>CM060931.1:635410711-645410711 GCA_030765085.1 Allium cepa | reverse complement strand
CAATTTACTATTTTATAAAATATCGTGCCTACTTTATAAATTATATTCTTCATTTATAAAATATTCAAACCATTTTATAAATACTAATTAAGCTTCATTTGTAATTTTATGAAATATCATACCATTTTATAAAATATCTTTATTATTTAAAAAAAGTCATCCTTCTATTAAAAATATATTTATGGATATTAATTTAGCTTTATTAACCCTCTAAATGATAAATGTAGAGTTCAAAACTTATTAAATTAGCTTACTAACTAATTTCAAAATCATCTGAATTAGTTTAATTATGGCAAACTAATGACATGCACTTGGTTATAACATGTAACTAGTCTTTAGTCTACCATTATATCACTTATTAACATTAAATTAACGTAAAAATCAATTTCTCATGTTGCTAACTAATTTCAAAATCATTTATTAAAGTTTTAAACCAATAATGAGCTAGTGTAATCATGTTTATAATACAAATATAAGTCCAAATCAACTCAAACAATGTCCAAATCACTTCATACAATTTTATAATCATCAATAATAAAAAATATGAAGTATAACACATAAATTAGTAAGGAGAATCATCCCATCACCTTGAATAAACCCAACCCAAGCTCTAATCATCAAAACACAATTCTTACTTAGTCTAAATTTCGAAATGCACACCAATACTCCGATCCAAGCCCATTCCTTCGCGGATTTGGTAGAGAAATGAAAGATAGGAATTATGATGATTTTTATTTGATTTTAGAAAATATATTTAATGAGTTTAGGATTTGTAGATTAAAGACGGACTAAGAGAAAAATCGTGGAGGATTAGAGAAAGTGGAGAAGAATGTAACATGAATGATGAGTGGATTGGAATAATGATGAGCAGTTAGCCTATTACATGCAACTAATGGGCTAAGTCCCAATTCTCTCCATCCGGCATTACTCATCCCTGAAAATCATCGACTTCAAACATAGTCAAGTTTATGCTCATTTTATATGCGTCGACAAAGCAAGCTGAATTACGAATGTATCGAGTCCCAATTCGCTCGTTTATAAAAATTGAATATAAGAAGCATTCCATTACTTACCGATTAAATATCTAAACTAATCATTTCAATATTCGATCGTTAGAAGTACGAGGTGTTACAGAATATACACAGCGGTGTCAAATTATGCACGTAAACCATAATCTAATATGGATCAATTGTATTTCTGTACCATATCAAAATTCAAGTTAGCATTAACTAGCCATAAAAGCTATTTTATACTAGTAACGTTTCGCTAATATCGCTAAACTTGGTTCTGAATTTCCAAGAGAATCTTTCACTAATAAAGTTTAGTAGTAGACATACAAAAGGAACTAAAACCTTTAGAATGCAAACGCTATCATGAGAGAACGTTTGAGACCAACTAATACAATAGTTTATCGAGTGTTTCAAATTATAAACTAAGACATTCTTTTCCAAACAAGAACTGCATACTGATTTTTGTGTAAAAGCTACACAGTAAAAAAAATAAGGTTATTATACTAGTAGTTTTATAACTATAAGTATAACGGACCGTCAAGGGTCAAAGATGTGCTGGTTTTGTAATGTAAATCAAATATGTGCTTCAACATCAGAAAGTTTGGAATTCTTCTTGTGTAATAAAGAATAGGACATTGCTACATTTTAGGCTTCATCATCAACTTGCCATACACCATATGTCAAATCACTGAGTAAAACATGTTAAACTATTTATTTCCACGCATGAGCATACAACATTGTCAAATGATAAAAGGCTAGCCAACCAACTAGAGTAATTGTAGTTCATTCATTTTTACAGTTCTATTGCAATACCTCAATAAAAATAACTAATAGCATGTACGAAACAATTCTATTTGTAGTCAAAAACGATGCTCGATTTTATGGATTTTAAAAAAAATGGATTTTGAACGAGATGTAATTCTTTCTGTTTCGTCTCGTTATCAGTTAAGAAGGCGGAATAGCAAAAGAAAGTTGCTGATTGGAGGAAACGTGGTCTTAAAAAATGAATCTGAGAAAATAACAGATCAAAGACAATGAACATTATGTAACATGTTCTCCAATATGGGTCTGGTCTGATTTGACTGTTATAGCCCGATCTAAATACGATTAAAGAGTTTTGTACCAAAAATATATGTGTTACACCACTATAAGCCCGGGCTAGGTCGGGTCGGTCGGCACGCGTATGATGGTCAAACATGGTCTCCATCCTCATAAAAGAGCATTATTGGATGCCCAAAGACCCCAACTTAGCTTCTAAAAATCAAGTATAAATATTTGATTCTTTCATATAATCCCACAATGTGAGACTATTCATATTCCCATGTAATAGGACCATTTTAAACTTTGTCAATTTTTAAGAATTCGCTTATTTTCAAACAACAATTTCCAACAATCCCCCATTGGAAATTTTTAAAAAATATTTTCAAGCAATTTCTGAAAACATAAGATTGTGCGTAAACAAAGTTGCCTTTCGACTTGAACCTTTGCATAGTGGATAAGATTCAGTTTTTATTAGAGTGACACATAGTCTTGAACACTATTCCTTACATCAGACCACACACAATCTTTCTAGAGTGTAATCAAGTAAGCCTGTGCATTTATGGTCATGCATGTCTATCCCAGTTTAGTGGATGCTCTAGGAGTTTTGCCCAAAACTTCATAGGAAACAACAAAATTTCCACATTCACACAGGTGAGTCTATCAAGAGTACTTTTGAAGGTGGGTACTCTACTCCAAATGGAGTATAGATCTAATTAAGAGTTTCTATTAACTCATCCTCTAATCACTTCAGGAATACATGCTCCTATATGTCTTAAAATAGCATGTTCAACTCATATCACTTCACAACTTGTTCGTACCCATTGAACCTAGTTCTTGGGATCTCTTGTTCTTTAGGTCGGGTTACCATTGTGCGTGACTCAACAATCTAAGAGCAATGTTCGCATTTTTCTAGAAGTTATAAGGACTTCCTCTCTAGCCAGTCCTTTCGTCAAAGGATCTGCCAAATTCTCGTCACTGCGTATGAGATCCACTCTAACAGCTCTTGAAGAGAGTAGCACTTTAACAGTGCTATGCTTACGATGTATCTGTCGTCTTTTACCATTATAATAATGGTTCTGTACTTTTGCAATAGCCGTGGTACTATCGCAATGGATCAACACAGCCGATATCGTTTTTTGCCATAAAGGAATCTCAGCTAGTAGATTTCTTAAGTACTCTACTTCCTCACTAGCTGTGGCTAGTGCTATCATGTCAGACTCCATAGTATACTGAGCCAAAATAGTCTATTTCTTGGATTTCGAAGAAACGACTCCACCAGTAATGTTAAAAATATAGCCACTAGTTGCTTTTGAATCATCAGATAAAGTATTCCAGTCAGCATCGGTGTAACCTTCAAGAACAGCTGGAAACTTTTCATAATGTAACCCAATGTTCATTGTTCGTTTTAGGTATCTCATGACCCTCTCAATAGCGTGCCAATGCTCTATATTAGGTTCACTAGTAAACCTCCCACAGCATTGGCAATGTCCGATCAAGCACAATCAGTGGCATACCGAAGACTGCCAATGATACTCGCATAATCAAACTGCCTTACACCTTCACCGGTGTTCTTAAATAGCTTTACACTAGGATCATATAGTGTACACGCAGGTTTACAGTCAGTAATTTTATTTCTTTAAGATCTTCTCAATATAAGAAGATTGACTCAAAGAAAGTCTCTTTTCGGACCTAGTAATCTTAATACTAAGGATTACACGCGCTTCATCTAGATCTTTCATATCAAAATTGACACTTAACAAAGATTTAACAGTGTTTAGATCTAAAAATAAGTAGATCATCTACATACGAACATATTATAATGCAAATATCATTTTCAGATTTATAATAAATGCATTTGTCACATTCATTAACTTTGAAACCATTTAAGATTATTGAGTTATCAAATTTTCATACCATTGTTTAGGTGCTTGTTTTAAACCATATAATGAATTGTCTAATTTGCAAACTTTATATACTTGACCATGAATAAAAAAGCCTTCAGGTTGGTCCATATAAATTTCCTCTTCTAATTCACCATTTAAAAATGAAGTTTTAACATCCATTTGGTGTATAATTAAATTATGAATAAGATGCTAATGAAATTGGTACTCGAATGGATGCGATTCTAGTTACAGGTGAAAAGTATCAAAAAAGTATATATTTTCTCTTTGCCTAAAACCTTTAGCTACCAAACGGGCTTTATATTTTTCAATTGTTCCATCAGGTTTTAATTTCTTTTTAAGTACCCACTTACATCATATAGACTTACAACAAGGTGGTAAATCTACTAAGTGTCAAGTCTTATTGGATTCCAAGGAACCCATCTCATCATTTATAGTCTCTTGCCAAAAATCGGCATCTAATAAAGATAAGGCTTCTTAGAGGTTTATGGGATCCTCCTCTATAGTAAAAGTGCAAAAATCCAAGCCGAAATCTTTATCAACTCTTACTTTTTACTTCTTCTAGGGTTCGATTCAGAAGATTTATTAAGTTCTGTTCCAATAGGCACGGTGCTATTTGACGTCACTATTCCTTAATTTAAAAGGAAATTTAGTTTCAAAAAAATCAGCATCAATAGATTCTAATTCTACTATATTATGTGTATTCTGGTCATAAAATCTATATGCATTGCTATTAATAGCCTAGCCTATAAATACACATTCGTATGTTCTACTTGCTACTTTTATTTTCTTAGGGTCAGGCATACGAACATATACCAAACATCCCCAAGTTCTAAAGTAAGATACATTTGGTTTATAATTTCTTAAAATTTCAAAAGGTAAAATCTTACCTTTTGGTTTAGGGATTCTATTCAATACATAGCATACAGTCAATAAAATATCCCCCCGCCAATGTTTTGCTACACCCGAATTTAGTAAAATAGCTACAACTAATTCGGTAAAAGTCATATTCTTTCATTCGGCTTTATTGTTTATTTCAGGTTAATAAGGTGTAGTTCTCTCATGAATAATACCATGCAATTTATCCAAATCAAGAAATGGACTCGACTCATATTTTGTTCCTCTATCACTACGAAGTCTCTTAATTTTCTTATAGATTGATTCTCGATTTCAGTTTAATAATTTAAATATATTAAATGCATCATTTTTATTTTTCATAAGTATGCATAAGTGAAATCAGAGCCATCATCAATGAAGGTGATAAAATAATGGTGTCCATGTCTAGTCAAAGTGTCATCAAGCTCACATATGTCAGAATGAATCAAGTCATGGGTTTAGAAATTCTATCAACTGATTTATGGGGTTTCTTAGTGATTTTTGCTTGACTACGGAATTCACATTTATCAAAATCATTTTGTGACATTTTAGCTCACATATGGCGTCCACATATAACAGAATATAAGCAATATCAGAACCATTCTTGTAGATGAATAAAGAGTGATTTGACATACTATGAGAGAACCCAATGGTAGCAACAAAATCAGCAAATCTTTGGTACCAAGCTCGAGGAGCCTGTTTTAATTCGTACAAAGATTTCTTCAAAAGACAAACATGATTCAGATAATTTGTGTTACGAATACCCATGGGTTGATGCATATAAACTGCTTCATTGAGATTACCATGCAAGAAAGCATTCTTGACATCCATTTGATGAATTGGCCAAGATTTAGAAAGAGCAATGCTGAGAACCGCTCTAATGGTGACCAGTTTAACCACGGGGCTAAACGTTTCATCACAATCAACGCCATGTTGCTTTGTATTCCCATCACCTACAAGACGAGCTTTGTAACGCTCAAAAGAGCCGTCAGATTTATATTTATGACGAAAAATCCACATAGACCAAATAACATTAACATTAGGCGGCCTAGGCACTAGTTTTCAAGTCATATTATCAATTAAAGCACTAAATTCATCCAACATTGCACTTTTCCAATTATGGTCACTAAGCGCACTAACATGATTTTTCAAAATAGGAGAAATATCTATAGTGGTGATAGTGTGATAATTAGAAGAGTATTTAGGGTTGGGTTTAAAAATGTCATTTGATGCACGAGTGGTCATGCAGGTTGAAATGTGGTTGGGACGAATAGGGGTGGTGTGAGGAATGGTTAAAGTAGGGGAGCTCATAGACGGGGTTTGGCTGTGGGGAAGAGAGGATGGGTCAGAGGAGGAAATAGAGGACCGAGTGTGGGTAGTAGTAGGAGGTGTGGAATCTGGGCCTGTGTGAGACTGTGGCCCAGATTGAGGAAGAGAGGACGAGTCATTGGGCTGCGTTGTTGGGTCAAGCTGCATATATTATGGTGTGGTATTTTGAGATAAATGAGTATTAATGGAGGATTAATATTGTCACTCAAAAAATCATAATTAGAAGGTTTTTTTGTGGAGTTTGGAGAATGGAAATTCTGTTTCAACAAAATGAACATGATGACAAATTATGATTTTACCACTAGACATGTCATAGCATTTGGAGCCACGATGATTAAGAGCCGGACCTAAATCAGCACAAGGAGTCGACCTTTCTTGTAATTTATGAATAGTAGAAGAGGGGAATACTGGGAAGCATAAACAACCAAAAACACGCAAACCCAAATAATCCGGATCACTTTGATAGAGGATTTGAGCAGGAGATTGGTAATTCAATACCTTGGTAGGAAGGATATTGAGAAGATATATAGCCATGGAGAGAGCATGATGCCAAAAGGAGAGTGGCATAGATGCATGAGCAAGAATAGTCCAGATGATATTATTTATGGATTTTATGTGTCTTTCGGCCATTCCATTTTGAGGAGATGTATGAGGATATGAGAGACGAAAAAGCATGCCATGTTGCTCAAAAAAATCCTTAAAAGTGCCATTAATGTATTCCGTACCATTGTCACACTAAAGCATGAAACGCTAAGAAAAGTTGTTTGACCTGAGTTTTTTTGCAATAGGAGAGGTCCATAAAAATTTGCTATAGTCACCATGAAAAAGAACATAATAACAATGGCCGGAAGTACTAACAATAGGAGAAGTCCAAAGATCACTATGAATAATATCAAACGGAAGAAAAGTATATGACACTGAATCATAAAACGGTAGCTTAGAATGTTTCCCAAGAGGACAAGAAGAACAAAAGGTTTTACAAGCCTTATTACAATCAACAAACTTTTTACTACAAAGAGACTTAAGAATAGCATCGCCAGGATGACCTAAACGATTGTGCTAAATATTTCAAGGCAAAGCAGTAAAAGCAGAATGATTGTTGGAAGAAATGGCTTGAGAGTTATAGAAAAGTGGATATAAGCCCTCAGTGCTATCACATCTCATTAGTCTGTAAGTCATTAACAGAGAAACCAAAAGGGTCAAAAGAGATAGAAACCATATCATATGTGGTAAATTTATGAACAAGGACCAAATTTTTAATGAGACTGGGAGCATGTAACACATTATTTAGGGTAAATGGTAGATAAGGTGGAGGCAATGTAGTGCGACCGTGACCAATAATTGGAATTAAATGACCACTACCAATAACAATGTTATGATGCTTGTTGATTGAATTGAAATAAGAAGGGAGAATACCTGCATCCGCCGTCATGTGAGATGTAGCACCAGTATCCATGTAGTAGTTACCATCTGGTTGAGAGAACGAAAGAGCATGCATAGCGGCCTCAATGTCGGTGGGCGTGTAGTTAGGAGCAGGAGGAGCAACGACATTGAAAGCTTGAGGTCTGGACCCAAGTAAGCCTGACCCAGAAGAGGAGGGATGTTGGGACATTGGATTGGGCCTTGGCTGCCAGGAGTATGCGAAAAATGGGCAAAGAGGAATAGTCCATCCTTCCCAACCAGGCTGCTTCTACTGTAGCGGTGGGGCCTGCTGACGTGGCTGCCACCGGTGCTGTTGATATGGAGGCTGACTAGAACTGGACCCATTAGTACTTTGGTGGATCTTTTTCTTTCCATTTTTTAAATTGTTCGTCCCTTTATTATTGTTGTTGCGCTTGTTGCTTGCAGATGAATAAGTGTAAACCATGGCAACACCACTAGACCGACTCCCAGAACCACCAGGTTCACGAACTTGACGAGCCTTGATAGTACGCTCATCCATTTTCAACCTTGAACAACAACTCTCAAAGGATGGCAAAAGCTCTTGATTTTGTATATAGTCCACTGTACCACTATACGCTTCTGGTAAGGACCCAGTGAGACGTAAAACCAGACGACTATTTATCACCGGAGCATCAACATCAGCCAACCTATCCGCCAGAGATTGTAGATAATTACGATAATTGTCGATCGAGTTGAAAGCCTCATAAGCAGCATTTGTAAAGTCCTCATCGAGATGGGTAGCCCGAGAGGCTTTGTTGTCCTGAAAAAGAGCTTCAAGACGGTTCCATGCCCTCTCTGCCATGTCATTACGTTTGAGGATAGCGAGGAGAAGATCGGAAGAAATGGTGCTGCAAATCCATTGCAAGACAACGACATCCAAACGCCTCCAAAGTGCTGGATCAGCGGACTTAGCCTGGTCTCCTCCGTTGGTGGAACCAAGTGATCATAAAAATCATGAAACCTAGCAAGATTGGTAAACAGAGTAGCCCAAGAATGATACATGGCTTGCTCATTGTCTAATGTTATGTGAATAAGAGATTTAACATTAGTGATGGTGAGTGCGGGATGAAACTTGGACGAGTCTGCCATGAAAAGAATTAAAGATAGAAGAAGAACAGAGAAGAAGATAGGTGAGGCTAGGGTAAGGAGAATAGCTCTGATACTATGATAGAAGTCTATTTAGAAATTAATTTGTTTGCCCATTGTATTTAACTTCCGATAATATATATGGTTACAAGAGTCAAAATGGGCTGCAAATTAGCCAACTGATTTGCTAAAACAAAGGTAACTAAATAAATACTTCCTAAATAAAGATATCGTCAAATCAACTGATTTGCTAAAACAAAGGTAACTAAATAAATATTTTCCAAATAAAGATATCGTCAAATCAGAGAATGAATGTAGGAAATATTCTACCGCCTAGAATATATGTAAAATATATTCTATCAGTTTTAGCTGGTACAAGTGTTATCAAATAAGCGGATCTTCTACAATATTTGTTTCGTAAATGTTGTAAAAAAAGTTTTTGCAAACACATTTCTTTTGTAAATGTTTTAATCGGTTTGTTTCTGCAACATTTTGAAAAATAATTACAAATAATTATCTTCGACAACAATTTTACAGTAATGACTTTTTTGAATACAGGAAATTATTGTGAAGGACAAAAAATTTCAGCATTTTAGTCTCAAGGACAGAACTTCAGTATTTTTGCCTGAAGGACAACTTTCTTTAGGTATCAGTTTTTAGTTATTGATAGAATTTTTTAGGTATCAGTTTGTAGTTATTGATAGCAGTTTTTCAGTTTTTAGTTAGGTAGCAGTTTTGGAAAAATGTTTGTCCTTACGAATAATTTTGGAAAAATATTTGTCCTTTTGAATAATTTTTGAAAGAATGTTTGTCCTTGTGATTAAATTATTGAGGTTGCGTCATTAAGGCTAAAAATATAGGAACTTTTGTCCTTTACATTAATTCCCCCTTTTTGAATATTACATTTTTTGAATAACAATATTACTCAATGAAGTATAGCTTTTGTTCCATAACATTCATGTAATGTCATAAAATTAAATATTTACGATAATATTTCCAAGTATCGAAATGATAAAGCTAAGAACCCATAATATATGTTCGAAATATTTTAAAATAATAAATATCTTCAAACAAACTGTTTTCTATCAAAATTTTGTTAACAGTCCCTTTTTTCTAAAATAGAAAAAAAGCTGTATATTTTTTTTAAAATAGTTTAACTTATTCAATAAATGAACAAACATTAGCTGCATCAATTTTCAATTTAACATAACAAATGAATTTTATTAAAGGGTAGTTAATGAGAAAAATTTGCAATCCAGAAATCTGTTGGTCAGTTAACGAAGATTTTTTGATATAAATTTGTACTCAAAAGTATTATCCAAAATAACGATTCTTGCCTCTCAAACATCTCCTGAAAATGTGGCTCCAAATCCAAAAATTGTAGGTGGCCTCGTACCACCGCTCAATTTACCGCTTATCTTTCACAAATACCAAATCAATAATAAATATGTTAAACCATAAATCACTCCAATTCCAGGCGATCCAAATGTCCCCTCCTGGTACCATCGTGAATACTATTTGCACAGCCTCCATTCATGTTCAGTGTGCATGTCTTTCATCGTCTTCTTGTAATCATCGGTCGAGGCAAGGAGGTTGATTTTGTAGAAGGTCGAGATGTGAGCGATTATGGTTTAAGCTTTGGACTTCTGAAGCAGTAGCGGAAGTTTGTGCTCTTGATAGCTGAAAATGAGGTAGTGATGTATCAATCATAGTTTTTTTTGGTGCTGAACCATGTGGCAAGGGCACTAGAAGGTGCTGAAATAGAACTGTTTCGAGTTACATTTTGGAGCATTTGTTTTTGAAACTGGATTACTGATTTTAGTGTAAGAAGTTGTTATATAAGCACGATTCTTACATTAGCTTTAAACCCTGCATATATGAAATTGAAAAACAACATTAAACTAAAGTTATTTCTTCCTTTTTTGCAATTAAATATTTTGGCTTTAAAATTCGACCTTTCAAGTAGTTGGGTCTATTTTCATATTTCGCGGTAGTACCACTTGCAATTCAAGTACTAGTAGCTGATTTGGCAGTTATCAACGAGAGTAGATGGATGTTGTTTTTCGAACATTGTAAGATTCTCTCTTTGTGTAGTGATTTTACTTTGGAAAACGGTTTGACAAAACTAAGCACATCCATTTGTTTTATCAAATGGCGGTGAGAGAAAATCATGTCTTAAATAGAGCGTCATTTCATATGTCTTGGAGCGAATATCGACAAATCAAATACCTTGAAGCAAATATCAACAAATCAAAGTGCAGGCATTGTTTATAGTTGCCACTATATTGGAGAAATACTGTCAACAAAAACCAATACAAGTAGCGCTAAAAACATGGGTCCATGTTAGTGAAGTTTGCATGGTAGCTAGGTGCTTAAGGAAGATAATTTCCAAGGTGAGCCATTTGTAGGGAAGACATAGAAAGAGTTCGCCCAAGTACATTATACTACGGCAAAAGAGAAGTAAAATTCATGTAGAAGGCTTATAAATTATGATGGAGGATAAGTAGAGCATACGATGAAGGGAAGATGTACATTTCTTTAAAGAGAAAGTTACAAATAAACTTAAAGCATGCTTACTGATACGGTTATCAGTATTGATGTACCAGCAGCTAGACCTAAACGTGTTATACACAAACCAGCAAGATATCAAGACTAGAAGGCAACAACTAAATAAAAGCACAATGGCCAGCACACATGCAAGGAAGCAGAGCATCTAATTCGGTTATCAAAAGATAGGCACGGTAGCAAAAGCAACAAATTCTGTTATGGTAGCTTTTTCCTTATTTTATAAATAATATTACAGCCTATGGCTGAATCAAGTAGTATGGACCACGTTTCCTTAGTTGTTACAATTGTATGATTAGAAATCATTGGCAGTAGCTATAAGAATAGGTGATGTAATTCTAGAAGGATAGGAAAAATGAGAAATCTTCGTCTTCACTTCCTGTTTTCTCCCTCCTTCTTCTTTTCTATCTATTTTTAATTTTCTGTTACGCAAATTTGGTGTTTTCATTCAGTCCTCACCTCCACCATGACCCGCCATCTCGACGAAGCCGTCAACCAACTCCGTGAAGCCTCAACCCAACACTCCTCCACCCTTGAAACTATCAAAACCGATTTTGCCAACCAACAAACTTCCATTACAGATCTCCAATCCTCTATGAACCATATCACACAAATGATCCAAGATCTTACTCTCAAAATCAACTCATCACAACCTCAAACAAATTCTACCACCTCCAACCCATCCTCCCCTAACCCATCTCGGCCACCCCCCTCCTTACAACACCATTGTTTACAACCAACTCTCCTAGCCCAATTCCTCTACAAACACCTAAATGCGAACTAACCCGATTTGACGGCTCAAACCCGTTGGATTGGATATTCCAAGCGGAGCGCTTCTTTAAATATCACTCAACACCGGATGAACAACGGATTGAACTTGCTAGTTTCTATATGGCGGGACAAGCTTTGACATGGTTCCAATGGATGTACCGGAATCAACAACTCTCCTCTTGGCAAGCTCTCACCAAAGAGATCAAGCAAAGATTCGGACCCTCCTCCCTCGTCAATCCCCAAGCTACCCTATTCAAGCTTCGCCAAACCGAAACCGTAGAGGAATACCAATCGACCTTTGAAACCATCAGCAATCGCATAACCACACTGCCACCGGATGCTTTCCTTCACTGTTTCATCTCAGGCCTCAAAACGCCAATTAAAAATGAACTGCTTATTCACAAACCCACCACCCTTTCCGAAGCAATCGACCTAGCTAAATCTGTGGAAAACAAACTACATGATAACCGACCATTCATCCCCAAACAAGCCAACACTCGAACATCATCACTTCCATTACTCGCACTGCCCCCTATTCCACCACCACAACCCCCCAACTCCACACCCAATTACCCAATCAAACGACTCGCCTCAACTGAAATGCAGCAACGCAGAAATCAAGGCCTCTGTTTCAACTGTGATGAAAGATACCACCCCGGCCACACTTGCCAAAACCGTCGTGCTCTTTTGCTACTCCCTGACGACAACGACCACGGCCAGGTCGACCACATCGAAGCAGCCGACGACGACCAACAACCAGACCCAATAATCCAGGAACCACCCGAAGACGCCTCACTCCACTCCATCGTCGGCGCTGCTAACCCTCGCGCCCTCCGCCTCTCCGTCACGATTAACCGCCACCCAATTTCAGCGCTAGTAGACACGGGGAGCACTCATAATTATTTGCAACCGAGATTAGCTAAGTTTTTGGGCTTGGAAATTGATCGATCGAAGCGCTTTGGAGTCACTGTAGGAAACGGGGAAAAAATTTGGAGCACGGGAATTTGCAGAGGAGTTAAAGTGTTAATTGAACACGTCACTTTTGAGATTGATTTTCATATATTAGAATTTAGTGCGGCCGACATCATTTTGGGTGTCCACTGGCTAGAAGAATTAGGCCCAATAACCATTAACCACAAATCACTTACCATGACTTTCTTCCATAATAACACCCTTATCACCTTAACGGGCCTCCAACCCTCTTCCAACCCAACAGAAATCTCCCTTCACCAACTCAAACGACTCACCACTACATCCTCCATAGCGTACTGCCTCCGCCTCCAACTTGACCCCTCAAGTCCACTACCACCAATTTCCTTAACCGACTTACACCCACGAATAAAAACACTCCTCGACGAACACTCAACATTATTTTCCCCACCGATAGATCTTCCTCCACACCGCCCACTTAATCACCATATCAACCTTGTACCCAACGCTCTTCCTATCAACGTAAAACCATATCGTTATCCTCACTTTCACAAAACCGAAATCGAACGACAAGTCTGCGAAATGCTTCATACCAAAATCATTCAACCCTCTACTAGCCCATTCTCTTCCCCGGTTATCTTAGTCAAAAAGAAAGATGGTACGTGGCGCTTTTGCGTCGACTATCGAGCCCTCAACGCTATTACCATTAAAGACCGCTTTCCAATTCCAACCGTGGATGAGCTTTTAGATGAACTCCATGATGCCTCCTATTTCACTAAATTATATTTAAGAAGTGGCTATTTCCAAATCCACATTAATCTACCCGACATTCCGAAAACCGCATTTCGTACTCATGAAGGCCACTACGAATTCGTCGTTATGCCATTTGGCTTAACCAACGCACCTTCCACATTTCAAGCCACCATGAACAAAAAATTTCAACCTCATCTTCGCCATTTCATTTTAGTATTTTTCGACGATATCCTCATTTATAGCCCTTCACTCACTTCCCATATTTCCCACTTACAAACCACTCTTCAAATCCTAGCCCACCACAAATTTTTCATCAACTTATCCAAATGCGCGTTTGCACTCACCGAAATTGAGTATTTGGGCCATCTCATTTCAAACCATGGCGTCAAAGTAGATCCCAAAAAAATCCAAGCAATGATCGAATGGCCTATCCCAACCAATATCACCGAGCTTCGTGGATTTTTAGGACTTATGGGCTACTACCGAAAATTTATACGCCACTATGCCACCATTGCTAACCCCCTCACAAACCTCCTCAAAAAAGATTCCTTCCATTGGACCACCGAAGCAACCGTCGCATTCGACCACCTAAAAGAAGTCGTTACCCAAACACCCATTCTTACTTTGCCTAATTTCGTCTTACCCTTTACTATCCATACCGATGCTTCAAACTCCGCGATTGGTGCCGTTTTATCCCAAAATAAACATCCCATCTCATTTTTTAGCAAAACACTTCCTAATATGCTCCAAAAAGCCTCAACTTATAGTCGGGAAATGTATGTTATCACCTCCGCCGTCAAACGTTGGCACCACTACCTCCTCGGACGACCCTTCACCATTCTTACTGACCACCAAAGCTTACGCCAACTCATGACGCAAACCATACAAACCCCAGAGCAACAAAAATGGCTTACTAAATTATTGGGCTTTGATTTTACAATCCAATATCAGCCTGGTTCATCAAATACAGTAGCAGACGCACTTTTCAGAATTCCACAATCCCTACTCCTCACCATCATTCACCCACACGAATTCATGGCCGCATCCTCTACTACACCTAAACCCAATCCCTCAACCCAATCTTTTCCGCCTCCATCGAACACGACTATGGAACCCCTCCCTACTTCACCACAGCCAGCGACCGGAACCCCCTCCGCCCACACACCAGACCCTGACACCCTCCAGTTCACCGCCATATCAATTCCAACCTTCGACCTTCTTCCCGCCATCCGCCACGCCACTACAACCGACCCCGAAGCACAGCACTTCGCCGCTGCCAGTCAGCAGCACAAGGGACAGCATCATCTTCAGCTTTGCAATGGATTACTACTTCAGGGAAATCAGATTTTTGTCCCCAACAGCAACGATCTCAGATCCAAAACCATTGCTGCATTCCACAATTCCCACCTAGGCGGACATTCAGGTATACACTCCACTTTAGCTCGATTATCAGCAAACTTTTACTGGCCGAAAATGTATTTGGATGTCAAAAATTTTGTCACAACTTGCTCTATATGTTTACAATCCAAACCTGAAAACAACTCACCGAAAGGACTACTTCAGCCACTTCCAATTCCAATAAGAATTTGGGAAGACATTTCAATGGACTTCATCACTCACCTCCCCTCATCCGCAGGAAAAACCACTATTTGGGTTATAGTTGACCGTTTATCCAAATATGCCCATTTCATTTCCTTACCCACTTCGTTTTCCGCTTCTCATTTAGCATCCCAATTCATACACGACTATGTCCGTCTCCACGGGTTTCCCCGCTCCATTGTATCCGATCGGGACCACATCTTTATAAGGCATTTTTTGGAAAGAACTCTTCCGCCTTCATGGCACGGACTTAAGGATGAGTAGTGCATACCACCCACAAACGGATGGTCAAACCGAAGTCGTGAATCGTTGTCTAGAAACCTACCTACGAGCTATGGTTGGCAACACCCCACACAAATGGAGCACCTTACTTCCTTGGGTAGAATGGTGGTACAACACTAGTCGTCATTCTTCCATAGGCATGTCCCCCTTCCAAGCCGTATACGGCCGACCACCTCCTATTCTTCTGGACTACACTTCCCACACAACAAACCTCCATGACCTTGACGAGTGGCTAACTAATAGAGACCAACTACTTAAGCAACTCAAAACCAATCTAGCAAAAGCTCAAACAAGAATGAAAAATCATGCCGACCAACACCGAACGGACAAGCAATTTTCCATCGGAGATTGGGTATTTGTTCGCCTCCAACCCTATCGCCAACTTTCCCTAAGCAAAACCTTCCATAAACTCTCCAAAAAGTACTTAGGCCCTTACCAAATCATTGAACGAATTGGACCCGTTGCCTACAAACTTCAACTTCCACCCGACTCCTAAATAAATAAGTCTGTTATATAAAACTATCCAACTTTGATATGAATGTCGGCAAGCTTATTTTAGCAATTTATGGTGATCGCTCTTTTAAATGATTTATTCATTATTCATCATCATTCACTAAGCGGTTAAATCACCAGTGGTAACATATTGCTGCAGAAGAGACTCCTAGTTGTGACCAGAAAACTCATCACAACAATCCAACTCTTTATTTTCCTGTAAAATCATTAATGTACCTGTCATTTAGAGTTGATAAGATGTGCAGATACAGATTATGTCCTATGTAGATTCGAACTAACTATTTCAATGCAACTTGAAATATTCCTGAAAATCAAGGATGCTTTATCGAAGCTTCGTTGTTTTATGTTGAAAATGTAGCAAAGTAGTCGATAAAGTGATGAAGTGTGCACGTAGACAAAAAAATATAAAAGAAATACATACCTCGGCCTGTGTGTTCTTTGAAGTGCAAATAATTATGGGCATACAACCATACTCTAGAGTAAGAATATTGACTTGGTGATCTATTATGACATAATTCTGTAAAATGAGAAAAATAATTGGAGTTTGTATAGGAAAGTTTGAATGAAACTAGTGCACAACCAATAATGGTTTGTTTAGTTGAAAAACCAACCATCATGCAATCATTCGTGGTTTATTCAGTTGGTTATGTCTGGTTTTAAATATTCTATGGTTGGTTTACTGAACAGAAGACTGACTTTTTAAATGACAAATATTTTGCCGTTTTATTGAAAGTGGTTTATTCAGTTGGTTATGTCTGGTTTTAGATATTTTATGGTTGGTTTACTGAACAGAAGACTGACTTTTTAAACGATAAATATTTTGCCGTTTTATTTAAAATATAGGTTAAAGCGGCAAAGTCTTTGTCGTTTTAACCTATATTTGCAAGCAAATTGAATAAAAAGGCAAAAACATTGCGGTTTTATATTATTTGCAAAATAGGCAAAGTCTTTATCATTTTATTTTTTTGCAACTTTTTTAAAACTAATTTGGTGGCTGATTTTAGCATTATTTGGCTGCGTAAGTGGTTCATTTAGGAAAAAGAGAAGTGAACAAGTCTATTGTTAGTTATGGTCTTAGCTTAAGCATATGGAGAAAAACGAGAAAAATAAAGAAGTTTTGGTTAAATGGTTGCATTCCACCTCTGTAGAGTTTTGTATGTACTTGGAGGCCCTAACTTATGTAACATGTATAGTGAATTTTTATGGCAAAAAAGAAGAAACAAAAAACGAAAATCAAATAGCAGAAACATATATAAATTTGTATTATCTTTTTCAAGAACTGAAAAGCTTACATCTAACAAGAGAGCTAACTGAACATGATAATGTAGCTTGAAGGTAACTACAACTAACTGTGACTGATTTCCATCCCTGAAAAGACCACTCAATCATTCATCTAAACACAAGAATGTGACTAGGACCGACTTTTTCTCAATAAAAGGACCGTAAAAATAAACCTCTGAATATGAATGTTATCAACTGTGCCACAATAAGAGAAGAACAAGAGCAGATCTTCAGGTGTTCTTTTGGCGAAATATTAAGAACCTGAACTCTAAACTGAATTACAGCCATGAAACGGAAGTATATGTCTAAACCTACTAGCGAAATAAATAAGATTGCACATATTGACAAAACAAAGTTATTATAAGCATCAAGTTATTCAAATGCCTCCAAGCCAAGGTTGGAATACTTATTGATACTGTAAAGACAAACAAAAACTTTAAATTATTGAAATGTTTAAAATTGAAGATTTAGACATTTGGGATCAGATGGATAAAGATGGAGGGTGGCCCAGTGTCGTAACAGGCTTTAGGCGGACACCCTTCTCGCATAACTTTTTGTGAGTTGTTACCAATCATCACCTCCCGTTTGCTGCCTGAAGGATCATACTTGACCAATCGCCCTGACCTCTTTATTTAGGCTTAGTTCCGCATATGACTAAATACTTTTTTGATGATGTGGGACTAAGTCCAGAATCAAGCAACTATTTTTAAGAGTATTAATGGTCACTGAGAATTGTATATGCCAGCAAGATGACGAGAACAATAATATATGCGAAAACTATTTTCAGAATTTATGTCTATCATCGTAAGACTTTCATATTTCCACTTAATTTTTTTATCTGGTTCAAACAAATGCCGATGGCTTTGTTTGGTTGTTGAAATTTACTAAGAACTGTTTGCATCAAGTAGGCAGTCATATTACTCTACCAGTGAGTGCATCAAGAATGTCAACTGTATGTATGTGCATTCCAGATCTTCTAGTGAATGCTAGCTTTTGGAAACCGTGGGTTTTTGAAATGCTATGACCGAAAAGCAATGAGATGCCCGCAAATGTGACGCAATGAAAAATGGATGACTAAGATCCAGATTCGAGCATCATCTTGTACACACTTCTCGCAAAAAATAGAACATAAAACATTATGTGTCATGAGCTGAAATAGACATGCAAGTTTGATGGTTTGTCGGGTATTTCTAACTATAATTTCAAAGAAAAAAAGGGTGCAATGAGATTAGTATCTATACCATTGCTTACCTCATAGTTGCTATGGGATCAATTTAGAACGCTGATATTGCAGTTGTCGTTCAATAAATAGTTCAAGGACATCATTTTAGGCATGCAGTGTGTTCTCCATTCTGTATAAATCATCCAAACAACAAATTCATCGTTCTCTATGACGAAGTTGTTAGACAGTGTTCATGATCAGTTTTCTTTTACCCTTTATCTTTTGGTCATTAGATTAAGCATGCTTTTATTTTTTCCATTTTTTCCTTCTTGAGCCTTTTTTCTTCTTAAATTCAGGGAAAGAGTTTGAATGCACCTTGAAACAACTTGTAGATATTCTTCATTTTGATTTAAAGTGCTCAAACTTCAAACTTATTTCTTTCATTTTGAGCGCCTTTAAGTTTAAGGCTTTCAAAATTTCCCTGTTCTGATTTTCTGTCTTCCTATATTTAAATGGAACAAATCAAGTCTTATCTATGTCACTCTTTAACGAAGGAATGTATTTTAGAGTAGCTGCTTGCTATGGGATCTTGAGGAATTGAAGTGTCAGGAATTCTGATTGAACTGATAGCTGGGTCTTCAAAGAAATGCAGGTCGGGTTTGAAAAGCAATCCCATTAAGAGAAAGAATAGGCTCGGTAACTACAGGTCCAATAGTCAAAGACAAGATAAAAGGCCCTGGAGTAGGCAAATTCAGTGTAAGAAAAAATATCAATACTTATTTTAAATACCAATTCATTCACATGACATAAAAATGCACAGGACATAAAAATATCAATACTTATTTTAAATAAGCAAGACATAAAAATAACCAGAGTAATTTATCAAAACTAATACATTCTCTTGTGATGATTTAATATAGAAATTGCAAAATTTAAGCTAACTAATTTTCAAGATATTACATTTACCAACAACATCAAGGAGGAGACAGTCAAACCAGTTGCAGTGGAGGTTGTAGGCTGGCGTTGAAGGAGCCAAGGCGATGATTGGAATCGGTGGATGGGTCGTGCTCGTCCGATGCGTTGATGACTGCCGCAAATCGATGATGGATGCGTGCGTTTTTTTTCTGCGCAACAAAAGCGGGCAACCCGGGTGTTTTTTTTTTTTTTTTTTTTTTTTTTTTTTTTTTTTTTTTTTTTTTTTTTTTTTGCCTCTGATGGCTCAGTGGTTATTTTCATCTTAACATGAATAGTTTCTTAAAATTGAATAAAAGATCTTACTCATACATCATGACCAAATGTCGGCAGTGGTGAAAAATAATTATAACTCTAGCTATGCCAAATGAAGGTACAAGAAGTTATTGTGACATATATAAGCACTGTTTGATGATATTATTTTCAATGTTAATTTTGCATGGAGTAATATTTTTGTTTACAGATATAATGGTTTGTTGTTCTTTATGAATGTATTTGGTTCCTTGGGCACAGATAGTTATACAGAATTTTTGTATTGTTTGTCAGCATATCATTGTGCCATTCAGCCTGATTAAGATAGTTCCACATGTTTACATGTTCTCATGTTTTCATTATCTACAGGTCCTCAGATCTACGTGCTTCCTTTGATGTTCACACGCTCATGAAAAGGATGCTAAATGGCCACAATAAGAGAAGAACATTAACAAATCTTCAGATGTTGCTTTTGACGAAATATTAAGGACCTGAACTCAGAAACTGAGCAACAGTCATGAAAGAAAAGTTTATGTCTAAATCTACTGGCGAAGCTGTTAGTTAAGGAAAAGAATAAATAAGACTGTACATCAAGACAAGATAAAGTTATTCCAAGCATCAGCTTATTCTAATGCCTCCAAGACAAGGTTAGAATACTTTTTAATACTGTAAAGACGAATAAAACCTGAAAAATATTGAAATGTTTAAAATTGAAGATTTAAAAAATTTGGGATCAGATAGTAAAGGTGAGGATGGCTCAGTGCCGTAACATGCTTTAGGCGAACGCAAGATGGTAAGAACGATGAACACAAAAATATTTTTGAACTGTAATCACAAATGAACTTCCATTTCCTTTTTTTTAACCTTGGTTAATTGATTTGTGCATCAATCCCAATACCTCCGGAGATAGATTATTTAAAGACTCGCCACTTAAAAATTAAAATGACTGCAGATTGAGGTGAGCAAGAAGGACAGTATTTTAGAGTAGCTACTTGCTATTGGATCTTGACGAATTGCAGCGTCAAGAATTCTGATTGAACTGATAGGTGGGTCTTCAAAGAAATGCAAGTCAGGTTTAAAAATTAATCTCATTAAGAGAAAGATTGGGCTCGAAAACTAAAGGCCCAATAGTCAAAGATAGGATAAAAGGCCTGAAGTAGGCAATTTCAGTGTATGTAGCCTATGTAAGGAAAAATAAAATAAAGTCTTGGGTTATAGTTGGGTTAAGTTAGGTTGTAGGATGCTGGGGTATAAAAAAGTTTAGAGGTGATGGTGGGCTGATGGATATTGTACATGTGAATACTGGAGTGGTAGTTCATTAGGTTTGCAGAGACGTCGGGATTATGGGAATTGGGTTGGTTGAGCAATGAGGAGCTTGTGGGGGCCTGTTTTAGCTTGGGTTTGTAAAGAAATTTGAGATTTAATATTTTGTTCTTTGGATAATTATATAATTTGATTATATAATTCAACTCGTAGAATGGATCTTGATCGAAATAAAATAGGTTTTTGACTTGTTTTTAATGATATATTGTTATACTGGGATATACGTAATATTATAAATACATCAAATATGTATAAATAAAAAATTCGTAAGGCAGGTATTTAAACAGTTTGTGCTACGTATGCATTCGTAACCACGAGTATTTGATTGTGTTGATAAATACTTGTCTCTTTTATTTAAAATTACATTTTCTTTACCACTACTGTTATTTTAATTTATTATTAAAAGTTCTTGCGCGTTACATTTTTATTTGACTCAACTAAAGTCGTTCGATGGACATCGTACCATGATTTAAGCATAACCAAAGCAGAGCTTCCACATTGAAGCTCAACGGTAATCTTAAGTTAAGAAAATTGTGTAATATTATCATAACGGTATTTTCTATTGGCCTTAACTATATTAACCAACATAAAACTATCGAGTGAGTCGTTCTACAGGTAGCTAATAAATATCAGTACGTAACCCTTTGGTTCCTCCAACAACCAAGAGTAATAGACTGTCTAACATTTGAAAATCGTTATGTATTATACTCTCAAATGATGTATCGTTTTCTAGTCTCGATACATTTTAGTAGGAATATTTAAGACTACGTGTTATTTTATATGGTAAATCACTCATGATTACTACAGCTGTAACTGTTATCACAAAGTAGTCCATTTATGAATTTTCTATCAAACTGTTATTTTAATTAAATTAATTAATTAATATAATATGTTATATAAAATATATAATAGACAGAAAACGCCTTTTATTATGAACAAGATCGATTATCGAGTTAGACAATGTACAGTTAAAGCGCTCGGTAGATTCAATGTGGTGGAGGTGCAGAAAGTCATAGCGGGAATACAGCGAGGATATAGCGAGATATGTCGGATGACTTTAAAATAGCATATAAAACTCGTACTTAATGTTTTTACAAATATATAAACGGTAATTAAGTGAAAAATTAACATTCTATTGAATTATAATTAATACATAAATAATTTTAAATAAAAACATGTGTGAATTTATTATAAATAAACATAAAACTGTTATATAACATAATTGAATTTAGTATAATATTAGAGAATTTTCATTTTTGAAAATATATTAGAAATTCAATTAAATATATTGATTTCATAATTTTTATAACAGGGAATTAGGCTGAAGGAAAAACCTGAGAACACTTTTAGTCTGAAGGACAGAAGTTTTAAAATTTAGCCCGAAGGACAAAAAATGATATATTCATATAGCATTGCACATCCATAATGCTATATTCATATAGCATTACACAGCTGCTTATTTGTGTATGCAGAAACTTATAAAATTGTGTTGTATATAACATTATAGATGTGTAATGCTATATGAATATAGCATTATGGATGTGTAATGCTATATGAATATATCATTTTTTGTCCTTCAGGCTAAATTTTAAAACTTCTGTCCTTCAGACTAAAAGTGTTCTCAGGTTTTTCCTCCAGCCTAATTCCCTCTTTTTATAATATATAAACATCATTTTCATAATTTTTCTATTCAGAAATCTATCATTTTCCTTTTGTTTCTCCAAGTATCTGCAATAAATAATAATCATTTTTGGTACCCACTTACTATGTTAGGGTCGGGGGTTAGGTCTTGGGAAACTATGCCCATCTTGGTCATATCTTAATACTATTATATTAGTTGGAATCCATATCTTAATACTATTACTCATTAGCTTAGTACTTGAAGAATAATTTCTATCGTTTCTAAACAAAGTATTAGTATGACTGTAGCTGATTTTAAAACAATCTTGGTTACTAGTACTAGCACTAAAATTAGTATATAAGAATGCATCTAGTACTATTTTAACTTTTAGCTTGTTTATAGCCTAAACCGCTTTTATCATTATGAGCTTTTGAATTTGTAACTAAGGAAGATAAGATATCCTTACCTTTGTTAAAATTTTGATTTTTGTATTTAATCTTTCAAAATTTGCTTTGCAATCACAAACTTCTTTTTGAAAAATATTATAATTAACTTTTAAAATCTCACATTCTTTAGATAATTCTAGATTCGTTTTAATTAAAGCTTCATTCTCTTTTTCAAGAGACTAAATTAAAGAACTAGAATTATTTAAAGAATTTTCCAAAGATGTATTTATATTTTGCAAAACATTGATTTCCTCCAAAAGATCATTGTTTTTATCTTCTAACTGCTCATTTTCTTTTTGTAGGAAATCTTTTTGTAAAACAAGTTCTTCTACGGTATTTTCAAAGCATTTAGTTTGTTTTACCAAAAATTTATTTCCCTCTTTTAAATTGGAAATTTCTTGCTCATAATCTTTTAACTTAGTTAAAGCAGTTCTATTAACTTTATTCAAAGTTTTACAATCTTTTAATAATTGATCATGTGCTAACTGAAGATCTTTATATAAAGAACCTAAACATAACGACTGTGATCTGAGTTTAGCCACGAAACATTTGTCTGCTTGCTCCTTCGATTTTTCTTTATTGTTCTTCCTCTTCTTATTGCCTCGACTAGAACTCTTTGTAGCCATTTGTTCTAAGATATTGTTACAATCTCTAAAATCTCAGGCTCTGATACCAAATGAAGGTGCTCTGGTACCAAATGAAAGTGACTATGCTCTGATACCAAAATGAAAGGTACTATGATCTGATACCAAATGAAAGTCACTGTGTTATAGGATCGTGTAATATAGATAAACTACTTGTGCGGAATATAAACTATGTAAATAATTAAAGCAGTGAAGAAAATGACACCATAGATTTTTATACTGGTTCAAACTCCCGTTCTGCGTTCTATTCCAGACTCCTTTTGGAATTAAACTAGCAACCCTCACTTAATTCGATGGAATATGTTTACACCACCTGAGCAACCGAACAGAACTTCTACCACCTAAGCAACCGAATAGGACTTCTACCGCCTTAGCAACCGAACATGACTTCTTTACAAATAAAAAAGTATCTGACTGTAGTGTGCTCTTTGAATAGCACTGATATGTCAATTAAATACAATCTTCATATAATCTTCTCCTTTATGATATGTAGTGAAATGTGCTTGAGAATTGTGGAAGATAAAGTGATTAACGATCAGAGAATGTAAGCAGTTTGAGTGTAGTTTGAAAATAGAGAGTAAATAAGAATTCAAGAATATTAAAATCAGTTTCAGTTAATTATTTGTTGAATTCTGAAATCTATTTATAGAGATTAAAAAGTTATAACCATTATCCAAAGGTAACGATGAAAAGAAACAGATGCAACTGTTGGTTTGAAGATGTTTCTCTTCGATGAAGAGAAGTGTCTTTTCACAAAAAATAACCGTTGAAAATATTCAGCCGGCTGAATGAATTTATTCAGCCTTCTGAATTTTAAAATCGAAAACAGCAATGAAATATGCTATTTTGGCCTAATTCAGCCGGTTGAAACTGCATAAAAATTTATGCTTTGTTTCAGCATTCAGCCGTATGAATGATATTATTTAGCCGGCTGAATTCTACTTATAAGCAAATGTTACCATAGCTCATTCGGTTAAAGTAGTTGCCTTCTAAATTTGCGACCTGGGTTCGAGCCTCGCTCCATGTAATTTTTGAAAACTTGATTTTTCATTTAAAATATGAATGTATATGTGTATATACCATTTTGAGAAGATTTTAACATTTGTAAACTCTAGACACGACACTCTATGACTAATAATACTTTTTTTGTCACATTCATCTTGTCTTTATCGTGTATATCTCTTCTTGTATCTCCATATACATACTTTCATCCATTTTTTGTACCGTGTATCTTCATTTTGAATGTATTTATTTCTCTCTTTTTAATGCTCATGTACATGCAAATTAGCTTAGAGATTCTTTGAAATAACTGTATAGTTGTTGTCATTAAAATCCAATAATTTAGGTTCTAACAATAGCGAACTGTCTTCCTCTAACACGCTAAAACTGAAAGGGACAGCGGATTAAGGATCTTAAACACTAGAGGGGGGTGAATAGTGTTAATGGATTCTAAGACTTATATGAACTAACTTAAAAATTATGACATAAACAAATGCAGAACTTAATCATAGAACAATTACAAAATCAAGATGCGAAAAGTAAATAAAAAGCAGTAAAAGGGAAAGAGCACACCGGATTTTATACTGGTTCGGAGTTACCCTACATCCAGTCCTGTACCAAAGCAAACCACCTCATACAGATTTTTATTATACCAATGTCGAGATTGCATTCCTTAATTTCTAAAGGCCTTGAGGTACCCTCATATCTCACGAGTGCGGGGAAAACTCTCTTGATTTACGGGCCACATGATTACCCAATTGATATCCAGGCACAACCACACCTTATAGAGAGACTCGATAAATATTTAATTACAAATTGATCCTATAACTCTAAATAGCACTTTGATCTTCGAGAGAGGACAGAGACTCAAACAAGAATGTGATTATAATTTGATTCACTTAAGAATTCGGCAGAATGTCGGCACGACGTTAAAAATATGAAAATTATAGAATATAGATTTGTGGAGAAGAAGAAGTGAAGAAAATAAGAAATTAGTTCGTTAAAAATTTCGTTTGTGAAGTAACGATTCGCGATGAGATTTAAACGAATAGACACTTCTTTTGAAAATTGAAACTTTTGAATTCAACAGCCACCATGTCGACATGGGGTATCCCATGATGTCGACATCCCTGTGTAATAAATGATGTAAAATTTGTTTTTGAAAATGAAGTTTAAGCAAGAGCTTATTTTAAGACAAAAATAAATAATATTTAATGGCTAAAACATCTTTTTGAAAAATCATTTGAAAAGATAGTTTTAAGGCTAAAATATTTTGAAAAGTAGTTTTGAAAAACCATTTTGAAGTAGTTTTGCAAGCTTCTTCTTGTAAAATATATATCATCACATCAGGACTCGAGAACTTGTACAAAACCAGGATGTTTGTGGATTTGTAAGCCACTTGTCGTAGGTTTGTAAGCCACTTGTCGTGGGTTTGTAAGCCACTAAGAAGGTAGAAATTGGTTCCATCCCAAATGAAGTTCGGAATGAAGATTTCCATGCTATCATGAAGCTTTAACACAAATTAGACACATATCTTGAAATCTGATGTTGATACTCTGGAGTCTTCAATCTTGAGTCTTGAGTCTTTATACTGATCAGTCTTCAGTAATCAATATCTGCATATACGTATCTATCTAGACAACAGTGTTAATATATGTTTTATAATAATTTAAATTAAAAAGGTTGTTTCCATCAAAACCAACATCTCAGTTTCTAACAATCTCTCCCCTTTTGATGTTGAAAACCTGTATTATAAAATATACTTATCATACCATAACTCCTCCTATCATAACTCCCCCTTACTCCAAGCCAACTATTATTTATAACTCATCCCCCTTTGTCATCAACAAAAACTTCTAATTAACAAAATTCCCTGAACTTAGATACAAGATAATCAACCATAATAAAATAGAGTAATCCATATATAAGTGTAATAAGTGCTAAATGTGATCATAAGTGTAATCCAAAAAGCAAATCAATCATCAGCCAATCATATGTACAATAATTATTCAATCCAAACATATATACAAACCATAAATTAAGTCAATCAAGTTTAAAACGCACCAATCAAATCAACCAAATAACATACAGAACGACTAGACATTCCTTGGTATTTCCACCCATTCATCTGCTCCAAAGATAGGGTCTGCTTTGATGGCATCCCATTCTTCTTTGTCTTTGTTGAGAGTGACTGGTGGATTTCCTTCGAGATCGTCCTTGTTAAGGGCTGAGATCATCCAACGAAGAGCGTCAAAATGTCTCTTTTGCTCCTTAATCATCTGTGTTTGACTCAATTCTAAGTGACTTTGATTATGAAGTATGAATGTAAGAACATTCTTAAAGGAAGTGAGAGTTTCTTCAAGATTATAACTTAGATCCTTAATCGGAGAAGCCATAATTCAAGAAACAGGAAACTATGAAAGAGAGTGATTAGAGATGAAATTTGACAATTCATTCTGGAAGAAACGGATATAAATAGAAGTAGAAAGTCATTTGAGATGAATAGGCACAAGTTAGTTACATGAAAATAAAAGAGGCATTTCACTAGAAGGACAAACTTTGCAGTCCAATTAGTGTCTAAGACACACATCCACAGAAATTAATTTCAAGGCCAAAATCAGCAGAATAATTACTTTTAAGGACAAAGTCAGTAGTCCAATTACTTTCAAGGACATAATTTCATTGGTTTTTAGGACTTAGAAACTAATTATTCTGCATTTTGTCCTTAAAAGTAATTATTTCAGTTAATGTGTCCTAGAAACTAATTGCACTTGCTAAAGAGGCCATTGTGGCTAATTTCTACAAAATAAATTTTGAAAAGGTAATTATTTTTTGTCCGTTGGATGTCGACATGGGGGATGGTGTATGTCGACATGCCTCTGCCTAAAATGACATTTTGCTTTGTTTTGAATATTATGAACAAATCTATTAAACTAAAATTTGTATAATATAGAAACAAGCAATTACAAAGACAAGTGAAGTTGAATAATAGGAAATGAAAGATTTCATTAATAATTTTAGTCAACATTACATAGCTAATATAATATTAACTAAAACAAAGAAAATACAAAGATAGAACATAAGATAAAATGAAGTAAAACTAGTTAGATGAAGATGAAGAATATGACAGTCCAAGCTTTCTACTAACTTTTCCGAAGAACTTGTCGATTTTTGTGGAAATCTTTTCTTATTTCTTACTCATTTATCTTTTAAGTGTCTTTTGATTTTCCACTATAATTCTTTGATTATTGAGAATGGTCTTATGGATGGATTAGCGGGATTTCTAAGGAGGTTTATTGATCTTCCTATTCCTCCTCTTCAATTTCCATTCCTTCTTCTTCTTCCTCTTCTTCTTCTTCTTCCATTTCTTCTATCTCTTCATGAGCAAGTCTCTCTTCCTTTTTCGTAAGCTTTTCATATGGTTGAAACACTAACGGAATTTGCATAAGGGAAATGTTTCCACGATTGAACACTTTTCTAGTTATAAATTCTTCCCTTTTGAAATCAACTCCAAAGTAATTAAAAATCCAGGTGAGATAAATTTCATGATATAATGTGATTTCACCCATAGTAAAATTCTTGGGCCTTACCTCATCAAAAAAAACTTGAGCCCAATTAATATCATAATTTCCAAAAATTGCAAAAGGAGCTTTGCAAACTTTCAAAGTCGGGTTTTTGTAGTTTTCCAATCTTGTTATAAGAGTGTGTTGGATAAGAAGATTAACAATTCTTGCTTTTGGATGAAAATAACGATTTTTGAATTTGAAATTGTCACCCTATCAAAGATGTGATGAAATGTCTCTCGATTATTTTCATTGATTTGAAATTCCAAGAGATTCATTCCGGTATACTTACATCCCAAAATATTTCCCAAAATTTCACAATCCAAAACAATTGGTGTTCCTTTAACACTACTCCAAATTTGTCCTTCTTCCCCATCATAAAAATCACGATTCAAATTCGCATAAAACATCTTAACAAGATTTGGATAACGTACAAAATCATTTTGTTTGTTATCAACTAAAGTAAGAATAGAACATTGTTGAAAAAGATTTTCAATTTCATAAGATGGAAAAACTTCAAAAATAGCAAATTTTCCCGTATGAACTTTACAAAAGTTTACATTGTTGATGTAAGCTTTGATAGCTTCCGGTTATTAAAAAGAAAGTCTTTGACAGATTTTGGAAGCCAAATGGTGTTAGGAGTGCTTGAAGAAGCCATTGAAGAAGTTTGAGAGGAGTTGAAGATAATGAAGATAAGTTTGAAATAAAAGTAAAAAGTGATGATAAAGAGAGTGGGATAAATAGAGATTCTATAGACATGTTCTCTGGTCAAGAAACATCTTTCCAGAGCATTGAAGTTTGTGAAAAGATGGAGGGAAATTCAAAAGTTTGAATTCAAATTTTCAAATCAAATTCTGATGGGCATGTCGGCATAGGGTATCCTGGTATGTCGACATGTGCCTATTGAATCAAATGACAAGTTTTTGTTCCTAATTTCTAATAAATACGTTTATTATATCCTATATTCTAATTATATAATTCCTGTAATAACATTAAATATAATAATACTTAAATATTAATAATTTAATATTTAGAATATTATCAAAATAATATTATTTTTGAATTTAAAATTCAACTTTCAAGGGATAAATTTGAATTTAAAAATTCATGGAATTTCAAAAAGAATCAAGCAAACAAACAAGCATGCATTCAAACTAGAAAAATTAAAAAATGTAAATGCATACCTATTTTTAGATCCATACTCCCATCATCATCTGATTCATGAATAGTAGTGAAACACAGATTCTTCTTTTCATCGTCACTAGATGATGAGTCTGAGTCATCAAGAGTTGTTGTGTATGCTTTCTTTCTTTTCCTTGACGAGTCATTGTTTGGAGGGAACAACTGTTTATCTGTATACGAACAAGCTTTTCTATGATTGCCGACCTTATTGTAATTGTAGCATCTATCATTGTTAACGTTCTCCGTATTATTTCTAGAATTCCTTTGATCTTTCTTTTGTAATTATTCATTTTTTATATTTTAGGAATTTTCGAAAGTTTCTTGTCATGAAAGTAATCCCCTCACCACTGTCTGGTTCTGAATCTTCAGTTGTTGCATTGAATGCTAATGACTTCTTTTTTGTAGCTTTGTTTTCTCTTCTTCTTTGCAGTTGAACTTCATAAGACATCAGATTTCTAATTAATTCTTCTATTTTCATTAGACTGATATCATTTGCTTCTTCGATTGCAAGTGTCTTTTAATCCCATTCTGGAGTGAGTGAATTTAGAATTTTTCTGACTTGGTCTTCCTCCGTAAGCTTTTCCCAGTGCAATTAGTGAATAAACAATATCTTGAAATTTACATTACATGTCAGAAATGGACTCATTTGCATGCATTTTAAACAATTGAAACTGATTTGTTAATATGGAAATTTTAGTCTGTTCAACTTTTCTTTTTCCTTCATGAGTACTTGTAAAGTTTTTCAGATTTCAAATGCAGACTTATAAACAAACACTCTATTAAACTCATTCCTATATAGTGAACAAAATAATATATTCATGGTCTTTGATTTATTTTGTGCAACACCCTTTTGCTCAGTAGTTCACTAGGCAAAATTGGTAGTTGGTTCAATATATTCAGTTTGTGTGATATTCCAAGTGTCTAACACTACAGATTATAAACAAATTTTCATTCTACAACCCCAACATGCATAATTACTGCCATTGAAAAATGGTGGTCTAACAGTAGACTGACCTTCTACAAATGAACTAGTGTTTGTGATAGCAGAACTAGTGCCAGAGTTGACATTACCAGTGTTGGTAGCCATTAAAATAATTTTCAAGTTTTAGATTATGAAAACTATGAAAACCAATGCTCTGATACCAATTGAAGGAGACAAGCAGATTAAGGATCTTAACGCTAATTTAACACTAGAGGGGAGGGTGAATAGTGTTTAATGGATTCTAAAACTTATATGAACTAACTTAAAAATTATGACATAAACAAATGCAGAACTTAATCACAGTACAATTTAGAATCAAACACGGATGCAAAAAGTAAATAAAAAGCAGTAAAAGGGAAAGAACACACCAGATTTTATATTGGTTCGGAGTTACCATACATCCAGTCCTATACCAAGGCAAACCACCTCATATAGATTTTTATTATACCAATGTCGAGATTACATTCCTCAATTTCTAATGTCCTTGAGGTACCCTCATGTCTCACGAGTCCGGGGCAAACTCTCTTGATTTACGGGCCATAAGATTATCCAATTGATTTCTAAGCACAACCACACCTTATAGAGAGACTCGATAAACTTTTGATTACAAATTGATCCTATAACTCTGAATAGCACTTTGATCCTCAAGAGAGGACAGAGAATCAAAGAAGAATGAGATTCTAATTTTATTCATTTAATAATTCGGCAGAATTTCGACATGATCTTAAAAACATGAAAATTATAGAATATAGATTTGTAGAGAAGAAGAAGTGAAGAAAATAAGAAATTAGTTAGTTAAAAAATTCGCTTGTGAAGCCTATTTATAAAGCACCAACGGTCATAACCATTCGTGAAGAGATTAAAACGAATAGATACTTCGTTTGAATATAGAAACTTTTGAATTCAGCGGCCACCATGTCCACATGGGGTATCTCATGATGTCGGCATCCCTATGTAAAAAACAATGTAAAATTTGTTTTTGAAAATGAAGTTTAAAGCAAGAGTTTATTTTTAAACAAAAACAAATAATATTTTAAGGCTAAAACATCTTTTTGAAAAATCATTTGAAAAGATAATTTTAAGGCTAAAATATTTTGAAAAGTAGTTTTGAAAATCATTTTTGAAAAACCAATTTGAAGTAGTTTTGCAAGCTTCTTCCTGCAGAATATCTCATCACATCAGGACTCGAGAACTTGTACAAAATCAGGATGTTCGTGGGTATGTAAGCCACTTGTCGTAGGTTTTTAAGCCACTTATCGTGGGTTTGTAAGCCACTAAGAAGGTAGAAATAGGTTCCATCCTATATGAAATTCGGAATGAAGATTTCCATGCTATTATGAAGTTTTAACAAAAACTAGACACATGTCTTGAAATCTTGATACTCTAGAGTCTTCAATCTTGAGTCTTGAGTCTTTATACTGATCAGTCTTCAGTAATCAATACCTGCATATACATTTCTATCTAGACAACAGTGTTAGTATATATTTTATGATAATTCTTAAAAGGTTGTTATCATCAAAATCAACATCTCAGTTCCTAACAAAAACGACGTACATGACCTCATTGCCTCATGTGTACATGTGTCAATACACTCATTTGTGCACGCTTAGGCACATAAGTTCACGAAAACACATTACAACTTCACAAGTTACATTTTGGACTTCACCGGAGCGATTACTCGACTCGATGTACTCTTACGCAACTTAGCACAAGCGATAGCCGCTATGGCCACGTGAAATGTCCACAAAGAAGTTGTATTCAATAATATATCTATATAATTAAACAATCGCATATATGTGTGTGTCTACACACACACACATACGCACACAAACTTACAACAACTCTGACTATGATTCACACAACATATTGATTGTTATATATCTTTAAATATACGTACATGTAAACTTGCCCATACTCATATACATACATGTATATTTAAATAAGTAATTCATTTATTACTCAATCATTTATTACTTTACTTACTAATCTTTTCAATAAAAGTAAAGATATCTATTTATGCTATTTTATAAAATCTTCAAACTATTTTATAAAATACAATACTAGCTTATAAATCAATTGCCATCTAAAACACTTAATTTGCTTCGTTGAAAATGAAGTATTCTTCAATTTAATATTTTATAAATATCATATCTATTTTATAAAATATATTCTTCCTTTATAAAATGTTCAACCCATTTTATAAATACCAATTAAGCTTCATTTGTTATTTTTATAAAATATCATATCATTTTATAAAATACCTTTATTATTTATAAAAATCATTCTATTAAAAATATATTTGCAAATACTAATTTAGCTTCATTAACCCTCTAATCACTTTAAAAATAAGTGTAGAGTTCAAAACTTGCTAAATTAGCTTACTAACAAATTTGAAAATCATTTGAATTAGTTTAATTATGGCCAACTAATGACATGCACTTAGTTATAACATGTAATTAGTCTCTAATCTATCACTATATCACTTATTAACATTAAATAAACCTAAAAATAAATTTCTTAGGTTACTAACTAATTTAAGAAACCTTTATTAAGGTCTTAAACCAATAATGAGCTAACATAATAATGTTTATAACACAAATATAAGCCCAAATCAACTGAAATAATCTTCAAATCACTTTATATAATTGTATAATCATCAATAAAAAAATGAAGTATAAGGAGAATCATCTCACCCTTTTTGCTTAAACCCAAGCCAAGCTCTAATCGTCAAAAACCCACTTTTTGCTTACTTTAAGTCTTGAAATGCACACCAATACTCTGATCTGAGCCAATTTCTTCGCGGGTTTGGTAGAGAATTGGAAGAAAGAAGTTAGGGTGATTTTATTTGATTTTATAAAATTTATTTGATAGGCTTAGTATTTGGAGATTAAAGAGGGATTAAGATGAGATTAGTTGAGGATTAGAGCAAGTGGGAAAGAATGAAACATGAATGGAGAGTGAATGAGAATAATAAAGAGGAGCGAGCCTACTATAGACAACTAATGGACCAAGCTCCAATTCTCTTTATCTGGCACTATTAATCCTCGAAAATCATCGACTCCAAACATAGCCAAGTTTATACTCATTTTACCAGCATTAAAACAGCGAACCCAATCGGTCGTTTGTAAAAATTGAGTATAATAGGTGTTCCGTCACTTACCGATTAAATATTTTAATTAATCGTTTAAATATTCAATCGCTAAAACTATGGGGTGTTACAAATCTCCTTAAAATAATTTTGTGGCCAAAATTCTCTTGAATATGAGAAAGTAACATAACTGACCAAATTTCTCAAATCTCAGTTTCGAAAAATTCCAACATTGCCTTCCCTTAAGTCATCAGCATAACGAAAACTCCCAAATTCGAATGTATCACACACTAGGAAATATTGTAACCTACGTCATCCCGTATCCCCTAAAATTCATATCTCTCTTAAGAAAGCTTTTCACTTTTTAAATAACAATCAAATCAAATAAGTATTTAAATAGCTATACATCAGCTCTCAAATATCTAATTGTACTGTACAAAGAGGATTGTATACCAACACAGAATTCAAACCCGTATAACCTGAGTGTCGTAACCAATACTACTATAGTCATACTCATACCCGACAACCAATTGGAGAGTAAGGTCAAGTTAGTCGGTATCAAAATATACCACGAACCTCGAGTCACATCAAAATCCAATGGATTCGTATAGATCACACCTTGATCCCATAGTGGACATGGATGATATGCGATCATATAAATACACAGTCAAAAGCCATGAACCTCGAGTCACATCAAACAATAAGCAGTCAAGTACATATGGCAAGCAACAATCAATTATCATATAAGCAGTCAAATACATATGGCAAGCGACAATCAAACAATAGCAAACCGCAACAAACAACAATCAGACAATAACCTGTTATAAGCAACCAACAACAAGGCAACCAGTAAATCATAGCAAACAAGAATAAACAACAATAACTAGGATACAAATTATCAAACATGCAAGTGAGCAATCAACAAAAATCAACAACAATAAAAATCGACCAACAAAAAATCAAATAACAATACACAACATCAAATAGTTGCAACAACAGCAAGAAACAAGCAATAGCAAGCAATAAACAATAACAAGCAACAAACAATAACAGGCGTACAAAACAACTAAATATTTAAAAAGAGTCTATACCATCACGTAAGATAACTATCAAGAGTCAAACGCGCATGTCAAACCATAAACTCAAACGAGTCCATTCAACATTAAAAGGAATAAACACCCAAGTGGTGTAACCCCTTCCGTGAACATAATATATGAATGACTATTACACCTCCCGATATGTAAAAGAAAACCTATACGATATGTAGGATCATCGAGTCTCAAAATTCTAGAATAAATCCAGCAAGTAATGCCTTAACTCTCCTTTTCTTTCAAACAGAACTCATTATCCAGAGGAGAAAATTATACTAATTTAATCATCATAAAATAAAGATCTATAATTTCTTGGATTTTGTTGGGCTAAAACTCATATCGACCGCATAATGTTAATTGGGATAATATACTAAGTGCACTACGATGCTCATCTAGGAAAGTATCATCTCGTAACTTAGAAGATTATCTGAAATGGCACAAAACTAGTTGAGAAACCATTACCCAAACTATCTCACAAATAATAATTATACTACACTAAAATTTTGCAATAACTAAAGATCATCCCAAACAACACGATGCCTGTTCCAACCATCCATTTGCTCTCAAGATTTTTGTTGTTAAATTAGGGTTGGCTACCTGCCTCTATTTGTGCGAACTCTGATCCGTTTTCTTGATCTGACTATGAAATCGACTTGCACGACTAAGGTCGTGCTTAAAAAAATCTTTCAATCATCCAAGAATCCAACTCAAGTGCTCGTCTATCATATTCAAGTAAAAAAACTCTTTCCTAACTGGTGTGAATCACCTAGAAACACTGTTCTCAAACGATAGGTTAAGAATTGTTATGTGAATGGACCAATCTTTAGAAAATGTCCATTTTGGCACATGGGATTACTCCGATCATATGAGCTTTATTGGTACAAAGAAAAACAATTATAATACGAACGATTCTAGACTAATGCCTATAAGTCATTAGCTCGGTCTCTGCTCACTACTAGGCATCTACTGAACTCTACTTGAATATAAATCCAAGTCACACTTCATCGACTAACTCATTCAACTTGAAAGCTCGTGTATCAAGTTCGAATGGTAATACTATCGGTCGTTTCATCTAAGTTTTACAACTAAAGTTACTCATACAAGGTTTATCTCCATTGAAGAATTTACCTACTATGAAAGGTGTCCAGTTTAGCCTATCTACCAAGTAATTAGAAACATATAAAATATACCACTCAAGTGTCGGGAGGAACAGAAGTGAGTTCCCAAAAATAGAGCATATCTCACTACATAAGCTCCTTCAGATTCTCCTAAGCACAAGCTTGCTAGGACCTGGTAATGCCCAAAAGGCATAAGTCATCAAAACTTACTTACCCTTTAAAAATATAGGATATTCATTCTTCAAGTGATCAAACAAACTGTAATTGAAGCACTTACGTTTCACTTTAGCTGGATGACATCTTATAGCAAAATGTCCCCATATGTCATGGGAGTGACATACTAGGCCAGCTTCTTCTTCGCATAAGCTCGATCTTCCTTGTATCATGGTCTTTATGCCTCGGTTGGAGTTTCGACTGCTTTCTACTTTCATTGCCTCAAGGGTATCTCATGGGCATTCCCATGGAGGAGAACCATCCCAATGAGATATTCAAAATTAGACCCTAACAGGGATAAGGCTAAGTAGTGCATCCCCAACCAATGCTTAAGACCTAAGGCAAACCTCTTTGCCCACAACAACGGAGCACCGACCATCTCAGACCCCAAAAACAAAAGGTTGAATTGGCCAACACTCCTTCACTGAAAAACTGCCTTGCTCGAGATGGATGGAATACTCAAGCTACATGTCCTTCTCGATCTCAGAAATGAACTAAGAACCAAAGCAACGTCTGAATTAATTCCAAATCATAAGCCTGCTCATCAGCCACACAAACACTACATCCTACCCATCTAAAGTCTCCCTTCTTCAACGCTGAGAAATAATCTTCCTTGTAAGCGTGTCGATACACTCATTCGGGCACACTGAGGCACACACGTTCACACAAACATACAACTTTACAAGTCACATTTCGAACTTCACCGAAGCGATTAGTCGATCCGGTGTACTCTGACGCAACTTGGGCATGCGATAGTTGTGATGGCTACATGAATTTCCCGCAAAGAAATTGTTTTCAATAATATTTCTATATAATCAAACAATTGCGTGTATGTGTGTGTGTATAAAGAACTAAACTTACAATAACTCTAACTACAATTCACACAACGTATTGATTATTGTATATCTTCAAATACACATTTATGTATATTTTCCATACTTATATACATACACATATATTTAAATAAGTAATTCATTTATTACTTTTACTTACTAATCTTTTCAATAAAAGCAAAGATATTTCTTTATACTATTTTATAAATTCCTCAAACCATTTTATAAAATACAATACTAGCTTAAAATTCAATTTCTCCATCTAAAACACTTAATTTGCTTCATTGGAAGTCAAGTATTCATCAATTTACTATTTTATAAAATCTCATATCTATTTTATAAATTATATTCCTCATTTATAAAATATTCAAACTATTTTATAAATACTAATTAAGCTTCATTTGTTATTTTATGAAATATCTTACCATTTTATAAATTACCTTTATTACCTATAAAAGTCATTCTTCTATTAAAAATATATTTATAAATACTAATTTAGCTTCATTAACCCTCTAATCATTTTAATGATAGAAGTCGAGTTCACAACTTGTTAAATTAGCTTGCTAACTAATTTCAAAATCATTTGAATTATTTTAGTTATGACCAACTAATGACATGCATTTGGTTGGTTAGAAGTACGGGGTGTTACAAAATATACACAGCAGTGTCAAATTGTGCACCTAAACCATAATCAAATATGGTTCAGTTGTATTATGTACCATATCAAAATTCAAGTTAGCATTAACTAGCCATAAAAGTCATTTTATATTAATAGAGTTCCACTAATTTCGCTAAACTTGGTTCTAAATTTTCAAGAGAATCTTGCACTATGTCGTGTATAATTTTTGAGTGTAGACATATAAAAGGAGCTAAAACCTAAAAGAATAGTAAACGTTGCCATGACATAAATTTTGAGACTATCTAATACAACAGTTCATCAAGTGTTTCAAATTATAAAATAAGACATTCTTTTTCAAACAAGAACTGCAACTTCAGGTTGATTTTGAATCCAACTTCGATGATGCTTATTGGAGCGGCAGGCCTCCTCCAAATTAGGTAAATGCATCTCTTCTCCATCCCTTGAATTATTATTTTGCTTCCAAGCTCTAACCTCCTCAAATGTTTGGTTACAGGGAGATTTCTCGGTTTAGTATTGGATATAGCCGCCAGTAGGTTGTCGAAGCTCACCACAATCATCTCCATCCCCATCAGATACGTGATTAGTGTGATTTATTATCTTGCTTTTGTAAAAGTTATCTCTTGATCTTGGGTTTTAATATTAAGTTGTGTATTTTCTTGTTGGAATCTGCTCCCCTCATGCATGTAGCCATGCGAGCGGTCGTCCTTGCTCAAATCAAATAAGTACAAATTTTTATTAGCCTCCATCATTGATTCGTAACTTATGTTATACTAATAATTTGCCTACTTCCCTTGCAGGAGTTCCTTCTGGTCTGAGTTGAGGATCGGTCACCTCCAGTAGTCATGCTATCGAGATTGATTCCACTCCCATTATTAGCTACTTGCTTCCAATGAGCATTATTAAAATGGAAGGTTTCTCTACTAGTAATTTTATAAATATCAGTATAAAGGGAAAGTCAAGGTGAATATAGAGCTGTGTTGGTTTGCAGTGTGATGTAGAAATACATATGCCAGAGACTCAAATACGTGCTTCAACATCAGAAAGTTTGGAATTCTTCATGTGTAATAAACAATAGGACAATGCTACAATATAGGATTCATCATCAACTTGCCATACATCATATGTCAAATCAGTGAGTAAAACATGTTAAACTATTTATTTCCATGCATGAGCATACAACATTGTTAAATGATAAAAGGCTAGCCAACCAACTAGAGTAGTTGCAGTTCATTCATTTTTACAGTTCTATTTCAATACCTCAATAAAAATAATAAATAACCAACCAGATTAGTTCCTTTGTTATTAAGCTTTAATACATTACCACAAAGATTTAAATAAATGTGTATTTAGTCTGTTATTACCAATCTTCGATTTCATCTTGTTAATTATAATAGACAAGAATCAGATCATTCATTACGCATGCGTGTGAGCGCGCGCAGAAACATACATACCCCACCACCCCACCCCTCTTACATTAGATAATTAAGGATTATCTTTTTATTTGCGACAAAAAAGTTATGGATGGTTTCATATAAGTTAGTGTGAATATGCCTTTATTCCAGAAGAAAAAGGAACGAAATTAAATGCATAAAACTTTTAATATGCAAGACAAGAGAAAGATTGGAATAAACATAGTAGGTTTTTCCAAAACTATATTTTAAAAGTTGCTTGATGTTTGATCCCAGAATGGCTATATCTATCACGAATATTTTGATACAATGATTTATATTTTATTTTCATAACAAAATATCTCAAACATCCATTGAAGCTAAATCAACTAATGTTGCATAAAATACACCATGTGCTGGATACATAATCAATTAAAATATAGTGGCATTGCTTAGTGAACTAAGAAAGCAACAACGGTTTTTCCCTTGAAAACCCTTCAAGCAGCCATTTACAATTACATACATCTCATTTCATCAATATCAAAAGGAAAAACATAGCTCATACAATTTGTACATAGATGGCACTAAAACCTAAGAAAGAAATTAAACCTTACTAAGAAAAATGATAGGGCTTACTCAATCATAGCCATCTCCTCAATTTCAAAAATTTCATTCCTGGAATATATAGTCATTGGTCATAAGCCACGATAAAAAGGAATCTAAATTGCTGATTTACGAACATTAAATCTTAGTTTAAAGGATAAATTCCTGCTTGTTGCTGGCATAATTTCCCTTGCATTTGGTCTTAGATGACTGAATATTGTAAATTGACTGATCCAGTTGTTTACACCCCATCCACTTATCCGTAATGTAATAAGTAAGCAGATAATGAATTATCCTTTTAATGATAATTATGAGAATGCAAAAATTGTAGGTCTCCCGTGATTCTGAAATTTTCAATATTCACTTAATATTATGATTGCGAACTAGTCACGATAATTAAATTCAAACTATGATTGCAAACTTAATCTTATGTCCTTTAGTTCTTTACAAAATGAAGTATTTTTTTCCTCTCTAAAAAAAAGAAGAAGAAAAATAATAAATTCAATAGTTGTCTAAATAAAATTAAACTATATAACAAGAATCAAATGACAAATTCAAGGTACCTATGATGCAACAAGAGTTTCACTTTGTTTGTAACATGTTGCAATAGGAAAAATAAAAACATTTACATGTCATTTATGTGTACTTAATGTTAAGTTTCTTGTAAAAGAAGTAGCCGTTACTACTGTTAAGAATAGAAATAACAATTCAACATATTATAAAATCTTCTTAAAAGCATATATTGTGAATGTTCCTTGGACTATCATAAATAGGATTAATTATCATTATATTTATTTTTATTTTTTTTAGTTTGGTTGTAATCGATACTTTTAATTATGTTAAACTCCCCACAGACACTACTAAAGTTAAGCTAAACAGATCTTTTAATTAATTCTTGTGTTTGGTGGCATCTAAGAAACATATGTTCTACTTAATAGCTATGGAGCATCTAATCCAAACTATGTACTGACAGAATCTATCATTTTTACATGATATATCATAAAGAATGAGACATAATATACATCCTATGTTGCCAAAATAAAATTTAGAAGATGGATGTAAAGACATTTAATCAACACTGGATTGTCTAACAGATATTGCAGTGTTTACCGGTAAAATTAAAAGACCAAACTCATCTATGACAGCATAGTAGCCTGCCACAAACATTGTTTATTTTTAGCTGAAAAATGTACATATTGATGATGGCTATATACATGGGAACTGTATTAAAAGATTGTGAAGATGAGTTTATTTAGGAGACGAATGGCTCTAGGAGTTCAAGTAATTGCAGTTTTAATTAAGTAGCAACTCATCAAACAATTGTCAGCCCTCTTTAAAGTTGCATTATTGAATTCCATATAATTTTACAAGCGTTCTAACAGCCCTCTTTAATGTACAATTACCGGTCCTCTTAACCTCCAAGTTCTATTCTTTTTCAATCTTTCTAAATATAGTAATGAAAGCAAATGAATTCAAAAAGAAACCAATCAAATTCTAGTTCATTTGATTTTCATAGTTCCCTGCTCCTTACAATTTAGTCATCAAAAACATCTAAGAATGTAAAAAAAAAGTGTTTAACCATAAAAGTTAATGTAAGGATTTATAACCGCTAATTTAATTTATAAAAATTGAAATAAAAATACTATCCATTCGCATATGTAGCAATCAACTGGAGTCCTCCGAAATTTGCTATCCTTTTTTAACAACGCTTTTCACCGACAATTTTCTTTAACCAAAACGAGTGTAGTTCATAATGTCAGAAGGCAACACGCCGTGGACAAATAAAATATGTAAATAAGTTCACACACATTTTGGAATGCGCAGGAGAGAGACTAAATTCAATTAGTCATACTATGAATTTTTTTTCATAATAAATTTATTAATTATAACGAGTTTGGCTAAATGTAGTTATAGCCAGTTGAACTAGGATGTTTATCACTTGGAAAAATTCAAGACCGTTATGTTTATATAAAAGCCTAAATTTAATAAAGCACTCACTGATATTTCTTCTTTGTAATACTCCTACAGTTTTTATTTTAGCAGAAAAAAGGTACTTTCCGTAACCAATAAAAATTGCATCCCAATCGCTATTTTAAGAATGTAACATAAAGATTGTTGTGCAAAAATTACACAAATGCAGAAAAAAAAACAGGATCTAGATTTCCAATTTGAACATCACTTAATCTAGTAGCAGTTAATTTATTACTCCAAATAAATAGTAAATAACTATAAAGAAGGCAAAGTGACGCACAATATTTACACCGGTTCCACTAACATCAAGATAGTGTACGTCCACTCCAATGGAGAGAGATTTTATTACACATGAGAGAGTTACAAGAGATTACAAGAGAAGAGTTTACATACCAAAGCCCTAAATTAGGGATAACAAGAAGAGACACTCCATTTGGGGATCACTGGCTGAATACCAGGATGAGTTTATAATGAAGTCTACCCTCAATATATACACTACAAAAAAGAGGGTTGTTTTCCAACCCAGAATTCCCTACGCCATCCATACGCGGCGTAGGCGCGACGTAGGGAAAACGTGGAAACATGGGAAGGGGTAGTGACGGCGTAGAGAATTCCCTACACATTTCCTACACGCACCAGGTTCTCCAACAATTGACCATGGCGTAGGGAATGTGTAAGGAATTTCCTACCCATTCTATACACCTTATTGTTCTCCCTACGCATTCCCTACGCCTGTGGAGGAAAAAGGTTGGAATTTCTCTACGCTTTACCTACGCCAGACAATTATTAACTTTTGTAGTTTAACTTGAAATTATATTATAAAAATATATAATTTAATTTTTCAATAAATCGTATTAACTTTCGAAACTAAAATAAAATTATATGTAATAATTAACTTTTAGATGTTTAATTAACTAAAAAAGAATAATAATTAAATTTAATAAGTTGAAATACCAAATTAATAGCCCGAAATATGAAAATTATGATTCAAGAAAAGTAAGCAATAAATTTACATTATATAAAAAAAATTTAAATTCAGTTAAACTTAAAAATAAAACTGATTAAACTTTGCGGAAAATCCGCTTTTGTTAGAAATGTGACATTTTTTAATGTGTAATTGTTTTTTTATATTATTGTAAAAGTCTTTTTTTTATTTTGATAATTGATTATACTTGGTTTAAATTTTAACTTGGTTAACATAAATTTGCAAAATATAGGCATTGAGATATTTGTAAAAGCCAACCAAGCCCCCAGGATGGGCCAGCCCAAGGAAAACTGTTTTACTTCAAAGTTACAGCTCAATAGCAATCTCCATGTTGGCGACGCTTGAACCCAAAAAACTAAGGTTTCAAAAATCAATGCCTTTTAAATAATCATCGCTGCATACTCGGCTATTCCATCAGCCATCGTCGGCTCATCCTTGCCTCCTACGCGATATTCAGCCATCGTCGGCTCATCCTTGCCTCCTATGCGATATTTTCTACTGCTGATTTGAAGTACTGCTATAGTCTCTTTATACTTCCACTGCTAATTAAGTATGCGAATTTCTTGTTTTGAGTTGTCTAATTTTCTAAAATTGAGTCGCCCTTTTACTGCTTTAGATTTCTGTTTGTTGTCATGTCACTTTATTTCAGTTTTGCCATCCATTTTCCTTTTGTTTGAAAAGCAGTTTTTATACGTGTTTTTCATATAATATGCAGTGTAAAATCCCTAGTACTCTCTGCCCATTTCTTCTGCTGAAAGTGGTGACGAAGTTGCCAACAAAATATTGCATAATTCTGTCCAGGAGTTAGCTGATAATGTTAAAGCTGTAGTCCAAAGACTTGGATTATGCGGTAAAGGTAATGTAACCAAAAACAATTAATATCGGCCACTGAGAAGGAGGCACAAAACTGAAATTGATTGTGTTGTTTTTGGCATTGAGCTCCTGACATGTTAACTAGAAAATGATATTTAAAACGTCCACGTATACTTCAGCATCTCAGTAACTCTTTAACTTTCATTTATTTACATGTATGATGAAAAAGTGATCACCAGTGCACACTGTTAAGCATTTACAACCTAAATTCTTCCTTGTGTAGATTACTCTAGTTTTGGCAAAATGGTAATATAACCTAATTATGAACTGACAAAAGTTGACTGCAAGATGTTAGCACTTTAGGTCACCATGGAAACTTTATTATGGAGATTATTTGAGTGCGATTGTAGGTAATATATTGTCAAATTTCAGCTAACCTTGGTAAAAAAAAAAGGTTATAAAAAACAAGATCTAATATGAATTGCAGATGGAAAGCAATCTTTTCCTCTTGTTATGGTTGGAGGTGTTCTTGCTAACAAGGGCTGGGACATAACACAAGAAATAATAACAAGGTCTCTGTTGTCTTCCCAGGTGTCCAGCCCATTCGACCTGAGGTACAGACTATTCATTTCAATAGACTATAGCATATACGCTCATTTATATTTTATAATATTTTGTTCTAGGGGATTGCTACAGTTCTTAAGTGTGTAAAGTCCTGAACTAAAAGCTTTTATGTGATGAATGTTTTGAGGATTGTATGGCAAAGTGAAGTTTTTTTTGGTAGTGGCAGCGAGGTGGTGGTTGTAGTGCAGTGGGATGGGGATATTGAAGTGCACTGCTCTGAATGTTTGCATGCTTGGCAACAGAGGATATATGTAGATGCAATATGTTGTTGACAGTGAGTTGTTGAAGTATATGGGTAGAAAGAGATGTATGCAGACAAATCAGTGGTTGAAGTTGAAGCAGTGGTGGGGTGTTTTGTGATAAGGGGTTGTTTGAGTTAGTAAATGCAAGAAGTCTGTGCAGAGTTGTGGTAGGCAGAAGTGTGTTGATATGAACTTTTGGGGAAGGATGTTTGACACTGGGTTTATGGCAAGCAGGAGTTTCAGGTGGGTATGTGTATGTATGCAGTCATAGTTGGTGCTTTGGTAAGAGGCGAATTAGGTGGTTCTCGAGTTTGAGTTTTGGGTATTTGTCGCGATTGAAGTGGATTAGGATGGTCGTGGTACAGAGGTGAGGTTGAGTGGTATGGGGTTGCAGATTGCAGGTAGTGGTCAGGTCGCGATTGAGGTTGGTAATTGCTGGTATAGGAGATATGACATACTTCGTGAGTTGGTCTTGTTTTGACTGTGGGTTTGATGTTCTATTTTTATAAGGTACATTGTATGATGTTTGAATTAGATGAAATAACTATATTTGAGTTATGTAGCAACTTTATTTTATTGTTGGACATGATTTTTTTAAATACATTTGTAGTAATTTTATGGTAATTTGACAATGATATGCATTCTACATTAATGTTTTGTAATGATATATATTGTTACGATTTTGCATGTAGTTATATATTATATTTAATGCTTTCTGTTGCTGATGTTCGAGTTTATTATATTCTATTATGATCTGTGGTAGATGAAGATAAATACAATAGAAGGCCAGGCGTAGGGAATGCGTATGGAAATAGGCGTAGGGAATGCGTATGGAAATAGGCGTATGGAATGCGACGTAGGGAAGGCGTATGGAATGCGGCGTAGGGAAGGCTTATGGAATGCGGCGTAGAGAAGGCGTATGGAAGGAGGCTAGGGAACCCGTAGGGATTTTTTTGCGACGCATTGTTTTCCAACCTCTTCTTTGGCGTAGGGATGACATAGGTAAAATCTTTTTCCTACGCCGCGCCTACGCCAAACTAGCGTAGGAAATCCAAAATTCTTTTGTAGTGATAGCCAATGTAAATTCATATGAGTCATCAATCAAATTACCAAGATATGGTAAGAAGATAATGGAGGCAAGTTAAATGGTAACAAATCACGCAAACATAGCAAGTAATTTACTCATTCCAATGAATGAAGAAAATACTTCCAAAGCAATGCGATTACGAAGAAAGAAATAATATGCATATCTTTTTGCATATATATTATTCCATAATACACGCATGCATATATTTCATTGCCACCTCATTCAAATGTAATCCAATAATTTATGCATTTTGATAATAAACAAACGTAATTTCTTTCCATCTTGCATATTTGTTTCCTTCTATTTGTGATTTTGTATCATCAAAATTTAACACTCCACCTTGATGCAAAATCACACATCTCCAACACCCCACCTCGACTCAAGTTCTTTTCTCAACATAAAACTCTTAAAATCAAACTTCACCTTCAACCAAAATCTCTTAACGAGATACAAACTAAAAATGAATATTTACCCAATGGGTTTTGGCAAGGCCACCCCCTCTCGCACTTTGCTAACGAGTTCAGACCATGTCCCCGTTCGCCAACAAAATGTTGCAAATATCCAAAATAAAAAGAAGGTAGATACCAAAATAATCTCAAAACCACCAAGGTCAAAAGAATCCTCTCAATCACCGATCCAAATAAAGAGCCAAAAAACAAAAGCCAATGGACATAACAAGGCTAATCCAAATCTCTGTATGCAAGAGAAATCTCTCTCCTCTCACATACCTTATCTGCTAAACAACAAATTTTCCATGGGAATCGACATAAGACTCTCACATCAACATTGAGCCATGAAGTAGATACAGGTTCCCAAGTCTAGCTGTCCCTTCAACACACTAAACTCCTTATCGTCAAATTTCCAAGACTGGAATGCTCTTCTCTTTCAACATAATCTCCTCCATCTTTAACTTCCATATTGCACAAAATCTCATTTTACATCCAAATGAGTAATAGCATAACCACCATTGGATCTACCGCTCTTTCTAGAAGTCATTAATGAACAAATTTAAACAAATGCCTTGCTCTGATACTAATCTGTTGTGCAAAAATTCCACAAATGCGGAAAAGCAATAAACAAGATCTAGATTTTCCAATTTGAACGTCACTTAATCTAGAAGCAATTATTTTTTTACTCCAAATAAATAGTAAATAAGTATAAAAAAGGAAAAGAGACGCACAATATTTATACCGGTTCCACTAACATCAAGATAGTGTACGTCTAGTCCAATAGAGAGAGATTTTATTATACATGAGAGAGTTACAAGAGATTACAAGATAAAAGTTTACATACCAAAACCCTAAATTAGGGATAACAAGAAGAGACACTCCATTTAGGGATCAATGACTGAATACAAGGATGGTTTTATAATGAAGTCGGCCCTCAATATATAGCCAATGTAAATTCATGTGAGTCATCAATCAAATTACCAAGATATAGTAAGAAGATAATGGAGGCAAGTTAAATGGTAACAAATCGCGCAAACATAGCAAGTAATTCATTTATTCCAAAGATGGAAGAAAATACTCCCAAAGCAATGCAATTACGAAGAAAGAAATAATATGCATATTTTTTGCATATATATTATTCCATAACATGCGCATGCATATATTTCTTTGCCATCTCAAGCAAATGAAATTCAATAATTTATGCATTTTCATAATGAATAAACGTAGTTATTTTCTTTCTTGCATATTTGTTTCCTTCTATTTTTGATTTTGTATCACCAAAATTTAACAAAGATGACATTGTTTATTGACACTATTATATATTCTCCTGTGTTTTGATATAGTTTTCATGGAAGCTGTATGACTTGCACATCATATAACAAAACTTTCGTTTAGCACAGCTAAATACTATACAAATTTGTTTGGTTTGTACCTGATATATTGCTGATATGGTGCATGTAACATTGCCTAGATATAGATGATAAAAAATAAAAAAATAAAAGTGAACTCTATAAATCTTCTAAACACAACTTTCTTCTTGTAAATTTACACTCTATATAAGTTAAGACCTCAGAATTTTTGGGGAATTTGATAAAAACATAAGTAATCAATATTGCACCAAGTTGAAAATTTTATCACGGTCAACTAAGAAATCATTTAGTATCTAAATCTTTAGCATAGTAATAGTTTATGAAATGATATCTCTGGTGTAAAATAATAGCGAGTTAAATTGTGCATTGGAAAAGGACAAATAATTATCGTGACATTCAAAACCTAAAATTTCTATGCTTTGTACTCAACCTAAATAGTTGTTAATTTACAACTGTACCAGAGAAACAAGTATTGCAATTAATACTTCCTGATAAAACAACTTCAAGCAACCCATTTTGTATCTGTATAATTAAGTAAAACAAAAATAGCACCCAAGTATCAAATCATAAAATTGATTTGAATGGATAATCATGAAACCAACATTGAACTTTACATCAAAGCGCTTAATTGTTAAGAAATATTTTCATGATATATTGATGTCTTAAAACAAAATTACTATCATCGGTGGTGCATAAATAATCATCAGACCAATGTAGTTCTGCATAAAATCAAAAATAAGCAGGTGATAATTGAAATGTACCTTGTTTTCTTTACTATATTTTTAGCGTGTTGTAATATGCAGTTATCTCCAAAAACATTTGCTTTCAGTTGATGTTCTTCTCACAATGTTGAGAGATCAGAAATAGTCCAAATATATTTTGATTTTTTCATTTAATCTTTTCATCTAACAATCTACATGTAGTGGAAACCAAATTAACTACAAGAATCACTATAAACATGAACTACATAACTACAAACCCAATCTTCTATGCCTGATCATACGAGGATTCCATCTGAAGCATATAGATAGTCTTCAATTGCAAGTTTATGCCACAAAGCAAAGAAGTGTCTCCAACTACCGTACCTCTCCTGACTTCTTCTGACTAAGTCAGCTGGCAAAGCTTCCATGTCAAAGTACCATATGCTATTACACACAGTTGAACTAATCTCCACTTAATAATACCTTTTAGTACCAAAGCATATTTCATTCATGGCCCCACCTGTGACGACTCGGAATTTCTGGATATTTGAAATTGAAATATTTAATTGATTTTAAATATTTGGAAGTTAGTTTACTTGAATTTCAAATATCTCTATTTTATTTGGCAATTAAATTATTGAATTTAACTATGGAAGTTGGGTAAAATATTAAATCTCCAGTTTTATGATTGTTAAAAATATTTCAAAGGCTTACAAAATTTATATCAGTAGTAGTGAAGATAATGAAATCTCTGATACTTCTGTAATGACCCGCAAATCCGTACCACTTGAGTGGACACTATGCTCCATCATATCAACTCAAAGTGAATGGAAATACGAACCACGGGAAATCAATCGCTCCAATATATATACTACTATATATAATATCACATCCTGTCAATCCAATCATTCAACCAATAATTTAAATTTAACTATTTAAACTTTAAATAATAATCCAAATGAGTGAGATTAACTCACTTTTTCTTTTTATTTGCAATCCATTTCAATCTCGACTCGGTTTCCCATTTTTCCGACCTTGTACAAACATTATATGGTATTAATATTTTGACTAATCGAATTATTAATTTCCATTTAATACATTTAATTAACTAATTATTTAATTTAAAAATAAATTTCCTTTAATAAATTATTTTTAGCAACTACAAATAATTAAATAAGTTAATTAAGCAAGTAAATCACTATAATTCTTTATTTTAGAATAAGCTAGTGGATTTTAAAAAATGTGTATATGTATATATTTTGAAACTACCAATACACTCGTAAGAGTGGTCTATACAGATTTCATAAAAATCTAACCTTGTATATAAATTCTACAAAAAATTTAAAATTCCTATATTTTTCAAAACCTTATATATATATATATATTTATTTACTGTTTTACCTATATATAAAAATGAACCACACACACATATATATGCTTTACTGTAAATAAATTTCTGAGTTATATATATATATATATTCTTTATATACTCATATATATGTAAATATTTTAAAATATAGGTAGTAATGCTTGGCGATTTTTTGTGGAAATAAAACAATTGGGTGGAAATTTATTCCGCGAGAGAAAATGTGATTTGAAAACTATTTTCAAAAGGTTGAAGTATGGGGAAAAATATCTTATGAAGATATTTTTGAAATAAATAATTTGGAAATTCATTAAGGTCTGACAGTTGTTTGTGAATGTTATTTGATAATTCAGTAACTGACCATCAATATTAGCCAATGCACTGATCGTTTCGAAGAGACCGAGATCAGGATTAATTTTTTGAAAACCACTTCGATCCGGTTTGTATGTTTTAGTGATGAAGATAAGAGCTTGGAGTCGAAGATGGAGTAGTGAAGTGCAAGGGCTAATCGCTACTAATCCTGAGGGTGATTCCAAAATGGATGTAGTAGGAGTAGTGCCTTCGGTTCCGTTCGAACTCGAAACGGACTTGTATGGATGAATGCTTTCGGAACATCGTCAGGAGACGATAAGCATTCTAAGTTAGATGTGTCTAAAATGGTAAAGCATAGTCTCGAGCCTCATCAATCGGGAATGGCTTAAACAGGGAAGATGCAGTAAGGCTAAGTGGCTAGCAACCAATTAGGGTAAGGTGATCTCTGTCTAGAGGTCCCTTTTATTTCGGTTGTGTGGGCGGTTGCTGATCTCAACCATGGGGTGATCTTATTTGGAATATCCAGTAAGGGGTAGCTTCGGTCTTGTGTAGCAGGGAATCAAAGGTGGATCCTCGGTACGGTGATCTAGACCACGTACTGTGACGGATGGTACCACAGTAGCCCTGCCATTGACGAAAATCCATTCTCCCTACGTGCCTTTACAGTTTTGCTTATGGAACCTAGTATTGTTGGAATTTAATAATGTAACAATTTCGGACTATTTGAATAAGTATTTGTATATAGACACTACTATAATATCAGATGATTTTATAAGAAATGTTTTGGTTATCGTAAGGTAAAAACCTGACATGTTTATTTGTGGCGTGGTCTTACGAGATACCTTTGATTTCAAATGGTTTTGAAAACTTTAATAATCCAATTGTAACAACCCTAGATTTTTATGTATATTTTAATTTCGAATTTATTTCTTTTTGAAATTATTTTAAACTTGTTTTATTTCAAACATTTCATTTGTAAAAATAAATTTTGATTATTATATGAATTATAATTTCAAACTGGTATAAATTGAATATTTTCCTGTAAAATGGAATTGTGGTCAAAACTGGTCAAACTTTGACTTTTAAATTTTAAATTTATATATTTAAATTCTTAAACTTTATCTTTTATTATGAAAATATATTTAATAACTTGAATACTGCTTTTCGTTTCGTTGAAAATGGAGTTATATTGTGAAAGTTATGTATATTTCAATATTGAGTACAATTTGTTTTATTTAGCAATTTTGTCTATTTTAAATTATATAAATCATATTTTATTTTAATATGTGTTAATATTTTATTTTGTTTATATTTTTTCTTTTAATATTTTTAAAGTGATAATAAATTTTTTCCTAAATTTACTGTATTTATTTCCTATTTTAAAGGTTGTTTTCTATTTTTCTGCTATTTTCTTCATTTAAATTATATTTAATTAAAATTTATATATTTATTTTGTTAATGCATCTTTTATTTTATGTTATTATATTTGTTATAAATATTTTACAAGTCCATATAAATTTTCCAAAGTTCATTCTGTTTATTTTCCATTTTTTTAGACTAGTTTGCAATTTTGTGCTATTTTCTTATTTTAACCTTATATAATTAATAAATATTTATATATATTTTATATTTTATTATATTTTCGAATTTGTGACTGAAATTATTATTATTTCCAGTAATATAAACTTATATAAATAAATTAGTGGAAATTTGAAAGGTTTTAAACTTTTAAAATTCCAGGGTCCTTTTGTCTTCCGACCTTTCACTTTCTCAACTCCTTTCTTTATGATTTTTGACCGTACCTTACTCTAACCTTCAGCCGATTTATCTTTCATGTTTTTCATGCAAATACTTCTCTTTCTCCTCCAAAAATATCACGTCTCCATTGTGCTCAAGGTTTGGTAAAAATTATCATCTTCTTCCTTTGCTTTTATGATTTTTCTATTGAAATTTTGCAAATGCTCTCTACTTCATAGCTCCACTCCTCCTCAACCAAGCTTTGGCCGACCACCACCACCCCTTCCTCTGACCATCACCCATCCTAGTAACCCTCCTTCCCAGGCCGAACCAACCCAAGGCCAAGATCTACACAAAATCCACCAAAAATAATCACAACCTATCACCTATTGCACTAGCCTAGCCTAGTTTATCATCTCCTCCTTCTACCACCATTAGCCACCATTACCTCCACCGCCACCACCTCTGACATGACCTCCACCCTATTCCACGTCACTGACCACCTCCTGGAGCCACTAGCCGTGACCCATGACTTCTGGCCGAACCAAACAAGAGCAAACAAATTATGTATGTTGCATAGTTTTAGCCTTGTACACCTAGTTTTATGCACCTAGACTAAATCCACCTTCAAAACAAATGTTGGCCGACCACTTGCATACCCAAACCAGACCTATAGCACCCCTAGGCCGAGCTAAACACCTGCATAACTGAAGTACATGAGGTAGAGAGCAAGTGCAAAGAAGTTGTTGTTTTGGGTGTTGAATTCTATGTTGTTTGATGTTATATTTGTGTTGTAACTTATGTATGTATATATTGTTGTGTGTATATGTTATCAAGTCATATAGCTTTGGCTCTCTACTCTCAAGTCATTTCCGTATTGTCGTGCCTTCGTAGTGTCTGTATTATTTGCTTTGGTAGCTATCTCCAGCTCTGAACAGGTGAGTTATTCTCACCAGACAATATGTACATATATAACTAGTAAATTGACCCCTTTTGAATCTGTAAAATGCATTATCATGTTACACCTGCTATATTATGATTATTATATGATGTTCACCCATGCTTAAACACCTATTATAACATCTGTTACTGTTATATTATGATGTTATGTTATTTTTATCAGTTTATCACACTGCAAGTTCCCTTTAGATTAGAATCACTATGGGTTGAAATGATACATACCCGAACGTACTTTAGAATAGGAGAAAATCGTTATGGGCTGAAATGATAGGCCTGAAATGATAGGCCTGAACGATTTTCAATTAGTTTCATTTACTTGGGATTGCAGGTTTGAAATGATCAAACCCGGGTTTTCTTTGTAAATTACGGTTTGAAATGATATATTACCCGTATCACTTTACCTAGGCCTGAAAATGAAATACAGACCCATTGTTAAAATATGTTTTTCTAAATTTTTTAAAATATTTTAGAAATGTAAATATTATAATATTTTGATTTAAATTTGGAAAAAAAAAGATTTTTGTAAAGCATTATTTATTTTCTGAAAATTTATAAGTGAAATAAATAAATGGTAAAGTTAGAAAATCTGAAATGTAAGTTATTTTGGAAATTATAATTTGGTGATAAATGGAATTTAAATTAAATATGAAAATATGATAAATTTATGATATTTTGAATTAAATGAATTTAAAATGATTTTATAATATATTAATGATTTTTGAACAAAGTTAAAATGTAAAATGAATGAATATTTAAGTTGAAATTTTGAAATATAACAAAATTTGGAAATCTGTGAATTTGGCTTAAAAGTGAATTTTAAGTTAAGTAAATAAAAATAAAAAATTAAGTTATATTTGAAATTTAAACTTAAATGTTAATTTGATGAATTTAAATTTAATGTTGGAATTTAATAAGTGACTTATCATTAAATCTTGATTTTTGAATAGAGATTTAACTTTATAAAATCATGAATATAAGGGTATTTAAATGATTGTTTTAAAAGTGAAATTATATGAATTTATAAGTTAAAAATGATTTAAATAAAAATATAATTTTTTGTGAAATTATACTTAATATTTGAAGTTAATTAACTGCATTTCTGAAATGCTATTAATTCTAATGTAAATGATAATATAGTATTTGTAAATGTTGTGGTGGATAATAATGAACCAAATGGCTAAGTTTAATTAAAGGCTGTTATAGCATTTTTGTAAATGTTATAATTGTTGAATTTAACTAAGTTTTATTGAAACTGATGTAACTCTATTATTATATATTTTTAAATGCGCTCTTTTGTTAAATTGAACTGTTTTGAATGTAACTTTTTGTAGCAATTTCTAAATGTTGTGAAAGTTGAATTTCCATTTGTTTTAATAAATTAAGTGAATAAATGAATTTTGAAAGACTAAAATTTTGTAAATTTAAAAATTTAATTATTAAATATAATAACTTCATTTTATGATTTAAAAAGAAAGTAATTTGTTTTGAAATATAAACTATTTTGAAATGTGTTTTGTAATGGTATTTAAATTAAATAAAAATGAATGTGGTTTGGAAGATATTATATTTTTGATATTTTGAAATGGATTTTTAATGACATTGAATTTTGAAATGATATTTGATTTTGAAGTATAAAATACCATTTTGAAATTTTAACCACGGGATGTATTTAATTTATAGTTTAACTGATTCTTAAAGGATGGGCGATCCCAAGCATCCTTTAAGTTATTTTGTATTTCTACTACAGTTTACTTGAGTTGGTTTACATTATATAAGTATATATTGTCCTGACTCGAGTGTTTTGTGTTTTACTTTACGCTCGGGTCAGCCTGAGTATTTACAGCTTAGCTTTTGATTTCTTTTCTGGAGCTAGGAATTGCTGGAGATTCTGCTTGTCTAGTTATCTGTCCCTTCAGTTTCAGTTGTTCTATTTCAGCTTTGGTATTGATAAACTGCTATGTAATTGAGATTTCTATTGTATATGTTTTACAGACTGATATTATGTATTATGTTTTGAGAGTTTGTTATAGTAGCTTCATGAACTACTATGGTATTTTAATTTCCACTGCGAGTTATTCTGATATTTTTGTGTCTGTGATTTTGTGATTGTATTTCATTTGCTCCAAAATTATTTACAATGCGATATTTTAAGCAATTTAAGTCTGGCATGTGTGGATGCGAATCGCTAAAAATATCAGGTTGTTACACCAATTGAGTGTGTTTTCCAACGCTGGTTTTTCAGACTGACTCGGGCATTATTTAACTATAATGCTCGGGTCAAACCGAGTATTATAGAGTACATATTTTGGATGGACTGCTGTGGAGCTCAGAAGACGAGCTGGATGACGAAGCGTATTTCCGTAGATTTATATTTCCGCTGTACAGTGTAAGCTGTATATTCAGCTTTGGAAGGACAAGTTATTATATCTGTCCTAAACTATGTTGTTGATTTTGTTGTACTCCGATGATGTGATGTATATAACAGATACAGTTCTTTTATATAAAGATTCAATCATTTATCTATTATATATTGTTTCGTTGCTTTTGTCAGATTTTGATGATGTTTTCTATTTCTTCTTCTACCTCCTTCTTCTTTAACCCTAATGGTACGTATTTCCGTTCACTTTGAGTTGGTATGATGAAGAACAGTGTCGACACAAGGGGTATGGGTTTGCGGGTCATTACAGTGGTTTTTTTGGGAAGATGTTTAAAAACTGTTTGGTTTTGGAAAGATAGTAAACGAGTATTGGACCATTCTTCTTAACTAGTAATTCCGAGGATGAAATTATTTTAAGGAGGGAGGAATGTGACGACCCGAAATTTCTGGATATTTGAAATTGAAATATTTAATTGATTTTAATTATTTGGAAGTTAGTTTAACTTGAATTTCAAATATCTATATTTCATTTGACAATTAAATTATTGAATTTAATTATGGAAGTTGGGTAAAATATTAAATCTCTAGTTTTATGCTTGTTAAAAATATTTCAAAGACTTGTCAAATTTATATTAATAGTAGTGAAGATAATGAAAGCTCTGGTACCACTGTAACGACCCTAATGGTTTGTATTTCCGTTCACTTTGAGTTGATATGATGTATCATAGTGTCGACTCAAGGGGTACGGATTTGCGGGTCATTACATTGCCATTGATTAAATTTTTCTTACTAGTGCAGTCATTTCAATTATATACCTCATGGGTGGATGCAACAGCTCAAATAATGATGCACCGAGCTAAGTTGCCTATGCGAAGCAATTATATGTCTCCATGCAACCATGACTCCTTAGTCAATGATTCACCAACTGATGGACACCAGCATCATTAGAACAAACATGTATCTTTGCTAGTTTCCAAATCCAAAACGAAGTTGCATCATGCCCATTCACGTACACTATTTTCCTTGATGGATTAGAAGGACAAGGTGGCAAACTAAGCTCGATTGCTATTAGTCTAGCCCTCTATCTGTTAGATAAAATATCATTTTTATAGCATAGCCGTTTCTCTCTTTTGATGAATTTATTCACTTGATGAATGGCAAAAACAAATCATGGTGGTCTAGGATAAATAGTTTGTTACTCTCCATTGCCTCTTCTAGGCTCATGTCGTTCAACTGATGCTCGACGAGTTCTTTAGTTATTGCAACTCTGGACAATCATACACTATTGGATCCAATTTGCTTACAATGGGAAATTCACTTAATCTCTTTATAGACACCACATTCACACATGTAAGGGTCTATCTAGCAAACTCATTATCACTCAGACATGAAAACTGGTCTCTCTCAATGTCATAGAAGGAAATATCATACTTCAAAAACGTTTCACCTACACTCAAAATATTTGACACTGTAGATGCTATAATGTAAAGGTCGTGATTTTTTTCGTTGCCGAAAAAACCGAAACTTTATGGTTTTTAAGAAGAAGAAAGAGGTAGAAGGAGAGAGAAGAAGAGAGAAGTAAGAAGAACAAATACCAGAACAGGAAAGAACAACAGAACAATATCAGAATCTCACAATTCGCAGCGGAACAACATATAATAGGTAAATGAATATTCATTAATCAAAAGAACTATACATTTTATACATTACATCACATTACATTACATTTCATCATCAAAGTGTACAACAACAAACAACGGAAAAGAAATACTATATACAATAGATAATATGCTACGCCATCCAGCTCGCCTCCAGATATCTGTAGCAACACCTGAATCCAGAATGACCTGATAACCTAACTCTAGACTGCCCGTGTAGAAATTGGTGGGCACCCAGAGTTTAGGAAGGGAACAATAAACTCCAGGTCAGTCATGTGACTGGTGTGAGAACTTAAAACAGTTATTTATCTTTTAAATAAAGAACAGGAGAAATTTTAAAAGAAAATTCGCAATGCTTTTTGAAAATGAAACTACCATAAGGTCTCCCGCCACACACACAATGCAAACGCAGACTTGGAGGAGGTTTCTCCTTATGATAGTCAAAGATGCTTACTACGCAAAATCAAAACATTTTTGATATTATTATTAGTGCATAGTGTAGAAAACAATTTCGAAAGTAGAATATAAATCTTAGCCAGCATAGGTACCATTATATTATGCCCGCTATAGCTACCATATTAGATGGCAGGTTCTACAACTAAACCGTACAAGGCTCGTATTGTTTCTTTGGATTTCCAACAAATGGTCAGGCCAAGGAACTTCCCATTGCCACATGGAAACGCCTCTGGAATGACGTCCCAAGAACCTAACCGGATCTCTGCCAACACAAGGCCGGGTTACCCCTAACTGGGTAACAACTGACACGAATATGTCATTCCCCGATCGTAATCGATCTATATCCGAGGATCCCCGATTTCCAACAACCACAAAGTAATAAATTTGCAGTAACCACATAGGTTAAGTATCTGGGCTCCATACCATGATACCACCTCTATCCAGAAGGAATGACATACACTAAAGGGGTGCTACCCCCTAATAACATTGCCGCATCTTTCCTGTTTTGACCATTTCCGGGGTGTGAGGCTCGATGAAGTCTCGTCCACAAAGCCACGCTTTTAAACAAAAGCTGCTTTGGGTCAACAAATGATCAAAGCAATGATCATCAAGATAAACGATCAAACAAATGATCCTATCATAAATGATCATTCAACGATCATTTCACAGCAACACTTAGTATATCACACTACCAAATTGGGAGTATATCACTAATGACCTTCAACTATATAACCTCTGAGCTCGTACGTCTCAGAGAAGGGTGTTAAGCTAAGAGAATAAATTCTCCGCCACCAACAGAAATATATTTGAAAGAAATCAGCTTTATATCTCAACTTGTAATGTCAGACATACAATCCATACAAGCCTGTTCCGGGATCGAACAGAACCGAAGGCACTTCCAAAGAAGCCCTTGCAATCCGGATATTCACTAATTACGTCCGGACATCCCGTCACTAAGGGTGATAAAACCTCTGTACCGGAGATCAGCCGATGCAGAGTAACTCGACGGTAATCCATCCGTTTTCACAAATATCCGGTCTTCAACACCGGTCTTCAATTGCAATTCATAACGACGTATCACTATTCGGAATGGGTTATACGACCCCATGGTCCTTTCCCGGTTAACCCGAATAGTGAGCGCTTATTTTAAAAATAAGTGTGGCATTCAATTTCAAGCAATTCACAACAATTACTCATTCAAGGGTAAATATTGATAGTCGGTTATTTAACTATCAATAAAGATGCGCAACATCACCAGATTCCAAATAATTTCTCAAATTATTTAATTTCCCAAAATATCTTTACAAGATATATAATTTTCCACACTTCAAGAATAAACAACGTTTATTTTGAAACCAATTTTCCCTTTCCATTTATAAATTCCATAGTAAATTTATATTTCAAAATATCTACTGATCTACAGTTTTCAATAGATTTCAAATATTCAATTCCAATTTATCTTCAAAACGATAAGTTCTTAAAAACATTCCATTTCATATTGGAAAAGCAATTTCGTACTTAGTTAAAAATAAGTGATCCACACATATTATTTATTTTCACAATTTGAAAATATTCGATATACTTAAACCATAGTTAAGTATATTTTTCATTCCTTAAGGAAAAACGTTCTTTTATTCACATTTACATGGGTCAAAACGAATGTTGTGTAAAACATCGTTACGACAACCCAAAATCACTAGTATAGGGATTCGAAATTAAAATAGATATATAAATCCCAATACTATATAAAACATTTCCTTTCGGAAATCATTTACTATAACAACAATGTTATAGTCCACCATTTCCTTCTATTTCTCGAAAACGTCTATTTCAACAATGAATGTTGAAATCTACGTAATCATTTCCTTCTATTTCTCGAAAACGTCTATTTCAACAATGAATGTTGAAATCTATGTATTCGATACTCAATGCATTTTAAAACATCTTTAAATCGTTTTAAATTCTATTTAAAACATTCCTTTCCTAGAATATATCCATTTTCTTTAATAATATATTTACTGTTCAAAATCGTGAATATATTTCCTTTAATAAATTTCAATATTAAATTTATCAAATTCAATTGATTTTCGAATTTATAAACAATGTTTATAAATTCCAATCCTATTTATAAACTTCGATTTATAAATCTCTTTTATTTATCCCATTAATTTACATAACCCAAATTTTGTACCAAAGGTTCATATTATAAGTTAATTACTTATAATCCTTTTTTTAAAAAAAAATTCCAACATTTTTAATTCATAAATGTAAATTTTTAAAATCTTTTATACACATCCTTTATAATAATTATTCAAAATTCCAATTAAAACCATTTCATAAATTTATTAACTACTTATCTCAAAAATAACATTTTGGTTATATTTTTCAAAAATCCTGAATTCTATAACTTTAAAACTTGAAATTTGAATTTATTTAAAATGAATCCATTCAAAATTTTAATAAAAACATATACTTTGAAAAATCACTTTAAAATCCTTTTCAATTCAAAATCGTTATTTTTAACTTTAAAAAAATGGATCCGATGATGCAACAGCATCCAATAGTCAATCATGGCACAAATATCATATATCAATATGATAATCAATAACCACACAATATCTATAATCATATAAATATTTGTGAGGAATCCAGTTGGATCCCTCCAACCTGTTTCCCTGCATCCATAGATGTTAGCATAATACCAATTCCACTTCGAGGTGGAATATCGCGGTATATGGGATTTTATAAAATATTATCCGCTTACTAACGGCGTAATAGGGTCTCATCCGCTATACAATGCGGGAAATCAATCAACTGCAATATATACATATGCCAATATATATATATATATATATATATATATATATTGCTATATATAGGTATATCCTACTATATCTAATATCACAATCAAGCAAACAATCAATCAATCAACAAATTTTAAATATAACTATTTAAAATTTTAAATAACCCTTTTGAGTGAGAAGTTCTCACCTTAGCTTTTTATTTGCAATCCATTCCCTTTTCAGGTTGTTTTCTTCACAGATTATACCTTGTATAAATAATTATACAATTCATTAATATTCGAATCAAATCGAACACTTAAATTATCGTTCAATTTATTTACTTAACCAAAATTTTATTTTGACTAATTTTCCTTTAATAAATGATTTCACCTAACAAATTAAATTTCTAACAAATTTTCTTTTATAAATTATCTTTCTGCTTATTTATATTTATACATTCATTGTAGTGAAATTTCACTGCATATATATATATATAATTTCTGACCAAAACATAAATTTCAAAGCCGGGTATATATGTTTAATAACTTCTCAAATAAACCAAAAAAAAAAAATTACTGTTGGATTTGAAAATAATTTTTATTTTCCCAGACTAAAACATAAATTTAATGACAGTTTACATATATATATTCTTTCAATTATTTAGCTTACGGGATTTTTATTTTACTGCAAAAGTTTTAATGCACACACACATATGTATTTTTAAACTAAAACTTGTTTACTGTAAATTTTATACAAACTGAAAATTTTAACTTTCAAAACTAAATTTTTATAAAATAATTTTTTTTTAGTAAAAATAATTAAATAAGTTTTATTAAATAAAACTATTATCTATTTTATTTTCTGTAAATTTCTTTCCCATTTTAGACTCACAAAACAAAAACAAAAATTATTTTCAAATTAGGTAAATACTGAAAATACCTTCATTGCCGCAGACTTCCCATCGCCTACGCTCGAAGCCAAGGTAAGCCGCCGCTCCTCCATCGACGCCGCGCCACCCCACGACCCTCGCCACTTCCAAACCCCACGCGCGGCCGCCTCCATCGAACGAGCACTATTTGAACCCTCCAGATGCTCGCGCATGCGAGCTTCGTTCGCCGCCGCGCCCTTGCCCTACGCCTCCTTCAATCAAGTCGCGAGATGCCATATGTCGCCGCCGATTCCACCGTGAAACTGTAGCCATCCCCCTCCAAGTCGCGACCTCCTCCATGTTGCGCGCGCCCTGAACGAGCAGCCGACCCTCCCCATCGCGACTCCCATACGCGATTTCAATTTAGGGCTCGGCCGTTGATTGATTTTTTTTTCGTGAATGAACTGAGAGAGAGGGGGGTGAATGCGGCTCCATGGTATTCGAATTGAACGAAAAAAAATTTCTTACAGGCTTCTATTAATAGGAGTGTCGGCCATTATTATTTTAAAACGAAGATTTTTTTCTTCTTCTGCGTTTGATTCTGAAGACTTTTGCGTGATAAAAGAACAAAGGGGAGACAAGGAGGTACGCGATTTTCTTTCTTTGTAGGGAATAGGTCTGCCTACAAAACCTAGGGTGGCTGAAGTTGATTTGATCTTGACCCATTATATTTTTAAATTTAAATTGAATTCAATTCGAATTCCAATGCGTTTTCTCACCGTGTGCTCACATATCAACTCCGAATAATACGAAATTTGAAATCCGGTAATAATTCAATATTACGGACCCAATGGAACTCGTTTCGTTGAATTCCGAGACTGTATGAAAAATGACTATTTTTAATTATAGATTCAAACGATATAATTTCAAAACTGAACAAATCAATTTAAAATTCAATTCTGAAGCTTATGTTATCTTCAATATTATCAATATAAATTTTATAAGCCTTTGAAATATTTTTAATCAGCTTAGAATTTAAGATTCAAATTTTTATTCAACTTTCAATAGATTAAATTTTAGAATTTAATCGCCAATTTATTATGAAAATTTGGAATTCAGTTCAAACCATCATTCAAATATGTAAAATAAATTAAATATTTCCAAATTAAATTGTTCAAAATTTTAGGTCGTTACAATCTTCCCCCCTTAAAAGAATTTCGTCCCGAAATTACAAGTTAGGAAGAAATGGTCCTTAACTCGTCAACTATTTTTCACAATCCAAATAGTTTTATCAACTTACTAACCTAAATCTTTTTACTAGAGATTCCTTGTCATTCCAATTTCAATTATAAGTTTCAAACAATATTGTTCTACTTAACAATTCAAATTTAAATTCAAATTCAAATTTCAAACTTTCAAAATTTCTCAAAAATTTTCTAACACTCTAAATTTTCGAAAAATTTCGCCAGCGTCTCCTTTGCGCGGCTCGATCGGTACGACTACCAAAATGGCACCACGGCCCCTCAGAATCAAAAAGAAAAGAGAAAGCCAAGTGGCTGGAGAAGAAAATCATCAAATTTCATAATGAAATTCAAATACGTACCTTTTTGTCGAGCAATTCAATTTTTATCTTTGAAATCAAAATCCCAATTCCTTTATAACACCTGTATAACCTGCTAGTAGTATACATAATATCCAACTACAATATTCAAACCATTTTGCCAATTCTATTACAAAATATTCAATATATGCTTCTTATACATTTTTTTTCTATTGAAGTTATATATTCATTTTCATTCAATTTTACATTTCCAATTTCAATTGAATTCCATTTACAATTCAATTCATTCAAATTTGTTTTCAACATTCGGTTTCAATTCCAGTTTATAACCACGTATCTTTAAATTGGATTTCAAATTCCATATGAATCCAATTTACTTCATTTAGTTGCAATTGTAAATTTATTCATTCATTCACAATTTATTTCCATAATTCAATACTCAATTCCAATTCATTTTAATTACTCCAAATTTATTTTCAACACAATAAATTTTCTTTAAGTAATCATTTCACTTAGCTTCCTTAGACCTTCGTTCAAATTCACTTTATTAAATTGATTCACTTATACTTACTAAATTTAACTCCATTCTTTAAATTAAATTTATTCTATCAAAATTCAGATGGTATAAATTATCAACCCATTAATATTCCATAAATATTTTAAATAGGATTCCAGAGTCTTTTCAGCTTCTCCAAAACCAAATCCAAATTTTCCAAACAACTTTTATTGAAAACAATTTGGCAGCAATTCCTCTTTTGGAAACCCGAAAATGAACACCAATGATGCCGCGGTCAGCATCGGAATTATTTTCCAGCGACCGAAAAGAGTTTAGAGCTTTTCATTCTTTAAAAATACTTTTCAAAACCTTTCAAATTCATTTTCCAAATCAAAAAGGAATTTAATTTCTAAAATTTCCAAATTCTTTCAAAAACATTTCCAAAACTTCTCTGGAATTTTATTTATAATTATAAATCACATTTATAATTTACATTCTCAAATTTCATTTGCATATGGATTTTATTTTCTAACTTTTGATTATGATTCCAATTTCTTATTCAATAATCAATGGTAATAATTTTAATATTATCCACTCCTAACATCCATGCATCCATATTTACATTATAATAATTTACACAAAACCATTCCTTTTATATACGAAAATAGTTTGGGAAAAATTATTTTATTTACCCGATTTTAAAACAATACTGTGTCAGTTTATCTTGTTTAAGAGTTTAGAAACCCCTATCGACACAGTTAGCTAGACTGCACCGACCAGAATCTATAAACAATCAACCGATAAGTCAACACAATACAAAACAATTTTATATTCACTAACAAATACGCGCTTATATCTATTATTACACTCAAACTCATTCTAGAGTACTACTGACTCCATCTCTAATGAGTAACACCCAACAGAGCCATGGTTGTCGCTTAACCATATGCTCTGATACCACTTGTAAAGATCAACGATAGTGGTCACAACCGGTAGGCTTTTCAACCATCCCAGCCCCACCGTGGCTTACAACGGTACCCCAGACCTTGCTTTTACGGCCAGCCTCTCGACTGTCACGGCTTACGCCTAACCAACCCCGTAAAGAGGCCGTGTGGGGGCAAGAGTCTCCCGTTCGCCACCTAACCGCGAAGCGAGAATCCCCCATCACATTTCACTAAGACAAGCAAGACTGGTGTGAGAACTTAAAACAGTTATTTATCTTTTAAACAAAGAACAGGAGAAATTTTAAAAGAAAATTCGCAATGCTTTTTGAAAATGAAACTACCATAAGGTCTCCCGCCACACACACAATGCAAACGCAGACTTGGAGGAGGTTTCTCCTTATGATAGTCAAAGATGCTTACTACGCAAAATCAAAACATTTTTGATATTATTATTAGTGCATAGTGTAGAAAACAATTTCGAAAGTAGAATATAAATCTTAGCCAGCATAGGTACCATTGTATTATGCCCGCTATAACTACCATATTAGATGGCAGGTTCTACAACTAAAACCGTACAAGGCTCGTATTGTTTCTTTGGATTTCCAACAAATGGTCAGGCCAAGGAACTTCCCATTGCCACATGGAAACGCCTCTGGAATGACGTCTCGAGAACCTAACCGGATCTCTGCCAACACAAGGCCGGGTTACCCCTAACTGGGTAACAACTGACACGAATATGTCATTCCCCGATCGTAATCGATCTATATCCGAGGATCCCCGATTTCCAACAACCACAAAGTAATAAATTTGCAGTAACCATATAGGTTAAGTATCTGGGCTCCATACCATGATACCACCTCTATCCAGAAGGAATGACATACACTAAAGGGGTGCTACCCCCTAATAACCTTGCCGCATCTTTCCTGTTTTGACCATATTCGGGGTGTGAGGCTCGATGAAGTCTCGTCCACAAAGCCACGCTTTTAAACAAAAGCTGCTTTGGTCAACAAATGATCAAAGCAATGATCATCAAGATAAACGATCAAACAAATGATCCTATCATAAATGATCATTCAACGATCATTTCACAGCAACACTTAGTATATCACACTACCAAATTGGGAGTATATCACTAATGACCTTCAACTATATAACCTCTGAGCTCGTACGTATCAGAGAAGGGTGTTAAGCTAAGAGAATAAATTCTCCGCCACCAACATAAATATATTTGAAAGAAATCAGCTTTATATCTCAACTTGTAATGTCAGACATACAATCCATACAAGTCTGTTCCGGGATCGAACAGAACCGAAGGCACTTCCAAAGAAGCCCTTGCAATCCGGATATTCACTAATTACGTCCGGACATCCCGTCACTAAGGGTGATAAAACCTCTGTACCGAAGATCAGCCGATGCAGAGTAACTCGACGGTAATCCATCCGTTTTCACAAATATCCGGTCTTCAACACCGATCTTCAATTGCAATTCATAACGACGTATCACTATTCGGAATGGGTTATACGACCCCATGGTCCTTTCCCGGTTAACCCGAATAGTGAGCGCTTATTTTAAAAATAAGTGTGGCATTCAATTTCAAGCAATTCACAACAATTACTCATTCAAGGGTAAATATTGATAGTCGGTTATTTAACTATCAATAAAGATGCGCAACATCACCAGATTCCAAATAATTTCTCAAATTATTTAATTTCCCAAAATATCTTTACAAGATATATAATTTTCCACACTTCAAGAATAAACAACGTTTATTTTGAAACCAATTTTCCCTTTCCATTTATAAATTCCATAGTAAATTTATATTTCAAAATATCTACTGATCTACAGCTTTCAATAGATTTCAAATATTCAATTCCAATTTATCTTCAAAAAGATAAATTCTTAAAAACATTCCATTTCATATTGGAAAAGCAATTCCATACTTATTTAAAAATAAGTGATTCACACATATTATTTATTTTCACAATTTGAAAATATTCGATATACTTAAACCATAGTTAAGTATATTTTTCATTCCTTAAGGAAAAACGTTCTTTTATTCACATTTACTAGGGTCAAAACGAATGTTGCGTAAAACATCGTTACGACAACCCAAAATCACTAGTATAGGGATTCGAAATTAAAATAGATATATAAATCCCAATACTATATAAAACATTTCCTTTCGGAAATCATTTACTATAACAACAGTGTTATAGTCCACCATTTCCTTCTATTTCTCGAAAACGTCTATTTCAACAATGAATGTTGAAATCTACGTAATCATTTCCTTCTATTTCTCGAAAACGTCTATTTCAACAATGAATGTTGAAATCTATGTATTCGATACTCGATGCATTTTAAAACATCTTTAAATCGTTTTAAATTCTATTTAAAACATTCCTTTCCTAGAATATATCCATTTTCTTTAATAATATATTTACTGTTCAAAATCGTGAATATATTTCCTTTAATAAATTTCAATATTAAATTTATCAAATTCAATTGATTTTCGAATTTATAAACAATGTTTATAAATTCCATTCCTATTTATAAATTTCGATTTATAAATCTCTTTTATTTATCCCATTAATTTACATAACCCAAATTTTGTACCAAAGGTTCATATTATATGTTAATTACTTATAATCCTTTTTTTTTTAAAAAAACTTTCGACATTTTTAATTCATAAATGTAAATTTTTTTTTAAATCTTTTATACACATCCTTTATAATAATTATTCAAAATTCCAATTAAAACCATTTCATAAATTTATTAACTACTTATCTCAAAAATAACATTTTGGTTATATTTTTCAAAAATCCTGAATTCTATAACTTTAAAACTTGAAATTTGAATTTATTTAAAATGAATCCATTCAAAATTTTAATAAAAACATATACTTTGACAAATCACTTTAAAATCCTTTTCAGTTCAAAATCGTTATTTTTAACTTTAAAAAAATGGATCCGATGATGCAACAGCATCCAATAGTCAATCATGGCACAAATATCATATATCTATATGATAATCAATAATCACACAATATCTATAATCATATAAATATTTGTGAGGAATCCAGTTGGATCCCTCCAACCTGTTTCCCTGCATCCACAGATGTTAGCACAATACCAATTCCACTTCGAGGTGGAATATCGCGGTATATGGGTTTTTATAAAATATTATCCGCTTACTAACGGCGCAATAGGGTCTCATCCGCTATACAATGCGGGAAATCAATCAACTGCAATATATACATATGCCAATATATATATATTGCTATATATAGATATATCCTATTATATCTAATATCACAATCAAGCAAACAATCATTCAATCAACAAATTTTAAATATAACTATTTAAAATTTTAAATAACCCTTTTGAGTGAGAAGTTCTCACCTTAGCTTTTTATTTGCAATCCATTCCCTTTTCAGGTTGTTTTCTTCACAGATTATACCTTGTATAAATAATTATACAATTCATTAATATTCGAATTAAATCGAACACTTAAATTATCGTTCAATTTATTTACTTAACCAAAATTTTATTTTGACTAATTTTCCTTTAATAAATGATTTCACCTAACAAATTAAATTTCTAACAAATTTTCTTTTATAAATTATCTTTCTGCTTATTTATATTTATACATTCATTGTAGTGAAATTTCACTGTATATATATATATAATTTCTGACCAAAACATAAATTTCAAAGCCGGGTATATATGTTTAATAACTTCTCAAATAAACTAAAAAAAAATTACTGTTGGATTTGAAAACAATTTTTTTTTCCCAGACTAAAACATAAATTTAATGACAGTTTACATATATATATATATATATATATATATATATATATATATATATATATTCTTTCAATTATTTAACTTACGGGATTTTTATTTTATTGCAAAAGTTTTAATGCACACACACATATGTATTTTTAAACTAAAACTTGTTTACTGTAAATTTTATACAAACTTAAAATTTTAACTTTCAAAACTAAATTTTTATAAAATAACTTTTTTTTAGTAAAAATAATTAAATAAGTTTTATTAAATAAAATTATTATCTATTTTATTTTCTGTAAATTTCTTTCCCATTTTAGACTCACAAAACAAAAACAAAAATTATTTTCAAATTAGGTAAATACTGAAAATACCTTCATTGCCGCAGACTTCCCATCGCCTACGCTCGAAGCCAAGGTACGCCGACGCTCCTCCATCGACGTCGCGCCACCCCAAGACCCTCGCCACTTCCAAACCCCACGTGCGGCCGCCTCCATCGAACGAGCATTATTCGAACCCTCCAGATGTTCGCGCACGCGAGCTTCGTTCGCCGCCGCGCCCTTGCCCTACGCCTCCTTCAATCAAGTCGCGAGATGCCATATGCCGACGCCGATTCCACCGTGAAACTGCAGCCATCCCCCTCCAAGTCGCGACCTCCTCCATGTTGCGCGCGCGCCCTGAACGAGCAACCGACCCTCCCCATCGCGACGCCCATACGCGATTTCAATTTAGGGCTTCGGCCGTTGATTGATTTTTTTTTTTTTCGTGAATGAACTGAGAGAGAGGGGGGTGAATGCGGCTCCATGGTATTCAAATTGAACGAAATTTTTTTTTCTTACAGGCTTCTGTAAATAGGAGTGTCGGCCATTATTATTTTAAAACGAAGATTTTTTTTTCTTCTGCGTTTGATTCTGAAGACTTTTGCGTGATAAAAGAACGAAGGGGAGACAAGGAGGTACGCGATTTTCTTTCTTTGTAGGGAATAGGTCTGCCTACAAAACCTAGGGTGGCTGATGTTGATTTGATCTTGACCCATTATATTTTTAAATTTAAATTGAATTCGATTCGAATTCCAATGCGTTTTCTCACCGTGTGCTCACATATCAACTCCGAATAATACGAAATTTGAAATCCGGTAATAATTCAATATTACGGACCCAATGGAACTCGTTTCGTTGAATTCCGAGACTGTATGAAAAATGACTATTTTTAATTATAGATTCAAACGATATAATTTCAAAACTAAACAAATCACTTTCAAATTCAATTCTGAAGCTTATGTTATCTTCAATATTATCAATATAAATTTTATAAGCCTTTGAAATATTTTTAATCAGCTTAGAATTTAAGATTCAAATTTTTATTCAACTTTCAATAGATTAAATTTTAGAATTTAATTGCCAATTAATTATAAAAATTTGGAATTCAGTTCAAACCATCATTCAAATATTTAAAATAAATTAAATATTTTCAAATTAAATTGTTCAAAATTCTGGGTCGTTGCATATAACAAGCCCGCTAGCTTTGATTCATCACTTGTTACAGAAAGTCCTTCGTATGGCCTATGTATATCATAGAAGCACCAAACTGGCCATATGAATTCTTAGAAGAAACATTCATTGATGGTATGCAAGAATTAACAATCTGTTCGAAAGACAACAAAACTTTGTGAACGAGCATTACGGCATATGCTTCGTGCTTGAATTTTTTTTCTATACATTATATATGTTTAACACATTTAAGATGAATGATTTACCCAAATATTTTATCATATTTTTACAATGAAATCATGTGTAGTTAGTTTGAATTTTTTTTCGATGCTTCAACATCTAATTTCTTATTAGTTTGAATTTTTATTTCTATTATTAGTTAATAAAGGTCGAATTTGTAAAAAAAGTTTATTTGTCAGATCTATTTTTTAAGTGATATTAAGATTTGGTAATATTTGTAGATGTGAGTTTTGAATTGGTAAAGAAAGTTTATTTATTTGATCCTATTTTTAAGTGACGGTGAGATTTAACAATATTTATAAAAGAGGATTTTGAATTGGTAAATGAAGTTTATTTCTTAAAACCTATTTTTAGGTCATATTAAGATTTGATAATATATGTAGAGGGGTATTTTTGGTAGTTCATGCTTACATCAAAAAAAGTGACTAAAGGTATTACAACTATTATTAAAGATATGAAAGAATTACACATAATAGTGGTGATTCAACATGTACATAGTAGTTTTACTAGCTGCATCAAGACCAACCATCAAAAAACAAAGTTCTCCGTGTTAGGCAAGTCAACCATAATTTGTTTGAGCAAAAATCAATTGAAAAGTGAATATGTTTTCATATCAGGCAAAGAGTAAACATGATTTCAAAATCCCAAATTCAGCAGGGAGTCTTGAAATGGAAATAGAATTTTTGAAATTGTAATGAATTTCAAATCAAGATTCTAGAAAACGTTTTCGTTCTCGGTTTTGGCCATTGGTAAATTTGTTAATCTCGGATGATCTCGGAAATTTCAGAAGTTTCGGTGTTGGTTTCCATTTCGGTCCTGATTTCGATTTTTAATGGTTTGTTAAGAGAAATGTAATAATTATCTTTACAGATAAATATAAAATATAGTCTATAAGAAAACAAAATGCAACATTGTAAATTTATTACATTCATAAATCAATTCTTGGAACTACATATAACTTTACTACATTCAAAAGCTTTACAACAAAGTTTAATTTCAATCCAATATCACTTAACCAAATTATATAATTTCATTACCACTTAAACAAAATCTACAAAATGCCGTACTAAACTAAATAATATAATTTCAGCCCATAAGTTTAACAACAACCCAATATCACTTCACCAAATTTTGACAACAGCCCATATAACTTTAGCCTCACACTTCCATTCATGTAGTCATCTCGACCAAAACTAGGGCAAAAAAAACACTTAGCTAGTTTACTGTCGACTTGACTTTAGACTCCCACTAAAGTTATGGTTTTTTACTCTCAACTCTCGACTAAAGCTGGGTAATTGGGATTTCGATCTACAATTTGGTGTGCTTTAATTTATGCTTTATTTTGATTGTTAATTTGATTTTGTTTTTTATTTACATAGTTACCGAAACCGAATTTTTTGATCGGTTTCGAATCGTCGACCATAGGCACTGGTACGGTACCACCAAAATTTCGGGGTACCGTCCGGTACCTCAAACCATGTTTCAAATTCAAAATTCACTTGAAACCAAAGGTGGAGATTCTTACTTGTGTTGGCGATGAGGAGCTATGCATAAGGTGGCGGTAGAGAGCTATTGGCAACTAGCAAATTGTTGCAAATTTTATCTAGGGTTTCTCCTATGATATGTAACCAACAGTAAAAGAATCTTGGTATGGCCTTCTTGCAAAACCTTGGGTTGTGCGAGGAAGTAAGTTACAGTGTAAAGCTTGAGGCGAAGGATGAACAATGCTACAAAAAGATGAAGAGAAAAGAGGGGAAATTATTTTAGGGTTCCGTTTCTTTGTTCTTTAGGGAAGATGTAAGTGGAAAAACGTAGCGGTGCCCATGAATTCCTCTGTCCCGAGTTACATGTCCTAAGTACCCATTCAAATCACAACCATTCATTATCTCCCTGTAAAATTAATGTGTAGGTCCCACTTGCAAAATGAATGAAGTAAATTTGACAGGGACATGGAGCATAAAATTTTAAGGATAGAGGAATAATCCCTAAAATAATATTATAGCTCCCGCCATACAAAATTTGGTTGACAATAGACAACAATTTCCTCTTTTTTTTTAATTTCCACTTAAACATAAAACAGCGGTTTTACAAAAAAGGCTATATTATTGCGTTGTTATAACCAACTTCTCTTGTAGTGATGGTCTATGCAAACTTTGAATTTCAATGCTTGTAATGTCAGTTTTGGTTACATATGTATGCAATTTTGAATTATGAGTATAAACTTGAGTAATAAAAGTATAAATTGCTCTAATGATATTTGTCCCATTTTTTAGTGATTTTTGAAATTTAGTTCCTACCTATGTTAAGTATTATTCAATTTTGCAAAAAGTAAATTTTCAACCTGGTTATAAATGATGGTGCAACATATGTTTGCATATAATTTTTCTAACATCAATCTAGTATATAAATATAATTCTACTATAATCTAGAATCCTACAAACTCGTTGGAGAGATATGTTTAAAGTAGAATTCTAGTTTCTTTTTCCATTATTTCTAAACATTTCAACCATGCAAGAATCTTTCTAAAAAGTTAATCTTTAAAACCGCCGCTTATGAGTGCACTGATATGGATTACCGTAAGGAATATGACATATTATCTCTTATAATTTTCATCACTTCACCAACTGACGGCCTTAGATTCATGTTTTCTCCAATGCATCTATCTCAATTTTCATCATAACCCCTAGCTTCTTCCTCGTTATATTTTTTTTCCCAGCTAGACATCGATCATATTTCCTAATCCTTCCATTCCATACGAATTTAGCTTCAACTGAGGCCTGACCATGGTCGCTAATAACTGTATGTTCTTTGGCAAAAATTGTTCAACTCCAATAATAAGCTCTAAAACTAGCACCCTAAAACTATACACATCGCTTTTCTTGAATCCAAACCTGAATGAAAGTAACTCAGGTCAGTATAACCTGGAGATCCTATCATCATGTTGTTATGGTTAAATGAACAAGAAACCATGTCATAAAATCCCAACCATGCAGATCCAAAATCACATAGTTTTGGATTGAAGTTTTGGTCAAGAACATTAGAAGCTTTCACATCTCCATGAATAATTGGAAGTTCACATTGTTCATGTAGATGCTTCAAATCCATTGCTATCTGATATGCAATAGATACACACTAAGACCAAGAAAGAGTAGTAGTATCACGCGATTCATGTAGCATATGATGAAGTTTTCTATTCTGAATGTGCTCCATGACCAAAACTCCAGTAGATTCTCCACCATCGTTATAGACAAAAAGATATGCTATATTTGGATGGCTGATGTTGAAATGGAGAAAAACACTGAGTTCTTTTTTGAACTTGCAATAAAGGCGCTTGCTTGGTTCATGTACTTCGACCGCGGCTTCCATTTTGTTTGAAAATCTACCAAGGCATACTGTACGATAACTTTCTCCCCAACTACATTTGAGGAATTTTCTACTAGATCTTTAACATTTCTGCATGAAACTTGTATGATTTTCGAAGGACATTTGATGGTTTCTTCATCTTAGGCCACTGTGCTTAATTTATTAGAGCCTAAATAGCAGTCAAAAATGAATTTGAAAAAAAAATTCATATTTGTAATATTGGTTGGAATAAGAGATTTTTCTTCTTATATGTATTTATATGAACATTTGCACCGTGAATCATTGAGCATGATTATTTTATCATTGAGTTCATGAATGCAATAAAATGCTAGAAAGGAGACTTCCCAGTATGTGGCTAGAAAGGAACATGAACCTACAAGTATTAGTAGTTGCAAACAGACTTTTACAAAATGACCTTTTAATATTGATGGAGATCTAATATTATAATTCTTAGAACCCAAGACAGTTTTCAACGCATTCGTCGTGTCATAAGAAGTATTCCCTGCTACACTTTTTTATATCAATGATATCTCCATTAATAGAATGTATAATATGTGTAATGTTCGAAAACATTTAAAGCTGTTTATTTAAGATGTTGGTAGTCATGTATTATTAGCTAGATCGAGTACTTTTTATATGCATATCTATTTCTATTTAATTATTGTAAAATTTTCCGTTTATGAAAAAGGTTGGGTTCAACCTGCCTGAAATCTAGAATTAAAATGAAATATTTAATAAGTGCATAAAACATTTTCGTTAGTAAAGTTTAATATTGAAATTTTAATTTTGATCTTATTCAATTATACTAAGAACTTCCTAAAAAGATATATGGTTAAATTGAATGTAGACCTAAAAATTTATACTTTATGTTGTTCATTTATTTATAGTACTCAATTTTATTTTAATTCAGTTCTTTTCGACAATAAAAAATTATGTGTTATTATGTTAATCTAATCCGATTATTTTGGTAAGATTTTAATTTTATATTTTGAGGATTATCTATTTTGGACATGGTCAATAAAATAATAACTTATTATATAGATTATGTGAATGCATCTATATTATTTCTGGATGTATACTTGAAGATTTTTAGATCTTACTTGAGTTTTGTGTCAAACAAAAAATCTAGCTATTTAAACATATTTCACTTAACACATTTCTTAAAGGTCATCTAAATTTCACAAAATTTGACATCTTGACGCCTACTTTGAAGAGAAATAGAATATTAGTACTTTTTTCATGGTCTCGACAACTTATTGGATAGAATTCCAAAACCTAGGTACCTATGGCAAGAGATGTCAACCCTATCAAGAGAATGGAGATTTCGAAAATCTAAAAAAATGAAAAATTCTCAAAAACAATGTATATTGATGTTTATGACGTACTTTTATCATTTCTTTCTATGTACTCATCCTTCTCTGTATTTTCTTTAAACACGAGTGGTAATGTAATTGATTTTGTGATTTGTTTCGGTTGAAGTAAATGGTGAAAATTTTAAACTCGTGTGGTACTATTGAATGAAAGTGATTTTGAAGAAAAAATTTAATCGCATAAATAATTAGATAGATTATGTTTAGTTCATTTATAGCGGGAGAAATTATGAAATAGACCAAAATGATATAGCGTAGAAAACAAAACATGGATAAGTAAACTTAATGAACTACTTAGGATAGTATATTACCTCCGCAAACAAGTCCACCTTAATTCGGAGATAAATTCACGAGCGCGATAGTTATTACATATCCATTAGTAAACTTAATGCACTAAAAGTTTTTCTCAAAACCACTTTCAATCAATAGTCCCTACATGAGTTTAAAATTTCCACGGTTTACTTCAACCGGAATAAATCACCAAACTTATTAAATTACAACTCCTGCTTAAAGAAAATGTAGAGAAGTATGAGTACATATAAAGGAATGATAAAAATACGTCATAAACACCAATATACATTGCTTTGAGATTTTTTCAATTTTTTGAATTTTCGAAATCTTCGTTCTCTTGCTTGGTCACATGTGCATAGGTTTTAGAATTATATCAAACACGTCATCGAGACCATGAAAAAGTACTGATATTCTATTTCTTTTCAAACTAGACGTCAAGATGTTATAAATTGAATCCTTAAAAAATGTGATAAGTAAAGCATGTTTAAATAGTTATATTGTTTTCTCGTACAAAATCCGACAAAGATCTAGAAATCAACAATTATACACAAAGAAATAATATGAACTTAACTACGAATCCATATTAACAAGGCATAATGACAACTACCAAGGTTTAGCACCTAGAAAGACTTTTACAATAGGGGACTACACCTTGTTCAATGATATCTCTATTGATTGAACGTAACTAATAATACACAATTATTGTATTCTTTAGCCTAAATTCCAGGTATTGGACCCGGTTATTCTCTATTGCTCGATTTTCTCGGAAGTATGATAAGGGCCGGCTCGTAGGATTTCAATAAGATACCATCATGGACCACATCTTGGCCCCATATGATTCCAAAAACTTACACCTTGGCTCATCTATGAGCAGCAGCCCACCCAACACAAATATGCGCATGCCGTGTTAAACCCGAGACTTAGACGATTAGGACAACAAATGCGGCCCAACATGCAATCAAAAATCCACAAGCGAGTAATTCAAGCAAGATTGTCTCATCCGTCCCTTGAAAATTTACCTCCCTCGCCCTCCATTGCTATTATCCAACTAACCCTTTCAATAATACATTACTTCCGATTTTGTTCCGTATGTTTTGCTTCCAACTGTCCCTCATATGTGAACGATGACTATTTTCGGAAAGACGTGACGAAATTGATATTGCAGAACTGCTTTTCCTTTTTTGAACATATAATTGCTCATCGTTCATTACTGTTTTTGTCAGGGCAATTCCGATATGCTAAAATATGGAAAGTTTCTCCTCTGTAGCATTTTACTTTGTGTTGGAGTCCACGTGAAAAAAAAATCACCTTTTAACAAAAATTGGAGTCCAAGTTAAAGGCCAATGACTAAGTTTGCTTTATATGCATTCAAGTTTATTTCAATATTATGCTCTAAGTTATCCAACTCTGATATGACTGTTGGAAAGCTAATTTTACCAATTTATGATTATAACCATTTTAATTATTCATTCCTTGTTCATCATCATTCAGTAAGTGGCCCAATCCCCATAATTATGGCATGACACTGTAGAGACTCTTAAATTTGACCATAGGACTCATCAAAGCGACCCAACTCTTTGCTTTCCTGTAAAATTATACGAATGGACCTATCAATTAGAGTTTATAAGATGTTCATATATAGATTAAGTAGTAGTATATATATTCAATCATTCAGGCTCCCTTTATAAAAACAACATGACATATTTCCTGAAAAACAATGATGTTATGAACTAGGAGAGTAATGCTCACGCTTTATAAGATGGATCATCAAAGTTTCCATGTTTTAGGTTCCCATGATATATAGTAAACTAATGGTAAGGAACATTGAAATTTAATAAGAATCATTTCTACTTAGCAAGTGATAAAGTATGCATGCAGGCAAAAAATATAAAAGAAATACAAACAAAAATATGTCGTGTTCTCTGAAGTGCGAATAATTATGGGCATACAACCGTTTTCTAGAGAAAGAATATTAACTTGGTGATCTGCTACGATGGAATTCTATAAAGAGGCAAATAAACCATTAGAATGATTGAATGAAATTAGCTTCATCATATGAAGATAAGTAAAGAAATTTTAATAAAAGGGTTGCATTCCATCTCTATAGAGTTGTATGCATTTGGCGATGCTAACTGATGTAGCATATACATAATACACACACATGTAGTGATTTTTTATGCCAAAAGAAAGACAAAAAAGAAAAAGAAGAATCAAATATAAGAAACATACACAACCAAATCAACTAGTTGTATTATCTTCTTCAAGAACCGAAGAGCTTACATCTAACAAGAGAGCTAACTGAACATGATAATGAAGCCTAAAAGTACCTACAGCTAACTGTGATTGATTTCCATACCTGTAAGAGCCAATTGATCATTCATTTATAAACACAAGAATGTGACTAAGATAAAATGACACTAAGTATTACTGCTGAATGTGGATATTATCAACTGTGCGCAATATGAGAAGAACATTAACAAATCTTCTAATGTTTCTTTTGGCGAAATATCAAGAACCTGAACTCCAAACTGGACATAACCATCAAACAAAAGTGTATGTCTAAATCTACTGGCAAAGCTGTTAGATAAGGATAAGAATATGTAAATTTTTCCCGGCAAGATCTTAGTTTTTTTGTTTATGTATTTTTTATAGGACGTGTTTAACGATCATGTGCCTAACACAAAATTGGAGGATATAAAGTTTGATGATATTGTAATTGAAAATCTCAATGTAAATTATTGAATTGTAAGGTTTTATCATACAATTTTTATGTCATTTTTCTCTTATTTATTTTTTTCATTTCTTGTATGTTAAATGGAGAATATCAAATTATCAATCACAATAAAGTTTCGAATGCACTTGTTGTTTCGAATGAAAAGGTGTTCAATAGTGAAAATATAAAAGAAGATGATTAATCAAATGCTTCAACAAAATGATTTGACAAACTGTTTTTTAACCGATCAAGTAAGTATTTATTTAAAATTTTATAAACTCAAACACAATCAAAAAAGTAAATTTTATTATTTGATTTTTGATCTTTTGTGTATGCGATGTGATTTTTGTTACTTTTTGTAAAGAGTTGAATTTGCTTTAGAAAATATGAGTAATAACCGTTATGTTTTGAAATATATTGATGGCTATTTACTTAATATCAAATAACTATTATGCTTGCATATCACATTTCAACATAATTGGGCACATCTAAACCCGTAAAGGTTCGTATTAGAGAATGGGTTCCAACAATGGCAAGGTAAGGGACTACCTTTCGATGATACACCTCTAGAAAATGTACCTAAGGGCTAAAGATGCATCTGCCCCTCTACTACACAGGGCTAGCCTGCCTCTTTAACATGACAAGCCGGATTACCTTACCTCTTTGACACTAATTGCGCCTCGATGCATGGGTGCAAATAAATCTAAGGGACAATCTAGAATAGGATGACAGCTCCTAATAGTAGCTAACCACATGGCTTTGCTGCATGACCTGTTTTAGTCATTCTTCTGGATTATGAGGTTTGAGGTCGCTTTTACCTCTTCTATTAACATGCCATCTTGGAATGCTAACACTGCCCTCTAAGCAGAGATGCAATGCTAGCATTCATCTGTTCAAGTTGTTTCAGGATCGAAAATGCATTCAAAATTTAACTATCTTCCATTTTGTAATCACCCTCAGGAAGAATATATAGCTCCATATCACACTTTATCCCGAACATTATTAGTTTAGAGTGGTTCGAAAAGATTCAAATATCAATATCTCCAAACTAATGACAATTTCCGGCTATGCAACAAGTATTCAAGTCCTCAACGGGGAACTCGAACATACAATTATACTTCCTAAGTCAAAATAGGTCAAGGATCGATAGTCAGTTATTTAAGTATCAAATAAACAAATAACAATAATTCAGAGATTTAATTACCCATAGCAACCACTAAGCCTCAAAATAATTCGTTCATTTATTAAAAATCTCTTTACAAAAGTGTATCAAAAACATCCATATACTTATCTCACTGACATAAGTATTTCACAAAACATTTATGAAATATTCTCATTTAAAAATCATATCAAAGGATCAAAACAAAATGTTATTTAAATTGGATATTAAGACAACCTCAAACAATATTCCTTTGGTGTTATGTGTGGAACAAATGTGCTTACCACCAAAATTAAGAAGGTCAATTAAAGGAAATAAAATCTCAAATTCTTTTATAAATTTCATTCAATAAATCCTTTTAATAAATCTCTTTTGTGCATAATATTTCATTTAACCAAAACTCCAAATCATTTTGTAAAACATCTTTTATAAATGTTCAAAACCATTTATAACACTATTTATAAATCTCCAAAATCATTTATAATACTGCTATATTTAAAACAAAACTCCTTTAATAAAACTTGTTCCATAAGTTCCCTTGATAAAATCAATTATTTAAAACACCTTTAAATAAACAAGTTATAATTTATAAATACCTTTATAAAGTAATATATAACTTGAAAAAATCATTTATAAACTTTTAACCCCAAATTGATTAAAGAGTTGAAGTTAATTCAAACCCATAGTTTTAAAATCCAAAGAGAGGCTTAGCAATCTCAATGGCAATAATTTAAGCTACCATTTGATTTCCAAATCACATAGCAGTTACTTACATAGGTCAACATGTATGTAAATTCAATTCATATCCAAATCAGGAAATATCATGTCAATATAAATACTGACATATACATGTCCAAATAATATAATAGCAGGATGGTGATTTGTCCTACTAAATAGATATCCAAACAATATAATCAATTTATAGCAAAACGAGGATTTGTTCTGCTAATCCATGTCCACACAATCAAATCAATTACATTATAACAAAATGGAGATTTATTCTAATATGAGATGTCTACACAACTAATTCAATTTAATAGAACTCATCAAACTTGTATGATTTCTTAATGGTATCGACACCGAATCCCTTGTGTTTACTCTATCCCTTATAAAGGAAAGATTCCTTTTTCAACCAATCGATTTTTGAAAAACAAAACAATTTTAGAACTTAAATCTTTTTTTATAAAATAATTAATTACAAGCTAAACCTTTATTAAATAATAATTAATCATAATTAAGTCTTCACTTAATTAACAATTAAGAAATAATTAAACCTTAAATAAATAATTTATTATAAAATTTAAACCCTTAATTAGTTTTGTAACGACCTAGAAATTTAAGTCATACGAATTTAGAATATTTAATTGATTTTAAATATTTAAAAGTTAATTCTATAATTTAAATAACTTATATTTCAAATATAATGATTTATTGGATAATTAAATTTTCTAATTTAATATTTGAAATTATTTAGATAGTTGAATCTTGAATTTAAAATGAATGGAAACAATTTCTAAAGTTAATTTAAATTCTATTTGATTTAGAATGGAGTTGGTGAACTTTTACTTTTGATTTGAAAGTGAATAAATAGAAATTGAAAATTTATATTTTAATTAACATGTAAAAATAATCATTTCTGATATTGCCTCAGACTTCGACGAAACTGGTTTCATTGGATCCGTAATAGTGAATTATAGTATGCTGTCGAATTTCATTGTGATTGGGCTTATCATTTGATTGTTCGAGTTCAAAACTCGTAGAAATTAATTAGAGGGATTTAATTAAAATAATTTGATTTTGAAAACCTATCTTTTATATATGATAGAATTAGCTTTCGATATATATTTCATTGTATTCGAAATAGAGGTATAACATATAGAACATCAGATGACATGCTTCGTTTGAAGTTTGAAATTTTCACAGATGAATAGTGCCTAGCGAAATCTTCTATAAGTAGCCCTCACTTTCTCTCATTTGTAAAGCTAACCTAAAATGGGAACTTTAGCCGCTATTTCTAACTTTATCGTACGAGGTTCGTTTCAAGCGCGACAAGTTGCGTTTCGTATGTAGCATTACGCTATGGAGTTGGATTGGATGAACTCTGAGCAAGTAGAAATTTTGAGTTAAATCGAACGATCGTTCAATTTTAATTCAATATGGAACGCTTAGGCGATTTCTGGCTTTTCGGTGAGTAAACTTACCTCTCTGTCTATTTATATTTTTGATAAGTGGGATTAATTTTGTATATGCTGGTTATTGCTTATTTAGATGATATACTGTATATAAGTTGGTCTGGATATATTCCCGCCTATTGGAACGGATGAGACCCTATTGCGTTCCTGTGTAAGAGCGGATGACCCTTCGTATACGAATCCCACCTCGAAGCGGTTGATTTTATTTATATGATTATATGTTGTTGTGATGAGGGGAGATAGATTGCAGGGATCAAATAGGATTCCTCATCACTTTTGATTTATTTTCATATATATGCTGATATATGATGTTGTGGATGTCCTGTTGATGTCTTTAATAGGATTTGACTTATTTAATGCTATGGTAGCAATGGGCCTTATTTTTGATATTTTGAAAATATTGAAATGGTTATTTTGATTTGAAAAGGATTTCGAAGTGATTTCAAAGTGTATATATATGTTTTATGATTTTTAAATTATTAAAGGAATGGATTTTTTTAAAGAAATATAAGTTATGATTTTTGATATTGTAAAAGTATGGTTTATGAAATTCTTTGAAAGTAGTTTTTAAATAAGTTTAAATAAAAGATTTATAAAGGTGATATTTTTATATATTGCGAAGTTGTTTTGCAAATAGATTTATGATTGGATTTTGTTAGTAAAATTAATTTTACAAAAGAATGGATTTATAAATAGAATTTTATAGATAAAGGGATTTTAATAAATAGAAGTTTTATAAAATAGAAAGGAGATTTAATAAAATTAGTTTTTACGAAAGTATGGATTTTTATTTAAAGGATTTTTGAAAGAAATATTTCGATGAAGTTAATAGTTTTAAAATAAATTACCTTTTGGGAAGAATGGTTTTAAATGGAGTTTACTCGTTTTGGGAAATGTTTTAAAATGAGATAAGTAACGGATAACATAGATTTCAACATTTATTGTTGTGATAGACATTTTTGGGTAAGTAAGGAAGGCATGGAATATAACACTGTTGTTATAATAACTGATTTCTGAAAGGAAATAATTTATATAATATATGCGATTTATATATCTATTTATTTACCAAATCCCTATACTAGTGTTTTGGGTTGTCCTGATGATATTTTATGCAACATTTATTTTTACCCAATAATTATATTTTGACCTTTCATCGTGAAATACACGAACCAGTTCTGCTTGATTTGTTCAGCATGACAAAGGGTTCTCGCTTCTTGTTAGGTAGCAAAAATATTTGGAGATTTGATTTAACTAATAAAATATTAATTAAATGGGCCTAGTGATTGCTTATGGTGCAATATATTGTTTGTTGCTTTGATAGTTAAGTAATCAACTATCAAATAATTTGGCCTATTTATCATTGTTGGTTTGGAGAGACTGGAATCAGATTTATTTGAGAACCATTTCAGCCCAACGTATATGCGTTCGAATGTGCAGGTTTGGAAGACACTGATATTTGGGATTTTCATAGTGAAGAACTGCTCGTTGATTGTTTGTGGATAAACTCCCAATATGCATATAGTAGTGGTAGTCTCTTCATTATGAAATATCCGATGTAAGGACTATTCGCTACTAATTCTAGGGGTAATTTTCGTACAGGATGTGGCAGGAGAGTGCCTTCGGTTTGTCCTATTCTTGGACAACTTGTATGGATGGATGTCTGACAATGCATTCTTGAGATTGCATCGTTGACTTTTATAAACAAAGATCTGTTTGGTGGAGGAGAAGGCAACTTCTCTTAGCTTAATACCCTTCTTTGAGACGTATGAGCTTGGCGGTTGTATGTTTGTAAAATCCAATAGCGATCGAAGGAATGGCAATGTGCCATTCAAAGAGGAATGTGATGTGTGTTGTGTGAAAGGTAAACGTGACCATTGGCCTCACAACCAGAAATGACCAAAGCATGGTAGATGCAACAAGCTAGGCTATGTAGTTTGCAACCATTAAGGTATGATCATCCCCTTTTAGATATATTTCTTCTCGCTATGACGTTCGGGATGTTAATTATTGTGGACGTATGCTATGAGGGCCCTCGGATAGGTCGGTAACAACTGGGAGATGATATATTCGGTATTATCTAGTGAGAAAGGTAGGTCGGTCTTGTGTAGGAAGAGGTGTAGATGTTCTATTGACATTGGTACATTCGTCTAAAGATGTACTACTGGAAGGTAATTCCTTCACCTGGTCATTTGTATGGAATCCATTCTCCACTATGTGCATGCTATCTTGTTTGTGTGCCTTGAATGCTGGAATTTAATAATGGTAATAATTTCGACTATTTTAATTATTATTTGCATACTAGACACTAGTATAATATAACATGATTCGATATGAAATGTTTTGGTTACCGTAAGGTAAAAACTCGTCTATATTTATGTGTGGGCGTGTCTTACGAGATTCCTTTTGTTTTGGTAAAAGGACATTTTTACGAACTTAAAGAAATTCAGTCGAGATGTGTTTTCCCATGCTGGTTTACCAGACCGATCTGGGCGTTGTTCCCTTTCAATGCTCGGGTTAGACCGATATATTTACAGACGTAGATTTGGATGCTTTGGAGCTACAGTAGGAGAGCTAGATGTCCTCTAGTCGTATTCATGTATATGTTTATTTTCCACTGCATTGTTGTTTAAATTATCAACAATTGTAAGGACAGGTTATTATAAATGTCCAGCTGATGATTTGTGTTTGATTGATGTACTCTGGTGGATGTATGTATATTATAATACAATTTCTGTTTTGTAAATATCATTGATATAATATTATATGTTTTTCCGCTGGGATTGTGAGATTCTATAATTGTTTTAGTTTCTTCTATTTTGTCTTCTCCCTCTTCTTTCTCTTTTCTTCTTCTTGTTCTCTTTCTATTCTTCTTTTTCTCTTCTCTTCTCTTCTCTTCTCTCTTCTTTCTTTCTCATGATTATCCGTGTTTCTGTTCGGTTCAGGCTGGACATGTATGATTATTGTCGACTCTGGACGGTACGGATTTGCGGGTCGTGACATGTAGTATCAGAGCTTAGGATTTTGCTAACACCTAGGCTTTGGTTGGGAACTCACTATAGATAGGGTTAGTAATGACCTAGATTGAGTTTGAGTATATTAAGTATATGAGCGCATATTTGTTAGTAATTATAAAAATGTTATATTGTGTAACTTTATCTATTGAAGTGGCTTATGAATTCTAGTCAATACATAGGACGCCATGTTATCGATATGGGTTTCTAGACGCTTTAACAAGGAAATCCGAGACAGTATTGTTTTCGAAAGTGGGTAAATGAAATAACTCTACCTAAATTATATTTTATATATATATAAAGGAATAGATTTTTCAAGAATTATTATAGATATATGGATTGTTGGTTGTTAGTGAATGGTAATATTTGATTATTATCATTTATTGTTTGCGTATTATAAAAAGGTGTTATTATTATAATAGAAACAAACATAAACTATTAAGAAATGGTTTTATATAGCTAAGGTGAAATAAGTGAAATTATATATAAGTATAATTTGTAAATGTGATTTATAAGTAGAAAGGATATTTAAAAGAAATAAAAAGCACTAAACTCACTTTAGTCGTTAGGAAATAATTTGGGTGATGATTGCAGCATCATCGGTATTCATTTTCGTGTCTCAAGGTGATAAATTGTTATTATTAATAATCTTCTATTGAAGTTTTGTTTTGCTAAAGCAAGTTTTGATTTTAAAATTCCAAGTATGATTTGATAAATATAATAAAAAAAAGTTTTAAACTTATAAATAGAAAATAGTATAGAAAAAAATAAGTCTACAGCTTATGAATTTGAATAAGATAAGTAATATCGAATTGTAAAATGGTTGAATATTTTGGTTAAGCACATGAAAGTGAAATTTAAATTTGAAATATGAAAAAAATTACTTGAGTAAAGTTAAATAAGCAAAGCCAAATAAAATGAGTAAATAAATGAAGATTATCTTAAGAAAAGTTAAATGAAAGTAAGTTGAATTTTGTAATGAAGTTAATGAAAAGAGATAAATAATTTGAATTTGAATTTTGAATTGTATATGAACTTAAGTATTTAAAGTGAAATAAAAACAAGAAGTGTTGTATAAAATGTTTATAAACTTAAATAAATAATTTTATAGAATGGTTAATTAAATATTGTTAGTATTAAAAAGGGAAATTTACTAAGTAAATTGTATATGAAATGAAATGTTATTAAACATAGACTGAATTTAAAGTGAAGATTAATAAGTGAATGTTAATGAATTGAATGTAAGTGAAATGATTATGAATAATTGAATTTAATTTTAGAGTAAATGTAGATTAAATGGTCGTAAAAGTAATTGGAAGTAAATAAATGAACCGGGAATAAAGAATGAGATATAATAAGAGATCAACTGGAATAAATATGTAAGTTGTATGTATATTGTTTTATTCGCATAACTGTATGATCCAGCTTCGAATATACGATATCGGGGAGATTTACACCAATCCGAGTTAGGATTTTTCACTCAATTTCTTGACGGCGAAACCTGGATGTGGATTTTTGATTGATTCTGATGTCCTCTATCATAATATATGGCTATGTAAGGAGAATGATGGATTTCTAATCAAGGAACCAGATCTGAGTCTACACTAGAGTGGTCGTGTGATTAATACTAGTTCGGAAGTGGAATTGTGTGATCGAGCGAGTGATCAGGTATGGTTTTACGTGTGGATGATATACGTACATCGTACGGGCTTTAATAAATTAAATGTTGATATTAGAAAATGTAAATTGATACGATTATGAATTAATTGAAAGAATATAAATTGTTTGATGGTTGCATTGGTTGCATTTGCTATATTTGCATATAGTTATCGCATTGATATATGTTTTACATTGATATTACTTCCTATGTACACGTTCTCATTTGTTGTTGAGTGTTTAGTAGGTGCGGACGGCATAGGCTTCACATTTGGAGCTCTCTTTCGCATTATATTAGTTATATATGCTCGCTAATATAATAAAAGTTACATATCTCGGATTACATATCGTACTTTTATATATTTTTTCCCTACGGGATGCCTCATCCTCGATGATGAGATGTATATTTGTGATATATGTATACATTGACTTTACTATGATTAAACCGCGCAAAGGAGATGCTGGCTAAATTTTTTGTAAATTTAAGCATTAGAAATTTTTGAGAATTTTGGAAAATATTTTTGATAACTAGAATAATTATGATTTTGAGTTATAACTTGAAATGTATTAGCTGATTTTTGGACGAGTATTAATTAATGATTATGAATGAATTTGAAGACTTAGAAAAAGTTTTTGTAAGAAGTTTAACTAAATAGTTTGGAAAAGTTATGAGGTTTAAATGATTTTGTTAAGCTATTTTAACTAATTGTTTTGAAAAGTTAATGGGGTTTTGTGGCACTTTTCTTACATGGTAATTTTGGGGATGGAATTCTTTTAAGGAAGGAAGAATGTAACGACCTAGAATTTTAATCATTCGAATTTAGAATGTTCAATTGATTTTAAACATTTAAAAGTTAATTTTATACGATAAATAATTTTTATTTCAAATATAATGATTTATTCGATAATTAAATTGTTTAATTTAATATTTGAAATTGTTTAGATAATTGAATCTTGAATTTAAAATGAATGGAAATGGTTTCTAAAGATGATTTAAATTCTATTTAAATTAGAATGAAGTTGGTGAACTTTTAATTTTGATTTAAAAGTGAATAAATAGAAATTGGAAATTTTATATTTTAATTTACATGTAAAAATATTCATTTTTGACACTGTCTTGGATTTCGATAAAACTAGTTTCATTGAATCAGTAATAGTGAATTATAATATGTTGTCGAATTTCATGGCGATTGGACTTATCATTTATCGTGCGAGTTTGAAACATGTAGAAATTAATTAAAGGAATTTAATTAAAATAATTTGATTTCGAAAACATATCTTTTGTATGTGATGGAATTGGCTCCTAATATATATATTCCATTGTGCTCGGTATAGGGATATAACATATAGAATGCCAGGCAGCACGCTACGTTTGGAGTTTGAAATTTTCACGGATGAATAGTGCAAAGTGAAATCTTCTATAAATAGTCCTCACTTTCTCTCATTTGTAAACCTAACCATAAAAGAAAACATCAGCCGCCATTTCTAAACTTCCATCTAATGATCGACGTTGATCGGAGTCGCCAATGACATCAAGTAGAAAAATGTAGAGCATGATCATACGAAGCTAGGGTACGGTTGGATCAATGAATCGTCGACTAAGGCGACCACAAATCACCAGCATTTGCTGCAATTTTCATGGCTGTAGCATGATTTTTGAAACATGCGTATGCGCGTATGTCCTGGGCAGCAATGGCAAGATGGAGGCGCGATACTGCAAGTTCGTCGATGATGGTCGACGACGTTTCTAGTAGAGGGTGTGCGAGCGATTCTTGTTCGATGATAACGAAAACAAAAGAAAAAGAGGCGCGTGAACAAGTAGCGTGCTGGAGTGAGGGAAGAATGAGTGGGTAATGTTTAAAAGTTAAATAAATTTTATAAAGTTAATTATATTATTAACTACTGGAATGTTTAATGATCCATAACTTTCTCGTACGAGGTCCGTTTCAAGCACGACAAGTTGCGTTGCGTTCATAACAGCGAGCACTACATTATGAAGTTGGATTGGATGAATTCAGAGCTAGTAGGAATTTTGATTAAATTGAATGACCGTTCAATTTAAATTCAATACGGAACGCTTAGGCGATTTCTGGCATTTTTATGTGTAAACTCACCTCTCTGGTCGGCTTATATTTTTTATAAGTAGGAATAATTTTATATATGTTGATTGTTGCTTATTTGGATGATATACTATTTATTAGTTGGTTTGGACATATTCCCGCCTATTGAAAAGGATGAGACCCTATTGCGTTCCTGTGTAAGAGCGGATGACCCATCATACACGAATCCCACCTCGAAGTGGTTGATTTTATTTATACGATTATATGTTGATGCAGGTGGACAGATTAGAGGCATCAAACAGGATTCCTCACCACTTTTGATTTATTTTCATATATATGCTGATATATGATGTTGTGGATGTCATGTTGATGTCTTTGATGGGATTTGACTTATTTAGTGTTATGGTAGCAGTGGGCCTTATTTTTTATATTTTGGAAATATTGAAATGGTTATTTTGATTTGAAATGGATTTTGAAGTGATTTCGAAGTATATATATCCATTTTATAATTTTTAAATTTTTAAAAGAATGGATTTTTTAAAGAAATAAAAGTTAAGATTTTTGATATTGTAAAAGTATGGTTTTATGAAATTCTTTGAAAGTAGATTTTTAAATAAGTTTATGTGAAAGATTTATAAAGGTGATATTTTTATAAATAAGTAAGTTGTTTTGTAAATGGATTTATGATTGGATTTTGTTAGTAAAATTAGTTTTATAAAAGAATGGATTTATAAATAGAATTTTATAGATAAAGGGAATTTGATAAATATAAGTTTTATAAAATAGAAAGGAGACTTAATAAAAATAGTTTTTATGAAAGTATGGATATTTGTTTAAAGAAGTATTGGAAGAAATATTTCGATGAAGTTAATAGTTTTAAAAGTAAATTATCTTTCGGGAAGAATGGTTTTAAATGGAGTTTAATGGTTTTTGGAAATGTTTTAAAATGAGATATGCAACGTAAAACATAGATCTCAACATTTATTGTTGCGATAGATGTTTTTGGAAAGTAAGGAAGACATGGACTATAACACTGTTGTTATAGTAAATGATTTTCGAAAGGAAATAATTTATATAGTATGTGAGATTTATATATCTATTTATTTACCGAATCCCTATAATAGTGTTTTGGGTTGTCCTAATGATGTTTTATGCAACATTCATTTTTACCCAATAATTATGTTTTGGCGTTCCATCGTGAAATACACAAATCGGTTCTGCTTGATTTGTTCAGCATGACAGAGGGTTCTCGCTTCTTTTTAGGTAGCGAAAATATTTGGAGATTTAATTTAATTAATAAAATATTAATTAAATGGGCCTAGTGATTGCTTATGGTGCGAGATATTGTTTGTTGCTTTGATAGTTAAATAATCGACTATCAAATAATCTAACCTATTTATCGTTGTTGGTTTGGAGAGGCCAGAGTCGGATTTATCTGAGAACCACTTCGGACCAACGTATATGCATTCGAATGTGCAGGTTTGGAAGACATTGATATTTGGGATTTTCATAGTGAAGGACTGCTTGTTAATCGTTTAGGGATAAACTCCCAATATACATATAGCAGCGGTAGTCTCTTCATTATGAAATATCTGATGCAAGGACCATTCGCTACTAATCATAGGGGTAATTTTCGTACAGGATGTGGTAGGAGAGTGCCTCGGTTTGTCCTGTTCCTAAACAACTTGTATGGATGGATGTCTAACAGTACATTCTTGAGATTGCATCGTTGACTTTTATAAACGTACATCTGTTTAGTGGCGAAGAAGGCAACTTCTCCTAGCTTAACACCCTTCTCTGAGATGTATGAGCTCGAGGTTGTATGTTTGTAAACGCCAATAGTGATCGAAGGAATGACAGTGTGACATTCAAAGAGAAAAGTGATACATGCTATGTGAAAGGTAAACACGATCTTTGGCCTGCACCCGAAAATGAACAAAACATGATAGATGCAGCAATGCCATGTGGTTCGCAACCATTTGTGTATGATCATACCCTTCTAGATATATTTCTTCCCACTTTGACGTTCATAACGTAAATTATTGTGGATGTATGCTATGAGGGCCCTCGAATAGGTCTGTAAGGACCGGGGTGATGACATGTTCGGTACTATCTAATGAGAAAGGTTGGCCGGTCTTGTGTTGGTAGAGGTGCAGATGTTCTGTTAACCTCGGTATATCTCTCTAGAGATGTACTGTTGGAAGGTAGTCTCTTCACTTGGTTATTTGTATGGAATCCATTCTCCACTACGTGCCTGCCATTTTGTTTGTAGAGCCTAGTTTGTTGGAATTTAATAATGATAACAATTTTGGCTATTTTAATTATTATTTGTATATAAGACTATAGTATAATATAACATGATTATGAAATGTTTTAGTTATCGTAAGGTAAAAACCCGTTCGTGTTTATGTGTGGGTGTGTTTTAGGAGATACCATTTGTTTTGATAAAAGAATGTTTTTATAAACTTTAAAATAAATTCAGTTGAGATGTATTTTCTCATGCTACTTTACCAGAATGATCCAAATGTTCTTCCCTTTCAATGCTCGAGTCTGACCGAGTATACTTACAGATGTAGATTTGGATGCTTTGGAGCTTCAGTAGGAGAGTTTGATGTCTTCTGGTCGTATTCACGTATATGTTTATTTTCCTCTACATTGTTGTTTAAATTATCAGCAATTGTAAGGATAGGTTATTATTACTGTCCAGGCTGATGATTTGGTTTGATTGATGTACTCTGATGAACGTATGTATATTGTAATACAGTTTCTATTTTGTAAAGATCATTGATATGATGTTATATGTTTTTCCGCTGCGATTGTGAGATTCTGTAATTGTTTTAGTTTCTTCTGTTTTATCTTCTCTCTCTTCTTCTTTCTATTTTCTTCTTCTCTTTCTCTTCTTCTTTTTCTCTTCTCTTCTCTCTTCTCCCTTCTCTCTTCTTTCTTTCTCATGATTATCCGTGTTTCCATTCGGTTTGGTTCTGGACATGTGCGGCTGTTGTCAGCTCTAAACGGGACGGATTTATGGGTCCTAACAAATTTATAATTAAAAATAATTGAAAATATTGATTAATAATTAATTAATAGTTAATCCTATATTCGACTAATTAAAAATAAATCATATATTTAACCCATGATTAATTAAAAATTAATCTTACTTAATCGATAACTAATTAAAAATTAATCTTGTTCTTAAAAGATAATCAATTAGTATTAATCTACACTACATTAAAGTTCATAAACCGTGTTTAATACTTAATTAATTATTAATTATTTAAACTTAATTAATTAAAAATTAATCATTAAACTCTTAATTAATTTTTTAAAACATCATTGTTAAGTTTACAAAACATTCCAAAGTTTGAAACTTTCATTTGAAAATTTCAAATTTTATCGAAGCTGCATTCATGGCGACTATCGCTATGGATGTCATTTCCCAGAAATGCTATCCTATTTACTTCTTTGATAACTTATCACTTAAATGCTTTCTAACCTTTTGAAATACGAAGTAGATATTTTAAAAACAAAACAAAGTTTCCTAACTTTAAAAATGATTTTGATTTCTAAATCAAAGCTCATTTTTTCATAAAAAGATTCCTTCATCGATAAACCAAGCCAGAGTGCTAACTTCCTAAGCAACAAACATATAATCATGTCTATCATAGCATATACATCTTACAACCTAAACATAAGCAAACACATATTCATGCATACATAACCAATACTTTATACTTCAAATCAAAGCCTAACTTTCCAAATACATAACAACATCATTCAAACATATTCAACTACATCAAAATCTAACAACATCAAGCCACATATCATACAACATTTTATGCAACATATAGAAGTAAAACTTAAAATTTTGAAGCAACAAAAGTTTACTCACCAAATTTTTAGAAAACTTTTCCAGAACTTGCAATTCAAAACCGAAGTTCATTAATACATAGTACGACTTTAGATTCACACTAGAACTTGAATTAGCTCGAAGAAAACAAGATTTTTGATGGGCCTAAGGCCACAAAGTGGTTCGGCCTAGATCATGACTTGTTCGGCCATAATGATTTAAAGGTGGGATGGCTATGTGTGAACTTGATTTTGCTAGAATGAGTGATTTTAAACTAGTTTTAAAAGAATTTAAAATTTGGTTTTTAAAACTTGGAAAAATAAGTGGAAGCCATAGAAGAGGTTTTGAGAGCTCAGAAGAAACTTTTGCAAAGTAGAAGTGAAAACAAAATGAGAAAATCTTAGGAATTTTGTATACACCGATATATACACTTGATAAAATTACAGGGACATGTGAGCACAGGTCAAACCCAAAATGTCGGGTTCAACTCAAGTGCAATAAAAATAATGTCACAATATCAGCACAAGGTCAAACCCGAGCTTTAAGCTGGATTCAACTCAGGTGTGATTTCAAAAATCAACATGAAGTTCAAAGTGAATCAAACTAAATTGAAGAAAATACCAAATCAGTACAACCTAAACGAAACAGGGGCAAAACTGCAATCAAATACATATGGCCAAGCGATGCATCACTTGACAATGCATAAATATATACATACATACGTATATACATGTATACATACAAGTAGTGACTCAATACAACCAGACCAGTTCAGGTTAAAGAGGCAGTAGTGAAACTGCAAATACCAAAGTGAAGCAAGAAGACTTCAATATACAGAGAGTCAAGGAAAGTGATCGAAGAATCAAAAGTCAGAGCTGTGGCAACCAAGTGAATATGTATATACACAGTGTACATATATAAGTGCAGCAAGACTCGAGTGCTACCAGAACTTCAAATGAACTAATACACAGTGCAAGCTCAAATAGAAACAGTGGTACAAAATACATGAAGGTCTGGCAACAAATGAAACATATGCACCAGCAAACTAGGCTACTACATAACACAGTAGAATCAAAGCGAACAAACAGGAGAAAATGCATATACATCAATGAGGACACATGTACACGATGCTACAACAATGACTGATACAAGCAAAACTCAAACCAGCCGTGATATGCAAGCATGATCAGACCAGTGAAGACATGAACAATGCTCAAACTCAAGTCAGTGACACAGCCTCAACAATGAAATGGCTATGTTCAAAACAACTAGACAATGAACACTACAACATATATACACAGATGACAACAGTGGAGCAATAGAACCTAAAACTGCATAACCAAAATCCAAGTGTACATACACAATGCAACCTCTACATGAAGTTCAAGAGAACCAGTAAATGGCACAACAACCCAAATCAATAATACAATGAACCAGTAGTGTAAACATCAACATGAGCAAGGATCGAACTCAAGTCAGTACAACAGAATCTCAAGCATCATAATCAAAGTGATACAACAGTCAAAGACATAATGGCCGGAGTCATGAAACAGCAAGCCAAATCGAACAAGGTTGAAAGTGCTACCTAGGCAGTGAACAGTATGGCAAAAGTCAAACAAGATCAACATCGTCAAAATCAAGTCAAAGCCGAAGACAATAAGAACGAGAACGAACGAAATCAATGCCTTGGCAATCAAGGAATTGAACGAAGTCAGAATTCAAAACCGTGTTATTCAAGTGAATTGAAAAAGTCAGAAATGTCGGCATTAGCGTAGAGTTAGGGTAGTAAGAAATAACTGTAGAGTTAGGGTAGTCAGTAGCGTAGAGTTAGGGTAGTCAGTAGCGGGTGTCGCTGAGATGTGTAAACTCGCGACACCCGCTACTGACTAACCTAACTCTACGCTCAAAACCCTGCCATAACGCATCCACTGAGTTGCGAATTCTCAAACTACGCCACGTAGTTTGTCCCCAAGTCACACGACTAGTAATTACACAATTTTCAAAAGAAAATACAAAAGATAACAATTTAAAACCAATTAAAAAACAATAATTGTTCCCTTTTAATATAAACCAGTACTAAAGATAGAAGGGCCGGCCCAAAATATATTCACTAAAAAATATGGCCCCGTTATCTCCTTTTTGCTCTGAGAGAAAATGCCGGCATCGGTTCCTTCTTTTGTTCGATCCTTTTAGCTCTGAAATTAGGGCTTGTGAAGTCGCCGCTTAAATTGACGGTTGTTGCATGGATTGCTTACTTCAATTGATTCGTTCGCGGCTCCTCCTCCTTGATCGAGTTCGACTTTGGTTTGGTATGTAAATTCTTCTTTTGCTTCTTCTGATTTGCTTGCTTGAACTCGATGTCAATCCGATGATGTTTACTTGTTTATATAGGATTCGAGATCCTTGATTTTCGTTTGTATACATTTGTTTGAATTCATCTTCGGCCATTTTTTAATGCTTGAGATTTATTTCTGACTTTTTCAATTCACTTGAATAACACGGAAAATATATTATATGCTTTACTCAAATCACTTGGCCATATTATATATACTTTACACAAAACTTTGTTGATGAAAACATTCGAAACCATTGAAAGTACCTCTTTCGAAACAAGTAAACTACTTTGCTTTATAATCCTTGGTCGAAGGTCAAAACACTCCTTTTGAAACCATTCATAATCAACCTTTTAAAAACACTGAAATCATCCCTTTTGAAAGCTTTATAAAACCTTATACATCCTTCTTTTAAAATACTTTAAACATTGCCTTTCGAAAACATTGGAAACCTTCCATTTAATAAAAAACATTAGAGAACCACCCCTTTGAAACCTTTATCTTAAATCTTTCGAAAGCACTAAGTCTTTTTCATAAAATCAAACCTTTCGAAATATTTGGGTTCAAGTAAAACATGTGGAACAACGTTTCGAGACCATTTAAAACCATTCCTTTCAAAGCCTTTGGGTTTAACTTTCAATAAAACAAAGGACCATAAAACAACTAAGTCGAGAGCACTCTTTCGAAATAAATTTCCTAAGTAAAGAAGTGATGGTATTGAAACCAACCATTCGAAAGCATTGGATAAGCCGTTAGGATTTTAAAACAAAATAACCCCTTTCGAAAGCATTACTTCGAAAGGTAGGAAGCGGCGGCAAGGGGCTTCGACCCCTTCGAAAGCTTCTTTATAAAACGAAAGTCGCAACATCTTTCGAAACCATTTTTTAAAAATAATTTGACATAGTCGAAAGCTAACCAAGTCGAAAGCATTCCTTTCGAAAGGAAAGCAGGCACAATTTCATTTAAAAACAAAGTAAGGCTTCGACCCTTCAGAACCCCCTATTTCGACCCAATACCTTTTGCCTATGTCCAATTCACTAAGTACCAAGTCTTTGATACCATGTGCATTGGTTTCGACTGAAATGGAGGCGGAAGTACTATGTCGAAAGCCATGTGCCGAAAGTGGCGAAACAGCTGATATATGATAAAGAACTGAATTCTAACTTTAAAAGGTAATTCTTTTCAACTAACCCGCCTTGTTTGTCAAGATATGACTGCTTGCTGATTTCATTTCAAAATCCTTTCTAAAAGTACTACAAAATTTTCATAGATAAAACAATTTAAATTATTTACAAAAAGCCCATTCTTCTTTTATAAATATATAAAATATTTAAGTCCTATGCCTTAAATAATTTTATACACTTACTAAAACACTTAGGAAAAATCTACAAAAATTCCCATGAATCGTTTTTAATATGTTTTTTAACATATATGAATTTCTGACCTAAAACACACACACACACATACATATATTAGCCTTCTATCAAAAATAATATTAGCCGTAACTAATTTTAAACCTAGATAACTATTTTCCTCCCTAGAAAAATAATAATATATCCACATTAGTTCAGAAAATTATGAAAATTGAAAATCATCTCTAAAATATCATTTATGATCTTATATTAAAATGGCAAGACAATTGGATGTCATTTAATAGGATTTTCACATTAAAACTTATAATAAAATCCATATGAAAGAGCATAAATCATCAACTAGCATATATATCCATTTTTAACAATCAAAACATGGCAAAACCTTTGCAAACTATTTCAGATCTAATCTAAAATCGAAAAAAGAGAAACATGAGATGTAGTTTATTATTTTGTGATTACGGAGTTTAGATTTGAGTATGGTTTTGATTAACCTTCCTCTTGACTCTTACTTTACCTTCTACTTGCGTTGTCTAATGGTGGCCGGCCTCTAATACTTGATTTTTTTTTAATGTATGAAATGAATATGGCCTATGGGTTTTACGGTATAAGAATATACTTATTCCTACTTTGCCCCTATCTATTTACCCTTTCTTATTTTCATTTTAGTTCTTTGGTTAACAAGGCACGGCTATCCCTATTAGGATGAATCTCAATCCTTTAATCATTACATTATTTTATTTTATTTAACTAATTAAATGTCTTAAATAATGTTATTAAAAATTAGGGTTATTATAGACTCCCATCCTCAAAGAATTTCATTCTCAAAATCATGATAAGGAACTCACAACAAATCAACCATATAGGTAAAATATACCATCAAACAAATCAGGATAAGCGTCTCTAATCTGCTCTCAGTCTCCCAAGTATAGTTTCTTTCATAGCCGCTCACTGAACTTTAACTAATTTAACTGTCTTGTTCCTTAGCCTCTTCTCACTCTCATGACTATCCTAATAGGCTTTCTAACTATAGTCAAGTTCGGCTCTACCACTAAATCGCCTAACACAGTCGGTACTATAGTAGTTGCTGGATCTCTAATACATTTCATTAGATGAGAAACATGAAAAAAATCATGGAATCTTGCTAAACTATTCGGTAACTCAACTGTATATGCGAGTTTCCCAATCCTTTTACAATTTGAAATGGTCCTACAAAGTTCGGTGCCAATTTCCCCGATTTTCCAAATCGAATCACACCCTTCATCGGTGACACTATAACATCCCCCACTTAGAAGTCCAAAACTAACGGATACGGATGCTACAGTCATCCATTGTTATTAATCTTTGACGACCAAATACGGTAATATAACAGAAATGCATGAATATGGAAAAAATATAAAACATCAAACAAGTTCCAAATTCCATTTCAAAACATTTCAAGTTCATTACATAATCACACTACCGTAACCATGTTTATATAAAATATAATTATTACACATACGCCAAGAGCGACATATGAAGATGTCCCCTTTGATGATCAGAGTATAATATAGGCATGTAAAAAACATTGCTATTACATTCAAAAACACATCGGAATAAAAAGAGCTCCTATTAACTAGCTTGTTCATGCACGTCTCTGGAAGTTTAATTCATCTAAAAGAGAACATGAAAACATTAAACCTCAAACAACTCAAAATCAAATGAGCACCCGAGAGTTTAAGAGGAAAACGTAAACTTCGAGTCAGGCATAAAGCCTAGTATGAATAATAATCTACCATCTCTAACCATTTAGATATCTAGTGAGACCACGCCGCTTTAGGAATGGGTTTTCGCCTCACTAGTATCCTAAAACTTAATAAAACTATATATTGTACTCCTGCATCAACAATGGTTGAAAACATAGCAATTCAAAATTTTATGATGATATGCAAACAATTAATCAATTTATGGATTTCCCATCTCCATTCATTCTGACTATCTGTATTAGTTATAGTTCTTAGGGTCACCATTAATCTAATAGTTTTCATGGGCTGATTAATAACCTATTTAATACTTATGGGCCGGTTATCCAGTTTCATAGTTTTCATGGGATCACTAAAAACTATTGGCCCCTACCAATAATCTTAATGTACCATGGGTTCTCCCTGAACCTATTGGTAACTCCAATAACTTCCCTCTTATCCTAGTTTTCATGGATTGATTAGGAACCTATTGACTTCTGTTAATAACTTAATTCAGATATTGTTTTCATGAGTTCACTACAAACCTATTGGCCCCTGACAATAACTCAATCTAATCGTAGTTTTCATGGTTTTACTATGAACCCGTTGGTCCCTGCCAATAACTTATTCTACTCATAGTTTTCATGGGTTTACTACGAACCTATTGGCTCCTGCCAATAACTTCTCATGTACATAGTTTTCATAGGTTTGCTATGAACTTGTCTCCCGGATAACTTCTTTTAATCAATATCTTATCATCCTATATTCTGTTCTTCCTGACACCCTGGATGCAATTCTACTCATTCGGGAGTTAATTTAATTTATATACGCTACTGGGTCAACCTAGCTGATTATTCCGCCCTTCGCCAAATTACAGTTATGGGTCCATTACAATGTGGATACATATATATAAAGAAGAAAACGTAATAACTTAAAAATACCAACAACTGTGGTTAAATATCCTTGAAATCACTTTATATAAAACTTGGTTAATCCCTTTAACTTGTTAATCAAGGAAAACTTCTCCAAAAACTTTATAGTCAAAATCATTTCAAACTTTTTATTCATACCATGGTTTTTTCTTTAAAATGAGATTGGGTTATTTGTTTTGAAAACTAAGGTTTTTGAAACCTTAATACATTACTTTCGAAACCTCTAGATAACCTCCTTCGAAAGCACTGAATTTTTTTCTCAAAACACTAAATATATATACCTTTCGAAGCCCTTTAAATCATTTCTATCCAATTCAAAATTGTACCTTTCGAAAGTACTAAAGCATTACTTATTAGTCCGTAGAAACATAGCTTCAATACAAATGATAGTACCCCTTCCAAAACCGTTCGATTTTGCTTTTAAAAACATTTATTGGGTCAAAGTGAATATATACGAAAGTATCCATTTCAAAACCATTAATCTCATATAAAATTGTTAGGGAAAAGTTGATGACTTCAGAACCATCCATTCGAAAGCTTCAAAACATTTATGTGAAACATCGAAGGTTGGCATTGAAACCCACTTTCAAAGCCATTGCCTTCGAAACCCCTAAACACTTTCGAAAGCTTTATGGAAGTGGCTTAGTATAAGTTTAAAAAAAAGACTACCCTTCGAAAGCATTGATAACTTTAACACATTCGAAAGGAAAATGAACGGCAGTTGGGTTTTGATTAGGCGGGAACAACCATTTTCGAAAGCATTGTTTTATAAACAAAGGGACTCATTCGAAACCCATACTTAAAGTGAAAGATAGCAACCCTCCTCGAAAGCTAGTTAGAAAACCCCTTTGAAAAGTATATGTTTTGACTCCTTCAAAAGCTCTTAGTAAAATAAAACAGGCGCTTAAAATTTGAAAGCAAAGCTAAAGTCTCAACCCCATCGGAAGCAATGCTTTCGACGCCATGCCTTCCACCTTTCTCTAATCCACTTCGTATCAATCTCATTGGTACCATGTGTATTGGTTCCGGCTTTAGTAGGTTTCGAGTAGGTATGTTACGATTAAGTCGAAGCTGAAGCATAGGATTTGAAAGGCACTTCTGAAAGAGGCGGATCTAACTTTTTAAGGTTAAGGCTGAATTAAAACTCTTTATAGTAATTACTTTATAACTAACCTGCCTATTTGTGATCCTTTGATTGGTTGCCTTGAAACTTTTCAAATTCTTTATAAAATAATCGTTGCATATTTCAGATCTGTATCAATGAAAATTTAACAATTAAACCCTTCCATTAAGCAAAATCAAATATGCACATTAACCTTTCTTATAAAATAATTTAATTTCCTTAGTAAATCACTAAGAAAAAATTCCCAAAAAATTAAAAAAAAAATTCACTTTTAATATGTTATCTAACATACAAAAATTCTAGACCCCAATACTTCCTGAAATAATCGAAATTAAATTTTAGATCCAATTATACATATTTTTATTTGGAAATTCATATTAAATTCTCTATATCTTGGAAAATTACAAAAATTGAATCATATCTCCAAAATCATATAGCATATAATTTTTCCATGGCATTCGAAAATCATTTCACTTGGTTTTACTTTTAAAACCGTATTAAATCAGATTTGTACAAGTTGGTTTAAACCAAACATGTTATAAATCCAGGCATATCATCTTAAACCCATAAAATATATGATCAAATAACAAAATAGAGATGTTATAAATTATTATTCACCTTGAATATGATAAGGACTTTGAGATTTGATTAGGACTAATTTCCCCTAACTTGAATCCTTAGTTTTAAATTGAATTTCTCTTATTTTCCTTAAAGTAATGGCCGACTTCTTTATCTTTTAATTTGTGGTTTTGGGAAATGAACATGGACGTGCAAATGAAAGGATGCGTGAGTTATAAGATGTGGCTATTCCTTATTAAGGCCTTGTTTTAATTTATTAACATATAAGCCATTTTAAGACCATTTAAATAAGCAAGGCCTCTCATTGTTTTCAAATCTCAATCTCCTTATGATTCTAATTATTTACATTATTCTATTTAATTTATCTAATTAATTCTTTTGAATAATGTTATCAAAAATTAGGGATGTTATAAGCTCCTCTCCTTAAAGAATTTCGTCCTTGAAATTTAGTATGGACTGAATATTAAACATAGCACTCATCTATAAAAACTCATATCAACCATACTAGCCTACCTGACTAGCAACTATCGATATAAATCTAATATAGACATACCCTTAAAGTAGATCAGGATAAGCATCTCTAATCATGTCTTCTGTCTCTCAAGTACGGTCCTTCTCGTTGTTGCTCCACTGAACTTTCACCAACTCGACTATCTTGTTCCTCAATCTTTTCTCATCTCTCGCTACAACCTGAATCTGTTGTCTAACAAAAGTCAAATTAGGCACTATTATCAAATCTTCTAGCCCTGTCAGAGAAATAGTAGTCTCTAGATCATGTACGTACTTGCCAAGATGAGATATATGGAATATATTATGGAATGCTCGGTAGCTCTATTCTGTATGAAAGCTTTCTAACCCTCTCTATAATCTGGAATGGACCAATATATCTCGATGCCAGCTTCCTTGACTTTTTCAAATCGTACCACACCCTCGTTGGTGATACCTTAATGAAAACCTTATTTCCAACTTAGAATTCTAGGTCTTTACGCCTCTTGTATGTGCAACTTTCCTGTCTGAACTAAGTTTCCTTCACCTTTCCCGAATCAAACTCAATCTTTTCTGATGCCTCTCTAACCAAATCTGAACCTAAGACTTACCTGTCTCCAGTCTCCAACCAACATACTGGTGATTTGCAAGGCCTTTTATACAAAGCTTCAATAGACGCCATTCCTTTGCTAGTCTGATAACTACTATTATAGGAAAACTCCACCAAATATAGGCTATCTTCCTAAGATCCACCAAAGTCCAATACACAGGCTCTCAGTAAATCCTTAAGTACCTTATTGACTCTCTCTATCTACCCATCCATCTAAAGGTGATGTGCAGTACTCATATTAAGCTTAGTACCTAATACATCTTGCAAACTCTTCCAGAATTCGTTAGTGAACAAAGCAACTCTAACTAACTATACTACTATGAACTCCATGTAGTCTAACTATGTTCTTGATGAACAGCTTAGCTAAAATATGTGTCGTCCTGGTTAACTTTACCGGAATGAAATTAGCACTCTTGGTCAACATGTCCACTATGACCCATATACTTTCATTTCCTCTATTTGACCTTCGCAACCCATCTAAAAAATCCATGGATATCGAATCCCATCTCAAAACTAGAATCTCTAAAGGCTGAAGTAACCCACTCGGCTTCTGATATTCGACTTTTACTTGTTGACAACTTGCACACTACCTGACCCACAAGCCAACATCCCTCTTCATACCTTCCCAATAGAACCTTCTCTTCATATCTTGGTACATCTTGGTTCCTCCAGGATGAATCATAAATTTAGACCGATGACATTCTCTAAGAACTTCTTTCCTCAAGTCCACCACATTTAGAATGCATAACCATCCCTTCTTTCATAACCATCCTCTATGGTCAAGCCTAAAATCTTTTAGATCATCGGTCTCGGTTCCAACCTCAAGTCTTCTAATCCTCTTAGCTATACTGGATCATCTTTCTACTTAAAAGCAATCCTCTTGATCAACACTGGTCGAACTTCTAAACAGGACAACATAGAAGTGCTCTTCCTAGAACTAGCAGTCGATCTTAACCACACACTACAAGTAGTCAAAGCTTCTAAATCCTTCCACTCTGCCAATACTGCTAACGCCACATTCTGATGTCTTCAGTTGAGAGCATCTGCTACCTTATTTCCTTTTCTAGGTGTATACTCTATACCAAAATCATAAGCAGCCAAAACTCCAGCCACCTCTACTGTCTCATATTCAACTCCTTCCAAGAGAATAAATACCTTAAAGACTTATGATCTATATATATATATATATATATATATATATATATATATCAAATTTCTTCCCTAAGAAATAATGTTTCCAAATCTTCAATGTGAAGATCACCGCAGCCAACTCCAAATCATGAGTAGGATATCTTACTTTATGTGGTCTAAGCTGTCATGAAGCATAGGCAATAACTTTACCCTTTTGTATCAACACGGCTCCTAATCCAATCCCGCATGCATCAGTATACACCACTAACCCTTAGTTTCCATCTGGAACTACTGACGTTGGGCATTAGTCAACAAATGCTTTAACTTAAGGAGTGCTTCTTCACATTTTTCAGACCAGACAAACTTTACCCCCTTTCTGATTAATTTAGTCAAAGGTGCTGCTATCCGCGAGAAATCCTTAATGAATCTTCGGTAGTGGCCAGCAAGTCCAAGAAAACTTTTGATGTCGGTCACTGTTTCTGGCCTCTTTCAATTATTCACAACTTCGATCTTATCTGGATCGACTGACAAGCCTTTCTCTGAAAACATGTGACCAAGAAACTTAACCTATTTCTTCCAAAAACAACATTTGGTAAACTTCGCCTTCGGCTAATACTGTCTTAGCATCACAAGAAGCACTCTAAGATGATCCTCATGCCCTCTCTCATCCTTAGAGTATAATGAAATGTTATTTATAAACAACAGTACAAACCTATGCAAGTACTCAGAAAAGTCGGTGCATCAAGTCCATGAAGAAAACAGGTGCATTCGTTAATCCAAATGGCATCACTAACCATTCACACGAACCATAACTAGTCTGAAATGCTGTCAAAGAAATACGATAATCTGCCACTCTTAACTGATGGAAACCTGTCGCCAAATCCAACTAGGAAAACACTCTTGCTCCACTCAACTGATCAAATAGATCATCTATTCTCGACAAAGGATACTTATTCTTGATCTTCCTATTGTTCAACTTATGGTAGTCGATGCATATCCTTAACGACCCAATTGGTTTCTTCACGAACACCACGGCCGCTCCCTAAGGCGAACTACTTGGTCTAATAAAATTCCTTTCTTCAAGAGCCATTAGCTGCACCTTTAATTCCTTCATCTCAGTTAATGTCATCCTGCTAGGCGGTCTACTAACAAATTCATCTTCCAACAAAAGATTTATTCGAAACTCAACAGCTCGTTTCATGGTAGTCTTATGATTGGCTTAAAGACATCTGCAAACTCTCTTGCTACTCGAATCTGACTTAACCCTTCTTCCATATCCGTAGCACTTAACAAAGCACAAACACTCCGGTCAGAATTCTCCACTGGGAATATCACTCCGCTATGACTATCTAGGTGTCTTAGTGATATCTCCCTATCATGGAAAAATATCCTAGCCTCATACTTACCCAACCAATACATACACAAGATGGTCCTGAAATCTACGAAATCAAAAACATATAGATTGCATGTAAACTTATGGCCTAACAAATCAACTTCTAATTGGTCACATCTCAACCTCAAAGTCACATACCCTCCTATTGGATTTGCAACCCTTAAGGAAGTAATAAGGTGGGTGAGTTCTAAGCATAATTTATCAACCAAACACTGAAATATAAATGAATGTGATGCACCGGTATCAAATAGTACCCTAACTGGTACACTCTGAATCTGAAGCGTACCTTCCATCACAGTCTTCCCTTTATCAGCTGCAGTTGGCCTAGCTGATGATGGTCCAATAGAAAAGACCTTCCATATGTCCACCCTAACTGGCTTTGGACAATGATTCTTGTAATGCCCAACTTGATCGCAGTTGAAACACTTCACATTCTTCTTATCTGCAACTTTCCTCCCTTGCTTGACCAAAACTCGTGTGCATAATGACCCTTCTTCTCACAGTAGAAGCAAACTAAATCAACTTTTGCCTTCTTAGCAGCATATCCCTTCTGGGTTCCCTTCTTCTTAAAGAACATTCATTTCTTTCCTCGAGAACCCTAGATTTCAACTGCTTCTCCCTAGCACAAATATCAAGCATCTCCTTATGGCCGATTACTATCTCCACCGCCACATTACTAGGATCACAAAGATGTGGCAAGTCGCCCTAGCAATTTTGAGCCTTAGTCCCCTAATGAACCTCTCATTCCACCTGATGACGGTGTCTATAGTATTGTATCCATAACGGGACAACTCTATAAACTTAGTGGCATAGTCAACAATTGACATCTCTCCCTGTTCCAGATCCAAAAACCTCCTCAGTAACGCTGACTTAGCAACTTCAAATCTTTGATCAAATCTCCTTCTAAAATCAGCCCAAGTTAATTCCTCCTTTGGAACCCCGACAATAACATTGTTCCACCCAATGAAGCACTGACCCTTGCAATTGTCTAGAGGCCAGCCTCCTCTTTTTCTCATCATCTCAACCCAAATCACAAATATCCTCTTATAATGCAACATCCAATTCTCGATCTCAATAGCATCCTCTGTTCGCATAAACGGCTTCCCACCTGGACTGGTGTACAGCTTAGCATAATTATTCCCAAATGGAGCCATATGATAAGCTCCTCCAACATTTCCCGCAACACCAGCACAACTCCTTCTTACATCATATTGATGAAGGACTTATACATCGTCCTCATATCCACTGGTGGATTTCCAGCACCTACATTGCATCAGCATTTTGGTTAGCATTAGCTGGTCGACCCGGGTTCCTCCTAATGGGTCAAGCATTTCCATTGGTTGTGGTGCTTCCTCCACCAAGATTTCCTCTTCCGTTTTCTGCTTCCGTATCTTCATTATCTTAAATCTGCATACAAGCCTTAGTAAAATACAGAAGAACGGTCTAAAAGAGCGGGGAATATATACTTATAATTATAACTACATATATCAAATACAAGTACGTTACTATAGCGTTAACCCAAACCCCGATCATATTTTCTGATTCATAGGATTATGTTTGAAAAACCTTTTACGTTTAAATTTCTCTTAAGTTTCATAGACCCATGCTCCGATATCAACTTGTAACATTCCCCACTTGGAGGCCTAAAACTAATGGCTATGGATGCTGCAGTCATCCATGGTTATTAATCTTCGGCAACCAAATACTAATGTTAGATACGTTGATATAACAGAAACACACGAATATAGAAAAAATTTAAAACATCAAACAAGTTCCACATTCAATTTAAAAACATTTCAACTTCATTACATAATCCCACAATCGTATCCATGTTCAGATAAAATATAATTATTAAATATACGCCAAGAGCGATATATGAAGATGCCCCTTTGGATGATCATAGTATAATGTAGGTAAGTAAATAACTTTGCCATTACATCCAAAAACGCAGTGGAATAAAAAGAACTCTTATTAACTAGCTTGCCTCCTACACGTCTTCGAAAGCATTATTCGTCTAAAAGAGAACCTGAAAATCTTAAATCTCAAACTACTCAAAATCAATTAAGCACCTGAGAGTTTGAGGGGAAAACCTAAACTTCGAGTTATACATAACGAATTGTATGAATAATAATCTACCATCTCAAACCATTTTGATATCTAGTGAGACCATGCCGCTTTGCGGAACGGGTTTTCTCATCACTAGTATCCTAAAAACTTTATAAAACCATATACTATACTCTTGCGTCCACATTGGTTAAAAACATAGCAATTCGAAATATTATGATGATATACAAACAAGTAATCAAATTCTAGATTTTACATCCCCATTCATTCCGACTATCTGTCTTAGCTATAGTTATTAGGGTCACTATTAACCTAATAGTTTTCATGGGCTGACTAATAACCTATTTAATACTTATGGACTCCCTATCCAGTTTCGTATTTTTTGTGGAATCACTAAAAACCTATTGACCTCTACCAATAACCTTGTAGTTTGATGGGTTCTCCCTGAACCTATTGGTAACTCCAATAACTTCCCACTTATCCTAGTTTTCATGGATTGACTAGGAACCTATTGACTTCTGTCAATAACTTAATCCGGATATAGTTTTCATAGGTTCACTACAAACCTATTGGCCCCTGCCAATAACTCAGTTTGATCATAGTTTTCATGGGTTTACCATGAACCTATTGGCCCTTGACAATTACTTATTCTACATATAGTTTTCATGGGTTTACTATGACCTATTGGCCCTTGCCAATAACTTCACCTATACATTATTTTCATAGGTTTACTATGAACCCATCTCCCCGACAACTTCTTTTAATCAATATTTTAGCATCCTATATTCTGGTCTTCCTAACCTTCTAGATGCAATTCTACTCATTCAGGAGTTAATTTAATTTATATTCACTACTGGGTCAACCTAGCTGGTTATTTTTTCCCTTTGCCAAATTATAGTTTGTGAATGCATATCTTTGATAATAGTTCTAATAGCTTTGGTGTCACACTATTTTGGTATCAACGTGAACTACCAAAAACACCCGTCTATATATTATCAAATCTTGATCACTTAAAAATATGATCTAATATTAAACTTCTTTTATAGATTCAAACGCCCCTAAAAGTAGGATCTAACGATTAAATAAGCCTTACAAATTTAAAATGCTTCTAAAAATAGTATCTAAAATTAAACTTTCATTACAAATTTAAATTACTTCGTTGCAAATATACAAATCTTAATATCACCTGAAAATAAAAAAGATCATTTTTAGACTGATTTAGACATATACAAATTATAAGGAAAATGATTCACGTGCAAAGCGCTTGCCGTAACACTCGTATATGAAGAAACAAACATAATAACATAAAATACCAACACCTGTGGTTAAATAACCTTGAAATCACTTTGTATAAAACTTGGTTAATCCCTTTATTCTGTTAATCAAGGAAAACTTCTTCAAAAACTCCATACTCAAAATCATTTCAAACTCTTTATTTATACCATGGTTTTTCCTTTAAAATGAGATATGGTTATTTGTTTTGAAAACTAAGGCTTTAAAAACCATAAAACATTACTTTCAAAACCCTTGGATAAACTCCTTCGAAAGCATTGAAAACTTCTTTTCAAAACACTAAATATATACCTTTCGAAGCACCTTAAATCATCTCTTTCGAAACCAAAATGTCTTTTACGAAAGTACTAAAGCATTACTTATTAGTCCTTAGAAACATAGCTTCAAAACAAATGAAAGTGCCACTTTCGAAACCATTGGGTTTTGCTTTTAAAAGCATTTTTTGGGTTAAAGTGAATATATATGAAAGTATACTTTTTGAAACCTTTAGTCTTCATATAAAATTGTTTAGGGACAAGTTGATGGCTTTGGAACCATCCTTTCGAAAGCTTCAAAACGTTTAAGTAAAACATTGAAAGTTAGCTTCGAAACCCTCTTTTGAAGCCATTGCCTTTGAAACCCCTGAACCCTTTCAAAAACTTTAGGGAAGTGGATTACTATAAGTTTAAAATAAAGAGTACCCTTGAAAGAATTGATGACTTTAATATATTCGAAAGGCAAAAGAATGGCTGCAGGGTTTCGACAATGTTGCAATCACCATTTTCGAAAGCATTGTTTTATAAACAAAGGGACTCATTCGAAAGTTCATACTTAAAATGAAATATGGCTACACTCTTTGAAATCTTGTTTGAAAACCCCATTCGAAAGCGTACGTTTTGACTCCTTCAAAAGCTCTTACTAAAACAAAGCAAGAGCTTAATATCTGAAAGCAAGGCAAAGGTTTCGACCCTATCGGATATCAATGCTTTCAACACCATTCCCTCCGTTTTTCTCCAATCCACTTCGTACCAATCTAATTGATACCATGTGTATTGGTTTCAGATTTAGTATATTTTGACTAGGTAGGTTTTGACTGAGTCGAAGCGGAAGCATAGAAGTCGAAAGGCCCTTCTGAAAGAGGCGGAACCAACTTTTCTAGGTAAAGGCTAAATTAGAGCTATTTATAGTAATTACTTTATAACTAACCTGCCTATTTGTAATCCTTTGATTGGTTGCCTTATAACTTTCAAATTCTTTATAGAAATAACTGCCACAAATTTCAGACCTAAATCAATGAAAATTAACAATTAAGTCCTTCCATTAAGCAAAACCAAATATGCAAATAAATCCTTCTTCTAAATAATTTAATTTCCTTAGTAAATCACTTGGGGAAAATTTCCAAAAATTACGGAAAATTCACTTTCAATATGTTATCTAACTAACAAAAATTCTAGACCGAAATTTTTCTTGAAATAATGAAATAAAATTTTAAACCCAACTGTACATATAAGGTTTTACTTTGAAACCGTATAAAACCATATTTACACAAGTTGCTTTTAATCAAATATGTTATAGATCCAAGCATATCACCATCCAAGTCATAAATAAAATCGATTTAGTCTTCAATCCGCAAAACATATGATCAAAGAACAAAATAGAGATGATATAAATTATTATTCACCTTGAATATGATAAGGACTTTGGGATTTGATTAGGATTAATTTCCCCTATCTTGAATCTTTAACTTTAAATTGAGTTTCTCTTATTTTCATCATAGTAATTGCCGACTCTTTATCTTTTGATTTGCGTTTTTGTTGAAAGAAAATGGATGTACAAATGAAGGGATGCATGAGTTATAAGATGTGGATATTCCCTAATAAGGATTTGTTTTAATTTATTAACATATAAGCCATTCTAACCCCATTTAATTAATCCAAGCACAACCTCTAATTATTTTCAAATCTCAATCCCCTTATCGCTCTAATTGTTTAATTATTCTATTTAATTTATCTAATTAAATCCTTTGAATAATGTTATCAAAAATTAGGGATGTTACAGACACCTTGATGAAAACATGATCCCCAAATGGGAACTCGAAGTCTTTCCATCTTCTATCTGCATAACTCTTTTGTCTAGACTGAGCTTCCTCCATTGTACCTTGAATCAACTCAATCTTCTCTGCGACTTCTCTAACTAAATCTGGACCAAGAACCAACTTATCTCCGGTCTCTGACCAATAAATGGGAGATTTGCATAGCCTTCCATATAGATGTTCAAATGGTGCCATCCCTATACTAGCCTGAACTATTGTTATACAAAAAATCGACTAAGTGTAGATGGTCTTCCCATGATCCCCTCAAATCTAACACACAAGCTCATAAAAAATCTTCCAAGACTTTGTTAACTCTTTATGTTCGTCAATCCGTCTGCGAATGGTAAGTGGTACTCATCTTTAGCTTGGTTTCTAAATTGTCCTATAGACTTCTCTAGAATTCATTAGTGAATAAGGAATCTCTATCACTTACTATGCTACTAGGAATTCCATACAGTCTAACTACATTCTTTATAAATAAGTTAGCCAAAATAGATGCTATCCTAGTCGAATTAACGGGAATGAAATAGGCACTCTTGGTTAACCTGTCCACTATGACCATATACTTTTATTTCCACTATTAGATATTGACAACCCGTCTATAATGTCCATAGAAATAAAATCCCACTTCCATACTGGAATATCAAACGGTTGACGTAACCTACTTGGTTTCTGATGTTCGGCCTTTATCCGTTGGAAGTTCAGATACTGCTTCATCCAAAAGCCAACATCCCTCTTCATACCTTCCCAGAAGAAACTCCTCTTAATGTTCTGATATATCTTAGTTCCTCCCGGATGAATAGTGAACTTCGTACAATGGCATTCTTCTAGAACTTCCATCCTAATGTCTCCCTCATTGGGAACACAAAATCTTCCTTTCTTCCTCAACCACTTATTCTGTTCAGGACAAATCCTTCAAGTCATCGCTCTTTGTTCCTTCCCTTAACCTTTTGATCCGTTCAACTAATACTTGATCCTCATTCTGCTTATAAGCAATCTTTTCAATCATCATCGATTGAACTTCTAAACATGATAACACAACGGTTTCTCCACTTGACCCAGCTTCATATCTCCATTGTACTCTACATGTCGTCAACGCTTCCAAGTCTTTCCACTTAGCTATCATTGCCAACACTGCATTATGATGTTTTCTGCTAAGTGCATATGCAACCTTGTTGCCTTTCCCTAGTGCGTACTCAATTCCGAAGTCATAAGCAGCAATAAACTCTAGCCACCTTTGATGTCTCATGTTCAGATCCTTCTGAGAGATTAGATACTTCAGCTACTTATGATCCATATACAGCTCAAATATTTCTCTCAAAAGGTAATGTCTCCACACCTTCAATGCAAAAATCACTATAGCTAATTCCAAATCATGTCTAACCTCATCCGGTCTAAGCTTTCGAGATGCATAGGCAATCACTTTACCTTTTTGCATTAACACAGCTCTTAACTCAGCTCCACAAGCATATACACACACACATATATATGTACTACCAAGTCTTGATTTCCTTCCAGAATAACCAACACAGGTGCATTACTCAATATGTGTTTCAATCTCCGAAATGCTTCTTCACACTTAACTATCTAAACGAACTTCATATCCTTTCGTGTTAGCTTGGTCATCAGTGACGGTATCCATGAAAAATTCTTTATATACCTCGGATAATACCTAGATAATACAAGAAAACTCTTTTTCTCAGTCATTGTCTCAGGTCTCTTCCAATTATTCACATCTTCAATCTTATTCAGATAAACAGACAATCCTTTCTCTAAGACTACATGATCAAGAAACTTAACTTCCTTCTTCCAGAAATGACACTTTGAAAACTTAGCCTGATGATGCCTCAACGTATCAAACACCACTCTAAGATAAACTTCAAGCTCCCTTTCATCCTTAGAGTATATCAAAATATCATCTATGAAAACCAACGAAAACATGTCCAAATGCTCTTGGAAAACTCGGTTCATCAAATCCATAAAGAATGCTAGCGCATTAGTTAGTCCGACCGACATTACTAACCATTCGTACGATCTATATCTAGTTCTAAACGGCGTCAAAGGAATATTATCCTCTGAAACTCTAAGCTGATGGAATCATATCGCTAAATCAAACTGGGAAAATACCTTGGCTCCACTTAACTGATCGAATAAATCGTCAATTCTAGGCAATGGATATCGATTCTTTATCGTCTTCTCATTCAACCTATGATATCTATACATAACCTTAATGATCTGTCCGTCTTCTTGGAAAACACTACGGCTGCTCCTCATGGAAAACTACTTGCTCTGGTAAAATTCTTGCCTTTCAAATCCACCAACTGCACCTTTAGCTCCCTCATCTCGGTAGTTGTCATTCTGTTTGGCGGTCTACTCACTAATTCTTCTCCTAGTAACAAATCTCTTCGAAACTCGATAGCTCGTTTTCGTCGGCAATCCTACTATAGGTTTAAAGACATATGCAAATTCTCTAACCATAAAAACTCGATTCAACACGTTTTCTACCTCCATAACACCTAACAAAGCATTAACCTCACAACTAGGATTTTCTATGATATATACAATCCGATCACTACGGTTAGGGTCTCTAAGCGATATTTTCCTATCATGGCAAAATATCATAGCATCGTACTTACTTAACCAGTCCATACCCAAAATAGTTACGAACCCTACGAAATCAAACACATGCAAACTACAAAAAAAGTTATGACCTAACAAATCAAACTCTATATGGTCACACTTCATTCCAAGTGTCACATACCCTCCTATCGGATTTGCATCTCTTAAACAAGTAATTAGGTATGAGGGTTCTATGTTAAGCTTAACTACCAAACAACGAGATACAAAAGAATGTGATGCACCAATATTGAACAAAACGCTAACTGACATACCATGGAGTAGAAGCATACCTCCCCACACAGCTTTTCCTTTTTCCTCTGTTGTTGGCCTCGACATACTTGGCTCCAATGCAAACACTTTGCCACTTCCCTCCTTAGCTGGCTCCTTGCATTGGTTCTTGTTGTGTCCAATTTGATCGCAGTTAAAGCATATGATATTCTTCTTCCTAATCACTTTCTTTCCATCACCTGAATGACATTTATTTACGAAATGCCATTTCTTATCACACTTAAAGCAGGCAACCTATGACTTTCCCTTCTTTGCAGCTCCACCCTTCTGAGCCCCTTTCTTATGGGAAAAACTTTTTGTTTTGACCCAGTCCTACTTGGACTTCCTTCGCCTTATTTCTCTTCAGAAAAGCAAGCATCCCCTCGTGCCTTAAATCCATTTCTATAACAAAATAACAAGGATCCTTGATATTCGATAATAAAGCCTTGCCAGTTCAGGCTTCTACCCCATGAATTTTTCGTTCCTCTTAATCATAGTATCTACAGTAGCATAGCCGTATCTCGTAACTCCTCAAACCTTGTCTCATACTCAAGCACAGACATATCCCTTTGCTCCAACTCAGCAAACTTCCTGAGTATAGTAGACTTCGCAATCTCAGACATGAACCTCTCCTTAAACTTCCTTTTAAATTCAACCCATGACATTGTCTCTTCATTAACTCTAATTGTCTGTGACGACCCGTCTTTCAATATCCAGAAAGACGTATCATCAATGAGAAAAGAAAGAGATAGAAATAGAAAGATAGAAAGAAAAGAAACAACAATAATCAGAATCTCTCAGCGGAAACGAACAAAATATAATATTACATATATCCCTTACATAGTTTTACATATCAAAGTACGCAAAATAATACCACTTCATTACATCTGACATTCATAAGAGTTTGCCAATACACACAACCCAAAATACAACATCTTAAATCACTACAGCGGATAGAGATAGATGAGTACATATGGACTCCAGCTCCAGCTTCCAAAACATATGCTAATCCAAACCTAAATTACTTGGCTACTCATAAAAATTTGAGTACCCAAGAGTTTATGAAAAATAAAATAAACTCTGGGTCAGACATGGGTCTGGTGTGAGTAAATCAGTTAAAGTTGTTTAACTTTAAAATCATTTGAAACAAAAGGTATCACGTAAGACTCCCCACAAATAAATACGGGTAAGTTTTTACCTTATGCTAACCAAAACATTTGATAGGAAATTCAGTGATATTATAATAGGGTCTAGGGTTTTTAAAATAAAATACAGAAATAGCTGGAATGCTTACATCTCACGTTCCAACATAGTTGGGCACAATCAAAACCGTACAGGCACTTATTGGAGATTGGATTCCATACAATGGCAGAGCTACTGGGGTACCGCCCGTCACAGTACGGGGCCTAGATCACCGTACCGAGGAGCCACCCTTACTCCCCTGCAACACAAGGCCGGACCCATCCCTTACTGGACAGCTCCGAACAAGACAACCCCGCAGTTGTGGCCAACAACTGCCCACACAGCCGAATATAATAAGGGACTTTTAGACATGGGTAAATCTCACTCTCAAGTGGGGGCTACCCACGAAGCCTTGATGCACCTTCCCTGTTTTAGCCATTCCCGGTTTATGAGGCTTGAGGCTACGATTACCTTTAGAGAACACATCTCTTAGAATGCTCATCGTCCACCTGACGATGTTCTAAAAGCATTCAATCCATACAAGTTCGTTCCGGGTTCGAACGAAACCGAAGGCATTATTTTGTTACACTCATTTTGGAATCACCCTTAGAGTTAACGACAATAACCCTTGCACTAAAACTCCATCTCGATCCTCACTTGAGATGTCACGACCTAACGTTTAACTTGGATCGATGTGGTTTTCGGAAAATCAAATTTGATTCCCGATCCCGGTCTCATCGAAATCCAAACGTGTCTTAAAGGCCAAGTTGTTTAAAGATTTAAACAATTCAATTCAGATGTAAACATAGCATCACACGGCATTATCAACAGATAATAACCAATATCTATCACAGATATATAACATCTCATCACAGAATATCTCAACTATCATTCAACGGATATCAACCCTATTCAGATATTCAATTCAAACAATCATCCATAAACAAGCACTACTTAAATTCATATTATAATTAATTTAATTAATTTAAATTAAATTAATTACTAAAGAATTTGTCACTTAATCTTGCTTAACCAAACATTAATTAATTTATCACAATCATTTAATTAATTAATCACCTCTTAATTATCTTCATTATCAATCAATTAATCTTTAATTAATTAATAATCCTTATTTAATTATCAATTAATTACTATAATTATTTATTAATTAAAATTAATTTAAAATTAATTATTCCTTAATTGGTTACTAACTAATTCCTTAATTTATAATTAATTAACCTTAATTAATTCTTAATTAATCACAAATTAATTTATCTTAATTACTTAATTGATTATTCATTAATTAACCTTAATTATTTAATTAATTAAATCTTAACCCTTAATTAATTTACTATTAATTATAAATTAATTAATGTTTAATTACTTAATTAATTAACTCTTAATCAATTAATTAACTTCTTAATCACTAATTTATTAGTCCTTAATCATTTAATTAATCAGTTATTAATCACTTATGAATTAATCTTAAATTAATTAATTAATTAATTAATAATCTATTAATTTTTATTTAATTTAATCCTTAATTATCCATTTAATCCATGAGTAATTAATTAAATCTTAACCAATTAATTAACCTAAATTAATTAATTAATTCCAACCTTAATTACTAATTAATTAAAGTAAACTTTAATTTCAAAATTTAATTAACTTTCAAAACAAAACAATTTCATTCATCATTAAATCTCTTACATATTTAAATATTTCAATTCATTAAAACTAATTATCCTTTTAAAAAGTCAGATTTAAAAATGTAAAATCATTTCAAAACTTCAACAAGTAAATTGTGAAATACTTTTCAAATAAAATATTTGACATATTATAAAGTAGTGAGAATATAAAATGTTAAGGTTTAAACTTAAACAAAATTGAAATTTAAAACAAGTTTTAAAGTTTGATTCATTTACTTAGTTTGACTCGACAAAACACAAGCCTAACACAACCATATACTCCATCTCCCTACCCTTCCTCATTCTGCCTGAACCCAAACAAAAACACACAAACAACCACTCACACACCCGAGCAAACTCACGAGCCTCACGACCCAAACACGAGCGTTGCTTTGAGAAAAATCCACTCGCATCGAACAGAAACCCACTGACACAGCACGCACCCCGTGCACATGCACGGTGCTCCGGCGCTTCCATCGCCGCCGCCGCCAGCTCGTGCAAACCCCAAACCATCCCACGACCTCATATCAAACCCCAGAACTCATCAATTCAAACTCGAACGAAAATTGGGTGTTCGAACCCAAACCTAAACTACAGACGCCTGGAAAAAACCCCATCACCCACGGCAAGCCGACCACCATTATCCTCCCAACTCCGGCCATGCATTCGCACAACCCAAACACACATCCACCTCCTATGCTTCACACAAACAAATTTTCCAAACTCGAAAAGTCACAGAGCAAAAACCCTAAAGATCAAATTTCTAAATTCTGTGTTGCATGATAAATTCAACAACTATTTTTCTAGTGTTATACAACATCTAATCCAACTTCGATTTAAATTTCAAAGCTTATAAATCACTCAGTCAAAAGAATTTGATAAAACCCCCAAATTCAGTTAATCCCAAAATTCATCTTCAACCTTAAGTAAAAAATTCTGGCTTCTGTCTTAAAATTCATATCATGCATAGTAGATTTAAGATATACATTTGATTCATTAAAATTCGAACAAAATTTATATGATAAAATTATTTGGTTTCTACTGCATTTCTTACTTCTGCAGATTTTAACAGTTTCATTTGCATATTTACCTTTAACACTTAATTCATATTGAATTTAAACTCCACACTTGAAGATATCAACTCGTATCACCTTGCGGAATTTAAATTTGAAGTTTGTTCAGAAATCTACTCTGAACTTGAAATAACAGAGGAGTTACAATTGTCTTTTTTAAACATGCACAGTCAAAATTTTAAATCTGTAAACAAATACTTCACAAAATAACTAACATGCAAGCATTTCAGAGCTAACATTTAACATGCAACATTTTTTTTATACTTAAAGTTTTGATTTAAAATTTACTCACCTGTTTATGTTGTGAAGACTTAAGCTGCAGGAAAAGGATTTGGACTGCAGATTTCTATCCTCTACTTGAAATTGCTTGCTTACTTTGATGATGCTTCAAATCTTGAATTAATAAGTAATAAAACTTGAGACTTGTTTCAGAATTTGGTTAATTTCAGGAGTCTATACTACAGTTTTCAAAAGTGATTTGAAGATGCAGATTTTATCACAGAAATTCTTTGCAGGTTAGATTTTGGAAAGGGTTTGAGTTTTGGTTAATTTTTGAAATGAAGATTTTCAAATTTGGAAATGAAGAGTGTAAGAATTTCTTGCTTTAGAAAATGAGGATGAGAAAATTTTGATGAAGAATATGGAATATCTTTTTATTTGAAATTTTGTTTTTACAAAAATTTAAAGAAAATAAATTTGAATTATTGACACTTGTCACTATTTAGCTAATTTTCTAACACATGTTATTAGTAGGGTTTAAATGTTTAACAAGTGTTAATTCATGCAAAAATAATTAAAATGTTTTTCTTAATTGATTTTTCTTATTTGAATTCATTTTTAAATTCCTATAAAATCAATTTTCTTTAAAGAATAAATATAAAACAAATGTTATAACTTAAATAAAATCATGAGAATATTGCTTAATACTCAAAGTAAAATTTAGAATAAAAATAAACATATTTTAAATCTTTTAATTTATCAATTCAAATTCAATTTAAGTTTTTAAATTCAATTCAAAATCAAATCTGATAAGAGTACAATTTTGACACATTCATTATCCTTATATATGTATTAGTTTTAATTAGAATAAATGTATATTTACAATTTATTTATTTTCTGTTGAATAAAATAACAAATTTATCAATTTAAATTAGTTTATTATGAAGATTATCATATTTAAACTGGGTTTGAAATTCCGGGATATCACATTCCTCCCTCCTTAAAAGAATTTCGTCCCCGAAATATAAACAAAAGATAATCCAAAAATTTCATTTTATTCAACACTTCAAGCATACTTAACATCCATACATAAGAAACCATCAAACAAAACATCCAAACAATGATACATCCAATACAAACACCACTAGCTATCCAGACACATATCCGGGTAAGCCTTCCTAAAGCTATCCAGAGTCTCCCAGGTACAATCTCTGGGATCCTCACTCCATTGGACTTTAACGAGCTTCACTTTCTTGTTTCTGAGATGCCTCTCATCTTGATCAACAATCTGAACAGGATGCCTGACAACTGATAAGTCCGGCTCAATCTCTAATTCTTCCTGCACAGCTGGCTCCACAATAAGAGATGGATCGTGCACATATTTCCGTAGATGAGATACGTGGAAAACATTATGAATTCCAGCCATCCGGACTGGCAATTCAACCCTATATGCTACAGCACCAATCCTCTCGAGAACTCGGAACGGACCAATGTATCTTGGAGCGAGTTTCCCTGTCTTCCCGAATCTTACAGCTCCTTTAATAGGGGAAACTTTGACGAAGTCTAAATCACCAATCTCGAACTCCAATTGTCTTCGTCTTTTATCCGCATATTTCTTTTGACGATCCTGGGAAGCTCTCATTCTTTTCTTGATAAGCTCGACTTTAGCAGATGCTTCACGGATCAGATCTGGTCCAAGCACAATACGGTCTTTCGACTCTATCCAACAAGCTGGAGATCTACAGGGTCTTCCATACAATGCTTCATAAGGAGCCATCTTGATACTTTCTTGCTAATTGTTATTATAAGAGAACTCCACTAGATGTAGATGGTCCTCCCATGATCCTCCAAACTCTAATACAAAGGCTCTCAGCATATCTTCTAGAATTCGATTAAGCCTCTTCGTTTGCCCATCTGTTTGGGGGTGATATGCTGTACTCAATCTCAAACTAGTCCCCAAAGCTGATTGCAATGCCTCCCAGAATTTGCTGGTGAAGATCGGATCTCGATCACTTACAATACTGACTGGAACACCATGCAATCTCACAATCTCTTTCAAGAAAATTTCCGCCAAAGAAGCTGCAGTACGGTTTCCCTTTACTGGTATAAAATGGGTGCTTTTGGTTAGACGATCCACAATCACCCATATTCATTCATTCCCCTTCTTTGTTCTAGGCAATCCGTCGATGAAGTCCATTGAAATCATCTTCCATTTCCATGTCGGGATCTCCAAAGGTTGTAACAAATCAGCTGGCTTCTGTTGATCTCCTTTCACTTGCTGGCAGATTGCACAACTATTAACGAATCTGACTACATCCTTCTTCATGCGTGGCCACCAGAAAACTCTCATCATATCCTTGTACATCTTCGAGATTCCTGGATGGATATTCAATCTGGAGCGTTGACTTTCAGACAATACTTTGTGTCTCAATCCATCTATATCTGGTACACACAATCGACCATTAATTCTCAATGCTCCTTGATTGTCTATCTTGAAATCCGAATATCGACCATCCTTAGTTCCAAGAATTAATTCTTCAAAAGACCTATCCTCCATTTGCTTGCTTATTATTCTTTCCTGGAGAGACGGAACAGCTTCCAAAAGAGAAAGAACCGCATTTCTGCTAAGAGCGTTTGCCACAACGTTCGCCTTCCCCGGAGTATACAGAATATCCAAATCGTATGATGCCAAGAACTCAACCCATCGCTGTTGTCTTAGATTAAGATCTTTTTGAGAGAAAAGATATTTCAACGGGTTGTGATCCGTGAATAACTCAAACTTTTCTCCTAAAGGATAATGCCTCCATATCTTTAAAGAAAAAACAATAGCCAACAACTCTAGACATGCGTAGCGTAGTTTCTCTCACGTGGCTTCAATTGCCGACTCGCATATGCAATAACCCTACCATTCTGCATAAGCACAGCTCCCAATCCAACAATACAGGCATCAATATACACTTCAAACTTGCTCTTCCCATTAGGAATAGCCAATACAGGAGCACTAGTCAATTTTGTCTTCAGTTTCTGGAAAGCTTCCTCACGTTCCGGTGTCCACTTGAATTTAGCTCCCTTCCTTATCAGCTTCGTTAGGTGAGAAGAGATCTTAGAATAATCCTTAATAAACTTCCTGTAGTAACCGGCCAATCCTAGAAAACTGCGAACTTCTATAGGAGTCCGAGGCTGCTTCCATTCCAGAATAGTCTCAACTTTAGCTGGATCTACAGAGATTCCTTCACCAGAAACAATGTGGCTCGAAATTTTTACTTCAGATTTCCAAAAATGACACTTAGAGAACTTCGCCTTCAGCACATGCCTTCTCAGAGTTTCCAAAACTATTCTCAAGTGCTGCTTGTGCTCTTCTTCCGATTTAGAATAAACCAAAATATCATCGATAAATACCAAAAAAAACTTATTCAGAACTTCTCTAAAGACTCGATTCATCAGATCAACAAAGTAGGCAGGAGCGTTGGTTAACCTAAAAGGCATAACCAACCACTCATAGAAACAATTAGGTCCCCAAAATGCGGTTAAGGGAATACTGTCTTCAGCTACCCTTAACTGATGGAAACCTGATGTTAAATCTAACTAAGAAAAGACTGAAGCTCCATGAAGCTGGTCGAAGAGATCATCAATGCGAGGAAGAGGATACTTATTCCGAATGGTCACTTTGTTCAATTCACGGTAGTCTACACAGAACCTTAGCGACCCATCCGACTTGGTGACAAAAACTGCAGCAGAGCCCCAACATGAAAAACTTGGTCTAATCAAACCCTTCTCCAACAAATCTTGAGTTTGCTTCACTAATTCCTCCCTCTCTCTTGGAGCCATTCTTCTACTAGGTTGAATTACAGGTACTGCTCCAAGTATCAAATCTATACGAAACTCTATTTCCCGGTGCGGTGGCAAACACTTAACTTCCTCAAATACGTCAGATAAATCTCGAACTACTTAAATATCTACAACCTCCTCTTGAGAAGTCTCCGTTCCATGTAAAAGACTACTCAAGTGGATTCCAGAGTTATCACACATTACTCTGGCAACCCTACCCAGATCAGTTTCCAACGAAACTGTTCTCTCGTCACAATTTAAGATAGCCTTATATTTGTCAAGCCAATCCATTTCCAATATAAGGTCAAAACCCTTAAAATCCAATACATAAGGATCACAGGAAAAACTATGGGATAGATAGGAGATTCTCAAATCTTTACAGATCCTATCCAATTTGGTTACCCCTCCTATAGGATTTGATACACAAATGGGATTGTCTATGATACTAGGGGTAAGTAAGAAATTCTCTACAGTTTCTAGGGAAATAAAACTTAAAGAAGCACCAGAATCAAATAAGACTTTAATATACTTTCCATTTAAAAGTAAAGTACCTTCTAAAACTCCCTTGCTCTTCGACGAGTTTGATGGTGCGCCTTCTAAAGCAAATACTTTGTTCTGTTAAACCTTATGAAGGAGCGGACAGTCTTTAATCATGTGTCCTGGTTGGTGACAGTTAAAGCAAAGAGACTTCTAAACTAAGGCTGACCCTGGTCCACTATACTGCTGTCGCTGTTGCGTTGCTTCCTTTCTTGAGGACAGTGATTTTCCAAATGTCCCATTTGATTACAATTATAGCATTTTCGGGGTCCATTATTGTTTCTGTACTTCTTCTTGTTTTGTTTCTTCCAGTTAGGATTGAATTTTCTCTTATTCTGGTTAGAAGAATTCCCTCCTGATGCAGCAATTTGTGCCACTGACCTCTTCTTCATCAAATCTTCATACCTTAACGCCATATCAATAATTTCCACAAAAGACCCTTTCAAATGTGTAGTCATTCTCTCATGATACTCAGGCCTCAATCTTTGGACAAACATCTCATTCTTCTTAAGAGGTGTGGCTATAAGTCCTGGACCGTAACAAGATAACTCGTTGAATTTTGTCTCGTATTCCGCTATAGACATATTTCCTTGTTTCAGATTCAGAAAATCTTGATAAAGTCGAGTTTTTCCTGCAGCAGGCATAAACTTTTCCTCAAACATCTCCTCAAACTCTTCCCAAGACATACCATCTTCCGAGATATTAGCAGTCACTGAATTCCACCATACTGCGGCACCACCTTATAATTGCCACGCAGCCATTATTCTCTTCTGCTCATCTGATAACCTCATGCTCTTAAAAATATTCTCACACGAGCGAATACATGCTTGAACTTCTATTATAGTTTCTGATCCCTGAAATGGTTTTCCTCCAAGATGAACAAAGTCCTTGCATAATGCGGCAAAATTGACTGGAGACGTAACTGGATTAACAGTCTCATTATCAGTCTGTTCTCTTCTGTTACCAGTTGATGCACTTCCAACAACTCTTCCCCTTCGGCCTCTTGAAATCATATTGGCTACCTGAACAAGTAATCCAATCAATTTAGATAGGGATATAGTTATATAAGAAAATTACAAATACGCACTCTCAAGATAGATTCTACTCCAGAGCCTAGGTGTTTCTCAACCTATGCTCTGATACCAACTGTGACGACCCGTCTTTCAATATCCGGAAAGACGTATCATCAATGAGAAAAGAAAGAGATAGAAAGAAAGAAAGATAGAAAGAAAAGAAACAACAATAATAAGAATCTCATAGCGGAAACGAACAAAATATAATATTACATATATCCCTTACATAGTTTTACATATCAGAGTACACAAAATAATACCACTTCATTACATCTGACATTCATAAGAGTTTGCCAATACACACAACCCAAAATACCGCATCTTAAATCACTACAGCGGATAGAGATAGATGAGTACGTCTGGACTTCAGCTCCAGCTTCCAAAACATATGCTAATCCAAACCTAAATCACTTGGCTACTCATAAAAATTTGAGTACCCAAGAGTTTATGAAAAACAAAATAAACTCCGGGTCAAACATGGGTCTAGTGTGAGTAAATCAGTTAAAGTTGTTTAACTTTAAAATCATTTGAAACAAAAGGTATCACGTAAGACTCCCCACAAATAAATACGGGTAAGTTTTTACCTTGCGCTAACCAAAACATTTGATAGGAAATTTAGTGATATTATAATAGGGTCTAGGGTTTTTAAAATAAAATATAGAAATAGCTGGAATGCTTACATCTCACGTTCCAACATAGTTGGGCACAATCAAAACCGTACGGGCACTTATTGGAGAGTCGATTACATACAATGGCAGGGCTATCGGGGTACCGCCCGTCACAGTACGGGGCCTAGATCACCGTACCGAGGAGCCACCCTAACTCCCCTGCAACACAAGGCCGGACCCATCCCTTACTGGACAGCTCCGAACAAGACAACCCCGCAGTTGTGGCCAACAACTACCCACACAGCCGAATATAATAAGGGACTTCTAGACAGGGGTAAATCTCACTCTCAAGTGGGGGCTACCTACGAAGCCTTGCTGCACCTCCCCTGTTTTAGCCATTCCCGGTTGATGAGGCTTGAGGCTACGATTACCTTTAGAGAACACATCTCTTAGAATGCTCATCGTCTACCTGACGATGTTCTGAAAGCATTCAATCCATACAAGTTCGTTCCGGGTTCGAACGAAACCGAAGACATTATTTCGTTACACTCATTTTGGAATCACCCTCAGAGTTAACGATAATAACCCTTGCACTAAAACTCCATCTCGATCCTCACTTGAGATGTCACGACCTAACGTTTAACTTGGATCGATGTGGTTTTTGGAAAATCAAATTTGATTCCCGATCCCGGTCTCATCGAAATCCAAACGTGTCTTAAAGGCCAAGTTGTTTAAAGATTTAAACAATTCAATTTAGATTTAAACATAGCATCACACAGCATTATCAACAGATAATAACAAATATCTATCACAGATATATAACATCTCATCACAGAATATCTCAACTATCATTCAACGAATATCAACCCTATTCAGATATTCAATTCAAACAATCATCCATAAGCAAGCACTACTTAAATTCATATTATAATTAATTTAAATTAAATTAATTACTTAAGAATTTGTCACTTGATCTTGCTTAACCAAACATTAATTAATTAATCACAATCATTTAATTAATTAATCACCTCTTAGTTATCTTCGTTATCAATTAATTAATCTTTAATTAATTAATAATCCTTATTTAATTATCAATTAATTACTATAATTATTTATTAATTAAAGTTAATTTAAAATTAATTTTTCCTTAATTGGTTATTAATTAATTCCTTAATTTATAATTAATTAACCTTAATTAATTCTTAATTAATCACAAATTAATTTATCTTAATTACTTAATTGATTATTCATTAATTAACCTTAATTATTTAATTAATTAAATCTTAACCCTTAATTAATTTACTATTAATTATAAATTAATTAATGTTTAATTACTTAATTAATTAACTCTTAATCAATTAATTAATTAACTTCTTAATCACTAATTTATTACTCCATAATCATTTAATTAATTAGTTATAAATCACTTATGAATTAATCTTAAATTAATCTTAAATTAATTAATAAATTAATTAATAATCTATTAATTTTTATTTAATTTAATCCTTAATTATCCATTTAATCCATGAGTAATTAATTAAATCTTAACCAATTAATTAACCTAAATTAATTAATTAATTCCAACCTTAATTACTAATTAATTAAAGTAAACTTTAACTTCAAAATTTAATTAACTTTCAAAACAAAACAATTTCATTCATCATTAAAACTCTTACATATTTAAATATTTCAATTCATTAAAACTAATTATCCTTTTAAAAAGTCAGATTTAAAAATGTAAAATCATTTCAAAACTTCAACAAGTAAATTGTGAAATACTGTTGAAATAAAATATTTGACACATTATAAAGTAGTGAGAATATAAAATGTTAAGCTTTAAACTTAAACAAAATTGAAATTTAAAACAAGTTTTAAAGCTTGATTCATTTACTTAGTTTGACTCGACAAAACACAAGCCTAACACAACCCTATACTCCATCTCCCTACCCTTCCTCATTCTGCCTGAACCCAAACAAAAACACACTATCAACCACTCACACACCCGAGCAAACTCACGAGCCCCACGACCCAAAACACGAGCGTTGCTTCGAGAAAAATCCACTCGCATCGAACAGAAACCCACTAACACAGCACGCACCCTGTGCACATGCACGGTGCTCCGGCGCTTCCATCGTCGCCGCCGCCAGCTCGCGCAAATCCCAAACCATCCCACGACCTCGTATCAAACCCCAGAACTCATCAATTCAAACTCGAACGAAAATTGGGTGTTCGAACCCAAACCTAAACTACAGACGCCTGGAAAAAAACCCCATCACCCACGGCAAGCCGACCACCATTAGCCTCCCAACTCCGACCATGAATTCGCACAACCCAAACACACATCCACCTCCAGCCTCGCGTAACTCGGTTAACCCTATGCTTCACACAAACAAATTTCCCAAACTCTAAAAGTCACAGAGCAAAAACCCTAAAGATCAAATTTCTAAATTCTATGTTGCATGATAAATTCAACCACTATTTTTCTAGTGTTATACAACATCTAATCCAGCTTCGATTTAAATTTCAAAGCTTACAATCATAAGAATTTGACAAAACCCCCAAATTCAGTTAATCCCAAAATTCATCTTCAACCTTAAGTTAAAAATTCTGGTTTCTGTCTTAAAATTCATATCATGCATAGTAGATTTAGGGTATACATTTGATTCATTAAAATTCGAACAAAATTATATGATAAAATTATTTGGTTTCTACTGCATTTCTTACTTCTGCAGATTTTAACAGTTTCATTTGCATATTTACTTCTAACACTTAATTCATATTAAATTTAAACTCCACACTTGAAGATATCAAATCAGTATCACCTTGCTGAATTTAAATTTGAAGTTTGTCAGAAATCTACTCTGAACTTGAAATAACAGAGGAGTTACAATTGTCTTTTTTAAACATGCACAGTCATATTTTTAAATCTGTAAACAAATACTTCACAAAATAACTAACATGCAAGCATTTCAGAGCTAACATTCAACATGTAACATTTTTTTTATATACTTAAAGTTTTGATTTAAAATTTACTCACCCGTTTATGTTGTGAAGACTTAAGCTGCAGGAAAAGGATTTGGACTGCAGATTTCTATCCACTACTTGAAATTGCTTGCTTACTTTGATGATGCTTCAAATCTTGAATTAATAAGTGATAAAACGTGAGACTTGTTTCAGAATTTGGTTGATTTTAGGAGTCTATACTGCAGTTCTCAAAAGTGATTTGAAGATGCAGATTTTATCACAGAAATTCTTTGCAGGTTAGATTTTGGAAAGGTTTGAGTTTTGGTTAATTTTTGAAATGAAGATTTTCAGATTTGGAAATGAAGAGTGTAAGAATGTCTTGCTTTAGAAAATGAGGATGAGAAAATTTTGATGAAGAATATGGAATATCTTTTTATTTGAAATTTTGTTTTTACAAAAATTTAAAGAAAATAAATTTGAATTATTGACACTTATCACTATTTAGCTAATTTTCTAACACATGTTATTAGTAGGGTTTAAATGTTTAACAAGTGTTAATTCATGCAAAAAGAATTAAAATGTTTTTCTTAATTGATTTTTCTTATTTGAATTCATTTTTAAATTCCTATAAAATCAATTTTCTTTAAAGAATAAATATAAAACAAATGTTATAACTTAAATAAAATCATTAGAATATTACTTAATACTCAAAGCAAAATTTAGAATAAAAATTAACATATTTTAAATCTTTTAATTTATCAATTCAAATTCAATTTAAGTTTTTAAATTCAATTCAAAATCAAATCTGATAAGAGTACAATTTTGACACATTCATTATCCTTATATATGTATTAGTTTTAATTAGAATAAATGTATATTTACAATTTATTTATTTGCTGTTGAATAAAATAACAAATTTATCAATTTAAATTAGTTTATTATGAAGATTATCATATTTAAATTGGGTTTGAAATTCCGGGATATCACATTGTCACACCATTCTACTAATATAACGCTGCTCTTTGAAGCTGTTTAGAATCAAATCTTCTCTTCTGCTCGTCATTGAGCCCTAAATCTGCAAAGATCCTCTCACAATGTAGTAACCGATTCTCCACTTCAATGTCATCTTTAGTTCCAATGAATGGCTTTCCTCCTAACCTAGCATAGTCTCTAATCAAAACAGCATAATTGTTGACTACTGGAGCTCCCTGAACTCCTTCAAAATTTCTCCCAACAACTCTAGTAGTAAACCCGTTTGCATCATGTTGACAAAGAACTGATACACGACCCCCATTTCAACTCTCGAGACTCCAGCACCCTCATTTTCCAGCTTGTGCCTGACCTTGGTTCCTTCTCGTATTTGGTCTGGCATATTCATTAGTGGTGGTACTTTCCCAAAGTTAACTCTTCCACTTCTGGCTTCTATATCTGCATTCAAGTCTCGTAAGATACAGAAGAATAGCCTAAAAGAGATAGTAGAACAGAGATATAACATATACTTATACTTAGTAAATACAAGTACATTACTATAGCATTATCCCATACCTGGTCTTATCTCTAATTTCCTTAGGATTATATTTTCAAAAACCATTTTAATTTAAAAAAATTCATAAACCTATGCTCCGATACCAAGTTGTAACATCTCCTATCTTGAGGCCCAAAACTAAGCACTACACATGCTATAGTCATTTATAGTATTAACTTCCGACGATAAAATACGGTAATGCTAATGGTATCCATTATTTCGGAAGTAAATGAATATGAAACAAAATCACAGATTATAAAAAACTAGCTTATTTGATTACATTTCATAAAAAAAAGTTTCACATCCAATTACATAATCTTGTATTGTTTCCTAGGTTCAAATCAAATATAGTTATTACATAAATACACCAAGAGCAGCATATGAAGATACCGCCTTGGATGACTAGAGTACTAAATAGTCAAATAGACTTAATGCAACATAGCAGAATAAAACAAAACAACTCCTAAATACAGCTATCATTAGCCTCCTGCCCATCCCTAGAAGCTTTAACCGTCAACGAACTAAACCTGAAAATCCTCAACCCTCAGCCTGCTCAAACCAATTTTTGAGCATCCAAGAGTTTAAGAGGAAAAGCATAAACTTTGAGTCAGACATAAAGCCTAGTTTGAATAGTAATATACATCTCGGTTATTTGATATTAAGTAAGACCACGCCGCTTAGTGGAATAGGTTTCTCTGCACTAATTCCTTTCTAAAACATATTTTTTGCAAATCATAATCCTATAACCAAAACTGTTAAAACAATAAAGCAGTATCATGTATACATAAAAATCAGGTAATCAATGGAATATCTGTCCAAACACTATAGTTTTGTTTGGCTAACTAAAAACATTTGGCTGATTCGGGTCTACCAGACAAAATAAACAAATATTCTAACTTCTGTTAGACACTACTCTTTTGGACAGTCTGTCCCCAACTTACTTCTTCCAGGATTAACTAATCCTAATGGTTTTGCGAGCTCACCAATAACCTATCTCTCCTTTATAGATCCCTTTCTATATGTAACATTAGCTTAGTCTTACCTATAACAAAGCCCTACACACTGGAATTTTGGACTTATATTAACTAGGGGCTACTAGCTAAAGTATAGGTTGCGACCCCATACCAGTCCCATCTGGTATTCTAATATCTGAGTCATTTTACTTAGGGTAATCTACACTTAAATTTTTCTTTAAAAACATTTTCTCTCAATTTAATTTAAACCTTTAAATCATACATAAACAAGGAAAATATATTCTATGCTTTACTCAAATCATCTTGCCATTTTATATATACTTTACACAAAACTATGTTGATGAAAACATTTGAAACCTTTGAAATTACCACTTTTGAAACCATTGAAAGCACCCCTTTCGAAACAAGTAAACTACTTTGCTTTATAACCCTAGGTTGAAGGCCAAAACATTACTTTCGAAACAATTCATAATCAACTTTTCGAAAATATTGAAATAATCCCTTTTAGAAACTTTATAAACCATATACATCCTTCTTTTAAAACACTTTAAACATTGCTTTTCGAAAGCATTGGAAACCTTCCATTTAAAACCTTTCGAAAACATTGGGGAACCAACCATTCTAAGCCTTTATCTTAAACCTTTCGAAAGCACTAAGTCAAATAAAACATATGGAACAACCTTTCAAAACCATTTAAAACCATTCCTTTCAAAACCTTTGGGTTTAACTTTCAATAGAACAAAGGACCATAAAACAACTAAGTCGAATGCACTCTTTCAAAAATAATTTCCTAAGTAAAGAAGTTGTAACATCCTTAATTTTTGATAAGATTATTCTGAATATTTAGTCAGGTAAATTAAATAGAATAATGATAATAAGGAGATTGAGATTTGAATAATTTATATAGGACCATGCTTATTAATAAGATAAATGGGCTTTAAATTGGTTTAAAGATTAATTTAATTACACATGGACATATTAGTAAATTAACCAATTAATTATACATGGCTGTATCTTTTTGGAATTGCCCATTCACGTTTCATTTCCACTTCCACAAATGAAAATTCAGAAAACCTAAACCAAAGCCGGCAATTACCAAGGAAGAAAGGAAGAATTTTAATCGAAAGCTAAGTAGGATTAATCAACAACAAATTTCAAATTCCTTATCAAGGTTAAGGTGAATAATAATTTTCTACAATGTTTATTTTTGTTCTATGATTGTATGGTTTCGAATTTATGATTTAAATTCAATTTTGTGATAAAATAGATGATGATATACTTGAGTTATATTATGATGATTTGTTTTAATTCATAAGCTTATGAGTTTGTCCAGTTTTAGTATAAAATAGAGAATATATGATTTTAGATTGCCATGGAAAAATTTTATTTTAAGTAAAACACATTTTTGGAGATGGGTTTTAATTTTCAGAATTTCCCAAGCTATGGAAATTTTATTATGAATTTTTGATGAAAGATATGATATAATTGAGTTTAAAATTTATTTCGAGAATTTCATGAAGAAATTGGATCTAAACTTTTAATATGTTTGATTACAAGATGAAATCGATTTTCTGTAATTTTGGGGATTTTTCCCAGTTGAACTATTTGGGGAATAAATTATCTTAAAGATGGGTTTTTCTTCAGAATGTCGATTTTTGGTTGTATGGAAAGGTTTTAACACAAAAATCCTTCGATATTGGATCTGAATAAATGCGGTAGTTTTAGTTGTAAAGTAACTGAAAAGTTTTATGGCAGCCAATCAGTATTTTACAAATAGGCAAGTTGTTAAAGAGAAATTACCAAAAGTTGCTATAATTCAGCCTTTAAACCAGAAAAAGGTGTTCCGCTTCTATTAGTAAGGACCTTTTGACGCCTTTGATTTAGCATCGTCCCAATCGAAACCTATACGTTTGAAACCACCATATTCGAAACCAATACACAAGATATCATGGAATGAAGTGAATTGGAAGGAAGGCATAAGCCAGAGTGTCGAAAGGGGTAGCTTCCGATGGGGTCGAAACTTTGCTTTGTTTTCAAAGTTAAAGTCTTGCCTAGTTTTACCTATAGCTTTCGACACAGTCGAAAGTTATGCTTTCAAAAAGGTTTTATAGTCAGCTTCGAAGAAGGTTTTCATGTTATGTTAAAGTATTTTCTTTTGAAGGAGCACCTTTTTCCTTCAAATAAATGCTTTCGAAAGGGTAGGTTTCGTCCCAGTCGAAAACAAGCCACCAATCCCCCTTTCGACTGCATTGAAGTCATATATGTTGTCGAAGGGGTTACTTCTATTTTACTTAAGCCTTTCTCCTGTATGCTTCCGAAAGGGTTTCAGTTTTTGAAGGTGATGGAGTCGAAAGGGGGTTTCGACTCTGTCCTTCGAAGTTTTGACTATTAAAGTCTTTTGCTTTCGACTAAGATGGTTCCGACACCATCAATTTTTTACCAAACTAATTTTTGTTGGTTTCAAAAGAGATACTTTCATATATAACCATTTTGACCCAAATGATGTTTTTGAAGAGTAAACCCAATACCTTCAAAAGAGGGTACTTTCATTTGTTACAAAGCTCTATATTTTAAAACAAGGATTGATACCATCGAAAGGTATGATAGGTTTCGAAAGAAAATGTTTATTAGTAGCTTTGAAAGATATGTATACAATGTTTTGAAAAGAGGCTTTTGCTTTCGAAGGAGGCTATCCAGAGGTTTCAAAAGAGATGTTTTTATGGTTTCAAACATAAACCCAATCTCAATTTAAAATAAAAACCATGGCATAAATAATTATTTTGAAATGTTATTCACATTGTTAATAACCGATAACTATGTTTTAGGGATAAGGGCATAATAACCAGTTATGTTGACGTAGTAGTGAAAACTTATCAGATGTTAAAATTTTAATTAAATATATTAGCAGAGGTCAATAGGTTTACGGTAAGCCCATGAAAACTATATGATATTGGCCGGGGCCAATAGGTTCATAGTCAATCCATGAAAACTATGATTTGATACTGGCATGGGTCAGTAGGTTTGTGGTTAGCCCATGAAAACTATATTTGGATTAAAATATTGGCAGTCGACCAATAGGTTACTAGTTAGCCCATGAAAACTAGGATAAGAGATAAAAAATTGGAGTTACCATTAGTTTCTTAATGATCCTATAAAAACTAAGTAATTGGATAGATAGTCCTTATCATTTAACATGTTAATAGTAACCCTAGAAACTATAACTAAGATAGATAGTCAGAATGAATGGGGATGGGTAATCCAGAATTGATTTATTTGCAAATTATCATAATGTTTTGAAATACTATATTTTTAACCATTGTGGATGCATGAGCACAGTGTATGGTTTTATAAATGTTTTGGGAAAATAGTGAGGTGAAAACCCATTCCATTAAGTGGCGTGGTCTCACTAGATATCCAAATGGTTTGAGATGGTAAATTATTGTTCATACTACGCTTCATGTATGACTTGAAGTTTTTATTTTCCACTTAAACTCTCAGGACTCAATTGATTACGAGTGGATTGAGAGTTAAGATTTCTATGTGTTCTTTTAGATGAATAAAATCTTCTGAGGATGTGTAGGAGGCAAGATTATTATTAGAGTTCTTTTATTTCCACTTTGTGTTTTGTTCATAAAGGAAAATTGTTTTTTTGCCTATCTATATACTCTGATCGACCAAGGGGGCATCTTCATATGTTGCTCTTGGCGTATTTTTTTAATAATTATATGTTACCTGAACTTGGTTTGTGAATCAGGATTATGTAATCAATTTGGAATATTTTAAAATGGAATGTGGAATTTGTTTGTTGTCTAATTTTTTTCCATATTCTTGTGTTTCTATACATCAATGCGTCTATCGCTGTGTTTGGTCATCGAGAATTAATAAGTAGCCGTTAGTTTTGGCCCTCCAAATAGGGAGATGTTACAAGTTGGTATCAGAGCATAGGTTTATGGAACGTTAAAAGAAACTTAGGAGATTTTCAAAACATAATCCAATGAATTAGATTATAAGACTGGAGTTTGTTTTAACGCTATAGTAACGTACTTGTATTTTTTAACTTGGTTATATATATAAGCATGTATCCCCTGGTCCCTTAGACTGTTCTTCGATATTTTACTAAGGCTCATATGCAGATTTACGAGAAAGGAGATATGGAAGTAGGAAACAGAAGAGGAAATCTCGGTAGAGGAAGCACCACAACTAATAGGAATGCTCGGCCCTCTACCAAGAGAAACCCAGGTCGACCGACTAATGCTAACAACCAAAATGCAGAGCCAATATGAGTTCTTAGAATCCATCAGTAGATATGAGGGCAATGTGTCAGTTCTTTACCGGTTTGATGCAAGCTGGAGTTGTTGCTAGAAATGGAGGAGGAGCAAATCCCATGGCTCAGGTTGGGAATATTGCTTTGTTGAGTATAGATTACACCAGTTTGGGTGGGAAGCCATTCTTGCGAACGGAGAGTTAGAATTGGCTATTGCATTATGAGTGTATATTTACTGATTTAGGCCTGAATGATGGGCAAAAAAGGAGGTTAGCCTCTAGGAAGTTGTAGGGGTCAGCACCACACTAGTAGAATAATATTACCGCTAGGGTGCCGGAAGAGCAGTTAACTTGGAATGATTTTGAGACGATATTTGAGCAGAAGTTTGTATCTAAGTTTGCTAAGTCTAAGCTGATAAGGAAATTTATGGATTTAGTACCAGGATAGATGTCAGTAGTGGAGTATGCTACTAAATTTGAAGAGCTGTCTAGGTATGGATATGCTATTATAGATAATGACATCAAGAGGATGAGAAGTTCATTCGAGGATTGAGGTCCGCGCTTACTAGAATGACCTTGACCCATGTCTGTGATCCTTATAATATAGTGGTGGATATGGCCATTCGTGATGAGGATTTGCTTGCTTATTTAGTTAAAGAGAAGGCGGTGGAGACCCAGGGTTCTCAGGAGAAGAAGAGAAAATTATTTGAGAAGATGGAAACCCAGAAGGGAGATACTTCCAAGAAGTCAAAGGCTGAAGTAGTTTGCTATAAGTGTGACAAGAAGGGTCACTTTGCTAACGAATGCTGGTCAGGAAGCCCGTTAGAGAGGACAAAGGAAAGGTTTTTGCTATAGGACCATCTAGGTGTAACGACCCGTAAACTTACCACTTTGAAAATGGAATATTTAATTTATTTAAATATTAAAATGTAGAATTTTAAAACTTAAACAATCAAGTTTTATATGATAAATAAGAATGGTAAACTTATTTTTGACATTGAATAAAGATTTTGGATTTCCATTGTAAAATCGACAAAAGTCGGATTCCAATAATGAAGATAAATATTCATGAAATTTGTTTAAAGGATAAATAATTCCTTTTAAATATATATATAATCGATATCAAACTCATTTGATAATAATAGTAATTTAATTTGTAATTGTTTGATAAATATACAAAACTTGTTTTATAAAATTTGACAAATTCGTCGCATACTGATAAATCGATGTCGTATTTTTACAAATAGATTTGGATATTATTTTATATTTTATAAGTTAAATATGCTTGTTTTAATTATTTAAAGATAATAAGAAATTTATTTTGAATTTTGGTTTACATAGATAAATAGTTTAACAAAAACGTCAAAATGTGACCGTAAAACGTTTTGTTGAAAATCAACCTTTTGTCGATTAAAAGTTATCGCAGTATTGTCACACCTTTGTTAACATATTTTAACATATACATTATACATTTTAATAACTAAGCATGTTTACTTTTACTAAACAAAATTAGAAAACTTCTAAAAGTCATTTGTAAAAGTAAGTAAGAATTAAGAAAAGTAAGAAAAAGTAAACATCAAATCAATATCACATCAAAACATTATTTTACTTAGCTTAGTTCTTAAGAGATTAAGAAATAAAGTAAGAAGTAAAAGGATGATGTTAAGTTTTGAAAAAGTAAAGTTTGATTTAGGTTGAAGTGAAGTTAGTTTGGTAATTTGGTAAGAGGTTATTTTAGTAAATTACCACTTCTTTCTTTTTCTATAAATACCCACCTCCTTCTTCACTTTCATTCACATTTCTTCTTCTTATTTTCTCAAGCTTATTTAACTTCTTCCTCTTCTCTTTAATGGCTTCCAAGACATAGGAAAAAATTAGAAAGAGATAATGTCAAAATATCTACAAAATATTCAAAAGAAATCAATGTTCATCCTCTTCAAATCAAACTCATTTTTTCTCCACATTTTACCTTTTTCTCTCAGCCATAACTTCTTTAAAACCGAATCAAAATACAAATTCTTTTTTTCGAATCATGTATTTTTCAGCGGTAACAAATTTCATGTTGAGCACTTTGTCTCATTCTAAAGTAAAGCGTGTCAAAAATCCACTTCTTTCCAGTGCATTTTCTAACCTAGTTTTTAAGCCAGAGAATAAGTCATTTTGTTTTGATCATAATTTGACCATAACCAATCCAAATAAAGAAACTATTTTCTTCAAACAATATAAAATTTCAATGGCTACAACTTTTATACTGGTCATTTTTTCCATTTTTGAGGTTTACTATACCTGAAACTCAATTATTTGAAGTGCATTTTCGGGCTTCATTTTTGTCAATCTGACAATACCTCTTCTTCATTCTATCATATCTTCTTCAAAAATAATCAAAATCAAGTGATTCTTTTTTCGAATTCAAAAGAAAGGAATTTTTAATAACTTTTCAGTTAATAAGTTTTTCAAATTTTAAGAGCAAGAAAATCAAAAACAAGAGAGAAGATGACCTATTTTTCGGGTCTAGTTTTTAGAATTCAAGTTCAAAGCTCTACCGCATCTTCTCTATATTTTTTGCCAACCTCCATCTCAAGTCTCGGCCAAGCTATTGGAAGAAAGAGAGTGTTTTTTTCTAGTGTTTAATGGAGTAGGAATTAATTAGTGAAGTATTGGTTGATTAGAATGTTGGTAGGAAATTAATCGCTTTGGTTTATGGTGAGAAACTCTGTTTAGCATCTCTATTTATATATATACATGTTTGATGACGTGTTATGATTTCTATGGATGCTTATATATGCTTTTATCATCAAGTATTGATTGTTTGATATGTTTGTAAAAATTATTTTACCAAGTCAAGTTGATACACGTCGATAAGCACAAAAGAAATCACTTTCCTTTTGAAAATGAAATGGTGTATATGGAATGCTTAAACCTTTTGGAAATAGTTTTAAAATGAGTGAGAAATGTTTTATAAACATTTTAATATGTTTAAGGAAATAAAGAAAGAAAATCAAGATTTCATCTTGTATATTTTAAAATATGTGCAAATCAATTTTCTAGAAAAAATCGTGCTTTTGCAGTAAAGTGACCAAAGTTTAAAACTGATATTTTAATTTTTTTTTAAAATATGAAATAAATTTTAAGAATCTTTTAAAAATATTTTAAACGATATTTAAGTTGAAATTATGGATATCTAAATGATATAAAAGTCGTTTTGAAGAATATGGCTTTTAAATACGATATTTGCAACACTTTTTGCAACGCTTTTCGTAGCAATTTGAAATGTCTTTTGAAATGCAGTTTTAAACTTAACAATTCTTTCCTATAAATTTTGTGAATGATTTTAAAAGAATAATTAAGTCATTTAAAGATGATTTGGAAGTTTTAATGAGAGTTTGAATAAATGGGTAAGAGGAATTTTTTATACCACTTAAATAATAAGTGAAGAAGATTGAATATAATAAACCGAGTAATGAGGAAATGACTAGTACATTTGTCCCGCCTGTGATATCTGGGAAGTTAAAACAAGATGTTTAACTAAGGTTAGGGATGGAGCAACCAGTGCCCTGAACTTACCTGACCTATGTTTTCTTTTCTTAGGCGAGGGATGGAATATATCGAAAGAAAAGCCAGGAAGCTCTAAAAGATCATAATTAAGTTTTCTAAGATAAAAGAAAAGAAATAAATTCTTTGAATTTATTATAAATGGTCTATATATAAGATCTATAAAATTGATATTTTATAAATAAAAGTAATGGAATTATAAAAGTCTTTTATAAATATTAAAATTGGGATTATAATCAACATATGGGTTTGCAATTGAAATTAAGAAAAGAATTTATAATGGATTTTATAAATAATAAGATTTGAAAGGAATGAATTTATAAATAAGAGTTTTACAAGTAATCAAATTATAACTGGATTTTGACTTATAAATGATATATAAATGGAATTTATTAGTAAAGAAATTTTGTATATGGAAGTTTATAAAATATGAATGGAATTTATAAAACTGTTTTGTAAATTTGAAATCAATTTAAATTGATAAGTTAAATGTGAAAGTTTATTAAAAGAATTATATTTGCGATTTTGGGCAATGAGTAATCCTTTAAATTGAATGGATGTTTTGGAAAGTGATATTATAAAAAGGGAATATTTTCCCCAAGTTAAAAGTTAAGAAAGAAATCTTTTATCAAGATTTAATAAATGATTTGAGAATATTTTCCCTAATTTCAAATTTATAACTTGAATATAAGAAAACTTTGATTAAGATTTAATGAATGATTTGGAAAGGTTTTTCGAAGTAAAAGGGAAAATGATTTGGAAGTATTCCAGGATTTAAGAAAGGTTTAAATAAACGAAATGATTTGATAAATGAGGCTTAATGATTCCATATACATTTGAAAAGAAAATGAAATAAATTGAAAAGGATATATCTAAGAAAGATGTTTTATAAAAGTTGAAGTAATTGATTTATGATTGATATCCACATATGAACTTAATATCTTTTAAATCGATAATTGACTTCGAAGGAACCGGGGTTGAATTTGGATAATTCCTATCCGAAAACCACTTCGAACTAATGGATACGTTCGAATGTGAAGACATGTTGAAGATAATGATTATTTAAGACCGTGGATCTTCATAGCATGAGGACTGCTGCTTGACTTGCTCTGGGTAGCTTCCATTATTGAGTTATATATAGCAGTGGTCTCCTCGTTGTGGAGATTTTTCGGATTACCAGGACTACTCGTTACGAGTGGTAGTAGGAGATTGCCTTTGGTTTTCCTCTTCTTGGACAACTTGTATGGATGTTTGTCTGACATTGCATTTCTAATACGTACATTGGTTTTTACAAACGTACATCCACGATGGCGGAGAAGGCAACTTCTCTTAGCTTAACACCCTCCTTGAGACATACGAGCTTAAGGGTTGTATTTGTGGAAGGCAATTAGTAGTTAATGGAAATGGCAATGTGGCATTCAGAGATATGATATGTGCTATGTGAAAAGGTAATCGTTGCCTCAAGCCTCATCAAACCGGAAATGATCGAAACAGGATCAGATGCAGCAAGGCTAAGTGGGTCATTCCCAAGTAGGGTATGATCATCCCCTTATAGATATATTTCTTCCCGCTATGACGTTCGGGATGTAAATTAATATGGTGTATGGAAACGTGCGCTCGGATAAAGGTTTACAAAGACCGAGGGATGACATATTTGGTACTATCTAGTTACAGAGGTAAGCCGGTCCTGTATTGGTAGAGGGCGGATGCTCTGCGCCTCAGGACATCCATCTAGAGGTGTACCCATTTTGGAAGGTAGATCCTTCACCTGGTCATTTGTATGAAAACTCATTCTCCAATAAGAACTTGTGGTTCTGTTTGCATTGGCGTAATGAATTGCCTCGAAATGCTATATGGGTAACCATTTCAGATAAGATTAATAATTTTATTTGTAAATGCTTTCAAAGAGATGTCATTAAAACTAATATCAAATGTTTTGTATAAAAGTGTCTTAGTTATCATAAGGTAAAAACCCGTCCGTGTTTTTGTATGGGCGTGGTCTTATGAGATACTCTTTATTTTCAAAGGATTTTATTCAAAGGTTGATATCTGACACTGTCATTTATATTTGAGTTTCTCACGCTGGTTTATCAAGCCTGATTTGGGTATGTTCAATACTCGGATCAGATCCGAGTAGTTTCAAGTTTAGTCGAAGACAGTTAGAGTTTCCAAAGGAGAGCTGGAGATTTTCATCTACGTATGACATATTCTATTATCCTCTGTGCTTTATTAGTTTTAGTTAGATGTTTGTCAGCAATTGTGAGGACAGATGTTTATAACTGTCCAAGATGAATTTAGGTTAGACTCTGATATATGTATTTAAAAGTTTCCACTGTAAAGATATTATTCAATATTATACGTTATTTCATTCGTGTGAGATTCTGTTCTGTCTTATTTTATTTATTACCCTTCATGTTTCGTCTTTTCGTGCAATTTGAGCTGGACATGTGTGGTTTATTGTCAGTTCAAAGGGTATGGAAAAACAGGCTATGACACTAGGCCTACTGCAGCAGATAAGGGAAAGACTATGATGGAAGGTACGCTTTTGATTCAAGGTATTTCATTTTGAGTACTTTCTGATACCGGTGCTTCACATTTATTTATATCTCAGTGTTTGCTTGATAGATTATGTCTAGAACACACCTACCTTGTTACTTCCTTAAGGATTGACAATCCGATAGGAGGGTATGCAACTTTAGGGTTAAGACGTGACCAGTTAGAACTTGACTTGTTAGGTCATAAGTTTGCATGCAGTTTGCATGTTATTGATTTCATATATTTCAGGATCATTTTGAGTATGGATTGGTTGAGTAGGTATGAGGATAGAATATTTTGCCAGGATAGGGAAGTATCACTGAGACACCATAATAGTCATAACCGAGTAATATTCTCAGTGAAGAAAACTGACAGAAGTATTTGTACCATGCTTAATACTAGGGAGGTAGGAAAAGAGTTAAGTCAGGTTCAGGTAGCAAGAGAATTTGCAAATGTTTTTGAGCCAGTCATGGACTACCTTCGAAGAGAGCGCTGTTGAGTTTAAAATTGATTTTGTGCCAGGGGCTGAACCTGTAAGTAGACTACCTAGCAGGATGACACTAACTGAGATGAAGGAATTGAAAATGCAGCTAGTGGATCTAGAATGAAGAAATGTTATTATACCAAGAAGTTCACCTTAGGGAGCGGCCGCGGTGTTTGTGAAGAAACCAGATGAGTCGTTAAGGATGTGTATTGACTATCGTAAGTTAAACGAAAGGACAATTAAGAATAAGTATCATTTGCCAAGAATAGATGATATGTTTGATCAGTTGAGTGGAACTATAGTGTTCTCCCAGTTGGATTTAGCGACAAGTTTCCATCAGTTAAGAGTGGCAGAAGGCAGTATTCCTTTGACAGCATTTCGATATGGTTCATACGAGTGGTTGGTAATGCCATTTGGATTTATGAATGCACCTGCTTTCTTCGTACATTTGATAAACCGAGTTTTCCGAGAGTACTTGGATAGGTTTGTACTAATGTTTATAGATGACATTCTAGTATACTCTAAGGATGAGAGAAAGCATGAAGTTCGTCTTAGTGTGGTGCTTGAGACATTGAGGTAGAATTATCTAAAGGCAAAGTTTACCAAGTGTCATTTTTGAAAGAAAGAGGTAAAGTTTCTTGGTCACATGGTTTCAGAGAAAGTCTTGTTGGTTGGTCCAGATAAGATCGAAGCAATGAATAATTGGAAAACACCAGAGACAGTGACTGAGATCAGGAGTTTTCTTGGACTTGCTGACTACTACCGGAGATTCATTAAGGATTTCTCGTGGACAACAGCACCCTTAACTTAGTTAACCAGGAAGGAGGTGAGATTTGTTTGGTCCGACAAATGTGCGGAGGCATTCCTTAAGTTAAAGCATTTATTGACCAATGCACCAGTATTTGTTGTTACAAACAGAAACCAAGCAATGGTGGTGTATACTAATGCATATGGAACTGGATTAGGAGAGATGTTGATGCAGAATGGTAAAGTCATTGCCTATGCATCTAGGAAGCTTAGACCGCATGAAGTTAGATGTCCTACTCACGATTTGGAGTTGGTAGCTGCGATCTTTGCATTGAAAATTTGAAGACATTATCTCTTAGGTGAGAGATTTGAGTTGTATACTGATCATAAGTCTTTACAGTATTTATTCTCTCAGAAGGATTTGAATATAAAATACCAAAGGTGGTTGGAGTTTTTGGCTGCTTAAGATTTTGGTACAGAATATACACCATGGAAAGGTAATAAGGCGGCGGATGCTCTTGGCAGGAAACATCATCATGTCGTTTTAGCTGAGTTGGCGGAATGGACTGATGTAGAAGCATTACCCAGTTGCGGTGTGCAGTTAAGATCGACTGCTGGTTGCCAGAGTCCCTCTAGGGTGTCTTGTTTAGAAGTTTGATCAATATTGATTGAAAAAATTGCTTCTAAACAGAAGGAGGGTCCAATATTTGCTGAGAGGATCAGAAGACTTGAGGTTGGAACAGAGATCGATGATTTAAAGGATTATAGTCTTGACTAGAGAGGGTGGCTAAGAAAGAAGGGATTGTTGTGTGTTCCAAATACGGAAGACTTAAAGAAAGAAGTTCTTGCAGAATGTCATCGATCGAAGTTTACGATTCAGCCTGGATAAACCAAGATGTATCAGGATATGAAGAGGAGCTTCTATGAAAAAGCATGAAGAGGGAAGTTGGCTTGTGGGTTAGATAGTGTGCAAACTGTCAACAGGTGAAAGCTGAACATCAGAAACCAAGTGGGTTACTACAGCCTTTAGATATTCCAATTTAGAAATAGGATTCGATATCCATGGATTATATAGACGGGTTGCTAAGATCAAATAGAGGTAATGAAAGTATATGGGTTATAGTGGACAGATTGACCAAGAGTACCCATGTCATTCCAGTTAAGTCAACCTGAACGGCACGTATTTTAGCTAAGTTGTTCTTCAAGAACATAGTTAGACTGCATGGACTTCCTAGTAGTATAGCCAATGACAGAGATGCATTGTTACTAGTGAATTCTGAAAGACTCTAAAGGAAGTGACGGGTACCAAGCTTAATATGAGTACCACGTATCACCCTCAGACAGATGGGCAGACAGAGAGAGTCAACAAAGTACTCGAAGATTTATTAAGAGTTTGTGTATTGGACTTTTGGTGGATCTTAGGAGGATCACCTATATTTGGTTGAGTTTTCCTACAATAACAGTTATCAGACTAGTATAGGAATGGCGCCATTTGAAGCTTTATATAAGAGACTATGCAAATCACCAGCATGTTGGTTGGAGACTGGAGATAGATTGGTCTTAGGTCCAGACTTTGTTATAGAGGCATCAGAGAAGATTGAGTTAACCCAGGGAAGGATGAAGAAAACTCAGTCCAGGCAACAGAGTTACGCAGATAAGAGGCATAAGGACCTAGAATTCTCAGTTGAAGGTAAGGTTTTCATTAAGGTATCACCTATGAAGAGTGTGCTACGATTTGGAAAGTTGGGGAAGTTAGCCCCAAGTATGTAAGTCCATTCCAGATTATAGAGAGGATTGGAAAGCTCGCATACAAAATAGAGGTGTCGAGCAGTCTAGCAGGTGTGCATAATGTATTTCGTGTGTCTCATCTTCGCAAGTATGTGCATGATCCAAAGACTACTATTCCTTCGATAGAGTTTGATAACTTAGTGGTGGAGCCTAATTTGACTTTTGTTAGACAACCAGTTTGGGTTGTAGCCAAAGATGAGAAAAGATTAAGGGACAAGATAGTTAGGTTGGTGAAAGTTTAGTTGAGCGACAATGAGAAGGACTGTGCTTGGGAGATGGAGGGAAGGATTAGAGATACTCATCCTAATCTGCTTTAAGGGTATGCCTATATTAGATTTATCTAGATAGTTGCTAGTTAGTTAGACTGGTAAAGTTGTTAAGAGTTGTTACAGATGATTCTAGATTTTAAGGGGGGTTTCTATAACATCCCTAATTTTTGATAACATTATTTAGAAGATTTAATTAGATAAATTAAATAGAATAATAATGATAATGAGATTGAGCTTTGAATAAATTATATAGGGTCATGCTTATTATTAAGATAAATGGGCTTTAAATTGGTTTAAAGGTTAATTTAATTACACATGGACATATAAGTAAATTATACACGGCTATACCTTTTTGGAATTCCCCATTCACGTTTCATTTCCACTTTCACAAATGAAAATTCTAAAAACTTAAACCAAAGTCGGCCATTAACAAGGAAGAAATTTATTTTGAGAATCTCAGGAAGAAATTGGGTCTAAATTTTTAATATGTTTGATTACACAATGAAATCGATTTTATGTGATTTTGGGGGATTTTTCCCAGTTGATTAATTTGGGGAAATAAATTATTTTGAAGTAGGATTTTCTTTAAAATGTCGGTTTTTGGTTATATGGAAAGGTTTTGATGCTAAAATCCTTTTATGTTGGATCTGAATAAATACAGCAGTTTTAGATGTAAAGTAATCGAAAAGTTTTATAACAGCCAATCAGTGTTTTACAAACAGGCAAGTTGCTAAAGAGAAATTACTAAAAGATGCTATTACTCAACCTTTTAACCAGAAAAAGGTGTTTCGTCCCTATTAGTAAGGACCTTTCGACGCCTTTGATTCCACCTCGCCCTAGTCGAAACCCATAAAGTACCAACATAGTCGAAACCAATACACAAGATATCACTTAGATGGTATGAAGTGGATTGGAAGGAAGGCGAAAGATAGGGTGTCGAAAGGGGTAGCTTTTGATGCGGTCGAAACCCTGCTTTGTTTTAAAAAATTAAAGTCTTGCCTACTTTTACCTATAGCTTTCGAAAAGATTTTATAATCAGCTTTCGAAGAAGGTTGTCATGTTGTGTTAAAGTATTTGCTTTCGAAGGAGTACCTTTTTCCTTTAAATAATTGCTTTCGAAAGAGTAGGTTTCATCGCAGTCGAAACCAAGCCTTTAATCCCCCTTTCGACTGCATTGAAGTCATCTATGTTGTCGAAGGGTTTACTTCTGTTTTACTTAAGCCTTTCTCTTGTATGTTTTCGAAGGGGTTGAGGGTTTTGAAGGTGATGGAGTCGAAAGGGGGTTTCGACTTTGTTCTTTGAAGTTTTGATTATAAGGTCTTTTGCTTTTACTAAGATGGTTCCGGCACCATCAATTTTTCCTCAAACTAATTTTTGTTGGTTTAAAAAGAGATACTTTCGTATATAAACATTTTGACCCAAATGATGTTTTTAAAGAGTAAACTCAATACTTTCGGAAGGGGGTACTTTCATTTGTAAAGAGATAGTTCCTACTAACATTAATGACAAGGACAACTCATCCAAATTCCATATAAATTAAATATTTTAATTTGAATTTAGTTTTGAAATACTAAACGCGACGAGCTTTTTGTATCACATATTCCAGTGTAATAGACAACTTTTCAAAATGTTTGTGTTTAAATGTAGTGTAGTGCATTACATTTAAATGATTGCCATGTAAACCGATTTGAAGTTACAATAATCTAATATAAAAGCAAAAATTGGCCTTAAGAAGCATATATTATGTTATGTAGTGCTAGTTCAAAGGTATATTATCTTAATAAATTTTTATTTAATCGAGCTCTTAAGTTAAAATTTATGTCGTGCAATAAGTGACTGGCATATGGTGTATATCTGCATGTATGAGGCTCGAGTCATCAAAAAGTATATAATAAATTATTATTATTTAAAATATGGTATTTAATGTTTTGATTCTGATGGAACTTTCTATTTAGCACCTTTGTATCTTAAGCGCCTGTTTTTAAGGTAATTCCCCCATCTTTCTAATTCAGAATGATTTTAGTTGACTAAATGCTTAAACAGTAGTTTTTGTACAAATGCTTCTGACTGAAGCTGTTGTCATATTTCATCATATCTTATTGTTGATACCCAAATCATCTAATTATAACCTTAAAACACATAATTCTACTTTCCATATTTGAATGGATCGCCTTTCAATAAGAAAAGGTACAAATAGTTCAATCTTGACACACAATCAAACAAACTAAAAGCTAGCGTGGTTTCTCATTCATGATTTAGCATAAAAGTTCCTATGAAGAATTGAATTTAGTACTCACAAGATTATTCCAAACCTTTAAATATCAAGGTCAAATATTCACCATCCAAAATTGTTATATTCTCGTATGAATGTCTACATCATAAATCTATAATAGTACGAGAAAGTAACATTAAAACCATAAAGTTGTTTATTATTTATGTTCATATGTTGACTGACTTTCTTTGCTTTTTAAAATTGTTGGGCAATCCAAGCAGAAGACTTCTTAAAAACATGTACCTTACTATAAGAACTTTCGACACAAAATCTGTTGATGCTCTGCCATTTTAGTTTCCATATACCTATCAACGACACAAAGGTGATGATGCTACAAGGGGTGTACCCTTGGGATTTTCTTGTCAGCCCCATGTTGCCCATCGTCGCTGTCAGTGCCCCCCAACTTATGGTTGCCATTAAAAATATAGTCATCCCCTCTATTGGGTGCCTTAAACATCATGTGTAATTTCCACTTTTCTGAAGAACTTGAAACTAGTTTGTCAATGGTTGTACATGTTGTTGTAGGTGGTGCAAGATTCGTCTTTAACATCGTTCCCAGTTGAAGTTCTATAATGATGCTGCAAGTGGTTAAGAATAGTAGGAAGCAAATGATAACAGCATCAACAATGTACACGACCTTGAAAAGGTAAAATTCAGCTCCAGTATGATTGTCGCCATCAAGTAGGCAAAAAATGCAATTGGTACAAAAAGTGAAAGAACGATTTTGAATCATGAATTATGCGAAGAAACGAAAGAGAGATGGTTGCAGGAAGGCAAGCCATCAAGAGGACTAAGGATTTAAAGTCCTGAAAGCCATAGATGGAGAGATAGAGCTGACTGAAGATGGCACTGCTAAGGCTAGTGAAGCCTTTGAGCAAATTAATTACGATGCCACAGGCATGGAAGAAATTCCCGATGAAGGTGACGAGGGCACATATGTTGGAGAAGGACTGGGAGTTGGCCCCAATGCTGAGGTAGAAGCAGCACCTATGCCAGAGGACCGGGCGATGGATTTTGTGGGTGATGGAAAGGTACGTCATATTTTCGTTCATATTTCCTTGCTTTTTTATCCTTTCTTTTGTAAAATTCATCATTTGTGTTTTTACAGGGTAAATGTGTGCCTAGCAAAAGCTTTGTTATGGGGATTCTAACACAAAACTGCTCAAATCAAAACCCCAAAGCATAGCAGAAAACGAGATCGTGGTTAGAATTGCAAATACAACCAATCAATGACTTGATCCAAATCTCAGTCCGATCCAAAACCAATCACAATTATAATTAGAATCACCAAACAAGCAATAGAGAAACAAAGGAATGGTAATAAAATAAATCACACACTGATTTATAGTAGTTCCACTAATGTCTTCTTAGTATACATCCACTTTGAGAGAGCTTTTATTAATACCAATGAGAAGAGTACAAGAGATTAATTACAATGATCACAATATTCACTGTAGAATATGATTTTGTGGAACCCACTACAACAAAAATATTATGTTACAACATTGATTCTGCAACAGTTCACCAAAGTGTTGTAAAAAGGTAGATTTTTCACAACATTTGTTAAGGAAAACGTTGTAATAGATTTTTTTAAACAACATTTTATGTACAAATGTTGTAAAACAAAAACTATCTACAACGTTTGTTTAAACTGTTATAAAAAACAACTTTTAACGATGACTTTCTCACGTTGTATTATGATTACTTTTTCAAAACATATATGTGATGTTATTGAAATATGCGAATAATAAAACGTTTTTTAAACATTGTAAGTTTATAGTATTTTTTAAACATTGTAAGTTTATAGTATTAAACAATATTATCAAACGTTGTAAACTCAAAGAAAACCAACAAAAAAAAATAGTTGTAAACACTATTTATTTTTTATTTTACAACATCTGCATAATGTTATCACAATTCATATTTAGGACAATGTTTATTTTACATTGCTACCGGTATTATATTTTACAACATACGGTTGATGTTGTTAATTCTCAATTTTATCAATATTCTAGTAACATTGTGATAAGCATGCTTTATAATTTTTTTATGGCATTGTTAAAGGTCTAAATAAAGACAACAAAATGTGAATATTATGTTTAAAAAAAAGTGTAATAACTTCAACTTGACGTTGTAATTTCATGTTCCAAAGAAAAAAGTTTTGGTAAAATTGTAAAATATTTTGCATTTAATGATGTTTGTTTGATATCGTAAAGTACTTCGCATTTAATGAGGTTAATTGATATTGTAAAATATTTTACTAAGGATGTTTTATTACTGATTTGTATAATTCATTATGCATTTTTGTGTTTTAACACTGTTTAACTCTTAAACTTTCAACTAGAACATACCGAATATTACAGTGTAAGTAGGCTAGGCTGACCCCTTCAATTCATATCAAGGTACCATTATTCAAAAGTTGAAGGACGTTACATTAATCTATATTTGAGCTTACTTGAATATATTATAGCATGAGCATTACATTAAACTATACTCTGACAATTTGCTCATATATTTAAACGAAACTGCAACTTTTCATTTACCTACTGCAGTTGACAAACATCAAATGTCTAACTTTGATAAACTTGAATCAAACATTTCAACAACTAATCCAAGTTGAGCATCATCAAACACCATATAAACAACACCGAATTAACTAGTCTTAAAAGTAAAAGAGTACATCATCTGATTTTGATGGTAGGAAGAAAAATACACAAGGAGACTGCGATAATCTAAAGGTTCCTATAATAGTTTTTCATGCAAAAGTACGTGAATTCATGGCTACTGTTCAACACCTCAATTGAAAATCTACCTTTTGTCTCATTCTACTGGGGATGAAATTTCAGAGTGCGACTAAAGCATTAATGATGAGAGGAAAACTTGTAATTATCCACAAGTATCGAGTTGATCCAAATGTTGATCAAGCTATCAATTTGTCTGTTGTTTCCTTGCTAACCGACCCTGACAGTGATGTAGTAAACCACATTAAAGCATTGCCATAAAGTATTCTTGAATTTGTCTTTCCTTTGCCCATTAATATAAGATGATTATGAATCACAGTCGCAAGTGCAACCCGACCATACTCTTCTAGACTAGAGCGATCAATGTAGTACTAAAGATCAGGAATATCATGGTTTATAAATGAGCCAGTTGATGCGACAAAAAGGCTAAAATGAAGCAAGGTGGGTTTTTACCTCAGTTATCTCATAATGTGAAATTAAATTGAAGTGCTCACATGGATTCAACTTGAAATATGAAAGTATCAGGTAATAAAATGTTACTTATACATTGAAATTATACATAAAAGGTTGATAGCGTTGACAATTGTCAGGATCTCCAATATAGGACACTTAAGCTTTTCAACATGATGTTTCTGAAAATTTAGAAAGGACATAGAACGGAGCTTAAAAATGTTAGGGTAAGAAAGATATAAACTCAAAGATTGTCACGACCCATTTTCCGTACCGTTTTAAACTGACTTCAAACCACACTTGTCAGTCATATTGCACGGGAAGACAGATGGTGAAAGAAAGAAAGAAGGTATAAATAGAAAGAATATAGAAGAAAAGAGAACAATCAGAATCTCTCAGCGGATCGAATAAATTATAATATAAATAAATCTTTACACAAAACCAAAACTGTTGCTTTACATAACATACACAGACTTTACATCAGAGTTACAACCATTCAACTTGGACAGTTTATATCAATCCTATCCCTATAACAATGACCACACAACTAAACACAAACTAAATATAAGCATCTACGTTAATATGTCCCCTGATTCCAGCTACTCTTCTGAAGCTTCCACTTTTCCAGCTAAACCTGGAAATATGCTAGGTCTGACCCAAGCATATAGGAAAAACACCAATCCCAGGTCAGTCTGGTATACCAGCGTGAGAAAACACACTCAACTTGATTATTAAAGTTTAAAAATCCTTTCAAAATCAAAAGCATCTCGTAAGACCGCGCCACAAATAAACATGTCGGGTTTTTACCTTACGATAGCCAAAACATTTCTTATAAAATCCTCTGATATTATAATAGGGTCTATATACAAATACTTATTCAAATAGATGAAATTTTTACACGATTAAATTCTAGCATACTAGCCATAAAGTGGGTTATACAATCAAAACCGTAAAAGGCACGTAGGAAGAATGGATTTCCAATTAATGACTAGGCACTAGGGTACCACCTATCACAGTATGTGGCCTAGATTACCGTACCGAGGACCCCTCTCGATCATCTGCAACACAAGACCGGACTACCCCTTACTGGATAGCCCGATCAAGATCACCCCACGGTTGGGATCAGCAACCGCCCACACTACCGAAAATAAAGGGACATCTAGACAGGGATGACCTCACCCTACTTGGGTGCTATCCACTTAGCCTTGCTTCATAACCTCTGATTTTCAGTCATTCCCTGTTGATGAGGCTCGAGGCTAAGCGTTACCTTTTTAGAACATATCACTTAGAATGCTCACCGTCCACCTGATGATGTTCTGAAAGCATTCGTCCATACAAGTCCGTTCCGGGTTCGAACGGAACCGAAGGCATTATTCCTTCTATATCCATTTTGGAATCACCCTCAGGATTAGTAGCGACTAGCCCTTGCACTTCACTTCTCCATCTTCGACTCCAAGTTCTTTTTTTCATCATGAAAACGTACTCGTTGGATCGAAGAGGTTTTCGAATTTCAAATCCGATCCCGGTTTCTTTGAAACAAAGTTCGCTATTACCCGGTAAACTCAACCCTGGTTCTTTAGGAAATACACTAACGAAGTACAAGATCGGAGTTCGCCTCCCAACCGTTTGTGGATGGTTCTCCTAATAATTCGCCCTAGAGAAAAAACGAGTTTGTAAGTACGGTATAGCACCTCGAACGGTAACCGTACCATATAATTCTCGAGTCTCCTCTAGATATTTCAAAAGTTAATTTTTTTTTGTCCAAATTTGATAGTCGGTTATTTAACTATCAAAAATAATCAATTCAACCAAGTTATTTCCGTTGCAACCATTAAACCTTGTTCACATTTTAAAATCCAAACGGATTAAAAATTACTAGGAAAGCTTATTTCATTAGATAATTATATATAAAACCATTTCTTTCTAAATCATACTTATGAAATTTCCAAATATTATTTTTAATTTTATTAAATAAAATACTCTTTATAAAAGTTAATATAAAATATTATTTAAAACAACATTTATAGTAAATAGGTTTATATTGAAGAAAATAAATTCAAATACTAATTTACTCAAAATAAACCTTCAAATGATCATTACAAAAATAGTTTTATACTTGAAAATAGTTTAAATAATACCTACTTATAAAAATTATACCTTTATAAAGATTTCCAAAAATAATAATAAACTACTTTTGATATTTCTAAAATATTTATCAATTCTTTTAAAACATTACTAAAAATAATATTTATTTTTAAAATAAAACTAGTTTTAAAACTCAATCCAAACAGAATAAGGCTTATCAGTCTCAACGGTACTTATCAATTCGCAGTCCACACAGATATTCAAAATCAATCAGCTTCCATAGATCGATTCACATTGTATTCTCAAATACAATTAACAGTCAGTTAACAGATATATGCATGAATAACAGGTCAGAGATTACCACTGCTAGTGAACAATTACACAGATAATATCAGATAGATGGCTTATATTATCTGTAGAGATTAAATTAACTATTCAGCGGAATGTGTTTGATTCGCTGTCCAGATGTCAAATAGTTTGAATAATCTACAATTAACACAACTCTTAGTTTGGGAACATCTTAACAGTAGGCCGTATAAAATTATACAACTGCATTCATTTCCAATTGGTAATCAAACCTTATCTATACAAGCTTGTAAAATTCCACTTATTTAGTTTCACAATGGATCATACGACGGCGTACCATCCGTCGATACGAATCAGCTTCTTATTAACACACTATTATATGTGAAATTAAGTAATTATTATAAACATAATATCACTTAAGAACTTGAATTCATTTTAAAGTATAAACATTTATTTCCCTTTAATTATCTCAATTATACTTCACTTTATTCAAAAACTCTAAGATTAATAATAATTTTTTTTAAAGCTTGTCCACTTAATAATAAAATCACTTATTTAAACGACTTAATAAAATCTCAAACAAAATCAAGTTTATTTTTCCCAAATTTCTTTGTCTTAAATAAACCTAAAATAAACACTTAGCATTAAAGAAAATTGGTTTTAAAATATTTATTCAAAACAACATGTTTGTTATAAACCATTGGAAAATAAATAGATTATGGATTTTGTTTTTACTTTATAATCAAATCCTTTATTAACAAAAATCTTGTTTTAAAATAAACATTTTATATGAAAGAGAATTTGTCTTATATATTCATTCTTAACCAACCAACTTGATATATACTTAAAGAAAATTAGTTTTCCTTTGAAAACAAAGTTAAATAAACCAACCTTAATTACAATTCCAGTATTAAATTAGAACGGGCCGAAGCCCACAACGACACAACACAACCCAAACCCGCTTCTTCTTCCCGAAATCTCGCCTGAATCCCGCTCCATTCCATCTCCAGGAACACAAAATCGATCGAAAATACATATCGATACATGAAAAATCGACCGACTCGAATGTAACTCGAGACCATCTTCAATCCCACACGCACGCATGAGCCACCCTCCACCTCATCGTCTCATGCAAACCCAGAAATCCGATTGTGCACAATGACACGTGTATACATGCACCATCGAGTCGATGCCCACTCCGACCTCGCGATCATTTGAGTCGACTCCCCATCCTTCCCTGGTCACCATCACCACCTCGATGATGTCCCACCATCTCTCATACGAAAAATGATTCCTCAACCCGAACGAAGAAAACACCAGCCCCACTGCTCATCGAACTGCGCTCGCCTTCCACCATCGAACACCGCGTCTCCTTCGCCGATCAATGGCCCTTTCAATCCACTACCATTATGCCAAAACCCATGAACTCCGGTCGCACCATCTTCCCTCAAAAATTCCGCGATTTCACCATGGCCACAACCTCCCTTAAACCCTAAAAACCACTCGTTCATCCAATCCCAACCCAAAACCAAGATTCCACCACGGTCAGCACCTCCCCTAGGTCCACCAGCAGCTTCCAGACCCGGCCGCACCACCCCACGATGGTTAGATCGCCAGAAATAAATTTTTGAAAGGAAATCATTCATTCCCATATCTCTTACAATCTAGGTTGTTAAATATCACAATTTAACCTTTAAAAATCCTATTTCTACAAGGGAAATAAATGTGCGTGCTTAAATCTTTGATTCAATTGCATTGAAATTTCACAAAAATATGATTTTTACTGTAAAACGAGACCCGAGCTAACTACATAGCATAAATTGTTCATGAAAATATTTTTAACTTACACTAGAATATAAACATATTCCTTGTTTACATCAACATCATTCATGAATCGGGTTAATAGATATTTATTTTTGAAACTGAAATGAACAGAATGTTCACTGTCAACAGAGCATGCATATTATTTTCAATTTGAAAATAATTGTTTCTTACCTTAAACATCTTGGTTCCAGTAATTTTTAAACCTGAAGTTGAAGTCTTTGATTTAAAAATTAGAATCTTTAAAATTTGAAATCCAAATTTGCTTGAATCCACAGGGTTTGATACTGAACAGAGAATGCTCCGGTGGACTAGATTTACAGAGTACTTTCTTCTTTTAATTTGACTGTTGTTGCTTAGAAATTTAAACAAAGGCCATATACTGTTTATAGTTACAGATTTTGATTTATAAAGCAAACCACTCAGATCTAAGATAATAGATATATATACAACTTTAAAAAAGTTAAGGAACAGGGAATGACTATCTTGGTGGCTGGAAGATGTTGTCTCAGCTGAGAGGAAATTTGAAAATAAAATAAAATGATTATGTTAGATTTAGAACAGGAAGTTTATGCCAGATGTTTAACGTGTTTACTGATCTAAAGATTTATCACTATTAACCCATAGTTTATATTTTGTTAAAACTTGTTTTCTGCAACCTGTTTCACATAACAGTAATGACTTGCAACCTTTCTCTTATTATATATTTATATAAACTATAAAATGTTCAAAGTTTATATAACTATAAAGTTAGATAACCTATTGTTATTTTTGACAAACTTGTGTTGTATTTATACATTTATTACAAAACAAGAATTTCAAAGTGATTTTTAAAATGTCTTCAAAGATTTCATTTATCACTTATACATTTTGAAATAAAAGTGAGAAATTATTGAAATAACATTCTTTGTTAATATATTTGTATATATGTGTTACTTTAAACCAAACAAACTAAAATAATATTCTATACTTCCATTCACTTCAAAACCAAATGAATTTTTTTATTTAAATAAAATAACATTTCCAATATACATATGTTATTTTAAAACAAGGACTACAAAGGGGTGTAATAATTATTTTTAAATCCTTCATGTATATATAACCATATATACATCTTTTAGTTATTATATAGAAATATATTATTTCAAGATAAATCAAGTCACTTCCTTCTTTATTAATTAATACTATAAAAATATAATACTTCATAATAACTAAGTTCATTGATATCTATGTGTATATAGTTTCTCCTATTTATTTATAAGCGATTTTTATAGACATCAATTTATAACATTTTTATCTTATTTAAATATTATAAATCTTCCTTTTTAACTTATTATAACATATATAGAACTTTTTTAACTCAATGTATATATATATATATATATCATTATTTTTAGAAACTTAAAATTCCTTTTTATTTAATATAAACAACATTGTTTATATATATACCAAAATCAAACATATCACTTTTAGAATAAAATATGCATATTTATATTTTAAAAACATAAATACATATCTTTAAATCTAAAAAAATATATACATTTTTGCTTTTAAACCTAAACATACATATAAGAAATTCTATTTAAATTAAATTTGTAATTTGATATGGATTTGAAAATTCAAGTTACACTGGTTTAGAAAATTGTTTGGAATTATTAATCATTGATCAACGAAAATATTGTATATTAAAATACAATATTTGTTGAATATTATAAATTAATATTCACAACTTGGGATGTCCAAAATTTCGGGTTGTTACATTCCTCCCCCCTTACAAGAATTTCTCCCCGAAATTCCGTAGCTAGTTAAGTAAAATTATCCACACAAATTAGAACAGGCCAATAACAATTCAAACTATACCAGCAAACACATAGATTCATACTGTATATCAAAATATACATTATATCTAGTACCAGCCAAAACTTCCTTCAAATGTTATCATCATCCATTCAACCATACATATATATAGATATATATCACCCTACCAAACATCTAACATCCATGACGTCCATGGGTCAAAAACACATAAAAAATCACACATTGCCAAGAGAAAGCAACCCAAACTAACTATGGACTCTTACTATCAGAGTCCTCCCTTCTAAATTCCTATTATCCAACATTTATAACATCATCTTTCCAAAAATAGTTTAAGGATACATTTGAAAAGTGATTATAGGATGGAGAAAAATATACAATAATATAGTAAGTTTATAAACAACTCATTTCTTTACTTTATAAATCCATATATATATATATATATATATATATATATAACAAATAAATTGTTATAAGGTTTTAAATTTCTCAAATACCCTTTTCTAGAAATCCATAATTATGAAAATTATCTTAAAGGGTGGAAAATTTTCCCAAAATATCAGTTTAAAAGTTTTTCCAAATTTCTCTAGTAAATAAAACTTAGTAAGAATTCATTTTCTAAAGATTCAAATTTTAAAGGGTTCAGTTTCTAAGGGTATAATCAAGTCAAAAAGACAACCAATGAAAATACCAAAGGTCGACGACTAAGACCACTCAATTCAAGATGATAAATTATTATCATCTCAACCAATCATTTTAAATACCGTACATATTTAAAAATCATACTTTTTATATAGAAAATAAATTTTGGGTAAAATTATTTCATTTAACCCTTTAAAATAATATTGTGTCCGTTGGCCTGGTTCAAGTGTTTAGAGATCCCTATCAATAATGTTAGCTACTCGTATTGACCAGAATCCATATGCCACTTAATCGATCAATTAACACAATATGAAAATCATTTTTATACAACCAACAAATACGCGCTCTCGTATATATATATATATATAGCTACAGACTCTATTCTTAATGAGCAACCCACTCGTACCTAGGTATTCACTCAACCTAGGCTCCGATACCACAATGTCGCGACCCATTTTTCTGTACCGTTTTAAACTAACTTCAAACCACACTTGTCAGTCAAATTGCAAGGGAAGACGGATAGTGGAAGAAAAAAAGAAGTTAGAAAGAGAAAGAAGATACAAGAAAAGGGAACAATCAGAATCTCACAGCGGATCGAATAAATTATAATATAATAAATCTTTACATAAAACCAAAATTTCTGCTTTACATAACATATACAGACTTTACATCAAAGTTACAACCATTCAACTTGGATAGTTTATATCAATCCTGTCCCTACAACGATGACCACACAACCAAATACAGACTGAATATAAGCATCTACGTCAATACGTCCCCTGATTCCAGCTCCTCTTCTGAAGCTTTCTCTCTTCCAGCTAAACCTGGAAATATGCTCAGTCTCACCCGAGCATATAGGAAAAACACCAAGCCCGGGTCAGTCTGGTATACCAGCATGAGAAACACACTAAACTTGATTATTAAAGTTTAAAAATCCTTTGAAAATCAAAATCATCTCGTAAGACCACGCCACAAATAAACATATTGGGTTTTTACCTTATGATAGCTAAAACATTTCTTGTAAAATCCTCTGATATTATAATAGGGTAAATCTACAAATACTTATTCAAATAGCTGAAATTGTTACATGATTAAATTCCAGCATACTAGCCACAAAGTGGGTTATATAATCAAAACCGTAAAAGGCACGTAGGAAGAATGGATTTCCAACTAATGACTAGGCACTAGGGTACCACCTATCACAGTACGTGGCCTAGATCACCGTATCGAGGACCCCTCCCGATCCCCTGCAACACAAGACCGAACTGCCCCTTACTGGATAGCCTGAGCAAGATCACCCCGCAGTTGGGATCAGCAACCGCCCAAACAGCCGAATATAAAAGGACATCTAGACAGGGATGATCTAGCCCTACTTGGGCATTACCCACTTAGACTTGCCGCATAACCCTTGATTTTCAATCATTCCCGATTGATGAGGCTCGAGGCTAAGCATTATTTTTTTTAGAACATATCACTTAGAATGCTCACCGTCCACCTGACGATGTTCTGAAAGCATTCGTCCATTCAAGTCCCTTCCGGGTTCGAACGGAACCGAAGGCACTATTCCTACTACATCCATTTTGGAATCACCCTCAGGATTAGTAGCGACTAGCCCTTGCACTTCACTGCTCCATCTTCGACTCCAAGCTCTTGTCTTCATCACGAAAACGTACTCGTTGGATCGAAGCAGTTTTCAGATTTAAATCCGATCCTGGTCTCCTCGAAACAACATTCTCTATTACTCGGTAAACTCAACCCCGGTTCTTTAGGAAATACACTGACGAAGTAGAAGATTGGAGTTTACCTCCTAACCGTTTGTGGACGAGTCTTCTTATAATTCGTCCTAGAGAACAAACGAGTTTATACGTATGGTATAGCACCTCGAACGGTAACCGTACCAGATAATTCTCGAGTCTCCTCCAGATATTTCCAAAGTTAGGTTTTTGTCCAAATTTGATAGTCAGTTATTTAACTATCAAAACAATCAATTCAACCAAGTTATTTCCCGTTGCAACCATTAAGCCTTGTCCATATTTTAAAATCCAAACGGATTAAAAATTACTAGGAAAGCTTATTTCATTGGATAATTATATATCTAAAACCATTTCTTTCTAAATCATACTTATGAAATTTCCAAATATTATTTTCAAGTTTATTAAATAAAATATTATAAAATTTATTATAATATATTATTTAAAACAACATTTATAGTAAATAGATTTATATTGAAGAAAATAAACTTAAATACTAATTTACTCAAAATTAACCTTCAAATGATCATTACAAAAATAGTTTTATACTTGAAAATAGTTCAAGTAATACCTACTTATAAAAATTATACCTTTATAAAGCTTTCCAAAAATAATAATAAACTACTTTTGATATTTCCAAAACATTTATCAATTCTTTTAATACATTATTAAAAATAATATTTATTTTTAAAACAAAACTAGTTTCAAAAATCAATCCAAACAGAATAAGTCTTATCAGTCTCAATGATACTTATCAATTCACAATTCACAATCCACACAGATATTCAAATCAATCAGCTTCCATAGATCGATTCATATGATATTCTCAAACACAATTAACAGTCAATTAACAGATATATGCATGAATAACAGGTCAGAGATTATCACTGCTAGTGAACAATTACACAAATAAGTCAGGCAGATGGCCTATACTATCTATAGAGATTAAATTAACTGTTCGGTGGAATGTTGTCTGTTTCCGCTGTCTAGATGTCAAACAGTTTGAATAATCTACAATTAACACAACTCTTAGTTTGGGAACATCTTAACAGTAGGCCATACAAAATTATACAATGGCTTTCATTTCCAATTGGTAATTAAATCTTATCTATACAAGCTTGTAAAATTCCACTTATTTAGTTTCACAATGGATCGTACGACGGCGTACCATCCGTCGATATGAATCATCTTCTTATTAACACACTATTATATGTGAAATTAAGTAATTATTATAAATATAATATCACTTAAGAACTTGAACTCATTTTAAAGTATAAACATTTATTTCCCTTTAATTATCTGTAATGTACGCGGATTTTCGTTGCCGAAAAACCGAATAGTTATGGGTTTAAGAAAGAAGAAAAGAAAAAGAAAGAAGAAGAGATAAGAAGATAGAAAATAGGAAGAAGAGAAAATAGAAAGGAGAACAGAAAATTTTAAAAATAGAAGAAAAAGAGAATAGAGAATTTGAAAACAGAGGGAAAATAGGATGGAACAGAAAACAACAGAACAACAGAATCTCACAATTTGCAGCGGAACAACATATAATAATAAATGAATAATCTTTAAACAAAGAACTATATCAGTTATTACATTTTATACATTTCATTTCATCATATCAACAGAGTATACAACAACAACAAACAGTGCAGCGGAAAAAGAAATACTATATAAGTAGTAATACGACATGCCATCCAGCTTGCCTCCAGCAACTCCAGAATATCCAGAATATCCTGATAAACCTGAACTCTTAACTGCCCGTGTGGAAATTGGTGGGCACCCAGAGTTTAGGAAGGAAAACAATAAACTCCAAGTCAGTCATGTGACTGGTGTGAGAACTCAAAACAGTTTACTTAACTTTAAAATCAAAATAGAGGAATATTTTTAAACTTAATTCGCAATGCTTTTAAAAATGAGACTACCATAAGGCCTCCCGCACACACACACAATGCAAACGCAGAATCGGAGGAGATTTCTCCTTATGATAGTCAAAGATGCTTGATACGCATTTAAAATAATATTTGATATTATTACTAGTGCATAATGTAGCAAAAATCATTCAAAAATAAAGATATAAATCTTAGCCAGCATAGACATTCCGCACTTATGCCTACTATAGCTACTATGTTCAATAGCAGGTTACCGCCACATTCCATAGCAGGTTATACAACTAAAACCGTACAAGTTTTGTATTGTTTCTTTGGATTTCCAACAAATGGTCAGGCCAAGGAACTTCCCATTGCCACATGGAAACGCCTCTGGCTGGACGTCCCCGAGAACTTAACCAGCTCTCTGCCAACACAAGGCCGGGTTACCTTTATCACTAGGTAACTACTACACGAATATGGCATCCCCCGGTCCCATTGGACCTTTTAACCGAGCGCTCGTCACCAACAACACCACACAGTAATAAAATATAGTGTTTCAACATGAGTAAATATCTGGGCTCCATACCATGATACCACCCTTTCCAGAAGGAAATGCACATACCCTAAAGGGAGCTACCCCTCATAACCTTGCCGCATCTTTCCTGTTTTGACCATTCCGGTATGTGAGGCTCGACGAAGTCACGTCCACAAAAACATACTTTATACAAAAGCCATGCTTTAGGTCAACAAATGATCAACACAATGATCACTAAGATAGACGATCAAATAAACGATCCTATCACAAATAATCAACACAATGATCATTTCAGCATCACTCAGCATGTCACATTACCAAATTGGGAATATATCGCTGATAACATTCAACTATATAACCTCTGAGCACGTACGTCTCAGAGAAGGGTGTTAAGCTAAAAGAATAAATTCTCCTCCACCAACAGAAATATATTTGAAAGAAATCGGCTTTATATCTCAACTTGTAATGTCAGACATACAATCCATACAAGTCTGTTCCGGGCTCGAACAGAACCGAAGGCACTTATAAAGAAGTCCTTGCAATCCGGATATTCACAATCCTGATCGGATTTCCCATCACTTATGGAATCTCTATACCAGGAGCGACCCAGTGCAGAGACAATCGATAGGTCATCCTATCGCTCTCGCAAATACCGGTCTTCAACACCGATCTTCAAATGCAATTCATAACGACGTATCACATATTCGGAGTGGGTTATACGACCCCATGGTCCTTTCCCGGTTAACCCGAATAGTGAGCGCTTATTCAAAAATAAGTGTGGCATTCACATTCAAACAAATCACATCAATTACCCATTCAAAGGGAAATATTGATAGTCGGTTATTGAACTATCAATGGATATGCACACATCACCCGTTTCCAAATAATTTTCCAAATTATTTATTTTCCAAAATATCTTCACTAGATATATTATTCCAACACTTCAAAAATAAATTAATATTTATTTTTAAACAAATTCCCTTTTTTTCATTTATAAATTCCATAATGAATTTATATCCTCAAATATTCATGCATATACGATTTCAATTATCCATTTTCAATTTATCTTCAAAAAGATGAATTCTAAATATCACTTCATATTGGAAAACAATCCCATACTTATTTAATAAGTAATTCACAAATTTTATTTATTTTCAACACTTGGAAAATATTCAATATACTTAAATCGAAATTAAGTATATATTTCATTCTTTAAGGAAATCATTCTCTTAAACATATTTGTTTGGGCCAAAATGAATGTTACGTAAAACATCGTTACGACAACCCAAAATCACTAGTATAGGGATTCGAATTTAAAATAGATATATAAATCCCAATACTATACAAAACATTTCCTTTCGGAAATCATTTACTATAACAACAGTGTTATAGTCCATTATTTCCTTCTATTTCTCGAAAACGTCTATTTCAACAATAAATGTTGAAATCTATGGTTTCGAATCTCAACACATTTAAAACATCGTTAGATCGTTTAATTCTATTTAAAACATCCAAATCCAAAACAATTTCTTTAACGTGTTATTCACTATTCAAAAATGTGAATAAACTTCGTTAACAAAGTTCATTCTCTTATTCATTTTAATTCAAAGGATTATTCACTATTCAAGAATGTGAATATAACTCCATTAATAGGTTTCAACAATTTTCTTATCAAAATAAGTCATTTGCGAATTTATAAAACAACGTTTATAAATTCCATTTCTATTTATTTATAAAGACTTCCTTTTTATAAATTCTTTTATTAACCTATTCCAGTTTATAACTCAATTATAAACTAAAAATTCACATTATAAGTTAAATACTTATAAAACGATTATTTTACCAAATCGTTCTTTTTAAACTTCATAATTATAAATCTTATAACTTATAAGATCCATTTATTTAACCAATCTATTCTTCAAATAATTTCACCAAATTTATAAATCTTACTATTTATAAATTTCTTTTATAACTTCACAGTTTATAATTCTATAAATTTCATTCAATTATGAAATTCATTTTCACTTCATTCAAACACTTATAAAAACTCGTTTTATAATGTCAACATTTCAATTTATAAATATCCATTTATAAATCTCTAAATATAATTCAATTTATATTATTCTTTTAAAACGTCTTAAATCTCCTTTATTATTTCACCATTTTGATTCATAAAATAATTAAATTTCATAAATCCTATATTTAAACTTTTCACAATTATTTCAGAAATCCCAATTTAACTATTTTATAAAGTCCTTAATTATTTATTTTCAAAAACCAGCTTTTAACTATATTTCTTAAAAATAACAATTTTTATAACTTTAAAAATTATAATGTTTATTGATTTATAATGGATCAATTCCAAAATATAGTATATTTTCAAAAATCACTTTATAAATCATTTTAAAATTCCAAATTTGGTCCAATGATGCTACACACCAAATAGTCAATCACGACTACAACGATATCATATATCGATATGATAATCCATCAAACATCAAAATATCTGAAATCAAATAAATACTGTTGAGGAATCCAGTTGGATCCCTCCAACCTGTTTTCCTGCATCCACAAACATTAGCGCAATACCAATTTCGCTCCAGTACGAAATTATCGCGGTATATGTTCTTATTAAATATTATCCGCTTAATAACGGCGTAATAGGGTCTCATCCGCTAAACAAAAAATGCGGGAAATCAACAACTGCAATATATACATATGCCAATATATATATATTGATATTATATATAATACCAATTTCACTGTTTATGAAATATTCGCAGTATATGTTTTTAATAAATAACATCCGCTTACTAACGGCGTATAATGTCTATTTTAACAATCAATAGATATCAATCAACATTCAAACATGCATTCAAATATTTTAAATCTAACTATTTAAAATAAAATCGAAACTGATTCGATTGAGTGAGAAGTTCTCACCTTGATTTTATTTCCGTTTTAGCGATTTATTTCGAATAAAATTAAACGGACGTTTAATTTTACCCAAAATCTCACTAGCTCCAAATGACTCCAACCCAATTTCATCGCGTAGTGCTCGTCCATACGATTCCAACGCAACTGGTTTCGCGCGTTTTCGACCTCGTATGAAAAAGTTATTGATTTTACAAGATTGTACACGATTTAAATTGAAATTAATTTACAATTTCTTATATATATTATACAACCTTTGATCTGGGCCGTGCATTTTTGATGATGGAATCGGGGCCGCGTGTTGCTTTCTCTCCCACGCTCCATCTTCCTCACGTTACAGCCGAAACAAATGAACCCACTAACCCTAATAACGCGATCAACTACGAGCCCCTCCACCTCGATCAACCACCCTAATTTTGTGCGCACGTCCCCACTCCACCCACGGTCAGAACGCGCGCCCACTCGGTCGCCCTATACGCACGCAAATCGAGCATGAACGGCAGGCCTTTGAGCCTCGATTTCGACCACTACGTTGCTCCAATCCAGATCTTGACCGTTGGATGTGTGGATGGCATTGTGCTCTTCAATTTACTAGTTGGAGATTCGTTGAATCGATGAACGGATTGGAAGAACGAGAGGGAAAGAGTTTGGCAAATTCTGGCCGTTCAGGGGGGTGGCGGCTGCAACGTGATTAGGGTTTGGTGTTTTATTATTATTTTTTTAATTTGTGTGGGGGGCTATTTATAAGGAATTCTCAAACACTATTCATCCCGGAAATTCCGAACTCCGATTTACGCGCCGTAACCAGCGTTTCTAAGGTTTACCCCGCGTTCCGGACATAATGGAACATGTTTCGGAAGCTAATTCGGAAGTATGTGCGAGTTATGGCTGTAAACGCTCAATTTAAATTAAACCGATTTAAGTCGATTTCTAGGCGTTTTAATTTGTACCGGACAAACGGTAAATCCAATTGACTTGAAATTTGAAACCTTACAATAATATCACATTACGGATCCGATGAAACTATTTTCGTCGAAATCCGAGACTTTTTGAAAAATGGCTATTTTCGCTCGCCAAATTTAAATTAAAAACGATTCGATGCGTTTAGAGCTGCCGCGATCAAACGATAGCTCCGATTGACACGAAATTTGAAATCCGGTAATAACTAACTATTACGGATCCAATGGAACTGGTTTCGTTCAATTCTGAGACTGTTCAAAAATTGACTATTTTCACTAGTCGATTAAATTATTAAAATATTCAATTTTCACAAATTAACTTTAAATTCGATTTTAAAAGTTCTAAAATATCATTCTAACTCCCATATGATAAAATAAAATTTTACAAATCATTTTCAATCATATTTATCTATATTTTCAATTATTTCCATAATTTAACGTATTAAATTATCGATTTAATTATTCAATTTAAATCCAATAATTCAAATAAAAATTTATTTGACTTATAAATTCACCTATTTATATTTAAAATAAATTAAATATTCAAATTTTAATTAATAAAAATTCTGGGTCGTTACAATCTTCCCCACTTAAAAGAATTTCGTCCTCGAAATTAACAAGTAAGAAAAGTTATAGAATTTATTAATTTTCCCAAATTCATAATTAAACTTATTACAATAACTTTACTAAGTTTAAAATCATACTTAGTTATCTTTTCAAAAACAACTACTATTGTTTAACTTTCAATTCCAAAATCAAAGTTAAAGTTTTCAAAAATATTCCAATTTTCTTAAATTTTTCTAACGCCTTAAATTTTCGGAAAAATTCGCCATAGTCTCCTTTGCGCGGCTCGATCCGAAAAAAAAATGACAGTATATATATCACAAATATACATCTCATCAAGTAATGAGGCATCCCGCAGGGAAAAAAGTGTAAAAGTACGATATTTAATCCGAGATATGTACCTTATATTTTATTAGCAAGCATATACGGCTAATATAGCGCGAAAGCGAGCTCCAAATGCGAAGCAAACGCGATCCGCACCTACTAAATACTCAACAAACAACATGAGAATCATGCATATATGAAAGTAATATCAATATACAACATATAGCAACATATCAACTATATATGTCACATAGCAAATGCAACTAAACAACAAATGCAATATATATTCAACCATCAACCAATTATCATCCAACTAACATTCATAACCAATAATATTCATTTATATACAATGAAATAGGTTTTCAATTTAAATCACATTTGATTTATTTACATTGGATTTTATCAACATTCATTCTCAATTCAATTAGTTATCATTTACTAATTAAATCCAATTCACATTCAATTCTATTCAAATTTATTTACTTCTAATTTGAATTTCAATTTCATAGCTTCCAATTTCATTAACTCTTAATGAATTATATAAAATCAACTACCAACCATATAACAACCAATGTATATTTATTATAACCAAATTCCTTTACTTATATTCATTCAATTTAGTTTCAACACCATCACTTTCAATTGGTTTAATTAAATTGATTTTTATTCAACTATTCAACTTTCTAATAACATTAGATTTTAATGAATTAACACTTTCATTCATTATTCCATATCCAATTTAATTCACATTTAATTGATTAATCATTCAATCCATTCATTCAATTCATTTACACAGTTGAATTTCATTTATATAACTCAAGTTCACATCCATTTAATCCACTTGATTATTTACTTCGATACCAAAATCAATTCCCTTCAACAACACTTAAGTTATATTCCATTTAACTTTAAATTCATTTTTATTTACTACTCATATTCATAAACATATTCATATAGTTTCACTTCTCATATATAAGTTTATTTCACAATTGTAAATCACTTTAATTATAATTTAACTCTTATAATTCATTTGCTTATACAATTATTCTTTTATTTAGATTATTCAAATAACTAAACAATCAACTTATATACACTTTAATAATTCTGAAAATTATTTCTTTATATATAAAATATAATCAAGTAAAATTATTTCATTTACCCAATTTAAAACAATATTATGTCGAATTGTTCTGTATAAGTGTTTAGAGATTCCTATCAACAACGTTAATTACTCGTATTAACCAGAATCTATATACCACTCAACAAACCAATCATCACAATATAAAAAAAATTTATATTCACTAACAAATACGCTCTCATATCTATTATTACACTCAAATTCATTCTAGAGTACTGCTGACTCTATCTCTAATGAGTAATACCCAACAGAACCATGGTTGTCGCTTAACCATAAGCTCTGATACCAAATGTAACGTACGTGGATTTTCGTTGCCGAAAAACCGAATAGTTATGGGTTTAAGAAAGAAGAAAAGAAAAAGAAAGAAGAAGAGATAAGAAGATAGAAAATAGGAAGAAGAGAAAATAGAAAGGAGAACAGAAAATTTTAAAAATAGAAGAAAAAGAGAATAGAGAATTTGAAAACAGAGGGAAAATAGGACGGAACAGAAAACAACAGAACAACAGAATCTCACAATTTGCAGCGGAACAACATATAATAATAAATGAATAATCTTTAAACAAAGAACTATATCGGTTATTACATTTTATACATTTCATTTCATCATATCATCAGAGTATACAACAACAACAAACAGTGCAGCGGAAAAAGAAATACTATATAAGTAGTAATACGGCATGCCATCCAGCTTGCCTCCAGCAACTCCAGAATATCCAGAATATCCTGATAAACCTGAACTCTTAACTGCCCGTGTGGAAATTGGTGGGCACCCAGAGTTTAGGAAGGAAAACAATAAACTCCAAGTCAGTCATGTGACTGGTGTGAGAACTCAAAACAGTTTACTTAACTTTAAAATCAAAATAGAGGAATATTTTAAAACTTAATTCGCAATGCTTTTAAAAATGAGACTACCATAAGGCCTCCCGCACACACACACAATGCAAACGCAGAATCGGAGGAGATTTCTCCTTATGATAGTCAAAGATGCTTGATACGCATTTAAAATAATATTTGATATTATTACTAGTGCATAATGTAGCAAAAATCATTCAAAAATAAAGATATAAATCTTAGCCAGCATAGACATTCCGCACTTATGCCTACTATAGCTACTATGTTCAATAGCAGGTTACCGCCACATTCCATAGCAGGTTATACAACTAAAACCGTACAAGTTTCGTATTGTTTCTTTGGATTTCCAACAAATGGTCAGGCCAAGGAACTTCCCATTGCCATATGGAAACGCCTCTGGCTGGACGTCCCCGAGAACTTAACCAGCTCTCTGCCAACACAAGGTCGGGTTACCTTTATCACTAGGTAACTACTACACGAATATGGCATCCCCCGGTCCCATTGGACCTTTTAACCGAGCGCTCGTCACCAACAACACCACACAGTAATAAAATATAGTGTTTCAACATGAGTAAATATCTGGGCTCCATACCATGATACCACCCTTTCCAGAAGGAAATGCACATACCCTAAAGGGAGCTACCCCTCATAACCTTGCCGCATCTTTCCTGTTTTGACCATTCCGGTATGTGAGGCTCGACGAAGTCACGTCCACAAAAACATACTTTATACAAAAGCCATGCTTTGGGTCAACAAATGATCAACACAATGATCACTAAGATAGACGATCAAATAAACGATCCTATCACAAATAATCAACACAATGATCATTTCAGCATCACTCAGCATGTCACATTACCAAATTGGGAATATATCGCTGATAACATTCAACTATATAACCTCTGAGCACGTACGTCTCAGAGAAGGGTGTTAAGCTAAAAGAATAAATTCTCCGCCACCAACAGAAATATATTTGAAAGAAATCGGCTTTATATCTCAACTTGTAATGTCAGACATACAATCCATACAAGTCTGTTCCGGGCTCGAACAGAACCGAAGGCACTTATAAAGAAGTCCTTGCAATCCGGATATTCACAATCCTGATCGGATTTCCCATCACTTATGGAATCTCTATACCAGGAGCGACCCAGTGCAGAGACAATCGATAGGTCATCCTATCGCTCTCGCAAATACCGGTCTTCAACACCGATCTTCAAATGCAATTCATAACGACGTATCACATATTCGGAGTGGGTTATACGACCCCATGGTCCTTTCCCGGTTAACCCGAATAGTGAGCGCTTATTCAAAAATAAGTGTGGCATTCACATTCAAACAAATCACATCAATTACCCATTCAAAGGGAAATATTGATAGTCGGTTATTGAACTATCAATGGATATGCACACATCACCCGTTTCCAAATAATTTTCCAAATTATTTATTTTCCAAAATATCTTCACTAGATATATTATTCCAACACTTCAAAAATAAATTAATATTTATTTTTAAACAAATTCCATTTTTTTCACTTATAAATTCCATAATGAATTTATATCCTCAAATATTCATGCATATACGATTTCAATTATCCATTTTCAATTTATCTTCAAAAAGATGAATTCTAAATATCACTTCATATTGGAAAACAATCCCATACTTATTTAATAAGTAATTCACAAATTTTATTTATTTTCAACACTTGGAAAATATTCAATATACTTAAATCGAAATTAAGTATATATTTCATTCTTTAAGGAAATCATTCTCTTAAACATATTTGTTTGGGCCAAAACGAATGTTACGTAAAACATCGTTACGACAACCCAAAATCACTAGTATAGGGATTCGAATTTAAAATAGATATATAAATCCCAATACTATACAAAACATTTCCTTTCGGAAATCATTTACTATAACAACAGTGTTATAGTCCATTATTTCCTTCTATTTCTCGAAAACGTCTATTTCAACAATAAATGTTGAAATCTATGGTTTCGAATCTCAACACATTTAAAACATCGTTAGATCGTTTAATTCTATTTAAAACATCCAAATCCAAAACAATTTCTTTAACGTGTTATTCACTATTCAAAAATGTGAATAAACTTCGTTAACAAAGTTCATTCTATTATTCATTTTAATTCAAAGGATTATTCACTATTCAAGAATGTGAATATAACTCCATTAATAGGTTTCAACAATTTTCTTATCAAAATAAGTCATTTGCGAATTTATAAAACAACGTTTATAAATTCCATTTCTATTTATTTATAAAGACTTCCTTTTTATAAATTCTTTTATTAACCTATTCCAGTTTATAACTCAATTATAAACTAAAAATTCACATTATAAGTTAAATACTTATAAAACGATTATTTTACAAAATCGTTCTTTTTAAACTTCATAATTATAAATCTTATAACTTATAAGATCCATTTATTTAACCAATCTATTCTTCAAATAATTTCACCAAATTTATAAATCTTACTATTTATAAATTTCTTTTATAACTTCACAGTTTATAATTCTATAAATTTCATTCAATTATGAAATTCATTTTCACTTCATTCAAACACTTATAAAAACTCGTTTTATAATGTCAACATTTCAATTTATAAATATCCATTTATAAATCTCTAAATATAATTCAATTTATATTATTCTTTTAAAACGTCTTAAATCTCCTTTATTATTTCACCATTTTGATTCATAAAATAATTAAATTTCATAAATCCTATATTTAAACTTTTCACAATTATTTCAGAAATCCCAATTTAACTATTTTATAAAGTCCTTAATTCTTTATTTTCAAAAACCAGCTTTTAACTATATTTCTTAAAAATCACAATTTTTATAACTTTAAAAATTATAATGTTTATTGATTTATAATGGATCAATTCCAAAATATAGTATATTTTCAAAAATCACTTTATAAATCATTTTAAAATTCCAAATTTGGTCCAATGATGCTACACACCAAATAGTCAATCACGACTACAACGATATCATATATCGATATGATAATCCATCAAACATCAAAATATCTGAAATCAAATAAATACTGTTGAGGAATCCAGTTGGATCCCTCCAACCTGTTTTCCTGCATCCACAAACATTAGCGCAATACCAATTTCGCTCCAGTACGAAATTATCGCGGTATATGTTCTTATTAAATATTATCCGCTTAATAACGGCGTAATAAGGTCTCATCCGCTAAACAAAAAATGCGGGAAATCAACAACTGCAATATATACATATGCCAATATATATATATTGATATTATATATAATACCAATTTCACTGTTTATGAAATATTCGCAGTATATGTTTTTAATAAATAACATCCGCTTACTAACGGCGTATAATGTCTATTTTAACAATCAATAGATATCAATCAACATTCAAACATGCATTCAAATATTTTAAATCTAACTATTTAAAATAAAATCGAAACTGATTCGATTGAGTGAGAAGTTCTCACCTTGATTTTATTTCCGTTTTAGCGATTTATTTCGAATAAAATTAAACGGACGTTTAATTTTACCCAAAATTCTCACTAGCTCCAAATGACTCCAACCCAATTTCATCGCGTAGTGCTCGTCCATACGATTCCAACGCAACTGGTTTCGTGCGTTTTCGACCTCGTATGAAAAAGTTATTGATTTTACAAGATTGTACACGATTTAAATTGAAATTAATTTACAATTTCTTATATATATTATACAACCTTTGATCTGGGCCGTGCATTTTTGATGATGGAATCGGGGCCGCGTGTTGCTTTCTCTCCCACGCTCCATCTCCCTCACGTTACAGCCGAAACAAATGAACCCACTAACCCTAATAACGCGATCAACTACGAGCCCCTCCACCTCGATCAACCACCCTCATTTTGTGCGCACGTCCCCACTCCACCCACGGTCAGAACGCGCGCCCACTCGGTCGCCCTATACGCACGCAAATCGAGCATGAACGGCAGGCCTTTGAGCCTCGATTTCGACCACTACGTTGCTCCAATCCAGATCTTGACCGTTGGATGTGTGGATGGCATTGTGCTCTTCAATTTACTAGTTGGAGATTCGTTGAATCGATGAACGGATTGGAAGAACGAGAGGGAAAGAGTTTGGCAAATTCTGGCCATTCAGGGGGGTGGCGGCTGCAACGTGATTAGGGTTTGGTGTTTTATTATTATTATTTTTTTAATTTGTGCGGGGGGCTATTTATAAGGAATTCTCAAACACTATTCATCCCGGAAATTCCGAACTCCGATTTACGCGCCGTAACCAGCGTTTCTAGGGTTTAACCCGCGTTCCGGACACAATGGAATAGGTTTCGGAAGCTAATTCGGAAGTATGTGCGAGTTATGGCTGTAAACGCTCAATTTAAATTAAACCGATTTAAGTCGATTTCTAAGCGTTTTAATTTGTACCGGACAAACGGTAAATCCAATTGACTTGAAATTTGAAACCTTACAATAATATCACATTACGGATCCGATGAAACTAGTTTCGTCGAAATCCGAGACTTTTTGAAAAATGGCTATTTTCACTCGCCAAATTTAAATTAAAAACGATTCTATGCGTTTCGAGCTGCCACGATCAAACGATAGCTCCGATTGACACGAAATTTGAAATCCGGTAATAACTAACTATTACGGATCCAATGGAACTGGTTTCGTTCAATTCTGAGACTGTTCAAAAATTGACTATTTTCACTAGTCGATTAAATTATAAAAATATTCAATTTTCACAAATTAACTTTAAATTCGATTTTAAAAGTTCTAAAATATCATTATAACTCCCATATGATAAAATAAAATTTTACAAATCATTTTCAATCATATTTAACTATATTTTCAATTATTTCCATAATTTAACGTATTAAATTATCGATTTAATTATTCAATTTAAATCCAATAATTCAAATAAAAATTTATTTGACTTATAAATTCACCTATTTATATTTAAAATAAATTAAATATTCAAATTTTAATTAATAAAAATTCTGGGTCGTTACATTATCTCAATTATACTTCATTTTATTCAAAAACTCAAGGATTAACAATAATTTCTTTTAAAGCTTGTCCACTTAATAATAAAATCACTTATTTAAATGACTTAATAAAATCTCAAACAAAATCAAGTTTATTTTTCCTAAATTTCTTTGTTTTAAATAAACATAAAATAAACATTAGGCATTAAAGAAAATTGGTTTTAAAATATTTATTTAAAACAACATGTTTGTTATAAACCTTTGGAAAGTAAATAGAATATAGATTTTGTTTTTACTTTATAATCAAATCCTTTATTAACAAAAATCTTGCTTTAAAATAAACATTTTATATGAAAGAGAATTTGTTTTATATATTCATTCTCAACCAAGCAAATTGATATATACTTAAAGAAAATTAGTTTTCCTTTGAAAACAAAGTTAAATAAACCAATCTTAATTACAATTCCAATATTTAATTAGAACGGGCCGAAGCCCACAACGACGCAACACGACCCAAACCCGCTTCTTCTTCCCTAAATCATACCTGAATCCCGCTCCATTCCATCTCCAGGAAACAAAATCGATTGGCAATACATATCGTCACACGAAAAATCGACCGACTCGAGTGTAACTCGAGACCGTCTTCAATCCCACACGCACGCATGAGCCACCCTCCACCTCATCGTCTCATCCAAACCTTGAAATCCGATTGTGCACAATGACACGTGTATACGTGCACCATCGCGCCGATGCCCATTCCTAACTCACGATCATTTGAGTCGACTCCCCATCCTTCCCTGGTCACCATCATCACCTCAATGATATCCCACCATCTCTCGAATGAAAAACGACTCCTCAACCCGAACGAAGAAAACACCAACCCTACTGATCATCGAACTGCGCTCGCCTTCCACCATCGAACATCACGTCTCCTTCACCGATCAATAGGTATTTCAATCCACCACCATTATGCCAAAACCCACGAATTCCGATCGCACCATCTCCCCTCAAAAGTTCTGCGATTTCACCATGGCCACAACATCCCTTAAACCCTAATAACCACTCGTTCATCCAATCCCAACCCAAAACCAAGATTCCGCCACGGTCGGCACCTCCCCTAGGTCCACCAGCAGCTTCCAGACCCGGCCGCACCACCCCACGATGGCTAAATCGCCAGAAATAAATTTTTGAATGGAAATCGTTCATTCCCAAATCTCTTACAATCTAGGCTGTTAAAAATCATGATTTAACCTTTAAAAATCCTATTTCTATAAGGGAAATCAACATGCATGCGTAAATCTTTGATTCAATTGCATTGAAATTTCACATAATTATGATTTTTACTGTAAAACGAGACCAGAGCTAACTACACAGCATAAATTGTTCATGAAAATATTTTTAGCTTAAACTACACTAGAATATAAACATATTCCAAGTTTACATCAACATCATTCATGAATCAGGTTAATAGATATTTATTTTTGAAACTGAAATGAACAAAGTGTTTATTGTCAACAGAGCATGCATATTATTTTCAATTTGAAAGTAATTGTTTCTTACCTTAAACATCTTGGTTCCAGAAACTTTTAAAACTTGAAGTTGAAGTCTTTGATTTAGAAATTGAAATCTTTAAAATTTGAAATCAAAATTTGCTTGAATCCCCAGGGTTTGATACTGAACAGAGAATGCTCCAGTAGACTAGATTTACAGAGTACTTTCTTCTTTTAATTTGATTGTTGTTGCTTAGAAATTTAAACAGAGGCCATATACTGTTTTTAGTTACAGATTTTGATTTCTAAAGCAAACCACTCAGATCTGAGACAACATATATATATATATATATATATATATATATACACACACACACACACACACACACACACACACAACTTTGAAATAAAGCCGAGGAACAGAGAATGACTATCTTGGTGGCTAGAAGATATTATCTCAGCTGAGAGGAAATTTGAAAAGAAAATAAAATGATTAAGTTAGATTTAGATCAGGAAGTTTATGCCAGATGTTTAACGTGTTTACTGATATAAAGATTTATCACTATTAAACCATAGTTTATATTTTGTTAAAACTTGTTTTCCGCAACCTGTTTCACATAACAGCAATGATTTGCAACCTTTCTCTTATTATATATTTATATAAACTATAAAATGTTCAAAGTTTATGTAACTATGAAGTTAGATAACCTATTGTTATTTTTGACAAACTTGTGTTGTATTTATACATTTATTACAATAAAAGAATTGCAAAGTGATTTTTAAAATGTCTTCAAAGCTTTCATTTGTCACTTATACATTTTGAAATAAAAGTGAGAAATTATTAAAATAACCTTCTTCGTTAATATATTTGTATATATGCGTTACTTTCAACCAAACAAACTAAAATAATATTCTATACTTCCATGCACTTCAAAACCAAATGAATTTGTTTATTTAAATAAAATAACATTTCCAATATACATATGTTATTTTAAAACAAGAACTACAAAGTGGTGTAATAATTATTTTTAAATCCTTCATGTATATATAACCATATATACATCTTTTATTTATTATATAGTAATATATTATTTCAAAATAAATCAAGTCACTTCCTTCTTTATTAATTAATACTATAAAAATATACTACTTCAAAATAACTTAGTTCATTGATATCTGTGTGTATATAGTTTCTCCTATTTATTGAAGTGATTTTTGTACACATCAATTTATAAATTTTTTATCTTATTTAAATATTATAAATCTTCCTTTTTAACTTATCATAACATATATACAACTTTTCCAACTCAGTGTATATATATATATATCATTATTTTTAGAAACTTAAAACTCCTTTTTATTTAATACAAACAACATTGTTTATATATATACCAAAATCAAAAATATCACTTTTAGAATAAAATATGCATATTTATTTTTTAAAAACATAAATACATATTTTTAAATCTAAAACAATATATACAATTTTATTTTTAAACCAAAATATACATATAAGAAATTCTATTTAAATTAAATTTGTAATATGATATAGATTTGAAAATTCAAGTTAGACTGGTTTAGAAAATTGTTTACAATTATTATTTATTGATCAGTGGAAATATTGTATATTAAAATACAATATTATTGAATATTATAAATTAATATTCACAACTCGGGATGTCCAAAATCCCAGGTTGTTATAAAGATTCTCCTTTCTCCTCCATCTTTATCTGAGCTTGGGACCGGCAATGTGAAATAGACATTGTTAGACTTAAAAAGGGATTAAAATTTTAAGATGCATAACATAACCAAATACAAAAATAATAGTCTGTAACTCAAGAATTTGGGAAAACAACAAAGTTATCACAAAAAAAAAAATCAAACTACAATAGAGAAATTTTACCTAAGATATGTAGAATCGGTTATTCAGCTGCCACTTTCGGTACACTGCTATTGGCAAAACGTATACCTGCATAACGGACAAAGTTGATTAGCATCAACATAGCATATCGTTCCTAAATGATAAGTGATGCTATATAACATACACATAGTTCATTCCACTAAATGTTGCATTTTTTCAAGTATGTAGTGGTTAATGACACACTTTTTTAATTTTTGTAATGTCATATATGGAAAATAGTATACCTCTATGTTGAAAGCCTCTGTTTCATGATTACATTCAATTTTGTAAAGTAGATTGATATATCAAAGTGTATATTACAGAAAATTCATCTAACAAAAAAGGTTGCATTAATGGAGATTTAACAATCATTGAAATATTAGATATCAGCCAATTAATGGTTTCCAAATCATAACCAACAAACAAAGATTTTTTCTTCCTATAATTATCAAAACAGTAAGGTCAAAAAATTGAAACCAATAAGCAGTATGATTGTGCTAGGGAGACAAAGAAAGCGGAACTCCAAAATAACAATGTGAAAGAAATCAAGGTATTTTATAGTTTGAAAGGTAAAAATTTTCAATGTTCACATATAAATAAAAGATAAATTCATAAAACGAACTGTACCCCTTTACTCTGACAAGCATTTGTATACCACTACCGAGCATGCTGCTGTATCCCCTTCCCACCAAGCAATTTTTCTTCTTCCTGACAGTGCAAATAACTATGAACCACTCGCCAACTCTACCCTTTCCAACTCACTCTCTCCTACCACTTCCTTACATCTTGATGCTAATAAGAAAAAACAGAGAAATAAGAAACAAATGAAGAAAAACTACTACACCACTACTACACATTGCGAAAATTATTGTTTTATTTTTTGATGGACGACAAATTTACCTCACTTTTTTCACATAGCTAATTTCTATATTGCACGTAATGCGAGAGTAGAAGCTGCTCTTGGGAAATCACCGCATCAAAATTTTGAGCCGTTTCCCTCAACATGTAAACGTCACAGCAGTTGCATATTTGTTTTTCAGGCTGAAATTGAAATATGCGAACGCATTGCTTCATGGAATAATTTTATACGGTTATAATGAATGCTCATTTTTATTTCGTTATATAATAACATCTCCAAACTTTTAATGAAGTTGTTTTTATTACCTTTTTCTCCCTTCTACTATACTTTATGATACTATATTGCATAATCAAACACCCTTAATGCCCTAGAATAAGGAATCTGAAATCAATTTTTCGTGTTCAGTCAGGTCTCTTTGATCAATCTTGAATCAGATTGTCTATCCATACGCAGCGATACCCTAGGTACACGACTCCATCGGTAAGCAATTATCAAGTTTAATTACAATTTCTCATAATATGTTTCATCCTTGATATATTTGGTCCTCAAAATTTGGTAACTTTATGATTTTATAAACAAACCCATGGGTATTGCACTAGTATATATAAACAGTGAACTTCAAGTTTATTATTTTGTCCAAGTTAATTGGTTATAGAATACATCTCCATTTGTGAACTTCCTTATTATATGTAATTTAGTTTAATACGAATGATAAATATATGGTAATTTTTGAAATCAAAAAAATGTAAACTTACTCTGCAGCAATCAATATCACTATTCTACTTTTGTTATACTATTTAATTATTCTATCGTTACTATTATTTACCGTCAGCTTGATCTTATAAACCGTCTCAATATTCATGCCCTTTGCTCTATTTTAGGTATTATTAATATATTTTGGTTAAATTAGGAGTTTGTTCAATGGTTAACTGCGTTATGCATGTAAAGTGATAATATAGCCCTACAATAATCATGCAACTCCCTATCAAGTAAATGGTAAGAATGCTCAAAACTGAACTAGCTTTGTACTTCAGCTCTTTTAATAATTAATATTAATGAAATATCGATGAAACAAGATAAGTGATATGGAATAATGCTTATAATTATATACAACTAGAGTGAACCCGTGCTTCGCACACGGAATTGCACAATATAAGTAAAAAAAAATTCCATATACATTTCATGGGTGCGGTGTTGGACAAATGCATTGGACGTTGGCATTGGTTGTTACCTGCATTCAATCAATGATTTTTATATGTGGACATAGTTGTATATTTTAAAGCTTGCAACTACACAGCATATTGTTTGAAGGCTGAGAATTTGAAGGACATATACAAAGACAGCAAGACAATATATATACCAAGGGAATTCCGTGCATAAATATTGTATTTAACATACAATGGACTTGTTGTCACGTGGTCTTGGAAGAACAGGGGAAGTAATATGTGGGGAAAAAACTTACTCAGTGAAACAGTTATAGTACAGTCGGTTGCTGTCAAAAGGGATAGTGCAAAAGCAACGAATTTGTATGCTCAGAATAGCTACAATGTCATTTTGCATTAAAGTTAAATTCACACATTAACAAAGATACATAAATATTGTTTCGTCACATATATAGCAGTTCAAATCTAGCTTGGAAAAATGCAAGAAAAAAAGTGATTGCTGAAGATCCTTAAAAATTGGTACAACACAATTTTTTCCCTAGCGCTTAATGCGGTGGTAAACAATATGTACCGAACGCTGCAGCATTTTCTCCTTAGTGCTGAATCTGTCCTAGCAACTGCCCTTATCCTAACCACTTCAAAAGATGCTCCTTGAGCTAGTCCTGCGCACAGCCGTATTGTTGTCAGTATTACAGTGAAGACTTAATAACTGTTACATTACTGTTTCGAATAAGAAGAAAAGTATACTAATTATTCCGTGGTCAAAAAAAGCATCCCATCAACTGTCATATGCATAGCAAGTTAGCAATCGAATTTAGTAAAGCAAGGTATACTATTATTTGTGGTCTAAGTTGTTATACATCAATCTGTTATAGCAGTTTTATGTTGGTTTTAAACCTTAGTAGTAAAAAATGTGTAATGACAGCATAGAATATCTTTCTAATTTGTGTTCTAATTTGTTTTACAGCAGTCTGTTATAGCAATTGTATGTTGGCTGAAAGGTATTTCCATTGTATATCCTTTGAATTGTGTGCATAGCATCCTAGTGGAATATGAAAGCATAGAATAATTTTGTACTACAACAAAGTTAGTAGTGAGAGTCTATTTTTATTAAAGAGTAGAAAAAGAGTATGATCAAATGCGATCCATCAGAAACTCATAGAAAAGAATTACTAAACCTTTGTAAACTTAACCAATTATAGCTTTTTGTATTTACAGTACAATAATGCAAATCGAAGAAGAAAGTATTTTGTAAATTAATATATATCGATGTTATTCATAATATCAACTCGCTGAACTAAAATTTGGAACGTAGATTAAGAGGTGCCGCCAAAAGTAATATTGGTTGTAAATATAAAATCATCTATGACGGCTGTATATCAGAAATTATTTATGAATTATTAATACATACTCATAGAGACACACACATGTATGTATATCACTGTTCCATCCAAAACTTTCTCAAGTCACAACCTCTTGTTATGTTATGATGTAGGGACAACACATCGGTAGCAGCCTAGTCCAAATTCAAAGGAGAATCTTTGCAAGTTAGTGAAGATAGTGTAATTTAGATTACCATTACTGATATAAGTTAGTAAAATTTTGATATTTTATCAATAATATTATAAAGCAACAATAACAACCTGCGAACCAATATCAGAAGTTGCTAACTGACTACAACATATAGCTAGTAGAAGTACAGACTCATTTGATAGATTTTTGTTTGTTTATGCTCAACAATCGGTTTTATCTTTCTATTATGCATTAACGATGTGTTCTAAAATGAATAACTATTATTTCTAGTCTCAAAACAAACACCCATTGTATATAATTGCAAGTTTCTAATGAATTACTGAAGGTACTTCAAGGATCTTGATCTTCAAAGTTCAGCAAGCATGGGCAATCAAATAATAAATCAAGTGCATTCTAACCTGCATGTACAAAATTGTAGCAACAAAAGCATTTGATAGCATTGGCAGTAGTTTTAGTTTAGCTTCATGCTTTGCTGGCCCATTTTAGTTTCACATTTCAGACCTTGCATATACCATTTCCTATCGTGTCTATACTCTTGTCCAGATTTGGATCATGCTTCATAATTCAATTTCTGTTCTAGTAGTGCATAACAGGTTTCAGCTCAAGTGACCTTATCCAGCTAACGTTTATGCTTTGGATTTGCTTTAGCAGTTTCTCATTCAAGCTAATTCAGGATCTTCAGCGCGTTCATGTCGCATTTCAAGACCACTCGTGCCATTCCTCACAGTCGTACTAACAGTCCTGTATAAATGAAAAGTTATTTATTTGATTTAGTACCTTTTGTATGCCTAAAGTAACTATATTGCACTATTGATATGTAGGTTGCTTATAGATTATTTATAGCACCACAGAGTATGTATCTTGAGAACTATAGCACATAAAAAATTCTGAGAACTATTGTTATGTTGCCCAAATTCTTATTTGTTGCATTATATGCAAAAAGTTCAATAAGTTTCCTAACTAATTTTCATTTTTTCTTTACTGTAGCTGTGTGAAAATGATTAACACCCCTATTGTAACAAATAAATCTCAAAAATAGTTTCAAACAGAAACTTGTAAGTAGTTTTGGGAAATAGTATAAGGTTGAAGTACTTAAAAATTGAAATTACGATGGAAATTGGTTTAAAAATTGAAATAAATCATTTGTAAGTATTAAGGGTTTATAACTAATCAACTTATTTGCTGTCATGTCAAATTACCATTGTATTCTTTATACTGCTAAAGCATTACTGTCATTGCATGTAAGAAAATAGGTTATGCATCATTTTTCATTTGTTTTCCTCTTGTCTTTTGCATCCGAAAGTGTCCCTTTATAGGTCTAAGACATTTTACGAAAAATGAAGATATTAAGAAACTACTAAGATTTACTACATAATTAAAGCTTAATTATAGCTTGATCAACCACTATATATGGACCATGTTGACAGTTTTCAATTTCAGATCAATGGCTTTCTAAAGAAGAATAGAAAACAAATTAAAATACGTGCATATTGTAAAATTGGTTTCATATATCTACAAAAAGCAACAGGGACCATTTTGACACTTAAACTTAGTGTTATATTGCGGTAGTATATAAAACAGGTTTAGCCACAATTGTCTATTGTAGATAAAGTAACCATAACATAAGATTATGATAACACAGTTAATATAAGGTTGAGCACTATATAATTGAAGTTAATAATGAATTCACAACTAGTTAGTATTCTGTTCTATAATGCCTACATTGCTAAAACATAAAGAAATACTGTTATAGTTGCACAAAAATATAATAAACTTGCAAACCTAAATCGGACAACCATACTAAAATTTTGAGAAATAAATTGAAAACAAATTAGTGAAAAAAAGAAACAAACAGGTACATTACTCATTTAATGGAATAGGTTAGCTATAGTATTCAAATTCAAAAATAGCAGCTTTATTTTTATCTAATTAGAATAGAAACTAAGAAGTAAATTCATAGAAAAATGTTTAATGGCATGAGTAAAATTTATGTATGTTAACTATATGCAGTTTTTGATGCAACTAAAGTAATATGATTTATAAATAAGATTTATTTTACCTTGAGTTATTGATTTTGTTATCCTTGCAATTTTGAAGATTTCAAGAGCAGTGTTAGGATGGAAAGGGTAGGTTACTACGGTTGGTTGACTGCCAATTAAATAGAGACTGTATATCAAAACCCTCAACAATTTATGCACTTTCACCGCACAAAATTGAAATCACCAAAGCGTAATCGCTGTAGCAAATCAACCGTACCAACTTGGTCACCTAATTGGAACTGAATATCCCTATATTAGCAAACATAAAAATCAAAAAAATGCTAAAATGGATTTTAATGAAAAATTAAAATTGGATATACAAAATCGAATATATTACTATTGGAATTAAGAAATCCGATTATAGGAAAAACCATACTGAAACGAAGCTCAGCAGCCCATGGTATGTTGAAACTGGAACCATGCACAATAGTAAGTTGACACATATATGATTAAATCAACACAACGAAGGAGAATATTAGGTGGTGAAAATTACCTTTCACGCAACGAAGCTAAGATTAATAGTGGAAAGGGAAAATGAAAGAGGAGCATTCCGTATACAGGTATATAATAGCATATCTTTGGGGAAAACGTATCGGTCGAGGTAAAACATAAATGATTGAAAAGGAAGATTTTGAAAAGGCTGCAAACAAATTTTTTTTTGGATGGCTAAATTGTAAAATATCATACAAATTCCTTAAATGGAAGGATTAGAGCCGAGAACAAATAGGGTGCAAGGAAAAAGTCAACACTATATTGGCTTTCTTATATAATAGAATAGATATCTTAAAATTAAAAAAGAGCAAAATTCGATGAATTTTAAGAATAACAATTCAACACTTACGTCCATTGCCCTGAAACCAAGTAGCCTTATTAAGTTTCCTCTCCTTTTCTTCCACTGTTCATGAATTATCAAGAAATAAGTAATCAGTAATAAACAAAATAGATTAACTGATCTTAAACCTAAAAAATCACTAAAATAAAAAGAAAATTTTACCAAAAACATAACGTAAAGTTAGCCTTTTGGTTAATTTTTTTGCAAAAAAATAATGGAATTGGACCATAAGTTTCCAAATCATAGGATCACAACTAACGATGCTAAAATATATAAGAAAATAGTGAATATAAAATATGACAAACCAAGTTACCGGTATTCTTTCATTTCCATCAACAACATCGCATTACCATAAAAATTCCAAAACACACTATTGAACAATACATTTATCGCCCTAGTCTCACATCCCAATCACAAAAATAAAATTCATATTATGTAAAAGGGAAGAAAAGATTAAAAATGGAAATATTGTTTTGCTTTATAAATAGAAAAATGAAAACAATTAGTAAAAAGAAATTAACCTTTATTTGAGCCAAATAATTTTTAGGTTAATTTTCCAATTTACTCAAAAGGAACTAAGAAGTTGAAAATGTTGGCTGCTATATGGATTCTTTTATAAATTGTCCAAGCATAATGTTGATTTTTCTCATTAGTAAATTGGCACATTTCGAGTAAAGTGCAAATTCACAATATAAATACTTGTAATGATTAAGGAAGCACAGTGTAAAACAAAATGCAAGAAAATATGATAATTCAGTATGTAGGATGGGATTGAATAAGCTAACAGATAAAGACTCATGGATAATACTTTTTTTCAGCAAACAATATTAGCAGCACTATCTGTATCGCCCTAGCATTATCAGTATCTCCCTGTGTAGAGAATCAGAAGACCAAAAACATATGCATGGAATATGATGCCTTATTAACTATTACCCGATTCCTAAGCCAATCTTGTAGTATTAAATACATTTAAACCACTACGTAATATAATCATGCAAATCTTGAAACTTGAATTACTTTCTATTGTGATTTTTCCAACCAAAACATAATTGTGACATAAGGTAGTTGTACTTGTTCAATAAATTAAGCATGAAGAACAGTAGCTGCTAAGTGGTTGCTAATTAGCTGACTTTTTGAGATCAGGTGGTTTAAGTTAAAACACTTGGATAACATGGTGTGTAATTGTGAATCTATGATGTTGGAACTAGATTTGTGATATTACTGCATAATGTAATCACTGTATGCTTTGCCATCGGCATTGCTATAGGCTGGATTTGACTGGACTGAATATCAGTAGTAACGGGGACCACTAACGATGTTTTGACTTGCTCACATTAATGTAATATGATCCATTCTAGCATGTTATAAATTTGGTTAATATCCACATATCCATACTGATAATTATTCCTTTATTATTTAGTTAACGGAGATTAGATTTGAACTAAGCATGTGCAATGTTTGAATAAATGTGAAAACAGTAGCAGTTTCATGTGAAGAAACAACCAAGAGGTCAACACCAATGAGCTTCTCCTACATATCAAAACATACTTTCAACACTCAAAAGGTGTAAATCTTTTCAGATAATCACAAAATTTAAGCCAAAGCTTCATGCAGCCGAATCTTTGAAGATGGGTAGGAAATCTATTGTTAATTAAACCTAAAACAAAATAAAGTATGTTTATAACAACCCATATGGAAACCCAACCAGAGAGCCAGTCGATCAAACGAAAACTACCAATTGATTTTTTTGCTCACAATTGTCAAACTAAAAGGAATTGAAAAAATGATTTTGCAATGAGAACATACCGAAAATGAAGGTTAATTGCAGTAGATCTGAAATTAGCACTATAAATATTGAATTTTTTTCCAGCAGAGAGGGAAAGTTGGTTGCGCTAATACGGATGATGACCTAATTGAGCTGCAGGAATTCGAAGGAGCGTTGAACTGCCGAAACAACAGTATGGCAGATGGTCGAACTGGGGGTTGCCATCGACTTTTTGGAAGGTTTGAAATCAGAAGATTGACCCACAGCTGGAAGGAGGACATGGTCTACTGGAAGAAAACAAAGATTTAGGGTTTTGAGAAAGCAATAATTTGGGTCGGGTATGGGATAAATTTGCGGTCGGAATGTCTGGGAGAGAGAAGGCTGAAAAGGCGAGAGAGGGAAGTAAACACGGAGGGAAAAAATTAGTCTGCGACGCTTCAATGTCAAAATTCATGGGGCCTTCTGTGCACTTGAAATGCAACTCACTAATAATAGTATACAGCCGTATTGTTGTCAGTATTACAGTGAAGACTTAATAACTGTTCCATTACTGTTTCGAATAAGAAGAAGAGTATACTAATTATGCCGTGGTCAAAAAAAGCATCCCATCCAACTGTCATATGCATAGCAAGTTAGCAATCGAATTTAGTAAAGCAAGGTATACTATTATTTGTGGTCTAAGTTGTTATACATCAATCTGTTATAGCAGTTTTATGTTGGTTTTGAACCTTAGTAGTAAAAAATGTGTAATGACAGCATAGAATATCTTTCTAATTTGTGTTCTAATTTGTTTTACAGCAGTCTGTTATAGCAATTGTATGTTGGCTGAAAGGTATTTCCATTGTATATCCTTTGAATTGTGTGCATAACATCCTAGTGGAATATGAAAGCATAGAATAATTTTGTACTACAACAAAGTTAGTAGTGAGAGTCTATTTTTATTAAAGAGTAGAAAAAGATCAAATGCGATCCATCAGAAACTCATAGAAAAGAATTACTAAACCTTTGTAAACTTAACCAATTATAGCTTTTTGTATTTACAGTACAATAATGAAAATCGAAGAAGAAAGTATTTTGTAAATTAATATATATCGATGTTATTCATAATATCAACTCGCTGAACTAAAATTTGGAACGTAGATTAAGAGGTGCCGCCAAAAGTAATATTGGTTGTAAATATAAAATCATCTATGACGGCTGTATATCAGAAATTATTTATGAATTATTAATACATACTCACAAAGACACACACATGTATGTATATCACTGTTCCATCCAAAACTTTCTCAAGTCACAACCTCTTGTTATGTTCTGATGTAGGGACAACACATCGGTAGCAGCCTAGTCCAAATTCAAAGGAGAATCTTTGCAAGTTAGTGAAGGTAGTGTAATTTAGATTACCATTACTGATATAAGTTAGTAAAATTTTGATATTTTATCAATAATATTATAAAGCAATAATAACAACCTGCGAACCAATATCAGAAGTTGCTAACTGATTACAACCTATAGCTAGTAGAAGTACAGACTCATTTGATAGATTTTTGTTTATTTATGCTCAACAATCGGTTTTATCTTTCTATTATGCATTAATGATGTGTTCTAAAATGAATAACTATTGTTTCTAGTCTCAAGACAAACACCCATTGTATATAATTGCAAGTTTCTAATGAATTACTGAAGGTACTTCAAGGATCTTGATCTTCAAAGTTCAGCAAGCATGGGCAATCAAATAATAGATCAAGTGCATTCTAACCTGCATGTACCAAATTGTAGCAACAAAAGCATTTGATAGCATTGGCAGTAGTTTTAGTTTAGCTTCATGCTTTGCTGGCCCATTTTAGTTTCACATTTCAGACCTTGCATATACCATTTCCTATCGTGTCTATACTCTTGTCCAGATTTGGATCATGCTTCATAATTCAATTTCTGTTCTAGTAGTGCATAACAGGTTTCAGCTCAAGTGACCTTATCCAGCTAACGTTTATGCTTTGGATTTGCTTTAGCAGTTTCTCATTCAAGCTAATTCGGGATCTTCAGCGTGTTCATGTCGCATTTCAAGACCACTCGTGCCATTCCTCACAGTCGCGATAACAGCCCTGTATAAATGAAAAGTTATTTATTTGATTTAGTACCTTTTGTATGCCTGAAGTAACTATATTGCACTATTGATATGTAGGTTGCTTATAGATTATTTATAGCACCACTGAGTATATGTATCTTGAGAACTATAGCACACAAAAAATTCAGAGAACTATTGATATGTTGCCCAAATTCTTATTTGTTGCATTATATGCAAAAAGTTCAATAAGTTTCCTAACTAATTTTCATTTTTTCTTTACTGTAACTGTGTGAAAATGATTAACACCCCTATTGTAACAAATAAATCTCAAAAATAGTTTCAAACAGAAACTTGTAAGTAGTTTTGGGAAATAGTAAAAGGTACGATGGAAACTGGTTTAAAAATTGAAATAAATCATTTGTAAGTATTAAGGGTTTATAACTAATCAACTTATTTGCTGTCATGTCAAATTACCATTGTATTCTCTATACTACTAAAGCATTACTGTCATTGCATGTAAGAAAATAGGTTATGCATCATTTTTCATTTGTTTTCCTCTTGTCTTTTGCATCCGAAAGTGTCCCTTTATAAGTCTAAGACATTTTACGAAAAATGAAGATATTAAGAAACTACTAAGATTTACTACATAATTAAAGCTTAACTATAGCTTGATCAACCACTATATATGGACCATGTTGACAGTTTTCAATTTCAGATCAATGGCTTTCTAAAGAAGAATAGAAAACAAATTAAAATACATGCATATTGTAAAATTGGTTTCATATATCTACAAAAAGCAACAGGGACCATTTTGACACTTAAACTTAGTGTTATATTGCGGTAGTATATAAAACAGGTTTAACCACGATTGTCTATTGTAGATAGAGTAACCATAACATAAGATTATGATAACACAGTTAATATAAGGTTGAGCACTATATAATTGAAGTTAATAATGAATTCACAATTAGTTAGTATTCTGTTCTATAATGCCTACATTGCTAAAACATAAAGAAATACTGTTATAGTTGCACAAAAATATAATAAACTTGCAAACCTAAATCGGACAACCATACTAAAATTTTGATAAATAAATTGAAAACAAATTAGTGAAAAAAAGAAACAAACAGGTACATTACTCATTTAATGGAATAGGTTAGCTATAGTATTCAAATTCAAAAATAGCAGCTTTATTTTTATCTAATTAGAATAGAAACTAAGACGTAAAGTCATAGAAAAATGTTTAATGGCATGAGTAAAATTTATGTATGTTAACTATATGCAGTTTTTGATGCAACTAAAGTAATATGATTTATAGATAAAATTTATTTTACCTTGAGTAATTGATTTTGTTATCCTTGCAATTTTGAAGACTTCAAGAGCAGTGTTAGGATGGAAAGGGTAGGTTACTACGGTTGGTTGACTGCCAATTAAATAGAGACTGTATATCAAAACCCTCAACAATTTATGCACTTTCACCGCACAAAATTGAAATCACCAAAGCGTAATCGCTGTAGCAAATCAACCGTACCAACTTGGTCACCTAATTGGAACTGAATATCCCTATATTAGCAAACATAAAAATCAAAAAAATGCTAAAATGGATTTTAATGAAAAATTAAAATTGGATATACAAAATCGAATATATTACTAATGGAATTAAGAAATCCGATTATAGGAAAAACCATACTGAAACGAAGCTCAGCAGCCCATGGTATGTTGAAACTGGAACCACGCACAATAGTAAGTTGACACATATATGATTAAATCAACACAACGAAGGAGAATATTAGGTGGTGAAAATTACCTTTCACGCAACGAAGCTAAGATTAATAGTGGAAAGGGAAAATGAAAGAGGAGCATTTCGTATACAGGTATATAATAGCATATCTTTGGGGAAAACGTATCGGTCGGGGTAAAACATAAATGGTTGAAATGGAAGATTTTGAAAAGGTTGCAAACAAATTTTTTTTTGGATGGCTAAATTGTAAAATATCATACAAACTCCTTAAAAGGAAGGATTAGAGCCGAGAACAAATAGGGTGCAAGGAAAAAGTCAACACTATATTGGCTTTCTTATATAATAGAATAGATATCTTAAAATTAAAAAAGAGCAAAATTCGATGAATTTTAAGAATAACAATTCAACACTTACGTCCATTGCCCTGAAACCAAGTAGCCTTATTAAGTTTCCTCTCCTTTTCTTCCACTGTTCATGAATTATCAAGAAATAAGTAATCAGTAATAAACAAAATAGATTAACTGATCTTAAACCTAAAAAATCACTAAAATAAAAAGAACAATTTACCAAAAACATAACGTAAAGTTAGCCTTTTGGTTAATTTTTTTGCAAAAAAATAATGGAATTGGACCATAAGTTTCCAAATCATAGGATCACAACTAACGATGCTAAAATATATAAGAAAATAGTGAATATAAAATATGACAAACCAAGTTACCGGTATTCTTTCATTTCCATCAACAACATCGCATTACCATAAAAATTCCAAAACACGCTATTGAACAATACATTTATCGCCCTAGTCTCACATCTCAATCACAAAAATAAAATTCATATTATGTAAAAGGGAAGAAAAGATTAAAAATGGAAATATTGTTTTGCTTTATAAATAGAAAAATGAAAACAATTAGTAAAAAGAAATTAACCTTTATTTGAGCCAAATAATTTTTAGGTTAATTTTCCAATTTACTCAAAAGGAACTAAGAAGTTGAAAATGTTGGCTGCTATATGGATTCTTTTATAAATTGTCCAAGCATAATGTTGATTTTTCTCATTAGTAAATTGGCACATTTCGAGTGAAGTGCAAATTCACAATATAAATACTTGTAATGATTAAGGAAGCACAGTGTAAAGCAAAATGCAAGAAAATATGATAATTCAGTATGTAGGATGGGATTGAATAAGCTAACAGATAAAGACTCATGGATAATACTTTTTTTCAGCAAACAATATTAGCAGCACTATCTGTATCGCCCTAGCATTATCAGTATCTCCCTGTGTAGAGAATCAGAAGACCAAAAACATATGCATGGAATATGATGCCTTATTAACTATTACCCGATTCATAAGCCAATCTTGTAGTATTAAATACATTTAAACCACTACCTAATATAATCATGCAAATCTTGAAACTTGAATTACTTTCTATTCTGCTAAGTGGTTGCTAATTAGCTGACTTTTTGGGATCAGGTGGTTTATGTTAAAACACTTGGATAACATGGTGTGTAATTGTGAATCTATGATGTTGGATCTAGATTTGAGCTATTACTGCATAATGTAATCACTGTATGCTTTGCCATCGGCATTGCTATAGGCTGGATTTGACTGGACTGAATATCAGTAGTAACGGGGACCACTAACGATGTTCTGACTTGCTCACATTAATGTAATATGATCCATTTCTAGCTTGTTATAAATTTGGTTAATATCCACATATCCATACTGATAATTATTCCTTTATTATTTAGTTAACGGAGATTAGATTTGAACTAAGCATGTGCAATGTTTGAATAAATGTGAAAACGGTAGCAGTTTCATGTGAAGAAACAACCAAGAGGTCAACACCAATGAGCTTCTCCTACATATCAAAACATACTTTCAACACTCAAAAGTTGTAAATCTTTTCAGATAATCACAAACTTTAAGCCAAAGCTTCATGCTGCCGAATCTTTGAAGATGGGTAGGAAATCTATTGTTAATTAAACCTAAAACAAAATAAAATATGTTTATAACAACCCATATGGAAACCCAACCAAAGAGCCAGTCGATCAAACGAAAACTACCAATTGATTTTTTTGCTCACAATTGTCAAACTAAAAGGAATTGAAAATTTGATTTTGCAATGAGAACATACCGAAAATGAAGGTTAATTGCAGTAGATCTGAAATTAGCACTATAAATATTGAATTTTTTTCCAGCAGAGAGGGAAAGTTGGTTGCGCTAATACGGATGACGACCTAATTGAGCTGCAGGAATTCGAAGGAGCGTTGAACTGCCGAAACAACAGTATGGCAGATGGTCGAACTGGGGGTTGCCATCGACTTTTTGGAAGGTTTGAAATCAGAAGATTGACCCACAGCTGGAAGGAGGACATGATCTACTGGAAGAAAACAAAGATATAGAGTTTTGAGAAAGCAATAATTTGGGTCGGGTATGGGATAAATTTGCGGTCGGAAGTGTCTAGGAGAGAGAAGGATGAAAAGGCGAGAGAGGGAAGTAAACAAGGAGGGAAAAAATTAGTCTACGACGCTTCAATGTCAAAATTCGTGGGGCCTTCTGTGCACTTGAAATGCAACTCACTAATAATAGTATAGTATAGATTTATGACACATCATGTATAGTACCGATAATGGCATGGTTTGTGATCAATTTGCATATGTATTTGTCATGGATTATACTGCAAGATATAATAAAATGAATATTCTCTCAGTATTTTATTATTTCATGTATATACGAAACTTTAACATCTAGTGGCTTTATTGTTGTAATTTTACTAATATACAAGTTTTTTGGTAAATTGCCTTGGTTAATAATTTGTACCAACCAGCCAGTCTAATTATTAAAAATTAAGTGATGGTTTTCAATCTGTTAATGTTGCATATTTTATAAAAATTTGAATAATCCAATGAAAATACAAAAACCTAATTAAAATAAAGAACTCAAGATACTAAATGATCCAGTGTTTAAAAGTAATAAAACCTCAGAAACCACTTGCAATATAGTAGTACAATGGCCCATAATATTTGACGTTGGAATTTATCAAAAATTGATAGAGAAGCGTTAAATCATAGGAACTAATGATTGATTATACAATAACTTCTAAATTTTGATTATTGAAGTTCGTTTATAACCGCTATAATATGCACATTTTGCATGCAACTATACCAACTTTAGTAACATTTTGATAAAACTCAAAAGTTATGCTCTTTCTTTGAATAGCTTCCACATCTGTTTATGTTTTGTAGGTTATAATATCATATAACATCTAAATAATTTCTCAACTATTTCTGCAGTAGAAGAAAGTATGCCACCGATTTACCATGGATTAGAGAAATCGTGGGTTTATCTACCAAGGTCCGTACTATACAAATTCATTATATTGATGAATTTTGAACATTTTCCAAACCGTTTCACGTCTTAAAAATAATAATTTATGTATTCAGAGTCACAAGAGGATGTAGAGAAGGGGTATGAAATTTCATAAACAAAGCGTTAAAGTATAATGAACAATTTGTTAAGAAAATGAATGCAAAAGCTGATTCTAAAACCATTGAACAACTTAATAAAATCAGTTGTCCATGCTCAAAATGTTGTAACTTGGGTGCTCATCTATCTGATTTTACTGTATTTGAGCACCTAGTTTGTAATGGTATGGATCCTCCTTACACTACATGGGTTTTTCATGGAGAACGGCATAATAATGTATAAAATTTTCATAAAGAAAATGAATTTTTTAATACATATAGAATGTATGCTGATGCTTTTGATGATGAAGTGATTATGAATGATACAAGCATAATAGAAGATGATATGGTAGGATATTCTTTACTTCCTTTGTACCTTGGCTTTAAAAAGTCTACAAAGATTTTTGCTACATTAGCTTTATACCAAATCAAAACCGATAATGGATTATCAACTAAAAGTTTTAATGAACTATTAAAGGCAGTACATGAGCACATGCTATCGGATGAAAAATTGCTTCCTAAAAGCAACTATGAGGTAAAAAAGTTTCTCAAGTGTTTTAATCTCAATTATGAGAAAATACATGCATGTGAGAATGATTGCTGTCTTTTTCGAAAAGAGATTGCAAATCTGGATAAATGCCCGAAGTGTGGTTTTCCTAGGTACAAAAGAGGTGACAATGATAATGAGAGGAAGAAAAATATTCCTGTTAAGGTACTTAGATATTTTCCAATTATACCTAGACTTAAAAGAATGTTTAAATCCCAAGAAACATCAGAGCAATTGAGGTAGCATGATACGAATAAAAGCGAAGATGGAAAATTACGACATCTAGTTGATTCTTTAGCTCGGAAGAAAATTGACAAAAAATGGCCTAGTTTTGCTTCTGAATTCTGATCCACGAAATTTGAGATTTGGACTTGCGATGGATGGATTTAGTCCTTTTACTGATCCTAGGTCGACTTACAGTTGTTGGCCCATACTACTCCTTACACACAACCTTCCTCCATGGTTGTGTATGAAAAAGGAAAAATCTAATTTTGTTTTTGTTGATTCTAGTCCCCAGGCAATCAGGTAATCATAATTATGTTTTCATATTATTCCCATGGATTGTTATAGTTCGTGTATATATTAATTTCTTTCAAATTTATGCTACACATTTTTATATCATTTCTAAGATTCCCTAATTTTTCATTAACATAATGTTACAAAAATATTTCAAAGAATTTTTTTATTTTAACCTCACTTTTTTACTTTTAAAGTTCATACTTTTTCATCAGCATAAGGTCACGTGACCTGATCAAATCTTTGTTAATTTAACAACTAGAATTGCATATTTTCATCGTATGACATTTTCAACGGAATGTATTATGGAAATTGATAACTACATCTCAATCGACTTCCCCGTTCTACTAATTAATTGCATGTATCTCTCATTTTTAAGCGTAAACAAAGGTCATATGTTGCTTCCATGATTCATAGCACATAATTATTGTGCAACTTAAGGACATAGGAAATATCTTATTTCTATATACCATAATAATAAAAAGAGCAAAGTAGAATCATTTAGATGTATTCTAATTTCTAACACTTAAGGTCAGTATTGTTTGCTATACACATCGTATTCTTTACTGTATTCTGGTCAAGGAATAAAGATTTTGAAGTATAAATTTGTGCATATATTATTTTTCACGTGTTATTCAAATGATATAACCTTAACAAAAATTATTTATTTTTGTGAGAAGGAAACGACATTGATGTTTACTTAGAGCCACTCATAGACAATTTGAAAGAGTTATGGAATAATGGCGTGGAGGTATATGATGCCTTTAGTAATTCCAATTTCAAGTTGAATGTTGTTTTACTATGGACTACAAATAATTTTTCAGCTTATGGTAATCTAGCTAGTTGCACGACAAATGGAAAAACAGGATGCCCGATTTGTGGGGTTAATACATTATCAGATTGGTTACATTTTAGTTGTAAGTGTGTATATATGCACCATAAAAGGTTTTTATCTCCAGATCACCTTTTTCGAAAAGGAAAAGGTTGGTTTGGTGGTAAAAATGAAGAACGAGGTAAACCAATAGTAATGAGTGGTATAAATGTGCTAAAATCCATAAGTAATATTCAAAATGACTAGGGAAAGACAATAAAAGAAGAGAAAGGAACAACTATTAGAGTTGCTAAGAGAAAGAGACAAAACCAAAAGAAGAGAAAAACTGCATATGATAATAACACTTATATATCTAAAAAGAAGTCAATCTTCTTTGAGCTTCCATATTAGAAGGTACAAAATATTATTAATATTATATTTATTTTCGATTTTGATATTTTAATTTAATTCTCTCATACAATAGTGGATGCTAAAATTTTATGTTATGACTTTTAGGAATTGCTGTTGCGTCACAACTGGGATGTAATGCACACTGAAAAAAATGTATGTGAAAGTCTAGTTGGAACAATTTTGAACATAAATGGAAAATCCAAAGATGGGCTAAATTCTCGTAAGGATCTACAACATATTAGATTAAGAAAAGAGTTGCATCCGCAAGATGTAGGCAGAAAGACATGCCATCCTGCAGCACAACACACATTAACAAAACAAGAAAAACAAATTTTCTACAATCGACCCAGAAAATTAAAGGTGCATGACAGTTATAGTTCTAATATTCGGCAATGTTTTCAAAGGATGATAATATAATAGGACTGAAATGTCATGATTGCCATGTTTTAATGCAACAATTATTACCTGTGGCTTTGAGAGGGCTCTTACCAAAGGGGCCGAGAAATGCAATATTTCAGCTTTGTATATTTTTTAACGAACCGTGCCAAAGAATAATAGATCGAAAGAGGTTGGAACATCTTGAAAACGAAGTTGCCTAGATATTTTGCATTTTTGAAAGGTTTTCCCTCCATCATTTTTTGATATTATGACGCATGTGACTATTCACGTGACGAAAGAAGTAAGACTGTGTGGCCCAGTACAGTATCGTTGGATGTATCCGTTTGAAAGGTGACATATTACCACTTTTTTTCTTAGCTACTTTGTGTGATTCATATTTAAATTAAATTCTTCTTTTGTCCATGAGTATGATAAAAATATCTAATTTCTATAATTGGATGCATGATCATATAGTTTAGAAATATGAATAAACTATACTATTGCCAAAGATTTGTAGTGCATATTTATTACTGAATTTTATCATATTGATTTACTGAAAATCATTTATGAATGAACTTTTTCATACAAAGCTAAACTTAAGAACTACTTTATTATTTAAACCCCATTGTTTTATATAAGTTAAATGGCATATCAACTTTAGGTCATATGAAGTTTTTTAAATTACATCTACCAAAAAGAAAGTAAGAGATGCAATTCATATGGAAAGATAATTTTTAGTTGAATGAATAAATTTATGTACATAATATATTGGAATAACATTCACATGTAATTTCTTTTCTTTTTTGTAGATATATGAAAATACTAAAAGGCTATGTTAAAAATCCCTTACGTCTTGAAGGATGCATATCAAAAAGTTATATTGCTGAAGAGTGCATGAGGAATTATGCTTGTTATATGAAACAAAATGTTGAAATATGTGAGAAGCACGGTAGAAATGAAAGGGTTTGAAAATAATGCTTCTTACATCGGGCGTCCAATCTGTAGTGAGAAACATGTTACCATGTCCAATGAAATGCTGGAAATTGCACATCGTTATGTTCTTTTTAATATGGCAGAAGTGTAGTCTTATGAAAAGTAATTATAATAAGATCTGCCAAGCTACAATTATAGCTAAAAAAGTGTAATACTTGTGATATATATATATATATATATATATATATATATATATATCATCTTGTTATACTTTAGACTGCACATGGAGGAGCTGAAGCATTTGGATGTTCGCTTCATCAAAAATTAAACTTTGCTTTAGAATCAACATTCTGCCAATTTTTGTGATTGGTTTAAAAAAAAGGTATTCTATATACGATGATATGAGTCTGATTTCAATTAATTTTGTGTCTGTAAGCCTTACTTAAAAAAAGCACATGTACGTACATGATTGCTATAGCCTAGTTTAACTTACTATGTAAGTTGAAATGGAAATTAAGTCAAAAAATCATGTTCCCAAGAAGATAAAGTGGTTATCGTTTGGGCTAGAAAAGCAAGTTGTTACATATACTGGTTATATTGTAAATGAATGCAGATTTCATATCCAATATGTCGAAAGATCGACTCAAAACAGTGGTATAATGATCGAAGCAAATAGCATGAGCGATTCACGTTTAAATAATAGTACAACTTCAAAGGCATACTCTGGGGTTCTATAGGAAATTATTGTGTTAGACTATCATATTATGCAAATTCCTGTATTGAAATGTACATGGGCTAATATTGATCGTGGTGATAAGATGGAAGATGGTTTTATATTAGCTAATCTACACCAATTCTAGAATCAATTCCAGAATGATCCTTTTATTTTAGCTTCACAAGCTTGACAGGTTTTCTACTCAAGAGATTCTGATGTCTCTAACTAGTATGTTGTATTGAAACCACCATATAGAGGTTTTATTGAATTAGAAATGCGCTACGAAGATATCTGTATCAACTGTCAACCTTTGGATATATCACAACTTGATGACGTTTTGGAGGATGACGATGGCTTCGAAAGAAAGGGTCATGAAGGCATGTTAGTGTAGCTTCTCTTATTTCCATTGTTTTGGTAATGTTTTATCTTAGCAATTTCAAAACTTAATAATCCAGTATCATTATGCATTATATGCCAATGGTTTATTTATTCAACTTAAATTGTTGTGATATACATGAGAAATTGTTTATTTGTTATACATTTAGTTCCTCGTGCTTTTTTTGGCAAAAAATTAAGTAAATTTTATTTAACCTTTGTCATATAAAATCACCAATGCATAATGATTTTTTATTATGGTTTTTGAGTGGTAGCGAAAATAATATGGCTTACATTTCATTCTCAATCACATACTTGCAGCTTAGTTGATTGCCTATGTACTGGTGTAGCAATAATAGCTATTATTGTTTGTACTAATGCGTTTCTTATTTCATGTTTGTAGGCTTGTTGTATCTTAATGCGAGGACGGCTGGAAAACTGGATATCGATACAAACTAAAGACCTCTTTTTGTAAATTCTTACAACCACCAATTTACTAATTAATTCCCATAAAACTATTTTTCCTCCAATCCATTTTTGTTCCATTGATAACAATTAACCTCTTATGAGACTCATTTTAAGTTCTACGTCGTTTATGTTTAATCTATTGTATAATTTATTGTGTAGGAATATTTTAAACACACTTTCAACGTAAAGGTATGATCACATTTATAAACATGGAAACACGGATAATTATTTCAACGATTATCCAGCAGAATTGTATCACTCGTCTTTGAATGTGAAATTGTACTGAAAGTATATCAATCGAGTAGGTGGAAAAAGGAAAAAAAATGTAAATTTTGGTTGCAATTGCAACGATACTTATTTAACCTTATAATCTCGATTTGCGGAATACACATACATACAAAAACATACATACACACAATGTAAGCAGAAAGAAAATTGATTGCATTGCTAATTTAAGTCTCAATTCAAAAGGATTCATAAACCTACAGATTCCAAATTATATCTACCTAATGAAAGTAAAATTCAATAGAAACAAATCATCATCCCAAGTTCAAAGATATAACATTAAACCCTAATCGGAAATTAAAATCTAAAAATAATTGCATAAAATTGTTCACCTCAACGTAAGTTCTCAATTTTATACCACCAAGTTCCTATTTGTACACCTTTAAATGGTCAGCACTATAGACAAGTATTGTGACGCCCCACCTCTATACCCACGCTAGCCAAGGACACTACAGGGTAATGCCGTCAACTAACACGGAGAATAAGGCTGGTTGGGAGCGACCATCAATATCTTTGCTCTAACTATCTATTGAATACATCGACAATAAACATATCAAGCAGGTCGACATACCCAATGAATACTTAAAACAAAACCATAGGTGGTTGAAGGATCTATCAAAACAGAATATGACAACTCAAATGTAATATACATCACAGAACAGTAAATCATCATATACACATATACTGATACATCGCAGAGTATACAAAATAATACATGTCAAGTGGTATAGCAGACCACAATATACAGACGAGTTCACAAGAATAAATATCAGAGTTACAACATGATAGGACTACACAAAAGCTATGACAAAAAGAAGCTAGCGGAGTAGTCCATGCGGAAGCAAAATAGGCTAAGTCCAAAAGTACCTAACCTGAAACATCTCGGTCTGACCCGAGTATAAAATATATGGGTCAGTCTAGCTAAATAAATCAGTTAGATAAACTGAACAACAATAAACCTGTAAGGTTACAAGGTATAACATATATCTCTAAGGGAGATAACACAATCATCCAACAAAAGATGAATCATATGATAACAAGCCTCATATCATCGGCAACATATAGAAACAAAGGATGCAAATATCCCAAATCAAGCCAAAAAGGCAATAACAAATACCAATAAGGTATATAAGTTCCACAAGGTAAACGTTACTCATCATGCGGCTCAAAAAGACCAACACCGAAGGGCGATAACAAGGGAATATACATATGAATGAAACATTAGAAAATTTGCTCGAGCTCAGTACTGTACAAACAAGGATCCATGAGCCCGAAGACTCCAAACCCAATATCACCCATGCGGCTCATAACGACCAACATCGGAAGCGATACTAAAGGACAACCCAATATCACTCATGCGGCTCATAACGACCAACATCGGAAGCGATACTAAAGAGCAACAAACCCGAAGGCACAAACCCAAAGGTACAAACCCGAAGGCAACATACCCGAAGGCAACAAACCGTAGTGGTGAAGGTCAGAGACCCAGTACTGGACACTACTAACTGGCGGAATGTGTCACAACTCTCGAAAAGGAATCCGAAAAGTGTTAACGTATGTCCCATAACCACTCGTTCGCACTAAACGGTTTACTATCCGTCAGCCACTTTCACACTCAAGCAGTACAAAGTTTACCTCATATCATCGATACACCAAACCCGAAGGTCAAAACGATCAAACAAATAGGTCGGGGACTAATCGGAAAGATAAACACACAGATTCATGGTCCGTGTTTTGCCTAACCATTTAATCTCCCTTCCACTTCGCTCGAAGTGCGAAATTGTGCGTGTGTTTTGAATAGAATTTATAAATCGGAGAAGCGAACTTTTAATACGATTTGAAGAAATCATTTATAAAACAGGTGAATGAATTCAAAAGGGAATAATTAAGGTTAAATATGCATAAACAACTAGTTAGAATCAATATACATCGATAAAAGTAAAAATCACAAACAAACAGGCATACTGGACAAAATGAAGCAGGTCAGTCGACTGGCCTATTGCAGTCAGTCGACTGAACCACAACCCGAGAGTTTTTACTCTCTGCAGTCAGTCGACTGGCTATAGCTGGAAATGTTTTCCAGCCTAGCAAATGGAGGATCAACTCACCCCATTTGCAACATATCGAGCAATGGACTTAAGGGAATTTTGCCAATAGATAATCCAACACCATTGACTCCGATTTACCACCAAAAACCATGATCAAACATCAAAGTTGTGATTTTCAAGGATTTGACTCCAAAACACCAAAAGGTTAAATGTTCACCAATTCAATTCAAACTAAAGGCAAATGCATATGAACAAGGTGTTAGGAATTCATACCCAACATCAATGAAATCAAGAGAAGTAGATGTGAGTTCAAAACTCACCTTTTACCCAAAAACAAGAAGATGGAGCTCAATAACAAGAAGAAGACCAACCAAACACTACTTCAACTCAACAAGCTTCAATCTAAGAATAAAACACATATTTCCCAATTTAGGTTTAGGAAATTTTTCTGAAATTGAAGAGGAGAAGAGTTGGAGAAGATGAAGAAGAACTTACCAATGGATTCTCTTTGATTTTTAAGCAAGAATTTGGAGTTTGCAAATGGATTTAGGGCTAGGAATTTCTAATTTCCTTTCTCTTCCCCCATTTAAGTTTTAAGCTTAAGTTTTAAGAAATGGAATAAGTGAATGAGAGGAGAGGGCTGAGTTAGGGTTAATTAGATAGTTAGTGGGCTGAACCCAAACCCAAAACCCAATAGAAAAAGGGTCAAAATTTCACAAACTCCAAACATATTTATACTCAAAAAGATCGCAAACGCCATTTTGGAACCAATGGAGGTAGTTTCGAGTCCCAATTCGGCCGTTTGCAAAAAGTAACATTTCGGACCCAAATCCGACTAACGACGCTATATTTAAATTAAACATTTAAATATAAAATCGTTAAATATGCGGGTTGTTACAGATCTCCCCTCCTTACAAAATTGCATCCCCGCAATTCCTAGAGACGATATTTGTAACAACTACATACATAAAACATTCCAAAGAAAAGGAAATAAGCTCGAGATGAAAAGACATACTCACCGTTTCAAAGCGAAGAAAGAAAACCCGGATAAGATCGCTCGATATACTCTCTGGTTTCCCAAGTACAGTCATTGGGATTAGCGGACCATTGAACTTTAACGAGCGGCACGTCCTTGTTCCGAAGGTGTCGCACCTCCGTGTCAAGCACGCGAATAGGTTGCTGTACAATAGATAAGTCCGGTGAGATCTCAAGCTCTTGCAAATCAGGAGAAGTAATAACAGAATCCGACTCCCGAAGACACTTCCGAAGTTGCGAGACGTGAAACACGTCATGAATGCCAGATAAATGAGCTGGAAGTGAAACTCTATAAGCCACAGGGCCAATACGTTCAGTAATAGAAAATGGTCATATAAAGCGAGGAGCCAATTTCCCAGTCGCACTGAAACGCATAACCTCCTTCAAAGGAGAAACACGAATAAAAACAAGATCGCCGATCGAGAACTCGAGAGGCTTCCTACGGTTGTCCGCGTAGGATTTCTGACGACTCTGTGCCTCTTTCATTCTCAATCGAATAAGATCAATCTTCTCGGAAGAATGACGAACAAAATCTGGACCAAGAATAAGCTTCTCCCAGATTCTAACCAACATGAAGGTGATCGACATGGTCTTCCGTATAAGGCTTCGAAAGGAGCCATACTGATACTAGACTGAATACTATTGTTGTAGGAGAACTCTACAAGAGGTAGGTGATCTTCCCAACTACCACCAAAATCAAAAATACAAATACGGAGAAGATCTTCCAAGATACGATTCACCCGTTCAGTCTGTTCATTAGACTGCGGATGATAAGCTGTAGAAAAATTAAGCTTTTTTCCCAAAGCTTGCTGAAGACTCTTCCAAAAATGACTCGTGAATAAAGGATCACGATCACTCACAATAGAACTAGGAACACCGTGAAGTCTCACGATTTCCTTGACATATAACTTAGCCAAATGCGAAGCAGTTCTATTAGACTTAATAGGAATAAAATGAGCAGATTTAGTGAGGCGATCAACAATAACCCAGATACTAGAATGGCCCGATCTCGAACGAGGTAGGCCGTCAACAAAATCCATAGAAATCTGATCCCATTTCCACAATGGAATCTCAAGAGGCTGAAGAAGACCCGAAGGACGCTGATGTTCGGCCTTAAAACGCTGACATGTTATGCAATTGCTCACATAACTCGCCACATCGCGCTTCATGCCTTCCCAATAATAAAGACGACGCATATCGGCATACATCTTGCTACTACCGGGATGAATGGTATACTTAGAACGATGACAGTCATCAAGAATGTCATGCCTAAGTGCAAAATCAGAAGGCACAAAAAGACGGTTCTTCTTGCGAAGACACCCATGAGAATCAATGTTGAAATCTTGCAACGCCTCATCACAAGATCCAGACTCACAAAGCTGAATAAGATGCAACAATTCAGGATCACGCCGCTGACCATCGGCAATACGATCCAATAAAATAGGTCGAGCTCCCAAACTAAATAATAGAATAGGAGAATCAGAAGATGAACCTTGATCACGAATTTCACAAGAAGATAGAGTCTCAAGAATATTCCATTCGGCAAGCATCATAGAAATAACAGCCGAATGTTTGGGACTAAGCGCATCTGCAACACGATTACCCTTACCAGGGGTATACTCGATATCAAAGTCATAAGAAGCTAGAAACTCGAGCCAACGCTGTTGTCTCATGTTGAGTTCCTTCTGAGTGAACAAATACTTCAAAGATTTATGATCGGTATAGAGAATGAAGCGCTCGCCCAATAAATAATGTCGCCAAATCTTCAAGGCAAAGACAATGGAGGCAAGCTCAAGATCATGAGTGGCATAGCGAACTTCATTCGGACGCAGTTGCCTAGAAGCATAAGCAACTACCCGATCCTTCTGCATAAGAACAGCACCGAGACCACTACCACAAGTATCGGTGTAGACAACAAGATCATGATTCCCTTCGGGAACCACAAGAATAGGAGCATTAGTGAGAAGTTCCTTTAATGACAGAAAGGAAGCTTCACACTTGTCGGACCAAATAAAACGAATGCCTTTCCGAGTAAGGCAAGTAAGAGGAAGCACAACCCGGGAAAAATCCTTAATGAACCAACGGTAATAACCCGCCAATCCAAGGAAACTACGAATCTCATGAACATTCTCAGGCCTCTTCCAATTCTGGATGGCTTCTATCTTTGAGGGATCGACAGAAATGCCATCGGAAGATACAACATGGACTAAGAACTTAACCTTATTCTCCCAAAAGTGGCACTTGGAGAATTTGGCTCTAAGCTGATGATGATGGAGAGTACTCAAGACAATCCTCAAGTGATTAGCATGCTCAGCTTCAGACTTAGAATAAATAAGGATATCATCAATGAACACAAGGAGGAACTTATCGAGATATTCCCAGAATACCCGATTCATGAGATCAACAAAGAAAGCAGGAGCGTTCGTCAAACCGAACGGCATAACGAGGCACTCGAAAGAACCATATCGAGTGCGGAAAACTGTAAGAGGTATGCTATCCTCCGCGACTCGTAATTGATGAAAACCTGTGGCAAGGTCAAGCTGAGAAAAGACCTTAGCACCACTCAATAGATCGAACATATCATCGATCCTAGGCAATGGATACCTATTTCTGACGGTCAACTCGTTAAGCTTGTGATAGTCAATGCAGAGCCTAAGAGTTCCATCAGACTTTTTCACGAAGACGACCGTGGATCCCCACGAAGAAAAACTGGACTGAATTAACTGCTTGGACTCAAGCTCTAAAAGCTGCTTCTTGAGTTCCTCATTTTCCTTTGTAGACATCCTTGTGGGAGGACGACTAACTGGCTGCGCGCCTGAAATGAGATCAATGCGGAACTCAATTGCCCGCTTGGGTGGCAAACCCGATACAGGCTCAAAAACATCAGAAAAGTCACAAGCAACAGGAATACGAGATATATCATCATCATCTCGCGAGTCAAGAGAATATAAAGCCATCTCGGTATTATCTACATTCCGAAGAACAAGAGATAGCTGAGCAGGCGAATCCGGATGTCGAAGATACAAAATTCTCTCCGAACAAATAATCCTGGCATCATATCTCACTAGCCAGTCCATACCCAAAATCATATCAAATCCCAGACAAGAAATAACATGCAGATTCGCACGAAAAGAAAAACCACATAAAACAATCTCAACATCATCACACAACAGGCTAAGGGTCGCGGATCCCCCAATAGGATTCGCAATCCTTAAAGAAGTAACCATACAAGAAACATCCAAAGATAAATCATCAACGAGCTTTTTCGATACGAAAGAATGTGATGCACCCGTATCGAAAAGAACTCGAATACTATGGTCATGAAATAAAATAGAACCTTCCAAAATAGATGAAGATATACCTTTGGGCTGAGAAGGACCTTCAGAAGCTTTAGCAGCATAAAGCCTGCTAGACTTGGCACCAGCCGGAACAGTAGGGCAAGCTGAAACATGATGACCTTCCTTCTTGCAATAACGGCAGAAGAGAGGCTTAGGACAAGCTCGAATGATATGATCCGGAGAACCACAATTAAAACACATTCGAACGGAAGATGTTCCGGAAGACTGAGGCTGAGAACTAGGACCACCAGTCTTCTTCTTCTTAGAAGGAAAAGGCTTCTTCTGAATTGGAAACGGCCTCTTGTTGGGGTTCTTGGAAACCTCAACATCAACATCACCATCACACTCCTTCTCGACGGTCTCGAGATGAAGTGCCGAATCAACCAACTCCTCAAAAGAAAGTTTAAGCTGGAGCAACAAAGACTTCTTAAGATATTTCTTAAGACCAGGAACAAACTTCAAATTCTTCTTGTAAGAAGTGCTAATGAATTCAAGACCATACTGAGATAAAGCCTCGAATGATGCAACATACTCAGAAACAGAAGATTTCCCTTGCTTCAACTCAAGGAAGCGACGGGTCAATAAAACTTTTTCAGATTCAGGAACGAACTTGAGTTCAAATCGTCCCCGAAACCGAGTCCAAGAAAGAGTAGACTCATCAATCTTGGCTACAAGAAGCTCATACCAATCAAGAGCACGCTCTTGTAATAAACTAGAAGTCACAAGAACTCTATCATGGTCGGAAAGATCCATGCGAGAGAAGATACGCTCGCACGTGCGAAGCCAAGCTTGGACTTCAAGAACGGACTCGGAGCCCTTAAACGGCTTCCCTCCAAGATGAGAAAAATCACTGCACTGACGTGTAAAAGCAGACTTGCGAGGTGGAGATACTCGAGGAGGAACTGGAGGCTGAGTGCTCCTAAACAATTCCAAAAATTGATCGGCAGACATATAAACGCCATCCGGATGTGAGCCGCTGGATTGCCCAGCATCCGAACGTTGTCCTCTGCCTCTTCCAGCCATACACTAAAAGTTAAGATAAGAATAAGATTATTCACAAGGTAGATAATTCAATATGAAATACTACGGAATAAAATGCATTCCAAGACGTATTCCCCAAATTCTATCTAACCTTGATGGAATAAAGAAACACGATGATTCAAAGATTTGTATCACTTGTACACTTTGATGTATCGTAATATGTGTTTCTATTCTGTGTTTATCATACTTTGTTCTGAACTCAGCTCTGATACCATGCTGTGACGCCCCACCTCTATACCTACGCTAGCCAAGGACACTACAGGGTAATGCCATCAACTAACACGGAGAATAAGGCTGGTTGGGAGCGACCATCTATAGCTTTGCTCTAACTATCTATTGAATACGTCGACAATAAACATATCAAGCAGGTCGACATACCCAATGAATACTTAAAACAAAACCATAGGTGGTTGAAGGATCTATCAAAACAGAATATGACAACTCAAATGTAATATACATCACAGAACAGTAAATCATCATATACACATATACTGATACATCGCAGAGTATACAAAATAATACATGTCAAGTGGTATAGCAGACCACAATATACAGACGATTTCACAAGAATAAATATCAGAGTTACAACATGATAGGACTACACAAAAGCTATGACAAAAAGAAGCTAGCGGAGTAGTCCATGCGGAAGCAAAATAGGCTAAGTCCAAAAGTACCTAACCTGAAACATCTCGGTCTGACCCGAGTATAAAATACACAGGTCAGTCTAGCTAAACAAATCAGTTAGATAAACTGAACAACAATAAACCTGTAAGGTTACAAGGTATAACATATATCTCTAAGGGAGATAACACAATCATCCAACAAAAGATGAATCATATGATAACAAGCCTCATATCATCGGCAACATATAGAAACAAAGGATGCAAATATCCCAAATCAAGCCAAAAAGGCAATAACAAATAGCAATAAGGTATACAAGTTCCACAAGGTAAACGCTACTCATCATGCGGCTCAAAAAGACCAACACCGAAGGGCGATAACAAGGGAATATACATATGAATGAAACATTAGAAAATTTGCTCGAGCTCAGTACTGTACAAACAAGGATCCATAAGCCCGAAGACTCCAAACCCAATATCACCCATGCGGCTCATAACGACCAACATCGGAAGCGATACTAAAGGGAAACCCAATATCACCCATGCGGCTCATAACGACCAACATCGGAAGCGATACTAAAGGGCAACAAATCCGAAGGCACAAACCCGAAGGTACAAACCCGAAGGCAACATACCCGAAGGCAACAAACTGTAGTGGTGAAGGTCAGAGACCCAGTACTGGACACCACTAACTGGCCGAATGTGTCACAACTCTCGAAAAGGAATCCGAAAAGTGTTAATGTATGTCCCATAACCACTCGTTCGCACTAAACGGTTTACTATCCGTCAGCCACTTTCACACTCAAAGCAGTACAAAGTTTACCTCATATCATCGATAAACCAAACCCGAAGGTCAAAACGATCAATCGAATAGGTCGGGGACTAATCGGAAAGATAAACACACAGATTCATGGTCCATGTTTTGCCTAACCATTTAATCTCCCTTCCACTTCGCTCGAAGTGCGAAATTGTGCGTGTGTTTTAAATAGAATTTATAAATCGGAGAAGCGAACTTTTAATATGATTTGAAGAAATCATTTATAAAACCCGTGAATGAGTTCAAAAGGGAATCATTAAGGTCAAATATGCATAAACAACTAGTTAGAATCAATATACATCGATAAAAGTAAAAATCACAAACAAACAGGCATACTGGACAAAATGAAGCAGGTCAGTCGACTGGCCTACTGCAGTCATTCGACTGAACCACAACCCGAGAGTTTTTACTCTCTGCAGTCAATCGACTGACTGCAGGGGGTTAGTCGACTGGCTGTAGCTGGAAATGTATTCCAGCCTAGCAAATGGAGGAGCAACTCACCCCATTTGCAACATATCGAGCAATGGACTTAAGGGAATTTTGCCAATAGATAACCCAACACCATTGACTCCGATTTACCACCAAAAACCATGATCAAACATCAAAGTTATGATTTTCAAGGATTTGACTCCAAAACACCAAAAGGTTAAATGTTCACCAATTCAATTCAAACTAAAGGCAAATGCATATGAACAAGGTGTTAGGAATTCATACCCAACATCAATGAAATCAAGAGAAGTAGATGTGAGTTCAAAACTCACCTTTTACCCAAAAACAAGAAGATGGAGCTCAATAACAAGAAGAAGACCAACCAAACACTACTTCAACTCAACAAGCTTCAATCTAAGAATAAAACACATATTTCCTAATTTAGGTTTAGGAAATTTTTCTGAAATTGAAGAGGAGAAGAGTTGGAGAAGATGAAGAAGAACTTACCAATGGATTCTCTTTGATTTTTAAGCAAGAATTTGGAGTTTGCAAATGGATTTAGGGCTAGGAGTTTCTAATTTCCTTTCTCTTCCCCCATTTAAGTTTTAAGCTTAAATTTTAAGAAATGGAATAAGTGAATGAGAGGAGAGGGCTGAGTTAGGGTTAATTAGATAGTTAGAGGGCTGAACCCAAACCCAAAACCCAATAGAAAAAGGGTCAAAATTTCACAAACTCCAAACATATCAAAGATTATACTCAAAAAGATCGCAAACGCCATTTTGGAACCAATGGAGGTAGTTTCGAGTCCCAATTCGGCCGTTTGCAAAAAGTAACATTTCGGACCCAAATCCGACTAACGACGCTATATTTAAATTAAACATTTAAATATAAAATCGTTAAATATGCGGGTTGTTACAAGTATAGACAGATTCTAAATCGATATATAATGCCACACATTCTCTGGTTTGTGGTATTATATACCTTTTAAATTAAGTTCCTGTTTTTCTACCACAATCATTCACTTGTTTTCAAGGGCCTTCAACAATTAGATATTTTCCAATTTAAAAGAAATAAAGCAAGTAAATTACTGATTATTCCAATTTGTTCCAATTGCTATGCAGGAGCCCTCCGCATTTCTCTCCTTACAAAACCCCAGTTAAATCTCTCTGTCGGTTAAATTACAGATTACTCGAATTTGTTCCAATTAGTATGCTTATATTACTTCTGTCTGTAATGTTAACTTCGATTATGTTTTATCTTTTTGGCTCGTTTTAAAAATTCAAAGGGGTTCCTATTTGGTTATGTTGTCCCTAGAACTATCATTAGAACCAATAATGAACCATTTAAGGTTTGGACCAAAACAAGCATTCAGAATTTTGTATTTGCTTTCAATTTATTTTGGTTGATGGTTACCATAGTAAAATCGTGTAATTTTATGTAGAAACATATGCAAATGTTTTATGACATATACCGTCCACATGATGAAAGCAGAGAAATTATTTGCATCCCAATGGGGTCATATCATAACTCAGGTAAAGGCCAGATCCTCTATTCCCAGTCCTATGTGCTGCAAAGCGATAAAACAGAGTCAATATGGATTTTCTTACAAGGACATTGAAATGATAGCTAGGTAAATAACATGCACGTAGTTCATTCCACTAAGTGTTGCATTTTTTCAAGTATGTAGTGGTTAATGACACACTTTTTTAATTTTTGTAGTGTCATATATGGAAAATAGTATACCTCTATGTTGAAAGCCTCTATTTCATGCTTACGTTCAATTTTATTTCAATTTTGTAAAGTAGATTGATATATCAAAGTGTATATCATAGAAACTTCATCTAACAGAAAAGATTTGCATTAATTGATATTTAACAATCATTGAAATATTAAATTTTGGTGATACAAAATCACAAATAGAGGGAAATAAATATGAAAAAGAAAGAAAGAGAAGATTTTGTTTCCTCTAATTAATAGTCATATTTTAGTATGTTTATTTCTCTCTCTAATTGGCTAGCCAGATTATTTTTTGCCATCTAATGTTAACTTGAGCAGTAAATAATTGATTATATAAATAGAGACTAGAAGAGAGGGTAAAAGTGTGGTGGAAAATCTATTTGCTAATTTTCTCTTCTTCATCTTTGTTCTTTTTCTCCAACAATTTTAGCCATATAGATATTTTCTTCCTTTCTCAATTGGGTTATTGATTCAATGGTATTTTGTTTACTTTAGCTTTGTTATATTAATTGTAAACAAAATTTTGGTGAATCAATAAAGTGGGTGGTTGGGTAGAATATTTTGTGTTATTGGGTTTTGATTTCAATTTCGTCTTGCTTTAAATCCAAGTTATCTCTTTGTGATTTGGGTGACAAAGATCCGTTGATAAAAGCTTCCGCAAAACGCTACTATTTCATAATAGTTTGGTATCAGAGCACAGATCACACAAAGCTTAGAGTGATTTTGGTTTGAAAAATTATTAATGTCTGATATGATTTCGTTTTCAAAGATGGCTATCCTGGATGGGAAAATTTGGGGGTATTTGGAAGCCTAAGATGGAGGATGTTCTGTACCTCAACGATCTTCATGATCCAATTGATGGAGATGGAAAGAAGCCCTCTGATGTAGAAGAGGAAAAATGGAAGAAGATGGATAAGAAGGCGATTGCTTTGATTTGCCAGTATCTTGATGATTCAGTTTTCCATCATGTGGTTAATTGTGAATCCGCGAAGGCTTTGTGGGACAAGTTGGTTTCTTTGTATGAGTCAAAGAGTTCTACTAGTAAGGCTTTTCTGGTTTGAAAGTTGGTACAACTGAGATTAGACGATGAGAAGTCTGTTGCAGAGCATTTGAATGAATTTCAAGATGTAATAAATAAATTACAAATATAAAGGTCAATTTGATGGTGAGTTACAAGCTTTTTTATTAATGAGTTCGCTTTCAGAAAGTTAGGAAACTTTGGTTGTTTCATTGAGTAATTCCAATGCTAATGGAATTATCTCTCTAGAAACTATTCGAAGCAGTCTTTTAAATTAGAAGCTTAGAAGAAAAGGGTCAGATATGAAATCAATCCAAAGTGAGGCTATGGTGGTAAGGGACTCGAAGAAAGATACAATTTGGAAGAAAAAGGACGCTAATGGTAAATGTGTTATCACTTGTCATTATTGTAATAAGAAAGGTCACATAGGCAGTAAGTGTTATGCTTATAAAAGAGATCAGGAAAAGGCTACGCATGGTGATACTAGTAGTGATGCACATACAGGAATTTATGAAGGTACCGATAGTGATGCTTCTTTTGATGTCCTCTTTAGTGAAAATAAGCCTTGGAAGATGGATTCAGAAGCCAGCTTTCACATTTGTAGAGATGTGAATTGTTTTTCTTCTTATGAGAAGAGTACCGACATGATTTGGACAGCCAATGGAGAAGAGCTACCGATTTATGGTATTGGATCTATCCGATTTCGTATGCATGATGGTGTGGTTAGAGAAGTCTTTGGAGTGAGACATGTACCCACTTTTTAACATAATATTATTTCTCTCGGTCAATTAGATCGCCGTGCTTGCACTTACAAGACTCAAGGTGGACTTTTGAGAGTGATTAAAGGTGGTCATGTAAGGATGAGTAGAGTATTGAAAGAAGGAAACCTTTATAGCTCGGTTGGTTTTGTAGTCGACAATGGAAAGCGAGTGACGGTTGAAGGACCTAGTCCACAGCAAGATGGAGAGGTTAATATGGTCACTGCTTATGATTCTGGCATTGAGGATCATTTTTTAAATAGGGGTCTTCATGTTGATGATGCTTGAGGGATCGATGGTGATCAGGTAATGAGCTCAGATCGAGTGATAGACGGCTGTCGAATTGCAAAATCCACAAAGACAATACAGAGATCTTTGTGGTATTACAAATGTTTCTAAGACTGGATTTGTGTGGTGCACCTTGTGTAGGAGATGCATCACTTGCAGACGGTGGCTGAGATTTGTAATTTAGTGTGATTGAGATATGAGGATTTGTGATTGATCTAGATATGGCATGCTTGATATGTTGGAGATATGTGATTTTGCATCAAGGTGGAGTGTTAAATTTTGCTGATACAAAATCACAAATAGAAGGAAATAAATATGTAGAAGAAAGAAAGAGAAGATTTTGTTTCCTCTAATTAATAGGTATATTTGAGTATGTTTATTTGTCTTTCTAATTGGCTAATCAAATTAATTTTTGTCATCTAATTTTAATTTGGGCATTAAGTAATTGATTATATAAATAGAAACTAGAAGAGAGGGTAAAAGTGTGGTGGAAAATCTATTTGCTAATTTTCTCTTCTTCATCTTTGTTCTTTTTTTCCAACAATTTTAGCCATATAGATATTTGCTCACTTTCTCAATTTGGTTATTGATTCAATGGTATTTTGTTTACTTTAGTTTAATTATAAACAAAATTTTGGTGAATCAATAAAGAGGGTGGTTGGGTGGAATATTTTGTGTTATTGCGTTTTGATTTCAGCTCCGTCTTGTTTTCAATCCAAGCTCTCTCTTTGTGATTTGGGTGACAAAGATCCATTGATAAAAGCTTACGCAAAGCGCTACTATTTTCATAACAGATATCATCCAATTAATGGTTTCCAAATCATAGCCAATAGAAAAAGATTTTTTTCTTCCTGTAATTATCAATACAGTAAGGTCAAGTTGTGAAGGCCCACAAATTCGTATCTCTTTTGAGCTGGCAAAATCCCACAACAATTCAGCCCAAAGTGGAACAAATGTACGAGTCTTCGGGTTTAAAGAAGAAAGAGGTAGAAGAAGAAGAAAATAAAACAATCACAGAATCTCACATATCACAGTGGAACAAATATAATAGATAAATGAATATCTTTAAAATAAAGAGCTATATCAGTTGTTACATTACATCACATTACATTATCAGAGTGCTACAAAAACAAACAGCAGAAAAGAATATAACATATACTAGTGATACGCTACGCCATCCAGCTTGCTCCTGATCTCCATAGCATCTCTTTTTCGACTTCGCTCCAGAATAATGATAACCTGACTCTAGGCTGCCCGTGTGGAAAATTATGGGCACCCAGAGTTTAGAAAGGTAACAATAAACTCCAGGTCAGTCGTGGGACTGGTGTGAGATCTTAAAAATAGTTATTTTCGCAAAGAAAATAAAAAGAAATCCGCTACGCTTTTGGAAAATGAAACTACCATAAAGCCTCCCGCCACACACACAATGCAAACGTAGAATTGGAGGAGATTTCTCCTTATGATAGTCAAACATGCCTACGCAAAATCCTTTCGATATTATTATTAGTGCATAGTTCAGAAAACATTTCGAAAGTATAATATTAATCTTAGCCAGTATAGACATTCCAAACTATGCCTACTACAGCTACCATCTAAACAGTGGTGATCACCATAAGTAAATGGCAGGTTATACAACTAAAACCGTACAAGGTGCGTATTGGAGTTTGGATTTCCAACAAATGGTAAGGCTAAGGAACTTTCTACTGCCACATGGGTGCGCCTCTGGAGGGATGTCACGAGAACCTATTCAGATCTCTACCAACACAAGGCCTGGTTACCTCTGTAACTAGGTAACTACTACTCGAGTATGCCATCCCCCGGTCCTTTGGGACCTTTATCCGAGGATCCTCTACACCAGCAACCACAAAGAAAAGTATTTGCAGTAACCACATAGGTTAAATATCATGGATCCATACCTGATACCACCCTTTTCCAGTAGGAAATGACATACCCTAAAGGGCGCGACCTCATAACCTTGCCGCATCTTTCCTGTTTCGACCATTTCCGGGGTGTGAGGTCCGATGAGGTCTTGTCCACAAAGCTACACTTTTCATAAAGTCATGCTTTGACCATTTCCGAGGTGTGAGTTCCGATGAGGTCTTGTACACAAAGCTACACTTTTCACAAAGTCATGCTTTGATCGACAAATGATCAGCAGCACTACGTATGTCACGTTACCAAATTGGTAATGCATTACTAGTAACAATCAACTACATAACCTCTGAGCTCGTACGTCTCAGAGAAGGGTGTTAAGTTAAGAGAATAAATTCTCTGCCACCGACAAAAATATATTTCATAGAAACTAGCTTTACATCTCAATGTGCAATGTCAAACATACATCCATACAAGTCCGTTCCGGGATCGAACGGAACTGAAGGCACTTCAAAGAAGCCCTTGCAAATTCGGATATTCATAAATCACATACGGAATCCCCATCACAATGGGGATAAAATCTCTATACCGGAGCAACCCGGTGCAGAGACCTTCGATAGGTAATCCTTTCGTTTTCGAGAATACCCGGTCTTCAACACCATCTTCAAATGCAATCTCATTTCGTCGTATCATTATTCGGAATGGGTTTTATGATACAAGGTCCTCTCCCGGCTAATCCGAATAACAAGCGCTTATTTTTAAAAAATATTACATTCAGATTTCAACAAATTACAACAATTTCCATTTTGATCTTTTTAAATAAAAGATCCATCACAATCAAAAAGGTTCGATGTGGGTTTCGAATATCCATTTGGAATCCGACCTCCCCGTCGCATTGAAATTCAAATACCATTAAAAGGCTAATATTGATAGTCGGTTATTTAACTATCAATCAACATCCACAACAATTACCAGATTTAAATAAATTTCCCAAATTATTATTTTCAAAATATTTCTGCAAGATATATTCCACACTTCAACCATTTGAAAACAAATTTCAAATTACTTTCCACATTTCAATGCTTAGAAAATACATTACAAATCACTTTTCCTTACGCGGAATACATTTCCAAATATTTATTTATTTCCACTGGAAATCTGCGGAGTTAAAATAATTCAAATTACTTATCCAAAATATTCTTGGAACATTTAAAATAAAACCATCTTAAATACTTACTTAAAATATTGTAATGAAAACATTATACTAATTATCACATATAAGATTTTAAGTCCCAACTAATTTTTAAAATAAAATTAGTAGATAAGGTATAACTATTTAAATAATCGTTTCCTAAAACAAATATCAATTTTAACCTTTTAAAATAATCCCTTCTATAAGTAATTAAATAAATTCATACTTTAAAGGTTTGAAACCAGTTAAGAAAACAATTTATCCAAAGTATCCTTTCTAAAACCATCCTTAAATTTTTTAGTTTATATTTATAGGCTACTTCGAAATCGTACTCAGCTTTCCAGGGAAAATAAATTTTTCATTTCAAAATGGTTCATTCAAATCAATTAATAAATCTTTCTATATTTATTTTAAATTTACGTTCCAAATCCGTAAATTCCTTTCACACTTTTAAAAGTAAAACAATATTTATTTTTAAAACAAATTTCCCTTTCCTTTATAAATTTTCATTGTGAATTTAAACTTCTAAATATCATTGATATACGATTTCAAATCGATTTCCAAATATTCATTTTCAGCACCGAATTAAACTCTAAATTGATTTCCAAATTTATTTACCAATATCAAATCAATTTCCAAAATTGATTTCTAAATTTATTTCAACACCAAATTTATTATCTTTTGAAACAAATTCCTTCTTTTAAATTTATTCAGTTTTCTAAAATTAATTTACTACAAATTTTCTACTAAATTTCAAAAATCAATTTTTACCTATTTCTGGTATCCTACGACACCAAAAATATATTTGGCTAAATTATAGCCTTCAATAGTTTCAACCACAAATTGTCACACATAGATTATAAATGATCAACACACAATATGGAAATAAATTCAATTATTTGAGGAATCCAGTTGGATCCCTCCAACCTGTTTTCCCTGCATCCACAGACGTTAGCACAACAATTAAATACCAATTCCACTTCAAGGTGGAATATCGCGGTATATGGGATTTATAAAATATCATCCGCTATTATGTGGCGCATAGGGTCTCACCCGCTATATAATGCGGGAAATCAATCACCCAATATATACTATATGCTACTATATATATAATATCATCCAGTGAATAATTATTATAAATCAATCATTCAAGCACAAAGTCAATCAATTTCAAATCTAACAATTTAAAATCAATTGGATATTTTAATTGAGTGAGAAGATCTCACCTTTAATTTTATTGTTTGCAATCCATTCCATTCCAGCTTCATTTTCTTCACGATTTTGGCCTTGCATAAACATTATACAGTTGATTAATATTTTGAATAATTGGAAAATCAATTATCATTTATTCATTTAATTTTGAACTAATCAATTACCATCTTAATAAACTTAATTAACTAATAATTTATTTTAAATCAATTATTTTCCTTTTAAAATCTTTTAGTAGCTAAATAAATTAAATAAGTTTATTAATCAAATTAATCACTAAAATACATTATCTAAAATAACTAGTAGATTTAAAAATGTGTATATCTATTTTCTTTTGAAGCTATATACTTATAAAGATAAACTATATAGGTTTCGTTTAAAATTCCTATATTTTCCAAACCTTGTATATATATTTCCGTCTTATATATATATATATATAAAAATTAAAATAGACAGGTATACATTTATATTTGTACTATATTTTTTTACTGCAAACTTATATACATACATATATATAAACTAAAACGGCTATATACCTTTACTGTAATTAACCAAATAAAATCTTTTCCCAACCTATACACATATATGTAAATATTTAAAACAGAAATCTTACTGTCAAAATAGCGTCCAACTCCTCGATCACTTGACTCAACTTCGGCCTTCCCCGACTAATGCCTCGCCACAGCGAAACCCTAGCCGACCCTCCAAAGACCCCTGGCCTCCACCTCGATTGCCTATCGCTGCCCCTTGCCATGCTTCAACACTTCGACCCTAGAGACTCGCGAGCATTACCACGCGACGCCGTGACTCCCCCAAACGCGACCACCTCGAACGCGTCGCTCGAAACCCTAAACCTCGAGCCTTCTCGCGCTTCGATCTCGCGACCCCCTTGCTTAGTACGAATGACAACATCGCACGCCCCTCGACGTTGAAGAGGATGAGATAGATCGGCCATTAATTTTAGATTTTTTTTATTTCGATCGATTTATTAGCTCGATCGCCCCTGTTTGATTTTGATTTCTCGACCGTTGATTTTATTCATGATACGCGAATGAATTTTGATTTTGAACGAAAGTAGGAACAATTTCGTTCCTCCATTTATTTTATAACGGTGATGATTTCGATTTTGTGTCTTGAAGAGAAGTTCGGCTGTCAATAAAAGAAGGGACGTGATGTGAAAAGGAGGTGGCTTGCAGGAGAAGGTTTATTTAGAAATATTTTTATTTAAAATTCCAAACGTCTCGATAAATGCAACTTAAAATTTCGACCTCCTATCGAGGCATGCCACCAGGCGTTTATAATGTTAAATCCCTATTCTAAACGCAATGGAAAAAGTTTCGAGCCCTAATTCGATCTTATGGAAAAGATAGCTTTTTGAACCAGTTATTAAATTAAATTTCGATATAATTTTCAGCGCGTTTGCCTATCGTACAGCCAAACAATCACTCCAAATAGTATGAAAATTAAAATCCGATAATAAAACAATATTACGGATCCGACGGAACTGGTTTCGTCGAATTCCGAGACTGTGCCTCGGAAGCCTATTTTTAAACATCGCTTTAAACAATAAAATTTCAAAACTGAATAAATTATTTCCAAATTCAATTCTGAAGCATCCATTATCTTCAGTATCATCAATATAAATTTTCTAAGACTTGAAAAATATTTTTAATCTGCTTAAAATTGGAGATACAAATTCTTACCCAAGCTTTAATAATTAAATTAAATAATTTAATTACCAAATTCATAGTTATAATTGAAATTCACGTCAAAATAACTTCCAAATATTTAAAATCGATTAAATATTTCATTTTTTAAGTGCTCAAAATTCTGGGTTGTCACATCCTTCCCCCCTTAAAAGAATTTCGTCCCGAAATTAGTAATTAAAAAGAATGCCTGTGACGCCCCACCTCTATACTCACGATAACAAAGGTTATTATAAGGAATAACGTCTATTATTGTGAAGAATAAGGCTTGTAAGGAGCGACTATCCGTAAGTTATGCCTTAGACGAGTGTTGACTACATCGATAGGAGATATGTAAATTACTCCCAACGATATATATTCAATCCAAATCTAAAACAAAACTATGGTGGCTTAAGAAAAATTCAGAATAACTCATAATAACAATAACAAAGATAAGTATAATCACATCAGAACAAAAATATCAAATGTAGCGGAAGACAAGTCTGGATACATGCTACAACAATCGATAGTTCACATGAACCAAATGTACATACACATATCCATCAATACATACATGAGATGAGAATCAATACACCAAAAGTGCTCCTCGAAGTCTAGACAAAAGATGGAGTGAAATCCCAAAAGCTGAAGCTGAAACTGAATCAAAAATAGCGATTATCCTGAAATAACTCAGCCTGACCCGAGTATTATCTAAAAGAAAATAATAAACGAATCAGTCTAATCTAAACTTAGAATTTAATGCATCATAAACAACATCAAGGTAAAATAATCATAGTCTCGAATGAGACTATTCAGCATAAATAATCAACCTAGTTTTAAATGAAGAAATCTCATTTAAACTCCATCAAAATCATCTTCCAAATTCACAATTGAATTCGAAAACAGCAGTACACAAAAATCTAGAAATCAGTTAAGATAACTAGAAAATCAGCGTTCACAAAATTTAGAAATCAAAGTAAGATGACTAGAAAATCAACATAAAAGTGGACCGATCCCAGCAGATGGCGAGTCTAAGCTACGCCGCACGTGCATCTCATATGGCCGAAGCCTACGAAGTACTATAAATTTTTGGCTCCCATCAGATGACCCGAAGATCCACAGAGTGACCCGAAGGTCTAGTACTGGTAATTGACCCGAAGGTCCATCAAATGACCCGAAGGTCCAGCAGAGTGGCTCGAAAGCCCAACAAAATCATCAGAATCTTCATACAACAAATCCTCAGCAAATATTTCAAACAACGAGTCCGGAATTAACAAAATTAGTAAAAGTGTGGTTTCATACTCCGCACTTTTGCTAAATCGTTTAAATCTCTTCATCGTTTCCTTGAAAGTGCAAAATCGTGTATTTTATATAAAAATAACATTTTACGCTCTCAAACGAATAAGTCCGGAATTAACCGAATCGGTAAAAGTAAGGGTTCATAGTCCTTAATTTTGCTGAAACGTTTAAATCGATTCCTCATTCTTTTGAAAACGTAAACTATGAAATTTTTGGAAATAATTTTATTTTAAAATGATTTGAAAACACGTGATTAAAGCAGCAACATCTGTAGCAATTTCGAAAAGGAAATTACGCTTCACAAAACACTTTAAAAACGGATATCAAATCATCTTTTCGGGATAGCCGCTTGTAAAATTCACTTTAAATTGATGGCTACTGAAGTCAAAACAACAGTAATTTTTATACTTGAAATAATATGTATATTAATTATTCCAAATTCATTTATAAAACTAGTGTACATAATCTAAAAATAAGTCATCAAAGTCAATAGTAAATAATAATCAACAAATCGGATCAACTAAAGCCGATAAAATTGGAAATTCAATCCCAAAGGCAAATTGGACAAAAACAGCAGATTCAGACGTCTAAAGTTGATGATTCAGACGTCTAAATCTGGAAATTTATTTGTTTTCCAGAACCCAATTCAGACGTCTGAAATAGAAAACTCAGACGTTTGAAAATGGCTAATTTAGCCTATTTTCTTTCTGGTCGCACTCGAGCACATTCAGACGTCTGGAACTTTAGATTCAGATGTCTGAATACTGGGGAATAAAAGTTCCTAGTATAATATTCAGACGTTTGAAAATGAGGATTCAGACGTCTGAAAGCTATTTCTCAGGTATTTCTTGAACCTAGGCCATTGATGGCCAAAGCAAATCGAAAGCGATCGGATGAGCGATGATTACGGGGGTTTACATCAAACGACTCACCCAAACACTCCGAACTACATAAACATCAACCATATAAGGATTTCATAGATTTGGCTTCAAAATCCATAAGTTGGCAATTTCACCAAATCAATCCAAATCGAAAGCAAATGAACATGTAAACATGTTAGGAATTTATTCCTAACAATCCAAGATAGTTGTAGACATAGATGTGAGATAAAAATCTCACTTTTTAACTCAAAAACACGGATGAGTAGCTCAAATGCAAAGAAAAGATCAACCACTCTCCACTTCAACTCTACAAGCTTCAATCTAAGATCAAACAAACATTTCCCAAATTTAGGTTTAGGAATTTCTGAAATTGAAAAGAGAAAGAGTTAAAGAAGGAGAAGAGAGGGCTTACCAAAGCTTCTCTTAAATTTTGGAGCAAGAATTTGGATTTTGCAAATGAACTAGGGCTTGGAGTTTCTAATTCTTCTTCCTTTCCCCCATTTTCAGTTAAAGCTTAAGTTTGAGGAATGAAATGAGTGAATGGAGAGGAGAGGGGCTGAGTTAGTGTATAAGATGATTTGGGTGAAACCCAAACCCAAAAGCCCACTTAGCAATTAGCAAAATTCAACTTACTCCAAACCTATCGAAGTTTACACTCAAAAAGATCGCAAACGCCATTTTGGACTCAATAGAAGCGGTTTCGAGTCCCAATTCGACAGTTTGCACAAAGTAACATTTGGGACCCAAAAATCTGATTAACGACGATATATTTAAATAAAACTTTTAAATATATGATCGTAAAATATGCAGGTTGTTACAGATCTCCCCTCCTAACAAAATTGCATCACGCAATTCCTAGAGATGATATTTGTAACAACTACCTAATTACATCCCCCAAAAAGAAAAGGAATAGGCTTGAGATGAAGAGATATTCTCACCGTTTCTGAGCAAAGATAGAAAATCCGGATAAGATCGCTCGATAAACTCTCTGGTTCCCCAGTACAGTCATTGGGATTAGCAGACCATTGAACTTTAATGAGCGGGACGTCCTTGTTTCGAAGGTGTTTAACCTCCGTGGCAAGTACACGAATAGGTTGTTGTACAATAGATAAGTCTAGTGAGACTTCAAGCTCTTGCAACACATGGGGCTCAATAATAGAATCCGAATCTCGAAGGCATCGACGAAGCTGGGATACGTGAAATACGTCATGGATTCCTGAAAACTGAATAGGTAACGATACACGATAAGCAATAGGGCCAATGCATTCGGTAATGGGAAATGGTCCAATATATCGAGGAGCCAGTTTCCCGGAGCTACTAAAACACACCACACACTTCATCGGGGAAACACGAATGAATACGCAATCGCCAACAGAAAATTCCAAAGGCTTCCTACGATGATCGGCATAAGATTCCTGCCTATTCTGAGCCTCTTTCATTCTCTGTCTAATGATATCAATCTTCTCAGAAGATTCACGAATATAATCGGCGCCGAGAGTTAACTTTTCCCCGGATTCCAACCAACAAGATGGTGATCGACACGACCTTCCGTAAAGGGCTTCGAAAGGAGCCATACCGATACTGGATTGGAAACTATTGTTGTAAGAAAATTCAACAAGAGATAAGTGGTCTTCCCAACTACCACCAAAATCAAGAATGCAAGCTCGAAGGAGATCTTCCAAGACTTGATTCACCCTTCCATTCTAACCGTCAGACTGTGGATGATAAGCTATACAGAGATTGAGCTTAGTGCCCAAAGCTTTCTGAAGACTGTGCCAGAAACCACTAGCAAAAAGCGGATCTCTGTCACTAATAATAAAACTAGGCACACCATGAAGTCGAACGACTTCTTTAATAAATAGCTTAGCCAACAAAGGAGCAGTCCGATTGGACTTGATAGGAATCAAATGGGCTGATTTGGTCAATCGATCAACAATCACCCAAATACTAGTATGGCCCGACCTCGAACGAGGTAGACCATCAATGAAGTCCATAGAAATCTGATCCCATTTCCACAATGGAATCTCAAAAGGCTGCAAAAGACCACTAGGTCGCTGGTGTTCTACTTTAACAAGTTGGCAAGTCATGCAACGACTCACATAACTTGTAACGTCACGCTTCATACCTTTCCAAAAGTATAAGCATTTCATATCAGCATACATCTTACTACTACCCGGATGGATAGTATACTTAGAACGATGACAGTCCTCAAGAATGTCATTTCTAGGATTAGGAATATTAGGCACGATCAACCTTCCCTTCTTCCGAATACAACCATGAATATCCATATCGAAATCCTTTAGATCATCACTTCAGGATTCCGATTTACAACTCTGAATAAGATAAGAAAGATTTGGATCCTGCTTCTGGGCATCGGCAACACGATCCAACAAACTAGAACGAGCTTCCATGCTAAATAAAAGCACGGGAGATTCAGAAACTGAAGGACGGTCTAATATCACAAAGAGATAAAGCTTCCAAAATATTCCACTCTGCTAGCATCATGGAAACAACAACTTGCTGCTTGCGACTAAGCGCATCAGCAACTCGATTACCCTTGCCAGGGGTATACTGAATATCGAAATCATATGAAGCAAGAAATTCGAGCCAAATTTTTTGCCTCATATTAAGTTCTTTATGAGTGAACAGATATTTTAGAGATTTGTGATCAGTGAAAAGAATAAAACGCTCTCCCAATAAATAATGTCGCCAAATCTTTAGAGCAAAGACTATAGCGGCTAACTCCAAATCATGGGTAGCATAACAAATCTCGTTAGGCTTTAGTTGTCTAGAAGCATAGGCAGCTACTTTATCTTTTTGCATGAGAACAGCACCGAATCCATAATCACTGGCATCAGTATAAACAACAAGATCATGATTCCTTTCGGGAACCACTAAGATAGGAGCATGAGTAAGGAGATCTTTTAACTTCAAGAAAGAATTCTCACACATATCCGACCAAATAAAAGGAACATCTTTTCTTGTAAGAGTGGTAAGCGGCAAAGCAATACGAGAAAAGTCCTTAATGAACCGGCGATAATAACCCGCCAATCCAAGGAAACTACGGATCTCAGTAATGGTCTCGGCCCTCTTCCAATTCTGAATAGATTCGATCTTAGAAGGATCGGCAGAGATACCATCGAAAGAAACAATATAACCGAGAAACTTCACCTTATTCTCCCAAAAATGACACTTGGAGAATTTGGCATAAAGCTGATGTTGACGAAGAGTGCTTAAAACAATCTCCATATGCTGAATATGATCGGCTTCAAATTTGGAATAAATAAGAATATCATCAATGAAAATCAAGACGAACTTATCGAGATATTCACGGAATATCCAATTCATAAGATCAATAAAATACGCCGGAGCGTTTGTCCAACCGAACGGCATAACAAGCCATTCGTAAGAACCATAACGAGTACGGAATGCGGTAAGAGGAATGTTATCTTCCGCAACATGTAACTAATGAAACCCGGTATCAAGATCAAGTTGGGAGAAGAGCTTAGCGCCATTTAACTTATCGAACATGTCGTCGATCCTAGGTAATGGATACCTATTTTTGATTGTGAGCTCGTTAAGCTTGCGATAATCAATGCAAAGCCTAAGAGTACCATCTGGCTTCTTAATGAAGACAACGGCGGCGCCCCAAGGAGATGAGCTAGAATGAATAAATCGCTTGGCTTCCAATTCAGATAATTTTTGCTTGAGTTCCTCATTTTCTTTAGCAGACATCCTCGTGCGAGGACGACTGACAGAATAAGCACTAGAGATAAGATCAATATGGAACTCAATTGCTCTCTTCGGTGGCAAACACGAAATAGGCTCGAAGACATCAGAAAAATCACAAACAACTGGAATATTAGCTAAGACATCCATCGATTCGAAAGAAGAAATGAGAGCATTCGAAGTACGATCCATGCTTCGAAATATAATAGATAACTGCTCGATAGCATCAGGATGCTTGAGATATAAAGTTCTTTTGGGACATAGGATTTGAACTTCATAATGGATAAGCCAATCCATACCCAAAATCATATCAAAACCAAGATGATCCATCACATGCAAATTCGCATAAAAGGAGAAACCACAAAGAAATCTCAACATCAACACACAACAAACCAAGAGTAGCGGATCCACCAATAGGATTCGCAATCCTCAAAGGGTCGCAAGGACTAACAACATCCGGAGGAATAACATCAACAAGCTCCTTTGACATGAATGAATGTGATGCACCCGTATCAAAAAGAACTCTAATAGAACGACCATGAAATAAAATAAAACCTTCGAAAACAGAAGAAGTAATACCTTTGGGCTGAGAAGAATCACCCGAAGCTTTAGCAACATTAAGCTTCCCAGATTTGAGACCCCTAGGAGCAGTAGGACAATCATAAATCCAACGACCCTCTTTCTTGCAATAGCGGCAAATGCAAGGCTTAGGACAACTACGGTGAAGATGATCCAGAGACCACAATTATAGCACGCCCTCTGATTAGAAGGTGCACTACTAGGCTGAGAACTAGAGGTAGCTTGCTTCTTCTTCTTCTGGTTGGAAGAATTAGGCTTATGAAATGGAAACCTCTTCTTATTGGGGTTCTTAGAAACCTTAACCTCATCACCACTATCACGTTCCTTTTCAACAGCTTCAAGGCAAAGAGCCGAATCAACAAGCTCCTCAAAAGAGAGCTTAAGCTGAAGCAAAAGGACTTTCTTCAAATACTTCTTCAAACCATCAACAAATCGAAGATTCTTCTTACGCGGAGTGTTAATGAACTCAACTCCGTATTTGGACAAGGCCTCAAAAGATGCAACATAATCAGAAACAGAGGACTTTCCTTGCTTCAACTCAAGGAAACTACGAGCAAGATTAGCCTTTTCTGATTCAGGAAAGAACTTAATTTCGAATCGTTTCTTAAACTGAATCCATGAGAGAGAGGACTCATCAACTTCCGCAATAAAAAGCTCATACTAGTCAAGCGCATGCTCTTTCAACATACTAGATGCTACGAGAACGTGATGGTGATCCAAAAGATCCATCCGAGAAACTATGCACTCACAAGAGCGCAACCAAGTCTGAACCTCCAATACACTTTCTGATCCGTTAAAAGGCTTGCCTCCACGGTGGGAATAGTCACTACATATGCGGGTGAAGGTAGACTTTTGAGTAGGAGCTATGGGAGTAGCAACAGAAGGCTGAGCACTCCTAAGTAGCTCCATAAACTGATCAGCTGACATGTAGATTCCGTCTGGATGAGAACCACTAGACGACCTGCAGAAGAACGCTTCCCTCTACCTCTTCCAGCCATAGGCTGAGAGAACAAGAGAAGATAAGGATTTTAATAATGGAATACTACGGAAATATAAGATTCATTCCTAGACATATTCCAACCTGTTAGAGTGGCTAAAAGTTTAAGAACAATGAAGGAATAGATTAGAAAGGCACGAATAAAACCTTCGAATAGTTGTAACACATGTTCCATTCTACTTCTGTTCCGTGTTTATTATAATTTATTCTGAGCCTCAGCTCTGATACCAAGCTATGACACCCCACCTCTATACTTACAATAACAAAGGTTATTATAAGGAATAACGTCTTCTATTGTGAAGAATAAGGCTTATTAGGAGCGACCATCCGTAAGTTATGCCTTAAACGAGTATTGACTACATCGATAGGAGATGTGTAAATTACTCCCAATGATATATATTCAATCTAAATCTAAAACAAAACTATGACGGCTTAAGAAAAATTCAGAACAACTCATAATAAGAATAACACAGATAAGTAATCTTAAACAAAACTATGGTGGCTTAAGAAAATTCAGAACAACTCATAATAATAATAAAACAGATAAGTATAATCACACCAGAATAGAAATAACAAATATAGCGGAAGACAAGTATGGATACATGCTACAACAATCGATAGTTCACATGAACCAAATGTACATATACCTATCCATCAATACATACATGAGATGAGAATCAATACGCCAAAAGTACTCCTCGAAGTCTAGACATAAGATGGAGTGAAATCCCAAAAGCTGAAGCTGAAGCTGCAACTGAATTAGAGATAGCGATTATCCTGAAATAACTCAGTCTGACCCGAGTATTATTTAAAAGAAAATAATAAACGGATCAGTCTAATCTAAACATAGATTTTAATGCATAAACAATATCAAGGTAAAATAATCATAGTCTCGAATGAGACTATTCAGCATAAATAATCAACCTAGTTTTAAATGAAGAAATCTCATTTAAACTCCATCAAAATCATCTTCCAAATTCACAATTGAATTTGACACAGCAGTACACAAAAATCTAGAAATCAATTAAGATAACTAGAAAATCAGCACTCACAAAATCTAGAAATCAAGGTAAAATAACTAGAAAATTAACATAGAAGTGGATCTATCCCAGCAGATGGCAAGTCTAAGCTACGTCGCACGTGCATCTCATATGGCCGAAGCCTACTAAGTACTATAAATTTTTGGCTCCCATCAGATGACCTGAAGGTCCGTAGAGTGGCCCGAAGGTCTAGTACTGGTAATTGACCCGAAGGTCCATCAGATGACCCGAAGGTCCAACAGAGTGGCTCGAAAGCCGAACAAAATCATCAGAATCTTCATACAACAAATCCTCGGCAAATATTTCAATTAACGAGTCCGGAATTAATCAAATTATTAAAAGTGTGGTTCCATACTCCGCACTTTTGCTAAATCGTTTAAATCTCTTCATCGTTTCCTTGAAAGTGCAAAATCGTGTATTTTATATATAAAAAACATTTTACGTTCTCAAACGGACAAGTCCAGAATTAACCGAATCGGTAAAAGTAAGGGTTCATAGTCCTTAATTTTGCTGAAACGTTTAAATCGATTCCTCATTCTTTTAAAAGCGTAAACTGTGAAATTTTTAGAAACAATTTTATTTTAAAATGATTTGAAAACACGTGACTAAAACAGCAACATCTGTAGCAATTTTGACAAGGAAATTATGCTTCACAAAACACCGTAAAAACGGATATCAAATCATCTTTTCAGGATAGCCGCTTGAAAATTCACTTTAAATTGACGGCTACTGAAGTCAAAACAACAGTAATTTTTATACTTGAAATAATATATATTAATTATTCAAAATTCATTTATAAAACCCGTGTATATAATCTAAAAAGAAGTCATCAAAGTCAATAGTAAATGATAATCAACAAATCGGATCAACTAAAGCCGATAAAATTGGAAATTCAATCCCAAAGGCAAATTAGACAAAAACAGAAGATTCAGACGTCTAAAGTTGATGATTCAGACGTCTGAATCTGGAAATTTATTTGTTTTCCAGAACCAAATTTCAGACGTTTGAAATAGAAAACTCAGACGTTTGAAAATAGCTAATTTAACCTATTTTCTTTCTGGTCACACTCGATCACATTCAGATGTCTGGAACTTTAGATTCAGACGTCTGAATACTGGGGAATAAAAATTCCCAGTATAATATTCAGACGTCTGAAAATGAGGATTCAGACGTCTGAAACCCGTTTCTCAGGTATTTCCTAAACCTAAGCCATTGATGGCCAAAGCAAATCGAAAGCGATCGGATGAGCGATGATTACGAGGGCTTACATCAAACGACTACCCAACCTTAACGACTCATCCAAACACTCTGAACCACATAAACATCAACTATATAAGGATTTCATAGATTTGGCTTCAAAAATCATAAATTGGCAATTTCACCGAATCAATCTAAATCGAAAGCAAATGAACATGTAATATGTTAGGAATTCATTCCTAACATTCCAAGATAGTTGTAGACATAGATGTGAGATAAAAATCTCACTTTTTAACTCAAAAACGCGGATGAGAAGCTCAAATGCAAAGAAAAGATCAACCACTCTCCACTTCAACTCTACAAGCTTCAATCTAAGATCAAACAAACATTTCCCAAATTTAGGTTTAGGAATTTCTGAAATTGAAAAGAGAAAGAGTTGGAGAAGGAGAAGAGAGAGCTTACCAAAGCTTTTCTTATATTTTGGAGCAAGAATTTGGATTTTGCAAATGAACTAGGGCTTGGAGTTTCTAATTCTTCTTCCTTTCACCCATTTTCAGTTAAAGCTTAAGTTTGAGGAATGAAAATGAGTGAATGGAGAGGAGAGGGGCTGAGTTGGTGTATTGGATGATTTGGGTGAAACCCAAACACAAAAGCCCACTGAGCAATTAGCAAAATTCGACTTACTCCAAACCTATCGAAGTTTACACTCAAAAAGATCGCAAACACCATTTTGGACTCAATGGAAGTGGTTTCGAGTCCCAATTCGATAGTTTGCACAAAGTAATATTTCGGACCCAAAATCTGATTAACGACGATATATTTAAATAAAACTTCTAAATATAAGATCGTAAAATATGCGGGTTGTTACAATGCTCCAATACCCGTTTATTATTTTTCCAAAACCAAATAGTTTTATCAATTGCCAAAACCAATCTTTTTATTTAAGACCCATCATCATTTCAGCTAACTTTCCAATTTCAATTATAAGTTCCAAACAACATTGTTTCTTTAACAATTTAAATTTCAATTCAAATTTCAAATTTTCAAAACTATTCTAACTCCCTAAATTTTCGAAAAAATTCGCCAGCATCTCCTTTGCGCAGCTAGCTCGGTACGATTACAAAATGGCACCACAGGCCCCCATATTTCAAAAGAAAACAAATGGCCAAGTGACTAGACAAGAAAATCATCAAATTTCATACTGAAATTTAAATACATACCTTTTTGTCGAGAAATTCAAATTTATCTTCGAAAATCAAATACCAATTCCTTTGTCTTTAACACACCTGTATTTCCTGTTACATACCTGTATATTATACTAGCCATAATATTCTATTACAACATTCAAATTTATTCTGCACATTCCTTTACAAAATTTTCAATATATACTTCCTATACCATTTTTACTTCACTATTGAAGTTATATATCCATTTTCATTCAATCTTGCATTTTCACTTTCATTTGAATTCAATTTATACTTCAATTCCGTTTGGATTCCGTTTATCTTTTGAATCTCTAATTTTATCGATTATCCTTTATTCACAACTGACTCATATCGTTAATTATAAATCAGTTTCATTTACTAATTCATTACAAATTTCAATTCATTTTATCTCAAACCATTTCTTTATTTTACCTTTATTATCTTTAGTTCACTTCGAACTAATTTTACAACTTCATTTTTTTTCACACAATTCAAGTTGGTTTTCAGTATTCAGTTTCAATTCCAGTTTTATTCTTTTGTTCATTCCCAAACACAATTCAATTTCAATTCACCATTTTGAGTATACAACGCTTATATTTAAAATGGATTTCAAATTCCATACGAATTTGATTTATTTTTTATTTAAAAATATTGAATTCAATTCATTTCAAACCATATCCATTTGTCATTCATCAATTAATTTCACTTACTAATTTTATTTTAATACTTAGCTTTGCTTATAACAAATCAAATTCAATTCCAATTCAATTATATTTTCTTACAAATTCCATTCAATTTCACTTTCATTTACTCGCAATTGTAAATTTATTAATACATTCAGAAATTTATTTCCATAATTCAAACTTAATTCCAATTCATTTGTCTTAACCCCAAATTTATTTTCAACTTAATAAATTTTATTTAAAAAATCATTATACTTAGTCTTCTTAGACTTTTCTTTAAATTCACTTCATTTAATTGATTCACTTGTACTTATTTTAATTTAACTCCATCCTTTAGGTTAAATTCATTCTATCAATGTCAAATTGCATAAGTTATCAACTCATTTACTAATCCCATAAATATTTAAAATAGGATTCCAGAGTCTTTTCAACATTTCAAAAATCATTTTTGAAATTAATTCAAATTGTCTTTTGAATATCCAAAACCAACCCCAGTTTGCAAACAACCTCCATTTTAAAATCATTTGGCAGCAATTCCTCCTTTGAAACCCGAAAATGAACATCGATGATGCTACAGTCATCATCAAAGTTATTTCCAGCGACCTAAGAGAGTTTAGAGCTTTCACCCCTTCGAAACACTTTCCCAAAACCTTTGAAAATTATTTTCAAACCAAAAGTGATTTAAACTTTCCAAATCTCCAAAATTTTCAAATTCTTTTCAAAACATTTCTATGAAATTCCAATTCAAATTACAAATTACATTTACAATTTATATTCTCAAATTCCATTTGTATGTGAATTTATTTCTTAACTTTGGAGTTACGATTTCAATTTCCAACTCAAATGATAATAATATTATCACTTCCTAACAATCAAGCAACCATATACTATAATAATTTATAAAGATTATTTCCATTATCTACGAAAATAGTTTTGGGTAAAATTATCTCATTCACCCTAATTTAAAACAATATCGTGTCCAATTGTTCTGTACGAGTGTTTAGAGATCCCTATCGATATAGTTGTACAGACTATACAGACCAGAATCCATATACCACTCAACGAACCAATCATCACAATATAAAATAATTTATATTCACTAACAAATACGCGCTCATATCTATTATTACACTCAAACTCATTCTAGAGTATTACTAACTCTATCTCTAATGAGTAACTCCCACCAGAGTCAAAGTTGTCGCTTAACCAATTTCTCTGATACTACTTGTGAAGGCCCTCAAATCCGTAGCCCTTTTGAGCTGGCAAAATCCCACAACAATTCAGCTTAAAGTGGAACAAATGTACGAGTCTTTGCGTTTAAAGAAGAAAGAGGTAGAAGAAGAAGAAAATAGAACAATCACAGAATCTCACATATCGCAGCGGAACAAATATAATAGATAAATGAATATCTTTAAAATAAAGAGCTATATCAGTTGTTACATTACATCACATTACATTATCAGAGTGTTAGAACAACAAACAGTGGAAAAGAATATAACATATACTAGTGATACGCTACGCCATCCAGCTTGTTCCTGATCTCCACAGCATCTCTTTTACGACTTCTCTTTAGAATAATGATAACCTGACTCTAGGTTGCAGGTGTGGAAAATTATGGGCACCCAGATTTTAGAAAGGGAACAATAAACTCCAAGTCAGTCATGGGACTGGTGTGAGATCTTAAAAATAGTTATTTTCACAAAGAAAATAAAAAGAAATCCGCTATGCTTTTGAAAAATGAAACTACCATAAGGCCTCCCACCACACACACAATGAAAATGCAAAATTGGAGGAGAATTCTCCTTATGATGGTCAAACATGCTTAATACGCAAAATCCTTTCAATATTATTATTAGTGCATAGTGCAGAAAACATTCCAAAAGTATAATATTAATCTTAGCCGGCATAGACATTCCGAACAATGCCTACTATAGCTACCATCTAAACAGTGGTGACCACCATCAGTAAATGACAGGTTATACAACTAAAACCGTACAAGGCGCGTATTGGAGTTTGGATTTCCAACAAATGGTTTGGCTAAGGAACTTCCTACTGCCACATGGGTACGCCTCTAGAGAGACGTCCCGAGAACCTACCCGGATCTCTGCCAACAAAAGGACGGTTTATCTCTGTAACTAGGTAACTACTACTCGAGTATGCCATCCCCCGGTCCTTTGGGACCTTTATCCGAGGATCCTCTACGCCAACAACCACAAAGAAAAGTATTTGCAGTAACCACATAGGTTAAATATCAGGGCTTCATACCTGATACCACCCTTTTCCAGAAGGAAATGACATACCCTAAAGGGCGCGACCCTATAACCTTGCCACATCTTTCTTGTTTCGACCATTTCTGGGGTGTGAGGTCCGATGAGGTCTCGTCCACAAAGCTACACTTTTCACATAGTCATACTTTGATCAACAAATGATCAGCAGCACTACGTACATCATGTTACCAAATTGGGAATGCATTACTAGTAAAAATCAACTACATAACCTTTGAGCTGGTACGTCTCAGAGAAGGGTGTTAAGCTAAGAGAATAAATTCTCCGCCACCAACAGAAATGTACTTGATAGAAACCAGCTTTACATCTCAAAGTGTAACGTCAGACACAAATCTGTACAAGTCCGTTCCGGGATCGAATGGAACCGATGGCACTTCAAAGAAGCCCTTGCAAATCCAGATATTCACAAATCACGTTCGGAATCCCCATCACAAAGGTGATAAAATCTCTATACCGGAGCAACCAGGTGCAGAGACATTCGACAGGTAATCCTTTCGTTTTCGAGAATACCCGGTCTTCAATATCATCTTCAAATGCAATCTCATTTCGTCGTATCATTATTCAGAATGGATTTTATGACACAAGGTCCTCTCCCGGCTAATCCGAATAACGAGCACTTATTTTAAAAAAATAACGGTTACATTCAAATTTCAACAAATTACAATAATTTCCATTTTGATCTTTTTAAATAAAAGATCCATCATAATCACAAAGGTTCGATGTGGGTTTCGAATATCCATTTGGACTCCTACCCCTGGTTCGCATCGAAATTCAAATACCATTAAAAGGCCAATATTGATAGTCGGTTATTTAACTATCAATCAACATCCACAACAATTACCGGATTTTTCCCAAAATTATTATTTTCAAAATATTTCTGCAACATATATTTCACACTTCAACCATTTGAAAACAAATTTCAAATTACTTTCCACATTTCAATACTTTGAAAACAAATTTCAAATCACTTTTCCTTACGTGGAATACATCCAAATATTTTTTTATTTCCACTGGAAATCTGCCCAGTTAAAATAATTCAAATTACTAATCCAAAATATTCTTGGAACATTTAAAATAAAACCATCTTAAATACATACTTAAAATATTGGTTATGAAAACATTATGTTAATTATCACATATAAGATTTTAAGTCCCAACTAATTTTTAAAATAAAATTAGTAGATAAGGTATAACTATTTAAATAATCACTTCCTAAAACAAATATCAACTTTAACCTTTTAAAATAATCCCTTCTATAAGTAATTAAATAAATCCACACGTTAAAGATTTGAAACCAGTTAAGAAAATAATTTATCCAAAGTATCCTTTCTAAAACCATCCTTAAAAAATTTCAGTTTATATTTATAGGCTACTTCGAAATCATACTCAGCTTTCCAGGGAAAATACATTTTTCATTTCAAAATGGTTCGTTCAAATCAATTAATAAATCTTTCTTGATTAATTTTAAATTTACGTTCTGAATCCGTAAATTCCTTTCACACTTTTAAAAATAAAACAATATTTATTTTTAGAATAAATTTCCCTTTCCTTTATAAATTTCCATTGTGAATTTAAACTTCTAAATATCCATTGATATAGGATTTCAAATCAATTTCCAAATATTCATTTTCAGCACCAAATTAAATTCTAATTGACTTCCAAATTTATTTACAAATACCAAATAAATTTCCAAAATTGATTTATAAATTTATTTCAACACCAAATTTATTATCCTTTGAAACAAATTCCTTCTTTTAAATTTATTCAATTTTCTAAAATTAATTTACTATAAATTTTATACTAAATTTCAAAAATCAACTTTTATCTATTTCTGGTACCCTACGACACCAAAAATATATTTGGCTAAATTTTAGCCTTCAATAGTTTCAATCACAAATTGTCACACACAGATTATAAATGATCGACACATAATATGGAAATAAATTCAATTATTTGAGGAATCCAGTTGGATCCCTCCAACTTGTTTTCCCTGCATCCACAGACGTTAGCACAACAATTAAATACCAATTCCACTTTGATGTGGAATATCGCGGTATATGGGATTTATAAAATATCATCCGCTATTATGCGCCGCATAGGGTCTCATCCGCTATATAATGCGGGAAATCGATCACCCAATATATACTATATGCTACTATATATATAATATCAACCAGTGAATAATTATTATAAATCAATCATCCAAGCACACAGCCAATCAATTTCAAATCTAACTATTTAAAATCAACTAGAGATTTTAATTAAGTGAGAAGATCTCACCTTTAATTTTATTATTTGCAATCCATTCCGTTCTGGCTTGATTTTCTTCACGATTTTGGCCTTGCATAAACATTATACAGTTGATTAATATTTTGAACAATTGGAAAATCAATTATCATTTATTTATTTAATTTTGAACTAATCGATTATCATATTAATAAATTTAATTAACTAATAATTTATTTTAAATCAATTATTTTCCTCTTAAAATCTTTTAGTAGCTAAATAAATTAAATAAGTTTATTAATCAAATTAATCACTAAAATACATTATCTAAAATAACTAGCAGATTTAAAAATGTGTATATCTATTTTCTTTTGAAGCTATATACTTATAAAAATAAACTATATAGGTTTCATTTAAAATTCCTATATTTTCCAAACCTTGTATATATATTTCCGTCTTATACATATATTTAAATTAAAATAGACAGGTATACATTTATGTTTGTACTATATTTTTTTATTGCAAACTTATATACATACATACATACATACATATATATATACATATATAAACTAAAACTGCTACCTTTACTGTAATTAACTAAAACTATGTTTTTTTATTGCAAACTTATATACATACATAAATACATACATACATACATATATATATATATATATAAAAACTAAAACTGCTACCTTTACTGTCAAAATCGCATCTAGCTCCTCGATCACTCGACTTGACTTCGGCATCTAACTCCTCGATCACTCGACTCGACTTCGGCCTTCCTTGACCAATGCCTCGCCATAGCAAAACCCTAGCCGACCCTCCAAAGACCTTTGGCCTACACCTTGATTGCCTATCGCTTCCCCTTGCCATGCTCCAACGCTTCGACCCTAGAGACTCGCGAGCATCACCACGCGATGTCGTGACTCCCCTAAACGCGACCACCTCGAATGCATCGCTCGAAACCTAAAACCTCGAGCCTTCTCGCGCTTCGATCTCGCGACCCCCTTGCTTAGTACAAACGACAACATCGCACGCCCCTCAACGTTGAAGAGGACGAGATAGATCGGCCATTGAATTTTGATTTTTTTATTTATTTCGATCGATTTATTAGCTCGATCGCCCATGTTTGATTTCGATTTCTCGACCGTTGATTTTATTCATGATACGCGAATGAATTTTGATTTTAAACGAAAGTAGGAACAATTTCATTCCGCTATATTTTTAAAACTGTGATGATTTCGATTTTGTGTTTTGAAGGGAAGTTCGGTTGTCAATAAAAGAAGGGACGTGATGTGAAAAGGAGGTGGCTTACAGGAGAAGATTTATTTAGAAATATTTTTATTTAAAATTCCAAACGTCTCAATAAATGCAACTTAAAATTTCGACCTCCTATCGAGGCATGCCACCAAGCGTTTATAATGTTAAATCCCTATTCTGAATGCAATGGAAAAAGTTTCGAGCCCTAATTCGATCGTATGGAAAAGATAGCTTTTTGAACCAGTTATTAAATTAAATTTCGATATAATTTTCAGCGCGTTTGCCTAACGTACGGCCAAACGATCACTCCAAATAGTATGAAAATTGAAATCCGATAATAAAATAATATTACGGATCCAATGGAACAGGTTTCGTCGAATTCCGAGACTGTGCCTCAGAAGGCTATTTTTAAACATCGCTTTAAACAATAAAATATCAAAACTGAATAAATTATTTCCAAATTCAATTCTGAAGCTTCCATTATCTTCAGTATCATCAATATAAATTTTCTAAGTCTTGAAAAATATTTTTAATCAGCTTAAAATTGGAGATACAAATTCTTACCCAAGCTTTAATAATTAAATTAAATAATTTGATTACCAAATTCATAGTTGTAATTGAAATTCAAGTCAAAATAACTTTCAAATATTTAAAATCGATTAAATATTTCATTTTTTAAATGTTCAAAATTTTGGGTCGTCACACAAGTAGTTGAAACCAATAAGTAGTATGACTGTGTAAGGGAGACAAAGAAAGCAGAACTCCAAAATAACAATGTGAAAGAAATCAATGTTTTTTGTAGTTTGAAAGGTAAATTTTTTCAATGTTCACATATAAATAAAAGATTAATACATAAAACAAACTGTACCCTTTTACTTTGACAACCATTTGTATACCATTACCGAGCATGCTGCTGTATCCCCTTCCCACCATGAAAATTTACCTCTTCCTGACAGTGCAAATAACTCTGAACCTCTCTCCAACTCTACCCTTGCCATGTTACTGCCTTGCCAAACTAGCCCTTATATCCATCTTCAACTGCCTGGCCACCTGGCACTTGTCTTCGCTCATCAGCTACTGACACACCTTCCAACTCACTCTCTCCTACCACTTCCTCACATCCTATGCAAATAAGAAAAAACAAAGAAATAAGAAACAAATAAAGAACAACTACTACACCACTACTACACATTGTGAAAATTATTGTTTTATTTTTTGATGGATGACAAATTTACCTCACTTTTTTCATATAACTAATTTCTGTATTGCACGTAATGCGGGAGCAGAAGCTGATCTTGGGAAATCACTGCATCTAAATTTTGAACCGTTTCCCTGTACATGTAAACATCACAGTAGTTGCATTTTTTGGACTAAATTATCTTATGAATCCAATATCCACAGCATTTTTTTTAAGTTACAGCCATGTAGGCACCTTGATGTTAAATATCTTTTGAGTTAGAATTATACTATGTTTTTTTTAACGAACTATGTTGTTGGTTCAATGGAATATTCTTAATGTTATGTACTTACATCTTTGAGAAATCAATGAATTAATTAATTTTCATGCATTGTTGAAATTATAAATATTGTCATGTTTTACTTACAATATTTGACAATCATTGCATAATGCTTATCTACGACGTCTATTATATGAATACGAATGTGTCTTATAATACGTTAGAACACCATTGTTGAAAACCATTCATAACAGTTTACGATTGTAGTGATAATACTAAATACAACAATTAAAGATACTCCTATAAAATCAACTTTGCAATGTTTAACAAGCGACGTTAATGAAGTTTTAGTAACATGCAAACTACATTGTCTACTTTGTACACACAACGTTGAATAAACATGATTGCAATGCAAACACTACGATCGAAAAAGGTTGTATGAATGTAATAGAAAACTCTTGTTAAACGATGCGCGCATTATTTGCAACACTAAATAAACATGATTGAAATTCCAAAATACTACATTAGAAAGTAGTTGTATAACTGTAATGTACAATTCTGATCAAACGATGCAAGTACTATTGTAACGACGAGTAAATATCTTTGTTAAAATTGAGTTTACGATGACTGAAAGTCATTAACAAACGTAATTTTGCAACATAAAGATATCATTGGGAAAAAGTGTATCATAATTTTTAAAATATGTTGTAAATGACTATTTTGTAACCATTAGAAAATGTTGTTAAAGATTTTTCAATTGTTTGAGGGTAATTCTACAATATTCATGATGTGTTATAAATATATTTTTTACAACGTCGTACGCAACTTATAAATAAATGTTGTAAAAGATACCTCATCTTTAACAACTATGGATATGACAACGTTATGATAAACATCGTCAAAATGCATTAACAACGTTTATTTAATGTTGTAAAATGATATTTTTTTGTAGTGAGATTAGAATTGAAGAAAACTAAGTTTTTGTTACACCCTAGTCAACAAAGGTTAAAACCATTTATTAAACCCTTAGAGTGATCATCCTTTTTTGAATCAGAAAATAGCTTATATAGCGAGTATTTGAGCCTAGGAAAATACCCGATTTGCCACTTAAAACCTTCACAAACCAATGCAATCAACCCGGCAATTTGGAGACAATGCAACTGATCAGACATTTGGTTCCTCAACTCATATGTCTGACTTGTAGGAAAATTTCTACGCTCCAGGCACTCAGACATCTGGTTCACATAACTAGACGTCTAAGCAAACCCTCGAGATGCGAATTCCAACTTTCAGAGGCGTCTGACTCCAAACATACGCTTGTACTAGGTGATTAGACGCCTGGTTACCTCAATAAGACATCTTAAACAAGTCTCGAGATGCAAAATACTATGCAGTGGGCATGATTCAGATGCCTCACAATAGCAGCTTGAACATCTAAGGACCTCAATCAGATGTCTGACCTACTACTCTCTGTGTATCTCAAGCGTTAAACATGCCACTCTCACCTCTAAGCTACGATTTGTGAACCGCCTTCTCCATCTCTAAGTTACTTACCAAAAGTTACACGACGAGAATTCATAATCTTCTTCGTTTCTGGATTTCATATCTGATAGGCTTTTACACCATCCATATAGCTAAGAAAAATCCCTTGAAAGTTCTATGCTCAAGCTTATCATTTCCCGGATCATGCACATAAACCGGACTACCAAACACACGAAGATAACCCAAGTCAATGCTCTTTATCTTCCATACTTCCTTCGGAATTTTATTACCAATAGTCGAGCAGGGAATTCGATTCACAATATGCACCGCGGTTGACAAAGCTTCAGTCCAAAATCCCTTAGACAAACCTGATGTCAATCTCAAGCATCGAGCTTTCTCTAGTAGAATACAGTTCACCCTCTCTGCAACACCATTCGACTACAGCTCTCTTGGTGTAGTAAAATGTCTCCGAATACCATAATGCTTGCAAAACTTCAAGAAATCTTCGGAAACATACTCTCCACCATTGTCGAACCTTAGAACCTTTAAAGACTTGCCTCTCTCATTCTCAATAAGAGCCTTCCAAACTTTGAATTTTGCAAATGCCTCCAACTTGGGCTTTAATATATATACCCATACCTTCCGATAAAAATCATCAACGAAAGAAATATAATACCTTACTCCGCTCATAGAAGCTATCAGTGCTAGTCCCCAAACATTCATTTGCACATACTCAAGAGTCTCTCTCGAATCATGTTTTCCTTTACCGAATGAAACTTTAGTTTGCTTTCTCAGATACATTCCTCGCAAAACTCAAGTTTGTTGAAACTCTCTCCATCGATCATCTCTCTCTTTTGAAGAATATCCAAACTCCTCTCCGAGACATGAGCTAATCTCAAATGCCACAACCTAGTCGCATCCAAGCTACAAGAACTATCAACAACAATGCTAGTTTCACCTTCAATGGTCACTCCTGGAAGCAAATAGGCACCATGAGTCCTAACACCTTTCATCATCACACGTGCATCTTTCAAATTTATTAAGCTATCACTCTCCATAGATCTTACAACCTAAAGAATATAGCTACCTAAAAGAGACAAGAGACTTTTGAAGTCCCGGAACAAAGTGTACATTAGTGAGAATAAGAATTACTCCGTCAAACATCCAAATTTGCATATAACCAATGCACTTTGACTAATAAATAGCACCATTACCCATAACAACTGCATTTCTCGCTTTGTCGACATAAGAAGAAAAACTACTCCTATTTGGCGTCATATAATAAGGCACCCCTGAATCGAGCATCCATTTGCTACCCGAAACATCTGATGCTGCCGCCGTCAACACATCTACGTCTCTCTCACCAACTCCACACTCCACCGCAACCAATGAAGATGCTACTTCCTTCCTAGCTCTCTTCTTGTCTGCACACTCGTTCTTCCAATGACCAGGTTTCTTACAAATAAAGCACCTGCTGTTTCTTTCCTTCAACTTTCCTTTCCAACTAGGCTTCCAAGATTTTGAATGCCGCCGGTTTCCTTTCTTCACATATCTCTCCTTCTCCACAAATAAACCGTGACCATCACTAGTACCACTACTTCCAACACTTAAATCCTTCATTTGATCTTGCAACTCCTCACTAATTAGACCTATTTTGACATTATCTAGCATCAAAGTATCTCGGTCATAGATCAAACTTTTTGAGAAACTCGTATAACAGTCCGGCAACAAACACAACAATATCATTGCATTTTGTTCTTCCTCAATCTTCAAATCTATCACGTTCATCTTCATTAGCAAATCATCAAACACATTCGAATGTACTTTCAACAAAGTACTGTCATTTATCTTACAGGTGAAGAATGTTCACAACAAGATCAAACGATTAGTTAGTGACTTCTTCATACACAACTCCTCCAACTTGTCCTAAATACCTTTAGCGGTAGTCTCACCACTAAGTTTGAAAATCACATTCTCTCCTACAACATGTTGAAGTGTAGTGAATGTCCACTCTTTCATTTCCTCTCTCCCCACATCCAAGATATCCACCAGCAATATCAAACATAACCTGATGTACTCGATTTCGCCTAAGAACTGTCTTCATCTTCCATTGTCACTTTTCAAAATCATTATTGCCATTCCACTTGTCTATAACTAACTGTGATCCCGAAGTCGCATATGACCTACATACATACGACACTACTCCATTTGGACTAACCATTATGGGACTACCAAGGGATTATCTTATTCCGGCATTTCTACAACCACGTACACCCACTAATGCTACGATACCAAATATTATGGAAGTTCTAACTCAAGACCACTCAAATCGAAACCATAAAGCACAATGAAAAAATGAGATCATGGTAAGAAGTGCAAAAACAACCAATTAATGGCTCAATCCAAATCTCAATCCAATCCAAAGCCAATCACAATCACCAAACAAGTAATGGAGAAACAAAGCAATAACAATAAATAAATCATACATTAATTTATAGTGGTTCAGTAAATTCTTGTTAGTACATCCACTTTGAGAGAGAGCTTTTATTAATACCAATGAGAAGAGTATAAGAGATTAATTATAATGATCACATATTCACTCTAAAATATGATTTTGTGAAGATTAGAATTGAAGAAAACTAAGGTTTTGTTAAACCCTATTTAATAAAGAATAAAACCCTTGATTAAACCCTTGGGGTGATCATCTCACTTTGAATTGAAAAATAGCTTAAATAGAAAGAGTTTGAGCCTAGAAAAATATCCGATTTGCCCTTTGAAACCTTCATAAACCAATGTAGTCAACATGGGCAATTTGGAGATAACGCAGCCGATCAGACGTCTAGTAACTCAAACGTCTGACTCAAAGACAAAATTTCTTCGTTCCAGATGCTCAGATGTTTGGTCCCCATAACCAGACGTCTGAGCAAACTCTCGGGATGCCAAATCCAACTTTTAGAGACGTCCAACTCCAAACAAATGCTTGTACCAAGTGATCAGACGTCTGGTTACCCCAACCAGACATATGAAATAAGTTTCGGGATGCAACATACCATGCAAAAATGTCTGGGCATCATTCAGATGCCTCACAATAGAAGTTCAGATGTCTAAGGACCTTGGTCGGATGTCTAACCTGCTGCTCACACCACAACACAACTGTAATTTTACAACCGTTACAGAATGGCAGTTGTAATAAAGGTATTTAACAACGTTTTTTTGAGAAAGTTGTAATAAACTCATTTTCAACAACTCTTTTATTTTGCCAGCTGTAATAGATGCATCTTACAACTTTTCTTTTTTTGCCACTTGTAATAGATCCTATTTTTAACAACTCTTCTTTTTTACCAGTTGTAATAGATGTTTATTACGACATTTTTTGTCAATTGTAATAAATGCCTACGTTTAACAACTCTTCCTTTTTGCCAGTTGTAACAAATGCCTATTACAACCTTTTTTTCCACTTGTAACAGATGCCTATTTTTAATAACTCTTTTTTTCACTAGTTATAATAGGCGCTATTGCAACCTTTTTTGTTTGTTCGTTGTAATAACTAATTTGTACTTATAGTTAAATAATACTTAATAATTAATAATTAAAAATAATAATCACTATTAAATAATAATAATTAATTTGAAATATGAAAGCATTAATAATTAATTTAATAATTAGTAAATAACAATAATAATAATTATTAAATAATTATTAATTATTAATTAATAATTAGTTTTTAATAATTAATAATTAGTATTAATAAGTAATATAATATTTAATAAATAATAAGTAATAATAATTATTAAATAATTAATAAATACGAATTAGTTTTGAATAATTGTTAATATTAATAATTAATAATTAATAAGTAAGAATTAATTTTAAATAATTAATAATTAGCATTAATAATTAATTATTAAGAAGTAATTATTAAGAAGTAATATTTAATATTTAGCAATTAATTTTTGATAATTAATAATAATTATAACATTTTTATCAAAAAGTTGTATAAACTTATTTCAACGGCTTTTTTTTACTAGTTATAATAGAGATTAAATATTAATAATAACTAATATTTAATAATTAATTATTAATAATATTAATATTTAAGAATTATTATTAATTAATACCTAATAATAACCTATAAATTAATAATTACGATTAAATATTTAGTAATTAATAATTAATTAACGATAATTAGTTTTTAGAATTTACTATTTAACATTTAATAATTAATAATTGGTAACATATACATAATAATTAACTTTTAATAATTACTATTCAATTATGACTAAGAAGTAATAATTAATAATAATTAAGAAACAATATTTAATATTTTAATAAAAAATGTTAATTTTTAAGAAATTCATATCATATTTAATATAAATTTTCACTTATTAATTTTAACTTATAATATTTATTTTTATAAATTTTGGTGAAATTTTGGCTATGGCTCATGAAAAATTAGGGGGAACACCACTAAATGTTAGCACAAAAAGCCTGAAATTTATGCCAGAATAGAAAAAATTTGGCTCTAAAATAATTAACGTGTTATATTTCTATTCCCAAATCATTATTCCAAATCCAAATCCTCAATCCAATTAGGCCTCACAACGGATACTTTCGGATGAGGATAGTGCCATATTCGTATTCGCATCCAAAACCATTTTCGGATATTGGATATTCGCATCCGCTGATACGAATGGATATTAAATAATTATCCTATCCGCTAATCATCGATAAATCAAGAAATTTTAATAGAAAATTTTAGTTTAACATGAGTTATTTTCGGTCTCATTGATTATAAAAGCGTTAAAAATAAACAAATATGATGATAATAAATTGTTTTGAGCAGTTAATATGCATTAGATGCATATAATATAAACTGCTAACTTAATAAAATAATAAATATATACATTTAATTGTACTAAAATACACCTAATTTAAACACTAATCTTGGTAAAAACCGAATGAATAATTTGCAGATGCGGATGTCTTTGTATCCCCATCTGTATCCGGTTTTTCGGATTTCGAATATTTATCCGCTTTTCGGATACGAATACGGACGGATTTCGGATTTTTCGGGTATCCATTGTCAGCCTGGATCCAATTCTAAAAATCCAAATTTCTGACGTCTGGTCTCGGATCTCAACTAAGAAAATATGCAAATCTCAATTCCAAATGCAAATGCAATATTGAGACCAGAAACTTGTGCGGGTTTGAACTTGAGGCGGGATGCTGAGATTTGAAGTGCGGATTGCTGCTGGTTGCGGAGGTAGTTGGTTTGATTTTAGTCAATGTGGGTTTCAGGCAGGAGCAGGAGTTTTGGTTGTCAAATTAGTTGTAGTGGAGTCGGATGACGCCACATTGGGTGAAGATTCAAGGCAGTGGCAAGTCTTTAGATCAACGACTTGCTTATCTTCTCATGTTTATTACTCTTCTTGTGACTTATTTAGTTCATTAGATTTTACATTTTCTTTTTTGTACGTGTATGATTTCTAAGTTGGTTTGCTGGAATAAAATAATACTTGAATTTCCATTTAAATCATGTCAAAAGTTGCATGTAAGAGATATATAATATATTGTGCCATGAACCCTATCCTTAATGAGTAATCCCACCAGAGCCAAGGTTCTCGCTTAACCTTCAGCTCTGATACCACTGTAACGACCCAACTCCTTAGCTCCAGGAAATTGCATCGCTAAAAAGAAAGAAAGGGATAGAGAATAGAAAGAAAGAGAAGAAAGAAGAAACAACACATCAGAATCTAAACAGCGGAACGAATAAATTATATTAATAATCAAAAGTATTTACATAATATACAATATCTATCAGAGATACACAGCATACACATCACATATACTAGACAGTTATAAACACCTGTCTAGTATTTACAACTCAATACAACATCACAAATAACTCAGAGATACTAAACACAGCGGACTATTATATCTACAACGCGGAAGCCTCCTGCTCCATTGCTCCTCCACAATTCGTCAAAGCTAATCCTGAATCCTAACCTGAATCCCTTGGCTACTCGTAAAAATTTGAGTACCCAAGAGTTTATGAAAAACAAAAATAAACTCCGGGTCAGACATGGGTCTGGTGTGAGTAACAGGTTAAAGTTGCTTAACTTTCAAAATCCTTTAAAAAGAAAGGTATCACGTAAGACTTCCCACACATAAACATGGAAAAGTTTTTACCTTACGCTAACCAAAACATTTGATAGGAAATCCGATGATATTATAATAGTGTCTAGGGTTTTCAAATAAAATACAGAAATAGCTGAAATGCTTACATCTCACATTCCAACATAGTTGGGCACAACTAATACGTACGGCACTTATTGGATTTTGGATTCCATACAATGGCAGGGCTACTGGGGTACCGCCCGTCACAGTACGTGGCCTAGATCACCGTACCGAGGAGCCACCCTAACTCCCCTGCAACACAAGGCCGGACCCGTTCCTTACTGAACAGTTCCGAACAAGACAACCCCGGCAGTTGTCGCGATTCAACCGCCCCACACAGCCGAAATAAAAGGGACCTCTAGACAGGGGTAAATCTTGCTCTCAAGTGGGGGCTACCCACGAAGCCTTGCTGCACCTCCCCTGTTTTAGCCATTCCCGGTTGATGAGGCTTGAGGCTACGATTACCTTTATAGGAAATCAAATCTTAGAATGCTCATCGTCCACCTGACGATGTTCTGAAAGCATTCAATCCATACAAGTTCGTTCCGGGTTCGAACGAAACCGAAGGCACTATCTCGTTGCACTCATTATTGGAATCACCCTCAGAGTCAACGACCATAGCCCTTGCACTCTGATTCACCATCTCGAATCTATAAGCACTATTCCGTCAAACTCATTACGGAATCACCCACAGAGTTATACTGACGTATAGCCCTTACACCTCGAGTCTTCACTTGCTCCACTTAGATTCACGACCTAACGTTAATTGGAATCGATGTGGTTTTCGGATATCCAAATATGGAAACCCGATCCCGGTCTCATCGAAATCCAAAGCGTGTCTTTTAGGTCCAAGTTGTTTTAAGTTTAAAACAATTCAATTTAAACTATCTATACACACACAGATAGATACTTCACATCATCATAACAGATAATCAACAATATTATCATAAGCAGGTAATCTAAATTATCATCATAACTTGATAATCTACATTATCATCATCCATAGATAACTCATATCACCATCACAATGCAACCAATGCATCCATATCACACAATACTAATCTCATATCTGAGATTCAAACCATTCAAGTCAAACCATAACATCCATTCATAAGCAAAGATCTATAATCACATCAACTAAAATTAATTTAAAATGAATTAAATTAATTACTTCTCTAATTAATTTAAAATGAATTAAATTAATTAGCTATCTTTAATTAATTTAAAATGAATTAAATTAATTACTTCACCATTTAAAACTTGCTTACTTAACCATTAATTGATTATCAATCAATTAAATCATTATCCTCAAATTAATCACATTAATTAATCACCCTTGATTAATTATTCCTTAATTACATTCAAGTAATTATCTTTAATTAATTTTAAATATTAATTATCCCTAACCACAATCAGTAATTATCCTTTAATTACTTCATAAATTAATTAATTACATTAATTAATTACCTCCCTAATCACTTATCATTGATTAATTAATCCTAATTAATTAATCCTTAATTACATCATTAATTAATTAATGATCCTTAATTAAATTTAAATTAGTTACTTATTTAAATTAATTACATTAAGTAATTAATCTTAATTAAACCATAATTATTAATCATTCTTGATTTATTACATTTAGTAATCAACTAACCTTAATTACTTCCTTAATCACTCCTAGATTAATTATTTTTATTAATCATCCTTGATTAATCTCATTTGTAATTAATTACCTTTAATTAATTACATCACTTAATCATTTCAAAAATGATTTAATCAATTAATGCTTAAATTAATTACACAAAGTAATTAATTATTAATCACTACATTAAGAAATTATCTTTACATTAATTACACAAAGTAATTAATCCCAAAATACCATACTTCAATTAATTATCTCAGGTAATTTCTTATCTTAATTACTTCTCTAAGTAATTATTTCTCAATGATTACTTATCCACTTATTTAATGATTATTCTAAATTAATTAAAGTTAATTAATTTAGACTAATCAAATTAATAAATTAATTACAAAGAGTGATTAATATCTTTAATCATTTCCATAAGTAATCATACTTAATTAAATTTCCTAATTGATTATTTAAATTAATTAACCTAATTAATTATTAAAATTAATTACATTAATTAATTAATAAATAACCATAAGTTAATGACCTTCATTAACTTATTAACAAATTCTTAATTACCTTTATTAAGTAATTAACTTAAATTAATTACTAATTTTATTAACCTTAATTCCTTTCAAACCTTTAATTAATTAAACAAATTAATTAATTAAATTATTTAAATTACCTTACTAATTTAATGAATCAAAAATCATTAAAACTTTGAATTACTTTTAAATAAAACATTTCTTATTAATGATCACATTATCATTAACAAAGTATTTTAGAACAACTTATCTTAAAATTTGGTTTCAAATTACATTTTAAATTTTAAATTTTAAATGAAATCAAAAACTTAACTTATCAAAGTTTAAAAACATCTTAAAACCCTTTTAAAACTTATACTAAAGATTTTCTTATTTTATAAAAGAAGTTAAAAGAAATTTAAACCCAAATTCATTTAAAAATACAAATCATATTTTAAATATGTTTAAACATTCAAAGTTGTATTTAAACAGTTTAAATTTTGAAACTTCCTTTATTTCTAAACAAGGATTCAAATTTGAATCTTATTTTCAGATTTAAACTTATGTTTGAATCCTCGACTTAAATTTAAAGCTTTTTACCTTACTTTCAAATTTAGTTAAACCCTTTTAAAGTTATTTAAACATTTTGTTTAAAAATTTAAATAAAATTTCAAACCTGGATTTCATTTGAAATTCAATTTTTAAATTTGATTTAAATTCTGTTTTAAAACCTGCAATCAGATTTTAAACAAATTTTTAGATTGAAATTTACAGGTTTTCAAAAACCTGAATTCAAAGAAGACCCGAGCCTCTCTCTGTTTTACTTCGAGTAAAACACTTCATTACTTCGAGCAAATTAATGAATTACTCGAGTATAACTCGAGCATAAAAAAAAAAACTGCAAACCCAACCTTCCCTGATACTTCTCTGCTCCGTGCATATGCACGGTGACTGTAGCCACCTCCGGCCACCACCCAGGCCATGAACAAGTCGCCGTTAATCCCTTACATCACCTCGCAATCATCACAATCCCTTAACACACTCGAAATCAGATTCGAGTTTCCCCAATCAAAATCTGTTTGCAACAGGCACGACACTTCCATCCAAACCTGTCAAATCATTCTCCCCATCACCTCCGGCTATAGGAAGCCAAGCACCGCCGCCAATCACCACTTCTACACCAAAGCAACCATCACCCCGAATATCTTAACACTCGGTCACCTAAATCTTCCATACAAAAGAAAAATTACTGCAGTACCCTAAAACTAGGTTTACAGACTAAATCTTATCACCACTACCTCCTCGATGAAAAACATCACCATCTAGTATTTTCCCCACATTCCCTGATCACTGCTCTACCATCACCAAGAATCCCAAACACTTAAATCAACAAAGTCATCAGAGATTGGCCAAAACCCAATTTCAGTTTAAATGGGTTCTGCAGTGTCCATCCCAAACTAAACCATTAGATTTTAGTTCCAAAATTCATTCTTTTGTTTAAGTTTCCAGATTATAATACTGTATTTAAAATTTCTAATGTTTGAGTTTCAAGTTTATAAATCATACTCTGTTGTTTTACATTTTCCAGAGCATCACCCTACTTATTTTACTTAAATAAATTTCTGAACTATACTGTGTTATAAATTTACACATTTGCTTCAGAACTTAATTCTTAACAAAATTTAAACAAGGACAAGAGGATTTTGTTTTTAATTTATATGTAAAAGAATCTGGAACTTGAATCATATGTGCACAGTCACAAACATTCAACTCAGCAATACCTTTAAAATCATATGCACAGGCAACAAATCAACATACAATCTAAATATCATACACAACATATATTTAGGCAACCAATTTATTTAAATTTTAAAAAGTGTTACTCACTTGAATTTGAAATGCAGAGCACAGATTCAATTTGTAGAGCCCAGATTTTGAAAATTATGAAATGCAGGCTTCTTGCATGCTGACCTCTGTTCCAAGATGCTTTTTAAAACATGCAAGCTTCTACTTGATGTATGCAGGCCTTTGAAATGCAGAGCCTCTTGTTCCAGATTGAAGATTAATGCATGCAGGCTTCTAATGCTTTTTCTTAAAACTTGAATGTTGTTTCTCAATTGCAAGAACATGCAGGGCTTTTTGAGTTTTAGATCAAAGAAATGCAGTAGTAATTTTGGGAAAGGAGGAGTTGCAGGTTTGTTTTGGAAATGAAACTTTCAGTTTGAAATGCAGGTTTTACTTGAAATTTGCAGAGCTTCTTGATTATACATGATGCAGGTTTGAGTTTAAAAAGAGGAGTTGCATGCAGGTTATACTTGATGAAGGTTTGAAATGCATGTCTGCTTCTCAATGGTACATGCAAGTTTGTATATGGTTGAAGAATACAAATTTGTTTTGAAACAGAGGAGTTTGGAATGAAATGCATGCTTGCAGGTTGTAATTTTGGGTTTGAGGAGTTTGCATGAATGTATGATGCAGGTTTTGAATATTTTGAAGAGTTTCAGATATGAATATGAATGAGAATGAAGTTGATCTTTTCTTGATTAAGGAAGGAAACAAAATGCATATGAATGAAGACACAAATGATATGAATGTATATTTCAGATTTAAATTAATTAAAAGAAAAAAAAGAAAATAGAATTGACACATGTCTTTTGAATAGATGATAAGTTTACATTTGTTAGTTTAAGTCTTAATATATGTACACTTGTCTTTTTGATTAATAAATATGTTTAATTAAGGTTAAATAAATATTAAGCCTTGTTAATGAATTCTTATGCAAAATTATGTATTAAATAATTCTCTAAAGAACAAAGCAAGTATTACTATTATAAATAAAATAATATACAAATTAATCATTTGAAAAGAAACCTTTAAAACAAATTTATAAAAGAGCTTGTAACATATTTTAATATACAACTTGAATTAAAATGAATTTTAAACTAGTTAAAACATTTATCTCTTATTTAAAAACATATAATATTTTAATTAAAATAATTTTGAAAAGCTCAAATTAAAAATAAATTACAATTTCTATTTTCAAAACATATTAAAATTATACTATACTAATTTAACTAAAAACAACTTGTTTATTTAAAATATATACATAAATACATATACATTAAAAATAGAAAACAATTTATTAACTCTTTTAAAAATAAATACACACATTAAATATTTAAATAAAGAAGATTATTAAATAATTTTCAAATTTATTAACAAAATTCATTAATTCAATATAAATTTAAATCCAGATTATTAAATTTATATTGTCCAAAATTCCGGGTCGTTACAATCCTTCCCCCTTAAAAGAATTTCGTCCCCGAAATTTAAAACAAAGGCAATTTAATAATCTATTACAGATTTATTTTAAAGCACAGCATATGTTAATCATATGCCAACAACCAAAGCAACCAATTCACACAATCAGAACAAATCTAATTATCCAAAAGAATTTTGGATAAAACTTCACGAGTTTCCCCGGTATATATATATATATATATATATATATATATATATATATATATATATATATATATATATCGGGATACTCACTCTATAAAATACAATCATTCAATACTATAAAGTATAGAGCTCCTAACAACAATTCTAAACAGAATATCAGACTACAGACGAGTCTGACTCAACAAACAAACCATCCTAAACTGCTGGTTCTACAACCAGAAATATCAAACACGAGCTCCCTCAGAGATACGTGAAACACACTGAATCCCAGATACCCAAACTGGCAATTCAACACTAGAAAACCAAACACTGATCTTACCAAACACAGAAGAAACCAAAACACTACGGAGCTAGCTTCCCAAACTTATAGCTCCATGGATCAGAGAAAACTCAACCAAAATCAAATCTCCAATTCCAGAATCCAAATTCTCTGCCTCTTATCCAAAAAAAATCTTCAGACAATCCTGGGCTACCAACATCACTCCTAATCAGCTCAACTCTTGCTGATTCCATAAGAAACAGACTGAAAAAAACAATCCCATGATCTCCTCAAGATCACTCAAAAACGAAGAACACACACCCTGCTTCTCAACAACAGAAAACAGAACCAACTTCTCCTTATCCGGAAAAGAAAACAGAAACACCTCCAAACTGCTTCCGCTGCACAACTCTGATCCGAAACAGAAGAAAATGCTGACGAAAAGCACAAGCACGGACCAGACAACCCAGCACAGAAATATGATTCCATAGATCCATAAGGAAAACTCAGATGTTCCTCCCACCTGAGTTGCTTCACCAAATTCTATCTCAAGGAACCATCCATATACTAACTGAACCTCCGGTAGCACTCCTGGAATCCGGTCGATAAGAAATCTCAATCTTCAGAAGTGGACAAACCTCCGACTTCTCAAAAGACAACCAAAAATTCTTCAATACCTCAAAAGAATACTCAAACTATCGCAAGTCACTTTTGCAATCAATAGAGACCAATTTCCAAAGAAAACTGTTCTCTCTTTACCAAACAGAACAGCTTACTCTTAAATAGTCAATCCAATAAAGTATTGGATCCATTCTGCTACTTTTGAACTCCTCCTTCAGAAACTACTCAGCCAGTCAACTCCTGCCAACAAAGACACTCCGAGTTGTACTGCTGACTCCAATGCCAAATCTTCTTTAGCTGAAGTTCTTCGAGAAACTCGGACCTCAAAGCCAAACACAAACATCTAGCTGAACTCAGCCACATCACCGAAGCAGACACACCTCCTTAACTTGTTCCAAAGAAAACATCTTCGGAAATATCCATATTTACTGCACCTCATCACGCAGCTACCACTTCCTGAGGTATCGAAATACCATCACACACTTCTGCCAAAATGACAGATCCAAACTCAACTCATCCATCTTCAAAGATAGACTCTGAAACTTAATAGGTCTCCTTCAGAGATCGATTAAATCTCTATACTCTGCACAACTCACTCGAGACGGTATTAGGTCTACAGTCTCGATAAATACACTTCCAACCTCAACATTCAAACTCCAACCAATGGCAGTAATCGTGTTACACACACAACTACCTTATCTACCTTTATAACTTATATTGGAATACCTGAACAGGTAACCCAACAGATAGGTAGAAATAATAAATATATATGGATATATATCAAAACTACAAATACGCTCTCTCATATATATATACACTCAACTCATCCTAGGGTACCACTTACCCTATCCTTAATGAGTAATCCCACCAGAGCCAAGGTTCTCGCTTAACCTTCAGCTCTGATACCACTGTAACGACCCAACTCCTTAGCTCCAGGAAATTGCATCGCTAAAAAGAAAGAAAGGGATAGAGAATAGAAAGAAAGAGAAGAAAGAAGAAACAACACATCAGAATCTAAACAGCGGAACGAATAAATTATATTAATAATCAAAAGTATTTACATAATATACAATATCTATCAGAGATACACAGCATACACATCACATATACTAGACAGTTATAAACACCTGTCTAGTATTTACAACTCAATACAACATCACAAATAACTCAGAGATACTAAACACAGCGGACTATTATATCTACAACGCGGAAGCCTCCTGCTCCATTGCTCCTCCACAATTCGTCAAAGCTAATCCTGAATCCTAACCTGAATCCCTTGGCTACTCGTAAAAATTTGAGTACCCAAGAGTTTATGAAAAACAAAAATAAACTCCGGGTCAGACATGGGTCTGGTGTGAGTAACAGGTTAAAGTTGCTTAACTTTCAAAATCCTTTAAAAAGAAAGGTATCACGTAAGACTTCCCACACATAAACATGGAAAAGTTTTTACCTTACGCTAACCAAAACATTTGATAGGAAATCCGATGATATTATAATAGTGTCTAGGGTTTTCAAATAAAATACAGAAATAGCTGAAATGCTTACATCTCACATTCCAACATAGTTGGGCACAACTAATACGTACGGCACTTATTGGATTTTGGATTCCATACAATGGCAGGGCTACTGGGGTACCGCCCGTCACAGTACGTGGCCTAGATCACCGTACCGAGGAGCCACCCTAACTCCCCTGCAACACAAGGCCGGACCCGTTCCTTACTGAACAGTTCCGAACAAGACAACCCCGGCAGTTGTCGCGATTCAACCGCCCCACACAGCCGAAATAAAAGGGACCTCTAGACAGGGGTAAATCTTGCTCTCAAGTGGGGGCTACCCACGAAGCCTTGCTGCACCTCCCCTGTTTTAGCCATTCCCGGTTGATGAGGCTTGAGGCTACGATTACCTTTATAGGAAATCAAATCTTAGAATGCTCATCGTCCACCTGACGATGTTCTGAAAGCATTCAATCCATACAAGTTCGTTCCGGGTTCGAACGAAACCGAAGGCACTATCTCGTTGCACTCATTATTGGAATCACCCTCAGAGTCAACGACCATAGCCCTTGCACTCTGATTCACCATCTCGAATCTATAAGCACTATTCCGTCAAACTCATTACGGAATCACCCACAGAGTTATACTGACGTATAGCCCTTACACCTCGAGTCTTCACTTGCTCCACTTAGATTCACGACCTAACGTTAATTGGAATCGATGTGGTTTTCGGATATCCAAATATGGAAACCCGATCCCGGTCTCATCGAAATCCAAAGCGTGTCTTTTAGGTCCAAGTTGTTTTAAGTTTAAAACAATTCAATTTAAACTATCTATACACACACAGATAGATACTTCACATCATCATAACAGATAATCAACAATATTATCATAAGCAGGTAATCTAAATTATCATCATAACTTGATAATCTACATTATCATCATCCATAGATAACTCATATCACCATCACAATGCAACCAATGCATCCATATCACACAATACTAATCTCATATCTGAGATTCAAACCATTCAAGTCAAACCATAACATCCATTCATAAGCAAAGATCTATAATCACATCAACTAAAATTAATTTAAAATGAATTAAATTAATTACTTCTCTAATTAATTTAAAATGAATTAAATTAATTAGCTATCTTTAATTAATTTAAAATGAATTAAATTAATTACTTCACCATTTAAAACTTGCTTACTTAACCATTAATTGATTATCAATCAATTAAATCATTATCCTCAAATTAATCACATTAATTAATCACCCTTGATTAATTATTCCTTAATTACATTCAAGTAATTATCTTTAATTAATTTTAAATATTAATTATCCCTAACCACAATCAGTAATTATCCTTTAATTACTTCATAAATTAATTAATTACATTAATTAATTACCTCCCTAATCACTTATCATTGATTAATTAATCCTAATTAATTAATCCTTAATTACATCATTAATTAATTAATGATCCTTAATTAAATTTAAATTAGTTACTTATTTAAATTAATTACATTAAGTAATTAATCTTAATTAAACCATAATTATTAATCATTCTTGATTTATTACATTTAGTAATCAACTAACCTTAATTACTTCCTTAATCACTCCTAGATTAATTATTTTTATTAATCATCCTTGATTAATCTCATTTGTAATTAATTACCTTTAATTAATTACATCACTTAATCATTTCAAAAATGATTTAATCAATTAATGCTTAAATTAATTACACAAAGTAATTAATTATTAATCACTACATTAAGAAATTATCTTTACATTAATTACACAAAGTAATTAATCCCAAAATACCATACTTCAATTAATTATCTCAGGTAATTTCTTATCTTAATTACTTCTCTAAGTAATTATTTCTCAATGATTACTTATCCACTTATTTAATGATTATTCTAAATTAATTAAAGTTAATTAATTTAGACTAATCAAATTAATAAATTAATTACAAAGAGTGATTAATATCTTTAATCATTTCCATAAGTAATCATACTTAATTAAATTTCCTAATTGATTATTTAAATTAATTAACCTAATTAATTATTAAAATTAATTACATTAATTAATTAATAAATAACCATAAGTTAATGACCTTCATTAACTTATTAACAAATTCTTAATTACCTTTATTAAGTAATTAACTTAAATTAATTACTAATTTTATTAACCTTAATTCCTTTCAAACCTTTAATTAATTAAACAAATTAATTAATTAAATTATTTAAATTACCTTACTAATTTAATGAATCAAAAATCATTAAAACTTTGAATTACTTTTAAATAAAACATTTCTTATTAATGATCACATTATCATTAACAAAGTATTTTAGAACAACTTATCTTAAAATTTGGTTTCAAATTACATTTTAAATTTTAAATTTTAAATGAAATCAAAAACTTAACTTATCAAAGTTTAAAAACATCTTAAAACCCTTTTAAAACTTATACTAAAGATTTTCTTATTTTATAAAAGAAGTTAAAAGAAATTTAAACCCAAATTCATTTAAAAATACAAATCATATTTTAAATATGTTTAAACATTCAAAGTTGTATTTAAACAGTTTAAATTTTGAAACTTCCTTTATTTCTAAACAAGGATTCAAATTTGAATCTTATTTTCAGATTTAAACTTATGTTTGAATCCTCGACTTAAATTTAAAGCTTTTTACCTTACTTTCAAATTTAGTTAAACCCTTTTAAAGTTATTTAAACATTTTGTTTAAAAATTTAAATAAAATTTCAAACCTGGATTTCATTTGAAATTCAATTTTTAAATTTGATTTAAATTCTGTTTTAAAACCTGCAATCAGATTTTAAACAAATTTTTAGATTGAAATTTACAGGTTTTCAAAAACCTGAATTCAAAGAAGACCCGAGCCTCTCTCTGTTTTACTTCGAGTAAAACACTTCATTACTTCGAGCAAATTAATGAATTACTCGAGTATAACTCGAGCATAAAAAAAAAAAACTGCAAACCCAACCTTCCCTGATACTTCTCTGCTCCGTGCATATGCACGGTGACTGTAGCCACCTCCGGCCACCACCCAGGCCATGAACAAGTCGCCGTTAATCCCTTACATCACCTCGCAATCATCACAATCCCTTAACACACTCGAAATCAGATTCGAGTTTCCCCAATCAAAATCTGTTTGCAACAGGCACGACACTTCCATCCAAACCTGTCAAATCATTCTCCCCATCACCTCCGGCTATAGGAAGCCAAGCACCGCCGCCAATCACCACTTCTACACCAAAGCAACCATCACCCCGAATATCTTAACACTCGGTCACCTAAATCTTCCATACAAAAGAAAAATTACTGCAGTACCCTAAAACTAGGTTTACAGACTAAATCTTATCACCACTACCTCCTCGATGAAAAACATCACCATCTAGTATTTTCCCCACATTCCCTGATCACTGCTCTACCATCACCAAGAATCCCAAACACTTAAATCAACAAAGTCATCAGAGATTGGCCAAAACCCAATTTCAGTTTAAATGGGTTCTGCAGTGTCCATCCCAAACTAAACCATTAGATTTTAGTTCCAAAATTCATTCTTTTGTTTAAGTTTCCAGATTATAATACTGTATTTAAAATTTCTAATGTTTGAGTTTCAAGTTTATAAATCATACTCTGTTGTTTTACATTTTCCAGAGCATCACCCTACTTATTTTACTTAAATAAATTTCTGAACTATACTGTGTTATAAATTTACACATTTGCTTCAGAACTTAATTCTTAACAAAATTTAAACAAGGACAAGAGGATTTTGTTTTTAATTTATATGTAAAAGAATCTGGAACTTGAATCATATGTGCACAGTCACAAACATTCAACTCAGCAATACCTTTAAAATCATATGCACAGGCAACAAATCAACATACAATCTAAATATCATACACAACATATATTTAGGCAACCAATTTATTTAAATTTTAAAAAGTGTTACTCACTTGAATTTGAAATGCAGAGCACAGATTCAATTTGTAGAGCCCAGATTTTGAAAATTATGAAATGCAGGCTTCTTGCATGCTGACCTCTGTTCCAAGATGCTTTTTAAAACATGCAAGCTTCTACTTGATGTATGCAGGCCTTTGAAATGCAGAGTCTCTTGTTCCAGATTGAAGATTAATGCATGCAGGCTTCTAATGCTTTTTCTTAAAACTTGAATGTTGTTTCTCAATTGCAAGAACATGCAGGGCTTTTTGAGTTTTAGATCAAAGAAATGCAGTAGTAATTTTGGGAAAGGAGGAGTTGCAGGTTTGTTTTGGAAATGAAACTTTCAGTTTGAAATGCAGGTTTTACTTGAAATTTGCAGAGCTTCTTGATTATACATGATGCAGGTTTGAGTTTAAAAAGAGGAGTTGCATGCAGGTTATACTTGATGAAGGTTTGAAATGCATGTCTGCTTCTCAATGGTACATGCAAGTTTGTATATGGTTGAAGAATACAAATTTGTTTTGAAACAGAGGAGTTTGGAATGAAATGCATGCTTGCAGGTTGTAATTTTGGGTTTGAGGAGTTTGCATGAATGTATGATGCAGGTTTTGAATATTTTGAAGAGTTTCAGATATGAATATAAATGAGAATGAAGTTGATCTTTTCTTGATTAAGGAAGGAAACAAAATGCATATGAATGAAGACACAAATGATATGAATGTATATTTCAGATTTAAATTAATTAAAAGAAAAAAAAAGAAAATAGAATTGACACATGTCTTTTGAATAGATGATAAGTTTACATTTGTTAGTTTAAGTCTTAATATATGTACACTTGTCTTTTTGATTAATAAATATGTTTAATTAAGGTTAAATAAATATTAAGCCTTGTTAATGAATTCTTATGCAAAATTATGTATTAAATAATTCTCTAAAGAACAAAGCAAGTATTACTATTATAAATAAAATAATATACAAATTAATCATTTGAAAAGAAACCTTTAAAACAAATTTATAAAAGAGCTTGTAACATATTTTAATATACAACTTGAATTAAAATGAATTTTAAACTAGTTAAAACATTTATCTCTTATTTAAAAACATATAATATTTTAATTAAAATAATTTTGAAAAGCTCAAATTAAAAATAAATTACAATTTCTATTTTCAAAACATATTAAAATTATACTATACTAATTTAACTAAAAACAACTTGTTTATTTAAAATATATACATAAATACATATACATTAAAAATAGAAAACAATTTATTAACTCTTTTAAAAATAAATACACACATTAAATATTTAAATAAAGAAGATTATTAAATAATTTTCAAATTTATTAACAAAATTTATTAATTCAATATAAATTTAAATCCAGATTATTAAATTTATATTGTCCAAAATTCCGGGTCGTTACAAATCCATTATTCTTATGAAATTTAACAGTAGATATTTCTCAATTTATAGTTCTGACTAAACTAATATCTATAGTCTATATTATAATATGAAAAGTTGAGTATTGAATTCATTTTTCTTCTTTTTCCCCTTTTTCGTTGATATTTTCGTTTTACCACTTAGCTAGCTAATCACTTATCAGCATTCATTAACCTAACCCATTCCATGTTTATTAATTAACTCGATATTTTTTTCTTAATTATCCTCTTTTTTTATGTTTACTTTGACTGTCCAACTTTTTTTTTTTTAATCTGAAATACTTCCAGCCTTGATAAAACTTTTTGATATCAGATGAGATTTATTTTATTGTTTAAGTTACCCGTTATTCTGTAGTGCATATAGACCACAAGCAGTAGGTTTTATTGTATTGCTTAGATAATGATCTCTTAGATGCCAGAATACCTTCCCTTCTAATTAAAAACTGCTACCAGTAGTCGTTTGTTTTTTGGTCTGATCTGTAGTGTAATATTCTATTGGTGTACTTGTTGTTTGCAGATAATGAAGGAGACTTTGATATATTTAACTCACCTTGGCCACAATGATACAGAACTACAGATGATACTAATTGGAGCTGTCATTAATTTGCTTCGGTGCTTGCAACACTTGTTCTATTATTAGCAGATGACACGATAATGTCATCAAATTATTACACTTGCAACATTAATTTAAACTCCATTATGCTTATTTTATTATTTTTATGGTCTGCTACTGCCTAAATTGATGCTTTTATTTTGTCTCAGGTTACACAATTTGTTGATCGTCTACTTTAAGTCAAGAACAGATTTACATAAGTGGTGGTGGATTGAGGAGGAGGTGAAGTTCTGATGAGGTGAGGATTGATGCAAGGGGGAAGGAAGTGCTAAAGCGAGTTGTGTTGGGTAATGAATGGAGTAGGATGTGGTCATAGTTGTTGAAGGTTAGTTGTATGGTGTTGGGTGCTTGCGATTGTGGATTCCGTGGTTGCAGAAGGAGTTTGGTTGATGTTTGATGTGGTGATTGCTGTAGAGGTGGTCGTGGGTGCAGGAGGAGGAATTGGTAGCAGTTTTGGTTTGTGTGTTTTGGTCTTTCGGGTTGGGATTTGTTCTAGAGTATTCTCAAGTCGAATGAACTAATTGAGATCGTCATGTTGAAATTCTTTATTTGATCTTAGTTATAATCAACTAATATGAAACTCTCGATCTAGTTATTATGTTGTTATCCAATTACAATTCTATTTTAATTATGATTTAATACTTGTGATTGCAACCATTTGCAATTACAATCATATAGCACTTTATTTAAGGACTTTATACTTATATAGGTTTAATAATTTAGTCATTATTTATATCACATATAACATGTACGACATAAAACAAAAGAACTAGAAGCTCACTTCAATTTGAACAAGATTGATTCTAATGTTAGATTATTTAATAAATTACATAATTGCCCTCTCGGGCATACCCTCTAAACTTTCGAATAGTATGTTCATATATCAGGAATGGGTTGATAGTCACTGCTCTTGACATGGATAGTAGGATAGAGCTTTGTTGGTGAAAGCATTCTTACCTGCACAAGGAGTGAGCAAGTTTCAATTTAACCGATTCTTTTCCGTCTGTTATATTCTATTATATATGTTGGTAAATGTGTCGGTAATGAATAAAATGATATACGATTGGTAGTACCTTCTCGATGCTCTTTTAATAATTGGAAGAGATGATTGACCAATTGACCATCTTTACCTTTAAAATAAAGGATGACATGTGCAGAAATAACACTTTTGGTTATATATAAGCCTGTACAATTAAAGCGCTTAGCAATTTCATAGCGGTGGAGGTGTAAAAAGTTATAGTGGTGATAAAATAGAGATATAGCGGAAAATAACGGAGGTGCGTGAAACATCATTAGGTATAAAACCAAATATTTAAAGTAGATTTATTCTCATTCTCACATCATTTATGTGGAAAAGAAAAATATTATTTAATTTCATATAACAAAACCGAAGAATATCATGACTTATTCAGTCCAGATTTAGTGACTACAATGGTTTCAAATTTATATTGAGCACTTATGCCTCAAAATTAATTAGGTCTTTACCATAACTTTGTTGACTTGGTTTAAAAGAAAACTAGTCAAATCAATAAATTTCTTTTATTGTTGGTAAAGCGAACACTAAAAAGCTTTGATTTACGGGATGTAGCGGAATATAACAAGGCTTAAAACGGATCTATTGTTCAAAAGTGATATATTGAAAAAACATAGCGGTCGAAGAGCGCTATGAACTATAGCAAGGGACTTTGCGAGGCTTTAACTGGAGTCTAATTGCATAGACATTGAAAGTGTGTATGGATCGTGTATTTATATCTAATATGAAAGTATAATAAAAACTAACTTATAACTACCAGAGTAATGTAAATAAAGGTAAAGAAACAATCACACTAGAGTTTTTATATTGGTTCAGTCCTTCCGTCCTACATCCAGTCTTGAAACTCCCTTTCAGCTTTAAACTAGCAAACAACCCTCGCTTTGCCCGGAGGAATAGGCTTGGTACAAAAAGTCTTTTCTTGACAAGTATGTGTTCTTAGTAACACTGATTTTGATTGTACAATACAAATCTTCCTATAATTTCCTTTGAGTAGTATTTGTATGTGAAACTTTGATTTTAGGAAGTGATAAAAATGATGTATTGATTGCTTTTAGAAATCAAAGTATGCAAAGAGCAAAAAGAAAAGATACAGAAAATTCAAGTGAGTTATTTCTCAAAATCTTTACATATTTATATGTGTTCAAGGGTTTTCTTGTGAAGTAACAACTTTAGTATGTTCTGTTTTAGTCTATGGGTAGCAATCTTTGAAGAAGAAGAGATGCATTGAAGAGATATAGATGCACCTATTAGAACGAAGCAAGTGTCTATTCAGGGCATTAGCCCGTTACCCAGGTTAGACGTCTATCTCATTATATTTTTTTTAACCCAGGTCAGACGTCTGACTTATATGAACAGACGTCTAATGCTTGTATACTTAGAGAATTAATTTATTTTGAAATAATGAAAACCTTGTAAAAACTTTTATGTGCAATTTTCTATAAAAACCACTCAAGAAGATTTTACAAACCATCTATCTATGATTATAACACACTATAATAGCTTCTTTAATACCCATGATTATTATCTTCTACTGTTCGTCTTCAAGTCATTATATTGTGAATTCTCGAAGCATTTACCAGCAACTACATGGAATATATTATTTGTGTATGATTGTATAGTTGCTGTCATCGAAACCATATAATATAGGTTCTAACATTTTCCCTTTTTTTAATGATGACAACTATACAATCACTTATCAAATAAGCATATAATTTCCCCTGAACGTGATTACTCCCCCTATATACATGTAATATGGTATCTCTCCCCCATTGGTATTATCAGAAAGAGATACACAGGACATAAATTTTTGCAAGAAACACAAAGAACACAAGGTTTTACAGCGTCACAAATAATATCAAACATAGTCATACAAACAAAAATCGTTTTCAAGAAGTGTTATACACTTTTATGAATGAAAAGAGAAGATAACTTACTTACCTTGGAAATATCCCCAGAGATTAGAGGGACCTTCATCATATTTGCTGCTTTGCCACTATAACTGATCATGGTATTCCTCATTGTAACGATCCATAAAATTTTAGCAATTTTTAATTGGTTTATAACGTATTGAATTGGATTTTTGAGAAATTATTAATAATAAAATTTTGAAATATAAAAAAAATTAATATTTGGATTACGTATAATTATAATTGATTCAGAAATTTGTATGAAATCAAGGGAATCGACTGTTACCATAAATTTTATTTTCCTGTCCATTCAAATTTTACATCAGTTACAAACCAATCAATACCTTATCTTTATTACTCCATGTATTCGTGCTGTAGCTCTTTAATTTTCTATCTGTTGCTATTTCATTTCGGGTTTGTTCCTTCCCTATTTATTCCATTTCAAACGTTTTCTCTTCTCTCTGGCAGAAACAAAATATTTTACATCATTTATATATATATATATATATATATATATATATATATATATAGCTTGCATTCATTAGTTTATTCACTTTTACGTTTATCATACTTTCTACTTTATTGTCCTTAATTCCCGCGCTTGACGTTATCATTTCAGTTTGTTTCCATTGAATGTGGCACGTTTCATGGTTAACGTTTTATTCCATTTATGTGTGGCTTTCCTTTTGCAACCAGTCCCATTTATATTTCCTTCGTTTCAAAATTTGAAACGTTACAGCTGGACCACATTATTTATTCGCTTGAATAAGGAAGCTAAATCAGTGGATGACCGTTGCTAATAAAATTATTACTTTTCTAACATATATACTCATTGCTACTTTTCCTGACCTTTTATTTCTACTTTCCTTTTTTCACTGTTTCGTTCCTGCTTTAAATTTTTTAATATATATGTTATGTATGTATTAAAAATCTTCACGTCACTTGGTCACTCAAGCCGTTCATTTTCTTTCCTCTAAAACTGCTTATATTTAATTCCATACGTTTCTTTATAACGTTTTATAATATTGCTTTCATCTTGAGACTGAAACAAAATGCACCGCATACACATGTTCGTTCAAAAGAAAGTGGATAGGCCTAAAACGTGCAGCTTTTCATTTACTTTTCAATTGATTTCCTCCCTTATATTTTTACTTTACATTTAAAATTTGAAACGTGGTGCTCAAACAATAGAAATTTGCTTTTATTATTCAGCTCAATTAAGGGTGACCGTTGCCATCACATAACCGGTAAAAGATTTGTATACGTTTTATTTGTTTACGTGGCAACGATTCACATTTACACTATTATTGCCTTTTTAACTTCATTGGTTTTCATTTATTTGTGTACGTTTCGTTTCATTTATTTGCACTTGAATTTTTCCATATTCGTTACTTTACATTTATATCGGTACGTTATTTTTGCGTTCATAAAACGTTATACGTTACTTTGCATTCATTAAATTTTAAACGGCCCACTTTATTCACCTTTATATTTATTCACTTTTGGCCTTGATATTCCTAATATAAATCTATACGTTTGTCTTTGTCCTTTCACTTTCTCTTCTCAGTCATCCGGTGTTGCATGTGAGAGAATACAACAAAGGATATAAGTGGCCTTCTTCTCCATTCAACTGCTCATTTTGTTCTCCTTGAAAGAAAAAAAATATTTCGCATGCTTGTAGATAGCAGTCTCCTCCTCCTTTATTTTCCGAACCCCGCCTTTCTTCTTTCCTCTGCAACCTTTGCAATTCTTTTACGTAATATCTATATTATAAATATATTATGTTGTATTTACCTAAAAGTTAAAAGCTATAATCTGTTTACCTTTTTATACTTATATATATGAATTCATACGAATTATTACAAGTTGTCTTATCTATATATATAGTACGCTGATGATTTGTAAATAGCTTATATATACAATTGTTATATACACACTTGTCAACATACAATTGGTTACATAAACATGAGCATGTGTGCATATTTAGCCATATTTTACATATAGGGTCTGCATATTTGTTTGTATATATAATTGTAAGAGCTGAATATATTTAGATTTATATCATTATTTTTAAATCGATCATTTTTTTGCAACAAGTCTTGTATAAATAATATGTTCACATATATATAAGTATATGTATTTTACAGTTTTAACGTATGTGTTTTAACACATGGATTTTATATTCAGACCTTTTATTTACAATTTATATTAAAAAGTATGTTATAATCTCTTGGTTATAGTCAAATTTATTATATATATCATTCGCAGTAATAAATTTTATTATTGATCAAAATGTAAGTTACATATATCACTGTAATTGTGACGCCCCACCTCTATATCCACGCTAGCCAAGGACACTACGGTGTAATGTCGTCAACTAGCGCGGAGAATAAGGCTGTTGAGGAGCGACCATCCATGTAATTGCTTTGTGCGAGCACTAATATGTCAGATAGTACAACTTCAGTTTCAGGAGGAAATCCGACATATCGACACAAACTCAAAACTACTGCACAGTGGCTATATATATTCTTCGGAAACAAATATAGAAATAAACATAACACAAATCAGTCACAGACATCTATATCACAAATGCCGAAAAAAGATATGAATATATAACACGTGAAAGTGTACATCAGAGTAGTGGTCAAACAAGATTCACAATATCACAAGTGAATAGCTACAAGTTCTATATAAAAGAATATGGATACATCAATGAGCATATATCTCAAATGTATACAACAAAAACTACTAATCTAAGTAGTTAGCCAAAAGTCAATATAATAATCCAAGATGCGAAGTCAAGCAGAAGCACATGTAACATCTCGGTCTGACCCGAGTATTATTTAATAAGAAAATAATAAACGGATCAGTCTAGCTATAAATATCAGATAAAATGGTATAGAATAAGAGATATGACATAAACATATGATAACCATAAACCATACTATGATAAGTATGTAATTGAAAATCAACAAGAGATTAATCAATATCACAAGAATCTTCTCAAAGATAAAAAGAAATGTCATACTCTATATTTTTATTCACAAAAGGTTAATGACACACAAATTTACCAACGCACAAATATTGATAAAACATATCAATGAAAATCACGAAAATTGGTGAAAACACAAATTCCAGAAATCATCAATGGAAATCCAGAAATCACAAAAGGGGGGAGGCCTATCACAAAACGGGAGCATGAAAACTCACAAACACGTGTATCACAAAATGGAACGCTATCCCATGGTTGCTAACCATTAATTTTGAGCCAAAGCTCCACAAAACAGCCCGAATACCATGGGTCGCTACCCCACCAAATTGAGCCGAAGCTCCACAGAAACGGGGTTTAGTCCCCCTCGTAGACAAAGAGACATCACGCATTTGCTAGTCTAAATCACAAAAATGATCATCAACGATCATCAAGAAGTGTCAATTACAGTAAGCTAGTAAATATACAAGCTTAGTTTCATGTCCCATAACCACTAGCTTAACTTAAATATTTACGAACAAATTGTAGATCTCCACTCGAAAATTGTCATAAGAGATTCAATCGAACAAGTCCAAGAATTAACCGACGGAGTAAATGCAAGCGTCTCATACCGTTTGTTTTACTAAGCTGTTTAATTAGATTTCTCGTACGAGTGAGGTAAAGTGACAAATCACATAAATGATGGTAGAAACAATAAATCACAAAAATTCACATTCGAAGAGGTGAATAAAAATCCAAAGAATTCGATTCCAAATCCATCAAAGTGGAAATACCCTTGCGACTTAATAGCCACGACTTACGACCTAACGTAAGTCAAGACAAGAAATCAGCGACTTAAGAAATAGCATGCGGCCTAACCGTGCGACTTACATGGCCGAGCAAGGGCATGGCGTGACCAAAGGAGCTAGCGGCATAACAGGCCGATCGACCTAAGAGATGCGGCCTAGGTAGTGCGACCTAAGGGGTGCGCGACCTAAGGAAGTAGCGGCTTAAGGGGGCGAGCATGCGGCCTAGGTGATGCAACCTAAGGGGTAAGCGACCTAAGATGAACGTGCGACTTAATGGGCCGAGCGACCTAACTATGCAAGCAAGCCGAGCGACCTATGGATCGCGACCTAACTGCGAGGCGACTTAAAGCATGGCGCGTCACAACAGGCCAAGCGACCTAAGTTGGCGCGACCTAAGCAAGACGACCTAGCCGAGCGACCTAAATGAGGGATGTGGCATATCATGGCCGAGCGATCAAAGGCAGGCCGAGCTAGGACCAGCGACCTATGGTGGTAAAGATAGGCCGAGCGACGAAACAACCTAAGGGGTAAAGAAGGCCGAGCGACCTAACGACCTATGGGTTACAACCTATGGCCGAGCGACCTAAATTACGCGATCTAAGTAAGGCGCTACCTAACTGCAGGCCGAGCACTTCGAATTGTGCAGGTCGAACGACCTAAGGGTTTTGGAGTGCAAAACTCTCTCAATTTGCAACTGATCGAGCACGAACGCTAGGGGATTACGCCTATCGGCTACCCGGTCCTATTGGCTCCTCGATTCATCACCAAAAACGTGTTCAAATATCAAAGATTGGGTTTTTAAAGATTTTGAACCCAAAACACCAAAAATTGGGATTTTCACCAATTCAATCCAAACCACAAGCAAATGCACATGAATAAGTGTTAGGAATTCATACCTAACAATCAAAGATAGTTATAGACAAAGATGTGAGATAAAAATCTCACCTTTACACAAAATCAATGAAGAAGAAGCTTGAGAGCAAGGAAGAATCAATGGCTTCTCTTTGAATTTGGAGTTAGATGTTGGATTTGCAAATGAACTTGGGCTTGGAGTTTTAATTTCCTATTCCTTTCTCCATTTTTGATGAAGCTTGAGTTTTAGGAAATGAAAGTAAAGTTATGAAGGGAAGGGGGTTGAGCTAGAGTAAATAGTTTAGGCTAATGCGCTAAACCAAACCCAAAGCCTAAAGTGAAAAAGCGACAAAATTCCACTAACTCCAAACATATCAAAGTTTATACTCAAAAAGATTGCAAACGGTGTTTTGAACTCAATGGAAATGGTTCCGAGTCCTAATTCGACCGTATGCAAAAAGTAACTTTTCGGACTAAAATTCAAGTGAGTTATTTCTCAAAATCTTTACATATTTATATGTGTTCAAGGGTTTTCTTGTGAAGTAAGAACTTTAGTATGTTCTATTTTAGTCTATGTGTAGCAATCTTTGAAGAAGAAGAGATGCATTGAAGAGATATAGATGCACCTATTAGAATGAAGCAAGTGTCTATTCAGGGCATTAGCCCGTTACCCAGGTTAGACGTCTATCTCATTATATTTTTTTTAACCCAAGTCAGACGTCTGACTTATATGAACAGACGTCTAATGCCTGTATACTTAGAGAATTAATTTATTTTGAAATAATGAAAACCTTGTAAAAACTTTTATGTGCAATTTTCTGTAAAAACCAATCAAGAAGATTTTACAAACCATCTATCTATGATTATAACACACTAATAGCTTCTTTAATACCCATGATTATTATCTTCTACTGTTCGTCTTCAAGTCATTATATTGTGAATTCTCGAAGCATTTACCAGCAACTACATGGAATATATTGTTTGTGTATGATTGTATAGTTGCTGTCATCGAAACCATATAATATAGGTTCTAACATTTTCCCTTTTTTTAATGATGACAACTACACAATCACTTATCAAATAAGCATATAATTTCCCCTGAACGTGATTCCTCCCCCTATATACATGTAATATGGTATCTCTCCCCCTTTGGTATTATCAGAAAGAGATACACAGGACATAAATTTTTGCAAGAAACACAAAGAACACAAGGTTTTACAGCGTCACAAATAATATCAAACATAGTCATACAAACAAAAATCGTTCTCAAGAAGTTTTATACACTTTTATGAATGAAAAGAGAAGATAACTTACCGACCTTGGAAATATCCCCAGAGATTAGAGGGATCTTCATCATATTTGCTGCTTTGCCACTATAACCGATCATGGTATTCCTCATTGTAACGATCCATAAAATTTTAGCAATTTTTAATTGGTTTATAACGTATTGAATTGGATTTTTGAGAAATTATTAATAATAAAATTTTGAAATATAAAAAAAATTAATATTTGGATTACGTATAATTATAATTGATTCAGAAATTTGTATGAAATCAAGGGAATCGACTGTTACCATAAATTTTATTTTCCTGTCCATTCAAATTTTACATTAGTTACAAACCAATCAATACCTTATCTTTATTACTCCATATATTCGTCCTGTAGCTCTTTAATTTTCTATCTGTTGCTATTTCATTTCGGGTTTGTTCTTTCCCTATTTATTCCATTTCAAACGTTTTCTCTTCTCTCTGGCAGAAACATAATATTTTACATCATATATATATATATATATATATATATATCTGTAGCTTGCATTCATTAGTTTATTCACTTTTACGTTTATCATACTTTCTACTTTATTGTCCTTAATTCCCGCGCTTGACGTTATCATTTCAGTTTGTTTCCATTGAATGTGGCACGTTTCATGGTTAACGTTTTATTCCATTTATGTGTGGCTTTCCTTTTGCAACCTGTCCCATTTATATTTCCTTCGTTTCAAAATTTGAAACGTTACAGCTGGACCACATTATTTATTCGCTTGAATAAGGAAGCTAAATCAGTGGATGACCGTTGCTAATAAAATTATTACTTTTCTAACATATATACTCGTTGCTACTTTTCCTGACCTTTTATTTCTACTTTCCTTTTTTCACTGTTTCGTTCCTGCTTTAAATTTTTTAATATATATGTTATGTATGTATCAAAAATCTTCACGTCACTTGGTCACTCAAGCCGTTCATTTTCTTTCCTCTAAAACTGCTTATATTTAATTCCATACGTTTCTTCATAACGTTTTATAATATTGCTTTCATCTTGAGACTGAAACAAAATGCACCGCATACACATGTTCGTTCAAAAGAAAGTGGATAGGCCTAAAACGTGCAGCTTTTCATTTACTTTTCAATTGATTTCCTCCCTTATATTTTTACTTTACATTTCAAATTTGAAACGTGGTGCTCAAACAATAGAAATTTGCTTTTATTATTCAGCTCAATTAAGGGTGACCGTTGCCATCACTTAACCAGTAAAAGATTTGTATACGTTTTATTTGTTTACGTAGCAACGATTCACATTTACACTATTATTGCCTTTTTAACTTCATTGGTTTTCATTTATTTGTGTACGTTTCGTTTCATTTATTTGCGCTTGAATTTTTCCATATTCGTTACTTTACATTTATATCGGTATGTTATTTTTGCGTTCATAAAACGTTATACGTTACTTTGCATTCATTAAATTTTAAACGGCCCACTTTATTCACCTTTATATTTATTCACTTTTGGCCTTGATATTCCTAATATAAATCTATACGTTTGTCTTTGTCCTTTCACTTTCTCTTCTCAGTCATCCGGTGTTGCTTGTGAGAGAATACAACAAAGGATATAAGTGGCCTTCTTCTCCATTCAACTGCTCATTTTGTTCTCCTTGAAAAAAAAAATATTTCGCATGCTTGTAGATAGCAGTCTCCTCCTCCTTTATTTTCCGAACCCCACCTTTCTTCTTTCCTCTGCAACCTTTGCAATTCTTTTATACAACGTAATATCTATATTATAAATATATTGTGTTGTATTTACCTAAAAGTTAAAAGCTATAATCTGTTTACCTTTTCATACTTATATATATGAATTCACACGAATTATTACAAGTTGTCTTATCTATATATATATAGTACGCTGATGATTTGTAAATAGCTTATATATACAATTGTTATATACACACTTGTCAACATACAATTGGTTACATAAACATGAGCATGTGTGCATATTTAGCTATATTTTACATATAGGATCTGCATATTTGTTTGTATATATAATTGTAAGAGCTGAATATATTTAGATTTATATCATTATTTTTAAATCGATCATTTTTTTGCAACAAGTCTTATATAAATAATATGTTCACATATATATAAGTATATGTATTTTACAGTTTTAACGTATGTGTTTTAACACATGGGTTTTATATTCAGACCTTTTATTTACAATTTATATTAAAAAGTATGTTATAATCTCTTGGTTATATCCAAATTTATTATATATATCATTTGCAGTAATAAATTTTATTATTGATCAAAATGTAAGTTACATATGTCACTGTAATTGTGACGCCCACCTCTATATCCACGCTAGCCAAGGACACTACGGTGTAATGTCGTCAACTAGCGCGGAGAATAAGGCTGTTGAGGAGTGACCATCCGTGTAATTGCTTTGTGCGAGCACTAATATGTCAGATAGTACAACTTCGGTTTCAAGAGGAAATCCGACATATCGACACAAACTCAAAGCTACTACACAGTGGCTATATATATTCTTCGGAAACAAATATAGAAATAAACATAACACAAATCAGTCACAGACATCCATATCACAAAGGCCGAAAAAAGATATGAATATATAACACGTGAAAGTGTACATCAGAGTAGTGGTCAAACAAGATTCACAATATCACAAGAGAATAGCTACAAGTTCTATACAAAAGAATATGGATACATCAATGAGCCTATATCTCAAATGTATACAACAAAAACTACTAATCTAAGTAGTTAGCCAAAAGTCAATATGATAATCCCAGATGCGAAGTCAAGCAGAAGCACCTGTAACATCTCGGTCTGACCCGAGTATTATTTAATAAGAAAATAATAAACGGATCAGTCTAGCTATAAATATCAGATAAAATGATATAGAATAAGAGATATGACATAAACATATGATAACCATAAACCATACTGTGATAAGTATGTAATTGAAAATCAACAAGAGATTAATCAATATCACAAGAATATTCTCAAAGATAAAAAGAAATGTCATACTCTATATTTTTATTCACAAAAGGTTAATGACACACAAATTTACCAATGCACAAATATTGATAAAACATATCAATGAAAATCACAAAAATTGGTGAAAACACAAATTCCAGAAATCATCAATGGAAATCCAGAAATCACAAAAGAGGGGAGGCCTATCACAAAACGGGAGCATGAAAACTCACAAACACGTGTATCACAAAATGGAACGCTATTCCATGGTTGCTAACCATTAATTTTGAGCCGAAGCTCCACAAAACGGCCCGAAGACCATGGGTCGCTACCCCACCAAATTGAGCCGAAGCTCCACAGAAACGGGGTTTAGTCTCCCTCGTAGACAAAGAGACATTACGCATTTGCTAGTCTAAATCACAAAAATGATCATCAACGATCATCAAGAAGTGTCAATTACAGTAAGCTAGTAAATATACAAGCTTAGTTTCATGTCCCATAACCACTAGCTTAACTTAAATATTCACGAACAAATTGTAGATCTCCACTCGAAAATTGTCATAAGAGATTCAATCGAACAAGTCTAAGAATTAACCGGCGGAGTAAATGCAAGCGTCTCATACCATTTGTTTTACTAAGCCGTTTAATTAGATTTCTCGTACGAGTGAGGTAAAGTGACAATCACATAAATGATGGTAGAAACAATAAATCACAAAAATTCACATTCGAAGAGGTGAATAAAAATCCAAAGAATTCGATTCCAAATCCATCAAAGTGGAAATACCCTTACAACTTAATAGCCACGACTTACGACCTAACGTAAGTCAAGACAAGAAATCAGCGACTTAAGAAATAGCATGCGGCCTAACCGTGCGACTTACATGGCCGATCAAGGGCATGGCGTGACCAAAGGAGCTAGCGGCATAACAGGCCGATCGACCTAAGAGATGCGGCCTAGGTAGTGCGACCTAAGGGGTGCGCGACCTAAGGAAGTAGCGGCTTAAGGGGGAGAGCATGCGGCCTAGGTGATGTGACCTAAGGGGTATGCGACCTAAGATGAACGTGCGACTTAATGGGCCGAGCGACCTAACTATGCAAGCAAGCCGAGTGACCTATGGATCGCGACCTAACTGCGAGGCGACTTAAAGCATGGCGCGTCACAACAGGCCGAACGACCTAAGTTGGCGCGACCTAAGCAAGACGACCTAGCCGAGCGACCTAAATGAGGGATGCGGCATATCATGGCCGAGCGATCAAAGGCAGGCCGAGCTAGGACCAGCGACCTTTGGTGGTAAAGATAGGCCGAGCGACGAAACAACCTAAGGGGTAAAGAAGGCCGAGCGACCTAACGACCTATGGGTTACAACCTATGGCCGAGCGACCTAAATTGACGCGATCTAAGTAAGGCGCGACCTAACTGCAGGCCGAGCACTTCGAATTGTGCAGGTCGAACGACCTAAGGGTTTTGGAGTGCAAAACTCTCTCAATTTGCAACTGATCGAGCACGAACGCTAGGGGATTACGCCTATCGGCTACCCGGTCCTATTGGCTCCTCGATTCATCATCAAAAACGTGTTCAAACATCAAAGATTGGATTTTTAAAGATTTTGAACCCAAAACACCAAAAATTGGGATTTTCACCAATTCAATCCAAACCACAAGCAAATGCACATGAATAAGTGTTAGGAATTCATACCTAACAATCAAAGATAATTATAGACAAAGATGTGAGATAAAAATCTCACCTTTACACAAAATCAATGAAGAAGAAGCTTGAGAGCAAGGAAGAATCAATGGCTTCTCTTTGAATTTGGAGTTAGATGTTGGATTTGCAAATGAACTTGGGCTTTTAATTTCCCATTCCTTCCTCCATTTTTGATGAAGCTTGAGTGTTAGGAAATGAAAGTAAAGTTATGAAGGGAAGGGGGTTGAGCTAGAGTAAATAGTTTAGGCTAATGCGCTAAACCAAACCCAAAGCCTAAAGTGAAAAAGCGACAAAATTTCACTAAATCCAAACATATCAAAGTTTATACTCAAAAAGATTGCAAACGGTGTTTTGAACTCAATGGAAGTGGTTCCGAGTTCTAATTCGACCGTATGCAAAAAGTAACTTTTCGGACTAAAATCCGACTAGCGATAAAATATTAAAAAAATATATGTAAATATTCAATCGTAAAATATGCGGGTTGTTACAGAAATTATGCACATAACTGATACGTAAAGATATATTAGTATATAAGTTTATATTTGTGTTATAGACACATTACTTCATATTTAAAATAATACATAAATAATCATATGTAGGAAGTTGCGTGTTGCAGTGGGTGGGTTAGCTTATAGCAGTGAGGATTTGTAGATATTTGAAAATTTAAAAGGCTGTGCATATATTTTGTAAAAGGCTGTGCATGTTTTTTGTAAAGGCTGTGCATATATTCATAGTCTAAAACCTATTATATATATTTTGTTATAAATAGTTATAGTTATATTTTAAAGTGTGAGTCATAACAGAATTATAAAGGTTACTATATAACTTATACTTGTATGCTGATGGGTCTGCATAGATTTATAATAGGTCTGTATACATTTGAGTAACATGAATGTAGTGGGTGGTATATATATAAATATCTTACATATATTTGTTTATACATATACATACTATTTTGGACTTAAGTTGATTTCGTCGATACTAAATTTATAACAAATATTGTTTTAATTATAGCATACAATTTATTTTACATGTTTGACTTTAGTACATAAATCCACCTATATACCTTTTACCTTCATCGATCCAGTTCTGATTCGTTTTATCAATTCTTGATCATCAGCCTTGTTCGTCCAATTCGCGTTCAAATCTTACTTTGCTTTGAGTTGTTGTTTGGACTATTCGATGGTCTAGATCGTGAGCCAATTCGTATCTTGTCGAGTCGTCAAAATCTCTAGCCTCGAAAGGTGAGCAATCACTCACGATTAACGTTCTTGTATTTTACTAAATTTGATTTCAATTGAAATGACAATTGAAATATAATGCTGTAGTTATTTTGTTATATATGTTATTATCTGTAACTATTCACCTGTGGGACATGACACCATATCCTGTTGTTTATATTTTATTTAAATTATTGGTGATATATGCCTGTTATTTTATTATCTGTTATCACTCTGCAAGTTCCCTGTTAGTATAGAATTCACTATGGGTTGAAATGATACATACCCGAATAGACTTTAGAGTATGAGAAAATCGTTATGGGTTGAAATGATAAACCCAAGCGATTTTCATTTGAACTGAATTGGGATTACGGGTCGAAATGATATCTACCCGTATATATATATATATATATATATGTATATATATATATATATACACACTTAATTACGGATTGAAATGATAAATATCTATATCACTTAACTATACGATAGAAGTATATACAGACGCCGTTGGTCCATATATAAATATTTTGAAATGATTTTCTATGGTTTTAGGAGAAATATAGGGTTTTACTTAATATTGGAAATATTTTTATATATAAATATGTTTAATGTAAAGTAGATTTAATAGTAAACTTTAATTTAATAAAGTTTGATTTAATTAATAAAATATGTTTAAGTATTTTATATTAAATAGATTTCCAATGTTTGTATATGTTAAGGAAGATAAAGTTGAATTGATTGGAATGGTATTTAATTAATAATTTTGTTTAATTAAATCAAATTCGAAACTTATTGAGTTTGAAAACTTAAAATATAGTTCATAACATAATTTTGACTTTAGTGATTTAATGAATATTCACGTTTAAAGAAATTGAAGGAAAATATAATGAATTGTAATATAAGGCTATATAAGTAATATTGAGTGGGTATTTCAAGAATAAATAATAATGAAGTTAAATTAAGATCTATATGAAACTGCTAGGTTTAGTTTGAAATGTTGAAGCTTTGAAATACGGGACTTATATAGTTAAATTATGATTCGGATCTGTATTAGAAATTGATAAAATTTGAATTTGTTCTTTAGAAGACTAAATTGACTGGAAATTGAAATTTGAGATTTAAATTAAATCTGAATAGGAAAGTCGAGTTGATTTTTGAAGTGATCGGTGAAACTTGAGGAAATTATAAATACTTTACTTTATAAAATTTTCAAAATCTATATATATATATCTATTTTTATATTGAAGTGAAAATGATATTTTGGTTTTGAAATATAAATTAATTTGAAAGAACCATGGTGTTATAGTGTATATTTCTATCTTGTTGATAGTTCTGTAGATCCTTAGGGAATAGTTATCCCAAACATCCTTTAAGTTGCTTGTATTTCAGTTGAATTTCACTTGAGTTGGATTTATAAATATAAGAATGTTAATCCTGACTCGAGTGTTTTTGTGTTTTGCTTTACGCTTGGGTCAGACTGAGTGATACAGCATTTGAGACTCACCTTCGAAGTTGGAGCTTTGCTTGAAGATCCAACTATCTATCCTTTCAGTCATCTAGTTGATTGGTCCAGGGAAGTCATCTACTCGTACTGGAGACTTCACTGTATCTGATATATTCTGTTGTATTTTATTTCTAACTCTGATGTTTATATAGTAGCTTCATGAACTACTATTCATTTATTCCGCTGCGTATTATTATACTACTCTGTATCCGTGATTCTGTGATTGATTTATTTACTGTATATGTTAAGTTTGCCAAATTTAAACTAACAATATGAGATTTTGAGCAATTCAAGTCCAACTTGTGCGGATGCGAATAGTTGAAAATATCGGACCGTTACACTCATCTTCTCGAATAGAGAGAACCTAAAATGATGTGTAACGACTATAGTGCAGTGGGTCTTTTGTAGGCCAGGATATATCTTCGCTTTCCTCAATACGATGGTTATTGGTGTCTTACCAGGACGAGATTGTGGTGCTGGTTCATCTGAAGGCTCTACGCCTGAAGAAAGTCCCGGTTGAAACAACTGTGGTGGTGGTGGTGTCGGGGTGGGAGAAGATGAAGACCGTGAAGAGGAATGACCCCTTAACTTTCTCATTACTTACCCTAAAGTGGAAACGACCTTTTCTAATGTTTTTTCTACTTTGTTCATTCTGGTAGAAAAAGTTTGTTGTGGGCAAGAGATCTTTTTATCTAATGCCTTTTAGTGCACGGATGGGAGATGTTGGTTTTGAAATGCAACATCTCGATAGTTCTTCCTTGGCCCAGCTGCAATTTTGGCTTTTTGAATTTTTGAGTCAGAATAACACTCTGTAGGTTCTGAAGGTCTTGCAGATTGGGAAGGTCAACTTGGAGTTTTTTGTTGTTACTGTTGTTGTTGATACCGTGAGAAAGGTGCTATTCTTGGTGGAGTTTCAGGAAGATATATCAAAGATAAAAATCGAATTCCACTATCTTTAATGGCAATTACTTCATATTAGGAAAGATATGAAGGGATGCCAAATGATCATAGAATTCTCATGATATATAGAGCATAAAGGATGCTTTAACGTTGAGGCGTCTAAAAGCTTTTAATTTGCTCAAAAACGTATTGTGCCTAGTTTACTTCAATATGGCCAAATATAACATACAAAGCTTTATGATCATCTTCATATACTTGTTCATGACTATCGAATCTAGGGATGATTATGTTGATAAGCATACGATTAAGTAGTCGAGTTCTAGATGAAACTTGATATTTTTAATTTGCGCATGTTACCTTCCCAAATAGGACGAGTAAAAATATCTCATGGTGCATGTCTTTTATTGGGAACATCTTGCAATCTAATTCCCGTGTAAGAACAATAAAGAATTTGTCCAAGCATTTCAATATTAAAATTTTATGGTTGTTCCATAAATACTTGTCCAAATCCAATTTTCATCATCAGAAGAATTCCAAACTTTTAAAGAGCATAAATTGATAAGGAAAAGAAATACCGCTACTTGATCTATTTTTCCAACATTGTCATCGTAGTTGATTAGATGATAAATATTATCATCTTCAGTCAAATCGACAATATCATAATGAATAAATCAACATATTGGATAAAACAGACCAGAACGTAGAGGCTTTTTCTCCAAATCCTGCAAATTTTTCTTTCCATGCTCATTCTCAACAATACATTCATCTATGTGATGGTCAGTGACGAAGCCTTGAGTAGAAGGTTGAGAGCTTTGTCCTACTGTATTCTTCTTTCTTTTAGCAATGGGAGTTTTGGGTTTTGGAGCCATTGATTTGGGATTTGGAACGAGTAAATTGATTTGGGGTTTTGGGGTTTCGAAAAAGGGAAATGATGAAAATTGAGAGAAGGTGAAAATATAATATATATATATATATATATATATATATATATATATATATGTTGGTGAAAAGTTGTGGGCTCAGGCGAATAACAGATGTCTGGAACTATTGGTCAGACGTTTGGACATGGGTAAATTTTGAAGCAGAGGGTCCGGTCAAATGTCAGGAAAGAACTTCAGACGTCTGCGTTTAAGGGATAATCTTTCCAAAGAGAACCGACAGATGTCTGGCCTACTTTTCAGACGTCTGTGCTGAAGCATAAATTTTTCTAGAGCCCTCGTTCAGATGTCTGTCGAAACAAAAAATTTCCAATGACCTTATATAGACGTCTGCCTCTATACTCAGATGCGTGGTTTTTATTTGTATTCTTTTCCTCTCTATTTCTGTTATATGTAAACAAAATTTAATCTTAAATATGATGAAAATCACAAACGATTATTCATGCATGAACATACATGCTTACTTTGTATAATCCTAAATGCCTCTCCTTTACGAAAGACTTCTTTAGTTTTCATCAAATGAGTTAGAAGAACGGTAGATATGTTTTCCCTATGAATTTTGCTCAATCTTAGTTTGCTCGGAAGATGGTTTAAGCGGAGACCAGTATGGATGGGCAGGACTATGTTCGGTGTTTAATGTCCCTTTTCCCCATAGATTCTGTGAGGTAACATTACCATCTTTGCTCGGAGTTTCAATGAAGCGGGTGACTTCTTATGAAGACAGTTCTTTGTTGTAGAGTGTCCGCATATTGTAAAAAGATATTTTTCTAGAAAATGTATATGAAAGCTTTGTTCTTCTTTCTTATAATACATTTCCTTTTGTACTCCGATCATTTCTTATTGGTAGTGACATGTCTCATCTAGTTTATTATGCACGGATGGTGATTCTAAGTTGATACTCTTCTTAGCCTTTTTGCCAAGTGGTGAATATCCCATGCGATACAACGCTTGAGAAGTTGGTGAAATGCATTTGTTTGATTGTGGGGTGACATTTGAAGCGTAAGAATATGTACTATTCGATGATGGAGCTGTAGTCTATTGAAGAGAAGTCGGAGTTTCTCTCAGAAGACATGATTTTTGGTTTGGAAGAGAGGGCCTTTTTAAAGAATGTAATATATATGTGTGTTTGATCTCCTATATATAAAGTAGTTGTTTAAATATATAAAGTATTTTTAAAGCAAAAAGTTTATGACCTAAAACTAGAAAATTTAATTTGTGGTTGAATGATATATGACCACAAAAAAACTTTTAATCTATTTTAAATAATTAAAGAAGTTTAGATGATGAACATATACCTAGTTCTCTTCTAAGTTTTATGAAAGATGCTTCGCAAATGGTTTTGTAAAAGTATCTGCGATTTGGTTTTCGGTATTAACAAATTCTAAAGATATGATACCTTTTTCTACGTTGTGTCTAAGAAAATGATGTTGGACATCAACGTATTTAGTCCGAGAATGGTTTATAGGATTCTTAGATAGGTTTATGGCACTTGTATTATCGCAATATAAAGGTGATCATGTTATAGTTTTACCAAAATCTTGAAGGGTTTGCTACATGTATATAACTTGTGCACAAGCCAGAGCTGCAGAAATGTATTATGCTTCACAGGTCAAAAGTGATACAAAATTCTGTTTTTTACTGAACCATGAAACTAGAGATTGATCGACAAAGTGACTAGTCCCACTTGTACTTTCCTATCGGTTTTGCAACCACCGAAATCTGCAGCACTATATAATACGAGTTCGAAAGAGCTGCCTTTAGGATAGAAAAGACTGTAATCCTTAATGTTGATTAAGTAGAACAAAATACGTTTAACTGCTCGATAGTGTGAATCTTTTGGTTGTGCTTGAAATCGTGCACATAAACACACACTCATCGTAATATCGGGTCTACTAGCCGTTAAGTATAATAGTGATCCTATTATACTTCGATATAATTTTTGATCAAAATCCTTTCCGTTTCATCTTTATCTAAATGGCTACTGGTGCTCATGGGTGTTGGTTTACTTTATGTCTTTTCCATTCCAAAGCGTTTTAATAAATCATGACAATATTTTTCTTGATTTATAAAAATACCATTTTCTTAATATTTAATATGTAATCCTGAGAAAAAATTTGATTCTCCCATATACGACATTTCAAATTCATTTTTCATGACATGTGCAAAATTATTACATAACTTGTCATTTGTTGATCCAAATATTATGTCGTCCACATATATTTGAACAACTAAGATATGATTATGATCTCTTTTTATAAATAAAGTTGTATCTATTTTTCCAATTTGAAATTCAAAAGTTTTTAAATGATTTTTTAGTCTATCATACCAAGCACGAGGTGCTTGTTTTAAACCATATAAAGCTTTCTTTAGTTTATAGACATGTTCATGAAATTTTTCATGTATGAACAAAGGAGGCTGCTCAATATAAACCTCCTCTTTTATAAAAAATTTTCAAAAAGCACTTTTTATGTCCATTTAAAAAAGTATAAAGTTATGATGGCATGCAAAAGCAAGTAACGTTCGGATGGTTTCTAGACATGCGACTGGAGCAAACGTTTCTTCATAGTCAATGCCTTCCTCTTAATTATATCTTTGTGCTACAAACATTGCTTTGTTCCGACCAATTTTTCCATTTTCATATGTTTTATTCTTATAAACTCATTTTGTCATGATTACGGATTGATCCGTAGGTCTCGGTATAAGTTCTCATACTTCATTTCTTTCGAATTGATTAAGTTCTTCTTGCATTGCAATAATCCATGACTTATCATTCGATGCTACTTTATAATTCTTTTGCTCAAAATTTAAAATGAATGCAATGTGACGCATTTGATTTAATTGATGTCCAGTGGAAACTTTTGTATTCAAATCACCAATTATATTTTTAGTTGGATGATCTTTCAAAATATGAGGTGGTGACCTTAACGTTTTCTCATTGTCTATAGTATTCTCATTATTTTTATTTGAAACAGTGTTATTTTCAGATGGTTTTGTCAAAATTTCTTCATCATCACCGTTTTTGTTATTGGAATTTTTTTTGTCAAATGAGACATGTAGACTTTCTTCTATAGTACTAGTATGTTTATTAAATACTCTATAAGCTTTGCTACGATTTTGAATATCCAACAAAGATTCCTTCGTCGGCTTTTGAATCAAATTTTCCAAGATTATCTTTAGTGTTTAGTATAAAACATTTCGAACCAAATATTCGAAAGTACGATACTTTGAGTTTTTTTATCAAAAAACATTTCATAACAAGTATTTTTGGTTAAAGGACGTAATGTAACACAGTTTAACACATAACAAGCAGTAGCTACAGCTTCTGCCCAAAAATTCTTTGGTAAACCACCACCGTTAAGCATAGTTCGTGCACATTCTTTAAGTGTATGATTTTTTCTTTCTACAACACCTTTTGTCATGATGTTCTGAGAAATGAAAAATTATGTGAAATTCCCTTTTTGTTACAAAAATTTTCAAAAATCTCGTTTTCGAATTCACCTCCGTGATCACTTCTTATACTTTTTATTTTAAGATTCATTAAGTTTTTAATTCTTTTAGCAAAAAATTTAAACATCTCAAATGCATCACTCTTATGTTTTAAAAATAGTGTCCATGCATATCTTGAAAAATCATCTACAACAAATATATACTTGTTATGATTTATTGAACGTACTTGAGTAGGTCCAAATAAATCAAGATGTAATATTTCTAAAGGTTATTCGGTAGAAATTTCTTTTTTAAATTTAGAAGAACTCTTTTTATTTGCCATATTAACATGCATCACATAAGTTTTTAACTTTATAGTTTATTTTAGGAAGACCTCTAACCGAATTATGTTTAGCCAATTTGTTTATAAACCTAAAGTTTATGTGACACAACCATTTTTGCCATTTCCATGGATCATTAAAATCTGCGGATAAGCATAAATCGCTGGAGTTATTTAACTTCATATTTAATATATAGATGCTTCTTTTTCTTAATCCTTCAAAGGTTATATTTTTATTTTGATCAAATATGTTGCATTTATTATTTTCAAAATCAATTTTGAATCATTTGTCACAGATTTGACTAATACTTAATAGGTTATGTTTTAGATTTTCAACTAAAAGAACATTAGTAATAATTGGTAAAGTGGACATATCGACATTGATGATATCTCCAATTCCAATGACAAATCCTTTTTAATTATCTTCGAAAGTTACAGTACCACCATCTGTGTATGTTATGTTCGATAACATATGTGCATTTCCAGTCATATGTTTGGAGTGTCCGCTATCAAGTATCCATTTTTCCTTATTATTAGATTTTTTTGAGTACCTGCACGATAAAAACAATTTAACTAGTACCCACTTCCTTCGTTAGGGTCCTAAGTATCAAAGAGTGAAGGTGGCCATGCCCAGTAGGGTTTGAGACCTTTAAAAGAGTAATTTTCATTATGAATAACACTTTTCAAATAGTTATATATGTGTTTTTGTCTAGTTAATTTGTTACCAGATTTTGGAATCCATATTTTTAATATTTAGAGTTAGAAGCCTTTTCTCTAGTATGTGGCTTCTTGAACCTTTTATATAATGAGCTATAGTCTCTATGTTTTGAATTTTTTGAATCCTAATCCATTCTGATTTTCAGATGGTTTAGAAATTTTGATTAAATTGTCCAAATTCTGCTTTTCTTTATTGAATTTTGAAACATTGTTTGTAATCTTATCTAACTCCCTTTTAAGATTAGAAATTTTGGATTTTGATGCTTCTAGATTATCTTTTCTAATACCATCATTTTCTAGTTTAACTTTTCATAATTCACATAATAAAGAATCATTTTGAATAGATAGGCTCTTGAATTTTTCTTATGTAGTTTCTGATGCTTCTTCTAGAATTGTTTTCTTATCTTTTAATAATCTTATTTCTAGTTCCATTCGATTAAATTTAGCAACATATTCTCTATTTAACTTTTTAGTTTCTCTATTTTTGTCATCTAGTTCCATGCTAAGTTCTAAAATTTCATTATAAGTAAGATTAGGACATACCTCCTCAGTGTCTGCATGAAGCATATATTGGCTTACTCAGAATCACTATAACTGTCACTGTCTGATGATGAAGATGAATCCGAGTCATCTCAAGTTATTTGAAAAGTCTGTTTTCTTTTCTTGAATATCTCAAACTTGCTTTTCTTTTTGTCATTATTAAGTTCTGGGCATTTTCTTTATGTATACGAACTTGTCACATCCAAAGCATTTGATTGAAATTTGGCTGGATGAATTTGAATTTACTCCTTTTTGGGGTTTCGTCGTCTTCTTGAATTTCTTGAACTTGTAGTTTTTGGCAATAAATATGATCTTACCTTCATCCAAGTATGAATCATTATCATTGGCTTGAAAAGCTACATTCTTTTTTTCATGATTTTGTTCTTTTCTTACCTGTAAATTTTCTTCGTACGACATCAAATTTTCTATCGATTCTTCAACGTTTAGTTGAGATAGGTCATTAGCCTCTTCGCTGGCCAACACTTTTCGTTCCCATTAATTAGTTATGGAATTTAAAATATGTGTAACTAAATCAAAATATGTGAATTTGACTCTGTGCCATGAAATCGTGGTGAATAGTTTAAAATTTAGCATACATATCACCAATAGATTCATTTGCTTTCATTTTAAATGAAGAAAATTGATTTTGTAGCATGAAAATCTTTGTTTGTTTAGCTTTGTTTGTGCCTTCATGAGTGATTTGTAGTGTACGTCATATATCATATGCAGTAGCGTACAACATGACACGTAAAAATTCATTTTTGTCAAGTGAATAGAATGGAACATTCATGGCTTTAGCATTGTTTGTTGCTGTGTTCTTTTGAGCATCTGTCTAAGTGTTTATATGTGTGTCTGATGGTTCATATCTAATTGTGTTGCTTGCAAAATTTCTAGACCATTAGCTTCCATAAAAATAAACATACGTGTAGACCAGTAAGCATAATTGGATCCAGTGAACAGTGGAGGACCTGCATTGGATTGACCTTCGTGAAATGTACTTGCCATATTAAATATGTTTTAATTATATGTTACTGTAACTTGAAATAGCCGTGCTTTGATACCAAATGAAAGTATATACGGATCGTGTATTTATATCTAATATGCAAGTGTAATAAAAACTAACTTATAGCTACCAGATTAAAGTAAATAAAAGTAAAGAAACGTTCACATCATAGTTTTTATACTGGTTCAGACTTACCATCCAACGTCCAATTCCGAAACTCCCCTTCGACCTTAAACTAGCAAACAACTCTAGCTTTGCTTGAAGGAATAGACTCGATACAAAATGTCTTTTCTTGACAAGTATGTGTTCTTAGTAACACTGATTTTGACTGCATAATACAAATATTCCTAAAATCTCCTTTGAGTAGTATGTGTATGTGAAGCTTTGTTTTTAAAAAATTGATAAGAATGATATAGTGATTGTTTTAAAATCAAAGTATGCAAAGAGTAAAGAGAAAAGATTCAGAAAATTCAAGTGAGTTATTTCTCAAAATCTTTACATATTTATAACTGTTCAAGTGTTTCCCTGAGAAGTAACGACCTTTAGTATGTTCTACTTCAATCTAAGGCTTATACACTAGGCGGAGTTCAAATATAGGGATGTGATAACCTATTATTTTCTAAGTACAACTGTCAGTCCACTTGGAGAACCACCGTATGCATTCATAAGATCAAGTACCCATGTGTTTCATATTGCCTGTAATTTAGGTGGGAATTAATCGGTCGAAGTCTCGCCTGATTCCGAGTTAGTATGAAAAAGTTACTGCAGTTTGAACAAAAAAATAGCGGTTTCTACACTAAGTCAAGTTCAAATATGAGGATGGGTTGCCTATTATTTTCTAAGTACAACTATCAATCTTCATGAAAAACTAAATTGTATGTTCAAAATTCTTATTTTTCAAAGGGGGAATTAATTTAAAGGACAAAAATTTCTATATTTTTTGCCTCAAGGACACGACCTTAATATTTTTACCACAAGGACAAACATTCTTATAAAAATTATTCACAAGGACATACATTTTGCAAAATTATTCATAAGGACAACAAAACTGATACCGAGCTAAAAACTGATACCTAAAAACTGCTACCGATAACTATAAACTGATACCTAAAAACTGCTATCAATAACTAAAAACTGATACCTACAAAAAGTTGTCCTTCAGGACAAAATATTGAACGTCTGTCCTTGAGGCTAAAAAACTGTGAAATTTTATCCTTGACAATAATTTCCTGTTTTTCAAATTAGTATTAAAATTTAAATTTTTTAATAAATTGGTAAATGAGTTACCCATTTATACCTTTTTAAAAATGAGTCTACCCAACCCATAACTCATTCAATAAAATTAATAAATGGTTGATCCAACCCCTTTAATTTAAAAATAGAGTAAATAGGTTGAGTTAATGGGCTGGTGATCCATGCGACCTTTCAAATATATAATCTACATTCATTCACTTAATAAATACACTTTCCGTGTAAGTAATAAGATTCTTTATTATTTGCTAACTTTTCTTGATTGAATTCACGTTGACATCTCTATAAATAGCCAAAACTTTCTTCATATGAGAAAATACTACCAACATCTTAACCATGGCTACAATAACAATATTTTCCTTGATCATCTCACTTGCCTCCACCTTTACCCTTTCATCTGTAGAGTCAACGACCTTCACCTTTCAAAACAAGTGCCCATACCAGTATGGCCAGCAACCCAGAACGGTGCAACCTCTCCACCTCTATCACAAACCGGGTTCGCTCTCCCAACCGGATCCACCCCCGTAACGCTAACCACTCAACCAGGATGGAGCGGATGCTTCTGGCCCAGAACCGGATGCACCAACGACTCCACCGGGGCCTTCTCATGCACATCCGCTGACTGTGGATCAGGTCAGATAGCATGCAACGGTGCAGGAGGTACACCGCCCGCCACACTCATGGAAATCACGCTCAACAGAGCAGATGGGCAGGACTTTACGACCTCAGTTTGGTGGACGGATTCAACGTTCCTATGTCCGTCGTCCCACGGGGTGGTTCAGGCGGTGGTTGTGCCCCAAGTTCGTGTGCCACTAACGTGAATAGAAAATGCCCTTGGGAACTTTGGGTGACCGTGTTGGGGAAATCTCGGTCTTCCTCGCTTCGTGAAGTTAAGATAGGCATTTTAAGATTAAAAGTAGCAATGCAAGCACAAGAGTTTATAATTCTCCAATATGGAGATTCTTCCACTATACAAAAGAATAGTAGGATTACAATAATATGATTACAAAAGTAACTCACACTTGGTGGCTCACTCAAGCTTGAGGATAAAGACTTCTCAAGTTATCACTCTTTTCTCTCAAAGAGGATCTCTCTAACTCTCAAGTTTTTTCTCACTCTAAGAAGTGGCTTCTTCCTTGGATTCATGGATGGCTAGTAATAGGGCTCCTTCTCCTATTTATACTACTCAACCTCCATATTGAATGGTGGAAATTACTTGCATCCGACGGTAGAGATTGATTCTCTAGAATGCTCCACACTCTCTAGGATTCTCTACACTCTTCCATTCCCTTCTTTATTCTTCCATACTCTTCCGTAAGGTTCCAGAAGGTTCCACACATCTCTAGAATATTCCAGAGGGTTCCACACTCTTCCACAAGCTTCTAGAGAGTTCTACACTTCTCTAGAGTTCTCCGGAACATTCTAGAAAATTCTAGATTTCTCTATAAACGTCTAGAATTTTCTAGAAACTCTCCAATTAAGGAGGGATCCCAACAAATCTCCCCCTCCCGAATTAATTGGGGGGTAGTAGTACGCCGGCACTTGACAGCAGTCTTCAAACTTCTTTGTTGGTACTACCTTAGTCATCATGTCAGACCAGTTCTCATCTGTGTGAACCTTATCAAGATGTATTTGCTTTTCCTCGAGGACTCCTCGGATCCAGTGATATCTTGTATCAATATGCTTTGTGCGGGAATGAAATGTTGAATTCTTTGCCAAGTAAATTGCACTTTGATTATCACACTTCAAGACATACTTTTCTTGATCCACTCCCAATTCATGCAACAAGTTCTTCACCCACAACATATCCTTGCAAGCTTCAGTAGCTGCGATATACTCTGCCTCTGTAGTGGATAATGCAATACACTTTTGCAGCTTTGATTACCATGAAATAGCTCCCCCTGCAAAAGTGGTTAGGTATCCTGATGTTGATTTCCTTGAATCAATGTCACCAGCCAATTCTGCATCTGTATATCCTTCTAACACAGGTTCTTCTTTTCCAAAGCATAAACATCTTTTGGAAGTTCCACGTAGATATCGGAGGATCCATTTGACTGCAACCCAATGCTCATTCCCTAGGTTAGCCAAGAAGCGACTTACGACACCAACTGCATAAGCAATATCTAGTCTTGTGCATATCATTGCGTACATGAGACTGCCTACTATAGATGAGTATGGTTTCTTCTTCATTTCCTCCTTGTCTTTTTCACTTGTCGGACTCTGCTTCGAACTTAGCTTGAAGTGCCCAGCTAGTGGAGTATTAACCGGCTTTGATTTATGCATGTTGAACCTTTCCAAGACTTTCTCGATATATCTCTCTTGGGATAGCCATAACAGTCTTTTTGATCTATCACGAGTTATTCTCATCCCAAGAATCTGTTTAGCCGGCCCCAAATATTTCATGGCAAAGCTCTTGCTTAGATCTTTCTTTAAAGCAGCTATCTTTATGCGGTCTTGTCCAATGATTAGCATATCATCAACATAGAGCAGAAGTATGAGAAAGTCACCACTTACATACCTCTTTATGAAGACACAATGATTGCTTTCCGTCTTTTTGAAATCATGTTCTGCCATGAATGCGTCGAACTTCTTGTACCATTGCCTTGGTGCTTGCTTAAGTCCATATAGACTCTTTGTGAGGCGGCACACTAGATCTTCTTTACCTGGAACTTTGAATCCCTCAGGCTGTTCCATGTAGATCTCTTCCTCTAGGTCACCATGTAGAAACGCCGTCTTGACATTGAGTTGTCCAATCTCCAAATCTTGCACGGCTGCTAGGCTAAGCACAACTTGGATTGATGACATCTTTACCCCGGGAGAGAATATCTCTTCAAAGTCAGTACATTTTTCTTGTCCAAATCCTTTGACGACTAATCGAGCTTTGTAGCGAAGCTTTGAACAGTTCTCTTCGGTCTTGCTTCTATATACCCGCTTATTCTTCAAGGCACTTCTCCCTTTTGGTAGCTCCACTAGTTCATATGTGTTATTCTCATGCAAGGATTGCATTTATTCTTGCATGGCTATTCTCCACTCTTCTTTATGACAATCACTCATTGCTTCTTTATAGCTTTGAGGCTCCCCCTCATCAGTGAGCGTAACGTACTCCTCTGTGTTGTATCGGGTGGATGGTCTTCTGTCACTTGAGGATCGTCTTGGCTCTGGTGCGATTGGAGTGCTAGATTGAGGTTCTTCCTGAACTTGTTCATCATGAATTTCATGATCTTCAGCTTCACTGCTTTCTTGTGTGTTGTTATCTTCATGTCGAACCAGAGTAGGTTCAATGTTCTTACTGTTTCTCAATCTTGGCCTCTCTGAATTCTTGATATCTTCAATTGTTTGGTCTTCGAAGAATACAATGTCTCTACTGCGAATAACCCTCTTGTTAATTGGGTCCCACAACCGGTACCCAAATTCATCCTTAGGTAAACGAAGATAAATACACTCCTTTGTCTTTGCATCAAGCTTAGCTATCTCATCTTTAGGGATGTGAACAAATGCCCTGCACCCGAACACCTTGAGATGATTATATGAAGCCCTCTTGCCCGTCCAAACTTCCTAAGGAATGGCCCCATCCAAAGGAACTGATGGTGTGAGGTTGACAATGTCGGCCACAGCCATTATAGCTTCTCCCCAGAATGATTTGGGTAACTTAGCATGAGAGAGCACACAACGAACTCTTTCTTCAATGGTTCGGTTCATTCTCTTAGCTAGCCCATTCAATTGTGGTGTCTTGGGTGGAGTCTTCTCTAGCCTAATGCCATATTTCTTGCAATAGTCTTCAAAAGGACCTCTATACTCACCTCCGTTATCTGATCGTACACACTTGATCTTCCGTCCAGTCTCACGCTCCACCAGAGCATGGAATTCTTTGAAGGCATCAAGCACTTGATCCTTTGATTTTAACAGGTGCAACCATACTTTCCTTGAATGATCATCAATGAAGGTGACAAAATATAGAGCACCACCAATGGATCTCTCAAACATCGAACATACGTCAGTGTGCACGAGGTCTAGAATGTTCTTTCTTCTTGTGGGCGGAGAAGATCTTTGGAAAGCAACCTGTTTGCGCAAAAAATGGCCACAAACACCCAAAGTCGTGTGAACTAGTCGATTTTATGTTGTTTTTAGTGATTTAGGTGATTTATGCAAATATATAAAAAGCAGAGACTAAACTGTAAAAGACACACAGATTTATAGTGGTTCGGCCATAACGTGCCTACGTCCACTTTATATGTTATTCTCCTTTTCTCTTCAGATTACAAGTACAAAGCTTTGATTACAAGTATCTAAAGTTGTTTGAAAGTTCCTTCCAGGCTTGAGCTCTCCAACTTGTCTGCCATTGTTGTACCCCTGCCCCTCTATTTATAGAGTGAGGCTGGGGCAGGGGTCTTGGATGTTTATAGCTGCTGGTAGGCCTGAGATGATGCAATCTGGACTGGCACATCTGGTTCGGCGGAGCTTGGTTCGGTCGTGCTTGGAGAGAAGAATGGAGAAGCCTTGGTTCGGTGGTCATCTGGTTCGGAGTTGGGTGGTCCGGTCTTGGTTTGGTTCGGTGGTAGGCGAAGTGTGTTCGTTCAGCGGAGGCTTGATTCGGTCGTAGGGAGAGAGGTTGATTCGGCTATGTGGAGAAGGGAGTTGGCTCGGCAATGCTATGGACCGGTGGAGCTTGGGTTCGGTAGGATGATGGAGGTTGAGATGTTGGTCCGGCACCGAATGATCCGGTGCCGAATGGTGGGTTGGAGCTGGGAATTCGAATGAGCTTTTGGAGTTTCGAATGCCGAATGAGATCTTGTTTCATACTTGAGTGAAATCCCTGACTTATGCACGTTTGCTTGCTTCTTCTTGCTCCGGTCGTGGACGCACACAACATTGATATTCCAATTTTGACCAAAAATGGGATAACACTTTGCCCCCCAAAACATGCCTTGCGATAGGAAGGCGTGTTTTATAATGCCATGAGCTGGATGTTCATATCATGTTGACAACCTGTAAAGAGCTTGATATTTTATATGGCCCCAAATGACGACCGTTCGGGATCGAGCTATTTGGGATGAAGCGCGACCGTTCATGGTCAAGCGCCTAACTTCAAATGACGACCGTTCGCGGTCGAGTCATTTGAGGTGAAGTGCGACCGTGCGCGGTCAAGCGCGTAAATCCATGCGTCGATCCTTCGGGATCGAGTCATCTTCGGTGAAATGTGACCGTTCAAGGTCAAGCGCTCAACTTCAAATGACGACCGTTCAGGGTCGAGTCATTCGAGGTAAAGTGCGACATTGCGCGGTCAAGTGCGTAAATCCATGTATCGATCGTTCGGGATCGAGTCATCTGTGGTGAAATGTGACCGTTCAAGGTCAAGCGCCCAACTTCAAATGACGACCGTTCGGGATCGAGTCATTCGAGGTAAAGTGCGACAGTGCGCGGTCAAGTGGTGGGCCTCAAGTGACGACCGTTCGCGATCGAGCCATTTGAGGTAAGGTGAGTTGTGCCGTTCGAGGAGAGTTTGTGACTGTTTGAAGTCGAGTGCCGTTCGAGGCGAATTGTGACTGTTCGTAGCGGGTGCCGTTCGAGGCGAATTGTGACTGTTCGAAGTCGGGTGCCGTTCGAGGCGAGTTGTGACCGTTCGCGATCGGGTGCCGTTCGAGGCGAATTATGTGTGCCCGGGGGGGACTTAATATTATCAGTGCGGGAGTTATTTTTTGGGAGAGTTTCTGAATCAAAGACTTCGGCAGTTTGCTGCCATGCAAGAGGTGCTCGTGGACCGTTCGCGATCCACGGGCATACAAGTATTTTTTCCATAGAATTGTAAATGTTAAAGCAATAATCATATGAATCCTACAGCAGAAATGTCCGAACAGGAAGAATTTAAATGTTCAAATCAAAATCAAAGCAAAAGGCAGAATGAAGATGTCAAAGCGTAAACTCTTACTATAACGCGGCTGGTAGTCATTCAGAGCATGCCTATGGATCGTGCGCGATCGCTCACATGTGTAAATGATTTAACCGTATTAGCGAGAGGTTAACAACTTGTTCATCGTTATTTTAATCAAGCAATCAATGGATAATCAAACGGTGCCCCGATCCAGGGTCACCTCTTGCCGATGTAGACGGTGGTCGCTCTGGCTCCACTGCTGGAGTTCGCCTCCTCACATACTGAAGGAGCATACCGTTCCTGATATGCCCTTCCACCTCGTCCTTCAAATGCCTACAATCATTAGTGTTATGACCGTTTAATTCATGGAATACACAAAACTTATCTGATTTTCTTTCGTCAGAGGTTGGATCCCTTCGCATTGGTCTACGATACAGAACCTGCCCCTTGGTATCCTGATAAATTCATTCCAGACTCTCATTCAGCTCAGTGTGAGTGATGAATCGCGGCTCCCTCCTTTGCCGCTTTGACCTGTCATCATTATCCTCAGCTTTTCTCTTTCCTTTGCTAGTCTCCGCACCCTTTCCATGTGGGTTTCCGCTCTTGATTGCGTAAACGTCATCTTCTTCTCCTCTTTCTGCACTAGCATCTTCCAAACGCAGAAACTTTTCAGCCTCATGATAGAACTCTCCCAGATTCATAGGTGGGTCCTTGGTTAATGAATTCTTGAACTCTGTGCTATCAGCTATTCCAGATACAGCCGCCATCATGACCATAGATGGATTTGGTCGATCAACTGATGCCGCCACCGCATTAAATCGCGTTAGAAAGCTCCTCAAAGTCTCTCCAGTTTTCTGCTTCAAGGTTGCCAAAGTCATCACATTCTTGGGTCTTGCAATATGAACCCTGAATTGCCTCATGAATCTCTCAGTTAAATCTGCCCACGTTCCTATGGAGCCGCTCTCCAGTTTCCTAAACCATAACGCTGCAATGTCCGTCAAATACAGTGGAAAGCACCGGGCCATGATCTCCTGTGATGCCCCCAGCACTTCCATGTGCCTCATATACTTAGTAAGATGGACCGCAGGGTCTGTCCTCCCATTGTACATCTCTATTGATGGTAGCTTGAATTCTGGTGGGTTCCTAACCATCCTAATCGTAGAATAAAAAGGACTCCTGTTTACTTCTTCCAAGTCTCTGTTTACTAAACCGCCTCTCATAACTCTTCTAACCATCTCTGCTAATCTGTCATTGTCTCCAAGCTGTAGTTCTCGTTCACTGCCTTCGACCTGCCCCCCGAGTCCGCTGGAGTTTTCATGTGTATGCCTCCTTGGTTGAACGTTCATTCCTCTATTGCTACCAGGTGGCTCGGATGCCCCCATCTCTCTTCCCAGGGTCGGATCAACATGCTCTGCGTGAGTGCCCCTAGCTCTGGTGCTGCGCCAGATGGTCCTGCTCCGTTCTGAACTCCAGTTGCTCCTTGGTTTTGTGCTCCAAGTTGCCCAATTTGCTGAAGCAAGTTCTGGATCATCTCTTCTTGTCTTCTCATCATAGCCTCCATCTCATCCCTGGTGATGAAGGCTGAAGCTTGGTTTGCTACTGAGGAAGCCTCCTGACTCCCTTCCTGTTGACTCTGCTCTGGCCTTGGCCTTCTGCTTGATTGTCTCTCCATGACTCTTCCAATCTGAATCTCTAAACTCCCAAATTCAACTTCCAAGTGGTAGGTCCTTGAGTTCAACTCTCAGTGAAAGCACCAAAATGTTTGCGCAAAAAATGGCCACAAACACCCAAAGTCGTGTGAACTAGTCGATTTTATGTTGTTTTTAGTGATTTAGGTGATTTATGCAAATATATAAAAAGCAGGGACTAAACTGTAAAAGACACACAGATTTATAGTGGTTCGGCCAGAACGTGCCTACGTCCATTTTATATGTTATTCTCCTTTTCTCTTCAGATTACAAGTACAAAGCTTTGATTACAAGTATCTAAAGTTGTTTGAAAGTTCCTTCCAGGCTTGACCTCTCCAACTTGTCTGCCATTGTTGTACCCCTGCCCCTCTATTTATAGAGTGAGGCTGAGGGCAGGGGTCTTGGATGTTTATAGCTGCTGGTAGGCCTGGGATGATGCAATATGGACTGGCACATCTGGTTCGGCGGAGCTTGGTTCGGTCGTGCTTGGAGAGAAGGATGGAGAAGCCTTGGTTCGGTGGTCATCTGGTTCGGAGTTGGGTGGTCCGGTCTTGGTTTGGTTCGGTGGTAGGCGAAGTGTGTTCGTTCGGCGGAGGCTTGATTCGGTGGTAGGGAGAGAGGTTGATTCGGCTATGTGGAGAAGGGAGTTGGCTCGGCAATGCTATGGACCGGTGGAGCTTTGGTTCGGTAGGATGATGGAGGTTGAGATGTTGGTCCGGCACCGAATGATCCGGTGCCGAATGGTGGGTTGGAGCTGGGAATTCGAATGAGCTCTTGGAGTTTCGAATGCCGAATGAGATCTTGTTTCATACTTGAGTGAAATCCCTGACTTATGCACGTTTGCTTGCTTCTTCTTGCTCCGGTCGTGGTGGAAACGCACACAACATTGATATTCCAGTTTTGACCAAAAATGGGATAACACAACCCTATGTTGTTTTCCATCTAAACAATGAGTACAAGGATGAAGTGGTTTTCCTTTCACGTCAGGGAGGAGTTGTTTCTGAGCGAGTATGTGAAGACCTTTCTCACTAATATGCCCAAGTCGTTTATGCCATGGGTCCATATCATCAGTAGAGATGTTTATTTCTCCTTTGCATAGCTTAGCTTGCATTACATACAATGATCCTACCTTCTTTCCTCGAGCTATTGTCAAACTTCCTTTGGTGAGCTTCCACTTCCCTTCACTAAAGTAATTCATTAGACCGTCATCATCTAGCTTTCCAGCGAAGATAAGACTGAGGCGCATGGTCGGGACATGCCTCACATCTTTCAAAACAAGCTTGCACCCGGTGCTTGTCGTCAGAGTGATGTCTCCTATTCCAACAATCTTGCTTCTATCTTGATTTTTCATTTGCACCGTGCCAAAGTCACCTCTTTGGTAGGATGAGAAGAAGTTTTCATGTGGAGTAACATGGAAGGAAGCACCAGAATCAACAATCCAAGAACTCTCATCACAAGCAATGTTTAGAATGTTACTTTCACCAACGAGATATAGCGGATCTTCCTTTAATACTATGACAGTAGTACTCTTTTCTTCTTGCTTCTTCGTTAGGCTTATTTGGTTAGGCTTAACATTACCGGCCTTTTGGTCTCTTTTGAAGCTTCGACATTCCATTTTCTTGTGACCCATCCTTCCACAGTAATAGCATGCAATCTTCGAGCGTGACTTGGATCTACCTCGAGATTGATGGGGATTTCGGCTCTTACTACGTCCACGGGTTTCGTTCCTACCTTGATTCTCAACAACATTAGCTTCGGGATGGATAGACTCATCTCGTTCCATTCTCCTTGCTTCTTCACCAAGAAGGCTGTCACTGACGGTATTCATAGTTAACTTTCCTTCCGGAGCTGAGTTACTTAGCGTGACAACAAGTGTGTCCCAACTTTCCGGTAAGGAACTAAGGAGTAGAAGGGCTTGTAGCTCATCATCAATCTTCATATCAATTTTTGTTAGTTGATTTACGAGCCCCTTGAAGTTATTCAAGTGCTCAATCATACTATGACCATCCTTATACTCCAATTTCACCAACCGTCGAACTAAATTGGCCTTGTTGCGAGGCGTTTTCTTCTGAATCATGGACTCAAGCTTTGTCCATAATTCATAGGCATTGGTATAAGTAGAAACATGCTCGAAGAGAGTTTTGTCGATGTACTTACGGATCATAGCAACAGCCTTACGGTTCAACAGTTCCCACTGAGCATCACTCTTTCCTTCCACCTTATTTTTGTAGATGATGGGCTCATGCAAATCCTTACAATACAAGTGGTCCTCCATCATTGGCTTCCAGTAGGAGTAGTTGTTAGTTGTGAGCTTGAACATGTCTCCATCATGAGCGACAATATCCTCCATCTTGAACTTACACGAGCTTGATTACGGCTACGGATGAACCTGGCTCTGATACCACTGTTGGGGAAATCTCGGTCTTCTCCGCTTCATGAAGTTAAGATAGACACTTTAAGATTAAAAGTAGCAATGGAAGCACAAGAGTTTATAATTCTCCAATATGGAGATTCTTCCACTATACAAAAGAATAGTAGGATTACAATAATATGATTACAAAAATAACTCACACTTGGTGGCTCACTCAAGCTTGAGGATAAAGATTTCTCAAGCTATCACTCTTTTCTCTCAAAGAGGATCTCTCTAACTCTCAAGTTTTTTCTCACTCTAAGAAGTGGCTTCTTTCTTGAATTCATGGATGGCTAGTAAAGGGCTCCTTCTCCTATTTATACCACTCAACCTCCATAATGAATGGTGGAGATTACTTGCATCCGACGGTAGAGATTGATTCTCTAAAATGCTCCACACCCTTTAGGAATCTTTACACTCTTCCATTCCCTTCTTTATTCTTCCATACTCTTCCGTAAGGTTTCAGAAGGTTTCACACATCTCTAGAATATTCCATAGGGTTTCACACTCTTGCACAAGCTTCTAGAGAGTTCTACACTTCTCTAGAGTTCTCCAGAACATTCTAGAAAATTCTAGATTTCTCTAGAAACGTCTAGAATTTTCTAGAAACTCTCCAATTAAGGAGAGATCCCAACAGACCGATGCAATTGGAGCAGTGGTCGGATGCAAGAGCGCATGCCTTGCTTTTGACACGGATGAGCATTGCTGTAGAAACGCTTTTGGAATCTCGGATTTGTGCAAGCCTTCCAAGTATGCGCGGATGTTCAAGTCTACTTTTCCTCAGGCCTATAGTTATGCGTTTGATGATTCTAGTAATACTTGCGTTGGAGCTGCTGGCTATTTGATTACCTTTTGTCCCGGAAATCATGTATTTTATATTAGAAGATAATTTCTTTTATATTAATTTGTATAGGTATGATATGTTTTTTACTATTGTTAATGGTGTTTGCTTTCATATCACTTTGTTTTTTCCAATCTGTTTGGAGAAGTGTAAAATTAAATGAAGGGTATATGATTTCATGGACGTGTCCTAGTTATATGCATTTATATGGTTTGCAAGTTGTATACATGAAGTTTTTTCTTTTCTTTCTCTCTGTCTATACATTGTATATGCTTTGGATACATCAAACTATTAATGTGTTTATTTTGATTGGTAGCAGTTTAGCTTTGACCGCTGTACTGAAATTGATTCATGCGAACTAACGGTTGAAAGCCAAAGTAACAAAGAAAGCATGTATCATAAACATGTATCATAAATGCACATTCAAAATGATAGTAGACATTCGTCTTCTAAATTATCTTGAAGTACGAAATCTAATGTATACATTTTTGCAAGTTTACTACCCTCCCCAACTCAATCAAATATAAATTAGAAAATATAATGAACTTTTACTTATTTTTCATATGAAACATGTACTGAATTGAAGATAATTGCTTCAAGATTTGTACAAAACGTCAAACACCATCAAAGATTCAAAATAGCTCAAATCTTCTATGCAAAACACATGAATCCATAAAACATCATGATGTGATTTTCAATAATTTTTCTTTTTCTTATTTTCCACAATTCAAATCTGCACATAGTCGCTATTGCTTTTGTACAAACATCATAAAGTAGTCATCTCTTCACTTGATGCGTATATAAAAGTTGTTTGCCCTTAATTATGTGTCTAGATAAAAAAGGCAGTACTTTCACAGAACAAACACAGCAATATAAAATAGTACCATCGTCTTAACCACAGCTACAACAACGTTTGCCTTGACCATCTCACTTGCCTCCACCTTCGTCTTTTCATATCAGAAGATGATAGCGATGGAATTTTGAAAGATTCCCCTTAGTTCATGGATATATTAAGCTCTTATTCACGAGCAAATATATGAAGCAAATTTCTCCTTGGTCGAAGATGTGCTTGACACACATAACTATGCTTGTGTTCTTATAAAGGTTAAAGCAGATATGCAAAGTGCTACCAAAGTTTGAGTGAAAGACGAAAAGGATAATTTATATACTGTAAGACATGAAATACTAACTCATTCAACAAATTTCAGTTATCGAATTGGAAATGGCAGCCTTGTCTACTGATTGGAATGGAACAGGCAATAAATCAGTTCAAATTTCAAAGAGATCTGAAACAAACATCATTTTAGTTTAACGTCATTTGAGTTGGCTAAAAATATAGATAGTAATCAGTCACGTTTGCAACGTTCATTCTTTAATACAATGTCAATTAAGACAGCAAAAGGAAATGCTACTTTAAAGACAATTAATACAAGAAGTTCAGTATACGAAGAATCATAAATTAATATGTATAGTTGTATACTAAACCTAACGCTGAACTGAATGCCACAAGAAGAGGAACACGAGGATGAAGTATTTGTATACTAAACCTAATACTGAACTGAATATCACAAGCAGTTTTAAATGTTAACTTGAAACAAAGAAAAGTAAAAGAAGCAGCCTAGCCGTTCCTTATAGAAACTTAAGGAGCAACACACACTTAAGAGGATTTCAAATAACATGATGATTTGTTACAAATGCGATGGTGCACACTTCAAACAAAGGAAGAAATGGAACATGCAACAAAAAATAACTCAAAAGTATTTACTTGGTAACTATAACCTTTAATTCTCATATATCAAACGTAGGAATATCATTAATATTGCAAGGAAATTTTTTCCCACCAAAGAAGTCACTGAAATCAGTGTCAGAGAGATTTCTACTCAATTGGTAATAACTCCAGTCCTGGGTCTGATTGGGCTTGGTGTCAATTATTTTGAATGCCCACCGGGATGAATTGTAGTATAACAAGATAACAAACGACTCGAAGTTGTTTTAAATCTAGAAAAATCATTCATGAAATTAATTATGCATGTATTGCCATCGTTCCAAAAAGTCAATAAGCCTAGCAAAATAACAGAATATGGATATCGTCTGTAATTTTCTCCTACCTTTTTGTTATGGTTATGGAGTTATTTTCACTTCAAATGGATCTTGGTCTTCATTGTAAGTCTATACAACCTAATTTCACTCACTTTATCTATGCTCATGATCAATCACTAGTACGTAAGAAGGTTAATCAGAATGAAATAAAGAAAATAATATAATTTTTGAAGTAGGATTCACCATTTTTTTTCCTTTTTTTTTTCTACACAATTTCCATACACTTCATACATGCGAATTGCTGTTAAAAATATTTACAATCACTGTTTGTAGGTGTACATGTATGAACCAGTCTAATTAAAGATGACATGTTCTCTCTCATAATTTTCATCACTTCACTCACCGAGGGTCTTAGAATCAGGTTTTCGCCAATGCATTTCTCTGCAATCTTCATCATAACTATGGTTTCCTTTTCATCATATTTTTTGCCTAGTTTAACATCAATCATTTTTCCTATTCCTTCCATTCCATAAGAATTCAGCTTCAACTGAGTTCTCATCATGGTCACCAACAACTGTGAATTCTTTGTCAAAAATGGTTCAAGTCCAGTAATAAGCTCTAAAACTAGCACCCTAAAACCATACACATCACTTTTCTTTGAAACCAAACCCGATTGAAAGTAACTCGGGTCTGTATAACCTAGAGATCCATCATCACGTTATTATGGTTAACCGGAAGAAGAAACCATGTCGGAAAATCCCAACCGTGCGGATCCAAAATCACATAGTTTTGGATTGAAGCTTTGTTCAAGAAGAACATTAGAAGCCTTCACATCTCCATGAATAATAGGAAGGCCACAGTGCTCATGTAGATGCTCCAAAGTCATTGCGATCTGATATGCAATAGACACACGCTGAGATCAAGAAAGAGGAAATTTAACAGTTGTACCATGTTGTTCATGCAGTATATGGTGAAGTTTTCTATTCTGCACGTGTTCCATGACTAAAACTCCAGCAGATTCTCCATCGTCACCATAGCCAAGAAGGCATACTATATTTGGATGACTATTGTTAAGATGGAGAAAGACATCGAGTTCTTTTCTGAACATGGAATAAAGACGGTTGCTTGGTTCATGTACTTTGACAGCAGTTTCCAGATTGTTTGGAAATCTAACAAGGTGTACTGTACTATAACCTCCCTTTCTGATGATATTCAAGGAATTTCCTACTAGATCTTCGAATTTTCTGCATGAAACATGCATGATTTTTAAAGGAAGTTTGATGATTTGTTCATCATCGACGACTACGGATATTTTAGTGGAGCCTGAATAGTAGCAGCCGGAGATGTATTTGGACAAGAACTTCATGCTGGGAATATTGATTGGAATAAGCGATTTGCTTGTTATGTATATACTTGTATGAGCAATGTGTTGAATATTTTTGAGAAAGAGGGAGAGCATATAAGAAAGAGAAGTTTTTTTATTTTACTTTATTGTAGAAAACTTTTCTTTATTGATGATTTATTTGTTGCTCGATTGATTGATACAAAATGAGGGGAGATCTTCTATTTATATGACTCAATAGAACATTTTAGATATAGAATATTTTAGAAACATGACTCATTTAACAACTCTAGAACTTTCTCTTTAGACAACTCTAGAAACATAACTATTATATAATTTTTATTTCTATCAACTAATATAAAATTGTAAAGCTCTTTCCAAATTCTATTAAACACAAGAAGATTCTAAAAACTTTAATAATAAGAAACTTCTAGAAATTAACAAATCAAGTTTAATATTTCAACACCCCCTTTTAAACTTGATTTGTGACTCTAAGCAGTACTTGTAATCTTTGTATTTCACGTGTTTCGGTAGAAATAGAGATATCATCCAAACTTTCTTCATAGCATTGACCTTCTTGCCAAACATTGAGATCTTCAATGCAAGTCATATATTCTTCTTTTACTTCTTTCTTTTCGTCCTTCTTCATCACAATAGATTCTTCCATAAAATAAACGTTTTAATATCCGTCTTATTTCAGTAGCATAAATTTTGCATGAGTCATATATTCTACTTTTGCATTCTTTCATAACTTCACACTTGCGGTTTTTGATCAATCCAATTTCTATGTATGTTTTTCAAATTTCACTTTCGTCCATCATTTCTGAAAACATTACTTGAAAATTTGGTTTGTTCAAAATTATATAAGCTTTGCTCACTTTCTTATTTTCATGATGAAAATAATCACTTTCCACTTTGGCTTCATTCTCATTTTCCATGTCTTTAGATTCTTATTCGTACATCAAATTTCCTCTATGCTTTTGAATTTTATCTCATTGATTCAAGGCTTATTCATTGTCATCTTCTTTACTTTCATACTTTTCATCATCGGTGTCATCTTCGCTTTCTTTATTTTGTTCATCTTCTTCTTTTTCGTCATCTACACGTTTCCCTTTTTCTTCCAATTTATCATTCTCTAACTCCTCAAATTCCAATAATTTTTCAACATCTTTCTCATTGTCACTATTCTTCGTTTTCTCTTTTTCATGAATCAGATTGTCTTCTTCTGTTATTTTTGCATCATTCTTTACATATACTTCTTTCAATAAATTCAACGATTCTTTTGTGGAATCTTCTCCAAGTATATGATCATAAGCTACTTCATCAACGTTCTCACTTATCACAACAAGAGAACGATGGTCATTCCATCGTAATTTCGCAAATGCTTTCTTGTCAATTTGCGACACGTTCTCCAAATCATTCGACCATTCATAATCATTTTCGACAATCTTCGATAATCCTTTGCAGATTAACTCTTCTTTCTTTTCCTCATAAGCCAGCAGCAAAGTACCATCTTTTTTGTTTTTTTTTTCAATGTAATTGACCTTCTTTTCATCTTTATTATGCTTTGAAGCTCTACATTCAGAAGCATAATGTCCAAATTTCTCACAATTGTAGCATTTAACACGTGACTTGTCATGTCTTGAATTTCCTCTCCCACGACCACTTGTTGAGTTTTCTTCTCTTTTATTGTTATTGCTATTGTTGTTTTCATAGTTTGGGCCTCCAACCTCGTCCATATACATATGCACGACCTCTTCCTCTTTCTTAGCCACCACCCCATCTTTGTTGACTTCAGTTATTTTCTTCCTTTTTTAAATCAATCCATGTCTTAAGGACTTGCTCCACAGTCTCTTCCTTCTTCCTTTTATTTTCTTCGTAAGCTTGCAATGAGCCTAGAAGTTTCTCTATTGACATGTTCTCCAAGTTTTTTGTTTCTTCAATGATGGTGACAACATGTTCGAACTTTGGATCTAATGATTTAAGAATCTTCTCCGTAATTCTTACATCATCTAACTTCTCACCATTTCTTTTAAGATAATTACTAACCACTAGAACTCTTGAGAAGTAATCAGAAACAAGTTCGCCTTCTTTCATATGCAAAGTTTAAAACTCTCCTCTTAAAGTTTGAAGACGTACCTTTTTGACTTGATCAGCTCCCTTGTAAGACGTTCGAAGCTTCTATCGTGCTTCTTTGGCCAACATTGATGCAGAAATCTTTTCAAATGTGTCATCATCCAATGCTTGATAAATTAGACAAAGAGACTTCTTGTCCATTGTCCTTGATTTTCTCAAACTATCTCTTTGAATTTGAGATAAACCATCTTCATTCTTCTGGTCAGTATAGTCATTTTCAACTATCTCCCACACATTGTGTGCTTCAAGAAGAGCCATCATCCTTAAACTTCAATTATCGTAATTGTTCTTGGTAAGCATTGGAACTTGTAGGGGAACAACATTATTCGCCATCTCTATCTTGTAAAAAATCCTCGCTCCGATACCACTTTGTTGAATATTTTGAGAAAGAGGGAGAGGATATAAGAAAGAGGATTTTTTTTGTTTTATTGTATTGTAGAAAACTTTTCTTTATTGATGATTTATTTCTTGTTTGATTGATCGATAAAAAATAAGGGGAGAGCTCCTCTATTTATATGACTCAATAGAACATTCTAGATATAGAATATTCTATAAACATGACCCATTTGACAACTCTAGAACTTTCTCTTTAGACAAGTAGAAACATAACTATTATATAATTCTTATTTCTAGCAACTAATATAAAATTGTAGAGCTCTCTTCAAATTCTATTAAATACAAGAAGATTATAGAAACTTTAATAATAAGAAACTTCGAGAAATTAACAAATCAAGTTTAATATTCCAACACAATGCACTATTAATCACTGAGTATGTTTATTTTATTGATGACTGCACGAATGGAATAAAATGTCTGGAAGGGGTACTTCCTAGTGTGCGGTTAGCAAGGTACATGAAACTGCAAATAGTAGCCAGTTAGTCAAACGTCAAGTAGGTATATGAATATTCAATGTAACTAAAATAAATCTGTTTCGGTGAATAATTAGATGTTGTAGCAGGGCAATAGTACAAGTATTAAAGATACCATATTATCATGAAATGTACTTTAAATATTAATGCAGATATAACATTATTATTCATAGGACCCAAGACTATCCTCAACGTGTTCAACGATTGTGACAAGCCAATGTAGTAATGAAATGGTTAAAAGTCATTTATTCTCGGAAACCCGACAGGACCTGAAAAGCGAGCATCAAATATTTCTACAGATCTTACTATCATATATATTAAAATGTAACAAAATCTCAAACCAAACACATGACATATCTATTGGGTGATGCGAGTCAGGGTCTAAAGATATATATAATAAGTGTTGAACACTTTCTATGAGAAAGAAAGAGAATGTAAAAAAACTTTTTTGTTTTTGAAAACTTTTCTTTTGATGGTATATTTCCTGCTTAATTGTTTAATAAAAAATAATGAGAGAGCTCTTCTATTTATAAGACTCCATGGACTATTCTAGAGACATGACTCTCTAAACAATTCTAGAAACATGACTTCATATATAATTTTTATTTCTACTAGAAAATTCAAGAGCTCTCAACAAAATACATTAAATGCAAGAAGGCTCTAGAAACTATAATAACAAGAAGCTTATAGAAATTAAGCATAACAAATTAAGTTTAATATTTCAACAACCCCCTTTAAACTTGATTTGTGACTCCAAACAAATTCCTCAACCTAACAAAATTCTCATGCTTAAGAGGCTTGGTGAAGATATCAGCTACTTGATCATACGTCTTCACGTACTCTAATTGCACATTCTTTTTGGCGACACACTCTCCAACATAGTGATAGCGTGTATCAATATGTTTGCTTCGATCATGAAAGACTGGGCTCTTTGCCAAAGCAATTGCTGACATGTTGTCCACAAAAATCTTGGTCGGCTCCTCTTGTGGTTATTTCAACTCCTTTAGCAGATTTCGTAACTAAATTGCATGGCAAACATATGAAGTAGCATCTACATACTCCGCTTTGCATGTGGAAAGAGTGATAATCGGCAGTTTTTTTGACATCCAAGTGAAGGCAGTGTCTCCCATGTAGAATACGAAGCCATTTATGCTTTTTTGGTCATCTATATCTCCACTCCAATCGTTATCGCTATATCTAGCAAGCTTGTAATTATCAGAAGCAGAGTAGTAGAAGTCATAGTTTGTTGTGCCTTTTAACATAGAGAAGAATTTTCTTTGCTTCCTTCAAATAAGTTGTTGTTGGATTCTCCATGTATCGACTCACAACTCCTATTGCATATAGAATATTGGGTCTTGTGCACGTTAAATATCACAAGCTTCCAACCAAGCTCTTGAATAATGTTGAGTCCACTTTTTCTCCTTCCCCATGCCTTGATAACTTGATTCCACATTCAATCGACGTGCAATCTGGGTTAGAGTCATCCATCTTGACCTTCTTTAATATTTCCTTAGCATAACCTTCTTGGGTGATTACGATGCCTTATCTTCTTGTTTTACTTTAATGCCAAGGTAATACGACATGAATCCACTATCAGTCATCTCAAACTCCTTCATCATCTCTTTTTTAAACTCTGTAAATATGCTTGGATTGCTTCATGGACATTTGACGAAGTTTCTTTCTTTGAGGCACTTATTAATTTGAATATTTCAAGCTCTTAGAGCTTGTTTCAACCTATAAAGTGTCTTCTTTAGCTTCAAGATTTTGTCTTCTTCTCCCTTTACTTCGTAGCCTTGTGGTTGCTCGATAAAAAATTCTTCTTTAAGAACTCCATCTAGGAAGGCAGATTTTACATCCATTTGATGTATCTTCCAATTGTTTTGATCTGTTAAATAAATTATTAGTCTAACAGTTTCTAGTTGAGCAACTAGAGCGAATACCTCATCGTACTCAATGCCATATCTTTGACTATAGCCTTTTACCACCAATCTCGTCTTATATCTTTCAACTTCTCCTTTGGCATTTTTCTTTGCTTTGTACAGTAACTTCACACCAATTGTCTTGTGTTCTTTTGAAAGTGAAGCTAACTCTCATGTGTCATTCTTTTTGATGGCCTTGATTTCTTCGTCCATAGCATTTTTTCAATTCTTTTTTTGCAAAGCTTCTTGGAAGTTTATAGGCTCATAATCCAAAAATAGACAAAAGAGAGTAAAATTGTCTTGATTTTTTGTTATCTCGTAAATTTCTTAAAGTCTTTTAAAGTGTGGAGCCCTGTCACTTAAGCTCTCATCTTCTTGAGAACTTTTGGTTGGTGAATCTAGTGGAAAGTGGGCTCCCCGTTTGATTGTTCGATCCTTGGTTGTTGCATTTCATCTCCTTCAAGGTATGGAAAGAAGTTGTAATTGTCATTATGTGATCTCCATTCCATTCTCCTTCTTCATAGAACACAATATCTCGACTAATTATTATCTTCCTCGTATCAGGATTGTAAAGCTTATAGCTCTTGGAGTTAGTGTCGTAACCAATGAAAATATACTTCTTACTTTTATCATCCAATTTTCTTCGCTTCTCGTCCAATATATGTACATGAGCTATGCTTCCAAAGACTCTTAGATGAGAAATACCAGGCTTCCTTCCACTCCATGCTTCTTGTGGTGTATTTCCCCACACACTTATTCTTGAAGATCGATTTGATAGATAAACCGCACATGTCATAGCTTCCGCTCAAAATTCCTTCTCCAGCCTTTTACTTTTAAGCATGTTCCTTGCCATCTCAAGAATTATCCTATTCTTCCTCTCTGCTACTCCATTTTTCTTGGGGGATCTAAGCACTATCAGCTATCGTTTGATTCTATTATATTCACAATACTTTTGGAATTCTTTTGATGTGAACTTTCCTCCACGGTCAAATCTCATGGATTTAATCACAAGGCCACTTTACTTCTCAACTTGGGCCTTGAACTTCTTGAAGTTCTCAAAAAACTCTGATTTCTCTTTCAAAAAATACACCCACGTTTTTCTTGAAAAATCTTTGATGAAAAGAAGGAAATAGTTACTCTTGCTAAGTGAACTTGGCTTGATCGGACCACACACATCCGTAAGTATGAGTTCCAACGGCTTTTTAGCTCTTGAGTATGACTTAGTTGGAAAGATCATTTTGAATTACTTTCCAAGTAAACTTCCTTCGCGCATTTGATTACGATGGCTTATGTATGGTAATTCTCTTACCATTTCCTTTTTGGAGAGCAATTCTCGTCCTCTAAAGTTAAGATGTCCAAAACAAAGATGCCAAAGTCAAAAGACATCTTTGTAGCACACCATAAGGCATTGTACGACATCATTTTGAATGTTGAGCATAAATATTCTATTTACTGGCATTGGTACCTTAGCTAAGAATTTACTTGCACCGTCTCTTATAGAAAGGTTATTATCTTTTAATCGAATATCATAACCTTTCTCTAAGAGTTGTCCTAGGCTCAAGATGTTGCTCTTCATGTTTGGCACATACTAAACATTAGAAATGAATTGGTGCACTTCATTCTTCAACCAGATAAGAACCTTTCCTTTACCTTCCACTGCTATCTCTGATTCATCTTCAAATGCGACGTTGCCCTTCACCGATTCATCAAGCTCCATAAACATGTTTTTTCTTCCACACATATGGTTGCTTGCACCACTATCTAGGTACCATTGATTTTCCTTACCTTTTTCATTTTCTTTGTGAGCCAATAGTAATGTACCATCCTCTTTATTTTTTCTTCAACGTAATTGGTCTTCTCATCAACTTTATTGTTTCTTGAAGCTCTACATTCGGAAGCATAACGTCCAAATTTCTCACAATTGTAGCATTTTACGCGTGACTTGTCATACCTTGAATTTTCTCTCCCACGACCTCTTGTTGAGCTTTCTCCTCTTTTATTGTTGTTGTTATTAATTTAATTGTTGGGCCTCCAACCTCCTCCATGTCCATATCCATGATCTCCTCGTATTTCTTGGCCACAACCCCATCTTTGTTGGCTTTGATTATTTTCTTACTTTTTTCAATCAATCTGTGTCTTAAGAACTTGCTCCACGGTCTCTTCTTTCTTATTTTTCTTTTCTTTGTAAGCTTGCAATAAGCCTAAAAGTTTCTCTATGGCCATGGTCTCCATGTTTTTTGTTTCTTCAATGGTGGCGATAATATGTTCGAACGTTGGATCTAATGATCCAAGAATCTACTCTATAATTCTTACATCATTTAACTTCTCACTATTTCTTTTTAGATTATTATTAACCACTAAAACTATTGAGAAGTAATCATAAACAAGCTCACGTTATTTAATATGCAAAGCTTCAAACTCTCCTCTTAAAGTTTGAAGACATAGCTTTTGACTTGATCAGCTCCTTTGTAAGATGTTTGAAGCTTCTTCCATGCTTCTTTTGCTGATTTCGATCCTGAAACCTTCTCAAGAATATCATCATTCAATGCTTGATAGATTAGATAGAGAGCCTTCTTTTCTTTCGTCTTTAAGTTTCTCAAACTATGCCTCTGAGTTTGAGATAAGCTACCTTCATTTTCTAGTTTAGTATAACCTTTCTCCACTATTTCACATACGTTATGTGCTTCAAGGAGAGCCATCATCCTTAAGCTCCAATTGTCATAATTGTTCTTGATGAGCATTGGAACTTGTAAGTGAACGGCGTTTTTCGCCATCTCTGTCTTTTTTGAAAGAATCTTAAGGCTCTGATACCACTTTGTATATTTTTAAGAGAAAGAGGGAGAGAATATAAGAAAGAGACTTTTTTGTTGTTGAAACTTTTCTTTTATTGATGGTAGATTTCTTGTTTGATTGTTTGATATAAAATGATGAGAGATATTTATAGGTATCTATAGACTGTTCTAGAAACATGATTCTCCAAACAATCTAGAAACATAACTCCATACATAATTCTTATTTCTACTAGAAAATTCAAAAGCTCTCAACAAACTACAGTAAATGCAAGAAGACTCTAGAAACTATAATCACAAGAAGCCTCTAGAAATTAACCATAACAGATCGAGTTTAATATTTCAACACTAAGATGGTGTTTTGTAAAGTATCTTTCGATTTGGCACAATAGGGATGGAGACGGATCCTCACCGAACAAGAAACTTTACACTAGATTCAACTTTCCTTTTCAATCAAAATATCTTCTTATCCCGAATCATAATCACCATTAACAATGTCCTTAAAACTAATAAGAATGTGTTCGTGAGTTAAAAACTACGCAATTTCACATCTTATGCATTCCCTATTCAGTTTCGGGATTGCCGCGTTCCATGCACATTCGTTTCACCCGTGTTTAGATGGCATCAACAGTCAAAGTCTTGTATGCCGGTGTTTCGATTGAACATTTCCCTCAATTGCGTCGCGCCGGGCTTATAATCTGGTCTTGGAAACACATTGTAACAAAAAGAATCTCCAATGATACATACCACCAATCCCATATATATATATATATATATATATATATGTATGTATATATGTGTGTATGTATGTATGTATCATGATTACTCCAAATATCCTGCAATGTAGGACTTTAATCCGTTCAAACCACGCATCCACTCCATTTACAATACGAGCCACATCTAATAATCTCCACCTTAGTGGGCATTACTCAAGTCACTTTTGAGTTACACTAGAGTCCTCTTCCAGTTGAGTCAGGCTGCTACTCTAAGTTATCATAAGTAGAAAGGGAAAACTGATTTAACTATGTCTCCACCTTGACGAGCATCACATGCTCAAGCCTCTTTGGAGCCATGCTTTGGTCACGTTGCATCATACCGGTCCATCGAACCATTAAGCTTTGATACCATGTTGAGTTTTGATATTCCCGCATCCCGTACGTATTCACTTCACCATGTCTAAGTGGCATCATCGGTCAAATTCTCCTTTATCGGCGTCTCGATTGAACATCCTCCTCCATCGCCTTCCATCGGGCATATAATCTGGTCCTGCCAACACATTGTAATAAAAGAAATCCTTAATGTTATGTGCGATCAAACACATTGTAACAAAAGAAATCCTCAATGTTATGTGCGACCAATCTCATATATATACACCACTATTATTTCAAATATCTTACGTTGTGGGACTTTAATCCGTTCAATCCACGCATCCACTCCATTTACAATGCACGCCACACCTAAAATTCCCGGCATCAGACACAAGAACTAAGCTTAATTCTCAAGAAGTGAGAAATTTGATGAATTAATGTCTGAAGAGAGTACTGGTTGTCACTCTAAACGTCCCTACATATTGGCAAACAATATACAACTTTTTTAGCTATTGCTAATATTTTATAATTATTCTTGTATTTTATTTCATAGTTTTACCTAGTTACATAGAAAAGGAAACTTCCCATTGTGTGGTTATCATAGTTTCGACTCATCACTTGATCTTCAAAACTATGCTAACCACTACTAGAACGGAAAATTTTCAAGACTATTGCGAACCGACGTTATAGTTCCCTCCAAAGGGAAACTTCCCAAATGATTATGAACCAGTGCTATAAATATATCAGAAACAAAACTTCAGACACTAGTTATGGATTGAAACTAGTTGATAAAGGGTGCGTTCATAGCAATAATTTACTAGTCCTTGCGTCTGATAACAACATTTTTACCCCATTTGTTTGGCATGGGAAAATGATCTACTGAGGTTCGACACATCATACGTCGATGGCCAATTACCCTCTTATATTTACAATACCTTCTATGTCATACCTTTTACACAAAAACATATTCTTCTTCCATTAACATACCCCCTTCAAAGTACCATTTTATTTTCTACTTAATAAAAACTTTGGAGGATGGGATAATCATATGTGAGTGGAGCTGAAACTTAAAGCATAACCAATAATGATTTTTTCAGTTGAAAACTAAACACGGAGCAACTAGGTGTGGCTTATTTTCTTTCCCATGGCTAGTTCAAAACAATTTCATGGCTAGTTCACTAAAAAGTGGCTAGTTTTTATAATGGCGAAGCTTTCGTCATTATACACCCATAACAGTGAAAGATTCGCGTTATAACTTGTGAATATGTAAGTCATGAGAAAAAAAATTATAACGTGAAGACTTCGCTATTGTAAATCCAACCAATTATTTAACTTCACTGGTCTGTGACTAGTTTCACGGTTATCTCAACATGCAGCTTTTTCGTTTAGTTGGAAAGCAAGAGAGTTAATTAAGTGAATAGATCGATTGTTGGTAATGGTCTTAGTATTAGCCAGTAAAAAAGTATCATAATTCAGATTGTAAAAACCCATGTAACCACAATTCAGTTTTATGATATTTGAGTTTTAAGATTGTATTTCTCGGTTTTTCTTGTTTTATATGTGGTTCGGAATCACATCCCTAATCGTATGACTTGCTCTCTTACAATTTCATGGTAATAGAAAACATTTTCGTAAGTAACTTGATGGTAGCAATGGACAATCAACGTGGGAAGTAAAACTCAAACATGCATAATAGAACAATAAGAAATATGAGTGAATTCTAAAGTCCACATGATATAGCATTAAGCACTTGTTATCCCGCCTTTTGGCAAGGCCGAGATACCAAGGAACTAACTGGAAAATAAGGGTCACATGTCCTCAATTGTGAATGATTGTTGGTTTACTACAAATATCGATGAATTTTGTCCGAGTCCGGATCGGGCTACAATTGATAAGACACGTCAAGCGAAGCTGTGGAAACCAACGTTCCAAATTTCGAGGCAATCCGAGTTCGTATGGTCAAGTTATCGCCAATGGAAAGTGGAGGAGACAACCTCAGTTCGAATCGATCAGAAGAAGTTTAGGTTCGAATCCATAAGATAGCCTCGCGATCGAATCCATAAACCATGCATTGGTTCGAATCCATCCTCCCAGAGCCTTGCCTCGAATCCATGGAGAGCTCCTTTGCTTCGACTCCATCGGGCAAGCCCTCACTGCGAATCCATCCAAAGCACTCCCTGCTTCGAATCCATCAGGGACATGCCTTCGTTCGAATCCATCATAGGTAGCCACGCTTCGAATCCATCCACACCTACCTTGGTTCGAACCCCTCGAAGTATTCCCATCTTCGACTCCATCCCATGAAAGTCCTTTGGATCCATCAAGCGGAGAAGACTTCGCATCGACCAACTATGAAATACTCTGACCGATACGAAGGGCACGTACGAGGATACCTTCGAATCCATAACTTTGAATCCGTAACTTCGAATCCACCAAGTCATAGCAGCTAAAACCAAGGATTCGACCCTATCGATTCGAAGGGATCGATTTGAAGCACGTATATCGACTGAAAATGCAATCTTGAATCCATCATAACTTGAGATCTACAAGTTCAAATGCTACGAAATTTTCACAGGAGCTTGCATATACATAGAAGAATGTCCACGCCAAGTTTCATCACGATTGGACACTTTTTTGATCCCAAAGTAGGCCCGGATCTCCAGAATTCGGCCATGTGGGCCCCCCACACATGCCAGAAGTGGTCTCCCCGAATTTTAGGCGAAATATCAGCCTCCGGCACTTATAAATAGAGCCCCTGGTCATTCAGAAAAGGGATCGGAGAATTTTAGAGATAAAGCACGTCTAGACGCTACCAGAATTGCTTCAGAGCACCACCGTTGCCTTTGATTTCGAATTTTGGCTTACTACTTGCTGTACTTTGACATTGAAAAGTTGTATTCTCCGAATATCAAGCAATAAAGTAACAAACTTCATAGTGGACGTAGGCAAAACGCCGAACCACTCTAAATCGTTGTCTCTTGTGCAATTTACTTTCTGCTATTTGGAGTTTTTGTTAGACAATCCACGTTTTAATTTACTCTCTTCATTTATTATCTCTTCAAAAACTTCCGACGAGTGTTGTGCCCAATTTTGACACAAACACTTTGGTGTTTTCACTGAGAAAAACCCAGTTTTTCTCCCGTTCGTTGGATCTACTTTCGATACCGAATTGCATAAATCTAAGAGAGAGATCCAGACCTCATATTCAGATTCCTTCTGTTCTATTCAGATTTGTTAAAAGTCTAGGAAAGGATTCAACGCTTCAAGATGGTGAGTACAAGGACCACTTCAAACGTTGGTGATCAAGAAGGTCGGGATAGGCAAAATCCCACACAGCTACAGTCTACCAGTCAAGATGCTGTTGGGCATACGGATCAGTCAGGTCCGGTCACAAGACAAGAGTTCCAGGCGCTACTCCAGGAACTAACCCAAAGCCGACAACAGCTAACTGAGCAGTTGCGCGCTAACGCTGAGTTGACCAATCAACTAAATCGCCAAAAGCGATGAAGATCCAGAAGGGATCAAGCTCCTCATTCTTCCACCGAAAGCTCTGCTTCATCTGACTACAATAACAGATCTACCCGTCTCAGGATAGACGGAAATCATGCGCAAGCTGCTGACTATCAACAGGCGTTAACCGTTGGGCAAAATAAGGGTTGTCCCATCTACCAGCTTCCATACTGGACCCTCCTCCCGAGGAGGCACTATTCCACAATACACTGCAGATGATCGAGCTGCCACAGCCGCTGCAGTTGACATAGGAGTTGATACCCGAGATCACTCCAATAAAAATTATCATCAGCAGGGACATGCTCCAGAGCCATATGTCCCAGAAGACGTCGAGCCAAGGAGGCGAGATACGGATCGTCAACAGCGCCCGATCCCATCTCGCACTGTGGAACCCGACCACACTTTGGCTCACCACACACAGAATGTTCCAATACCAGACTTGTCAGCCATGGTACGACAAATGATTCGCGAGAGTCAAGGCCTAAAAAATGACGATTGGGGAATCTCCCGAAGTCATACCCCGTTTACTGATGACATATTGTACGCTGAACCTCCTCGGCGATTCAGAATGCCAACCCTACCCATGTATGAAGGAAATTCCGACCCAAATCAACATATTTTGAAATACGAGTGGTCGATGACTGCTGCGAGAGCTGACGACGCAGTAAAGTGCCACGGTTTTCCCATTTCCTTAGGGGGAATTGCGACGATGTGGTTTACACGATTACCGCCACGGTCTATTTCTTCATTTGATCAGTTAGCTACCAAATTTGTTGAGCAATTTCGCATGCATATTGCCCGACCTAAAGATGTTAATACCTTATCAAGTGTCACTCAAGCTCCCGGAGAAACACTTAGACGATATTTGGAGAGATTCAATGCTGCATGCGCAGAGATCACCAACCCCAATGATAATTCTATTTTAATGGCTTTGACTAAAGGAATCGACCCTGATTCCGAGTTTGGAAATTGGTTAGCTGGAAAGCCTCCCGCATCGTTGGACCGTTTCTATTCCAAAGCCGCTCAATTCTTGAGACGAGAGGATGCGAAACAGTCTAGGAAGCAGGACGATGCAAGGCCCAGCAGTGAAGGGATTCAGAGTAATGTAGCGGTTAAACAATCCGGAGAAAGTTCAGGAAAAGTCGAGTTGAATATTCAAAATAAACAGACTCAACGATCGACAAACGGTGATAACCGAAGCAAGAAGCAAGACCAGAATCGTGGTCCGAGGCGTAGGGCCGCAATGTTTGACAGTTATACACCGCTTAACAAGTCGCTAGAAAACGTATACTTACAGACTTGTAATACTATGCAATACAAGAAGCCTGCTCCGAAGCCTTCGTCGGAAAGGCGGATTCAAACAGGAAAATTCTGTTGGTTTCATGAAAGTTATGGGCATAATACCAATGAGTGTAGACATTTGCAAGACCTCATTGAAAAGTTGATCAGAGAGAGAAAGTTGGACCAGTTTGTTCGGGCACCACAGTCTGGTGGAGCGGGCCCATCTAATCAAAATCGAACGCAGAATCAGGAAAGACAAGTTGAACCCGCTCGTACGGACGGAAGGTTGGTTATCAATACAATAAGTGGTGGTCCCCATCCAGCAGACAGAAGCTGGAGAGAAATGGAGTCATATGCTAGCTCGATCAGGCATGTGGACTTTGAATGCTACAGTAACTCAGAAGACGGAACACCGGCTAAACAACAAAAGACGATGGCTGATGAAATCGTATTTAGAAATCGAGACGTCGATAAAGTCGAAGCTCCCACAATTGACCCGTTGGTCATATCCGCTCAAGTTGGTCCTGCTTGGATGAAGAGGATCTTGGTAGACAGTAGGAGTTCTGTGAACATATTGTTTAAAAGAGCATATGATTTAATGAAAATGGAAGCTAAGGACTTAAAACCTTGTCAATCACGAGTCCACGGCTTCAACGGGAGTGCGACGATACCAACCGGAATGGTTGAGTTGCCGGTGGAGTTGGGAGTGGGAGAATGCCGAAGAGTTCGGATGTTGCAATTTGTTGTCTTAGATATTCCTTCCCCGTACAATGCCTTTTTGGGCCGACCGGCCCTTGCTGAATTTAGGGATGCTATTGCCCCATGGTGTTTAACTCTGAAGTTCCCTACTGACCACGGGATAGGAGTTGTACAAGGAGATCAGGCTGCTGGGAGTGCCTGTTATGTTGCTGAGCTGTGGGAGTCGCAGCGAAAAGAAAAAGGAAAGGGCGTAGAGGAATCTCTCTGCGTCCGTTTTACTGACGATTGACAACTAGCGCCTGGGCCTCGGCCTGGGCACCATAACCAATTCCAAAAGGATCTTGATCCAAGGGACAATGATAATAAAGAAGAATCTACGGAAAGTCAATCTTCTCCGGCCGAACTAACCATCGATGTCCCGATTGACTATGATCACAATGACTCGAGAATGTTGAAGATTGGGTCTCAGCTTAACCAAGAGACACAACAGGAATTGGTTGATTTTCTTCGGGCGAATCTCGACGTATTCGCTTGGACGCACTCCGATATGTGTGGAATCTCGCCGGACATCGCGAGCCACACTTTGAACATTGACCCGCGGTATATCCCGGTCAAGCAGAAAAGACGTGGTATGGATTCAGAGAGATCTGCCGCCCTGAAAGAAGAGGTCGATAAGTTGAAATCAAATGGGTTCATTAGAGACGCTTTATACCCAGAGTGGGTGTCCAATCCCGTACTTGTCCGGAAACCAAACGGGAAATGGAGAACGTGTATAGATTACTCTGACCTGAATAAAGCCTGCCCGAAAGACAGCTTTCCGCTTCCCCAAATCGATCAACTAGTAGATTCAACCGCCGGACATGAATTGCTATCCTTCATGGATGCTTACTCAGGTTACAATCAGATACCCATGCATATACCCGGCCAAGAGCACACAAGCTTCGTAACCGATTTGGGATTATACTGCTACAAGGTCATGCCTTTTGGGTTAAAGAATGCTGGTGCAACTTATCAACGCTTAGTCAACCGGATGTTTGCCGATCAAATTGGGAAGACTATGGAGGTTTATGTAGATGACATGTTGGTGAAATCACGATACTCCGATGATCATGTCAAAGACTTGTAGTCAATGTTCAATATCCTCCGGAAATACGGGATGAAGCTTAATCCACTAAAGTGTCATTTCGGAGTCGCATCCGGAAAATTCCTTGGGTTCATTGTCAATGCCCGAGGAATAGAGGCCAACCCCGAGAAGATCTGGGGTATCAGAAATCTTCAAACTCCGAGAACCATAAAGCAAGTTCAGAGCCTTAATGGGAAAGTTGCAGCACTGAGCAGGTTTATCTCAAAGTCGACCGACAAATGCATTCCCTTCTTCGATTTAATTCGAAAAGGGAAACGAAACTTCGAATGGACTGCAGAATGTGAGGGCGCATTTCAATCGCTAATCCAACATCTTTCCGTACCGCCAATCCTTTCAAAGCCTGTAGATCATGAACAGTTATATCTCTACCTGGCGGTATCTGAAAATGCAATCGGTGCTGCATTAATTCGGGAAGAGGACCGAGTGCAAAAACCGGTCTACTATGTGAGTAAACGATTGACCGGAGCCGAGAGAAATTATCCAAAGCTTGAAAAGTTGGCATATTGCCTAGTCATTGCCTCGAGGAAGCTCCGTCCATATTTCCAGGCTCATCCTATTACTGTGTACACCGATCAGCCGTTACGACAGGTCCTCACGCGGCCTGAGACGTCTGGTAGGTTACTAAAGTGGAACATCGAACTGAGTCAATTCGACATCACTTATACTCCAAGAAGGGCCATTCACGGCCAAGTCCTAGCAGACTTTATAGCCGAATTCACTGTTCCTGAAGACTTGCCCGAGACCAGCAAATCTCCCGAATACATATGGAAGCTGTACACCGACGGTGCTTCCAACGATCGGTGTTCAGGAGCTGGGGTAGTGCTTGAAACCCCCGAGTGACGATCCATATGTTATGCTTTAAAGTTCGAGTTCCGTGCAACCAACAACGAAGCCGAGTACGAAGCTCTACTTACCGGACTAAAGCTTGCCCGTGATCTGAAAATCATCGCTGTAGAGATCTACTGTGATTCCCAGTTGATAGTATGTCAAGTTCGAGGAGAATATCAGGCCAAAGACCGAAGATTAGCCGCTTATCTAACTCGAGTTCTGGAGATGCTTAATCAATTCGATTACTATGCCATTTTCTACATACCCCGAGAGTACAATCAGAAAGCTGATTCGTTGGCAAAGTTAGCAAGTACGGGTGAGGCTCAGCAGTTGGGGGTTGTTCCGGTTGAAACCCTATCCTCTCCGAGCATTGATCGAAGGGAGACCGATTTTACATTTGAAGCTACCTCCAATAGGGAGTCGTGGATGACTCCTTATCGAGATTATATTGAACATGGTGTATTGCCCGAGCGACGAAGCGAGAAAAGACAAGTTCTACGAAAGGCCTCACGATTTGTCATTCAAAATGGAGTCATGTACCGGAGAGGATACTCTGTTCCTCTCCACCGATGTATCGCGCACGATGAAGTCAAACGAGTGTTACACGATGTACACGAAGGAGAATGTGGCGATCACACTGGGGGGCAAGCACTTGCGAAGAAAATACTTCGATATGGATATTATTGGCATACTGTTAATCGCGATGCTGCAGACTATGCTAGAAAATGTGACAAATGCCAGAAACACGCTCGAATTCCTAGAGCCCCGCCTACTGAGATAACCCAAATGGTCAGTCCTTGGCCATTTGCGGTATGGGGAATAGATATCATCGGCACATTGCCTCTGGCCAAAGGTGGCGCGAAGTACGCCATCGTCGCAGTTGATTATTTCACCAAATGGGCTGAAGCTGAACCCCTTGCGACAATTACGACAAAGAAAGTAATCAACTTTGTAGTACGTAACATCATCTGCCGTTTTGGAATCCCACATACTATCATCACCGATAACGGAACCCAATTCGACAGTGCTGAATTTAAGAATTTCTGTCAACGATTCCACATCCATAAGAAATTCTCTGCAGTAGCGCACCCTCAGGCAAATGGTCAAGTTGAAGCTGTTAATAAAGTTATTAAGTCCATTCTAAAGAAGCGACTGGAAAAAGCCGGGGGCAAATGGGTCGACGAACTTCCTATGGCATTATGGGCCTATCGGACAACTCATAAAACTGCAACCGGTCATACCCCGTTTTCTCTATCTTATGGTTCTGAAGCCGTTATTCCAGTTGAAATGGAAGTGCACTCTCATCGTGTAACGTATTATGATCCCAAAAAAAATGCCATATTACTTGCTGAATCTTTGGATTTACTCGATGAGAAGCGCGAAGAGGCTGAATTGAGGGCAGCCGCATATCGAAGTCAAGTCGCCCGACTATACAATGCCAAGGTCCGTCCGCGAACCTTCGAAGTCGGCGATCTCGTACTCAAAAGGGTCTATCCGGTCCCTTCGCACATGAAGCCAAATTGGGAAGGGCCGTATGTGATTTCACAAAAGCTCGGAGATGGCACGTTCAAATTATCGACCGTTGACGGTCTTACTTTGCCGAGAGCTTGGAATAGCGAAAGTCTTCGTCGCTACTACATATAAAAGACTTTACTTATTTATTTTCTGTCAATTTATTCTTTTGCATTTTATTCTAGCATTTTGAGATTTAAATTTGTAATAAGGCAACTGACATTGCCATATTTTCTCGTTTCAGCAATAAAATGCCATCTCTTCGACGTACAATATCACGGTGCATGGAGAGCTAAGTTCCATCACGCGGTGGGATTTATTCAAATAGGGAGTGACTGTGATATGACCGGTCACTCGCTAAGTGAAACCCGAGCTCGGGGGCAGAACACTACATCAACATTCATGGGGATTGATACACGACAATCCCTCCTCCAACTCCAAATTCCCAGCGTGCGAATTGGAGTATAAACTTCAACTCTCGGTTCCCGGAGCGCGAACCGGAGTATAAATCCATCGCTCCCAGAGTGTGAGCCAACTCCAAATTCCTAAAGAGCGAATTGGAGTATAAACTTCAACTCTCGGTTCCCGGAGCGCGAACCGGAGTATAAATCCATCGCTCCCAGAGTGTGAGCCAACTCCTAATTCCCAAAGTGCGAATTGGAAAATAAACTTCAACTCTCGGTTCCCAGAGCGCGAACCGGAGTATAAATCCATCGCTCCCAGAGTGTGAGACAACTCCAAATTCCCAAAGAGCGAATTGGAGTATAAACTTCAACTCTCGGTTCCCGGAGCGCGAGCCGGAGTATAAATCCATCGCTCCCAGAGTGTGAGCCAACTCCAAACTCACAGAGTGTGAATTGGAGTATAAACGTCAAATACAGGTTCCCGAAGAGCGGACTGTTAGTTGCAAATTGTGTTAAGTCCCCGAAGTGTGGACATGTATTCAAGGCTTATGACATATGTATGCACGAGATAATCAACGCAATAATTAAGCAAAAGAGATAAGAGTTGTTTTTCATTTTATCAACAAACAAAAAAGGGGGTTTGATTACATGACAAAACAAAAAACAGTCCATAAAGTGGGTGCCGAGTCCACACTTATACACGGCCTAAAAAAGGAGAAGAAAAAAGAATTGCCATTTCACAACCGCATGGTAAAACGAGAAGTTCACTCTTTCTTCTTCCGGGGTCTCTTCTTCGGAGTTGAGCCGCTAGACCCACTACCCGGCTTCTTGCGAGATTTTTTGTCCTTCTTTGGAACATCCTCAGGATCTGGCATAATATCCACGTCTTTCTCAGAGCTAGAAGGGATAGAGATCCTTTTGTGAGGACGAACCGGAGGCAGAGAAGCCATAACAGGTGGTGAAGCTTCGACACTGGAAGTTATAGCTATGCCGGCGGGAGAAGTAACCATTAACGGGGTTAAGCTTGGCGGAGCAGCATCACTTCCGTAACCACCGACCGTTGTCACTGCAGCCATTTCAGCGCTTATCTCGGCAAGGATTTCTTCTTCTCGGGAAGATCGAGCAGCGCTGGACACACTGACGGTCGGCATGAACGAGCTAAAAGTTGGAGCAACTCCACTCATCGCAAAGGAAGGATCGGTAAAGGGTTCACAGGGTTGCTTGAGAAGTTCCTCAATCATCTGAACATCAAACGACATTGAACTCCCCTCTCCCATCTCGCCGGTTACATCGGTAGTTGTAATAGCCTCAGTAACGACAGCTCCTTGCATTGGCTGCGAAGTTTGTGGTACTGGAAGTGCTGGCGCATCACTTTAAGTCACCGGTCGAAAAGAAATGAGAATAATTAGTCAAACGATTTGTTCCAAGTCAATCATTCTAAAAACACATAATCAATATTTAGAATACCTTCTTTGCCTCGGCTCAATGATGAGACGAGTTTAGAAACAGTAGTTGTACCGAGAGACAGTTCCGGTCGATTTGGGTTATAAGCAGGGACAACATGTGGACCAACTGTAGCAGTAACTCCAGAGGAAGTCGGGGCATCAACTGAAACATCCTCACTATAATGTGCAGCTCCAGAACCCTCGCCAGTCTCCACATGGTGAAAACCAAGTCTCTCTCTCTCAGCAGAAATCATCGCTTCATGGAGAAGTTTCTTTTCTTCCTCGCTCAATAAGCGAGACTCGAGTTCAAATTCATCCACGGCGCCTTCAGGGAGAGATGCTTTCTTGTTCGCCACCAATTTTCTCTAAGCACTGAGCAGAAGCGTAGAATAATCTCCGAGCCACGAGAGATTCCTGTGCTTGAGCACATTAGCATTGTAAGTATCAAGGAGATCATCAAACTCGGCTTCTACTCTGAATATCTCTGCTTGAACTCTCCTTTCCACTTCTGCCTCCACCGCTTCAACTTTAGCAACCGCCGCGTCTCGCTCAGCTCGAAGAGACACGGCTTGCTCGCACGCTTCTTGTGCGGCCATGTTAGCGTCATCTTTTTCCTTGTTCAAGTCGGCAAATTTAGCCTTTAACTCCTCAAGTTCTTTGACCGCCGCGTCTCGCTCGGCCTTAACGTTTTTGTACCGATGGCCCAAATCTTCAACTAAAGTACAATGCGCTTGTTGCATCTTCACCATCTCAGCTAGTGTCTCGTCGACCTTCTTTAGCGACTCCATTTCGGCCTTACGAGAAGATTCCGTTTCAGATTGAAGTATGTCAACAATACGGTTCTTCTGAGCCAAGTCTGCTTCTAGTTTCTCAATAACTTTGGCTCGTTCGAAGGCTACTTTCGAAGCTTTAACAGCCGCCCTGTACCATTCTTTATACTGAGCTTAAAAATCACGGGTATAGCTGAGGGCGGTGCTCACAGCCTCTTCGGGAATTCTTTTGAGATTGGGTGGAAAGATATAGGCATCAAAGCATATTTCTAGAAAATCTTTCTTCAGTTGAGCAATTCTTATAGCCCCTTCACCAGACGGTTCAAGAGGGGCCTCCTCCACAGTTACGGTCGTAGCCGTATTAGTCCTTGAACGATGTGGACCAGGTTTTGAAATTTGTTGAGATGGCTGTTGTCGCGAAGGTTCGACTGCAGGTGTTTGGCCTCTGGATGGCGGAGGAGAACGAGAGGGTGAACGGTACCTTCGGTCCCTATCAGAATGCTCCTGGCTAGAATAATATCGGGAATGGTCCCTTTCACGATGCTCTTGCTCATAATACCTCCGTTCACGATCACTGTCAGAATCCCTACGGCGAGACTCGTAATAAGATGAAGAATGATGCACTCACCGAAGTCTATCAAGTGTAGAAGGACGATCCGACATGGCACCTGCAAAGAAGAAACAATTCGGTTAAGTACCAAGAAAAAGCACTGCAATGCATGTGGAAGTCGTGAAGTGTTGTGAAAAGTGTATAAATGCGCAAACCCCCCGACCAACCAAAAGCGTCAATTACACTAACGGGTAAAGGTTCGCTTATATCGAGCGCTCCCCGGAGCTCTTCCAACCCGAACCCGTGGTGGAGAGATACGTAGTCCGGAATGGGAATATCGTCCAGACCTGTGTAAAGGTCTCCGGACTGGCGAGGAGAGGCGCTGGAAACAGTAACCCCAGGTTTGGAACGGGTTACGACTACAGATTTCCATCTCTTAAACTTAGGTACAACAGCCTTGCCTTTCTGACCCTTTTCTATTCGGGAAAGGTCGGCTGCTATCTCAGTGTCCGTGGGCGTTCTTTCATCATCGCTCATTTCTCTTATCACAACGCCAGGTTTTCTTTTTGCCACTTTCTTCTTCTTCCTCGAAGCCGATTTCGCCAATCCTTCAATTACAATACTCTGACTCATCCCAATCAAACCCAATGTCCTTAAGTTATCGTCGGTCAACAGCAAGTCTATGTGCCTTGAGTCGCGTGGGACCCTTTCAAGCTTTGAACGACGCCTCTATAATGCCCACGGGTAGGTCTCGAAATGATGGCTGTAAGAGTAACAGAGTATTAGTGTAAGTATTAAAAGTGGCCATTCAAAGATAAATTATGATACTTACGTCTGGATAGCCATCTCCTGGCAAACCCTGGGGGGCATCGAACAAAGAACCACTCGTTCTTGAAGTAGCTAAGCCTGCTCCAGGCCCCAGTCACAACCTGACAGTTTCTAACCGCTTCCAGAAAAGTGAAAGACGGGCTATCACCCTTACTCTTGAAATTGAATATGTGCCTGATCTCGTTAGGTCTTGGCGGGCGAAAAAGGCAATCCATAAATATGACAAAGACGTTGTTCAGTAATGCATGCCTGTTAGGATGGAGTTGTGAAGGAGCGATTCCTAAATACGACAACATCTCTCTGATGTATTAGTTAAAAGGAGGAAGAGATCCAGCCGCGCAGGCATGACGGTAAAAGGCAGTATATCCTTCAGGTGGGTTATGTGGTCTGTCACTGGCACTAGGTAATAAAACATCGTTCAGGGATATGTTTCGAACATATCCGGCCCAATAGAGACTCCGAGATATTGGACTGGACAGAATCGACAGGATCTTCGATAAATATGGCCTCCGGCAACTCATCCGGAGCCGGATCTATGACTTCAGGAGGGATTTCCGGAATCTCAAGCGCTGGAAGAGGCGAGCTTTGTGCTTCTTGTTGTTGAGAACTCGAAGATTCCATAATTAACTAACTCACCAGAAAGCGGCGTTAAATACATAAAAAGCCCATGCATTCCCCCGGTGTAAAGTGTATGAGTATGTCGTGCAGTGCAAGTGCTATGCAAAACTTAAGCAGATTTTACAAGTTGAAACAAGATGTCCGAACGGCGAAACTTTGGAATTTGAGAATGAAAATGACCGTCATCGCTGACCGTCACTTTCACGCCACCCAGATGCTACTGACCAATTCAAGTATAAATTCGTTATATTTTGTTTAAGTCATGGTGCCATCGACGAGCTCCAAAAAAGAGGTCAAGTCAAATTCGATTATGCAAGGCCGAAGCTCGCCGGAGTCAAGTATGCTAAAGTTTAGTGAGTTCGTTAAAGTTCAACTTGAAATTGGTCGTAGTTCAGATATTGGAGCAAATCAGAAGAGTGGGAGTCCCAGAAGCAAGAATGTTCGAATCGATCGACTCGAATCGACACGAGTCGAATCGATGAACTTCGAATCGGTACGTCCCAACTCCATGTAGTTCGACTCGATGAGACCTTAGGACAGAGGAGCAGTTTGAATCCATGAAGCCCTACATGACTTCGAATCGATCAAAGTTGAGCTCCTTCGAATCGATCAACATATCATTACTTCGAATCGATCAGTATTAAGCTCCTTCGAATCGATCAGAATATCGTTATTTCAAATCGATCGCCACGAGCCTTTTTTCTTTTTCTTTTATAACCATCGATTCAAAGCTATGCATTCAAAATCGACCCGAACTGCTCATTCTTGGATCGATGCGAAGCAATGAAAGACGACACTCTGATCGATACGACTCGAATGGCCTCATTCCTCAGTTCCATCGAGTCGACCCACTTCGTCCAGATCTCACCACTCCTCAAAATTTTCAAGAAGAAGAGACTGAATCGATGCCAAAAAAGTTCTAAGTACTATCATTCTCATATCGAATCGATCCCTTGATTACCTGAGTTGATTTTTTACGAATGGAAGCGTGAAGGGGTTCAATCGATTCAAGAAAAGCACGTTTGTCTTGGCCCTGGAGAGATCGATTCGAAGAGGAGGCTATAGCAACAGTGAAAAGTAAAAAGTGAAAGTGACACCGGCTTCACGTATTTATATGGGTCTCACATAGGAAACAGGACGATTCGTTTCCCGGTCAAAATGACCGACGCCAACCGGTCACGTGCTGGTCGATTCGAAGTAGCCACGTTCGAATCCATCACGTTCGAACACATTGCGTTCGAACCCATCGCATTCGAATCCATCAATACTCCGAATCCATCCATGCAGTGTCGATACGAGGCATCATCGATACAAAGGAACAACCGAACAGAGGCTGGATTTAAAGTCTTATCGACTCAAAGCACGAGGTCCATCGGGCCATCGATTCGAAAGCCATCGATTCGAACAAACATAGCTTCGAATCCATCAAAAACCACTGATGAAAATGGACGAAATCGTTTCAATGTGAAAATTACTTGTCTATCTTTTATATCGATTCAGGAGAGGATCGATACAAGAGGACGATTATAGACAATCATAAAACAGTGTCTCAACTTGAATCTCAAGATCGGTTCAGGAGAGGACCGATGCAGAATTCGATGACAAACCAAACTGACAACGACTGGCAATCGCGCAACGTTAACCAAAACCAAAGTGGTACATATATGCACATGTGTATGACTAACACTTGATCTTTAACATTTACAGGGATCAAATGTTCACCTCGTCATAGTTACAACGACTGACGACTTTCAAAAGAGCATGTCCTGATTGTCCAACGTGAAACTGCAGCTTTTCAAAGCACGTCATGTTTACACAAGACGTACTTTGGGGGGCAAATGTTATCCCGCCTTTTGGCAAGGCCGAGATTCCAAGGAACTGACTGGAAAATAAGGGTCACATGTCCTCAATTGTGAATGATTGTTGGTTTACTACAAATATCGATGAATTTTGTCCGAGTTCGGATCGGGCTACAATTGATAAGACACGTCAAGCGAAGCTGTGGAAACCAACTTTCCAAATTTCGAGGCAATCCGAGTTCGTATGCTCAAGTTATCGCCAATGGAAAGTGGAGGAGACAACCTCAGTTCGAATCGATCAGAAGAAGTTTAGGTTCGAATCCATAAGATAGCCTCGCGATCGAATCCATAAACCATGCATTGGTTCGAATCCATCCTCCCAGAGCCTTGCCTCGAATCCATGGAGAGCTCCTTTGCTTCGACTCCATCGGGCAAGCCCTCACTGCGAATCCATCCAAAGCACTCCCTGCTTCGAATCCATCAGGGACATGCCTTCGTTCGAATCCATCAGAGGTAGCCACGCTTCGAATCCATCCACACCTACCTTGGTTCGAACCCCTCGAAGTATTCCCATCTTCGACTCCATCCCATGAAAGTCCTTCGGATCCATCAAGCGGAGAAGACTTCGCATCGACCAACTATGAAATACTCTGACCGATACGAAGGGCACGTACGAGGATACCTTCGAATCCATAACTTCGAATCCGTAACTTCGAATCCACCAAGTCATAGCAGCTAAAACCAAGGATTCGACCCTATCGATTCGAAGGGATCGATTCGAAGCACGTATATCAACTGAAAATGCAATCTTGAATCGATCATAACTTGAGATCTACAAGTTCAAATGCTACGAAATTTTCACAGGAGCTTGCATATACACAGAAGAATGTCCACGCCAAGTTTCATCACGATTGGACACTTTTTTGATCGATTCGAACCAAGGGCCGAATCGATCCCAAAGTGGGCCCGGATCTCCAGAATTCGGCCATGTGGGCCCCCCACACATGCCAGAAGTGGTCTCTCCGAATTTTAGGCGAAATATCAGCCTCCAGCACTTATAAATAGAGCCCCTGGTCATTCAGAAAAGGGATCGGAGAATTTTAGAGATAAAGCACGTCTAGACGCTGCCAGAATTGCTTCAGAGCACCACCGTTGCCTTTGATTTCGAATTTTGGCTTACTACTTGCTGTACTTTGACATTGAAAAGTTGTATTCTCCGAATATCAAGCAATAAAGTAACAAAGCTTCATAGTGGACGTAGGCAAAACGCCGAACCACTCTAAATCGTTGTCTCTTGTGCAATTTACTTTCTGCTATTTGGAGTTTTTATTAGATAATCCACGTTTTAATTTACTCTCTTCATTTATTATCTCTTCAAAAACTTCCGACGAGTGTTGTGCCCAATTTTGACACAAACAGCACTATTCTATTTTCTCTACACCACACGGATATATAATCTTTAATCAACCTAATATTGGTTGAAGCATTCCATAGGGTCTCATGACCTCCATAGAGAAACATTTAGCTAAAAAAACCTAATAACGTAAATTTTAGACGATAAAAAATCAACTTCTTCACTCGTTAATAAATTCAGTGAAACCTCACTTTTGTATAAAAAAATGAGTGGTTTCAAAACAAATGGGAGTTGAGATTCATCTAGCTCCTAGCGGCAACCGACACAAACCTTTTGTCTATGATCGTCAACACTTTCTAATTTGTGTGACATATCTTTAACCACCACGGAAGTGTGAATAAAACTGCAATGAATGAGCTATCATTTATGCAAAATAAAATCATGTACAAGCATAATAATACAATTGAAATGGCTAATTCAATAATTCAAGTGCATCCAATAGTAAATTTAACGCAATTTAATTATAAAATATTTTGTATCGGCATAAAAGTATTCAAATGGAATGTGTTTACTCAAAAACTATGCACCATGTCGTATATATTTATGAAAAACCGTGGACCTCAAATTGATTGAGTTAAGAGTGTGTCCTAGGACAACTAAGTGATTTGATTATATGACTTAACTCTTAAAGAGAATCTTGTTTGAAATGAAATATACTTTTGATTTTTCTTTTTTAGTATATGTATTGTCATACTGGATATAAACATTGTTTTACATACATTAAACATATGTAAGTAGAAAATTCTTTGAAAAATCATTTAATCGATTGTGGTTGTGAATGTTTCGATACCTTGACTATTAAATCGTGTTTAATAAATACTAATCCACAAAATTTTCATATTCAAGATGTATTAAGAAAAAGATATCAACAAATCTATCGAGACTAATGTGCGTAATGCTCTTTATATGATAGATGTTGGATTACTCATGACCGAGAGGCACATCTGCTATAGTTAAGAATATGCTATAGGGTAAATTATGTAATTTATAAACTTAACTCTATGACGCAGCGGATATTTCAAAACAAACTTCAATTGATGAAATATAGCAATCGGTGATTTGAAATTACTGCAATGCCCAAATTCGTTGATCCGAAGATACCGAATTTTAGCTATCTCTAACTCGTTGATCCGAAGATTCCGTGAAAGAGATCTACGATTCTTCAACGTTGATCTTGCGCACAAGATTCCGTGAATCGGCTTCACAAACGAAGATTCGAGCGCACTCGAATGACGTAGGTGGAGATAGGAGATCACACTCGACTACCAATTAGAAGAAAGCACAAAGCAATCAAAAGGAAATTTTATTCAATATTCATCAACTTTTACAAATGACATAACGTGCCTATTTATAGGCTTACAACTCAATACACGACTTAACAAGGCGGTACAACAAACACACACAAACAATCTAAACACTATACAGTACATGACTCAACTTGACTCGGGACTTAAAATAACTCGGAATCGACTTAATGTGACTCGGCCACGTTCAAGTGACTCGGTAACGACTCAGGGAGATTGCCGCGACCTTATGAAATTGTCACGCGACTTACTGGGAGCAACTCATATTTTGTTCGCGGCTTTTCTAAACAAATATGAGTCGTTCGCGACTCAATGAAGTTTCACCCTATTGGAAATTGGGGAAACTCATTCGCGTTTAGGTTTTTTTTCATGTTTTGGGTCGGGGAACGAGCTAATCGTTGCTAAGGGGAAAAGAATGGTTCGCGAGATTGATATGTGTCATGAGTCGGTGATGGATGGATCGTAGGTCGCGGGGTAGAGTTGAGTCGTGGGTCGGTGAGGGGGACGAGTCGTGGGGAAATGGATGGCGATGGGGATGAGTCGCGAATTGTGATGAGTCGCGAATTGTGGGAAGTGGCGATGGGAATGAGTCGCGAATTGTGATGAGTCGGTCGTGATTGACTCGTGGGTCGTGGATGGAGGGGACTCGTGAGTCGGTGGTGGGGATAAGTCGTGGGGAAGTGGGGTTGAGTCGGCACGGTGATTTTTTGAGGTAAACGCTTCATCATCCTCCCCTTGTTGGAAAGAATTCGTCCTCGAATTCACATCTTCGCCTTCTTCATCAAGTACCTCCCCATAATACGGGACTAAGTGTTTTGACATTGAAAACATCAGAAGTATGAACATTTTCCGGCAACTTTAACTGATACGCATTATCATTTATCTTCTTTAAGATTTCCACTGGACCGATCTTCCGAGCTTTCAACTTGTTATAAGTGCCAACCGGAAAACGATCTTTTGTTAACACTGCGTAGACAAAATCTCCTTCCTTGAAGACAACACTTCTTCGTTTCTTATCCGCCATTTGTTTATACCTCTCATTTGTCCTCTCTAATCGTTCCTGAACGATTCTATGGCATTCTGTCAACCCATCAACAAAATCAGCAGCTCGTTTAACTGTCCCCTTCGGTTGTGGTACCATCGTCAAATTCAACGGCCCCTTCGGTAAGCTTGAATATACAATCTGAAATGGACTGAATCCTGTACTTCGGTTATTTGCATGATTGTGAGCAAATTCAGCTTGACACAACTTTAAATCCCAACTCTTCAATTTATCTTTCACAAGACATCGTAACAAGTTTCCCAACGATCTATTCACCATCTCTGTCTGCCCATCTGTTTGCGGATGATAAGCACTACTAAAATTCAGCTTCGTTCCCACCATCTTCCACAAACTAAGCCAAAAATGACTTAAAAATCTGGTATCCCTATCGGAAACAATAGACTCCGACAACCCATGTAAACGATAGATTTCTTTAAAGAACAACTGAGCCACTCGAACTGCATCCGCTATCTTCTTACAGGCTATAAAATGTGCCATCTTCGAAAACCTGTCCACCACAACAAATATAGAATCATTTCCCCTTTGAGTTCTCGGCAAACCCAAAACGAAATCCATGCTGACATCAACCCATGGTTTGGTAGGCACCGGTAATGGCATGTATAACCCCGCATTGGTTGCTGCTCCCTTAGAAACCTGGCATATATGACATCTCTCCACAAACCGTTCAACCTCCTTCCTCATTGACGGCCAAAAGTATGATTGAGCAATCAAATGTAAAGTACGGTCACGGCCCACATGTCCTTCCTCGTGTAACTCCTTGATAATCTTCAATCTCAAACTGCTCTCTGGAATACATAACCGATTTCCTTTAAACAGAAAACCATCAACTAACACAAATTCATCAGTACTTCCTTCCTTGACTTTCTCAACAAATTTCACAAAGTAAGGATCTTCTTCAATCAGCTCTGGCAATAATTCAAACCCTGTCACTTCAACTTTCATTGTTGTCAATAAATGATTCCTCCTGCTCAAAGCATCAGCTACACGGTTCGTCACCCCTGATTTGTGTTTAACGACAAAAGTAAACTGCTGTAAATATGCAATCCATGATGCATGTCTCGCTGAAATTTTATCCTGCCCCTGTAAATGTTTCAAAGCTTCATGATCAGTGTAAAGAACAAATTCCTTCTGAAACAGGTAGTGTCTCCAATGCTTAACAGCTTGCACAACAGCGTAAAATTCAACGTCATATGTACTGTATCTCATCTTTGCCCCTGATAACTTTTCACTGAAATATGCAATAGGTCTCCCCTGCTGACTCAACACTCCCCCAATCCCAACCTTTGATGCATCAGTGTGTAGCTCAAACAACAACTGAAAATTAGGTAAAACAAGAATTGGCGTTGTCGTCAACAGTTCTTTGATTCGTTCAAAAGAAATCCCGGCTTCTTCTGTCCACGAAAACTGTCTACCCTTCATGCAATCAGTAACTGGAGCCATTACGCTACCGAAGTGAGGAATGAATCTTTGGTAGAATGACGCTAGCCCATGAAAACTTCTCACTTCCGTAATTGTCTTTGGCTGTGGCCAATTCCTGACTGCCTCAACTTTACTCTGATCAACTTGAATACCTTCTCCTGAAACAACATAACCCAAAAATAAAACACTGTGCGTCATAAACACACATTTCTTCATAGCAGCATAAAATTGTTCCTCACGAAGAATATTCAATACTTCCCTCAAATGTTGAACATGCTCCTCCGTACTCCTGCTGTAAATCAGAATATCATCGAAATAAACCACGACGAACTTCCCAATGAATGGTCTGAAGATTTGATTCATCACTCGCATGAATGTACTAGGTGCATTTGACAAACCAAATGGCATAACCAACCATTCGTATAACCCCTCTCTCGTTTTGAAGGCTGTCTTCCATTCGTCTCCAGGTCTAATCCGAATTTGATGATAACCGCTTTTCAAATCAATTTTCGAAAAGATAGTAGCCCCACTCAACTGATCTAGCAAGTCATCCAACCTCGGCATTGGAAATCTATATCTCACAGTAATCTTATTCAATGCTCGACTGTCAGTGCACATCCTCCACGTCCCGTCCTTCTTCGGTACTAATAAAGCTGGCACAGCACATGGACTTAAACTTTCCTACACACGTCCCTGCTCAAGTAACTCTTCCACCTGTCTTCTCAACTCTTCATGTTCCTTCGGACTCATTCGATAATGTGGTCTATGCGGTAATACTGCTCCCGGAACAAGATCGATTTGATGTTGAATGTCTCTCAGTGGCGGCAACTCCTTAGGCAACTCCTCTGGGAATACATCCTCAAATTCTTTCAAAACTGGTTTTTCTTCTTCTGGAATTTCAACCTCTTCGTTACACTCTCATCCAAACAACAAGTACACTTCAGGTTCTTCTTCGACTTCCTTGACAAACTCCTTCAAAATTAACAGAGTTTTCAATTCTTCAATTTCCTCCAGCTTACTTTCTTTCTGTTGCTGCTTCTTGGGAACTAAAATGATTTTAGTACCTTCGAACATGAAACTATAGCTATTAGCACGACCATCATGTTGAACTGCTCTATCAAACTGCCATGGTCTGCCAAACAATAGATGACATACGTCCATGTCTACAACATCGCACCAAATTTCATCCTTGTATTTCTTCCCAATTGAAAATTTAACACAAGCTCTCCTTCCAACTTTCACCTCACCTCCTTTCCTCAACCAAGCTAACTTGTACGGTTTAGGATGCTTCTCGGTTTTCAATTCCAACTTCTTTACTGCCTCTGTAGAGATAATGTTATCGCAACTCCCAGCATCAATAATGAATTTACAAACTCTTCCAAGAATAGTGCAAGTAGACTGAAATATGTTATTCCTCAACCAACTGTCTCCCTCCTCTTGCTTTGGTGTCAAACAACTCCTTCTCATCATCAGTGAATATCCTTCGTCTCCCGATAACAAGTCTTCCTCCTCAATCTGTAAGGAATTAGAACACTCAGCCTCTTCATCCTCATCCTCAGCTTCAACTATCATAGTTCTCTTCTTCGGCTTCGGACACTCATTGCTTTTATGACCCATTTCCTGGCAATTATAACATTTGAACCCACTATTAAACTTCGCCTTCTCACCCTCCTTCACAATTGGCTTACTGACAGGTTTAGGAATATTAGAACTTCCACTGGCCCCCTTCACTGGATTGTTAGAATTAGTAAACACACCACCTCCACGTCTTCCCTGCTTCTCCCAAGCTAACGCTTTCTGATGTGCCTCTGCTACAGATCTTGGATCAAACATATTAACCATATCCTGGATCTGCATTCTCAATCCCCCAATGAATCTAGCAGTTAACTGTTCTTCAGTCTCCATAATATCGTTCCTGGCAATGAGTTGGTAAAATTCATTAGCATAATCACTAACAGACTTTGTCCCTTGCCTCAGATTCTGCAACCTCTGGTACATAAGTGATTGATAGTTGTAAGGTAAGAAAGTAGATCTCATCAACTTCTTCATCTTATCCCACTCAACAACCTTCGACTTCCCCATCCGTTCTCGTGTAAGTTTAGTTTGCTGCCACCATGCCAATGCTCTTCCCCTTAATCTAGTAGCAACCAACTTCACTCGACGATTCTCCGGCACTTCCTTGAAATCAAAGATTTCTTCAAGATTAGATAACCAGTCTAAGAACTCCTCAGCAACCATCCCACCTTTAAACTCCGGAATCTCCATCTTCATTCCCGATTCCCATCGACGATCATCATCTACATCTCGAGACTGACGTCGTGTTTGTTCTCTATCTCGATGCATACTCCCTCTGTCACCAACAAATTCCTCATCAAAATCTGAAGTATATCGTTGTCGTTCACGTCCTCCAACATCTCTACCACCACTCCTACTACCAACATCCCTTCGATCCCGATCATCAACATTCCTCCTACTTCGATTATCAACACTTCTATGCTCTTGACTTTCTCTCCTCTCCCGTTCTGAATGTGATGAAACTCTACTACCCCCACGGTTTGATTCAGGTGAAATTCTTCTTCTACTTTGATTCATTTCAAGCATCATTCTCTCTAATCGACCAATTCCTTCGTTCAACTTTTCAGTAAAGCTCTCGTGGATTCGTTGCTCCATTTCATCGGCCTCTTCTCTTCCATACAAGGCACTAATATTGCGATGACGTTGAGCTCGTCTCGGTGGCATGATTGAACTTCGCAAAATCTTTAAACAATAAACTTCAACAAATCAAAACTTCAACACAAAATCAAACAAGTCACGGTTCCTTAGCTTGGCTTCAAACTTCAAAACAACTTCACAAGGCTCGGCTACTTCTTAAGTATACACGGCCTTCCTTCAACAATAACAGCAAAGTGATGCTTCAACTCTTGGCTCAAACCCCTTTTCAACTTTGATCCGAAATGAAATGGATCGAAAGTTCTCCTCTTGTTGCAACTTCAATATGAACACGACGAACACAAACTTCAAACTCCAAACTTCTCGACAATTTGCAAATTCGATTTCTAAACTTCAACTTCTCGAAACCCAAATCTCCAAATGATGCAAACTCCTTGCAATCTCGCTCCGATACCAAACTGACGCAGCGGATATTTCAAAACAAACTTCAATTGATGAAATATAGCAATCGGTGATTTGAAATTACTGCAATGCCCAAATTCGTTGATCCGAAGATACCGAATTTTTTAGCTATCTCTAACTCGTTGATCTGAAGATTCCGTGAAAGAGATCTACGATTCTTCAACGTTGATCTTGCGCACAAGATTTCGTGAATCGGCTTCACAAACGAAGATTCGAGCGCACTCGAATGACGTAGGTGGAGATAGGAGATCACACTCGACTACCAATTAGAAGAAAGCACAAAGCAATCAAAAGGAAATTTTATTCAATATTCATCAACTTTTACAAATGACATAACGTGCCTATTTATAGGCTTACAACTCAATACACGACTTAACAAGGCGGTACAACAAACACACACAAACAATCTAAACACTATACAGTACATGACTCAACTTGACTCGGGACTTAAAATAACTCGGAATCGACTTAATGTGACTCGGCCACGTTCAAGTGACTCGGTAACGACTCAGGGAGATTGCCGCGACCTTATGAAATTGTCACGCGACTTACTGGGAGCAACTCATATTTTGTTCGCAACTTTTCAAAACAAATATGAGTCGTTCGCGACTCAATGAAGTTTCACCCTACTGGAAATTGGGGAAACTCATTCGCGTTTAGGTTTTTTTTCATGTTTTGGGTCGGGGAACGAGCTAATCGTGGCTAAGGGGAAAAGAATGGTTCGCGAAATTGATATGTGTCATGAGTCGGTGATGGATGGATCGTAGGTCGCGGGGTAGAGTTGAGTCGTGGGTCGGTGAGGGGGACGAGTCGTGGGGAAATGGATGGCGATGGGGATGAGTCGCGAATTGTGATGAGTCGCGAATTGTGATGAGTCGCGAATTGTGGGAAGTGGCGATGGGAATGAGTCGCGAACTGTGATGAGTCGGCCGTGATTGACTCGTGGGTCGTGGATGGAGGGGACTCGTGAGTCGGTGGTGGGGATAAGTCGTGGGGAAGTGGGGTTGAGTCGGCACGGTGATTTTTTGAGGTAAACGCTTCATCACTCTATAAACAATCTTATTTGAAATAAAATGTGTTTTTGGTTTATTTTCTATTATATGCATTGTTATATAGTGGTAGACGTAATAGATGGATTACATTAAAAATATATATGTAGAAAATTCTTAGGAGAATAATAAGAATAAGAAACGTCCATGGCGGCTAGGATTTCTGGCCAAAATTCTCCTAACAAAGATTCCAGAGCAGATATTCCTATAGATAAATGTGAAGATGATGGGTTTACTGCCGTGGTATATAGGAAGGCGAGAAAGGCAGGGAAGCATGAAATTCATATGTATGGCAATAACGCTAATTCATCTGGCACGGATTTGAATAGTAGACGTTCTACTGGTCATTTTGCTAGGTTTTATCTGTTTCATTCTTAATCGTTCTTTTGTGCCAAATAATAGAGAATTTCTATATATTGCAGAAGTACGTGATGGAAAGAAAAATACTACAGATGTTAATCACCATAATAAACCTAAAACTCTCGAAGCTTGGAATGAATTAGTGGCAGATCTGGATGTTTCTTCTTACTCACATATTACATGTTTTCCTCCATGTGAGATTAACAAATTGAAATATGCTAAAATAGATTCACAACTAGTTCAATCAAAAAGAAAAATAGAGAAATGTTGTAGCTATTTATGTTATCGATCCAAAACCCTACTACCAGTTTTTAAGAGCCTGTATAATTAGGGTATGGAAACCATTTGGAGATTTTCAATTTTTCTCTTAAGAAAATGAATTTATTTAATTAAATTTGAAAATCAAGAAGATTGTGATGGAGTTCCAGTTAATGACCCTTGTTTTTGTGATAAACGGTTAATGATCATGAAAACGTGGAAGGATGGTATGAAGCTAACTATGGAATTCTTAAAATCTCTTCCTATTTGGGTTTGTTTTCTGAACTTAGATTTGGATTTTAGATTCCAATTTTAGATGCTGAAGATAACATTATATGGTAGGAAGTTATGTAAAAACGGACCCCATTAAAATGCTCTAATCGCCAATGTTAGGGTCATTCTGATAGAAAGTGCAATTCAGTTAAAACGTGGCTGCCAAAACCACAATCTAAAACCGTTGACGATAACTCCATGCATGTAGACGTTCACGATGGATGTGATGCAAATATTAACGCAGATATACAGATGCAGGGTGTAGGACAGCAAGCTATGGAAACAACTACTAATAATTTAAATGCAGAGAAAAGTGTTAGCAGTTCTTTATAGTCCAGAATTATTCACAAAGTGTCTGATGCATCAAACATATGGCCATTTACTAAGAATACAGATATGGCTAATCAGGTTAGTAATAAATTCAGTTTGGATGCTACTGATGCTAATTCCAATGCTGACATGGAGACTGCAGTTGAGGATGGGGAGAACAGCAATTCGACTGCTCCTTTGAATGCTGACCAGGTGAGCTGTAAAATAGATCCTGTGTCTGCATCAAAAGATAAAGGCAAGTAAATAGTTAATGATATGGAAAGCAACTCTTTTGCTAACATGGTATACACTATAACACTCCAATTACAAAAAATTCTAGCATTAAAATTACATGTAGAAATTGACAAGAAGAAGGTAATTTCGAGTTCAATGCTGAAGGGATCGGTAGGGGTTACTAATACTCCTGCTTGGTCTGTGCTTATCAACAAAGTAAGATGAGTTCTTCACCTAGTAACTTTAACACGGGGGAAATTTATATATCTACTAAATAATGTCATTCCTTATTTGGAATGTAAGGGGAATGAATTCCTCTACAAGAAAATTGGATAAACATATTGCAGATTATAAAGTTTCAGTTGTGGTTCTACTTCAACAGAAATAATCTGATAAGGATATCAAAACTTTTGTCAACGGACACTATCCTGGTTGGAGCTTCGGTTTAAATGAATACCCTAACGAAAAGAGTAGAATATGTGTAATGTGGGACTAAAATTATTGGCAATTTAATGTAATCTCCAAAAACCAACAAGCTATATATGGTACTTTACATAATCTTGGAGGTCTGATGATTATATTCACTGCTTTTTACGGACTTCATCTACAAACTCAAAGACGAGTATTGTGGAATCACATTAAGTCAATTGCTTAATTTGACTCTTTTCCTTAGATTATCTCAGGAGATTTCAACACAGTCCCACATAATTCCGATAGAGTTGGGCCAGTTAATAATTCCAGAAATGTCGATGAGGGTTTTTAGGAAAATGATTGGATCGCTACTCTATATAACTGTAAGTAGGCCAGATATCATGCATAGTGCCTATCTCTGTGCAAGCTACCAATTTTAACCCAAACAGACTCATTTAAAAGTTGTTAAACGTATCCTAAGTTATGTTAAACACACTTTAGACAATGACCTATTTTACCCTAAAAAAGACTTATTTGATTTAATCTCATACTGTGATGTTGAATATACTGGTCGTAAATCAGACCGAAAAAGTACAAGTGGAACTTGTCACTTTTTAGGACATTCTTTGGTTTTCTGATTTAGTAAAAAGCAAAATACTATCTCACTATCAACAACTGAAGCAGAATATATCTCTACTGCTTTGGTTTGTTCTCAAGTAATCTATGGGTAACAGACCCTAAAGGATTTTGGATTAAATATTTCAAAATCACCAATTTATTGTAATAATACAAGTGCAATAAATTTATCCAAAAATCATACTCATCATGCCAAAACCAAATATATTGATATTAGACATCATTTTCTCATAGATAATTCACTCCTTCTTCTCCACAAATCCATATTCTAAAATTTACATATTTTTAAGATCGTGCCGAAATTCTACCGAATTCTTAAGAATTTAATTAGATTTCATTCTTGTTTGATTCTCTATCTTCTCTCGAAGATCAAAGTGTTATTCAGAGTTATAGGATCAATTTGTAATCAAAAGTTTATCGAATCTCTCTATAAGGCGTGGTTGTGCCTGGAAATCTATTGGGTGATCTTATGTCCCGTAAATCAAAAGAGTTTGCCCCGGACTCAAAGACAGGAGGGTACCTCAAGGCCTTTAGAAATTGAGGATTGCAATCTCGACATTGGTAAAATAAAAATCTATATGAGGTGTTTGCCTTGGTGCATGACTGGACGTAGGGTAACTCCGAACCAGTATAAAATACGGTGTGTTCTTTCCTTTTACTGCTTTTTATTACTTTCTGCATCTGTGTTTGATTCTGTGATTGTTCTGTGATTAAGTTCTGCATTTATTTATATCATAATTTTTAAATTGGTCCATATAAGTCTTAGAATCCATTAAACAGTATTCACCCCACCTAGTGTTAAATTAACCTTAAGATCCATAAGTCTAGATAGATTGTTTTTATGTTAATGTTCTTGTATATTATGTGTATTTATATATATTTATGTTTATATATGTAAGATAACAACATATATGTATATAATAAACTTATATTTACATTTCACTTAATTATACTCCGTTGTTAGTATTTAGTTCCATAAGTATTAGCTTAAGGGGGAGTTATGTAGTTTAGGATTAGTTTTTGTTGATGATAAAGGGGGAGAATTATAAAATAGGATAGAATAGCTAGGCTGTTAGTTAGGTTTAGATTAAGGGGTATTTATAAATTAAAGTGGAGTTGTTGGAATAAGGGGAAGTAAGAGTTGAATCAAAGTTAGGTGGAGTATATTTTATAAATATTGGTTGTCATCATCAAAAAGGAGGAGATTGTTAGTTCCTGAGATGACGGTTTTGATGACAAAAACCTTAGGACTTGTTATAAATATAAATACTAATATCCTTGTCTATATATATATATGTGTGTGTGTGTGTGTGTGTGTGTGTGTGTGTAGGATATATATGTTAGAACATGTATTGTTCGATTTTAATGATAACAACTATACAATTATGCCAAAGAATCTCTAAGCTAATTGGCAGGTACATATGCATCAAAAAGAGATAAAAAATACATTCAAAATGAAGATACATAGTACAAAAGAGGATGAAAATATGTATATGGAGATACAAGAAGAGATATACATGATAGAGACAAGAGGAAGGTGATAAACAAAGTATTATTAGTCATAGAGTGTCGTGTCTAGAGTTTACAAATGTTAAAATCTTCTTCAAATGATACACACACATATATATTCATATTTTAAATGAAAATTTAAGTTTTCAAAAAAATTGCATGGAGCGGGACTCAAACCCAAGTCACTAGTTTAGAAGGCAAGTGCTCTAACCAAATGAGCTATGATAATTTTTGTTACAGGCTAATATTCAGCCGGCTGAATAATACCATTCAGACAGCTGAATGTTAAATCAAAGCATAAATTTTTAGTTTCAATCGACTGAATGAATTCATTCAGACGGCTGAATTAGGCCAAAAATAGCCTATTTCTTTGCTGTATTCGATTTTTAAAATTCAAAAGGTTGAATAAATTCATTCAGCCGGTTGAATATTTTCAACGGCTATTTTTTATGAGAAGACACTTCTCTTCATCGAAGAGAAACATCTTCAAACCAATAGTTGCACCTGTTTCTTTTCATTGTTACCTTTCAACAAAGGTTGCAACTTTTTAATCACTATAAATAGATTTCAGAATTCAACAAATACTTCACCGAAACTAATTTTAATGTTCTTGAATTCTTATCTATTCTCCATTTTTCAAACTGCACTCAAACTGCTTACATTCTCTGATCGTTGATCACTGTATCTTCCGCTATCCTCAAACACATTACACTATATATTAAAAAGAAGAAGATTATAGGAAGATTGTACTTAATTAACTTATCTGTGCTATTTAAAGAGCATATTACTTTCAGATACTTTTTTTATTTGTAAAGAAGTCCCGTTCGCTTGCTCAGGCGGTAGAAGTCCTATTCGGTTGCTTAGCAGGTAGAAGTCCTATTCAGTTGCTCAGGCGGTGTAAACCTGTTCCTCCGGGTTAAGTGATGATTGCTAATTTAATTCCAGAAGGAGTCAGGGACTGGACGTAGAAGGGAGTTCAAACCAGCATAAAAACATCTGGTATCATTTACTATACTGCTTTTACTATTTACTTACTTATTCCGTACAAGTAGTTTATTCATATTATACGATCCTATAACACGGTCGCCTTCATTTGCTATTAGAGCATAGTAGCTTACATTTGGTATCAAAGCCTGGAATTCTATCGATCGTCACAACATCATAGAATAATAGCCAGAAAAAGATCCAATCGAAATATAACAAGCAAAACCCCTGTCAAAGCCACCAATGAGGACTATAAAAAGTACTTTCTGATTTACAAATTTCAGTTAAAGAAAATAATGAATTAGTTAGTATAAGCGATAAGATTTCAAAGCTTAATTTTATTATTTTAGAAAAGATGAAATCTTTTGAACTTGAAAATGAGAAATTGAAAAATGAGAAATTAAATTTAGAAAATAAACTTGGTGTTTTGAAAAATAATTTTGATGCTCTTAAAGATTTTCTAGATGAACAAAATACTTTTTTGAAAAAGAAAAGGAATTTTTTTAAAAGAAATTACGGATTTGAAAAGACAACATGATTTATTACAATCGTCTTTAGATAATTCAGAATCTTGAATTTTTCTTCTCAAAAATGAGAACCATACGTTAAAAAAGAAGAATTCTGAATTAGACAAGTAAATTGATATTTCAAAAAACAATAGTATTTCTTTTGAAAATAATAATTTTGACTTTAAAGCTAAATTTGATAAATTTAACATTGAACTCACAAAATTTAATAAAGGTCAAAACGATTGAAACAAGATTTTATCTAGTTATAGATCTTTATATGATAAAAGTGGTTTAGGATATAATAAAACTGATCATAGAAATAGCACTAGATATGCTTTCATATATAGTAAAATAATTAGTGCTGGTACTAAATTTCGAGTAAAGTCTAAATCCAATTTTTATAGAAATTCAAATACTGCTATGACCAATAATGTTTATAATTTCTCTAGATATGGTAGTTAATAATGAAAATTATATTTATAAAGGTTCAACCACACCCAAATGGGTATGCTTTCCCAAGACCTAACCCCCCGGACCCTAATATAGTAAGTGAGTGTCAAAAATGATTATTATTTATTGCAGGTACTCGGAGAAACAAAAAGAAAAAGATTGATTTTAGAATTTTAAAGGATGTTCCATACGTTTAGTAGAATTACATGCTTACAATGAAATATGGACGTTTAGTAGAGTCTAGATTTATGTTAAAACTTCATAGTAGCACTAAAAATTTAGTTCGAATTTTAATAGTGAAATGGAATCCACCTTCTCTCTTTAATAGTGGGATGGAACCCGCGACCTCTTTAGTGGGATGGAACCCGCGACTTCTTTAGTGGGATGGAACCCGCGAAATTTTCAAAATGATTTATTTCACATATTTTTCAAAAAACTTTTAAAGTCATCTCTCTTAGTTTAAATATTTTAGGCTTGAACTATTTTTATTATCTTTTATATTTTGATTCCAAAATCATTTCTTGTTTTTAAGCTATCTCCTAGTTTTAATATTATAAGCTTTAAACCTCAACAACATATTCTATACTTAGTTTTTAGTACTACTTTTATATTATATATTATATATTTTTAAGATTACTTTTTAAATCTCTTTTATAAGTTTAAACTATATTCAAAATGGTTTAAAAACTTCAGAAATTTTTCTGACAAATTTTAAAAAGAAAATCTCTATTGAAAACAAAAATCAATTTTCAAAATTAACTAGGGCATGTCGGCATACCTCAACCCCCCATGTCGACATGATGACCGTAGAAATTCAAATTTCAAATTTTTAAATAAAGTGTCTATTTGTCATAACCTTTCATGAATGGACATGACTGTTGTTCTTCTATAAATATCAGTTGTTTTCAACGAATTTTAAGTTAGTGTTTTTCTTCGTTTCTTCACACCATCTTCTCCACTCAAATATTCTCTTATATTTTAACAAAACTCCGTGAAAATCGTAAGTGAATCAAACTTGATCTTCTCTAGTTTGATTCTATGCAACTCTCTCTCAAAGATCTCAATGCTATTTAGAGTTATATTATCATTTGTAATCGAAGATCGAAAGATCGAAGTGTATCAATTCTCTCTATCTATCAAATTGATATTGAAAATGGTGTGATTGTAGCCTGTAAATCAATTGGGTATAGCCCGTAAATCAATTGGGTGATCTTGTAGCCTGGTTAAATCAAGAGAGTTTTACCTGGACTCGAAGATAGAATGGTGTATCTCGTGGTCTTGAAATCAAGGTTGTAATGTTGACATTATATTTTAAAAGAAATCCGCACAAGAAATTGCGTGGGACTGGATGTAGGGTAACTCCGGACCAGCATATAATTATGATGTGTTCTTTCCTTTACTGCTTTTATTTACTATTTGCATCTGTGTCTGATTTTGTGATTGTTTCTGTGTTTGTGAATTGCATCTGTTTGGATTTAATTTGAAAAGATTTCAAAAAGATTCATAAAATTAATTAAACACTATTCACCCCTCCTCTAGTGTTAATTCTGCCTTAAGATCCATAATCCGTATTTTCAACATGGGTAACAAGTTTAGTTGGAGAGGAGGTAAAAAAATTTCTACACACGATATGCTTGATAAGATAGGGTATTCACAATTTTTTTTGTTCCGGTCTTTGTTTCCCCAATACTAGTGCCAATATCTTACCACACTCCATAAGTGACCATTTCCATATGCTAATACAATTACATAGTGGTGCTTCTGACCTAAAAAATATTCCATTTAAATTTAACAACATGTGTCATAATTTTTCTGGTTTTGAAGAAGTAACGACAAGTGCTTGGTCAATTGATAATGCACGTATTCAACTATTTAAATTACTACAAAAGCTTAAAACAAGTCAAATTTTCACTCAAGCAATGGAATAAAGGTTGAGTGTCTTTAAACGAGATTATTAATCAATTAAGATAATATAATAATAGATTATATGAGCGGTTGCTAGAAAGTCCCTCGATCAAAAAGTGGTGCACGACTATAAAGATAATCTCTTTCAACTAGAATGCACCTTGTATAATCATGCTCTCTATGACAAACAAAAATCTAAAATTAACGGGTTGAAAGATGGGGATCAATGCACAAAAAAAAAAAGATTGCTCAAAAATGTCAAGCAGTAGAAATAGAAAAGCTCTGAATGGGATATTAAATGAATCTCGTCAACCTGCTACAGATTCGGCTACTATCTAAGCAATGTCAATTTCTTATTTTCAGAGCTATATAATGCAGCTAAGGTGGTTAATAATTTTTATAATATCATTTGTAAGAAAATACTGTCAAACTCTGCTAGGAAATTCCTGGAATTAGAAGCTAGCGATGAGGAAATTAAATTAGCCACTCTCCAAATCAATGGGGACAGTAGTCCAGGGCCGAATGCACTGGGCTCAAAATTTTATAAATATCATTGGGACCTTATTAAAACTGATCTAGCAGCAGCTGTTATGGACTTATTATAAAAGAAATTGATCATACTTTTATCACTTTGGTGCCTAAGAAAGACAATGCTTCTTCCATTTCAGATTACCGTCCTATATCTTGTTGTAATGTACTTTATAAGATTATTTCAAATATTATATGTGGTAGGATCAAAGAGTAAACCAATGAGCAAAATTTTACAAATCAGAACGCCTTCATTCGTGGGAGAAATATTAGTGAAAATTTTCTATTTGCCCATGAGATAGTAAGAACATTTAATGGGAAAGGTTCTAGTAACTGATGCTTGAATGTGGACTTACATAAAGCACATACTTATGTATCTACCCTAACTTTTTCCATAAGTATTGAGAGCAGCCCCCATGGTTTTATAAAGAGTAATAGAGGCTTAATATAGGGAGATCCGTTTTCTCCCTATCTCCTTGCTATAGTTATGGAATTTCTGTCTTTATCTCTTGAGTTAGAGTATTTAAGGGCCAAAATGTATCCTATTTACAAATGTGATCCTATCATTAATCATCTTATCTATGCTGATGGTCTTCTCATTTTTGTCAAAGCATGCCTAAACACTGTAGCCACTTTTAAGAGGGTTCTGTCCAGTCTAAAAGATAAGGCTGGCCTGGCTATAAACGAGCAAAACCTAACTGTTTTTTCGCAAAGGCGTGCATAGAAAACAATTTTTTTTAATATACCTTAGTTGTTCTATGGAAAATTTTCTTATAATATACTTCGGAATTCCTCTAAGCAGTTCGAGTTAAAATTTTCAAACTTTAACAGACTGCTTGACAAACTTTAACAGACTGCTTGGTAAACATCATAAAATTAGTTGGGACAATGTTTGCAAATCAAAAAATGAGGGGGTCACAGGGTTAAGGAAAATTCAGGATATACAAAATGTAATTTCTACAAAAATTATTATGCAAATTATTGGAAAATAATAATTTATGGGAAAAATGGACGTGGAGTAGATATTGTTATAAAAAAATTTCTACATTATAACTAAAGACACTAATTCTTCTATTACTTGGAAAATAATTCTTAGAGCAAGTGAGAGTAGCAGAGGCCTCATAAATAAGAATTTGCGAATGGAAGAGTTACTAATATTTGGTTTGATCCATGGCTACATGGTGAAACTCTCGTTCATATGCAAGGCTGGCAGTATATGAGCAAGGTTGGAGGTAGTAATAAAGAAGTTTCTGCATTGATTTCAGGATCTAACTGGTGTCTTAACTCGTCTAGCTTACACCTCAATATATGTAATACAATTAAAAACATTAGCATAGACAAGGATAGAAATGAAGGTTATTGGTGGCGACTTCCTACAATTAATGTAAATTCTCTATTAAGTCGGCTTGGGACAGTATGACATTTAAATCACCCAATGTTTAATGGCATCATCATATATGGAATATTGTTTATGCTCCTAATATGTCCACTTGCACTTGTTTTGCGTTATTAAACATGTTGAATATGCAAGTATATGATATATTTTTTTATGATAATAAACATATATATATATATGTATGTATGTATGTATTTGTTAATGTACTATTTTATTTTCATAGAATTAAATAAATATTTGCTGAATAAAGTAAATAACACAGATTTTAAATTCAAACATATATTTATTACAATTTTGAATAGTACAAATTTGGGCTCTCACTATATATATACAATTTCAATTACAATACAATTTCAATCACATCACAATTATCATTTACATATGCACCTCAATACGTTTCACTCATTCGCTCGTATTTTATCTTCAACTTCATTCCAAATTGAATCCAGCATCTGAGCTCTGTACAAAAATACACATTGACGCAGTAAAATTGAAAATAAAATATTTTTGTAGTGTAAAATAAAATGTAATTTTGAAAATATTATTTGCCTCGGTTATTTAGGTTGTTCGTCATCATTTATTTTTGAATTCAACGTACACGAATAGCTTGTGACATGCACAGTGTATCACTGTACATGCCATAAGGCCATGCACACCGATATACACTTGATAAAGTTACAGAGACATGTGAGCACAAGGTCAAACCCAATCAAAAGCCGGGTTCAACTCAAGTGCAATACAGATAAATTCACGACACAAGCACAAGGTCAAATCCGAGTTATAAGCTGGATTCAACACAGGTGCAAACAAAATGTACGAGTTCAAGAAAATGATCAAGACAACTAAAACAAGCTCGACCAAAATTCATTGCGTACACTTAAAAATTGCTCGACGCACAATGAAACTGTGCCAGACCAAGCTAATGAACAACAGAGATGTGTGCACATACACTAGACTACAAAGACACAAGGCTACGACTTCCAGTACATATGCATACATACATGAACCACACTGACTCAATTCAAATACAACCAGATAAATTCAGACATGATCAAAATACATTATGCAAATACACATAGTCAGCGCACATGAGTTCAAATGAAAATTCAGTGTCGACCAAAACTGCATCAAGACTCAAATATCATATGTACAAAATCAATGCAACAAAGTGAACATGCAATCAACCAAAACATCAACTCAATTCACAACCAAAGACCAGCTAATCCAGACGGCATGTAGACATGAAGTAGATGAGCAAAGCTGCAAAGATACATCATGAAACCAGAGTGCATAGCATCGATACCAGACTTATATATGAATGACTAGACCAACCAAACTCGAACAATATATGCAATGCACAGTTAGAACCAGATCAACATCAATAGAAAGTGCAATGAAGACCACAAGACTCAAGTCTACAACATAACAACATGAAGTCTAATCATAACTCAAATGCCACCAGACAACAGAAAATTCTACATGAAGTCAAAAGGAAAAAGTGTCCAAATGCTACAAGATACTTTATTGGAAAGAACAACAAAACCTGAACCAGTGAATCACATAACAACTCACAACAAATTGAAAATGCACAACTAACTCGACTCCAATATCAAAGAAAAAATGGTTACAACAAATCACAATGCAGAATCAAATATCAATGAAAACGAAATAGTGACTCATGGAAATGCAGACACAAAAATATACGAATTCAAACAAAGTCAAGTTAAATGCCAAAGTCATGGAACGACAGCCTCAACATCAAAGACCAGACTCAAAGTACATAAAGCAGTGAACTATATATGCAGTGTTCAAGGCAGAAGTCAAAATCATAGTAGTATCAAGTGGCCAATGTCAAGAGAATAAAGTTAGGAAGGTCAGCAGCAGGTTTTACAATTTAAATCAAAGTGGCCGAAGTCAAAAGCCAACAAATCGTGAAAGTTAGAAAAATGAAAACGTCCAGATTATCACAGTACGAAAATCAAGCCATGGTGGCCATGAAACCAAACAAGCTGCGACAATAAAGTAATAAAGAATTATATAATTTGAATAAGTCAGAAATCATCACAAACATTCAACTTAAATCGAATGGCCCAACAAAATCATTGACGAATTCAAATAAATCTATACGAACGAAAACATAGGAATTCGAATCCTACAAAACGCAATCTTCATTGGCATGTAAAAAACCATTCGTGTTCAAGCAAAAATGAATAATCATTCAACTCGAATCAAGATCGAGTTGAAGCAAGTTAACGAGTAAAGCAAAAAAGCATAAATTACATAGCAGATTTTACGAATTGAACTCGATCATCAAAGTAGCCGAAGCAAGCTACAAGGAGGCGGTCAATCGACAGAGCAAGGAAAGCAAAATCACATATTCGATCAACCAACTAAAGTTGGCAGCTTCAACAAAGTAAAACCCTAAATTTGGAAAAGGAAGGAACAAAGACAAAGCAGCCATTTTTTATCGCAAATGAAAGAAGACATGGCTGATAGAAATAAAAGAGAGAAGGGGAACATTTTATTGCATATTTAATTTACATTGGGCCAGTTTCTTTTATATTGGGCTTTAACTTTTAGGGTTTTATTGTTTATAATCGTTTTAAATTTGTATTTTTCTGTTAATCATTTGTGATTTCTAGTTGTTTGACTAGGGAACGAATTACAGTGGTGTAGTTCGAGAACTCGCAACTCAGTGGCTGAGTTGTGGCGGTGTTTTGAGCATAGAGATAGCTTAGTCGATAGCGGGTGTCGTAAGTTTACGTGTGTAAGCGTCTGACTACTTAATTTCTAGTAGAAACCTTGGGGCAGCATGTAGACAGGGTTTTTCCGAAGCTGGGTAAATCTGTGTGTTCTATTTCTACATTTTTTATTATTCTGCTATGATATGTGCTGCTGTTACATGACTATTATCTGTGCTAAGATTATTTTGTATACTTCCGCATTAAATTTTTATAATTGATAGTATCACCCAATTCACCCCCTTCTAGGGTGAAATCGATCCTACAAAACAAACTTAACACTCTGGACAGAATTAGAAAATGAAATGGTAAAGTTTCACCAACATGTGGGTTTTGTAAAAATGCTGATGAAACAAGAGATCATTTTTTTTGAATGTGTTTGCTCAAAAAACATATGGACTCAAATCAAGTAGAGATTTAACATAGACTTCCTAATGAATGCAAATCTACTGGATCATGTGAATGCTATTTCAACTAGTCTGCTAATGGGATCTCAACATGGCCATTATTCTTTATTTTTTGGGATTTGCGAAAAGGAATTAGTAAGCTGGGATTAGTTCGAGGCAATTTAGGAGACAAACATGTCTTTGTTTCTTGGTTTCTAGTGGGTCCTCTTATGAGTTTGTTAATAGGATATTATTTTCCTATACGCTTAGTTTTTTTATGCATTCTCTTGTACCTTTAGTTGATATTATGCATCATTACGTGTGAGTTTTGAGGCAAGAGTTTTCCTTTCACTTGTTTTGAATTTGTTCAACTAAAGTTGTATAAACTCCTATATGTATATAATAAAGTACCAAGTTTCAACAAATTTATTAGGAGAAATAATTTATCGATTTTAGTTACTAATGTGTTCATATTAATAAGTATTGAATCGATGTATACAAAGTACTAACTCCTTAAATGTTACTAGTTAACATGTATCGAGAAAAGATATCGATATGTCTATTGAGACCAGTGTTCGTAACGCTTTTCATACAATGGGCGATGACTTATTATAACAACTTGGTTAGGAGCGTAATTTAATAAATATGATCGAACCAGGTTTTATGAATAAAATTTAGAATTTGAAATAAATATGTTGATTTCTAGAAATAAATTGAAATCTTGAGAGGGATAACTTTTTTAAATTTGGAAAATATTTTAAATGAAATAGAGGATGAATATTGGACAAATGAAGTTAAAATATTATTTTGGGAATTTATTCGACAGAATTATTTATTCAACATAAGTTTAATATTGTTTTATCAAGAAATAATTAAATATTGTACTAATTATGAAATTTTGATTTAAATTTCACATTCAAGACTAAGACTATATTTTATGGATTAAAAATGATTTAAATTCTTATTTTAGGAATAAAAATATATGTGTATATAGATTATTTTCAAGTAATTGAAATTTCCTTAGTTTAAAAATTGAATATGGTTATCGAAAAGGTATACTAACCTACATATGATGCTAGAAAAATACTTTCATGGATCAGAAATTTTATAAATGAATTCACATGATTTAAAATATATCAATATGAGTTGATAACATTTCCAAATGAAAGAAATACGGTTTTCTTTCTAAATGTAGCCTAAAACCCTTTATTCACTTCATGACAGGCTAAGCAAAAAATTATCTCCCTCATTTTCATTCACTAACTCCTTTTTAAAGCTCCTAAAACGTTGTCATTGTAGCGCTAACCTGACCGAAAGCAAAAATCAACAAATCCAATCTTATTTAAGTGTTATTCTAGAAAGGTAAATGCTCTTAATCCATCCTAACCCTCCAATATCTCTTAACTTAAGTTAAATTCAAATTTTAAGTATCATTTTGTGATAGGCTTGCAGGAGTTTGAGTGAAATTTGGTTAATTTAATCCTTTGCATGCTTCTTGTGATGCTTTAACTTGCTGTATGTGATGGTTTTATGGACGTTTATGCTTGAGTTGATGGAAATATTTATATGAATGTATATAGCTTGTTTCATTCCTCTGATTATGAGAATATACCAAAGACCTAACTCGAAAATCACTCATTTGCTTGTTCATATGTTGTTAGTATATTTCGTGCCTATACCATGTTATAGTACTATTAAAAGCAGGCCACATAATGCTGGAAGATCACCAAAAAAGTTATTGGAATGGTGGGAATTTGCTAGTAGCAAATGCTTCAGACCAATCGACCGGTCATGCCCTAAAGTAAGCTCCAAGTAAAATGCATTTTGGTTATTTCTATTTTTGGAACTTTTATTTTAAAACTTGTTTTAATAATTATATGCTTTCTAGCACACAAACACACACACATACATACATGCATATACATACATACATACATATATCTTTATTAATAGTTGTAATTGTAGGATCGATTTCACCCTAGAGGGGGATGAATAGGGCGATACTATTAATTATAAAACTTATTGCAGAAGTTTATAAAATATTCTCAACACAAATAACAGCAAAATAATAGCAGAATAGAAAACAGAACACATAGATTTACCCAGCTTCGGCAAAACTCTGCCTACGTGTTGCCCCCAAGGTTTCTACTAGAAATTAATCAGTTAGACGCTTACACACGTAAAATCGTGACACCCGCTATCGATTAACCTTAACTCTACACTTAAAATCTTGCCACAACTCAGCCACTGAGTTGCGAATTCTTGAGCTACACACCGTAGTTCGTCCCCTAGTTACATGAGTAGAAATTACAATGTTTAAAAGAGAAATTAAAAACACTTTAAAACAATAAAATAAATAAAATCTAATTTTAAACATTAAAGCCCAATATCATGTGAAAAGAAGCCGGCCCAAAAATTAAAGCATAAGAATAAACTTGTCTCCCTTCTTTTATTTCTGCTTGTATATTACTTCAGCCCGCTTACCTGCTTGGTGAAAATGGCAGCTCGTTCCTTTGTTCGCTTGCTAGAAAATTATGGCTTTTCAATTGAAGAAGCGCAGACTTCAATTTGATCAATTGAATATGTGATTTAGCTCCTTGAGCTGTCAATCGACCGTCTCCTTGTAGCTTACTTCGGCTGCTTCGATCGAATTCAATTTTTTACTCGGTTATGTAATTTATCTCCTATGTTCTTCTCATTAGTTCGCTTGAACTCGATCTTGATTCGAGTTGAATGATTATTGTTCTCTGTTTAGCTCGAACTCGAATGCATTATCACTCCGATGATGATTGGGTTTAAATAGGATTTGAATTCCTATTTTCTCGTTCGTTTGAATTTGTAATTTAATTTATCTCGGCCATTGATCTTCATTTGGATGCTTGAGATTATTATTGACTTATTCAATTCATATTTATTTTGATTTTTTGCTTCTCACGGCTTGTTTGATTTCATGGCCACCACGGCTTGATTTGCAGTTGACTTCGCATTCTCTGATTTTCTGAATATCAAGGCTTTGGGTTTCTGCATTTGAACTTGACATTGTTTATTCATGTTAACAATACTTGACTTGTTTGATTCTTTGCCTTTGACTCGGCACGACTCTGTTTATGCGATGATATTATCTGGCTTTGGCTTTGACATTTAACTTGGCATTTTCAGTTCGATAGTGAGTCTGGTTTGGCATTTGTGTTCCATCCCTGATGAAGTTGTAATTTGCATTTGGTTTTGCACATTTGTACATGTCTCTGATGTCACTGTTTTATTCGAGTCTGTGCATTCTACTATAGCTTGATGTCTTGTGGTCTTCATTTGCACACTGATGTGTTTTCACTGGTTTGCATTGGAGTTTTACTGCTTTGAATTGCATACATATATGTTGCTTGGTTTTGTTCATGTACAGTCTACTTGAAGTGATTACTTGATGCAGTAGTGTTCTTGTTTGCTGATGATGCTATGACTGTTGAGGTAGTGCCATTGATATTCGAGTTGCTATGCATTGCATACATGTGAGTTCATATATGTATGTGTTACTGTGCATGATGTTCACTTTCCTATGACATTTGGTTGGTCTTATTCATAACTCCATTTGTAAGTCCGGTTATTTGAACCATTCCTTTCACTTGACAATTTGGTTCATGTTCGGTCTTTGATATGCATGTGAACCATTGATGTTTGTATTGACTTTGATTGCTTGTTTCTCTGACCAGTTGTGGCATTCATACTTTACTATCATATAAGCTTGATGCCTCGATTTACTTGTGTACTTCGTTTGCTCCTCTTGACACTTGCCGTTTACTGGTCTATTTGGTTCATGCTAGTCGAGTTGGACCAGTTCATTGTATTCATGTGAACTTCATTGTTTTGTTTGATCTGGTTCATGTATATGGAATATGCTCCATTTGTATATCCACTTGAGTCTGGTTCACCTTGAACTTCTTGTTGATTTTTGACATTGCACCCGAGTTGAATCCATCTTATAGCTCGGGTTTGACCTTGTGCTCGTGTCATGACTTTATTTTTATTGCACTTGGGCTATACCCGGCTTTTCATTTGGTTTGACCTGTACTCACCTATCCTATCAAGTATATATCGGTTTGCACGGCCTTGTGGCATGTATAGTGATACACTGTGCATGTCACAAGCTGTTCGTGTATGATGAATTCAAAATTAAATGATGATGAACAACCCAAATAATCGAGGCAAATAATATTTTCAAAAATACATTTTACTTTACACTACAAAATATTTTCTTTTCAATTTTACTGCGTTAGTGTTTATTTTGCATATTGCTCTGATGCTGGATTCAATCTGGAATGACATTGAAGATCAGTTTTGAGTGAATGAGTGATATGTAGTGAGGACAGTTATGTAATTAAAATGTATTGTAATTGAAAATTGTATATCTATAGTGAGAGCTTAAATTTATACTACAAAATTGTAATAAATATTTGTTTGAATAAAATATCCTTTTGAATTTAAATTCTGTGTAATTTATTTTATTTAGCAAATATTTATTTAGTCTATGAAAAATAAAATAGTACATTTACAAATACATTTAAATGAATATATATATATATAAATGTTTATTATCATCAAAAAAAATCATATACTAGCATATTCAACAATAATATCTTTGATGTCTCACTTTTTTTATCAGCTGAACTGCCAAAAACACTCTAATACTAAATCTTAATATCATTGGAAAATATGATTTAACATTTAAATTTTTTTACAAATTCAAAACGTCCGTATTTAAATATTATTAAATCGTAATGTCACTTAAAGATAGAATCTAACAAATAATGTTCTTTTACAAATTCAAAATGTGCACCTACAAATATTGTTAAATCTTAATATTACCTAAAAATCGGATCTAACAAATAAATTATTATTTAATAATATAAGTAAAAATTCAAATTAAAAAAATTTGATGTTGCAATGTAAATACAAAATTTAAACTAATAACAAATGATTTCAACGCAAAATATTTGATTAAATATTTCTACAAATTATTTTCTCTTGTTCAATTATACTATGAACTTCCTAAGAAGATGTATGGTCAAATTGAATGTAGTCCTAAAAGTTAATACTTCTGCTCATTCGTTTATAGTAATTAATTCTATTTTTTGATTCTTTTTAACTATTAACAAGTGTGTGTTACTATCTTTATCTAAATCAATTAAGTTGGTAAGATTTTAATTTTATATTTTGACTATTACAACTATTTGGACATAGATATAATAATAACTTATTATTATAGATTAAATGAATGCATCTATATTATTTTTTGATGTCTACATGCCGATTTCTATATTTTTCTCGACTTTTGTATCGAGTAAACAATTTAACTATTTAAACATATTTTACTTACCACGTTTCTTAAACGTCCAGTCCAAATTTCACAAAATTTAACATCTTGACTACGGTCTAGTTTGAATAGAAATAGAATATTTGCAGTTTTTCCATGGTCTTGAACGTATTGGATAGAATTATGAAACCTAGGCACCTGGGACAAGAGATGTCAACCCTACCAAGGGAACGAAAATTTTGAAAATCCAAAAAATAAAAATTTCTCTAAACCATGTATATTCATATTTATGATGTACTTTTACATTCCTTTATATGTACTCATAATTTCCTGCATTTTCTTTAAACATGAGTTGTATCTTAATAAGTTTGGTGATTTATTTCGAATGATGTAAACCATGAAAATTTTAAACTAAGGTGGGTACTATTGAATGAAAGTGATTTTGAGAATGCATAAATAACTAGATAGATTATATTTAGTTCATTTATAGCGAGAGAGACTATCAAATAAACTAAATTGAATTAGTGTAGAAAACAAAGCATGGATATGTAAACTTAATGCACTATTTGGGAGAGTTTTATACTTCCACCAAAAAGTCCAACTTAACTCAAAGATAAATTCACCAGCACGATAGTTATTACGTATCGATTAGTAAATAGGAACCATGAAAAAACACTGAAACTTTATTGAAGACAAAAGAGTAATTAGAAAGTTACAATGTTTTTTCATGGGTTCCTTTTTATTAATCGATACTTAATAATTATCGCGTTGGTGAATTTATCTTTGAATTAAGTTGGACTTTTTTGTGGAGGTATTAAATTCTCTTAAATGGTGCATTAACTTTATTTATCCATGTTCGATTTTTTACCTAAATAATTTTGGCCAATTTCATTATTTTATTTAGTCTATTACTTTATATTAAAGTAGGAACTTCCACAAACTGACGTGGACTCCTCCGCTTTTCTCATTTCAAAATACCACTTTATTGTTCGCTTCCACGTTTTTTTCCCCTACTACCATTTCGTAATCTGCTTCCGCATTTATTTTTTTCCCCGCCTCATCTCGAATTGCTACACCACGTGGTTCTGCCAAATCCCTTCCCTTTCCACTTCATTGCCCTCTTTCTTCCCTAATACGGTAATGTCGAATTCCATCCTCCTCGTCTCCTCCTCTTCTGATTCATCCTCCCTTACCTCAATGTCACTCCTGTACGCCAAATACTCAACACCGTATGACTCCTTTCCCACTCAGCATCGGCCGTAATGAACTGCCTTTCCGAACCTACAGGTGTCGTTCTGGCAATCATCCTGCCGAGTGCCCAACTAAGTATGGCCTGCTCTATCCCCATCCCCCCCACCGCTTAGTAGGTTGTATAGGTAACTGCTTCCTTCCTCACCGTATTAGAAGTTTTATTTTCTTCTGGGATGACTGATTTGCTATCTCCGCTGTCGTCTTCCACCAATTAACATTGTGACTTTGACAATTTTATTTACACCCTACAACCTGTCGAATTTGTTTGACTCTATTTTTCATTTTGCGACGACTTTTCAGATATCCAGCCAGTCGACCCTGAGCATACGACTTCTAATTTTCAATTCATATATACTTTTACTGTGCTGTCTTTGTAAACTAATTTTTCCAAACCGACGATTAAAGGATGTAAAGCTTGGATAGAATTGAACCAATCCTATTGAATTATTAATTGACTAAGGTTTGAGTATGGGAATTATTAATTTGAAACTCTACACTAATAATTGTCAAAAGTCTAAACTATGCATTGTATCTATGTTAACTAAGGCTTGATCACTTACAAGTTACCATGAAATTACTGACGCAGTCATCTTTTGTTTCCCTCTGTTCATGATTTTCTTCCCAAATTGCTGCATTATGGGACTTCAAATTGATTCGACTGTTAAGTGTTTAGCTTATTCCTCTACCTTCACTGCAAAGAAAAACTAATTCACGTTAAGTGCTAATTTAGACATGTCCCTACAGCTTCATTCAAAATATATATTACATTGAACATGGACATTACTATTGTTTATTAATAAATGAATATACATATGAACTGCATCTTAAATGTAAAAAAAAAATTGTGCCCACTATCCATATTTACGCTTAACCAGTTACCTTACTAGATTGTATTCTGTATTTGAAAACCGTTGTTATCCATTGCATGGTTAATGTACCACTTTTGTGGTTTTGGTTTACTTAAAAAGTTATAATACAGAATACTGCTCAACTTGGATAAATAATTTGTTGTCTGTAAACAAGGATTCTCAACACAAATTATACTACCATCCGACTGGACAATTTACTAATTTGGTTTTCGACGTAAACCCAGTTTTACTGTTTGCATTTCAGATAATGCTTGCCTTAATTTTATTTCCCGCTTATTTACAGTTATTTATATTATATTTTTCTTCTCCTAATATAGTTGAAGACTACCAAATTTTTTTACATTCTCCTCCCCATTTTGGTTTTACGTATAACTGACTTATATATTTTATAGGCACAAACTAGTTTGTAACGGTGTTGAAAAATGAAAAAAAAATGAAGGTAATTGTGGGCTCCTACAACTATACAATAATCACAGTTTACTAACACTGCAACATTCTGAATGTTTCGATTTTTAGCATAAAAAAATGATGTTTCAATTTTACCGCTTCTATTATCGGCAACCCATCATTTACATTACATGCTTAGTTTGCACTATTGCTGTCTCATAAATTTTCGATAGGTTTTTGATACAGTTCATTTTTGTTCACGAGATTATCTACGAACGCTTCACCTTATTTAAACAATGATCGTCAACATGAGTTACATTACACTCTCATTGCACCGGTTACCACTTTTTTTAAAATCCGGTGTTTACTTGTGCAGGCAATTGACGTTTGTGCTGTGTAAACATAAGCTATACCGATTGGTGCACGGTTTAATTCAGAGCACGCTGCTTTAAGAATTGAAACTACAATCAACGTGCTTCGCTCTATTTTCGCTAAATTTATTACATCTTGCTGAATCGGTAACATTTTCCTTTCCCTCTTCCTTTTGACTTTTTGAATCAAATGCATTTCTGTGCTTCAGCTTAAAGTAGTTAATCCTCTTTTTAGGTTAAGTGAAGCACGAATAACCACGCTTTAGCGTCCATAATGATTTTCATTCAAATTCAGTGATATGTTTGTGTTTAGCGTGTAAGCGTTCCTTAACAAACTTTAGTTTATAAGAATTTCTCCACATTTCGATTTTAAACCGCAAATGTCAACTTTGATTTCTCATACACTCATTCCAACGATTTGATCTATCCATATCAGATTGGTCGAATTTGTTTGACTCTATTTTTCATCTACGATGACTTTTCAAATATCCAACTAGCCGACCCTAAGCATACAAATTCTAATTTTCAAGTCGTATACACTTTTCTATGCTGTCTCTTTAAACTAATTTTTCCAAACCGACGATCAAAGGATGTAAAGCTTCCATGGAATTGAACCAATCCTGTTGAATTAAAGGTGACATAAAAGTTATTTTAAATAAAACAGTGACATTATGAACTATGGAATCCTAACATTTACATGGATTTTCCATAAAAAATTATAACAAATACCATACTTGCATGGCATACATAATTTATGTCAATATTGGACATGTAAGTAACTGATTGATGCCTTTTGAATAGTGGTTTCCATAAATTTCGCTTTTACCATTATTATGTTTCTAAGGAAATTTTAGTTGCTATTCGTTATGTGATAAAAAAACCGAGGACTGAATATGTTATACATTATTTATGATCCTTTGCTAAGCATATAACACAATTTAAAACTGACTGTTGTTACATACACGCAGGCAATGAGATTCTGCAATAACAATTCAAATGTTTCTCTTTCAAGCCATGCAGCATTAATTAAGGGTTGAGCATGCCACTTATGAATTTGAAACTCTACACTAATAATGGTCAAAAGTATGAACTATGCGTTACATCTTTACTAAATAAGGATTGATCACTTACAAGTTGCTATGAAATTATTCATGCAGTCATCTTTCGTTTCCCTCTGTTCATGATTTTCTTCTCAAATTACTGCATTCTAGGACCTGAAATTTATTCGAATGTTAAGTGTTTAGCTTATTCCTCCACCTTCACTGTAAATAAAAACTAATTCACATTAAGTGCTAATTTAGACATGTCCCTACAGCTTCGTTCAAAATATATATTACATTGAAGATGGAGATTACTAACGTTTATCAATAAATGAATATACATATGAACTGCATCTTAGATGTTAAAAAAACTTATGTCCACTGTCCATATTTACGCTTTACCAGTTAACATTACTAGACCGTATTCTCTATCTAAAAACTATTGTTGTCCGTTGCATGGTTAATGTACCCACTTCCTGGTTTTGGTTGACTTAAAAAGTTATAATACAGAATACTGCACAACCTGGATAACTATTTTCCTGCCTATAAAAAAGGATTCTCAACATAACTTATATTACCGTCCAATTGGACAATTTACTAATTCGATTTTGAGACGTAAATCCGCTTTTATTATTTGCATCTTAGATAATTCTTGCCTTAATTTTAGTTTCCACTTTTTTATAGTAGTTTATATTATATTTTTCTCCTTCCAGTACAGTTGAAGATTATCATATCTTTTTAACCTTTTCCTCCCTTTTTTGGTTTTACGTATAACTAACTTATATATTTTATAGGCAGAAACCATTTTTTAATGGTGTTTGAAATTTGAAAAAAAAAATTGAAGTAAATTGCAGGTTCCTATAACTGTACAATAATTACAGTTTACTAACACCGCAACATACTAATCATTTCGATTTTTTAGCATAAACAAATGATGTTTCAAATTTGCCCCTTCTATTATCGGCAACCCCTCATTTACATTACATGATAGGTTCGTACTACTGCTGTCTCATATATTTTCGACAGATTTTCGATACAATTCATTTTTGTTCATGAGTTTATGTATGAATGCTTTACAACTTATTTACTTCAATTTTTTGTTTTTGGTATATTTTTAATGCAATGTTATTGCTAACCATTTTGCTACATGTAAACAAGGATCATCAACTTGAATTACATTACACTATGATTGCACCGGTTACCTCGTTTTCTTAATCCCGGTGTTTACTTGTGCAAGCAACAGGCGTTTGTGATGTGTAAACATAAGTTATACTAATTGGTGCACGGTTGAATTCAGAGCACGTTACTTTAACAATTGAAACTACAATCAACCTGCTTGGCTCTGTTTTTGCTCTAATTTATCACAGGTTGCTGAATTGGTAACAGTTTTCTGTACTCCTCTCCCTTTCTGAATTTTTGAATCAAATGCATTTCTGTACTTCAGCTCGAAAGCGGTTAATCCTCTTCTCGGGTTAAGTGAAGCACAAATAACCATGCTTTAGCATCCATAATGCTTTTCATACAAATTCTGATATGTTTGTGTTTTGCGTGTAAGCGTTCCTTAACAAACTTTAGTTTATAAGAATTTCTTAATATTTCAGTTCCAAACTGCAAACGTCGGCTTTGATTTCTCATATACTCATTCCAACGATTTGATCTATCTATATCATATTCAATGATCGGAGTTTTAGTTTTCATTATTTCAAGGACATAACATTGTCATCTGTACTTACGCATGGGCCTCCTTACAATTTCATAACGCAAATTATTTGTATGCGATTATCCTAATGTTAGGTGTGTCATGTGTATCGCATATACAGGATTATATTTTTTAACCATCATCATTTTATTTATCTGACAAAACTAATAATGGCGAACTGATAGATGACGCAAACAAATTAGAGGAAATTATAGCAGAAAATTTTTCTGATAACAAGGTGAAAACTAGAGAGGGGAAAACATTTTGTGCAAATTATATGGGGCCGAAAACATATCCACCATTCCCTAACCAAACTTGGACTAATATTGCATGTAGTTTAGGTAAGTATATAGTTTGAGTTAATCAAAATTACGGTAGGGGTTTATGTATTCTAGTCTTATTTTCTGTTCATTACCATTTAAACTATGCACAGATGATGAACTAAAGATACAACTGTGCATATCAACTTTGCACAAGTCCCTTTGAATAATTATGTCTTTGAATGCTAATTTCTCTTAATATTTGATGTCCACCTCTCAATGCAATGAATCTGTTTCTCGGCAGACAAGGTTTATGAATACCCAGTCTATAGGTGCAAGAAAATAAGGTTTATGAGTACCCAATGTATGGGTCCATCTATAGCCGTCTTCCCTATTTTTCGTGGTTTTGTTCATTCCGACCTGCCTATTTTAATTGACTAAAAACATGACTATTTTCTTCTCTATTTGTGATGCTGATTTCGAGCTGTCCTTACTTTAGGGTAGTAAAGTTAATTAGATGAATATTGCACATGCTATTCTCTTTCTACTGCTGTATTACGATTTTTGTTTACCCTTCCTTGGCCGTACGGTCTAACCAAATATAACCATTACTATTTTTTTTTTAAACCCCTTTTCTTTCCCACCAGCTGTCCTTGAATAAGCGCACTCATCATATCCAAAGTCAATAGGCTGTGTGGTTGCTTTTGATGTCAGACAGCAGCATATCACACACGCATGCATGTCAACAGTCGGTACACATACTTCATCTACCATCTTTACACACACTGTTCTACCATTTACAACTGTCTTAATGTTTCTTTACATTCTTCATGCTGGTATACTGAAATTGCGCTGACTGTCATGAGGTTGAACTAATTTATAAACCCAGATATGCAAGTCTGCAAGAGCGAGATGTAGATTGCTGCTGGCGTGGAAATGGCCAAAAAGATATCATACAACCAGATGAATGCAGTGCAGCCACTTTGTCATGATTTCATAAACATGTCCCTGTATAATTTCGCTTTCTTTGCTGACAACATGAGGAGGATGCTATCAAACTGATTTCTATCGAGTGATCTTACCATCGCCAGAGTTAGTCCATTTTACTACCCGCTTATTTTCCTGTCTGACTACACTTACTATGCACAACCATTTACGAAATGCTATTCTCTGTTTGTAGTTTGTCAGATAAATCGTCATCACAGACATCGAACACCGAGGCACAAAACAAGGAGGAAAGCAGCTATAGGTATGACTGATTTTATTCTTCATCTGCTGAGGGAAATTGACAGAGCTAAATACGCCTTCTTTACAGTATGGGTGTTATAGGCTTTGAATGTTCTTATCATTTTTGATTTTTATAGTAGAAAAACACGGCCTGACAGGATGTCCCATCAACTTATTTCTGACATCATTTGACTCGGCTCAAAGGGGGAACAGCATACCTATGTCTGCTGCTTCACACTGTACCCGTCTTTCTACACTTAGGAATTATGGGCAGCGTATGTAACACACATTAACTTGGTTATTATAAAATGCATTGACTGTTCAAATCTTTTCTAAATTTGTTGGCTAAATATGCAGATAAAATGTTTTCGACGCACAGTTTTGGTCCTCCTACATGTACATGTTCGTACTGTGGAGCATTGCTTTGGTTTGAAGAAAGGGTAAAAAAGGGGAGTACGAATTCAAATCCAAAATTTTCAATATATTATCAGATGGGAAAGGTTTAGCCACTATCCTACCGACCAACCCCCGATTATTAAATGGATCTTCTAGACTTCAATGGAGGTTCTGTCTCAAAGGGATTTCGACAAAATATACGAGCTTATAATTCTATTTTTGCTTTCATGTCAATAGGTGGGAATGTTGATAACTCCATAAACAATGGTTGTGGTCCATATGTTTTTAGATTAAATGGTCAGAACTACCACCGAATTAGCTCGCTTTTGCCTATGACGGGTAAACCAAAATTTTCTCGGTTATATTTTTACGACACCAGTAATGAAGTCAGTAACCGAGTTTCATCATGTGGTGAAAGTAGGACGCAAAATTTAGATGCTGGTATTGTCAACAATCTAATACGCATGTTCAACAACTGCAGTGAGTTGGCCAAAGTGTTTAGGATGGTTAGAGATAGATTTATGGGTTGGAATACCAGGCTATCACCGTTAGACTATTGAGGAGACGTTATAGGGATGGACGATGGTACAATTTACCTACTACGTCAAAGATTGCATCATTGATTGATTACTCAAATGTGAATTCGTGTGGCTGTCGTGATATTGTGATTAAAGATAGAAATGGAGTATTGAAAAGGGTTAGTGAAATGCACCCTTCTTTTATGTCCATGCAATATCCACTTTTATTTCCTTATGCCGAGGATGGTTTCAGGTGTGATATAGGATATAGGTTATTTGACGTATGTTTACAAACTAAAAGACAGACCATGACGATGCGGGAATATCTTATTCAACACAGATTACAAGATTGCCCGGTTCTGTTGTGGAGTGGTAGGCTTTTCCACTTGTTTATTGTAGACAGTTGCACATGTATTGAAGAAGACAGACTGTCGTGGGTAAAGAGTAACAAAAGTACGTTAAGATGTGAACTGTACAGGGTCTGCAAGATGCTATTACGGCTGGTGACAAGAGTGCACGTGTAATAGGAAGAAAGTTTATTCTACCATGCTCTTTCACAGGAGGTCCAAGGTACATGGTGCAAAACTACCAAGATGTTATGGCCATCTGTTGGCGGCCGAGATCCCCAGATTTTTTTTGTAATGTTTACGTGCAACCCGAAGTGGCCTGAGATTGAAATGGCTTTAATAAACATTCCCAGTCATAAAGCTGAGGATAGACCGGACATTGTTTCCAGTGTTATCTATATGAAGCTTATGGAGCTGCTGCACGACATAAAGACAGAATGTCATTTTGGAAAAGTCAAAGCACGTAAGTTTGACAAATTGTTGCTAATTTTTTTTACCTTTTTAATATACTTTCATCGGCTTAACTTATTTCTTATTTGTCTTCTTTTTTCCCAGTTGTTTATACAATTGAATTTCAGAAAAGGGGACTATTGCATGCTCATATACTTATATTTGTGTTTGGCGATCAGAGAACAAAGACCGTTAACCAAGTTGACGCAGTGATTAGTGCTGAGATACCAGATTAACGCGCAGATCCCTTTTCGTACCAGTAAGTGTGTCAGCACATGATTCATGGTCCATGCGGTTACGCAAATCCTGGATGTGCTTGCATGGTGGAAGTTTCATGCTCCAAGAAATATCATAAACAATACAGGAATGAAATCAGTTTTGACAAAACTGGATTTCCTATGTATAGAAGACGCAACAATGGGTTGTCAACTGAGACAACAAATGGGTTTTTGCAGGACAATGGTTGGGTAATACCTCATAATGTTGATTTAGTTGTCAAATATCAAGCATATATAAATGTAGAGATATGTAACAGAGCAAGGTCTGTTAAATAACTATTTAAGTACATCAACAAGGGGCATGATAGAGCAACTATTATTATTGAAGATAGCGCGAACAAAGAATGCACCTTAGTTCGGGAGGGTGATGAAGTAAAAACTTATTTGGATTGCAGATATATTTCAGCTTCAGAAGCATCGCGGCAAATATTTGAGTTTGATGTTCATTACCACACTCCAGCGGTGGAGAGGTTAATGTTTCATTTGTCGGGAGAGCAAACTGTGTATTTTGATGAACAGAACAGTTAAATGATGTCCAAGGCAGGCATAATCTATTCAAAACTATGTTCAACCAGTGGTTAGAGACTAATAGAACGTGTCACGCAGCTCGCCAACTTTCCTATGTCGATTTTCCTACTAAGTGGGTATGGGATAAGTCTATGAAGGAGTGGAGGATGAGACAAAAAGGAGAATGTATCGGTAGGATATACTATGCACATCCTATGTCAAGGGAGAGATTTTATATGCATATGCTTTTAAATATTGTTCATGGACCTACATGCTATGAAGACATTAGAATAGTAAATGGTGTTGTTTTCAATATCTTCAAAGACGCATGCCTTGCATGGGTTTGTTAGACGATGGCAATGAGTGGGATGAGGCATTGACTAAAGCTGCTTCATGGGCATCCCCAAACCGTCTGCGAGAAATGTTTGCAACGTAGTTGTGTTTTTGTGAGGTTTCAGATGCAAAACAACCATGGGATAAACATTAGGAGAACTTTAGCAAGGATATGGATGGAGGTACATATGCAAGAATGGATGTAGGTCACATGAGATGTCTTCGAATATGGTGAGATCAGAAGCATTGCATGCTTTAGAAAAGATTATGCCCAGAAACAACATATCGCTAACCGAGTACGGGTCGGTAAGGGAAGCCGACCTTGGAAGTTTTCAATTGGTGGATAACATACTTCTATGTGATGAAGTGGACTATGATTGTGAGTTGCTATGCATGGAAGCAGAAGAGTCAGTGCTATTACTAAATTCAGAGCAGAAAATGGTTTTCGATGCCATGGTCTACTCTATTCATAACATCAGTGGAGGTTTTTTTGTCTACGGAAGTGGAGGGACGGGGAAGACGTTTTTATGGAATACTTTAGTGTGCGCTATACGAGCGGAAGGTAGAATTGTATTAGCAGTAGCATCTTCAGGCATTGAATCACTTCTACTTCCCGGTGGAAGAACTGCACATTCGAAGTTCAAAATTCCTATGTATCTCGATGACATGTCCACATGCGACATTTCCAAGCAGTCATGTTTGGATGATTTACTTAGATGTACGGATTTGATTATTTGGGATGATATGGTTCACCGAAATGCACTCGAAGCATTTGAAAAGTCATTGTCAGATATAGCATCCACTGACTCGAATAACGATGATGGTTAAATTTTTGGTGGGAAGGCAGTTATAGTGGGTAGGGATTTCAGGTAGACACTACCTTCTGTTTGTAAAGGTACAAGAGAGATGATTGTTCGCTCTTTTATAAATTATTCACCTTTGTGGCAGAGTGTAAAGTTTTAACTTTAACAATAAACATGAGATTGAAAAATAACAACTTACCGGTTGATGAAAGAGCAATGTCGTCGTCGTTTTCTAACTTGATTTTAGATGTAGGCGAAGGGAAGCTGAAATCTATGTCCTTAGACGAGGCTGAAGAACCTACTTGGATTCAAATACCTGATGAATATCTTATACCAAATGTAGATTATGCCATTCATACAATCGTGGAAATGATATATCCTGATTTGGATAAGAATATATTAAACAAATCCTATTTGCGGAAAAGGTGTATTCTGGCTTCAGCAAACAATTGCATTGAAGAAATTAATTCCTACACAATTGATCTGATAGGTGGTACCACGTAAACTTATTACAGCGCAAATTCAATCAGCCCAATGTCTGATATAAGTAAAGAACATCATCTTTTGTATCCTCTTAAATTTTTAAACACGTTAAAACTTTTAGGCCTACTGAACCATGAGTTACATTTGAAAGTGGGTGTGTTGATAATGTTGATGAGGAATCTTAACCAAAATCTAGATTTATACAATGGAACGAGATTAATTGTTACGTAAATATCCACAAAGGTTATTGAAGCTGAGATTGTAACGTGGAACAATGTGGGTAGGAAAGTATTGATTCCGATGATAGTTTTAACCTCTGATGACACAAAGTGGCCATTTGTCCTATGTCGACGTCAATTCCCAGTTGAAGTTTGCTTTGCAACGACAATTAACAAAATCAGGGTCAAACTTTTGAGTAGGTTATATTTACCAAGGCCGGTTTTTACACATGGACAACTTTACATAGCACTTTCTAGAATGGCATCAATGTCTGGTTTGAAGATATTACTTGGCACTACTAAACCTAGTTTTCAAAAATACATGCAAAACATCGTTTACAAGGAAGTCTTCACAAATATTGCTGGCATGATGTTCTTTATCCATCATCCATAATTTTAAAGTACTGATTTTAATGTTCACATATAATTACTGTAAACTGAGGTTCAATGTGTTTCACATGAAATAGGTGTGGAAGGCATAGACGATGCCTTGATGATTTGTGACCGACGTCGCATTCTGCTGACAATGGTAACCGGTAATTTGTTTGCAAACAACGGTTTATTACATAGTTTGAAATCTATATATATTATTTACTGGGTTTGTTATTTTCAGAACACTGATAAATTAAGTGTGATTACTCTCTACATAGGTGTACGGTGTATTAACAAAGGTTTTTTTAACAGAAACATCATCATAATAAGCAAACCTGAAATAATGCCGTGAACAGAGCACCATCGGAAGAGAATATATAACGTAACATCATACTGCATATAAGTACCTGATTTGCACATGTTATACTTGGCTGTTACCGGAAATCAGTGCACACAACATTAAAATATTTGTGAAATTTAACTTTGACATACCAGTATATTTGCACTGCATGTTCATCATCGCTTGGATGCACTTCCTGCTTGTTAAACTGCATATGTTGGCTGCTCATTTTTCCTACATAAAGTAATTCCTTTAGCAGATTTATAATTGGCTACCATGTATTTTACAATTATACCTTTAAATTCCATGACCACCTCCAACCCATGTTTGAGTAGCCATGCTTTCAAAAATGTTAACACGTATTTGGAAATATGTTCACCTATCCTTTTAATATATGACCTGTTCAGTTATAATTGCACTGTGGTATATGAATTCAGAAGCGATCATTGTACACTCCCGGTTGTTTGAACCTAGTACCATCTGATTTTATTTCCATTTTCCTTAAATAAATGTTTTTTAAGTATTGTTGCGGTTGATTAGAATGTCCCTGTACCCACTATGCATTACATTAGTTAGCGCTTTGCTTAAACATTGACAAATTTTTTTTCATTGGTGCAGATTTTTTTGTGATGTTAGAAAGAATTCAAATTTTTTCCACCAGACCGATCGTTGTCATGGATATATATCTGATTTACAAATCCAACATCACCAATATTTTCTGGAAACACTAATTTGTTTGCAAATTATTTAACTATGATCAGCCAAAAAGAAAGTCCCAGTACTCTGTTATCACTGCCGTTACATCCTTCGTGGTTTGGTACAACATGATTACTGTGCTCACCATCCAACTTCTGGCTGCCTTAATTTTAGATGAATTTTACGACCTTTTCGAGAACCAATTATCGGTTAAATTAATTGTTTATCTGATTAACTAAGACGTGGCTGATTTACAACCCTCCAAACAATTATTGAGTAGAATTGCTGCATTTCATGCATGAATATTCTCCAGTAGTGTATTGCTATAAATCATCACCTCAGTTTGGGGTTTTCCACGACAGACCGTCCTAATGCTACATTGTTGGAAAAAATATGATAGATGATTTAAATCAGTCATTGGTTATAATACGTTGTAAACATCCAATAGAGTTTTGAAAATATATGTGTGTGGAACTGATATTCACTGTATGTTACTTAATCCTGTATTATTTTGAACTACTGTCCGGACTCTTACCTAAACACTAACACTGCTTATTGATTATTGGAGGGACGTTATTACTTAAGTTCAATCTCTCCACAATCCTTCTGTTTACCTTCTTCAAATATTTTTTAATCATTTTTAATCTTTGTACCATGGTCCTGCCAAAAGTGAGTGCACTTTTAGAGGAACATCTATTCTCCTTAAAAATACATGCATACATAATATTTCATTAGAATGCACAATCACTTTTTGTTGAATAACTATAGCATATATTTTACTTAATTAACGGTATGTGCACTCTGATTGGTACTACTGGTCAAAATCTGTCCCTTCTTGGTTCAATTCTTGACTTGGTTGTTTTACCGCACATCCTTCATTTCCTACGTTATCACATTAAGACGAATCAACTATTTGTACTATTTACTATTCTTCAACTACCCTTTTGTTAAATCAACTATCACCTAAGCTAATACTATGTGTGTATTGCATATTAAATCAAACACTTAGATTCTATTTCTAGTAGGACAACTTGGTGAGCATTGGCAAAACTTCGATTTTTTTTGCAACAAGGTAGGAAAACATATGTGATAAGGTATTATACATGAGGTATAAGATGGATGTGCAGATTATTCATGGAAAAGAACATGTGTTATCAAAAATTAATTAGTCAAACCTGTATAGAAAATTGCATGTGCAGTCGAACAAATATCATGTAGATTTCATGTGTGATGTTATTATATTTACAAATAGTTTTCAACTATTACAAAGTTGTGTAAATAGTGCGACTTTTTTATTCCTAACCATCAAACATTCAATTCTCTCAATGCTGGAATATGTAAACATGTGTAATGTTGAAGTTTATTGTTCACATCATGATTTTAGGCATCAATATATACTTCGGGCATTCCTTATTCTACATTTTGATATATTTTCATGACATGCGCACATGGTGACTGTGTTCTAATTAATATTTTGAAGATTGATTAATATACCAATTATATACCTTGTGTCTACCTTTTACTACAAACGATAGCCTATGTTATAGCTAATCTTGTGTCCAAACATGACATTTGATTATTTAGTTGGTAATAAAATTGCTAACTCAAAAGAAAACATTATGAATTTTTGATTATATACAACTCTAACTAGCATATGAATTTTCTTCAGAGGATGTTTGACAAGTTGAAAACATTCGTATCCGCATGACCGCCCTGATCATGAAGACTGATGAAAGGAGGAAACTTAAACTTCTCAAAGTTCAAAACTGAAAAACCATTCTCACCTGCATGCCATATATTATATGCTGCCTTTTTATGGACTTTCGAGAATTCGATCTTTGTAGTGAAACCATGTGTACTTTCTTATTCTTATCATATTTCAGTACTTTGAATTAGAATTATGTATGTTTTATGCTCGCACCTAAGATTTACTTAAATTAGAGTTTCACAATCGTTTATTCTTTAACTGTTCTCTGCTATTAATCTCCAACACATAGTAACTACTTATATTTCCTGCATGAAAGCGTTCATGGATATTTAGTCCAAAACCATGTGCAATATCTATCTTATAAGGAAATATATATCTTATAAGGATGCGTGTGAAGTCAAGACATTCTGGACACAAATCTGATACCATATACGTAGTAAACGTCAAACTGCTACTCTGCAGGTCGGTATTGTCTTTGTATAGATGTTACATGATATATGCTTGGTCTGACCGTGTCCAACTCAATATTGCTGTATTTGTACAAATGTTATATGATTAACTAGGATGTAAAACCCAACGTATTTAACTCGTAACTCACATATTTTATGCTGTTGTAGTGGTCTTATCCGCAACAGTACGTACCAAGCGCTCTTTTGCATGCAACACAATTTCCATCTACTCCTTAGTACCCATTTCCAGCACATATTTCTGGCAGTTTGCACAACCTATCTTCATTTCAATATGTTGTTGAATCTAACATATACTTATTGCTGTCAGTGTGGACCTGACTACCTGAGTTTTCTGACTGTTGTATGCATGAACAGTAGTCATAAAACTGTATTTGTCTAAATTTAATATCAGAATGCAACTGTAACTTCATATTTGTTTGGCTGAGGAACATTACAACTGATTTAAAGCAATATTTTAGACGCATTTCTATTTTAACCTACAAACACAAGTAGTTACAGCCGTGGTTTAGTTACTGGCTAAGGTGTGGACGACATGCATCATCAACACAGAATTACTAAAATAAGTGGGTGATAGTTTTTTAGCCACAACAAGTTCCACAACCTTAGTACATCCTCGGTACACGAACTTCTCCCACTCATAATACCTTCCAGAAATGTATTACAAAATGATTGGAAACAAAAACATACCCTCGAATTCAGATAGTTAAATATTCTTTCAACCGCTACCCGCAACATGCAGCTACTCACAAACTGCAGGAGTGTGGTTGTGCTGTTTGTAATATTTGTATTTTTTCCCTACGTCTGGATGCTCACAAACTGTAATACAAATTAAATAATTACTGTCGCAAAAAGTGGGAAGTTGAGGTTAAGTGCACCATCATGCTGACAGTTTAACCATGTTCTTGTGGAACACACCATTTTATGAAGATAGTCTGTACTCTCCTTTCTCCATTTCATAAACTTGCAACAACTTCTACCTTTCTTCTCAACTGGCTTACTAAAATCAATGGAAACAACCTATTGCTTTCGAAACTGGTGTTTGGTACAAACTAGAATACCGTTCTTGTCCGAGTGGCTAGGTTGTGGAAATTGATTAGTCAGGGAACAAATGAAGTTTACGCATTGAACATGAATTTGTCGACATCGAGGTATGGTACTGACTACTGTTGTTGTCGAGTTGGGTAGTATGCTTCCTTTTTTTTCCTCCCGTCCCTCTTTTGATATTCATACAATTAAGGAAACACATGTTCAATCGCCTGTGCACTAGGATTGGTATTAATTTTGATTATATTCTCTTTGTTGCTCAACAGTGCTGCCTCTGGTCAAAAAGCATGTAGCGGTAATAATTTGTCTGTGCACGTATATAAATCCATTTGTTTTCTGCACTTGCATTATGCAACTTGGACCTTTCTACTGTATGGTTCATACGTGACAGCAAAAACATTTGATATCAGTTATTTAGTTTACATTTGTTTATTACCATTTCTCAACTTTGTTGTGGGATCCTTAACCAACGTATCTAAGATGAGCAATACTATAGATTTCAAAGCACGGTCCCTATTTACCGCAATACAATGTGACATCCGCTGCCAGTCTACGTGCTGCTACCTACATCTGTTACTTTCTGTCGACATGTGGATTAGTCCACGTATCACAACCTATCTCCTCCCGCTAAAAATAAATGTTATTTGTGACAGGGAAATGAGAAGGTGGAAACAGTTTGAAAACATATACTGCATCAATTTGAAAGCGTGTTTGAAGAACATTCGGTGTACGACGTGATACGGTTCAACATCCAAAACGCTGAAACAACATACCGAGCTATACACGACGACTGGATAATAGTTCTACGAACTGATACCGAGGCAGTCAAGGTAGTAGATGCAGTGGAAAAAATACCACGGTAAAGTTTGCCTTTGCTGATGAAAGCACACTTATAACCCGGCTATGCCATATAGATAACCTTTCGGGTCCTTCCCCCCTTCATATATATCACCTGTTTCCATTAATAAAGGTTTCCCGCTCATGCCGTACACTTGTGACTTATTATAGATTCGGGTGGTATATACGTGCCGTGACTAATGTATTTGCTATAACTTCTAAAAGCAGAACACAAACACTGAAACCGAGAGTTGCATGTGGAAAGCAATAGATGCGACCATTTTAACCTTTTTTTATGCAATCAATCAATCGCTCTATTAATTTTATTTTTCGCGTAGTGGGAATACAAGTGTAGTGGGAATACGCAGACTCATCCCAATAAAGATGTATGTAACGATCCGTAAATTTCATGGATTTAATTTGGTTGACTTAATGAGTTTTGTAATTTAATTTAGTAGAAAGAAAAAATTTATAAACAAATATTGAAACGAACGCTAAATTAAAATATATAAATGGTGACTTAAAACCTTTTTACTAGCAATTTGAATAAATTTCAATAAATGAAATGGGGTAAGTATTATACCTGAATATAAATTTAATTTAAAGGGAATTAACTAATATGTTAATGTAAATTAAGAAAATATTGGAATAAATGATAATTTCATTCATCCTTGTAAGCAATTATTATAAGTTGCATGTTGAAGTGGTTGATTAAATTGGAATTTAAAATTTAATTCAAATGAAAAAAATATAAAGGTTTACAATAACGGAAATTTAGGAAATAAAGTTAGAACAAGTTGATTAGTAATAACCCAAATAAGGGAATAGTATCAATGTAAATAAAGTTGAAACAAATTGGATATAGAGAAATAAATGAAAGCATTTAATAAATTAATTAATGTGGATTTCAATAAATGGTAATTGAATAAAAGTCAACGTTATCTAAATAAGCATATTACTTGCTGGAAAATAATACTTAGTTGATTGAATGTGATTACGAAATATAAAATTTGTTTATAGACGGGATTTTTTTAACGGTGATTGTTAAATAATAAACCTATAAAGGCATGTAAAGGAAATAGGTAACAATCTATATGTTATTTATTTTATTTAGTATGATGAATAAGGATTGGAATTCAAATTACAATTAAAGGAGAGTAGGTAGTACGTTATTAGGAAGTAAATTTAAAGGTAGATAACAACTATTATAAATTCCCTAATTAATTGGTCAATAAATTTATTTGAAAAAACGATCATTTAAATGTGAGTAATTACATTGTCGTTATTGATTATAAGCGTTACTTTAATAATTATGATTAATTGAGAAATTAATACGAGAAGTATTTAAATAACTATGAAAGTAACACGTTATAAATTAATTATGACCTAAACTTAAGTGTAAGTTAAAGGTTGAAATTGAATCTAATCCATTTAATTGGAAACTTATTAAAATAAATTGGATTCAATTTGTAATTAAGGGGTTATTTTAAGAAATTGAAATAAATTCTATAATGAGTGAATTAAGTTACTTTAAATTGAGATGAGAATTGGTTTAAAGAATTATAAATTAATAAGTAAATCAAGATGATAAAATTTATGAATTATAGAATTTGAATTTTAATAGTGAGTTAATTTATTTAATTTATAATAGTTGGATTTATTGCAAATGAATGAAATCAAATTTGTAATTATTACGTTAATTTAAAAATTAAGTTGAAAACGGGAGATATTTATGCGATAATTTTAAATCCAACGGTAAACCCTTCTATTTGAAATTATGAATGGAATAATTATGGGTAAATTCAATTTAATGGAAATTTTGAAAATTTACCTATAATTTTTGAATTTTATGAAATTGAAGATTTCTATTGATTAATCTTTAATAAATTGACTTTTAAAAATTGTTAAATCACTGTAAATGTTTGAAAATTATAAAGTGATAAAGACTGCAAAGTTTAGAATTTTCAACGTGAAATTTGATTTAATTAATTTATTTTAAAATTATTTAATTAATATAAAAATAGCCATTTTGGTCACAGACTCGGATTTCGACGAAACAAGTTTCATCGGATCCGTAACAGTGAATTATTGTAGGGTTTCAAGTATCGTAGCGATCAGACTTGTCGTTTGATCGTACGAACGCGAAACGCCTTGAAATCGATTTAATTGAAATCAATTTGAAAATATTGATTTCAGCATAACTTCTTCATACGATGGAATTTGGACGTGAATCTTTTTCCATCACATTCATAATATTTTAAAACACCTATTTGACATATGGGTTGACCCAATTTCGTTTCGGAGTCTGAACGGGCTTTTTTGGCCAATTATCGTTCAGCACGTTTGTTTATCGGATCCATCTACTCTATTTCTAACCTACCTATATAAACCCAGTTATAAACCCTAACCTCCATCTATTCTCATTTGTTTGTGCGTTCATTTCCTCGGCTCCTCTTTTTCTTCAATGGATGCAAACCCTAGATCCAATTACAATCCAAAATCAAAGTAAAAAATTCAAAGTCCTCAGAAAAATCTCAAAAAAATATATGTTGTAGATTTCATCGATAAGAATCTTTGTGTGGCGTATGTTTCCGCAATTGATGCTCGTTTCAGCCAGAAAACTCGGTCAAAGATCGAAAATCGTGAAACCCTAGGTTCAATTTTGGGCGTTTTTGATTTGGGAAGCAATCAACGAAATTGTGACATGGGTTTTGAAGAGAGCGGCAAGAGGAGTCGTTTGGTGGTAGCCGCTTGGCCTATATCAAAGCATGGTGGCCGAAAATCATGATTAGGGTTTTGAAACCCTAAAATAAAGGGTGGCGGCACACGAAATAGGAGGCGGCCGGAGTTTAGGTCGTGGGTATGGGAAGGTGCGCCACGACGTGGGGAGGTCGATGGTAGTGGCGGAATGAAGAATGGTGGCCGGTGGCTTTGGCAAAGTTTGGTCAAAGTTTGGCAAATAATGGGTTCAAATGTGGGGTATGCTGCTGGAAGGAGACGCGTGCGAAATTGTTGCAGGGGATGACGTGGACGAACGAGTTTGTGAGAAGGTGTTTCTTTTATTTATTTTATTTATTTTTAATTTTGTTTCAATTCGTTCTAACACGCATAACTCTCGCATTCGAGGTCCGTTTCACGCATGGTTTTCTCTGTTAGGATCGTAATAAAATTCCGGACATTTTGGCGCTGGTTTGGATGGATTTGGAGACTGTTCAAAATTTTGGGTTTAAATTGGATTTAAATTCAATTTAAATCCAAAGGTGAGTGTTTTAACTCACTCACAACTTCTAAAATTTCTTATGTTTGTTAAATTGATTTATGATATGAGTAAAAATTCATTTATGACTATTTGGCATATTTTATTCATCATCTCAGTTAGATTGCATTTATTTAAATTAAATTGTTATTTAATTTTATTATTGCATATAAATTGACAGTTAAATTTATTTATTTTGCATATAAACTTCCAATTAAACAGTTATTAAGTTATTATTGAATATAAACTGTTTGTAGATATCTGTTATATTTTATATGCTATATATTGATGTTTTGTTCAAATTGGATGATGTTTGTAATAAATGGTTGAGGATTGATGTTTGGTGAATGGATGATATGTTCTATATTATATAATCTACAAGTTATCAGCATTTCATTTCATTCGGGATTGCGGTTTGAAATGATATACAACCGCATTTTTATTTTTAAATTCCGAATTGAAATGATAAATATCCGTATCACTTGACCATAGGATAGAGAATTTTATATAGGCACCGCGGTATATATATATATATATATATATAATTATTTTGAAATGATTTCTACGGTTTGGATAGGATACGGTTTAATAAATATTAAAATTTGATATTATATAAATGTTATTTTATATATACATATACAGTTAAATGTTGAATTTAAGCTATGTATAAATCTGTTAAATACAAATGAATAAGTTGAAAAATGAAGTTTAATAATTTATATTTTATGTTTATGTACAGGTTTAAATTTTGTATATATATAGAGTTTTAAATGATTCAAATCAATTAAGATTTGAAAATAAATTGAAAATTTATTTGAAATTGAGCTTATTTAAAAATTTAACTCCACATGTTGGTGTAAACTTATTAAACTTGGAAATTTTAAAGGTATGATATTTAGAACTGGATTTTTATTCAAAATAAATTAAATAAATATTTCTAGTAAAAATAAATTGAAGTAAATATTTAATTGTTAGAAATTGGAGTTCTATTTTATGGATTATTTTGTGAATATTTCAAAACTAAATAATAGGATAATAAGATTTTGAATAGAATTTCCAACCTTAGTTTTGAAATTTTTTAAATACTCAAAGTTCGAATATATTAAAATCGAAGTGTTTTATTTAAACTAAAAGTGAACCTAAATTTTTGGGGTTTAGACCTAAAATTTTAAATGAATAGAAATTGTGAAGTCACGGAAATTATTTCATAAAGAACTTTAAATTCAAACTATTTTATTTTACATACCGTTGAATGTCCAAACCATTTAAGTTTTGAAAGTTATGGTTTTAAAGCTACAAATTTCGTAGTTTTATGTTTGAAAGTTATAATTCAAATGTTTGGTTTCCAACTATTATAAATTTTAAAGCAATATGTTTTTGGAAAAGAAATATATTTGAAATAAAATGATATTATATTAATTTGGGTTTTATAAAAATAATATCAAATGAGTTTGTTTTGAAATGGAAAGGATATCGTATTTATATGGTTTTGAAATAGATATTATATTCTGGTTTTGAAAGTAAAATTATTTTTATAGGACCGTGGTGTTATAATAACGTTTGGTTGTTAAAGAGACCGGGATCGGAAGTTGTCATACTCTCTGCCAACTTCGAAAACCACTTTAACAACCGTGTACGCGGTGGAGATTTCAGAATGAAGTAGGATGGTGGCAGCGTTTCCTTTGAGGTAAATACGTGGACCCGACTCCCGTGAGTTGGCATAAGGTGGCTAAAACAGGAGCGATTCTCGGGCCAAGGGGGTTAGCGCCCTTTATCGGATACTCCTCTTCGATATTATACTCTGACTTTTGGATTTGGTTCGGTGGCCACTTTTTATTTTTGATTTGAGGGGGGAGTTTGTTCGAGGTGGACGGTAGCTGTGGCTATGCGTTACCACCAGCCCGGATAGCAATTGGTATATCTGCCCTGGCATTGCCTAGTTGTGCCGTGTCACCTACCCTAGCGCGCCTTATACGATTTTGTTTTGTACCATACCTATGGAGTGCCCTCTGACGACGCCCAATACATGGGAGATTACGGTACTGTGTAGACTATGGGAATATATTTTAGGTTAAGGGCTATATGGGTAACCCCTTAACGCTATTTAAAAGTAAGTTTATTTTACAAATAGACACTATTATAATAGCGAAATATACTACATAGTAAATAGTTTAACGGATCCTTAAGAGATGTGAATTCCGAGCATCTTTTGAGTTACTGCACTCATATTTATTTCTGTTGATTTAACTTACATAAGATCTTTTAGTTCTGACTCGAGTGTTTTGTCTTTTCGATTCGCTCGGGTTAGTCCGAGCGTTTCAGGATCGAAGAATTTAGCTCTGGAGGACGAAGACGGAGATTTCTATTATTATTATTTAATATATTCCACTACACTCATATTGTTCCGCTGCATTGTTATTATTGGTATGTGTACTCTGATATATATTGTATAAGTATAATTAATTTTTTTTAAATAGCTTCATGAACTGTATATTTGATTGTTATATTTTATCCTTTCGCTGTGAGATTCTATTTTGTTTTATTTCTTCCTTGTTTTTCTTATTTACCCCATAACAATCCGCCCTTCCGTATGGTTTGAATTGGCACGTGTGTCGATTTAAAATGTGCGAAATGACGGGACGTTACATGTGGTATCAGAGCTTTGGTTTTGCGATAAACCTTAGCTTTGTGGGGTCTGACTCTTTATTAATAGGGTAATAATACCCTATAGGAGTCGCTGGGTGTATATATGAGAGAGCGTACTTGTAGCGTTATAAAAAAGTTTTAATATTGTGTTAATCTGTTCCGTTTTGTATTTATATATTCTGTTTGGTGCATGGGACGCTGTGACATCAATATGGATTTTTAAACACTTAATAGGACAGAACGACATAATATTTGTTTTTAATATAGGCGAATGAAATAATTTAGCCTATTATATTTTCTGTATATAAAATAAATTTTTAAAAAAGATATATATATTTGGTTTCAATATATTGGTTTTTAGGTAATGAAATTTATAAATAATAGTTGGAATAAGATTCAAAATAAAATAAATGAAAATTGGAAATTTAGAACTTAAGTTTCGGGATTTTGAAACTTTCTTTCAAATGATTTTTGGAATATAATAATAATATTATTAGAAGTATTTTCTGATACAAATATTTTAAATATAATTTGAAAGAAATGTTTTAAAGAAGATTTTGAAGAAAATAAGTTTTGTACTTTCCTCTCTGTCGCTGGAAAATAATTTCGGTGATGGCGGCCGCATCATCGACTTTCATTTTCGAGTTTCGAAGGGGAATGCCACTATAGTAGTTTTACTGCAGATTCATTTTTGATAGAAATATATATATATATGTGTGTGTGTGTGTGTGTGTATAATTTTGAATTGTTTTCAATATAATTAGAGATATATAAGTTGTAAGAGTATATTTATCTATTATTTTAAAATAATTTGAAATTAAACCCGGTATTTGATTCTTTAGTTTTCCATTCATTACTAGTATAATTAATGTAGTGAAATGTAATTTAACTAATAATTGAAACCCTAAATGAAATAAGAGATTTAATGCTAGGTTATTAATGGTATTAAAGGAAATTTGAAATTTGTAACATATGAGACAAAGAGTAATATTATTGAACATTAAATTTAATTAAAGGATGAGATAAAACTTGTATAAGTTCATTTGCATTTTCTTTTACATATATAACTTACGCAATATAAAAAAGTTGAAATGTTAATAATAAAATGTAATAGATATTATACAAGTAATTAACTTGAGGTAATGAAAATAATTAATGGAATTCCTTAATAAATCAGAATTGATGTGTAGTTGTATAAACTTAAGTATAATTGAACGCTACTAATTAAATATAATGGAAAGTAGGTATTGTAAGTAAGCAATTATAAACTTAAGTGAATAGGTTGAGGTTAATTCTGAATAAAATAAGAAAATTTTTGACTATAAACTTAGGTTAATGAATTTACCTACTAAGAATTCGATTTAATAGGAATAAAATAAATAAATGAATAAAAAGAAGAAACTTACATGACATTAAAATGAAAAAAATTGAATATTGTAAGTAATAAATGAATTTTTTTGAAGTAATCACTGAATGAATGAAAGGAAATCAAACAACTAATGTATGAAATAAAATTAATAATAAGTTAATTTGATTTGTTAGTAGGAATTGTTGTTGTTTGGTTATGGTTGTTTGGGTAAGATACTTTAAAATTTGGATTTGGGTGAATGAATAATCTATTTAGTTTTATCTAAGACTGCTGAGTAAATGATGCGCTAGTAGTTTATTCTTCATTCCATACAATTTAAAAGTTATGGACCCGAACAACTATTTGTTTGTTTGATTGAATGGTTATTTTGTATTTGTTGTGTATGCTGTTTTTTTGTATTTGTATGGTTTCAAATTTCAATTCAATCGGATTTACCGTTTGCCCGGAGCAAGCCAAAACGCCTAGAAATTATTTTAAATCGGTTTAATTTAAATCGATCATTTATTGCCGTAACTCACACATACGATCGAATTAGCTTCCGAAACCTATTCCATTGTGTCCGAAATGCGGGATAAACACTAGTAACGCAGGTCACCGCGCGAGATTCGAAGTTCGAAAAATCAGATGAATAGTAAATTGAAAATATTTTCTATAAAAGCACCATCCTCTTCACAAAAATCCCAAAACCCTAATTTTTATACTCCGCCGCCAGTTTCGTTTTGATGGCCGGAATTTATCAATCTTTTCTCCTCCAAATCTCTTAATCCATCAATAATTGGGGAAAACTTTCAACTACAAAGATGTCGGGCTCGTCGAGACGAAGGCATCCAACGGTTAAGATCGACTATCGTCGACCGTGGTTGGAGGTTTTGTGCCACATTCGCCTACCGTTTATACGCCCTTTTCGATGCGTGGGGACCACCGAGCTCGGCGCGGCTAAGGGCGGGGACGTGGCGTGTGATGGCGAACGTATTGGTATGTGTTGATCGACTTCCGGTCGACTGGGAGGGGAGCGACGTTCGAATTTTTAAACGTGAAGATGGGTCTTTGCGCGCGTGTTATGACTTGGAGGAAGAAAGGAGAAGCGATCCACGGCCTGGATCTTAGGCCACGAAATCAACGGCCAATGGTGGATGTAGGGTTTTAAATTTAAAAATAATTTGTAAAATTATTATTTTATAATTCGTTCAAAGTTTAAAATGCTATAACTCTTTCATACGAGGTCCGTTTCGGACGAAACAAATTGCGTTGCGTTCGTATGGTCGAACACTACGCTTTGGAGCTGGATTAGAATCGATTGGAGTCAATGAAAATTTTGGATAAAATTAAACGCACGTTTAATTTTATTCGAAATAAAACACTGGAACAGAATTAAAATCAAGGTGAGAACTTCTCACTCGATCGAATTGTTTCGATTTAAATTTTAAATAGTTAGATTTAAAATTGTTGATTGTATGCATGGATGATAAATTTATTAAAAACATATACTGCGAATATTTCACAGTATAGTGGAATTGGTATTATTTATGCACTTGGAGTTGATTTCCCGCATTATATAGCAGATGAGACCCTATTGCGCCGCCTATTAAGCGGATAATATTTTTATAAATCCCATATACCGCGATATTCCGTATTGGAACGGAATTGTTATTGTGCTAACATCTTTGGATGCAGGGAAACAGGTTGGAGGGATCCAACTGGATTCCTCAACTGTATTGATTTATTTACAGATATTGTGATATTTGTTGATTATCATATTGATATATGATGTTTGGATGTCGTGATTGACTATTTGGTGATGTTGCATCATCGGATCCATTTTTGAAGTTTTAAAATAATGATTTTTGATTTTTAAAAAGAATTTTTAAAGTGATTTTTGAAAGTATATGTTTTATTAAGATTTTGAATTGATTTATTTTAAATAAATTAACATTATAAATTTAATGTTATGAAAGTTATGATTTATGAGAAATATAACCGAAAAAGATTTTAGAAATAAATAGTAAATTAATTTATAAAATGGTTTAAATTGGAATTTTCGAATTATTATAAATGATTTGTATAAAAGATTTATAATATTGATATTATAAATTAATAATATAGGAATTATAAAACAAGGTTTTATAAGTGTTAAGCTGAAGTATAAATGGATTTCATAAGTGAATAAAATTTATAGATTTATAAATTGTGAAGTTATAAAATAAATAGATTTTATAAAATAAAAGATTTATAAGTAATTAACTTATAAATTGGATTTTTGCGTGTAAATGGAATATGGATAGAATTTGTTAATAAAGTGATTTTATAAGTTGAAGTGGCCATAAAATATAAATGGAATTTATAAACGTGGTTTCATAAATCCGAAAACGACTTATTTTGATAAGTTAATTACTATAGCTTATTAAAGGAAATATATCCACGATTTTGGACAGTGGATAATCCTTTAAATAGAATATGCAGAAATTGAACTTGGTTAATGAAGGATATTCACGATTGTGGACAGTGAATAATATATTGAAGAAATATTTTGGAAAAGTGATATTTTAAAATAGAAATAAAACGATTCAAAAACGTTTTAAACTGTGTTAAGTATCGAAATCATAGATTTCAACATTTATTGTTGAAATAGATGTTTTCGAGGAATATAAGGAAATGGTGGACTATAACACTGTTGTTATAGTAAATGATTTCCGAAAGGAAATGTTTTATGAAGTATTGGGATTTATATATCTATTTTAAGTTCGAATTCCTATACTAGTGATTTTGGATTGTCGTAACGATGTTTTACGCAACATTCGTTTTGGCTCAAACTAATGTGTTTAAAAGAATGATTTCTTAAAGAATGAAATATATACTTAATTTTGATTTAAGTATATTGAATATTTTCCAAGTGTTGAAAATAAATGGATTTGTGAATTACTTATTATTAAATAAGTATGAAAATGTTTTCCAATATGAAGTGAATATTTTGAGATTTTATCTTTTTAAAGATAAATTAAAAATGAATATTAGAAATCGATTTGAGAATCATATATTCATAGATATTTTGTATTGTAAATTCACTATGGAATTTATAAAAGAAAGGGGAATTTGTTTAAAAATAAACGTTGATTTATTTTTGAAGTATGGGAATAAATTTACGGATTTGGAACGTAAATATAAAGTAAATCGTTAAGGAGTTATTTAATTGGTTTAAATGAACCATGTTGAAATGAAAGTAATTCCGCGTAAGGAAAATGTTTGAAATTTGTTTTCAAAAGTGGTAAATGTGAAAAGTGATTTGAAAATTGTTTTCAAATGGTTGAAGTGTGGAAATTTTATATCTAGTAAATATATTTAGGAAAGTAATTAATTTGGGAAAATATTTGGAATTTGGTGATGTTGAACACGCCTATTGATAGTTAAATAATCCGACTATCAATATTTACCTTTAAATAGGTATTTGTTGCGGTTGCTTGAATTTGAATGCCACACTTATTTTTGAATAAGCGCTCACTATTCGGGTTAGTCGGGAAAGGACCTTGGGGTCGTATAATCCATTCCGAATATGTGATACGTTGTTATGGATTGCATTTGATGACCGGTGTTGAAGACCGGATATTTATGAAAACGGAAGGATTACCATCGAATGTTTCTGCATCGGCTGATCTCCGATATAGAAATTTATTACCCTTTGTGATGGGAAATCCGGTCGTGATTAGTGAATATCCGGATTGCAAGGACTTCTTTGTAAGTGCCTTCGGTTCCATTCGATCTCGGAACGGACTTGTATGGATGCGTGTCTGACGTTACAATTTGAGATGTAAAGCTGGTTTCTATCAAATATATTTCCGTTGGTGGCAGAGAATTTATTCTCTTAGCTTAACACCCTTAGAGGTTATGTAGTTGATGGTTACTAGTGATACATTCCCACTTTGGTAATGTGGCATACGAAGTGCTTTTGAGCATTTGTTGAACAAAGCACGGCTTTTATATAAAGCGTGGCTTTGTGGACGAGACTTCGTCGGACCTCACACCCCGGAAATGGTCAAAACAGGAAGGATGCGGCAAGGTTATTAGGGGGTAGCTCCCCTTCAGTGTATGTCATTCCTTCTAGATAGAGGTGGTATCATGGTATGGAGCCCAGATACTTAACCTATGTTGTTGCTGCAAATTTATTGCTTTGTGGTTGTTGGAAAACGAGGATCCTCGGATATAGATCGGTTACGATCGGGGAATGACATATTCGTGTCAGTAGTTACCCAGTTAGGGGTAACCCAGCCTTGTGTTGGCAGAGATCCGGTTTGGTTCTCGGGTCGTCTTTCCAGAGGCGTACCCATGTGGCAATGGGAAGTTCCTTGGCCTGACCATTTGTTGGAAATCCAAAGAAACAATACGATCTTGTTCGGTTTTAGTTATAGAACCTATCATTCACTTATGGTGGTCACCACTGTTTGGATGATAGCTATAGTAGGCATAAGTGCGAAATGCCTATGCTGGCTAACATTTATATCTTTACTTTCGAAATGTTTTCTACACTATGCACTAGTAATAATATCGAATGTTTCTTTTTAATGCGTATCAAGCATCTTTGACTATCATAAGGAGAAATCTCCTTCGATTCTACGTTTGCATTGTGTGTGTGTGCGGGAGGCCTTATGGTAGTCTCGTTTTTTTAAAAAGAATTACGAATCTATTTTTTAAAATTATCCTATACTTTGTTTTAAAAATAAACTATTTTTGTTCTCACACCAGTCACATGACTGACTCGGAGTTTATTGTTTTCCTTCCTAAACTCTGGGTGCCCACCAGTTTCCACACGGGCAGTCAAGAGTTAGGTTATCAGGATATTCTGGAATTCAGGAGTTGCTGGAGGCAAGCTGGATGGCATGGTGTGTTCACTAGTATATAGTATTTCTTTTCCGCTGTTTTTTGTTGTTTGTTTTTGTACACTCTGATGATGTAATGTAATGTAATATGATGTAATGTAATAACTGATATAGTTCTTTGTTTAAAAATTATTCATTTATCTATTATATGTTGTTCCTCTGCGATTGTGAGATTCTGATATGTTCTGTTGTTTCTGTTCTGTTCTGTCTTTTTCTATCTTCTTCTATCTTTTTCTTCTTCTTTAACCCTAACGGTACGGTTTTCCGGCATTCGATTGCTCGGCAGTTGATACAGTGGACGTATTGATGTCGGTTTTCGAGCGTCGAAAAGTCGCGTCGTCACAGAAAGAGTGGTCAACATCCATTAAAAATTAGAGTACGTAAAAAATAGTGGAAAGTTGGATCAAACGGTGCCGATCGAAATGGATGGATCAGTACCGATTCATATGAACATAACAACGAATCAGTACATGACTGTTGTATTCTTTAGCCCATTGGTGTACGAGGGCTGTAGTCTTGTAGCGTACGAGGAGATATTTACGCTGCGTAGTTTTAATTGCTTTTTCTACTGTTGATCATAGGTAATGATGAGGTTTATAACCATTTAGGTAGTTATGGCTCTAATTATCCAATAGGGCATATTTATATGTCGTTCTTGGAGCCATATTTGTTTTTGTTATATTTTATTTGAACGATATAATTGCATGGGTCGTGTAACTGAAATGTAATGAACTTGCAAATGAATAAATGAAATTTTTTGTTAAAATTTGTGAATTCTTGTGCTCTTAATATTAATGACATAGTAACTGGTCTTATTTTATCATTATGAAATAATGCTATGTATGACTCTAGCATCACAAATGCCTATATTCGAGACTCAAAATGATGGATATTTTAGTAATGCTTTTAGTAAATACCTGAAAAATCTAAAATTCGTTCGCATGCACATCCGAAAAATGGATAAACATCTTATATCCGAAAAAATGGATGCAGATGCAGATATGAAGACATACGCATCCAAAAATTATCTATTCATTTTTTTTGAAAACTATAATTAAAATTATGCGTATTTCAGTATAATGAAATACATTTATTTATTGCTTTATTAGTTTATATTCACTTGATGCTTATTAACCGCTCAATAGTATTTATTATCATCATATTTGTTAATTTTTAACACTTTTATAATCAATGGTACTGGAAAAAAAATATGCTAAACTAAATTTTCTATTTATATTTTTTGATTTATTAGTCGTTAGCGGATACGATGATTATCTCATATCCAACTGTATCCGCAGATGCGAATGTCCGATATCCGAAAATAAGTTCGGATGTGAATAGAGATATGACACTATTCGTATCCATTGATAGACCTATGTTTTAGATGATAAAACTGTTATCAAATAAGCAGATCTTCTACAATATTTATTTCGTAAATTTTGTAAAAAAGTTTTTGCAAACACATTTCTTTTGTAAATGTTTTAAGGGGGAATTAATTTAAAGGACAAAAATTTGTATATTTTTAGTCTCAGGGACACGATCTCAATATTTTAACTACAAGCACAAACATTCTTCTAAAAATTATTCATAAGGACAAACGTTCTTTCAAAACTGCTACCGAACTAAAAACTGATACCAAAAACTGTTATCGATAACTACAAACTGATACCTAAAAACTGTTATCAATAATTAAAAACTGTTACCTAAAGACAATCGTCCTTCAAGGTAAAATACTGAAGGTCTTTCCTTGAGGCTAAAATGCTGAGAAATTTTGTCTTTGACAATAATTTTCTAATGTTTTAATCGGTTGGTTTTGAAAACTATTACAAATAATTATCTTCGACAATATTTTTGTAATATTGTGATAAACGTGTTCTGTCGAAATATTTATATCGTATTATTGATGTGCTAAATTTTACCATGTTTCACAAATGTTGTAAAAGCTTACATTTAATTATTTTTTTGAATATTACATCTATTGAATAACAATATTACTCAAATATTGAAATATACCTTTGGTTCTATAACGTTCATGTAATGTCATAAAATCAAATATTTATGATAATATTTTAAAGTTCGTAAATGATAAAGCTAAGAACCCATAATATATGTTCAAAATATTTTAAAATAATAAATATTTTCAAAAAAATTATTTTCCATCAAAATTTTGTTAAAGTCCATTATTTTTAAATAGAAAAAAGCTATATTTTTTTTTAAAATAGTTTAACTTATTCAATAAATGAATAAACATTAGTTGCATTGATTTTCAATGTAACTAACAAATGAATTTTATTAAAGGGTAGTTAATGAGAAAAATTTGCAATCCAGAAATCCGTTGGTCAATTAACATAGCAATCCATGTGATTTTTTGATATAAATGTTAGAGAACCACATATTATCACAAAACAATTGGTTAATGTGAAGGGAGATCTCTTAGTATTTATGCATGATTTATGTTTTAAATTGCAGGATGTGGGACTAATCTCAACACGCCCCCGCACATGTTGCGTATCATCGACCAAATACGTGGACATTCATTGAGGGTGACATGTGACACAATTAAACCCGCTCTGATACCATGTTAGAGAACCACATATTATCACAAAACCAATTGATAATGTGAATGGAGGTCTCTTAGTATTTATGCATGATTTATATTGTAAATTGTCCGATGTGTGACTAATCTCAACATGCCCCCGCACGTTTGGTGTATCATCAACCAAACACGTGGACATTCATTAAGGGTGACATGTGACACAATTAAACCCCTAAGATACCATGTTAGAGAACCATATATTATCACAAAACCAATTGGTTAATGTGAAGGGAGATATTAGTATTTATGCATGATTTAAATTGTAAATTGCTCGATGTAGGACTAATCTCAACAAGGTTTTATGATAATATATGGTTTTCTAACATGGTATTAGAGCGAATTTAATTGTGTCATACGTTACCCTCAATGAATTTCCACATGTTTGGCTGATGATACGCCACACGTGCGGAGGCGTGTTGAGATTAGTCCCACATAAGGCAATTTGTAATATAAATCATGCATAAATACTAAGAGATCTCCCTTCACATTAACCAATTGGTTTTGTGATAATATATGGTTCTCTAACATTGGATTACTGATTTTAGTGTAAAAAATTGTTATATAAGCACGAATCTTACATTAGCTTTAAACCCTGCATATATGAAATTGAAAAACAACATTAAGCTACAGTTATTTCTTCCTTCTTTGCAATTAAATATCTTGGCTTTAAAATTCGACCTTTCAAGTAGTTGGTCTATTTTCATATTCCACAGTAGTACCACTTACAATTCAAGTACTAGTAGTTGATTTGGAAGTTATCAACGATAGTAGATGGATGTTGTTTTTCGAACGTTGTAAGATTCTCTCTTTATGTAGTGATTTTAATTTGGAAGACGGTTTGACAAAACTGAGCACATCCATTTGTTTTATCAAATGGCGGTGAGAGCAAATCATGTCTTAAGTAGAGCATCAAATCATGTCCTAAGTAGAGCGTCATTTCATATGTCTTGAAGCGAAAATCGACAAATCAAATACCTTGGAGCAAATATCAACAAATCAAAGTGTAGGCATTGTCTATAGTTGCCACTACGTTGGAGAAATACTGTCAACAAAAACCAATACAAGTAGCTCTAAAAATTGGGTCCATGTTAGTGAAGTTTGCATGGTAGCTAGGTGCACAAGGAAGATAATTTCCATGGTGAGCCATTTGTAGGAAAGATATAGAAAGAGTTCGCCCAAATACATTATACTACGGCAAAAGAGAAGTAAAATGCATGTAGAAGGCTTATAGATTATGATGGAGGATAAGTAGAGCATACGAGGAAGGGAAGATGTAAATTTCTTCAAAGAGAAAGTTACAAATAAACTTAAAGCATTCTTACCAACTTCCTTGATTACAGATTTGTTTTCCTCATTTTTCTATACCTTAATTTTGCTAATATTTATGGTGAACATGTCCTAACTAAATAAGTCTGTTATATACAACTGTCCAACTTTGATATGAATGTTGGCAAGCTTATTTTAGCAATTTATGGTGATCGCCCTTTTAAATGATCTATTCACTATTCATCGTCATTCACTAAGCGGTTAAACCACCAGTGATAACTTGTTGCTGCAGAAGAGATTCCTAATTGTGACTAGAAAACTCATCACAACAATTCAACTCTTTGTTTTCCTGTAAAATCATCAATGTACCTATCATTTAGAGTTCATAAGATGTGCAGATACAGATTATGTCCTATGTAGATTCAAACTAACTATTTCAATGCAAATTGAAATATTCTTGAAAATCAAGGATGCTTTGTCGAAGTTTCCTTGTTTTATGTTGAAAATGTAGCAAAGTAGTCGATAAAGTGATGAAGTATGCACGTAGACAAAAAAATATAAAAGAAATACAAACCTTGGCCTGTGTGTTTTTTGAAGTGCAAATAATTATGGGCATACAACCATACTCTCGAGGAAGAATATTGACTTGGCAATCTACTATGACAGAATTCTGTAAAATGAGAAAAATAATTGGAGTTTTGTAACGACCCGGAACTTTGGGTCGCTAAACTTGAACATTTAATTCATTTTAAATGTTGAATATGGATTATAATTTGAATTTTTGAAATAAAAGACTTTGGTTAAGTTAATAAAATTAGTTAAATTTCAAATACGGGAATTTAATTGGAATTTGAATAATAATAGCTTAATATTAGGATTGGGGTAATTGGTAAATCTGAGTGTAAATAAATATAAGAATGGTTACTAAAAATTTATTTAAGTTTATTTTGATTTAAATAATAATATTGGACCATTGGATGGAATTATTTGGCGATAGATTGAATTTGGGAATTTATATTAATTTGATAGTGGAATTTAATAATATAATAATGCAAATATTCAGCTTTCGATTTAAAACTGAATCGGAATGATTTGTAACGTGATTATATATTTTATATATTTTGTATGATTTATTATCAAGGTACTAAAATTTTAAAAGTGAAATTTTAAGCGGTTTCGACAATTATGAAAATCGCTCGATTTAATAGACGAGCTAAAATAGCCTTCCGGGGCACAGTCTTGGAATTTGACGAAACCAGTTCCATTGGATCCGTAATAATTAGTTATTATTGGATTTTAATTTTTGTAGAAATCGGAGTTGTCGTTTGACCGTGGCAGCTCGAAACGTATAGAAATCGATTTAACTGATTCAATTTTAAATCGATCGTTTAATTCCGTAACTCGTGCATACGATCGAATTAGCTAACGGAACATGTTTCATTGTGTCAGGAACGCAGAAAAACCCTAGGAACGCCTATTGGTTCGTGAGAATTGGTGTTCGTTTGCACAAGTCGTTAAAAAAATTGGAAAATAATATTAAAATAATATTAATTTACGTTATAAAACATTATAATAACCAAAACCCTAACCCATTCTCAGTAGCCGCCGTTTTTTTTATGTTTTCATGGCCGAAAATCAATTTTAACCCCCCTCTAAAATATCTCAATCCATGCTTTAATTTGGAAACTTTCTAAATGAAAGTTGTAGATCGTTGAGGGATCTATAGATCCAACGGTTGATTTCGTGTGAAGCTATCGATTGGGGTGCCTTTTGGTTGCGTTCGCAGTACATTTGCGCATGCGTTTCGTCGAGATGGAAGGGCCGAGCTCAGCGCTGCTTCTGCCGAATGGGGAGTAAGAGATGAGCTACGTAGTGGTGGTTTTGGATCAATCTATCGGCGAGCGTGGAGGAGGCGATTTCGAACCCTAGTTCCGCGTGATGGGTTCTTGTTCGCGTTTGGGTTCCTGTTGATGCGTTCGAATGGTGGAAGAAGGATGCGGCCGTGTATTTTGGTAATTAAAAAAAAATTGTTTAAATTTGAAATAGAAATTTATAAAATTCATATCTATTTCATACGTTGTCAGATTCAGACGAAACTGGCGACGCCAGAATCGTAGAGACGCATACTACGCAATGGTGCAGTCCGGGAGTCATTCCGGGCAAGTAGAAATTTGATAACGTCGTTCGGTTTAATTTAAATTTCGAACGCTCGCCGAAACTCAAGGTGAGTTAATCTCACTCACATCTGGAATGTTAGCTGATTAAAATAAATGTCTGTGCGATGGTTGGATATAATTGTTGTATCAGTCTGAATTGATATATATATATATATATATATATATATATATATATATATATATGTTGTGCTAATATCTGTGGATGCAGGGAAAACGGGTTGGAGGGATCCAACCGGATTCCTCACAATATAGGAATTATTGTTACAACTGATGATGGATTTTATTTATACACTGTGATAGCTAATTATGAATTCCAGTTTGTTGTGATATGAATCGATAAATTATAAACCTGGAATTGTTAAGCATAAATAAAATAAATTGGTTTTAAAAAGAAATAAAGAAATTGATAAATAAAGAATTTAAGGGAATAAAATTTAGAATCTGGGTTGGGTGAAGAATGAAAATTTGTAAATTTGGAAATTTAAATAAAGTGGAACATTTATTAGTTGATAAATGTGAAAGTATGGATTTTTGGTGATAAATTCGATAAGAAGTTATATGTTGTTAAAAATAACGATGGGGTTATTTTGATAATAATGTTTCCTGGAAATTAAATATGATTTCAAAATGAACCCTTCAAGTTAAATTAGCAATAAATTGCAAATTAGAATGTTTCAGAAATACTATTTATAACCATTGAAATTTAAGTAGGTATTTATTTGAGAAATTCCTTAAGCATGATTTTCATTAAATAAATTTATAATAGTTTATATAAAAAGACTTTTAAACCTATACTTTGAAGAAGAATTTCCAGGAATGAGAATGCGGTTAAGCTTCGTAAGAAGTTATTTTAAACATAGAAAGAAAATTTATGTTATGAAAACATAAATCTGAATTGGACAAATCGACAGAATTTATAAGATGGAGTTTTCTGGGTTGTTTGAGTGGAATTGAGTTTCCTTGGAAATCCAAGTTCGAGTTTTAAACAGATTTTATTAAAACAAAGTTTAAGGTTCAAACTTGTTTAAAAGAGTGTTTTGAAAATTTTTATTTTGAAGTAACTATTAAGAAAGTAGCAATAGCAAATTTTTATGAATACCATAGTAATTATTTATCAAATGGATTGTTTTAAAGGGGCTAGTTTTGACCTAAATTATTGGAATTAGTATTAACCTTTTTTAAACTCTACTTATAAGTTTAGTTCAAACTAAACCCTTATTTACAATCAAGATTTATATCCTAATAAATGATTTTACTTTACATATTAGAAATTTTATTTTTGTGAAATAGCTAGTAGTAAATTTCCATATTTAAGGTATATTTTAAAATAAAGTGTTTTTAAATTAGTTTTAAACTCTAAATTGTTTTGAATTTGGTTATTTCCAATGGGAATTAATGATAAAGGATTTACCTTGTAAAGGAAGAATTTTTGGGAAATTGTTTTCGAATGAGCTTTGAAAATTTGGAAATACATCTTGTAAAGATATTAGAGGCAAATAAATAATGTGAGATTATTTATTGTGTGATGGATGTTTGTGAATATAAATTGATAGTTAAATCACCGACTATTAATATTGGACAAATGCGTTGATCGTTTCGAAGAGACCGGGATCGAGATTTATTTCTCGAAAACCACTTCGATCCGGTTTGTAGGTTTCGTGAAACGTGTTCGGAGTCAAAGATGGAGCAATGAAGTGAAAGGGCTAGTCGCTACTAATCCTGAGGATATTTCCAAAATGGATGTAGTAGGAGTAGTGCCTTCGGTTTCGTTCGAACCCGGGACGGACTTGTATGGACGAATGCTTTCGGAACATCGTCAGGTGGGCGATGGGCATTCTAAGTGAAACATTCTAAAAGGTAACACTTAACCTCAAGCCTCATCAAATGGGAATGACTGAAAATCAGGGGATATGCAGCAAGGCTTCGTGGGTAGCCCCCACTGGAGAGTAAGGTCATCCCTGTCTAGATGTCCCTTTTTATTCGGCTTAGTGGGCGGTTGCTGATCCCAACCGCGGGGTGATCTTATTCGAAACTGTCCAGTAAGGGATGGATCCGGCCTTGTGTTGCAGGGGATCGGGAGTGGTCCTCGGTACGGTGATCTAGGCCCCATATTGTGATAGGTGGTACCCCAGTGCCTAGTCATTGTTGGAAATACATTCTCCCTGCAAGCCTTGTACGAGTTTTGTTTTTATTACCCACTTTTGTAGCTAGTAGCTGGAATTTAATAGATGTAACAATTTCGGCTATTTTATAAGTATTTGTAAATAGACCTATTATAATATCTGAGGATTTCTATAAAAAGTGTTTTAGCTATCGTAAGGTAAAAACCCGACATGTTTATTTATGGCGTGGTCTTACGAGATACTTTTTTTTTCAAAAGGATTTTTGGAACTTTAAGAATCAATTTGGATGCATTATTATCAGCTGGTATTCCAGACTGACTCGGGTGTTATTTCATTATAATGCTCGGGTCAGACCGAGTATTATATGTTCAGGGCAGGATGCTATGGAGCAGGAGAGGAGCTGGAGTCCGAGACGTATTATCCGTACTAGTATATTTATCCACTGCTGTGATTATATGATTTGTCTGACTGGTAAATGTTGTTTGTATGAGATACTCTGATGATATGATGTATAAACAGTTATAGATTTCATTTTGTGTAAAGATCTATTATATACTATTATATTTTATTCCGCTGCGACTGTGAGATTCTGACATTGTTTAGCTTCTTCTTCTATCTCTTATTCTTAAACCCAAATGGTTCGTATTTCTGTGCCACTTGAGTTAACAGAGGTAGAATAGTGTTGATTCAAGGGGTACTGATTTGCGGGCTGTCACACTTGGTATCAGAGCTTAGGTTGGCGACAACCTCGGCTTTGGTGGGGAAATTTCTCATTACACAGAGTCAGTAATACTCTATAATGAGTTGGGCATATTAATAGATATGAGAGCATACTTGTTAGTGCATATAAAAATTGTTTTTATACTGTGTTGACTTATCGGTTGAGTGTTTATGAATTCTGGTTGGTGCGGGAAGTACAACCGTATCGATAGGGGTTTCTAAACTCTTAAACAAGATAAACCGACATAGTATTGTTTTAAAATAGGTAAATGAAATAATTTTACCCAAGTTATATTTTGATATAAAAGAAATAATTTTCTGAAATTATTATTTATATTTTTGGATGGTTGGTTGTTGATACTATAATTAAATAAGAATCTAAAATTTGATCATAAATTTAAAATGATTATAACTAAATAAAAATTTTATAAATATAAATTATACAAAAGAGAATAACTAAATTTAAACTAAACCAGAATTTAAATCCTGGGGATTTTGAAAAAGGGTTTTAAATGTATTGAAAACAAGTTTGGAAATTTAAAATCCTAGGAAAGTTTGAAATGTTTGCTAAGGTGATTGGAGGCAATAATGGAATATTATTTTGGAAAGAATTTTTGAATGAGAATTGTTTTGAAATGAATTTGGGAAGTAAGAAAGCATTGAACTCACTTCAGTTGCTGGAAAATAACCCTGATGATGCTGGCCACATCATTAGAATTCATTTTCGAGTTTCTAAAGTGATGGATTGCTACCAAAGTGGTTGGTTATGATATTGTTTGGACTTGTTGGATATACCAGTTGTTTTGGAAATTAAAAAGGGAAAATTGTTTGGTAAAAGTAGATTGTTTTGGAATCTGGGTTTGGTTTGATATAGCAAGTGGGAGTATTTCAAAATGGTTTTGGTATAAAAAGCGGGTAAGTTAATTCTGGAAAATTCTATTTAAATAATGTGTAAAATTAAAATAAATCAACTATTGGACCTATTTGGTGAAGTTGATATTAATAAGAAGGAAATGAAATTTAAAATCTTGGGATTAAAATTTAACCTGAGTAAATGGAAGTGAATAAAATATATTGAAGTGAGTAGAAAATTGAAATTTAACTTGGATAAGTTAAAAAGAATTGGGTTTAGAATTAAACTGACTTGGATTAAATTGAAATGTAAGTTGACTTTGAAATTGTGAGTCATTGTGAAATGAATTGTACCCATGAGCTATTAAGTACTATACTTATAATCTGAAATTGTGGATTTAAAGTTGTGCAAAGGATTAAATTGATGTATCCTTAAAAATTCAGTGATACACATATATATAATTTGAAATTGTGATTATAAGATGTAGATGGCTTAAAATGAGCAATATAAGCTTTTAAGTAAATTTGTTGGTGAACTTATAAATAGAGAAATGGAGTTATAATCACAAATGGGAAATAGTTGAATGGTATGGTGAATTCAAACTTAATCTTAAAAGGAATGTAAAGTAAGATAAGGAAAGTGAGATATAAAAGGATGAATGAACTTACAATAGAAAATAAGTTTTGAATTTATGGAGGAATAAAATTGAAGTGAAATGAAATACAAAATTCAGTTGCATTATAGGCATATTGAATGGAATTCAATCCTTATTTAAGTGGTAAAGAAGTGGAACAAATTTAATTTGGCTAAGCAAAATTTTAAGTAAACTTGAAATAAATTTGGATAAGAATCGAATTGAATGGAAATTTAATTTAGTTGAAATGATGTTGAATGAAGTAAATGCTCACTCAACTAAATTCAAAATGATTGTTTGGAAATGAATTTTGTGTAAGCTAAATTAAATGGAATTTGTATTGGCATGAATAAAATTTTGATAGTTTGGCCAAAATTTAGAAAGTAAATAAAGTCCAGTTTTGGAATGGAATTTAATTCTGGTAATAAATATTAGAAGTGTGAATGGATAATGGGATTAGATTATAATGGTGATAGTTTGAATTGTGAATAAATTCAAAGGAATGAAATAATTTAAAGTGGTTTCTTTGCTAATAAAATAAATAAACAAAGTGCATTAAAATTTGTAAATGGTTTGATTTGGGTAAGAATCAATTAAAATGGAAATAAATTGAGATATTATGGAATTGAAATCATTTAAGAATATGGTGAGATGGTTATGGTTAAGCTTATGAAATAGTTTTAAATGAAATTTGTGTAGATAATAAAATTGGAATGCGAGTAAATGGGTTGGAATTAATTTGGACGAGAATCAAATGAAAATAAAATAAAAATTTATATAAGAAGGTAATAAAAATATTGTGGAAGAACTTAAGCAAACTGAAAAAAATTGTGGTCGAGCTTTATAATGTTGTCTTGGATAAATTTTGTTTAGGTAATAAAATTAAAATTGCAAGTGAAATGGTATTAATTAATTATTGTGATAAATTAAGGGTGTTTGGGCTGTAAATAATCCAGGATTGAATAAAATTAATATAAATCTAAGTGGAATTAATTTTAATGGTTATAAGCTTAAGCGGTGGTTATTTTGCTCGAATGACATGAAAATTACATGTATTCGGAATTGAGTTGTTTAACAAGAAATTGAAACAAATTTTTAAATAAACTGATATGGATTGGAATAACATTCAAAGAGTTTGTATATGGATGCAAGTGAATTGATTTGAAGAAGCAAATAAAGATGGTTTTAAATTAATTAGATAAATGCAATCTAATTAAGTGATTTTGCATGTGAATGGAAATGGATCATAAAAGAAAATGCAAATGTTTCAAGTTTAAAATAAAATTTGATTGTAAATCAAATTGGGAATGTAAGTTAAAGTAAAGAAATGCAAGTAAGGCATATGTAAATCATTTTGTAGTAGAAATGAATTGGTTGTAATAAATATGAATGGTATATAGTAAACTTGAATGTAAATCATTCAAGTGAAATGAAATGAAGTTGGGGTGGATGAAAGTAGAATGGGTTAAAATCTTAATAAATGGATTTGAGTATAAATGTAAGAGAGTTATAATAGAAATGCAAATGTAACTAATTGAAATGAAATTTGCTTGGTGAATCAATTCGAAAATTGGATAGAGTATGAATTGAAATAGCGAAACTTGTATGTAAATCCTTTGTGTGAGATAAAGTTGGATTTGGCATTAGAAAAGGAAACTTTATGCATGTTATAAAATATGATTTACTTATGAAATTATGCAAAGTGATGTTTGGGATTATGAAATGGATATGTTTGGCTTACATTTATATTGAAAATGTTGTTAAAATGTTCATATCTTTGAAAACTGATGAGTTTGTTGAGTAAGTACAGGTACGGGAGGCGTTCGAGAGAGTTGGAGCGCGTATATGCATTATATATTAGCCGCTTGCTTTAAAATTTGCTAAAAAGGTACGCCTATGCAAATATAATTGGAGAATTATATATATATATATATATATATTGTGATATATTTTGGTTTCCAGCCGTGTGGGTCGATGTATATATATTTATTTGTATCGCGATATCGCGAAAGCTCCTCCGTGCAGGGGAGACTCTGCCAAAATTTTCCGGAAATTTTGGGAGTTAGAAATTTTTTTGGATTTTGGGGAAAATATATTAACTTGGAAAGTTATTTTGAAATACGTTAGAATTTAAAGCTTTAGAGTAAGTAAAACAAATAAATGCGAGATTGGGCTAAAGGAATTTGGAAAGTGAATTTAAGATTTTCACTAGGTAGGTTTTGTTATTGGGTTTGAAACATTCTTCTACCTTAGCAAATTTCGGGGACGAAATTTTTATAAGGGGGGAGGAATGTAACGACCCAGAATTTTGGGTCGCTAAACTTGAACATTTAATTCATTTTAAACGTTGAATATGGATTATAATTTGAATTTTTGAAATAAATGACTTTGGTTAAGTTAATAGAATTAGTTAAATTTCAAATACGGGAATTTAATTGGAATTTGAATAATAATAGCTTAATATTAGGATTGGGGTAATTGGTAAATCTGAGTGTAAATAAATATAAAAATGGTTACTAAAAATTTATTTAAGTTTATTTTGATTTAAACAATAATATTGGACCATTGGATGGAATTATTTGGCGATAGATTGAATTTGGGAATTTATATTAATTTAATAGTGGAATTTAATAATATAATAATTCAAATATTCAGATTTCGATTTAAAACTGAATCGGAATTGTTTTTAATGTGATTATATATTTTATATGATTTATTATTAAGGTACTAAAATTTTAAAAGTGAAATTTTAAGCGGTTTCGACAATTATGAAAATCGCTCGATTTAATAGACGAGTTAAAATAGCCTTCCGGGGCACAGTCTCGGAATTCGACGAAACCAGTTCCATTGGATCCGTAATTGTTAGTTATTATCGGATTTCAATTTTCGTAGCAATCGGAGTTGTCGTTTGACCGTGGCAGCTCGAAACGCATAGAAATCGATTTAACCGATTTAATTTTAAATCGATCGTTTAATTCCGTAACTCGTGCATACGACCGAATTAGCTAACGAAACATGTTTCATTGTGTCCGGAACGTGGAAAAACACTAGGAACGCCTATTGGTTCGTGAGAATTGGTGTTCGTTTGCACAAGTCGTTAAAAAAATTGGAAAATAATATTAAAATAATATTAATTTACGTTATAAGACATTATAATAACCAAAACCCTAACCCATTCTCAGTAGCCGCCGTTTTTTTGTTTTCATGGCCGAAAATCAATTTCAATCCCCCTCTAAAATATCTCAATCCATGCTTTAATTTGGGAAACTTTCTAAATGAATGTTGTAGATCGTTGAGGGATCTATAGATCCAACGGTTGATTTCGTGTGAAGCTATCGATTGGGGGTGCTTTTTGGTTGCGTTCGCCATACGTTTGCATGCGCATTTCGTCGAGATGGAAGGGCCAAGCTCGGCGTTGCTTCTGCCGAAGGGGGAGTAAGAGATGAGCTACGTAGTGGTGGTTTTGGATCAATCTATCGACGAGCGTGGAGGAGGCGATTTCAAACCCTTGTTCCACGTGATGGGTTCTTGTTCGCGTTTGGGTTCCTTTTGATGCGTTCGAACGGTGGAAGAAGGATGCGGCCGTGTATTTTGGTAATTAAAAAAAAAGAAATTGTTTAAATTTCAAATAGAAATTTATAAAATTCATATCTATTTCATACGTTGTCAGATTCAGACGAAACTGGCGACGCCAGAATCGTAGAGACGCATACTACGCAATGGTACAGTCCGGGAATCATTCCGGGAAAGTAGAAATTTGAGTTAAATGGAACGTCGTTCGGTTTAATTTAAATTTCGAACGCTCGCCGAAACTCAAGGTGAGTTAATCTCACTCACATCTGGAATGTTAGCTGATTAAAATAAATGTATGTGCGATTGGTTGGATATAATTATTGTATCAGTCTGAATTTATATATATATATATATATATATATATATATATATATGTTTGTTGTGCTAATATCTATGGATGCAGGGAAAACAGGTTGGAGGGATCCAACTGGATTCCTCACAATATAGGATTATTGTTACAACTAATGATGGATTTTATTTATACACTGTGATAGCTAATTATGAAATCCAGTTTGTTGTGATATGAATCGATAAATTATGAACCTGGAATTGTTAAGCATAAATAAAATAAATTGGTTTTAAAAAGAAATAAAGAAATTGATAAATAAAGAATTTAAGGGAATAAAATTTAGAATCTGGGTTGGGTGAAGAATGAAAATTTGTAAATTTGTAAATTTAAATAAAGTGGAACATTTATTAGTTGATAAATGTGAAAGTATGGATTTTTGGTGATAAATTCGGTAAGAAGTTATATGTTGTTAAATAACGATGGGGTTATTTTGATAATAATGTTTCCTGGAAATTAAATATGAATTCAAAAGGAACCCTTCAAGTTAAATTAGCAATAAATTGCAAATTAGAATGTTTTAGAAATACTATTTATAACCATTGAAATTTAAGTAGGTACTTATTTGAGAAATTCCTTAAGCATGATTTTCATTAAATAAATTTATAATAGTTTATATAAAAAGACTTTTAAACCTATACTTTGATAAAGAATATCCGGGAATGAGAATGCGATAAGCTTCGTAAGAAGTTATTTTAAACATAGAAAGTAAATTTATGTTATGAAAACATAAATCTGAACTGAACAAATCGACAGAATTTATAAGATGGAGTTTTTTGGGTTGCTTGAGTGGGAATGAGTTTCCTTGGAAATCCAAGTTCGAGTTTTAAACAGATTTTATTAAAAGAAAGTTTAAGGTTCAAACTTGCTTAAAAGAGTGTTTTGAAAATTGTTATTTTGAAGTAACTATTAAGAAAGTAGCAATAGTAAATTTTTATGAATAGCCTAGTAATTATTTTTCAAATGGATTGTTTTAAAGGGGCTAGTTTTGACCTAAATTATTGAAATTAGTATTAACCTTTTTTAAACTCTGTTTATAAGTTTAGCTCAAACTAAACCCTTATTTACAATCAAGATTTATATCCTAATAAATGATTTTACTTTACATATTAGAAATTTTATTTTTGTGAAATAGCTAGTAGTAAATTTCCATATTTAAGGTATATTTTAAAATAAAGTGTTTTTAAATTGGTTTTAAAATCTAAATTGTTTTGAATTTGGTTATTTCCAATGGGAATTAATGATAAAGGATTTACCTTGTAAAGGAAGAATTTTTGAGAAAGTGTTTTCGAATGAGCTTTGAAAATTTGGAAATATATCTTGTAAAGATATTAGAGGCAAATAAATAATGTGAGATTATTTATTGTGTGATGGATGTTTGTGAATATAAATTGATAGTTAAATCACCGACTATCAATATTGGACAATGCGTTGATTGTTTTGAAGAGATTGAGATCGAGATTTATTTCTCGAAAACCACTTCGATCCGGTTTGTACGTTTCGTGAAACGTGTTCGGAGTCAAAGGTGGAGCAATGAAGTGCAAGGGCTAGTCGCTACTAATCCTGAGGATATTTTCAAAATGGATGTAGTAGGAGTAGTGCCTTCGGTTCTGTTCGAACCCGGGACGGACTTGTATAGACGAATGCTTTCGGAACATCGTCAGGTGGGCGATGGGCATTCTAAGTGAAACGTTCTAAAAGGTAACGCTTAGCCTCAAGCCTCATCAAATGGGGAATGACTGAAAATCAGGGGATATGCAGCAAGGCTTCATGTGTAGCCCCCACTGGAGAGTAAGGTCATCCCTGTCTAGATGTCCCTTTTTATTCGGCTTAGTGGGCGGTTGCTGATCCCAACCGCGGGGTGATCTTATTCGGAACTGTCCAGTAAGGGATGACTCCGGCCTTGTGTTGCAGGGGATCGGGAGTGGTCCTCGGTACGGTGATTTAGGCCCCGTACTGTGATAGGTGGTACCCCAGTGCCTAGTCATTGTTGGAAATCCATTCTCCCTACGAGCCTTGTACGAGTTTTGTTTGTATTACCCACTTTTTTGGCTAGTAGCTGGAATTTAATAGATGTAACAATTTCGACTATTTTACAAGTATTTGTAAATAGACCCTATTATAATATCAGAGGATTTCTATAAAAAGTGTTTTAGCTATCGTAAGGTAAAAACCCGACATGTTTATTTATGGCGTGGTCTTACGAGATGCTTTTGTTTTCAAAAGGATTTTTGGAACTTTAAGAATCAATTTGGATGCATTATTATCAGCTGGTATTCCAGACTGACTCGGGTATTATTTCGTTATAATGCTTGGGTCAGACCGAGTATTATATGTTCAGGCAGGATGCTATGGAGCATGAGAGGAGATGGAGTCCGAGACGTATTATCCGTACTAGTATATTTATCTGCTGCTGTGATTATATGGATTTATCTGACTGGTAAATGTTGTTTGTATGAGATACTCTGATGATATGATGTATAAACAGTTATAGATTTTATTTTGTGTACAGATCTATTATTTACTATTATATTTTATTCCGCTGCGACTGTGAGTTTCTGACATTGTTTAGCTTCTTCTTCTTCTTCTATCTCTTCTTCTTAAACCCAAATGGTTCGTATTTCTGTGCCACTTGAGTTAACCGAGGTAGAATAGTGTTGATTTAAGGGGTACGGATTTGCGGGCTATCACAAGTTTGTATAAGAAAGTTTGAATGAAACTAGAGCACAACCAATAATGGTTTGTTCGGTTGAAAAACCATCCATCACGCAATCATTCGTGGTTTATTCAGTTGGTTATGTGTGGTTTTAGATATTCTGTGGTTGGTTTACTGAACAGAAGACTGGCGTTTTAAATGACAAATATTATGCCGTTTTATTGAAAATATAGGTTAAAGCGGCAAAGCCTTTGTCGTTTTGACCTATATTTGCAAGCAAATTGAATAAAAAGGCAAAAACATTGCGGTTTTATTTTATTTGCAAAATAAAACGGCAAAGTCTTTATCATTTTATTTTTTTGCAACTTTTTTAAAACTAATTTGGTGGCTGATTTTAGTATTATTTGGCTGCGTAAGTGGTTCATTTAACGCAAAGGAAAAAGAGAAGTGAACAAGTCTATTGTTAGTTACGGTCTTAGCTTAAGTGTATGAAAAAAAAAAGAGAAAAAAAAAGAAGTTTTGGTTAAATGGTTGCATTCCACCTCTCTAGAGTTTTGTATGTACTTGAAGACCCTAACTTATGTAACATGTATAGTGATTTTTTATGCCAAAAAAAAAGAAACAAAAAACGAAAATCAAAAAGCAGAAACATGTATAAAATTGTATTATCTTTTTCAAGAAATGAAAAGCTTACATCTAACAAGAGAGCCAACTAAACAGGATAATGTTAGCTTGAAGGTAACTACAGCTAACTGTGACTGATTTCCATCCCTGAAAAGACCACTCAATCATTCATCTAAACACAAGAATGTGACTAGGACGGACCTTTTCTCAATAAAAGGACCGTAAAAATAACGTCTGAATATGAATGTTATCAACTGTGCCACAATAAGAGAAGAACAAGAGCAGATCTTCAGGTGTTGCTTTTGGCGAAATATTAAGAACCTGAACTCTAAACTGAATTACAGCCATGAAACGAAAGTATATGTCTAAACCTACTAGCGAAATAAATAAGATTGCACATATTGACAAAACAAAGTTATTACAAGCATCAAGTTATTCAAATGCCTCCAAGCCAAGGTTGGAATACTTCCTGATACTGTAAAGACAAACAAAACACTTGAAATTATTGAAATGTTTAAAATTGAAGATTTAAACATTTGGGATCAGATGGATAAAGATGGAAGGGGCCCAGTGTCGTAACAGGCTTTAGGCGGACACCCTTCTCACATAACTTTTTGTGAGTTGCTACCATTCGTCACCTCCCGTTTGCTGCCTGAAGAATCATACTTGTCCCATCGCCCTGACCTCCTTATTTAGGCTTAGCTCCGCATTTGACTAAATACTTTTTTGATGATGTGGGACTAAGTCGAGAATCAAGTAACAATTTTTAAGAGTATTAATGGTCACTGAGAATTGTATATGCCAGCATGATGACGAGAACAATAATATATGCGAAACCTATTTTCAGAGTTTAAGTCTATCATCGTAAGACTTTCATATTTCCAATTAAATTTTTTTTATCTGGTTCAAACAAATGCCGATGGCTTTGTTTGTTGTTGAAATTTACTAAGAACTGTTTGCATCAAGTAGGCAGTCATATTACTCTACCAGTGAGTGCATCAGGAATGTCAACTGTATGTATATGCATTCCAGATCTTCTAGTGAATGCTAGCATTAGGAAACCGGGGGTTTTTTGAAATGCTATCACCAAAAAGCAATGAGATGTCCGCAACTGTGACGCAACGAAAAATTGATGACTAAGATCCAGATTCGAGCATCATCTTGTACACACTTCTCCCAAAAAATAGAACATAAAACATTATGTGTCATGAGCTGAAATAGACATGCAAGTTTGATGGTTTGTCGGGTATTTCTAACTATAGTTTCAAAGAAAAAAAGGGTGCAATGAGATTAGTATCTATACCATTACTTACCTCATAGTTGATATGGGATCAATTTAGAACGCTGATTTTGCAGTTGTCGTTCAATAAATAGTTCAAGGACTTCATTTTAGGCATGCAGTGTTCTCCATTCTGTATAAATCATCCAAACAACAAATTCATCGTTCTCTATGACGAAGTTGTTAGACAGTGTTCATGATCAGTTTTCTTTTACCTTTTATCTTTTGGTCATGAGATTAAGCATGCTTTTATTTTCCCCAATTTTTTTCTTCTTGAGCCTTTTTTCTTCTTGAATTCAGGGAAAGAGTTTGAATGCACCTTGAAACAACTTGTAGATATTCTTCATTTTGATTTAAAGTGCTCAAACTTCAAACTTATTTCTTTCATTTTGAGTTCCTTTAAGTTTAAGGCTTTCAAAATTTCCCTGTTCTGATTTTCTGTCTTCCTATATTTAAATGGAACAAATCAAGTCTTATCTATGTCACTCTTTAACGAAGGAAAGTATTTTAGAGTAGCTGCTTGCTATGGGATCTTGAGGAATTGAAGTGTCAGGAATTCTGATTGAACTGATAACTGGGTCTTCAAAGAAATGCAAGTCGGGTTTGAAAAGCAATCCCATTAAGAGAAAGAGTGGGCTCGGTAACTACAGGCTCAATAGTCAAAGACAAGATAAAAGGCGCTGAAGTAGGCAAATTCAGTGTAAGAAAAAATATCAGTACTTATTTTAAATACCGATTCATTCACAGGACATAAAAATGCACAGGACATAAAAATATCAATACTTATTTTTAAATAAGCAAGACATAAAAATAACCAGAGTTATTTATTAAAACTAATACATTCTCCTGTGATGATTTAATATAGAAATTGCAAAATTTAGGCTAACTAATTTTTAAGATATTACATTTACCAACAACATCAAGGAGGAGACAGTCAAATCTATTGCAATGGAGGTTGTGGGCTGGCGTTAGAGGAGCCAAGGTGATGATTCGAAACGGTGGATGGGTCGTGCTCGTGGGATGCGTCGATGACTGCCGCAAATTGATGATGGATGCGTGCGTTTTTTCTGCGCAACAAAAGCGGGCAACTAGGGTGTTTTTTGTTGCCTCTGATGGCTCAGTGATTATTTTCATCTTAACATGAATAGTTTCTTAAAATTGAATAAAAGATCTTACTCATACATCATGACCAAAAGTCAGCAGTGGTAAAGAATAATTATAACTCTAGCTATGCCAAATGAAGGTACAAGAAGTTATTGTGACATATGCAAGCAATGTTTGATGATATTATTTTCAATGTTAATTTTGCATGGAGTAATATTTTTGTTTACAGATATAATGGTTTGTTGTTCTTTATGAATGTATTTGGTTCCTTGGGCACAGATGCTTATATAGAATTTTTGTATTGTTTGTCAGCATATCATTGTGTCATTCAGCCTACGTGCTTCCTTTAATGTTCTCATATTTTCGTTATCTACAGATCCTCAGATCTACGTGCTTCCTTTAATGTTCACATGCTGATGAAAAGGATGCTAAATGGCAACAATAAGAGATGAACATTAACAAATCTTCAGGTGTTGCTTTTGGCGAAATATCAAGGACCTGAACTCTAAATTGAACAACAGCCATGAAAGAAAAGTTTATGTCTAAATCTACTGGCGAAGCTGCTAGTTAAGGATCAAGAATAAATAAGACTGTACATCAAGACAAGATAAAGTTATTTCAAGCATCGGATTATTCAAATGCCTCCAAGACAAGGTTAGAATACTTCTTATTACTGTAAAGACGAATAAAACCTGAAAAATATTGAAATATTTAAATTTGAAGATTTAAAAATTTGGGATTAGATAGGAAAGGTGAGGATGGCTCAGTGCCGTAACATGCTTTAGGCGGACGCCCTTCTCACATAACTTTTTGTGAATTGTTATCATTCATCACTTCCCGCTTGCTGCCCAAAAGATCATGGTTGTACTTGTCCCAGTAACCCATCGTCCTTATTTATACTTAATTCTGCATTTAACAAAAGACCTTTTTGATGATGCGGTACTAGGTCCAGAATAAGCAGGCCCGTCGACGAATATTTTCAGAGACGAATAGTGTCATATCTATATCTGCATTCCAAAATATTTTCAAATATCGAATTTCCACATCCACGGATACGGACAGATACTGAGTAATTATTTTATCCGCTAACGATTAATAAATCAAGAAACAAAAACGAAAAGTTTTGGTTTAATGTAAACTATTTTCAATTACATTGACTATTAAAATGTCAAAAATACACAAGTATGATGAGAATAAATATTTTTAAACAGTTAACATGCATTTAATACGTATAATATAAACTTCTAACTTAATAATTAATAAAACAATTAATAATACCTTTCATGTGCTAAAATACACATAGTTTAAGCTATAATTATAAAAAATCTAGACGAATAATTTTCTGATGCATGTCTTCGTATCCGCATTCTTTGTATATACTGGCAAGATAGTAAGAACGATGAACACAGAAATATTTTCGAACTGTAGTCACAAATGAACTTCAATTTTCTTTTTTTAACCTTGGTTAATTGATTTGTTCTTCCATCTCAATACCTCCAGAGATAGATTATTTAAAGACTTACCACTTAAAAATTAAAATGACTACAGATTGAGGTGAAAGTATTTTGGAGTAGCTACTTGCTATTGGATCTTGAGGAACTGCAGTGTCAAGAATTCTGATTGAACTGATAACTGGGTTTTCAAAGAAATGCAAGTCGGGTTTAAAAAGTAATCTCATTAAGAGAAAGAGTGGGCTCGGTAACTACAGGCCCAATAGTCAAAGACATGATAAAAGGCCTGAAGTAGGCAAATTCAGTGTATGTAGCCTATGTAAGGAAGAAAATAGAATAAAGTCGTGGGTTGCAGTTGGGTTAAGTTAGGTTGGAGGAGGCTAGGGTAAAAATAAGTCTAGAGATATGATGGTGGGCTGAATATATATATATATATATATATATATATATATATATATATATATATGGGCTTGTGTAAGACAGCGTTTGGGCATGTGGGGAAAGTATATTGTACATGTGAAAACTGGAGCGGTAGTTCATTAGGTCTGCAAAAACATCGGGATTATGGGAATTGGGTTGGTTGAGCAATGAGGAGCTTGTGGGGCCTGTTTCTGCTTGGGTTTGTAAAGAAATTTGACATAGTTAATTTTCTGTTCTTTGGATAATTATGTAATTTGATTATATAATTCAACTTGTAGAACGGATCTTGTTCGAAATAAAGTAGGTTTTTGACTTGTTTTCAATAATAAATTGTTATATTGGGATATACGTAATATTATAAATACATCAAATATGTATAAACAAAAAATTCGTAAGACATGTATTTAAACAATTTGAGCTACTTATGCATTCGTAACCATGAGTATTTAATTGTGTCGATAAATACTTGTCTCTTTTTATTAAAATTACATTTTCTTTAACATTACTGTTATTTTAATTTATTATTAAAATTTCTTGAGCGTTACATTTTGATTTGAATCAACTAAAGTCGTTCGATGGACGTCATACCATGATTTAAGCATAACCAAAGCAGAGTTTCCACATTGAAGCTCAACGGTATTCTCAAGTTAAGAAAATTGTGTAATATTATCATAACGGTATTTTCTATTTGACCTTAGTTATATTAACCAATATAAAACTATCTAGTGAGTCGTTCTACAGTTAACTAATAAATATCAGTACGTAACTCCTTGGATGTCTCCAACAGCCGTGAGTAATAGACTGTCTAACATTTGAAAAGCGTTACGTACTCTACTCTCAAATGACGTACCGGTATCCAGTCTCCATACATTTTAGTAGGAATTTTTGAAATGACGTGTTTATTTTATATGGTAACTCACTCATGATTACAACAGTTGCTGCTATCACAAAATAGTCCGTCTATGAATTTTCTATAAAATTGTTATTTTAATTAAATTAATTAATTAATATAACATGTTATAGCAAATATATAATAGACAGGAAATGCCTTTTATTTTGAATAAGATCGATTATCGAGTTAGATACCGTGCAGTTAAAGTGTTCGGCAGATTCAATGTGGCGGAGGTGCAAAAAGTCATAGAGGGAATACAACGAGGATATAGCGGGATATATCGGATGACTTTAAAATAGCATATAAAACTCATACTTAACGTTTTTATAAATATATAAATGATAATTAAATGAAAAATTAAAATTTAATTGAGTTATAATTAATACATAAATAATTTTAAATAAAAAATGTGTGAATATATTATAAATAAACGTAAAACTGTTATATAACATAATTGAATTTAGTAGAATATTATAGAATTTTCATTTTTGAAAATATATTAAAAATTCAGTTAAATATCTTTATTTCATAATTTTTATAATGTATAAACGTCATTTTTCAATTCATTTATTTTAAAGAAGATATAGCGGAAATAGTAGAATATAGATGGTAAAACGGGATATAGCGGAAATAGTGAGGCTTAAAGCGAAAATGCTATATTGAGGCTATATAAAAAATGGTAGCGGTAGAAATCCGCTATGGGATATAGCGGGGAAATAACGAGGCATTAACTGCACAGGTTAGATGTATAAAACAATTATATTACTACCTCTACGACATACCTTTAACTCTATCATATAGACCATTTTCATAGTACTTTGAGTCCACGGATGGTTGAGGCATTAGTTTTACTCAAAATTGGTTGAGGTCCAAAACCAATTTTTTTAGATCACCGGATTGAGGTTCCTCTTGATGATGTGTATTATTATGATGAAGCCTTCTAACTTGATATTGGCATTCCTTAAATAGTTTAATTCGTCATTTGTTTGACTTTACATACAATACTTTAACTAACTTGTTTGACATATAGAATTTGTAGATGGACGTCAACATTGATCGCCATCATCTTTTAATTTCACCATGGATAGTCCATTATTGTATTTTTCACCATGGTTTTCTTATCTTTTACATATCTATATGTTTAGTTTATGTTGTTAAACTTTTATATTGTTATATATTTATTATACTAGTATACAATTTATACCGAATATACGTATGAACATATCCAACTTGCACACAAACATTACTAGTTAATGTATACTTTTATCATATTGTTATATCATTTATTATAATATTATACTGTTAAACTTAAAAATATATAAATGTATACTAAATATTATTAAAGTATAATAAATATACAGAATATATATGGTATAACAATATATTGTATAATAGTATAATATATATATATATATATAACAGTATATATCTATATTGAATAATATGTATAACAGTAATTTATCCAATTAAACATATCTCGGATCAATCCGCAAAGGTACAAATTTGTTCCATTCGATTGTACACGCCCGTCGGATGTGATTGTATGACCAATCGTCATGCCGACCCCATACCTAATCGTTAACGATTCCAAAGGAATCAGCTAGTATTCGATTTAAGTCTCGAGCTTCGCCTTGCATCCCGCCTCCCTAAGCAGTCCAGAGCCTCCCTAAAGTTGTACTAAGACACTACAAAGAACCGCGTATGAACGGGGAATAAATTCCCCAAATTGTTTACTGCTCAGGGGTTCAATCGAATTGGGTTTTCATTCAGTCGGCCGAGCCCGATCGAATGAACCTAATTATCCTAATCTTCTATTTTGGAATCTTCCTTGCCCAATATTTCCACACTATTTCAGTCGACTGAACTTTTATTCAATCGGCTAAAATTGCCAAGTTCTGGCAATGAACCTTGGCAGGGAGTAAATTCCCCAAACCGTCACTGATTCGCGTGTAATTTCTTCTGATGCTTCGTCCAATGAGTCAACTTTCTTCCACTGCCTGACTCCACCACGTTGGACTTCCACCGGGGTTACTTTATTGATGATGTTTTAAAAGTGAATTCAATAAGTATTCGAAAAACGGTTTCGACACAAAAATATGCTCTTTGTATGAGTAGAGTTCAACAGACGATTATAGCTGTAAGCTACTGTGCTACTAAATGAAAGTTAATATGCTATAGGATCGCGTAATATTGATAAACTACTTGTGTGGAATATATATTAAGTAAATAATTAAAGGAGTAAAGAAAATGACACCAGAGATTTTTATACTGGTTCGAACTCCCATTCTACGTCCAGTCCCAGACTCCTTCTGGAATTAAACTAGCAATCCTCACTTTATCCGGAGGAATAGATTTACACCGTTTGAGCAACTGAACAGGTCTTCTTTCACCTAAGCAACCGAATAGAACTTCTACCAGCCGAGCAACTGAACAGGACTTCTTTACAAATGACAAAAGTATCCGACTGTAGTGTGCTCTTTGAATAACACTGATAAGTCAATTAAGTACAATCTTCCTATAATATTCTCCTTTATGATTTGTAGTGTAATGTGCTTGAGAATCGTGGAAGATAAAGTGATCAACGATCAGATAATGTAAGTAGTTTGAGTGTAGTTTGAAAACAGAGAGTAGATAAGAATTCAAGAATATTAAAATCAGTTTTAGTTAATTGTTTGGTGAATTCTGAATTCTATATATAGGGATTAAAAAGTTATAACCATTGTCGAATGGTAACAATGAAAAGAAACAGGTGCAACTGTTGGTATGAAGATGTTTCTCTTCGATGAAGAGAAGTATCTTTTCATAAAAAATAGCCATTGAAAATATTCAGTCGGCTGAATGAATTTGTTTAGCCTTCTAAATTTTATAAGTCAAAAACAGCAAAGAAATTGGCTATTTTTGGCCTAATTCAGCCGGCTGAATTAAACCATTCAGCCGGCTGAAACTGCATAAAAATTTATGCTTTGTTTTAGCATTCAGCCATTTGAATGATATTATTCAACTGGCTGAATTCTATTAATAAGCAAAAGTTAGCACTTTCCTTTTAAACTAATGACCTAGGTTCGAGCCCCGCTCCATGTAATATTTGAAAACTTTTTTTCATTTAAAATATGAATGTATATGTGTATATACCATTTTGAGAAGATTTTAACATTTGCAAACTCTAGACACGATATTCTACGACTAATAATACTTTGTTTGTCACCTTCGTCTTGACTCTATCGTGTATATCTCTTCTTGTATCTACATATACATACTTTCATTCTGTTTTGTACTGTGTATCTTTATTTTGAACGTATTTGTTTCTCTATTTTTAATGCTCATGTACCTGCAAATTAGCTTAGAGATTCTTTGGAATAAAGGTATAGTTGTTGTCATTAAAATCCAACAATTTAGGTTCTAAAATAGCGGCTTGTCTTCCTCTAACATGCTGAAATGACGTACACGAGCTCATTACCTTGTGTGTGCATGTGTCAGTACACTCAATCGTGCACGCTTAGACACATAAGCTCACGCAAACACATTACAACTTCGCAAGTTACATTTTGGACTTCACCAGAGCAATTACTCGACGCGGTGTACTCTTATGCAACTTAGCGCAAGCGATGGCTGCTATAGCGACGTGAAATGTTCGTAAAGAACTTGTATTCTAATATATCTATATAATTAAACAATTTCATATATGTGTGTGTCTATACACACACATACACACACATCCAAACTTACAACAACTCTGACTATTATTCGCACAACGTATTGATTATTATGTATCTTTAAATACACGTATACGTAAACTTGTCCGTACTCATATACATACATGTACATTTAAATAAGAAATTCATTTATTAATAAATCATTTATTACTTTACTTGCTAATCTTTTCAATAAAAGTAAAGATGTCTATTTATGCTATTTTATAAAATCTTCAAACTATTTTATACTAGTTTATAAATCAATTTTGACATCTAAAACACTTAATTTGCTTCGTTGAAAATCAAGTATTCTTCAATTTACTATTTTATAAAATCTCATGTCTATTTTATAAAATATATTCTTCCTTTATAAAATATTCAAACCATTTTATAAATACCAATTAAGCTTCATTTGTTAATTTTATAAAATATCGTATCATTTTATAAAATACCTTTATTACGTATAAAATCATTCTATTTAATATATATTGCAAATACTAATTTAGCTTCGTTACCCCTCAATCACTTTAATAATAAGAGTAGAGTTCAAAACTTGCTAAATTAGCTTACTAACAAATTTGAAAATCGTTTGAATTAGTTTAATTATGGCCAACTAATGACATGCATTTAGTTATAACATGTAATTAGTCTCCAATATATCACTATATCACTTATTAACATTAAATTAACCTAAAAATAAATTTCTTAGGTTACTAAATAATTTAAAAAACATTTATTAAGGTCTTAAACCAATAATGAGCTAACGTAATCATGTTTATAACACAAATATAAGCCTAAATCAACTCAAACAATCTTCAAATCACTTTATATAATTGTATAATCATCAGTAATAAAAAATATGAAGTATAACATATAAATTAGTAAGGAGAATCATCTCACCCATTTTTCTTAAACCCAAGCCAAGTTCTAATCATCAAAAATCCACTTTTTGCTTACTTTAAATCTTGAAATGCACACCAACACTCTGATCCAAACCAATTCCTTCGCTGGTTTGGTAGAGAATTAGAAGAAAGAAGTCATAATGATTTTATTTGATTTTATAAAATTTATTCGATAGGTTTAAGATTTGGGGATTAAAGAGGGATAAAGATGAGATTAGTTGAGGATTAGAGAAAGTGGGAAAGAATGAAACGTGAATGGAGAGTGAATGAGAATAATAAAGAGGAGTAAGTCTACTATAGACAACCAACGGACCAAGCTCCAATTCTCTTCATCTGGCATTGTTAATCTTCGAAAATCATCGACTCCAAACATAGTCAAGTTTATACTCATTTTACCCGCATCAAAACAGCGAACCCAATCGGTCGTTTGTAAAAATTAAGTATAGTAGGTGTTCCGTCACTTACCGATTAAATATTTTAATTAATCATTTAAATATTCAATCTTTAAAACTATGGGGCATTACACACCTCCTTAAAAGAATTTCGTCGCCAAAATTCTCTTGAACATGAGAAAGTAACATAACTAATCAAATTTCTCAAATCTCATTTTCAAAAAATTCCACAGTACCTTCCCTTAAGCCATCAGCATAACGAAAACTCCCAAATTAGAATGCATCGCACACTAGGAAATATTGTAACCTACGTCATCCCACATCCCTTAAAAATTCATATCTCTCTTAAGAAAGCTTTTCACTTTTTAAATAATAATCAAATCAAATAAGCATTTAAATAGCTATACATTAGCTCTCAAGTACCTAATTGTACTATACAAAAAGAATTGTATACCAACACAGAATTCAAACCTGTATAACCTCAGTGTAGTAACCAATACTACTATAGTCATACATGACAACCAATTGGAGAGTAAGGTCAAGTTAGTCGGCATCAGAATATACCACGGACCTCGAGTCATATGAAAAGCCAGTGAATTCGTATAGATCACATCTTGACCCCATAGTGTAATGGATGATATATGATTATATAAATACGTAGTCAAAAGCCACGGACCTCGAGTCACATCAAACAATAAGCAGTCAAATACATATGGCAAGCAACAATCAATTATCATATAAGTAGTTAAATACGTATGGCAAGCAACAATCAAACAATAGCAAACCACAACAAACAACAATCAGACAATAAGTAGTTATAAGAAACCAGCAACAAGACAACCAACAAGTCATAGCAAGCAAGAATGAACAAAATAACTAGCATACAAATTATTAAACATGCAAGCGAGCAATCGAAAAAAATCAACAACAATAAAAATCGACCAATAGAAAAATCAAACAACAATACACAACATCAAATAGTTGCAACAACAGCAAGCAACAAGCGACAAGCAACAACAAGCAATAAACAAAAACAGTAGCAAGCAACAAACAATAAAATGCCTACAAAACAACTAAATATTTAAAAAGAGTCTATAACATCATACAAGGTAACCATTAAGAGTCAAACGCGCATGTCAAACCATAAACTCAAACGAGTCCGTTCAACATTAAAATGAATAAACACCCAAGTGGTGTAACCCCTTCCGTGAATATAATACATGAAAGACTATTACATCTCCCAATACATAAAGGAAAACCTATACGATATGTAGAATTATCGAGTCTCGAAATTCTAGAATGAATCCCACAAGTAACGCCGTAACTCTCCTTTTCTTTCGAACAGAACTCATTCTCCAAAGGAGAAAATTATACCACTTTAATCATCATGAAATAATGATCTATAATTTCTTGGGTTTTGTTGGGTTCAAATTCAGCTCGATTGCATATTGTTAATTGGGATAATATACTAAGTGCACTACGACACTCATCTAGGAAAGTATCATCTCGTAACTTAGAAGATCATCCGAATTGCCACAAAACTAGTTGAGAAACCCTTCCTCGAACTATCTCACAAATAATAATTATACTACACTAAAATTTTGCAATAACTAAAGATCATCGTACCACGATGCCTATTCCAACCATACATTTGCTCGCAAGATTTTTGTTGTTAAATTTGGGTCGGTTACCTGACTCTATCTGTGCGAACTCCGATCTAGTTCTTGATCTAACCACTGAGATCTACTTGCACGACTGAGGTCGAGTTTAAAAAATCTCTCAATCATCCAAGAATACAACTCAAGTGCATGTTTATCAGATTCAAGTTAAAAACTCTTTCCTAGCTGGTGCGAATCACCTAGAAACACTGTGCTCAAACGATAGGTTAAGAAATGTCATGTAAATGGACCAATCTTTAGAAAATGTCCATTTTGGCATGTGGGATTACTCCGATCATCTAAGCTTTATTGGCACAAACAAAAAAAATTATAACATGAACGATTCTAGACTAACGCCTATAAGTCATTAGCTCGGTCTCTGCTCAGTACTGGGCAACTACCGAACTCTACTTGAATATAAATCCAAGTCACACTTCATCAACCAACTCATTCAACTTGAAAGCTCGTGCATCAAGTTCGAATGGTAATACTATCGTTCGTTTCATCTAAATTTTACAACTAAAGTTACTCATACAAGGTTTATCTCCATTGAAGAATTTACCTACTATGAAAGGTGTCAAGTTTAACATATCTACCAAGTAATTAGCAACAGATAAAATATACCACTCAAGTGTCGGAGGAACAGAAGTGAGTTCCCAAAAATAGAGCATATCTCACTACATAAGTTCCTTTAAATCCTCCTAATCACATGCCTGCTAGGACCTGGTAATGCCTGAAAGGCATAAGTCATCAAAACTTACTCACCCTTCGAAAATGTAGGATAATCGTTCTTCAAGTGAACAAGCCAATTGCAATTGAAGCACTTATGCTTCACTTTAGCTAGATGACATCTTATAGCAAAATGTCCCTATAAGTCATGGGAGTGACATACTAGGCCAGCTTTTTCTTCACATAAGCTCAATCTTCCTTTTATCATGGTCTTTACGCCTCAGTTGGAGTTTCGATTGCTTTCTACTTTCATTACCTCAATGGTATCTCAAGGGCATTCTCATGGAGGAGAACCATCCCAATGAGATATTCAAAATTAGACCCTAACAGGGATAAGGCTAAGCAATGCATCCCCAACCAATGCTTAAGACCTAAGGCAAACCTCTTTGCCCACAACAACGAAGCACCGACCATCTCAGACCCCAAAAGCAAAAGGTTGAATTGATCAACACTCCTTCACTTAAAAACTGCCTTGCTCGAGATGGCTGGAATACTTAAGCTACATGTCCTTCTCGATCTCAGAAATCAACTGAGAACCAAAGCAACGTATGAATTAATTCCAAATCATAGGCCTGCTCATCAGCCACACAAACACTACATCCTATCCAGCCAAAGTCTCCCTTCTTCAATGCCGATAAATAATCTTCCTTAAGAGAACATTCCCTAGATTTATATCGATGAAAGCCCTTGTAACGACCCAGAATTTGACCACTTTAAAATATAATATTCAAAGTGATTTTAAATGTAAAATAAGTAAGGTTATATGATTCAGACAAAATTAAATAGGATTTGGAAAGAGAAGTATACACAAAAATAGTAACATTTGCCTATATCAACAAAAGTGACAAAATGCTGATTTAAAAAAAGTAAGTTTCAATGATTAAATAAATTATTTTAATTTATTTATGAGTGCTAATATTTTTAAATAGAATTATACAAATTTATTTTTAAATTTAGTTCACATAAATAAATAGTTTAACTAAAACGTCAAAATGTGACCGTAAAACATTTTGTCGAAAAATGACGTTTTGTCGATTAAAAGTTGTTGCAACGCCGTCGCACCTTTACTTTTATATAGAAACATATATTAAAATAGTGTAAGTGTTACTTAATTTATTAAACATGTTTACTTTTACTAAATAAGATTAGAAAACTTCTAGAAGTCATTAAAAAAAGTAAGTAAGAATTAACAAAAGTAAGTAAGAAAGGTCAAAAGTAAACATCAAATCAATATCAAATCAAAACCAACATAATTATGATATTCTTTACTTAATCTTTAAGTGACCAAGACATAAAGTAAGGACGTGAAAGATGATGTTAAGTATTGAAAAAGTGGAGATTACTTTAGGTAGAAGTAAGGTTATTTTGTTAATTTGGTAAGAGGCTATTTTGGTAAATTTACCACTTCTTTCTTTTTCTATAAATATCCACATCCTTCTCTCATTTCATTCACATTTTCTTCTTATTCTTTTCTCAAGCTTCTTCATCTTCTTCCTCTTCTCTTTAATGGCTTCCATGCCATATAAAAAATTAGAAAGAAATAATGTCAAAATATTTATAAAATATTCAAAAGAAATCAATGTCCATTCTCTTCAAATCAAACTCCTCTTTTCTTTATATTTTACCTCTTCTTCTCTTGGCCATATCTTCTTCAAACCCGAACCAAAATACAAAATTATTCTTTTTAAATCATGTATTTTTCCAGTGGCTACAACTTCCATGTTGACCACTTTGTTAAATTCTAAAGATAACTATGCCAAAAATACATTTCTTTTCAGTTCATTTTCTGACCCAGTTTTTAAGCCAGAGAATAAGCCAATTTGTTTTGATCATAACTTGATCATGACAGATCCAAATTAAGAAATTCTTTTTTTTAAACCATATAAATTTTAGTGGCTACAACCTTTATGCTGACTACTTTTTCCAGTTTTAATGTTTTCTATACCTGAAACTCAATTCTTTGAAGTGCATTTTCGGGCTTTATTTTTATGAATCCAAATATAGCTCTTTTTCTTTCGACCATATCTTCCTCAAAATTAACCAAAACAAGTGATACTTTTTTTAAATTCAAGAGAAACGAATTTGCAACAACTTTTCTGTTAATAAGTTTTTCAAATTTTGTGAGTAAGAGAGTCAAAAATAAGGGAGAAGATGACCTATTTTTCCGATCTAAATCTTGGGAATTCAAGTTCAAAGCTCTACCGCTTCTTCTCTATATTTTCGGCCAACCTCCATCTCAAGACTCGGCCCAGATATGGGATAGGAGAGGGTGTTGTTTGCTAGTGTTTAATGGAGTAGGAATTAATTTGTGAAGTGTTGGTTGATTAGAATGTTGGTAGGAAGTTAATCGCTTTGGTTTATGGTGAGAAATTCTCATTGTTTTTGAATTTATATTTTGATTATGTTATAAATCATATTTACACTCTTATGACATATGAATGTTTATACCAAATTGATTGTTAATATGGATGATTTTATAGTTAGTAAATTAAGTGAGTTGTGATAATATATCCCGTTATGACATTAGTAGTGAATGTTAGATTTGAAATCATATGCATGTGATTGGTTGAATGGATGTTATGTTAGTGATAAATATGAATATTGGATATGTTCATTTTGATTAAGTAATCTCTTTATCTAAATAGACCATATTTTAGTAATATGAGATATTGTGGAAAAATAAGTCCCTTTTCATTTAGAAGTGAAACTAAAGTTAAAATGAAAGAGAATTTGAAATTTAAAGTGAAACGGATTTGAAAAGGATAGTTAATTAGAAATTGAAATTGAGATGAATAGTGAAATTGAAATCGATTTTAAAAAAGTGAAATTTAGTTTGAGATTGAATTGATGTTTAAATTGAAATTAGATTTGAAATCTAAATTTTAAATGTGTTTAATTTGAGATTAGAATTGAAATCGAATTGAAATTGGAATTTAAAATTTAATATTAAAATAACAGGAATAAAATAATGTTATAATGTGGTAATAGTGAAAATATATTTTAAATACTTTAAAAAGTGAAAATATTGATTTAAAATGATTTGTAATGATTTTATAAGTGTTGAAATTCAATTTGAATAGATTGTTTCAAATATTGAAAAATAAGTTAAAACTAGATGCGTCGCGCAACGGTAGTTCGCGATTTCGCGCCGAAAAGTTCAAATGAGTGTATAGAGTAGAATACAGCTTGGAAATCGTCAATAAGAAAATTCCAGACTGTTATATCTATATCTTTTAAATGAAGAAAGAAAATCAAAGTTTCGTTGCGTAGATTTTGAAATAAGTCCAAATCAATTTTCTAGAAAAATCGTGCTAGTGCAGTTTAGTGACCATAACGGAAAATTTGTTTAAACGGATGTTTTTAATTATGGAAAAATATGAAATAAATTTGATAAATCTATTTAAATGATTTAAAAGATATTTGAATCGAAATATATGATTTTTCAAATATTTAAAACTTGTTTAATTCAAATAAGCTTATTTAGCACTTTCCGTAGCACTTTTCTGCCGCAAATTCTATAACTTTTGGAAGTGAGTTTACATGTAACAATGATTTTTCTAGAATCAATTGTGAATGTTTTTAAAAGGATGATTAATCATTTTGAAAGATAATTTGGAATATTTATAAGCAATTCCAAAATAAAATTGAAAGATCTGAGTATGCGGAAACGACAAGTACATTTGTCCCTCCTGTGAGATCTGGAAAGATAAAAAAGGTGTTTAACTAAGGTTAGGGATGGAGCAACCAGTGCCCTGAACGTACCTGGCCTATGTTTTCTTTTCTTAGGCGAGGGATGAAATAGATCGAAAGAAAATCCCGGATGCTCTTAAATAAAAAGATTCTGTTAAGTTTTTCAAAATAAAAGAAAATTGGTATTATCCAAAAGTTAATCAATCTCCAAAAATGAATGATTTCTATGATCCTATTTACTTCAAAATGTTTGTTAATATTGATTTAGGGTTTATCGTAAACGATGACTTAAATAACATTGTTTTTGACCCGCCTAAAGTTAAAGAATTTGATCAAGAATTAAGTAAGGAAATTTGAGATATTTTACAAAGAAAAAGAATGAATTTCTTAGAAATTATCCTAAGTCAAAAGAAAGAGATTTCGAAATCATCCGAAAAGAAACTAAGTTAAAAGAGACTTAATAAATCTTGTATACTCATATTCACTTTCTATCGATATTGGATTTCGAATGAACCGGGGTCGGATTTGGGTAAATCCCATCCGAAAACCACTTCGAACCAATGTATACGTTCGAACGTGAAGACATGTTGAAGACGATGATTATTGAAGACCGTGGATCTTCATAGCAGGACTACTTGTTGATTTGCGCAAGGTCGCACCCATTATAGAGTTATATATAGCAGTGGTCTCTTCGTGATGGAGATTTTTCGGATTGCAAGGGCTTCTCGCCTAATAATGGCCGAGGAAAGTGCCTTCGGTTTGTCCGGTTCCTAGACAACTTGTATGGACGTTTGTTTGACATTGCATTTCTAACGATTACATACATCGGTTTTGCTTGATTATGTTCAGCCTGATGGGGGTTCTCGCTTCTTGTTAGGTAGCGAACGGATGACTCTTGCCCCTACATGTCCCTAGAGTGAATGGGTTGTTTGTAGTTGAGAAGCTGGCCGTAAAAGCAAAGCGCGAGATATCAGTGTGAGCTATGGTGGGTATTACCCACTGGTTGTGGAGATGCTGGCCGTAAAAGCAAAGCGCGAGGTATCAGTGTGAGCCGGTCTTGTGTTGGTAGAGGTGCTTTGTGATGGTTCCTCGGGACATCCATCTGGAGGTGTATCCATTCGGAAGGTAGATCATGCGCCTGGTCATTTGTATGGAAATCCATTCTCCAATAATAACCTACGGTTTTGTTTGTATTGGCGTAATGAATAGCCTCGAAATGCTATATGGGTAACCATTCCGGATAAGATTAATAAGTTTATTTGCAAATGTTTTTAAAGAGATGTCATTAAGAATAATACCAAACGTTTTGATATAAAAGTGATTTAGTTATCATAAGGTAAAAACCCGTCCGTGTTTATGTATGGGCGTGGTCTTATGACATACTCTTTATTTTCAAAGAATTTATAAAAAGGCTGATATATGACACTGTCATCTATTATTGAGTTTTTCTCACGCTGGTTTATCAAGCTTGATCTAGGTATTTTCAATACTTGGGTCAGATCCGAGTAGTTTCAGGATAGTCGAAGACGGTTGGAGTTTCCAAAGGAGAGCTAGAGATATTCATCGACGTATGGGCATATTCTTTTATCCGCTGTACTTAGTGAATTTTGTTTTATGTTTTCAGCATTTGTAAGGGCAGGTTTTATAACTGTCCAAGCTGAATTTAGGTTAGACTCTGATATATGTATTTAAAAAGTTTTCCGCTATAAAAATATTTGTTCAATATTATATGTTATACCATTCGAGTGAGATTCTGTTCTGTCCACTTTTCTTTATCTCCCTTAAAGATCCGTCTTTTCGTGCAATTTGAGTTGGACATGTGTGGTTTATTATCGATTCAAATGGTACGGGAAAACGGACCTTTACATTTGGTATCAGAGCTTTTGGTTGAGCGAACACCGAAGCCTGATAGGGGTAAGTCTCATCAGAGATAGGATTAGTAATATCATAGGATGAGTAACTCATTAGAGACAGGGTTAGTAACACCCTAGAATGAGTTATGAGAGTATTATATATATATATAAGAGCGTATTTGTTAATTTTATAAAAATGGTTTTGTTTTAAAGAAATTGGTAAATGAAATAATTTTACCTTAGGTTTATATTATAAATATTAAAAGGGATATCTTTATCTTTTGGGTTAGAAATTAAGGATTAATTGTAATTTAGCTTAGGTAAAATATGAATATCTTGCGATTATAATTGCACAATTTGACTATAAGATATTCCATATAGAACCAATTGATTGAAACCTAGAATTTAGGACTTTAATCATATACCCTTAAATATGTAGTATTAAGAAATAATAATGATTAAGTGATTATCATAATGGATGCATTTAAAAGATAAGTACAAATATCTTGTGAAGTAAAATTCACGATTTGATTATAAGATATTTGATGATAATACTAAAGCTAGATGTAACAACCCGCATATTTATCGATTTTATATTTAAATGTTTTATTTAAATATTTTATCGATACTCGGAATATTGTCCGAAAAGCTACTTTTAGATACGGTCGAATTAGGACTCGGGACCACTTCCATTGAGTTCAAAATGTCGTTTGCAACCTTTTTGAGTATAAGCTTCGATATGTTTGGAGTAAGTTGAATTTTGCTACCTTTTCACTTAGGGCTTTGGGTTGGGTTCAGCCCACTAGCCAACTTAATACCCCATACTGAACCACTCCTCTTCATTCACTCCCTCTTCCTCTACTTTTCAGTTCTAAAGAGATTAATGGTGAGTGGAATGGGAAATTAAAACTCAAGCCCACTTTTCTTTAGCAAATCAAGCTGTAGCTCCAAACTAATAGAAGAAACTTTGCATAGATTCAAGCTCATTTGGGTTGTGTTGAAGAGTGGTTGATTCTCCCTTTTGCTTTCAAGCTTCTTCTTCATTTGTTTTTGTGAAAAGGTGAGATTTTTATCTCACATCTAAGACTATATTTATCTTCGATTGTTAGGTATGAATTCCTAACACTTATTCTTTTGCAATTGCTTTTGGTTTGGATTGAATTTGTGAATATTCCAATTTTTAGTGTTTTGGGTTCAATTCTTTAAGAATCATAGCTTTGATGTCTTGATCATGTTTATGGTGATGAACCGAAGAGCTTCTATGGCCGTGTAGTCAATAGCGTAAATCGTTAGTGCCGTTGCTCGACCGATTGCAATTCGGAAGGGATTGGCATTCATTAGATAGGCATGGAAGTGGTGGCAACAGGGTCCGGCCGACCGAGCTCTGTAGCCGGCCGACCGACCTGCTACCCGAGCACTTCTTGCCTTTGTTTTGGAAGTGCAGGTTACAGGCTCCGGCCGACCGAACTCAGGGTCCGGTCGACCGACCTGCTACCCGAGCATTTCCACCTTTGGTTCAGTCAACCGACTCAGGGAGTCCGGTTGACCGACCTGCTCCTATTTGCCAATTTTGCTTATATTGCTTATTTTGTTGAATTTCCAACTTTAATCGATTCGTGTTGTTTCCCTTTTGTTGTTATCACTTATTATCGACTTTGATGACATTTTCTTTGGGAATTTTCGAAATATCCATTTTAATGGGTTTGATAACGATTCCTTTGGATTTTATTCACATCTTCGAATGTGAATTTCGGTGATTGATTGTTTTACAATCATTTTTGTGATTTGTCACTTTAAAAATATAAAGGTTTTAATACTAGTAGTAAATATCAAAACTCTTTTATCAGAACGATTTCAACTCTATTTTCAATATCAAGCTTGTTTATAAAATAGTTTTTCAATCTATTAGTATATACAAATCTTTACCTCACTCGTATGAGAAATCTAATTAAACGGCTTAGTAAAACGAGTGGTATGAAACGCTTGCGTTTACTTCGTTGGTTAATTCTTGGACTTGTTCGATTGAATCTTTTGTGACAATTTTCTAGTGAAGATCTACAATTTGTTCGTAAATATTTAAGTTAAGCTAGTGGTTATGGAACATGAAGCTAAGCTCATATATTTACTAACTTAGAGTAATTGACACTTTCTTGATGATCATTGAGGATCATTTTTGTGATTTAGACTAGCGCTATGCTATGTTTCTTTGTCCATGAAGGGGACGGTACCTCGTTTTATTGAGTTTCTTCTCATTTTTATTTTAGGCTAACGACCTATTTATTTCTTGGGGTTTCGACCCAATTTTTGTGGGCTAGCGACCCACGTTTTTATGGAGTTCGGATCTTCAGGCGTACCGTTGTACTACGTCATTGTTTCGAATTTTACAAGTTTCAGGTTCCTCGGGCGTACCGTTGTACTACGTCATTGCACCGAATTTTACGAGTTTCAGGTTCCTCGGGCGTACCGTTGTACAACGTCGTTGCACCGGCTCTATGGTTAGCGACCATGGGATAGCGTCCCGTTTTGTGATACACGTGTTGGTGAGTTTTCATGCTCCCGTTTTGTGATAGGCCTCCCCCTTTTTGTGATTGATCGTTTCTTCGATCACTTTTGTGATTCCTGGATTTCTATTGATGATTTCTAGAATTTGAATTTCACCAATTTTATGATTGCCATTTATATGTTGTCAATATTTGTGGCTTGGTGAATGAAATAAGGAGTATGACATTCCTTCTGATCTTTGAGAAGATTTTTTGTGATATTGATTAATCTCTTGTTGATTTTCAATTACTTATTTATCACAGCTTGGCATTGTGATTATTATACGTTTAGTTATATCTCTTATTCTATATCATTTCATCTGATATTTATAGCTAGACTAATTCATTTATTATTTTCTTGTTAATTAATACTCGGGTCAGACCGAGATGTTACAGGTGCTTCTGCTTGACTTCACTTCTAGGATTATCATCCTGACTTTTGGCTAACTACTTAGATTAGTAGTTTTTGGTTGTATACATTTGAGATATAGACTCATAGTTGTGGACTTATTCTTTTGTATAGCACATGTTGCTATTCTTTTGTGTCATTGTGGATCTTTTTGACCACAACTCTGATGAACACTTTTATGTGTTATATATATTCATGTCTATTTCCGCCTTTGTGATATGAACTATCTGTGACTGATTTGAGTTATGTTTATTTCTATATTTGTTTCCGAAGACATTATAGCCACTGTGTAGTAGCTTTGAGTTTGTGTCGGTATGTCGGATTTCCTCTTGAAAAGAATGCAAGTTATATTTTATCTGGCATATCGGTACTCGCACAAAGCAATTATACAGATGGTCGCTCCTCAACAGCCTTATTCTCCGTGCTAGTTGACGGCATTACATCGTAGTGTTCTTGGCTAGCGTGGGTATAGAGGTGGGGCGTCACAGCTTGGTATCAGAGCCAAACTTCGGAACAATGTAGAATAATTTAACAATGATCATCGTCCTAAGTCCTTCTTAAGAGTCGTCCCTTAGGATTTAATTCGAGTCTTCGTACCGATTCATCCTATTATGATTCCTTGTTTTATCTATCGAGATTGCTTGATATTCATTTGGTGAATAACCTTTTTCTTCTTCTTTCTTTCTTTCTAAAGGAAGAGAAATGGTTAGACCTGGCCGTCCCAGCGCCGGTCAATCTAGTTCTACTCCCCAGGATGGAGTTTTTATGTCTGCCCAGTAGCTTCTTGACCTAGTAAAGAATGCTCAAGCAGCCGGTTCTAATGCGGAACCTACTCACCCTAAGTCTGGATTTGCACGCTTGTGCAACGATTATATCAACTTGGGTAGGAAGCCATTCAAGGGTTCTGAAACTATTATTGAAGTCCAGGCTTGGCTGAGATCATGCGATCGAATCTTTTCTCGCATGAATCTTATCGATCTTCACCGTGTTCAGGTGGCTTCTAGTATGCTCCAAGAAAGAGCATTAGATTGGTATGAGCTTCTGATTTATGAAATTATTGAAGCGGATCTCACTTGGGAGAAATTCCGAGAACGCTTCGAATTAAAATTTGTGCCAGAAGCTGAGAAGGTGACTTTGGCTCGTCGTTTTATTGACCTTGTTCAAGGTGAATCTTCTGTGACAGAATATGTCGCATCTTTCGAATCTCTTTCCAAATACGGGGTTGAATACATTAACACCCCATTGAAGAAAAATCAGAGATTTGTTTTGGCTTGAACAAAAATCTCAAGAAGCCATTACTTCTAAAGCTAGAAGTTTCTTTTGATCAACTTGTTGATATCTCTCTTCGACTTGAAGAGGCAGATAAAGAAAGTGATGCTGATGCTGTGGGTGCCAAACCAAAATTCAACCACAACAAGAAAAGGCCTATTAAGTTCAAGGGGTCTTATCCCAACAAGAAAGGGAAGCAAGCAATTCCGGTAGCAAAAGCTTGTGCCCCAAGTGGTGGGCAATGCTACAATTGTGGTTCTAAGGACCATTATGCGAACAAGTGTCTGAAACCTCTCTTTTGTCGCTATTGCAAAAGTTCGGACCATTATTTGTCTTCTTGTCCCAAACTTCAAGGTAGGAAGGAGGGAAAGCTTAATGTTGCTAAAGCCCCTGGCAACACATCTCGTGGAAAAGGTATTTCTCATTCTATCCTTGATGGCATTATTATGTTTCGTGATCAACCCATTCGAGTTCTTTTTGATACGGGTGCATCCCACTCTTTTATTTCAAAAGAACTTGTTGATACTTTTCTTGGATGTTTTGTGTTTAATGACTTCTTTGAGAATTGCGAATCCGGTTGGTGGATCCGCAACAACCAGTTTATTGTGTAAAGATGTCGAGATTATTTTGTGTGATCTTTCTTTCTGTGCCGACTTGCATGTTATGCGCTAGTTAGGCTTTGGAACGAATTTGGGAATTGATTGGCTTAACCGTTATGAAGCTCTTATCCAATGTCCTGAGCGAACTATTCATCTTCGACTTCCTCAATCTGTTAAGCAGATTTCTATTAATCTTAAAGATTCGGATTCCTGTTTGGTTGCACCTTTATACTCTTTAAACCCTCATGATGACGATAATGATGAAGAGGAAGATATTATTTCTCTTATTCACGTTGTTCGTGAATTTTCCGACATATTTGAGCCTGTTTTAGGATTACCACCTAAGCGAGCAATTGAGTTCAGAATTAATCTCATCCCTGGCGCTCTACCTATTACTCGTCCTCCTTATCGGTTGTCCAATAAAGAAAATGAGGAGATGCGCAATCAATTATCCGAATTGGAGATGAAGCAATTTATTCGCTCTAGTTCCTCTCATTGGGGAGCTTCGGCTATTTTTGTGAAGAAATCTGATGGTACACGTAGGCTTTGCGTTGACTACTGCAAGCTTAATGATCTTACTATTAAGAATAAATATCTTTTACCTCGAATTGATGATCTATTCGATCAACTTAGTGGTGCTAGAGTCTTTTCACAATTAGACTTAGCTACAGGTTTCCATCAGCTTCGTGTTGCAGAGGATAGCATTCCTTTGACTTCGTTCCGTACTCGATATGGATCTTATGAATGGCTTGTTATGCCATTTGGTCTAACAAATGCTCCGGCTTATTCGTCGACCTTATGAATAGAGTTTTCAAAGACTTCCTCGATCGATTTGTTCTCATCTTCATTGATGATATTCTTGTGTATTCAAAAACCGAGGAGGAGCATGAAAATCATCTTCGGATTGTGTTGGAAACTCTTAGGAGCAATCAATTGAAAGCAAAATTTTCTAAATGCCACTTTTGGCAATCTCGTGTGAAGTTTCTCGGTCATAATATTTCCGAATCTGGAATTTCCGTGGATCCTTCAGAGATTGAAGCGATTCAAAATTGGAAGAGACCGGAGAGTGTGACGGAGATCCGTAGCTTTCTTGGATTGGCAGGTTATTACCGCCGTTTCATAAAGGACTTTTCTAAAATTTCCATGCCTCTTACTAGTTTGACAAAGAAAGGTGTTAAATACATTTGGTCGGACAAATGTGAAGCTTCTTTTCAGAAATTAAAAGAACTCCTTTCTGATGCTCCTATTCTTGTTATTCTCGAGGGGAATCAAGATTTCGTTGTTTATACCGATGCTAATCGTGTTGGTTTGGATGCCGTTCTTATGCAAAGAGAACGTGTGTAACGACCCATAAATTTTCGATGTTAAAATTTTGTTAATTTAATAATATTTTATGAGTTAATATTGAAAGAAATAAACTGTTGTAATTTAATAATGGAATAATAACTAAATTAAAGTGAAACAATGTTAATACAAGTTAATTATCAACAATCTTAATGAACTTCCAATTCATTGTATTTAAACATGCTATGCTTGGTCAAATTTTTTTTTAATAAGTAACAAATGTAAACATTTAATTATTGTATAAAATAGATAGTTAAGGGTAACTGAATAAGATCAGTATTGTATAAGCGATTATAATATGTATTGTATTAATGTGTGCATTGATTATAGTGGGATATAAAAGGTAAAGAATAAATTTACAAATGTTATAAAATGTATAATGGTGATAACTATTGTTCGTTACCAATGTATTTAATCAATAGCAATTAAAGGTAATTAAACATCACCTTATGTAAGTTAAGATAATAACTGAAAATTGTTGAATGTAAAATCAATAGAAACGTTAATTATATGTCTAAATGGCAATTGATTTAATAAAAAAAATTGAAACCAATATAAATAAATGAATTGGAATATTAAGTGTGTATAAGTGACTAAATTTCAGCATAATGGAAATAAAATAGTTAACCCAAATAAAAGATGAAATTAGAATTATATAGATGATTTGAACATTTGTTGTAATTAATGAACTTTTAAATGTAACTAAAAGTTAAGGGTAACAATGGTTATAAGTTACCTATTTATTTAGTTCACAAAATTTGTTTTACTTAATTTGTGCAATTAATGTAGATTAAATTGGTAATCGAAGAATGTTAATTCAATAGGATGTAACCAATGAAAATTTTAATCATACTATGACTATTGATTTGAATAAAAATGGAAATCATGTTTGATCAATTTATTGTAGTTTATATTATGATAAATGGATATATTGCAATTGAACGTAAATAAATTTTACATTAATATGGAATAAGACAATAATGTTAGTGTCAACATAATAAAAGGTATAGAAATGTAAACTTTATTTACAAGGCAATGATTTATGAAATAAAAAGATAGAAACCTATGTTAATAATTTCATATAAGGTATCGTTGATTTAATAGTAGGAGTGTAAATCAAAAAGAATAAAAATGAATAAGTTTAGTAAAGGAGTAAACATATGTTTATTAGCTGAAAGATTGATTGTAGAGATGAGTAACTATTATTTAGTGAGAAATGAGTAATTACTATTTGTATCCAATAATGTAAATATGTTTAAGTTACTATTAGATAGGAAAAATTGTTTAATTCTCATTACATTCATTTAGTCCATTTTGAAACTTAATCAACTGAAATGAATGTAATTGAAAATTTCTAATTAATAGGAGACAGAATACTAATTGTAAATTAATAGGTGTAATTAAAAGCAGCTTATGTTTTGTGAAAATAAGGAAAGTTTGATTTAACAAAAAGAACATTTACATCAAATAAATTAATGTTTCATTTATGAATGTACGTCTAATTTCATTAAAATATAAAATAGAATGATTGATTTAAAAAAAAGAAATATATGTTTATTTGAACCGTGTTTTAGCTTACAGATTGATTACAAGAATAGGAAAATAATATATTTCAGTAAGTTATTTATTACTCTTGTGTATAAACAATTTTTCTATTTTTTTTTCTCATGCATTTTAGTTGACTGTTTTATATTTTTTTTCTCATGCATTTTAGTTGACTGTTTTAAAATTAACTTTGTAAGTGATTGCAATTAATGTAGTTCAAATGTTTCAATTAAAAGGAAAGAAACGGTGATTGCAATTAATAGATTTAACAAAAAAATGCACGTTTTGTGTTAAACAAAATTTAATGCTAGTTTACTACATATATGTTTATACCTAAATTCAAACTTATGTTTTAGATCAAAATTTAATGCTAGTTTATATTGAAATCTCATACGTTGTTAAATTAAATATTAATAGGAGATGATAAAGGGGATAAAATAGATTTACACTTGACTATTTCCTTTCCAATTAGACTTTATTAGATTTTTTTGCAACATTACTTACCGTTCCATCTTCACTTTTCTAATTTACTCTTACATTCATCGCCTCTATTTTCATACCTTTTGTTTATGAATGTAAACTATAAGTGGCGATAAAGACGTACATATATATTATACACTTGTTTATATTACCTTGTTTATGCTATCATATTCTGGAATGTATGTTAATGCATTCCTTGTAAAACATTCAATCGAAATGTTAACATGTTGTTTAATTTCCAATCTAATCACAAAGAGGGAGAAATGAAGATTTCTTAATGCTGCATATTCTTTTAATTTATGACACAAATTTGGATGGAGAATTTATTTTCATTTATTGTGTGTTAATTAAATCTTTAAAAGATGTTAATTTCGGTATGTTTAGGGTTAACAAAATTTATTAAGTAAACGATTGTTTTGAAATTTGAATTTTAAAAGTTTGTTTGTATTTACTTTATTTCTTTCCATTCATTTTCCAACTTCATTTTCCGAAACGTCATTTCATTTATTTCTAATTAATAGCGGTCTCTCTTTTCAAATCTCTTTGAACCTAAACCTAACTCTAACCTTATAAATAAGATATGACGCAAATGAAACCACAGACTCCATTCTAATCTTCTTCATCTTTTTCCTTTTCTTTTTTTCTTCAAATCTCCTTATTATCTCTCATTTTAATTTTTCCTTCCTCTTTAAATATTATTCTTCTTCAAATTTTCTTCTATTTCAAACTTTCTTCTTTCTTTTCAAATCTAGATCTTCTCTTCCATTTTCAGTTTTTATTTTAATCCTTTTCTTTTTCAATTCTTCTTTTTCAAATCTTTTTTTTTCCAAACCTTTTAAAAATACATACATTCATATAATATGGAGGAAAATTAAAGTAAATCGAAATAAAAGAAAAATTATGGAACAAAGCTAGCAATCAAGAAGAAGCATACACGTTTTTCACGTGGGAAGAGTGGATGTGGCACGGTATTTTATTTTTGTTTAATTTATTTTTGTAAATCTCGATTTCAATTAGTTCTAATAATCATAACTCAAACATACGAACTCCGTTTCACGTGCGGTTTTGTCCGCTAGGTTCGTATTGAGATCCCGGACACTTTGACGCTTGTTTGGGCGAATTTGGAGACGGTCAAATTTTTGGGCTTAAATTGGATTTAAATTCAATTTAAATTCAAAAGGTGAGTGTTTTAACCCACTCACAACTTCTAAAATTTTCTATGTCTGTTAAATTGACTTAAGATATGAGTAGAAATTTATTTATGACTGTTTGGCATGTTTTGTTCATCATCTCTGTTAAATCGCATTTACTTAATTTACCTGTTAATTTATTATTGCATATAATTTGACAGTTAAAAATTTATTTAGTTGCATATAAACTGATAGTTTAACAGTTTAAATTTATTATTGAATATAAATTGTTAGTTAATATCTGTTATTTATTACCTGTATATCTTATATGCTCTATATTGATGTTTGTTCAAATTGGATGATGATTGAAATAAATGGTTGATGAATGATGTTTGGTAAATGGATGGTGTGTTCTATATTATATAAACTGCAAGTTGTTATGCATTTCCATTTCATTCGGGATTGCGGTTTGAAATGATATATAACCGTAATTTTTATTTTTAAATTGCGGATTGAAATGATATATATCTGTATCACTTGTCCATAGGATTGAAAATTTTATACAGGCACCGCGGTATATATATTTAAAAATATTTTTGAAATGATTTTTCTATGGTTTGGATAGGATACGGTTTAATAAATATTTAATTTTAATATTTTAAAAATCTTATTTTATATATACACACATATAGTTAAATTATTAAATTTAAGCTATGTATAATTTGTTAAATAAACTAAATAAGCTGAATAATGGAGTTTTAATGATTTAAATCAATCTAGATTGGAAGGCAAATTAAAATTTTAATTTGGAATTGGGCGTATTTAAGAATTTAACTATATAAGTGATGTAACTTATTGAAACTTGGAAATTTTAAAGGTATCATATTTATAACTAGATTTAATGAATAATTCTAGTATAAATAAAATGGAAGAAAATTTTTAGTGTTAATAAATTTAGTTTATTTTTAACGGTTATGGATTTATCATGTAAACTTTTCAAACCAAATAATAGGAAAACGAATTGTTGATTTGAAATTCCCAACCTTAGTTTGAAATTCATTAAATACTCAAAGTTTGAAAATATTGAAATCGAAGTGTTTTATTCAAACTGAAAGTGAATCTAAAATTTATGGGTTTAGACTGAATTTAAAGTGAATAAAATTGTGAAGGTGTGGAAATTATTTACTTTTAAAGTAATTTTAAATTCAAACTATTTTATTTTATATACTGTTTGAATATCCAAACCATTTAAGTTTTAGAAGTTATGGTTTTAAAGCTATGATTTTCGAAGTATTACGTTTTGAAAGTTATAATTCAAATGTTTGGTTTTCAGATATTATAAATTTTAAAGCAGTATGATTTTTGAAAAAGAAATATATTTGAAATAAAAATGATATTATTGATTGGGTTTTATAAAAAAATAATATCAAAATGAGTTGTTTTGGAAATTGAAATGATATCGGATTTATGGATTTTGTAATGGATAATTTTATTCTGGTTTTAAAGTATAAACTATTTTTAAAGACCGTGGTGTTATAATAACGTTTGGTTGTTGAAGAGACCGGGATCGGAAGTTGTCATACTCTCTGCCAACCCCGAAAACCACTTTAACAACCGTGTACGCGGTGGAGATTCCAGAATGAAGTAGGATGGTGGCGGCGTTTCCTTTGAGGTAAATACGTGGACCCGACTCCCGTGAGTTGGCATAAGGTGGCTAAAATAGGAGCGATTCTCGGGCCAATGAGGTCATTCCTCTGATCGAACGCACTCCTTCGATATTATACTCTGACTTTTGGATTGATTCGGTGGCCACTTTTGATTTTTGGATTTGGGGGTGTTGTTCGAGTTGGGCGGTAGCTGCGCGCTGCGCGTTTCCACCAGCCCGAATAGCAATTGGTATATCTACCCTGGCATTGCCTAGTTGTGTCGTGTCACCTACCCTATCGCGCCTTGTACGAGTTTGGATATTTCCCGTAGCCCGTGTGGTATCCTCTGGTGGCTTCCCGATCAGGAGGGACTATGGTATTGGATGGAGTACTGGGACTATTACGTGTTAAGGGCTATATGGGTAACCCCTTAATGCTAAGAAAAAGTAAGTTTATTTTACAATTAGACACTATTATAATAGCGCAATATACTACATAGTAAATAGTTTAACGGATCCTTAGGAGAAGTAAATCCCGAGCATCTCTTGAGTTACTGCACTCATATTTATTTCTGTTGATTTAACTCACATAAGATCTTTTAGTTCTGACTCGAGTGTTTTGTTTTCAATACGCTCGGGTCAGTCCGAGCGTTCAAGATTGGAAGATTTAGCTCTGGAGGACGAAGACGAAGATTTATATTATTATTATTTATACTAGTGCACTACACATTGTTCCGCTGCATTATCATTGGTATGTGTAACTCTGATATGTATTATATAAATGGTTTTGAAAACAGATTTATAAATTGTATAATTGATTTTTATATTTCATCCTTCCGCTATGAGATTCTGTTTCTTTTTATTTCTTCCTTATTTTTCTTATTTACCCCATAACAATCCACCCTTCCGTATTGTTTGAATTGGCACGTGTGTCGATTTAAAGCGTGCGAAAAGGAAGGATGTTACGGTTGGTATCAGAGCTTTGGTTTAGCGATATACCTTAGCTTTGTGGGGTTTGACTCTTTACTGATAGGGTAGTAATACCCTATGGGAGTCGCTGAGTGTATATATATGAGAGAGCGTATTTGTTAGTGTTATAAAAAGGTTTTAATATTGTTTTAATCTGTTCCGTTTTGTATTTATAAATTCTGGTTGATTTATGGGACGCTATGACATCAATAGGGATTTTTAAACACTTAATAGGACTGACCGACACAATATTTGTTTTTAATATAGGTGAATGAAATAATTTTGCCTATTATATTTTCTATATATATAAAATAAATTTTTTAAAGATTATATTTGGTTGCAATATATTGGTTGTTAGGAATAAAATTTATAAATAATAGGTAAAATAAGATTGAAAATAAAATCAATGAAAATTTGGAAATTTTAGAACTTAAGTCCGGGATTTTGAAAAATTGCTTTCAAAGGATTTTGAAATATAATAATAGTATTTAGAAATATTTTCTGATATAAATATTTTAATATAATTTGAAAGTATGGTTTTAAAGAAATTCTGGAAAGAAAAAAGGTTGTACTCCCCTCTCTATCGCTGAAAAATAATTTCGGTGATGAGTGCACGCATCATCGACATTCATTTTCGAGTTTCGAAGTGGGAAGGCCATTGTAGTAGTTTTACTACAGATTTATTTTGATAAACAAAAGTGAATTTTAAATTTCTTTAAATATACTTGGATATAGATAAGTTGTGAGTATATATTTATCTATTACTTTAAAATGATTTGAAATTTAACCCGGTATTTAGTTCTTCAGTTTTCGTTAATCAAAAGTTTTAATTTTTTGTAGGAAATGGGTTGTAACTAATTTATAAATTGGAACCTTAAATTGAAATAAGAGATAAATACTAAGTTATAAATAAAATTTAAAGAAAGTTGAATTGGTAATTTATAAACCAAAGATGTAATTATTGAACATTTAATTTAAATTAAAAGATAGGGTAAATCTTGTACAAGTTTCATTTGCATTTCTTAAAAACATATATATAACTTACCATCTATAAAAAGTTAAAATGTTATAAGAAATTTAAACAGAATATTATACAAGTAATAAATTTGAAGTAATGGAGTATTCAATAAAATTCTTTAATAAATAAAGATTGATGTTGTTATTGTATAGACTTAAGTTATAATGAAGATCTTACTATAATAAAATATGATAGAGATAAATGTTGTAAGTAAGTAATTATAGACTTAAGTATATGATGAAGTTATTTATTTTAAAAATAAGTAGAAAGATGAACACTGTAAATAAGTGAAATTAGGCAATAAATAAATGAATGTAATGCAAATAAAATAAATTTGCATATATGGATAAATGAAAACTGTAAGAAATAAAATGTAAACTAAAAAGATAAACCATTATATGAATGAATGATTGATGCGTGTTGATTTTTTTGGGATGGTTATATGCTTGTTGCAAATGATGGTTGATTGATTTGTTTGTTGATTATTTAAAACAGCTTTAAATGTTTCATTTTATATAATTGTTAACCTTTTGGATTATATAAGTGAAATAACAGGTTATGGAAGCAATTGCTATTGCTTTTGGTTTCATAATTAAGCGTAAATTGCCCGAAAAATAGGTACGTTTTTGGATTACAGTTTATAGCGCTATTATATTGTTTCCCCTGTTGGGATATATATTATTTTGAAAATATTTGTTATATTGATATTATATTTTCTCCCGGGCCTCTCCATATAAAGGAGACTCTGTCGAATTTTTTCGCAAATTTTGGACTTAGAAATTTTTTTTGAAAATGATTTCCAAACTTTACTTATTCAAGTATAAAAGATTTAATGGGTATAGAATGGGTATATTTTATTTAAAGTAATAAAATTATTTGTTTATAAAGTTAATATTTTGAATAAGACGTATTGTTTATTTAATTCTTCTTTTCCCTTCTTTTCCTTTTTAGGGACGAAAAGTTTTGAGTGGGGGAGAGTGTAACGACCCATAAATTTTCGATGTTTAAATTTTGTTAATTTAATAATATTTTATGAGTTAATATTGAAAGAAATAAAATGTTGTAATTTAATAATGGAATAATAACTAAATTAAAGTGAAACAATGTTAATACAAGTTAATTATCAACAATCTTAATGAACTTCCAATTCATTGTATTTAAACATGCTATGCTTTGTCAAATTTTTTTTTAATAAGTAACAAATGTAAAGATTTAATTATTGTATAAATTAGATAGTTAAGGGTAACTGAATAAGATCAGTATTGTATAAGGTATTACAATATGTGTTGTATTAATGTGTGCATTGATTATAGTGGGATATAAAAGGTAAAGAATAAATTTACAAATGTTATAAAATGTATAATGGTGATAACTATTGTTCGTTACCAATGTATTTAATCAATAGCAATTAAAGGTAATTAAACATTACCTTAGTTAAGATAATAACTGAAAAATTTTGAATGTAAAATCAATAGAAACGTTAATTATATGTCTAAATGGCAATTGATTTAATAAAAAAAATTGAAACCAATATAAATAAATGAATTGGAATATTAAGTGTGTATAAGTGACTAAATCTCAGCATAATGGAAATAAAATAGTTAACCCAAATAAAAGATGAAATTAGAATTATATAGATGATTTGAACATTTGTTGTAATTAATGAACTTTTAAATGTAATTAAAAGTTAAGGGTAACAATGGTTATAAGTAACCTATTTATTTAGTTCATAAAATTTGTTTTACTTAATTTGTGCAATTAATGTAGATTAAATTGGTAATCGAAGAATGTTAATTCAATAGGATGTAACTAATGAAAATTTTAATCATACTATGACTATTGATTTGAATAAAAATGGAAATCATGTTTGATCAATTTATTGTAGTTTATATTATGATAAATGGATATATTGCAATTGAACGTAAATAAATTTTACATTATTATGGAATAAGACAATAATTGTAGTGTCAACATAATAAAAGGTATAGAAATGTAAACTTTATTTACAAGGCAATGATTTATGAAATAAAAAGATAGAGACCTATGTTAATAATTTCATAAGGTATCGTTGATTTAATAGTAGGAGTGTAAATCAAAAAGAATAAAAATGAATAAGTTTAGTAAAGGAGTAAACATATGTTTATTAGCTGAAAGATTGATTGTAGAGATGAGTAACTATAGTGAGAAATGAGTAACTACTATTTGTATCCCATAATGTAAATATGTTTAAGTTACTATTAGATGGGAAAAATTGTTTAATTCTCATTACATTCATTTAGTCCATTTTGAAACTTAATCAACTGAAATGAATGTAATTGAAAATTTCTAATTAATAGGAGAAAGAATACTAATTGTAAATTAATAGGTGTAATTAAAAGTGGCTTATGTTTTGTGGAAATAAGGAAAGTTTGATTTAACAAAAAGAACATTTACATCAAATAAATGAATGTTTCATTTATGAATGTAGGTCTAATTTCATTAAAATATAAAATAGAATGATTGATTTAAAAAAAAAGAAATATATGTTTATTTGAACTGTGTTTTAGCTTACAAATTGATTACAAGAATAGGAAAATAATATATTTCAGTAAGTTATTTATTACTCTTGTGTATAAACAATTTTTCTATTTTTTTCCTCATGCATTTTAGTTGACTGTTTTAAAATTTAACTTTGTAAGTGATTGCAGTTAATGTAGTTCAAATGTTTCAATTAAAAGGAAAGAAATGGTGATTGCAATTAATAGATTTAACAAAAAAATGAACGTTTTGTGTTAAACAAAATTTAATGCTAGTTTACTACATATATGTTTATACCTAAATTCAAACTTATGTTTTAGATCAAAATTTAATGCTAGTTTGTATTGAAATCTCATAAGTTGTTAAATTAAATATTAATAGGAGATGATAAAGGGGGTAAAATAGATTTACACTTAACTATTTCCTTTCCAATTAGACTTTATTAGATTTTTTTGCAACATAACTTACCTTTCCATCTTCACTTTTCTAATTTACTCTTACATTCATCGCCTCTATTTTCATACCTTTTATTTATGAATGTAAACTATAAGTGGCGATGAAGACGTACATATATATTATACACTTGTTTATATTACCTTGTTTATGCTATCATATTCTGGAATGTATGTTAATGCATTCCTTGTAAAACATTCAATCGAAATGTTAACATGTTGTTTAATTTCCAATCTAATCACAAAGAGGGAGAAATGAAGATTTCTTAATGCTGCATATTCTTTTAATTTATGACATAAATTTGGGTGGAGAATTTATTTTCATTTATTGTGTGCTAATTAAATCTTTAAAAGACGTTAATTTCGATATGTTTAGGGTTAACAAAATTTATTAAGTAAACGATTGTTTTGAAATTTGAATTCTAAAAGTTTATTCGTATTTACTTTACTTCTTCCCATTCATTTTCCAACTTCATTTTCCGAAACGTCATTTCATTTATTTCTAATTAATAGCGGTCTCTCTTTTCAAATCTCTTTGAACCTAAACCTAACTCTAACCTTATAAATAAGATATGACGCAAATGAAACCACAGCCTCCATTCCAATCTTCTTCTTCTTTTTCCTTTTCTGTTTTTCTTCAAATCTCCTTATTATCTCTCATTTTAATTTTTCCTTCCTCTTCAAATATTCTTCTTCTTCAAATTTTCTTCTATTTCAAACTTTCTTCTTTCTTTTCAAATCTAGATCTTCTCTTCCATTTTCAGTTTTTATTTTAATCCTTTTCTTTTTCAATTCTTGTTTTTCAAATCTTTTTTTCCAAACCTTTTAAAAATACATACATTCATATAATAAGGAGGAAAATTAAAGTAAATCGAAATAAAAGAAAAATTATGGAACAAAGCTAGCAATCAAGAAGAAGCATACGCGTTTTTCACGTGGGAAGAGTGGATGTGACACGGTATTTTATTTTATTTTAATTTATTTTTGTAAATCTCGATTTCAGTTAGTTCTAATAATCATAACTCATACATACGAACTCTGTTTCACGCACGGTTTTCTCCGCTAGGTTCGTATTGAGATCCCGGACACTTTGACGCTGGTTTGGACGAATTTGAAGACGGTCAAATTTTTGGGTTTAAATTGGATTTAAATTCAATTTAAATTCAAAAGGTGAGTGTTTCAACCCACTCACAACTTCTAAAATTTCCTATGTCTGTTAAATTGACTTAAGATATGAGTAAAATTTTATTTATGACTGTTTGGCATGTTTTATTCATCATCTCTGTTAAATCGCATTTATTTAATTTACCTGTTAATTTATTATTGCATATAATTTGATAGTCAAAAATTTATTTAGTTGCATATAAACTGGTAGTTTAACAGTTTAAATTTATTATTGAATATAAATTGTTAGTTAATATCTGTTATTTATTACCTGTATATCTTATATGCTCTATATTGATGTTTGTTCAAATTGGATGATGATTGAAATAAATGGTTGATGAATGATGTTTGGTAAATGGATGGTGTGTTCTATATTATATAAACTGCAAGTTGTTATGCATTTCCATTTCATTCGGGATTGCGGTTTGAATGATATATAACCGTAATTTTTATTTTTAAATTGCGAATTGAAATGATAAATATCCGTATCACTTGTCCATAGGATTGAAAATTTTATACAGGCACCGCGGTATATATATTTAAAAATATTTTTGAAATGATTTTTCTATGGTTTGGATAGGATACGGTTTAATAAATATTTAATTTTAATATTTTAAAAATCTTATTTTATATATACACACATATAGTTAAATTATTAAATTTAAGCTATGTATAATTTGTTAAATAAGCTGAATAATGGAGTTTTAATGATTTAAATCAATCTAGATTGGAAGGTAAATTAAAAATTTAATTTGGAATTGAGCGTATTTAAGAATTTAACTATATAAGTGATGTAACTTATTGAAACTTGGAAATTTTAAAGGTATGATATTTATAACTGGATTTAATGAATAATTCTAGTATAAATAAAATGGAAGAAATTTTTTAGTGTTAATAAATTTAGTTTATTTTTAACGGTTATGGATTTATCATGTAAACCTTTCAAACTAAATAATGGAAAAATGAATTGTTGATTTGAAATTCCCAACCTTAGTTTGAAATTCATTAAATACTCAAAGTTTGAAAATATTGAAATCGAAGTGTTTTATTCAAATTGAAAGTGAATCTAAAAGTTATGGGTTTAGACTGAATTTAAAGTTAATAAAATTGTGAAGGTGTGGAAATTATTTACTTTTAAAATAATTTTAAATTCAAACTATTTTATTTTATATACTGTTTCAATATCCAAACCATTCAAGTTTTAGAAGTTATGGTTTTAAAGCTATGATTTTCGAAGTATTACGTTTTGAAAGTTATAATTCAAATGTTTGGTTTTCAGATATTATAAATTTTAAAGCAGTATGATTTTTGAAAAAGAAATATATTTGAAATAAAAATGATATTATTGATTGGGTTTTATAAAAAATAATAATGTCAAAATGAGTTGTTTTGGAAATGGAAATGATATCGGATTTATGGGTTTTGTAATGGATAATTTTATTCTGGTTTTAAAGTATAAACTATTTTTAAAGACGGTGGTGTAATAATAACGTTTGGTTGTCGAAGAGACCGGGATCGAAAGTTGTCATACTCTCTGCCAACCCTGAAAACCACTTTAACAACCGTGTACGCGGTGGAGATTTCAGAATGAAGTAGGATGGTGGCGGCGTTTCCTTTGAGGTAAATACGTGGACCTGACTCCCGTGAGTTGGCATAAGGTGGCTAAAACAGGAGCGATTCTCGGGCCAATGAGGTCATTCCTCTGATCGAACGCACTCCTTCGATATTATATTCTGACTTTTGGATTGATTCGGTGGCCACTTTTGATTTTTGGATTTGGGGGTGTTGCTCGAGGTAGGCGGTAGCTGCGCGCTGCGCGTTTCCACCAGCCCGAATAGCAATTGGTATATCTACCCTGGCATTGCCTAGTTGTGCCGTGTCACCTACCTTATCGCGTCTTGTACGAGTTTGGATTTCTCCCATACCCGTGTGGTATCCTCTGGTGGCTTCCCGATCAGGAGGGACTATGATATTGGATGGACTACTGGGTCTATTACGTGTTAAAGGCTATATGTGTAACCCCTTAATGCTAAGAAAAAGTAAGTTTATTTTACAATTAGACACTATTATAATAGCGCAATATACTACATAGTAAATAGTTTAACGGATCCTTAGGAGATGTAAATCCCGAGCATCTCTTGAGTTACTGCACTCATATTTATTTCTGTTGATTTAACTCACATAAGATCTTTTAGTTCTGACTCGAGTGTTTTGTTTTCAATACGCTCGGGTCAGTCCGAGCGTTCAGGATTGGAAGATTTAGCTCTGGAGGACGAAGACGAAGATTTATATTATTATTATTTATACTAGTGCACTACACACTGTTCCACTGCATTATCATTGGTATGTGTAACTCTGATATGTATTATATAAATGGTTTTGAAAACAAATTTACAAATTGTATAATTGATTTTTATATTTTATCCTTCCGCTATGAGATTCTGTTTCTTTTTATTTCTTCCTTGTTTTTCTTATTTACCCCATAACAATCCACCCTTCCGTATGGTTGAATTGGCACGTGTGTCGATTTAAAGCGTGCGAAAAGGCGGGATGTTACAACGTGTTTTTGCTTATGCTTCTAGGCAATTGAAGCCTGCTGAGACTAGATATGTCACTCATGATTTAGAGCTTGCGGCTATTGTTTTCGCCCTTCGCATTTGGCGTCATTATCTTTTGGGAGAAAAATTTATTCTTTACACCGATCATAAATCCATGAAGTATCTATTTTCTCAAAAGAAACTTAATTTGCGTCAACAACGTTGGCTCGAATTCCTTGCGGCTTATGATCTTGATATTCTTTATACTCCCAGAAAGGGAAATCGTGTTGCCGATGCTCTTAGTCGCAAGCAACAAGCGGTTGTTTCTATGATGATATCCGAATGGAATGATCTTGGGGTTTTATCCACTTGTGAGATTCGAGATCGTATTTCCGATTTATGTTCATCTCTTGTTTTATATAGCCTTGAGGCTCATCCTTCTCTTTTTGACCGCATTCTTGAAGCTCAAAAGCTAGATCCCGAATTGACTCTTCTTGGCCAAAATCTTAGAGATAAACTTTATATTGAAGTTTTGAAAGACTTTGATATTGATTCTCGTGGCAGTATTCGAAAATTTGGTAGACTTATCGTGCCAAATAATGTTGATCTTCGTAAAGACATTTTAGAAGATTCACATCGTTCTAAATTTACCATTCATCCCGGTAGTAGTAAAATGTACGCGGATATGAAGCGACTTTATTATTGGGAGGGAATGAAATATGATATTGCTAACTTTGTTAAGTGTTGCATGACTTGCCAACTCATTAAGGCTGAACATCAAAGGCCTGGTGGGTTATTGCAACCTTTAGAAATTCCAATTTGAAAGTGGGATCAAATTTCCATGGATTTTATAGACGGCCTTCCCCGTTCTCGTTTGGGTCATGATAGCCTATGGGTGATAGTTGATAGACTTACTAAATCCGTCCATTTTATTCCCGTTCGGTCCAATCGGACCATACCTCTTTTGGCCAAACTCTTTATTAAAGAAATTGTTAAATTGCATGGAGTTCCTACTTCTATTGTTAGTGATGTCTTCAAAAAGCTTTGGGAACGAAGCTTAATTTTAGCACCGCTTATCATCCTCGGTCAGATGGACAAACTGAGCTTGTGAAACAAACTCTTGAAGATCTTCTTCGTGCATGTGTTTTTGATTTTGGTGGAAGTTGGGAAGATCACATTTCTCTTGTTGAGTTTTCCCATAATAATAGCTTCCAATCTAGTATTGGCAAATCTCCTTTTGAAGCACTCTATGGAAAGCCATGCCGTTCTCATTCTTGTTGGCTTGAGGTCGGTGAGAAGCTGGTTTTAGGTCCAGATTTTATTCGAGATTCCACAGAAAAGATTGATCTTATTCGTCATAGGATGAAAGAAGCCCAGAATAGACAAAAATCCTATAGCGATCACCGGAGAAGGAAATTAGAATTTTCTGTGGGAGATCTTGTGTTTATCCGTGTTTCACCTATGAAGGGTGTTGTACGTTTCAATCAATCAGGAAGGTTAGCACCTCAATATATTGGTCCATTTTCCATCACCGAACGTATTGGTTCCGTGGCTTATCGCCTTTTATTACCGGCTCAATTTTCGGCTATTCATGACGTGTTTCACGTTTCTCAATTACGGAAGTGCCTTCGAGATTCCAATTCTATTCTTGAGCCAGGTGTTGTGGAAGAAATTGAAGTTTCATCTAATTTAACTTATGAGCAACATCCTATTCGTATTATTGCTTCGCAGGTCAAGCGCCTTCGAAATAAAGATTTTCCGCTTGTTAAAGTTCAGTGGTCCTCAAATCCTAAGGATTTCTCTTGGGAATCTAGGGAATTCATCGAGCGAACACATCCAGACTTACTTTTTCGTGCTCTTTGAGGTGAACTTCTTATTTCAAATTTCTTTTGTGCTGAATATGCTTTTATGGTTGTTACTTTATATTTTCTTCTTAAATATTGCGAGGATGTAATTTCTTTAAGGAGGGGAGTCTGTAACATCCCGCATATTTATCGATTTTATATTTAAATGTTTTATTTAAATATTTTATCGATACTCGGAATTTTGTCCGAAAAGCTACTTTTTGCATACGGTCGAATTAGGACTCGGGACCACTTCCATTGAGTTCAAAATGTCGTTTGCAACCTTTTTGAGTATAAGCTTCGATATGTTTGGAGTAAGTTGAACTTTGCTACCTTTTCACTTAGGGCTTTGGGTTGGGTTCAGCCCACTAGCCAACTTAATACCCCAAACTGAACCACTCCTCTTCATTCACTCCCTCTTCCTCTACTTTTCAGTTCTAAAGAGATTAATGGTGAGTGGAATGGGAAATTAAAACTCAAGCCCTAGTTTTCTTTTGCAAATCAAGCTCTAGCTCCAAACTAATAGAAGAAACTTTGCATAGATTCAAGGTCATTTGGGTTGTGTTGAAGAGTGGTTGATTCTCCCTTTTGCTTTCAAGTTTCTTCTTCATTTGTTTTTGTGAAAAGGTGAGATTTTTATCTCACATCTAAGCCTATATTTATCTTCGATTGTTAGGTATGAATTCCTAACACTTATTCTTATGCAATTGCTTTTGGTTTGGATTGAATTGGTGAATATTCCAATTTTTAGTGTTTGGGTTCAATTCTTTAAGAATCATAGCTTTGATGTCTTGATCATGTTTTTGGTGATAACCGAAGAGCTTCTATGGCCGGGTAGTCGATGGCGTAAATCGTTAGTGCCGTTGCTCGACCGATTGCAATTCGGAAGGGATTGGCATTCATTAGATAGGCATGGGAGTGCTGGCAACAGGGTCCGGCCGACCGAGCTCTGTAGTCGGCCGACCGACCTGCTACCCGAGCACTTCCTGCCTTTGTTTTGGAAGTGCAGGTTACAGGCTCCGGCCGGCCGAGCTCAGGGTCCGGTCAACCGACCTGCAACCCGAGCACTTCCACCTTTGGTTCAGTCAACCGACTCATGGAGTCCGGTTGACCGACCTGCTCCTATTTGCCAATTTTGCCTATATTGTCTATTTTGTTGAATTTCCAACTTTAATCGATTCGTGTTGTTTCCCTTTTGTTGTTATCATTTATTATCGACTTTGATGACATTTTCTTTGGGAATTTTCGAAATATCCATTTTGATGGATTTGATATCGATTCCTTTGGATTTTATTCACGTCTTCGAATGTGAATTTCGATAATTGATTATTTTACAATCATTTTTGTGATTGGCACTTTAAAAATATAAAGGTTTTAATACTAGTAGTAAATATCAAAACTCTTTTATCAAAACGATTTCAACTCTATTTTCAATATCAAGCTTGTTTATAAAACAGTTTTCCAATCTATTAGTATATACAAATCTTTACCTCACTCGTATGAGAAATCTAATTAAACGGCTTAGTAGAACGAGTGGTATGAAACGCTTGCATTTACTTCGTTGGTTAATTTTTGGACTTGTACGATTGAATCTCTTGTGACAATTTTCTAGTGAAGATCTACAATTTGTTCGTAAATATTTAAGTTAAGCTAGTGGTTATGGGACATGAAGCTGAGCTCATATATTTACTAACTTAGAGTAATTGACACTTTCTTGATGATCATTGAGGATCATTTTTGTGATTTAGACTAGCTCTATGCTATGTTTCTTTGTCCATGAAGGGGACGGTACCTCGTTTTATTGAGTTTCGTCTCATTTTTATTTTAGGCTAACGACCCATTTATTTCTTGGGGTTTCGACCCAATTTTTGTGGGCTAGCGACCCACGTTTTTATGGAGTTCGGATCTTCGGGCGTACCGTTGTACTACGTCATTGTTTCGAATTTTACAAGTTTCAGGTTCCTCAGGCGTACCGTTGTACTACGTCATTGCACCGAATTTTACGAGTTTCAGGTTCCTCGGGCGTACCGTTGTACTACGTCGTTGCACCGGCTCTATGGTTGGCGACCATGGGATAGCGTCCCGTTTTGTGATACACGTGTTGGTGAGTTTTCATGCTCCCATTTTGTGATAGGCCTCCCCCTTTTTGTGATTGATTGTTTCTACGATCACTTTTGTGATTCCTGGATTTCTATTGATGATTTCTAGAATTTGAATTTCACCAATTTTATGATTGCCATTTATATGTTGTCAATATTTGTGGCTTGGTGAATGAAATAAGGAGTATGACATTCCTTCTGATCTTTGAGAAGATTTTTTGTGATATTGATTAATCTCTTGTTGATTTTCAATTACTTATTTATCACAGCTTGGCATTGTGATTATTATACGTTTAGTTATATCTCTTATTCTATATCATTTCATCTGATATTTATAGCTAGACTTATTCGTTTATTATTTTCTTGTTAAATAATACTTGGGTCAGACCGAGATGTTACAGGTGCTTCTTCTTGACTTCACTTCTAGGATTATCATCCTGACTTTTGGCTAACTACTTAGATTAGTAGTTTTTGGTTGTATACATTTGAGATATAGACTCATAGTTGTGTACTTATTCTTCTGTATAGCACATGTTGCTATTCTTTTGTGTCATTGTGGATCTTTTTGACCACAACTCTGATGAACACTTTTATGTGTTATATATATTCATGTCTATTTCCGCCTTTGTTATATGAATTATCTGTGACTGATTTGAGTTATGTTTATTTCTATATTTGTTTCCGAAGACATTATAGCCACTGTGTAGTAGCTTTGATTTTGTGTCGGTATGTCGGATTTCCTCTTGAAAAGAATGCAAGTTATATTTTATCTGGCATATCGGTACTCGCACAAAGCAATTATATAGATGGTCGTCCTCAACAGCCTTATTCTCCGTGCTAGTTGACGGCATTACACCGTAGTGTGCTTGGCTAGCGTGGGTATAGAGGTAGGGCGTCACACTAGAAGTGTAATTAGAGAAAGTAAAAAAGGAAATGTATACTTAGAAAAAAATTCTTATCCATAAGTAGGGAAAAAGGGTAAACTTATGTTGGGACTTTTTTTTTCTAAATATAATATAAAAGTATAAGTTCTATAACTTATAAAGGAAATAAGGTAATTTGACATTTAGACACTTTGATTAGGTTAAAAATTGAAGTGAAATTTAGGAATAAGAGATATAAGAAATATCATTCTAATATAAAATTTTGAATTAGTGATACATTTAGGGTAACATTTGTAATTCAAAATGAAGTAAGAATAGAAGTGGATATTTTTGAATAAAATGGTTAATATGTTGATTGTTGGATGAAAATTTTAAATAACAAATACCAAATGAATTAAGTTTCATAATTTGACTATAAGGTATTTGATGGATTTAAGATTTAGAAATAGAAAATGGATAGGTAAATAAGTTAAGTGGTTAACCATAGAATCAGGGAGGAAAAGGTGTACACTTAGTAAAGTTGCCTTATTAATATATGGATTGGATAAATAATATTAGTTAAATGAAAACCTTGGATAAAGAAAACTAAGGGTTGAGTTATATAACCTATTAATTTGAGTTAATAGTAGAGTTTCATATTAGTTAAACACCTTAGTTGAAATAATAACAATCTGAAGTTTAGGGATATGTATATATACTCTTAAGAAGTAAAGGTATATTATACAAGTTTAAGTCATATCTGTATGCTTAAGTAATAATGTATTTAGAAGAAAGTAAATGGTTGTGAAATAAACTTAGATTAATAAATTTTTCAAAGAAATGTATTAGGTAAAGATGAATGTGGATAAGTACATAAGTTAGACGTACATCATTTCAGCACATAAAATTTGATTTAAGATTTGAGTATGGAACTTTAAGGTGTTTACACCAATCCGAAAAAGAATCTATCACTCGATTCTTGACGGTAAGCATTGATGGGTGTTTATGATTATGTACACAAGTTTTCTTTCATAGCTGAGAGCTATGCAAGGAAAGCAAGGATTTATGATCAAGAAGTCCGATCAAAGTCCGCACTAGAAAATCGAGGGATAGATACTAGTTCAAAAGAAAAGTTGTGGATTCGAATAATAGATCGAATCAAATATCACATATAGTATGATGTGTTGAGTCTGTCTACTTAGTAGTTGGATAGTTATCTCAAATAGTAGACACTAAGATATAGTGGTTGGACCGATGTTTTGGTATGCATATATATAGATCACAGATACAATACATGCTCGGGACAAGGAATGAGTTATGCGGTGGTATTCATTTATCTTGATACAGTATCAGTGTTGTTGTTGTGTATTCTATCTTAAGTGTGCAGTGCGCACTAGGATGGGTACGATAGAAGTTTGACTAGATGTATGTGTATATAATCGTAAGTACGTGATAAGTACTCAGGTTAGTGTGGGGAATCTCTGTATGTATGTTTGACATCATTTTCTTTTAATGTTGTTATGATATCGACCTTCTTCTTTTCTATCATCGGTAGAAATAAGTCAAATCATTTAAGGATATGAGTATGAGATAGATTCTTTTATCTAACTTTCTTTTCGAGGACGAAATGCTTTTAGTAAGGGAGAATGTAACGACCCAGAATTTGACCACTTTAAAATATAATATTTAAAGTGATTTTAAATGTAAAATAAGTAAGGTTATATGATTCAAACAAAATTATATAGGATTTGGAAAGAGAAGTATGCACAAAAAATGTAACATTTGCATATATCAACAAAAGTGACAAAATGCTGATTTTAGAAAAGTAAGTTTCCATGATTAAATAAATTATTTTAATTAATTTATGAGTATTAATATTTTTAAATATAATTATACAAATTTATTTTTAAATTTGGTTTACATAAATAGAAAAAGGTGTACACTTAGTAAAGTTGCCTTATTAATATATGGATTGGATAAATATTATTAGTTAAATGAAAACCTTGGATACACTACACCAAAACAGGCAAATTCTAACATTTATAAGTGTTACAAATAATTTCAGTAACACTTTTTAAGTGTTACTAATGGACTGTGAGGAACGGAGCTGCCAAATTCGTAACACTTATAAGTGTTACAAACATACGTCTTACTAACACTTATAAGTGTTGGTACCTGAATATACGGTAACGCTTATAAGTGTTGGTACCTAAATATACGTAACGCTTATAAGTGTTGGTACAGAAATATACGGTAATAACGCTTATAAGTGTTGGTACAGAAATATACGGTAACGCTTATAAGTGTTGGTAACGAAATATACGGTAACGCTTATAAGTGTTGGTATATAAATACACGATAACGCTTATAAGTGTTGGAAAATGAATATTTAGTAACACATATATATATATACCAAAACTTATACGCAAAGTTTAAATATAATCACACTGCAAATAATGGTTTCCATATCACAAATAATTCATCATACATATTCAATGCAAAGTTTAAACGCTCTGCAAATATAGAATAATATATCATAAACAATTGTTTACCTATCTAAAATACCACAATGTCATATATTCAGATATTATTACAACATAAGCTTCAAAAAATATATTTCAAAATACACTTAAAGTTTAACTTACGGTTAACCTAACCATTCCTGATCATCCACTCCAAACTCTAATGGTTTTGAATATTCTTCAACGTCCAATACAACAATCCAAAGCATCCTTCTTCAAGTTCCTGCATTTAATATAAACACTCGATAAAAACTTATACCTTCAAAATCAAAAGGATAAAGACTGAGTTACAACTCAGGTTCTAATTTTTTTTGTATTTATGAATTCGCAAACTTAGTATGCAAAATACATGTTAACCAAACTACATCAGCACTTAGTATGCGAAATACATGTTAATCAAACTACATGAAGATAAAATTGGGTAGCCATACGTATAGACAAAGTATTAATCAATGACAGCTTTCTGCAACACTTCCAAGTTAATGAATAAAGTTATGCAAAAATAAGCAGGTCCAAAACTAACTCAGCAAGAGGGTAGTGCAGAAACAAAACCAAACGGGTTATATATATTAGCATCTCTACAAACAAATATATAAACTGATATATATTTATACACACGCTACTCACACCTGCAATGTTACACGCAAGTACGCAAGATTTCCCAAACGCATCCATTCATACCTGAGCACAGTACCCACAAAGTTCATGGCTACATACGTATATCGTTCAATACTCACACTCACACTGTGCATCACTGCCATATTTAACAACTCAACTGCTCACTGTCAAACTGTGCAACTTCTCCTCTGCCCACCATTAAACAGCCTCTGTCCACCATCCAGTTCATCATTTTTGCTCACTGCCCTTCACCATTCATACCAAACCAACACTTACTGAAGCAACATTCACTATTGAATTCAAACTTCACAGAAGCAACATCCACACTTACTACTTCAACTTCAGTGCCTGTTAAAACTTCAACCAATCACTTACCACTTCTAACCTCTGCATATCAAAGCACAACTGCCCTTTCCAAACAGCATCATCATCAGTCCATCCCCTCCAACATCTCCTCCTTCCTACCATTACCCAGTCAACATATAACCATTTTACAATCGCCTCCTTTTTACTGCTACCACATCCATTTCCAAAACACTTCTGCTACCTAAAACTACTGCTCACATTCACAAGCATTCAACAATCACCCCATCAGTTCACTGCTGCTGTGTTTCCATAAACTACAACTATTTCACCATCACTCAACACAGCCGTTTCCTCCTCCAACAGTTACACTACTGCCACTCCACAACATTACATCTACATACATACATCTCCAACATGCTATCAATATCCATCAAACTAACCACTTGACAACAACCTGACTGACATTACAACTTCCATCAATACAACTTCAAAAGATCCCTCTTTCATCTCCTCACCTCTACAATCTCCAGCAAACTACAAACTACAAACACATCTGACTCTACACAACTGTGCACTTCTACACTGCAACCCACACCATATCAACCCCTACCTTCTACATCAACACAACTGTCATACCATACTTCTACCATATGCATACACACTGGACAATCACTCCATACATCACCTGAACCACACCATGCTTCATCACAAACAAACTGCAACTACCATCCTAGTCCACTGTTTGCTTCAACCAACCAACAATATACTACAAATCAACCCCTACACAGCAATTCCATAACCACATTATACCCACTGTCCACTGCATATTCTCACTGCCAGACATCACAACCCAGGCTTCACTACCCTTATACACTCTGCATCACTGTAACACCCACAGTCCATACCTTTGTTTAGCTAACTATATGTGCTTTTTTTCTCAACTCACTAGTGTCTTCCTATTGCAATTTTTTAGTTTAGTTTTGATCACAAACTTACTACTATAGCTCGACCTTGATCACTCACTTACTACCACTATCATCATTTGGTTGTTCTTACACATAGATGCTAAATTTTAAATGCAGATGTATCTTTTGTAAATGAAAAAAGAATCTTCATCGAATAATGGTCTCAAGTTTCAATTATAATATTTACTAGTTTCTTTTTACAAAATGATATATACACACACACACACACACACACACACACACACACACACACACACACATATATATCCTCTTTTAGAAAGATAAATGTTATTATTTTAATAAAAAAAATACAAAAAACTTGTCAATATCCTAGTGTAAAGTACATGAAAATAAACTAAATTATCAATTATATCCTACATATTCAATTTACAGATCATATAATCAACAAGTGCATTAGATATCATAAATTATATTATTCTCATTGATTACTCATGGTATATCTATTAACATCTGTTATTGACAAAAAGTGGAGGAAAAAGAAGGAAAAAAACAGAGATATCCTTCAATCTTAGTGGCAATATAAATCCACCTCAAAGGAAGAGAGAATCATAAAATATACAATGCAAAAACTTAGCATAATTTTGCCAGCAAATCAGCATAGTAACACAACGTTTCATAATGTAAACTATTTTGTTATAAATCAATATGTAATAAAATTAGAAAGCCTTTTATATGTTCCTTTTCACATTAAACAAACACATTTAAGCTTTTAATTCAACATGTAATGGTAAAATTAAATTCAACGTGAAAGTGAAAGCCTAGAAATTATTATTTCAAAATTGAAAAATACCCAGCATTGTTAATACTTGAAATTGATTGCAGTAGACGTGTATAGATTAAATTATACCCCACAAAGAGAAGACTAAACTAATATTAATTAGCATAGGATAGGCATGGGCTCAATCAATTAGGTAAAGCAGAACCGTTCATGGTTTAACTGGTTTTAAGTCATCATCAATTTGTAGAACATTCAGCGACGGAAGTCTTTGATCGGTTGATTATGTAGAACTTCATAAGATTTATTTCAGTAAATCACAGCTGTAAATTGAAATAGAAAATAAAGCTTATGTGCTGTACCAAATTTCTAAAACAGTAACAATTATCTATTCAAATAAAGAGGTATGCCTCCACCCTCAAGAGTGTTGTTAAAACAACAATTGTTATAAGCTAAACCTTAAACATGGACAAACATAAACTATGGTTACAAATTAGACCATAGATTGAAATAAACATATGTTAACAAACTCAACCATAAGCATCTCCTATATCTATCTCTAATATCAATCTAAGAAATCTCATTCTACATGGCTCAAACGTCAGTTTGGAACCTTTTTTTTGAAATAAATGATTAAATTATGGGTGAGGGAAGAAAATGAAAGAGGGAGTGAACTATAGAGAAATAGTAGTACAAAGGAGGAAGCGAAAAGAAACAATTAAGTGCGAAATATACACGCAACATGTCCGTGTTTCCATTATGGTAATATACAACAATCACAGTAGATATATAAGCTGGTTAAAGACTGAGGTAGCCTTATTGTATAATTTATTGTATAATACAAAACAAGGTTTGGTCATCATTTAATCTAAACTATTATCTTCAACACCAGCGTGCAATCTATAATCTAAATAAAGGCTTGACCAGTAACAAAAGAATAAACCAAGAACCTACATACCAGACAAGATTGTTACTATAATTTTTATACGGTAAAACATCCTAGTTCATATGACTCAATGGACTTATCTAAAAGGATCAATCAAAAAAATTTGTACGGCAAAAATTAAGAACAAAACATTATAAATAACAAGAGATAAGGCAGAATAATCAATACCATGACAGACAAAGCCTCCCTAGTCCAGCGGAAATAGCATCTCTCCATCCAGTACAAACTCCTGAAGCAATAATAACAGTCCGATCGTCTCCTAGTGAAACAATCCTCAGTAGCAGCTCCATAGGAAGATCCTTCCATCCGTTAAAAACAACTCCTTCCATATTTCTTTTTCCATCGACTACTGTAAGATTTTTAAACCAGAAATCCAAGTCAAAAACAACAAATTGATTTGCAATTTTAAAAATTCGTACCTTCGCTTGACCATGTCGATAGATCCCCATCCACTTCCTTTCTCCGCTGGTGCCCTTCGCTTGACCTCTCGCATCCTAAATCAAAACCCGACATCCGCCATTGTCCATAGGCTAGAATACGACAAATGAATGCCTGGTTTGGCAACCGACTCCCTTCGCAACTCGAAACCCAATACAACCATTCACTTCCCAAATCGATGAACGTATGGCCATAGAAATCAAACCTTAGTTTCCAAACTTCAAAACTCCTCACTGTCGATCAACTAAACAGGCTGTCGTAGCTCCACAAACCCAACTAGATGCAGCTCTATCCTCACTGAAATCAAATCGCGATTCAGGTCATCACATCGTAGAAGCTCTATCCGCACTGAAAATTTTGAAGTCGGCGTTCGATATTGGAAAGTGGATGAAGTCACCGTCGAATTTACGAAGTGGTTGAAATCGACGTCGATTTTGGGAGGAATGGGAAAACCCTAAACTAAATTTTCTACGGCTAAAATATGTCTGGGAATGGATGGGTAAGCGTGAGAAGCGAACAGTTACGGAAGAATCCTTTTGTTAATAAATTATTTACATTTTTACCAACTACAGTAACACTTATTTCTGTTGCAAAGTTTATTCAGAAAAGTATTTATTTTCACCAACACTTTTTAGATATCCTAACACTTTTTTATTGTTAGGAGTTTGTGACATTTATAAGTGTTGGCAATTAACAAATATAAACTGTTGCAAAATCACTTATTTGGTGTAGTGATAAAGAAAACTAAGGGTTGAGTTTTATAACTTATTAATTTGAGATAATAGTAGAGTTCCATATTAGTTAAACACCTTAGTTAAACTAATAACAATTTAAAGTTTGGGGATATGTATATATACTCTTAAGAAGTAAAGGTATATGATATAAGTTTAAGTCATATCTGTACGCTTAAGTAATAATGTATTTAGAAGAAAGTAAATGGTTGTGAAATAAACTTGGATTAATAGAAATTTTAAAGAAATGTATTAGGTAAAGATGAATGTGGACAAGTACACAAGTTAGACGTACATCATTTCAGCACATAAAATTTGATCTAAGATTTGAGTACAGAACTTTAAGCTGTTTACACCAATCCAAAAAAGGATTTATCACTCGAATCTTGACAGCGAGCATTGATGGGAGTTTATGATCATGTACACTAATTTTCTATCGTAGTTGAGAGCTATGCAAGGAAAGCTAGGATTTATGATCAAGAAGTCTGATCAAAGTCCGCACTAGAAAATCGAGGGATCGATACTAGTTCAAAAGAAAAGTTATGGATTCGAATAATAGATCGAATCAAATATCACATATAGTATGATGTGTTGGGTCTGTCTACTTAGTAGTTGGATAGTTATCTCAAATAGTAGGCACTAAGATATAGTGGTTGGACCGATGTTTTGGTATGCATATATATATATATATATATATATATATATATATATATATATATATATATATACCATAAATATAGCACATGCGCAGGACAGGGAATGACTTATGTGGTGGTATTCGTTTATCTTGACACGGTATCAATGTGGTTGTTTTGGATGTATAGTCTTGTTTGGTTGTTGTATATTCTATCTTAAGTGTGCAGTGTGCACTAGAATGGGTACGATAGAAGTTTGACTTGATGTATGTGTATATAATCGTAAGTACGTGATAGGTACTCAGGTTAGTGTGGGGAATCTCTGTATGTATGTTTGACATCATATGCTTTTACTGTTGTTATGATGTCCACCTTTTTCTTTTCTATCATCAATAGAAATAAGTCAAATTATTTGAGGATATGAGTATGAGATAGATTCTTTTATCTAACTTTCATTTCGAGGACGAAATACTTTTAAGTATGGAAGAATGTAACGACCCAGAATTTGACCACTTTAAAATATAATATTTAAAGTGGTTTTAAATGTAAAATAAGTAAGGTTATATGATTTAAACAAAATTAGATAGGATTTGGAAAGATAAGTATACACAAAAATAGTAACATTTGCCTATATCAACAAAAGTGACAAAATGCTGATTTTAGAAAAGTAAGTTTAAATGATTAAATAAATTATTTTAATTAATTTATGAGTGCTAATATTTTTCAATAGCGTTATACAAATTTATTTTTAAATTTGGTTTACATAAATAAATAGTTTAACTAAAACGTCAAAATGTGACCGTAAAATATTTTGTCGAAAAACGACATTTTATCGATTAAAAGGTGTCGCAACGTCGTCGCACCTTTATTTTTATATAGAAACATATATTCAATTTGTAATGATTAAAGGAATAAAATAATGATATAATGTGGTAATAGTGAATATATTTTAAATACTTTAAAAAGTGAAAATATTGATTTAAAATAATTTGTAATGATTTTATAAGTGTTGAAATTCAATTTGAATAGATTATTTCAAATATTGAAAAATAAGTTAAAACTATACGTCGCGCAACGGTAGATCGCGATTTCGCGCCGAAAAGTTCAAATGAGTGTATAGGGTGGAATACAGCTTGGAATTCTTCAATAAGAAAATTCCAGACTATTATATCTATATCTTTTAAATGAAGAAAGAAAATCAAAGTTTCGTTGAGTAGTTTTGAAATAAGTCCAAATCAATTTTCTAGAAAAATCGCACTAGTGCAGTTTAGTGACCATAACAGGAAATTTGTTTAAACGGTTGTTTTTAATTATGAAAAATATGGAATAAATTTGATAAATCTATTTAAATGATTTAAAAGAGATTTGGATCGAAAAATATGAATTTTCAAATATTTAAAACTTGTTTAATTCAAATAAGCTTATTTAGCACTTTTCGCAACACTTTTCTGCTGCAAATTCTATAACTTTTGGTAGTGAGTTTACATGTAATAATGATTTTTTCAGAATCAATTGTGAATGTTTCAAAAAGGGTAATTAAGAATTTTGAAAGATAATTTGGAATATTTATAAGCAATTCCAAAATAAAGTTGAAAAATCTGAGTATGCTGAAACGACTAGTACATTTGTCCCGCCTGTGAGATCTGGGAGATAAACAAGGTGTTTAACTAAGGTTAGGGATGGAGCAACCAATGACTTGAACTTATCCGGCCTATGTTTTATTTTCTTAGGCGAGGGGTGGAACAGATCGAAAGGAAATCCCGAATGCTCTTAAATAAAAAGATTCTGTTAAGTTTTCCAAAATAAAAGAAGATTGGTATTATCCAAAAGTTAAGCAATCTCCAAAAATGAATGATTTCTATGATCCTATTTACTTTAAAATGTTTGTTAAGATTGATTTAGGATTTGTCGTAAACGATGTCTTAAATAACATTGTTTTTGACCCGCCTAAAAGTTAAAGAATCTGATCAAGAATTAAGTAAGGAAATTTGAGATATTTTCCAAAGAAAAAGAATGAATTTCATAGAAATTATCCTAAGTCAAAAGAAAGAAATTTCAAAATCATCCAAAAAGAATTAAAGTGAAAAGAGACTTAATAAATCCTGTATACTCATATTCACTTTCTATCGATATTGGATTTCGAAGGAACCGGGGTCGGATTTGGGTAAATCCCATCCGAAAACCACTTCGAACCAATGTATACGTTCGAACGTAAAGACATATTGAAGACGATGATTATTGAAGACCATGGATCTTCATAGCGTGAGGACTGCTTGTTGATTTGCTCGGGGTCGCACCCATTATAGAGTTATATATAGCAGTGGTCTCCTCGTGATGGAGATTTTTCGGATTGCAAGGGCTTCTCGCCTAATAATGGTCGAGGAAAGTGCCTTCGGTTTGTCCTATTCCTGGACAACTTGTCTGGACGTTTGTCTGACATTGCATTTCTAACGATTACGTACATTAGTTTTTACAAACGTACATCAGTGGTGGCGGAGAAAACAACTTCTCTTAGCTTAACACCCTCCTTGAGACGTACAAGCTCAAGGGTTGTATTTTTGTGGAAGACAATTAGTAGTTAACGGAAATGGCAATGTGGCGTTCAAAGATGTGATATGTGCTTTGTGAAAAAGTAATCATACCCTCAAGCCTCATCAAACCGGAAATGACCAGAATAGGATTAGATGTAGTAAGGCTAAGTGGGTCATTCCCAAGTAGGGTATGATCATCCCCTTCTAGATTTTTTTCCCGCTATGACGTTCGGGATGTAAATTAATGTGGTGCATGAAAAGCGGGCCTTTACGGCCCTCTCTTGCTTGTACCCAAGACTGTGTCTTAGCAATAGTATCAAGACTCAGATATGGCTTCCCTCTATGATTGAGGAAATTCCGATAATGCTTTGAAGGAGCTAAAACTGGTGGAGTTAGAAATACCGATGCCCCAAAGGCCACACCAATTCTGACGTCATCAGCATCTGCAGTAAATGTTTACAGACGACGTAATATATTTGCGGTAGCTAAATGATCTCTAAACTGATCAGGCATCGTCCACAATCGCTCGTGCAGTCCATCTGCTAATACTGATAGCCTGATGAAGATACCTTAGCAACTAGTGATAAAAACAAATTAAGTCCAGAAGACAACTGGTGTATACAATATAATATAACAGAAAATGCAACTACACTCTCTCTACTATCTCCTTTCACCAGGTTGATTAACTCAAACTGGTCTACTTAGTCTGAGTGTTGAGCCTAAGCTCTGATACCAACTGTAACAACCCGCTCTTTGTAGAACCCAAAAAGTCATCTCATAACAACGATAGACTCCTGAATACGACAAATGATAGACCGTCGAGGTAAAATTAGAACAAAACATTAGACCAAGACATCGATAGGGTCTTACATTGGAATGACAATATATAATATGCTAAATATACGTAAACAAAATAAAATAACAATATATAAAAGACCGCACTAGTAGAAGCAACTGATAAATAAATATCGATACAGAAAGTCAGAATACATCAACTCCAAGAAGAACGGAGTTCTAAATAAATATATGATACAACAGCCTCGTATACAAATAACAGGTCTGTCATGCACTACTAAAATATCAAGTATATATATCTCAAAATATCAATGCCACGCCTCCAAATCCAGCTATGCATCCTAATTGCATATCCTTAAATGCACCCGATTCTCTAACTACTCAGTCGAGTAGCCCAGAATTGTCAAGACATAAGCAGACAAAGGCAAAATGCGAGTCATACATAAAGTCTAGTGTGAGGAGAACTATCTCAAAATTCTATATATCAAACTATATACAAATAAACAAGAATAACCGAATCACAACCGACCCTCTCCATAAATATGGCTCAGAGTTAATCCTGATCGTCCATAAACAAGTACAATAAACTCATTCAAAAGATAGGGGATCAAACCATAATCTCTTCTTCTCATCTAATCAACGAGCACAACTAATATAATGTAATTGACACGTAACTATATACCGTGATAAAAGAAATCGTAGTATATAAGTATAGAAGTGATAAAAGTGCGATAATTAAAGTCTACACTATGCTACACACAATGATAATATCAATCAACCAATATAGCACAAGCACAACATAACAATGGAGGATAACTCGAATCAATACTTGTCATTACTAATGCGTGGAGTCAACAATGGACACTTATCGCGATCCAACGATTCAAGATAAATAAGGTCAATACACTAACGTACTCAGACATTCATCGCGATCCAATAAAAAATAGAGTCAGCACACTTTTGATCTATAATAAATAGAGTCAACACACTAATGTATTTAGACATCTATCTCGATCTTATAATAAGTTGAGCCAGCACACTAACGTAGCCAGACATCTACCACGATCCAATGATAAAAAGAGTCTGGACACTAACGTGTCCAAATATCTATCAGGATTGAATAATAAATAGAGTCAGCACATTAACATACCCAGACATCTATCTCAATTGTATATTAAATAGAGTCGGCACATTAACATACCCGGTCATCTATCTCGATCTTATAATAAGTAGAACCAACACACAAACATATCCATACAACTACCACGATCCAATAATAAATAGAGATCGCACACTAACGTATCCATACATTTATCAGAATCCAATAATGTATATGGTCATTGATATAAGACCGATAACATGTACGGTCACTATTATAAGACCGATACAATTTATCTAATTTTACATACCCTGGGGTAACCCCCGAAGGTATTGAATTCATTCCATTCAATCATACACACTCATTAGACGTGATCGTGTGACCAACGTCGTGCCGACCCCATGCGTGATCGTTATTGATTCCAAAGAAATCACCTAGCATTCACATTAAAGTCTCGAGCTTCACCTTGCATCTTGCCCTCGAGTAGCACAGAGCCTCCTTGAAGTCGTGCTAAGACACCATAAAGAAACGCATTCGAAAGGGGAAGACATTCCTTGAAGTTGTTTACTATCCAGGGGTTCAGTCTATAGGGGATTTCATTCAATCGACCGAGCCCAATTGGCTGAACCCATTTCCCCTAGTCTATTGTTCTGGGATCCCCCATGGTCAATTCTTCTGCACTAGTTCAGTCGACTGATCTTTTATTCAGTCGATTGAAATTGCCAGGTTCCGGCAATGAACCCGGGCATGGAGTAAATCCACCACACAGTCACCGATTCGCGTGTCGTTTCTTCCAACGCTTTGCCCAATTAGTTACCTTACTCCCAGAGCCAAACTTCATCCCGTCGGACTCTAATGGGATTCGTTTGTTGATATTGTGGACGTGAATTCCATAACTATTCGAAAACCAATTTCGACACGGAAATCAACTCTTTTCACGAGTAGAATTCAATGGGAGATTATAGCAACTCGGCTACTTCTAACATGCCAAAACGACATACCGACCTCCTTGAATTATGCGCAACTTGTAAGCGTGTCGATACACACATTCTTGCACGTTGAGGCACGCACGTTAACACAAACATACGACTTTACAAGTCACATTTCGGACTTCACTGGAGCGATTAGTCGACCCGGTGTACTCTCACGCAACTTAGGCATGCGATAGTTGCTATGGCTACGTGAATTACCCGCAACGAACTTGCATTCAATAATATTTCTATATAATCAAACAATTGCGTCTATTTATGTGCGTATAAAGAACCAAACTTACAATAACTCTAACTACAATTCACACAGCGTATTATTTGTTGTATATCTTCAGATACACGTACATGCAACTTATATACATACACGTATATTTAAATACGTAATGCATTTATTACTTTTACTTACTAATCTTTTTAATAAAAGAAAAGAAATTTCTATATACTATTTTATAAACTCCTCAAACCATTTTATAAAATACAATACTAGCTTAAAAATCAATTTCTCCATCTAAAACACTTAATTTGCTTCATTGAAAATCAAGTATTCATCCATTTACTATTTTATAAAATCTCATATCTATTTTATAAATTATATTCTTCATTTATAAAATATTCAAACCATTTTATAAATACTAATTAAGCTTCATTTGTTATTTTATGAGATGTCTTACCATTTTATAAAATACCTTAATCACCTATAAAAGTCATTCTTCTATTAAAAATATATTTTTAAATACTAATTTAGCTTCATTAACCATCTAATCATTTTAATGATAGAAGTAGAGTTCAAAACTTGTTAAATTATCTTGCTAACTAATTTCAAAATCATTTGAATTAGTTTAATTATGACCAACTAATGACATGCACTTGGTTGGTTAGAAGTATGGGGTGTTACAAAATATACACAGCAGCGTCAAATTATGCACCTAAACCATAATTAAATATGGATCAGTTGTATTTTGTACAATATCAAAATTCAAGTTTGCATTAGCTAGCCATAAGTCATTTTATACTAATAACGTTCCATTAATTTCGCTAAACTTGGTTCTGAATTTCCAAGAGAATCTTGCACTAATAAAGTTTAATACAATGTCGTGTATAAATTTTGAGTGTAGACATACAAAAGGAACTAAAACCTTTAGAATGGTAAACGCTGCCATTTGAGACTATCTAATACAATAGTTTATCAAGTGTTTAAAATTATAAAATAAGACATTCTTTTTCAAACAAGAACTGCAACTTCAGGTCAATTTCGAGTCCAACTTCGATGATGCTTATTAGAGTGGCAGACCTCCTCCAAATCAGGTAAATGCATCTCTTCTCCATCCCTTGAATTATTATTTTGCTTCCAAGCTCTAACCTTCTCAAATGTTTGGTTAGAGGAAGATTTCTCGGTTTGGTGTTGGATATAGCTGCCAGTTGGTTATCGAAGCTCGCCACAATCACCTCTATCCCCAACAGTTACGTCATTAGTGTGATTTATTATCTTGATTTTGTAAAAATCATCTCTTGATCTTAGGTTTTCAATATTAAGTTGTATATTTTCTTGTAGGAATCTGCTTCCCTCATGCATGTAGCTGTGTGAGCGGTTGTCCTGCTCAAATCAGATAAGTACAAATTTTTATTAGCCTCCATCATTGATTCGTAATTTAAATTATAATTACTTATAATTTGCCTACTTCCCTTGCAGGAGTCCCTTCTGGTCTGAGTTGAGGATCGGCCGCCTCCAGTAGTCATGCTATCGGGAATGATTCCACTCCCATTATTAGCCATTTGCTTCCAACAAGCATGATTAAAATGGAAGGTTTTTCTACTATTAGTTTTATAACGATCAGTATAACGGGAAAGTCAAGGGTCAATATAGAGATGTGTTGGTTTGTAATGTGATGTAGAAATACATATGACAGAGATTCAAATACGTGCTTCAACATCAGAAAGTTTGGAATTCTTCATGTGTAATAAACAATAGGACAAGGCTATAATTTAGGATTCATTATCAACTTGCCATACATCATATGTCAAATCACTAAGTAAAACATGTTAAACTATTTATTTCCATGCATGAGCATACAACATTGTAAAATGCTAAAAGGCTAGCCAGCCAACGAGAGTAGTTGTAATTCGTTCATTTTACAGTTCTATTGCAATACCTCAATAAAAATAATAAATAACCAACCAGATTAGTTCCTTTGTTATCAAGCTTTAGTACATTACCACATAGATTTAAATAAATGTGTATTTAGTTTGTTATTACCAATCTTCGATTTCATCTTGTTAAGTATAACCGACACGAATCAGATCATTCATTACGCACGCGTGTGCGCGCGCGTAGAAACATACATACCCCACCACCCCACCCCTCTTACATTAGATAATTAAGGATTATCTTTTTATTTGCAACAAAAAATTTATGGATGGTTTCATATAAGTTAGTGTGAATATGCCTTTATTCCAGAAGAAAAAGGAACAAAAATAAATGCACAAAACTTTTAATATGCAAGACAAGAGAAAGATCAGAATAAACCTAGTAGGTTTTTCCAAAACTATATTGTAAGAGTTGCTTGATGTTTGATCCCAGAATGGCTATGTCTATCACGAATATTTTGATACAATGATTTATATTTTATTTTCATAACAAAATATCTCAAATATCCATTGAAGCTAAATCAATTAGTGTTGCATAAAATACACCATGTGTTGGATACATAATCAATTAAAATATAATGGCATTGCTTACTAAACTATGAAAGCAACAGCTGTTTTTCCCTTGAAACCCCTTCAAGCTGCCATTTACAGTTACATACATCTCATTCCATCAATATCAAAAGGAAAAACATAGCTCATACAATTTGTACATAGATGGCATTAAAACCTAAGAAAGAAATTGAACCTTGCTAAGAAAAATGATAGGGCTTACTCAATCATAGCCATCTCCTCATTTTCAGAAATTTCATTCCTGGAATATATAGTTATTGGTCATAAGCCACGATAAAAAGGAATCTAAATCGCTGATTTACGAACACTAAATCTTAGTTTAAAGGATAAATTCCAGCTTGCTGCTGGCTTAATTGGTAGAAGAGTTTGGGCTCTCTTATTAGGTTAGTTGGCTAGAACATGACCCAAAGCCCAAACGAAAATACCAAAATCCTAATAAACTCCAAACATATCGATGTTTATACCCAAAAAGATTGTAAACGCCATTTTGAACACAATGAAAGTGGTCTCGAGTCCCAATTCGACTTTTTACAAAAGTCACATTTCGGACTTTAAATTCAACGAGCGATGCTATATTTAAATAAAACATTTGAATACATAAATCGTAAAATATGCGAGTTGTTACAAATGTATTGAGAAATAAGATATTAATATACCTGCTGAGACTAGTGCACATAGTTCTCTCCATACGATGAACAATAAATTACTCATGATAGTTGTGGATGCCTAATAGTGTTAAGGAAATTCCCTTAGGGCAATTATGTAAATTTACCATACAAACATAACCCTATAAAAAATCTTATTTAAATTAAAGTGTGCATTTAGTTTTATTTTCTATTATGTGCATTATTGTATGATAATAAAAATAATGAATTAATTACATTGAGCATATATAAGAAAAAACCCTTAGGAGTGTATTATTGATGTAGGTTATAAATGTGTTCATAATTATGAGTATTGAATTGATGCATAGAAACACTAACTCCTTAAATTTTCATAGTAAATATATATCAAGAACAGATATCAATATGTTCGTTGAGGCTGGTGTTTGTAATGCTTCCCATACGATGGACCATGATTTATTGTAAAAGCATAATTCAACAAATATAACTAGTAAATTTTTGTGAATAAAATTGAGAATTTTGAAATAAATATATTGATTTTGGAAATAAATTAAAATCTTGAGAATAATTGATTTTATAAATTTGGAAAATATTTTTGATTAACTAAAGGATGAATATTAGATAAATGAAGTTTAATATTATTTTACGAATTTTTTTGACATAGTTTTTTGTTAAATGCAAATTTAACATTGTTAACTGAAAAAATGATTAAATATTTTAATAATTATGGAATTTTGATTTGAATTTCATATTAAAGGTCAAGAATATGTTTTATGGACTAAAATTGATTTAAAATTCATATTTGAAAAACAAAAATATAAATATGAATGTAAATTATTTTCAAGTAATTAAATTTTGATTTAAAAATTATTTTCACGGTTAAAAATTGAAAATCGCCAACGCAAAAATATTTTAGGCCATATATGATATTATAAAAATATTTTTGTAAATTAGAAAATTTATAAATGAATTCATATGATTTAAAATACTAACATCTCAAGTCATTTTCCTTAAGGAAATGGGCCTTTTGGGTGCTAATTAAGGCCTAAAACCTTCTGTTCTCTTCTAGATGGCCTAAGATAATTTTTCTTCCTTATTTTCATTCACTAACTCCTTTGTAAAGTTCTAATAAGTTCTCGTGGAAGCCTAAACCTAACCATAAGGAAGAGTCAATAACTCTAAGCTTATTTAAGTTTAAATTTGAAAGGTAAATGCTCCTAATTCATTCTAACAACCCAATATCTCTTAAATTAAGTTAAATTTTGAATTTTAATAAACACTTTGTGTCTGGTCTGTAAGAGTTTATGTGAAATTTGATTCATTTGAAGAAAGGAATGGTTTAATTCTAATCTTATGGTAATATTGGTGAGTGTGAGTACTTGTTTTAATAAATTATATGCTTTTAAAAAAATGCTTAATATATAAATAATATATTATAAAGTTATTTTTCATATAAATAAGAGTTATACACACACACACATATATAACGACCCACCTTTTCCAAACCTCAAGAGTCGGCATTAATACATTCATTGTATTAACATGCAGAACAACTAAGTGCTAGAAAGACAGATTGTTAGGGGAGGTAAAAAGGTAGAAGATAGAACTAGGAACAAACACAGAATCTCACAACGCAACGGAATAATATACAATATATCAAGTCTTCACAAAATCTAAGACCCTTTTTTTACATTTACATATATGAGTTGGACAGTTATAACACCTGTCCTTACAACAGCAGACAAACTACACATAATCCATACACAACGGAAGATATTCATAATACAAGAGTACATCCTGGGCCTCCAACTCGACTCCATAGCTCCAAAGCATCTAAAGCTAACTTGGCAAACTAGCTCGATCTGACCCAAGCATTATAAGGAAATAATGCCCAGGTCAGTCTGGAATACCAGCGTGAGTAAACTCAAATCACAAAAAAACTTTATTGATTTATTAACTTGAAAATTCCTTTGAAATCAAAGGTACCTCGTAAGACCTCACTGCATATAAACATGGACGGGTTTTTACCTTACGATAACCAAAACACTTTTATAGAAAATATGTGATATTATAATAATGTCTAAGGGTTCAAATTAAAATATTAAAATAGCCGGATTGCTTGCATCTCATATTCTAATATATTTGGTATATAACTAAAACCGTAAAACTCGTATTGGAGAATGGATTCCAACTAATGACAGGGCTACTAGAGTACCGCACGTCACAGTACACCTCTAGAACAATGTACCGAGATCATACATAACAACCCCTGCCAACACAGGACTCTCCTACCCCTTGCTAGATAGAAACGAATATGTCGTCACCCAGGTTGTTCCCAACCATTTTACTGAGCTCGTATGCACAACTGAATCTGGAAATATGAATGGTCATCTAGAAAGGCGAAGACATACCTTAATGGATGCGACCCACATAGCTCTACTGCATCTCCCCTGTTTTAACCATTCCCGGTTGATGAGGCATGAGGCTACGATTACCTTTCAAGAACATTTACACTTAGAATGTTCATTGCCCTCCAATGACAATGTGCTGATAGCATTAATCCATACAAGTCCGTTTTGGGTCTGAACGAAACCGAAGGCACTATTCCTACTACATCCCTTTTGTTAGGATTAGTAGCGATTAGCCCTTGCACTTCATCTCTCTATCTTCGATTCCATAGTCTTCACGATGTCTTTAGTTCGTAACGCTTGAGTTGGAAGTAGTTTTCGGCTAACATATCTGATCCCATCTCTTCGAAACAATTTTTGATAATTTTTGGTAAACTCAACCCCAGTTCTTTAGGAAATAAATAGATAAATGACAAGAGCGGAGTTCACCTCCTAACTGTTAGTGGACGGATTTCCTTATCATTCGTCCTAGAAGAGTGAAACGAGTTTATACATACAGTATAGCACCTTCGACGGTAACTGTACCATATAACTCTCGTGTTTCTCCTAGATATTTCGAAAGTTATGTTTTGGGTCCAATTTTGATAGTCGATTATTTAACTATTAAATAAACAAACATCCAACCATGGTTTAATTTTCATATGGGATCTACTAAGCCTTTATTAATTTTCTTTAATTAATAAAACCACTTTATAAAATCTGATCGCAAGATCTTTTCAAAACACTATTCCCAAACCCCTTACATTTCCTTTTATACTTGAGAAACAGTTATATATTTACCTCAATATTATAAGTATATTACCAAAACATTTTACTTTTCATGCCTTGAAATGAAATCATATACTTATCTTATCGGTATAAGTATATCTAATAATTTTTCAAAATTTTCTTCTTTCCAAATCTCATATTAAATAACCAAACATTTCACTTATCCTTCATCAAAAATTCCTTTTTTAAAAGCTCATCTCATATTTCAATTAACTTATAACTTTCAAAATAAAGTTATAACCCGCTTTTATAAACCCTTAAGTTAATTTACAAACCTCTTTCCAAATCTTTGAAATGATTTATAAACCTGTTTCCTATTTTTAAAACTCTTTATATAAACTGTTCTATTCTCCTTTATAAAATATCCTTTATAAATATCATTTACAAAACATTATTTACAAACACCTTAATAACCATTTCATTAGAAAATCCCCTTTCTATAAACAAGTTATCATTTATAAATACCTTTATAAGAATTATATAACTTGAAAAACCATTTATAAAAATTTAACCTGAAATTGGTTAAAGAATTAAAGTAAATTCAAACCATACTTTATAAATTCCAAATGAGGCTTAGCAGTCCCAATGATAATTTAAGTTACCATTTAATTTCAATTCGATTCCATAATCACATAACAATTATATACACATAAGCTACCGTGTATATAAATACAGTTCATGTCCAATCAGGGAATAACACGTCAATATAACTAGCGACAAAAACAAATTAAGTCCAAAAGACAACTGGTGTATAAAGTATAATATAGTAGAAAAATATAAGTATGCTCTCTCTACTATCTCGTTTCACCAGGTTGATTAACTCAAACTGGTCTATTTAATCCGAGTGTTGAGCCTAAGCTCTAATACCAGCTATAACAATTCGCTTGTAACATCCCCATTATAGAGGCCCAAAGCTAAGCGCTATAGATGCTGCGGTCATCTATAGTATTAATTTCCGACGACTAAATGCGGTTATGTTAATGGTATCCGTAATATCAGAAGCATTTGAATATGATACAAAATCACAAATTTCAAAACAACATTTTTCATTATATTTCAAAACAGGTTTCAAATCCAGATTACACAATCTCATAACGTTTCCTATATAAAGATCAAATATAATTATTACACAAGTACACTGAGAGCAACATATGACGATGCCCTCTTGGTTGGCCAGAGTACTATATTGCCATAACTGGTATAAAATAACACATCGAAAATAAAACAACCAAAGGAACTGTAACACCTAATTAGCTATCTGTCAGCCTCCTGCTCTTCTTCGGTAGCTTTATTCGTCATCCTACTAAAAACCTAAAAACCTCAACCCTCAGCCTACTTAAAATCAACTTTGAGCATTCGAGAGTTTAAAGGGAAAAACATAAACTTCGAGTCAGACATAAAGCCTGGTATGAATAATTCTATACATCTCAGTTATTTGACATTAAGTAAGACCATGCCGCTTAGAGAAACGGGTTTCCCTTCACTGACATCATTTTAAAGAATATCTTTTGCAAATCTTTTTCTGCAACCAAAACTGGTCAAAAAATGTAAAGCATTATTATTAAGCATACATATTAGGTAATAAACGAACTATATGTTCGAACATTATAGTTTTGTTTGGCCATCTACTAACCGTTGGCTAACTCGGGCCTACTAGATAATATAATCAAAAGAATCCATCATCCGTTAGACACTCCTCTTTTGGAAGGTCTGTCCTTAACTATCTATTAAATACTTCTCTTCTGTACGGTCCGTCCCTAACTTAACATCTCCTAGGGCCACCTGACTCTAATGGTTTTGCTAGCTCACCACTAACCTATATGTATACAAACATATATTTTCTTCTATGTGTAACCATAATATTAGTCTTACCAGTGACAAAGACCTACACACTGGAATTTTGGACTAAATTAGCTGGGGATAATAGCTAATGTATAGGGTGTGGTCCTATGCCAGTCCCACCTGGTATTTTAATATCCAAGTCATTTTACTTAGGGAAACCTTTCCTTAAATTTTCCTTAAAAACCTTTTCAAACTGATTTAAAACCTTTGAATCAAACTTAAACAAGGAAAATATATACTCCATGCTTTACTGAAAAAGCCTAGCCATGTTATATATACTTTGTTCAAATCTTTGTTGATGAAACGTTTTAACTGTTAAAAATACCCCTTTCAGATCCATTGAAAGTATCCCTTTCCAAACCATTGAAAGTATCCCATTCAAAACCAAGTAAAATCTTTATTTAACCTACGCCGAAAGGCCAAAACATTCCTTTTGAAACCATTCCAAATTTCCTTTCGAAACCATTAAGAAACCTTCCTTTCTAAAGATTTAAACTTAGACATCTTTTTTTTAAAACCTATAAATATTGCCCTTCAAAATATTTGAAAAACCTTTTCTTTTAACCTTTCGAAACCAATGGAACCCCACATTATAAACCTTTCAAAACTATTGGGGAAGCACCCCTTCGAAATCATTCTTTAAAACCTTTTGAAAGTATCAAAACCTTTATAAACAACAACAACCTTTTGATAGCCATTGGGTTCAATTTAAATCATGTGGAAAACACCTTTCGAAACCATTTAAAATCATCTCTTTCGAAGCCATTTGTGTTTTATTTCAATAGAGAAAAAGGGTCATTAAAACATTTAAATCGAAAGCATTCCTTTCGAAAGCTATTCCTAAGTAAAGAAGTGATAATGTCGAAACCATACCTTCCGAATGCATAGGAGAAGTGGCCAAGTTTTAAAAACAAGGTATACCTTCCAATACCATTGACTTCAAAAATTAAGAAAAGCGGCAGCTAGAGGTTTCGACCTCTTCGAAAGAAATTACTTAAAACCAAAGGCACGACCTATTCGAAACCATTCATTCGAAAACATTTAACCAGGTCGGAAGCCAATCAAGTCGAAAGCACTTCCTTCGAAAGTAAAGCAGGTGCTATTTCTTTTAAAATCAAGACATGCTGCGACCCCAACAGAACCCAACATTTCGACCCAGTTACTTTCGCTTTTGTCCAGTTTGCTACATACCAAGTTGTATTGATACCATGCACATTGGTTTTGAAACTGCTAGTGGCAGAATATCTAGGCGGGGACCGTTGTGCTGAAAGAGGTGAAACATGCTAAAAGCATGTAAATTCCTTTTTTAGCTTAAAAGAGAAATACTTTTGAACTAACCTGTTGTGTCTGTCAAATTCTTATTAGTTGCTAAATTTCTTTTCTAAAAATGCTGCCAAAATTATAGAATTAAAGAATTTATTTATTTTACAAAGTATCATTTCTCCTTTTGTAAATATATAAAATATTTAAGTCTCATACCTTAAATAATTTTATATATCTATGAAAACACTTAAGAAAATTCTACAAAAATTTCAAAAAATCACTTTTAATATGTTTTCTAACATATAGTAATTTCAGACTTGAAATAATAATTATTTAGCTGTAAATAATTAAAAACCCAAATAATCATTTTCTTTACTATAACTTTAATATAATATCCACATTAATTGAGAGTAGAATTGAAATCCATTTCTGATCTAAATCTAAAATCGCAAGGCATTTGGATATCATTTAATAGTGTTTTAATGCCAAAACATATCATAAAATTTATATGAACAATATAAATCATCAACAACCATATAAAAACATTTAATCCTTCAAAACCATGATACAACATCGCAAAAGGCTTCAGATTCATCTTAAAACTAAAAACATTTTAAAAAGTGAGATGTAGTCATTATTCACATTATCTTTGAGATTAAGGATTTGAGATATGAGTGAATTTGATTTTGATTTAGCTCATTCCTTTTGTTTTCTTCTTCTAGTTCCTTAAAATGATGGTAGGTCTCTTATTTGTTTTAGTTTTGCAAATTAAATGAATAATGAGAATACATGGCTAAGGATTTAGGGTATAAAAATATCCTTCTTTCTATTTTACCATTTATTTATTGGTCTTAACATTTTAATTCTTTAGTTCATTTGTATATGGCATGGCTATCCCTAATTAAAATCAAATCGCAATCATCTAATCATCATAATATTTTATTTAATTTAGCTAATTAAATGTCTTAAATAATGTTACTAAAAATTAGGATCATTATGGACTCCTCTCCTTAAAGAATTTTGTCCTCGAAATTACGATAAAGTACACAACAAATCAATCAAAAAAGTAAAACATACCGTCAAAAAAAATCAGGATAAGCGTCTCCAATCCCACTCCCAGTCTCCTAAGTATAGTCTCTCTCATCGTCGCTCCACTGGACTTTCACTAATTGACTGTCTTATTCCGTACCCTCTTCTCATCTCTCGTGACTATACAAATCACCTTTCTAGCCATAGTCAATTCCAATTCTACTACTAAGTCACCTAACACGGTCGGTAAAATAGTAGTCTCTGTGCCAACTTTTGACAATACAAAAAGGTCCAACGAATCTCGGTGCCAATTTTTTTGATTTTTCGAATCTAACCACACATTTCATCGGTGAAACCTTAACAAACACATGATCTCCAACTGAGAACTCTAAGTCCTTCCTTCTTCTATCTGCATAACTCTTCTGCCTAGACTGAGCCTCCTTCATTCTATATTGAACTAACTCAATCTTCTCTGCAGCTTCTCTAACTAAATCCGTACCAAGAACCAACTTAACCCTAGTCTCTAACCAACAATTGGGAGATTTGTATGACCTTCCATGCAAAGCTTCAAATGGTGTCATCCCTATACTAGTCTGATAACTATTGTTATACGAGAACTTGACTAAGTGTAGATGGACTTCCCATGATCCACCAAAATCTAACGCACAAGCTTGTAACAAACCCTCCAGATTTTGTTAACTCTTTCCGTTTGCCCATCTGTCTGTGGATGGAAAGTGGTACTCATCTTGAGCTTGGTTCCTACAATCTCCTATAGACTCTTTTAGAACTCACTAGTGAACAAAAAATCTCTATCACTAACAATACTACTAGGAATTCCATGTAGTTTAACCACATTCTTCATAAACAACTTCGTTAAAATATGTATTGTCCTAGTTGACTTAACTGGAATGAAATAGGAATTCTTGGTCAGTCTATCCACTATGACCCATATACTTTCAAGTCCTCTACTAGATTTTGGCAACCTGTCTATAAAGGACATAGAAAAAGAATCCTACTTCCATACCGGAATATCCAATGGCTAAAGCAACCCACTTGTCTTCTGATGTTCAGCCTTTACCTGTTGGCAGTTCAAACACTACTTCACCCATAAGCCAAAATCCCTTTTCATGCCTTCCCAGAATAAGCTTCTCTTCATATCCTAATACATCTTAGTTCCTCCTGGATGAATAGTGAACTTCAAACGATGACATTCCTCCAAAACTTCTATCCTAATGTCTCGTACATTGAGAACACATAATTTTCCTTTCTTTCTCAACCGCCCGTTCTGGTCAAGACTGAAATCCTTTAAGTCATCGCTCTCGGTTCCATCCCTTAACTTCTTGATCCGTTCAACTAATACTAGATTCTCCTCCTGTTTAGAAGCTATCTTCTCAATCATTACTGGTCGAAATTCTAAATAAGAGAACTTACCAGATTCTCTACTAGATCCATCCTTATATCTACACTACACTCTGCAAGTTGTGAATGCTTCCAAATCCTTCTGCTCAGCAATCATCGCCAACACTGTATTCTGATACTTCTTGCTAAGTACGTCTGCCTCCTTAATATCTTTCCCTGGTGTGTACTTAATTCCAAAATCATAAGCATCAATAAACTCTAGCCGTCTCCGTTGTCTCATGTTTAGCTCCTTCTGAGAGAACAAATACCTCAACGACTTATGATCCGTATATAACTCAAACCTCTCTCCCAAAAGGTAATGTCTCCATACCTTTAAAGCAAAAATTGCTACAGCTAATGCCAAATCATGCGTTCGATATCTAACCTCATGTGGTCTAAGCTGTCTAGAAGCATAGGCAATCACTTTACCTTATGCATCAACACAGCTTCTAATCCTGTTCCACATGCATAAGTATAAACTACCAAATCCTGATTCCCTTCTAGAACAACCAACACAGGTGCATGGTCAATAAGTGTTTCAAGCTCCATTATGATTTCTTACACTTATCGGTCCATACAAACTTCACATCCTTTAGCCTTAGCTTGGTCATCGGTGCTGCTTTCCGTGAAAGATTCTATATAAACCTCCGATAATATCTGACTAATCCAAGAAAACTCTTTATCACAATCACTATCTCAGGCCTCTTTTATTATTCACTGCTTCAATCTTAGTCGGATGTACTGATAACCCTTTCTTTGAGACTACATGACCAAGAAACGTCACTTTCTTCTTCCAAAAATGGCACTTTGAAAAGTTCGCCTTCAATTAATTCTGCCTCAGCGTCTCTAGCACCATTCTAAGATGATCTTTATGTTCCTTCTCATCCTTAGATTATATCATAATATCATCTATGAAAATCAATACGAATCTATCCAAGTGCTCTCTAAAAATTCAGTTCATCAAATCCATAAAGAATGCCGACGCATTGATTAGTCCGAACGACATAACTAACCATTTGTACGATCCATATCAAGTCCTAAATGCCGTCAAAGGAATACTATCCTCTGCTACTCTAAGCTGATGAAAACCTGTTGCCAAATCCAATTGAGAAAATACCCTGGCTCTATTCAGCTGATCGAACAAACCGTCAATTCTAGGCAGTGGATATCGATTTTTTATCGTCCTCTCGTTCAACTTACAATAATCGATACATGGCCTTAATGATCTGTTTTGACTTTTTAGCAAACACTACGGCTGCTCTCTAAGGTGAACTCTTAGTCTAATAAAACTCTTGCCTTTCAATTCCACCCACTGTATCTTTAACTCCCTCATCTCTATAGGTTTCATCGAGCTTGGCGGTCAATTCACCGGTTCTACTCCAGGCACCAAATCTATTCGAAATTCAATGGCTCGTTTCGGTGCAATCCTACTACTGGCTCAAAGACATCCACGAATTCTCTAACCAAGAAAACTCGATTCAATCCGTCTTCCGACTCCATCACACCCAACGAAGCATTCACCTTTTAACTAGGGTTTTCTATGGTATAAACTATCTGATCACTACAGTCAGGTTGTCTAAGCGATATTTTCATATCATGGCAAATATCCAAGCATCATACTCACTTAACCAATCCATATCCAATATAATTCCGAACCCTATAAAGTCAGACGTATGCAAACAGCAAACAAAGGTATGCCCTAACAAATCAAACTCTAAGTTGTCACACTTCATCCCAAGTGTCACTTACCCTCTTTTGCAACTCTTAAGGAAGTAACTAAATATAAGGGTTCTAGGTTAAGCTTATCTACCAAACATCCGATATAAAAGAATGCAATGCACTAATATGAAACAGAACGCTAGAAAACATACCATGAATATGTAGCATACCTCCTAACACTGTGTTTTCTTTCTCCTACACTATTGGCTTCGAAGTAGCAGGTTTCAATGCATACACCTTGCTCTTTCCATCCGTAGCGGGCTCCTTGCATTGATTCTTATATGACCAATCTGATCGCAGTTGAAGCACCTAATGTTCTTCTTCTCGATCACTTCATTCGTCTTTCCTATACGACACTCATTAGCAAAATGCCACTTCTTGTCGCACTTGAAGTAAACAACCTTAGACTTTCATTTCTTCGCTACTCCACCCTTCTGAGTACCCTTCTTATGAAAGAATTTCCTCTTTTGGCTCTGCCCCACCTGGACCTCCTTAGCCATAATCTTTTCCTGACAAACAAGCATATCTACATGTAAAGCCATCTCTACTACGACATCACAATGGTCTCTAATATGAAGTAAGACAGCCCTTGCTAACTCAGGCTTCAAACCCTTGATAAACTCCACATTGTGTATGTCATAGCATCCATACCTTGCTAACTCTTCAAACTTACTAGCATACTCCAAAACTGACATTTCTCCTTGCTCTAACTCAGTAAACTTTTTGATCAAAACAGACTGCTCCATCACAAACATGAACCGCTCCTGAAACCTCCTTTTAAACTTGCCTATGTCATCGTTTCCTTATCACACCAGTCGTCAAACTATTCCTCTAAAATCGTGCCGCTCCCTGAAGCTATCTTGAAGCAAGCCTCCTCTTCTGCTCATCATTGAGCCCTAAGTCAACAAATATCATTTCACAATGCAGCAAGCAGTTCTCAACTTGTATAGCATCTTCAGTTCCAATATATGGCCTCCCTCGAAGCCTAGCATAATCTCTGCTCAAGTTAGCATAATGGTTGACCACCGATGCTTCCTGAACTCCTACCCCAGCATTTCCTCCAACAACTCCAGCAGCAATTCCAGCTTGCATCATATTCACACAAAAACTGATACATAGCTCCTACATCCAATTGTAGGACTCCAGCATCAACATTTTCAGCTTGAGCCTGACCTTGGTTCCTCCTCGTATTTGATTGGGCAGTTCCATTTGTGGTGATGTTGTCTCCTCCTAGGTTAACTCTTCATCTTCTAGCGTCCATATCAGTATTCAAGCCTTGTGAGATACAAAAGAATAGATTAAGAGAGATATGAGAATAGATATATAGTGTATACTTATATATAGCAAATACAAGTTCGTTACTATAGCGTTACCCTATAACCTGATCTTACTCTAATTCCTTAGGATTATGTTTTCAAAATCATTTGTAGTTTAAAGTTTTTGATAAACCTATGCTCTGATACCAAGTTGTAACATCCCCTATTTAGAGGCCCAAAGCTAAGCGCTACAGATGATGCAGTCATCTGTAGTATTAACTTCTGATGACTAAATATGGCTATGTTAATGGTGTCTATAATATCAGAAACACTTGAATAAGAAACAAAATCACAGATTTCAAAACAACATTTTTCATTACATTTCAAAACACATGTCTCATATCCAGATTACACAATCCAATAATGCTTCCTAAGTAAATACCAAATATAATTATTACATAAATACACCAAGAATGAGAAATGATGATGCCTCATTGGTTGACCAAAGTACTATATTTCCATAACCGACATAATACAACAGAGCGAAAATGAAACAAAAAAGGAACTGCAACTCCTAATTAGCTATCCATCAGCCTCCTACCGGTCTTCGATAGCTTTATTCATTATCCTACTAAAAACCTGAAAACCTCAACCCTCAGCCTACTCAAAATCAATTTTGAGTACCCTAGAGTTTCTGGTATGAATAATTCTATACATCTCTGTTATTTGACATTAAGTGAGACAACGTCGCTTAGCGTAACGGGTTTCCCTCACTAATATCTTTTAAAACATATCTTTTGCAAATCTTTTCCTACAACCAAAACTGGTTAAAAACTGTAAAGCGTTATTATGTAAGCATACATATGTGGTAATAAATGAACTATCTGTTCGAACACTATAGTTTAGTTTGGCTAACTACTAACCTTTGGCTGACTCGGGCCTACCAGACAATATAATCAAAATAATCCAATATATGTTAGACACTCCTCTTTTGGATGGTCTATTCTTAACTATCTGTTAAAAATTCTTTTTCTGGACGGTATGTCCCTAACTAAACATCTCCCAGGGTCACCTGATCCTAATGGTATTACGGGATCACCAATAACCTATATATATACAAACATATACTCCCTTCTGTGTGTAATCATAATTTATTCTTACATTTTACAAAGCCCTACACATTGGAATTTTGGACTAAATTAGTTGGAGCCATGGTTTTAAATCTTCTATATATCGCCCGAGATCTCCTCAGAGATCAGCTTTTCACACTTAAATGAGACGAGACATCAAATATTCTCAATATCTCCCTCGACACTCATCTCATTCAAGATATTCAAATCTCACCCGAAATATGGATCGAAATCTCAATCCGAGATCTCACCTGAAATCATACATTTTATTTATTTTGCATAATATTTTATTTATTTTCATATTGATTCAAATAAACTACTCAATCCAATTATAATGTACCAACTTCTTGAACATATGTTTTACCTTTTATCTTAAGGAGTCATAGCGAAAGGCTTCACTTCTTTATTATGTTCAAATAAAAGGATATTATTCAATCATTACCAAATCAATTAAGCTAATCAAGCTACTAATCTTCTACTTTTTCCATTTAAATCAAGTACGTTGCCATTTTATTTTTACTAAGAAAGTTATAACCTTTAAATAAATTTATGACACATCAATTTTAGACACATAAGTATATCCGAGATATTCCCGAGATGCACTATAAGACGCAAGATGTCAATCCGAGATGTATACCCGATATGTACTCATCTCGCCCGACATCTCCCCCAGTACGAGATAACTTGTGTAAAAATTCCAAGACAAAACTTGATCGAAATATGATATTTAAAACCTTGGTTGGAGCTAATAGCTAATGTAAAGGGCATGACCCTTTGCCAGTCTCATATGGTATTCAAATATTTGAGTCATTGTACTTAGAGAGACCTTCCCTCAAATTTTCCTTGAAAACCTTTTCAAACCGATTTAAAGCCTTTAAATGAAACCTAAACAAGGAAAATATACACTCTATGCTTTACTCAAACACCTAGCCATGTTATATATACTTTACTTAAATCTTTGTTGATTAAAACATTTTAACCTTTGAAAGTATCCCTTTCAAATCCATTGAAAGTATCACTTTCAAAACCAAGTAAAACTCTTCATTTAACCTAGGCCGAAAGGTCAAAACATTCCTTTCAAAACCATTCAAAATCTTCCTTTCGAAACCATTGAGAAAACTTCCTTTCGAAAGCTTTAAACTTAGACATCTTTCTTTTAAAGCCTATAAACATTGCCTTTTGAAACCTTTGGAAAACCTTTCCTTTAGATCTTTCAAAACCTTTCCTTTAGATCTTTTAAAACCTTTGGAAAACCTTTCCTTTTAGATATTTCGAAACCATTGGAAACCATCCTTATAAACCTTTCAAAACCATTGGGGAACCACCCCTTCGAAACCATTCTTTAAAACCTTTCGAAAGTATCAAAACCTTTATAAACAACACAAACTTTTCATAAGCCTTTGGGTTCAACTTAAATCATGCGAAAAACATCTTTCGAAACCATTTAAAATCATCTCTTTCGAAACCATTTGGATTATCCTTCAATAGAACAAAATGGTCATTAAAACATTTAAGTGGAAATCATTCCTTTCGAAAGCCATTCCTAAGTAAAAAAGTGATGATGTCGAAACCATGCCTTTTGAAAGCATTAGAGAAGTGGTCAAGTTTAAAACAAGGTTTACCTTCCGAAACCATTGACTTCGAAAGGTAAGAAAAGCGACAGCTAGGAGTTTCAACCCTTTCGAAAGCAATTACTTAAAACTAAAGGTGCAGCCCATTTGAAATATTCATTTGAAAACATTTGACCAAGTCGGAAGTTAACCAAGTCGAAAGCACTTCCTCCGAAAGTGAAGCAGGCGCTATTTCTTTTAAAACTAAGACATGCTTCGACCCTATCAAAACCCAACTTTTTTACCCAGTTACTTCCGCCATTGTGTAGTTTGCCACGTACCTAGTGTATTGATACCATACGCATTGGTTTTGAAACTGATGGAGGCGGAACATCTAGATTGGAACCCTTGTGCCAAAAGTGGTGAAACATGCCAAAAGCATGTAAATTTTGTTTTTACCTTAAAAGAGAAATACTTTTGAACTAGCCTGCTATGTTTGTCAAATTCTTATTGGTTGCTAATTTTCTTTTCTAAAAGTGCTTTCAAAATTTCAGAGTTAAACAATTTATTTATTTTATAAAATACCCCTTCTCCTTTTACAAATATATAAAAGATTTAAGTTATATACCTTAAATAATTTTATATATCTATGAAAACACTTAGGAAAATTTTACAAAAATTCTAGAAAATCACTTTTAGTATGTTTTCTAACACATATTAATTTTAGACCCGAAATAATAATTATTTAGTCATAAATAATTTAAAACCCAAATAATCATTTTTTCACTAGATAATTAATATAAATCCACATTAATTCAGATTATTATGAAAATTGAAACCCATCTCTAAAATATATTACCGATCTAGATCTAAAATCGTAAGGCATTTGATTGTCATTTAATAGGGTTTTCATGTCAAAACATATCATAAAATCTATATGAACAATCATAAATCATCAACAAGCATATATAAACATTTAATTCTTCAAAATCATGGCAAAACTTCGTAGAACTATTCAGATTCGTCTTAAAACCGAAAACATTTAGAAAAGTGAGATATTGTCATTATTCACCTTAGCTTTGAGATTAAGGATTTAAGATTTGAGTGAATTTGATTTTGATTTACCTCCTTCCTTTTTCTTTCCTCCTCTAGTTCTTTAAAATGGCGGCCGACTTCTTCTTTATTTTAATTTTGAAAGTAAAATGAATACTGAGCAATACACCGCTAAGAGTTTAGGGTATAAGAATATCCTTCTTCATATGTTACCCTTTATCTATTTGCCTTAACATTTTAATGCTTTAGTTCGACTGCCCTAATTAAAATAAAATCTCAATCCCTTAATCATCACATTATTTTATTTAATTTAGCCAATTACATATACTAAATAATGTTACTAAAAATTAGGGTCGTTACACCGCTCTTTGTAGAACCCAAAAAGTCATCTCATAACGACGATTTACTTCCGAATACCACAAAAGACAAACCGCCGAGGTAAAATTAGAACAAAACAGTATAACACATCGATATGGTCTTGCATTGGAATGACAATATATAATATACTAAATATACATAAACATAATAAAATAATAATATACAAGAGACCGCACTGGTGGAAGCAACTGATAAATAAGTATCGGTACAGAAAGTCAAAATACATCTACTCCAAGAAGAACAGAGTTCTGAATAAATATATGATACAATGGTCTTATATACAAATAACAAGTTTGTCATGTACTACTAAGATATCGTATATATCTCAAAATATCAATGTCGTGCCTCCCCAACAGTGTATTCTAAAGCACCCGACCCACTAACTACTCAATCGAGTACCCAAGAGTTGTCATGACATAAACAGACAAAAGCAAAATGTTGATCATACATAAAGTCTAGTGTGAGGAGAACTATCTCAAAATAATGTATATCAAAACTATATACAAATAAACAGGAACAACTAAATCACAACCGACCCTCTCCATAAATGTGGCTTAGAGGTAATCTTGATCATCCATAAAAAAGTATAATAAATCCATCCAAAAGATAGGAGATCATACCATAACCCGTCCTTCTCCTGTAATCAAAGAGCCAGCATAACTAATATAATATGACTGACGCGTGACCATATACTATGATAAAGGAAATCGTAGTATATAAGTATAGAAGTAATAAAAGTGTGATAATATAAGTCTACACTATGCTCCACACGGTGATAACCAATATAGTACAAGCACAATATAACAATGGAGGATAACTAAGTAATTCAAATCAATACCCATCATTACTAACGGGTGGAGTCAATAATGAACACCTATCACGATCCAACGCTTCAAGATGAATTGGGTCAATATGCTAACATACTCAGACATTCGTCGTGGTCCAATAATAAATAGAGTCAGCACACTAACGTACCCAGACATCTATGTTGATCATATAATAAATAAAGTCGGCATACTAACGTATTCAGACATCTATCTTGATCTTATAATAAGTTGAGCCAACACACTAATGTACTCATACATCTACCACGATCCAATGATAAATAGAGTCAGCACACTAACGTACCCAAATATCTATCTCGATCATATATTAAATAGAGTCAACACACTAACATACCCAATCATCTATCTCGATCTTATAATAAGTAGAACCTGCACACTAACATACTTATACAACTACCATTATTTAATAATAAATAAAATTCGCACACTAACATACCCAGATAGCTACAATAATCCTATAATGTGTACGATCATTAATATAACATAGGTACGATGTATTGTCACTATTATAAGACTGATAAAATTTATCTAATTTTATTAACCCTAGGGTTAACCCATAAAGATATTGAATTCATTCCATTCAATCATACACACTCCTTAGACGTGATCGTGTGACCAATCGTCGTGCCGACCCCATGCTTGTTCGTTATTGATTCGAAAGGAATAACCCAGCATTTGCATTCAAGTCTCGAGCTCCACCTTGTGTCCTGCCTCCCAGGCTAGTCTAGAGCCTCCTTGAAGTCGTGCTAAGACACCACAAAGAACCACGCTCAAAAGGGGAAGACATTCCTCGAAGTTGTTTACTGTCCGAGGGTTCGGTCGACTAGGGGTTTCATTTAGTCGACTGAGTCCAATAAACTGAACTCAATTTTCCCAGTCTATTGTTTTGGAATCCCCCTTGGTCAATTCTTCCACACTAGTTCGGTCGATTGAAATTGCTAGGTTTTGACAATGAACCTGGGTAGGGAGTACATCCACCAAACTATCACCGATTCACGTGTCATTTTCTCGACCGTTTTGCCCAATAAGTTGCCTTACTTCTAGAGCCAAACTCCATCCCATCGTACTCTATTGGGATTCATTTCTTGATGTTTTGGATGTGAATTCCATAAGTATTCAAAAACCAGTTTTGACATAAAAATCCACTCTTTGCACGAGTAGAGTTCGACGGGAGATTATAGCGACTCGGTTTCTTCTAACATGCCAAAACGACATACCCGGCCTTCTTGCCTTATGCACGACTTGTAAGTGTGTCGATACACTCATCCATGCACACTGAGGCACACATGCTCATATAAACACACTATAACTTCATAAGTCACAATTTGGACTTCATCGGAGCGATTGCTTAACCTGGTGTACTCCATGCAATTTAGGGCATGCGATAGTTACTATGGCTATGTGAAATACGTGCAACGAACTTGTATGCAATAGTATTTCCATATAATCAAACAATCGATATATATGTATGTGTGTGTGTGTGTATACACAACAACTCTAACTACAATTCACACAACGTATTGAACGTTCTATATCTTCGAATACAAGTATATGTATTGTTAGCACCAGAATTGGTCACTAACACCCTTGAGATAGATTATGTAGAGAGATTAATGAAGAAAGTAAATTAAAACAGGGAATTGTATGCTAAATTAAATGCAAAGACAAAAACACAGGATTTATAGTGGTTCGGCGTAACTGCCTACGTCCACTTTGAAGTTAATCTTTATTGCTTTACTCAACAATTGATTACAGATACAATCCGTACACCAACTACGTGAATACAAATTCTAAGTAAAGAGAATGAGTCTTGAATGCGGCAGAGTTTCCCCAGTGTTCTCGAAAAAAAGGTCCCTTTCACTGTGCCCCTGCATCTTTATTTATAGACGAAGATGGGTTGGACTTCCCTCTTGGGGCTAGGAGTAAGATACTTCGGCCCGTAGTAAGTGACTTCTGTATGCCGAGCCACAGATGCCGAATGACAATTGCCAAACCACATACGTGGGCCGAACGACATTCATATGCCGACCAAGGAAGATATGCCGAACGACTAACTTATGCCGAGCGAGGCTTGAATGCCGAACGAGGCTTGAATGCCGAGCGAGGCTTGAATGTCGAGCGAGGCTTGAATGCCGAAGAAGCTTGAATGCCGAACGAGGTTTGAATGCCGAGAAAGGCTTGAATGTCGTGCGAGGCTTGAATGCTGAAGGAGGCTTGAATGACGAGCGAGGCTTGAATGTCGAACGAGGCTTGAATGCCGAACAATGCCTTAATGTCGAATGACTTCTCTATGTCGATCGAGGCTCTATGCTGAACGATGCCTCAATGCCAATTGATTACAGATACAATCCGTACACCAACTACTTGAATACAAATGCCAAGTAAAGAGAATGAGTCTTGAATGCGGCAGAGTCTCCCTAATGTTCTCGAAAAAAAGGTCCCTTTCACTGTGCCCCTGCCTCTCTATTTATAGACGAAGATGGGTTGGACATCCCTCATGGGCCTAGGAGTAACATACCACGACCCGTAGTATGTGACTTCTGTATGCCGAGCCACAAATGCCGAACGGCAATTGCCGAACCACGTACCCAGGCCGAACAGCATTCGTATGACGACCGAGGAAGAAATGTCGAACGACTTACTTATGCCGAGCGAGGCCATATGCCGAGCGAGGCTTGAATGCCGAACAAGGCTTGAATGCTGAGCGAGGCATGAATGCCGAATGAAGCTTGAATGCCGAATGAGGCCTGAATGCCGATCGAGGCTTTATGCCGAACGATTCCACAATGCCGAACGACTTCTCTATGTCGATCGAGGCTCTATGCCGAACGATGCCTCAATGCCGAATAAGGCAACATGCCGAGCAATTCTTTATGCCGGACGAGGCCAAATGCCGGGCAAGGTCTACGTCGAGCGAGTCTTTATGCCGAGCGATGCTCTTTCTAGGTGATACACGCGCTACTGTCCCAATTACCTGGGTAACACTTGCCCCCCAAAGTGTGTCGGGTGTGACAACATGACACGCTTTGAGTTAATATCCAATTTTCGTCTTTTCCTTTGTGACATGCACATGGAAACATTCCACATGGATGCCTTGCGAGGCATTTAGCAAGTCGCATGCCACTCGGCATAAGTATGCCGAACCATCGAGATACCTTGACCGGGTCCATCGGTCAATGCTTGTTCAACTTCTCTTTTCTCTATATAAGCCACTACTCCTTCCTCTTTCCCCTTTTACTTTTACCTCCGCTCTACAGAACTTACGAACTCGCCTCCCACTAGACTTCTACGAACTATTTATCCATCCCTTCTCTTCTCGAATCCATTACATTGTCTCACCTCCATCCCCAATCAATGAATCCGATCAGAGTCATGTTTCCTATTTCATAACCTCCCCAAGTTTCGAATCATTTATTAGGTAATGACCTCTCCTTTAAACACTTTATCTCGACTAGGAAACTTAGCACGAGATGCAAACTCGTGAATCTTCGTAGAACTAAGAACAGTAGGAACCGCATGGATAAGGACAATGAATTCGAGGTTAGGACATGTCTTAGGGCTAGGCGGAGTTGTGGAAGGAAGGAGGTGTCAAAGGTTTTTAGGACATGAGGGAGTGAGAAGTAGTGGAGTTATGGGGTACAAGTTAAGCATGGTGTGCGAGTCGGAGGAGAAATGACTGTGGCTCGGCATTACTTTCACATGCCGAACGACGAAGAGAGATTGAAGGAGAGTAATGAGTCATAACGAACGACAAAGAGAGGACGATGGAGAGGAACGAGTTTTGAGCTTATAGGGCCGAGCGGTGTGGCTCGGTACTGTCGCGGCTCGGCATGATCATGGCTCGGCATGACTGCGTCATGCCGGACGATGAGGGGTGAGTGAGGAAAGTTTAGGTGATCACTTAACTGAGTTTCTCGAGTGTCATTGGCATTAAGTCTTGAAATATATAGCAACAGTCATAACCATTCCAACTCGAACGTAACCCATGCTGACTTGACTAACTTACCATGCCTAAACATGTGATAAAGACAAGGACAAGGACTTAGGCATATAAACATATCGACCATTCCGGACTGACAAATCTCTGTCTCAAGAACTATAAATCTAAATTTAACTCGATAAAAACAGACCACGGCCTTGATATATATTATGAAATTCCAAGTTTAAAATTAAAAACCACCACTGGACACCTGCACTTTACTTTATCTCAATAGTTTTACGGCCATAAATCCTTTGACATTTACACTCGAACGATTGCACTAGTTCACACACTACACGAGGGAGTATTTTTGTTGTTAAGTCTAATATCGATTTTTTTTCGAGTATAGTTCAAATAGGTGTCTCGTCAGATCCAACACTCACTAGAGATGTCCAAAAAGTCTAGTTCTTCCACGGTCTCGGACAGACCTGAGTTGACTTCTCGACAAGAAGTATTTGGAACTTCAAATCCATCAACCATTCATGTTCAACATATTCAGAGTCGTGCAATCACATCAGTCAACTTGGCTTCCGATGCCTTGGATGCAGTGATCTTTTTAGATGATCCGATCGATTCTCAGGCCTTGAGAATTAACGAAAGCACGCTTCACCATATATGCTCGGTACACGGGATTCCTTTCGACGACGTGTTGGTTCCATCGGGACAGGATTGTCCTCACCTACCCCCATTCGGATATATAGCCTGCAACGGATTCATGTGTTGGGTCGGTAGCGTGCCGCCATTCTACTCCTTTCTTCGGGACCTATTACAGTATATCGAGATCGCCCCATTGCAATTACATCCAAACAACCACGCATTCACATACGACACTTGCATTCTCTTCATGAGTGTCCTTTTCAGGCTCCCGACTCCTGGCAATATCTGCTATATCTATCGCTTCAAGAGACGGTCAGATAACCCATCTTTTGTATTCCTCGAGCTGCATAGTAAGTGTAAAATTCTGACTGGGTCATGGAGCAAGTTCGCGCAGTATATGTAGGAGTGGTTCTACATGCGCTGTCCTCCCGGCTTTGTGAGAAGATGGGTGGAAGGGAGTAAGTCTTTTTTCTGGATCAATACCCATGTTTGGCGGAAACTGCGCCTTTTCTAACTCTTTCTCTACTTTTACAGGTATCATCCCACGTCCCGAAGGCTCCGAGTATTCCGAAGTTGTCGAAGCTATCCGAGCTATCCCCGTGGAAGACTGGGACATCAGATCTCTCATTTCGAATGAATCGCTCACGAAGTTTGGGCTGCTGGTGGAAGGTCGCCGAATAAGCCTCCCTTAAGGCATCACTATAACCAGGCCTGCTTTGGGCAAAGGAAAAAAGTAGGCTGGGTCTTTAGCACATAATTCCCCTAACATACTAGAAGAGGTGGAGATAAAGAAGCTGAAACGCCTGAAGTATAGGGTGAAAATGTTAGTCCCGCTCGGGACCTGATAGTTGAGGTTCATGACATCGAAACGACACCTTCCCCTTCGAAGGGAAAGAAGAAATTGACCTACAAGCTGAGGAAGAAAACAGTGGGTGGTACTTCTAAGGTCACCCTTATTTCCATTGAGAGAGAACCTTCCTCACAACACTTAGAGAGTTCAGTTAGAAGGAAGGGATGCATTTACCCTTCGATTCAAAGATTTAGAAGATCAACTCCGCAAAGAGAGAGAGGAAAAAACTGCTGCCTAGGAAGAGTCGCAACGGTATTGCGACGAGATTGTTGCTACGCGACTCCTGAAGACAAAGCTCGACGACGAGCTCTCTAAGGTCGGGATGCTAAAGGATGAAGACCGTGAAGAGGGCAAGAGAATAGCATCCATGGAGATCGACTCCTGCCTTGAGGCAGCTACAGAGGCTGGCGGGGAGGAGATTAAGTGCATGCTTGACCCACTTATAACAGAATTCAACACCCACGTCCTCATGCATTGGGACTTAAATTTTCTTAGCGAGGGCTACCTTGAACCTCTAGCCAAGGCATGCGAGACTTTAATATACATCAAGAAGGTCGAGCTGGCCACCGAAGAGGTTGACGAGGAGGCTTTGGTGAAAGAATTTCTCAGAGGGAATGAGCCTTCAGACTTGTCGGCAGCGAAGGCTCTCTACTACAAAGGTTCTCCCTCATCCAAAGGAAAAGATGTCATTGTCGGTCCGTCTGGAACCGAATCTCCAACCCTTACTCCTACTCAATCGGCTAATTGGCCAGTACTCGATCCATTCGAGCAACCCACTGGTTATGACCCAAAAGACCTTGGCCTCGGCATTCACGTTCTATCTCCCATTCTAGTGGGTGAAACCCCATGGACGGTTGAGAGCCAGCAAGAAACCGGTAAATAACTTTTCTTCTCAAAGTTCAAAGAGCCATTGTTCTTGGCATGAGTTCATTATATTCTAACATTTGTCTCTTGTGATCTTGCGTAGGTCGCTCGGACCCCGAGCCCACTCCGAGCAGCGGTGATGCCAAGGAGAACAAGGAGAAAACAAGCGAGGCTACTCATGCGGGAGAGACTCCCAGTCCAGATGCTCAAGTGATCGAGGCGCTTGATGAAGATAAGTCTGAGACTTCGTCTCCCGTTGAAGGAAGTTATGAAATTGAAATCACAAGCACCTCTGGACACACTTCTAAAATGAGCATGAAGGAGCAGCTCGTGGAGGAAAAGAAAAAGACAGCTGAAATCAAAGTCGAGCCCCGAGTCATAGACCTAGATGATCCTTTGTACAAGCCTTTGAAGGTCATCCTCCCTGGTGGTTCCAGACCACTAGAGGTCCCTCGTAATTCCTCTATTGTTACCTCCCCATCAAGGAAAACTTCCAAAAGAAAATGCGTGGGGGAGGAGTCATCTGAGAAGATGAAAGAGGAAAAGAAATCGAAGAAATCAAAGAAGTAGCTGCTACACTCGTTCAATGAGAGTCAGCTTATATTATGTAATTATTTTTATTTATTTTCAAAGTCAATGTAGATAGACTTTTGACCTCAAGTTTTGGAGGAGTTGTAGTAGGACCCCATTTTGGATTAATAAATAAAGTTTAGTTTCTTTGTATTTCAAATGACTTTTGTTGTTCAGCTTTCTGTATTATTGCGGTCAAAATCCAAGCTATCGGGGGTTACATAAACCCCCAATTCATCTTCATATAACTTCGGAATTCTTTGAAATTGTACATCCTTTATTCCATGCTTCAGGTACTTAGAATATTTCTCAGTCCGTACGTCGGGGACTTGATGACTTCCAATCAATCGCACTCGAGTCTGCACTCCGGTAACTTAGAGATTTTTAAGCCGTCCATATTCTAGTCCACGCTCTGGGGACTCATAGTACTCCAATCTGCACTCAGGGGACTTGGATATTTTAAGTTGTTTATACTATAGTCCGCGCTCAGAGGACTCAGAGTACTCCAGTCCGCACTCAGGGGACTTGTAGATTTAAGACGTCTATACTCTATTCCATGCTCAGGGGACTCAGAGTACTCCAATGTACACTTAGGGGACTTAGAGATTTTAAGTCGTTTATACTCTAGTCCGCACTCAAGGGACTCAAAGTACTCCAGTCCGTACTCAGGAGACTTAGAGATTTTTAGTCGTTTATACTCTAGTCCGCACTCAAGGGACTCAGAGTACTCCAGTCCGCACTCAGGGGACTTGGAGATTTTTAGTCATTTATACTCTAGTCCGCACTCAGATGACTCAGAGTACCCCAGTCCGCACACAGGGGACTTGGAAATTTTTAGTCGTTTATACTCTAGTCCGGACTCAGGGGACTCAGAGTACACCAGTCTGCACTCAGGAGACTTGGAGATTTTAGTTTTTATGCATGTTCGTAGGTCAGACAGAATAATGTAACTCTAGTTTTCTGTTATAAAATTATCATACACGGAGACATCAATAATTCATGGAAAAATGGCTTCAGGCCTTTATTAATGAAGCAAGCTAAATTGTCTTATTACATTCTGAAAACTAAGAATCAACGGAATGAAAACATACTGAAAATAATTGCAACAAAGATACAAAATAAATAGACAAAATATAATAATGTCGTAGATGCTCGACATTGCATGCTCGGGGGAGTGTCGCGCCATCAACGATCGCTAGCTTGAAAGTTCCTTCTCCAAGCCTCCATTCGATGACGTACGGACCTTCCCATGTGGGATTCAGATGCGATGAGACCGGAAAAACTCGTTTCAAAACGAGGTCGCCCACGTCGAAGACTCTTGGCCGAACCTTTTCTTTATAATATCGAGCAACTCGGTGTCTATACGCGACCGCTCTTAAATCAGCTTCTTCATGTTTTTCATCAATGAAGTCCAGCGATTCCAGCAACAGTTCCCGATTCATCTTGGGGTCCTAATGAGTTACCCGATGTGAGTGAACTTCAAGTTCTACGGGTATAGCAACTTCTATGCCATATGACAACGAGAATGGAGTGTGGCCAGTCGCGGACTTGTGGGTGGTTCTTCAAGCCCGAAGTGCTGTTGGAAGTTCGTCAACCTAGTTGCCTCTAGCCTTTTCCAAACGCTTTTTTAATATGGACTTGATTACTTCGTTCATGGCTTTCACTTGTCCATTGGCTTTTGGATGAGCAACTGCTGCAAATCTTTTTTCAATGCCATACTTTTGACAAAATTCTTTGAACACATTGCTTTAGAATTGAGTTCCGTTGTCTGTAATGATAGTCTGTGGAAGGCCAAAACGGCATATAATGTTTCATACAACGAAATTAATGACCTTCTTGGTGGTGATTATGGCCAAAGCTCTACTTCTGCCGACTTAGTAAAGTAATCGACCGCAACTATCGCGTATTTTGCACCACCTTTGGAAATGGGTAAAGAACCGATTATGTCGATTCCCCATATTGCAAACGGCCAAGGACTAACCGCATTCGACTTTCTTCATGACTCGTTTTATCTCATCGTGGGCAATGCACTGGATAAGGGGGTCTAGAATCCCCTCTGACACATTATTCCGTCCTACATCACATATCATGAAGCCTTACGAATGACTTGTCGCCTTCCGCTCCTTCTTTCGGGCAAGACCTCAGGTAGCAAGTATTGCTCGAATGGGGTCACCCATGACTCCTTCTCGAATTCTGTTTCTAACACGAAATCTACTTCCATCATATTTATACTCGAAGTATGTAAGGTTTCAATGGGAACCAATCCCATTTGTTGTGCATCGCCAATGCTCGCAAATTTTGCCAATGAATGGGCTTCTTTGTTTTGTTCACGAGGACATGCAAAATATCATAATATTCTAGATTTTCTAGCAGCTCTTAAACCCGTGTAAGGTATGGGGAAAGTCGCTTGATAGTCCCCCTGCAACTGATATACGACCAGTTGTGAGTCACAAAAGATTTCAACAGATTGTACCCCCAGTTCTCTGATAAGTCTCAAGCTAGCAATCAATGCTTCATACTCGGCTTCATTATTTGTCGCTGGAAATTCGACCTTCAAATCATAACAAACTGATCGGCTTTCAGGAGTCACAAGAACTATGCCAGCTCCCGGGCAACGGTTGTTAGATGCCCTATTGGTGTACATCTTCCATCGAACAAGAGGTATGACATTGCTGCCTTCTGATTCGTCTGACATGGTGAATTCAACAATGAAGTCTGCTAGCGCTTGCCCTTGTATGGCCCTTCGTTGTAGGTAGGTAATATCGAACCGACTCATCTCGATATTCCATTTTAACATCCTTCTAGAAGTTTTCGGTCATTGGAGTACCTGCCGCAGGAGTTGATCAGTATAAACATTGATTGAGTGTGCCTGAAAGTATGGCCGGAGCTTGCGTGATGCAATACCAAGCAATAAGCTAGTTTCTCAACCTTAGGTTAATTTCTTTCTGCCCTCGTAAAATGTTTACTGATAGTACACTGGCTTCTGAACTCGGTCCTCCTCGCAAACCAGAGCCGTACTGATAGCATGTTGGGATACAGCCAAGTACACGTACAACATCTCATGGTCTATCGGTTTCGATAATATCGAGGGACTTTCCAAATGCCTTATTAAAGCTCGGAATGCTTCCTCACAGTCGGATGTCCACTCGAATTTTCTCTTTCTTTTCTTTATTACATCGAAGAAAGGAATACACATATCGGTGGCTCTGGATATGAATCGACTCAGCACGACCACCTTCCCATTCAAGCTTTGTACTTGTTTTATAGTTTTAGGCACTTGTATGTCTCGAATAACTTGGGTCTTCTTCGAGTTTGCTTCGATTCCCCACCCATTCACAATGAAACCCAAAAACTTCCCTGACGCAATGGCAAAGGAACACTTCAATGGATTGATCTTCATCCCATAATGTTTGAGTATATCAAACATCTCTGTTAAGTCCCGAATGTGGTCGTTTGATTGCAGTGACTTCACGAGCCTGTCATCCACATAGACTTCCATTGTTCTACCAATCTGGTATTTAAACATTCGATTCACCAGATGTTGATAAGTCGCTCCCGCATTTTATAATCCGAAGGGCATCACTACATAGCAATATAACCCAACGTTCGTGACAAAACTAGTGTGTTCTTGGTCTGGAATGTGCGTCGGGATCTGATTATATCTCGAGTATGCATCAATAAATGCCAGTAACTCGTGTCCAACCGTTGAGTCGACAAGCTGGTCGATTCTGGGTAAAGGGAAACTTCCCTCGAGCTTGCTTTGTTCAAATCAGAGTAATCAATGCAAGTTCTCCACTTCCCATTCGCTTTCTTTACTACCACAGGGTTGGACACCCATTCAGGGTAGAGGGTGTCCCGGACAAACTCATTGGCTTCGAGTTTGTCCACCTCCTCTTTGAGAGCAGCGGACCTCTCTGGGTCCATGCCTCTCCTTTTCTGTTTTACAGGAACGTACTTCGGGTCTATGTTTAACATACGACTCGCAGTAGCGGGAGAAATCATGCACATATCCGAATGCATCCAAGCGAAAACATCCAGGTTCGCTCGGAGGAAATTAGTGAGATCCTCGGCCATTGACGGGTCGAGTTGTGATCCAATCTTGAGTACTCGTGATGGGTCATCTCGGCGGACTGGAATGTCAATCATCAGTTCATCCTACGCTGCTTTTGCTTCCTTTAGTTCACCATCATCATCTCTCGGATCTATGCCTCTATAGATCCAAGAATGTCATCTGAGCTAGGGCTCGGGCACCACTTGTCAATTATCAGTATCCTGGATGTGGACGGAACTATCCGCTACCTTTCCTTTCTCTCTCCACTGGGCCTCTCTCAGCCCAGCCACATAGCATATACGATCGGTCGCCTTATCGCCATGTACCACACTAACTCCTTTATCTGTCGGGAACTTCAAAGCCAAACACCATGGGGCCAAAGCTGCCCTAAACTCCGCCAGGGCTGGCCTACCTAGAAACACATTATATGGAGAATCAACATCCAACACTATAAAAGGTAGGATTCGCACCCTCCTACGCTCACCTTCTCCCAGTTCAACTGGCAACTCAACATAACCCACTGCATCAGTTGCTGCACCATTAAAGCCATGGATACGTGCTTTAGATGGCTTTAAATCTTTTCTCACCATCTTCATTTGGTCGTATGCCTTTTTGAAGTTGATATTAACGGAACTTCCACAATCAATTAAAATTCTTTTCACATATGCTGGCCCGATCATCGCAGTTATGACCATCGGGTCGACGGTAAGAGCCTCCACCTTGTCCGCATCCCGGCTCCTAAATACTATATCGTCTGTTATCATGTGTTGTTACTTAGCGGGGGTCCCATCCTATACATTCGAACCACACTCATAAGCTGCATGTCTTAAGGAGTTAGCATACCGCTCCATTTCCTACCAGTTCTTGTCTGCAGGATGAGGTCTGCCGATGATAGTGTTTATGACCAGTCACCCTACAATTCGGGCAGGCTTCTCTGGATGGCATAGGGCCGGCCTGCGTCCGGGGTCTGATGTTTCTTGCCTTCCTTCCTGTAGGTTCTTGACAAACTCCTGCGATTTTTTCTATCTAATCAGCTTTTCAATGGCATCGTCGAGGTGTCTACACTCCTCTATATTATGCCCGTAAGTCTCATGGAAGCGACAACACTTTTTAGTCCGCTTCTGTTCCTCTGTCGACTCCTTTGGGTGAGGCTTTCTGTATTGAAAAGTGTTACAGGTTGGCAGGTAAATATTCTCAAGAGATGCATTCATTGGGGTGTATTCGTTGTAGGTTGGAATCCTTGGCTTCCATTTCCCTGCTTTTCTTTTCTTTCCTGGATTTCCTCCTTCGGACCCTTTAGATTTCCCAAGCTTGTTCTGGATATTAACTTGAACCTTTCCCGAGTTGTCACCGGATTATTTCACGGCGATGTTACTTTTCATAGTCTCTTGAACATGCCCTGGTGCCTTACCTTGCCTTGTCTATCTAGCTTCCTCCCTCCTTATGAATTGATGCGCCTTTAAATAGAAACGCTCCAACGTAGTTGGAGGCTTTCCTGCCAACCAATCTCCAAACTCTGAATCCGGATCTACTCCTCGCATTACCACCATCATAATTACATGGTCGTTAGGGTTGCTAACTTGAGTAGCTGCAACATGAAATCTTTGCAAGTACTCTTTCAATGACTCCCTCGGAGCCTGTATTACACTAGATAAGGACATCACATCCTTAGGACGAGTGGCATGTATCCTGAATTATTCTGCAAACTTCGTTGCCAACTCATCAAAGCTAGATATAAACCATGGAGGAAGTCGAGTGAACCACATATTGGCGATTCCAGATAAAGTGATCGGGAAGCATCTACACCTGATTGCATCATTCACTCCAGTTGAATCCATCATCCACTCGTACCTCATCACGTGCTGCCTAGGGTCGGTCTTTCCTTCGTAGGCCGAGATAGTTGGCATGCTAAACATCCTAGGGTACTCGGCCTGTAGAATAGTATCCGTGAATGGAGTATGACTCCTGGATATCCCCCAATCTTCATTGGTCAAGCCTTGATTCTCTCTCATCAACTGTCTGACCATAGTTGATATGTCCGGAGTTGTATGGAGGATGGAAGGTTGGACTCTGTTCTATGGGACCGATCAGGTTGGTGTCTCCTCTGTTGGTGGTCTACCAAACGTGTATCTTGGGGACCAGCTTCACTGGGGTCTTGGTGAGTCGGACGTCTAGTCTCCACACGTGCTCCAGCTCATAAGTTTCCCGTTCTGCCTTGAGTGTGGCCTTCAAGATGTAAGTGATCCCTAGTTGATCGATCAGTAGTACCTGCTTGTGCAGTTTTCGTTTTACGACGTATACGCCTGGGAGGTTCATCGGATGAAGTCGAACTATTAGATGAAGAATAAGAAATGGGGTTACCTCCAACATTCTGATGCTGTTGTTGTGTAAGTTGAGCCATGAGGTTAGCATTAGCTTGAATTTTTTCATCAAGTTGTCTTCTGCTTTCTATGAGTTCTCTCATTAGGTCGTTGAACTTCATCCTAATAACAACTTCCGTTTGGTTATGAGCTCTGATAGTCCCTACATCGGGATTAACTTGCTGATTGTTGGGTCATATCTGTTGTACGCTAGCAGTCTCGTTGACGTTCGCGTTATGAGAGGATGATCGGGTACGTGATCTTCCCATAGTAGAGTTATTGATCAATACCCTGAGTAGATTCAACGGATGTCCTGTGAATAAGTTGGATCTCCTTCGGAGGATTTATTCAATCCAGTAGCTACAAAGCAGATCCTAGCGGCCTGAGAATTCGATTATGTAGAGAGATTAATGAAGAAAGTAAATTAAAACAGGGAATTGTATGCTAAATTAAATGCAAAGATAAGAACATCGGATTTATAGTGGTTCGACGTAATAGCCTACATCCACTTTGAAGTTAATCTTTATTGCTTTACTCAACAGTTAATTACAGATACAATATGTACACCAACTACTTGAATACAAATGCTAAGTAAAGAGAATGAGTCTTGAATGTGGTAGAGTCTCCCCAGTGTTCTCGAAAAGAAGGTCTCTTTCACTGTGCCCGTGCCTCTCTATTTATAGACGAAGATGGGTTGGACTTCCCTCATGGGCCTAGGAGTAAGATACCTCGGCCCATAGTAAGTGACTTGTGTTCGCCGAGCCACAAATGCCGAACGACAATTACCGAACCACGTACCCAGGCTGAACGACATACGTATGCCGACCGAGGAAGATATGCCGAACGACTTCCTTATGCCGAGTGAGGCCATATGCCGAGCGAGCCTTTAATGCCGAGCGAGGTTTGAATGCCGAACGAGGCTTGAATGCCAAGCGAGTCTTGAATGCCGAACAAGGCTTGAATGCCGAACGGGCTTGAATGTCGAACGAGGCTTGAATGCCGAACGAGGCTTCTCTATGCAGATCGAGGCTCTATGTCGAACGATGCCTCAATGCCGAATGACTTCTCTATGTTGATCGAGGCTCTATGCCAAATGATGCCTCAATGCCGAATGAGGCAACATGCCGAGCGACTTCTTTATGTCGGACGAGGCCAAATCCTGGGCGAGGGTCAATGCCGAGCGAGTCTCTGTGCCGAGCGATGCTTTTTCTAGGTGATACATGCGCTACTGGCCCAATTAGCTGGGTAAAATGTATACTTGCCTATACTTATATACATACACATATGTTTAAATAAGTAATTCATTTATTACTTTTACTTACTAATCTTTTCAATAAATGTAAAGATATTTCTTTATACTATTTTATAAAATCCTTAAACCATTTTAAAATACAATACTAGTTTATAAATCAATTTCACCGTCTATAACACTTAATTTGCTTCGTTGAAAATTAAGTATTCATCAATTTACTATTTTATAAAATATCGTGCCTACTTTATAAATTATATTCTTCATTTATAAAATATTCAAACCATTTTATAAATACTAATTAAGCTTCATTTGTAATTTTATGAAATATCATACCATTTTATAAAATATCTTTATTATTTAAAAAAAGTCATCCTTCTATTAAAAATATATTTATGGATATTAATTTAGCTTTATTAACCCTCTAAATGATAAATGTAGAGTTCAAAACTTATTAAATTAGCTTACTAACTAATTTCAAAATCATCTGAATTAGTTTAATTATGGCAAACTAATGACATGCACTTGGTTATAACATGTAACTAGTCTTTAGTCTACCATTATATCACTTATTAACATTAAATTAACGTAAAAATCAATTTCTCATGTTGCTAACTAATTTCAAAATCATTTATTAAAGTTTTAAACCAATAATGAGCTAGTGTAATCATGTTTATAATACAAATATAAGTCCAAATCAACTCAAACAATGTCCAAATCACTTCATACAATTTTATAATCATCAATAATAAAAAATATGAAGTATAACACATAAATTAGTAAGGAGAATCATCCCATCACCTTGAATAAACCCAACCCAAGCTCTAATCATCAAAACACAATTCTTACTTAGTCTAAATTTCGAAATGCACACCAATACTCCGATCCAAGCCCATTCCTTCGCGGATTTGGTAGAGAAATGAAAGATAGGAATTATGATGATTTTTATTTGATTTTAGAAAATATATTTAATGAGTTTAGGATTTGTAGATTAAAGACGGACTAAGAGAAAAATCGTGGAGGATTAGAGAAAGTGGAGAAGAATGTAACATGAATGATGAGTGGATTGGAATAATGATGAGCAGTTAGCCTATTACATGCAACTAATGGGCTAAGTCCCAATTCTCTCCATCCGGCATTACTCATCCCTGAAAATCATCGACTTCAAACATAGTCAAGTTTATGCTCATTTTATATGCGTCGACAAAGCAAGCTGAATTACGAATGTATCGAGTCCCAATTCGCTCGTTTATAAAAATTGAATATAAGAAGCATTCCATTACTTACCGATTAAATATCTAAACTAATCATTTCAATATTCGATCGTTAGAAGTACGAGGTGTTACAGAATATACACAGCGGTGTCAAATTATGCACGTAAACCATAATCTAATATGGATCAATTGTATTTCTGTACCATATCAAAATTCAAGTTAGCATTAACTAGCCATAAAAGCTATTTTATACTAGTAACGTTTCGCTAATATCGCTAAACTTGGTTCTGAATTTCCAAGAGAATCTTTCACTAATAAAGTTTAGTAGTAGACATACAAAAGGAACTAAAACCTTTAGAATGCAAACGCTATCATGAGAGAACGTTTGAGACCAACTAATACAATAGTTTATCGAGTGTTTCAAATTATAAACTAAGACATTCTTTTCCAAACAAGAACTGCATACTGATTTTTGTGTAAAAGCTACACAGTAAAAAAAATAAGGTTATTATACTAGTAGTTTTATAACTATAAGTATAACGGACCGTCAAGGGTCAAAGATGTGCTGGTTTTGTAATGTAAATCAAATATGTGCTTCAACATCAGAAAGTTTGGAATTCTTCTTGTGTAATAAAGAATAGGACATTGCTACATTTTAGGCTTCATCATCAACTTGCCATACACCATATGTCAAATCACTGAGTAAAACATGTTAAACTATTTATTTCCACGCATGAGCATACAACATTGTCAAATGATAAAAGGCTAGCCAACCAACTAGAGTAATTGTAGTTCATTCATTTTTACAGTTCTATTGCAATACCTCAATAAAAATAACTAATAGCATGTACGAAACAATTCTATTTGTAGTCAAAAACGATGCTCGATTTTATGGATTTTAAAAAAAATGGATTTTGAACGAGATGTAATTCTTTCTGTTTCGTCTCGTTATCAGTTAAGAAGGCGGAATAGCAAAAGAAAGTTGCTGATTGGAGGAAACGTGGTCTTAAAAAATGAATCTGAGAAAATAACAGATCAAAGACAATGAACATTATGTAACATGTTCTCCAATATGGGTCTGGTCTGATTTGACTGTTATAGCCCGATCTAAATACGATTAAAGAGTTTTGTACCAAAAATATATGTGTTACACCACTATAAGCCCGGGCTAGGTCGGGTCGGTCGGCACGCGTATGATGGTCAAACATGGTCTCCATCCTCATAAAAGAGCATTATTGGATGCCCAAAGACCCCAACTTAGCTTCTAAAAATCAAGTATAAATATTTGATTCTTTCATATAATCCCACAATGTGAGACTATTCATATTCCCATGTAATAGGACCATTTTAAACTTTGTCAATTTTTAAGAATTCGCTTATTTTCAAACAACAATTTCCAACAATCCCCCATTGGAAATTTTTAAAAAATATTTTCAAGCAATTTCTGAAAACATAAGATTGTGCGTAAACAAAGTTGCCTTTCGACTTGAACCTTTGCATAGTGGATAAGATTCAGTTTTTATTAGAGTGACACATAGTCTTGAACACTATTCCTTACATCAGACCACACACAATCTTTCTAGAGTGTAATCAAGTAAGCCTGTGCATTTATGGTCATGCATGTCTATCCCAGTTTAGTGGATGCTCTAGGAGTTTTGCCCAAAACTTCATAGGAAACAACAAAATTTCCACATTCACACAGGTGAGTCTATCAAGAGTACTTTTGAAGGTGGGTACTCTACTCCAAATGGAGTATAGATCTAATTAAGAGTTTCTATTAACTCATCCTCTAATCACTTCAGGAATACATGCTCCTATATGTCTTAAAATAGCATGTTCAACTCATATCACTTCACAACTTGTTCGTACCCATTGAACCTAGTTCTTGGGATCTCTTGTTCTTTAGGTCGGGTTACCATTGTGCGTGACTCAACAATCTAAGAGCAATGTTCGCATTTTTCTAGAAGTTATAAGGACTTCCTCTCTAGCCAGTCCTTTCGTCAAAGGATCTGCCAAATTCTCGTCACTGCGTATGAGATCCACTCTAACAGCTCTTGAAGAGAGTAGCACTTTAACAGTGCTATGCTTACGATGTATCTGTCGTCTTTTACCATTATAATAATGGTTCTGTACTTTTGCAATAGCCGTGGTACTATCGCAATGGATCAACACAGCCGATATCGTTTTTTGCCATAAAGGAATCTCAGCTAGTAGATTTCTTAAGTACTCTACTTCCTCACTAGCTGTGGCTAGTGCTATCATGTCAGACTCCATAGTATACTGAGCCAAAATAGTCTATTTCTTGGATTTCGAAGAAACGACTCCACCAGTAATGTTAAAAATATAGCCACTAGTTGCTTTTGAATCATCAGATAAAGTATTCCAGTCAGCATCGGTGTAACCTTCAAGAACAGCTGGAAACTTTTCATAATGTAACCCAATGTTCATTGTTCGTTTTAGGTATCTCATGACCCTCTCAATAGCGTGCCAATGCTCTATATTAGGTTCACTAGTAAACCTCCCACAGCATTGGCAATGTCCGATCAAGCACAATCAGTGGCATACCGAAGACTGCCAATGATACTCGCATAATCAAACTGCCTTACACCTTCACCGGTGTTCTTAAATAGCTTTACACTAGGATCATATAGTGTACACGCAGGTTTACAGTCAGTAATTTTATTTCTTTAAGATCTTCTCAATATAAGAAGATTGACTCAAAGAAAGTCTCTTTTCGGACCTAGTAATCTTAATACTAAGGATTACACGCGCTTCATCTAGATCTTTCATATCAAAATTGACACTTAACAAAGATTTAACAGTGTTTAGATCTAAAAATAAGTAGATCATCTACATACGAACATATTATAATGCAAATATCATTTTCAGATTTATAATAAATGCATTTGTCACATTCATTAACTTTGAAACCATTTAAGATTATTGAGTTATCAAATTTTCATACCATTGTTTAGGTGCTTGTTTTAAACCATATAATGAATTGTCTAATTTGCAAACTTTATATACTTGACCATGAATAAAAAAGCCTTCAGGTTGGTCCATATAAATTTCCTCTTCTAATTCACCATTTAAAAATGAAGTTTTAACATCCATTTGGTGTATAATTAAATTATGAATAAGATGCTAATGAAATTGGTACTCGAATGGATGCGATTCTAGTTACAGGTGAAAAGTATCAAAAAAGTATATATTTTCTCTTTGCCTAAAACCTTTAGCTACCAAACGGGCTTTATATTTTTCAATTGTTCCATCAGGTTTTAATTTCTTTTTAAGTACCCACTTACATCATATAGACTTACAACAAGGTGGTAAATCTACTAAGTGTCAAGTCTTATTGGATTCCAAGGAACCCATCTCATCATTTATAGTCTCTTGCCAAAAATCGGCATCTAATAAAGATAAGGCTTCTTAGAGGTTTATGGGATCCTCCTCTATAGTAAAAGTGCAAAAATCCAAGCCGAAATCTTTATCAACTCTTACTTTTTACTTCTTCTAGGGTTCGATTCAGAAGATTTATTAAGTTTTGTTCCAATAGGCACGGTGCTATTTGACGTCACTATTCCTTAATTTAAAAGGAAATTTAGTTTCAAAAAAATCAGCATCAATAGATTCTAATTCTACTATATTATGTGTATTCTGGTCATAAAATCTATATGCATTGCTATTAATAGCCTAGCCTATAAATACACATTCGTATGTTCTACTTGCTACTTTTATTTTCTTAGGGTCAGGCATACGAACATATACCAAACATCCCCAAGTTCTAAAGTAAGATACATTTGGTTTATAATTTCTTAAAATTTCAAAAGGTAAAATCTTACCTTTTGGTTTAGGGATTCTATTCAATACATAGCATACAGTCAATAAAATATCCCCCCGCCAATGTTTTGCTACACCCGAATTTAGTAAAATAGCTACAACTAATTCGGTAAAAGTCATATTCTTTCATTCGGCTTTATTGTTTATTTCAGGTTAATAAGGTGTAGTTCTCTCATGAATAATACCATGCAATTTATCCAAATCAAGAAATGGACTCGACTCATATTTTGTTCCTCTATCACTACGAAGTCTCTTAATTTTCTTATAGATTGATTCTCGATTTCAGTTTAATAATTTAAATATATTAAATGCATCATTTTTATTTTTCATAAGTATGCATAAGTGAAATCAGAGCCATCATCAATGAAGGTGATAAAATAATGGTGTCCATGTCTAGTCAAAGTGTCATCAAGCTCACATATGTCAGAATGAATCAAGTCATGGGTTTAGAAATTCTATCAACTGATTTATGGGGTTTCTTAGTGATTTTTGCTTGACTACGGAATTCACATTTATCAAAATCATTTTGTGACATTTTAGCTCACATATGGCGTCCACATATAACAGAATATAAGCAATATCAGAACCATTCTTGTAGATGAATAAAGAGTGATTTGACATACTATGAGAGAACCCAATGGTAGCAACAAAATCAGCAAATCTTTGGTACCAAGCTCGAGGAGCCTGTTTTAATTCGTACAAAGATTTCTTCAAAAGACAAACATGATTCAGATAATTTGTGTTACGAATACCCATGGGTTGATGCATATAAACTGCTTCATTGAGATTACCATGCAAGAAAGCATTCTTGACATCCATTTGATGAATTGGCCAAGATTTAGAAAGAGCAATGCTGAGAACCGCTCTAATGGTGACCAGTTTAACCACGGGGCTAAACGTTTCATCACAATCAACGCCATGTTGCTTTGTATTCCCATCACCTACAAGACGAGCTTTGTAACGCTCAAAAGAGCCGTCAGATTTATATTTATGACGAAAAATCCACATAGACCAAATAACATTAACATTAGGCGGCCTAGGCACTAGTTTTCAAGTCATATTATCAATTAAAGCACTAAATTCATCCAACATTGCACTTTTCCAATTATGGTCACTAAGCGCACTAACATGATTTTTCAAAATAGGAGAAATATCTATAGTGGTGATAGTGTGATAATTAGAAGAGTATTTAGGGTTGGGTTTAAAAATGTCATTTGATGCACGAGTGGTCATGCAGGTTGAAATGTGGTTGGGACGAATAGGGGTGGTGTGAGGAATGGTTAAAGTAGGGGAGCTCATAGACGGGGTTTGGCTGTGGGGAAGAGAGGATGGGTCAGAGGAGGAAATAGAGGACCGAGTGTGGGTAGTAGTAGGAGGTGTGGAATCTGGGCCTGTGTGAGACTGTGGCCCAGATTGAGGAAGAGAGGACGAGTCATTGGGCTGCGTTGTTGGGTCAAGCTGCATATATTATGGTGTGGTATTTTGAGATAAATGAGTATTAATGGAGGATTAATATTGTCACTCAAAAAATCATAATTAGAAGGTTTTTTTGTGGAGTTTGGAGAATGGAAATTCTGTTTCAACAAAATGAACATGATGACAAATTATGATTTTACCACTAGACATGTCATAGCATTTGGAGCCACGATGATTAAGAGCCGGACCTAAATCAGCACAAGGAGTCGACCTTTCTTGTAATTTATGAATAGTAGAAGAGGGGAATACTGGGAAGCATAAACAACCAAAAACACGCAAACCCAAATAATCCGGATCACTTTGATAGAGGATTTGAGCAGGAGATTGGTAATTCAATACCTTGGTAGGAAGGATATTGAGAAGATATATAGCCATGGAGAGAGCATGATGCCAAAAGGAGAGTGGCATAGATGCATGAGCAAGAATAGTCCAGATGATATTATTTATGGATTTTATGTGTCTTTCGGCCATTCCATTTTGAGGAGATGTATGAGGATATGAGAGACGAAAAAGCATGCCATGTTGCTCAAAAAAATCCTTAAAAGTGCCATTAATGTATTCCGTACCATTGTCACACTAAAGCATGAAACGCTAAGAAAAGTTGTTTGACCTGAGTTTTTTTGCAATAGGAGAGGTCCATAAAAATTTGCTATAGTCACCATGAAAAAGAACATAATAACAATGGCCGGAATTACTAACAATAGGAGAAGTCCAAAGATCACTATGAATAATATCAAACGGAAGAAAAGTATATGACACTGAATCATAAAACGGTAGCTTAGAATGTTTCCCAAGAGGACAAGAAGAACAAAAGGTTTTACAAGCCTTATTACAATCAACAAACTTTTTACTACAAAGAGACTTAAGAATAGCATCGCCAGGATGACCTAAACGATTGTGCTAAATATTTCAAGGCAAAGCAGTAAAAGCAGAATGATTGTTGGAAGAAATGGCTTGAGAGTTATAGAAAAGTGGATATAAGCCCTCAGTGCTATCACATCTCATTAGTCTGTAAGTCATTAACAGAGAAACCAAAAGGGTCAAAAGAGATAGAAACCATATCATATGTGGTAAATTTATGAACAAGGACCAAATTTTTAATGAGACTGGGAGCATGTAACACATTATTTAGGGTAAATGGTAGATAAGGTGGAGGCAATGTAGTGCGACCGTGACCAATAATTGGAATTAAATGACCACTACCAATAACAATGTTATGATGCTTGTTGATTGAATTGAAATAAGAAGGGAGAATACCTGCATCCGCCGTCATGTGAGATGTAGCACCAGTATCCATGTAGTAGTTACCATCTGGTTGAGAGAACGAAAGAGCATGCATAGCGGCCTCAATGTCGGTGGGCGTGTAGTTAGGAGCAGGAGGAGCAACGACATTGAAAGCTTGAGGTCTGGACCCAAGTAAGCCTGACCCAGAAGAGGAGGGATGTTGGGACATTGGATTGGGCCTTGGCTGCCAGGAGTATGCGAAAAATGGGCAAAGAGGAATAGTCCATCCTTCCCAACCAGGCTGCTTCTACTGTAGCGGTGGGGCCTGCTGACGTGGCTGCCACCGGTGCTGTTGATATGGAGGCTGACTAGAACTGGACCCATTAGTACTTTGGTGGATCTTTTTCTTTCCATTTTTTAAATTGTTCGTCCCTTTATTATTGTTGTTGCGCTTGTTGCTTGCAGATGAATAAGTGTAAACCATGGCAACACCACTAGACCGACTCCCAGAACCACCAGGTTCACGAACTTGACGAGCCTTGATAGTACGCTCATCCATTTTCAACCTTGAACAACAACTCTCAAAGGATGGCAAAAGCTCTTGATTTTGTATATAGTCCACTGTACCACTATACGCTTCTGGTAAGGACCCAGTGAGACGTAAAACCAAACGACTATTTATCACCGGAGCATCAACATCAGCCAACCTATCCGCCAGAGATTGTAGATAATTACGATAATTGTCGATCGAGTTGAAAGCCTCATAAGCAGCATTTGTAAAGTCCTCATCGAGATGGGTAGCCCGAGAGGCTTTGTTGTCCTGAAAAAGAGCTTCAAGACGGTTCCATGCCCTCTCTGCCATGTCATTACGTTTGAGGATAGCGAGGAGAAGATCGGAAGAAATGGTGCTGCAAATCCATTGCAAGACAACGACATCCAAACGCCTCCAAAGTGCTGGATCAGCGGACTTAGCCTGGTCTCCTCCGTTGGTGGAACCAAGTGATCATAAAAATCATGAAACCTAGCAAGATTGGTAAACAGAGTAGCCCAAGAATGATACATGGCTTGCTCATTGTCTAATGTTATGTGAATAAGAGATTTAACATTAGTGATGGTGAGTGCGGGATGAAACTTGGACGAGTCTGCCATGAAAAGAATTAAAGATAGAAGAAGAACAGAGAAGAAGATAGGTGAGGCTAGGGTAAGGAGAATAGCTCTGATACTATGATAGAAGTCTATTTAGAAATTAATTTGTTTGCCCATTGTATTTAACTTCCGATAATATATATGGTTACAAGAGTCAAAATGGGCTGCAAATTAGCCAACTGATTTGCTAAAACAAAGGTAACTAAATAAATACTTCCTAAATAAAGATATCGTCAAATCAACTGATTTGCTAAAACAAAGGTAACTAAATAAATATTTTCCAAATAAAGATATCGTCAAATCAGAGAATGAATGTAGGAAATATTCTACCGCCTAGAATATATGTAAAATATATTCTATCAGTTTTAGATGGTAAAAGTGTTATCAAATAAGCGGATCTTCTACAATATTTGTTTCGTAAATGTTGTAAAAAAAGTTTTTGCAAACACATTTCTTTTGTAAATGTTTTAATCGGTTTGTTTCTGCAACATTTTGAAAAATAATTACAAATAATTATCTTCGACAACAATTTTACAGTAATGACTTTTTTGAATACAGGAAATTATTGTGAAGGACAAAAAATTTCAGCATTTTAGTCTCAAGGACAGAACTTCAGTATTTTTGCCTGAAGGACAACTTTCTTTAGGTATCAGTTTTTAGTTATTGATAGAATTTTTTAGGTATCAGTTTGTAGTTATTGATAGCAGTTTTTCAGTTTTTAGTTAGGTAGCAGTTTTGGAAAAATGTTTGTCCTTACGAATAATTTTGGAAAAATATTTGTCCTTTTGAATAATTTTTGAAAGAATGTTTGTCCTTGTGATTAAATTATTGAGGTTGCGTCATTAAGGCTAAAAATATAGGAACTTTTGTCCTTTACATTAATTCCCCCTTTTTGAATATTACATTTTTTGAATAACAATATTACTCAATGAAGTATAGCTTTTGTTCCATAACATTCATGTAATGTCATAAAATTAAATATTTACGATAATATTTCCAAGTATCGAAATGATAAAGCTAAGAACCCATAATATATGTTCGAAATATTTTAAAATAATAAATATCTTCAAACAAACTGTTTTCTATCAAAATTTTGTTAACAGTCCCTTTTTTCTAAAATAGAAAAAAAGCTGTATATTTTTTTTAAAATAGTTTAACTTATTCAATAAATGAACAAACATTAGCTGCATCAATTTTCAATTTAACATAACAAATGAATTTTATTAAAGGGTAGTTAATGAGAAAAATTTGCAATCCAGAAATCTGTTGGTCAGTTAACGAAGATTTTTTGATATAAATTTGTACTCAAAAGTATTATCCAAAATAACGATTCTTGCCTCTCAAACATCTCCTGAAAATGTGGCTCCAAATCCAAAAATTGTAGGTGGCCTCGTACCACCGCTCAATTTACCGCTTATCTTTCACAAATACCAAATCAATAATAAATATGTTAAACCATAAATCACTCCAATTCCAGGCGATCCAAATGTCCCCTCCTGGTACCATCGTGAATACTATTTGCACAGCCTCCATTCATGTTCAGTGTGCATGTCTTTCATCGTCTTCTTGTAATCATCGGTCGAGGCAAGGAGGTTGATTTTGTAGAAGGTCGAGATGTGAGCGATTATGGTTTAAGCTTTGGACTTCTGAAGCAGTAGCGGAAGTTTGTGCTCTTGATAGCTGAAAATGAGGTAGTGATGTATCAATCATAGTTTTTTTTGGTGCTGAACCATGTGGCAAGGGCACTAGAAGGTGCTGAAATAGAACTGTTTCGAGTTACATTTTGGAGCATTTGTTTTTGAAACTGGATTACTGATTTTAGTGTAAGAAGTTGTTATATAAGCACGATTCTTACATTAGCTTTAAACCCTGCATATATGAAATTGAAAAACAACATTAAACTAAAGTTATTTCTTCCTTTTTTGCAATTAAATATTTTGGCTTTAAAATTCGACCTTTCAAGTAGTTGGGTCTATTTTCATATTTCGCGGTAGTACCACTTGCAATTCAAGTACTAGTAGCTGATTTGGCAGTTATCAACGAGAGTAGATGGATGTTGTTTTTCGAACATTGTAAGATTCTCTCTTTGTGTAGTGATTTTACTTTGGAAAACGGTTTGACAAAACTAAGCACATCCATTTGTTTTATCAAATGGCGGTGAGAGAAAATCATGTCTTAAATAGAGCGTCATTTCATATGTCTTGGAGCGAATATCGACAAATCAAATACCTTGAAGCAAATATCAACAAATCAAAGTGCAGGCATTGTTTATAGTTGCCACTATATTGGAGAAATACTGTCAACAAAAACCAATACAAGTAGCGCTAAAAACATGGGTCCATGTTAGTGAAGTTTGCATGGTAGCTAGGTGCTTAAGGAAGATAATTTCCAAGGTGAGCCATTTGTAGGGAAGACATAGAAAGAGTTCGCCCAAGTACATTATACTACGGCAAAAGAGAAGTAAAATTCATGTAGAAGGCTTATAAATTATGATGGAGGATAAGTAGAGCATACGATGAAGGGAAGATGTACATTTCTTTAAAGAGAAAGTTACAAATAAACTTAAAGCATGCTTACTGATACGGTTATCAGTATTGATGTACCAGCAGCTAGACCTAAACGTGTTATACACAAACCAGCAAGATATCAAGACTAGAAGGCAACAACTAAATAAAAGCACAATGGCCAGCACACATGCAAGGAAGCAGAGCATCTAATTCGGTTATCAAAAGATAGGCACGGTAGCAAAAGCAACAAATTCTGTTATGGTAGCTTTTTCCTTATTTTATAAATAATATTACAGCCTATGGCTGAATCAAGTAGTATGGACCACGTTTCCTTAGTTGTTACAATTGTATGATTAGAAATCATTGGCAGTAGCTATAAGAATAGGTGATGTAATTCTAGAAGGATAGGAAAAATGAGAAATCTTCGTCTTCACTTCCTGTTTTCTCCCTCCTTCTTCTTTTCTATCTATTTTTAATTTTCTGTTACGCAAATTTGGTGTTTTCATTCAGTCCTCACCTCCACCATGACCCGCCATCTCGACGAAGCCGTCAACCAACTCCGTGAAGCCTCAACCCAACACTCCTCCACCCTTGAAACTATCAAAACCGATTTTGCCAACCAACAAACTTCCATTACAGATCTCCAATCCTCTATGAACCATATCACACAAATGATCCAAGATCTTACTCTCAAAATCAACTCATCACAACCTCAAACAAATTCTACCACCTCCAACCCATCCTCCCCTAACCCATCTCGGCCACCCCCCTCCTTACAACACCATTGTTTACAACCAACTCTCCTAGCCCAATTCCTCTACAAACACCTAAATGCGAACTAACCCGATTTGACGGCTCAAACCCGTTGGATTGGATATTCCAAGCGGAGCGCTTCTTTAAATATCACTCAACACCGGATGAACAACGGATTGAACTTTCTAGTTTCTATATGGCGGGACAAGCTTTGACATGGTTCCAATGGATGTACCGGAATCAACAACTCTCCTCTTGGCAAGCTCTCACCAAAGAGATCAAGCAAAGATTCGGACCCTCCTCCCTCGTCAATCCCCAAGCTACCCTATTCAAGCTTCGCCAAACCGAAACCGTAGAGGAATACCAATCGACCTTTGAAACCATCAGCAATCGCATAACCACACTGCCACCGGATGCTTTCCTTCACTGTTTCATCTCAGGCCTCAAAACGCCAATTAAAAATGAACTGCTTATTCACAAACCCACCACCCTTTCCGAAGCAATCGACCTAGCTAAATCTGTGGAAAACAAACTACATGATAACCGACCATTCATCCCCAAACAAGCCAACACTCGAACATCATCACTTCCATTACTCGCACTGCCCCCTATTCCACCACCACAACCCCCCAACTCCACACCCAATTACCCAATCAAACGACTCGCCTCAACTGAAATGCAGCAACGCAGAAATCAAGGCCTCTGTTTCAACTGTGATGAAAGATACCACCCCGGCCACACTTGCCAAAACCGTCGTGCTCTTTTGCTACTCCCTGACGACAACGACCACGGCCAGGTCGACCACATCGAAGCAGCCGACGACGACCAACAACCAGACCCAATAATCCAGGAACCACCCGAAGACGCCTCACTCCACTCCATCGTCGGCGCTGCTAACCCTCGCGCCCTCCGCCTCTCCGTCACGATTAACCGCCACCCAATTTCAGCGCTAGTAGACACGGGGAGCACTCATAATTATTTGCAACCGAGATTAGCTAAGTTTTTGGGCTTGGAAATTGATCGATCGAAGCGCTTTGGAGTCACTGTAGGAAACGGGGAAAAAATTTGGAGCACGGGAATTTGCAGAGGAGTTAAAGTGTTAATTGAACACGTCACTTTTGAGATTGATTTTCATATATTAGAATTTAGTGCGGCCGACATCATTTTGGGTGTCCACTGGCTAGAAGAATTAGGCCCAATAACCATTAACCACAAATCACTTACCATGACTTTCTTCCATAATAACACCCTTATCACCTTAACGGGCCTCCAACCCTCTTCCAACCCAACAGAAATCTCCCTTCACCAACTCAAACGACTCACCACTACATCCTCCATAGCGTACTGCCTCCGCCTCCAACTTGACCCCTCAAGTCCACTACCACCAATTTCCTTAACCGACTTACACCCACGAATAAAAACACTCCTCGACGAACACTCAACATTATTTTCCCCACCGATAGATCTTCCTCCACACCGCCCACTTAATCACCATATCAACCTTGTACCCAACGCTCTTCCTATCAACGTAAAACCATATCGTTATCCTCACTTTCACAAAACCGAAATCGAACGACAAGTCTGCGAAATGCTTCATACCAAAATCATTCAACCCTCTACTAGCCCATTCTCTTCCCCGGTTATCTTAGTCAAAAAGAAAGATGGTACGTGGCGCTTTTGCGTCGACTATCGAGCCCTCAACGCTATTACCATTAAAGACCGCTTTCCAATTCCAACCGTGGATGAGCTTTTAGATGAACTCCATGATGCCTCCTATTTCACTAAATTATATTTAAGAAGTGGCTATTTCCAAATCCACATTAATCTACCCGACATTCCGAAAACCGCATTTCGTACTCATGAAGGCCACTACGAATTCGTCGTTATGCCATTTGGCTTAACCAACGCACCTTCCACATTTCAAGCCACCATGAACAAAAAATTTCAACCTCATCTTCGCCATTTCATTTTAGTATTTTTCGACGATATCCTCATTTATAGCCCTTCACTCACTTCCCATATTTCCCACTTACAAACCACTCTTCAAATCCTAGCCCACCACAAATTTTTCATCAACTTATCCAAATGCGCGTTTGCACTCACCGAAATTGAGTATTTGGGCCATCTCATTTCAAACCATGGCGTCAAAGTAGATCCCAAAAAAATCCAAGCAATGATCGAATGGCCTATCCCAACCAATATCACCGAGCTTCGTGGATTTTTAGGACTTATGGGCTACTACCGAAAATTTATACGCCACTATGCCACCATTGCTAACCCCCTCACAAACCTCCTCAAAAAAGATTCCTTCCATTGGACCACCGAAGCAACCGTCGCATTCGACCACCTAAAAGAAGTCGTTACCCAAACACCCATTCTTACTTTGCCTAATTTCGTCTTACCCTTTACTATCCATACCGATGCTTCAAACTCCGCGATTGGTGCCGTTTTATCCCAAAATAAACATCCCATCTCATTTTTTAGCAAAACACTTCCTAATATGCTCCAAAAAGCCTCAACTTATAGTCGGGAAATGTATGTTATCACCTCCGCCGTCAAACGTTGGCACCACTACCTCCTCGGACGACCCTTCACCATTCTTACTGACCACCAAAGCTTACGCCAACTCATGACGCAAACCATACAAACCCCAGAGCAACAAAAATGGCTTACTAAATTATTGGGCTTTGATTTTACAATCCAATATCAGCCTGGTTCATCAAATACAGTAGCAGACGCACTTTTCAGAATTCCACAATCCCTACTCCTCACCATCATTCACCCACACGAATTCATGGCCGCATCCTCTACTACACCTAAACCCAATCCCTCAACCCAATCTTTTCCGCCTCCATCGAACACGACTATGGAACCCCTCCCTACTTCACCACAGCCAGCGACCGGAACCCCCTCCGCCCACACACCAGACCCTGACACCCTCCAGTTCACCGCCATATCAATTCCAACCTTCGACCTTCTTCCCGCCATCCGCCACGCCACTACAACCGACCCCGAAGCACAGCACTTCGCCGCTGCCAGTCAGCAGCACAAGGGACAGCATCATCTTCAGCTTTGCAATGGATTACTACTTCAGGGAAATCAGATTTTTGTCCCCAACAGCAACGATCTCAGATCCAAAACCATTGCTGCATTCCACAATTCCCACCTAGGCGGACATTCAGGTATACACTCCACTTTAGCTCGATTATCAGCAAACTTTTACTGGCCGAAAATGTATTTGGATGTCAAAAATTTTGTCACAACTTGCTCTATATGTTTACAATCCAAACCTGAAAACAACTCACCGAAAGGACTACTTCAGCCACTTCCAATTCCAATAAGAATTTGGGAAGACATTTCAATGGACTTCATCACTCACCTCCCCTCATCCGCAGGAAAAACCACTATTTGGGTTATAGTTGACCGTTTATCCAAATATGCCCATTTCATTTCCTTACCCACTTCGTTTTCCGCTTCTCATTTAGCATCCCAATTCATACACGACTATGTCCGTCTCCACGGGTTTCCCCGCTCCATTGTATCCGATCGGGACCACATCTTTATAAGGCATTTTTTGGAAAGAACTCTTCCGCCTTCATGGCACGGACTTAAGGATGAGTAGTGCATACCACCCACAAACGGATGGTCAAACCGAAGTCGTGAATCGTTGTCTAGAAACCTACCTACGAGCTATGGTTGGCAACACCCCACACAAATGGAGCACCTTACTTCCTTGGGTAGAATGGTGGTACAACACTAGTCGTCATTCTTCCATAGGCATGTCCCCCTTCCAAGCCGTATACGGCCGACCACCTCCTATTCTTCTGGACTACACTTCCCACACAACAAACCTCCATGACCTTGACGAGTGGCTAACTAATAGAGACCAACTACTCAAGCAACTCAAAACCAATCTAGCAAAAGCTCAAACAAGAATGAAAAATCATGCCGACCAACACCGAACGGACAAGCAATTTTCCATCGGAGATTGGGTATTTGTTCGCCTCCAACCCTATCGCCAACTTTCCCTAAGCAAAACCTTCCATAAACTCTCCAAAAAGTACTTAGGCCCTTACCAAATCATTGAACGAATTGGACCCGTTGCCTACAAACTTCAACTTCCACCCGACTCCTAAATAAATAAGTCTGTTATATAAAACTATCCAACTTTGATATGAATGTCGGCAAGCTTATTTTAGCAATTTATGGTGATCGCTCTTTTAAATGATTTATTCATTATTCATCATCATTCACTAAGCGGTTAAATCACCAGTGGTAACATATTGCTGCAGAAGAGACTCCTAGTTGTGACCAGAAAACTCATCACAACAATCCAACTCTTTATTTTCCTGTAAAATCATTAATGTACCTGTCATTTAGAGTTGATAAGATGTGCAGATACAGATTATGTCCTATGTAGATTCGAACTAACTATTTCAATGCAACTTGAAATATTCCTGAAAATCAAGGATGCTTTATCGAAGTTTCGTTGTTTTATGTTGAAAATGTAGCAAAGTAGTCGATAAAGTGATGAAGTGTGCACGTAGACAAAAAAATATAAAAGAAATACATACCTCGGCCTGTGTGTTCTTTGAAGTGCAAATAATTATGGGCATACAACCATACTCTAGAGTAAGAATATTGACTTGGTGATCTATTATGACATAATTCTGTAAAATGAGAAAAATAATTGGAGTTTGTATAGGAAAGTTTGAATGAAACTAGTGCACAACCAATAATGGTTTGTTTAGTTGAAAAACCAACCATCATGCAATCATTCGTGGTTTATTCAGTTGGTTATGTCTGGTTTTAAATATTCTATGGTTGGTTTACTGAACAGAAGACTGACTTTTTAAATGACAAATATTTTGCCGTTTTATTGAAAGTGGTTTATTCAGTTGGTTATGTCTGGTTTTAGATATTTTATGGTTGGTTTACTGAACAGAAGACTGACTTTTTAAACGATAAATATTTTGCCGTTTTATTTAAAATATAGGTTAAAGCGGCAAAGTCTTTGTCGTTTTAACCTATATTTGCAAGCAAATTGAATAAAAAGGCAAAAACATTGCGGTTTTATATTATTTGCAAAATAGGCAAAGTCTTTATCATTTTATTTTTTTGCAACTTTTTTAAAACTAATTTGGTGGCTGATTTTAGCATTATTTGGCTGCGTAAGTGGTTCATTTAGGAAAAAGAGAAGTGAACAAGTCTATTGTTAGTTATGGTCTTAGCTTAAGCATATGGAGAAAAACGAGAAAAATAAAGAAGTTTTGGTTAAATGGTTGCATTCCACCTCTGTAGAGTTTTGTATGTACTTGGAGGCCCTAACTTATGTAACATGTATAGTGAATTTTTATGGCAAAAAAGAAGAAACAAAAAACGAAAATCAAATAGCAGAAACATATATAAATTTGTATTATCTTTTTCAAGAACTGAAAAGCTTACATCTAACAAGAGAGCTAACTGAACATGATAATGTAGCTTGAAGGTAACTACAACTAACTGTGACTGATTTCCATCCCTGAAAAGACCACTCAATCATTCATCTAAACACAAGAATGTGACTAGGACCGACTTTTTCTCAATAAAAGGACCGTAAAAATAAACCTCTGAATATGAATGTTATCAACTGTGCCACAATAAGAGAAGAACAAGAGCAGATCTTCAGGTGTTCTTTTGGCGAAATATTAAGAACCTGAACTCTAAACTGAATTACAGCCATGAAACGGAAGTATATGTCTAAACCTACTAGCGAAATAAATAAGATTGCACATATTGACAAAACAAAGTTATTATAAGCATCAAGTTATTCAAATGCCTCCAAGCCAAGGTTGGAATACTTATTGATACTGTAAAGACAAACAAAAACTTTAAATTATTGAAATGTTTAAAATTGAAGATTTAGACATTTGGGATCAGATGGATAAAGATGGAGGGTGGCCCAGTGTCGTAACAGGCTTTAGGCGGACACCCTTCTCGCATAACTTTTTGTGAGTTGTTACCAATCATCACCTCCCGTTTGCTGCCTGAAGGATCATACTTGACCAATCGCCCTGACCTCTTTATTTAGGCTTAGTTCCGCATATGACTAAATACTTTTTTGATGATGTGGGACTAAGTCCAGAATCAAGCAACTATTTTTAAGAGTATTAATGGTCACTGAGAATTGTATATGCCAGCAAGATGACGAGAACAATAATATATGCGAAAACTATTTTCAGAATTTATGTCTATCATCGTAAGACTTTCATATTTCCACTTAATTTTTTTATCTGGTTCAAACAAATGCCGATGGCTTTGTTTGGTTGTTGAAATTTACTAAGAACTGTTTGCATCAAGTAGGCAGTCATATTACTCTACCAGTGAGTGCATCAAGAATGTCAACTGTATGTATGTGCATTCCAGATCTTCTAGTGAATGCTAGCTTTTGGAAACCGTGGGTTTTTGAAATGCTATGACCGAAAAGCAATGAGATGCCCGCAAATGTGACGCAATGAAAAATGGATGACTAAGATCCAGATTCGAGCATCATCTTGTACACACTTCTCGCAAAAAATAGAACATAAAACATTATGTGTCATGAGCTGAAATAGACATGCAAGTTTGATGGTTTGTCGGGTATTTCTAACTATAATTTCAAAGAAAAAAAGGGTGCAATGAGATTAGTATCTATACCATTGCTTACCTCATAGTTGCTATGGGATCAATTTAGAACGCTGATATTGCAGTTGTCGTTCAATAAATAGTTCAAGGACATCATTTTAGGCATGCAGTGTGTTCTCCATTCTGTATAAATCATCCAAACAACAAATTCATCGTTCTCTATGACGAAGTTGTTAGACAGTGTTCATGATCAGTTTTCTTTTACCCTTTATCTTTTGGTCATTAGATTAAGCATGCTTTTATTTTTTCCATTTTTTCCTTCTTGAGCCTTTTTTCTTCTTAAATTCAGGGAAAGAGTTTGAATGCACCTTGAAACAACTTGTAGATATTCTTCATTTTGATTTAAAGTGCTCAAACTTCAAACTTATTTCTTTCATTTTGAGCGCCTTTAAGTTTAAGGCTTTCAAAATTTCCCTGTTCTGATTTTCTGTCTTCCTATATTTAAATGGAACAAATCAAGTCTTATCTATGTCACTCTTTAACGAAGGAATGTATTTTAGAGTAGCTGCTTGCTATGGGATCTTGAGGAATTGAAGTGTCAGGAATTCTGATTGAACTGATAGCTGGGTCTTCAAAGAAATGCAAGTCGGGTTTGAAAAGCAATCCCATTAAGAGAAAGAATAGGCTCGGTAACTACAGGTCCAATAGTCAAAGACAAGATAAAAGGCCCTGGAGTAGGCAAATTCAGTGTAAGAAAAAATATCAATACTTATTTTAAATACCAATTCATTCACATGACATAAAAATGCACAGGACATAAAAATATCAATACTTATTTTAAATAAGCAAGACATAAAAATAACCAGAGTAATTTATCAAAACTAATACATTCTCTTGTGATGATTTAATATAGAAATTGCAAAATTTAAGCTAACTAATTTTCAAGATATTACATTTACCAACAACATCAAGGAGGAGACAGTCAAACCAGTTGCAGTGGAGGTTGTAGGCTGGCGTTGAAGGAGCCAAGGCGATGATTGGAATCGGTGGATGGGTCGTGCTCGTCCGATGCGTTGATGACTGCCGCAAATCGATGATGGATGCGTGCGTTTTTTTTCTGCGCAACAAAAGCGGGCAACCCGGGTGTTTTTTTTTTTTTTTTTTTTTTTTTTTTTTTTTTTTTTGCCTCTGATGGCTCAGTGGTTATTTTCATCTTAACATGAATAGTTTCTTAAAATTGAATAAAAGATCTTACTCATACATCATGACCAAATGTCGGCAGTGGTGAAAAATAATTATAACTCTAGCTATGCCAAATGAAGGTACAAGAAGTTATTGTGACATATATAAGCACTGTTTGATGATATTATTTTCAATGTTAATTTTGCATGGAGTAATATTTTTGTTTACAGATATAATGGTTTGTTGTTCTTTATGAATGTATTTGGTTCCTTGGGCACAGATAGTTATACAGAATTTTTGTATTGTTTGTCAGCATATCATTGTGCCATTCAGCCTGATTAAGATAGTTCCACATGTTTACATGTTCTCATGTTTTCATTATCTACAGGTCCTCAGATCTACGTGCTTCCTTTGATGTTCACACGCTCATGAAAAGGATGCTAAATGGCCACAATAAGAGAAGAACATTAACAAATCTTCAGATGTTGCTTTTGACGAAATATTAAGGACCTGAACTCAGAAACTGAGCAACAGTCATGAAAGAAAAGTTTATGTCTAAATCTACTGGCGAAGCTGTTAGTTAAGGAAAAGAATAAATAAGACTGTACATCAAGACAAGATAAAGTTATTCCAAGCATCAGCTTATTCTAATGCCTCCAAGACAAGGTTAGAATACTTTTTAATACTGTAAAGACGAATAAAACCTGAAAAATATTGAAATGTTTAAAATTGAAGATTTAAAAAATTTGGGATCAGATAGTAAAGGTGAGGATGGCTCAGTGCCGTAACATGCTTTAGGCGAACGCAAGATGGTAAGAACGATGAACACAAAAATATTTTTGAACTGTAATCACAAATGAACTTCCATTTCCTTTTTTTTAACCTTGGTTAATTGATTTGTGCATCAATCCCAATACCTCCGGAGATAGATTATTTAAAGACTCGCCACTTAAAAATTAAAATGACTGCAGATTGAGGTGAGCAAGAAGGACAGTATTTTAGAGTAGCTACTTGCTATTGGATCTTGACGAATTGCAGCGTCAAGAATTCTGATTGAACTGATAGGTGGGTCTTCAAAGAAATGCAAGTCAGGTTTAAAAATTAATCTCATTAAGAGAAAGATTGGGCTCGAAAACTAAAGGCCCAATAGTCAAAGATAGGATAAAAGGCCTGAAGTAGGCAATTTCAGTGTATGTAGCCTATGTAAGGAAAAATAAAATAAAGTCTTGGGTTATAGTTGGGTTAAGTTAGGTTGTAGGATGCTGGGGTATAAAAAAGTTTAGAGGTGATGGTGGGCTGATGGATATTGTACATGTGAATACTGGAGTGGTAGTTCATTAGGTTTGCAGAGACGTCGGGATTATGGGAATTGGGTTGGTTGAGCAATGAGGAGCTTGTGGGGGCCTGTTTTAGCTTGGGTTTGTAAAGAAATTTGAGATTTAATATTTTGTTCTTTGGATAATTATATAATTTGATTATATAATTCAACTCGTAGAATGGATCTTGATCGAAATAAAATAGGTTTTTGACTTGTTTTTAATGATATATTGTTATACTGGGATATACGTAATATTATAAATACATCAAATATGTATAAATAAAAAATTCGTAAGGCAGGTATTTAAACAGTTTGTGCTACGTATGCATTCGTAACCACGAGTATTTGATTGTGTTGATAAATACTTGTCTCTTTTATTTAAAATTACATTTTCTTTACCACTACTGTTATTTTAATTTATTATTAAAAGTTCTTGCGCGTTACATTTTTATTTGACTCAACTAAAGTCGTTCGATGGACATCGTACCATGATTTAAGCATAACCAAAGCAGAGCTTCCACATTGAAGCTCAACGGTAATCTTAAGTTAAGAAAATTGTGTAATATTATCATAACGGTATTTTCTATTGGCCTTAACTATATTAACCAACATAAAACTATCGAGTGAGTCGTTCTACAGGTAGCTAATAAATATCAGTACGTAACCCTTTGGTTCCTCCAACAACCAAGAGTAATAGACTGTCTAACATTTGAAAATCGTTATGTATTATACTCTCAAATGATGTATCGTTTTCTAGTCTCGATACATTTTAGTAGGAATATTTAAGACTACGTGTTATTTTATATGGTAAATCACTCATGATTACTACAGCTGTAACTGTTATCACAAAGTAGTCCATTTATGAATTTTCTATCAAACTGTTATTTTAATTAAATTAATTAATTAATATAATATGTTATATAAAATATATAATAGACAGAAAACGCCTTTTATTATGAACAAGATCGATTATCGAGTTAGACAATGTACAGTTAAAGCGCTCGGTAGATTCAATGTGGTGGAGGTGCAGAAAGTCATAGCGGGAATACAGCGAGGATATAGCGAGATATGTCGGATGACTTTAAAATAGCATATAAAACTCGTACTTAATGTTTTTACAAATATATAAACGGTAATTAAGTGAAAAATTAACATTCTATTGAATTATAATTAATACATAAATAATTTTAAATAAAAACATGTGTGAATTTATTATAAATAAACATAAAACTGTTATATAACATAATTGAATTTAGTATAATATTAGAGAATTTTCATTTTTGAAAATATATTAGAAATTCAATTAAATATATTGATTTCATAATTTTTATAACAGGGAATTAGGCTGAAGGAAAAACCTGAGAACACTTTTAGTCTGAAGGACAGAAGTTTTAAAATTTAGCCCGAAGGACAAAAAATGATATATTCATATAGCATTGCACATCCATAATGCTATATTCATATAGCATTACACAGCTGCTTATTTGTGTATGCAGAAACTTATAAAATTGTGTTGTATATAACATTATAGATGTGTAATGCTATATGAATATAGCATTATGGATGTGTAATGCTATATGAATATATCATTTTTTGTCCTTCAGGCTAAATTTTAAAACTTCTGTCCTTCAGACTAAAAGTGTTCTCAGGTTTTTCCTCCAGCCTAATTCCCTCTTTTTATAATATATAAACATCATTTTCATAATTTTTCTATTCAGAAATCTATCATTTTCCTTTTGTTTCTCCAAGTATCTGCAATAAATAATAATCATTTTTGGTACCCACTTACTATGTTAGGGTCGGGGGTTAGGTCTTGGGAAACTATGCCCATCTTGGTCATATCTTAATACTATTATATTAGTTGGAATCCATATCTTAATACTATTACTCATTAGCTTAGTACTTGAAGAATAATTTCTATCGTTTCTAAACAAAGTATTAGTATGACTGTAGCTGATTTTAAAACAATCTTGGTTACTAGTACTAGCACTAAAATTAGTATATAAGAATGCATCTAGTACTATTTTAACTTTTAGCTTGTTTATAGCCTAAACCGCTTTTATCATTATGAGCTTTTGAATTTGTAACTAAGGAAGATAAGATATCCTTACCTTTGTTAAAATTTTGATTTTTGTATTTAATCTTTCAAAATTTGCTTTGCAATCACAAACTTCTTTTTGAAAAATATTATAATTAACTTTTAAAATCTCACATTCTTTAGATAATTCTAGATTCGTTTTAATTAAAGCTTCATTCTCTTTTTCAAGAGACTAAATTAAAGAACTAGAATTATTTAAAGAATTTTCCAAAGATGTATTTATATTTTGCAAAACATTGATTTCCTCCAAAAGATCATTGTTTTTATCTTCTAACTGCTCATTTTCTTTTTGTAGGAAATCTTTTTGTAAAACAAGTTCTTCTACGGTATTTTCAAAGCATTTAGTTTGTTTTACCAAAAATTTATTTCCCTCTTTTAAATTGGAAATTTCTTGCTCATAATCTTTTAACTTAGTTAAAGCAGTTCTATTAACTTTATTCAAAGTTTTACAATCTTTTAATAATTGATCATGTGCTAACTGAAGATCTTTATATAAAGAACCTAAACATAACGACTGTGATCTGAGTTTAGCCACGAAACATTTGTCTGCTTGCTCCTTCGATTTTTCTTTATTGTTCTTCCTCTTCTTATTGCCTCGACTAGAACTCTTTGTAGCCATTTGTTCTAAGATATTGTTACAATCTCTAAAATCTCAGGCTCTGATACCAAATGAAGGTGCTCTGGTACCAAATGAAAGTGACTATGCTCTGATACCAAAATGAAAGGTACTATGATCTGATACCAAATGAAAGTCACTGTGTTATAGGATCGTGTAATATAGATAAACTACTTGTGCGGAATATAAACTATGTAAATAATTAAAGCAGTGAAGAAAATGACACCATAGATTTTTATACTGGTTCAAACTCCCGTTCTGCGTTCTATTCCAGACTCCTTTTGGAATTAAACTAGCAACCCTCACTTAATTCGATGGAATATGTTTACACCACCTGAGCAACCGAACAGAACTTCTACCACCTAAGCAACCGAATAGGACTTCTACCGCCTTAGCAACCGAACATGACTTCTTTACAAATAAAAAAGTATCTGACTGTAGTGTGCTCTTTGAATAGCACTGATATGTCAATTAAATACAATCTTCATATAATCTTCTCCTTTATGATATGTAGTGAAATGTGCTTGAGAATTGTGGAAGATAAAGTGATTAACGATCAGAGAATGTAAGCAGTTTGAGTGTAGTTTGAAAATAGAGAGTAAATAAGAATTCAAGAATATTAAAATCAGTTTCAGTTAATTATTTGTTGAATTCTGAAATCTATTTATAGAGATTAAAAAGTTATAACCATTATCCAAAGGTAACGATGAAAAGAAACAGATGCAACTGTTGGTTTGAAGATGTTTCTCTTCGATGAAGAGAAGTGTCTTTTCACAAAAAATAACCGTTGAAAATATTCAGCCGACTGAATGAATTTATTCAGCCTTCTGAATTTTAAAATCGAAAACAGCAATGAAATATGCTATTTTGGCCTAATTCAGCCGGTTGAAACTGCATAAAAATTTATGCTTTGTTTCAGCATTCAGCCGTATGAATGATATTATTTAGCCGGCTGAATTCTACTTATAAGCAAATGTTACCATAGCTCATTCGGTTAAAGTAGTTGCCTTCTAAATTTGCGACCTGGGTTCGAGCCTCGCTCCATGTAATTTTTGAAAACTTGATTTTTCATTTAAAATATGAATGTATATGTGTATATACCATTTTGAGAAGATTTTAACATTTGTAAACTCTAGACACGACACTCTATGACTAATAATACTTTTTTTGTCACATTCATCTTGTCTTTATCGTGTATATCTCTTCTTGTATCTCCATATACATACTTTCATCCATTTTTTGTACCGTGTATCTTCATTTTGAATGTATTTATTTCTCTCTTTTTAATGCTCATGTACATGCAAATTAGCTTAGAGATTCTTTGAAATAACTGTATAGTTGTTGTCATTAAAATCCAATAATTTAGGTTCTAACAATAGCGAACTGTCTTCCTCTAACACGCTAAAACTGAAAGGGACAGCGGATTAAGGATCTTAAACACTAGAGGGGGGTGAATAGTGTTAATGGATTCTAAGACTTATATGAACTAACTTAAAAATTATGACATAAACAAATGCAGAACTTAATCATAGAACAATTACAAAATCAAGATGCGAAAAGTAAATAAAAAGCAGTAAAAGGGAAAGAGCACACCGGATTTTATACTGGTTCGGAGTTACCCTACATCCAGTCCTGTACCAAAGCAAACCACCTCATACAGATTTTTATTATACCAATGTCGAGATTGCATTCCTTAATTTCTAAAGGCCTTGAGGTACCCTCATATCTCACGAGTGCGGGGAAAACTCTCTTGATTTACGGGCCACATGATTACCCAATTGATATCCAGGCACAACCACACCTTATAGAGAGACTCGATAAATATTTAATTACAAATTGATCCTATAACTCTAAATAGCACTTTGATCTTCGAGAGAGGACAGAGACTCAAACAAGAATGTGATTATAATTTGATTCACTTAAGAATTCGGCAGAATGTCGGCACGACGTTAAAAATATGAAAATTATAGAATATAGATTTGTGGAGAAGAAGAAGTGAAGAAAATAAGAAATTAGTTCGTTAAAAATTTCGTTTGTGAAGTAACGATTCGCGATGAGATTTAAACGAATAGACACTTCTTTTGAAAATTGAAACTTTTGAATTCAACAGCCACCATGTCGACATGGGGTATCCCATGATGTCGACATCCCTGTGTAATAAATGATGTAAAATTTGTTTTTGAAAATGAAGTTTAAGCAAGAGCTTATTTTAAGACAAAAATAAATAATATTTAATGGCTAAAACATCTTTTTGAAAAATCATTTGAAAAGATAGTTTTAAGGCTAAAATATTTTGAAAAGTAGTTTTGAAAAACCATTTTGAAGTAGTTTTGCAAGCTTCTTCTTGTAAAATATATATCATCACATCAGGACTCGAGAACTTGTACAAAACCAGGATGTTTGTGGATTTGTAAGCCACTTGTCGTAGGTTTGTAAGCCACTTGTCGTGGGTTTGTAAGCCACTAAGAAGGTAGAAATTGGTTCCATCCCAAATGAAGTTCGGAATGAAGATTTCCATGCTATCATGAAGCTTTAACACAAATTAGACACATATCTTGAAATCTGATGTTGATACTCTGGAGTCTTCAATCTTGAGTCTTGAGTCTTTATACTGATCAGTCTTCAGTAATCAATATCTGCATATACGTATCTATCTAGACAACAGTGTTAATATATGTTTTATAATAATTTAAATTAAAAAGGTTGTTTCCATCAAAACCAACATCTCAGTTTCTAACAATCTCTCCCCTTTTGATGTTGAAAACCTGTATTATAAAATATACTTATCATACCATAACTCCTCCTATCATAACTCCCCCTTACTCCAAGCCAACTATTATTTATAACTCATCCCCCTTTGTCATCAACAAAAACTTCTAATTAACAAAATTCCCTGAACTTAGATACAAGATAATCAACCATAATAAAATAGAGTAATCCATATATAAGTGTAATAAGTGCTAAATGTGATCATAAGTGTAATCCAAAAAGCAAATCAATCATCAGCCAATCATATGTACAATAATTATTCAATCCAAACATATATACAAACCATAAATTAAGTCAATCAAGTTTAAAACGCACCAATCAAATCAACCAAATAACATACAGAACGACTAGACATTCCTTGGTATTTCCACCCATTCATCTGCTCCAAAGATAGGGTCTGCTTTGATGGCATCCCATTCTTCTTTGTCTTTGTTGAGAGTGACTGGTGGATTTCCTTCGAGATCGTCCTTGTTAAGGGCTGAGATCATCCAACGAAGAGCGTCAAAATGTCTCTTTTGCTCCTTAATCATCTGTGTTTGACTCAATTCTAAGTGACTTTGATTATGAAGTATGAATGTAAGAACATTCTTAAAGGAAGTGAGAGTTTCTTCAAGATTATAACTTAGATCCTTAATCGGAGAAGCCATAATTCAAGAAACAGGAAACTATGAAAGAGAGTGATTAGAGATGAAATTTGACAATTCATTCTGGAAGAAACGGATATAAATAGAAGTAGAAAGTCATTTGAGATGAATAGGCACAAGTTAGTTACATGAAAATAAAAGAGGCATTTCACTAGAAGGACAAACTTTGCAGTCCAATTAGTGTCTAAGACACACATCCACAGAAATTAATTTCAAGGCCAAAATCAGCAGAATAATTACTTTTAAGGACAAAGTCAGTAGTCCAATTACTTTCAAGGACATAATTTCATTGGTTTTTAGGACTTAGAAACTAATTATTCTGCATTTTGTCCTTAAAAGTAATTATTTCAGTTAATGTGTCCTAGAAACTAATTGCACTTGCTAAAGAGGCCATTGTGGCTAATTTCTACAAAATAAATTTTGAAAAGGTAATTATTTTTTGTCCGTTGGATGTCGACATGGGGGATGGTGTATGTCGACATGCCTCTGCCTAAAATGACATTTTGCTTTGTTTTGAATATTATGAACAAATCTATTAAACTAAAATTTGTATAATATAGAAACAAGCAATTACAAAGACAAGTGAAGTTGAATAATAGGAAATGAAAGATTTCATTAATAATTTTAGTCAACATTACATAGCTAATATAATATTAACTAAAACAAAGAAAATACAAAGATAGAACATAAGATAAAATGAAGTAAAACTAGTTAGATGAAGATGAAGAATATGACAGTCCAAGCTTTCTACTAACTTTTCCGAAGAACTTGTCGATTTTTGTGGAAATCTTTTCTTATTTCTTACTCATTTATCTTTTAAGTGTCTTTTGATTTTCCACTATAATTCTTTGATTATTGAGAATGGTCTTATGGATGGATTAGCGGGATTTCTAAGGAGGTTTATTGATCTTCCTATTCCTCCTCTTCAATTTCCATTCCTTCTTCTTCTTCCTCTTCTTCTTCTTCTTCCATTTCTTCTATCTCTTCATGAGCAAGTCTCTCTTCCTTTTTCGTAAGCTTTTCATATGGTTGAAACACTAACGGAATTTGCATAAGGGAAATGTTTCCACGATTGAACACTTTTCTAGTTATAAATTCTTCCCTTTTGAAATCAACTCCAAAGTAATTAAAAATCCAGGTGAGATAAATTTCATGATATAATGTGATTTCACCCATAGTAAAATTCTTGGGCCTTACCTCATCAAAAAAAACTTGAGCCCAATTAATATCATAATTTCCAAAAATTGCAAAAGGAGCTTTGCAAACTTTCAAAGTCGGGTTTTTGTAGTTTTCCAATCTTGTTATAAGAGTGTGTTGGATAAGAAGATTAACAATTCTTGCTTTTGGATGAAAATAACGATTTTTGAATTTGAAATTGTCACCCTATCAAAGATGTGATGAAATGTCTCTCGATTATTTTCATTGATTTGAAATTCCAAGAGATTCATTCCGGTATACTTACATCCCAAAATATTTCCCAAAATTTCACAATCCAAAACAATTGGTGTTCCTTTAACACTACTCCAAATTTGTCCTTCTTCCCCATCATAAAAATCACGATTCAAATTCGCATAAAACATCTTAACAAGATTTGGATAACGTACAAAATCATTTTGTTTGTTATCAACTAAAGTAAGAATAGAACATTGTTGAAAAAGATTTTCAATTTCATAAGATGGAAAAACTTCAAAAATAGCAAATTTTCCCGTATGAACTTTACAAAAGTTTACATTGTTGATGTAAGCTTTGATAGCTTCCGGTTATTAAAAAGAAAGTCTTTGACAGATTTTGGAAGCCAAATGGTGTTAGGAGTGCTTGAAGAAGCCATTGAAGAAGTTTGAGAGGAGTTGAAGATAATGAAGATAAGTTTGAAATAAAAGTAAAAAGTGATGATAAAGAGAGTGGGATAAATAGAGATTCTATAGACATGTTCTCTGGTCAAGAAACATCTTTCCAGAGCATTGAAGTTTGTGAAAAGATGGAGGGAAATTCAAAAGTTTGAATTCAAATTTTCAAATCAAATTCTGATGGGCATGTCGGCATAGGGTATCCTGGTATGTCGACATGTGCCTATTGAATCAAATGACAAGTTTTTGTTCCTAATTTCTAATAAATACGTTTATTATATCCTATATTCTAATTATATAATTCCTGTAATAACATTAAATATAATAATACTTAAATATTAATAATTTAATATTTAGAATATTATCAAAATAATATTATTTTTGAATTTAAAATTCAACTTTCAAGGGATAAATTTGAATTTAAAAATTCATGGAATTTCAAAAAGAATCAAGCAAACAAACAAGCATGCATTCAAACTAGAAAAATTAAAAAATGTAAATGCATACCTATTTTTAGATCCATACTCCCATCGTCATCTGATTCATGAATAGTAGTGAAACACAGATTCTTCTTTTCATCGTCACTAGATGATGAGTCTGAGTCATCAAGAGTTGTTGTGTATGCTTTCTTTCTTTTCCTTGACGAGTCATTGTTTGGAGGGAACAACTGTTTATCTGTATACGAACAAGCTTTTCTATGATTGCCGACCTTATTGTAATTGTAGCATCTATCATTGTTAACGTTCTCCGTATTATTTCTAGAATTCCTTTGATCTTTCTTTTGTAATTATTCATTTTTTATATTTTAGGAATTTTCGAAAGTTTCTTGTCATGAAAGTAATCCCCTCACCACTGTCTGGTTCTGAATCTTCAGTTGTTGCATTGAATGCTAATGACTTCTTTTTTGTAGCTTTGTTTTCTCTTCTTCTTTGCAGTTGAACTTCATAAGACATCAGATTTCTAATTAATTCTTCTATTTTCATTAGACTGATATCATTTGCTTCTTCGATTGCAAGTGTCTTTTAATCCCATTCTGGAGTGAGTGAATTTAGAATTTTTCTGACTTGGTCTTCCTCCGTAAGCTTTTCCCAGTGCAATTAGTGAATAAACAATATCTTGAAATTTACATTACATGTCAGAAATGGACTCATTTGCATGCATTTTAAACAATTGAAACTGATTTGTTAATATGGAAATTTTAGTCTGTTCAACTTTTCTTTTTCCTTCATGAGTACTTGTAAAGTTTTTCAGATTTCAAATGCAGACTTATAAACAAACACTCTATTAAACTCATTCCTATATAGTGAACAAAATAATATATTCATGGTCTTTGATTTATTTTGTGCAACACCCTTTTGCTCAGTAGTTCACTAGGCAAAATTGGTAGTTGGTTCAATATATTCAGTTTGTGTGATATTCCAAGTGTCTAACACTACAGATTATAAACAAATTTTCATTCTACAACCCCAACATGCATAATTACTGCCATTGAAAAATGGTGGTCTAACAGTAGACTGACCTTCTACAAATGAACTAGTGTTTGTGATAGCAGAACTAGTGCCAGAGTTGACATTACCAGTGTTGGTAGCCATTAAAATAATTTTCAAGTTTTAGATTATGAAAACTATGAAAACCAATGCTCTGATACCAATTGAAGGAGACAAGCAGATTAAGGATCTTAACGCTAATTTAACACTAGAGGGGAGGGTGAATAGTGTTTAATGGATTCTAAAACTTATATGAACTAACTTAAAAATTATGACATAAACAAATGCAGAACTTAATCACAGTACAATTTAGAATCAAACACGGATGCAAAAAGTAAATAAAAAGCAGTAAAAGGGAAAGAACACACCAGATTTTATATTGGTTCGGAGTTACCATACATCCAGTCCTATACCAAGGCAAACAACCTCATATAGATTTTTATTATACCAATGTCGAGATTACATTCCTCAATTTCTAATGTCCTTGAGGTACCCTCATGTCTCACGAGTCCGGGGCAAACTCTCTTGATTTACGGGCCATAAGATTATCCAATTGATTTCTAAGCACAACCACACCTTATAGAGAGACTCGATAAACTTTTGATTACAAATTGATCCTATAACTCTGAATAGCACTTTGATCCTCAAGAGAGGACAGAGAATCAAAGAAGAATGAGATTCTAATTTTATTCATTTAATAATTCGGCAGAATTTCGACATGATCTTAAAAACATGAAAATTATAGAATATAGATTTGTAGAGAAGAAGAAGTGAAGAAAATAAGAAATTAGTTAGTTAAAAAATTCGCTTGTGAAGCCTATTTATAAAGCACCAACGGTCATAACCATTCGTGAAGAGATTAAAACGAATAGATACTTCGTTTGAATATAGAAACTTTTGAATTCAGCGGCCACCATGTCCACATGGGGTATCTCATGATGTCGGCATCCCTATGTAAAAAACAATGTAAAATTTGTTTTTGAAAATGAAGTTTAAAGCAAGAGTTTATTTTTAAACAAAAACAAATAATATTTTAAGGCTAAAACATCTTTTTGAAAAATCATTTGAAAAGATAATTTTAAGGCTAAAATATTTTGAAAAGTAGTTTTGAAAATCATTTTTGAAAAACCAATTTGAAGTAGTTTTGCAAGCTTCTTCCTGCAGAATATCTCATCACATCAGGACTCGAGAACTTGTACAAAATCAGGATGTTCGTGGGTATGTAAGCCACTTGTCGTAGGTTTTTAAGCCACTTATCGTGGGTTTGTAAGCCACTAAGAAGGTAGAAATAGGTTCCATCCTATATGAAATTCGGAATGAAGATTTCCATGCTATTATGAAGTTTTAACAAAAACTAGACACATGTCTTGAAATCTTGATACTCTAGAGTCTTCAATCTTGAGTCTTGAGTCTTTATACTGATCAGTCTTCAGTAATCAATACCTGCATATACATTTCTATCTAGACAACAGTGTTAGTATATATTTTATGATAATTCTTAAAAGGTTGTTATCATCAAAATCAACATCTCAGTTCCTAACAAAAACGACGTACATGACCTCATTGCCTCATGTGTACATGTGTCAATACACTCATTTGTGCACGCTTAGGCACATAAGTTCACGAAAACACATTACAACTTCACAAGTTACATTTTGGACTTCACCGGAGCGATTACTCGACTCGATGTACTCTTACGCAACTTAGCACAAGCGATAGCCGCTATGGCCACGTGAAATGTCCACAAAGAAGTTGTATTCAATAATATATCTATATAATTAAACAATCGCATATATGTGTGTGTCTACACACACACACATACGCACACAAACTTACAACAACTCTGACTATGATTCACACAACATATTGATTGTTATATATCTTTAAATATACGTACATGTAAACTTGCCCATACTCATATACATACATGTATATTTAAATAAGTAATTCATTTATTACTCAATCATTTATTACTTTACTTACTAATCTTTTCAATAAAAGTAAAGATATCTATTTATGCTATTTTATAAAATCTTCAAACTATTTTATAAAATACAATACTAGCTTATAAATCAATTGCCATCTAAAACACTTAATTTGCTTCGTTGAAAATGAAGTATTCTTCAATTTAATATTTTATAAATATCATATCTATTTTATAAAATATATTCTTCCTTTATAAAATGTTCAACCCATTTTATAAATACCAATTAAGCTTCATTTGTTATTTTTATAAAATATCATATCATTTTATAAAATACCTTTATTATTTATAAAAATCATTCTATTAAAAATATATTTGCAAATACTAATTTAGCTTCATTAACCCTCTAATCACTTTAAAAATAAGTGTAGAGTTCAAAACTTGCTAAATTAGCTTACTAACAAATTTGAAAATCATTTGAATTAGTTTAATTATGGCCAACTAATGACATGCACTTAGTTATAACATGTAATTAGTCTCTAATCTATCACTATATCACTTATTAACATTAAATAAACCTAAAAATAAATTTCTTAGGTTACTAACTAATTTAAGAAACCTTTATTAAGGTCTTAAACCAATAATGAGCTAACATAATAATGTTTATAACACAAATATAAGCCCAAATCAACTGAAATAATCTTCAAATCACTTTATATAATTGTATAATCATCAATAAAAAAATGAAGTATAAGGAGAATCATCTCACCCTTTTTGCTTAAACCCAAGCCAAGCTCTAATCGTCAAAAACCCACTTTTTGCTTACTTTAAGTCTTGAAATGCACACCAATACTCTGATCTGAGCCAATTTCTTCGCGGGTTTGGTAGAGAATTGGAAGAAAGAAGTTAGGGTGATTTTATTTGATTTTATAAAATTTATTTGATAGGCTTAGTATTTGGAGATTAAAGAGGGATTAAGATGAGATTAGTTGAGGATTAGAGCAAGTGGGAAAGAATGAAACATGAATGGAGAGTGAATGAGAATAATAAAGAGGAGCGAGCCTACTATAGACAACTAATGGACCAAGCTCCAATTCTCTTTATCTGGCACTATTAATCCTCGAAAATCATCGACTCCAAACATAGCCAAGTTTATACTCATTTTACCAGCATTAAAACAGCGAACCCAATCGGTCGTTTGTAAAAATTGAGTATAATAGGTGTTCCGTCACTTACCGATTAAATATTTTAATTAATCGTTTAAATATTCAATCGCTAAAACTATGGGGTGTTACAAATCTCCTTAAAATAATTTTGTGGCCAAAATTCTCTTGAATATGAGAAAGTAACATAACTGACCAAATTTCTCAAATCTCAGTTTCGAAAAATTCCAACATTGCCTTCCCTTAAGTCATCAGCATAACGAAAACTCCCAAATTCGAATGTATCACACACTAGGAAATATTGTAACCTACGTCATCCCGTATCCCCTAAAATTCATATCTCTCTTAAGAAAGCTTTTCACTTTTTAAATAACAATCAAATCAAATAAGTATTTAAATAGCTATACATCAGCTCTCAAATATCTAATTGTACTGTACAAAGAGGATTGTATACCAACACAGAATTCAAACCCGTATAACCTGAGTGTCGTAACCAATACTACTATAGTCATACTCATACCCGACAACCAATTGGAGAGTAAGGTCAAGTTAGTCGGTATCAAAATATACCACGAACCTCGAGTCACATCAAAATCCAATGGATTCGTATAGATCACACCTTGATCCCATAGTGGACATGGATGATATGCGATCATATAAATACACAGTCAAAAGCCATGAACCTCGAGTCACATCAAACAATAAGCAGTCAAGTACATATGGCAAGCAACAATCAATTATCATATAAGCAGTCAAATACATATGGCAAGCGACAATCAAACAATAGCAAACCGCAACAAACAACAATCAGACAATAACCAGTTATAAGCAACCAACAACAAGGCAACCAGTAAATCATAGCAAACAAGAATAAACAACAATAACTAGGATACAAATTATCAAACATGCAAGTGAGCAATCAACAAAAATCAACAACAATAAAAATCGACCAACAAAAAATCAAATAACAATACACAACATCAAATAGTTGCAACAACAGCAAGAAACAAGCAATAGCAAGCAATAAACAATAACAAGCAACAAACAATAACAGGCGTACAAAACAACTAAATATTTAAAAAGAGTCTATACCATCACGTAAGATAACTATCAAGAGTCAAACGCGCATGTCAAACCATAAACTCAAACGAGTCCATTCAACATTAAAAGGAATAAACACCCAAGTGGTGTAACCCCTTCCGTGAACATAATATATGAATGACTATTACACCTCCCGATATGTAAAAGAAAACCTATACGATATGTAGGATCATCGAGTCTCAAAATTCTAGAATAAATCCAGCAAGTAATGCCTTAACTCTCCTTTTCTTTCAAACAGAACTCATTATCCAGAGGAGAAAATTATACTAATTTAATCATCATAAAATAAAGATCTATAATTTCTTGGATTTTGTTGGGCTAAAACTCATATCGACCGCATAATGTTAATTGGGATAATATACTAAGTGCACTACGATGCTCATCTAGGAAAGTATCATCTCGTAACTTAGAAGATTATCTGAAATGGCACAAAACTAGTTGAGAAACCATTCCCCAAACTATCTCACAAATAATAATTATACTACACTAAAATTTTGCAATAACTAAAGATCATCCCAAACAACACGATGCCTGTTCCAACCATCCATTTGCTCTCAAGATTTTTGTTGTTAAATTAGGGTTGGCTACCTGCCTCTATTTGTGCGAACTCTGATCCGTTTTCTTGATCTGACTATGAAATCGACTTGCACGACTAAGGTCGTGCTTAAAAAAATCTTTCAATCATCCAAGAATCCAACTCAAGTGCTCGTCTATCATATTCAAGTAAAAAAACTCTTTCCTAACTGGTGTGAATCACCTAGAAACACTGTTCTCAAACGATAGGTTAAGAATTGTTATGTGAATGGACCAATCTTTAGAAAATGTCCATTTTGGCACATGGGATTACTCCGATCATATGAGCTTTATTGGTACAAAGAAAAACAATTATAATACGAACGATTCTAGACTAATGCCTATAAGTCATTAGCTCGGTCTCTGCTCACTACTAGGCATCTACTGAACTCTACTTGAATATAAATCCAAGTCACACTTCATCGACTAACTCATTCAACTTGAAAGCTCGTGTATCAAGTTCGAATGGTAATACTATCGGTCGTTTCATCTAAGTTTTACAACTAAAGTTACTCATACAAGGTTTATCTCCATTGAAGAATTTACCTACTATGAAAGGTGTCCAGTTTAGCCTATCTACCAAGTAATTAGAAACATATAAAATATACCACTCAAGTGTCGGGAGGAACAGAAGTGAGTTCCCAAAAATAGAGCATATCTCACTACATAAGCTCCTTCAGATTCTCCTAAGCACAAGCTTGCTAGGACCTGGTAATGCCCAAAAGGCATAAGTCATCAAAACTTACTTACCCTTTAAAAATATAGGATATTCATTCTTCAAGTGATCAAACAAACTGTAATTGAAGCACTTACGTTTCACTTTAGCTGGATGACATCTTATAGCAAAATGTCCCCATATGTCATGGGAGTGACATACTAGGCCAGCTTCTTCTTCGCATAAGCTCGATCTTCCTTGTATCATGGTCTTTATGCCTCGGTTGGAGTTTCGACTGCTTTCTACTTTCATTGCCTCAAGGGTATCTCATGGGCATTCCCATGGAGGAGAACCATCCCAATGAGATATTCAAAATTAGACCCTAACAGGGATAAGGCTAAGTAGTGCATCCCCAACCAATGCTTAAGACCTAAGGCAAACCTCTTTGCCCACAACAACGGAGCACCGACCATCTCAGACCCCAAAAACAAAAGGTTGAATTGGCCAACACTCCTTCACTGAAAAACTGCCTTGCTCGAGATGGATGGAATACTCAAGCTACATGTCCTTCTCGATCTCAGAAATGAACTAAGAACCAAAGCAACGTCTGAATTAATTCCAAATCATAAGCCTGCTCATCAGCCACACAAACACTACATCCTACCCATCTAAAGTCTCCCTTCTTCAACGCTGAGAAATAATCTTCCTTGTAAGCGTGTCGATACACTCATTCGGGCACACTGAGGCACACACGTTCACACAAACATACAACTTTACAAGTCACATTTCGAACTTCACCGAAGCGATTAGTCGATCCGGTGTACTCTGACGCAACTTGGGCATGCGATAGTTGTGATGGCTACATGAATTTCCCGCAAAGAAATTGTTTTCAATAATATTTCTATATAATCAAACAATTGCGTGTATGTGTGTGTGTATAAAGAACTAAACTTACAATAACTCTAACTACAATTCACACAACGTATTGATTATTGTATATCTTCAAATACACATTTATGTATATTTTCCATACTTATATACATACACATATATTTAAATAAGTAATTCATTTATTACTTTTACTTACTAATCTTTTCAATAAAAGCAAAGATATTTCTTTATACTATTTTATAAATTCCTCAAACCATTTTATAAAATACAATACTAGCTTAAAATTCAATTTCTCCATCTAAAACACTTAATTTGCTTCATTGGAAGTCAAGTATTCATCAATTTACTATTTTATAAAATCTCATATCTATTTTATAAATTATATTCCTCATTTATAAAATATTCAAACTATTTTATAAATACTAATTAAGCTTCATTTGTTATTTTATGAAATATCTTACCATTTTATAAATTACCTTTATTACCTATAAAAGTCATTCTTCTATTAAAAATATATTTATAAATACTAATTTAGCTTCATTAACCCTCTAATCATTTTAATGATAGAAGTCGAGTTCACAACTTGTTAAATTAGCTTGCTAACTAATTTCAAAATCATTTGAATTATTTTAGTTATGACCAACTAATGACATGCATTTGGTTGGTTAGAAGTACGGGGTGTTACAAAATATACACAGCAGTGTCAAATTGTGCACCTAAACCATAATCAAATATGGTTCAGTTGTATTATGTACCATATCAAAATTCAAGTTAGCATTAACTAGCCATAAAAGTCATTTTATATTAATAGAGTTCCACTAATTTCGCTAAACTTGGTTCTAAATTTTCAAGAGAATCTTGCACTATGTCGTGTATAATTTTTGAGTGTAGACATATAAAAGGAGCTAAAACCTAAAAGAATAGTAAACGTTGCCATGACATAAATTTTGAGACTATCTAATACAACAGTTCATCAAGTGTTTCAAATTATAAAATAAGACATTCTTTTTCAAACAAGAACTGCAACTTCAGGTTGATTTTGAATCCAACTTCGATGATGCTTATTGGAGCGGCAGGCCTCCTCCAAATTAGGTAAATGCATCTCTTCTCCATCCCTTGAATTATTATTTTGCTTCCAAGCTCTAACCTCCTCAAATGTTTGGTTACAGGGAGATTTCTCGGTTTAGTATTGGATATAGCCGCCAGTAGGTTGTCGAAGCTCACCACAATCATCTCCATCCCCATCAGATACGTGATTAGTGTGATTTATTATCTTGCTTTTGTAAAAGTTATCTCTTGATCTTGGGTTTTAATATTAAGTTGTGTATTTTCTTGTTGGAATCTGCTCCCCTCATGCATGTAGCCATGCGAGCGGTCGTCCTTGCTCAAATCAAATAAGTACAAATTTTTATTAGCCTCCATCATTGATTCGTAACTTATGTTATACTAATAATTTGCCTACTTCCCTTGCAGGAGTTCCTTCTGGTCTGAGTTGAGGATCGGTCACCTCCAGTAGTCATGCTATCGAGATTGATTCCACTCCCATTATTAGCTACTTGCTTCCAATGAGCATTATTAAAATGGAAGGTTTCTCTACTAGTAATTTTATAAATATCAGTATAAAGGGAAAGTCAAGGTGAATATAGAGCTGTGTTGGTTTGCAGTGTGATGTAGAAATACATATGCCAGAGACTCAAATACGTGCTTCAACATCAGAAAGTTTGGAATTCTTCATGTGTAATAAACAATAGGACAATGCTACAATATAGGATTCATCATCAACTTGCCATACATCATATGTCAAATCAGTGAGTAAAACATGTTAAACTATTTATTTCCATGCATGAGCATACAACATTGTTAAATGATAAAAGGCTAGCCAACCAACTAGAGTAGTTGCAGTTCATTCATTTTTACAGTTCTATTTCAATACCTCAATAAAAATAATAAATAACCAACCAGATTAGTTCCTTTGTTATTAAGCTTTAATACATTACCACAAAGATTTAAATAAATGTGTATTTAGTCTGTTATTACCAATCTTCGATTTCATCTTGTTAATTATAATAGACAAGAATCAGATCATTCATTACGCATGCGTGTGAGCGCGCGCAGAAACATACATACCCCACCACCCCACCCCTCTTACATTAGATAATTAAGGATTATCTTTTTATTTGCGACAAAAAAGTTATGGATGGTTTCATATAAGTTAGTGTGAATATGCCTTTATTCCAGAAGAAAAAGGAACGAAATTAAATGCATAAAACTTTTAATATGCAAGACAAGAGAAAGATTGGAATAAACATAGTAGGTTTTTCCAAAACTATATTTTAAAAGTTGCTTGATGTTTGATCCCAGAATGGCTATATCTATCACGAATATTTTGATACAATGATTTATATTTTATTTTCATAACAAAATATCTCAAACATCCATTGAAGCTAAATCAACTAATGTTGCATAAAATACACCATGTGCTGGATACATAATCAATTAAAATATAGTGGCATTGCTTAGTGAACTAAGAAAGCAACAACGGTTTTTCCCTTGAAAACCCTTCAAGCAGCCATTTACAATTACATACATCTCATTTCATCAATATCAAAAGGAAAAACATAGCTCATACAATTTGTACATAGATGGCACTAAAACCTAAGAAAGAAATTAAACCTTACTAAGAAAAATGATAGGGCTTACTCAATCATAGCCATCTCCTCAATTTCAAAAATTTCATTCCTGGAATATATAGTCATTGGTCATAAGCCACGATAAAAAGGAATCTAAATTGCTGATTTACGAACATTAAATCTTAGTTTAAAGGATAAATTCCTGCTTGTTGCTGGCATAATTTCCCTTGCATTTGGTCTTAGATGACTGAATATTGTAAATTGACTGATCCAGTTGTTTACACCCCATCCACTTATCCGTAAATTAATAAGTAAGCAGATAATGAATTATCCTTTTAATGATAATTATGAGAATGCAAAAATTGTAGGTCTCCCGTGATTCTGAAATTTTCAATATTCACTTAATATTATGATTGCGAACTAGTCACGATAATTAAATTCAAACTATGATTGCAAACTTAATCTTATGTCCTTTAGTTCTTTACAAAATGAAGTATTTTTTTCCTCTCTAAAAAAAAGAAGAAGAAAAATAATAAATTCAATAGTTGTCTAAATAAAATTAAACTATATAACAAGAATCAAATGACAAATTCAAGGTACCTATGATGCAACAAGAGTTTCACTTTGTTTGTAACATGTTGCAATAGGAAAAATAAAAACATTTACATGTCATTTATGTGTACTTAATGTTAAGTTTCTTGTAAAAGAAGTAGCCGTTACTACTGTTAAGAATAGAAATAACAATTCAACATATTATAAAATCTTCTTAAAAGCATATATTGTGAATGTTCCTTGGACTATCATAAATAGGATTAATTATCATTATATTTATTTTTATTTTTTTTAGTTTGGTTGTAATCGATACTTTTAATTATGTTAAACTCCCCACAGACACTACTAAAGTTAAGCTAAACAGATCTTTTAATTAATTCTTGTGTTTGGTGGCATCTAAGAAACATATGTTCTACTTAATAGCTATGGAGCATCTAATCCAAACTATGTACTGACAGAATCTATCATTTTTACATGATATATCATAAAGAATGAGACATAATATACATCCTATGTTGCCAAAATAAAATTTAGAAGATGGATGTAAAGACATTTAATCAACACTGGATTGTCTAACAGATATTGCAGTGTTTACCGGTAAAATTAAAAGACCAAACTCATCTATGACAGCATAGTAGCCTGCCACAAACATTGTTTATTTTTAGCTGAAAAATGTACATATTGATGATGGCTATATACATGGGAACTGTATTAAAAGATTGTGAAGATGAGTTTATTTAGGAGACGAATGGCTCTAGGAGTTCAAGTAATTGCAGTTTTAATTAAGTAGCAACTCATCAAACAATTGTCAGCCCTCTTTAAAGTTGCATTATTGAATTCCATATAATTTTACAAGCGTTCTAACAGCCCTCTTTAATGTACAATTACCGGTCCTCTTAACCTCCAAGTTCTATTCTTTTTCAATCTTTCTAAATATAGTAATGAAAGCAAATGAATTCAAAAAGAAACCAATCAAATTCTAGTTCATTTGATTTTCATAGTTCCCTGCTCCTTACAATTTAGTCATCAAAAACATCTAAGAATGTAAAAAAAAAGTGTTTAACCATAAAAGTTAATGTAAGGATTTATAACCGCTAATTTAATTTATAAAAATTGAAATAAAAATACTATCCATTCGCATATGTAGCAATCAACTGGAGTCCTCCGAAATTTGCTATCCTTTTTTAACAACGCTTTTCACCGACAATTTTCTTTAACCAAAACGAGTGTAGTTCATAATGTCAGAAGGCAACACGCCGTGGACAAATAAAATATGTAAATAAGTTCACACACATTTTGGAATGCGCAGGAGAGAGACTAAATTCAATTAGTCATACTATGAATTTTTTTTCATAATAAATTTATTAATTATAACGAGTTTGGCTAAATGTAGTTATAGCCAGTTGAACTAGGATGTTTATCACTTGGAAAAATTCAAGACCGTTATGTTTATATAAAAGCCTAAATTTAATAAAGCACTCACTGATATTTCTTCTTTGTAATACTCCTACAGTTTTTATTTTAGCAGAAAAAAGGTACTTTCCGTAACCAATAAAAATTGCATCCCAATCGCTATTTTAAGAATGTAACATAAAGATTGTTGTGCAAAAATTACACAAATGCAGAAAAAAAAACAGGATCTAGATTTCCAATTTGAACATCACTTAATCTAGTAGCAGTTAATTTATTACTCCAAATAAATAGTAAATAACTATAAAGAAGGCAAAGTGACGCACAATATTTACACCGGTTCCACTAACATCAAGATAGTGTACGTCCACTCCAATGGAGAGAGATTTTATTACACATGAGAGAGTTACAAGAGATTACAAGAGAAGAGTTTACATACCAAAGCCCTAAATTAGGGATAACAAGAAGAGACACTCCATTTGGGGATCACTGGCTGAATACCAGGATGAGTTTATAATGAAGTCTACCCTCAATATATACACTACAAAAAAGAGGGTTGTTTTCCAACCCAGAATTCCCTACGCCATCCATACGCGGCGTAGGCGCGACGTAGGGAAAACGTGGAAACATGGGAAGGGGTAGTGACGGCGTAGAGAATTCCCTACACATTTCCTACACGCACCAGGTTCTCCAACAATTGACCATGGCGTAGGGAATGTGTAAGGAATTTCCTACCCATTCTATACACCTTATTGTTCTCCCTACGCATTCCCTACGCCTGTGGAGGAAAAAGGTTGGAATTTCTCTACGCTTTACCTACGCCAGACAATTATTAACTTTTGTAGTTTAACTTGAAATTATATTATAAAAATATATAATTTAATTTTTCAATAAATCGTATTAACTTTCGAAACTAAAATAAAATTATATGTAATAATTAACTTTTAGATGTTTAATTAACTAAAAAAGAATAATAATTAAATTTAATAAGTTGAAATACCAAATTAATAGCCCGAAATATGAAAATTATGATTCAAGAAAAGTAAGCAATAAATTTACATTATATAAAAAAAATTTAAATTCAGTTAAACTTAAAAATAAAACTGATTAAACTTTGCGGAAAATCCGCTTTTGTTAGAAATGTGACATTTTTTAATGTGTAATTGTTTTTTTATATTATTGTAAAAGTCTTTTTTTTATTTTGATAATTGATTATACTTGGTTTAAATTTTAACTTGGTTAACATAAATTTGCAAAATATAGGCATTGAGATATTTGTAAAAGCCAACCAAGCCCCCAGGATGGGCCAGCCCAAGGAAAACTGTTTTACTTCAAAGTTACAGCTCAATAGCAATCTCCATGTTGGCGACGCTTGAACCCAAAAAACTAAGGTTTCAAAAATCAATGCCTTTTAAATAATCATCGCTGCATACTCGGCTATTCCATCAGCCATCGTCGGCTCATCCTTGCCTCCTACGCGATATTCAGCCATCGTCGGCTCATCCTTGCCTCCTATGCGATATTTTCTACTGCTGATTTGAAGTACTGCTATAGTCTCTTTATACTTCCACTGCTAATTAAGTATGCGAATTTCTTGTTTTGAGTTGTCTAATTTTCTAAAATTGAGTCGCCCTTTTACTGCTTTAGATTTCTGTTTGTTGTCATGTCACTTTATTTCAGTTTTGCCATCCATTTTCCTTTTGTTTGAAAAGCAGTTTTTATACGTGTTTTTCATATAATATGCAGTGTAAAATCCCTAGTACTCTCTGCCCATTTCTTCTGCTGAAAGTGGTGACGAAGTTGCCAACAAAATATTGCATAATTCTGTCCAGGAGTTAGCTGATAATGTTAAAGCTGTAGTCCAAAGACTTGGATTATGCGGTAAAGGTAATGTAACCAAAAACAATTAATATCGGCCACTGAGAAGGAGGCACAAAACTGAAATTGATTGTGTTGTTTTTGGCATTGAGCTCCTGACATGTTAACTAGAAAATGATATTTAAAACGTCCACGTATACTTCAGCATCTCAGTAACTCTTTAACTTTCATTTATTTACATGTATGATGAAAAAGTGATCACCAGTGCACACTGTTAAGCATTTACAACCTAAATTCTTCCTTGTGTAGATTACTCTAGTTTTGGCAAAATGGTAATATAACCTAATTATGAACTGACAAAAGTTGACTGCAAGATGTTAGCACTTTAGGTCACCATGGAAACTTTATTATGGAGATTATTTGAGTGCGATTGTAGGTAATATATTGTCAAATTTCAGCTAACCTTGGTAAAAAAAAAAGGTTATAAAAAACAAGATCTAATATGAATTGCAGATGGAAAGCAATCTTTTCCTCTTGTTATGGTTGGAGGTGTTCTTGCTAACAAGGGCTGGGACATAACACAAGAAATAATAACAAGGTCTCTGTTGTCTTCCCAGGTGTCCAGCCCATTCGACCTGAGGTACAGACTATTCATTTCAATAGACTATAGCATATACGCTCATTTATATTTTATAATATTTTGTTCTAGGGGATTGCTACAGTTCTTAAGTGTGTAAAGTCCTGAACTAAAAGCTTTTATGTGATGAATGTTTTGAGGATTATATGGCAAAGTGAAGTTTTTTTTGGTAGTGGCAGCGAGGTGGTGGTTGTAGTGCAGTGGGATGGGGATATTGAAGTGCACTGCTCTGAATGTTTGCATGCTTGGCAACAGAGGATATATGTAGATGCAATATGTTGTTGACAGTGAGTTGTTGAAGTATATGGGTAGAAAGAGATGTATGCAGACAAATCAGTGGTTGAAGTTGAAGCAGTGGTGGGGTGTTTTGTGATAAGGGGTTGTTTGAGTTAGTAAATGCAAGAAGTCTGTGCAGAGTTGTGGTAGGCAGAAGTGTGTTGATATGAACTTTTGGGGAAGGATGTTTGACACTGGGTTTATGGCAAGCAGGAGTTTCAGGTGGGTATGTGTATGTATGCAGTCATAGTTGGTGCTTTGGTAAGAGGCGAATTAGGTGGTTCTCGAGTTTGAGTTTTGGGTATTTGTCGCGATTGAAGTGGATTAGGATGGTCGTGGTACAGAGGTGAGGTTGAGTGGTATGGGGTTGCAGATTGCAGGTAGTGGTCAGGTCGCGATTGAGGTTGGTAATTGCTGGTATAGGAGATATGACATACTTCGTGAGTTGGTCTTGTTTTGACTGTGGGTTTGATGTTCTATTTTTATAAGGTACATTGTATGATGTTTGAATTAGATGAAATAACTATATTTGAGTTATGTAGCAACTTTATTTTATTGTTGGACATGATTTTTTTAAATACATTTGTAGTAATTTTATGGTAATTTGACAATGATATGCATTCTACATTAATGTTTTGTAATGATATATATTGTTACGATTTTGCATGTAGTTATATATTATATTTAATGCTTTCTGTTGCTGATGTTCGAGTTTATTATATTCTATTATGATCTGTGGTAGATGAAGATAAATACAATAGAAGGCCAGGCGTAGGGAATGCGTATGGAAATAGGCGTAGGGAATGCGTATGGAAATAGGCGTATGGAATGCGACGTAGGGAAGGCGTATGGAATGCGGCGTAGGGAAGGCTTATGGAATGCGGCGTAGAGAAGGCGTATGGAAGGAGGCTAGGGAACCCGTAGGGATTTTTTTGCGACGCATTGTTTTCCAACCTCTTCTTTGGCGTAGGGATGACATAGGTAAAATCTTTTTCCTACGCCGCGCCTACGCCAAACTAGCGTAGGAAATCCAAAATTCTTTTGTAGTGATAGCCAATGTAAATTCATATGAGTCATCAATCAAATTACCAAGATATGGTAAGAAGATAATGGAGGCAAGTTAAATGGTAACAAATCACGCAAACATAGCAAGTAATTTACTCATTCCAATGAATGAAGAAAATACTTCCAAAGCAATGCGATTACGAAGAAAGAAATAATATGCATATCTTTTTGCATATATATTATTCCATAATACACGCATGCATATATTTCATTGCCACCTCATTCAAATGTAATCCAATAATTTATGCATTTTGATAATAAACAAACGTAATTTCTTTCCATCTTGCATATTTGTTTCCTTCTATTTGTGATTTTGTATCATCAAAATTTAACACTCCACCTTGATGCAAAATCACACATCTCCAACACCCCACCTCGACTCAAGTTCTTTTCTCAACATAAAACTCTTAAAATCAAACTTCACCTTCAACCAAAATCTCTTAACGAGATACAAACTAAAAATGAATATTTACCCAATGGGTTTTGGCAAGGCCACCCCCTCTCGCACTTTGCTAACGAGTTCAGACCATGTCCCCGTTCGCCAACAAAATGTTGCAAATATCCAAAATAAAAAGAAGGTAGATACCAAAATAATCTCAAAACCACCAAGGTCAAAAGAATCCTCTCAATCACCGATCCAAATAAAGAGCCAAAAAACAAAAGCCAATGGACATAACAAGGCTAATCCAAATCTCTGTATGCAAGAGAAATCTCTCTCCTCTCACATACCTTATCTGCTAAACAACAAATTTTCCATGGGAATCGACATAAGACTCTCACATCAACATTGAGCCATGAAGTAGATACAGGTTCCCAAGTCTAGCTGTCCCTTCAACACACTAAACTCCTTATCGTCAAATTTCCAAGACTGGAATGCTCTTCTCTTTCAACATAATCTCCTCCATCTTTAACTTCCATATTGCACAAAATCTCATTTTACATCCAAATGAGTAATAGCATAACCACCATTGGATCTACCGCTCTTTCTAGAAGTCATTAATGAACAAATTTAAACAAATGCCTTGCTCTGATACTAATCTGTTGTGCAAAAATTCCACAAATGCGGAAAAGCAATAAACAAGATCTAGATTTTCCAATTTGAACGTCACTTAATCTAGAAGCAATTATTTTTTTACTCCAAATAAATAGTAAATAAGTATAAAAAAGGAAAAGAGACGCACAATATTTATACCGGTTCCACTAACATCAAGATAGTGTACGTCTAGTCCAATAGAGAGAGATTTTATTATACATGAGAGAGTTACAAGAGATTACAAGATAAAAGTTTACATACCAAAACCCTAAATTAGGGATAACAAGAAGAGACACTCCATTTAGGGATCAATGACTGAATACAAGGATGGTTTTATAATGAAGTCGGCCCTCAATATATAGCCAATGTAAATTCATGTGAGTCATCAATCAAATTACCAAGATATAGTAAGAAGATAATGGAGGCAAGTTAAATGGTAACAAATCGCGCAAACATAGCAAGTAATTCATTTATTCCAAAGATGGAAGAAAATACTCCCAAAGCAATGCAATTACGAAGAAAGAAATAATATGCATATTTTTTGCATATATATTATTCCATAACATGCGCATGCATATATTTCTTTGCCATCTCAAGCAAATGAAATTCAATAATTTATGCATTTTCATAATGAATAAACGTAGTTATTTTCTTTCTTGCATATTTGTTTCCTTCTATTTTTGATTTTGTATCACCAAAATTTAACAAAGATGACATTGTTTATTGACACTATTATATATTCTCCTGTGTTTTGATATAGTTTTCATGGAAGCTGTATGACTTGCACATCATATAACAAAACTTTCGTTTAGCACAGCTAAATACTATACAAATTTGTTTGGTTTGTACCTGATATATTGCTGATATGGTGCATGTAACATTGCCTAGATATAGATGATAAAAAATAAAAAAAATAAAAGTGAACTCTATAAATCTTCTAAACACAACTTTCTTCTTGTAAATTTACACTCTATATAAGTTAAGACCTCAGAATTTTTGGGGAATTTGATAAAAACATAAGTAATCAATATTGCACCAAGTTGAAAATTTTATCACGGTCAACTAAGAAATCATTTAGTATCTAAATCTTTAGCATAGTAATAGTTTATGAAATGATATCTCTGGTGTAAAATAATAGCGAGTTAAATTGTGCATTGGAAAAGGACAAATAATTATCGTGACATTCAAAACCTAAAATTTCTATGCTTTGTACTCAACCTAAATAGTTGTTAATTTACAACTGTACCAGAGAAACAAGTATTGCAATTAATACTTCCTGATAAAACAACTTCAAGCAACCCATTTTGTATCTGTATAATTAAGTAAAACAAAAATAGCACCCAAGTATCAAATCATAAAATTGATTTGAATGGATAATCATGAAACCAACATTGAACTTTACATCAAAGCGCTTAATTGTTAAGAAATATTTTCATGATATATTGATGTCTTAAAACAAAATTACTATCATCGGTGGTGCATAAATAATCATCAGACCAATGTAGTTCTGCATAAAATCAAAAATAAGCAGGTGATAATTGAAATGTACCTTGTTTTCTTTACTATATTTTTAGCGTGTTGTAATATGCAGTTATCTCCAAAAACATTTGCTTTCAGTTGATGTTCTTCTCACAATGTTGAGAGATCAGAAATAGTCCAAATATATTTTGATTTTTTCATTTAATCTTTTCATCTAACAATCTACATGTAGTGGAAACCAAATTAACTACAAGAATCACTATAAACATGAACTACATAACTACAAACCCAATCTTCTATGCCTGATCATACGAGGATTCCATCTGAAGCATATAGATAGTCTTCAATTGCAAGTTTATGCCACAAAGCAAAGAAGTGTCTCCAACTACCGTACCTCTCCTGACTTCTTCTGACTAAGTCAGCTGGCAAAGCTTCCATGTCAAAGTACCATATGCTATTACACACAGCTGAACTAATCTCCACTTAATAATACCTTTTAGTACCAAAGCATATTTCATTCATGGCCCCACCTGTGACGACTCGGAATTTCTGGATATTTGAAATTGAAATATTTAATTGATTTTAAATATTTGGAAGTTAGTTTACTTGAATTTCAAATATCTCTATTTTATTTGGCAATTAAATTATTGAATTTAACTATGGAAGTTGGGTAAAATATTAAATCTCCAGTTTTATGATTGTTAAAAATATTTCAAAGGCTTACAAAATTTATATTAGTAGTAGTGAAGATAATGAAATCTCTGATACTTCTGTAATGACCCGCAAATCCGTACCACTTGAGTGGACACTATGCTCCATCATATCAACTCAAAGTGAATGGAAATACGAACCACGGGAAATCAATCGCTCCAATATATATACTACTATATATAATATCACATCCTGTCAATCCAATCATTCAACCAATAATTTAAATTTAACTATTTAAACTTTAAATAATAATCCAAATGAGTGAGATTAACTCACTTTTTCTTTTTATTTGCAATCCATTTCAATCTCGACTCGGTTTCCCATTTTTCCGACCTTGTACAAACATTATATGGTATTAATATTTTGACTAATCGAATTATTAATTTCCATTTAATACATTTAATTAACTAATTATTTAATTTAAAAATAAATTTCCTTTAATAAATTATTTTTAGCAACTACAAATAATTAAATAAGTTAATTAAGCAAGTAAATCACTATAATTCTTTATTTTAGAATAAGCTAGTGGATTTTAAAAAATGTGTATATGTATATATTTTGAAACTACCAATACACTCGTAAGAGTGGTCTATACAGATTTCATAAAAATCTAACCTTGTATATAAATTCTACAAAAAATTTAAAATTCCTATATTTTTCAAAACCTTATATATATATATATATTTATTTACTGTTTTACCTATATATAAAAATGAACCACACACACATATATATGCTTTACTGTAAATAAATTTCTGAGTTATATATATATATATTCTTTATATACTCATATATATGTAAATATTTTAAAATATAGGTAGTAATGCTTGGCGATTTTTTGTGGAAATAAAACAATTGGGTGGAAATTTATTCCGCGAGAGAAAATGTGATTTGAAAACTATTTTCAAAAGGTTGAAGTATGGGGAAAAATATCTTATGAAGATATTTTTGAAATAAATAATTTGGAAATTCATTAAGGTCTGACAGTTGTTTGTGAATGTTATTTGATAATTCAGTAACTGACCATCAATATTAGCCAATGCACTGATCGTTTCGAAGAGACCGAGATCAGGATTAATTTTTTGAAAACCACTTCGATCCGGTTTGTATGTTTTAGTGATGAAGATAAGAGCTTGGAGTCGAAGATGGAGTAGTGAAGTGCAAGGGCTAATCGCTACTAATCCTGAGGGTGATTCCAAAATGGATGTAGTAGGAGTAGTGCCTTCGGTTCCGTTCGAACTCGAAACGGACTTGTATGGATGAATGCTTTCGGAACATCGTCAGGAGACGATAAGCATTCTAAGTTAGATGTGTCTAAAATGGTAAAGCATAGTCTCGAGCCTCATCAATCGGGAATGGCTTAAACAGGGAAGATGCAGTAAGGCTAAGTGGCTAGCAACCAATTAGGGTAAGGTGATCTCTGTCTAGAGGTCCCTTTTATTTCGGTTGTGTGGGCGGTTGCTGATCTCAACCATGGGGTGATCTTATTTGGAATATCCAGTAAGGGGTAGCTTCGGTCTTGTGTAGCAGGGAATCAAAGGTGGATCCTCGGTACGGTGATCTAGACCACGTACTGTGACGGATGGTACCACAGTAGCCCTGCCATTGACGAAAATCCATTCTCCCTACGTGCCTTTACAGTTTTGCTTATGGAACCTAGTATTGTTGGAATTTAATAATGTAACAATTTCGGACTATTTGAATAAGTATTTGTATATAGACACTACTATAATATCAGATGATTTTATAAGAAATGTTTTGGTTATCGTAAGGTAAAAACCTGACATGTTTATTTGTGGCGTGGTCTTACGAGATACCTTTGATTTCAAATGGTTTTGAAAACTTTAATAATCCAATTGTAACAACCCTAGATTTTTATGTATATTTTAATTTCGAATTTATTTCTTTTTGAAATTATTTTAAACTTGTTTTATTTCAAACATTTCATTTGTAAAAATAAATTTTGATTATTATATGAATTATAATTTCAAACTGGTATAAATTGAATATTTTCCTGTAAAATGGAATTGTGGTCAAAACTGGTCAAACTTTGACTTTTAAATTTTAAATTTATATATTTAAATTCTTAAACTTTATCTTTTATTATGAAAATATATTTAATAACTTGAATACTGCTTTTCGTTTCGTTGAAAATGGAGTTATATTGTGAAAGTTATGTATATTTCAATATTGAGTACAATTTGTTTTATTTAGCAATTTTGTCTATTTTAAATTATATAAATCATATTTTATTTTAATATGTGTTAATATTTTATTTTGTTTATATTTTTTCTTTTAATATTTTTAAAGTGATAATAAATTTTTTCCTAAATTTACTGTATTTATTTCCTATTTTAAAGGTTGTTTTCTATTTTTCTGCTATTTTCTTCATTTAAATTATATTTAATTAAAATTTATATATTTATTTTGTTAATGCATCTTTTATTTTATGTTATTATATTTGTTATAAATATTTTACAAGTCCATATAAATTTTCCAAAGTTCATTCTGTTTATTTTCCATTTTTTTAGACTAGTTTGCAATTTTGTGCTATTTTCTTATTTTAACCTTATATAATTAATAAATATTTATATATATTTTATATTTTATTATATTTTCGAATTTGTGACTGAAATTATTATTATTTCCAGTAATATAAACTTATATAAATAAATTAGTGGAAATTTGAAAGGTTTTAAACTTTTAAAATTCCAGGGTCCTTTTGTCTTCCGACCTTTCACTTTCTCAACTCCTTTCTTTATGATTTTTGACCGTACCTTACTCTAACCTTCAGCCGATTTATCTTTCATGTTTTTCATGCAAATACTTCTCTTTCTCCTCCAAAAATATCACGTCTCCATTGTGCTCAAGGTTTGGTAAAAATTATCATCTTCTTCCTTTGCTTTTATGATTTTTCTATTGAAATTTTGCAAATGCTCTCTACTTCATAGCTCCACTCCTCCTCAACCAAGCTTTGGCCGACCACCACCACCCCTTCCTCTGACCATCACCCATCCTAGTAACCCTCCTTCCCAGGCCGAACCAACCCAAGGCCAAGATCTACACAAAATCCACCAAAAATAATCACAACCTATCACCTATTGCACTAGCCTAGCCTAGTTTATCATCTCCTCCTTCTACCACCATTAGCCACCATTACCTCCACCGCCACCACCTCTGACATGACCTCCACCCTATTCCACGTCACTGACCACCTCCTGGAGCCACTAGCCGTGACCCATGACTTCTGGCCGAACCAAACAAGAGCAAACAAATTATGTATGTTGCATAGTTTTAGCCTTGTACACCTAGTTTTATGCACCTAGACTAAATCCACCTTCAAAACAAATGTTGGCCGACCACTTGCATACCCAAACCAGACCTATAGCACCCCTAGGCCGAGCTAAACACCTGCATAACTGAAGTACATGAGGTAGAGAGCAAGTGCAAAGAAGTTGTTGTTTTGGGTGTTGAATTCTATGTTGTTTGATGTTATATTTGTGTTGTAACTTATGTATGTATATATTGTTGTGTGTATATGTTATCAAGTCATATAGCTTTGGCTCTCTACTCTCAAGTCATTTCCGTATTGTCGTGCCTTCGTAGTGTCTGTATTATTTGCTTTGGTAGCTATCTCCAGCTCTGAACAGGTGAGTTATTCTCACCAGACAATATGTACATATATAACTAGTAAATTGACCCCTTTTGAATCTGTAAAATGCATTATCATGTTACACCTGCTATATTATGATTATTATATGATGTTCACCCATGCTTAAACACCTATTATAACATCTGTTACTGTTATATTATGATGTTATGTTATTTTTATCAGTTTATCACACTGCAAGTTCCCTTTAGATTAGAATCACTATGGGTTGAAATGATACATACCCGAACGTACTTTAGAATAGGAGAAAATCGTTATGGGCTGAAATGATAGGCCTGAAATGATAGGCCTGAACGATTTTCAATTAGTTTCATTTACTTGGGATTGCAGGTTTGAAATGATCAAACCCGGGTTTTCTTTGTAAATTACGGTTTGAAATGATATATTACCCGTATCACTTTACCTAGGCCTGAAAATGAAATACAGACCCATTGTTAAAATATGTTTTTCTAAATTTTTTAAAATATTTTAGAAATGTAAATATTATAATATTTTGATTTAAATTTGGAAAAAAAAAGATTTTTGTAAAGCATTATTTATTTTCTGAAAATTTATAAGTGAAATAAATAAATGGTAAAGTTAGAAAATCTGAAATGTAAGTTATTTTGGAAATTATAATTTGGTGATAAATGGAATTTAAATTAAATATGAAAATATGATAAATTTATGATATTTTGAATTAAATGAATTTAAAATGATTTTATAATATATTAATGATTTTTGAACAAAGTTAAAATGTAAAATGAATGAATATTTAAGTTGAAATTTTGAAATATAACAAAATTTGGAAATCTGTGAATTTGGCTTAAAAGTGAATTTTAAGTTAAGTAAATAAAAATAAAAAATTAAGTTATATTTGAAATTTAAACTTAAATGTTAATTTGATGAATTTAAATTTAATGTTGGAATTTAATAAGTGACTTATCATTAAATCTTGATTTTTGAATAGAGATTTAACTTTATAAAATCATGAATATAAAGGTATTTAAATGATTGTTTTAAAAGTGAAATTATATGAATTTATAAGTTAAAAATGATTTAAATAAAAATATAATTTTTTGTGAAATTATACTTAATATTTGAAGTTAATTAACTGCATTTCTGAAATGCTATTAATTCTAATGTAAATGATAATATAGTATTTGTAAATGTTGTGGTGGATAATAATGAACCAAATGGCTAAGTTTAATTAAAGGCTGTTATAGCATTTTTGTAAATGTTATAATTGTTGAATTTAACTAAGTTTTATTGAAACTGATGTAACTCTATTATTATATATTTTTAAATGCGCTCTTTTGTTAAATTGAACTGTTTTGAATGTAACTTTTTGTAGCAATTTCTAAATGTTGTGAAAGTTGAATTTCCATCCGTTTTAATAAATTAAGTGAATAAATGAATTTTGAAAGACTAAAATTTTGTAAATTTAAAAATTTAATTATTAAATATAATAACTTCATTTTATGATTTAAAAAGAAAGTAATTTGTTTTGAAATATAAACTATTTTGAAATGTGTTTTGTAATGGTATTTAAATTAAATAAAAATGAATGTGGTTTGGAAGATATTATATTTTTGATATTTTGAAATGGATTTTTAATGACATTGAATTTTGAAATGATATTTGATTTTGAAGTATAAAATACCATTTTGAAATTTTAACCACGGGATGTATTTAATTTATAGTTTAACTGATTCTTAAAGGATGGGCGATCCCAAGCATCCTTTAAGTTATTTTGTATTTCTACTACAGTTTACTTGAGTTGGTTTACATTATATAAGTATATATTGTCCTGACTCGAGTGTTTTGTGTTTTACTTTACGCTCGGGTCAGCCTGAGTATTTACAGCTTAGCTTTTGATTTCTTTTCTGGAGCTAGGAATTGCTGGAGATTCTGCTTGTCTAGTTATCTGTCCCTTCAGTTTCAGTTGTTCTATTTCAGCTTTGGTATTGATAAACTGCTATGTAATTGAGATTTCTATTGTATATGTTTTACAGACTGATATTATGTATTATGTTTTGAGAGTTTGTTATAGTAGCTTCATGAACTACTATGGTATTTTAATTTCCACTGCGAGTTATTCTGATATTTTTGTGTCTGTGATTTTGTGATTGTATTTCATTTGCTCCAAAATTATTTACAATGCGATATTTTAAGCAATTTAAGTCTGGCATGTGTGGATGCGAATCGCTAAAAATATCAGGTTGTTACACCAATTGAGTGTGTTTTCCAACGCTGGTTTTTCAGACTGACTCGGGCATTATTTAACTATAATGCTCGGGTCAAACCGAGTATTATAGAGTACATATTTTGGATGGACTGCTGTGGAGCTCAGAAGACGAGCTGGATGACGAAGCGTATTTCCGTAGATTTATATTTCCGCTGTACAGTGTAAGCTGTATATTCAGCTTTGGAAGGACAAGTTATTATATCTGTCCTAAACTATGTTGTTGATTTTGTTGTACTCCGATGATGTGATGTATATAACAGATACAGTTCTTTTATATAAAGATTCAATCATTTATCTATTATATATTGTTTCGTTGCTTTTGTCAGATTTTGATGATGTTTTCTATTTCTTCTTCTACCTCCTTCTTCTTTAACCCTAATGGTACGTATTTCCGTTCACTTTGAGTTGGTATGATGAAGAACAGTGTCGACACAAGGGGTATGGGTTTGCGGGTCATTACAGTGGTTTTTTTGGGAAGATGTTTAAAAACTGTTTGGTTTTGGAAAGATAGTAAACGAGTATTGGACCATTCTTCTTAACTAGTAATTCCGAGGATGAAATTATTTTAAGGAGGGAGGAATGTGACGACCCGAAATTTCTGGATATTTGAAATTGAAATATTTAATTGATTTTAATTATTTGGAAGTTAGTTTAACTTGAATTTCAAATATCTATATTTCATTTGACAATTAAATTATTGAATTTAATTATGGAAGTTGGGTAAAATATTAAATCTCTAGTTTTATGCTTGTTAAAAATATTTCAAAGACTTGTCAAATTTATATTAATAGTAGTGAAGATAATGAAAGCTCTGGTACCACTGTAACGACCCTAATGGTTTGTATTTCCGTTCACTTTGAGTTGATATGATGTATCATAGTGTCGACTCAAGGGGTACGGATTTGCGGGTCATTACATTGCCATTGATTAAATTTTTCTTACTAGTGCAGTCATTTCAATTATATACCTCATGGGTGGATGCAACAGCTCAAATAATGATGCACCGAGCTAAGTTGCCTATGCGAAGCAATTATATGTCTCCATGCAACCATGACTCCTTAGTCAATGATTCACCAACTGATGGACACCAGCATCATTAGAACAAACATGTATCTTTGCTAGTTTCCAAATCCAAAACGAAGTTGCATCATGCCCATTCACGTACACTATTTTCCTTGATGGATTAGAAGGACAAGGTGGCAAACTAAGCTCGATTGCTATTAGTCTAGCCCTCTATCTGTTAGATAAAATATCATTTTTATAGCATAGCCGTTTCTCTCTTTTGATGAATTTATTCACTTGATGAATGGCAAAAACAAATCATGGTGGTCTAGGATAAATAGTTTGTTACTCTCCATTGCCTCTTCTAGGCTCATGTCGTTCAACTGATGCTCGACGAGTTCTTTAGTTATTGCAACTCTGGACAATCATACACTATTGGATCCAATTTGCTTACAATGGGAAATTCACTTAATCTCTTTATAGACACCACATTCACACATGTAAGGGTCTATCTAGCAAACTCATTATCACTCAGACATGAAAACTGGTCTCTCTCAATGTCATAGAAGGAAATATCATACTTCAAAAACGTTTCACCTACACTCAAAATATTTGACACTGTAGATGCTATAATGTAAAGGTCGTGATTTTTTTCGTTGCCGAAAAAACCGAAACTTTATGGTTTTTAAGAAGAAGAAAGAGGTAGAAGGAGAGAGAAGAAGAGAGAAGTAAGAAGAACAAATACCAGAACAGGAAAGAACAACAGAACAATATCAGAATCTCACAATTCGCAGCGGAACAACATATAATAGGTAAATGAATATTCATTAATCAAAAGAACTATACATTTTATACATTACATCACATTACATTACATTTCATCATCAAAGTGTACAACAACAAACAACGGAAAAGAAATACTATATACAATAGATAATATGCTACGCCATCCAGCTCGCCTCCAGATATCTGTAGCAACACCTGAATCCAGAATGACCTGATAACCTAACTCTAGACTGCCCGTGTAGAAATTGGTGGGCACCCAGAGTTTAGGAAGGGAACAATAAACTCCAGGTCAGTCATGTGACTGGTGTGAGAACTTAAAACAGTTATTTATCTTTTAAATAAAGAACAGGAGAAATTTTAAAAGAAAATTCGCAATGCTTTTTGAAAATGAAACTACCATAAGGTCTCCCGCCACACACACAATGCAAACGCAGACTTGGAGGAGGTTTCTCCTTATGATAGTCAAAGATGCTTACTACGCAAAATCAAAACATTTTTGATATTATTATTAGTGCATAGTGTAGAAAACAATTTCGAAAGTAGAATATAAATCTTAGCCAGCATAGGTACCATTATATTATGCCCGCTATAGCTACCATATTAGATGGCAGGTTCTACAACTAAACCGTACAAGGCTCGTATTGTTTCTTTGGATTTCCAACAAATGGTCAGGCCAAGGAACTTCCCATTGCCACATGGAAACGCCTCTGGAATGACGTCCCAAGAACCTAACCGGATCTCTGCCAACACAAGGCCGGGTTACCCCTAACTGGGTAACAACTGACACGAATATGTCATTCCCCGATCGTAATCGATCTATATCCGAGGATCCCCGATTTCCAACAACCACAAAGTAATAAATTTGCAGTAACCACATAGGTTAAGTATCTGGGCTCCATACCATGATACCACCTCTATCCAGAAGGAATGACATACACTAAAGGGGTGCTACCCCCTAATAACATTGCCGCATCTTTCCTGTTTTGACCATTTCCGGGGTGTGAGGCTCGATGAAGTCTCGTCCACAAAGCCACGCTTTTAAACAAAAGCTGCTTTGGGTCAACAAATGATCAAAGCAATGATCATCAAGATAAACGATCAAACAAATGATCCTATCATAAATGATCATTCAACGATCATTTCACAGCAACACTTAGTATATCACACTACCAAATTGGGAGTATATCACTAATGACCTTCAACTATATAACCTCTGAGCTCGTACGTCTCAGAGAAGGGTGTTAAGCTAAGAGAATAAATTCTCCGCCACCAACAGAAATATATTTGAAAGAAATCAGCTTTATATCTCAACTTGTAATGTCAGACATACAATCCATACAAGCCTGTTCCGGGATCGAACAGAACCGAAGGCACTTCCAAAGAAGCCCTTGCAATCCGGATATTCACTAATTACGTCCGGACATCCCGTCACTAAGGGTGATAAAACCTCTGTACCGGAGATCAGCCGATGCAGAGTAACTCGACGGTAATCCATCCGTTTTCACAAATATCCGGTCTTCAACACCGGTCTTCAATTGCAATTCATAACGACGTATCACTATTCGGAATGGGTTATACGACCCCATGGTCCTTTCCCGGTTAACCCGAATAGTGAGCGCTTATTTTAAAAATAAGTGTGGCATTCAATTTCAAGCAATTCACAACAATTACTCATTCAAGGGTAAATATTGATAGTCGGTTATTTAACTATCAATAAAGATGCGCAACATCACCAGATTCCAAATAATTTCTCAAATTATTTAATTTCCCAAAATATCTTTACAAGATATATAATTTTCCACACTTCAAGAATAAACAACGTTTATTTTGAAACCAATTTTCCCTTTCCATTTATAAATTCCATAGTAAATTTATATTTCAAAATATCTACTGATCTACAGTTTTCAATAGATTTCAAATATTCAATTCCAATTTATCTTCAAAACGATAAGTTCTTAAAAACATTCCATTTCATATTGGAAAAGCAATTTCGTACTTAGTTAAAAATAAGTGATCCACACATATTATTTATTTTCACAATTTGAAAATATTCGATATACTTAAACCATAGTTAAGTATATTTTTCATTCCTTAAGGAAAAACGTTCTTTTATTCACATTTACATGGGTCAAAACGAATGTTGTGTAAAACATCGTTACGACAACCCAAAATCACTAGTATAGGGATTCGAAATTAAAATAGATATATAAATCCCAATACTATATAAAACATTTCCTTTCGGAAATCATTTACTATAACAACAATGTTATAGTCCACCATTTCCTTCTATTTCTCGAAAACGTCTATTTCAACAATGAATGTTGAAATCTACGTAATCATTTCCTTCTATTTCTCGAAAACGTCTATTTCAACAATGAATGTTGAAATCTATGTATTCGATACTCAATGCATTTTAAAACATCTTTAAATCGTTTTAAATTCTATTTAAAACATTCCTTTCCTAGAATATATCCATTTTCTTTAATAATATATTTACTGTTCAAAATCGTGAATATATTTCCTTTAATAAATTTCAATATTAAATTTATCAAATTCAATTGATTTTCGAATTTATAAACAATGTTTATAAATTCCAATCCTATTTATAAACTTCGATTTATAAATCTCTTTTATTTATCCCATTAATTTACATAACCCAAATTTTGTACCAAAGGTTCATATTATAAGTTAATTACTTATAATCCTTTTTTTAAAAAAAAATTCCAACATTTTTAATTCATAAATGTAAATTTTTAAAATCTTTTATACACATCCTTTATAATAATTATTCAAAATTCCAATTAAAACCATTTCATAAATTTATTAACTACTTATCTCAAAAATAACATTTTGGTTATATTTTTCAAAAATCCTGAATTCTATAACTTTAAAACTTGAAATTTGAATTTATTTAAAATGAATCCATTCAAAATTTTAATAAAAACATATACTTTGAAAAATCACTTTAAAATCCTTTTCAATTCAAAATCGTTATTTTTAACTTTAAAAAAATGGATCCGATGATGCAACAGCATCCAATAGTCAATCATGGCACAAATATCATATATCAATATGATAATCAATAACCACACAATATCTATAATCATATAAATATTTGTGAGGAATCCAGTTGGATCCCTCCAACCTGTTTCCCTGCATCCATAGATGTTAGCATAATACCAATTCCACTTCGAGGTGGAATATCGCGGTATATGAGATTTTATAAAATATTATCCGCTTACTAACGGCGTAATAGGGTCTCATCCGCTATACAATGCGGGAAATCAATCAACTGCAATATATACATATGCCAATATATATATATATATATATATATTGCTATATATAGGTATATCCTACTATATCTAATATCACAATCAAGCAAACAATCAATCAATCAACAAATTTTAAATATAACTATTTAAAATTTTAAATAACCCTTTTGAGTGAGAAGTTCTCACCTTAGCTTTTTATTTGCAATCCATTCCCTTTTCAGGTTGTTTTCTTCACAGATTATACCTTGTATAAATAATTATACAATTCATTAATATTCGAATCAAATCGAACACTTAAATTATCGTTCAATTTATTTACTTAACCAAAATTTTATTTTGACTAATTTTCCTTTAATAAATGATTTCACCTAACAAATTAAATTTCTAACAAATTTTCTTTTATAAATTATCTTTCTGCTTATTTATATTTATACATTCATTGTAGTGAAATTTCACTGCATATATATATATATAATTTCTGACCAAAACATAAATTTCAAAGCCGGGTATATATGTTTAATAACTTCTCAAATAAACCAAAAAAAAAAAATTACTGTTGGATTTGAAAATAATTTTTATTTTCCCAGACTAAAACATAAATTTAATGACAGTTTACATATATATATTCTTTCAATTATTTAGCTTACGGGATTTTTATTTTACTGCAAAAGTTTTAATGCACACACACATATGTATTTTTAAACTAAAACTTGTTTACTGTAAATTTTATACAAACTGAAAATTTTAACTTTCAAAACTAAATTTTTATAAAATAATTTTTTTTTAGTAAAAATAATTAAATAAGTTTTATTAAATAAAACTATTATCTATTTTATTTTCTGTAAATTTCTTTCCCATTTTAGACTCACAAAACAAAAACAAAAATTATTTTCAAATTAGGTAAATACTGAAAATACCTTCATTGCCGCAGACTTCCCATCGCCTACGCTCGAAGCCAAGGTAAGCCGCCGCTCCTCCATCGACGCCGCGCCACCCCACGACCCTCGCCACTTCCAAACCCCACGCGCGGCCGCCTCCATCGAACGAGCACTATTTGAACCCTCCAGATGCTCGCGCATGCGAGCTTCGTTCGCCGCCGCGCCCTTGCCCTACGCCTCCTTCAATCAAGTCGCGAGATGCCATATGTCGCCGCCGATTCCACCGTGAAACTGTAGCCATCCCCCTCCAAGTCGCGACCTCCTCCATGTTGCGCGCGCCCTGAACGAGCAGCCGACCCTCCCCATCGCGACTCCCATACGCGATTTCAATTTAGGGCTCGGCCGTTGATTGATTTTTTTTTCGTGAATGAACTGAGAGAGAGGGGGGTGAATGCGGCTCCATGGTATTCGAATTGAACGAAAAAAAATTTCTTACAGGCTTCTATTAATAGGAGTGTCGGCCATTATTATTTTAAAACGAAGATTTTTTTCTTCTTCTGCGTTTGATTCTGAAGACTTTTGCGTGATAAAAGAACAAAGGGGAGACAAGGAGGTACGCGATTTTCTTTCTTTGTAGGGAATAGGTCTGCCTACAAAACCTAGGGTGGCTGAAGTTGATTTGATCTTGACCCATTATATTTTTAAATTTAAATTGAATTCAATTCGAATTCCAATGCGTTTTCTCACCGTGTGCTCACATATCAACTCCGAATAATACGAAATTTGAAATCCGGTAATAATTCAATATTACGGACCCAATGGAACTCGTTTCGTTGAATTCCGAGACTGTATGAAAAATGACTATTTTTAATTATAGATTCAAACGATATAATTTCAAAACTGAACAAATCAATTTAAAATTCAATTCTGAAGCTTATGTTATCTTCAATATTATCAATATAAATTTTATAAGCCTTTGAAATATTTTTAATCAGCTTAGAATTTAAGATTCAAATTTTTATTCAACTTTCAATAGATTAAATTTTAGAATTTAATCGCCAATTTATTATGAAAATTTGGAATTCAGTTCAAACCATCATTCAAATATGTAAAATAAATTAAATATTTCCAAATTAAATTGTTCAAAATTTTAGGTCGTTACAATCTTCCCCCCTTAAAAGAATTTCGTCCCGAAATTACAAGTTAGGAAGAAATGGTCCTTAACTCGTCTACTATTTTTCACAATCCAAATAGTTTTATCAACTTACTAACCTAAATCTTTTTACTAGAGATTCCTTGTCATTCCAATTTCAATTATAAGTTTCAAACAATATTGTTCTACTTAACAATTCAAATTTAAATTCAAATTCAAATTTCAAACTTTCAAAATTTCTCAAAAATTTTCTAACACTCTAAATTTTCGAAAAATTTCGCCAGCGTCTCCTTTGCGCGGCTCGATCGGTACGACTACCAAAATGGCACCACGGCCCCTCAGAATCAAAAAGAAAAGAGAAAGCCAAGTGGCTGGAGAAGAAAATCATCAAATTTCATAATGAAATTCAAATACGTACCTTTTTGTCGAGCAATTCAATTTTTATCTTTGAAATCAAAATCCCAATTCCTTTATAACACCTGTATAACCTGCTAGTAGTATACATAATATCCAACTACAATATTCAAACCATTTTGCCAATTCTATTACAAAATATTCAATATATGCTTCTTATACATTTTTTTTCTATTGAAGTTATATATTCATTTTCATTCAATTTTACATTTCCAATTTCAATTGAATTCCATTTACAATTCAATTCATTCAAATTTGTTTTCAACATTCGGTTTCAATTCCAGTTTATAACCACGTATCTTTAAATTGGATTTCAAATTCCATATGAATCCAATTTACTTCATTTAGTTGCAATTGTAAATTTATTCATTCATTCACAATTTATTTCCATAATTCAATACTCAATTCCAATTCATTTTAATTACTCCAAATTTATTTTCAACACAATAAATTTTCTTTAAGTAATCATTTCACTTAGCTTCCTTAGACCTTCGTTCAAATTCACTTTATTAAATTGATTCACTTATACTTACTAAATTTAACTCCATTCTTTAAATTAAATTTATTCTATCAAAATTCAGATGGTATAAATTATCAACCCATTAATATTCCATAAATATTTTAAATAGGATTCCAGAGTCTTTTCAGCTTCTCCAAAACCAAATCCAAATTTTCCAAACAACTTTTATTGAAAACAATTTGGCAGCAATTCCTCTTTTGGAAACCCGAAAATGAACACCAATGATGCCGCGGTCAGCATCGGAATTATTTTCCAGCGACCGAAAAGAGTTTAGAGCTTTTCATTCTTTAAAAATACTTTTCAAAACCTTTCAAATTCATTTTCCAAATCAAAAAGGAATTTAATTTCTAAAATTTCCAAATTCTTTCAAAAACATTTCCAAAACTTCTCTGGAATTTTATTTATAATTATAAATCACATTTATAATTTACATTCTCAAATTTCATTTGCATATGGATTTTATTTTCTAACTTTTGATTATGATTCCAATTTCTTATTCAATAATCAATGGTAATAATTTTAATATTATCCACTCCTAACATCCATGCATCCATATTTACATTATAATAATTTACACAAAACCATTCCTTTTATATACGAAAATAGTTTGGGAAAAATTATTTTATTTACCCGATTTTAAAACAATACTGTGTCAGTTTATCTTGTTTAAGAGTTTAGAAACCCCTATCGACACAGTTAGCTAGACTGCACCGACCAGAATCTATAAACAATCAACCGATAAGTCAACACAATACAAAACAATTTTATATTCACTAACAAATACACGCTTATATCTATTATTACACTCAAACTCATTCTAGAGTACTACTGACTCCATCTCTAATGAGTAACACCCAACAGAGCCATGGTTGTCGCTTAACCATATGCTCTGATACCACTTGTAAAGATCAACGATAGTGGTCACAACCGGTAGGCTTTTCAACCATCCCAGCCCCACCGTGGCTTACAACGGTACCCCAGACCTTGCTTTTACGGCCAGCCTCTCGACTGTCACGGCTTACGCCTAACCAACCCCGTAAAGAGGCCGTGTGGGGGCAAGAGTCTCCCGTTCGCCACCTAACCGCGAAGCGAGAATCCCCCATCACATTTCACTAAGACAAGCAAGACTGGTGTGAGAACTTAAAACAGTTATTTATCTTTTAAACAAAGAACAGGAGAAATTTTAAAAGAAAATTCGCAATGCTTTTTGAAAATGAAACTACCATAAGGTCTCCCGCCACACACACAATGCAAACGCAGACTTGGAGGAGGTTTCTCCTTATGATAGTCAAAGATGCTTACTACGCAAAATCAAAACATTTTTGATATTATTATTAGTGCATAGTGTAGAAAACAATTTCGAAAGTAGAATATAAATCTTAGCCAGCATAGGTACCATTGTATTATGCCCGCTATAACTACCATATTAGATGGCAGGTTCTACAACTAAAACCGTACAAGGCTCGTATTGTTTCTTTGGATTTCCAACAAATGGTCAGGCCAAGGAACTTCCCATTGCCACATGGAAACGCCTCTGGAATGACGTCTCGAGAACCTAACCGGATCTCTGCCAACACAAGGCCGGGTTACCCCTCACTGGGTAACAACTGACACGAATATGTCATTCCCCGATCGTAATCGATCTATATCCGAGGATCCCCGATTTCCAACAACCACAAAGTAATAAATTTGCAGTAACCATATAGGTTAAGTATCTGGGCTCCATACCATGATACCACCTCTATCCAGAAGGAATGACATACACTAAAGGGGTGCTACCCCCTAATAACCTTGCCGCATCTTTCCTGTTTTGACCATATTCGGGGTGTGAGGCTCGATGAAGTCTCGTCCACAAAGCCACGCTTTTAAACAAAAGCTGCTTTGGTCAACAAATGATCAAAGCAATGATCATCAAGATAAACGATCAAACAAATGATCCTATCATAAATGATCATTCAACGATCATTTCACAGCAACACTTAGTATATCACACTACCAAATTGGGAGTATATCACTAATGACCTTCAACTATATAACCTCTGAGCTCGTACGTATCAGAGAAGGGTGTTAAGCTAAGAGAATAAATTCTCCGCCACCAACATAAATATATTTGAAAGAAATCAGCTTTATATCTCAACTTGTAATGTCAGACATACAATCCATACAAGTCTGTTCCGGGATCGAACAGAACCGAAGGCACTTCCAAAGAAGCCCTTGCAATCCGGATATTCACTAATTACGTCCGGACATCCCGTCACTAAGGGTGATAAAACCTCTGTACCGAAGATCAGCCGATGCAGAGTAACTCGACGGTAATCCATCCGTTTTCACAAATATCCGGTCTTCAACACCGATCTTCAATTGCAATTCATAACGACGTATCACTATTCGGAATGGGTTATACGACCCCATGGTCCTTTCCCGGTTAACCCGAATAGTGAGCGCTTATTTTAAAAATAAGTGTGGCATTCAATTTCAAGCAATTCACAACAATTACTCATTCAAGGGTAAATATTGATAGTCGGTTATTTAACTATCAATAAAGATGCGCAACATCACCAGATTCCAAATAATTTCTCAAATTATTTAATTTCCCAAAATATCTTTACAAGATATATAATTTTCCACACTTCAAGAATAAACAACGTTTATTTTGAAACCAATTTTCCCTTTCCATTTATAAATTCCATAGTAAATTTATATTTCAAAATATCTACTGATCTACAGCTTTCAATAGATTTCAAATATTCAATTCCAATTTATCTTCAAAAAGATAAATTCTTAAAAACATTCCATTTCATATTGGAAAAGCAATTCCATACTTATTTAAAAATAAGTGATTCACACATATTATTTATTTTCACAATTTGAAAATATTCGATATACTTAAACCATAGTTAAGTATATTTTTCATTCCTTAAGGAAAAACGTTCTTTTATTCACATTTACTAGGGTCAAAACGAATGTTGCGTAAAACATCGTTACGACAACCCAAAATCACTAGTATAGGGATTCGAAATTAAAATAGATATATAAATCCCAATACTATATAAAACATTTCCTTTCGGAAATCATTTACTATAACAACAGTGTTATAGTCCACCATTTCCTTCTATTTCTCGAAAACGTCTATTTCAACAATGAATGTTGAAATCTACGTAATCATTTCCTTCTATTTCTCGAAAACGTCTATTTCAACAATGAATGTTGAAATCTATGTATTCGATACTCGATGCATTTTAAAACATCTTTAAATCGTTTTAAATTCTATTTAAAACATTCCTTTCCTAGAATATATCCATTTTCTTTAATAATATATTTACTGTTCAAAATCGTGAATATATTTCCTTTAATAAATTTCAATATTAAATTTATCAAATTCAATTGATTTTCGAATTTATAAACAATGTTTATAAATTCCATTCCTATTTATAAATTTCGATTTATAAATCTCTTTTATTTATCCCATTAATTTACATAACCCAAATTTTGTACCAAAGGTTCATATTATATGTTAATTACTTATAATCCTTTTTTTTTTAAAAAAACTTTCGACATTTTTAATTCATAAATGTAAATTTTTTTTTAAATCTTTTATACACATCCTTTATAATAATTATTCAAAATTCCAATTAAAACCATTTCATAAATTTATTAACTACTTATCTCAAAAATAACATTTTGGTTATATTTTTCAAAAATCCTGAATTCTATAACTTTAAAACTTGAAATTTGAATTTATTTAAAATGAATCCATTCAAAATTTTAATAAAAACATATACTTTGACAAATCACTTTAAAATCCTTTTCAGTTCAAAATCGTTATTTTTAACTTTAAAAAAATGGATCCGATGATGCAACAGCATCCAATAGTCAATCATGGCACAAATATCATATATCTATATGATAATCAATAATCACACAATATCTATAATCATATAAATATTTGTGAGGAATCCAGTTGGATCCCTCCAACCTGTTTCCCTGCATCCACAGATGTTAGCACAATACCAATTCCACTTCGAGGTGGAATATCGCGGTATATGGGTTTTTATAAAATATTATCCGCTTACTAACGGCGCAATAGGGTCTCATCCGCTATACAATGCGGGAAATCAATCAACTGCAATATATACATATGCCAATATATATATATATATTGCTATATATAGATATATCCTATTATATCTAATATCACAATCAAGCAAACAATCATTCAATCAACAAATTTTAAATATAACTATTTAAAATTTTAAATAACCCTTTTGAGTGAGAAGTTCTCACCTTAGCTTTTTATTTGCAATCCATTCCCTTTTCAGGTTGTTTTCTTCACAGATTATACCTTGTATAAATAATTATACAATTCATTAATATTCGAATTAAATCGAACACTTAAATTATCGTTCAATTTATTTACTTAACCAAAATTTTATTTTGACTAATTTTCCTTTAATAAATGATTTCACCTAACAAATTAAATTTCTAACAAATTTTCTTTTATAAATTATCTTTCTGCTTATTTATATTTATACATTCATTGTAGTGAAATTTCACTGTATATATATATATAATTTCTGACCAAAACATAAATTTCAAAGCCGGGTATATATGTTTAATAACTTCTCAAATAAACTAAAAAAAAATTACTGTTGGATTTGAAAACAATTTTTTTTTCCCAGACTAAAACATAAATTTAATGACAGTTTACATATATATATATATATATATATATATATTCTTTCAATTATTTAACTTACGGGATTTTTATTTTATTGCAAAAGTTTTAATGCACACACACATATGTATTTTTAAACTAAAACTTGTTTACTGTAAATTTTATACAAACTTAAAATTTTAACTTTCAAAACTAAATTTTTATAAAATAACTTTTTTTTAGTAAAAATAATTAAATAAGTTTTATTAAATAAAATTATTATCTATTTTATTTTCTGTAAATTTCTTTCCCATTTTAGACTCACAAAACAAAAACAAAAATTATTTTCAAATTAGGTAAATACTGAAAATACCTTCATTGCCGCAGACTTCCCATCGCCTACGCTCGAAGCCAAGGTACGCCGACACTCCTCCATCGACGTCGCGCCACCCCAAGACCCTCGCCACTTCCAAACCCCACGTGCGGCCGCCTCCATCGAACGAGCATTATTCGAACCCTCCAGATGTTCGCGCACGCGAGCTTCGTTCGCCGCCGCGCCCTTGCCCTACGCCTCCTTCAATCAAGTCGCGAGATGCCATATGCCGATGCCGATTCCACCGTGAAACTGCAGCCATCCCCCTCCAAGTCGCGACCTCCTCCATGTTGCGCGCGCGCCCTGAACGAGCAACCGACCCTCCCCATCGCGACGCCCATACGCGATTTCAATTTAGGGCTTCGGCCGTTGATTGATTTTTTTTTTTTTCGTGAATGAACTGAGAGAGAGGGGGGTGAATGCGGCTCCATGGTATTCAAATTGAACGAAATTTTTTTTCTTACAGGCTTCTGTAAATAGGAGTGTCGGCCATTATTATTTTAAAACGAAGATTTTTTTTTCTTCTGCGTTTGATTCTGAAGACTTTTGCGTGATAAAAGAACGAAGGGGAGACAAGGAGGTACGCGATTTTCTTTCTTTGTAGGGAATAGGTCTGCCTACAAAACCTAGGGTGGCTGATGTTGATTTGATCTTGACCCATTATATTTTTAAATTTAAATTGAATTCGATTCGAATTCCAATGCGTTTTCTCACCGTGTGCTCACATATCAACTCCGAATAATACGAAATTTGAAATCCGGTAATAATTCAATATTACGGACCCAATGGAACTCGTTTCGTTGAATTCCGAGACTGTATGAAAAATGACTATTTTTAATTATAGATTCAAACGATATAATTTCAAAACTAAACAAATCACTTTCAAATTCAATTCTGAAGCTTATGTTATCTTCAATATTATCAATATAAATTTTATAAGCCTTTGAAATATTTTTAATCAGCTTAGAATTTAAGATTCAAATTTTTATTCAACTTTCAATAGATTAAATTTTAGAATTTAATTGCCAATTAATTATAAAAATTTGGAATTCAGTTCAAACCATCATTCAAATATTTAAAATAAATTAAATATTTTCAAATTAAATTGTTCAAAATTCTGGGTCGTTGCATATAACAAGCCCGCTAGCTTTGATTCATCACTTGTTACAGAAAGTCCTTCGTATGGCCTATGTATATCATAGAAGCACCAAACTGGCCATATGAATTCTTAGAAGAAACATTCATTGATGGTATGCAAGAATTAACAATCTGTTCGAAAGACAACAAAACTTTGTGAACGAGCATTACGGCATATGCTTCGTGCTTGAATTTTTTTTCTATACATTATATATGTTTAACACATTTAAGATGAATGATTTACCCAAATATTTTATCATATTTTTACAATGAAATCATGTGTAGTTAGTTTGAATTTTTTTTCGATGCTTCAACATCTAATTTCTTATTAGTTTGAATTTTTATTTCTATTATTAGTTAATAAAGGTCGAATTTGTAAAAAAAGTTTATTTGTCAGATCTATTTTTTAAGTGATATTAAGATTTGGTAATATTTGTAGATGTGAGTTTTGAATTGGTAAAGAAAGTTTATTTATTTGATCCTATTTTTAAGTGACGGTGAGATTTAACAATATTTATAAAAGAGGATTTTGAATTGGTAAATGAAGTTTATTTCTTAAAACCTATTTTTAGGTCATATTAAGATTTGATAATATATGTAGAGGGGTATTTTTGGTAGTTCATGCTTACATCAAAAAAAGTGACTAAAGGTATTACAACTATTATTAAAGATATGAAAGAATTACACATAATAGTGGTGATTCAACATGTACATAGTAGTTTTACTAGCTGCATCAAGACCAACCATCAAAAAACAAAGTTCTCCGTGTTAGGCAAGTCAACCATAATTTGTTTGAGCAAAAATCAATTGAAAAGTGAATATGTTTTCATATCAGGCAAAGAGTAAACATGATTTCAAAATCCCAAATTCAGCAGGGAGTCTTGAAATGGAAATAGAATTTTTGAAATTGTAATGAATTTCAAATCAAGATTCTAGAAAACGTTTTCGTTCTCGGTTTTGGCCATTGGTAAATTTGTTAATCTCGGATGATCTCGGAAATTTCAGAAGTTTCGGTGTTGGTTTCCATTTCGGTCCTGATTTCGATTTTTAATGGTTTGTTAAGAGAAATGTAATAATTATCTTTACAGATAAATATAAAATATAGTCTATAAGAAAACAAAATGCAACATTGTAAATTTATTACATTCATAAATCAATTCTTGGAACTACATATAACTTTACTACATTCAAAAGCTTTACAACAAAGTTTAATTTCAATCCAATATCACTTAACCAAATTATATAATTTCATTACCACTTAAACAAAATCTACAAAATGCCGTACTAAACTAAATAATATAATTTCAGCCCATAAGTTTAACAACAACCCAATATCACTTCACCAAATTTTGACAACAGCCCATATAACTTTAGCCTCACACTTCCATTCATGTAGTCATCTCGACCAAAACTAGGGCAAAAAAAACACTTAGCTAGTTTACTGTCGACTTGACTTTAGACTCCCACTAAAGTTATGGTTTTTTACTCTCAACTCTCGACTAAAGCTGGGTAATTGGGATTTCGATCTACAATTTGGTGTGCTTTAATTTATGCTTTATTTTGATTGTTAATTTGATTTTGTTTTTTATTTACATAGTTACCGAAACCGAATTTTTTGATCGGTTTCGAATCGTCGACCATAGGCACTGGTACGGTACCACCAAAATTTCGGGGTACCGTCCGGTACCTCAAACCATGTTTCAAATTCAAAATTCACTTGAAACCAAAGGTGGAGATTCTTACTTGTGTTGGCGATGAGGAGCTATGCATAAGGTGGCGGTAGAGAGCTATTGGCAACTAGCAAATTGTTGCAAATTTTATCTAGGGTTTCTCCTATGATATGTAACCAACAGTAAAAGAATCTTGGTATGGCCTTCTTGCAAAACCTTGGGTTGTGCGAGGAAGTAAGTTACAGTGTAAAGCTTGAGGCGAAGGATGAACAATGCTACAAAAAGATGAAGAGAAAAGAGGGGAAATTATTTTAGGGTTCCGTTTCTTTGTTCTTTAGGGAAGATGTAAGTGGAAAAACGTAGCGGTGCCCATGAATTCCTCTGTCCCGAGTTACATGTCCTAAGTACCCATTCAAATCACAACCATTCATTATCTCCCTGTAAAATTAATGTGTAGGTCCCACTTGCAAAATGAATGAAGTAAATTTGACAGGGACATGGAGCATAAAATTTTAAGGATAGAGGAATAATCCCTAAAATAATATTATAGCTCCCGCCATACAAAATTTGGTTGACAATAGACAACAATTTCCTCTTTTTTTTTAATTTCCACTTAAACATAAAACAGCGGTTTTACAAAAAAGGCTATATTATTGCGTTGTTATAACCAACTTCTCTTGTAGTGATGGTCTATGCAAACTTTGAATTTCAATGCTTGTAATGTCAGTTTTGGTTACATATGTATGCAATTTTGAATTATGAGTATAAACTTGAGTAATAAAAGTATAAATTGCTCTAATGATATTTGTCCCATTTTTTAGTGATTTTTGAAATTTAGTTCCTACCTATGTTAAGTATTATTCAATTTTGCAAAAAGTAAATTTTCAACCTGGTTATAAATGATGGTGCAACATATGTTTGCATATAATTTTTCTAACATCAATCTAGTATATAAATATAATTCTACTATAATCTAGAATCCTACAAACTCGTTGGAGAGATATGTTTAAAGTAGAATTCTAGTTTCTTTTTCCATTATTTCTAAACATTTCAACCATGCAAGAATCTTTCTAAAAAGTTAATCTTTAAAACCGCCGCTTATGAGTGCACTGATATGGATTACCGTAAGGAATATGACATATTATCTCTTATAATTTTCATCACTTCACCAACTGACGGCCTTAGATTCATGTTTTCTCCAATGCATCTATCTCAATTTTCATCATAACCCCTAGCTTCTTCCTCGTTATATTTTTTTTCCCAGCTAGACATCGATCATATTTCCTAATCCTTCCATTCCATACGAATTTAGCTTCAACTGAGGCCTGACCATGGTCGCTAATAACTGTATGTTCTTTGGCAAAAATTGTTCAACTCCAATAATAAGCTCTAAAACTAGCACCCTAAAACTATACACATCGCTTTTCTTGAATCCAAACCTGAATGAAAGTAACTCAGGTCAGTATAACCTGGAGATCCTATCATCATGTTGTTATGGTTAAATGAACAAGAAACCATGTCATAAAATCCCAACCATGCAGATCCAAAATCACATAGTTTTGGATTGAAGTTTTGGTCAAGAACATTAGAAGCTTTCACATCTCCATGAATAATTGGAAGTTCACATTGTTCATGTAGATGCTTCAAATCCATTGCTATCTGATATGCAATAGATACACACTAAGACCAAGAAAGAGTAGTAGTATCACGCGATTCATGTAGCATATGATGAAGTTTTCTATTCTGAATGTGCTCCATGACCAAAACTCCAGTAGATTCTCCACCATCGTTATAGCCAAAAAGATATGCTATATTTGGATGGCTGATGTTGAAATGGAGAAAAACACTGAGTTCTTTTTTGAACTTGCAATAAAGGCGCTTGCTTGGTTCATGTACTTCGACCGCGGCTTCCATTTTGTTTGAAAATCTACCAAGGCATACTGTACGATAACTTTCTCCCCAACTACATTTGAGGAATTTTCTACTAGATCTTTAACATTTCTGCATGAAACTTGTATGATTTTCGAAGGACATTTGATGGTTTCTTCATCTTAGGCCACTGTGCTTAATTTATTAGAGCCTAAATAGCAGTCAAAAATGAATTTGAAAAAAAAATTCATATTTGTAATATTGGTTGGAATAAGAGATTTTTCTTCTTATATGTATTTATATGAACATTTGCACCGTGAATCATTGAGCATGATTATTTTATCATTGAGTTCATGAATGCAATAAAATGCTAGAAAGGAGACTTCCCAGTATGTGGCTAGAAAGGAACATGAACCTACAAGTATTAGTAGTTGCAAACAGACTTTTACAAAATGACCTTTTAATATTGATGGAGATCTAATATTATAATTCTTAGAACCCAAGACAGTTTTCAACGCATTCGTCGTGTCATAAGAAGTATTCCCTGCTACACTTTTTTATATCAATGATATCTCCATTAATAGAATGTATAATATGTGTAATGTTCGAAAACATTTAAAGCTGTTTATTTAAGATGTTGGTAGTCATGTATTATTAGCTAGATCGAGTACTTTTTATATGCATATCTATTTCTATTTAATTATTGTAAAATTTTCCGTTTATGAAAAAGGTTGGGTTCAACCTGCCTGAAATCTAGAATTAAAATGAAATATTTAATAAGTGCATAAAACATTTTCGTTAGTAAAGTTCAATATTGAAATTTTAATTTTGATCTTATTCAATTATACTAAGAACTTCCTAAAAAGATATATGGTTAAATTGAATGTAGACCTAAAAATTTATACTTTATGTTGTTCATTTATTTATAGTACTCAATTTTATTTTAATTCAGTTCTTTTCGACAATAAAAAATTATGTGTTATTATGTTAATCTAATCCGATTATTTTGGTAAGATTTTAATTTTATATTTTGAGGATTATCTATTTTGGACATGGTCAATAAAATAATAACTTATTATATAGATTATGTGAATGCATCTATATTATTTCTGGATGTATACTTGAAGATTTTTAGATCTTACTTGAGTTTTGTGTCAAACAAAAAATCTAGCTATTTAAACATATTTCACTTAACACATTTCTTAAAGGTCATCTAAATTTCACAAAATTTGACATCTTGACGCCTACTTTGAAGAGAAATAGAATATTAGTACTTTTTTCATGGTCTCGACAACTTATTGGATAGAATTCCAAAACCTAGGTACCTATGGCAAGAGATGTCAACCCTATCAAGAGAATGGAGATTTCGAAAATCTAAAAAAATGAAAAATTCTCAAAAACAATGTATATTGATGTTTATGACGTACTTTTATCATTTCTTTCTATGTACTCATCCTTCTCTGTATTTTCTTTAAACACGAGTGGTAATGTAATTGATTTTGTGATTTGTTTCGGTTGAAGTAAATGGTGAAAATTTTAAACTCGTGTGGTACTATTGAATGAAAGTGATTTTGAAGAAAAAATTTAATCGCATAAATAATTAGATAGATTATGTTTAGTTCATTTATAGCGGGAGAAATTATGAAATAGACCAAAATGATATAGCGTAGAAAACAAAACATGGATAAGTAAACTTAATGAACTACTTAGGATAGTATATTACCTCCGCAAACAAGTCCACCTTAATTCGGAGATAAATTCACGAGCGCGATAGTTATTACATATCCATTAGTAAACTTAATGCACTAAAAGTTTTTCTCAAAACCACTTTCAATCAATAGTCCCTACATGAGTTTAAAATTTCCACGGTTTACTTCAACCGGAATAAATCACCAAACTTATTAAATTACAACTCCTGCTTAAAGAAAATGTAGAGAAGTATGAGTACATATAAAGGAATGATAAAAATACGTCATAAACACCAATATACATTGCTTTGAGATTTTTTCAATTTTTTGAATTTTCGAAATCTTCGTTCTCTTGCTTGGTCACATGTGCATAGGTTTTAGAATTATATCAAACACGTCATCGAGACCATGAAAAAGTACTGATATTCTATTTCTTTTCAAACTAGACGTCAAGATGTTATAAATTGAATCCTTAAAAAATGTGATAAGTAAAGCATGTTTAAATAGTTATATTGTTTTCTCGTACAAAATCCGACAAAGATCTAGAAATCAACAATTATACACAAAGAAATAATATGAACTTAACTACGAATCCATATTAACAAGGCATAATGACAACTACCAAGGTTTAGCACCTAGAAAGACTTTTACAATAGGGGACTACACCTTGTTCAATGATATCTCTATTGATTGAACGTAACTAATAATACACAATTATTGTATTCTTTAGCCTAAATTCCAGGTATTGGACCCGGTTATTCTCTATTGCTCGATTTTCTCGGAAGTATGATAAGGGCCGGCTCGTAGGATTTCAATAAGATACCATCATGGACCACATCTTGGCCCCATATGATTCCAAAAACTTACACCTTGGCTCATCTATGAGCAGCAGCCCACCCAACACAAATATGCGCATGCCGTGTTAAACCCGAGACTTAGACGATTAGGACAACAAATGCGGCCCAACATGCAATCAAAAATCCACGAGCGAGTAATTCAAGCAAGATTGTCTCATCCGTCCCTTGAAAATTTACCTCCCTCGCCCTCCATTGCTATTATCCAACTAACCCTTTCAATAATACATTACTTCCGATTTTGTTCCGTATGTTTTGCTTCCAACTGTCCCTCATATGTGAACGATGACTATTTTCGGAAAGACGTGACGAAATTGATATTGCAGAACTGCTTTTCCTTTTTTGAACATATAATTGCTCATCGTTCATTACTGTTTTTGTCAGGGCAATTCCGATATGCTAAAATATGGAAAGTTTCTCCTCTGTAGCATTTTACTTTGTGTTGGAGTCCACGTGAAAAAAAAATCACCTTTTAACAAAAATTGGAGTCCAAGTTAAAGGCCAATGACTAAGTTTGCTTTATATGCATTCAAGTTTATTTCAATATTATGCTCTAAGTTATCCAACTCTGATATGACTGTTGGAAAGCTAATTTTACCAATTTATGATTATAACCATTTTAATTATTCATTCCTTGTTCATCATCATTCAGTAAGTGGCCCAATCCCCATAATTATGGCATGACACTGTAGAGACTCTTAAATTTGACCATAGGACTCATCAAAGCGACCCAACTCTTTGCTTTCCTGTAAAATTATACGAATGGACCTATCAATTAGAGTTTATAAGATGTTCATATATAGATTAAGTAGTAGTATATATATTCAATCATTCAGGCTCCCTTTATAAAAACAACATGACATATTTCCTGAAAAACAATGATGTTATGAACTAGGAGAGTAATGCTCACGCTTTATAAGATGGATCATCAAAGTTTCCATGTTTTAGGTTCCCATGATATATAGTAAACTAATGGTAAGGAACATTGAAATTTAATAAGAATCATTTCTACTTAGCAAGTGATAAAGTATGCATGCAGGCAAAAAATATAAAAGAAATACAAACAAAAATATGTCGTGTTCTCTGAAGTGCGAATAATTATGGGCATACAACCGTTTTCTAGAGAAAGAATATTAACTTGGTGATCTGCTACGATGGAATTCTATAAAGAGGCAAATAAACCATTAGAATGATTGAATGAAATTAGCTTCATCATATGAAGATAAGTAAAGAAATTTTAATAAAAGGGTTGCATTCCATCTCTATAGAGTTGTATGCATTTGGCGATGCTAACTGATGTAGCATATACATAATACACACACATGTAGTGATTTTTTATGCCAAAAGAAAGACAAAAAAGAAAAAGAAGAATCAAATATAAGAAACATACACAACCAAATCAACTAGTTGTATTATCTTCTTCAAGAACCGAAGAGCTTACATCTAACAAGAGAGCTAACTGAACATGATAATGAAGCCTAAAAGTACCTACAGCTAACTGTGATTGATTTCCATACCTGTAAGAGCCAATTGATCATTCATTTATAAACACAAGAATGTGACTAAGATAAAATGACACTAAGTATTACTGCTGAATGTGGATATTATCAACTGTGCGCAATATGAGAAGAACATTAACAAATCTTCTAATGTTTCTTTTGGCGAAATATCAAGAACCTGAACTCCAAACTGGACATAACCATCAAACAAAAGTGTATGTCTAAATCTACTGGCAAAGCTGTTAGATAAGGATAAGAATATGTAAATTTTTCCCGGCAAGATCTTAGTTTTTTTGTTTATGTATTTTTTATAGGACGTGTTTAACGATCATGTGCCTAACACAAAATTGGAGGATATAAAGTTTGATGATATTGTAATTGAAAATCTCAATGTAAATTATTGAATTGTAAGGTTTTATCATACAATTTTTATGTCATTTTTCTCTTATTTATTTTTTTCATTTCTTGTATGTTAAATGGAGAATATCAAATTATCAATCACAATAAAGTTTCGAATGCACTTGTTGTTTCGAATGAAAAGGTGTTCAATAGTGAAAATATAAAAGAAGATGATTAATCAAATGCTTCAACAAAATGATTTGACAAACTGTTTTTTAACCGATCAAGTAAGTATTTATTTAAAATTTTATAAACTCAAACACAATCAAAAAAGTAAATTTTATTATTTGATTTTTGATCTTTTGTGTATGCGATGTGATTTTTGTTACTTTTTGTAAAGAGTTGAATTTGCTTTAGAAAATATGAGTAATAACCGTTATGTTTTGAAATATATTGATGGCTATTTACTTAATATCAAATAACTATTATGCTTGCATATCACATTTCAACATAATTGGGCACATCTAAACCCGTAAAGGTTCGTATTAGAGAATGGGTTCCAACAATGGCAAGGTAAGGGACTACCTTTCGATGATACACCTCTAGAAAATGTACCTAAGGGCTAAAGATGCATCTGCCCCTCTACTACACAGGGCTAGCCTGCCTCTTTAACATGACAAGCCGGATTACCTTACCTCTTTGACACTAATTGCGCCTCGATGCATGGGTGCAAATAAATCTAAGGGACAATCTAGAATAGGATGACAGCTCCTAATAGTAGCTAACCACATGGCTTTGCTGCATGACCTGTTTTAGTCATTCTTCTGGATTATGAGGTTTGAGGTCGCTTTTACCTCTTCTATTAACATGCCATCTTGGAATGCTAACACTGCCCTCTAAGCAGAGATGCAATGCTAGCATTCATCTGTTCAAGTTGTTTCAGGATCGAAAATGCATTCAAAATTTAACTATCTTCCATTTTGTAATCACCCTCAGGAAGAATATATAGCTCCATATCACACTTTATCCCGAACATTATTAGTTTAGAGTGGTTCGAAAAGATTCAAATATCAATATCTCCAAACTAATGACAATTTCCGGCTATGCAACAAGTATTCAAGTCCTCAACGGGGAACTCGAACATACAATTATACTTCCTAAGTCAAAATAGGTCAAGGATCGATAGTCAGTTATTTAAGTATCAAATAAACAAATAACAATAATTCAGAGATTTAATTACCCATAGCAACCACTAAGCCTCAAAATAATTCGTTCATTTATTAAAAATCTCTTTACAAAAGTGTATCAAAAACATCCATATACTTATCTCACTGACATAAGTATTTCACAAAACATTTATGAAATATTCTCATTTAAAAATCATATCAAAGGATCAAAACAAAATGTTATTTAAATTGGATATTAAGACAACCTCAAACAATATTCCTTTGGTGTTATGTGTGGAACAAATGTGCTTACCACCAAAATTAAGAAGGTCAATTAAAGGAAATAAAATCTCAAATTCTTTTATAAATTTCATTCAATAAATCCTTTTAATAAATCTCTTTTGTGCATAATATTTCATTTAACCAAAACTCCAAATCATTTTGTAAAACATCTTTTATAAATGTTCAAAACCATTTATAACACTATTTATAAATCTCTAAAATCATTTATAATACTGCTATATTTAAAACAAAACTCCTTTAATAAAACTTGTTCCATAAGTTCCCTTGATAAAATCAATTATTTAAAACACCTTTAAATAAACAAGTTATAATTTATAAATACCTTTATAAAGTAATATATAACTTGAAAAAATCATTTATAAACTTTTAACCCCAAATTGATTAAAGAGTTGAAGTTAATTCAAACCCATAGTTTTAAAATCCAAAGAGAGGCTTAGCAATCTCAATGGCAATAATTTAAGCTACCATTTGATTTCCAAATCACATAGCAGTTACTTACATAGGTCAACATGTATGTAAATTCAATTCATATCCAAATCAGGAAATATCATGTCAATATAAATACTGACATATACATGTCCAAATAATATAATAGCAGGATGGTGATTTGTCCTACTAAATAGATATCCAAACAATATAATCAATTTATAGCAAAACGAGGATTTGTTCTGCTAATCCATGTCCACACAATCAAATCAATTACATTATAACAAAATGGAGATTTATTCTAATATGAGATGTCTACACAACTAATTCAATTTAATAGAACTCATCAAACTTGTATGATTTCTTAATGGTATCGACACCGAATCCCTTGTGTTTACTCTATCCCTTATAAAGGAAAGATTCCTTTTTCAACCAATCGATTTTTGAAAAACAAAACAATTTTAGAACTTAAATCTTTTTTTATAAAATAATTAATTACAAGCTAAACCTTTATTAAATAATAATTAATCATAATTAAGTCTTCACTTAATTAACAATTAAGAAATAATTAAACCTTAAATAAATAATTTATTATAAAATTTAAACCCTTAATTAGTTTTGTAACGACCTAGAAATTTAAGTCATACGAATTTAGAATATTTAATTGATTTTAAATATTTAAAAGTTAATTCTATAATTTAAATAACTTATATTTCAAATATAATGATTTATTGGATAATTAAATTTTCTAATTTAATATTTGAAATTATTTAGATAGTTGAATCTTGAATTTAAAATGAATGGAAACAATTTCTAAAGTTAATTTAAATTCTATTTGATTTAGAATGGAGTTGGTGAACTTTTACTTTTGATTTGAAAGTGAATAAATAGAAATTGAAAATTTATATTTTAATTAACATGTAAAAATAATCATTTCTGATATTGCCTCAGACTTCGACGAAACTGGTTTCATTGGATCCGTAATAGTGAATTATAGTATGCTGTCGAATTTCATTGTGATTGGGCTTATCATTTGATTGTTCGAGTTCAAAACTCGTAGAAATTAATTAGAGGGATTTAATTAAAATAATTTGATTTTGAAAACCTATCTTTTATATATGATAGAATTAGCTTTCGATATATATTTCATTGTATTCGAAATAGAGGTATAACATATAGAACATCAGATGACATGCTTCGTTTGAAGTTTGAAATTTTCACAGATGAATAGTGCCTAGCGAAATCTTCTATAAGTAGCCCTCACTTTCTCTCATTTGTAAAGCTAACCTAAAATGGGAACTTTAGCCGCTATTTCTAACTTTATCGTACGAGGTTCGTTTCAAGCGCGACAAGTTGCGTTTCGTATGTAGCATTACGCTATGGAGTTGGATTGGATGAACTCTGAGCAAGTAGAAATTTTGAGTTAAATCGAACGATCGTTCAATTTTAATTCAATATGGAACGCTTAGGCGATTTCTGGCTTTTCGGTGAGTAAACTTACCTCTCTGTCTATTTATATTTTTGATAAGTGGGATTAATTTTGTATATGCTGGTTATTGCTTATTTAGATGATATACTGTATATAAGTTGGTCTGGATATATTCCCGCCTATTGGAACGGATGAGACCCTATTGCGTTCCTGTGTAAGAGCGGATGACCCTTCGTATACGAATCCCACCTCGAAGCGGTTGATTTTATTTATATGATTATATGTTGTTGTGATGAGGGGAGATAGATTGCAGGGATCAAATAGGATTCCTCATCACTTTTGATTTATTTTCATATATATGCTGATATATGATGTTGTGGATGTCCTGTTGATGTCTTTAATAGGATTTGACTTATTTAATGCTATGGTAGCAATGGGCCTTATTTTTGATATTTTGAAAATATTGAAATGGTTATTTTGATTTGAAAAGGATTTCGAAGTGATTTCAAAGTGTATATATATGTTTTATGATTTTTAAATTATTAAAGGAATGGATTTTTTTAAAGAAATATAAGTTATGATTTTTGATATTGTAAAAGTATGGTTTATGAAATTCTTTGAAAGTAGTTTTTAAATAAGTTTAAATAAAAGATTTATAAAGGTGATATTTTTATATATTGCGAAGTTGTTTTGCAAATAGATTTATGATTGGATTTTGTTAGTAAAATTAATTTTACAAAAGAATGGATTTATAAATAGAATTTTATAGATAAAGGGATTTTAATAAATAGAAGTTTTATAAAATAGAAAGGAGATTTAATAAAATTAGTTTTTACGAAAGTATGGATTTTTATTTAAAGGATTTTTGAAAGAAATATTTCGATGAAGTTAATAGTTTTAAAATAAATTACCTTTTGGGAAGAATGGTTTTAAATGGAGTTTACTCGTTTTGGGAAATGTTTTAAAATGAGATAAGTAACGGATAACATAGATTTCAACATTTATTGTTGTGATAGACATTTTTGGGTAAGTAAGGAAGGCATGGAATATAACACTGTTGTTATAATAACTGATTTCTGAAAGGAAATAATTTATATAATATATGCGATTTATATATCTATTTATTTACCAAATCCCTATACTAGTGTTTTGGGTTGTCCTGATGATATTTTATGCAACATTTATTTTTACCCAATAATTATATTTTGACCTTTCATCGTGAAATACACGAACCAGTTCTGCTTGATTTGTTCAGCATGACAAAGGGTTCTCGCTTCTTGTTAGGTAGCAAAAATATTTGGAGATTTGATTTAACTAATAAAATATTAATTAAATGGGCCTAGTGATTGCTTATGGTGCAATATATTGTTTGTTGCTTTGATAGTTAAGTAATCAACTATCAAATAATTTGGCCTATTTATCATTGTTGGTTTGGAGAGACTGGAATCAGATTTATTTGAGAACCATTTCAGCCCAACGTATATGCGTTCGAATGTGCAGGTTTGGAAGACACTGATATTTGGGATTTTCATAGTGAAGAACTGCTCGTTGATTGTTTGTGGATAAACTCCCAATATGCATATAGTAGTGGTAGTCTCTTCATTATGAAATATCCGATGTAAGGACTATTCGCTACTAATTCTAGGGGTAATTTTCGTACAGGATGTGGCAGGAGAGTGCCTTCGGTTTGTCCTATTCTTGGACAACTTGTATGGATGGATGTCTGACAATGCATTCTTGAGATTGCATCGTTGACTTTTATAAACAAAGATCTGTTTGGTGGAGGAGAAGGCAACTTCTCTTAGCTTAATACCCTTCTTTGAGACGTATGAGCTTGGCGGTTGTATGTTTGTAAAATCCAATAGCGATCGAAGGAATGGCAATGTGCCATTCAAAGAGGAATGTGATGTGTGTTGTGTGAAAGGTAAACGTGACCATTGGCCTCACAACCAGAAATGACCAAAGCATGGTAGATGCAACAAGCTAGGCTATGTAGTTTGCAACCATTAAGGTATGATCATCCCCTTTTAGATATATTTCTTCTCGCTATGACGTTCGGGATGTTAATTATTGTGGACGTATGCTATGAGGGCCCTCGGATAGGTCGGTAACAACTGGGAGATGATATATTCGGTATTATCTAGTGAGAAAGGTAGGTCGGTCTTGTGTAGGAAGAGGTGTAGATGTTCTGTTGACATTGGTACATTCGTCTAAAGATGTACTACTGGAAGGTAATTCCTTCACCTGGTCATTTGTATGGAATCCATTCTCCACTATGTGCATGCTATCTTGTTTGTGTGCCTTGAATGCTGGAATTTAATAATGGTAATAATTTCGACTATTTTAATTATTATTTGCATACTAGACACTAGTATAATATAACATGATTCGATATGAAATGTTTTGGTTACCGTAAGGTAAAAACTCGTCTATATTTATGTGTGGGCGTGTCTTACGAGATTCCTTTTGTTTTGGTAAAAGGACATTTTTACGAACTTAAAGAAATTCAGTCGAGATGTGTTTTCCCATGCTGGTTTACCAGACCGATCTGGGCGTTGTTCCCTTTCAATGCTCGGGTTAGACCGATATATTTACAGACGTAGATTTGGATGCTTTGGAGCTACAGTAGGAGAGCTAGATGTCCTCTAGTCGTATTCATGTATATGTTTATTTTCCACTGCATTGTTGTTTAAATTATCAACAATTGTAAGGACAGGTTATTATAAATGTCCAGCTGATGATTTGTGTTTGATTGATGTACTCTGGTGGATGTATGTATATTATGATACAATTTCTGTTTTGTAAATATCATTGATATAATATTATATGTTTTTCCGCTGGGATTGTGAGATTCTATAATTGTTTTAGTTTCTTCTATTTTGTCTTCTCCCTCTTCTTTCTCTTTTCTTCTTCTTGTTCTCTTTCTATTCTTCTTTTTCTCTTCTCTTCTCTTCTCTTCTCTCTTCTTTCTTTCTCATGATTATCCGTGTTTCTGTTCGGTTCAGGCTGGACATGTATGATTATTGTCGACTCTGGACGGTACGGATTTGCGGGTCGTGACATGTAGTATCAGAGCTTAGGATTTTGCTAACACCTAGGCTTTGGTTGGGAACTCACTATAGATAGGGTTAGTAATGACCTAGATTGAGTTTGAGTATATTAAGTATATGAGCGCATATTTGTTAGTAATTATAAAAATGTTATATTGTGTAACTTTATCTATTGAAGTGGCTTATGAATTCTAGTCAATACATAGGACGCCATGTTATCGATATGGGTTTCTAGACGCTTTAACAAGGAAATCCGAGACAGTATTGTTTTCGAAAGTGGGTAAATGAAATAACTCTACCTAAATTATATTTTATATATATATAAAGGAATAGATTTTTCAAGAATTATTATAGATATATGGATTGTTGGTTGTTAGTGAATGGTAATATTTGATTATTATCATTTATTGTTTGCGTATTATAAAAAGGTGTTATTATTATAATAGAAACAAACATAAACTATTAAGAAATGGTTTTATATAGCCAAGGTGAAATAAGTGAAATTATATATAAGTATAATTTGTAAATGTGATTTATAAGTAGAAAGGATATTTAAAAGAAATAAAAAGCACTAAACTCACTTTAGTCGTTAGGAAATAATTTGGGTGATGATTGCAGCATCATCGGTATTCATTTTCGTGTCTCAAGGTGATAAATTGTTATTATTAATAATCTTCTATTGAAGTTTTGTTTTGCTAAAGCAAGTTTTGATTTTAAAATTCCAAGTATGATTTGATAAATATAATAAAAAAAAGTTTTAAACTTATAAATAGAAAATAGTATAGAAAAAAATAAGTCTACAGCTTATGAATTTGAATAAGATAAGTAATATCGAATTGTAAAATGGTTGAATATTTTGGTTAAGCACATGAAAGTGAAATTTAAATTTGAAATATGAAAAAAATTACTTGAGTAAAGTTAAATAAGCAAAGCCAAATAAAATGAGTAAATAAATGAAGATTATCTTAAGAAAAGTTAAATGAAAGTAAGTTGAATTTTGTAATGAAGTTAATGAAAAGAGATAAATAATTTGAATTTGAATTTTGAATTGTATATGAACTTAAGTATTTAAAGTGAAATAAAAACAAGAAGTGTTGTATAAAATGTTTATAAACTTAAATAAATAATTTTATAGAATGGTTAATTAAATATTGTTAGTATTAAAAAGGGAAATTTACTAAGTAAATTGTATATGAAATGAAATGTTATTAAACATAGACTGAATTTAAAGTGAAGATTAATAAGTGAATGTTAATGAATTGAATGTAAGTGAAATGATTATGAATAATTGAATTTAATTTTAGAGTAAATGTAGATTAAATGGTCGTAAAAGTAATTGGAAGTAAATAAATGAACCGGGAATAAAGAATGAGATATAATAAGAGATCAACTGGAATAAATATGTAAGTTGTATGTATATTGTTTTATTCGCATAACTGTATGATCCAGCTTCGAATATACGATATCGGGGAGATTTACACCAATCCGAGTTAGGATTTTTCACTCAATTTCTTGACGGCGAAACCTGGATGTGGATTTTTGATTGATTCTGATGTCCTCTATCATAATATATGGCTATGTAAGGAGAATGATGGATTTCTAATCAAGGAACCAGATCTGAGTCTACACTAGAGTGGTCGTGTGATTAATACTAGTTCGGAAGTGGAATTGTGTGATCGAGCGAGTGATCAGGTATGGTTTTACGTGTGGATGATATACGTACATCGTACGGGCTTTAATAAATTAAATGTTGATATTAGAAAATGTAAATTGATACGATTATGAATTAATTGAAAGAATATAAATTGTTTGATGGTTGCATTGGTTGCATTTGCTATATTTGCATATAGTTATCGCATTGATATATGTTTTACATTGATATTACTTCCTATGTACACGTTCTCATTTGTTGTTGAGTGTTTAGTAGGTGCGGACGGCATAGGCTTCACATTTGGAGCTCTCTTTCGCATTATATTAGTTATATATGCTCGCTAATATAATAAAAGTTACATATCTCGGATTACATATCGTACTTTTATATATTTTTTCCCTACGGGATGCCTCATCCTCGATGATGAGATGTATATTTGTGATATATGTATACATTGACTTTACTATGATTAAACCGCGCAAAGGAGATGCTGGCTAAATTTTTTGTAAATTTAAGCATTAGAAATTTTTGAGAATTTTGGAAAATATTTTTGATAACTAGAATAATTATGATTTTGAGTTATAACTTGAAATGTATTAGCTGATTTTTGGACGAGTATTAATTAATGATTATGAATGAATTTGAAGACTTAGAAAAAGTTTTTGTAAGAAGTTTAACTAAATAGTTTGGAAAAGTTATGAGGTTTAAATGATTTTGTTAAGCTATTTTAACTAATTGTTTTGAAAAGTTAATGGGGTTTTGTGGCACTTTTCTTACATGGTAATTTTGGGGATGGAATTCTTTTAAGGAAGGAAGAATGTAACGACCTAGAATTTTAATCATTCGAATTTAGAATGTTCAATTGATTTTAAACATTTAAAAGTTAATTTTATACGATAAATAATTTTTATTTCAAATATAATGATTTATTCGATAATTAAATTGTTTAATTTAATATTTGAAATTGTTTAGATAATTGAATCTTGAATTTAAAATGAATGGAAATGGTTTCTAAAGATGATTTAAATTCTATTTAAATTAGAATGAAGTTGGTGAACTTTTAATTTTGATTTAAAAGTGAATAAATAGAAATTGGAAATTTTATATTTTAATTTACATGTAAAAATATTCATTTTTGACACTGTCTTGGATTTCGATAAAACTAGTTTCATTGAATCAGTAATAGTGAATTATAATATGTTGTCGAATTTCATGGCGATTGGACTTATCATTTATCGTGCGAGTTTGAAACATGTAGAAATTAATTAAAGGAATTTAATTAAAATAATTTGATTTCGAAAACATATCTTTTGTATGTGATGGAATTGGCTCCTAATATATATATTCCATTGTGCTCGGTATAGGGATATAACATATAGAATGCCAGGCAGCACGCTACGTTTGGAGTTTGAAATTTTCACGGATGAATAGTGCAAAGTGAAATCTTCTATAAATAGTCCTCACTTTCTCTCATTTGTAAACCTAACCATAAAAGAAAACATCAGCCGCCATTTCTAAACTTCCATCTAATGATCGACGTTGATCGGAGTCGCCAATGACATCAAGTAGAAAAATGTAGAGCATGATCATACGAAGCTAGGGTACGGTTGGATCAATGAATCGTCGACTAAGGCGACCACAAATCACCAGCATTTGCTGCAATTTTCATGGCTGTAGCATGATTTTTGAAACATGCGTATGCGCGTATGTCCTGGGCAGCAATGGCAAGATGGAGGCGCGATACTGCAAGTTCGTCGATGATGGTCGACGACGTTTCTAGTAGAGGGTGTGCGAGCGATTCTTGTTCGATGATAACGAAAACAAAAGAAAAAGAGGCGCGTGAACAAGTAGCGTGCTGGAGTGAGGGAAGAATGAGTGGGTAATGTTTAAAAGTTAAATAAATTTTATAAAGTTAATTATATTATTAACTACTGGAATGTTTAATGATCCATAACTTTCTCGTACGAGGTCCGTTTCAAGCACGACAAGTTGCGTTGCGTTCATAACAGCGAGCACTACATTATGAAGTTGGATTGGATGAATTCAGAGCTAGTAGGAATTTTGATTAAATTGAATGACCGTTCAATTTAAATTCAATACGGAACGCTTAGGCGATTTCTGGCATTTTTATGTGTAAACTCACCTCTCTGGTCGGCTTATATTTTTTATAAGTAGGAATAATTTTATATATGTTGATTGTTGCTTATTTGGATGATATACTATTTATTAGTTGGTTTGGACATATTCCCGCCTATTGAAAAGGATGAGACCCTATTGCGTTCCTGTGTAAGAGCGGATGACCCATCATACACGAATCCCACCTCGAAGTGGTTGATTTTATTTATACGATTATATGTTGATGCAGGTGGACAGATTAGAGGCATCAAACAGGATTCCTCACCACTTTTGATTTATTTTCATATATATGCTGATATATGATGTTGTGGATGTCATGTTGATGTCTTTGATGGGATTTGACTTATTTAGTGTTATGGTAGCAGTGGGCCTTATTTTTTATATTTTGGAAATATTGAAATGGTTATTTTGATTTGAAATGGATTTTGAAGTGATTTCGAAGTATATATATCCATTTTATAATTTTTAAATTTTTAAAAGAATGGATTTTTTAAAGAAATAAAAGTTAAGATTTTTGATATTGTAAAAGTATGGTTTTATGAAATTCTTTGAAAGTAGATTTTTAAATAAGTTTATGTGAAAGATTTATAAAGGTGATATTTTTATAAATAAGTAAGTTGTTTTGTAAATGGATTTATGATTGGATTTTGTTAGTAAAATTAGTTTTATAAAAGAATGGATTTATAAATAGAATTTTATAGATAAAGGGAATTTGATAAATATAAGTTTTATAAAATAGAAAGGAGACTTAATAAAAATAGTTTTTATGAAAGTATGGATATTTGTTTAAAGAAGTATTGGAAGAAATATTTCGATGAAGTTAATAGTTTTAAAAGTAAATTATCTTTCGGGAAGAATGGTTTTAAATGGAGTTTAATGGTTTTTGGAAATGTTTTAAAATGAGATATGCAACGTAAAACATAGATCTCAACATTTATTGTTGCGATAGATGTTTTTGGAAAGTAAGGAAGACATGGACTATAACACTGTTGTTATAGTAAATGATTTTCGAAAGGAAATAATTTATATAGTATGTGAGATTTATATATCTATTTATTTACCGAATCCCTATAATAGTGTTTTGGGTTGTCCTAATGATGTTTTATGCAACATTCATTTTTACCCAATAATTATGTTTTGGCGTTCCATCGTGAAATACACAAATCGGTTCTGCTTGATTTGTTCAGCATGACAGAGGGTTCTCGCTTCTTTTTAGGTAGCGAAAATATTTGGAGATTTAATTTAATTAATAAAATATTAATTAAATGGGCCTAGTGATTGCTTATGGTGCGAGATATTGTTTGTTGCTTTGATAGTTAAATAATCGACTATCAAATAATCTAACCTATTTATCGTTGTTGGTTTGGAGAGGCCAGAGTCGGATTTATCTGAGAACCACTTCGGACCAACGTATATGCATTCGAATGTGCAGGTTTGGAAGACATTGATATTTGGGATTTTCATAGTGAAGGACTGCTTGTTAATCGTTTAGGGATAAACTCCCAATATACATATAGCAGCGGTAGTCTCTTCATTATGAAATATCTGATGCAAGGACCATTCGCTACTAATCATAGGGGTAATTTTCGTACAGGATGTGGTAGGAGAGTGCCTCGGTTTGTCCTGTTCCTAAACAACTTGTATGGATGGATGTCTAACAGTACATTCTTGAGATTGCATCGTTGACTTTTATAAACGTACATCTGTTTAGTGGCGAAGAAGGCAACTTCTCCTAGCTTAACACCCTTCTCTGAGATGTATGAGCTCGAGGTTGTATGTTTGTAAACGCCAATAGTGATCGAAGGAATGACAGTGTGACATTCAAAGAGAAAAGTGATACATGCTATGTGAAAGGTAAACACGATCTTTGGCCTGCACCCGAAAATGAACAAAACATGATAGATGCAGCAATGCCATGTGGTTCGCAACCATTTGTGTATGATCATACCCTTCTAGATATATTTCTTCCCACTTTGACGTTCATAATGTAAATTATTGTGGATGTATGCTATGAGGGCCCTCGAATAGGTCTGTAAGGACCGGGGTGATGACATGTTCGGTACTATCTAATGAGAAAGGTTGGCCGGTCTTGTGTTGGTAGAGGTGCAGATGTTCTGTTAACCTCGGTATATCTCTCTAGAGATGTACTGTTGGAAGGTAGTCTCTTCACTTGGTTATTTGTATGGAATCCATTCTCCACTACGTGCCTGCCATTTTGTTTGTAGAGCCTAGTTTGTTGGAATTTAATAATGATAACAATTTTGGCTATTTTAATTATTATTTGTATATAAGACTATAGTATAATATAACATGATTATGAAATGTTTTAGTTATCGTAAGGTAAAAACCCGTTCGTGTTTATGTGTGGGTGTGTTTTAGGAGATACCATTTGTTTTGATAAAAGAATGTTTTTATAAACTTTAAAATAAATTCAGTTGAGATGTATTTTCTCATGCTACTTTACCAGAATGATCCAAATGTTCTTCCCTTTCAATGCTCGAGTCTGACCGAGTATACTTACAGATGTAGATTTGGATGCTTTGGAGCTTCAGTAGGAGAGTTTGATGTCTTCTGGTCGTATTCACGTATATGTTTATTTTCCTCTACATTGTTGTTTAAATTATCAGCAATTGTAAGGATAGGTTATTATTACTGTCCAGGCTGATGATTTGGTTTGATTGATGTACTCTGATGAACGTATGTATATTGTAATACAGTTTCTATTTTGTAAAGATCATTGATATGATGTTATATGTTTTTCCGCTGCGATTGTGAGATTCTGTAATTGTTTTAGTTTCTTCTGTTTTATCTTCTCTCTCTTCTTCTTTCTATTTTCTTCTTCTCTTTCTCTTCTTCTTTTTCTCTTCTCTTCTCTCTTCTCCCTTCTCTCTTCTTTCTTTCTCATGATTATCCGTGTTTCCATTCGGTTTGGTTCTGGACATGTGCGGCTGTTGTCAGCTCTAAACGGGACGGATTTATGGGTCCTAACAAATTTATAATTAAAAATAATTGAAAATATTGATTAATAATTAATTAATAGTTAATCCTATATTCGACTAATTAAAAATAAATCATATATTTAACCCATGATTAATTAAAAATTAATCTTACTTAATCGATAACTAATTAAAAATTAATCTTGTTCTTAAAAGATAATCAATTAGTATTAATCTACACTACATTAAAGTTCATAAACCGTGTTTAATACTTAATTAATTATTAATTATTTAAACTTAATTAATTAAAAATTAATCATTAAACTCTTAATTAATTTTTTAAAACATCATTGTTAAGTTTACAAAACATTCCAAAGTTTGAAACTTTCATTTGAAAATTTCAAATTTTATCGAAGCTGCATTCATGGCGACTATCGCTATGGATGTCATTTCCCAGAAATGCTATCCTATTTACTTCTTTGATAACTTATCACTTAAATGCTTTCTAACCTTTTGAAATACGAAGTAGATATTTTAAAAACAAAACAAAGTTTCCTAACTTTAAAAATGATTTTGATTTCTAAATCAAAGCTCATTTTTTCATAAAAAGATTCCTTCATCGATAAACCAAGCCAGAGTGCTAACTTCCTAAGCAACAAACATATAATCATGTCTATCATAGCATATACATCTTACAACCTAAACATAAGCAAACACATATTCATGCATACATAACCAATACTTTATACTTCAAATCAAAGCCTAACTTTCCAAATACATAACAACATCATTCAAACATATTCAACTACATCAAAATCTAACAACATCAAGCCACATATCATACAACATTTTATGCAACATATAGAAGTAAAACTTAAAATTTTGAAGCAACAAAAGTTTACTCACCAAATTTTTAGAAAACTTTTCCAGAACTTGCAATTCAAAACCGAAGTTCATTAATACATAGTACGACTTTAGATTCACACTAGAACTTGAATTAGCTCGAAGAAAACAAGATTTTTGATGGGCCTAAGGCCACAAAGTGGTTCGGCCTAGATCATGACTTGTTCGGCCATAATGATTTAAAGGTGGGATGGCTATGTGTGAACTTGATTTTGCTAGAATGAGTGATTTTAAACTAGTTTTAAAAGAATTTAAAATTTGGTTTTTAAAACTTGGAAAAATAAGTGGAAGCCATAGAAGAGGTTTTGAGAGCTCAGAAGAAACTTTTGCAAAGTAGAAGTGAAAACAAAATGAGAAAATCTTAGGAATTTTGTATACACCGATATATACACTTGATAAAATTACAGGGACATGTGAGCACAGGTCAAACCCAAAATGTCGGGTTCAACTCAAGTGCAATAAAAATAATGTCACAATATCAGCACAAGGTCAAACCCGAGCTTTAAGCTGGATTCAACTCAGGTGTGATTTCAAAAATCAACATGAAGTTCAAAGTGAATCAAACTAAATTGAAGAAAATACCAAATCAGTACAACCTAAACGAAACAGGGGCAAAACTGCAATCAAATACATATGGCCAAGCGATGCATCACTTGACAATGCATAAATATATACATACATACGTATATACATGTATACATACAAGTAGTGACTCAATACAACCAGACCAGTTCAGGTTAAAGAGGCAGTAGTGAAACTGCAAATACCAAAGTGAAGCAAGAAGACTTCAATATACAGAGAGTCAAGGAAAGTGATCGAAGAATCAAAAGTCAGAGCTGTGGCAACCAAGTGAATATGTATATACACAGTGTACATATATAAGTGCAGCAAGACTCGAGTGCTACCAGAACTTCAAATGAACTAATACACAGTGCAAGCTCAAATAGAAACAGTGGTACAAAATACATGAAGGTCTGGCAACAAATGAAACATATGCACCAGCAAACTAGGCTACTACATAACACAGTAGAATCAAAGCGAACAAACAGGAGAAAATGCATATACATCAATGAGGACACATGTACACGATGCTACAACAATGACTGATACAAGCAAAACTCAAACCAGCCGTGATATGCAAGCATGATCAGACCAGTGAAGACATGAACAATGCTCAAACTCAAGTCAGTGACACAGCCTCAACAATGAAATGGCTATGTTCAAAACAACTAGACAATGAACACTACAACATATATACACAGATGACAACAGTGGAGCAATAGAACCTAAAACTGCATAACCAAAATCCAAGTGTACATACACAATGCAACCTCTACATGAAGTTCAAGAGAACCAGTAAATGGCACAACAACCCAAATCAATAATACAATGAACCAGTAGTGTAAACATCAACATGAGCAAGGATCGAACTCAAGTCAGTACAACAGAATCTCAAGCATCATAATCAAAGTGATACAACAGTCAAAGACATAATGGCCGGAGTCATGAAACAGCAAGCCAAATCGAACAAGGTTGAAAGTGCTACCTAGGCAGTGAACAGTATGGCAAAAGTCAAACAAGATCAACATCGTCAAAATCAAGTCAAAGCCGAAGACAATAAGAACGAGAACGAACGAAATCAATGCCTTGGCAATCAAGGAATTGAACGAAGTCAGAATTCAAAACCGTGTTATTCAAGTGAATTGAAAAAGTCAGAAATGTCGGCATTAGCGTAGAGTTAGGGTAGTAAGAAATAACTGTAGAGTTAGGGTAGTCAGTAGCGTAGAGTTAGGGTAGTCAGTAGCGGGTGTCGCTGAGATGTGTAAACTCGCGACACCCGCTACTGACTAACCTAACTCTACGCTCAAAACCCTGCCATAACGCATCCACTGAGTTGCGAATTCTCAAACTACGCCACGTAGTTTGTCCCCAAGTCACACGACTAGTAATTACACAATTTTCAAAAGAAAATACAAAAGATAACAATTTAAAACCAATTAAAAAACAATAATTGTTCCCTTTTAATATAAACCAGTACTAAAGATAGAAGGGCCGGCCCAAAATATATTCACTAAAAAATATGGCCCCGTTATCTCCTTTTTGCTCTGAGAGAAAATGCCGGCATCGGTTCCTTCTTTTGTTCGATCCTTTTAGCTCTGAAATTAGGGCTTGTGAAGTCGCCGCTTAAATTGACGGTTGTTGCATGGATTGCTTACTTCAATTGATTCGTTCGCGGCTCCTCCTCCTTGATCGAGTTCGACTTTGGTTTGGTATGTAAATTCTTCTTTTGCTTCTTCTGATTTGCTTGCTTGAACTCGATGTCAATCCGATGATGTTTACTTGTTTATATAGGATTCGAGATCCTTGATTTTCGTTTGTATACATTTGTTTGAATTCATCTTCGGCCATTTTTTAATGCTTGAGATTTATTTCTGACTTTTTCAATTCACTTGAATAACACGGAAAATATATTATATGCTTTACTCAAATCACTTGGCCATATTATATATACTTTACACAAAACTTTGTTGATGAAAACATTCGAAACCATTGAAAGTACCTCTTTCGAAACAAGTAAACTACTTTGCTTTATAATCCTTGGTCGAAGGTCAAAACACTCCTTTTGAAACCATTCATAATCAACCTTTTAAAAACACTGAAATCATCCCTTTTGAAAGCTTTATAAAACCTTATACATCCTTCTTTTAAAATACTTTAAACATTGCCTTTCGAAAACATTGGAAACCTTCCATTTAATAAAAAACATTAGAGAACCACCCCTTTGAAACCTTTATCTTAAATCTTTCGAAAGCACTAAGTCTTTTTCATAAAATCAAACCTTTCGAAATATTTGGGTTCAAGTAAAACATGTGGAACAACGTTTCGAGACCATTTAAAACCATTCCTTTCAAAGCCTTTGGGTTTAACTTTCAATAAAACAAAGGACCATAAAACAACTAAGTCGAGAGCACTCTTTCGAAATAAATTTCCTAAGTAAAGAAGTGATGGTATTGAAACCAACCATTCGAAAGCATTGGATAAGCCGTTAGGATTTTAAAACAAAATAACCCCTTTCGAAAGCATTACTTCGAAAGGTAGGAAGCGGCGGCAAGGGGCTTCGACCCCTTCGAAAGCTTCTTTATAAAACGAAAGTCGCAACATCTTTCGAAACCATTTTTTAAAAATAATTTGACATAGTCGAAAGCTAACCAAGTCGAAAGCATTCCTTTCGAAAGGAAAGCAGGCACAATTTCATTTAAAAACAAAGTAAGGCTTCGACCCTTCAGAACCCCCTATTTCGACCCAATACCTTTTGCCTATGTCCAATTCACTAAGTACCAAGTCTTTGATACCATGTGCATTGGTTTCGACTGAAATGGAGGCGGAAGTACTATGTCGAAAGCCATGTGCCGAAAGTGGCGAAACAGCTGATATATGATAAAGAACTGAATTCTAACTTTAAAAGGTAATTCTTTTCAACTAACCCGCCTTGTTTGTCAAGATATGACTGCTTGCTGATTTCATTTCAAAATCCTTTCTAAAAGTACTACAAAATTTTCATAGATAAAACAATTTAAATTATTTACAAAAAGCCCATTCTTCTTTTATAAATATATAAAATATTTAAGTCCTATGCCTTAAATAATTTTATACACTTACTAAAACACTTAGGAAAAATCTACAAAAATTCCCATGAATCGTTTTTAATATGTTTTTTAACATATATGAATTTCTGACCTAAAACACACACACACACATACATATATTAGCCTTCTATCAAAAATAATATTAGCCGTAACTAATTTTAAACCTAGATAACTATTTTCCTCCCTAGAAAAATAATAATATATCCACATTAGTTCAGAAAATTATGAAAATTGAAAATCATCTCTAAAATATCATTTATGATCTTATATTAAAATGGCAAGACAATTGGATGTCATTTAATAGGATTTTCACATTAAAACTTATAATAAAATCCATATGAAAGAGCATAAATCATCAACTAGCATATATATCCATTTTTAACAATCAAAACATGGCAAAACCTTTGCAAACTATTTCAGATCTAATCTAAAATCGAAAAAAGAGAAACATGAGATGTAGTTTATTATTTTGTGATTACGGAGTTTAGATTTGAGTATGGTTTTGATTAACCTTCCTCTTGACTCTTACTTTACCTTCTACTTGCGTTGTCTAATGGTGGCCGGCCTCTAATACTTGATTTTTTTTTAATGTATGAAATGAATATGGCCTATGGGTTTTACGGTATAAGAATATACTTATTCCTACTTTGCCCCTATCTATTTACCCTTTCTTATTTTCATTTTAGTTCTTTGGTTAACAAGGCACGGCTATCCCTATTAGGATGAATCTCAATCCTTTAATCATTACATTATTTTATTTTATTTAACTAATTAAATGTCTTAAATAATGTTATTAAAAATTAGGGTTATTATAGACTCCCATCCTCAAAGAATTTCATTCTCAAAATCATGATAAGGAACTCACAACAAATCAACCATATAGGTAAAATATACCATCAAACAAATCAGGATAAGCGTCTCTAATCTGCTCTCAGTCTCCCAAGTATAGTTTCTTTCATAGCCGCTCACTGAACTTTAACTAATTTAACTGTCTTGTTCCTTAGCCTCTTCTCACTCTCATGACTATCCTAATAGGCTTTCTAACTATAGTCAAGTTCGGCTCTACCACTAAATCGCCTAACACAGTCGGTACTATAGTAGTTGCTGGATCTCTAATACATTTCATTAGATGAGAAACATGAAAAAAATCATGGAATCTTGCTAAACTATTCGGTAACTCAACTGTATATGCGAGTTTCCCAATCCTTTTACAATTTGAAATGGTCCTACAAAGTTCGGTGCCAATTTCCCCGATTTTCCAAATCGAATCACACCCTTCATCGGTGACACTATAACATCCCCCACTTAGAAGTCCAAAACTAACGGATACGGATGCTACAGTCATCCATTGTTATTAATCTTTGACGACCAAATACGGTAATATAACAGAAATGCATGAATATGGAAAAAATATAAAACATCAAACAAGTTCCAAATTCCATTTCAAAACATTTCAAGTTCATTACATAATCACACTACCGTAACCATGTTTATATAAAATATAATTATTACACATACGCCAAGAGCGACATATGAAGATGTCCCCTTTGATGATCAGAGTATAATATAGGCATGTAAAAAACATTGCTATTACATTCAAAAACACATCGGAATAAAAAGAGCTCCTATTAACTAGCTTGTTCATGCACGTCTCTGGAAGTTTAATTCATCTAAAAGAGAACATGAAAACATTAAACCTCAAACAACTCAAAATCAAATGAGCACCCGAGAGTTTAAGAGGAAAACGTAAACTTCGAGTCAGGCATAAAGCCTAGTATGAATAATAATCTACCATCTCTAACCATTTAGATATCTAGTGAGACCACGCCGCTTTAGGAATGGGTTTTCGCCTCACTAGTATCCTAAAACTTAATAAAACTATATATTGTACTCCTGCATCAACAATGGTTGAAAACATAGCAATTCAAAATTTTATGATGATATGCAAACAATTAATCAATTTATGGATTTCCCATCTCCATTCATTCTGACTATCTGTATTAGTTATAGTTCTTAGGGTCACCATTAATCTAATAGTTTTCATGGGCTGATTAATAACCTATTTAATACTTATGGGCCGGTTATCCAGTTTCATAGTTTTCATGGGATCACTAAAAACTATTGGCCCCTACCAATAATCTTAATGTACCATGGGTTCTCCCTGAACCTATTGGTAACTCCAATAACTTCCCTCTTATCCTAGTTTTCATGGATTGATTAGGAACCTATTGACTTCTGTTAATAACTTAATTCAGATATTGTTTTCATGAGTTCACTACAAACCTATTGGCCCCTGACAATAACTCAATCTAATCGTAGTTTTCATGGTTTTACTATGAACCTGTTGGTCCCTGCCAATAACTTATTCTACTCATAGTTTTCATGGGTTTACTACGAACCTATTGGCTCCTGCCAATAACTTCTCATGTACATAGTTTTCATAGGTTTGCTATGAACTTGTCTCCCGGATAACTTCTTTTAATCAATATCTTATCATCCTATATTCTGTTCTTCCTGACACCCTGGATGCAATTCTACTCATTCGGGAGTTAATTTAATTTATATACGCTACTGGGTCAACCTAGCTGATTATTCCGCCCTTCGCCAAATTACAGTTATGGGTCCATTACAATGTGGATACATATATATAAAGAAGAAAACGTAATAACTTAAAAATACCAACAACTGTGGTTAAATATCCTTGAAATCACTTTATATAAAACTTGGTTAATCCCTTTAACTTGTTAATCAAGGAAAACTTCTCCAAAAACTTTATAGTCAAAATCATTTCAAACTTTTTATTCATACCATGGTTTTTTCTTTAAAATGAGATTGGGTTATTTGTTTTGAAAACTAAGGTTTTTGAAACCTTAATACATTACTTTCGAAACCTCTAGATAACCTCCTTCGAAAGCACTGAATTTTTTTCTCAAAACACTAAATATATATACCTTTCGAAGCCCTTTAAATCATTTCTATCCAATTCAAAATTGTACCTTTCGAAAGTACTAAAGCATTACTTATTAGTCCGTAGAAACATAGCTTCAATACAAATGATAGTACCCCTTCCAAAACCGTTCGATTTTGCTTTTAAAAACATTTATTGGGTCAAAGTGAATATATACGAAAGTATCCATTTCAAAACCATTAATCTCATATAAAATTGTTAGGGAAAAGTTGATGACTTCAGAACCATCCATTCGAAAGCTTCAAAACATTTATGTGAAACATCGAAGGTTGGCATTGAAACCCACTTTCAAAGCCATTGCCTTCGAAACCCCTAAACACTTTCGAAAGCTTTATGGAAGTGGCTTAGTATAAGTTTAAAAAAAAGACTACCCTTCGAAAGCATTGATAACTTTAACACATTCGAAAGGAAAATGAACGGCAGTTGGGTTTTGATTAGGCGGGAACAACCATTTTCGAAAGCATTGTTTTATAAACAAAGGGACTCATTCGAAACCCATACTTAAAGTGAAAGATAGCAACCCTCCTCGAAAGCTAGTTAGAAAACCCCTTTGAAAAGTATATGTTTTGACTCCTTCAAAAGTTCTTAGTAAAATAAAACAGGCGCTTAAAATTTGAAAGCAAAGCTAAAGTCTCAACCCCATCGGAAGCAATGCTTTCGACGCCATGCCTTCCACCTTTCTCTAATCCACTTCGTATCAATCTCATTGGTACCATGTGTATTGGTTCCGGCTTTAGTAGGTTTCGAGTAGGTATGTTACGATTAAGTCGAAGCTGAAGCATAGGATTTGAAAGGCACTTCTGAAAGAGGCGGATCTAACTTTTTAAGGTTAAGGCTGAATTAAAACTCTTTATAGTAATTACTTTATAACTAACCTGCCTATTTGTGATCCTTTGATTGGTTGCCTTGAAACTTTTCAAATTCTTTATAAAATAATCGTTGCATATTTCAGATCTGTATCAATGAAAATTTAACAATTAAACCCTTCCATTAAGCAAAATCAAATATGCACATTAACCTTTCTTATAAAATAATTTAATTTCCTTAGTAAATCACTAAGAAAAAATTCCCAAAAAATTAAAAAAAAAAATTCACTTTTAATATGTTATCTAACATACAAAAATTCTAGACCCCAATACTTCCTGAAATAATCGAAATTAAATTTTAGATCCAATTATACATATTTTTATTTGGAAATTCATATTAAATTCTCTATATCTTGGAAAATTACAAAAATTGAATCATATCTCCAAAATCATATAGCATATAATTTTTCCATGGCATTCGAAAATCATTTCACTTGGTTTTACTTTTAAAACCGTATTAAATCAGATTTGTACAAGTTGGTTTAAACCAAACATGTTATAAATCCAGGCATATCATCTTAAACCCATAAAATATATGATCAAATAACAAAATAGAGATGTTATAAATTATTATTCACCTTGAATATGATAAGGACTTTGAGATTTGATTAGGACTAATTTCCCCTAACTTGAATCCTTAGTTTTAAATTGAATTTCTCTTATTTTCCTTAAAGTAATGGCCGACTTCTTTATCTTTTAATTTGTGGTTTTGGGAAATGAACATGGACGTGCAAATGAAAGGATGCGTGAGTTATAAGATGTGGCTATTCCTTATTAAGGCCTTGTTTTAATTTATTAACATATAAGCCATTTTAAGACCATTTAAATAAGCAAGGCCTCTCATTGTTTTCAAATCTCAATCTCCTTATGATTCTAATTATTTACATTATTCTATTTAATTTATCTAATTAATTCTTTTGAATAATGTTATCAAAAATTAGGGATGTTATAAGCTCCTCTCCTTAAAGAATTTCGTCCTTGAAATTTAGTATGGACTGAATATTAAACATAGCACTCATCTATAAAAACTCATATCAACCATACTAGCCTACCTGACTAGCAACTATCGATATAAATCTAATATAGACATACCCTTAAAGTAGATCAGGATAAGCATCTCTAATCATGTCTTCTGTCTCTCAAGTACGGTCCTTCTCGTTGTTGCTCCACTGAACTTTCACCAACTCGACTATCTTGTTCCTCAATCTTTTCTCATCTCTCGCTACAACCTGAATCTGTTGTCTAACAAAAGTCAAATTAGGCACTATTATCAAATCTTCTAGCCCTGTCAGAGAAATAGTAGTCTCTAGATCATGTACGTACTTGCCAAGATGAGATATATGGAATATATTATGGAATGCTCGGTAGCTCTATTCTGTATGAAAGCTTTCTAACCCTCTCTATAATCTGGAATGGACCAATATATCTCGATGCCAGCTTCCTTGACTTTTTCAAATCGTACCACACCCTCGTTGGTGATACCTTAATGAAAACCTTATTTCCAACTTAGAATTCTAGGTCTTTACGCCTCTTGTATGTGCAACTTTCCTGTCTGAACTAAGTTTCCTTCACCTTTCCCGAATCAAACTCAATCTTTTCTGATGCCTCTCTAACCAAATCTGAACCTAAGACTTACCTGTCTCCAGTCTCCAACCAACATACTGGTGATTTGCAAGGCCTTTTATACAAAGCTTCAATAGACGCCATTCCTTTGCTAGTCTGATAACTACTATTATAGGAAAACTCCACCAAATATAGGCTATCTTCCTAAGATCCACCAAAGTCCAATACACAGGCTCTCAGTAAATCCTTAAGTACCTTATTGACTCTCTCTATCTACCCATCCATCTAAAGGTGATGTGCAGTACTCATATTAAGCTTAGTACCTAATACATCTTGCAAACTCTTCCAGAATTCGTTAGTGAACAAAGCAACTCTAACTAACTATACTACTATGAACTCCATGTAGTCTAACTATGTTCTTGATGAACAGCTTAGCTAAAATATGTGTCGTCCTGGTTAACTTTACCGGAATGAAATTAGCACTCTTGGTCAACATGTCCACTATGACCCATATACTTTCATTTCCTCTATTTGACCTTCGCAACCCATCTAAAAAATCCATGGATATCGAATCCCATCTCAAAACTAGAATCTCTAAAGGCTGAAGTAACCCACTCGGCTTCTGATATTCGACTTTTACTTGTTGACAACTTGCACACTACCTGACCCACAAGCCAACATCCCTCTTCATACCTTCCCAATAGAACCTTCTCTTCATATCTTGGTACATCTTGGTTCCTCCAGGATGAATCATAAATTTAGACCGATGACATTCTCTAAGAACTTCTTTCCTCAAGTCCACCACATTTAGAATGCATAACCATCCCTTCTTTCATAACCATCCTCTATGGTCAAGCCTAAAATCTTTTAGATCATCGGTCTCGGTTCCAACCTCAAGTCTTCTAATCCTCTTAGCTATACTGGATCATCTTTCTACTTAAAAGCAATCCTCTTGATCAACACTGGTCGAACTTCTAAACAGGACAACATAGAAGTGCTCTTCCTAGAACTAGCAGTCGATCTTAACCACACACTACAAGTAGTCAAAGCTTCTAAATCCTTCCACTCTGCCAATACTGCTAACGCCACATTCTGATGTCTTCAGTTGAGAGCATCTGCTACCTTATTTCCTTTTCTAGGTGTATACTCTATACCAAAATCATAAGCAGCCAAAACTCCAGCCACCTCTACTGTCTCATATTCAACTCCTTCCAAGAGAATAAATACCTTAAAGACTTATGATCTATATATATATATATATATATATATATATATATATATCAAATTTCTTCCCTAAGAAATAATGTTTCCAAATCTTCAATGTGAAGATCACCGCAGCCAACTCCAAATCATGAGTAGGATATCTTACTTTATGTGGTCTAAGCTGTCATGAAGCATAGGCAATAACTTTACCCTTTTGTATCAACACGGCTCCTAATCCAATCCCGCATGCATCAGTATACACCACTAACCCTTAGTTTCCATCTGGAACTACTGACGTTGGGCATTAGTCAACAAATGCTTTAACTTAAGGAGTGCTTCTTCACATTTTTCAGACCAGACAAACTTTACCCCCTTTCTGATTAATTTAGTCAAAGGTGCTGCTATCCGCGAGAAATCCTTAATGAATCTTCGGTAGTGGCCAGCAAGTCCAAGAAAACTTTTGATGTCGGTCACTGTTTCTGGCCTCTTTCAATTATTCACAACTTCGATCTTATCTGGATCGACTGACAAGCCTTTCTCTGAAAACATGTGACCAAGAAACTTAACCTATTTCTTCCAAAAACAACATTTGGTAAACTTCGCCTTCGGCTAATACTGTCTTAGCATCACAAGAAGCACTCTAAGATGATCCTCATGCCCTCTCTCATCCTTAGAGTATAATGAAATGTTATTTATAAACAACAGTACAAACCTATGCAAGTACTCAGAAAAGTCGGTGCATCAAGTCCATGAAGAAAACAGGTGCATTCGTTAATCCAAATGGCATCACTAACCATTCACACGAACCATAACTAGTCTGAAATGCTGTCAAAGAAATACGATAATCTGCCACTCTTAACTGATGGAAACCTGTCGCCAAATCCAACTAGGAAAACACTCTTGCTCCACTCAACTGATCAAATAGATCATCTATTCTCGACAAAGGATACTTATTCTTGATCTTCCTATTGTTCAACTTATGGTAGTCGATGCATATCCTTAACGACCCAATTGGTTTCTTCACGAACACCACGGCCGCTCCCTAAGGCGAACTACTTGGTCTAATAAAATTCCTTTCTTCAAGAGCCATTAGCTGCACCTTTAATTCCTTCATCTCAGTTAATGTCATCCTGCTAGGCGGTCTACTAACAAATTCATCTTCCAACAAAAGATTTATTCGAAACTCAACAGCTCGTTTCATGGTAGTCTTATGATTGGCTTAAAGACATCTGCAAACTCTCTTGCTACTCGAATCTGACTTAACCCTTCTTCCATATCCGTAGCACTTAACAAAGCACAAACACTCCGGTCAGAATTCTCCACTGGGAATATCACTCCGCTATGACTATCTAGGTGTCTTAGTGATATCTCCCTATCATGGAAAAATATCCTAGCCTCATACTTACCCAACCAATACATACACAAGATGGTCCTGAAATCTACGAAATCAAAAACATATAGATTGCATGTAAACTTATGGCCTAACAAATCAACTTCTAATTGGTCACATCTCAACCTCAAAGTCACATACCCTCCTATTGGATTTGCAACCCTTAAGGAAGTAATAAGGTGGGTGAGTTCTAAGCATAATTTATCAACCAAACACTGAAATATAAATGAATGTGATGCACCGGTATCAAATAGTACCCTAACTGGTACACTCTGAATCTGAAGCGTACCTTCCATCACAGTCTTCCCTTTATCAGCTGCAGTTGGCCTAGCTGATGATGGTCCAATAGAAAAGACCTTCCATATGTCCACCCTAACTGGCTTTGGACAATGATTCTTGTAATGCCCAACTTGATCGCAGTTGAAACACTTCACATTCTTCTTATCTGCAACTTTCCTCCCTTGCTTGACCAACACTCGTGTGCATAATGACCCTTCTTCTCACAGTAGAAGCAAACTAAATCAACTTTTGCCTTCTTAGCAGCATATCCCTTCTGGGTTCCCTTCTTCTTAAAGAACATTCATTTCTTTCCTCGAGAACCCTAGATTTCAACTGCTTCTCCCTAGCACAAATATCAAGCATCTCCTTATGGCCGATTACTATCTCCACCGCCACATTACTAGGATCACAAAGATGTGGCAAGTCGCCCTAGCAATTTTGAGCCTTAGTCCCCTAATGAACCTCTCATTCCACCTGATGACGGTGTCTATAGTATTGTATCCATAACGGGACAACTCTATAAACTTAGTGGCATAGTCAACAATTGACATCTCTCCCTGTTCCAGATCCAAAAACCTCCTCAGTAACGCTGACTTAGCAACTTCAAATCTTTGATCAAATCTCCTTCTAAAATCAGCCCAAGTTAATTCCTCCTTTGGAACCCCGACAATAACATTGTTCCACCCAATGAAGCACTGACCCTTGCAATTGTCTAGAGGCCAGCCTCCTCTTTTTCTCATCATCTCAACCCAAATCACAAATATCCTCTTATAATGCAACATCCAATTCTCGATCTCAATAGCATCCTCTGTTCGCATAAACGGCTTCCCACCTGGACTGGTGTACAGCTTAGCATAATTATTCCCAAATGGAGCCATATGATAAGCTCCTCCAACATTTCCCGCAACACCAGCACAACTCCTTCTTACATCATATTGATGAAGGACTTATACATCGTCCTCATATCCACTGGTGGATTTCCAGCACCTACATTGCATCAGCATTTTGGTTAGCATTAGCTGGTCGACCCGGGTTCCTCCTAATGGGTCAAGCATTTCCATTGGTTGTGGTGCTTCCTCCACCAAGATTTCCTCTTCCGTTTTCTGCTTCCGTATCTTCATTATCTTAAATCTGCATACAAGCCTTAGTAAAATACAGAAGAACGGTCTAAAAGAGCGGGGAATATATACTTATAATTATAACTACATATATCAAATACAAGTACGTTACTATAGCGTTAACCCAAACCCCGATCATATTTTCTGATTCATAGGATTATGTTTGAAAAACCTTTTACGTTTAAATTTCTCTTAAGTTTCATAGACCCATGCTCCGATATCAACTTGTAACATTCCCCACTTGGAGGCCTAAAACTAATGGCTATGGATGCTGCAGTCATCCATGGTTATTAATCTTCGGCAACCAAATACTAATGTTAGATACGTTGATATAACAGAAACACACGAATATAGAAAAAATTTAAAACATCAAACAAGTTCCACATTCAATTTAAAAACATTTCAACTTCATTACATAATCCCACAATCGTATCCATGTTCAGATAAAATATAATTATTAAATATACGCCAAGAGCGATATATGAAGATGCCCCTTTGGATGATCATAGTATAATGTAGGTAAGTAAATAACTTTGCCATTACATCCAAAAACGCAGTGGAATAAAAAGAACTCTTATTAACTAGCTTGCCTCCTACACGTCTTCGAAAGCATTATTCGTCTAAAAGAGAACCTGAAAATCTTAAATCTCAAACTACTCAAAATCAATTAAGCACCTGAGAGTTTGAGGGGAAAACCTAAACTTCGAGTTATACATAACGAATTGTATGAATAATAATCTACCATCTCAAACCATTTTGATATCTAGTGAGACCATGCCGCTTTGCGGAACGGGTTTTCTCATCACTAGTATCCTAAAAACTTTATAAAACCATATACTATACTCTTGCGTCCACATTGGTTAAAAACATAGCAATTCGAAATATTATGATGATATACAAACAAGTAATCAAATTCTAGATTTTACATCCCCATTCATTCCGACTATCTGTCTTAGCTATAGTTATTAGGGTCACTATTAACCTAATAGTTTTCATGGGCTGACTAATAACCTATTTAATACTTATGGACTCCCTATCCAGTTTCGTATTTTTTGTGGAATCACTAAAAACCTATTGACCTCTACCAATAACCTTGTAGTTTGATGGGTTCTCCCTGAACCTATTGGTAACTCCAATAACTTCCCACTTATCCTAGTTTTCATGGATTGACTAGGAACCTATTGACTTCTGTCAATAACTTAATCCGGATATAGTTTTCATAGGTTCACTACAAACCTATTGGCCCCTGCCAATAACTCAGTTTGATCATAGTTTTCATGGGTTTACCATGAACCTATTGGCCCTTGACAATTACTTATTCTACATATAGTTTTCATGGGTTTACTATGACCTATTGGCCCTTGCCAATAACTTCACCTATACATTATTTTCATAGGTTTACTATGAACCCATCTCCCCGACAACTTCTTTTAATCAATATTTTAGCATCCTATATTCTGGTCTTCCTAACCTTCTAGATGCAATTCTACTCATTCAGGAGTTAATTTAATTTATATTCACTACTGGGTCAACCTAGCTGGTTATTTTTTCCCTTTGCCAAATTATAGTTTGTGAATGCATATCTTTGATAATAGTTCTAATAGCTTTGGTGTCACACTATTTTGGTATCAACGTGAACTACCAAAAACACCCGTCTATATATTATCAAATCTTGATCACTTAAAAATATGATCTAATATTAAACTTCTTTTATAGATTCAAACGCCCCTAAAAGTAGGATCTAACGATTAAATAAGCCTTACAAATTTAAAATGCTTCTAAAAATAGTATCTAAAATTAAACTTTCATTACAAATTTAAATTACTTTGTTGCAAATATACAAATCTTAATATCACCTGAAAATAAAAAAGATCATTTTTAGACTGATTTAGACATATACAAATTATAAGGAAAATGATTCACGTGCAAAGCGCTTGCCGTAACACTCGTATATGAAGAAACAAACATAATAACATAAAATACCAACACCTGTGGTTAAATAACCTTGAAATCACTTTGTATAAAACTTGGTTAATCCCTTTATTCTGTTAATCAAGGAAAACTTCTTCAAAAACTCCATACTCAAAATCATTTCAAACTCTTTATTTATACCATGGTTTTTCCTTTAAAATGAGATATGGTTATTTGTTTTGAAAACTAAGGCTTTAAAAACCATAAAACATTACTTTCAAAACCCTTGGATAAACTCCTTCGAAAGCATTGAAAACTTCTTTTCAAAACACTAAATATATACCTTTCGAAGCACCTTAAATCATCTCTTTCGAAACCAAAATGTCTTTTACGAAAGTACTAAAGCATTACTTATTAGTCCTTAGAAACATAGCTTCAAAACAAATGAAAGTGCCACTTTCGAAACCACTGGGTTTTGCTTTTAAAAGCATTTTTTGGGTTAAAGTGAATATATATGAAAGTATACTTTTTGAAACCTTTAGTCTTCATATAAAATTGTTTAGGGACAAGTTGATGGCTTTGGAACCATCCTTTCGAAAGCTTCAAAACGTTTAAGTAAAACATTGAAAGTTAGCTTCGAAACCCTCTTTTGAAGCCATTGCCTTTGAAACCCCTGAACCCTTTCAAAAACTTTAGGGAAGTGGATTACTATAAGTTTAAAATAAAGAGTACCCTTGAAAGAATTGATGACTTTAATATATTCGAAAGGCAAAAGAATGGCTGCAGGGTTTCGACAATGTTGCAATCACCATTTTCGAAAGCATTGTTTTATAAACAAAGGGACTCATTCGAAAGTTCATACTTAAAATGAAATATGGCTACACTCTTTGAAATCTTGTTTGAAAACCCCATTCGAAAGCGTACGTTTTGACTCCTTCAAAAGCTCTTACTAAAACAAAGCAAGAGCTTAATATCTGAAAGCAAGGCAAAGGTTTCGACCCTATCGGATATCAATGCTTTCAACACCATTCCCTCCGTTTTTCTCCAATCCACTTCGTACCAATCTAATTGATACCATGTGTATTGGTTTCAGATTTAGTATATTTTGACTAGGTAGGTTTTGACTGAGTCGAAGCGGAAGCATAGAAGTCGAAAGGCCCTTCTGAAAGAGGCGGAACCAACTTTTCTAGGTAAAGGCTAAATTAGAGCTATTTATAGTAATTACTTTATAACTAACCTGCCTATTTGTAATCCTTTGATTGGTTGCCTTATAACTTTCAAATTCTTTATAGAAATAACTGCCACAAATTTCAGACCTAAATCAATGAAAATTAACAATTAAGTCCTTCCATTAAGCAAAACCAAATATGCAAATAAATCCTTCTTCTAAATAATTTAATTTCCTTAGTAAATCACTTGGGGAAAATTTCCAAAAATTACGGAAAATTCACTTTCAATATGTTATCTAACTAACAAAAATTCTAGACCGAAATTTTTCTTGAAATAATGAAATAAAATTTTAAACCCAACTGTACATATAAGGTTTTACTTTGAAACCGTATAAAACCATATTTACACAAGTTGCTTTTAATCAAATATGTTATAGATCCAAGCATATCACCATCCAAGTCATAAATAAAATCGATTTAGTCTTCAATCCGCAAAACATATGATCAAAGAACAAAATAGAGATGATATAAATTATTATTCACCTTGAATATGATAAGGACTTTGGGATTTGATTAGGATTAATTTCCCCTATCTTGAATCTTTAACTTTAAATTGAGTTTCTCTTATTTTCATCATAGTAATTGCCGACTCTTTATCTTTTGATTTGCGTTTTTGTTGAAAGAAAATGGATGTACAAATGAAGGGATGCATGAGTTATAAGATGTGGATATTCCCTAATAAGGATTTGTTTTAATTTATTAACATATAAGCCATTCTAACCCCATTTAATTAATCCAAGCACAACCTCTAATTATTTTCAAATCTCAATCCCCTTATCGCTCTAATTGTTTAATTATTCTATTTAATTTATCTAATTAAATCCTTTGAATAATGTTATCAAAAATTAGGGATGTTACAGACACCTTGATGAAAACATGATCCCCAAATGGGAACTCGAAGTCTTTCCATCTTCTATCTGCATAACTCTTTTGTCTAGACTGAGCTTCCTCCATTGTACCTTGAATCAACTCAATCTTCTCTGCGACTTCTCTAACTAAATCTGGACCAAGAACCAACTTATCTCCGGTCTCTGACCAATAAATGGGAGATTTGCATAGCCTTCCATATAGATGTTCAAATGGTGCCATCCCTATACTAGCCTGAACTATTGTTATACAAAAAATCGACTAAGTGTAGATGGTCTTCCCATGATCCCCTCAAATCTAACACACAAGCTCATAAAAAATCTTCCAAGACTTTGTTAACTCTTTATGTTCGTCAATCCGTCTGCGAATGGTAAGTGGTACTCATCTTTAGCTTGGTTTCTAAATTGTCCTATAGACTTCTCTAGAATTCATTAGTGAATAAGGAATCTCTATCACTTACTATGCTACTAGGAATTCCATACAGTCTAACTACATTCTTTATAAATAAGTTAGCCAAAATAGATGCTATCCTAGTCGAATTAACGGGAATGAAATAGGCACTCTTGGTTAACCTGTCCACTATGACCATATACTTTTATTTCCACTATTAGATATTGACAACCCGTCTATAATGTCCATAGAAATAAAATCCCACTTCCATACTGGAATATCAAACGGTTGACGTAACCTACTTGGTTTCTGATGTTCGGCCTTTATCCGTTGGAAGTTCAGATACTGCTTCATCCAAAAGCCAACATCCCTCTTCATACCTTCCCAGAAGAAACTCCTCTTAATGTTCTGATATATCTTAGTTCCTCCCGGATGAATAGTGAACTTCGTACAATGGCATTCTTCTAGAACTTCCATCCTAATGTCTCCCTCATTGGGAACACAAAATCTTCCTTTCTTCCTCAACCACTTATTCTGTTCAGGACAAATCCTTCAAGTCATCGCTCTTTGTTCCTTCCCTTAACCTTTTGATCCGTTCAACTAATACTTGATCCTCATTCTGCTTATAAGCAATCTTTTCAATCATCATCGATTGAACTTCTAAACATGATAACACAACGGTTTCTCCACTTGACCCAGCTTCATATCTCCATTGTACTCTACATGTCGTCAACGCTTCCAAGTCTTTCCACTTAGCTATCATTGCCAACACTGCATTGATGTTTTCTGCTAAGTGCATATGCAACCTTGTTGCCTTTCCCTAGTGCGTACTCAATTCCGAAGTCATAAGCAGCAATAAACTCTAGCCACCTTTGATGTCTCATGTTCAGATCCTTCTGAGAGATTAGATACTTCAGCTACTTATGATCCATATACAGCTCAAATATTTCTCTCAAAAGGTAATGTCTCCACACCTTCAATGCAAAAATCACTATAGCTAATTCCAAATCATGTCTAACCTCATCCGGTCTAAGCTTTCGAGATGCATAGGCAATCACTTTACCTTTTTGCATTAACACAGCTCTTAACTCAGCTCCACAAGCATATACACACACACATATATATGTACTACCAAGTCTTGATTTCCTTCCAGAATAACCAACACAGGTGCATTACTCAATATGTGTTTCAATCTCCGAAATGCTTCTTCACACTTAACTATCTAAACGAACTTCATATCCTTTCGTGTTAGCTTGGTCATCAGTGACGGTATCCATGAAAAATTCTTTATATACCTCGGATAATACCTAGATAATACAAGAAAACTCTTTTTCTCAGTCATTGTCTCAGGTCTCTTCCAATTATTCACATCTTCAATCTTATTCAGATAAACAGACAATCCTTTCTCTAAGACTACATGATCAAGAAACTTAACTTCCTTCTTCCAGAAATGACACTTTGAAAACTTAGCCTGATGATGCCTCAACGTATCAAACACCACTCTAAGATAAACTTCAAGCTCCCTTTCATCCTTAGAGTATATCAAAATATCATCTATGAAAACCAACGAAAACATGTCCAAATGCTCTTGGAAAACTCGGTTCATCAAATCCATAAAGAATGCTAGCGCATTAGTTAGTCCGACCGACATTACTAACCATTCGTACGATCTATATCTAGTTCTAAACGGCGTCAAAGGAATATTATCCTCTGAAACTCTAAGCTGATGGAATCATATCGCTAAATCAAACTGGGAAAATACCTTGGCTCCACTTAACTGATCGAATAAATCGTCAATTCTAGGCAATGGATATCGATTCTTTATCGTCTTCTCATTCAACCTATGATATCTATACATAACCTTAATGATCTGTCCGTCTTCTTGGAAAACACTACGGCTGCTCCTCATGGAAAACTACTTGCTCTGGTAAAATTCTTGCCTTTCAAATCCACCAACTGCACCTTTAGCTCCCTCATCTCGGTAGTTGTCATTCTGTTTGGCGGTCTACTCACTAATTCTTCTCCTAGTAACAAATCTCTTCGAAACTCGATAGCTCGTTTTCGTCGGCAATCCTACTATAGGTTTAAAGACATATGCAAATTCTCTAACCATAAAAACTCGATTCAACACGTTTTCTACCTATATAACACCTAACAAAGCATTAACCTCACAACTAGGATTTTCTATGATATATACAATCCGATCACTACGGTTAGGGTCTCTAAGCGATATTTTCCTATCATGGCAAAATATCATAGCATCGTACTTACTTAACCAGTCCATACCCAAAATAGTTACGAACCCTACGAAATCAAACACATGCAAACTACAAAAAAAGTTATGACCTAACAAATCAAACTCTATATGGTCACACTTCATTCCAAGTGTCACATACCCTCCTATCGGATTTGCATCTCTTAAACAAGTAATTAGGTATGAGGGTTCTATGTTAAGCTTAACTACCAAACAACGAGATACAAAAGAATGTGATGCACCAATATTGAACAAAACGCTAACTGACATACCATGGAGTAGAAGCATACCTCCCCACACAGCTTTTCCTTTTTCCTCTGTTGTTGGCCTCGACATACTTGGCTCCAATGCAAACACTTTGCCACTTCCCTCCTTAGCTGGCTCCTTGCATTGGTTCTTGTTGTGTCCAATTTGATCGCAGTTAAAGCATATGATATTCTTCTTCCTAATCACTTTCTTTCCATCACCCGAATGACATTTATTTACGAAATGCCATTTCTTATCACACTTAAAGCAGGCAACCTATGACTTTCCCTTCTTTGCAGCTCCACCCTTCTGAGCCCCTTTCTTATGGGAAAAACTTTTTGTTTTGACCCAGTCCTACTTGGACTTCCTTCGCCTTATTTCTCTTCAGAAAAGCAAGCATCCCCTCGTGCCTTAAATCCATTTCTATAACAAAATAACAAGGATCCTTGATATTCGATAATAAAGCCTTGCCAGTTCAGGCTTCTACCCCATGAATTTTTCGTTCCTCTTAATCATAGTATCTACAGTAGCATAGCCGTATCTCGTAACTCCTCAAACCTTGTCTCATACTCAAGCACAGACATATCCCTTTGCTCCAACTCAGCAAACTTCCTGAGTATAGTAGACTTCGCAATCTCAGACATGAACCTCTCCTTAAACTTCCTTTTAAATTCAACCCATGACATTGTCTCTTCATTAACTCTAATTGTCTGTGACGACCCGTCTTTCAATATCCAGAAAGACGTATCATCAATGAGAAAAGAAAGAGATAGAAATAGAAAGATAGAAAGAAAAGAAACAACAATAATCAGAATCTCTCAGCGGAAACGAACAAAATATAATATTACATATATCCCTTACATAGTTTTACATATCAAAGTACGCAAAATAATACCACTTCATTACATCTGACATTCATAAGAGTTTGCCAATACACACAACCCAAAATACAACATCTTAAATCACTACAGCGGATAGAGATAGATGAGTACATATGGACTCCAGCTCCAGCTTCCAAAACATATGCTAATCCAAACCTAAATTACTTGGCTACTCATAAAAATTTGAGTACCCAAGAGTTTATGAAAAATAAAATAAACTCTGGGTCAGACATGGGTCTGGTGTGAGTAAATCAGTTAAAGTTGTTTAACTTTAAAATCATTTGAAACAAAAGGTATCACGTAAGACTCCCCACAAATAAATACGGGTAAGTTTTTACCTTATGCTAACCAAAACATTTGATAGGAAATTCAGTGATATTATAATAGGGTCTAGGGTTTTTAAAATAAAATACAGAAATAGCTGGAATGCTTACATCTCACGTTCCAACATAGTTGGGCACAATCAAAACCGTACGGGCACTTATTGGAGATTGGATTCCATACAATGGCAGAGCTACTGGGGTACCGCCCGTCACAGTACGGGGCCTAGATCACCGTACCGAGGAGCCACCCTTACTCCCCTGCAACACAAGGCCGGACCCATCCCTTACTGGACAGCTCCGAACAAGACAACCCCGCAGTTGTGGCCAACAACTGCCCACACAGCCGAATATAATAAGGGACTTTTAGACATGGGTAAATCTCACTCTCAAGTGGGGGCTACCCACGAAGCCTTGATGCACCTTCCCTGTTTTAGCCATTCCCGGTTTATGAGGCTTGAGGCTACGATTACCTTTAGAGAACACATCTCTTAGAATGCTCATCGTCCACCTGACGATGTTCTAAAAGCATTCAATCCATACAAGTTCGTTCCGGGTTCGAACGAAACCGAAGGCATTATTTTGTTACACTCATTTTGGAATCACCCTCAGAGTTAACGACAATAACCCTTGCACTAAAACTCCATCTCGATCCTCACTTGAGATGTCACGACCTAACGTTTAACTTGGATCGATGTGGTTTTCGGAAAATCAAATTTGATTCCCGATCCCGGTCTCATCGAAATCCAAACGTGTCTTAAAGGCCAAGTTGTTTAAAGATTTAAACAATTCAATTCAGATGTAAACATAGCATCACACGGCATTATCAACAGATAATAACCAATATCTATCACAGATATATAACATCTCATCACAGAATATCTCAACTATCATTCAACGGATATCAACCCTATTCAGATATTCAATTCAAACAATCATCCATAAACAAGCACTACTTAAATTCATATTATAATTAATTTAATTAATTTAAATTAAATTAATTACTAAAGAATTTGTCACTTAATCTTGCTTAACCAAACATTAATTAATTTATCACAATCATTTAATTAATTAATCACCTCTTAATTATCTTCATTATCAATCAATTAATCTTTAATTAATTAATAATCCTTATTTAATTATCAATTAATTACTATAATTATTTATTAATTAAAATTAATTTAAAATTAATTATTCCTTAATTGGTTACTAACTAATTCCTTAATTTATAATTAATTAACCTTAATTAATTCTTAATTAATCACAAATTAATTTATCTTAATTACTTAATTGATTATTCATTAATTAACCTTAATTATTTAATTAATTAAATCTTAACCCTTAATTAATTTACTATTAATTATAAATTAATTAATGTTTAATTACTTAATTAATTAACTCTTAATCAATTAATTAACTTCTTAATCACTAATTTATTAGTCCTTAATCATTTAATTAATCAGTTATTAATCACTTATGAATTAATCTTAAATTAATTAATTAATTAATTAATAATCTATTAATTTTTATTTAATTTAATCCTTAATTATCCATTTAATCCATGAGTAATTAATTAAATCTTAACCAATTAATTAACCTAAATTAATTAATTAATTCCAACCTTAATTACTAATTAATTAAAGTAAACTTTAATTTCAAAATTTAATTAACTTTCAAAACAAAACAATTTCATTCATCATTAAATCTCTTACATATTTAAATATTTCAATTCATTAAAACTAATTATCCTTTTAAAAAGTCAGATTTAAAAATGTAAAATCATTTCAAAACTTCAACAAGTAAATTGTGAAATACTTTTCAAATAAAATATTTGACATATTATAAAGTAGTGAGAATATAAAATGTTAAGGTTTAAACTTAAACAAAATTGAAATTTAAAACAAGTTTTAAAGTTTGATTCATTTACTTAGTTTGACTCGACAAAACACAAGCCTAACACAACCATATACTCCATCTCCCTACCCTTCCTCATTCTGCCTGAACCCAAACAAAAACACACAAACAACCACTCACACACCCGAGCAAACTCACGAGCCTCACGACCCAAACACGAGCGTTGCTTTGAGAAAAATCCACTCGCATCGAACAGAAACCCACTGACACAGCACGCACCCCGTGCACATGCACGGTGCTCCGGCGCTTCCATCGCCGCCGCCGCCAGCTCGTGCAAACCCCAAACCATCCCACGACCTCATATCAAACCCCAGAACTCATCAATTCAAACTCGAACGAAAATTGGGTGTTCGAACCCAAACCTAAACTACAGACGCCTGGAAAAAACCCCATCACCCACGGCAAGCCGACCACCATTAGCCTCCCAACTCCGGCCATGCATTCGCACAACCCAAACACACATCCACCTCCTATGCTTCACACAAACAAATTTTCCAAACTCGAAAAGTCACAGAGCAAAAACCCTAAAGATCAAATTTCTAAATTCTGTGTTGCATGATAAATTCAACAACTATTTTTCTAGTGTTATACAACATCTAATCCAACTTCGATTTAAATTTCAAAGCTTATAAATCACTCAGTCAAAAGAATTTGATAAAACCCCCAAATTCAGTTAATCCCAAAATTCATCTTCAACCTTAAGTAAAAAATTCTGGCTTCTGTCTTAAAATTCATATCATGCATAGTAGATTTAAGATATACATTTGATTCATTAAAATTCGAACAAAATTTATATGATAAAATTATTTGGTTTCTACTGCATTTCTTACTTCTGCAGATTTTAACAGTTTCATTTGCATATTTACCTTTAACACTTAATTCATATTGAATTTAAACTCCACACTTGAAGATATCAACTCGTATCACCTTGCGGAATTTAAATTTGAAGTTTGTTCAGAAATCTACTCTGAACTTGAAATAACAGAGGAGTTACAATTGTCTTTTTTAAACATGCACAGTCAAAATTTTAAATCTGTAAACAAATACTTCACAAAATAACTAACATGCAAGCATTTCAGAGCTAACATTTAACATGCAACATTTTTTTTATACTTAAAGTTTTGATTTAAAATTTACTCACCTGTTTATGTTGTGAAGACTTAAGCTGCAGGAAAAGGATTTGGACTGCAGATTTCTATCCTCTACTTGAAATTGCTTGCTTACTTTGATGATGCTTCAAATCTTGAATTAATAAGTAATAAAACTTGAGACTTGTTTCAGAATTTGGTTAATTTCAGGAGTCTATACTACAGTTTTCAAAAGTGATTTGAAGATGCAGATTTTATCACAGAAATTCTTTGCAGGTTAGATTTTGGAAAGGGTTTGAGTTTTGGTTAATTTTTGAAATGAAGATTTTCAAATTTGGAAATGAAGAGTGTAAGAATTTCTTGCTTTAGAAAATGAGGATGAGAAAATTTTGATGAAGAATATGGAATATCTTTTTATTTGAAATTTTGTTTTTACAAAAATTTAAAGAAAATAAATTTGAATTATTGACACTTGTCACTATTTAGCTAATTTTCTAACACATGTTATTAGTAGGGTTTAAATGTTTAACAAGTGTTAATTCATGCAAAAATAATTAAAATGTTTTTCTTAATTGATTTTTCTTATTTGAATTCATTTTTAAATTCCTATAAAATCAATTTTCTTTAAAGAATAAATATAAAACAAATGTTATAACTTAAATAAAATCATGAGAATATTGCTTAATACTCAAAGTAAAATTTAGAATAAAAATAAACATATTTTAAATCTTTTAATTTATCAATTCAAATTCAATTTAAGTTTTTAAATTCAATTCAAAATCAAATCTGATAAGAGTACAATTTTGACACATTCATTATCCTTATATATGTATTAGTTTTAATTAGAATAAATGTATATTTACAATTTATTTATTTTCTGTTGAATAAAATAACAAATTTATCAATTTAAATTAGTTTATTATGAAGATTATCATATTTAAACTGGGTTTGAAATTCCGGGATATCACATTCCTCCCTCCTTAAAAGAATTTCGTCCCCGAAATATAAACAAAAGATAATCCAAAAATTTCATTTTATTCAACACTTCAAGCATACTTAACATCCATACATAAGAAACCATCAAACAAAACATCCAAACAATGATACATCCAATACAAACACCACTAGCTATCCAGACACATATCCGGGTAAGCCTTCCTAAAGCTATCCAGAGTCTCCCAGGTACAATCTCTGGGATCCTCACTCCATTGGACTTTAACGAGCTTCACTTTCTTGTTTCTGAGATGCCTCTCATCTTGATCAACAATCTGAACAGGATGCCTGACAACTGATAAGTCCGGCTCAATCTCTAATTCTTCCTGCACAGCTGGCTCCACAATAAGAGATGGATCGTGCACATATTTCCGTAGATGAGATACGTGGAAAACATTATGAATTCCAGCCATCCGGACTGGCAATTCAACCCTATATGCTACAGCACCAATCCTCTCGAGAACTCGGAACGGACCAATGTATCTTGGAGCGAGTTTCCCTGTCTTCCCGAATCTTACAGCTCCTTTAATAGGGGAAACTTTGACGAAGTCTAAATCACCAATCTCGAACTCCAATTGTCTTCGTCTTTTATCCGCATATTTCTTTTGACGATCCTGGGAAGCTCTCATTCTTTTCTTGATAAGCTCGACTTTAGCAGATGCTTCACGGATCAGATCTGGTCCAAGCACAATACGGTCTTTCGACTCTATCCAACAAGCTGGAGATCTACAGGGTCTTCCATACAATGCTTCATAAGGAGCCATCTTGATACTTTCTTGCTAATTGTTATTATAAGAGAACTCCACTAGATGTAGATGGTCCTCCCATGATCCTCCAAACTCTAATACAAAGGCTCTCAGCATATCTTCTAGAATTCGATTAAGCCTCTTCGTTTGCCCATCTGTTTGGGGGTGATATGCTGTACTCAATCTCAAACTAGTCCCCAAAGCTGATTGCAATGCCTCCCAGAATTTGCTGGTGAAGATCGGATCTCGATCACTTACAATACTGACTGGAACACCATGCAATCTCACAATCTCTTTCAAGAAAATTTCCGCCAAAGAAGCTGCAGTACGGTTTCCCTTTACTGGTATAAAATGGGTGCTTTTGGTTAGACGATCCACAATCACCCATATTCATTCATTCCCCTTCTTTGTTCTAGGCAATCCGTCGATGAAGTCCATTGAAATCATCTTCCATTTCCATGTCGGGATCTCCAAAGGTTGTAACAAATCAGCTGGCTTCTGTTGATCTCCTTTCACTTGCTGGCAGATTGCACAACTATTAACGAATCTGACTACATCCTTCTTCATGCGTGGCCACCAGAAAACTCTCATCATATCCTTGTACATCTTCGAGATTCCTGGATGGATATTCAATCTGGAGCGTTGACTTTCAGACAATACTTTGTGTCTCAATCCATCTATATCTGGTACACACAATCGACCATTAATTCTCAATGCTCCTTGATTGTCTATCTTGAAATCCGAATATCGACCATCCTTAGTTCCAAGAATTAATTCTTCAAAAGACCTATCCTCCATTTGCTTGCTTATTATTCTTTCCTGGAGAGACGGAACAGCTTCCAAAAGAGAAAGAACCGCATTTCTGCTAAGAGCGTTTGCCACAACGTTCGCCTTCCCCGGAGTATACAGAATATCCAAATCGTATGATGCCAAGAACTCAACCCATCGCTGTTGTCTTAGATTAAGATCTTTTTGAGAGAAAAGATATTTCAACGGGTTGTGATCCGTGAATAACTCAAACTTTTCTCCTAAAGGATAATGCCTCCGTATCTTTAAAGAAAAAACAATAGCCAACAACTCTAGACATGCGTAGCGTAGTTTCTCTCACGTGGCTTCAATTGCCGACTCGCATATGCAATAACCCTACCATTCTGCATAAGCACAGCTCCCAATCCAACAATACAGGCATCAATATACACTTCAAACTTGCTCTTCCCATTAGGAATAGCCAATACAGGAGCACTAGTCAATTTTGTCTTCAGTTTCTGGAAAGCTTCCTCACGTTCCGGTGTCCACTTGAATTTAGCTCCCTTCCTTATCAGCTTCGTTAGGTGAGAAGAGATCTTAGAATAATCCTTAATAAACTTCCTGTAGTAACCGGCCAATCCTAGAAAACTGCGAACTTCTATAGGAGTCCGAGGCTGCTTCCATTCCAGAATAGTCTCAACTTTAGCTGGATCTACAGAGATTCCTTCACCAGAAACAATGTGGCTCGAAATTTTTACTTCAGATTTCCAAAAATGACACTTAGAGAACTTCGCCTTCAGCACATGCCTTCTCAGAGTTTCCAAAACTATTCTCAAGTGCTGCTTGTGCTCTTCTTCCGATTTAGAATAAACCAAAATATCATCGATAAATACCAAAAAAAACTTATTCAGAACTTCTCTAAAGACTCGATTCATCAGATCAACAAAGTAGGCAGGAGCGTTGGTTAACCTAAAAGGCATAACCAACCACTCATAGAAACAATTAGGTCCCCAAAATGCGGTTAAGGGAATACTGTCTTCAGCTACCCTTAACTGATGGAAACCTGATGTTAAATCTAACTAAGAAAAGACTGAAGCTCCATGAAGCTGGTCGAAGAGATCATCAATGCGAGGAAGAGGATACTTATTCCGAATGGTCACTTTGTTCAATTCACGGTAGTCTACACAGAACCTTAGCGACCCATCCGACTTGGTGACAAAAACTGCAGCAGAGCCCCAACATGAAAAACTTGGTCTAATCAAACCCTTCTCCAACAAATCTTGAGTTTGCTTCACTAATTCCTCCCTCTCTCTTGGAGCCATTCTTCTACTAGGTTGAATTACAGGTACTGCTCCAAGTATCAAATCTATACGAAACTCTATTTCCCGGTGCGGTGGCAAACACTTAACTTCCTCAAATACGTCAGATAAATCTCGAACTACTTAAATATCTACAACCTCCTCTTGAGAAGTCTCCGTTCCATGTAAAAGACTACTCAAGTGGATTCCAGAGTTATCACACATTACTCTGGCAACCCTACCCAGATCAGTTTCCAACGAAACTGTTCTCTCGTCACAATTTAAGATAGCCTTATATTTGTCAAGCCAATCCATTTCCAATATAAGGTCAAAACCCTTAAAATCCAATACATAAGGATCACAGGAAAAACTATGGGATAGATAGGAGATTCTCAAATCTTTACAGATCCTATCCAATTTGGTTACCCCTCCTATAGGATTTGATACACAAATGGGATTGTCTATGATACTAGGGGTAAGTAAGAAATTCTCTACAGTTTCTAGGGAAATAAAACTTAAAGAAGCACCAGAATCAAATAAGACTTTAATATACTTTCCATTTAAAAGTAAAGTACCTTCTAAAACTCCCTTGCTCTTCGACGAGTTTGATGGTGCGCCTTCTAAAGCAAATACTTTGTTCTGTTAAACCTTATGAAGGAGCGGACAGTCTTTAATCATGTGTCCTGGTTGGTGACAGTTAAAGCAAAGAGACTTCTAAACTAAGGCTGACCCTGGTCCACTATACTGCTGTCGCTGTTGCGTTGCTTCCTTTCTTGAGGACAGTGATTTTCCAAATGTCCCATTTGATTACAATTATAGCATTTTCGGGGTCCATTATTGTTTCTGTACTTCTTCTTGTTTTGTTTCTTCCAGTTAGGATTGAATTTTCTCTTATTCTGGTTAGAAGAATTCCCTCCTGATGCAGCAATTTGTGCCACTGACCTCTTCTTCATCAAATCTTCATACCTTAACGCCATATCAATAATTTCCACAAAAGACCCTTTCAAATGTGTAGTCATTCTCTCATGATACTCAGGCCTCAATCTTTGGACAAACATCTCATTCTTCTTAAGAGGTGTGGCTATAAGTCCTGGACCGTAACAAGATAACTCGTTGAATTTTGTCTCGTATTCCGCTATAGACATATTTCCTTGTTTCAGATTCAGAAAATCTTGATAAAGTCGAGTTTTTCCTGCAGCAGGCATAAACTTTTCCTCAAACATCTCCTCAAACTCTTCCCAAGACATACCATCTTCCGAGATATTAGCAGTCACTGAATTCCACCATACTGCGGCACCACCTTATAATTGCCACGCAGCCATTATTCTCTTCTGCTCATCTGATAACCTCATGCTCTTAAAAATATTCTCACACGAGCGAATACATGCTTGAACTTCTATTATAGTTTCTGATCCCTGAAATGGTTTTCCTCCAAGATGAACAAAGTCCTTGCATAATGCGGCAAAATTGACTGGAGACGTAACTGGATTAACAGTCTCATTATCAGTCTGTTCTCTTCTGTTACCAGTTGATGCACTTCCAACAACTCTTCCCCTTCGGCCTCTTGAAATCATATTGGCTACCTGAACAAGTAATCCAATCAATTTAGATAGGGATATAGTTATATAAGAAAATTACAAATACGCACTCTCAAGATAGATTCTACTCCAGAGCCTAGGTGTTTCTCAACCTATGCTCTGATACCAACTGTGACGACCCGTCTTTCAATATCCGGAAAGACGTATCATCAATGAGAAAAGAAAGAGATAGAAAGAAAGAAAGATAGAAAGAAAAGAAACAACAATAATAAGAATCTCATAGCGGAAACGAACAAAATATAATATTACATATATCCCTTACATAGTTTTACATATCAGAGTACACAAAATAATACCACTTCATTACATCTGACATTCATAAGAGTTTGCCAATACACACAACCCAAAATACCGCATCTTAAATCACTACAGCGGATAGAGATAGATGAGTACGTCTGGACTTCAGCTCCAGCTTCCAAAACATATGCTAATCCAAACCTAAATCACTTGGCTACTCATAAAAATTTGAGTACCCAAGAGTTTATGAAAAACAAAATAAACTCCGGGTCAAACATGGGTCTAGTGTGAGTAAATCAGTTAAAGTTGTTTAACTTTAAAATCATTTGAAACAAAAGGTATCACGTAAGACTCCCCACAAATAAATACGGGTAAGTTTTTACCTTGCGCTAACCAAAACATTTGATAGGAAATTTAGTGATATTATAATAGGGTCTAGGGTTTTTAAAATAAAATATAGAAATAGCTGGAATGCTTACATCTCACGTTCCAACATAGTTGGGCACAATCAAAACCGTACGGGCACTTATTGGAGAGTCGATTACATACAATGGCAGGGCTATCGGGGTACCGCCCGTCACAGTACGGGGCCTAGATCACCGTACCGAGGAGCCACCCTAACTCCCCTGCAACACAAGGCCGGACCCATCCCTTACTGGACAGCTCCGAACAAGACAACCCCGCAGTTGTGGCCAACAACTACCCACACAGCCGAATATAATAAGGGACTTCTAGACAGGGGTAAATCTCACTCTCAAGTGGGGGCTACCTACGAAGCCTTGCTGCACCTCCCCTGTTTTAGCCATTCCCGGTTGATGAGGCTTGAGGCTACGATTACCTTTAGAGAACACATCTCTTAGAATGCTCATCGTCTACCTGACGATGTTCTGAAAGCATTCAATCCATACAAGTTCGTTCCGGGTTCGAACGAAACCGAAGACATTATTTCGTTACACTCATTTTGGAATCACCCTCAGAGTTAACGATAATAACCCTTGCACTAAAACTCCATCTCGATCCTCACTTGAGATGTCACGACCTAACGTTTAACTTGGATCGATGTGGTTTTTGGAAAATCAAATTTGATTCCCGATCCCGGTCTCATCGAAATCCAAACGTGTCTTAAAGGCCAAGTTGTTTAAAGATTTAAACAATTCAATTTAGATTTAAACATAGCATCACACAGCATTATCAACAGATAATAACAAATATCTATCACAGATATATAACATCTCATCACAGAATATCTCAACTATCATTCAACGAATATCAACCCTATTCAGATATTCAATTCAAACAATCATCCATAAGCAAGCACTACTTAAATTCATATTATAATTAATTTAAATTAAATTAATTACTTAAGAATTTGTCACTTGATCTTGCTTAACCAAACATTAATTAATTAATCACAATCATTTAATTAATTAATCACCTCTTAGTTATCTTCGTTATCAATTAATTAATCTTTAATTAATTAATAATCCTTATTTAATTATCAATTAATTACTATAATTATTTATTAATTAAAGTTAATTTAAAATTAATTTTTCCTTAATTGGTTATTAATTAATTCCTTAATTTATAATTAATTAACCTTAATTAATTCTTAATTAATCACAAATTAATTTATCTTAATTACTTAATTGATTATTCATTAATTAACCTTAATTATTTAATTAATTAAATCTTAACCCTTAATTAATTTACTATTAATTATAAATTAATTAATGTTTAATTACTTAATTAATTAACTCTTAATCAATTAATTAATTAACTTCTTAATCACTAATTTATTACTCCATAATCATTTAATTAATTAGTTATAAATCACTTATGAATTAATCTTAAATTAATCTTAAATTAATTAATAAATTAATTAATAATCTATTAATTTTTATTTAATTTAATCCTTAATTATCCATTTAATCCATGAGTAATTAATTAAATCTTAACCAATTAATTAACCTAAATTAATTAATTAATTCCAACCTTAATTACTAATTAATTAAAGTAAACTTTAACTTCAAAATTTAATTAACTTTCAAAACAAAACAATTTCATTCATCATTAAAACTCTTACATATTTAAATATTTCAATTCATTAAAACTAATTATCCTTTTAAAAAGTCAGATTTAAAAATGTAAAATCATTTCAAAACTTCAACAAGTAAATTGTGAAATACTGTTGAAATAAAATATTTGACACATTATAAAGTAGTGAGAATATAAAATGTTAAGCTTTAAACTTAAACAAAATTGAAATTTAAAACAAGTTTTAAAGCTTGATTCATTTACTTAGTTTGACTCGACAAAACACAAGCCTAACACAACCCTATACTCCATCTCCCTACCCTTCCTCATTCTGCCTGAACCCAAACAAAAACACACTATCAACCACTCACACACCCGAGCAAACTCACGAGCCCCACGACCCAAAACACGAGCGTTGCTTCGAGAAAAATCCACTCGCATCGAACAGAAACCCACTAACACAGCACGCACCCTGTGCACATGCACGGTGCTCCGGCGCTTCCATCGTCGCCGCCGCCAGCTCGCGCAAATCCCAAACCATCCCACGACCTCGTATCAAACCCCAGAACTCATCAATTCAAACTCGAACGAAAATTGGGTGTTCGAACCCAAACCTAAACTACAGACGCCTGGAAAAAAACCCCATCACCCACGGCAAGCCGACCACCATTAGCCTCCCAACTCCGACCATGAATTCGCACAACCCAAACACACATCCACCTCCAGCCTCGCGTAACTCGGTTAACCCTATGCTTCACACAAACAAATTTCCCAAACTCTAAAAGTCACAGAGCAAAAACCCTAAAGATCAAATTTCTAAATTCTATGTTGCATGATAAATTCAACCACTATTTTTCTAGTGTTATACAACATCTAATCCAGCTTCGATTTAAATTTCAAAGCTTACAATCATAAGAATTTGACAAAACCCCCAAATTCAGTTAATCCCAAAATTCATCTTCAACCTTAAGTTAAAAATTCTGGTTTCTGTCTTAAAATTCATATCATGCATAGTAGATTTAGGGTATACATTTGATTCATTAAAATTCGAACAAAATTATATGATAAAATTATTTGGTTTCTACTGCATTTCTTACTTCTGCAGATTTTAACAGTTTCATTTGCATATTTACTTCTAACACTTAATTCATATTAAATTTAAACTCCACACTTGAAGATATCAAATCAGTATCACCTTGCTGAATTTAAATTTGAAGTTTGTCAGAAATCTACTCTGAACTTGAAATAACAGAGGAGTTACAATTGTCTTTTTTAAACATGCACAGTCATATTTTTAAATCTGTAAACAAATACTTCACAAAATAACTAACATGCAAGCATTTCAGAGCTAACATTCAACATGTAACATTTTTTTTATATACTTAAAGTTTTGATTTAAAATTTACTCACCTGTTTATGTTGTGAAGACTTAAGCTGCAGGAAAAGGATTTGGACTGCAGATTTCTATCCACTACTTGAAATTGCTTGCTTACTTTGATGATGCTTCAAATCTTGAATTAATAAGTGATAAAACGTGAGACTTGTTTCAGAATTTGGTTGATTTTAGGAGTCTATACTGCAGTTCTCAAAAGTGATTTGAAGATGCAGATTTTATCACAGAAATTCTTTGCAGGTTAGATTTTGGAAAGGTTTGAGTTTTGGTTAATTTTTGAAATGAAGATTTTCAGATTTGGAAATGAAGAGTGTAAGAATGTCTTGCTTTAGAAAATGAGGATGAGAAAATTTTGATGAAGAATATGGAATATCTTTTTATTTGAAATTTTGTTTTTACAAAAATTTAAAGAAAATAAATTTGAATTATTGACACTTATCACTATTTAGCTAATTTTCTAACACATGTTATTAGTAGGGTTTAAATGTTTAACAAGTGTTAATTCATGCAAAAAGAATTAAAATGTTTTTCTTAATTGATTTTTCTTATTTGAATTCATTTTTAAATTCCTATAAAATCAATTTTCTTTAAAGAATAAATATAAAACAAATGTTATAACTTAAATAAAATCATTAGAATATTACTTAATACTCAAAGCAAAATTTAGAATAAAAATTAACATATTTTAAATCTTTTAATTTATCAATTCAAATTCAATTTAAGTTTTTAAATTCAATTCAAAATCAAATCTGATAAGAGTACAATTTTGACACATTCATTATCCTTATATATGTATTAGTTTTAATTAGAATAAATGTATATTTACAATTTATTTATTTGCTGTTGAATAAAATAACAAATTTATCAATTTAAATTAGTTTATTATGAAGATTATCATATTTAAATTGGGTTTGAAATTCCGGGATATCACATTGTCACACCATTCTACTAATATAACGCTGCTCTTTGAAGCTGTTTAGAATCAAATCTTCTCTTCTGCTCGTCATTGAGCCCTAAATCTGCAAAGATCCTCTCACAATGTAGTAACCGATTCTCCACTTCAATGTCATCTTTAGTTCCAATGAATGGCTTTCCTCCTAACCTAGCATAGTCTCTAATCAAAACAGCATAATTGTTGACTACTGGAGCTCCCTGAACTCCTTCAAAATTTCTCCCAACAACTCTAGTAGTAAACCCGTTTGCATCATGTTGACAAAGAACTGATACACGACCCCCATTTCAACTCTCGAGACTCCAGCACCCTCATTTTCCAGCTTGTGCCTGACCTTGGTTCCTTCTCGTATTTGGTCTGGCATATTCATTAGTGGTGGTACTTTCCCAAAGTTAACTCTTCCACTTCTGGCTTCTATATCTGCATTCAAGTCTCGTAAGATACAGAAGAATAGCCTAAAAGAGATAGTAGAACAGAGATATAACATATACTTATACTTAGTAAATACAAGTACATTACTATAGCATTATCCCATACCTGGTCTTATCTCTAATTTCCTTAGGATTATATTTTCAAAAACCATTTTAATTTAAAAAAATTCATAAACCTATGCTCCGATACCAAGTTGTAACATCTCCTATCTTGAGGCCCAAAACTAAGCACTACACATGCTATAGTCATTTATAGTATTAACTTCCGACGATAAAATACGGTAATGCTAATGGTATCCATTATTTCGGAAGTAAATGAATATGAAACAAAATCACAGATTATAAAAAACTAGCTTATTTGATTACATTTCATAAAAAAAAGTTTCACATCCAATTACATAATCTTGTATTGTTTCCTAGGTTCAAATCAAATATAGTTATTACATAAATACACCAAGAGCAGCATATGAAGATACCGCCTTGGATGACTAGAGTACTAAATAGTCAAATAGACTTAATGCAACATAGCAGAATAAAACAAAACAACTCCTAAATACAGCTATCATTAGCCTCCTGCCCATCCCTAGAAGCTTTAACCGTCAACGAACTAAACCTGAAAATCCTCAACCCTCAGCCTGCTCAAACCAATTTTTGAGCATCCAAGAGTTTAAGAGGAAAAGCATAAACTTTGAGTCAGACATAAAGCCTAGTTTGAATAGTAATATACATCTCGGTTATTTGATATTAAGTAAGACCACGCCGCTTAGTGGAATAGGTTTCTCTGCACTAATTCCTTTCTAAAACATATTTTTTGCAAATCATAATCCTATAACCAAAACTGTTAAAACAATAAAGCAGTATCATGTATACATAAAAATCAGGTAATCAATGGAATATCTGTCCAAACACTATAGTTTTGTTTGGCTAACTAAAAACATTTGGCTGATTCGGGTCTACCAGACAAAATAAACAAATATTCTAACTTCTGTTAGACACTACTCTTTTGGACAGTCTGTCCCCAACTTACTTCTTCCAGGATTAACTAATCCTAATGGTTTTGCGAGCTCACCAATAACCTATCTCTCCTTTATAGATCCCTTTCTATATGTAACATTAGCTTAGTCTTACCTATAACAAAGCCCTACACACTGGAATTTTGGACTTATATTAACTAGGGGCTACTAGCTAAAGTATAGGTTGCGACCCCATACCAGTCCCATCTGGTATTCTAATATCTGAGTCATTTTACTTAGGGTAATCTACACTTAAATTTTTCTTTAAAAACATTTTCTCTCAATTTAATTTAAACCTTTAAATCATACATAAACAAGGAAAATATATTCTATGCTTTACTCAAATCATCTTGCCATTTTATATATACTTTACACAAAACTATGTTGATGAAAACATTTGAAACCTTTGAAATTACCACTTTTGAAACCATTGAAAGCACCCCTTTCGAAACAAGTAAACTACTTTGCTTTATAACCCTAGGTTGAAGGCCAAAACATTACTTTCGAAACAATTCATAATCAACTTTTCGAAAATATTGAAATAATCCCTTTTAGAAACTTTATAAACCATATACATCCTTCTTTTAAAACACTTTAAACATTGCTTTTCGAAAGCATTGGAAACCTTCCATTTAAAACCTTTCGAAAACATTGGGGAACCAACCATTCTAAGCCTTTATCTTAAACCTTTCGAAAGCACTAAGTCAAATAAAACATATGGAACAACCTTTCAAAACCATTTAAAACCATTCCTTTCAAAACCTTTGGGTTTAACTTTCAATAGAACAAAGGACCATAAAACAACTAAGTCGAATGCACTCTTTCAAAAATAATTTCCTAAGTAAAGAAGTTGTAACATCCTTAATTTTTGATAAGATTATTCTGAATATTTAGTCAGGTAAATTAAATAGAATAATGATAATAAGGAGATTGAGATTTGAATAATTTATATAGGACCATGCTTATTAATAAGATAAATGGGCTTTAAATTGGTTTAAAGATTAATTTAATTACACATGGACATATTAGTAAATTAACCAATTAATTATACATGGCTGTATCTTTTTGGAATTGCCCATTCACGTTTCATTTCCACTTCCACAAATGAAAATTCAGAAAACCTAAACCAAAGCCGGCAATTACCAAGGAAGAAAGGAAGAATTTTAATCGAAAGCTAAGTAGGATTAATCAACAACAAATTTCAAATTCCTTATCAAGGTTAAGGTGAATAATAATTTTCTACAATGTTTATTTTTGTTCTATGATTGTATGGTTTCGAATTTATGATTTAAATTCAATTTTGTGATAAAATAGATGATGATATACTTGAGTTATATTATGATGATTTGTTTTAATTCATAAGCTTATGAGTTTGTCCAGTTTTAGTATAAAATAGAGAATATATGATTTTAGATTGCCATGGAAAAATTTTATTTTAAGTAAAACACATTTTTGGAGATGGGTTTTAATTTTCAGAATTTCCCAAGCTATGGAAATTTTATTATGAATTTTTGATGAAAGATATGATATAATTGAGTTTAAAATTTATTTCGAGAATTTCATGAAGAAATTGGATCTAAACTTTTAATATGTTTGATTACAAGATGAAATCGATTTTCTGTAATTTTGGGGATTTTTCCCAGTTGAACTATTTGGGGAATAAATTATCTTAAAGATGGGTTTTTCTTCAGAATGTCGATTTTTGGTTGTATGGAAAGGTTTTAACACAAAAATCCTTCGATATTGGATCTGAATAAATGCGGTAGTTTTAGTTGTAAAGTAACTGAAAAGTTTTATGGCAGCCAATCAGTATTTTACAAATAGGCAAGTTGTTAAAGAGAAATTACCAAAAGTTGCTATAATTCAGCCTTTAAACCAGAAAAAGGTGTTCCGCTTCTATTAGTAAGGACCTTTTGATGCCTTTGATTTAGCATCGTCCCAATCGAAACCTATACGTTTGAAACCACCATATTCGAAACCAATACACAAGATATCATGGAATGAAGTGAATTGGAAGGAAGGCATAAGCCAGAGTGTCGAAAGGGGTAGCTTCCGATGGGGTCGAAACTTTGCTTTGTTTTCAAAGTTAAAGTCTTGCCTAGTTTTACCTATAGCTTTCGACACAGTCGAAAGTTATGCTTTCAAAAAGGTTTTATAGTCAGCTTCGAAGAAGGTTTTCATGTTATGTTAAAGTATTTTCTTTTGAAGGAGCACCTTTTTCCTTCAAATAAATGCTTTCGAAAGGGTTGGTTTCGTCCCAGTCGAAAACAAGCCACCAATCCCCCTTTCGACTGCATTGAAGTCATATATGTTGTCGAAGGGGTTACTTCTATTTTACTTAAGCCTTTCTCCTGTATGCTTCCGAAAGGGTTTCAGTTTTTGAAGGTGATGGAGTCGAAAGGGGGTTTCGACTCTGTCCTTCGAAGTTTTGACTATTAAAGTCTTTTGCTTTCGACTAAGATGGTTCCGACACCATCAATTTTTTACCAAACTAATTTTTGTTGGTTTCAAAAGAGATACTTTCATATATAACCATTTTGACCCAAATGATGTTTTTGAAGAGTAAACCCAATACCTTCAAAAGAGGGTACTTTCATTTGTTACAAAGCTCTATATTTTAAAACAAGGATTGATACCATCGAAAGGTATGATAGGTTTCGAAAGAAAATGTTTATTAGTAGCTTTGAAAGATATGTATACAATGTCTTGAAAAGAGGCTTTTGCTTTCGAAGGAGGCTATCCAGAGGTTTCAAAAGAGATGTTTTTATGGTTTCAAACATAAACCCAATCTCAATTTAAAATAAAAACCATGGCATAAATAATTATTTTGAAATGTTATTCACATTGTTAATAACCGATAACTATGTTTTAGGGATAAGGGCATAATAACCAGTTATGTTGACGTAGTAGTGAAAACTTATCAGATGTTAAAATTTTAATTAAATATATTAGCAGAGGTCAATAGGTTTACGGTAAGCCCATGAAAACTATATGATATTGGCCGGGGCCAATAGGTTCATAGTCAATCCATGAAAACTATGATTTGATACTGGCATGGGTCAGTAGGTTTGTGGTTAGCCCATGAAAACTATATTTGGATTAAAATATTGGCAGTCGACCAATAGGTTACTAGTTAGCCCATGAAAACTAGGATAAGAGATAAAAAATTGGAGTTACCATTAGTTTCTTAATGATCCTATAAAAACTAAGTAATTGGATAGATAGTCCTTATCATTTAACATGTTAATAGTAACCCTAGAAACTATAACTAAGATAGATAGTCAGAATGAATGGGGATGGGTAATCCAGAATTGATTTATTTGCAAATTATCATAATGTTTTGAAATACTATATTTTTAACCATTGTGGATGCATGAGCACAGTGTATGGTTTTATAAATGTTTTGGGAAAATAGTGAGGTGAAAACCCATTCCATTAAGTGGCGTGGTCTCACTAGATATCCAAATGGTTTGAGATGGTAAATTATTGTTCATACTACGCTTCATGTATGACTTGAAGTTTTTATTTTCCACTTAAACTCTCAGGACTCAATTGATTACGAGTGGATTGAGAGTTAAGATTTCTATGTGTTCTTTTAGATGAATAAAATCTTCTGAGGATGTGTAGGAGGCAAGATTATTATTAGAGTTCTTTTATTTCCACTTTGTGTTTTGTTCATAAAGGAAAATTGTTTTTTTGCCTATCTATATACTCTGATCGACCAAGGGGGCATCTTCATATGTTGCTCTTGGCGTATTTTTTTAATAATTATATGTTACCTGAACTTGGTTTGTGAATCAGGATTATGTAATCAATTTGGAATATTTTAAAATGGAATGTGGAATTTGTTTGTTGTCTAATTTTTTTCCATATTCTTGTGTTTCTATACATCAATGCGTCTATCGCTGTGTTTGGTCATCGAGAATTAATAAGTAGCCGTTAGTTTTGGCCCTCCAAATAGGGAGATGTTACAAGTTGGTATCAGAGCATAGGTTTATGGAACGTTAAAAGAAACTTAGGAGATTTTCAAAACATAATCCAATGAATTAGATTATAAGACTGGAGTTTGTTTTAACGCTATAGTAACGTACTTGTATTTTTTAACTTGGTTATATATATAAGCATGTATCCCCTGGTCCCTTAGACTGTTCTTCGATATTTTACTAAGGCTCATATGCAGATTTACGAGAAAGGAGATATGGAAGTAGGAAACAGAAGAGGAAATCTCGGTAGAGGAAGCACCACAACTAATAGGAATGCTCGGCCCTCTACCAAGAGAAACCCAGGTCGACCGACTAATGCTAACAACCAAAATGCAGAGCCAATATGAGTTCTTAGAATCCATCAGTAGATATGAGGGCAATGTGTCAGTTCTTTACCGGTTTGATGCAAGCTGGAGTTGTTGCTAGAAATGGAGGAGGAGCAAATCCCATGGCTCAGGTTGGGAATATTGCTTTGTTGAGTATAGATTACACCAGTTTGGGTGGGAAGCCATTCTTGCGAACGGAGAGTTAGAATTGGCTATTGCATTATGAGTGTATATTTACTGATTTAGGCCTGAATGATGGGCAAAAAAGGAGGTTAGCCTCTAGGAAGTTGTAGGGGTCAGCACCACACTAGTAGAATAATATTACCGCTAGGGTGCCGGAAGAGCAGTTAACTTGGAATGATTTTGAGACGATATTTGAGCAGAAGTTTGTATCTAAGTTTGCTAAGTCTAAGCTGATAAGGAAATTTATGGATTTAGTACCAGGATAGATGTCAGTAGTGGAGTATGCTACTAAATTTGAAGAGCTGTCTAGGTATGGATATGCTATTATAGATAATGACATCAAGAGGATGAGAAGTTCATTCGAGGATTGAGGTCCGCGCTTACTAGAATGACCTTGACCCATGTCTGTGATCCTTATAATATAGTGGTGGATATGGCCATTCGTGATGAGGATTTGCTTGCTTATTTAGTTAAAGAGAAGGCGGTGGAGACCCAGGGTTCTCAGGAGAAGAAGAGAAAATTATTTGAGAAGATGGAAACCCAGAAGGGAGATACTTCCAAGAAGTCAAAGGCTGAAGTAGTTTGCTATAAGTGTGACAAGAAGGGTCACTTTGCTAACGAATGCTGGTCAGGAAGCCCGTTAGAGAGGACAAAGGAAAGGTTTTTGCTATAGGACCATCTAGGTGTAACGACCCGTAAACTTACCACTTTGAAAATGGAATATTTAATTTATTTAAATATTCAAATGTAGAATTTTAAAACTTAAACAATCAAGTTTTATATGATAAATAAGAATGGTAAACTTATTTTTGACATTGAATAAAGATTTTGGATTTCCATTGTAAAATCGACAAAAGTCGGATTCCAATAATGAAGATAAATATTCATGAAATTTGTTTAAAGGATAAATAATTCCTTTTAAATATATATATAATCGATATCAAACTCATTTGATAATAATAGTAATTTAATTTGTAATTGTTTGATAAATATACAAAACTTGTTTTATAAAATTTGACAAATTCGTCGCATACTGATAAATCGATGTCGTATTTTTACAAATAGATTTGGATATTATTTTATATTTTATAAGTTAAATATGCTTGTTTTAATTATTTAAAGATAATAAGAAATTTATTTTGAATTTTGGTTTACATAGATAAATAGTTTAACAAAAACGTCAAAATGTGACCGTAAAACGTTTTGTTGAAAATCAACCTTTTGTCGATTAAAAGTTATCGCAGTATTGTCACACCTTTGTTAACATATTTTAACATATACATTATACATTTTAATAACTAAGCATGTTTACTTTTACTAAACAAAATTAGAAAACTTCTAAAAGTCATTTGTAAAAGTAAGTAAGAATTAAGAAAAGTAAGAAAAAGTAAACATCAAATCAATATCACATCAAAACATTATTTTACTTAGCTTAGTTCTTAAGAGATTAAGAAATAAAGTAAGAAGTAAAAGGATGATGTTAAGTTTTGAAAAAGTAAAGTTTGATTTAGGTTGAAGTGAAGTTAGTTTGGTAATTTGGTAAGAGGTTATTTTAGTAAATTACCACTTCTTTCTTTTTCTATAAATACCCACCTCCTTCTTCACTTTCATTCACATTTCTTCTTCTTATTTTCTCAAGCTTATTTAACTTCTTCCTCTTCTCTTTAATGGCTTCCAAGACATAGGAAAAAATTAGAAAGAGATAATGTCAAAATATCTACAAAATATTCAAAAGAAATCAATGTTCATCCTCTTCAAATCAAACTCATTTTTTCTCCACATTTTACCTTTTTCTCTCAGCCATAACTTCTTTAAAACCGAATCAAAATACAAATTCTTTTTTTCGAATCATGTATTTTTCAGCGGTAACAAATTTCATGTTGAGCACTTTGTCTCATTCTAAAGTAAAGCATGTCAAAAATCCACTTCTTTCCAGTGCATTTTCTAACCTAGTTTTTAAGCCAGAGAATAAGTCATTTTGTTTTGATCATAATTTGACCATAACCAATCCAAATAAAGAAACTATTTTCTTCAAACAATATAAAATTTCAATGGCTACAACTTTTATACTGGTCATTTTTTCCATTTTTGAGGTTTACTATACCTGAAACTCAATTATTTGAAGTGCATTTTCGGGCTTCATTTTTGTCAATCTGACAATACCTCTTCTTCATTCTATCATATCTTCTTCAAAAATAATCAAAATCAAGTGATTCTTTTTTCGAATTCAAAAGAAAGGAATTTTTAATAACTTTTCAGTTAATAAGTTTTTCAAATTTTAAGAGCAAGAAAATCAAAAACAAGAGAGAAGATGACCTATTTTTCGGGTCTAGTTTTTAGAATTCAAGTTCAAAGCTCTACCGCATCTTCTCTATATTTTTTGCCAACCTCCATCTCAAGTCTCGGCCAAGCTATTGGAAGAAAGAGAGTGTTTTTTTCTAGTGTTTAATGGAGTAGGAATTAATTAGTGAAGTATTAGTTGATTAGAATGTTGGTAGGAAATTAATCGCTTTGGTTTATGGTGAGAAACTCTGTTTAGCATCTCTATTTATATATATACATGTTTGATGACGTGTTATGATTTCTATGGATGCTTATATATGCTTTTATCATCAAGTATTGATTGTTTGATATGTTTGTAAAAATTATTTTACCAAGTCAAGTTGATACACGTCGATAAGCACAAAAGAAATCACTTTCCTTTTGAAAATGAAATGGTGTATATGGAATGCTTAAACCTTTTGGAAATAGTTTTAAAATGAGTGAGAAATGTTTTATAAACATTTTAATATGTTTAAGGAAATAAAGAAAGAAAATCAAGATTTCATCTTGTATATTTTAAAATATGTGCAAATCAATTTTCTAGAAAAATTCGTGCTTTTGCAGTAAAGTGACCAAAGTTTAAAACTGATATTTTAATTTTTTTTTAAAATATGAAATAAATTTTAAGAATCTTTTAAAAATATTTTAAACGATATTTAAGTTGAAATTATGGATATCTAAATGATATAAAAGTCGTTTTGAAGAATATGGCTTTTAAATACGATATTTGCAACACTTTTTGCAACGCTTTTCGTAGCAATTTGAAATGTCTTTTGAAATGCAGTTTTAAACTTAACAATTCTTTCCTATAAATTTTGTGAATGATTTTAAAAGAATAATTAAGTCATTTAAAGATGATTTGGAAGTTTTAATGAGAGTTTGAATAAATGGGTAAGAGGAATTTTTTATACCACTTAAATAATAAGTGAAGAAGATTGAATATAATAAACCGAGTAATGAGGAAATGACTAGTACATTTGTCCCGCCTGTGATATCTGGGAAGTTAAAACAAGATGTTTAACTAAGGTTAGGGATGGAGCAACCAGTGCCCTGAACTTACCTGACCTATGTTTTCTTTTCTTAGGCGAGGGATGGAATATATCGAAAGAAAAGCCAGGAAGCTCTAAAAGATCATAATTAAGTTTTCTAAGATAAAAGAAAAGAAATAAATTCTTTGAATTTATTATAAATGGTCTATATATAAGATCTATAAAATTGATATTTTATAAATAAAAGTAATGGAATTATAAAAGTCTTTTATAAATATTAAAATTGGGATTATAATCAACATATGGGTTTGCAATTGAAATTAAGAAAAGAATTTATAATGGATTTTATAAATAATAAGATTTGAAAGGAATGAATTTATAAATAAGAGTTTTACAAGTAATCAAATTATAACTGGATTTTGACTTATAAATGATATATAAATGGAATTTATTAGTAAAGAAATTTTGTATATGGAAGTTTATAAAATATGAATGGAATTTATAAAACTGTTTTGTAAATTTGAAATCAATTTAAATTGATAAGTTAAATGTGAAAGTTTATTAAAAGAATTATATTTGCGATTTTGGGCAATGAGTAATCCTTTAAATTGAATGGATGTTTTGGAAAGTGATATTATAAAAAGGGAATATTTTCCCCAAGTTAAAAGTTAAGAAAGAAATCTTTTATCAAGATTTAATAAATGATTTGAGAATATTTTCCCTAATTTCAAATTTATAACTTGAATATAAGAAAACTTTGATTAAGATTTAATGAATGATTTGGAAAGGTTTTTCGAAGTAAAAGGGAAAATGATTTGGAAGTATTCCAGGATTTAAGAAAGGTTTAAATAAACGAAATGATTTGATAAATGAGGCTTAATGATTCCATATACATTTGAAAAGAAAATGAAATAAATTTAAAAGGATATATCTAAGAAAGATGTTTTATAAAAGTTGAAGTAATTGATTTATGATTGATATCCACATATGAACTTAATATCTTTTAAATCGATAATTGACTTCGAAGGAACCGGGGTTGAATTTGGATAATTCCTATCCGAAAACCACTTCGAACTAATGGATACGTTCGAATGTGAAGACATGTTGAAGATAATGATTATTTAAGACCGTGGATCTTCATAGCATGAGGACTGCTGCTTGACTTGCTCTGGGTAGCTTCCATTATTGAGTTATATATAGCAGTGGTCTCCTCGTTGTGGAGATTTTTCGGATTACCAGGACTACTCGTTACGAGTGGTAGTAGGAGATTGCCTTTGGTTTTCCTCTTCTTGGACAACTTGTATGGATGTTTGTCTGACATTGCATTTCTAATACGTACATTGGTTTTTACAAACGTACATCCACGATGGCGGAGAAGGCAACTTCTCTTAGCTTAACACCCTCCTTGAGACATACGAGCTTAAGGGTTGTATTTGTGGAAGGCAATTAGTAGTTAATGGAAATGGCAATGTGGCATTCAGAGATATGATATGTGCTATGTGAAAAGGTAATCGTTGCCTCAAGCCTCATCAAACCGGAAATGATCGAAACAGGATCAGATGCAGCAAGGCTAAGTGGGTCATTCCCAAGTAGGGTATGATCATCCCCTTATAGATATATTTCTTCCCGCTATGACGTTCGGGATGTAAATTAATATGGTGTATGGAAACGTGCGCTCGGATAAAGGTTTACAAAGACCGAGGGATGACATATTTGGTACTATCTAGTTACAGAGGTAAGCCGGTCCTGTATTGGTAGAGGGCGGATGCTCTGCGCCTCAGGACATCCATCTAGAGGTGTACCCATTTTGGAAGGTAGATCCTTCACCTGGTCATTTGTATGAAAACTCATTCTCCAATAAGAACTTGTGGTTCTGTTTGCATTGGCGTAATGAATTGCCTCGAAATGCTATATGGGTAACCATTTCAGATAAGATTAATAATTTTATTTGTAAATGCTTTCAAAGAGATGTCATTAAAACTAATATCAAATGTTTTGTATAAAAGTGTCTTAGTTATCATAAGGTAAAAACCCGTCCGTGTTTTTGTATGGGCGTGGTCTTATGAGATACTCTTTATTTTCAAAGGATTTTATTCAAAGGTTGATATCTGACACTGTCATTTATATTTGAGTTTCTCACGCTGGTTTATCAAGCCTGATTTGGGTATGTTCAATACTCGGATCAGATCCGAGTAGTTTCAAGTTTAGTCGAAGACAGTTAGAGTTTCCAAAGGAGAGCTGGAGATTTTCATCTACGTATGACATATTCTATTATCCTCTGTGCTTTATTAGTTTTAGTTAGATGTTTGTCAGCAATTGTGAGGACAGATGTTTATAACTGTCCAAGATGAATTTAGGTTAGACTCTGATATATGTATTTAAAAGTTTCCACTGTAAAGATATTATTCAATATTATACGTTATTTCATTCGTGTGAGATTCTGTTCTGTCTTATTTTATTTATTACCCTTCATGTTTCGTCTTTTCGTGCAATTTGAGCTGGACATGTGTGGTTTATTGTCAGTTCAAAGGGTATGGAAAAACAGGCTATGACACTAGGCCTACTGCAGCAGATAAGGGAAAGACTATGATGGAAGGTACGCTTTTGATTCAAGGTATTTCATTTTGAGTACTTTCTGATACCGGTGCTTCACATTTATTTATATCTCAGTGTTTGCTTGATAGATTATGTCTAGAACACACCTACCTTGTTACTTCCTTAAGGATTGACAATCCGATAGGAGGGTATGCAACTTTAGGGTTAAGACGTGACCAGTTAGAACTTGACTTGTTAGGTCATAAGTTTGCATGCAGTTTGCATGTTATTGATTTCATATATTTCAGGATCATTTTGAGTATGGATTGGTTGAGTAGGTATGAGGATAGAATATTTTGCCAGGATAGGGAAGTATCACTGAGACACCATAATAGTCATAACCGAGTAATATTCTCAGTGAAGAAAACTGACAGAAGTATTTGTACCATGCTTAATACTAGGGAGGTAGGAAAAGAGTTAAGTCAGGTTCAGGTAGCAAGAGAATTTGCAAATGTTTTTGAGCCAGTCATGGACTACCTTCGAAGAGAGCGCTGTTGAGTTTAAAATTGATTTTGTGCCAGGGGCTGAACCTGTAAGTAGACTACCTAGCAGGATGACACTAACTGAGATGAAGGAATTGAAAATGCAGCTAGTGGATCTAGAATGAAGAAATGTTATTATACCAAGAAGTTCACCTTAGGGAGCGGCCGCGGTGTTTGTGAAGAAACCAGATGAGTCGTTAAGGATGTGTATTGACTATCGTAAGTTAAACGAAAGGACAATTAAGAATAAGTATCATTTGCCAAGAATAGATGATATGTTTGATCAGTTGAGTGGAACTATAGTGTTCTCCCAGTTGGATTTAGCGACAAGTTTCCATCAGTTAAGAGTGGCAGAAGGCAGTATTCCTTTGACAGCATTTCGATATGGTTCATACGAGTGGTTGGTAATGCCATTTGGATTTATGAATGCACCTGCTTTCTTCGTACATTTGATAAACCGAGTTTTCCGAGAGTACTTGGATAGGTTTGTACTAATGTTTATAGATGACATTCTAGTATACTCTAAGGATGAGAGAAAGCATGAAGTTCGTCTTAGTGTGGTGCTTGAGACATTGAGGTAGAATTATCTAAAGGCAAAGTTTACCAAGTGTCATTTTTGAAAGAAAGAGGTAAAGTTTCTTGGTCACATGGTTTCAGAGAAAGTCTTGTTGGTTGGTCCAGATAAGATCGAAGCAATGAATAATTGGAAAACACCAGAGACAGTGACTGAGATCAGGAGTTTTCTTGGACTTGCTGACTACTACCGGAGATTCATTAAGGATTTCTCGTGGACAACAGCACCCTTAACTTAGTTAACCAGGAAGGAGGTGAGATTTGTTTGGTCCGACAAATGTGCGGAGGCATTCCTTAAGTTAAAGCATTTATTGACCAATGCACCAGTATTTGTTGTTACAAACAGAAACCAAGCAATGGTGGTGTATACTAATGCATATGGAACTGGATTAGGAGAGATGTTGATGCAGAATGGTAAAGTCATTGCCTATGCATCTAGGAAGCTTAGACCGCATGAAGTTAGATGTCCTACTCACGATTTGGAGTTGGTAGCTGCGATCTTTGCATTGAAAATTTGAAGACATTATCTCTTAGGTGAGAGATTTGAGTTGTATACTGATCATAAGTCTTTACAGTATTTATTCTCTCAGAAGGATTTGAATATAAAATACCAAAGGTGGTTGGAGTTTTTGGCTGCTTAAGATTTTGGTACAGAATATACACCATGGAAAGGTAATAAGGCGGCGGATGCTCTTGGCAGGAAACATCATCATGTCGTTTTAGCTGAGTTGGCGGAATGGACTGATGTAGAAGCATTACCCAGTTGCGGTGTGCAGTTAAGATCGACTGCTGGTTGCCAGAGTCCCTCTAGGGTGTCTTGTTTAGAAGTTTGATCAATATTGATTGAAAAAATTGCTTCTAAACAGAAGGAGGGTCCAATATTTGCTGAGAGGATCAGAAGACTTGAGGTTGGAACAGAGATCGATGATTTAAAGGATTATAGTCTTGACTAGAGAGGGTGGCTAAGAAAGAAGGGATTGTTGTGTGTTCCAAATACGGAAGACTTAAAGAAAGAAGTTCTTGCAGAATGTCATCGATCGAAGTTTACGATTCAGCCTGGATAAACCAAGATGTATCAGGATATGAAGAGGAGCTTCTATGAAAAAGCATGAAGAGGGAAGTTGGCTTGTGGGTTAGATAGTGTGCAAACTGTCAACAGGTGAAAGCTGAACATCAGAAACCAAGTGGGTTACTACAGCCTTTAGATATTCCAATTTAGAAATAGGATTCGATATCCATGGATTATATAGACGGGTTGCTAAGATCAAATAGAGGTAATGAAAGTATATGGGTTATAGTGGACAGATTGACCAAGAGTACCCATGTCATTCCAGTTAAGTCAACCTGAACGGCACGTATTTTAGCTAAGTTGTTCTTCAAGAACATAGTTAGACTGCATGGACTTCCTAGTAGTATAGCCAATGACAGAGATGCATTGTTACTAGTGAATTCTGAAAGACTCTAAAGGAAGTGACGGGTACCAAGCTTAATATGAGTACCACGTATCACCCTCAGACAGATGGGCAGACAGAGAGAGTCAACAAAGTACTCGAAGATTTATTAAGAGTTTGTGTATTGGACTTTTGGTGGATCTTAGGAGGATCACCTATATTTGGTTGAGTTTTCCTACAATAACAGTTATCAGACTAGTATAGGAATGGCGCCATTTGAAGCTTTATATAAGAGACTATGCAAATCACCAGCATGTTGGTTGGAGACTGGAGATAGATTGGTCTTAGGTCCAGACTTTGTTATAGAGGCATCAGAGAAGATTGAGTTAACCCAGGGAAGGATGAAGAAAACTCAGTCCAGGCAACAGAGTTACGCAGATAAGAGGCATAAGGACCTAGAATTCTCAGTTGAAGGTAAGGTTTTCATTAAGGTATCACCTATGAAGAGTGTGCTACGATTTGGAAAGTTGGGGAAGTTAGCCCCAAGTATGTAAGTCCATTCCAGATTATAGAGAGGATTGGAAAGCTCGCATACAAAATAGAGGTGTCGAGCAGTCTAGCAGGTGTGCATAATGTATTTCGTGTGTCTCATCTTCGCAAGTATGTGCATGATCCAAAGACTACTATTCCTTCGATAGAGTTTGATAACTTAGTGGTGGAGCCTAATTTGACTTTTGTTAGACAACCAGTTTGGGTTGTAGCCAAAGATGAGAAAAGATTAAGGGACAAGATAGTTAGGTTGGTGAAAGTTTAGTTGAGCGACAATGAGAAGGACTGTGCTTGGGAGATGGAGGGAAGGATTAGAGATACTCATCCTAATCTGCTTTAAGGGTATGCCTATATTAGATTTATCTAGATAGTTGCTAGTTAGTTAGACTGGTAAAGTTGTTAAGAGTTGTTACAGATGATTCTAGATTTTAAGGGGGGTTTCTATAACATCCCTAATTTTTGATAACATTATTTAGAAGATTTAATTAGATAAATTAAATAGAATAATAATGATAATGAGATTGAGCTTTGAATAAATTATATAGGGTCATGCTTATTATTAAGATAAATGGGCTTTAAATTGGTTTAAAGGTTAATTTAATTACACATGGACATATAAGTAAATTATACACGGCTATACCTTTTTGGAATTCCCCATTCACGTTTCATTTCCACTTTCACAAATGAAAATTCTAAAAACTTAAACCAAAGTCGGCCATTAACAAGGAAGAAATTTATTTTGAGAATCTCAGGAAGAAATTGGGTCTAAATTTTTAATATGTTTGATTACACAATGAAATCGATTTTATGTGATTTTGGGGGATTTTTCCCAGTTGATTAATTTGGGGAAATAAATTATTTTGAAGTAGGATTTTCTTTAAAATGTCGGTTTTTGGTTATATGGAAAGGTTTTGATGCTAAAATCCTTTTATGTTGGATCTGAATAAATACAGCAGTTTTAGATGTAAAGTAATCGAAAAGTTTTATAACAGCCAATCAGTGTTTTACAAACAGGCAAGTTGCTAAAGAGAAATTACTAAAAGATGCTATTACTCAACCTTTTAACCAGAAAAAGGTGTTTCGTCCCTATTAGTAAGGACCTTTCGACGCCTTTGATTCCACCTCGTCCTAGTCGAAACCCATAAAGTACCAACATAGTCGAAACCAATACACAAGATATCACTTAGATGGTATGAAGTGGATTGGAAGGAAGGCGAAAGATAGGGTGTCGAAAGGGGTAGCTTTTGATGCGGTCGAAACCCTGCTTTGTTTTAAAAAATTAAAGTCTTGCCTACTTTTACCTATAGCTTTCGAAAAGATTTTATAATCAGCTTTCGAAGAAGGTTGTCATGTTGTGTTAAAGTATTTGCTTTCGAAGGAGTACCTTTTTCCTTTAAATAATTGCTTTCGAAAGAGTAGGTTTCATCGCAGTCGAAACCAAGCCTTTAATCCCCCTTTCGACTGCATTGAAGTCATCTATGTTGTCGAAGGGTTTACTTCTGTTTTACTTAAGCCTTTCTCTTGTATGTTTTCGAAGGGGTTGAGGGTTTTGAAGGTGATGGAGTCGAAAGGGGGTTTCGACTTTGTTCTTTGAAGTTTTGATTATAAGGTCTTTTGCTTTTACTAAGATGGTTCCGGCACCATCAATTTTTCCTCAAACTAATTTTTGTTGGTTTAAAAAGAGATACTTTCGTATATAAACATTTTGACCCAAATGATGTTTTTAAAGAGTAAACTCAATACTTTCGGAAGGGGGTACTTTCATTTGTAAAGAGATAGTTCCTACTAACATTAATGACAAGGACAACTCATCCAAATTCCATATAAATTAAATATTTTAATTTGAATTTAGTTTTGAAATACTAAACGCGACGAGCTTTTTGTATCACATATTCCAGTGTAATAGACAACTTTTCAAAATGTTTGTGTTTAAATGTAGTGTAGTGCATTACATTTAAATGATTGCCATGTAAACCGATTTGAAGTTACAATAATCTAATATAAAAGCAAAAATTGGCCTTAAGAAGCATATATTATGTTATGTAGTGCTAGTTCAAAGGTATATTATCTTAATAAATTTTTATTTAATCGAGCTCTTAAGTTAAAATTTATGTCGTGCAATAAGTGACTGGCATATGGTGTATATCTGCATGTATGAGGCTCGAGTCATCAAAAAGTATATAATAAATTATTATTATTTAAAATATGGTATTTAATGTTTTGATTCTGATGGAACTTTCTATTTAGCACCTTTGTATCTTAAGCGCCTGTTTTTAAGGTAATTCCCCCATCTTTCTAATTCAGAATGATTTTAGTTGACTAAATGCTTAAACAGTAGTTTTTGTACAAATGCTTCTGACTGAAGCTGTTGTCATATTTCATCATATCTTATTGTTGATACCCAAATCATCTAATTATAACCTTAAAACACATAATTCTACTTTCCATATTTGAATGGATCGCCTTTCAATAAGAAAAGGTACAAATAGTTCAATCTTGACACACAATCAAACAAACTAAAAGCTAGCGTGGTTTCTCATTCATGATTTAGCATAAAAGTTCCTATGAAGAATTGAATTTAGTACTCACAAGATTATTCCAAACCTTTAAATATCAAGGTCAAATATTCACCATCCAAAATTGTTATATTCTCGTATGAATGTCTACATCATAAATCTATAATAGTACGAGAAAGTAACATTAAAACCATAAAGTTGTTTATTATTTATGTTCATATGTTGACTGACTTTCTTTGCTTTTTAAAATTGTTGGGCAATCCAAGCAGAAGACTTCTTAAAAACATGTACCTTACTATAAGAACTTTCGACACAAAATCTGTTGATGCTCTGCCATTTTAGTTTCCATATACCTATCAACGACACAAAGGTGATGATGCTACAAGGGGTGTACCCTTGGGATTTTCTTGTCAGCCCCATGTTGCCCATCGTCGCTGTCAGTGCCCCCCAACTTATGGTTGCCATTAAAAATATAGTCATCCCCTCTATTGGGTGCCTTAAACATCATGTGTAATTTCCACTTTTCTGAAGAACTTGAAACTAGTTTGTCAATGGTTGTACATGTTGTTGTAGGTGGTGCAAGATTCGTCTTTAACATCGTTCCCAGTTGAAGTTCTATAATGATGCTGCAAGTGGTTAAGAATAGTAGGAAGCAAATGATAACAGCATCAACAATGTACACGACCTTGAAAAGGTAAAATTCAGCTCCAGTATGATTGTCGCCATCAAGTAGGCAAAAAATGCAATTGGTACAAAAAGTGAAAGAACGATTTTGAATCATGAATTATGCGAAGAAACGAAAGAGAGATGGTTGCAGGAAGGCAAGCCATCAAGAGGACTAAGGATTTAAAGTCCTGAAAGCCATAGATGGAGAGATAGAGCTGACTGAAGATGGCACTGCTAAGGCTAGTGAAGCCTTTGAGCAAATTAATTACGATGCCACAGGCATGGAAGAAATTCCCGATGAAGGTGACGAGGGCACATATGTTGGAGAAGGACTGGGAGTTGGCCCCAATGCTGAGGTAGAAGCAGCACCTATGCCAGAGGACCGGGCGATGGATTTTGTGGGTGATGGAAAGGTACGTCATATTTTCGTTCATATTTCCTTGCTTTTTTATCCTTTCTTTTGTAAAATTCATCATTTGTGTTTTTACAGGGTAAATGTGTGCCTAGCAAAAGCTTTGTTATGGGGATTCTAACACAAAACTGCTCAAATCAAAACCCCAAAGCATAGCAGAAAACGAGATCGTGGTTAGAATTGCAAATACAACCAATCAATGACTTGATCCAAATCTCAGTCCGATCCAAAACCAATCACAATTATAATTAGAATCACCAAACAAGCAATAGAGAAACAAAGGAATGGTAATAAAATAAATCACACACTGATTTATAGTAGTTCCACTAATGTCTTCTTAGTATACATCCACTTTGAGAGAGCTTTTATTAATACCAATGAGAAGAGTACAAGAGATTAATTACAATGATCACAATATTCACTGTAGAATATGATTTTGTGGAACCCACTACAACAAAAATATTATGTTACAACATTGATTCTGCAACAGTTCACCAAAGTGTTGTAAAAAGGTAGATTTTTCACAACATTTGTTAAGGAAAACGTTGTAATAGATTTTTTTAAACAACATTTTATGTACAAATGTTGTAAAACAAAAACTATCTACAACGTTTGTTTAAACTGTTATAAAAAACAACTTTTAACGATGACTTTCTCACGTTGTATTATGATTACTTTTTCAAAACATATATGTGATGTTATTGAAATATGCGAATAATAAAACGTTTTTTAAACATTGTAAGTTTATAGTATTTTTTAAACATTGTAAGTTTATAGTATTAAACAATATTATCAAACGTTGTAAACTCAAAGAAAACCAACAAAAAAAAATAGTTGTAAACACTATTTATTTTTTATTTTACAACATCTGCATAATGTTATCACAATTCATATTTAGGACAATGTTTATTTTACATTGCTACCGGTATTATATTTTACAACATACGGTTGATGTTGTTAATTCTCAATTTTATCAATATTCTAGTAACATTGTGATAAGCATGCTTTATAATTTTTTTATGGCATTGTTAAAGGTCTAAATAAAGACAACAAAATGTGAATATTATGTTTAAAAAAAAGTGTAATAACTTCAACTTGACGTTGTAATTTCATGTTCCAAAGAAAAAAGTTTTGGTAAAATTGTAAAATATTTTGCATTTAATGATGTTTGTTTGATATCGTAAAGTACTTCGCATTTAATGAGGTTAATTGATATTGTAAAATATTTTACTAAGGATGTTTTATTACTGATTTGTATAATTCATTATGCATTTTTGTGTTTTAACACTGTTTAACTCTTAAACTTTCAACTAGAACATACCGAATATTACAGTGTAAGTAGGCTAGGCTGACCCCTTCAATTCATATCAAGGTACCATTATTCAAAAGTTGAAGGACGTTACATTAATCTATATTTGAGCTTACTTGAATATATTATAGCATGAGCATTACATTAAACTATACTCTGACAATTTGCTCATATATTTAAACGAAACTGCAACTTTTCATTTACCTACTGCAGTTGACAAACATCAAATGTCTAACTTTGATAAACTTGAATCAAACATTTCAACAACTAATCCAAGTTGAGCATCATCAAACACCATATAAACAACACCGAATTAACTAGTCTTAAAAGTAAAAGAGTACATCATCTGATTTTGATGGTAGGAAGAAAAATACACAAGGAGACTGCGATAATCTAAAGGTTCCTATAATAGTTTTTCATGCAAAAGTACGTGAATTCATGGCTACTGTTCAACACCTCAATTGAAAATCTACCTTTTGTCTCATTCTACTGGGGATGAAATTTCAGAGTGCGACTAAAGCATTAATGATGAGAGGAAAACTTGTAATTATCCACAAGTATCGAGTTGATCCAAATGTTGATCAAGCTATCAATTTGTCTGTTGTTTCCTTGCTAACCGACCCTGACAGTGATGTAGTAAACCACATTAAAGCATTGCCATAAAGTATTCTTGAATTTGTCTTTCCTTTGCCCATTAATATAAGATGATTATGAATCACAGTCGCAAGTGCAACCCGACCATACTCTTCTAGACTAGAGCGATCAATGTAGTACTAAAGATCAGGAATATCATGGTTTATAAATGAGCCAGTTGATGCGACAAAAAGGCTAAAATGAAGCAAGGTGGGTTTTTACCTCAGTTATCTCATAATGTGAAATTAAATTGAAGTGCTCACATGGATTCAACTTGAAATATGAAAGTATCAGGTAATAAAATGTTACTTATACATTGAAATTATACATAAAAGGTTGATAGCGTTGACAATTGTCAGGATCTCCAATATAGGACACTTAAGCTTTTCAACATGATGTTTCTGAAAATTTAGAAAGGACATAGAACGGAGCTTAAAAATGTTAGGGTAAGAAAGATATAAACTCAAAGATTGTCACGACCCATTTTCCGTACCGTTTTAAACTGACTTCAAACCACACTTGTCAGTCATATTGCACGGGAAGACAGATGGTGAAAGAAAGAAAGAAGGTATAAATAGAAAGAATATAGAAGAAAAGAGAACAATCAGAATCTCTCAGCGGATCGAATAAATTATAATATAAATAAATCTTTACACAAAACCAAAACTGTTGCTTTACATAACATACACAGACTTTACATCAGAGTTACAACCATTCAACTTGGACAGTTTATATCAATCCTATCCCTATAACAATGACCACACAACTAAACACAAACTAAATATAAGCATCTACGTTAATATGTCCCCTGATTCCAGCTACTCTTCTGAAGCTTCCACTTTTCCAGCTAAACCTGGAAATATGCTAGGTCTGACCCAAGCATATAGGAAAAACACCAATCCCAGGTCAGTCTGGTATACCAGCGTGAGAAAACACACTCAACTTGATTATTAAAGTTTAAAAATCCTTTCAAAATCAAAAGCATCTCGTAAGACCGCGCCACAAATAAACATGTCGGGTTTTTACCTTACGATAGCCAAAACATTTCTTATAAAATCCTCTGATATTATAATAGGGTCTATATACAAATACTTATTCAAATAGATGAAATTTTTACACGATTAAATTCTAGCATACTAGCCATAAAGTGGGTTATACAATCAAAACCGTAAAAGGCACGTAGGAAGAATGGATTTCCAATTAATGACTAGGCACTAGGGTACCACCTATCACAGTATGTGGCCTAGATTACCGTACCGAGGACCCCTCTCGATCATCTGCAACACAAGACCGGACTACCCCTTACTGGATAGCCCGATCAAGATCACCCCACGGTTGGGATCAGCAACCGCCCACACTACCGAAAATAAAGGGACATCTAGACAGGGATGACCTCACCCTACTTGGGTGCTATCCACTTAGCCTTGCTTCATAACCTCTAATTTTCAGTCATTCCCTGTTGATGAGGCTCGAGGTTAAGCGTTACCTTTTTAGAACATATCACTTAGAATGCTCACCGTCCACCTGATGATGTTCTGAAAGCATTCGTCCATACAAGTCCGTTCCGGGTTCGAACGGAACCGAAGGCATTATTCCTTCTATATCCATTTTGGAATCACCCTCAGGATTAGTAGCGACTAGCCCTTGCACTTCACTTCTCCATCTTCGACTCCAAGTTCTTTTTTTCATCATGAAAACGTACTCGTTGGATCGAAGAGGTTTTCGAATTTCAAATCCGATCCCGGTTTCTTTGAAACAAAGTTCGCTATTACCCGGTAAACTCAACCCTGGTTCTTTAGGAAATACACTAACGAAGTACAAGATCGGAGTTCGCCTCCCAACCGTTTGTGGATGGTTCTCCTAATAATTCGCCCTAGAGAAAAAACGAGTTTGTAAGTACGGTATAGCACCTCGAACGGTAACCGTACCATATAATTCTCGAGTCTCCTCTAGATATTTCAAAAGTTAATTTTTTTTTGTCCAAATTTGATAGTCGGTTATTTAACTATCAAAAATAATCAATTCAACCAAGTTATTTCCGTTGCAACCATTAAACCTTGTTCACATTTTAAAATCCAAACGGATTAAAAATTACTAGGAAAGCTTATTTCATTAGATAATTATATATAAAACCATTTCTTTCTAAATCATACTTATGAAATTTCCAAATATTATTTTTAATTTTATTAAATAAAATACTCTTTATAAAAGTTAATATAAAATATTATTTAAAACAACATTTATAGTAAATAGGTTTATATTGAAGAAAATAAATTCAAATACTAATTTACTCAAAATAAACCTTCAAATGATCATTACAAAAATAGTTTTATACTTGAAAATAGTTTAAATAATACCTACTTATAAAAATTATACCTTTATAAAGATTTCCAAAAATAATAATAAACTACTTTTGATATTTCTAAAATATTTATCAATTCTTTTAAAACATTACTAAAAATAATATTTATTTTTAAAATAAAACTAGTTTTAAAACTCAATCCAAACAGAATAAGGCTTATCAGTCTCAACGGTACTTATCAATTCGCAGTCCACACAGATATTCAAAATCAATCAGCTTCCATAGATCGATTCACATTGTATTCTCAAATACAATTAACAGTCAGTTAACAGATATATGCATGAATAACAGGTCAGAGATTACCACTGCTAGTGAACAATTACACAGATAATATCAGATAGATGGCTTATATTATCTGTAGAGATTAAATTAACTATTCAGCGGAATGTGTTTGATTCGCTGTCCAGATGTCAAATAGTTTGAATAATCTACAATTAACACAACTCTTAGTTTGGGAACATCTTAACAGTAGGCCGTATAAAATTATACAACTGCATTCATTTCCAATTGGTAATCAAACCTTATCTATACAAGCTTGTAAAATTCCACTTATTTAGTTTCACAATGGATCATACGACGGCGTACCATCCGTCGATACGAATCAGCTTCTTATTAACACACTATTATATGTGAAATTAAGTAATTATTATAAACATAATATCACTTAAGAACTTGAATTCATTTTAAAGTATAAACATTTATTTCCCTTTAATTATCTCAATTATACTTCACTTTATTCAAAAACTCTAAGATTAATAATAATTTTTTTTAAAGCTTGTCCACTTAATAATAAAATCACTTATTTAAACGACTTAATAAAATCTCAAACAAAATCAAGTTTATTTTTCCCAAATTTCTTTGTCTTAAATAAACCTAAAATAAACACTTAGCATTAAAGAAAATTGGTTTTAAAATATTTATTCAAAACAACATGTTTGTTATAAACCATTGGAAAATAAATAGATTATGGATTTTGTTTTTACTTTATAATCAAATCCTTTATTAACAAAAATCTTGTTTTAAAATAAACATTTTATATGAAAGAGAATTTGTCTTATATATTCATTCTTAACCAACCAACTTGATATATACTTAAAGAAAATTAGTTTTCCTTTGAAAACAAAGTTAAATAAACCAACCTTAATTACAATTCCAGTATTAAATTAGAACGGGCCGAAGCCCACAACGACACAACACAACCCAAACCCGCTTCTTCTTCCCGAAATCTCGCCTGAATCCCGCTCCATTCCATCTCCAGGAACACAAAATCGATCGAAAATACATATCGATACATGAAAAATCGACCGACTCGAATGTAACTCGAGACCATCTTCAATCCCACACGCACGCATGAGCCACCCTCCACCTCATCGTCTCATGCAAACCCATAAATCCGATTGTGCACAATGACACGTGTATACATGCACCATCGAGTCGATGCCCACTCCGACCTCGCGATCATTTGAGTCGACTCCCCATCCTTCCCTGGTCACCATCACCACCTCGATGATGTCCCACCATCTCTCATACGAAAAATGATTCCTCAACCCGAACGAAGAAAACACCAGCCCCACTGCTCATCGAACTGCGCTCGCCTTCCACCATCGAACACCGCGTCTCCTTCGCCGATCAATGGCCCTTTCAATCCACTACCATTATGCCAAAACCCATGAACTCCGGTCGCACCATCTTCCCTCAAAAATTCCGCGATTTCACCATGGCCACAACCTCCCTTAAACCCTAAAAACCACTCGTTCATCCAATCCCAACCCAAAACCAAGATTCCACCACGGTCAGCACCTCCCCTAGGTCCACCAGCAGCTTCCAGACCCGGCCGCACCACCCCACGATGGTTAGATCGCCAGAAATAAATTTTTGAAAGGAAATCATTCATTCCCATATCTCTTACAATCTAGGTTGTTAAATATCACAATTTAACCTTTAAAAATCCTATTTCTACAAGGGAAATAAATGTGCGTGCTTAAATCTTTGATTCAATTGCATTGAAATTTCACAAAAATATGATTTTTACTGTAAAACGAGACCCGAGCTAACTACATAGCATAAATTGTTCATGAAAATATTTTTAACTTACACTAGAATATAAACATATTCCTTGTTTACATCAACATCATTCATGAATCGGGTTAATAGATATTTATTTTTGAAACTGAAATGAACAGAATGTTCACTGTCAACAGAGCATGCATATTATTTTCAATTTGAAAATAATTGTTTCTTACCTTAAACATCTTGGTTCCAGTAATTTTTAAACCTGAAGTTGAAGTCTTTGATTTAAAAATTAGAATCTTTAAAATTTGAAATCCAAATTTGCTTGAATCCACAGGGTTTGATACTGAACAGAGAATGCTCCGGTGGACTAGATTTACAGAGTACTTTCTTCTTTTAATTTGACTGTTGTTGCTTAGAAATTTAAACAAAGGCCATATACTGTTTATAGTTACAGATTTTGATTTATAAAGCAAACCACTCAGATCTAAGATAATAGATATATATACAACTTTAAAAAAGTTAAGGAACAGGGAATGACTATCTTGGTGGCTGGAAGATGTTGTCTCAGCTGAGAGGAAATTTGAAAATAAAATAAAATGATTATGTTAGATTTAGAACAGGAAGTTTATGCCAGATGTTTAACGTGTTTACTGATCTAAAGATTTATCACTATTAACCCATAGTTTATATTTTGTTAAAACTTGTTTTCTGCAACCTGTTTCACATAACAGTAATGACTTGCAACCTTTCTCTTATTATATATTTATATAAACTATAAAATGTTCAAAGTTTATATAACTATAAAGTTAGATAACCTATTGTTATTTTTGACAAACTTGTGTTGTATTTATACATTTACTACAAAACAAGAATTTCAAAGTGATTTTTAAAATGTCTTCAAAGATTTCATTTATCACTTATACATTTTGAAATAAAAGTGAGAAATTATTGAAATAACATTCTTTGTTAATATATTTGTATATATGTGTTACTTTAAACCAAACAAACTAAAATAATATTCTATACTTCCATTCACTTCAAAACCAAATGAATTTTTTTATTTAAATAAAATAACATTTCCAATATACATATGTTATTTTAAAACAAGGACTACAAAGGGGTGTAATAATTATTTTTAAATCCTTCATGTATATATAACCATATATACATCTTTTAGTTATTATATAGAAATATATTATTTCAAGATAAATCAAGTCACTTCCTTCTTTATTAATTAATACTATAAAAATATAATACTTCATAATAACTAAGTTCATTGATATCTATGTGTATATAGTTTCTCCTATTTATTTATAAGCGATTTTTATAGACATCAATTTATAACATTTTTATCTTATTTAAATATTATAAATCTTCCTTTTTAACTTATTATAACATATATAGAACTTTTTTAACTCAATGTATATATATATATATATCATTATTTTTAGAAACTTAAAATTCCTTTTTATTTAATATAAACAACATTGTTTATATATATACCAAAATCAAACATATCACTTTTAGAATAAAATATGCATATTTATATTTTAAAAACATAAATACATATCTTTAAATCTAAAAAAATATATACATTTTTGCTTTTAAACCTAAACATACATATAAGAAATTCTATTTAAATTAAATTTGTAATTTGATATGGATTTGAAAATTCAAGTTACACTGGTTTAGAAAATTGTTTGGAATTATTAATCATTGATCAACGAAAATATTGTATATTAAAATACAATATTTGTTGAATATTATAAATTAATATTCACAACTTGGGATGTCCAAAATTTCGGGTTGTTACATTCCTCCCCCCTTACAAGAATTTCTCCCCGAAATTCCGTAGCTAGTTAAGTAAAATTATCCACACAAATTAGAACAGGCCAATAACAATTCAAACTATATCAGCAAACACATTGATTCATACTGTATATCAAAATATACATTATATCTAGTACCAGCCAAAACTTCCTTCAAATGTTATCATCATCCATTCAACCATACATATATATAGATATATATCACCCTACCAAACATCTAACATCCATGACGTCCATGGGTCAAAAACACATAAAAAATCACACATTGCCAAGAGAAAGCAACCCAAACTAACTATGGACTCTTACTATCAGAGTCCTCCCTTCTAAATTCCTATTATCCAACATTTATAACATCATCTTTCCAAAAATAGTTTAAGGATACATTTGAAAAGTGATTATAGGATGGAGAAAAATATACAATAATATAGTAAGTTTATAAACAACTCATTTCTTTACTTTATAAATCCATATATATATATATATATATATATATATATATATATATAACAAATAAATTGTTATAAGGTTTTAAATTTCTCAAATACCCTTTTCTAGAAATCCATAATTATGAAAATTATCTTAAAGGGTGGAAAATTTTCCCAAAATATCAGTTTAAAAGTTTTTCCAAATTTCTCTAGTAAATAAAACTTAGTAAGAATTCATTTTCTAAAGATTCAAATTTTAAAGGGTTCAGTTTCTAAGGGTATAATCAAGTCAAAAAGACAACCAATGAAAATACCAAAGGTCGACGACTAAGACCACTCAATTCAAGATGATAAATTATTATCATCTCAACCAATCATTTTAAATACCGTACATATTTAAAAATCATACTTTTTATATAGAAAATAAATTTTGGGTAAAATTATTTCATTTAACCCTTTAAAATAATATTGTGTCCGTTGGCCTGGTTCAAGTGTTTAGAGATCCCTATCAATAATGTTAGCTACTCGTATTGACCAGAATCCATATGCCACTTAATCGATCAATTAACACAATATGAAAATCATTTTTATACAACCAACAAATACGCGCTCTCGTATATATATATATAGCTACAGACTCTATTCTTAATGAGCAACCCACTCGTACCTAGGTATTCACTCAACCTAGGCTCCGATACCACAATGTCGCGACCCATTTTTCTGTACCGTTTTAAACTAACTTCAAACCACACTTGTCAGTCAAATTGCAAGGGAAGACGGATAGTGGAAGAAAAAAAGAAGTTAGAAAGAGAAAGAAGATACAAGAAAAGGGAACAATCAGAATCTCACAGCGGATCGAATAAATTATAATATAATAAATCTTTACATAAAACCAAAATTTCTGCTTTACATAACATATACAGACTTTACATCAAAGTTACAACCATTCAACTTGGATAGTTTATATCAATCCTGTCCCTACAACGATGACCACACAACCAAATACAGACTGAATATAAGCATCTACGTCAATACGTCCCCTGATTCCAGCTCCTCTTCTGAAGCTTTCTCTCTTCCAGCTAAACCTGGAAATATGCTCAGTCTCACCCGAGCATATAGGAAAAACACCAAGCCCGGGTCAGTCTGGTATACCAGCATGAGAAACACACTAAACTTGATTATTAAAGTTTAAAAATCCTTTGAAAATCAAAATCATCTCGTAAGACCACGCCACAAATAAACATATTGGGTTTTTACCTTATGATAGCTAAAACATTTCTTGTAAAATCCTCTGATATTATAATAGGGTAAATCTACAAATACTTATTCAAATAGCTGAAATTGTTACATGATTAAATTCCAGCATACTAGCCACAAAGTGGGTTATATAATCAAAACCGTAAAAGGCACGTAGGAAGAATGGATTTCCAACTAATGACTAGGCACTAGGGTACCACCTATCACAGTACGTGGCCTAGATCACCGTATCGAGGACCCCTCCCGATCCCCTGCAACACAAGACCGAACTGCCCCTTACTGGATAGCCTGAGCAAGATCACCCCGCAGTTGGGATCAGCAACCGCCCAAACAGCCGAATATAAAAGGACATCTAGACAGGGATGATCTAGCCCTACTTGGGCATTACCCACTTAGACTTGCCGCATAACCCTTGATTTTCAATCATTCCCGATTGATGAGGCTCGAGGCTAAGCATTATTTTTTTTAGAACATATCACTTAGAATGCTCACCGTCCACCTGACGATGTTCTGAAAGCATTCGTCCATTCAAGTCCCTTCCGGGTTCGAACGGAACCGAAGGCACTATTCCTACTACATCCATTTTGGAATCACCCTCAGGATTAGTAGCGACTAGCCCTTGCACTTCACTGCTCCATCTTCGACTCCAAGCTCTTGTCTTCATCACGAAAACGTACTCGTTGGATCGAAGCAGTTTTCAGATTTAAATCCGATCCTGGTCTCCTCGAAACAACATTCTCTATTACTCGGTAAACTCAACCCCGGTTCTTTAGGAAATACACTGACGAAGTAGAAGATTGGAGTTTACCTCCTAACCGTTTGTGGACGAGTCTTCTTATAATTCGTCCTAGAGAACAAACGAGTTTATACGTATGGTATAGCACCTCGAACGGTAACCGTACCAGATAATTCTCGAGTCTCCTCCAGATATTTCCAAAGTTAGGTTTTTGTCCAAATTTGATAGTCAGTTATTTAACTATCAAAACAATCAATTCAACCAAGTTATTTCCCGTTGCAACCATTAAGCCTTGTCCATATTTTAAAATCCAAACGGATTAAAAATTACTAGGAAAGCTTATTTCATTGGATAATTATATATCTAAAACCATTTCTTTCTAAATCATACTTATGAAATTTCCAAATATTATTTTCAAGTTTATTAAATAAAATATTATAAAATTTATTATAATATATTATTTAAAACAACATTTATAGTAAATAGATTTATATTGAAGAAAATAAACTTAAATACTAATTTACTCAAAATTAACCTTCAAATGATCATTACAAAAATAGTTTTATACTTGAAAATAGTTCAAGTAATACCTACTTATAAAAATTATACCTTTATAAAGCTTTCCAAAAATAATAATAAACTACTTTTGATATTTCCAAAACATTTATCAATTCTTTTAATACATTATTAAAAATAATATTTATTTTTAAAACAAAACTAGTTTCAAAAATCAATCCAAACAGAATAAGTCTTATCAGTCTCAATGATACTTATCAATTCACAATTCACAATCCACACAGATATTCAAATCAATCAGCTTCCATAGATCGATTCATATGATATTCTCAAACACAATTAACAGTCAATTAACAGATATATGCATGAATAACAGGTCAGAGATTATCACTGCTAGTGAACAATTACACAAATAAGTCAGGCAGATGGCCTATACTATCTATAGAGATTAAATTAACTGTTCGGTGGAATGTTGTCTGTTTCCGCTGTCTAGATGTCAAACAGTTTGAATAATCTACAATTAACACAACTCTTAGTTTGGGAACATCTTAACAGTAGGCCATACAAAATTATACAATGGCTTTCATTTCCAATTGGTAATTAAATCTTATCTATACAAGCTTGTAAAATTCCACTTATTTAGTTTCACAATGGATCGTACGACGGCGTACCATCCGTCGATATGAATCATCTTCTTATTAACACACTATTATATGTGAAATTAAGTAATTATTATAAATATAATATCACTTAAGAACTTGAACTCATTTTAAAGTATAAACATTTATTTCCCTTTAATTATCTGTAATGTACGCGGATTTTCGTTGCCGAAAAACCGAATAGTTATGGGTTTAAGAAAGAAGAAAAGAAAAAGAAAGAAGAAGAGATAAGAAGATAGAAAATAGGAAGAAGAGAAAATAGAAAGGAGAACAGAAAATTTTAAAAATAGAAGAAAAAGAGAATAGAGAATTTGAAAACAGAGGGAAAATAGGATGGAACAGAAAACAACAGAACAACAGAATCTCACAATTTGCAGCGGAACAACATATAATAATAAATGAATAATCTTTAAACAAAGAACTATATCAGTTATTACATTTTATACATTTCATTTCATCATATCAACAGAGTATACAACAACAACAAACAGTGCAGCGGAAAAAGAAATACTATATAAGTAGTAATACGACATGCCATCCAGCTTGCCTCCAGCAACTCCAGAATATCCAGAATATCCTGATAAACCTGAACTCTTAACTGCCCGTGTGGAAATTGGTGGGCACCCAGAGTTTAGGAAGGAAAACAATAAACTCCAAGTCAGTCATGTGACTGGTGTGAGAACTCAAAACAGTTTACTTAACTTTAAAATCAAAATAGAGGAATATTTTTAAACTTAATTCGCAATGCTTTTAAAAATGAGACTACCATAAGGCCTCCCGCACACACACACAATGCAAACGCAGAATCGGAGGAGATTTCTCCTTATGATAGTCAAAGATGCTTGATACGCATTTAAAATAATATTTGATATTATTACTAGTGCATAATGTAGCAAAAATCATTCAAAAATAAAGATATAAATCTTAGCCAGCATAGACATTCCGCACTTATGCCTACTATAGCTACTATGTTCAATAGCAGGTTACCGCCACATTCCATAGCAGGTTATACAACTAAAACCGTACAAGTTTTGTATTGTTTCTTTGGATTTCCAACAAATGGTCAGGCCAAGGAACTTCCCATTGCCACATGGAAACGCCTCTGGCTGGACGTCCCCGAGAACTTAACCAGCTCTCTGCCAACACAAGGCCGGGTTACCTTTATCACTAGGTAACTACTACACGAATATGGCATCCCCCGGTCCCATTGGACCTTTTAACCGAGCGCTCGTCACCAACAACACCACACAGTAATAAAATATAGTGTTTCAACATGAGTAAATATCTGGGCTCCATACCATGATACCACCCTTTCCAGAAGGAAATGCACATACCCTAAAGGGAGCTACCCCTCATAACCTTGCCGCATCTTTCCTGTTTTGACCATTCCGGTATGTGAGGCTCGACGAAGTCACGTCCACAAAAACATACTTTATACAAAAGCCATGCTTTAGGTCAACAAATGATCAACACAATGATCACTAAGATAGACGATCAAATAAACGATCCTATCACAAATAATCAACACAATGATCATTTCAGCATCACTCAGCATGTCACATTACCAAATTGGGAATATATCGCTGATAACATTCAACTATATAACCTCTGAGCACGTACGTCTCAGAGGAGGGTGTTAAGCTAAAAGAATAAATTCTCCTCCACCAACAGAAATATATTTGAAAGAAATCGGCTTTATATCTCAACTTGTAATGTCAGACATACAATCCATACAAGTCTGTTCCGGGCTCGAACAGAACCGAAGGCACTTATAAAGAAGTCCTTGCAATCCGGATATTCACAATCCTGATCGGATTTCCCATCACTTATGGAATCTCTATACCAGGAGCGACCCAGTGCAGAGACAATCGATAGGTCATCCTATCGCTCTCGCAAATACCGGTCTTCAACACCGATCTTCAAATGCAATTCATAACGACGTATCACATATTCGGAGTGGGTTATACGACCCCATGGTCCTTTCCCGGTTAACCCGAATAGTGAGCGCTTATTCAAAAATAAGTGTGGCATTCACATTCAAACAAATCACATCAATTACCCATTCAAAGGGAAATATTGATAGTCGGTTATTGAACTATCAATGGATATGCACACATCACCCGTTTCCAAATAATTTTCCAAATTATTTATTTTCCAAAATATCTTCACTAGATATATTATTCCAACACTTCAAAAATAAATTAATATTTATTTTTAAACAAATTCCCTTTTTTTCATTTATAAATTCCATAATGAATTTATATCCTCAAATATTCATGCATATACGATTTCAATTATCCATTTTCAATTTATCTTCAAAAAGATGAATTCTAAATATCACTTCATATTGGAAAACAATCCCATACTTATTTAATAAGTAATTCACAAATTTTATTTATTTTCAACACTTGGAAAATATTCAATATACTTAAATCGAAATTAAGTATATATTTCATTCTTTAAGGAAATCATTCTCTTAAACATATTTGTTTGGGCCAAAATGAATGTTACGTAAAACATCGTTACGACAACCCAAAATCACTAGTATAGGGATTCGAATTTAAAATAGATATATAAATCCCAATACTATACAAAACATTTCCTTTCGGAAATCATTTACTATAACAACAGTGTTATAGTCCATTATTTCCTTCTATTTCTCGAAAACGTCTATTTCAACAATAAATGTTGAAATCTATGGTTTCGAATCTCAACACATTTAAAACATCGTTAGATCGTTTAATTCTATTTAAAACATCCAAATCCAAAACAATTTCTTTAACGTGTTATTCACTATTCAAAAATGTGAATAAACTTCGTTAACAAAGTTCATTCTCTTATTCATTTTAATTCAAAGGATTATTCACTATTCAAGAATGTGAATATAACTCCATTAATAGGTTTCAACAATTTTCTTATCAAAATAAGTCATTTGCGAATTTATAAAACAACGTTTATAAATTCCATTTCTATTTATTTATAAAGACTTCCTTTTTATAAATTCTTTTATTAACCTATTCCAGTTTATAACTCAATTATAAACTAAAAATTCACATTATAAGTTAAATACTTATAAAACGATTATTTTACCAAATCGTTCTTTTTAAACTTCATAATTATAAATCTTATAACTTATAAGATCCATTTATTTAACCAATCTATTCTTCAAATAATTTCACCAAATTTATAAATCTTACTATTTATAAATTTCTTTTATAACTTCACAGTTTATAATTCTATAAATTTCATTCAATTATGAAATTCATTTTCACTTCATTCAAACACTTATAAAAACTCGTTTTATAATGTCAACATTTCAATTTATAAATATCCATTTATAAATCTCTAAATATAATTCAATTTATATTATTCTTTTAAAACGTCTTAAATCTCCTTTATTATTTCACCATTTTGATTCATAAAATAATTAAATTTCATAAATCCTATATTTAAACTTTTCACAATTATTTCAGAAATCCCAATTTAACTATTTTATAAAGTCCTTAATTATTTATTTTCAAAAACCAGCTTTTAACTATATTTCTTAAAAATAACAATTTTTATAACTTTAAAAATTATAATGTTTATTGATTTATAATGGATCAATTCCAAAATATAGTATATTTTCAAAAATCACTTTATAAATCATTTTAAAATTCCAAATTTGGTCCAATGATGCTACACACCAAATAGTCAATCACGACTACAACGATATCATATATCGATATGATAATCCATCAAACATCAAAATATCTGAAATCAAATAAATACTGTTGAGGAATCCAGTTGGATCCCTCCAACCTGTTTTCCTGCATCCACAAACATTAGCGCAATACCAATTTCGCTCCAGTACGAAATTATCGCGGTATATGTTCTTATTAAATATTATCCGCTTAATAACGGCGTAATAGGGTCTCATCCGCTAAACAAAAAATGCGGGAAATCAACAACTGCAATATATACATATGCCAATATATATATATTGATATTATATATAATACCAATTTCACTGTTTATGAAATATTCGCAGTATATGTTTTTAATAAATAACATCCGCTTACTAACGGCGTATAATGTCTATTTTAACAATCAATAGATATCAATCAACATTCAAACATGCATTCAAATATTTTAAATCTAACTATTTAAAATAAAATCGAAACTGATTCGATTGAGTGAGAAGTTCTCACCTTGATTTTATTTCCGTTTTAGCGATTTATTTCGAATAAAATTAAACGGACGTTTAATTTTACCCAAAATCTCACTAGCTCCAAATGACTCCAACCCAATTTCATCGCGTAGTGCTCGTCCATACGATTCCAACGCAACTGGTTTCGCGCGTTTTCGACCTCGTATGAAAAAGTTATTGATTTTACAAGATTGTACACGATTTAAATTGAAATTAATTTACAATTTCTTATATATATTATACAACCTTTGATCTGGGCCGTGCATTTTTGATGATGGAATCGGGGCCGCGTGTTGCTTTCTCTCCCACGCTCCATCTTCCTCACGTTACAGCCGAAACAAATGAACCCACTAACCCTAATAACGCGATCAACTACGAGCCCCTCCACCTCGATCAACCACCCTAATTTTGTGCGCACGTCCCCACTCCACCCACGGTCAGAACGCGCGCCCACTCGGTCGCCCTATACGCACGCAAATCGAGCATGAACGGCAGGCCTTTGAGCCTCGATTTCGACCACTACGTTGCTCCAATCCAGATCTTGACCGTTGGATGTGTGGATGGCATTGTGCTCTTCAATTTACTAGTTGGAGATTCGTTGAATCGATGAACGGATTGGAAGAACGAGAGGGAAAGAGTTTGGCAAATTCTGGCCGTTCAGGGGGGTGGCGGCTGCAACGTGATTAGGGTTTGGTGTTTTATTATTATTTTTTTAATTTGTGTGGGGGGCTATTTATAAGGAATTCTCAAACACTATTCATCCCGGAAATTCCGAACTCCGATTTACGCGCCGTAACCAGCGTTTCTAAGGTTTACCCCGCGTTCCGGACACAATGGAACATGTTTCGGAAGCTAATTCGGAAGTATGTGCGAGTTATGGCTGTAAACGCTCAATTTAAATTAAACCGATTTAAGTCGATTTCTAGGCGTTTTAATTTGTACCGGACAAACGGTAAATCCAATTGACTTGAAATTTGAAACCTTACAATAATATCACATTACGGATCCGATGAAACTATTTTCGTCGAAATCCGAGACTTTTTGAAAAATGGCTATTTTCGCTCGCCAAATTTAAATTAAAAACGATTCGATGCGTTTAGAGCTGCCGCGATCAAACGATAGCTCCGATTGACACGAAATTTGAAATCCGGTAATAACTAACTATTACGGATCCAATGGAACTGGTTTCGTTCAATTCTGAGACTGTTCAAAAATTGACTATTTTCACTAGTCGATTAAATTATTAAAATATTCAATTTTCACAAATTAACTTTAAATTCGATTTTAAAAGTTCTAAAATATCATTCTAACTCCCATATGATAAAATAAAATTTTACAAATCATTTTCAATCATATTTATCTATATTTTCAATTATTTCCATAATTTAACGTATTAAATTATCGATTTAATTATTCAATTTAAATCCAATAATTCAAATAAAAATTTATTTGACTTATAAATTCACCTATTTATATTTAAAATAAATTAAATATTCAAATTTTAATTAATAAAAATTCTGGGTCGTTACAATCTTCCCCACTTAAAAGAATTTCGTCCTCGAAATTAACAAGTAAGAAAAGTTATAGAATTTATTAATTTTCCCAAATTCATAATTAAACTTATTACAATAACTTTACTAAGTTTAAAATCATACTTAGTTATCTTTTCAAAAACAACTACTATTGTTTAACTTTCAATTCCAAAATCAAAGTTAAAGTTTTCAAAAATATTCCAATTTTCTTAAATTTTTCTAACGCCTTAAATTTTCGGAAAAATTCGCCATAGTCTCCTTTGCGCGGCTCGATCCGAAAAAAAAAATGACAGTATATATATCACAAATATACATCTCATCAAGTAATGAGGCATCCCGCAGGGAAAAAAGTGTAAAAGTACGATATTTAATCCGAGATATGTACCTTATATTTTATTAGCAAGCATATACGGCTAATATAGCGCGAAAGCGAGCTCCAAATGCGAAGCAAACGCGATCCGCACCTACTAAATACTCAACAAACAACATGAGAATCATGCATATATGAAAGTAATATCAATATACAACATATAGCAACATATCAACTATATATGTCACATAGCAAATGCAACTAAACAACAAATGCAATATATATTCAACCATCAACCAATTATCATCCAACTAACATTCATAACCAATAATATTCATTTATATACAATGAAATAGGTTTTCAATTTAAATCACATTTGATTTATTTACATTGGATTTTATCAACATTCATTCTCAATTCAATTAGTTATCATTTACTAATTAAATCCAATTCACATTCAATTCTATTCAAATTTATTTACTTCTAATTTGAATTTCAATTTCATAGCTTCCAATTTCATTAACTCTTAATGAATTATATAAAATCAACTACCAACCATATAACAACCAATGTATATTTATTATAACCAAATTCCTTTACTTATATTCATTCAATTTAGTTTCAACACCATCACTTTCAATTGGTTTAATTAAATTGATTTTTATTCAACTATTCAACTTTCTAATAACATTAGATTTTAATGAATTAACACTTTCATTCATTATTCCATATCCAATTTAATTCACATTTAATTGATTAATCATTCAATCCATTCATTCAATTCATTTACACAGTTGAATTTCATTTATATAACTCAAGTTCACATCCATTTAATCCACTTGATTATTTACTTCGATACCAAAATCAATTCCCTTCAACAACACTTAAGTTATATTCCATTTAACTTTAAATTCATTTTTATTTACTACTCATATTCATAAACATATTCATATAGTTTCACTTCTCATATATAAGTTTATTTCACAATTGTAAATCACTTTAATTATAATTTAACTCTTATAATTCATTTGCTTATACAATTATTCTTTTATTTAGATTATTCAAATAACTAAACAATCAACTTATATACACTTTAATAATTCTGAAAATTATTTCTTTATATATAAAATATAATCAAGTAAAATTATTTCATTTACCCAATTTAAAACAATATTATGTCGAATTGTTCTGTATAAGTGTTTAGAGATTCCTATCAACAACGTTAATTACTCGTATTAACCAGAATCTATATACCACTCAACAAACCAATCATCACAATATAAAAAAAATTTATATTCACTAACAAATACGCTCTCATATCTATTATTACACTCAAATTCATTCTAGAGTACTGCTGACTCTATCTCTAATGAGTAATACCCAACAGAACCATGGTTGTCGCTTAACCATAAGCTCTGATACCAAATGTAACGTACGCGGATTTTCGTTGCCGAAAAACCGAATAGTTATGGGTTTAAGAAAGAAGAAAAGAAAAAGAAAGAAGAAGAGATAAGAAGATAGAAAATAGGAAGAAGAGAAAATAGAAAGGAGAACAGAAAATTTTAAAAATAGAAGAAAAAGAGAATAGAGAATTTGAAAACAGAGGGAAAATAGGACGGAACAGAAAACAACAGAACAACAGAATCTCACAATTTGCAGCGGAACAACATATAATAATAAATGAATAATCTTTAAACAAAGAACTATATCGGTTATTACATTTTATACATTTCATTTCATCATATCATCAGAGTATACAACAACAACAAACAGTGCAGCGGAAAAAGAAATACTATATAAGTAGTAATACGGCATGCCATCCAGCTTGCCTCCAGCAACTCCAGAATATCCAGAATATCCTGATAAACCTGAACTCTTAACTGCCCGTGTGGAAATTGGTGGGCACCCAGAGTTTAGGAAGGAAAACAATAAACTCCAAGTCAGTCATGTGACTGGTGTGAGAACTCAAAACAGTTTACTTAACTTTAAAATCAAAATAGAGGAATATTTTAAAACTTAATTCGCAATGCTTTTAAAAATGAGACTACCATAAGGCCTCCCGCACACACACACACAATGCAAACGCAGAATCGGAGGAGATTTCTCCTTATGATAGTCAAAGATGCTTGATACGCATTTAAAATAATATTTGATATTATTACTAGTGCATAATGTAGCAAAAATCATTCAAAAATAAAGATATAAATCTTAGCCAGCATAGACATTCCGCACTTATGCCTACTATAGCTACTATGTTCAATAGCAGGTTACCGCCACATTCCATAGCAGGTTATACAACTAAAACCGTACAAGTTTCGTATTGTTTCTTTGGATTTCCAACAAATGGTCAGGCCAAGGAACTTCCCATTGCCATATGGAAACGCCTCTGGCTGGACGTCCCCGAGAACTTAACCAGCTCTCTGCCAACACAAGGTCGGGTTACCTTTATCACTAGGTAACTACTACACGAATATGGCATCCCCCGGTCCCATTGGACCTTTTAACCGAGCGCTCGTCACCAACAACACCACACAGTAATAAAATATAGTGTTTCAACATGAGTAAATATCTGGGCTCCATACCATGATACCACCCTTTCCAGAAGGAAATGCACATACCCTAAAGGGAGCTACCCCTCATAACCTTGCCGCATCTTTCCTGTTTTGACCATTCCGGTATGTGAGGCTCGACGAAGTCACGTCCACAAAAACATACTTTATACAAAAGCCATGCTTTGGGTCAACAAATGATCAACACAATGATCACTAAGATAGACGATCAAATAAACGATCCTATCACAAATAATCAACACAATGATCATTTCAGCATCACTCAGCATGTCACATTACCAAATTGGGAATATATCGCTGATAACATTCAACTATATAACCTCTGAGCACGTACGTCTCAGAGAAGGGTGTTAAGCTAAAAGAATAAATTCTCCGCCACCAACAGAAATATATTTGAAAGAAATCGGCTTTATATCTCAACTTGTAATGTCAGACATACAATCCATACAAGTCTGTTCCGGGCTCGAACAGAACCGAAGGCACTTATAAAGAAGTCCTTGCAATCCGGATATTCACAATCCTGATCGGATTTCCCATCACTTATGGAATCTCTATACCAGGAGCGACCCAGTGCAGAGACAATCGATAGGTCATCCTATCGCTCTCGCAAATACCGGTCTTCAACACCGATCTTCAAATGCAATTCATAACGACGTATCACATATTCGGAGTGGGTTATACGACCCCATGGTCCTTTCCCGGTTAACCCGAATAGTGAGCGCTTATTCAAAAATAAGTGTGGCATTCACATTCAAACAAATCACATCAATTACCCATTCAAAGGGAAATATTGATAGTCGGTTATTGAACTATCAATGGATATGCACACATCACCCGTTTCCAAATAATTTTCCAAATTATTTATTTTCCAAAATATCTTCACTAGATATATTATTCCAACACTTCAAAAATAAATTAATATTTATTTTTAAACAAATTCCATTTTTTTCACTTATAAATTCCATAATGAATTTATATCCTCAAATATTCATGCATATACGATTTCAATTATCCATTTTCAATTTATCTTCAAAAAGATGAATTCTAAATATCACTTCATATTGGAAAACAATCCCATACTTATTTAATAAGTAATTCACAAATTTTATTTATTTTCAACACTTGGAAAATATTCAATATACTTAAATCGAAATTAAGTATATATTTCATTCTTTAAGGAAATCATTCTCTTAAACATATTTGTTTGGGCCAAAACGAATGTTACGTAAAACATCGTTACGACAACCCAAAATCACTAGTATAGGGATTCGAATTTAAAATAGATATATAAATCCCAATACTATACAAAACATTTCCTTTCGGAAATCATTTACTATAACAACAGTGTTATAGTCCATTATTTCCTTCTATTTCTCGAAAACGTCTATTTCAACAATAAATGTTGAAATCTATGGTTTCGAATCTCAACACATTTAAAACATCGTTAGATCGTTTAATTCTATTTAAAACATCCAAATCCAAAACAATTTCTTTAACGTGTTATTCACTATTCAAAAATGTGAATAAACTTCGTTAACAAAGTTCATTCTATTATTCATTTTAATTCAAAGGATTATTCACTATTCAAGAATGTGAATATAACTCCATTAATAGGTTTCAACAATTTTCTTATCAAAATAAGTCATTTGCGAATTTATAAAACAACGTTTATAAATTCCATTTCTATTTATTTATAAAGACTTCCTTTTTATAAATTCTTTTATTAACCTATTCCAGTTTATAACTCAATTATAAACTAAAAATTCACATTATAAGTTAAATACTTATAAAACGATTATTTTACAAAATCGTTCTTTTTAAACTTCATAATTATAAATCTTATAACTTATAAGATCCATTTATTTAACCAATCTATTCTTCAAATAATTTCACCAAATTTATAAATCTTACTATTTATAAATTTCTTTTATAACTTCACAGTTTATAATTCTATAAATTTCATTCAATTATGAAATTCATTTTCACTTCATTCAAACACTTATAAAAACTCGTTTTATAATGTCAACATTTCAATTTATAAATATCCATTTATAAATCTCTAAATATAATTCAATTTATATTATTCTTTTAAAACGTCTTAAATCTCCTTTATTATTTCACCATTTTGATTCATAAAATAATTAAATTTCATAAATCCTATATTTAAACTTTTCACAATTATTTCAGAAATCCCAATTTAACTATTTTATAAAGTCCTTAATTCTTTATTTTCAAAAACCAGCTTTTAACTATATTTCTTAAAAATCACAATTTTTATAACTTTAAAAATTATAATGTTTATTGATTTATAATGGATCAATTCCAAAATATAGTATATTTTCAAAAATCACTTTATAAATCATTTTAAAATTCCAAATTTGGTCCAATGATGCTACACACCAAATAGTCAATCACGACTACAACGATATCATATATCGATATGATAATCCATCAAACATCAAAATATCTGAAATCAAATAAATACTGTTGAGGAATCCAGTTGGATCCCTCCAACCTGTTTTCCTGCATCCACAAACATTAGCGCAATACCAATTTCGCTCCAGTACGAAATTATCGCGGTATATGTTCTTATTAAATATTATCCGCTTAATAACGGCGTAATAAGGTCTCATCCGCTAAACAAAAAATGCGGGAAATCAACAACTGCAATATATACATATGCCAATATATATATATTGATATTATATATAATACCAATTTCACTGTTTATGAAATATTCGCAGTATATGTTTTTAATAAATAACATCCGCTTACTAACGGCGTATAATGTCTATTTTAACAATCAATAGATATCAATCAACATTCAAACATGCATTCAAATATTTTAAATCTAACTATTTAAAATAAAATCGAAACTGATTCGATTGAGTGAGAAGTTCTCACCTTGATTTTATTTCCGTTTTAGCGATTTATTTCGAATAAAATTAAACGGACGTTTAATTTTACCCAAAATTCTCACTAGCTCCAAATGACTCCAACCCAATTTCATCGCGTAGTGCTCGTCCATACGATTCCAACGCAACTGGTTTCGTGCGTTTTCGACCTCGTATGAAAAAGTTATTGATTTTACAAGATTGTACACGATTTAAATTGAAATTAATTTACAATTTCTTATATATATTATACAACCTTTGATCTGGGCCGTGCATTTTTGATGATGGAATCGGGGCCGCGTGTTGCTTTCTCTCCCACGCTCCATCTCCCTCACGTTACAGCCGAAACAAATGAACCCACTAACTCTAATAACGCGATCAACTACGAGCCCCTCCACCTCGATCAACCACCCTCATTTTGTGCGCACGTCCCCACTCCACCCACGGTCAGAACGCGCGCCCACTCGGTCGCCCTATACGCACGCAAATCGAGCATGAACGGCAGGCCTTTGAGCCTCGATTTCGACCACTACGTTGCTCCAATCCAGATCTTGACCGTTGGATGTGTGGATGGCATTGTGCTCTTCAATTTACTAGTTGGAGATTCGTTGAATCGATGAACGGATTGGAAGAACGAGAGGGAAAGAGTTTGGCAAATTCTGGCCGTTCAGGGGGGGTGGCGGCTGCAACGTGATTAGGGTTTGGTGTTTTATTATTATTATTTTTTTAATTTGTGCGGGGGGCTATTTATAAGGAATTCTCAAACACTATTCATCCCGGAAATTCCGAACTCCGATTTACGCGCCGTAACCAGCGTTTCTAGGGTTTAACCCGCGTTCCGGACACAATGGAATAGGTTTCGGAAGCTAATTCGGAAGTATGTGCGAGTTATGGCTGTAAACGCTCAATTTAAATTAAACCGATTTAAGTCGATTTCTAAGCGTTTTAATTTGTACCGGACAAACGGTAAATCCAATTGACTTGAAATTTGAAACCTTACAATAATATCACATTACGGATCCGATGAAACTAGTTTCGTCGAAATCCGAGACTTTTTGAAAAATGGCTATTTTCACTCGCCAAATTTAAATTAAAAACGATTCTATGCGTTTCGAGCTGCCACGATCAAACGATAGCTCCGATTGACACGAAATTTGAAATCCGGTAATAACTAACTATTACGGATCCAATGGAACTGGTTTCGTTCAATTCTGAGACTGTTCAAAAATTGACTATTTTCACTAGTCGATTAAATTATAAAAATATTCAATTTTCACAAATTAACTTTAAATTCGATTTTAAAAGTTCTAAAATATCATTATAACTCCCATATGATAAAATAAAATTTTACAAATCATTTTCAATCATATTTAACTATATTTTCAATTATTTCCATAATTTAACGTATTAAATTATCGATTTAATTATTCAATTTAAATCCAATAATTCAAATAAAAATTTATTTGACTTATAAATTCACCTATTTATATTTAAAATAAATTAAATATTCAAATTTTAATTAATAAAAATTCTGGGTCGTTACATTATCTCAATTATACTTCATTTTATTCAAAAACTCAAGGATTAACAATAATTTCTTTTAAAGCTTGTCCACTTAATAATAAAATCACTTATTTAAATGACTTAATAAAATCTCAAACAAAATCAAGTTTATTTTTCCTAAATTTCTTTGTTTTAAATAAACATAAAATAAACATTAGGCATTAAAGAAAATTGGTTTTAAAATATTTATTTAAAACAACATGTTTGTTATAAACCTTTGGAAAGTAAATAGAATATAGATTTTGTTTTTACTTTATAATCAAATCCTTTATTAACAAAAATCTTGCTTTAAAATAAACATTTTATATGAAAGAGAATTTGTTTTATATATTCATTCTCAACCAAGCAAATTGATATATACTTAAAGAAAATTAGTTTTCCTTTGAAAACAAAGTTAAATAAACCAATCTTAATTACAATTCCAATATTTAATTAGAACGGGCCGAAGCCCACAACGACGCAACACGACCCAAACCCGCTTCTTCTTCCCTAAATCATACCTGAATCCCGCTCCATTCCATCTCCAGGAAACAAAATCGATTGGCAATACATATCGTCACACGAAAAATCGACCGACTCGAGTGTAACTCGAGACCGTCTTCAATCCCACACGCACGCATGAGCCACCCTCCACCTCATCGTCTCATCCAAACCTTGAAATCCGATTGTGCACAATGACACGTGTATACGTGCACCATCGCGCCGATGCCCATTCCTAACTCACGATCATTTGAGTCGACTCCCCATCCTTCCCTGGTCACCATCATCACCTCAATGATATCCCACCATCTCTCGAATGAAAAACGACTCCTCAACCCGAACGAAGAAAACACCAACCCTACTGATCATCGAACTGCGCTCGCCTTCCACCATCGAACATCACGTCTCCTTCACCGATCAATAGGTATTTCAATCCACCACCATTATGCCAAAACCCACGAATTCCGATCGCACCATCTCCCCTCAAAAGTTCTGCGATTTCACCATGGCCACAACATCCCTTAAACCCTAATAACCACTCGTTCATCCAATCCCAACCCAAAACCAAGATTCCGCCACGGTCGGCACCTCCCCTAGGTCCACCAGCAGCTTCCAGACCCGGCCGCACCACCCCACGATGGCTAAATCGCCAGAAATAAATTTTTGAATGGAAATCGTTCATTCCCAAATCTCTTACAATCTAGGCTGTTAAAAATCATGATTTAACCTTTAAAAATCCTATTTCTATAAGGGAAATCAACATGCATGCGTAAATCTTTGATTCAATTGCATTGAAATTTCACATAATTATGATTTTTACTGTAAAACGAGACCAGAGCTAACTACACAGCATAAATTGTTCATGAAAATATTTTTAGCTTAAACTACACTAGAATATAAACATATTCCAAGTTTACATCAACATCATTCATGAATCAGGTTAATAGATATTTATTTTTGAAACTGAAATGAACAAAGTGTTTATTGTCAACAGAGCATGCATATTATTTTCAATTTGAAAGTAATTGTTTCTTACCTTAAACATCTTGGTTCCAGAAACTTTTAAAACTTGAAGTTGAAGTCTTTGATTTAGAAATTGAAATCTTTAAAATTTGAAATCAAAATTTGCTTGAATCCCCAGGGTTTGATACTGAACAGAGAATGCTCCAGTAGACTAGATTTACAGAGTACTTTCTTCTTTTAATTTGATTGTTGTTGCTTAGAAATTTAAACAGAGGCCATATACTGTTTTTAGTTACAGATTTTGATTTCTAAAGCAAACCACTCAGATCTGAGACAACATATATATATATATATATATACACACACACACACACACACACACACACACACAACTTTGAAATAAAGCCGAGGAACAGAGAATGACTATCTTGGTGGCTAGAAGATATTATCTCAGCTGAGAGGAAATTTGAAAAGAAAATAAAATGATTAAGTTAGATTTAGATCAGGAAGTTTATGCCAGATGTTTAACGTGTTTACTGATATAAAGATTTATCACTATTAAACCATAGTTTATATTTTGTTAAAACTTGTTTTCCGCAACCTGTTTCACATAACAGCAATGATTTGCAACCTTTCTCTTATTATATATTTATATAAACTATAAAATGTTCAAAGTTTATGTAACTATGAAGTTAGATAACCTATTGTTATTTTTGACAAACTTGTGTTGTATTTATACATTTATTACAATAAAAGAATTGCAAAGTGATTTTTAAAATGTCTTCAAAGCTTTCATTTGTCACTTATACATTTTGAAATAAAAGTGAGAAATTATTAAAATAACCTTCTTCGTTAATATATTTGTATATATGCGTTACTTTCAACCAAACAAACTAAAATAATATTCTATACTTCCATGCACTTCAAAACCAAATGAATTTGTTTATTTAAATAAAATAACATTTCCAATATACATATGTTATTTTAAAACAAGAACTACAAAGTGGTGTAATAATTATTTTTAAATCCTTCATGTATATATAACCATATATACATCTTTTATTTATTATATAGTAATATATTATTTCAAAATAAATCAAGTCACTTCCTTCTTTATTAATTAATACTATAAAAATATACTACTTCAAAATAACTTAGTTCATTGATATCTGTGTGTATATAGTTTCTCCTATTTATTGAAGTGATTTTTGTACACATCAATTTATAAATTTTTTATCTTATTTAAATATTATAAATCTTCCTTTTTAACTTATCATAACATATATACAACTTTTCCAACTCAGTGTATATATATATATATCATTATTTTTAGAAACTTAAAACTCCTTTTTATTTAATACAAACAACATTGTTTATATATATACCAAAATCAAAAATATCACTTTTAGAATAAAATATGCATATTTATTTTTTAAAAACATAAATACATATTTTTAAATCTAAAACAATATATACAATTTTATTTTTAAACCAAAATATACATATAAGAAATTCTATTTAAATTAAATTTGTAATATGATATAGATTTGAAAATTCAAGTTAGACTGGTTTAGAAAATTGTTTACAATTATTATTTATTGATCAGTGGAAATATTGTATATTAAAATACAATATTATTGAATATTATAAATTAATATTCACAACTCGGGATGTCCAAAATCCCAGGTTGTTATAAAGATTCTCCTTTCTCCTCCATCTTTATCTGAGCTTGGGACCGGCAATGTGAAATAGACATTGTTAGACTTAAAAAGGGATTAAAATTTTAAGATGCATAACATAACCAAATACAAAAATAATAGTCTGTAACTCAAGAATTTGGGAAAACAACAAAGTTATCACAAAAAAAAAAATCAAACTACAATAGAGAAATTTTACCTAAGATATGTAGAATCGGTTATTCAGCTGCCACTTTCGGTACACTGCTATTGGCAAAACGTATACCTGCATAACGGACAAAGTTGATTAGCATCAACATAGCATATCGTTCCTAAATGATAAGTGATGCTATATAACATACACATAGTTCATTCCACTAAATGTTGCATTTTTTCAAGTATGTAGTGGTTAATGACACACTTTTTTAATTTTTGTAATGTCATATATGGAAAATAGTATACCTCTATGTTGAAAGCCTCTGTTTCATGATTACATTCAATTTTGTAAAGTAGATTGATATATCAAAGTGTATATTACAGAAAATTCATCTAACAAAAAAGGTTGCATTAATGGAGATTTAACAATCATTGAAATATTAGATATCAGCTAATTAATGGTTTCCAAATCATAACCAACAAACAAAGATTTTTTCTTCCTATAATTATCAAAACAGTAAGGTCAAAAAATTGAAACCAATAAGCAGTATGATTGTGCTAGGGAGACAAAGAAAGCGGAACTCCAAAATAACAATGTGAAAGAAATCAAGGTATTTTATAGTTTGAAAGGTAAAAATTTTCAATGTTCACATATAAATAAAAGATAAATTCATAAAACGAACTGTACCCCTTTACTCTGACAAGCATTTGTATACCACTACCGAGCATGCTGCTGTATCCCCTTCCCACCAAGCAATTTTTCTTCTTCCTGACAGTGCAAATAACTATGAACCACTCGCCAACTCTACCCTTTCCAACTCACTCTCTCCTACCACTTCCTTACATCTTGATGCTAATAAGAAAAAACAGAGAAATAAGAAACAAATGAAGAAAAACTACTACACCACTACTACACATTGCGAAAATTATTGTTTTATTTTTTGATGGACGACAAATTTACCTCACTTTTTTCACATAGCTAATTTCTATATTGCACGTAATGCGAGAGTAGAAGCTGCTCTTGGGAAATCACCGCATCAAAATTTTGAGCCGTTTCCCTCAACATGTAAACGTCACAGCAGTTGCATATTTGTTTTTCAGGCTGAAATTGAAATATGCGAACGCATTGCTTCATGGAATAATTTTATACGGTTATAATGAATGCTCATTTTTATTTCGTTATATAATAACATCTCCAAACTTTTAATGAAGTTGTTTTTATTACCTTTTTCTCCCTTCTACTATACTTTATGATACTATATTGCATAATCAAACACCCTTAATGCCCTAGAATAAGGAATCTGAAATCAATTTTTCGTGTTCAGTCAGGTCTCTTTGATCAATCTTGAATCAGATTGTCTATCCATACGCAGCGATACCCTAGGTACACGACTCCATCGGTAAGCAATTATCAAGTTTAATTACAATTTCTCATAATATGTTTCATCCTTGATATATTTGGTCCTCAAAATTTGGTAACTTTATGATTTTATAAACAAACCCATGGGTATTGCACTAGTATATATAAACAGTGAACTTCAAGTTTATTATTTTGTCCAAGTTAATTGGTTATAGAATACATCTCCATTTGTGAACTTCCTTATTATATGTAATTTAGTTTAATACGAATGATAAATATATGGTAATTTTTGAAATCAAAAAAATGTAAACTTACTCTGCAGCAATCAATATCACTATTCTACTTTTGTTATACTATTTAATTATTCTATCGTTACTATTATTTACCGTCAGCTTGATCTTATAAACCGTCTCAATATTCATGCCCTTTGCTCTATTTTAGGTATTATTAATATATTTTGGTTAAATTAGGAGTTTGTTCAATGGTTAACTGCGTTATGCATGTAAAGTGATAATATAGCCCTACAATAATCATGCAACTCCCTATCAAGTAAATGGTAAGAATGCTCAAAACTGAACTAGCTTTGTACTTCAGCTCTTTTAATAATTAATATTAATGAAATATCGATGAAACAAGATAAGTGATATGGAATAATGCTTATAATTATATACAACTAGAGTGAACCCGTGCTTCGCACACGGAATTGCACAATATAAGTAAAAAAAAATTCCATATACATTTCATGGGTGCGGTGTTGGACAAATGCATTGGACGTTGGCATTGGTTGTTACCTGCATTCAATCAATGATTTTTATATGTGGACATAGTTGTATATTTTAAAGCTTGCAACTACACAGCATATTGTTTGAAGGCTGAGAATTTGAAGGACATATACAAAGACAGCAAGACAATATATATACCAAGGGAATTCCGTGCATAAATATTGTATTTAACATACAATGGACTTGTTGTCACGTGGTCTTGGAAGAACAGGGGAAGTAATATGTGGGGAAAAAACTTACTCAGTGAAACAGTTATAGTACAGTCGGTTGCTGTCAAAAGGGATAGTGCAAAAGCAACGAATTTGTATGCTCAGAATAGCTACAATGTCATTTTGCATTAAAGTTAAATTCACACATTAACAAAGATACATAAATATTGTTTCGTCACATATATAGCAGTTCAAATCTAGCTTGGAAAAATGCAAGAAAAAAAGTGATTGCTGAAGATCCTTAAAAATTGGTACAACACAATTTTTTCCCTAGCGCTTAATGCGGTGGTAAACAATATGTACCGAACGCTGCAGCATTTTCTCCTTAGTGCTGAATCTGTCCTAGCAACTGCCCTTATCCTAACCACTTCAAAAGATGCTCCTTGAGCTAGTCCTGCGCACAGCCGTATTGTTGTCAGTATTACAGTGAAGACTTAATAACTGTTACATTACTGTTTCGAATAAGAAGAAAAGTATACTAATTATTCCGTGGTCAAAAAAAGCATCCCATCAACTGTCATATGCATAGCAAGTTAGCAATCGAATTTAGTAAAGCAAGGTATACTATTATTTGTGGTCTAAGTTGTTATACATCAATCTGTTATAGCAGTTTTATGTTGGTTTTAAACCTTAGTAGTAAAAAATGTGTAATGACAGCATAGAATATCTTTCTAATTTGTGTTCTAATTTGTTTTACAGCAGTCTGTTATAGCAATTGTATGTTGGCTGAAAGGTATTTCCATTGTATATCCTTTGAATTGTGTGCATAGCATCCTAGTGGAATATGAAAGCATAGAATAATTTTGTACTACAACAAAGTTAGTAGTGAGAGTCTATTTTTATTAAAGAGTAGAAAAAGAGTATGATCAAATGCGATCCATCAGAAACTCATAGAAAAGAATTACTAAACCTTTGTAAACTTAACCAATTATAGCTTTTTGTATTTACAGTACAATAATGCAAATCGAAGAAGAAAGTATTTTGTAAATTAATATATATCGATGTTATTCATAATATCAACTCGCTGAACTAAAATTTGGAACGTAGATTAAGAGGTGCCGCCAAAAGTAATATTGGTTGTAAATATAAAATCATCTATGACGGCTGTATATCAGAAATTATTTATGAATTATTAATACATACTCATAGAGACACACACATGTATGTATATCACTGTTCCATCCAAAACTTTCTCAAGTCACAACCTCTTGTTATGTTCTGATGTAGGGACAACACATCGGTAGCAGCCTAGTCCAAATTCAAAGGAGAATCTTTGCAAGTTAGTGAAGATAGTGTAATTTAGATTACCATTACTGATATAAGTTAGTAAAATTTTGATATTTTATCAATAATATTATAAAGCAACAATAACAACCTGCGAACCAATATCAGAAGTTGCTAACTGACTACAACATATAGCTAGTAGAAGTACAGACTCATTTGATAGATTTTTGTTTGTTTATGCTCAACAATCGGTTTTATCTTTCTATTATGCATTAACGATGTGTTCTAAAATGAATAACTATTATTTCTAGTCTCAAAACAAACACCCATTGTATATAATTGCAAGTTTCTAATGAATTACTGAAGGTACTTCAAGGATCTTGATCTTCAAAGTTCAGCAAGCATGGGCAATCAAATAATAAATCAAGTGCATTCTAACCTGCATGTACAAAATTGTAGCAACAAAAGCATTTGATAGCATTGGCAGTAGTTTTAGTTTAGCTTCATGCTTTGCTGGCCCATTTTAGTTTCACATTTCAGACCTTGCATATACCATTTCCTATCGTGTCTATACTCTTGTCCAGATTTGGATCATGCTTCATAATTCAATTTCTGTTCTAGTAGTGCATAACAGGTTTCAGCTCAAGTGACCTTATCCAGCTAACGTTTATGCTTTGGATTTGCTTTAGCAGTTTCTCATTCAAGCTAATTCAGGATCTTCAGCGCGTTCATGTCGCATTTCAAGACCACTCGTGCCATTCCTCACAGTCGTACTAACAGTCCTGTATAAATGAAAAGTTATTTATTTGATTTAGTACCTTTTGTATGCCTAAAGTAACTATATTGCACTATTGATATGTAGGTTGCTTATAGATTATTTATAGCACCACAGAGTATGTATCTTGAGAACTATAGCACATAAAAAATTCTGAGAACTATTGTTATGTTGCCCAAATTCTTATTTGTTGCATTATATGCAAAAAGTTCAATAAGTTTCCTAACTAATTTTCATTTTTTCTTTACTGTAGCTGTGTGAAAATGATTAACACCCCTATTGTAACAAATAAATCTCAAAAATAGTTTCAAACAGAAACTTGTAAGTAGTTTTGGGAAATAGTATAAGGTTGAAGTACTTAAAAATTGAAATTACGATGGAAATTGGTTTAAAAATTGAAATAAATCATTTGTAAGTATTAAGGGTTTATAACTAATCAACTTATTTGCTGTCATGTCAAATTACCATTGTATTCTTTATACTGCTAAAGCATTACTGTCATTGCATGTAAGAAAATAGGTTATGCATCATTTTTCATTTGTTTTCCTCTTGTCTTTTGCATCCGAAAGTGTCCCTTTATAGGTCTAAGACATTTTACGAAAAATGAAGATATTAAGAAACTACTAAGATTTACTACATAATTAAAGCTTAATTATAGCTTGATCAACCACTATATATGGACCATGTTGACAGTTTTCAATTTCAGATCAATGGCTTTCTAAAGAAGAATAGAAAACAAATTAAAATACATGCATATTGTAAAATTGGTTTCATATATCTACAAAAAGCAACAGGGACCATTTTGACACTTAAACTTAGTGTTATATTGCGGTAGTATATAAAACAGGTTTAGCCACAATTGTCTATTGTAGATAAAGTAACCATAACATAAGATTATGATAACACAGTTAATATAAGGTTGAGCACTATATAATTGAAGTTAATAATGAATTCACAACTAGTTAGTATTCTGTTCTATAATGCCTACATTGCTAAAACATAAAGAAATACTGTTATAGTTGCACAAAAATATAATAAACTTGCAAACCTAAATCGGACAACCATACTAAAATTTTGAGAAATAAATTGAAAACAAATTAGTGAAAAAAAGAAACAAACAGGTACATTACTCATTTAATGGAATAGGTTAGCTATAGTATTCAAATTCAAAAATAGCAGCTTTATTTTTATCTAATTAGAATAGAAACTAAGAAGTAAATTCATAGAAAAATGTTTAATGGCATGAGTAAAATTTATGTATGTTAACTATATGCAGTTTTTGATGCAACTAAAGTAATATGATTTATAAATAAGATTTATTTTACCTTGAGTTATTGATTTTGTTATCCTTGCAATTTTGAAGATTTCAAGAGCAGTGTTAGGATGGAAAGGGTAGGTTACTACGGTTGGTTGACTGCCAATTAAATAGAGACTGTATATCAAAACCCTCAACAATTTATGCACTTTCACCGCACAAAATTGAAATCACCAAAGCGTAATCGCTGTAGCAAATCAACCGTACCAACTTGGTCACCTAATTGGAACTGAATATCCCTATATTAGCAAACATAAAAATCAAAAAAATGCTAAAATGGATTTTAATGAAAAATTAAAATTGGATATACAAAATCGAATATATTACTATTGGAATTAAGAAATCCGATTATAGGAAAAACCATACTGAAACGAAGCTCAGCAGCCCATGGTATGTTGAAACTGGAACCATGCACAATAGTAAGTTGACACATATATGATTAAATCAACACAACGAAGGAGAATATTAGGTGGTGAAAATTACCTTTCACGCAACGAAGCTAAGATTAATAGTGGAAAGGGAAAATGAAAGAGGAGCATTCCGTATACAGGTATATAATAGCATATCTTTGGGGAAAACGTATCGGTCGAGGTAAAACATAAATGATTGAAAAGGAAGATTTTGAAAAGGCTGCAAACAAATTTTTTTTTGGATGGCTAAATTGTAAAATATCATACAAATTCCTTAAATGGAAGGATTAGAGCCGAGAACAAATAGGGTGCAAGGAAAAAGTCAACACTATATTGGCTTTCTTATATAATAGAATAGATATCTTAAAATTAAAAAAGAGCAAAATTCGATGAATTTTAAGAATAACAATTCAACACTTACGTCCATTGCCCTGAAACCAAGTAGCCTTATTAAGTTTCCTCTCCTTTTCTTCCACTGTTCATGAATTATCAAGAAATAAGTAATCAGTAATAAACAAAATAGATTAACTGATCTTAAACCTAAAAAATCACTAAAATAAAAAGAAAAATTTACCAAAAACATAACGTAAAGTTAGCCTTTTGGTTAATTTTTTTGCAAAAAAATAATGGAATTGGACCATAAGTTTCCAAATCATAGGATCACAACTAACGATGCTAAAATATATAAGAAAATAGTGAATATAAAATATGACAAACCAAGTTACCGGTATTCTTTCATTTCCATCAACAACATCGCATTACCATAAAAATTCCAAAACACACTATTGAACAATACATTTATCGCCCTAGTCTCACATCCCAATCACAAAAATAAAATTCATATTATGTAAAAGGGAAGAAAAGATTAAAAATGGAAATATTGTTTTGCTTTATAAATAGAAAAATGAAAACAATTAGTAAAAAGAAATTAACCTTTATTTGAGCCAAATAATTTTTAGGTTAATTTTCCAATTTACTCAAAAGGAACTAAGAAGTTGAAAATGTTGGCTGCTATATGGATTCTTTTATAAATTGTCCAAGCATAATGTTGATTTTTCTCATTAGTAAATTGGCACATTTCGAGTAAAGTGCAAATTCACAATATAAATACTTGTAATGATTAAGGAAGCACAGTGTAAAACAAAATGCAAGAAAATATGATAATTCAGTATGTAGGATGGGATTGAATAAGCTAACAGATAAAGACTCATGGATAATACTTTTTTTCAGCAAACAATATTAGCAGCACTATCTGTATCGCCCTAGCATTATCAGTATCTCCCTGTGTAGAGAATCAGAAGACCAAAAACATATGCATGGAATATGATGCCTTATTAACTATTACCCGATTCCTAAGCCAATCTTGTAGTATTAAATACATTTAAACCACTACGTAATATAATCATGCAAATCTTGAAACTTGAATTACTTTCTATTGTGATTTTTCTAACCAAAACATAATTGTGACATAAGGTAGTTGTACTTGTTCAATAAATTAAGCATGAAGAACAGTAGCTGCTAAGTGGTTGCTAATTAGCTGACTTTTTGAGATCAGGTGGTTTAAGTTAAAACACTTGGATAACATGGTGTGTAATTGTGAATCTATGATGTTGGAACTAGATTTGTGATATTACTGCATAATGTAATCACTGTATGCTTTGCCATCGGCATTGCTATAGGCTGGATTTGACTGGACTGAATATCAGTAGTAACGGGGACCACTAACGATGTTTTGACTTGCTCACATTAATGTAATATGATCCATTCTAGCATGTTATAAATTTGGTTAATATCCACATATCCATACTGATAATTATTCCTTTATTATTTAGTTAACGGAGATTAGATTTGAACTAAGCATGTGCAATGTTTGAATAAATGTGAAAACAGTAGCAGTTTCATGTGAAGAAACAACCAAGAGGTCAACACCAATGAGCTTCTCCTACATATCAAAACATACTTTCAACACTCAAAAGGTGTAAATCTTTTCAGATAATCACAAAATTTAAGCCAAAGCTTCATGCAGCCGAATCTTTGAAGATGGGTAGGAAATCTATTGTTAATTAAACCTAAAACAAAATAAAGTATGTTTATAACAACCCATATGGAAACCCAACCAGAGAGCCAGTCGATCAAACGAAAACTACCAATTGATTTTTTTGCTCACAATTGTCAAACTAAAAGGAATTGAAAAAATGATTTTGCAATGAGAACATACCGAAAATGAAGGTTAATTGCAGTAGATCTGAAATTAGCACTATAAATATTGAATTTTTTTCCAGCAGAGAGGGAAAGTTGGTTGCGCTAATACGGATGATGACCTAATTGAGCTGCAGGAATTCGAAGGAGCGTTGAACTGCCGAAACAACAGTATGGCAGATGGTCGAACTGGGGGTTGCCATCGACTTTTTGGAAGGTTTGAAATCAGAAGATTGACCCACAGCTGGAAGGAGGACATGGTCTACTGGAAGAAAACAAAGATTTAGGGTTTTGAGAAAGCAATAATTTGGGTCGGGTATGGGATAAATTTGCGGTCGGAATGTCTGGGAGAGAGAAGGCTGAAAAGGCGAGAGAGGGAAGTAAACACGGAGGGAAAAAATTAGTCTGCGACGCTTCAATGTCAAAATTCATGGGGCCTTCTGTGCACTTGAAATGCAACTCACTAATAATAGTATACAGCCGTATTGTTGTCAGTATTACAGTGAAGACTTAATAACTGTTCCATTACTGTTTCGAATAAGAAGAAGAGTATACTAATTATGCCGTGGTCAAAAAAAGCATCCCATCCAACTGTCATATGCATAGCAAGTTAGCAATCGAATTTAGTAAAGCAAGGTATACTATTATTTGTGGTCTAAGTTGTTATACATCAATCTGTTATAGCAGTTTTATGTTGGTTTTGAACCTTAGTAGTAAAAAATGTGTAATGACAGCATAGAATATCTTTCTAATTTGTGTTCTAATTTGTTTTACAGCAGTCTGTTATAGCAATTGTATGTTGGCTGAAAGGTATTTCCATTGTATATCCTTTGAATTGTGTGCATAACATCCTAGTGGAATATGAAAGCATAGAATAATTTTGTACTACAACAAAGTTAGTAGTGAGAGTCTATTTTTATTAAAGAGTAGAAAAAGATCAAATGCGATCCATCAGAAACTCATAGAAAAGAATTACTAAACCTTTGTAAACTTAACCAATTATAGCTTTTTGTATTTACAGTACAATAATGCAAATCGAAGAAGAAAGTATTTTGTAAATTAATATATATCGATGTTATTCATAATATCAACTCGCTGAACTAAAATTTGGAACGTAGATTAAGAGGTGCCGCCAAAAGTAATATTGGTTGTAAATATAAAATCATCTATGACGGCTGTATATCAGAAATTATTTATGAATTATTAATACATACTCACAAAGACACACACATGTATGTATATCACTGTTCCATCCAAAACTTTCTCAAGTCACAACCTCTTGTTATGTTCTGATGTAGGGACAACACATCGGTAGCAGCCTAGTCCAAATTCAAAGGAGAATCTTTGCAAGTTAGTGAAGGTAGTGTAATTTAGATTACCATTACTGATATAAGTTAGTAAAATTTTGATATTTTATCAATAATATTATAAAGCAATAATAACAACCTGCGAACCAATATCAGAAGTTGCTAACTGATTACAACCTATAGCTAGTAGAAGTACAGACTCATTTGATAGATTTTTGTTTATTTATGCTCAACAATCGGTTTTATCTTTCTATTATGCATTAATGATGTGTTCTAAAATGAATAACTATTGTTTCTAGTCTCAAGACAAACACCCATTGTATATAATTGCAAGTTTCTAATGAATTACTGAAGGTACTTCAAGGATCTTGATCTTCAAAGTTCAGCAAGCATGGGCAATCAAATAATAGATCAAGTGCATTCTAACCTGCATGTACCAAATTGTAGCAACAAAAGCATTTGATAGCATTGGCAGTAGTTTTAGTTTAGCTTCATGCTTTGCTGGCCCATTTTAGTTTCACATTTCAGACCTTGCATATACCATTTCCTATCGTGTCTATACTCTTGTCCAGATTTGGATCATGCTTCATAATTCAATTTCTGTTCTAGTAGTGCATAACAGGTTTCAGCTCAAGTGACCTTATCCAGCTAACGTTTATGCTTTGGATTTGCTTTAGCAGTTTCTCATTCAAGCTAATTCGGGATCTTCAGCGTGTTCATGTCGCATTTCAAGACCACTCGTGCCATTCCTCACAGTCGCGATAACAGCCCTGTATAAATGAAAAGTTATTTATTTGATTTAGTACCTTTTGTATGCCTGAAGTAACTATATTGCACTATTGATATGTAGGTTGCTTATAGATTATTTATAGCACCACTGAGTATATGTATCTTGAGAACTATAGCACACAAAAAATTCAGAGAACTATTGATATGTTGCCCAAATTCTTATTTGTTGCATTATATGCAAAAAGTTCAATAAGTTTCCTAACTAATTTTCATTTTTTCTTTACTGTAACTGTGTGAAAATGATTAACACCCCTATTGTAACAAATAAATCTCAAAAATAGTTTCAAACAGAAACTTGTAAGTAGTTTTGGGAAATAGTAAAAGGTACGATGGAAACTGGTTTAAAAATTGAAATAAATCATTTGTAAGTATTAAGGGTTTATAACTAATCAACTTATTTGCTGTCATGTCAAATTACCATTGTATTCTCTATACTACTAAAGCATTACTGTCATTGCATGTAAGAAAATAGGTTATGCATCATTTTTCATTTGTTTTCCTCTTGTCTTTTGCATCCGAAAGTGTCCCTTTATAAGTCTAAGACATTTTACGAAAAATGAAGATATTAAGAAACTACTAAGATTTACTACATAATTAAAGCTTAACTATAGCTTGATCAACCACTATATATGGACCATGTTGACAGTTTTCAATTTCAGATCAATGGCTTTCTAAAGAAGAATAGAAAACAAATTAAAATACATGCATATTGTAAAATTGGTTTCATATATCTACAAAAAGCAACAGGGACCATTTTGACACTTAAACTTAGTGTTATATTGCGGTAGTATATAAAACAGGTTTAACCACGATTGTCTATTGTAGATAGAGTAACCATAACATAAGATTATGATAACACAGTTAATATAAGGTTGAGCACTATATAATTGAAGTTAATAATGAATTCACAATTAGTTAGTATTCTGTTCTATAATGCCTACATTGCTAAAACATAAAGAAATACTGTTATAGTTGCACAAAAATATAATAAACTTGCAAACCTAAATCGGACAACCATACTAAAATTTTGATAAATAAATTGAAAACAAATTAGTGAAAAAAAGAAACAAACAGGTACATTACTCATTTAATGGAATAGGTTAGCTATAGTATTCAAATTCAAAAATAGCAGCTTTATTTTTATCTAATTAGAATAGAAACTAAGACGTAAAGTCATAGAAAAATGTTTAATGGCATGAGTAAAATTTATGTATGTTAACTATATGCAGTTTTTGATGCAACTAAAGTAATATGATTTATAGATAAAATTTATTTTACCTTGAGTAATTGATTTTGTTATCCTTGCAATTTTGAAGACTTCAAGAGCAGTGTTAGGATGGAAAGGGTAGGTTACTACGGTTGGTTGACTGCCAATTAAATAGAGACTGTATATCAAAACCCTCAACAATTTATGCACTTTCACCGCACAAAATTGAAATCACCAAAGCGTAATCGCTGTAGCAAATCAACCGTACCAACTTGGTCACCTAATTGGAACTGAATATCCCTATATTAGCAAACATAAAAATCAAAAAAATGCTAAAATGGATTTTAATGAAAAATTAAAATTGGATATACAAAATCGAATATATTACTAATGGAATTAAGAAATCCGATTATAGGAAAAACCATACTGAAACGAAGCTCAGCAGCCCATGGTATGTTGAAACTGGAACCACGCACAATAGTAAGTTGACACATATATGATTAAATCAACACAACGAAGGAGAATATTAGGTGGTGAAAATTACCTTTCACGCAACGAAGCTAAGATTAATAGTGGAAAGGGAAAATGAAAGAGGAGCATTTCGTATACAGGTATATAATAGCATATCTTTGGGGAAAACGTATCGGTCGGGGTAAAACATAAATGGTTGAAATGGAAGATTTTGAAAAGGTTGCAAACAAATTTTTTTTTGGATGGCTAAATTGTAAAATATCATACAAACTCCTTAAAAGGAAGGATTAGAGCCGAGAACAAATAGGGTGCAAGGAAAAAGTCAACACTATATTGGCTTTCTTATATAATAGAATAGATATCTTAAAATTAAAAAAGAGCAAAATTCGATGAATTTTAAGAATAACAATTCAACACTTACGTCCATTGCCCTGAAACCAAGTAGCCTTATTAAGTTTCCTCTCCTTTTCTTCCACTGTTCATGAATTATCAAGAAATAAGTAATCAGTAATAAACAAAATAGATTAACTGATCTTAAACCTAAAAAATCACTAAAATAAAAAGAACAATTTACCAAAAACATAACGTAAAGTTAGCCTTTTGGTTAATTTTTTTGCAAAAAAATAATGGAATTGGACCATAAGTTTCCAAATCATAGGATCACAACTAACGATGCTAAAATATATAAGAAAATAGTGAATATAAAATATGACAAACCAAGTTACCGGTATTCTTTCATTTCCATCAACAACATCGCATTACCATAAAAATTCCAAAACACGCTATTGAACAATACATTTATCGCCCTAGTCTCACATCTCAATCACAAAAATAAAATTCATATTATGTAAAAGGGAAGAAAAGATTAAAAATGGAAATATTGTTTTGCTTTATAAATAGAAAAATGAAAACAATTAGTAAAAAGAAATTAACCTTTATTTGAGCCAAATAATTTTTAGGTTAATTTTCCAATTTACTCAAAAGGAACTAAGAAGTTGAAAATGTTGGCTGCTATATGTATTCTTTTATAAATTGTCCAAGCATAATGTTGATTTTTCTCATTAGTAAATTGGCACATTTCGAGTGAAGTGCAAATTCACAATATAAATACTTGTAATGATTAAGGAAGCACAGTGTAAAGCAAAATGCAAGAAAATATGATAATTCAGTATGTAGGATGGGATTGAATAAGCTAACAGATAAAGACTCATGGATAATACTTTTTTTCAGCAAACAATATTAGCAGCACTATCTGTATCGCCCTAGCATTATCAGTATCTCCCTGTGTAGAGAATCAGAAGACCAAAAACATATGCATGGAATATGATGCCTTATTAACTATTACCCGATTCATAAGCCAATCTTGTAGTATTAAATACATTTAAACCACTACCTAATATAATCATGCAAATCTTGAAACTTGAATTACTTTCTATTCTGCTAAGTGGTTGCTAATTAGCTGACTTTTTGGGATCAGGTGGTTTAAGTTAAAACACTTGGATAACATGGTGTGTAATTGTGAATCTATGATGTTGGATCTAGATTTGAGCTATTACTGCATAATGTAATCACTGTATGCTTTGCCATCGGCATTGCTATAGGCTGGATTTGACTGGACTGAATATCAGTAGTAACGGGGACCACTAACGATGTTCTGACTTGCTCACATTAATGTAATATGATCCATTTCTAGCTTGTTATAAATTTGGTTAATATCCACATATCCATACTGATAATTATTCCTTTATTATTTAGTTAACGGAGATTAGATTTGAACTAAGCATGTGCAATGTTTGAATAAATGTGAAAACGGTAGCAGTTTCATGTGAAGAAACAACCAAGAGGTCAACACCAATGAGCTTCTCCTACATATCAAAACATACTTTCAACACTCAAAAGTTGTAAATCTTTTCAGATAATCACAAACTTTAAGCCAAAGCTTCATGCTGCCGAATCTTTGAAGATGGGTAGGAAATCTATTGTTAATTAAACCTAAAACAAAATAAAATATGTTTATAACAACCCATATGGAAACCCAACCAAAGAGCCAGTCGATCAAACGAAAACTACCAATTGATTTTTTTGCTCACAATTGTCAAACTAAAAGGAATTGAAAATTTGATTTTGCAATGAGAACATACCGAAAATGAAGGTTAATTGCAGTAGATCTGAAATTAGCACTATAAATATTGAATTTTTTTCCAGCAGAGAGGGAAAGTTGGTTGCGCTAATACGGATGACGACCTAATTGAGCTGCAGGAATTCGAAGGAGCGTTGAACTGCCGAAACAACAGTATGGCAGATGGTCGAACTGGGGGTTGCCATCGACTTTTTGGAAGGTTTGAAATCAGAAGATTGACCCACAGCTGGAAGGAGGACATGATCTACTGGAAGAAAACAAAGATATAGAGTTTTGAGAAAGCAATAATTTGGGTCGGGTATGGGATAAATTTGCGGTCGGAAGTGTCTAGGAGAGAGAAGGATGAAAAGGCGAGAGAGGGAAGTAAACAAGGAGGGAAAAAATTAGTCTACGACGCTTCAATGTCAAAATTCGTGGGGCCTTCTGTGCACTTGAAATGCAACTCACTAATAATAGTATAGTATAGATTTATGACACATCATGTATAGTACCGATAATGGCATGGTTTGTGATCAATTTGCATATGTATTTGTCATGGATTATACTGCAAGATATAATAAAATGAATATTCTCTCAGTATTTTATTATTTCATGTATATACGAAACTTTAACATCTAGTGGCTTTATTGTTGTAATTTTACTAATATACAAGTTTTTTGGTAAATTGCCTTGGTTAATAATTTGTACCAACCAGCCAGTCTAATTATTAAAAATTAAGTGATGGTTTTCAATCTGTTAATGTTGCATATTTTATAAAAATTTGAATAATCCAATGAAAATACAAAAACCTAATTAAAATAAAGAACTCAAGATACTAAATGATCCAGTGTTTAAAAGTAATAAAACCTCAGAAACCACTTGCAATATAGTAGTACAATGGCCCATAATATTTGACGTTGGAATTTATCAAAAATTGATAGAGAAGCGTTAAATCATAGGAACTAATGATTGATTATACAATAACTTCTAAATTTTGATTATTGAAGTTCGTTTATAACCGCTATAATATGCACATTTTGCATGCAACTATACCAACTTTAGTAACATTTTGATAAAACTCAAAAGTTATGCTCTTTCTTTGAATAGCTTCCACATCTGTTTATGTTTTGTAGGTTATAATATCATATAACATCTAAATAATTTCTCAACTATTTCTGCAGTAGAAGAAAGTATGCCACCGATTTACCATGGATTAGAGAAATCGTGGGTTTATCTACCAAGGTCCGTACTATACAAATTCATTATATTGATGAATTTTGAACATTTTCCAAACCGTTTAACGTCTTAAAAATAATAATTTATGTATTCAGAGTCACAAGAGGATGTAGAGAAGGGGTATGAAATTTCATAAACAAAGCGTTAAAGTATAATGAACAATTTGTTAAGAAAATGAATGCAAAAGCTGATTCTAAAACCATTGAACAACTTAATAAAATCAGTTGTCCATGCTCAAAATGTTGTAACTTGGGTGCTCATCTATCTGATTTTACTGTATTTGAGCACCTAGTTTGTAATGGTATGGATCCTCCTTACACTACATGGGTTTTTCATGGAGAACGGCATAATAATGTATAAAATTTTCATAAAGAAAATGAATTTTTTAATACATATAGAATGTATGCTGATGCTTTTGATGATGAAGTGATTATGAATGATACAAGCATAATAGAAGATGATATGGTAGGATATTCTTTACTTCCTTTGTACCTTGGCTTTAAAAAGTCTACAAAGATTTTTGCTACATTAGCTTTATACCAAATCAAAACCGATAATGGATTATCAACTAAAAGTTTTAATGAACTATTAAAGGCAGTACATGAGCACATGCTATCGGATGAAAAATTGCTTCCTAAAAGCAACTATGAGGTAAAAAAGTTTCTCAAGTGTTTTAATCTCAATTATGAGAAAATACATGCATGTGAGAATGATTGCTGTCTTTTTCGAAAAGAGATTGCAAATCTGGATAAATGCCCGAAGTGTGGTTTTCCTAGGTACAAAAGAGGTGACAATGATAATGAGAGGAAGAAAAATATTCCTGTTAAGGTACTTAGATATTTTCCAATTATACCTAGACTTAAAAGAATGTTTAAATCCCAAGAAACATCAGAGCAATTGAGGTAGCATGATACGAATAAAAGCGAAGATGGAAAATTACGACATCTAGTTGATTCTTTAGCTCGGAAGAAAATTGACAAAAAATGGCCTAGTTTTGCTTCTGAATTCTGATCCACGAAATTTGAGATTTGGACTTGCGATGGATGGATTTAGTCCTTTTACTGATCCTAGGTCGACTTACAGTTGTTGGCCCATACTACTCCTTACACACAACCTTCCTCCATGGTTGTGTATGAAAAAGGAAAAATCTAATTTTGTTTTTGTTGATTCTAGTCCCCAGGCAATCAGGTAATCATAATTATGTTTTCATATTATTCCCATGGATTGTTATAGTTCGTGTATATATTAATTTCTTTCAAATTTATGCTACACATTTTTATATCATTTCTAAGATTCCCTAATTTTTCATTAACATAATGTTACAAAAATATTTCAAAGAATTTTTTTATTTTAACCTCACTTTTTTACTTTTAAAGTTCATACTTTTTCATCAGCATAAGGTCACGTGACCTGATCAAATCTTTGTTAATTTAACAACTAGAATTGCATATTTTCATCGTATGACATTTTCAACGGAATGTATTATGGAAATTGATAACTACATCTCAATCGACTTCCCCGTTCTACTAATTAATTGCATGTATCTCTCATTTTTAAGCGTAAACAAAGGTCATATGTTGCTTCCATGATTCATAGCACATAATTATTGTGCAACTTAAGGACATAGGAAATATCTTATTTCTATATACCATAATAATAAAAAGAGCAAAGTAGAATCATTTAGATGTATTCTAATTTCTAACACTTAAGGTCAGTATTGTTTGCTATACACATCGTATTCTTTACTGTATTCTGGTCAAGGAATAAAGATTTTGAAGTATAAATTTGTGCATATATTATTTTTCACGTGTTATTCAAATGATATAACCTTAACAAAAATTATTTATTTTTGTGAGAAGGAAACGACATTGATGTTTACTTAGAGCCACTCATAGACAATTTGAAAGAGTTATGGAATAATGGCGTGGAGGTATATGATGCCTTTAGTAATTCCAATTTCAAGTTGAATGTTGTTTTACTATGGACTACAAATAATTTTTCAGCTTATGGTAATCTAGCTAGTTGCACGACAAAAGGAAAAACAGGATGCCCGATTTGTGGGGTTAATACATTATCAGATTGGTTACATTTTAGTTGTAAGTGTGTATATATGCACCATAAAAGGTTTTTATCTCCAGATCACCTTTTTCGAAAAGGAAAAGGTTGGTTTGGTGGTAAAAATGAAGAACGAGGTAAACCAATAGTAATGAGTGGTATAAATGTGCTAAAATCCATAAGTAATATTCAAAATGACTAGGGAAAGACAATAAAAGAAGAGAAAGGAACAACTATTAGAGTTGCTAAGAGAAAGAGACAAAACCAAAAGAAGAGAAAAACTGCATATGATAATAACACTTATATATCTAAAAAGAAGTCAATCTTCTTTGAGCTTCCATATTAGAAGGTACAAAATATTATTAATATTATATTTATTTTCGATTTTGATATTTTAATTTAATTCTCTCATACAATAGTGGATGCTAAAATTTTATGTTATGACTTTTAGGAATTGCTGTTGCGTCACAACTGGGATGTAATGCACACTGAAAAAAATGTATGTGAAAGTCTAGTTGGAACAATTTTGAACATAAATGGAAAATCCAAAGATGGGCTAAATTCTCGTAAGGATCTACAACATATTAGATTAAGAAAAGAGTTGCATCCGCAAGATGTAGGCAGAAAGACATGCCATCCTGCAGCACAACACACATTAACAAAACAAGAAAAACAAATTTTCTACAATCGACCCAGAAAATTAAAGGTGCATGACAGTTATAGTTCTAATATTCGGCAATGTTTTCAAAGGATGATAATATAATAGGACTGAAATGTCATGATTGCCATGTTTTAATGCAACAATTATTACCTGTGGCTTTGAGAGGGCTCTTACCAAAGGGGCCGAGAAATGCAATATTTCAGCTTTGTATATTTTTTAACGAACCGTGCCAAAGAATAATAGATCGAAAGAGGTTGGAACATCTTGAAAACGAAGTTGCCTAGATATTTTGCATTTTTGAAAGGTTTTCCCTCCATCATTTTTTGATATTATGACGCATGTGACTATTCACGTGACGAAAGAAGTAAGACTGTGTGGCCCAGTACAGTATCGTTGGATGTATCCGTTTGAAAGGTGACATATTACCACTTTTTTTCTTAGCTACTTTGTGTGATTCATATTTAAATTAAATTCTTCTTTTGTCCATGAGTATGATAAAAATATCTAATTTCTATAATTGGATGCATGATCATATAGTTTAGAAATATGAATAAACTATACTATTGCCAAAGATTTGTAGTGCATATTTATTACTGAATTTTATCATATTGATTTACTGAAAATCATTTATGAATGAACTTTTTCATACAAAGCTAAACTTAAGAACTACTTTATTATTTAAACCCCATTGTTTTATATAAGTTAAATGGCATATCAACTTTAGGTCATATGAAGTTTTTTAAATTACATCTACCAAAAAGAAAGTAAGAGATGCAATTCATATGGAAAGATAATTTTTAGTTGAATGAATAAATTTATGTACATAATATATTGGAATAACATTCACATGTAATTTCTTTTCTTTTTTGTAGATATATGAAAATACTAAAAGGCTATGTTAAAAATCCCTTACGTCTTGAAGGATGCATATCAAAAAGTTATATTGCTGAAGAGTGCATGAGGAATTATGCTTGTTATATGAAACAAAATGTTGAAATATGTGAGAAGCACGGTAGAAATGAAAGGGTTTGAAAATAATGCTTCTTACATCGGGCGTCCAATCTGTAGTGAGAAACATGTTACCATGTCCAATGAAATGCTGGAAATTGCACATCGTTATGTTCTTTTTAATATGGCAGAAGTGTAGTCTTATGAAAAGTAATTATAATAAGATCTGCCAAGCTACAATTATAGCTAAAAAAGTGTAATACTTGTGATATATATATATATATATATATATATATATATATCATCTTGTTATACTTTAGACTGCACATGGAGGAGCTGAAGCATTTGGATGTTCGCTTCATCAAAAATTAAACTTTGCTTTAGAATCAACATTCTGCCAATTTTTGTGATTGGTTTAAAAAAAAGGTATTCTATATACGATGATATGAGTCTGATTTCAATTAATTTTGTGTCTGTAAGCCTTACTTAAAAAAAGCACATGTACGTACATGATTGCTATAGCCTAGTTTAACTTACTATGTAAGTTGAAATGGAAATTAAGTCAAAAAATCATGTTCCCAAGAAGATAAAGTGGTTATCGTTTGGGCTAGAAAAGCAAGTTGTTACATATACTGGTTATATTGTAAATGAATGCAGATTTCATATCCAATATGTCGAAAGATCGACTCAAAACAGTGGTATAATGATCGAAGCAAATAGCATGAGCGATTCACGTTTAAATAATAGTACAACTTCAAAGGCATACTCTGGGGTTCTATAGGAAATTATTGTGTTAGACTATCATATTATGCAAATTCCTGTATTGAAATGTACATGGGCTAATATTGATCGTGGTGATAAGATGGAAGATGGTTTTATATTAGCTAATCTACACCAATTCTAGAATCAATTCCAGAATGATCCTTTTATTTTAGCTTCACAAGCTTGACAGGTTTTCTACTCAAGAGATTCTGATGTCTCTAACTAGTATGTTGTATTGAAACCACCATATAGAGGTTTTATTGAATTAGAAATGCGCTACGAAGATATCTGTATCAACTGTCAACCTTTGGATATATCACAACTTGATGACGTTTTGGAGGATGACGATGGCTTCGAAAGAAAGGGTCATGAAGGCATGTTAGTGTAGCTTCTCTTATTTCCATTGTTTTGGTAATGTTTTATCTTAGCAATTTCAAAACTTAATAATCCAGTATCATTATGCATTATATGCCAATGGTTTATTTATTCAACTTAAATTGTTGTGATATACATGAGAAATTGTTTATTTGTTATACATTTAGTTCCTCGTGCTTTTTTTGGCAAAAAATTAAGTAAATTTTATTTAACCTTTGTCATATAAAATCACCAATGCATAATGATTTTTTATTATGGTTTTTGAGTGGTAGCGAAAATAATATGGCTTACATTTCATTCTCAATCACATACTTGCAGCTTAGTTGATTGCCTATGTACTGGTGTAGCAATAATAGCTATTATTGTTTGTACTAATGCGTTTCTTATTTCATGTTTGTAGGCTTGTTGTATCTTAATGCGAGGACGGCTGGAAAACTGGATATCGATACAAACTAAAGACCTCTTTTTGTAAATTCTTACAACCACCAATTTACTAATTAATTCCCATAAAACTATTTTTCCTCCAATCCATTTTTGTTCCATTGATAACAATTAACCTCTTATGAGACTCATTTTAAGTTCTACGTCGTTTATGTTTAATCTATTGTATAATTTATTGTGTAGGAATATTTTAAACACACTTTCAACGTAAAGGTATGATCACATTTATAAACATGGAAACACGGATAATTATTTCAACGATTATCCAGCAGAATTGTATCACTCGTCTTTGAATGTGAAATTGTACTGAAAGTATATCAATCGAGTAGGTGGAAAAAGGAAAAAAAATGTAAATTTTGGTTGCAATTGCAACGATACTTATTTAACCTTATAATCTCGATTTGCGGAATACACATACATACAAAAACATACATACACACAATGTAAGCAGAAAGAAAATTGATTGCATTGCTAATTTAAGTCTCAATTCAAAAGGATTCATAAACCTACAGATTCCAAATTATATCTACCTAATGAAAGTAAAATTCAATAGAAACAAATCATCATCCCAAGTTCAAAGATATAACATTAAACCCTAATCGGAAATTAAAATCTAAAAATAATTGCATAAAATTGTTCACCTCAACGTAAGTTCTCAATTTTATACCACCAAGTTCCTATTTGTACACCTTTAAATGGTCAGCACTATAGACAAGTATTGTGACGCCCCACCTCTATACCCACGCTAGCCAAGGACACCACAGGGTAATGCCGTCAACTAACACGGAGAATAAGGCTGGTTGGGAGCGACCATCAATATCTTTGCTCTAACTATCTATTGAATACATCGACAATAAACATATCAAGCAGGTCGACATACCCAATGAATACTTAAAACAAAACCATAGGTGGTTGAAGGATCTATCAAAACAGAATATGACAACTCAAATGTAATATACATCACAGAACAGTAAATCATCATATACACATATACTGATACATCGCAGAGTATACAAAATAATACATGTCAAGTGGTATAGCAGACCACAATATACAGACGAGTTCACAAGAATAAATATCAGAGTTACAACATGATAGGACTACACAAAAGCTATGACAAAAAGAAGCTAGCGGAGTAGTCCATGCGGAAGCAAAATAGGCTAAGTCCAAAAGTACCTAACCTGAAACATCTCGGTCTGACCCGAGTATAAAATATATGGGTCAGTCTAGCTAAATAAATCAGTTAGATAAACTGAACAACAATAAACCTGTAAGGTTACAAGGTATAACATATATCTCTAAGGGAGATAACACAATCATCCAACAAAAGATGAATCATATGATAACAAGCCTCATATCATCGGCAACATATAGAAACAAAGGATGCAAATATCCCAAATCAAGCCAAAAAGGCAATAACAAATACCAATAAGGTATATAAGTTCCACAAGGTAAACGTTACTCATCATGCGGCTCAAAAAGACCAACACCGAAGGGCGATAACAAGGGAATATACATATGAATGAAACATTAGAAAATTTGCTCGAGCTCAGTACTGTACAAACAAGGATCCATGAGCCCGAAGACTCCAAACCCAATATCACCCATGCGGCTCATAACGACCAACATCGGAAGCGATACTAAAGGACAACCCAATATCACTCATGCGGCTCATAACGACCAACATCGGAAGCGATACTAAAGAGCAACAAACCCGAAGGCACAAACCCAAAGGTACAAACCCGAAGGCAACATACCCGAAGGCAACAAACCGTAGTGGTGAAGGTCAGAGACCCAGTACTGGACACTACTAACTGGCGGAATGTGTCACAACTCTCGAAAAGGAATCCGAAAAGTGTTAACGTATGTCCCATAACCACTCGTTCGCACTAAACGGTTTACTATCCGTCAGCCACTTTCACACTCAAGCAGTACAAAGTTTACCTCATATCATCGATACACCAAACCCGAAGGTCAAAACGATCAAACAAATAGGTCGGGGACTAATCGGAAAGATAAACACACAGATTCATGGTCCGTGTTTTGCCTAACCATTTAATCTCCCTTCCACTTCGCTCGAAGTGCGAAATTGTGCGTGTGTTTTGAATAGAATTTATAAATCGGAGAAGCGAACTTTTAATACGATTTGAAGAAATCATTTATAAAACAGGTGAATGAATTCAAAAGGGAATAATTAAGGTTAAATATGCATAAACAACTAGTTAGAATCAATATACATCGATAAAAGTAAAAATCACAAACAAACAGGCATACTGGACAAAATGAAGCAGGTCAGTCGACTGGCCTACTGCAGTCAGTCGACTGAACCACAACCCGAGAGTTTTTACTCTCTGCAGTCAGTCGACTGGCTATAGCTGGAAATGTTTTCCAGCCTAGCAAATGGAGGATCAACTCACCCCATTTGCAACATATCGAGCAATGGACTTAAGGGAATTTTGCCAATAGATAATCCAACACCATTGACTCCGATTTACCACCAAAAACCATGATCAAACATCAAAGTTGTGATTTTCAAGGATTTGACTCCAAAACACCAAAAGGTTAAATGTTCACCAATTCAATTCAAACTAAAGGCAAATGCATATGAACAAGGTGTTAGGAATTCATACCCAACATCAATGAAATCAAGAGAAGTAGATGTGAGTTCAAAACTCACCTTTTACCCAAAAACAAGAAGATGGAGCTCAATAACAAGAAGAAGACCAACCAAACACTACTTCAACTCAACAAGCTTCAATCTAAGAATAAAACACATATTTCCCAATTTAGGTTTAGGAAATTTTTCTGAAATTGAAGAGGAGAAGAGTTGGAGAAGATGAAGAAGAACTTACCAATGGATTCTCTTTGATTTTTAAGCAAGAATTTGGAGTTTGCAAATGGATTTAGGGCTAGGAATTTCTAATTTCCTTTCTCTTCCCCCATTTAAGTTTTAAGCTTAAGTTTTAAGAAATGGAATAAGTGAATGAGAGGAGAGGGCTGAGTTAGGGTTAATTAGATAGTTAGTGGGCTGAACCCAAACCCAAAACCCAATAGAAAAAGGGTCAAAATTTCACAAACTCCAAACATATTTATACTCAAAAAGATCGCAAACGCCATTTTGGAACCAATGGAGGTAGTTTCGAGTCCCAATTCGGCCGTTTGCAAAAAGTAACATTTCGGACCCAAATCCGACTAACGACGCTATATTTAAATTAAACATTTAAATATAAAATCGTTAAATATGCGGGTTGTTACAGATCTCCCCTCCTTACAAAATTGCATCCCCGCAATTCCTAGAGACGATATTTGTAACAACTACATACATAAAACATTCCAAAGAAAAGGAAATAAGCTCGAGATGAAAAGACATACTCACCGTTTCAAAGCGAAGAAAGAAAACCCGGATAAGATCGCTCGATATACTCTCTGGTTTCCCAAGTACAGTCATTGGGATTAGCGGACCATTGAACTTTAACGAGCGGCACGTCCTTGTTCCGAAGGTGTCGCACCTCCGTGTCAAGCACGCGAATAGGTTGCTGTACAATAGATAAGTCCGGTGAGATCTCAAGCTCTTGCAAATCAGGAGAAGTAATAACAGAATCCGACTCCCGAAGACACTTCCGAAGTTGCGAGACGTGAAACACGTCATGAATGCCAGATAAATGAGCTGGAAGTGAAACTCTATAAGCCACAGGGCCAATACGTTCAGTAATAGAAAATGGTCATATAAAGCGAGGAGCCAATTTCCCAGTCGCACTGAAACGCATAACCTCCTTCAAAGGAGAAACACGAATAAAAACAAGATCGCCGATCGAGAACTCGAGAGGCTTCCTACGGTTGTCCGCGTAGGATTTCTGACGACTCTGTGCCTCTTTCATTCTCAATCGAATAAGATCAATCTTCTCGGAAGAATGACGAACAAAATCTGGACCAAGAATAAGCTTCTCCCAGATTCTAACCAACATGAAGGTGATCGACATGGTCTTCCGTATAAGGCTTCGAAAGGAGCCATACTGATACTAGACTGAATACTATTGTTGTAGGAGAACTCTACAAGAGGTAGGTGATCTTCCCAACTACCACCAAAATCAAAAATACAAATACGGAGAAGATCTTCCAAGATACGATTCACCCGTTCAGTCTGTTCATTAGACTGCGGATGATAAGCTGTAGAAAAATTAAGCTTTGTTCCCAAAGCTTGCTGAAGACTCTTCCAAAAATGACTCGTGAATAAAGGATCACGATCACTCACAATAGAACTAGGAACACCGTGAAGTCTCACGATTTCCTTGACATATAACTTAGCCAAATGCGAAGCAGTTCTATTAGACTTAATAGGAATAAAATGAGCAGATTTAGTGAGGCGATCAACAATAACCCAGATACTAGAATGGCCCGATCTCGAACGAGGTAGGCCGTCAACAAAATCCATAGAAATCTGATCCCATTTCCACAATGGAATCTCAAGAGGCTGAAGAAGACCCGAAGGACGCTGATGTTCGGCCTTAAAACGCTGACATGTTATGCAATTGCTCACATAACTCGCCACATCGCGCTTCATGCCTTCCCAATAATAAAGACGACGCATATCGGCATACATCTTGCTACTACCGGGATGAATGGTATACTTAGAACGATGACAGTCATCAAGAATGTCATGCCTAAGTGCAAAATCAGAAGGCACAAAAAGACGGTTCTTCTTGCGAAGACACCCATGAGAATCAATGTTGAAATCTTGCAACGCCTCATCACAAGATCCAGACTCACAAAGCTGAATAAGATGCAACAATTCAGGATCACGCCGCTGACCATCGGCAATACGATCCAATAAAATAGGTCGAGCTCCCAAACTAAATAATAGAATAGGAGAATCAGAAGATGAACCTTGATCACGAATTTCACAAGAAGATAGAGTCTCAAGAATATTCCATTCGGCAAGCATCATAGAAATAACAGCCGAATGTTTGCGACTAAGCGCATCTGCAACACGATTACCCTTACCAGGGGTATACTCGATATCAAAGTCATAAGAAGCTAGAAACTCGAGCCAACGCTGTTGTCTCATGTTGAGTTCCTTCTGAGTGAACAAATACTTCAAAGATTTATGATCGGTATAGAGAATGAAGCGCTCGCCCAATAAATAATGTCGCCAAATCTTCAAGGCAAAGACAATGGAGGCAAGCTCAAGATCATGAGTGGCATAGCGAACTTCATTCGGACGCAGTTGCCTAGAAGCATAAGCAACTACCCGATCCTTCTGCATAAGAACAGCACCGAGACCACTACCACAAGTATCGGTGTAGACAACAAGATCATGATTCCCTTCGGGAACCACAAGAATAGGAGCATTAGTGAGAAGTTCCTTTAATGACAGAAAGGAAGCTTCACACTTGTCGGACCAAATAAAACGAATGCCTTTCCGAGTAAGGCAAGTAAGAGGAAGCACAACCCGGGAAAAATCCTTAATGAACCAACGGTAATAACCCGCCAATCCAAGGAAACTACGAATCTCATGAACATTCTCAGGCCTCTTCCAATTCTGGATGGCTTCTATCTTTGAGGGATCGACAGAAATGCCATCGGAAGATACAACATGGACTAAGAACTTAACCTTATTCTCCCAAAAGTGGCACTTGGAGAATTTGGCTCTAAGCTGATGATGATGGAGAGTACTCAAGACAATCCTCAAGTGATTAGCATGCTCAGCTTCAGACTTAGAATAAATAAGGATATCATCAATGAACACAAGGAGGAACTTATCGAGATATTCCCAGAATACCCGATTCATGAGATCAACAAAGAAAGCAGGAGCGTTCGTCAAACCGAACGGCATAACGAGGCACTCGAAAGAACCATATCGAGTGCGGAAAACTGTAAGAGGTATGCTATCCTCCGCGACTCGTAATTGATGAAAACCTGTGGCAAGGTCAAGCTGAGAAAAGACCTTAGCACCACTCAATAGATCGAACATATCATCGATCCTAGGCAATGGATACCTATTTCTGACGGTCAACTCGTTAAGCTTGTGATAGTCAATGCAGAGCCTAAGAGTTCCATCAGACTTTTTCACGAAGACGACCGTGGATCCCCACGAAGAAAAACTGGACTGAATTAACTGCTTGGACTCAAGCTCTAAAAGCTGCTTCTTGAGTTCCTCATTTTCCTTTGTAGACATCCTTGTGGGAGGACGACTAACTGGCTGCGCGCCTGAAATGAGATCAATGCGGAACTCAATTGCCCGCTTGGGTGGCAAACCCGATACAGGCTCAAAAACATCAGAAAAGTCACAAGCAACAGGAATACGAGATATATCATCATCATCTCGCGAGTCAAGAGAATATAAAGCCATCTCGGTATTATCTACATTCCGAAGAACAAGAGATAGCTGAGCAGGCGAATCCGGATGTCGAAGATACAAAATTCTCTCCGAACAAATAATCCTGGCATCATATCTCACTAGCCAGTCCATACCCAAAATCATATCAAATCCCAGACAAGAAATAACATGCAGATTCGCACGAAAAGAAAAACCACATAAAACAATCTCAACATCATCACACAACAGGCTAAGGGTCGCGGATCCCCCAATAGGATTCGCAATCCTTAAAGAAGTAACCATACAAGAAACATCCAAAGATAAATCATCAACGAGCTTTTTCGATACGAAAGAATGTGATGCACCCGTATCGAAAAGAACTCGAATACTATGGTCATGAAATAAAATAGAACCTTCCAAAATAGATGAAGATATACCTTTGGGCTGAGAAGGACCTTCAGAAGCTTTAGCAGCATAAAGCCTGCTAGACTTGGCACCAGCCGGAACAGTAGGGCAAGCTGAAACATGATGACCTTCCTTCTTGCAATAACGGCAGAAGAGAGGCTTAGGACAAGCTCGAATGATATGATCCGGAGAACCACAATTAAAACACATTCGAACGGAAGATGTTCCGGAAGACTGAGGCTGAGAACTAGGACCACCAGTCTTCTTCTTCTTAGAAGGAAAAGGCTTCTTCTGAATTGGAAACGGCCTCTTGTTGGGGTTCTTGGAAACCTCAACATCAACATCACCATCACACTCCTTCTCGACGGTCTCGAGATGAAGTGCCGAATCAACCAACTCCTCAAAAGAAAGTTTAAGCTGGAGCAACAAAGACTTCTTAAGATATTTCTTAAGACCAGGAACAAACTTCAAATTCTTCTTGTAAGAAGTGCTAATGAATTCAAGACCATACTGAGATAAAGCCTCGAATGATGCAACATACTCAGAAACAGAAGATTTCCCTTGCTTCAACTCAAGGAAGCGACGGGTCGATAAAACTTTTTCAGATTCAGGAACGAACTTGAGTTCAAATCGTCCCCGAAACCGAGTCCAAGAAAGAGTAGACTCATCAATCTTGGCTACAAGAAGCTCATACCAATCAAGAGCACGCTCTTGTAATAAACTAGAAGTCACAAGAACTCTATCATGGTCGGAAAGATCCATGCGAGAGAAGATACGCTCGCACGTGCGAAGCCAAGCTTGGACTTCAAGAACGGACTCGGAGCCCTTAAACGGCTTCCCTCCAAGATGAGAAAAATCACTGCACTGACGTGTAAAAGCAGACTTGCGAGGTGGAGATACTCGAGGAGGAACTGGAGGCTGAGTGCTCCTAAACAATTCCAAAAATTGATCGGCAGACATATAAACGCCATCCGGATGTGAGCCGCTGGATTGCCCAGCATCCGAACGTTGTCCTCTGCCTCTTCCAGCCATACACTAAAAGTTAAGATAAGAATAAGATTATTCACAAGGTAGATAATTCAATATGAAATACTACGGAATAAAATGCATTCCAAGACGTATTCCCCAAATTCTATCTAACCTTGATGGAATAAAGAAACACGATGATTCAAAGATTTGTATCACTTGTACACTTTGATGTATCGTAATATGTGTTTCTATTCTGTGTTTATCATACTTTGTTCTGAACTCAGCTCTGATACCATGCTGTGACGCCCCACCTCTATACCTACGCTAGCCAAGGACACTACAGGGTAATGCCATCAACTAACACGGAGAATAAGGCTGGTTGGGAGCGACCATCTATAGCTTTGCTCTAACTATCTATTGAATACGTCGACAATAAACATATCAAGCAGGTCGACATACCCAATGAATACTTAAAACAAAACCATAGGTGGTTGAAGGATCTATCAAAACAGAATATGACAACTCAAATGTAATATACATCACAGAACAGTAAATCATCATATACACATATACTGATACATCGCAGAGTATACAAAATAATACATGTCAAGTGGTATAGCAGACCACAATATACAGACGATTTCACAAGAATAAATATCAGAGTTACAACATGATAGGACTACACAAAAGCTATGACAAAAAGAAGCTAGCGGAGTAGTCCATGCGGAAGCAAAATAGGCTAAGTCCAAAAGTACCTAACCTGAAACATCTCGGTCTGACCCGAGTATAAAATACACAGGTCAGTCTAGCTAAACAAATCAGTTAGATAAACTGAACAACAATAAACCTGTAAGGTTACAAGGTATAACATATATCTCTAAGGGAGATAACACAATCATCCAACAAAAGATGAATCATATGATAACAAGCCTCATATCATCGGCAACATATAGAAACAAAGGATGCAAATATCCCAAATCAAGCCAAAAAGGCAATAACAAATAGCAATAAGGTATACAAGTTCCACAAGGTAAACGCTACTCATCATGCGGCTCAAAAAGACCAACACCGAAGGGCGATAACAAGGGAATATACATATGAATGAAACATTAGAAAATTTGCTCGAGCTCAGTACTGTACAAACAAGGATCCATAAGCCCGAAGACTCCAAACCCAATATCACCCATGCGGCTCATAACGACCAACATCGGAAGCGATACTAAAGGGAAACCCAATATCACCCATGCGGCTCATAACGACCAACATCGGAAGCGATACTAAAGGGCAACAAATCCGAAGGCACAAACCCGAAGGTACAAACCCGAAGGCAACATACCCGAAGGCAACAAACTGTAGTGGTGAAGGTCAGAGACCCAGTACTGGACACCACTAACTGGCCGAATGTGTCACAACTCTCGAAAAGGAATCCGAAAAGTGTTAATGTATGTCCCATAACCACTCGTTCGCACTAAACGGTTTACTATCCGTCAGCCACTTTCACACTCAAAGCAGTACAAAGTTTACCTCATATCATCGATAAACCAAACCCGAAGGTCAAAACGATCAATCGAATAGGTCGGGGACTAATCGGAAAGATAAACACACAGATTCATGGTCCATGTTTTGCCTAACCATTTAATCTCCCTTCCACTTCGCTCGAAGTGCGAAATTGTGCGTGTGTTTTAAATAGAATTTATAAATCGGAGAAGCGAACTTTTAATATGATTTGAAGAAATCATTTATAAAACCCGTGAATGAGTTCAAAAGGGAATCATTAAGGTCAAATATGCATAAACAACTAGTTAGAATCAATATACATCGATAAAAGTAAAAATCACAAACAAACAGGCATACTGGACAAAATGAAGCAGGTCAGTCGACTGGCCTACTGCAGTCATTCGACTGAACCACAACCCGAGAGTTTTTACTCTCTGCAGTCAATCGACTGACTGCAGGGGGTTAGTCGACTGGCTGTAGCTGGAAATGTATTCCAGCCTAGCAAATGGAGGAGCAACTCACCCCATTTGCAACATATCGAGCAATGGACTTAAGGGAATTTTGCCAATAGATAACCCAACACCATTGACTCCGATTTACCACCAAAAACCATGATCAAACATCAAAGTTATGATTTTCAAGGATTTGACTCCAAAACACCAAAAGGTTAAATGTTCACCAATTCAATTCAAACTAAAGGCAAATGCATATGAACAAGGTGTTAGGAATTCATACCCAACATCAATGAAATCAAGAGAAGTAGATGTGAGTTCAAAACTCACCTTTTACCCAAAAACAAGAAGATGGAGCTCAATAACAAGAAGAAGACCAACCAAACACTACTTCAACTCAACAAGCTTCAATCTAAGAATAAAACACATATTTCCTAATTTAGGTTTAGGAAATTTTTCTGAAATTGAAGAGGAGAAGAGTTGGAGAAGATGAAGAAGAACTTACCAATGGATTCTCTTTGATTTTTAAGCAAGAATTTGGAGTTTGCAAATGGATTTAGGGCTAGGAGTTTCTAATTTCCTTTCTCTTCCCCCATTTAAGTTTTAAGCTTAAATTTTAAGAAATGGAATAAGTGAATGAGAGGAGAGGGCTGAGTTAGGGTTAATTAGATAGTTAGAGGGCTGAACCCAAACCCAAAACCCAATAGAAAAAGGGTCAAAATTTCACAAACTCCAAACATATCAAAGATTATACTCAAAAAGATCGCAAACGCCATTTTGGAACCAATGGAGGTAGTTTCGAGTCCCAATTCGGCCGTTTGCAAAAAGTAACATTTCGGACCCAAATCCGACTAACGACGCTATATTTAAATTAAACATTTAAATATAAAATCGTTAAATATGCGGGTTGTTACAAGTATAGACAGATTCTAAATTGATATATAATGCCACACATTCTCTGGTTTGTGGTATTATATACCTTTTAAATTAAGTTCCTGTTTTTCTACCACAATCATTCACTTGTTTTCAAGGGCCTTCAACAATTAGATATTTTCCAATTTAAAAGAAATAAAGCAAGTAAATTACTGATTATTCCAATTTGTTCCAATTGCTATGCAGGAGCCCTCCGCATTTCTCTCCTTACAAAACCCCAGTTAAATCTCTCTGTCGGTTAAATTACAGATTACTCGAATTTGTTCCAATTAGTATGCTTATATTACTTCTGTCTGTAATGTTAACTTCGATTATGTTTTATCTTTTTGGCTCGTTTTAAAAATTCAAAGGGGTTCCTATTTGGTTATGTTGTCCCTAGAACTATCATTAGAACCAATAATGAACCATTTAAGGTTTGGACCAAAACAAGCATTCAGAATTTTGTATTTGCTTTCAATTTATTTTGGTTGATGGTTACCATAGTAAAATCGTGTAATTTTATGTAGAAACATATGCAAATGTTTTATGACATATACCGTCCACATGATGAAAGCAGAGAAATTATTTGCATCCCAATGGGGTCATATCATAACTCAGGTAAAGGCCAGATCCTCTATTCCCAGTCCTATGTGCTGCAAAGCGATAAAACAGAGTCAATATGGATTTTCTTACAAGGACATTGAAATGATAGCTAGGTAAATAACATGCACGTAGTTCATTCCACTAAGTGTTGCATTTTTTCAAGTATGTAGTGGTTAATGACACACTTTTTTAATTTTTGTAGTGTCATATATGGAAAATAGTATACCTCTATGTTGAAAGCCTCTATTTCATGCTTACGTTCAATTTTATTTCAATTTTGTAAAGTAGATTGATATATCAAAGTGTATATCATAGAAACTTCATCTAACAGAAAAGATTTGCATTAATTGATATTTAACAATCATTGAAATATTAAATTTTGGTGATACAAAATCACAAATAGAGGGAAATAAATATGAAAAAGAAAGAAAGAGAAGATTTTGTTTCCTCTAATTAATAGTCATATTTTAGTATGTTTATTTCTCTCTCTAATTGGCTAGCCAGATTATTTTTTGCCATCTAATGTTAACTTGAGCAGTAAATAATTGATTATATAAATAGAGACTAGAAGAGAGGGTAAAAGTGTGGTGGAAAATCTATTTGCTAATTTTCTCTTCTTCATCTTTGTTCTTTTTCTCCAACAATTTTAGCCATATAGATATTTTCTTCCTTTCTCAATTGGGTTATTGATTCAATGGTATTTTGTTTACTTTAGCTTTGTTATATTAATTGTAAACAAAATTTTGGTGAATCAATAAAGTGGGTGGTTGGGTAGAATATTTTGTGTTATTGGGTTTTGATTTCAATTTCGTCTTGCTTTAAATCCAAGTTATCTCTTTGTGATTTGGGTGACAAAGATCCGTTGATAAAAGCTTCCGCAAAACGCTACTATTTCATAATAGTTTGGTATCAGAGCACAGATCACACAAAGCTTAGAGTGATTTTGGTTTGAAAAATTATTAATGTCTGATATGATTTCGTTTTCAAAGATGGCTATCCTGGATGGGAAAATTTGGGGGTATTTGGAAGCCTAAGATGGAGGATGTTCTGTACCTCAACGATCTTCATGATCCAATTGATGGAGATGGAAAGAAGCCCTCTGATGTAGAAGAGGAAAAATGGAAGAAGATGGATAAGAAGGCGATTGCTTTGATTTGCCAGTATCTTGATGATTCAGTTTTCCATCATGTGGTTAATTGTGAATCCGCGAAGGCTTTGTGGGACAAGTTGGTTTCTTTGTATGAGTCAAAGAGTTCTACTAGTAAGGCTTTTCTGGTTTGAAAGTTGGTACAACTGAGATTAGACGATGAGAAGTCTGTTGCAGAGCATTTGAATGAATTTCAAGATGTAATAAATAAATTACAAATATAAAGGTCAATTTGATGGTGAGTTACAAGCTTTTTTATTAATGAGTTCGCTTTCAGAAAGTTAGGAAACTTTGGTTGTTTCATTGAGTAATTCCAATGCTAATGGAATTATCTCTCTAGAAACTATTCGAAGCAGTCTTTTAAATTAGAAGCTTAGAAGAAAAGGGTCAGATATGAAATCAATCCAAAGTGAGGCTATGGTGGTAAGGGACTCGAAGAAAGATACAATTTGGAAGAAAAAGGACGCTAATGGTAAATGTGTTATCACTTGTCATTATTGTAATAAGAAAGGTCACATAGGCAGTAAGTGTTATGCTTATAAAAGAGATCAGGAAAAGGCTACGCATGGTGATACTAGTAGTGATGCACATACAGGAATTTATGAAGGTACCGATAGTGATGCTTCTTTTGATGTCCTCTTTAGTGAAAATAAGCCTTGGAAGATGGATTCAGAAGCCAGCTTTCACATTTGTAGAGATGTGAATTGTTTTTCTTCTTATGAGAAGAGTACCGACATGATTTGGACAGCCAATGGAGAAGAGCTACCGATTTATGGTATTGGATCTATCCGATTTCGTATGCATGATGGTGTGGTTAGAGAAGTCTTTGGAGTGAGACATGTACCCACTTTTTAACATAATATTATTTCTCTCGGTCAATTAGATCGCCGTGCTTGCACTTACAAGACTCAAGGTGGACTTTTGAGAGTGATTAAAGGTGGTCATGTAAGGATGAGTATAGTATTGAAAGAAGGAAACCTTTATAGCTCGGTTGGTTTTGTAGTCGACAATGGAAAGCGAGTGACGGTTGAAGGACCTAGTCCACAGCAAGATGGAGAGGTTAATATGGTCACTGCTTATGATTCTGGCATTGAGGATCATTTTTTAAATAGGGGTCTTCATGTTGATGATGCTTGAGGGATCGATGGTGATCAGGTAATGAGCTCAGATCGAGTGATAGACGGCTGTCGAATTGCAAAATCCACAAAGACAATACAGAGATCTTTGTGGTATTACAAATGTTTCTAAGACTGGATTTGTGTGGTGCACCTTGTGTAGGAGATGCATCACTTGCAGACGGTGGCTGAGATTTGTAATTTAGTGTGATTGAGATATGAGGATTTGTGATTGATCTAGATATGGCATGCTTGATATGTTGGAGATATGTGATTTTGCATCAAGGTGGAGTGTTAAATTTTGCTGATACAAAATCACAAATAGAAGGAAATAAATATGTAGAAGAAAGAAAGAGAAGATTTTGTTTCCTCTAATTAATAGGTATATTTGAGTATGTTTATTTGTCTTTCTAATTGGCTAATCAAATTAATTTTTGTCATCTAATTTTAATTTGGGCATTAAGTAATTGATTATATAAATAGAAACTAGAAGAGAGGGTAAAAGTGTGGTGGAAAATCTATTTGCTAATTTTCTCTTCTTCATCTTTGTTCTTTTTTTCCAACAATTTTAGCCATATAGATATTTGCTCACTTTCTCAATTTGGTTATTGATTCAATGGTATTTTGTTTACTTTAGTTTAATTATAAACAAAATTTTGGTGAATCAATAAAGAGGGTGGTTGGGTGGAATATTTTGTGTTATTGCGTTTTGATTTCAGCTCCGTCTTGTTTTCAATCCAAGCTCTCTCTTTGTGATTTGGGTGACAAAGATCCATTGATAAAAGCTTACGCAAAGCGCTACTATTTTCATAACAGATATCATCCAATTAATGGTTTCCAAATCATAGCCAATAGAAAAAGATTTTTTTCTTCCTGTAATTATCAATACAGTAAGGTCAAGTTGTGAAGGCCCACAAATTCGTATCTCTTTTGAGCTGGCAAAATCCCACAACAATTCAGCCCAAAGTGGAACAAATGTACGAGTCTTCGGGTTTAAAGAAGAAAGAGGTAGAAGAAGAAGAAAATAAAACAATCACAGAATCTCACATATCACAGTGGAACAAATATAATAGATAAATGAATATCTTTAAAATAAAGAGCTATATCAGTTGTTACATTACATCACATTACATTATCAGAGTGCTACAAAAACAAACAGCAGAAAAGAATATAACATATACTAGTGATACGCTACGCCATCCAGCTTGCTCCTGATCTCCATAGCATCTCTTTTTCGACTTCGCTCCAGAATAATGATAACCTGACTCTAGGCTGCCCGTGTGGAAAATTATGGGCACTCAGAGTTTAGAAAGGTAACAATAAACTCCAGGTCAGTCGTGGGACTGGTGTGAGATCTTAAAAATAGTTATTTTCGCAAAGAAAATAAAAAGAAATCCGCTACGCTTTTGGAAAATGAAACTACCATAAAGCCTCCCGCCACACACACAATGCAAACGTAGAATTGGAGGAGATTTCTCCTTATGATAGTCAAACATGCCTACGCAAAATCCTTTCGATATTATTATTAGTGCATAGTTCAGAAAACATTTCGAAAGTATAATATTAATCTTAGCCAGTATAGACATTCCAAACTATGCCTACTACAGCTACCATCTAAACAGTGGTGATCACCATAAGTAAATGGCAGGTTATACAACTAAAACCGTACAAGGTGCGTATTGGAGTTTGGATTTCCAACAAATGGTAAGGCTAAGGAACTTTCTACTGCCACATGGGTGCGCCTCTGGAGGGATGTCACGAGAACCTATTCAGATCTCTACCAACACAAGGCCTGGTTACCTCTGTAACTAGGTAACTACTACTCGAGTATGCCATCCCCCGGTCCTTTGGGACCTTTATCCGAGGATCCTCTACACCAGCAACCACAAAGAAAAGTATTTGCAGTAACCACATAGGTTAAATATCATGGATCCATACCTGATACCACCCTTTTCCAGTAGGAAATGACATACCCTAAAGGGCGCGACCTCATAACCTTGCCGCATCTTTCCTGTTTCGACCATTTCCGGGGTGTGAGGTCCGATGAGGTCTTGTCCACAAAGCTACACTTTTCATAAAGTCATGCTTTGACCATTTCCGAGGTGTGAGTTCCGATGAGGTCTTGTACACAAAGCTACACTTTTCACAAAGTCATGCTTTGATCGACAAATGATCAGCAGCACTACGTATGTCACGTTACCAAATTGGTAATGCATTACTAGTAACAATCAACTACATAACCTCTGAGCTCGTACGTCTCAGAGAAGGGTGTTAAGTTAAGAGAATAAATTCTCTGCCACCGACAAAAATATATTTCATAGAAACTAGCTTTACATCTCAATGTGCAATGTCAAACATACATCCATACAAGTCCGTTCCGGGATCGAACGGAACTGAAGGCACTTCAAAGAAGCCCTTGCAAATTCGGATATTCATAAATCACATACGGAATCCCCATCACAATGGGGATAAAATCTCTATACCGGAGCAACCCGGTGCAGAGACCTTCGATAGGTAATCCTTTCGTTTTCGAGAATACCCGGTCTTCAACACCATCTTCAAATGCAATCTCATTTCGTCGTATCATTATTCGGAATGGGTTTTATGATACAAGGTCCTCTCCCGGCTAATCCGAATAACAAGCGCTTATTTTTAAAAAATATTACATTCAGATTTCAACAAATTACAACAATTTCCATTTTGATCTTTTTAAATAAAAGATCCATCACAATCAAAAAGGTTCGATGTGGGTTTCGAATATCCATTTGGAATCCGACCTCCCCGTCGCATTGAAATTCAAATACCATTAAAAGGCTAATATTGATAGTCGGTTATTTAACTATCAATCAACATCCACAACAATTACCAGATTTAAATAAATTTCCCAAATTATTATTTTCAAAATATTTCTGCAAGATATATTCCACACTTCAACCATTTGAAAACAAATTTCAAATTACTTTCCACATTTCAATGCTTAGAAAATACATTACAAATCACTTTTCCTTACGCGGAATACATTTCCAAATATTTATTTATTTCCACTGGAAATCTGCGGAGTTAAAATAATTCAAATTACTTATCCAAAATATTCTTGGAACATTTAAAATAAAACCATCTTAAATACTTACTTAAAATATTGTAATGAAAACATTATACTAATTATCACATATAAGATTTTAAGTCCCAACTAATTTTTAAAATAAAATTAGTAGATAAGGTATAACTATTTAAATAATCGTTTCCTAAAACAAATATCAATTTTAACCTTTTAAAATAATCCCTTCTATAAGTAATTAAATAAATTCATACTTTAAAGGTTTGAAACCAGTTAAGAAAACAATTTATCCAAAGTATCCTTTCTAAAACCATCCTTAAATTTTTTAGTTTATATTTATAGGCTACTTCGAAATCGTACTCAGCTTTCCAGGGAAAATAAATTTTTCATTTCAAAATGGTTCATTCAAATCAATTAATAAATCTTTCTATATTTATTTTAAATTTACGTTCCAAATCCGTAAATTCCTTTCACACTTTTAAAAGTAAAACAATATTTATTTTTAAAACAAATTTCCCTTTCCTTTATAAATTTTCATTGTGAATTTAAACTTCTAAATATCATTGATATACGATTTCAAATCGATTTCCAAATATTCATTTTCAGCACCGAATTAAACTCTAAATTGATTTCCAAATTTATTTACCAATATCAAATCAATTTCCAAAATTGATTTCTAAATTTATTTCAACACCAAATTTATTATCTTTTGAAACAAATTCCTTCTTTTAAATTTATTCAGTTTTCTAAAATTAATTTACTACAAATTTTCTACTAAATTTCAAAAATCAATTTTTACCTATTTCTGGTATCCTACGACACCAAAAATATATTTGGCTAAATTATAGCCTTCAATAGTTTCAACCACAAATTGTCACACATAGATTATAAATGATCAACACACAATATGGAAATAAATTCAATTATTTGAGGAATCCAGTTGGATCCCTCCAACCTGTTTTCCCTGCATCCACAGACGTTAGCACAACAATTAAATACCAATTCCACTTCAAGGTGGAATATCGCGGTATATGGGATTTATAAAATATCATCCGCTATTATGTGGCGCATAGGGTCTCACCCGCTATATAATGCGGGAAATCAATCACCCAATATATACTATATGCTACTATATATATAATATCATCCAGTGAATAATTATTATAAATCAATCATTCAAGCACAAAGTCAATCAATTTCAAATCTAACAATTTAAAATCAATTGGATATTTTAATTGAGTGAGAAGATCTCACCTTTAATTTTATTGTTTGCAATCCATTCCATTCCAGCTTCATTTTCTTCACGATTTTGGCCTTGCATAAACATTATACAGTTGATTAATATTTTGAATAATTGGAAAATCAATTATCATTTATTCATTTAATTTTGAACTAATCAATTACCATCTTAATAAACTTAATTAACTAATAATTTATTTTAAATCAATTATTTTCCTTTTAAAATCTTTTAGTAGCTAAATAAATTAAATAAGTTTATTAATCAAATTAATCACTAAAATACATTATCTAAAATAACTAGTAGATTTAAAAATGTGTATATCTATTTTCTTTTGAAGCTATATACTTATAAAGATAAACTATATAGGTTTCGTTTAAAATTCCTATATTTTCCAAACCTTGTATATATATTTCCGTCTTATATATATATATATATATATATAAATTAAAATAGACAGGTATACATTTATATTTGTACTATATTTTTTTACTGCAAACTTATATACATACATATATATAAACTAAAACGGCTATATACCTTTACTGTAATTAACCAAATAAAATCTTTTCCCAACCTATACACATATATGTAAATATTTAAAACAGAAATCTTACTGTCAAAATAGCGTCCAACTCCTCGATCACTTGACTCAACTTCGGCCTTCCGCGACTAATGCCTCGCCACAGCGAAACCCTAGCCGACCCTCCAAAGACCCCTGGCCTCCACCTCGATTGCCTATCGCTGCCCCTTGCCATGCTTCAACACTTCGACCCTAGAGACTCGCGAGCATTACCACGCGACGCCGTGACTCCCCCAAACGCGACCACCTCGAACGCGTCGCTCGAAACCCTAAACCTCGAGCCTTCTCGCGCTTCGATCTCGCGACCCCCTTGCTTAGTACGAATGACAACATCGCACGCCCCTCGACGTTGAAGAGGATGAGATAGATCGGCCATTAATTTTAGATTTTTTTTATTTCGATCGATTTATTAGCTCGATCGCCCCTGTTTGATTTTGATTTCTCGACCGTTGATTTTATTCATGATACGCGAATGAATTTTGATTTTGAACGAAAGTAGGAACAATTTCGTTCCTCCATTTATTTTATAACGGTGATGATTTCGATTTTGTGTCTTGAAGAGAAGTTCGGCTGTCAATAAAAGAAGGGACGTGATGTGAAAAGGAGGTGGCTTGCAGGAGAAGGTTTATTTAGAAATATTTTTATTTAAAATTCCAAACGTCTCGATAAATGCAACTTAAAATTTCGACCTCCTATCGAGGCATGCCACCAGGCGTTTATAATGTTAAATCCCTATTCTAAACGCAATGGAAAAAGTTTCGAGCCCTAATTCGATCTTATGGAAAAGATAGCTTTTTGAACCAGTTATTAAATTAAATTTCGATATAATTTTCAGCGCGTTTGCCTATCGTACAGCCAAACAATCACTCCAAATAGTATGAAAATTAAAATCCGATAATAAAACAATATTACGGATCCGACGGAACTGGTTTCGTCGAATTCCGAGACTGTGCCTCGGAAGCCTATTTTTAAACATCGCTTTAAACAATAAAATTTCAAAACTGAATAAATTATTTCCAAATTCAATTCTGAAGCATCCATTATCTTCAGTATCATCAATATAAATTTTCTAAGACTTGAAAAATATTTTTAATCTGCTTAAAATTGGAGATACAAATTCTTACCCAAGCTTTAATAATTAAATTAAATAATTTAATTACCAAATTCATAGTTATAATTGAAATTCACGTCAAAATAACTTCCAAATATTTAAAATCGATTAAATATTTCATTTTTTAAGTGCTCAAAATTCTGGGTTGTCACATCCTTCCCCCCTTAAAAGAATTTCGTCCCGAAATTAGTAATTAAAAAGAATGCCTGTGACGCCCCACCTCTATACTCACGATAACAAAGGTTATTATAAGGAATAACGTCTATTATTGTGAAGAATAAGGCTTGTAAGGAGCGACTATCCGTAAGTTATGCCTTAGACGAGTGTTGACTACATCGATAGGAGATATGTAAATTACTCCCAACGATATATATTCAATCCAAATCTAAAACAAAACTATGGTGGCTTAAGAAAAATTCAGAATAACTCATAATAACAATAACAAAGATAAGTATAATCACATCAGAACAAAAATATCAAATGTAGCGGAAGACAAGTCTGGATACATGCTACAACAATCGATAGTTCACATGAACCAAATGTACATACACATATCCATCAATACATACATGAGATGAGAATCAATACACCAAAAGTGCTCCTCGAAGTCTAGACAAAAGATGGAGTGAAATCCCAAAAGCTGAAGCTGAAACTGAATCAAAAATAGCGATTATCCTGAAATAACTCAGCCTGACCCGAGTATTATCTAAAAGAAAATAATAAACGAATCAGTCTAATCTAAACTTAGAATTTAATGCATCATAAACAACATCAAGGTAAAATAATCATAGTCTCGAATGAGACTATTCAGCATAAATAATCAACCTAGTTTTAAATGAAGAAATCTCATTTAAACTCCATCAAAATCATCTTCCAAATTCACAATTGAATTCGAAAACAGCAGTACACAAAAATCTAGAAATCAGTTAAGATAACTAGAAAATCAGCGTTCACAAAATTTAGAAATCAAAGTAAGATGACTAGAAAATCAACATAAAAGTGGACCGATCCCAGCAGATGGCGAGTCTAAGCTACGCCGCACGTGCATCTCATATGGCCGAAGCCTACGAAGTACTATAAATTTTTGGCTCCCATCAGATGACCCGAAGATCCACAGAGTGACCCGAAGGTCTAGTACTGGTAATTGACCCGAAGGTCCATCAAATGACCCGAAGGTCCAGCAGAGTGGCTCGAAAGCCCAACAAAATCATCAGAATCTTCATACAACAAATCCTCAGCAAATATTTCAAACAACGAGTCCGGAATTAACAAAATTAGTAAAAGTGTGGTTTCATACTCCGCACTTTTGCTAAATCGTTTAAATCTCTTCATCGTTTCCTTGAAAGTGCAAAATCGTGTATTTTATATAAAAATAACATTTTACGCTCTCAAACGAATAAGTCCGGAATTAACCGAATCGGTAAAAGTAAGGGTTCATAGTCCTTAATTTTGCTGAAACGTTTAAATCGATTCCTCATTCTTTTGAAAACGTAAACTATGAAATTTTTGGAAATAATTTTATTTTAAAATGATTTGAAAACACGTGATTAAAGCAGCAACATCTGTAGCAATTTCGAAAAGGAAATTACGCTTCACAAAACACTTTAAAAACGGATATCAAATCATCTTTTCGGGATAGCCGCTTGTAAAATTCACTTTAAATTGATGGCTACTGAAGTCAAAACAACAGTAATTTTTATACTTGAAATAATATGTATATTAATTATTCCAAATTCATTTATAAAACTAGTGTACATAATCTAAAAATAAGTCATCAAAGTCAATAGTAAATAATAATCAACAAATCGGATCAACTAAAGCCGATAAAATTGGAAATTCAATCCCAAAGGCAAATTGGACAAAAACAGCAGATTCAGACGTCTAAAGTTGATGATTCAGACGTCTAAATCTGGAAATTTATTTGTTTTCCAGAACCCAATTCAGACGTCTGAAATAGAAAACTCAGACGTTTGAAAATGGCTAATTTAGCCTATTTTCTTTCTGGTCGCACTCGAGCACATTCAGACGTCTGGAACTTTAGATTCAGATGTCTGAATACTGGGGAATAAAAGTTCCTAGTATAATATTCAGACGTTTGAAAATGAGGATTCAGACGTCTGAAAGCTATTTCTCAGGTATTTCTTGAACCTAGGCCATTGATGGCCAAAGCAAATCGAAAGCGATCGGATGAGCGATGATTACGGGGGTTTACATCAAACGACTCACCCAAACACTCCGAACTACATAAACATCAACCATATAAGGATTTCATAGATTTGGCTTCAAAATCCATAAGTTGGCAATTTCACCAAATCAATCCAAATCGAAAGCAAATGAACATGTAAACATGTTAGGAATTTATTCCTAACAATCCAAGATAGTTGTAGACATAGATGTGAGATAAAAATCTCACTTTTTAACTCAAAAACACGGATGAGTAGCTCAAATGCAAAGAAAAGATCAACCACTCTCCACTTCAACTCTACAAGCTTCAATCTAAGATCAAACAAACATTTCCCAAATTTAGGTTTAGGAATTTCTGAAATTGAAAAGAGAAAGAGTTAAAGAAGGAGAAGAGAGGGCTTACCAAAGCTTCTCTTAAATTTTGGAGCAAGAATTTGGATTTTGCAAATGAACTAGGGCTTGGAGTTTCTAATTCTTCTTCCTTTCCCCCATTTTCAGTTAAAGCTTAAGTTTGAGGAATGAAATGAGTGAATGGAGAGGAGAGGGGCTGAGTTAGTGTATAGGATGATTTGGGTGAAACCCAAACCCAAAAGCCCACTTAGCAATTAGCAAAATTCAACTTACTCCAAACCTATCGAAGTTTACACTCAAAAAGATCGCAAACGCCATTTTGGACTCAATAGAAGTGGTTTCGAGTCCCAATTCGACAGTTTGCACAAAGTAACATTTGGGACCCAAAAATCTGATTAACGACGATATATTTAAATAAAACTTTTAAATATATGATCGTAAAATATGCAGGTTGTTACAGATCTCCCCTCCTAACAAAATTGCATCACGCAATTCCTAGAGATGATATTTGTAACAACTACCTAATTACATCCCCCAAAAAGAAAAGGAATAGGCTTGAGATGAAGAGATATTCTCACCGTTTCTGAGCAAAGATAGAAAATCCGGATAAGATCGCTCGATAAACTCTCTGGTTCCCCAGTACAGTCATTGGGATTAGCAGACCATTGAACTTTAATGAGCGGGACGTCCTTGTTTCGAAGGTGTTTAACCTCCGTGGCAAGTACACGAATAGGTTGTTGTACAATAGATAAGTCTAGTGAGACTTCAAGCTCTTGCAACACATGGGGCTCAATAATAGAATCCGAATCTCGAAGGCATCGACGAAGCTGGGATACGTGAAATACGTCATGGATTCCTGAAAACTGAATAGGTAACGATACACGATAAGCAATAGGGCCAATGCATTCGGTAATGGGAAATGGTCCAATATATCGAGGAGCCAGTTTCCCGGAGCTACTAAAACACACCACACACTTCATCGGGGAAACACGAATGAATACGCAATCGCCAACAGAAAATTCCAAAGGCTTCCTACGATGATCGGCATAAGATTCCTGCCTATTCTGAGCCTCTTTCATTCTCTGTCTAATGATATCAATCTTCTCAGAAGATTCACGAATATAATCGGCGCCGAGAGTTAACTTTTCCCCGGATTCCAACCAACAAGATGGTGATCGACACGACCTTCCGTAAAGGGCTTCGAAAGGAGCCATACCGATACTGGATTGGAAACTATTGTTGTAAGAAAATTCAACAAGAGATAAGTGGTCTTCCCAACTACCACCAAAATCAAGAATGCAAGCTCGAAGGAGATCTTCCAAGACTTGATTCACCCTTCCATTCTAACCGTCAGACTGTGGATGATAAGCTATACAGAGATTGAGCTTAGTGCCCAAAGCTTTCTGAAGACTGTGCCAGAAACCACTAGCAAAAAGCGGATCTCTGTCACTAATAATAAAACTAGGCACACCATGAAGTCGAACGACTTCTTTAATAAATAGCTTAGCCAACAAAGGAGCAGGCCGATTGGACTTGATAGGAATCAAATGGGCTGATTTGGTCAATCGATCAACAATCACCCAAATACTAGTATGGCCCGACCTCGAACGAGGTAGACCATCAATGAAGTCCATAGAAATCTGATCCCATTTCCACAATGGAATCTCAAAAGGCTGCAAAAGACCACTAGGTCGCTGGTGTTCTACTTTAACAAGTTGGCAAGTCATGCAACGACTCACATAACTTGTAACGTCACGCTTCATACCTTTCCAAAAGTATAAGCATTTCATATCAGCATACATCTTACTACTACCCGGATGGATAGTATACTTAGAACGATGACAGTCCTCAAGAATGTCATTTCTAGGATTAGGAATATTAGGCACGATCAACCTTCCCTTCTTCCGAATACAACCATGAATATCCATATCGAAATCCTTTAGATCATCACTTCAGGATTCCGATTTACAACTCTGAATAAGATAAGAAAGATTTGGATCCTGCTTCTGGGCATCGGCAACACGATCCAACAAACTAGAACGAGCTTCCATGCTAAATAAAAGCACGGGAGATTCAGAAACTGAAGGACGGTCTAATATCACAAAGAGATAAAGCTTCCAAAATATTCCACTCTGCTAGCATCATGGAAACAACAACTTGCTGCTTGCGACTAAGCGCATCAGCAACTCGATTACCCTTGCCAGGGGTATACTGAATATCGAAATCATATGAAGCAAGAAATTCGAGCCAAATTTTTTGCCTCATATTAAGTTCTTTATGAGTGAACAGATATTTTAGAGATTTGTGATCAGTGAAAAGAATAAAACGCTCTCCCAATAAATAATGTCGCCAAATCTTTAGAGCAAAGACTATAGCGGCTAACTCCAAATCATGGGTAGCATAACAAATCTCGTTAGGCTTTAGTTGTCTAGAAGCATAGGCAGCTACTTTATCTTTTTGCATGAGAACAGCACCGAATCCATAATCACTGGCATCAGTATAAACAACAAGATCATGATTCCTTTCGGGAACCACTAAGATAGGAGCATGAGTAAGGAGATCTTTTAACTTCAAGAAAGAATTCTCACACATATCCGACCAAATAAAAGGAACATCTTTTCTTGTAAGAGTGGTAAGCGGCAAAGCAATACGAGAAAAGTCCTTAATGAACCGGCGATAATAACCCGCCAATCCAAGGAAACTACGGATCTCAGTAATGGTCTCGGCCCTCTTCCAATTCTGAATAGATTCGATCTTAGAAGGATCGGCAGAGATACCATCGAAAGAAACAATATAACCGAGAAACTTCACCTTATTCTCCCAAAAATGACACTTGGAGAATTTGGCATAAAGCTGATGTTGACGAAGAGTGCTTAAAACAATCTCCATATGCTGAATATGATCGGCTTCAAATTTGGAATAAATAAGAATATCATCAATGAAAATCAAGACGAACTTATCGAGATATTCACGGAATATCCAATTCATAAGATCAATAAAATACGCCGGAGCGTTTGTCCAACCGAACGGCATAACAAGCCATTCGTAAGAACCATAACGAGTACGGAATGCGGTAAGAGGAATGTTATCTTCCGCAACATGTAACTAATGAAACCCGGTATCAAGATCAAGTTGGGAGAAGAGCTTAGCGCCATTTAACTTATCGAACATGTCGTCGATCCTAGGTAATGGATACCTATTTTTGATTGTGAGCTCGTTAAGCTTGCGATAATCAATGCAAAGCCTAAGAGTACCATCTGGCTTCTTAATGAAGACAACGGCGGCGCCCCAAGGAGATGAGCTAGAATGAATAAATCGCTTGGCTTCCAATTCAGATAATTTTTGCTTGAGTTCCTCATTTTCTTTAGCAGACATCCTCGTGCGAGGACGACTGACAGAATAAGCACTAGAGATAAGATCAATATGGAACTCAATTGCTCTCTTCGGTGGCAAACACGAAATAGGCTCGAAGACATCAGAAAAATCACAAACAACTGGAATATTAGCTAAGACATCCATCGATTCGAAAGAAGAAATGAGAGCATTCGAAGTACGATCCATGCTTCGAAATATAATAGATAACTGCTCGATAGCATCAGGATGCTTGAGATATAAAGTTCTTTTGGGACATAGGATTTGAACTTCATAATGGATAAGCCAATCCATACCCAAAATCATATCAAAACCAAGATGATCCATCACATGCAAATTCGCATAAAAGGAGAAACCACAAAGAAATCTCAACATCAACACACAACAAACCAAGAGTAGCGGATCCACCAATAGGATTCACAATCCTCAAAGGGTCGCAAGGACTAACAACATCCAGAGGAATAACATCAACAAGCTCCTTTGACATGAATGAATGTGATGCACCCGTATCAAAAAGAACTCTAATAGAACGACCATGAAATAAAATAAAACCTTCGAAAACAGAAGAAGTAATACCTTTGGGCTGAGAAGAATCACCCGAAGCTTTAGCAACATTAAGCTTCCCAGATTTGAGACCCCTAGGAGCAGTAGGACAATCATAAATCCAACGACCCTCTTTCTTGCAATAGCGGCAAATGCAAGGCTTAGGACAACTACGGTGAAGATGATCCAGAGACCACAATTATAGCACGCCCTCTGATTAGAAGGTGCACTACTAGGCTGAGAACTAGAGGTAGCTTGCTTCTTCTTCTTCTGGTTGGAAGAATTAGGCTTATGAAATGGAAACCTCTTCTTATTGGGGTTCTTAGAAACCTTAACCTCATCACCACTATCACGTTCCTTTTCAACAGCTTCAAGGCAAAGAGCCGAATCAACAAGCTCCTCAAAAGAGAGCTTAAGCTGAAGCAAAAGGACTTTCTTCAAATACTTCTTCAAACCATCAACAAATCGAAGATTCTTCTTACGCGGAGTGTTAATGAACTCAACTCCGTATTTGGACAAGGCCTCAAAAGATGCAACATAATCAGAAACAGAGGACTTTCCTTGCTTCAACTCAAGGAAACTACGAGCAAGATTAGCCTTTTCTGATTCAGGAAAGAACTTAATTTCGAATCGTTTCTTAAACTGAATCCATGAGAGAGAGGACTCATCAACTTCCGCAATAAAAAGCTCATACTAGTCAAGCGCATGCTCTTTCAACATACTAGATGCTACGAGAACGTGATGGTGATCCAAAAGATCCATCCGAGAAACTATGCACTCACAAGAGCGCAACCAAGTCTGAACCTCCAATACACTTTCTGATCCGTTAAAAGGCTTGCCTCCACGGTGGGAATAGTCACTACATATGCGGGTGAAGGTAGACTTTTGAGTAGGAGCTATGGGAGTAGCAACAGAAGGCTGAGCACTCCTAAGTAGCTCCATAAACTGATCAGCTGACATGTAGATTCCGTCTGGATGAGAACCACTAGACGACCTGCAGAAGAACGCTTCCCTCTACCTCTTCCAGCCATAGGCTGAGAGAACAAGAGAAGATAAGGATTTTAATAATGGAATACTACGGAAATATAAGATTCATTCCTAGACATATTCCAACCTGTTAGAGTGGCTAAAAGTTTAAGAACAATGAAGGAATAGATTAGAAAGGCACGAATAAAACCTTCGAATAGTTGTAACACATGTTCCATTCTACTTCTGTTCCGTGTTTATTATAATTTATTCTGAGCCTCAGCTCTGATACCAAGCTATGACACCCCACCTCTATACTTACAATAACAAAGGTTATTATAAGGAATAACGTCTTCTATTGTGAAGAATAAGGCTTATTAGGAGCGACCATCCGTAAGTTATGCCTTAAACGAGTATTGACTACATCGATAGGAGATGTGTAAATTACTCCCAATGATATATATTCAATCTAAATCTAAAACAAAACTATGACGGCTTAAGAAAAATTCAGAACAACTCATAATAAGAATAACACAGATAAGTAATCTTAAACAAAACTATGGTGGCTTAAGAAAATTCAGAACAACTCATAATAATAATAAAACAGATAAGTATAATCACACCAGAATAGAAATAACAAATATAGCGGAAGACAAGTATGGATACATGCTACAACAATCGATAGTTCACATGAACCAAATGTACATATACCTATCCATCAATACATACATGAGATGAGAATCAATACGCCAAAAGTACTCCTCGAAGTCTAGACATAAGATGGAGTGAAATCCCAAAAGCTGAAGCTGAAGCTGCAACTGAATTAGAGATAGCGATTATCCTGAAATAACTCAGTCTGACCCGAGTATTATTTAAAAGAAAATAATAAACGGATCAGTCTAATCTAAACATAGATTTTAATGCATAAACAATATCAAGGTAAAATAATCATAGTCTCGAATGAGACTATTCAGCATAAATAATCAACCTAGTTTTAAATGAAGAAATCTCATTTAAACTCCATCAAAATCATCTTCCAAATTCACAATTGAATTTGACACAGCAGTACACAAAAATCTAGAAATCAATTAAGATAACTAGAAAATCAGCACTCACAAAATCTAGAAATCAAGGTAAAATAACTAGAAAATTAACATAGAAGTGGATCTATCCCAGCAGATGGCAAGTCTAAGCTACGTCGCACGTGCATCTCATATGGCCGAAGCCTACTAAGTACTATAAATTTTTGGCTCCCATCAGATGACCTGAAGGTCCGTAGAGTGGCCCGAAGGTCTAGTACTGGTAATTGACCCGAAGGTCCATCAGATGACCCGAAGGTCCAACAGAGTGGCTCGAAAGCCGAACAAAATCATCAGAATCTTCATACAACAAATCCTCGGCAAATATTTCAATTAACGAGTCCGGAATTAATCAAATTATTAAAAGTGTGGTTCCATACTCCGCACTTTTGCTAAATCGTTTAAATCTCTTCATCGTTTCCTTGAAAGTGCAAAATCGTGTATTTTATATATAAAAAACATTTTACGTTCTCAAACGGACAAGTCCAGAATTAACCGAATCGGTAAAAGTAAGGGTTCATAGTCCTTAATTTTGCTGAAACGTTTAAATCGATTCCTCATTCTTTTAAAAGCGTAAACTGTGAAATTTTTAGAAACAATTTTATTTTAAAATGATTTGAAAACACGTGACTAAAACAGCAACATCTGTAGCAATTTTGACAAGGAAATTATGCTTCACAAAACACCGTAAAAACGGATATCAAATCATCTTTTCAGGATAGCCGCTTGAAAATTCACTTTAAATTGACGGCTACTGAAGTCAAAACAACAGTAATTTTTATACTTGAAATAATATATATTAATTATTCAAAATTCATTTATAAAACCCGTGTATATAATCTAAAAAGAAGTCATCAAAGTCAATAGTAAATGATAATCAACAAATCGGATCAACTAAAGCCGATAAAATTGGAAATTCAATCCCAAAGGCAAATTAGACAAAAACAGAAGATTCAGACGTCTAAAGTTGATGATTCAGACGTCTGAATCTGGAAATTTATTTGTTTTCCAGAACCAAATTTCAGACGTTTGAAATAGAAAACTCAGACGTTTGAAAATAGCTAATTTAACCTATTTTCTTTCTGGTCACACTCGATCACATTCAGATGTCTGGAACTTTAGATTCAGACGTCTGAATACTGGGGAATAAAAATTCCCAGTATAATATTCAGACGTCTGAAAATGAGGATTCAGACGTCTGAAACCCGTTTCTCAGGTATTTCCTAAACCTAAGCCATTGATGGCCAAAGCAAATCGAAAGCGATCGGATGAGCGATGATTACGAGGGCTTACATCAAACGACTACCCAACCTTAACGACTCATCCAAACACTCTGAACCACATAAACATCAACTATATAAGGATTTCATAGATTTGGCTTCAAAAATCATAAATTGGCAATTTCACCGAATCAATCTAAATCGAAAGCAAATGAACATGTAATATGTTAGGAATTCATTCCTAACATTCCAAGATAGTTGTAGACATAGATGTGAGATAAAAATCTCACTTTTTAACTCAAAAACGCGGATGAGAAGCTCAAATGCAAAGAAAAGATCAACCACTCTCCACTTCAACTCTACAAGCTTCAATCTAAGATCAAACAAACATTTCCCAAATTTAGGTTTAGGAATTTCTGAAATTGAAAAGAGAAAGAGTTGGAGAAGGAGAAGAGAGAGCTTACCAAAGCTTTTCTTATATTTTGGAGCAAGAATTTGGATTTTGCAAATGAACTAGGGCTTGGAGTTTCTAATTCTTCTTCCTTTCACCCATTTTCAGTTAAAGCTTAAGTTTGAGGAATGAAAATGAGTGAATGGAGAGGAGAGGGGCTGAGTTGGTGTATTGGATGATTTGGGTGAAACCCAAACACAAAAGCCCACTGAGCAATTAGCAAAATTCGACTTACTCCAAACCTATCGAAGTTTACACTCAAAAAGATCGCAAACACCATTTTGGACTCAATGGAAGTGGTTTCGAGTCCCAATTCGATAGTTTGCACAAAGTAATATTTCGGACCCAAAATCTGATTAACGACGATATATTTAAATAAAACTTCTAAATATAAGATCGTAAAATATGCGGGTTGTTACAATGCTCCAATACCCGTTTATTATTTTTCCAAAACCAAATAGTTTTATCAATTGCCAAAACCAATCTTTTTATTTAAGACCCATCATCATTTCAGCTAACTTTCCAATTTCAATTATAAGTTCCAAACAACATTGTTTCTTTAACAATTTAAATTTCAATTCAAATTTCAAATTTTCAAAACTATTCTAACTCCCTAAATTTTCGAAAAAATTCGCCAGCATCTCCTTTGCGCAGCTAGCTCGGTACGATTACAAAATGGCACCACAGGCCCCCATATTTCAAAAGAAAACAAATGGCCAAGTGACTAGACAAGAAAATCATCAAATTTCATACTGAAATTTAAATACATACCTTTTTGTCGAGAAATTCAAATTTATCTTCGAAAATCAAATACCAATTCCTTTGTCTTTAACACACCTGTATTTCCTGTTACATACCTGTATATTATACTAGCCATAATATTCTATTACAACATTCAAATTTATTCTGCACATTCCTTTACAAAATTTTCAATATATACTTCCTATACCATTTTTACTTCACTATTGAAGTTATATATCCATTTTCATTCAATCTTGCATTTTCACTTTCATTTGAATTCAATTTATACTTCAATTCCGTTTGGATTCCGTTTATCTTTTGAATCTCTAATTTTATCGATTATCCTTTATTCACAACTGACTCATATCGTTAATTATAAATCAGTTTCATTTACTAATTCATTACAAATTTCAATTCATTTTATCTCAAACCATTTCTTTATTTTACCTTTATTATCTTTAGTTCACTTCGAACTAATTTTACAACTTCATTTTTTTTCACACAATTCAAGTTGGTTTTCAGTATTCAGTTTCAATTCCAGTTTTATTCTTTTGTTCATTCCCAAACACAATTCAATTTCAATTCACCATTTTGAGTATACAACGCTTATATTTAAAATGGATTTCAAATTCCATACGAATTTGATTTATTTTTTATTTAAAAATATTGAATTCAATTCATTTCAAACCATATCCATTTGTCATTCATCAATTAATTTCACTTACTAATTTTATTTTAATACTTAGCTTTGCTTATAACAAATCAAATTCAATTCCAATTCAATTATATTTTCTTACAAATTCCATTCAATTTCACTTTCATTTACTCGCAATTGTAAATTTATTAATACATTCAGAAATTTATTTCCATAATTCAAACTTAATTCCAATTCATTTGTCTTAACCCCAAATTTATTTTCAACTTAATAAATTTTATTTAAAAAATCATTATACTTAGTCTTCTTAGACTTTTCTTTAAATTCACTTCATTTAATTGATTCACTTGTACTTATTTTAATTTAACTCCATCCTTTAGGTTAAATTCATTCTATCAATGTCAAATTGCATAAGTTATCAACTCATTTACTAATCCCATAAATATTTAAAATAGGATTCCAGAGTCTTTTCAACATTTCAAAAATCATTTTTGAAATTAATTCAAATTGTCTTTTGAATATCCAAAACCAACCCCAGTTTGCAAACAACCTCCATTTTAAAATCATTTGGCAGCAATTCCTCCTTTGAAACCCGAAAATGAACATCGATGATGCTACAGTCATCATCAAAGTTATTTCCAGCGACCTAAGAGAGTTTAGAGCTTTCACCCCTTCGAAACACTTTCCCAAAACCTTTGAAAATTATTTTCAAACCAAAAGTGATTTAAACTTTCCAAATCTCCAAAATTTTCAAATTCTTTTCAAAACATTTCTATGAAATTCCAATTCAAATTACAAATTACATTTACAATTTATATTCTCAAATTCCATTTGTATGTGAATTTATTTCTTAACTTTGGAGTTACGATTTCAATTTCCAACTCAAATGATAATAATATTATCACTTCCTAACAATCAAGCAACCATATACTATAATAATTTATAAAGATTATTTCCATTATCTACGAAAATAGTTTTGGGTAAAATTATCTCATTCACCCTAATTTAAAACAATATCGTGTCCAATTGTTCTGTACGAGTGTTTAGAGATCCCTATCGATATAGTTGTACAGACTATACAGACCAGAATCCATATACCACTCAACGAACCAATCATCACAATATAAAATAATTTATATTCACTAACAAATACGCGCTCATATCTATTATTACACTCAAACTCATTCTAGAGTATTACTAACTCTATCTCTAATGAGTAACTCCCACCAGAGTCAAAGTTGTCGCTTAACCAATTTCTCTGATACTACTTGTGAAGGCCCTCAAATCCGTAGCCCTTTTGAGCTGGCAAAATCCCACAACAATTCAGCTTAAAGTGGAACAAATGTACGAGTCTTTGCGTTTAAAGAAGAAAGAGGTAGAAGAAGAAGAAAATAGAACAATCACAGAATCTCACATATCGCAGCGGAACAAATATAATAGATAAATGAATATCTTTAAAATAAAGAGCTATATCAGTTGTTACATTACATCACATTACATTATCAGAGTGTTAGAACAACAAACAGTGGAAAAGAATATAACATATACTAGTGATACGCTACGCCATCCAGCTTGTTCCTGATCTCCACAGCATCTCTTTTACGACTTCTCTTTAGAATAATGATAACCTGACTCTAGGTTGCAGGTGTGGAAAATTATGGGCACCCAGATTTTAGAAAGGGAACAATAAACTCCAAGTCAGTCATGGGACTGGTGTGAGATCTTAAAAATAGTTATTTTCACAAAGAAAATAAAAAGAAATCCGCTATGCTTTTGAAAAATGAAACTACCATAAGGCCTCCCACCACACACACAATGAAAATGCAAAATTGGAGGAGAATTCTCCTTATGATGGTCAAACATGCTTAATACGCAAAATCCTTTCAATATTATTATTAGTGCATAGTGCAGAAAACATTCCAAAAGTATAATATTAATCTTAGCCGGCATAGACATTCCGAACAATGCCTACTATAGCTACCATCTAAACAGTGGTGACCACCATCAGTAAATGACAGGTTATACAACTAAAACCGTACAAGGCGCGTATTGGAGTTTGGATTTCCAACAAATGGTTTGGCTAAGGAACTTCCTACTGCCACATGGGTACGCCTCTGGAGAGACGTCCCGAGAACCTACCCGGATCTCTGCCAACAAAAGGACGGTTTATCTCTGTAACTAGGTAACTACTACTCGAGTATGCCATCCCCCGGTCCTTTGGGACCTTTATCCGAGGATCCTCTACGCCAACAACCACAAAGAAAAGTATTTGCAGTAACCACATAGGTTAAATATCAGGGCTTCATACCTGATACCACCCTTTTCCAGAAGGAAATGACATACCCTAAAGGGCGCGACCCTATAACCTTGCCACATCTTTCTTGTTTCGACCATTTCTGGGGTGTGAGGTCCGATGAGGTCTCGTCCACAAAGCTACACTTTTCACATAGTCATACTTTGATCAACAAATGATCAGCAGCACTACGTACATCATGTTACCAAATTGGGAATGCATTACTAGTAAAAATCAACTACATAACCTTTGAGCTGGTACGTCTCAGAGAAGGGTGTTAAGCTAAGAGAATAAATTCTCCGCCACCAACAGAAATGTACTTGATAGAAACCAGCTTTACATCTCAAAGTGTAACGTCAGACACAAATCTGTACAAGTCCGTTCCGGGATCGAATGGAACCGATGGCACTTCAAAGAAGCCCTTGCAAATCCAGATATTCACAAATCACGTTCGGAATCCCCATCACAAAGGTGATAAAATCTCTATACCGGAGCAACCAGGTGCAGAGACATTCGACAGGTAATCCTTTCGTTTTCGAGAATACCCGGTCTTCAATATCATCTTCAAATGCAATCTCATTTCGTCGTATCATTATTCAGAATGGATTTTATGACACAAGGTCCTCTCCCGGCTAATCCGAATAACGAGCACTTATTTTAAAAAAATAACGGTTACATTCAAATTTCAACAAATTACAACAATTTCCATTTTGATCTTTTTAAATAAAAGATCCATCATAATCACAAAGGTTCGATGTGGGTTTCGAATATCCATTTGGACTCCTACCCCCGGTTCGCATCGAAATTCAAATACCATTAAAAGGCCAATATTGATAGTCGGTTATTTAACTATCAATCAACATCCACAACAATTACCGGATTTTTCCCAAAATTATTATTTTCAAAATATTTCTGCAACATATATTTCACACTTCAACCATTTGAAAACAAATTTCAAATTACTTTCCACATTTCAATACTTTGAAAACAAATTTCAAATCACTTTTCCTTACGTGGAATACATCCAAATATTTTTTTATTTCCACTGGAAATCTGCCCAGTTAAAATAATTCAAATTACTAATCCAAAATATTCTTGGAACATTTAAAATAAAACCATCTTAAATACATACTTAAAATATTGGTTATGAAAACATTATGCTAATTATCACATATAAGATTTTAAGTCCCAACTAATTTTTAAAATAAAATTAGTAGATAAGGTATAACTATTTAAATAATCACTTCCTAAAACAAATATCAACTTTAACCTTTTAAAATAATCCCTTCTATAAGTAATTAAATAAATCCACACGTTAAAGATTTGAAACCAGTTAAGAAAATAATTTATCCAAAGTATCCTTTCTAAAACCATCCTTAAAAAATTTCAGTTTATATTTATAGGCTACTTCGAAATCATACTCAGCTTTCCAGGGAAAATACATTTTTCATTTCAAAATGGTTCGTTCAAATCAATTAATAAATCTTTCTTGATTAATTTTAAATTTACGTTCTGAATCCGTAAATTCCTTTCACACTTTTAAAAATAAAACAATATTTATTTTTAGAATAAATTTCCCTTTCCTTTATAAATTTCCATTGTGAATTTAAACTTCTAAATATCCATTGATATAGGATTTCAAATCAATTTCCAAATATTCATTTTCAGCACCAAATTAAATTCTAATTGATTTCCAAATTTATTTACAAATACCAAATAAATTTCCAAAATTGATTTCTAAATTTATTTCAACACCAAATTTATTATCCTTTGAAACAAATTCCTTCTTTTAAATTTATTCAATTTTCTAAAATTAATTTACTATAAATTTTATACTAAATTTCAAAAATCAACTTTTATCTATTTCTGGTACCCTACGACACCAAAAATATATTTGGCTAAATTTTAGCCTTCAATAGTTTCAATCACAAATTGTCACACACAGATTATAAATGATCGACACATAATATGGAAATAAATTCAATTATTTGAGGAATCCAGTTGGATCCCTCCAACTTGTTTTCCCTGCATCCACAGACGTTAGCACAACAATTAAATACCAATTCCACTTTGATGTGGAATATCGCGGTATATGGGATTTATAAAATATCATCCGCTATTATGCGCCGCATAGGGTCTCATCCGCTATATAATGCGGGAAATCGATCACCCAATATATACTATATGCTACTATATATATAATATCAACCAGTGAATAATTATTATAAATCAATCATCCAAGCACACAGCCAATCAATTTCAAATCTAACTATTTAAAATCAACTAGAGATTTTAATTAAGTGAGAAGATCTCACCTTTAATTTTATTATTTGCAATCCATTCCGTTCTGGCTTGATTTTCTTCACGATTTTGGCCTTGCATAAACATTATACAGTTGATTAATATTTTGAACAATTGGAAAATCAATTATCATTTATTTATTTAATTTTGAACTAATCGATTATCATATTAATAAATTTAATTAACTAATAATTTATTTTAAATCAATTATTTTCCTCTTAAAATCTTTTAGTAGCTAAATAAATTAAATAAGTTTATTAATCAAATTAATCACTAAAATACATTATCTAAAATAACTAGCAGATTTAAAAATGTGTATATCTATTTTCTTTTGAAGCTATATACTTATAAAAATAAACTATATAGGTTTCATTTAAAATTCCTATATTTTCCAAACCTTGTATATATATTTCCGTCTTATACATATATTTAAATTAAAATAGACAGGTATACATTTATGTTTGTACTATATTTTTTTATTGCAAACTTATATACATACATACATACATACATATATATATACATATATAAACTAAAACTGCTACCTTTACTGTAATTAACTAAAACTATGTTTTTTTATTGCAAACTTATATACATACATAAATACATACATACATACATACATATATATATATATATATAAAAACTAAAACTGCTACCTTTACTGTCAAAATCGCATCTAGCTCCTCGATCACTCGACTTGACTTCGGCATCTAACTCCTCGATCACTCGACTCGACTTCGGCCTTCCTTGACCAATGCCTCGCCATAGCAAAACCCTAGCTGACCCTCCAAAGACCTTTGGCCTACACCTTGATTGCCTATCGCTTCCCCTTGCCATGCTCCAACGCTTCGACCCTAGAGACTCGCGAGCATCACCACGCGATGTCGTGACTCCCCTAAACGCGACCACCTCGAATGCATCGCTCGAAACCTAAAACCTCGAGCCTTCTCGCGCTTCGATCTCGCGACCCCCTTGCTTAGTACAAACGACAACATCGCACGCCCCTCAACGTTGAAGAGGACGAGATAGATCGGCCATTGAATTTTGATTTTTTTATTTATTTCGATCGATTTATTAGCTCGATCGCCCATGTTTGATTTCGATTTCTCGACCGTTGATTTTATTCATGATACGCGAATGAATTTTGATTTTAAACGAAAGTAGGAACAATTTCATTCCGCTATATTTTTAAAACTGTGATGATTTCGATTTTGTGTTTTGAAGGGAAGTTCGGTTGTCAATAAAAGAAGGGACGTGATGTGAAAAGGAGGTGGCTTACAGGAGAAGATTTATTTAGAAATATTTTTATTTAAAATTCCAAACGTCTCAATAAATGCAACTTAAAATTTCGACCTCCTATCGAGGCATGCCACCAAGCGTTTATAATGTTAAATCCCTATTCTGAATGCAATGGAAAAAGTTTCGAGCCCTAATTCGATCGTATGGAAAAGATAGCTTTTTGAACCAGTTATTAAATTAAATTTCGATATAATTTTCAGCGCGTTTGCCTAACGTACGGCCAAACGATCACTCCAAATAGTATGAAAATTGAAATCCGATAATAAAATAATATTACGGATCCAATGGAACAGGTTTCGTCGAATTCCGAGACTGTGCCTCAGAAGGCTATTTTTAAACATCGCTTTAAACAATAAAATATCAAAACTGAATAAATTATTTCCAAATTCAATTCTGAAGCTTCCATTATCTTCAGTATCATCAATATAAATTTTCTAAGTCTTGAAAAATATTTTTAATCAGCTTAAAATTGGAGATACAAATTCTTACCCAAGCTTTAATAATTAAATTAAATAATTTGATTACCAAATTCATAGTTGTAATTGAAATTCAAGTCAAAATAACTTTCAAATATTTAAAATCGATTAAATATTTCATTTTTTAAATGTTCAAAATTTTGGGTCGTCACACAAGTAGTTGAAACCAATAAGTAGTATGACTGTGTAAGGGAGACAAAGAAAGCAGAACTCCAAAATAACAATGTGAAAGAAATCAATGTTTTTTGTAGTTTGAAAGGTAAATTTTTTCAATGTTCACATATAAATAAAAGATTAATACATAAAACAAACTGTACCCTTTTACTTTGACAACCATTTGTATACCATTACCGAGCATGCTGCTGTATCCCCTTCCCACCATGAAAATTTACCTCTTCCTGACAGTGCAAATAACTCTGAACCTCTCTCCAACTCTACCCTTGCCATGTTACTGCCTTGCCAAACTAGCCCTTATATCCATCTTCAACTGCCTGGCCACCTGGCACTTGTCTTCGCTCATCAGCTACTGACACACCTTCCAACTCACTCTCTCCTACCACTTCCTCACATCCTATGCAAATAAGAAAAAACAAAGAAATAAGAAACAAATAAAGAACAACTACTACACCACTACTACACATTGTGAAAATTATTGTTTTATTTTTTGATGGATGACAAATTTACCTCACTTTTTTCATATAACTAATTTCTGTATTGCACGTAATGCGGGAGCAGAAGCTGATCTTGGGAAATCACTGCATCTAAATTTTGAACCGTTTCCCTGTACATGTAAACATCACAGTAGTTGCATTTTTTGGACTAAATTATCTTATGAATCCAATATCCACAGCATTTTTTTTAAGTTACAGCCATGTAGGCACCTTGATGTTAAATATCTTTTGAGTTAGAATTATACTATGTTTTTTTTAACGAACTATGTTGTTGGTTCAATGGAATATTCTTAATGTTATGTACTTACATCTTTGAGAAATCAATGAATTAATTAATTTTCATGCATTGTTGAAATTATAAATATTGTCATGTTTTACTTACAATATTTGACAATCATTGCATAATGCTTATCTACGACGTCTATTATATGAATACGAATGTGTCTTATAATACGTTAGAACACCATTGTTGAAAACCATTCATAACAGTTTACGATTGTAGTGATAATACTAAATACAACAATTAAAGATACTCCTATAAAATCAACTTTGCAATGTTTAACAAGCGACGTTAATGAAGTTTTAGTAACATGCAAACTACATTGTCTACTTTGTACACACAACGTTGAATAAACATGATTGCAATGCAAACACTACGATCGAAAAAGGTTGTATGAATGTAATAGAAAACTCTTGTTAAACGATGCGCGCATTATTTGCAACACTAAATAAACATGATTGAAATTCCAAAATACTACATTAGAAAGTAGTTGTATAACTGTAATGTACAATTCTGATCAAACGATGCAAGTACTATTGTAACGACGAGTAAATATCTTTGTTAAAATTGAGTTTACGATGACTGAAAGTCATTAACAAACGTAATTTTGCAACATAAAGATATCATTGGGAAAAAGTGTATCATAATTTTTAAAATATGTTGTAAATGACTATTTTGTAACCATTAGAAAATGTTGTTAAAGATTTTTCAATTGTTTGAGGGTAATTCTACAATATTCATGATGTGTTATAAATATATTTTTTACAACGTCGTACGCAACTTATAAATAAATGTTGTAAAAGATACCTCATCTTTAACAACTATGGATATGACAACGTTATGATAAACATCGTCAAAATGCATTAACAACGTTTATTTAATGTTGTAAAATGATATTTTTTTGTAGTGAGATTAGAATTGAAGAAAACTAAGTTTTTGTTACACCCTAGTCAACAAAGGTTAAAACCATTTATTAAACCCTTAGAGTGATCATCCTTTTTTGAATCAGAAAATAGCTTATATAGCGAGTATTTGAGCCTAGGAAAATACCCGATTTGCCACTTAAAACCTTCACAAACCAATGCAATCAACCCGGCAATTTGGAGACAATGCAACTGATCAGACATTTGGTTCCTCAACTCATATGTCTGACTTGTAGGAAAATTTCTACGCTCCAGGCACTCAGACATCTGGTTCACATAACTAGACGTCTAAGCAAACCCTCGAGATGCGAATTCCAACTTTCAGAGGCGTCTGACTCCAAACATACGCTTGTACTAGGTGATTAGACGCCTGGTTACCTCAATAAGACATCTTAAACAAGTCTCGAGATGCAAAATACTATGCAGTGGGCATGATTCAGATGCCTCACAATAGCAGCTTGAACATCTAAGGACCTCAATCAGATGTCTGACCTACTACTCTCTGTGTATCTCAAGCGTTAAACATGCCACTCTCACCTCTAAGCTACGATTTGTGAACCGCCTTCTCCATCTCTAAGTTACTTACCAAAAGTTACACGACGAGAATTCATAATCTTCTTCGTTTCTGGATTTCATATCTGATAGGCTTTTACACCATCCATATAGCTAAGAAAAATCCCTTGAAAGTTCTATGCTCAAGCTTATCATTTCCCGGATCATGCACATAAACCGGACTACCAAACACACGAAGATAACCCAAGTCAATGCTCTTTATCTTCCATACTTCCTTCGGAATTTTATTACCAATAGTCGAGCAGGGAATTCGATTCACAATATGCACCGCGGTTGACAAAGCTTCAGTCCAAAATCCCTTAGACAAACCTGATGTCAATCTCAAGCATCGAGCTTTCTCTAGTAGAATACAGTTCACCCTCTCTGCAACACCATTCGACTACAGCTCTCTTGGTGTAGTAAAATGTCTCCGAATACCATAATGCTTGCAAAACTTCAAGAAATCTTCGGAAACATACTCTCCACCATTGTCGAACCTTAGAACCTTTAAAGACTTGCCTCTCTCATTCTCAATAAGAGCCTTCCAAACTTTGAATTTTGCAAATGCCTCCAACTTGGGCTTTAATATATATACCCATACCTTCCGATAAAAATCATCAACGAAAGAAATATAATACCTTACTCCGCTCATAGAAGCTATCAGTGCTAGTCCCCAAACATTCATTTGCACATACTCAAGAGTCTCTCTCGAATCATGTTTTCCTTTACCGAATGAAACTTTAGTTTGCTTTCTCAGATACATTCCTCGCAAAACTCAAGTTTGTTGAAACTCTCTCCATCGATCATCTCTCTCTTTTGAAGAATATCCAAACTCCTCTCCGAGACATGAGCTAATCTCAAATGCCACAACCTAGTCGCATCCAAGCTACAAGAACTATCAACAACAATGCTAGTTTCACCTTCAATGGTCACTCCTGGAAGCAAATAGGCACCATGAGTCCTAACACCTTTCATCATCACACGTGCATCTTTCAAATTTATTAAGCTATCACTCTCCATAGATCTTACAACCTAAAGAATATAGCTACCTAAAAGAGACAAGAGACTTTTGAAGTCCCGGAACAAAGTGTACATTAGTGAGAATAAGAATTACTCCGTCAAACATCCAAATTTGCATATAACCAATGCACTTTGACTAATAAATAGCACCATTACCCATAACAACTGCATTTCTCGCTTTGTCGACATAAGAAGAAAAACTACTCCTATTTGGCGTCATATAATAAGGCACCCCTGAATCGAGCATCCATTTGCTACCCGAAACATCTGATGCTGCCGCCGTCAACACATCTACGTCTCTCTCACCAACTCCACACTCCACCGCAACCAATGAAGATGCTACTTCCTTCCTAGCTCTCTTCTTGTCTGCACACTCGTTCTTCCAATGACCAGGTTTCTTACAAATAAAGCACCTGCTGTTTCTTTCCTTCAACTTTCCTTTCCAACTAGGCTTCCAAGATTTTGAATGCCGCCGGTTTCCTTTCTTCACATATCTCTCCTTCTCCACAAATAAACCGTGACCATCACTAGTACCACTACTTCCAACACTTAAATCCTTCATTTGATCTTGCAACTCCTCACTAATTAGACCTATTTTGACATTATCTAGCATCAAAGTATCTCGGTCATAGATCAAACTTTTTGAGAAACTCGTATAACAGTCCGGCAACAAACACAACAATATCATTGCATTTTGTTCTTCCTCAATCTTCAAATCTATCACGTTCATCTTCATTAGCAAATCATCAAACACATTCGAATGTACTTTCAACAAAGTACTGTCATTTATCTTACAGGTGAAGAATGTTCACAACAAGATCAAACGATTAGTTAGTGACTTCTTCATACACAACTCCTCCAACTTGTCCTAAATACCTTTAGCGGTAGTCTCACCACTAAGTTTGAAAATCACATTCTCTCCTACAACATGTTGAAGTGTAGTGAATGTCCACTCTTTCATTTCCTCTCTCCCCACATCCAAGATATCCACCAGCAATATCAAACATAACCTGATGTACTCGATTTCGCCTAAGAACTGTCTTCATCTTCCATTGTCACTTTTCAAAATCATTATTGCCATTCCACTTGTCTATAACTAACTGTGATCCCGAAGTCGCATATGACCTACATACATACGACACTACTCCATTTGGACTAACCATTATGGGACTACCAAGGGATTATCTTATTCCGGCATTTCTACAACCACGTACACCCACTAATGCTACGATACCAAATATTATGGAAGTTCTAACTCAAGACCACTCAAATCGAAACCATAAAGCACAATGAAAAAATGAGATCATGGTAAGAAGTGCAAAAACAACCAATTAATGGCTCAATCCAAATCTCAATCCAATCCAAAGCCAATCACAATCACCAAACAAGTAATGGAGAAACAAAGCAATAACAATAAATAAATCATACATTAATTTATAGTGGTTCAGTAAATTCTTGTTAGTACATCCACTTTGAGAGAGAGCTTTTATTAATACCAATGAGAAGAGTATAAGAGATTAATTATAATGATCACATATTCACTCTAAAATATGATTTTGTGAAGATTAGAATTGAAGAAAACTAAGGTTTTGTTAAACCTTATTTAATAAAGAATAAAACCCTTGATTAAACCCTTGGGGTGATCATCTCACTTTGAATTGAAAAATAGCTTAAATAGAAAGAGTTTGAGCCTAGAAAAATATCCGATTTGCCCTTTGAAACCTTCATAAACCAATGTAGTCAACATGGGCAATTTGGAGATAACGCAGCCGATCAGACGTCTAGTAACTCAAACGTCTGACTCAAAGACAAAATTTCTTCGTTCCAGATGCTCAGATGTTTGGTCCCCATAACCAGACGTCTGAGCAAACTCTCGGGATGCCAAATCCAACTTTTAGAGACGTCCAACTCCAAACAAATGCTTGTACCAAGTGATCAGACGTCTGGTTACCCCAACCAGACATATGAAATAAGTTTCGGGATGCAACATACCATGCAAAAATGTCTGGGCATCATTCAGATGCCTCACAATAGAAGTTCAGATGTCTAAGGACCTTGGTCGGATGTCTAACCTGCTGCTCACACCACAACACAACTGTAATTTTACAACCGTTACAGAATGGCAGTTGTAATAAAGGTATTTAACAACGTTTTTTTGAGAAAGTTGTAATAAACTCATTTTCAACAACTCTTTTATTTTGCCAGCTGTAATAGATGCATCTTACAACTTTTCTTTTTTTGCCACTTGTAATAGATCCTATTTTTAACAACTCTTCTTTTTTACCAGTTGTAATAGATGTTTATTACGACATTTTTTGTCAATTGTAATAAATGCCTACGTTTAACAACTCTTCCTTTTTGCCAGTTGTAACAAATGCCTATTACAACCTTTTTTTCCACTTGTAACAGATGCCTATTTTTAATAACTCTTTTTTTCACTAGTTATAATAGGCGCTATTGCAACCTTTTTTGTTTGTTCGTTGTAATAACTAATTTGTACTTATAGTTAAATAATACTTAATAATTAATAATTAAAAATAATAATCACTATTAAATAATAATAATTAATTTGAAATATGAAAGCATTAATAATTAATTTAATAATTAGTAAATAACAATAATAATTATTATTAAATAATTATTAATTATTAATTAATAATTAGTTTTTAATAATTAATAATTAGTATTAATAAGTAATATAATATTTAATAAATAATAAGTAATAATAATTATTAAATAATTAATAAATACGAATTAGTTTTGAATAATTGTTAATATTAATAATTAATAATTAATAAGTAAGAATTAATTTTAAATAATTAATAATTAGCATTAATAATTAATTATTAAGAAGTAATTATTAAGAAGTAATATTTAATATTTAGCAATTAATTTTTGATAATTAATAATAATTATAACATTTTTATCAAAAAGTTGTATAAACTTATTTCAACGGCTTTTTTTTACTAGTTATAATAGAGATTAAATATTAATAATAACTAATATTTAATAATTAATTATTAATAATATTAATATTTAAGAATTATTATTAATTAATACCTAATAATAACCTATAAATTAATAATTACGATTAAATATTTAGTAATTAATAATTAATTAACGATAATTAGTTTTTAGAATTTACTATTTAACATTTAATAATTAATAATTGGTAACATATACATAATAATTAACTTTTAATAATTACTATTCAATTATGACTAAGAAGTAATAATTAATAATAATTAAGAAACAATATTTAATATTTTAATAAAAAATGTTAATTTTTAAGAAATTCATATCATATTTAATATAAATTTTCACTTATTAATTTTAACTTATAATATTTATTTTTATAAATTTTGGTGAAATTTTGGCTATGGCTCATGAAAAATTAGGGGGCACACCACTAAATGTTAGCACAAAAAGCCTGAAATTTATGCCAGAATAGAAAAAATTTGGCTCTAAAATAATTAACGTGTTATATTTCTATTCCCAAATCATTATTCCAAATCCAAATCCTCAATCCAATTAGGCCTCACAACGGATACTTTCGGATGAGGATAGTGCCATATTCGTATTCGCATCCAAAACCATTTTCGGATATTGGATATTCGCATCCGCTGATACGAATGGATATTAAATAATTATCCTATCCGCTAATCATCGATAAATCAAGAAATTTTAATAGAAAATTTTAGTTTAACATGAGTTATTTTCGGTCTCATTGATTATAAAAGCGTTAAAAATAAACAAATATGATGATAATAAATTGTTTTGAGCAGTTAATATGCATTAGATGCATATAATATAAACTGCTAACTTAATAAAATAATAAATATATACATTTAATTGTACTAAAATACACCTAATTTAAACACTAATCTTGGTAAAAACCGAATGAATAATTTGCAGATGCGGATGTCTTTGTATCCCCATCTGTATCCGGTTTTTCGGATTTCGAATATTTATCCGCTTTTCGGATACGAATACGGACGGATTTCGGATTTTTCGGGTATCCATTGTCAGCCTGGATCCAATTCTAAAAATCCAAATTTCTGACGTCTGGTCTCGGATCTCAAATAAGAAAATATGCAAATCTCAATTCCAAATGCAAATGCAATATTGAGACCAGAAACTTGTGCGGGTTTGAACTTGAGGCGGGATGCTGAGATTTGAAGTGCGGATTGCTGCTGGTTGCGGAGGTAGTTGGTTTGATTTTAGTCAATGTGGGTTTCAGGCAGGAGCAGGAGTTTTGGTTGTCAAATTAGTTGTAGTGGAGTCGGATGACGCCACATTGGGTGAAGATTCAAGGCAGTGGCAAGTCTTTAGATCAACGACTTGCTTATCTTCTCATGTTTATTACTCTTCTTGTGACTTATTTAGTTCATTAGATTTTACATTTTCTTTTTTGTACGTGTATGATTTCTAAGTTGGTTTGCTGGAATAAAATAATACTTGAATTTCCATTTAAATCATGTCAAAAGTTGCATGTAAGAGATATATAATATATTGTGCCATGAATTTATAACTATTATGATTTATGAAACGTATTTTAATTGTATAAACAAAGAGGGAGATCATAAATCCTGTAACGACCCAACTCCTTAGCTCCAGGAAATTGCATCGCTAAAAAGAAAGAAAGGGATAGAGAATAGAAAGAAAGAGAAGAAAGAAGAAACAACACATCAGAATCTAAACAGCGGAACGAATAAATTATATTAATAATCAAAAGTATTTACATAATATACAATATCTATCAGAGATACACAGCATACACATCACATATACTAGACAGTTATAAACACCTGTCTAGTATTTACAACTCAATACAACATCACAAATAACTCAGAGATACTAAACACAGCGGACTATTATATCTACAACGCGGAAGCCTCCTGCTCCATTGCTCCTCCACAATTCGTCAAAGCTAATCCTGAATCCTAACCTGAATCCCTTGGCTACTCGTAAAAATTTGAGTACCCAAGAGTTTATGAAAAACAAAAATAAACTCCGGGTCAGACATGGGTCTGGTGTGAGTAACAGGTTAAAGTTGCTTAACTTTCAAAATCCTTTAAAAAGAAAGGTATCACGTAAGACTTCCCACACATAAACATGGAAAAGTTTTTACCTTACGCTAACCAAAACATTTGATAGGAAATCCGATGATATTATAATAGTGTCTAGGGTTTTCAAATAAAATACAGAAATAGCTGAAATGCTTACATCTCACATTCCAACATAGTTGGGCACAACTAATACGTACGGCACTTATTGGATTTTGGATTCCATACAATGGCAGGGCTACTGGGGTACCGCCCGTCACAGTACGTGGCCTAGATCACCGTACCGAGGAGCCACCCTAACTCCCCTGCAACACAAGGCCGGACCCGTTCCTTACTGAACAGTTCCGAACAAGACAACCCCGGCAGTTGTCGCGATTCAACCGCCCCACACAGCCGAAATAAAAGGGACCTCTAGACAGGGGTAAATCTTGCTCTCAAGTGGGGGCTACCCACGAAGCCTTGCTGCACCTCCCCTGTTTTAGCCATTCCCGGTTGATGAGGCTTGAGGCTACGATTACCTTTATAGGAAATCAAATCTTAGAATGCTCATCGTCCACCTGACGATGTTCTGAAAGCATTCAATCCATACAAGTTCGTTCCGGGTTCGAACGAAACCGAAGGCACTATCTCGTTGCACTCATTATTGGAATCACCCTCAGAGTCAACGACCATAGCCCTTGCACTCTGATTCACCATCTCGAATCTATAAGCACTATTCCGTCAAACTCATTACGGAATCACCCACAGAGTTATACTGACGTATAGCCCTTACACCTCGAGTCTTCACTTGCTCCACTTAGATTCACGACCTAACGTTAATTGGAATCGATGTGGTTTTCGGATATCCAAATATGGAAACCCGATCCCGGTCTCATCGAAATCCAAAGCGTGTCTTTTAGGTCCAAGTTGTTTTAAGTTTAAAACAATTCAATTTAAACTATCTATACACACACAGATAGATACTTCACATCATCATAACAGATAATCAACAATATTATCATAAGCAGGTAATCTAAATTATCATCATAACTTGATAATCTACATTATCATCATCCATAGATAACTCATATCACCATCACAATGCAACCAATGCATCCATATCACACAATACTAATCTCATATCTGAGATTCAAACCATTCAAGTCAAACCATAACATCCATTCATAAGCAAAGATCTATAATCACATCAACTAAAATTAATTTAAAATGAATTAAATTAATTACTTCTCTAATTAATTTAAAATGAATTAAATTAATTAGCTATCTTTAATTAATTTAAAATGAATTAAATTAATTACTTCACCATTTAAAACTTGCTTACTTAACCATTAATTGATTATCAATCAATTAAATCATTATCCTCAAATTAATCACATTAATTAATCACCCTTGATTAATTATTCCTTAATTACATTCAAGTAATTATCTTTAATTAATTTTAAATATTAATTATCCCTAACCACAATCAGTAATTATCCTTTAATTACTTCATAAATTAATTAATTACATTAATTAATTACCTCCCTAATCACTTATCATTGATTAATTAATCCTAATTAATTAATCCTTAATTACATCATTAATTAATTAATGATCCTTAATTAAATTTAAATTAGTTACTTATTTAAATTAATTACATTAAGTAATTAATCTTAATTAAACCATAATTATTAATCATTCTTGATTTATTACATTTAGTAATCAACTAACCTTAATTACTTCCTTAATCACTCCTAGATTAATTATTTTTATTAATCATCCTTGATTAATCTCATTTGTAATTAATTACCTTTAATTAATTACATCACTTAATCATTTCAAAAATGATTTAATCAATTAATGCTTAAATTAATTACACAAAGTAATTAATTATTAATCACTACATTAAGAAATTATCTTTACATTAATTACACAAAGTAATTAATCCCAAAATACCATACTTCAATTAATTATCTCAGGTAATTTCTTATCTTAATTACTTCTCTAAGTAATTATTTCTCAATGATTACTTATCCACTTATTTAATGATTATTCTAAATTAATTAAAGTTAATTAATTTAGACTAATCAAATTAATAAATTAATTACAAAGAGTGATTAATATCTTTAATCATTTCCATAAGTAATCATACTTAATTAAATTTCCTAATTGATTATTTAAATTAATTAACCTAATTAATTATTAAAATTAATTACATTAATTAATTAATAAATAACCATAAGTTAATGACCTTCATTAACTTATTAACAAATTCTTAATTACCTTTATTAAGTAATTAACTTAAATTAATTACTAATTTTATTAACCTTAATTCCTTTCAAACCTTTAATTAATTAAACAAATTAATTAATTAAATTATTTAAATTACCTTACTAATTTAATGAATCAAAAATCATTAAAACTTTGAATTACTTTTAAATAAAACATTTCTTATTAATGATCACATTATCATTAACAAAGTATTTTAGAACAACTTATCTTAAAATTTGGTTTCAAATTACATTTTAAATTTTAAATTTTAAATGAAATCAAAAACTTAACTTATCAAAGTTTAAAAACATCTTAAAACCCTTTTAAAACTTATACTAAAGATTTTCTTATTTTATAAAAGAAGTTAAAAGAAATTTAAACCCAAATTCATTTAAAAATACAAATCATATTTTAAATATGTTTAAACATTCAAAGTTGTATTTAAACAGTTTAAATTTTGAAACTTCCTTTATTTCTAAACAAGGATTCAAATTTGAATCTTATTTTCAGATTTAAACTTATGTTTGAATCCTCGACTTAAATTTAAAGCTTTTTACCTTACTTTCAAATTTAGTTAAACCCTTTTAAAGTTATTTAAACATTTTGTTTAAAAATTTAAATAAAATTTCAAACCTGGATTTCATTTGAAATTCAATTTTTAAATTTGATTTAAATTCTGTTTTAAAACCTGCAATCAGATTTTAAACAAATTTTTAGATTGAAATTTACAGGTTTTCAAAAACCTGAATTCAAAGAAGACCCGAGCCTCTCTCTGTTTTACTTCGAGTAAAACACTTCATTACTTCGAGCAAATTAATGAATTACTCGAGTATAACTCGAGCATAAAAAAAAAAAACTGCAAACCCAACCTTCCCTGATACTTCTCTGCTCCGTGCATATGCACGGTGACTGTAGCCACCTCCGGCCACCACCCAGGCCATGAACAAGTCGCCGTTAATCCCTTACATCACCTCGCAATCATCACAATCCCTTAACACACTCGAAATCAGATTCGAGTTTCCCCAATCAAAATCTGTTTGCAACAGGCACGACACTTCCATCCAAACCTGTCAAATCATTCTCCCCATCACCTCCGGCTATAGGAAGCCAAGCACCGCCGCCAATCACCACTTCTACACCAAAGCAACCATCACCCCGAATATCTTAACACTCGGTCACCTAAATCTTCCATACAAAAGAAAAATTACTGCAGTACCCTAAAACTAGGTTTACAGACTAAATCTTATCACCACTACCTCCTCGATGAAAAACATCACCATCTAGTATTTTCCCCACATTCCCTGATCACTGCTCTACCATCACCAAGAATCCCAAACACTTAAATCAACAAAGTCATCAGAGATTGGCCAAAACCCAATTTCAGTTTAAATGGGTTCTGCAGTGTCCATCCCAAACTAAACCATTAGATTTTAGTTCCAAAATTCATTCTTTTGTTTAAGTTTCCAGATTATAATACTGTATTTAAAATTTCTAATGTTTGAGTTTCAAGTTTATAAATCATACTCTGTTGTTTTACATTTTCCAGAGCATCACCCTACTTATTTTACTTAAATAAATTTCTGAACTATACTGTGTTATAAATTTACACATTTGCTTCAGAACTTAATTCTTAACAAAATTTAAACAAGGACAAGAGGATTTTGTTTTTAATTTATATGTAAAAGAATCTGGAACTTGAATCATATGTGCACAGTCACAAACATTCAACTCAGCAATACCTTTAAAATCATATGCACAGGCAACAAATCAACATACAATCTAAATATCATACACAACATATATTTAGGCAACCAATTTATTTAAATTTTAAAAAGTGTTACTCACTTGAATTTGAAATGCAGAGCACAGATTCAATTTGTAGAGCCCAGATTTTGAAAATTATGAAATGCAGGCTTCTTGCATGCTGACCTCTGTTCCAAGATGCTTTTTAAAACATGCAAGCTTCTACTTGATGTATGCAGGCCTTTGAAATGCAGAGCCTCTTGTTCCAGATTGAAGATTAATGCATGCAGGCTTCTAATGCTTTTTCTTAAAACTTGAATGTTGTTTCTCAATTGCAAGAACATGCAGGGCTTTTTGAGTTTTAGATCAAAGAAATGCAGTAGTAATTTTGGGAAAGGAGGAGTTGCAGGTTTGTTTTGGAAATGAAACTTTCAGTTTGAAATGCAGGTTTTACTTGAAATTTGCAGAGCTTCTTGATTATACATGATGCAGGTTTGAGTTTAAAAAGAGGAGTTGCATGCAGGTTATACTTGATGAAGGTTTGAAATGCATGTCTGCTTCTCAATGGTACATGCAAGTTTGTATATGGTTGAAGAATACAAATTTGTTTTGAAACAGAGGAGTTTGGAATGAAATGCATGCTTGCAGGTTGTAATTTTGGGTTTGAGGAGTTTGCATGAATGTATGATGCAGGTTTTGAATATTTTGAAGAGTTTCAGATATGAATATGAATGAGAATGAAGTTGATCTTTTCTTGATTAAGGAAGGAAACAAAATGCATATGAATGAAGACACAAATGATATGAATGTATATTTCAGATTTAAATTAATTAAAAGAAAAAAAAGAAAATAGAATTGACACATGTCTTTTGAATAGATGATAAGTTTACATTTGTTAGTTTAAGTCTTAATATATGTACACTTGTCTTTTTGATTAATAAATATGTTTAATTAAGGTTAAATAAATATTAAGCCTTGTTAATGAATTCTTATGCAAAATTATGTATTAAATAATTCTCTAAAGAACAAAGCAAGTATTACTATTATAAATAAAATAATATACAAATTAATCATTTGAAAAGAAACCTTTAAAACAAATTTATAAAAGAGCTTGTAACATATTTTAATATACAACTTGAATTAAAATGAATTTTAAACTAGTTAAAACATTTATCTCTTATTTAAAAACATATAATATTTTAATTAAAATAATTTTGAAAAGCTCAAATTAAAAATAAATTACAATTTCTATTTTCAAAACATATTAAAATTATACTATACTAATTTAACTAAAAACAACTTGTTTATTTAAAATATATACATAAATACATATACATTAAAAATAGAAAACAATTTATTAACTCTTTTAAAAATAAATACACACATTAAATATTTAAATAAAGAAGATTATTAAATAATTTTCAAATTTATTAACAAAATTCATTAATTCAATATAAATTTAAATCCAGATTATTAAATTTATATTGTCCAAAATTCCGGGTCGTTACAATCCTTCCCCCTTAAAAGAATTTCGTCCCCGAAATTTAAAACAAAGGCAATTTAATAATCTATTACAGATTTATTTTAAAGCACAGCATATGTTAATCATATGCCAACAACCAAAGCAACCAATTCACACAATCAGAACAAATCTAATTATCCAAAAGAATTTTGGATAAAACTTCACGAGTTTCCCCGGTATATATATATATATATATATATATATATATATATATATATATATATATATATATATCGGGATACTCACTCTATAAAATACAATCATTCAATACTATAAAGTATAGAGCTCCTAACAACAATTCTAAACAGAATATCAGACTACAGACGAGTCTGACTCAACAAACAAACCATCCTAAACTGCTGGTTCTACAACCAGAAATATCAAACACGAGCTCCCTCAGAGATACGTGAAACACACTGAATCCCAGATACCCAAACTGGCAATTCAACACTAGAAAACCAAACACTGATCTTACCAAACACAGAAGAAACCAAAACACTACGGAGCTAGCTTCCCAAACTTATAGCTCCATGGATCAGAGAAAACTCAACCAAAATCAAATCTCCAATTCCAGAATCCAAATTCTCTGCCTCTTATCCAAAAAAAATCTTCAGACAATCCTGGGCTACCAACATCACTCCTAATCAGCTCAACTCTTGCTGATTCCATAAGAAACAGACTGAAAAAAACAATCCCATGATCTCCTCAAGATCACTCAAAAACGAAGAACACACACCCTGCTTCTCAACAACAGAAAACAGAACCAACTTCTCCTTATCCGGAAAAGAAAACAGAAACACCTCCAAACTGCTTCCGCTGCACAACTCTGATCCGAAACAGAAGAAAATGCTGACGAAAAGCACAAGCACGGACCAGACAACCCAGCACAGAAATATGATTCCATAGATCCATAAGGAAAACTCAGATGTTCCTCCCACCTGAGTTGCTTCACCAAATTCTATCTCAAGGAACCATCCATATACTAACTGAACCTCCGGTAGCACTCCTGGAATCCGGTCGATAAGAAATCTCAATCTTCAGAAGTGGACAAACCTCCGACTTCTCAAAAGACAACCAAAAATTCTTCAATACCTCAAAAGAATACTCAAACTATCGCAAGTCACTTTTGCAATCAATAGAGACCAATTTCCAAAGAAAACTGTTCTCTCTTTACCAAACAGAACAGCTTACTCTTAAATAGTCAATCCAATAAAGTATTGGATCCATTCTGCTACTTTTGAACTCCTCCTTCAGAAACTACTCAGCCAGTCAACTCCTGCCAACAAAGACACTCCGAGTTGTACTGCTGACTCCAATGCCAAATCTTCTTTAGCTGAAGTTCTTCGAGAAACTCGGACCTCAAAGCCAAACACAAACATCTAGCTGAACTCAGCCACATCACCGAAGCAGACACACCTCCTTAACTTGTTCCAAAGAAAACATCTTCGGAAATATCCATATTTACTGCACCTCATCACGCAGCTACCACTTCCTGAGGTATCGAAATACCATCACACACTTCTGCCAAAATGACAGATCCAAACTCAACTCATCCATCTTCAAAGATAGACTCTGAAACTTAATAGGTCTCCTTCAGAGATCGATTAAATCTCTATACTCTGCACAACTCACTCGAGACGGTATTAGGTCTACAGTCTCGATAAATACACTTCCAACCTCAACATTCAAACTCCAACCAATGGCAGTAATCGTGTTACACACACAACTACCTTATCTACCTTTATAACTTATATTGGAATACCTGAACAGGTAACCCAACAGATAGGTAGAAATAATAAATATATATGGATATATATCAAAACTACAAATACGCTCTCTCATATATATATACACTCAACTCATCCTAGGGTACCACTTACCCTATCCTTAATGAGTAATCCCACCAGAGCCAAGGTTCTCGCTTAACCTTCAGCTCTGATACCACTGTAACGACCCAACTCCTTAGCTCCAGGAAATTGCATCGCTAAAAAGAAAGAAAGGGATAGAGAATAGAAAGAAAGAGAAGAAAGAAGAAACAACACATCAGAATCTAAACAGCGGAACGAATAAATTATATTAATAATCAAAAGTATTTACATAATATACAATATCTATCAGAGATACACAGCATACACATCACATATACTAGACAGTTATAAACACCTGTCTAGTATTTACAACTCAATACAACATCACAAATAACTCAGAGATACTAAACACAGCGGACTATTATATCTACAACGCGGAAGCCTCCTGCTCCATTGCTCCTCCACAATTCGTCAAAGCTAATCCTGAATCCTAACCTGAATCCCTTGGCTACTCGTAAAAATTTGAGTACCCAAGAGTTTATGAAAAACAAAAATAAACTCCGGGTCAGACATGGGTCTGGTGTGAGTAACAGGTTAAAGTTGCTTAACTTTCAAAATCCTTTAAAAAGAAAGGTATCACGTAAGACTTCCCACACATAAACATGGAAAAGTTTTTACCTTACGCTAACCAAAACATTTGATAGGAAATCCGATGATATTATAATAGTGTCTAGGGTTTTCAAATAAAATACAGAAATAGCTGAAATGCTTACATCTCACATTCCAACATAGTTGGGCACAACTAATACGTACGGCACTTATTGGATTTTGGATTCCATACAATGGCAGGGCTACTGGGGTACCGCCCGTCACAGTACGTGGCCTAGATCACCGTACCGAGGAGCCACCCTAACTCCCCTGCAACACAAGGCCGGACCCGTTCCTTACTGAACAGTTCCGAACAAGACAACCCCGGCAGTTGTCGCGATTCAACCGCCCCACACAGCCGAAATAAAAGGGACCTCTAGACAGGGGTAAATCTTGCTCTCAAGTGGGGGCTACCCACGAAGCCTTGCTGCACCTCCCCTGTTTTAGCCATTCCCGGTTGATGAGGCTTGAGGCTACGATTACCTTTATAGGAAATCAAATCTTAGAATGCTCATCGTCCACCTGACGATGTTCTGAAAGCATTCAATCCATACAAGTTCGTTCCGGGTTCGAACGAAACCGAAGGCACTATCTCGTTGCACTCATTATTGGAATCACCCTCAGAGTCAACGACCATAGCCCTTGCACTCTGATTCACCATCTCGAATCTATAAGCACTATTCCGTCAAACTCATTACGGAATCACCCACAGAGTTATACTGACGTATAGCCCTTACACCTCGAGTCTTCACTTGCTCCACTTAGATTCACGACCTAACGTTAATTGGAATCGATGTGGTTTTCGGATATCCAAATATGGAAACCCGATCCCGGTCTCATCGAAATCCAAAGCGTGTCTTTTAGGTCCAAGTTGTTTTAAGTTTAAAACAATTCAATTTAAACTATCTATACACACACAGATAGATACTTCACATCATCATAACAGATAATCAACAATATTATCATAAGCAGGTAATCTAAATTATCATCATAACTTGATAATCTACATTATCATCATCCATAGATAACTCATATCACCATCACAATGCAACCAATGCATCCATATCACACAATACTAATCTCATATCTGAGATTCAAACCATTCAAGTCAAACCATAACATCCATTCATAAGCAAAGATCTATAATCACATCAACTAAAATTAATTTAAAATGAATTAAATTAATTACTTCTCTAATTAATTTAAAATGAATTAAATTAATTAGCTATCTTTAATTAATTTAAAATGAATTAAATTAATTACTTCACCATTTAAAACTTGCTTACTTAACCATTAATTGATTATCAATCAATTAAATCATTATCCTCAAATTAATCACATTAATTAATCACCCTTGATTAATTATTCCTTAATTACATTCAAGTAATTATCTTTAATTAATTTTAAATATTAATTATCCCTAACCACAATCAGTAATTATCCTTTAATTACTTCATAAATTAATTAATTACATTAATTAATTACCTCCCTAATCACTTATCATTGATTAATTAATCCTAATTAATTAATCCTTAATTACATCATTAATTAATTAATGATCCTTAATTAAATTTAAATTAGTTACTTATTTAAATTAATTACATTAAGTAATTAATCTTAATTAAACCATAATTATTAATCATTCTTGATTTATTACATTTAGTAATCAACTAACCTTAATTACTTCCTTAATCACTCCTAGATTAATTATTTTTATTAATCATCCTTGATTAATCTCATTTGTAATTAATTACCTTTAATTAATTACATCACTTAATCATTTCAAAAATGATTTAATCAATTAATGCTTAAATTAATTACACAAAGTAATTAATTATTAATCACTACATTAAGAAATTATCTTTACATTAATTACACAAAGTAATTAATCCCAAAATACCATACTTCAATTAATTATCTCAGGTAATTTCTTATCTTAATTACTTCTCTAAGTAATTATTTCTCAATGATTACTTATCCACTTATTTAATGATTATTCTAAATTAATTAAAGTTAATTAATTTAGACTAATCAAATTAATAAATTAATTACAAAGAGTGATTAATATCTTTAATCATTTCCATAAGTAATCATACTTAATTAAATTTCCTAATTGATTATTTAAATTAATTAACCTAATTAATTATTAAAATTAATTACATTAATTAATTAATAAATAACCATAAGTTAATGACCTTCATTAACTTATTAACAAATTCTTAATTACCTTTATTAAGTAATTAACTTAAATTAATTACTAATTTTATTAACCTTAATTCCTTTCAAACCTTTAATTAATTAAACAAATTAATTAATTAAATTATTTAAATTACCTTACTAATTTAATGAATCAAAAATCATTAAAACTTTGAATTACTTTTAAATAAAACATTTCTTATTAATGATCACATTATCATTAACAAAGTATTTTAGAACAACTTATCTTAAAATTTGGTTTCAAATTACATTTTAAATTTTAAATTTTAAATGAAATCAAAAACTTAACTTATCAAAGTTTAAAAACATCTTAAAACCCTTTTAAAACTTATACTAAAGATTTTCTTATTTTATAAAAGAAGTTAAAAGAAATTTAAACCCAAATTCATTTAAAAATACAAATCATATTTTAAATATGTTTAAACATTCAAAGTTGTATTTAAACAGTTTAAATTTTGAAACTTCCTTTATTTCTAAACAAGGATTCAAATTTGAATCTTATTTTCAGATTTAAACTTATGTTTGAATCCTCGACTTAAATTTAAAGCTTTTTACCTTACTTTCAAATTTAGTTAAACCCTTTTAAAGTTATTTAAACATTTTGTTTAAAAATTTAAATAAAATTTCAAACCTGGATTTCATTTGAAATTCAATTTTTAAATTTGATTTAAATTCTGTTTTAAAACCTGCAATCAGATTTTAAACAAATTTTTAGATTGAAATTTACAGGTTTTCAAAAACCTGAATTCAAAGAAGACCCGAGCCTCTCTCTGTTTTACTTCGAGTAAAACACTTCATTACTTCGAGCAAATTAATGAATTACTCGAGTATAACTCGAGCATAAAAAAAAAAACTGCAAACCCAACCTTCCCTGATACTTCTCTGCTCCGTGCATATGCACGGTGACTGTAGCCACCTCCGGCCACCACCCAGGCCATGAACAAGTCGCCGTTAATCCCTTACATCACCTCGCAATCATCACAATCCCTTAACACACTCGAAATCAGATTCGAGTTTCCCCAATCAAAATCTGTTTGCAACAGGCACGACACTTCCATCCAAACCTGTCAAATCATTCTCCCCATCACCTCCGGCTATAGGAAGCCAAGCACCGCCGCCAATCACCACTTCTACACCAAAGCAACCATCACCCCGAATATCTTAACACTCGGTCACCTAAATCTTCCATACAAAAGAAAAATTACTGCAGTACCCTAAAACTAGGTTTACAGACTAAATCTTATCACCACTACCTCCTCGATGAAAAACATCACCATCTAGTATTTTCCCCACATTCCCTGATCACTGCTCTACCATCACCAAGAATCCCAAACACTTAAATCAACAAAGTCATCAGAGATTGGCCAAAACCCAATTTCAGTTTAAATGGGTTCTGCAGTGTCCATCCCAAACTAAACCATTAGATTTTAGTTCCAAAATTCATTCTTTTGTTTAAGTTTCCAGATTATAATACTGTATTTAAAATTTCTAATGTTTGAGTTTCAAGTTTATAAATCATACTCTGTTGTTTTACATTTTCCAGAGCATCACCCTACTTATTTTACTTAAATAAATTTCTGAACTATACTGTGTTATAAATTTACACATTTGCTTCAGAACTTAATTCTTAACAAAATTTAAACAAGGACAAGAGGATTTTGTTTTTAATTTATATGTAAAAGAATCTGGAACTTGAATCATATGTGCACAGTCACAAACATTCAACTCAGCAATACCTTTAAAATCATATGCACAGGCAACAAATCAACATACAATCTAAATATCATACACAACATATATTTAGGCAACCAATTTATTTAAATTTTAAAAAGTGTTACTCACTTGAATTTGAAATGCAGAGCACAGATTCAATTTGTAGAGCCCAGATTTTGAAAATTATGAAATGCAGGCTTCTTGCATGCTGACCTCTGTTCCAAGATGCTTTTTAAAACATGCAAGCTTCTACTTGATGTATGCAGGCCTTTGAAATGCAGAGCCTCTTGTTCCAGATTGAAGATTAATGCATGCAGGCTTCTAATGCTTTTTCTTAAAACTTGAATGTTGTTTCTCAATTGCAAGAACATGCAGGGCTTTTTGAGTTTTAGATCAAAGAAATGCAGTAGTAATTTTGGGAAAGGAGGAGTTGCAGGTTTGTTTTGGAAATGAAACTTTCAGTTTGAAATGCAGGTTTTACTTGAAATTTGCAGAGCTTCTTGATTATACATGATGCAGGTTTGAGTTTAAAAAGAGGAGTTGCATGCAGGTTATACTTGATGAAGGTTTGAAATGCATGTCTGCTTCTCAATGGTACATGCAAGTTTGTATATGGTTGAAGAATACAAATTTGTTTTGAAACAGAGGAGTTTGGAATGAAATGCATGCTTGCAGGTTGTAATTTTGGGTTTGAGGAGTTTGCATGAATGTATGATGCAGGTTTTGAATATTTTGAAGAGTTTCAGATATGAATATGAATGAGAATGAAGTTGATCTTTTCTTGATTAAGGAAGGAAACAAAATGCATATGAATGAAGACACAAATGATATGAATGTATATTTCAGATTTAAATTAATTAAAAGAAAAAAAAGAAAATAGAATTGACACATGTCTTTTGAATAGATGATAAGTTTACATTTGTTAGTTTAAGTCTTAATATATGTACACTTGTCTTTTTGATTAATAAATATGTTTAATTAAGGTTAAATAAATATTAAGCCTTGTTAATGAATTCTTATGCAAAATTATGTATTAAATAATTCTCTAAAGAACAAAGCAAGTATTACTATTATAAATAAAATAATATACAAATTAATCATTTGAAAAGAAACCTTTAAAACAAATTTATAAAAGAGCTTGTAACATATTTTAATATACAACTTGAATTAAAATGAATTTTAAACTAGTTAAAACATTTATCTCTTATTTAAAAACATATAATATTTTAATTAAAATAATTTTGAAAAGCTCAAATTAAAAATAAATTACAATTTCTATTTTCAAAACATATTAAAATTATACTATACTAATTTAACTAAAAACAACTTGTTTATTTAAAATATATACATAAATACATATACATTAAAAATAGAAAACAATTTATTAACTCTTTTAAAAATAAATACACACATTAAATATTTAAATAAAGAAGATTATTAAATAATTTTCAAATTTATTAACAAAATTCATTAATTCAATATAAATTTAAATCCAGATTATTAAATTTATATTGTCCAAAATTCCGGGTCGTTACAATCCTTCCCCCTTAAAAGAATTTCGTCCCCGAAATTTAAAACAAAGGCAATTTAATAATCTATTACAGATTTATTTTAAAGCACAGCATATGTTAATCATATGCCAACAACCAAAGCAACCAATTCACACAATCAGAACAAATCTAATTATCCAAAAGAATTTTGGATAAAACTTCACGAGTTTCCCCGGTATATATATATATATATATATATATATATATATATATATATATATATATATATATATCGGGATACTCACTCTATAAAATACAATCATTCAATACTATAAAGTATAGAGCTCCTAACAACAATTCTAAACAGAATATCAGACTACAGACGAGTCTGACTCAACAAACAAACCATCCTAAACTGCTGGTTCTACAACCAGAAATATCAAACACGAGCTCCCTCAGAGATACGTGAAACACACTGAATCCCAGATACCCAAACTGGCAATTCAACACTAGAAAACCAAACACTGATCTTACCAAACACAGAAGAAACCAAAACACTACGGAGCTAGCTTCCCAAACTTATAGCTCCATGGATCAGAGAAAACTCAACCAAAATCAAATCTCCAATTCCAGAATCCAAATTCTCTGCCTCTTATCCAAAAAAAATCTTCAGACAATCCTGGGCTACCAACATCACTCCTAATCAGCTCAACTCTTGCTGATTCCATAAGAAACAGACTGAAAAAAACAATCCCATGATCTCCTCAAGATCACTCAAAAACGAAGAACACACACCCTGCTTCTCAACAACAGAAAACAGAACCAACTTCTCCTTATCCGGAAAAGAAAACAGAAACACCTCCAAACTGCTTCCGCTGCACAACTCTGATCCGAAACAGAAGAAAATGCTGACGAAAAGCACAAGCACGGACCAGACAACCCAGCACAGAAATATGATTCCATAGATCCATAAGGAAAACTCAGATGTTCCTCCCACCTGAGTTGCTTCACCAAATTCTATCTCAAGGAACCATCCATATACTAACTGAACCTCCGGTAGCACTCCTGGAATCCGGTCGATAAGAAATCTCAATCTTCAGAAGTGGACAAACCTCCGACTTCTCAAAAGACAACCAAAAATTCTTCAATACCTCAAAAGAATACTCAAACTATCGCAAGTCACTTTTGCAATCAATAGAGACCAATTTCCAAAGAAAACTGTTCTCTCTTTACCAAACAGAACAGCTTACTCTTAAATAGTCAATCCAATAAAGTATTGGATCCATTCTGCTACTTTTGAACTCCTCCTTCAGAAACTACTCAGCCAGTCAACTCCTGCCAACAAAGACACTCCGAGTTGTACTGCTGACTCCAATGCCAAATCTTCTTTAGCTGAAGTTCTTCGAGAAACTCGGACCTCAAAGCCAAACACAAACATCTAGCTGAACTCAGCCACATCACCGAAGCAGACACACCTCCTTAACTTGTTCCAAAGAAAACATCTTCGGAAATATCCATATTTACTGCACCTCATCACGCAGCTACCACTTCCTGAGGTATCGAAATACCATCACACACTTCTGCCAAAATGACAGATCCAAACTCAACTCATCCATCTTCAAAGATAGACTCTGAAACTTAATAGGTCTCCTTCAGAGATCGATTAAATCTCTATACTCTGCACAACTCACTCGAGACGGTATTAGGTCTACAGTCTCGATAAATACACTTCCAACCTCAACATTCAAACTCCAACCAATGGCAGTAATCGTGTTACACACACAACTACCTTATCTACCTTTATAACTTATATTGGAATACCTGAACAGGTAACCCAACAGATAGGTAGAAATAATAAATATATATGGATATATATCAAAACTACAAATACGCTCTCTCATATATATATACACTCAACTCATCCTAGGGTACCACTTACCCTATCCTTAATGAGTAATCCCACCAGAGCCAAGGTTCTCGCTTAACCTTCAGCTCTGATACCACTGTAACGACCCAACTCCTTAGCTCCAGGAAATTGCATCGCTAAAAAGAAAGAAAGGGATAGAGAATAGAAAGAAAGAGAAGAAAGAAGAAACAACACATCAGAATCTAAACAGCGGAACGAATAAATTATATTAATAATCAAAAGTATTTACATAATATACAATATCTATCAGAGATACACAGCATACACATCACATATACTAGACAGTTATAAACACCTGTCTAGTATTTACAACTCAATACAACATCACAAATAACTCAGAGATACTAAACACAGCGGACTATTATATCTACAACGCGGAAGCCTCCTGCTCCATTGCTCCTCCACAATTCGTCAAAGCTAATCCTGAATCCTAACCTGAATCCCTTGGCTACTCGTAAAAATTTGAGTACCCAAGAGTTTATGAAAAACAAAAATAAACTCCGGGTCAGACATGGGTCTGGTGTGAGTAACAGGTTAAAGTTGCTTAACTTTCAAAATCCTTTAAAAAGAAAGGTATCACGTAAGACTTCCCACACATAAACATGGAAAAGTTTTTACCTTACGCTAACCAAAACATTTGATAGGAAATCCGATGATATTATAATAGTGTCTAGGGTTTTCAAATAAAATACAGAAATAGCTGAAATGCTTACATCTCACATTCCAACATAGTTGGGCACAACTAATACGTACGGCACTTATTGGATTTTGGATTCCATACAATGGCAGGGCTACTGGGGTACCGCCCGTCACAGTACGTGGCCTAGATCACCGTACCGAGGAGCCACCCTAACTCCCCTGCAACACAAGGCCGGACCCGTTCCTTACTGAACAGTTCCGAACAAGACAACCCCGGCAGTTGTCGCGATTCAACCGCCCCACACAGCCGAAATAAAAGGGACCTCTAGACAGGGGTAAATCTTGCTCTCAAGTGGGGGCTACCCACGAAGCCTTGCTGCACCTCCCCTGTTTTAGCCATTCCCGGTTGATGAGGCTTGAGGCTACGATTACCTTTATAGGAAATCAAATCTTAGAATGCTCATCGTCCACCTGACGATGTTCTGAAAGCATTCAATCCATACAAGTTCGTTCCGGGTTCGAACGAAACCGAAGGCACTATCTCGTTGCACTCATTATTGGAATCACCCTCAGAGTCAACGACCATAGCCCTTGCACTCTGATTCACCATCTCGAATCTATAAGCACTATTCCGTCAAACTCATTACGGAATCACCCACAGAGTTATACTGACGTATAGCCCTTACACCTCGAGTCTTCACTTGCTCCACTTAGATTCACGACCTAACGTTAATTGGAATCGATGTGGTTTTCGGATATCCAAATATGGAAACCCGATCCCGGTCTCATCGAAATCCAAAGCGTGTCTTTTAGGTCCAAGTTGTTTTAAGTTTAAAACAATTCAATTTAAACTATCTATACACACACAGATAGATACTTCACATCATCATAACAGATAATCAACAATATTATCATAAGCAGGTAATCTAAATTATCATCATAACTTGATAATCTACATTATCATCATCCATAGATAACTCATATCACCATCACAATGCAACCAATGCATCCATATCACACAATACTAATCTCATATCTGAGATTCAAACCATTCAAGTCAAACCATAACATCCATTCATAAGCAAAGATCTATAATCACATCAACTAAAATTAATTTAAAATGAATTAAATTAATTACTTCTCTAATTAATTTAAAATGAATTAAATTAATTAGCTATCTTTAATTAATTTAAAATGAATTAAATTAATTACTTCACCATTTAAAACTTGCTTACTTAACCATTAATTGATTATCAATCAATTAAATCATTATCCTCAAATTAATCACATTAATTAATCACCCTTGATTAATTATTCCTTAATTACATTCAAGTAATTATCTTTAATTAATTTTAAATATTAATTATCCCTAACCACAATCAGTAATTATCCTTTAATTACTTCATAAATTAATTAATTACATTAATTAATTACCTCCCTAATCACTTATCATTGATTAATTAATCCTAATTAATTAATCCTTAATTACATCATTAATTAATTAATGATCCTTAATTAAATTTAAATTAGTTACTTATTTAAATTAATTACATTAAGTAATTAATCTTAATTAAACCATAATTATTAATCATTCTTGATTTATTACATTTAGTAATCAACTAACCTTAATTACTTCCTTAATCACTCCTAGATTAATTATTTTTATTAATCATCCTTGATTAATCTCATTTGTAATTAATTACCTTTAATTAATTACATCACTTAATCATTTCAAAAATGATTTAATCAATTAATGCTTAAATTAATTACACAAAGTAATTAATTATTAATCACTACATTAAGAAATTATCTTTACATTAATTACACAAAGTAATTAATCCCAAAATACCATACTTCAATTAATTATCTCAGGTAATTTCTTATCTTAATTACTTCTCTAAGTAATTATTTCTCAATGATTACTTATCCACTTATTTAATGATTATTCTAAATTAATTAAAGTTAATTAATTTAGACTAATCAAATTAATAAATTAATTACAAAGAGTGATTAATATCTTTAATCATTTCCATAAGTAATCATACTTAATTAAATTTCCTAATTGATTATTTAAATTAATTAACCTAATTAATTATTAAAATTAATTACATTAATTAATTAATAAATAACCATAAGTTAATGACCTTCATTAACTTATTAACAAATTCTTAATTACCTTTATTAAGTAATTAACTTAAATTAATTACTAATTTTATTAACCTTAATTCCTTTCAAACCTTTAATTAATTAAACAAATTAATTAATTAAATTATTTAAATTACCTTACTAATTTAATGAATCAAAAATCATTAAAACTTTGAATTACTTTTAAATAAAACATTTCTTATTAATGATCACATTATCATTAACAAAGTATTTTAGAACAACTTATCTTAAAATTTGGTTTCAAATTACATTTTAAATTTTAAATTTTAAATGAAATCAAAAACTTAACTTATCAAAGTTTAAAAACATCTTAAAACCCTTTTAAAACTTATACTAAAGATTTTCTTATTTTATAAAAGAAGTTAAAAGAAATTTAAACCCAAATTCATTTAAAAATACAAATCATATTTTAAATATGTTTAAACATTCAAAGTTGTATTTAAACAGTTTAAATTTTGAAACTTCCTTTATTTCTAAACAAGGATTCAAATTTGAATCTTATTTTCAGATTTAAACTTATGTTTGAATCCTCGACTTAAATTTAAAGCTTTTTACCTTACTTTCAAATTTAGTTAAACCCTTTTAAAGTTATTTAAACATTTTGTTTAAAAATTTAAATAAAATTTCAAACCTGGATTTCATTTGAAATTCAATTTTTAAATTTGATTTAAATTCTGTTTTAAAACCTGCAATCAGATTTTAAACAAATTTTTAGATTGAAATTTACAGGTTTTCAAAAACCTGAATTCAAAGAAGACCCGAGCCTCTCTCTGTTTTACTTCGAGTAAAACACTTCATTACTTCGAGCAAATTAATGAATTACTCGAGTATAACTCGAGCATAAAAAAAAAAAACTGCAAACCCAACCTTCCCTGATACTTCTCTGCTCCGTGCATATGCACGGTGACTGTAGCCACCTCCGGCCACCACCCAGGCCATGAACAAGTCGCCGTTAATCCCTTACATCACCTCGCAATCATCACAATCCCTTAACACACTCGAAATCAGATTCGAGTTTCCCCAATCAAAATCTGTTTGCAACAGGCACGACACTTCCATCCAAACCTGTCAAATCATTCTCCCCATCACCTCCGGCTATAGGAAGCCAAGCACCGCCGCCAATCACCACTTCTACACCAAAGCAACCATCACCCCGAATATCTTAACACTCGGTCACCTAAATCTTCCATACAAAAGAAAAATTACTGCAGTACCCTAAAACTAGGTTTACAGACTAAATCTTATCACCACTACCTCCTCGATGAAAAACATCACCATCTAGTATTTTCCCCACATTCCCTGATCACTGCTCTACCATCACCAAGAATCCCAAACACTTAAATCAACAAAGTCATCAGAGATTGGCCAAAACCCAATTTCAGTTTAAATGGGTTCTGCAGTGTCCATCCCAAACTAAACCATTAGATTTTAGTTCCAAAATTCATTCTTTTGTTTAAGTTTCCAGATTATAATACTGTATTTAAAATTTCTAATGTTTGAGTTTCAAGTTTATAAATCATACTCTGTTGTTTTACATTTTCCAGAGCATCACCCTACTTATTTTACTTAAATAAATTTCTGAACTATACTGTGTTATAAATTTACACATTTGCTTCAGAACTTAATTCTTAACAAAATTTAAACAAGGACAAGAGGATTTTGTTTTTAATTTATATGTAAAAGAATCTGGAACTTGAATCATATGTGCACAGTCACAAACATTCAACTCAGCAATACCTTTAAAATCATATGCACAGGCAACAAATCAACATACAATCTAAATATCATACACAACATATATTTAGGCAACCAATTTATTTAAATTTTAAAAAGTGTTACTCACTTGAATTTGAAATGCAGAGCACAGATTCAATTTGTAGAGCCCAGATTTTGAAAATTATGAAATGCAGGCTTCTTGCATGCTGACCTCTGTTCCAAGATGCTTTTTAAAACATGCAAGCTTCTACTTGATGTATGCAGGCCTTTGAAATGCAGAGCCTCTTGTTCCAGATTGAAGATTAATGCATGCAGGCTTCTAATGCTTTTTCTTAAAACTTGAATGTTGTTTCTCAATTGCAAGAACATGCAGGGCTTTTTGAGTTTTAGATCAAAGAAATGCAGTAGTAATTTTGGGAAAGGAGGAGTTGCAGGTTTGTTTTGGAAATGAAACTTTCAGTTTGAAATGCAGGTTTTACTTGAAATTTGCAGAGCTTCTTGATTATACATGATGCAGGTTTGAGTTTAAAAAGAGGAGTTGCATGCAGGTTATACTTGATGAAGGTTTGAAATGCATGTCTGCTTCTCAATGGTACATGCAAGTTTGTATATGGTTGAAGAATACAAATTTGTTTTGAAACAGAGGAGTTTGGAATGAAATGCATGCTTGCAGGTTGTAATTTTGGGTTTGAGGAGTTTGCATGAATGTATGATGCAGGTTTTGAATATTTTGAAGAGTTTCAGATATGAATATGAATGAGAATGAAGTTGATCTTTTCTTGATTAAGGAAGGAAACAAAATGCATATGAATGAAGACACAAATGATATGAATGTATATTTCAGATTTAAATTAATTAAAAGAAAAAAAAAGAAAATAGAATTGACACATGTCTTTTGAATAGATGATAAGTTTACATTTGTTAGTTTAAGTCTTAATATATGTACACTTGTCTTTTTGATTAATAAATATGTTTAATTAAGGTTAAATAAATATTAAGCCTTGTTAATGAATTCTTATGCAAAATTATGTATTAAATAATTCTCTAAAGAACAAAGCAAGTATTACTATTATAAATAAAATAATATACAAATTAATCATTTGAAAAGAAACCTTTAAAACAAATTTATAAAAGAGCTTGTAACATATTTTAATATACAACTTGAATTAAAATGAATTTTAAACTAGTTAAAACATTTATCTCTTATTTAAAAACATATAATATTTTAATTAAAATAATTTTGAAAAGCTCAAATTAAAAATAAATTACAATTTCTATTTTCAAAACATATTAAAATTATACTATACTAATTTAACTAAAAACAACTTGTTTATTTAAAATATATACATAAATACATATACATTAAAAATAGAAAACAATTTATTAACTCTTTTAAAAATAAATACACACATTAAATATTTAAATAAAGAAGATTATTAAATAATTTTCAAATTTATTAACAAAATTTATTAATTCAATATAAATTTAAATCCAGATTATTAAATTTATATTGTCCAAAATTCCGGGTCGTTACAAATCCATTATTCTTATGAAATTTAACAGTAGATATTTCTCAATTTATAGTTCTGACTAAACTAATATCTATAGTCTATATTATAATATGAAAAGTTGAGTATTGAATTCATTTTTCTTCTTTTTCCCCTTTTTCGTTGATATTTTCGTTTTACCACTTAGCTAGCTAATCACTTATCAGCATTCATTAACCTAACCCATTCCATGTTTATTAATTAACTCGATATTTTTTTCTTAATTATCCTCTTTTTTTATGTTTACTTTGACTGTCCAACTTTTTTTTTTTTAATCTGAAATACTTCCAGCCTTGATAAAACTTTTTGATATCAGATGAGATTTATTTTATTGTTTAAGTTACCCGTTATTCTGTAGTGCATATAGACCACAAGCAGTAGGTTTTATTGTATTGCTTAGATAATGATCTCTTAGATGCCAGAATACCTTCCCTTCTAATTAAAAACTGCTACCAGTAGTCGTTTGTTTTTTGGTCTGATCTGTAGTGTAATATTCTATTGGTGTACTTGTTGTTTGCAGATAATGAAGGAGACTTTGATATATTTAACTCACCTTGGCCACAATGATACAGAACTACAGATGATACTAATTGGAGCTGTCATTAATTTGCTTCGGTGCTTGCAACACTTGTTCTATTATTAGCAGATGACACGATAATGTCATCAAATTATTACACTTGCAACATTAATTTAAACTCCATTATGCTTATTTTATTATTTTTATGGTCTGCTACTGCCTAAATTGATGCTTTTATTTTGTCTCAGGTTACACAATTTGTTGATCGTCTACTTTAAGTCAAGAACAGATTTACATAAGTGGTGGTGGGTTGAGGAGGAGGTGAAGTTCTGATGAGGTGAGGATTGATGCAAGGGGGAAGGAAGTGCTAAAGCGAGTTGTGTTGGGTAATGAATGGAGTAGGATGTGGTCATAGTTGTTGAAGGTTAGTTGTACGGTGTTGGGTGCTTGCGATTGTGGATTCCGTGGTTGCAGAAGGAGTTTGGTTGATGTTTGATGTGGTGATTGCTGTAGAGGTGGTCGTGGGTGCAGGAGGAGGAATTGGTAGCAGTTTTGGTTTGTGTGTTTTGGTCTTTCGGGTTGGGATTTGTTCTAGAGTATTCTCAAGTCGAATGAACTAATTGAGATCGTCATGTTGAAATTCTTTATTTGATCTTAGTTATAATCAACTAATATGAAACTCTCGATCTAGTTATTATGTTGTTATCCAATTACAATTCTATTTTAATTATGATTTAATACTTGTGATTGCAACCATTTGCAATTACAATCATATAGCACTTTATTTAAGGACTTTATACTTATATAGGTTTAATAATTTAGTCATTATTTATATCACATATAACATGTACGACATAAAACAAAAGAACTAGAAGCTCACTTCAATTTGAACAAGATTGATTCTAATGTTAGATTATTTAATAAATTACATAATTGCCCTCTCGGGCATACCCTCTAAACTTTCGAATAGTATGTTCATATATCAGGAATGGGTTGATAGTCACTGCTCTTGACATGGATAGTAGGATAGAGCTTTGTTGGTGAAAGCATTCTTACCTGCACAAGGAGTGAGCAAGTTTCAATTTAACCGATTCTTTTCCGTCTGTTATATTCTATTATATATGTTGGTAAATGTGTCGGTAATGAATAAAATGATATACGATTGGTAGTACCTTCTCGATGCTCTTTTAATAATTGGAAGAGATGATTGACCAATTGACCATCTTTACCTTTAAAATAAAGGATGACATGTGCAGAAATAACACTTTTGGTTATATATAAGCCTGTACAATTAAAGCGCTTAGCAATTTCATAGCGGTGGAGGTGTAAAAAGTTATAGTGGTGATAAAATAGAGATATAGCGGAAAATAACGGAGGTGCGTGAAACATCATTAGGTATAAAACCAAATATTTAAAGTAGATTTATTCTCATTCTCACATCATTTATGTGGAAAAGAAAAATATTATTTAATTTCATATAACAAAACCGAAGAATATCATGACTTATTCAGTCCAGATTTAGTGACTACAATGGTTTCAAATTTATATTGAGCACTTATGCCTCAAAATTAATTAGGTCTTTACCATAACTTTGTTGACTTGGTTTAAAAGAAAACTAGTCAAATCAATAATTTTCTTTTATTGTTGGTAAAGCGAACACTAAAAAGCTTTGATTTACGGGATGTAGCGGAATATAACAAGGCTTAAAACGGATCTATTGTTCAAAAGTGATATATTGAAAAAACATAGCGGTCGAAGAGCGCTATGAACTATAGCAAGGGACTTTGCGAGGCTTTAACTGGAGTCTAATTGCATAGACATTGAAAGTGTGTATGGATCGTGTATTTATATCTAATATGAAAGTATAATAAAAACTAACTTATAACTACCAGAGTAATGTAAATAAAGGTAAAGAAACAATCACACTAGAGTTTTTATATTGGTTCAGTCCTTCCGTCCTACATCCAGTCTTGAAACTCCCTTTCAGCTTTAAACTAGCAAACAACCCTCGCTTTGCCCGGAGGAATAGGCTTGGTACAAAAAGTCTTTTCTTGACAAGTATGTGTTCTTAGTAACACTGATTTTGATTGTACAATACAAATCTTCCTATAATTTCCTTTGAGTAGTATTTGTATGTGAAACTTTGATTTTAGGAAGTGATAAAAATGATGTATTGATTGCTTTTAGAAATCAAAGTATGCAAAGAGCAAAAAGAAAAGATACAGAAAATTCAAGTGAGTTATTTCTCAAAATCTTTACATATTTATATGTGTTCAAGGGTTTTCTTGTGAAGTAACAACTTTAGTATGTTCTGTTTTAGTCTATGGGTAGCAATCTTTGAAGAAGAAGAGATGCATTGAAGAGATATAGATGCACCTATTAGAACGAAGCAAGTGTCTATTCAGGGCATTAGCCCGTTACCCAGGTTAGACGTCTATCTCATTATATTTTTTTTAACCCAGGTCAGACGTCTGACTTATATGAACAGACGTCTAATGCTTGTATACTTAGAGAATTAATTTATTTTGAAATAATGAAAACCTTGTAAAAACTTTTATGTGCAATTTTCTATAAAAACCACTCAAGAAGATTTTACAAACCATCTATCTATGATTATAACACACTATAATAGCTTCTTTAATACCCATGATTATTATCTTCTACTGTTCGTCTTCAAGTCATTATATTGTGAATTCTCGAAGCATTTACCAGCAACTACATGGAATATATTATTTGTGTATGATTGTATAGTTGCTGTCATCGAAACCATATAATATAGGTTCTAACATTTTCCCTTTTTTTAATGATGACAACTATACAATCACTTATCAAATAAGCATATAATTTCCCCTGAACGTGATTACTCCCCCTATATACATGTAATATGGTATCTCTCCCCCATTGGTATTATCAGAAAGAGATACACAGGACATAAATTTTTGCAAGAAACACAAAGAACACAAGGTTTTACAGCGTCACAAATAATATCAAACATAGTCATACAAACAAAAATCGTTTTCAAGAAGTGTTATACACTTTTATGAATGAAAAGAGAAGATAACTTACTTACCTTGGAAATATCCCCAGAGATTAGAGGGACCTTCATCATATTTGCTGCTTTGCCACTATAACTGATCATGGTATTCCTCATTGTAACGATCCATAAAATTTTAGCAATTTTTAATTGGTTTATAACGTATTGAATTGGATTTTTGAGAAATTATTAATAATAAAATTTTGAAATATAAAAAAAATTAATATTTGGATTACGTATAATTATAATTGATTCAGAAATTTGTATGAAATCAAGGGAATCGACTGTTACCATAAATTTTATTTTCCTGTCCATTCAAATTTTACATCAGTTACAAACCAATCAATACCTTATCTTTATTACTCCATGTATTCGTGCTGTAGCTCTTTAATTTTCTATCTGTTGCTATTTCATTTCGGGTTTGTTCCTTCCCTATTTATTCCATTTCAAACGTTTTCTCTTCTCTCTGGCAGAAACAAAATATTTTACATCATTTATATATATATATATATATATATATATATAGCTTGCATTCATTAGTTTATTCACTTTTACGTTTATCATACTTTCTACTTTATTGTCCTTAATTCCCGCGCTTGACGTTATCATTTCAGTTTGTTTCCATTGAATGTGGCACGTTTCATGGTTAACGTTTTATTCCATTTATGTGTGGCTTTCCTTTTGCAACCAGTCCCATTTATATTTCCTTCGTTTCAAAATTTGAAACGTTACAGCTGGACCACATTATTTATTCGCTTGAATAAGGAAGCTAAATCAGTGGATGACCGTTGCTAATAAAATTATTACTTTTCTAACATATATACTCATTGCTACTTTTCCTGACCTTTTATTTCTACTTTCCTTTTTTCACTGTTTCGTTCCTGCTTTAAATTTTTTAATATATATGTTATGTATGTATTAAAAATCTTCACGTCACTTGGTCACTCAAGCCGTTCATTTTCTTTCCTCTAAAACTGCTTATATTTAATTCCATACGTTTCTTTATAACGTTTTATAATATTGCTTTCATCTTGAGACTGAAACAAAATGCACCGCATACACATGTTCGTTCAAAAGAAAGTGGATAGGCCTAAAACGTGCAGCTTTTCATTTACTTTTCAATTGATTTCCTCCCTTATATTTTTACTTTACATTTAAAATTTGAAACGTGGTGCTCAAACAATAGAAATTTGCTTTTATTATTCAGCTCAATTAAGGGTGACCGTTGCCATCACATAACCGGTAAAAGATTTGTATACGTTTTATTTGTTTACGTGGCAACGATTCACATTTACACTATTATTGCCTTTTTAACTTCATTGGTTTTCATTTATTTGTGTACGTTTCGTTTCATTTATTTGCACTTGAATTTTTCCATATTCGTTACTTTACATTTATATCGGTACGTTATTTTTGCGTTCATAAAACGTTATACGTTACTTTGCATTCATTAAATTTTAAACGGCCCACTTTATTCACCTTTATATTTATTCACTTTTGGCCTTGATATTCCTAATATAAATCTATACGTTTGTCTTTGTCCTTTCACTTTCTCTTCTCAGTCATCCGGTGTTGCATGTGAGAGAATACAACAAAGGATATAAGTGGCCTTCTTCTCCATTCAACTGCTCATTTTGTTCTCCTTGAAAGAAAAAAAATATTTCGCATGCTTGTAGATAGCAGTCTCCTCCTCCTTTATTTTCCGAACCCCGCCTTTCTTCTTTCCTCTACAACCTTTGCAATTCTTTTACGTAATATCTATATTATAAATATATTATGTTGTATTTACCTAAAAGTTAAAAGCTATAATCTGTTTACCTTTTTATACTTATATATATGAATTCATACGAATTATTACAAGTTGTCTTATCTATATATATAGTACGCTGATGATTTGTAAATAGCTTATATATACAATTGTTATATACACACTTGTCAACATACAATTGGTTACATAAACATGAGCATGTGTGCATATTTAGCCATATTTTACATATAGGGTCTGCATATTTGTTTGTATATATAATTGTAAGAGCTGAATATATTTAGATTTATATCATTATTTTTAAATCGATCATTTTTTTGCAACAAGTCTTGTATAAATAATATGTTCACATATATATAAGTATATGTATTTTACAGTTTTAACGTATGTGTTTTAACACATGGATTTTATATTCAGACCTTTTATTTACAATTTATATTAAAAAGTATGTTATAATCTCTTGGTTATAGTCAAATTTATTATATATATCATTCGCAGTAATAAATTTTATTATTGATCAAAATGTAAGTTACATATATCACTGTAATTGTGACGCCCCACCTCTATATCCACGCTAGCCAAGGACACTACGGTGTAATGTCGTCAACTAGCGCGGAGAATAAGGCTGTTGAGGAGCGACCATCCATGTAATTGCTTTGTGCGAGCACTAATATGTCAGATAGTACAACTTCAGTTTCAGGAGGAAATCCGACATATCGACACAAACTCAAAACTACTGCACAGTGGCTATATATATTCTTCGGAAACAAATATAGAAATAAACATAACACAAATCAGTCACAGACATCTATATCACAAATGCCGAAAAAAGATATGAATATATAACACGTGAAAGTGTACATCAGAGTAGTGGTCAAACAAGATTCACAATATCACAAGTGAATAGCTACAAGTTCTATATAAAAGAATATGGATACATCAATGAGCATATATCTCAAATGTATACAACAAAAACTACTAATCTAAGTAGTTAGCCAAAAGTCAATATAATAATCCAAGATGCGAAGTCAAGCAGAAGCACATGTAACATCTCGGTCTGACCCGAGTATTATTTAATAAGAAAATAATAAACGGATCAGTCTAGCTATAAATATCAGATAAAATGGTATAGAATAAGAGATATGACATAAACATATGATAACCATAAACCATACTATGATAAGTATGTAATTGAAAATCAACAAGAGATTAATCAATATCACAAGAATCTTCTCAAAGATAAAAAGAAATGTCATACTCTATATTTTTATTCACAAAAGGTTAATGACACACAAATTTACCAACGCACAAATATTGATAAAACATATCAATGAAAATCACGAAAATTGGTGAAAACACAAATTCCAGAAATCATCAATGGAAATCCAGAAATCACAAAAGGGGGAGGCCTATCACAAAACGGGAGCATGAAAACTCACAAACACGTGTATCACAAAATGGAACGCTATCCCATGGTTGCTAACCATTAATTTTGAGCCAAAGCTCCACAAAACAGCCCGAATACCATGGGTCGCTACCCCACCAAATTGAGCCGAAGCTCCACAGAAACGGGGTTTAGTCCCCCTCGTAGACAAAGAGACATCACGCATTTGCTAGTCTAAATCACAAAAATGATCATCAACGATCATCAAGAAGTGTCAATTACAGTAAGCTAGTAAATATACAAGCTTAGTTTCATGTCCCATAACCACTAGCTTAACTTAAATATTTACGAACAAATTGTAGATCTCCACTCGAAAATTGTCATAAGAGATTCAATCGAACAAGTCCAAGAATTAACCGACGGAGTAAATGCAAGCGTCTCATACCGTTTGTTTTACTAAGCTGTTTAATTAGATTTCTCGTACGAGTGAGGTAAAGTGACAAATCACATAAATGATGGTAGAAACAATAAATCACAAAAATTCACATTCGAAGAGGTGAATAAAAATCCAAAGAATTCGATTCCAAATCCATCAAAGTGGAAATACCCTTGCGACTTAATAGCCACGACTTACGACCTAACGTAAGTCAAGACAAGAAATCAGCGACTTAAGAAATAGCATGCGGCCTAACCGTGCGACTTACATGGCCGAGCAAGGGCATGGCGTGACCAAAGGAGCTAGCGGCATAACAGGCCGATCGACCTAAGAGATGCGGCCTAGGTAGTGCGACCTAAGGGGTGCGCGACCTAAGGAAGTAGCGGCTTAAGGGGGCGAGCATGCGGCCTAGGTGATGCAACCTAAGGGGTAAGCGACCTAAGATGAACGTGCGACTTAATGGGCCGAGCGACCTAACTATGCAAGCAAGCCGAGCGACCTATGGATCGCGACCTAACTGCGAGGCGACTTAAAGCATGGCGCGTCACAACAGGCCAAGCGACCTAAGTTGGCGCGACCTAAGCAAGACGACCTAGCCGAGCGACCTAAATGAGGGATGTGGCATATCATGGCCGAGCGATCAAAGGCAGGCCGAGCTAGGACCAGCGACCTATGGTGGTAAAGATAGGCCGAGCGACGAAACAACCTAAGGGGTAAAGAAGGCCGAGCGACCTAACGACCTATGGGTTACAACCTATGGCCGAGCGACCTAAATTACGCGATCTAAGTAAGGCGCTACCTAACTGCAGGCCGAGCACTTCGAATTGTGCAGGTCGAACGACCTAAGGGTTTTGGAGTGCAAAACTCTCTCAATTTGCAACTGATCGAGCACGAACGCTAGGGGATTACGCCTATCGGCTACCCGGTCCTATTGGCTCCTCGATTCATCACCAAAAACGTGTTCAAATATCAAAGATTGGGTTTTTAAAGATTTTGAACCCAAAACACCAAAAATTGGGATTTTCACCAATTCAATCCAAACCACAAGCAAATGCACATGAATAAGTGTTAGGAATTCATACCTAACAATCAAAGATAGTTATAGACAAAGATGTGAGATAAAAATCTCACCTTTACACAAAATCAATGAAGAAGAAGCTTGAGAGCAAGGAAGAATCAATGGCTTCTCTTTGAATTTGGAGTTAGATGTTGGATTTGCAAATGAACTTGGGCTTGGAGTTTTAATTTCCTATTCCTTTCTCCATTTTTGATGAAGCTTGAGTTTTAGGAAATGAAAGTAAAGTTATGAAGGGAAGGGGGTTGAGCTAGAGTAAATAGTTTAGGCTAATGCGCTAAACCAAACCCAAAGCCTAAAGTGAAAAAGCGACAAAATTCCACTAACTCCAAACATATCAAAGTTTATACTCAAAAAGATTGCAAACGGTGTTTTGAACTCAATGGAAATGGTTCCGAGTCCTAATTCGACCGTATGCAAAAAGTAACTTTTCGGACTAAAATTCAAGTGAGTTATTTCTCAAAATCTTTACATATTTATATGTGTTCAAGGGTTTTCTTGTGAAGTAAGAACTTTAGTATGTTCTATTTTAGTCTATGTGTAGCAATCTTTGAAGAAGAAGAGATGCATTGAAGAGATATAGATGCACCTATTAGAATGAAGCAAGTGTCTATTCAGGGCATTAGCCCGTTACCCAGGTTAGACGTCTATCTCATTATATTTTTTTAACCCAAGTCAGACGTCTGACTTATATGAACAGACGTCTAATGCCTGTATACTTAGAGAATTAATTTATTTTGAAATAATGAAAACCTTGTAAAAACTTTTATGTGCAATTTTCTGTAAAAACCAATCAAGAAGATTTTACAAACCATCTATCTATGATTATAACACACTAATAGCTTCTTTAATACCCATGATTATTATCTTCTACTGTTCGTCTTCAAGTCATTATATTGTGAATTCTCGAAGCATTTACCAGCAACTACATGGAATATATTGTTTGTGTATGATTGTATAGTTGCTGTCATCGAAACCATATAATATAGGTTCTAACATTTTCCCTTTTTTTAATGATGACAACTACACAATCACTTATCAAATAAGCATATAATTTCCCCTGAACGTGATTCCTCCCCCTATATACATGTAATATGGTATCTCTCCCCCTTTGGTATTATCAGAAAGAGATACACAGGACATAAATTTTTGCAAGAAACACAAAGAACACAAGGTTTTACAGCGTCACAAATAATATCAAACATAGTCATACAAACAAAAATCGTTCTCAAGAAGTTTTATACACTTTTATGAATGAAAAGAGAAGATAACTTACCGACCTTGGAAATATCCCCAGAGATTAGAGGGATCTTCATCATATTTGCTGCTTTGCCACTATAACCGATCATGGTATTCCTCATTGTAACGATCCATAAAATTTTAGCAATTTTTAATTGGTTTATAACGTATTGAATTGGATTTTTGAGAAATTATTAATAATAAAATTTTGAAATATAAAAAAAATTAATATTTGGATTACGTATAATTATAATTGATTCAGAAATTTGTATGAAATCAAGGGAATCGACTGTTACCATAAATTTTATTTTCCTGTCCATTCAAATTTTACATTAGTTACAAACCAATCAATACCTTATCTTTATTACTCCATATATTCGTCCTGTAGCTCTTTAATTTTCTATCTGTTGCTATTTCATTTCGGGTTTGTTCTTTCCCTATTTATTCCATTTCAAACGTTTTCTCTTCTCTCTGGCAGAAACATAATATTTTACATCATATATATATATATATATATATATATATATATATCTGTAGCTTGCATTCATTAGTTTATTCACTTTTACGTTTATCATACTTTCTACTTTATTGTCCTTAATTCCCGCGCTTGACGTTATCATTTCAGTTTGTTTCCATTGAATGTGGCACGTTTCATGGTTAACGTTTTATTCCATTTATGTGTGGCTTTCCTTTTGCAACCTGTCCCATTTATATTTCCTTCGTTTCAAAATTTGAAACGTTACAGCTGGACCACATTATTTATTCGCTTGAATAAGGAAGCTAAATCAGTGGATGACCGTTGCTAATAAAATTATTACTTTTCTAACATATATACTCGTTGCTACTTTTCCTGACCTTTTATTTCTACTTTCCTTTTTTCACTGTTTCGTTCCTGCTTTAAATTTTTTAATATATATGTTATGTATGTATCAAAAATCTTCACGTCACTTGGTCACTCAAGCCGTTCATTTTCTTTCCTCTAAAACTGCTTATATTTAATTCCATACGTTTCTTCATAACGTTTTATAATATTGCTTTCATCTTGAGACTGAAACAAAATGCACCGCATACACATGTTCGTTCAAAAGAAAGTGGATAGGCCTAAAACGTGCAGCTTTTCATTTACTTTTCAATTGATTTCCTCCCTTATATTTTTACTTTACATTTCAAATTTGAAACGTGGTGCTCAAACAATAGAAATTTGCTTTTATTATTCAGCTCAATTAAGGGTGACCGTTGCCATCACTTAACCAGTAAAAGATTTGTATACGTTTTATTTGTTTACGTAGCAACGATTCACATTTACACTATTATTGCCTTTTTAACTTCATTGGTTTTCATTTATTTGTGTACGTTTCGTTTCATTTATTTGCGCTTGAATTTTTCCATATTCGTTACTTTACATTTATATCGGTATGTTATTTTTGCGTTCATAAAACGTTATACGTTACTTTGCATTCATTAAATTTTAAACGGCCCACTTTATTCACCTTTATATTTATTCACTTTTGGCCTTGATATTCCTAATATAAATCTATACGTTTGTCTTTGTCCTTTCACTTTCTCTTCTCAGTCATCCGGTGTTGCTTGTGAGAGAATACAACAAAGGATATAAGTGGCCTTCTTCTCCATTCAACTGCTCATTTTGTTCTCCTTGAAAAAAAAAATATTTCGCATGCTTGTAGATAGCAGTCTCCTCCTCCTTTATTTTCCGAACCCCACCTTTCTTCTTTCCTCTGCAACCTTTGCAATTCTTTTATACAACGTAATATCTATATTATAAATATATTGTGTTGTATTTACCTAAAAGTTAAAAGCTATAATCTGTTTACCTTTTCATACTTATATATATGAATTCACACGAATTATTACAAGTTGTCTTATCTATATATATATAGTACGCTGATGATTTGTAAATAGCTTATATATACAATTGTTATATACACACTTGTCAACATACAATTGGTTACATAAACATGAGCATGTGTGCATATTTAGCTATATTTTACATATAGGATCTGCATATTTGTTTGTATATATAATTGTAAGAGCTGAATATATTTAGATTTATATCATTATTTTTAAATCGATCATTTTTTTGCAACAAGTCTTATATAAATAATATGTTCACATATATATAAGTATATGTATTTTACAGTTTTAACGTATGTGTTTTAACACATGGGTTTTATATTCAGACCTTTTATTTACAATTTATATTAAAAAGTATGTTATAATCTCTTGGTTATATCCAAATTTATTATATATATCATTTGCAGTAATAAATTTTATTATTGATCAAAATGTAAGTTACATATGTCACTGTAATTGTGACGCCCACCTCTATATCCACGCTAGCCAAGGACACTACGGTGTAATGTCGTCAACTAGCGCGGAGAATAAGGCTGTTGAGGAGTGACCATCCGTGTAATTGCTTTGTGCGAGCACTAATATGTCAGATAGTACAACTTCGGTTTCAAGAGGAAATCCGACATATCGACACAAACTCAAAGCTACTACACAGTGGCTATATATATTCTTCGGAAACAAATATAGAAATAAACATAACACAAATCAGTCACAGACATCCATATCACAAAGGCCGAAAAAAGATATGAATATATAACACGTGAAAGTGTACATCAGAGTAGTGGTCAAACAAGATTCACAATATCACAAGAGAATAGCTACAAGTTCTATACAAAAGAATATGGATACATCAATGAGCCTATATCTCAAATGTATACAACAAAAACTACTAATCTAAGTAGTTAGCCAAAAGTCAATATGATAATCCCAGATGCGAAGTCAAGCAGAAGCACCTGTAACATCTCGGTCTGACCCGAGTATTATTTAATAAGAAAATAATAAACGGATCAGTCTAGCTATAAATATCAGATAAAATGATATAGAATAAGAGATATGACATAAACATATGATAACCATAAACCATACTGTGATAAGTATGTAATTGAAAATCAACAAGAGATTAATCAATATCACAAGAATATTCTCAAAGATAAAAAGAAATGTCATACTCTATATTTTTATTCACAAAAGGTTAATGACACACAAATTTACCAATGCACAAATATTGATAAAACATATCAATGAAAATCACAAAAATTGGTGAAAACACAAATTCCAGAAATCATCAATGGAAATCCAGAAATCACAAAAGAGGGGAGGCCTATCACAAAACGGGAGCATGAAAACTCACAAACACGTGTATCACAAAATGGAACGCTATTCCATGGTTGCTAACCATTAATTTTGAGCCGAAGCTCCACAAAACGGCCCGAAGACCATGGGTCGCTACCCCACCAAATTGAGCCGAAGCTCCACAGAAACGGGGTTTAGTCTCCCTCGTAGACAAAGAGACATTACGCATTTGCTAGTCTAAATCACAAAAATGATCATCAACGATCATCAAGAAGTGTCAATTACAGTAAGCTAGTAAATATACAAGCTTAGTTTCATGTCCCATAACCACTAGCTTAACTTAAATATTCACGAACAAATTGTAGATCTCCACTCGAAAATTGTCATAAGAGATTCAATCGAACAAGTCTAAGAATTAACCGGCGGAGTAAATGCAAGCGTCTCATACCATTTGTTTTACTAAGCCGTTTAATTAGATTTCTCGTACGAGTGAGGTAAAGTGACAATCACATAAATGATGGTAGAAACAATAAATCACAAAAATTCACATTCGAAGAGGTGAATAAAAATCCAAAGAATTCGATTCCAAATCCATCAAAGTGGAAATACCCTTACAACTTAATAGCCACGACTTACGACCTAACGTAAGTCAAGACAAGAAATCAGCGACTTAAGAAATAGCATGCGGCCTAACCGTGCGACTTACATGGCCGATCAAGGGCATGGCGTGACCAAAGGAGCTAGCGGCATAACAGGCCGATCGACCTAAGAGATGCGGCCTAGGTAGTGCGACCTTAGGGGTGCGCGACCTAAGGAAGTAGCGGCTTAAGGGGGAGAGCATGCGGCCTAGGTGATGTGACCTAAGGGGTATGCGACCTAAGATGAACGTGCGACTTAATGGGCCGAGCGACCTAACTATGCAAGCAAGCCGAGTGACCTATGGATCGCGACCTAACTGCGAGGCGACTTAAAGCATGGCGCGTCACAACAGGCCGAACGACCTAAGTTGGCGCGACCTAAGCAAGACGACCTAGCCGAGCGACCTAAATGAGGGATGCGGCATATCATGGCCGAGCGATCAAAGGCAGGCCGAGCTAGGACCAGCGACCTTTGGTGGTAAAGATAGGCCGAGCGACGAAACAACCTAAGGGGTAAAGAAGGCCGAGCGACCTAACGACCTATGGGTTACAACCTATGGCCGAGCGACCTAAATTGACGCGATCTAAGTAAGGCGCGACCTAACTGCAGGCCGAGCACTTCGAATTGTGCAGGTCGAACGACCTAAGGGTTTTGGAGTGCAAAACTCTCTCAATTTGCAACTGATCGAGCACGAACGCTAGGGGATTACGCCTATCGGCTACCCGGTCCTATTGGCTCCTCGATTCATCATCAAAAACGTGTTCAAACATCAAAGATTGGATTTTTAAAGATTTTGAACCCAAAACACCAAAAATTGGGATTTTCACCAATTCAATCCAAACCACAAGCAAATGCACATGAATAAGTGTTAGGAATTCATACCTAACAATCAAAGATAATTATAGACAAAGATGTGAGATAAAAATCTCACCTTTACACAAAATCAATGAAGAAGAAGCTTGAGAGCAAGGAAGAATCAATGGCTTCTCTTTGAATTTGGAGTTAGATGTTGGATTTGCAAATGAACTTGGGCTTTTAATTTCCCATTCCTTCCTCCATTTTTGATGAAGCTTGAGTGTTAGGAAATGAAAGTAAAGTTATGAAGGGAAGGGGGTTGAGCGAGAGTAAATAGTTTAGGCTAATGCGCTAAACCAAACCCAAAGCCTAAAGTGAAAAAGCGACAAAATTTCACTAAATCCAAACATATCAAAGTTTATACTCAAAAAGATTGCAAACGGTGTTTTGAACTCAATGGAAGTGGTTCCGAGTTCTAATTCGACCGTATGCAAAAAGTAACTTTTTGGACTAAAATCCGACTAGCGATAAAATATTAAAAAAAAATATGTAAATATTCAATCGTAAAATATGCGGGTTGTTACAGAAATTATGCACATAACTGATACGTAAAGATATATTAGTATATAAGTTTATATTTGTGTTATAGACACATTACTTCATATTTAAAATAATACATAAATAATCATATGTAGGAAGTTGCGTGTTGCAGTGGGTGGGTTAGCTTATAGCAGTGAGGATTTGTAGATATTTGAAAATTTAAAAGGCTGTGCATATATTTTGTAAAAGGCTGTGCATGTTTTTTGTAAAGGCTGTGCATATATTCATAGTCTAAAACCTATTATATATATTTTGTTATAAATAGTTATAGTTATATTTTAAAGTGTGAGTCATAACAGAATTATAAAGGTTACTATATAACTTATACTTGTATGCTGATGGGTCTGCATAGATTTATAATAGGTCTGTATACATTTGAGTAACATGAATGTAGTGGGTGGTATATATATAAATATCTTACATATATTTGTTTATACATATACATACTATTTTGGACTTAAGTTGATTTCGTCGATACTAAATTTATAACAAATATTGTTTTAATTATAGCATACAATTTATTTTACATGTTTGACTTTAGTACATAAATCCACCTATATACCTTTTACCTTCATCGATCCAGTTCTGATTCGTTTTATCAATTCTTGATCATCAGCCTTGTTCGTCCAATTCGCGTTCAAATCTTACTTTGCTTTGAGTTGTTGTTTGGACTATTCGATGGTCTAGATCGTGAGCCAATTCGTATCTTGTCGAGTCGTCAAAATCTCTAGCCTCGAAAGGTGAGCAATCACTCACGATTAACGTTCTTGTATTTTACTAAATTTGATTTCAATTGAAATGACAATTGAAATATAATGCTGTAGTTATTTTGTTATATATGTTATTATCTGTAACTATTCACCTGTGGGACATGACACCATATCCTGTTGTTTATATTTTATTTAAATTATTGGTGATATATGCCTGTTATTTTATTATCTGTTATCACTCTGCAAGTTCCCTGTTAGTATAGAATTCACTATGGGTTGAAATGATACATACCCGAATAGACTTTAGAGTATGAGAAAATCGTTATGGGTTGAAATGATAAACCCAAGCGATTTTCATTTGAACTGAATTGGGATTACGGGTCGAAATGATATCTACCCGTATATATATATATATATATGTATATATATATATATACACTTAATTACGGATTGAAATGATAAATATCTATATCACTTAACTATACGATAGAAGTATATACAGACGCCGTTGGTCCATATATAAATATTTTGAAATGATTTTCTATGGTTTTAGGAGAAATATAGGGTTTTACTTAATATTGGAAATATTTTTATATATAAATATGTTTAATGTAAAGTAGATTTAATAGTAAACTTTAATTTAATAAAGTTTGATTTAATTAATAAAATATGTTTAAGTATTTTATATTAAATAGATTTCCAATGTTTGTATATGTTAAGGAAGATAAAGTTGAATTGATTGGAATGGTATTTAATTAATAATTTTGTTTAATTAAATCAAATTCGAAACTTATTGAGTTTGAAAACTTAAAATATAGTTCATAACATAATTTTGACTTTAGTGATTTAATGAATATTCACGTTTAAAGAAATTGAAGGAAAATATAATGAATTGTAATATAAGGCTATATAAGTAATATTGAGTGGGTATTTCAAGAATAAATAATAATGAAGTTAAATTAAGATCTATATGAAACTGCTAGGTTTAGTTTGAAATGTTGAAGCTTTGAAATACGGGACTTATATAGTTAAATTATGATTCGGATCTGTATTAGAAATTGATAAAATTTGAATTTGTTCTTTAGAAGACTAAATTGACTGGAAATTGAAATTTGAGATTTAAATTAAATCTGAATAGGAAAGTCGAGTTGATTTTTGAAGTGATCGGTGAAACTTGAGGAAATTATAAATACTTTACTTTATAAAATTTTCAAAATCTATATATATATATCTATTTTTATATTGAAGTGAAAATGATATTTTGGTTTTGAAATATAAATTAATTTGAAAGAACCATGGTGTTATAGTGTATATTTCTATCTTGTTGATAGTTCTGTAGATCCTTAGGGAATAGTTATCCCAAACATCCTTTAAGTTGCTTGTATTTCAGTTGAATTTCACTTGAGTTGGATTTATAAATATAAGAATGTTAATCCTGACTCGAGTGTTTTTGTGTTTTGCTTTACGCTTGGGTCAGACTGAGTGATACAACATTTGAGACTCACCTTCGAAGTTGGAGCTTTGCTTGAAGATCCAACTATCTATCCTTTCAGTCATCTAGTTGATTGGTCCAGGGAAGTCATCTACTCGTACTGGAGACTTCACTGTATCTGATATATTCTGTTGTATTTTATTTCTAACTCTGATGTTTATATAGTAGCTTCATGAACTACTATTCATTTATTCCGCTGCGTATTATTATACTACTCTGTATCCGTGATTCTGTGATTGATTTATTTACTGTATATGTTAAGTTTGCCAAATTTAAACTAACAATATGAGATTTTGAGCAATTCAAGTCCAACTTGTGCGGATGCGAATAGTTGAAAATATCGGACCGTTACACTCATCTTCTCGAATAGAGAGAACCTAAAATGATGTGTAACGACTATAGTGCAGTGGGTCTTTTGTAGGCCAGGATATATCTTCGCTTTCCTCAATACGATGGTTATTGGTGTCTTACCAGGACGAGATTGTGGTGCTGGTTCATCTGAAGGCTCTACGCCTGAAGAAAGTCCCGGTTGAAACAACTGTGGTGGTGGTGGTGTCGGGGTGGGAGAAGATGAAGACCGTGAAGAGGAATGACCCCTTAACTTTCTCATTACTTACCCTAAAGTGGAAACGACCTTTTCTAATGTTTTTTCTACTTTGTTCATTCTGGTAGAAAAAGTTTGTTGTGGGCAAGAGATCTTTTTATCTAATGCCTTTTAGTGCACGGATGGGAGATGTTGGTTTTGAAATGCAACATCTCGATAGTTCTTCCTTGGCCCAGCTGCAATTTTGGCTTTTTGAATTTTTGAGTCAGAATAACACTCTGTAGGTTCTGAAGGTCTTGCAGATTGGGAAGGTCAACTTGGAGTTTTTTGTTGTTACTGTTGTTGTTGATACTGTGAGAAAGGTGCTATTCTTGGTGGAGTTTCAGGAAGATATATCAAAGATAAAAATCGAATTCCACTATCTTTAATGGCAATTACTTCATATTAGGAAAGATATGAAGGGATGCCAAATGATCATAGAATTCTCATGATATATAGAGCATAAAGGATGCTTTAACGTTGAGGCGTCTAAAAGCTTTTAATTTGCTCAAAAACGTATTGTGCCTAGTTTACTTCAATATGGCCAAATATAACATACAAAGCTTTATGATCATCTTCATATACTTGTTCATGACTATCGAATCTAGGGATGATTATGTTGATAAGCATACGATTAAGTAGTCGAGTTCTAGATGAAACTTGATATTTTTAATTTGCGCATGTTACCTTCCCAAATAGGACGAGTAAAAATATCTCATGGTGCATGTCTTTTATTGGGAACATCTTGCAATCTAATTCCCGTGTAAGAACAATAAAGAATTTGTCCAAGCATTTCAATATTAAAATTTTATGGTTGTTCCATAAATACTTGTCCAAATCCAATTTTCATCATCAGAAGAATTCCAAACTTTTAAAGAGCATAAATTGATAAGGAAAAGAAATACCGCTACTTGATCTATTTTTCCAACATTGTCATCGTAGTTGATTAGATGATAAATATTATCATCTTCAGTCAAATCGACAATATCATAATGAATAAATCAACATATTGGATAAAACAGACCAGAACGTAGAGGCTTTTTCTCCAAATCCTGCAAATTTTTCTTTCCATGCTCATTCTCAACAATACATTCATCTATGTGATGGTCAGTGACGAAGCCTTGAGTAGAAGGTTGAGAGCTTTGTCCTACTGTATTCTTCTTTCTTTTAGCAATGGGAGTTTTGGGTTTTGGAGCCATTGATTTGGGATTTGGAACGAGTAAATTGATTTGGGGTTTTGGGGTTTCGAAAAAGGGAAATGATGAAAATTGAGAGAAGGTGAAAATATAATATATATATATATATATATGTTGGTGAAAAGTTGTGGGCTCAGGCGAATAACAGATGTCTGGAACTATTGGTCAGACGTTTGGACATGGGTAAATTTTGAAGCAGAGGGTCCGGTCAGATGTCAGGAAAGAACTTCAGACGTCTGCGTTTAAGGGATAATCTTTCCAAAGAGAACCGACAGATGTCTGGCCTACTTTTCAGACGTCTGTGCTGAAGCATAAATTTTTCTAGAGCCCTCGTTCAGATGTCTGTCGAAACAAAAAATTTCCAATGACCTTATATAGACGTCTGCCTCTATACTCAGATGCGTGGTTTTTATTTGTATTCTTTTCCTCTCTATTTCTGTTATATGTAAACAAAATTTAATCTTAAATATGATGAAAATCACAAACGATTATTCATGCATGAACATACATGCTTACTTTGTATAATCCTAAATGCCTCTCCTTTACGAAAGACTTCTTTAGTTTTCATCAAATGAGTTAGAAGAACGGTAGATATGTTTTCCCTATGAATTTTGCTCAATCTTAGTTTGCTCGGAAGATGGTTTAAGCGGAGACCAGTATGGATGGGCAGGACTATGTTCGGTGTTTAATGTCCCTTTTCCCCATAGATTCTGTGGGGTAACATTACCATCTTTGCTCGGAGTTTCAATGAAGCGGGTGACTTCTTATGAAGACAGTTCTTTGTTGTAGAGTGTCCGCATATTGTAAAAAGATATTTTTCTAGAAAATGTATATGAAAGCTTTGTTCTTCTTTCTTATAATACATTTCCTTTTGTACTCCGATCATTTCTTATTGGTAGTGACATGTCTCATCTAGTTTATTATGCACGGATGGTGATTCTAAGTTGATACTCTTCTTAGCCTTTTTGCCAAGTGGTGAATATCCCATGCGATACAACGCTTGAGAAGTTGGTGAAATGCATTTGTTTGATTGTGGGGTGACATTTGAAGCGTAAGAATATGTACTATTCGATGATGGAGCTGTAGTCTATTGAAGAGAAGTCGGAGTTTCTCTCAGAAGACATGATTTTTGGTTTGGAAGAGAGGGCCTTTTTAAAGAATGTAATATATATGTGTGTTTGATCTCCTATATATAAAGTAGTTGTTTAAATATATAAAGTATTTTTAAAGCAAAAAGTTTATGACCTAAAACTAGAAAATTTAATTTGTGGTTGAATGATATATGACCACAAAAAAACTTTTAATCTATTTTAAATAATTAAAGAAGTTTAGATGATGAACATATACCTAGTTCTCTTCTAAGTTTTATGAAAGATGCTTCGCAAATGGTTTTGTAAAAGTATCTGCGATTTGGTTTTCGGTATTAACAAATTCTAAAGATATGATACCTTTTTCTACGTTGTGTCTAAGAAAATGATGTTGGACATCAACGTATTTAGTCCGAGAATGGTTTATAGGATTCTTAGATAGGTTTATGGCACTTGTATTATCGCAATATAAAGGTGATCATGTTATAGTTTTACCAAAATCTTGAAGGGTTTGCTACATGTATATAACTTGTGCACAAGCCAGAGCTGCAGAAATGTATTATGCTTCACAGGTCAAAAGTGATACAAAATTCTGTTTTTTACTGAACCATGAAACTAGAGATTGATCGACAAAGTGACTAGTCCCACTTGTACTTTCCTATCGGTTTTGCAACCACCGAAATCTGCAGCACTATATAATACGAGTTCGAAAGAGCTGCCTTTAGGATAGAAAAGACTGTAATCCTTAATGTTGATTAAGTAGAACAAAATACGTTTAACTGCTCGATAGTGTGAATCTTTTGGTTGTGCTTGAAATCGTGCACATAAACACACACTCATCGTAATATCGGGTCTACTAGCCGTTAAGTATAATAGTGATCCTATTATACTTCGATATAATTTTTGATCAAAATCCTTTCCGTTTCATCTTTATCTAAATGGCTACTGGTGCTCATGGGTGTTGGTTTACTTTATGTCTTTTCCATTCCAAAGCGTTTTAATAAATCATGACAATATTTTTCTTGATTTATAAAAATACCATTTTCTTAATATTTAATATGTAATCCTGAGAAAAAATTTGATTCTCCCATATACGACATTTCAAATTCATTTTTCATGACATGTGCAAAATTATTACATAACTTGTCATTTGTTGATCCAAATATTATGTCGTCCACATATATTTGAACAACTAAGATATGATTATGATCTCTTTTTATAAATAAAGTTGTATCTATTTTTCCAATTTGAAATTCAAAAGTTTTTAAATGATTTTTTAGTCTATCATACCAAGCACGAGGTGCTTGTTTTAAACCATATAAAGCTTTCTTTAGTTTATAGACATGTTCATGAAATTTTTCATGTATGAACAAAGGAGGCTGCTCAATATAAACCTCCTCTTTTATAAAAAATTTTCAAAAAGCACTTTTTATGTCCATTTAAAAAAGTATAAAGTTATGATGGCATGCAAAAGCAAGTAACGTTCGGATGGTTTCTAGACATGCGACTGGAGCAAACGTTTCTTCATAGTCAATGCCTTCCTCTTAATTATATCTTTGTGCTACAAACATTGCTTTGTTCCGACCAATTTTTCCATTTTCATATGTTTTATTCTTATAAACTCATTTTGTCATGATTACGGATTGATCCGTAGGTCTCGGTATAAGTTCTCATACTTCATTTCTTTCGAATTGATTAAGTTCTTCTTGCATTGCAATAATCCATGACTTATCATTCGATGCTACTTTATAATTCTTTTGCTCAAAATTTAAAATGAATGCAATGTGACGCATTTGATTTAATTGATGTCCAGTGGAAACTTTTGTATTCAAATCACCAATTATATTTTTAGTTGGATGATCTTTCAAAATATGAGGTGGTGACCTTAACGTTTTCTCATTGTCTATAGTATTCTCATTATTTTTATTTGAAACAGTGTTATTTTCAGATGGTTTTGTCAAAATTTCTTCATCATCACCGTTTTTGTTATTGGAATTTTTTTTGTCAAATGAGACATGTAGACTTTCTTCTATAGTACTAGTACGTTTATTAAATACTCTATAAGCTTTGCTACGATTTTGAATATCCAACAAAGATTCCTTCGTCGGCTTTTGAATCAAATTTTCCAAGATTATCTTTAGTGTTTAGTATAAAACATTTCGAACCAAATATTCGAAAGTACGATACTTTGAGTTTTTTTATCAAAAAACATTTCATAACAAGTATTTTTGGTTAAAGGACGTAATGTAACACAGTTTAACACATAACAAGCAGTAGCTACAGCTTCTGCCCAAAAATTCTTTGGTAAACCACCACCGTTAAGCATAGTTCGTGCACATTCTTTAAGTGTATGATTTTTTCTTTCTACAACACCTTTTGTCATGATGTTCTGAGAAATGAAAAATTATGTGAAATTCCCTTTTTGTTACAAAAATTTTCAAAAATCTCGTTTTCGAATTCACCTCCGTGATCACTTCTTATACTTTTTATTTTAAGATTCATTAAGTTTTTAATTCTTTTAGCAAAAAATTTAAACATCTCAAATGCATCACTCTTATGTTTTAAAAATAGTGTCCATGCATATCTTGAAAAATCATCTACAACAAATATATACTTGTTATGATTTATTGAACGTACTTGAGTAGGTCCAAATAAATCAAGATGTAATATTTCTAAAGGTTATTCGGTAGAAATTTCTTTTTTAAATTTAGAAGAACTCTTTTTATTTGCCATATTAACATGCATCACATAAGTTTTTAACTTTATAGTTTATTTTAGGAAGACCTCTAACCGAATTATGTTTAGCCAATTTGTTTATAAACCTAAAGTTTATGTGACACAACCATTTTTGCCATTTCCATGGATCATTAAAATCTGCGGATAAGCATAAATCGCTGGAGTTATTTAACTTCATATTTAATATATAGATGCTTCTTTTTCTTAATCCTTCAAAGGTTATATTTTTATTTTGATCAAATATGTTGCATTTATTATTTTCAAAATCAATTTTGAATCATTTGTCACAGATTTGACTAATACTTAATAGGTTATGTTTTAGATTTTCAACTAAAAGAACATTAGTAATAATTGGTAAAGTGGACATATCGACATTGATGATATCTCCAATTCCAATGACAAATCCTTTTTAATTATCTTCGAAAGTTACAGTACCACCATCTGTGTATGTTATGTTCGATAACATATGTGCATTTCCAGTCATATGTTTGGAGTGTCCGCTATCAAGTATCCATTTTTCCTTATTATTAGATTTTTTTGAGTACCTGCACGATAAAAACAATTTAACTAGTACCCACTTCCTTCGTTAGGGTCCTAAGTATCAAAGAGTGAAGGTGGCCATGCCCAGTAGGGTTTGAGACCTTTAAAAGAGTAATTTTCATTATGAATAACACTTTTCAAATAGTTATATATGTGTTTTTGTCTAGTTAATTTGTTACCAGATTTTGGAATCCATATTTTTAATATTTAGAGTTAGAAGCCTTTTCTCTAGTATGTGGCTTCTTGAACCTTTTATATAATGAGCTATAGTCTCTATGTTTTGAATTTTTTGAATCCTAATCCATTCTGATTTTCAGATGGTTTAGAAATTTTGATTAAATTGTCCAAATTCTGCTTTTCTTTATTGAATTTTGAAACATTGTTTGTAATCTTATCTAACTCCCTTTTAAGATTAGAAATTTTGGATTTTGATGCTTCTAGATTATCTTTTCTAATACCATCATTTTCTAGTTTAACTTTTCATAATTCACATAATAAAGAATCATTTTGAATAGATAGGCTCTTGAATTTTTCTTATGTAGTTTCTGATGCTTCTTCTAGAATTGTTTTCTTATCTTTTAATAATCTTATTTCTAGTTCCATTCGATTAAATTTAGCAACATATTCTCTATTTAACTTTTTAGTTTCTCTATTTTTGTCATCTAGTTCCATGCTAAGTTCTAAAATTTCATTATAAGTAAGATTAGGACATACCTCCTCAGTGTCTGCATGAAGCATATATTGGCTTACTCAGAATCACTATAACTGTCACTGTCTGATGATGAAGATGAATCCGAGTCATCTCAAGTTATTTGAAAAGTCTGTTTTCTTTTCTTGAATATCTCAAACTTGCTTTTCTTTTTGTCATTATTAAGTTCTGGGCATTTTCTTTATGTATACGAACTTGTCACATCCAAAGCATTTGATTGAAATTTGGCTGGATGAATTTGAATTTACTCCTTTTTGGGGTTTCGTCGTCTTCTTGAATTTCTTGAACTTGTAGTTTTTGGCAATAAATATGATCTTACCTTCATCCAAGTATGAATCATTATCATTGGCTTGAAAAGCTACATTCTTTTTTTCATGATTTTGTTCTTTTCTTACCTGTAAATTTTCTTCGTACGACATCAAATTTTCTATCGATTCTTCAACGTTTAGTTGAGATAGGTCATTAGCCTCTTCGCTGGCCAACACTTTTCGTTCCCATTAATTAGTTATGGAATTTAAAATATGTGTAACTAAATCAAAATATGTGAATTTGACTCTGTGCCATGAAATCGTGGTGAATAGTTTAAAATTTAGCATACATATCACCAATAGATTCATTTGCTTTCATTTTAAATGAAGAAAATTGATTTTGTAGCATGAAAATCTTTGTTTGTTTAGCTTTGTTTGTGCCTTCATGAGTGATTTGTAGTGTACGTCATATATCATATGCAGTAGCGTACAACATGACACGTAAAAATTCATTTTTGTCAAGTGAATAGAATGGAACATTCATGGCTTTAGCATTGTTTGTTGCTGTGTTCTTTTGAGCATCTGTCTAAGTGTTTATATGTGTGTCTGATGGTTCATATCTAATTGTGTTGCTTGCAAAATTTCTAGACCATTAGCTTCCATAAAAATAAACATACGTGTAGACCAGTAAGCATAATTGGATCCAGTGAACAGTGGAGGACCTGCATTGGATTGACCTTCGTGAAATGTACTTGCCATATTAAATATGTTTTAATTATATGTTACTGTAACTTGAAATAGCCGTGCTTTGATACCAAATGAAAGTATATACGGATCGTGTATTTATATCTAATATGCAAGTGTAATAAAAACTAACTTATAGCTACCAGATTAAAGTAAATAAAAGTAAAGAAACGTTCACATCATAGTTTTTATACTGGTTCAGACTTACCATCCAACGTCCAATTCCGAAACTCCCCTTCGACCTTAAACTAGCAAACAACTCTAGCTTTGCTTGAAGGAATAGACTCGATACAAAATGTCTTTTCTTGACAAGTATGTGTTCTTAGTAACACTGATTTTGACTGCATAATACAAATATTCCTAAAATCTCCTTTGAGTAGTATGTGTATGTGAAGCTTTGTTTTTAAAAAATTGATAAGAATGATATAGTGATTGTTTTAAAATCAAAGTATGCAAAGAGTAAAGAGAAAAGATTCAGAAAATTCAAGTGAGTTATTTCTCAAAATCTTTACATATTTATAACTGTTCAAGTGTTTCCCTGAGAAGTAACGACCTTTAGTATGTTCTACTTCAATCTAAGGCTTATACACTAGGCGGAGTTCAAATATAGGGATGTGATAACCTATTATTTTCTAAGTACAACTGTCAGTCCACTTGGAGAACCACCGTATGCATTCATAAGATCAAGTACCCATGTGTTTCATATTGCCTGTAATTTAGGTGGGAATTAATCGGTCGAAGTCTCGCCTGATTCCGAGTTAGTATGAAAAAGTTACTGCAGTTTGAACAAAAAAATAGCGGTTTCTACACTAAGTCAAGTTCAAATATGAGGATGGGTTGCCTATTATTTTCTAAGTACAACTATCAATCTTCATGAAAAACTAAATTGTATGTTCAAAATTCTTATTTTTCAAAGGGGGAATTAATTTAAAGGACAAAAATTTCTATATTTTTTGCCTCAAGGACACGACCTTAATATTTTTACCACAAGGACAAACATTCTTATAAAAATTATTCACAAGGACATACATTTTGCAAAATTATTCATAAGGACAACAAAACTGATACCGAGCTAAAAACTGATACCTAAAAACTGCTACCGATAACTATAAACTGATACCTAAAAACTGCTATCAATAACTAAAAACTGATACCTACAAAAAGTTGTCCTTCAGGACAAAATATTGAATGTCTGTCCTTGAGGCTAAAAAACTGTGAAATTTTATCCTTGACAATAATTTCCTGTTTTTTCAAATTAGTATTAAAATTTAAATTTTTTAATAAATTGGTAAATGAGTTACCCATTTATACCTTTTTAAAAATGAGTCTACCCAACCCATAACTCATTCAATAAAATTAATAAATGGTTGATCCAACCCCTTTAATTTAAAAATAGAGTAAATAGGTTGAGTTAATGGGCTGGTGATCCATGCGACCTTTCAAATATATAATCTACATTCATTCACTTAATAAATACACTTTCCGTGTAAGTAATAAGATTCTTTATTATTTGCTAACTTTTCTTGATTGAATTCACGTTGACATCTCTATAAATAGCCAAAACTTTCTTCATATGAGAAAATACTACCAACATCTTAACCATGGCTACAATAACAATATTTTCCTTGATCATCTCACTTGCCTCCACCTTTACCCTTTCATCTGTAGAGTCAACGACCTTCACCTTTCAAAACAAGTGCCCATACCAGTATGGCCAGCAACCCAGAACGGTGCAACCTCTCCACCTCTATCACAAACCGGGTTCGCTCTCCCAACCGGATCCACCCCCGTAACGCTAACCACTCAACCAGGATGGAGCGGATGCTTCTGGCCCAGAACCGGATGCACCAACGACTCCACCGGGGCCTTCTCATGCACATCCGCTGACTGTGGATCAGGTCAGATAGCATGCAACGGTGCAGGAGGTACACCGCCCGCCACACTCATGGAAATCACGCTCAACAGAGCAGATGGGCAGGACTTTACGACCTCAGTTTGGTGGACGGATTCAACGTTCCTATGTCCGTCGTCCCACGGGGTGGTTCAGGCGGTGGTTGTGCCCCAAGTTCGTGTGCCACTAACGTGAATAGAAAATGCCCTTGGGAACTTTGGGTGACCGTGTTGGGGAAATCTCGGTCTTCCTCGCTTCGTGAAGTTAAGATAGGCATTTTAAGATTAAAAGTAGCAATGCAAGCACAAGAGTTTATAATTCTCCAATATGGAGATTCTTCCACTATACAAAAGAATAGTAGGATTACAATAATATGATTACAAAAGTAACTCACACTTGGTGGCTCACTCAAGCTTGAGGATAAAGACTTCTCAAGTTATCACTCTTTTCTCTCAAAGAGGATCTCTCTAACTCTCAAGTTTTTTCTCACTCTAAGAAGTGGCTTCTTCCTTGGATTCATGGATGGCTAGTAATAGGGCTCCTTCTCCTATTTATACTACTCAACCTCCATATTGAATGGTGGAAATTACTTGCATCCGACGGTAGAGATTGATTCTCTAGAATGCTCCACACTCTCTAGGATTCTCTACACTCTTCCATTCCCTTCTTTATTCTTCCATACTCTTCCGTAAGGTTCCAGAAGGTTCCACACATCTCTAGAATATTCCAGAGGGTTCCACACTCTTCCACAAGCTTCTAGAGAGTTCTACACTTCTCTAGAGTTCTCCGGAACATTCTAGAAAATTCTAGATTTCTCTATAAACGTCTAGAATTTTCTAGAAACTCTCCAATTAAGGAGGGATCCCAACAAATCTCCCCCTCCCGAATTAATTGGGGGGTAGTAGTACGCCGGCACTTGACAGCAGTCTTCAAACTTCTTTGTTGGTACTACCTTAGTCATCATGTCAGACCAGTTCTCATCTGTGTGAACCTTATCAAGATGTATTTGCTTTTCCTCGAGGACTCCTCGGATCCAGTGATATCTTGTATCAATATGCTTTGTGCGGGAATGAAATGTTGAATTCTTTGCCAAGTAAATTGCACTTTGATTATCACACTTCAAGACATACTTTTCTTGATCCACTCCCAATTCATGCAACAAGTTCTTCACCCACAACATATCCTTGCAAGCTTCAGTAGCTGCGATATACTCTGCCTCTGTAGTGGATAATGCAATACACTTTTGCAGCTTTGATTACCATGAAATAGCTCCCCCTGCAAAAGTGGTTAGGTATCCTGATGTTGATTTCCTTGAATCAATGTCACCAGCCAATTCTGCATCTGTATATCCTTCTAACACAGGTTCTTCTTTTCCAAAGCATAAACATCTTTTGGAAGTTCCACGTAGATATCGGAGGATCCATTTGACTGCAACCCAATGCTCATTCCCTAGGTTAGCCAAGAAGCGACTTACGACACCAACTGCATAAGCAATATCTAGTCTTGTGCATATCATTGCGTACATGAGACTGCCTACTATAGATGAGTATGGTTTCTTCTTCATTTCCTCCTTGTCTTTTTCACTTGTCGGACTCTGCTTCGAACTTAGCTTGAAGTGCCCAGCTAGTGGAGTATTAACCGGCTTTGATTTATGCATGTTGAACCTTTCCAAGACTTTCTCGATATATCTCTCTTGGGATAGCCATAACAGTCTTTTTGATCTATCACGAGTTATTCTCATCCCAAGAATCTGTTTAGCCGGCCCCAAATATTTCATGGCAAAGCTCTTGCTTAGATCTTTCTTTAAAGCAGCTATCTTTATGCGGTCTTGTCCAATGATTAGCATATCATCAACATAGAGCAGAAGTATGAGAAAGTCACCACTTACATACCTCTTTATGAAGACACAATGATTGCTTTCCGTCTTTTTGAAATCATGTTCTGCCATGAATGCGTCGAACTTCTTGTACCATTGCCTTGGTGCTTGCTTAAGTCCATATAGACTCTTTGTGAGGCGGCACACTAGATCTTCTTTACCTGGAACTTTGAATCCCTCAGGCTGTTCCATGTAGATCTCTTCCTCTAGGTCACCATGTAGAAACGCCGTCTTGACATTGAGTTGTCCAATCTCCAAATCTTGCACGGCTGCTAGGCTAAGCACAACTTGGATTGATGACATCTTTACCCCGGGAGAGAATATCTCTTCAAAGTCAGTACATTTTTCTTGTCCAAATCCTTTGACGACTAATCGAGCTTTGTAGCGAAGCTTTGAACAGTTCTCTTCGGTCTTGCTTCTATATACCCGCTTATTCTTCAAGGCACTTCTCCCTTTTGGTAGCTCCACTAGTTCATATGTGTTATTCTCATGCAAGGATTGCATTTATTCTTGCATGGCTATTCTCCACTCTTCTTTATGACAATCACTCATTGCTTCTTTATAGCTTTGAGGCTCCCCCTCATCAGTGAGCGTAACGTACTCCTCTGTGTTGTATCGGGTGGATGGTCTTCTGTCACTTGAGGATCGTCTTGGCTCTGGTGCGATTGGAGTGCTAGATTGAGGTTCTTCCTGAACTTGTTCATCATGAATTTCATGATCTTCAGCTTCACTGCTTTCTTGTGTGTTGTTATCTTCATGTCGAACCAGAGTAGGTTCAATGTTCTTACTGTTTCTCAATCTTGGCCTCTCTGAATTCTTGATATCTTCAATTGTTTGGTCTTCGAAGAATACAATGTCTCTACTGCGAATAACCCTCTTGTTAATTGGGTCCCACAACCGGTACCCAAATTCATCCTTAGGTAAACGAAGATAAATACACTCCTTTGTCTTTGCATCAAGCTTAGCTATCTCATCTTTAGGGATGTGAACAAATGCCCTGCACCCGAACACCTTGAGATGATTATATGAAGCCCTCTTGCCCGTCCAAACTTCCTAAGGAATGGCCCCATCCAAAGGAACTGATGGTGTGAGGTTGACAATGTCGGCCACAGCCATTATAGCTTCTCCCCAGAATGATTTGGGTAACTTAGCATGAGAGAGCACACAACGAACTCTTTCTTCAATGGTTCGGTTCATTCTCTTAGCTAGCCCATTCAATTGTGGTGTCTTGGGTGGAGTCTTCTCTAGCCTAATGCCATATTTCTTGCAATAGTCTTCAAAAGGACCTCTATACTCACCTCCGTTATCTGATCGTACACACTTGATCTTCCGTCCAGTCTCACGCTCCACCAGAGCATGGAATTCTTTGAAGGCATCAAGCACTTGATCCTTTGATTTTAACAGGTGCAACCATACTTTCCTTGAATGATCATCAATGAAGGTGACAAAATATAGAGCACCACCAATGGATCTCTCAAACATCGAACATACGTCAGTGTGCACGAGGTCTAGAATGTTCTTTCTTCTTGTGGGCGGAGAAGATCTTTGGAAAGCAACCTGTTTGCGCAAAAAATGGCCACAAACACCCAAAGTCGTGTGAACTAGTCGATTTTATGTTGTTTTTAGTGATTTAGGTGATTTATGCAAATATATAAAAAGCAGAGACTAAACTGTAAAAGACACACAGATTTATAGTGGTTCGGCCATAACGTGCCTACGTCCACTTTATATGTTATTCTCCTTTTCTCTTCAGATTACAAGTACAAAGCTTTGATTACAAGTATCTAAAGTTGTTTGAAAGTTCCTTCCAGGCTTGAGCTCTCCAACTTGTCTGCCATTGTTGTACCCCTGCCCCTCTATTTATAGAGTGAGGCTGGGGCAGGGGTCTTGGATGTTTATAGCTGCTGGTAGGCCTGAGATGATGCAATCTGGACTGGCACATCTGGTTCGGCGGAGCTTGGTTCGGTCGTGCTTGGAGAGAAGAATGGAGAAGCCTTGGTTCGGTGGTCATCTGGTTCGGAGTTGGGTGGTCCGGTCTTGGTTTGGTTCGGTGGTAGGCGAAGTGTGTTCGTTCAGCGGAGGCTTGATTCGGTCGTAGGGAGAGAGGTTGATTCGGCTATGTGGAGAAGGGAGTTGGCTCGGCAATGCTATGGACCGGTGGAGCTTGGGTTCGGTAGGATGATGGAGGTTGAGATGTTGGTCCGGCACCGAATGATCCGGTGCCGAATGGTGGGTTGGAGCTGGGAATTCGAATGAGCTTTTGGAGTTTCGAATGCCGAATGAGATCTTGTTTCATACTTGAGTGAAATCCCTGACTTATGCACGTTTGCTTGCTTCTTCTTGCTCCGGTCGTGGACGCACACAACATTGATATTCCAATTTTGACCAAAAATGGGATAACACTTTGCCCCCCAAAACATGCCTTGCGATAGGAAGGCGTGTTTTATAATGCCATGAGCTGGATGTTCATATCATGTTGACAACCTGTAAAGAGCTTGATATTTTATATGGCCCCAAATGACGACCGTTCGGGATCGAGCTATTTGGGATGAAGCGCGACCGTTCATGGTCAAGCGCCTAACTTCAAATGACGACCGTTCGCGGTCGAGTCATTTGAGGTGAAGTGCGACCGTGCGCGGTCAAGCGCGTAAATCCATGCGTCGATCCTTCGGGATCGAGTCATCTTCGGTGAAATGTGACCGTTCAAGGTCAAGCGCTCAACTTCAAATGACGACCGTTCAGGGTCGAGTCATTCGAGGTAAAGTGCGACATTGCGCGGTCAAGTGCGTAAATCCATGTATCGATCGTTCGGGATCGAGTCATCTGTGGTGAAATGTGACCGTTCAAGGTCAAGCGCCCAACTTCAAATGACGACCGTTCGGGATCGAGTCATTCGAGGTAAAGTGCGACAGTGCGCGGTCAAGTGGTGGGCCTCAAGTGACGACCGTTCGCGATCGAGCCATTTGAGGTAAGGTGAGTTGTGCCGTTCGAGGAGAGTTTGTGACTGTTTGAAGTCGAGTGCCGTTCGAGGCGAATTGTGACTGTTCGTAGCGGGTGCCGTTCGAGGCGAATTGTGACTGTTCGAAGTCGGGTGCCGTTCGAGGCGAGTTGTGACCGTTCGCGATCGGGTGCCGTTCGAGGCGAATTATGTGTGCCCGGGGGGGACTTAATATTATCAGTGCGGGAGTTATTTTTTGGGAGAGTTTCCGAATCAAAGACTTCGGCAGTTTGCTGCCATGCAAGAGGTGCTCGTGGACCGTTCGCGATCCACGGGCATACAAGTATTTTTTCCATAGAATTGTAAATGTTAAAGCAATAATCATATGAATCCTACAGCAGAAATGTCCGAACAGGAAGAATTTAAATGTTCAAATCAAAATCAAAGCAAAAGGCAGAATGAAGATGTCAAAGCGTAAACTCTTACTATAACGCGGCTGGTAGTCATTCAGAGCATGCCTATGGATCGTGCGCGATCGCTCACATGTGTAAATGATTTAACCGTATTAGCGAGAGGTTAACAACTTGTTCATCGTTATTTTAATCAAGCAATCAATGGATAATCAAACGGTGCCCCGATCCAGGGTCACCTCTTGCCGATGTAGACGGTGGTCGCTCTGGCTCCACTGCTGGAGTTCGCCTCCTCACATACTGAAGGAGCATACCGTTCCTGATATGCCCTTCCACCTCGTCCTTCAAATGCCTACAATCATTAGTGTTATGACCGTTTAATTCATGGAATACACAAAACTTATCTGATTTTCTTTCGTCAGAGGTTGGATCCCTTCGCATTGGTCTACGATACAGAACCTGCCCCTTGGTATCCTGATAAATTCATTCCAGACTCTCATTCAGCTCAGTGTGAGTGATGAATCGCGGCTCCCTCCTTTGCCGCTTTGACCTGTCATCATTATCCTCAGCTTTTCTCTTTCCTTTGCTAGTCTCCGCACCCTTTCCATGTGGGTTTCCGCTCTTGATTGCGTAAACGTCATCTTCTTCTCCTCTTTCTGCACTAGCATCTTCCAAACGCAGAAACTTTTCAGCCTCATGATAGAACTCTCCCAGATTCATAGGTGGGTCCTTGGTTAATGAATTCTTGAACTCTGTGCTATCAGCTATTCCAGATACAGCCGCCATCATGACCATAGATGGATTTGGTCGATCAACTGATGCCGCCACCGCATTAAATCGCGTTAGAAAGCTCCTCAAAGTCTCTCCAGTTTTCTGCTTCAAGGTTGCCAAAGTCATCACATTCTTGGGTCTTGCAATATGAACCCTGAATTGCCTCATGAATCTCTCAGTTAAATCTGCCCACGTTCCTATGGAGCCGCTCTCCAGTTTCCTAAACCATAACGCTGCAATGTCCGTCAAATACAGTGGAAAGCACCGGGCCATGATCTCCTGTGATGCCCCCAGCACTTCCATGTGCCTCATATACTTAGTAAGATGGACCGCAGGGTCTGTCCTCCCATTGTACATCTCTATTGATGGTAGCTTGAATTCTGGTGGGTTCCTAACCATCCTAATCGTAGAAGAAAAAGGACTCCTGTTTACTTCTTCCAAGTCTCTGTTTACTAAACCGCCTCTCATAACTCTTCTAACCATCTCTGCTAATCTGTCATTGTCTCCAAGCTGTAGTTCTCGTTCACTGCCTTCGACCTGCCCCCCGAGTCCGCTGGAGTTTTCATGTGTATGCCTCCTTGGTTGAACGTTCATTCCTCTATTGCTACCAGGTGGCTCGGATGCCCCCATCTCTCTTCCCAGGGTCGGATCAACATGCTCTGCGTGAGTGCCCCTAGCTCTGGTGCTGCGCCAGATGGTCCTGCTCCGTTCTGAACTCCAGTTGCTCCTTGGTTTTGTGCTCCAAGTTGCCCAATTTGCTGAAGCAAGTTCTGGATCATCTCTTCTTGTCTTCTCATCATAGCCTCCATCTCATCCCTGGTGATGAAGGCTGAAGCTTGGTTTGCTACTGAGGAAGCCTCCTGACTCCCTTCCTGTTGACTCTGCTCTGGCCTTGGCCTTCTGCTTGATTGTCTCTCCATGACTCTTCCAATCTGAATCTCTAAACTCCCAAATTCAACTTCCAAGTGGTAGGTCCTTGAGTTCAACTCTCAGTGAAAGCACCAAAATGTTTGCGCAAAAAATGGCCACAAACACCCAAAGTCGTGTGAACTAGTCGATTTTATGTTGTTTTTAGTGATTTAGGTGATTTATGCAAATATATAAAAAGCAGGGACTAAACTGTAAAAGACACACAGATTTATAGTGGTTCGGCCAGAACGTGCCTACGTCCATTTTATATGTTATTCTCCTTTTCTCTTCAGATTACAAGTACAAAGCTTTGATTACAAGTATCTAAAGTTGTTTGAAAGTTCCTTCCAGGCTTGAACTCTCCAACTTGTCTGCCATTGTTGTACCCCTGCCCCTCTATTTATAGAGTGAGGCTGAGGGCAGGGGTCTTGGATGTTTATAGCTGCTGGTAGGCCTGGGATGATGCAATATGGACTGGCACATCTGGTTCGGCGGAGCTTGGTTCGGTCGTGCTTGGAGAGAAGGATGGAGAAGCCTTGGTTCGGTGGTCATCTGGTTCGGAGTTGGGTGGTCCGGTCTTGGTTTGGTTCGGTGGTAGGCGAAGTGTGTTCGTTCGGCGGAGGCTTGATTCGGTGGTAGGGAGAGAGGTTGATTCGGCTATGTGGAGAAGGGAGTTGGCTCGGCAATGCTATGGACCGGTGGAGCTTTGGTTCGGTAGGATGATGGAGGTTGAGATGTTGGTCCGGCACCGAATGATCCGGTGCCGAATGGTGGGTTGGAGCTGGGAATTCGAATGAGCTCTTGGAGTTTCGAATGCCGAATGAGATCTTGTTTCATACTTGAGTGAAATCCCTGACTTATGCACGTTTGCTTGCTTCTTCTTGCTCCGGTCGTGGTGGAAACGCACACAACATTGATATTCCAGTTTTGACCAAAAATGGGATAACACAACCCTATGTTGTTTTCCATCTAAACAATGAGTACAAGGATGAAGTGGTTTTCCTTTCACGTCAGGGAGGAGTTGTTTCTGAGCGAGTATGTGAAGACCTTTCTCACTAATATGCCCAAGTCGTTTATGCCATGGGTCCATATCATCAGTAGAGATGTTTATTTCTCCTTTGCATAGCTTAGCTTGCATTACATACAATGATCCTACCTTCTTTCCTCGAGCTATTGTCAAACTTCCTTTGGTGAGCTTCCACTTCCCTTCACTAAAGTAATTCATTAGACCGTCATCATCTAGCTTTCCAGCGAAGATAAGACTGAGGCGCATGGTCGGGACATGCCTCACATCTTTCAAAACAAGCTTGCACCCGGTGCTTGTCGTCGGAGTGATGTCTCCTATTCCAACAATCTTGCTTCTATCTTGATTTTTCATTTGCACCGTGCCAAAGTCACCTCTTTGGTAGGATGAGAAGAAGTTTTCATGTGGAGTAACATGGAAGGAAGCACCAGAATCAACAATCCAAGAACTCTCATCACAAGCAATGTTTAGAATGTTACTTTCACCAACGAGATATAGCGGATCTTCCTTTAATACTATGACAGTAGTACTCTTTTCTTCTTGCTTCTTCGTTAGGCTTATTTGGTTAGGCTTAACATTACCGGCCTTTTGGTCTCTTTTGAAGCTTCGACATTCCATTTTCTTGTGACCCATCCTTCCACAGTAATAGCATGCAATCTTCGAGCGTGACTTGGATCTACCTCGAGATTGATGGGGATTTCGGCTCTTACTACGTCCACGGGTTTCGTTCCTACCTTGATTCTCAACAACATTAGCTTCGGGATGGATAGACTCATCTCGTTCCATTCTCCTTGCTTCTTCACCAAGAAGGCTGTCACTGACGGTATTCATAGTTAACTTTCCTTCCGGAGCTGAGTTACTTAGCGTGACAACAAGTGTGTCCCAACTTTCCGGTAAGGAACTAAGGAGTAGAAGGGCTTGTAGCTCATCATCAATCTTCATATCAATTTTTGTTAGTTGATTTACGAGCCCCTTGAAGTTATTCAAGTGCTCAATCATACTATGACCATCCTTATACTCCAATTTCACCAACCGTCGAACTAAATTGGCCTTGTTGCGAGGCGTTTTCTTCTGAATCATGGACTCAAGCTTTGTCCATAATTCATAGGCATTGGTATAAGTAGAAACATGCTCGAAGAGAGTTTTGTCGATGTACTTACGGATCATAGCAACAGCCTTACGGTTCAACAGTTCCCACTGAGCATCACTCTTTCCTTCCACCTTATTTTTGTAGATGATGGGCTCATGCAAATCCTTACAATACAAGTGGTCCTCCATCATTGGCTTCCAGTAGGAGTAGTTGTTAGTTGTGAGCTTGAACATGTCTCCATCATGAGCGACAATATCCTCCATCTTGAACTTACACGAGCTTGATTACGGCTACGGATGAACCTGGCTCTGATACCACTGTTGGGGAAATCTCGGTCTTCTCCGCTTCATGAAGTTAAGATAGACACTTTAAGATTAAAAGTAGCAATGGAAGCACAAGAGTTTATAATTCTCCAATATGGAGATTCTTCCACTATACAAAAGAATAGTAGGATTACAATAATATGATTACAAAAATAACTCACACTTGGTGGCTCACTCAAGCTTGAGGATAAAGATTTCTCAAGCTATCACTCTTTTCTCTCAAAGAGGATCTCTCTAACTCTCAAGTTTTTTCTCACTCTAAGAAGTGGCTTCTTTCTTGAATTCATGGATGGCTAGTAAAGGGCTCCTTCTCCTATTTATACCACTCAACCTCCATAATGAATGGTGGAGATTACTTGCATCCGACGGTAGAGATTGATTCTCTAAAATGCTCCACACCCTTTAGGAATCTTTACACTCTTCCATTCCCTTCTTTATTCTTCCATACTCTTCCGTAAGGTTTCAGAAGGTTTCACACATCTCTAGAATATTCCATAGGGTTTCACACTCTTGCACAAGCTTCTAGAGAGTTCTACACTTCTCTAGAGTTCTCCAGAACATTCTAGAAAATTCTAGATTTCTCTAGAAACGTCTAGAATTTTCTAGAAACTCTCCAATTAAGGAGAGATCCCAACAGACCGATGCAATTGGAGCAGTGGTCGGATGCAAGAGCGCATGCCTTGCTTTTGACACGGATGAGCATTGCTATAGAAACGCTTTTGGAATCTCGGATTTGTGCAAGCCTTCCAAGTATGCGCGGATGTTCAAGTCTACTTTTCCTCAGGCCTATAGTTATGCGTTTGATGATTCTAGTAATACTTGCGTTGGAGCTGCTGGCTATTTGATTACCTTTTGTCCCGGAAATCATGTATTTTATATTAGAAGATAATTTCTTTTATATTAATTTGTATAGGTATGATATGTTTTTTACTATTGTTAATGGTGTTTGCTTTCATATCACTTTGTTTTTTCCAATCTGTTTGGAGAAGTGTAAAATTAAATGAAGGGTATATGATTTCATGGACGTGTCCTAGTTATATGCATTTATATGGTTTGCAAGTTGTATACATGAAGTTTTTTCTTTTCTTTCTCTCTGTCTATACATTGTATATGCTTTGGATACATCAAACTATTAATGTGTTTATTTTGATTGGTAGCAGTTTAGCTTTGACCGCTGTACTGAAATTGATTCATGCGAACTAACGGTTGAAAGCCAAAGTAACAAAGAAAGCATGTATCATAAACATGTATCATAAATGCACATTCAAAATGATAGTAGACATTCGTCTTCTAAATTATCTTGAAGTACGAAATCTAATGTATACATTTTTGCAAGTTTACTACCCTCCCCAACTCAATCAAATATAAATTAGAAAATATAATGAACTTTTACTTATTTTTCATATGAAACATGTACTGAATTGAAGATAATTGCTTCAAGATTTGTACAAAACGTCAAACACCATCAAAGATTCAAAATAGCTCAAATCTTCTATGCAAAACACATGAATCCATAAAACATCATGATGTGATTTTCAATAATTTTTCTTTTTCTTATTTTCCACAATTCAAATCTGCACATAGTCGCTATTGCTTTTGTACAAACATCATAAAGTAGTCATCTCTTCACTTGATGCGTATATAAAAGTTGTTTGCCCTTAATTATGTGTCTAGATAAAAAAGGCAGTACTTTCACAGAACAAACACAGCAATATAAAATAGTACCATCGTCTTAACCACAGCTACAACAACGTTTGCCTTGACCATCTCACTTGCCTCCACCTTCGTCTTTTCATATCAGAAGATGATAGCGATGGAATTTTGAAAGATTCCCCTTAGTTCATGGATATATTAAGCTCTTATTCACGAGCAAATATATGAAGCAAATTTCTCCTTGGTCGAAGATGTGCTTGACACACATAACTATGCTTGTGTTCTTATAAAGGTTAAAGCAGATATGCAAAGTGCTACCAAAGTTTGAGTGAAAGACGAAAAGGATAATTTATATACTGTAAGACATGAAATACTAACTCATTCAACAAATTTCAGTTATCGAATTGGAAATGGCAGCCTTGTCTACTGATTGGAATGGAACAGGCAATAAATCAGTTCAAATTTCAAAGAGATCTGAAACAAACATCATTTTAGTTTAACGTCATTTGAGTTGGCTAAAAATATAGATAGTAATCAGTCACGTTTGCAACGTTCATTCTTTAATACAATGTCAATTAAGACCGCAAAAGGAAATGCTACTTTAAAGACAATTAATACAAGAAGTCCAGTATACGAAGAATCATAAATTAATATGTATAGTTGTATACTAAACCTAACGCTGAACTGAATGCCACAAGAAGAGGAAGACGAGGATGAAGTATATGTATACTAAACCTAATACTGAACTGAATATCACAAGCAGTTTTAAATGTTAACTTGAAACAAAGAAAAGTAAAAGAAGCAGCCTAGCCGTTCCTTATAGAAACTTAAGGAGCAACACACACTTAAAGAGGATTTCAAATAACATGATGATTTGTTACAAGTGCGATGGTGCACACTTCAAACAAAGGAAGAAATGGAACATGCAACAAAAAATAACTCAAAAGTATTTACTTGGTAACTATAACCTTTAATTCTCATATATCAAACGTAGGAACATCATTAATATTGCAAGGAAATTTTTTCCCACCAAAGAAGTCACTGAAATCAGTGTCAGAGAGATTTCTACTCAATTGGTAATAACTCCAGTCCTGGGTCTGATTGGGCTTGGTGTCAATTATTTCGAATGCCCACCGGGATGAATTGTAGTATAACGAGATAACAAACGACTCGAAGTTGTTTTAAATCTAGAAAAATCATTCATGAAATTAATCATGCATGTATTGCCATCGTTCCAAAAAGTCAATAAGCCTAGCAAAATAACAGAATATGGATATCGTCTGTAATTTTCTCCTACCTTTTTGTTATGGTTATGGAGTTATTTTCACTTCAAATGGATCTTGGTCTTCATTGTAAGTCTATACAACCTAATTTCACTCACTTTATCTATGCTCATGATCAATCACTAGTACGTAAGAAGGTTAATCTGAATGAAATAAAGAAAATAATATAATTTTTGAAGTAGGATTCACCATTTTTTTTCCTTTTTTTTTCTACACAATTTCCAAACACTTCATACATGCGAATTGCTGTTAAAAATATTTACAATCACTATTTGAAGGTGTACTTGTATGAACCAGTCTAATTAAAGATGACATGTTCTCTCTCATAATTTTCATCACTTCACTCACCGAGGGTCTTAGAATCAAGTTTTCGCCAATGCATTTCTCTGCAATCTTCATCATAACTATGGTTTCATTTTTCCTATTCCTTCCATTCCATAAGAATTCAGCTTCAACTGAGTTCTCATCATGGTCACCAACAACTGTGAATTCTTCGTCAAAAATGGTTCAAGTCCAGTAATAAGCTCTAAAACTAGCACCCTAAAACCATACACATCACTTTTCTTTGAAACCAAACCCGATTGAAAGTAACTCGGGTCTGTATAACCTAGAGATCCCATCATCATGTTATTATGGTTGACCGAACAAGAAACCACGTCAGAAAATCCCAACCGTGCTGATCCAAAATCACATAGTTTTGGATTGAAGCTTTGTTCAAGAAGAACATTAGAAGCCTTCACATCTCCATGAATAATAAGAAGGCCACAGTGCTCATGTAGATGCTCCAAAGTCATTGCGATCTGATATGCAATAGACACATGCTGAGACCAAGAAAGAGGAAATTTAACAGTAGTACCATGTTGTTCATACTGTATATGATGAAGTGTTCTATTCTGAATGTGTTCCATTACTAAAACTCCAGAAGATCCTCCATCATCACCATAGCCAAAAGGCGTACTATATTTGGATGACTATTGTTAAGATGGAGAAAGACATCGAGTTCTCTTCCGAACATGGAATAAAGATGGTTGCTTGGTTCATGTACTTTGATGTCAGTTTCCAGATTGTTTGGAAATCTGACAAGGTGTACTGTACTATAACCTCCCTTTCTGGTGATATTCGAGGAATTTCCTACTAGAACTTTGAGTTTTCTGCATGAAACTTGCATGATTTATGAAGGATGTTTGACGATTTTTTCATCTTCGGTGACTGCAGATATTTTAGTGGAGCCTGAATAGCAGCAGCCGGAGATGTATTTGGATAAGAACTTCATACTGGGAATATTGATTGGAATAAGATATTTGCTTGTTATGTATATACTTATATGAGCAATGCACTATTAATCATTGAGCATGTTTATCTCATTGACGAGTGCACTAATGGAATAAAATGTCTGGAAGGGATACTTCCTAGTGTGCGGTTAGCAAGGTACATGAACCTGCAAATAGTAGCCAGTCAGTAAAACATCAAGTTGGTGTATGAATATTCAATGTAACTAAAATAAATCTGTTTCGGTGAAAAATTAGACACTGCAGCAGGGCAATAGCATAAGTATTAAAAATACCATATTATCATGAAATGTCCTTTGTCAAGTACATATCTCTTTAGGCTCAACTTAATGGAACACACAAGTTCACTAATGACAATACCCCTGAAAATCAGCTCAAAGCTTGCAATGGAAGTAATAAGGCTTATATTGATAACAATTCTAATTTTGATAATGAATATCACGCTAATACAAAAAAAATTATACCTAATTCTAGCGGGAGAGTTGCAGTAATGTTGAAGATGACAACAATTTTCTCCTGGCCAACAAAGATTAGGAGACTCCTTCAATTTAAGCAAGTTAAATAAGCACATCTACCACTTATCTATCTGGGATAAAGGAGTGTTTAGTAAATCTTACTCAGTTGCTTCTCCCTGCATTTTATGACTAATTTAGAAGAGGATCAACCTTCGATTTTTCCTACTTCCTCATATCTAAAGTCTGGAGGCATTTATGATAGTAAAGTAGCTAGCTTCAACGATAGGATGTCAAAAACAGCGAGATGTCACCATTTTTGCTTCACTCCTGAGATTGGTAGACTTAAAACTAAAGAAATAAAGGAGTGGTAGCCTCCCCGAAGACAATTTCTCATGATTTCTTAGTTTTTCTGATCAGGGTGGTTAGAGATCCGCCATTATTTTGTTTTTCTGCGTCTTCGAAGTGGAGGCGGAGGGTTTAAGTCGTATGATGTATTGGGTCTTTATCCATTAACTCTTTGGGCCTTGGCCTTTTATTTAATTCATTTTAAAAAAAAAAATGAAATGTCCTTTGAACATTAATGCAGATATAATGTTATTATTCATAGGACCCAAGACTGTCCTCAACGTGTTCAAGAATAGTGACAACCCAATGTAGTAATGAAATGATTAGAAATCATTTATTCTCATGAACCCAACAAGACCTGAAAAGCGAGCTTCAAATATTTCTGCAGATCTTATAGTACTATCATATATATTAAAATGTAACAAAATCTCAAACCAAACACATGACTTATCTATTGGTGATGCGAGTCGGGGTCTAAAGATATATATAATAAGTGTTGAATATTTTCCATGGAAAAGAGGTAGAAAATATAAGATAGAGGCTTTTTAGTTTTTGAAAACTTTTCTTTTATTGATGGTAGATTTCTTACTTGATTGCTTAATGTAAAATAATGAGAGAGCTCTTCTATTTATATGACTCCATGGAATATTCTAGAATCAAGACTCTCTAAACAATTCTAGAAACATGACTTCATACATAATTTTTATTTCTACTAGAAAATTCAAGAACTCACAACAAACTACAGTAAATGCAAGAAGGCTCTAGGAACTATAATAACAAGAAGCATATAGAAATTAACCATAACACATCATGTTTAATATTTCAATAACCCCCTTTAAACTTGATTTATGACTCCAAGAAAATTCCTCAACCTGACAAAATTCTCATGCTTAAGAGGCTTGGTGAAGATATCAGGTACATGATCATGCGTCTTCACGTACTCTAATTGCATATTCTTTTTGGCAACGCACTCTCTAGTATAGTGATAGCGTATATCAATATGCTTGCTTTGACCATGAAAGACCGCATTCTTTGCCAAAGCAATTGCTGACCTGTTGTCCATGAAAATCTTGGTCGGATCCTCTTGTGGTAGTTTCAACTCCTTTAGCAGATTTCATAACCAAATTGCATGATAAATATATGAAATAGCAGCTACATACTCCGCTTCTCATGTGGAAAGAGTGACAATCGACTGTTTTTTTGACATCCAAGTGAGGACTGTGTCTTCCATGTAGAATACGAAGCCACTTGTGTTTTTCGGTCATCCATATCTCCACTCCAACCGTTATCGCTATATCCAACAAGCTCGTAATTATCAGAAAGAGAGTAGTACAAGTCAAAGTTCGTTGTGCTTTTTAACATAGCAAAGAATCCTCTTTGCTGCCTTCGAATAAGTTGTTGTTGAATTCTCTATGTATCGACTCATAATTCCTACCACCTATAGAATATCAGGTCTTGCGCACGTTAAATGTCGCAAGCTTCCAACCAAGCTCTTGAATAGTGTTGAGTCCACTTTTTCTCCTTCCTCATGCCTTGATAATTTGATTCCACATTTAATTGGCATGTAATATGGGTTAGAGTCATCCATCTTGAACTTCCTTAATACTTCCTTAGCACAACCTTCTTGAGTGATTATGGTGCATTTATGTTTTTGTTTTACTTCAATGCCAATGTAATAAGACATGAGTCCAATATTAGTCATCTCAAACTCCTTTCTCATCTCTTTCTTAAACTCTTTAAACATGCTTGATTTGCTACATGGACATTTGATGAAGTTTCTTTCTTGGAGGTACTTATCAATTCGAGAATTTCAAGCGGTTGGAGCCTTTTTCAACCCATAAAGTTCCTTCTTTAGCTTCAATAACTTGTCTTCTTCTCCCTTTACTTCATAGCCTTATGGTTGCTCGATATAAATTTCTTCTTTAAGAACTCCATGTAGGAAGATAGATTTCACATCCATTTGATGTATCTTCCAATTGTTTTGAGCTGCTAAAGAAATTATTAGTCTAACATTTTTTAGTCAAGCAACTGAAGCGTATACCTCATCATAGTCAATGACAGCTCTTTGACTATAGCCTTTTACCACCAATCTTGACGTATATCTTTCAACTTCTACTTTGGTATTTTTCTTTGCTTTGTACACCCACGTCACACAAATTGTCTTATGTTCTTTTGAAAGTGACGTTAACTCCCTTGTGTCATTCTTCTTGATGGCCTTGATTTCTTCGTCCATAGCATTTTTTCAATTCTTCTTTTGCAAAGCTTCTTGGAAGTTTATAGGCGCATAACCCGAAAACAGACGAAAGAGAGTAAAATTGTCTTGATTTTCTATTATCTTGTAAATTTTTTAAAGGCTTTTAAAGTGTGGAGGAACTTGTGGTTGGTGAAGCTAGTAGAAAGTGGGCTCCTTGATTGATTGTTCGATCCTTGGTTGTTGCATTTCATCTCCTTCAAGGTATGGAAAGAAGTGTAATTGTCATTATGTGATCTCCATTCTCATTCTCCTTCTTCATAGAACATAATATCTCGACTAATTATTATCTTCCTCATATCAGGATTTAAAGCTTATAACCTTTGTAGTTGGTGTCGTTACCAATGAAAATATACTTCTCACTTCTGTCATCCAATTTGCTTCACTTTTCGTCCGGTATATGTACATGAGCTATGCTTACGAAGACTCTTAGATGAGAAATATCAGGCTTCCTTCCACTCATGCTTCTTGTGGTGTCTTTCTCCACATATTTCTTATTGGAGATCGGTTTCATAGATAAACCACACATGCCACAGCTTCCGTCCAAAATTCCTTTGGCAACTTTTTACTTTTAAGCATGCTCCTTGCCATCTCAAGAATTGTCCTATTCTTCCTCTCCGCTGCTCCATTTTGTTGGGGTGATCTAGGCACTGTCAGCTGTCGTTTGATTCTACTATATTCATAATACTTTTGGAATTCTTTGATGTGAACTCTCCTCCATGGTCAGGTCTCATGGTTTTAATCATAAGGCCACTTTACTTCTCAACTTGGGCCTTGAACTTCTTGAAGTTCTCAAAAACCTCTGATTTCTCCTTCAAAAAAACACCTACGTTTTTCTTGAAAATCATCTATGAAAAGAAGGAAATAACTACTCTTACCAAGCGAACTTGGCTTGATCGGACCACACACATCCGTATGTATGAGTTCCAACAGCTTTTTAGCTCTTAAGTATGACTCCTTTGGAAATCCCATTTTGAATTGCTTTTCAAGTAAACTTCATTCACACACTTGATTAGGATAGCTTATGTATGGTAATTCTCTTACCATTTCCTTTTTGGAGAGCAATTCTAGTCCTCTGAAGTTAAGATGTCCAAAATGAAGATGTCATAGCCAAGAGGAATCTTTGTAGCACACCTTAAGACATTGTGCGACATCATTTTGAACGTTGAATACAAACATTCCATTTCTTGACATTGGTACCTTAGCATTGAATTCACTTGCATCGTCTCTTATAGAAAGGTTATTATCTTTTAATCGAATATCATAACCTTTCTCTAAGAGTTGTCGTAGGCTCAAGATGTTGCCCTTCATGTTTGGAACATAATAGACATTAGAAATGAATTGGTGCTCTCCATTCTTCAACCGGATAAAAACCTTTCCTTTACCTTTCTCTGCTATCATTGATTCATCTTCAAATGCAACGTTGCCCTTCACCTATTCATCAGGCTCCGCAAACATGTTTTTTCTTCCACACATATGGTTGCTTGCACCGCTATCTAGGTACCATTGATTTTCCTTACCTTTTTCATTTTCTTTGTGAGCCAGTAGTAATGTACCATCCTCTTGATTTTTTTTCTTCAACGTAATTGGCCTTCTCATCAACTTTATTATTTCTTGGAGCTCTACATTCAGAAGCATAACATCTAATTTCTCACAATTGTAGCATTTTACGCGTGACTTGTCATACCTTGAATTTCCTCTACCACGATCTCTTGTTGAGCTTTCTCCTCCTTTATTGTTATTGCTGTTGTTTTTTTCATTGTTGGGCCTCCAACCTCGACCATGTCCATATCCATGACCTCTTCATCTTTCTTAGCCACAACTCCATCTTTGTTGGCTTCGATTATTTTCCTTCTTTTTTGAATCAATCCGTGTCTTAAGAACTTACTCCATGGTCTCTTCCTTCTTATTTCTCTTTTCTTCATAAGCTTGCAATAAGCCTAGAAGTTCCTCTATTGCCATGGTGTCCATGTTTTTTGTTTCTTCAATGATGGCGATAATATGTTCGAACTTTCGATCTAAGGATCTAAGAATCTTCTCCATAATTCTTACATCATTTAACTTCTCACCATTTATTTTTAGATTATCATTAACCACTAAAACTATTGAGAAGCAATCAGAAATAAGCTCACACTCTTTAATGTGCAAAGCTTCAAACTCTCCTCTTAAAGTTTGAAGACGTATCTTTTGACTTGATCGGCTCCCTTGTAAGATTTTGAAGCTTCTTCCATGCTTATTTTGCTGATTTCAATCCTAAACCTTCCCAAAAGTATCATCATCTAATGCTTGATAGATAGAGAGCCTTCTTGTCTCTCGTCCTTAAGTTTCTCAAACTATCCCTCTGAGTTTGAGATAAGCTACCTTCATTTTCTTGTTTAGTATAGCCTTTCTCCATTATTTTCCATACGTCATGTGTTTTAAGGAGAGCCATCATCCTTAAGCTCCAATTGTCATATATTTTTTGGTGAGCATTGGAACTTGTAATGAAACGCTGTTATTCGCCATCTTTATCTTTTTTGAAAGAATCTTAAGGCTCTGTGACGACTTTTTTGAATATACTTTTATGAGAAAGAGGGAGAAAATATAAGAAAGAGACTTTTTTGTTGTTGAAAACTTTTCTTTTATTGATGGTAGATTTCTTACTTGATTGTTTGATACGAAATATGAGAGAGCTCTTCTATTTATAGGAATCTATAGACTATTCTAGAAATATGACTCTCCAAACATTCTAGAAACATGACTTCATATATAATTCTTATTTCTACTAGAAAATTCAAGAGCTCTCAACAAACTACAATAAATGCAAGAAGACTTTAGAAACTATAATAACAAGAAGCCTCTAGAAATTTACCATAACAAATAAAGTTTAATATTTCAACAATAAGATGGATTTTTGTAAAGCATCTTTCAATTTGGCATAATGGGATGGCGATGGATCCTCACCGAACAAGAAACTTTACACTAGATTCAACTTTCCTTTTCAATCAAAATATCTTATTATCCCAAATCGTAGTCACCATTAACAATGTCCTTAAAACAAATAAGAATATGTTCGCGAGTTAAAAACTATGCAATTTCACATCTTATGCATTCCCGGTTGAGTTTCGGGATTCTGGTGTTCTGTGCGTGTTTGCTTCACCCATGTCTACACGGCATCAATGGTCAAAATCTTCTATGTCGGCATCCCGATTGAACATCCCCTTCAATCACCTCCCATCGGGCATATAATCTGGTCTTGGCAACACATTGTAACAAAGGAATATACAATGTTACGCACCACCAATCCCATATATATATATATATCACGATTATTCCAAATATCCTGCAATGTAGAACGTTAATCCATTCAATCCACTTACGCACTCTATTTACAATGCGGGCCAAACCTAAAAATCTCCACCTTAGCGAGCATTACTCAAGTCACCTTTGGAGTTACACTAGAGTCCTCTTCGTAGTTGGGTCAAGTTGCTACTCCGAATTCTCATAAGCAGAAAAGAAAAACTGCTTTAACTATATCTCCACCTTGACGAGCATCTCATGCTCAAGCCTCTTTGAAGCCATGCTTCGGTCGCGCTTCACTTTGTCTAGGCAGTATCAACGGTCGAATTCTCCTATATCGGCGTCCCGATTGAATATCCCTCTCCATCGCCTCGCATCGGGCATATAATCTAGTCTTGGCAACACATTGTAACAAAAGGAATCCCCAATGTTACGTGCGACCAATCTCATAAATATACCACGATTATTTCAAATATCTTACGATATGGGACTTTAATCCGTTCAATCTACGCACCCACTCCATTTACATGCACGCCACACCTAAAATTCCTGGAATCAGACACAAGAACTAAGCTCAATTCTCAAGGTGCGAGAAATTTGATAAATTAACATCTAAAGAGAGTATAGATTGTCACTCTAGATGTTCCTAAATACTGGCAAACAATATACAACTTTTTTAGTTGTTTCTAATATTTTGTAATTATTTTTGTATTTTACTTCTTATTTTATCTAGTTACATCTAAATGAAAACTTCCCATTGTGTGGTTTTCATAGTTTTGACTCATCACTTGATCTTCAAAACTATGCTAACCACATACTGGAAAGGAAAATTTTCAAGACTATTGCGAATCGGCGTTATAGATCCCTGGAAAGGGAAACTTCCCAAATGGTTACGAAGCAATGCTACAGATATATCAGAAACAAAACTTCAGGCACTAGTTATGGATTGAACCTAGCTGATTAAGGGTGCGTTCATAGCAATAATTTACTAGTCTTTGCATCTGATAACAACATTTTTACCCCGTTTGTTTGGCATGGGAATATGATCCACTAAGGTCCGACACATCGTATGTCGATGGCCAGTTACCCTCTTATATTTACAATACCTTCTTTGCCATACCTTTTACACAAAAACATATTCTTCTTCCATCAACATACCCCTTTCAAAGTACCATTTTATTTTCTGCTTGATAAAAACTTTGGAGGATGTGATAATCATACGTGAAGTGGTGCTGAAACTTAGAGCACAACCAATAATAGCTTGTTCAGTTGTAAAACTAGAAACGGAGCTACCAGGTATGGCTTGTTTGCTTTTCCATGGCTAGTTCAAACCAATTTCGTGGCTAGTTCACTAAATAGTGGCTAGTTTCTATAATGGCGAGGCTTTCATCGTTATACACCTATAATGGTGAAAGCTTCGCGTTATAACTTGTAAATATATATTTATGAGCAAAAAAATTATAATGTGAAGACTTCGCCATTATAAATCCAACCAATTATTTAACTTCACTGGTCCGTAACAAGTTTCGCGGTTATATGGATGTGGAGCTCGTTCGTTTAGTTGGATAGCAAGAAAGTGAATAGATCAGAATGTTGGTAATGGTCTTAGTATTAGCTTGTGAAAAAGTATCATAATTCAGATTGTAAAAACCCATGTAAGCATAATTGTGCTTTATGATATTTGAGTTTTAGTATTGTATTTCTCGATTTTCTTGTTTTATAAGTGGTTTAGAATCATCATCCCTAAACGTATGACTTTCTCTCCTACAATTCCCATGGTAATAGAAAACATTTTCGTAAATAACCCAATGGTAATAATGGACAATCAACATGGGAAGTAAAACTCAAACATGTAGAATAGAACAATTAAAAATATGAGTGAATTCTAAAGTCCACTTGATATAGCATTGAGCACTATTCTATTTTCTCTACACCATACGGATATATAATCCTTAATCAACCTAATATTAGTTGAAGCATTCTTTAGGTTCTCATGACCTCCATGGAAAGACATTTAGCTAAAAAAAAAAATCTAATAACGTAAATTTTAGAGGATAAAAAAGTCTACTTCTTCACTCGTTAATAGATTCAATGAAACCTCACTTTCGAAAAAAAGGTGGTTTCAAAATGAATGGGAGTTGAGATTCATCTAACTCCTATCTGCAACAGACACAAACCTTTTGTCTATGATCTTCAACACTTTCTAATTTGTTTAACGTATCTTTAACCACCACAGAAGTGTGAATAAAACTGCAATGAATGAGTTATCATTTATGCAAAATAAAAGCATGTACAAGCATAATAATATAATTGAACTGGCTAATTCAACAATTCAAGTGCATCCAATAGTAAACTTAATACAATTTAATTATAAAATATTTTGTACCGATATAAAAGTACTCAAATGGAATGTGTTTACTCAAAAGCTATGCGACCACGCCGTATATATGATGAAGTTACCTCGTTCGAAGCCACCGACTCACGACTCATCGATATTCCCACCGATCCACGACTCATCGACATTCCTACCGATCCACGACTCATCAACCTCCCGCCGACTCACGACCCAAGCCTCTCACCGATCCACGACTCAAATCCCCATCACGACCTACGACCTACCATCCCGCTGCCGCCCACTACCCTAATTCGCGAACAACGACCTAATTCCCTCCGACCCAAACCACTTCCTTCACGACTTAAACCTTTCCTGATCTACCTAAGTCGCAAATGAATTGGAATCGAAATTCCCCTATACACGAATGAAGGGGAAGGTCGCGAACGACCTTAGTTTAAGTCGCGGCCGACTTATTGTTGCTGTGGAAGAATATTAAGTCGCGAACGACTTTATTTTTTGTAAGTCGGGGCCGACTCATTGCTATGGGAAATTTTAAGTCGTGTTATGTGGTAACTGTTTGTAACGTGTTGTACTTTGTGTAGTGTTGTGGTGTTGTAAGCCTATAAATAGGCGAGTCATGTCATTTGTAATGGTTGTTGATTTTTTAATAAAATTCTCTTTTGTTAGCTTTGTGCTTTCAATTTAAATCGGTAGTTGAGTGTAATCTCCTATCTCCACTTTCGACATTCGAGTGCGCTCGAATCTTCGTTTGTGAAGCCGATTCACAGAATCTTGTGCGCAAGATCAACGTTGAAGAATCGTAGATCTCTTTTCACGGAATCGTGCGCGATCAACGTGATAGAGATAGCTAGAATTCGGTATCTTCGGATCAACGAATTCGGGCATTGCAATATACTCAATCCACCGATTGCTACATTCCATCGATTTCATTTGTTTTCATATTATCCGCTGCGTCAGTTTGGTATCAGAGCGAGATCGCAAGGAGCTTACATCATTTGGAGACTTGAGGTTTTGAGAATTTGAATTTTGGAGATCGGATTTGCAAGTGTCGAGAAGTTTGTGTTCACTGTGTTCATATTGAAGTTGCAACAAGATTGAAGTATTTCATCCATAGCCTTTTGGATCAAAGTGTGCAAAAGTGTTTGAATTTGTGGGGGATATTTTTGCGCGCCAAAGTATTGAAGTGGATTTTGAGGCCGAGCCGAGTCAAGCATAGGCCGTGCCTTGTTCTTGTGTTGAACTGTTGGAGTTGTGCTTTGTTAAGAAGTCGAGAGACCTAAGCCTTAAGTCGAAGCAAGCTTGTGCTAGCTAGTGGGAGCCGAGCCGAGTTAAAGTGGGAGTTTGAGCGTGCAAACTTTTGAAGTTGAAGTTTGATGTCTAAAGATTTTTTTTGAAGTTTTGATTTGTTGAAGTGTTTGAAGTTCAATCATGCCACCGAGACGAGCTCAACATCATCGCAATATTAATGCATTGTATGGAAGAGAAGAAGCCGATGAAATGGAGCAACGAATCAACAAGAGTTTCACTGAAAAGTTGAATGAAGGGATTGGTCGATTAGAGAGAATGATGCTTGAAATGAATCAAAATCGGAGAAGGGTTTCACCTGAATCGAGCCATGGGAGAAGTAGAGTTTCACCACAATCAGACCGGGAGAGAAGAGAAGATCATGATCGTAGAAGTGCTGACAATCGTGTTAGAAATGAAGATCGAAGGAGTGGTGGTGGTAGAGATGTTGGAGGACGTGAACGACAACGATATACATCAGATTTCGATGAGGAATTTGTTGGTGACAGGGGGAGTATGCATAGAGATCAGGGACAACGTCAGTATCGAGATGTAGATGATGATCGTCGATGGGAATCAGGAATGAAGATGGAAATTCCAGAGTTCAAGGGTGGAATGGTTGTCGAAGAATTTTTGGATTGGTTGTCTAATGTTGAAGAGATCTTTGATTTCAAAGAGATTCCGGAGAATCGTCGAGTGAAGTTGGTTGCTACTAGGTTGAGGGGGAGAGCTTTGGCATGGTGGCAGCAAACTAAACTTACGAGAGAACGAATGGGGAAATCGAAGAATGTTGATTGGGAGAAAATGAAGAAATTGATGAGAGCTACATTTTTACCATACAACTATCAATCACTTATGTACCAGAGATTGCAGAATCTAAGGCAGGGGATGAAATCAGTCAATGATTACGCCGATGAATTTTACCAACTCATTGTCAGGAATGATATAATGGAGATGGAAGAACAACTGACTGCTAGATTTGTTGGAGGGTTACGAATGCAGATCCAGGATATGGTTAATATGTTTGATCCGAAATCTGTGGCGGAAGCACACCAAAAAGCGATAGCTTGGGAGAAGCAGGGAAGGCGTGGAGGTGGTGTGTTCACGAATTCCAACAATCAAGTGAAGGGAGCTAGTGGCAATACTACTGTTTCGAAGGCTGTTACTAAACCGGCTGTGAATGAGGCTGCGAAGGCAAAGGGCAACAGGAATTTCAAATGTTACAATTTCCAGGAAGTGGGTCATAAAAGCAATGAGTGTCCAAAACCAAAGAAACGAACTATGATAACTGAGGCTGAAGTTGAGGATGTTGGTGAAGGTGATTCTAGTCCAGCGGAGGAAGATGAACAGGATATCGCATCAGGGGACGAAGGCTGTAATCTAATGATGAGGAGATCTTGTTTAACACCGAAGCAAGAGGATGAAGCTAGTTGGTTGAGGAGTAACATCTTTCAGTCGACATGCACTATATTGGGGAAAGTTTGTAAATTTGTGATTGATGCAGGAAGTTGTGACAATATTATTTCTACAGAAGCGGTGAGAAAATTGAAGTTGAAAACGGAAAAACATCCAAATCCTTATAAGTTAGCGTGGCTGAGAAAAGGAGGAGAGGTGAAGGTGGATAAGCGAGTTCGAGTTCCATTTTCTATTGGGAAGAAATATAAAGACGAGATCTGGTGTGATGTAGTTGAGATGGATGTTTTTCATTTGCTTTTGGAAAGACCGTGGCAGTATGATCGAGCAGTGCAGCATGACAGTCGAACCAATAGCTATAGTTTTATGTTTGAAGGCGTTAAGATTATTTTAGTTCCAAAGAAGAGACAGCAAGGAGAGAGTAAATCTGAGGAGATTGAAGAGCTGAAAACTTTGTTAACTTTGAAGGAGTTTGTTAAGGAAGTTGAAGAGGAGCCTGAAGTCTTTGTACTGATTGGACGAGATTGTAGTGAAGAGGTTGAAATCCCAAAAGAAGCGAAGCCAGTTTTGAAAGAATTTGAGGATGTATTTCCAGAAGAGTTGCCTAAGGAGTTACCGCCACTTAGAGACATTCAACATCAAATCGATCTTGTTCCGGGAGCAGTATTACCGCATAGACCACATTATCGAATGAGTCCGAAGGAACATGAAGAGTTGAGGAGGCAGGTGGAAGAGTTGCTTGAACAGGGACGTGTGCAGGAAAGTTTAAGTCCATGTGCTGTGCCGGCTTTGTTAGTACCGAAGAAGGACGGGACGTGGAGGATGTGCACTGACAGTCGAGCCTTGAATAAGATTACTGTGAGATATCGATTTCCAATGCCGAGGTTGGATGACTTGCTAGATCAGTTGAGTGGGGCTACTATCTTTTCAAAGATTGATTTGAAAAGCGGATATCATCAAATTCGGATTAGACCTGGAGACGAATGGAAGACAGCCTTCAAGACGAGAGAGGGGTTATACGAATGGTTGGTTATGCCATTTGGTTTATCAAATGCACCTAGTACATTCATGCGGGTGATGAATCAAATCTTTAGACCATTCATTGGGAAGTTCGTGGTGGTTTATTTCAATGATATTCTGATATATAGCAGGAGTATGGAGGAGCATGTTCAACATTTGAGGGAAGTGCTGATTATTCTTCGTGAGGAACAATTTTATGCTGCTACGAAAAAATGCGTGTTCATGACGCATAGTGTTTTATTTCTGGGATATGTTGTGTCAGGAGAAGGTATACAGGTGGACCAGAATAAAGCTGAAGCAGTCAGGAATTGGCCACAGCCAAAGACAATTACGGAAGTGAGAAATTTTCATGGGCTAGCGTCATTCTACCGAAGATTCATTCCACACTTCAGTAGCGTGATGGCTCCACTTACTGATTGCATGAAAGGGAAACAGTTTGCATGGTCAGCGGAAGCGGGGGTTGCCTTTGAGAAGATCAAGACGCTTTTGACGACAGCACCAATTCTGGTACTGTCGAATTTTCAGTTGTTGTTTGAATTGCATACTGATGCTTCGAAAGTGGGAATTGGTGGAGTCTTGAGTCAGAATGGGAAACCCGTTGCTTATTTCAGTGAGAAGTTATCAGGAGCAAAGATGAGGTATAGCACGTACGATGTGGAGTTTTACGCAATTGTTCAGGCTGTTAAGCATTGGAGACACTATCTGTTTCAGAAAGAATTTGTTCTGTACACTGATCATGAGGCGTTGAAGCATATGCAAGGGCAGGACAAGATTTCAGCAAGGCATGCATCGTGGATTGCCTATTTACAGCAATTTACTTTTGTTGTCAAACACAAGTCTGGGGTGACGAATCGGGTAGTTGATGCTTTGAGTGGGAGGAGTCATTTATTAACGACAATGAAAGTTGAAGTGACAGGGTTTGAATTATTGCCAGAGCTGATTGAAGAAGATCCTTACTTTGTGAAATTTGTTGAGAAAGTCAAGGAAGGAAGTACTGATGACTTTGTGTTGGTTGATGGTTTTCTGTTTAAAGGAAATCGGTTATGTATTCCAGAGGGCGGTTTGAGATTGAAGATTATCAAGGAGTTACATGAGGAAAGACATGTGGGCCGTGATCGTACTTTGCATTTGATTGCTCAATCTTACTTTTGGTCGTCAATGAGAAAAGAGGTTGAACGGTTTGTGGAGAGATGTCATATTTTCCAGATTTCTAGGGGAACAGCGACCAATGCGGGATTATATATGCCGTTACCTGTACCGACTAAACCATGGGTTGATGTGAGTATGGACTTTGTTTTGGGTTTGCCAAGAACTCAAAGGGGTAACGATTCCATTTATGTAGTGGTTGATCGGTTTTCGAAGATGGCACATTTTATAGCCTGTAAGAAGACAGCGGATGTAGTACGAGCGGCACAATTATTCTTTAAAGAGGTGTATCGATTGCATGGTTTACCAGAATCTATTGTTTTCGATCGAGATACTAGATTTTTAAACCATTTATGGTTGAGTTTGTGGAAGATGGCCGGAACGAAGCTGAAATTTAGTAGTGCTTATCATCCACAAACAGGTGGACAAACAGAGGTGGTGAATAGATCGTTGGGAAACTTGTTACGATGTCTTGTGAAAGACAATTTGAAGAGTTGGGATGTGAAGTTGTGTCAAGCTGAATTTGCTCATAATCATGCAAATAACCGAAGTACAGGTTTCAGTCCATTTCAGATTGTATATTCAAGCTTACCAAAGGGGCCGTTGGATTTAACAATAGTACCGCAACCGAAGGGGACAGTTAAGTGGGCTGCTGATTTTGTTGTTGGATTGACTGAATGCCATAGAATCGTCCACGAACGATTGGAAAAGGCAAATGAGAAGTACAAACAAATGGCGGATAAGAAACGAAGAAATATTGTCTTCAAAGAGGGTGATTTTATTTACGCGGTATTAACGAAAGATCGTTTTCCAGTTGGAGCTTACAATAAGTTGAAAGCACGAAAGATTGGTCCATTAGAAATCCTGAAGAAGATCAATGATAATGCATATCGGTTAAAGTTGTCGGAATATGTTCATACTTCTGATGTTTTCAATGTCAAACATTTAATTCCGTATTGTGAGGAGGATTTCATCGAAGATGACGAGAGTGTGAATTCGAGAACGAATTCTATCCAACAAGGGGAGGATGATGAAGTTACCTCGTTCGAAGCCATCGACTCACGACTCATCGACATTCCCACCAATCCACGACTCATCGACATTCCCACCGATCCACGACTCATCAACCTCCCACCGACTCACGACCCAAGCCTCTCACCGATCCAGGACTCAAATCCCCATCACGACCTACGACCTACCATCCCGCTGCCGCCCACTACCCTAATTCGCGAACAACGACCTAATTCCCTCCGACCCAAACCACTTCCTTCACGACTTAAACCCTTTCCCGATCTACCTAAGTCGCGAATGAATTGGAATCGAAATTCCCCTATACGCGAATGAAGGGGAAGGTCGCGAACGACCTTAGTTTAAATCGCGGCCAACTTATTGTTGCTGTGGAAGAATATTAAGTCGCGAACGACTTTATTTTTTGTAAGTCGGGGCCGACTCATTGCTATGGGAAATTTTAAGTCGTGTTATGTGGTAACTATTTGTAACGTGTTGTACTTTGTGTAGTGTTGTGGTGTTGTAAGGCTATAAATAGGCGAGTCATGTCATTTGTAATGGTTGTTGATTTTTGAATAAAATTCTCTTTTGTTAGCTTTGTGCTTTCAATTTAAATCGGTAGTTGAGTGTAATCTCCTATCTCCACTTTCGACATTCGAGTGCGCTCGAATCTTCGTTTGTGAAGCCGATTCACGGAATCTTGTGCGCAAGATCAACGTTGAAGAATCGTAGATCTCTTTTCACGGAATCGTGCACGATCAACGTGATAGAGATAGCTAGAATTCGGTATCTTCGGATCAACGAATTCGGGCATTGCAGTATACTCAATCCACCGATTGCTACATTCCATCGATTTCATTTGTTTTCATATTATCCGCCGCGTCAATATATTTATGAAAAACCGTAGACCTCAAATTGATAGAGTTAAGAGTGTTTTCTAGGACAACTAAGTGATTTGATTATATGACTTAACTCTTAAAGAGAATCTTGTTGGAAATAAAATATACTTTTGATTTTTCTTTCTTTAGTATAAATATTGTCATACTGGATATAAACATTGTTTTATATACATTAAATATATGTAATTAGAAAATTCTTTGAAAAAAACATTTAATCAATTGTGGTTGTGGATGTTTAGATAAGTTGAGTATTAAATCGTGTTTAGTAAATACTAATCCTAAATAGTCAGGATGTATTAAGATGTACATAATGCTCGTCATATGATAGACGTTGGATTACTCATGCACATGTGCTAGAGCTAAGAATATGCTCTAAAGGATATTATGTAATTTGTAAACTTAACTCTATAAACAATCTTATTTGAAATAAAATATGTTTATGGTTTTATCTTCTATTATATGCATTGTTATACAGTAGCATAAATAATAGATTGATTACATTAAACATATATATGTAGAAAATTCTTAGGAGAATAATAAGAATAAGACACATCCATGGCGGCTAGGATTTCTGGCTAAAATTCACTAACAAAGATTCCAGAGCAGATATTCCTATAGATAAATGTAATGATGATGGGTTTACTGAGGTGGTATATAGGAAGGCGAGAAAGGTAGGGAAGCATGAAATTCATACATATGGCAATAACGCTAATTCATCTGGCACGGATTTGAACAGTAGACATTCTACTGGTCATTTTGCTAGGTTTTCTTTGTTTCATTCTTCAGGGCATAATCGTTCTTTTGTGCCAAATAATAGATAATTTCTATCTATTGCTGAAGTATATGATGGAAAGAAAAATACTACAGATGTTAATCATGATAATAAACCTAAAACTCGGTGCTTGGAACGAATTGGTGGTAGATCTGGATGTTTCTTCTAACTCACCTATTACATATTTTCCTCCTCGTGAGATTAACAAATTAAAATATGCTAAAATAGATTCACAACTAGTTCAATTGGAAATAAGAATGGACAAATGTTGTAGCTATTTATGTCATCGATCCAAAACCCTACTACCAGTTTTTTAGAGCCTATGTAATTAGGGTATGGACACCATTTGGAGATTTTAAAATTTTCTCTTAAGAAAATGAAATTATTTAATTAAATTTGAAAATAAAGAAGATTGTGATATAGTACCAGTTAATGACCCTTGTTTTTGTGATAAACGGTTAATGATCATGAAAACGTGGAAGGATGGTATGAAGCTAACTATGGAATTCATAAAATATCTTCCTATTTGGGTTTGTTTTCTGAACCTAGATTTGGATTTTTGGATTGAAGATTGGAAGAATTGCTTCTATAATTGGTTTTCTCATTAAGCTTGATCAAGTTACTAAAGGAATGATACACTTATCTTTTACTAGAGTGCTTACACAAATTGATAAAAACTTTACATTTCCCAAGCAGATTCCAATTTTAGATGCTGAAGATAACATTATATGGTAGGAAGTTATGTATAAACGGACCCCGTTAAAACGCTCTGATCGTCGATGTTAGTATCATTCTGATAGAAAGTGAAATTTAGTTATACGTGGCTGCCAAATCCAAAATCTAAAACAGTTGAAGGTAACTCCATGCACGTAGACGTTCACGATGGATGTGATGCAAATATTAAGGCAGAAATATAGATGCAGGGTGTAAGACAGCAAGCTATGGAAACAACTGCTAATAATTTAAATGCGGAGAAAAGTGTTAGCAGTTCTTTAAAGTCCAAAATTATTCACAAAGTATCTAATGCATCAAATAAATGGCCATTTACTAAGAATACAGATATGGCTAATCAGGTTAATAATAAATTCAGTTTGGATACTACTGATACTAATTCCAACGCTGACATGGAGATTGCAGTTGAGGATGAGAGAAAAGAAATTTGGGTGCTCCTTTGAATGATGACCAGGTGAGCTGTAAAATAGATCCTGTGTCTGCATCAAAAGATAAAGGCAAGTAAATAGTTAATGATACGGAAAGCAACTCTTTTGCTAACATGGTATACACTATAACACTCCAATTACAAAAAATTCTAGCATTAGAATTACATGTAGAAATTGACAAGAAGAAGGTAATTTCGAGTTTAAGGCGGAAGGGGTCGGTAGGGGTTACTAATAATCCTGCTTGGTCTGAGCTTATCAACGAAGTAAGATGAGTTCTTCACCTAGTAACTTTAAAACCGAGGGAATTTCTATATCTACTAAATAATGTCCTTCCTTACTTGGAGTGTAAGGGGAATGAATTCCTCTACAAGAAAATTGGATAAGCATATTGTAAATTATAAAGTTTCAGTTGTGGTTCTAGATCAACAGAAATAATCTGACAAGGATATCAAAACTTTTGTCAATGGGCACTATCCTAGTTGGAGCTTCGGTTTAAATGAATACCCTAACGAAAAGAGTAGAATATGTGTAATGTGGGACTAAAATTATTGGCAATTTAATCTCCAAAAACCAACAAGCTATATATGGTATTTTACATAATCTTGGAGGTCTAAAGATTATATTTACTGCTTTTTACGGACTTCATCTACAAACTCAAAGACGAGTATTGTGAGATCACATTAAGTCCATTGCTTAATTCAACTCTTTTCCTTAGATTATCTCAGGAGATTTCAACACGGTCCTACGTAATTCCGATAGAGTTGGGCCAGTTAATAATTCCAGAAATGTCGATGAGAATTTTTAGGGGAATGATTGAATCGCTACTCTATACATTTACGAGTAGGCCAGATATTATGCATAGTGCCTATCTCTATGCAAGATACTAATCTCAACCCAAACAGACCCATTTAAAAACTGTTAAACGTATCCTAAGATATGTAAAATACACTTTAGACTATGACATATTTTACCCTAACAATAATTCATTTGATTTAGTCTCATACTGTGATGCTGACTATGTTGGTCGTAAATCAGACCAAGTACAAGTGGAACTTGACATTTTTTAGGACATTCTTTGGTTTCCTGATTTAGTAAAAAGCAAAATACTGTCTCACTATCAACAACTGAAGCAGAATATATCTCTGCCGCTTTGGCTTGTCAAGTAATCTATGTGTAACAGACCCTAAAGGATTTTGGATTAAATATTTCAAAATCACCAATTTTTTGTAACAATACAAGTGCAATAAATTTACCCAAAAATCATACTCATCATGTCAAAACAAAACATATTGATATCAGACATCTTTTTCTCAGAGATAATATAAGTAAAGAGATTATTTCTCTTGAATTTATTAACACTGAGAATCAAATGGCTGATATTCTAACCAAATGGATCAAATGAAACAAATTGTGAAACTGTTCATCCTAACAAAAAGATCAGGCTTTTAAAAGATCATCCTGTAGAAAATATACTAGAAAATATTGAATCTGTTGTTAGGAGTAGAAATCAATTAAACAAGATGAGTAAGTAGCTTTTATATCAAATATTGAACCAAAAATCCAAAGGAAGCATCATTTGATGATTCATGGTTTCTTGCTATGCAAGAAGAACTGAATCAATTCACCAAAAATGATGTATGAGATCTTGTTCCTAGACCTGAGGATAAAACTATAATAGAAACTAAATAGGTTTATAAAAATAAAATGAATGAACAAGGTGAGATCGTTAGAAATAAAGCTCGGTTAGTCGCGCAAGATTATTGTCAAGAGGAAGGAATAGACTATGATGAAACCTTTGCACCCACAGCAAGATTAGAAGCCATTAGAATTCTGCTTGCTTTTACAAACATAACAATTTCAAATTATTTCAATTGGATGTCAAAAGTGCATTTCTAAATGGTTTTATTAAAGTATATGTTTATGTTGAACTACCCCCACTTTTTGAAGATGAAAAGTTTCTAAATCATGTTTACAAATGAAAGAAAGCTTTATATGGCCTGAAACAAGCTCCTAGAGCGTGGTATGATAGACTAAGATCTTACCTATTACAGTCAAAGTTTGAAATTGGTAAAGTGGATAATACTCTTTTTATCAAAAGAAACAAAAATAATACCCAGTTAGTATAGATTTATGTAGACGATATAATTAATTTTTGGAGCAATAAACAATGAAATAAACAAAGAGTTTTCTGAAATAATGACAAAGGAGCTTGAGATGAGTCATATGTGTGAACTTTCTTTTTAGGATTGCAAATAAAATGATAAGATAGTGGTATTTTCATTAGTCAAGAAAAGTATGTTAGCGATCTAGTTAGTAAGTTTTATATGACCACTGCGAGGGGAAAACCTACTCCTATGGCAACCAATGAATCCTTGAATAAAGAAGACATGTCAAAAGATGTCGATCAAAAACTATACAGGGAAGTGATTGTATCACTACTCTATTTAATTGCGAGTAGGCCTGAAATCATGCATAGTGTCTGTCTCTGTGCAAGGCACCAATCTCAACCCAAATAGACCCATTTAAAAGCTGTTAAATGTGTCCTAAGATATGTTAAACACACTTTAGACTATGGTCTATTTTACCCTAAAAATGATTCATTTGATTTAATCTCATACTATGATGCTGGCTATGCTGGTTGTAAATTAGACCGAAAAAGTACAAGTGGAACTTGTCACTTTTTAGGATATTCTCTGGTTTCCTTATTTAGTAATAATCTATATATTGTTTCATTATCAACAACTGAAACAGAATATATCTCTGCTGCTTTGGCATGTTTTCAAGTAATCTATATGCAAAAGACCCTAAAGGATTTTGGATTAAATATTTCAAACAACCAATTTATCGTGACAATACAAGTGCAATACATTTATCCAAAAATCCTACTCATCATAGCAGAACCAAACATATTGATATCAGACATCATTTTTCCAGAGATAATATAAGTAAATAGATTATTTCTCTTGAATTTATCAACATTGAGAATCAAATAGCTGATATTCTAACCAAACCCTTGAATCAATCAACCTTTACTAAATTTAGAAAAGAACTAGGTATTTGCTCTATAACTGAGATATAGAATGTAGATATAGTAACATATATATTTAAATAAATAAAGAAAAATAAAAATTGTCAAAATTTCCATAAGGATGTTGACATACAACGGTAAAATTTAAAATTTGATTTTCCTTCTAAAATTAGTTTGGTTATTATATATTCTCCATGTTTCGAATTCTTCTGTCTTCCACTTCATTTCTCTCTATAATAAACTTTTGAGAATATAAATAATGGTCTCCTCTTCCAAATCAAACCAAAATGCGACTTTTTCTTTCCCTTCTCCTAATCCTTGTCCATTTCATCTAACTACACTGGCCCGAGTCATGAAGATAGAGGAAACTTTGCGCTCTGCAAATGATGACTAAGTTGCAAGTCATGCAAATAAAGATGGCTAAGGAACAAAAAAAACAAGGCCTGGAGAATCATGCGGAGCCAATCGTGATTGAAGATGACTCCTCTAATATTCATATTTATAATCCATCAAGAAGACGACAGAGAAGAAGAAGAAGTGCAATGGACGAAGACGATAAAGTCATTTGCGTTGGAGAAGTCTGTTTTGATAAATGTGGTAATTTGGTCAAACAATGTCGCAACTTTTGTCTCCATTTCCCAAATTGTTCGATTCACAAGTCACCAATTATCAAAGACTCTCATTAGATTGTTTTTATGTTAATGTTTTTATATGTTGTGTGTATTTATATATATTTATGTTTATATATGTAATATAACAATATATATATATAATAAAATTATATTTACGTTTCGCTTAATTATACTTCGTCGTTAATATTTAGTTCCATAAGTATTAGTTTAAGGGGGAGTTATGTAGTTTAGGATTAGTTTTTGTTGATGACAATGGGGGAGAATTATAAAATAGGGTAGGATAGCCAGGCCATTAGTTAGGCTTAGATTAAGGGGGATTTAGTGGAATAAAGTGGAGTTGTTGGAATAAGGGGAAGTCAGAGTAGAATCAAAGTTAGGTGGAGCATATTTTATAAATATTGGTTATCATCATCAAAAAGTGAAAGATTGTTAGTTCCTGAGATGATGGTTTTGATGAAAACAACCTTAGGACTTGTTATAAAATATAAATACTAATATTCTTATCTATATATGTATGTATGTATGTATGTATGTATGTATGTAGGATATATACGTTAGAACCTCTATTGTTGGATTTTAGTGACAACAACTATACAATTATGCCAAAGAATCTCTAAGCTAATTTGCAGGTATATGGGCATCAAAAAAAGATAAACAAATACATTCAAAATGAAGATACATAGTACAAAAAAGGATGAAAGTATGTATATGGAGATACAAGAAGAGATACACACGATAGAGACAAGACAAAGATGATAAACAAAGTATTATTAGTCATAGAGTGTCGTGTCTAGAGTTTATAAATGTTAAAATCTACTCCAAGTGGTATACACACATATATATTCATATTTTAAATGAAAAATTAAGTTTTCAGAAATTTTTTATGGAGTGGGACTCGAACTGGGTCATTAGTTTAGAAGGAAAGTTCTCTAACTAAATGAGCTATGATAATTTTTGTTAAAGTTTATAATTCAACCGGTTGAATAATACCATTCAGATGACTGAATGCTGAAACAAAGCATAAATTTTTATGCAGTTTCAGTCGGCTGAATGAATTCATTCAGACGGCTGAATTAGGTCAAAAATAGCCTATTTCTTTGCTGTTTTTGCTTTTTAAAATTCAAAAGGCTGAATAAATTCATTCAGCTGGTTGAATATTTTCAACGGCTATTTTTTTATGAAAAGACACTTCTTTTCATCGAAGAGAAACATCCTCAAACCAACAGTTGCACCTATTTCTTTTCATTGTTACATTTCAACAAAGATTGCAACTTTTTAATCTCTATAAATAGATTTCATAATTCAGCAAACAATTCACCGAAACTAATTTTAATATTCTTGAATTCTTATCTATTCTCTATTTTCCAAACTGCACTTAAACTGCTTACATTCTCTGATCGTTGATCACTCATCTTCCACTATTCTCAAACTTATTACACTATATATCAAAAAGGAGAAGATAATAGGAGGATTGTACTTAATTGACTTATCTGTGCTATTTAAAAAGCATACTACTGTCAGATACTTTTGTTATTTGTGAAGAAGTCCTATTCGGTTTCTTAGGTGGTAGAAGTCCTATTTAGTTGCTTAGGCGGTAGAAGTCCTGTTCGGTTGCTCAGGCGGTGTAAACATATTCCTCCGGGTTGAGTGAGGGTTGCTAGTTTAATTCCATAAGGAGACTGGGACTGGATGTAGTACGAAAGTTCAAACCAGTATAAAAATCTCTGGTGTCATTTACTTTACTGCTTTTACTATTTACTTATTCCACACAAGTAGTTTACTCATATTACACGATTCTATTGCACAACCTTCATTTGGTATCAGAGCATTGTAATTTGGTATCAAAGCTTGGAATTCTATCAATCATCGCAACATCATAAAATAATGGCCAGAAAAAGATCCAATCGAAATACAACAAGCAAAATCCATGTCAAAGCCACCAATAAGGACTACAAAAAGCTACTTTCTAATTTACAAATTTCAATAAAAGATAATAATGAATTAGTTAGTATAAGCGATAAGATTTCACAGCTTAATTTTATTATTTTAGAAAAGATGAAATCTGTTGAACTTGAAAATGAGAAATTGAAAAACGAGAAATTAAATTTAGAAAATCAACTTGGTATTTTGAAAATTAATTTTGAGGCTCTTAAAGATTTTCTAGATGAACACAATACTTTATTTGAAAACGAAAAGGAATTTTTTTCAAAAGAAATTACGGATTAGAAAAGACAAAATGATTTATTACAATCATCTTTTGATAATTTAGAATCTCGAATTTTTCTTCTCAAAAATGAGAACTGTACGTTAAAAAGGAGAATTCTAAATTAAACAAGCAAATTGATATTTCGAAAAACAATAATATTTCTTTTGAAAACCATAATTGTGACTTTAAAGCTAAATTTGATAAACTTAATACTGAAGTCATAAAATTTAATAAAGGAAAAAACGATGTAAACATGATTTTATCTAGTCTATACCTATATATGATAAAAGTGGTTTATGATATAATAAAACTGATCGTAGAAATAGCACTGGATAAGCTTTCATGTATAGTAAAAATGTTAATGGTAGTACTAAATTTCGAGTAAAGTCTAAATCCAGTTTTTATAGAAATTCAAATACTGCTATGACTAATAATGTTTATAATTTCTCTAAAAGTACAAAATCATTGACTGGAAATATGAATAAAAATTATCTAAGCATTTTGATTCCTGTTAATTGGAAAAATAGAGAAAAATACACTAATGATTATTTTGATATGGTAGTTAATAATGAAAATTATATATATAAAGGTTCAACCACACCCAAATGGGTATGGATTTCCAAGATTTAACCCCCTGAACCCTAACATAGAAAGTGGGTTCAAAAATGTTTATTATTTATTGTGGGTACTCGGAGAAACAAAAAGAAAATGATAGATTTTGGAATTTTAAAGGATGTTCCATACGTTTAATAGAATTACGTGCTTACAATGAAATATGGACTTCAGAAAATATACTAAAATCTATTTAATTTTTCTCCATATTAATTTTATCCCGCTATTTACAAGATATTTTATAAAATTTATTATATTCCGTTGTTCTTTTGATAATGACAAAGGGGGGAAATTCATATGCATATTGATAGAGGGAGATGTTATACTTAGGTGGAGCTTTAAATATATTAATATTATTTTATATATAGAATGAATTTTTTTTTTTAAAATGTATAGTTGTCGTCATCAAAAAGGGAGAGAATGTTAGAACCTCTATTGTTGGATTTTAATGAAAACAACTGTATAGTTATGCCAAAGAATCGCTATGCTAATTTGCAAGTGCATGGACATCAAAAAGAGTAACCAAATACATTCAAATTAAAGATACACGGTACAAAAAAGGATGAAAGTATGTATATGGAGACACAAGAAGAGATTTATACGATAGAGACAAGACGAAAGTGACAAACAAAGTATTATTAGCCATAGAGTGTCGTGTCTAGAGTTTACAAATGTTAAAATCTTCTCAAATAGTATACACACATACACATCCATATTTTAAATGAAAAATCAAGTTTTTTTTTTAAAAATTGCATGAAGCAAGACTCAAACCCGGGTCATTAGTTTAGAAGGCAAGTGCTATAACCAAATGCGCTATGATAATTTTTGTTACATGCTATAATTCAGCCGGGTGTATAATACCATTCACATAGCTGAATGCTGAAACAAAGCATAAATTTTTATGCAGTTTCAGCCGGCCGAATGAATTTATTCAGACGGTTGAATTGGGCTAAAAATAGCCTATTTCTTTGCGGTTTTCGATTTTTAAAATTCACAAGGCCGAATAAATTCATTCAACCGGCCGAATATTTTCAACGGCTATTTTTATGAAAAGGCACTTCTCTTCATCGAAGAGAAACATCTTCAAACCAACAGTTGCATCTATTTCTTTTCATTGTTACTTTTCCACAAAGGTTGCAAATTTTTAATCTCTATAAATAGATTTCAGAATTCAAGAAACCATTCACCGAAACTAATTTAATATTCTTGAATTCTTATCTGTTCTCTATTTTTCAAACTGCACTCAAACTGCTTATATTCTCTGATCATTGATCACTCTATCTTCTACTATTCTCAAACACACAATATATTAAAAAGAAGAAGATTATAGGAATATTGTACTTAATTGACTTATCTGTGCTATTCAAAGAGCACGCTACTGTCATATACTATTGTTATTTGTAAAGAAGTCCTATTCGGTTGTTTAGGCGGTAGAAGTCCTATTCGGTTACTTAGGCGGTAGAAGTCTTGTTCGGTTTCTCTGGCGGTGTAAACTTATTACTCCCAGTTAAGTGAGGGTTGCTAGTCTGATTTCAGAAGGAATCTGTGATTGGACATAGAATAGGAGTTCGAACCAGTATAAAAATCTCTGTTGTCATTTACTTTACTGCTTTTACTATTTACCTACTTATTACGCACAAGTAGTTTATTCATATTACACGATCCTATAACACAGTCACCTTCATTTGGTACCAGAGTATAGTAACTTTCAATATATGCAGGTACTGAGAATGAAGACTATACAGTATAAAGATTCAACACTATGTATAGAGATTCAAGGCAGATGAATTCAAGATTGAAGAAACCAAGATTGAAGACTCATGGGTATCAAGAGTTCAAGATATCAAAAGTTCAAGCAAGATAAGTAATAGAGTCTAGATTTATGTTAAAATTTCATAATAGCACCAAGATCTTTATTCGGATTTTAATAATGGAATGGAATCCACCTTCTCGCTTTAATAGTGAGATGGAAACCACGATTTATTTAGCGGGATGAAACCCATGACCTTCTCTAGTGGAATAGAATCCATGAAATTTTCAAAATGATTTATTTTAAATATATTTTTTCAAAAACTTTTTAAAGTCATCTCTCTAAGTTTAAATATTTTAGCCTTAAACTATTTTTATTATCTTTTATATCTTGATTTTGAAATTATCTCTTGTTTTTAAAATATCTCCTAGTTTTAATATTATAAGCTTTAAACCTCAAAAATATATTCTATACTTAGTTTTTAATATTAATTTTATATTATAGATTATATATTTTTAAGATTACTTTCTCTTTTATAAGTTCAAACTATATTCAAAATGGTTTTAAAACTTCAGTAATTGTTTTGACAAAATTTTAAAAAGAAAATCTCTTTTAAAAACAAAAATCAATTTTCATAATTAACTAGGGCATGTCGACATACCCCATCCCCCATGTCGACATGGTGACCATAGAAATTCAAACTTCAAATTTTCAAATGAAGAGTGTCTATTCATCATAACCTTTCACGAATGGACATGACTGTTGTTCTTCTATAAATACCAGTTGTTTTCAACGAATTTTAAGTTAGTTTTTATTCATTTATTCACACCTTCTTCTCCACTCAAATATTCTCTTATATTTTAACAAAACTCTGTCGAAATCCTAAGTAAATCAAACTTGATCTTCTCTAGTTTGATTCCCTGCAACTCTCTCTCAAAGATCTCGGTGTTATTTAGAGTTATAGGATCATTTGTAATCAAAGATCGAAAGATCGAAGTGCATCGGGTCTGTCTTTCTATCAAAGTGATATTGAAGATGGTGTGATTGTTGCATGTAAATTAATTGGGTGTGATTGTAGCCCGTAAATCAATTAGTTGATCATGTAGCCTAGTTAAATCAAGAGAGTTTGCCCTGGACTCGAAGGTAGGAGGGTGTATCTCGTGGTCTTAAAATCGAGGTTGTAATATCGATATTATATTTGAAAAGAAATCTGCACAATAAATTATGTGGGACTGGATGTAGAGTAACTCCGAACTAGTATAAAATTCTGGCATATTCTTTCCTTTACCGTTTTTATTTACTATTTGCATCTGTGCATAATTCTATGATTGTTTCTGTGTTTGTGAATTGCATCTGTTTGGATTTAATTTGAAAAGATTTCAAAAAGATTCATAAAATTAATTAAACACTATTCACCCTCCTTTAGTGTTAATTCTACCTTAAGATCCATAATCCGCATTTTCAACATGGGTAACAGGTTTACTTAGAGAGGAGGTAAAAAAATTCCTACATAAAGTAAGCTTGACAAGATTTTCACCAATTTTTTGTTCCAGTCTTTGTTTCCCTAACACTAGTGCCAATATCTTACCACACTCCATAAGTGACCATTGTCCTATGCTAATACAATTACATATGGTGCTTCTAACCTGAAAAATATTCCATTTAAATTTAACAACATGTGACATATTTTTCTAGTTATGAAGAAGCAGCGGCAAGTGCTTGGTCAATTGATAATGCAGGTAATTAACTATTTAAATTATTATAAAGGCTGAAATAAGTCAAACTTTCGCTTAAGCAATGGAATAATGGTTGAGTGTCTCTAAATGAGATTATTAGTCAATTAAGAGAATATAATAATAGATTATATGAGCGGTTGCTAGAAAGTTCCTCGATAAAAAAGTGGTGCATGACTATAAAATAATCTCTTTCAACTAGAATGAACCTTGTATAATCATGCTCTCTATGACAAACAAAAATCTAAAATTAATTGGTTGAAACATGGGGATCAATGCACAAAAAAAAATTACTCAAAAATGTCAAGCAGTAGAAATAGAAAAGCTCTTAGTGTGATATTAAATGAATCTGGTCAACCTGCTACATATTCGGCTACTATCTAAGCAATGTCAATTTCTTATTTTCAGAGCCATATAATGCAGCAATGGTGGTTAATAATTTTGATAATATCATTTGTAAGAAAATACTGTCAAACTCTACTAGGAAATTCCTGGAATTAGAAGTTAGCGATGAGGAAATTAAATTAGCCGCTCTCCAAATCAATGAGGACAGTAGTCCAGGGACTGATGGACTGGGCTTAAAATTTTATAAATATCGTTGGGGCCTTATTAAAACTGATCTAGCAGCATCTGTTATGGACTTATTATAAAAGAAATTAGTCATACTTTTATCACTTTTGTTCCTAAGAAAGACAATGCTTCTTCTATTTCAGATTACCGTCCTATATCTTGTTGTATTGTACTTTATAAGATTATTTCAAATATCATATGTGGTAGGATCAAAGAGTAAATGATTGAGCTAAATTTTACAAATCAGAACGCCTTCATTCGTGGGAGAAATATTAGTGAAAATTTTCTATTTGCCCATGAGATAGTAAGAACATTTAATAGGAAAGGTTCTAGTAACTGATGCTTGAATGTGGACTTACATAAAGCACATACTTATGTATCTACCCTAACTTTTTCCATAAGTATTGGGAGCAGCCCCCATGGTTTTATAAAGAGTAATAGAGGCTTAATATAGGGAGATCCTTTTTCTCCCTATCTCCTTGCTATAGTTATGGAATTTCTGTCTTTATCTCTTGAGTTAGAGTATTTAAGGGCCAAAATGTATCCTATTTACAAATGTGATCCTATCATTAATCATCTTATCTATGCTGATGGTCTTCTCATTTTTGTCAAAGCATGCCTAAACACTGTAGCCACTTTTAAGAGGGTTCTGTCCAGTCTAAAAGATAAGGCTGGCCAGGCTATAAACGAGCAAAACCTAACTGTTTTTTCGCAAAGGCGTGCATAGAAAACAATTTTTTTTAATATATCTTAGTTGTTCTATGGAAAATTTTCTTATAATATACTTCGGAATTCCTCTAAGCAGTTCGAGTTAAAAATTTTAAACTTTAACAGACTGCTTGACAAACTTAAAAAGAAGCTAAATGGTTGGAATGTTAATTTATTAACCATGAGTGGTAGGTTGGAATTAATCAAGACAATTGTTTATGCCATGATCTCCTTTTGGATTCAAATTTACTAAATGCCAATAGGTATTATTAAGAAAGTAGACATAATATGTGCCAATTTTTTATGGCAGGTAAACATCATAAAATTAGTTGGGACAATGTTTGCAAATCAAAAAATGAGGGGGTCACAGGGTTAAGGAAAATTCAGGATATACAAAATGTAATTTCTACAAAAATTATTATGCAAATTATTGGAAAATAATAATTTATGGGCAAAATGGACGTGGAGTAGATATTGTTATAAAAAAATTTCTACATTATAACTAAAGACACTAATTCTTCTATTACTTGGAAAATAATTCTTAGAGCAAGTGAGAGTAGCAGAGGCCTCATAAATAAGAATTTGCGAATGGAAGAGTTGCTAATATTTCGTTTGATCCATGGCTACATGGTGAAACTCTCGTTCATATGCAAGGCTGGCAGTATATGAGAAAGGTTGGAGGTAGTAATAAAGAAGTTTCTGCATTGATTTCAGGATCTAAGTGGTGTCTTAACTCGTCTAGCTTACACCTCAATATATGTAATACAATTAAAAACATTAGCATAGACAAGGATAGAAATGAAGGTTATTGGTGGCGACTTCCTACAATTAATGTAAATTCTCTATTAAGTCGGCTTGGGACGGTATGACATTTAAATCACCCAATGTTTAATGGCATCATCATATATGGAATATTGTTTATGCTCCTAATATGTCCTCCACTTGCACGTATTTTGCGTTATTAAACATGTTGAATATGCAAGTATATGATTTTTTTTTATGATAATAAACATATATATATATATTTAAATGTATTTGTTAATGTATTATTTTATTTTCATAAAATTAAATAAATATTTGCTGAATAAAGTAAATAACACAGAGTTTAAATTCAAACATATATTTATTACAATTTTGAATAGTACAAATTTGGGCTCTCACTATATATATACAATTTCAATTACAATACAATTTCAATCACATCACAATTATCATTTACATATGCACCTCAATACGTTTCACTCATTCACTCGTATTTTATCTTCAACTTCATTCCAAATTGAATCCAGCATCTGAGCTCTGTACAAAAATACACATTGACGCAGTAAAATTGAAAATAAAATATTTTTGTAGTGTAAAATAAAATGTAATTTTGAAAATATTATTTGCCTCAGTTATTTAGGTTGTTCATCATCATTTATTTTTGAATTCAACGTACACGAATAGCTTGTGACATGCACAGTGTATCACTGTACATGCCATAAGGCCATGCACACCGATATACACTTGATGAAGTTACAGGGACATGTGAGCACAAGGTCAAACCCAATCAAAAGCCAGGTTCAACTCAAGTGCAATACAAATAAATTCACGACACGAGCGCAAGGTCAAATCCGAGCTATAAGCTGGATTCAACACAGGTACAAACAAAATGTACAAGTTCAAGAAAATGGTCAAGACAACTAAAACAAGCTCGATCAAAATTCATTGCGTACACTTAAAAATTGCTCGACGCACAATGAATCTGCGCCAGACCAAGCTAATGAACAACAGAGATGTGTGCACATACACTAGACTACAAAGAGACAAGGCTACGACTTCCAGTACATATGCATACATACATGAACCACACTGACTCAATTCAAATACAACCAGACAAATTTAGAGATGATCAAAATACATTATGTCTGATCAAAATACATTATGCAAATACACATAGTCAGCGCACATGAGTTCAAATGAAAATTCAGTGTCGACCAAAACTGCATCAAGACTCAAATATCATATGTACAAAATCAATGCAACAAAGTGAACATGCAATCAACCAAAACATCAACTCAATTCACAACCAAAGACCAGCTAATCCAGACAGCATGTAGACATCAAGTAGATGAGCAAGGCTGCAAAGATACATCATGAAACCAGAGTGCATAGCATCTATACCAGACTTATATATGAATGACTAGACCAACCAAACTCGAACAATATATGCAATGCACAGTTAGAACCAGATCAATATCAGTAGACAGTGCAATGAAGACCACAAGACTCAAGTCTACAACATAACAACATGAAGTCTAATCATAACTCAAATGCCACCAGACAACAGAAAATTCTACATGAAGTCAAAAGGAAAAAGTGTCCAAATGCTACAAGATACTTTATTGGAAAGAACAACAAAACCTGAACCAGTGAATCACATAACAACTCACAACAGATTGAAAATGCACAACTAACTTGACTGCAATATCAACGAAAAAAATGGTTACAACAAATCACAATGCATACTCAAATATCAATGAAAACGACATAGTGACCCATGGAAATGCAGACACAAAAATATACGAATTCAAACAAAGTCATGTTAAATGCCAAAGTCATGGAACGACAGCCTCAACATCAAAGACCAGACTCAAAGTACATAAAGCAGTGAACTATATATGCAGTGTTCAAGACAGAAGTCAAAATCATAGTAGTATCAAGTGGCCAATGTCAAGAGAATAAAGTTAGGAAGGTCAGCAGCAAGTTTTACAATTCAAATCAAAGTGACTGAAGTCAAAAGCCAACAAATCGTGAAAGTTAGAAAAATGAAAACGTCCAGATTATCACAGTACGAAAATCATGCCATGGTGGCCATGAAATCAAACAAGCTGTGACAATAAAGTAATAAAGAATTATATGATTTGAATAAGTCAGAAATCATCACAAACATTCAACTTAAATCGAATGGCCCAACAAAATCATTGACGAATTCAAATAAATCTATACAAATGAAAATATAGGAATTCGAATCCTACAAAACGCAATCTTCATCGGCATGTAAAAAACCATTCGATTTCAAGAAAAAATGAATAATCATTCAACTCGAATCAAGATCGAGTTGAAGCAAGTTAACGAGTAAAGCAGAAAGCATAAATTACATAGCATATTTTACGAATTGAACTCGATCATCGAAGTAGCCGAAGAAAGCTACAAGGAGGAGGTCAATCGACAGAGCAAGGAAAGCAAAATCACATATTCGATCAACCAACTAAAGTTGGCAGCTTCAACAAAGTAAAACCCTAAATTTGGAAAAGGAACGAACAAAGACAAAGCAGCCATTTTTTATCGCAAATGAAAGAAGACATGGCTGATAGAAATAAAAAAGAGAAGGGGAACATTTTGTTGCATATTTAATTTACATTGGGCCGGTTTCTTTTATATTGTGCTTTAACTTTTAGGGTTTTATTGTTTATAATCGTTTTAAATTTGTATTTTTCTGTTAAACATTTGTGATTTCTAGTTGTTTGACTAGGGAAAGAATTACAGTGGTGTAGTTCGAGAACTCGCAACTCAGTGGCTGAGTTGTGGCGGTGTTTTGAGCATAGAGATAGCTTAGTCGATAGCGGGTGTCGTAAGTTTACGTGTGTAAGCGTCTGACTACTTAATTTCTAGTAGAAACCTTGGGGCAGCATGTAGACAGGGTTTTTCCGAAGCTGGGTAAATCTGTGTGTTCTATTTCTACATTTTTTATTATTCTGCTATGATATGTGCTGCTGTTACATGACTATTATCTGTGCTAAAATTATTTTGTATACTTCCGCATTAATTTTTTATAATTGATAGTATCACCCAATTCACCCCCTTCTAGGGTGAAATCGATCCTACAAAACAAACTTAACACTCTAGACAGAATTAGAAAATGAAATGGTAAAGTTTCACCAACATGTGGGTTTTGTAAAAATGCTGATGAAACAAGAGATCATTTTTTTTTTGAATGTGTTTGCTCAAAAAACATATGGACTCAAATCAAGTAGAGATTTAACATAGACTTCCTAATGAATGCAAATCTACTGGATCATGTGAATGCTATTTCAACTAGTCTGCTAATGGGATCTCAACATGGCCATTATTCTTTATTTTTTGGGATTTGCGAAAAGGAGTTAGTAAGTTGGGATTAGTTCGAGGCAATTTAGGTGACAAACATGTCTTTGTTTCTTGGTTTCCAGTGGGTCCTCTTATGAGTTTGTTAATAGGATATTATTTTCCTATACGCTTAGTTTTTTAATGCATTCTCTTGTACCTTTAGTTGATATTATGCATCATTACGTGTGAGTTTTGAGGCAAAAGTTTTCCTTTCACTTGTTTTGAATTTGTTCAAGAAAAAGTTTTCCTTTCACTTGTTTTGAATTTGTTCAACTAAAGTTGTATAAACTCCTATATGTATATAATAAAGTACCAAGTTTCAAACAAATTTATTAAGAGAAATAATTTATCGATTTTAGTTACTAATGTGTTCATATTAATAAGTATTGAATCGATGTATACAAAGTACTAAGTCCTTAAATGTTACTAGTTAACATGTATCGAGAAAAGATATCGATATGTCTATTGAGACCAGTGTTCGTAACGCTTTTCATACAATGGACGATGACTTATTATAACAACTTGGTTAGGAGCGTAATTTAATAAATATGATCGAACCAGGTTTTATGAATAAAATTTGGAATTTGGAATAAATATGTTGATTTCTAGAAATAAATTGAAATCTTGAGAAGGATAACTTTTCTAAATTTGGAAAATATTTTAAATGAAATAGAGGATGAATATTGGATAAATGAAGTTAAAATATTATTTTGGGAATTTATTCGACAGAATTATTTATTCAACATATTGTTTTATCAAGAAATAATTAAATATTGTACTAATTATAAAATTTTGATTTAAATTTCACATTCAAGACTAAGACTATATTTTATGGATTAAAAATGATTTAAATTCTTATTTTAGGAATAAGAATATATGTGTATATAGATTATTTTCAAGTAATTGAAATTTCCTTAGTTTAAAAATTGAATATGGCTATCGAAAAGGTATACTAAGCTACATATAATGCTAGAAAAATACTTTCATGGATTAGAAATTTTATAAATGAATTCACATGATTTAAAATATATCAATATGGGTTGATAGCATTTCCAAATGAAAGAAATACGGTTTTCTTTCTAAATGTAGCCTAAAACCCTTTATTCACTTCATGACAGGCTAAGTAAAAAATTATCTCCCTCATTTTCATTCACTAACTCCTTTTTAAAGCTCCTAAAACGTTGTCATTGTAGCGCTAACCTGACCGAAAGCAAAAATCAACAAATCCAATCTTATTTAAGTGTTATTCTAGAAAGGTAAATGCTCTTAATCCATCCTAACCCTCCAATATCTCTTAACTTAAGTTAAATTCAAATTTTAAGTATCATTTTGTGCTAGGCTTGCAGAAGTTTGAGTGAAATTTGGTTAATTTAATCCTTTGCATGCTTCTTGTGATGCTTTAACTTGCTGTATGTAATGGTTTTATGGACGTTTATGCTTGAGTTGATGGAAATATTTATATGAATGTATATAGCTTGTTTCATTGCTCTGATTATGAGAATATACCAAAGACCTAACTGGAAAATCACTCATTTGCTTGTTCATATGTTGTTAGTATATTTCGTGCCTTTACCATGTTATAGTACTATTAAAAGAAGGCCACATAATGCTGGAAGATCACCAAAAAAGTTATTGGAATGGTGGGAATTTGCTAGTAGAAAATGCTTCAGACCAATCGACCGGTCATGCCCTAAAGTAAGCTCCAAGTAAAATGCATTTTGGTTATTTCTATTTTTGGAACTTTTATTTTAAAACTTGTTTTAATAATTATATGCTTTCTAGCACACAAACACACACACATACATACATGCATATACATACATACATACATACATACATACATACATACATACATACATATATCTTTATTAATAGTTGTAATTGTAGGATCGATTTCACCCTAGAGGGGGATGAATAGGGTGATGCTATTAATTATAAAAATTATTGCAGAAGTTTATAAAATATTCTCAACACAAATAACAGCAAAATAATAGCAGAACAGAAAACAGAACACATAGATTTACCCAGCTTCGGCAAAACTCTGCCTATGTGTTGCCCCTAAGGTTTCTACTAGAAATTAATCATTCAGACGCTTACACACGTAAAATCGTGACACCCGCTATCGATTAACCTTAACTCTACACTCAAAATCTTGCCACAACTCAGCCACTGAGTTGCGAATTCTTGAGCTACACACCGTAGTTCGTCCCCTAGTCACATGACTAGAAATTACAATGTTTAAAAGAGAAATTAAAAACACTTTAAAACAATAAAATAAATAAAATCTAATTTTAAACATTAAAGCCCAATATCATGTAAAAAGAAGCCGGCCCAAAAATTAAAGCATAAGAATAAACTTATCTCCCTTCTTTTATTTCTGCTTGTATATTACTTCAGCCCGCTTCCCTGCTTGGTGAAAATGGCGGCTCGTTCCTTTATTCGCTTGCTCGAAAATTATGGCTTTTCAATTGAAGAAGCGCATACTTCAATTTGATCAATTGAATATGTGATTTTGCTCCTTGAGCTGTCGATCGACCGTCTCCTTGTAGCTTGCTTCGGTTGCTTCGATCGAATTCGATTTTTTACTCGGATATGTAATTTATCTCCTATGTTCTTCTCATTAGTTCGCTTGAAATCGATCTTGACTCGAGTTGAATGATTATTGTTCTCTGTTTAGCTCGAACTCGAATGCATTTTCACTCCGATGACGATTGGTTTTAAATAGGATTTGAATTCCTATTTTCTCGTTCGTTTGGATTTGTAATTTAATTTATCTCGACCATTGATCTTCGTTTGGATGCTTGAGATTATTATTGACTTATTCAATTCATATTTATTTTGATTTTTTGCTTCTCACGGCTTGTTTGATTTCGTGGCCACCACGGCTTGATTTGCAGTTGACCTCGCATTCTCTGATTTTCTGAATATCAAGGCTTTGGGTTTCTGCATTTGAACTTGACATTGTTTATTCATGTTAATAATACTTGACTTGTTTGATTCTTTGCCTTTGACTCGACACGACTCTGTTTATGCGATGATATTATCTGGCTTTGACTTTGACATTTAACTTGGCATTTTCAGTTCGATAGTGAGTCTGGTTTGGCATTTGTGTTCCATCCCTGATAAAGTTGTAATTTGCATTTGGTTTTGCACATTTGTACATGTCTCTGATGTCACTGTTTTATTCGAGTCTGTGCATTCTACTATGGCTTGATGTCTTGTGGTCTTCATTTGCACACTGCTGTGTTTTCACTGGTTTGCATTAGAGTTTTACTGCTTTGAATTGCATACATATATGTTGCTTGGTTTTGTTCATGTACAGTCTACTTGACGTGATTACTTGATGCAGTAGTGTTCTTGTTTGCTGATGATGCTCTGACTGTTGAGGTAGTTCCGTTGATATTCGAGTTGCTATGCATTGCATACATGTGAGTTCATATATGTATGTGTTACTGTGCACGATGTTCACTTTCCTATGACATTTGGTTGGTCTTATTCATAACTCCATTTGTAAGTCCGGCTATTTGAACCATTCCTTTCACTTGACAATTTGGTTCATGTTCGGTCTTTGATATGCATGTGCACCATTGATGTTTGTATTGACTTTGATTGCTTGTTTCTCTGACCAGTTGTGGCATTCATACTTTACTATCATATAAGCTTGATGCCTCGATTTACTTGTGTACTTCATTCGCTCCTCTAGCCACTTGCCGATTACTGGTCTATTTGGTTCATGCTAGTCAAGTTGGACCAGTTCATTGTATTCATGTGAACTTCATTGTTTTGTTTGATCTGGTTCATGTATATGGAATATGCTCCATTTGTATATCCACTTGAGTCCGGTTCACCTTGAACTTCTTGTTGATTTTTGACATTGCACCCGAGTTGAATCCATCTTATAGCTCGGGTTTGACCTTGTGCTCGTGTCATGACTTTATTTTTATAGCACTTGCGCTATACCCGGCTTTTCATTTGGTTTGACCTGTACTCACCTATCCTATCAAGTATATATCGGTTTGCACGGCCTTGTGGCATGTATAGTGATACACTGTGCATGTCACAAGCTGTTCGTGTATGATGAATTCAAAATTAAATGATGACGAACAACCCAAATAATCAAGGCAAATAATATTTTCAAAAATACATTTTATTTTACACTACAAAATATTTTCTTTTCAATTTTACTGCGTTAGTGTTTATTTTGCATATTGCTCTGATGCTGGATTCAATCTGGAATGACATTGAAGACCAGTTTTGAGTGAATGAGTGATATGTAGTGAGGACAGTTATGTAATTAAAATGTATTGTAATTGAAAATTGTATATCTATAGTGAGAGCTTAAATTTGTACTACAAAATTGTAATAAATATTTGTTTGAATAAAATATCCTTTTGAATTTAAATTTTGTGTAATTTATTTTATTTAGCAAATATTTATTTAGTCTATGAAAAATAAAATAGTACATTTACAAATACATTTAAATGAATATATATATATATATGTTTATTATCATCAAAAAATCATATACTAGCATATTCAACAATAATATCTTTGATGTCTCACTTTTTTTATCAGCTGAACTGCCAAAAACACTCTAATACTAAATCTTAATATCACTGGAAAATATGATTTAACATTTAAATTTTTTTATAAATTCAAAACGTCCGTATTTAAATATTATTAAATCATAATGTCACTTAAAGATAGGATCTAACAAATAATGTTCTTTTACAAATTCAAAATGTGCACCTACAAATATTATTAAATCTTAATATTACTTAAAAATCGGATCTAACAAATAAATTATTATTTAATAATATAAGTAAAAATTCAAATTAAAAAAATTTGATTTTGCAATGTAAATACAAAATTTAAACTAATAACAAATGATTTCAACGCAAAATATTTGATTAAATATTTCTACAAATTATTTTCTCTTATTCAATTATACTAAGAACTTCCTAAGAAGATGTATGGTCAAATTGAATGTAGTCCTAAAAGTTAATACTTCTGTTCATTCGTTTATAGTAATTAATTCTATTTTTTGATTCTTTTTAACTATTAACAAGTGTGTGTTACTATCTTTATCTAATTCAATTAAGTTGGTAAGATTTTAATTTTATATTTTGACTATTACAACTATTTGGACATAGATATAATAATAACTTATTATTATAGATTAAATGAATGCATCTATATTATTTTTTGATGTCTACATGCCGATTTCTATATTTTTCTCGACTTATGTATCGAGTAAACAATTTAACTATTTAAACATATTTTACTTACCACGTTTCTTAAACGTCCAGTCCAAATTTCACAAAATTTAACATCTTGACTACGGCCTAGTTTGAATAGAAATAGAATATTTGCAGTTTTTCCATGGTCTTGAACGTATTGGATAGAATTATGAAACCTAGGCACCTGGGACAAGAGATGTCAACCCTACCAAGGGAACGAAAATTTCGAAAATCCAAAAAATAAAAATTTCTCTAAACCATGTATATTCATATTTATGATTACTTTTACATTCTTTATATGTACTCATAATTTCCTACATTTTCCTTAAACATGAGTTGTATCTTAATAAGTTTGGTGATTTATTTTGAATGATGTAAACCATGAAAATTTAAAACTAAGGTGGGTACTGTTGAATGAAAGTGATTTTGAGAATGCATAAATAACTAGATAGATTATATTTAGTTCATTTATAGCGAGAGAGACTATCAAATAAACTAAATTGAATTAGTGTAGAAAACAAAGCATGGATATGTAAACTTAATGCACTATATGGGAGAGTTTTATACTTCCACCAAAAAGTCCAACTTAACTCAAAGATAAATTCACCAGCACGATAGTTATTTCGTATCGATTAGTAAATAGGAACCATGAAAAAACACTGAAACTTTATTGAAGACAAAAGAGTAATTAGAAAGTTACAATGTTTTTTCATGGGTTCCTTTTTATTAATCGATACTTAATAATTATCGCGTTGGTGAATTTATCTTTGAATTAAGTTGGACTTTTTTGCGAAGGTATTAAATTCTCTTAAATGGTGCATTAACTTTATTTATCCATGTTCGATTCTTTACCTAAATAATTTTGGCCAATTTCATTATTTTATCTAGTCTATTACTTTATATTAAAGTAGGAACTTCCACAAACTGACGTGGACTCCTCCGCTTTTCTCATTTCAAAATACCATTTTATTGTTCGCTTCCACGTTTTTTTCCCCTACTACCATTTCGTTATCTTCTTCTGCATTTATTTTTTTCCCCGCCTCATCTCGAACTGCTACACCACGTGGTTCTGCCAAATCCCTTCCCTTTCCACTTCATTGCCCTCTTTCTTCCCTAATACAGTAATGTCGAATTCCATCCTCCTCGTCTCCTCTTCCGATTCATCCTCCCCTACCTCAATGTCACTCCTGTACGCCAAATACTCAACACCGTATGACTCCTTTCCCACTCAGCATCGGCCGTAATGAACTGCCTTTCCGAACCTACAGGCGTCGTTCTGGCAATCATCCTGCCGAGTGCCCAACTAAGTATGGCCTGCTCTGTCCCCGTCCCCCCTACCGCTTAGTAGGTTGTATAGGTAACTGCTTCCTTCCTCACCGTATTAGAAGTTTTATTTTCTTATGGGATGACTGATTTGCTATCTCCGCTGTCGTCTTCCACCAATTAACATTGTGACTTTGACAATTTTATTTACACCCTACGAACTGTCGAATTTGTCTGACTCTATTTTTAATTTTGCGACGACTTTTCAGATATCCAGCCAGTCGACCCTGAGCATACGACTTCTAATTTTCAATTCATATATACTTTTACTGTGCTGTCTTTGTAAACTAATTTTTCCAAACCGACGATTAAAGGACGTAAAGCTTGGATAGAATTGAACCAATCCTATTGAATTATTAATTGACTAAGGTTTGAGTATGGGAATTATTAATTTGAAACTCTACACTAATAATTGTCAAATTCTAAACTATGCATTGTATCTATGTTAACTAAGGCTTGATCACTTACAAGTTACCATGAAATTACTGATGCAGTCATCTTTTGTTTCCCTCTGTTCATGATTTTCTTCCCAAATTGCTGCATTATGGGACTTCAAATTGATTCGACTGTTAAGTGTTTAGCTTATTCCTCTACCTTCACTGCAAAGAAAAACTAATTCACGTTAAGTGCTAATTTAGACATGTCCCTACAGCTTCATTCAAAATATATATTACATTGAACATGGACATTACTATTGTTTATTAATAAATGAATACACATATGAACTGCATCTTAAATGTAAAAAAAAATTGTACCCACTATCCATATTTACGCTTTACCAGTTACCTTACTAGATTGTATTCTGTATTTGAAAACCGTTGTTATCCATTGCATGGTTAATGTACCACTTTTGTGGTTTTGGTTTACTTAAAAAGTTATAATACAGAATACTGCTCAACTTGGATAAATAATTTGTTGTCTGTAAACAAGGATTCTCAACATAAATTATACTACCATCCGACTGGACAATTTACTAATTTGGTTTTCGACGTAAACCCAGTTTTACTGTTTGTATTTCAGATAATGCTTGCCTTAATTTTATTTCCCGCTTATTTACATTTATTTATATTATATTTTTCTTCTCCTAATATAGTTGAAGACTACCATATTTTTTTACATTCTCCTCCCCATTTTGGTTTTACGTATAACTGACTTATATATTTTATAGGCACAAACTAGTTTTTAACGGTGTTGAAATATGAAAAAAAAAATGAAGGTAATTGTGGGCTCCTACAACTGTACAATAATCACAGTTTACTAACACTGCAACATTCTGAATGTTTCGATTTTTAGCATAAACAAATAATGTTTCAATTTTACCGCTTCTATTATCGGCAACCCATCATTTACATTACATGCTTAGTTTGCACTATTGTTGTCTCATAAATTTTCGATAGATTTTTGATACAGTTCATTTTTGTTCACGAGATTATCTACGAATGCTTCACCCTTATTTAAACAATTATCGTCAACATGAATTACATTACACTCTCATTGCACCAGTTACCACTTTTTTTAAAATCCGGTGTTTACTTGTGCAGGCAATTGACGTTTATGTTGTGTAAACATAAGTTATACCGATTGGTGCACGGTTTAATTCAGAGCACGCTGCTTTAAGAATTGAAACTACAATCAACGTGCTTCGCTCTATTTTCGCTCAATTTATTACATCTTGCTGAATCGGTAACATTTTCCTTTCCCCTCTTCCTTTTTGACTTTTTGAATCAAATGCATTTCTGCGCTTCAGCTTGAAAGTATTTAATCCCCTTTTTAGGTTAAGTGAAGCACGAATAACCACGCTTTAGCGTCCATAATGATTTTCATTCAAATTCAGTGATATGTTTGTGTTTAGCGTGTAAGCGTTCCTTAACAAACTTTAGTTTATAAGAATTTCTCCACATTTCAAGTTTAAACCGCAAATGTCAACTTTGATTTCTCATACACTCATTCCAACGATTTGATCTATCCATATCAGATTGGTCGAATTTGTCTGACTCTATTTTTCATCTACGATGGCTTTTCAAATATCCAACTAGCCGACCCTAAGCATACAAATTCTAATTTTCAAGTCGTATACACTTTTCTATGCTGTCTCTTTAAACTAATTTTTCCAAACCGACGATCAAAGGATGTAAAGCTTCCATGGAATTGAACCAATCCTGTTGAATTAAAGGTGACATAAAAGTTATTTTAAATAAAACAGTGACATTATGAACTATGGAATCCTAACATTTACATGGATTTTCCATAAAAAATTATAACAAATACCATACTTGCATGGCATACATAATTTATGTCAATATTGGACATGTAAGTAACTGATTGATGCCTTTTGAATAGTGGTTTCCATAAATTTCGCTTTTACCATTATTATGTTTCTAAGAAAATTTTAATTGCTATTCGTTATGTGATAAAAAAACCGAGGACTGAATATGTTATACATTATTTATGATCCTTTGCTAAGCATAAAACACAATTTAAAATTGACTGTTGTTACATACATGGAGGCAATGAGATTCTGCAATAACAATTCAAATGTTTCTCTTTTAAGCCATGCAGCATTAATTAAGGGTTGAGCATGCCACTTATTAATTTGAAACTCTACACTAATAATGGTCAAAAGTATGAACTATGCGTTGCATCTTTACTAAATAAGGATTGATCACTTACAAGTTGCTATGAAATTATTCATGCAGTCATCATTCGTTTCCCTCTGTTGATGATTTTCTTCTCAAATTACTGCATTCTAAGACCTGAAATTTATTCGAATGTTAAGTGTTTAGCTTATTCCTCTACCTTCACTGTAAAGAAAAACTAATTCACATTAAGTGCTAATTTAGACATGTCCCTACAGCTTCGTTCAAAATATATATTACATTAAAGATGGAGATTACTAACGTTTATCAATAAATGAATATACATATGAACTGCATCTTAGATGTTAAAAAAACTTATGTCCACTGTCCATATTTACGCTTTACCAGTTAACATTACTAGATCGTATTCTCTATCTGAAAACTATTGTTGTCCGTTGCATGGTTAATGTACCCACTTCCTGGTTTTGGTTGACTTAAAAAGTTATAATACAGAATACTGCACAACCTGGATAACTATTTTCCTGCCTATAAAAAAGGATTCTCAACATAACTTATATTACCGTCCAATTGGACAATTTACTAATTCGATTTTTGACGTAAACCCGCTTTTATTATTTGCATCTCGGATAATTCTTGCCTTAATTTTAGTTTCCACTTTTTTATAGTAGTTTATATTATATTTTTCTCCTTCCAGTACAGTTGAAGATTATCATATCTTTTTAACCTTTTCCTCCCTTTTTTGGTTTTACGTATAACTAACTTATATATTTTATAGGCAGAAACCATTTTAATGGTGTTTGAAATTTGAAAAAAAAAATTGAAGTAAATTGCAGGTTCCTACAACTGTACAATAATTATAGTTTACTAACACCGCAACATACTAATCATTTCGATTTTTTAGCATAAACAAATGATGTTTCAAATTTGCCCCTTCTATTATCGGCAACCCCTCATTTACGTTACATGATAGGTTCGTACTACTGCTGTCTCATATATTTTCGACAGATTTTCAATACAATTCATTTTTGTTCATGAATTTATGTATGAATGCTTTACAACTTATTTACTTCAATTTTTTGTTTTTGGTATATTTTTAATGCAATGTTATTGCTAACCATTTTGCTACATGTAAACAAGGATCATCAACTTGAATTACATTACACTATGATTGCACCGGTTACCTCTTTTTCTTAAACCCGGTGTTTGCTTGTGCAAGCAACAGGCGTTTGTGATGTGTAAACATAAGCTATACTAATTGGTACACAGTTGAATTCAAAGCACGTTGCTTTAACAATTGAAACTACAATCAACCTGCTTGGCTCTGTTTTTGCTCTAATTTATCACAGGTTGCTGAATTGGTAACAGTTTTCTGTACTCCTCTCCCTTTTTGAATTTTTGAATCAAATGCATTTCTGTACTTCATCTCGAAAGCGGATAATCCTCTTCTCGGGTTAAGTGAAGCACAAATAACCATGCTTTAGCATCCATAATGCTTTTCATACAAATTCTGATATGTTTGTGTTTTGCGTGTAAGCGTTCCTTAACAAACTTTAGTTTATAAGAATTTCTTAATATTTCAATTCCAAACTGCAAACGTCGGCTTTGATTTCTCATATACTCATTCCAACGATTTGATCTATCTATATCATATTCAATGATCGGAGTTTTAGTTTTCATTATTTGAAGGACATAACATTGTCATCTATACTTACGCATGGGCCTCCTTACAATTTCATAATGCAAATGATTTGTATGCGATTATCCTAATGTTAGGTGTGCCATGCGTATCGCATATACAAGATTATATTTTTTAACCATCATTATTTTATTTATCTGACAAAACTAATAATGACGAACTGATAGATGACGCAAACAAATTAGAGGAAATTATAGCAGAAAATTTTTCTGATAACAAGGTGAAAACTAGAGAGGGGAAAACATTTTATGCAAATTATATGGGGCCGAAAACATAATAACCATTCCCTAACCAAACTTGGACTAATATTGCATGTAGTTTAGATAAGTATATAGTTTGAGTTAATCAAAATTACGGTAGGGGTTTATGTATTCCAGTCTTATTTTCTGTTCATTACCATTTAAACTATGCACAGATGATGAACTAAAGATACAACTGTGCATATCAACTTTGCACAAGTCCCTTTGAATAATTATGTCTTTGAATGCTAATTTCTCTTAATATTTGATGTCCACCTCTCAGTGCAATGAATTCGTTTCTCGGCAGACAAGGTTTATGAATACCCAGTCTATAGGTGCAAGAAAATAAGGTTTATGAGTACCCAATGTATGGGTCCAACTATAGCCGTCTTCCCTATTTTTCGTGGTTTTGTTCATTCCGACCTGCCTATTTTAATTGACTAAAACATGACTATTTTCATCTCTATTTGTGATGCTGCTTTCGAGCTGTCCTCACTTTATGGTAGTAAAGTTAATTAGATGAATATTGCACATGCTGTTCTTTTTCTACTGCTGTATTACGATTTTTGTTTACCCTTCCTTGGCCGTATGGTCTAACCATATATAACCATTACTATTATTTTTTTTAAACCCCTTTTCTTTCCCACCAGCTGTCCTTGAATAAGCGCACTCATCATATCCAAAGTCAACAGGCTGTGTGGTTGCTTTTGATGTCAGACAGCAGCATATCACACACGCATGCATGTCAACAGTCGGTACACATACTTCATCTACCATCTTTACACACACTGTTCTACCATTTACAACTGTCTTAATGTTTCTTTACATTCTTCGTGCTGGTATACTAAAATTGCGCTGACTGTCATGAGGTTGAACTAATTTATAAACCCAGATATGCAAGTCTGCAAGAGCGAGATGTAGATTGCTGCTGGCGTGGAAATGGCCAAAAAGATATCATACAACCAGATGAATGCAGTGCAGCCACTTTGTCATGATTTCATAAACATGTCCCTGTATAATTTCGCTTTCTTTGCTGAAAACATGAGGAGGATGCTATCAAGCTGATTTCTATCGAGTGATCTTACCATCGCCAGAGTTAGTCCATTTTACTACTCGCTTTTTTTCCTGTCTGACTACACTTACTATGCACAACCGTTTAGGAAATGCTATTCTCTGTTTGTAGTTTGTCAGATAAATCATCATCACAGACATCGAATACCGAGGTACAAAACAAGGAGGAAAGCAGTTATAGGTATGACTGGTTTTATTCTTCATCTGCTGAGGGACATTGACAGAGCTAAATACGCCTTCTTTACAGTATGGGTGTTATAGGCTTTGAATGTTCTTATCATTTTTGATTTTTATAGCAGAAAAACACGGCCTGACAGGATGTCCATCGACTTATTTCTGACATCATTTGACTCGGCTCAAAGGGGGAACATCATACCTATGTCTGCTGCTTCACACTGTACCCGTCTTTCTACACTTAGGAATTATGGGCAGCGTATGTAACACACATTAACTTGGTTATTATAAAATACATTGACTGTTCAAATCTTTTCTAAATTTGTTGGCTAAATATGCAGATAAAATGTTTTCGGCGCATAGTTTTGGTCCTCCTACATGTACATGTTCGTACTGTGGAGCATTGCTTTGGTTTGAAGAAAGGGTAAAAAAGGGGAGTACGAATTCAAATCCAAAATTTTCAATATATTATCAGAAGGGAAAGGTTTAGCCACTATCCTACCGACCAACCCCCGATTATTAAATGGATCTTCTAGACTTCAATGGAGGTTCTGTCTCAAAGGCATTTCGACAAAATATACGAGCTTATAATTCTATTTTTGCTTTCATGTCAATGGGTGGGAATGTTGATAACTCCATAAACAATGGTTGTGGTCCATATGTTTTCAGATTAAATGGTTAGAACTACCACCGAATTGGCTTGCTTTTGCCTATGACGGGTAAACCAAAATTTTCTCGGTTATATTTTTACGACACCAGTAATGAAGTCAGTAACCGAGTTTCATCATGTGGTAAAAGTAGGATGCAAAATTTAGATGTTGGTATTGTCAACAATCTAATATGCATGTTCAACAACTGCAGTGAGTTGGCCAAAGTGTTTAGGATGGTTAGAGATAGATTTATGGGTTGGAATACCAGGCTATCACCGTTAGACTATTGAGGAGACGTTATAGGGATGGACGACGGTACAATTTACCTACTACGTCAAAGATTGCATCATTGATTGATTACTCAAATGTGAATTTGTGTGGCTGTCGTGATATTGTGATTGAAGATAGAAATGGAGTATTGAAAAGGGTTAGTGAAATGCACCCTTCTTTTATGTCCATGCAATATCCACTTTTATTTCCTTATGCCGAGGATGGTTTCAGGTGTGATATAGGATATAGATTATTTGACGTATGTTTACAAACTAAAAGACAGACCATGACGATGCGGGAATATCTTATTCAACACAGATTACAAGATTGCCCGGTTCTGTTGTGGGGTGGTAGGCTTTTCCACTTGTTTATTGTAGACAGTTGCACATGTATTGAAGAAGACAGGCCGTCGTGGGTAAAGAGTAATAAAAGTACGTTAAGATGTGAACTGTACAGGGTCTGCAAGATGCTATTACGGCTGGTGACAAGAGTGCACGTGTAATAGGAAGAAAGTTAATTCTACCATGCTCTTTCACAGGAGGTCCAAGGTACATGGTGCAAAACTACCAAGATGTTATGGCCATCCGTTGGCGGGCGAGATCCCCAGATTTTTTTTGTAATGTTTACGTGCAACCCGAAGTGGCCTGAGATTGAAATGGCTTTAATAAACATTCCCAGTCATAAAGCCGAGGATAGACCGGACATTGTTTCCAGTGTTATCTATATGAAGCTTATGGAGCTGCTGCACGACATAAAGACAGAATGTCATTTTGGAAAAGTCAAAGCACGTAAGTTTGACCAATTGTTGCTAATTTTTTTTACCTTTTTAATATACTTTCATCGGCTTAACTTATTTCTTATTTGTCTTCTTTTTTCCCAGTTGTTTACACAATTGAATTTCAGAAAAGGGGACTACTGCATGCTTATATACTTATATTTGTATTTGGCGATCAGAGATCAAAGACCGTTAACCAAGTTGACGCAGTGATTAGTGCTGAGATGCCAGATTAACGCGTAGATCCCTTTTCTTACCAGTAAGTGTGTCAGCACATGATTCATGGTCCATGCGGTTACGCAAATCCTGAATGTGCTTGCATGGTGGAAGTTTCATGCTCCAAGAAATATCATAAACAATACAGGAATGAAACCAGTTTTGACAAAACTGGATTTCCTATGTATAGAAGACGCAACAATGGGTTGTCAACTGAGACAACAAATGGGTTTTTGCAGGACAATGGTTGGGTAATACCTCATAATGTTGATTTAGTTGTCAAATATCAAGCACATATAAATGTAGAGATATGTAACAGAGCAAGGTTTGTTAAATACCTATTTAAGTACATCAACAAGGGGCATGATAGAGCAACTATTATTATTGAAGATAGCGCGAACAAAGAATGCACCTTAGTTCGGGAGGGTGATGAAGTAAAAACTTATTTGGATTGCAGATATATTTCAGCTTCAGAAGCATCGCGGCGAATATTTGAGTTTGATGTCCATTACCACACTCCAGCGGTGGAGAGGCTAATGTTTCATTTGCCGGGAGAGCAAACTGTGTATTTTGATGAACATAACAGTTAAATGATGTCCAAGGAAGGCATAATCTATTCAAAACTATGCTCAACCAGTGGTTAGAGACTAATAGAACGTGTCACGCAGCTCGCCAACTTACCTATGTCGATTTTCCTACTAAGTGGGTATGGGATAAGTCTATGAAGGAGTGGAGGATGAGACAAAAAGGATAATGTATCGGTGACCTACATGCTATGAAGACATTAGAATAGTAAATGGTGTTGTTTTCAATATCTTTAAAGACGCATGCCTTGCATGTGTTTGTTAGACGATGGCAATGAGTGGGATGAGGCATTGACTGAAGCTGCTTCATGGGCATCCCCAAACCGTCTACGAGAAATGTTTGCAACGTAGCTGTGTTTTTGTGAGGTTTCAGATGCAAAACAACCGTGGGATAAACATTAGGAGAACTTTATCAAGGATATGGATGGAGGTACATATGCAAGAATGGATGTAGGTCACATGAGATGTCTTCGAATATGGTGAGATCAGAAGCATTACATGCTTTAGAAAAGATTATGCCCAGAAACAACATATCGCTAATCGAGTACGGGTCGATAAGGGAAGCCGACCTTGGAAGTTTTCAATTGGTGGATAACATACTTCTATGTGATGAAGTGGACTATGATTGTGAATTGCTATGCATGGAAGCAGAAGAGTCAGTGCTATTACTAAATTCAGAGCAGAAAATGGGTTTCGATGCCATAGTCTACTCTATTCATAACATCAGTGGAGGTTTTTTTTGTCTACGGAAGTGGAGGGACGGGGAAGACGTTTTTATGGAATACTTTAGCGTGCACTATACAAGCGGAAGGTAGAATTGTATTGGCAGTAGCATCTTCAGGCACTGAATCACTTCTACTTTCCGGTGGAAGAACTGCACATTCGAAGTTCAAAATTCCTATGTATCTCGATGACATGTCCACATGCGACATTTCCAAGCAGTCATGTTTGGCTGATTTACTTAGATGTACGGATTTGATTATTTGGGATGATATGGTTCACCTAAATGCACTCGAAGCATTTGAAAAGTCATTGTTAGATATAGCCTCCACTGACTCGAATAACGATGATGGTTAAATTTTTGGTGGGAAGGCAGTTATACTGGGTAGGGATTTCAGGTTGACACTACCTTCTGTTTGTAAAGGTACAAGAGAGATGATTGTTCGCTCTTTTATAAATTATTCACCTTTGTGGCAGAGTGTAAAGTTTTAACTTTAACAATAAACATGATATTGAAAAATAACAACTTACCGGTTGATGAAAGAGCAATGTCGTCGTCGTTTTCTAACTTGATTTTAGATGTAGGCGAAGGGAAGCTGAAATCTATGTCCTTAGACGAGGCTGAAGAACCTACATGGATTCAAATACCTGATGAATATCTTATACCAAATGTAGATTATGCCATTCATACAATCGTGGAAATGATATATCCTGATTTGGATAAGAATATATTAAACAAATCCTATTTGCGGGAAAGGTGTATTCTGGCTTCAACAAACGATTGCGTTGAAGAAATTAATTCCTACACAATTGATCTGATAAGTGGTACCACGTAAACTTATTACAACGCAAATTCAATCAGCCCAATGTCTGATATAAGAAAAGAACATCATCTTTTGTATCCTCTTAAATTTTTAAACATGTTAAAACATTTAGGCCTACTGAACCATGAGTTACGTTTGAAAGTGGGTGTGTTGATAATGTTGATGAGGAATCTTAACCAAAATCTAGATTTATACAATGGAACAAGATTAATTGTTACGTAAATATCCACAAAGGTTATTGAAGCTGAGATTGTAACGGGGAACAATGTGGGTAGGAAAGTATTGATTCCGATGATAGTTTTAACCTCTGATGACACAAAGTGGCCATTTGTCCTACGTCGACGTCAATTCCCAGTTGAAGTTTGCTTTGCAATGACAATTAACAAAAATCAGGGTCAAACTTTTGAGTAGGTTAGAATTTATTTACCAAGGCCGGTTTTTACACATGGACAGCTTTACATAGCACTTTCTAGAATGGCATCAATGTCTGGTTTGAAGATATTACTTGGCACTACTAAACCTGGTTTTCAAAAATACATGCAAAACATCGTTTACAAGGAAGTCTTCACAAATATTGCTGGCATGATGTTCTTTATCCATCATCCATAATTTTAAAGTACTGATTTTAATGTTCACATACAATTACTGTAAACTGAGGTTCAATGTGTTTCACATGAAATAGGTGTGGAAGGCATAGACAATGCCTTGATGATTTGTGACTGACGTCGCATTCTGCTGACAATGGTAACCGGTAATTTGTTTGCAAACAACGGTTTATTACATAGTTTGAAATCTATATATATTATTTACTGGGTTTGTTGTCTTCAGAACACTGATAAATTTAGTGTGATAACTCTGTACATAGGTGTACGGTGTATTAACAAAGGTTTTTTTAACAGAAACATCATCATAATAAGCAAACCTGAAATAATGCCGTGAACAGAGCACCATCGGAAGAGAATATATAACATATCAGCATACTGCATATAAGTACCTAATTTGCACATGCTATACTTGGCTGTTACCGGAAATCAGTGCACACAGCATTAAAATATTTGTGAAATTTAACTTTCAAATACCAGTGTATTTGCACTGCATGTTCATCATCGCTTGGATGCACTTCCTGCTTGTTAAACTGCAGATGTTGGCTGCTCATTTTTCCTACATAAATAATTCCATTAGCAGATTTATAATTGCTACCATGTATTTTACAATTATACCTTTAAATTCCATGACCACCTCCAACCCATGTTTGTGTAGCCATGCTTTCAAAAATGTTAACACGTATTTGGAAATATGTTCACATATCCTCTTAATACATGACCTGTTCAGTTATAATTGCACTATGGTATATGAATTCAGAAGCGATCATTGTACACTCCCGGTTGTTTGAACCTAGTACCATCTGATTTTATTTCCATTTTCCTTAAATAAATGTATTTTAAGTACTGTTGCGGTTGATTAGAATGTCCCTGTACCCATTATGCGTTACATTAGTTAGCGCTTTGCTTAAACATTGACAATTTTTTTTTCATTGGTGCAGATTTTTTTGTGATGTTAGAAAGAATTCAAATTTTTTCCACCAGACTGATCGTTGTCATAGATATATATCTGATTTACAAATCCAACATCACCAATATTTTCTGGAAACACTAATTTGTTTTCAAATTATTTAACTATGATCAGCCAAAAAGAAAGTCCCAGTACTCTGTTATCACTGCCGTTACATCCTTCGTGGTTTGGTACAACATGATTACTGTGCTCACCATCCAACTTCTGGCTGCCTTAATTTTAGATGAATTTTACGACCTTTTTGAGAACCAATTATCGGTTAAATTAATTGCTTATCTGATTAACTAAGACGTGGCTGATTTACAACCCTCCAAACAATTATTGAGTAGAATTGCTGCATTTCATGCATGGATATTCTCCAGTAGTGTATTGCTATAAATCATCACCTCAGTTTGGGGTTTTCCACGATAGACCGTCCTATTGCTACATTGTTGGAAAAAATATGATAGATGATTTAAATCAGTCATTGGTTATAATACGTTGTAAACATCCAATAGAGTTTTGAAAATATATGTGTGTGGAACTGATTTCATTATCACTGTATGTTACTTAATCCTGTATTATTTTGAACTACTGTCCGGACTCTTACCTAAACACTAACACTGCTTATTGATTATTGGAGGGACGTTATTACTTAAGTTCAATCTCTCCACAATCCTTCTGTTTACCTCCTTCAAATATTTTTTAATCATTTTTAATCTTTGTACCATGGTCCTACCAAAAGTGAGTGCACTTTTAGAGGAACATCTATTCTCCTTAAAAATACATGCATACATAATATTTCATTAGAATGCACAATCACTTTTTGTTGAATAACTATAGCATATATTTTACTTAATTAATGGTATGTGCACTCTGATTGGTACTATTGGTCAAAATCTGTCCCTTCTTGGTTCAGTTCTTGACTTGGTTGTTTTACCGCACATCCTTCATTTCCTACGTTATCACATTAAGACGAATCAACTATTTGTACTATTTACTATTCTTCAACTACCCTTTTGTTAAATCAACTATCACCTAAGCTAATACTATGTGTGTGTTGCATATTAAATCAAACACTTAGATTCTATTTCTAGTAGGACAACTTGGTGAGCATTGGCAAAACTTTGATTTTTTTTTTCAACAAGGTAGGAAAACATATGTGATAAGGTATTATACATGAGGTATAAGATGGATGTGCAGATTATTCATGGAAAAGAACATGTGTTATCAAAAATTAATTAGCCAAACCTGCACAGAAAATTGCATGTGCCGTCGAACAAATATCATGTAGATGTCATGCGTGATGTTATTATATTTACAAATAGTTTTCAACTATTACAAATTTGTGTAAATAGTGCGACTTTTTTATTCCTAACCATCAAACATTCAATTCTCTCAATGCTGGAATATGTAAACATGTGTAATGTTGAAGTTTATTGTTCACACCATGATTTTAGGCATCAATATATACTTCGGGTATTCCTTATTCTACATTTTGATATTTTTTCATGACATGCGCACATGGTGACTGTGTTCTAATTAATATTTTTAAGATTGATTAATATACCAATTATATACCTTGTGTCTACCTTTTACTACAAACGATAGCCTATGTTATAGCTAATCTTGTCTCCAAACATGACATTTGATTATTTAGTTGGTAATAAAATTGCTAACTCAAAAGAAAACATTATGAATTTTTGATTATATACAGCTCTAACTAGCATATGAATTTTCGTCAGAGGATGTTTGACAAGTTGAAAACATCCGTATCCGCATGACCGCCCTGATCATGAAGACTGATGAGAGGAGGAAACTTAAACTTCTCAAAGTTCAAAACTGAAAAACCATTCTCACCTGCATGCCATATATTATATGCTGCCTTTTTATGGACTTTCAAGAATTCGAGCTTTGTAGTGAAACCATGTGTACTTTCTTATTCTTATCATATTTCAGTACTTTGAATTAGAATTATGTATGTTTTATGCTCGCACCTAAGATTTACTTAAATTAGAGTTTCACAACCGTTTATTTTTTAACTGTTCTCTGCTATTAATCTCCAACACATAGTAATTACTTATGTTTCCTGCATGAAAGCGTTCATGAATATTTATTCCAAAACCATGTGCAATATCTATCTTATAAGGAAATATCTATCTTATAAGGATGCGTGTGAAGTCAAGACATTCTGGACACAAATCTGATACCATATACGTAGTAAACATCAAACTGCTACTCTGCAGGTCGGTATTGTATTTGTGTAGATGTTACATGATATATGCTTGGTCTGACCGTGTCCAACTCAATATTGCTGTATTTGTACAACTGTTATATGATTAACTAGGATGTAAAACCCAACGTATTTAACTCTTAACTCACATATTTTATGTTGTTGTAGTGGTCCTATCCGCAACAGTACGTACCAAGCTCTCTTTTGCATGCAACACAATTTCCATCTACTCCTTACTACCCATTTCCAGCACATATTTCTGGCAGTTTGCACAACCTATCTTCATTTCAATATGTTGTTGAATCTAACATATACTTATTGCTGTCAGTGTGGACCTGACTACCTGAGTTTTCTGACTGTTGTATGCATGAACAGTAGTCATGAAACTGTATTTGTCTAAATTTAATATCAGACTGCAACCGTAACTTCATATTTGTTTGGCTGAGGAAACATTACAACTGATTTAAAGCAATATTTTAGACGCATTTCTATTTTAACCTACAAACACAAGTAGTTACAGCCTTGGTTTAGTTACTGGCTAAGGTGTGGACCACATGCATCATCAACACAGAATTACTAAAATAAGTGGGTGATAGTTTTTTAGCCACAACAAGTTCCACAACCTTAGTACATCCTCAGTACACGAACTTCTCCCACTCATAATACCTTCCAGAAATGTATTACAAAATGATTGGAAACAAAAACATACCCTCGAATTCAGATAGTTAAATATTCTTTCAACCGCTACCCGCAACATGCAGCTACTCACAAACTGCAGGAGTGTGGTTGTACTGTTTGTAATATTTGTATTTTTTTCCTATGTCTGGATGCTCACAAACTGTAATACAAATTAAATAATTACTGTCGCAAAAAGTGGGAAGTTGAGGTTAAGTGCACCATCATGCTGACGGTTTAACCATGTTCTTGTGGAACACACCATTTGATGAAGATAGTCTGTACTCTCCTTTCTCCATTTCATAAACTTGCAACAACTTCTACCTTTCTTCTCAACTGGCTTACTAAAATCAATGGAAACAACCTGTTGCTTTCGAAACTGGTGTTTGGTACAAACTAGAATATCGTTCTTGTTCGAGTGGCTAGGTTGTGGAAATTGATCAGTCAGGGAAAAAACGAAGTTTACGCATTGAACATGAATTTGTCGACATCGAGGTATGGTATTGACTACTGTTGTTGTCGAGTTGGGTAGTATGCTTCCTTTTTTTCCTCTCGTCCCTCTTTTGATATTCATACAATTAAGGAAACACATGTTCAATCGCCTGTGCACTAGGATTGGTATTAATTTTGATTATATTCTCTTTGTTGCTCAACCGTGCTGCCCCTGGTCAAAAGCATGTAGCGGTAATAATTTGTCTGTGCACGTATATAAATTCATTTGTTTTATGCACTTGCATTATGCAACTTGGACCTTTCTACTGTATGGTTCATACGTGACAACAAAAACATTTGATATCAGTTATTTAGTTTACATTTGTTTATTACCATTTCTCAACTTTGTTGTGGGATCCTTAACCAATTTGTTCGTATCTGAGACGAGCAATGCTGTATATTTCAAAGCACCGTCCTTATTTACCACAATACAATGTAACATCTGCTGCCAATCTGCGTGTTGCTACCTGCATCTGTTACTTTCTGTCGGCATGTGGATTAGTCCACGTATCACAACCTATCTCCTTCCACTAAAAATAAATGTTATTTGTGACAGGGAAATGAGAAGGTGGCAATAGTTCGAAAACATATATTGCATCAGTTTGAAAGCATGTTTGAAGAACCTTCAGTGTACGACGTGATACGGTTCAACGTCCAGAATGCTGAAACAACATACAGAACTGTACATTACGACTGGACAATAGTTCTACGAACTGATACCGAGGCAGTCAAGGTAGCAGATGCAGTGGACAAAATACCATGGTATAAGTTTGCATTTGCTGATGAAAGCACACTTATAACCCGGCTATGCCGTATAGATAACCTTACGGGTACTTTCATCCCTCTATATATATCACCTGTTTTCATTAATAAAGGTTCCCACTCATGTTGTACACTTGTGACTTATTACAGATTTGGGTGGTATATTGCGTGCTATGACTAATGTATTTGCTGTAACTTCTAAAAGCAGAACACAAACACTGAAACGAGAGTTGTATGTGGAAAGAAATAGGTGCGACCATTTTAACCTTTTTTTATGCAATCAATCAATTGCTGCATTAATTTTATTTATCGCATAGTGGGAATACAAATGTAATGGGAATACGCAGACTCATCCCAATAAAGATGTACCAATGTTCCGATTTCACGCACTGAAGAACATTGGAAGTTCTGAAATACCGCGGGAGCGGCCATTAAAACCAATTTAAGAATTTAATTTTCCCCATTGACAAGCAATTATACTCCATAATTATAGACCTCGTTTATTACTAAATGTATGCGTTTGTCTTTTTTTTACTGTTTCTGTTTTTCTGTCATCCTATATCTCCTCCCTGTACAAAGCTTATGTTTGCTTGGTGGAAGATATCTATGCACATTCATTAATAACTTTATGCATGACAACAAGGGTATGTTATAGCATTTTTAACGAATGTTAATATCAGCAGGGTTGTCACCTATTTCATTCAAAATGTAGGTTACTTTTAGGGGCAAAAGGATAACATGTTATAAAAGAAACACGAGGATTGGCTGCATTTTTTGTTCATTTGATTTTCTGACCATATCCCCTTCCAACAGCAAAACATTTCTGTGCACTCTACATACCGCGGATTCGGTAGACATGTTCTGCCTGCTTGATAAATGTAGAAGATCAAGTGTGTAGTGCTATTTTTTTCTGCTACTTGACCACAGTACTGCAACGTGTATGGTCGTACGTTATTCCATTATGGTCTACAACAGGATGTTTTTGTTATTTTACAGTGATATACATAAATTTGTCATATGTTCACCTATTACTGTAATACCGCGTACAGTAAGGAAAATAATACTCAATCTAAAACGAAAGCCACTGATTGTGATGGAAACCATACAAATGTAAATATCAGGTGTTTTAGTCACCGTTAAAAAAACGGCAACATGGCGAGCACTTGGTTTCCACTAAAAAAAGGTAGCATTTCAGTTGGAAACATTACTTCAAAATCAAATCCATTACGGACATAAAAAAAGAGCAAAAATAAGGGTGGATAGTTTCAAAATTTAGTAGTTATAAAGTTTACAGGAGTCTCAGTCATTACAAACACATCTTATAGTTACCCATCTTCCCCTTTAACTCCAACGGAAATTTATCATGGTGTTTCACAACTTACATACTGCATACCATGCCTCAAAACAACGAGCAATTAGATAACAACAACATTACTAATGTAAATCCTTATGAACAAGATGCTTTTTTTAGTAGCCATGTGATACCCAGAATCAAACCATTGCATGTGGTCCATCAACCAACAAAGTGCACAAAAATCATTCTGCAATCAAAGTGAAGCATTGTCGGATTTCATTCGTCCAAAGTTGCACATTCATTACAATATTTCATACCACGCAGCACATAACTTCTGAATTTCGGAACCGTGTGAAAAAAATAGCTTGCTATTCATATAGGCATGACCATAGTTTATACACCATTACTGTACAGGATTCCTACGTTTAAGAATACTCCTTAACTATAATAAAAATATAGATGCTATGCTTTATCGATTAGATGCAATTTCATTTCATGTTGTGGTTGTGTTTTTGTTCATGTCTATCCCATCACATCACATGCACCACATACCTCTACTAACTTCATACTTGATTCAACACCGCCCATGTGCGTAGCACGGGCCACTCACTAGTTATTTATGAAATTAAAAGTTTTTGTCAAATTCACTTTCATTCAACATTACCTACACAAGTTCTGAATTTTCACCGTTTACCTCAACCGAAATTAATCACCAAACTGATTAAGTTACAACTTGTATTTAAAGAAACTGCAGAGAATTATTGGTATATATAAAATAATGATAAAAGTATGTCATAAACATGAACATATACGTGGTTTGAGGATTTTTTAATTTTTAATTTTTTTGAAATCTTTCTTCTTCTAGTAGGGTTGACATCTCTTATCATGGGTGCCTAGGTTTTTGAATTATATTCTGTAGGTCATTGAGACCATGAAAACAGTGCTAATATTTTATTTCTCTTCTAACCATGCGTCAATATGTTAAATTAAGTTGGACCTTTAAGAAATGTGGTAAGTAAAATATGTTTAAATAGTTAGATTGTTTTCTCGGTGCAAAACTCAAGAAATATCTAGAAATCAACGGGTACACATCAAGAATTAATACAATTGCATTCACGTAATATAATAATAATTATTGTATTAACTGTGTCCTAATAGATGTAATAGTCAAAATATAAAGTTAAATCTACATAATCAAATTAGATTAACATAACAGCATGCACTTGTTAATTATCAAAAAGAATAAAAAAATTAGAATTGAGTATTAAAAATGAATGAACAACTTAAAGTATTAACTTTTAGGACTAATTAAATTTTACCATATGTCTTCTTAGGAAGTACTTCGTATAATTGAATGAGACCAAAATTAAAATTGAAATTTCAATATTGAACTTTAATAATGGAAAATTATATGCACTTATTAAATATTTCATTTTAATTCTAGATATTAGGCGGGTGGAACCCAACCTTTTTCATAAACAGAAAAATTTACAATAATTAAATAGAAAGAGATATGCATTTAAAAAGTAATACCTAATCTAGCTAATAATACACAATTATTAACGTCACAAATAAAAAACCTTTACATGACAAGCACCTTTGTCCAAGTGGTTAATTGATTCGGCTTTGGTGCAGAACGTCATAAGTTCGAAACTTGCTTTCGAATGTTTATTTGACATGGGATATGTTGTCCCAATGATTTATTATATATAAAGTACCAGTTCAAAAAAAAAAAAACCTTTACATGTTTTCGAACGGTACACATATAATGCACATTCAATTAATGGAAATATCATCGAATAACAAGGTATAGTCACTATTGTAAAAGCCCTAGGCGCTAGACGAGTCTTACCATTTAGTGATTCGCCTTAGTCTGCCTAAACAAGATTTATTGCCTTATGTAAAAATGAAAACATATATTTAGGCACTGGTTAAACATTACTTAAGATTCAATACCATATTTATATATCAATGTGATAGTTTTAGACGGTTTTACCTCCTTAGCTTCTCCCAAGCACATTAAAAAATTTGAAATTCTAATTTCTATCAGTCGTAATCAAAACAAAACATCAAAATTTTGTCCAATATAAATGAGTTATAGAAAACACCTAGCTTCGATTAATACTCGATTAATTCTCATCTAAACGATTAATCCCTACTCTGTACTAACCATCTAGAGTTCGCCTAATGATTATTATAACCTTAGGTATAGCAAGGGATACTTCACCGAAGAAGAAAAAATATATTTGGTGGTTATGCAACTTTGTCATGCTTTACCTAAGAAGGAAAAAAATTAATTTTACAATATTTTAAAAATATTATTCTTTTCCTTTTATGATGTTATACTCATATTGTTACATCATCTATTATAATTAATTTTTCGACCTTTGAAATTCAACGATGCTAAAGTTGCAGAAGATGGATAATTGAATGAAGAGCTCATAAGTGATTAAGTGTAGGAAGGCATAAAAAGTCAGATGAGGAAATGTAGGCAGGAAATAGATTAACTTTTGGAAGGTCTATAAGTATTGCTTATTTCATTAAGAATTTGAAATCTAAATTTATAAGGAAAGAGTGGTCAACATCAATAAAAAATTAGAGTACGTAAAAAATAGTGGAAAGTCGGATGAAACGGTACCGATCGAAATGGATGGATCAGTACCGATCCATTTGAACATAACAACAAATCAGTACACGACTGCTATATTCTTTAGCCCATTAGTGTATGGGGGTTGTAATCTTGTAGCGTACAAGGAGAATATTTCTGCTGTGTATTTTTAATTGCTTTTGCTACTGTTGATCGTAAGTAATGATGAGGTTTATAACCATTTAGGTAGTTATGGCTCTGATTATCCAATATGGCATCTTTATACGTCGTTCTTGGAACCATATTTGTTTTATTAATTTTATTTGAATGATATAATTTCATGCGTTGCGTAACCAAAAATGTAATGAACTTGCAAATGAATAAATGAAATGTTTTGTTAAAATTTATGAATTCTTGTGCTCTTAATATTAATGACATAGTAACTGGTCATATTTTATCATTAGGAAATAATACTATGTATGACTCAAGCATCACAAATACCTATATTCAAGACTCAAAATGAGGGATATTTTAGTAATGCTGTTAATAAATACCCGAAAAATCTAAAATTTGTTCGCATCCACATCCGAAAAATGGATAAACATCTGATACCCGGAAAAACGGATGTGGATGCAGATATGAAGACATATGCATCTAAAAGTTATCTATTCATTTTTTGTCAAAACTATAATTTAAATTATGTGTATTTTAATATAATGAAAGATATTTATTTATTGCTTTATTAGTTTATATTCACTTGATGCTTATTAACTGCTCAACAGTATTTATTATCATCATATTTGTTAATTTTTAACACTTTTATAATCAATGGTATTGGAAAAAAAATATGTTACACTAAAATTTTCTATTTATATTTCTTGATTTATCAGTCGTTAGCGGATACGATGATTATCTCATGTCCATCTGCATCCATAGATGCCAATATCCGATATCCGAAAATAATTTCGAATGTGAATGGAGATATGACACTATCTGTATCCGTTGACAGACCTATGTTTTAGTTGATAAAACTGTTATCAAATAAGCGGATCTTCTACAATATTTGTTTCTTAAATGTTGTAAAAAAAGTTTTTGCAAACACATTTCTTTTGTAAATGTTTTAAGGGGGAATTAATTTAAAGGACAAAATTTTGTTTATTTTTAGCCTTAGGGACACGATCTCAGTATTTTAACTACAAGCACAAACATTCTCCTAAAAATTATTCATAAGGACAAACATTCTTTCAAAATTATTCATAAGGATAAACATTCTTCCAAAATTGCTACCGAACTAAAAACTGATAGCAAAAACTATTATCGAAACTACAAACTGATACCTAAAAACTGCTATCAATAACTAAAAACCGATACCTAAAGAAAGTCGTCCTTCAAGGTAAAATACTGAAGGTCTTTCCTTGAGGCTAAAATGCTGAGAAATTTTGTCTGTGACAATAATTTTCTGATGTTTTAATCGGTTTGTTTTGGAAAATAATTACAAATAATTATCTTCGACAAATATTTTGTAATATTGTGATAAATGTGTTCTGTCGAAATATTTATATCATATTATTGATGTGCTAAATTTTACCATGTTTCACAAATGTTGTAAAAGCTTACATTTAATTACTTTTTTTGAATATTACATTTATTGAATAACAATATTACTCAAATATTGAAATATACCTTTGGTTCTATAACGTTCGTGTAATGTCATAAAATTGAATACTTACGATAATATTTCAAAGTATCGTAAATGATAAAGCTAAGAACCTATAATATATGTTCAAAATATTTTAAAATAATAAATATTTTCAAACAAATTGTTTTCTATCAAAATTTTGTTAACAGCCCATTATTTTTAAATAGAAAAAAGCTATATTTTTTTTTAAATAGTTTAACTTATTCAATAAATCGACAAACATTAGCTGCATCAATTTTTTATTTAACATAACAAATGAATTTTATTGAAGGGTAGTTAATGAGAAGAATTTGCAATCCATGTGGTAGATATATGTTGGTTAGCAAACATAGCAATCCATGTGACTTTTTGATATAAATTAGTACCAAAAAAGGATCATCGGAAATAACGATTTTTGCCTCTCAAATAGAGTGCTATTTTGTTTACACCACGTCAACAAAACAACACTGCCCAAGTCGCCCAAGTCGCCCAAGTAGGAATCGAGTTTTGATCCCTACTCTGTCAAGTATCTCCTGAAAATGTGGCTCCAAATCCTAAAATTTTAGACGCCCTTGTGCCACAGCTCAACTTTACTGCTTATCTTTCACAAATACCAAATCAATAATAAATGCGTTAAACCTTAAATCACTCCAATTCCAGACGATCCAAATGACCCCTTTTGGTATCGTCATGAATTTTATTTGCACGGCCTCCATTCATGTTCAGTGTGCACGTATTTCATCGTCTCCTTGTAACCATCGGTCGAGGCAAGGAGGTTGATTATGTAGAAAGTTGAGATGTGAGAGATTATGGTCTAAGCTTTGGACTTTTGAAGCAGTATCGGAAGTTTGTGCTCTTGATAGCTCAAAATCGGGGGGTGATGTATCCATCAAAGTTTGTTTAGGTGCTAATTCATGTGGCAAGGGCACTAGAAGGTATTGAAATAGATCTGTTTCGAGTATTACAATTTGGAGCATTTGTTTTTGAAATTGGATTACTGATTTTAGTGTAAGAAGTTGTTATATAAGCATGATTCTTACATTAGCTTTAAACCCTGCATATACGAAATTGAAAAACAACATTAAACTATAGTTATTTCTTCCTTCTTTGCAATTAAATATTTTGGCTTTAAAATTCGACCTTTCAAGTAGTTGGGTTTATTTTCTTATTCTGCAGTAGTACCACTTGCAATTCAAGTGCTAGTAGCTGATTTGGCAGTTATCAATGAGAGTAGATGGATGTTGTTTTTCGAACGTTGTAAGATTCTCTCTTTGTGCGGTGATTTTACTTTGGAAGACGGTTTGACAAAACTAAGCACATCCATTTGCTTTATCAAATGGTGGTGAGAGCAATTCATGTCTTAAGTAGAGCGTCAAATCATGTCTTAAGTAGAGCGTCAAATCATGTCTTAAGTAGAGCGTCATTTCATATGTCTTGGAGCGAATATCAACAAATCAAATACCTTGGAACAAATATCTACAAATCAAAGTGCAGGCATTGTCTATAGTTGCCACTATATTGGAGAAATACTGTCAACAAAAACTAATACAAGTAGCGCTAAAAAATGGGTCCATGTTAGTGAAGTTTTCATGGTAGCTAGGTGCTTAAGGAAGATAATTTCCAAGGTGAGCCATTTGTAGGGAAGACATGGAAAGAGTTCGCCCAAGTACATTATACTACGAAAAAAGAGAAGTAAAATGCATGTAGAAGGCTTTTAGATTATGATGAAGGATAAGTAGAGCATATGAGGAAGGGAAGATGTACATTTCTTCAAAGAGAAAGTTACAAATAAACTTAAAGCATGCTTACCAACTTCCTCGATTACAGATTTTTTTTCCTCATTTTTCTGTACCTTAATTTTGCTAATATTTATGGTGAACATGTCCCAAATAAATAAGTCTGTTATATACAACTATCCAACTTTGATATGAATGTTGGCAATCTTATTTTAGCAATTTATGGTGATCGCCCTTTTAAATGATTTATTCATTATTCATCATCATTCACTAAGCGGTTAAATCACCAGTGATAACATGTTTCTGTAGAAGAGACTCCTAATTGTGACCAGAAAACTCGTCACAACAATCCAACTCTTTGTTTTCCTGCAAAATCATCAATGTACCTGTCATTTAGAGTTCATAAGATGTGCAGATACAGATTGTGTCCTATGTAGATTCAAACTAACTATTTCAATGCAACTTGAAATATTCCTGAAAATCAAGGATGCTTTATTGAAGTTTCCTTGTTTTATGTTAAAAATGTAGCAAAGTAGTCAATAAAGTGATGAAGTGTGCACGTAGACAAAAAAATTTAAAAGAAATACAAACCTCGGTCTGTGTGTTTTTGAAGTGCAAATAATTATGGGCATACAACCATACTCTAGAGGAAGAATATCGAATTGGTGATCTACTATGGCAGAATTCTGTAAAATGAGAAAAATAATTGGAGTTTGTATAAAAAAGTTTGAAGGAAACTAAAGCACAACCAATAATGGTTTGTTCAGTTGAAAAACCAACCATCGCGCAATCATTCGTGGTTTATTCAGTTGGTTATGTCTGGTTTTAGATATTCTGTGGTTGATTTACTAAACAGAATACCGACTTTTTAAATGATAAATATTTTTCCGTTTTATTGAAAATATAGGTTAAAGCGGCAAAGTCTTTGTTGTTTTAACCTATATTTGCAAGCAAATTGAATAAAAAGGCAAAAACATTGCGGTTTTATTTTATTTGCAAAATAAAACGACAAAGTCTTTATCATTTCATTTTTTTGCAACTTTTTTAAAACTAATTTGGTGGCTGATTTTAATATTATTTGGCTATGTAGGTGGTTCATTTAACGCAAAGGAAAAAGAGAAGTGAACAAGTCTATTGTTAGTTATGGTCTTAGCTTAAGCATATGGAGAAAAACGGAGAAAAATAAAGAAGTTTTGTTTAAATGGTTGCATTCCACCTCTGCACTATTGTATGCACTTGGAGACCCTAACTTATGTAACATGTATAGTGATTTTTTATGCCAAAAAAAGAAACAAAAAACAAAAATCAAATAGCAGAAACATATATAAAATTGTATTATCATTTTCAAGAACTGAAAAGCTTACATCTAACAAGAGAGCCAACTGAACAGGATAATGTAGCTTGAAGGTAACTATAGCTAACTGTGACTGATTTCCATCCCTGGAATTTGTCATTATTGTAATGTAGCTTAAAGGTAACCCATAATTTGTCATTTCAATTTTAGGGCATTGAAAATTAGGACATTGGTATAAGAATATGATTCAATAAATAAGCGTGATTACAAATGTATATGCATATAAATTGCCCTTATTGTAATGTAGCGTTGTTTGGTTGATTTTGGTTTTATGTATATTAGGTATTGTGCGCTTGGGAACCTTTTTATAGGCATTGTTGCAACCCAGTGTTGAACTTCTTTGTTACAATAAGATACTTTGATCTTCTTAATAATTGTTTGATAATCTGCCTATTTTTGTCGAAATGAACCGATTTTTAATATTTGTATTTTGTAGAGTGTGTTGAGATGGAGCCCGGACCGATTGATGGTAGGGCATTATTTCTTCAAGCCCAGCGTCGTACTTATAACGACATATGGATGCAAGTGGTTTTAAAAAATTGTAATGTTGTGTCATATGGTGTAGTTCCTGCTTTTTAATTATGTATTTATCATTTGATTAGCGTGATGATCCAGATACCACTATAAATCACTCCATGTCGTTAAAGAAAGTGACTTCAAACCATCCAGGAGTATTGGCTGAGACTGAAAGGGTTGGATTTTTACACATAACGAAGTTAGGCTACATTCAGCTTGACCACTATCTTATCACTGCTTTGGCAGATAGATGGTGATCAGAGACCTCCACTTTTCATTTTCATGTTAGTGAGATGATGATTACACTAGAAGATGTAGCAATGTTGTTAGATTTACCTATTGAAGGCAATCCAGTAGCTTATGGAGGAGCAACATATGATCATATGCAATTGTGTCGTGATTTACTTGGTCTTGGCCCACCCTCGAACAAATAAGGGGTAATGAGTTCGTGGAAGTCGTGTGGTATCGACGTCAATTGTCGCACGATATTCCAGCTAATGCTACAGAGGTTCAGATTCAGCAGCGAACACGAGCTATTATTTTGCACATTATTATTTCCCGATTAATATGCGATCATACAAGGACTCGGGTATGTCTAAAATGCCTACCGTATCTTGCTGATTTATGGGAGTGTGGTAATTTTTCATGAGGCAGTGCTGCGTTATCTTATATATATATATATATATATATATATATATATGGAGTTATCCAGAGTTTTTCTTTTGGAGAATAAATCTATTGTTGGATGTCTAACACTAGTACAGGTTTGAAACAAAATTCAATGGTTTACTGTTTTACATGATTTGTCTCATTTTTTGTTGTAATATTTTCTTTTAAATGCAGCTTTGGTCGTGGACTTGTCTTCCAATAGGAAGATTGTTAGTAACAAATGTTGTTATGGATCAGTCGATGCCACTTGGGTATCAGTATATTTTTTTATCCTTTTAATTTAGTTAAACGGTAAAATTTTCATGTGTAATATTCAATCATTAACATCGTATAACAAGTGGGTAAGACAAAAAATGCGCCAAACTCCAAGACAGAGTGTTAAGTTCTACTGCAACGAGTTAGATGTGCTGGAATGCTACAAGGGCACCGTACACACAGAAAGTGCTAGCACAACTTCCAATCATGTGTACAGATGCTAGATACTTGTGGACTGGCAGAGTACTATTCATAAGTTACACCCAAACTCATCCCACTTACCTAACAGGGTTATGAGACAGTTCAGTATGATGCAGCATATAGCGAAGACAATTCGGTATGATGCAGCATATACTGGATGATGCACCACAATGCACGTCTACGTATAACGAAAAGGAATATGGAACTTACATTCAGTTGTGGAATGAGCGTCATATAGATATGTAGATTGAGGAGCCTACCACTATGTTAGAGCAATACAAAAGGTGGTACTGGAACATAACACGGTGATATGTTCTTAAGACGCTAGTAGAGACAGTGTATAGAAGTCTGCACGTTCCTTGAGCACCATTTCAGAGGAATGTGGTAAGCTGACGTTGTAAGTAGTATTTCAATAAGTTATTATAGTGGTGTATGATGCTAATTTTCATTCAACTATACCGACTGCTTGTAACGACCAGATATTTTCAACAATTCGCATCCACACACGTCGGACTTGAATTGCTCAAAATATCAGATTGTTAATTTAAATTTTGGCAAAACTCAGCATATACAGTAAATAAATCAATCACAGATCACAGATACAGATTAATACAGTGCAGCAGGATAGATAAATAGTAGTTCATGAAGCTACTATATAAACATCGGAGTTAGAACTAAAATACAATAGAATATCTCAATTACAGTGAAGTCTCCAGTACAACAAATGACTTCTCTGAACAAATCAACTGGGAAGACGAAAGCTGAATCAATAGTTGGATCTCCAAGCGAAACTCTAAATTCCAAAGGTGAGTCTCAAATGCTGTATCACTCAGCCTGACCCGAGCGTAAAGCAAAAACACAAAACAGTCGAGTCAGGATTAATATTCTTATATCAATAAATCCAACTCAAGTGAAATATCAACTGAAATACAAGTAACTTAAAGGATGTTTGGGATAACCATCCTCTAAAGGGTCCATGGAACTATCTACAAGGAAATATACACCATAACACCGTGGTCATCTCAAATTAATTTATACTTCAAAACCGAAATATCATTTTCGTTTCAAATATATCTATTTTTCCCAAAATAGTATTTAATTATATTAAATAATTTATAAAGTAAAGTATTTGCAATTTCCTCAAACTTCACAAATCTCCTTCAAATCAAACTCGACTTTCCAATTTAAATTAAATTCAATCTAAATTCCCATTTTACTCCAATTCAGTTTCTAAATAACAAGTTCAAATTATATTGATTTCAAATACAGATCTGAATCACAAAATAAACCATTAAAATTCCAGTATATTTCAAAGTCTTAATATTCGACATTTTCAAAGTTAAATTTAACAGTTTCATATAGATCTTGATTTCACTTCATTTTTATTTAGTCAGGGAAATATTCGCTTAATAAATTCAATATCATTTAACTAGCCTTAAATTTCATTTTTTCTTATAAATATTTCCATAAATTTATTTGAACGAGAAATATTCATTAAATTACTTAAATCATAAACCAAGTTATAAATCATATCTTAAATCTCCGTTTCACCAAGTTTCAAATCGGTTTAATTAAATAAAATTCTTTATTGAATACAATTTCAAATAAATTCATATTATCTTCCCAACTTTAATTTATTCAAATTATTACAAAAATCTATTTTGAAACATAAATTTTAAATACTTAACCATATTATATATATTAAATCAAATCTTAATTTAATTAAATATTATTATTATCAAATCTATATATATCATTACCGTTTATATATATAAAAAATCAACATTTATTAAAACCATATATTTCTTTCCAAAACCATAGGATTTAATTTCAAAATACTTATACGGACCAACGGTGTCAGTATATAATTTCCTATTCTATGGTCAATTTGATACGGATATTTATCATTTCAATCCGTAATTTAAGTATATACGGGTAGATATCATTTCGACCCGCAATCCCAAATTCAATTCAAATGCAAATCGCTTGGGTCTATCATTTCAACCCATAACGAAATTCTCTTATTCTAAATTCCGTTCGGGTATGTATCATTTCAACCATAGTGAATTCTAAACTACAGGGAACTTGCAGAGTGATAACAGAGAATATAATAATATATCAGGCATATATCATCAATAACAGTAAAATATAAACAATAGGATATGGTGTCATATCCCACAGGTGAACAGTTACAGATAATAGCATAAATATAACAATTTATATAACTACAGCAGCATATTTCAATTGTCATTTCAACTGAAATCAAATTTAATAAATATAAGAACATTAATCGTGAGTGATTGCTCACCTTTCAAGGCTACGGATGATTTGACGATCAAATGAGCTATGAATCCAGTCACGAAGTTCAAAGCAAAGCTAGATTGGCACGAGTTCAACGGATAAGCTGATAATGCGAATAGACGAAAGCAAATCAAAAACCAGATTGACAAAGGTAGATGGTATATATATACTATATATACTATATACAAATCATATACAACTTATAATTTAAAATAACACATAACTTTTAAAATCTATATATACACCCATAACTATATAGATTCAATATTCTATTTAAACTTCTATAAAAATAAAGTCCTATACGTATCAATTTTATATATAGAATGACCTATATAAATATATCGCATGTACACTTATACTTATATCATTTAAAAATAAATATTTACAATTTATTAAAATATATATATAACCTAATGGTAATTGGGAAATTAAAATCTATATATAACATATGCATATAACTACAACAAATATGAACTAACATAAAATGATGGACTATATTGCATATCTTAATATATATATATATATATATATATATATATATATATATATATATAACATAGGGTAACTCACTTATATAACTTAATCTGTGTACTCATGTATAAAGTGCAACCTCTATATAGAACCAGCAAAACAAATACATACTGTCCAACTTATGTGCAGACTTAAATACATGCAAACTATAATTATTGTTTGGAAAGCTATATGAATATACTTCAAAATCAAAACATATACACGTTTGATAATTAAAATCAATGCTAACATATATACACATTTGATTATTTATGTATTATATTAAATATAAAGTAGCGCTCGAACATAAATATAACTACAGGTTATAATATGAACGAGTATAGAGATGATTTCGAACATATGTATAAGCTTTATAACAATTTTTTTTTTACTTAAACATACGTGAATCAATAGTATGCACAATGCATTAAAAATCAATAATTAAATAAGCGTAACAAGATATCCTATCCCTCACGCAATAGAAAAAAAAACTCAATAGGTCATTTCACTCATATATATACCGACACATTTTCAAACAACGTTTATATACTATATTCACGTAAAAAGCAACAGATCAATAAAACTAACTATATGTGTACTTAAAAACTACACAAACATATGCATGCTATAGTATGCACACAAAGACACACGTAACCTCATTTATAACTTATTATAACATATAACTTAAACAATGACAGAAAGATAACTAACCTATAACTAACAGTACAAAGAATTTTTAAGACATATTATATAATTTGTAATATATATACACACACACACATAAGCATACGAAGGCTATATTATATTTTACATTTAAAATCTTGTAAAACATATATAAACAGCGGTTTCTATCAATCAAATATAACTACATACCATCAATAGAATTTGCGAGAGAAGGTGATGCGGTGGCTTGCATGCAGCTGTGAATGAAGTGGGGAAAAGGCGGCTGAAATTCGAAAAGGAACAGTGTTTTCTTTTCTTTTCAAAAGTGGAAGGAGAAAAAATGAACCGTTCCAGAGAACACGCAAGAGGTATGCTTTATATATGTTTATAATATAATTTCAGTAGTGTGAATAGGGCAGAGAAACGGAAAGAGAATAATAAATTGAAATTTATGGAGATGTAACAGCTGACTATTAAATATTTACCTTTTGGTGGAACAGTGTTTTAAAAAAAAAGTGGTGAAGGAAGGATTTCATTCCAGGCAAAAGAAAGGACAAGGATGGTATATATATCAAAGAATTTCCAAGTAACGTAAGCAATGAAAAAGGAAAGGCAGAGCAGAACGCATCCAAATATTTATGAAATAAAAGGAATAGTAACGGTCATCCGTAGTTTTAGCTTCCTTATTCAAGCAAATAAATAATGTGGTCCAGCTATAACGTTTAAATTTTGAAACGAAGGAAACAGAAATGGGACGGGTTGCAAAGGAAAGCCACGCAAAAATGGAATAAAACGTTAACCATGAAACGTGTCACATTCAATGGAAACAAACTGAAATGTTAATGTCAAGCACAGGAATTAAGGACAATAAAGTAGAAAGCATGAGAAACGTAAAGGTGAAAATGTTTGAAATGGAATAAATAGGAAAGGAACAAACCCGAAATGAAATTGCAACGGATAGAAAATTAAAGAGCTACAGCACGAATACAGGGAGTAATAAAGGTAAGGTATTGATTGGTTTGTAACTGATGTAAAATTTGAATGGAAAGGAAAGAAATAAAATAAAGTGGAACGTACAAATATTATATACTACCTCAAAAGAAAAGTGCAAAATGAAAATGGACAGAAACGGACCACTGAATAATAAACTTGAATGATGGATTGGTGACCGCTGTCCATTGATTTAAACGCAATTGAAATATGAGCGTTTGCCCAATCAATGAAGAAAAAAAATGTACACAAATAAATGAATCTGGAAATAATGAAGATGAAGGGGGAAAAAATAAACTAGTTTTTTGGACGATGAAGTTATAAAAGGAACCGTGATGTGTACAATAATTAAAACAAAAACGTACACAAATAAATGAAATTGTAACAGTCTCCCATTGGTTCAGTTGACAAATATTAAAGCAATTGATTAATGCGCGTTTAAATTTTGAAACGCAAAAGAAATCAATTGGTAACGGATCCAGTACCGATACAGTTACCGGTTTCATGGATTCCGCTGTGTACCGGACTTCAAAATACATAAATAAATATAAGTTGAGATTCATGCGACGAGACGATCAAAACGGCATACAGATATCAGTGATACGATTGAATTATAAAAAGTCGAATTTCCGCTAGCGGAAAAATGCAGAAAAACATAGAAAATAAGATCGACGGAGCTACAGAAGTCCGAATTTGATGGAATGAATTATGCCGTCTTGCTCAGAAGACGATTTACAATTTTTCTATAGAAAAATATTCAGGTTTGGAAAATATTTTGTCATCACCAAATATTAACTGATATAAATTGAAATAGAATTACCCAATAAAATAAACTTTTATATTATCTGATGAAAATTTACCAGCTGCTATGTTTAAGAGGACGTATTCCAAATATTAAATTTTTATTTTAAAAATATTATTATTTAAAAATTTAATTAAATATGTAAATAAAACCATTTAAAATTATTAAAATTTTATGGGTCGTTACACTCTCCCCCACTCCAAACTTTTCGTCCTCGAAAAGGAAGGAGGTAGAAGAATAAAACAAACAGAAAGAAAAATAGACTGAAAGACAAGGATAGACAATATTTTTTTAAAAAAATTTATATAAATTTCACTTTAAGTTAATTAATATTCAATAAATTGGTTAAACCCGTTTATTATGTCCATAAATAGTCATTTATAAACTTTACAAATCAAAATATTTCCATTTATATGTTATTGAAACGTTAAATCCATAATTCATAAATTAATTAATTTTTTTTATCTAAAATGCCACTCAGATATTATAAATAAATCAATAATTATTTACTTTAAATGTGTTTTTATTAAATTAATACTTCTAAAATATTAATGAATTTTTTCCTACTAAACCATGTAGTATATAAATAAACAATATTTTAAAGGATATTTTCAAAAAGGAAAAGAAGGTAGATTCGGAAAACAAAATATAGATGAATAATTAAAACTGAGCAAATTAGGTAGATTCGAAAGAATAGTATCGGGCACGAATAGTTAATTCAAACCATAAAAGTTCAATCCCCAAATATTAATACAAAATTTCTTTGTTGGAAATACCTTTATATAGAAACAAAATTTTCTTTCGAAAATACTTTTTACAACTCGATGTTTCAACAAGTTTATCCTCGCTCTTGCAGACTCTGCCCATGCGTTAATCAGGCGCAAAGCTAGAATTCTTCAAGTATTTAGTAGACCCGTTTCAACACCCAGTGAAAATACTGAAAAACCTTCAAAACCGATATGGAAAGTGTAACGATCCCAGTTTAAAAGACGAATTTAAATTTGGAATTAAATTAAATTCTTGGGTTAAATCGTAGATTTATTTGAATTTTTCAAATTTAATGAGATGTATACTTATTTGTTTTTGAATTTGATTTGAAACTCAAAATAAATTGAATTGGAATTATAGATTTTACTTTGGAAGAATAATATGTATGATTATTTATTAAATGTATAAATTATGTTTTAATCCATTTTCCTTATGAAGTTATAAAATGTATAAAATAAAAGTATATGGTCATATGGCAACATAAAATCAAACTATAAGATAATAACAAATTGTACATACAAAATAAAGTATAAAAATATGTATGCGTAGATATACAAGACAATTAGTATGTGAGTTAAATAAATTTAAATTTAACAAATAAATAAAGTGAGGACAAGTAAGATAAGCATATACACATACAAATAGAAGACAAAGAAAAAGATAAACATATGTATAAAAGCTTGTCAATGAAGACACTAGTATAAACAAATAAAGTGAGGACAAATGAAGTAAATGCAAACATGTAGACCTGGAAGGAAACAGGGAAAGAAAAAAAAAGTAAATAAATGTTTATGTACAAAGCAATTAATGCTAGCAATATCATTAGCCACCAAAACATATCTCATCGGCCACCAAGTAGGAAAAAAAATCTGCATCGCCACCAAAATATCATCTATCAGCCGAAATAAAGTTTAGTTTAGTCAAAGATGGATTGTACAAGATAAAATAATATCACCTGTTGTGCAAAATAATATATACTGTAAACTTCACATCCTATATATCAATCCATTTAGCATCAGTTCGTTCATCCATAGCAAAATCTGAAGCAAGCTTCATCTTCAACTTTAAACAAATTTCAACCTTATAAATTAACAACAATAAATCAAGACAAATCAGAGAAGAAAGAAGAAGGATTCAGTTACGATTTCAAGCCTGTTTCAGCATAAATGGAACTCTGTTCATTTTGGAAAAAAAATACGGTGAGTAAACAAGGATTTTAAAGTTTAAGTTAATTAAAATAGTTCATTTTTCATTAACAATATAGTTTGTATTTGTTTCTTTTCCTTGGTTATGATCCTGTATATATATATATATACACACACACACACACGTTACTCTGCATATTATTCAGGATTGATTATCATTCAACTTAAGTTTGTTTTCAACTAAATCATTGTAAAGTTTTTATTTTTTTCAATCAAACAAGATGTTAAAACATCAAACAAGATTTTCGAAGTAGATTAAAACATGATTAGCGAATATTTCTTATGGAAGCTGGGTTTACAGGTAATCAAGGAATGAAGTGATAAATCCAACTGTTATAAAAAACTAATTCAGGTTGATAACTTGAAGGCCTACTGAAAATGATGATTTTTAATACAAGAATGAAGATTTATAGATTGGTAATTTATAAGTAGTTAGTAATTGAATAAAATTTGCATTTTTATAAATTTAAGATTACTGAATCAATTTAAATTGTTGAAATTTAGATTGAAGCAAGAATAAATAATAGTGATGTTGTAAAAAATTACCAGATAATTTTTCTAATGTGCGAATTAAGAAGACGAGATTATCTTAGGGTTTTACTTCAGGTTCTTGAACTTGTCTGTAAATGTGTCAAGTTCATCTTCATCGCGCGATCGAGTGGCTCAAGTTTTTGGAGGTTGGTGGTTTATCGTATTGTCGTCGTGTGGGCGAAGGTTTGGGTGCCGCAGGTGGCTGGAGCGTCGGTGGCGAGGCGTTTTGCCGAAGGAGTTTGACACTGTTTTTTTTAGCAGAAGCCAAATTTTCGAATACGAATTTTTCCAGGCAATTCGAATCTTGATTTCGAGTTTGTAGGGATTTTGGGGCTTGCCGATGGCGTTGGGGATTCACTGGAGTCCAGTGGCGCCGCCGTGCACGTGTACGGCGGCGGCGATGCGTGTCAGTGAGGTGAAGTCGGGGGCGCGAGTCGTTCTTGAGAAATTTAGGGGATCGCTTCGGGTTTGTATTCGTGTTCGAGTGAGTGTATTACTGATGCTTTACTTATACTTAGTTTAAAATTTAAACTTACTGGAAAAAAAGAAGAAGAAGAAGAAGGTTTTGCGTGGGAATAGGGTGCGTTCTCGGGGAAGCTGATGTGCAACTCGAAGTTGAACGAGGAGATTCTCGGGTATGATTCAAATTGCAGCATTTTATAAAGATGGTTAGGCAAATTTGTTTAAACACTGTAAACTTAGAAATGATTAACAGTTAAGTTAAGACTTTATTCAAGTTTTAATTATTTTAATCAAAGCTTAACAATGTTCATAAACTTTTAATTATTATGCTAATTAAGTAATTAATACAAGATAAGTATAAAACTTATTAACATATATGTTTGTAATTAGTAATAAATTTATTTCAAGAGTTAAAGAAGCTTTCTTTTTAAATGTTAATTAAGTGAATAATTAATATTAACTGATTATTTTTGAAAAGCAATTAAGAATAATTACTTTACAGTTGTGATTAGATATTAATTAATGATTAAGTGATAAATAAATCGTAATTAACTACTTAAGTTAGTTAATGAATAATTAATTAAGGAATTTAATTAAGAATTAATAATTGATTAACTAAGTAGTTAATGGTAAATAAATGAGTAATTAAGTTTGATTAATTAATAATTAAAGTTATTAATTAATGATTAAAGAATAGTAAATTAAGGTTAAATAAATTGATTATGAAGGAATTAATTAAATAGAGGGAATAAAGTAAATAAGTAATTAAGACTTAATAACTGATTTATTAATTAAATAATTTAAAATGGAATGAGTAGTTAATTGATAACTAATGATTAATTAAACAGGGTTAAGTAATTAATTCTCAAGTAATTGATTAAATTTGAATTAATTACAATAAGAATTTAAGATGATTGCTTGTGGATAATGGCGTATATAGAATCTCTAATTTGTGATAATTACTTGGTGATATTTTATGATGTTTCTATGATATTGCTATTGATATATATATATATATATATATATATATATATATATATATATATATATATATAATATATATATATATATGATGATAGTGTATGATTTATCTATGATAAATGTTATTTGGATCCAAAGTGTTGAATTAAACTATTTAAATTAATTAGACAATTTGCCCGTAATACGGCATTTGAATTTCGATACGACAGGGAATCGGATTCCAGTTGGTTATCCGAATCCCACATCGAATTGTGATGATGAATCTTTGTGATTGATAAATTTACTTTACCTGTGAATCTGTGAATGAAGATAAGCGTTATAGTTCATACCGCTTATCAATATTGATATATCTGTGATGATTGATGTTGTGCACTATTGTGTAAAACCCCTGGACCACACTTGTACACACAAATATGGATTGCACGTGGAAATCGGTTAAGTCAGAGATATTTGAATTTAATTCAAAATAGTTTTAAAAGTTGAATTTTAAATCCAAACGGTTTTGGAAATAAATTAAGTTTAATGTGAAAAGCTTTTGAAAAAGGTGCTTTAAAAGTGTAAGTTATTTTGAATAACTTAATAATGATTTGAAATTCGAATAATTTAATTTAAATTGGAATTCAATATGTATTTATGATTTAAAAAGAATTATACAAGTTATAAGGGTTTTAAACCATTTTTTAAGCGTGTTTTTGGGAATTTGAATTAACCCAAAGATTGTAACTTGTGTAAATGGAATCGGGTTTTTTCGAAATAAAATTGTTGTTCTAAATGATAAAAAGCTTTCATATGAGAAATAAATTTCAAATTATATCAAAGGGATCTCAAGTTTGAATTGAAATAGTTTTCCAAATTATGGACGAATCTTTGGAAACGAGTTTTTAAAGCTATAAGCTAAATCTTGATTTAAAGATTCAATGAGTTAATCCGATTGAAACAGAATTTGTTTTGAAATCCGTGAATGGATCTTTGTGAACGGGGTAAACTTTGTGAATTGAATCTTTTTATTTAAAAGATTTGAAATGGCAATCGGTTTGAACCATTTGAAAAAAAAAGTTGGAATTATTAAGTTGTGACTTAATTGAAATCCCATATCCATATGCTTTTAAATATTGCGCTCATTATTCGGTTTAGCCGGGAGAGGACCTTTGTGTCATATAACCCATTCCGAATAGTGATACGACGTATATGGTTAGCATTAAAGACCGGTGGTGAAGAACGGGTATTTGCGAGAGCGATAGGATGACCTATCGATTGTCTCTGCACTGAGTAGCTATGGTATAGAGATTTCTTAAGTGATGGGAAGTCCGATCGGGATTGTGAATACCCGAATTGCAAGGGCTTCTTCGGAAGTACCTTCGGTTCTGTTCGAACCCGGGACAGACTTGTATGGATGTGTGTCTGACACTACACTTTGAGATATAAAGCAGATTTCTTTCAAATACATATCTGTTGGTGGTGGGGAATTTATTCTCTTTGCTTAACACCCTTCTCTGAGACGCACGAGCTCAGAGGTTATGTAGTTGAAGGTTATCAACGATATACTCCCAATTTGGTAGTGTGGCATGCTAAGTGCTGCTGTGTGTTGATGATCATTTGTGATCAAAGCATGACTTTGTGAAAAGTGTAGCTTTGTGGACGAGACCTCGTCGAGCCTCACAAACCGGTAATGGTCAAAACAGGAAAGATGCGGCAAGGTTTCAGGGGTAGCTCCCCTAGGGTGTGACCATTCCTTCTAGAAAAGGGTAGTATCATGGTATGGAGCCCAGATACTTACTCGTGTGGGAACTGTAGTATATATTTATTACTGTGTGATGTTGTTCGTGTTGAGAGCTCTCTGATAAAGGTCCAAAAGGACCGGAGGTGGCATATCTGTAGGTATTACTCTCGGGCAGGGAGGAAACCGGCCTTGGGTTGGCAGAGAGCCGGGTAGGTTCTCGGGGGGTCCCGCCAGAGGCGTTCCCATGTGGCAATAGGAAGTTCCTTAGCCTGACCATTTGTTGGAAATCCAAAGAAACAATACGTGTCCTGTACGGTTTTAGTTGTAGAACCTGCCATTTAAAATGGTGGCTATAGCTGGCATAATATAATGGTACCTATGCTGGCTAAGATTAATATTATACTTTCGAAATGTTTTCCACTATGCACTAATAATAATATAAAAAGAAGAATTTTGCGTAGTAAGCATATTTGACTATCATAAGGAGAAATCTCCTCCAATTCTACATTTGCATGGTGTGTGCGGTGGGAGGCCTTATGGTAGTTTCATTTTTCAAAAAGCATTGTGGATTTCGAATTAAAATCTTTTGATTGTTTTTAGAGACCAAACTGTTTTTGTTTGCTCATACCAGTCTCATGACTGACCTGGAGTTTATTGTTCCTTTTCTAAACTCTGTGTGTCCACAACTTTCCATACGGGTAGTCTAGAGTTTGGTTTTTTTGATAGTCAGGTTTATAGTTATCTGGAGCTAGTTCAGTCCTTGGATGACTGACCTTGCTTATCTTGGTGCAATCTTGATGGTGGATCGAGTTTAAAGTTTTGGAGCTTTTGGATCAGAGTTGCAGTACTGGATTCATTGAAGACTTATCTCATATTGTATCGTGTTCCGCTGTATTATGTATTGTATATTCTCTGATATTGATGATTATCATTGTATCAAATTGATGTATCGGATTTTGTATTCATGTTGTATCGGTGATATCATCTTTTATTTCCGCTATGTTATTTATCATCTAATGGGTGTTGCAAGCTCCCGCGATACGGATTTGATGTTGTTTGTCGGACATCGAGTTCGGGTCGTGACAGATTGGTATCAGAGATAAAGGTTGAGCATGAACTTTAGCTACGGAGTGTAACACATTAGATGGCTCATTAGAGATAGGGTGAAGTATACCCTAGGATGAGTACAACCAGTGGAACCAAAAATCCAAATTCCTCAGTCTATTCTCTTTATCTGTTGTTATTCTCTAAGATATTTTGTCTGAATTCCTAAATCGGTCTTCTTACTATTTACAGATAGTAAGAATGAGTGGAAGAAGAGGACGAGATAGGAGACAGGGAAATACCACTTCAGCTGGTCAAAGCCCTGCAATGACAGATATTTTCATTCAATCTCAATCAAATTTGACTGATTTGTATCGAAGCTTTTCTAGACTTGGTGGAAAGCCATTCACAGGCAAAGAATCCGTTATTGAAGCATAAGCATGGATCCGATCGTGTGAAAAGATTTTCAAAGGACTAAAATTAGAAACGATCAGATGCGATTGATAGCTTCTTGGCAGCTCCAGGAAGAGGCTTTAGTTTGGTGGGAAACAGTTACATTGGATGAGCCGGCGGATGAATTTACTTGGAGTCGTTTCAAGGAAGTGTTCGAGCAGTGATATATGCCATCTGCTGGTATCTCTAGAATGTACTAGGAGTTCATAGATTTGAAGCAGGGAAGTTTATCATTTGAGGAATACTTAAACAAATTCAATATATTATCTCGATTTGGTCCAGAATTGGTGAATACACCGTTAAAGAAGAATGAAAAGTTTATTCGGGGAATAAACCAGGAGTTTCAGGAAAGGATGTCTACTCACGTTAAGGAATCATTTTCTGAATTAATTGATATGGGTTATAGATACGATACTCTGGATAAGCAAAAAGATCCAGAGGAGAATGGAAATACAAGTCATCTGAATTGGAGGAAAAAGAAATTTGGTGGGAAGAAATCGAGGAAAGATAAAGGAAATGGGAATATACAGAAGAAAAGGTTGAAAAGATGTTACTTGTTTCAACTACTTGGAGAAAGGCCATTACTTGAACAAATGTAAGAATTCCAGGAAACAAGGAAAGAAAGAGCCATTTATGAAGCCAGAACAGGAATGTAGAGAATGTTGTTACTGCCAAAAGCCGGGACATAGGATCATGAATTGCCCAACACTGAAGCAAGTTCAAGCAACGAGGGCCTGTGAAATCAAAGGTGATTTTTCAACCTTAAAATTTAGTTAAGGAAATGAAAATTTTATAAGGTAACTATCTCGTTTACGATTAAATTGTTCGAATTTTGTTCGACATAAAAACTACCCTTAGTTTTGTTTCTCCGTAAATCATAAATGAGTTAAATCTTGAATTTGAGATCGTAATCGAATCTATTTTTGTCTACTTTATTGGGTTTCGATATAATCTATAAATGGTTAGTTATTCCTTCGAACTAACCAATACCTCTGTATACTCCGTAGATTAGATAACCCAATTGTTTCATAGTTGATTGAGTTTGTTCTCACATCTATTGTTGATATTCTGATTTGATAAGCCAAATGCAAAATTGATATCCAGTTTGGTTTGGAAAGATATTTCTCTATCTTTCATCTATCTTTGTTATCTCCTTGGCAAATTTCGGGGATGAAATTTCTTAAGGGGGGAATCTGTAACGATCCCAGTTTAAAAGACGAATTTAAATTTGGAATTAAATTAAATTCTTGGGTTAAATCGCAGATTTATTTGAATTTTTCAAATTTAATGATATGTATACTTATTTGTTTTTGAATTTGATTTGAAACTCAAAATAAGTTGAATTGGAATTATAGATTTTACTTTGGAAGAATGATATGTATGATTATTAATTAAATGTATAAATTGTGTTTTAATCCATTTTCCTTATGAAGTTATAAAATGTATAAAATAAAAGTACATGGTCATATGGCAACATAAAATCAAACTATAAGATAATAGCAAATTGTACATACAAAATAAAGTATAAAAATATGTATGTGTAGATATACAAGACAATTAGTATGTGAGTTAAATAAATGTTAAATTTAACAAATAAATAAAGTGAGGACAAGTAAGATAAGCGTATACACATAGAAATAGAAGACAAAGAAAAAGATAAACATATGTATAAAAGCTTGTCAAAGAAGGCACTAGTATAAACAAATAAAGTGAGGACAAATGAAGTAAATGCAAACATGTAGACCTGGAAGGAAACAGGGAAAGAAAAAAAAAGTAAATAAATGTTTGTGTACAAAGCAATGAATGCTAGCAATATCATTAGCCACCAAAACATATCTCATCAGCCACCAAGTAGGAAAAGAAATCTGCATAGCCACCAAAATATCATCTATCAGCCGAAATAAAGTTTAGTTTAGTCAAAGATGGATTGTACAAGATAAAATAATATCACCTGTTGTGCAAAATAATATATACTGTAAACTTCACATCCTATATATCAATCCATTTAGCATCAGTTCGTCCATCCATAGCAAAATCTGAAGCAAGCTTCATCTTCAACTTTAAACAAATTTCAACCTTATAAATCAACAACAATAAATCAAGACAAATCAGAGAAGCAAAGAAGAAAGATTCAGTTACAATTTCAAGCCTGTTTCAGCATAAATGGAACTATGTTCATTCTGGAAAAAAATACGGCGAGTAAACAAGGATTTTAAAGTTTAAGTTAATTAAAATAGTTCATTTTTCATTAACAATATAGTTTGTATTTGTTTCTCTCCCTTAGTTATGATCCTGTATATATATATATATGTATGTATGTATGTATATATGTATGTGTATATATATATATATATTACTCTGCATATTATTCAGGATTGATTATCATTCAACTTAAGTTTGTTTTCAACTAAATCATTGTAAAGTTTCTATTTTTTTCAATCAAACAAGATGTTAAAACATCAAACAAGATTTTCGAAGTAGATTAAAACATGATTAGTGAATATTTCTACTGGAAGCTGGGTTTACAGGTAATCAAGGAATAAAGTGATAAATCCAACTGTTATAAAAATAATAATTCAGGTTGATAACTAGAAGGCCTACTGAAAATGATGATTTTTAATACAAGAATGAAGATTTATAGATTGGTAATTTATGAGCAGTTAGTAATTGAATAAAATTTGCATTTTTACAAATTTACTATTACTGAATCAATTTAAATTGTTGAAATTTAGATTGAAGCAAGAATAAATATTAGTGATGTCGTAAAAAATTACCAGATAATTTTTCTAATGTGAATTAAGAAGACGAGATCGTCTTAGGGTTTTACTTCAGGTTCTTGAACTTGTCTGTAAATGTGTCGAGTTCATCTTCATCACGCGATCGAGTGGCTCGAGTTTTTGGAGGTAGGTGGTTTATCGTATTGTCGTCGTGTGGGCGAAGGTATGGGTGTCGCAGGTGGCTGGAGTGGCGGTGGCGAGGCATTTTGCCGAAGGAGTTTGACACGGGTTTTTTTTTAGCAGAAGCCAAATTTTCGAATTCGAATTTTTCCAGGCAATTCGAATCTTGATTTCGAGTTTGTAGGGATTTTAGGGCTTGTCGGTGGCGTTGGGGTTCACCGGAGTCCAGTGGCGCCGCCGTGCACGTGTAGGGCGGCGGTGATGCGTGTCAGTGAGGTGAAGTTATGGGGCGCGAGTCATTCTCGAGAAATTTGGGCGATCGCTTTGGGTTTGTATTCGTGTTCGAGTGAGTATATTACTGATGCTTTACTTATACTTAGTTTAAAATTTAAACTTACTGGAAAAAAAAGGTTTTGCGTGGGAATGGGGTGTGTTCTCGGGGAAGCTGATGTGCGACTCGAAGTTGAACGAGGAGATTCTCGGGTATGATTCAAATTGCAGCATTTTATAAAGATGGTTAGGCAAATTTGTTTAAACACTGTAAACTTAGAAATGTTTAACAGTTAAGTTAAGACTTTATTCAAGTTTTAATTATTTTAATCAATGCTTAACAATGTTCATAAACTCTTAATTATTATGCTAATTAAGTAATTAATACAATATAAGTATAAAACTTATTAACATATATGTCTGTAATTAGTAATAAATTCATTTCAAGAGTTAAAGAAGCTTTCTTTTTAAATGTTAATTAAGTGAATAATTAATATTAACTGATTATTTTCTAAAAGCAATTAAGAATAATTACTTTACAGTTGTGATTAGAGATTAATTAATGATTAAGTGATAAATAAATCGTAATTAACTACTTAAGTTAATTAATGAATAATTAATTAAGGAATTTAATTAAGAATTAATAATTGATTAACTAAGTAGTTAATGGTAAATAAATGGGTAATTAAGTTTGATTAATTAATAATTAAAGTTATTAATTAATGATTAAAGAATAGTTAATTAAGGTTAAATAAATTGATTATGAAGGAATTAATTAAATAGAGGGAATAAAGTAATTAAGTAATTAAGACTTAATAACTGATTTAGAAATGATTTATTAATTAAATAATTCGAAATGGAATAAGTAATTAATTGATAACTAATGATTAATTAAATAGGGTTAAGTAATTAATTCTCAAGTAATTGGTTAAATTTGAATTAATTACAATAAGAATTTAAGATGATTGCTTATGGATAATGGTGTATATAGAATCTCTAATTTGTGATAATTACTTGGTGATATTCTATGATGTTTCTATGATGTTGCTCTTGATATATATATATATATATATATATATATATATATATATATGATAGTGTATGATTTATCTATGATAAATGTTATTTGGATTCAAAGTGTTGAATTAAACTATTTAAATTAATTAGACAATTTGCCCGTAATACGGCATTTGAATTTCAATGCGACAGGGAATCGGATTCCAGTTGGTTATCTGAATCCCACATCGAATTGTGATGATGAATCTTTGTGATTGATAAATTTACTTTACCTGTGAATCTGTGAATGAAGATAAGCGTTATAGTTCATACCGCTTATCAATATTGATATATCTGTGATGATTGATGTTGTGCACTATTGTGTAAAACCCCTGGACCACACTTGTACACACAAATATGGATTGCACGTGGAAATCTGTTAAGTCACAGATATTTGAATTTAATTCAAAATAGTTTTAGAAGTTGAATTTTAAATCCAAACGGTTTTGGAAATAAATTAAGTTTAATGTGAAAAGCTTTTGAAAAGGTGCTTTAAAAGTGTAAGTTATTTTGAATAACTTAATAATGATTTGAAATTTGAATAATTTAATTTAAATTGGAATTCAATATCTGAAATTGAATTCTATATTCAGTATTTATGATTTAAAAAGAATTATACAAGTTATACGGGTTTTAAACCATTTGTTTAAAGTGTGCTTTTAGGAATTTGAATTAACCCAAAGATTGTAACTTGTGTAAATGGAATCAGGTTTTTCCGAAATAAGACTGTTGTTCTAAATGATAAAAAGCTTTCATATGAGAAATAAATTTCAAATTGTATCAAAGGGATTTCAAGTTTGAATTGAAATAGTTTTCCAAATTATGGATGAATCTTTGGAAACGAGTTTTTAAAGCTATAATCTAAATCTTGATTTAAAGATTCAATGAGTTAATCCAATTGAAACAGAATTTGTTTTGAAATCCGTGAATGGATCTTTGTGAATTGGGTAAACTTTGTGAATTGAATCTTTTTATTTTAAAGATTTGAAATGGTAATCGGTTTGAACCATTTGAAAATAAGTTGGAATTATTAAGTTGTGACTTAATTGAAATCCCATATCCATATGCTTTTAAATATTGCGCTCATTATTCAGTTTAGCCGGGAGAAGGCCTTTGTGTCATATAACCCATTCCGAATAGTGATACGACGTATATGGATAGCATTGAAGACCGGTGGTGAAGAACGGGTATTTGCGAGAGCGATAGGATGACCTATCAATTATCTCTGCACTGAGTAGCTACGGTATAGAGATTTTCTAAGTGATGGGAAGTCCGATCGGGATTGTGAATACCCGGATTGCAAGGGCTTCTTCGGAAGTGCCTTCGATTCGGTTCGAACCCGGTACAGACTTGTATGGTTGTGTGTCTGACATTGCACTTTGAGATATAAAGCAGATTTCTTTCAAATACATATCTGTTGGTGGCGGGGAATTTAATCTCTTAGCTTAACACCCTTCTATGAGACGCACGAGCTCAGAGGTTATGTAGGTGAAGGTTATCAGCGATATACTCCCAATTTGGTAGTGTGGCATGCTAAGTGCTGCTGTGTGTGGATGATCATTTGTGATCAAAGCATGACTTTGTGAAAAGTGTAGCTTTATGGACGAGACCTCGTCGAGCCTCACAAACCGGTAATGATCGAAACAGGAAAGATGCGGCAAGGTTTCAGGGGTATCTCCCCTAGGGTGTGACCATTTCTCCTGGAAAAGGGTAGTATCATGGTATAGAGCCCAGATACTTACTCATGTGGGCACTGTAGTATATATTTATTACTGTGTGATGTTGTTGGTGTTGAGAGCTCTCGGATAAAGGTCCAAAAGGACCGGGGGTGGCATATCTGTAGGTATTACTCTCGGGCAGGGAGGAAACCGGCCTTGTGTTGGCAGAGAGCAGGGTAAGTTCTCGGGGCGTCCCTCCAGAGGCGTTCCCATGTGGCAATAGGAAGTTCCTTAGCCTGACCATTTGTTGAAAATCCAAAGAAACAATATGCGCCATGTACGGTTTTAGTTGTAGAACCTGCCATTTAAAATGGTAGCTATAGCTGGCATAATATAATGGTACCTCTGCTGGCTAAGATTAATATTATACTTTCGAAATGTTTTCCACTATGCACTAATAATAATATAAAAAGAAGAATTTTGCGTAGTAAGCATATTTGACTATCATAAGGAGAAATCTCCTCCAATTCTGCGCTTGCACGGTGTGTGCGGTGGGAGGCCTTATGGTAGTTTCATTTTTCAAAAAGCATTGCGGATTTCGAATTAAAATCTTTTGATTGTTTTTAAAGACCAAACTGTTTTTGTTTGCTCATACCAGTCCCATGACTGACCTGGATTTTATTGTTCCTTTCCTAAACTCTGGTTGCCTACAACTTTCCACACGGGCAGTCTAGAGTTTGGTTTTTTTGATAGTCAGGTTTATAGTTATCTGGAGCTAGTTCAGTCCTTGGACGACTGACCTTGCTTATCTGGGTGCAATCTTGATGGTGGATCGATCTTAAAGTTTTAGAGCTTTTGGATCAGAGTTGCAGTATTGGATTCATTGAAGACTTATCTCATATTGTATCGTGTTCCTCTGTATTGTATATTCTCTGATATTGATGATTATCATCGTATCAAATTGATGTATCAGATTTTGTATTCATGTTGTGTCAATGATATCATCTTTTATTTCTGTTGTGTTATTTATCATCTAATGGGTGTTGCAAGCTCCCGCGATACGGATTTGATGTTGTTTGTCAAACATGGAATTCGGGTCGTGACAGAAAGTACAATCCAAAAAAACACCTGGATCGCAGGATACATAACAAGGGTTACGCCTGGATCCCCCAGGAAACATCCATATCCTTTAAGCATTCATTGCCTTGCGAATTACGCCATGATAAACAAAACCAGTAGACCGCAGGATACATAACAATGGTTACGCCTGGATCCCTCAGGAAACATCCATATCCTTTAAGCAATCTCTGCCCTGCGGATTACGCTACCCAAAAAAAAAGACCGTGGGTTACGCCACGGTAGGAAACTCGAGTATCACATCCGAAAAACCGAAAATCAGATAGAATAATATCGATAGAATGAATCCACAATGTGGCCACAGAGCGGATATCAAGCTGAAGGCACTTTCCATATCTTTACTTCGAAAATATATATCATATGGTACCTTTTCAAATCACTTTCAAATATCATACTTATATAAGGTCCATTATATATAGGATTCCATCGTCAAATCGAATACATTCCAAATCAATAGTATATCAAATCACACTTATATAGACTTCGATTATATAAGATTTCTCTTTCCAAATTGAGTACCTTTCAAATCAATAGTTTTCAAATCAACTTCATACTTAAAAAAATCCATTTTATATAAGTTCGACCACTCCTAAATCAAGTACTTAATAATATAAGGTTCACAATTTCAAATCATTTCAATATCAATTCCGTTTTAAAATCATATATGATTTCACCAATTTTTCTTCCAAATTAAATATCTCAAGTCAAACAAATTCATTTCCAAAATCACCATATAAGTACCGGTTTTAATTCCAATCTAATTTCAAAACCAAGTATTTTTCTCAAAATCAATTATACTCAAAATGGTTTCCAAATTTATCATTATCCCTTTAAAACCTTTAAACTATTTATTTCTATGTGAAAAATCCAATTTTCCTTTTGCAAATTATTTATTTAACAAAAGTTTCAAATTTTACTTAAGACATACTCTTCATACTTTAAACATACAAAACTAAACTTATATTCTTTATCAAATATTTTATACTCTTCGAAATTTTCTTAGCTTCAAAATTTTGAACCTTGATTTGGAAGTGTTCGATCCTTCAAAATAGTCGGTGAAATCATTTTCAAATCCAAGAGTTGGAAATCAGCAACAAATCAGTAAATCAATTTTTAGAATAGAGTTATACTAAATCAAATTCGAAACTCGAGGATTGAACATCGGCTTCCTTTAAATCATTTCAAATATATATACATGTCTTTCGAATATCGAATTATACTTCGGAATTTGAAATCAAAATTTGTTTCACAATATCACTCGCATAGCAAAGCTACTAGAGTGGCCTCTTCCCCACTCTGAAACTCGAAAATCAATGTCGATGATGCGTGCATTCATCACCGAAATTATTTTCCAACGACAAAAGTGAGTTCTGGACTTCTATTTTCTTGAAAACTTCTTTGAAATTTCGTAGAAATTATTGAAATTCATTTGAAGCCATTTGGGACATTTCTTATTCGAAAAATACTTTCAAATCGTATTATTATATATTTTCAAAATCTTAAAACCAATTTCAAAATAGCGAAACCCAATCTCTCAAATTTCAAATTCAAAACCATTTCAGTTATAAATCAAATTTCTTATAAAATTTTAAAAATCCAAATCCTTTCAAAACTCCAAATTATAGTTTTCAAAAGGTATATAATCCTTATCGAAAACATTTTCACTTTCATATATCGAATAAAATCATAGTTATCAAAATAATAATTTCGGTATATAAAATAATTTCTAAAATACAAACAAAGCCCATTTTCAAAGGATGATTCAAGGATGGATTTCAAAACAAAGATAGAGATTCAAATTAGAGGGACTCTAATCAAATGGAATTCTGATTCGAAGCTAGGTCCAAACGAAGATAAGATAATTAAATTTTAAAATAGAAGATGGATATTAATCGCGAGCGACCTTAACCGGATCAACCGTAACTTCAGGAATATGATCGATGCGGAATTACAAGGCAAATCGACATTCGATCACCAGATATAGAATTCGGCATAACCAGCGATAGCAGCATCTAAACTAAGGATATATAAATCTTCGATGAATCGACGCTATTGTAAAGGACTTTCACCCCTTTACAATCATTCAGTGGAGCTATGGGATACTCCAAAATCTAGAAAACACGAATAGGGAAAGACAAGAATGGATTTGGAACCGAGGGGGATGTTCCAAAACTCAAAGGAGAACCGAATCAAATAGGAAGAGATTCAAGCTCGAACTAAAGTGATTCAGTAAATAAATTTACCATATATGCTAAATTTTGCCTAGAGCCTCGCTCTGATACCAACTGTGACGACCGGATATTTTCAAAATATTTATATATAGACCGACGGTGTCTGTATAAAATTTTCTGTCCTATGGTCAATTTGATACAGATATTTATCATTTCAATCCGTAATTTAAGTATATACGGGTATATATCATTTCGACCCGCAATCCCAAAATCAATTCAAATGCAAATCGCTTGGGTCTATCATTTCAACCCATAACGAAATTCTCTTATTCTAAATTCCGTTCGGGTATGTATCATTTCAACCCATAGTGAATTCTAAACTATAGGGAACTTGCAGAGTGATAACAGAGAATATAATAATATATCAGGCATATATCATCAATAACAATAAAACATAAACAATAGGATATGGTGTCATATCCCACAGGTGAACAGTTACAGATAATAGCATAAATATAACAATTTAAATAACTACATCAGCATATTTCAATTGTCGTTTCAATTGAAATCAAATTTAATAAATATAAAAACATTAATCGTGAGTGATTGCTCACCTTTCAAGGCTACAGATGATTTGACGATCAAATGAGCTATGAATCCAGTCACAAATTTCAAAGCAAAGCTAGATTGACACGAGTTCAACGGATAAGCTGATAATGCGAATAGACGAAAGCATATCAAAAACCAGATTGACGAAGGTAGATGGTATAAATGAACATATATATACTATATATACTATATACAAATCATATACAACTTATAATTTAAAATAACACATAACTTTTAAAATCTATATATACACCCATAACTATATAGATTCAATATTCTATTTAAACTTCTATAAAAATAAAGTCCTATACATATCAATTTTATATATAGAATGACCTATATAAATATATCGCATGTACACTTATACTTATATCATTTAAAAATAAATATTTACAATTTATTAAAATATATATAAAACCTAACGGTAATTGGGAAATTAAAATCTATATATAACATATGCGTATAACCACAACAAATATGAACTAACATAAAATGATGGACTATATTGCATATCTTAATAGATACATATACATATATATATATATATATATATATATATATAACATAGGGTAACTCACTTATATAACTTAATCTGTGTACTCATGTATAAACTGCGACCTCTATATAGAACCAGCGAAACAAATACATACTGTCCAACTTATGTGCAGACTCAAATACATGCAGACTATAAATTATTGTTTGGAAAGCTATATGAATATACTTCAAAATCAAAACATATACACGTTTGATAATTAAAATCAATGCTAACATATATACACATTTGATTATTTATGTATAATATTAAATATAAAGTAACGCTCGAACATAAATATAACTACAGGTTATAATATGAACGAGTATAGAGATGATTTCGAACATATGTATAAGCTTTACAAGAAATTTTTTTTTACTTAAACATACGTGAACCAACAGTGTGCACAATGCATTAAAAATCGATACTTACCTAAGCTTAACAAGATATCCTATCTCTCAAGCAACAGAAAAAAACTCAATAGGTCATTCACTCATATATATACCGACACATTTTCAAACAACGTTTATATACTATATTCACGTAAAAAGCAACAGATCGATAAAACTAACTATATGTGTACTTAAAAACTACACAAACATATGCATGCTATAGTATGCACACAAAGACACACGTAACCTCATTTATAACTTATTATAACATATAACTTAAACAATGACAGAAAGATAACTAATCTATAACTAACAGTACAAAGAATTTTTAAGACATATTATATAACTTGTAATATATATATATATATATATATATATATATATATATATATAAGCATACGAAGGCTATATTATAATATATTTTATATTTAAAATCTTGTAAAACATATATAAACAGCGGTTTCTATCAATCAAATATAACTACATACCATCAATAGAATTTGCGAGAGAAGGTGATGTGGTGGCTTGCGTGCAGCTGTGAATGAAGTGGGGAAAAGGCGGCTGAAATTTGAAGAGGAACAGTGTTTTCTTTTCTTTTCAAAAGTGGGAGGAGAAAAAATGAACCGTTCCAGAGAACACGCAAGAGGTATACTTTATATATGTTTATAATATAATTTCAATAGTGTGAATAGGGCAGAGAAACGGACCGGAGAATAATATATAGAAATTTATGGAGATGTAACAGCTGACTATTAAATATTTACCTTTTGGTGGAACAATTTTTTTAAAAAAAAAAGTGATGAAGGAAGGATTTCATTCCAGGCAAAAGAAAGGACAAGGATGATATAATATATATCAAAGAATTTCCAAGTAACGTAAGCAATGAAAAAGAGAAGGCAGAGCAGAACGCAACCAAATATTTATGAAATAAAAGGAATAGTAACGGTCATCCGTAGATCTAGCTTTCTTATTCAAGCAAATAAATAATGTGGTCCAGCTACAACGTTCAAATTTTGAAACGAAGGAATCAGAAATGGGACAGGTTGCAAAGGAAAGCCACACATAAATGGAATAAAACGTTAACCATGAAACGTACCACATTCAATGGAAATAAACTGAAATGATAACGTTGAGCACGGGAATTAAGGACAATAAAGTAGAAAGCATGAGAAACGTAAAAGTGAAAATGTTTGAAATGGAATAAATAGGAAAGGAACAAACCCGAAATGAAATAGCAACGGATCGAAAATTAAAGAGCTACAGCACGAATACATGGAGTAATAAAGGTAAGGTATTGATTGGTTTGTAACTGATGTAAAATTTGAATGGACAGGAAAGAAATAAAATAAAGTGGAACGTACAAATATTATATACTACCTCAAAAGAGAAGTGCAGAATGAAAATGGACAGAAACGGACCATTGGATAATAAACTAGAATGATGGATTGGTGATCGCCGTCCATTGATTTGAACGCAATTGAAATATGAGCGGTTGCCCAATCAATGGAAAAAAAACGTAGACAAATAAATGAATCTGGAAATAATGAAGATGAAGGGGGAAAGAAATAAACTAGTTTTTTGGACGATGAAGTTATAAAAGTAACCGTGATGTGTACAATAATTAAAACGAAAACATACAAAAATAAATGAAATTGTAAAAGTCTCCCATTGGTTCAGTTGACAAATATTAAAGCAATTGATTAATGCGCGTTTAAATTTTGAAACGCAAAAGAAATCAAATGGTAACGGATCCAGTACCGATACAGTTACCGGTTTCGTGGATTCCGCTGTGTACCGAACTTCAAAACACAGAAATAAATATACCGTTGAGATCCACGCGACGAGACGATCAAAACGGCATACATATATCAATGATACGATTGAATTATAAAAAGTCGAATTTCCGCTAGCGGAAAAATGCAGATAAACATAGAAAATAAGATCGACGGAGCTACAGAAGTCCGAATTTGATGAAATGAATTATGACGTCTTGCTCAGAAGACGATTTACAATTTTTCTGTAGAAAAATATTCAGGTTTGGAAAATATTTTGTCATCATCAAATATTAACTGATATAAATTGAAATAGAATTACCCAATTAAATAAACTTTTATTTAATCTGATGAAAATTTACCAGCTGCTATGTTTAAGAGGACGTATTCCAAATATTAAATGTTTACTTTTAAAATATTATTATTTAAAAATTTCTTAAAAATTTAATTAAATACGTAAATAAAACCATTTAAAATTATTAAAATTTTACGGGTCGTTACACTGCTGGTATAAGCAGGGCATGAGAAAAAACAGAAAATCTTCGCAAATGACAAACCGACAAGGAGGGTAAGAGGATGTACATTAACATCCTTTGGATTCTAGATGCTGTGTTGTGCAGGAATAAACTTGATAGGCCCAGACCTCCATCTCCACCTCCAGCGCTTATGTACACACGACGTCGTCCTATAGGAGGTGTCGTTTCATCATCACAAGGCACTCTGTCACAAGCTGCACCGTACAAGAAGAAATTGTTCATGACCCATCTCAAGCAATAGCCACATTACCTTCGGCCTCCACTGCACGCCGAGAAAGGAGTAGCAGTGCAGTAGCAGTTCCACTGGTAACGCGTCGGCAAAAATGAAACACGTTAAAATTTCACGAGCTTCACTACTAAATTGGTAATGTTAATGTTGTTTGATGCGAATAGCTAGGGGCGAAGTGTAATGCGATACGATGTACTTGTTAATGTTGTTTGAATTTGTGTAGTTGTGTTTTGTAATATGATGTTGGATTGTGTACTAATGTAATTTCGCACCATTTGATAATGTTCTGTGTTTACCAATGTAATTTGATGTTGTTTGGTAATATGATGTAGTAGTTGTAGGTGCTGCTGCTCTAGTTTCTACAGCAGCAGTTATTTAATCCACAAGGATACACGGACTACAGATATTGCCTCCACCTATAAAAAACAACCCGAACGACCCAAATCTACGAGGATAAATAAACGTTATGGACAAGCATCAAACGCCTAAAACAAACAGGTGCGACAAATGTGTATCGCAGGATCATCAAAGAAAGCGATGTACTTCAACGACCTAAACAATCATTATCAAATGTATGACTACGTATCGAATTAAGATTTATGTGTATTCAACTTTATGTGAATGTAAGTTCTATGTATCGGACTTCGTATCTATATACTGTTTACTCGATGTCGACGTAAATGACATTCACAGTTGTTAGATTTGAAAGTTGATATCTATGCATTGTCTATTAATTCAACTTTTTGATCGTGAGGTAGCTACATGCAGTAGGTGGATGTTATTTTTAGTTGCAGGTTTTTTGTTTTGGCTACTTTTGAAAAATCACAAGTTAGCGCACTCTAAAAATCTGGGCAAAGGCGCATTTTCAAAATGCGTCATCATCTAAGTGGTCAAAACAGGTCTATCTTTGTAATTATTTTTCAAACAGAGCCATTCTTATTATTAGTTGCACAAACATGGTTACTTCTGCAAATTTTCCTGTTATATAAGCACGATTCATACATTAGCTTTTAACCTTGCATGTATGAAATTAAAAAATTACAACAAACTACAGTTATTTCTTCCTTCTTTGTAATTAAATATTTTGGCTTTAAAATTTGACCTTTCAAGTAGTTGGGTCTATTCTCATATTCCGCTATAGTACCACTTACAATTCAAATACTAGTAGCTGATTTGGCAGTTATCAATAAGAGTAGAGGGATGTTATTTTTCCAACGCTGTAAGATTCTCTCTGTGTAGCGATTTTACCTTGGAAGACGGTTTGACAAAACTAAGCACATCCATTTATTTTAAAATGGCGGTGAGAGCAAATTATGTCTTAAGTAGAGCGTCAGATTATATTAAGTAGAGCATCATTTCATATGTCTTGGAGTGAATATCAACAAATGAAATACCTTGGAGCAAATATCAACAAATCAAAGTGCAAGCATTGTCTATAGTTGCCACTATATTGGAGAAATACTACCAACAAAAACCAATACAAATAGCGCTAGAAATTATTTCCATGTTAGTGAAGTTTGCACGATAGCTAGGTGCTTAAGGAAGATAATTTCCAAGGTGAGCCATTTGTAGGAAAGACAGAATGAGTTACCCAAGTACATTATACTACGACAAAAGAGAAGTAGAATGCATATAGAAAGTTTACAGACTATGATGGAGGATAATTACAGCATACGAGGAAGTGAAGATGTAAATTTCTTCAAAGAGAAAGTTACAAATAAACTTAAAGCATGCTTGCCAACTTCCTTGATTCCAGATTTGTTTTCCTCATTTTTCAGTACTTCAATTTGGCTAATATTTATGGTGAACATGTCCTAAATAAATAAGTCTGTTATATACAACTATCCAACTTTGATATGAAGGTTGGCAATCTTATTTTAGCAATTTACGGTGATCGCCCTTTTAAATGATTAATTCATTATTCACCATCATTCACTAAGCTATTAAATAACCAAAGATACATGATGCTGTAGAGGAGACTCCTAATCGTGACCAGAAAATTCGTCACAACAATCCAACTCTTTGCTTTCCTATAAATCATCAGTGTACCTGTCATTTAGAGCTCAAAAGATCTGCAGATACAGATTATGTCCTATGTAGATTCAAACTAACTATTTCAATGCAACTTAAAATATTCCTGAAAATCACGGTGCTTTATGGAAGTTTCCTTGTTTTATGTTGAAAATGTAGCAAAGTAGTCGGTTAAGTGATAAAGTGTGCATGTAGACAAAAAAATTATAAAAGAAATACAAACCTCGGCCTGCGTGTTTTCTGAAGTGCAAATAATCATGGGCATACAACCATACTCTAGAGGAAGAATATTTACTTGGTAATCTACTATGACAGAATTCTGTAAAATGAGAAAAATAATTGGAGTTTGTACAAGAAAAGTTGAATGAAATTAGAGCACAACCAATAATGGTTTGTTCGGTTGAAAAACCAACTATTACGCAACTATACGTGGTTTGTTCAGTTGGTTGTGGCTGGTTTTACATGATTCCGTGGTTGGTTCGCTGAATAGAGGACTGATTTTTTAAATGACAAATATTTTGCCATTTTATTGCAAATATAGGTTAAAATGACAAAAAGGTCTTTGTCGTTTTAACCTGTATTTGCGAGCAAATTGAATAAAAAGGCAAAAACTTAGCCGTTTTATTTTATTTGCAAAATAAAACGGCAAAGTCTTTGTAATTTTATTGTTTTGTAACTTTTTTAAAACTAATTTGGTAGCTGATTTTGATATTGTGTGGCTGCGTAAGTGGTTCTTTTAATGCAAAAGAAAAAGAGAAAAGAGAAGTGAACAAGTCTATTGTTTGTTATGGTCTTAGCTTAAGCATATGGAGAAAAACGGAGAAAAATAAAGAAGTTTTGGTTAAATGGTTGCATTCCACCTCTGTAGAGTTGTATGCACTTGGAGACTCTAACTTATGTACATGTACAGTGATTTTTTATGTCAAAAAAGAAGAAACAAAAAACGAAAATCAAATAACAGAAACATATATAAAATTGTATTATCTTTTTCAAGAACTGAAAAGCTTACATCTAACAAGAGAGCCAACTGAACAGGATAATGTAGCTTGAAGGTAACTACAGCTAACTGTGACTGATTTCCGTCCCTGAAAAGGCCACTCAATCATTCATCTAAACACAAGAATGTGACTAGGGGACTTTTTCTCAATAAAAAGACCGTAAAAATAACCTCTGAATATGAATGTTATCAACTGTGCCACAATAAGAGAAGAACAAGAGCTGATCTTCAGGTGTTGCTTTTGGCGAAATATTAAGAACCTGAACTCTAAACTGAATTAGAGCCATGAAACGAAAGTATATGCCTAAACCTACTAGCGAAACTGCTAGTTAAGGACAACGAATAAAAAAGATTGCACATATTGACAAAACAAAGTTATTACAAGCATCAAGTTATTCAAATGCCTCCAAGCCAAGGTTGGAATACTTCTTGATAATATAAAGACAAATAAAATCTGAAAAATATTGAAATTGAAAGATTTAAAATTTTGGGATCAGATTGGTAAAGATGGCCCAGTGTCGTAACAGGCTTTAGGCGGACGCCCTTCTCACACAACTTTTGTGAGTTGTTACCTTTCATCACCTCCCGTTTGCTGCCTGAAGGATCATACTTGTCCCATCGCCCTGACCTCCTTATTTAGGCTTAGTTCCGCATTTGACTAAATACTTTTTTGATGATGTGGGACTAAGTCCAGAATCAAGTAACTATTTTTAAGAGTATTAATGGTCACTGAGAATTGTATATGCCAGCAAGATGACGAGAACAATAGTATATGCGAAAACTATTCCTCAAGATGCAGTGTTCTCCATTCTGTATAAATCATCCAAACAACAAATTCATCGTTCTCTACGACGAAGTTGTTAGACAGTGTTCATGATCAGTTTTCTTTTACCTTTTATCTTTTGGTCATGAGATTAAGCATGCTTTTATTTTTTCCATTTTTTTCTTCTTGAGCCTTTTTACTTCTTAAATTCAGGGAAAGAGTTTGAATGCACCTTGAAACAACTTGTAGATATTCTTCATTTTGATTTAAAGTGCTCAAACTTCAAACTTATTTCTTTCATTTTGAGTGCCTTTAAGTTCAAGGCTTTCAAAATTTCCCTGTTCTGATTTTCTGTCTTCCTATATTTAAATGGAACAAATCAAGTCTTATCTATGTCACTCTTTAACGAAGGAAAGTATTTTAGAGTAGCTGCTTGCTATGGGATCTTGAGGAATTGAAGTGTCAGGAATTCTGATTGAATTGATAACTGGGTCTTCAAAGAAATGCAAGTTGGGTTTGAAAAGCAATCCCATTAAGAGAAAGAGTGGGCTCGGTAACTACAGGCCCAATAGTCAAAGACAAGATAAAAGGCCCTGGAGTAGGAAAATTCAGTGTAAGAAAAAATATCAGTACTTATTTTAAATACCGATTCATTCACAGGACATAAAAATGCACGGGATATAAAAATATCAATACTTATTTTTAAATAAGCAAGACATAAAAATAACCAGAGTTATTCTCCTGTGATGATTTAATATAGAAACTGCAAAATTTAGGCTAACTAATTTTTAAGATATTACATTTACGAACAACATCAAGGAGGAGACAGTCAAATCAGTTGCTTATTCTCTTATTGCTATTCCTACCTCGTCGAGGGCTCCATCGATGAAGGAGAAACGAAAGGGCATTCTAATCCAAGGTATTATTTCTATTTATGGTATACATGTTCGTGTTTTATTTGATATCGGTGCGTCACATTCCGTTATATCTAGTGACCTAGTTGATAGAATAGGATTAAAACTAAATTAATGGATATATCGCTGGAAATGATGAACCACGTGGATGGTTTGGCCAGTGTATTTGTTGTAACATTGTGTTCTCAAGTCATGGATGTGTATTTTCTTATGATTGCTTTGAACTTAGTACCGTTGAGTTTGGTATTATTTTGGGGATGGAATGGCTATAGAGGTATAGAGTTTTGTTGATTGTGAGAATATAATGGTGACAATAGTGACATATTGTGAACTAGGCTAGAGTTGATTTGCATGTCGATGGTTAGCCTTTTGTATTCGCTCGAGATCCCACATGACAAGTTGTCATCGGTTCCTATAGCGATGGAATACTCAGATGGATTTCGGGAAGTGCTTGGAATATTGACATCATATAAGGAAATCGAGTTCTTATCGACTTAATAATGCATGGAAGGCCAATAGTCATGCCATTGAGGTGTATGGCACTCAAAGAGCAACATAAACTAGAGGTGCAAGTGAATGGCCTATTAAGAAAGGGGTTCATTCAAAGAATTATATCTAAGTGCAGAGCACCTACAGTGTTCATTGATAAGGCAAACAACTCTTTGAGACTTTATGTGGATTACTATGAGCTAAATAAGGGGACAAAGAAGAATAACTATCTGCTCTCATGTATTGATGACATGTTTGGTCTGTTCCATAGTGCAAAAATGTTTTCTTAGTTGAATTTAGTGACATGTGATTCGTTTTTTCTACGCAACGAAAACGGGCAACTAGGGTGTTTTTTGTTTCCTTTGATGGCTCAGTGGTTATTTTCATCTTAACATGAATAGTTTCTTAAAATTGAATAAAAGCACTTACTCATACATCATGACCAAACGTCAGCAGTGGTGAAAAATAATTATAACTCTAGCTATGCCAAATGAAGGTATAAGAAGTTATTGTGAGATATATAACACTGTTTGACGATATTATTTTCAATATTAATTTTGCATGTAGCAATATTTTTGCTTACAGATATAATGGTTTGTTGTTCTTTATGAATGTTTTTGGTTCCTTGGGCACAGATAGCTATACAGAATTTTTGTATTGTTCGTCAGCATATCATTGTGCCATTCAGCCTGATTCAGATAGTTCCACATGTTCTCATATTTTCGTTATCTACAGGTCCTCAGATCTACGTGCTTCCTTTAATGTTTACATGCTGATGAAAAGGATGCTAAATGGCCACAATAAGAGAAGAACATTAACAAACCTTCGCTACAAGAACGGCACCAGATAGCGACGGCTTTTAGCCGTTGCAGATCGTCGCTAGCCGACGCTAAAAGCCGTCGCTATATTGGTCGTCGCCCAATAGTATAGCGACGGCTTTAGCGACGGCTCCGTCACATAAATAGCGACGGCTCGCGACTGCGAATGTGCCATGTGAAAATTTTTCCAACGTCTAAATGACGTCGCTAGCCGTATCTAGCCGTCGTTAACCTGAACCAATTGGTCGTCGCTAGCCGTCGCTAAACTGAACCAGATAGCCGTCGCTAACCTGGGTAAATTTCTGTGCACCTGCACCGCCCATATACACTTCAACCAATCTGAACCAAACAACCGTTATACACTATATTCATCAACTATAACCATCATATACCAATCATATAACATCACTATACATTCAAACAATATAAAATCCAACTAAATCTCATTTTCAAATCCAACCAAATCTCTTTTTCAAATCCAACCAAATCCATTAATCAGAATATGTACATAGTAAACCGAAATTTCTACATAATATTCCGACATATATATACATAATATCCAACCAAATCCATCAACTAGAAGTCATCAAAATATATACATAATATCCTGAAATATATATACACCAAACCAACCAAAATGTGTATATACCAAACTATAAGCAAACAAACATACATACTCCTCGCCATTGCTGCCGTCCTCTCTAGGCATCCTCACATGCTGTTGCAAATAAGCCGCAATCCACTCATCCAGCTGTTGCTCAAAGAAACTTTTCCTTCAATCATTTATTTCTTCCACTGTCGCCCTCAACTGAGCAATCTCCGCCTCTTGCTGCGACCTCCTGTATGCACTCTGCATTCTCATCGCCTGTAAAATAATTCATAATTATTTATATATTAGTATATATATATATATATATAATATTATTAAAATTATTTAACTATTCATATGCATAAGTAAATTTATATATTAGTACATGTCAAAATTTACCTCCACATTTTCATAGCTATACCGTCGACTGGTCCGAGAAGGCGGGTCAATAATAGCATCCCAAATATGGTTCTCCTCCTCTAACGTAAGCTCTTCCCGACCAGTGGACTGTGCTATACGAGCCCACTCTGCTTCGTACCTCTCCTGCGATTACAAACAATTGTTTTACACGATAAAAACTGAATTTCAAAATTTTGAAAATAAAATAAGACAAAATATTGTTATTAACAGTAAATTAATTTACCATTACGGATCGTGATTTGTCATCCATCCACTCGTACGAAACATTGCCCTCTTCGTCGTTCTCTCCACGGCATGCGTTGCCTTGAATAGCTCGACCATAGTGGGCTCGCGGTTGTATCTCGCGGCCTGAAAATATATAAATATTATTGCTAATCTGATTATAAAATATTGTAATAAAATGTAAACACAGTTTATAAATTTAATTACCAGCTGTCTCTTGTACTCCTGAAAGGATTTGGAGCCACCACGGTGCAATGTAGGATTTTTATTCCTGTTTGCCCGGTTCCACGCAGATAACTCCTACAAATTAAGATAAATTATCACGTATATATCTTACGGGATTTATATTAGACTTAAATAACAAAGAAAACATATTTTACTTACTTTTACCGCCGGACTGTTATAAAGCTAAAGAAATTCATTCCATACACCCTCACCCATCCAGTTCGGCTTTTTCCCTACATTCTTAGCCTTGGACAATGTATCCTTGTAATTTTTCCTCATTCGTTTGTTCCAGTGATTTAAAAAAATGTCCAAGTCATCAGGGTCAACGCGGACTGCAGCCTGTAAATTAAAATTATTTTAAGTTATATAGATTATATTAATTTACAACTGAAATTCAAACTACTACTTACAAGTAAATCCGTCTGTATAGCGTTCTTGACATGAGGGGGGATGTCGTCCCAGCGAGGCCAACAACCATCCATCCGGCTCTGAAATGCCTTTCTCGAAACCTGTAAAATATAATCTGATGGTTCCACCTCAAAGCCACTGCAAAAGTTATGATATACATGTTTAGTGGATTTTAAAACTTATACTTTAAATAAAATTGATACTTACCCAGCACTTCTAGGAACAACTTCTGCAATCGGACGTAAGTCCGGTGCAGTGCCACTACCACCTGCACCGGGAGATGGGGATGGCGTGCCACCACCACCTACACTCCGTCTCCTACCAGACATATCTGCTATAGAAAAACAATATCATCAGAGAACAATTATAGAAATTCACTACTACATAGCATGTTTCAATCACTTTCACAGAAACAATTATAAAAATTTACTAGTACAAAACATGGACAAAAATTATATAAATAATCATCACAGAACCATAATAGAAATTCACTACTACATAGCATGTTTCAATCACTTTCACAGAACAATTATAAAAATTTACTAGTACAAAATATGGATAAAAATTATATAAATAATCATCACAGAACCATAATAGAAATTCAATACTACATAGCATGTTTCAATCACTTTCACAGAAACAATTATAAAAATTTACTAGTACAAAATATGGATAAAAATTATATAAATAATCATCACAGAACCATAATAGAAATTTACTACTACATAGCATGTTTCAATCACTTTCACAGAACAATTATAAAAATTTACTAGTACAAAACATGGATAAAAATTATATAAATAATCATCACAGAACCATAATAGAAATTCACTACTACATAGCATGTTTCAATCACTTTCACCTAAAACAACTAACCATGTTAATCGCCAACACTAATTATCTACAGCAACCATTTGTTCAACTTGATTATGATAAACTAATTAATGTAATACTTAATTCAAGTTCATGATAATAAACTAATTAATCTATCAAATCAACATACAATACTACTAATACCTAACTTAACAACACTACTAATACCCAATTTAACAACAAATCTCAATTTTACAACAAATCATAATTGAATTAGGGTTTAAACTAAACCTAAAAACATCAAATTTACATTCAAACAAGAGATTAGGAGCATACCGACACAAATTTGGGTGATTTGGAGGCATTGAAGGCTGGGGCGGCGGCTACGGTGACGGGGGGCGACGGATTGGGGGAAGGAGGTAGGTTTTGGGGGAGCAAGTAAAGTGAATCTGCTGCTCTCGGCTTGGATCTGTATATTGCGTATAGCGACGGCTAGCGACAACCGCTTTTTTTAGCCGTCGCTAGGCTCCATCGCTATACGAAGCCTTTCTTGTAGTGCTTCAGGTGTTGCTTTTGGCAAAATGTTAAGGACCTGAACTCTAAACTGAACAACAGCCATGAAAGAAAAGTTTGTCTAAATCTACTGGCGAAGCTGTTAGTTAAGAAAAAGAATAAAAAAAGACTGTACATCAAGACAAGATAAAGTTATTTCAAGCATCAGCTTATTCAAATGCCTCCAAGACAAGGTTAGAATACTTCTTATTACTGTAAAGACGAATAAAACCTGAAAAATATTGAAATGTTTAAATTGAAGATTTAAAAATTTGGGATTAGATAGTAAAGGTAAGGATGGCTCAGTGTCGTAATATGCTTTAGGCGGACGCCCTTCTCACATAACTTTTTGTGAATTGTTATCATTCATCACTTCCCGCTTGCTGCCCAAAAGATCATGGTTGTACTTGTCCTAGTAACCCATCCTCCTTATTTATACTTAGTTCCGCATTTAACAAAAGACCTTTTTGATGACGTGGAACTAAGTCCAGAATAAGTAGGCCCGTCGACGAATATTTTCAGATACAGATAGTGTCATATCTGTGTCTGCATTCCAAAATATTTTTGAATATCGAATTTCCACATCCACGGATACAGACAGATACTGAGTAATTATTTTATCCGCTAACGATTAATAAATCAAGAAACAAAAACGAAAAGTTTTGGTTTAATGTAAACTATTTTCAGTTACATTAACTATTAAAATGTCAAAAATACACAAATATGATGAGAATAAATAATTTTAAACAGTTAACATGCATTTAATACGTATAATATAAACTTCTAACTTAATAATTAATAAAACAATTAATAATACCTTTCATGTGTTAAAATACATATAATTTAAGCAATAATTATAAAAAATCTAGACGAATAATTTTCGGATGTGGATGTCTTCGTATCCGCATTCTTTGTATATGCTGGCAAGATGGTAAGAACGATGAACACGGAAATATTTTCGAACTGTAGTCACAAATGAACTTCAATTTCCTTTTTTTAACCTTGGTTAATTGATTTGTTCTTCAATCCCAATACCTCCAGAGATAGATTATTTAAAGACTTACCACTTAAAAATTATGACTACAGATTGAGTTGAAAGTATTTTGGAGTAGCTACTTGCTATTGGATCTTGAGGAATTGCTGTGTCAAGAATTCTGATTGAACTGATAACTGGGCCTTCAAAGAAATGCAAGTCGGGTTTAAAAGTAATCTCATTAAGAGAAAGAGTGGGCTCGATAACTACAGGCCCAATGGTCAAAGACAGGATAAAAGGCCTGGAGTAAGCAAATTCAGTGTATGTAGCCTATGTAAGGAAGAAAATAAAATAAAGTCGTGGGTTGTAGTTGGGTTAAGTTAGGTTGGAGGAGGCTGGGGTAAAAATAAGTCTAGAGATGTGATGGTGGGCTATATATATATATATGGGCTTGTGTAAGACAGTGTTTGGGCAGGTGGGGAAAGTATATTGTACATGTGAAAACTAGAGCGGTAGTTCATTAGGTCTGCAAAGACATCGAGATTATGGGAATTGTGTTGGTTGAGCAATGAGGAGCTTGTAGGGGCCTGTTTCTGCTTGGGTTTGTAAAGAAATTTGACATAGTTAATTTTCTGTTCTTTGGATAATTATGTAATTTGATTATATAATTCAACTTGTAGAACGGATCTTGTTTGAAATAAAGTAGGTTTTTGACTTGTTTTCAATAATAAATTGTTATACTAGGATATACGTAATATTATAAATACATCAAATATGTATAAATAAAAAATTCGTAAGACAGGTATTTAAACAATTTGAGCTACGCATGCATTCGTAACCATGAGTATTTAATTGTGTCGATAAATACTCGTCTCTTTTATTTAAAATTACATTTTCTTTAACACTACTGTTATTTTAATTTATTATTAAAATTTCTTGAGCGTTACATTTTTATTTGAATCAACTAAAGTCGTTCGATGGACTCGTACCATGATTTAAGCATAACCAAAGCAGAGTTTCCACATTGAAGCTCAACGGTATTCTCAATTTAAGAAAATTGTGTAATATTATCATAACGGTATTTTTTATTTGACCTTAGTTATATTAACCAACATAAAACTATCTAGTGAGTCGTTCTACAGTTAGCTAATAAATATCAGTACGTAACCCCTTTGGTGCCTCCAACAGCCGTGAGTAATAGACTGTTTAACATTTGAAAAGCGTTACGTACTCTACTCTCAAATGATGTACAGGTATCCAGTCTCCATACATTTTAGTAGGAATTTTTAAAACGATGTGTTTATTTTATATGCTAACTCACTCATTATTACAACAGCTGCAACTGTTATCACAAAATAGTCTGTTTATGAATTTTCTATCAAATTGTTATTTTAATTAAATTAAGTAATTAATATAACATGTTATATCAAATATATAATAGACTGAAAATGCTTTATTTTGAACAAGATCGATTATCGAGTTAGATACCGTGCAGTTAAAGCGCTCGGCAGATTCAATGTGGCGGAGGTGCAAAAAGTCATAGAGGGGATACAATGAGGATATGGCAGGATATATCAGATGACTTTAAAATAGCATATGAAACTCATACTTAAAGTTTTTACAAATATATAAATGGTAATTAAATGAAAATTTAACATTCAATTGAGTTATAATTAATACATAAATAATTTTAAATAAAAACATATGTGAATATATTATAAATAAACGTAAAACCGTTATATAACATAATTAAATTTAGTGGAATATTAGAGAATTTTCATTTTTGAAAATATATTAAAAATTCAGTTAAATATCTTAATTTCATAATTTTTATACTGTATAAACGTCATTTTTCAATTCATTTATTTTAAAGAAGATATAGCAAAAATAGTAGAATATAGATGGTAAAATGGGATATAGCGGAAATAGCGGGGCTTAAAGCGAAAAAGCTATATTGAGGCTATATAAAAAATCGTAGCGGTAGAAATCCGCTATAGGATATAGTGGGGAAATAACGAGGCATTAACTGCACAGGTTAGATATATAAAACAATTATATTACTACCTCTACGACATACCTCTAACTCTATCATATAGACCATTTTCATAGTACTTTGAATCCACGGATGGTTGAGGCATTAGTTTTACTCAAAATTGGTTGAGGTCCAAACTAATTTTTTTTAGATCACCAAATTGAGGTTCCTCTTGATGATGTGTATTATTATGATGAAGCCTTCTAACTTGATATTGGCATTCCTTAAATAGTTTAATTCCTCATTTGTTTGACTTTACATACAATACTTTAACTAACTTGTTTGCATATAGAATTTGTAGATGGACGTCAACATTGATCGCCATCATCTTTTAATTTCACCATGGATAGTCCATTATTGTAGTTTTCACCATGGTTTGTTTATCTTTTACATATCTATGTGTTTAGTTTATGTTGTTAAACTTTTATATTGTTATATATTTATTATACTAGTATACAATTTATACCGAATATACGTATGAACATATCCAGCTTGTACACAAACATTATTAGTTAATGTATACTTTTATCATACTGTTATATCATTTATTATAATATTATACTGTTAAACTTAAAAATATATAAATGTATACTAAATATTATTAAAGTATAATAAATATACAGAATATATATGGTATAACAGTATACTATATAATAGTATAATATATATATATAACAGTATATATCTATATTGAATAATATGTATAACAGTGATTTATCTAATTAAACATATCCCGGATCAACCCGCAAAGGTACAAATTCGTTCCATTCGATCGTACACGCCCGTCGGATGTGATTGTATGACCAATCGTCGTGCCGACCCCATACCTAATCGTTAATGATTCCAAAGGAATCAGCTAGTATTCGATTTAAGTCTCGAGCTTCGCCTTGCATCCCGCCTCCCTAAGCAGTCCAGAGCCTCCCTAAAGTTGTGCTAAGACACTACAAAGAACCACTATGAACGGGGGAATAAATTCCCCAAATAGTTTACTGCTTAGGGTTCAATCGAATTGGGGTTTCATTCAGTCGGCCGAGCCTAATCGAATGAACCTAATTATCCTAGCCTTCTGTTTTGGAATCTTCCTTGCCCAATATTTCCACACTACTTCAGTCGACTGAACTTTTATTCAATCGGGTAAAATTGCCAAGTTCTGGCAATGAACCTTAGCAGGGAGTAAATTCCCCAAACCGTCACTGATTCGCGTGTAGTTTCTTCCGATGCTTTGTCCAATGAGTCAACTTTCTTCCACAGCCTGACTCCACCACGTTGGACTTCCACCGGGGTTACTTTACTGATGATGTTTTAAAAGTGAATTCAATAAGTATTCGAAAAACGATTTCGACACAAAAATCCACTCTTTGCACAAGTAGAGTTCAACAGAAGATTATAGCTTTAAGCTATTGTGCTACTAAATGAAAGTTACTATGCTATAGGATCATGTAATATAGATAAACTACTTGTGTGGAATATAAACTAAGTAAATAATTAAAGGAATAAAGAAAATGACACAAGAGAATTTTATACTGGTTCGAATTCCCGTTCTACGTCCAGTCCCAGACTCCTTCTGTAATTAAACTAAAAATCCTCACTTTATCCGGAGGAATAGGTTTACACCGTCTGAGCAATCGAATAGGACTTCTACCACCTAAGCAACCGAATAGAATTTCTACCGGCCGAGCAACTGAACATGACTTATTTACAAATAACAAAAGTATCTGACTGTAGTGTGCTCTTTGAATAACACTAATAAGTCAATTAAGTATAATCTTCCTGTAATATTCTCCTTTATGATATGTAGTGTAATGTGCTTGAGAATCGTGGAAGATAAAGTGATCAACGATCAGATAATGTAAGCAGTTTGAGTGTAGTTTGAAAATAGAGAGTAGGTAAGAATTCAAGAATATTAAAATCAGTTTTAGTTAATTGTTTGGTGAATTCTGAAGTCTATTTATAGAGATTAAAAAGTTGTAACCATTGTCGAAAGGTAATAATGAAAAGAAACAGGTGCAACTGTTGGTTTGAAGATGTTTCTCTTCGATGAAGAGAAGTTTCTTTTCATAAAAAATAGTCGTTGAAAATATTCAACCGGCTGAATGAATTTGTTTAGCCTTCTAAATTTTATAAATTGAAAACAGCAAAGAAATAATCTATTTTTGGCCTAATTCAGCCGGCTGAGTGAAACCATTCAGCCGGCTAAAACTGCATAAAATTTATGCTTTGTTTCAGCATTCAGCCGTCTGAATGATATTATTCAACTGGCTGAATTCTATTAATAAGCAAAAGTTAGCACTTGCCTTTTAAACTAGTGACCTGGGTTCGAGCCCCGCTTCATGTAATATTTAAAAACTTTTTTTATTTAAAATATGAATGTATATGTGTATATACCATTTTGAGAAGATTTTAGCATTTGCAAACTCTAGACACGACATTCTATGACTAATAATACTTTGTTTGTCACATTCGTCTTGACTCTATCGTGTATATCTCTTCTTGTATCTACATATACATACTTTCATTCTTTTTTGTACTGTGTATCTTCATTTTGAACGTATTTGTTTCTCTATTTTTAATGCTCGTGTACCTGCAAATTAGCTTAGAGATTCTTTGGAATAACTGTATAGTTGTTGTCATTAAAATCCAATAATTTAGATTCTAAAATAGCGACCTGTCTTCCTCTAACATGCTGAAACGACGTACACGAGCTCATTACCTTGTGTGTACATGTGTCAACACACTCAATCGTGCACGCTTAGACACATAAGCTCACGCAAACACATTACAACTTCGCAAGTTACATTTTGGACTTTACCGGAGCAATTACTGGATGCGGTGTACTCTTATGCAACTTAGCGCAAGCGATAGCCGCTATGGCCATGTGAAATGTTCGTAAAGAACTTGTATTCAATAATATATCTATATAATTAAACAATTGCATATATGTATGTGTCTATACACACACACATACACACACATCCAAACTTACAACAACTCTGACTATGATTCGCACAACGTATTGATCGTTATGTATCTTTAAATACACATATACGTAAACTTGCCCGTACTCATATACATACATGTACATTTAAATAAGAAATTCATTTATTAATAAATCATTTATTACTTTACTTACTAATCTTTTCAATAAAAGTAAAGATATTTATTTATGCTATTTTATAAAATCTTCAAACTATTTTACACTAGCTTATAAATCAATTTTGACATCTAAAACACTTAATTTGCTTCGTTGAAAATCAAGTATTCTTCAATTTACTATTTTATAAAATCTCATGTCTATTTTATAAAATATATTCTTCCTTTATAAAATATTCAAACCATTTTATAAATACCAATTAAGCTTCATTTGTCATTTAATATCATATCATTTTATAAAATACCTTTATTACCTATAAAAATCATTCTATTAAATATATATTTGCAAATACTAATTTAGCTTCATTACCCCTCTAATCACTTTAATAATAAGAGTAGAGTTCAAAACTTGCTAAATTAGCTTACTAACAAATTTGAAAATCATTTGAATTAGTTTAATTATGGCCAACTAATGACATGCATTTAGTTATAACATGTGATTAGTCTCTAATATATCACTATATCACTTATTAACATTAAATTAACCTAAAAATTAATTTCTTAGGTTACTAAATAATTTAAAAAACTTTTATTAAGGTCTTAAACCAATAATGAGTTAACGTAATCATGTTTATAACACAAATATAAGCCTAAATCAACTCAAACAATCTTCATATCACTTTATATAATTGTATAATCATCAGTAATAAAAAATGTGAAGTATAACATATAAATTAGTAAGGAGAATCAACTCACCCTTTTGCTTAAACCCAAGCCAAGTTCTAATCATCAAAAACCCTTTTTTTGCTTACTTTAAATCTTGAAATGCACACCAATACTCTGATCCAAGCCAATTCCTTTGCGGGTTTGGTAGAGAATTGGAAGAAAGAAGTCAGGATGATTTTATTTGATTTTATAAAATTTATTCGATAGGTTTAGGATTTGGGGATTAAAGAGGGATAAAGATGAGATTAGTTGAGGATTAGAGAAAGTGGGAAAGAATGAAACGTGAATGGAGAGTGAATGAGAATAATAAAGAGGAGTAAGTCTACTATAGACAACTAATGGACCAAGCTCCAATTCTCTTCATCTGGCACTGTTAATCTCCGAAAATCATCGACTCCAAACATAGTCAAGTTTATACTCATTTTACCCGCATCAAAACAGCGAACCCAATCGGTCGTTTGTAAAAATTGAGTATAATAGGTGTTCCGTCACTTACCGATTAAATATTTTAATTAATCATTTAAATATTCAATCGTTAAAACTATGGGGCGTTACACACCTCCTTAAAAGAATTTCATCGCTAAAATTCTCTTGAATATGAGAAAGTAACATAACTAATGTAACGACCCATAAATTTCGTGCATTTAATTTGGTTGAATTAATGAGCTTTGTAATTAAATTTAGTAGAAATAAAAAAAAAAACTTTACAAACGAATATTGAAATGAACGCTAAATTAAAATATATAAATGGTGACTTAAAACCTATTTACTAGCAATTTGAATAAATTTCAATAAACGAAATGGGATAAGTAATATACCTGGATATAAATTCATTTAAAGGGAATTTATTTAATATGTTAATGTAAAGTTAGAAAATATTGGAATAAATGATAATTCCATTCATATTTGTAAGCAGTTATTATAAGTTACATGTTTGGATAGAATCAATAATTGATGGATTGAATGGTAAGTAATTATAATTTAATCCTATAAAATTTGGAAACTGAATGTAATGTAAAGTAATAAGGTTAGTGCAATACCCATTAATGAATGGAATGAAATGGGACTAATATAAATGTATATTAGGTTATAAATCAATTTGAAAAAAAAAGAACGTAAATATTGATTGATGAATAAATATACAAGTATATTAAAGGTTATAATAGTGGCTTACTAGTAAATTCACTCATTTACCAATAAAGATAGTTAGATGTGCCTTGATGATAATTAATAACATAATAGAAAAGAGTAAATGTATTCATTAGAATATTAATTGCAATTGGATAGGATTTTAAGTAACAATGTTAATGCAAGGTAAGTAATGCTAAAGTAAAGTCAATAATAATGACCAGTGATTAATTCAAAATTTGTAACATATATTATAAATTACCTGCTTATTTGTAAATGGAATTAGAAATTGTAATAAGTGATAATAAAATGAATGAATGTCACATTAATGGAAAATGAAATAACGTTCGTTTAAATGTTGAGAAATTATAGGGTCGTATTTATTATAAGCGTTACTTTAATAATTATGATTAATGGTGAAATTAATACGAGAAGTATGTAAAGTAATAACTAAGAAAGGTAACACGTTATAAATTGATTATGACCTAAACTTAAGTGTAAGTTAAAGATTGAAATTGAATCTAATCCATTCAATTGGAAACTTATCAAAATAAATTGGATTCAATGTATAATAAATAGGTTATTTTAAGAAATTGAAATAAATTCTATAATTGGTGAATTAAGTTACTTTAAATAGAGATGGGAATTGGTTTAAAGAATTATAAATTAATAAGTAATACAAGGTGATAAAATTTATGAATTATAGAATTTGAATTTTTAATAGTGAATTGATTTATTTAATTTATAATAATTGGATTTATTGCAAATGAATGAAATCAAATATTTAACTATTACGTTAATGTAAAAATTAAGTTGAAATTTGGAAATATTTATGTGATAATTTTAAATCTAATGGTAAACCCTTCTATTTGGAATTTTGAAGGGAATAATCATGGGTTAATTCAATTTAATGGAAATTTTGGAAATTTACCTATAATTTTAAATTTTATGAAATTGAAGATTTCTATTGATTAATCTTTAATAAATTGACTTTTAAAAATTGTTACATCATTGTAAATGTTTGAAAATTTTAAAGTGATAAAGACTGCAAATTTCAGAATTTTTAACGCGAAATTTGATTTAATTAATTTATTTTAAATTTATTTAATTAATATAAAAATAGCCATTTTGGCCACTGACTCGGATTTCGACGAAACCAGTTTCATTGGATCCGTAATAGTAAATAATTGTAAGATTTCAAATTTCGTAGTAATCGGACTTATCGTTTGGTCGTGCGAGCTCGAAACGCGTAGAAATTAATTTAAAGGAATACGATAAAATAAATTGACTTTGAAAAGCTATCTTCTACATATGATAGAATTAGGCATCAAAACTAGTTTCATTGCGTTCGGAACGGGGGTAAAACATTATAAACGCCTGGCGGCACGTCTCGATTGGAGTTTGGACAATTTTGGACCTACCTATATAAACACCACGCAGACCGAGACAGTTTTATTATTATTTTATTTCAGAAACCCTAATTCTATACCATGGCCGCCACTTATTCAATGGTCAGAAATTGCTTATCTTCTTTTCTCAATATCTTTCAATCCGTTCAACGAAATCGAAAAATTCCAAAAGCAAAGTTGTAGATCTCGGCGAGCTCTTCAAATCCATACGGTTGATCTATGCTATTGGACCATGGATTCGCCAGAATCTGGCTTGGAAGCATGGACGTATTTTCTTGGATTGTGTGCAAACGGTAGCGAGTGGTGATGTGAAACTTGATCCGTAAGTGGCTCTCAAGGTGGCGCACACACTGGTAGTCGCTGATCGAACTCTATATGTCTCGAGTTGCATGCGCACGGAAGAAAGTGGCGCGTGCGTGATGGGTTAGTAGGTTCGTGGATAAGGAAGAAGAGGATGGTACATTATTTTTTTATGTATTAATTAATTATGTTATATTAAAATTTAAATCTTTTAACTCGAATAACTTTTGCATACGAGCTTGGATTGACGCGCGGTTTTCTCCATTGCGTTCGTATCGAAATTCCGAACACTTTGACGCTGGTTTGGATGGATTTGGAGACTGTCAAATTTTTGGGTTTAAATCAGATTTAAATTCGATTTAAATTCAAAAGGTGAGTGTTTTAGCCCACTCACAACTTCTAAGTTTTCTTATGTTTGTTAAATTGATTTATAATATGAGTAGAAATTCATTTATGACTATTTGGCATATTTTATTCATCATCTCAGTTAGATTGCATTTATTTAAATTTAATTGTTAATTAATTTTATTATTGCATATACAGTTAAAATTTATTTATTTGCATATAAACTGCTAGTTAAACAGTTTTTATTATTGAATATAAACTGTTAGTTAATACCTGTTATTTATTATCTGTTATATTTTATATGCTATATATTGATGTTTTGTTCAAATTGGATGATGATTATAATAAATGGTTGATGATTGATATTTGGATGAATGGTTGTTTATTTACATAAACTGCAAGTTATCATGCATTTCATTTCATTCGGGATTGCAGTTTGAAATGATATACAACCGCAATTTTTTATTTTTAAATTGCGGATTGAAATGATAAATATCCGTATCACTTGACCATATGATAGAAAATTATATACAGGCACCGCGGTATATATATATATATATATATAATTATTTTTGAAATGATTCCTATGGTTTGGATAAGATACGGTTTACTAAATATTAATTTTGGATCTTATATAAAAATCTTATTTTATATATACATATATATAGTTAAATTATTGAATTTAAGCTATGTATGAATTTGTTAAATGAAAATAAATAAGTTGAATAATGGAGTTTGATAATTTATATTATATGTTCAAGTACAGGTTTAAGATCTTGTGTATGTATAGAGTTAAATGATTTAAATCAATTAAGATTGGGAGTTAAATTGGAAATTTATTTGGAATAGAGCTTAATTAAGAATTTAACTTCATAAGTTGATGTAAAATTTATTAACTTGAAATTTTAAAAAGGTATGATATCTATAACTGAATTTTTGTTCAAGATGAATTAAACGAATATTTCTAGCATAAATAAATTGAAGGAAATGATTAAGTTGTTAGTAATTGGAGTTTTATTTTAAATGATTTTTGATTTATTATGTAAACATTTCAAAAACTAAATAATAGGACAATGAATTGTTGAATATAAATTTCCAACCTTAAGTTTTGAAATTGTTAAATACTCCAAGTTAGAAATATATTAAATTGAAGTGGTTTATTCAACTGAAAGTGAATTTAAAATTTATGGTTTAGACTAAATTTTTAAATGAATAAATTGTAAAGTCGCGGAAATTATTTTATAAAGAAATTTTAAATTCAAACTGTTTTATTTTATATACTGTTGAATATCCAAACCATTTAAGTTTTGAAAGTTATGGTTTTAAAACTATGGATTTCGAAGTATTATGTTGAAAGTTAAATTTCAAATAATTGGTTTCGAGGTATTATAAATCTTAAAAGTGGCATGATTTTGGAAAAGAAATATATTTGAAATAAAATGACATCATATTTATTTGGGTTTTAAAAGGAAATGATATCGTATTTATGGGTTTTGAAATGGATAATTTTATTATGGTTTTGAAAGTATAATTATTTTAAATGACCGCGGTGTTATAATAACGTTTGGTTGTTGAAGAGACCGGGATCGGAAGTTGTCATACTCTCTGCCAACTCCGAAAACCACTTTAACAACCGTGTACGCGGTGGAGATTCCAGAATGAAGTAGGTTGGTGGCGGCTTTTCCTTTAAGGTAAATACGTGGACCCGACTCCCGTGAGTTGGCATAAGGTGGCTAAAACAGGAGCGATTCTCGGGCAAAGGGGGTTAGCGCCCTTTGTCGGACACTCCTCTTCGATACTATAATCTGACTTTGGATTGATTCGGTGGCCACCTTTAACTTTGATTTTAGGGGGAGTTTATTCGAGGTGGGCGGTAGCTGCGGCTATGCGTTACCACCAGCCCGGATGCGTAATTGGTATATCTACCCCGACATTTCCTAGTTGTACCGTATCACCTACCCTATCGCGCTTTATACGATTTTGGTTTTGTACCATACCTATGGAGTGCCCTCTGACGACGCCCAATACGGGGGAGATTACGGTACTGTATAGACTATGGGAATATATTATGTGTTAAGGTGGAAAATGTAAAGCCTTAACGCTATTTAAAAATAAGTTTATTTTACAATCAGGCACTATTATAATAGCGAAATATACTACATAGTAAATAGTTTAACGGATCCTTAGGAGATGTAAATCCCAAGCATCTCTTGAGTTACTGCACTCATATTCATTTCTGTTAATTTAACTTACATAAGATCTTTTAGTTCTGACTCGAGTATTTTGTCCTTTCAATTCACTCGAGTCAGTCCGAGCGTTCAGGATTTGAAGATTTTCTGGAGGAAGAAGACGAGGATTTCATTACTATTATTATTATATATTATATGGTTCCACTACACCGTATTCCGCTGCATTAATATTATTGGTATGTGAACTTTGATATTTATTGTATAAAGAAGAATCAAATAATTGTAAACAGTTTTATGAACTGTATATTTATTATTATATTTTATCCTTCCGCTGTGAGATTCTGTTTTGTTTTATTCTTCCTCGTTTTTCTTATTTACCCCTTAACAATCCGCCCTTCCATATGGTTTGAATTGACACGTGTGTAATTTGAAGCGTGCGAAAAGGCGGACGTTACAACTAATCAAATTTCTCAAATCTCATTTTCAAAAAATTCCAACAGTACCTTCCCTTAAGCCATCAGCATAATGGAAACTCCCAAATTAGAATGTATCGCACACTAGGAAATATTGTAACCTACGTCATCCCACATCCCTTAAAAATTCATATCTCTCTTAAGAAAGCTTTCACTTTTTAAATAACAATCAAATCAAATAAGTATTTAAATAGCTATACATTAGCTCTCAAGTATCTAATTGTACTATACAAAAAGAATCGTATACGAACATAGAATTCAAACCCGTATAACCTCAATGTAGTAACCAATACTACTATACACATGACAACCAATTGGAGAGTAAGGTCAAGTTAGTCGGCATCAAAATATACCATGGACCTCGAATCACATCAAAAGCCAGTGGATTCGAATAAATCGCATCTTGACCCCATAGTGTACATGGATGATATACGATTATATAAATACGCGGTCAAAAGCCAAGTACCTCGAGTCACATCAAACAATAAGTAGTCAAATACATATTGCAAGCAACAATCAATTATCATATAAGCAGTCAAATAGTATGGCAAGCAACAATCAAACAATAGCAAACCGTAACAAACAACAATCAGACAATAAGCAGTTATAAGCAACCAGCAACAAGACAACTAGCAAGTCATAGCAAGCAAGAATAAACAAAAATAACTAGCATACAAATTATTAAACATGCAAGTGAGCAATCGATAAAAATCAACAACGATAAAAATCGACCAACAGAAAAATCAAACAACAATACAAAACATCAAATAGTTGCAACAATAGCAAGTAACAAGCAACGGCAAGCAACAAACAATAACATGCCTACAAAACAACTGAATATTTAAAAAGAGTCTATACCATCATACAAGGTAACCATTAAGAGTCAAACGTGCATGTCAAACCATAAACTCAAACGAGTCCGTTCAACATTAAAATGAATAAACACCCAAGTGGTGTAACCCCTCCCATGAATATAATACATGAAAGACTATTACATCTCCCGATACGTAAAGGAAAACCTATACGATATGTAGAATCATCGAGTCTCGAAATTCTAGAATAAATCCAACAAGTAACGCCGTAACTCTCCTTTTCTTTCGAACAGAACTCATTCTCCAAAAGGGAAAATTATACCACTTTAATCATCATAAAATAAAGATCTATAATTTCTTGGGTTTTATTGGGTTCAAATTCAGCTCGATTGCATATTGTTAATTGGGATAATATACTAAGTGCACTACGACACTCATCTAGGAAAGTATCATCTCGTAACTTAGAAGATCATCCGAATTGCCACAAAACTAGTTGAGAAACCCTTCCTCGAACTATCTCACAAATAATAATTATACCACACTAAAATTTTGCAATAACTAAAGATCATCGCAAATAACACGATGCCTATTCCAACCATACATTTGCTCGCAAGATTTTTGTTGTTAAATTAGGGTTGATTACCTGACTCTATTTGTGCGAACTCCGATCCAGTTTCTTGATCTAACCACTGAGATCTACTTGCACGACTAAGGTCGAGTTTAAAAAATCTCTCAGTCATCCAAGAAGAATACGACTCAAGTGCTTATTTATCAGATTCAAGTTAAAAACTCTTTCCTAGCTGGTGCGAATCACCTAGAAACACTGTGCTCAAGCGATAGCTTAAGAAATGTCATGTAAACGGATCAATCTTTAGAAAATGTCCATTTTGGCACGTGGGATTACTCCGATCATCTGAGCTTTATTGGCACAAACAAAAACAATTATAACATGAACGATTCTAGACTAACGCCCATAAGTCATTAGGTTGGTCTCTGCTCAGTACTGGGCAACTATCGAACTCTACTTGAATATAAATCCAAGTCACTCTTCATCAACCAACTCATTCAACTCGAAAGCTCGTGCATCAAGTTCGAATGGTAATACTATTGTTCGTTTCATCTAAGTTTTACAACTAAAGTTACTCATACAAGGTTTATCTCCATTGAAGAATTTACCTACTATGAAAGGTCTCAAGTTTAGCCTATCTACCAAGTACTTAGCAATAGATAAAATATACCACTCAAGTGTCGGGAGGAACAGAAGTGAGTTCCTAAAAATAGAGCATATCTCACTACATAAGTTCCTTTAAATCCTCCTAATCATACGCCTGCTAGGACCTGGTAATGCCTGAAAGGCATAAGTCATCAAAACTTACTCACCGTTCGAAAACGTAGGATAGTCATTCTTCAAGTGATCAAGCCAATTTCAATTGAAGCACTTACGCTTCAATTTAGCTAGATGACATCTTATAGCAAAATGTCCCTATATGTCATGGGAGTGACATACTTCGACAGCTTCTTCTTCGCATAAGCTTGATCTTCCTTTTGTCATGGTCTTTACGCCTCGGTTGGAGTTTCGACTGCTTTCTACTTTCATTACCTCAGCGGTATCTCATGGGCATTCTCACGGAGGAGAACCATCCCAATGAGATATTCAAAATTAGACCCTAACAGGGATAAGGCTAAGCAATGCATCCCCAACCAATGCTTAGGACCTAAGGCAAACCTCTTTGCCCACAACAACGGAGCACCGACCATCTCAGACCCCAAAAGCAAAAGGTTGAATTGATCAACACTCCTTCACTAAAAAACTGCCTTGCTCGAGATGGATGGAATACTTAAGCTACATGTCCTTCTCGATCTCAGAAATGAACTGAGAACCAAAGCAACGTCTGAATTAATTCCAAATCATGGGCCTGCTCATCATGTAGGATCTAGATTACCCTAGAAAGGGGGGTTGAATAGGGTTATAGCAAATTTTCTCGATTTAAACACAGAAACAAACTTCAGAAATAAATATGCTGAAAAGTAAATCACACACAAAATTTACCCAGCTTCGGCAACCCCTGCCTACTGCTGCATTCACAGATTTCTATTAGAATTAAACAGTATCTTGCTTACAAACACTCTACTAGACTCGTAGACCCTTTTGCTCCCACTCACAAACACTCTACTAGACTCGCACACCCTGCTCCCGCCTATAGAGTTTCGCTTACTCGCAAACACTGCTCCCGCCTATAGAGTTTTGCAAACTCGCACACCCTGCCCACTGAACTAATTCTAACTAGACAATCTGACACTACCTAAACCCTAGGTGGTGATTTACAAATTCTTTGATTCGAAAAGTAAAAAACAACAATTAAAAGACAATAAAAAATAACCCTAAACCCTAATTAAAAAATATACTAAAGCCTTTAATAATAAAATAGGCCGCCCTTATTCTCTTTTCTTTAACCCGTTCCTTTTTGGCTTGTGAAATGGTGGTCGATCCTCTTTCTTCAGAAATTAGGGCTTCTGCTCTTTTGCACCTTGCTTTCAAAATTAGGGTTTTGTAAATTTTGAAGATGCCGACTTTCGTTCGATCGAATATATGTTTTTTCGTTGCTTTCGTCGATCGTTTCCCTCACCGTTTTGCTCACGGCTCTTTAATTTGGATCGAGTTCGTCTCCTTTATTTGGTATGTAATTTATCCTTTTGCTTTATTGGGTTGATGCTTGAACTCGATACTCAAAAATTGCCGATGATGATTTCAATTTATTGGGTTCGATCCCCTTATTTTCCGTTCATCTAAATATATTTGAATCTGTCATTATTGTTTGATCGGCCGTTTGATTATGCTTGGAAGCTTGGGATTGATTTGACTTTGTCAATTTCATATTTTTGATGCTTGGTTGACACGGCTTCGATTTTGACTTTGCTCGTTTCTTTACCACCACATTTCTGACTTGTTCAACATACTGACTTGGTTCAATTGTGACTTCGGCACTGGTTTTGTGTATGCAAATCCACGTCTTTGAATTTGTTACGTGGTCACCACGGTGTTGAATTCATTTGACTTCGGTTTCGATTGAATTTATTGCTGTAGCATACTTGACCTGTTTGACTGTCATGTGTTATCATCTTGTACATCTCCATCTCGAGTAGCTCTTCGGTTATGCTTTGTCCTGTATAAGTATTTCTGCATCTCATGTTGTAGTTATTGAAATATTGAGTTGTTGCACTGGTGCATTTGGTTTGAGTCAGATGTACTGGGTTTGGTTCAGGTTGTTCATGAGTCTTCATTTGATATTGATCTTCATATATGTGCATATATACAGTTGCTCGGTCCTTGATTGTTTCAGTATTCATGTTGTTGTGCATTTGTATTACTTGTCGTCTGTGTTGTGTAGTTGCTGTGGTCTTTGTTGTTTTAGCATGCACTCATTGTTGTTTTCGGTTGCACTTGGTCATTTTGTTCATCTGTATCATGCTTTGGCTTCACTGATGCTGCACTTGGTCTTGCCTTTGTACACTTGTTCATATGAACTGTTGTTCCATTGTTGGTCTGTGTAGTTGCAGTATTTATGCACACTGTGTTGTACTGAGCTCGACATTGCTTCATGTTGCCTTCATGTAGCTTGTTCTCTATATTTGCTTGATTGTTGCAGTCCATGTTCTGTTGAGTTGTTGTTCTTCTGGTCTTTGCTTCCATCCATTTGGTTGTTGCAGTCCTATGCAGTTGCTATGCCTTGTGTTGAATCCAGTTTTAAAAACTCGGGTTTGACCTTGTGCTCGTGTCGTGATTTTCAATGTATTGCACGTGAGTTGAACCCGGCTTTTCATTTGGGTTTGACCTGTGCTCACCTGTCCCTGTAGCATTATCAAGTGTATATATCGGTGTGTACGGCCTTGTGGCATATACAGTGATACACTGTGTATGTCACAAGTTGTTCGTGTATGATGAATTCAAATTTAAATGATGACGAACAACCCAAATAACCGAGGCAAATATTATTTTCAAAATTCATCTTTTATTTTATATTGCAAAAATATTTTATTTTCAATTTTACTGCATTAGTGAATATTTTTGCAGATTGCTCAGATGCTGGATTCAAACTGGAATGCAGTTGAAGATAGAAATATGAGTGTGAGTGATATGTAGTGAGGTTCTGAATGTAAATTGAATTTGTATAGTTATAGTGAGAGCTTGAAATTGTACTGTTCAAAATTGTAATTAATATTTGTTTGAATAAAATATTCGTTTAAATTCAAAATCTGTGTTATTTATTTTATTCAGCAAATATTTATTTAAACTGTGAAAAATAACATAGTATATTAACAAATACATTTAAATGAATGTATATATGTTTATTATCATCAAACAAAAATCATATAAGCGCAAAGCGCATATTCAACAATCTCCCCCTTTTGATGATAACAAACATATATTTAAGATTTTGAATATGTCAAATGTATTTGATCGTTCAATTTGCTCCCCCTATTTAAATGCTCCCTCTCTGCACAATACTCCTCCTACATATATGCATACAAATAAAAATATGCAAGTGAGCCTAGATGCAAATGGAAAATTATTTGACCTTTGCTTGATTCTATTCGACAAAATCTTAACTTTTCTCTCCCCCTTTTGTTATCAGCAAAAGAATAACAGTGTTATAAAAATAGGGATGAAGTGACAGACATGAATCAAACATTTAACTCAATTGAATATAAATATCAAATTTCAATAAAACTCAAACAAAAATCATAATTACCCTTGTCAGGCGCATATTCCACTTTCAGAAGTGATGGGGATAAAATCATCAAAAAAAAAATCATACGGTTATGTCTATTTGTGGTATATTTATTTCGGGAAATTTGAATATCTACTAACCATGCATAACCGTTAGGACTTTTAAATGAGATTAGTAGTATTTCAATTTAATTTTTTTTAAAAGAATTCAAGTATCTTCTAACCACGCATAACCGTGAGGACTTTTAAATGGGATTAGAATCAACTTGTCTATTAAATCAATTAATTTTGATATGCGTTCCATACATGCATAACCGTGAGGACTTTTAAATGAGCATGGAAGCACATAATCAAAAATCCAAGTAATTCACCCATGCATAACCGTGAGGACTTTTAAATGAGAGTGAATACTTTGGATATTTATTTTTTATTGATAAAAATATAATAAATTGAAGCACAGATAATTTCCTTTATAATAATAAATTGAAGAACGAATAATTTCCTTTGTAAACTACCACAAATTTACATACTATATATGATTTTGATGAGTGATGATCGATAGAAAGATGATAGAAATAGAAATGATCATGGAATTTTACCCAACAAAAAGTTTTTATAACTCTTGTTATGAAATTCTAAAGAAATTTTTCTAAATACATTGTCTTGCGTTATGTATGACAAATATCGACACTCATCACTTTTTCAATCACTATTGACCTTTTCGATAATCATTAGGGAGTTAGATTAGTCAAAATTTGTCATTTAAAATCAAATAAGAATGACTAATCTGAAAATATGGTCAACAATGATTTTCTCGAAGGGGTTATATGAGAAAAATTCTGCCATTTGAAAAATTATTTCAAGTGAAAAATATGCAGATATTTTCTTTGAAAAATGATGCAGCAAATGAATGTTTTAAAGATTAATCACGTTCCACTAGTAATTTTTCTATCAACTATATTACCAGTGTAATCTACATCTGAATTTAAATTTCACTCAATATTCACTCGTTGGATGTCAAAGACCAGATTGTGAAATTTCAACAAACAATCTCAGAATGAAATTCTCTTGAATTTGAAATGAAGCTATGTTAACACTCAAACAAATATCATAGTGTTAAACTTAGAAACCATAGGATGAACAACTATCAACAGTCATTAAAACTTCATTATTATTTCAAAACAATTTCTTGAAGTTTCAACAATTTCACAAAGTTTCAACAATTTCAAAAATTTCTTAAAATCCTTTTTAACGGCTTTCACATGAAATTTGAAATCGTGCAAATTTACAAGCAGTGACCAAAATGTCAAAACAAATATATCTACGTGTAGCATGAGTAATCAAAGATCAATAAAATACCACCATTTGACCGAACAAATTTATATGGATTAGTTCACAGTTGAAAATCTGATTGGTCATCATTTAAGCACAAATCAAGGTCATAAATAAGAACAAGTCAAAAGAAAAATCATATCAATTAAGAACAAGTCAAAAGAAAAATCGTATCAATTAAGAACAAGTCAGAATTAAAGACGACATTCATTTCATCATCACCTTACTGGCTGATTTAATTCAGATTACGGTGCAGATTATCACATTTAATATATCATTCAAAACAAATTTACCTGTTTTACCTTTACGATAATTTTTCGTTGTTGTCCATTGTGATTCTGTCACCTTTATACTAGGCTAAGGAACTTTGCTTTGTCGCCCGTTGTGTTTCTGAAACAGCCAAAATCCAGAGAACACTGTTGTTGTTCCTTAGCCTGCCACCACACCTACACGATGAAAGATTTTTGTGACCTATTTGTTTTTATAGGTCCATGGTTGTTAGTGGCAGAACATGAAAAATATGTTTGTGGAGACCCAAAACTATTTATATATGTTCCTTTTGGCACCTAAATTTGTTTGACTTTCAAAGATTTTATATTTGTGCCTTTTGGAACCCAAATTGGTATAGTTTTCACGTGTTTGGGTCTATACCAACAATTATTTTTATTGTGTCCAAATTTTCTACAAATTGTGCACATTAAATTGACTTGATTAAATTTTGTGTTCTTGTTTCTATGACTATAATTTTCAACATGATGTCCAATTATTTCAGATCCAGCAAAGACACTTTTACCTTTTGCATTATCATCATCTTGTGATTTCCCAAAACCTAGTCCTTTTCTGTTGTTAGCAAAAATTTGATTTTCCAATAACATGTTGAATGATTTTTCTCCTCTTGAAAAGTTATTCAGAGATTTCTCAAGATTTTGGACTTTGGTTTTTAGGGTTGTGTTTTCAGTGACAAGTGAGGTGCATCTATTTATAAAATCCTTTTTCCTAGTGTCAATGTTTTTCTTAAGATTCAAGTTTTCTTTTTCAAGTTTCTCAAAGTTATTCCTAAGTTTTGATAATTCTGAATCTAAAATCTTACAATTTTTACAGTCTAGGTTTTGAATATTATCAAGTTCAGTTTCTAACCTAGAATTTTCATGGACAAGTTCTCTCCTTTCAGATTTCAGTTTTTCAATTTTAGATTCAAGACTATCAATTGTTTTAGTAAGATCTAAGCACATAAAAACAAGATCTCTATAGGAATACTCACCTGCCTCACTAGATTCCTCAGAGTTTGCTTCTGATTCTGATTTTGCCATACAACACAAGTTGGCCTCCTCTGAGCTGCTATCCGAAACTTCCTCTCCTTCTTCATCATCTCAAGTCGCTGCAAAGGCCTTCTTCTTCTTTTTCTTTCCTTTGTTGTTTTTGAGAAGTGGGTATTTTTGTATGAAGTGTCCGGGCTTCTTGCAGTTAAAGCATGTTGATTCATTATCGGAATTGTCAGAGTCTTTTGATTTATTACCCTTTGTTTTCTTCTTGCGTGGCTTGAATCTCGACCATTTTCTAAGATTATTGACAGCCATTGCAAGCTCTTCGATTGGATCTTCTTCTTCATCACTTTCTTCTTTGCTCTTTAAGGCAATCGTCTTCTTCTTTGGTTCGGAGTTGTTGCGTTCTTCCTTTGCTTTTAGCTCAAGCTCATATGTCATCAAGTTGCCGATCAACTCCTCCATGCTTAGTTTACTCAGGTCTTTCGATTCTTGTATTGCCGTGACTTTTGCCTCAAAGTTCATTGGTAAAACTCGTAGCGCCTTCCTCACAAGTTCTACCTCAGTGAATACTTTCCTAAGTGCTCTAGCATTGTATACCAAGGTTGAAAAGCGTCCAAACATATCCTTTATGCTCTCGCCTTTGTCCATCACAAAGTTTTCGCATTCATTGCTGAATAGGGCTAGACGAGACTCCTTGACTTGAGAAGTTCCTTCGTGTGTCACCTCCAAGGTATGCCAAATTTCCTGTGCTGTTGTACAATGAGAAATTCTATTAAATTCATTTTTATCAAGAGCACAGATCAAGGCATTCATGGCTTTAGCATTTGTGGGTTTTAATTTCTTATCGTTGGCATCCCATCTATCCTTAGGTTTAGGAATCTCAGTACCACCAACAGTTATAGTGGGAAGTTTATAACCAGTTTCAATAATATCCCAAACATCATAATCAACAGAACTAAGATATATACCCATCCTAACTTTCCAATAAGCATAATCATTCCCGTTAAACATGGATGGCCTAGCAATAGATTGCCCCTCAGAAAAAGCATTATTTGATGAATTCATGACTCTAGAGTTAAAGAAAAATACCGGGCTCTGATACCACTTGTAGGATCTAGATTAACCCTAGAGGGGGGTGAATAGGGTTATAGCAAATTTTCTCAATTTAAACACACAAACAAACTGCAGAAATAAATATGCTGAAAAGTAAATCACACACAAAATTTACCCAGCTTCGGCAACCCCTGCCTACTGCTGCATTCTCAGATTTCTACTAGAATTAAACAGTATCTCGCTTACAAACACTCTACTAGACTCGCAGACCCTTTTGCTCCCGCTCACAAACACTCTACTAGACTCGCACACCCTGCTCCCGCCTATAGAGTTTCGCTTACTCGCAAACACTGCTCCCGCCTATAGAGTTTTGCAAACTCGCACACCCTGCCCACTGAACTAATTCTAACTAGACAATCTGACACTACCTAAACCCTAGGTGGTGATTTACAAATTCTTTGATTCGAAAAGTAAAAAACAACAATTAAAAGACAATAAAAAATAACCCTAAACCCTAATTAAAAAATATACTAAAGCCTTTAATAATAAAATAGGCCGCCCCTATTCTCTTTTCTTTAACCCGTTCCTTTTAGGCTTGTGAAATGGTGGCCGATCCTCTTTCTTCAGAAATTAGGGCTTCTGCTCTTTTGCTCCTTGCTTTCAAAATTAGGGTTTTGTAAATTTTGAAGATGCCGACTTTCGTTCGATCGAATATATGTTTTTTCGTTGCTTTCGTCGATCCTTTCCCTCACTGTTTTGCTCACGGCTCTTCAATTTGGATCGAGTTCGTCTCCTTTATTCGGTATCTAATTTATCCTTTTGCTTTACTGGGTTGATGCTTGAACTCGATACTCAAAAATTGCCGATGATGATTTCAATTTATAGGGTTCGATCCCCTTATTTTCCGTTCGTCTAAATATATTTGAATCTGTCATTATTGTTTGATCGGCCGTTTGATTATGCTTGGATGCTTGGGATTGATCTGACTTTGTCAATTTCGTATTTTTGATGCTTGGTTGACATGGCTTCGATTTTGACTTTGCTCGTTTCTTTACCACCACATTTCTGACTTGTTCAACATACTGACTTGGTTCAATTGTGACTTCGGCACTGGTTTTGTGTATGCAAATCCACGTCTTTGAATTTGTTACGTGGTCACCACGGTGTTGAATTCATTTGACTTCGGTTTCGATTGAATTTATTGATGTAGCATACTTGACCTGTTTGACTGTCATGTGTTATCCTCTTGTATATCTCCATCTCGAGTAGCTCTTCGGTTATGCTTTGTCCTGTATAAGTATTTCTGCATCTCATGTTGTAGTTATTGAAATCTTGAGTTGTTGCACTGGTGCATTTGGTTTGAGTCAGATGTACTGGGTTTGGTTCAGGTTGTTCATGAGTCTTCGTTTGATATTGATCTTCATATATGTGCATATATACAGTTGCTCGGTCCTTGATTGTTTCAGTATTCATGTTGTTGTGCATTTGTATTACTTGTTTTCTGTGTTGTGTAGTAGCTATGGTCTTTGTTGTTGTAGCATGCACTCATTGTTGTTTCCAGTTGCACTTGGTCATTTTGTTCATCTGTATCATGCTTTGGCTTCACTGATGCTGCACTTGGTCTTGCCTTTGTACACTTGTTCATATGAACTGCTGTTCCATTGTTGGTCTGTGTAATTGCAGTATTTATGTACACTGTGTTGTACTGAGCTCGACATTGCTTCATGTTGCCTTCATGGAGCTTGTTCTCTATATTTGCTTGATTGTTGCAGTCCATGTTCTGTTGGGTTGTTGTTCTTCTGGTCTTTGCTTCCATCCATTTGGTTGTTGCAGTCCTATGCAGTTGCTATGCCTTGTGTTGAATCCAGTTTTAAAAACTCGGGTTTGACCTTGTGCTCGTGTCGTGATTTTCAATGTATTGCACGTGAGTTGAACCCTGCTTTTCATTTGGGTTTGACCTGTGCTCACCTGTCCCTGTAGCATTATCAAGTTTATATATCGGTGTGCACGGCCTTATGGCATATACAGTGATACACTGTGTATGTCACAAGTTGTCCGTGTATGATGAATTCAAATTTAAATGATGACGAACAACCCAAATAACTGAGGCAAATATTATTTTCAAAATTCATCTTTTATTTTATATTGCAAAAATATTTTATTTTCAATTTTACTACGTTAGTGAATATTTTTGCAGATTGCTCAGATGCTGGATTCAAACTGGAATGCAGTTGAAGATAGAAATATGAGTGTGAGTGATATGTAGTGAGGTTCTGAATGTAAATTGAATTTGTATAGTTATAGTGAGAGCTTGAAATTGTACTGTTCAAAATTGTAATAAATATTTGTTTGAATAAAATATTCGTTTGAATTCAAAATCTGTGTTTTTTATTTTATTCAGCAAATATTTATTTAAACTGTGAAAAATAACATAGTATATTAACAAATACATTTAAATGAATGTATATATGTTTATTATCATCAAACAAAAATCATATAAGCGCAAAGCGCATATTCAACACATCAGCCACACAAACACTACATCCTACCCAGCCAAAGTCTCCCTTCTTTAATGCCGAGAAATAATCTTCCTTAAGAGAACATTCCCTAGACTTATATCGATGAAAGCCCTCTCTTGCTTGTACCCAAGACCGTGTCTTAGCAATAGTATCGGGACTCAGATATGGCTTCCCTCTTTGATTGAGGAAATTCTGACAATGCTTTGAAGAAGATAAAACTGGTGGAGTTAGAAATACTGATGCCCTAAAGGCCACACCAATTCTGACGCCATCAGCATCTGCAGGAAATGTTTACAGACGATGGAATATATTTTGCGGTAGCTAAATAATCTCTGAACTAATCAGGCATCGTCCACAATCGCTCATGCAGTCCATCTGCTAATACTGATAGCCCGATGAAGATACCTTGGCAACTAGTGATAAAAACAAATTAAGTCCAGAAGACAACTAGTGTATACAATATAATATAACAGAAAATACAACTACACTCTCTCTACTATCTCCTTTCACCAGGTTGATTAACTCAAACTGGTCTACTTAGTCTGAGTGTTGAGCCTAAGCTCTGATACCAACTATAACAACCCGCTCTTTGTAGAACCCAAAAAGTCATCTCATAACAACGATATACTCCTGAATACGACAAATGATAGACCGTCGAGGTAAAATTAGAACAAAATAGTATACCAAGACATCGACAGGGTCTTACATTGGAATGACAATGTATAATATGTTAAATATACGTGAACAAATTAAAATAACGATATATAAGAGATCACACTAGTGGAAGCAACTGATAAATAAATATTGGTACAGAAAGTCAGAATACATCAACTCCAAGAAGAACATAGTTCGAAATAAATATATGATACAACAGTCTCGTATACAAATAACAGGTCTGTCATGCACTACTAAAATATCAAGTATATATATCTCAAAATATCAATGCCATGCCTCCAAATCCAGCTGTGCATCCTAATTGCATATCCTTAAAAGCATCCGGTTCCCTAACTACTCAGTCGAGTAGCCCAAAATTGTCAAGACATAAGCAGACAAAGGCAAAATGCGAGTCAGACATAAAGTCTTGTGTGAGGAGAACTATCTCAAAATTCTATATATCAAAACTATATACAAATAAACAAGAATAACTAAATCACAACCGACCCTCTCCATAAATATGGCTAAGAGTTAATCCCGATCGTCCATAAACAAGTACAATAAACTCATCCAAAAGATAGGGTATCAAACCATAATCTCTTCTTATCATCTAGTCAACGAGTCGGCACAACTAATATAATGTGACTGACACGTAAGTATATACCGTGATAAAAGAATTCGTAGTATATAAGTATAGAAGTGATAAAAGTGTGATAATATAAGTCTACACTATGCTACACACAATGATAATATCAATCAACCAATATAGCACAAGTACAACATAAAAATGAAGGATAACTCGAATCAATACTCGTCATTACTAATGCGTGGAGTCAACAATGGACACTTACCGCTATCCAACGATTCAAGATAAATAAGGTCAATACACTAACGTACTCAGACATTCATCGCGATCCAATAAAAAATAGAGTTAGCACACTTTTGATCTATAATAAATAGAGTCAACACACTAATGTATTTAGACATCTATCTCGATCTTATAATAAGTTGAGCCAGCACACTAACGTAGCCAGACATCTACCACAATCCAATGATACAAGAGTCAGGACACTAATGTACCCAAATATCCATCAGGATTGAATAATAAATAGAGTTAGCACATTAACATACCCAGACATGTATCTCAATTGTATATTAAATAGAGTCGGCACACTAACATACCCAGTCATCTATCTCGATCTTATAATAAGTAGAACCAACACACAAACATACCCATACAACTACCACGATCCAATAATAAATAGAGACCGCACACTAACGTATCAGGACATCTATCAGAATCCAATAATGTACATGGTCATTGATATAAGACCGATAAAATGTACGGTCACTATTATAAGACCGATACAATTTATCTAATTTTACGTACCCTGGGGTAAACCCCCGAAGGTATTGAATCCATTCCATTCGATCATACACACTCATTAGACATGATCGTGTGACCAATCGTCGTGCTGACCCCATGCCTGATCGTTATTGATTCCAAAGGAATCACCTAGCATTCACATTAAAGTCTCGAGCTTCACCTTGCATCTTGCCTCCCCGAGTAGCCCAAAGCCTCCTTGAAGTCGTGCTAAGACACCACAAAGAAATGCATTCGAAAGGGGAAGACATTCCTTGAAATTGTTTACTATCCACGGGTTCAGTCGATTGGGGATTTCATTCAATCGACTGCGCCCAATTGGCTGAACCTAATTCCCCCAGTCTATTGTTCTGGGATCTCCCATGGTCAATTCTTCTGCACTAGTTCAGTCGACCGATCTTTTATCCAGTCGATTGAAATTTCCAGGTTCTGGTAATGAACCCGGGCAGAGAGTAAATCCACCAAACAGTCACTGATTCACGTGCCGTTTCTTCCAACGCTTTGCCTAATTAGTTTCCTTACCCCCAGAGCCAAACTTCATCCCGTCAGACTCTAATGGGATTCGTTTGTTGATATTTTGGACGTGAGTTCCATAAGTATTCGAAAACCAATTTGGATCCAGAAATCAACTCTTTGCATGAGTAGAATTCGATGGGAGATTATAGCAACTCGGCTTCTTCTAACATGCCAAAACGACATACCAACCTCCTTGAATTGTGTGCAGCTTGTAACCGTATCGATACACACATTCGTGCACGCTGAGGCACGCACGTTAACACAAACATACGACTTTACAAGTCACATTTCGGACTTCACTGGAGCGATTAGTCGACCCGGTGTACTCTCATGCAACTTGGACATGCGATAGTTGCTATGGCTACGTGAATTACCCGCAACGAACTTGTATTCAATAATATTTCTATATAATCAAACAATTGTGTGTATTTGTGTGTGCGTATAAAGAACCAAACTTACAATAACTCTAACTACAATTCACGCAACGTATTGATTGTTGTATATCTTCAAATACACGTACATGTATATTTGCCATACTTATATACATACACGTATATTTAAATAAGTAATTCGTGTATTACTTTTACTTACTAATCTTTTCAATAAAAGCAAAGATATTTCTTTATACTATTTTACAAACTCCTCAAACCATTTTATAAAATACAATACTAGCTTAAAAATCAATTTCTCCATCTAAAACACTTAATTTGCTTCATTGAAAATCAAGTATTCATCCATTTATAAAATCTCATATCTATTTTATAAATTATATTCTTCATTTATAAAATATTCAAACCATTTTATAAATACTAATTAGGCTTCATTTGTTATTTTATGAAATATCTTACCATTTTATAAAATACCTTTATCACCTATAAAAGTCATTCTTCTATTAAAAATATATTTTTAAATACTAATTTAGCTTCATTAACCATCTAATCATTTTAATGATAGAACTAGAGTTCAAAACTTGTTAAATTAGCTTGCTAACTAATTTCAAAATCATTTGAATTAGTTTAGTTATGACCAACTAATGACATGCACTTCGTTAGTTAGAAGTATGGGGTGTTACAAAATATACACAGCAGTGTCAAATTATGCACCTAAACCATAATCAAATATGGATCAGTTGTATTATGTACCATATCAAAATTCAAGTTAGCATTAACTAGCCATAAAAGTCATTTTATACTAATAACGTTCCATTAATTTCGCTAAACTTGGTTCTGAATTTCCAAGAGAATCTTGCACTAATAAAGTTTAATATAATGTCGTGTATAATTTTTGAGTGTAGACATACAAAAGGAACTAAAACCTTTAGAATGGTAAACGCTGCCATTTGAGACTATCTAATACAACAGTTTATCAAGTGTTTCAAATTATAAAATAAGACATTCTTTTTCAAACAAGAACTGCAACTTCAGGTCAATTTCGAGTCCAACTTCGATGATGCTTATTAGAGTGGCAGACCTCCTCCAAATCAGGTAAATGCATCTCTTCTCCATCCCTTGAATTATTATTTTGCTTCCAAGCTCTAACCTTCTCGAATGTTTGGTTAAAGGAAGATTTCTCGGTTTGGTGTTGGATATAGCTGCCAGTAGGTTGTCGAGGCTCGCCACAATCACCTCTATCCCCATCAGATACGTCATTAGTGTGATTTATTATCTTGATTTTGCATAAGTTATCTCTTGACCTCGGGTTTTCAATATTAAGTTGTATATTTTCTTGTAGGAATATGCTCCCCTCATGCATGTAGCTGTGTGAGCACTTCTCCCTGCTCAAATCAGATAAGTACAAATTTTTATTATCCTCCATCATTGATTCGTAATTTAAATTATAATTACTTATAATTTTCCTACTTCCCATGCAGGAGTCCCTTCTGGTCTGAGTTGAGGATCGGCCGCCTCCAGTAGTCATGCGATCGAGAATGATTCCACTCCCATTATTAGCCATTTGCTTCCAATGAGCATGATTAAAATGGAAGGTTTTTCTACTAATAGTTTTATAACTATCAGTATAACGGGAAAGTCAAGGGTCAATATAGAGCTGTGTTGGTTTGTAATGTGATGTAGAAATACATATGACAGAGATTCAAATACGTGCTTCAACATCAGAAAGTTTGGAATTCTTCATGTGTAATAAACAATAGGACAAGGCTATAATTTAGGATTCATTATCAACTTGCCATACATCATGTGTCAAATCACTGAGTAAAACATGTTAAACTATTTATTTCCATGCATGAACATACAACATTGTCAATGATAAAAGGCTAGCCAACCAACGAGAGTAGTTGTAGTTCGTTCATTTTTACAGTTCTATTGCAATACCTCAATAAAAATAATAAATAACCAACCAGATTAGTTCCTTTGTTATTAAGCTTTAATACATTACCACATAGATTTAAATAAATGTGTATTTAGTCTGTTATTACCAATCTTTGATTTCATCTTGTTAATTATAACAGACAGGAATCAGATCATTCATTACGCACGTGTGTGTGTACGCATAAGCATACATACCCCACCACCCCACCCTTCTTACATTAAATAATTAAGGATTATCTTTTTATTTGCGACAAAAAAGTTATGGATGGTTTCATATAAGTTAGTGTGAATATGCCTTTATTCCAGAAGAAAAAGTAACAAAAATAAATGCACAAAACTTTTAATATGCAAGACAAGAGAAAGATTAGAATAAACCTAGCAAGTTTTTCCAAAACTACATTGTATAAAGAGTTGCTTGATGTTTGATCCCAGAATGGGTTTGTTTATCACCAATATTTAGATACAATGATTTATATTTTATTTTCATAACAAAATATCTCAAACATCCATTGAAGCTTATTGTGAATGTGCTTCTGCGTGTGTTTCTTTTATCAATCCGTGCTGCCATATGGACATGATCACAGCCATCCATCTGCTTCAACGCTTGAGATTCATTCTTCTTATTGGTGAGGATTACCTCTTGCTCGGGCTGCTACATCAAGGCCCAGTTTACTTCTTTATATAAATACTTGTAGTTAGCTATTGTTTCTGTATCGAATTATCTTTACAATTCTTCAATCTGTATCAATTCTACTTCAACAAAAGAATGCCAATTACAATTTATCATCATTTTGTAATATGGTATCAGAGCATTAAAGAGACTAACGACATAAGTTTGATATCCGCAATCTTTTACAACGTTTCTCTCATTTGAAGATTGCTCTTTATTCTCTTCTCACAATTCTTGTGCCTCGCCAATACTCTTTGGCTGCATTACACATTCAAGAAACCAGATTAGTCACTTATAAAGATGGCAGACAAAGAAACAGGTGATGAAAGATCATCAACCACTTCAAGAAATGACAAAAGGGAAACTGCTGTATCAGAAACAGCATTAATCAAACCCAAAAGTCAAATTATCACCATCCCGCTTGATGAAGACAACCATATAGTCTAGAAATATCAGATTGAAACAGCCTTGAAGGGATATGGCCTTCAAAATTATATTAAAGGGACAATAGCTATACCACATGCAGTCATAGAAGAAGACAATGGAGCAACAGTTAGCAACCCAGAATACACAAGATATCTAAAGCAAGATAACTTACTATCGTCATGGTTACTATCATCCATCAGCTCAAGTCTATTATCACAAATTGTTGGTTGCAACTCGTCATATGAAATTTGGTCATCAATAGAGCGGATATTCAGCTCACAATCAGCCGCAAGAATTATGCATTTTAAAAGACAGTTGCAGAATTCAAGAAAAAAAGATATGCCAATGAGAGAATATCTTGCAAAGATTAAAGCTTTATGTGATGGACTTAATGCAATTGGTCACAAATTTTTTGAAAGCGAGCAAATTCTCACCATAACAAATGGACTCGATGATGAGTATGAATCAGTGGTAACTTTCATAGCATCGCAACAAACTCTACTAGATTTACAGTCTGTCCAGTCTGCTTTACTTGCCCATGAGGGTAGAATTGAACAAAGAAAAGCCATGCAAAGTGAATTTTCAATTAACTATGCTAGCAGTTCAAGAAACAAAATCCAACAGGGCAACACAGCAAATCAAGGAAGCAAATAGGACGGTCAAAGAAATAATTACACACAAAAAGGAAGGGGAAGAGGAAGATGGAGCAACAACAATAGAGTAAAATGCCAAATATGTGAAAAATTTGGTCATATAGCTAGAAAGTGCTATTTCAGATTCAATAAAGACTTCACTGTTACACAGCAAACTCAAAGGAATCCCAATATTAATATAACACAACCGGATCAACAGCAGAAAAGCAACAATGAAGGTTCAAGAACTCAATCAATCAATTCAGACGAAGCCAAATTAGATAACACAAGCCTGGATGATTGGTACCCAGACTCGGGAGCAACTAATCATGTGACAAGTAACCTTCAAAACCTCAATTTAGGCAACAAAAGTTACACAGGTATGCAAGCTATACATTTGGGTAATGGTGAAATAACAAGTATATCACATGTCGGCATAGGAACTATTCAAGGTAAAAGAGAATTATATTTAAACAATTTATTGAGAGTTCTTGAAATAAAAAAGAATTTAATTGGCGTATCTCAATTTGTTAATGACAACAAAGTATACTTTGAGTTTCACCCAAATTTTTGTTTAGTTAGAGATTTGCTAAGTAAAGATATATTGTTGTAGGGTAGTTTGAGTAAGGGACTGTACAAATTTAATGCTGTGAAGAAATCTGAACCTACAGTGAAGAAGTATTGGTGCAACAGTGTTCACACCAGTGTTCAAAATAGGAAAAATATTTTAGATCATTGGCATTGTAAACTAAGGCATCCTAGTATGAAAATTGTAAAAAGGTTTTTGATGGATAATAAAATTTCTTTTCAAAGTAATGATATTTCTGATATATGCACATATTGTCAGTTAGGAAAAAGCCACAAATTGCCCTTCAGCAATTCTAAAACTATATATAAAAATCCCTTTGAATTGATAGCCGCAGATCTATGGGGACCAGCCCCATTGAATTCCACACAAGGGCACAGGTACTACTTATCTTTTGTTGATGCATATACTAGATACACATGGATATTTTTTCTCAAATCAAAATCTGAAACTCATGATGCCTTAGTTCAGTTTATTTCATTGGCTGAAAAACAGTTTAACTATAAGGTAAAAATTGTGCAAACTGATGGAGGGGCTGAATTTTACCCACTTAAAAAATATTTTCAAAACAAGGGTATATTACATAGAATCACTTGTCCTCACACATCTGAGCAAAATGGGCTTGTCGAAAGAAAACATAGGCACTTAGTGGACACAGGCCTAACATTATTATCTCAAGGGTCATTACCCTTAAAATATTGGCAAGAGGCATTCACCACAGCCGTTTATCTTATAAAGAGGATGCCAAGTAAAGTGCTTGATTATAAATGTCCTTATGAAAAATTATTTGGCATTAAACCTGATTATGATAATCTAAAAACATTTGGGTGCTTATGTTTCCCCTGTTTTAGGCCTTACAACAAAATTAAATTGAGTTTAAGGTCAAGTCCATGTACCTTTTTAGGATATGCTACAAACCAAAAAGGATACAAATGTCTTGACAAAAATGGTAGAATTTATATATCAAGACATGTTATGTTTAATGAAAATAATTTCCTTTTGCAGATAAAAGACCAGCAGACAGTAAAGACACAACAAATCAATGCACTGATTATGTCAAAGTATGCTTGCCCACCATACCAGAATTAACTATTCAGGAAGAACAGGGAAACAATGGAAGACTTGAAAGATCACAATCTATTGCAGAAACAAAATCTGATTATAGTGCAAGTGATACACATGAGTGGCCAGCACAACAAGTTGAAGAAAATGATGAAGCGCAATCACCTGATAACTCAACATCTAGTAGTAATAGACCAGTAGTCACAGACATTAGACATAATGTGCAAGAAACAGGGCATCATATGATGACAAGGTCGAAAAGTGGCATTTTCAAGCCTAAAATATACAATACAAGTGCTGATATCATGGAACCAGTCACATATGAGCAAGCAGTTAAAAACATAGAGTGGAGAAATGCCATGAAAGATGAGTATGAAGCATTAATAAAAAATCAAACATAGGATCTAGTGTCACCTCCAAAGGATAAAAACATTGTTGGATGCAAATGGACCTATACGATCAAAAAGGATGCCGGTGGAAAAATAGCAAAGTTCAAAGCAAGGCTAGTTGCTAAAGGCTACTCTCAACAATTTGGGCTTGACTTTAACGAAACCTTTTCTCCTGTAGTCAAACCTACTACCATCAGGATCATACTTACCATAGCATTAAACAATCAATGGAAAATTAGACAGCTGGATGTACACAATGCTTTTCTCAATGGAGACTTACAAGAAGAAGTATACATGCATCAACCAAAAGGATACATCACAAAAGGAAGTGAAGATAAAGTCTGCAAATTACGTAAAGCTATTTATGGTCTCAAACAAGCATCAAGAGCTTGGTACGAGAAGCTCAAAACGACATTAACAAAATTGGGATTCAAACCAACCAAGGCAGACAACTCATTATATACGAAAACCATTAATCATGAAGTCACATATATGTTAGTGTATGTTGACGACATCCTCATCACTGGGAGTAATGGGAGTGACATCATTAAAGTCATACAACCGTTGGATCAAAACTTTGCAATCAAAGACTTGGGGACACTTGATTATTTTCTTGGAATTCAAATTAGCAGACCATCACAAACAGAAATGTTTCTATCTCAAAGACAATATGCTTCAGAAATTTTGGTTCGTGCCAACATGGATCAGGCTAAGCCTCTACCCACGCCCATGGTCAGCAATTTACAATTATCCAAAACCAATGGGGAACCTATTGGTAATGTTAAACGGTATCGAAGTATTGTAGGAGCTCTGCAGTACTTGACCATTACTAGACCAGACTTATGCTATAGTGTAAACAATGTTTGCCAATTTATGCAAAACCCCCTAGATAGCCACTGGAGGGCGGTTAAGCGTATTTTAAGGTATGTAAAAGGTACTCAAGACTATGGTTTGCTGTTAACTCAAAGTAAAGAAGTAAATATACAAGCTTACAGCGATGCCGATTGGGCTAGCGATGCTGATGATAGACGATCCACCTCAGGCTACTGTGTTTATATAGGTGGCAACCCAGTCTCCTAGTGCACCAAAAAGCAACCAACTATATCACGTTCGAGCACCGAAGCTGAATACAGGTTAGTAGCAAGTACAGCGGCCGAAATAATATGGATACAAACCCTAATTCATGAATTAGGGCTTGAGCTTAAAGGAAAACCGCTGATTTGGTGCGATAATCTGAGCACTGTCTCCTTATCTTTGAACCCGATCCAACACTCTCGCACCAAACACATTGAAATTAACCTATTTTTCGTACGTAAAAGAACAGCAGCGGGAAAACTAGAGATTAGGCATGTTCCTTCCTTCTACCAACGTGCTCCTTCCACCAACGTGCTGACGTCCTTACAAAATAACTTTCTTTCAAATTTTTTGCTAGATTAAGAGAGGAAATGAATATTATTGATGGCAGCAGATTTCATGGTGGCAAAAGGAAAGGAGATGGAAACCCTAGCTTCGATTGAGGATGAGTATTGTGAATGTGCTTCTGCGTGTGTTTCTTTTATCAATCCATGCTGCCATATGGACATGATCACAGCCATCCATCTGCTTCAACGCTTGAGATTCATGTTCTTATTGGTGAGGATTACCTCTTGCTCGGGCTGCTACATCAAGACCCAGTTTACTTCTTTATATAAATACTTGTAGTTAACTATTGTTTCTGTATCGAATTATTTTTACAATTCTTCAATCTGTATCAATTCTACTTCAACAAAGGAATACCAATTACAATTTATCATCATTTTGTAATAAAGCTAAATCAATTAGTGTTGCATAAAATACACCATGTGTTGGAAACAAACCAATTAAAATATAATGGAATTGCTTACGGAACTAAGAAAGCAACGGCGGTTTTTCCCTTGAAAACCCTTCAAGCTACCATTTACAGTTAAATACATCCCGTTCCTTCAACATCGAAAGGAAAAACATAGCTTAGACAATTCTTACGTTGATGGGACTAAAACAAGAAGAAGAAAAATTAAACCTTAATAAGAAGAATGATAGGGCTTACTCAATCATAGTCATCTCCTCATTTTCAGAGACTTCATTCCTGCAATATAAAGACATTGGTCATAAGCCATGATAAAAAAGGAATCTAAATCGCTTACGAACATTAAATCTAAGTTTAAAAGATAAATTCCAGCTTGCTGCTGGCTTAATTTCCCTCACATCCGATCTTAGATTACTGAATATTGTAAATAGACTGATCAAGTTGTTTACACCCCTTCCACTTATCCGTAAATTAATAAGTGGGTAGATAATGAATTATCCTTTTAATGATAATTATGAGAATGCAAAAAATTGCAGGTCTCCCGTGATTCTGAAATTTTCAAAATTCACTTAATATTATGATTGCAAACTTGCCACGATAATTAATTCAAACTATGATTGCAAACTTAACCTTATGTCCTTTAGTTCTTTACAAAATGAACTATTTTTTCATCTCTAAAAAAAGTAGTAACATAATAAATTCAATAGTTGTCCAAATAAAATTGAACTATATAATAAGAATCAAATGACAAATCAAGGTACCTATGAAGCAAACAAGAGTTTCCCTTCCAGACAAATCTGTAACATGCTGCAAGAAGAAAAATAAAAACATTTACATGTCATTTATGTGTACTTAATATTTTCTTGTAAAAGAAGTAGCTGTTACTACTGTTAAAGATAAAAATAACAATTAACATATTATAAAATCTTCTTAAAAGCATGTGTTGTGAATGTTCCTTGGACTATCATAAATAGGATTAATTGTCATTATATTTATTTTTTATTTTTTGAGTTTGGTTATAGTCAATACTTTCAATTATGTTAAATTCCCCACAGGTACTATTACTTGTTGGCCTACAATTCTGAAGAAAAAAGAGTTAAGCCGAACAGCTAATTAATTTCTGTGTTTGGTGGCATCTAAGAAACCTATGTTCTGCTTCATAACTATGGAGAATCTAATCCAAACTATGTACTGACAGAATCTATCATTTTTACATGATATATCATAAAGAATAAGACATAATTTACGTCCTAAGACAATGTTGCCAAAATAAAATTTAGAAGATGGACATAAAGACATTTGATCAACACTGGATTGTCTAACAGATATTGCAGTGTTTACAGGTAAAATTAAAAGACCAAACTCATCTATGACAGCATAGTAGCCTGCCACAAACATTGTTTATTTTTAGTAAAAAAAATGTACACATTGATGATGGCTATATACATCGGAACCGTATTAAAAGATTGTGAAGATGAGTTTATTTAGGAGACGAATGGCTCTAGAAGTTCAAGTAATTGCAGTCTTAATTAAGTAGCAACTCAATAAACAATTGTTAGCCCTCTTTAAAGTTGCATTATCGGATTCCATATAATTTTACAAGCGTTCTAGCAGCCATCTTTAATGTACAATTGTCAGTCCTCTTAACCTCCAAGTTCTATTCTTTTTCAATCTTTCTAAATCTAGCAATAAAAGCAAATGAATTCAAAAAGAAAGCAATCAAATTCTATTTCATTTGATTTTCATAGTTCCCTACTCTTTACAATTTAATCATCAATAAAACATCTAAGAATGTAATAAAAAAAGTGTTTAACCATAAAAGTTAATGTAAGGATTTATAACTGCTAATTTAATTTATAAAAATTGAAATAAAAATATTACCCATTCGCATCTGTAGCAATCAATTGGAATCCTCTGAAATTTGTAATCCGTTTTTAATGACGCTTTTCACCGACAAATTTTTTTAAACCAAAATGGGTGTAGTTCGTAATGTCAGAAGGCAACAATCCATGGACAAATAAAATATGTTAAATAAGTTCGTACGCATTTTGGAATGCACAGGAGAGAGACTAAATTCATTAGTTATACTATGAAAATAAATTTCATAATAAATTTATTAATTATAACGAGTCTGGCTTAATGTAGTTATAGCCAGTTGAAGTAGGATTGGAAAAATGCAAGACCGTTGTGTTTACATAAAAGACTAAAGTTAATAAATCACTCACTGATCACTACAAGAAAAAGGCAGAATACCGACAGCCAAGACCGACGGCTTCCGACGGCCATTTTCCGACGGCTTTCGACGGGCCGTCGGCGGCCGTCGGAAGCCGTCGCAAATTTGCGATTATACCAGCCAGCCGAGCCCTTTCTTCCTCCTCCATTTCATACGAAAAAAACCCAAAAAACCCCCCAAATTCAACCCCTAAGCTTCCAATCCCTAATTTTTAGCTTCCGGATCTTCCAACGCACTCTAATCAAGCTTCAGTACTCTTAATCTCAGGTATAATCTCTTATTTTTATGAAAAATTCAGTTTTTACCCTAATTATAGATTTGCATAAATTGATAAATTAGGGCGAATTAATGATTGCAATTGTTTCCACTAGCGTAATAACGGTTTATAGCATCACATGGTATACCGATTTCATCTTTTATCGTGAAATTGTGATAAACACGTATAATTTGTGCATGTTCATGTATATGTATTTTGTTATGTATGCCTTGATTCGACGATTGTATACGTTATTTGGAATAAGATAAAATGATTGAATGAACTAGGAGTATTATATTGTGCACGTTTTTACTTATGACACAAAAAAAATGCATTACTCTAAATTATAATTGTGTGTATTGAAAAATGACAAAATGTTAAACCAGCCCTAAGTTGATGCGTAATACGTCGAATAAATGTGTGAAATTAATATATAAATGTGAACAGTGAGTAAAACTGTATTTTTGAGTAAAATGCGCGCATGTTAACCGACAAATGTCCCTTAGAGAGTTTTTGGCCCCGTCTGACGAGTGTTGTACATGATCGTTGTATAAATAGTCGTTTTTTTCGAAAAACGACCATTTATATTCATCTGGTACAATGTTTGTCGGATTTGTCCCTGTATTGGACAAGTTATGAACACAGTAAGAATTTACATTTTGTATACTACTTCGTCTCAAACGGTTCATAAAATTTCGCCCTAACTTTTCTTTTTTGTTTCTTGCGTACACGCATTTGTGTACAATGCAGGGAACAAAAGGGAAATGCTGCCGAAATTTTATTGAATCGTTTGGGACGAAGTAATATACGAAATGTAAATGCTTACTGTGTTTGTAATGGGAAGTAGGATGTCTGACCAATGAAAAAAAATTATATATTTTTAATCGTTACGTACGTTAAAAAATGAAATGTGCCCTATTTGAAAATATTTTTAAATTTGTGAAGTTGTTCTTTAAATTCAAAATATTATACGAACATGAAAATAATCTTTTTCGAATGTGTATTCTTCAAAATAAATATTAAATTTTGAACTTCTCATTTTGTCAAATAGGAGAAATGATTGATTATTTTGTTGATCGAAGGAGATGGATGTACCAAAGAAAAGGAATGAGGGGCTCAATAAAAGAAGATTTTTATAACGGTATAAACGTGTTTGTTGAATTCGCCTTAAGTAATAACGGAAACGATCCAGAAATTCGTTGTCCGTGTAGTAGGTGTAGACATTTAAAGTTTTTGTTACCAGATATTGTGAAAGTTCATTTGTGCCAACACGGTTTCACACCCGAATATTATGTTTGGGATCGGCATGGAGAAGTTGTAGCAAATACTTCTGTAGAGTCTGAAAGTGTCGTTAACGAAATAGTTTCAATGACCCGTATAGAAAATATGGTCGAAGATGCAGTACGATCAATGTTTCCTATGGTTGAAGTTGACGACGATGATGTAAATGTTGAAGAACCAAATATTGAAGCTAAGAAAATTTATGATTTACTAGATGGAGCTAAAAAACCTATTTGGGATGGTTGTAAAAGCGGCACGCAGCTGTCAGTAATCGCAGAATACATTGCGATGAAGTCAAAATACAACATCACTGAAGCTGGGTTTACGGCTGTTGTACAAGCTGCAAAAAGACATATGCCGCCCGATAATCTAATGTGTGAAAATCACTACGAAGTTAAAAAACTTATGTCGGCTTTTGGTTTACCGTATCAGAAAATAGATACATGTTTAAAAAGATGCATGTTGTTTTGGAAAGAAGACGCAAACCTTAGAAATTGTAAAGTTTGTAACCAGGAGAGATACAAACCAAGAAAAAAGAAGGGTAAGGAAGTTCCGTACAAGCGTATGCACTACTTACCCATAACTCCAAGACTTCAAAGATTATACGCATCTTCTGTAACTGCGTCTAATATGAGGTGGCATAGCGTGAGAACGGAGGAAGAGGGTACGTTGACACATCCGGCCGATGGAGAAGCATGGAAGCATTTCGATAAAACGTATCCAAATTTTGCAGCGGAGAGTCGAAATGTTAGATTAGGATTATGTACGGACGGTTTTTCTCCATTTTCTCAATTTGGTTCTAAATATTCATCCTGGCCCATTATCGTCACACCGTATAATTTACCTCCATGGATGTGCATGAAAACGCAATATATGTTTCTTACTGTTGTCGTTCCTGGCCCCGACGATCCGACACAAGGAATCGATGTATATTTACAACCGTTGATTGAGGAGTTAAAAATACTGTGGAACGAAGGAGTAGAAACATACGATGTGTCAAAGAAGAAAAATTTTCGTATGTTTGCTTCTTTGTTGTGGACTATAAGTGATTTTCCTGCCTATGCAATGCTTTCGGGATGGAGTACTGTCGGTCGTCTAGCATGTCCATATTGCATGGATGAAACACGAGCGTTTTCTTTACCGCATGGTAAGAAAATTTCATGGTTTGACTGTCATCGATATTTTCTCCATGTAAATCATCCCTTCAGAGGAGACAAGAAAAACTTTTTAGCTAATAGAGTAGAAAACAGACAACCACCGACGATATGGTAAAGCGAAGACATATATGAACTTGTTAAGGACTATCCAAAGATATATGAAACGGGGGAGCAAACAGAAATTGAAGGCAAATCAGTTGTTCATAACTGGTGCAAACAAACTATTTTTTGGGAGTTGCCGTATTGGAAACATCTTCTGCTTCGCCATAACATAGATGTGATGCACAATGAGAAAAATGTATTTGATAATGTGTTTAACACAATTTTGAATGTGAAAGGGAAGACGAAGGATGATTTGAAATCAAGACGTGATATAGAAGAATTATGCAAACGTCCCGAGCTTCATATGAAACCAAATGACAGTAAAAAACCAAAAGCTTGTTACGAATTAGATAATAATCAAGTTAAAGCTGTGTTAAAATGGGTGGAAGGGTTAAGATTTCCTGATGGGATATCGTCAAATCTTCGTAGGTGTGTTGACTTTAAAAATGGTAGATTGAGCGGAATGAAAAGTCACGACTGTCACATAATGATGGAAAATTTATTTCCCGTTATGTTTAAAGAACTACTGCCGTTAAAAGTTTGGAAGGTAGTAACGGAGCTTAGTATGTTTTACAAAGAGCTTTGTTCGACTACTTTAAAAGTGCAACGTTTACGTAAACTTGAAGTGGACATTCCTATATTGCTTTGCAAATTAGAGAAAATATTTCCGCCAGGTTTTTTTAATGTGATGGAACATTTACCTGTTCATCTTCCATCTGAAGCACGACTTCGAGATCCTGTCCAATACGGATGGATGTATCCATTTGAGAGGTATGTAATATGTTATAACGTAATTTAATTGCATTTGAAAGATGAAGTTAATATAAATTAATGTTGCATAGATATTTGAATCATCTGAAGAAAAAAGTGAGACAAAAAGCACGAGTTGAAGGTTCGATATGTAAATCTTACATCGAAGAAGAAACTTCGTTCTTTTTCTCTCACTATTTCAGTGACCATGTGAATATTTCATTTCAAAGTGTTCCTCGTAATGATGAAGGCGACGAACAAGAGTCCTCTCAAGCAATGTTATCTATTTTTAGACAACATGGTCGGCCTTCTGGAAAATGTGTGGAAATACGGCTAGACGATAGAGATCTTCGTGTAGCACACACTTATATTCATCTAAATTGTGCCGAGGTTGCACCGTTTGTTAGGTAATCTGAAATAATAATTTTTGTTTTATTCTTTTCTGTAATGCATGCGCGTGTATAACCTAATGTAATAATTTGTTTATATAAACAGTGTTTATGAACGGGAACATCCGAACGGAGATCTCAGTAAAGAATTTTCCCGTTGGTTTTCAAATTACGTTTATGAGCCGAAAAATTGTGTTGTTGACGAAGGGTTGAAACATCTTGCAATGGGACCAAAAAGAGTGGCCAAAACATATCCAATATATTTCGTCAATGGATACAAATTTAACACTAAAGAATACGGTGCAGAAAAATTAACAAATAATACTGGTGTATTTGTTAAAGGTAGTGACGATCCAGAAAACCATTTAAATGATTTTTATGGCGTTCTAACACAAATTTTGCAACTGACATATTTCTCAAGACCCGCGGAGGAGGTGTTTCTATTTAGATGCAATTGGTTTAGCAATTGATGTAACTATGTTGAATTCTTGATGTATTATGAAATTGATGTAACTATGAAACTAAATCCGTTTACTATTGTTTTATGTTATTTCAATTTGTCATTTATTTAGCAATTTTTATTAAAAATGCAATGAACTCTGCTTATCGTAGGAAGAGTACACCCATCATGAATCAGGTATAACAAACTTACATGTCTATTTACATTTCAGTCATTATAATTAAGCAATTTATACCATTGATGTCATGTTCATATGAAATATATTTCATTATCATGTTTTTATTCTCTTATATAATGATGTGTAAACGTCACAGGTTTATCATTATGTCACATAGAGGGAGGAGCTCTTCCCGTTCTTCAGGAGGCGATGGCAGTGGCCCATCGCAAGCGCCACACCGTCCAGTTGTTACGTTAGTCCCCAAAGCAGATGGGTAAAAATTAAATCTTATTCATCATCTTATTTTTTCTATACTATACGTATGTACTTATCTGTATCGTACTTAAAAACAGGGGGTTCGAGCTACTACCCACTAAGGTAGTGTTGGACGTCTCCAGAGCAGCATATCGTAGTAGGATGAGTGCGTGCTGGCCGAAGTGGGATACCATCCCTCCGCACATCATAGAGTGCATATGGCAGGATGTCCTAGTATGTGTAATTTTTATGTTTTCCATTTTTAATTCGTTTTTGTCGTTTTTCTACCGTTTATCGTTTAAAGTGTAATCTTTTTTTAACACAGGCTGAGATAGACATCCAGACAGATGATATGCAGCTGGCACGAGCATACTGGATGAGGAAGATGCGAAAGAACTACAGAGACACGATATCTGAGGTTAAGAAATCCGGGAAGAGACCACGGTGGATGGGGGAGAGCGTGTGGCAAGCTTGGTTGAGCTACTGGGAGACGGACGAGGCGAAGGCAAGTATACTAATTTTTTTTCAATTATTAATTTAACGTGATTGAAAAATAATGTATCAAATTTTGAATGTACAGGCAGAGTCAGATAGAAACTCTGCAAATAGAAATAAGAATCCCGTTACTCATCGCGGAGGATCGAAGTCGTTTCAGCAGTATCGGCAGGAGTTGGTAAATTTAATTACTGAATAATAAATGTAAATAGTTTATGCTATATGATTTTAAATGTATAATAATTGTATGTAACAATCAACTTCAGGAAGCCGAGGCACATGGTCCTGTCAGCTATATGGACGTGTTCACCCGTACGCATGCTGTTGAGCATGTTAATCCAGACGGGACTGTTTCGTACACATGGCAGGACGATAAATCCAGTAAAAGCCATGTAAGCATATTTCATTTTATTCAGTATTAGTAATTGTTTTAGTTGTCAAATTATTATGAAATAAGATATGATATTATTAATTTGTCAATGCAGGAGATGTTTATGGAGCAGCGACAGAAACTCCTTTCTGATACGGGTCGAGAGCAGCTGACGACCGATGAAGAGGACGTTATTTTTGAGTCCGTTATGAGTCCACCAGAGCATGGTCGACGATACGGATTTGGCAATTTAGCGGTAAATAATTTAATTTTTCTTAAAATACTTAAAATATGATATTCTTACCTTTTCAAAACAATAAACTTTGATTTTATTTATTTTTCAATTATTTCAGTCCAGTAGTCAGAGTAGGAGACGGCGGAGTAGACCTCAGAGCGAGCTAGCAAGTATAGAAGAATTGCAGACTAGAGTTCAGCAGTTGGAGGAGCAGAACTGCCAACAGGCCATGCAGACGGCACAGTTATTTGAGTACATGCAGCAGTTTGATGGCCGCTTCCCTTCATCGGCTGGCTCTGGATCTGGGGCAGATTGATTCATTGCTTTCTAATTCGTTCGTGCAGGTATGTTTAGTTTTAGTTTACAATGATTTGGTAGAAGGAACAATTAATTGTTGATATGTATAATTATGTATAATACACTTGGTTCTGTAGCTGTATCAGGATATGCATGATTAGAACAGTTATTGTTAGTATTATTGTTAATGTTGGAATGTTATGTATATTTTGTATTTTATTTTTATTCTAATTTTGTTTATTTCTGTGTCTATTGAATATTTTGGAGTATTGGTTTGCATGTTTGGTTGGATTATTGTTTATTTGATTGTGCAGTATTGATATTGTAGTGTTTGGAAGAGAAATGTGGTTGGAAGGCTCTATTTGCAGCAGATTTAAAAAAAAAACAGCAGGTTTCCGACGGCTTCCGACGGCTCCCGACGGCTTATTGGTCGAAATTTTCCGGCGGTTTCCGACGGCTTATTGGCCTGATTTCCGGCGGTTTCCGACGGTTTCCGACGGCCGTCGGAAGCCGTCGGAAACCGCCGGAAACCGCCCAAAGCCGTCGATAATGTATACGGCATCACCCGTCGGTAGCCGTCGGAAATACTGCTCCCCGACGCCTTCATTTCCGACGGCTTTTTCCGACGGCCGCCGACGGCTTCCGACGGTCGCCGACGGTTTTCAGCCGTCGGAAATCCCCCCTCCCCTTGTAGTGGATATTTCTTCTTTGTAATACTCCTACAGTTTTAATTTTAGCAGAAACATGGTACTTTTTGAAACCAATAAAAATTGCATCCCAATCGCTAATTTTAGAATGTAACATAAAGATGACAGTGTTTATTGACACTAGTATATATTCTCCAGTGTTTTGATATAGTTTTCTTGGAAGCTGTATGACTTGCACATACATATAACAAAACTTTCATTTAGCACAGCTAAATACTATACAAATTTGTTTGGTTTATACCCGATATATTACTGATATGGTGCATCTATGATTGCCCAGCTATGGATGAAAATAAAATAAAAAATAAAAGTGAACTCTATAAATCTTCTAAACACAACTTTCCTCTTGTAAATTTACACCCTATATAAGTTAAGACTTCAGAATTTTTGGGGAATTTGATAAAAAAACGTAAATAATCAGTATTGCACCAAGTTGTAAATTTTATCACAGTCAACTAAGAAATCGATTAATATCTAAATCTTTAGCATAGTAATAGTTTATGAAATGATATCTCTGGTGTAAAATAATAGCAACTTCAAGCAACCCATTTTGTTTCGTATAATTAAGTAAAACAAAAACAGCACCCAAGTATCAAATCATAAAATTGATTTGAATGGATAATCATGAAACCAACATTGTACATTACATCAAAGCGCTTAATTTTTAAGATATATTTTCATGATATATTGATGTCTCAAAACAAAATTACTATCATCAATGGTACATAAATAATCATTGAACCAATGTAGTTCTACGTAAAATTAAAAATAAGCAGGTGATAATTGAAATGTACCTTGTTTTCTCTACTATATTTTTAGCGTGCTGTAATATGCAGTTACCACCAAAAACATTTGTTTTTAGCTGATGTTCTTCTCACAACATTGAGAGATCAGAAATAGTCCGAATATATTTTGATTTCTTTTATTTAATCTTTTCAGCTAACGATTTACATGTAGTGAAAACCAAATTAACCACAAGAGTCACTATAAACATGATCAACATAACTACGAACCCAATCTTCTATGCCTGATCATATGAGGATTCCCTCTGAAGCATATAGATAGTCTTCAATTGCAAGTTTATGCCACAAAGCAATGAAGTGTCTCCAACTACCATACCTCTCCTGACTTCTCCTGACCAAGTCAGCTGGCAAAGCTTACATGTCAAAGTACCACATGCTATAACACACAGCTGAACTAATCTCCACTTAATAATACCTTTCAGTACCAAAGCATCTTTCAATCATGCTCCCACCATTGATTAAATTTTTCTTACTAATGCACTAATTTCAATCGTATACCTCATGGGTGGGTGCAACAGCTCAAATAACAATGCACCGAGCTAAGATGCCAATGTGAAGCAATTATATGTCTCCATGCAACCACGACTCCTTAACAATGATTCACCAACTGATGGACACCAGCATCATTAGAACAAACATGTATCTTTGCTAGTTTCCAAATCCAAAACGAAGTTGCATTATGCCCATTCGTCTACACTATTTTCCTTGACGAATTAGAAGGACAAGGTGGCAAACTAAGCTCGATTGCTATTAGTCTAAGCCCTCTATCTGTTAGATAAAATATCATTCTTATGGTGTAACCTTTTCTTTCTTTTGATGAATTTATTCGTTTGATGAATGGCAAGAACAAATCATGGTGGTCTAGAATAAACGCTTTGTCACTCTCCATTGCCTCTTCTAGGCTCATTCCGTCCAACTCATGCTCAATGAATTCTTTACTTATTGCAACTCGGGACGACCATACGCTGCTGGATCCAATTTGCTTACAATGGGGAATTCGCTTAATCTCTATATAGACACCACATTCACACTAGGAAGGGTCTATCTAGCAAACTCATTATCACTTGTACATGAAAACCGGTCTCTCAATGTCAGAGAAGGAAATATCATACTTCAAAAATCTTTTCACTTAGACTCATAATATTTGGCACCATAGATGCTATAATAAGCCTACCCGCTAGCTTTGTTTCATCACTTGTTACAGAAAGTCCATTGTATAGCCTATCTAACTGGCCATATCAGTTCTTAAAAGAAGCATTCATTGCTGGTACGAAAGAACTAACAATATGTTAGAAAAATAACAAAACTTTGTGAATATGAAAGAATTACACATAATAGCGGTGATTCAACGTGTACATCGTAGCTTTACCAGCTGCATGAAGACCAACCATCAAAAAACGTAGTTCTCCCTGTTAGGCAAGTCAACCATAAGTAGTGTGCAAATTTTATCTAGGGTTTTACCTATAATATGTAACCAAAAGTAAAAAGAATCTTGGTGTGGCCTTCATACAAAACCTTTGGTTGTGCGAGGAAGTAAGTTACAGTGTAGAGCTTGAGGTGAAGGATGAACAATGCTACAAAGAGAAGAAGAGAAAAGGAGGAGAAATTATCTCAGGGTCTTCTTTGTTCTTGAGGAAATATTCAAGTGGAAAAATGTAGCGGTGCCCATAATTCCTCTGTCCCGCCTTACATGTCCATGTGCCCATTCAAATCGTAATAATTCGTTATGTCCTTTTAAAATTAATTCGCAGGTCCCACTTGCAAAATGAATGACAGAGGAATCGATCTCCAAAATAGTATTAGAGTTCCCGTCATACAAAATTTGGTTGACAATAAACAACGATTTTCGCATTTTTTTTTAAAATTTTGAACTAAACATAAAACAACGGTTTTACAAAAAAAGCTATATTATTGTGTTGTTGTAACTAACTTTTCTTGTAGCGATGGTCTATGCAAACTTTGAATTTCTGTGTTAGTAGTGTCAGTTTTGGTTACATATGTATGCAGTTTTGAATTGTGCATGCAGACTTTGAATTATATATGCGATTGGTTAATAGGTTTATTTGACAAGTTAACCAATCAATACAAACGGTTAACCGTTTATATCAATCGGTTAATCGGTTAAATAGATTGCTTAACTACGGTTAAAATTAACAGGTTCGGTCGGCAGACTTCGACCGGAATTAACCAACTATAGGTTAACTGAACCATGTTAATTTTGTGGTTAATCGAAAATATTAACTGATTTATTCTGTTATCTGATCGTGTCCACCCCTACAATTGACATCATTTTATTTTTATAACTATGAGTATAAACTTGAGTGATAAAGTATAAATTGCTCTAATGGCATTTGTCCCATTTATTTTAGTCATCTTTGTAATTTTAGTTCCTACCCGTGTTAGTATTATTCAATTTTGCAAAAAGTATATTTTCCACCTGGTTATAAATGATGGTGCGATAGATGTTTGCATATAATTTTTCAGACATTAATCTAGTACATAAATATAATTCATAATGCAATTTAGAATCCTAGAAACTCGCCAGAGAGATATTGTTTAAAGTAGAATTCAAGTTTCTTTTTCCATAATTTCAAAACATTTCATCCATTCAAGAATCGTTCTCAAAAGTTAATCTTTAAAACCGCTGTTTGTGAGTGCACTAGTATGGATTACTGTAAGGAATATGACATATTATCTCTCATAATTTTCACCACATCACCAATCGACGGCCTTAGAGTCGAGTTTTCTTCCTAGTTGCATTTTTTGCCCAGCTAGACATCAATTATATTCCATAATCCTTCCATTCCATATGAGTTCAGCTTCAACTAAGGCCTGACCATGGTCGCCAACAACTGTGAGTTCTTTGGCAAAAATGGTTCAACTCCAGTAATAAACTCTAAAACTAGCACCCTAAAACTATACACATCGCTTTTCTTTGAAGCCAAACCCAAATGAAAGTAACTCAGGTCAGTATAACTTGGAGATCCTATCATCATGTTATCATGGTTAACTGAATAAGTAACAATGTCATGAAATTCCAATGGTGCAGATCCAAGATCAAATAGTTTTGGATTGAAGTTTTGGGCAAGAACATTAGAAGCTTTCACATCTCCATAAATAATTGGAAGGTCACAGTGTTCATGTAGATGCTTCAAAGCCATTGCTATCTGATATACAATAGACACACACTGAGACCAAGAAAGAGTAATAGTATTATGCGGTTCATGTAGCATATGATGACATGCTATATTTGGATGACTGATGTTGACATGGAGAAAAACGTCGAGTTCTTTTCTGGATTTGCAATAAAGGCGCTTGTTTGGTTCATGTACTTCAACCACAGCTTCCATCTTGTTTGAAAATCTATCAAGGCGTACTATACTATAACCTTTCTCTCCAACGACGTTTGAGGAATTTTCTACTAGAGCTTTAACATTTCTATGTGAAACTTGTATGATTTTCGAATGACGTTTGATGATTTCTTCATCTTCGGCCACTGCTATATTTAAATAGAGCCTAAACTGCAGTCAAAAATGTATTTGAAAAAATAATCTTCATACTTGTAATATTGGTTGGAATGAGAGTTTTTGCTTGTTATATGTATTTATATAACATTTGCACTGTGAATCATTGAGCATGATTATTTTATTATTGATTGCACCAATGCAATAAAATGCCAGAAAGAAAACTTCCCAGCGTGTGGCTAGTAAGGACATGAACCTCCAAGTATTAGTAGTTGCAAACAGACTGTTTACAAAATGACCATTTAATATTAATGCAGATCTAATATTATTATTCTTAGAACCAAAGACGGTCATTAACACATCAGTCAACATGCGTCATAAGAAGTATTCCTTGCTACATCTTTTTATGTCGATGATATCTCTATAATTGAATGTATCGTATATGTGTAATGTTCGGAAACATTTAAAGCTGTTATTTAAGACGTTGGTAGTCATGTATTATTAGCTAGATCGAGTATTACTTTTATATGCATATCTCTTTCTATTTAATTATTGTAAAATTTTCTATTAATGAAAAAGGTTGGGTTCCACCCGCCTAAAATCTAGAATTAAAATGAAATATTTAATAAATGCATAAAGTATTATCGTTAGTAAAGTTCAATATTGAAATTTTAATTTTGATCTTATTCAATTATACTAAGGACTTTCTAAAAAGATATATGGTTAAATTGAACGTAGTCCTAAAAGTTTATACTTTATGTTGTTCATTCATTTATAGTACTCAGTTTTATTTAATTTTAATTCTTTCTAACAATGAAAAAGTGTTTGTTATTATGTTAATCTAATCCGATTATTATGGTGAGATTTTAATTTTATATTTTGAGTACTATTTATTTTGGACAAGGTCAATATAATAATAACTGATTATATAGATTAAGCGAATGCATCTATATTATTTCTTGATGTATACCTGATGATTTTTGGATCTTACTTGAGTTTTGTATCAAACAAATAATCCAACTATTTAAACATATTTCGCTTAACACATTTCTTAAGGCCATCAAAATTTCACAAAATTTAACATTTGAAATCTAATTTGAAGAGAAATAGAATATCAGCAATTTTTCATGATTTCGATGACTTATTGGATATAATTCTAAAATTCATGCACATGTGACATGAGATGTCAACCTTACCAAGAGAACGGAGATTTCAAAAAATCAAAAAAAAAGAAAAAATTTCAAAACAATCTATATTCATGTTTATGACGTACTTTTATCATTCCTTTATATGTACTCATACTTCTCTGCATTTTCCTTAAACATGAGTTGTAATTTGATAAGTTTGGTGATCTATTTCAATTGAACTAAACTGTGAAAATTTTAAACTCGTGTAGGTACTATTGAATTAAAATGATTTTGAAAAAAACTTTTAGTGCATTAAGTTTACTAATGGATACGTAATAACCATCGACTCGTGAATTTATCTCTGAATTAGGTTGGACTTGTTTACAGAGGTACTAAACTCTCCTAAGTAGTGCATTAAGTTTACTTATCCATGCTTTGTTTCTATGCTAAATCATTTTAGTCTATTTCATAATTTCTCCGCTATAGATGAACTAAATATAATCTATCTAGTTATTTATGCGATTAAAAGTTTTGTTCAAAATCGCTTTCATTCAATAGTACTTACACGATTTTTAAATTTTCACCGTTTGGTTCATCCGAAATAAATCACCATACTAATTAAGTTACAACTCATGTTTAAAGAAAATATAAAGAATTATGAGAATTTTTCAATTTTTTAATTTTCGAAATCTTTATTCTCTTAGTAGGTTGACATCTCTTGTCACATGTGCCTAGGTTTTGAAATTCTATCCAATACATCGTCGAGTCCATGGAAAAAGTACTGATATTCCATTTCTTTACAAGCTAGACATCAAGATGTCAAATTTTGTGAAATTCAAGTTGGACCTTTATGAAATGTGATAAGTAAAATATGTTTAAATAATTAGATTGTTTGCTCGGCACAAAGCTCGAGAAATATCTAGAAATCAACAATTATACATCAAGAAATAATAAGAACTTAGCTACGAATCCATATGAACGAGGCATCTGCTACCAACCTCTAGCACCTAGAAAGACTTTTGCAATAGGGACTACACCTTGTTGTGTCGATGGTATCTCTATTAATTGAATGTAACTAATAATACACAACTGTCGTATTCTTTAGACTAAATTCCACGGATTGGACCTAGTTATTCTCTTTGCTCGATTTTCTTGCAAGTATGACAAGGGCCAGCCTGTAGAATTTCAATAAGACGCCATCATGGCCCGCATCTTGGCCCCGTATGATTCCAAAAAATTAAACCTTAGCTCGTCCATGATCGGCAACCAACTCAACACAAATATGTGCATGTCGTGTTAAACTCGAGACTTAGACGACTACGACGACAAAATGCGGCCCAACATGCAATCGGCAACCCACAAGCGAGCAACTCAGACAGGACTATCTCATCCGTCCCTTGAGAATTTCCCTCCCTCACCCTCCAATGCTATTATCCAACTAACCCTTTCAATAATCCATTACTTTCGATTTTGTCTTGTATGTTTTGCTTCCGATTGTCCCTCATATGTGAACGATGACTATTTTCGAGAGGACATGTAAAACTTGATATTGCATAACTGTTTTTCCATTTTTTTGTACTTTTAATTCCTTGACGTTGGTTACTGTTTATGTCGGGGCAATTCCAATATGCTAAAATATGACAAGTGGCTCCTCTACAGCATTTTACTTTGTGTTGGAGTCCCCGTGAAAAAATCACCTTTTAACAAAAATTGGAGTCCAAGTTAAAGACCAATGACTAAGTTTGCTATATATGCATTCAAGTTTATTTCAATATCATGCTCCAAGTTACCCAGCTCTGATATGAATTTTGGAAAGCTAATTTTACCAATTTATGATTATTACCATTTTAATTATTCATTCCTTGTTCATCATCATTCAGTAAGTGGACAAATCGCCATAATGATGGCATGACAATGCAGAGGCTCTTAGATGTGACCATAGGACTCATTAACGCAACCCAACTCTTTGCTTTCCTGTAAATTTATATGAATGGCCCTGTTAATTAGAGTTTAGAAGATGTTCGTAGATAGATCAAGTAGTAGTATATACATTCAATCATTCAGGATCCCTTGGTAAAAACAGCATGACATATTTCCTGAAAAACAATGATGTTATGAACTAGGAGAGTAATGCTCACGCTTTATAAGATGGATCATCAAAGTATCCATGTTTTAGGTTCTTATGATATATAGTAAGCAGTCTATGAACTAATGGTAAGGAACATTGAAATTTAATAAGAGTCATTTCTATTTAGCGGGTGATAAAGTGTGCATGCAGGCAAAAAAATATAAAAGAAATACAAACCTCGATCCGTTGTGTTCTCTGAAGTGCAAATAATTATGGGCATACAACCGTTTTCTATTAACATGGTGATCTACTATGATGGAATTTTGTAATGAGGCAAATAAACTATTAGAATAGTTTAATGAAATTAGCCTCGGCATATGAAGATAAGTAAAGAAATTTTAATAAAAGGATTGCATTCCATCTCTGTAGAGTTGTATGCGTTTAACGATGCTAACTCATGTAGTATATACATACATACATACAGTGATTTTTTATGCAAAAAGAAGAGAAAAAATAAAAAGAAGAATCAAATAAAAGAAACATATACTGGTGCACAACCAAATCAACTAGTTGTAGTATCTTCTTCAAGAACCGAAGAGCTTACATCTAACAAGAAAGCCAACTCAACAGGATAATGAAGCTTGAAAGTAACTACATCTAACTATGATTGATTTCCATACCTGTAAAAGCCAAGTGACCATTCATTTGTAAACACAAGAATGTGACTAAGATAAAAAAGACACTAAGTATTACCGCTGAATGTGGATATTATCAACCGTGCCGCAATATGAGAAGAACATTAACAAATCTTCTAGTGTTGCTTTTGACGAAATATCAAGAACCTGAACTCCGAACCGGACAGCAACCATGAAACAAAAGCGTATGTCTAAATCTGCTGGCAAAGCTGCTAACTAAGGATAAAGAATATGTAAATTTTTCCCAGCATGAACGTAGATTTGTTGTTTATGGTTTTTTTTATAGGACGTGTTTAATGATCTTATGCCTAACAAAAAATTGGAGGATATAAATTTTGATGATGTTATTATTGAAAATCTCAATGTAAATTATTGAATTGTAAGGTTTTATCATACGATATTTATGTCATTTTTTTCTCTTATTTTTTTTTTCATTTCTTGTATGTTAAATGGAGAATATCAAATTATAAATCATAATAAGGTTTTGAATGCACTTGCTGTTTCAAATGGAAAGGTGTTCAATAGTAAAAATATTAAAGAAGACGATTAATCAAATGATTCAAAAGACATGCAAATTGATTTGACAAACTGTTTTTTAACTGATCAAGTTAGCATTTATTCAAAATTTTATAAACTCAAACACAATAGAAAAAGTAAATTTTATTATTTTATTTTTGATTTGTGATTTTTTGTGTATGTGATGTGATTTTGTTTACTTCTAGGAAAGAGTTGGATTTGCGTTAGAAAATATGAGTAATAACCGTTGTGTTTTGAAATATATCGATGACTATTTATTTAAAATAAACTAACAGTTGATGTTAAGAAAAGAAGTAAAGAACCAAACCTTTTATGGTGGCCTTTAGTTGTGTCAGTCAAAGACATTTTTTTGGATGTTAGTAACAACACACTATAATTAACAGGTTTTAATAAAATAATTGAGTTTATTCAAATTATAAATTTCAATAATTTTTAATTTTATTGACAAATAAAATATTAAAGAAATGAGAATGAGCAAAATGTATCCTCTTACAATTTATTGCATTAAAAGCACTAACTCACATCCTATAGTATACAGCAAAATTTAACAAATTCTATCCTTTCTCCAAATTTAAACATTAATTCACCAAATGAGTTAAGTTCGATATATGATCAAAATCTAGAATGCACCTAAATCGGCACCAAATGAACATCAAATGTGAACAACTATATTCTGAACTCGAATATGCAACAAATCATCATGTAGAACTTCAAAATCTTCTTAATACTAACAAAATCCATATTTTATCATCAATATAAAATGGAAACTACTAAATGATTGGGGATTGAGAGGATCCTCACCAATATCACTACTCGAACCAATCGTCGAAGCGATCTCTTCTTTTTCTTTGCTTAGCCATGATCTTCTTTCTTCTCTTATTTTCTTTATCTCAGTTTAACAATCTTTTGAATCTGAATTTGCCAGCTTCTGGAAGATATGGAGCTCGGGTATCTATGAACGGTCCCTTACACTTGATATTCAAGGTGTATTTTCAGTTTCTCAACAAAATGAATTTCATTCACTCCAAATCATCCTATACCTAATCCGCCACTCCGCAACAAAATCTATGCTTGCAGACTTCTCAAGCACCTTAAAAATCCAAACTTTGAACATAATTAGCTCAATCTGATCATTCCAAACATCTCACACACCTTAAAAATCCTAACTTTGACTACTCTTACCCCTGTATAATTGTATATGTAACTATATTTTAAATCTTTCCTCTTTCTTCTCATTTCAGTCTACTACATACTGCAGAAATAATGTTGTGATCAAGAATTATGGCATTTGAAATAGAGATAGAACTAACTATAGATTCAGATGACACTTCTATAGATTCAAATGATACAGTATATGGAATAGCTAACTCTGGCGACAATAAATTTGTTCTAGTGCTAGCTTTTGAAAACTGGGACTTCAATTGACTTCACCCGCCTAAGAAACCGAATAGGACTTCAATTGCCTAAGCAACCGAACATGAATTCTTTTAGAAATAACAAATGTATCTGACTATAGTGTATTCTTAAATAACATTGATAAGTCAATTGAGTACAATCTTCCTATAATCTTCTCCTTTATGATATATAGTATGATGTGCTTTGAGAATTGTGGAAGATAAAGTGGTTAATGATCAACGTATGTAAGCAGTTTGAATGCAATTTGAAAGCTGGAGAATAGATGAGAATTCAAGAGTGCTAAAAGTAAATTCGGTTTTGGTTAATTGTTTGTTGAATTCTATAATCTATTTATAGTGTATAAAGAGTTGCAACCATATATGAAAAGTTATATTGAAAAGAATAGGCGCAACCGTTGATTTTGAAAACGTTTCTCTTCGATGAAGAGAAGTGTCTATTCATGAAAAAGCTATTGAGAAATATTCAGAAGTCTGAATAAAATAATTCAGACTTCTGAACTAAGTTGAAACGCAAACAACAAAGATATAGGCTGTTTTTTTGCCTAATTCAGTCGTTTGAATAATTTCATTCAGACGTTTGAATATTTTGCAACAATAATTTTGTTTCAGCGTTCAGACGTCTGAATGAAGTATTTCAGACGTCTGAATTTAGCCTGTAACAAAAAGCTCATTTGGTTAGAGCATTTGCCTTCTAAACTAGAGACCCAGGTTCGAGCCCCGCTCCATGCAATCTTTGAAAACTTGAATTTTCATGTCTATGTGTGTATACCATTCGGAGAAGATTTTAACATTTGTAAACTCTAGACACGACACTATATGACTAATAATACTTTGTTTGTCACCTTCATCTTGTCTCTATCATGTATATCTCTTCTTGTATCTCCATATACATACTTTCATCCTTTTGTACTATGTATCTTCATTTTGAACGTATTTGATTATCTTTTTTTGATGCTCATGTACCTGCAAATCAGCTTAGAGATTCTTTGGCATAACTGTATAGTTGTTGTCATCAAAATCCAACAAATGAGGTTCCAACATTCTCCCCCTTTTTGATGATGACAACTATATAATTAAAAATATTCATTCTATATAAAAAATATTAATAAGTATAAAGCTCCCCTAAATGTAACATCTCCCCCTAAGTATAATATCTCCCTCTATCAATATGTGTATGAATGAATTTCTCCCCCTTTGTCATTATAAAAAAGAATGAGGGAATATAATAATTTTTATTAAAAATTGTGTAAATAGTGGGATAAACTCAATATTATGGAAGAAAAATAAAATAGATTTTACCATATTTGCTGAAGTTCATATTTCATTGTAAGCACGTAATTCTATTAAACATATGGAACATCCTTCAAAATTCCAAAATCTATCCTTTTCCTTTTGTTTCTTCGAGTACCTGCAATAAATAATAATCATTTTCGGTACCCACTTATTATGTTAGGGTCCAGGGGTTAGGTCTTGAGAAGCCATACCCATTTGGATGTGACTGAACCTTTATAAATATAATTTTCATTATTAACTACCATATCAAAATAACCATTAATGTATTTTTCTCTAATTTTTCTAGTTAACAGGAACCTAAATACTTAGATAATTTTTATTCATATTTTCAGTCAATAATTTTGTACTTCTAGAGAAATTATAAACATTATTGGTCATAACAGTATTTGAATTTCTATAAAAATTGGATTTAGACTTTACTCGAAATTTAGTACTAGCACTAACATATTTACTATACATGAAAGCATATCTAGTGCTATTTCTACGATCAGTTTTATTATATCCTAAACCACTTTTATCATGTAAAGGTCTAGAACTAGATAAAATCATGTTTAAATCGTTTTGACCTTTATTAAATTTTGTGACTTCGGTCTTAAGTTTATCAAATTTAGCTTTAAAGTCACAATTATTATTTTCAAAAGAAATATTACTATTTTTCAAAATATCAATTTGCTTGTTTAATTCAGAATTCTCCTTTTTTAACGTACAGTTCTCATTTTCGAGAAGAAAAATTCGAGATTCTGAATTATCTAAAGATGATTGTAATAAATCATTTTGTCTTTTCAAATCCGTAATTTCTTTTGAAAAAATTTCTTTTTCTTTTTCAAACATAGTATTTTGTTTGTCTAAAAAATCCTTAAGAGCCTCAAAATTATTTTTCAAAATACCATGTTGATTTTCTAAAACTAATTTCTCATTTTAAATTTTTTCATTTTCAAGTTCAATAGATTTCATCTTTTCTAAAATAATAAAATTAAGCTTTGAAATCTTATTGCTTATGCTATATAATTCATTATTATCTTTTACTGAAATTTATAAATCAGAAAGTACCTTTTTGTAGTCCTCACTGGTGGCTTTGACAGGGATTTTGCATTTTGTATTTCGACTGGATCGTTTTCTGGCCATTATTCTATGATATTGTGACGATCGATAGAATTCCAGGCTCCGATACCAAATGAAAGTCACTATGCTCTGATACCAAATGAAAAGACATTATGGATCATGCTATATGGTATTATATTAAATTAGTGCGGAAATAAATTAAGTTACTATAGCAATGTGAATAAGTAAAATAAAACAAGCATACTAGGAATTTTTATACTGGTTCGAACTTCCCGTTCTTCGTCTAGTCCCAGACTCTTTTTGGAATTTCACTAACACGACCCTCACTTTACCCGGAGGAACATGTTCACATTGCGTGAGCAACCGAACAGGACTCACCTGCCTAAGCAACCGAATAGGACTTCAACTGCTTGAGCAACCGAACATGACTTCTTTTATAAATAACAAATGTACCTGATTGTAGTGTGTTCTTAAATAACACTGATAAGTCAATTGAGTACAATCTTCCTATAATCTTCTCATTTATGACATTTAGTGTGATGTGCATTGAGAATTATGGAAGATAAAGTGATTAATGATCAAAGTATGTAAGCAATTTGAATGCAATTTGAAAGTTTGAGAATAAATGAGAATTCAAGAGTGCTAAAAGTAAATTCGGTTTTGGTTAATTGTTTGTTGAATTATATAATCTATTTATAGAGTATAAAAAGTTGCAACCATATATGGAAAGTTATATTGAAAAGAATAGACGCAACTATTGATTTTGAAAACGTTTCTCTTCGATGAAGAGAAGTGTCTATTCATGAAAAAGCTGTTAAGAAATATTCAAAAGTCTGAATAAAGAATTTAGGCTTCTGAATTAAGTTAAAATGCAAACAGCAAAAATATAGGCTGTTTTTGGCCTAATTCAGCTGTCTAAGTAATTTCATTCAGACGTCTGAATATTGTGGAACAATAATTTTGTTTCAGCATTCAGACGTCTGAATGAAGTATTTTAGACGTCTGAATTTAGCCTGTAACAAAAAGCTCATTTGGTTAGAGCACTTGCCTTCTAACTAGAGATGCGGGTTTGCGCCCCGCTTCATGCAATTTTTAAAAACTTGATTTTTCATGTATATATGTGTATACCATTTGAAGAAGATTTTAACATTTGTAAACTCTAGACACGACAGTATATGACTAATAATACTTTGTTTGTCACCTTCATCTTGTCTCTATCATGTATATCTCTTCTTGTATCTCCATATACATACTTTCATCCTTTTGTACTATGTATCTTCATTTTGAACGTATTTGATTATCTTTTTTTGATGCTCATGTACCTGCAAATCAGCTTAGAGATTATTTGGCATAACTGTATAGTTGTTGTCATCAAAATCCAACAAATGAGGTTCCAACATTCTCCCCCTTTTTGATGATGACAACTATATAATTAAAAATATTCATTCTATATAAAAAATATTAATAAGTATAAAGCTCCCCTAAATGTAACATCTCCCCCTAAGTATAATATCTCCCTCTATCAATATGTGTATGAATGAATTTCTCCTCCTTTGTCATTATAAAAAAGAATGAGGGAATATAATAATTTTTATTAAAAATTGTGTAAATAGTGGGATAAACTCAATATTATGGAAGAAAAATAAAATAGATTTTACCATATTTGCTGAAGTTCATATTTCATTGTAAGCACGTAATTCTATTAAACATATGGAACATCCTTCAAAATTCCAAAATCTATCCTTTTCCTTTTGTTTCTTCGAGTATCTGCAATAAATAATAATCATTTTCGGTACCCACTTATTATGCTAGGGTCCGGGGGTTAGGTCTTGAGAAGCCATACCCATTTGGATGTGACTGAACCTTTATAAATATAATTTTCATTATTAACTACCATATCAAAATAACCATTAATGTATTTTTCTCTAATTTTTCTAGTTAACAGGAACCTAAATACTTAGATAATTTTTATTCATATTTTCAGTCAATAATTTTGTACTTCTGGAGAAATTATAAACATTATTAGTCATAACAGTATTTGAATTTCTATAAAAATTGGATTTAGACTTTACTCGAAATTTAGTACTAGCACTAACATATTTACTATACATGAAAGCATATCTAGTGCTATTTCTACGATCAGTTTTATTATATCCTAAACCACTTTTATCATGTAAAGGTCTAGAACTAGATAAAATCATGTTTAAATCGTTTTGACCTTTATTAAATTTTGTGACTTCAGTCTTAAGTTTATCAAATTTAGCTTTAAAGTCACAATTATTATTTTCAAAAGAAATATTACTATTTTTCAAAATATCAATTTGCTTGTTTAATTCAGAATTCTCCTTTTTTAACGTACAGTTCTCATTTTCGAGAAGAAAAATTCGAGATTCTGAATTATCTAAAGATGATTGTAATAAATCATTTTGTCTTTTCAAATCCGTAATTTCTTTTGAAAAATTTTCTTTTTCTTTTTCAAACATAGTATTTTGTTTGTCTAAAAAATCCTTAAGAGCCTCAAAATTATTTTTCAAAATACCATGTTGATTTTCTAAAACTAATTTCTCATTTTAAAATTTTTCATTTTCAAGTTCAATAGATTTCATCTTTTCTAAAATAATAAAATTAAGCTTTGAAATCTTATTGCTTATACTATATAATTCATTATTATCTTTTACTGAAATTTGTAAATCAGAAAGTACCTTTTTGTAGTCCTCACTGGTGGCTTTGACAGGGATTTTGCATTTTGTATTTCGATTGGATCGTTTTCTGGCCATTATTCTATGATATTGTGACGATCGATAGAATTCCAGGCTCCGATACCAAATGAAAGTCACTATGCTCTGATACCAAATGAAAAGACATTATGGATCATGCTATATGGTATTATATTAAATTAGTGCGGAAATAAATTAAGTTACTATAGCAATGTGAATAAGTAAAATAAAACAAGCATACTAGGAATTTTTATACTGGTTCGAACTTCCCGTTCTTCGTCTAGTCCCAGACTCTTTTTGGAATTTCACTAACACGGCCCTCACTTAATCCGGAGGAACATGTTCACATTGCGTGAGCAACCGAACAGGACTCACCCGCCTAAGCAACCGAATAGGACTTCAACTGCCTGAGCAACCGAACATGACTTCTTTTATAAATAACAAATGTACCTGATTGTAGTGTGTTCTTAAATAACACTGATAAGTCAATTGAGTACAATCTTCCTATAATCTTCTCATTTATGACATATAGTGTGATGTGCATTGAGAATTATGAAAGATAAAGTGATTAATGATCAAAGTATGTAAGCAATTTGAATGCAATTTGAAAGTTTGAGAATAAATGAGAATTCAAGAGTGCTAAAAGTAAATTCGGTTTTGGTTAATTGTTTGTTGAATTATATAATCTATTTATAGAGTATAAAAAGCTGCAACCATATATGAAAAGTTATATTGAAAAGAATAGACGCAACTATTGATTTTGAAAACGTTTCTCTTCGATGAAGAGAAGTGTCTATTCATGAAAAAGCTGTTAAGAAATATTCAAAAGTCTGAATAAAGAATTCAGGCTTCTGAATTAAGTTAAAATGCAAACAGCAAAAATATAGGCTGTTTTTGGCCTAATTCAGCTGTGTGAGTAATTTCATTCAGACGTCTGAATATTGTGGAACAATAATTTTGTTTCAGCATTCAGACGTCTGAATGAAGTATTTCAGACGTCTGAATTTAGCCTGTAACAAAAAGCTCATTTGGTTAGAGCACTTGCCTTCTAACTAGAGATGCGGGTTTGCGCCCCGCTTCATGCAATTTTTAAAAACTTGATTTTTCATGTATATGTGTGTATACCATTTGAAGAAGATTTTAACATTTGTAAACTCTAGACACGATAGTATATGACTAATAATACTTTGTTTGTCACCTTCATCTTGTCTTTATCATGTATATCTCTTCTTGTATCTCCATAAACATACTTTCATCCTTCTGTACTATGTATCTTCATTTTGAACGTATTTGATTATCTTTTTTTGATGCTCATGTACCTGCAAATTAGCTTAGAGATTCTTTGGCATAATTGTATAGTTGTTGTCATAAAACTCCAACAATTGAGGTCTAACACTTACCCCAAATTTGTTATGGACTCGCTTTAAAACACCAATATTGCAATTGTCATTCAATAAACGGTTCAATGATTTCATTCTAGACATGTAGCGTTCCTCATTCTCAATTTTATCTTCCCTTTCCGAAGAGAAAATTAAATCTTCCAATCGGCAGATTTTACCTTTTGACCGTGAGATTGAGCAAGCTTTTATATTTTTGATTTTTTTCTCTCTTAAGCCTTTTCTTCTTCTCAAATTCAAGGAAATAATTTAAATTCATCTTAGAAACCACTCGCAGTTATTCTTCCTCTTGATCTAAAGTGCTGAAAACTTCAAACCTGTTTCTTAGTGGAACAAATTAATTTTTATCTATGTCAAAGCTCTTTATAGGGGAGAGCCTTCGGGAGTAGCTACTGGCTATTGGAAGTGTCCAGACTTATAATTGAATTGCTTATTTATTCACAGAATTAACGCAGGCCATGTTCGAAAATTTAGCCCATTAAGAGAAATTGTGAGCTTAGTAACTCCAGGCCCAACAGTCTAAAGAAATCCCTGCAGTGGGAAAATTCGTTGCATACATATGGACTTGGGTTGTCATTGTTATTGGGTCATGGAAGCTTGGTGGGATAAAACTGGGTTAATATTCATTGAGGATATGCTGGTAGGCGACTAGGATATATACGAAACTGCAAGGCAGTGTTTGGAGTGGAGCGAAAACCAGAAATTAAGAATTTCAATGAATACTTCAAAATTTTGAAATCCTTTTACATTCGTATTTTTAAAATAGAAAAATACTTGATATTCGAAAAAACAGATATAAATACAAATATGATAATATGCTCTTTTAAACTAGTGGGTAATTCATGCGGTGCATATTATTATAAAATTATAAAAGCACCATATCATAAATGTTGATAAAAATAGAAATTATTTACAAAGTAGATGATAAATATGTTGTCTTATCAATTATAAATCAAATTATTTATCACTGTTTATGTATATAACATTTGTAATTTATTTGTAAATAGAAATGAGATTGAGCAAAATTTATCCTCTTGTAATTAATGCATTAAAAGCATCAACTCACATCCTATAGTACACATCAAAGTTTAACAAATTCTATGTTGTCTTCAAATTTAAACATTAACTCACCAAATGAGTCTCAAGTTCGATATATGATAACAAATGCACCTAAACCGGTACCAAATGAACATCAAATGTGAACAATTTTATTAGGAACTTGAATATGCAACAAATCATCATGTAGAACTTCAAAATCTTCTTAATACTAACAAAATCCATATTTTATCATCAATGTATAATGGAAACTACTAAATGATAGGTGATTGAAACGATCCAACTTAGAATTACTCACCAATATCACTACTCAAACCAATCGCTGAAGCAATCTCTTTTTTTTTGCTTAGCCATGATCTTCTTTCTTCTCTTATTTTCTTTATCTCAATTATTATATAATCTTTTGAATCCGAATTTGCTAGCTCCTAGAAGATATGGAGCTCGAGTATTTATGGATGGTCCCTTAAGCTTGCTATTCACGTTGTATTTTCAATTTCCCACCAAAATGAATTTCATTCCCTCCAAATCATCATCTACCTGATCGGCTCTCCTCTAACAAAATCTATGCTTGCAGATTTCTAAAGCCCTTAAAAATCCAAATTGTAAACATATTTAGCTCAATTTGAAGATTCCAAATTTCTCATACAGCTTAAAAATCCCAACTTTGACTACTCTTGCCCCTGTATAACTGTATATGTAACTATTTTATATATCTTTCCACTTTCTTCTCATTTCAGTTTTCTACAGCCTTTAGAATAATGTTGTGATCAAGAATCATGACACTTGAGATAGAGATAGAGATGGAACTAACTATAGACTTAGATGATACGATAAATTGAATAGCTAACTCGTGGTTATAGTGCTATCTTTTCAAAACTGTGAATTTTTTGAAACACCATAATGGAAAGCTGCTATGAGATTAGTATCTACACCTTCACTTACCTCAAAGCCGCTATGACATGCTTTAAAATGCCAATCGATGAATTCATTCTAGACATGTAATGTTCTCCATTCTCTATTTTATATTCCCAATTCCAAAGAAAATTTTAAATATTTCAGTCAACAAATTTTACTTGTTGATCATGACATTGAGCATGCTTTCACAATTTTAGCTTTTTTCTCTTGGGTTTCCTCTTCTTCTTGAATTCAAGGAAAGAATCTGAATTTACCTCAGAAACCACTTGAAGTTATTCCTCATTCTGATCTAAAGTGCTCAAAACTTCAAACTTGTCTTGCGGTGGCTACTGGCTAGTACCTATTTCAAGTGTCCAGAATTCTATTTGAATTGCTAATTGATTCCTAGAATAAATGGAGGCCATGTTTGAAAATCTAGCCCATTAAGAGAAATAGGCATGGGTAAAGATATGGTGTTAACTGCACCCGAAAAGTATCTGTTCGAATTCTTTTAAGATTGTAGTTTATATTACGTGTTTTTAACATAACGAAATTTTATGTATTTATTGTTTATTGAGTTAGCAATTCAAATCATATGCATACTAACTGCTCAATTACTTTTATCATCATCGTTGTTTGAGTTGGATTTACAAAGAATTGAGAGCAGGGAGAGTCGAGGTAGGAGATTTCTGGAGTAATTAACTGATTAGACTAGTTGATTAAGGGTGCATTCACAACAATAATTTAGTAGTCCTTGCGTTCGACACGTCAAATGTCTGAACTGAGTAACAATCTTTATACCATGTTTGTGTGGCATTGGAAAATGATACCTTAGTGTCCAAGGTGCCGTACGCCAATGGCTAATTACCCACTTATAATCACAATACCCTCTTTGTTATACCCTTTACGTAACATAAAAACATATTCTCCTTTTATCGACTTACTATTTTCAGAATACCATTTTATTTCCCGCTTATTAAATTTTTTGAAGGATGGAACAATTAAATGTGGAATGGGGGAAGAAATTTAAAGGATGAGTGTTAGCTTGTGAAAAAGTATCACGATTCGAATTGGAAATACCCAGGTAACCATAATTATGCTTTATGAGATTTGAGTTTTAGAATTCTATTCTTGAATTTATTATTTTATATGCGATTAAGTATTTTCATCCCTAATCTTATGACCTACTCTCTTACACTTTTAATGATAATAAAAAATATTTTCATAAATAACCTTATGATAGTAATGGACAATCTACGTAGGAAGTAAAACTCAGTAATGTAGAATATAATAGGCTTGTCAATAAATAATTTTGAAACGAATAGTGTTATATCTGCATCTACATCCGAAATCATTTTGGATATCAGATATTTTCTCCGCATATGGATGAATATCGAATAATTATTTTATCCGCTAACAATTGATAAACCAAAAAATGTAAATTGAAAATTTGGTTTAACATTTTTTTTTTAAATTCCACTAATTATAAAAGTATACAAAGCAATAAATATGATGATGATGATAAATAGTTTTGAGTAGTTAATATGTAGTAGACGCATATAATATAAACTTGTAACCTAATAAAATAGTAAATAATTATAATTCATCATATTAAATAAACTATAATTTTGATAAAAAAATGGACAAATAATTTCAAATGTGGATGCCTTCGAATCTGCATTCATATCTGTTATCCATAAAGTATTCTCAAGAATAGAAGTATGGAAAAAGAAGTGAAAGCATTGATAAAGACCAAAAGCACCATAATGGTCTATTTAAACATAGCTTTCGACAAGAAGAAGAAAGCGCCAATAGCACTTTTGGAAGAGGTCAAAGGGACATTTTAATAGAGTAAGCAGAAAACTTTCGACAAGATCAAAGGCTACCTTTCAAAGGCACTAGCAAGCATGTTAACAACTCTCATAATGCTCGAAGGACACCTCTTGAAGGCAATGGATAGTAGACTTTCTACATCTTGCGCCAAATCATTCGAAACAACTTGGTTTCGCCTTCACTCCCTCCACCGAAAGTATGTACAAACAAATAATCCCTTTTGAAAGCATATATAGCCTTTCTAAATGGTTGGGACCACTCTCACCTATGAAGGAAGAACTACACATCTACTACCATAAAAGTATAAGGTTCTGAATTAGCCATGGCAGATGCTTTCGAAGAGGACCAAACCTTTTAGGCGTTTAACTCATTTGAAACCCTTTGAGATCATGTCTCGACAGCATTGAAAGTTAGCGCCCAGGCTAACTCACGTGGAACATCAACATTCCAAGTGAAAAACGCAAATACACACCTTTCGATGAAGTTGAAAAGAGTCCAAGCAAACGCCTTCCGACGAAGTCGAAAGGAATCAAGTAGTGCCTTCCGAAAAAGTCGATAGGAGTAGAGCAAGAGAACGAAAGCCCAGCCTTCATCGACAACAGAAGATTAACCATAACCCTTTCGACCGGGTCGAAAGCTAAGATCTGGAGGACACTCACGAAAGCAAGAAAGTTGACCTTTCGACCGTGTCGAAAGCTTTGGATCGAAAGGTGCCAACCCGCACCTATAAATAAGACCCTATGGGAGTTTTAAGGGATCCGATTCCTTTCACTTCTAACTTGCATTTTCTAAAAGCTTATATACCCTATGGGAGTTTTAAGGGAGACGAAACCATTCCAGTTCCACTATTTCCAGAGATCATTAAATCCACCCGCACCTATAAATAAGACCCTATGGGAGTTTTAAGGGATTCGATTCCTTTCACTTCTAACTTGCATTTTCTAAAAGCTTATATACCCTATGGGAGTTTTAAGGGAGTCGAAACCATTCCAGTTCCACTATTTCCAAAGATCATTAAATCCCCAATCTATGCTACCTTGTCTGTGCCGAAAGGTAGTTCCGATAGAGTTCTAATTCAAATCATTCGAAAGGATTTACTGAAAGAGTAAACACTCTTTCGACTGTGTCGAAAGGTATTAAGGACGTGTCTTTGATTAACTTTACCTGCTTAGAAAGGGTTAGCATCCTCCACTCAATTGAAAGGAGGTTTCGAAAACATCACTTATACCCCAAGCTTTAATTTGAGGCGTTGATAAGTTTTATTATCAACATTTTTGGCGCTAAAAGGAGGGCTCGAACCTCCAATCCCAATTACTTTCATCACAAATTAATTGAATAGAATCCTTCATCCAAAAAGAAGAAAATGGTAAGAGCAAGGAATAGTAACAACAATCCAAATGAAGAAGCCACATTGCAATCAGCTTTAAGAGATAATTAGACCAAAACATTAACTTAGGGAATACAGAAATTGGGCAATCCTCGACTCAAACACGATTGAAAAACAATATGATCAAAGCCTAGAATCAACGGCCACATATGATAGCAATAAGAGAATTTTCTGAAAGAGCTCCAGCTCGAAAATTGTTAAGGATTAGGGAAATGGAGAATGAAGTGCAACCTCCAAACGAGGCAGAGAGTCAAGAATTAAATCGACAAGTTCAGCCAAAAAGGTCTCTCGAGCAATAATGAAGGGAAATGAGAACTTTACTGCTCCTTATAAGGTTTGAAATGCTCTAGAGCCAAATAAAGGAGGAAGCTACTATGCAAATGGACACGAAACCGAAAAATGCCGCGCCTTAGCAGAAAAAAAATTCCAGGCATGATTAGGTCAGGGTTCTTGCAAGAATTTATTTTAAAGAGACTTAAAAGACATCTCATTCAAGCTAAGAAGAAGGAAGCTTAGCGACTTTTGAATGCAAATTCCTATCAAATCATGAAGTCTCACAGCATTAGTTTAACCATGAACTCTCTCTCTCTCTCTTCATATCTTTTAAACTCAATTTGTATTTTGATTTGTACTTATAGATTTGTCATGTGAATTGATCATGAACTGATTAAATTTCAAATGCTATTACATGTAAAACAAAATCAGTCCAAAGCATTAAACACATTTTTGGAGCACAACCAATTTCCAAGCTACCTGAAAAAGATAGCGTACATGTCTGATACGAGATGACCATCAATATTTCAATCAATACAATACAAAGGCTTGCTTCTATGAGATACCAGATCGCTACCAATCCTTCACCAATTTAAAAGTAAGTCTATACACACCAACTTTATTTTTGGAAAAATATTTCAAATGGAAATTTATCAAATAAATTTTCACAATTCAATTTTCCCACAATCTCAAGAAAAACAAATGTCTATCTATTTCAAAAAATGATTTGTGCAATCCACTTGAGATATTACATAGCACTAATGAGTGCACACAAAAGGATTTCTAACTATGAAATCTCAATATTTTAAAGTTTCCTAAAACCATGGGTGAAGAGAAGCCTGTTGTACTTTGTCTAGGAAATTGTTGAAATCATCAAAAGTTTATTGAGACTCAGATTAGAGAATCATATTCTTAATTAAAAGACTATTTTCTCATGAATCATTACCTCCCAGTTTCCTATTTGAGATTCGTGACCATATTATGTGAACAATAAGGAAGTTCTTGCAAAAGGCAACATAAGAAAAATGCTTTTATCCGATTGATTCATGAATCTAAACTATTTTTCAAAAGATAACCCCTCGATATACTAGAGGGGTTCAATTATAAAATTCATTCTCGTAAAAGCGACTCTATTTTAATTAGCTAAAAATTATTTAAGCCTATGATGTTCTTCCGTAGCACCTCCTAGAGGGAGAGACATAAGCCTATGATGCTATTCTACATCACCTCTTAAACGAAGGGACTAAGCCTACGATGCTATTTCGTAACATCTCCTAGAGGGAGAGACGAAACCCCTAACGTCCAAACCACCTCCTAGGGGATGGGTCAAGATAAGCACCCATCAACAACCTTCTGGAGGAAGACCAAATCAGCAAATACTATATCCCTCTGAGCCAAGGGAAGCCCAGAGGAGGCGCCAAACAAATAAAGAAAGACAAAGATGTCTACAACTCAAAACAAGAGTCAAAATCCAAGAGAATAAAGGGTTAAAGAAAGAAATTTATCAACTAAGACAAAGTCAGAACCCAAGAGAATAAAGTGTTAACGAAAGAAATCTATCAACTAAGACAAAGTCAGAACCCAAGAGAATAAAGTGTTAAAGAAAGAAATATATCCACCATCTAAGAATGAGATGAAACCCAAGAGAGGGGAACCGACAAAAGAAAAAAGACGAAGATGTCCAATACTATAATCAAGAACGGATAAAGAATCCAAAATCATGTCTAAAAGGGAAAAAAACATAGGCTAACAAATCTCAGAACATCTAGTCCTGGAAAAATGATTTCCACATCAAAGGATCAAGAAACACGCATCCTAAAAGGAAACACGAGACCAGAAAATGGAAAAGGGAGTCCATAACATGGTAATAAAATAAAGGTCTATACAAAAGATAAAAGAATGGAATACATAGAAATTTTTACTAATGATAATAAAGGCTCAACTCGAAGATCAGATTGAGTACACCACTCTTGAATCCTCATAAATAGGGAAACCCATTAGGGTAGAAAAAGTTATATATATATATATATATATATATGTATATATATATGTATATATATATATTATATGTAGAACCACTATTCCAAATGGTTGCAAGGCTTTACAAATATAACTCAGCTCCTATCACTACAATAAACAGGAACTTTAACAGCGTTTCAAAAAAGCTATAAAAGCTATTAACAACGTTTTTACATACGCTGTATATCGACATGCAGTTATATGTCAGAGATATACAATAACGAGGAATAAACATGGTTAAATGTCCTTTTTTACAGTGTTTCCCTGGTATAATGAAATCATTTAACAGCGTTTGGTCTAATTTAACGGCATTTTTAAAAAAACACTGTTAAAAAAATTCAACAGCATTTTTAAAATGCTGTTAAAACATTCAATGACATTTAAAAAATGCCGTGGAATGTTTTGACAGCGTTTTAAAAAACGTTTTTAAATAGTATACAAAGCTAAGTCAATTAGGCTTTTTCTACTTTTTTGTAAATTCCATTTCAGTAAACATCAGTCACAATGTGTATATATACCACATTTCAAAATTAGCATATTATATTAATACCACATTTCAAAATCAACATATTGTATCAATGCCACATTTTGGACACATATTTGATAACCAACATATGAAATTTCATAATCAAAATACACAACATTCTTACACCAAACATAAATAGTTCGTCATCAATAGTTCATAAACAAAATATAGAACAAGTAGCAATAGCAAAACAAAAGCAAGTAGTACATACATTAAAACTAAAAAGTAGTTCCAGCAGCAAAAACAACTTCAATCCATAATTCGTTGCAACCTTTTTTTGCATCGCAGTCATCTATCTACTTGTAAAGTAAAAGTAATGGAATTATCTCAAATGATAGTGTAATTGATATGCATAAGTCAATGATATGAGTTACTTCCATCAATGAAGGACATAACCATCAATTCATTTTAATGCCATGTTATTTTGAGAACCATAATGAATACTCTCTAAAACGTCCCACGGTTCTTCCAAAAAATTCCTAGGAGTCATGTTTTGTATCAATCAAGTCGTTAAATGATCAATATGATACCTATATCATTCTACCTTAAAATTAAAACACATAACCATATGCAAATACAGGTTTGCATGCATGTCACACAACAAATATTTTAGTTCAGTTCTTGATAGTAATATACATGTATAATACAGGTTTGCATGCGTGTTACACAGTAAATGTTATACATATATATTACCTAGTCTCTATGCATCATATTGTGTCATGTCTCTAATTAATATGCAAAGTTTCAGCATTGGTCTACTATTTTGGTTGTAAAAGTAATGATGATAAAGTAATGTTTAACATGATCCAATGTAAAATTAATATATATAGATTATAATTTAAAATATGTAATATAAATATTGTTAGGATAATCAAGATGATTAAGGAGATTGGAACTGTAAAAATTTTACCACATTCATACTAAAATTATGGAAAGTTTAACAGTTTTTCTTTTCTTACTTCTTCTTCATTTTTATTGGAGGTACATTTGTTGCTCGGATTTTTGACAATAAACATTAGACCTTTCAACTAAGGGCCTGGCACCACAAGCCCATATTAAACTATCTTTTTATATGCTAAAATTAACTTGACACCGGCTAATCTTATTAAGCTATCTTATCAATCCTATGTCCTTTTACATAATACTAATCAGATAACATAGCGGGTGTCTGAGTGTGTGTTTATTTTATTGACATGTAGTCTTGACTTAAACGATTGTTGCCATAAGTTGTGTACCTGCCATGTCTTGATCCTTGCACCAGTTTATCAAGTAAAACTTTCCACTCCAAAAATCAGAGCAGCTAATACTTGCTTACGTTTGCCCACACCAACTTATAAGTGAGATGAGGTGCCTGGAAGTTGATATGTTATTAGCTACAAATATGTGCTTATGATTTTCACTATAATTATAAAACCACTTATTGGTACTTTTGAGTGGATATATAATTAGGTATTCTAATTTGATGACAAACAATGAATGGATGCTTATTAAACTAATGGAATCCATAGAAATTCATAAAAGTGCACAAACACAATTACAAACAATGTTAGTACATAAGAAATTAAAATAGTATGAGCTATCAATCCAGTTATAATCAAAAATAAAGTCACGAATTAATATCCATAGGTTCCATGATTCATGTTAAACAATGAAATAGATGAGCACATAATGATTAAGCCAAGCAATATTTTGTAGATAATTATATAAACTAAATCTATTGACAACTCTACAGATATAAACAATACTCTAATTACGGTACGGAAGTCACTAAATCAAACAGAAAAAATGAAATCATACCTTACAAGAAATCACAATTTTTAGCTTCCTTATTCATCGCCTATTCAGCAAAGATTACATCAAAGCCATGGAATTTTCAAATGCTCAGATGTTCTTATAGAGCCCTGCGATTTAGAAATTCGATAATGAAGTATGGTTGGAAATAACTTTAAGATACTAAAACTTCTTCGCTGAAAACAAAATGCAAAGTATTCATGATTATAATTATAGAATATGTGCAAGTGGAGGTTAACGAGCTGAGATGTTGTAGGTCAAGCCTAAATGTTTATTTCATCATAAACTGAAACCAAGAAAGATTCATTGAATCTGATTACTATGAAAATCATATTATAGTAGGTTGCAAAGTTATAGGATAGCCAAGTACCATTTTACATATTTTAAAAGAACCCACTACATTTTCAATCTAAAGGTTGCAAATTAATTTGTTTACAAATATTGTCAATTCAACAATTATATGTAGGCATCATGGACTTAAAAACTGAAATCAAGCTTCAGTTTGATATAAGTATAAACTGAGGCATTGCCTTTCATAATTATTTTATGAATTGAAGACGTTTTGATTTTTTGTTTATTAAACTTCGCCAACTTTAATTGAGCTAATCTCAGTTTTCAAAACCAAGCAAAATGTTTACCAACTGTGCCTCCCTTCCAAATTCCATAGACGAGGAAGAGGTTTACCAATTGTGCCTCCCTTCCAAATCCATTGCAAAGGATTAGATATTAACATGACACTACAAAAAAGCATATACCACACAAGTGAATTATATGAGAGAGAAAACATATTTTCAAATTACACAAATAAATTTGACTGCCAATTTAAATTCAGTTTAAAATAAATATAGACTACCTTCAGTTATACCATCGACCTTTTTTATTCCTATTTCAGTGGTAACATAAAAAAACAATTCTGTTGAATAAACAGAACAATCACAACTAGCGATGTCTTATATACAAAAGCTATGCAGTTATGGATATACCTCAAGCTTCTCTGCTAAATTATGTGATATCCATGGTGATTATCTCAACTAAAAAAGGAAAAAAGAATTATTATTAAAACGACAAGAATTAATACTTAAAAACATTTATGGTTGTAATTTTTATAATATAATTTAATTTTCATAAAACATAGGTAATTAGTTAAATTTTATAAACTTTTTTAATTTTTATAAGACTTAGTTAACTTATTCAATACAGTTATTTAATTTATTTAACTTTTTAAAGCTTAACTAGATTTATAAAGTTATTTCTATTCACTTGTTTAATTTTTATAATACATATTTTAATTAATTAATTTTTTAAAATCATTTATTTTTATAAAACTTATATAGGAGCATACATGTTGCAATTGAAGTCTGTTCATAATGAGCAGCTACATATGCTCCTAGTCTAGTTGATTTCCTTGGTATGCATGCATGCACTAATAAAGGCAAATGTATTGGATCTGTAATTGAGTAATTAAGTGGATAATAACTATAATACATGACTTAGATAGTTAATGTATTGGTAAAGATATTAGTTAAAGTTTTGTACTTAAATGTTATAAAATATAAACCGGGAACCCTTTTAAGTTTTACTGTTAGCAACCGTAGGCCCAGTAGCCTGTGAAATTAGTTAATTATATTTGACGCTGACGTTAGGCTTTACACTTTCTAACTGGTGTGCATGATGACCATTATTCCAGTATTAAATGTGGAGATGTAACAATTGCAATAATATTAAAATATGAGTAATGGAGCAGTAAGTGTCAATTTTGTGCTATCATAATTGTTTTAATATAATAATACCATATTATATTTCAGTGTCATCTATATAAACTAGGTACGTTAATGCTATCACACTTAGAGCAAAGAAACAAACCAACTTAAAATTATAAAGAACACTACGAAGAAGAAGGTATCTAGCATTTAGCCTACAAATAGTTTGCAAATACAAATTTAGATTCCAAAGGACACATTAAAACCACATTTAAAACTTATCTCTTATAAAAGTGACATATGTTAAAGTACCTCTTGGAATTTCTGTGTAGATCTACAAATCTACAAATTTAAATATTTAGGCTCTATTCATTATTTAATCACTATTAGTAAATTTCATATTCAGTGTTAGTTTCCAAAACTTAGAACGGTTTTTGACAAAATAATACGTATGATATAGCAAATAAAGCTAAAAGGCCTACACCACCCTCCTCGGTACTTAATAATCATCCTTAAGAAGAAATTTAACAAAACCATTTTAAAGCATATTAAAACCTGATGATATTAAATGGGATACGTTGTCACCAAACTACCTTAACAAACAAATAATGGAAGAGCCAAACAATTCCATCATCGGCATTTGAGCAGCATACCATAGTTAGCTAAGAAACAATGTATAATAACATTAAAAAAACAGTAGTTGATTACAGTACATGAGTAGCCAATTGAATAAATTCAAAGTTGCATTAAAGAAATAAGCATTTGGCGAATATAAATGCCATAGTAAAAAAACTAAGGACAAAATACAAGCAAAAGCAATTGCAATCAGAATAAAGTTAATTGGTGACCATCGTAAATTTATAAGTTGGATTGCCCAGCAATCATGGAGTAAACTATTAGTATATAGTTTAATACATTAGAAGTTGCATTACACGCTCAAGTAAAGACACAATTTCACGTATATCTGGAACTAAATTCCAGCTAAATATCATGCATTACTATCTAATATAAGCACGATGAGGTTAATTAAGACTACTTTGTACAAAAAATGTTAGATTCAATTTCAACAAACATCGAAAGGTATTCTAAACTACATCAGCCACTGGGATTTGATGCATCAACTTAGCAGCTATCACAACCATGCTGCAATCAAATTACAAGGTTTTACCCTAAAATAGTCACATGATAGTAAAATGTATTCGAAATTTGGCCAACGAGATTCAATGCACTGACTTGGCAGTTGGCACAACCATGTTGCCATCAAATAACAAGGTTATACAAGCAGAAATACAACAATTCAATAATATCTAGTTTACCTTAGGAGCCCTAAAAATTCCGTTGCTTGTGGTGGTCCTTGGAAGACAAACATCAAGAACACCATGCAATGTCCTACTCTCAGCAGGCTCTAATCAGTACTCTTCTCTAGTAGCCCGAAGAGAAAATTATCACATGACAAACTTCGCTATCAAACATAACTCAACATTACTATAGTATTCCTCATCCATTTCAAGTTTTTTCAAAACACGTCAAGGCAGCGTAAGTCCGGTAAAATAAGCTACTTACTACACAGTTGGTGAGCCCAACTTCAAGAACATTGTGAGGCAGTTCATGTGCATAAGCTCCTTCAAATGCTTAAATATTAAAATTAAATGATTAAATGAACTAGATAAATGATGCAGTCTCAACAATTTTCTTGCAATAACCTATTTCACTCAACATCAAGGTAATAACTATAATAGTTAAAATTAAAATGCTTTCATAAGGCTAATTTAGTGAAATGTGTTTTTCTAACGTATTGTTATTGTTGTTTTTTTGTTTTTTTGAAAGTAGCCGTATAATGCAAATAAATATCCATAAGGAACATAACCGACTATCTTGAAAAAAGTGGAATAACCAAATCAAAATTATTCATACAAAATAGAACTTGGTGTTACTTAAGAATCACTTTGAATGTGCAAAAGGTTCCCTTCTATTATATGCCATGAACAATACAAGTTCGGGAAAGGATGCAAATCATTTTCTTACGAAGATTAACTTAAAATACATATCACAACTGTATAATAAAACATTGATGCACCAAGACGAAGCCATATACTTTCAACTAGATAATATATTTTTAGACATACACTATAGGAAAAGATAAATTCTTAACAGGTTGTCTGTATTCCTGATATGCATATGGACATATAAATTGAAGTAACTCGTTGAACCTTTGTGGTAAGAACAAATGCCGCTAAGCTAGCTGGCATGAAGACCAGCTTTATCATGTCATAAAAACTTAAAAAGTAAATAAAAACTTAAAAGTAAATCACTTCACTTGTAATTGATTATCGTAAGAATCGCTAGAACTCAATAAATATGAATAATGCCAACATACAAGTATGATCATATTACGCATCTGTTAGGACCAACCATGAAATGCTTGAGCTCGAATAACTCGCTAAATTTGGCACTAAGTCTCTTCATCATCAACATGTTCACATGCAAATCAAATATGAATGTACAAGAGTAGAATCTCCTTGACGTCCCATGTTGATCATTTTGTAGTAAGTTTTCCAGAATTATTTGTATATTTCTTAGGTATGTACTAACCAACTTTTATTTTTTATTGTAAAGCATTGAAGCTAACAAAAGAATTTAAGACAAGAATCAAAGAATTAGGGTTTCTAAATAGTCAAATCATAGTGAGTTCGACAAAAATGAACAAAGTCAGGAACTTGAAGGAAAATTAAGAGTTTAAGAATAATATGAACCTTACCAATTAATCATTAGGTTCTATTAATCCACTTTCACCGTGGAAGTCGAAAAAATAGAAAACTATTTCAAATAAATCTAATGAATCAGCAAAGTCGAGAAAGTTGAGAACAGAGGCAAGCGACTTATGTTGCTTGATCCTCATCCTTGCAGACCTCACTGAAGCTAGGTTTAGCTAAAAGAGCTAGGAAGAGGCGCAACTTGGTAATGGGGTTTCGTTTATCAACAAGCAGCTGAGTCTTCAAGGATAAGGCCATAACAGAGTCAACAAGAAACAATAAAATCGTCAGCGATGGTGGTGAAATTGAAGGATGGGGGAACAAATTTCTTTTAGGGAAAAATGAAACTAGGGTTAGGGAGGGAAATTAAATTTTCTATGAAATAACGAATGAAATGGCAGGCTGCAATTATTTGGTAAGTGTTTAGCATTGGTTTCACAAAGAAATTTATATTTGTTAAAAGATGAAATGCATAAAAATAGCGTAATATACTAAAACGCTGAGATTTGACGCCATTAGAAGCTATAATTCTTGCAGTGTATATGGCAACAATACTACTAACTTATAGGTTTAGGAATCTTTTGCTCAAATTTACTAAGCTTACCTTTACCAGATGGGTTTCTAATTTTAATATTGAATGAGTTTCTAATAATCTATTTTTCAGATAGGATACTGACAAGCTTTTGGTTAAGTTCTTGATTTTGTGAACTTTTAGTTTCTTTTCATGAATATTTCATTTTTGATTTTGTCAATCCTAAATTCCTATATTGACTTTTATGGTGATTTATTGTTTTCATATTCTTAAATTCACCGGTGAATTTCTATAATAATTTCTTACCGAGTTCTTGATTTCATGAATTCTTAATTTCTTCGTTGATATTTACGGTGATTCATGAAATTTATATATTATGGTTCCCCATATGATCTTCATGACTATTTCCTATTGATCGCTTGTTTTTATACATTCTTGATTTCTTAACTCTTTATTGAGTTTCCATGATGATTTATGAACTTCCCACTGATTTTCTAACTTTCAATTAGAGTGGGTTTTGAGTACATTGTTTGGCAGATGCAGTCCTAACAGGTTTCTGATGGCATTCTTAAATTTCTAAATTTCTCGGTTCCTTTTTAATTATAACGATCTTCTGATTTGATGGAATCTAAGTTTACTTGATTTTTGTGGTGATTTATGAATTTCACATTCCTGATTTCCTTGCTTGGATTTTTGATGATCTTTTATTGAATTTTTAACTTGGTGAATTCTAAAATTCCTTGTTAATTTTCATGGTGATTTGTGAATTTTTAATTTCTTTATTGGATGTTTGATAATCCCTTATGAGATTTTCGATTTAGTGAATTTTAAATTTCTTTATGGATTTTTACGATGATTGGCGAATTTTGTATTCTTAATTTCCTTAATGGAACTTTGATGATCTCTTATTGGTTTTCTAATCTCTTATTGAATTTCCGATATAATGAATTTTGAATTTCCATTCTGGTTTTTGTAATTTTCCATGAATTTTTTGTTCCTCATTTCTTTGTTAGAAGTTTGATGATCTCTCGTCGGTTTTCTGATCTGAGGAGTCCTACACTTTCTTCTGGATTTTTGGTGATGATTTATGATTTTCATATTCCTGACTTCCTCAGATTTATGACGATCTCCTATTGAATTTTTGGTCTTGCGAATTCTAAAGGACTTTACCGATTCCTGATGATTTGCAGATTTCACATTCTTGGTTTCCTATGTAATTTTTTATGGTGAATTCTTACTGTACTTCTGGTTTATGAATTCTTTGATCTCCTTATTAAGTTCTCATGATGATTTATGAGCTTCCAATTATATTTTTGAATCTAAATCCTATACAAGATTTTATCAACATTAGATGAAATTCTATTAGAGAATGGGGTAAAAGGGAAAGATAATCTCCAAATCTTTATATTGACAAATGACATCAATGTCAAATTGCTTTCTAATTTTTCACTGAACATAAACTAATAACCAATAATACGGGGATGAAAACAAAATTATATCAAAGAAGCTAGATAAGGCCATCGAAAGCATGAAATTAATACCTACAGGTTAAAGGAAACACAACTCCAAGAAGAGAGATCTAGGGCGTATGATAACTTTCTTCGAAGGTTTATTTATTTGGGCCAATGTCTGCTAACCGGGTAATATTATTCCTTATTATTAATAAAAGAGATTTAATCATGTATTATTCAGAATACTTTATCTAAAAATATTACCAAAAAACATTTTAAACATTGACTTCATAAGTTTAAAAAAAAACTAAATTATTAAGGTCTTCTAATAAGGCAACGATCCCAATAAAGGTTATTAACTATTTCACAGGAAATAAGCAAAGAAGTCCCTTGGAGTTTTTGTCCTAAAGAACAAAAGTTTCTTCATACTTGGGGGAGGGACTAAATATTATCCATAGAATATTCTCAAGAATAAAAGTATGAAAGAAGAAGCGAGAGCATTGATAAAGACCAGAAAGCACAGAATAGTTTATTTAAACATAGCTTTTGACAAGAAGACGAAAGCGCCAGCAACACCTTTCAAAGAGGTCAAAGGGACGTTTCAACAGAGTAAGAAGAAAGCTTTCGACGAGGTCGAAGGCTACCTTTCGAGGGCACTAGCAAGCATGGTAACAACTCTCATAATGCTTGAAGGACACCTCTTAAGGGCAATGGATAGCAGAGTTTCTATTTTTTGCACTAAATCATTTGAAACGACTTGGTTTCGCCTTCACTTACCTCCATCAGAAATATGTTCAACCAAATCAGCCCTTTCGAAAGCATATATAGCCTTTCGAAATGATTAGGGCCACTCTAACCTATGAAGGAAGAACTACACATCTACTACCATAAAAGCATAAGGCCTTGAATTAGCCAGGGAAGAAGCTTTCGAAGGGGACCATTTACAACAAAGCCTTTCAGGTGTTTCGACTCATTCGAAACCCTAGGAGAACATGTTTTGACAGCATTGAAAGTTAGCGCCCAGGCCAACTAACGTGGCACATCGACATCCAATGATAAATGCATATATGCACCTTTCGATGAAGTCGAATGGAGACCAAGCACACGCCTTTTGGTGAAGTTGAAAGGAGTTAAATAGTACCTTCTAGCAAAGTCGATAGGAGTAAAGCAAGGGAACGAAAGCAGCCTTCATCGGTAGTGGAAGATTAATCATAACCATTTCGACCAGGTCGAAAGCAAAGATCTAGAAGACACTCATGAAAGTAAGAAGATTGAACTTTCGACCGCATCGAAAGCTTTGGGTCAAAAGGTACCAACCTGCACCTATAAATAAGATCTTAGGGATCGGTATTAAAGGATCTGATTCTTTTCGCTTCTAATTCGTACTTTCTAAAAGCTTGTAAACCCAGATTCTCAAATCAAATTGGGTTTTGGTCAATTTATACAATGGAGTTCAATAAAAAGAGGATTGTGATAATCTTGGTTGCTTAACAACTTTGAGTTTTCTGTTTTTTCATAAATATGTCAAACTACTGTTAAACTGACCGAAAGGCCCCCTTTCAACTTTGTCAAACCTTTAGTCCTTATATTTCCCAGAAGCCTTAGCTCAAATCTACAAGATAGTAAGTGCTACCCCTTTCGATAGAGTCAAAACCTTTCCATTTCCACTATTTCCAAAGATCATTAAATCCTCAACCTATGCTACCTTGTCTGTGTCAAAAGGTAGTTCCGACATAGTTCTAAAACAGCCCATTCGAAAGGATTTACCGAAAGAGAAGATACCCTTTCGACTGTGTCGAAAGGTATCTAGGATGTTTCTTGGATTAACTTTACTTGCTTGAAAAGCATTAGCAACCTCCACTCACTCGAAAGGAGGTTTTGAAAGCATCACTTATAACCTAAGCTTCAATTTGAGGTGTTAACAAATTTTCTGGTCAATAGTATCCTTTTTTCGTATATCAGATATTTACCACTATTCAAATATGAATGCAGACAAAATTCAAATTTTTTAGGTATCCATTAATAGGCTTAGAATAGAAAAATAAAAAATATGAGTGAATTTTTAAGTACACTTGATATGGCAGTTGTGCACTATTCTGTTTTCTCTAAGCAACATGGACTTATAATTCGATATCACTTAAAGCATTCAGTGGGGACTTCGTGGAGGTTACTCTCATGCTCTCCATATTTAGCAATAAAAAAATCCTACTAACGTAAAATTTAAGGGACAAACAAGCCTATATTTTCACTCATTACTAAATTCAGTAGACACCTCATCTTTGTAAAAAGTGAGTGGTTTCAGAATTAAAAGGATTTAAGATTCCCCTAATACTAAGGTAGGTCGGTGTTGGACGCCTCATCAATTTTAAGCAACTCAACCTAAATTTCCCCAAAAAATAAATTTTAGTAGCCCTAATAACCAAGTTATTCGGCGTATATAATACCAGATATACTTAGGTTGAATCGTAACCAAAAAGTTCAAAATCAGATTGCTTTGGGCTATGAAATCATAGCCATAAGTTTATCCAATATTATTAATGCCTGACAAATTGTTATACAACATAAATAATGATAGACAATTAGGAAAAATAATGTTATTTATCATTAGGCACCATGTTATGTGACATTATAATGCCGGATAACTAAGCTGGCATTGTTCATGCCGGCTAACTCACTCACTCACAAGGTCACCAAAGCTACCATGTGAGTCGGCTATTGGCCTAAATTTGGGCTAATTGATCCTCTATTGGGGATCAGTCACTCACTAACTGACCTCTTGTTGTGAATGTTCTAACAGGAACATACATAAAAGTTTTATCTCTATTCTTTAAAACTTTTTTAGTTGTTTGGCGTATCTTTATCCATTACAAAAGTGTAGATAAAACTGTAATGAATGAGTTATCATTTGTGCAAAATAAAAAGTATGTATAAGAATAATAATTCAATTGAAGATGGCTAATTCAATAAATCAAGTGCATCTAGTACCAACCTTGATATAATTTAATTGTACAAGATTTTGTACCAGCATAAAAGTCTAAATGGAATATGTTCACTCAAAAATTGGGCAAACACGCTATATGGATTTATGAAGAGCTATAGAGATCAAATTGATAGAGATAAAAGTGTGCCCTAACGACAATTATGTAATTTGATATCATGACTAAATTTTAAAGAGGTTCTTGTTCGAAATGAAGTATACTTTTGATTTTTCTTTTTATTATATGTATTATTTTATTAGATATCGTTTTGTATGCATTAATTATATATAAGTAGAAAATTCTTAGAATTTCTTTTGTCGATTGTAATTGCAAATGTTTTGCAGCCATATATATTTAATCGTGCTCAGTAAATACTTAAATTATTCTAGTCAAAATGTGTGACGCCCTACCTCTATACTCACACTAACCAAGAACACTACAGGTTAATGTCATCGACTAGCACAAAGAATAAGGCTATTGAGGAGCGATCATCTGTGTAATTGCTTTGTGTGAGTACCGATATGCCAAATAGCATGACAAGCATTTTATTTTAAGAGGAAATTCGAAATATCAAATACAAACTCAAAGCTACTGCACAATGGCTATATGGCCTTTAGAAACAAATATAAAATAAGCATAACACAAATCAGTCATAAATATTCGTATCACAAGGCGAAAATAGATATGAATATAACACGTAGAAGCGTACATCAAAATAGTGGTCATACAAGATCCACTACATCACAAAAGAATAGGTACAAGTGCTAGACAAAAGATATGTATACATCAAGGAGTCTCTATCTCGAATGTATAAAAACAAAAACCACTAAGCTAAAATAGTTAGCCAAAAGTCAGAAGCTAGTCCCTGCTAAGAAGTCAAGTGGAAACACCCGTAACACCTCGGTCTGACCCATACTATTATTTAAGAGGAAAAATAATAAACAGATCAGTCTAGCTATAAATATCATACAAGATGAGATAAGATAAGAGATATAACAAAAATATGATAACAATAATGTCATGCTTTGGCAAGAATACATTTGATAATAATGAAAATCATATAATATCTGAAATCTTCTCAAACATCCAAAAGGAATATCATATTCTTTAACTTATTCACCAAACTCCAAATATTGACAAAACATAATTGCCAAAAATTAGTGAATCAAACATTCCAGAAAATTGATAATTATAAATCCAGAAAACATAAAAGGGGGAGGCCTATCACAAACGGGAGCAGAAAACTCACCGACACGTGTATCACAAATGGGACGCTATCCCAAGGGTTGCTAACCCATAGAGCTGCTGCAACGACGTAGTACAACGATACTTCCGAGGAACCTGAAACTCAAATATCCGTAACAACGACATAGTACAACGGTACGCCCGATGAACCTGATAAGCCAGAACAATGACGTAGTATAACAGTATGCCCGATGAACCAAACTCCACAAAACGGTCAAAAGACCATAGGTCGCTAGCCCATAAAAGTGAGACGAAGCTCTATAAAACGAGGTACAGTACCCCACGTGTACAAAGAGACATCGCATATCGCTAGTCTAAACCATAAAATGATCACCATTGATCAATAAGAAGTGTAAATTACACCAAGCTAGTAAATAAATGAGTTTAGCTTCATGTCTCATAACCACTGGCTTAACTTAACTATTTACGAACAAATTATAGATTTCCGCTTGACAATTGTCACGAGATTTCAATCGAACAAGTCCAAAAATTAACCGACAGAGTAAACGCAATCGTTTCATACCACTTGTTTTGCTAAGTCGTTTAATTAGATTTCTCATACGAATGTGGTAAAGGTTTGTATAGACTAATAGATTAGAAAACAATTTTAAAAATGAGCTTTGTATTAAAAGTAACGTTGAAATCATTTTTTTGTGAAAGAGTTTGAGTATTTATATTAGTATAGAAAACTTCATATTTTAAAGTGACAAATCATAGAATTAATTGTAAAAACAATCTATCATTCACATTCGACGACGAGAATTAAAACCGTGAAAATCGATACCAAATGGATATTCCAAAAATCCAAAGAAGAAGTCATCAAAGTCGATAATGAGTGACATCAACCAACCGGATCGACAAAAATCCATATAAATGGAAAGCCACATAAAAATAGGCAATTTCCTTGAATTTAAAATTGCCAGATGTCCGATGGTTTCCCAGACCTCTAAGCTGAAGGTCTTGAATTTTCTTCTAGATCGCCTAGACGTTTGGGAACAACCTCAGATGTATGAGCTGTAAGTCTGGAATTTTTATTCCGACTATCCAAACGTCTGAGTGTTATACAAGACGTCTGAGTTGAAGCTCAGGGCAAAATTTGCCTAGGCCAATGATGGCCAAATCATCACAGAAGCAATCAAATGAGCGGCGATGGCAAGAGATTTATGCCAAGCGACAACATATAGACTCATCAATACACTCCAAACAACATGTCCAAACATCCATAGTAGGATTTTCATAGATTTTGACTTCAAAATACCAAAATTGAAAATTCACCAAAACAATTCTATTTCAAAAGCAATTGGATAAGAAGTATATGTTAGGAATTCATTATTAACAATAATGAAAGCTATAGACATAGATGTGAGTTCAAAAACTCACCTTTAAACCCAAATATAGGAATGAGAAGGTCTAAAACAAGCTAAGATCTATTTCTCTTCAACAATACCTTAAATATCTTCAATCTATTGTCAAATGAAATGAATTTCCTAAGTTAGGTTATAGGAATTTCTGAAAATTGAAGAGGGAATGAGATGGAGAAGATGAAGAGGATGCTTACCTACGCTTCTCTTTGATTTCTAAAACTTGAATTTGAATTTCCTAAGAATCTAGGGCTTAGGAATTTTGATTTCCCCTCTTTTCCTCCATTTTTATTTTAGGGATTAAGTGTTAGGAAATGAGGAGTAGAATGAATAAAGAGGAGTGGAGTTAGGGTAGTTGGTAGAAGAGTTTGGGTTCTCTTATTGGGTTAGTATGCTAGAATACAACCCAAAGCCCAAACGAAAATACCAAAAATCTTAATCAACTCCAAACATATTGATATTTATACTCAAAAGGTTGTAAATGCCATTTTGAACACAATGAAAGTGGTCTTGACTTCCGATTCGACTGTTTACAAAAAGTCACATTTCAGACTTTAAATTCAACGAATGATGCTATATTTAAATAAAACATTTAAATATACAAATCGTAAAATATGTGGGTTGTTACAAAATGTATTGAGAAATAAGATATTAATATACCTGCTGAGACTAGTGTACATAGTTCTTTATACGACGAACAATAAATTACTCATGATCGTTGGGGATGCCTAATAGTGTTAAGGAAATGCCCTAAGGGCAATTATGTAAATTTACCATACAAACATAACTCCATAAAAAATCTTAGTTAAAGTAAAGTGTTCATTTAGTTTTATTTTTTTATTATGTGCGTTATTGTATGATAATAAAAATAATGAATTAATTACATTGAGCATATATAAGGAGAAAACCCTTAGAAGTGTATTATTGATGTAGGTTATGAATGTGTTCGTAATTATGAGTATTGAATCGATGCATAGAAAATACTAACTCCTTAAATTTTCATATTAAATATATATCAAGAATAGATATTATTATGTCCATTGAGGGTGGTGTTTGCAATGCTTCCCATACGTAGACCATGATTTATTGTAAAAGCATAATTCAGTAAATATAATTAGTAAATTTTTGCGAATAAAATTGAGAATTTTGAAATAAATATACTGATTTTTGGAAATAAATTGAAATCTTGAGAATAATAGTTTTTATAAATTCGGAATTTTTTTTAATTAATTAAAGGACTATTACATAAATGAAGTTAAAATATTATTTTGGGAATTTTTTGACATAATTTTTTGTTAAATGCAAATTTAAAATTGTTAAACGAAAAAATGATTACATATTTTAATAATTATGAAATTTTGATTTAAATTTCATATTAAAGGTTAAGAATATGTTTTATGGACTAAATTTGATTTAAAATTCATATTTTGAAGGACAAAAATATAAATACGAATGTAAATTATTTTCAAGTAATTAAATTTTGATTTGAAAATTATTTTCACGGTTAAAAATTGAAAATTTCCGTTACAAAAATATTTAAAGCCATATATGATATTATAAAAATATTTTCATGGATTAGAAATTTACAAATGAATTCATACGATTTAAAATACTAACATTTCAAGTCATTTACTTTAAGGAAATGGGCCTTTTGGGTGTTAAATAAGGCCCAAAACATTCTGTTCTCTTCTAGATGGCCTAAGATAATTTTTCTTCTTTATTTTCATTCACTAACTCCTTTGTAAAGTTCTAGTACGTTCTCATGGAAATCTAAACCTAACCCTATGGAAGAGTCAATAACTCCAAGCTTATTTAAGTCTAAACTTGAAAGGTAAATGATCCTAATTCATTCTAACCGCCCAATATTTCTTAATTTAAGTTAAATTTTGAATTTTCATAAACACTTTGTGTCTGGTCCGTAAGAGTTTATGTGAATTTGATTCATTTGAAGAAAGGAATAGTTTAATTCTAACCTTACAATAATATTGGTGAGTGTGAGTACTTGTTTTACTAAATTATATGCTTTTAAAAAAATATGCTTAATACATAAATAATATATTATAAAGTTATTTTTCATATAAATAAGAGTTGTACACACATATACATACATGTTGTCACGACCCACTTTTCCAAACCTCAGGAGTCGACACTAATACATCCATGGTTTTAACATGCAGAACAACTGAGTACTGGAAAGACAGATTGTTATGGGAAGAAAAAAGATAGAATATAGAAGCAGAACCTTACAACGCAACGAAATAATATATAATATAATTAAATCTTTACAAAACCTGATACCCTCTTTTTTACATTTACGTATCTGAGTTGGACAGTTATAACACCTATCCTTACAACAGCAGACCACTACACATAACCCATGCACAACGGAAGATATTCAAAATACGAGAGTAAATCCTAGGCCTCCAACTCGACTCCATAGCTCCAAAGCATCTAAAGCTAACATGGAAAACTAGCTCGATCTGACCCAAGCATAGGAAATAATGCCTAGGTCAGTCTGGAATACCAGCATAAACTCAAATCATAAAAAAACTTTATTGATTTATTAACTCGAAAATTTTCTAGAAATCAAAGGTACCTCGTAAGACCTCACTGCATATAAACATGGACGAGTTTTTACCTTACGATAGCCAAAACACTTTTATAGAAAATCCATGATATTATAATAATGTCTAAGGGTTCAAATTAAAATATTAAAATAGCTGGATTTCTTGCATCTCACATTCCAATATATTTAGTATACAACTAAAACCATAAAGCTCGTATTGGAGAATGAATTCCATAATGATAGGGCTACTGCGGTACCGCACGTCATATTTAGTATACAACTAAAACCATAAAGCTCGTATTGGAGAATGAATTCCATAATGATAGGGCTACTGCGGTACCGCACGTCACAGTACACCTCTAGAACAATTTACCGAGATCGTACCTAACAACCCCTACCGACACAGGATTGTCCCACCTCTTGCTAGATAGTAATGAATATTTCATCACCCTGGTTGTTCCCAACCGTTTTACTGAGCTCGTATGCACAACTAAATTTGGAAATATGAATGGTCATCTGGAAAGGTGATGACATACCTTAATGGATGCGATCAACATAGCCCTACTGCATCTCCCCTATTTTAACCATTCCTGATTGATGAGGCTTGAGGCTACGATTACCTTACAAGAACATTTATACTTAGAATGCTCATTGCCCTCCAGTGACAATGTGCTGATAACATTCATCCATACAAGTCCGTTTTGGGTCTGAACGAAACCGAAGACACTATTTCTACTACATCCCTTTTAGAATCACCCTTAGGATTAGTAGCGATTAGCCCTTGCACTTCACATCTCTATCTTCGATTCCATAGTCTTCACAATGTCTTCAGTTCGCAACGCTTGAGTTGGAAGTAGTTTTCGGATAACATATCTGATCCCTTCTCTTCGAAACAACTTTAGATAATTTTTGGTAAACTCAACCCCAGTTCTTTAGGAAATAAACAGATAAATGACAAGAGCAGAGTTCACCTCCTAACTGTTAGTTGACGAATTTCCTTATCATTCATCATAGAAGAGCAAATCGAGTTTATACATATAGTATAACACCCTCGACGGTAAATGTACCATATAATTCTCATGTTTCTCCTAGATATTTCCAAAGTTACGTTTTGGGTCCAATTTTGATAGTTGGTTATTTAACTATTAAATAAACACATCAAACCATAGTTTAATTTCCATATGGGATCCACTAAGCCTTTATTAATTTTCTTTAGTTAATAAAACCACTTTATAAATTCTGATCGCAAGATCTTTTCCAAACACTATTCCCAAACCCCTTACATTTCCTTTTATACTTGAGATATATTTACCTCAATGTTATAAGTATATTACCAAAACATTTCACTTTTCAAGCCTTGAAATAAAATCATATACTTATCTTATCAGTATAAGTATATCTAAAAAAATTTCAAAATTTTCTTCTTTCCAAATCTCATATTAAATAACTAAACATTTCGCTTATCCTTCATCAAAAATTTCCTTTTTAAAAGCTCATCTCATATTTCAATTAATTTATAACTTTCAAAATAAAGCTATAACCCACTTTTATAAACCCTTAAGTTAATTTACAAACCTCTTTCCAAATCTCTGAAATGATTTATAAACCTTTTTCCTATTTTTAAAACTCTTTATATAAACCGTTCTATACTCCTTTATAAAATATCCTTTATAAATATCATCAACAAAACAACATTTGCAAACACCTTAATAACCCTTTCATTAGAAAATCCACTTTCTATAAACAAGTTATCATTTATAAATACCTTTATAAGAATTATATAACTTGAAAAACCATTTACAAAAACTTAGCCTGAAATTGATTAAAGAATTAAAGTAAATTCAAACCATACTTTATAAATTCCAAATGAGGCTTAGCAGTCCCAATGATTATTTAAGTTACCATTTAATTTAAATTGGATTCCATAATCACATAACAATTATTTACATAAGCTACCATATATGTAAATATAGTTCATATCAAATCAGGGAATAACACGTCAATATAACTAATTAGCATATACAAGTCCAATTAACATAACAACATGATGGTGATTTATCCTGCTAAATAGATGTCCAAACAATTAAACCAACAATCAATTTATAGTAGAACATAGATTTATTCTACTAACACGTGTCCAAACAACAAACAATGAAACAATCAATTTATAGCAGAATGAGGATTTATTTTGCTTACATCTCCAAATGTCCCAACAACATTATAACTCATTTACAGTTATATGGTTTCTTAATGTTATCAACACTTGAATCACCTGTATTCAAAACCATCATTGAAAAAGAAGTACCTTTAAACAATTTTACTTTTGAGAACCAACGGATATAAAACTTTTAAACACTTTTGAAAATAATTATTTATAAGTTAAATCCTTATTTAAATCATAATTAATTTTAACTGAATCCTAACCTAATTTGATTAAATAGTTAACAGTAATTAACTATAAATTAAATCTAAATTAATCCTTTATTAATTATTAAATAATTAATTAAATCTTTATTAATAATTAAATATTAATTAATTCATTAAATAATGCTTAATTAAGCTTAAATAATTAATCAAACCTTTAATAAATAATTTATTATAAATAAAACCTTAATTAAATTATAATTTAAATATAATTAAACACTTGATTAATAATTAATTAAAGATTAATCCTATATTTCAATAATTGTAAATTAAAAATAAATCATATACTTAACTCATAATGAACTAACTTAATTAATAATTATTTAAAATAAATCTTAAATTTAAAGATTATTAATTAACAACCAAACTTTAATTAAAAATAGTTAATAACCCTTGTTTAGTCCTTAATTGATTATTAATTATCAAACATAATTAATTAAAAATTTATTATTAAATTCTTAATTTACCTTTTAAAATATCATTATTTAGTATATAAATCATTTACAAAACAATTTGAAGTATAAAAACCGAACTTTGCGAAAATCGAATTTTTAAACGAGCTGCATCATTAGCGATTATCGCTATGGATACCTGTAATTTCCAAGTTGTTGCTCACTAACTCTTCCATTTACTAATTTTACTTACTAACTTTCTATATCGTTTCCAATTCCAAGCCAATGATCACAATTTTATAGCCAAAATACCACTTAAATCATCAATTTAAGGTTCTAATGCTAAACCACAAATTACACAAATATGTACATCTAAACCATACTATAATCCAAATAATAAATCATAAATACAAACCATATATAGATGTAAATTCTTTCCTAAAAAGTTAAGGAATTTACTCACGGAAGGCTATTCAAACTTTCGTTGACGACCTAACAATTTCATTCCTATGCAAACAAACCGAGTCTTGAATCCTAAATGTACTAGGTAGGCTATGCTATGGATGAACAAGGAAGTGAGACATGTTTTGCTAAGGTAGAGCGACTATGGGTAAACATCGATTTCTCAATAATAAACCCAAAAACATGTCATTTTGCAACAGATTTTTGGGTTATCTACTCATGGAATTTTGAAAAGCACTCAATGAGAAAGTTATTTGAATTTTTTTCTATCATTAAAAAAAAAGAATCACTCATTTTCAATTAGTTTTGAAGAAGTTATTTTCAAAAGAAGAAGAATAATTTTCAAAGTTGAACTTCTTGGTGAAAAATTGCTTTGCAAAGATTGTGTATTTTGACATGGCTGTGATAGAAATTTAAAATAGTGGTAAACTAGAATATTGTAGCCATTAAATTTTCATACGGTTTCAGTAAATGAAAAATTCTATTTGACTTAGAAGCGAGGAAGAAAAAGTTGGTGGAAAGAGGATGAAAAATGGAGAAACATAAGGCTATTTATATGTAAATTTCCCATGTCATCTTTATATCTAATCACATCACAAATCTTTTATAATATATATATAATTACGTTTAATCACATCACTCTTATATATAATTATGTTTAGTCACATCACTTTATATATATATATAATTACTATGTTTAGTCACATCACTTTCTTTTATATATATATATTATGATAGTCACATCACTTTCTTTTATATATATAATTATTATGTATAATTACATCACTTCCGTTATATATGTAAGTTTAATTATTAATTAACTAAGATGTGATAAGAGATAATTATGGTTAATAATTACAAATCTAAGATGCGACAATACTTAATATATATATATATATATATATAATGTTTATTATTTTTAAAACTATGTCTTGTTGCATCACTCAATAATCCAAATTAATATAAGATAATTTATTTCTAAGTGTATTATTATCTAGTTAATTAACTCTTATATATATATATGTACATATAGTGCATGAACAAGGTTCCCACAACTTTTCAGTGTCGAAAGGTTGAAATTTCGAAAAATTTCTTTGGTCATGTCTTCTGTTTTTCTACGAGCTATTTAATTTGGTAAAAAATATTTGAAAATGATTTCACCATCATTATTACTTAATTAAATGAGTTTATTTTCATTATAAAACCTATAGATTGAATATTTAAAATTAATTAAATATTCACTAATCAAAGCAGTGAAATTCTGAGTCTTACATTCTTCCCCCTTAAAAGAATTTCATCCTCAAAATTACCTTCGACCTATCCTAAAAACTCTTAACACTGTTCTTCAGCTATTATGATGTACATAGATCATTCTTATGCAAAATTTGATTCGACCTTAACTCGAATACTAACTTTCCTTCCGTATTAGTATCGCTCACCCGATTCCCTAGTGCGGACTCCTATTAGGATCGTTGATTTGGAACCTCTATTCTCCTTTCATAGTTGTAACTATGACAGAAAACTTTGGTCCCACACTAAGGACCTTCATCAAGTGCTCGTTATCAAAAGTCAAGCAATAGATACTTATTCAGAACGGTGCAAACACCTCAAAGTCATATACTCGAATCTTGGATCAAAACTATATGAAAAGGAGAAATGATCTACATCCACCCCACATGCTTACTAATTAGTTCTCCCTAATACCAATTCACTTTACACTAGACCATTTATGAAAACATTTTATAAACTATACCGGTTCAACTTGGATAATACTCCACTACAGCCTAAGAGTATATACCTTTGTTTGATTCCACTATTTCATTTTTCATTTACTTCCATAAGGAAATTCAAAATCCAAATACCCGACTTTTATTTTCAAATACTTTTTGAAATGGAAATCTATACTTTAAATCATACAAAAATATAGATATAGACCGAGTAACTCCAAAATGGAATTGGGCATTACCAAATAGTATTATACATTCCTTTACAAAGAAGAGTAATGCTTAAGAGAAGCATTTACCATCTGAACACATCCCTTTCCCAAGTTTAAGTCATTTTCGAGCCACTCAAACTAGTTAACTTAAAAATATTCCTTTTATTTCTAAGTTCTCATTCTTGAAATAGTACTTTACATTTTCCAACAAAACATATATTTCCACCTTACTTTGAGTTTATTTGGAATGAACTTGTTTCGACTGTACAATGATAAAGAGAATAATTTACCGAGTACCCCACAACGTTCATCTAGACAAACATTTGATTGTCACTTAGAAGATTATCCTGATCATCACAAAAAAATCAAGACCTATTCCCCTTAACAATCCAAAGATAACACTTCTTACATACACTTTTATTCACAAAAATTTATACTTAAACCAAATTGGTTTCAATTATTATTATTATTATTATTATTATTTTCCCAAAATCTTGAAAATCATTTGTCTTAAAGCACCGGGATTTAGGTTCTCAAGTTTTCAACCTATATTCTTCCAACTTAAATGACACATTTTTATAAACCCATTTTATAAATCACTTCAACTAAACCATTTAAATATTTATCTCAAAATATTCTAACTTTTAAATCTAATTCTACCACAACATTAACACTGAATGTCCCATAGTCAAACTGTGAAACTTAATTCACAAGGTATTCGGTGCTATATTTTTCCTAGTCCTTATCTACCCAACCCATATCTTAAAAAGGAAACTTCCTGTACACACAAACCGTAGTCAATGCTTAACAGGACAAACATGACTAAACAAGCCTTAAATGATAATAATAACATATTATTATCTCCTAATGCTCAACCAATTATACTATACTATTTTTGAACGTCGTTCTTTTTGATAAATAAATTTATTCTAGTTAAATTTATTTCATTTACCCAATTTAAAAATAATGCTATGTCTATTAAACTTGTTAAGTGTTTAGGAAATCCCTATCGATAACGTTGGCTAAACGCGTCACCAGAATTCTTAAGCCACTCGACATATCAAACAACAAAATATAAAACATTTTTATACCACTAACAAATACACACTCTCATACACACAAACACACTCAAACTCATTCTAGGGTGTCACTTACCCTATCTCTAATGAGTTAACCCCACCGAAAATAAGGTTCTCGCTTAATTTTCAGCTCCGATACCACGTTGTAACGACCCACCTTTTCCGAACTCCAGAAGTCAACATTAATACATCCATGGTATTAACATGCCGAAAAACTAAGTGCCGGAAAGACAGATTGTTAGAGGAAAGAAAGAAGATAGAAGAACTAGGAACAAACATATCAATAACCAACCTTTAATTAATAAAAGTTAATAGCCCTTGTTTAATCCTTAATTCATTATTAATTATCAAAACATAATAAATTGAAATTTTGTCACTAAATTCTTAATTTGCCTTTTAAAATATCATTTTCTAGTTTATAAACCATTTGCCAAACAATTTGAAGTATAAAAAGCAAGCTTTGCAAAAATCAAAATTTTAAACGAACTGCATCCATAGCGACTACCGCTATGGATATCCGTAATTTCAATCTTGTTGCTCGTTAACTCTTCCATTTACTAATTTTACCTACTAACTTTCCATATCACTTCCAATTCCAAGCCAAAGATCACAATTTTATATCCAAAACACCACTTAAATCATCAATTCAAGGTTTTAATGTAAACCACAAATTAACATACACATATACATCTAAACTATATTATAATCCAACACACACACACACATATATATCTAAACTATATTATAGTCCAAATAATAACATCACAAATACAACCAAATAACAACCATATATATAAATGTAAATTCTTTGCCAAAAAGTTAAGGAATTTACTCATCGAAGGCTATTCAAACTTTTGCTGACTTGAGTATGACCTAGCACTTACATTCCTAAGTGAAAAAGTTAAATCTTGAATCCTAAATGTACTAGATAGGCTAGGAAATGGGTGAACAAGGAAGTGAGACATGTTTTGGTAAGGTGCAACTTCGGATAAACATCAATTTCTCAACAATAAACCCAAAAATATGTCATTTTGCAACTGACTTTTGGGCTATCTACTCATGGAATTTTGGAAAGCATTAAGAGAAAGTTATTGGAATTTATTTTCTCTATCATTTCAAAAGATGAATCACTCATTTTTGATCATTTTTGAAGAAGTTATGTTCAAAAGAAGAAGGGTAATTTTCGAACTTGATATTCTTGGTGAAAAATTGCTTTGCAAAGATTATGTATTTTGACATAGCTATGATAGAATTGAAAAAGTGGCAAACTAGAATGTTATAGCCATTAAAATTTCTCATGATTTAAATAGAAAAAAACTCTATTTGAGTTAGGAATAAGTAAGAAAAGATTGGTGGAAAGAGGATGCAAAATGGAGAAACATATGGCTATTTTAGGCAAATTTCATGTGTCATCATTATATCTAGTCACATCACAAATCTTTCTTTTAATATATATATATATATATATATATATATATAATTATTTTTAATCATATCACTCTTATATATGTAATTATGTTTAGTCACATCACTATCTTTTATATTTATATATAATTATTATGTTTAGTCACATCACTTATATATATATATTTATTAGTGGAAATTAGCCACAAGGGCCTCTTTAACAAGTGCAATTAGTTTTTAGGACACACAACTGAAATAATTAATTTTAAGGACAAAATGCAAAATAATTAGTTTCTAATGCCTAAAAACCTATGAAATTATGTCCTTGAAAGTAATTGGACTGCTGACTTTGTCCTTAAAAGTAATTATTCTACCGACTTTGGCCTTGAAATTAATTTCTGTACATGTGTGTCTTAGAAACTAATTGGACTTCAAAGTTTGTCCTTCCAGTGAAATGCCCCTATTTATTATGTATAGTCACATCACTTACTTATATATATATATATATATGTATAATTTTTATATATAGTCACGTCACTTTCTATGTATATATAAGTTTACTTATTGATTAACTAAGATGTGACGAGATAATTATGGATAATGGTTACAAATCTAAGATGTGACAATGCTTAATACACACACACACATCTAAAATATTTATAATTTTTAAAACTATGTTTTGTCACATCACTTACTAATCCAAATTAATATAAGATAATTTATTTCTACGTATATTATTATCTAGTCAAATTAACTCTTATATATATGTACATATAGTGCACGAACAATGTTCCCGACAACATTTAGAAATTTCAAAAAATGTTCTTCGGTCACATCTTCTATTTTTCTACGAACTATTTAATTGTTAAACAAATTTTGAAAAAAATTCACCAACATTATTAATGAATTAAAATGGGTTTATTTTCATTATAAATCCTATATATTTGTAACGACCCGCTATTTTGGACCATTCAAATCGACAATAAAACCATACATATCTGACTTGAATAATTCAACATATCGAATTGTTAATTAAAATTTGGCAAAACTTAAAATATACGGTAAATAAATCAATCACAGATCACAGAGTAATATAATGTAGCGGAATAGATAAAGAATAGTAGTTCGTGAAGCTATATATACATCAGAGTTAGAAAAATACAACCGAATAGTTTAAATGCAGTGAAGTCTCCAATGCAACAGATGACTTCTCTGAACCAATCAACTGTAAAGGCTGGAATCTGAATCGATAGTTGGATTCCCAAATGAAACTCCGAACTCCGAAGGTGAGTCTCTAATGCTCTATCACTCAGTCTGACCCGAGCGTAAAGCAAAACACAAAACACTTGAGTCAGGATTAACATTCTTATATAAATAAATCCAACTCAAGTGAAATATCAACTGAAATACAAATAACTTAAAGGATGTTTGGGATAACCATCCTCTAAGGGTCCATGGAATTATCTACAAGGTAGAAATATACACTATAACACCGTTGTCATTTCAGCTTAATTTATACTTCAAAACCAAATATCATTTCACTTCAAATATCTCTATATTTCCCAAAATAGTATTTATATATATTAAATAATTTATACAATAAAGTATTTTCAATTCCCTCAACTTAACAGATCGTTTCAACATCAACCCGACCTTCCCATTTAAGTTAAATTCAATCTCAATTTATCAATTTAAATTCAACTCAATTCCTAAAATAAACACTTCAATTTATCGATCTCAAATTCGAATTTGTAATCACAAAAATACCCCTTTGTATTTCAATATATTTCAAAACTTTGAGTATTCAACGTTTCAACTAATTTTTTTTTCAATTTAGTTTTCTAAATAATAAATTCAAATTTAGTTCAACCTAAATTTTCATTTCAATTCAATTTAGTTGCTAAATAACAAATTCAACTACGTTGATTTCAAATACAGATCCGAATCTCAACATAAACCATTTAAATTCCAATATAGTTCAAGGTTTTAATATTTAAATGTTCTATATAACAGTTTCATATAGATCTCGATTTAACCTCATTGTTATTTAGTCTTGAAATACTCCCTTATTAGATTCAATATCATTTAAGTAACCTTAAATTACATTATACTCAATATTTTCTTTAATTTATTTAAACGTGAAATATTCATTAAATAACTTAAATCAAAAATCCAGTTATAAAATCATACCCTTTAAATTTCCCATTCAAAAATTTCAAATCGATTTAATTAAATAAATCCTTATTTAAATACCATTTTTATAAACCCAAATTTATCTCCCAATCTTAATTATTTAATTTATTACAAGAGAATCTATTTGAAATATAGATTTACATAAATACTTAACCATATTATATGCATTAAATCAATCTAATTTAAATCAAATATTACTACTAAATCTATATATACAATTTTCATTTATATAATATCTTAAGAATCAAATTTATTAAACCATATATTTCTTTCCAAAATTATAGAAATTATTTTCAAAATATTTATATGAACCAACGGTGTCTGTATATATTTCCTATCATATAGTCAAGTGCTACGGATATTTATCATTTCAATCCGTATACCAAATATATACGGGTGGATATCATTTCAACCCGTAATCCCAAATTCAATTAAATGAAAATCTCTTGGGTTTATCATTTCAACCCATAACGATTTTCTCCTATTCTAAAGTCTGTTCGGGTATGTATCATTTCAACCCATGACGATTTCTAAACTACAGCTAACTTGCAGAGTGATAACAAAAAATACAATAAAATAACAGGCATATATCATCAATAACGATATAATATAAACAACAGGATATGGTGTCATATCCCGCACGTGAACAGTTACAGATAATAGCATATATAACAACTTTAAATAACTACAGCAGCATATTTCAATTGTCGTTTCAATTGAAATCAAATTTAATGAATAAAAGAATGTTAATCGTGAGTGATTGCTCACCTTTCGAGGTTAGAGAGTTAGACAATGAAGTTGAGTTATTGTAACGACCCGGAATTTTGGACAATATAAATTTAATAATCTGGACTTAAATTTATATTGAATTGATATTTTTGTTAATAAATTTGTTATTTATTCAATAATCTTCTTTGTTTAAATATTTAATTTGTGAAATTATTTTTGATAAGTTAACAAATTGTTTTCTATTTAATAATGTATATGTATTTATATATTTTAAATAGACAATTTGTTTTATTTAAATTAGTATAGTAAAATTTTAATATGTTTTGTAAATAGAAATTTTGATTTATTTTTAATTTGAGCTTTTCAAAAATATTTAATTAAATACTATATGATTTTATATATGAGATAAATGTCTTAATTGGTTTAAAAATTCATTTTTCATTCAAGTTGTATATTAAAATATTTTACAAACTCTTTTATAAATTTGTTTTAAAGGTTTCTTTTCAAATAAACTACTTGTATATCATTTTATTTATAATAGTAATACTTGCTTTGTTCTTTAGAAATTTATTTAATTCATAATTATGTATAAGATTTAATTAACTAGGCTTAATGCTTATTAACTTTAATTAAACATGTTTTATGAAGACAAGTGTACATATATTAAGACTTAAAGCTAACAAATGTAATCTTATCATCTATTTAAAATGACATGTGTCAATTCTATTTTCTTTTTCTTTATTTCATTTTCTGAAAATACATTCATATCATTTGTGTCTTCATTCATTTACATTATTTTTTTTCTCATTCCTTAATCAAGAAAACCCAAAATCTTCATTCTCAAACCATATTCAAGTTTGCATATACATTGCATTCAACTCTTTTTCACCAAAATCCAAAACTGCATATCTTAAAACTGTAAAACTTTACATTCAAAACTCCTCTTTTCCAAAATTCTCACCTGCACAACAAATTGGAAGCCTGCATGCATTAAACTTCATAATCTGGAAGCAAGATAGGGGTCTGCAACATGTGTTTGGATCTGAAGCCTTGCATATCATTTACAATCAAAGAAGGCCTGCACAACAGTTTAAAGCATGCATGTTAAATCAATGAAGCTCTACATTTCTAAGCATCTGATACATGAAGGGGTCTGCATTTTAAAAGCATTATTCAAGTTTTAAAAAGAGCATTCAAGAAGCTCTGCAATTTCATGCATTAGAATTCTGCACATCATTTTCAAACAAAGAAGGCTCTGCATTTCATAACTTTCAAGCCTGGAACCTGCAAGTTGTATCAGCATTAAATTCAAGCTACTGCATGCATTAATTTTCAATATGGAACCTGCAATTGGAATGATACCCTGCAGTGTGCTCTGCATGTTGCCATTTAGAGGTGAGTAACACTTAATTTAAAATAAATTAAGTAGGATTTCATGTTGTTTATTTTCTGTGTTAAATTTGTGTTCATGTTTTGCTACTGCCTGTGTAAATAAGAACTGAAATGCATGTTTGATTCCAAAGTTCGGTTGCTATAGTTTAAGATCTATAATAGGAAAATCCTGTTTCTTTTGATTTGTATGCTGTTATGTTTTAATCTTGATTGAAACTTGCTTATTTCAAATTAAAGTAAGCATTGGAAATTTTTGGTTTAAATTAAAATACAATTTTAAGAATGAAATCTTGTTTTGGATATCTAAAACCTAGTTCTACTGGGTTGGTGGAAGTGAATCTTTTCGGCAGTCATACTTGACCGGGTGACTCAGGGATTTGGGTTATGGAGATAGAGGGATTGATGAGAATATCGCCGGAGTATGGAGAAGGATGGTGGTCGGGAAGGGGAGAGATTGATGTTGACAGGTCAGACTTGGTTGTAGTCACTGTGTTTTTCAGGTTTTGACTTTATACCTGAATTTAAACTCGAGATTGATGTTTGGGATTTGAGGGTTGCAAGGTGTAGTGTAGTCTCTGGTCGATGTGATAAGGCCGTTGAAGTTGGTCGGAGGTGACCGGAGTGGGAAGTAAGTGCACAGGGAGGAGTTGTGCAGGTTTTGGTTGTTTTTGGGTTGCAGGTTAGTTGCTCGGGTGGGTCTCGGGAAATATGGGAGAAAACTCGAAGCATGAAAGCTTCTGACTCGAAGCAAAGATCAGGGTGACTCGAGTACTTTTGGTTTCAGGTTTTATTCACAGAACTGTTCTGTTCTGTTCTGTTTTAAGAAAATTTTTAAAAAAAGTAAAGTATAATATAAATCTGGAAATTTAAACTTAGAATCTAACTTGAGTCTGAAATTGAATTCAAAAAGTTTGAATTATTTTTCTGTAATAATTTAAATGCAGAATTTTAAATTGGATTTAAAAAAAAAAAATATAAAGAACAGGAAAACTGTTGCAGGTTTAAAAATTAAAAAGTAGTAAATAAGTTTTAAAAGTTAGGCTAAAGTTTGAACTGAGTTAAGACCTGAATTTAAGTATGAATTCAAATAGTTTGAATTCTGTTTCTTTGAAATAATTTAAATTCAAAAATTTCAAAAGTTTGTTTTTTTAAATTAAACAGAGAACAGTTTTCTGTTTTTATATGTAAAGATAAATTTAAATTTGCAGGTGAAGGTTTTAAAACTGGGTGTAAGTTTGAAAATTTAAATATGAATTCAAATTTGATTTATCTGGTATTTGAAATCATTGATGGTTTTTAAATTTAAATTTGATTTTCAAACTCTTTGTGGAAATGCATATGTGATTTGCATTAGGAATGGAGGGTTAAATATTTAATTTAAGAATTCAAAATGAATTCAATCTGAGTTTTTAAATCTGGATTTAAAATTTAGACTTCAGTTTTTAAATAAAGATTTAAATTTAAATTTCTTTCAAATGATTTACATTGAATTGAAAGTGTAAAATATAGAAAGAGTTTTAAAGATTTAAAACTAAAATGAGTTTAGAAGTTATATTTCAATTTTGAAATTTTAAAGTAATTTTTTTTAAATTGATTTGAATTTGATTTGAATTGGAATTCAAATTCTTTTTTAAACTTATTAATTAAGTATATGTTTCTTGTAAACATATAAGATTAAGTTGTATTGTTTAAAATCTTATTTTAAATAAATTTGAATCTTTAAGTTTGAAAGAAATGTTAAATGGAAATTAATGTAAATTTTAAAACATTTTGTTTTTTAAATGCTTGATTAAATAAGAAATATTTATTTAAAAGATAAATAAATGTTTAATGATTGGATTCATTAATTATTAAGGTAATTAAGATAAATATTAATTATTTAATTAATTAAATAATGGGAAGTTTAATTAAATAATTAATGATATTTAATTTAATTTGAGATTAATTAATTAGTTTAATTAATCTATAATTAAGGATGGTTAATTAAATTTTAATTTATGATTAAGATTCATTAACCAAGTGATTAATGATAATAAAGATTTTAATTAACACCTAGTTAATTAATAATTAGAGATTAATTAAATAGTAATTAAATATTAATTACTTAATAACTAATGATGATTAATATAAGTTAATCTGTTAATTAAGTAATTAAGAGATGTTAATAAAGTCATTAATTGAGGTATTAACAATTAATTAATGTGATTAATTTTGATAATTAATTAATTAATTAATAATCAATTATTTAGGTTTAATTACTTAATGAAAGTAATTAGTGAATTAATTACTTAATGTAATTAATTAAGGTTAATGTGATTTGTTTAGATTAATTAATTAAGTTTAATTGATTTAAAAAATTGAGGATTGTTTGATAATTCCTTTATGTAATTTATAAATTTGTAATTACTTAAGGAAGTAATTAATTTATAATTACAGGATGTAATTAAAGATATTTTGATTTAGAAGTAATTTGGATTTAAATTACTTTGAAATTAATCAAGGGGATTGATTTAGATAATTAATTAAGAATAATTAATTATTGAGTTGAGTAATTAATGTAGTTAATTACAGATTGATTATTAATCAAGGGTGATTAATATATATGTAGGGATTGGTTTTAGATTAATTACTAATGTAATTAATTAAGTAATTAACTTGTGTAATCAACTTATAAGCTAATTACTTATTGTAATTAGAGATAGTTAATCAGTAATGATTAATTGAATGATTATTTATAAATTGATTTGTAATCAATGGATGGTTAAGTTAAGTAGAATTAATGATGAAGAAATTAATTTAATTCATTTTAAATTAATTTGAGATTGAGTAATTAATTTAATTCATTTTAAATTAATTATAAGTGGTGTGATCATTAGATCAATTACTTATGTTTGATGATTTGTATTGGTTGTTTGGTATGGATTTGTAACCTCAGTTGTGAGATGGATAGTGTATGTGATATGGATGCATTGGTTGCTCTTGGATGATAATATGGATTATCTGATTTTGATATGAATTATCTGTTGATAATGATAATGTTGATTATCTGTTGTGTTATGAATTATCTATCTGTGTATATTTAGATAATAAATTGAACTGTTTTAAATTTAAACAACTTGGCCTTAATAAGACACGCTTTGGTTTTCGATGAGACCGGGATCGGGTTTCCATATTTGGAATTCCGAAAACCACATCGATTCCAATTAACGTTAGGTCGTGAATCTAAGTGGAGCAAGTGAAGACTCGAGGTGTAAGGACTATACGTCAGTATAACTCTGTGGGTGATTCCGTAATGAGTTTGACGGAATAGGTCTTATAGATTCGAGATGGAGAATCAGAGTGCAAGGGTTATTGTCGTTAACTCTGAGGGTGATTCCAATACGAGTGTAACGAGATAATGCCTTCGGTTTCGTTCGAACCCGGAACGAACTTGTATGGATTGAATGCTTTCAGAACATCGTCAGGTGGACGATGAGCATTCTAAGTGATATGTCCTATAAAGGTAATCGTAACCTCAAGCCTCATCAACCGGGAATGGCTAAAACAGGGGAGGTGCAGCAAAGCTTCGTGGGTAGCCCCCACTTGAGAGTAAGATTTACCCCTGTCTAGAGGTCCCTTTATATTTCGGCTGTGTGGGACGGTTGATCATGACAACCGTCGGGGTTGTCTTATTTGGAACTGTTCAGTAAGGAACGGGTCCGGCTTTGTGTTGCAGGGGAGTTAGGGTGGCTCCTCGGTACGGTGATCTAGGCCACGTACTGTGACGGGCGGTACCCCAGTAGCCCTGCCATTGATGGAATCCAAAATCCAATAAGTGCCGTACGTATTAGTTGTGCCCAACTATGTTGGAATGTGAGATGTAAGCATTTCAGCTATTTCTGTATTTTATTTGAAAACCCTAGACACTATTATAATATCATCTGATTTCCTATCAAATGTTTTGGTTAGCGTAAGGTAAAAACTTTTCCATGTTTATGTGTGGGAAGTCTTACGTGATACCTTTTCTTTCAAAGGTTTTTCAAAGTTAAGCAACTTTAACCTGTTACTCACACCAGACCCATGTCTGACCCGGAGTTATTTTCTGTTTTTCTTTAACTCTTGGGTACTCAAATTTTTATGAGTAGCCAAGGGAATTCAGGTTAGGATTCAGGATTAGCTTTGACGAATTGTGGAGGAGCATATGGAGCAGGAGGCTTCTGCGTATAGTTATATAGTTCCGCTGTGTTTGGTCTCTGAGTGTTCTGTTTGTATTGAGTTGTAATAACTAGACAGGTGTTTATAACTGTCTAGTATGTGTTGTATATGTCTGTGTACTCTGATAATTGATGTATACTATGTAATACTTTGTTATTAATATAATTTATTCGTTTCCGCTGTTGAGATTCTTGTGTTGTTTCTTTCTTCTCTTCTTTCTTTTCTTCTTCTATCCCTTTCTTTCTTAATTCATGATGCGATTTTTCTGGGAGTGAAAGTCGGGTCGTGACATCTTGGTATCAGAGCAGTAGGTTGAGTGAATACCTAGGCTCTGGAATGGTGTCTATCTTGAGAGAGCGTATCTGTAATTTTATATGTATATATATATATTTATTGGTTCTACCTATTTGTTGGATTACCTGTTCGGGTTTTTTCCAATGTAAGTTATAAAGGTAGATGAGGTAGAAGTGTGTGTAACACAACTACCATTGGTTGGAGTTTAATGGATGATGTTGGAAGTGTATTTATCGAGACTGTAGATCTAATATCGTCTCGAGTGAGTTCTGTAGTGATGAAAGACTTCATCGATCTCTGAAGGTAACCTGTTAAGGTTCGGAGTTCATCTTTGAAGTGTTGAATTGAGTTTTGATCTGTCGGTTGAGCAGAAGCAAGCAAGTGATGGTATCTTGATATCTCAGGAATTAGTAGCTGCGTGATGAGATGCAGTGACTATGGATATTTCTGAAGATATTTCTTTGGAATAAGAGTAAGAAGTGAGTCTGCTCGGTGATGTGGCTGAGTTTGGCTGAGTATTCTGAGTTGGTAAGGAGTCTTCTGGCTAGATAGTTTTTCTGAAGTGGAATTCAGAAGCAGTAGAGTAGATCCGTTTCTCTGGTAAGTTGGCTAAGCCAGCATAAGCTCTTCTGTTTGGTAAAGAAAGAGCAGTTACTATGGATTTAGGCTGAGTTGATCGCAAAAGTGACTTGCGATAGTATGTTCTCTTGTGTTTGTTGGAGATTGTCCGGATTTCTTCCAGGAAGACAGAAGTTTGTCTGCATCTGGAGATCGAGTTTTCTTTCCAGGATTGGTATAGGTGGTTCAGTTAGTAGATGGATGGTTCCTTGAGATAGAAGTTGGTGAAGTAACTCAGGTTTGGGAGGAACATCTGAGTTTTCTCTATGGATATGTGGAACCTTATTTCTGTGCTGGGTTGTTTTAGTCTGTGCTTGTGCTCTTTGTCAGCATTTTCTTCTGTTTCGGATCAGAGTTGGCAGCGGAAGCAGTTTGGGGGTGTTTCTGTTTTCTTTTCCGGATAAGGAGAAGTTTGTTCTTTCTTCTGTTGTTGAGAAGCAGGGTTTGTGTTCTTGGTTTTTGAGTGATCTTGAGGAGATCATTGGATTGTTTTGCTTCAGTCTGTTTCTTTTGGAATCAGCAAGAGTTAAGCTGATCAGGAGTGATGTTGGTAGCCCAAGATTGTCTGAAGAATTTTTATGGATAAGAGACAGAGAATTTGGATTCTGGAATTGGAGATTTGATTTTGGTTAAGTTTTCTCTGATCCAATGAGCTATAAGTTTGGGAAGCTAACTCCGAAGTGTTTTTGTTTCTTCTGTGATTGGTAAGATCAGTGTTTGGTTTTCTGGAGTTGAATTGCCAGTTTGGATAACTGGGATTCTGGGTGTTTCACGTATCTCTGAGGGAGTTCGTGTTTGATATTTCTGGTTGTAGAACCAGCAGTTTAGGATGGTTTGTTTGTTGAGTCAGACTCGTCTGTAGTCTGATACTCTATATAGAATTGTTGTTAGGAGCTCTATAGTTTAGAAGTATTGATTGATTGTATTCTATAGAGCGAGTATCCCGATATATATATATACCGGGGAAACTCGTGAAGGTTCTATCCAAAATTCTTTTGGATAATTAGATTTGTTCTGATTGTGTGATTTGGTTGCTTTGATTTTTGGTATATGAATAACATATGCTGTGTTTTAAAATAAAATCTGTAAATAGATTATTAAATTGCCTTTGTTTTAAATTTCGGGGACGAAATTCTTTTAAGGGGGAAGGATTGTAACGACCCGGAATTTTGGACAATATAAATTTAATAATCTGGACTTAAATTTATATTGAATTGATATTTTTGTTAATAAATTTGTTATTTATTCAATAATCTTCTTTGTTTAAATATTTAATTTGTGAAATTATTTTTGATAAGTTAACAAATTGTTTTCTATTTAATAATGTATATGTATTTATATATTTTAAATAGACAATTTGTTTTATTTAAATTAGTATAGTAAAATTTTAATATGTTTTGTAAATAGAAATTTTGATTTATTTTTAATTTGAGCTTTTCAAAAATATTTAATTAAATACTATATGATTTTATATATGAGATAAATGTCTTAATTGGTTTAAAAATTCATTTTTCATTCAAGTTGTATATTAAAATATTTTACAAACTCTTTTATAAATTTGTTTTAAAGGTTTCTTTTCAAATAAACTACTTGTATATCATTTTATTTATAATAGTAATACTTGCTTTGTTCTTTAGAAATTTATTTAATTCATAATTATGTATAAGATTTAATTAACTAGGCTTAATGCTTATTAACTTTAATTAAACATGTTTTATGAAGACAAGTGTACATATATTAAGACTTAAAGCTAACAAATGTAATCTTATCATCTATTTAAAATGACATGTGTCAATTCTATTTTCTTTTTCTTTATTTCATTTTCTGAAAATACATTCATATCATTTGTGTCTTCATTCATTTACATTATTTTTTTTCTCATTCCTTAATCAAGAAAACCCAAAATCTTCATTCTCAAACCATATTCAAGTTTGCATATACATTGCATTCAACTCTTTTTCACCAAAATCCAAAACTGCATATCTTAAAACTGTAAAACTTTACATTCAAAACTCCTCTTTTCCAAAATTCTCACCTGCACAACAAATTGGAAGCCTGCATGCATTAAACTTCATAATCTGGAAGCAAGATAGGGGTCTGCAACATGTGTTTGGATCTGAAGCCTTGCATATCATTTACAATCAAAGAAGGCCTGCACAACAGTTTAAAGCATGCATGTTAAATCAATGAAGCTCTACATTTCTAAGCATCTGATACATGAAGGGGTCTGCATTTTAAAAGCATTATTCAAGTTTTAAAAAGAGCATTCAAGAAGCTCTGCAATTTCATGCATTAGAATTCTGCACATCATTTTCAAACAAAGAAGGCTCTGCATTTCATAACTTTCAAGCCTGGAACCTGCAAGTTGTATCAGCATTAAATTCAAGCTACTGCATGCATTAATTTTCAATATGGAACCTGCAATTGGAATGATACCCTGCAGTGTGCTCTGCATGTTGCCATTTAGAGGTGAGTAACACTTAATTTAAAATAAATTAAGTAGGATTTCATGTTGTTTATTTTCTGTGTTAAATTTGTGTTCATGTTTTGCTACTGCCTGTGTAAATAAGAACTGCAATGCATGTTTGATTCCAAAGTTCGGTTGCTATAGTTTAAGATCTATAATAGGAAAATCCTGTTTCTTTTGATTTGTATGCTGTTATGTTTTAATCTTGATTGAAACTTGCTTATTTCAAATTAAAGTAAGCATTGGAAATTTTTGGTTTAAATTAAAATACAATTTTAAGAATGAAATCTTGTTTTGGATATCTAAAACCTAGTTCTACTGGGTTGGTGGAAGTGAATCTTTTCGGCAGTCATACTTGACCGGGTGACTCAGGGATTTGGGTTATGGAGATAGAGGGATTGATGAGAATATCGCCGGAGTATGGAGAAGGATGGTGGTCGGGAAGGGGAGAGATTGATGTTGACAGGTCAGACTTGGTTGTAGTCACTGTGTTTTTCAGGTTTTGACTTTATACCTGAATTTAAACTCGAGATTGATGTTTGGGATTTGAGGGTTGCAAGGTGTAGTGTAGTCTCTGGTCGATGTGATAAGGCCGTTGAAGTTGGTCGGAGGTGACCGGAGTGGGAAGTAAGTGCACAGGGAGGAGTTGTGCAGGTTTTGGTTGTTTTTGGGTTGCAGGTTAGTTGCTCGGGTGGGTCTCGGGAAATATGGGAGAAAACTCGAAGCATGAAAGCTTCTGACTCGAAGCAAAGATCAGGGTGACTCGAGTACTTTTGGTTTCAGGTTTTATTCACAGAACTGTTCTGTTCTGTTCTGTTTTAAGAAAATTTTTAAAAAAAGTAAAGTATAATATAAATCTGGAAATTTAAACTTAGAATCTAACTTGAGTCTGAAATTGAATTCAAAAAGTTTGAATTATTTTTCTGTAATAATTTAAATGCAGAATTTTAAATTGGATTTAAAAAAAAAAAAATATAAAGAACAGGAAAACTGTTGCAGGTTTAAAAATTAAAAAGTAGTAAATAAGTTTTAAAAGTTAGGCTAAAGTTTGAACTGAGTTAAGACCTGAATTTAAGTATGAATTCAAATAGTTTGAATTCTGTTTCTTTGAAATAATTTAAATTCAAAAATTTCAAAAGTTTGTTTTTTTAAATTAAACAGAGAACAGTTTTCTGTTTTTATATGTAAAGATAAATTTAAATTTGCAGGTGAAGGTTTTAAAACTGGGTGTAAGTTTGAAAATTTAAATATGAATTCAAATTTGATTTATCTGGTATTTGAAATCATTGATGGTTTTTAAATTTAAATTTGATTTTCAAACTCTTTGTGGAAATGCATATGTGATTTGCATTAGGAATGGAGGGTTAAATATTTAATTTAAGAATTCAAAATGAATTCAATCTGAGTTTTTAAATCTGGATTTAAAATTTAGACTTCAGTTTTTAAATAAAGATTTAAATTTAAATTTCTTTCAAATGATTTACATTGAATTGAAAGTGTAAAATATAGAAAGAGTTTTAAAGATTTAAAACTAAAATGAGTTTAGAAGTTATATTTCAATTTTGAAATTTTAAAGTAATTTTTTTTAAATTGATTTGAATTTGATTTGAATTGGAATTCAAATTCTTTTTTAAACTTATTAATTAAGTATATGTTTCTTGTAAACATATAAGATTAAGTTGTATTGTTTAAAATCTTATTTTAAATAAATTTGAATCTTTAAGTTTGAAAGAAATGTTAAATGGAAATTAATGTAAATTTTAAAACATTTTGTTTTTTAAATGCTTGATTAAATAAGAAATATTTATTTAAAAGATAAATAAATGTTTAATGATTGGATTCATTAATTATTAAGGTAATTAAGATAAATATTAATTATTTAATTAATTAAATAATGGGAAGTTTAATTAAATAATTAATGATATTTAATTTAATTTGAGATTAATTAATTAGTTTAATTAATCTATAATTAAGGATGGTTAATTAAATTTTAATTTATGATTAAGATTCATTAACCAAGTGATTAATGATAATAAAGATTTTAATTAACACCTAGTTAATTAATAATTAGAGATTAATTAAATAGTAATTAAATATTAATTACTTAATAACTAATGATGATTAATATAAGTTAATCTGTTAATTAAGTAATTAAGAGATGTTAATAAAGTCATTAATTGAGGTATTAACAATTAATTAATGTGATTAATTTTGATAATTAATTAATTAATTAATAATCAATTATTTAGGTTTAATTACTTAATGAAAGTAATTAGTGAATTAATTACTTAATGTAATTAATTAAGGTTAATGTGATTTGTTTAGATTAATTAATTAAGTTTAATTGATTTAAAAAATTGAGGATTGTTTGATAATTCCTTTATGTAATTTATAAATTTGTAATTACTTAAGGAAGTAATTAATTTATAATTACAGGATGTAATTAAAGATATTTTGATTTAGAAGTAATTTGGATTTAAATTACTTTGAAATTAATCAAGGGGATTGATTTAGATAATTAATTAAGAATAATTAATTATTGAGTTGAGTAATTAATGTAGTTAATTACAGATTGATTATTAATCAAGGGTGATTAATATATATGTAGGGATTGGTTTTAGATTAATTACTAATGTAATTAATTAAGTAATTAACTTGTGTAATCAACTTATAAGCTAATTACTTATTGTAATTAGAGATAGTTAATCAGTAATGATTAATTGAATGATTATTTATAAATTGATTTGTAATCAATGGATGGTTAAGTTAAGTAGAATTAATGATGAAGAAATTAATTTAATTCATTTTAAATTAATTTGAGATTGAGTAATTAATTTAATTCATTTTAAATTAATTATAAGTGGTGTGATCATTAGATCAATTACTTATGTTTGATGATTTGTATTGGTTGTTTGGTATGGATTTGTAACCTCAGTTGTGAGATGGATAGTGTATGTGATATGGATGCATTGGTTGCTCTTGGATGATAATATGGATTATCTGATTTTGATATGAATTATCTGTTGATAATGATAATGTTGATTATCTGTTGTGTTATGAATTATCTATCTGTGTATATTTAGATAATAAATTGAACTGTTTTAAATTTAAACAACTTGGCCTTAATAAGACACGCTTTGGTTTTCGATGAGACCGGGATCGGGTTTCCATATTTGGAATTCCGAAAACCACATCGATTCCAATTAACGTTAGGTCGTGAATCTAAGTGGAGCAAGTGAAGACTCGAGGTGTAAGGACTATACGTCAGTATAACTCTGTGGGTGATTCCGTAATGAGTTTGACGGAATAGGTCTTATAGATTCGAGATGGAGAATCAGAGTGCAAGGGTTATTGTCGTTAACTCTGAGGGTGATTCCAATACGAGTGTAACGAGATAATGCCTTCGGTTTCGTTCGAACCCGGAACGAACTTGTATGGATTGAATGCTTTCAGAACATCGTCAGGTGGACGATGAGCATTCTAAGTGATATGTCCTATAAAGGTAATCGTAACCTCAAGCCTCATCAACCGGGAATGGCTAAAACAGGGGAGGTGCAGCAAAGCTTCGTGGGTAGCCCCCACTTGAGAGTAAGATTTACCCCTGTCTAGAGGTCCCTTTATATTTCGGCTGTGTGGGACGGTTGATCATGACAACCGTCGGGGTTGTCTTATTTGGAACTGTTCAGTAAGGAACGGGTCCGGCTTTGTGTTGCAGGGGAGTTAGGGTGGCTCCTCGGTACGGTGATCTAGGCCACGTACTGTGACGGGCGGTACCCCAGTAGCCCTGCCATTGATGGAATCCAAAATCCAATAAGTGCCGTACGTATTAGTTGTGCCCAACTATGTTGGAATGTGAGATGTAAGCATTTCAGCTATTTCTGTATTTTATTTGAAAACCCTAGACACTATTATAATATCATCTGATTTCCTATCAAATGTTTTGGTTAGCGTAAGGTAAAAACTTTTCCATGTTTATGTGTGGGAAGTCTTACGTGATATCTTTTCTTTCAAAGGTTTTTCAAAGTTAAGCAACTTTAACCTGTTACTCACACCAGACCCATGTCTGACCCGGAGTTATTTTCTGTTTTTCTTTAACTCTTGGGTACTCAAATTTTTATGAGTAGCCAAGGGAATTCAGGTTAGGATTCAGGATTAGCTTTGACGAATTGTGGAGGAGCATATGGAGCAGGAGGCTTCTGCGTATAGTTATATAGTTCCGCTGTGTTTGGTCTCTGAGTGTTCTGTTTGTATTGAGTTGTAATAACTAGACAGGTGTTTATAACTGTCTAGTATGTGTTGTATATGTCTGTGTACTCTGATAATTGATGTATACTATGTAATACTTTGTTATTAATATAATTTATTCGTTTCCGCTGTTGAGATTCTTGTGTTGTTTCTTTCTTCTCTTCTTTCTTTTCTTCTTCTATCCCTTTCTTTCTTAATTCATGATGCGATTTTTCTGGGAGTGAAAGTCGGGTCGTGACAGTTATGAAATGCAAGCACGACTTCCAAAGCAAAGTTAGATGGTACGATTTCGACGGAAAAGCTGATAGATAGAAATTGATGAGAACGGATCAAATTAGCTTGATAAAATTGAAACGAAGATTATATGATTATTTATTACTTTCTTTCAAAATGAACGTTAAATCAAAACACGCATTTTAAAAAATGAAATATATATATATATATATATATATATATATATATATATATATATATATATATATATATATATGCACACCCATGAAAACCATATAATTTTAAAACGCTTTCATTTCATATTAATGTTAAATAACAAATATATAATTATTCAAATGTCACATATATAGTATATTCATTTTATGGTTGTCGTTTCCATATAATAAATACTCATTTTAAACCAATATTAAAATAATATATATGTATAGTTAAAAATCAATATTTACATTTCAACTAACATCAGAAAACAAATATAAACTTTATACTTTATATATGTTTTATGGAAAAAGAGAAAAAAAAAACAGAACGCAAAGTGGATCCAACGTTTGGAATTCAGGGATTAGTCTTGAAGGCTAATACACCGTCGGATCATTTTTATTAAATTTTTGGATAAATTTCAATAGAAGAGTAGCAATTTATTTAAAATAACGTGGTGTGAAATGAATTGATGTAATGAATAAAGTAACATATTATTAGTACCCAAATAATCAAATGACACAATACGTTGGTTTCTTAATAATGACAGTAACGTTTAATTTGCTAAAAATTAATTTAGGACGTTATCTTCGCCTTATTTGTAAGCGATTGATATATCATACCTCTTTTAAATTTAAGATCAGCTCATGGCATGACGTATGAAAATTCAAATTCCATCGCATCATATATTTATATTTTCAGTTTAGAAATGTATGAACTTATCAATTTTTTTTGGCTATAAATGACGTAAAACACCACTGCTTATTAAATTTGTCGTGTACTGCGTTTAAATACTTCCAAAGCGTTTGTCAATTTATTTAAAAGCTATAAAATGAAAGGAGTGAAAAGAGAAAAAAAGAAAGAAAGAAAATATATATATATATATATATATATATATATATATATATATATAATAAACATGGGGAGAGAGACGAAGATACAGATGGTGGTACGTATCTTGTTCTATTCATAAGTAAATATCACCACGTTAAATTCCTTTGCATATTTTTAATTGCTATAACCAATGCTTTCATATATAACAGGTCCAATCTTATATACATAGCTACATATTATAAAGGGTTATGAAAACTTATATATATACACCTTATAGTATAATATATATAACTAGATAAAATGTATATATTAGATGATAGAATACAATAATATAGATGAAAAGAGAATTGCAGCAAACTAAAATTTATAATAAAAAACAAAGTGTTGCAGGAAGTTGAAAACAACAACTAATGCAATAATATTTATTACAAGTTTCGAAATCCATTAGACAAAAGAAAACACAGCTTGTATAACATATCCATTAAACAAAATAGACTATATATAGTACTAGTACATATTCATGCTATATGTAAACATTTAAAAACGAAACACATATTGCAATATGATACGCATACCGTTTATAAAAATATGGATGACGAGGGGAGGAGGCATGGAGTGGGTTGTGGCTCTTGACAGGTGGTTCGAGCTGTGGTGGCGGAGGCTTGACGAAGCTATAGGAAGGAGAACTGGTCTTTTTTCATTTTTCCATCATATGTGTTTTAGCATTGTGATGGGAAAATCTCCTTTTTTTTTCAAGAAGCAACAGAGAGGAAGAAAAAATGAAGCTAAATAGGCTCAGAGACTACACGTTATAAATATTTAATATAGTTGAACGGTAAGAATGAGTAATCCAGCAACTAAAATTGGAACCATGGAAATAGAGGGGTCAATCGCTAGAATTTAGGAGGTATGAATGGTAACGGTTGTTTGAATTGTATACCAAATATATAACTTTATATTCCATTATTAATTGAATAGGAGAAATGAATGGGTGGAGAATGAGCTGTCCATTTATGATATACTGTTACACATAATTTAATAAAGAAGAAACGGTAGAATAATGATAGATTTGAATTATATACTGGTTTGATGCAATAACAACGGTCAAGTTGATAAGGTGGATATTTAAACAATTTATTGCTTGATTGGAAAGCACGTGAGTATGCAAAGGCAAGGATATTTAAAATGGAACAAGGAAGGTTATAAATCAGATTGGAATGAAAACGTAAAGAAAGAAAGAAATAAATAAAAGAAATCAATGAATGCGAAATAACGTATAGTATTTTATACGTTTCAAACTTTGAAATGGCAACGGTCATGAGTTGATTTAGCTACATTTAAAGTAGTAACTTTTTTATTTGTTTGGATAGTACGTAATAAGTTTGGAAAGACAATGATATTTAAAATGGAACAAGGAATGGATAGAGAAATTTAAGCAAAGATAAAACGTACAGAATAAATATAGAGTAAGGGGACAGTCACGATAATTCAGTGGATAATTAAAGCAACTTTTAATGCCACCAGCTGCACGTTCAAATCTGAAAAGGCAGAGTAATGGACCATATAATAAATTGAAATGATGGATTGATAATAGCTGCAAGTATATACTTAATAGAAAAGAAAGGACAGAGAAAATTTTGTGAAACGTACTGAAAATAAATATGAAGTACTTATTATATTATACGTTTCTTTTTGAATGCAGAGTCCAAAATTTGAAAGCCAAGTAACGGTCAACCCTTGATTTGGTCAAAATAATTGTAGCAATTAATAAAAGAAATAAATAGCAACAGTCACGTTGCTTTGATTTAGCTGACCCATCAAAGCAAATTATTTATAATTTAACCGGTAGGAAACGTAAAGGAACGTACCACCATAAAATGAAATTGATAACATCTGTGCATTGATTCTGCAATATTCATTAAAGAAACTGATTCTGCAATATTTATTAAAGCAATTTATTAGCTAGCTTGAATTAACTAGAATTTCACAATGGAATAAACTTTGATAAAATAAATTGAAAATTTAAAATCTGCTATGTTTAATTGGACGTAATCCAAATATTAAATTTTTATTTCAAAATACTATTATATAAAATTTCTCAAAAGTTTTAATTAATTACGTTAAATAAAACCATTTAAAACTATTAAAATCTATGGGTCGTTACACTCTCCCCCACTCAAAACTTTTCGTCCCCGAAAAGGTAGGAGGTAGGAGAATAGAACAACCAGAAATAAAATAGATTGAAAGACAAGATAAACAATTAATTTAAAACTATATAAATTTTATTTGAAATATTTATTTGATAACTTCATTTGAAATTTAATTTTCTTTAATACTTTAATACTTTAATACTTTTCAAACTCCTTTGAAAACAATTATTTACAGTATTACTTATATTTACAAAGAAGCTATTGAAATATTAATCCAAAATTCATAAATTTTTATTTTGTTTCAAAATACCTTCCAAATATTATTATTAGATCACAAATCATTTTTTTTTAAAAATATGTTTTATTTTAGATAAATAACTTCTAAAATATTTATAACACTAAAATTTCTATTAAACCATGTAGTATATAATTAAACAATATTTTAAAGGATATATCCAACAAGGAAGGAAGGTAGATTTGGAAAACAGAATCAAGGTGAACAACTAAACTGAGCAGATAAGGTAGATGCGAGGAATAGTATCGGGCACGAATAATTAATCTAGAACCATAAGAATTTAAATTTCAAATATTAATTCAACATTTCTTTGTTGGGAAAAATACTTTTATAATAAATACCTTTATAATAATACTTTTATAATAAAATACTATTATATCGAAATAAATTTTCCTATCGAAAATACTTTTATAACTCGATGTTTCAACAAGTTTATCCTCGTTCTTGCAGACTCTGGCCATGCGTTGATCAGGCGCAAAGCTAGAATTCTTCAAGTACTTAGTAGACTTGTTTCAACACCCAGTGAAAATACTTGAAAAACCTTTAAAACAGATATGGAAAGTACAATCCAAACAAAACAACCAAATCAAAACCTTTGTCTGACCATGGTTCGCAGATACACAATGGTTACGCCTAGATCCCCCAAGAAACAACCCGTATCCGTAAGCTTTCTCAGCCTTGCGAGTTACGCCATGATGACTAGTAGAGTGCAGGATACACAATGGTTAAGCCTAGGTCCCCCAGGAATCAATCCGTACCCCTAGGCTATCTCAGCCAGGCAGTCTCGCTACTATTCGCGACCTACACAGATTGCAGGATACACAATGGTTATGCCTGGATCCCGCAGGAAATAATCCATACCCCTAGGCCAGACTCAGCCAAGCAATTACGCTATGCAGTCGTGAGAGAAAAAAAACCATGGGTTACGCCACGGTGGGAACACTCGAGTATTACATTCGAAAAACCAAAAATCAGAGAGAATAATATCGATAGAATGAATCCACGATGTGGCCACAAAGCGGATATCAAGCAGAAGGCACTTTCCATATCTTTACTTCGAAAATATATATCATATAGTACCTTTTCAAATCACTTTTAAATATCGTACTTATATAAAGTCCATATATATAGGATTCCATTTTTCCCAAATCGAATACTTTCCAAATCAATAGTAGATCAAATCATACTTAAATAGACTTCGATTATATAAAATCTCTTTCCAAATTGAGTACCTTTCAAATCAATAGATTTCAAATCAACTTCATACTTATACAATCCATTTTATATAAGTTCGACCACTCCCAAATCAAGTGCTTAATAATATAAGGTTCTCAAATTTCAAATCATTTCAATATCAATTCAGTTTCAAAATCATATATGATTTCACCAAATTTTCTTCCAAATTAAATATCTAAATTTCAAAGTTCCCAAAATAATAGGTTTAGAAAATTATCCCATTTTCCAAATTAAAATAATTCAAGTCAAACAAATTCATTTTCAAAAATCACCATATAAGTACTGGTTTTAATTCCAATTTAATTTCAAAACCAAATATTTTCCCAAAATCAATTATACTCAAAATGGTTTCCAAATTTATAATTATCCTTTTTTTTTAAAACTTTTAAACTATCTATTTCTATGTGAAATATCCAATTTACCTTTCTGAAAACCATTATTCAACTTTTTTTTTTCAAAACATTTCAAAACTAAATTTATATTCTTTATCAAACATTTTATACTCTTCGAAATTTCTTAGCTTTGAAAATTTAATCTCGATTTGGAAGTGTTTGAACATTCAAAATAGTTAGGGAAATCAAATTTTCAATTCAAGAGTTGAGAATCAACAATAAATCAATAAATCAAATATTAAATCCGAAACTCGAGGACTGAACACCGGTATCATTTTAAATTGTTTCAAATATGTACTTATGTCTTTCTAAAATATCAAATTATACTTCGGAATTTGAAATCAAAAACGGTTTTACAAAGTCACTTGCATAGCGAAGCTATTAAAGTGGCCTCTCCCCCACTCTGAAACTCGAAAATCAATGTCGATGATGCATGCACTCATCACCGAAATTATTTTCCAGCGACATAAGTGAGTTCTGGACTTCTATTTTCTTGAAAACTTCTTTGAAATTTCTTCAAAATTATTGGAATTCATCTGAACTCATTTGAAACATTTCTTATTCGAAAAAATACTTTTAAATCGTATTATTTTTATATATTTTCCAAAATCTTAAAACCAATTTCAAAATACCGGAATTCAATTCTCGAATTTCAAATTTAACTTTACAGCTATAAATCATTTTTATATAAATCAATTTCTTATAATTTTTCAAAATTTCAAATCCTTTCAAAACCTTTTTATATAGAATAACATTTCTTATTTGCTTTATATATATCGGCGTATAATCCTTATCGAAAACATTTTCACTTTTTTATATATAAAAAAAATCATAGTTATCAAAATAAAATTTCGGTATAAACAATTTCAAAAATACAAACAAAACCCGATTTTCAAAGGATGATTCAAGAATGGATTTCAAAACAAAGATAGAGATTTAATTTGGAGGAACTCCAATCAGTAGAATCCTGATTCGAATATAGACTCGATCGAAGATGAGATAATTAAATTACAAAATAGAAGATGGATATACTTCTATAAATCGCGGGCGACCTTTACCGGTCAACCGTGATTCCAAAATTAGATCGGTGTGGAATTCTGAGGCAATTCGACATTCGATCGCAAGAGATATAGAATTCGGCATAACAAGATATAGCAGCATCATAAACCGAGGATACAGAAATCTTCGATGAGTCAATGCCAATTGAAAAGGAGTTTTCACCCCCTTTACAAATCATTCAGTAGAGTTATCGGATACTCTGGAATCAAACGAATATAAATAGGGAGAGACAGAATGAATTTCGAAACCGAGGGACATTCCAAAATTCAAAGGAAATCGAGTCAAAAGGAAGAGATTCAACTCGAGCGAAAGTGATTCTGTAAATAAATTTACCATATATGCTAAGTTTTGCCTAGAGCCAAAGCGCTGATACCAACTGTAATGACCCACCCTTGATTGTATACTTTAAAAAGTATATAAATTGTTGAATTAGTTACTTACTAAACCATTGAATTGCCATAAGTCAATATAGACATTTGAAGTGGACAAATGGTTTAAATGCATATGTTGGTATATGATTGAATTTGGAATGCACTAAGTGTTTAAAAGTGAATGGCACAAATTCTTGAATTGAATAAGGAATTATCCATATAGCGATAGTCACTATAAATGCACTTTGAATCCCTTAAACTATTACTTATAAAAATGGTGATTTAATGACATACCTTAATAATAATTTTTTTGGTTATTATCAACTCTTCTATTAGTGTTTTGAAAAGAAAAATAACATGTTTTGAAAAGTTATAGTAGAAATAAAACAAAGTTGATAAAGATTGAAGTAAAATAGTTACATATCGGCACTTTTTAAGTAACATACTTTTGAAAATAACGCGCATTTTGTGGAAACTTTCTTAAGATTTCTTTAGCAATTAATCAAGTAAATAATATATTATTCTTATTGCAAAAATTTTGAAGCCTAATTCATTTGATAGCTAATTGAACGAAGTGCAAAAAGTTATATCGAAATAGTCGCTGTAAGTAAAGTTCGATAAAATACCATGTTTTTGGAAAATTCTTTAAAATAATTAACTTACATTCTTTAGGATTTTTCCTCATGATTTTCAAGTACCCAACATATAATTACTAATGTAAAAAGAACGAATTAAAAATCATTTCTTAAGATGTTGAAATCTAGGTGCAAAGTTGTAACAAATTCACCTTAAACGACAGCCCAAGACTTTTGGTAGCACCTCTGTAGTGCTATCTTTGCTTCTACAGAAATGCTATCTTTTCTATTTGAAATTATAATTTGTTTAAAATTAATATTTAAATAATGTCCTTATTTTATCTTTTTAGTATTGTTTTCTAAATTATAATAGAGTGTTTTAAAATTGGTTTTAAGTTAAAATATATTTTTAACAATTAACTATGAATTTCTAAACTAAGTAGCTCTTAAAATAAAACATAGTTTTTCTATTTATTTCAAAATTCTCCTTTTTTACATAATATTCTATATAAATAATTAATATATTTTAAGTTGTTTTAAAAGTGTTTTATCATAATAATCAGTAGTTTATAGCTATTTCAACATAAATAAATTTGAAATATTAAATTAAGTATTTCATATATATAATAAAGAGAGTTTGGATTTTATCACTTAAGTTAAAGTAAATTGTTTTATGGAATCAACTAAAAGTGCATTGCCATAATCAATAAGTGTGGATATGCTTTGATCTTTAAATAAGTGTTTAAAGTTATTAATGGATAAGTAAGTAATTTTTGGGTTGTTGTAAATAATGTTTTTAGCAACACTTGTTTTTGACCCTTATTATTAATTATATTTAGGAATATAAATAGATATTTAGAAGGGAGTAAAGTGGACTGTTTTCAAAGTATAAAATGTTTGGGTTTGTTGTGACAGTTGTTTCTAGCGAAAATTTGTCTTCAATCCTCAAATGTAATTAAACTTTAAAAGGAGAGTTGTGAAGATAATGGTTAAACGGAATGGTGTTGGGTTTGTAGTAAACAATATTTTAGCAACATTTGGTTTAAACCCTCGAATTATATTTTGGAATAAATATTATAAATCTTTAACGATGGAATTTTAATGATAATAACAAGCATTGAATCTTTTATAAAGAGATATAAAATGTTATATTTTTAATTTATAAAAGAAAGGAGTTTATTATAACAGTATTTTGGTCGTAATTGTTTAATCTCTTTGATTATATTTCAAGCAAGTAAAACTTGTTAAATGATTTATGAATACACTTATACCATTGGAATATGTATATGAATACTTTTAAGGTATTCAAAGAATAAATGAATAGTTAAATTTACAAAGACAAGCATATATCTTTTATAAAGTGGAATCCAATATATTTATACAAGTATATAAAAAAGAAGTTTTAATTAATAAGAGAGTATTAATTAATAAAGTAAGCCTTGATTTATAAAAGAAGTTTTATTGGATAAAAAGATGTTTTACTAATAAAAAGGGTTTTAATTAATAAAGGATAAATTAATTACCAAGGGATTAAAAGTCGTTTATGTGACTTGATTATACTTGGATGATAAGTATCAACTATGTAATGACCTTTGTTTGATTGTTTATGGGATGTTAGTATTAATATGCTTAACACTAAAAGTCGAATGAGTAAGCTTCTCTATTTGTGAGAGTTAAGACCAATGTTTAAGTATGGATGAAGTAATAAAGCTCTAACTTATCTGAATTCTTCTAAGTCAAGGAATCGTTAAGCAGAAAGGCCGAAAATGTATACAGTATGGAAACTTGATTCCCATAAGAAAGGGTTCAAGACTCGATAGTCAATTAGTCGACTACCAATCTTGACCAAACTTAACTTAGGAAGTGCATGAAATACTTTTTGGATTTATCCAATAAGAGCCCCTGGGGAGGAGTATTGGTATGAAACACCTCTAGCTTTTTGTTACTTCTAAATGAGCCCAAATTGAGTTAACCGGAAATTCATCGATTATTTTTGAAGAGTCCGAGATCTGTAAGTGTTTTACTTACCAAATACCACTATAAAACTATTATACGGGTTATATGTTTTGGAAGTGAGTGATGGAAACCATGTGTAGTTCCAAAAATCTATTAAGATGATGGAATCCATGTGGGATTCATTATTGATCAAGTTTTTTTGAAAACTCGTGTGAAGATATCGAACATAGCCTCGACGTCGAAAAATGGCTAAAGACAGAGTATGATGCATGACCCCAAGTTCGGCTAACCAAAAGAGAGGGTACATCAACTCCATTATCTAGAGTATGCTTATCGATTTGTTGTGCACGGGGAGTTGATGATACTCGGTTCACCTTTTAGGGGGTGGGACGGTTGTGTTTACCTTATGGTATTTTTATCTTGAGATATACGATGCTCAGAAGGTACTTTCTAACCCTTGTCATAAATGGTCGGTCTCGGTATAACTTACGAGTATACTGGGGGGTCTACGTGAAATATCCATTTATACAAATCTCCCTTAGTAGTTTTATTTGTATAGCTCAATATGCTGTCAAACGTGTTTATTTGTGGCATGGTCGTACAGGATGCCTTTATTCTTTAAAGGATTTTAAAAATATAGTGATTCAAATTACTTGAGTTTTCTCACGTTGGTTTACCAGTTTGATCCGGGTGTTATTCTTCTTATAATTCTCGGGTTAGCCCCATATATATTTCTTGATATCGTTAATGATTCATTGGAGATCTATGAGGGGAGCTGTATGATTACCTACCATAGATTTTATTTTCGCTGCATTACTTTGTTTATTTTTATATCAACAATTATGAGAACGGGTTACTACAGTTGTCCAGGCTGGTGATAGGTTAGTTTGCTCTGACTATCATATCTATACAGTTTTCCTTTGTAAAAGTTCCAATTTAATATTATGTGTCATCATTCCGCTATGAGATTATTATGTTATTGTTCTCTTCTTTCATGTTCATTTTCTTTTCTTCTTTTATTTTACCTTAACATTCTTCCTTTTCAGCGCTTAGGTGCTCAGCATGTGAATATCGTGAATGTATTATTGTTAACATTTGGGGTTTGCAAAGGTGTTCATTACAATCTAGTATCAGCGCGTAAGGTTGAGCGAGAACCTTGGTTTTGATTGGGTATGACTCATTAAGAGATAGGGTAACAGAATGCCTTACTATGAGTTTGAGTGTATTATAGATATGAGAGCGTATTGGTTAGTGCTATAACAACATTTTATACTGTGTTGATTGGTCTGCCAAATGCTTATGGATTCTGGTCGATGCATCCAATCAATGTCATCGATAGGGATTCCCAAACACTTAACATAACAAACCGACACTGCATTATTTTCAAAATTGGTAAATGATTTTTTTTACCTAGGATTATATTTCATATAAAAGAATAATTTCAAACCATTAACATAGTTATTTATAATGTATTTGGTTATTAAGAAATGATAACATTCAATGATTCTCATTTACTGTTTGATTAGTCATGCTCCACCAGTTCATGGGCATTGACTATTATTTATTCAATTGTAAATAAATTACTTTTCACAACATAGGTTAGATGGGTAGTAATTTATAGTAACATTGAAATGAACACCTTAAGAATTAAGTTTCATAATTTAATTATAAGACATTCGATGATAATGTTGGATTAAAAAGTTAACTTAAATAAAAAGTTATTAATATAGATTAAAAGGAAAGGTTATATATATAAAAGATAAATACTTATTAAATGATTTAATATAAGAAAGGAGATTTATACAAATGTGACTTATATAAATATAGTTTATATAAATATGACTTATAAATTTTTTTTCGTATAAATACCATGTATATAAATGTGGTTAGTATAAATATGAATTATAAAGGATTTAAATTGAAAATTTATAAACTTAAATCCCGATGTTTTTGGAAATGGTTTCTTAGGGTTTTTGAGAAAATAATAATAGTGTTATTTAAAACTATTTTAAAGGACTAATGTTACTTAAAAGAGTTTTAATATTTATTCAAATTCGAGGTTATTCTCAGAATCAACAAATCATTTCGAGAGACAAAGTATTTTTCGTTAGCAAGTTCGAGTGGCTCAAAAATGAAAAAAATTGGGCAGGAGATGTATTCGGTAGGAGAGCATTTCTCTTGAATATTACCTTTCTTAGAAAAGGGGATATATGATACTATTTGGTACAACCCTGTTCCTTGTATCATTTTGCTGTTACTCGATCTATATAAATATTTTCCATGGATTTTAAAAGAAAATATTTTGAAAATTGGTTTTGAAAATGGTATTGGTTTAATTCCTAAAAGTATGATTCAATATTAAAAAGATATATGTACATATTGTTATTTCAAATGATTTGTAATAAAACCTGGAATTTAAATTCTTAAGTTTTCAATAAAATATACATGGTTGCATGTATCCTTTGCATTAAACTAGTTTGGTTGTGTATCTTGTTAGAGTATGCTATTAATTTTCAGTTATTAAAATAAAATAAAATTTTCAACAATTCTAGATAGTCGGAACTTCTGAATTAATATAATTGAAGCCTAGTATTTATGTGAAAATATAAAAGTTGAACTTTTATAACTCTTAATTTGAAAAGATAGTAAATTCAAACAAATTTAGAAAGTTGTATAGCATCTTTGTAAAAAGGGAACTCGATTGGGCCAACTAATAAAATTCTTTATTTAGGGCTGTCTAAGGCAAGTGGACCTCAGTCTTGAGTTTGGATGCCAGAGTTCTACTCTACCTAGCTGCTTGCCTAACCCGATCATTATAGAAGTTTAGATGATCGACTCAATTCTAAGATCCAAATTTATTTTTGGTCTTCGTCGAATTTTTAGAAAGTAAAATTATAAAAGAATGTTTTGTATATACTCTTGGGAAGCAGTAGAGTATTATACTAGCAATAGACTTAAGTCTTGAAATATTTTAAAATGAAATTATGTTTCAGGAAATGTTTTTAAATAATGTTGAGTTGTTATAAAAATGTTTATAAACTTAGTCAACACTTTTTGAAACGTTTTAGAAGTAATAAAAGAGAATACTAATTTGGTAAATGAATATGAACTTAAGATAATGATATGTTTTATAAATGAAGTTGTCGCTTTTTGAAATGATTCTATAATTGAGTGGTATTTTATACAAGTAAAGATAAGTCTTTACATAATGTTTATAAGCTTAAATATATGTTTTAAGGAACATTGCATAAATGAATTTAACATTACATGAGAAATGATTTTGGATAAATAAATGAGAGTTGAAAATAAATTGGTGTGATTAAGTAACTAACTTAATTAAGTATGTAAGTTGTACGTAGATTACTTTACTACATGACAGTTCTTGATATAGGATTCGAGTACATAATTCAAGTATTTTTATTAAACTTTTTGATGGTAAGCACTTGATATGGATTCTTGAGATGATCCTTAGGTTTTCTATCATAGTTTATTACTATGTAAGGAGAATGGAGGTTTCCAATAAAAGAATCAGATCGAAGTCTGCACTAAAGAAGTCGAGTGAGATATGTTGGTTCGAAAGTGAAATCTATGTAATTGAGCAAGTAGTGAGATCGGCTTTGCCTGTAGATGGTATATATACGTCGTACGAGCTTAAGTATGATTACGTACTATGTTATTTGTCTTGTGGTGGGTTTAGGAAAGGAATTTTCAAATTGTTTAAGGTAATATGGATATTCGACTTTGTAATAACTTGAGGCGAGCAAAAGGTACATTTGGTAGTTTATTTATCATTCTTGTGCGATGAGAAGGAGTTGACCTGGGCAAGCAATAAGCTATGTTGCTTTAATTATAATACTATTAAGTATTTTTGTATGGTTGTTTTCTAGATTTTGCAATTTGGAGGATGAAGCATTCAAATGGGGGAAGAATGTAACGACCCGAAATTTCTAACACTTCGTGTTTAAATAACCAAATTATTTAAAAATTTGAATCCAAGATTTAATGTGATTAAACATGATTTTATAACTATATTAAACACTTTTTAGTTAATAATTAGTGTTATAAAATTTATTTTTGAAATGTGTTTACAAAAATATACACTGGATAAATACGGAGAATGTGGCCGGAAAATGTTTTGTTAAAAATCAACTTTTTATTCAATAGAAGCTGTGCGAACTTATTGCACCTTAAATAGTTATCATATGAAAACATTAACTAAGAATTATAACATCTCGTTTCCTAATAAAATTAATTGAAGTGTGCATATTTCATTAAGGGAACATTTGGTGCATAAGGACCCCTAAATCAAGGCACAAATCAAGGAGAGTATGGCTGTGTAAGAGCATGGTTTCTATGTACCTAATGCATGCTTTTTCATATGGAGTCCTCTTTACTTCATGGCTAAAGATGGTTTTTTGTGATCCTTTCCACCTCATTCTCAACTCTATAAACACACACACACACACACACACACACTCTCTCTCTCTTATTTATTCACAATCCAAAAGTTCCAAACTTACATCCTTTTCGTGTCTTATCCTCTCTAACTTTCTACAAGTCTGTGCAAATCAATTTCTTTCCCTTCCAAACTTTCACATAGGTCTTAGACCATAATTATAATGTGCTTTAGCTTCTATAGTGAGGAAATGATGGAGTTTGGGAGATTTTCCCTTTTGTCGGCGCGAGCAAAAGAAAGGAGGGGGAAGGCTTGGACGTGAGATAGGAGCAAATAAGAGCGATGATAGAAGGTTATGACACTTGTTTGAATGTTGGTAGGACGTTGAAAGTGTTTGCTATAAATGAAAGTGAGTAAATCTCACTTTGAATCAAGTTATTGACTTGAAATATTGCTTGATATTTGCTTAATCTCTTGATAATTGCTAGCTAAATCACATGTTGATATGCTTACTATATATTAATAATAATAGACATCAACTGCTTAAAGTTAAACCTTGATTATATACTTCAAGGAGTATATAAATTGTTAAAGTAGCTGCTTGCTAAACCATTTATTACCTGGTTACTTGGCCTGGCTACAAGGTGATATTAGTAGAGGCTTTGGTTGAGTCTAGACAAGACTCGAGCCAAGGAGAGTTTTGATGTATACGGGATTGATCTAATCTAGATAGCTTGGCACATACATATGGTTTGGTAGATATATATGGGTCGGCCTATTTGAGTGGCTTGACATTGGAGGAAAGTGCATATGGTTTGGTATTGATGATTTTGGCTTGTTGGAATAGGGTCGTTCATGGGTCGGTCAGACAAGATCGGTAATGATAGGCTGGCCTGACTAGTTCGGCCTCGAAGGGATTATATTAGGTGGCTTGGTCTTGGATGGTTCGGTGTAAGTGGGAGCGGCCTTATAAGAATTGATACATATGGGTTGACATTCACATGCAGCCTGGCCGTTGTGGTTCGGCTTTGGTTGAACGATATGTATGGTTCGGTATGGATCCTCTCAGTCAAGGTGGACCGGTCATATATGGCTTGGCATATGTTGTTCGGTCATGGTGAGAAGTCTAATGTGGGTCGGTCATACATGGATCAACAGTTGTCACTCGGTACCTACGGTCAGTAGCTTGGATCCAATCTTGGTAGCTTAGCACATCTGGTTCGGAATGTATTAAGGAAGCCTTCGAATTACTAGGGGATATAGTCATTGCTTTCATGCTTCGAGTCACGTATCTAACTGCTCCGAGTCATGTGACTACTCGCTTCGAGTCATCCGCAAGGAAACCTTGGATCGGCATCACATGGGTCGGTGATAGAGGGTCGGTGCTTCGAGATCAGTCAACCTGAATCATCTCTTATCGGCTGAAATGTCTTGTTCGTGGGCCCACATAGGGGAACCAGCCTATCTTTAAATAGAGGGGCAGGGGTACAGTTGAAGGGACCTTTTTCTGGGAACTCTAGGAGCATTTGCAATTGTTTGCACTCGTTTCTTTTCTATTCAGACTTGCATTCAAGTTGTTTGTTTACGGATTGAATCTGTACACAAGTGATTAGAAAAGTAATAAAGATCATATTCAAAGTGGACGTAGGCAATTACGCCGAGATGGTGCTTTTGGCACTTAATTGCATTATTCAAAGTGATCATTCAAGTTGTTCTTTTTGCACTTAACTGCATTATTCCTCTGTTTTAATTTACCTTCTTCATTAAATACTCTACACAATTAGTGATCAATTTTGGTGCTAACATTTCGATGCTTTCACCGAGATGGTGCATTTTCAAGCTGTTCGGATCTACTTTCTCGCTACTGGATTGACAAATACCTTGAAGGAGATTCGAGTTCATTCTTAAGAGTTTATAGATTCTATTCAGAGTTTCGATCGATAACTCTAAGATGGAAAGAACATATACCAGATCAGCCTCCCAGAATGCGGATGTTAATGAGACCGCCAATGTCCAATAAGTGGGACCCATCAATCAACAAGCTAATCTAGGCACCGGGACCGCCACCGTCCTAAACCAAGTAGAAGTTGTCACCAGGACAGAGTTTAATGAGCTGATGAGAGAACTCGTGGAAAGCAGGAGACAGCTTAATGAGCAAATTCAGACTAACGCCAATCTCATGATCCAGATCGCTCAGCAACAACATCAGAACATTGGAGGAAGCCCCACTTCCTACTCGTCATCTGACAGCTCCGCTTTGTCAGATGAGCATCACAGGCATAGACGCCATAGGATTGAAACAGCACAAACAAGTGCAGTAGAGCAATCCAACAGAAATGGTCCAAGTTACATACCTGGGACCATGGCCCCCCACTTGCACCTGGGAAATCGCACCCAAGTTGGAGTGGGAAACTTTGGATCTGGGGCACGAGCGAAAGCCGTTCCACTGGCTCGCTAGGGTCGTAGCGAAGCAGGTCCCCAGGACATGCATTTGGGAAATCACCCACCAAGGAGGCACCAGCCGAAACGATCGCGCATGACAGATTCCAACTTGCCACCTCCCATCCAAACCCCGGATTTATCTGTTATGGTCAGACAACTAATGAGGAAAATCTGGGATAATCCAATGATGATTGGGGCGTATCTAGAAGCCATACTCCATTCATGGATACCATCCTACAGGCTGAGTACCCCCGGAAGTTCAGTATGCCTACTATCCCAGCCTATGAAGGGAAGACTGATCCCCGATAGCATGTAATGAGATACAAGTGGACAATGTATTCGACTAGGGTAAATGATGCAACTAAATGCTGATGTTTCCCAATAACCTTATCCAAAATCGCTACCATATGGTTCACTAGACTTCCCCCGCGATCGGTCTCCAGGTTTGATGAGTTAGCGATGAAATTTTTGGGGCAGTTTAGGATCCATGCCACTCACCCAAAGGACATGATGTCTTTATCCAGTGTGATCCAGGCTTCAGGGGAGTCGTTAAAGGATTATTTGCAAAGATTTCATGTTGCTGCTACCAAAGTTAGCAATCCAAATGACCTTGCTATTCTTATGGCCGTAATGCGAGGAGTAGATCTCGGCTCAGAGTTTGGTGATTGGCTGGCAGGAAAACCACCGATTACCCTGGAATGTTTTTATTCAAAGGAAAACCAATTCATGAGAAGAGAAGAGGCCAGGTGGACAAGGCTAAGCAGTGTGCCAGGGCCCAGCAAAGAAGTGGTGCAAAGCAACATTGCGGTAAAGCAATCTGGCGATAACTCTGGCAAGGTTCAGGTCAATTTTCAGAATAAGCTGAAGCAGTCTAAAGGATCTGAAGGAGGAAATTCCGGAAGAAAGAGGGAAGCAGGAAAGTGGAAACCAAGGATCCCAACCTGTAACGAATACACTCCTCTAAACACATCTCTGGAGAATATTTATTTATCAACCTGTAATACATTCCAATACCGAAAGTAGCCCCCAAAGGAATCCACTGAGGAACAAAAGCAGAATGGAAAATATTATCGCTTCGATGAGACTTACAGGCATAATACAAAAGAATGTAGGTACCTCCATGGTGCTATAGAAAAGTTGATTCGCCAAAAGAAATTACAACAGTTTGTTAAGAGTCCGCAGGAAGGTGGATAGGGGACACCCGACCTCAATCGCGGGCAGGCTTTACATCGACCTAACGAGCCCTCTCGGACTGGAGAAAGGCTAGTCATAAACATGATAATTGGTGGACTTCATCCGGTAGACAAGAGTTGGAAAGAAATGGAACGTTATGCTAGTTCTATAAACCACGGGGATTTTGAGTGCCGCTCGAACAAAGAGGATGGGACTCCAGCGAAACAGCAGCGAATGATGACATATGATATAGTATTCAGGAGTAGATGTCGATCAGGTGGAGGCACCTACCATTGACTCGATGGTCATCTCGGCCACGGTGGGGCCAGTGCTTGTGAGAAGGATATTGATTGATTGCTAGAGTTCTGTTAATATTATGTTCAAAAAGGCATATGACCAAATGAAGATGGAGACGGACAATCTAAAACCATCTGAAGCCCACATTCATGGCTTTAACGGTGTCGCTACTGATGCAATGGGTTTTGTTGAATTTACAGTTGAGCTAGGAGAAGGTGAACTCAGGAGGGTACAGATCCTACCATTCATTATTTTGGATGTTGATTCCCCGTATAATGTTTTTCTGGGCCGATCAGCCCTGGCGGAGTTTAGGGCAACTTTGGCCCTGTGGTGTTTGACCCTGAAATTTCCAACGGACAGAGGAGTTGGTGTAGTGCATGGCGATCAAGCGATTGGTCGTGCATGTTATGTGGCTTTGCTGAGAGAGGCCCAGTAAAGAGAGAAGGGCAGGGGTATGGACAACTCTGTCCGCATCCGTATTGCAAGTAACGCCCGAGCCTTGGCTCGGGCCACAGGGTCGGATCTATAGAGCATAGATCTGAGAGATGACGATGAAGAACCCAAGGAGGCTAAGGAAGCATGGGCTGAACTGATGACTGACATTCCAGTCATCCATGATGACCCATTATGGGTGCTTAAGATTGGATCATAGCTAGACCTGTCAAATGGGTCGGGTTATAAATGGGTCGGCTAGAATTTTACCCGATCAATTCAAGACATAAATAAACCCAACCCGCTTGACCCATTTAATAAACGGGCTGTCCTAACCCGATATGTTTATTAAAAGGGTCAACCCGACCCAACCAGTTTAACAAAAACTGCAACAAAACAATGACAAAAACCATAGAAAAACTAAAAATTACTCCAATATATCATTAGTACTGCATCAATTATGAAAGATTCAAAAAATTACATCAGAAGATAACACAACAACTGGAAAATATTAGAAGATCCTACATAGTATAATTACAAACTACAACATTTAAAAATTAAAAGATTCAGCATAGTATAATTTAGTCGACAAACTTCACATTTGAGTACAAAATCTGCATCAAATAACTGAATATACTGAAGCAAATACTACAAAAGCAGCAACATGTCATATACAGTAATAAAACTACAAAATATTTGCAAGTTCTGCATCATAGAAGTAGTCTTGTAGGTTTGAAGCCTTTATGCACAGCCTTATAACCTGAAGCAAACAACACAAATTATCAGTTCATAGATAACAAATTGAGGGGCTTCGATTATACAATGAAGACAGATGAAAACCATTTTCCTTTTAGCAAAAAAAAATAAATCAGCAAACTGTTAGCATATGCTATTAAACTAAAGATGTATATAAACCAAAAACTTAATGAGCAGCTAATCCTGATAAGCCTGCACGAGATCATATGTAAAAATGAGCACTCTAAATGCTGCATACATAGGCAAAAACATGCAATATATCTAGGTAGGCATCCAAGTTATAACAAGTTATAAAACTGAAAAACATCAAAACGTTGTTTTTTAGTAACATTTACCTTTAAGATGAGCAATACCAGTATCCATAACTTGACAACAAGACATTTGCGACTCCTTTAAGTTAATAATAAGACCTATGCCAAACAAATTGCAAGTCATTAAGTATGAAAAATAAGATTAGTTGTGCGGCAAATAATGTACATTAATTAGGTAGTGATGTACATGAGCATCTACATAAATATGAAGAGGTTACTCTACACATTGTAATTTGGTTTTGCAATAGGTAAGTGGTTCTCTTAGTCTCATATGAAATCAGAGAATAGCCTACTCAGCATTTGTTAAGTGTTTAACTTAAGCATTACTTATACACACATTGAATAAATACCCTTGTCTACTTGCTCTGTCGATCAATGGGTCACCGGCGATATATGTTTGATAAAAATATTTATGGCCGATGACAATTTTGTTGAATGCCAAAAATGATATAAAGCTTATGGCGAACATATACTTTTATGCTATTTAATATGCAAGAACTCAAGTTTCTACTCTCTATAGTTTTCAGCTTGTTTAAGTGTATTCGGAAATCAGAATTGCTGCTGTGACTACATAGAAGTTCTCATCAAGCTATACGTGAACTTTGCGTGCTCTGTGAGGTATTTTTTTAGTTATCACATAACAGAAACAAACATTTAAGAACTACAAGTTTTCTATATTTTACTGTTTTGATTCTATGCATTGGCTTCACCCCATCTTTGAGTTTTTAGAACAGGAGAAAGAACAGAAGGCATAAGCCTTACTAATCTACTTCTTTATTCATAAAATAATATCAAAACTCAGAAATGCCTTCTGTTACTTTGAAAAGGCTGCAATCGACAATTCTGACTAGGACTTCACATTATCATTTATATTTTATATGCCATGCATATTTCTACCTTATAAATTGTAAACATCAAATTTAACAGTCGACAAACTCGTAGCTGACTATTAAATGACCTTGAATATATCCTTGCCCATCAGTAGCATTACTTATACCCACAGTGTTAGGCTCAAAATTGAAACATAAAAAGGTCACTTAACACATGCCAGTTAAGTTTATGATAGATGGTTTCTAACAATAAATGTCAGGTTAATTTTCCAATACATGATTAGAGTATATTTATGTAACAACCCTCCATACCCAAAATTGACATATAATATTGTTCACTGATGATACCATGTTAATACTTGAGCATTCAAATGCAAGATTATTGTGGTAAAATTAAACCAATATAATTTACAATAGTACGAAAACCATACTCGCATTCTACGGACGGAATATAATATCATATCCAAAATAGTAAGTATATCAAAAGAGAAATAAAAATGAAAATCATACCTTGTATTATGCAATCAATGATCGTCTAGGGATGCTGTAGGAAGTTGAGTAAGCTGCTCCGCATCAACATGAAATTTGGAAATATCTTCATCTTCTTGTTCCACTTCCAAAGCAATTACATTCCCATACCACCAATCACGCATGCAAAGTAGAGCCACCACAATATCATCTTTAAGGGAACCGCGATAATCGTCCAAAACTCTTCCACTAACACTAAATGCACTTTCGGATGCAACGGTGGTGATAGGCGCGACTAAAATATCTTTTGCCATGAAAGAGAGAACGGGATATGTAAGTTGTTTAGATTGCCAAAATGAAAGAATATCGAGTGGTAACTTACGATCTAGCGGTCCATCTTCTAAATATAACTTAAGTTCCGAATTTGCGAACTTTCAGCAAGCTCAATATAACAACCGGTATTTCGCATCAGTTTATAATTGACATTAAACGATTAATATTTTCGCTAATTACCAATTGAAGTTTTTAAATTGAGTTAATTTTTTTTTATAAAATTGTTAAAAAGATTGATGGGGTTTTTTTAAAAAAAAAAATTAATTAGTGGCCCTTGTTTTTAATCGGGCCATGATGAATTTGCAAAGCAAATAACCCGTTTTTTTCCCTTTCATTTTTCATTCGCAACCCTAAATTAAAAACATACGAACGAAATGGCCGCCTCTCTCGTTCATCCTCTTTTCGAAGCTGTGCCTTTGTTGGCCGATCGCCGCTGGAGATGCTCGCGGCTGCTTGTTTGAGCTCGCCGTTGCTTCGACTAAGGTGAGTGAACTTTTTCACTCACATCTCCTTCAACTCGCTCTTAGACAGTTTAATTTCGTTTTGAATGTCGATGATTTTTTGAAGCTTTCAATTCGCTCGGTTTTGAACAATTGATTGACTTTGCTGCTTGATTTTTCAATGTTGATGTTGTTCGACTTTTTGAGTTTTAACCTTGTTATATTTCTTGAGTATCACTGTTTCGATTTAGATTTCAGTTGGCTGGTCACTCGAATGGATTAAAATGAATTTTGTTGTATAGCTTCGGCATTTTTGAAACCCCTGATTTTTGTGAAGATATTGCTCCGGCATTTAAAACCAGACTTGTTGAATTCATGGTTACCACCGCCCGATTTTAGTTGAACTTGCATGCCGGGTTATTTACTTTGTTGGCATCGGCTTCTGCTGTTCCATGGTTCCATTTTCACCATGTCATTGTAGTGAAACTTTGAGCTGTATATTTAATTTTTGCATTTCCCCTTGTATCTGACTTTGTGATCTGGATCCTTCATGTTGTCACTATGACCTGTCTCACTGTCATGTTTGCATTTGAGCTCCTTGATGTTGCACTGCTTCATCATGGCACTTGCCGATTTCGATTTGGGCATTGTCTCGTTAATCATGTCTGCACTCTCTTGAGTCTTTATTCGATAGTTGCTTGTATATACACTTGATTCATTTTGATGGTTGCTATGCACTCTGGTTTCCAGAGGTATGATTGCAGTCTTTGATGCTTGCAGCCCTCTTGCTGTTTTCACACTGCTTCCATACTGTTTCACTTGTGTACTTTTGCACTTTGACATTGTCGGCCTCAGTGTTGTAACTGGATTTGTGTTCTGGTTCATGTACGATCTCCACTGCATATATAATCTCGAGCTCTATTGCTTGCAGTCCATATGTTCACACTGATGTACATGTATTTCCCACTTGTTTATTTACTTTGATTCTTTTGAACATTGTTCTTGTATCACTTGAGTCATTCGAGTCAGTTGATAATTTTGGACTGCTTCATTTGATTATGTGATGTTGCATCACTTGATATTGTCCTGTTCCTCGACTTTTGTTGCCTCTGCATATGTTACACTGAGTAGATGTCGACTGCATCACCATATATCTGTTGCAATTCTGTCCACTGCCCTGTCCTGTTGTACATGCTTACAATCAAATTGAGTATGATACTTGGTCTTGATATCACTGGTGCACTTGAGTGTGCACTGTGCATACTGCTTGACCATTTTTGCTGTGTTGATCATGTTTTTGGTACCTGCATCATCCTTTGTTGTATAAACTGCTGTTGGTCTTGGATTTGTGGTAATTACATTTGTATCACTTGATAGCATCAAACTTGAGTCATTTGCTGTTAGTTTTGAGCATGTTTGATTTGACCGTGTCATTTGCTTATGCTATTCATTGATATGGACTTGCAGTTGAGTTGCTTACTTCATGTCGCCTCGACTTTGGTTGTTGCATTGTGTTGAGTCATGATTGCAGTGACTTGACCTTTGCATTTCGTTTATTTTTCGAAATTTCACCTGAGTTGAACCCGTCTTTTTATTTTGGGTTTGACCTTGTGCCCGGTTGTGTACATCATCACTGTAGTGGCTAGGCAGTGCACGCAAGCGTGAACTGCAGCCACACGGAATTGAGTTTTTGGGTACATTATCACTGTTGTGGCAGGGCAGTGCACGCAAGCGTGAACTGCAGCCACACGATATGGCTTTTATTGATATTCTATTTTGTTTTGATTTATTGATCTTTTGCATATTTCATATGCTGTAGTGGCGAGGCAGTGCACGCGTGCGTGTACTGCAGCCCTACCCGTATATTTATTTTAATTGATATTTCAATTGTTTGAACTGTTTCGTTTATTCAATTTAATATTTTGAATTGTACTTTGATTGGTTTAATTTGATGATTTTGTTGTTAATTGTCAATTAGGCAATTTTGATGTTTTCCAAATTATCTTCATTGATATTCTTTTTACTTATCTTTGTTGATGATTTGAATCTGCTGATTGTTGTTTAACACTATTACGTGTTATATTTATCGTTATCCGATTTCTTTATTTAAGGATCGGATAGACGAGATTTATTGTGACTGTCGTCTATTTGTTACTTAATTATTATCGCTTCAGTGCACTAATAACTGAGTTTGAATTAGACTGACCCGTGTACTATTTTCTTTTGAATCTAATACTCGGGTCAGACCGAGTATTTATAGGTTGTAGATATCTTACTTTGGGTTGCTGCTAGAGCTATGAAGTCTTTTCATACTTTTGGAGTATTCGTTGTCATAGTGTAGGATGTTATGTATTCTTGTATATTATATACGATAATGTACTTGTGTATGTAAATTCCTGAGTCGACAATTGTAGTTGTATCATATGTATTGTATCACATGTATTGTAACTGACATCAGTTATTCTATACATGAGACCTTCCGTTTTATCTGTGTTCCGCATTTATATTATCTGTGTTATTATTATATTTACTGTCCTAAACTATTATGAACCATCGTAGTTCGTTTTATACTGGAATTGGGGTATGTCGATGGGAGTAGATAAATCAGAGATAAAAAATGAAAGAATATATATATCAATCCTATCGAGATAACCAATTCTAGTGTAAGGCCTAACTATAGATGGCCGCTCCTCAACAGCCTTATTCTCCACGCTAGTTGACAACATTACACCGTAGTGTTCTTGGCTAGCGTGGGTATAGAGGTGGGGCGTCACTGCTTGGTATCAGAGCCTGGGGTTTAGGACAAATATAAAACATAACTTAGATGGAACATGTGTTACAACTATTTGTCGATGTTTTATCTCTCATCTTTGCATATGATTATCTTTGATTGTTAGGCATGAATTCCTAACGCTTATTCATGTGCATTTGATTTTGATTTCGTGAAAGAATTTTGGCTTCTTCCTCCGTTTGCTTTACGAACTCATGTTGGGTTTTCGATGATGAGGATTTTGTTCTTGTGTTTTCGGCTTTGAATTGATTTAGCTGATGTTGATTTTGTTCGAATTTGGCCAATTAAAGCTATTTTGAACTCTGGACTTTGTTCCACTTTTGTGCTATGCTATGGGTGTCATTGTGTACCTATTACACTGTGATGAAAAATAGCTCGACCGGTTGCAAATTGAGTGATTTTGATTTTTCACTCATATCTAGTTCGAATCTCAGCGATTTTGAACTTGATATTTTGTGTTTTCCCCGGCTTGATTTCCATTCGACTTCGGTCACTTCGTTTTTGTGAAATTGCTATTTTCTTGATTTCCAAGACTCTGACTTTGTATGCCGATGAATTCTTTGATGATGATGTTGATTCGTTTTGTACTCGGCTGTGGCCATTACTTGTTAACTTCGACGTTGACTTGATTTTTACTTTTGTTGAAGTCACTTATGCATTTATGCTCGTTTTGCTTTGTTTTTCCAATTGTTAATCGATTCTTCTTTTCCGATTAGTTGTTATCACCTTTGTCGACTTTGATAACTTCTATTTCTGGAATTTTTGGGTATTTCTACTTTGATGGATTTGGAATCGAATTCTTTGGATTTTATTCACGTCTTCGAATGTGAATTTTAGTGAATTGATTTGGTTTCCAAATTTAATCGATTCTTGATTATTTCCCCGATTTGTTGCTATCATTCATTAGCGACTTTGGTGATATTTTCTTCGGGATTTTCGTGAACATACCTTTTGATGGATTCGGTATCGATTTCTTTGGATTATATTCACATCTTTGTATGTGAATTCTTGTGATTGATTGTTTCTACAATCATTTTTGTGATTTGTCACTTTAGAAATATGAAGGTTTAAGTACTAGTAGTAAATATCAAAACTCTTTCATCAAAATGATTTCAACACTATTTTAATACAAAGCTCTTTTCCTAAACCGTTTTCCAATCTATTAGTATATACAAACCTTTACCTCACTCGGATGAGAAATCTAATCAAACGACTTAGTAAAACAAGTGGTATGAAACGTTTGCGTTTGCTTCGTCGGTTAATTCTTGGACTTGTTCGATTGAACCTTTTGTGACAATTTTCTAGTGAAGATCTACAGTTTGTTCGTAAATATTTAAGTTAAGCAAGTGGTTATGGGACATGAAGCTAAACTTTTATATTTACTAACTTAGTGTAATTGACACTTCTTGATGATCATGACGATCATTTTTATGATTTAGTCTAGTAACTGTGCGATGTCTCTTAGTCTGCGAGGGAGACTAGACCCCGCTCTTGTGATGTTTCGCCATCGCATTTGTGTGATGTTTCGCCATCACATATGTGGGGTTGCACCCCACGGTCTTCGGACCATTCGTGTGTCAAAATTTAATGGTTGGCCACCATGAGATAGCGTCTCATTTTTTGATACCAGTTGGTGAGTTTTCATGCTCCCATTTTATGTTAGGCCTTCCCCTTTTTATGATTTAGACTAGCGATTATGCGATGTCTCTTTGTCTGCGAGGGAGACTAGACCCCGCTCTTGTGATGTTTCGCCATCGCATTTGTGTGATGTTTCGCCATCACATATGTGGGGTAGCGCTCCACGATCTTCGGACCATTCATGTGTCAAAATTTAATGGTTAGCCACCATGAGACAGCGTCTCGTTTTGTGATACCGGTGCTTTGAGTTTTCATACTCCCGTTTTGTGATAGGCCTCCCCCTCTTTGTGTTTTCTGGATTTCTTGTGTAGATTTCCAGAATTTGTGTTTTCTGGATTTCTTGTGTAGATTTCTAGAATTTTTGTTTTCTGGATTTCTTGTGATGATTTCTAGAATTTGTGCTTCACCAATTTTCGTGATTTCTATTGATAAGTTTTATCAATTTTTGTGCATTGGTGAATTCGTGTGTCATTGACTTGTTATGAATACAAGTTTAGGGTATGATACCCCTTTCTATCTTTGAGAAGATTCTTGTGACATTTTTGATGAATGAAAATTCATTGGTATTATATTTTGATGCCAATTATCTTGATGAGATTTTGACGTATTAACTTCAATAACCGTCAATTTTAAAATGGATTTTCAAGCGGTTATTCCGCGATGCTTATTTTGTTGTTCGTTTTTACGGTATTTTGAGAAGTGCAATTTCCTTGTCGAAGTTGCTACTGATGTTGCTGTTTTAATCACGTGTTTTAAAAATTGTTTCAAAATAAAAATCGTTTCCAAAATTTTTACGGTTTACGTTTTCGAAAGAATGAGGAAGCGATTTAAACGTTTCAGCAAAATCGAGGACTATGACCCCTTTCTTTTGCTGATTCGCTTAATTCCTGACTTGTTCGTCTGAGAATGTAAACTTTTATTTTTATAAAATAAATGAAAATTGTTTTAAGAAGTTTTTCACTTTGCGCTTTCAAAAGAATGAGGAAGCGATTTAAACGTTTCAGAAAAATCGAGGACTATGACCCCTTTCTTTTACTGATTCGCTTAATTCCGGACTTGTTCGTTTGAGAATGTGAAATGTTATTTTTAGAATACACAATTTTGCACTTTCAAGAAAATGATGAAGTAAATTAAACGATTTAGTAAAACTCGTGGTTATGGGACATGTGCGTTTGCTATTTCGGTTAATTCCGGACTCGTTAATTGAAATATTTGTGATTTCTGATTATCGTTTTTGATAATCAGATATTTGTTGTTTCTGATTATCGCTTGTGATAATCAAATATTTGAGATTTAATTATCGTTTGTGATAATTAAAAATTTGTTGGTTTAATCATCGTTTTGATAATTAAATATTTGTGATTTGAGATTTCTGATTATCGCTTGTGATAATTAGATATTTAAGATTTAATTATCGTTTTTTATGATTAAATATTTGTGATTTTCGATTTATCGTTTTTGATAATTAGATATTTGTTGTTTCTGATTATCGCTTGTGATAATCAGATATTTGAGATTTAATTATCGTTTGTGATAATTAAAAATTTGTTGGTTTAATTATCGTTTTGATAATTAAATATTTGTGATTTGAGATTTCTGATTATCGCTTGCGATAATTAGATATTTAAGATTTAATTATCGTTTGTGATAATTAAATATTTGCGATTTAAGATTTGATTATCGTTTTGATAATTGAATATTTGTTGATTTGAAATTTGATTACCGTTTTGGTAATTCCTGATTATCATTTTTGATAGTTAGATATTTGTGACTTGTGTTTTCTAATTATCTTTGTTGATAATTAGATTTGCTGATTTTGCTGTCTTCTAATTATCGTATCGATAATTAGATATTGCTGTTTTGTGATTTCTGTATTCTGATTATCTATTTGATATTTAAATTTTGTAGAGAATTTGCGAATTTCTTTTGTGAAATTAAAAGATTTTTTTGGTGTTTATGTTGTACTACGCCGGTGTACCGGCTCAATTTTCTGCTAATTCATGACGTTTTCCACGTCTTCCAATTACGGAAATGCCTTAGGGATTTCTGATTTTTGTTCTTGAGCCCAGTGTTATTGAAGAAATCGAAGTTTCACCAGATTTGACTCAGGAGCAATATTCTTTTCGCATCATTGCTTCGGAGGTTGAGCACCTTCGAAATAAAGATGTTTTTCTTGTGGAGATTCTCAGTGGTTCTCAAATCCTAAGGATTTCTCTTAGGAATCCAGATAATTCATCGAGCAAACATGTTAAGGCATACTCATTCATGCTCTATATGGTGAACTTCCTATTTCAAATTTCTTCCTTTTGTGTTGTTATGTTTTTGGGTTGTTACATTTTGTCCATTTATTCCTTAAGATTGCGAGGACGCAATTTCTTTAAGGTGGGGAGTCTGTAACAACCCGGTATTTCGCATCAGTTTATAATTGACATTAAACGATTAATATTTTCGCTAATTACCAATTGAAGTTTTTAAATTGAGTTAAAATTCTTTTATAAAATTGTTAAAAAGATTGATGGGTTTTTTTTTAAAAAAAAATTAATTAGTGGCCCTTGTTTTTAATCGGGCCATGATGAATTTGCAAAGCAAATAACCCGTTTTTTTCCCTTTCATTTTTCATTCGCAACCCTAAATTAAAAACATACGAACGAAATGGCAGCCTCTCTCGTTCATCCTCTTTTCGAAGCTGCGCCTTTGTTGGCCGATCGCCGCTGGAGATGCTCGCGGCTGCTTGTTTGAGCTCGTCGTTGCTTCGACTAAGGTGAGTGAACTTTTTCACTCACATCTCCTTCAACTCGCTCTTAGACAGTTTAATTTCGTTTTGAATGTCGATGATTTTTTGAAGCTTTCAATTCGCTCGGTTTTGAACAATTGATTGACTTTGCTGCTTGATTTTTCAATGTTGATGTTGTTCGACTTTTTGAGTTTTAACCTTGTTATATTTCTTGAGTATCACTGTTTCGATTTAGATTTCAGTTGGCTGGTCACTCGAATGGATTAAAATGAATTTTGTTGTATAGCTTCGGCATTTTTGAAACCCCTGATTTTTGTGAAGATATTGCTCCGGCATTTAAAACCAGACTTGTTGAATTCATGGTTACCACCGCCTGATTTTAGTTGAACTTGCATGACAGGTTATTTCCTTTGTTGGCATTGGCTTTTGCTGTTCCATGGTTCCATTTTCACCATGTCATTGTAGTGAAACTTTGAGCTGTATATTTAATTTTTGCATTTCCCCTTGTATCTGACTTTGTGATCTGGATCCTTCATGTTGTCACTATGACCTGTCTCACTGTCATGTTTGCATTTGAGCTCCTTGATGTTGCACTGCTTCATCATGGCACTTGACCTATTTCGATTTGGGCATTGTCTCGTTAATCATGTCTGCACACTCTTGAGTCTTTATTCGATAGTTGCTTGTATATACACTTGATTCATTTTGATGGTTGCTATGCACTCTGGTTTCCAGAGGTATGATTGCAGTCTTTGATGCTTGCAGCCTTCTTGCTGTTTTCACACTGCTTCCATACTGTTGCACTTGTGTACTTCTGCACTTTGACATTGTCGACCTCAGTGTTGTAACTGGATTTGTGTTCTGGTTCATGTACGATCTCCACTGCATATATAATCTCGAGCTCTATTGCTTGCAGTTCATATGTTCACACTGATGTACATGTATTTCCCACTTGTTTATTTACTTTGATTCTTTTGAACATTGTTCTTGTATCACTTGAGTCATTCGATTCAGTTGGTAATTTTGCACTGCTTCATTTGATTATGTGATGTTGCATCACTTGATATTGTCATGTTCCCCGACTTTTGTTGCCTCTGCACATGTTACACTGAGTAGATGTCGACTGCATCACCATATATCTATTGCAATTCTGTCCACTGCCCTGTCCTGTTGTACATGCTTACAATCAAATTGAGTATGATACTTGGTCTTGATATCATTGGTGTACTTGAGTGTGCACTGTGCATACTACTTGACCATTTTTGCTGTGTTGATCATGTTTCTGGTGCCTGCATCATCCTTTGTTGTATAAACTGCTGTTGGTCTTGGATTTGTGGTAATTACATTTGTATCACTTGATAGCATCAAATTTGAGTCATTTGTTGTTAGCTTTGAGCATGTTTGATTTGACCGTGTCATTTGCTTATGCTATTCATTGATCTAGACATGCAGTTGAGTTGCTTACTTCATGTCGCCTCGACTTTGGTTGTTGCATTGTGTTGAGTCATGATTGCAGTGACTTGACCTTTGCATTTCGTTTATTTTCCGAAATTTCACCTGAGTTGAACCCGTCTTTTTATTTTGGGTTTGACCTTGTGCCCGGTTGTGTACATCATCACTGTAGTGGCAAGGCAGTGCACACAAGCGTGAACTGCAGCCATACGGAATTGAGTTTTTGGGTACATTATCACTGTTGTGGCAGGGCAGTGCACGCAAGCGTGAACTGCAGCCACACGATATGTCTTTTATTGATATTCTATTTTGTTTTGATTTATTGATATTTTGCGTATTCCATATGCTGTAGTGGCGAGGCAGTGCACGCGTGCGTGTACTGCAACCCTACCCGTATTGTTATTTTAATTGATATTTCAATTGTTTGAACTGTTTTGCTTATTCAATTCAATATGATTTGAATTGTACTTTGATTGGTTTAATTTGATGATTTTGTTGTTAATTTCCGATTAGGCAATTTTGATGTTTTCCAAATTATCTTCATTGATATTCTTTTTACTTATCTTTGTTGATAATTCGAATCTGTTGATTGTTGTTTAACACTGTTACGTGTTATATTTATCGTTATCCAATTTCTTTATTTAAGGATCGGATAGACGAGATTTATTGTGATTGTCGTCTATTTGTTACTTAATTATTATCGCTTCGGTGCACTAATAACTGAGTTTGAATTAGACTGACCCGTGTATTATTTTCTTTTGAATCTAATACTCGGGTCAGACCGAGTATTTACAGGTTGTAGATATCTTACTTTGGGTTGCTGCTAGAGCTGTGAAGTCTTTTCATACTTTTGGAGTATTCGTTGTCATAGTGTAGGATGTTATGCATTCTTGTATATTATATACGATAATGTACTTGTGTATGTAAATTCCTGGGTCGACAATTTTAGTTGTATCATATGTATTGTATCACATGTATTGTAACTGACATCAGTTATTCTATATATGAGACTTTCCGTTTTATCTGTGTTCCGCATTTATATTATCTGTGTTATTATTATATTTACTGTCCTAAACTATTATGAACCATCGTAGTTCGTTTTATACTGGAATTGGGGTATGTCGATGGGAGTAGATAAATCAGAGATAAAAAAATGAAAGAATATATATACCACTCCTATCGAGATAACCAATTCTAGTGTAAGGCCTAACTACGGATGGCCGCTCCTCAACAACCTTATTCTCCACGCTAGTTGACAACATTACACTGTAGTGTTCTTGGTTAGCGTGGGTATAGAGGTGGGGCGTCACACTCAATATTTCTAAATATATCAAATTCCTCCATTACATCAACACACTCCTGCGAATAAGGTCTCATAAATGGATCGCTACAATCTAATTCTTTTGATCCACTTGCTTCGTTGTTCGATTCCTTCTCTATTTTTCTTTTGTACTCTTCGTAAAGACCTTTTATTTTGACTCTACCACCTCAAACTTTTCACCATAATCATTGCCATAAAACCTTTTGTAACAAAACTTGACAAACTCCATCTTATATCGTGGATCAAGAATGCAAGCAATGCAAAGCAACATACTAAATTCACTCCAATATTTGTTGAACTTTAAAAACATTCTACTTGCCATTTCTGGCATAAAATCATTAGATCCCATGCATTTTTGCAATGTAAACAAAACCATAACAATTTTCGGAAAAAACAAATTAGATGTTGGGTATTTCGTTCCAGAAAACAAGCAAGTGGCATCATAAAATACTTCTAAAAAGTCGGCAATTTTTTTCGCTTTCATCCATTCCTCTTGTGTAGGACAATAAATATAATTTTTATCAACAAGCTCTAAACGAAAAAGTGCTTGTTTATAATATATGGCACTTTTCAACATAATAAAGGTTGAATTCCACCTTGTTGTAACATCTTGATGCAATCCTTTGTTACTATTATCCAACGAAAGATCAGCTATACATTCTACGAAATGTTTTTTTTCTTGATTGCGAACCTTTGATATACTTGATGCTTTACCTTATATTATTTAAACACAAAGCAATGCATTTTAAACCATCTTGTACCATTAAATTTAAAATATGTGCCGTGCATGGCACATGCAAATATTCTCCATTTGCAATTAAGGCTTTACGATATGTAAGATGAGGCTCTAGTTGCTCCACAAATTTATCGTTAGAAGAAGCGCTATCTAATGTATAAGCAAATATCTTATCTTCAATGTCCCAATAAGCAAAAGACTAGATATTTTTCCAAAAATAGCAGCTCCGAAATGTGGTGGTGGCATAAGACAAAAACTTAACAATTTTTTTTTTAGTTACCATTCATCATCAATAAAATGAGCCGTTAGGGTGATATAGCCATCCGTAGTAACCGATGTCCATAAATCGGTTGTCAAACTTACCCTTCCCGTACATGTTTTCAGAAAACATTTAAGCTTATATTTTTCCATTCCATATAATTTCAAAACATCAGTACGAGAGGTATTTCTCGAAACGGATAGAACTCTATCGTTAAGATATGAATGTATATCACGAATGCCTTCATAATGAACAAACATAAATGGAAAATTGTGTCTAATAATTGCCTTGGCCATTAACTCTCTATATTTATTTTGATTAAAAATTGTTTGATTTTGTTGCAATGCTTTCGCACTTATCATGGAACATCTCGGTATGTGTTTTCTTAGATTGGAAGTACCGTACTTACCTCCCCAAATATATGACTTCTTACATTCCTTACAATAACATGTTTGCTTTTCCCCTTCCACGACTTCATTCTTTTGAAAATACTCCCAAACTTCAGAATGAGTACTCCTAACTCGCTTTTTCCCCACAGAACAATTTACCGAATCAAGTTCATTCTCCAAATCCTCCATAGCAGCGTTATCATGCTCGATTGAATCCATAATCTACCACTTGAAAATCACAAATAAATATTCTATTTTGCAATCAATGTATCATTTTACCGTCAAAATTTTACTTAAGACGAGATAAAAACAACTTTCAATCATTCAAGAGTTATGGGAAATCAAATAAAAATTGAGTGGGATAATTGAAATAACCTTGGAATATAAATAGGTTGCAAAGTAATCAATGATCTATCCATGCTGACACAAATATTAGTGATCAATAGAGAAAAACGTGTAGCAAGCTAGTGTTTCACTCATTTTTTTGTTCTTGTTCCACAGATATATTCTTCTTCTAAACTATCTAGTCCTTCCATTCTATAAAGTAAACAAAATTAAAGAATCACTTTTATAACCTAACAGCGTGGTAGTTTATATTGTCAAAGCATAGAGAGATCAATTAATAACCTAACAGGTAGTCTATTTTCTTTGTTATTTATCATGAGGTTGATGCATATACTCTCTGGAGATTTTACATGGACATGACACTGTCCATTTTACCAGAATATTGACAAATAAAATCCCCTACAGTTTGTCGGTTGAAACATGAATGGTAGTCAAGATAAATTAAACAAAGTTATAGTAGTGGTAGAGCAAAAGATGACTTTGTTGAATACTAAACGGTACAAATTGTTTCCTTGTAATAGTGTTACTTGTAAATTTTATCTGAATCATCAAAAGAATAAAACACATGCAAAACAGATTCTAGTCTAGTGAGATAAAATATTCAATGACTATGAAATCAAAAAATTTCTTTTAGCCTTAGAGATATACAATATTTAAAGCCTAAACAGAAGGTCCATAGATTTGAAGAATGAGAAAATTGAACCTGTAAATTGAATAAAATTACAGAACTATAATATGATAAAAGGCCGGTATATTGTTCTATATAGTTATATTTCTTTCTTTTTTCCTTAGAAAAACACACAAGATGGTATTTTGTTAAGAAATTGGTATACTCCATTGAAAGATTAATGTCATCAGCTTGCACTAAATAAAAAATACAATTTTCCTCCAAAGAGTGTTTTAAGTTGATAGGAGTAAGAAAAAATGAGTAAGAAAATTGTATACTCGGTTGGAGATTTTTTTTCTTTTAAGAATCAATTACAGAAAAACAAATTTCAACATTTCCATCAAATAAATTGGTAAAATCAAATATATATGTGTGTATACTAAATTTAATTTCATTAAAAGAAAGTGTATTAAATAGGTCATAATTTTGTGGATTAAACACATGCATATCTTTGGACATAATTGTATATCTTTGGACATGGCAGAAGATTATCGAATAAGTTCTGGCAAGAACAGTAAATAAATATATATATTAAAAAAAAGTGTTAGTTTTACATTTGCAAAACATTTAACCAATAAACAGTAAGGATATAATAATATCAGAATGACAAACTTTTTGCTGCCAAGTGATTTTGATGACAGTATGCTGATTTGGAATCAAAATACAACTATCACCCATTTCTATATAAATAAATATAAACCATTTGACACAGAACGTCTTCTATTTTCAGGAATAAAATGGTCCAAAATTATAACTTTGTCGGTTGAAATATGAATGGTGGAATTAAATACGAGAATCAGTATCAAAGTGAGCTAATTATGTTGTCTTTTTACTGTAAATTAATTAATGTGGGGAAAGAAAAAATAAAGACAATTACGAAACAAACAAATCGGCGGATTACTGTTTGTTTAAAAAACAAAAGCAGATTTACTGATATTTCGTCTGTAATAATGATAACCCTTTTCGAGTTGAACTAATTTTCATCTGAATCCATTTGATTTGATACACCATATACATAAATGCCATAATAATACATCATTTTAATCGCTTCGCGTAAATTAAAAATCAATTTAGGATCAATTTAGCATCAATCAACAGACGCTGAAGGTTTACAAATCCTTGACATGAAAATTAGACAAAATCGCAAGAACTAAATTACCTAGGGTTTACAAATCTAAACGACGATGAAGCTCGTACTCTTCATTCACTCGAAAACAAAGTTAAGGTTGTCGAACGTATCGTTTTTTCTCTTGGACTGATTAAAGTTAGACTTTAGGGTTGTGGAACGAAAGGAGAGAGATTGCCTCTTTTTTTTCTCAGCAGAAATTAGGGTTGGATGGGTAAGCGTAATTGGGTTGGTATGGGAAATTTTTGCTGGCAGCTGTAAACAGGTTGGATGAAAAAAAAATTAAACGGGCTGGGCCCAACCCTTTTAATTTTAGGGTAAGTGGGTTGGGTAAGTGAGTTAGGGTCAGTTTTGACGGGTCTAATCATAGCTCAACCCCTCGATGATAAAGGATCTTACCGATTTCCTCTAAGTGAATCTAGATGTTTTCACGTGGACCCATTCCGATATGTGTGGGATTACTCTTGCCATCACAAGACATGTTGAACATTGACCCAAAATATGTGCCAGTGAAGCAAAAAAGGAGAGGCATGGACCCAAAGAGCTCCGCTGCTCTCAGAGAGGAGGTGGACAAACTCAAGGCCAATGGTTTCATCCACCACGCCCTTTATCCTGAATGGGTATCTAATCCTGTACTGGTGGGGGCAAACGGAAAGTGGAGGACATATGTTTATTCCTCAAACCTTAACAAGGCATGCCCTAAGGATAGTTTTCCTTTTCCTAGAATTGATCAGCTGGTTGACTCGACAGTAGGACACGAATTATTATCATTTATGGATGCGCATTCGGGATACAATCAGATCTCGATGCACATTCTAGATCAGGAGCATACCACTTTTGCCATGGATATTGGACTGTACTATTATGTAGTGATGCCTTTCGGATTGAAGAATGCAGGGGAAACTTATCGATGTTTGGTGAATCAGATGTTTAAAGACCAGATTGATAGAACGATGGAAGTCTATGTGGATGATATGCTCGTGAAGTCACGACAGTCAAACGACCACATTCGATGCTTAATGGAGATGTTTGATATACTAAGATATTATGGGATGAAAATCAATCCACTGAAATGTTCCTTCGGTGTTGCATGCGGAATGTTTTTGGGTTTTATTGTCAATGCACGAGGAATCGAAGCCAACCTAGAAAAGATTCAGGCTATTCGAAACATATAGGCACCCAAGACTATTAAGGAAGTAAACAGCCTGAATGGAAAAAGTCACCGCGTTGAGTCAATTTATTTCCAGAGCGACCGTCAAATGTATTCCTTTCTTTAATGTGATAAAGAAAGGGAAGAGAAATTTTGAATGGATGCCAGGCTATGAGGATGCATTCTGAGCTCTAGTGGGGCACTTGGAGAGGCCCCCGGTTCTGTCAAAGCCTGTGGACCATGAGGAGTTGTATGTTTACTTGGTCGTATCTCAGCATGCCATCAGTGCAACTTTGATTCGTGAGGAGGACCGAATCCAAAATCCAGTGTACTATGTTAGTAAGCATTTAACAGGGGCAGACAGAAATTATCCTAAGATTGAGAAGTTAGCCTACTGCTTGGTGATCGCATCATGCAAGCTCTGTCCGTATTTTCAAGCACACTGGTCAGTGTTTATACCAATCAACCTCTGTGGCAAGTGCTCCAGCGACCAGAAACCTTTGGAAGGCTACTCAAATGGAACATTGAGCTGAGTCAGTTCGATGTCACTTACCTACCATGGAGGGCTATCCAAGGGCAAGTGCTAGCAGACTTCCTTGCAGAATTCCTCATATCAGACGAGTCAAGCAGTAGTGATGTGATCCCCACTGTTCGATGGAACCTGTACATCGATGGGGCATCCAATAACCATTGTTCGAAGGCTGGCATTATTCTTGCAACTCCCAAAATCAATCAATTTGTTATGCTTTGAAACTCGATTTTCCAGCTACGAATAATGAAGCTGAGTATGAAGCACTGATTGTCGGCTTGAAACTTACCAAGGAACTTGGAGTAAAATCAGTTGAAATCTTTTGTGACTCACAATTGGTGGTGTACCAAGTACGGGGAGAGTATTGGGCGAAAGGGGAAAGACTTGCCCCATACCTCGCTCGGGTTCAAGAATTGTTGGCGGACTTTATATATTATGATATTTCACATATCTCGCATGAATAAAATGGGGAAGCTGACTCATTGGCAAAATTCGCAAGTACTGGTGGTGCACAACAGATGGGCTTGGTTCCCGCCAAAACCTTACATGCCTCGAGTGTAAATGAAATGGAAATAGATTTTGTGTTAGGAGCGAAAATTGAAAGGAAGTCGTGGATGGCCCCATTCAAAGAATACCCTTTACATGGAACATTGCCCAAGAGAAAGAACGAGAGACAACAAGTCGTTCGCAAGGCCGCGCGATAAATAATGCAGGATGGAATGATGTATCGGAAAGGATTCTTAGTTCCCTTACTTAGGTGCATCGCCCACGATGAGATAAAGTGGGGCTTAAAAGAAGTACACGTGGGGGAATGCAGTGATCATACTGGGAGGCAGACGCTAGCAAAAAAGATCCTGCGCTATGGATACTATTGGCCGACTGTGAATCAGGACGCCGCGGCTATGCAAGGAGTTGCGACAAATGTCAAAAGTATGCAAAGATCCCAAGAGCACTGTCGACCGAACTCACGCAAATGGTTAGTGCATGGCCATTTGCAATATGAGAATTGATATAATAGGCTCGTTTCCATTCTCCAAAGGTGGTGTGAAATATGCAACTGTCGCGGTCGATTATTTCACCAAGCAGGCATAAGTAGGGCCCTTAGCTACGATCACCATCAAAAAATTCATTAATTTTGTTGCATGAAACATTATATGTCGCTTTGGCCTCCTATGAACTATCATTACTGACAACGAAACTCAATTTGAGAGCAGCGAGTTCAAAGAATTTTGTCAAAAATATTGCATTGAGAAAAAGTCTGCAACAGTCGCTCATCCCAGAGCAAACGGACAAGTTGAAGCCATAAATAAGATAATCAAGTCCATGTTGAAAAAGCTTTTAGAGAAGGCTAGAGGCAAATGGGTGGATGAACTTCCAACAACACTCTGGGCCTACAAAACCACCCACAAGTCCACGATTGGGCACACTCCATTCACCTTGGCATATGGCACTGAAGCTGTTATGCTAATGGAACTCGAAGTTCCCTCTCACCGGGTGACTCAATATAATCCTAGGACGAATCAGGATCTCTTACTGGAATCATTGGACTTTGTTGACGAGAAACATGAAGAAGCTGACTTAAGGGCGGCTGCATATTGGCACCGAGTCGGTCGATATTATAATGAAAATGTTCGATCGAGAACTTTCGATGTGGGAGACCTTGTTTTGAAGCGATTTACTAGTCCCGTCGCCTATGAATCCCACATGGGAAGGTCCATACGTCATCGAATGGGAGCTTGGAGAAGGAACCTTCAAGTTAGCGACTTCCAATGGCGTGGCGCTCCCTAAAGCATGGAATAGTGAGCATTTGCGTCGTTATTACACTTGGTTTATTTCTTTTGCATTTTAGTAGCAGTTGTTTCCAGAATACGTTTCGTTTGTTTTTCTCTTTTTCTGACATATAATAAGACAATTTAGTTTGACCTTATTTTCTATAATTAATAAAGGCTTGAAGCTATTTTTCTATATTTTATTGGTGTTTTGTGTTTTGTAATATCATGGAAGAATAAAATTGCATTAATCTGTCTGGCGTGTGAACACACGCACAAAGCTAAAAGTCGATTGGCTTACGATTCAATAAATCTCTAAGTCCCCGGAGCGTAGACTAGAGCACTTTGAGTCTCCGGAGTTCAGACTGGAGTATAAATGATTCCATAAATCTCTAAGTCCCTGGAGTGCGGACTAGAGTACTCTGAGTCCCCGGAGTGTAGATTAGAGTATAAACAATTCAATAAATCTGCAAGTCCCCGGAGTGCAAACTAGAGTACTCTGAGTCCCCGGAGCGTGGACTAGAATATAAACTATCCAATGAATCTCTAAGTCCCGGAAGCTCAGAATATAGTACTCTGAGTCCTCGGAGTGCGGACTAGAGTATAAACGATCCAATAAATCTCTAAGTCCTTGGAGTGTGGACTAGAGTACTCTGAGTCCCCGTAGCGTAGACTAGAGTATGAACGATTCAATAAATCTCTAAGTCCTCGGAGTGCGGACTAGAGTACTTTGAGTGCCCGGAGCGTGGACTAAAGTATGAATGATTCAATAAATCTCCAAGTCCCCGCAGCACGGACTAGAGTACCCTGAGTCTCCAGAGTGCAGACTAGAGTATAAACGACTCAATAAATCCTCAAGTCCCCGGAGCACGGACTAGAGTACTTCGAACCCCCGAAGTGCGGACTAGAGTATAAACGATTCAATAAATTTTTAGTCCACGGAGTGCAGACTAGAGTATAAATAATTCAAAAATCTCTAAGTCATATGGAAGCGGACTGGAGCTTACGTAACCCACAAGACACTGAATTTCAATTACAAGTTAGGTGATAAGCTAAACGATGAGAGTCTGTGAATACAAAAGAAACAAAATTTTATTTACTAATCAAAAATTAAGTTTCATTACAACTACTCCGAAGTCTAGATCAAAATTCTATCCACAACGACTATAAAAAAATAAAATGAAACAACTACATGATTTAGGTTTATTCAAGTTGAGCGAGGAATGACTACATGAGAGCTACCTCTTTGACTTTTTCTCCTTCTTTGGCTTCTCCGAAGGCTCCTCAACCGAACATTTTCTCCTAGATCCCTTGCTTCCCAATGAGGTGGTATCCGGGGGAGGAAGAGAGACCTCCAGAGGTGTGGTCCCATCGGAGAGAATGACCTTCCAGGGCCTATTTAGAGGATCATCAAGTTCCACTACCTGAGGTTCAATCTTAACTTCAGCTTTCTTTTTCCCTTCTTCCATGATTTTCTCCTCCATGCTCAGCTTCAAAGTATGGTCGGAATCCCCTATGATTTCAACCTCGTCATATTCATCTACAGGCGAGGGGTTCTCCAGTTTATACCCATCCAGCACCCCGATAACTTGAGCATCGGGTCCAGGGGTATCCCTAGTGTGAAGTGCCTCTGCCACTTTCTCTTCCTGCTCCATGGCGACATCACTCCTTGGAATCGGTTTGGGTTCAAAATGGCCTACATAAAGTCATAAAAGACAAATGTTAGAATACGTCTATTACTAGACAAAAGCGAAGGTCTCTTGAACTCTAGAAGGAAAAGCTACATACTGGTTTCCAATCGATTCTCAGCTGTTGTGGGAGTATCTCCCTCTAGAATAGGAGATAGAATGTGAACACCAAGCCCGGGCTTCTCCAGGACATAACCAACATGCTGATCAAGAGACCCAAGTGACGAGCGATCGACCGGCTGAACGAGATAAGGAGCCGGAGGCTCTGTTCAAGATGGGCCAGCAATGTCATCCTTACCCTTTAATGATGAGGAGTCTCTCCCGAAGAGGGCTTTCACCGTGGATAAGTCGGAAGTCTCGTTTCCTTGAAGCACTTCCCTTACAAGAGCACCTTCATCAACTTCTTTGGTGCCCAGCTCAACTCTTTTAATTTTTATTAAAGTATCCCGAGCTTCAGCCATTGATTCGAGGTAACCCTCACCTAGAAAAGATAGGTCACGGTGCATGAGAACTCATGCATTATACTCGGCAATGAGGGGATCAAATAAGCACTTAATCTCTTCTCTACCGGCCTCAGTAGCTGTCTCAAGACGAGAATCATCTTCTGTGAGCACCATTTTCTTACCCTCCTCGCGAGCTATCTCCTTTAACGCTTCAACCTTGGAAAGTTCTTCATCGAGCTTCGACTTTAGGAGTCGTGTTGCAACAATTTCATCGCAATATCGCTGTGACTCCTCCTGCGCAGCAGTTTTCTCTTCTTTCTCTTTCAAGATAGCTCCTCCAGCTCTTTAACCCATCGAGCAAGAATATCTTTTCTTTCTAGATAGAATCTTTCTCTAAAGCTAGAGCACCACTGCGTTGGATTGCTTCTTCGATTTCTTTCTTGTGAGTGGTCGCCAAGCAACTAACTGCCTTGGCCCTATCCTAGGCATTTTTCTAGGTGGCCTCGATTTGAGATTTGTATGAGGATAGCTTTTCACCCTGGGCTTTAATGATATATTTGTCGTGAATGGCTTCAAGTTTCAAGCGTTCAATTTCATGTTAATGTTCCATGGAAACCTCTAAAACTTTCTCCACCAAATGTACGAATGCATCATGATGGACATAAATATCGTTGTTGCAAGCGATGGCGCTTTGTTTGACATGTACGGGAATTGGATGAATCGTAGGGAGAAATTTCAATCCATCGAAGCATATCTTTGGGAATGTAGCCTTAAGCTCAGCTAATTTTTCTGCTGTCGATGGGTCATGTGCAGAGGCCGGGGGAGTCTACCTAGCTAGAGTCACAGATTTATTATGGGGTTCATGGGATAGCTTGTTGTTCGACGACCAGAATGTTGGTTGTGGGGAGCTTCGAATTGGGATCCCTTCTGAGTAGATTTATCCCTACTGTGCTCTGACTGAGGGGGAGGATCGTTTGGATATGAGGAATGGTTGTAAGTACTTCTTCTAGTAGATGATGAATCTTTGGGATGATAATATCTGTCACTGCTGTCTTTCCTGTCTCATTGTTTATCCGATCCTGAATCTCGACTAGAATGGTAGATGATAGAGGAACCGCGAAGGTGGTCAATGTCGAGTGTATGCCCCATATCACTTGCACAGAAAACCAAGTGAGGACGATTTAGTGGGAATCATATGATGATTAAAATTCAAGTGTAGGGTGAAGTGTAAGTGTTTGTGTGTGGTGTGTGTCCTGGTGCTTCGCCCCGATGGACCGATGTTTTTTGCTTTACTTACTGAAGTTTTCTCTCGTTGATGACGAGCCTGGGCACCTTTATCGCTTCTCGCAGGCGAATTAAGTCCCACCTTTATCGCTTCTCGTAGGCGAATTAAATCCCATAGCCTCAGGGTCATTAAAGCCATATTTAGTATGTCGTCAGGGAGGGTCAGGTCAGATATACCCTTTAATGAACCCTCTTAATTTTGAAGAGATGACTTTTTCTCCACTGGAGTTATTGTAACCTTTGAGGTTCCGCCCACTATTTTCTTTTTTAGTTTTTAAGCTAGGGTCTTTTTCCTCTTTGAAGGAGGTGCAGTTCGTCGATGCCGGGTGCGTTAGCACTGGTGCTGGGTCGGAACATATATTCTCATTAGTCGCTTTTGGCACCTCGGTTTCTTTGATTTCACCTTCCTCAGTTGTATCCGAGACACCTCCTACAGGGGGCACCAAAGGTCCGGCTTGCTCTTTGCCTTTTTCCATAGAAGATCTGGTTGTAGTGGCGTCAATTAGAAGACTAGTTCGATGGCCCTCCTCTTGTAATCATAACTTCGAAAGCAGTTCATTGGAAATAATAGACTTAATGTCCCGATCTCTCACGGAAATAGCTCGAATGGCCTCGACGGCCTCAAAATACCCAGCGCCTTCAGGTCGGGGCAGATACCTGTAAGAGTCAATAGAAGTTCAGAAAGGATGCACTTCGAGCCTTAGACAAATATTAGTTTAAAAATGAAACTTACTCCCCTCCATCCATCTTCTCGCAAAAACAGGGGGCAGCGTATGTAAAACCACTCTTGTTTATACTGGGAAAGTTTACTCCACGCACCCATCAGAATCTGGCATTTGGAATATGGCTCGAGAAATATGAAGGATGGACCGTCGGAACGTCTCTTGAAGTGGTAAATATTACGGATGTCCTCGGGAGTAGGGAGTCTAAATAAGGCACTCATAAAGAGGACGCGGGTACCATGAATAAATGCATGGCTGTTAGGGTGTAGTTGTGCAGAAGAAATCCCAATATACCACAACACTTCACGGAGGAATGAATTGAAAGGTGGCACACTTCCGACCTAGCACATAAACTTGTTGCATGCTGTATATACAGTTGGGGTCAAGTGAGGCAGATCTTGTGACGACAGAATCAGAACGTCCTCGAAGGGGATGCCATGGAAAGAACATAATTGACAGAGAGCAAATTCATCGATTTTCGAGGTTTGGGAGTGAATGGGATCATCCAGAACAACGGCCACATCTACGGCATCGGGAGCTAGGGCTATAGCCACAACAGGCAGATCTGGGATTCCAGGTGCAGGGACTGACGATGGATTCGAAGTTCCCACTGCCTCCTGCCGAGAACTTGGCTCAGGCTTGTCAGAAACTGTAGCAGAGCTTGATTTTTTGGAAATCTCTAAAGAATGATGGATGTTAATAGATACCTTTTAAGCTATACTTGAGAGGCAATAGATGTCAAAAATAACAACAAAATATTCCCCCGTGCTGTGTGTGAACTAGTGCGATGATTCAAATGTGAGTCTAAAGAACTTATGATTTTAAAAACAAATGTGACATAATGAAGTTTTGAGTTATCGCCCTAGAGACCATCATCGCTGGCCATCTTCAGTAATTTGTCATATGGTCGACGGCAGAAGTCTTGGAATCAAGCATTGGCAATATAGATCGCGAAGACTATTTTTTGCATTTGTTGGGTTAATTTCCCATTTAAAGTTGCTTAGGCGGTGGATTCGTTGGTCCAAGTTAAGTCCATGGGTATATAAGTCAATTGTCCAAGTCATTTTTCATCATTTTATGCTCAGGAAAGGAAGTGTATGGTCATAGTGTTTGTATTGATTAAATTAAGAGATCCTAATTGCCAACGCTGAACCCAACTAATCAGTACCGACCCCTATGCCTAACTCCTAAAACCGACCACTCCTCTAAACTAAGATAACCTACCCACTTCCTCTCAAAATGCCGACCCGACCTCATGACCACTTATATCGATTGCTCCACTAAACTAAAAAGACCGGCCCACTTTCTCTCAAAAAACCGACCCAGCCTCGCACAGCCTATACTGATCGTTCACTCACATTTCCTACAAACCCATACTTCCATTGAATGCCTACAGATCCAACCCTAGTCCATGAACCTACCGACTCCTATCCTCCGATCAGTATGCCGAGTGTTACTCTGTAGCCTATGTACCGATCCTAAACTTATCAACCTCTCTTTCTAAAAAAATCTATGTCAAATTCTCTCGAGTCAGTGCCAATCCATGCCAAAAATAACCCTCCACTATCATTGCCTATACTCACACTCCTCATGTTTCTCTCCTATCCCACTCACCACAAAGTGTCGTACGCATACACGGCTCGAGCTTAGGTCGAGTTCAAGAAGGCGGGCCCTAATAGTTCTAAACTGAATGTAGATCCTTACCTATGTAGTAATTTGAAGCTAGGGCGAGTGATTTCTAAGGCTTAAAGTCGAGAATGATGGGAGAGCGCGTTGAGGAGGATGATTGAATGAAGGAGGATGGCAGTTCGGTAGAGAGATGGAACTTGGGTTTTGAGTAGAGCCGAAGGAGGAAAATAATAAAGTGAAAGTACGAAGAAGAAAGTAGGGGGCTAGGCTTTTATATGGAGAGTGGGATGCAAACCAGTGTTTTCTTGAAGATCTGGTCACTTTGTTTCAAGGGGTCGGCTAGTCAACACGCTGACCCAAGCCTAGGTAAACTAATCGAGGGATCGGCCTTCATATGCCGATCCTTTCCTTTTCCTTGTTTTTAAAAAAAAAGGAAGGATAAATAAATGATAAAAATAAAATATATGTATATAAATATGTATATGTATATATGCATATGCATATTGGTACATGTAATGATAAATGAAGGTGGTAGTGTGATGGAAAGATGAATTTTGCCTGATAGGTAAAGAAGCATGGTTTTGGAAAACTCAGTGTGATTTAGCCTTCGGAAGGCTGTTTCAACCTTTGAAAGGTTAAATCAGGACTCCAGGAATTCCTTTGAGACAAGATTGACGCGTTCAAACGATGCAGAGCTTCATCAAAGGCTAAGAAAAAGCAGCATTCAGTTGTCAGTTTGAATGAAATAGCCTCTGGAAATAGGGATTACTCGCTAATTCAAAACGCGTCGTGTTGATTCACAAGACACGATTTGAGGGGCAAATGTTACCTAGTTACTTGGCCCAACTACAAGGTGATATTAGCAGAGGATTTGGTTGCGTTTAGACAAGACTCGAGCCAAGGAGATATTGGAGATATAAGGGATTGATCCAATCTGGATATTTCGGCATATACATGTGGTTCGACAGATATATATTGGCGGCTTATTTGAGTGGCTCGACATTGGAGGAAAGTGCATATGGTTCGGTATTGATGATTTCGTCCTTGTTGGAACAGGGTCATTCATGGGTCGGTCAGACTGGGTCGGTTATGATAGGCTGGCCAGACCGGTTCGGCCTCGGAGGGGTTATATCAGACGGCTCGGTCCTGGTCGGTTCGGTGTAAGTGTGAGCAACCTCAAGAGAATTGATATATGTGGGTCGGCATTCATATGCAGGCCGGATGTTATGGTTCAGCTTTTGTTGAACGATATGTATGGTTCGGTAGGGATCCGCTTAGTCAAGGTGGACTGGTCATATATGGCTCGGCATATATCGTTCGGTCATCGTGAGAAGGTTGATATGGGTCGGTCATACATGGCTCGACATGTGTCACTCAGTACCTATGGTTTAGTAGCTTGGATCCAGTCTGGCAGCTGTAACGTTCTGCCTTTTCGCACACTTTAAATCGACACACGTGCCAATTCAAACCATACGGAAGGGCAGATTTTTATGAGGTAAATAAGAAAAATAGAGAAGAGAAAAAAACTAAACAGAATCTCACAGCGGAAGGATAAAATATAATAATAAATATACAGTTCATAAAACTGTTTACAAAACATTTGATTCTTCTTTGTACAATAAATATCAGAGTTCACACACCAATAAATACCAATGCAGCGGAATACAGTGGGTAGTTGAACCATATAATATAATAATAATAATAATGAAATCTTCGTCTTCGTCCTCCAGAAATAAGGTCTTTAAATCCTAAAACGCTCGGACTAACCCGAGCGAATTTAAAAAAACAAAAACACTCGAGTCAGGACTAAAAGATCTTATGTGAGTTAAATTAACAGACATAAATATGAATGCAGTAACTCAAGAGATGCTCGGGATTTACATCTCCTAAGGATCCTTTAAACTATTTACTATGTAGTATATTGCGTTATTATAATAGTGTCTAATTGTAAAATAAACTTACTTTTTCTTAGCATTAAGGGGTTACCCATATAGCCCTTAACACGTAATAGTCCCAGTAGTCCATCCAACATCATAGTCCCTCCTGATCCGGAAGCCACCAGAGGATACCACACGAGCTACGGGAGAAATCCAAACTCGTACAAGGCGCGATAGGGTAGGTGACACGGCACAACTAGGCAATGCCAGGGTAGATATACCAATTGCTATCCGGGCTGGTGGAAACGCGTAGCCGCAGCTACCTCCCACCTCGAACCAACACCCCCAAATCAAAGAAATCAATAGTGGCCACCGAATCAATCCAAAATCAGAGTATAGTATCGAAGGAGTGCGTTCGATTAGAGGAATGACCTCATTGGCCCGAGAATCGCTCCTGTTTTAGCTACCTTATGCCAACTCACGGGAGTTGGGTCCACGTAATTACCTTATAGGAAACGCCGTCACCAACCTACTTCATTCTGGAATCTCCACCGCGTACACGGTTGTTAAAGTGGTTTTCGGAGTTGGCAGAGAGTATAACAACTTCCGATCCCGGTCTCTTTAACAACCAAACGTTATTATAACACCGCGGTCATTTAAAATAATTTAAACTTTAAAACCAGAATAAAATATCCATTTTAAACCCATATAAATACGATATCATTTATATTTTTAAAACCCCAAATCAATATGATATCATTTAGGCCCAAACCAATATAATGTCATTTTATTTTTCCAATATATATTCTTTCCAAAATCATAGGGTTTTCGAAGTAAAATATTTAGAAATCAAAACTCTGGGATATAATATTTCCAAATTATACTACCTTGAAAATCATAACTTTTAAATAAATTTCCATCTCTCAAATGGCTAAATATTAAATTCTTTTATAAAACAAAATAGTTTCTTTACATTTCACAACTCAATTCCAAATATCAATTTAAACTTCCAAATACCATTTTTAATTCTTATGTTTCAAAGCTTTAAATATTTTACCAATTCAAAAACAACTCATTTGACAAACCCATATATATCAAATTCAATTTCTTATTATTTAGACTTGAAATGTTTACTTAATGAATTCAATATAATTTAAGTAAAACCTTTAACTTCACATAATTGGAAAATCTTCCAATTTATTAAACTTGATATATTCATTTAAATCAACCTGATATTCATTTAAATCACTTTACAAAAAATCAAGTTATAAAAATCACATCCTTTAAAAATTTTAACTTTTATTAAATTTCAATTTAACTTAATATTCATCTTCCAAATCTTATCCTCATTAAAGTCATAAAAACCCCAGAAATTAGATTTTAAATAAATGCTTAATTGTATTTGATCTTAAAATCAAACTTTATTTTACTTCAAATCAAATTTATACGAAGCTTAAAAACCGAAAATTACTATATATATATATATATATAACCAATTCAATATCTCATAAACCATATATATATATAGCTTTACAAAACCATAAAGACATTTCAAAATATATTATATATATATATACCGCGGTGCCTGTATAAAATTTTCTACCCTATGGTCATGTGATACGGATGTTTATCATTTCAATCCGCAATTTAAAATAAAAATGCGGTTGTATATCATTTCAAACCGCAATCCCGAATGAAATGAAAGTGCATGATGACTTGAAGTTTATACAATATAAATGTAGCATCCATTCATCCAAATATCAATCATTAACCATCATTTGCAATCATCATCCAATTTAAACAATCATCGATATAGAGCATATAAATTATACAGGTAATAAATAACATGTATTAACCAACAGTTTATATCCAATAATAAATTCAATAACTGTTAAACTAGCAGTTTATATGCAAATAAATAAATTTAAATTTAACTGATAGTTAATATGAAATAAAAATAAACATAACTATGACAGGCAGTTAATACGCAAATAAATAAATTCTAACTGTCAAATTTATATGCAATAAATAAAATAAACTAACAGTTAAATTAAATAAATGCGATTTAACTGAGATGATGAATAAAACATGCCAAATAATCATAAATAAATTCCAACTCGTATTTTAAGTCAAATTAACAAACATAAGAAATTTAGAAGTTGTGAGTGGGTTAAAACACTCACCTTTTGAATTTAAATCGAATTTAAATCCGATTTAAACCCAAAAATTCGACGGTCTCCAAATCTGTCCAAACCAGCGTCAAAAGAACTGGAATTTAATTACGATCCTAACAAAAAAAATTCGCGTGAAACGGATAACGTATGAGAAAGTTATACGCTTTATAATGATTGAATTTTAATTTAAATAAAAACAAAATAAAACAATTTGAAGCCACTCACCTTTGCCACGTCACACGTCGTCCCCCCTTCTTACAGTACGCACGTGACATCTCCTACAGGGTTTCGAAACCCTACTCCCTGAGCCGCCACCAACCAAACACCTAACGCCGCCAAATCCATCGCCAAGCACCAGATCAGAGGCTGCCAACGGCCCTGCCACCTTCGGCCGCACCTTGTAGCCGCGCGCGCATCCCTAGGTGGCTGTAACCACCTCCGCCGCCGCCCCTCACTCGGCCAGATCCGGCTGATTCCGATGCCCATCTGGTCGAAGTGACTGTACCGATGCGCTCTACTCAACACCCTTTACGCAACCATGCCCCCCGATCGAACTAAGGACGTAGATCCACCGTTGAATCGGTCAAACTCCACTACGAACGTCCTGTATTGATTCGTGATTTCTGGGTAAAGGGTACATCGATTCGAAAAATGAACAGTACTAGGAGATTACGCTCATCGAGAGCTCTAACATATATTTTTTAGGAATTTTTCTAAGATGTTTGAATTTTCATTTGATTTTTGAATAGAATTGGATCTGAAATTTGCATCCATTGAGGAAGAGAAAGAGTTGAAGAAAATGAACGTACGAACAAATGATACTAGATGGAGGCTAGGGTTTATAATCGACTATTTATATGTAGGGTTAAAATAGAGTAAATGGACCGGATAAATGAACGTGCGGAACAAACTATGGCCCAAAAAGCCCGTTCTGTCTCCGGAACGAAATTTGGTAAACCCATATATCAAAGTAGGTATTTTAAAATATTCTGAACGAGATGGAAAAAGTTTCACATCCAAATTCGATCATATGAATAAGTTATGCTGAAATCAATATTTTCAAATTGATTTCAATTAAATTGATTTCAAGGCGTTTCGCGTTCGTACGATCAAACGACAAGTCTGATCGCTAGGAAACTTGAAACCCTACAATAGTTCACTGTTACGGATTCGATGAAACTGGTTTCGTCGAAATCCGAGTCCGTGACCAAAATGGCTATTTTTATATTAATTAAATAAAATTGAAATAAATAAATAAAACCCAATTTTATATTTAGATTCTAAAATTGACCCATTTTATCACTTTTAAAAATTCTTAATCATTTACAAAGTTTCAAACAAGTTTAGATGTCAAATTACAGAAGGTAAATTTATAAATTTCAATATAAATCCTTAATCTCATTAAATTCACAAATTAAAATTTAACTTTCTAAAAATTTATATTAAATCAAAGAAATCAATGGTTATTCCATTCACATATTTCAAATAGATGGATTTAATATTAGATTCAAAATTTATTATCCTACCATTCTTCGATTACACTTAAATCCCTATTGATGTTATATTTAGATGTTAAATTTTCATTTATTTCGATTAAACCTATTATCATATATTACTTTAATATACTGACAGGCTTACTTTTGCACCCTTTCATTTACCCAACTGCCATTTTATAAATAAACTTAACAATAGATTCATACTCTATTACATAAATGCATACCCTTTTATCTAAATTAAAATCTTTGTAACTTCGAACATTTAATCCATTTAATTCCAATTACTCCTTTCATTAAATTTTGGATTCAAATCAATTTATAAAGCTTTACCTCCATTCTTTATATACACTAACCATCATTTAATGAAGAATTTATTTACATTATTCCCCATTTATTACCTTACTTTATTTATCGTAACCTTTAATTTATAATTATTGCAATGATTTCCGATTTAATTGAAGGAACTAAGAATATAACTCATAATAGTTGTGGTAAAACTCTTAATCCTACATTTATAAGTATATCCTTATCCGTTATATCTATAAATTAAGTAAATTCCATTTTTAAGTCCTTTAAATTTATTACTAAATATCCATTTACCTTTTCCATCAAATTTGAATTCCATCGAATTAATATAACCAATCAGATTTCCATTCACACTTTAATATAAACCTAAAATTTGCAATTCATTATCTTGTATTGATTTTATACAATTACCATTAACTTTACATTCCATTACTATTCAATATATATTCATTCATCAATCAATTCGATATTTATTCTTCTTTCCTTCTAATTGATAAATAACCTAGTATACATTTACTTGCATTCATTTCATTCCGTTCATTTATGGGTATTGTATTGAAATTTAATTTATTAGCAAATACCAACATTATTACCATTCATTACAATTAGATTCCAAATTTTTATTCAATACCCTGAATAAATAACATATATATTAATCAAATCCTTACATTTGTTTTACTCATATTTAAAATCAAATCATAACGTTTAAATGATTTAATTGAGTTGGAATTTCATTCAAGTCATAAATTATTAACTTGCATAAATATGATTCCTTAATTTATTCCAATTACCGTTCACAATAATTTATTGCATTAAATCAATTTTATACTTTCATAAATTTCTCATATTAAATTTTATTTCATAGATAAATCCAATACTTGCCTTACTTTACTTATTTTAACTTTATCCAAATGCACAAATTTTCACTATTCCAATTAATTGAAATATAAAATTAAATTTTGTAAATTTTTATTTACCCTTGATACATCAATTTCAATATTTGCTTTCATATAAATTAATAAGATTTCTATTTCTCTCTAAATTTAAACTAAAAATCTTATTAATTTAATTCATTTTAATATCGAATTTACATGGGTCGTTACACTCTTTCCCACTCAAAACTTTTCGTCCCCGAAACGGAAAAAGAAGGGGAAAAAAGTTCAATAACAATACATCTTATTCAAAATATTTAACTTATAAACAATAATTTACTAAATTTATTACCTTAAATAAAATATACCCGTTTTATAATCATTATATCCTTTTATACTTAAATAAATAAAGTTTGGAAAAACATTTTCAAAATAATTCTAAGTCCAAAATTTAAGGAAAATTTTGGCAGAGTCTCCTTTGTATGGAGAGGCTCGGGAGAAAATATAATATTAAATACTACAAAATCTCACATATAATATCCAAATTATTATACCCCAACACGGGAAAATATACAAAATAGCGCTATAAACCGAAATCCGAAACGTACCTATTTGTCGGGAAATTTACGCTAAATTTTATGGAACCAAAAGCAGTAGCAATTGCTTCCATAACCTGCATTTCTCTTATAAAATCCAAAAGATTAACAATTTATATAAAGTGAAATATTTAAGTGGTTTCAATCACTAATAACACTGAATACAACAACTACACAACAAAACAAAACAACCACTCAATCAAAGAAACAAATAGTTGTTCGGGTTCAAAACTTGAAATGGTACGGAATGAAAAATAACTATCCAGTGCATCATTTACTCAACAGTCTTAGATGGGACAAAATAGATTATTTATTCATCCAACAACTTCAAATTTCCTTAACCAACCAACCATAGATCAAACAATATCAATTTAAACCAACAAATCAAATTAACTTATATAAATTCATTACATACTTTAGTTGTTTGATTTCCTTTCTTTTATTCAAACCACATAAATTTTCCTTTTATAATTTACATTTATTTCTAACAAACTTTAAATTTTATTTTCTCATTCAGTGGTTGTTTCCTTTATTTCTACTTATTACTTACAATTATTCGTTTTTATTTATTCAGGTCATGTAAGTTTCTTTTATTTGTATTATATTTAATGCACTTCTCAATTTCAATCATTTATTCAATGCTTATATTTAAATTATATTTAATTATAGTAACCCTTTTAATTACACTTAAATTCTTAACCTTATATATCCATTCTTACAAGTAAAGGATTTTATTAATTCTTTGACTAGGGTTTGCAGTTATTTATTTATATTACCTACTTTCCATTATATTCAACTAGTAGCATTTAAATCATACTTAAGTTTATAAGCCTACACATCAATCCTTATTTATTAAAGAATTTCATTTTATTTACTTAAGTTTACACCGTTAAATTCTCATTTATAATAGCAATTCATTGCATACTTCATTACCTACTTTTACTTGTACACATTTCTATTACATTTCTTATTAAACATTTCAACTTTTAATATTTGGTAAGTTATATATGTTTTTAAAGAATATACTTGAAAGTTATACAAGTTTCTTATTTCCTATGGTAAATTTAACGTTCAATAATAATATTCTTTATTTCATAGGTTATAATTTCAACTTTCATTTAAGACCATTCATAACCTATCATTAAATCTCTTATTTCCTTTAGGGGTTTTAATTTATTAATTACCTATGTTTCAATTCACTATAATAATTGAAACAATTAACTAATGGAAATTTAAGAATTTAATACCGAGTTAAATTTCAATTTATTTTAAAACAATAGATAAATATATTCTTACAACTTATATATCTCTAATTATATTTAAAACAATTCAAAATTTATATATTTTTCAAAGATGAATCTGCAGTAGAACTATTACAACGGCCTTTCCCCTTCGAAACTCGAAAATGAAAGTCGATGATGCGGCCGCCATCACCGAAATTATTTTCCAGCGACAGAGAGGAAAGTACAACACTTATTTTCTCAAAAATCTTCTTTAAAACGATTCTTCCGAATTATATTGAAATATTTATCAGAAAATACCTATAAACAATATTATTTATTCCAAAAGATTTCGAAAGAAAGTTTTTCAACTTCGGAACTAAATTCTAAATTTCCAATTTTATTTATTTTATTTTCAACTTAGCTTCAATTTATTATTAATATTTTCATTACCTAACACCCAATCTATAGCAACCAAATATATATCTTTATAAAATATTTTTATATATAGAAAATATAATAGGCAAAGTTATTTCATTCACCTGTATTAAAAACAAATATTATGTCGGTCTGTCCTATTAAGTATTTAGAAATTCCTATTGATGTCACAGCGTCCCATGCACCAACCAGAATTTATAAATACAAAACGGAACAGATTAACACAATATTAAAACCTTTTTATAACACTAACAAATACGCTCTCTCATATATATACACTCAGCGACTCCCATAGGGTATTACTACCCTATTAACAAAGAGTCAAACCCCCACAAAGCTAAGGTTTTATCGCTAAACCAAAGCTCTGATACCAGATGTAACGTCCCGCCTTTTCGCACGCTTTAAATCGACACACGTGCCAATTCAAACCACACGGAAGGGCGGATTGTTATGGGGTAAATAAGAAAAATAGAGAAGAGAAAAAAACTAAACAGAATCTCACAGCGGAAGGATAAAATATAATAATAAATATACAGCTCATAAAACTGTTTACAAAACATTTGATTCTTCTTTATACAATAAATATCAGAGTTCACATACCAATAAATACCAATGCAGCGGAATACAGTGTGTAGTGGAACCATATAATATAATAATAATGATGAAATCTTCGTCTTCGTCCTCCAGAAATAAGGTCTTCAAATTCTGAAACGCTCGGACTAACCCGAGCGAATTTAAAAAAACAAAAACAATCGAGTCAGGACTAAAAGATCTTATGTGAGTTAAATTAACAGACATAAATATGAGTGTAGTAACTCAAGAGATGCTCGGGATTTACATCTCCTAAGGATCCGTTAAACTATTTACTATGTAGTATATTGCGTTATTATAATAGTGTCTAATTGTAAAATAAACTTACTTTTTTTTAGCATTAAGGGGTTACCCATATAGCCCTTAACACGTAATAGTACTAGTAGTCCATCCAATATCATAGTCCCTCCTGATCGGGAAGCCACCAGAGGGTACCACACAGGCTACGGGAGAAATCCAAACTCGTACAAGGCGCGATAGGGTAGGTGACACGGCACAACTAGGCAATGCCAGGGTAGATATACCAATTGCTATCCGGGCTGGTGGAAACGCATAGCCGCAGCTACCGCCCACCTCGAACTAACACCCCCAAATCAAAGAAATCAATAGTGGCCACCGAATCAATCCAAAATCAGAGTATAGTATCGAAGGAGTGCGTTCGATCAGAGGAATGACCTCATTGGACTGAGAATCGCTCCTGTTTTAGCCACCTTATGCCAACTCACGGGAGTTGGGTCCACGTAATTACCTTATAGGAAACGCCTTCACCAACCTACTTCATTCTGGAATCTCCACCGCGTACACGGTTGTTAAAGTGGTTTTCGGAGTTAGCAGAGAGTATGACAACTTCCGATCCCGGTCTCTTTAACAATCAAACGTTATTATAACACCGCGGTCATTTAAAATAATTTAAACTTTAAAACCAGAATAAAATATCCATTTTAAACCCATATAAATACGATATCATTAATATTTTTAAAACCCCAAATCAATACGATATCATTTAGGCCCAAACCAATATAATGTCATTTTATTTTTCCAATATATATTCTTTCCAAAATCATAGGGTTTTCGAAGTAAAATATTTAGAAATCAAAACTCTAGGATATAATATTTCCAAATTATACTACCTTGAAAATCATAACTTTTAAACAAATTTCCATCTCTCAAATGGTTAAATATTAAATTCTTTTATAAAACAAAATAGCTTCTTTACATTTCACAACTCAATTCCAAATATCAATTTAAACTTCCATATACCATTTTTAATTCTTATGTTTCAAAGCTTTAAATATTTTACCAATTCAAAACAAACTCATTTGACAAACCTATATATATCAAATTCAATTTCTTATTATTTAGACTTGAAATGTTTACTTAATGAATTCAATATAATTTAAGTAAAACCTTTAACTTCACATAATTGGAAAATCTTCCAATTTATTAAACTTGATATATTCATTTAAATCAACATGATATTCATTTAAATCACTTTACAAAAAATCAAGTTATAAAAATCATATCCTTTAAAATTTTTAACTTTTATTAAATTTCAATTTAACTTAATATTCATCTTCCAAATCTTATCCTCATTTAAGTCATAAAAACTCCATAAATTAGATTTTAAATAAATGCTTAATCGTATTTGATCTTAAAATCAAACTTAATTTTACTTCAAATCAAATTTATACGAAACTTAAAAACCGAAAATTACTATATATATATATATATATAAATAACCAATTCAATATCCCACAAACCATATATATATAGCTTTACAAAACCATAAAGACATTTCAAAATATATTTTATATATATACCGCGGTGCCTGTATAAAATTTTCTACCCTATGGTCAAGTGATATGGATGTTTATCATTTTAATCCGCAATTTAAAATAAAAATGCGGTTGTATATCATTTCAAACCGCAATCCCGAATGAAATGAAAGTGCATGATGACTTGAAGTTTATACAATATAAATGTAGCATCCATTCATCCAAATATCAATCATCAACCATCATTTGCAATCATCATCCAATTTAAACAATCATCAATATAGAGCATATAAATTATACATGTAATAAATAACATGTATTGACCAACAGTTTATATCCAATAATAAATTCAATAACTGTTAAACTAGCAGTTATATGCAAATAAATAAATTTAAATTTAACTGATAGTTAATATGAAATAAAAATAAACATAACTATGACAAGCATTTAATACGCAAATAAATAAATTCTAACTGTCAAATTTATATGCAATAAATAAATAAATTAACAGTTAAATTAAATAAATGCGATTTAACTGAGATGATGAATAAAACATGCCAAACAATCATACATAAATTCCTACTCATATCTTAAGTCAAATTAACAAACATAAGAAATTTAGAAGTTGTGAGTGGGTTAAAATACTCACCTTTTGAATTTAAATCGAATTTAAATCCGATTTAAACCCAAAAATTCGACGGTCTCCAAATCTGTCCAAACCAGCGTCAAAAGAACTGGAATTTAATTACAATCCTAACAAAAAAAAATTCGCGTGAAACGGATAACGTATGAGAAATTTATACGCTTTAGAATGATTGAACTTTAATTTAAATAAGAACAATATAAAACAATTTGAAGCCACTCACCCTTGCCACGTCACACGTCGTCCCCCCTTCTTACAGTACGCACGCGACATCTCCTATAGGGTTTCGAAACCCTACTCCCTGAGCCGCCACCAACCAAACACCTAATGCCGCCAAATCCATCGCCAAGCACCAGATCAGAGGTTGCCAACGGCCCTGCCACCTTCGGCCGCACTTTGTAGCCGCGCGCGTGCATCCCTAGGTGACTGGAACCACCTCCGCTGCCGCCCCTCACTAGGCCAGATCCAGGTGATTCCGATGCCCATCTGGTCGAAGTGATCGAACCGATGCGCTCTACTCAACACCCTTTACGCAACCATGCCCCCCGATCGAACTAAGGACGTAGATCCACCGTTGAATCGGTCAAACTCCACTACGAACGGCCTGTATTGATTCGTGATTTCTGGGTAAACGGTACATCGATTCGAAAAATGAACAGTACTAGGAGATTACGCTCATCGAGAGCTCCAACATATATTTTTTAGGAATTTTTCTAAGATGTTTGAATTTTCATTTGATTTTTGAATAGAATTGGATCTGAAATTTGCATCCATTGAGGAAGAGAAAGAGTTAAAGAAAATGAACGTACAAACAAATGATACTAGATGGAGGCTAGGGTTTATAATCGACTATTTATATGTAGGGTTAAAATAGAGTAGATGGACCGGATAAATGAACGTGCGGAACAAACTATGGCCCAAAAAGCCCGTTCTGTCTCCGTAACGAAATTTGGTAAACCCATATATCAAAGTAGGTATTTTAAAATATTCTGAACGCGATGGAAAAAGTTTCACATCCAAATTCGATCGTATGAAGAAGTTATGCTGAAATCAATATTTTCAAATTGATTTCAATTAAGTTGATTTCAAGGCGTTTCGCGTTCGTACGATCAAACGACAAGTCCGATCGCTACGAAACTTAAAACCCTACAATAATTCACTGTTACGGATCCGTTGAAACTGGTTTCGTCGAAATCCGAGTCCGTGGCCAAAATGGCTATTTTTATATTAATTAAATAAATTCAAAATAAATAAATAAAATCCAATTTTATATTTAGATTCTAAAATTGACCCATTTTATCACTTTTAAAAATTCTTAATCATTTACAAAGTTTCAAACAAGTTTAGATGTCAAATTACAGAAGGTAAATTTATAAATTTCAATATAAATCCTTAATCTCATTAAATTCACAAATTAAAATTTAACTTTCTAAAAATTTATATTAAATCAAAGAAATCAATGGTTATTCCATTCACATATTTCAAATAGATGGATTTAATATTAGATTCAAAATTTATTATCCTACCATTCTTCGATTACACTTAAATCCCTATTGATGTTATATTTAGATGTTAAATTTTCATTTATTTCGATTAAACCTATTATCATATATTACTTTAATATACTGACAGGCTTACTTTTGCACCCTTTCATTTACCCAACTTCCATTTTATAAATAAACTTAACAATAGATTCATACTCTATTACATAAATGCATACGCTTTTATCTAAATTAAAATATTCGTAACTTCGAACATTTAATCCATTTAATTCCAATTACTCCTTTCATTAAATTTTGGATTCAAATCAATTTATAAAGCTTTACCTCCATTCTTTATATACATTAACCATCATTTAATGAAGAATTTATTTACGTTATTCCCCATTTATTACCTTACTTTATTTATTGTAACCTTTAATTTATAATTATTGCAATGATTTCTGATTTAATTGAAGGAACTAAGTATATAACTCATAATAGTTGTGGTAAAACTCTTAATCCTACATTTATAAGTATATCCTTATCCATTATATCTATAAATTAAATAAATTCCATTTTTAAGTCCTTTAAATTTATTACTAAATATCCATTTACCTTTTCCATCAAATTTGAATTCCATCGAATTAATATAACCAATCAGATTTCCATTCACACTTTAATATAAACCTAAAATTTGTAATTCATTATCTTGTATTGATTTTATACTATTACCATTAACTTTACATTCCATTACTATTCAATATATATTCATTCATCAATCAATTCGATATTTATTCTTCTTTCCTTCTAATTAATAAATAACCTAGTATACATTTACATGCATTCATTCATTACCTTCATTTATGGGTATTGTATTGAAATTTAATTTATTAGCAAATACCAACATTATTACCATTCATTACAATTAGATTCCAAATTTTTATTCAATACCCTGAATAAATAACATATATATTAATCAAATCCTTACATTTGTTTTACTCATATTTAAAATCAAATCATAGCATTTAAATGATTTAATTGAGTTGGAATTTCATTCAAGTCATAAATTATTAACTTGCACAAATATGATTCCTTAATTTATTCCAATTACCGTTCACAATAATTTATTGCATTAAATCAATTTTATACTTTCATAAATTTCTCATTTTAAATTTTATTTCATAGATAAATCCAATACTTGCCTTACTTTACTTATTTTAACTTTATCCAAATGCACAAATTTTCACTATTCCAATTAATTGAAATATAAAATTAAATTTTGTAAATTTTTATTTACCCTTGATACATCAATTTCAATATTTGCTTTCATATAAATTAATAAGATTTCTATTTCTCTCTAAATTTAAATTAAAAATCTTATTAATTTAATTCATTTTAATATCGAATTTATACGGGTCGTTACAGCAGCTCAGCACGTCTTGTTCGGAAAGTATCAGGGAAGCCTTCAAATTACCACAGGGGGATACGGTCATTGCTTTCATGCTTGGAGTCACGTGCCTAACTGCTCCGAATCATTTGACTACTCGCTTTGAGTCATCCGCAAGGAAACCTTGGATTGACATCACATGGGTCGATGATAGAGGGTCGGTGCATCGAGATCGATCGACCTGAATCATCTCTTGTGGCATGAACTGTCTTATTCGTGGACTCGCATAGGGGAACCAGCCTGTCTTCGTCTATAAATAGATGGGTAGGGGTACAGTTGAAGAGACCTATTTTCGAGAACTCCAGAGACAATCTGCCATTGTTTATACTTGTTTCTTTTCTGTTTAAACTTTCATTCAAGTTGTTTGTTTATGGATTGAATCTGTACTCAAGTGATTGCAAAAGTAATAAAGTGTAATATCCCGGAATTTTGGACAATATAAATTTAATAATCCGTGTTTAAATTTAAGTTGAATTGATAATTTTTGTTAATAAATTTGATTTGATTTAATAATCTTCACTATTTAAATATTTAATTTGTGAATTTATCTTTAATAAACTGATAAATCTATTTTCTATTTAATAATGTATACGTATATATATATATATATATATATATATTTTAAATAGATAAGTTGTTTTTAATTAAATTAGTATAGCATAATTTTAATATTTTGAATTTAGGAATTGTGATTTATTTTTGGATTTAAGCTTTTCAAAAATATTTAGTAAAATACTAAATGATTTTAAATATGTAAGATAAATGTTTTATTGGTTTAAAATTCAATTTTAACTTAAGTTTGAATATTTAAAATAAGGTTCTAAAATGTTTGTTTTATTCTTTTTAAATTATTGATTTAATAAATGTGATTTATTAATTTAATATGAAGTTTAAAAAAATGAAACATGTATTCAAATAAGTTATAATCTCTTTATAAATCTATTTCAAGTAATTTAAAATATTATTTTCAAATGATTTATTTGTATATTGTTTTATTTATATTAACACTTTGCTTTATTCTTTAAAAATTAATTATATACATAACTAAGTATTAAAAACTAATTAATTAAGTTAACTTTCATTAACACTTAATCAAAATACTAATTACTTAAAAGATACATGTGTAAGCATCTTAAAAACCTAAGTTAACATGTGTTATGTATTTAAGCAAGAGAATTTACATGTGTTGATAGTTTAAGCCAAGTGTCATTGTTCAAATTTTTATTTTTCTTTAATTTTAATTTAAATAAAAAATATTGTTATATAACTTGCATTTTTCATTTCCTTTTCTTTTCTTCATTTTCATCTAAGAATTATTTCAGCTGAGAAAAACCATTTTTTTCACCTCTTCATAATTAAACTCTCTGTAACATATTTGTTAATGCATAACAAACTGCATTTTTTTCAAATCTGCAACCATCCTATGAAAAAATCATTACCTCCTTCAAAAACCTATAATCAAACTCCTCAAAATGCAAAATTAAATCACCGATCCCCTTGCAAAGGCCTGCATTCAATTCATTTTTCAAAATCTGGAAAGAAATTGCATGTTAAAATACCTGCATTTCTATTTTCTTCAATCTGTAACATGCAAAATACAACCTGCATGTAAAATCTGAAAATGCAAGATTCTGCATTTTTAAATCAAGTATGAAGCCTGCATGTTTTCAAAAACAATCTGGGATGAAACTACAAATTTCAAATTGCTATGCATTCCCTTCAAGCAAACAACCTGCGTGTAAGATCTGGAAGCATCTTTTAAAAACAAGATTAAAAAGCATCAAAATTTGAAGCAAGTTCAAAGGGGCATTTATCAGTTGAAGCATATTACAGAGGATGTTCTGTCTGCATTTTAATTTCAGGTGAGTAGCACCCAATTTAAAAATAAATTAAGTAGGATTGCAAGCTAGTTTATCTGATAAAAGTTTAATTATGCATATGCCTTTGAAAACTGCCTGTGTATATATGAAATGTAATGCATGTTTGATTTTCAAGGTTCTGACTGTTACAGTTTAAATTCAAATTGATAAATAATTTTTTCCCTTGATCTGGTTGCCTATGTTTTATCATTGAATGAAATTTGTTATTTCATGATAAAATAAATTTTAAAAGTTTTTTTATTATAAGTTGTATAGTTCTGTGTTATCTGGAACATAACAACACGGCTAAATTCTGTAAAATTGGAAAATTTTAAGTATCATAAATCAATGGTTTTGGATTAGGAATCAAAACTACTTCCAACATTCTGATTTTTAAAAGAAGAATTTAAATTTTTAATACCTTATACTGAGAGCAGTTTAAACCTTTCTGTATTTTATAAATTGAGTGAACTCTGTTGATTTTAATGATCGTTTGGATTTAAATTTCTTTTAGTGATAGTGTAGTGATCAGTGATATTAGGAAATTTTTTAGTTTGAATTGAAATTCAATTTTGATGTTGAAATTTGGAATTGTCAGTTATGAACCCTAGTTTTATTGGGTCACTGATTTTGTTCGAATGTGGCCTCCTGGGTTGATCGAGTTCAACCATGATTTGTGAATGGGTAGATGGTGGTTTGGGAAAGTCCTCGTCGGAGTACGGAAGGTGATGGTGGTCGGTGACAGGGGAAATTGATGTTGACAGGTTGGGGATGTTGTTGCTGTCGGTAGTTCCAGGTTTTGGAATTTGAGTCTCAAACTTGAATTCAAGCACATGATGTAGAAGTGGGTGTTGAGTTGGCCTGAGGGAAGGATTATTGATCGTGGGATGGTCGTGGGTTTGGCCAATGATGGCCGGAGTGGATGGGCAGGTGTACGGTGCAGAAGTGTACATGGTGGTGTTGATTTTTGGGTTGCAGGGTTTTATACCTCGGGATGGTCTCAGGTAAATGGGAGTGGTGACTCGAAGCAGAGGATCATATGACTCGAAGTAAAATATGTGGTAGCTCGGGTTTGTATAAGTGCTTCAGGTTTTAGGATTTTGCAGAGTCTTATTTCCAGGTTTTAAAATTTTAAAAGTAAGTTTTTAAAATGTAAACTTAAAACCTGAACTAAGTATAAAATTTAAACTAAATTTAAATATAAATTCAATTAGTTTAATTCTGGGTTTTTATAATAATTTAAATTTTGAAACTCTAGTTTGGTCTTAGCATAATCTGGAAATCTGTTTGCAGTTTTTAAATTTTAAAAGTTAAAATTTTAAATGTAAACTTAATTTGAACTTGGGTTTTTAAATTTGAATCTAAAATATGAATTCAAATAAGTTTGAGTTTTGGTTTTAGAAATAATTTAAATTCAGAAAGAAAACTTAAGCTTGGATACTGTTTTCTGTTTTAAATTTAAAAGTAAAATTTTAAGATGTAACTGAAAATTTAAACAAAGTTTAAATCTGGAAAACTGAAATTTAGAATAGATGAAATCTGAGTTTGAAATTAAATCTGGGAATTTATATTTAGATTTTAAACTTTTTAAAGTATAAAGGAACCTTGGTTTTGAATTTGAAATATGAGTTTTAATTTATGAAATAAGAATTTAAAATAAGTTTAAGTTCAATTTTTAAAACCTGAAAATTTATTTTAATGCCAGTTTTTAAAATAAGTTTTTAAAATTTAAATTTGTTTAACTATTTTAGGGAAGGTTAAATAATTTGAATTTTAAAATGAAGATGGAAGTGTAAGTAATGTTTTAAATTTTTAAGATTTAATCTGGAATGAAAATTTAAATTGTGTTTCAGTTTGAAATTCTAAAAGAAATTTTTAAATTGAGTTTTGTTTGAAACAAATTGTTTAAATAACATTATATAAGAACAATGTTTCTTAATTTAGAACTTAAGAAATTGGTTTCATTTAAATTATTATATTAATTTAAATGGAATATTAATTAATTAATTAATTAATAATGTGGATGATTAATTAAGTAATTAATAATTTTTAAGTTAATTAATTAAATTTGAGATTAATTAATTAAGGTTAATTAATCTATAAAATTAAGGATGGTTAATTAAATTTTGATTAATGATTAAGATTTATTTAATCAAGTAATTAAAGATAATTAAGATTTTAATTAACACTTAATTAATTAATAATTAGAGATTAATTAATTGTAATTAAATGTTAATTAATTGATAATTAATAATGATTAATATAAGTTAATCTCTTAATTAAGTAATTAAGAAATGTTAATGAAGGTCATTAACTTAAGATTATTTTAACAATTAATTAATGTGATTAATTTTTGATAATTAATTTAATTAATTAATTAATAATAATCAATTGTTTAATTTCTTAATGAAAGTAATTAATGAATTAATTACTTGGTATAATTAATTTATTAGTTAGATTAATTAAGTTAAATTAATTTAAACATTTGTCGATTGTTGATAATTACTTTATGTAATTTGTAAATTTGTAATTACTTAAGGAAGTAATTAATTAATAATTACTGAATGTAATTAAAGATAATTATTATAGAAGTAATTTGGATTTAAATTACTTTGAAATTAATCAAGGATTAATTGAGATAATTAATTAAGAGTAATTAATTTATGGGATGAGTAATTAAAGTAGTTAATTGCTGAATGGTTATTAATCATGGGTGATTAATATATATGTGGTTTAAATTGAAGATTAATTACTTATGTAATTAATTTATATTGAGAGATTGATTAAATGTAATCAGAAATCATTAATTAATTAATTAATGATGTAATTTAGAATTGATTAATTAAGAAATAATCAAATGGAGTAGTTAATTAATAATGGATTAATGTAATTAACTTTAGTTAATTTATTAAGTAAGTAATTACAAGTTAATTATTTGCAAAGGGATTTAATATAATTAACTTGTGAAATTAATATTAAAGGCTAATTACTTATTGTAATTAGGAAATTATTAATCAGTAATGGTTAATTGAATGAATATTGAGATGTTGATTTATAAATTGATTTGCAATCAATTAATGGTTAAGATAAGCAGGATTTTAGTGATGAAGTAATTAATTTAATTTATTTTAAATTAATTAAAGAATTAGGTAATTAATTTAATTCATTTTAAATTAATTATAAATGGTGTGATCATTAGATCAATTGCTTATGTTTGATGATTGGTATTGATTGCCATGTATGGTTTGTAATCTCAATATGAGATGGGAGATGTATGTGATATGGATGTGTAGGTTGCTTTTGGATGATAATATGGATTATCTGATTATGATATGAATTATCTCTTGATAATGATAAGGTTGATTATCTATTGTGTTGTGAATTATCTATCTATGTGTATATAGATAATTAAATTGAATTGTTTTAAACTCTAAAACAACTTGGCCTTAAAAGACACGTTTTGGATTTCGATGAGACCGGGATCGGGTTTCCATAATTGGGATCCGAAAACCACATCGATTCCAAATTAACGTTAGGTCATTAATCCACGTGGAGCGAGTGAAGACTCGAGGTGTAAGGGCTATACGTCAGTATAACTCTGTGGGTGATTCCGTAATGAGTTGACGGAATAGTACTTATAGATTCGAGATGGTGATTCAGAGTGCAAGGGTTATTGTCGTTAACTCCGAGGGTGATTCCAAAATGAGTGTAACAAGATAATGCCTTCCATTTCGTTCGAACCCGGAACGAACTTATGGATTGAATGCTTTCAGAACATCGTCAGGTGGACGATGAGCATTCTAAGTGATATGTTCTATAAAGGTAATCGTAGCCTCAAGCCTCATTAACCGGGAATGGCTAAAACATGGGAGGTGCAGTAAGGCTTCGTGGGTAGCCCCCACTTGAGAGCAAGATTTATCCCTGTCTAGATGTCCCTTTATTTCGGCTTAGTGGTGCGGTTGCTGATCACAACTGCGGGGTGGTCTTATTTGGAACTGTTCAGTAAGGAACGGGTTCGGCTTTGTGTTGCAGGGGAGCGGGCGTACTCCTCGGTACGGTGATCTAGGCCACGTACTGTGACGGGCGGTACCCCAGTAGCCCAGCCATTGATGGAATCCAAAATCCAATAAGTGCCAACGGTTTTGATTGTATTACCCACTTTTGTGGCTAGTAGCTGGAATTTAATCATGTAACAATTTCGGCTATTTCATATTTACTTGAAAACCCTAGACACTATTATAATATCATCGGATTTCCTATCAAATGTTTTGGTTAGCGTAAGGTAAAAACTTTTCCATGTTTATGTGTGGGAAGTCTTACGCGATACCTTTTCTTTTCAAAGGGTTTTCAAAGTTAAGCAACTTTAACTTGTTACTCACACCAGACCCATGTCTGACCCGGAGTTATTTCTATTTTCTTTTAACCCTTGGGTACTCAAATTTTTACGAGTAGCCAAGGGAATTCAGGTTAGGATTCAGGTTAGCTTTGACGAATTGTGGAGGAGCATATGGAGCAGGAGGCTTCTGCGTATGGTTATATAGTTTTCCGCTGTATTGGTATCTCTGAGTGTTTCTGTATTGTGTATTGAGTTGTAATAACTAGACAGGTGTTTATAACTGTCTAGTATGTGTTGTATTGTCTGTGTAACTCTGATATTTAATGTATACTATGTAATACTTATGTTATTAATATAATTTATTCGTTCCGCTGTTGAGATTCTTGTGTTGTTTCTTTTTTCTCTTCTTTCTTTTCTCTTTTCTATCCCTTTCTTTCTTATGGATGATATGACTTTTTATGGAGAAAAAGTCGGGTCGTCTCAGTTGGTATCAGAGTGCTAGGTTGAGCGAATACCTAGTCTCTGTAGTTGTGTCTATCTTGAGAGAGCGTATTTGTATATATTATATATATATATATATAATTGTTTCTACCTATTTGTTGGGTTACCTGTTCAGGTTTTTCCAATATAAGTTATACAGGTAGATGAGGAGGAAGTGTGTGTAACACAACTACCATTGGTTGGAGTTTGAATGGATGAGGTTGGAAGTGTGTTTGTCGAGATTGTAGACCTAATACCGTCTCAAGTAAATTTTGCTTGGTGTAAGGACTTCATCGATCTCTGAAGGAAACCTGTTAAGGTTCGAAGTTCATCTTTGAAGTGCAGAATTGAGTTTTGATCTGTCGTTTGGGTATAAGCAAGCAAGTGATGATATCTTGATCTCTCAGGAAGTAGTAGCTGCATGATGAGATGCAGTGACTATGGATATTTCCGAAGGTGTTTCTTTGGAACAAGAATAAGAAGTGAGTATGCTCGGTGATGTGGCTGAGTTTAGCAGAGTGTTCTGAGTTGGTAAGAAGTCTTCTGGCTGAGTAGTTTTTCTGAAATAGAGTTCAGAAGTAGCAAAGTGGATCTTTTTCTCTGGTAAGTTGGCTAGGCCAGCATAAGCTGTTCTGTTTGGTAGAGAGAGAGCAGTTTCTTTGGATTTAGGCTGAGTTGATCGCAAAAGTGACTTGCGATAGTATGTTCTTTTGGATTGTTGAAGTTGTCCGGATTTCTTCCAGGAAGTCAGAGTTTGTCCACATCTGGAGATCGAGTTTTCTTTCCAGGAATGGAACTGGTGGTTCAATTAGTAGATGGATGGTTCCTTGAGATATAAGTTGGTGAAGTAGCTCAGGTTTCGGAGGAACATCTGAGTTTTCTTTATAAATATGTGGTACCATATTTCTGTGCTGGGTTGTCTAGTCTGTGCTTGTGCTCTTCGTCGACATTTTCTTCTGTTTTGGATCAGAGTTGTGCAGCGGAAGCAGTTTGGAGTGTTTCTGTTTGTCTTTTCCAGATAAGGAGAAGTTTGTTCTGTCTTCTGTTGTTGAGAAGAAGGGTTTGTGTTCTTGGTTTTTGAGTGATCTTGAGGAGATCATTGGATTGTTTTGATTCAGTCTGTTTCTAGTGGCATCGGTGTAGAGTAGAGCTGATCAGGAAGAATGTTGGTAGCCCAGGATCGTCCGAAGAGTTTTTATGGATAAGAGACGGAGGAATTTGGATTCTAGAATCGGAGATTTGATTTGGGATAAGTTTTTCTACGATCCAAAGAGCTATAAGTTTGAGAAGCAAGCTCCGTAGTGTTTTGGATTTCTGCTGTGATTGGTAAGATAAGTGTTTGGTTTTCTAGAGTTGAATTGCCAATTTGGACAACTGAGATTCAGAGTGTTTCACGTATCTCTGAGGGAGTACGCGTTTGATATTTCTGGTTTTAGAACCAGCAATTTAGGATGGATTGGTTGTTGAGTCAGACTCGTTTGTAGTCTGATATTCTGTATAGAATTGTTGTTAGAAGCTCTATAGCTTAGTAGTATTGATTGGATTCTATAGAGCGTCCAAAATTCTTTTGGATAATTAGATTTGTTTTGATTGTGTGAATTGGTTGCTTTGGTTGTCAGCATATGATTAACATATGCTGTGTTTTAAAAATGAATCTGTAAATAGATTATCAAATCACCTTTGTTTTAAATTTCGGGGACGAAATTCTTTTAAGGGGGAAGGATTGTAATATCCCGGAATTTTGGACAATATAAATTTAATAATCTGTGTTTAAATTTAAGTTGAATTGATAATTTTTGTTAATAAATTTGAATTGATTTAATAATCTTCACTATTTAAATATTTAATTTGTGAATTTATCTTTAATAAACTGATAAATCTATTTTCTATTTAATAATGTATATGTATATATATATTTTAAACAGATAAGTTGTTTTTAATTAAATTAGTATAGCATAATTTTAATATTTTGAATTTAGGAATTGTGATTTATTTTTGGATTTAAGCTTTTCAAAAATATTTAATAAGATACTAAATGACTTTAAATATGTAAGATAAATGTTTTATTGGTTTAAAATTCAATTTTAACTGAAGTTTGAATATTTAAAATAAGGTTCTAAAATGTTTGTTTTATTCTTTTTGAATTATTGATTTAATAAATGTGATTTGTTAATTTAATATGAAGTTTAAAAAAATGAAACATGTATTCAAATAAGTTATAATCTCTTTATAAATCTATTTCAAGTAATTTAAAATATGATTTTCAAATGATTTATTTGTATATTGTTTTATTTATATTAACATTTTGCTTTATTCTTTAAAAATTAATTATATACATAACTAAGTATTAAAAACTAATTAATTAAGTTAACTTTCATTAAAACTTAATCAAAATACTAATTACTTAAAAGATACATGTGTAAGCATCTTAAAAACCTAAGTTAACATGTGTTATGTATTTAAGCAAGAGAATTTACATGTGTTGATAGTTTAAGCCAAGTGTCATTGTTCAAATTTTTATTTTTCTTTAATTTTAATTTAAATAAAAAATATTGTTATATAACTTGCATTTTTCATTTCTTTTCTTCATTTTCATCTAAGAATTATTTCAGCTGAGAAAAACCATTTTTTTCACCTCTTCATAATTAAACTCTCTGTAACATATTTGTTAATGCATAACAAACTGCATTTTTTTCAAATCTGCAACCATCCTATGCAAAAATTATTACCTCCTTCAAAAACCTATAATCAAACTCATCAAAATGCAAAATCAAATCACTGATCCACTTACAAAGGCCTGCATTCAATTCATTTTTCAAAATCAGGAAAGAAATTGCAAGTTAAAATTCCTGCATTCCTATTTTCTTCAATCTGTAACATGCAAAATACAACCTGCATGTAAAATCTGAATATGCAAGATTCTGCATTTTTAAATCAAGTATGAAGCCTGCATGTTTTCAAAAACAATCTGGGATGAAACTATAAATTTCAAATTGCTATGCATTCCCTTCAAGCAAACAACCTGCATGTAAGATCTGGAAGCATCTTTTAAAAACAAGATTAAAAAGCATCAAAATTTGAAGCAAGTTCAAAGGAGCATTTATCAGTTGAAGCATATTACAGAAGATGTTCTGTATGCATTTTAATTTCAGGTGAGTAACACCCAATTTAAAAATAAATTAATTAGGACATATGCCTTTGAAAACTGCCTGTGTATATATGAAATGTAATGCATGTTTGATTTTCAAGGTTCTGACTGTTACACTTTAAATTCAAATTGATAAATAATTTTTTTCCCTTGATCTGGTTGCCATTATGTTTTATCATTGAATGAAATTTGTTATTTCATGATAAAATAAATTTTAAAAGTTTTTTTTTATAAGTTGTATAGTTCTGTGTTGTCTGGAACATAACAACACATCTAAATTCTGTAAAATTGGAAAATTTTAAATATCATAAATCAATGGTTCAGGATTAGGAATCAAAACTACTTCCAACATTCTGATTTTTAAAAGAAGAATTTAAATTTTTAATACCTTATACTGAGAGCAGTTTAAACCTTTTTGTATTTTATAAATTGAGTGAACTCTGTTGATTTTAATGATCGTTTGGATTTAAATTTCTTTTAGTGATAGTGTAGTGATCAGTGATATTAGGAAATTTTTTAGTTTGAATTGAAATTCAATTTTGATGTTGAAATTTGGAATTGTCAGTTATGAACCCTAGTTTTATTGGGTCACTGATTTTGTTCGACTGTGGCCTCCTGGGTTTATCGAGTTCAACCATGATTTGTGAATGGGTAGTGTAACAAACCGCATATTTATCGATTTTATATTTAAATATTTTATCGTTAGTCGGATTTTAGTCCGAAAAGCTACTTTTTGCATACGGTCGAATTAGGACTCGGGACCACTCCCATTGAGTTTAAAATGCCATTTGCGACCTTTTTGAGTATAAGCTTCGATATGTTTGGAGAAAGTTGATTTTTGCTACTTTTTACTTTGGGTTTGGTTTTTGGGCTCAGCCCTATGTTAACTTATACTCCAAAACTGAACCACTCTCCCCATTCTCCCTCACTTCTTTCTCTTTTCAGTTTTCTTAGCTTTAATGGTGGGAGAGATTGGAAATCAAAAACTCCAAAACCCTAGTTTCTCTTGCAAATCAAATTCCAAGCTCCAAACTCAAGAAGAACCCATTGGTAAGCTTCTCTTCTTCTTCTCCAACTTATTCTCTTACCAATTTCAGAAATTCCTAAACCTAATTTTGGGAATGTTCTTGTTTTTGAGCTTAGATTCAAGCTCATTTGGGTTGTGTTGAAGAGAGGTTGATTCTCCATTTGCTTTCAAGCTTCTTCTCGTTTGATTTTGTGAAAAGGTGAGATTTTTAATCTCACATCTAAGTCTATGAATTATCTTCGAATGTTAGGTATGAATTCCTAACACTTATTCGTGTGCATTTGCTTTTGGTTTGGATTGAATTGGTGTATATTCCAATTTTTGGTGTTTTGAGTTCAATTCATTAAAAAATCCTAACTTCTATGTTTGAACATGTTTTTGGTGATGCATCGAGGAGCATATAGGACCGGGTAGTCGATTGGCATAAACCCTTAGCGCCGTTGCTCGAGAGAATGAAATTTGGACGAGGTTGAAGCTCATTACTATGGGCTGGGAAGAGGCTGGCAACAGGTCCGGTCGACCAAGCTCCCTGAGTCGGCCGACCGACCTGCTGCCGAGTGCATAGGCACTCCTCTGTTTAAGGCTCGGTCGACCGACTCAGGGAGTCCGGTCGACCGACGTGCTGTTAATTGCCAGATTAGCCTATTTTGCTAATCCATTTGAATATCCAACTTTAATCGATTCGTGTTGTCTCCCTTTTGTTGTTGTCATTTATTATCGACTTAGATGACCTTTTCTTTGGGAATTTTAGATATATCCACTTTGATGGATTTTATATCGATTTCTTTGGATTTTATTCACGTTTTCGAATGTGAATCTTAGTGATTGATTGTTTCTACAATCTTCTTTGTGTTTTGTCACTTTAAAAATATAAAGGTTTTCTATACTAGTAGTAAATATCAAAACTCTTTCCTCAAACGATTTCAATACTATTTTAATACCAAATTCGTTTATAAAACCGTTTTCCAAATCTATTAGTATATATAAACCTTTACCTCACTCGTATGAGAAATCTAATTAAACGACTTAGTAAAACAAGTGGTATGAAACGCTTGCGTTCACTTTGTTGGTTAATTCTTGGACTTGTTCGATTGAAACCCTTGTGACAATTTTCTAGTGGAAATCTACAGTTTGTTCGTAAATATTTAAGTTAAGCAAGTGGTTATGGGACATGAGGCTAAACTCATATATTTACTAGCTTAGTGTAATTGACACTTCTCGTTGATCATGACGATCATCTTTGTGATTTAGACTAGCAATGTGCGATGTCTCTTTGTCTGCGAGGGAGACTAAACCCCGTTTTGTGGAGTTTCGACTCAATTTGTGATGGGGTAGCAACCCATGGTCTTCGGGCCGTTTGTGGAGCTTCGGCTCAATTTGTGATGGTTAGCGACCATGGAATTAGCGTTCCGTTTGTGATACACGTGTTGGTGGGCTTTATGCTCCCGTTTGTGATAGGCCTCCCCCCTTTGTGATTTCTGGATTTCTTGTGTAGATTCCTAGAATTTGTGTTTCACCAATTTTCGTGATTTCCATTGATAAGTTTTATCAATATTTGTGCATTGGTGAATTTGTGTGTCATTGACTTTAGTGATTTCTGGATTTCTTGTGTAGTCTTCTGGAATTTGTGTGTCGTTGACTTTTGTGATTGACATTGATATTATCGTCAATATTTATGGTATGGTGAACGAAATAAGGAGTATGACGTTTCTTTGATTCTTGTGTAGATTTGGTGACATTGATTAATCTCTTGATGATTATCAACTAAGTATGTATATATATATATATATATCACAGCTTGGCATTGTGATTATTATGTGTTTAGTCATATCTCTTATTTTATATCGTTTCATCTGATATTTATAGTTAGACTGATCCGTTTATTATTTTCTTATTAAATAATACTCGGGTCAGACCGAGATGTTACAGGTGCTTCTGCTTGACTTCTCATCCGGGATTAACTCCTTGACTTTTGGGTTAACTACTTAGATTAGTAGTTATTTTGTTGTATACATTTGAGATATAGACTCCTTAATGTATACTTATTCTTTTGTGTAGTTCGTTTAACTATTCTTTTGTGATATTGTGGATCTTTTTAGACCACTACTCTGATGTACACTTTCTAGTGTAATATTCATATCTTATTCCGCCTTTGTGATATGAATTGTCTGTGACTGATTTGTGTTATGCTTATTTCTATATTTGTTTTCCGAAGGATTTATATAGCCACCGTGTAGTAGCTTTGAGTTTGTGTCGGTATGTCGGATTTCCTCTTGAAATAGAATGCATGTTATATTATCTGACATATCGGTGCTCGCGCAAAGAAATTACATGGATGGTCGCTCCTCAACAGCCTTATTCTCCGTGCTAGTCGACAGCATTCACCGTAATGTTCTTGGCTAGCGTGGGTATAGAGGTGGGGCGTCATAGGTAGATGGTGGTTTGGGAAAGTCCTCGCCGGAGTATGGAAGGTGATGGTGGTCAGTGACGGGGAAAATTGATGTTGACAGGTTAGGGATGTTGTTGCTGTCGGCAGTTCCAGGTTTTGGAATTTGAGTCTCAAACTTGAATTCAAGCACATGATGTAGAAGTGGGTGTTGAGTTGGCCTGAGGGAAGGATTGTTGATCGTGGGATGGTCGTGGGTTTGGCCAATGATGGCCGGAGTGGATGGGCAGGTGTACGGTGTAGAAGTGTACATGGTGGTGTTGATTTTTGGGTTGCAGGGTTTTATAGCTCGGGATGGTCTCGGGTAAATGGGAGTGGTGACTCGAAGCAGAGGATCATATAACTCGAAGTAAAATATGTGGTAGCTCGGGTTTGTATAAGTGCTTCAGGTTTTAGGATTTTGCAGAGTCTTATTTCCAGGTTTTAAAATTTTAAAAGTAAGTTTTTAAAATGTAAACTTAAAACCTGAACTAAGTATAAAATTTAAACTAAATTTAAATATAAATTCAATTAGTTTAATTCTGGGTTTTTAAAATAATTTAAATTTTGAAACTCTAGTTTGGTCTTAGCATAATCTGGAAATCTGTTTGCAGTTTTTAAATTTTAAAAGTTAAAATTTTAAATGTAAACTTAATTTGAACTTGGGTTTTTAAATTTGAATCTAAAATATGAATTCAAATAAGTTTGAGTTTTGGTTTTAGAAATAATTTAAATTCAGAAAGAAAACTTAAGCTTGGATACTGTTTTCTATTTTAAATTTAAAAGTAAATTTTTAAGATGTAACTGAAAATTTAAACAAAGTTTAAATCTGGAAAACTGAAATTTAGAATAGATGAAATCTAAGTTTGAATTTAAATCTGGGAATTTAAATTTAGATTTTAAACTTTTTAAAGTATAAAGGAACCTTGGTTTTGAATTTGAAATATTAGTTTTAATTTATGAAATAAGAATTTAAAATAAGTTTAAGTTCAGTTTTTAAAACCTGAAAATTTATTTTAATGCCAGTTTTTAAAATAAATTTTTAAAATTTAAATTTGTTTAACTATTTTAGGAAAGGTTAAATAATTTGAATTTTAAAATGAAGATGGAAGTGTAAGTAATGTTTTAAATTTTTAAGATTTAATCTGGAATGAAAATTTAAATTGTGTTTCAGTTTGAAATTTTAAAAGAAAATTTTAAATTGAGTTTTGTTTGAAACAAATTGTTTAAAATACTTTATATAAGAAGAATGTTTCTTATAGAACTTAAGAAATTGGTTTCATTTAAATTATTATATTAATTTAAATGGAATATTAATTATTTAATTAATTAATAACGTGGATGATTAATTAAGTAATTAATAATTTTTAAGTTAATTAATTAAATTTGAGATTAATTAATTAAGGTTAATTAATCTATAAAATTAAGGATGGTTAATTAAATTTTAATTGATGATTAAGATTTATTTAATCAAGTGATTAAAGATAATTAAGATTTTAATTAACACTTAATTAATTAATAATTAGAGATTAATTAAATTGTAATTAAATGTTAGTTAATTGATAATTAATAATGATTAATATAAGTTAATCTCTTAATTAAGTAATTAAGAAATGTTAATGAAGGTCATTAACTTAAGATTATTTTAACAATTAATTAATGTGATTAATTTTTGATAATTAATTTAATTAATTAATTAATAATAATCAGTTGTTTAATTTCTTAATGAAAGTAATTAATGAATTAATTACTTGGTGTAATTAATTTACTGGTTAGATTAATTAAGTTAAATTAATTTAAACATTAATGGATTGTTGATAATTACTTTATGTAATTTATGAATTTGTAATTACTTAAGGAAGTAATTAATTAATAATTACTGAATGTAATTAAAGATAATTATTATAGAAGTAATTTGGATTTAAATTACTTTGAAATTAATCAAGGATTAATTGAGATAATTAATTAAGTGTAATTAATTTATGGGATGAGTAATTAAAGTAGTTAATTACTGAATGGTTATTAACCATGGGTGATTAATATATATGGTTTAAATAGAAGATTAATTACTTATGTAATTAATTTATATTGAGAGATTGATTAAATGTAATCAGAAATCATTAATTAATTAATTAATGCTGTAATTTAGAATTGATTAATTAAGAAATAATCAAATGGAGTAGTTAATTAATAATGGATTAATGTAATTAACTTTAGTTAATTTATTAATTAAGTAATTACAAGTTAATTATTTGCAAAGGGGTTTAATATAATTAACTTGTGAAATTAATATTAAAGGCTAATTACTTATTGTAATTAGAAAATTATTAATCAGTAATGGTTAATTGAATGAATATTGAGATGTTGATTTATAAATTGATTTGAAATCAATTAATGGTTAAGATAAGCAGGATTTTAGTGATGAAGTAATTAATTTAATTTATTTTAAATTAATTAAAGAATTAGGTAATTAATTTAATTCATTTTAAATTAATTATAAATGGTGTGATCATTAGATCAATTGCTTATGTTTGATGATTGGTATTGATTGCCATGTATGGTTTGTAATCTCAATATGAGATGGGAGATGTATGTGATATGGATGTGTTGGTTGCTTTTGGATGATAATATGGATTATCTGATTATGATATGAATTATTTGTTGATAATGATAAGGTTGATTATCTATTGTGTTGTGAATTATCTATCTGTGTGTATATAGATAATTAAATTGAATTGTTTTAAACTCTAAAACAACTTGGCCTTAAAAGACACGTTTTGGATTTCAATGAGACCGGGATCAGGTTTCCATAATTGGGATCCGAAAACCACATCGATTCCAAATTAACGTTAGGCCGTTAATCCAAGTGGAGCGAGTGAAGACTCGAGGTGTAAGGGCTATACGTCAGTATAACTCTGTGGGTGATTCCGTAATGAGTTGACGGAATAGTACTTATAGATTCGAGATGGTGATTCAGAGTGCAAGGGTTATTGTCGTTAACTCTGAGGGTGATTCCAAAATGAGTGTAATGAGATAATGCCTTCGGTTTCGTTCGAACCCGGAACGAACTTGTATGGATTGAATGCTTTCAGAACATCGTCAGGTGGACGATGAGCATTCTAAGTGATATGTTCTATAAAGGTAATCGTAGCCTCAAGCCTCATCAACCGAGAATGGCTAAAACGGGGGAGGTGCAGCAAGGCTTCGTGGGTAGCCCCCACTTGAGAGCAAGATTTATCCCTGTCTAGATGTCCCTTTATTTTGGCTTAGTGGTGCAGTTGCTGATCACAACTGCGGGGTGGTCTTGTTTGGAACTGTTTAGTAAGGAACGGGTCCGACTTTGAGTTGCAGGGGAGCGGGCGTACTCCTCGGTACGGTGATCTAGGCCATGTACTGTGATGGGCGGTACCCCAGTAGCCCAGCCATTGATGGAATCCAAAATCCAATAAGTGCCAACGGTTTTGATTGTATTACCCACTTTTGTGGCTAGTAGCTGGAATTTAATCATGTAACAATTTCGGCTATTTCATATTTACTTGAAAACCCTAGACACTATTATAATATCATCGGATTTACTATCAAATGTTTTGGTTAGCGTAAGGTAAAAACTTTTCCATGTTTATGTGTGGGAAGTCTTACGTGATACCTTTTCTTTTCAAAGGTTTTTCAAAGTTAAGCAACTTTAACCTGTTACTCACACCAGACCCATGTCTGACCCGGAGTTATTTCTGTTTTCTTTTAACTCTTGGGTACTCAAATTTTTACGAGTAGCCAAGGGAATTCAGGTTAGGATTCAGGTTAGCTTTGACAAATTGTGGAGGAGCATATGGAGCAGGAGGCTTCTGCGTATGGTTATATAGTTTTCCGCTGTGTTGGTATCTCTGAGTGTTTCTGTATTGTGTATTGAGTTGTAATAACTAGACAGGTGTTTATAACTGTCTAGTATGTGTTGTATTGTCTGTGTAACTCTGATATTTAATGTATACTATGTAATACTTATGTTATTAATATAATTTATTCGTTCCGCTGTTGAGATTCTTGTGTTGTTTCTTCTTTCTCTTCTTTCTTTTCTCTTTTCTATCCCTTTCTTTCTTAAGGATGATACGACTTTTTGTGGAGAAAAAGTCGGGTCGTCTCATAAAGATTATATTCAAAGTGGACATAAGCAATTACGCTAAACCACTATAAATCTGGTGTTTCATTTTCTATTGTTCCTTTTGCACTCAGTTGCATTATTCCTTTTTTTTAATTTACCTTCTTCATTAGTCACTCTACACAAATCTATTTAAGGGTGTTAGTGACCAATTTTGGTGCTAACACCATTTAATTGTGATAAGTAAATATGGACGTTTAAATGGACAAATGGTTTCAATACATATGTTGATATATGTTTGAACTTGTAATGATCTAAATGTTTAAAGTGAATGACACCAATTATCGAATTGAATATGGAATTCTCCGTATAGCGATAGTCGCATAAATGCACTTCGAATCCCTTAAACTACAACATTTGAAAATGGCGATTTAATGACATATCTTAATAATAACTTGTTTGGTTATTTTCTAAACTTCTATAAATGTTTTGAAAAGCAAATAATATGTTTTGGAAAGTTATAGTAGAAGTCAATGTTGAGAAAGACTGAAGTAAAATAGTCGCTGTAGCAGCACTTTTTAAATAACCTGCTTTTGAAAATAACATGCATTTTTCTTAAACTTTTTTAGGGGTTTTGTAACGATCCCACCGCTATAACCAGTTTAGCAAAGAACATTACGAGTAATGTCATTTGCTAATCCGGAGAACAAGGCTGGTAAGGGCGGTCGATTGTGAATATATCTTTATATTAACACTAACATATCTTATTTACCTTTTTGAAGATCTGAACTGAAATTTTGAAAGATCTGTTATTGTGTAAATTCGGCTATCTCTTTCGGAAGGTAGATTTTTACGTGCATCGTAGTCTATAGATATTACAACCTATCGGTTTATTTTGTTTTATACAGTTAGACTATGTTTACCTCTTTCGAAAGATGAATTGGCATAGGACAAATTAGGTACACAATCTCTCTTTTCTTTGAGCGGTGTCCTTAATCTACGGTCTCTTTCGGAAGGCTTTCTTTCTATGTAGCAGGTCTCTTTCGGTAGATTTCGTGTCATTATATTAAACCAACAAATGACTACCATTATAATTTCATTATTGATGATTAATTCTTCAGAGATTTTTACTATGGATATTCTGTATCCTTTATGGCTCTAAGGAGTTTTGAATTGGTTTCACCATATTTTGAGATGACAGTCCATTTGAGACTTGATATGAATTTATGAAATGGTGATTTGTTGGATATCCCTTATTTGAGTATTTTTGGGCATATTTTTTTATGACTTATTTGGTTATTATTAAGTCAAAATCTCTTAGAGCCATAAAGGATACACAATATCCATACTAAAAATCTCCGAAGAAATAATCATCAACAATGAAATAATAAAGGTAGTCATCTATTAGTTTAATATGGTGACACGAAATCTATCAAAAGAGATCTGCTACATAAAAAGGAAGCCTTCTGAAAGGGACTGTAGATTAGGGACATCGCTTAAAGAAGAGAGCAACCATGTACCTAATCTGTCCTATGGAAATTTACCTTTTGAAAGAGGTAAACATAGTCTAACTGTATAAAACAAATAAACTAATAGGTTGTAGTATCTATAGACTACGATGCATGTAAAAATCCGCCTTTCGAAAGAGACAGCCGTATTTACACCATAACAGATCTTCCAAAAGAGAGCCTACCGAAATCTAAAAGTGTATCGATTCTCATATCGATGAAAAATGAGTTATCTTCTCTCGAGGATCTATCGGTCTGTGATATGAACGTCCTAAGAAAATACAACTCTAAGTGATAATTACTATCACTACAGTAATCATAACAATTCAGTTGTCTGTCCTATACTAGAAACAAAAATTCAAGTATTTACGAAAAGCTACTAATTTTCACTTGAACTCTATTTAACAAATTATAGTAATAAACTAAAGAATTGTATGAAAAGTCCCATACCAATCCGACAGTTCAATCGTTTATTAAAATTCTTCGTTTCATAGAAAATCATGAATTTCAATAGAAATGGAAATTATTAAATTTCAAATTTAAATCCAATTAGAATTATTAATAAAATTTTAATTTAAAGAAGGATATTATAAAAATTTACTTTGATTTATTCCAAAATAATATGAAAATCTCTTTTAATATATGTATATATGTATGTATGTATGTATGTTTGTATGTATGTATTATTAACAATTTTACCAAAAACTCTTGAATATACTATAAATACCTTTGTACTATTTATAAATAGATAAAAATTCGTAATTTGCTAATATAAAGAAAATCATTTCTTTTCAAACAAATTCCTGATATATATATATATATATATATATATATATATAATCTTTGTTTTTCAAATATTTTTCTCAATGATTTCCAACAATAATACTTTATATTTGTAAGTCTGATTATAAAAATTATTTATATACTTAAAAAAATGATTCTCTAAAACAATTCTTCGAAAATGACTTAATTTAATATATGTAAAATATATTTTATTATTAAAAAATTTCCTAACTCATAGAATATAAATTTTATATGCCTCAAGATTACAGAATTAAGTGCAACAAAGAATCAAAAAGTAAAAATGTATCAATTTAGAGCCAACATCACTTTATATGAAAAATTATTCCAAATATGGAATTTTTAGCGATTGAAGTCGTTTTCTGACAACTCCGATCCCATAAACAACGTATGTACTTTTATACAAGTTAATAAAATTCAATTTGCAATCGGATAGAATTCCATTTGCAAATTGACTTCTTTCAATCCACATAACAATGCGTATATCACAAACGATAAATTTCCAAAATTCCTAATGAACAATTTATTTAAACAATTCAATCATCCATACTCAAGTGTTTTCACGCAAAAAACCATATAAAGGCATCTAAAAATGGATATTCATTTCGTAGATACGTATGTGTGAGTTAATTCGGAAGGCAGATTTTTACATGCATCGTAGTCTATAGATACTAACACCTATCGGTTTATTTTGTTTTACACAGTTGTACTATGTTTACCTCTTTTGGAAGGTAAATTTGCGTAGAATAGATTAAGTACATAGTTGCTCTTTTCTTTGAGCGGTGTCTTTATTTTGCGGTCTCTTACGAAAGGCTTCCTTGCTATATAGCAGATCTTTTTCAATAGATTTCGTGTCACTATATTAAACTGATAGATGAATGCAATTATTATTTCATTATTGATTATTATTTCTTCAGAGATTTTTTGTATAGATATTCTGTGTCCTTTATGGCTTTGAGGAATTTTGAGTTAACAATAACCAAATAAGTCATAAATAAAATATGCCCAAAAATACTCAAATAAGGCATTTGTAGCAAATCACCATTTTATAAATACATATTAAGTCTCAAATAGACTATTATCTCAAAATATGGTGATGACTAATTCAAAATTCCTTAGAGCCATAAAGGATACATAATATCAATACTAAAAATATTTAAAGATCAAAGAACATTACAAGTAATATCGTATGCTAATCCGGAGAATACGGTTGGTTAAGGGTGATCGATTGTGAACATATCTTTATACTAACACTAACACGTCTTATTTATCTTTTTGAAGATTTTAACTGAAATTTAGATGTATGCAGTATTAACACAAAGTAATAAACACACTAATTAAAATTGTTCAGAACACTATATATTGTAGATAAACTAGAATTAGAGTCATAGATCATAGCAGAATAATATACATCATTATATACATAATAGAATGCGAGTATATAAAATATGAATACTAGACCCACATAAATATATACATCATTTACAAAATCTTGTATTAGGTACAAAGTCAGTACAATATAATATAGATGACATAAACTCCTAACTATCAATATATACAAGTATGAAGTAAACTAAAACTATCAAAATATTCTACTTCAATCCTAGCCCAAAATCCAAAGGTCAATGGGTCGCTGTACCTATAAAGTCTCGGCCTGACCCATTTATTTATGACTTATTTGGTTTTTTTTGGCAAAGCCAGCCAACTTTATAGTGGGTTGTGCCACTGTATATAAATGAAGTAATGGTGTTTTGCACATGCACAACAACAACTATATATGGTTTAATAGTGGCCATTCCACTTAGAGACAGAACATGAGAGAAGCAAAGGTGCTTCTGCAGCTATAAAAATGACCTATGGAAAATAAAAAGGAAATAGGGACAAGATAGGCAAGTCTAAGCTACAAAGCTAGAGGACAGCTATCTCGCAGATACAAGATTGACCTCAACGTCAGTCGAAGGACCAAGAACATGAAGAACCAGACAATACAGTGTAGCAAGAGAAGGCAAGCAAGACCATGACAAGGTAGAGTAAAGATTATTCTGATCCCAAGATGAGTCTAAGAAAAAAAATCCAATTATGTAGTCCAAGATCACCATGAGTATGTAATGTTAGGCCTTTACCATCCACTCGATAAAATAACCATGAATCTATTGGATTGATATGCCTTTTATGAATTTTTGGGATTTAGGCATATTTTGAGATGATTATTTTAGAGTTAAGTCATTTATAGATTTATATAGTAAATTGAATTAATATGCCTTATTATAATTGTTTGTTCGGCATATTTTATGTGGCTTATTATATTAAGTCATAAAGTTATGATATTAATATCTCACATGTTATTTAAATATAGTCTAACCCGTTTATTATTTTAATGCTCGGGTCAGGCAGAGACTTTACATGTACATTTGGGATAGCATTGAAGTAGATTAGTTTGATAGTTTCAGTTTACCTTATACTTGTATATATTGACAGTTAGGAGTTTATGTCATCTATATTATATAGTAGTGACTTTGTACTTGATACAAGATTTTGGATATGATGTATATATTTATGTGGGTCTAGCACTCAAAATTTTTTGAACTAACGTTCTATTATGTATATGATGATGTATATTATTCCACTGTGATCTGTGATTCTGATTCCGATTTACCTATATTATATACTGTTCCGAATATTTTTCAACGATGTGTTTATTACTTTGTATTAATATTGTACACGTCTAAATTTCAGTTCAGATCTTCAAAAAGATAAATAATATGTGGCGATGTTAATATAAAGATATATTCACAATCGATTGCCCTAAACCACCCGTATTCCCCGGACTAGCAGATGACATTACTTGTAATGTTCTTTGCTAAACTGGTTATAGTGTTGGGGTCATTACAGGTTTCTTTGGCAATTAATCAAATAAATAATATATTATTCTTATTGGAAATTTTTTGAAACCTAATTCATTTAATAGCTTGTTGAACGTAGTGCAAAACGTTATAACGAAATAGTCGCTATAAATGAAGTTCGATAAAATACCATGTTTAGAAAAATTATTTAGAATAATTAAAAGATATTCTTGGGATTTTTATTCATGATTTTCAATTACCCAAATATACTAATTAATGTAAAAATAATGGATTAAAAATCATTTCTTAAGACGTCTAAATCTAGGCGCAAAGTTTTAGCAAATTCACCTTTAACCGACAACCCAGGACTTTTGGTAGCACTTTTGTAGTGCTATCTTTAAATACGTTTTAGCTGTCACAAATTATTTTGTAGCATTTGCAGAAATTATGTTTGAAACTATAATTTTTAAAAAATGATATTTAAATTATTTATTTTCTCTAATCTTTTTAGTGTTGTTTTCTAATTTATAATAGAGCGTTTTAAAGTTGGTTTCAAGTTTAAATATATTTTTAACAATTAAGTATGAATTTCTAAACTAAGTAGCTTTTAAAATAAAAACTAATTTTTCTATTTATTTCAAAATTATTATTATTTTCATAATATTCTATATAGATAATTATCATATATTTTAAGTAGTTTTAAAAGTGTTTTAACATGTTAATAAGTGTTTCAAAGATATATTTATATAAATAAGTTTTAAATATTAAATTAAGTATTTTGTAAATATAATAAAGAGAGTTTGAATTTTAACACTTAAGTTGAAGTAAATTGTTTTATGGAATCAACTAAAATTGTATTGCCTTAATTAATTAGTGTGGATATGCTTTGATCTTTAAATGAATGTTTAAAGTTATTAATGTGTAAATAAATAGTTTTTGGGTTGTTGTAAATAGTGTTTTAGCAACATTTGTTTTTAACCCTTATAATTAATTATATTTAGGAATATAATTAGATATTTGCTAATGGATATTTAGTAGAAAAATACGAGTAAATGGTTTAATTTTGTTGTAACAAATGTTTTGAACAACAATTGTCTTTACCCTTAAATATAAATATATCTTTAAGAAGGGAGTTTTGAAGAGGAATGTTTTCAAAGTATAAAATGTTTGGATTTCTTATGATAATTGTTTTTAGCAATAGTTGTCTTTAAACCTAAAATGTAATTAAACCTTTAAAACGAGAATTTTAAAGATAATGATTAAATGGAATAGTTTTGGGTTTATAGTAAATAATGTTTTAGCAACATTTGGTTTTAAGCCATTGAATTATATTTCGGAAGAAATATTATAAATCTTTAACAGTAGAATTTTAATGATAATAATAAGTATTGAATCTTTTATAAAGAGATAGAAAATGTTGTATTTTTAATATATAAAAGAAAAGGAGTTTATTATAGCAATATTTTGGTAGTAATTATTTTAATCTCTTTGATTATATTTCAAGTAAGTAAACCTTGTTAAATGATTTGTGAATATACTTATAAAATTGGAATAAGTATATGAATACTTTTTAAGTATTAAAAGAACAAATGAATACCTAAATTTGTAAAGACAAGTATATATCTTTTATACAGAGAAATCCAATATATTTATACAAGTAGATAAAGGAAGTTTCAATTAATAAAGAATATTAATTAATAAAGGAAGCCTTGATTTATAAAAGAAGTTTGGATAAAAATATGTTTTACTAATAAAAAGGGTTTTAGTTAATAAAGGAAAAATTATTTATAAAGGGATAAAAAGTCGTTTATGTGACTTGATTATACTTGGATGATAAGTAACAACTATGTAATGACCTTAGTTTGATTGTTTATGGGATGTTAGTATTAATATGCTTAATACTTAAAATCAAACGAGTAAGCTTCTTTATTTATGAGAATCAATACTAATGTTTTGGTATGGACAGAGCGATAGAGCTCTAACCTATTGGCATTCTTCTAGGCCGAGGAATAGTTAAGCAGAAAGGTCAGAAACATGTAAATTATGGAACTTTTATTCCTTTAAGCAAGCGTTCAAAGCTCGATTGTTGATTAGTCGACTACCAATCTTGACAAAACCTAAATTAAGAGGTACACGGAATGCTTTACGGATTTATACCAATAAGAACCCCGTGGGAGGGATATTGGTACGAAATGCCTCTAGCTTTCAGCTTTTACTTCGAAAAGAACCTGAATTTAGTTAACCAGAAATTGATCGGTTGGTTTTGAAGAGTCTAGGATCGATAAGTGTTTTACTTAACAAATACCACTTCAAAACTATTATACGGGTTCTATGTTTTGGAAGTGAGTGCTGGAAACCATGTGTGGTTCTGAATATCTGTTAAGATGACGGTATCCACGTGGGATTCATTATTTGATCAAGTTTTTTAAAAAACTCATGTGAAGATGCCGAACATAGCCTCGATATCGAAATATGACTAAAGACAAAGTAGGATGCATGACCCCGAGTTCAGCTAAACCAAAGAGGGGGCACATCAACTACATTATCTAGCGTATGCTTATTGATTTGTTGTGCATGCGGGGTTGATGATACTCGGTTCACATGTTAGGGCATGGGACGATTGTGTTTACCTTATGGTATATTTTATCTGGAGACATACGACGCTCGGAAGGTATTTTCTGACCGTTGTCATAGATGGTCGGTCCTAGTATAACTTACGAGTATACTATGGAGGTCTCCGTGGAAAATCCATTTATATGAACGTCCCTTAGTGGTTTTGTTTGTATACCTCAACATGATGTCAAATGTAACCAATTTAACCATTTCAACTATGATTTGTATTTATATTGAACACCATAGACATTATCATAATATCACTAAATTTCTTATAAAATGGTTCGGTTATCGAAAGGTAGAAACCTGTCCATATTTATTTGTCGCATGATTTTACATGATACCTTTATTCTTTAAAGGGTTTTACAAATATAGTAATTCAAATTACCTGAGTTTTCTCACGCTGGTTTACCAGAGTGATCTGAGTGTTATTCTTCTTACAATGCTCGAGTCAGCCCCACGTATATTTCTAGATATCATTGGTGATTCATTGCAGCTCTAGGAGAGGAGCTGGATGATTACAAACCACAGATTTTATTTCTACTACATTACTTTATTTATTTTTATATTATCGATTGTGACGATGTATTGTTATAACTATCCAGGCCGATGATAGGTTAGTTTACTCAGATTATTGTATCTATACAGCTTTCCTTTGTAAACGTATCTATTTGATATTATATGTCATGATTCTGTTGTGAGATTATGATGTTATTGTTCTCCTCTTTCTTGTTAATTTTCTTTTCTTCTTTTATTTTACCCTAACATTCTGCCTTCCCGACACTTAGGCGCTCAGCACGTGGATAACGTGGATGTATTCCTATCAACACTTGGGGGTCGAAAAGGCATTCATTACAATCCGATATTAGAATGCAAGGTTAAGTGAGAAGCTTGGCTTTGCTTAGGTATAACTAATTAAGAGACAGGGTAATGTAATGCCTTATTACGAATTTGAGTGTGTTATACTTGTGAGAGCGTATTTATTAGAGTTATAAGAATATGTGTTTGTTGGTCTGCTGAGTGCTTATGGATTTTGATCGATGCATCTGATCAACGTCATCGATAAGGATTCTTAAACACTAAAACAGAATAGGGATCCCTAAACACTTATACAGAACAATTCGACATAATATTATTTTCAAAAATTTTAAATGAAATAATTTTACCTTGGATTTTATTTCATATAAAAGAATAATTTCAAATAATTAACATAGTTATTTATAATGTATTTGGTTATTAGGAAATGATAATAGTCAATGATTATTATTTATTTTTGATTAGTCATGCTCGGTCAGTTTATGGGCATTGACTATTATTTATTGAATTGCATGTAAATTACCTTTTCACAACATGGTTTGGGTAGATAGTAATTTATAGTAACATTGAAATGAACACCTTATGAATTAAGTTTTTCACAATTTGTGTAATGACCTATAAATTTATCACTTTGATAGACTGTATTTATTTTTAAATTTATTCAAATAAAAGGTTAAATACAAATAATATTGTTTTGAGCGATAATAATAATAGCAATCTTATTTTGAATAAATATTTATAAAAATATTTTTCCTCGAAATGTAAATCGATAAATGACCGAAAACTGTTTTATACATAACCAGTTCTATAATCGTAAAATATTGTGCATGGAGCTAGATACATATACTTATTTTTATAATTAAACAATACTATGAAATAGAATCAATTGATTTGTTTTTGAAAATAAAATGTTTTTGATAGTGTTAATAATGCCCTTGGATATGATAATTGATTTATTAAATTAAATTGAGATTTAATGATTTAATAGTTATTTTAATTATTCAAATAATCGTTTTAAATGTTGATAATTCATTTTGAGTCATTAAAAAGTGATAATAAATCGGTTATAATAGTTTTATAAAGAGATATATTTGATTTGAAAATATAAGAAAAAATTGATATCGCTTTATCGGTATAAAAGCAATTTTTGTAAATAATTATTCATATTAATTTATATGGTTTTATAAATCAAATATGATCATTTTAATTCATTTAAAATGATAAGAAATTTATTTTGAAATTTTGTTTACAAATATATGTACGTTAGAGTATAAGTGAAAATGTGACCGGGAATCCGTTCTCCTGTCGGCAACGGTTTATCAAACGAAAGTTGTTCGAAATCAATGCAACGTTGTTATATGTTATGTGCACATATATAACATACAAATGCATCCACTAACATGCACATGAACATATGTATACATACATATATACTTGTGCACTTGTAAATACATACATAATACAAAAATCAAAGATATTTTAAGTAAGCCTCCTCCTTAAGCTTACATAATTCAACTTGTGCATACATGAAGTGGATGGAAGTGATCGGCTCATAAGGGGAAGGCTTTTGCTAGCCTAGGGAGTAGGAAGGTGTATTGGAGAAGTCATGAAATGATGACGTGTATATGGATTCCTTTACTTTTCCTTTGGCTATAGATAGCTTACCCCCTCATCACATTTTTTTTCACCTTCTACACTCTAGCCTAACTTCCTTATATCTGACCGAAATGAAGAAATACTTTTTTGAAACCAATTAAAATTTCAGTGGCTGCAACTTTCTAGTTGACCTCATCTTCATTCATTTTAAAGTTAGTTATGTTTAAAACTCCATTTGTTTTAAACCATTTTAGAGCCCAGTTTTAATGGCCAAAAATACCTTTTTTCATTTGAGTATAATTCCTCCAGAACAAATCCAAATTAAGTATTTCTTTTTTTCAAATCAAGTGAAATTACAGTGGCTATAACTTTTGTGTTTAGAACTTCTACTACTTTTATGCCTAATTATGCCATAACTATGCCAAAATACCACCTTTTTTACAGTGCATTTTCGGGCTTTGTTTTTATGAATATGAGAATACCGCTCTTTATCTTAGCAATAAATTCCTCATAACTAATCCAAAATAGATGATTCTTTTCTTGAAACCATATAGAAAAGAATTTTCTACAACTTTCATGTTAACTACATTTCCAAATTCACATAGTTAAGTGTCCAAAAACCTGAGAGAATATGACCTGCTTTTAGGTCTAGTTTTCGACAAATTCAATAGTAATCCAAGTCCTACACCTCATTTCTCATGCTTGACCGAGCACCACTTTTGGCATGGAATGGCCGAGCACACTAGAAGGCAAGGTGTTAGGGTACGTAAGCTTGGATTACGAGTTAGTAAAGCTAAAGCCTTTTTTGATAGGAAATCAATGTGAGAACTCCTATACTATATTATATTATATGTTGAATGATGGTATGATGTCTGCAAATGGATGTTTAATATGCTTTGATCATCAAGTTTGGTTGTTTTTATATGAATGTTGAATATATATGCAAGTCACGAATATACACGTTGATAAACACAAAAGGAAATCTCTTTCGTTGAATTAATGAAGTGATGTCTATGGAAGTATTAAACCAATTAAAAATAATTTGTTAGAAATGTTTATAAACATTCAAAAGTGTTTTGCTGAAGTTTGCAAAGAAATAGAAAATTCGGTCAAAAATAAGCATCTTGCATAAAGGCAGTTCGCGAAAGCGCGCTATAAAAGTCAAACTAGTGTAATAGTTGAAATATAGCTCGAAATTATTCGAGATAATAATTTTTTAAACTATTATCTGCATAGTTTTTCAACGAAGAAAGAAAATCGAGATTCCGATAAGTAGATTTTGAGATATGAGTAGAACAAATTTTCTAAAAATCCTGATTTATAATTCGCCGTCCAAAACTAGATTTATTTAAAAATGATGTTTTAAATTATTTAAAAATATGTAATAAATCTTATAAATTATTCAAAATGGTTTAAAAGTGATTTAAGTAATAAAAGTGATGTTTAAAATAATGAAGAGGTCGTTTTGATCAATATAGCTTAAAGGCACTTTCCGTAGCACTTTTCCGCAACATTTTTCTATAACTTTTGAAATATAGTTTCAAACTTAACAATTCTTATCCAAATATTTTATAAATGTTTTAAAATTTATAATTAAAAGTTTTAATAATTATTTGGTGGCTTTTTAGCTTATTGAAGAGAGTTCAAATAAACAATTTAAAGAAAAATGCTATTATAAATAAGTGGTTTAATCTTGGCTCTGAAAGTTGATGAGTAGACAGGATTTTTCTATACGTGAGATCCAGATGTGAGGTGCCTAAACTAAGGAGGTTTTCACGAGCTACCGGTGTCCTAGCTCACATGGCCTCTTCCCTGGGCAAGGGATAGATAAGGTCGAAATGTTGAAAAAGAATTAAGTATATATAAAAAAAAAATTCCAAATTTCATTACAACTTGGATTTTATGGCGATGGTCTTCTTGTACTTGGTGTTAAAGCTTGAAGATGGAACTCATACTATTCATGGAATTTAAAAGGCCAGTTTGCCGTTATTCCTTCAATAGTATTTATTGAATACGGGGATTGATATTGAGTAGAATTAGATGATTTCTATAGATTCTGCTCATTGAATATTTACTAGTTTTTGGATTAACATCCTACATAACATGTTTTTAACTAAATAGAAATTTGAGTTTTAAATTAATAAATCTTTATTAAGATTTAAATGAAATGATTTTGGGAATAATTCACTAAGTATAAAAGAAATGTTTTTTAATTAGTCCAAGTTTAAAAAGGGTTTTTAGTAATCAAAGATTTGATAAGAGAGATTTGATAATTCAATATATACCGGAAAGAATGTTTTAGAAATATATATCTCCAAGGGAGATTTTTTATAAAAAAGAACTTAATCAATTAAAGAATGATCCTCTACTCACAAAACCTCTTTTTATCGATGATTGGATCAAAGGAACCGGGATCAAATCTAGGGAAATCTCTATCCGAAAATCACTTCGAACCAATATATGCATTTGAAAAATAAAGTCTTGATAGAGAGAAGAAAGAATGGAGACCAAAGATTTTTGGGGTGAATGGACTGCATGCTGATAATTCTGGTTAACTCCCAAATACTAAAGTAGTGCTGGTCCTTTCATTGTTGAAATTCTTTGGGTTGCAAGGACTTATCGCTACTAATCCTAGGTGTAACTCCCAATAGGATGTGGTGGGAGAGTGCCTTTGGTTTTGTTCAGTCCTAGAACAAACTTTTATGGACGGATGTCTAAAATTTAATTCTTGAGATTTCATTGTTGACTTTTATAAACATGCAAATGTTTGATGGCAGAGAAGGCAAGTTCTCTTAGCTTAACACCCTTCTTTGTGATGCATGAGCTCGAAGGTTGGAAGTTTATGGAAGTCAATAGGGATCGTTGGGATGGCAGTGTGGCATTCAAAGAAAAATGATGTGCTATTATAATGGTAATTGTTACCTCGAGCCTCACAGCCGAGAAATGACTGAAACGGGGTAGATGCAGCAAGGCTTTGTGGTTCGCAACCATTAGAGCATGATCATTCACTTGTAGATATATTTCTTCTAAGTATGATGTTCAGGTTTAAATTAATATGGTGTATGCTAGCGCATGCTCAGATAGGTTGGTAACGACCATGGTGATGACATATTTAGTACCATCTAAGGAAAGGTAGTCTGACCTTGTGTTGGTAGATGTGCAGATGTTCTATTGACCTTAGTACATACCTCTGGAGATGTACTGCCAGAAGGTAGTCCCTTCACCTGGTCATTTGCATGGAATCCATTCTCCAACAAGTGACTTCCATTTTGTTTGTAGAGCCTAGTAGGCTAGAATTAAATAACGGTAACAATTTCGGCTAAGATTAATAAGTTTACTTGCAAATGTTTTCAAAGATATGTCATTAGAAATTTGATGTAGAATTTTTCAATTATCATAAGGTAAAAAGCCCGTTCTGTGTTTATGTGCGGCGTGGTCTTATGAGATACCCTTTTGTTTTCAAAACACATATTTCGAGTTCTCACACTAGTCCCATGATTAACACGGAGTTTATTTTCCTCATCCTTAAACTCTTGGTGCCCTAATTTTTCTCGGGCAGCCTAGTAGTCAGGTATAGTTTTGAAGAAATCTGGATGGAGCTCGAAGCATGGAGTTAGAAGATTTTCTGATGGATTTTTTATCTATTTCCACCACACTGTTGTAGTATTATATGTTTATACCAAAATTTAGCACAACATCCTTCGGACGTATTTAAAGAGATTAAAATGAAGAATTTAAATGTAAAAAGAGGATTATCTAACAAACATGCCAATTCAAGCAAACAGAAATAGAAAAAGAAAGAGATTTATAGTGGTTTGGTGTTGTAGCCTACGACCATTTTGGATGATTTTATCTTTATTGCTGATTTTCTAACTTATTACAATAGAGAATAACTCATACACTCATGTTACAATGGATCTCCGGCAGAGTAACGGTGTAATGGCGTCCAAAAATCCCTTTTTTGAAGGCATAGGGCAGCTATTTATAGGCGTAGTATGAAAATATCTGGCTTGGATCTTGAAATACCTCTTCTTCCACGTGGGTAGGCCCACTTGATCGATCCGAGGTCATTTGGGATCGATCCATATACATTTCATATTGATTAAGATTTGCTTCTTTTGGGCTGAGATCGGTCATGGACGTTCTTGAGGTGGTAAGTAAGAACCTGTGAAAATTTGGTAACATTTGGACTTGTAGATTTTGAGTTATGAATGATCCAAGTTTGTATTTGCAGTTGGCTGTCAAGTTCATATCAATTCATGTTCAAATCGATCACTTTGTATCGATGCTTGTGCGTATCAATCAAGTAACATGGAGCGATAGTCCAAGAGAGATCCACTTTTCATGCCGCATGATCACTTCTTCCACTTGATCATGTCTTCTTCGCATCAATACTTGAAGCCGCTTTATATCGATGGTTCTCATTTCAATTTGTATCGATACATATTTATGCTTTTCGTATCGATCCTCGCTTATACTCGTCGTGTCGACCTTTGGATAGCAGGTTTTGTATCGATCATAGGTTGATCGATATGAAATGTCTGGATGGGATGATCGATACAAAAAACATTAAGGCTAAATAGATGAAGTCTGATAGATGCTGGCCACTGATGGATACGAAGGTATTTGATAGATACGAAGGAGAATGGAGGGTGATGGATATGAACTGAAGCTTCCTCAGGGGATGGATATGAAATCGTATGGATACAAATGACATTGATTTTTTTGATTTCAATCGATCCATATCTTGATCATACAAACTCCGATTGACCTGAAATTTGGAACGTTTTCTTTCATAACTTTGCTTGTCGTACCATATCAATTGAAGCTCGATCCGAACTCGCACCAAATTTACCAATATCCATAGTAGACCTGTGTATAACCGATCTTAGGAACAAATTTTCCTTGGTTTCCAGTCAAGTCCTTGGTGTCACGGCCTTGCCAAAAGACGGAATAACTTTGTCCCCCAAAGTACGTCTTATGTGAACATGACATGCTTCAAAAAGTTGCATTCTTTATCCTGAAAAGTCTTGTCTGATCTGTTGAATAGTTATTGTCTTTTCATCATAGATGTAACCTTTGATTAATTTCTAGTAATATAAATTTTGAATTGTTGACAGCCAATTATCATGCAATGTTTTGTTGTAACTGAATGTTAAATGCTAACAATTTTATGTTCACTGTTTTGATCATCATCGGGTGGGTATTCAATTCCTGCCAATTTTGAAAGTTGAATGTTAGTTCGTCATACATGTAAGTATGTCAACTTGATTCCTGCTCACGTTTACATGCTCACGGGTCGTTGTCAAGTTCTTTAGTTTTCATCTGGATCGAGTTTCGTACCGATCCTCTCCTAAATCGATGCGAAATTCAAGTTGTAACATCGTTCGATGATTGTTTTAAGTCCTTCATTCATATCGATCCTCTCCTGGATCGATCTAGAAAGTTGGAAAACATCCTTCATATCGATGGCTATCGATACGAAATAGTTGGCTCTTTGAAATGCTTCGTATCGATAGATATGAACTCTTATGGTCTTCAAGTAGATGGATACAAAATTGCTGTTTCATGTCGATGGAATTGAACAATACAAGAAGGACTTGGTGGTAGCATTCTAATCGATGGCATATAAGGTCGATTGTTGATAGATATGAACAGTTGTACTTGGATCGATTTGAATTGATGGTTACGAACTAGTTTCTTCCTACCGATGGAAGTTGTGACCATTTCAGTTGGTTTGCAGGGCGATTTTCGTATCGATAAAAACTCGACCGCTTTAACTAGTATTTAGCTACTGGAAGGCGAATATTCCCTTGCTTGGATATGAATCATATAAATGTAATTTGGATTAGAAAATTTTCACTTGCTTCTCATTTTCATTACCAGCCTTCGTATCAATAGAGTACTTGAGAACAAGAACCGTCCTTATCTTCCAATTTAAGCAACCCATTAATCTCTCGAACCAATCCTCTAATCTAGAAAATTAGTTGAAATGATCCATTTTAGAATGACGAGACTCGAGATTGAAGCCAATTTGTTTGAAGTTGTGGCCAATTCCGATAGTGGTTTTGCCGGAGTTGGTCGGAGCGAGGTCGATGAAGGAGCAATAGCATGTTATCTGTTTGGGGAAGAAGAAAGTATGATGGAATGAAGGACATACTCGTATTGATTGTGGATGGAGAAGGAGTTCGTATCAGTCTAGGCATAATGGAACTTCCTCTCTATGATGTAAGTAGCTTGTATCGACTGATGATAGGAGTTGATATGATGACTTTGATCTGGTAATCAATGCAAGACGCTATTTTTGATCGATACGAAGTGGTGGGTTCTGGGTCGATATGAATTGACCTTCAAGCAATCGATACGGGATTCTGTTTTCCCTTATCGATAGAATTGCACTTCTAGTGATCGATCCAAGTTCAAACTTGGATGGATACGAAATCTTGCATAATCGAACACTTGACTCTTACGAGATTTAGCCTTGCATACTTGGACTTAACCGTTTGACTGCATATCTGACTACGCTTCAAAGCTCATTGATGGAACTGTAATTCGACAAATTTGGTGAACTCTAACTTGGATCGTCCTCCGAAGTCCGGATGGTGTGGTTGTGATGGTCGGCGATGATCGTCACTCTGGTTGAATCTTGAAGTCTTGTCATTTGATCATCTCTCAAACTTTATAGAATTTTAAGTGTTAAGTAGCACTGCACGACACGCTCACACACTTTACGCTAGGAGAAACACAGGTTTATTGCCATCTAATAATAATTTTTACTGAATTATAGCTATGGAACCCGAAAGTTCTAAGTCGTAGGATGTGCAAAGTCCATCTCTTCCCATGGTCGAAGTGCCAGCCACTGCGGCTGAAGTAATAAGCCCTGCTCTGGATGAGTTGCTGGGAGTAGTTTTTATTGTGAACCCGTAGGATTCCGTTCGCTCTAATATTTCTAAAGATATGAGGCAGGATTTTCCTAAGGCATGGGTTTCTGCTAAATGATGTCTTATTGCCGGGGCCGCTAGATAGAGCTCACAACCCCCCGAAGGGATACACAACTTGCAATAGATTTATACGTGCAGCTGGGACACTTCCTTCCTTCAATCAGTTCATTTAAGAAGTCTTGCTTTTCTTGAGGATCGCTCCATCCCAGGTGCACCCAAATGGATATGCCTAGCTTAAAGTCTGTTTGTTATCTTCATGGAGCACCTCTTCCGACCTCTGATCCTGGAAGAGATCACATATCTGTTCAACATAAAAATTCGCGGGGACCACCTTTCTTTCACTTTTTCTAGAAGCGGTTAGAAATTGCCAGGTAGTTGTGGGAGATTGGAGCCGGTTAAGCTACTTTAAGACTGAATGGTTTTTCATTTGGTGTCCATCGGGATTTGCTAGACGGTGGCTAGTCAGACGTAAGTGCTCCAACCTCTTTGTTGATTAACAGGACAATATCAATTGGTGCCTATTTTAAAACTTTGCCTCTTATACTGCTTCGATTCCACAACCTTAAGTGGTTCAGTTGAAATAAATAGTAAAGGTTCTTCAAGTAGTGCCAGGCGGGCTGAGAGAAATTGATGGGGTCCTTACAAATGAAAGCCTGATTTCTATGAGGCCGATAGAAAGAGACCAAAGCATCGGGCATGTAGGAGTTCCCAGAATGGTTCTGGCGAGGCAGGTTGGAAAGCGAGTTCCCGAGATCGTAATTACTGAACATGGAGATGATGAGAGTGCACCAGTTGGGGGACAAGCATGTAGTTTTGCCTTCACATTGTCTTCGGAGAAAAGGCAAGGCTCTTGCTCACAAGCCCAAGAGATGCAAAACTGTCGTGCTATCTCCCTCCGTTATAACAGGCATAAGCACGGAGGCTTCTCCTCCACGAATGGAGAGTTCTTTTGAGGGGCTAGTAGACATTACCATTCCGGAGGATTTGTCTCTACATCAAGATGTCGGACTAGAGGGGCTTCGAATTGCCTTAGATATGGGGGAGCCAACTCCTTTAAGTACGGCTGCCATAATCGATTCGTTAAGGGGTTTGCACATGCATGCACATAGTTCACGGCTCTACACAACCTTTAATCACATGTTTCTCAATCTCTGAAGATATCTAACTTTGTTTCTATTTTCATTTTATAAATACGATATCGAAGCGAGGATCTATGCTTGGCAGTCTTCGTGCTACACGCCGTTCTTCTAGTTCATATTCCGAATCTCGCAGGCGTAAGTCCAAAAGAGCACATGAATGCGGGCGCTCCAGCCAAGAGAGGGAGTGTTATGAAAGGGATAGGGGGAGAGAGAGAGAGAGGGAGAGGGAGCGGTAATATCAAAGTAGGCATCGTTCTCGATTGCATTCTCTACCACTTAGAGTCACTAGCAACCCTCTGGCTTCAAAAAAATGCTGAAACTTCACGCCGAAGAGGGCCTCCCCAAATTTCAAAATCTGACGAATAACACTGTAGAAACTCCTATTATCTCCACATCGACTGCTATGGAGCCCATGGGAGAAGAGGCCATCAGAATAGCTAAGAGGAAGATGGATTTTCCAAACACCTACTTCGATGACTTCCATTTCCCCCAAACTTAAAGCGAATTCCTAATCAGGCAGAGCAGACAGTACATGATTATGTATAAGATGTCTATAACCAATATCGAGAATGGGTGAAGATAGTAGAGAAAGCTTCAGTAGTGGCCTTTGACTGGGCAAAAACAATCAAGAAACTGGAGAAAGATCTTGCCCAGAAGGACTGTATAATGCAACTTACCAATGAAAGTGATACTTTAAGGAACTTGAAAACAGAGGCTAGTAAGAGAGGCGACGAGACGAATAAGTCTATGGAAAAGACGTGGCAGGAGCACTTGGCCTTGGTCGAAGAGATGGCCATAGGACCACCACTATCGTGGAGGAAAGGGATGCTGCATTCAAAGAACTTAAGAAGCTAAAGGCGAAGTTTACTGAAGCTGTCAAAGAAAAAGATGATGCTGTAAAGCTGCCCAAGAAGCGTGTGAGCAGACAGTGACTCTTCGGAGCAAAAGGGATGTGATAGTCTTAAAGGCATAAGAAACGAAGGCCAGAATTCAAACTGAGGTAAAAACGACAGAATCCAAGATGAAAATTAAAATTGAGGATCTCCTGGTCATATATAATGTCAATGTCATAAAATATCGGATTACCTTGGCTGGCTCGAAGACTACCCATTCCATCTATACAATGCATGGCGCCGCCTAGTAGAGGATGTATAACGACCCAGAATTTCAGTCATTTGAAATTCATATATTTAATTAATTTTAAATATTTAAAAGTTAAATATATAAGCTGAATAAATAATATTTCGAATATAGTGATTTAATTGGATAATTAAATTATTAATGTAATATTTGAAATTGCAGAAATAATTGATATTTGGATTTAATGTGAATGAAAATAATTTATGAAGTTGAAATAAATTCTATTTGAATTATATTGATGTCGCAGGACTTTTAAAATCGAATTAATAATTAATTTGTAGTGATCGAATATTTTAATATTTAATTGACGGGTAAAAATGGTCATTTTTCAAACAGTCTTGGATTTTGACGAAACCAGTTTCATTGGATCTGTAATGTTAAATTATTGTAAGATTTCAAATTCCGTGTCAATCGGATTTATAGTTTGTCCGGGGCAAGCTAAAACGCATTGAAATCTGTTTAAGTGAAATTTTAAATTTAAATAGTCGACTCGAAAACCTATCTTACAAAAACGATCGAATTGGCTTCCGATATATATTCCATTGTGTTCGGGATGGGGGTAAAACATTATAAACCGCTTTGTTTGGAGTTCGAAAAAAATTCGGGTGAATAGTGTCGCAACATTTTCTATAAAAGGACGTTATTATTCACTTTTTTCACTAAAACCTAAATCTACTAGGGCTAGCCGCCATTAACCTTGAATGACCATAAATTCGCATGCTTCCTCTTCAATTATCTCCAAATCCGTTAACAATTATCAAAAGTCTTCAACTACAACCATGTAGAGCTCGTCGAGAGCTTTGATTTCAATGGTCATGATCAGAATTAGGGAAACAGATCAACGGTATGGGTTTCATGCACGACATTCACCTGGAAGAAGGAGAATCAAAGGCAATGGCCTGATGTTAACGCAAGAAAACGAACGGCCTGGAATGATTAGGTTTTAAACTAAAAAAAGAAAATTGTAAATTTATTTATATTAAAATTTGTATAATTTTCAAAACGTGATATCTTTTTCATACGAAGTCCGTTTCACACGAAACGAATTGCATTGGGTCCGTATTGACAAGAACTACATTAGGGAGCTTGATTGGGATTTATTTAAGCTAGTGAAAATTTTGGTTGAAATTAAACGCTTGTTTAATTTTAATCGGAATAAATCGCTATCGCGACGACTACAGGCAATGTGAGTACAACTCACTCTTTCTGACTCACTGATATCTTTATATAAGTGAGAAATAATTTTTTATATGATGATTGATGATTGTTTGGATGATATATGATACGTTGATTGGTATTTGGATATATACCTGCCTAGTGGAGTAGATGACCCTATACGTTCCCGTGTATGAGCGGATGACTCTTTGTACGCGCGTCTGCCTTGAAGCGGACATTGTACACATATTCTAATATGTGTATTTGTTGCAGGTGACAGGTTGGAGGGATCCAACTAGATTCCTCCCCAGTATTGATTTATTTACAGATATTGTTATATATTCTATTATCATATGATATATGAAGTTTTGGATGCCGTGATTGTTGTATGTAGTGTTGTTGTAGCATTGGGCCTATTTTTGGAATTTTAAAATATTGAAGTGGCGATTTACAGATTTAAAAGGATTTTTAAGTGATTTTGTAAATATACGTTTTTTTGAATTTTGAAGTATTAAAAGAATGGATTTATTTTAAATAAATAAATGTTACAATTTTTATTGTTATAAAATTATGATTTTTGGTGAAATATACCTAAGTATGATTTTTGGAGTTATATAGGTTGTAATAACGATTTGTAAATTATTAAAAGGATAAGTTTATTTAAATTGAGATTTTTGAATTATTATAAATGGTTTTATATATAAGATTTATAAAACTGAATTTTTATAAATCAGAATGAAGGAATTATCAAGGAGTTTTGGGAATGTTAAAATGAAGTTATAAATGGAGTTTATAAGTGAATAAGATTTATAATTGTGAAGTTATAAAATAATTTAATTTATAAATAAATAATTTATAAGTGAATTAACTTATAATTTGGATTTTGGCATGTAAATGAGATAAAACGAATTTGTTAATAAAGGGAATTTGTATATTGAAGTTTTTATAAAATATAAAAGGAATTTATAAACATTGTTTCATAAATCTGAAATCAATTGATTACGATAAGTTAAATGTAACGACTAGGATTTTTCGTTGACGAAAAACGACATCAATACGTCCACTGTATCAACTGCCGAGCAATCGAAAGCCGAAAAACCATACCGTTAGTGTTTTAGAAAAAGAAAAGGTAGAAGAAGATAGAAAAGATAGAACAGAACAGAAGAAATAACAGAACAACATCAGAATCTCACAATTCGCAGCGGAACAACATATAATAGATAAATGAATAATCTTTAAACAAAGAACTATATCAGTTATTACATAACATCATATTACATTACATCATCAGAGTGTACAACAACAAACAGCGGAAAAGAAATACTATATACTAGTAATACGCCATGCCATCCAGCTTGCCTCCAGCAACTCCCGAATTCCAGAATATCCTGATAAACCTGACTCTTGACTGCCCGTGTGGAAATTGGTGGGCACCCAGAGTTTAGGAAGGAAAACAATAAACTCCGAGTCAGTCATGTGACTGGTGTGAGAACTCAAAACAGTTTATTTATCTTTAAAATCAAAATAGAGGAATATTTTTAAAGTCAATTCGCAATGCTTTTAAAAATGAGACTACCATAAGGCCTCCCGCACACACACACAATGCAAACGCAGAATCGGAGGAGATTTCTCCTTATGATAGTCAAAGATGCTTGATACGCATTAAAAGAGACATTTGATATTATTATTAGTGCATAGTGTAGAAAAACAATTTCGAAAGTAGAATATAAATCTTAGCCAGCATAGGCATTCCGCACTTATGCCTACTATAGCTACCATGTTCAATAGCAGGTTACCGCCACATTCCATGGCAGGTTATACAACTAAAACCGTACAAGATCGTATTGTTTCTTTGGATTTCCAACAAATGTCAGGCCAAGGAACTTCCCATTGCCACATGGAAACGCCTCTGGAATGATGTCCCGAGAACCAAACCGGATCTCTGCCAACACAAGGTCGGGTTACCCCTAACTGGGTAACTACTGACACGAATATGTCATCCCCCGATCGTAACCGATCCATCCGAGGATCCTCGATTTCCAACAACCACAAAATTTTGCAGCAACAACATAGGTTAAATATCTGGGCTCCATACCATGATACCACCTCTATCCAGAAGGAATGACATACACTAAAGGGCGCTACCCCTAATAACCTTGCTGCATCCTTCCTGTTTTGACCATTTCCGGGGTGTGAGGTCCGACGAAGTCTCGTCCACAAAGCCACACTTTATACAAAAGCCGTGCTTTGGGTCAACAAATGATCATAGAAATGATCACAAAGATAAATGATCAAATAAATGATCCTATCACAAATGATCATTTCACAGCAACACTCAGCATGCCACACTACCAAATTGGGAGTATATTACTAATAACCTTCAATTATATAACCTCTGAGCTCGTACGTCTCAGAGAAGGGTGTTAAGCTAAAAGAATAAATTCTCCGCCACCAACAGAAATATATTTGAAAGAAATCAGCTTTATATCTCAATTGTAATGTCAGACATACAATCCATACAAGTCCGTTCCGGGATCGAACAGAACCGAAGGCACTTACAAAGAAGTCCTTGCAATCCGGATATTCACTAATCACGACCGGACTTCCCGTCACTAAGGGTGATAAAACCTCTATATCGGAGATCAGCCGATGTAGAGTAACTCGACGGTAATCCTTCCGTTTTCACAAACATTCGGTCTTAAACACCGATCATCAAATGCAATCCATAATGACGTATTCACATACTCGGAATGGGTTATACGACCCTAAGGTCCTTTCCCGGCTAACCCGAATAGTGAGCGCTTATTCAAAAATAAGTGTGGCATTCAAATTCAAACAATCACAACAAATACCTATTTAAAGGTAAATATTGATAGTCGGATTATTTAACTATCAATAGGCATGCTCAACATCACCAAATCCAAATAATTTCCCAAATTATTTACTTTCCAAAATATCTTTACTAGATATATAATTTTCCACACTTCAACCATTTGAAAACAAATTTTCAAATCACTTTTCCTTACGTGGAATTTCTTTCATTTCAACATGGTTCATTTAAACCAATTTTATAAATCCTTACCGATTTATTTTATATATTTACGTTCCGAATTTGTAAATTTATTCCCACACTTTAAAAATAAATCAACGTTTATTTTTAAACAATTACCCCTTTCTTTTATAAATTCCTTAGTGAATTTATAATCCCAAAATATCTATGATGTACGATTTTCAATCGATTTTCAATATTCACTTTCAATTTATCTTACAAGGATAAATTCTAAACATTCATTTCACATTGGAAAAATATTTCCATACTTATTTAATAATAAGTACATCACAAATCTATTTATTTTCAACATTTGAAAATATTCGATATACTTAAATCGAAAATTAAGTATATAATTCATTCTTTAAGGAAAACATTCACTTAAACACATTTGTTTAGGCCAAAACGAATGTTATGTAAAACATCGTTACGACGACCCAAAATCACCAGTATAGGGATTCAAAGTTTAAATAGATATATAAATCCCAATACTATACAAAACATTTCCTTTCGGAAACCATTTACTATAACAACAGTGTTATAGTCCACCATTTCCTTCTATTTCTCGAAACGTCTATTTCAACAATGAATGTTGAAATCTATGTATTCGATACTTAATGCATTTTAAAACGTCTTTAAAATCATTAACTTCATTTCATAATATTCCTTCCCCAAAACATATCCATTTTATTTAATAATATATTCACCGTCCAAAATCGTGAATATAATTCCTTTCATATATTCCTATATCCAACCTATCAAATTAAATTTATTTCGGATTTATAAACAATGTTTATAAACTCCATTTATATTTTTATAAACTTTTATTTGTAAAAATCCTTTTTATATCTCATTTTAAATGCCAAAATCCGATTTATAAGTTGATTACTTATAAATCTTATATTTTACAAAATCTATCCATTTTATAACTTCACAATTTATAAATCTATAAATTGCGTTCACTTATGAAATCCATTTTTATTTCATTTTTAAATACTTATAAAACTTGTTTTAATATTCCAATATTTTAATTTATAAAATATCAATTTTATAAATCTTTTATATAAACCGTTTATAATAATTCAAAATTCCCAATTAAACCATTTTATAAATTAATCACTATTTATTTCAAAAGTCTTAAATTGGTTATATTTTACAAAAATTATAGCTTTTATAACATTAAACTTATAATGTTAATTTATTTAAAATAAATCAATTCAAAATTTTAATAAAACATATACTTTCAAAAATCACTTTAAAAATTCCTTTTAAAAAAACCAAAAATCATTATTTTAAAACTTCAAAAAAAATGGATCCGATGATGCAGCAGCACCAAATAGTCAATCACGACATCCAAATATCATATATCGATATGAAAATCAACAAATATCAAAATATCTGTAAATAAATCAGTACAGTTGAGGAATCCAGTTGGATCCCTCCAACCTGTTTCCCTGCATCCAAAAACATTAGCACAATACCAATTCCGCTCCAGTACGGAATTATCGCGGTATATGGGATTTATAATATTATCCGCTTAATAGACGGCGCAATAGGGTCTCATCCACTATACAATGCAGGAAATCAACAACTGCAATATATACATATGCCAATATATATATATATATATTGCTATTATATATAATACCAATTTCACTGTTTATGAAATATTCGCGGTATATGTTTTTAATAAATAACATCCGCTTACTAACGGCGCATAATGTCTATTTTAACAATCAATAGATAAGAATCATCAATCAAACATGCATTCAAGAATTTTATATCTAACTATTTAAAATAAAATCGAAATCGATTCGATTGAGTGAGAAGTTCTCACCTCGATTTTTAGTTTAATTTCAGCGTTCATTTCTAATAAAATTAAACGTGCGTTTAATTTTACCCGAAATTCTCACTGATTCCAATCGTCTCCAATCCAACTCCATCGTGTAGTATTCATCAATACGGTTCCAACGCAACTGGTTTCGTAATTTTTCGACCTCGTATGAAAAAGTTATGAATTTTGGAGTTAATACAATTTTTTTTTATATAAATAAATTTCAACTTTATTTATGTTTTCACCCACAACTCACATCTGCCGTCCATCACAAGCTTGCAATCCAGGCCCTTGCGTTCTTCATCTTCCCTCTCCAGTTAAACCACGCGCCCAAAGAACCCATACGCACGCCCAACTAGGGTTCGACTTTGCAACCACCACAAGCCACTTCACATAGATCATGTGATGCCATTAGCAAGCTCGTACTAGAATCCATCCACGCTTGGAACGCGGCTAGGCTCGGTCTCCTCCTCTTCACGAAAAACGAGGACGAACGCGCACGTTCAAATGGGAATTGCCATCAATCCACCGCATTAATTTCGATCATAACCGTTGGATGTGATGATCTCTTGATGATCTTCAACTTTGCAGTTGAAGCTTTGTTGTAAAAGTTGATAGATTTGAAGAAATTGGAAGAAAATCAAAATGAATTCCTGGCCTTCGGTTGCAACTGGCGGCTGGACATTAGGAATTAGGGTTTTATCATTTTCTTATTTTTTTTGTGAATAAAATTGGCTATTTATTGAATTTTGAACGAACACTATTCATCCGGGTTTTCAAAACTCCGATTTACGCGCCGAAACTGGCGTTTCTAGGGGTTATCCCGCGTTCCGGACACAATGGAACAGGTTTCGGAAGCTAATTCGGTCATCTGTGCGAGATATGGAATTAAACGATCGATTTAGGATTAAACCGATTAAACTAATTTCTAGGCGTTTTAGCTTGCACCGGACAAACGACAAATCCGATTGACTTGAAATTTGAAACCATACAATAATATCACATTACGGATCCGATGAAACTAGTTTCGTCGAAATCCGAGACTTTTTGAAAAATGACTATTTTAACTCGCCAAATTAATATTAAAAACAATTTCGATGCGTTTCGGGCTGCCACGGTCAAACGATAACTCCGATTGCTACGAAAATTGAAATCCGATAATAACAAACTATTACGGATCCAATGGAACTGGTTTCGTCCAATTCTGAGGCTGTTCAAAAATTGGCTAATTTCACTAGTCGATTAAATATTAAAATATTCAATTTTCATAAATTAACTTTTAATTTGATTTTAAAAGTTCTAAAATATCATTCTAACTTCAATATGATATAATAAAATTTTACAAATCATTTTCAATCATATTTAACTCAATTTTCAATTATTTCCATAATTTAACATATTAAATTATCGATTTAATTTTTCAATTAAATCCAATTATTCGAAATAAAATTTATTCGACTAATAAATTTCACTTATTAATATTTAAAATTAATTAAATATTCAAATTTTAATAAATTAAAATTCTGGGTCGTTACAGATTTCCCCCTTTAAAAGAATTTCGTCCTCGAAATTACCAAGTAAGAAAAGTTACATAATTTATTAACTTTCCAAAACAAGTTTAAACTTCTTACCATACTTTACTAAGTTTTCAAATCTATACTTAGTTATCCTTTCAAAAACAACTACTATTGTTTGACTTTCAACTCCAAAATCAAAGTTAAAGTTTTCAAAATTTTCTAATTTTCTCAAATTTTTTTTCTAACGCCTTAAATTTTCGGAAAAATTCGCCAGAGTCTCCTTTGCGCGGCTCGATCCGGAAAAAAATGACAGTATATATATCACAAATATACATCTCATCAAGTGAAGGCATCCCGCAGGAAAAAAAGTGTAAAAGTACGATATGTAATCTGAGATATGTACCTTATATTTTATTAGCAAGCATATACGGCTAATATAGCGCGAAAGCGAGCTTCAAATGCGAAGCAACGCCATCCGCACCTACTAAACACTAAATAAAACATATGAGAACATGTAGATATAAAAATAATATCAATATACATCATATAGCAACATAACAACTGCATATGTCAATATAGCAAATGCATCTAAAGCAACAAATGCAACCATCAACCAACTATCATCCATAACCAAATAAATATTCATTCATATTCTCATTAATATTCAATGAATTGGTTTTCAATTCAAATCACATTTGATTCATTTACATTGGATTTACTAACATTCATTCATATTCAATTTTAATTAGTTTGCATTCACTAATTAAATCCAATTCACATTCAATTCTATTCAAATTTATTTACTTTCAATTTGAATTCAATTATATAGCTTTCAATTTTGCCAATTCAATTTCATTAACACTTAGTGAATTATATACAATCAATCAACAATCAAATAACAACCAATGTTTATTCAACACAACCAAATTTATTCACTTTACATTCAATTTGGTTCAACACATTTAATTCCATTTGGTTTAACATTAAATTGATTTCCATTCCAATTTATTCAACTAGCCAATAACATTAGATTTTAATGAATTAACACTTACATTCATTATTTCATATCAATTATTCACATTCAATTGATTAACATTCAATTCATTCATTCAATTCAATAGCTAATTTCTTTAACAATATAGTGTTGAATTTCATTTATATAACTCAAGTTCACATTCTTAATGACTTCATTTCATTAATTCACTTATTAATTTATTTTGACACCAAAAATCAACTTCATTCAACTTCACTTAAGTTATATTCCATTTCAAACATCCTTTGTTTAATTTAACTTAAGTTTTCACTTATAAATCCAATTCAAATTCCAATCCTATTTAACTTTTTACCAAAGCTAAATTTATTAACTCCTATCATAAGTTCAAAACTTATTTCACTTATATTCATCATCTTATAAGTTATACAACTTATATTCAACAATTACTACTTGGATTTTATTGATTTACTTATACTTCCTTTAATTTAACTTCATCCTTTAAGTTAAATTTATTCTATCGAAATTCAATTTGTATAAGTTATCAACTCATTTATCATTCCCATAAATATGTTAAATAGGATTCCAGAGTCTTTTCAACCTTTCAAACCATTTTTGAAATCAATTCAAATTATCTTTTGAATTCCCAAAACCAAACTCAAATTTTTTTTCCAATCAACTTTTATTTAAAACAATTTGGCAGCAATTTCTCTTTTGGAAACCCGAAAATGAATTCTAATGATGTGGCCATCATCATTAGGATTATTTTCCAGCGACCGAAAAGAGTTTAGAGCTTTAATTTCCCCAAAACAATTTTCCCAAAATATCAAATCCTTTCAAAACCATTCCCTGGAATTTTATTTCAGATTATAAATCACATTTACAAACATTTTACTTATATAATTTCACTTCTTATATATAAGGTTATTTTACAATTGTAAATTATTTCAATTATAATTCCATGCTTATAATTCAATTGCTTATACAATTATTCTTTTAAAATTGGTGTTTTATTTAACAACCAAACAATCAATTCATATACACTTTAATAATTCTGAAAAATTATTCCTTTATATATAAAATATAATCAAGGTAAAATTATTTCATTTACCCAATTTAAAACAATACTGTGTCGAATTGTTCTATTCAAGTGTTTAGAGATCCCTATCAACAACATTAATTACTCGTGTTGACCACAATCCATATACCACTCAACAAACCAATCATCACAATATAAAACAATTTATATTCACTAACAAATACGCGCTCGTATCTATTATTATACTCACACTCATTCTAGAGTACGGCTGACTCTATCTCTAATGAGTAATTCCCAACAGAGCCATGGTTGTCGCTTAACATAGGCTCTGATACCAAATGTAACGACTCACCGGCAGCGGTCACAACCGGTAGGCTTTTCAACCATCCCAGCCCTACCCTGGCTTACACTAATATCCCAAACTTGCTTTTACGGCCACCCTTTCGAATGTCACGGCTTCGCCTAACCAACCCCGTAAAGAGGACGTGTGGGGGTAAGAGTCTCCCGTTCGCCACCAAACCGCGAAGCGAGAACCCCCCATCACATATCACCTAACATAAGCAAGACTGGTGTGAGAACTCAAAACAGTTTATTTATCTTTAAAATCAAAATAGAGGAATATTTTTAAAGTCAATTCGCAATGCTTTTAAAAATGAGACTACCATAAGGCCTCCCGCACACACACACAATGCAAACGCAAAATCGGAGGAGATTTCTCCTTATGATAGTCAAAGATGCTTGATACGCATTAAAAGAGACATTTGATATTATTATTAGTGCATAGTGTAGAAAAACAATTTCGAAAGTAGAATATAAATCTTAGCCAGCATAGGCATTCCGCACTTATGCCTACTATAGCTACCATGTTCAATAGCAGGTTACCGCCACATTCTATGGCAGGTTATACAACTAAAACCGTACAAGATCGTATTGTTTCTTTGGATTTCCAACAAATGGTCACGCCAAGGAACTTCCCATTGCCATATGGAAATGCCTTTGGAATGATGTCCCGAGAACCAAACCGGATCTCTGCCAACACAAGGCCGGGTTACCCCTAACTGGGTAACTACTGAAACGAATATGTCATCCCCCGATCGTAACCGATCTATCCGAGGATCTTCGATTTCCAACAACCACAAAATTTTGCAGCAACAACATAGGTTAAATATCTGGGCTCCATACCATGATACCACCTCTATTCAGAAGGAATGACATACACTAAAGGGCGCTACCCCTAATAACCTTGCTGCATCCTTCCTGTTTTGACCATTTCCGGGGTGTGAGGTCCGACGAAGTCTCGTCCACAAAGCCACACTTTATACAAAAGCCGTGCTTTGGGTCAACAAATGATCATAGAAATGATCACAAAGATAAATGATCAAATAAATGATCCTATCACAAATGATCAACACAATGATCATTTCACAGCAACACTCAGCATGCCACACTACCAAATTGGGAGTATATCACTAATAACCTTCAACTATATAACCTCTGAGCTCGTACGTCTCAGAGAAGGGTGTTAAGCTAAAAGAATAAATTCTCCGCCACCAACAGAAATATATTTGAAAGAAATCAGCTTTATATCTCAATTTGTAATGTCAGACATACAATCCATACAAGTCTGTTCCGGGATCGAATAGAACCGAAGGCACTTACAAAGAAGTCCTTGCAATCCGGATATTCACTAATCACGACCGGACTTCCCGTCGCTAAGGGTGATAAAACCTCTATATCGGAGATCAGCCGATGTAGAGTAACTCGACGGTAATCCTTCCGTTTTCACAAACATTCGGTCTTCAACACCGGTCATCAAATGCAATCCATAACGACGTATTCACATACTGGGAATGGGTTATACGACCCTAAGGTCCTTTCCCGGCTAACCCGAATAGTGAGTGCTTATTCAAAAATAAGTGTGGCATTCAAATTCAAACAATCACAACAAATACCTATTTAAAGGTAAATATTGATAGTCGGATTATTTAACTATCAATAGGCATGCTCAACATCACCAAATCCAAATAATTTCCCAAATTATTTACTTTCCAAAATATCTTTACTAGATATATAATTTTCCACACTTCAACCATTTGAAAACAAATTTTCAAATCACTTTTCCTTACGCGGAATTTCTTTCATTTCAACATGGTTCATTTAAACAAATTTAATAAATCCTTACCGATTTATTTTATATATTTACTTTTCGAATTCGTAAATTTATTTCCACACTTTAAAAATAAATCAACGTTTATTTTTAAACAATTACCCCTTCCTTTTATAAATTCCTTAGTGAATTTATAATCCAAAAATATCTATGATGTACGATTTTCAATCGATTTTCAATATTCACTTTCAATTTATCTTACAAGGATAAATTCTAAACATTCATTTCACATTGGAAAAATATTTCCATGCTTATTTAATAATAAGTACATCACAAATCTATTTATTTTCAACATTTGAAAATATTCGATATACTTAAATCGAAAATTAAGTATATAATTCATTCTTTAAGGAAAACATTCACTTAAACACATTTGTTTGGGCCAAAACGAATGTTATGTAAAACATCGTTACGACGACCCAAAATCACCAGTATAGGGATTCAAAGTTTAAATAGATATATAAATCCCAATACTATACAAAACATTTCTTTTCGGAAACCATTTACTATAACAACAGTGTTATAGTCCACCATTTCCTTCTATTTCTCGAAACGTCTATTTCAACAATGAATGTTGAAATCTATGTATTCGATACTTAATGCATTTTAAAACGTCTTTAAAATCATTAACTTCATTTCATAATATTCCTTCCCCAAAACATATCCATTTCATTTAATAATATATTCACTGTCCAAAATCGTGAATATAATTCCTTTCATATATTCCTATATCCAACCTATCAAATTCAATTTATTTCGGATTTATAAACAACGTTTGTAAACTCCATTTATATTTTTATAAACTTTTATTTATAAAAATCCTTTTTATATCTCATTTAAAATGCCAAAATCCGATTTATAAGTTGATTACTTATAAATCTTATATTTTACAAAATCTATCCATTTTATAACTTCACAATTTATAAATCTATAAATTACGTTCACTTATGAAATCCATTTTTATTTCATTTTTAAATACTTATAAAACTTGTTTTAATATTCCAATATTTTTAATTTATAAAATATCAATTTTATAAATCTTTTATATAAACCGTTTATAATAATTCAAAATTCCCAATTAAACCATTTTATAAATTAATCACTATTTATTTCAAAAATCTTAAATTGGTTATATTTTACAAAAATTATAACTTTTATAACATTAAACTTATAATGTTAATTTATTTAAAATAAATCAATTCAAAATTTTAATAAAACATATACTTTCAAAAATCACTTTAAAAATTCCTTTTAAAAAAACCAAAAATCATTATTTTAAAACTTCAAAAAAAATGGATCCGATGATGCAGCAGCACCAAATAGTCAATCACGACATCCAAATATCATATATCGATATGAAAATCAACAAATATCAAAATATCTGTAAATAAATCAATACAGTTGAGAAATCCAGTTGGATCCCTCCAACCTGTTTCCCTGTATCCAAAAACATTAGCACAATACCAATTCCGCTCCAGTACGGAATTATCGCGGTATATGGGATTTATAATATTATCCGCTTAATAGACGGCGCAATAGGGTCTCATCCGCTATACAATGCAGGAAATCAACAACTGTAATATATACATATGCCAATATATATATATATATTGCTATTATATATAATACCAATTTCACTGTTTATGAAATATTCGCGGTATATGTTTTTAATAAATAACATCCGCTTACTAACGGCGCGTAATGTCTATTTTAACAATCAATAGATAAGAATCATCAATCAAACATGCATTCAAGAATTTTAAATCTAACTATTTAAAATAAAATCGAAACCGATTCGATTGAGTGAGAAGTTCTCACCTCGATTTTTAGTTTAATTTCAGCGTTTATTTCGAATAAAATTAAACGTGCGTTTAATTTTATCCGAAATTCTCACTGATTCCAATCGTCTCCAATCCAACTCCATCGCGTAGTATTCGTCAATAGGTTCCAACGCAACTGGTTTCGTAATTTTTCGACCTCGTATGAAAAAGTTATGAATTTTGGAGTTAATACAAAAAAAATTTATATAAATTAATTTCAACTTTATTTATGTTTTCACCCACAACTTACATCTGCCGTCCATCACAAGCTTGCAATCCAGGCCCTTGCGTTCTTCATCTTCCCTCTCCAGTTAAACCACGCGCCCAAAGAACCCATACGCACGCCCAACTAGGGTTCGACTTTGCAACCACCACAAGCCACTTCACATCGATCAGGTGACGCCATTAGCAAGCTCGTACTAGACTCCATCCACGCCTGGAACGCAGCTAGGCTCGGTCTCCTCCTCTTCACGAAAAACGAGGACGAACGCGCACGTTCAAATGGGAATTGCAATCAATCCACCGCATTAATTTCGATCATAACCGTTGGATGTGATGATCTCGTGATGATCTTCAACTTTGCAGTTGAAGCTTTGTTGTAAAAGTTGATAGATTTGAAGAAATTGGAAGAAAATCAAAATGAATTCCTGGCCTTCGGTTGCAATTGGCGGCTGGACATTAGGAATTAGGGTTTTATCATTTTCTTATTTTTTTTGTGAATAAAATTGGCTATTTATAGAATTTTGAACGAACACTATTCATCCGGGTTTTCAAAACTCCGATTTACGCGCCAAAACTGGTGTTTCTAGGGTTTATCCCACGTTCCGGACATAATGGAACAGGTTTCGGAAGCTAATTCGGTCATCTGTGCGAGATATGGAATTAAACGATCGATTTAAAATTAAACCGATTAAACTAATTTCTAGGCGTTTTAGCTTGCACCGGACAAAAGGACAAATCCGATTGACTTGAAATTTGAAACCATACAATAATATCACATTACGGATCCGATGAAACTAGTTTCGTCGAAATCCGAGACTTTTTGAAAAATGACTATTTTAACTCGCCAAATTAATATTAAAAACAATTTCGATGCGTTTCGAGCTGCCACGGTCAAACGATAACTCCGATTGCTATAAAAATTGAAATCCGATAATAACAAACTATTACGGATCCAATGGAACTAGTTTCGTCCAATTCTGAGACTGTTCAAAATTTGGCTAATTTCACTAGTCGATTAAATATTAAAATATTCAATTTTCATAAATTAACTTTTAATTCGATTTTAAAAGTTCTAAAATATCATTCTAACTTCAATATGATATAATAAAATTTTACAAATCATTTTCAATCATATTTAACTCAATTTTCAATTATTTCCATAATTTAACATATTAAATTATCGATTTAATTTTTCAATTAAATCCAATTATTCGAAATAAAATTTATTCGACTAATAAATTTCACTTATTAATATTTAAAATTAATTAAATATTCAAATTTTAATAAATTAAAATTCTGGGTCGTTACATTAAATATAGAAGTTTATATAAAGGAATTTTATTCACGATTTTTGACAGTGAATTATCCTATAAATTATATGTTGAAATAATATTAAATTTGGCAAACGATGTATATTCATGATTTTCGACATTGAATAATATATTAAAGAAATGTTTTTGAAAGTGATATTTTAAAATGGAGTTAAATGGTTTTGTTTTAAAATGTGTTAAGTATCGAAACCATAGATTTCAACATTCATTGTTGAAATAGACGTTTTCGAGAAGTAAGGAAATGATGGACCATAACACGGTTGTTATAGTAAATGATTTTTGAAAGGAAATATTTTGTATAGTATTGGGATTTATATATCTGTCTTTATTTCGAATCCCTATACTAGTGATTTTAGGTTGTCGTAACGATATTTACGCAACATTCATTTTGACCCAATAAATGTGTTTAAGAGAATACTTTCCTTAAAAGAATAAATATATACTTAATCCTAATTTAAGTATATTTGATATTTTCTAAGTGATGAAAATAAATAAAATTGTGAATTACTTATTATTAAATAAGTATATGGAAATGTTATCCAGAATTGAAGTACTGAAATGGTTTTTGAGAATATATCTTTTAAAAAGATTATTTTAAGTGAATATTTGGCAAATGGTTTAATTGATAAAAGATTAATTAAACAGGTCTAGTGATTGTTATGGTGCTAAATATTTGTTTGTTTGTTTTAATAGTTAAATAACCGACTATCAGACTTGGCCAAATTTTAGTTCCTCAACTTGATGTGGGAACTATTTAGTCGTACACTTAGTACGTAGCCTTCTGCGTAGGCATGATTATCGTTTGTGTTGAGGATGTTGATTCGTATAGTGTGGAGTATTACTCCAATCTATCGAGCTTCCTTCTTGATCCGAAGGATAGCAAATTGGAGGTTGGAGACGTGATAAGTCTATGAGACTTAGTTGCTGCGTGAGGTTGAGAAACACTTTTGCATTGTTGGTGAGAAGAGACCGGGATCAGATTTGCTTAGTGATGTTCGTACATGATAGGGGATTCTCGCTTCTTGTTAGGTAGCGAACGGATGACTCTTACTCCTACATGTCCCTAAGATCTAGTATCGAGGGGTTGGTTTGGTAGTTTGCCTTACGGTCGAGAGGCTAGCCGTAAAAGCAAATCATGATGTACCCTTGTGAGCTACGATGGAGTTTATCCACTGTCGATGGTTGCAAAGCCTAGATCATTTGACTTTATGGCTTTTTCTTACTTGGTAATTTCAACTTTTTCTTACTTGATTTGAAAAGTTAATTGATTTTATGACTTTTTCTTACTTGGTAATTTCGAGGACGAAATTCTTTTAAGTAGGGGAGAATGTAATGACCCAGAATTTCAGTCATTTGAAATTCATATATTTAATTAATTTTAAATATTTAAAAGTTAAGTTTATAAGCTGAATAAATAATATTTCGAATATAGTAATTTAATTGGATAATTAAATTATTAATTTAATATTTGAAATTGCAGAAATAATTGATATTTGGATTTAATTTGAATGAAAGTGATTTATAAAGTTGAAATAAATTCTATTTGAATTAGATTGATGTTACAACACTTTTAATATCGAATTAAAAGTTAATTTGTAGAAACTAAATATTTTAATATTTAATTGACGAGTAAAAATAGTCATTTTTCAAATAGTCACGGATTTCGACGATACCAGTTTCATTAGATCCGTAATGTTTAATTATTATAAGATTTCAAATTTCGTGTCAATCAGATTTACGGTTTGTCCAGGGCAAGCTAAAACGCGTAGAAATCTGTTTAAGTGAAATTTTAAATTTAAATAGTCGATTCGAAAATCTATCTTCCAAATATGACCGAATTGGCTCCCGATATATATTCCATTGTGTTTGGGATGGGGGTAAAACATTATAAATGCAAGGCGGCACGCTTCGTTTGGAGTTCGGAAAAAATTCGGGTGAATAGTGTCGCAACATTTTCTATAAAAGGACGTTATTATTCACTTTTTCACTAAAACCTAAATCTACTAGGGCTAGCTGCCATTAACCTTGAACGACCAGAAATCCGTATGCTTCCCCTTCAATTATCTCTAAATCCGTTAACAATTATCAAAAGTCTTCAACTACAACTTTGTAGAGCTCGCCGAGAGCTTCGATTTCAACGGTCATGATCGCAATTAGAGCAACGGATCAACGGCAAACAACTCACGTTTATCGTACATTCAAGCATGAAATCCTAGGCGACGACATAACCAAATAGGGCCGGATCTGGGGCGTTGGCATAGGGGAGCACGACGCATCGATTGATGGCCGCTGATCGACGTCTCGATCAACGATGGAGGCGCAACCATCAATTTCTTATGCGTGCACATGGGTTTCGTGCACGACATTCACCTGGAAGAAGGAGAAGAAAAGGCAATGGCCTGATGTTGATGCAAGAAAATGAACGGTCTGGATCGATTAGGTTTAAACTTAAAAGAAGAAAATTGTAAATTTATTTGTATTAAAATTTGTATAATCTTTAAAACGTGGTATCTTTTTCATATGAGGTCTGTTTCACACGGAACGAATTGAATTGGTTCCATATTGATGAGCACTATATTATGGAGCTGGATTGTGATTTATTGCAGCTAGTGAAAATTTTGGTTGAAATTAAACGCTTGTTTAATTTTAATCGGAATAAATCGCTATCGCGACGACTACAGGCAATGTGAGTACAACTCACTCTTTCTGACTCACTGATATCTTTATATAAGTGAGAAATAATTTTTTATATGATGATTGATGATTGTTTGGATGATATATGATACGTTGATTGGTATTTGGATATATACCTGCCTAGTGAAGTAGATGACCCTATACGTTTCCGTGTATGAGCGGATGACTCTTTGTACGCGCGTCTGCCTTGAAGCGGACATTGTACACATATTCTAATATGTGTATTTGTTGTAGGTGACAGGTTGGAGGGATCCAACTGGATTCCTCCCCAGTATTGATTTACTTACAGATATTGTTATATATTCTGTTATCATATGATTTATGATGTTTTGGATGTCGTGATTGTTGTATGTAGTGTTGTTGTAGCATTGGGCCTATTTTTGGAATTTTAAAATATCGAAGTGACGATTTACAAATTTAAAAGGATTTTTAAGTGATTTTGGAAATATACGTTTTGTTGAATTTTGAAGTGTTAAAGGAATGGATTTATTTTAAATAAATAAATGTTATAATTTTTATTGTTATAAAAATTATGATTTTTGGTGAAATATACTTAAGTATGATTTTTGGAGTTATATAGGTTGTAATAACGATTTGTAAATTATTAAAAGGATAAGTTTATTTAAATTGAGATTTTTGAATTATTATAAATGGTTTTATATATAAGATTTATAAAATTGAATTTTTTATAAATCAGAATGAAGGAATTATAAAGGAGTTTTGGGAATGTTAAAATGAAGTTATAATGGAGTTTATAAGTGAATAAGATTTATAATTGTGAAGTTATAAAATAAATTAATTTGTAAATAAATAATTTATAAATGAATTAACTTATAATTTGGATTTTGGCATGTAAATGAGATAAAATGAATTTGTTAGTAAAGGGATTTTGTATATTAAAGTTTTTATAAAAAATAAAAGGAATTTATAAACATTGTTTTATAAATTCAAAATCAATTGATTATGATAAGTTAAATATAGAAGTTTATTTAAAGGAATTTTATTCACGATTTTTGACAGTGAATTATACTTTAAATTAAATGTTGAAATAATATTAAATTTGGTAAATGATTTATATTCACGATTTTGGACAGTGAATAATTTATTAAAGAAATGTTTTGGAAAGTGATATTTTAAAATGGAGTTAAATGGTTTAAAGATGTTTTAAAATGTGTTAAGTATCGAAACCATAGATTTCAAAATTCATTGTTGGAATAGACATTTTCGAGAAGTAAGGAAATGATGGACCATAACGCTATTGTTATAGTAAATGGTTTTTGAAAGGAAATATTTTGTATAGTATTGGGATTTATATATTTGTCTTTATTTTGAATCCCTATACTAGTGATTTTGGGTTGTCGTAACGATGTTTTACGCAACATTCGTTTTGACCCAAATTAATGTGTTTAAGAGAATACTTTCCTTAAAAGAATAAATATATGCTTAGTACTAATTTAAGTAAATTTGATATTTTCTGAGTGATGAAAATAAATAGAATTATGAATTACTTATTATTAAATAAGTATATGGAAATGTTTTCCAGAATTGAAGCATTGAAATGGTTTTTGAGAATATACCTTTTTAAAAGATTATTTGAAGTGAATATTTGACAAATGGTTTAATTAATGAAAAGATTAATTAAAAAGGTCTAGTGATTGTTATGGTGCTGAATATTTGTTTATTTGTTTTAATAGTTAAATAACCGACTATCAGACTTGGGTAAATTTTAGTTCCTCAACTTGATGTGGGAACTATTTAGTCGTACACTTAGTACGTAGCCTTCTATGTAGGCTCGATTATCGTTTGTGTTGAGGATGTTGATTTGTATTGTGCGGAGTATTACTCCAATCTATCGAGCTTCCTTCTTGAACCGAAGGATAGCAAGTTGAAAGTTGGAGGTGTGATAAGTCTATAAGACTTAGTTGTTGTGTGAGATTGAGAAACTCTTTTGCGTTTTTGGTGCAAAGAGACCAGGATCAGATTTGCTTAGTGATGTTCGTACATGATAGAGGGTTCTCGCTTCTTGTTAGGCAGCGAACAGATGACTCTTACTCCTACATGTCCCTGAGATCGAGTATCGAGGGGTTGGTTTGGAAGTTTGACTTACAGTCGAGAGGCTGGCCGTAAAAGCAAATCGTGAGGTACCCATGTGAGCTATGGTGGAGTTTATCCACTGTCGATGGTTGCAAAGCCTTGATCGTCACAGGACGAGAAGGCGGACCGCTGCACTCCAACCATCGATGACTTCAAGCTTGAAAACCGTATATTAGTTAGAGATGAGCCAAAGGTTCTTCATGACTCATCGTTACTTTCAAAAAGGGAATACTTACTGCCATGTATTCAGATGTTGGAGAAGGGTCTAGAGTCGAGCATCATGAAGTAAGCTCTGAATTGCCTGCAGCAACTCGACCTGAGCTTTCATCTACAATTGATCCTATGGCTGTTTCGACGTACGACCCTGACCAACCGCTCTTATCTCCAATACTCGAACATGTCTTTGAAGGCATTCCGGCTCGAGACGTAAGCCAATCTGAGGAAGGTACTCTAAACACTTTTTTGTTTGCCTAAGTGTAGATGCATTGTCAGAAGATGTTACTAATATCTTCTATTATCTTTATTCAGCTATAGATGTTGCACCTGCCGTTCCTCCTACAACTAAGAAATACATCATGAGAAGAAGGCCATTACGACGGAGGCAACGATCACAATAGCCACCACATCAACCAAGGAGGTTCATGAGAGTAGTTTTGTTTTTGACAAACAAATGATGGAAGAACTCCACGACCACCGAAGCAACCCAATCATTGGTTTGCCTTTCGATATAGGTGTAGATGTGTTTATAACTAGCTCCTCTGGCCCAACTAGTGGCATTCCAGCGGGCGTTAGCGCACAAAGGGCTGATGAGATAATGGTAGAAATCATAGCCAAAGAGCAGGACTAGCGAGCCAGTAGTGTCAGAGGTGGTATGGCGGGTTCTGGCCCGTTTCCTATGCGTATGATTTCTCCTGGTGGCACAATCGTTGATACCGGCGTGCCTCATTTGTCTTCCTACACTGAAAGTGCCGCCATTCCTCCGGCTCCGCATTCAGAAAGTATCTCGATACCTATGAGTTTCAGAGGAAGTGACCACTGTAATTCCCCTGGATGAAGACCAACAAGCAAAAGGAAGCTGGGAAGGCAAAGCTTCTAAGAGGCATCCGAGCGGCAGTTCTAGGGGGTCAACGCTGCGGAAGAAAAAGAAGAAGTCGAAGGAGTAGACGTGTCCTTTTATTCGTTATTTTGTAGATAAATAGGATAGGATTTCGTTTTGCCTTTTGCTGGTCGTGTATAGATGCAGGTTCGACCCTTGCTTACAGGAATTCTTGGAATAAATTTTTTATACTTGTCTTTTTTTTTCAAAGAATAGTAGAAATAAAATTTCCTTTTTTTTTCAGCATAACTCTATGTTTATTTGTTTAATTATTTTAGAGCTCGAATTTCCATTAAATGTACTTGTGAGGCTTTGGGTCATACTTTAGTTCAGTTGTTAAGTCCCGAAGTCATGGCTTCGTATCATAACCAAACGTCAAGTCGAGTCCCAACATTGCGCTATCTTGGTTAGCAGCTTGTCCTTAAGCTATGTTCCCATTTCTTGCGAGAATTGAAGTGGTCGATCGACAGTCGGTTTCTACTTTCCATAAGTTTAATTTAACTTAGTCGGAACAAAGTCAAAGTGAAGCGAGTTCGAGTGTCGGATCACAATCGCTCATCCACTGGTAATTGCATCCACACTCTAGGGATTAGAGTTCTATGTCAACAGTCAGTTTTGCCTGCATAATGCTCAGAATTATGTCCACACTCTGGGGACTTAAGTTAATTTGTGGGTGGTCAGTGATACCGATTTATGTTCATACTCCAGTCCGCACTTTGCGAACTTAGATTTATCTCGCAGGCAATCAATTCACACCCGATTTATGTTTATACTCTAGTCCATGCTCTGGGGACTAGAGTTGATCGATAGGTGGTCAGTCACACCTATTTGGTGTTTGCGCTCCGGCCCGCGCTCTACGGACCGTAGTTATTTGATTTTTATACTCTAGTTTGCGCTCTGGGAATTTGAATTTAGGTCATAGATGGTCAGTCACACCTGTTTAGGTATTAGGATCTTGTTGGCACTTTGGGAAAAGGAGTTGATCAAGATTGCGGATGGTCGGATCGCATCCCCTTTGATTTGGAAATCAAATTCGTGGATGGACGGGTCCATCCTCTTCGAATTTGGATTTGGAGTTTGTACTCCAGCTTGCACTTTGGGAGCTGAAGTTCATTAAAGGATTGTTATGTCTTTATTTCTCTTTTCTTTAGCATTGTTTGCCTTCGAGCTCGAGATTTCACTAAGCGAGTGATTGGTCAGATCACGGTCACTCAATATTTGAATAAGTCCCACCATAAGATGGAACTTAGCACTTTGTGTATCGTGATAATCACATGACACATTTCAAGGATCGCCACTTTGCCTTGACGAGTTTGCATTTTATTGTTGGAAAAAGAAAGTACGGCAAAGTCAGTTGCCTCATTACAAGTTCAAATCTCGAAATGCATATACAAATTTCAAAAGAAAAGTAGACTAGATGAACAAATAAATCCTGTTATGTGTTATAGCAATGGAGACTCTCGCTGTTCCATGCTTTTGGTAAAATTAGACCATCAACAGTTGATAGTTTGAATGTGCCATCTCCAAGTATCCACTCAATGACATACGGTCCTTCCCATGTCAATTTCATGTGTGAAAGAACCGGATAAATTCTCTTAAGTATGAGATTGCCAACTTCGAAGGTTCTGGGTCGGACCTTAGCGTTGTATAATCGAGCGACTCGACTCCGTTATGCAGCTACCCTCAAACCAGCCTCTTTACGCTTCTCATCCAATAAATCCATAGATTCAGCAAGTAATATGGCATTTGTATTTGGATCATAATATGTCACGGGATGAGCAGGCACTTCCAACTCAATTGGAATAACAACGTCAATGCCATAGGAAAATGAAAATGGAGTGTGGCCAGTCGTGAACTCGTGAGTAGTTCAATATGCCCATAGGGCCATGGGAAGTTCATCAACCCATCTGCCTCCAGTCGTTTCTTCAGAATGGACTTGATAACTTTGTTAACGGCTTCAACCTGTCTAGTCGCTTGAAGGTGAGAAATTGCCGTGAACTTCTTTTAGATTTGGAAACGTTGACTGAAATCCTTGAACTCGACACTATCGAACCGAGCTCCGTTTTCAGTGATGATTGTACGCGAGAGGACAAAATGACAGATAATGTTCCACACAACAAAGTTGATTACTTTCTTTATCGTGATATTAGCAAGGGGCTGGACTTCCGCCCATTTAGTAAAGCAGTCAACTGCAACGATGATGTACTTCGTACCACCTCTAACCAGACGTAAAGACCCAATTATATCGATGCCCCATGTGGCGAACGGCCATAAACTGACCATCTGGGTGATTTCAGTAGGCGGGGCTCTTGAAATCCTGGCATGCTTCTGACATCTGTCACATTTTTTAGCATAGTCTAATGCATCTCGATTCACAGTCGCCAATAATATCCATATCAGAGTATCTTCTTAGCAAGAGCTTGCCTCCTAGTGTGATCGCCACAGTCTCCCTTGTGCACATCATGTAACACTCGTTCGATTTCACCATGGATGATACACCGGAGTAAAGGGATGGAGTATCCTCTTCTGTACATGACTCCATTCTGGATAATGAATCACGAAACTTTTCAGTGATCCTGTCTTCTGTCACTTCCATGCTCAAGCAAAGCTCCATGCTCAAGATAATTCTTGAACAGGCTCATCCATGACTCCTTCTCGGGCACTGTCTCATGCACCCGGTCCATCTCCATCTGATCGATACTCATAGTGGTTCGTGTCTCAATGGGGACGAGCCCCATTTGTTGTGCCACACTGGTGTTGGCCAGTTTTTCCAAGGAATCGGCCTTTTGATTATGCTCAAGGGATATACAGAGGACGACATAGTAGTCTGACTTATTCAACACTTCCTAAACCCGAGTAAGATAAGCAGCCAACCTCCGGTCTCTAGCTTGGTATTCTCCTCGCACTTGGCATACGACCCATTATGAATCACAGTGAATAACCACTGCAATAATTCCCAAATCTCTGGAAAGTCTGAGTCGCGTGATCAAAGCTTTGTACTTGGCTTCGTTTTTATTTGCACGGAAGCCAAATTTTAAATCATAGCATATAGATCGGCCTTTTGAAGTTTCAAGTACCACTCCAGCACCTAAAGTAGCGGTCGTTTGATGCACCGTCAGTGTACAACTTCCATATGTGTTTAGGAGATTCACCAATTTCGGGCAAGTCCTCCGGAATGATGAATTCAGCTATGAAGTCTGCCAGAACTTGTCCTTGAATGGTTTGCCTTGGTGTATAGGAAATATCAAACAGCCTCAATTCAATGTTCCACTTGAGCAATCTACTAGAAGTCTCAGGTCGTGCAAGGACTTGTCATAACAGCTGGTTGGTGTAGACTGCGATCGATGAGCCTGGAAATAAGGACTGAGCTTTCTCGAGCAATGACGAGACAATAAGCTAGCTTTTCCAAATTCGGGTGATTTCTCTCCATCCCCGTTAACCTTTTGTTGATGTAGTAGACCGTTCATTGAATCCGATCCTCTTCTTGAATCAAAGCAGCACCGATCGCGTATAACGAAACTGCTAGATAAACAATCTCTCATGATCTATTAGCTTTGAAAGAATAGGAGGTGTTACCAAATGTTGAACTAGTGCTCGGAATGCGCCTTCACACTCCTCCGTCCATTCGAAATTGTGCTTTCCTTTTCTGATCAGGTCGAAGAAAGGGGTGCACTTATTTGTGGATTTTGAGATGAATCTGCTTAAGGCTGCCACCTTCTAGTTGAGGCTTTGTACTTGCTTTATGGTTTTGGGAGTCTCGGGATTATAAATCGCCCAGATTTTCTTACGACTATCTACGATTCCTCGAGCATTGACAATGAATCTAAGGAACTTTCCGGATGCGACTCCAAAGTGACACTTCAACGGGTTGAGCTTCATTTGGTACTGTTGGAGGATGTTGAACATTGTTTCCAAGTCTTTGACGTGATTGATGGACAGCCATGAATTTACAAGCATATCGTCCACGTACACCTCCATGGTTTTCCTGATCTGATTAGCAGATATTCGGTTCATAAGCCTTTGGTAAGTTGCCCCAGTGTTCTTCAGTCCGAACGACATCACTTTGTAGCAATAGATTCCTAGATCGGTGACGAAGCTAGTATGTTCCTAATCAGGTAGGTGCATCGATATTTGTTTGTTGCCGGAATACACGTCCATAAAAGATAAGAGCTCGTGTTCGGCCATTGAATCCACGAGTTGATCAATTCTGTGAAGTGGAAAACTGTCTTTAGGGTAGTCTTTATTCAAATCTGATTAGTCTACAAAAGTTCTCCATTTCCCGTTGGATTTCTTGACAAGCACTAGGTTGGATACCACTCCAGCTATAATGCATCTCAGATGAACCCATTCGACTTGAGTTTATCTACCTCTTCTTTAAGGGCGGCAAATCTCTCTCATCTAGTGGCCAAATTGAGATCTAACCTTTTTCATTTTAGAGTAATCATTATCAATGATTGGAACATCGATCGTCAACTCTACCGAGCAAGTCTGACTGTCTTTGACTTCCTTTTCATTATCATTATCTCGTGGATCAAGATCTTTCATTAAATAGTTGTGGCGCCCGAGCCTAGGCCCAAGCATTAGATGTCAATTTTCAGAAAAACGGATGTAGTGAGATTCCTCTATGTCCCTCCCCTTCTCTTTTTTCCACGCCTCCCATAGCTCAGCAACATAAAAGGCGCATCCAGCCACCTGATCTCGTTGAACAACTCCAACCCTACTCTCTGTAGGGAACTTAAGAGTCTAAAACCAAGGGGCAATAGCTATCCTGAATTCAACGAGGGCCGGTCAGCCCAAGAAAGGTTATATGGGGAATCAATGTCCAACACAACGAACTGTAGCATCCGAACTCTCCGACGATCTCCGATTCTCAACTCGACTAGCAACTCCACTATCATAGCAGGTATCGTTGCACTTGCATTAAAGCAATGTATGCAAGATTGACATGGCTCTAGATCCTTCGCCCCATTCTCATTTGGTGAATAGCCTGTTTAAAAAGGATATTCACAGAGCTTCCACTATCTACGAAGATCCTCTTCATCCAAGCAGGGCCTATTTGAGCTGATTTGACTAGTGGATCAATAGTAGGGGCATCAACTCTATCAACATCTCTGTTTCGAAAAACGATGTCATCTATCATCATTTTTTGTTGTTACACCAGAGCCCTATCATCAATATTACTACAACATTCGAAGCCTACATGCCTAATCATACTGGCATACTATTCCATTTTCTTCCAACTCCCATCAGTTGGATGAGGACTACCACTAACTATATTTATTACCAACCTTCCGCTAGTACGCGTGGGTTCCTCTAGTCTAGCCTAATTTTGACCTTAATTCAGATTTGATAGGCCCACACCTCCAGCCTGTGGCACTTGAACGAACTGTTCCAACTTCCTCTCTCTAATTAACTGCTCAACGATGCCTTGTAAATGACGACACTCATTAGTATTATAGCCATAGCAATTGTGGAATCAGAAGAACTTTTAGTTTAAATCTACTTCTAGGATAACTGTTTCAGAGCTGGTTTCTTATACTAGCTAGTATTACAAGTCTGTAAATAACGTTCTCCAGTGATGTATTTGAAGGGGTATATCGGTCAAACATAGGAGCTATGGATCTCGGTCTACGATTTTGGTCTCGCTTTTTACCCTGACCTCCATTGCCTTCTGCTGGCTCTGCTTATTCTGAACATTCACTTACGCATTGCTGGAGTTCTTACTGGTATGTTTCATAGCAACATTAGTTTGAATGCCTTCACTATTGGGCCTCGCATCGTCCTGCTTCCTTGGTCGTCTAACGTCTTCTCTCCTCAAAAACTGGGTTGCCTTAGCCTAGTTACGATCCAACGACACAGGGGTTTCCCAGCCAACCAATTACCAAACTCGGAATCGAGGTCAATTCCCATAGTCAATGCCATTAAGGTAGAATTGTCATTTGGATTCCTGACCTCAATACAGGTAGCATGAAAGATTTCCAGGTAACATCTAAGTTTCTCTCTTGGAGCTTGGGTAACGTTGGATAAGGTGTTGACATCTTTTGGCCTAGTGACATGCATGCGAAATTGTTCAATTAACTTCGTAGCCAACTGATCAAAACTGGAAATAGATCTGGTGGGTAAACGAGTAAACCACATCGTTACAATACCTTCCAACGATATAGGAAAACTCCTGCACTTAACCGCATCGTCAACTCGTGCGGCATTCACGAGCCATTCGTCATTAATATATGCCGATTAGGATTTGAACTTCCTTCATACATAGGTAGGGTAGGGATCTTGAATCGGCGAAGTGGCTCAGCATAAAGGTTGTCATTCGTGAATGAAGTATGACTTTGGAGATTCCCCAATCGTCATTAGTAAGGCCTTGGCTTTCATGGATCATTTGGCCGATCATGGTTAGAATGTCGAGCATTGAATATGGTGGCCAAGGCATGGTCGGATTCCACGTTGCGGGGACGGTCAGGGCATGGTCGACGGTCCGTAGGTCCGCTCCTTGCCTCCTTGGCTCTGGGTCTTCAGGAATATAGTGTTCTGGAGCATGAACATGTCGACGAATGGTAGGATCTGCTCTATTATTAATCTCAGCTTCCAAGTCTGCAGTGGTAGCAGCTGCATGGCTATCGATGGTGTGATAAGGAAGTGCCTCTCCTCGGGAGGAGGGTCTAGCTTGGTGTCTCGTAGGCATCCCCGGCCTGTTCGAGTTTCAGAGCATGCTAATGCCCGTAGGCTTGCATATAGTTTCCATCTAGCCATTGGCATGTAGGTCTACGGTTGTAATCATAGGAAGCCGAGCTTTCGGTGGATGAATAGGAAGCACGATCCCTTCTATGTCACCTTTGCCTTTCCTCATTTAGTTGGACCATGAGCTTCGTGTTGGCATGGATTTGCTGGGTGAGCTGCTGAAGGCTCTGGGTTAGCCCTTGCATCAAAATTTGGAACTCCTCCCTTGTCATTGGGCCCTATGGATCTGGAGCTCTGGCAGATGCTTGAACCGTTGTGTTCAATTGCGTAGGATTCTCTACCTATCCCTTCCTTCTGGATCTGCAGTAGTTGAAGTGGTCCTGGTAGTAACCATGGTCAGTGATGTAGCTCTTTCATAGATTTTGTGGAATCTGAATAGAATGGAAGGAACTATTAGATATCTGATCTGGATCTTCTCTTTAGATGTGCAATCCAACAACGGTAGTAGATCTAATAAGCAGAAGAAAAACTAGGTTTTCTCAATGAAAGCACCAAAGTATTTGTATCAATATTGGGCACAACACTCTTCAGACATATTTGAAGAGAATAAAATGAAGAATTCAAATGTAAAACGAGGATAATCTAACAAACACGCCAATTCAAGCAAACAGAAATAGAAAAAGATAGAGATTTATAGTGGTTCGGCGTTGTAGCCTACATCCACATTAAATAATTTGATCTTCATTATTGATTTGCTAACTGATTACAACAGATAATAACTCAAACACTCAAGTTACAATGGATCTACGACAGAGTAACTACATAATGGCATCCAAATGTCTCTTTTCTGAAGCATAGGGTTGTTATTTATAGGCGTAGTCTGAAAGTATATGGCTTAGGTCTTGAAATACCTCTTCTCCCACGTGGGTGGGCCCACTTGATCGATACGAAGTCATTTGGGATCGAACCCTAATCGATCCATATACATTTTGAATCGATCTAGAATTTCTTGTTTTGAGCTGAGATCAATCATGGACATTCTTGAGGTGGTAAGTAAGCTCTTGTGAAAATTTGGTGGCATTTAGACTTGCACATTTTGAGTTATGATCTATCCAAATTAGTATTTGCAGTTGGCTGTCGAGTTCGTATCGATCCATGTTCAAATCGATCACTTCTTATCGATGCTTGTGCATATCGATCAAGTGACATGGAGAGATAGTCCAGCAAAGATCGAATTTTCATGTCGCACGACCGCTTCTTCCACTTGATCGTGTCTTCGTCACATCGATGCTTGAAGCCACTTCACTTCATATTAATGATTCTCATTCTAATTCATATCGGTACATACTTGTGCTTTTCGTATCGATCGTCGCTTATATTCTTCGTGTGAACCATTGGATGTCGGGTTTCATATCGATCTTAGGCCAATCGAAATGAAATGTCTGGATGGGATGATCGGTACAACAGCATTAAGTCTAAATATATGAAGTCTGATCGATGCTGGCCATTGATGGTATGAAGGGATTTGATGGATACGAAGGAGAATGGAGGGTGATGGATATGAATTAAAGCTTCCTCGAGGGATGGATACGAAATTGTATGGATACGAATGAGGTTGGTTTTCTTGATTTCAATCGATCCATATCTTGAGCATACGAACTCCGATTGAATTGAAATTTGGAACGTTGACTTTTATAGCGTTGCGTGTCATATCATATCAATTGTAGCTCGATCCAGACTCAAACCAAATTTACCAGTATCCATAGTAGATCTGTGTATAACCGATCTTAGGGACGGATTGTCCTTGATTTCTAGTCAAGCCCTTGGTGTCACAGCCTTGCTAAAAGGCGGGATAACATTTATTCCGCATTTTTAAGGACAAGAATTTATAACTATCCATTTTTAACTCTGATAAATGTATTTTAATTTCTGCTATTGGTTTATACTGAAATAACATATGTGAATAATTTTTTCTTTCTTATCCTTAAGAATCCGCTTCTTCGGCACTTGGATTTACGGTACGTAGATATCGAGGATGAATTAGTGTCGATTTCTAGGAGTCCAAGAAATGGGTCCTTACAATTTGATTGTAAGGATTTCAATGATAATGTTGGGTTAAAAATTAACTTAAATAAAAAGATTTTGATATAGCTTAAGAGGAATGGTAAGATATTTAAAAGATAAATACTTATGAATTCATTTAATAAGAAAGTAAATTTATATAAATGTGATAAATATGGTTTATATAAAGATGACGTATGTAAATATGGTTGGTCTAAAGGTTTTAGATTGAAAATTTATGAACTTAAATCCTAGTGTTTTTGGAAATGGTTTCTAAGGATTTTAGGAAAATAATAATAATATCATTTGAAACTATTTTAAAGAACTAATGTTTTTAAAAGCATTTTAAGGTTTGTTCGAATTCGAGGTTATTCTCGAAATCAACAAATCAATTCGAGAAATAAATTATCTTTATGTTATCTAGTTGGAGTGGCTAGAAACTAATTAAAATTGGGTAGGAGATGTGTTCGGTTGGAAATCACTTTTCTTGAGTATTACCCTTCTTATATAAGGGGATATATGATACTATTTGGTACAACCCAGTTCCTTGTATCATTTTGCCATTACTAGATCTATATAAGTATTTTCCATGGATTTTAAAAGAAAATATTTTGGAAATAGGTTTTGAAAATGGTACTGGTTTAATCCCTAGAAGTATGATTCGATATCTAAAAGATATATGTATAAATTATTATTTCAAATTATTTCTGAATTTGAATTCTTAAATTTTTTCACTACAGATATATACCGTTTGCATGTATCCTTTGCATTAAACTAGTTTGGTTATGCATCTTGTTATAGTATGTTATTAGTTTTCAGTTATTAAAATTAAATGAAATTTTCGAAAATTCTGGATAGTGGAACTGCCCCATTTAGACTCTATTTTTGGACTTAAAAGGGTTGAAAAGATATTTAATTTAAATATTTTGTTTCATTCTTTTATACAAGTGTTACTAAGTATTATTATAGAATTTGAAAAGTGATCTTTATGAATATTTAAGAATTAGTTGTGAATAATTAAAGAGAGATATTTTGTTAAAATATGTAGAAAACATACCGTTTTCAAGTTTTTAAGGAAATTATAAAGTTGTTATTTTCAAGTAACATTTTTGATAAATATTTTAGAACCTATTATAAGTATTTTAAAAGTATAAAAAATGTTTTGAAAAGGATTAGAATTGGTAAATAGCCTAGCTGTTTCAATTACTTGTTTGAAAAGTAATTAACTATGCTTAACACTAAAAGTAGGAGAAGCAAGGCATATCTATTTGTGAGAGTTAAGACTGATGCCGAGTTGGTTTGGACCAATAGAGCTTTAATCTATCGAACTTCCCTCTTGATCGCTGAATAGTAAGTCGAAAAATGTCAGAAACGTGTTAATCATGTTGATTCCTTATTATTTATGGAAATCATTAATACTATACTTAACACTAAAAGCCCACGAGATATACTTGTCCATTTGTGAGATTCAAGAATGAAGTGTCTAGGAAAAGCTTTGATGTAACCAGTGCTCTAACTTACGTCTCTTCACTCCTGAATGAGGAATAGTTAAGTTGGAATGTCAAAAATGAGTTAAGCATACGAATCATGATTTCTTTAAGCAATCATTTTTGGAACATAATAGTTAACTAGTTAAATACTAAACTTGACCGATTATGAACTTAGATCTTTAAAGCAAATGTTTGTAAAGACAAAAACAAGTATAAGAATGGTTTTGGGTTTGTTGTGATAAAAACAAGCATAAGAATGTTGATAACATTCATTTTCAGCCCTTATTTTTATTATATTAAGAATGTAAATAGATCTTTAAAAGAATGATTTAAAGATAAGCATAAGCTAAACGGTCTTGGGTTTATAGTGACAATGTTTAAGTAACATCAATCTTAAAACTTTTGAATGGATTTGCGAAAGTACTTAGATCCTAAAAATGATATTTTGAAGGAAATTATTGGGTATGGAATCTTTCGAAAAAAAGATAGAAGTTTATTAAATAAAAAAGTTTATTAATAAAGGAGTATTTAATTAATAAAAGGATTTATTAAATAAAAGGGATTGAGAGTTGTTTAAGTAGCTTAACCAAACTTTGTGTGGCTTAATCATGTTTTGTATGACTTGATAATGTTTTGTATGTTCATTTATTTATGGAAAGTATACTAGACTTGGTGTCCAATTATAAACATCTATCTTGTACCATATAATCGCTTAGTCGACTATTGAAATTGACACAAATATCGACTCGAGAATTTATTGAAAGACTTTGTGATTTCATACCAATAAGAAACCACAAGGAGGAGTATTGGTATGAAATGTCCTTAGCATTCTCTTACTTTTAAAAGAACCAGAATTGAGTTGGCTAGAAATTCATCGAACTAGTTTTGAAGAAACCTGGATTCAATGTTTTACTTATCAAAAACCACTTCAAAACTAGTATACAAGTTTATGTTTTGGAAGCGGTTGTGAAGTGAGATGTTATAGAGTTGAACTGTCAATCCCAAAGTTAAGTCGGAAGGAGAGGTCGGTGTTAACATTTCAAACGATGCTATCGTGTAGGACTGTTTATCTTGAGGAGTTTTCTAAGAGAGAGGACATCATTAACATTCATCGAAGCACTTATGCGTGAAACCAATGTGGAGGTTCGAGATGCTTGAATCCATATAGTGATTCATGATCTTTTCAAGATATGGAAATCTATTTGCGGATTCTTTTTCTATTCGAGTGATGAAGACTCGAGTGAGAGATGCCGAACATAGCCTCGACATCGGAAATGACAAAAACTAAAGATAGGATGTATGGCAAAAGGGAATGTAGCATTTTAGAGATCCCAAGGATATAGGAGACTCCTATCTATTATTACTTACATACATGCTTGCAAGAGTAGTGCATTCGGAACCACGATTGTCTGGGCATGGGCCAGTTATACATTTCCAATAGTACATTCTCTAGAGTTATATGTTTATCGAAAGGATACCTCTGATCCTTGTGCATGAGTTTGGATTCGGCTAGACTCATGGAGATCTCCATGGAAAATTCATTATGCAAACGTGCCTTAGCGGTATTGATTGTATACCTATTATTTTTTTGGCGTTCACACAACATCTATTTGATATGATTTATGTGCTACACTCTAGACATTATAAATCATACCACCATATATTAAACCTAATGAATGATTGGTTTCTATCAGCGGAAAACTTTTACGAGAATCCATACAGTCTTATTCTTTGCTATTTCATGTTACATATTTCCTGAATTTCGCATGCTAGTTTACCAAACTAATCCGAGTGTTATTTTCTTATAATGCTTGGGTTAGCCCCGTGTATGTTTTTCAAATTTGTCTATGGACTCTTTGGAGCTTATGGAGAAGAGATGGATGGCACCTTCCATAGTATTCTTATTTCCACCGCGTTACTTTCGTATTATCAATATTTATGAGGACAATTTGTTTTAGCTATCCAGTAGATTATTATAACTCCCAAAAATCGTGCCTTAGAGTGACAGTTTATACCGACTTTGATATTATATATGATTTTTCTATTTTGACATTCTGATATTGTGTTCCTTCTTCCTTATTTTATTTTCTTTTATTTTCACCCTAACAATTCATCTTTTAACGCTTGAGTGTTTGGCACACAAATACCGTGGATGTATTAATGTCGATATTTGGGGGTCGAAAAGGCAAGTCATTCCAATTTTTATTTTATTTAGAGAAAGAACCTTTCATCTCTCTCTTTAGTTAAATTGATTGACTTATTAAATGATATTTATGATTAAATTAATATTGCACGTAGATTGTGAGTATATTCGAATATACTCCAATGTAAAATGTGTAAGTGCAACATGGAAAAAGGTGTACATAGTTAATATGTAAGTATGTAGATGTTAGAATTTGCATCTATAACATATACATGCACGTTTATATATGCAACGGTTATCATAAAATAATTTAAACTTATGTTGAAATGTTTATATATACATATATCAAAATTAACATATGCATTAAATGAAATAAATAATTTAGTATTTGAATAGACTTGAAACAAAAGGTCCAAATGAACGGGTAGTGGTGCATATAAGCGGAATTAAAAGAAATAGTAAAAGACATTTAAATGACAATTAAGGATATGTAAAGATGGAAATCATTTAGCCTTCTTTTAATATTTCGTTTACTTCTTTTCAAGACATTTAAACTTACATACACATTCTAATTTATATAAATGAAATAAACCATTTAAACAGGTTTGACTAAGTCAATAAAATAGATTCAAATTTAAATCCAAAACATCTAATGTTTCCAAGTAAACAAGTCTAAATATCAAACTAAAAACAATATAGTAGTTAAAGATATTTAAAATATAATATATATATATATATATATACACACACAGACACACACATGTCTATGTGTGTGTAAATATAATTGTAACGACTCGGAAATTTCGATCCCGAAAATTCCAGATAGTTAGGAAAGAAGAAAAGAGAAAGAAGAAGAAACAGAAATAAGCCACCGAAACCTCACATTCACAGCGGATCAAAACATAATGTAACATAAATAAAGGTTTTACAACGAAAAACTGCATTAGTACAATTATAGTTTTTTATACATCAGAGTTACAACCATTTCAACACACTGGACAATTTTAAACAACATGTCCAAGACAACTATAATATATACAGCGGTATATGCTCCAAACATTCCTGCCATCTAGTTCGCCTCCTGAGATCCAAAACGTCCTCACCTGAAAATCTGTAAAACTCGGTCTGACCCGAGCATTACAACAAAGTAACACCCGGGTCAGGCTGGAAACCAGCGTGAGTAAACCTATTAAACATGAATTATAAAAGCATACAACTTATATATAACCCGGGTAACTTGCTCATCAATACAAGTTCACAACTTGCTATAGTCAACACTTGTATTCATAATCAATTCCTAAGTTCATTTACTTAGTTTTAAATGGTCCAGTCATTTAAAATATTCCATTTCAGCCTATTGGTTTCACATATCAATCTATAAAGAATCAAAGTAGGTTACAAATCGAAGTGGGTTCGGGTATTCTGACACCCGTCCCCGGTCTCTTCGGATCCAATACCATCCTAACCCAAGATAATCAAATGAAATACAATTCAACTTTAAATACAGGATGTCACTTTACGCAGCAATTCATCTCGATAGATAACCACATTATTACTGTTCAACCCAATTATATCACAAAACATTTCATATCAGAAAAAATCACATAATCCAGGGGAATCTATATCATTCAATTATTCATAAGCAAGATACACCTTTCAATTAATTTAAATAAATTAATTTAATTTCTTTAATCACTTTTAATCCTGCTTACATAATCATTAATTAATTACAAACAAATAATTAATCACCCTTTAATTAATTACAATTAAGTAATTAATCCTTAATTACTTCCCTTAAGTAATTTACCTTAAATTACTTCCATCTAGTAACTGTCTTATTGGTTAATTATCCTAAATTAATTAACCTTGATCATTAATAAATTTAACCTTTAATTGCTAACTAATTAACCCTCAATAGATTAATCCTTTAATCACAGTAAGTAATTATCATTTAAGTAATTAATCTCTAATTACATAATTAATTTGTCATTTATTACGAATTAAATAAATTACTAATTAATTAACTCATAATTAATTAAATTAAATCAATTAACACAATCTTTAATCATTAATTAATTAAATTAACTACTCATTAATTACTTTATTAATCTTATTAATCCTTAATCATTCCAAGGTCTTAATTAACCTTAATATAAACCATTTGTCTTTATTAAATGTCAAAATTTTCATAAACATATTTAAAACATTTATCTTTATGATTAACTTACTTAATTAAATAATTAAATTCAAGTTTAAAATAACTTAAGCACTTAACTTAACAAAATTAAGTTAAACAAATTATAGCTTCCTTAATCAAGTAATTTAAAATATTTATTATATAATATTTTAAACTAAATTCACTTTAATTTTTTTTTAAAACTGTTAAAATTCAACCTCGAGTCCAACCCGTATAGTACTCGAGCCTTGGCCCGAGATTTTCCTAATTCCATTGTTATGTTGTATCTGCGATACTTAGGGATTTAAGTAAATAAATTAATTTATTATAATTATTCAACCAGAAAGATTAATTTGTAAATCATTCTTATTTAAAATTTTAAACTTGATAGCTTGTTAAAATTTAGCCTTGAACCTACTACTAAAAACTTCCCCTTATTTTTATTTTTAAGAAAACAGGTTAACACAATTTCTTTGCTTTAGTCTGATCTCTTATCTTTAATAAAGCTATATTACCTATACAAAGAAACTCAAGCTTGACCTATCTTTTGAGCCAAACTCGCACTTCACTTTCCTACAAAAACCTCGAGCAAAACACCATTCTACCCGAAGGCGAAATCTTCTTCTCCGATGCCCCAAAACACCAAGCTACCCCTTGATACATGAAACACACGTGCACGTGCACATCGTCGCAGTACATCGCCACCGGTCGTCGACTACCCCAACGCATCACTCGCGACCACGCCATCACGTCTACCTTCCTGGAACTTGTCGCCACACTTTCCCTTACCGATTCACTTTCCTACCACTAACTGGAAATATTTCACTCAACCAAAATCACTTTGCGATGATGAACTAGAACGCCAACGACCACCAGATGTTGACTCGAGTTTCCCCGTTCCCTCCTTCATCATTTTCTCCCATACCGCATGCTTCTTTTCCCTTGAGCAGCACGCCATTCCCCTCAACCCAACATCCATCCACAGGCCACACTAAACCCTAGTTTCACCTCGGCCAGTCAACTCACCCACTAAAAAAAAATCAAACCCATTTTTCCAGAGCTCGCCACCCCTTCAGCCAACCCCTGGCTAAAAATCGATCCCCATCACCCATTGGTTCGCCGGAATTTGGTGAAAAACTAATTTCTGTTCAACTTCCAAATTTCCATTCGATACTATACAAAACAACTCGAGACCTTAATAAAAAATCATCATTTCCAAAAGTGAACCCATTCATATAAGTAAATGTTTATTTTACACCATTCGAATTTTCCACATTTATGTTCATTTACTGTAATTTCCAGTTTTTTTACAATAGTTACTAAATTCTTTTACTTGAAACCATTTTTAGAATTGAAATTATATGTTCAAGCATTTTCTTTTTAATGGTCATGGTCTAATATTGTTTCCTTGAGATAGTATGAATTTTTTTTAGGTTGATCAGTGATGTAACTCAAACAGAGTAGATAGATTACATACAGACATGCAGAGCCCTTTTTATATTCATATAATTATATTCATTCAAACCATATTTACCACAATACTACACCGATTTATCATTGCATCCAAGATAAGAACAGACTTGAACATTTTTCAAATAAACTGTTTACTCACCTATATGCAAACAGAGGACATGCCTATATCCCAGTCTGGAACTTGTTTGTTGATTTGTATCTCTGCTCAGATTTGAAGCCTTGAACAGATGAAGTTGTTGTTTGAGTTTGCAGTTGTTCAAATTGAAGTTGTTGAAACTATTATTGTTTGTTTGATCGATTTTTTTTAGTCTTTGAAATGGAAGAATATTAAGAAAGAAAGTAAAAAATGTTTTTGAACTGAAAACCAGTTTTCTCTAGAACACTCACTGTATATTTTCAATCAAAAGGAACAATATAAGCCACTGGTTAACTTGAATGGTACTTAAGCTACAAGTGTAAATTGCATGCTATTATCATTATACAAATGTAAAAAAAAATCTATACTTAAATTATTCTTTTGTCTTAATTAATTTCTTAAATTTATGTAATATGTTTCTAAATGTTAATAAATACACAAATTTCATAAACTTCATTTAAATGTTATAAATGTTGGTATCCATTTTCATATTAATTCAAGCTTTTATATTAACATATTATGTTTATATAGATTTTTAATTTGCTATGAAATATCCACAAAGAAAGAATAATTTAAATCTTTTATTAAATTCTATTTAAACTTAGGCTTATAAAATTTTTAACTTACTAATATTTATTTTGTTTGTTTTTGAAAAGATGAATTTTGCCAAATTAAATAATTATACCAGGTTATTATCAGATAAATATTTATCCAGATATAACTATTTATTATCAGATTTATTTGTTTTCACTCTATAAATCAGTATTTCTATTAATTAACCTAATTAATTATCAAGTAACAGATATTCCAAAATCCGGGTTATCACATTCCTCCCCCCTCTGAATCTTTTCGTCCTCGAAAAGGAACGAAGCCAGAATTTATTTAAAATGCTTAAAATCAGATAAATTCTTTTTGATCATTTTTTTTAAAACACCTTTAAAATCTATATAGTATTGTCAAAATAGTTTTATAAAAATATCATTTTATAACTCGATGTTTCAACAAGTCCATCTTTGTTCTCACAGAAATTCGGTCATATGTTGATCAGGTGTAGGACTGAAAATATATAAGTACTTAGCAGATCCATTTTCAACACCCAGTGAAAATACTTTGTAAAATAATTTTATTGAAAATCTTGTGAAAATATAGGAAACATTTTGAAAATAAAGGAAATATCTTTGGTGAGAATGCTCTGAAAATCATCACCTCCATCAATGGTCGCAGTTAACCCGATGGTTACGTTGCTATCCCGACAAAATCCATAGATAACTGTAGGCCTCCACTCCCCTCGATTACACCACGAAACCCGCTACAAATTGCAGCTACAACTGGGGTTACGTTGCTATCACAGCAAAAACCCATATAAGTGTAGGCCTCAGCGCCCTCGAATTTCGCTGCCAAAAGAATGAAACTTCTCAACTCCACTTGACCATAGATCGCAGTCTACCGATGTTACGTTGCCTTCCCGGCAAAATCAAGCGTAGACCATTGACACTTACCTCCACACGATTTCCGCTATGGTCCACACAGTAGATCGCAGCGACATCGAGTTACACTGTCGTCACAGCACAACCCAAATACCTTTGTAGGCATCAACGCCCTCGACTTTCGCTACCCAATAATCCTCAGGAACTAGTTTTGTCCGGACTCCTCACATGATCAACTTTAGAACCTCCCCCTTAGAGGCTCAAGGCAGTACCAACCTATGGTACTCCTGAGAAGTTCATCCCAAGGGAGCGCCTTTTTCTCTAGAGCCATTTTCAAAACACTTTATACTATACACATATAGTATCTTCCAAATCACGCCTAGTATGAATCTCATATAAATCTCCTTTCTCAAAATCGATTATTCCAAAATCGATAATTCTCAAACTAGGCTTTCCAAATTTCCATATTGATTTTACCCAAAAATCAAAAGCCTTTCCAAATCCAAAGGTTCCAAAAACCTTTCTCAAAATCATTCTCATAAGATCCTTTACATATACATATATATATATATATATAACTTTGAAAAAAAATCTTCGGATCATTTCAAACTTGTATAAAACCCTTTTTATACTTCAAATATTTCAAAAAAATCCTTTCCTTTCGGCAAAAGATTCAACAAGGGAAGATTTATCTTACATATCAAAGATATATATGTCTTTGTTTATTCAAATCAAATAATCAATTTTGATTGCTCTATAAAGTCGCTTACCAAATTACTTACTTCTATAAAGTAAATTTTACCATGGAAATATCCATTTTCCACTTTTATTCATTGTATATCTCACAAAATATGCCTTCCATTTCAAAAAAAAAAACATTCCACATTTCTAATTCACAAATTTCCAATATCAATTCCATTTAGACCCGTACGATGTACACATATCATCCATACGCTATATCAATTTGATCGCTCACTCGATCACACAATTTCACTTCCGAACTAGTATCGTCCCCCGACTTCCTAGTGCAGACACAGATCTGGTTTCTTGATCAGAAACCGTCATTCTCCTTGCATCGCTATAACTATGATAGAGAATATCCAGATCTAATCAACAATGCATATCCAGGTTCGCCGTCGAAAATCGAGTGAAAATCACAATTCGGATCGATATAATTATTTCGAAATTCTGTGCTAGAATCTGGATCAAATCACTATGCGAATAGAATAATATACGTGCATCCTACGTATTTATCTTCATTGATTATTAACTAAATCAATTCTCTTTTCCATTCACATTCACTTAAATTCTATCCACTTATCCACAATCGCTTAAATCCTCATTTGGATTATCACCTCAATTCTTATCTCAAATGGATATTCAATCATAAACAGTTTGAACTCTGTGCAGCTTAAATTTTGAAATAGCTTGAAAAGTTTAAAAATAGATAAGTAGTTTGAAAAATAATTATTTGTTCGTAAAATATCTGTAAAATAGTTAAGTAATTGTAAAATAGTTGGAAAATACTTAAATAGTTATAGTAATTTTAAATAATTGAAAAATAGTTGTAAAATAGTAATTAATTTGTAAAATAGTTGAAAAGCAGTAATTGGTTTACAAAACAGTTGTAAAGTAGTTAAATAATTCTGAAAGTAGTTATAAAATAAGTACAAAATAGTTTGGAAAAATTAATTTATATCAAAACAATTTATTTTGAAATAGTCCAGAGTCAAATTGATCAATTCCTAACCCCCATTTTTAACCAATTCAATTTAAATTGACTCAATTTCAATTTAAATAATTTCAATTCCCATTGAAATTGATTTCACCCCAATTCAAGTTGAATTAACCTTAGTTTCTTCCTAAATTTAACTTTATTCAACCTTGATCTCAGAGTCTACTAATTCAAATAAATTTCAATTGAACTAGTTCCAATTTCAATTCATTTCAACTCCAGTTTGAATTAATCCCAATTCCAAACCCCATTTCCAAATCAAGTTGAATTATTCATGATTTCCTCCTAAATTCAATTCAAATTCCATTTGAATCTAAAACTATTCAACTTTAATTACAATTCCAAATTATTCAAATAAATTTGGAATAATTTCAAATTGAACCCACCTCAAATTTCAAATCGTTTCGAATCAATCCACTTCAAATTTTCCATTTGAATTTTTAAACTTATTCATCTTTAATCACAAATCCAATTAATTCAAATCAAATTCAATTTGAACTAATTCAATTCAAATTCCAAATTTAAACCATCCCAAATTATATAAATTCGAGTTAACTTTTTTTAATGTTGATTTAATACTTTAAATCAAATCAACTTATATCTTTAATCCATTTAATTTAGAATTCAAATTCCATTTTTAACTTATTTCAAAGTTCAAATAATTCAAATCCTTTTTAAACAACTACATCTTTGAAATTCAATTTATCATCAAATTTAAATTTTGAAATCAAAGTTTTGAAATTTTATTTTAAACATTCAAATCTTAAGTCCAAAATGATTCCATTTTACCTTAATAATGGATATATTACCACACCCCATTTCTTTAAACAAATCCAATTCACAGTTTAAAGATTATTATTAATAATAGGGTAAATATCATCCAATTATTTTAAAACATCCATCCATTTCCAATTTTCGGATCTCAAACCCAATTTGAGATCACTCAAACTCTCAATTCCAATCAACCATTTAACTTCCCAAGTTAAATCTTAATTTCATCTAGAAATTTCCAAATCAGGTTGGTCATTCAAACTTATTTAACTTCTTCCAAGTTAAATTCAATTTACTTAATCCGGTCAAATTTACACAATTTGAATTCCCATTCAAATTTTAAACTTCAGATTAATATCCTTCCCACTTAAGTTTAAAACCTACTTCACTTTCGGTTTCACATCATATTCCAAGGAAAATTCAAAACTCAACCTTAGAGTTCACTTCCTTTACATACTTGGTTACTTTTAAATTTTAAACCGCCTTTGGTTTTAAATTCAAACAAATTCCTTTAAAATTTCAAACAACCCTTGTTTGAAATAGGACCCTTTCATTTGAATATATTAGATAACGTCTCTTATTTTAAAATAAGATCATATTCAAAATAGTTTGAATAATATTATTTCCTTTGACATTTTGAAACCAATTCAAATGTTTAAATTTAGAATTCAGAACTTCACAATTTGAACCCACTTTAATTTACATCCTTTCAAATTTACAAGTTACTTTTTTTAAATGGTTACTTCCTTAAAACATTTTATTGTTTATTGGAAAACAATCATCCATTATTAAACACAATAACCATTCTATTTCTCTGGCTTGAAACTAATTCTAATTCATCTTATTTTGAAATTCTTCCCCAACTTCAAGATTTAATTTCAGTTTGAATCCATTTCAAACTTATCTTTGATTTAATTTCAATTTGGTTGTATTTCTTTTACCACTTAATTTAATTTCAATAATTTAACAACCAATTACCTTAACATTTATTAGAAAGAAATATTGCTATATATATCAAAATATATTCTTATAAAATCATTTAAAATCTTTATGTAAGAAAATAACAAGTACGCTCTCATATATATATACACAACTCATTCTAGGGTACCATTGACCCTATCCTTAACGAGTAATCCCATCAGAGCCAAGGTTCTCGCTTAACCTTCAGCTCCAATACGAAATGTAACGACCCGGAAATTTCGATCCCGAAAATTCCAGATAGTTAGGAAAAGAAGAAAAGAGAAAGAAGAAGAAACAAAAACAAGTCAACGAAACCTCACATTCGCAGCGGATCAAAATATAATATAACATAAATAACGGTTTTATAAAGAAAAACTGCATCAGTACAATTATAGTTTTTTATACATCAGAGTTACAACCATTTGAACACACTGGACAATTTTAAACAACATGTCCAAGATAACTATAATATATACAGCGGTATATGCTCCAAACATTCCTGCCATCTAGTTCCCCTCCTGAGCTCCAAAACGTCCTCACCTGAAAATCTGTAATACTCGGTCTGACCCGAGCATTACATCAAAGTAACACTCAGGCCAGGCTGGAAACCAACATGAGTAAACCCATTAAACATGAATTATAAAAGCATACAACTTATATATAACCCGGGTAACCTGCTCATCAATACAAGTTCACAACTTGCTATAGTCAACACTTATATTCACAATCAATTCCTAAGTTCCTTTACTTAGTTTTAAATGGTCCAGTCATTTAAAATATTCCATTTCAGCCTATTGATTTCACATATCAATCTATAAAGAATCAAAGTAGGTTACAAATCGAAGTGGGTTCGGGTATTTCTGATACCCGTCCCCAGTCTCTTCGGATCTAATACCATCTTAACCCAAGATAATCAAATGAAATACAATTCAACTTTAAATACAGGATGTCACTTTACGCAGCAATTCATCTCGATAGATAACCACATTATTACTGTTCAACCCAATTATATCACAAAAAATTTCATATCAGAAATATCACATAATCCAGGGAATCCATATCATTCAATTATTCATAAGCAAGATACACCTTTCAATTAATTTAAATAAATTAAATCAATTTCTTTAATCACTTTTAATGCTGCTTACATAATCATTGATTAATTACAAACAAATAAATAATCATCCTTTAATTAATTACAATTAAGTAATTAATCCTTAATTACTTCCCTTAAGTAATTTACCTTTAATTACTTCCATCTAGTAATTATCTTATTGATTAATTATCCTAAATTAATTAACCTTGATCATTAATTAATTTAACCTTTAATTGCTAATTAATTAACCCTCAATAGATTAATCCTTTAATCACAGTAAGTAATTATCATTTAAGAAATTAATCTCTAACTACTTAATTAATTTGTCATTTATTACGAATTAAATAAATTTGTAATTAATTAACTCATAATTAATTAAATTAAATTAATTAACACAATCTTTAATCATTAATTAATTAAATTAATTACTCATTAATTACTTTATTAATATTATTAATCCTTAATCATTCCAAGGTCTTAATTAACCTTAATATAAACCATTTGTCTTTATTAAATGTCTAAATTTTCATAAACATATTTAAAACATTTATCTTTATGGTTAACTTACTTAATTAAATAATTAAATTCAAGTTTAAAATAACTTAAGCACTTAACTTTACAAAATTAAGTTAAACAAATTATAACTTCCTTAACCAAGTAATTTAAAATATTTATTATATAATAGTTTAAACTAAATTCATTTCAAATTTTAAAAAAAACTGTTAAAATTCAACCTCGGGTCCAACCCGTATAGTACTCGAGCCTTGGCCCGAGACTTTCCTAATTCCATTGTTATGTTGTATCTGTGATACTTAGGGATTTAAGTAAATATATTAATTTATTATAATTATTCAACCAGATAGATTAAATTTGTAAATCATTCTTATTTAAAATTTTAAACTTGATAGCTTGTTTAAAATTTAGCCTTGAACCTGCTACTAAACTTCCCCTTATTTTTATTTTTAAGAAAATAGGTTAACACGATTTCTTTGCTTTAATCTGATCTCTTATCTTTAACAAAGCTATATTACCCATACAAAGAAACTCAAGCTTGACCAATCTTTCGAGCCAAACTCGCACTTCACTTTCCTACAAAACCTCGAGCAAAACGCCATTCTACCCAAGACGAAATCTTCTTCTCCGATGACCCAAAACACCAAGCTACCCCTTGATACATGAAACACGCGTGCACATGCACATCGTCGCAGTCCATCGCCTTTCATCGCCGACTACCCCCACGCATCACTCGCGACCACGCCATCACGTCTACCTGACTGGAACTCGTCGCCACACTTTCCCTTACCGATTCACCTTCCTACCACTAAGTGGAAATATTTCACTCAACCAAAATCACTTCGCGACGACGTACTAGAACGCCAACGACCACCAAATGTTGACTCGAGTTTCCCCGTTCCCTACTTCATCATTTTCCTCCATACTGCATGCTTCTTTTCCCTTGAGCAGCACGTTATTCCCCTCAACCCGACATCGTTTCACATGCCACACTAAACCCTAGTTTCACCTCGGCCAGTCAACTCACCCACTAAAAAAAATCGAACCCATTTTTCTAGAGCTCGCCACCCCTTCAGCTAACCCCTGGCTAAAAATCGATCCTCATCACCCATTGGTTCGCCGGAATTTGGTGAAAAACCAATTTCTGTTCAACTTCCAAATTTCCATTCGATACTATACAAAACAACTCGAGACCTTAATCAAAAATCATCATTTCCGATAGTGAACCCATTCATATAAGAAAATGTTTATTTTACACCATTCGAATTTTCCACATTTATGTTCATTACTGTTATTTCCAGTTTTTTTACAATAGTTACTAAATGCTTTTACTTGAAACCATTTTTAGAAATGAAATTACATTAGTTCAAGCATTTTCTTTTTAATGATCATGGTCTAATATTGTTTCCTTAAGATAGTATGAATTTTTTTTAGGTTGATCAGTGATGTAACTCAAACAGAGTAGATAGATTACATACAGACATGCGTAGCCCTTTTTATATTCATATAATTATATTCATTCAAACCATATTTACCACAATACTACACCGATTTATCATTGCATCCAAGATAAGAACGTACTTGAACATTTTTCAAATAAATTGTTTACTCACCTGTATGCAAACAGAGGACATGCCTATATCCCGGTCTGGAACTTGTTTGTTGATTTGTATCTCTACTCAGATTTGAAGCCTTGAACAGATGACGTTGTTGTTTGAGTTTGCAGTTGTTCAAATTGAAGTTGTTGAAACTGTTATTGTTTGTTTGATCGATTTTTTTTAGTCTTTGAAATGGAATAACATTAAGAAAGAAAGTAAAAAATGTTTTTGAACTGAAAACCGGTTTTCTCTAGAACACTCACTGTATATTTTCAATCAAAAGGAACAATATAAGCCACTTGTTAACTTGAATGGTACTTAAGCTACAAGTGTAAATTGCATGCTATTATCATTATACAAATGTAAAAAAATATATTTAAATTATTCTTTTGTTTTAATTAATTTCTTAAATTTATGTAATATGTTTCTAAATGTTTATAAATACACAAATTTCATAAACTTCATTTAAATGTTACAAATGTTTGTATCCATTTTCATATTAATTCAAGCTTTTATATTAATATGCTATGTTTATATAGATTTTTAATTTGCTATGAAATATCCACAAAGAAAGGATAATTTAAATCTTTTATTAAATTCTATTTAAACTTAGGCTTATCAAAATTTTATCTTACTGATATTTATTTTGTTTGTTTTTGAAAAGATGAATTTTGCCAAATTAAATAATTATACCAGGTTATTATCAGATAAATATTTATCCAGATATAACTTTTTATTATCAGATTTATTTGTTTTCACTCTATAAATCAGTATTTCTATTAATTAACCCAATTAATTATCAGGTAACAGATATTCCAAAATCCGGGTTATCACAATAATTTTGTATTATAAAATTAGCCTAAACAATGTCATAATTATTTTAAAACGGCAAACTATTTAAAATTTACATTGTTTGTGATATACATTTAGTAGTAAAGTTATCCATGTTATATATGTATGTACGTGTGTGTGTGTGTGTGTGTGTGTGTGTATATATATATATTAAACAATTTGGCCTTGTTTTAAATGAAAAACCCCAATAATGATATTTACAACACATAAAGATTAAAATATATATTTATACATGTAGTTTCAAATGGTTACAGGTGACAGTGTTTGCACATATAAATTCGTTGCAAAATATATGGAATAATCTACACTAAAATATGTTATGTATAATTAAAATTGAGATTATATTTTATTTAAAATAGGTAACAACATGCCATCAAATGACAAAAATTTCCATAGATCACTTTATGTAATTATCTTTTATTTAAACCTATTTAAAATTACATCGATATCGTATATCAATGTGAGTAAATATAACTTTTATAATATATTTAAATAATACAAACAACTCCCAAACATCAACTAAATTAAATAATAATTAATATTTCTTAAATACTGGTAAATTCAATTAATTTATAACATTTTATAGATTATTTAAATCATGTGGTTTTCGGAGAATCCATCATTACGGTCGTGCAACTCAAAGGTGTAAATTCAATCAGTGATTAATATCAAACAATTCGAATATTAATGCTCAAACATCACCTTAGCTAGTGGTGTGAAATTTTGACTAAATTTATTACCTGCATATCATTTGGTAAAAATCCAATTTTACTTATTATAAGTAGTACCTAGTAGTAACGTAATCAATTCTCTTTGTTAGACTATATCATAATAAGATTTATGGAATTTGGTTTTGATAAAACCCCAACACCATCCACATTGAACTTTGTAATTCTAAACATATATGCTTGGATCAGTAATAACAATTATTATTAATCGTATTGCTCTGGCTAGAAACTTTATTTTTGAGTTGACTATAATTGACGGTAATACTAACCCCATATAACCGAGAAGACGAATTATTTACTGAATAGTGTTTCACTTCCAATGCTTCAATTCATACATAACTATAGTCGTTCGATGAATGCCATGCCACGATTTAACTATATCAAAGTGGAGTGTCGATACTAATGTTCCATAGTATTCTCAAGTCGAAGGAATTGTGTAACATCATCAATTTTTGATTATCTATTAACCTTATTTATATTAATCAACAGAGAACTTTCTAGTAAGTCATTCAATAGTTATCCAATAATTGTAGTACGTGACCACTTGGTTCCTCTAGCAGCCATGAGAAGTACACTACCCAACATTTGGAGAGTGTTATTTACTATAGTCTATACGGACGAATCGATATCCTTTCTCGAAACATCTTAAATAGGAACATTTAAAAAAACATGTTATTTACACTGTGATAAAATTCTCTTGATCATAACACCATGTAATTACTATCACATAATATATTATTTAAGGATTTTCCATCTATATACTTTAAATTAATTACTTAATTATTTATACCACTGTATAACAAGTATATGGTAGGAAGAAAAAATAATAATTTAGAACAAGATTGTTCGTAAAGTTAGATATATATAACAAACTGCATAGTTACCCCTATTGCCATAACTCTACCAATCTCCCACTTACACTTAGGATCAATTGTGGAATCAAATTCCAACCGCTTCGATCGGTTTTCTCAAAAACTAGTCGTGTCAGTTCCTCAGTAAACGGGTATGTTATTTTGTTTTAGTCGCCTACTCTTTCAATTAAATCTTACTATAGCTGACAAACTGCCTTTATCATATAGAACTATTCAGAATATGTTCCTCGACTTCTATTGAGCTCTAGGTTGTTTTACGAACCATATTGCAATTTTGTGATCATATAATAGTGCCATGAGATTCGTAACATTTAGAATCATCCCTAGATCAGCGATAAATTTATGCATTTACTTATATTTCTTACATTGCAGTATCCATTGGTTGAATAAGCCACTACTTACTATTTTGAATGATTCTAACTTCAAGTTCTTAACTTATATTTAAACATGAATTTAACATTGTCACATTATACTCGATATCATTAATGAAGTTCGAGCCTGTGCACTTCTTCATAAGGAGTTCGTTGTTTCTATGAATAATTCTCTAGTATTTCATTAATACCTAAGAACATCTAAACTGCAACTAAGTGATCTAAATTTGGATTTGTTATTTTCTACGTGCATTGAATACATGAGTTGTTTGCATCAGAATTGGTCACAAACCCCAAATATAGTGAAAGCACCAGTGTATGAACACATATCAGCAATAAATGATCACAAATCATAGATCTAAGTAATGTAAAGGATAAAAAATGAAAAATAATAAACTTAAAACGGAAAGAAATTGTCAAAGACACAAGATTTATAGTGGTTCGGCTATCTCCGGCCTATACCCACTTCAAAAGTTAATCTTTTATTGACTTTTCTTACTGGTTGAAACTGATTAGAATGGATTACAGTGATGAAATTCGAGTACAACAGCAGCCTTGTAGTGCAAAGATGTTTTCGACAAAGTCTGGACATTGGATAGCCAAAAGATCCCTTTTCTATAGGCTCTGAGGTGCTATTTATACGCATAGGATGCAAATATCTCGCTCAGATCTCGGGGGACTTCTTCTGGCACGTAGGCGGGCCCACGCGATCGATCCCGTGCAATTTGCACTTGGTCTGTGATCGATACAAACCAATTTTGTATCGATCAAGATTTGGCCCAATCGAGCCGAAACTTGGCATGAACATTCCTTAGGTCGTACGTAAGCTCCTGTGTAAATTCCTTAGCATTTGGACTTGTGGGTTGCAAGTTATGATTGATGCAAACTTGGGTTTTCCGGTTGTCATTCTCTTCGCATTGATGTTGTTCGAATCGATTACTTCATATCGATGACCATGCACGTGATCAGACTACGTGGCGCTAAATTCCTGGGTCGATCCACTTTTCATGCCGAGCGACCGAGTCTTACTCGTATCGAATGCCGAAGCCTTGTTCGTATCGATATTAGTTGTTCCGTTCTGTTCGTATCGGTCCTTGCGCACTCCGAAAGCACATGCCTTCGTATCCATTACCACTCGCAGTTCGTATCCATGTGCTACCATCCATCAGTTAATGTTTTCGGTCTTCTTCGAATCCATCAACCATGCCTCTGTTCATATCCATCGACCAACCCTCCTTCGCATCGACTCAAAGTATCCAATGTTGATTGATACGAACAGTATCGATTCTAAGTGGTCATGTTGATCGATATGAACAGTATCGGTTTGAAGTATACTGCTACGCTTCATCCTGATTGACGAGAAATCGTTGAGTCGAACAAACCACCATGCACCTATGTTTTAATCCAAGTCCACAGTCATCGAGTCTAAACCCATTTAATCTTTCTCCCAGATCGGTACGAACGTCTTGTTCGTATCTATGGGTATCGATACGAATGAGATTCCCTTGAGCATGCATCCATCAGTATCTCGAACAAACGAACTCCTTTTGACTTGAAATTTGAAACATAGCCTTTTCGAGCCTTGCTTTTCACTTGCTAGCAATTTCACCTCGATCGGAGCTTGGTCAAATTTTGATGGCATCGATCACAGCCTTGTTTCTAAACGATCTCCAATCCTAAAATCCATCCTTTCCAGCTAATTTGTTGATATTCCGGCCTTGACCAAAAGGTGGGATAACAATTGACCCCCAAAACATGCCTTGTGGTAAGAAGGTATGTTTTGAATAATTAAATCTGAAGTCCATATTCCATCTACAGCCATACCATCCGATTCATAATTCAATCCATTACCAACCATCCCATCCGAATGCATCATTCTTGACTGCTCTGAGTCAATGTCCAATTCCAAATCTAGTAACCAAAGCCTTAGCCAATTCCATATTCATCCGAACCAATAATCGAGTCCTAATCCATCCTTATCCAATAACCAATAACGGAATCCAGGACCTCTCCTGGTCGATATCCAAATCCTTTGTCGTTCATAGCCGATATTCGTATCCATAACCTCTATGGGTTCTTGCCAAGCGTAATCCACACTCGGCGACCTGTGCTAAACAATGCCTTGGTATCTATGGTCTAGGGTCCCTGAAAGTCGAGTTATGCCATGGCTTATGTCCTAAGCCGTATCCTGGTCGCTCCGGACCCTTGCTGAGCATAGTCCATACTCAACGACCTGAAGTAATAATCGATAATATAGGTTCTAAGTCCTAGGCCGAATCCTGGTCTCTCCGGACCCTTACCGAGCATAGTCCATACACGATGACTTGAAATAGTAACCAATAGATATTATGGGACTAAGTCCTAGGCCGAATCTTGATCTCCCCGGACCCTTGCCGTGCATAGTCCATACTCAACGACCTGAATTAGCTAATTCACCACATTCAGACGAAAAGACTTACCCCTTGCCAGGCAAAATCCATACCCGATGACCATTTACCAAAAACAAGACAAAAAGCCAACCAAAATCCAATCCAAAATCCAGATCAGTTTGGAAAACCGAAAATCCGCATCAGAAATCCAAACCAATATCCAAATATGAAAATAATCATCTAAACAAAAGTCCAAACCAGAAAAAAAATCAGGAGTTCAAACCAAACTCCAAAACCAAACTAGAAAAAGCGAGTGTTAAAACCAAAGAAAAAAGAAAAAACAGGTTTCACTAACCATAGCGTCGTGGTTTATCATCATCTCAGAGCATGCCTAGGGGACATCCCCGTCCCCATACATGAGTAAGGGACTTAATCATTTTCCTAGAGTTTGCTACTTATTCCATATCATCCCTGTCAGTTGATAACCAATCGACTATCATTCCTGGGCCTCGCGCCATCGTTGTTCAAGGTAGATGGTGGCTGCTCCTGTTTCACCGCGGCATTCCAAGCTTCGACATCTTGTCACAACTGAACATTCCTTACGTGCTCCTCAATTATATCTTTTAGATGCCTGCAGCAGTTGGTACCATGTCCGTCTAAATCGTGAAAGCGACAGTGTCTTCCAGATGCCCTCTTACATTCCGAGGGTTCTCTCCTTGCAGACCTTTGGTAGGGAAGGCGATTCTGAGTCTCCATGAATAACCGTTCTAACGTCTCGTTCAATCCTATGTAAGTGGAAAATTTTGGCTCTCCCCATCGCTTCCTAACTTTTCCTGATTCATCATCTAGCTTCCTTTTTTCTTTTTCCCTATCTTTATCCGAGCTTCCACTGGATGGCCCTCCATCCTCAGCCGCATTCACCTCCTTTAATTTCATATCTGAATACACATCTTCCTACCGCAGGAACCTATCAACTTCGTGAAAGAATTCCCCAGGATCCATTGGTGGGTCTCGTATCAATGACACTTTGAAATCCGTATTCTCTCTGACTCCAAATACTACTGCCATTAAAGCCATCGATGGATCCAGCCGATCCACTGAAGCAATCACTGCATTGAACCGAGTTAAGAAATCTCTTAGAGGTTCTTTTGTCCTTTGCTTTACCGACGTCAATGTTATTACATTTTTTGGCCTTTTGATATGAACCCAAAACTGCTTCGGAAACCTGTCCATCAATTTTGTCCATGTCCTGATAGATCCCTCTTCCAACCGTCTGAACCACATAGCATCTATATCCGTCAAGTACAGAGGGAAACATCGGGCCATCTCTTCCTCTGATGCCCCCAACACTTCCATATGTCTCGTGTATCTAATCAAGTGATCAGTAGGATTAGCCTCGCCATTGTACACCTCCAGAGTAGGTAGCTTGAATTTCGGTGGGTTTCGGGCCATTCTGATTTCACGTGTAAACAGACTCTTGTTTACTCCTTTCAGATATTTGTTTGTCAAACCTCCACACATATTTTGTTTTATAATCTCAACTAATCTAGCTTTGTCCATCAAGGGTTGCCCCTGAGTCCCCGAGGGAATTCTGGTACGTATTCTTCATCACGCTCTCCTGCATTCCTACCAGCATCTTATTGTGTGGTGTCACCTGGAATTCCTCCATGAACTGGTCCATCATTTCCGCATAGTATGCCTCCATGTATGGATCCATCCTGATTAACGGTCGTGTGCTGATTAGTGGCTGCGCCTTGTTGAGCCCTCCGTTTGATTACCTGTTGGGTCCTTTTGTTCCAACTCCGTGGACCTGAACTCCAGCAACTCCAACTATTACCACCTGCCCAAATTGTCTGAGAAGGTTCTGCATCATTTCCTCATGTCTTTTCAGAAACTCCTCATGCATGGCTCCCATCATCATCTCCATTTCGTCTCTAGTAGTGAAGGCTAAAGTCTGATTAGCTCCTAAGGATGCTTCCTGGCTTCCTCCATACTGATCTATCTCTGCTCTTTGCCTTCTTGTTGATTGCTTTGTCATGGTTTCTTCCAGATTCGATCCTTTAGCCTTTCAAATCTGAACTCCAAATCTTGTATAGAGGTTGCTAGTTCTTCTCAATGAAAGCACCAAAGTGCTTGTTCCAAAATTGATCATAAGCCCTAAATATTGTGAAAGCTCCAGTGTATGAACACAGATCAGCAATAAATGATCACAAATCACAGATCTAAGTAATGTAGATGATAAAAAATAAAGAATAATAAATTTAAAATGAAAATAAATTGTCACAGACACAAGATTTATAGTGGTTCGGCTATCTCTGACCTACATCCACTTCTAAAATTAATCTTTTATTGACTTTTCTTGCTGGTTAAAACTGACTACAGCGGATTACAGTGATGAAATTCGAGTACAACAGCAGCCTTGTAGTGCAAAGATGTTTTTGACAGAGTGTGGACATTGGAGAGCCAAAAGATCCCTTTTCTGTAGGCTCTGAGGTGCTATTTATAGGCGTAGGATGCAAATATCTCGCTTAGATCTCAAGGGACTTCTTCTGGCATGTAGGCGGGCCCACGCGACCGATCCCATGCAATTTGCACTCGGTCCGTGATTGATAAAAACCAATTTCGTATCGATCAAGATTTGGCCCAATCAAGCCGATACTTGGCATGAACATTCCTTAGGTCGTACGTAAGCTGCTTTGAAAATTTCATAGCATTCGGACTTGTAAGTTTCAAGTTATGATCGATGCAAATTTGGGTTTTTGGTTGTCGTTCTCTTCGCGTCGATGCTGTTTGAATCGATCACTTCGTATTGATGACCATGCACGTGATCAGATGACGTGGCGCTAAATTCTTGGGTCGATCCGCTATTCATGCCGAGCAACCGAATCTTATTTGTATCGAATACTGAAGCCTTGTTCGTATCGATATTAGTAGTTCTGTTCTGTTCGTACCAATCCTTGAGCACTCCGAAAGCACATGCCTTTGTATCCATTACCACTAGCAGTTCTTATCCATGTGCTACCATCCATCTGTTAACATTTTCGATCTTCTTCGTATCCATCTACTATGCCTCCTTTCATATCCATCGACCAACCCTCCTTCGCATCGACTCAAAGTATCCAATGTTGATCGATACGAATAGTATCGATTCGAAGTAGTCATGTTGATCGATACGAATAGTATCGATTCGAAGTATACTACTACGCTTCATCTTGATTGAAAAGAAATCATCGAGTCAACCATCGAGTCGAAACCCATTTAATCCTTCTCCCTGATCGATATGAACATCTTGTTCGTATCTACGGGTATCGATACAAACGAGATTCCCTTGGGCACGCATCCATCAATACCTCGAACAAACGAACTCCATCCGACTTGAAATTTGAAACACAGCCTTTACTAGCCTTGGTTTTCACTTTCTAGCAATTTCACCTCAATTGAAGCTTGGCCAACTTTTGACGACATCGATCACAACCTTGTTTCCAGTCGATCTCCAATCTGATATCCATCCTTTCCAGCTAATTTGTTGATATTCTAGCCTTGACCAAAAGGTGGGATAACATTTGCCTCCCAAAACATACCTTGGGGTAAGAAGGTGTGTTTTGAATAGTTTCGAATCCGACATTCGAAATCCATATTTTGTCTATAGTCATACCATCCGATTCATAATCCAATCCATTACCAAGCCATTCCATCCGAGTGCATCATTCTTGACTGCTCCGAGTCGATGTCCAATTCCAAATCCAGTAACCAAAGCCTTATCCTATTCCATATCCATCCGAATTGGATAACCGAGTCCTAATCAATCCTTATCCAATAACCAATAACCGAATCCAGAACCTCTCCGAGTCGATATCCAAATCCTTTGCCGTTCATAGTCGATATTCGTATCCATAATCTCTCTGGGTTCTTTCCAAGCTTAATCCACACTCGACGGCCTATGCTAAGCAATGCCTTGGTATCTGTAGTCCAGTGTCCCTAAACGCTGAGTTATGTTATGGCTTAAGTCCTAAGCCGTATCCTGGTCGCTCTGAACCCTTGCCGAGCATAGTCTATACTTTACGACCTGAAGTAATACTCGATAATATAGGGCCTAAGTCCTAGGCCGAATCCTAGTCTCTCCGGACCCTTGCTAAGCATAGTCCATACTCGATGACCTAAAATAGTAACTAATAGATATCGTGGGGCCTAAGTCCTAGGCCAAATCTAGGTCTCTCCGGACCCTTGCCGAGCATAGTCCATACTCAACGACCTGAAATATCCCATACTCTTCCGAATTGACCTCTTCCTTCGTATCCATCTTATACATTTCTCTTCATGTCGATTCTTGTCTGTGGTTTCGTATCGATGCTTAGCTCCTATCTTGGTATCGAACAGAAATGGGATCGACATGAAATGTATAGCTATTTAACGAGTTGATTTCGATCGATCCGGGAAGTACTGAAAGCTATTAAAATTTGATGGATATAAATGATGGATGTTGAGTGGTGGACTTATGCTCATTTCATATCGATCTGGATGGATACAAAAAGATGGATATGGATTGATGGATACCAAATTTGCTAGATGGATGGATACGAAATAGACATGCTTCACACGGATTTTGATCGATCCATACCTTATGTATATGAACTCCGATTGACCTGAAATTTGGTTTGTTGCCTTTTATAGCTTCGCTTGTCATGCTATGCTAATTGTGGCCCAATCTCGACTCAAACCAAGTTTGCCTGTATCCGTCGTGGACCGTTAGATAACTGATCTCTGGGTCGGATTGTCTTCAGTCCCTAGTCAAGTCCTTGGTGTCACGACCATGCCAAAAGGGGGGATAACATTTGCCCCCCAAAGTACATCTTGTGTAAAAATGACGTGCTTTGATAAGCTACAATCTTCATTTTGAAATGGTTTATCCGATTTGCTGAAAAATTGTTGTTCATCGTTCTGATTGTCACCAGGCCAGCATTCAATTCCTATTAACTTTGAAAATCAAATGTTAATAATGGCATATATGAACATATGTTAACCGGACTTCCATTAGCGTTTGCACATTCATGGGTCGTTGTCAAGTTATTTTTCCTTGTTTGGGTCGAGTTTCATATCGATCCTCTCCTAGATCAATGTGAAATCCAACTTGGAATGATGTTCGGTGGTCATTTTTTGATCCATTTCTTCATATCGATCCTCTCTTGGATCAATCTGGGATGTATGAAGGTAGGCTTCATACCGATGACACAAAACTTTGGGTCTCGAATAGATGGATACGAAAGTGATGTTTCGTATCAATGGAGTTGAACGGTCCAAACATAATCATGCAGTGATCTTTGTATCGATGGATGCGACATAGTGGGATTTAGATCGATTCGCATCGATGGATATGTGGGTTGCTTTGTATTGATGGATAAATTTTTTTTTCTTTGTATCAACGGATACGAAAGATCTAGATATAATTGTGCATCGCCCTTCGTATCGATGGGAGTTGACTGCTTCTATTGGTTTACATGACTGGAATACAAATCGTCCCCTAGGTCGATGCATTGATTTTGGACTTAGAAAATTTTTCACTTTCTTTTGCTATTTCGTATCAATTGAAGAAAATAAATAACTGTAGAGTCTTCGTCTTCCAAATAGCAAATCATCAATCCTTAATCCAAATTCTTCAAACTAGGTAATCGATAGACTAAGACCATTCTTAAAGCGATGAGATTCGAGTACCCTGCCACTACGTTCATGGTGATGGCCATTTACGACGCCGTTGGTACTGGATCATGGTTAGGGTAAGGCCGAGGGAGCCACTTAGAGAAAAGGAAGAAGGAGGGTACTGGAAGGATTCGATGGAGTCATTGGCTCCACCTCTACCTCAAATTCGTATCGATAGGAGATGGTGGAAGGCTGCCTCCATGGTCGATCTAAGAATCATGGAAATTCATATCGATGCTGATTGATGGATACAAAACTAATTGCCTTGGACTGATATGAATCGATCGACATGAAGATGATCCATACGAATGAGCTATCGATACGAAACGTGTCGATGCAAATAGGTTATCATTGGATCGATACGAACTTACGCTTCAGAGGAACGATCAAATTCGAACCATGATGGATACAAAACTAATTGCCTTTTGCATACTCGAACACTTAACTACGATGAGCTTTAGCCATGCATATTTGGATTTGACTATAAAACTGCATATATGACTACCCTTCAAAGCTCGTCGATGGAATTGTAACTTAAAAAACATAACCAATCTTTACATGGATCATTCTTTGAAGTCAGGATGACACAGTTGAGAAGGTTAGCGATGGCGATCACTTCGATCGAATCTTAAAGTCTTGTCGCTTTATCATCGTTCAAACTTGTAGAAATTTAGAGTGTTAAGTAGCACTTCATTACACAACACGATCACTCACCTTGCATCGATGGGAACACGGGTTTCTTACCATATAATAATGGTTTTTATTAAGTTCAATAGCTATGGATCCTGGAAGCTCTGAGTAGCATGAAGTTCAGATCCCCCCATTTCCTAGAATTGGAAGGCCGAATGTCATGGCGAATGTAGTGAATCCTACCCCAGATGAACTGCCGGGTGCAGTGTTGGTGTTGAATCCGGAGGACTCGGTTCGGTCCGATATTTTAGAAGATATGCAGGGAAAAAGTTGTATTAGGCATGGACTATCTTTGGAAGAAGTTCTATTACCGAGGCCAGAAGATAAGGCGCATAATCCCCTAAAGGTGTTTACCACATGCAATAGTTTCATGTGTGTAGCTAGGACATTGCCCCGTTTAACCAATTCATTCGGGATGTACTATTTTTGTTGAGGATCGAACCTTCTGAACCGCATCCCATGGATACGCGCTTCTCAACAGTCTATACATCATATTTATGGAGCATCTCCTTAGACCCCCGACCATCGATGAGATCAAATACTTATTCAATGTCAAGAGTCGGGGGGGTAATCCATCGTTGACTTTTCTGGAAGCGGCCATGAACTTCCAAGTGGTGGCCGGTGTTTGGAGTAAACTGAGCTACTTCAAGACAGAGTGGTTCTTTATGAGATGTCCAACGGGTTTCGCTAGGCGATGGTTAGTCGGATGTAAGTGCTTTAACTTCTTCATCAATTAACTAGGTAATATAAATCGATGCTAAATCCATTACTGAATTTCTTTCACAACTTCTATTCCATGGCACAAAGGAGCATAGTTTAAAGAGATAGTGAGGAAGCTTCATGCGGTGCCTGCGGAACTCAAAGAAATAGATAAAGTTCTTATTAACAATAACTTGATCATTGTCACGCTCATAGAGAGAGGTCGTAGTATTGGGTTGGCTGGGGTTCCCAGAGTGGGCCCAATAAGACATAGTGGAAGATGGGCTCCTATTGTGCCCTCAATTGAGGGAGCTCAAAGTGCACCTGGAGTCACAATCATCTAACTGGGCGATGACGAGAGTATAGCAACTAGGCATGAGCCCACGGTCGTGCCTCCGTAGGGCCTTCGGCGATCAGAATAAAAAAGAAGGGGCAAAACCCTAGTCCATAAAGCTAAGAGGCAAAAGATTATTGAGACGACTTAACCCGTTGCAACTTCTACAGGTCTGGAGACCTCTTCTCCGTCGGTGGAAGGTTCATTGAAAGGGTTGCTAGATGTTCCTATCCCAGATGACATATCTACGTTCCATGATTTCGGGTTAGAGGGGTTCCACTCCCCATCACGAATTGGTGCAGGCCTAACTTCTTTAGACATAGGGGAGCAAAGTCCTACGAGAAAGGCTACTGCAATCGGTCGGTTGGAGGGGGTTTTCACAATGCATACACACATTTCAAGGAACTACACGACTTCTAGTTACATGATTCTCAATTTTTGGCAAAAATTAACTTTGTTCCTCCTTTTATTTTGCAGACGCAGTGGTGAAGCAAAGCTCCATGCTTAGCAACCTCCGCTTTTTGCGCCATTCATTTGGGTCGCGCTATGAGTCACATCGCAGTGAGAGCGAAAGAGACTATGGTCGTAACAATTACTCTAGCCAAGAGCGCGAGAGCCATGATAGAGGAAGGAAAGGTCACATCAAAGTAGGTGCCGCTCTCGGTTGTGATCTCCACCATCAAAAGGACCTTCAAAACCATCTAGCTCCAGTAGGCCATCTTCCAAATCTGCACACGAAGTAGCGCCCTCTCATGCTTCAAAATCTAGCGATCAGTGCCTTAAAATTAAAGCAGAAGCCCATGTCATTACATAACAAACTGCCATAGAGCCCACATGGGAGAGAGCCATTTGTATCACCAAACTAAAGAAAGAGTTTCCGAACATTTGCTTCGATGGATTCCACTTCCCTCCTAACTTGAAAAGTATCCCAAACAACATAGAGAAACTTGTATAGGATTATGTTTATGATGCGTACCACCAGTATCGGGAATGGGTCAAAATGGCAGAACGTGTTTCGACGGTGTCTTTTGAGTGGGCTAAAACGATTGAAAAACTAAAGGGAGACCTTTCTCAAAAGGTCAGAATAATAACAGCATTTAACAATGAGCTTGAATCTTTATGAAAAGCCGAGATTGTGACTAGTCAAAGAGCCAAGGAAGCCTTGAAATTTATGGAGGAGATGAGGATAATGCACATGGACTTGGTGTAGGAATGGGGCATTGCAATGCTGTTATTATGCAAGAAAGGGATGCTGCAGTAGAAGAAGTTACCGAATTAAAGCGAATCTGGATGAGGCCCTTAATGAGAAAGATGAAGCTAGCAAAGTGGACCAGGAGGCATGTTAGGAGGCGGTTAGACTCAGGAAAGAGAAGGATGCTACGACCTAAAGGCCGAGGAAGCTGATGCCAGGGTTGAAAGGGAAATTAAAGCTGTTAAGGCCAAAATGGAGAGCGAATTTGAAGATCTTCTGGTTACCTACAACGCTAATGTCTTGAGATCTCGCAAGCTTAACTAGCTTGACGAAGACTAACGTTTCAAATTATATAAGGGTTGAAATCGCTTGCTTAAGGATGAGAAGGTGATATACAATCCTACAACCATCGATGAGTTCGAACTAGAAACTCAAGTGCTAATCCGAGATGAGCCAAAAGTCCTCCATGAGACATCCGTCACTCTTGAGAAAGAAAAACTGGTTGCCAAGTATCCGAAAGTTGGGGAAGGATCCAGGAATGAATACCATGAAGCTATTTTCGAAGTGCCTCCAGCGTCTCAAGCTGAGCCTACTTCTCCCGTCGATCCCCTAGACGTGACGGGGTATGATTTTGCTAGGCCACATCTCTCTCGATAATCTAGCATGGCTCAAAAGCCACGTCAGCTTAGCATCGGAGCTAAACCAAGGAAGATATTCTGGACACTTCCCCCATTTATCTAAATGTATCCTCCTGCAACTCAAGAAATTCACCATGAGCCGAAAGTGCTAATAACAGACGCTACAACCATGATGGTCACCACATCGGCTTGGAGATGCATGATAGCAACTGCATGGTTGGTGAACAATTGATGGAAGCGCTCCTCAGCCATCAAAGTGATTCAAGTATCGAAGTTCCGTATAATGTAGATAAAGACGTAATCATAACAAGCTCCTCGGGTCTGACCGACAGCATTCTAATGGGTATGCGTGCCGATCGGGAAGAGCAGATAATGGAAGAAATCAAGGCCAAGATCAAGCAAGCTGAAAGGACTTGTAAAACTGGCGGAGGCATGGTGGGTCCTAGTCCAGTGCCTATTCTTGTGGTTTCTCAGGGTGCCACTATTATCACGACTAGCGCGCCTCCTTCTTTTTGAATTGAGAGTGCCACCATTCCATCGTTTTCGCACATTAGGGATATTCCAGTCCCTACGAGTTCTCAAGAGGAGACTGCATCAATTCCTCCGGTCGCAGTCAAGCCCGTTGGACCAGGCCACGGAGGTAAAGGTTCAAGAGAGGTCCGGGCAAGAGCTCGAGCGGGTCTACGGCGAAAAAAGTTAAGAAGGATGGAAAATTGAAGACGTAGAATCGTATTTTTTCTTCCTCTCTAGTAGATAGTCAAAATAAGCTTCTATTTTGCTTTTTGTAGGCCATGAATAGATGCAGGTTTGGCCCCTGCTTATAGGAATTCTTTGAACAGATTTTGTACTTACTTTCTCAAAGAGTAATGTGAATAAAATTTCTTCTTTGTTTTCAGCACAACTCTGTGTTCATTTGTCTAAGTACTTTAAAACTCACATTTCCATTCGATGTACTTGTGAAGTTTCAATCTTTGAGTCAAACTTGAATCCAGTCTTTAGATTCTAAAGTCATGGCTTTGGGCCGTAATCACACGTCGAGTCGAGTTCCAACATTGCGTCGTCTCGGTCAGCGATTGACATCTAAGTCATGCCCTCAGTTCTGGGAAGAATTGAAGTAGTTAGTTGGCAGTCGTCCTCCGCATTCACTGACTTTAATTTAACTTAGTCCGAACAAAGTTAGAGTGACACAAATTTGAGCGGTCGGATCACACTAGCTAATTTGTTGGCATTTGCATCCACACTTTGGGATTAGACTTATATGCTGGCGGTTGATCATGTCTACTTAATATTTAGAATCATATCCACACTCTGGCGACATAAGTTATTTTATGGGCAATCGTTCATGCCCATTTAATGTTTATAGTCTAGTTCACTCAGGGAATCTAGAGTCAGTTGATAGACGATTAATCACATCTGTTTGAGTATTAGGATTTTGTTCGTACTCTAGGAACAAGGAGTTGGTCAAGGTTGTGGATGGTCGGATCACATTCTCCTTGATCCAGCAAGCGAAGTCATAGATGGATGGATCCATCTTCTTCCAGCCTGAAAAGAAGCAAGATTATGGATAGACGGATCCATCCTACTTGAGCTTTGAAAAAAAGCGAGGTCGTGGATGGATGGATCCATCCTCCTCAAGCTTGGATATATTGAGGCGAGGTCGTGGATGGATGGATCCATCCTCCTCGAACTTGGATTGAGGCGAGTTTATGGATGGAAGGATCTATCCTCTTCGAGTTTGGAGTGGATGGATGGATCCATCCTCCTCAAGCTAAGATTGAGGCAAGGTCATGGATGGACGGATCCATCCTCCTCGAGCCTGGATTTTGGCCAGGTTGTGGATGGATGGATCCCTCTTCTTCGAGCCTAGATTTTGAGGTTAGTACTTCAACTTTCACTCTAAGAGATGGAGTTCATTAGGGGATCGTCGTGTTTCAATCCTTCTTTATTTTATCATTGGTTGGACCCAAGCTCAAGATTTCATTTAGCGAGTGACCGGTTGGATCATAATCACTCCCTATTTGAATGAGTCCCACCGTAAGATAGGACTTAGCTCTTCGTACATCATGACGGTCGCACAATGCACTACAAGAATTGCCAATTTGGCTTGATGAGTCTGCACTTTATTGCTGGAAACAGAAATTATGGCGAAGTTAATTGCCTTATTACAAGTAAAAATTCGAAAATTTCATAAAAAAAATTTCAAATGGAAAGCACACTAAATGAATGTAAGCTAGTTTTATGTAATAGCAGCGAAGACTCATGCTGTTTCCTGCCCTCGGTAGAGTGAGTCCATTGACAATCGATAGCTTGAACGTGCCATCTCTAAGTCTCCGCTCAATTACATACGGTCCTTCACATGTCGGCATCATGTGCAAAAGGACTGGATAGACTCTCTTAAGCACAAGATTGACAATTTCAAAGGTTCTTGCTCGGACCCTAGCACTGTATAATCAAGCGACTCAACTGCGATGTGCGGCTACCCTCAAATCAGCCTCTTCACGCTTCTCATCCAGTAAGTCCACTGATTCTGCAAGTAGGATGGCATTTGTCTTTGGATCATAATAAGTCATGGGGTGAGTGGGCATCTCTAGCATAACTGGAATAACGACTTCAGAGTCGTAGGAAAGTGCAAACGGAGTATGGTCGGTCACGGACTTATGGGTAGTTCGATATGCCCATAAGGCCATGGGAAGCTCATCGATCCACTTACCTCCATCCTTCTCCCGTCGTTTCTTCAAAATGGACTTGATGACTTTATTGACAGCTTCAACTTGTTCATTTTCTTAAGGGTGAGCTACTACCGAGAACTACTTCTGGATGTAATGGCATTAGCTGAAATTCTTAAACTCGACACTATCAAATCGGACCTTGTTGTTTGTTACAATTGTCCGTGAGAGGAAGACGCGACAGATGATGTTGTGCATAACAAAGTTGATTGCTTTTCTGATTGTATTAGTGGCAAGGGGCTCAGCTTCCACCCATTCAGTAATGTTGTCAACTGCAACGATGGCATACTTCGCACCAACCTTAGCTAGAGGCGAGGATCCTATTATATCGATACCCCATGTGGCAAACGACCATGGACCGACCATTTGGGTAATCTTGGTTGGTAGGGCTCTTGGAATTCTAGCATGTTTCTAGAACCTATCACATCTCTTAGAAAAATCCGATGCATCTCGGTTCACGATTGGCCGGTAACACCCGTATTTGAGTATCTTCTTCACAAAGGCTTAAACCCCAGTGTGATCGCCACCCTCTCCTTTGTGCACTTCCTGCAATACTTGCTTGATTTATCTATGGGCGATACACCAAAGCAGAGGAACAGAAAATCCCCTTCTGTACAAGATTCCATCTTGGATAACAAACCTTGAAGCCTCTTGAAGAATCTGTCTCTTCTCACTCCTGCACTCGGATAACGTTCCATGTTCAAGATAATCTCTTATTGGAGTCATCCATGCTTCTCTTTTGGGTGCTGATTCATGAACCCATTCTATCTCTACTTGATCAATACTTGGAGCAGTAAGTGTCTACATGGGGATGAGTCCCATCTCCTGTGCTTCGCCAGTGCTGGCTAGTTTTACTAAAGAATCGATCTTTTGTTTTTTCTCTCGGAGTATACATCGGATAATATAATAGTCAAACTAGTTCAACACTTCTTGGGCCCCCATAAGGTAGGAGGCTAATATTTGATCTTTGGCCTGATAATCTTCTTAAACCTGGCACACCACTAGTTGCGAATCGTAGTAAATTTCAACAGTGATGACTCTCATATCCTTAGTGAGCCTTAGTCCAGCGAGTATGGCTTCGTACTCATCTTCATTTTAGTCGCATGAAAGTCAAATTTCAAAGCATGACATACAGATCACACCTCTGGGGTTTCGATCTCCACTCCGACGCCTGAGCACCGGTCGTTTAATGCGTCAGCGATGTATAGCTTCCATATACGGTTGGGTGATTCACTAGCCTTGGGAAAATCCTCTGGTATGGTGAATTCAGCTATGAAATCTACTAGAACTTGTCCTTGAATAGATCACCTTGGTGTATAAGTGAGATCAAACTGACTTAGCTCGATGTTCCACTCGAGTAACCTACCAAACGTCTCAGGTCATGTTAGGATCTGTCGTAACTGCTAGTCGGTGTAAACAACGATCAGATGAGCTTGGAAATATGGGCAGAGCTTTCTCGAGGCTACAACAAGACAATAATGTAGGAAATGAGGATTACGGATCTTAAAGCTGGATTAACATTAGAAGCAGGGTGAATAGTGTTTAATGGACTTTATGAAAATTTTGAAATCTTTTCAAAATAAACACATACAGATGCAATTTCACAAACACAGAGACAATTACGGAATCATACATAAATGGAAATAGTAAATAAAAGCAGTAAACAGAAAGAACACATCGAAATTTTATACTAGTTCGAAGTTACCCTACATCTAGTCTCACCCAACTTCTTATGCAGATTTCTGTTCAAATATAATGTTGATATTACAACCTCGATGTCAAGGCCATGAGATACACCCTTTTGTCTCCGAGTCTAAGGCAAACTCTCTTGGTTTAACCAGGCCACAAGATCACCTAATTTATTTATGGGCTACAATCATACCCAATTGATTTACAAGCCACAATCACACTTTTTCCAATATACTTTGATAGATAGAGAGACTCGGTATACTTCTTTGATTACAAATAATCCTATAATTCTGAATAGCACTAAGATCTTTGAGAGAGAGCGACAAAGAATCAAACTAGAGACAATCGAGTTTGATTTACTTAGAATTTTGACAGAGTTTTGTTAAAGCACTTGAAATATAAGAGAATATTTGAGTGGAGAAGAAGGAGTGAAGAAATTAAGAAAAACTAATTTAATATTTTTTTGAAAACAACTGGTATTTATAGAAGAATAATAGTCATGTCCATTCGCGGAAGATTATAATGAATAGACACTTCTTTTGAAAATTGGAATTTTAAATTCTACAGCTACCATGTCGACGTGGGGGGATGGGGGACGTCGACGTGCCTATGTGTGTTTTGAAAATTAATTTTATTTTTTAAAATAATTTCTATTCTAAAACTTGTTAAAACAATTTCTAAACTTTGTAAATCATTTTGAATATAGTTTAAACTTATAAAAAAATTTAAAAAAAATAATCTTAAAAATATATAATCTATAATATAAAAGTACGATTAAAAACAAAGCATAGAATATATTTTTTGAGATTTAAAGCTTACAATATTAAAACAAGGAGAGAATTTAGAAACATGAGATGGTTTTGAAATCAAAAATATAAAAGATGATAAGAATAGTTTAAGGCTAAAATATTTAAAGAGAGAGATGACTTTTAAAAAGTTTTTGGAAAAATATTTAATATAAATCATTTTGAAAATTTCATGGATTCCATTCCACTAGAGAAGGTCGTGGTTTCCATCCCACTAAAGAGGTCGTGGCTTCCATCCCACTATTAAAGCGAGAAGATGGAATCCATTCCACTATTAGAATTAGAATAAAGATTTTAGTGCTATTATGAAGTCTTAACATAATTCTAGACTCTATTACTTATCTTAATATCTTGAACTCTTGAAGTCTTGAAATTTTGAAATCTTGATATCTTGAACTCTTGATACTCATGAGTTATCAGTCTTGGTTTCTTCAATCTTGAATTTGTTAGTCTTGAATCTCTATAATACATAGCCTTCATTCTTTAGTGCCTACATATATATCCTGCATGTACATATATATATCTAGACAAGAATATTAATATTTATATTTTATAATAAGTCTTAAGATTATTTTCATCAAAACCATCATCATAGGGACTAACAATCTCCCTCTTTTTTATGATGACAACCTTTGTTTATAAAATCTACTCTGCAAAACTCTGGTTCTACTCTAACTCCCCCTTATTCCAAAAACTACCCCTTAATCTACGAACTCCCTTTAATCTAAGCATATCTAACCTATTTTGTAATTCTCCACTTTGTCATCAACAAAAACTAATCCTAAACTACAAAACTCCCCCTAAACCATATACTATAGCACTATGTAGGATAATAGCACAGTATAGTAGAATATAAACGAGATAGATAATAATATGAGTAAAATATAGTAAGGTAAATGTGAGAGATATGAAAATTTCAAACATAATCAATCAAAATATTAATCAAATCACACCATTTCAACCATATATTACATACCATGTTCAAATCAATTCAAATAATTCAAATCAAGTCAAAACAAACCACGCAATTCAAACTACATCAAACCAAATCAAAGTAAATCAAACCATACAAGCCAAATCAAACATTTTTTTGAATTTCAACCCATCTTTCTTCACCGAAGATAAGGCCTGCCTTTATAGCATCCCATTCTTCGTTATCCTTTTTCAGAGTTCCTTCTAGATTCGCTTCGAGTTCTTCTTTATTGAGGGCTGAAATCATCCATCGAATTGCATCGAAGTGCCTTTCTTGTTGCTTTATCATCTGAATTTGACTTAATTATATGTTTCCTTGATTGCAAAGTATAAAATTAAGTATATTCTTGAAAGATTTGAGAGTTTCTACAAGATTCTCACCTAGATTATGAAAAGGAGAGGTCATTATTCAACAAAATACGAAGAAATTCAAAAGAAAATAAGGAGAACTGAAAATGTACATTTTTTGGAAGAAATAGGTATTTAAATAGATAGAAAGTCGTTTGAAAAGACATAAGGTGGTTATGTCTATTTCTACCTGCTATACGTTTACATGGGGGTAGAGGGATGTCGACAAGCCCCTGTTGATTTTGGCAATATGCTTTGTTTCTTTATATTATATACAAGCCTATATATATAAACTTATATAATATAATAACAAGCATTCCATAGATATTTTAGAGCTAATGAACAGAAATAAGTGATTTTTATTGATAAATTTTAGTTAACATTACATAAACCATACATAACATTAACTAATCGAAAAATACAAACTAATACAAATTGAAATGAAAACTAGAATTCGACAGAGGATGATAAAGATGATGATAATCCAAGTTTGCTACTCAATTTCCTAAAGAACTTGTTCACTTTTGGTGGAAATTTTATCAATTATTACTAAAGGATCTTTTGAGAATCCTTTAATTTTCTATTATTATCTTTTGGTTTTTGAGAAGCGTCTTATTGGATGGATTGTTGGTAGTGATAAGGTATTCAATACTTTCCAACAATGTCTCTTCCTCCTCCTCCCCTTCTTCTTCAATCTCCATTTCCTCCCTTCTTCCTCCTCCTCCTCCTCTTCTTCTTCCATTTCTTCATGAGCCAACCTTTCATATTTTTCCGCAAGTGTTTAATATGATTGAAACATAAGTGGGATTTTCATAAGAGAGATATTTTCATGGTTAAACACTTTTAGAGAAACAAACTCCTCTCTCTTATAATCAACTCCAAAGTAGATAAAAATCAGAGTAAGATAAATTCCATGATAAAAAATGTTTTCTCCTAAGGTAAATTTTTTATGGCGTAGTTCATCCAAAATTACGCCCAATTAATGTCATAGTGCCCATAAATAGCAAAAAGAGCCTTACGAACTTTTAAGGCCGGGTGATTGAAATTTCCCGATCTTGGAGTTATGGTATGTTGCAAAAGAAGGTTTATAATTCTTTCTTTTGGACAACTCCTTCGAAAATGTGATGAAATGTCTCACGATTATGTTCATCAATAAAATCCGAAAGATCCGTTCCCGTAAACTTACAACCAAGATATTTCCCAAAATCTCACTATTTAAAACAATTCATGTTCCTTTAACACTATTCCAAACTTCCCCTTCATTACCATCATAAAAACCATGATTCAAATTTGCATAAAACATTTTAACATGATTTGGATAATAAACAAAATCATTTTGAGAAACATCAATTAAACTAAGAATTTGATTCTCTTCAAAAAGAATATTGAGTTCATAAGAAGGAAAATCATTAAAGATTGCCAATTTTCCCGTATGGAATTTTCCAAATTTTAAATAGCTTTTGTAAGCTTTGATAGCTTTCGGGTCATCGTAGAGGAATTCTTTGATGGCTTTGGACAGCCTAATGGTGAGGGAGTGCTTGAGGTATCCATTTTTGAAAAGAGTAGAGAGCTTGAAAGTTTGAAAGAGAGCTTGAATTTTGAAATGAAAGTGAAAAGATATGATAAAATTAAGGAGATAAATAGATATTCAATAATCATGTTTTCTTGTCAAGAGACACCTTTTCAAAGCTTTGGACTTGGTGAAAAGGCGGAGGGAAATTCAAAGTTTTGATTTCAGATTTGAATTTCAAATTTCTGAGGGGATGTCGACATGGGTCCTACAATACATGTGACTAATTTTTTATTTCGCTTAATATATATATATATATATATATATACACACACACACATATATATATATATCCTAAAATCTAATTTTTATTTTATCTGAAATTATATTGAATATAATAACACTTTAATATTAACATTTTAATATTAAAAATATTATTAAAATAATATTATTTTGAAAATCAAAATTTTAAATTCAAACAGCAAGCAATTTCAAAACACGTAAATAATCAAACATTCAAACATTCAAGCAAATAATTTCAACCAATATAATTTAAATGTATACCTTTTTTAGATCCATATTTCCGAGATCATCGGATTCGTGAATAGCTGTAAAGCACATACTTAAATTTTCTATCTCTTGATCTTCATCAGTTGAGGTCGAGTCTGAATCATCTAATGTAGTAGTATATGCCCTCTTTTTTTCTTTGACGAATCATTACTTAGAGGAAATTAATGCTTATCCTGATGCAGATAATCTCTTTTTAAGTGACCTGGCTCGGTTATAGCATCTATTGTTGTAAGTCTCATTATTATTTCCAGAATTCTTGCGATCATTTCTCTTATAGTTGTTCATCTTTCTGTATTTCTGGAACTTTCTAAAATTCCTTGTCATCAAGGCTATTTCATCGTCGTCGTCACTGTTTGAGTCTGAACCATCTGTTATTGCATTGAACGATATTGACTTCTTCTCTAAGGCCTTGCTTTCTCTTCTCCCTTGCATTTATGCTCCAACGACATCAAATTCTCAAATAATTCTTCAATTTTTAGCGTGTTGATATCATTAGCCTCTTCAATTACTAGTGTCTTCTGATCCCATTTCGGAGTGAGTGAATTCAAAATATTTCTAACTTGATATTCTTCAAAAAAGTTCTTTCTTAATGCAATTAATGAGTTCACAATGTCCTGAAACTGACTATACATGTCTGAAATGGACTTATTTGGATTCATCTCGAATATTTGAAATTGATTGGTCAAATTGGATATTTTGGTCTGTTTAACTTAGCTTGTTTCTTCATACGTAACTTGCAAAGATTTCCAGATCTAATATGCAGACTTAGAGACAAAACACTCTATTAAAATCATTCCTATCAAGTGAACATAATAGAATATTCATGGCTTTTTAATTATTTTGTGCAACAATCTTTTGGTCAGCGGTCCACTGTGCAAAATTTGCTGTGGGTTCAATGTACTCAGTTTATGTAGTATTCCAAATGTCTAATCCTATTGATTGTAAAATAGATTTTCATCCTACATGCATAATATGCATAGTTATTGCCATTAAAGTGGTGGTCTAGTAGTAGATTGGCCTTCTATAAATGAACTAGTGATAGTGTTGACATTACCAGTGTTGGCAGCCATTTGAAAACTTATCAAAAATCAGATTATGAAAACTTTGAAAACCTCATTCTGATACTAAATGTAGGAAATGCAAATTATGGATTTTAAGGCTGGATTAACACTACAGGGGGTGAATAGTGTTTAATGGATTTTATGGAATTTTTGAAATCTTTTTAATTAAACACATACAGATGCAATTTCACAAACACAGAGATGATCACAAAATCAGACACGGATGAAAATAGTAAATAAAAGTAGTAAAAGAAAGAACACATCAAAATTTTATACTGGTTCGAAGTTACCCTACATCCAGTCCCATACAATTTCTTGTGCAGATTTCTTTTCAAATATAATATCGATATTACAACTTCAATTTCAAGGCCATGAGGTACACCCTCCTGTCTCCTAGTGCAGGGCAAACTCTCTTGATTTAACTAAGCTACAAGATCACTTAATTAATTTATGGGTTATAATCACACCCAATTGATTTACAGGCCACAATCATATCGTTTCCAATATCACTATGATAAATAGAGATACTCGATATACTCCTTTGATTACGAATGATCCTATAACTCTTAATATCATTGAGATCTTTGAGAGAAAGTGGTAGAGAATCAAACTAGAGACAATCGAGTTTGATTCACTTGGAATTTTGGCAAAGTTTTGATAAAACATTTGAAATATAAGAAAATATTTGAGTTGAGAAGGAGTGAAGAAATGAAGAAAAACTAACTTAAAATTCCTTGAAAGCAACTAGTATTTATAGAAGAATAACAATCATGTACATTTGCGAACGGTTATGACGAATAGACACTTCTTTTGAAAATCTGAATTTTAAATTCTATAGCTACCATGTCGACATGGGGGGATAGGGGTTGGGGGCATGCCTATGTGTATTTTGAAAATTGATTATGTTTTTTTTGAAATGATTTCCATTCTAAAACTTGTCAAAACTATTTCTAAACTTTGTAAACCATGTTGAATATAGTTTAAACTTATAAAAGAGATTTAAAAAATAATCTTAAAAATATATAATCTATAATATAAAAGTAATATTAAAAACTAAGTATAGAATATATTTTTTGAGGTTTAAAGCTTATACAATTAAAACTAGGAGAGAGTTTAAAAAAAAGAGATGATTTTGAAACCAAAAATATAAAAGATGATAAGAATAGTTTAAGGCTAAAATATTTAAACATAGAGAGAGGTGACTTTTAATAAGTTTTTGGAAAAATATTTAATATAAATCATTTTGAAAAAAAATTCATGGATCCCATTCCACTAGAGACGGTCGTGGGTTCCATCCCACTAAAGAGGTCGTGTGTTCCATCCCACTATTAAAGCCAGAAGGTGGGTTCCATTCCACAATTAAGTTAGAATAAAGATTTTAGTGCCATTATGATGTCTTAACATAAATCTAGACTCTATTACTTATCTTGATATCTTGAACTCTTGAAATCTTGAACTCTTGATACTCATGAGTTTTCTTTCTTGGTTTCTTCAATCTTGATTTCTTCGATCTTGAATCTCTATACTGTATAGTCTTCATTCTTTAGTACCTGCATATATATCCTGCATATACATATACATCTAGACAAGAATATTAGTATTTATATTTCATAACAAGTACTAAGGTTGTTGTCATTAAAACCATCATCTTAGGAACTAACAATCTCCCTCTTTATGATGATGACAATCTTTGTTTATAAAATCTACTCCACAAAAATATGATTCTACTCCAACTCCCCCTTAGTTTAGAGTTTATCCGCTTCTTTCTTCAGGGCGGCAGATCTCTCTGGATCCATTAGGGCCTTCTTTGTTTAGACGTGTCGTGGGTCGATATTTAGTGCATGGCTCATGATATCCAGTGAGATCCCATGCATATTTGAATGAGTCCAGGCAAACACATCGAGATCTGCCCGAAGAAAATCAACCAGTTCTTGTCCCATCTAGGGGCTGAGCTGAGGTCCGATCTTTATTACCCTAGGATCATCATCATTGTCGACCGAGACATCGATTGTTAATTCTACCGAGGAGGCCTAGTGTCTTTGACTTCTCCTTCATCGCCATTGTCTTTGGGATCGAGATCTTTAGAAAACTAGTTGTGGCACTCGAGCCTCGGCTTAGGCGTTAATTATCAATCCTCCATAGAGTGGACACAGAGAGAATCTTCCATGCCCTTACCTTTCTCCTTCCATTGTGCATCCTGTAGCTCCACAACATAATAGGCGCGTCCAGTTGCCTGATCACCATGCACCACCCCGACTTCATTATTAGTGGGGAATATTAAAGTCAAGCACCAAGAGGAAATCACTGGCCTGAACTCCACAATGGTCGGTCGTCCCAAGAAAGCATTATAGGGAAAATGAATATCCAATACAATAAATTGCAACATCCGGACTCTTCGACGATCTCCAACACCTAACTCAATGGGTAACTCCACCATCCCAGCTAGTTTGGTTGCACTTCCATTGAAACCATGTATATGTGACAGACCGATTTCAAGTCTTTCACTTCCATCATCATTTGGTCATAAGCACGCTTGAAAACTATGTTCACAGAACTTCCATTGTCAAATAAGATCCTCTTCATCCAAGCATGACCTACCTGTGCAGAAATAACCAACGTATCAATAGCGGGGGCCTCGACTTTGTCGACATTTAGGTTTCTAAAAACGACGTCGTCTGTCATCATCCTCTGTTGCTTTCTCGGGGCTCATTCATCAGTACCACTACAATATTCGAAGTCCACATGCCTAATTGAACTAGCATATGACTCATTTTTCTTCTGACTCCAATTAGCTGGATGAGGACCACCACTCAAAGTATTAAATACTAGCCTCTCGCTAGTACATGCGGGTTCTTCAGGCCTAGCCGAACCTTGGCCTTGATTGGGATTAGATGGGCCTGCTCTGCCGTCCTGCGTATCTTGGATGAACTTCTCTAACTTTCTTTCTTTAATCAACTTCTCAATAATATCCTATAGATGATGGCATTCATTATTGTTATGACCGTACAATCATGGAATCTACAGAACTTTCTGGTCTGAATCTGCTTCTCTAATGATGGTTTCAAAGTTGGCTTCTTGTACTGCCCTGTGTTGCTGGTTGAAGATAAACATTATCTTATGACGTGTTAAAAGGAGTATATTGACCAAATATAGGAGCTCTAGGTCTCCAATGGTGATTGTCTCTCTTTTTTCGTTGACCTCCATCACCCTTCTTCTGACTTTGCTTATTCTAGATATTCAACTATACTATACTGGAACTCTTCCCGGTCTGCTTCGCTGCAACATTACTCTAGATACCTTCACCACTGGGCCCCATGATGTTCTACTTCCTAGACGGTCTAGCAACTTCTTTCCTCAAAAACTGTAATGCCTTTGCATAGAAATGGTCCAACGAAGCGGAGGGTTTTCCGGCCAACCAATCACCAAGTTTGGAATGAGGGTCGATCCCTTTAGTCAATACCATCAGAATAGAGTTGTCACTGGGAATGCTAATTTCGACACAAGCAGTGTGGAACCTTTCCAGATAATGCCTCATAGTCTCTCCTGGAGCTTGAGTAACACTGGATAAGGTATTGACATCTTTCGGCCTTGCAGCATGCATATGGAACTGCTCAACAAACTAAGTAGCTAAATGTCAAAACACGAAATGGGTCTGGGTGGTAGACGGATGAACCACATAGTTGCAATGCCTCCTAAGGAGATAGGGAAGCCTGTACACTTAACCACATCATCAGCTCGAGTGATGTTTGTAATCCATTCATATTTTAGAATACGTTGATTGGGATCCGAATTTCCTTCATACTTCGACAAGGTCGGAATCATGAATTGACACGGCGGCTTCGCATAAAGAATGTCATTAGTGAACAGGGTATGACTTCTAGAAATTCCCCAGTCATCGTTCGTGAGGCCTTGACTTTCTCTAATCATCCGGCATATCGTGGTTGGAATATTAGGAATTTGGATATTCAGGGCCAAGGCATGGTTAAGTTTCATGTCAAATGGATGGTCTGGTCACTGTCTACGATCAATTCCACGCTCCCTTGGCTCCCAAGCTTCATAAAAGTGAGGATCTTGAGCATGAGTGTGACGATGAGGGGCTGCATCTGGTTCGTTTTGGATCTCGGGCTCTAGATCTATAGCTGCAGCAGCTGCATGGTCAGGAGTAGTGAGGAAAGGAAGTGCCTCTCCTCGGGAGAAGGGTCCAACTTGGTGCCTTGTGTAAGGGCCTATTTTGGCCTATCTGAGATCTACGGTATGTAGGTGCCCGAAGGCCTCCACATAATTTCCATCTAATCAATGGCATGTAGATCTATGATAGAAGCCAGATAACGTGGAGCTTTCAGACAAGGAATAAGACGTATGCTCCCTCCTAAATCATCCTTGCCTTGCTTCATTCAACTAGTTCACAAACTTCGTGTTGGCATGGATCTGTTAAATGAGCTATTGATAGAGTGAGCTCATGAATGAGGGTTTGGGATTCCTCTCTAGTTACCAGATTGGGCAAATGTGGAGCTCCAGGTGATGTTTGGCCGGTAGTTGTCAGCAGCGTAGGACTTTGCCTATCCCTTCCTTCTGGATTAGCAGCATTAGAAGTAGTTCTGGTATTGCACACCATGACGGATGTAGTTCTTCTTGATATGGAACAATCTAAATAGGATAGAAGGAACCACTGGAAGAAAGATATGGATCTTCTCCTTAGGTTCAAGCAATCCAACAATGGCAAGGGATCCACAGAATCAGAGAAAAGCAGAGTTTTCTCTATGAAATCACCAAAGTGTTTGTACCAAAACTGGGCACAACACTCGTCGAATGTAATTAAAGAGTTTAGAATGAAGAAATTAAATGGAAAATGAGGCTAATCTAACAATCAAACCAAGAAATGTAAGCGGTAATAGAAAAGGACAAGAATTTATTATGGTTCGACATTGTAGCCTACATCCGCTTTGAAGAGTTTGATGTTTATTGATGATTCTCAACTGATTTACAACAGTACAATAATTAGTACTCAAATTACAATGGAGTTTCAGTAGAGCAGCAGCATAGCAGCTCTAAAAGTCCTTTCTTAGTTGGCATGTGGGTGCGATTTATAAGAGTAGATCTGGAAATATCAGCCTCAAATCTCGAAATACCCTTTCTCACATGTAGGTGGGCCCACATGATCGATCTGGAGTCATTTGGGATTGATCTTGATAGATCCATACCCGTTTCGTATTGATCAAGAAATGGCCCAACAGTGCTACGATCAATCATGGGCGTTCTTGAGTTGATATGAAAGCTTCTGTGCAAATTTCATGGCATTTGGACTTATAGTTTGAGAGATAAGATCGATCCAAGATTGGGTTTTCTAGCTAGGCTGAACACTTCATATCGATATGTGCATATCGATGGACTTCGTATCGTTAACGTGGCGTGAGTGTTTTGTGGAGATCCATATTTCACGCTTAAAGACCATTTCCTTCGAATTGACCTCTTCCTCTTTATCCTTCTTATACATTGCTCTTCATATCGACGCTTGTCCATGGTTGCGTATCGATGCTTGGCCTCTATCTTCGTATCGATCATATATGGGATATGAAATGTATAGTTGCTGAACGAGTTGACTTCAATCGATTCGGGAAGTGCTGAAAGCTATGAAATCTAATGGATACGAATGATGGATGCTGAGTGGTGGACTTGTGCTCATTTCATATTGATCCCGATGGATATGAAATGATGAATATGGGTTGATGGATACGAAATGTTCTAGAAGGATCGATACAAAATAGACATGCTTCACATGGATTTTGATCAATCCATATCTTGAGCATACAAACTCCGATTGACCTGAAATTTGGAATGTTACCTTTCATAGCTTTTCTTGTCATACCATGATAATTGTAGCTCGATCTAGATTCGAACCAAGTTTGCATGTATCCATCGTGGACCCGTAGATAACTAATCTATGGGTTGGATTGTCTTCAGTCCCTAGTCAAGTCCTTGGTGTTATGGCCATGCCAAAGGGTGGGATAACAATATCATTTTGGGTTGATACCATATTTCTTCGATGTTATTTCCTTCTGATGTCACTCCTTATCAGTGCTTCCTGTTATCAATGCCACATGTTATCTATATCGCCTATTATCAATGCCTCTTGTTATTAGTATTATCGATGCTACATGTTATCAATGCCCCTTATTATCAATGTCGCTTCTTATCAATGTCACTTGTTATCAATACTGCATCTCGATAATGCCGTAGTCCATCAATAGACTAGAGAATGCAACAAATGATTAAATAAAAGCAATATTCTTAGCGCCATCGAGATGAACCTCAATGCCGCATAGCATCCATGCTGCGTCTTATCATCCCTATAAATATCAACCTATGGGCATAAAGGAAGGAGCGATCATTTCTATTCTCTCTTCTCAAAATCAAGATATTATGACCCTAAATAAAATCGGTGGAAATCATCAACTTGTTATAATCCTTGCAATTTTGTATGATAAATGACGTGGACAATATCGAATATAGACTATCTTTGCCTATATGCGTTGACTGTGTAATTTTGAGTACTATTGAACTTAGACATGCATATAATAAAGTTCTTTTGACCTAATGCTTATCATGATATTATTTCATCACATGAGCTTCGATCTAGACTAATGCTATATGTATTAAGACTATCTTGCCTTCTACATGTGGACACTGGATTGTGAACATTGTGAACTACATATTTAACTCATTAACATGAATAATGGAATATTGCAAATATTCATGGCTTGTTTTTCCCCCTCCTTTGATCATGTGTCATGAGCCTTTGAATATCTTTTTCCGAAACTCTATATGGGCTTTTGAATAACTCATTCCAAAAGGACATCGGCATCATAAAACCATTTCTTAATGATATCGTCTTGTGCTTAACCTTGAATGATAAGTCCATTCTTGGTTTCTTAACCATATTTAGTCAACATCCGCTAAGCTATGCACTTAGTCATGTCATCAAAAGTGTTAGATCAAATTTGGCTCATCATACTTGACGTCATTGGTTTTACTGATTTTTAGGTTAAAATTTTAAAGCTAGTGTAAGAGTTCGAACCTCCAATTCTATTTTACTCTCTCTTCAAACTAATTAAGCAATTTTTATTTCAAGAAAATGGAAAGACCATGGGGAATTAATACAGATGAAGAAGTTAAACAAACAACGATATTGGAAGAAAATGTCATTCCCAACTTCAATCTGGGAAATGTAGAACCTGGATAGTCATCGGAGCTAGCAAAGCCTAACAATAGCGAAGCTAAGATCAATAAATCAAGAGATGACAATGATGTAATAAATATTAGAGAAAATCCCTACACAAAAATCTTTCAAGCTCATCAAGGGGAAAGAAGTTGAATCTCCAAGAAGAAATTTGGATGCATTTTGCTTAGGAGCAAAAGCAAAGACAAACTCACTATAACTCCAAAGAAAAGGAAAGGAAATCATGAAGCTGAAGCAGCAGAATTCTCTCCTAAATCCTTGGCAAATAATAAAGTTAAAGCAGATCATCAAGGAAGATTAGTGGAGAAGTTCAACGAGTAGTCTGTAAGTTCCATCTCTAAAGAGTATAAACTTGATATGAACAATTATCACAGCAATAAGGCTTACTTGAGGGATTTAGTTGAAAAGATGGCGAAGGAAATGCTTAATCTTAAAGGGAACCCTTGGTTTTAGAATTAACAATAACTTCTTGAAATCCCCATTCATAGATAGGATCATGGCCACAAGAATTTCATCCCATATTAAAATTCCATCCTTGAAATACAATAAGACTACTATTTTGGATGATCATTTAAGGGCATTCGAAAGTCAAATGGACCTCTATAACACTTTAGGAGCGGTACATTGTAATCTTTCCTACCACCTTCCAAGGGTGGCAACTAAGTAGCATAGACACTATCAAGAGAAAGCCATATACTCTTAGAAGCAATTCTCTTATGAATTCTCAGTTCAATTTTGTATTTACAAAGATCCCACAATTGACTTCAGTGTTTTGGCTAACATCAAACAAAGATCGAGAGAGCTATTAGGCAACTATATTAAGAGATTCAACTATTAACTAAATTTTCATAACACAAAGTAATTTAATTCTGATACCACACAATATAAATGTTCTTAAATTCTAATATTGCATGCAAGATTCTGATACTAAAATATAGCGAAATTCCCAACTAAACCTTTTGTACAGTAAAAAAACAAAATAACAACAACTACATTAAAATAAAATATAAACATATCTTGATTGCCATTTTTACAATAGCACCCATAAAAACACCAAGATGTCACCTCAAATGAGTAACATCAAAAAATATCACAGCCCGACAATCCTGGAAACCAAGTATACAAGCACCAAAACCAATAAACACCCTCACAAATTGATTACTGTAAGGACTAAATCCATATCGACATAACTACTTGGATTATACTTCTTCAGTGTTTCTAAATACCAACTCAAATCATTTTAGAACATAGCATCATTACCATGCAATTTCATCAAAGCAAGTCATTTCCTAGAATATGTAAAAGAGTAAGACAAATTAAATTTGTATTCTCTTCTAAAATCAACTATTATATCTTTATGATTTTTATTACGACAATCACAAATCTCATCAAAGATCACGATCTAAAAAACCCACTAGAAATATATGGATTATTAAAATCCATAACACCAATTCCCATAAGATTGATCATTAAATTAACATATAATGAAAAACCTATTAAGATTTTTAGAATGACAAGAATCATAATTTAAAAAGACAACCATTCTCAGATGAAGAGCAAATATAGCAACTCTTCCAAAAAAATCTTTAAAAACACTAATTCATATCTTTTTGAATTTGGTATGTCATCAAAAGTCCTCTAAAATCATTAGCTCCTCCAAAAGAAAAACCAACAAAATCAGAAATCGATAACTCTGAACCTCACTTCAAAATATTCTTCATATAACTTTTCTCCAAACAACATTGAAACACAAAGATTCACTAGAAGACGAATAATTAGGAAGACTTGATGAAATTGAAATAAAAATACCACCAACATTTTCCAATAAAAACTCTTAACCTTGATAGTAAAAGGAAATAAAGAATGTGCTCTTCTTATACAATTGAAAAAAATACTTTAAAGATCAAAATCGGTATCAACTACGATAATTTTATTCTCAAGCACGTATGAAATCTCAATGTATAAAGGGGTAAGTTAAGACCATTAATGATGAATTTCGTTCTTCAAATACAGAAAGAATAATCAACGAACAACCTAGTGTTGAAAGTATTATCATCAAACTTAAATATAATAGAAGGTAACTATTACCACTGTAAAAAAAACATGAATAATTTTTTTTGCTTCAGATTGTCGTTTTTATTCTATAAAGATTGCATTATCTTTATATGAAAAAACAAAAACAAATAAGTAAAACGAAAATGTTAAAAATGATACTTACTAACACAAAAAATTGATACTATAACTGACCATGACGTTGATACTAAAATGGATACTTAATTAATTTCATGACATGCTATGTGTTTACATCATATTTTCAAATTGACTATGGAATATACATCACTGAACAAAAACCAAATAAAAAATAATTTAAAACACATAAGAGAAACAATGGTGCATAATAAAAGTGAAAAAAAAACTAGAAGATGCCTAGTGCTACTTTTCAAAGTTGCTATAAAATATCAAAAACCCAAACAGAACAATAAAGATAAATTTCAAATTAAAATAGTAAAATGAAATTAGAAATGACTTAAATCAACGAATCAAGTGCCGAAAGAAGAAAGTATCAAAACTGAATCGAAGAGTCATACCTAATTTGAAAATCACAAGGTCGATAAAAGAAACGAGATTTGTAATCAGGAAGAAAAAGAAATTCGCATAGGAAACTATCGATCTAGTTATTCTGTTGTGATCCAATTACAATTCTATTTTAATTCTGATTTAATACTTGTGATTGCGACTGTGACGACCCACAATTTTGAACATTTGAAATTGAAATATTTAATTGATTTTAAATATTTGAAAGTTAGTTTAACTTTTCAAAATTAACTATGAATTTGGCAATTTGATTATTGAATTTAATTTATCGAAGTTGGTTAAAATTTGAATCTTCAGTTTTAAGCTGATTAAAAATATTTAAAAGGCTTAGTAAATTCATATTGATAATACTGGAAATAATGGAAGCTTCAGAATTGGATTTTAAAATGATTTGTTCAGTTTTGAGATTTATCATTTAAATCGATATTTAAAAATAGCCTTCCAAGGCGCGGTCTCGGAATTCGACGAAACCAGTTCCATTGGATCCGTAACAGTGTATTATTATCGGATTTCAATTTTCGTAGTGTTTGGAGTGATCGTTTGGCCATACGATAAGCAAACGCGCTGAAAGTTAGATCGAAATTTAAATTAATAACTGAGTTCGAAAAACTATCTTCTCCATACGATCAAAATTTGGACTCGAAACCTTTTTCATTACGTTCGGAATATGGTTTTAACATTATAAACACCTAGCGGCACGCCTCGATAGGATGTCGAGATTTTGATTTGTATTTATCAAGACAATTTGAATTAATTAATATATATCCTAGTCAACTTTCAACCGTATTCCTTTCACATCGATACTTTCCTCCTTCAAATCAATGCGGCCTTTCTCTACACGCCAACATCATCGTGGCTCCTTCTTCTTTTATATTAACAGCCGAGCATTTTGAAACAAAAACTTAGAAATTACAATGGCCGAGCGAAACCAATACCTATTTTTCCCCTTCATCTTCACTCGATTACCGTATTCTTCATATAAAAAATCAAATCGAATTTCAAAATCGAAACTGATGGCCGCTTCACAGTCGAGTCAAACCCCTTCCAATCGAAATCGAGAAAGTGGAGGGCGCTCGCACTTGCATTGGATTCGGTCGCGACCAGAGGTGGATCCACTTAGCTGAAGCGACGAGGTCGCGATCAAAGTTAGGGCATCGTCGAGCATTGTTCGATCGAAACAATTGGGGATTCTCGAGCTCGGACTCGAGCACGATGGCAAGCACGCACTCATGTGTGGAGGAGGGGAAATCGATTGCAGCTTGCTTGCGAAGGTCGAGCAGTGGTGTTGGGCGACTCGAGTTGCGGCGGTGTGAGAACGGTTTGGGCAAAGCCGTGGGTTTTAGGTCTGGCTGATGGATGTTGTCTCGACGTCATTAGCGTGTTCAAGGCGAGGGTTGAGAACAGGTATAAATTCAACTGTAAATTTTACAACAGGAAAAAATATATACGTAGAGAAAGAACATTTTTACTGTAAGGTTTTAAAAGAAAGTAAATCCTGTTTAATTTATATATAGGTTAGAAGAAGTATGAATAGTAAAGAAAAATGTATATACAGATAGAATTTTGGAAAATAAATATATGCATACATTTTATATTTACTAGCCTATTTTTGAAAGCAAAGTAGTAAGGTAATTAATTTGTTTAAGTAGGTTGTTTAATTATTTTAGTTACCAAGGATTATTTTAAAAAGGAAAAGTTGTTTAAAATTTAATTCTTTGTTTAAAACAAAATCACGGGTTAATTAAATTATAAAATGGAAAATTGAATTGTTCAATTTATTTCGAACATTAATGAAGTCGTAAATTGTTATACAAGGTCTAAAGTGGAGAAAACAAGTTGGAACTGGAAATGGATTGCAAAATAAAGGAACAAAGGTGAGATCTTCTCACTCAATCAAGTTTTTCTGACTTAATTTTAAATAGTTAAATTTAAATTTGATTGACTGTGTGCTTGGATATTAATTTATTATCAGTTCTATTAGTTTAGACCCTATGCGCCACATAATAGCGGATGATATTATATTTAACCCATATACTGCGATATTCCACCACGAAGTGGAATTGGTATTTAATTATTGTGCTAACGTCTGTGGATGCAGGGAAAACAGATTGGAGGGGTCCAACTGGATTTCTCAAATATTTGAATTAGTTTCAATATTGTGTGTTGATTATTTATAATCTGTGTGTGACTATTTGTGATTGAAGCTGTTGAAGGCTATAATTTAGCCGAATATATTTTTGCTATCGTAGGATACCAGAAATAAATCAAATTGGATTTTCGAAATTTAGCAGAAAATTTATAATAAATTAATTTTAGAAAATTGAATAAATTTAAAAGAAGGAATTTGTTTCAAAAGATAATAAATTTGATGTTTGAAATAAATTTGGGAATCAATTTGAAATTTGATTTGGTGTTTTGAAAATAAATTAGAAAATAAATTTGATATTAATTTGGTAAAAATAATGAATATTTGAGAAATCGATCTAAAATTGACTTGGTGTTTAAAAATAATTTTGGAAAACGGATTTTTGAAAATCGATTTAGTGTTTTGAAGTAAATGTTTGGAAAAATCAATTTGGGAATTGATTTGGTATTTGAAATAAATTTAGAAATCAATTTAGAAATTGATTTGGTGTTTGTAAATGATTTTTAAAATCAATTTAAAAATCATATATCAGTGAATATTTAGGGATTTGAATTCACAATGGGAATTTAAAAAGGAAAGGGAAATTTGTTTAAAAAAATAAATATCGATTTATTTTTAAGTGTGGAAAGAAATTTACGGATTTGGAATGTAAATTTAAATTAAATCGAGGATGGTTTATTAATTGATGTAAATGAACCATTTTGTAATGGAAAGAGAATTCTTCCCTGGAAAGCCGAGTATATTTTTAAAATAGCTTTTGAAATATAAATTGATTTGGAAAAATATTGTTGGAGGAATTATTTTTGGGAATCATTTTAAACCTTTGAAGTATAGATGTATTTTAATAATTATAGAAGGGATTATTTTAAAGATTAAATTGATATTTGATTTAGAAAATAGTTATTTAAATATTTATACCCTATCTACTAATGTTATTTTAAAATTAGTTTGGACTTGAATTTTTATATGAGACATTAGTATAATATTTACATAACTAATATTTAAGCAAGTGTTTCAAGATAGTTTTATTTTAAATATCTCTAAGTATATTTCGATAAGCATTTTATATTATTTTAAAATGTTTGAAATTGGCATATTTTTAGTGGAAATGAATAAATATTGGAAATGTTTTCCGCGTAAGGAAAAATTGATTTGAAATTTATTTTCAAATGATTGATGTGTGAAAAATTGATTTGAATTTGTTTTCAAAGTGTTGAAAAGTGAAATTTTATCTTGCGAAGATATTTTGAAAATAATAATAATAATTAGGGGAAAATTATTTGAAATCCAGTGATGGTTGTGAATGATGATTGATAGTTAAATAACCGACTATCAATGTTGGCCTTTTTAATGTCATTTGAATTTCGATGCGACCGGGGTCGGATTCCAAGTGGATGTCCGAAAACCACATCGGACCTTTGTGATTGTAATGGATCTTTTATTCAAAAGATCAAAGTGGAAATTGTTGTGATTTGTTTGAAATCTGATTGCACACTTATTTTATAAAAAATAAGCGCTCATTATTCGGATTAGTCAGGAGAGGACTTTGTGTCATAAAAACCATTCTGAATAATGATACGATGAAATGGAATTGCATTTGAAGACGGTGTTGAAGACCGGGTATTTTCGAAAACGAAAGGATTACCTTTTGAACGTCTCTGCACCGGGTTGCTTCGGTATAGAGATTTTATCACCCTTTGTGATGGGGATTCCGAACGTGATTAGTAAATAGAATTTGCAAGGGCTTCTTTGAAGTGCCTTCGGTTCCGTTCGATCCCGGAACGGACTTGTGTGGATGTGTGTCTGACGTTACACTTTGAGATGTAAAGCTGGTTTCTGTCAAATACATTTCTGTTGGTGGCGGAGAATTTATTCTATTAGCTTAACACCCTTCTCTGAGACGTACGAGCTCAAAGGTTATGAAGTTGATGGTTACTAGTGATACATTTCCAAATTGGTAACGTGACATACGAAGTGCTGCTGATCATTTGTTGATAAAAGCATGACTTTGTGAAAAATGTAGCTTTGTGGATGAGACTTCGTCGGACCACATACCCCAGAAATGGTCGAAACAGGAAAGATGCGGCAAGGTTATGAGGCTCGCGGCCTTTAGAGTATGTCATTTCCTTCTGAAAAAGGGTGGTATCATGGTATGGAGCCCAGATATTTAACCTATGTGGTTATTGCAAATCTATTACACTTTGTGGTTGTTGCTTTGTGGTTGAGGATCCTCGGATAAAGGTCGCAAACGACTGGGGGACTCGTGTAGTAGTTACCTAGTTACATAGGTAACCTGGCCTTGTGTTAGCAGAGAGCTGGTTAAGTTCTCGGGACGTTCCTCTAGAGGCGTACCCATGTGGTAGTAGGAAGTTCCTTAGCCTGACCATTTATTGGAAATCCAAAGAAACAATACGCGCTCTGTACAGTTTTAGTTGTATAAGCTGCCATGGAATGTGGTGGTAACCTGCTATTGAACAAGGTAGCTATAGTAGGCATACAATAATGGTTGTATGCTGGCTAAGATTAACATTATACTTTCGAAATGTTTTCTGCACTATGCCTAATAATAATATCAAAGGATTTTGCGTATCAAGCATGTTTGACTATCATAAGGAGAAATCTCCTTCGATTATGCATTTGCATTGTGTGTGTGGCGGGAGGCCTTATGCTAGTTTCATTTTCCAAAAAGCATAGCGGATTTTTTTTTTGTAAAAATAACTGTTTTTGAGATCTCACGCCAGTCCCATGACTGAACTTAGTTATCTTTGTGAAACGTGATGGGGGGTTCTCACTTTTTGTTTGTTGGCGAGCAGGAGACTCTTACCCCTACACATCCTCTTTAAGGGGTTGGTTAGCCGTAAGGCATGACGGTCGAAAGGCTGGCTGTAAAAGCAAGGGCAGGGTACCATTGTATGCCACGGCGAGGCTGGGATGGTTGAAAAGCCTACCAGTCGAGATTGGCCGTTGTCGATGGTTGAATAGCCTAGACCGTTACATTTTGGTATCAAAGCAATTGGTTAAGCGACAACCTTGGCTCTGGCGGGAATTACTCATTAGAGATAGAGTCAGTAGTACTCTAGAATGAGTTGAGTGTATTAATAGATATGAGCGCGTATTTGTTAGTGAATATAAAAAAAATTGTTTTATATTGTGATGATTGGTTTGTTGAGTGGTATATGGATTCTGGTCGATATAGTCTGTACAACTCTATCGATAGGGATCTCTAAACACTCGTATAGAACAATTTGACACGATATTATTTTAAAATAGGGTGAATGAAATAATTTTACCCAAACTATTTTCGTAGATAAAGGAAATAATCTTTGTAAATTGTTATAGTATATGATTGCTTGATTGTTAGGAAGTGATAATATTATTATCATTTGAATAGGAAAATGAAATCGTAACTCCAAATTAAGAAATAAATTCACATACAAATGGAATTTGAGAATATAAATTGTAAATGCGATTTGTAATTTGAAACGGAATTCCAGAGAAGTATTTGGAAATGTTTTGAAAAGAATTTGAAAATTTTGGAGATTTGGAAAGTTTAAATCCCTTTTGTTTTTGAAGATGATTTTCAAAGGTTTTGGAAAAGTGTTTTGAAGGGATGAAAGCCCTAAACTCTTTTAGGTCGTTGGAAAATAACTTCGATGATGACTGCAGCATCATCGATGTTCATTTACGAGTTTCCAAGAGAGGAATTGCTGCCAAATTATTTTAAATGGAAGTTGTTTGCAAACTGGGTTTGGTTTTAGAAATTTAAAGGGATAATTTGAATTGATTTCAAAAATGGTTTTGAATTGTTGAAAAGACTATAGAATCTTATAAAAAATAGTTATGGAATAAAATTTTATAAGGTGGAAAATAAAGTTGTGAATGAATAAATAAATTTACAATTGAAATTAAATGAAAGTGAAATTGAATGTTGAAATCCATTTCGAATTTGTAAGCAAATAGAACAGGAATTGGAATTGAATTTGATTTATAAAGTAGAGTATTAAAATAAAATTAGAAAGTGAAATTAATTGAAGAAATGACAAATTAATATGGTTTGAAATGAATTGAATTCAATATTTATAAATGAAGATAAATTAAATTCATATGGAATTTGAAATTCAGTTTAAATATAAGTGGTTATAAACCAAAATAGTGAATTGAAAATAAATTTTTGAGAATGAACAAAAGAATAAAACTGAATTAAAACCGAATATTGAAAACCAATTTGAATTGTGTTAAATAAAATGTTGTAAATTTAGTTCGAAGTGAACTAAAGATAATAAAGGTGGAAATAAAAATGGTTTGAGATAAAACGAATTGGAATTTGTAATGAATTAGTAAATGAAACCGATTTAAAATAGTGACATGAATCAATTGTGAATAAAAGATAATTGATAAAATTCAATATTCAGAAGTTAAAATGAATCCAAATAGAACTGAAATTGTAAATTGAATTCAGATGAAATTAAAAATAAAAATGCAAGATTGAAAGAAAATGGGTATATAACTTCAATAGTAAAGTAAAAATGGTATAAGAAGTATATTGAAAATTTTGTAAAGAAATGTGCAAAATAAATTTGAATGTTGTAATTGGATATTATGGATAGCAGGATATACAGGTGTATTAAAGGAAATGGGATTTTGATTTCAAAGATAAATTTTGAATTGCTCGACAAAAAGGTATGCATTTAAATTTCGATATGAAATTTGATGATTTTCTTGTCCAACCACTTGGCTTTTCATTTTCTTTTTGAATTTGAGGGCCCATGGTGCCATTTTGTAGTTGTACCGAGCTAGCCGCGGAAAGGAGACGCTGGCGAAATTTTTCAAAAATTTAGGGAGTTAGAAATTTTTGAGAAAGTTTTGAAAATTTGAAGTTTGAATTTAAATTTAAATTTGAATTATTGAGAAAGCAATGTTGTTTGGAATTTATAATTGAAGTTGGAAAGTTAGTTGAATTAATGATGGGTCTTAAATAAAAAGATTTGTTTTGGTAAGATGATAAAACTATCTGGATTGGGAAAAATAATAAATGGGTTAAGGATCATTCTTCTTAACTTGTAATTTCGAGACGAAATTCTTTTAAGGGGGAAAGGATGTGATGACCCAGAATTTTGAACATTTGAAATTGAAATATTTAATTGATTTTAAATATTTGGAAGTTAGTTTAACTTGAATTTCAAAATTAACTATGAATTTGGCAATTTAGTTATTGAATTTAATTTATCGAAGTTGGGTAAAAATTTGAATCTTCAGTTTTAAGCTGATTAAAAATATTTCAAAGGCTTAGAAAATTCATATTGATAATACTGAAAATAACGGAAGCTTCAGAATTGAATTTGAAAATGATTTGTTCAGTTTTGAGATTTTATCGATAATCGATATTTAAAAATAGCCTTCCGAGGCGTGGTATCAGAATTCGACGAAACCAGTTGCATTGGATCCGTAATAGTGTATTATTGTCGGATTTCAATTTTCGTAGTGTTTGGAGTGATCGTTTGGCCATACGATAAGCAAACGCGCTGAAAATTAGTTCGAAATTTAAATTTATAACCGAGTTCGAAAAACTATCTTCTCCATACGATCAAAATTTGGACACAAAACCTTTTCCATTGCATTCGAAATATGAGTTTAACATTATAAACACCTAGCGGCACACCTCGATAGGATGTCGAGATTTTGATTTGTATTTATCGAGACAATTTGAATTAATTAATATATATTCTAGTCAACTTTCAACCGTATTCCTTTCACATCGATACTTTCCCCCTTCAAATCACTGCAGCCTTTCTCTACACGCTAACATCATTGTGTCTCCTTCTTCTTTTATATTAACAGCCGAGCATTTTGAAACAAAAACTTAGAAATTACAATGGCGGAGCGAAACCAATACCTATTTTCCCCTTCATCTTCAATCGATTACCGTATTCATCATAAAAAAATCAAATTGAATTTCAAAATCGAAACTAATGGTCGCTTCACAGTCGAGCCAAACCCCTTCCAATCGAAATCGAGAAAGTGGAGGGCGCTCGCGCTCGCATTGGATTCGGTCGCGACCAGAGGAGGATCCACTTAGATGAAGCGACGAGGTCGCGATCGAAGTTTGGGCATTGTCGAGCATCGTTCGATCGAAACAATTGGGGATTCTCGAGCTCGGACTCGAGCACGATGGATGTGTGGAGGAGGGGAAATCGATTGCAGCTTTCTCGCGAAGGTCGAGCAGTGGTGTTGGGCGACTCGAGTTGCGGCGTCGCGAGCACGATTTGGGCAAAGTCGCGGGTTTTAGGTCTGGCCGATGGATGTTGTCTCGACGTCATTAGCGTGTTCGAGGCGAGGGTTGAGCAACAGGTATAACTTCAATTGTAAATTTTACAACAGGAAAAAATATATATGTACGGAAAGAACATTTTTACTGTAAGGTTTTAAAAGAAAGTAAATCCTGTTTAATTTATATATAGGTTAGAAGAAGTATGAACAGTAAAGAAAAATGTATATGCAGATAGAATTTTGGAAAATAAATATATGCATACATTTTATATTTACTAACCTATTTTTGAAAGCAAAGTGGTAAGGTAATTAATTTGTTTAAGTGGTTTGTTTAATTATTTTAGTTACCAAGGATTATTTTAAAAAGGAAAATTTGTTTAAAATTTAATTCTTTGTTTAAAATAAAATCACGGGTTAATTAAATTATAAAATGGAAAATTGAATTGTTCAATTTATTTCGAATATTAATGAAATCGTAAATTGTTATACAAGGTCTAAAGTGGAGAAAACAAGTTGGAATTGGAAATGGATTGCAAAATAAAGGACAAAGGTGAGATGTTCTCACTCACTCAAGTTTTTATGACTTAATTTTATATAGTTAAATTTAAATTTGATTGACTTAGTTATATTAGTTTAGACTCTATGCGCCGCATAATAGCGGATGAAATTATAGTAAACCCATATACTGCGATATTCCACCTCGAAGTGGAATTGAAATTTAATTGTTGTGCTAACGTATGTGGATGCAGGGAAAATAGGTAGGAGGGATCCAACTGGATTCCTCAAATATTTGAATTAGTTTCAATATTGTGTGTTGATTATTTATAATCTGTGTGTGACTATTTGTGATTGAAGCTGTTGAAGGCTATAATTTAGCCGAATATATTTTTGGTATCGTAGGATACCAGAAATAAATCAGTTTGGATTTTTGAAATTTAGTAGAAAATCTATAATAAATTAATTTTAGAAAATTGAATAAATTTAAAAGAAGGAATTTGTTTCAAAGGATAATAAATTTGATGTTTGAAATAAATTTGGGAATCAATTTGAAATTTGATTTAGTGTTTTGAAAATAAATTAGAAAATCAATTTGATATTGATTTGGTAAAAATAATGAATATTTTGGAAATCGATCTAAAATTGACTTGGTGCTTAAAAATAATTTTGGAAAACAAATTTTGAAAATCGATTTAGTGTTTTGAAGTAAATGTTTGGAAAAATCAATTTGGGATTTGATTTGGTATTTGAAATAAATTTAGAAATAAATTTAGAAATTGATTTGGTGTTTGTAATTTTTTTTAAAATCGATTTAAAAATCATATATCGGTGAATATTTGGGGATTTGAATTCACAATGGGAATTTAAAAGGGAAAGGGAAATTTGTTTAAAAAAATAAATATCGGTTTATTTTTAAGTGTGGAAAGAAATTTACGAATTTGGAATATAAATTTAAATTAAATCGAGGAAGGTTTATTAATTGATGTAAATGAACCATTTTGTAATGGAAAGAGAATTCTTCCCTGGAAAGCCGAGTATATTTTTAAAATAGCTTTTGAAGTATAAATTGATTTGGAAAAATATTGTTGGAGGAATTATTTTTGGGAATCATTTTAAAACTTTAAAGTAAAGATGTATTTAAATAATTATAGAAGGGATTATTTTAAAGATTAAATTGATATTTGATTTAGAAAATAGTTATTTAAATATGTATACTCTATCTACTAATTTTATTTTAAAATTAGTTTGGACTTGAATTTTTATATGAGACATTAGTATAATATTTTCATAACTAATATTTAAGCAAGTGTTTCAAGATAGTTTTATTTTAAATATCTCTAAGTATATTTTGACAAGCATTTTATATTATTTTAAATGTTTGAAATCGGCAGATTTTCAATGGAAATGAATAAATATTGGAAATGTTTGCCGTGTAAGGAAAAATTGATTTGAAATTTATTTTCAAAGGATTGAAGTGTGAAAAATTGATTTGAATTTGTTTTCAAAGTGTTGAAAAGTGAAATTTTATTTTTCGAAGATATTTTGAAAATAATAATAATTGGGGGAAATTATTTGAAATCCAGTGATGGTTGTGAATGATGATTGATAGTTAAATAACCGACTATCAATATTGGCCTTTTTAATGTCATTTGAATTTTGATGCAACCGGGGTTGGATTCCAAGTGGATATCCGAAAACCACATCAAACCTTTGTAATTGTAATTGATCTTTTATTTAAAAGATCGAAGTAGAAATTGTTGTGATTTGTTTGAAATCTGATTGAACACTTATTTTAAAAAAAATAAGCGCTCATTATTCGTATTAGCTGGGAGAGGACTTTGTGTCATAATACCCATTCCGAATAATGATACGACGAAATAGAATTGCATTTGAAGGCGGTGTTGAAGACCGGGTATTTTCGAAAATGAAAGGATTACCTGTCGAATGTCTCTGCACCGGGTTGCTCCGGTATAGAGATTTTATCACCCTTTGTGATGGGGATTTCGAACGTGATTAGTAAATATTCGGATTTGCAAAGGCTTCTTTGAAGTGCCTTCGGTTCCGTTCGATCCCGGAACGGACTTTTATGGATGGGTGTCTTACGTTACACTTTGAGATGTAATGCTAGTTTCTATCAAATACATTTCTGTTGGTGGCGGAGAATTTATTCTCTTAGCTTAACACCCTTCTTTGAGACGTACGAGCTCAAAGATTATGTAGTTGATGGTTACTAGTGATACATTCCTAAAATGGTAATGTGGCATACGAAGTGCTGATGATCATTAATTGATCAAAGCATGACTTTGTGAAAAGTGTAGCTTTGTGGACGAGACTTCGTCAGACCTCACACCCCGGAAATGGTCGAAACAGGAAAGATGCGGCAAGGTTATGAGGGTCGCGACCTTTAGGGTATGCCATTTCCTTCTGGAAAAGGGTGGTATCATGGTATTGAGCCCAGATATTTAAACTATGTGGTTGCTGCAAATCTATTACACTTGTGGTTGAGGATCCTCGGATAAAGGTCGCAAACGACCGGGGGATGGCATACTCGTGTAGTAGTTACCTAGTTATAGAGGTAACCCGGCCTTGTGTTTGCAGAGAGCTGGTTAAGTTCTCAGGACGTTCCTCCAGAGGCGTACCCACGTGGCAGTAGGAAGTTCCTTAGCCTGACCATTTGTTGGAAATCCAAAGAAACAACACACATTCTATACGGTTTTAGTTGTATAACCTGCCATGGAATCGGTGGTAACCTGCTATTCAACATGGTAGCTATAGTAGACATACAATAATGGTTGTACGCTGGCTAAGATTAATATTATACTTTCGAAATGTTTTCTGCACTATGCACTAATAATAATAATATCAAAGGATTTTGCGTATCAAGCATGTTTGACTATCATAAGGAGAAATTTCCTCCAATTCTGCGTTTGCATTATGTGTGTGGCGGGAGGCCTTATGCTAGTTTCATTTTCCAAAAAGCATAGCGGATTTTTTCTTTTCTTTGTGAAAATAAATGTTTTTAAGATCTCACACCAGTCCCACGACTGACCTAGAGTTTATTGTTCCCTTTCTAAACTCTGGGTGCCTACAATTTTTCCACACGGGCCGCCTAGAGTCAGGTTATCATTATTCTAGAGCGAAGTCAGAAAAGAGATGCTGTGGAGGTCAGGAGCAAGCTGGATGGCGAAGCGTATCATTATACTATATAGTGTCCATTTCGTTTGGGTAACTGCGAGTCAAATTTTTCTTGTATACAAGTTAAAATAACTGCCAGTATTGTGTTGTGTCGTTTTAAACTCTAGTGATGTATGTATAAACTAATATAGTGCTTTTGTTTTAAAGATTATTCATTTATCTATTATATTTGTTCTGCTGCGAAATGTGAGATTCTATTATTGTTTATGTTTCTTCTTCTATCTTTTTCTTCTTTAAACCCTAACGGTTCGGTTTTCCCGGCATTCGACTGTGCGACATTCGATAAAGTGGACGTATTGATGTCGACTTTCGGGCGTCGAAAATTGGGTCGTTACTGCGACCATTTGCAAATAAGGGCTTTATTCTTATATAGGTTTAATAATTTTAGTCATTATTTATATCATATATAACATGTACAATAAAAAACAAAAGAACTAGAAGCTCACTTCAATTTGAACAAGATTGGTTCTAATGTTAGATTATTTAATAAATTACATGATTTCCCCCTTAGGCATACCCTCCAATCTTTCGAATGGTATGTTCATATATCAGGAATGGGTTGATAGTCACTACTCTTGACATGGATAGTAGGATAAAGCTCTGTTGGTGAAAGCATTTTACCTAGATAAGGAGTGAACAAGTTTCAATTTTACTGATTCTTTTCCGTCTGTTATATTCTATTATATATGCTGGTAAATGTGTCAGTAATAAATGAAATGATATACAGTTGGTAGTACCTTCTTGATGCTTTGTTAATAATTGGAAGAGAAGACTGACCAATTGACCATCTTTACCTTTAAAATAAAGGATGACATGGGCAGAAATAACACTTTTGATTATATATGAGCCTGTACAATTAAAGCGCTTAGCAATTTCATAGCGATGGAGGTGTAAAAATGTTATAGTGGTGATAAAATAGAGATATAGCGAAAAATAACAGAGATGCGTGAAACATCATTAGGTATAAAACCAAATATTTAAAGTTGATTTATTCTCATTCTAACATCATTTATGTGGAAAATAGAAATATTATTTAATTTTATATATCAAAACCGAAGAATATCATGACTTATTCAGTCCAGATTTAGTGACTACAATGGTTTCAAATTTATATTGAGCACTTATGCCTCAAAATTAATTAAGTCTTTACCCTAACTTTGTTGACTTGGTTTAAAAGAAAACTAGTCAAATCAATAATTTTCTATTATTGTTGGTAAAGTGAACACTAAAAAGCTTTGATTTACGGGATGTAGCGGAATATAATAAGGCTTAAGACGGATCTATTGTTCAAAAGCGATATATTGAAAAAGCGTAGCGGTCGAAGAGCGCTATGAGCTATAGTAAGAGACTTTGCTGGGCTTTAGCCAGACTTTATTTGCATAGACGTTGAAAGTGTGTATAGATTGTGTATTTATATCTAATATGAAAGTATAATAAAAACTAACTTATAACTACCAGAGTAATGTAAATAAAGATAAAGAAACAATCACGCTAGAGTTTTTATACTGGTTCAAACCCATCCTACATCCAGTCTCGAAACTCCCCTTCAGCCTTAAACTAGCAAACAACCCTCACTTTGCCAGGAGTAATAGGCTTGATACAAAAAGTCTTTTCTTGGCAAGTATGTGTTCTTAGTAACATTGATTTTGATTGCACGGTACAAATCATCCTATAATCTCCTTTGAGTAGTATTTGTATGTGAAGCTTTGATTTTAGGAAGTGATAAAAATGATGTATTGATTGCTTTTAGAAATCAAAGTATGCAAAGAGAAAAGAGAAATGATTCAGAAAATTCAAGTGAGTTATTTCTAAAAATCTTTACATATTTATATGCGTTCAAGGGTTCTCTTATGAAGTAACAACTTTTAATATGTTCTATTTTAGTATATGGGTAGCAATCGTTGAAGAAGAAGAAGAAGATATGCATTAAAGAGATATATATGCACCTATTAGAATGAAGCAATTGTCTATTCAGGACTTTAGCCCGTTATCCAGGTTAGACGTTTGGGATAAAATTCAGACGTCTGTCTCATTATATATTTTTTAACCCGAGAGCATAGTCAGACATCTAATACCTGTGTACTTATAAAATTAATTTGTTTTGAAATAATGAAAATCTTGTAAAAACTTTTATGTGCAATTTTATGTAAAAACTACTAAAGGAGATTTTACAAACCATCTATCTATGATTATAACACACTATAATAACTTCTCTAATACCCAAAATTCTTTTCTTCTACTGTTCGTCTTCAAGTCATGATATTTTGAATTCTTGAAGCATTTACCAGCAACCAGATGGAATATATTGTATGTGTATGATTGTATAGTTGTTGTCATCGAAACCATATAATATAGGTTCTAACGTTTTCCCTTTTTAATGATGATAACCATACAATTACTTATCGAACAAGCATATAATTTCCCCTGAATGTGATTTCGCCCCTATATACATGTAATATGGTATCTCTCCCCCTTTGGTATTATCAAAAAAGAGATACACAAGACATAAAATTTTGCAAGAAACACAAAGAACACAAGGTTTTACAGTGTCACAAATAATATCAAACATAGTCATACAAACAAAAATCGTTCTCAAGAAGTTTTATACACTTTTATGAATGAAAAGAGAAGATAACTTACTGATCTTGGAAATATCCCTAGAGATTAGAGGAATCTTCATCATATCCACTGCTTTGCCACTATGACTAGTCATAGTATTCCTCATCTTCTTGATGACTATAGTGCAGTAGGTCTTGTGTAGGCCAGGATATATCTTCGCTTTCCCCGGTACAATGGTTATTGGTGTACCAAGACGAGATTGTGGTGCTGGTTCATCTAAAGGCACTACGCCTGAAGAAGATCCCGGTTGAAACAACTGTGGTGGTGGTGGTGTCGGGAATGGACAATGTGATGACCCGGAATTTTGGCCAATATCAATTTAATAATTTGTATTAAAAATTAATTTGATTTGATAATCTTTGTTAGTAGGATTTGAATTGATCTAATAATCTTCCTTTAATAAATATTTAATTAATGAATTTTATCTTTTAAAAACTAATAAAATGTTTTCTATTTGTAATGTAAATATATTTGTATATATTGTAGATAGGTAAGCTTTGTTTTAAATTTAACAAATAAAGCATATTTTCTAATTCTAATAATTTTAGTAATTGGGAAATAGTGAGTTATTTAATATAAAGCTTTTCAAAGCTATTTAATAAATAACTATATGGTTTTAAATACTTAAGGAAAATGTTTAATTGTTTAAATTCATTTTAGCTTTAGTTTAATTAAATTAATTAACAAAAGGTTTGTTTTATTTTCTTTTTAAATATAGCTTGATAAATATATATGTTTAAAATACAATTTTACAAATGAAACATTAATACATATAAGAAGATAAGTAATTTATAATAAAAAGATAATTTCTTTTATTAAATTATTTCAAATTGAAAAATTGTTGTTTTAACCAATATTGATAATGTATTGTTTTTACAATTAGATTTTAATATAAATAGAATTGTTATTTCAAATTTAATTTGTGTAGTTATATATATATATAACTTGATTTTAAAATTAGATTTTAGAATTTAATTTGGATTTGAATTTAAAGTTTTGAAATTCAAAAGGTAAATATTTTAAAATGCTTTGGATTTTAAAAATATTTATAAATGTAATTTGTTTTATTTCTTTAAAATTATTTATATATAAATAAGTACTTATAAACTAATTAATTAAGTATATACTTATATTAACCTTAATTAACATTTAAAAATAAATACTAATTATTTAAAAAGCAAGTGTTGTTACCTTCAGGCTTCATATAACATGTGTTAATTGATAAGTATATACAATTGACAAATGTTAAATATCTAAACAAGTGGAATTTTTGAATCTAGTTATTTTTATATAAATCATTTCAGCCTATATATAACTATTGTTCTCTTCCCTTCATTCTTTTTCTATCATCTTATTTTTCAAAAGATAAGAACAAATTTGAAATCAAATTTCGGTTGAAATAATTTCTAAAAATCAAAATATGTAAAACACTTCCTCAAAACCAGAAATAAATTCAAACATGCAAACCATTTTCATGTTTAAAATCAGTAATCTGTAATTCAATTTAAAAATCTAGAGCCTGTTTCTTAATTCAAACCTGAGATGAACAAGCCTGCATGCAATCTGAGACAAGCAACTCAAGTTTAAAACAAGAAGCAATTTAAGTTTTTAACTCAAGCAAACTACAACAATTCAAGTTTTCTCAGTCAAATGCTGTTTCAAAATTTGGTTCTCTGTTTATCTTCTTTAATCAGGTGAGTAACATCACTTTTAACAAGTTTAAGTATATAAATATGGTTGCATGATTAATATCTGAAATAAGTATGTTTATATATGTATATTATTGAATTTCTAGATGTATGCATGCTCGTGAATATCTGTAAACCTCTCTGTTCACAGTTTCCAGGTCTTATTTTGATTTAAAATTCAAAATCTCTTGATTTAGTCTCTTTTTAAACTTAAGATTCAAATCAAACTTGTTTGTTTCATCCCAAATTTTAGTTTAAAATTATACTTAAGTTAAGATAATATTGAAATGTTTCTGGAAATCATAAACAACTGATCAAACTTTGAACTAGTGAAAATTCAAACATCATAATTCAAAGTTTCAGGCTTAGGATCTGAAACATCATTCGAAAACATGATTTTTAAAACTAAAATCATAATTTTTAGTTTGAGCAGGAGTGTGCAATTCTGGTTTGATCAGAAATGATAATTTGAGAAATTTTGGTGATCTCGAGGATTTGGGAGTTCGGGTTTTCTTCTGGTGGTAGTAGGATTATCAGAAATGGAAGGAAAATTGTCAGGAAGAGGATCAGATCATTGTGGAGGTGGCAGTGGTTGATTTCAGTTTGTAACCCTGGTTTTAACTAGGTTGAGTATTTTGATCATCACGTCTTCGCTGGTTGATCGAGTTCATCAGAACTCGGTGAGATGGAAGCTTAGTTGATGGCGAATGAGTGACCGAAAGTATAGGCACCCCGGTGGTCGGAGATGCGAGGACGAGGCGGTTTCAGGTTTTGATAAGGTGGTTCCAGGCTTTGTTCCAGTTTTTGTTTTGAACAGCTCGAATTCGATTTCGAGTATAGGATGATGATCTGATGATCGCGAGTGGGTGTAAGGGCGATTGTCGATGTGAGAAGATCACTGGAGATGGCTGGAGTTGGACGACGCTACCGTGCATGTGCATGGTGCACTTCCTGTTCCTAGTGATGTTTGATTTAGGAAAGTGGTATAATCTAGTTTATCTTAAGTAGTTCGAGTTTTGGCTCGAAGTAATGTAGGGTTTAAATCGAAGCAATTGAAGGGTTTGCTTGAGTATTGGTGTTACAGGGTTTTTTTTCTGGAAACCATTCTGTTTCAAATTTAAATTTGAAAGCAAGTTTCAAAACAAAGTTTAAAACCAAATTTTAAAGCATGGATTCAAAATTGAATTTGTATCCCAGTTTAAACAAATAAAGTTTTATAAAAATAAAATGTTTTAACAACTTTAAAATGTTTAAAGTGAATTTTAAAATAATTTGAATTTAAAATGAATTTGGTTTAAACTCTTTTAAAATTCTTTTATAAGATAAGTATTTCCTTAATATATGATTTAAAAGGGTTTTTAAATTGTTTTTAAACTTTGTTAAAGTTAAATTTGTATTCATTTTAAATCTTAAATTTGAAATGAAATTTGAAAGTAAAATGTTTCCAAATTTGTTGTAATTAAATCATTAATAAGGAAAATGTTTTTATTTTAAAGTTTATAAAGATTTAATGATTTGTGATTCATTAAATTATTAAGGTAATTAAAATGGATAATTAATTGATTTAATTAATTAATAATTTGGATTAATTAAGTAATTAAGGGTTTGAATAAATTAATTAAGGTTTAAGTTAATTAATTAAGGTTAATTAATTGGTAAATAAGATCATTAATTTGATAAGTTAAGATTCTTAATGATTAGAAATTAATTAAGTAAGTAATTTAAATTAATTAAGTTACAGTTAAGCACTTAATTAATTAAATAATTAGTGATTAATTAAATGGTTATTAAAGATTAATTAAATTGTAATTAAAATGATTATTTTAAGTTTAATTACATAAGAAAAGTAATTAAAGAATTGTTAATAGTTAATGAAGGTCATTAACTTGAGATTATTAAATAATTAATTAATGTGATTAATTTTAATAATTAATTAGATTAATTAATTAAGGATAATCATTTATGGAAATGAGGTAAGTATAATTACTTAATAGAAGTAAATAAAGGAATTAATTACTCAATGTAATTAATTGAGTTAATGTGATTATTTTAAGTTAATTAATTAAGTTTGATTAATTTAATCACTGGATGATTTGACAAGTAATTACTTAATGTAATTAGTAAAGTGTAATTACTTAGTGAAGTAATTAAGATGAGTAATTACTGGATGTAATTAATTGAGGGTGGTTTATTAATGGAAGTAATTTGAGTTTAATTACTTTGTGTAATTAATCAAGGGATTAATTAAGGAGTAATTAATTTATTTAATGAAGTAATTAAGGGTAGTTAATTACTAGATGATATTAATCAAGGGTGATTAATAAATGTGGTTAAATTAAAGATTAATTACTTAATGTAATTAATTTAAATAGAGTAATTAATTAAAATATAATTAGGGATCATTAATTAATATAATTAATGATGTAATTAAGGGGTGATTAATTAAGATTAGTTAATCAATAAAAATTGATTATAGAATAATTAATTAATGTAATTAATTAAGGATGAATGTAATTAATTATAGTTAATTAATTAATGAAGTAATTAAAGGATTAATTATTGTAAATGGTTAAGGATAATTAATTTGTGAAATTAATTAAAGGATAATTACTTGAATGTAATTAAAGGGTAATTAATCAAGGATGATTAATTAAGGTGGATAATTAAAGGATAATTAATTAATTGATTTGTAATTAATTGATGGTTATGTAAGCAAGATTTATAACGAGGAAAGTAATTAATTTAATTTACTTTAATTAATTAGAGATGAAGTAATTAATTTAATTCATTTTAAATTAATTATAGTGTGATTAGTCCTTGCTTGTGTATGGATGGATGATATTGGTTGCCTTGAATGGTTTGAGATCTCGGATATGAGATAAGTAATGCTGTGTGATATGGATGCTTTGGTTGAAGTGAGATGAAAATGTGAATTATCTGTTTGTCATGATGATGTGAATTATCTGCCTATGTATATATAGATAATGAATTGAATTGTTTTAAACTTTAAAACAACTTGGACCTAAAAGATGGCGTTTTGGATTTCGATGAGACCGGGATCGTGTTTCCAGATTTGGATATTTGAAAACCACATCGATCCAAACTAACGATAGGTCATGAATCTCAAGCGAAGCTGAAGATTCAGAGTGCAAGGGTTATCGTCGTTAACTCTGAGGGTGATTCAAAAATGAGTGCAACGAGATAATGCCTTCGGTTTCGTTCGAACCCAAAATGAACTTGTATGGATTGAATTCTTTCAGAACATCGTCAAGTGGACGACAAGCATTCTAAGTTGATGTGTTATTTAAAGGTAATCATAGCCTCAAGCCTCATCAACCGGGAATGGCTAAAACAGGGGAGGTGCAACAAGGCTAAGTGGGTAGCACCCAAGTAGGACGAGATTTTCCCCTGTCTAGAAGTCTCTTTCATTCGGCTGTGGGGCAGTTGATTTGCGACAACTGCCGGGGTTGTCTTGTTCGGGACTATCCAGCAAGGGATGGTTCCGGCCTTATATTATAGGGGATTGGGAGTAATCCTCGGTATGTTGATATAGGCCATGTACTGTGACGGGCGGTACCCCAGTAGCCCTGCCATTGTATGGAATCCAAACTCCAATGAGTGCCCTCGGATTTGATTGTATACCCATGTAGCTGGAATTTAATAAATGTAACAATTTCGGCTATTTTCTAGTTTTTTTGAAAGCCCTAGACCCTATTATAATATCATTGGATTTCCTATCAAATGTTTTGGTTAGCGTAAGGTAAAAACTTACCCATTTTTATGTGTGGGGAGTCTTACGTGATACCTTTTGTTTTCAAAGGTTTTTCAAAGTTAAGAAACTTTAACCTGTTACTCACACCAGACCCATGTCTGACCTAAAGTTTATTTCTGTTTTTCTTAAACTCTTGGGTACTCATATTCTGTATGCGTAGTCGAGGGATTCAGGGTAGCTTTGACGAATTTCTGGAGGAGATTTGGAGCAGGAGGCTTCAGCGTGTAGATATATAGAGTTTCAGTTGTGATGATGTATTGTATTGATGTACTTGAGTTGTATGATAGACATAAATTTATAACTGTCTAATTTGTGTTGTTTAAGCTGTGTAACTCTGATAGATGTTGTATACTAAGTATATTTATGTGATTAATATAATTTATTCGTTCCGCTGTTGAGATTCTGATGTTGTTTCTTTCTTTCTTCTCTATCTTTTCTCTTTTCTATCACTTTCTTTCTTACTCATGATGCATCTTTCTGGGTAGTGAAAGGCGGGTTGTGACAGTTGGTATCAGAGCATAGGTTGAGATAATACCTAGGCTCTGGAGTGGTGTCTATCTTGAGAGAGTGTATTTGTAATTTTAATATATATATAAATATATATTTATTTCTACCTATTTGATTGGGTTACCTGTTCAGGTTTTCCAATATGAGTTCTAAAGGTAGATGGGATAGTGCTGTGTGTAGCACGACTACTAATGGAGTCTGATTTTTGAAGTTGGAAGTGTATCTGTCGAGACTGTAGACCCAATACCGTCTAGAGTGAGCTTTGCCGTGGTGAAAGGATTTCATCGATCTCTGAAGGAAACCTATTAAAGTTCGGAGTCCATCTTTGAGGTGCAAGTTTGGATGAGTAAAGCTTGGATCTATCAGTTGAGCAGAAGCGAGTGATGGTATCTTGGCAACCCCAAGAGGTAGTAGCTGCGTGATGAGATGCAGTGACTATGGATGTTTCCAAAGGTGTTCCTTTGGAGCAAGTTTAAGGAAGTGTGTCTGCATCGGTGATGTGGCTGAGTTCAGCAGGGTGCTTCTATTGGGTTTGAGGTCCGATTTTATCGAAGAGCTTTGGATAAGGATGTCTTTGGCATCTGGGTCAGTAGTGTAGGTTGGAGTGTTCTGTGTGACAGTGGGAAAGTCTTTTGGCTAAGCAGTTTTCTAGAGGTGGAGTTCAGAAGCAGCAGAGTAGATCCTTTTCTTCGATGGATCGGTTAGATAAGCATAAGCTGTTCTGGTTGGTAAAGAGAGAACAGTTTTCTTTGGATATTAGGCTGGGTTGATCGCAAAAGTGACTTGCGATAGTTTGAGTGTTCTCTTGGATTGTTGGGATTTTTCCGAATGTCTTCAGGTAAGTTGAGGTTTGCCTTAGCATCTAGAGATTGAGTCTTCTTATTGACTAGGATTCTAGGAGCGGTACCGGTGGTTCAGTTTAGTTGAAGGATGGTTCCAAGAGATAGGATTTGGTGAAGCAGCTCAGGTTTTGGTGGAACTTCTGAGTTTTTTTTATGGATCCGTTGAACCATATTTCTGGGATATGTTGTCCAGCCTATGCTCGTGTTCATCATCAGTATTTTCATCTGCTTCAGATCAGAGTTGTGCAGTGGAAGCAGTTTGAGAGTTCATATGTTTGTCTTTTTCGGATAGGAGAAGTAAGTTCAGTCGTCTGATGTTGTGGAGTAGAGTTTGTGCTCTTGATTTTGGTTGATCTTGAGAAGATCATTCTGATGGGTCGTTTTTGGACCAGTTTGTTTCTAGAGGCTCAGCGAAGATTGAGCTGATCAGGAAGGATGAAGGCAGCCCAGGATTGTCAGAAGAGTTTGTGGATAAGAGCCAGAGGAATTTGGATTTTGAAATTGGAGATTTGATTTTGGATAAGTTCTCTCTGATCCAAGGAGCTATAAGATTTGATAAGAAGGGGAAGCTAGCTCCGAGGTTTATTGATCTTTTCTGTATTCTTGTAAAGAATAGTGCTTTGGTCTTCTGGGATTGAATTGCCAGTTTGGAAAACTGGAATTCATTGTGTTTCATGTATCTCTGAGGGAGTACGTGTCTGATCCATCTCTGGTTGTGGAACCAGCAGTTGTAGAGGATTTGGTAGTGAGTCAGACTTATCTGTAGTCTGATATCCTATTCAGTTTTGTAGATCTAGATGAGTAGGAGCTCTGTAGCTTAGTTTTATAGACTGTTTGGATTTTGTAGAGCGAGTATCCCGGTATTTATACCTGGAAACTCAAGGAAATTTTATCCAGATTTTGTCTGGATAGTTAGTTTTGTTTGATTGGGTAAATTGGTTGCTACGGTTGTTAGCATATGGTTGATAATATATGCTTGTGGTTTAAAATTAAGATCTTTAATGAGATAATTAAATTACCTTTGCTTTTAAATTTCGGGGACGAAATTCTTTTAAGGGGGGAATGTGATGACCCGGAATTTTGGGCAATATCAATTTAATAATCTATATTAAAATTTAATTTGATTTCATAATCTTTGTTAGTAAGATTTGAATTGATTTAATAATCTTCCTTTAATAAATATTTAATTGATGAATTTTATCTTTAAAAGCTAATATAATGTTATCTATTTATAATGTAAATATATTTGTATATATTGTAGATAAGTAAGCTTTGTTTTAAATTTAACAAATAAAGCATATTTTCTAATTCTAATATTTTTAGTAATTGGGAAATAGTGATTTATTTAATATAAAGCTTTTCAAAGCTATTTAATAAATAACTGTATGGTTTTAAATACTTAAGGAAAATGTTCAATTGTTTAAATTCATTTTAGCTTAAGGTTAAATTTAAATTAATTAACAAAAAGGTTTGTTTTATTTTCTTTTTAAATATAGCTTGATAAATATATATAAGTTTAAAATACAATTTTACAAATGAAACATTAATACATATAAGAAGATAAGTAATTTATAATAAAAGGATAATTTCTATTATTAAATTATTTCAAATTGATAAATTGCTATTTTAACCAATATTGATAATGTATTGTTTTTACAAATAGATTTTAATATAAATAGAATTGTTATTTCAAATTTAATTTGTGTAGTTATATATGTATATATATAACTTGATTTTAAAATTAGATTTTAAAATTTAATTTGGATTTGAATTTATAGTTTTGAAATTCAAAAGGTAAATATTTCAAAATGTTTTGGATTTTAAAAATATTTATAAATGTAATTGGTTTTATTTCTTTAAATTATCTATATATAAATAAGTACTTATAAACTAATTAATTAAGTATATACTTATATTAACCTTAATTAACATTTAAAAATAAATACTAATTACTTAAAAAGCAAGTGTTATTATCTTAAAGCTTCATATAACATGTGTTAATTGATAAGTATATACAATTGACAAATGTTAAATATCTAAACAAGTGGTATTTTTAAATCTAGTTTTTCTTTTATTGTTATTTATAAATCATTTCAGCCTATATATAACTATTTGTTCTCTTCCCTTCATTCTTTTTCTATCATCTTCTTTTTCAAAAACAAAGAACAAATCTGAAATCAAACTTCAGCTAAAACAATTTCTAAAAATCAAAATCTGTAAAACACTTCCTCTAAACCAGAAATAAATTCAAACATGCAAACCATTTTCAAGTTTCAAATCAGTAACATGTAATTCAATTTAAAAATCTAGAGCCTGTTTCTTAATTCAAACCTGAGATGAACACGCCTGCATGCAATCTAAGACGAACAACTCAAGTTTAAATCAAAAAGCAATTTAAGTTTTTAACTCAATCAAACTAGAGAAATTCAAGTTTTCTTACTCAAAAGCTGTTTCAAAATTTGGTGCTTTATTTATCTTCGTTAATCAGGTGAGTGACATCACTTTTAACAAGTTTAAGTATATAAATCTGGTTGCATGATTAATATCTGAAATAAGTATGTTTGTATATGTATATTGTTGAATTGCTAGATGTATGATGTACGCATGCTTGTGAATATGTATAAACCTCTCTGTTCATAGTTTTCAGGTTCTTGTTTTGATTTAAAATTTAAAATCTCTTGATTTAGTCTCTGTTTAAACATAAGATTCAAATCAAACTTGTTTGTTTCATCACAAGTTTTAGTTTAAAATTATACTTAAGTTAAAATAATATTGAAATGTCTCTAGAAATCATAAACAACTGATCAAACTTTGAAATAGTGAAAATTCAAACATCATAATTCGAAGATTTAGGCTTAGGGTCTGAAACATCGTTCGAAAACATGATTTTTAAAACTAAATCATAATTTATAGTTTGAGGAGGAGTGTGCAATTCTGGTTCGACCAGAAATGGTGTTTTGGTGAAATTCTACTGATCTCGAGGATTTGGGAGTTCGGGTTTTCTTCTGGTGGTAGTATGATTATGACAGAGGGAAGGAAAATAGTCAGGAAGAGGATCAGATCATTGTGGAGGTGGCAATGGTTGATTTTAGTTTGTAACCCTAGTTTTAACTAGGTTGAGTATTTCGATCATCACGTCTTCGCTGGTTGATCGAGTTCATCAAAACTCGGTGAGATGGAAGCTTAGTTGATGGCGAATGAGTGATCGGAAGTATAGGCACTCCGGTGGTCGGAGATGTGAGGACGAGGCGGTTTCAGGTTTTGATAAGGTGGTTCCAGGCTTTGTTCCAGGTTTGGTTTTGAACAGCTCGAATTCGATTTTGAGTATGGGATGATGATCTGATGATCGCGAGAGGGTGAAAGGGCGATTGCTGATGTGGGAAGATCACCAGAGATGGCTGGAGTTGGACGGCGCCACCATGCATGTATACGGTGCACTTCCTGTTCCTGGTGATGTTTGATTTGGGAAAATGGTATACTCGAGTTTATCTCGAGCAGTTCGAGTTTTGGCTCGAAGTAATGTGGGGTTTTACTCGAAGCAATTGAAGGGTTTGCTCGAGTATTAGTGTTACAGGTTTTTTCTGGAAACCTGTCTGTTTCAAATTTAGATTTAAATTTAAATTTAAAAGCAATTTTTAAAACAAAGTTTAAAACCAAATTTTAAAGCATGGATTCAAAATTGAATTTGTATCCCAGTTTAAAATAAATAAAGTTTTATAAAAATAAAATGTTTTAACAACTTTAAAATGTTTAAAGTGAATTTTAAAATAATTCGAATGTAAAATGAGTTTGGTTTAAACTCTTTTAAAATTCTTTATAAGATAAGTATTTCTTTAATATGTGATTTAAAAGGGTTTTTAAATTGTTTTAAACTTTGTTAAAGTTAAATTTGTATTCATTTTAAATCTTAAATTTGAAATGAAATTTGAAAGTAAATTTGAAAGTAAAATGTTTCTAAATGTGTTGTAATTAAATCATTAATAAGGAAAATGTTTTTTTTAAAGTTAATAAAGATTTAATGATTTGTGATTCATTAAATTAATAAGGTAATAAAAATGGATAATTAATTAATTTAATTAATTAATAATTTGGTTTAATTAAGTAATTAAGGGTTTTAATAAATTAATAAAGGATTAAGTTAATTAATTAAGGTTAATTAATTGGTAAATAAGATCATTAATTTGATAAGTTAAGATTCTGAATGATTAGAAATTAATTAATTAATTAAGTAATTAAGATTAATTAAGTTACAGTTAAGCACTTAATTAATTAAATAATAAGTGATTAATTAAATGATTATTAAAGATTAATTAAATTGTAATTAAAATGATTATTTTAAGTTTTATTACATAAGAAAAGTAATTAAAGAATTGTTAATAGCTAATAAAGGTCATTACCTTGAGATTATTAAATGATTAATTAGTATGATTAATTTTAGTAATTAATTAGATTAATTAATTAAGGATGATCATTTATGGAAATGGTGTAGGTATAATTACTTAATTGAAGTAAGTAAAGGAATTAATTACTCAATGTAATTAATTGAGTTAATGTAATTATTCTAAGTTAATTAATTTAATCACTGGATGATTTGATAAATAATTACTTAATGTAATTTGTAATGTGTAATTACTTAGTGAAGTAACTAAGATGAGTAATTACTGGATGTAATTAATTGAAGGGTGGTTTATTAATGGAAGTAATTTGAGTTTAATGACTTTGTGTAATTAATTAAGGGATTAATTAAGACAATTAATTAAGGAGTAATTAATTTATTTAGTGAAGTAATTAAGGGTAGTTAATTACTGGATGAGATTAATCAAGAATGATTAATAAATGTGGTTTAATTAAAGATTAATTACTTAATGTAATTAATTTAAATAGAGTAATTAATTAAAATATAAATAGGGATCATTAATTAATATAATTAATGATGTAATTAAGGGGTGGTTAATTAAGATTAATTAATCAATAAAAAGTGATTATAGAATAATTAATTAATGTAATTAGTTAAGGATAAATGTAATTAATTATAGTTAATTAATTAATGAAGTAATTAAAGGATTAATTACTATAAATGGTTAAGGATAATTAATTTGTGAAATTAATTAAAGGATAATTACTTGAATGTAATTAAAGGATAATTTATCATGGATGATTACTTAAGGTGGGTAATTAGAGGACAATTAATTAATTGATTTGTAATTAATTGATGGTCATGTAAGCAATATTTACAATGATGAAAGTAATTAATTTAATTTACTTTAAATTAATTAGAGATGAAGTAATTAATTTAATTCATTTTAAATAAATTATAATGTGATTAATCCTTGCTTATGTATGGATGGATGATATTGGTTGCCTTGAATGGTTTGAGATCTCAAATATGTGATAAGTAATGCTGTGTGATATGGATGTTTGTTGAAGTGAGATGAAAATGTGAATTATCTATTTGTGATGATGATGTGAATTATCTACCTGTGTGTATATAGATAATGAATTGAATTGTTTTAAACTTTAAAATAACTTGGACCTAAAAGATGGCGTTTTGGATTTCGATGAGACCGAGATTGGGTTTCCAGATTTGGATATCCGAAAACCACATCGATCCAAATTAATGATAGGTCGTGAATCTCAAGTGATGATGAAGATTCAGAGTGCAAGGGTTATCGTCGTTAACTCTGAGGGTGATTCCTAAATGAGTGTAACGAGATAATGCCTTCAGTTTCGTTCGAACCCGGAATGAACTTGTATGGATTGAATGCTTTCAGAACATCGTCAGGTGGACGACGAGCATTCTAACATTTATGTGTTCGTTAAAGGTAATCGTAGCCTCAAGCCTCGTCAACCGGGAATGGCTAAAACAGGGGAGGTGCAGCAAGGTTAAGTAGGTAGCACCCAAGTAGGACGATATTTTTCCCGTCTAGAAGTCCATTTTATTCGGCTGCGTGGGGCAGTTGATTCGCGACAACTGCCAGGGTTGTCTTGTTCGAGACTATCCAATAAGGGATGGTTTCGGCCTTGTGTTGCAGGGGATTGGGAGTAATCCTCGGTACGTTGATCTAGGCCACGTACTGTGACGGGCGGTACCCCAGTAGCCCTGCCATTGTATGGACTCCAAACTCCACTAAGTGCCCTCGGATTTGATTGTATACCTATGTAGCTGGAATTTAATAAATGTAACAATTTCGGCTATTTTCTAGTTTATTTGAAAACCCTAGACCCTATTATAATATCACTGGATTTTCTATCAAATGTTTTGGTTAGCGTAAGGTAAAAACTTACCCATGTTTATGTGTGGGGAGTCTTACGTGATACCTTTTTTTTTCAAAGGTTTTTTAAAGTTAAGCAACTTTAACCTGTTACTCACACCAGACTAATGTCTGACCCGGAGTTTATTTCTGTTTTTCTTAAACTCTTGGGTACTCATATTATGTATGAGTAGTCGAGGGATTCAGGGTAGCTTTGACGAATTTTTGGAGGAGATTTGGAGCAGGAAGCTTCAGCGTGTAGATATATAGAGTTTCAGTTGTGATGATATATTATATTGATGTACTTGAGTTGTACAGAAAATTATAACTGTCTAATTTGTGTTGTGTAAGTTGTGTAACTCTGATAGATGTTGTATACTAAGTATATTTATGTGATTAACATGATTTATTCATTCCGTTGTTGAGATTATGATGTTGTTTTTTCTTTCTTCTCTATCTTTTCTCTTTTCTATCCCTTTCTTTCTTACTCATGATGCGTCTTTCTGGGTAGTGAAAGGCGGGTTGTGACAGAGAAGATGGAGACCGTGAAGAGGAACGACCCCTAACCTTTCTCAATACTTACCCTAAAGTGGAAACGACATTTTCTAATGTTTTTTCTACCTTGTTCATTCTGGTAGAAAAAGAACGTTGTGGGCAAGAGATCTTTTTATCTAATGCCTTTTAGTTCATGGAGGGGAGATATTGGTTTTGTAATGCAACGTCTCGATAGTTCTCCCGTAGCCCAGCTGCAATTTTGGCTTTTCGAATTTCTGAGTCAAAGTAACACTCAATAGGTTCTGAAGGTCTTGTAGATTGGGAAAATCAAGTTGGAGTTTGTTGTTGTTATTGTTGTTGTTGATACTGTGAGAAAGGTGCTATTCTTGGCGGAGTTTCAAGAAGATATATCAAAGATAAAAATCTATTCCACTATCTCTAACGGTAATTCCTTCACATTAGGAAAGATATGAAGGGATGCCAAATGATCATAGAATTCTCATGATATATGGAGCATAAATGATGCTTTGACGTTGAGGCGTCCAAAAGCTTTTAATTTGCTCAAAAACGTATTGTGCCTAGTTTACTTCAATATGGCCAAATATAACATACAAAGCTTTATGATCATCTTCATATACTTGTTCATGACTATCGAATCTTGGGATGATTGTATTGATAAGCATACGATTAAGTAGTCGAGCTTTAGGACGAAAACTTGGTATTTTAATTTATGCATGTTGTCTTCCCAAATAAGATGAGCAACAATATCTCATGGTGCGTGTCTTGTATTGGGAACATCTTGTAATCTAATTCACGTGTAAAAACAATGAAGAATTTGTCTAAGCATTTCAATATTAGATTTTATGGTCGTTCACTTGTCCAAATCCAATTTTCATCATTAGAAGAATTCCAAACTTTTAAAGAGCATAATGATAAGGAAAATAAATACCGTTAATTGATCTAATTTTCCAACATTATCATTATAGTTAATTAGATGATAAATATTATCATCTTCAGTCAAATCGACAATATCATAATGAATAAATCGACGTATTGGATAAAACAGATCATAACGCAGAGGCTTTTTCTCCAAATCCTGCAATTTTTTATTTCCATGCTCATTCTCAATAATCCATTCTTCCATGTGATAGTCAGTAACGAAGCCTTGAGTAGAAGCTTGAGAGCTTTGTCCTTAGTATCCTTCTTTCTTTTAGCAACGGGAGTTTTGGGTTTTGGAGCCATTGATTTGAGATTTAGAATGAGTAAATTGATTTAGGGTTTTAGGGTTTTGAAAATGGGAAATGGTGAAAATTGAGAGAAGCTGAAAATATTATTTATATACATGTGTGTGTGTGTGTGTGCGTGTGTGTGTGGTGAAAAATTGTGGGCTCAGGCGAATAATAGGTGTATGGAACTATTGGTCAGACGTTTGGACATGGATAAATTTTGAAGCAGAGGATCCGGTCAGATGTTTGGAAAGAACTTCAGATGTCTGCATTTAGGGAATAATCTTTCCAAAGAGAACCGACAGACATCTGGCCTACTTTTCAGATGTTTGTGCTGAAGCACGAATTTTTCCAGAGCCCTCATTCAGACGTCTGGTTTTAAATTCAAACGTCTAAGCCGAAATAAAAAATTTCCAATGACCTTAGATAGACGTCTGCCTCTATACTCAGACGTCTAGTTTGTATTGGTATTCTTTTCCTCCCTATTTCCGTTATATGTAAAAAAAATTAATCTTAAATATGATGAAAATCACAAACGATTATTCATGAACATACGTGCTTACTTTGTATAATACTAAACGCCTCTCCGTTACGAAAGACTTCTTTAGTTTTCATTAGTCGAGTTAGAAGAACGACTCTTTTGTTTTTCCCACGAATTTTGTTCAATCTTAGTTTGTTCGGAAGATGGATTAAGAGGGGATCAGTATGGATGGGCAGGACTATGTTCGGTGTTCGATGTCCCTTCTCCCCGTAGATTCTACGGGGTAACATTACCATCTTTGCTCAGAGTATCAATGAAGCGGGTGACTTCTTATGAAGACAGTTCTTTGTTGAAGAGTGTCCGCACATTGTAAAAAGACATTTTTCTAGAAAACGTATATGCAAGCTTTGTTCTTCTTACTTATAGTACATTTCCTTTTGTACTCTGATCATTTCTTGTTGGTAGTGACATATCTTATCTAGTTTATTATGCACGGATGGTGATTCTAAGTTGATATTCATCTTAAGCCTTTTTGCTAATTGGTGAATATCCCATGCGATACAACGCTTAAGAAGTTGGTGAAATGGATTTGTTTGATTGTGGGGTGACATTTGAAGGGGAAGAATAGGTACCATTCGATGATGATGAGCTGTAATCTATTGAAGAGAAGTCAGAGTTTCTCTCAGAAGACATGATTTTTGGTTTGGAAGAGAGGGCCTTTTTAAAGAATATAATATATATGTGCATTTGAACTCCTATATATAAAGTAGTTATTTAAATATATAAAGTATTTTTAAAGAAAAAAGTTAATGACTAAAACTAGAAAATTTAGTTTGTGGTTGAATGATATATGACCACAGAAAACTGTTAATCTATTTTAAATAATTAAAGAAGTTCAGATGATGAACATATACCTAATTCTTTTCTAAGTTTATGAAAGATGCTTCGCATGATGGTTTTTTAAAAATATCTACGATTTGGTTTTTGGTATTAATAAATTCTAAAGATATGATACCTTTTTTATGTTATCTCTAAGAAAATGATGTCGGACATCAACATATTTAGTCCGAGAATGGTTTATAGGATTCTTAGATAGGTTTATGGCACTTGTATCATCGCAATATATAGGTGATCGAGTTATAGTTTTACCAAAATCTTGAAGGTTTTACTGCATGATATAACTTGTGCACAAGCCAAAGCTACAGAAATGTATTCTTCTTCGCAGGTCAAAAGTGATACAAAATTCTATTTTTACTGAACTATGAAACTAGAGATTGACCGATAAAGTGACTTGTCCCACTTATACTTTCCTATCGGTTTTGCAACCACCGAAATCTGCATCACTATATAATACGAGTTCGAAAGAGCTGCCTTTAGGATAGAAAAGACCGTAATCCTGAATGTTGGTTAAGTAGAACGAAATACGTTTAACTGCTCGATAGTGTGAATTTTTTGGTTGTGCTTGAAATCTTGCACATAAACACACACTCATCATAATATCGGGTCTACTAGCCGTTAAGTATAATAGTGATCCTATTATACTTCGATATAATTTTTTGATCAAAATCCTTTCCGTTTCATCTTTATCTAAATGGCTACTGGTGCTCATGTGTGTTGGTTTGCTAGATGTCTTTTCCTTTCCAAACCGTTTTAACAAATCATGACAATATTTTTCTTGATTTATAAAAATACCATTTCTAAATATTTAGTATGTAATCATAAAAAAAATTAATTCTCCCATATACGACATTTCAAATACATTTTTCATGACATTTGCAAAATTATTACATAACTTATCATTTGTTGATCCAAATATTATGTCGTCTACATATATTTGAACAAGTAAGATACCATTATGATCTCTTTTTATAAGCAAAGTTGTATCTATTTTTCCAATTTGAAATTCAGAAGTTATTAAATGAGTTTTTAGTCTATCATACCAAGCACGAAGTGCTTGTTTTAAACCATATAAAGTTTCCTTTAGTTTATATACATGTTCATGAAATTTTTCATGTATGAGCAATGGAGGCTGCTTGATATAAACCTCCTGTTTTATAAAATTGTTTAAAAAGCACTTTTTATGTCCATTTGAAAAAGTATAAAGTTATGTTGACATGCAAAAGCTAGTAACATTCAGATGGTTTCTAGACGTGCCATTGGAGCAAACATTTCTTCATAGTCAATGCCTTCCTCTTGATTATATCTTTATGCTACTAACATTGCTTTGTTCCGAACAATTTTCGCATTTTCATCTGTTTTATTCTTATGAACCCATTTTGCCGTGATTACGGATTGATCCGTAGGTTTCGGTACAAGTTCTCATACTTTATTTCTTTCGAATTGATTAAGTTTTTCTTACATTGCCATAATCCATGACTTGTCATTCGATGCTTCTTTATAATTCTTTTGCTCAAAATTTAAAATGAATGCGATGTGACTCATTCGATTTAATTGATGTCTGGTGGAAACTTTTGTATTCAAATCACCAATTATATTGTTAATTGGATAATCTTTCAAAATATGAGGTGGTGACCTTAACATTTTCTCATTGTCAATAGTATTCTCATCATAGTTATTTGAAGCAGTATTATTTTCAAATGGTTTTGTCAAAATTTCATCATCATCACCGTTTTTGTTATTGGAAAAGTTTTTGTCAAATGAGACATTTAGACTCTCTTCTATAGTACTAGTACGTTTATTAAATACTCTACAAGCTTTGCTACAATCTAAACATCCAACAAAGGTTCCTTCTTCGGCTTTTGAATCAAATTTTCCAAGATTATCTTTAGTGTTTAGTATAAAACATTTTGAACCAAATATTCCAAATTATGATACTTTGGGTTTTTTACCAAAAAAATTTCATAACAAGTATTTTTGTTTAAAGGATGTGATATAACACAGTTTAACACATAAGAAGTAGTAGCTATGGATTCTGCCCAAAAATTCCTTGGTAGACCACCATCGTTAAGCATAGTTCGTGATTATTTAAGTGTACGATTTATTTTTCTACAGCACCATTTTGTTGTGGTGTTCTGGAGAATGAAAAATTATGTGAAATTCCCTTTTTGTTATAAAATTTTTAAAAACAACGATTTCGATTTCACCTCCGTGATCACTTCTTATACTTTTTATTTGAAGATTCATTAAGTTTTTAATTCTTTTAGCAAAATTTTTAAACAACTCAAACGCATCACTCTTATGTTTTAAAAACAGTGTCCATGTATATCTTGAAAAATCATCTACAATAACAAATACATACTTGTTATGATTTATTGAACGTACTTGAGTAGGTCCAAATAAATCAAGGTATAATAATTCTAAAGGTTGTTTGGTAGAAATTTCCTTTTTAAATTTAAGAGAACTCCTTTTTAATTTTCCATATTAACATGCATCACATAAATTTTTAACTTTATAGTCTATTTTATGAAGACCTCTAACCAAATTGTGTTTAGCCAATTTGTTTACAAATCTAAAATTTAGTGACACAACCATTTGTGCCATTTCCATGGATCATTAAAATCTGTGGATAGGCGTAAATAGTTGGAGTTATTAAACTTCATATCTAATACATAGATGTTTCTTTTTCTTAATCCTTCAAAGATTAGATTTTTATTTTGATCAAATATGTTGCATTTATTATTTTCAAAATCAATTTTGAATCATTTGTCGTAGATTTGACTAATACTTAATAGGTTATGTTTTAGATTTTCAACTAAAAGAACATTAGTAATAACAGGTAAAGTGGACATATCGACATTGATGACATCTCCAATTCCAATGAAAAATCCTTTTGAATTATCTTCGAAAGTTACAGTACCACCATCTGTGTATGTTATATTCGATAAATATGTGCATTTCCAGCCATATGTTTGGAGCATCCGCTATCAAGTATCCATTTTTTTCTTGTTATTAGATTTTTTTGAGTACCTACAAGATAAAAACAATTTGATTAGTACCCACTTCCTTCGTTAGGGTCCTAAGTGTTAGAGAGTGAAGGTGGCCATACCCAGTAGGGTTTGGGACTTTAAAAGAGTAATTTTCATTATGAAAAACACTTTTCAAATAGTTATATATGTGTTTTTGTCTAATTAATTTGTTACCAGATTTTGGAATCCATATTTTTATTATTTTAGAGTTAGAAGCTTTTCTCTAGTATGTTGCTTCTTGAACCTTTTATATAACGAGCTATAGTTTCTAGGATAATTTATTAATTTACGCCAATTTTAAAAACTAATTACAAATTTAGATCGGTTTTATAACTTACTACAAAAATAGACCACTTTACACCACATCAGCGCCACGCGTACTCGTGGCATTTCAAATGCCGCCAGTATGTTTTTTTAAAATTCTGGATGGCATTTGAAATGCCTTCAGTGTGCGGCATTTCAAATGCCTCCGTGATTTTTTTTACAGAATAGTTTGTGGCATTTGAAATACCGCAAACTTTTTTTCCTAAAAGGTACCGGTGGCATTTGAGATACTGCTAGTACACGTAGCGTTGATTTGGCACAAACTGGTCTATTTTTGTAATAAATTTTAAAACTGCCTAAATTTGTAATTAGTTGTTAAAATTGGGCCAAATTAACAAATTATCCTAGTTTCTATGTCTTGAAGTTTTTTTAAATCCTAATCCATTCTGATTTTCAGGTGGTTTAGAAATTTTGATTAAATTGTCCAAATTCTGCTTTTCTTTATTGAATTTAGAAACATTGTTTGTAGTCTTATCTAACCCACTTTTAAGATAAGAAATTTTGGATTTTGACACTTCTAGATTATCCTTTAATACAATGTTTTCTTTTCTAATATCATCATTTTCTAGTTTAACTTTCATATATCACATAATAAAGAACCATTTTGAATAGATAGACTCTTGCATTTTTCTTATGTAGTTTATAATTCTTCTTATAGAATTGTTTTCTCATCATTTAATAATCTTATTTCTAGTTCCATTCGATTAAATTAAGCAACATATTCTTTATTTAACTTTTTAGTTTTTCTATTTTTGTCATCTAGTTCCATGCTAAGTTCTAAAATTTCATTATAAATAAGATTAGGACATACTTCCTCAGTGTTTGCCATGAAGCATAAATTGGCTTACTCGGAATTATTATCACTGTCACTGTCTGATGTTGAAGATGACTCCTAGTCATCTTAAGTTACTTGAAAAACCCGTTTTCTTTTCTTGAATTTCTCATACTTTCTTTTCTTTTTGTCATTATTGAGTTCTTGGCATTGTTTCTTTATGTATTCGAACTTATCACATCCAAAGCATTTGATTGAAGTTTGGCTTGATGAATTTGACACTAGTAGAAAAACAGTATATTCCAACGCCCCTGTTCCAACGGCCGCCAACGGCTATTCCAACGGCTTCCAATGGCCCGTTAATTTTTTACGTAGCCGTTGGAAGCCGTTTGAATCCATTGGAAATAAGCCGTTTGCGGCCGTTGGAAGCCGTTGGAAATTTTCCTGAGATATCAGCCCGCGAGCCATCTTCTCCCTCATTCTCATCTTCCCCAAATCAAATCCCCAAATCCCCCATCTCCTACCAAACTGTCGCTGCCCCAAAAACCATCCAAATCACCTCCTACGCCATCTATAAGGTACTCCGGTCCATCTCCATCCTTCTACGTCTCCAAATCAGGTATTTTTTTCTATACCTAAATTTTTGGTTTTTTTGATTTAGGGTTTAATTTGACTTGTGCTTGTTTCCTACTTGTTATTGTATGCATATTACATCATGCTATCCCCTAATTTTAGTTATTATCGCATAATAAACAAGTTATTACCGATTGAAAATTTTGTAATTTAGGATATTTTAATAGTTTATATATGTTGATTTGGTTAGTATTGAACGTATGTGTGTGATAGAGTTTATTGCATTTGGAATCCGTTAGAACGGATATTGGATTTGTGCGAATAAAATTTTTGTATTTGTAGGAACACGTGAATTTGTAAAAAATGAATTTTGTGTACAAATTTAGTGTATAAAATGAATTTAGTACTTATGTAATAAAACGGTAAAATATAAACCAATATTAATTAAACGAATTATATATTCAAATTTAATATAAACAAATATTTAAATCCTTAGATATTATTTGGCCCCGTCTGACAAGTGTTGTATATGATCGTTTTAGGGATATTCGTTTTTTCCACAAAACGGACAACTCTATTCGTCTGATACATCATTTGTCGGATTTGTCCCAGTATTGGACAAGTTACAAACACTATAAAGTAATTATATTCCGTCAATCATATCACTTTAAACGGTTCACAAAATTTCGACGGCATTTCCTTTACGTTCCTTGTGTACACGCATTTGTGTACGATACAAGGAACATGGGGGAAATGCTGCCGAAATTTTGTGAATCGTTTAAAATGATATGATTTACGGAATATAATTACTATTGTGTTTGTAATGGGAAGTAGGATGACCGACCATCAAAGAAAGACACATAAGTGGCAATGAAACAATAGTTGCTTATTTAAAATAAAGTTTGTGAAATTAGCAGTTTGCGGCCGTTGGAAGCCGCTGGAAAATTTCCTGCAAAATATAAAATGAATGATTTATAACATTTTTACTCTATCATAGGTTTTCTAGTAGGGAAACATGGTCAATTACTTTAATGATCGGAGCTGGATGTATCAAAGAAGGGAAATTAGTGGCGCAATAAGCGAACATTTTCTAAAAGGGGTACAAGTGTTCATCGAATTTGCTATAAGTAATATTGCAAACGATGAAGAAATTCGTTGTCCGTGTAGTAGATGCAAATTGTTGAACTATTTAGAACCGAATATGGCTAAGTTTCATTTGTGCCAATTTGGTTTCGTACCCAATTATTTGTTGTGGGATCGTCATGGAGAAATTATAGCCCCTAATAATCAAGAACAGTCGGTGGAGGTCATCAGTGAAGAAGGTAGTACGAATCTCATAGAACATATGGTCGAAGATGCAGCACGATCAATGTTCCCTACTGTTGTAATTGATAACGACGATGTTAACATCGAAGAGGAACCAAATGTTGGAGCTAAAAATATATATGATTTATTGGATCGTGCTAAAAACCCCTTTAAAATGGATGTTTAAGCGGCTCTCAATTATCGGTAACTGCAGAATACATTGCAATGAAATCAAAATACAACCTTACAGAAGCTGGATTTACGGCTGTTGTGCAAGCTGCTAAACGTCATATGCCATCCGATAATTTAATGTGCGAAAATTATTATGAAGTGAAAAAAATTATGTCATCTTTCGGTTTGCCATATCAAAAAATAGATACATGTTTAAAGGGTTGCATGTTGTATTGGAAAGAAGACATCAATCTTAGAAATTGTAAAATATGTAATCAGGAAAGATAAAAATCGAGGAAAAAGAAGGGAAAAGAAGTTCCGTACAAGCGTATGCATTATTTTCCCCTCACCCCTAGACTTCAACGATTATATGCATCATCTGTAACATCGCATCATATGAGATGGCACAGTGTGAGAACACCTCAAGAAGGTACGTTGACACACCCAGCCGAGGGAGAAGCATGGAAACATTTTGACAAGAAATATCCCGATTTCGCAGCGGAGAGCTGAAATGTTAGACTAGGTTTATGTACAGACGGCTTCTCGTCGTTTTCTCAGTTTGGTTCTAAATATTCATCTTGGCCTATAATAATCACACCTTACAATCTACCTCCGTGGATGTGTATGAAAACTCCATACATGTTTCTCACGATTGTCGTCCCTGGTCCTGATGATCCGACACAGGGCATTGATGTTTACTTACAACCGTTAATCAAAGAGTTGAAAATATTATGGTATGAAGGAGTTGAAACATATGACATATCAAAAAAGAAAAAATTTCGGATGTTCGCTTCTTTGTTATGGACTATTAGCGATTTTCCTGCATATGCAATGCTTTCGGGTTAGAGTACAGCTGGTCGTTTTGCTTGTCCTTATTACATGGAAGAAACACGAGCATTTTCTTTGCCAAATGGAAAGAAAATTTCATGGTTTGATTGTCATCGATGTTTTCTTCATATTAATCACCCTTTTAGAAGAGATAAAAAAAACTTCATAGCTAATAGACATGAGACTCTACGACCACCAGCGATTTGGTCAAGCGAGGATATATATGAACTTGTAAAAGATTATCCAAAGATACACGAGACCGGACAACAAGAAGAAATTCAAGGTAAATCGACGTTTCATAATTGGTGCAAACAAAGTATATTCTGGGAATTGCCTTATTGGAAAAATCTATTAATCCGTCATAACATTGACGTGATGCATAACGAAAAAAACGTATTTGATAATGTGTTTTATACAGTTTTGAATGTGAAGGGCAAGACTAAGGACGATTTGAAATCTAGACGTGATATAAAGCAAATATGCAATCGTCCTGAGATTCATATGACTCCCGACAATAAAAAATCCAAAGCATGCTAGAACTAGACAACAACCAAGTTAAAGTACTGTTATAATGGGTGCAAGGATTACGATTTCCCGATGGAATTTCCTCTAATCTTCGTAGATGTGTCGACTATAAAAATGGGAGACTGAGTGGAATGAAAAGCCATGATTGTCATGTAATGATGGAAAATTTGTTACCCATCGCTTTCAAAGAATTGTTATCGGTAAAAGTTTGGACGGTAATAACAGAACTTAGTTTATTTTACAAGGAGCCTTGTTCAACTACGTTAAAAGTTGACCGTCTACTTAAACTTGAAGAAGAAATTCCTATACTGCTCTGCAAACTGGAGAAAATATTTCCTCCGGGTTTCTTTAATGTAATGGAGCATTTACCTGTTCATCTTCCATATGAAGCACGTTTTTGAGGTCCTGTGCAATATGAATGGATGTATCCATTCGAAAGGTATGTTACTATATTGAGTATGTAAATGTTGATTTAAGTATAAATATAGTAGTTAATGCTTAACCCAAATATTTTTTATTAGGCACTTAAATCATTTAAAAAAAAAAGTGAGACAAAAAGCTCGAGTTGAAGGTTCTATTTGCAAATCATATATCGAAGAAGAAGCTTCTTTCTTTTTCTCTCATTATTTTAAAGACCATGTGAACTTATCATTTGTAAGTGTTCCGCGTAATGACGATCAGGCCGTTGAACAAGATTCTTCTTCTCAATCAGTATTATCTATTTTTAAACAACATGGCCGACATGCTGGAAGATGTGAGGAAGTATGGCTAGATGATAAAGAATACCATGTAGCACACACATATATTCTTCTTAATTGTCCTGAAGTTGCACCATTTGTTAGGTAATTAGCACATTCCAAGTTTTGTTAAATTTAATACTACACGTGTGAATAAATAATAATGTAATATATCATGTTTGTGTTTGCAGTATTTATGAATCACAAAATCCAGGCGGCGATTTAAGCAAAGATTTCAGTACTTGGTTTTCGAAATACGTTTCTGATCCCACAAATAATGTGCTCGATAAAGGACTGAAACATTTGGCGTTTGGACCGAAAAGAAAAGTTAATACGTATCCAATATTTTTTGTTAATGGATATAAATTCAACACCAAAGAATACGGTGCTGAAAATTTAACAAACAATACTGGTGTATTTGTTAAAGGCAGTGATGACCCTAATAATCATATAAATGATTTTTATGGCGTGTTAACTCAGATATTGCAGTTGACATATTTTACAAGACCCGTGGAGGATGTTTTTTTGTTTAGATGCAACTGCTTCAGCAATGTTCCAGGTTTTGGTATTAACGTGCATCCAAAATATAATCTTATAGAAATTAAACATACCTCAGGTTATCAAAAGTACGACCTATTTATACTAGCCAAACAAGCCCTACAAGCTTATTATGCCCCTTATCCATCTCTAAAAAGGGATAAAGCAGATTGGTCTGCGGTTTTTAAAACCAAAGCAAGATTTACGTTCGATGGACAAAATATTCCAAATGAACAAGCCTATCAAGCAGATCTGGAGGAAAACGCTGAAATAGCAATTACAGACGATCAAACTGATTTTGGACCTTTAAATGATGAGACAAATGTATTAGTCGAAGCATTTGAGAGTGTAGAGGAAAACGACATAGAGCACGAAACCGAGTCTGAATCAGAAAACGATGAGGACGACTGAGTAATATCCGGTAATTTTTAAAAGTATTCACATTACATTGATCTCTGATTAATAATGCATTTATCCAATTTATACAATTTTAATGACAATAAGTGTATACTCACACACTCAACACATACACAACATGACACATTTGTAGCATATTGTATTACATTTTTTAATGGTTCATCATATCATGATTATTATGAATTGTATATGTATGTATATATGGCAGGTATATATATTATGTCCGGTTCCGGTTCTGGTTCTGGTTCTGAGTCTCGGCGACGTGGCTCTTCACGTCATATTGGAGAGAGCAGTGGTGAGCCACCAGCTCGGCCACTTGTTTACTTGCAGCCTAAGGCTGATGAGACGTAAGTATCATAATTAGCAAGCATAGCATTTTAATTTTTTAACTGTACATGATATATCTACAATTGTCTAAATTTCAATTTTATATTTAACGCGGTGGATTTGAGTTGGAGCCATCCAAAGTGGTTCTGAACATTTCGAAGCAGGCGTACATGGCTAGGATGACCGATTGCTGGCCCAAGTGGGGCAAGATCCCCGACGACGTGAGAGAGACGATTTGGCAAGATTTTCTGGTAAGTTTATACCGCTTTACAAGATGATTAATTAAATACAAATAAATAATTAGTAATATTTTCTCATTATACAGGGCGCCATAGATTTGCAAGAGCCCGACGTCAATTTAGTTCAGCGACACTGGAACTCCAGGATCGCGAAGAACTATAGGGAGACTATGTTGGAGACTAAAAAAGTAGGAAAGAAGCCCAAGTGGATGAGCGCGACTGTATGAGAGAAGTGGGTTGAGTGGTGGAACTCTGAGGAGTTCAAGGTAAATCTACAATAAATCTCAGCAATTTTTTACCGTTTAATAAATAATTAATCATTGTAAATTTGCAGGAGGAGTCAGCTAGGAACTCGGCAAACAGGAGCAGGAATCCTGTATCACACCGTGGAGGCTCCAAATCTTTCCAGCATCACCACGAAGATTTGGTAAATTTATCTATTATCACATTTTTATATTGATCAGTTCAGTAATTAGTTATGTACGGTTAAATTATCCAAATTATCAATTGTAGGAACGAGCTCGTGGAGGCTCTGTTGGCTTAGTGGACGTGTTTGCTCACACCCACGCGTCTAGGCAAGTAGATGAGGCTGACAATATCATATATCAGTGGGGTGATCAAGATAGGGCGACCGAGGCATATGTATGCATTTTTTAATTTCTAATACTTACACCGATAAGTTTATTAATTTCTAGCTATGCAAAATAATTACATGCTACTATTTTTCAACTGAAATTGTTTTTTTTCATTATAGTCGAGGTTGCAGGAGGCACAGGCTTATGCGTTTCAGCATTCTGGTCGTGATGCGCTGACACAGGAGGAGTAGGATAATATTTTTACCGCTGTTATGGATCCGGCGCAACGGAGTAGACGTTTTGGCTTCGGGAACCTAATGGTAATTAATCCTTTTACATATGTACAAAAAATCAGCGTTTAGATATATAATGTTATAATATTTTATATGCTGAGACAACCATTTTGCTATTATTTCTATTTGCAGGCTCGACAAGGTCAAAAAGACCAAGACAAAGAAGAAATCATGGAGCTTAGAGCTATGGTTGAGCAGCTACGGGAGGAGAATCGTCTACGAGCCATCCAGGTGGAGCAGCTGGATCAAAAGCTTGCGCAGTATTTGCAGAATCATGGTACCCTTCATTCGTCGTCTGGTGCTTCTGGAGGCGACGAGGATCCTTGAGGAGGTATGTTTTTGAGTATTTGTGTTTGAACAATGTATATATTGACTTGGAGATGTTTTGATGTTGATGGTGATGTTGTATATATTGGTACGGAGTGGGTGAGAAATATTTTGATGGTATGTACATGGTTTATTGACATTTGTTGATGGTATGTACGTTGATGGCATATTTTGTGATGTTTGATCGGTTTGGTTTGTTTATATTGGTGTTTTATTGATTTATGTGTGTTGTTTGTATTGATATTGATATATATATATGTGTGTGTGTGTGTGTGTGTGTGTGTGTGTGTGTGTGTGGAATTGATTGGAAATGGAATGGAAATTGAATGGATTGGAAATGGTGTGGGTGGAAGGTAAATAGGCTTGCTGTTCTACAGCAAAATAAACCCACTATTTCCAACGGCTTCCGACGGCTTATTGGTCATTTTATTGTAACGGTTTCTAACGGATTCCAACGGCTCCAAGCCGTTGGAAATTCCGTTGGAAATGGTTCGCTGGATCCGTTGGAAAGCATTGGAAGGCGTGAGATTTATTCCAACGGCTAGGAGCCGTTGGTATAGCCGTATTATCTTATAGTGTGAATTTACTTCGTTTTGGGATTTCGTCATCTTCTTGAATTTCTTGAACTTGTAGTTTTTGACAATAAATATGATCTTATCTTCATCTAAGTATGAATCATTATCGTTGGCTTGAAAACCTATATTCTTTTTTTCATGATTTTGTTCTTTTCTTACCTGCAAATTTTCTTCATACGACATCATATTTTCTATCAATTCTTCAACATTTAGTTGAGATAGGTAATTAGCCTCTTCGATGGCCAACACTTTTCGTTCCCATTAACTTGTTATGGAATTTAACATATTTGTAAGTAAATCAAAAATCTATGAACTTGACTCCAAGTGCCATGAGATCGTGTTGTATAGTTTAAAATTTAGCATACATATCACCAATAGATTCATTTGCTTTCATTTTAAATGAAGAAAATTGATTTTGTAAAATGAAAATCTTTGTTTGTTTAGCTTTGTTTGTGCCTTCATGAGTGATTTGTAGTGTACGCCATATATCATATGAAGTAGTGCACAACATGACATGTAAAAATTCATTTTTGTCAAGTGAATATAATAGAACATTCATGGTTTTAGCATTGTTTGTTGTTGTGTTCTTTTGAGCATCTGTATAAGTTCTTATATGTGTGTCTGGTGCTTCATATCTAACTTGTGTTGCTTGCCAAATTTCTAGACCATTAGCTTCCATAAAAATAAATGTGCGTGTAGACCAATAAACATAGTTAGATTCCGTGAATAGTGGTGCATTGGATTGACCCTCGTGAAATGTACTTGCCATATTAAATATGTTTCAATTACGTTTTACTGTAACTTGGAATAACCGTGCTCTAATACCAAATGAAAGTATGTACGGATCATTTATTTATATCTTATATGCAAGTGCAATAAAAACTAACTTATAACTATCAGAGTAAATTGTAAATAAAAGTAAAGAAACATTCACATCATAGTTTTATACTGGTTCAGATCTTCCGTCCAACGTCCAGTCTCGAAGCTCTTCTCCGACTTTAAGCTAGCAAACAAACTTCCTTTTCTCGGAGGAATTATATAGGCTGGTAAATAATTGAAAGAGATGACTGACCATCTTTACCTTTAAAAATAAAAGATGACATGTGCAGAAATAACACTTTTTGGTTATATATGAGCTTAGTTTCTTTATTTGTTGACAACTTATAGCTTTATAAGTACACACAGTGAACCGCGGCTACGTAAATTATGTACAATAATAGTCTACCCACTATGTCAAGTCTACGTTAACAATGTACATCTTTTTTAATATGCAGGCTTGCGGCTTACAGTTCGGTAAGTGTTCATAAGTGAAAATAGAACTGGCGATAAAGTAAAATGTATGCTTCACAGTGGTAATGCACATGTACCAAGTAGGGGCATTCTAAACCCAACAAGAGAGAAAATTATTCAGTACTAAAACATGTACTGGTCTGTCATACGGGTAAGTAGCTTCTGACCAGTGCATTTGTTTTGTTGTTCTGATAGAAAACCATTGATGGTTAGATTTCCTATGTTTAATTTCCAGGTGTAGAAAATTTATCCGATTCATTTTGTAGGATTAGCAGAGGATGCATCTTTTCCAAATTAACCACACCACCTTTCAAATATATAACTTACGTTCATTCACTTAATAAATACACTTCCCCTGTAAGTAATAAGATTCTTTATTATTTGCTAACTTTTCTTGATTGAATTCACGTTGGCATCTCTATAAATAGCCAAAGCTTTCTTCATATGAGAAAATACTACCATCATCATAACCATGGCTACAATAACAATATTTGCCTTGATTGTCTCACTTGCCTCCACCTTCACCCTTTCATCGGTAGAGTCAACGACCTTCACCTTTCAAAACAAGTGCCCATACCCAGTATGGCCAGCAACCCAGAACGGTGCAACCTCTCCACCTCTATCACAAACCGGGTTCGCTCTCCCAACCGGATCCACCCCCGTAACGCTAACCGCTCAACCAGGATGGAGCGGACGCTTCTGGCCCAGAACCGGATGCACCAACGACTCCACCGGGGCCTTCTCATGCACATCCGCTGACTGCGGATCAGGTCAGATAGCATGCAACGGTGCAGGAGGTACACCGCCCGCCACACTCATGGAAATCACACTCAACGGAGCAGATGGGCAGGACTTTTACGACCTCAGTTTGGTGGACGGATTCAACGTTCCTATGTCCGTCGTCCCACGGGGTGGTTCAGGCGGTGGTTGTGTCCCAAGTTCGTGTGCCACTAACGTGAATAGAAAATGCCCTCGGGAACTGTGGGTGACCGATGCAGCTGGAGCAGTGGTCGGATGCAAGAGCGCGTGCCTTGCTTTTGACACGGATGAGTATTGCTGTAGAAACGATTTTGGAAGCTCGGATTTGTGCAAGCCTTCCAAGTATGCGCGGATGTTCAAGTCTGCTTGTCCTCAGGCCTATAGTTACGCGTTTGATGATTCTAGTAGCACTTTTACTTGCATTGGAGCTGCTGATTATTTGATTACCTTTTGTCCCTGAAATCGTTTATTTTATATTAGAAGATAATTTATTTTATATTAATTTGTAGTTCTTTACTATTTACTATTGTTAATGTTGTTTGCTCTCAAATCACTTTGTTTTTTCCAATCTCTTTGGAAAAGTGTAAAATTAAATGAAGGGTATATGATTTCATGGACGTGTCCTAGTTATATGAATTTATATGGTTTGCAAGTTATATGCATGCAAGTTTTTCCTTTCTTTCTCTCTGTCTTAACTGTGTATGCTTTGGATACATCAAACTATTAATGTGTTCTTTTGATTGGTACCAGTTCAGCTTTGACCCTGTACTAAAAGTGATTCATGCGATCTAAATGTTGAAAGACGAAGTAACAAAGGGAGCATGTATCATAAACATGTATCATAAATGCAAAACGTCAAACACCATCAAAGATTCAAAATAGCTCAAATCTTCTATGCAAAACTCATGAATCCATAAAACATCATGATGTGATTTTCAATAATTTTTCTTTTTCTTTTTTTCCACAATTCAAATCTGCACATAATCGCTATTGCTTTTGTACAAACATTATGAAGTAGCCATCTCTTTACTTGATGTGTATATAAAAGTTGTTTGCCCTTGATTAATTATGTGTCTAGATAAAAAAGGTAGTACTTTCACAGAACAAACACAGAAATATATAAATAATTATGATCGCCCAACATTAGCGGAGGATGTATCTATTCCAAATAAACCATACCCCTTTTCAGGTACATAATCTACATACATTCACTTAATAAATACGCTGTTCGTGTGAGTAATAAGATTCTTTACCATTTGCTAACATTTTTTATTTGAATTCACATTGGCATCTCTATAAATAGCCAAACTTTCTTCATATGAGAAAATAGTACCATCATCTTAACCATAGCTACAACAACGTTTGCCTTGAGCATCTGACTTGCCTCCACCTTCGCCTTTTCATATCAGTAGATGATTGCAATGGAATTTTGAAAGATTCCCCTTAGTTCATGGATATATTAATATTGAGCTCTTATTCATGAGCAAATATATGAAGCATATTTATCCTTGGCCGAAGATACGCTTGAAACATAACTATGCTTGTGTTCTTATAAACGTTAAAGCAGATATGCAATTTGCTACCAAAGTTGTTGGGGATTTTGCGGTTCGAGACGAATTTGATGGCAATTGCGATGAAGATAATGTTGTACTTCCGACTTTAAGGATATATGAAATAGATTCTTTCAGACAATATTTCAACCCACCAGGTACAAACGGATAATCGAACTGTCGACTTTCAAGATTCAATGAAGCCTCGGATTCAAAGTTTGTTCGCCTTTGATCCGACCAAGAACACTTTAGCATTTGATATCTGACGATGCAATATGCAGAGAATGGAATGAGGAAGAAGAAGAAACAAATCTGCAATGATTCAGCGTTTGCAACACCTTGCAGGCGTTACAAAATATAGAGTAATGGAAGTGAAGCGATTAGCAACACTTCGCTGCCATTGCAAATCTACATACAAAGAAGAAGAAGAAATTGGAATTGATTCTAATACTGTCTGGGCGTCATTATTTATAGATGTGAAGAGGTATCCATTCGTGAAGGGTTGCACCTCTTCCCAACGTTTCAAAACTGTTGTTAACAGTTACATACGTATGAATTGAAACGTCGCGTCTATTCATTTTGCAACGTTTAGAAAACGTTACAAATTTCCCGCTCTTTATTTAAATTCAGAAATTCCGGTTCCGGATCCGGATCCTTAACGGGCTGAAATATATCCCGTTACTGTTTACATTCGATCCAAAAATATTTTCGGATCCAAACCCGAAACCCGGCCCGGTTCGGTCAGACGGACGGCGGCGGTGCGCGCGTGTGGTGTTGCATGACTTCCCTCCTCACAACAAAGCAAACATGCGGGAGCTCTAAGGCCCCAACATCCACATGAGAAAGCTATATTTATATAAATATATTGCATAATTTTCTAGCATGTGAGACTAATTGATTTCTTCTTCCCTCTTTACTTCTTCTCTTTTAGATCAAAACCCAAAGCCCCAAAACAATATTTTAAAAATTTTACAACAACTTCCCTCAATTTTCAAAATAAATAAATAGGACGGCTGAATCACTAGAGTGACTTCCTACATACCCAAGTGGGATCAAGCCTATGTAGTTCTAAGATCAAGTTTTGCATCATTGTGAAAACTAACACATAAATAGAAGGTATCTTTTGGATTTGAACCTTTACTTAGTGTAAACCATTCAAAGTCTTATCGAGATTCTATGGTGAACGAATCTTGAACCAAGTATCCCTAATGATAAAACCGAAACAATCACACATGTTGATTTCCTTAGGTAAAGTATTCTGTATTGCTCAGCACGTTAATGACCATGTTCTTAAAACCTGGTTCATGAGTCTACTTAGAAAGTGGTCTTACTTTCCTAGAAAACGGTCTGATTTTCACACTCATATAGGTAAGTCTCTTAAGGTGTTTCTGCGATACACCTTTTAAGGTTTCTAGACTTATTAAGGATATATATCCATCGTTTATTCTTGCAGAATCCAGCACTAAATATTATGGGATTATCGATTTAGTGTTCCATAATCATTCTCTTAACTTGTTGGTACCCATTGAACTTTGTCTATCCTTTTCAAGACATAAGTTTGGTTTCTGTTAAGGATGATCAACCTTCATTCACAGGCCTTAGTCCCATTTCTTGTTACTTTATAGAAACCATTATCTTTGGAAGACTCTTTGTAAGTGGGTCAGCCAAGTTTTTCTTCGTTTCTATGTAGTCAACAGTTATAACTCCTCTTTTGAGTAACTGTCTCACCTTTTGATGTCTTAGACTCACATGTCTAGACTTTCCATTATATGTCTTATTAGACACGTTGTATATCGTTGCTTGATTGTCACAGTTAATCAAGACTGCTGGAGATGGCTTCTTCCATTAAGAGATTTTCATTAATAAATTCCTAAACCATTCCGCTTCTTTACATGCATCTGCTAATGCAATCAATTATGACAACATTGTTGAGTCAGAAATACAGGTCTGCTTCTTGAAAACCCAAGACACAACAGCGCCTCCTAATGTAAATATCCATCCAGTAGTAGACTTGTATTTGGATTCTACATTGTTCTAGTTGCATCACTATATCCTTCTATTACAGCTGGATATCATTTATAAGATAAACCATATTCAATGGTTCCTTTCAAATAAGCTAAAACTCTGGAAATAACTTTCCAATGTTCGAAACCTGAATTACTCGTAAATCGACACAATACACTTATAACATGTGCGACGTCTGGTCTAGTGCAATGCATAGCATACATAAGACTTCCAATAATATTGGAATACTCTAGTTGAGAGATAGAACGTCCAGTGTTCTTTTTTAATTTAATACTAGGATCTAAAGGAGTTGGTGCTGGTTTGTCATCGTAATGACAATACTTTTGTAGGAATTTCTCTATGTAATTATGTAACGACCCGTAAATTTTCGATAATTAAATTAGCTAATTTAATAAGATTTCGTGATTTAATGTTAGAAAAAAATTTGTAATTCATTTGGAATAATAATAACTGGAATGAATTGCAATAATTATCCAAGTAATGAAGAAAAAAAGCTACTTAGTGAATGCCTGTGCAATCAATAGTTGAATAGGATATTAAATGTTGAATTCATTGGTATGATAGAGTAATTGATTGATAAGTAAAATCTATTTGAAATCAAATATTGAATATTGAACACGTAATTGTTTAAATTAAATATTTAAAACTTATTGAATAATTGAATAACTGTAAAATGAAAATAGTGTTCTAAATTGTGAATTGGTTTTAAAGGTTGAATCTTATAAGTTAAATTTCAATATTTCAAAAGATAATGAATTATTGGATAATCGAAATTGTTTAAATTAAATATTTGGAATCAATTGAATAATTTAATAATGGGAATCGAATAACTGTTTAATGAAAATGGTTGTTCTATAATTTGAATTTGTTAAATTTTATAAGTTCGTTTGAATAATTCAAAAGATAGTGATTTAAGAATAATCAGATTTGTTTAGATTTAATATTATAATGTTTGAATAAATTAAATTTCGAATTTGATATGATTAATTGGATATTGAAATTTAATATATGAAAATAGAGTGAATATTTGAAATTTGATTTAATATGATTCAAATTGGTTTCCAAAATGAATGTAAGTTATATTTGGATTTTAATAGAGTTAATAAGATTTTAAAATTGGAATTTATTGGATAAATCGAATAACGGGTTTAATATGATTAAAAATGATTTGTAAAGTTTTATTTTATCATATTGGAGTTATAGTGATGCTATAGAACTTTTAAAACTGAATTTAAAATTTATTTGTGAAAATTGAATATTTTAATATTTAATTATCGCCTGGAAATTAGCCAAATTTTGAACAGTCTCAGAATTTGACGAAACTAGTTCCATTGGATCCGTAATAGTTAATTTTTATCGGATTTTAATTTTCGTAACAGTCGGAGTTGTCGTTTGACCGTGGCAGCTCGAAACGCGTTGAAATTGTTTAATATTAATTTGCCGAGTTAAAAATAGTCATTTTTCAAACGGTCTCGGATTTCGACGAAACCAGTTTCATCGGATCCGTAATGTGATATTATTGTAATATTTCAAATTTCAAGTCAAACGGATTTACCGTTCGTCCGGGGCAAACCAAAATGCATAGAAATTCGTTTAAATTGGTTTAATTTAAAATGTATACTTTGACTAGTCAACCCTTCTTTTCAGCTGTAAACTCTGCATTGTCCCAGTAGCTTTCCATTCACATCTCCCTCTACTTTGTTCCACACGCAATGGCAGAAAGGAGAGGAGAAAGAAAAAAATGAATGATGAAACTTTGAAAAAATCATAACTCTATTTCTACTCGACTAAAAATCACGAAACCAGTTTTAAAATTCCTATTTCATCGAGTGCTTCAATTTGATATGCTCTTTGCTGGGTGCGGCAAGGTTTGGGGTCGAGGCCGTTCATAGTGGCGATCTAGGGTTTGGGAAATCGAGGGATTCAGCGATCGATTCGCGAAACGGAGCTTGGATTTGAACTCGTCGTCGAAGATAGCATCTCGGAGCAAGTTTTGGTGGCGTGCGGCTAGGGTTTGGGACGCGCGACCTGCTCGCGTTCGTGCTTGGGGTCTCCAGGTCGCGACTTCCAAGTGGTGGCCGAGTCTGATGTTGATGGTACGGGGAGGTGGAGATCGTGAAGGAGAGTTCGTCGGTGAAGACGGATTCGAATTTCGTCAACTATAGCTCCGTATCACTAGGATTGATGCACGGCAATGGTGGGTTGTGCATTTTGTTCACGTACAGGCTTCGTTGGGGAAGAAGATGTTAGTGGGCTGGGCTCCTTTTTGGCTTGGGTATGAATTCATTTGAATATAATAAATTGTTTTACAAATTTAAAGGTCGATAACTTATAAAATGTATAACTCTCACATACGAGGTCCGATTGAGACGAGACTTTTTGCGTTGCGATCGTGATGACGAAAGCTTCGAAATGAAATTGGTTTGGATGAATTTGGAGATAGTTGAAATTTGGGCTAAAATTGGAAGTCGTCCGGTTTAGTTCCAAACCGGAACTCCTCGGTAACAACAGGAAAATCAAGGTGAGTGTTTTATAACGCTCACAACGTACTAAATATCTTTATGCTAGTTAAATTGACATTATGAAGTGATATGAATTTTATTTGTCGTTGTTTGATATAAATTTAATTGTCATATAGCTTGTTATTTGAATTAACCGTTGAAAAATTAAATTGACAGTTAAATTGAAATTGAAATTGAATTGCGATTAAATTACCTGACATTGATAACTATGAAACTGCCATGAATTGTATTGTTTATTGGATGATGTATTTTGATGGATGTTATTGGTTGATATTTGAATGTTTGGATGTTTATTTGCTTATATATATCCTGTTATGCATACATATGATACTGTGATTTAATTTAAGTGGTATATTCATCCCTGACATCTAATTGAGATAAATAACTACTTGGCCATAGGATAGAAAATTATATACGGACACCGAATTGGATAAATTAATAAAATTTTAAATCGTCGATTTGAAATTTATTTAAGGGTTGATTTTAAAGTTATAAATAGAAATAAATTTATAGAAATCGAATTCATCGGGAAATTGAGTTTGGAATGTTGAAATAAATTTTGGTAAAAGGAAATTGTAAATAATAAAAGTTGAGACTTTGAAATTTAAAAATTGGGATTTGATTGAATTTCGAAAATTGATTTGTTTAAAGATTCAGCCTTAATTCGAGTTTTGAATATTTCTAAGTAAAAGCGATATAAAAAGATATTTTGAAATTGAGCTTGAAATTGAATCATATTTGTAATTGGGTTTCAAACTTGAATATTGATGGAAATTTTTGTTAAGTATTATAAATGGATATTTTGAAATTCAAGCTAAAAATTGATATAAATTGAAATTGAATAAATTAAAGGTGAATGAAAAATTGAATTAATTAAAGCGAATATGAAATTGAAATTGAATTAATCGAAAGTGAATATAAAATTGAAATTGATTTAATCGAAAGTGAATAAAAAAAATGAAATTGAATCAATCGGAAGTGAATATAAACATTTAAATTGAAATAATTGAAAGTGAATATAACATTGAATAAATTTGAATCAAAGTTGACATTGATTCGAATTGAAATCGAAGTTGAATCGGTAGAATGGAAATTGAAATTGATTTGAATTGGGAAGTTATAAATTGAAATGGGTTGGTTTTGAAGCTGTTTTATTTTGTTTTCCAAATTTCTCTGCTATATAAACCATTTTGAATACTTAAACTATATTAATCTATTTTAAATCTACTTAACCCAATTTAAATTATTTTAAACTAAATTTATCTATTTCAAATCCATTTTAAGATTTTAAAGTATTTTAACTATTTTAATTATTTAAAACTACTTTTAAACTACTTAAAACTATTTTTCTAAAATTCTAAGCTGGTCAATAAGGTGAAATGTTTATATTTAAATCTTGAATTTAAATACGAATTGAGTTAAATGAAGTTGCAACCTAAATCGAAATTCGAAATGATTTTGAAATCGAAATGAGATATTAATGCGAAAATGAATTTGAAGCGAAATCTTACATTTGAATAGATACGATGATATTTGAAATAGATTTGATTTTTGAAGCGAATATGATATTTTGATATCAATTATGTATCGATTTGAAATATAAAGAGCCAAAGGTGTAATAATACGTAGTTATTAAAGAGACCGGGATCGGATATGGACATACTCTCTGTCGATACCGAAAACCACTTTAACAACTATTATACGCGGAGTGATGATCCAGAATGAAGTGGATGGTTTGGTGAACGCGTTGACTGAAGAAAGAGAACGATTATTGGATGACCCCTGACATGACTAAAACAGGAGCCGCGCCGGGCCATTGAGGTTCGCCACCTCTAGCGGACACACTTCTTCGATACCATATCTATTACATTTGTGATGCGATTTGGGTGCACCCCTTGATTTGGGAGTGTTGTTTCGCGGTGTTGGGGTAGCTGCTGGCTATGCCCAACATCAGTCCGGATCACGCAACTACTAGTATCCTAGTTGGTATTGCCTCATGTACCTTGTCATACTGATTATCCTATTCGCGACCACTACGTTTTGATTTGTACCTTGAGTATATGGATTGCCCTCTGGTGACTTCCGGTTTTGGGGAAACTACGGTCTTGTATATGCTTTTGGGAATATAAAAATGTGTTAAGGGGGATTATGGTAACGCCTTAACGCTATTTTGATACTTTATATTACTGATAGACATTATCTACTTAGCGTATATTACTACATAGTAGATAGTTTCACGGATCCTTGAGAGATGGAAAATCCCGTAACATCTCTTGAGTTATTGCACGCACGTTGACACTGGATATGAGATGTCAAACCCCGTAAACATCTCTGACGCCGTTACACTCATATTTATTTACGATTGACTTAACTTACATGAGGATATTTAGTCCTGACTCGAGTGTTTGTCTTTTCATTACGCTCGGGTCAGTCCTGAGTTTTCAGTTTAGGTTGAAGATCATTTCCTTGGAGGACGGAGACGAAGATTTGGTATATTATCTACTACTATTATATTCATTCCATTCCGCTGCATTGTTGTATGATATTTGCTGTGTATGTAACTCTGATATATGTTGTATAATAATAATCAAATGTATTCATTTCAAATGTATTCATTTAATTAACAGCTTCATGAACTGTTATTTTATTATTATACTTTAGCCTTCCGCTGTGAGATTCTGTGTTGTTTCATTTCCTTTATTTCCCTTCCTTTTCTTTTCTTAATTACCCCAATAACTATCTGCCCTTTTAATGGTTTGAAATCGACATGTGTATTTGATCGTCGGTTTAAACTGTCCAAAAAGGCGGGTCGTTACAAATTAGATTGAGTTTGTAATAACTCCCCCTCTTTCCTAACAATTTTAATTCCCAAAATTACATCATCCTCTCCTAGATTTTTCATATCGAATTTAGAAAATAGAATTTTTTTAGTTACATTCACACAAGATATACTGGAACCAAATATTAGCATATCATCAACGTATAAACATATTACAACACTACCATTGTTATCCGATTTGCTATAAATACATTTATCAGCATCATTAACAATGAATCCATATGTCAGTGCAACTTTATCAAATTTATCATGCCATTGCATGGGAGCTTGCTTCAGGCCATAAAGAGATTTCACTAATTTGCAAATTTTCTTTTCTTGGCCTGGGGTTTTGAATCCTTCAGGTTGTTCTATATATATCTCTTCTTCTAAATCTTCATTTAGAAAAGCAGTCTTTACATCGCTTTGATGTATGACTAATTTATGAATGTATGCATGTGCAATTAAACAGCGTATAGAAGATATGCAAGCAATTGGAGCATATGCATCAAAGTAATCTACTCCATGTCTTTGCTTATATCCCTTAGCAACTAATCTGGCTTTAAACTTATCAATGGATCAATTTGTATTCAACTTTTTCTTGAATATCCATTTACATCCTATAGGTTTAGCACCATGAGGTAAATCAGTTAAACCCAAGTTTGGTTTAACAGTATGGAATTCATTTCATCGTTGATAGCTTCTTTCCAGAAATTGGAATCTTTGGAACTCATAGCTTCAGAATAAGTTTTGGGATCGTCATCGACGTTCATTACATATTTGGTCATATTAATGACTTCGCCCTTACTTCCTTCTACAAGATATGTAATGAAGTCAGGACCATAGTCATTCTCTATTCTCACTCTTTTACTTCTCCGTTGTTCAGTACTATTATCTGGTACTGATACTTCCTTGCTATTTTGAGCAGGAGCATAATCATCATCATTGATATCATTAGCCATACTAGGTTCTGGACTAGATGATCTCAATGGGATCTCCATAGTTTGATTTACAAAAAATTGTACATCTACAGATTCTATAACTTCTAGGGTGTCAAGAATAAAGAACCTATAAGTTATACTATTAAGTGAATATCCTATGAAAACAGATTTAAATGCTCTATTTCCTAACTTTGATCGTTTAGGGTCCGGTTTTCTAATATATGCTAAGCAACCCCAAATTTTAAGTCTAGTTAGGTTAGGTTTCCTATTAAACCATAATTCATAAGGAGAAATATTATTCTTTTTAAGTGGAACTCTATTTAAAATATAACATGCAGATAACATAGCATCACCCCATAGGTTATAAGGTAAATTAGAACTTATAAGCATGGCGTTAACCATTTCTACTAAAGTTCTATTCTTCCTTTTAGCGACACCATTTTTTGTGGTGTATATGGGGCAGTACATTGGTGAACTATACCTTGTTGTTTACAAAATAAGGTGAATACATTTGAGAAATATTCACCACCACGATCTGAATTTAATATTTTAATTTTAACTCCTAATTGTGTTTCGACCACTGCTTTGTAAATTTTGAATTTATCAAAAGCCTCATCTTTAGTTTTTATTAGATATACACATGCATATCTAGTATAATCATCAATGAATGTTATATAGTATTGGTTACCACCATAGGTGATATGACTTTTTAAGTCACCCACATCACTATATACCAAATCAAGCAAACCAGTTTTCCTTTCTACGAATTTAAAGGATTTTCAATGAATTTTTGCTTGAACACATATTTTACATTTAGAGATGGTATCAAAATCACAATCAGAAATTAATCCTACTTTATGCACATTTCTAATGGAATTATAATTAACTTGTCCTAATCTACCATGCCATAAATTAATAGAATCAACAATATAAACAGAAGATTTCTTTATTAAATTCAACTTAATCATGCCATTACAAGAGTATCCATGTCCAATGAATCTACCATTCTTGGACAACACTAGCTTATCAGACTCATACACCATCTTGAATCTCCCTTTGTTAAGAAGGTATCCAGAGGCCAAATTGTTACACATATCAGGTACATAAAATACAATGACTAATGTAAGAACTTTTCCAGAGGTGAAAGGAAGTTATATAGTGCCATTTTTCAGAACTTTGCTTGGAACCTTATTTGCTCCAGTAACTTCGTCGGCTTCTCCTTTATTTTCTTCGTAACTCTTGAACAGATTATGGTCTTTGCAAATGTGAATGGTTGCTCCAGTATCGAATCACCAATCATTATCATTGCCGCTAATGGAGTTCGCCTCTTGCACTACAGCCACAAGCGAGTTTTTTTACCACATTCACTTTTTGTTGTTTCTTCCGCAGACGGCAGTCCCGGGCATAGTGGTCTAGCTTGTTACAAAAATAACAATCACGTTTCTTTTTGTTGTTGGTTTTGGAATGATTTTTCTTCTTAAACCGTGTCTCATTCTTTGGCTTTAACTTATCAGTAATTTCAACATTATTTGCCTTAGAATGGGACTTAGTTTGCGGATTATCATCTCGATCGCGTTTGGGAGAGTCTTCTTCAATACGAAGATGACGCTGTAAACCGTCTAAATTATAATCCGTTTTCGCATGCTTCATCTTTTTCTTATAATCATTCCAACTATGCGGAAGTCTAGAAATTATAACTCCAACAACAAAAGATTCAGAAAGATCAATTCCAGCATCTTTGAGTTGATTCACCAATAGTAATATTTCGCTTACTTGTCCAATTATGGATTTATTAGTGACCATTTTGAAATCCATAAAATTAGAAATAAGAAACTTTTTATTACTTGCCTCGGATATGCGGTGCTTATTCTCCAGTATAGTCCAGAGTGCCTTCGCTGTTTCCAAGGTCCTATGAGCATTGTAGACTGGGGTGGATAGCGCATTCAGAATATGGCCTTTGCATAGAAAATCATCCTCTTTGCGCTTTGCACGTTTAGCCTTTAGAGCAGCATCATCTTTATCAGTTTCCTCTGCGATTTCTTCCAAGTCATCTTCCAAAATGTAGAACAACTTGATGGTGACCAAGAAAAATTTCATCATCTCTTGCCACTAAGTGAAATTGTCGCCATCAAAACGCTCTAATCGAGTTAGATGTTGATTCATAACTTGTAGAGCGCTCGAACCTCCCATGGTTGAAAATTATTGTCTGAAATTTGTTGGGGATTTTACGGTTCGAGGCGAATTTGATGGGTATTACGATGAAGATAATGTTGTACTTCCGACTTCAAGGATCTATGCATTAGATTCTTTCAAACAATAGTTTAACCCACCAGGTACAAACGGGTTACCGAACTATCGACTTTCAGGATTCAATGAAGCCTTATAACAGCATAATTGGATTCAAAATTTGTATGCCTTTGATCCAACCAAGAACACTTTAGTATTTAATATCCGATGATGCAATATGCAGAGAAAGGAATGAAGAAGAAGAAGAAACAAATCTGTAATGATTCCGCGTTTGCAACACCTTGCAGGCACTACAAAATATAGAGTAATGAAAGTGCAGCGATTAGCAACACTTCCCTGGCGTTGCAAATCTGCGTAGAAAGAAAAAGAAGAAATTGGAATAGATTCTAACACTGTCTGGACGTCATTATTTATAGATGTGAAGAGGTATCCATTCGTGAAGGGTTGCATCTCTTCCCAACGTTTCAAAACTGTTGTTAACAGTCACATACGTATGAATTGAAATGTCGCGTCTATTCATTTTGCAACGTTTAGAAAACATTACAAATTTCTCGCTCTTTATTTAAATTTAGAAATTTCGGTTCTGGTTCCTTAACGGGATGAAATATAACATGTTACTGTTTACATTCGATTCAAAAATATTTTCGGATCCAAACCCGAAATCCGGCCCAACCAGGTTCGGTTCGGTCGGATGGACGGCGACGGCGGTGCGCATATGTTGTTGCATGACTTCTCTCCTCACAACAAAGCAAACATGTGGGAGCTCGAACGCCCCAACATCCACATGAGAAAGCTATATTTATACAAATATATTGCATAATTTTCTAACATGTGGAACTAATTGATTTCTTCTTCCCTTTTTACTTCTTCTCTTCCAAATCAAAACGCAAAGCCCCAAAACAATATTTTGAAAATTTTACAACAAAAGTTTGAGTGAAAGACGAGAAGGATACTTTATATACTCAAAAACATAAAATACTAGTTCATTCAACAAATATGTACCCATTTCTTTGGTTTCAGCCATAAAATTGACTAATGCGACTGTGATATACAAAAAGAAATCAGTGTGGCATATTAAAGAAAAAAACAATGATATAGGTAATAAACCATGCAAGGGGCAGTATGGTGCATATGCAACTGAGTACACATTATTGGATCAATAGATGCAATCAAACATATTCAGTTATCGAATTGAAAATGGCAGCCATGTCTACTGATAGGAATGGAAGAGGCAATAAATTAGTTCAAATTTCAAAGAGATCCGAAACAAACATCATTTCAGTATAACGCCATTTGAGTTGGCCAAAAATATAGATAATAATCAGTCATGTTTGCAATGTTCAGTCTTTAATACAATCTCAATTAAGACAGCAAAAGGAAATGCTGCTTTAAAGATAATTAATACAAGAAGTCCAGTATACAGAGAATCATAAATTGAGATATATATATATAGTTGTATGCTAAACCTAATGCAGAACTGAATGTCACAAGAAGAGGAGCACATGAGGATGAAGTGTAAGTGTACCATGGTTCGAGAATTCGGATTTCGCCTCGGTTTCGATCTTTTTAAATTTTGTTGGTTTCGGTCGGTTTCAAAAATTTCGCTTGTTCCGGTTTTGGTTTCGATTCAGTCATAATATTGAAGGTTTGCATTTGTAATAGAAAAGTAACTATAAATGATGTAAATTCATTTAAAAATATAATTTACAACAAAATAATGATGATACACCCAACATTACTACATCCAAAAATTATTTCTCGAAGCTATATATGGTTTATTTTCATAATTTTCTTCATCGTCTTATGTTGTATAATACGATGTATAATCATATTACATTTTTCCTGGACCCATAAATATCTCCATCATACTATCAAAAGACGATGATTCACCATTTTATGTTGCATGCATAGCTTGAATGTTTTGATCACTCGAGATATCATTATATGTTTCGTTTGTTCCATAATATGAGTTACCACCCGTATAGTCAGAAGTAGAATGCCTATAGGTTGGTGGATCATTTGAAGCATATGAATTATGCTCATAATCATGTTGATGTTCGTATTCAATATTTAAAGTACCGTCTCTTCAGTTAGGATTGTTGCTCGCACCCCTTCACCTTTAATATGTTTGTGTTGGTCTATATAATGCACCGCCGTCATTAGAACCAATACCATAATTACGAGTTAAACCCACACCACTTCCACCAATATTACCATGATCATCATTTGAAGAACTGGTACTATTTTCTTTGCTTTGGCTTCTTGTTGCTCGTGTAGGTATATCATCAACTGCAGCGACTGCATCATTCAGTGTACTAGTCATCCAAGGGTCGTCATCCAACATCGGTGGTTTAATTTCAGTGGTCCATTTTGCTAATGGACCCTCTGCATGAAATATATAGTACATATCGATCAACTGATTTTTAGTATTGCGACGTCTTGAATCTTTTGCTCTTAATCTCATGTTGTAATGCGCATATACTATTTTTTCTAGATTTTTCATTTTTATTCTATTGCGTAAATTTATGTGGATCATTAAAAATGTAGTCCAGTTTCTCTTGCAGTTTGAAGATGAAGCAGTTTGACTTAAAATGTGCATTTCTAAACGCATTAAATTTGGAACATCCTCTCTTCCAATTATTGATCACCATTGAGCGGGCGAAGACATGTTTTACGACTGTCTATGCTTTTGAAGAACCAAATGCACCAATTTTCATTCTATATCTTTCTACCAGTGATGTTAAATATTTAATATGTCTTAAACGTTAAATGTTTAATGTAATTATTATATATGTTAGTTTTACCTCTTTCCCAATTTTAATCTGTGTTACAATGTTTGGCACTATTCTTTCAACGACGTTGTTAAATCCGTTTAATACTTCTCCATCGTTTGTTGCATCCCAATATTGAATGATGGGATTAAGAAAATAACCTATATATAAAAGATTTAAAATACTATTGAAATTTCATATATTTCATTATTTGTATGACGATAAGATAAAACAAATTACCTACGGTGTGAAGAGATCGATGTAACCGTCGTTTCCATTTTTTGTCTATTTTTTCTCACCATTTTCGGCATTGCCTTCCACTAACATTTTTTCTAATCGATTCTTTTGCTCGATCCATTGCTTCATAAAGATATCACATATCTGTTTTGTTATCCCTATCTACCATTCGTAAAACTTTCACCAATGGCTCAAAAACAAAGATAACAAAAGCAGCACCAGTCCAAAAAGCGTTGTTGTAAATTAGTGTAGAGACAATATTTAATGTTCTTTTGTCTTTAGTATTGAGTCTGGGAACTCTTGTGTCCACTCTTTCGAAGAATTCATCCTTCTTAGGTCATCTTTTATATTTATGAATAGTGTCAAGTACGATGAAATGAGTTGCAAACCGTGTTACCGCCGGTTTAATCAATACTTTATTATTGGTGTCTTTCCTCATGATGGAAAGTAACCAACGATGATTGTATATAAATGTCATTATTAATTGGCAGTTTGTGATAATGGTTGTTACCTTTGGCTCTTTGAAAATATCTTTCAAAATCAAATCAATGTAGTGTGCTGCACATGGTGTCCAATATAAATGCCTTTTTTGTGCATTAATAATCAGCCGACAGCTTTGTAGTTTGCTTCGTTATCTTAACAACTTGCGCTATTCTATTTTCATCAATCGTTTCAAGGACATCATCCATTAATCCACAAATATATTCTCATTTTGGAATTCATTCATGGCATCCACGGATTTAATAAATATCATACCATGGGTAGAGTACATGAGATAATTTATTATTTTTCGTCGATTCTGTGTACTCCAACCATCACACATTAATGTGCAACCATATTCCTTCCAGAAATTATGCAACGTTTTAATATATTGTCCAATTTCTTCTATTTCTTTTTCAAGCTATGGGTGTGATATTTCATATGCAGTTGGTGGATCAATTCCATGACCGCATTCTACAAACGCGTCAACTATTGTTGTATAATATGGACTATTAGCAACGTTATGTAAAATATGGTTGAAGAAAAAGAACTTAGAAATTGCTCGACCTATATGTTTTTTGGCATTTTTAATGCATTTCATTGCAGATTTAATAGAAAGCTGAGTTCTACCTCCTTGTTTTTGCATATATGAGTCGACTCGGCCAACAGCATTAGTGTAAAAATGGCCATCCACTCTGATAGATTTTCCAACAGTATAAGATGTGTGCAATGATTGACTTGAACCACTTGATCGTCCAATGGTATGAGATCTACGTAGCTCTTCGTCTCTAAATACATCTCTGCTTTGCTGCATGGCACGTTGAAGTTCATCATCTTTATTTTCGTTGTCCGATTGTTGTTGCAGTCTGCTTATTAATTCTCTTGTAAACGTTGCTTGTCTAGCTTTCCTTTGTTTCATTCATTTTTCTTCTGAATAATATATGATCGTATAAGTTGTTTAACTTCTTTAGAAACAATTAAACACACCGACACATTGCCGTCCACTCCTGCTAAATTGTGATATCCTGGAATTTCAAGGAATTTAAAATGTGCTAATCTCTGAATTAAATTGTTTAAAATTGATAAAATGGTTATTCTCAAATATAAATAACCTATTAATTAATAATGTGATGTTTTAAATTTTGATTATGATTGATTTTAAATAAGATAATTATTTGCAATTAATAATGTGTTTGTTTAAAATTGATATCTATATTTATTTGTATTGATTTTAAATTTGGATTTTAAACTGACTTTGAATTTGAATTTAAAAATTGAATTTAAAAGGAGTATATATATCTTAAAATAAAAATAATAATATAGTTTGGATTTAAAATATATGGATAAAGTTTTTATTTAAAAATAAGATTTGTTTTATATTATTCTCTTTAGAGAAATTTATTTATAGAAATTTGGAATAATGTATTTATTTAATTGGAATAAATACAAAAGCTTTTGAATTAGCATTTAAAAATGAGTTTAAAATATTTTATATGATTTTTATTTAAATTATAATTGGTTTTTATTCTATTTTCTTTAAAGATTGTATTTATATAAAATTAGAAAATCATTTATTTATTTACAAATGTATTTGTTAATTAGGAAATCATTTTTAAAAGCTTTTAAAATCGTTTATAAATAATATAATAATAAGTTATGACAAGTGTTAAGATCTAAACCTCTTAAGTAACATGTGTTAAGCAATTAATTAAGACAAGAGACAAGTGTCACATTTATTTAATTTTCGTTAAATTTTAATAAAATCTAAATTAGCTTATATAAACACATACCTTGATGCTTCAATTCTTTTTCTTTCCCAATTCATTCCTCATGAAAACAAATCTGAAGCCATTTCTCAGTTCAAAGTTATACAAAGCAAACATCTTCAAATCTGAAATCAAATTCAAGTGTAAAAGCATCTTTCCAAAAATCAAAGCCTGTAACCCTGTTCAAAAGCAAACCTGTAAATTCATTTACCGAAATCAAATACAAGCATGTCAACAAACTTCTAAGCTTGTAATCTCCTCTAAAACAAAATCAATCTGTAATATTCTCAAGCCTGCAACATCTTGTTTTCAAAAATTCAAGCATGCAACCTGAAAAGCATTTTTTTTTTCAAAATTAAGCCTGTAATGATTTCAAACTGGAATCAAGTCTGGAGCCATCATCAACATGTTCCAGTTTATCAAGTATTCCAGTTTTAAAAATCAAAGCCATTTCAAAGATTCAAGCAATTCAGATTTTTGGAATCAAAACATCAAAGCAATACAAGTTTTCAAGTTCAAACTATTTTGCAAGCCTTCCAGTTTTCAAGCTTCCCAATTCTTTTTCAAAAGTCTCTGCATTTTCAAAAATGGTGAGTAAACATTTAATTTTAAAACTTAAGTAGATTTATGGTTGTTTCTTATGAAATCTCTGTGATGATGATGCCTGCATGTGTATAAATAAGTGTATAATTTTGTGTATATGATTTTATTCAAGTGTGCATGTATGTTATATCCACGTTTCCCTTCTATTTCATATTACATAGTTAAATTTAGTTTAAATTCTACTTTCTTCACCTCTGATCTCTGATAGGCCTTAGTTTTCAAACAAATTTAGTTTGTTTAAGTATGAACTTGGATCTAAAAATAGTTTAAACATGTTTATAATATATAGTAACTGGAAAGCAAGATTTACAGTAAAATTTTATAAATATGTTAAAATCAATTGACACAATTCTCTGATTCAAATACATAACTTGGATTGGCCTGGGAAGTTATGATTTTTAAAATCAAAATCACAATTTTAAGTAAAGTATTGAATGTGAATTTTGGGGTTGTCTGGAATTTGATTTCTGGTCGAATTCTGATGATCTTGGTGACTGGAGAGGTTGGGGTTCCTGTTGGAGCTTGTTAAGTGATCAGGTTGTCAGGAAAAAATGGAAGGTAAAGATTTTGATGGTCGTGGCGTCGGCAGTGATGTAATCTAAGTTGTAAACCTAGTTGGGTCGAACTGTGAAAAGGAGATTAGTGCTTCTTCTCTGATGCATCGAGTTGCATCAAACTTTGGGAATGGGTTCGTGGATGTTTGGAGATGGAGTGGCCAGAGTTGCAAGTCGTCAGATGGTCGGAGATGTGACTTCGAGGTGGATTTGGACATGGCAGTTGATTCCAGTTTTTAATTGGGAAGCTCGATTTTGATTCGAGGCAAGTGAGGGTGTTTTGGTGGTCAGAGATGGTTGCCGCAATGATGTTTGATGTGATGGAGGGTTCGTCGGAGGTGGTAAGTGATTCCGGCGATGTGCACGTGCACATTGGAGGGATTTGTGTCAGTGGTTGCCATGTTTTGGGTTGAAGGTTGAACTCGAAGGAGGTATCGAGTTTTGGGTTTTGTTAGTCGAGTGGGAACTCGAAGTGATGGGTCTGTTATCCTGTTAATAGATTTAAATTGTTACAGGTTTTAAAAAGTTTAAATTTAAACTAAGATTGTGAAAATTTAAGGAAATGTAATGGAACTTGAGTGGCTCGAGTTATACTCAGGTCAAATTTAAGCAGACTGATTTTTATAAGTTTTAAAAAGTTTTATAAAACAAGTTTTAAATTTAATAAAGATTGATTTAAACTTTTGAAATGAATCTTGTTGTTAAATACTATCCTTTATACAAGTAAATGTTTTCTTAAACATCTTGATTAAGAAGTTGAAGTTTGTTAAATTTAAATCTTGTTAAGTAAATTTAAAGCGATTTAATTTTAAGTTAGAAATGGAATTTTTTTTTCAAAAAGATTTATGTAAAAGTAAGTTTTAAATTCAAATTTGAATCTAGTTTTTAAAACTACTAAATTGATAAATGTTTAAGTTATTTTAAAGTTATGTTTTGATAAGTTTAATTTATCAAGTTAAAATGATTATTTTGTTTTAAAAACTTAATTTTTGATTTAATTAAGTAAAATTAATTATAAAGTTATAATGGTTTAAAAATGAAAATGTAAATAAAGGCATTAAAAAGATAATTTTTTATCTTAAGATAATTAAAGTTTATTATCTGGAAATTAATTAAGTTAATTAAGGAAAATTAAGTTTAATTAATTTAATTAATAATGATTAAGAATTGATTAAGGAATTAATTAAGAGTAATTAATTGGTTTAACTAATTTATTTAAAATTACTAATTAAGGGTTATAAGTTAATTAATTAGAGGTTAATTAATTTATAATTAAGAATTATTAATTAGATAATTAGAGATAATTAATTAATGATTAGAAATTAATTAATTAAGTAATTAAGGTTGATTAATTAGAAATTGAATTTATTCATTAGTAATTAAAAAGTACTTAATTTGTAATTAAGTTTTATTAATTAATAATTAAGCTTTATTAATTGAGAATTAAGAATTTATTAATCTATAATTAAAATTAATTTAGGATTAATTAACCATTATTTAGGGTTAATTAATTGTGATTAAGAATTGATTAACTGATTAATTAAGGATTAATTAATTTGTTATTAAATTAAGGTTTATTAATTAATAATTAAGGATTAATTAATCTATAGTTAAATATTAATTTATATATTTAAAGGGGTAATTAAGGGATGAATTACCCAATTGTAATTAATCAAATAATTGTGATTAATTTGGGTTAATCAAATGGGTTGATTAATTAAAGATAATCATTTTGTGATTGATTAAGTATAATTACTTAATGAGATGGATACGTATAATTACTTAGGGTAAGTCATTAATGTATAATTACTGGGATGTAATTAATTAAAAGGAAATTACTTAATGGAAAGTAATTAGAGGATAATTGCTTAGTTAAAGTAATTAAGGGTTAATTACTTGGTGTAACTAATCAAAGGATTAATATAATTAATTAAAGGAGTTAATTAATTAAGGGGAGTAATTATAGGATGGTAATTACTGTTTATGATTAATTAAAGTTGATTAATGGAAGTAGTTAATTAAGAATCATTAATTAATGTAATTAATGAGAGTAATTAAGGATTGATTAATTAAGATTAATTAATCAATAGTAAGTGACTATAAGGTAATTAATTAATTGTAATCAATTAAAGATTAATGTAATTAATTATAGTTAATAAAGTAATTAAGGTTAATTACTTAATGGTTTACAGATAATTAATTTGTAATTAATTCAGGGTTAATTACTTAATGTAATTAAAGATGATTAATCAAGGGTGATTAATTAGAGGATGATTAATTAATTGATTTGTAATTAATTAATGAATAAGTAAGCAAGATTTATGATGATGAAAGTAATTAATTTAATTCATTTTATATTAATTAAAGATGAGGTAATTAATTTAATTCATTTTAAATTAATTATAGATGGTGATTAATAAATCATTACTTATGTATGGATGGATGATATAGATTGCCTTGAATGGTTTGAGATCTCAGATTTAGATAAGTAATGTTGTGTGGTATGGATGCTTTGGTTGAAGTATGATGATAATGTGAATTATCTGTTTATGATGATAATGTGAATTATCTGTTTGTGATAATGATGTAAATTATCTACATGTGTGTATATAGATAATTGAATTGAATTATTTTAACTTTAAAACAACTTCGACCTAAAAGATGGTGTTTTGGATTTCGATGCGACCGGGATCGGGTTTTCAGATTTGGATATCCGAAAACCACATCGATCCAAATTAACGATAGGTCATGAATCTCAAGTGAAGATGAAGATTCAGAGTGCAAGGGTTATTGTCGTTAACTCTTAGGGTGATTCCAAAATGAGTGTAACGAGATAATGCCTTCGGTTTCGTTCGAACCCGGAACGAACTTGTTTGGATTGAATGCTTTCAGAACATCGTCAGGTGGACGATGAGCATTCTAAGATAGATGTGTTCTATAAAGGTAATCGTAGCCTCAAGCATCATCAACGGGGAATGGCTAAAACATGGGAGGTGCAGCAAGGCTAAGTGGGTCATGCCCAAGTAGGATGAGATGAACCCCTGTCTAGAGTCCCTTTTATTTCGGCTGTGTAGGCGGTTGAATAGCTACAACCGCTGGGGTTGTCTTGTTCGGGACTGTCCAGTAAGAGATGGTTCCAGCCTTGTGTTGCAGGGGATTTAAGGTGGATCCTCGGTACGGTGATCTAGGCCACGTACTGTAACGGGCGGTACCCCAGTAGCCCTGCTATTGATGGAAACACATTCTTTCTACGTGCCCTTACGGTTTTGATTATATTACCCACTTTTGTTGCTAGTAGCTGAAATTTAATGAATGTAACAATTTCGGCTATTTTCTATTTACTTGAAAACCCTAGACCGTATTATAATATCACTGAATTTCCTATCAAATGTTTGGTTAGCGTAAGGTAAAAACTTACCTATGTTTATTGGTGGGGAGTCTTACGTGATACCTTTTCTTTCAAAGATTTTTAAAGTTAAGCAAATTTAACCGTTTACTTACACCAGACCCATGTCTGACCCGAAGTTTATTCTATTTTTCTTAAACTCTTGGGTACTCAAATTTTTACGAGTAGCCAAGGGATTCAGGTTAGGTTTGATGAAGGGGCAATGGAGCAGAAGGCTTCAGCGTATAGATATATAGTATTCCGTTGTGTGTTCTCTGAGTTGTTTGTCTGTATTGTATATTGAGTTGTATAACTAGACGGGTGTTTATAACTATCTAGTATGTGTTGTATAAGCCGTGTAACTCTGATGTATATGATACTATGTAATATATTATATGATTAATACAATTTATTCGTCCGCTGTTGAGATTCTGATGTTGTTTCTTCTTTCTTCTCTATCTTCCACTTTTCTATCCCTTTCTTTCTTCAAGATGATGCGTCTTATTGTGGAATAAGGCTGGTCGTCATATTTGGTATCGGAGCCAGATTGAGTGGATACCTAGGCTCTGGACTAGTGTCTTCCTTGAGAGAGCGTGCTTGTAATTTTTATATATATCTATTTCTACCTATTTGTTGGGTTACCTGTTCGGGTTTTCCAACATAAGTTATAAAGGTAGATAAGGTAGTGGTGTGTGTAACACGACTACCAATGGTTGGAGTTTGAATGTTGAGGTTGGAAGAGTATCTTTTGAGACTATATACCCAATACCGTCTCGAGTGAGCTTTGCAATATGGTGTAAGGATTTCACCAATCTCTGAAGGGAAACGTTAAGGTTCGGAGTCTATCTTTGAAGTATAAGTTGATCGCGCTCGTATGAGCGGATTTTTGAAAGTTTGGATCTGTCAGTTAGGCAGAAGCGAGTAATGGTATCTTGGCAACTTCAGGATGGAGTAGCCGCGTGATGATACGCAGTGACTATGGATATTCCCAAAGATGTTTCTTTTGGAGCAAGCATAAGGAAGTGTGTCTGCATTAATGATGAGACTGAGTTTGTGTTGGGTTGGAGCCGAGTCTCTTAAGGAGATGACTGCCCATCTCAAGGTTTTGTGTAGGATTGGTTGATCTGGCTTTGAAGAAGAGCTTTGGATTAGAAAGTCTTTGGCATCAGTGGTAGCGTTGCAGCTGGGTAGTGTTCTATGTGCCAGCAGGAAGATCTTTTGGCTTTGCAGTTTCCTAGAGGTGGAGTTTAGAAGCAGTAGAATGGACCAATTTCTTCAATGGATTGGTCGAGGATAATCTGTTCTGATTTGTAGAGAGAGAGAGAGTAGTATCTGTGGATATTGGATTGAATAGGATCGCAAAAGTGACTTGTGAGGTTTTAAGTGTTCTCTTGAGTTGTAGAAGTTGTCAGAGATTTTTCTGAATGTCTTCAGGAAAGTCAGAGATTTGTCCGCACTGGAGATTGAGTTCCATATCGACTTGGTTCAGCTAGGTAGAAGGTTGTTTTTTAGAGAGAGAGAATTGGGTGAAGTAGCTCAGGTTTAGGGGGAACTTCTAAGATTTCTCTTTGTGGATCAGTTGAACCTTATTTCCGGGGTGTGATGTCTAGTCTGTGCTCGTGTTCATCGACGGCATTCTCATCTGTTCCAGATCAGAGTTGTGCAGCAGAAGCAAGGTGGCAGTTGTTCAAGAGCGGAAGCAACCGAAAGTTGCAGTGTTTGGATTAAGAGTTTCTACAGGAAATTCTTCTGGATTTGAGGTCAGATTAGTAAGTGCATCTATTTTGTCTTTTCCGGATAGGAGAAGTAGGTTGTAATCTTTTGATTTGTGAAGTGGAGTTTGTGGTTTTGTTCTTGTGAGGATCAGATTGTTGAGTTGTTTTGATCCAGTTTGTTTGTGGAGGCATCAGCGGAAGTTGAGCTGATCAGGAAGGATCTGTAAACATCCCAAGATTGTCAGTTGAGTTTTTTGGTTAGGAGACAGAAGAATTTGGAATTCGAAGTTGGAGACTTCGTTGTTATTTCTTCGGTAAAGGGAGCAATAAGTTTGGGTAGGACTAGGAAGCTAGCTCTGTAGTATAATGGATTCTTCTGAGTTTTTGTTTGGCTTATAAGGGTTGAATTGCCAGTTTATAAGATTGGGATTCAAGATATTTCACGTATCTCTGAGGGAGTACGCGTATTGTTCATCTTTGGTTGTGGAACCAGTAGTTCTGTAGGATTTGGTTGTTGAGTTGGTCTTGACTGTGGTCAGATCTCTTGTGTAGATGAGTAGGAGCTCAGTAGCTTAGTGGTGTAGCTAGTTTAGATTCAGTAGAGCGAGTATCCCTGTGTCTATACGTGGGAAACTCGGAATAGTTTTAGGAAGCTTATCCTGATCTGTGTCCGAATAGCTAGTGTTGTTTGTTTGATTGAATTGGTTGTTTGGATGAAATTGTTTGTTTGGTTGTATATGGCTGATATGTAAGCTTGAATTGCTTGAAATAAAATAAAATTTGGATTATCTTTTGTTTTAAATTTCGAGGACGAAATTCTTTTAAGGGGGGAGGAATGTGATATCCCGAAATTTCAAGGAATTTAAAATGTGATAATCTCTAAATTAAATTGTTTAAAATTGATAAAATGGTTATTCTCAAATATAAATAACCTATTAATTAATAATGTAACGATTTAAATTTTGATTATGATTGATTTTAAATAAGATAATTATTTGCAGTTAATAATGTGTTTGTTTAAAATTGATATCTATATTTATTTGAATTGATTTTAAATTTGGATTTTAAACCGACTTTGAATTTGAATTTAAAAGGAGTATATATATCTTAAAATAAAAATAATAATATATTTTGGATTTAAAATATATGGATAAAGTTTTTATTTAAAAATAAGATTTGTTTTATATTATTCTCTTTAAAGGAATTTATTTATGGAAGTTTGGAAAAATGTATTTATTTAATAGGAATAAATACAAAAGATTTTGAATTAGCATTTAAAAATGAGTTTAAAATATTTTATATGATTTTTATTTAAACTATAATTGGTTTTTATTCTATTTTCTTTAAAGATTGTATTTATATAAAATTAGAAAAGCATTTATTTATTTACAAATGTATTTGTTAATTAGGAAATCATTTTTAAAAGCTTTTAAAATCATTTATAAATAATATAATAATAAGTTATGACAAGTGTTAAGATTTAAACCTCTTAAGTAACATGTGTTAAGCAATTAATTAAGGCAAGAGACAAGTATCACATTTATTTTATTTTCCTTAAATTTTAATAAAATCTAAATTAGCTTATATAAACACATACCTTCATGCTTCAATTCTTTTTCTTTCTCAATTCATTCCTCAAGAAATCAAATCTGAAACCATTTCTCAGTTCAAATTTATACAATGCAAACATCTTCAAATCTGAAATTAAATTCAAGTGTAAAAGCATCTTTCCAAAAATCAAAGCCTGTAACCCTACTCAAAAGCAAACCTGTAAATTCATTTTCCAAAATCAAATACAAGTCTCTCAACAAACTTCAAAGCTTGTAATCTCCTCTAAAACAAAACCAATTTGTAATATTCTCAAGCCTGCAACATCTTATTTTCAAAAATTCAAGCAAGCAACCTGAAAAGCATTTTTTTTCAAAATTAAGCCTGTAATGATTTCAAACTGGAATCAAGTCTGGAGCCATCATCAACATGTTCCAGTTTATCAAGTACTCCAATTTTAAAAATCAAAGCCATTTCAAAGATTCAAGCAATTCAGTTTTTTGGAATCAAAACATCAAAGCAATACAAGTTTTCAAGTTCAAAATATTTTTCAAGCCTTCCAGTTTTAAAGCTTCCCAGTTCTTTTTCAGAAGTCTCTACATTTTCAAAAATGGTGAGTAAACATTTAATTTTAAAACTTAAGTAGATTTATGGTTGTTGCTTATAAAATCTCTGTGATGATGATGCTTGCATGTGTATAAATAAGTGTATAATATTGTGTATATGATTTTATTCAAGTGTGCATGTCTGTTATATCCATATTTCCCCTCTGTTTCATATTACAGAGTTAAATTTAGTTCAAATTCTACTTTCTTCACTTCGATCTCTGATAGGCCTTAGTTTTCAAACAAATTTAGTTTGTTTAAGTATGAACTTGGATCTAAAAATAGTTTAAACATGTTTATATATACATAGTAACTGGAAAGCAAGATTCATAGTAAAATTTTATAAATATGTTAAAATCAATATATACAATTCTCTGATTCAAATACATAACTTGAATTGGCCTGGGAAGTTATGATTTTTAAAATCAAAATCACAATTTTGAGTAAAGTATTGAATGTTAATTTTGGGGTTGTCTGGAATTTGATTTCTGGTCGAATTTTGATGATCTTGGTGACTGGAGAGGTCGGGGTTCCTGTTGGAGCTTATTAAGTGATCAGATTGTCAGGCAAAAATTGAAGGTAAAAATTCTGATGGCCTTGGCGTCGGCAGTGATGTAATCTAAGTTTTAAACCTAGTTGGGTCGAACTGTGAAAAGGAGATTAGTGCTTCTTCTCTGATGCATCGAGTTGCATCAAACTTTGGGAATGGGTTCGTGGATGTTTGGAGATGGAGTGGCCAGAGTTGTAAGTCGTCAGATGGTCGGAGATGTGACTTCGAGGTGGATTTGGACATGGCAGTTGGTTCCATTTTTAACTGGGAAGCTTGATTTTGATTCAAGGCAAGTGAGGGTGTTTTGGTGGTCAGAGATGGTTGTCGTGATGATGTTTGTGTGATAGAGGGTTCGTCGGAGGTGGTAAGTGATTCCGACGATGTGCATGTGCACATTGGAGGGATTTGTGTCAGTGGTTGCCGTATTTTGGGTTGAAGGTTGAACTCGAAGGAGGTATCGAGTTTTGGGTTTTGTTAGTCGAGTGGGAACTCGAAGTGATGGGTCTGTTATCCTGTTAACAAATTTAAATTGTTACAGGTTTAAAAAAAATTAAATTTAAACTAAGATTTTGAAAATTTAAGGAAATGTAATGGAACTTGAGTGGCTCGAGTAACTCAGGTCAAATTTAAGTAGATTGACCTAAAAGAGATTTTTATAAGTTTTAAAAAGTTTTATAAAACAAGTTTTAAATTTAATAAAGATTGATTTAAACTTTTGAAATGAATCTTGTTGTTAAATACTATCCTTTATACAAGTAAATGTTTTCTTAAACATCTTGATTAAGAAGTTGAAGTTTGTTAAATTTAAATCTTGTTAAGTAAATTTAAAGTGATTTAAATTTAAGTTAGAAATGGAAATTTTTTTTAAAAAAGATTTATATAAAAGTAAGTTTTAAATTCAAATTTGAATCTAATTTTTAAAACTACTAAATGATAAATGTTTAAGTTATTTACGTTATGTTTTGATAACTTTAATTAATCAAGTGAAAATAATTATTTTGTTTTAAAACTTAGTTTTTGATTTAATTAAGTAAAATTAATTATAAAGTTATAATGGTTCAAAAATGAAAATGTAAATAAAGGCATTAAAAAGATGATGTTTTATCTTAAGATAATTAAAGTTTATTATCTGGAAATTCATTAAGTTAATTGAGGAAAATTAAGTTTAATTAATATAATTAATAATGATTAAGAATTAATTAAGGAATTAATTAAGAGTAATTAATTGGTTTAACTAATTTATTTAAAATTAATAATTAAGGGTTATAAGTTAATTAATTAGAGGTTAATTAATTTATAACTAAGAATTATTAATTAGATAACTAGAGATAATTAATTAATGATTAGAAATTAATTAATTAAGTATTTAAGGTTGATTAATTAGTAATTGAATTTATTAATTAGTAATTAAAAAGTACTTAATTTGTAATTAAGTTTTATTAATTAATAATTAAGCTTTATTAATTAATAATTAATAATTTAGTAATCTATAATTAAAATTAATTAAGGATTAGTTAACCATTATAAAGGGTTAATTAATTGTGATTAAGAACTAATTAACTGATTAATTAAGGATTAATTAATTTGTTATTGAATTAAGGTTTATTAATTAATAATTAAGGATTAATTAATCTATAATTAAAGATTAATTAATTTATTTAAAGGGGTAATTAAGGGATGAATTACCCAATTGTAATTAATCAAATTAGCGTGATTAATTTAGGTTAATCAGATGGGTTGATTAATTAAAGATAATCATTTGGTGATTGATTAAGTATAATTACTTAATGAGATGGATAAGTATAATTACTTAGGGTAAGTAATTAATGTATAATTACTGGGATGTAATTAATTAAAAGGAAATTACTAAATGTAAAGTAATTAAAGGATAATTACTTAGTAGAAGTAATTAAGGGTTAATTACTTGGTGTAATTAATAAAATGATTAATATAATTAATTAAAGGAGTTAATTAATTAAGGGGAGTAATTACAGGATGGTAATTACTGTTTTGATTAATTAAAGTTGATTAATGGAAGTAATTAATTAAGGACCATTAATTAATGTAATTAATGAGAGTGATTAAGGATTTATTAATTAAGATTAATTAATCAATAGTAAGTGATTATAAGGTAATTAATTAATTGTAATCAATTAAAGATTAATGTAATTAATTATAGTTAATAAAGTAATTAAGGTTAATTACTTAATGGTTTATAGATAATTAATTTGTAATTAATTAAGGGTTAATTACTTAATGTAATTAAAGATAATTAATCAAGGGTGATTAATTTGAGGATGATTAATTAATTGATTTGTAATTAATTAATGAATAAGTAAGCAAGATTTATTCTGATGAAAGTAATTAATTTAATTCATTTTAAATTAATTAAAGATGATGTAATTAATTTAATTCATTTTAAATTAATTATAGATGGTGATTAATAAATCATTACTTATGTATGGATGGATGATATAGATTGCCTTGAATGGTTTGAGATCTCAGATTGAGACAAGTAATGTTGTGTGGTATGGATGCTTTGGTTGAAGTATGATGATAATGTGAATTATCTGTTTATGATGATAATGTGAATTATCTGTTTGTGATAATGATGTAAATTATCTACATGTGTGTATATAGATAATTGAATTGAATTATTTTAACTTTAAAACAACTTCGACCTAAAAGATGGCGTTTTGGATTTCGATGCGACCGGGATCGGGTTTTCAGATTTGGATATCCGAAAACCACATCGATCCAAACTAACGATAGGTCATGAATCTAAAGTGAAGATGAAGATTCAGAGTGCAAGGGTTATTGTCGTTAACTCTGAGGGTGATTCCAAAATGAGTGTAACGAGATAATGCCTTCGGTTTCGTTCGAACCCGGAACGAACTTGTATGGATTGAATGCTTTCAGAACATCGTCAGGTGGACGATGAGCATTCTAAGATAGATGTGTTCTATAAAGGTAATCGTAGCCTCAAGCATCATCAACTGGGAATGGCTAAAACAGGGGAGGTGCAACAAGGCTAAGTGGGTCATGCCCAAGTAGGATGAGATGAACCCCTGTCTAGAGTCCCTTTTATTTCGGCTGTGTAGGCGGTTGAATAGCTACAACCGCTGAGGTTGTCTTGTTCGGGACTGTCCAGTAAGTGATGGTTCCAGCCTTGTGCTGCAGGGGATTTAAGGTGGATCCTCGGTACAGTGATCTAGGCCACGTACTGTGACGGGCGGTACCCCAGTAGCCCTGCTATTGATGGAAACACATTCTTCCTACGTGCCCTTACGGTTTTGATTATATTACCCACTTTTGTTGCTAGTAGCTGAAATTTAATGAATGTAACAAGTTCGGCTATTTTCTATTTACTTGAAAACCCTAGACCTTATTATAATATCACTGGATTTCCTATCAAATGTTTGGTTAGCGTAAGGTAAAAACTTACCCATGTTTATTGGTGGGGAGTCTTTCGTGATACCTTTTCTTTCAAAGGTTTTTAAAGTTAAGCAAATTTAACCGTTTACTCACACCAGACCCATGTCTGACCTGAAGTTTATTCTATTTTTCTTAAACTCTTGGGTACTCAAATTTTTACGAGTAGCCAAGGGATTCATGTTAGGTTTGACGAAGGGGCAATGGAGCAGGAGGCTTCAGTGTATAGATATATAGTATTCCGTTGTGTGTTCTCTGAGTTGTTTGTCTATATTGTATATTGAGTTGTATAACTAGATGGGTGTTTATAACTATCCAATATGTATTGTATAAGCTGTGTAACTCTGATGTATATGATACTATGTAATATATTATGTGATTAATATAATTTATTCGTCTGCTGTTGAGATTCTGATGTTGTTTCTTCTTTCTTCTCTATCTTTCTCTTTTCTATCCCTTTCTTTCTTCAAGATGATGCGTCTTATTGTGGAATAAGGCGGGTCGTCACATAAATGTTCTTTCAAACTTGTCACACCACCGCCATTAATTATTTTACTGCATAAGTTACATTTCATTTCTCGAAGATTGCCGTCAATTGTAATACCATAATTCTAATCAATTTTAGTTGGATTTTCCACAGTGTACCTGAAATTATAATTAAACAAAAGTTAGCAAACAAATTAATAGTTCAAATGTCAATGTATTCAAGTTAGAGTATATACTATGCAACATTCTGTAATCAATGAAGTATTTTGGTCAGGTTAGTTTAAATGTCTCTAGTTAACTATATATGTAAGAATATATTCATTGTTTAAGATAGTATCATATTCAAAAACAAAACAAAAAACCGTTCAAATATATTTTAGTTCCATATTCAAAAAAAAAAACAAAAAACCACCAAAGTTGCTCAGCCCAAAGCCCACAAGCAACGCACTATTCGATTAAATAATGAAAACTAAACATTAAGGACAATATACTAAAAGCAAACATTTCTTAAAAGTGTATTAATTAGTGCATTTGGTAAAATAAGACATAACATGTAATCAACGGTTTTCATACAAATAATGCTTGAGTATGTCAATTTAAAAAATACATCACGAACAATAAGCAATACTTGATAAAATTCAATCCATGATAGTTTGGATCAAATCTGATTTACGTATCAAGCATATTATATGCGCATCAAAAATTTAATATTCAACTATAAATTGGATTTGATCAATTGTCTCAATTGGATCTAATCCATCACACATCCCTGGTTATCAAAATTACAATAGCCAAATCAACTTTTATAAGTCAAGCTAGAAAAAAATTGCAAAGTAAATCAGAAAACAACTTGTAATGATAAGTTTATTTTATGTGAACTAAATTTTGCCATGAAAAGGTAAAAAACAAATGCACTTGTTGCATTAGTCATGGGACCTCTAAATCCACCAGCAAAAGAACATAAAAACAACGCAGCTAGTTTTACCTCAGATTTTGAGAATGAAAAGCCCAATAGCCTCTCATATTTGTTATTCACGGCACACATCATCTTTAATTCAATTCAATGAATGAAAAAAAAACATACGTCAGAAAATCGCGAATGAAAAAAAAAATTACTGCTTCATCGATCGACTTCATCTATCCTCGAATTCGCAGCGCCTTCGCTTCTCCTCGACTTCGCAGCGCCTTCGCCTTCCATTCACCTTCGCTGTCGCCGCCTTCGATAGTCGGTAGTGAAGAGGATTAGAGAAAGGTTTAAAATAAGGTAATGTTTTTATTATTTTTTACATGGTTTTGACTTAATTTATACATGAAAATCGAATCTTCACTGTTTAATCACATTATTTCTATTGTTGATCGAACGTGCTTGCTTTTGTTTTTCAATCTCGTACTTGCTTTTGATTTTGCTTTTGTTTTCAATCCCGTGCTTGCCTTTTCTATTCTGTGTTTTAATTTAGGGTTACGCGTTTTTTTTTGACGATGGTCGAAACCGAAATTAGGGTTTAATTTCGGTTCGTCGTATGCCGATAATGATACGAGATAGCCGAGATTTCGCTGTTTCGAACGATACCTCGTACCATGATGTATACTAAACCTAATACTGAATTGAATGTCACGAGCGGTTTAAACGTTAACTTGAAACAAAGAAAAGTAAAAGAAGCAGCCTAACCGTTCCTTATAGAAACTTAGGGAGCAACACAAACTTAAGAGGATTTCAAATAACGTGATGATTTGTTACAAATGTGATGGTGCACACTTCAAACAAAGGAAGAAATGGAACATGCAACAAAAAATAACTCAAAAGTATTTATTTGGTAACTATAACCTTTCATTCTCATATATCAAATGTAGGAATATCATTAATATTGTAGGGAAATTTTTCCCACCAAAGAAGTTACTGAAATCAGCGTCAAAGAGATTTCTACTCAATTGATAATAACTCTAGTCTTGGATCTGGTTGGGCTTGGTGTCAATTGTTTCAAATGCCCACCGAAATGAATTGTAGTATGACGAGATGACAAACGACTCGAAGTTGTTTTAAATTTGGAAAAATCATTCATGAAATTAATCATGCATGTATATCGTTCCAAAAAGTCAATAAGCCTAGCCAAATAACAGAATATGGATATCGTCTGTAATTTTCTCCTATCTTTTTGTTATGGTTATGGAGTTATTTTCACTTCAAATGGATCTTGGTCTACATTGTTAGTCTATACAACCTAATTTCACTCACTTTATCTATGCTCATGATCGCTCACTAGTATGTAAGAAGGTTAATCAGAATGACATAAAGAAAATAATGTAAATTCTAAAGTAGAATTCACCATTTTTTTTTCCACATAATTTCCAAACGCTTCATACATGCAAATTGCTGTCAAAAATATTTACAATCGCTATTTGAAGGTGTACTTGTATGAACCAATCTAATTAAAGATGACATGTTCTCTCTCATAATTTTCATCACTCTACTCACCGACGGTCTGAGAATCGGGTTTTCGCCAATGCATTTCTCTATAATCTTCATCATAACTCTGGTTTTCTTTTCATCATATTTTTTCCTAGTTTAACATCAATCATTTTTCCTATCCTTCCATTCCATAAGATTCAGCTTCAACTGAGTTCTCATCATGGTCGCCAACAACTGTGAGTTCTTAGTAAAAAATGGTTCAAGTCCAGTAATAAGCTCTAAAACTAGCACCCCAAAACCATACACAGCACTTTTGTTTGAAACCGAACTCGATCGAAAGTAACTCGGGTCTGTATAACCTAGAGATCCCATCATCATGTTATTATGGTTGACCGAACAAGAAACCACGTCAGAAAATCCCAACCGTGCTGATCCAAAATCACATAGTTTTGGATTGAAGCTTTGTTCAAGAAGAACATTAGAAGCCTTCACATCTCCATGAATAATAAGAAGGCCACAGTGCTCATGTAGATGCTCCAAAGTCATTGCGATCTGATATGCAATAGACACATGCTGAGACCAAGAAAGAGGAAATTTAACAGTAGTACCATGTTGTTCATACTGTATATGATGAAGTGTTCTATTCTGAATGTGTTCTATTACTAAAACTCCAGAAGATTCTCCATCATCACCATAGCCAAAAGGCGTACTATATTTGGATGACTATTGTTAAGATGGAGAAAGACATCGAGTTCTCTTCCGAACATGGAATAAAGATGGTTGCTTGGTTCATGTACTTTGATGTCAGTTTCCAGATTGTTTGGAAATCTGACAAGGTGTACTGTACTATAACCTCCCTTTCTGGTGATATTCGAGGAATTTCCTACTAGAACTTTGAGTTTTCTGCATGAAACTTGCATGATTTATGAAGGATGTTTGACGATTTTTTCATCTTCGGTGACTGCGGATATTTTAGTGGAGCCTGAATAGCAGCAGCCGGAGATGTATTTGGATAAGAACTTCATACTGGGAATATTGATTGGAATAAGATATTTGCTTGTTATGTATATACTTATATGAGCAATGCACTATTAATCATTGAGCATGTTTATCTCATTGACGAGTGCACGAATGGAATAAAATGTCTGGAAGGGATACTTCCTAGTGTGCGGTTAGCAAGGTACATGAACCTGCAAATAGTAGCCAGTCAGTCAAACATCAAGTTGGTGTATGAATATTCAATGTAACTAAAATAAATCTGTTTCGGTGAAAAATTAGACACTGCAGCAGGGCAATAGCATAAGTATTAAAAATACCATATTATCATGAAATGTCCTTTGTCAAGTACATATCTCTTTAGGCTCAACTTAATGGAACACACAAGTTCACTAATGACAATACCCCTGAAAATCAGCTCAAAGCTTGCAATGGAAGTAATAAGGCTTATATTGATAACAATTCTAATTTTGATAATGAATATCACGCTAATACAAAAAAAATTATACCTAATTCTAGCGGGAGAGTTGCAGTAATGTTGAAGATGACAACAATTTTCTCCTGGCCAACAAAGATTAGGAGACTCCTTCAATTTAAGCAAGTTAAATAAGCACATCTACCACTTATCTATCTGGGATAAAGGAGTGTTTAGTAAATCTTACTCAGTTGCTTCTCCCTGCATTTTATGACTAATTTAGAAGAGGATCAACCTTCGATTTTTCCTACTTCCTCATATCTAAAGTCTGGAGGCATGTATGATAGTAAAGTAGCTAGCTTCAACGATAGGATGTCAAAAACAGCGAGATGTCACCATTTTTGCCTCACTCCTGAGATTGGTAGACTTAAAACTAAAGAAATAGAGGAGTGGTAGCCTCCCCGAAGACAATTTCTCGTGATTTCTTAGTTTTTCTGATCAGGGTGGTTAGAGATCCGCCATTATTTTGTTTTTCTGCGTCTTCGAAGTGGAGGCGGAGGGTTTAAGTCGTATGATGTATTGGGTCTTTATCCATTAACTCTTTGGACCTTGGCCTTTTATTTAATTCATTTTCAAAAAAAAAATGAAATGTCCTTTGAACATTAATGCAGATATAATGTTATTATTCATAGGACCCAAGACTGTCCTCAACGTGTTCAAGAATAGTGACAACCCAATGTAGTAATGAAATGATTAGAAATCATTTATTCTCATGAACCCAACAGGACCTGAAAAGCGAGCTTCAAATATTTCTGCAGATCTTATAGTACTATCATATATATTAAAATGTAACAAAATCTCAAACCAAACACATGACTTATCTATTGGGTGATGCTGGGTCTAAAGATATATATAATAAGTGTTGAATATTTTCCATGGAAAAGAGGTAGAAAATATAAGATAGAGGCTTTTTAGTTTTTGAAAACTTTTCTTTTATTGATGGTAGATTTCTTACTTGTTTGCTTAATGTAAAATAATGAGAGATCTCTTCTATTTATATGACTCCATGGAATATTCTAGAATCAAGACTCTCTAAACAATTCTAGAAACATGACTTCATACATAATTCTTATTTCTACTAGAAAATTCAAGAGCTCACAACAAACTACAGCAAATGCAAGAAGGCTCTAGGAACTATAATAACAAGAAGCATATAGAAATTAACCATAACACATCATGTTTAATATTTCAACAACCCCCTTTAAACTTGATTTATGACTCCAAGAAAATTCCTCAACCTGACAAAATTCTCATGCTTAAGAGGCTTGGTGAAGATATCAGCTACATGATCATGCGTCTTCACGTACTCTAATTGCATATTCTTTTTGGCAACGCACTCTCTAGTATAGTGATAGCGTATATCAATATGCTTGCTTTGACCATGAAAGACCGCATTCTTTGCCAAAGCAATTGCTGACCTGTTGTCCATGAAAATCTTGGTCGGATCCTCTTGTGGTAATTTCAACTCCTTTAGCAGATTTCGTAACCAAATTGCATGACAAATATATGAAGTAGCAGCTACATACTCCGCTTCTCATGTGGAAAGAGTGACAATCGACTGTTTTTTTGACATCCAAGTGAGGACTGTGTCTTCCATGTAGAATACGAAGCCACTTGTGTTTTTCGGTCATCCATATCTCCACTCCAATCGATATCGCTATATCCAACAAGCTCGTAATTATCAGAAAGAGAGTAGTACAAGTCAAAGTTCGTTGTGCTTTTTAACATAGCAAAGAATCCTCTTTGCTGCCTTCGAATAAGTTGTTGTTGAATTCTCTATGTATCGACTCATAATTCCTACCACATATAGAATATCAGGTCTTGCGCACGTTAAATGTCGCAAGCTTCCAACCAAGCTCTTGAATAGTGTTGAGTCCACTTTTTCTCCTTCCTCATGCCTTGATAATTTGATTCCACATTCAATCGGCATGTAATATGGGTTAGAGTCATCCATCTTGAACTTCCTTAATACTTCCTTGGCATAACCTTCTTGAGTGATTATGATGCATTTATGTTTTTGTTTTACTTCAATGCCAATGTAATAAGACATGAGTCCAATATTAGTCATCTCAAACTCCTTTCTCATCTCTTTCTTAAACTCTTTAAACATGCTTGATTTGCTACATGGACATTTGATGAAGTTTCTTTCTTGGAGGTACTTATCAATTCGAGAATTTCAAGCGGTTGGAGCCTTTTTCAACCCATAAAGTTCCTTCTTTAGCTTCAATAACTTGTCTTCTTCTCCCTTTACTTCATAGCCTTATGGTTGCTCGATATAAATTTCTTCTTTAAGAACTCCATGTAGGAAGGCAGATTTCACATCCATTTGATGTATCTTCCAATTGTTTTGAGCTGCTAAAGAAATTATTAGTCTAACATTTTTTAGTCAAGCAACTGAAGCGTATACCTCATCATAGTCAATGCCAGCTCTTTGACTATTGCCTTTTACCACCAATCTTGACGTATATCTTTCAACTTCTACTTTGGTATTTTTCTTTGCTTTGTACACCCACTTCACACAAATTGTCTTATGTTCTTTTGAAAGTGACGTTAACTCCCTTGTGTCATTCTTCTTGATGGCCTTGATTTCTTCGTCCATAGCATTTTTTCAATTCTTCTTTTGCAAAGCTTCTTGGAAGTTTATAGACGCATAACCCGAAAACAGACGAAAGAGAGTAAAATTGTCTTGATTTTCTATTATCTTGTAAATTTTTTAAAGGCTTTTAAAGTGTGGAGGAACTTGTGGTTGGTGAAGCTAGTAGAAAGTGGGCTCCTTGATTGATTGTTCGATCCTTGGTTGTTGCATTTCATCTCCTTCAAGGTATGGAAAGAAGTGTAATTGTCATTATGTGATCTCCATTCTCATTCTCCTTCTTCATAGAACATAATATCTCGACTAATTATTATCTTCCTCATATCAGGATTTAAAGCTTATAACCTTTGGAGTTGGTGTCGTTACTAATGAAAATATACTTCTCACTTCTGTCATCCAATTTGCTTCACTTTTCGTCCGGTATATGTACATGAGCTATGCTTACAAAGACTCTTAGATGAGAAATATCAGGCTTCCTTCCACTCATGCTTCTTGTGGTGTCTTTCTCCACATATTTCTTATTGGAGATCGGTTTCATAGATAAACCACACATGCCACAGCTTCCGTCCAAAATTCTTTGGCAACTTTTTACTTTTAACCATGCTCCTTGCCATCTCAAGAATTGTCCTATTCTTCCTCTCCGCTGCTCCATTTTGTTGGGGTGATCTAGGCACTGTCAGCTGTCGTTTGATTCTACTATATTCATAATACTTTTGGAATTCTTTGATGTGAACTCTCCTCCATGGTCAGGTCTCATGGTTTTAATCATAAGGCCACTTTACTTCTCAACTTAGGCCTTGAACTTCTTGAAGTTGTCAAAAACCTCTGATTTCTCCTTCAAAAAAACACCTACGTTTTTCTTGAAAATCATCTATGAAAAGAAGGAAATAACTACTCTTACCAAGCGAACTTGGCTTGATCGGACCACACACATCCATATGTATGAGTTCCAACAGCTTTTTAGCTCTTAAGTATGACTCCTTTGGAAAGCCCATTTTGAATTGCTTTTCAAGTAAACTTCATTCACACGCTTGATTAGGATAGCTTATGTATGGTAATCCTCTTACCATTTCCTTTTTGGAGAGCAATTCTAGTCCTCTGAAGTTAAGATGTCCAAAATGAAGATGCCATAGCCAAGAGGAATCTTTGTAGCACACCTTAAGACATTGTGCGACATCATTTTGAACGTTGAATACAAACATTCCATTTCTTGACATTGGTACCTTAGCATTGAATTTACTTGCATCGTCTCTTATAGAAAGGTTATTATCTTTTAATCGAATATCATAACCTTTCTCTAAGAGTTGTCCTAGGCTCAAGATGTTGCCCTTCATGTTTGGAACATAATAGACATTAGAAATGAATTGGTGCTCTCCATTCTTCAACCAGATAAAAACCTTTCCTTTACCTTTCTCTGCTATCATTGATTCATCTTCAAATGCAACGTTGCCCTTCACCTATTCATCAGGCTCCGCAAACATGTTTTTTCTTCCACACATATGGTTGCTTGCACCGCTATCTAGGTACCATTGATTTTCCTTACCTTTTTCATTTTCTTTGTGAGCCAGTAGTAATGTACCATCCTCTTGATTTTTTTTCTTCCATGTAATTGGCCTTCTCATCAACTTTATTATTTCTTGGAGCTCTACATTCAGAAGCATAACATCTAATTTCTCACAATTGTAGCATTTTACGCGTGACTTGTCATACCTTGAATTTCCTCTACCACGATCTCTTGTTGAGATTTCTCCTCCTTTATTGTTATTGCTGTTGTTTTTTTCATTGTTGGGCCTCCAACCTCGTCCATGTCCATATCCATGACCTCTTCATCTTTCTTAGCCACAACTCCATCTTTGTTGGCTTCGATTATTTTCCTTCTTTTTTGAATCAATCCGTGTCTTAAGAACTTACTCCATGGTCTCTTCCTTCTTATTTCTCTTTTCTTCATAAGCTTGCAATAAGCCTAGAAGTTCCTCTATTGCCATGGTGTCCATGTTTTTTGTTTCTTCAATGATGGCGATAATATGTTCGAACTTTGGATCTAAGGATCTAAGAATCTTCTCCATAATTCTTACATCATTTAACTTCTCACCATTTCTTTTTAGATTATCATTAACCACTAAAACTATTGAGAAGCAATCAGAAATAAGCTCACACTCTTTAATGTGCAAAGCTTCAAACTCTCCTCTTAAAGTTTTAAGACGTATCTTTTGACTTGATCGGCTCCCTTGTAAGATTTTGAAGCTTCTTCCATGCTTATTTTGCTGATTTCAATCCTAAACCTTCCCAAAAGTATCATCATCTAATGCTTGATAGATAGAGAGCCTTCTTGTCTCTCGTCCTTAAGTTTCTCAAACTATCCCTCTGAGTTTGAGATAAGCTACCTTCATTTTCTTGTTTAGTATAGCCTTTCTCCACTATTTTCCATACGTCATGTGTTTTAAGGAGAGCCATCATCCTTAAGATCCAATTGTCATATATTTTTTGGTGAGCATTGGAACTTGTAATGAAACGCTGTTATTCGCCATCTTTATCTTTTTTGAAAGAATCTTAAGGCTCTGTGACAACTTTTTTGAATATACTTTTATGAGAAAGAGGGAGAAAATATAAGAAAGAGACTTTTTTGTTGTTGAAAACTTTTCTTTTATTGATGGTAGATTTCTTGCTTGATTGTTTGATACGAAATATGAGAGAGCTCTTCTATTTATAGGAATCTATAGACTATTCTAGAAACATGAATCTCCAAACAATCTAGAAACATGACTTCATATATAATTCTTATTTCTACTAGAAAATTCAAGAGCTCTCAACAAACTACAATAAATGCAAGAAGACTTTAGAAACTATAATAACAAGAAGCCTCTAGAAATTTACCATAACAAATAAAGTTTAATATTTCAACAATAAGATAGATTTTTGTAAAGGATCTTTCAATTTGGCATAATGGGATGGTGATGGATCCTCACCGAACAAGAAACTTTACACTAGATTCAACTTTCCTTTTCAATCAAAATATCTTATTATCCCAAATCGTAGTCACCATTAACAATGTCCTTAAAACAAATAAGAATATGTTCGCGAGTTAAAAACTATGCAATTTCACATCTTATGCATTCCCGGTTGAGTTTCGGGATTCTGGTGTTCTGTGCGTGTTTTCTTCACCCATGTCTACACGGCATCAATGGTCAATATCTTCTATGTCGGCATCCCGATTGAACATCCCCTTCAATCACCTCCCACCGGGCATATAATCTGGTCTTGGCAACACATTGTAACAAAGGAATATACAATGTTACGCACCACCAATCCCATATATATATATATATATATATATATATATATATATCACGATTATTCCAAATATCCTGCAATGTAGAACGTTAATCCATTCAATCCACTTACCCACTCTATTTACAATGCGGGCCAAACCTAAAAATCTCCACCTTAGCGAGCATTACTCAAGTCACCTTTGGAGTTACACCAGAGTCCTCTTCGTAGTTGGGTCAGGTTGCTACTCCGAATTCTCATAAGCAGAAAAGAAAAACTGCTTTAACTATATCTCCACCTTGACGAGCATCTCATGCTCAAGCCTCTTTGAAGCCATGCTTCGGTCGCGCTTCACTTTGTCTAGGCAGCATCAACGGTCGAATTCTCCTACATCGGCGTCCCGATTGAATATCCCTCTCCATCGCCTCGTATCGGGCATATAATCTAGTTTTGGCAACACATTGTAACAAAAGGAATCCCCAATGTTACGTGCGACCAATCTCATAAATATACCACGATTATTTCAAATATCTTACGATATGGGACTTTAATCCGTTCAATCTACGCACCCACTCCATTTACATGCACGCAACACCTAAAATTCCCGGCATCAGACACAAGAACTAAGCTCAATTCTCAAGGTGCGAGAAATTTGATAAATTAACATCTGAAGAGAGTATAGATTGTCACTCTAGATGTTCCTAAATATTGGCAAACAATATACAACTTTTTTAGTTGTTTCTAATATTTTGTAATTATTTTTGTATTTTACTTCTTATTTTATCTAGTTACATCTAAATGAAAACTTCCTATTGTGTGGTTTTCATAGTTTTGACTCATCACTTGATCTTCAAAACTATGCTAACCACATACTGGAAAGGAAAATTTTCAAGACTATTGCGAATCGGCGTTATAGATCCCTGGAAAGGGAAACTTCCCAAATGGTTACGAAGCAATGTTACAGATATATCAGAAACAAAACTTCAGGCACTAGTTATGGATTGAACCTAGCTGATTAAGGGTGCATTCATAGCAATAATTTACTAGTCTTTGCATCTGATAACAACATTTTTACCCCGTTTGTTTGGCATGGGAATATGATCCACTAAGGTCCGACACATCGTATGTCGATGGCCAATTACCCTCTTATATTTACAATACCTTCTTTGCCATACCTTTTACACAAAAACATATTCTTCTTCCATCAACATACCCCTTTCAAAGTACCATTTTATTTTCTGCTTGATAAAAACTTTGGAGGATGTGATAATCATACGTGAAGTGGTGCTGAAACTTAGAGCATAACCAATAATAGCTTGTTCAGTTGTAAAACTAGACACGGAGCTACCAGGTATGGCTTGTTTGCTTTTCCACGGCTAGTTCAAACCAATTTCGTGGCTAGTTCACTAAATAGTGGCTAGTTTCTATAATGGCGAGGCTTTCATCGTTATACACCTATAATGGTGAAAGCTTCGCGTTATAACTTGTAAATATATATTTATGAGCAAAAAAATTATAATGTGAAGACTTCGCCATTATAAATCCAACCAATTATTTAACTTCACTGGTCCGTGACAAGTTTCGCGGTTATATGGATGTGCAGCTCATTCGTTCAGTTGGATAGCAAGAAAGTGAATAGATCGGAATGTTGGTAATGGTCTTAGTATTAGCTTGTGAAAAAGTATCATAATTCAGATTGTAAAAACCCATGTAAGCATAATTGTGCTTTATGATATTTGAGTTTTAGTATTGTATTTCTCGATTTTCTTGTTTTATAAGTGGTTTAGAATCATCATCCCTAAACGTATGACTTTCTCTCCTACAATTCCCATGGTAATAGAATACATTTTCGTAAATAACCCAATGGTAATAATGGACAATCAACATGGGAAGTAAAACTCAAACATGTAGAATAGAACAATTAAAAATATGAGTGAATTCTAAAGTCCACTTGATATAGCATTGAGCACTATTCTATTTTCTCTACACCATACAGATATATAATCCTTAATCAACCTAATATTAGTTGAAGCATTCTTTAGGTTCTCATGACCTCCATGGAAAGACATTTAGCTAAAAAAAATCTAATAACGTAAATTTTAGAGGATAAAAATGTCTACTTCTTCACTCGTTAATAGATTCAATGAAACCTCACTTTCGAAAAAAAAGGTGGTTTCAAAATGAATGGGAGTTGAGATTCATCTAACTCCTAGCTGCAACAGACACAAACCTTTTGTCTATGATCTTCAACACTTTCTAATTTGTTTGACGTATCTTTAACCACCACAGAAGTGTGAATAAAACTGCAATGAATGAGTTATCATTTATGCAAAATAAAAGCATGTACAAGCATAATAATATAATTGAACTGGCTAATTCAACAATTCAAGTGCATCTAATAGTAAACTTAATACAATTTAATTATAAAATATTTTGTACCGGTATAAAAGTACTCAAATGGAATGTGTTTACAAAAAAGCTATGCGACCACGCCGTATATATGATGAAGTTACCTCGTTCGAAGCCACCGACTCACGACTCATCGATATTCCCACCGATCCACGACTCATCGACATTCCCACCGATCCACGACTCATCAACCTCCCACCGACTCACGACCCAAGCCTCTCACCGATCCACGACTCAAATCCCCATCACGACCTACGACCTACCATCCCGCTGCCGCCCACTACCCTAATTCGCGAACAAGACCTAATTCCCTCCGACCCAAACCACTTCCTTCACGACTTAAACCTTTCCCGATCTACCTAAGTCGCGAATGAATTGGAATCGAAATTCCCCTATACACGAATGAAGGGGAAGGTCGCGAACGACCTTAGTTTAAGTCGCGGCCGACTTATTGTTGCTGTGGAAGAATATTAAGTCGCGAACGACTTTATTTTTTGTAAGTCGGGGCCGACTCATTGCTATGGGAAATTTTAAGTCGTGTTATGTGGTAACTGTTTGTAACGTGTTGTACTTTGTGTAGTGTTGTGGTGTTGTAAGCCTATAAATAGACGAGTCATGTCATTTGTAATGGTTGTTGATTTTTGAATAAAATTCTCTTTTGTTAGCTTTGTGCTTTCAATTTAAATCGGTAGTTGAGTGTAATCTCCTATCTCCACTTTCGACATTCGAGTGCGCTCGAATCTTCGTTTGTGAAGCCGATTCACGGAATCTTATGCGCAAGATCAACGTTGAAGAATCGTAGATCTCTTTTCACGGAATCATGCGCGATCAACGTGATAGAGATAGCTAGAATTCGGTATCTTCGGATCAACGAATTCGGGCATTGCAGTATACTCAATCCACCGATTGCTACATTCCATCGATTTCATTTGTTTTCATATTATCTGCTACGTCAGTTTGGTATCAGAGCGAGATCGCAAGGAGCTTACATCATTTGGAGACTTGAGGTTTTGAGAATTTGAATTTTGGAGATCGGATTTGCAAGTGTCGAGAAGTTTGTGTTCACTGTGTTCATATTGAAGTTGCAACAAGATTGAAGTATTTCATCCATAGCCTTTTGGATCAAAGTGTGCAAAAGTGTTTGAATTTGTGGGGGAGATATTTGCACGCCAAAGTATTGAAGTGGATTTTGAGGCCGAGACGAGTCAAGCATAGGCCGTGCCTTGTTCTTGTGTTGAACTGTTGGAGTTGTGCTTTGTTAAGAAGTCGAGAGACCTAAGCCTTAAGTCGAAGCAAGCTTGTGCTAGCTAGTGGGAGCCAAGCCGAGTTAAAGTGGGAGTTTGAGCGTGCAAACTTTTGAAGTTGAAGTTTGATGTCTAAAGATTTTTTTTGAAGTTTTGATTTGTTGAAGTGTTTGAAGTTCAATCATGCCACCGAGACGAGCTCAACGTCATCGCAATATTAATGCATTGTATGGAAGAGAAAAAGCCGATGAAATGGAGCAACGAATCAACGAGAGTTTCACTGAAAAGTTGAATGAATGGATTGGTCGATTAGAGAGAATGATGCTTGAAATGAATCAAAATCGGAGAAGGGTTTCACCTGAATCGAGCCATGGGAGAAGTAGAGTTTCACCACAATCAGACTGGGAGAGAAGAGAAGATTATGATCGTAGAAGTGCTGACAATCGTGTTAGAAATGAAGATCGAAGGAGTGGTGGTGGTAGAGATGTTGGAGGATGTGAACGACAACGATATACATCAGATTTCGATGAGGAATTTGTTGGTGACAGGGGGAGTATGCATAGAGATCAGGGACAACGTCAGTATCGAGATGTAGATGATGATCGTCGATGGGAATCAGGAATGAAGATGGAAATTCCAGAGTTCAAGGGTGGAATGGTTGTCGAAGAATTTTTGGATTGGTTGTCTAATGTTGAAGAGATCTTTGATTTCAAAGAGATTCTGGAGAATCGTCGAGTGAAGTTGGTTGCTACTAGGTTGAGGGGGAGAGCTTTGGCATGGTGGCAGCAAACTAAACTTACGAGAGAACGGATGGGGAAATCGAAGATTGTTGATTGGGAGAAAATGAAGAAATTGATGAGAGCTACATTTTTACCATACAACTATCAATCACTTATGTACCAGAGATTGCAGAATCTAAGGCAGGGGACGAAATCAGTCAATGATTACGCCGATGAATTTTACCAACTCATTGTCAGGAATGATATAATGGAGATGGAAGAACAACTGACTGCTAGATTTGTTGGAGGGTTACGAATGCAGATCCAGGATATGGTTAATATGCTTGATCCGAAATCTGTGGCGGAAGCACACCAGAAAGCGATAGCTTGGGAGAAGCAGGGAAGGCGTGGAGGTGGTGTGTTCACGAATTCCAACAATCAAGTGAAGGGAGCTAGTGGCAATACTACTGTTTCGAAGGCTGTTACTAAACCGACTGTGAATGAGGCTGCGAAGGCAAAGGGCAACAGCAATTTCAAATGTTACAATTGCCAGGAAGTGGGTCATAAAAGCAATGAGTGTCCAAAACCAAAGAAACGAACTATGATAGCTGAGGCTGAAGTTGAGGATGTTGGTGAAGGTGATTCTAGTCCAGCGGAGGAAGATGAACAGGATATCGCATCAGGGGACGAAGGCTGTAATCTAATGATGAGGAGATCTTGTTTAACACCGAAGCAAGAGGATGAAGCTAGTTGGTTGAGGAGTAACATCTTTCAGTCGACATGCACTATATTGGGGAAAGTTTGTAAATTTGTGATTGATGTAGGAAGTTGTGACAATATTATTTCTACAGAAGCGGTGAGAAAATTGAAGTTGAAAACGGAAAAACATCCAAATCCTTATAAGTTAGCGTGGCTGAGAAAAGGAGGAGAGGTGAAGGTGGATAAGCGAGTTCGAGTTCCATTTTCTATTGGGAAGAAATAAAAAGACGAGATTTGGTGTGATGTAGTTGAGATGGATGTTTGTCATTTTCTTTTGGGAAGACCGTGGCAGTATGATCGAGCAGTGCAGCATGACGGTCGAACCAATAGCTATAGTTTTATGTTTGAAGGCGTTAAGATTATTTAGTTCCAAAGAAGAGACAGCAGGGAGAGAGTAAATCTGAGGAGATTGAAGAGCTGAAAACTTTGTTAACTTTGAAGGAGTTTGTTAAGGAAGTTGAAGAGGAGCCTGAAGTCTTTGTACTGATTGGACGAGATTGTAGTGAAGAGGTTGAAATCCCAGAAGAAGCGAAGCCAGTTTTGAAAGAATTTGAGGATGTATTTCCAGAACAGTTGCCTAAGGAGTTACCGCCACTTAGAGACATTCAACATCAAATCGATCTTGTTCCGGGAGCAGTATTACCGCATAGACCATATTATCGAATAAGTCCGAAGGAACATGAAGAGTTGAGGAGGCAGGTGGAAGAGTTGCTTGAACAGGGACGTGTGCAGGAAAGTTTAAGTCCATGTGCTGTGCCGGCTTTGTTAGTACCGAAGAAGGACGGGACGTGGAGGATGTGCACTGACAGTCGAGCCTTGAATAAGATTACTTTGAGATATCGATTTCCAATGCCGAGGTTGGATGACTTGCTAGATCAGTTGAGTGGGGCTACTATCTTTTCAAAGATTGATTTGAAAAGCGGATATCATCAAATTCGGATTAGACCTGGAGACGAATGGAAGACAGCCTTCAAGACGAGAGAGGGGTTATACGAATGGTTGGTTATGCCATTTGGTTTATCAAATGCACCTAGTACATTCATGCGGGTGATGAATCAAATCTTTAGACCATTCATTGGGAAGTTCGTGGTGGTTTATTTCAATGATATTCTGATATATAGCAGGAGTATGGAAGAGCATGTTCAACATTTGAGGGAAGTGCTGATTATTCTTTGTGAGGAACAATTTTATGCTGCTACGAAAAAATGCGTGTTCATGACGCATAGTGTTTTATTTCTGGGATATGTTGTGTCAGGAGAAGGTATACAGGTGGACCAGAATAAAGTTGAAGCAGTCAGGAATTGGCCACAGCCAAAGACAATTACGGAAGTGAGAAGTTTTCATGGGCTAGCGTCATTCTACCGAAGATTCATTCCACACTTCAGTAGCGTGATGGCTCCACTTGCTGATTGCATGAAAGGGAAACAGTTTGTATGGTCAGCGGAAGCGGGGGTTGCCTTTGAGAAGATCAAGACGCTTTTGACGACAACACCAATTCTGGTACTGCCGAATTTTCAGTTGTTGTTTGAATTGCATACTGATGCTTCGAAAGTGGGAATTGGTGGAGTCTTGAGTCAGAATGGAAAACCCGTTGCTTATTTCAGTGAGAAGTTATCAGGAGCAAAGATGAGGTATAGCACGTACGATGTGGAGTTTTACGCAATTGTTCAGGCTGTTAAGCATTGGAGACACTATCTGTTTCAGAAAGAATTTGTTCTGTACACTGATCATGAGGCGTTGAAGCATGTGCAAGGGCAGGACAAGATTTCAGCAATGCATGCATCGTGGATTGCCTATTTACAGCAATTTACTTTTGTTGTCAAACACAAGTCTGGGGTGACGAATCGGGTAGCTGATGCTTTGAGTAGGAGGAGTCATTTATTAACGACAATGAAAGTTGAAGTGACAGGGTTTGAATTATTGCCAGAGCTGATTAAAGAAGATCCTTACTTTGTGAAATTTGTTGAGAAAGTCAAGAAAGGAAGTACTGATGACTTTGTGTTGGTTGATGGTTTTCTGTTTAAAGGAAATCGGTTATGTATTCCAGAGGGCAGTTTGAGATTGAAGATTATCAAGGAGTTACACGAGGAAAGACATGTGGGCCGTGATCGTACTTTGCATTTGATTGCTCAATCTTACTTTTGGCCGTCAATGAGAAAAGAGGTTGAACGGTTTGTGGAGAGATGTCATATTTTCCAGATTTCTAAGGGAACAGCGACCAATGCGGGATTATATATGCCGTTACCTATACCGACTAAACCATGGGTTGATGTGAGTATGGACTTTGTTTTGGGTTTGCCAAGAACTCAAAGGGGTAACGATTCCATTTATGTAGTGGTTGATCGGTTTTCGAAGATGACACATTTTATAGCCTGTAAGAAGACAGCGGATGCAGTACGAGTGGCACAATTATTCTTTAAAGAGGTGTATCGATTGCATGGTTTACCAGAATCTATTGTTTCCGATCGAGATACTAGATTTTTAAACCATTTTTGGTTGAGTTTGTGGAAGACGGTCGGAACGAAGCTGAAATTTAGTAGTGCTTATCATCCACAAACATATGGACAAACAGAGGTGGTGAATAGATCGTTGGAAAACTTGTTACGATGTCTTGTGAAAGACAATTTGAAGAGTTGGGATGTGAAGTTGTGTCAAGCTGAATTTGCTCATAATCATGCAAATAACCGAAGTACAGGTTTCAGTCCATTTTAGATTGTATATTCAAGCTTACCAAAGGGGCCGTTGGATTTAACAATAGTACCGCAACCGAAGGGGACAGTTAAGTGGGCTGCTGATTTTGTTGTTGGGTTGACTGAATGCCATAGAATCGTTCAGGAACGATTGAAAAAGGCAAATGAGAAGTACAAACAAATGGCGGATAAGAAACGAAGAAATATTGTCTTCAAAGAGGGTGATTTTATTTACGCGGTATTAACGAAAGATCGTTTTCCAGTTGGAGCTTACAATAAGTTGAAAGCACGAAAGATTGGTCCATTAGAACTCCTGAAGAAGATCAATGATAATGCATATCGGTTAAAGTTGTCGGAATATGTTCATACTTCTGATGTTTTCAATGTCAAACATTTAATTCCGTATTGTGAGGTGGATTTCATCGAAGATGACGAGAGTGTGAATTCGAGGACGAATTCTATCCAACAAGGGAAGGATGATGAAGTTACCTCGTTCGAAGCCACCGACTCACGACTCATCGACATTCCCACCGATCCACGACTCATCGACATTCTCACCGATCCACGACTCATCAACCTCCTACCGACTCACGACCCAAGCCTCTCACCGATCCACGACTCAAATCCCCATCACGACCTACGACCTACCATCCCGCTGCCGCCCACTACCCTAATTCGCGAACAACGACCTAATTCCCTCCGACCCAAACCACTTCCTTCACGACTTAAACCCTTTCCCGATCTACCTAAGTCGCGAATGAATTGGAATCGAAATTCTCCTATACGCGAATGAAGGGGAAGGTCGCGAACGACCTTAGTTTAAGTCGCGGCCGACTTATTGTTGCTGTGGAAGAATATTAAGTCGCAAACGACTTTATTTTTTGTAAGTCGGGGCCGACTCATTGCTATGGGAAATTTTAAGTCGTGTTATGTGGTAACTATTTGTAACGTGTTGTACTTTGTGTAGTGTTGTGGTGTTGTAAGGCTATAAATAGGCGAGTCATGTCATTTGTAATGGTTGTTGATTTTTGAATAAAATTCTCTTTTGTTAGCTTTGTGCTTTCAATTTAAATCGGTAGTTGAGTGTAATCTCCTATCTCCACTTTCGACATTCGAGTGCGCTCGAATCTTCGTTTGTGAAGCCGATTCACGGAATCTTGTGCGCAAGATCAACGTTGAAGAATTGTAGATCTCTTTTCACGGAATCGTGCACGATCAACGTGATAGAGATAGATAGAATTCGGTATCTTCGGATCAACGAATTCGGGCATTGCAGTATACTCAATCCACCGGTTGCTACATTCCATCGATTTCATTTGTTTTCATATTATCCGCTGCGTCAATATATTTATGAAAAACCGTAGACCTCAAATTGATAGAGTTAAGAGTGTTTTCTAGGACAACTAAGTGATTTGATTATACGACTTAACTCTTAAAGAGAATCTTGTTGGAAATAAAATATACTTTTGATTTTTCTTTCTTTAGTATAAATATTGTCATACTGGATATAAACATTGTTTTATATACATTAAATATATGTAATTAGAAAATTCTTTGAAAAAAACATTTAATCAATTGTGGTTGTGGATGTTTAGATAAGTTGAGTATTAAATCGTGTTTAGTAAATACTAATCCTAAATAGTCAGGATGTATTAAGATGTACATAATGCTCGTCATATGATAGACGTTGGATTACTCATGCACATGTGCTAGAGCTAAGAATATGCTCTAAAGGATATTATGTAATTTGTAAACTTAACTCTATAAACAATCTTATTTGAAATAAAATATGTTTATGGTTTTATCTTCTATTATATGCATTGTTATACAGTAGCATAAATAATAGATTGATTACATTAAACATATATATGTAGAAAATTCTTAGGAGAATAATAAGAATAAGACACATCCATGGCGGCTAGGATTTCTGGCTAAAATTCACTAACAAAGATTCCAGAGCAGATATTCCTATAGATAAATGTAATGATGATGGGTTTACTGAGGTGGTATATAGGAAGGCGAGAAAGGTAGGGAAGCATGAAATTCATACATATGGCAATAACGCTAATTCATCTGGCACGGATTTGAACAGTAGACATTCTACTGGTCATTTTGCTAGGTTTTCTTTGTTTCATTCTTCAGGGCATAATCGTTCTTTTGTGCCAAATAATAGATAATTTCTATCTATTGCTGAAGTATATGATGGAAAGAAAAATACTACAGATGTTAATCATGATAATAAACCTAAAACTCGGTGCTTGGAACGAATTGGTGGTAGATCTGGATGTTTCTTCTAACTCACCTATTACATATTTTCCTCCTCGTGAGATTAACAAATTAAAATATGCTAAAATAGATTCACAACTAGTTCAATTGGAAATAAGAATGGACAAATGTTGTAGCTATTTATGTCATCGATCCAAAACCCTACTACCAGTTTTTTAGAGCCTATGTAATTAGGGTATGGACACCATTTGGAGATTTTAAAATTTTCTCTTAAGAAAATGAAATTATTTAATTAAATTTGAAAATAAAGAAGATTGTGATATAGTACCAGTTAATGACCCTTGTTTTTGTGATAAACGGTTAATGATCATGAAAACGTGGAAGGATGGTATGAAGCTAACTATGGAATTCATAAAATATCTTCCTATTTGGGTTTGTTTTCTGAACCTAGATTTGGATTTTTGGATTGAAGATTGGAAGAATTGCTTCTATAATTGGTTTTCTCATTAAGCTTGATCAAGTTACTAAAGGAATGATACACTTATCTTTTACTAGAGTGCTTACACAAATTGATAAAAACTTTACATTTCCCAAGCAGATTCCAATTTTAGATGCTGAAGATAACATTATATGGTAGGAAGTTATGTATAAACGGACCCCGTTAAAACGCTCTGATCGTCGATGTTAGTATCATTCTGATAGAAAGTGAAATTTAGTTATACGTGGCTGCCAAATCCAAAATCTAAAACAGTTGAAGGTAACTCCATGCACGTAGACGTTCACGATGGATGTGATGCAAATATTAAGGCAGAAATATAGATGCAGGGTGTAAGACAGCAAGCTATGGAAACAACTGCTAATAATTTAAATGCGGAGAAAAGTGTTAGCAGTTCTTTAAAGTCCAAAATTATTCACAAAGTATCTAATGCATCAAATAAATGGCCATTTACTAAGAATACAGATATGGCTAATCAGGTTAATAATAAATTCAGTTTGGATACTACTGATACTAATTCCAACGCTGACATGGAGATTGCAGTTGAGGATGAGAGAAAAGAAATTTGGGTGCTCCTTTGAATGATGACCAGGTGAGCTGTAAAATAGATCCTGTGTCTGCATCAAAAGATAAAGGCAAGTAAATAGTTAATGATACGGAAAGCAACTCTTTTGCTAACATGGTATACACTATAACACTCCAATTACAAAAAATTCTAGCATTAGAATTACATGTAGAAATTGACAAGAAGAAGGTAATTTCGAGTTTAAGGCGGAAGGGGTCGGTAGGGGTTACTAATAATCCTGCTTGGTCTGAGCTTATCAACGAAGTAAGATGAGTTCTTCACCTAGTAACTTTAAAACCGAGGGAATTTCTATATCTACTAAATAATGTCCTTCCTTACTTGGAGTGTAAGGGGAATGAATTCCTCTACAAGAAAATTGGATAAGCATATTGTAAATTATAAAGTTTCAGTTGTGGTTCTAGATCAACAGAAATAATCTGACAAGGATATCAAAACTTTTGTCAATGGGCACTATCCTAGTTGGAGCTTCGGTTTAAATGAATACCCTAACGAAAAGAGTAGAATATGTGTAATGTGGGACTAAAATTATTGGCAATTTAATCTCCAAAAACCAACAAGCTATATATGGTATTTTACATAATCTTGGAGGTCTAAAGATTATATTTACTGCTTTTTACGGACTTCATCTACAAACTCAAAGACGAGTATTGTGAGATCACATTAAGTCCATTGCTTAATTCAACTCTTTTCCTTAGATTATCTCAGGAGATTTCAACACGGTCCTACGTAATTCCGATAGAGTTGGGCCAGTTAATAATTCCAGAAATGTCGATGAGAATTTTTAGGGGAATGATTGAATCGCTACTCTATACATTTACGAGTAGGCCAGATATTATGCATAGTGCCTATCTCTATGCAAGATACTAATCTCAACCCAAACAGACCCATTTAAAAACTGTTAAACGTATCCTAAGATATGTAAAATACACTTTAGACTATGACATATTTTACCCTAACAATAATTCATTTGATTTAGTCTCATACTGTGATGCTGACTATGTTGGTCGTAAATCAGACCAAGTACAAGTGGAACTTGACATTTTTTAGGACATTCTTTGGTTTCCTGATTTAGTAAAAAGCAAAATACTATCTCACTATCAACAACTGAAGCAGAATATATCTCTGCCGCTTTGGCTTGTCAAGTAATCTATGTGTAACAGACCCTAAAGGATTTTGGATTAAATATTTCAAAATCACCAATTTTTTGTAACAATACAAGTGCAATAAATTTACCCAAAAATCATACTCATCATGTCAAAACAAAACATATTGATATCAGACATCTTTTTCTCAGAGATAATATAAGTAAAGAGATTATTTCTCTTGAATTTATTAACACTGAGAATCAAATGGCTGATATTCTAACCAAATGGATCAAATGAAACAAATTGTGAAACTGTTCATCCTAACAAAAAGATCAGGCTTTTAAAAGATCATCCTGTAGAAAATATACTAGAAAATATTGAATCTGTTGTTAGGAGTAGAAATCAATTAAACAAGATGAGTAAGTAGCTTTTATATCAAATATTGAACCAAAAATCCAAAGGAAGCATCATTTGATGATTCATGGTTTCTTGCTATGCAAGAAGAACTGAATCAATTCACCAAAAATGATGTATGAGATCTTGTTCCTAGACCTGAGGATAAAACTATAATAGAAACTAAATAGGTTTATAAAAATAAAATGAATGAACAAGGTGAGATCGTTAGAAATAAAGCTCGGTTAGTCGCGCAAGATTATTGTCAAGAGGAAGGAATAGACTATGATGAAACCTTTGCACCCACAGCAAGATTAGAAGCCATTAGAATTCTGCTTGCTTTTACAAACATAACAATTTCAAATTATTTCAATTGGATGTCAAAAGTGCATTTCTAAATGGTTTTATTAAAGTATATGTTTATGTTGAACTACCCCCACTTTTTGAAGATGAAAAGTTTCTAAATCATGTTTACAAATGAAAGAAAGCTTTATATGGCCTGAAACAAGCTCCTAGAGCGTGGTATGATAGACTAAGATCTTACCTATTACAGTCAAAGTTTGAAATTGGTAAAGTGGATAATACTCTTTTTATCAAAAGAAACAAAAATAATACCCAGTTAGTATAGATTTATGTAGACGATATAATTAATTTTTGGATCAATAAACAATGAAATAAACAAAGAGTTTTCTGAAATAATGACAAAGGAGCTTGAGATGAGTCATATGTGTGAACTTTCTTTTTAGGATTGCAAATAAAATGATAAGATAGTGGTATTTTCATTAGTCAAGAAAAGTATGTTAGCGATCTAGTTAGTAAGTTTTATATGACCACTGCGAGGGGAAAACCTACTCCTATGGCAACCAATGAATCCTTGAATAAAGAAGACATGTCAAAAGATGTCGATCAAAAACTATACAGGGGAGTGATTGTATCACTACTCTATTTAATTGCGAGTAGGCCTGAAATCATGCATAGTGTCTGTCTCTGTGCAAGGCACCAATCTCAACCCAAATAGACCCATTTAAAAGCTGTTAAATGTGTCCTAAGATATGTTAAACACACTTTAGACTATGGTCTATTTTACCCTAAAAATGATTCATTTGATTTAATATCATACTATGATGCTGGCTATGCTGGTTGTAAATTAGACCGAAAAAGTACAAGTGGAACTTGTCACTTTTTAGGACATTCTCTGGTTTCCTTATTTAGTAATAATCTATATATTGTTTCATTATCAACAACTGAAACAGAATATATCTCTGCTGCTTTGGCATGTTTTCAAGTAATCTATATGCAAAAGACCCTAAAGGATTTTGGATTAAATATTTCAAACAACCAATTTATCGTGACAATACAAGTGCAATACATTTATCCAAAAATCCTACTCATCATAGCAGAACCAAACATATTGATATCAGACATCATTTTTCCAGAGATAATATAAGTAAATAGATTATTTCTCTTGAATTTATCAACATTGAGAATCAAATAGCTGATATTCTAACCAAACCCTTGAATCAATCAACCTTTACTAAATTTAGAAAAGAACTAGGTATTTGCTCTATAACTGAGATATAGAATGTAGATATAGTAACATATATATTTAAATAAATAAAGAAAAATAAAAATTGTCAAAATTTCCATAAGGATGTTGACATACAACGGTAAAATTTAAAATTTGATTTTCCTTCTAAAATTAGTTTGGTTATTATATATTCTCCATGTTTCGAATTCTTCTGTCTTCCACTTCATTTCTCTCTATAATAAACTTTTGAGAATATAAATAATGGTCTCCTCTTCCAAATCAAACCAAAATGCGACTTTTTCTTTCCCTTCTCCTAATCCTTGTCCATTTCATCTAACTACACTGGCCCGAGTCATGAAGATAGAGGAAACTTTGCGCTCTGCAAATGATGACTAAGTTGCAAGTCATGCAAATAAAGATGGCTAAGGAACAAAAAAAACAAGGCCTGGAGAATCATGCGGAGCCAATCGTGATTGAAGATGACTCCTCTAATATTCATATTTATAATCCATCAAGAAGACGACAGAGAAGAAGAAGAAGTGCAATGGACGAAGACGATAAAGTCATTTGCGTTGGAGAAGTCTGTTTTGATAAATGTGGTAATTTGGTCAAACAATGTCGCAACTTTTGTCTCCATTTCCCAAATTGTTCGATTCACAAGTCACCAATTATCAAAGACTCTCATTAGATTGTTTTTATGTTAATGTTTTTATATGTTGTGTGTATTTATATATATTTATGTTTATATATGTAATATAACAATATATATATATAATAAAATTATATTTACGTTTCGCTTAATTATACTTCGTCGTTAATATTTAGTTCCATAAGTATTAGTTTAAGGGGGAGTTATGTAGTTTAGGATTAGTTTTTGTTGATGACAATGGGGGAGAATTATAAAATAGGGTAGGATAGCCAGGCCATTAGTTAGGCTTAGATTAAGGGGGATTTAGTGGAATAAAGTGGAGTTGTTGGAATAAGGGGAAGTCAGAGTAGAATCAAAGTTAGGTGGAGCATATTTTATAAATATTGGTTATCATCATCAAAAAGTGAAAGATTGTTAGTTCCTGAGATGATGGTTTTGATGAAAACAACCTTAGGACTTGTTATAAAATATAAATACTAATATTCTTATCTATATATGTATGTATGTATGTATGTATGTATGTAGGATATATACGTTAGAACCTCTATTGTTGGATTTTAGTGACAACAACTATACAATTATGCCAAAGAATCTCTAAGCTAATTTGCAGGTATATGGGCATCAAAAAAAGATAAACAAATACATTCAAAATGAAGATACATAGTACAAAAAAGGATGAAAGTATGTATATGGAGATACAAGAAGAGATACACACGATAGAGACAAGACAAAGATGATAAACAAAGTATTATTAGTCATAGAGTGTCGTGTCTAGAGTTTATAAATGTTAAAATCTACTCCAAGTGGTATACACACATATATATTCATATTTTAAATGAAAAATTAAGTTTTCAGAAATTTTTTATGGAGTGGGACTCGAACTGGGTCATTAGTTTAGAAGGAAAGTGCTCTAACTAAATGAGCTATGATAATTTTTGTTAAAGTTTATAATTCAACCGGTTGAATAATACCATTCAGATGACTGAATGCTGAAACAAAGCATAAATTTTTATGCAGTTTCAGTCGGCTGAATGAATTCATTCAGACAGCTGAATTAGGTCAAAAATAGCCTATTTCTTTGCTGTTTTTGCTTTTTAAAATTCAAAAGGCTGAATAAATTCATTCAGCTGGTTGAATATTTTCAACGGCTATTTTTTTATGAAAAGACACTTCTTTTCATCGAAGAGAAACATCCTCAAACCAACAGTTGCACCTATTTCTTTTCATTGTTACATTTCAACAAAGATTGCAACTTTTTAATCTCTATAAATAGATTTCATAATTCAGCAAACAATTCACCGAAACTAATTTTAATATTCTTGAATTCTTATCTATTCTCTATTTTCCAAACTGCACTTAAACTGCTTACATTCTCTGATCGTTGATCACTCATCTTCCACTATTCTCAAACTTATTACACTATATATCAAAAAGGAGAAGATAATAGGAGGATTGTACTTAATTGACTTATCTGTGCTATTTAAAAAGCATACTACTGTCAGATACTTTTGTTATTTGTGAAGAAGTCCTATTCGGTTTCTTAGGTGGTAGAAGTCCTATTTAGTTGCTTAGGCGGTAGAAGTCCTGTTCGGTTGCTCAGGCGGTGTAAACATATTCCTCCGGGTTGAGTGAGGGTTGCTAGTTTAATTCCATAAGGAGACTGGGACTGGATGTAGTACGAAAGTTCAAACCAGTATAAAAATCTCTGGTGTCATTTACTTTACTGCTTTTACTATTTACTTATTCCACACAAGTAGTTTACTCATATTACACGATTCTATTGCACAACCTTCATTTGGTATCAGAGCATTGTAATTTGGTATCAAAGCTTGGAATTCTATCAATCATCGCAACATCATAAAATAATGGCCAGAAAAAGATCCAATCGAAATACAACAAGCAAAATCCATGTCAAAGCCACCAATAAGGACTACAAAAAGCTACTTTCTAATTTACAAATTTCAATAAAAGATAATAATGAATTAGTTAGTATAAGCGATAAGATTTCACAGCTTAATTTTATTATTTTAGAAAAGATGAAATCTGTTGAACTTGAAAATGAGAAATTGAAAAACGAGAAATTAAATTTAGGAAATCAACTTGGTATTTTGAAAATTAATTTTGAGGCTCTTAAAGATTTTCTAGATGAACACAATACTTTATTTGAAAACGAAAAGGAATTTTTTTCAAAAGAAATTACGGATTAGAAAAGACAAAATGATTTATTACAATCATCTTTTGATAATTTAGAATCTCGAATTTTTCTTCTCAAAAATGAGAACTGTACGTTAAAAAGGAGAATTCTAAATTAAACAAGCAAATTGATATTTCGAAAAACAATAATATTTCTTTTGAAAACCATAATTGTGACTTTAAAGCTAAATTTGATAAACTTAATACTGAAGTCATAAAATTTAATAAAGGAAAAAACGATGTAAACATGATTTTATCTAGTCTATACCTATATATGATAAAAGTGGTTTATGATATAATAAAACTGATCGTAGAAATAGCACTGGATAAGCTTTCATGTATAGTAAAAATGTTAATGGTAGTACTAAATTTCGAGTAAAGTCTAAATCCAGTTTTTATAGAAATTCAAATACTGCTATGACTAATAATGTTTATAATTTCTCTAAAAGTACAAAATCATTGACTGGAAATATGAATAAAAATTATCTAAGCATTTTGATTCCTGTTAATTGGAAAAATAGAGAAAAATACACTAATGATTATTTTGATATGGTAGTTAATAATGAAAATTATATATATAAAGGTTCAACCACACCCAAATGGGTATGGATTTCCAAGATTTAACCCCCTGAACCCTAACATAGAAAGTGGGTTCAAAAATGTTTATTATTTATTGTGGGTACTCGGAGAAACAAAAAGAAAATGATAGATTTTGGAATTTTAAAGGATGTTCCATACGTTTAATAGAATTACGTGCTTACAATGAAATATGGACTTCAGAAAATATACTAAAATCTATTTAATTTTTCTCCATATTAATTTTATCCCGCTATTTACAAGATATTTTATAAAATTTATTATATTCCGTTATTCTTTTGATAATGACAAAGGGGGGAAATTCATATGCATATTGATAGAGGGAGATGTTATACTTAGGTGGAGCTTTAAATATATTAATATTATTTTATATATAGAATGAATTTTTTTTTTAAAATGTATAGTTGTCGTCATCAAAAAGGGAGAGAATGTTAGAACCTCTATTGTTGGATTTTAATGAAAACAACTGTATAGTTATGCCAAAGAATCGCTATGCTAATTTGCAGGTGCATGGACATCAAAAAGAGTAACCAAATACATTCAAATTAAAGATACACGGTACAAAAAAGGATGAAAGTATGTATATGGAGACACAAGAAGAGATTTATACGATAGAGACAAGACGAAAGTGACAAACAAAGTATTATTAGCCATAGAGTGTCGTGTCTAGAGTTTACAAATGTTAAAATCTTCTCAAATAGTATACACACATACACATCCATATTTTAAATGAAAAATCAAGTTTTTTTTTTAAAAATTGCATGAAGCAAGACTCAAACCCGGGTCATTAGTTTAGAAGGCAAGTGCTATAACCAAATGCGCTATGATAATTTTTGTTACATGCTATAATTCAGCCGGGTGTATAATACCATTCAGATAGCTGAATGCTGAAACAAAGCATAAATTTTTATGCAGTTTCAGCCGGCCGAATGAATTTATTCAGACGGTTGAATTGGGCTAAAAATAGCCTATTTCTTTGCGGTTTTCGATTTTTAAAATTCACAAGGCCGAATAAATTCATTCAACCGGCCGAATATTTTCAACGGCTATTTTTATGAAAAGGCACTTCTCTTCATCGAAGAGAAACATCTTCAAACCAACAGTTGCATCTATTTCTTTTCATTGTTACTTTTCCACAAAGGTTGCAAATTTTTAATCTCTATAAATAGATTTCAGAATTCAAGAAACCATTCACCGAAACTAATTTAATATTCTTGAATTCTTATCTGTTCTCTATTTTTCAAACTGCACTCAAACTGCTTATATTCTCTGATCATTGATCACTCTATCTTCTACTATTCTCAAACACACAATATATTAAAAAGAAGAAGATTATAGGAATATTGTACTTAATTGACTTATCTGTGCTATTCAAAGAGCACGCTACTGTCATATACTATTGTTATTTGTAAAGAAGTCCTATTCGGTTGTTTAGGCGGTAGAAGTCCTATTCGGTTACTTAGGCGGTAGAAGTCTTGTTCGGTTTCTCTGGCGGTGTAAACTTATTACTCCCAGTTAAGTGAGGGTTGCTAGTCTGATTTCAGAAGGAATCTGTGATTGGACATAGAATAGGAGTTCGAACCAGTATAAAAATCTCTGTTGTCATTTACTTTACTGCTTTTACTATTTACCTACTTATTACGCACAAGTAGTTTATTCATATTACACGATCCTATAACACAGTCACCTTCATTTGGTACCAGAGTATAGTAACTTTCAATATATGCAGGTACTGAGAATGAAGACTATACAGTATAAAGATTCAACACTATGTATAGAGATTCAAGACAGATGAATTCAAGATTGAAGAAACCAAGATTGAAGACTCATGGGTATCAAGAGTTCAAGATATCAAAAGTTCAAGCAAGATAAGTAATAGAGTCTAGATTTATGTTAAAATTTCATAATAGCACCAAGATCTTTATTCGGATTTTAATAATGGAATGGAATCCACCTTCTCGCTTTAATAGTGAGATGGAAACCACGATTTATTTAGCGGGATGAAACCCATGACCTTCTCTAGTGGAATAGAATCCATGAAATTTTCAAAATGATTTATTTTAAATATATTTTTTCAAAAAATTTTTAAAGTCATCTCTCTAAGTTTAAATATTTTAGCCTTAAACTATTTTTATTATCTTTTATATCTTGATTTTGAAATTATCTCTTGTTTTTAAAATATCTCCTAGTTTTAATATTATAAGCTTTAAACCTCAAAAATATATTCTATACTTAGTTTTTAATATTAATTTTATATTATAGATTATATATTTTTAAGATTACTTTCTCTTTTATAAGTTCAAACTATATTCAAAATGGTTTTAAAACTTCAGTAATTGTTTTGACAAAATTTTAAAAAGAAAATCTCTTTTAAAAACAAAAATCAATTTTCATAATTAACTAGGGCATGTCGACATACCCCATCCCCCATGTCGACATGGTGACCATAGAAATTCAAACTTCAAATTTTCAAATGAAGAGTGTCTATTCATCATAACCTTTCACGAATGGACATGACTGTTGTTCTTCTATAAATACCAGTTGTTTTCAACGAATTTTAAGTTAGTTTTTATTCATTTATTCACACCTTCTTCTCCACTCAAATATTCTCTTATATTTTAACAAAACTCTGTCGAAATCCTAAGTAAATCAAACTTGATCTTCTCTAGTTTGATTCCCTGCAACTCTCTCTCAAAGATCTCGGTGTTATTTAGAGTTATAGGATCATTTGTAATCAAAGATCGAAAGATCGAAGTGCATCGGGTCTGTCTTTCTATCAAAGTGATATTGAAGATGGTGTGATTGTTGCATGTAAATTAATTGGGTGTGATTGTAGCCCGTAAATCAATTAGTTGATCATGTAGCCTAGTTAAATCAAGAGAGTTTGCCCTGGACTCGAAGGTAGGAGGGTGTATCTCGTGGTCTTAAAATCGAGGTTGTAATATCGATATTATATTTGAAAAGAAATCCGCACAATAAATTATGTGGGACTGGATGTAGAGTAACTCCGAACTAGTATAAAATTCTGGCATATTCTTTCCTTTACCGTTTTTATTTACTATTTGCATCTGTGCATAATTCTATGATTGTTTCTGTGTTTGTGAATTGCATCTGTTTGGATTTAATTTGAAAAGATTTCAAAAAGATTCATAAAATTAATTAAACACTATTCACCCTCCTTTAGTGTTAATTCTACCTTAAGATCCATAATCCGCATTTTCAACATGGGTAACAGGTTTACTTAGAGAGGAGGTAAAAAAATTCCTACATAAAGTAAGCTTGACAAGATTTTCACCAATTTTTTGTTCCAGTCTTTGTTTCCCTAACACTAGTGCCAATATCTTACCACACTCCATAAGTGACCATTGTCCTATGCTAATACAATTACATATGGTGCTTCTAACCTGAAAAATATTCCATTTAAATTTAACAACATGTGACATATTTTTCTAGTTATGAAGAAGCAGCGGCAAGTGCTTGGTCAATTGATAATGCAGGTAATTAACTATTTAAATTATTATAAAGGCTGAAATAAGTCAAACTTTCGCTTAAGCAATGGAATAATGGTTGAGTGTCTCTAAATGAGATTATTAGTCAATTAAGAGAATATAATAATAGATTATATGAGCAGTTGCTAGAAAGTTCCTCGATAAAAAAGTGGTGCATGACTATAAAATAATCTCTTTCAACTAGAATGAACCTTGTATAATCATGCTCTCTATGACAAACAAAAATCTAAAATTAATTGGTTGAAACATGGGGATCAATGCACAAAAAAAAATTACTCAAAAATGTCAAGCAGTAGAAATAGAAAAGCTCTTAGTGTGATATTAAATGAATCTGGTCAACCTGCTACATATTCGGCTACTATCTAAGCAATGTCAATTTCTTATTTTCAGAGCCATATAATGCAGCAATGGTGGTTAATAATTTTGATAATATCATTTGTAAGAAAATACTGTCAAACTCTACTAGGAAATTCCTGGAATTAGAAGTTAGCGATGAGGAAATTAAATTAGCCGCTCTCCAAATCAATGAGGACAGTAGTCCAGGGACTGATGGACTGGGCTTAAAATTTTATAAATATCGTTGGGGCCTTATTAAAACTGATCTAGCAGCATCTGTTATGGACTTATTATAAAAGAAATTAGTCATACTTTTATCACTTTTGTTCCTAAGAAAGACAATGCTTCTTCTATTTCAGATTACCGTCCTATATCTTGTTGTAATGTACTTTATAAGATTATTTCAAATATCATATGTGGTAGGATCAAAGAGTAAATGATTGAGCTAAATTTTACAAATCAGAACGCCTTCATTCGTGGGAGAAATATTAGTGAAAATTTTCTATTTGCCCATGAGATAGTAAGAACATTTAATAGGAAAGGTTCTAGTAACTGATGCTTGAATGTGGACTTACATAAAGCACATACTTATGTATCTACCCTAACTTTTTCCATAAGTATTGGGAGTAGCCCCCATGGTTTTATAAAGAGTAATAGAGGCTTAATATAGGGAGATCCTTTTTCTCCCTATCTCCTTGCTATAGTTATGGAATTTCTGTCTTTATCTCTTGAGTTAGAGTATTTAAGGGCCAAAATGTATCCTATTTACAAATGTGATCCTATCATTAATCATCTTATCTATGCTGATGGTCTTCTCATTTTTGTCAAAGCATGCCTAAACACTGTAGCCACTTTTAAGAGGGTTCTGTCCAGTCTAAAAGATAAGGCTGGCCAGGCTATAAACGAGCAAAACCTAACTGTTTTTTCGCAAAGGCGTGCATAGAAAACAATTTTTTTTTAATATATCTTAGTTGTTCTATGGAAAATTTTCTTATAATATACTTCGGAATTCCTCTAAGCAGTTCGAGTTAAAAATTTTAAACTTTAACAGACTGCTTGACAAACTTAAAAAGAAGCTAAATGGTTGGAATGTTAATTTATTAACCATGAGTGGTAGGTTGGAATTAATCAAGACAATTGTTTATGCCATGATCTCCTTTTGGATTCAAATTTACTAAATGCCAATAGGTATTATTAAGAAAGTAGACATAATATGTGCCAATTTTTTATGGCAGGTAAACATCATAAAATTAGTTGGGACAATGTTTGCAAATCAAAAAATGAGGGGGTCACAGGGTTAAGGAAAATTCAGGATATACAAAATGTAATTTCTACAAAAATTATTATGCAAATTATTGGAAAATAATAATTTATGGGCAAAATGGACGTGGAGTAGATATTGTTATAAAAAAATTTCTACATTATAACTAAAGACACTAATTCTTCTATTACTTGGAAAATAATTCTTAGAGCAAGTGAGAGTAGCAGAGGCCTCATAAATAAGAATTTGCGAATGGAAGAGTTGCTAATATTTCGTTTGATCCATGGCTACATGGTGAAACTCTCGTTCATATGCAAGGCTGGCAGTATATGAGCAAGGTTGGAGGTAGTAATAAAGAAGTTTCTGCATTGATTTCAGGATCTAAGTGGTGTCTTAACTCGTCTAGCTTACACCTCAATATATGTAATACAATTAAAAACATTAGCATAGACAAGGATAGAAATGAAGGTTATTGGTGGCGACTTCCTACAATTAATGTAAATTCTCTATTAAGTCGGCTTGGGACGGTATGACATTTAAATCACCCAATGTTTAATGGCATCATCATATATGGAATATTGTTTATGCTCCTAATATGTCCTCCACTTGCACGTATTTTGCGTTATTAAACATGTTGAATATGCAAGTATATGATTTTTTTTTTATGATAATAAACATATATATATATATATTTAAATGTATTTGTTAATGTATTATTTTATTTTCATAAAATTAAATAAATATTTGCTGAATAAAGTAAATAACACAGAGTTTAAATTCAAACATATATTTATTACAATTTTGAATAGTACAAATTTGGGCTCTCACTATATATATACAATTTCAATTACAATACAATTTCAATCACATCACAATTATCATTTACATATGCACCTCAATACGTTTCACTCATTCACTCGTATTTTATCTTCAACTTCATTCCAAATTGAATCCAGCATCTGAGCTCTGTACAAAAATACACATTGACGCAGTAAAATTGAAAATAAAATATTTTTGTAGTGTAAAATAAAATGTAATTTTGAAAATATTATTTGCCTCAGTTATTTAGGTTGTTCATCATCATTTATTTTTGAATTCAACGTACACGAATAGCTTGTGACATGCACAGTGTATCACTGTACATGCCATAAGGCCATGCACACCGATATACACTTGATGAAGTTACAGGGACATGTGAGCACAAGGTCAAACCCAATCAAAAGCCAGGTTCAACTCAAGTGCAATACAAATAAATTCACGACACGAGCGCAAGGTCAAATCCGAGCTATAAGATGGATTCAACACAGGTACAAACAAAATGTACAAGTTCAAGAAAATGGTCAAGACAACTAAAACAAGCTCGATCAAAATTCATTGCGTACACTTAAAAATTGCTCGACGCACAATGAATCTGCGCCAGACCAAGCTAATGAACAACAGAGATGTGTGCACATACACTAGACTACAAAGAGACAAGGCTACGACTTCCAGTACATATGCATACATACATGAACCACACTGACTCAATTCAAATACAACCAGACAAATTTAGAGATGATCAAAATACATTATGTCTGATCAAAATACATTATGCAAATACACATAGTCAGCGCACATGAGTTCAAATGAAAATTCAGTGTCGACCAAAACTGCATCAAGACTCAAATATCATATGTACAAAATCAATGCAACAAAGTGAACATGCAATCAACCAAAACATCAACTCAATTCACAACCAAAGACCAGCTAATCCAGACAGCATGTAGACATCAAGTAGATGAGCAAGGCTGCAAAGATACATCATGAAACCAGAGTGCATAGCATCTATACCAGACTTATATATGAATGACTAGACCAACCAAACTCGAACAATATATGCAATGCACAGTTAGAACCAGATCAATATCAGTAGACAGTGCAATGAAGACCACAAGACTCAAGTCTACAACATAACAACATGAAGTCTAATCATAACTCAAATGCCACCAGACAACAGAAAATTCTACATGAAGTCAAAAGGAAAAAGTGTCCAAATGCTACAAGATACTTTATTGGAAAGAACAACAAAACCTGAACCAGTGAATCACATAACAACTCACAACAGATTGAAAATGCACAACTAACTTGACTGCAATATCAACGAAAAAAATGGTTACAACAAATCACAATGCATACTCAAATATCAATGAAAACGACATAGTGACCCATGGAAATGCAGACACAAAAATATACGAATTCAAACAAAGTCATGTTAAATGCCAAAGTCATGGAACGACAGCGTCAACATCAAAGACCAGACTCAAAGTACATAAAGCAGTGAACTATATATGCAGTGTTCAAGACAGAAGTCAAAATCATAGTAGTATCAAGTGGCCAATGTCAAGAGAATAAAGTTAGGAAGGTCAGCAGCAAGTTTTACAATTCAAATCAAAGTGACTGAAGTCAAAAGCCAACAAATCGTGAAAGTTAGAAAAATGAAAACGTCCAGATTATCACAGTACGAAAATCATGCCATAGTGGCCATGAAATCAAACAAGCTGTGACAATAAAGTAATAAAGAATTATATGATTTGAATAAGTCAGAAATCATCACAAACATTCAACTTAAATCGAATGGCCCAACAAAATCATTGACGAATTCAAATAAATCTATACAAATGAAAATATAGGAATTCGAATCCTACAAAACGCAATCTTCATCGGCATGTAAAAAACCATTCGATTTCAAGAAAAAATGAATAATCATTCAACTCGAATCAAGATCGAGTTGAAGCAAGTTAACGAGTAAAGCAGAAAGCATAAATTACATAGCATATTTTACGAATTGAACTCGATCATCGAAGTAGCCGAAGAAAGCTACAAGGAGGAGGTCAATCGACAGAGCAAGGAAAGCAAAATCACATATTCGATCAACCAACTAAAGTTGGCAGCTTCAACAAAGTAAAACCCTAAATTTGGAAAAGGAACGAACAAAGACAAAGCAGCCATTTTTTATCGCAAATGAAAGAAGACATGGCTGATAGAAATAAAAAAGAGAAGGGGAACATTTTGTTGCATATTTAATTCACATTGGGCCGGTTTCTTTTATATTGTGCTTTAACTTTTAGGGTTTTATTGTTTATAATCGTTTTAAATTTGTATTTTTCTGTTAAACATTTGTGATTTCTAGTTGTTTGACTAGGGAAAGAATTACAGTGGTGTAGTTCGAGAACTCGCAACTCAGTGGCTGAGTTGTGGCGGTGTTTTGAGCATAGAGATAGCTTAGTCGATAGCGGGTGTCGTAAGTTTACGTGTGTAAGCGTCTGACTACTTAATTTCTAGTAGAAACCTTGGGGCAGCATGTAGACAGGGTTTTTCCGAAGCTGGGTAAATCTGTGTGTTCTATTTCTACATTTTTTATTATTCTGCTATGATATGTGCTGCTGTTACATGACTATTATCTGTGCTAAAATTATTTTGTATACTTCCGCATTAATTTTTTATAATTGATAGTATCACCCAATTCACCCCCTTCTAGGGTGAAATCGATCCTACAAAACAAACTTAACACTCTAGACAGAATTAGAAAATGAAATGGTAAAGTTTCACCAACATGTGGGTTTTGTAAAAATGCTGATGAAACAAGAGATCATTTTTTTTTTGAATGTGTTTGCTCAAAAAACATATGGACTCAAATCAAGTAGAGATTTAACATAGACTTCCTAATGAATGCAAATCTACTGGATCATGTGAATGCTATTTCAACTAGTCTGCTAATGGGATCTCAACATGGCCATTATTCTTTATTTTTTGGGATTTGCGAAAAGGAGTTAGTAAGTTGGGATTAGTTCGAGGCAATTTAGGTGACAAACATGTCTTTGTTTCTTGGTTTCCAGTGGGTCCTCTTATGAGTTTGTTAATAGGATATTATTTTCCTATACGCTTAGTTTTTTAATGCATTCTCTTGTACCTTTAGTTGATATTATGCATCATTACGTGTGAGTTTTGAGGCAAAAGTTTTCCTTTCACTTGTTTTGAATTTGTTCAAGAAAAAGTTTTCCTTTCACTTGTTTTGAATTTGTTCAACTAAAGTTGTATAAACTCCTATATGTATATAATAAAGTACCAAGTTTCAAACAAATTTATTAAGAGAAATAATTTATCGATTTTAGTTACTAATGTGTTCATATTAATAAGTATTGAATCGATGTATACAAAGTACTAACTCCTTAAATGTTACTAGTTAACATGTATCGAGAAAAGATATCGATATGTCTATTGAGACCAGTGTTCGTAACGCTTTTCATACAATGGACGATGACTTATTATAACAACTTGGTTAGGAGCGTAATTTAATAAATATGATCGAACCAGGTTTTATGAATAAAATTTGGAATTTGGAATAAATATGTTGATTTCTAGAAATAAATTGAAATCTTGAGAAGGATAACTTTTCTAAATTTGGAAAATATTTTAAATGAAATAGAGGATGAATATTGGATAAATGAAGTTAAAATATTATTTTGGGAATTTATTCGACAGAATTATTTATTCAACATATTGTTTTATCAAGAAATAATTAAATATTGTACTAATTATAAAATTTTGATTTAAATTTCACATTCAAGACTAAGACTATATTTTATGGATTAAAAATGATTTAAATTCTTATTTTAGGAATAAGAATATATGTGTATATAGATTATTTTCAAGTAATTGAAATTTCCTTAGTTTAAAAATTGAATATGGCTATCGAAAAGGTATACTAAGCTACATATAATGCTAGAAAAATACTTTCATGGATTAGAAATTTTATAAATGAATTCACATGATTTAAAATATATCAATATGGGTTGATAGCATTTCCAAATGAAAGAAATACGGTTTTCTTTCTAAATGTAGCCTAAAACCCTTTATTCACTTCATGACAGGCTAAGTAAAAAATTATCTCCCTCATTTTCATTCACTAACTCCTTTTTAAAGCTCCTAAAACGTTGTCATTGTAGCGCTAACCTGACCGAAAGCAAAAATCAACAAATCCAATCTTATTTAAGTGTTATTCTAGAAAGGTAAATGCTCTTAATCCATCCTAACCCTCCAATATCTCTTAACTTAAGTTAAATTCAAATTTTAAGTATCATTTTGTGCTAGGCTTGCAGGAGTTTGAGTGAAATTTGGTTAATTTAATCCTTTGCATGCTTCTTGTGATGCTTTAACTTGCTGTATGTAATGGTTTTATGGACGTTTATGCTTGAGTTGATGGAAATATTTATATGAATGTATATAGCTTGTTTCATTGCTCTGATTATGAGAATATACCAAAGACCTAACTGGAAAATCACTCATTTGCTTGTTCATATGTTGTTAGTATATTTCGTGCCTTTACCATGTTATAGTACTATTAAAAGAAGGCCACATAATGCTGGAAGATCACCAAAAAAGTTATTGGAATGGTGGGAATTTGCTAGTAGAAAATGCTTCAGACCAATCGACCGGTCATGCCCTAAAGTAAGCTCCAAGTAAAATGCATTTTGGTTATTTCTATTTTTGGAACTTTTATTTTAAAACTTGTTTTAATAATTATATGCTTTCTAGCACACAAACACACACACATACATACATGCATATACATACATATATACATACATACATACATACATATATCTTTATTAATAGTTGTAATTGTAGGATCGATTTCACCCTAGAGGGGGATGAATAGGGTGATGCTATTAATTATAAAAATTATTGCAGAAGTTTATAAAATATTCTCAACACAAATAACAGCAAAATAATAGCAGAACAGAAAACAGAACACATAGATTTACCCAGCTTCGGCAAAACTCTGCCTATGTGTTGCCCCTAAGGTTTCTACTAGAAATTAATCATTCAGACGCTTACACACGTAAAATCGTGACACCCGCTATCGATTAACCTTAACTCTACACTCAAAATCTTGCCACAACTCAGCCACTGAGTTGCGAATTCTTGAGCTACACACCGTAGTTCGTCCCCTAGTCACATGACTAGAAATTACAATGTTTAAAAGAGAAATTAAAAACACTTTAAAACAATAAAATAAATAAAATCTAATTTTAAACATTAAAGCCCAATATCATGTAAAAAGAAGCCGGCCCAAAAATTAAAGCATAAGAATAAACTTATCTCCCTTCTTTTATTTCTGCTTGTATATTACTTCAGCCCGCTTCCCTGCTTGGTGAAAATGGCGGCTCGTTCCTTTATTCGCTTGCTCGAAAATTATGGCTTTTCAATTGAAGAAGCGCAGACTTCAATTTGATCAATTGAATATGTGATTTTGCTCCTTGAGCTGTCGATCGACCGTCTCCTTGTAGCTTGCTTCGGTTGCTTCGATCGAATTCGATTTTTTACTCGGATATGTAATTTATCTCCTATGTTCTTCTCATTAGTTCGCTTGAAATCGATCTTGACTCGAGTTGAATGATTATTGTTCTCTGTTTAGCTCGAACTCGAATGCATTTTCACTCCGATGACGATTGGTTTTAAATAGGATTTGAATTCCTATTTTCTCGTTCGTTTGGATTTGTAATTTAATTTATCTCGACCATTGATCTTCGTTTGGATGCTTGAGATTATTATTGACTTATTCAATTCATATTTATTTTGATTTTTTGCTTCTCACGGCTTGTTTGATTTCGTGGCCACCACGGCTTGATTTGCAGTTGACCTCGCATTCTCTGATTTTCTGAATATCAAGGCTTTGGGTTTCTGCATTTGAACTTGACATTGTTTATTCATGTTAATAATACTTGACTTGTTTGATTCTTTGCCTTTGACTCGACACGACTCTGTTTATGCGATGATATTATCTGGCTTTGACTTTGACATTTAACTTGGCATTTTCAGTTCGATAGTGAGTCTGGTTTGGCATTTGTGTTCCATCCCTGATAAAGTTGTAATTTGCATTTGGTTTTGCACATTTGTACATGTCTCTGATGTCACTGTTTTATTCGAGTCTGTGCATTCTACTATGGCTTGATGTCTTGTGGTCTTCATTTGCACACTGCTGTGTTTTCACTGGTTTGCATTAGAGTTTTACTGCTTTGAATTGCATACATATATGTTGCTTGGTTTTGTTCATGTACAGTCTACTTGACGTGATTACTTGATGCAGTAGTGTTCTTGTTTGCTGATGATGCTCTGACTGTTGAGGTAGTTCCGTTGATATTCGAGTTGCTATGCATTGCATACATGTGAGTTCATATATGTATGTGTTACTGTGCACGATGTTCACTTTCCTATGACATTTGGTTGGTCTTATTCATAACTCCATTTGTAAGTCCGGCTATTTGAACCATTCCTTTCACTTGACAATTTGGTTCATGTTCGGTCTTTGATATGCATGTGCACCATTGATGTTTGTATTGACTTTGATTGCTTGTTTCTCTGACCAGTTGTGGCATTCATACTTTACTATCATATAAGCTTGATGCCTCGATTTACTTGTGTACTTCATTTGCTCCTCTGGCCACTTGCCGATTACTGGTCTATTTGGTTCATGCTAGTCAAGTTGGACCAGTTCATTGTATTCATGTGAACTTCATTGTTTTGTTTGATCTGGTTCATGTATATGGAATATGCTCCATTTGTATATCCACTTGAGTCCGGTTCACCTTGAACTTCTTGTTGATTTTTGACATTGCACCCGAGTTGAATCCATCTTATAGCTCGGGTTTGACCTTGTGCTCGTGTCATGACTTTATTTTTATAGCACTTGCGCTATACCCGGCTTTTCATTTGGTTTGACCTGTACTCACCTATCCTATCAAGTATATATCGGTTTGCACGGCCTTGTGGCATGTATAGTGATACACTGTGCATGTCACAAGCTGTTCGTGTATGATGAATTCAAAATTAAATGATGACGAACAACCCAAATAATCAAGGCAAATAATATTTTCAAAAATACATTTTATTTTACACTACAAAATATTTTCTTTTCAATTTTACTGCGTTAGTGTTTATTTTGCATATTGCTCTGATGCTGGATTCAATCTGGAATGACATTGAAGACCAGTTTTGAGTGAATGAGTGATATGTAGTGAGGACAGTTATGTAATTAAAATGTATTGTAATTGAAAATTGTATATCTATAGTGAGAGCTTAAATTTGTACTACAAAATTGTAATAAATATTTGTTTGAATAAAATATCCTTTTGAATTTAAATTCTGTGTAATTTATTTTATTTAGCAAATATTTATTTAGTCTATGAAAAATAAAATAGTACATTTACAAATACATTTAAATGAATATATATATATATATATATATGTTTATTATCATCAAAAAATCATATACTAGCATATTCAACAATAATATCTTTGATGTCTCACTTTTTTTATCAGCTGAACTGCCAAAAACACTCTAATACTAAATCTTAATATCACTGGAAAATATGATTTAACATTTAAATTTTTTTATAAATTCAAAACGTCCGTATTTAAATATTATTAAATCATAATGTCACTTAAAGATAGGATCTAACAAATAATGTTCTTTTACAAATTCAAAATGTGCACCTACAAATATTATTAAATCTTAATATTACTTAAAAATCGGATCTAACAAATAAATTATTATTTAATAATATAAGTAAAAATTCAAATTAAAAAAATTTGATTTTGCAATGTAAATACAAAATTTAAACTAATAACAAATGATTTCAACGCAAAATATTTGATTAAATATTTCTACAAATTATTTTCTCTTATTCAATTATACTAAGAACTTCCTAAGAAGATGTATGGTCAAATTGAATGTAGTCCTAAAAGTTAATACTTCTGTTCATTCGTTTATAGTAATTAATTCTATTTTTTGATTCTTTTTAACTATTAACAAGTGTGTGTTACTATCTTTATCTAATTCAATTAAGTTGGTAAGATTTTAATTTTATATTTTGACTATTACAACTATTTGGACATAGATATAATAATAACTTATTATTATAGATTAAATGAATGCATCTATATTATTTTTTGATGTCTACATGCCGATTTCTATATTTTTCTCGACTTATGTATCGAGTAAACAATTTAACTATTTAAACATATTTTACTTACCACGTTTCTTAAACGTCCAGTCCAAATTTCACAAAATTTAACATCTTGACTACGGCCTAGTTTGAATAGAAATAGAATATTTGCAGTTTTTCCATGGTCTTGAACGTATTGGATAGAATTATGAAACCTAGGCACCTGGGACAAGAGATGTCAACCCTACCAAGGGAACGAAAATTTCGAAAATCCAAAAAATAAAAATTTCTCTAAACCATGTATATTCATATTTATGATTACTTTTACATTCTTTATATGTACTCATAATTTCCTACATTTTCCTTAAACATGAGTTGTATCTTAATAAGTTTGGTGATTTATTTTGAATGATGTAAACCATGAAAATTTAAAACTAAGGTGGGTACTGTTGAATGAAAGTGATTTTGAGAATGCATGAATAACTAGATAGATTATATTTAGTTCATTTATAGCGAGAGAGACTATCAAATAAACTAAATTGAATTAGTGTAGAAAACAAAGCATGGATATGTAAACTTAATGCACTATATGGGAGAGTTTTATACTTCCACCAAAAAGTCCAACTTAACTCAAAGATAAATTCACCAGCACGATAGTTATTTCGTATCGATTAGTAAATAGGAACTATGAAAAAACACTGAAACTTTATTGAAGACAAAAGAGTAATTAGAAAGTTACAATGTTTTTTCATGGGTTCCTTTTTATTAATCGATACTTAATAATTATCGCGTTGGTGAATTTATCTTTGAATTAAGTTGGACTTTTTTGCGAAGGTATTAAATTCTCTTAAATGGTGCATTAACTTTATTTATCCATGTTCGATTCTTTACCTAAATAATTTTGGCCAATTTCATTATTTTATCTAGTCTATTACTTTATATTAAAGTAGGAACTTCCACAAACTGACGTGGACTCCTCCGCTTTTCTCATTTCAAAATACCATTTTATTGTTCGCTTCCACGTTTTTTTCCCCTACTACCATTTCGTTATCTTCTTCTGCATTTATTTTTTTCCCCGCCTCATCTCGAACTGCTACACCACGTGGTTCTGCCAAATCCCTTCCCTTTCCACTTCATTGCCCTCTTTCTTCCCTAATACAGTAATGTCGAATTCCATCCTCCTCGTCTCCTCTTCCGATTCATCCTCCCCTACCTCAATGTCACTCCTGTACGCCAAATACTCAACACCGTATGACTCCTTTCCCACTCAGCATCGGCCGTAATGAACTGCCTTTCCGAACCTACAGGCGTCGTTCTGGCAATCATCCTGCCGAGTGCCCAACTAAGTATGGCCTGCTCTGTCCCCGTCCCCCCTACCGCTTAGTAGGTTGTATAGGTAACTGCTTCCTTCCTCACCGTATTAGAAGTTTTATTTTCTTATGGGATGACTGATTTGCTATCTCCGCTGTCGTCTTCCACCAATTAACATTGTGACTTTGACAATTTTATTTACACCCTACGAACTGTCGAATTTGTCTGACTCTATTTTTAATTTTGCGACGACTTTTCAGATATCCAGCCAGTCGACCCTGAGCATACGACTTCTAATTTTCAATTCATATATACTTTTACTGTGCTGTCTTTGTAAACTAATTTTTCCAAACCGACGATTAAAGGACGTAAAGCTTGGATAGAATTGAACCAATCCTATTGAATTATTAATTGACTAAGGTTTGAGTATGGGAATTATTAATTTGAAACTCTACACTAATAATTGTCAAATTCTAAACTATGCATTGTATCTATGTTAACTAAGGCTTGATCACTTACAAGTTACCATGAAATTACTGATGCAGTCATCTTTTGTTTCCCTCTGTTCATGATTTTCTTCCCAAATTGCTGCATTATGGGACTTCAAATTGATTCGACTGTTAAGTGTTTAGCTTATTCCTCTACCTTCACTGCAAAGAAAAACTAATTCACGTTAAGTGCTAATTTAGACATGTCCCTACAGCTTCATTCAAAATATATATTACATTGAACATGGACATTACTATTGTTTATTAATAAATGAATACACATATGAACTGCATCTTAAATGTAAAAAAAAATTGTACCCACTATCCATATTTACGCTTTACCAGTTACCTTACTAGATTGTATTCTGTATTTGAAAACCGTTGTTATCCATTGCATGGTTAATGTACCACTTTTGTGGTTTTGGTTTACTTAAAAAGTTATAATACAGAATACTGCTCAACTTGGATAAATAATTTGTTGTCTGTAAACAAGGATTCTCAACATAAATTATACTACCATCCGACTAGACAATTTACTAATTTGGTTTTCGACGTAAACCCAGTTTTACTGTTTGTATTTCAGATAATGCTTGCCTTAATTTTATTTCCCGCTTATTTACATTTATTTATATTATATTTTTCTTCTCCTAATATAGTTGAAGACTACCATATTTTTTTACATTCTCCTCCCCATTTTGGTTTTACGTATAACTGACTTATATATTTTATAGGCACAAACTAGTTTTTAACGGTGTTGAAATATGAAAAAAAAAATGAAGGTAATTGTGGGCTCCTACAACTGTACAATAATCACAGTTTACTAACACTGCAACATTCTGAATGTTTCGATTTTTAGCATAAACAAATAATGTTTCAATTTTACCGCTTCTATTATCGGCAACCCATCATTTACATTACATGCTTAGTTTGCACTATTGTTGTCTCATAAATTTTCAATAGATTTTTGATACAGTTCATTTTTGTTCACGAGATTATCTACGAATGCTTCACCCTTATTTAAACAATTATCGTCAACATGAATTACATTACACTCTCATTGCACCAGTTACCACTTTTTTTAAAATCCGGTGTTTACTTGTGCAGGCAATTGACGTTTATGTTGTGTAAACATAAGTTATACCGATTGGTGCACGGTTTAATTCAGAGCACGCTGCTTTAAGAATTGAAACTACAATCAACGTGCTTCGCTCTATTTTCGCTCAATTTATTACATCTTGCTGAATCGGTAACATTTTCCTTTCCCCTCTTCCTTTTTGACTTTTTGAATCAAATGCATTTCTGCGCTTCAGCTTGAAAGTATTTAATCCCCTTTTTAGGTTAAGTGAAGCACGAATAACCACGCTTTAGCGTCCATAATGATTTTCATTCAAATTCAGTGATATGTTTGTGTTTAGCGTGTAAGCGTTCCTTAACAAACTTTAGTTTATAAGAATTTCTCCACATTTCAAGTTTAAACCGCAAATGTCAACTTTGATTTCTCATACACTCATTCCAACGATTTGATCTATCCATATCAGATTGGTCGAATTTGTCTGACTCTATTTTTCATCTACGATGGCTTTTCAAATATCCAACTAGCCGACCCTAAGCATACAAATTCTAATTTTCAAGTCGTATACACTTTTCTATGCTGTCTCTTTAAACTAATTTTTCCAAACCGACGATCAAAGGATGTAAAGCTTCCATGGAATTGAACCAATCCTGTTGAATTAAAGGTGACATAAAAGTTATTTTAAATAAAACAGTGACATTATGAACTATGGAATCCTAACATTTACATGGATTTTCCATAAAAAATTATAACAAATACCATACTTGCATGGCATACATAATTTATGTCAATATTGGACATGTAAGTAACTGATTGATGCCTTTTGAATAGTGGTTTCCATAAATTTCGCTTTTACCATTATTATGTTTCTAAGAAAATTTTAATTGCTATTCGTTATGTGATAAAAAAACCGAGGACTGAATATGTTATACATTATTTATGATCCTTTGCTAAGCATAAAACACAATTTAAAATTGACTGTTGTTACATACATGGAGGCAATGAGATTCTGCAATAACAATTCAAATGTTTCTCTTTTAAGCCATGCAGCATTAATTAAGGGTTGAGCATGCCACTTATTAATTTGAAACTCTACACTAATAATGGTCAAAAGTATGAACTATGCGTTGCATCTTTACTAAATAAGGATTGATCACTTACAAGTTGCTATGAAATTATTCATGCAGTCATCATTCGTTTCCCTCTGTTGATGATTTTCTTCTCAAATTACTGCATTCTAAGACCTGAAATTTATTCGAATGTTAAGTGTTTAGCTTATTCCTCTACCTTCACTGTAAAGAAAAACTAATTCACATTAAGTGCTAATTTAGACATGTCCCTACAGCTTCGTTCAAAATATATATTACATTAAAGATGGAGATTACTAACGTTTATCAATAAATGAATATACATATGAACTGCATCTTAGATGTTAAAAAAACTTATGTCCACTGTCCATATTTACGCTTTACCAGTTAACATTACTAGATCGTATTCTCTATCTGAAAACTATTGTTGTCCGTTGCATGGTTAATGTACCCACTTCCTGGTTTTGGTTGACTTAAAAAGTTATAATACAGAATACTGCACAACCTGGATAACTATTTTCCTGCCTATAAAAAAGGATTCTCAACATAACTTATATTACCGTCCAATTGGACAATTTACTAATTCGATTTTTGACGTAAACCCGCTTTTATTATTTGCATCTCGGATAATTCTTGCCTTAATTTTAGTTTCCACTTTTTTATAGTAGTTTATATTATATTTTTCTCCTTCCAGTACAGTTGAAGATTATCATATCTTTTTAACCTTTTCCTCCCTTTTTTGGTTTTACGTATAACTAACTTATATATTTTATAGGCAGAAACCATTTTAATGGTGTTTGAAATTTGAAAAAAAAAATTGAAGTAAATTGCAGGTTCCTACAACTGTACAATAATTATAGTTTACTAACACCGCAACATACTAATCATTTCGATTTTTTAGCATAAACAAATGATGTTTCAAATTTGCCCCTTCTATTATCGGCAACCCCTCATTTACGTTACACGATAGGTTCGTACTACTGCTGTCTCATATATTTTCGACAGATTTTCAATACAATTCATTTTTGTTCATGAGTTTATGTATGAATGCTTTACAACTTATTTACTTCAATTTTTTGTTTTTGGTATATTTTTAATGCAATGTTATTGCTAACCATTTTGCTACATGTAAACAAGGATCATCAACTTGAATTACATTACACTATGATTGCACCGGTTACCTCTTTTTCTTAAACCCGGTGTTTGCTTGTGCAAGCAACAGGCGTTTGTGATGTGTAAACATAAGCTATACTAATTGGTACACAGTTGAATTCAAAGCACGTTGCTTTAACAATTGAAACTACAATCAACCTGCTTGGCTCTGTTTTTGCTCTAATTTATCACAGGTTGCTGAATTGGTAACAGTTTTCTGTACTCCTCTCCCTTTTTGAATTTTTGAATCAAATGCATTTCTGTACTTCATCTCGAAAGCGGTTAATCCTCTTCTCGGGTTAAGTGAAGCACAAATAACCATGCTTTAGCATCCATAATGCTTTTCATACAAATTCTGATATGTTTGTGTTTTGCGTGTAAGCGTTCCTTAACAAACTTTAGTTTATAAGAATTTCTTAATATTTCAATTCCAAACTGCAAACGTCGGCTTTGATTTCTCATATACTCATTCCAACGATTTGATCTATCTATATCATATTCAATGATCGGAGTTTTAGTTTTCATTATTTGAAGGACATAACATTGTCATCTATACTTACGCATGGGCCTCCTTACAATTTCATAATGCAAATGATTTGTATGCGATTATCCTAATGTTAGGTGTGCCATGCGTATCGCATATACAAGATTATATTTTTTAACCATCATTATTTTATTTATCTGACAAAACTAATAATGACGAACTGATAGATGACGCAAACAAATTAGAGGAAATTATAGCAGAAAATTTTTCTGATAACAAGGTGAAAACTAGAGAGGGGAAAACATTTTATGCAAATTATATGGGGCCGAAAACATAATAACCATTCCCTAACCAAACTTGGACTAATATTGCATGTAGTTTAGATAAGTATATAGTTTGAGTTAATCAAAATTACGGTAGGGGTTTATGTATTCCAGTCTTATTTTCTGTTCATTACCATTTAAACTATGCACAGATGATGAACTAAAGATACAACTGTGCATATCAACTTTGCACAAGTCCCTTTGAATAATTATGTCTTTGAATGCTAATTTCTCTTAATATTTGATGTCCACCTCTCAGTGCAATGAATTCGTTTCTCGGCAGACAAGGTTTATGAATACCCAGTCTATAGGTGCAAGAAAATAAGGTTTATGAGTACCCAATGTATGGGTCCAACTATAGCCGTCTTCCCTATTTTTCGTGGTTTTGTTCATTCCGACCTGCCTATTTTAATTGACTAAAACATGACTATTTTCATCTCTATTTGTGATGCTGCTTTCGAGCTGTCCTCACTTTAGGGTAGTAAAGTTAATTAGATGAATATTGCACATGCTGTTCTTTTTCTACTGCTGTATTACGATTTTTGTTTACCCTTCCTTGGCCGTATGGTCTAACCATATATAACCATTACTATTATTTTTTTTAAACCCCTTTTCTTTCCCACCAGCTGTCCTTGAATAAGCGCACTCATCATATCCAAAGTCAACAGGCTGTGTGGTTGCTTTTGATGTCAGACAGCAGCATATCACACACGCATGCATGTCAACAGTCGGTACACATACTTCATCTACCATCTTTACACACACTGTTCTACCATTTACAACTGTCTTAATGTTTCTTTACATTCTTCGTGCTGGTATACTAAAATTGCGCTGACTGTCATGAGGTTGAACTAATTTATAAACCCAGATATGCAAGTCTGCAAGAGCGAGATGTAGATTGCTGCTGGCGTGGAAATGGCCAAAAAGATATCATACAACCAGATGAATGCAGTGCAGCCACTTTGTCATGATTTCATAAACATGTCCCTGTATAATTTCACTTTCTTTGCTGAAAACATGAGGAGGATGCTATCAAGCTGATTTCTATCGAGTGATCTTACCATCGCCAGAGTTAGTCCATTTTACTACTCGCTTTTTTTCCTGTCTGACTACACTTACTATGCACAACCGTTTAGGAAATGCTATTCTCTGTTTGTAGTTTGTCAGATAAATCATCATCACAGACATCGAATACCGAGGTACAAAACAAGGAGGAAAGCAGTTATAGGTATGACTGGTTTTATTCTTCATCTGCTGAGGGACATTGACAGAGCTAAATACGCCTTCTTTACAGTATGGGTGTTATAGGCTTTGAATGTTCTTATCATTTTTGATTTTTATAGCAGAAAAACACGGCCTGACAGGATGTCCATCGACTTATTTCTGACATCATTTGACTCGGCTCAAAGGGGGAACATCATACCTATGTCTGCTGCTTCACACTGTACCCGTCTTTCTACACTTAGGAATTATGGGCAGCGTATGTAACACACATTAACTTGGTTATTATAAAATACATTGACTGTTCAAATCTTTTCTAAATTTGTTGGCTAAATATGCAGATAAAATGTTTTCGGCGCATAGTTTTGGTCCTCCTACATGTACATGTTCGTACTGTGGAGCATTGCTTTGGTTTGAAGAAAGGGTAAAAAAGGGGAGTACGAATTCAAATCCAAAATTTTCAATATATTATCAGAAGGGAAAGGTTTAGCCACTATCCTACCGACCAACCCCCGATTATTAAATGGATCTTCTAGACTTCAATGGAGGTTCTGTCTCAAAGGCATTTCGACAAAATATACGAGCTTATAATTCTATTTTTGCTTTCATGTCAATGGGTGGGAATGTTGATAACTCCATAAACAATGGTTGTGGTCCATATGTTTTCAGATTAAATGGTTAGAACTACCACCGAATTGGCTCGCTTTTGCCTATGACGGGTAAACCAAAATTTTCTCGGTTATATTTTTACGACACCAGTAATGAAGTCAGTAACCGAGTTTCATCATGTGGTAAAAGTAGGATGCAAAATTTAGATGTTGGTATTGTCAACAATCTAATATGCATGTTCAACAACTGCAGTGAGTTGGCCAAAGTGTTTAGGATGGTTAGAGATAGATTTATGGGTTGGAATACCAGGCTATCACCGTTAGACTATTGAGGAGACGTTATAGGGATGGACGACGGTACAATTTACCTACTACGTCAAAGATTGCATCATTGATTGATTACTCAAATGTGAATTTGTGTGGCTGTCGTGATATTGTGATTGAAGATAGAAATGGAGTATTGAAAAGGGTTAGTGAAATGCACCCTTCTTTTATGTCCATGCAATATCCACTTTTATTTCCTTATGCCGAGGATGGTTTCAGGTGTGATATAGGATATAGATTATTTGACGTATGTTTACAAACTAAAAGACAGACCATGACGATGCGGGAATATCTTATTCAACACAGATTACAAGATTGCCCGGTTCTGTTGTGGGGTGGTAGGCTTTTCCACTTGTTTATTGTAGACAGTTGCACATGTATTGAAGAAGACAAGCCGTCGTGGGTAAAGAGTAATAAAAGTACGTTAAGATGTGAACTGTACAGGGTCTGCAAGATGCTATTACGGCTGGTGACAAGAGTGCACGTGTAATAGGAAGAAAGTTAATTCTACCATGCTCTTTCACAGGAGGTCCAAGGTACATGGTGCAAAACTACCAAGATGTTATGGCCATCCGTTAGCGGGCGAGATCCCCAGATTTTTTTTGTAATGTTTACGTGCAACCCGAAGTGGCCTGAGATTGAAATGGCTTTAATAAACATTCCCAGTCATAAAGCTGAGGATAGACCGGACATTGTTTCCAGTGTTATCTATATGAAGCTTATGGAGCTGCTGCACGACATAAAGACAGAATGTCATTTTGGAAAAGTCAAAGCACGTAAGTTTGACCAATTGTTGCTAATTTTTTTTACCTTTTTAATATACTTTCATCGGCTTAACTTATTTCTTATTTGTCTTCTTTTTTCCCAGTTGTTTACACAATTGAATTTCAGAAAAGGGGACTACTGCATGCTTATATACTTATATTTGTATTTGGCGATCAGAGATCAAAGACCGTTAACCAAGTTGACGCAGTGATTAGTGCTGAGATGCCAGATTAACGCGTAGATCCCTTTTCTTACCAGTAAGTGTGTCAGCACATGATTCATGGTCCATGCGGTTACGCAAATCCTGAATGTGCTTGCATGGTGGAAGTTTCATGCTCCAAGAAATATCATAAACAATACAGGAATGAAACCAGTTTTGACAAAACTGGATTTCCTATGTATAGAAGACGCAACAATGGGTTGTCAACTGAGACAACAAATGGGTTTTTGCAGGACAATGGTTGGGTAATACCTCATAATGTTGATTTAGTTGTCAAATATCAAGCACATATAAATGTAGAGATATGTAACAGAGCAAGGTTTGTTAAATACCTATTTAAGTACATCAACAAGGGGCATGATAGAGCAACTATTATTATTGAAGATAGCGCGAACAAAGAATGCACCTTAGTTCGGGAGGGTGATGAAGTAAAAACTTATTTGGATTGCAGATATATTTCAGCTTCAGAAGCATCGCGGCGAATATTTGAGTTTGATGTCCATTACCACACTCCAGCGGTGGAGAGGCTAATGTTTCATTTGCCGGGAGAGCAAACTGTGTATTTTGATGAACATAACAGTTAAATGATGTCCAAGGAAGGCATAATCTATTCAAAACTATGCTCAACCAGTGGTTAGAGACTAATAGAACGTGTCACGCAGCTCGCCAACTTACCTATGTCGATTTTCCTACTAAGTGGGTATGGGATAAGTCTATGAAGGAGTGGAGGATGAGACAAAAAGGATAATGTATCGGTGACCTACATGCTATGAAGACATTAGAATAGTAAATGGTGTTGTTTTCAATATCTTTAAAGACGCATGCCTTGCATGTGTTTGTTAGACGATGGCAATGAGTGGGATGAGGCATTGACTGAAGCTGCTTCATGGGCATCCCCAAACCGTCTACGAGAAATGTTTGCAACGTAGCTGTGTTTTTGTGAGGTTTCAGATGCAAAACAACCGTGGGATAAACATTAGGAGAACTTTATCAAGGATATGGATGGAGGTACATATGCAAGAATGGATGTAGGTCACATGAGATGTCTTCGAATATGGTGAGATCAGAAGCATTACATGCTTTAGAAAAGATTATGCCCAGAAACAACATATCGCTAATCGAGTACGGGTCGATAAGGGAAGCCGACCTTGGAAGTTTTCAATTGGTGGATAACATACTTCTATGTGATGAAGTGGACTATGATTGTGAATTGCTATGCATGGAAGCAGAAGAGTCAGTGCTATTACTAAATTCAGAGCAGAAAATGGGTTTCGATGCCATAGTCTACTCTACTCATAACATCAGTGGAGGTTTTTTTTGTCTACGGAAGTGGAGGGACGGGGAAGACGTTTTTATGGAATACTTTAGCGTGCACTATACAAGCGGAAGGTAGAATTGTATTGGCAGTAGCATCTTCAGGCACTGAATCACTTCTACTTTCCGGTGGAAGAACTGCACATTCGAAGTTCAAAATTCCTATGTATCTCGATGACATGTCCACATGCGACATTTCCAAGCAGTCATGTTTGGCTGATTTACTTAGATGTACGGATTTGATTATTTGGGATGATATGGTTCACCTAAATGCACTCGAAGCATTTGAAAAGTCATTGTTAGATATAGCCTCCACTGACTCGAATAACGATGATGGTTAAATTTTTGGTGGGAAGGCAGTTATACTGGGTAGGGATTTCAGGTTGACACTACCTTCTGTTTGTAAAGGTACAAGAGAGATGATTGTTCGCTCTTTTATAAATTATTCACCTTTGTGGCAGAGTGTAAAGTTTTAACTTTAACAATAAACATGATATTGAAAAATAACAACTTACCGGTTGATGAAAGAGCAATGTCGTCGTCGTTTTCTAACTTGATTTTAGATGTAGGCGAAGGGAAGCTGAAATCTATGTCCTTAGACGAGGCTGAAGAACCTACTTGCATTCAAATACCTGATGAATATCTTATACCAAATGTAGATTATGCCATTCATACAATCGTGGAAATGATATATCCTGATTTGGATAAGAATATATTAAACAAATCCTATTTGCGGGAAAGGTGTATTCTGGCTTCAACAAACGATTGCGTTGAAGAAATTAATTCCTACACAATTGATCTGATAAGTGGTACCACGTAAACTTATTACAACGCAAATTCAATCAGCCCAATGTCTGATATAAGAAAAGAACATCATCTTTTGTATCCTCTTAAATTTTTAAACATGTTAAAACATTTAGGCCTACTGAACCATGAGTTACGTTTGAAAGTGGGTGTGTTGATAATGTTGATGAGGAATCTTAACCAAAATCTAGATTTATACAATGGAACAAGATTAATTGTTACGTAAATATCCACAAAGGTTATTGAAGCTGAGATTGTAACGGGGAACAATGTGGATAGGAAAGTATTGATTCCGATGATAGTTTTAACCTCTGATGACACAAAGTGGCCATTTGTCCTACGTCGACGTCAATTCCCAGTTGAAGTTTGCTTTGCAATGACAATTAACAAAAATCAGGGTCAAACTTTTGAGTAGGTTAGAATTTATTTACCAAGGCCGGTTTTTACACATGGACAGCTTTACATAGCACTTTCTAGAATGGCATCAATGTCTGGTTTGAAGATATTACTTGGCACTACTAAACCTGGTTTTCAAAAATACATGCAAAACATCGTTTACAAGGAAGTCTTCACAAATATTGCTGGCATGATGTTCTTTATCCATCATCCATAATTTTAAAGTACTGATTTTAATGTTCACATACAATTACTGTAAACTGAGGTTCAATGTGTTTCACATGAAATAGGTGTGGAAGGCATAGACAATGCCTTGATGATTTGTGACTGACGTCGCATTCTGCTGACAATGGTAACCGGTAATTTGTTTGCAAACAACGGTTTATTACATAGTTTGAAATCTATATATATTATTTACTGGGTTTGTTGTCTTCAGAACACTGATAAATTTAGTGTGATAACTCTGTACATAGGTGTACGGTGTATTAACAAAGGTTTTTTTGACAGAAACATCATCATAATAAGCAAACCTGAAATAATGCCGTGAACAGAGCACCATCGGAAGAGAATATATAACATATCAGCATACTGCATATAAGTACCTAATTTGCACATGCTATACTTGGCTGTTACCGGAAATCAGTGCACACAGCATTAAAATATTTGTGAAATTTAACTTTCAAATACCAGTGTATTTGCACTGCATGTTCATCATCGCTTGGATGCACTTCCTGCTTGTTAAACTGCAGATGTTGGCTGCTCATTTTTCCTACATAAATAATTCCATTAGCAGATTTATAATTGCTACCATGTATTTTACAATTATACCTTTAAATTCCATGACCACCTCCAACCCATGTTTGTGTAGCCATGCTTTCAAAAATGTTAACACGTATTTGGAAATATGTTCACATATCCTCTTAATACATGACCTGTTCAGTTATAATTGCACTATGGTATATGAATTCAGAAGCGATCATTGTACACTCCCGGTTGTTTGAACCTAGTACCATCTGATTTTATTTCCATTTTCCTTAAATAAATGTATTTTAAGTACTGTTGCGGTTGATTAGAATGTCCCTGTACCCATTATGCGTTACATTAGTTAGCGCTTTGCTTAAACATTGACAATTTTTTTTTCATTGGTGCAGATTTTTTTGTGATGTTAGAAAGAATTCAAATTTTTTCCACCAGACTGATCGTTGTCATAGATATATATCTGATTTACAAATCCAACATCACCAATATTTTCTGGAAACACTAATTTGTTTTCAAATTATTTAACTATGATCAGCCAAAAAGAAAGTCCCAGTACTCTGTTATCACTGCCGTTACATCCTTCGTGGTTTGGTACAACATGATTACTGTGCTCACCATCCAACTTCTGGCTGCCTTAATTTTAGATGAATTTTACGACCTTTTTGAGAACCAATTATCGGTTAAATTAATTGCTTATCTGATTAACTAAGACGTGGCTGATTTACAACCCTCCAAACAATTATTGAGTAGAATTGCTGCATTTCATGCATGGATATTCTCCAGTAGTGTATTGCTATAAATCATCACCTCAGTTTGGGGTTTTCCACGATAGACCGTCCTATTGCTACATTGTTGGAAAAAATATGATAGATGATTTAAATCAGTCATTGGTTATAATACGTTGTAAACATCCAATAGAGTTTTGAAAATATATGTGTGTGGAACTGATTTCATTATCACTGTATGTTACTTAATCCTGTATTATTTTGAACTACTGTCCGGACTCTTACCTAAACACTAACACTGCTTATTGATTATTGGAGGGACGTTATTACTTAAGTTCAATCTCTCCACAATCCTTCTGTTTACCTCCTTCAAATATTTTTTAATCATTTTTAATCTTTGTACCATGGTCCTACCAAAAGTGAGTGCACTTTTAGAGGAACATCTATTCTCCTTAAAAATACATGCATACATAATATTTCATTAGAATGCACAATCACTTTTTGTTGAATAACTATAGCATATATTTTACTTAATTAATGGTATGTGCACTCTGATTGGTACTATTGGTCAAAATCTGTCCCTTCTTGGTTCAGTTCTTGACTTGGTTGTTTTACCGCACATCCTTCATTTCCTACGTTATCACATTAAGACGAATCAACTATTTGTACTATTTACTATTCTTCAACTACCCTTTTGTTAAATCAACTATCACCTAAGCTAATACTATGTGTGTGTTGCATATTAAATCAAACACTTAGATTCTATTTCTAGTAGGACAACTTGGTGAGCATTGGCAAAACTTTGATTTTTTTTTTCAACAAGGTAGGAAAACATATGTGATAAGGTATTATACATGAGGTATAAGATGGATGTGCAGATTATTCATGGAAAAGAACATGTGTTATCAAAAATTAATTAGCCAAACCTGCACAGAAAATTGCATGTGCCGTCGAACAAATATCATGTAGATGTCATGCGTGATGTTATTATATTTACAAATAGTTTTCAACTATTACAAATTTGTGTAAATAGTGCGACTTTTTTATTCCTAACCATCAAACATTCAATTCTCTCAATGCTGGAATATGTAAACATGTGTAATGTTGAAGTTTATTGTTCACACCATGATTTTAGGCATCAATATATACTTCGGGTATTCCTTATTCTACATTTTGATATTTTTTCATGACATGCGCACATGGTGACTGTGTTCTAATTAATATTTTTAAGATTGATTAATATACCAATTATATACCTTGTGTCTACCTTTTACTACAAACGATAGCCTATGTTATAGCTAATCTTGTCTCCAAACATGACATTTGATTATTTAGTTGGTAATAAAATTGCTAACTCAAAAGAAAACATTATGAATTTTTGATTATATACAGCTCTAACTAGCATATGAATTTTCGTCAGAGGATGTTTGACAAGTTGAAAACATCCGTATCCGCATGACCGCCCTGATCATGAAGACTGATGAGAGGAGGAAACTTAAACTTCTCAAAGTTCAAAACTGAAAAACCATTCTCACCTGCATGCCATATATTATATGCTGCCTTTTTATGGACTTTCAAGAATTCGAGCTTTGTAGTGAAACCATGTGTACTTTCTTATTCTTATCATATTTCAGTACTTTGAATTAGAATTATGTATGTTTTATGCTCGCACCTAAGATTTACTTAAATTAGAGTTTCACAACCGTTTATTTTTTAACTGTTCTCTGCTATTAATCTCCAACACATAGTAATTACTTATGTTTCCTGCATGAAAGCGTTCATGAATATTTATTCCAAAACCATGTGCAATATCTATCTTATAAGGAAATATCTATCTTATAAGGATGCGTGTGAAGTCAAGACATTCTGGACACAAATCTGATACCATATACGTAGTAAACATCAAACTGCTACTCTGCAGGTCGGTATTGTATTTGTGTAGATGTTACATGATATATGCTTGGTCTGACCGTGTCCAACTCAATATTGCTGTATTTGTACAACTGTTATATGATTAACTAGGATGTAAAACCCAACGTATTTAACTCTTAACTCACATATTTTATGTTGTTGTAGTGGTCCTATCCGCAACAGTACGTACCAAGCTCTCTTTTGCATGCAACACAATTTCCATCTACTCCTTACTACCCATTTCCAGCACATATTTCTGGCAGTTTGCACAACCTATCTTCATTTCAATATGTTGTTGAATCTAACATATACTTATTGCTGTCAGTGTGGACCTGACTACCTGAGTTTTCTGACTGTTGTATGCATGAACAGTAGTCATAAAACTGTATTTGTCTAAATTTAATATCAGACTGCAACCGTAACTTCATATTTGTTTGGCTGAGGAAACATTACAACTGATTTAAAGCAATATTTTAGACGCATTTCTATTTTAACCTACAAACACAAGTAGTTACAGCCTTGGTTTAGTTACTGGCTAAGGTGTGGACCACATGCATCATCAACACAGAATTACTAAAATAAGTGGGTGATAGTTTTTTAGCCACAACAAGTTCCACAACCTTAGTACATCCTCGGTACACGAACTTCTCCCACTCATAATACCTTCCAGAAATGTATTACAAAATGATTGGAAACAAAAACATACCCTCGAATTCAGATAGTTAAATATTCTTTCAACCGCTACCCGCAACATGCAGCTACTCACAAACTGCAGGAGTGTGGTTGTACTGTTTGTAATATTTGTATTTTTTTCCTATGTCTGGATGCTCACAAACTGTAATACAAATTAAATAATTACTGTCGCAAAAAGTGGGAAGTTGAGGTTAAGTGCACCATCATGCTGACGGTTTAACCATGTTCTTGTGGAACACACCATTTGATGAAGATAGTCTGTACTCTCCTTTCTCCATTTCATAAACTTGCAACAACTTCTACCTTTCTTCTCAACTGGCTTACTAAAATCAATGGAAACAACCTGTTGCTTTCGAAACTGGTGTTTGGTACAAACTAGAATATCGTTCTTGTTCGAGTGGCTAGGTTGTGGAAATTGATCAGTCAGGGAAAAAACGAAGTTTACGCATTGAACATGAATTTGTCGACATCGAGGTATGGTACTGACTACTGTTGTTGTCGAGTTGGGTAGTATGCTTCCTTTTTTTCCTCTCGTCCCTCTTTTGATATTCATACAATTAAGGAAACACATGTTCAATCGCCTGTGCACTAGGATTGGTATTAATTTTGATTATATTCTCTTTGTTGCTCAACCGTGCTGCCCCTGGTCAAAAAGCATGTAGCGGTAATAATTTGTCTGTGCACGTATATAAATTCATTTGTTTTATGCACTTGCATTATGCAACTTGGACCTTTCTACTGTATGGTTCATACGTGACAACAAAAACATTTGATATCAGTTATTTAGTTTACATTTGTTTATTACCATTTCTCAACTTTGTTGTGGGATCCTTAACCAATTTGTTCGTATCTGAGACGAGCAATGCTGTATATTTCAAAGCACCGTCCTTATTTACCACAATACAATGTAACATCTGCTGCCAATCTGCGTGTTGCTACCTGCATCTGTTACTTTCTGTCGGCATGTGGATTAGTCCACGTATCACAACCTATCTCCTTCCACTAAAAATAAATGTTATTTGTGACAGGGAAATGAGAAGGTGGCAATAGTTCGAAAACATATATTGCATCAGTTTGAAAGCATGTTTGAAGAACCTTCAGTGTACGACGTGATACGGTTCAACGTCCAGAATGCTGAAACAACATACAGAACTGTACATTACGACTGGACAATAGTTCTACGAACTGATACCGAGGCAGTCAAGGTAGCAGATGCAGTGGACAAAATACCATGGTATAAGTTTGCATTTGCTGATGAAAGCACACTTATAACCCGGCTATGCCGTATAGATAACCTTACGGGTACTTTCATCCCTCTATATATATCACCTGTTTTCATTAATAAAGGTTCCCACTCATGTTGTACACTTGTGACTTATTACAGATTTGGGTGGTATATTGCGTGCTATGACTAATGTATTTGCTGCAACTTCTAAAAGCAGAACACAAACACTGAAACGAGAGTTGTATGTGGAAAGAAATAGGTGCGACCATTTTAACCTTTTTTTATGCAATCAATCAATTGCTGCATTAATTTTATTTATCGCATAGTGGGAATACAAATGTAATGGGAATACGCAGACTCATCCCAATAAAGATGTACCAATGTTCCGATTTCACGCACTGAAGAACATTGGAAGTTCTGAAATACCGCGGGAGCGGCCATTAAAACCAATTTAAGAATTTAATTTTCCCCATTGACAAGCAATTATACTCCATAATTATAGACCTCGTTTATTACTAAATGTATGCGTTTGTCTTTTTTTTACTGTTTCTGTTTTTCTGTCATCCTATATCTCCTCCCTGTACAAAGCTTATGTTTGCTTGGTGGAAGATATCTATGCACATTCATTAATAACTTTATGCATGACAACAAGGGTATGTTATAGCATTTTTAACGAATGTTAATATCAGCAGGGTTGTCACCTATTTCATTCAAAATGTAGGTTACTTTTAGGGGCAAAAGGATAACATGTTATAAAAGAAACACGAGGATTGGCTGCATTTTTTGTTCATTTGATTTTCTGACCATATCCCCTTCCAACAGCAAAACATTTCTGTGCACTCTACATACCGCGGATTCGGTAGACATGTTCTGCCTGCTTGATAAATGTAGAAGATCAAGTGTGTAGTGCTATTTTTTTCTGCTACTTGACCATAGTACTGCAACGTGTATGGTCGTACGTTATTCCATTATGGTCTACAACAGGATGTTTTTGTTATTTTACAGTGATATACATAAATTTGTCATATGTTCACCTATTACTGTAATACCGCGTACAGTAAGGCAAATAATACTCAATCTAAAACGAAAGCCACTGATTGTGATGGAAACCATACAAATGTAAATATCAGGTGTCTTAGTCACCGTTAAAAAAACGGCAACATGGCGAGCACTTGGTTTCCACTAAAAAAAGGTAGCATTTCAGTTGGAAACATTACTTCAAAATCAAATCCATTACGGACATAAAAAAAGAGCAAAAATAAGGGTGGATAGTTTCAAAATTTAGTAGTTATAAAGTTTACAGGAGTCTCAGTCATTACAAACACATCTTATAGTTACCCATCTTCCCCTTTAACTCCAACGGAAATTTATCATGGTGTTTCACAACTTACATACTGCATACCATGCCTCAAAACAACGAGCAATTAGATAACAACAACATTACTAATGTAAATCCTTATGAACAAGATGCTTTTTTTAGTAGCCATGTGATACCCAGAATCAAACCATTGCATGTGGTCCATCAACCAACAAAGTGCACAAAAATCATTCTGCAATCAAAGTGAAGCATTGTCGGATTTCATTCGTCCAAAGTTGCACATTCATTACAATATTTCATACCACGCAGCACATAACTTCTGAATTTCGGAACCGTGTGAAAAAAATAGCTTGCTATTCATATAGGCATGACCATAGTTTATACACCATTACTGTACAGGATTCCTACGTTTAAGAATACTCCTTAACTATAATAAAAATATAGATGCTATGCTTTATCGATTAGATGCAATTTCATTTCATGTTGTGGTTGTGTTTTTGTTCATGTCTATCCCATCACATCACATGCACCACATACCTCTACTAACTTCATACTTGATTCAACACCGCCCATGTGCGTAGCACGGGCCACTCACTAGTTATTTATGAAATTAAAAGTTTTTGTCAAATTCACTTTCATTCAACATTACCTACACAAGTTCTGAATTTTCACCGTTTACCTCAACCGAAATTAATCACCAAACTGATTAAGTTACAACTTGTATTTAAAGAAACTGCAGAGAATTATTGGTATATATAAAATAATGATAAAAGTATGTCATAAACATGAACATATACGTGGTTTGAGGATTTTTTAATTTTTAATTTTTTTGAAATCTTTCTTCTTCTAGTAGGGTTGACATCTCTTATCATGGGTGCCTAGGTTTTTGAATTATATTCTGTAGGTCATTGAGACCATGAAAACAGTGCTAATATTTTATTTCTCTTCTAACCATGCGTCAATATGTTAAATTAAGTTGGACCTTTAAGAAATGTGGTAAGTAAAATATGTTTAAATAGTTAGATTGTTTTCTCGGTGCAAAACTCAAGAAATATCTAGAAATCAACGGGTATACATCAAGAATTAATACAATTGCATTCACGTAATATAATAATAATTATTGTATTAACTGTGTCCTAATAGATGTAATAGTCAAAATATAAAGTTAAATCTACATAATCAAATTAGATTAACATAACAGCATGCACTTGTTAATTATCAAAAAGAATAAAAAAATTAGAATTGAGTATTAAAAATGAATGAACAACTTAAAGTATTAACTTTTAGGACTAATTAAATTTTACCATATGTCTTCTTAGGAAGTACTTCGTATAATTGAATGAGACCAAAATTAAAATTGAAATTTCAATATTGAACTTTAATAATGGAAAATTATATGCACTTATTAAATATTTCATTTTAATTCTAGATATTAGGCAGGTGGAACCCAACCTTTTTCATAAACAGAAAAATTTACAATAATTAAATAGAAAGAGATATGCATTTAAAAAGTAATACCTAATCTAGCTAATAATACACAATTATTAACGTCACAAATAAAAAACCTTTACATGACAAGCACCTTTGTCCAAGTGGTTAATTGATTCGGCTTTGGTGCAGAACGTCATAAGTTCGAAACTTGCTTTCGAATGTTTATTTGACATGGGATATGTTGTCCCAATGATTTATTATATATAAAGTACCAGTTCAAAAAAAAAAACCTTTACATGTTTTCGAACGGTACACATATAATGCACATTCAATTAATGGAAATATCATCGAATAACAAGGTATAGTCACTATTGTAAAAGCCCTAGGCGCTAGACGAGTCTTACCATTTAGTGATTCGCCTTAGTCTGCCTAAACAAGATTTATTGCCTTATGTAAAAATGAAAACATATATTTAGGCACTGGTTAAACATTACTTAAGATTCAATACCATATTTATATATCAATGTGATAGTTTTAGACGGTTTTACCTCCTTAGCTTCTCCCAAGCACATTAAAAAATTTGAAATTCTAATTTCTATCAGTCGTAATCAAAACAAAACATCAAAATTTTGTCCAATATAAATGAGTTATAGAAAACACCTAGCTTCGATTAATACTCGATTAATTCTCATCTAAACGATTAATCCCTACTCTGTACTAACCATCTAGAGTTCGCCTAATGATTATTATAACCTTAGGTATAGCAAGGGATACTTCACCGAAGAAGAAAAAATATATTTGGTGGTTATGCAACTTTGTCATGCTTTACCTAAGAAGGAAAAAAATTAATTTTACAATATTTTAAAAATATTATTCTTTTCCTTTTATGATGTTATACTCATATTGTTACATCATCTATTATAATTAATTTTTCGACCTTTGAAATTCAACGATGCTAAAGTTGCAGAAGATGGATAATTGAATGAAGAGCTCATAAGTGATTAAGTGTAGGAAGGCATAAAAAGTCAGATGAGGAAATGTAGGCAGGAAATAGATTAACTTTTGGAAGGTCTATAAGTATTGCTTATTTCATTAAGAATTTGAAATCTAAATTTATAAGGAAAGAGTGGTCAACATCAATAAAAAATTAGAGTACGTAAAAAATAGTGGAAAGTCGGATGAAACGGTACCGATCGAAATGGATGGATCAGTACCGATCCATTTGAACATAACAACAAATCAGTACGCGACTGCTATATTCTTTAGCCCATTAGTGTATGGGGGTTGTAATCTTGTAGCGTACAAGGAGAATATTTCTGCTGTGTATTTTTAATTGCTTTTGCTACTGTTGATCGTAAGTAATGATGAGGTTTATAACCATTTAGGTAGTTATGGCTCTGATTATCCAATATGGCATCTTTATACGTCGTTCTTGGAACCATATTTGTTTTATTAATTTTATTTGAATGATATAATTTCATGCGTTGCGTAACCAAAAATGTAATGAACTTGCAAATGAATAAATGAAATGTTTTGTTAAAATTTATGAATTCTTGTGCTCTTAATATTAATGACATAGTAACTGGTCATATTTTATCATTAGGAAATAATACTATGTATGACTCAAGCATCACAAATACCTATATTCAAGACTCAAAATGAGGGATATTTTAGTAATGCTGTTAATAAATACCCGAAAAATCTAAAATTTGTTCGCATCCACATCCGAAAAATGGATAAACATCTGATACCCGGAAAAACGGATGTGGATGCAGATATGAAGACATATGCATCTAAAAGTTATCTATTCATTTTTTGTCAAAACTATAATTTAAATTATGTGTATTTTAATATAATGAAAGATATTTATTTATTGCTTTATTAGTTTATATTCACTTGATGCTTATTAACTGCTCAACAGTATTTATTATCATCATATTTGTTAATTTTTAACACTTTTATAATCAATGGTATTGGAAAAAAAATATGTTACACTAAAATTTTCTATTTATATTTCTTGATTTATCAGTCGTTAGCGGATACGATGATTATCTCATGTCCATCTGCATCCATAGATGCCAATATCCGATATCCGAAAATAATTTCGAATGTGAATGGAGATATGACACTATCTGTATCCGTTGACAGACCTATGTTTTAGTTGATAAAACTGTTATCAAATAAGCGGATCTTCTACAATATTTGTTTCTTAAATGTTGTAAAAAAAGTTTTTGCAAACACATTTCTTTTGTAAATGTTTTAAGGGGGAATTAATTTAAAGGACAAAATTTTGTTTATTTTTAGCCTTAGGGACACGATCTCAGTATTTTAACTACAAGCACAAACATTCTCCTAAAAATTATTCATAAGGACAAACATTCTTTCAAAATTATTCATAAGGATAAACATTCTTCCAAAATTGCTACCGAACTAAAAACTGATAGCAAAAACTATTATCGAAACTACAAACTGATACCTAAAAACTGCTATCAATAACTAAAAACCGATACCTAAAGAAAGTCGTCCTTCAAGGTAAAATACTGAAGGTCTTTCCTTGAGGCTAAAATGCTGAGAAATTTTGTCTGTGACAATAATTTTCTGATGTTTTAATCGGTTTGTTTTGGAAAATAATTACAAATAATTATCTTCGACAAATATTTTGTAATATTGTGATAAATGTGTTCTGTCGAAATATTTATATCATATTATTGATGTGCTAAATTTTACCATGTTTCACAAATGTTGTAAAAGCTTACATTTAATTACTTTTTTTGAATATTACATTTATTGAATAACAATATTACTCAAATATTGAAATATACCTTTGGTTCTATAACGTTCGTGTAATGTCATAAAATTGAATACTTACGATAATATTTCAAAGTATCGTAAATGATAAAGCTAAGAACCTATAATATATGTTCAAAATATTTTAAAATAATAAATATTTTCAAACAAATTGTTTTCTATCAAAATTTTGTTAACAGCCCATTATTTTTAAATAGAAAAAAGCTATATTTTTTTTTAAATAGTTTAACTTATTCAATAAATCGACAAACATTAGCTGCATCAATTTTTTATTTAACATAACAAATGAATTTTATTGAAGGGTAGTTAATGAGAAGAATTTGCAATCCATGTGGTAGATATATGTTGGTTAGCAAACATAGCAATCCATGTGACTTTTTGATATAAATTAGTACCAAAAAAGGATCATCGGAAATAACGATTTTTGCCTCTCAAATAGAGTGCTATTTTGTTTACACCACGTCAACAAAACAACACTGCCCAAGTCGCCCAAGTCGCCCAAGTAGGAATCGAGTTTTGATCCCTACTCTGTCAAGTATCTCCTGAAAATGTGGCTCCAAATCCTAAAATTTTAGACGCCCTTGTGCCACAGCTCAACTTTACTGCTTATCTTTCACAAATACCAAATCAATAATAAATGCGTTAAACCTTAAATCACTCCAATTCCAGACGATCCAAATGACCCCTTTTGGTATCGTCATGAATTTTATTTGCACGGCCTCCATTCATGTTCAGTGTGCACGTATTTCATCGTCTCCTTGTAACCATCGGTCGAGGCAAGGAGGTTGATTATGTAGAAAGTTGAGATGTGAGAGATTATGGTCTAAGCTTTGGACTTTTGAAGCAGTATCGGAAGTTTGTGCTCTTGATAGCTCAAAATCGGGGGGTGATGTATCCATCAAAGTTTGTTTAGGTGCTAATTCATGTGGCAAGGGCACTAGAAGGTATTGAAATAGATCTGTTTCGAGTATTACAATTTGGAGCATTTGTTTTTGAAATTGGATTACTGATTTTAGTGTAAGAAGTTGTTATATAAGCATGATTCTTACATTAGCTTTAAACCCTGCATATACGAAATTGAAAAACAACATTAAACTATAGTTATTTCTTCCTTCTTTGCAATTAAATATTTTGGCTTTAAAATTCGACCTTTCAAGTAGTTGGGTTTATTTTCTTATTCTGCAGTAGTACCACTTGCAATTCAAGTGCTAGTAGCTGATTTGGCAGTTATCAATGAGAGTAGATGGATGTTGTTTTTCGAACGTTGTAAGATTCTCTCTTTGTGCGGTGATTTTACTTTGGAAGACGGTTTGACAAAACTAAGCACATCCATTTGCTTTATCAAATGGTGGTGAGAGCAATTCATGTCTTAAGTAGAGCGTCAAATCATGTCTTAAGTAGAGCGTCAAATCATGTCTTAAGTAGAGCGTCATTTCATATGTCTTGGAGCGAATATCAACAAATCAAATACCTTGGAACAAATATCTACAAATCAAAGTGCAGGCATTGTCTATAGTTGCCACTATATTGGAGAAATACTGTCAACAAAAACTAATACAAGTAGCGCTAAAAAATGGGTCCATGTTAGTGAAGTTTTCATGGTAGCTAGGTGCTTAAGGAAGATAATTTCCAAGGTGAGCCATTTGTAGGGAAGACATGGAAAGAGTTCGCCCAAGTACATTATACTACGAAAAAAGAGAAGTAAAATGCATGTAGAAGGCTTTTAGATTATGATGAAGGATAAGTAGAGCATATGAGGAAGGGAAGATGTACATTTCTTCAAAGAGAAAGTTACAAATAAACTTAAAGCATGCTTACCAACTTCCTCGATTACAGATTTTTTTTCCTCATTTTTCTGTACCTTAATTTTGCTAATATTTATGGTGAACATGTCCCAAATAAATAAGTCTGTTATATACAACTATCCAACTTTGATATGAATGTTGGCAATCTTATTTTAGCAATTTATGGTGATCGCCCTTTTAAATGATTTATTCATTATTCATCATCATTCACTAAGCGGTTAAATCACCAGTGATAACATGTTTCTGTAGAAGAGACTCCTAATTGTGACCAGAAAACTCGTCACAACAATCCAACTCTTTGTTTTCCTGCAAAATCATCAATGTACCTGTCATTTAGAGTTCATAAGATGTGCAGATACAGATTGTGTCCTATGTAGATTCAAACTAACTATTTCAATGCAACTTGAAATATTCCTGAAAATCAAGGATGCTTTATTGAAGTTTCCTTGTTTTATGTTAAAAATGTAGCAAAGTAGTCAATAAAGTGATGAAGTGTGCACGTAGACAAAAAAATTTAAAAGAAATACAAACCTCGGTCTGTGTGTTTTTGAAGTGCAAATAATTATGGGCATACAACCATACTCTAGAGGAAGAATATCGAATTGGTGATCTACTATGGCAGAATTCTGTAAAATGAGAAAAATAATTGGAGTTTGTATAAAAAAGTTTGAAGGAAACTAAAGCACAACCAATAATGGTTTGTTCAGTTGAAAAACCAACCATCGCGCAATCATTCGTGGTTTATTCAGTTGGTTATGTCTGGTTTTAGATATTCTGTGGTTGATTTACTAAACAGAAGACCGACTTTTTAAATGATAAATATTTTTCCGTTTTATTGAAAATATAGGTTAAAGCGGCAAAGTCTTTGTTGTTTTAACCTATATTTGCAAGCAAATTGAATAAAAAGGCAAAAACATTGCGGTTTTATTTTATTTGCAAAATAAAACGACAAAGTCTTTATCATTTCATTTTTTTGCAACTTTTTTAAAACTAATTTGGTGGCTGATTTTAATATTATTTGGCTATGTAAGTGGTTCATTTAACGCAAAGGAAAAAGAGAAGTGAACAAGTCTATTGTTAGTTATGGTCTTAGCTTAAGCATATGGAGAAAAACGGAGAAAAATAAAGAAGTTTTGTTTAAATGGTTGCATTCCACCTCTGCACTATTGTATGCACTTGGAGACCCTAACTTATGTAACATGTATAGTGATTTTTTATGCCAAAAAAAGAAACAAAAAACGAAAATCAAATAGCAGAAACATATATAAAATTGTATTATCATTTTCAAGAACTAAAAAGCTTACATCTAACAAGAGAGCCAACTGAACAGGATAATGTAGCTTGAAGGTAACTATAGCTAACTGTGACTGATTTCCATCCCTGGAATTTGTCATTATTGTAATGTAGCTTAAAGGTAACCCATAATTTGTCATTTCAATTTTAGGGCATTGAAAATTAGGACATTGGTATAAGAATATGATTCAATAAATAAGCGTGATTACAAATGTATATGCATATAAATTGCCCTTATTGTAATGTAGCGTTGTTTGGTTGATTTTGGTTTTATGTATATTAGGTATTGTGCGCTTGGGAACCTTTTTATAGGCATTGTTGCAACCCAGTGTTGAACTTCTTTGTTACAATAAGATACTTTGATCTTCTTAATAATTGTTTGATAATCTGCCTATTTTTGTCGAAATGAACCGATTTTTAATATTTGTATTTTGTAGAGTGTGTTGAGATGGAGCCCGGACCGATTGATGGTAGGGCATTATTTCTTCAAGCCCAGCGTCGTACTTATAACGACATATGGATGCAAGTGGTTTTAAAAAATTGTAATGTTGTGTCATATGGTGTAGTTCCTGCTTTTTAATTATGTATTTATCATTTGATTAGCGTGATGATCCAGATACCACTATAAATCACTCCACGTCGTTAAAGAAAGTGACTTCAAACCATCCAGGAGTATTGGCTGAGACTGAAAGGGTTGGATTTTTACACATAACGAAGTTAGGCTACATTCAGCTTGACCACTATCTTATCACTGCTTTGGCAGATAGATGGTGATCAGAGACCTCCACTTTTCATTTTCATGTTAGTGAGATGATGATTACACTAGAAGATGTAGCAATGTTGTTAGATTTACCTATTGAAGGCAATCCAGTAGCTTATGGAGGAGCAACATATGATCATATGCAATTGTGTCGTGATTTACTTGGTCTTGGCCCACCCTCGAACAAATAAGGGGTAATGAGTTCGTGGAAGTCGTGTGGTATCGACGTCAATTGTCGCACGATATTCCAGCTAATGCTACAGAGGTTCAGATTCAGCAGCGAACACGAGCTATTATTTTGCACATTATTATTTCCCGATTAATATGCGATCATACAAGGACTCGGGTATGTCTAAAATGCCTACCGTATCTTGCTGATTTATGGGAGTGTGGTAATTTTTCATGAGGCAGTGCTGCGTTATCTTATATATATATATATATATATATATATATATATATGGAGTTATCCAGAGTTTTTCTTTTGGAGAATAAATCTATTGTTGGATGTCTAACACTAGTACAGGTTTGAAACAAAATTCAATGGTTTACTGTTTTACATGATTTGTCTCATTTTTTGTTGTAATATTTTCTTTTAAATGCAGCTTTGGTCGTGGACTTGTCTTCCAATAGGAAGATTGTTAGTAACAAATGTTGTTATGGATCAGTCGATGCCACTTGGGTATCAGTATATTTTTTTATCCTTTTAATTTAGTTAAACGGTAAAATTTTCATGTGTAATATTCAATCATTAACATCGTATAACAAGTGGGTAAGACAAAAAATGCGCCAAACTCCAAGACAGAGTGTTAAGTTCTACTGCAACGAGTTAGATGTGCTGGAATGCTACAAGGGCACCGTACACACAGAAAGTGCTAGCACAACTTCCAATCATGTGTACAGATGCTAGATACTTGTGGACTGGCAGAGTACTATTCATAAGTTACACCCAAACTCATCCCACTTACCTAACAGGGTTATGAGACAGTTCAGTATGATGCAGCATATAGCGAAGACAATTCGGTATGATGCAGCATATACTGGATGATGCACCACAATGCACGTCTACGTATAACGAAAAGGAATATGGAACTTACATTCAGTTGTGGAATGAGCGTCATATAGATATGTAGATTGAGGAGCCTACCACTATGTTAGAGCAATACAAAAGGTGGTACTGGAACATAACACGGTGATATGTTCTTAAGACGCTAGTAGAGACAGTGTATAGAAGTCTGCACGTTCCTTGAGCACCATTTCAGAGGAATGTGGTAAGCTGACGTTGTAAGTAGTATTTCAATAAGTTATTATAGTGGTGTATGATGCTAATTTTCATTCAACTATACCGACTGCTTGTAACGACCAGATATTTTCAACAATTCGCATCCACACACGTCGGACTTGAATTGCTCAAAATATCAGATTGTTAATTTAAATTTTGGCAAAACTCAGCATATACAGTAAATAAATCAATCACAGATCACAGATACAGATTAATACAGTGCAGCAGGATAGATAAATAGTAGTTCATGAAGCTACTATATAAACATCGGAGTTAGAACTAAAATACAATAGAATATCTCAATTACAGTGAAGTCTCCAGTACAACAAATGACTTCTCTGAACAAATCAACTGGGAAGACGAAAGCTGAATCAATAGTTGGATCTCCAAGCGAAACTCTAAATTCCAAAGGTGAGTCTCAAATGCTGTATCACTCAGCCTGACCCGAGCGTAAAGCAAAAACACAAAACAGTCGAGTCAGGATTAATATTCTTATATCAATAAATCCAACTCAAGTGAAATATCAACTGAAATACAAGTAACTTAAAGGATGTTTGGGATAACCATCCTCTAAAGGGTCCATGGAACTATCTACAAGGAAATATACACCATAACACCGTGGTCATCTCAAATTAATTTATACTTCAAAACCGAAATATCATTTTCGTTTCAAATATATCTATTTTTCCCAAAATAGTATTTAATTATATTAAATAATTTATAAAGTAAAGTATTTGCAATTTCCTCAAACTTCACAAATCTCCTTCAAATCAAACTCGACTTTCCAATTTAAATTAAATTCAATCTAAATTCCCATTTTACTCCAATTCAGTTTCTAAATAACAAGTTCAAATTATATTGATTTCAAATACAGATCTGAATCACAAAATAAACCATTAAAATTCCAGTATATTTCAAAGTCTTAATATTCGACATTTTCAAAGTTAAATTTAACAGTTTCATATAGATCTTGATTTCACTTCATTTTTATTTAGTCAGGGAAATATTCGCTTAATAAATTCAATATCATTTAACTAGCCTTAAATTTCATTTTTTCTTATAAATATTTCCATAAATTTATTTGAACGAGAAATATTCATTAAATTACTTAAATCATAAACCAAGTTATAAATCATATCTTAAATCTCCGTTTCACCAAGTTTCAAATCGGTTTAATTAAATAAAATTCTTTATTGAATACAATTTCAAATAAATTCATATTATCTTCCCAACTTTAATTTATTCAAATTATTACAAAAATCTATTTTGAAACATAAATTTTAAATACTTAACCATATTATATATATTAAATCAAATCTTAATTTAATTAAATATTATTATTATCAAATCTATATATATCATTACCGTTTATATATATAAAAAATCAACATTTATTAAAACCATATATTTCTTTCCAAAACCATAGGATTTAATTTCAAAATACTTATACGGACCAACGGTGTCAGTATATAATTTCCTATTCTATGGTCAATTTGATACGGATATTTATCATTTCAATCCGTAATTTAAGTATATACGGGTAGATATCATTTCGACCCGCAATCCCAAATTCAATTCAAATGCAAATCGCTTGGGTCTATCATTTCAACCCATAACGAAATTCTCTTATTCTAAATTCCGTTCGGGTATGTATCATTTCAACCATAGTGAATTCTAAACTACAGGGAACTTGCAGAGTGATAACAGAGAATATAATAATATATCAGGCATATATCATCAATAACAGTAAAATATAAACAATAGGATATGGTGTCATATCCCACAGGTGAACAGTTACAGATAATAGCATAAATATAACAATTTATATAACTACAGCAGCATATTTCAATTGTCATTTCAACTGAAATCAAATTTAATAAATATAAGAACATTAATCGTGAGTGATTGCTCACCTTTCAAGGCTACGGATGATTTGACGATCAAATGAGCTATGAATCCAGTCACGAAGTTCAAAGCAAAGCTAGATTGGCACGAGTTCAACGGATAAGCTGATAATGCGAATAGACGAAAGCAAATCAAAAACCAGATTGACAAAGGTAGATGGTATATATATACTATATATACTATATACAAATCATATACAACTTATAATTTAAAATAACACATAACTTTTAAAATCTATATATACACCCATAACTATATAGATTCAATATTCTATTTAAACTTCTATAAAAATAAAGTCCTATACGTATCAATTTTATATATAGAATGACCTATATAAATATATCGCATGTACACTTATACTTATATCATTTAAAAATAAATATTTACAATTTATTAAAATATATATATAACCTAATGGTAATTGGGAAATTAAAATCTATATATAACATATGCATATAACTACAACAAATATGAACTAACATAAAATGATGGACTATATTGCATATCTTAATATATATATATATATATATATATATATATATATATATATATAACATAGGGTAACTCACTTATATAACTTAATCTGTGTACTCATGTATAAAGTGCAACCTCTATATAGAACCAGCAAAACAAATACATACTGTCCAACTTATGTGCAGACTTAAATACATGCAAACTATAATTATTGTTTGGAAAGCTATATGAATATACTTCAAAATCAAAACATATACACGTTTGATAATTAAAATCAATGCTAACATATATACACATTTGATTATTTATGTATTATATTAAATATAAAGTAGCGCTCGAACATAAATATAACTACAGGTTATAATATGAACGAGTATAGAGATGATTTCGAACATATGTATAAGCTTTATAACAATTTTTTTTTTACTTAAACATACGTGAATCAATAGTATGCACAATGCATTAAAAATCAATAATTAAATAAGCGTAACAAGATATCCTATCCCTCACGCAATAGAAAAAAAAACTCAATAGGTCATTTCACTCATATATATACCGACACATTTTCAAACAACGTTTATATACTATATTCACGTAAAAAGCAACAGATCAATAAAACTAACTATATGTGTACTTAAAAACTACACAAACATATGCATGCTATAGTATGCACACAAAGACACACGTAACCTCATTTATAACTTATTATAACATATAACTTAAACAATGACAGAAAGATAACTAACCTATAACTAACAGTACAAAGAATTTTTAAGACATATTATATAATTTGTAATATATATACACACACACACATAAGCATACGAAGGCTATATTATATTTTACATTTAAAATCTTGTAAAACATATATAAACAGCGGTTTCTATCAATCAAATATAACTACATACCATCAATAGAATTTGCGAGAGAAGGTGATGCGGTGGCTTGCATGCAGCTGTGAATGAAGTGGGGAAAAGGCGGCTGAAATTCGAAAAGGAACAGTGTTTTCTTTTCTTTTCAAAAGTGGAAGGAGAAAAAATGAACCGTTCCAGAGAACACGCAAGAGGTATGCTTTATATATGTTTATAATATAATTTCAGTAGTGTGAATAGGGCAGAGAAACGGAAAGAGAATAATAAATTGAAATTTATGGAGATGTAACAGCTGACTATTAAATATTTACCTTTTGGTGGAACAGTGTTTTAAAAAAAAAGTGGTGAAGGAAGGATTTCATTCCAGGAAAAAGAAAGGACAAGGATGGTATATATATCAAAGAATTTCCAAGTAACGTAAGCAATGAAAAAGGAAAGGCAGAGCAGAACGCATCCAAATATTTATGAAATAAAAGGAATAGTAACGGTCATCCGTAGTTTTAGCTTCCTTATTCAAGCAAATAAATAATGTGGTCCAGCTATAACGTTCAAATTTTGAAACGAAGGAAACAGAAATGGGACGGGTTGCAAAGGAAAGCCACGCAAAAATGGAATAAAACGTTAACCATGAAACGTGTCACATTCAATGGAAACAAACTGAAATGTTAATGTCAAGCACAGGAATTAAGGACAATAAAGTAGAAAGCATGAGAAACGTAAAGGTGAAAATGTTTGAAATGGAATAAATAGGAAAGGAACAAACCCGAAATGAAATTGCAACGGATAGAAAATTAAAGAGCTACAGCACGAATACAGGGAGTAATAAAGGTAAGGTATTGATTGGTTTGTAACTGATGTAAAATTTGAATGGAAAGGAAAGAAATAAAATAAAGTGGAACGTACAAATATTATATACTACCTCAAAAGAAAAGTGCAAAATGAAAATGGACAGAAACGGACCACTGAATAATAAACTTGAATGATGGATTGGTGACCGCTGTCCATTGATTTAAACGCAATTGAAATATGAGCGGTTGCCCAATCAATGAAGAAAAAAAATGTACACAAATAAATGAATCTGGAAATAATGAAGATGAAGGGGGAAAAAAATAAACTAGTTTTTTGGACGATGAAGTTATAAAAGGAACCGTGATGTGTACAATAATTAAAACAAAAACGTACACAAATAAATGAAATTGTAACAGTCTCCCATTGGTTCAGTTGACAAATATTAAAGCAATTGATTAATGCGCGTTTAAATTTTGAAACGCAAAAGAAATCAATTGGTAACGGATCCAGTACCGATACAGTTACCGGTTTCATGGATTCCGCTGTGTACCGGACTTCAAAATACATAAATAAATATAAGTTGAGATTCATGCGACGAGACGATCAAAACGGCATACAGATATCAGTGATACGATTGAATTATAAAAAGTCGAATTTCCGCTAGCGGAAAAATGCAGAAAAACATAGAAAATAAGATCGACGGAGCTACAGAAGTCCGAATTTGATGGAATGAATTATGCCGTCTTGCTCAGAAGACGATTTACAATTTTTCTATAGAAAAATATTCAGGTTTGGAAAATATTTTGTCATCACCAAATATTAACTGATATAAATTGAAATAGAATTACCCAATAAAATAAACTTTTATATTATCTGATGAAAATTTACCAGCTGCTATGTTTAAGAGGACGTATTCCAAATATTAAATTTTTATTTTAAAAATATTATTATTTAAAAATTTAATTAAATATGTAAATAAAACCATTTAAAATTATTAAAATTTTATGGGTCGTTACACTCTCCCCCACTCCAAACTTTTCGTCCTCGAAAAGGAAGGAGGTAGAAGAATAAAACAAACAGAAAGAAAAATAGACTGAAAGACAAGGATAGACAATATTTTTTTAAAAAAATTTATATAAATTTCACTTTAAGTTAATTAATATTCAATAAATTGGTTAAACCCGTTTATTATGTCCATAAATAGTCATTTATAAACTTTACAAATCAAAATATTTCCATTTATATGTTATTGAAACGTTAAATCCATAATTCATAAATTAATTAATTTTTTTTATCTAAAATGCCACTCAGATATTATAAATAAATCAATAATTATTTACTTTAAATGTGTTTTTATTAAATTAATACTTCTAAAATATTAATGAATTTTTTCCTACTAAACCATGTAGTATATAAATAAACAATATTTTAAAGGATATTTTCAAAAAGGAAAAGAAGGTAGATTCGGAAAACAAAATATAGATGAATAATTAAAACTGAGCAAATTAGGTAGATTCGAAAGAATAGTATCGGGCACGAATAGTTAATTCAAACCATAAAAGTTCAATCCCCAAATATTAATACAAAATTTCTTTGTTGGAAATACCTTTATATAGAAACAAAATTTTCTTTCGAAAATACTTTTTACAACTCGATGTTTCAACAAGTTTATCCTCGCTCTTGCAGACTCTGCCCATGCGTTAATCAGGCGCAAAGCTAGAATTCTTCAAGTATTTAGTAGACCCGTTTCAACACCCAGTGAAAATACTGAAAAACCTTCAAAACCGATATGGAAAGTGTAACGATCCCAGTTTAAAAGACGAATTTAAATTTGGAATTAAATTAAATTCTTGGGTTAAATCGTAGATTTATTTGAATTTTTCAAATTTAATGAGATGTATACTTATTTGTTTTTGAATTTGATTTGAAACTCAAAATAAATTGAATTGGAATTATAGATTTTACTTTGGAAGAATAATATGTATGATTATTTATTAAATGTATAAATTATGTTTTAATCCATTTTCCTTATGAAGTTATAAAATGTATAAAATAAAAGTATATGGTCATATGGCAACATAAAATCAAACTATAAGATAATAACAAATTGTACATACAAAATAAAGTATAAAAATATGTATGCGTAGATATACAAGACAATTAGTATGTGAGTTAAATAAATTTAAATTTAACAAATAAATAAAGTGAGGACAAGTAAGATAAGCATATACACATACAAATAGAAGACAAAGAAAAAGATAAACATATGTATAAAAGCTTGTCAATGAAGACACTAGTATAAACAAATAAAGTGAGGACAAATGAAGTAAATGCAAACATGTAGACCTGGAAGGAAACAGGGAAAGAAAAAAAAAGTAAATAAATGTTTATGTACAAAGCAATTAATGCTAGCAATATCATTAGCCACCAAAACATATCTCATCGGCCACCAAGTAGGAAAAAAAATCTGCATCGCCACCAAAATATCATCTATCAGCCGAAATAAAGTTTAGTTTAGTCAAAGATGGATTGTACAAGATAAAATAATATCACCTGTTGTGCAAAATAATATATACTGTAAACTTCACATCCTATATATCAATCCATTTAGCATCAGTTCGTTCATCCATAGCAAAATCTGAAGCAAGCTTCATCTTCAACTTTAAACAAATTTCAACCTTATAAATTAACAACAATAAATCAAGACAAATCAGAGAAGAAAGAAGAAGGATTCAGTTACGATTTCAAGCCTGTTTCAGCATAAATGGAACTCTGTTCATTTTGGAAAAAAAATACGGTGAGTAAACAAGGATTTTAAAGTTTAAGTTAATTAAAATAGTTCATTTTTCATTAACAATATAGTTTGTATTTGTTTCTTTTCCTTGGTTATGATCCTGTATATATATATATATACACACACACACACACGTTACTCTGCATATTATTCAGGATTGATTATCATTCAACTTAAGTTTGTTTTCAACTAAATCATTGTAAAGTTTTTATTTTTTTCAATCAAACAAGATGTTAAAACATCAAACAAGATTTTCGAAGTAGATTAAAACATGATTAGCGAATATTTCTTATGGAAGCTGGGTTTACAGGTAATCAAGGAATGAAGTGATAAATCCAACTGTTATAAAAAACTAATTCAGGTTGATAACTTGAAGGCTTACTGAAAATGATGATTTTTAATACAAGAATGAAGATTTATAGATTGGTAATTTATAAGTAGTTAGTAATTGAATAAAATTTGCATTTTTATAAATTTAAGATTACTGAATCAATTTAAATTGTTGAAATTTAGATTGAAGCAAGAATAAATAATAGTGATGTTGTAAAAAATTACCAGATAATTTTTCTAATGTGCGAATTAAGAAGACGAGATTATCTTAGGGTTTTACTTCAGGTTCTTGAACTTGTCTGTAAATGTGTCAAGTTCATCTTCATCGCGCGATCGAGTGGCTCAAGTTTTTGGAGGTTGGTGGTTTATCGTATTGTCGTCGTGTGGGCGAAGGTTTGGGTGCCGCAGGTGGCTGGAGCGTCGGTGGCGAGGCGTTTTGCCGAAGGAGTTTGACACTGTTTTTTTTAGCAGAAGCCAAATTTTCGAATACGAATTTTTCCAGGCAATTCGAATCTTGATTTCGAGTTTGTAGGGATTTTGGGGCTTGCCGATGGCGTTGGGGATTCACTGGAGTCCAGTGGCGCCGCCGTGCACGTGTACGGCGGCGGCGATGCGTGTCAGTGAGGTGAAGTCGGGGGCGCGAGTCGTTCTTGAGAAATTTAGGGGATCGCTTCGGGTTTGTATTCGTGTTCGAGTGAGTGTATTACTGATGCTTTACTTATACTTAGTTTAAAATTTAAACTTACTGGAAAAAAAGAAGAAGAAGAAGAAGGTTTTGCGTGGGAATAGGGTGCGTTCTCGGGGAAGCTGATGTGCAACTCGAAGTTGAACGAGGAGATTCTCGGGTATGATTCAAATTGCAGCATTTTATAAAGATGGTTAGGCAAATTTGTTTAAACACTGTAAACTTAGAAATGATTAACAGTTAAGTTAAGACTTTATTCAAGTTTTAATTATTTTAATCAAAGCTTAACAATGTTCATAAACTTTTAATTATTATGCTAATTAAGTAATTAATACAAGATAAGTATAAAACTTATTAACATATATGTTTGTAATTAGTAATAAATTTATTTCAAGAGTTAAAGAAGCTTTCTTTTTAAATGTTAATTAAGTGAATAATTAATATTAACTGATTATTTTTGAAAAGCAATTAAGAATAATTACTTTACAGTTGTGATTAGATATTAATTAATGATTAAGTGATAAATAAATCGTAATTAACTACTTAAGTTAGTTAATGAATAATTAATTAAGGAATTTAATTAAGAATTAATAATTGATTAACTAAGTAGTTAATGGTAAATAAATGAGTAATTAAGTTTGATTAATTAATAATTAAAGTTATTAATTAATGATTAAAGAATAGTAAATTAAGGTTAAATAAATTGATTATGAAGGAATTAATTAAATAGAGGGAATAAAGTAAATAAGTAATTAAGACTTAATAACTGATTTATTAATTAAATAATTTAAAATGGAATGAGTAGTTAATTGATAACTAATGATTAATTAAACAGGGTTAAGTAATTAATTCTCAAGTAATTGATTAAATTTGAATTAATTACAATAAGAATTTAAGATGATTGCTTGTGGATAATGGCGTATATAGAATCTCTAATTTGTGATAATTACTTGGTGATATTTTATGATGTTTCTATGATATTGCTATTGATATATATATATATAATATATATATATATATGATGATAGTGTATGATTTATCTATGATAAATGTTATTTGGATCCAAAGTGTTGAATTAAACTATTTAAATTAATTAGACAATTTGCCCGTAATACGGCATTTGAATTTCGATACGACAGGGAATCGGATTCCAGTTGGTTATCCGAATCCCACATCGAATTGTGATGATGAATCTTTGTGATTGATAAATTTACTTTACCTGTGAATCTGTGAATGAAGATAAGCGTTATAGTTCATACCGCTTATCAATATTGATATATCTGTGATGATTGATGTTGTGCACTATTGTGTAAAACCCCTGGACCACACTTGTACACACAAATATGGATTGCACGTGGAAATCGGTTAAGTCAGAGATATTTGAATTTAATTCAAAATAGTTTTAAAAGTTGAATTTTAAATCCAAACGGTTTTGGAAATAAATTAAGTTTAATGTGAAAAGCTTTTGAAAAAGGTGCTTTAAAAGTGTAAGTTATTTTGAATAACTTAATAATGATTTGAAATTCGAATAATTTAATTTAAATTGGAATTCAATATGTATTTATGATTTAAAAAGAATTATACAAGTTATAAGGGTTTTAAACCATTTTTTAAGCGTGTTTTTGGGAATTTGAATTAACCCAAAGATTGTAACTTGTGTAAATGGAATCGGGTTTTTTCGAAATAAAATTGTTGTTCTAAATGATAAAAAGCTTTCATATGAGAAATAAATTTCAAATTATATCAAAGGGATCTCAAGTTTGAATTGAAATAGTTTTCCAAATTATGGACGAATCTTTGGAAACGAGTTTTTAAAGCTATAAGCTAAATCTTGATTTAAAGATTCAATGAGTTAATCCGATTGAAACAGAATTTGTTTTGAAATCCGTGAATGGATCTTTGTGAACGGGGTAAACTTTGTGAATTGAATCTTTTTATTTAAAAGATTTGAAATGGCAATCGGTTTGAACCATTTGAAAAAAAAAGTTGGAATTATTAAGTTGTGACTTAATTGAAATCCCATATCCATATGCTTTTAAATATTGCGCTCATTATTCGGTTTAGCCGGGAGAGGACCTTTGTGTCATATAACCCATTCCGAATAGTGATACGACGTATATGGTTAGCATTAAAGACCGGTGGTGAAGAACGGGTATTTGCGAGAGCGATAGGATGACCTATCGATTGTCTCTGCACTGAGTAGCTATGGTATAGAGATTTCTTAAGTGATGGGAAGTCCGATCGGGATTGTGAATACCCGAATTGCAAGGGCTTCTTCGGAAGTACCTTCGGTTCTGTTCGAACCCGGGACAGACTTGTATGGATGTGTGTCTGACACTACACTTTGAGATATAAAGCAGATTTCTTTCAAATACATATCTGTTGGTGGTGGGGAATTTATTCTCTTTGCTTAACACCCTTCTCTGAGACGCACGAGCTCAGAGGTTATGTAGTTGAAGGTTATCAACGATATACTCCCAATTTGGTAGTGTGGCATGCTAAGTGCTGCTGTGTGTTGATGATCATTTGTGATCAAAGCATGACTTTGTGAAAAGTGTAGCTTTGTGGACGAGACCTCGTCGAGCCTCACAAACCGGTAATGGTCAAAACAGGAAAGATGCGGCAAGGTTTCAGGGGTAGCTCCCCTAGGGTGTGACCATTCCTTCTAGAAAAGGGTAGTATCATGGTATGGAGCCCAGATACTTACTCGTGTGGGAACTGTAGTATATATTTATTACTGTGTGATGTTGTTCGTGTTGAGAGCTCTCTGATAAAGGTCCAAAAGGACCGGAGGTGGCATATCTGTAGGTATTACTCTCGGGCAGGGAGGAAACCGGCCTTGGGTTGGCAGAGAGCCGGGTAGGTTCTCGGGGGGTCCCGCCAGAGGCGTTCCCATGTGGCAATAGGAATTTCCTTAGCCTGACCATTTGTTGGAAATCCAAAGAAACAATACGTGTCCTGTACGGTTTTAGTTGTAGAACCTGCCATTTAAAATGGTGGCTATAGCTGGCATAATATAATGGTACCTATGCTGGCTAAGATTAATATTATACTTTCGAAATGTTTTCCACTATGCACTAATAATAATATAAAAAGAAGAATTTTGCGTAGTAAGCATATTTGACTATCATAAGGAGAAATCTCCTCCAATTCTACATTTGCATGGTGTGTGCGGTGGGAGGCCTTATGGTAGTTTCATTTTTCAAAAAGCATTGTGGATTTCGAATTAAAATCTTTTGATTGTTTTTAGAGACCAAACTGTTTTTGTTTGCTCATACCAGTCTCATGACTGACCTGGAGTTTATTGTTCCTTTTCTAAACTCTGTGTGTCCACAACTTTCCATACGGGTAGTCTAGAGTTTGGTTTTTTTGATAGTCAGGTTTATAGTTATCTGGAGCTAGTTCAGTCCTTGGATGACTGACCTTGCTTATCTTGGTGCAATCTTGATGGTGGATCGAGTTTAAAGTTTTGGAGCTTTTGGATCAGAGTTGCAGTACTGGATTCATTGAAGACTTATCTCATATTGTATCGTGTTCCGCTGTATTATGTATTGTATATTCTCTGATATTGATGATTATCATTGTATCAAATTGATGTATCGGATTTTGTATTCATGTTGTATCGGTGATATCATCTTTTATTTCCGCTATGTTATTTATCATCTAATGGGTGTTGCAAGCTCCCGCGATACGGATTTGATGTTGTTTGTCGGACATCGAGTTCGGGTCGTGACAGATTGGTATCAGAGATAAAGGTTGAGCATGAACTTTAGCTACGGAGTGTAACACATTAGATGGCTCATTAGAGATAGGGTGAAGTATACCCTAGGATGAGTACAACCAGTGGAACCAAAAATCCAAATTCCTCAGTCTATTCTCTTTATCTGTTGTTATTCTCTAAGATATTTTGTCTGAATTCCTAAATCGGTCTTCTTACTATTTACAGATAGTAAGAATGAGTGGAAGAAGAGGACGAGATAGGAGACAGGGAAATACCACTTCAGCTGGTCAAAGCCCTGCAATGACAGATATTTTCATTCAATCTCAATCAAATTTGACTGATTTGTATCGAAGCTTTTCTAGACTTGGTGGAAAGCCATTCACAGGCAAAGAATCCGTTATTGAAGCATAAGCATGGATCCGATCGTGTGAAAAGATTTTCAAAGGACTAAAATTAGAAACGATCAGATGCGATTGATAGCTTCTTGGCAGCTCCAGGAAGAGGCTTTAGTTTGGTGGGAAACAGTTACATTGGATGAGCCGGCGGATGAATTTACTTGGAGTCGTTTCAAGGAAGTGTTCGAGCAGTGATATATGCCATCTGCTGGTATCTCTAGAATGTACTAGGAGTTCATAGATTTGAAGCAGGGAAGTTTATCATTTGAGGAATACTTAAACAAATTCAATATATTATCTCGATTTGGTCCAGAATTGGTGAATACACCGTTAAAGAAGAATGAAAAGTTTATTCGGGGAATAAACCAGGAGTTTCAGGAAAGGATGTCTACTCACGTTAAGGAATCATTTTCTGAATTAATTGATATGGGTTATAGATACGATACTCTGGATAAGCAAAAAGATCCAGAGGAGAATGGAAATACAAGTCATCTGAATTGGAGGAAAAAGAAATTTGGTGGGAAGAAATCGAGGAAAGATAAAGGAAATGGGAATATACAGAAGAAAAGGTTGAAAAGATGTTACTTGTTTCAACTACTTGGAGAAAGGCCATTACTTGAACAAATGTAAGAATTCCAGGAAACAAGGAAAGAAAGAGCCATTTATGAAGCCAGAACAGGAATGTAGAGAATGTTGTTACTGCCAAAAGCCGGGACACAGGATCATGAATTGCCCAACACTGAAGCAAGTTCAAGCAACGAGGGCCTGTGAAATCAAAGGTGATTTTTCAACCTTAAAATTTAGTTAAGGAAATGAAAATTTTATAAGGTAACTATCTCGTTTACGATTAAATTGTTCGAATTTTGTTCGACATAAAAACTACCCTTAGTTTTGTTTCTCCGTAAATCATAAATGAGTTAAATCTTGAATTTGAGATCGTAATCGAATCTATTTTTGTCTACTTTATTGGGTTTCGATATAATCTATAAATGGTTAGTTATTCCTTCGAACTAACCAATACCTCTGTATACTCCGTAGATTAGATAACCCAATTGTTTCATAGTTGATTGAGTTTGTTCTCACATCTATTGTTGATATTCTGATTTGGTAAGCCAAATGCAAAATTGATATCCAGTTTGGTTTGGAAAGATATTTCTCTATCTTTCATCTATCTTTGTTATCTCCTTGGCAAATTTCGGGGATGAAATTTCTTAAGGGGGGAATCTGTTTAAAAGACGAATTTAAATTTGGAATTAAATTAAATTCTTGGGTTAAATCGCAGATTTATTTGAATTTTTCAAATTTAATGATATGTATACTTATTTGTTTTTGAATTTGATTTGAAACTCAAAATAAGTTGAATTGGAATTATAGATTTTACTTTGGAAGAATGATATGTATGATTATTAATTAAATGTATAAATTGTGTTTTAATCCATTTTCCTTATGAAGTTATAAAATGTATAAAATAAAAGTACATGGTCATATGGCAACATAAAATCAAACTATAAGATAATAGCAAATTGTACATACAAAATAAAGTATAAAAATATGTATGTGTAGATATACAAGACAATTAGTATGTGAGTTAAATAAATGTTAAATTTAACAAATAAATAAAGTGAGGACAAGTAAGATAAGCGTATACACATAGAAATAGAAGACAAAGAAAAAGATAAACATATGTATAAAAGCTTGTCAAAGAAGGCACTAGTATAAACAAATAAAGTGAGGACAAATGAAGTAAATGCAAACATGTAGACCTGGAAGGAAACAGGGAAAGAAAAAAAAAGTAAATAAATGTTTGTGTACAAAGCAATTAATGCTAGCAATATCATTAGCCACCAAAACATATCTCATCAGCCACCAAGTAGGAAAAGAAATCTGCATAGCCACCAAAATATCATCTATCAGCCGAAATAAAGTTTAGTTTAGTCAAAGATGGATTGTACAAGATAAAATAATATCACCTGTTGTGCAAAATAATATATACTGTAAACTTCACATCCTATATATCAATCCATTTAGCATCAGTTCGTCCATCCATAGCAAAATCTGAAGCAAGCTTCATCTTCAACTTTAAACAAATTTCAACCTTATAAATCAACAACAATAAATCAAGACAAATCAGAGAAGCAAAGAAGAAAGATTCAGTTACAATTTCAAGCCTGTTTCAGCATAAATGGAACTATGTTCATTCTGGAAAAAAATACGGCGAGTAAACAAGGATTTTAAAGTTTAAGTTAATTAAAATAGTTCATTTTTCATTAACAATATAGTTTGTATTTGTTTCTCTCCCTTAGTTATGATCCTGTATATATATATATGTATGTATGTATGTATGTATGTATGTGTATATATATATATATTACTCTGCATATTATTCAGGATTGATTATCATTCAACTTAAGTTTGTTTTCAACTAAATCATTGTAAAGTTTCTATTTTTTTCAATCAAACAAGATGTTAAAACATCAAACAAGATTTTCGAAGTAGATTAAAACATGATTAGTGAATATTTCTACTGGAAGCTGGGTTTACAGGTAATCAAGGAATAAAGTGATAAATCCAACTGTTATAAAAATAATAATTCAGGTTGATAACTAGAAGGCCTACTGAAAATGATGATTTTTAATACAAGAATGAAGATTTATAGATTGGTAATTTATGAGCAGTTAGTAATTGAATAAAATTTGCATTTTTACAAATTTACTATTACTGAATCAATTTAAATTGTTGAAATTTAGATTGAAGCAAGAATAAATATTAGTGATGTCGTAAAAAATTACCAGATAATTTTTCTAATGTGAATTAAGAAGACGAGATCGTCTTAGGGTTTTACTTCAGGTTCTTGAACTTGTCTGTAAATGTGTCGAGTTCATCTTCATCACGCGATCGAGTGGCTCGAGTTTTTGGAGGTAGGTGGTTTATCGTATTGTCGTCGTGTGGGCGAAGGTATGGGTGTCGCAGGTGGCTGGAGTGGCGGTGGCGAGGCATTTTGCCGAAGGAGTTTGACACGGGTTTTTTTTTTAGCAGAAGCCAAATTTTCGAATTCGAATTTTTCCAGGCAATTCGAATCTTGATTTCGAGTTTGTAGGGATTTTAGGGCTTGTCGGTGGCGTTGGGGTTCACCGGAGTCCAGTGGCGCCGCCGTGCACGTGTAGGGCGGCGGTGATGCGTGTCAGTGAGGTGAAGTTATGGGGCGCGAGTCATTCTCGAGAAATTTGGGCGATCGCTTTGGGTTTGTATTCGTGTTCGAGTGAGTATATTACTGATGCTTTACTTATACTTAGTTTAAAATTTAAACTTACTGGAAAAAAAAGGTTTTGCGTGGGAATGGGGTGTGTTCTCGGGGAAGCTGATGTGCGACTCGAAGTTGAACGAGGAGATTCTCGGGTATGATTCAAATTGCAGCATTTTATAAAGATGGTTAGGCAAATTTGTTTAAACACTGTAAACTTAGAAATGTTTAACAGTTAAGTTAAGACTTTATTCAAGTTTTAATTATTTTAATCAATGCTTAACAATGTTCATAAACTCTTAATTATTATGCTAATTAAGTAATTAATACAATATAAGTATAAAACTTATTAACATATATGTCTGTAATTAGTAATAAATTCATTTCAAGAGTTAAAGAAGCTTTCTTTTTAAATGTTAATTAAGTGAATAATTAATATTAACTGATTATTTTCTAAAAGCAATTAAGAATAATTACTTTACAGTTGTGATTAGAGATTAATTAATGATTAAGTGATAAATAAATCGTAATTAACTACTTAAGTTAATTAATGAATAATTAATTAAGGAATTTAATTAAGAATTAATAATTGATTAACTAAGTAGTTAATGGTAAATAAATGGGTAATTAAGTTTGATTAATTAATAATTAAAGTTATTAATTAATGATTAAAGAATAGTTAATTAAGGTTAAATAAATTGATTATGAAGGAATTAATTAAATAGAGGGAATAAAGTAATTAAGTAATTAAGACTTAATAACTGATTTAGAAATGATTTATTAATTAAATAATTCGAAATGGAATAAGTAATTAATTGATAACTAATGATTAATTAAATAGGGTTAAGTAATTAATTCTCAAGTAATTGGTTAAATTTGAATTAATTACAATAAGAATTTAAGATGATTGCTTATGGATAATGGTGTATATAGAATCTCTAATTTGTGATAATTACTTGGTGATATTCTATGATGTTTCTATGATGTTGCTCTTGATATATATATATATATATATATATATATATATATATATATATATATATATGATAGTGTATGATTTATCTATGATAAATGTTATTTGGATTCAAAGTGTTGAATTAAACTATTTAAATTAATTAGACAATTTGCCCGTAATACGGCATTTGAATTTCAATGCGACAGGGAATCGGATTGCAGTTGGTTATCTGAATCCCACATCGAATTGTGATGATGAATCTTTGTGATTGATAAATTTACTTTACCTGTGAATCTGTGAATGAAGATAAGCGTTATAGTTCATACCGCTTATCAATATTGATATATCTGTGATGATTGATGTTGTGCACTATTGTGTAAAACCCCTGGACCACACTTGTACACACAAATATGGATTGCACGTGGAAATCTGTTAAGTCACAGATATTTGAATTTAATTCAAAATAGTTTTAGAAGTTGAATTTTAAATCCAAACGGTTTTGGAAATAAATTAAGTTTAATGTGAAAAGCTTTTGAAAAGGTGCTTTAAAAGTGTAAGTTATTTTGAATAACTTAATAATGATTTGAAATTTGAATAATTTAATTTAAATTGGAATTCAATATCTGAAATTGAATTCTATATTCAGTATTTATGATTTAAAAAGAATTATACAAGTTATACGGGTTTTAAACCATTTGTTTAAAGTGTGCTTTTAGGAATTTGAATTAACCCAAAGATTGTAACTTGTGTAAATGGAATCAGGTTTTTCCGAAATAAGACTGTTGTTCTAAATGATAAAAAGCTTTCATATGAGAAATAAATTTCAAATTGTATCAAAGGGATTTCAAGTTTGAATTGAAATAGTTTTCCAAATTATGGATGAATCTTTGGAAACGAGTTTTTAAAGCTATAATCTAAATCTTGATTTAAAGATTCAATGAGTTAATCCAATTGAAACAGAATTTGTTTTGAAATCCGTGAATGGATCTTTGTGAATTGGGTAAACTTTGTGAATTGAATCTTTTTATTTTAAAGATTTGAAATGGTAATCGGTTTGAACCATTTGAAAATAAGTTGGAATTATTAAGTTGTGACTTAATTGAAATCCCATATCCATATGCTTTTAAATATTGCGCTCATTATTCAGTTTAGCCGGGAGAAGGCCTTTGTGTCATATAACCCATTCCGAATAGTGATACGACGTATATGGATAGCATTGAAGACCGGTGGTGAAGAACGGGTATTTGCGAGAGCGATAGGATGACCTATCAATTATCTCTGCACTGAGTAGCTACGGTATAGAGATTTTCTAAGTGATGGGAAGTCCGATCGGGATTGTGAATACCCGGATTGCAAGGGCTTCTTCGGAAGTGCCTTCGATTCGGTTCGAACCCGGTACAGACTTGTATGGTTGTGTGTCTGACATTGCACTTTGAGATATAAAGCAGATTTCTTTCAAATACATATCTGTTGGTGGCGGGGAATTTAATCTCTTAGCTTAACACCCTTCTATGAGACGCACGAGCTCAGAGGTTATGTAGGTGAAGGTTATCAGCGATATACTCCCAATTTGGTAGTGTGGCATGCTAAGTGCTGCTGTGTGTGGATGATCATTTGTGATCAAAGCATGACTTTGTGAAAAGTGTAGCTTTATGGACGAGACCTCGTCGAGCCTCACAAACCGGTAATGATCGAAACAGGAAAGATGCGGCAAGGTTTCAGGGGTATCTCCCCTAGGGTGTGACCATTTCTCCTGGAAAAGGGTAGTATCATGGTATAGAGCCCAGATACTTACTCATGTGGGCACTGTAGTATATATTTATTACTGTGTGATGTTGTTGGTGTTGAGAGCTCTCGGATAAAGGTCCAAAAGGACCGGGGGTGGCATATCTGTAGGTATTACTCTCGGGCAGGGAGGAAACCGGCCTTGTGTTGGCAGAGAGCAGGGTAAGTTCTCGGGGCGTCCCTCCAGAGGCGTTCCCATGTGGCAATAGGAAGTTCCTTAGCCTGACCATTTGTTGAAAATCCAAAGAAACAATATGCGCCATGTACGGTTTTAGTTGTAGAACCTGCCATTTAAAATGGTAGCTATAGCTGGCATAATATAATGGTACCTCTGCTGGCTAAGATTAATATTATACTTTCGAAATGTTTTCCACTATGCACTAATAATAATATAAAAAGAAGAATTTTGCGTAGTAAGCATATTTGACTATCATAAGGAGAAATCTCCTCCAATTCTGCGCTTGCACGGTGTGTGCGGTGGGAGGCCTTATGGTAGTTTCATTTTTCAAAAAGCATTGCGGATTTCGAATTAAAATCTTTTGATTGTTTTTAAAGACCAAACTGTTTTTGTTTGCTCATACCAGTCCCATGACTGACCTGGATTTTATTGTTCCTTTCCTAAACTCTGGTTGCCTACAACTTTCCACACGGGCAGTCTAGAGTTTGGTTTTTTTGATAGTCAGGTTTATAGTTATCTGGAGCTAGTTCAGTCCTTGGACGACTGACCTTGCTTATCTGGGTGCAATCTTGATGGTGGATCGATCTTAAAGTTTTAGAGCTTTTGGATCAGAGTTGCAGTATTGGATTCATTGAAGACTTATCTCATATTGTATCGTGTTCCTCTGTATTGTATATTCTCTGATATTGATGATTATCATCGTATCAAATTGATGTATCAGATTTTGTATTCATGTTGTGTCAATGATATCATCTTTTATTTCTGTTGTGTTATTTATCATCTAATGGGTGTTGCAAGCTCCCGCGATACGGATTTGATGTTGTTTGTTAAACATGGAATTCGGGTCGTGACAGAAAGTACAATCCAAAAAAACACCTGGATCGCAGGATACATAACAAGGGTTACGCCTGGATCCCCCAGGAAACATCCATATCCTTTAAGCATTCATTGCCTTGCGAATTACGCCATGATAAACAAAACCAGTAGACCGCAGGATACATAACAATGGTTACGCCTGGATCCCTCAGGAAACATCCATATCCTTTAAGCAATCTCTGCCCTGCGGATTACGCTACCCAAAAAAAAAGACCGTGGGTTACGCCACGGTAGGAAACTCGAGTATCACATCCGAAAAACCGAAAATCAGATAGAATAATATCGATAGAATGAATCCACAATGTGGCCACAGAGCGGATATCAAGCTGAAGGCACTTTCCATATCTTTACTTCGAAAATATATATCATATGGTACCTTTTCAAATCACTTTCAAATATCATACTTATATAAGGTCCATTATATATAGGATTCCATCGTCAAATCGAATACATTCCAAATCAATAGTATATCAAATCACACTTATATAGACTTCGATTATATAAGATTTCTCTTTCCAAATTGAGTACCTTTCAAATCAATAGTTTTCAAATCAACTTCATACTTAAAAAAATCCATTTTATATAAGTTCGACCACTCCTAAATCAAGTACTTAATAATATAAGGTTCACAATTTCAAATCATTTCAATATCAATTCCGTTTTAAAATCATATATGATTTCACCAATTTTTCTTCCAAATTAAATATCTCAAGTCAAACAAATTCATTTCCAAAATCACCATATAAGTACCGGTTTTAATTCCAATCTAATTTCAAAACCAAGTATTTTTCTCAAAATCAATTATACTCAAAATGGTTTCCAAATTTATCATTATCCCTTTAAAACCTTTAAACTATTTATTTCTATGTGAAAAATCCAATTTTCCTTTTGCAAATTATTTATTTAACAAAAGTTTCAAATTTTACTTAAGACATACTCTTCATACTTTAAACATACAAAACTAAACTTATATTCTTTATCAAATATTTTATACTCTTCGAAATTTTCTTAGCTTCAAAATTTTGAACCTTGATTTGGAAGTGTTCGATCCTTCAAAATAGTCGGTGAAATCATTTTCAAATCCAAGAGTTGGAAATCAGCAACAAATCAGTAAATCAATTTTTAGAATAGAGTTATACTAAATCAAATTCGAAACTCGAGGATTGAACATCGGCTTCCTTTAAATCATTTCAAATATATATACATGTCTTTCGAATATCGAATTATACTTCGGAATTTGAAATCAAAATTTGTTTCACAATATCACTCGCATAGCAAAGCTACTAGAGTGGCCTCTTCCCCACTCTGAAACTCGAAAATCAATGTCGATGATGCGTGCATTCATCACCGAAATTATTTTCCAACGACAAAAGTGAGTTCTGGACTTCTATTTTCTTGAAAACTTCTTTGAAATTTCGTAGAAATTATTGAAATTCATTTGAAGCCATTTGGGACATTTCTTATTCGAAAAATACTTTCAAATCGTATTATTATATATTTTCAAAATCTTAAAACCAATTTCAAAATAGCGAAACCCAATCTCTCAAATTTCAAATTCAAAACCATTTCAGTTATAAATCAAATTTCTTATAAAATTTTAAAAATCCAAATCCTTTCAAAACTCCAAATTATAGTTTTCAAAAGGTATATAATCCTTATCGAAAACATTTTCACTTTCATATATCGAATAAAATCATAGTTATCAAAATAATAATTTCGGTATATAAAATAATTTCTAAAATACAAACAAAGCCCATTTTCAAAGGATGATTCAAGGATGGATTTCAAAACAAAGATAGAGATTCAAATTAGAGGGACTCTAATCAAATGGAATTCTGATTCGAAGCTAGGTCCAAACGAAGATAAGATAATTAAATTTTAAAATAGAAGATGGATATTAATCGCGAGCGACCTTAACCGGATCAACCGTAACTTCAGGAATATGATCGATGCGGAATTACAAGGCAAATCGACATTCGATCACCAGATATAGAATTCGGCATAACCAGCGATAGCAGCATCTAAACTAAGGATATATAAATCTTCGATGAATCGACGCTATTGTAAAGGACTTTCACCCCTTTACAATCATTCAGTGGAGCTATGGGATACTCCAAAATCTAGAAAACACGAATAGGGAAAGACAAGAATGGATTTGGAACCGAGGGGGATGTTCCAAAACTCAAAGGAGAACCGAATCAAATAGGAAGAGATTCAAGCTCGAACTAAAGTGATTCAGTAAATAAATTTACCATATATGCTAAATTTTGCCTAGAGCCTCGCTCTGATACCAACTGTGACGACCGGATATTTTCAAAATATTTATATATAGACCGACGGTGTCTGTATAAAATTTTCTGTCCTATGGTCAATTTGATACAGATATTTATCATTTCAATCCGTAATTTAAGTATATACGGGTATATATCATTTCGACCCGCAATCCCAAAATCAATTCAAATGCAAATCGCTTGGGTCTATCATTTCAACCCATAACGAAATTCTCTTATTCTAAATTCCGTTCGGGTATGTATCATTTCAACCCATAGTGAATTCTAAACTATAGGGAACTTGCAGAGTGATAACAGAGAATATAATAATATATCAGGCATATATCATCAATAACAATAAAACATAAACAATAGGATATGGTGTCATATCCCACAGGTGAACAGTTACAGATAATAGCATAAATATAACAATTTAAATAACTACATCAGCATATTTCAATTGTCGTTTCAATTGAAATCAAATTTAATAAATATAAAAACATTAATCGTGAGTGATTGCTCACCTTTCAAGGCTACGGATGATTTGACGATCAAATGAGCTATGAATCCAGTCACAAATTTCAAAGCAAAGCTAGATTGACACGAGTTCAACGGATAAGCTGATAATGCGAATAGACGAAAGCATATCAAAAACCAGATTGACGAAGGTAGATGGTATAAATGAACATATATATACTATATATACTATATACAAATCATATACAACTTATAATTTAAAATAACACATAACTTTTAAAATCTATATATACACCCATAACTATATAGATTCAATATTCTATTTAAACTTCTATAAAAATAAAGTCCTATACATATCAATTTTATATATAGAATGACCTATATAAATATATCGCATGTACACTTATACTTATATCATTTAAAAATAAATATTTACAATTTATTAAAATATATATAAAACCTAACGGTAATTGGGAAATTAAAATCTATATATAACATATGCGTATAACCACAACAAATATGAACTAACATAAAATGATGGACTATATTGCATATCTTAATAGATACATATACATATATATATATATATATATATATATATAACATAGGGTAACTCACTTATATAACTTAATCTGTGTACTCATGTATAAACTGCGACCTCTATATAGAACCAGCGAAACAAATACATACTGTCCAACTTATGTGCAGACTCAAATACATGCAGACTATAAATTATTGTTTGGAAAGCTATATGAATATACTTCAAAATCAAAACATATACACGTTTGATAATTAAAATCAATGCTAACATATATACACATTTGATTATTTATGTATAATATTAAATATAAAGTAACGCTCGAACATAAATATAACTACAGGTTATAATATGAACGAGTATAGAGATGATTTCGAACATATGTATAAGCTTTACAAGAAATTTTTTTTTACTTAAACATACGTGAACCAACAGTGTGCACAATGCATTAAAAATCGATACTTACATAAGCTTAACAAGATATCCTATCTCTCAAGCAACAGAAAAAAACTCAATAGGTCATTCACTCATATATATACCGACACATTTTCAAACAACGTTTATATACTATATTCACGTAAAAAGCAACAGATCGATAAAACTAACTATATGTGTACTTAAAAACTACACAAACATATGCATGCTATAGTATGCACACAAAGACACACGTAACCTCATTTATAACTTATTATAACATATAACTTAAACAATGACAGAAAGATAACTAATCTATAACTAACAGTACAAAGAATTTTTAAGACATATTATATAACTTGTAATATATATATATATATATATATATATATATATATATATATATATAAGCATACGAAGGCTATATTATAATATATTTTATATTTAAAATCTTGTAAAACATATATAAACAGCGGTTTCTATCAATCAAATATAACTACATACCATCAATAGAATTTGCGAGAGAAGGTGATGTGGTGGCTTGCGTGCAGCTGTGAATGAAGTGGGGAAAAGGCGGCTGAAATTTGAAGAGGAACAGTGTTTTCTTTTCTTTTCAAAAGTGGGAGGAGAAAAAATGAACCGTTCCAGAGAACACGCAAGAGGTATACTTTATATATGTTTATAATATAATTTCAATAGTGTGAATAGGGCAGAGAAACGGACCGGAGAATAATATATAGAAATTTATGGAGATGTAACAGCTGACTATTAAATATTTACCTTTTGGTGGAACAATTTTTTAAAAAAAAAAAGTGATGAAGGAAGGATTTCATTCCAGGCAAAAGAAAGGACAAGGATGATATAATATATATCAAAGAATTTCCAAGTAACGTAAGCAATGAAAAAGAGAAGGCAGAGCAGAACGCAACCAAATATTTATGAAATAAAAGGAATAGTAACGGTCATCCGTAGATCTAGCTTTCTTATTCAAGCAAATAAATAATGTGGTCCAGCTACAACGTTCAAATTTTGAAACGAAGGAATCAGAAATGGGACAGGTTGCAAAGGAAAGCCACACATAAATGGAATAAAACGTTAACCATGAAACGTACCACATTCAATGGAAACAAACTGAAATGATAACGTTGAGCACGGGAATTAAGGACAATAAAGTAGAAAGCATGAGAAACGTAAAAGTGAAAATGTTTGAAATGGAATAAATAGGAAAGGAACAAACCCGAAATGAAATAGCAACGGATCGAAAATTAAAGAGCTACAGCACGAATACATGGAGTAATAAAGGTAAGGTATTGATTGGTTTGTAACTGATGTAAAATTTGAATGGACAGGAAAGAAATAAAATAAAGTGGAACGTACAAATATTATATACTACCTCAAAAGAGAAGTGCAGAATGAAAATGGACAGAAACGGACCATTGGATAATAAACTAGAATGATGGATTGGTGATCGCCGTCCATTGATTTGAACGCAATTGAAATATGAGCGGTTGCCCAATCAATGGAAAAAAAACGTAGACAAATAAATGAATCTGGAAATAATGAAGATGAAGGGGGAAAGAAATAAACTAGTTTTTTGGACGATGAAGTTATAAAAGTAACCGTGATGTGTACAATAATTAAAACGAAAACATACAAAAATAAATGAAATTGTAAAAGTCTCCCATTGGTTCAGTTGACAAATATTAAAGCAATTGATTAATGCGCGTTTAAATTTTGAAACGCAAAAGAAATCAAATGGTAACGGATCCAGTACCGATACAGTTACCGGTTTCGTGGATTCCGCTGTGTACCGAACTTCAAAACACAGAAATAAATATACCGTTGAGATCCACGCGACGAGACGATCAAAACGGCATACAGATATCAATGATACGATTGAATTATAAAAAGTCGAATTTCCGCTAGCGGAAAAATGCAGATAAACATAGAAAATAAGATCGACGGAGCTACAGAAGTCCGAATTTGATGAAATGAATTATGACGTCTTGCTCAGAAGACGATTTACAATTTTTCTGTAGAAAAATATTCAGGTTTGGAAAATATTTTGTCATCATCAAATATTAACTGATATAAATTGAAATAGAATTACCCAATTAAATAAACTTTTATTTAATCTGATGAAAATTTACCAGCTGCTATGTTTAAGAGGACGTATTCCAAATATTAAATGTTTACTTTTAAAATATTATTATTTAAAAATTTCTTAAAAATTTAATTAAATACGTAAATAAAACCATTTAAAATTATTAAAATTTTACGGGTCGTTACACTGCTGGTATAAGCAGGGCATGAGAAAAAACAGAAAATCTTCGCAAATGACAAACCGACAAGGAGGGTAAGAGGATGTACATTAACATCCTTTGGATTCTAGATGCTGTGTTGTGCAGGAATAAACTTGATAGGCCCAGACCTCCATCTCCACCTCCAGCGCTTATGTACACACGACGTCGTCCTATAGGAGGTGTCGTTTCATCATCACAAGGCACTCTGTCACAAGCTGCACCGTACAAGAAGAAATTGTTCATGACCCATCTCAAGCAATAGCCACATTACCTTCGGCCTCCACTGCACGCCGAGAAAGGAGTAGCAGTGCAGTAGCAGTTCCACTGGTAACGCGTCGGCAAAAATGAAACACGTTAAAATTTCACGAGCTTCACTACTAAATTGGTAATGTTAATGTTGTTTGATGCGAATAGCTAGGGGCGAAGTGTAATGCGATACGATGTACTTGTTAATGTTGTTTGAATTTGTGTAGTTGTGTTTTGTAATATGATGTTGGATTGTGTATTAATGTAATTTCGCACCATTTGATAATGTTCTGTGTTTACCAATGTAATTTGATGTTGTTTGGTAATATGATGTAGTAGTTGTAGGTGCTGCTGCTCTAGTTTCTACAGCAGCAGTTATTTAATCCACAAGGATACACGGACTACAGATATTGCCTCCACCTATAAAAAACAACCCGAACGACCCAAATCTACGAGGATAAATAAACGTTATGGACAAGCATCAAACGCCTAAAACAAACAGGTGCGACAAATGTGTATCGCAGGATCATCAAAGAAAGCGATGTACTTCAACGACCTAAACAATCATTATCAAATGTATGACTACGTATCGAATTAAGATTTATGTGTATTCAACTTTATGTGAATGTAAGTTCTATGTATCGGACTTCGTATCTATATACTGTTTACTCGATGTCGACGTAAATGACATTCGCAGTTGTTAGATTTGAAAGTTGATATCTATGCATTGTCTATTAATTCAACTTTTTGATCGTGAGGTAGCTATATGCAGTAGGTGGATGTTATTTTTAGTTGCAGGTTTTTTGTTTTGGCTACTTTTGAAAAATCACAAGTTAGCGCACTCTAAAAATCTGGGCAAAGGCGCATTTTCAAAATGCGTCATCATCTAAGTGGTCAAAACAGGTCTATCTTTGTAATTATTTTTCAAACAGAGCCATTCTTATTATTAGTTGCACAAACATGGTTACTTCTGCAAATTTTCCTGTTATATAAGCACGATTCATACATTAGCTTTTAACCTTGCATGTATGAAATTAAAAAATTACAACAAACTACAGTTATTTCTTCCTTCTTTGTAATTAAATATTTTGGCTTTAAAATTTGACCTTTCAAGTAGTTGGGTCTATTCTCATATTCCGCTATAGTACCACTTACAATTCAAATACTAGTAGCTGATTTGGCAGTTATCAATAAGAGTAGAGGGATGTTATTTTTCCAACGCTGTAAGATTCTCTCTGTGTAGCGATTTTACCTTGGAAGACGGTTTGACAAAACTAAGCACATCCATTTATTTTAAAATGGCGGTGAGAGCAAATTATGTCTTAAGTAGAGCGTCAGATTATATTAAGTAGAGCATCATTTCATATGTCTTGGAGTGAATATCAACAAATGAAATACCTTGGAGCAAATATCAACAAATCAAAGTGCAAGCATTGTCTATAGTTGCCACTATATTGGAGAAATACTACCAACAAAAACCAATACAAATAGCGCTAGAAATTATTTCCATGTTAGTGAAGTTTGCACGATAGCTAGGTGCTTAAGGAAGATAATTTCCAAGGTGAGCCATTTGTAGGAAAGACAGAATGAGTTACCCAAGTACATTATACTACGACAAAAGAGAAGTAGAATGCATATAGAAAGTTTACAGACTATGATGGAGGATAATTACAGCATACGAGGAAGTGAAGATGTAAATTTCTTCAAAGAGAAAGTTACAAATAAACTTAAAGCATGCTTGCCAACTTCCTTGATTTCAGATTTGTTTTCCTCATTTTTCAGTACTTCAATTTGGCTAATATTTATGGTGAACATGTCCTAAATAAATAAGTCTGTTATATACAACTATCCAACTTTGATATGAAGGTTGGCAATCTTATTTTAGCAATTTACGGTGATCGCCCTTTTAAATGATTAATTCATTATTCACCATCATTCACTAAGCTATTAAATAACCAAAGATACATGATGCTGTAGAGGAGACTCCTAATCGTGACCAGAAAATTCGTCACAACAATCCAACTCTTTGCTTTCCTATAAATCATCAGTGTACCTGTCATTTAGAGCTCAAAAGATCTGCAGATACAGATTATGTCCTATGTAGATTCAAACTAACTATTTCAATGCAACTTAAAATATTCCTGAAAATCACGGTGCTTTATGGAAGTTTCCTTGTTTTATGTTGAAAATGTAGCAAAGTAGTCGGTTAAGTGATAAAGTGTGCATGTAGACAAAAAAATTATAAAAGAAATACAAACCTCGGCCTGCGTGTTTTCTGAAGTGCAAATAATCATGGGCATACAACCATACTCTAGAGGAAGAATATTGACTTGGTAATCTACTATGACAGAATTCTGTAAAATGAGAAAAATAATTGGAGTTTGTACAAGAAAAGTTGAATGAAATTAGAGCACAACCAATAATGGTTTGTTCGGTTGAAAAACCAACTATTACGCAACTATACGTGGTTTGTTCAGTTGGTTGTGGCTGGTTTTACATGATTCCGTGGTTGGTTCGCTGAATAGAGGACTGATTTTTTAAATGACAAATATTTTGCCATTTTATTGCAAATATAGGTTAAAATGACAAAAAAGTCTTTGTCGTTTTAACCTGTATTTGCGAGCAAATTGAATAAAAAGGCAAAAACTTAGCCGTTTTATTTTATTTGCAAAATAAAACGGCAAAGTCTTTGTAATTTTATTGTTTTGTAACTTTTTTAAAACTAATTTGGTAGCTGATTTTGATATTGTGTGGCTGCGTAAGTGGTTCTTTTAATGCAAAAGAAAAAGAGAAAAGAGAAGTGAACAAGTCTATTGTTTGTTATGGTCTTAGCTTAAGCATATGGAGAAAAACGGAGAAAAATAAAGAAGTTTTGGTTAAATGGTTGCATTCCACCTCTGTAGAGTTGTATGCACTTGGAGACTCTAACTTATGTACATGTACAGTGATTTTTTATGTCAAAAAAGAAGAAACAAAAAACGAAAATCAAATAACAGAAACATATATAAAATTGTATTATCTTTTTCAAGAACTGAAAAGCTTACATCTAACAAGAGAGCCAACTGAACAGGATAATGTAGCTTGAAGGTAACTACAGCTAACTGTGACTGATTTCCGTCCCTGAAAAGGCCACTCAATCATTCATCTAAACACAAGAATGTGACTAGGGGACTTTTTCTCAATAAAAAGACCGTAAAAATAACCTCTGAATATGAATGTTATCAACTGTGCCACAATAAGAGAAGAACAAGAGCTGATCTTCAGGTGTTGCTTTTGGCGAAATATTAAGAACCTGAACTCTAAACTGAATTAGAGCCATGAAACGAAAGTATATGCCTAAACCTACTAGCGAAACTGCTAGTTAAGGACAACGAATAAATAAGATTGCACATATTGACAAAACAAAGTTATTACAAGCATCAAGTTATTCAAATGCCTCCAAGCCAAGGTTGGAATACTTCTTGATAATATAAAGACAAATAAAATCTGAAAAATATTGAAATTGAAAGATTTAAAATTTTGGGATCAGATTGGTAAAGATGGAGGGTGGCCCAGTGTCGTAACAGGCTTTAGGCGGACGCCCTTCTCACACAACTTTTGTGAGTTGTTACCTTTCATCACCTCCCGTTTGCTGCCTGAAGGATCATACTTGTCCCATCGCCCTGACCTCCTTATTTAGGCTTAGTTCCGCATTTGACTAAATTCTTTTTTGATGATGTGGGACTAAGTCCAGAATCAAGTAACTATTTTTAAGAGTATTAATGGTCACTGAGAATTGTATATGCCAGCAAGATGACGAGAACAATAGTATATGCGAAAACTATTCCTCAAGATGCAGTGTTCTCCATTCTGTATAAATCATCCAAACAACAAATTCATCGTTCTCTACGACGAAGTTGTTAGACAGTGTTCATGATCAGTTTTCTTTTACCTTTTATCTTTTGGTCATGAGATTAAGCATGCTTTTATTTTTTCCATTTTTTTCTTCTTGAGCCTTTTTACTTCTTAAATTCAGGGAAAGAGTTTGAATGCACCTTGAAACAACTTGTAGATATTCTTCATTTTGATTTAAAGTGCTCAAACTTCAAACTTATTTCTTTCATTTTGAGTGCCTTTAAGTTCAAGGCTTTCAAAATTTCCCTGTTCTGATTTTCTGTCTTCCTATATTTAAATGGAACAAATCAAGTCTTATCTATGTCACTCTTTAACGAAGGAAAGTATTTTAGAGTAGCTGCTTGCTATGGGATCTTGAGGAATTGAAGTGTCAGGAATTCTGATTGAATTGATAACTGGGTCTTCAAAGAAATGCAAGTTGGGTTTGAAAAGCAATCCCATTAAGAGAAAGAGTGGGCTCGGTAACTACAGGCCCAATAGTCAAAGACAAGATAAAAGGCCCTGGAGTAGGAAAATTCAGTGTAAGAAAAAATATCAGTACTTATTTTAAATACCGATTCATTCACAGGACATAAAAATGCACGGGATATAAAAATATCAATACTTATTTTTAAATAAGCAAGACATAAAAATAACCAGAGTTATTCTCCTGTGATGATTTAATATAGAAACTGCAAAATTTAGGCTAACTAATTTTTAAGATATTACATTTACGAACAACATCAAGGAGGAGACAGTCAAATCAGTTGCAATGGAGGTTGTAGGCTGGCGTTGGAGGAGCCAAGGCGATGATTGGAATCAGTGGATGGGCCGTGCTCGTGCTCGTGTGATTCGTTTTTTCTACGCAACGAAAACGGGCAACTAGGGTGTTTTTTGTTTCCTTTGATGGCTCAGTGGTTATTTTCATCTTAACATGAATAGTTTCTTAAAATTGAATAAAAGCACTTACTCATACATCATGACCAAACGTCAGCAGTGGTGAAAAATAATTATAACTCTAGCTATGCCAAATGAAGGTATAAGAAGTTATTGTGAGATATATAACACTGTTTGACGATATTATTTTCAATATTAATTTTGCATGTAGCAATATTTTTGCTTACAGATATAATGGTTTGTTGTTCTTTATGAATGTTTTTGGTTCCTTGGGCACAGATAGCTATACAGAATTTTTGTATTGTTCGTCAGCATATCATTGTGCCATTCAGCCTGATTCAGATAGTTCCACATGTTCTCATATTTTCGTTATCTACAGGTCCTCAGATCTACGTGCTTCCTTTAATGTTTACATGCTGATGAAAAGGATGCTAAATGGCCACAATAAGAGAAGAACATTAACAAACCTTCGCTACAAGAACGGCACCAGATAGCGACGGCTTTTAGCCGTTGCAGACCGTCGCTAGCCGACGCTAAAAGCCGTCGCTATATTGGTCGTCGCCCAATAGTATAGCGACGGCTTTAGCGACGGCTCCGTCACATAAATAGCGACGGCTCGCGACTGCGAATGTGCCATGTGAAAATTTTTCCAACGTCTAAATGACGTCGCTAGCCGTATCTAGCCGTCGCTAACCTGAACCAATTGGTCGTCGCTAGCCGTCGCTAAACTGAACCAGATAGCCGTCGCTAACCTGGGTAAATTTCTGTGCACCTGCACCGCCCATATACACTTCAACCAATCTGAACCAAACAACCGTTATACACTATATTCATCAACTATAACCATCATATACCAATCATATAACATCACTATACATTCAAACAATATAAAATCCAACTAAATCTCATTTTCAAATCCAACCAAATCTCTTTTTCAAATCCAACCAAATCCATTAATCAGAATATGTACATAGTAAACCGAAATTTCTACATAATATCCCGACATATATATACATAATATCCAACCAAATCCATCAACTAGAAGTCATCAAAATATATACATAATATCCTGAAATATATATACACCAAACCAACCAAAATGTGTATATACCAAACTATAAGCAAACAAACATACATACTCCTCGCCATTGCTGCCGTCCTCTCTAGGCATCCTCACATGCTGTTGCAAATAAGCCGCAATCCACTCATCCAGCTGTTGCTCAAAGAAACTTTTCCTTCAATCATTTATTTCTTCCACTGTCGCCCTCAACTGAGCAATCTCCGCCTCTTGCTGCGACCTCCTGTATGCACTCTGCATTCTCATCGCCTGTAAAATAATTCATAATTATTTATATATTAGTATATATATATATATAATATTATTAAAATTATTTAACTATTCATATGCATAAGTAAATTTATATATTAGTACATGTCAAAATTTACCTCCACATTTTCATAGCTATACCGTCGACTGGTCCGAGAAGGCGGGTCAATAATAGCATCCCAAATATGGTTCTCCTCCTCTAACGTAAGCTCTTCCCGACCAGTGGACTGTGCTATACGAGCCCACTCTGCTTCGTACCTCTCCTGCGATTACAAACAATTGTTTTACACGATAAAAACTGAATTTCAAAATTTTGAAAATAAAATAAGACAAAATATTGTTATTAACAGTAAATTAATTTACCATTACGGATCGTGATTTGTCATCCATCCACTCGTACGAAACATTGCCCTCTTCGTCGTTCTCTCCACGGCATGCGTTGCCTTGAATAGCTCGACCATAGTGGGCTCGCGGTTGTATCTCGCGGCCTGAAAATATATAAATATTATTGCTAATCTGATTATAAAATATTGTAATAAAATGTAAACACAGTTTATAAATTTAATTACCAGCTGTCTCTTGTACTCCTGAAAGGATTTGGAGCCACCACGGTGCAATGTAGGATTTTTATTCCTGTTTGCCCGGTTCCACGCAGATAACTCCTACAAATTAAGATAAATTATCACGTATATATCTTACCGGATTTATATTAGACTTAAATAACAAAGAAAACATATTTTACTTACTTTTACCGCCGGACTGTTATAAAGCTAAAGAAATTCATTCCATACACCCTCACCCATCCAGTTCGGCTTTTTCCCTACATTCTTAGCCTTGGACAATGTATCCTTGTAATTTTTCCTCATTCGTTTGTTCCAGTGATTTAAAAAAATGTCCAAGTCATCAGGGTCAACGCGGACTGCAGCCTGTAAATTAAAATTATTTTAAGTTATATAGATTATATTAATTTACAACTGAAATTCAAACTACTACTTACAAGTAAATCCGTCTGTATAGCGTTCTTGACATGAGGGGGGATGTCGTCCCAGCGAGGCCAACAACCATCCATCCGGCTCTGAAATGCCTTTCTCGAAACCTGTAAAATATAATCTGATGGTTCCACCTCAAAGCCACTGCAAAAGTTATGATATACATGTTTAGTGGATTTTAAAACTTATACTTTAAATAAAATTGATACTTACCCAGCACTTCTAGGAACAACTTCTGCAATCGGACGTAAGTCCAGTGCAGTGCCACTACCACCTGCACCGGGAGATGGGGATGGCGTGCCACCACCACCTACACTCCGTCTCCTACCAGACATATCTGCTATAGAAAAACAATATCATCAGAGAACAATTATAGAAATTCACTACTACATAGCATGTTTCAATCACTTTCACAGAAACAATTATAAAAATTTACTAGTACAAAACATGGACAAAAATTATATAAATAATCATCACAGAACCATAATAGAAATTCACTACTACATAGCATGTTTCAATCACTTTCACAGAACAATTATAAAAATTTACTAGTACAAAATATGGATAAAAATTATATAAATAATCATCACAGAACCATAATAGAAATTCAATACTACATAGCATGTTTCAATCACTTTCACAGAAACAATTATAAAAATTTACTAGTACAAAATATGGATAAAAATTATATAAATAATCATCACAGAACCATAATAGAAATTCACTACTACATAGCATGTTTCAATCACTTTCACAGAACAATTATAAAAATTTACTAGTACAAAACATGGATAAAAATTATATAAATAATCATCACAGAACCATAATAGAAATTCACTACTACATAGCATGTTTCAATCACTTTCACCTAAAACAACTAACCATGTTAATCGCCAACACTAATTATCTACAGCAACCATTTGTTCAACTTGATTATGATAAACTAATTAATGTAATACTTAATTCAAGTTCATGATAATAAACTAATTAATCTATCAAATCAACATACAATACTACTAATACCTAACTTAACAACACTACTAATACCCAATTTAACAACAAATCTCAATTTTACAACAAATCATAATTGAATTAGGGTTTAAACTAAACCTAAAAACATCAAATTTACATTCAAACAAGAGATTAGGAGCATACCGACACAAATTTGGGTGATTTGGAGGCATTGAAGGCTGGGGCGGCGGCTACGGTGACGGGGGGCGACGGATTGGGGGAAGGAGGTAGGTTTTGGGGGAGCAAGTAAAGTGAATCTGCTGCTCTCGGCTTGGATCTGTATATTGCGTATAGCGACGGCTAGCGACAACCGCTTTTTTTAGCCGTCGCTAGGCTCCATCGCTATACGAAGCCTTTCTTGTAGTGCTTCAGGTGTTGCTTTTGGCAAAATGTTAAGGACCTGAACTCTAAACTGAACAACAGCCATGAAAGAAAAGTTTGTCTAAATCTACTGGCGAAGCTGTTAGTTAAGAAAAAGAATAAAAAAAGACTGTACATCAAGACAAGATAAAGTTATTTCAAGCATCAGCTTATTCAAATGCCTCCAAGACAAGGTTAGAATACTTCTTATTACTGTAAAGACGAATAAAACCTGAAAAATATTGAAATGTTTAAATTGAAGATTTAAAAATTTGGGATTAGATAGTAAAGGTAAGGATGGCTCAGTGTCGTAATATGCTTTAGGCGGACGCCCTTCTCACATAACTTTTTGTGAATTGTTATCATTCATCACTTCCCGCTTGCTGCCCAAAAGATCATGGTTGTACTTGTCCTAGTAACCCATCCTCCTTATTTATACTTAGTTCCGCATTTAACAAAAGACCTTTTTGATGACGTGGAACTAAGTCCAGAATAAGTAGGCCCGTCGACGAATATTTTCAGATACAGATAGTGTCATATCTGTGTCTGCATTCCAAAATATTTTTGAATATCGAATTTCCACATCCACGGATACAGACAGATACTGAGTAATTATTTTATCCGCTAACGATTAATAAATCAAGAAACAAAAACGAAAAGTTTTGGTTTAATGTAAACTATTTTCAGTTACATTAACTATTAAAATGTCAAAAATACACAAATATGATGAGAATAAATAATTTTAAACAGTTAACATGCATTTAATACGTATAATATAAACTTCTAACTTAATAATTAATAAAACAATTAATAATACCTTTCATGTGTTAAAATACATATAATTTAAGCAATAATTATAAAAAATCTAGACGAATAATTTTCGGATGTGGATGTCTTCGTATCCGCATTCTTTGTATATGCTGGCAAGATGGTAAGAACGATGAACACGGAAATATTTTCGAACTGTAGTCACAAATGAACTTCAATTTCCTTTTTTTAACCTTGGTTAATTGATTTGTTCTTCAATCCCAATACCTCCAGAGATAGATTATTTAAAGACTTACCACTTAAAAATTATGACTACAGATTGAGTTGAAAGTATTTTGGAGTAGCTACTTGCTATTGGATCTTGAGGAATTGCAGTGTCAAGAATTCTGATTGAACTGATAACTGGGCCTTCAAAGAAATGCAAGTCGGGTTTAAAAGTAATCTCATTAAGAGAAAGAGTGGGCTCGATAACTACAGGCCCAATGGTCAAAGACAGGATAAAAGGCCTGGAGTAAGCAAATTCAGTGTATGTAGCCTATGTAAGGAAGAAAATAAAATAAAGTCGTGGGTTGTAGTTGGGTTAAGTTAGGTTGGAGGAGGCTGGGGTAAAAATAAGTCTAGAGATGTGATGGTGGGCTATATATATATATATGGGCTTGTGTAAGACAGTGTTTGGGCAGGTGGGGAAAGTATATTGTACATGTGAAACTAGAGCGGTAGTTCATTAGGTCTGCAAAGACATCGAGATTATGGGAATTGTGTTGGTTGAGCAATGAGGAGCTTGTAGGGGCCTGTTTCTGCTTGGGTTTGTAAAGAAATTTGACATAGTTAATTTTCTGTTCTTTGGATAATTATGTAATTTGATTATATAATTCAACTTGTAGAACGGATCTTGTTTGAAATAAAGTAGGTTTTTGACTTGTTTTCAATAATAAATTGTTATACTAGGATATACGTAATATTATAAATACATCAAATATGTATAAATAAAAAATTCGTAAGACAGGTATTTAAACAATTTGAGCTACGCATGCATTCGTAACCATGAGTATTTAATTGTGTCGATAAATACTCGTCTCTTTTATTTAAAATTACATTTTCTTTAACACTACTGTTATTTTAATTTATTATTAAAATTTCTTGAGCGTTACATTTTTATTTGAATCAACTAAAGTCGTTCGATGGACTCGTACCATGATTTAAGCATAACCAAAGCAGAGTTTCCACATTGAAGCTCAACGGTATTCTCAATTTAAGAAAATTGTGTAATATTATCATAACGGTATTTTCTATTTGACCTTAGTTATATTAACCAACATAAAACTATCTAGTGAGTCGTTCTACAGTTAGCTAATAAATATCAGTACGTAACCCCTTTGGTGCCTCCAACAGCCGTGAGTAATAGACTGTTTAACATTTGAAAAGCGTTACGTACTCTACTCTCAAATGATGTACAGGTATCCAGTCTCCATACATTTTAGTAGGAATTTTTAAAACGATGTGTTTATTTTATATGCTAACTCACTCATTATTACAACAGCTGCAACTGTTATCACAAAATAGTCTGTTTATGAATTTTCTATCAAATTGTTATTTTAATTAAATTAAGTAATTAATATAACATGTTATATCAAATATATAATAGACTGAAAATGCCTTTATTTTGAACAAGATCGATTATCGAGTTAGATACCGTGCAGTTAAAGCGCTCGGCAGATTCAATGTGGCGGAGGTGCAAAAAGTCATAGAGGGGATACAATGAGGATATGGCAGGATATATCAGATGACTTTAAAATAGCATATGAAACTCATACTTAAAGTTTTTACAAATATATAAATGGTAATTAAATGAAAATTTAACATTCAATTGAGTTATAATTAATACATAAATAATTTTAAATAAAAACATATGTGAATATATTATAAATAAACGTAAAACCGTTATATAACATAATTAAATTTAGTGGAATATTAGAGAATTTTCATTTTTGAAAATATATTAAAAATTCAGTTAAATATCTTAATTTCATAATTTTTATACTGTATAAACGTCATTTTTCAATTCATTTATTTTAAAGAAGATATAGCAAAAATAGTAGAATATAGATGGTAAAATGGGATATAGCGGAAATAGCGGGGCTTAAAGCGAAAAAGCTATATTGAGGCTACATAAAAAATCGTAGCGGTAGAAATCCGCTATAGGATATAGTGGGGAAATAACGAGGCATTAACTGCACAGGTTAGATATATAAAACAATTATATTACTACCTCTACGACATACCTCTAACTCTATCATATAGACCATTTTCATAGTACTTTGAATCCACGGATGGTTGAGGCATTAGTTTTACTCAAAATTGGTTGAGGTCCAAACTAATTTTTTTTAGATCACCAAATTGAGGTTCCTCTTGATGATGTGTATTATTATGATGAAGCCTTCTAACTTGATATTGGCATTCCTTAAATAGTTTAATTCCTCATTTGTTTGACTTTACATACAATACTTTAACTAACTTGTTTGCATATAGAATTTGTAGATGGACGTCAACATTGATCGCCATCATCTTTTAATTTCACCATGGATAGTCCATTATTGTAGTTTTCACCATGGTTTGTTTATCTTTTACATATCTATGTGTTTAGTTTATGTTGTTAAACTTTTATATTGTTATATATTTATTATACTAGTATACAATTTATACCGAATATACGTATGAACATATCCAGCTTGTACACAAACATTATTAGTTAATGTATACTTTTATCATACTGTTATATCATTTATTATAATATTATACTGTTAAACTTAAAAATATATAAATGTATACTAAATATTATTAAAGTATAATAAATATACAGAATATATATGGTATAACAGTATACTATATAATAGTATAATATATATATATAACAGTATATATCTATATTGAATAATATGTATAACAGTGATTTATCTAATTAAACATATCCCGGATCAACCCGCAAAGGTACAAATTCGTTCCATTCGATCGTACACGCCCGTCGGATGTGATTGTATGACCAATCGTCGTGCCGACCCCATACCTAATCGTTAATGATTCCAAAGGAATCAGCTAGTATTCGATTTAAGTCTCGAGCTTCGCCTTGCATCCCGCCTCCCTAAGCAGTCCAGAGCCTCCCTAAAGTTGTGCTAAGACACTACAAAGAACCACTATGAACGGGGGAATAAATTCCCCAAATAGTTTACTGCTTAGGGTTCAATCGAATTGGGGTTTCATTCAGTCGGCCGAGCCTAATCGAATGAACCTAATTATCCTAGCCTTCTGTTTTGGAATCTTCCTTGCCCAATATTTCCACACTACTTCAGTCGACTGAACTTTTATTCAATCGGGTAAAATTGCCAAGTTCTGGCAATGAACCTTAGCAGGGAGTAAATTCCCCAAACCGTCACTGATTCGCGTGTAGTTTCTTCCGATGCTTTGTCCAATGAGTCAACTTTCTTCCACAGCCTGACTCCACCACGTTGGACTTCCACCGGGGTTACTTTACTGTTGATGTTTTAAAAGTGAATTCAATAAGTATTCGAAAAACGATTTCGACACAAAAATCCACTCTTTGCACAAGTAGAGTTCAACAGAAGATTATAGCTTTAAGCTATTGTGCTACTAAATGAAAGTTACTATGCTATAGGATCATGTAATATAGATAAACTACTTGTGTGGAATATAAACTAAGTAAATAATTAAAGGAATAAAGAAAATGACACAAGAGAATTTTATACTGGTTCGAATTCCCGTTCTACGTCCAGTCCCAGACTCCTTCTGTAATTAAACTAAAAATCCTCACTTTATCCGGAGGAATAGGTTTACACCGTCTGAGCAATCGAATAGGACTTCTACCACCTAAGCAACCGAATAGAATTTCTACCGGCCGAGCAACTGAACATGACTTATTTACAAATAACAAAAGTATCTGACTGTAGTGTGCTCTTTGAATAACACTAATAAGTCAATTAAGTATAATCTTCCTGTAATATTCTCCTTTATGATATGTAGTGTAATGTGCTTGAGAATCGTGGAAGATAAAGTGATCAACGATCAGATAATGTAAGCAGTTTGAGTGTAGTTTGAAAATAGAGAGTAGGTAAGAATTCAAGAATATTAAAATCAGTTTTAGTTAATTGTTTGGTGAATTCTGAAGTCTATTTATAGAGATTAAAAAGTTGTAACCATTGTCGAAAGGTAATAATGAAAAGAAACAGGTGCAACTGTTGGTTTGAAGATGTTTCTCTTCGATGAAGAGAAGTTTCTTTTCATAAAAAATAGTCGTTGAAAATATTCAACCGGCTGAATGAATTTGTTTAGCCTTCTAAATTTTATAAATTGAAAAAGCAAAGAAATAATCTATTTTTGGCCTAATTCAGTCGGCTGAGTGAAACCATTCAGCCGGCTAAAACTGCATAAAATTTATGCTTTGTTTCAGCATTCAGCCGTCTGAATGATATTATTCAACTGGCTGAATTCTATTAATAAGCAAAAGTTAGCACTTGCCTTTTAAACTAGTGACCTGGGTTCGAGCCCCGCTTCATGTAATATTTAAAAACTTTTTTTATTTAAAATATGAATGTATATGTGTATATACCATTTTGAGAAGATTTTAGCATTTGCAAACTCTAGACACGACATTCTATGACTAATAATACTTTGTTTGTCACATTCGTCTTGACTCTATCGTGTATATCTCTTCTTGTATCTACATATACATACTTTCATTCTTTTTTGTACTGTGTATCTTCATTTTGAACGTATTTGTTTCTCTATTTTTAATGCTCGTGTACCTGCAAATTAGCTTAGAGATTCTTTGGAATAACTGTATAGTTGTTGTCATTAAAATCCAATAATTTAGATTCTAAAATAGCGACCTGTCTTCCTCTAACATGCTGAAACGACGTACACGAGCTCATTACCTTGTGTGTACATGTGTCAACACACTCAATCGTGCACGCTTAGACACATAAGCTCACGCAAACACATTACAACTTCGCAAGTTACATTTTGGACTTTACCGGAGCAATTACTGGATGCGGTGTACTCTTATGCAACTTAGCGCAAGCGATAGCCGCTATGGCCATGTGAAATGTTCGTAAAGAACTTGTATTCAATAATATATCTATATAATTAAACAATTGCATATATGTATGTGTCTATACACACACACATACACACACATCCAAACTTACAACAACTCTGACTATGATTCGCACAACGTATTGATCGTTATGTATCTTTAAATACATATATACGTAAACTTGCCCGTACTCATATACATACATGTACATTTAAATAAGAAATTCATTTATTAATAAATCATTTATTACTTTACTTACTAATCTTTTCAATAAAAGTAAAGATATTTATTTATGCTATTTTATAAAATCTTCAAACTATTTTACACTAGCTTATAAATCAATTTTGACATCTAAAACACTTAATTTGCTTCGTTGAAAATCAAGTATTCTTCAATTTACTATTTTATAAAATCTCATGTCTATTTTATAAAATATATTCTTCCTTTATAAAATATTCAAACCATTTTATAAATACCAATTAAGCTTCATTTGTTATTTAATATCATATCATTTTATAAAATACCTTTATTACCTATAAAAATCATTCTATTAAATATATATTTGCAAATACTAATTTAGCTTCATTACCCCTCTAATCACTTTAATAATAAGAGTAGAGTTCAAAACTTGCTAAATTAGCTTACTAACAAATTTGAAAATCATTTGAATTAGTTTAATTATGGCCAACTAATGACATGCATTTAGTTATAACATGTGATTAGTCTCTAATATATCACTATATCACTTATTAACATTAAATTAACCTAAAAATTAATTTCTTAGGTTACTAAATAATTTAAAAAACTTTTATTAAGGTCTTAAACCAATAATGAGTTAACGTAATCATGTTTATAACACAAATATAAGCCTAAATCAACTCAAACAATCTTCATATCACTTTATATAATTGTATAATCATCAGTAATAAAAAATGTGAAGTATAACATATAAATTAGTAAGGAGAATCAACTCACCCTTTTGCTTAAACCCAAGCCAAGTTCTAATCATCAAAAACCCTTTTTTTGCTTACTTTAAATCTTGAAATGCACACCAATACTCTGATCCAAGCCAATTCCTTTGCGGGTTTGGTAGAGAATTGGAAGAAAGAAGTCAGGATGATTTTATTTGATTTTATAAAATTTATTCGATAGGTTTAGGATTTGGGGATTAAAGAGGGATAAAGATGAGATTAGTTGAGGATTAGAGAAAGTGGGAAAGAATGAAACGTGAATGGAGAGTGAATGAGAATAATAAAGAGGAGTAAGTCTACTATAGACAACTAATGGACCAAGCTCCAATTCTCTTCATCTGGCACTGTTAATCTCCGAAAATCATCGACTCCAAACATAGTCAAGTTTATACTCATTTTACCCGCATCAAAACAGCGAACCCAATCGGTCGTTTGTAAAAATTGAGTATAATAGGTGTTCCGTCACTTACCGATTAAATATTTTAATTAATCATTTAAATATTCAATCGTTAAAACTATGGGGCGTTACACACCTCCTTAAAAGAATTTCATCGCTAAAATTCTCTTGAATATGAGAAAGTAACATAACTAATGTAACGACCCATAAATTTCGTGCATTTAATTTGGTTGAATTAATGAGCTTTGTAATTAAATTTAGTAGAAATAAAAAAAAACTTTACAAACGAATATTGAAATGAACGCTAAATTAAAATATATAAATGGTGACTTAAAACCTATTTACTAGCAATTTGAATAAATTTCAATAAACGAAATGGGATAAGTAATATACCTGGATATAAATTCATTTAAAGGGAATTTATTTAATATGTTAATGTAAAGTTAGAAAATATTGGAATAAATGATAATTCCATTCATATTTGTAAGCAGTTATTATAAGTTACATGTTTGGATAGAATCAATAATTGATGGATTGAATGGTAAGTAATTATAATTTAATCCTATAAAATTTGGAAACTGAATGTAATGTAAAGTAATAAGGTTAGTGCAATACCCATTAATGAATGGAATGAAATGGGACTAATATAAATGTATATTAGGTTATAAATCAATTTGAAAAAAAAAGAACGTAAATATTGATTGATGAATAAATATACAAGTATATTAAAGGTTATAATAGTGGCTTACTAGTAAATTCACTCATTTACCAATAAAGATAGTTAGATGTGCCTTGATGATAATTAATGACATAATAGAAAAGAGTAAATGTATTCATTAGAATATTAATTGCAATTGGATAGGATTTTAAGTAACAATGTTAATGCAAGGTAAGTAATGCTAAAGTAAAGTCAATAATAATGACCAGTGATTAATTCAAAATTTGTAACATATATTATAAATTACCTGCTTATTTGTAAATGGAATTAGAAATTGTAATAAGTGATAATAAAATGAATGAATGTCACATTAATGGAAAATGAAATAACGTTCGTTTAAATGTTGAGAAATTATAGGGTCGTATTTATTATAAGCGTTACTTTAATAATTATGATTAATGGTGAAATTAATACGAGAAGTATGTAAAGTAATAACTAAGAAAGGTAACACGTTATAAATTGATTATGACCTAAACTTAAGTGTAAGTTAAAGATTGAAATTGAATCTAATCCATTCAATTGGAAACTTATCAAAATAAATTGGATTCAATGTATAATAAATAGGTTATTTTAAGAAATTGAAATAAATTCTATAATTGGTGAATTAAGTTACTTTAAATAGAGATGGGAATTGGTTTAAAGAATTATAAATTAATAAGTAATACAAGGTGATAAAATTTATGAATTATAGAATTTGAATTTTTAATAGTGAATTGATTTATTTAATTTATAATAATTGGATTTATTGCAAATGAATGAAATCAAATATTTAACTATTACGTTAATGTAAAAATTAAGTTGAAATTTGGAAATATTTATGTGATAATTTTAAATCTAATGGTAAACCCTTCTATTTGGAATTTTGAAGGGAATAATCATGGGTTAATTCAATTTAATGGAAATTTTGGAAATTTACCTATAATTTTAAATTTTATGAAATTGAAGATTTCTATTGATTAATCTTTAATAAATTGACTTTTAAAAATTGTTACATCATTGTAAATGTTTGAAAATTTTAAAGTGATAAAGACTGCAAATTTCAGAATTTTTAACGCGAAATTTGATTTAATTAATTTATTTTAAATTTATTTAATTAATATAAAAATAGCCATTTTGGCCACTGACTCGGATTTCGACGAAACCAGTTTCATTGGATCCGTAATAGTAAATAATTGTAAGATTTCAAATTTCGTAGTAATCGGACTTATCGTTTGGTCGTGCGAGCTCGAAACGCGTAGAAATTAATTTAAAGGAATACGATAAAATAAATTGACTTTGAAAAGCTATCTTCTACATATGATAGAATTAGGCATCAAAACTAGTTTCATTGCGTTCGGAACGGGGGTAAAACATTATAAACGCCTGGCGGCACGTCTCGATTGGAGTTTGGACAATTTTGGACCTACCTATATAAACACCACGCAGACCGAGACAGTTTTATTATTATTTTATTTCAGAAACCCTAATTCTATACCATGGCCGCCACTTATTCAATGGTCAGAAATTGCTTATCTTCTTTTCTCAATATCTTTCAATCCGTTCAACGAAATCGAAAAATTCCAAAAGCAAAGTTGTAGATCTCGGCGAGCTCTTCAAATCCATACGGTTGATCTATGCTATTGGACCATGGATTCGCCAGAATCTGGCTTGGAAGCATGGACGTATTTTCTTGGATTGTGTGCAAACGGTAGCGAGTGGTGATGTGAAACTTGATCCGTAAGTGGCTCTCAAGGTGGCGCACACACTGGTAGTCGCTGATCGAACTCTATATGTCTCGAGTTGCATGCGCACGGAAGAAAGTGGCGCGTGCGTGATGGGTTAGTAGGTTCGTGGATAAGGAAGAAGAGGATGATACATTATTTTTTTATGTATTAATTAATTATGTTATATTAAAATTTAAATCTTTTAACTCGAATAACTTTTGCATACGAGCTTGGATTGACGCGCGGTTTTCTCCATTGCGTTCGTATCGAAATTCCGAACACTTTGACGCTGGTTTGGATGGATTTGGAGACTGTCAAATTTTTGGGTTTAAATCAGATTTAAATTCGATTTAAATTCAAAAGGTGAGTGTTTTAGCCCACTCACAACTTCTAAGTTTTCTTATGTTTGTTAAATTGATTTATAATATGAGTAGAAATTCATTTATGACTATTTGGCATATTTTATTCATCATCTCAGTTAGATTGCATTTATTTAAATTTAATTGTTAATTAATTTTATTATTGCATATACAGTTAAAATTTATTTATTTGCATATAAACTGCTAGTTAAACAGTTTTTATTATTGAATATAAACTGTTAGTTAATACCTGTTATTTATTATCTGTTATATTTTATATGCTATATATTGATGTTTTGTTCAAATTGGATGATGATTATAATAAATGGTTGATGATTGATATTTGGATGAATGGTTGTTTATTTACATAAACTGCAAGTTATCATGCATTTCATTTCATTCGGGATTGCAGTTTGAAATGATATACAACCGCAATTTTTTATTTTTAAATTGCGGATTGAAATGATAAATATCCGTATCACTTGACCATATGATAGAAAATTATATACAGGCACCGCGGTATATATATATATATATATATATATATATAATTATTTTTGAAATGATTTCTATGGTTTGGATAAGATACGGTTTACTAAATATTAATTTTGGATCTTATATAAAAATCTTATTTTATATATACATATATATAGTTAAATTATTGAATTTAAGCTATGTATGAATTTGTTAAATGAAAATAAATAAGTTGAATAATGGAGTTTGATAATTTATATTATATGTTCAAGTACAGGTTTAAGATCTTGTGTATATATAGAGTTAAATGATTTAAATCAATTAAGATTGGGAGTTAAATTGGAAATTTATTTGGAATAGAGCTTAATTAAGAATTTAACTTCATAAGTTGATGTAAAATTTATTAACTTGAAATTTTAAAAAGGTATGATATCTATAACTGAATTTTTGTTCAAGATGAATTAAACGAATATTTCTAGCATAAATAAATTGAAGGAAATGATTAAGTTGTTAGTAATTGGAGTTTTATTTTAAATGATTTTTGATTTATTATGTAAACATTTCAAAAACTAAATAATAGGACAATGAATTGTTGAATATAAATTTCCAACCTTAAGTTTTGAAATTGTTAAATACTCCAAGTTAGAAATATATTAAATTGAAGTGGTTTATTCAACTGAAAGTGAATTTAAAATTTATGGTTTAGACTAAATTTTTAAATGAATAAATTGTAAAGTCGCGGAAATTATTTTATAAAGAAATTTTAAATTCAAACTGTTTTATTTTATATACTGTTGAATATCCAAACCATTTAAGTTTTGAAAGTTATGGTTTTAAAACTATGGATTTCGAAGTATTATGTTGAAAGTTAAATTTCAAATAATTGGTTTCGAGGTATTATAAATCTTAAAAGTGGCATGATTTTGGAAAAGAAATATATTTGAAATAAAATGACATCATATTTATTTGGGTTTTAAAAGGAAATGATATCGTATTTATGGGTTTTGAAATGGATAATTTTATTATGGTTTTGAAAGTATAATTATTTTAAATGACCGCGGTGTTATAATAACGTTTGGTTGTTGAAGAGACCGGGATCGGAAGTTGTCATACTCTCTGCCAACTCCGAAAACCACTTTAACAACCGTGTACGCGGTGGAGATTCCAGAATGAAGTAGGTTGGTGGCGGCTTTTCCTTTAAGGTAAATACGTGGACCCGACTCCCGTGAGTTGGCATAAGGTGGCTAAAACAGGAGCGATTCTCGGGCCAAGGGGGTTAGCGCCCTTTGTCGGACACTCCTCTTCGATACTATAATCTGACTTTGGATTGATTCGGTGGCCACCTTTAACTTTGATTTTAGGGGGAGTTTATTCGAGGTGGGCGGTAGCTGCGGCTATGCGTTACCACCAGCCCGGATGCGTAATTGGTATATCTACCCCGACATTTCCTAGTTGTACCGTATCACCTACCCTATCGCGCTTTATACGATTTTGGTTTTGTACCATACCTATGGAGTGCCCTCTGACGACGCCCAATACGGGGGAGATTACGGTACTGTATAGACTATGGGAATATATTATGTGTTAAGGTGGAAAATGTAAAGCCTTAACGCTATTTAAAAATAAGTTTATTTTACAATCAGGCACTATTATAATAGCGAAATATACTACATAGTAAATAGTTTAACGGATCCTTAGGAGATGTAAATCCCAAGCATCTCTTGAGTTACTGCACTCATATTCATTTCTGTTAATTTAACTTACATAAGATCTTTTAGTTCTGACTCGAGTATTTTGTCCTTTCAATTCACTCGAGTCAGTCCGAGCGTTCAGGATTTGAAGATTTTCTGGAGGAAGAAGACGAGGATTTCATTACTATTATTATTATATATTATATGGTTCCACTACACCGTATTCCGCTGCATTAATATTATTGGTATGTGAACTTTGATATTTATTGTATAAAGAAGAATCAAATAATTGTAAACAGTTTTATGAACTGTATATTTATTATTATATTTTATCCTTCCGCTGTGAGATTCTGTTTTGTTTTATTCTTCCTCGTTTTTCTTATTTACCCCTTAACAATCCGCCCTTCCATATGGTTTGAATTGACACGTGTGTAATTTGAAGCGTGCGAAAAGGCGGACGTTACAACTAATCAAATTTCTCAAATCTCATTTTCAAAAAATTCCAACAGTACCTTCCCTTAAGCCATCAGCATAATGGAAACTCCCAAATTAGAATGTATCGCACACTAGGAAATATTGTAACCTACGTCATCCCACATCCCTTAAAAATTCATATCTCTCTTAAGAAAGCTTTCACTTTTTAAATAACAATCAAATCAAATAAGTATTTAAATAGCTATACATTAGCTCTCAAGTATCTAATTGTACTATACAAAAAGAATCGTATACGAACATAGAATTCAAACCCGTATAACCTCAATGTAGTAACCAATACTACTATACACATGACAACCAATTGGAGAGTAAGGTCAAGTTAGTCGGCATCAAAATATACCATGGACCTCGAATCACATCAAAAGCCAGTGGATTCGAATAAATCGCATCTTGACCCCATAGTGTACATGGATGATATACGATTATATAAATACGCGGTCAAAAGCCAAGTACCTCGAGTCACATCAAACAATAAGTAGTCAAATACATATTGCAAGCAACAATCAATTATCATATAAGCAGTCAAATAGTATGGCAAGCAACAATCAAACAATAGCAAACCGTAACAAACAACAATCAGACAATAAGCAGTTATAAGCAACCAGCAACAAGACAACTAGCAAGTCATAGCAAGCAAGAATAAACAAAAATAACTAGCATACAAATTATTAAACATGCAAGTGAGCAATCGATAAAAATCAACAACGATAAAAATCGACCAACAGAAAAATCAAACAACAATACAAAACATCAAATAGTTGCAACAATAGCAAGTAACAAGCAACGGCAAGCAACAAACAATAACATGCCTACAAAACAACTGAATATTTAAAAAGAGTCTATACCATCATACAAGGTAACCATTAAGAGTCAAACGTGCATGTCAAACCATAAACTCAAACGAGTCCGTTCAACATTGAAATGAATAAACACCCAAGTGGTGTAACCCCTCCCATGAATATAATACATGAAAGACTATTACATCTCCCGATACGTAAAGGAAAACCTATACGATATGTAGAATCATCGAGTCTCGAAATTCTAGAATAAATCCAACAAGTAACGCCGTAACTCTCCTTTTCTTTCGAACAGAACTCATTCTCCAAAAGGGAAAATTATACCACTTTAATCATCATAAAATAAAGATCTATAATTTCTTGGGTTTTATTGGGTTCAAATTCAGCTCGATTGCATATTGTTAATTGGGATAATATACTAAGTGCACTACGACACTCATCTAGGAAAGTATCATCTCGTAACTTAGAAGATCATCCGAATTGCCACAAAACTAGTTGAGAAACCCTTCCTCGAACTATCTCACAAATAATAATTATACTACACTAAAATTTTGCAATAACTAAAGATCATCGCAAATAACACGATGCCTATTCCAACCATACATTTGCTCGCAAGATTTTTGTTGTTAAATTAGGGTTGATTACCTGACTCTATTTGTGCGAACTCCGATCCAGTTTCTTGATCTAACCACTGAGATCTACTTGCACGACTAAGGTCGAGTTTAAAAAATCTCTCAGTCATCCAAGAAGAATACGACTCAAGTGCTTATTTATCAGATTCAAGTTAAAAACTCTTTCCTAGCTGGTGCGAATCACCTAGAAACACTGTGCTCAAGCGATAGCTTAAGAAATGTCATGTAAACGGATCAATCTTTAGAAAATGTCCATTTTGGCACGTGGGATTACTCCGATCATCTGAGCTTTATTGGCACAAACAAAAACAATTATAACATGAACGATTCTAGACTAACGCCCATAAGTCATTAGGTTGGTCTCTGCTCAGTACTGGGCAACTATCGAACTCTACTTGAATATAAATCCAAGTCACTCTTCATCAACCAACTCATTCAACTCGAAAGCTCGTGCATCAAGTTCGAATGGTAATACTATTGTTCGTTTCATCTAAGTTTTACAACTAAAGTTACTCATACAAGGTTTATCTCCATTGAAGAATTTACCTACTATGAAAGGTCTCAAGTTTAGCCTATCTACCAAGTACTTAGCAATAGATAAAATATACCACTCAAGTGTCGGGAGGAACAGAAGTGAGTTCCTAAAAATAGAGCATATCTCACTACATAAGTTCCTTTAAATCCTCCTAATCATACGCCTGCTAGGACCTGGTAATGCCTGAAAGGCATAAGTCATCAAAACTTACTCACCGTTCGAAAACGTAGGATAGTCATTCTTTAAGTGATCAAGCCAATTTCAATTGAAGCACTTACGCTTCAATTTAGCTAGATGACATCTTATAGCAAAATGTCCCTATATGTCATGGGAGTGACATACTTCGACAGCTTCTTCTTCGCATAAGCTTGATCTTCCTTTTGTCATGGTCTTTACGCCTCGGTTGGAGTTTCGACTGCTTTCTACTTTCATTACCTCAGCGGTATCTCATGGGCATTCTCACGGAGGAGAACCATCCCAATGAGATATTCAAAATTAGACCCTAACAGGGATAAGGCTAAGCAATGCATCCCCAACCAATGCTTAGGACCTAAAGCAAACCTCTTTGCCCACAACAACGGAGCACCGACCATCTCAGACCCCAAAAGCAAAAGGTTGAATTGATCAACACTCCTTCACTAAAAAACTGCCTTGCTCGAGATGGATGGAATACTTAAGCTACATGTCCTTCTCGATCTCAGAAATGAACTGAGAACCAAAGCAACGTCTGAATTAATTCCAAATCATGGGCCTGCTCATCATGTAGGATCTAGATTACCCTAGAAAGGGGGGTTGAATAGGGTTATAGCAAATTTTCTCGATTTAAACACAGAAACAAACTTCAGAAATAAATATGCTGAAAAGTAAATCACACACAAAATTTACCCAGCTTTGGCAACCCCTGCCTACTGCTGCATTCACAGATTTCTATTAGAATTAAACAGTATCTTGCTTACAAACACTCTACTAGACTCGTAGACCCTTTTGCTCCCACTCACAAACACTCTACTAGACTCGCACACCCTGCTCCCGCCTATAGAGTTTCGCTTACTCGCAAACACTGCTCCCGCCTATAGAGTTTTGCAAACTCGCACACCCTGCCCACTGAACTAATTCTAACTAGACAATCTGACACTACCTAAACCCTAGGTGGTGATTTACAAATTCTTTGATTCGAAAAGTAAAAAACAACAATTAAAAGACAATAAAATATAACCCTAAACCCTAATTAAAAAATATACTAAAGCCTTTAATAATAAAATAGGCCGCCCTTATTCTCTTTTCTTTAACCCGTTCCTTTTTGGCTTGTGAAATGGTGGTCGATCCTCTTTCTTCAGAAATTAGGGCTTCTGCTCTTTTGCACCTTGCTTTCAAAATTAGGGTTTTGTAAATTTTGAAGATGCCGACTTTCGTTCGATCGAATATATGTTTTTTCGTTGCTTTCGTCGATCGTTTCCCTCACCGTTTTGCTCACGGCTCTTTAATTTGGATCGAGTTCGTCTCCTTTATTTGGTATGTAATTTATCCTTTTGCTTTACTGGGTTGATGCTTGAACTCGATACTCAAAAATTGCCGATGATGATTTCAATTTATTGGGTTCGATCCCCTTATTTTCCGTTCATCTAAATATATTTGAATCTGTCATTATTGTTTGATCGGCCGTTTGATTATGCTTGGAAGCTTGGGATTGATTTGACTTTGTCAATTTCATATTTTTGATGCTTGGTTGACACGGCTTCGATTTTGACTTTGCTCGTTTCTTTACCACCACATTTCTGACTTGTTCAACATACTGACTTGGTTCAATTGTGACTTCGGCACTGGTTTTGTGTATGCAAATCCACGTCTTTGAATTTGTTACGTGGTCACCACGGTGTTGAATTCATTTGACTTCGGTTTCGATTGAATTTATTGCTGTAGCATACTTGACCTGTTTGACTGTCATGTGTTATCATCTTGTACATCTCCATCTCGAGTAGCTCTTCGGTTATGCTTTGTCCTGTATAAGTATTTCTGCATCTCATGTTGTAGTTATTGAAATCTTGAGTTGTTGCACTGGTGCATTTGGTTTGAGTCAGATGTACTGGGTTTGGTTCAGGTTGTTCATGAGTCTTCATTTGATATTGATCTTCATATATGTGCATATATACAGTTGCTCGGTCCTTGATTGTTTCAGTATTCATGTTGTTGTGCATTTGTATTACTTGTCGTCTGTGTTGTGTAGTAGCTGTGGTCTTTGTTGTTTTAGCATGCACTCATTGTTGTTTTCGGTTGCACTTGGTCATTTTGTTCATCTGTATCATGCTTTGGCTTCACTGATGCTGCACTTGGTCTTGCCTTTGTACACTTGTTCATATGAACTGTTGTTCCATTGTTGGTCTGTGTAGTTGCAGTATTTATGCACACTGTGTTGTACTGAGCTCGACATTGCTTCATGTTGCCTTCATGTAGCTTGTTCTCTATATTTGCTTGATTGTTGCAGTCCATGTTCTGTTGAGTTGTTGTTCTTCTGGTCTTTGCTTCCATCCATTTGGTTGTTGCAGTCCTATGCAGTTGCTATGCCTTGTGTTGAATCCAGTTTTAAAAACTCGGGTTTGACCTTGTGCTCGTGTCGTGATTTTCAATGTATTGCACGTGAGTTGAACCCGGCTTTTCATTTGGGTTTGACCTATGCTCACCTGTCCCTGTAGCATTATCAAGTGTATATATCGGTGTGTACGGCCTTGTGGCATATACAGTGATACACTGTGTATGTCACAAGTTGTTCGTGTATGATGAATTCAAATTTAAATGATGACGAACAACCCAAATAACCGAGGCAAATATTATTTTCAAAATTCATCTTTTATTTTATATTGCAAAAATATTTTATTTTCAATTTTACTGCATTAGTGAATATTTTTGCAGATTGCTCAGATGCTGGATTCAAACTGGAATGCAGTTGAAGATAGAAATATGAGTGTGAGTGATATGTAGTGAGGTTCTGAATGTAAATTGAATTTGTATAGTTATAGTGAGAGCTTGAAATTGTACTGTTCAAAATTGTAATTAATATTTGTTTGAATAAAATATTCGTTTAAATTCAAAATCTGTGTTATTTATTTTATTCAGCAAATATTTATTTAAACTGTGAAAAATAACATAGTATATTAACAAATACATTTAAATGAATGTATATATGTTTATTATCATCAAACAAAAATCATATAAGCGCAAAGCGCATATTCAACAATCTCCCCCTTTTGATGATAACAAACATATATTTAAGATTTTGAATATGTCAAATGTATTTGATCGTTCAATTTGCTCCCCCTATTTAAATGCTCCCTCTCTGCACAATACTCCTCCTACATATATGCATACAAATAAAAATATGCAAGTGAGCCTAGATGCAAATGGAAAATTATTTGACCTTTGCTTGATTCTATTCGACAAAATCTTAACTTTTCTCTCCCCCTTTTGTTATCAGCAAAAGAATAACAGTGTTATAAAAATAGGGATGAAGTGACAGACATGAATCAAACATTTAACTCAATTGAATATAAATATCAAATTTCAATAAAACTCAAACAAAAATCATAATTACCCTTGTCAGGCGCATATTCCACTTTCAGAAGTGATGGGGATAAAATCATCAAAAAAAAAATCATACGGTTATGTCTATTTGTGGTATATTTATTTCGGGAAATTTGAATATCTACTAACCATGCATAACCGTTAGGACTTTTAAATGAGATTAGTAGTATTTCAATTTAATTTTTTTTAAAAGAATTCAAGTATCTTCTAACCACGCATAACCGTGAGGACTTTTAAATGGGATTAGAATCAACTTGTCTATTAAATCAATTAATTTTGATATGCGTTCCATACATGCATAACCGTGAGGACTTTTAAATGAGCATGGAAGCACATAATCAAAAATCCAAGTAATTCACCCATGCATAACCGTGAGGACTTTTAAATGAGAGTGAATACTTTGGATATTTATTTTTTATTGATAAAAATATAATAAATTGAAGCACAGATAATTTCCTTTATAATAATAAATTGAAGAACGAATAATTTCCTTTGTAAACTACCACAAATTTACATACTATATATGATTTTGATGAGTGATGATCGATAGAAAGATGATAGAAATAGAAATGATCATGGAATTTTACCCAACAAAAAGTTTTTATAACTCTTGTTATGAAATTCTAAAGAAATTTTTCTAAATACATTGTCTTGCGTTATGTATGACAAATATCGACACTCATCACTTTTTCAATCACTATTGACCTTTTCGATAATCATTAGGGAGTTAGATTAGTCAAAATTTGTCATTTAAAATCAAATAAGAATGACTAATCTGAAAATATGGTCAACAATGATTTTCTCGAAGGGGTTATATGAGAAAAATTCTGCCATTTGAAAAATTATTTCAAGTGAAAAATATGCAGATATTTTCTTTGAAAAATGATGCAGCAAATGAATGTTTTAAAGATTAATCACGTTCCACTAGTAATTTTTCTATCAACTATATTACCAGTGTAATCTACATCTGAATTTAAATTTCACTCAATATTCACTCGTTGGATGTCAAAGACCAGATTGTGAAATTTCAACAAACAATCTCAGAATGAAATTCTCTTGAATTTGAAATGAAGCTATGTTAACACTCAAACAAATATCATAGTGTTAAACTTAGAAACCATAGGATGAACAACTATCAACAGTCATTAAAACTTCATTATTATTTCAAAACAATTTCTTGAAGTTTCAACAATTTCACAAAGTTTCAACAATTTCAAAAATTTCTTAAAATCCTTTTTAACGGCTTTCACATGAAATTTGAAATCGTGCAAATTTACAAGCAGTGACCAAAATGTCAAAACAAATATATCTACGTGTAGCATGAGTAATCAAAGATCAATAAAATACCACCATTTGACCGAACAAATTTATATGGATTAGTTCACAGTTGAAAATCTGATTGGTCATCATTTAAGCACAAATCAAGGTCATAAATAAGAACAAGTCAAAAGAAAAATCATATCAATTAAGAACAAGTCAAAAGAAAAATCGTATCAATTAAGAACAAGTCAGAATTAAAGACGACATTCATTTCATCATCACCTTACTGGCTGATTTAATTCAGATTACGGTGCAGATTATCACATTTAATATATCATTCAAAACAAATTTACCTGTTTTACCTTTACGATAATTTTTCGTTGTTGTCCATTGTGATTCTGTCACCTTTATACTAGGCTAAGGAACTTTGCTTTGTCGCCCGTTGTGTTTCTGAAACAGCCAAAATCCAGAGAACACTGTTGTTGTTCCTTAGCCTGCCACCACACCTACACGATGAAAGATTTTTGTGACCTATTTGTTTTTATAGGTCCATGGTTGTTAGTGGCAGAACATGAAAAATATGTTTGTGGAGACCCAAAACTATTTATATATGTTCCTTTTGGCACCTAAATTTGTTTGACTTTCAAAGATTTTATATTTGTGCCTTTTGGAACCCAAATTGGTATAGTTTTCACGTGTTTGGGTCTATACCAACAATTATTTTTATTGTGTCCAAATTTTCTACAAATTGTGCACATTAAATTGACTTGATTAAATTTTGTGTTCTTGTTTCTATGACTATAATTTTCAACATGATGTCCAATTATTTCAGATCCAGCAAAGACACTTTTACCTTTTGCATTATCATCATCTTGTGATTTCCCAAAACCTAGTCCTTTTCTGTTGTTAGCAAAAATTTGATTTTCCAATAACATGTTGAATGATTTTTCTCCTCTTGAAAAGTTATTCAGAGATTTCTCAAGATTTTGGACTTTGGTTTTTAGGGTTGTGTTTTCAGTGACAAGTGAGGTGCATCTATTTATAAAATCCTTTTTCCTAGTGTCAATGTTTTTCTTAAGATTCAAGTTTTCTTTTTCAAGTTTCTCAAAGTTATTCCTAAGTTTTGATAATTCTGAATCTAAAATCTTACAATTTTTACAGTCTAGGTTTTGAATATTATCAAGTTCAGTTTCTAACCTAGAATTTTCATGGACAAGTTCTCTCCTTTCAGATTTCAGTTTTTCAATTTTAGATTCAAGACTATCAATTGTTTTAGTAAGATCTAAGCACATAAAAACAAGATCTCTATAGGAATACTCACCTGCCTCACTAGATTCCTCAGAGTTTGCTTCTGATTCTGATTTTGCCATACAACACAAGTTGGCCTCCTCTGAGCTGCTATCCGAAACTTCCTCTCCTTCTTCATCATCTCAAGTCGCTACAAAGGCCTTCTTCTTCTTTTTCTTTCCTTTGTTGTTTTTGAGAAGTGGGTATTTTTGTATGAAGTGTCCGGGCTTCTTGCAGTTAAAGCATGTTGATTCATTATCGGAATTGTCAGAGTCTTTTGATTTATTACCCTTTGTTTTCTTCTTGCGTGGCTTGAATCTCGACCATTTTCTAAGATTATTGACAGCCATTGCAAGCTCTTCGATTGGATCTTCTTCTTCATCACTTTCTTCTTTGCTCTTTAAGGCAATCGTCTTCTTCTTTGGTTCGGAGTTGTTGCGTTCTTCCTTTGCTTTTAGCTCAAGCTCATATGTCATCAAGTTGCCGATCAACTCCTCCATGCTTAGTTTACTCAGGTCTTTCGATTCTTGTATTGCCGTGACTTTTGCCTCAAAGTTCATTGGTAAAACTCGTAGCGCCTTCCTCACAAGTTCTACCTCAGTGAATACTTTCCTAAGTGCTCTAGCATTGTATACCAAGGTTGAAAAGCGTCCAAACATATCCTTTATGCTCTCGCCTTTGTCCATCACAAAGTTTTCGCATTCATTGCTGAATAGGGCTAGACGAGACTCCTTGACTTGAGAAGTTCCTTCGTGTGTCACCTCCAAGGTATGCCAAATTTCCTGTGCTGTTGTACAATGAGAAATTCTATTAAATTCATTTTTATCAAGAGCACAGATCAAGGCATTCATGGCTTTAGCATTTGTGGGTTTTAATTTCTTATCGTTGGCATCCCATCTATCCTTAGGTTTAGGAATCTCAGTACCACCAACAGTTATAGTGGGAAGTTTATAACCAGTTTCAATAATATCCCAAACATCATAATCAACAGAACTAAGATATATACCCATCCTAACTTTCCAATAAGCATAATCATTCCCGTTAAACATGGATGGCCTAGCAATAGATTGCCCCTCAGAAAAAGCATTATTTGATGAATTCATGACTCTAGAGTTAAAGAAAAATACCGGGCTCTGATACCACTTGTAGGATCTAGATTAACCCTAGAGGGGGGTGAATAGGGTTATAGCAAATTTTCTCAATTTAAACACACAAACAAACTGCAGAAATAAATATGCTGAAAAGTAAATCACACACAAAATTTACCCAGCTTCGGCAACCCCTGCCTACTGCTGCATTCTCAGATTTCTACTAGAATTAAACAGTATCTCGCTTACAAACACTCTACTAGACTCGCAGACCCTTTTGCTCCCGCTCACAAACACTCTACTAGACTCGCACACCCTGCTCCCGCCTATAGAGTTTCGCTTACTCGCAAACACTGCTCCCGCCTATAGAGTTTTGCAAACTCGCACACCCTGCCCACTGAACTAATTCTAACTAGACAATCTGACACTACCTAAACCCTAGGTGGTGATTTACAAATTCTTTGATTCGAAAAGTAAAAAACAACAATTAAAAGACAATAAAAAATAACCCTAAACCCTAATTAAAAAATATACTAAAGCCTTTAATAATAAAATAGGCCGCCCCTATTCTCTTTTCTTTAACCCGTTCCTTTTAGGCTTGTGAAATGGTGGCCGATCCTCTTTCTTCAGAAATTAGGGCTTCTGCTCTTTTGCTCCTTGCTTTCAAAATTAGGGTTTTGTAAATTTTGAAGATGCCGACTTTCGTTCGATCGAATATATGTTTTTTCGTTGCTTTCGTCGATCCTTTCCCTCACTGTTTTGCTCACGGCTCTTCAATTTGGATCGAGTTCGTCTCCTTTATTCGGTATCTAATTTATCCTTTTGCTTTACTGGGTTGATGCTTGAACTCGATACTCAAAAATTGCCGATGATGATTTCAATTTATAGGGTTCGATCCCCTTATTTTCCGTTCGTCTAAATATATTTGAATCTGTCATTATTGTTTGATCGGCCGTTTGATTATGCTTGGATGCTTGGGATTGATCTGACTTTGTCAATTTCGTATTTTTGATGCTTGGTTGACATGGCTTCGATTTTGACTTTGCTCGTTTCTTTACCACCACATTTCTGACTTGTTCAACATACTGACTTGGTTCAATTGTGACTTCGGCACTGGTTTTGTGTATGCAAATCCACGTCTTTGAATTTGTTACGTGGTCACCACGGTGTTGAATTCATTTGACTTCGGTTTCGATTGAATTTATTGATGTAGCATACTTGACCTGTTTGACTGTCATGTGTTATCCTCTTGTATATCTCCATCTCGAGTAGCTCTTCGGTTATGCTTTGTCCTGTATAAGTATTTCTGCATCTCATGTTGTAGTTATTGAAATCTTGAGTTGTTGCACTGGTGCATTTGGTTTGAGTCAGATGTACTGGGTTTGGTTCAGGTTGTTCATGAGTCTTCGTTTGATATTGATCTTCATATATGTGCATATATACAGTTGCTCGGTCCTTGATTGTTTCAGTATTCATGTTGTTGTGCATTTGTATTACTTGTTTTCTGTGTTGTGTAGTAGCTGTGGTCTTTGTTGTTGTAGCATGCACTCATTGTTGTTTCCAGTTGCACTTGGTCATTTTGTTCATCTGTATCATGCTTTGGCTTCACTGATGCTGCACTTGGTCTTGCCTTTGTACACTTGTTCATATGAACTGCTGTTCCATTGTTGGTCTGTGTAATTGCAGTATTTATGTACACTGTGTTGTACTGAGCTCGACATTGCTTCATGTTGCCTTCATGGAGCTTGTTCTCTATATTTGCTTGATTGTTGCAGTCCATGTTCTGTTGGGTTGTTGTTCTTCTGGTCTTTGCTTCCATCCATTTGGTTGTTGCAGTCCTATGCAGTTGCTATGCCTTGTGTTGAATCCAGTTTTAAAAACTCGGGTTTGACCTTGTGCTCGTGTCGTGATTTTCAATGTATTGCACGTGAGTTGAACCCTGCTTTTCATTTGGGTTTGACCTGTGCTCACCTGTCCCTGTAGCATTATCAAGTTTATATATCGGTGTGCACGGCCTTATGGCATATACAGTGATACACTGTGTATGTCACAAGTTGTCCGTGTATGATGAATTCAAATTTAAATGATGACGAACAACCCAAATAACTGAGGCAAATATTATTTTCAAAATTCATCTTTTATTTTATATTGCAAAAATATTTTATTTTCAATTTTACTACGTTAGTGAATATTTTTGCAGATTGCTCAGATGCTGGATTCAAACTGGAATGCAGTTGAAGATAGAAATATGAGTGTGAGTGATATGTAGTGAGGTTCTGAATGTAAATTGAATTTGTATAGTTATAGTGAGAGCTTGAAATTGTACTGTTCAAAATTGTAATAAATATTTGTTTGAATAAAATATTCGTTTGAATTCAAAATCTGTGTTTTTTATTTTATTCAGCAAATATTTATTTAAACTGTGAAAAATAACATAGTATATTAACAAATACATTTAAATGAATGTATATATGTTTATTATCATCAAACAAAAATCATATAAGCGCAAAGCGCATATTCAACACATCAGCCACACAAACACTACATCCTACCCAGCCAAAGTCTCCCTTCTTTAATGCCGAGAAATAATCTTCCTTAAGAGAACATTCCCTAGACTTATATCGATGAAAGCCCTCTCTTGCTTGTACCCAAGACCGTGTCTTAGCAATAGTATCGGGACTCAGATATGGCTTCCCTCTATGATTGAGGAAATTCTGACAATGCTTTGAAGAAGATAAAACTGGTGGAGTTAGAAATACTGATGCCCTAAAGGCCACACCAATTCTGACGCCATCAGCATCTGCAGGAAATGTTTACAGACGATGGAATATATTTTGCGGTAGCTAAATAATCTCTGAACTAATCAGGCATCGTCCACAATCGCTCATGCAGTCCATCTGCTAATACTGATAGCCCGATGAAGATACCTTGGCAACTAGTGATAAAAACAAATTAAGTCCAGAAGACAACTAGTGTATACAATATAATATAACAGAAAATACAACTACACTCTCTCTACTATCTCCTTTCACCAGGTTGATTAACTCAAACTGGTCTACTTAGTCTGAGTGTTGAGCCTAAGCTCTGATACCAACTATAACAACCCGCTCTTTGTAGAACCCAAAAAGTCATCTCATAACAACGATATACTCCTGAATACGACAAATGATAGACCGTCGAGGTAAAATTAGAACAAAATAGTATACCAAGACATCGACAGGGTCTTACATTGGAATGACAATGTATAATATGCTAAATATACGTGAACAAATTAAAATAACGATATATAAGAGATCACACTAGTGGAAGCAACTGATAAATAAATATTGGTACAGAAAGTCAGAATACATCAACTCCAAGAAGAACATAGTTCGAAATAAATATATGATACAACAGTCTCGTATACAAATAACAGGTCTGTCATGCACTACTAAAATATCAAGTATATATATCTCAAAATATCAATGCCATGCCTCCAAATCCAGCTGTGCATCCTAATTGCATATCCTTAAAAGCATCCGGTTCCCTAACTACTCAGTCGAGTAGCCCAAAATTGTCAAGACATAAGCAGACAAAGGCAAAATGCGAGTCAGACATAAAGTCTTGTGTGAGGAGAACTATCTCAAAATTCTATATATCAAAACTATATACAAATAAACAAGAATAACTAAATCACAACCGACCCTCTCCATAAATATGGCTAAGAGTTAATCCCGATCGTCCATAAACAAGTACAATAAACTCATCCAAAAGATAGGGTATCAAACCATAATCTCTTCTTCTCATCTAGTCAACGAGTCGGCACAACTAATATAATGTGACTGACACGTAAGTATATACCGTGATAAAAGAATTCGTAGTATATAAGTATAGAAGTGATAAAAGTGCGATAATATAAGTCTACACTATGCTACACACAATGATAATATCAATCAACCAATATAGCACAAGTACAACATAAAAATGAAGGATAACTCGAATCAATACTCGTCATTACTAATGCGTGGAGTCAACAATGGACACTTACCGCTATCCAACGATTCAAGATAAATAAGGTCAATACACTAACGTACTCAGACATTCATCGCGATCCAATAAAAAATAGAGTTAGCACACTTTTGATCTATAATAAATAGAGTCAACACACTAATGTATTTAGACATCTATCTCGATCTTATAATAAGTTGAGCCAGCACACTAACGTAGCCAGACATCTACCACAATCCAATGATACAAGAGTCAGGACACTAATGTACCCAAATATCCATCAGGATTGAATAATAAATAGAGTTAGCACATTAACATACCCAGACATGTATCTCAATTGTATATTAAATAGAGTCGGCACACTAACATACCCAGTCATCTATCTCGATCTTATAATAAGTAGAACCAACACACAAACATACCCATACAACTACCACGATCCAATAATAAATAGAGACCGCACACTAACGTATCAGGACATCTATCAGAATCCAATAATGTACATGGTCATTGATATAAGACCGATAAAATGTACGGTCACTATTATAAGACCGATACAATTTATCTAATTTTACGTACCCTGGGGTAAACCCCCGAAGGTATTGAATCCATTCCATTCGATCATACACACTCATTAGACATGATCGTGTGACCAATCGTCGTGCTGACCCCATGCCTGATCGTTATTGATTCCAAAGGAATCACCTAGCATTCACATTAAAGTCTCGAGCTTCACCTTGCATCTTGCCTCCCCGAGTAGCCCAAAGCCTCCTTGAAGTCGTGCTAAGACACCACAAAGAAATGCATTCGAAAGGGGAAGACATTCCTTGAAATTGTTTACTATCCACGGGTTCAGTCGATTGGGGATTTCATTCAATCGACTGCGCCCAATTGGCTGAACCTAATTCCCCCAGTCTATTGTTCTGGGATCTCCCATGGTCAATTCTTCTGCACTAGTTCAGTCGACCGATCTTTTATCCAGTCGATTGAAATTTCCAGGTTCTGGCAATGAACCCGGGCAGAGAGTAAATCCACCAAACAGTCACCGATTCACGTGCCGTTTCTTCCAACACTTTGCCTAATTAGTTTCCTTACCCCCAGAGCCAAACTTCATCCCGTCAGACTCTAATGGGATTCGTTTGTTGATATTTTGGACGTGAGTTCCATAAGTATTCGAAAACCAATTTGGATCCAGAAATCAACTCTTTGCATGAGTAGAATTCGATGGGAGATTATAGCAACTCGGCTTCTTCTAACATGCCAAAACGACATACCAACCTCCTTGAATTGTGTGCAGCTTGTAACCGTATCGATACACACATTCGTGCACGCTGAGGCACGCACGTTAACACAAACATACGACTTTACAAGTCACATTTCGGACTTCACTGGAGCGATTAGTCGACCCGGTGTACTCTCATGCAACTTGGACATGCGATAGTTGCTATGGCTACGTGAATTACCCGCAACGAACTTGTATTCAATAATATTTCTATATAATCAAACAATTGTGTGTATTTGTGTGTGCGTATAAAGAACCAAACTTACAATAACTCTAACTACAATTCACGCAACGTATTGATTGTTGTATATCTTCAAATACACGTACATGTATATTTGCCATACTTATATACATACACGTATATTTAAATAAGTAATTCGTGTATTACTTTTACTTACTAATCTTTTCAATAAAAGCAAAGATATTTCTTTATACTATTTTACAAACTCCTCAAACCATTTTATAAAATACAATACTAGCTTAAAAATCAATTTCTCCATCTAAAACACTTAATTTGCTTCATTGAAAATCAAGTATTCATCCATTTATAAAATCTCATATCTATTTTATAAATTATATTCTTCATTTATAAAATATTCAAACCATTTTATAAATACTAATTAGGCTTCATTTGTTATTTTATGAAATATCTTACCATTTTATAAAATACCTTTATCACCTATAAAAGTCATTCTTCTATTAAAAATATATTTTTAAATACTAATTTAGCTTCATTAACCATCTAATCATTTTAATGATAGAACTAGAGTTCAAAACTTGTTAAATTAGCTTGCTAACTAATTTCAAAATCATTTGAATTAGTTTAGTTATGACCAACTAATGACATGCACTTCGTTAGTTAGAAGTATGGGGTGTTACAAAATATACACAGCAGTGTCAAATTATGCACCTAAACCATAATCAAATATGGATCAGTTGTATTATGTACCATATCAAAATTCAAGTTAGCATTAACTAGCCATAAAAGTCATTTTATACTAATAACGTTCCATTAATTTCGCTAAACTTGGTTCTGAATTTCCAAGAGAATCTTGCACTAATAAAGTTTAATATAATGTCGTGTATAATTTTTGAGTGTAGACATACAAAAGGAACTAAAACCTTTAGAATGGTAAACGCTGCCATTTGAGACTATCTAATACAACAGTTTATCAAGTGTTTCAAATTATAAAATAAGACATTCTTTTTCAAACAAGAACTGCAACTTCAGGTCAATTTCGAGTCCAACTTCGATGATGCTTATTAGAGTGGCAGACCTCCTCCAAATCAGGTAAATGCATCTCTTCTCCATCCCTTGAATTATTATTTTGCTTCCAAGCTCTAACCTTCTCGAATGTTTGGTTAAAGGAAGATTTCTCGGTTTGGTGTTGGATATAGCTGCCAGTAGGTTGTCGAGGCTCGCCACAATCACCTCTATCCCCATCAGATACGTCATTAGTGTGATTTATTATCTTGATTTTGCATAAGTTATCTCTTGACCTCGGGTTTTCAATATTAAGTTGTATATTTTCTTGTAGGAATATGCTCCCCTCATGCATGTAGCTGTGTGAGCACTTCTCCCTGCTCAAATCAGATAAGTACAAATTTTTATTATCCTCCATCATTGATTCGTAATTTAAATTATAATTACTTATAATTTTCCTACTTCCCATGCAGGAGTCCCTTCTGGTCTGAGTTGAGGATCGGCCGCCTCCAGTAGTCATGCGATCGAGAATGATTCCACTCCCATTATTAGCCATTTGCTTCCAATGAGCATGATTAAAATGGAAGGTTTTTCTACTAATAGTTTTATAACTATCAGTATAACGGGAAAGTCAAGGGTCAATATAGAGCTGTGTTGGTTTGTAATGTGATGTAGAAATACATATGACAGAGATTCAAATACGTGCTTCAACATCAGAAAGTTTGGAATTCTTCATGTGTAATAAACAATAGGACAAGGCTATAATTTAGGATTCATTATCAACTTGCCATACATCATGTGTCAAATCACTGAGTAAAACATGTTAAACTATTTATTTCCATGCATGAACATACAACATTGTCAATGATAAAAGGCTAGCCAACCAACGAGAGTAGTTGTAGTTCGTTCATTTTTACAGTTCTATTGCAATACCTCAATAAAAATAATAAATAACCAACCAGATTAGTTCCTTTGTTATTAAGCTTTAATACATTACCACATAGATTTAAATAAATGTGTATTTAGTCTGTTATTACCAATCTTCGATTTCATCTTGTTAATTATAACAGACAGGAATCAGATCATTCATTACGCACGTGTGTGTGTACGCATAAGCATACATACCCCACCACCCCACCCTTCTTACATTAAATAATTAAGGATTATCTTTTTATTTGCGACAAAAAAGTTATGGATGGTTTCATATAAGTTAGTGTGAATATGCCTTTATTCCAGAAGAAAAAGTAACAAAAATAAATGCACAAAACTTTTAATATGCAAGACAAGAGAAAGATTAGAATAAACCTAGCAAGTTTTTCCAAAACTACATTGTATAAAGAGTTGCTTGATGTTTGATCCCAGAATGGGTTTGTTTATCACCAATATTTAGATACAATGATTTATATTTTATTTTCATAACAAAATATCTCAAACATCCATTGAAGCTTATTGTGAATGTGCTTCTGCGTGTGTTTCTTTTATCAATCCGTGCTGCCATATGGACATGATCACAGCCATCCATCTGCTTCAACGCTTGAGATTCATTCTTCTTATTGGTGAGGATTACCTCTTGCTCGGGCTGCTACATCAAGGCCCAGTTTACTTCTTTATATAAATACTTGTAGTTAGCTATTGTTTCTGTATCGAATTATCTTTACAATTCTTCAATCTGTATCAATTCTACTTCAACAAAAGAATGCCAATTACAATTTATCATCATTTTGTAATATGGTATCAGAGCATTAAAGAGACTAACGACATAAGTTTGATATCCGCAATCTTTTACAACGTTTCTCTCATTTGAAGATTGCTCTTTATTCTCTTCTCACAATTCTTGTGCCTCGCCAATACTCTTTGGCTGCATTACACATTCAAGAAACCAGATTAGTCACTTATAAAGATGGCAGACAAAGAAACAGGTGATGAAAGATCATCAACCACTTCAAGAAATGACAAAAGGGAAACTGCTGTATCAGAAACAGCATTAATCAAACCCAAAAGTCAAATTATCACCATCCTGCTTGATGAAGACAACCATATAGTCTAGAAATATCAGATTGAAACAGCCTTGAAGGGATATGGCCTTCAAAATTATATTAAAGGGACAATAGCTATACCACATGCAGTCATAGAAGAAGACAATGGAGCAACAGTTAGCAACCCAGAATACACAAGATATCTAAAGCAAGATAACTTACTATCGTCATGGTTACTATCATCCATCAGCTCAAGTCTATTATCACAAATTGTTGGTTGCAACTCGTCATATGAAATTTGGTCATCAATAGAGCGGATATTCAGCTCACAATCAGCCGCAAGAATTATGCATTTTAAAAGACAGTTGCAGAATTCAAGAAAAAAAGATATGCCAATGAGAGAATATCTTGCAAAGATTAAAGCTTTATGTGATGGACTTAATGCAATTGGTCACAAATTTTTTGAAAGCGAGCAAATTCTCACCATAACAAATGGACTCGATGATGAGTATGAATCAGTGGTAACTTTCATAGCATCGCAACAAACTCTACTAGATTTACAGTCTGTCCAGTCTGCTTTACTTGCCCATGAGGGTAGAATTGAACAAAGAAAAGCCATGCAAAGTGAATTTTCAATTAACTATGCTAGCAGTTCAAGAAACAAAATCCAACAGGGCAACACAGCAAATCAAGGAAGCAAATAGGACGGTCAAAGAAATAATTACACACAAAAAGGAAGGGGAAGAGGAAGATGGAGCAACAACAATAGAGTAAAATGCCAAATATGTGAAAAATTTGGTCATATAGCTAGAAAGTGCTATTTCAGATTCAATAAAGACTTCACTGTTACACAGCAAACTCAAAGGAATCCCAATATTAATATAACACAACCGGATCAACAGCAGAAAAGCAACAATGAAGGTTCAAGAACTCAATCAATCAATTCAGACGAAGCCAAATTAGATAACACAAGCCTGGATGATTGGTACCCAGACTCGGGAGCAACTAATCATGTGACAAGTAACCTTCAAAACCTCAATTTAGGCAACAAAAGTTACACAGGTATGCAAGCTATACATTTGGGTAATGGTGAAATAACAAGTATATCACATGTCGGCATAGGAACTATTCAAGGTAAAAGAGAATTATATTTAAACAATTTATTGAGAGTTCTTGAAATTAAAAAGAATTTAATTGGCGTATCTCAATTTGTTAATGACAACAAAGTATACTTTGAGTTTCACCCAAATTTTTGTTTAGTTAGAGATTTGCTAAGTAAAGATATATTGTTGTAGGGTAGTTTGAGTAAGGGACTGTACAAATTTAATGCTGTGAAGAAATCTGAACCTACAGTGAAGAAGTATTGGTGCAACAGTGTTCACACCAGTGTTCAAAATAGGAAAAATATTTTAGATCATTGGCATTGTAAACTAAGGCATCCTAGTATGAAAATTGTAAAAAGGTTTTTGATGGATAATAAAATTTCTTTTCAAAGTAATGATATTTCTGATATATGCACATATTGTCAGTTAGGAAAAAGCCACAAATTGCCCTTCAGCAATTCTAAAACTATATATAAAAATCCCTTTGAATTGATAGCCGCAGATCTATGGGGACCAGCCCCATTGAATTCCACACAAGGGCACAGGTACTACTTATCTTTTGTTGATGCATATACTAGATACACATGGATATTTTTTCTCAAATCAAAATCTGAAACTCATGATGCCTTAGTTCAGTTTATTTCATTGGCTGAAAAACAGTTTAACTATAAGGTAAAAATTGTGCAAACTGATGGAGGGGCTGAATTTTACCCACTTAAAAAATATTTTCAAAACAAGGGTATATTACATAGAATCACTTGTCCTCACACATCTGAGCAAAATGGGCTTGTCGAAAGAAAACATAGGCACTTAGTGGACACAGGCCTAACATTATTATCTCAAGGGTCATTACCGTTAAAATATTGGCAAGAGGCATTCACCACAGCCGTTTATCTTATAAAGAGGATGCCAAGTAAAGTGCTTGATTATAAATGTCCTTATGAAAAATTATTTGGCATTAAACCTGATTATGATAATCTAAAAACATTTGGGTGCTTATGTTTCCCCTGTTTTAGGCCTTACAACAAAATTAAATTGAGTTTAAGGTCAAGTCCATGTACCTTTTTAGGATATGCTACAAACCAAAAAGGATACAAATGTCTTGACAAAAATGGTAGAATTTATATATCAAGACATGTTATGTTTAATGAAAATAATTTCCTTTTGCAGATAAAAGACCAGCAGACAGTAAAGACACAACAAATCAATGCACTGATTATGTCAAAGTATGCTTGCCCACCATACCAGAATTAACTATTCAGGAAGAACAGGGAAACAATGGAAGACTTGAAAGATCACAATCTATTGCAGAAACAAAATCTGATTATAGTGCAAGTGATACACATGAGTGGCCAGCACAACAAGTTGAAGAAAATGATGAAGCGCAATCACCTGATAACTCAACATCTAGTAGTAATAGACCTGTAGTCACAGACATTAGACATAATGTGCAAGAAACAGGGCATCATATGATGACAAGGTCGAAAAGTGGCATTTTCAAGCCTAAAATATACAATACAAGTGCTGATATCATGGAACCAGTCACATATGAGCAAGCAGTTAAAAACATAGAGTGGAGAAATGCCATGAAAGATGAGTATGAAGCATTAATAAAAAATCAAACATAGGATCTAGTGTCACCTCCAAAGGATAAAAACATTGTTGGATGCAAATGGACCTATACGATCAAAAAGGATGCCGGTGGAAAAATAGCAAAGTTCAAAGCAAGGCTAGTTGCTAAAGGCTACTCTCAACAATTTGGGCTTGACTTTAACGAAACCTTTTCTCCTGTAGTCAAACCTACTACCATCAGGATCATACTTACCATAGCATTAAACAATCGATGGAAAATTAGACAGCTGGATGTACACAATGCTTTTCTCAATGGAGACTTACAAGAAGAAGTATACATGCATCAACCAAAAGGATACATCACAAAAGGAAGTGAAGATAAAGTCTGCAAATTACGTAAAGCTATTTATGGTCTCAAACAAGCATCAAGAGCTTGGTACGAGAAGCTCAAAACGACATTAACAAAATTGGGATTCAAACCAACCAAGGCAGACAACTCATTATATACGAAAACCATTAATCATGAAGTCACATATATGTTAGTGTATGTTGACGACATCCTCATCACTGGGAGTAATGGGAGTGACATCATTAAAGTCATACAACCGTTGGATCAAAACTTTGCAATCAAAGACTTGGGGACACTTGATTATTTTCTTGGAATTCAAATTAGCAGACCATCACAAACAGAAATGTTTCTATCTCAAAGACAATATGCTTCAGAAATTTTGGTTCGTGCCAACATGGATCAGGCTAAGCCTCTACCCACGCCCATGGTCAGCAATTTACAATTATCCAAAACCAATGGGGAACCTATTGGTAATGTTAAACGGTATCGAAGTATTGTAGGAGCTCTGCAGTACTTGACCATTACTAGACCAGACTTATGCTATAGTGTAAACAATGTTTGCCAATTTATGCAAAACCCCCTAGATAGCCACTGGAGGGCGGTTAAGCGTATTTTAAGGTATGTAAAAGGTACTCAAGACTATGGTTTGCTGTTAACTCAAAGTAAAGAAGTAAATATACAAGCTTACAGCGATGCCGATTGGGCTAGCGATGCTGATGATAGACGATCCACCTCAGGCTACTGTGTTTATATAGGTGGCAACCCAGTCTCCTAGTGCACCAAAAAGCAACCAACTATATCACGTTCGAGCACCGAAGCTGAATACAGGTTAGTAGCAAGTACAGCGGCCGAAATAATATGGATACAAACCCTAATTCATGAATTAGGGCTTGAGCTTAAAGGAAAACCGCTGATTTGGTGCGATAATCTGAGCACTGTCTCCTTATCTTTGAACCCGATCCAACACTCTCGCACCAAACACATTGATATTAACCTATTTTTCGTACGTAAAAGAACAGCAGCGGGAAAACTAGAGATTAGGCATGTTCCTTCCTTCTACCAACGTGCTCCTTCCACCAACGTGCTGACGTCCTTACAAAATAACTTTCTTTCAAATTTTTTGCTAGATTAAGAGAGGAAATGAATATTATTGATGGCAGCAGATTTCATGGTGGCAAAAGGAAAGGAGATGGAAACCCTAGCTTCGATTGAGGATGAGTATTGTGAATGTGCTTCTGCGTGTGTTTCTTTTATCAATCCATGCTGCCATATGGACATGATCACAGCCATCCATCTGCTTCAACGCTTGAGATTCATGTTCTTATTGGTGAGGATTACCTCTTGCTCGGGCTGCTACATCAAGACCCAGTTTACTTCTTTATATAAATACTTGTAGTTAACTATTGTTTCTGTATCGAATTATTTTTACAATTCTTCAATCTGTATCAATTCTACTTCAACAAAGGAATACCAATTACAATTTATCATCATTTTGTAATAAAGCTAAATCAATTAGTGTTGCATAAAATACACCATGTGTTGGAAACAAACCAATTAAAATATAATGGAATTGCTTACGGAACTAAGAAAGCAACGACGGTTTTTCCCTTGAAAACCCTTCAAGCTACCATTTACAGTTAAATACATCCCGTTCCTTCAACATCGAAAGGAAAAACATAGCTTAGACAATTCTTACGTTGATGGGACTAAAACAAGAAGAAGAAAAATTAAACCTTAATAAGAAGAATGATAGGGCTTACTCAATCATAGTCATCTCCTCATTTTCAGAGACTTCATTCCTGCAATATAAAGACATTGGTCATAAGCCATGATAAAAAAGGAATCTAAATCGCTTACGAACATTAAATCTAAGTTTAAAAGATAAATTCCAGCTTGCTGCTGGCTTAATTTCCCTCACATCCGATCTTAGATTACTGAATATTGTAAATAGACTGATCAAGTTGTTTACACCCCTTCCACTTATCCGTAAATTAATAAGTGGGTAGATAATGAATTATCCTTTTAATGATAATTATGAGAATGCAAAAAATTGCAGGTCTCCCGTGATTCTGAAATTTTCAAAATTCACTTAATATTATGATTGCAAACTTGCCACGATAATTAATTCAAACTATGATTGCAAACTTAACCTTATGTCCTTTAGTTCTTTACAAAATGAACTATTTTTTCATCTCTAAAAAAAGTAGTAACATAATAAATTCAATAGTTGTCCAAATAAAATTGAACTATATAATAAGAATCAAATGACAAATCAAGGTACCTATGAAGCAAACAAGAGTTTCCCTTCCAGACAAATCTGTAACATGCTGCAAGAAGAAAAATAAAAACATTTACATGTCATTTATGTGTACTTAATATTAAGTTTCTTGTAAAAGAAGTAGCTGTTACTACTGTTAAAGATAAAAATAACAATTAACATATATAAAATCTTCTTAAAAGCATGTGTTGTGAATGTTCCTTGGACTATCATAAATAGGATTAATTGTCATTATATTTATTTTTTATTTTTTGAGTTTGGTTATAGTCAATACTTTCAATTATGTTAAATTCCCCACAGGTACTATTACTTGTTGGCCTACAATTCTGAAGAAAAAAGAGTTAAGCCGAACAGCTAATTAATTTCTGTGTTTGGTGGCATCTAAGAAACCTATGTTCTGCTTCATAACTATGGAGAATCTAATCCAAACTATGTACTGACAGAATCTATCATTTTTACATGATATATCATAAAGAATAAGACATAATTTACGTCCTAAGACAATGTTGCCAAAACAAAATTTAGAAGATGGACATAAAGACATTTGATCAACACTGGATTGTCTAACAGATATTGCAGTGTTTACGGGTAAAATTAAAAGACCAAACTCATCTATGACAGCATAGTAGCCTGCCACAAACATTGTTTATTTTTAGTAAAAAAAATGTACACATTGATGATGGCTATATACATCGGAACCGTATTAAAAGATTGTGAAGATGAGTTTATTTAGGAGACGAATGGCTCTAGAAGTTCAAGTAATTGCAGTCTTAATTAAGTAGCAACTCAATAAACAATTGTTAGCCCTCTTTAAAGTTGCATTATCGGATTCCATATAATTTTACAAGCGTTCTAGCAGCCATCTTTAATGTACAATTGTCAGTCCTCTTAACCTCCAAGTTCTATTCTTTTTCAATCTTTCTAAATCTAGCAATAAAAGCAAATGAATTCAAAAAGAAAGCAATCAAATTCTATTTCATTTGATTTTCATAGTTCCCTACTCTTTACAATTTAATCATCAATAAAACATCTAAGAATGTAATAAAAAAAGTGTTTAACCATAAAAGTTAATGTAAGGATTTATAACTGCTAATTTAATTTATAAAAATTGAAATAAAAATATTACCCATTCGCATCTGTAGCAATCAATTGGAATCCTCTGAAATTTGTAATCCGTTTTTAATGACGCTTTTCACCGACAAATTTTTTTAAACCAAAATGGGTGTAGTTCGTAATGTCAGAAGGCAACAATCCATGGACAAATAAAATATGTTAAATAAGTTCGTACGCATTTTGGAATGAACAGGAGAGAGACTAAATTCATTAGTTATACTATGAAAATAAATTTCATAATAAATTTATTAATTATAACGAGTCTGGCTTAATGTAGTTATAGCCAGTTGAAGTAGGATTGGAAAAATGCAAGACCGTTGTGTTTACATAAAAGACTAAAGTTAATAAATCACTCACTGATCACTACAAGAAAAAGGCAGAATACCGACAGCCAAGACCGACGGCTTCCGACGGCCATTTTCCGACGGCTTTCGACGGGCCGTCGGCGGCCGTCGGAAGCCGTCGCAAATTTGCGATTATACCAGCCAGCCGAGCCCTTTCTTCCTCCTCCATTTCATACGAAAAAAACCCAAAAAACCCCCCAAATTCAACCCCTAAGCTTCCAATCCCTAATTTTTAGCTTCCGGATCTTCCAACGCACTCTAATCAAGCTTCAGTACTCTTAATCTCAGGTATAATCTCTTATTTTTATGAAAAATTCAGTTTTTACCCTAATTATAGATTTGCATAAATTGATAAATTAGGGCGAATTAATGATTGCAATTGTTTCCACTAGCGTAATAACGGTTTATAGCATCACATGGTATACCGATTTCATCTTTTATCGTGAAATTGTGATAAACACGTATAATTTGTGCATGTTCATGTATATGTATTTTGTTATGTATGCCTTGATTCGACGATTGTATACGTTATTTGGAATAAGATAAAATGATTGAATGAACTAGGAGTATTATATTGTGCACGTTTTTACTTATGACACAAAAAAAATGCATTACTCTAAATTATAATTGTGTGTATTGAAAAATGACAAAATGTTAAACCAGCCCTAAGTTGATGCGTAATACGTCGAATAAATGTGTGAAATTAATATATAAATGTGAACAGTGAGTAAAACTGTATTTTTGAGTAAAATGCGCGCATGTTAACCGACAAATGTCCCTTAGAGAGTTTTTGGCCCCGTCTGACGAGTGTTGTACATGATCGTTGTATAAATAGTCGTTTTTTTCGAAAAACGACCATTTATATTCATCTGGTACAATGTTTGTCGGATTTGTCCCTGTATTGGACAAGTTATGAACACAGTAAGAATTTACATTTTGTATACTACTTCGTCTCAAACGGTTCATAAAATTTCGCCCTAACTTTTCTTTTTTGTTTCCTGCGTACACGCATTTGTGTACAATGCAGGGAACAAAAGGGAAATGCTGCCGAAATTTTATTGAATCGTTTGGGACGAAGTAATATACGAAATGTAAATGCTTACTGTGTTTGTAATGGGAAGTAGGATGTCTGACCAATGAAAAAAAATTATATATTTTTAATCGTTACGTACGTTAAAAAATGAAATGTGCCCTATTTGAAAATATTTTTAAATTTGTGAAGTTGTTCTTTAAATTCAAAATATTATACGAACATGAAAATAATCTTTTTCGAATGTGTATTCTTCAAAATAAATATTAAATTTTGAACTTCTCATTTTGTCAAATAGGAAAAATGATTGATTATTTTGTTGATCGAAGGAGATGGATGTACCAAAGAAAAGGAATGAGGGGCTCAATAAAAGAAGATTTTTATAACGGTATAAACGTGTTTGTTGAATTCGCCTTAAGTAATAACGGAAACGATCCAGAAATTCGTTGTCCGTGTAGTAGGTGTAGACATTTAAAGTTTTTGTTACCAGATATTGTGAAAGTTCATTTGTGCCAACACGGTTTCACACCCGAATATTATGTTTGGGATCGGCATGGAGAAGTTGTAGCAAATACTTCTGTAGAGTCTGAAAGTGTCGTTAACGAAATAGTTTCAATGACCCGTATAGAAAATATGGTCGAAGATGCAGTACGATCAATGTTTCCTATGGTTGAAGTTGACGACGATGATGTAAATGTTGAAGAACCAAATATTGAAGCTAAGAAAATTTATGATTTACTAGATGCAGCTAAAAAACCTATTTGGGATGGTTGTAAAAGCGGCACGCAGCTGTCAGTAATCGCAGAATACATTGCGATGAAGTCAAAATACAACATCACTGAAGCTGGGTTTACGGCTGTTGTACAAGCTGCAAAAAGACATATGCCGCCCGATAATCTAATGTGTGAAAATCACTACGAAGTTAAAAAACTTATGTCGGCTTTTGGTTTACCGTATCAGAAAATAGATACATGTTTAAAAAGATGCATGTTGTTTTGGAAAGAAGACGCAAACCTTAGAAATTGTAAAGTTTGTAACCAGGAGAGATACAAACCAAGAAAAAAGAAGGGTAAGGAAGTTCCGTACAAGCGTATGCACTACTTACCCATAACTCCAAGACTTCAAAGATTATACGCATCTTCTGTAACTGCGTCTAATATGAGGTGGCATAGCGTGAGAACGGAGGAAGAGGGTACGTTGACACATCCGGCCGATGGAGAAGCATGGAAGCATTTCGATAAAACGTATCCAAATTTTGCAGCGGAGAGTCGAAATGTTAGATTAGGATTATGTACGGACGGTTTTTCTCCATTTTCTCAATTTGGTTCTAAATATTCATCCTGGCCCATTATCGTCACACCGTATAATTTACCTCCATGGATGTGCATGAAAACGCAATATATGTTTCTTACTGTTGTCGTTCCTGGCCCCGACGATCCGACACAAGGAATCGATGTATATTTACAACCGTTGATTGAGGAGTTAAAAATACTGTGGAACGAAGGAGTAGAAACATACGATGTGTCAAAGAAGAAAAATTTTCGTATGTTTGCTTCTTTGTTGTGGACTATAAGTGATTTTCCTGCCTATGCAATGCTTTCGGGATGGAGTACTGTCGGTCGTCTAGCATGTCCATATTGCATGGATGAAACACGAGCGTTTTCTTTACCGCATGGTAAGAAAATTTCATGGTTTGACTGTCATCGATATTTTCTCCATGTAAATCATCCCTTCAGAGGAGACAAGAAAAACTTTTTAGCTAATAGAGTAGAAAACAGACAACCACCGACGATATGGTCAAGCGAAGGCATATATGAACTTGTTAAGGACTATCCAAAGATATATGAAACGGGGGAGCAAACAGAAATTGAAGGCAAATCAGTTGTTCATAACTGGTGCAAACAAACTATTTTTTGGGAGTTGCCGTATTGGAAACATCTTCTGCTTCGCCATAACATAGATGTGATGCACAATGAGAAAAATGTATTTGATAATGTGTTTAACACAATTTTGAATGTGAAAGGGAAGACGAAGGATGATTTGAAATCAAGACGTGATATAGAAGAATTATGCAAACGTCCCGAGCTTCATATGAAACCAAATGACAGTAAAAAACCAAAAGCTTGTTACGAATTAGATAATAATCAAGTTAAAGCTGTGTTAAAATGGGTGGAAGGGTTAAGATTTCCTGATGGGATATCGTCAAATCTTCGTAGATGTGTTGACTTTAAAAATGGTAGATTGAGCGGAATGAAAAGTCACGACTGTCACATAATGATGGAAAATTTATTTCCCGTTATGTTTAAAGAACTACTGCCGTTAAAAGTTTGGAAGGTAGTAACGGAGCTTAGTATGTTTTACAAAGAGCTTTGTTCGACTACTTTAAAAGTGCAACGTTTACGTAAACTTGAAGTGGACATTCCTATATTGCTTTGCAAATTAGAGAAAATATTTCCGCCAGGTTTTTTTAATGTGATGGAACATTTACCTGTTCATCTTCCATCTGAAGCACGACTTCGAGGTCCTGTCCAATACGGATGGATGTATCCATTTGAGAGGTATGTAATATGTTATAACGTAATTTAATTGCATTTGAAAGATGAAGTTAATATAAATTAATGTTGCATAGATATTTGAATCATCTGAAGAAAAAAGTGAGACAAAAAGCACGAGTTGAAGGTTCGATATGTAAATCTTACATCGAAGAAGAAGCTTCGTTCTTTTTCTCTCACTATTTCAGTGACCATGTGAATATTTCATTTCAAAGTGTTCCTCGTAATGATGAAGGCGACGAACAAGAGTCCTCTCAAGCAATGTTATCTATTTTTAGACAACATGGTCGGCCTTCTGGAAAATGTGTGGAAATACGGCTAGACGATAGAGATCTTCGTGTAGCACACACTTATATTCATCTAAATTGTGCCGAGGTTGCACCGTTTGTTAGGTAATCTGAAATAATAATTTTTGTTTTATTCTTTTCTGTAATGCATGCGCGTGTATAACCTAATGTAATAATTTGTTTATATAAACAGTGTTTATGAACGGGAACATCCGAACGGAGATCTCAGTAAAGAATTTTCCCGTTGGTTTTCAAATTACGTTTATGAGCCGAAAAATTGTGTTGTTGACGAAGGGTTGAAACATCTTGCAATGGGACCAAAAAGAGTGGTCAAGACATATCCAATATATTTCGTCAATGGATACAAATTTAACACTAAAGAATACGGTGCAGAAAAATTAACAAATAATACTGGTGTATTTGTTAAAGGTAGTGACGATCCAGAAAACCATTTAAATGATTTTTATGGCGTTCTAACACAAATTTTGCAACTGACATATTTCTCAAGACCCGCGGAGGAGGTGTTTCTATTTAGATGCAATTGGTTTAGCAATTGATGTAACTATGTTGAATTCTTGATGTATTATGAAATTGATGTAACTATGAAACTAAATCCGTTTACTATTGTTTTATGTTATTTCAATTTGTCATTTATTTAGCAATTTTTATTAAAAATGCAATGAACTCTGCTTATCGTAGGAAGAGTACACCCATCATGAATCAGGTATAACAAACTTACATGTCTATTTACATTTCAGTCATTATAATTAAGCAATTTATACCATTGATGTCATGTTCATATGAAATATATTTCATTATCATGTTTTTATTCTCTTATATAATGATGTGTAAACGTCACAGGTTTATCATTATGTCACATAGAGGGAGGAGCTCTTTCCGTTCTTCAGGAGGCGATGGCAGTGGCCCATCGCAAGCGCCACACCGTCCAGTTGTTACGTTAGTCCCCAAAGCAGATGGGTAAAAATTAAATCTTATTCATCATCTTATTTTTTCTATACTATACGTATGTACTTATCTGTATCGTACTTAAAAACAGGGGGTTCGAGCTACTACCCACTAAGGTAGTGTTGGACGTCTCCAGAGCAGCATATCGTAGTAGGATGAGTGCGTGCTGGCCGAAGTGGGATACCATCCCTCCGCACATCATAGAGTGCATATGGCAGGATGTCCTAGTATGTGTAATTTTTATGTTTTCCATTTTTAATTCGTTTTTGTCGTTTTTCTACCGTTTATCGTTTAAAGTGTAATCTTTTTTTAACACAGGCTGAGATAGACATCCAGACAGATGATATGCAGCTGGCACGAGCATACTGGATGAGGAAGATGCGAAAGAACTACAGAGACACGATATCTGAGGTTAAGAAATCCGGGAAGAGACCACGGTGGATGGGGGAGAGCGTGTGGCAAGCTTGGTTGAGCTACTGGGAGACGGACGAGGCGAAGGCAAGTATACTAATTTTTTTTCAATTATTAATTTAACGTGATTGAAAAATAATGTATCAAATTTTGAATGTACAGGCAGAGTCAGATAGAAACTCTGCAAATAGAAATAAGAATCCCGTTACTCATCGCGGAGGATCGAAGTCGTTTCAGCAGTATCGGCAGGAGTTGGTAAATTTAATTACTGAATAATAAATGTAAATAGTTTATGCTATATGATTTTAAATGTATAATAATTGTATGTAACAATCAACTTCAGGAAGCCGAGGCACATGGTCCTGTCAGCTATATGGACGTGTTCACCCGTACGCATGCTGTTGAGCATGTTAATCCAGACGGGACTGTTTCGTACACATGGCAGGACGATAAATCCAGTAAAAGCCATGTAAGCATATTTCATTTTATTCAGTATTAGTAATTGTTTTAGTTGTCAAATTATTATGAAATAAGATATGATATTATTAATTTGTCAATGCAGGAGATGTTTATGGAGCAGCGACAGAAACTCCTTTCTGATACGGGTCGAGAGCAGCTGACGACCGATGAAGAGGACGTTATTTTTGAGTCCGTTATGAGTCCACCAGAGCATGGTCGACGATACGGATTTGGCAATTTAGCGGTAAATAATTTAATTTTTCTTAAAATACTTAAAATATGATATTCTTACCTTTTCAAAACAATAAACTTTGATTTTATTTATTTTTCAATTATTGCAGTCCAGTAGTCAGAGTAGGAGACGGCGGAGTAGACCTCAGAGCGAGCTAGCAAGTATAGAAGAATTGCAGACTAGAGTTCAGCAGTTGGAGGAGCAGAACTGCCAACAGGCCATGCAGACGGCACAGTTATTTGAGTACATGCAGCAGTTTGGTGGCCGCTTCCCTTCATCGGCTGGCTCTGGATCTGGGGCAGATTGATTCATTGCTTTCTAATTCGTTCGTGCAGGTATGTTTAGTTTTAGTTTACAATGATTTGGTAGAAGGAACAATTAATTGTTGATATGTATAATTATGTATAATACACTTGGTTCTGTAGCTGTATCAGGATATGCATGATTAGAACAGTTATTGTTAGTATTATTGTTAATGTTGGAATGTTATGTATATTTTGTATTTTATTTTTATTCTAATTTTGTTTATTTCTGTGTCTATTGAATATTTTGGAGTATTGGTTTGCATGTTTGGTTGGATTATTGTTTATTTGATTGTGCAGTATTGATATTGTAGTGTTTGGAAGAGAAATGTGGTTGGAAGGCTCTATTTGCAGCAGATTTAAAAAAAAAACAGCAGGTTTCCGACGGCTTCCGACGGCTCCCGACGGCTTATTGGTCGAAATTTTCCGGCGGTTTCCGACGGCTTATTGGCCTGATTTCCGGCGGTTTCCGACGGTTTCCGACGGCCGTCGGAAGCCGTCGGAAACCGCCGGAAACCGCCCAAAGCCGTCGATAATGTATACGGCATCACCCGTCGGTAGCCGTCGGAAATACTGCTCCCCGACGCCTTCATTTCCGACGGCTTTTTCCGACGGCCGCCGACGGCTTCCGACGGCCGCCGACGGTTTTCAGCCGTCGGAAATCCCCCCTCCCCTTGTAGTGGATATTTCTTCTTTGTAATACTCCTACAGTTTTAATTTTAGCAGAAACATGGTACTTTTTGAAACCAATAAAAATTGCATCCCAATCGCTAATTTTAGAATGTAACATAAAGATGACAGTGTTTATTGACACTAGTATATATTCTCCAGTGTTTTGATATAGTTTTCTTGGAAGCTGTATGACTTGCACATACATATAACAAAACTTTCATTTAGCACAGCTAAATACTATACAAATTTGTTTGGTTTATACCCGATATATTACTGATATGGTGCATCTATGATTGCCCAGCTATGGATGAAAATAAAATAAAAAATAAAAGTGAACTCTATAAATCTTCTAAACACAACTTTCCTCTTGTAAATTTACACCCTATATAAGTTAAGACTTCAGAATTTTTGGGGAATTTGATAAAAAAAACGTAAATAATCAGCATTGCACCAAGTTGTAAATTTTATCACAGTCAACTAAGAAATCGATTAATATCTAAATCTTTAGCATAGTAATAGTTTATGAAATGATATCTCTGGTGTAAAATAATAGCAACTTCAAGCAACCCATTTTGTTTCGTATAATTAAGTAAAACAAAAACAGCACCCAAGTATCAAATCATAAAATTGATTTGAATGGATAATCATGAAACCAACATTGTACGTTACATCAAAGCGCTTAATTTTTAAGATATATTTTCATGATATATTGATGTCTCAAAACAAAATTACTATCATCAATGGTACATAAATAATCATTGAACCAATGTAGTTCTACGTAAAATTAAAAATAAGCAGGTGATAATTGAAATGTACCTTGTTTTCTCTACTATATTTTTAGCGTGTTGTAATATGCAGTTACCACCAAAAACATTTGTTTTTAGCTGATGTTCTTCTCACAACATTGAGAGATCAGAAATAGTCCGAATATATTTTGATTTCTTTTATTTAATCTTTTCAGCTAACGATTTACATGTAGTGAAAACCAAATTAACCACAAGAGTCACTATAAACATGATCAACATAACTACGAACCCAATCTTCTATGCCTGATCATATGAGGATTCCCTCTGAAGCATATAGATAGTCTTCAATTGCAAGTTTATGCCACAAAGCAATGAAGTGTCTCCAACTACCATACCTCTCCTGACTTCTCCTGACCAAGTCAGCTGGCAAAGCTTACATGTCAAAGTACCACATGCTATAACACACAGCTGAACTAATCTCCACTTAATAATACCTTTCAGTACCAAAGCATCTTTCAATCATGCTCCCACCATTGATTAAATTTTTCTTACTAATGCACTAATTTCAATCGTATACCTCATGGGTGGGTGCAACAGCTCAAATAACAATGCACCGAGCTAAGATGCCAATGTGAAGCAATTATATGTCTCCATGCAACCACGACTCCTTAACAATGATGCACTTCCATGTGTCTGGTGTACCTCATTAAGTGATCTGTTGGATCCGTCTTACCATCATATACCTCCACGCTAGGTAGCTTGAACTTAGGTGGATTCTGAGCCATCCTTATCTCCCGAGCGAATGGACTTCTATTCACTCCTTCCAAATCTCCGTTTGTCAAACCACCTCGCATAGTCTTCCTGATCATTTCTACTAATCCTATATTGTCTGGTAGGGGTTGCCCCCCATGCCCCCGAGGGAACTCTCGTACATATTCCTCGTGTGGCTCATTAGCAGCAACGTTAGCTCTAGCTTGTTGAATTTCTTCCAAAGGTTCTCCTGCATTGAATCCTGTGGGCCTGCCCCCAAGCCCTTGTTGATTGCCTTCTGGCTCCGTATCCTGTCCTTCATTGGGTTCCACAACCCTAGCTCCTTGTCCTGCATCCGCAGCTGCTGTAGCTGTTCCTAAGTTCTGCATCCCTGCAGCTCTCATTTGTTCCAAGAAAGTTTGCATCATTTCCTGTTGACTTTTCAACAATCTCTCCTGCAAAGAATTGGCCATAGCTTCCATTTCATTCCGAGTTATGTAGACCGAAGCCTGTCCTTCCTCACCTCCGGAGGATGCTTGTTGACTTCCTCCTTGTTGGCTTCTCTCAGCCCTTAGCCTTCTGCTATTCTGCCTTGTCATTGTCTTCCAAATCCAAATTCCTCAAACTCTTCAAATCCGATGCAGCGGGTGCTAGTTGTTCTCAGTGAAAGCACCAAAATGTTTGCGCCAAAATTGGTCACAAACACCCAATACCGTGAAAGCACCAGTGTATGAATATAAATTAGTGATATTCAAACACAAACAACAAATCTCAACAAATAATAGACAGCAGTCCAAAAGTAAAGAACAGAGACACAGGTTTTATAGTGGTTCGGTTATCTCCGGCCTACGTCCACTCCAATTTTTTTTCTTTTTATTGATTATCCTTGAAAAGTGATTACCACAGTTGTAGTGACCAAATCTAAAAAAAATTGCAGTAATGATGCTATGGTATAATTTTAGCAGCGTCTGGGCTTGCCTTTCTTCTCCAAATTTTCCGACCCCCTTTTCTGAATGACCAGGGGCTCTATTTATAGGCGTGGAAGGCTGAAATCCCGCCTAAAACCTGGGGAGGCTGCTTGGCACGTGAGGGGGGCCCACAGGCCTGTGTTCTCGGAATCCGTGCCCAGTTTGGGATCGATTCGAAGTGACGTTCGAATCGATCAAGAATCCATCCAATTGAGCTGAAATTTGGTGTGAACATTCTTCAACATGTATGTAAGCTCCTGTAAAAATTTCATTGCATTTGGATCAACGGCTTGGAAGATATGATCGATCCAAGTTCAAGAATCCGTGCGTCCTGAATGGTTCGAACCCATGCTTCGAAACCATCTACTTCGAAACCATCCCCTTCGAATCCATAGGGCCGACTCCTTCGAATCCATACCCTTCGAACCCATGCTCTTCGAATCCATGCTTTCTGAAGCCGCCTCCTTCGAGTCCATATCCTACGAGTCCATCCTCTTCGAATCCATCCCTTTCGAATCCTCGTCCTTCGAATCCATGCCCCTTGCTTCGTATCCATCATCTTCGAATCCATGTCCTCTTCGAATCCATCTCCTTCTTCGAATCCATGTCCACTTCGAATCCATCTCCTTCTTCGAACCCATGTCCACTTCGAATCCATCTCCTTCTTCGAGTCCATGTCCACTTCGAATCCATGTATACTTCGAATCCATTACCTTCTTCGAGTCCATCTTCATCTTCGAATCCATGATCTTCGAATCCATACCTATCGTTCGAATCCACCATCTTCGAGTCCATGTCCATCGTTCGAATCCATGTCCATTGCATTGAAGCTACTCCTTTCGAACCCATCTAGTTCCCATCGATTCGAAGCGTCATCGATGCGAACCTCATGGGTTCGAATCTTGATGGGTTCGAACCTGATCGGTTCGAACCGAGCGTCACTTTATCCCCTTTTTGATGGATTCGAACTACGTACTATTCCTACCTTGAATCCATCATATTTCCTTCATACGAACTCCGATTAACCTGAAATTTGAAACATAGCCTTTCATAGTCCTTATCATCATTTCCAATCAATTTCGTCCCGATCGGAGTTCAACAAAATTTTGACGATATCCATCGTAGCCTTATCTCCAGTCCTGATATCCATAATTCCTTGCCAATTTGTTGATATTCCAGTTTTGACCAAAAAATGGGATAACATTTTGCCCCCCGAAACATGCCTTGTGATAACAAGGCGTGTTTTGAATAATTACGAATCCAATATCCGAAGTCCAAAGCCATATTGCCAGAGTATATCGTCCTTGACTGCTTCGAGTCGATGTCCAATTCCATATCCAATAGCCAAAGCCTTAGCCAATTCCGTATCCATTCGAACTCGACAACCAAGTTCCAATCCATCCTTATCCAATAGCCAATAACCGGAGCCAGGACCTCTCCGGGTCGATATCCAAATCCATAACCTCTCTGGGTTCCTGCCAAGCGTGATCCACATCCGACGACCGTGGTCCAGTGTCCCTGGACGTTGAGTTAACCTCTCCGGGCTCTTGCCAAGCGCAATCCATACTTGAAGTCCTCGGTCCAGTGTCCCTGGACGTTGAGCCAACCTCTCCGGGTTCTTGCCAAGCACAATCCATATTTGACGACCTTGGTCCAGTGTCCCTGGACGCTGTAAAATGCCATGGCTTAAGTCCTAAGCCGAATCCTGATCTCTCCGGACCCTTGCCGAGCATAGTCCATACTCGACGACCTGAAAATAATAAATGATAATAGAGGGCCTAAGTCCTAGGCCGAATCCTGGTCACTCCGGACCCTTGCCAAGCATTGTCCATACTTGACGACCTGAATGAGTCAATCTACCTTGTTTGGGTAAAGTGACTCATCCCTTGCCAGGCATAATCCATACCCGACGACCATTTACCAAAAACCAGATAAAAGTCCAACCAGAATTTATTCCAAAGTCCAAATCCGAAATTCAAATTCGAAATCCAAATCCAAAATCCAAATCCAAATCCAAAATTCAAATCCAAACCAGAAAACCAGAAATCCAAACCAGCATCCAAAACCAAAAACAATCATCCAAAGGAAAATCCAAATAAAAAAGCAAGAAAAACCAGGAGCTCAATCCAAGCTCCAAAACCAAATCCAAAAAAGAAAAGCAATGTCCAATCTAAAAAGCAAGAAATAAATTTCACAAACCATAGCATCCCGGTTTATCATCATTCAGAGCATGCCTAGGGGCTATCTCCGTCCCCGTACATGTGTAAATGACTTTACCGTTTGCTAGCAGCTTGCTACTTATTCCATATTATCCTGGTCAATGGATGATCAATCGACGATCATCCCTGGGCCTCCCATCATCACGGCGTGAAGTGGTCGGTGGTTGCTCCTGCTCCACTGTTGCATCCCGAGTTCCAACGTATTGCTGTAACTGTCCATTCCTTACATGCTCCTCGATTATGTCCTTTAGGTGCCTGCAGCTGTTGGTATCGTGTCCATCCAGATCATGGAAGAGACAGTGCCTTCCTGATGTCCTTTCCCGCTCTGTTGGTTCCCTCCTAGCTGGCCTTCGGTAGGGAAGGCGATTCCGAGTTTCCAGGTATATCCGCTCCAGTGTCTCGTTCAATCCTGTGTATGTGGAAAACTTTGGATCCTTCCATCGCTTCCTAGCGTTTCCAGAGTCATCGTCTAACTTCCTTTTCCCTTTATCCTTATCCAAACCATTTTTGGATACCGCTCCAACCTCGATTGCATTAGCCTTCTTCACCTTTAAATCCGTACTTGCATCTTCTTGCCGAAAGAACCTTTCTGCCTCATGAAAGAATTCGTCGAGATTTTGCGGGGGATCTCGTATCAGAGATACCTTGAAATCCAAATTCTCCTTGACTCCTGATACTGCTGCCATTAAAACCATTGATGGATCAGGCCGATCCACCGAAGCGACTGCCGCACTGAATCGAGTTAGAAAAGCTCTAAGCGATTCGTCCATACTTTGCTACACCGATGTTAAAGTCATTACGTTCTTCGGCCTCTTGACGTGAACCCGGAACTGTCCCAGAAACTTTTCCACTAATTCCTTCCAAGTCCTGATAGATCCTTCTTCCAGCTGCCTAAACCACATTGCAGCTAAGTCCTTCAAATACAAAGGGAAACATCGGGCCATCACTTCCTCCGATGCCCCCAGCACTTCCATGTGTCTGGTGTACCTCATTAAGTGATCTGTTGGATCCGTCTTACCATCATATACCTCCACGCTAGGTAGCTTGAACTTAGGTGGATTCTGAGCCATCCTTATCTCCCGAGCGAATGGACTTCTATTCACTCCTTCCAAATCTCCGTTTGTCAAACCACCTCGCATAGTCTTCCTGATCATTTCTACTAATCCTATATTGTCTGGTAGGGGTTGCCCCCCATGCCCCCGAGGGAACTCTCGTACATATTCCTCGTGTGGCTCATTAGCAGCAACGTTAGCTCTAGCTTGTTGAATTTCTTCCAAAGGTTCTCCTGCATTGAATCCTGTGGGCCTGCCCCCAAGCCCTTGTTGATTGCCTTCTGGCTCCGTATCCTGTCCTTCATTGGGTTCCACAACCCTAGCTCCTTGTCCTGCATCCGCAGCTGCTGTAGCTGTTCCTAAGTTCTGCATCCCTGCAGCTCTCATTTGTTCCAAGAAAGTTTGCATCATTTCCTGTTGACTTTTCAACAATCTCTCCTGCAAAGAATTGGCCATAGCTTCCATTTCATTCCGAGTTATGTAGACCGAAGCCTGTCCTTCCTCACCTCCGGAGGATGCTTGTTGACTTCCTCCTTGTTGGCTTCTCTCAGCCCTTAGCCTTCTGCTATTCTGCCTTGTCATTGTCTTCCAAATCCAAATTCCTCAAACTCTTCAAATCCGATGCAGCGGGTGCTAGTTGTTCTCAGTGAAAGCACCAAAATGTTTGCGCCAAAATTGGTCACAAACACCCAATACCGTGAAAGCACCAGTGTATGAATATAAATTAGTGATATTCAAACACAAACAACAAATCTCAACAAATAATAGACAGCAGTCCAAAAGTAAAGAACAGAGACACAGGTTTTATAGTGGTTCGGCTATCTCCGGCCTACGTCCACTCCAATTTTTTTTCTTTTTATTGATTATCCTTGAAAAGTGATTACCACAGTTGTAGTGACCAAATCTAAAAAAAATTGCAGTAATGATGCTATGGTATAATTTTAGCAGCGTCTGGGCTTGCCTTTCTTCTCCAAATTTTCCGACCCCCTTTTCTGAATGACCAGGGGCTCTATTTATAGGCGTGGAAGGCTGAAATCCCGCCTAAAACCTGGGGAGGCTGCTTGGCACGTGAGGGGGGCCCACAGGCCTGTGTTCTCGGAATCCGTGCCCAGTTTGGGATCGATTCGAAGTGACGTTCGAATCGATCAAGAATCCATCCAATTGAGCTGAAATTTGGTGTGAACATTCTTCAACATGTATGTAAGCTCCTGTAAAAATTTCATTGCATTTGGATCAACGGCTTGGAAGATATGATCGATCCAAGTTCAAGAATCCGTGCGTCCTGAATGGTTCGAACCCATGCTTCGAAACCATCTACTTCGAAACCATCCCCTTCGAATCCATAGGGCCGACTCCTTCGAATCCATACCCTTCGAACCCATGCTCTTCGAATCCATGCTTTCTGAAGCCGCCTCCTTCGAGTCCATATCCTACGAGTCCATCCTCTTCGAATCCATCCCTTTCGAATCCTCGTCCTTCGAATCCATGCCCCTTGCTTCGTATCCATCATCTTCGAATCCATGTCCTCTTCGAATCCATCTCCTTCTTCGAATCCATGTCCACTTCGAATCCATCTCCTTCTTCGAACCCATGTCCACTTCGAATCCATCTCCTTCTTCGAGTCCATGTCCACTTCGAATCCATGTATACTTCGAATCCATTACCTTCTTCGAGTCCATCTTCATCTTCGAATCCATGATCTTCGAATCCATACCTATCGTTCGAATCCACCATCTTCGAGTCCATGTCCATCGTTCGAATCCATGTCCATTGCATTGAAGCTACTCCTTTCGAACCCATCTAGTTCCCATCGATTCGAAGCGTCATCGATGCGAACCTCATGGGTTCGAATCTTGATGGGTTCGAACCTGATCGGTTCGAACCGAGCGTCACTTTATCCCCTTTTTGATGGATTCGAACTACGTACTATTCCTACCTTGAATCCATCATATTTCCTTCATACGAACTCCGATTAACCTGAAATTTGAAACATAGCCTTTCATAGTCCTTATCATCATTTCCAATCAATTTCGTCCCGATCGGAGTTCAACAAAATTTTGACGATATCCATCGTAGCCTTATCTCCAGTCCTGATATCCATAATTCTTTGCCAATTTGTTGATATTCCAGTTTTGACCAAAAAATGGGATAACAGCTCCTCTACAGCATTTTACTTTGTGTTGGAGTCCCCGTGAAAAAATCACCTTTTAACAAAAATTGGAGTCCAAGTTAAAGACCAATGACTAAGTTTGCTATATATGCATTCAAGTTTATTTCAATATCATGCTCCAAGTTATCCAGCTCTGATATGAATTTTGGAAAGCTAATTTTACCAATTTATGATTATTACCATTTTAATTATTCATTCCTTGTTCATCATCATTCAGTAAGTGGAAAAATCGCCGTAATGATGGCATGACAATGCAGAGGCTCTTAGATGTGACCATAGGACTCATTAACGCAATCCAACTCTTTGCTTTCCTGTAAATTTATATGAATGGGCCTGTTAATTAGAGTTTAGAAGATGTTCGTAAATAGATCAAGTAGTAGTATATACATTCAATCATTCAGGATCCCTTGGTAAAAACAGCATGACATATTTCCTGAAAAACAATGATGTTATGAACTAGGAGAGTAATGCTCACGCTTTATAAGATGGATCATCAAAGTATCCATATTTTAGGTTCTTATGATATATAGTAAGCAGTCTATGAACTAATGGTAAGGAACATTGAAATTTAATAAGAGTCATTTCTATTTAGCGGGTGATAAAGTGTGCATGCAGGCAAAAAATAATGAAAGAAATACAAACCTCGATCCGTTGTGTTCTCTGAAGTGCAAATAATTATGGGCATACAACCGTTTTCTATTAACATGGTGATCTACTATGATGGAATTTTGTAATGAGGCAAATAAACTATTAGAATAGTTTAACGAAATTAGCCTCGGCATATGAAGATAAGTAAAGAAATTTTAATAAAAGGATTGCATTCCATCTCTGTAGAGTTGTATGCATTTAACGATGCTAACTCATGTAGTATATACATACATACATACGGTGATTTTTTATGCAAAAAGAAGAGAAAAAAGAAAAAGAAGAATCAAATAAAAGAAACATATACTGATACACAACCAAATCAACTAGTTGTAGTATCTTCTTCAAGAACCGAAGAGCTTACATCTAACAAGAAAGCCAACTGAACAGGATAATGAAGCTTGAAAGTAACTACATCTAACTATGATTGATTTCCATACCTGTAAAAGCCAAGTGACCATTCATTTGTAAACACAAGAATGTGACTAAGATAAAAAAGACACTAAGTATTACCGCTGAATGTGGATATTATCAACTGTGCCGCAATATGAGAAGAACATTAACAAATCTTCTAGTGTTGCTTTTGACGAAATATCAAGAACCTGAACTCCAAACCGGATAGCAACCATGAAACAAAAGCGTATGTCTAAATCTGCTGGCAAAGCTGCTAACTAAGGATAAAGAATATGTAAATTTTGCCCAGCATGAACGTAGATTTGTTGTTTATGGTTTTTTTTTTATAGGACGTGTTTAATGATCTTATGCCTAACAAAAAATTGGAGGATATAAATTTTGATGATGTTATAATTGAAAATCTCAATGTAAATTATTGAATTGTAAGGTTTTATCATACGATATTTATGTCATTTTTTTCTCTTATTTTTTTTTCATTTCTTGTATGTTAAATGGAGAATATCAAATTATAAATCATAATAAGGTTTTGAATGCACTTGTTGTTTCGAATGGAAAGGTGTTCAATAGTGAAAATATTAAAGAAGACGATTAATCAAATGATTCAAAAGACATGCAAATTGATTTGACAAACTGTTTTTTAACTGATCAAGTTAGTATTTATTCAAAATTTTATAAACTCAAACACAATAGAAAAAGTAAATTTTATTATTTTATTTTTGATTTGTGATTTTTTGTGTATGTGATGTGATTTTGTTTACTTCTAGGAAAGAGTTGGATTTGCGTTAGAAAATATGAGTAATAACCGTTGTGTTTTGAAATATATGGATAACTATTTATTTAAAATAAACTGACAGTTGATGTTAAGAAAAGAAGTAAAGAACCAAACCTTTTATGGTGGCCTTTAGTTGTGTCAGTCAAAGACATTTTTTTGGATGTTAGTAACAACACACTATAATTAACAGGTTTTAATAAAATAATTGAGTTTATTCAAATTATAAATTTCAATAATTTTTAATTTTATTGACAAATAAAATATTAAAGAAATGAGATTGAGCAAAATGTATCCTCTTATAATTTATTGCATTAAAAGCACTAACTCGCATCCTATAGTATACAACAAAATTTAACAAATTCTATCCTTTCTCCAAATTTAAACATTAATTCACCAAATGAGTCAAGTTCGATATATGATCAAAATCTAGAATGCACCTAAATCGGCACCAAATGAACATCAAATGTGAACAACTATATTCTGAACTCGAATATGCAACAAATCATCATGTAGAACTTCAAAATCTTCTTAATACTAACAAAATCCATATTTTATCATCAATATAAAATGGAAACTACTAAATGATTGGGGATTGAGAGGATCCTCACCAATATCACTACTCGAACCAATCGCCGAAGCGATCTCTTCTTTTTCTTTGCTTAGCCATGATCTTCTTTCTTCTCTTATTTTCTTTATCTCAGTTTAACAATCTTTTGAATCTGAATTTGCCAGCTTCTGGAAGATATGGAGCTTGGGTATTTATGAACGGTCCCTTACACTTGATATTCAAGGTGTATTTTCAGTTTCCCAACAAAATGAATTTCATTCACTCCAAATCATCCTATACCTAATCCGCCACTCCGCAACAAAATCTATTCTTGCAGACTTCTCAAGCACCTTAAAAATCCAAACTTTGAACATAATTAGCTCAATCTGATCATTCCAAACATCTCACACACCTTAAAAATTCTAACTTTGACTACTCTTACCCCTGTATAATTGTATATGTAACTATGTTTTAAATCTTTCCTCTTTCTTCTCATTTCAGTCTACTACATACTGCAGAAATAATGTTGTGATCAAGAATTATGGCATTTGAAATAGAGATAGAACTAACTATAGATTCAGATGATACTTCTATAGATTCAAATGATACAGTATATGGAATAGCTAACTCTGGCGACAATAAATTTGTTCTAGTGCTAGCTTTTGAAAACTGGGAACTTTTTGAAATACTACAATCGAAAGGTGCAATGAGATTAGTATTTGTACCTTCACTTACTGAAAGTCACTATGCTTTGATACCAAATGAAAAGAAAGTGTGGATCGTGCTATATGGAATTATATTAAATTAGTGCAGAAATAAACTAAGTCACTATAGCAATATGAATAAGTAAAATAAAACAAGCACACCAGGATTTTTTATACTAGTTTGAACTTCCCGTTCTATGTCCAGTCTCAGACTCCTTTTGGAATTTCACTAATACAACCCTCACTTAAACCGGAGGAATAGGTTTACACTTCCTGAGCAACTGAACATGACTTCACCCGCCTAAGCAACCGAATAGGACTTCAATTGCCTGAGCAACCGAACATGACTTCTTTTACAAATAAAAAATGTATCTGACTATAGTGTATTCTTAAATAACACTGATAAGTCAATTGATTAAAATCTTCCTATAATCTTCTCCTTTATGATATATAGTGTGATGTGCTTTGAGAATTGTGGAAGATAAAGTGATTAATGATCAAAGTATGTAAGCAGTTTGAATGCAATTTGAAAGCTTGAGAATAGATGAGAATTCAAGAGTGTAAAAGTAAATTCGGTTTTGGTTAATTGTTTGTTGAATTCTATAATCTATTTATAGTGTATAAAGAGTTGTAACCATATATGAAAAGTTATATTGAAAAGAATAGGCGCAACCGTTGATTTTGAAAACGTTTCTCTTCGATGAAGAGAAGTGTCTATTCATGAAAAAGCTATTGAGAAATATTCAGAAGTCTGAATAAAATAATTCAGACTTCTGAACTAAGTTGAAACGCAAACAGCAAAGATATAGGCTGTTTTTTTGCCTAATTCAGCCGTTTGAATAATTTCATTCAGACGTTTGAATATTTTGCAACAATAATTTTGTTTCAGCGTTCAGACGTCTGAATGAAGTATTTCAGACGTCTGAATTTAGCCTGTAACAAAAAGCTCATTTGGTTAGAGCATTTGCCTTCTAAACTAGAGACCCAGGTTCGAGCCCCGCTCCATGCAATCTTTGAAAACTTGATTTTTCATGTATATGTGTGTATATCATTCGGAGAAGATTTTAACATTTGTAAACTCTAGACACGACACTATATGACTAATAATACTTTGTTTGTTACCTTCATCTTGTCTCTATCGTGTATATCTCTTCTTGTATCTCCATATACATACTTTCATCCTTTTGTACTGTATATCTTCATTTTGAACGTATTTGATTATCTCTTTTTGATGCTCATGTACCTACAAATCAGCTTAGAGATTCTTTGGCATAACTGTATAGTTGTTGTCATCAAAATCCAACAAATGAGGTTCCAATATTCTCCCCCCTTTTGATGATGACAACTATATAATTAAAAATATTCATTCTATATAAAAAATATTAATAAGTATAAAGCTCCCCCTAAATGTAACATCTCCCCCTAAGTATAATATCTCCCTCTATCAATATGTGTATGAATGAATTTCTCCCCCTTTGTCATTATAAAAAAGAACGAGGGAATATAATAATTTTTATTAAAAATTGTGTAAATAGTGGGATAAACTCAATATTATGGAAGAAAAATAAAATAGATTTTACCATATTTGCTGAAGTTCATATTTCATTGTAAACACGTAATTCTATTAAACATATGGAACATCCTTCAAAATTCCAAAATCTATCCTTTTCCTTTTGTTTCTTCGAGTACCTGCAATAAATAATAATCATTTTCGGTACCCACTTATTATGTTAGGGTCCGGGGGTTAGGTCTTGAGAAGCCATACCCATTTGGATGTGACTGAACCTTTATAAATATAATTTTCATTATTAACTACCATATCAAAATAATCATTAATGTATTTTTCTCTAATTTTTCTAGTTAACAGGAACCTAAATACTTAGATAATTTTTATTCATATTTTCAGTCAATAATTTTGTACTTCTAGAGAAATTATAAACATTATTGGTCATAGCAGTATTTGAATTTCTATAAAAATTGGATTTAGACTTTACTCGAAATTTAGTACTAGCACTAACATATTTACTATACATGAAAGCATATCTAGTGCTATTTCTACGATCAGTTTTATTATATCCTAAACCACTTTTATCATGTAAAGGTCTAGAACTAGATAAAATCATGTTTAAATCGTTTTGACCTTTATTAAATTTTGTGACTTCAGTCTTAAGTTTATCAAATTTAGCTTTAAAGTCACAATTATTATTTTCAAAAGAAATATTACTATTTTTCAAAATATCAATTTGCTTGTTTAATTCAGAATTCTCCTTTTTTAACTTACAGTTCTCATTTTCGAGAAGAAAAATTCGAGATTCTGAATTATCTAAAGATGATTGTGATAAATCATTTTGTCTTTTCAAATCCGTAATTTCTTTTGAAAAATTTTCTTTTTCTTTTTCAAGCATAGTATTTTGTTTGTCTAAAAAATCCTTAAGAGCCTCAAAATTATTTTTCAAAATACCATGTTGATTTTCTAAAACTAATTTCTCATTTTAAAATTTTTCATTTTCAAGTTCAATAGATTTCATCTTTTCTAAAATAATAAAATTAAGCTTTGAAATCTTATTGCTTATACTATATAATTCATTATTATCTTTTACTGAAATTTGTAAATCAGAAAGTACCTTTTTGTAGTCCTCACTGGAGGCTTTGACAGAGATTTTGCCTTTTGTATTTCGACTGGATCGTTTTCTGGCCATTATTCTATGATATTGTGACGATCGATAGAATTCCAGGCTCCGATACCAAATGAAAGTCACTATGCTCTGATACCAAATGAAAAGACATTATGGATCATGCTATATGGTATTATATTAAATTAGTGCGGAAATAAATTAAGTTACTATAGCAATATGAATAAGTAAAATAAAACAAGCATAACAGGAATTTTTATACTGGTTCGAACTTCCCGTTCTACGTCTAGTCCCAGACTCTTTCTGGAATTTCACTAACACAACCCTCACTTAACCCGGAGGAACATGTTCACATTGCCTGAGCAACCGAACAGGACTTCACCCGCCTAAGCAACCGAATAGGACTTCAACTGCCTGAGCAACCGAACATGACTTCTTTTATAAATAACAAATGTACCTGATAGTAGTGTGTTCTTAAATAACACTGATAAGTCAATTGAGTACAATCTTCCTATAATCTTCTCATTTATGACATATAGTGTGATGTGCATTTAGAATTATGGAAGATAAAGTGATTAATGATCAAAGTATGTAAGCAATTTGAATGCAATTTGAAAGTTTGAGAATAGATGAGAATTCAAGAGTGTTAAAAGTAAATTCGGTTTCGGTTAATTGTTTGTTGAATTATATAATCTATTTATAGAGTATAAAAAGTTGCAACCATATATGAAAAGTTATATTGAAAAGAATAGACGCAACTATTGATTTTGAAAACGTTTCTCTTCGATGAAGAGAAGTGTCTATTCATGAAAAAGCTGTTAAGAAATATTCAAAAGTCTGAATAAAGAATTCAGGCTTCTGAATTAAGTTAAAATGCAAACAGCAAAAATATAGGCCGTTTTTGGCCTAATTCAACCGTCTGAATATTGTGGAACAATAATTTTGTTTCAGCATTCAGACGTCTGAATGAAGTATTTCAGACGTCTGAATTTAGCCTGTAACAAAAAGCTCATTTGATTAGAGCACTTGCCTTCTAACTAGAGACGCGGGCTCGTGCCCCACTTCATGCAATTTTTAAAAACTTGATTTTTCATGTATATGTGTGTATACCATTTGAAGAAGATTTTAACATTTGTAAACTCTAGACACGACAATATATGACTAATTATACTTTGTTTGTCACCTTCATCTTGTCTCTATCATGTATATCTTTTCTTGTATCTCCATATACATACTTTCATCCTTTTGTACTATGTATCTTCATTTTGAACGTATTTGATTATCTCTTTTGATGCTCATGTACCTGCAAATTAGCTTAGAGATTTTTTGACATAATTATATAGTTGTTGACATAAAACTCCAACAATTGAGGTCTAACCCTTACCTCAAATTTGTTATGGACTCGCTTTAAAACACCAATATTGCAATTGTCATTCAATAAACGGTTCAATAATTTCATTCTAGACATGTAGCGTTCCTCATTCTCAATTTTATCTTCCCTTTCCGAAGAGAAAATTAAATCTTCCAATCGGCAGATTTTACCTTTTGACCGTGAGATTGAGCAAGCTTTTATATTTTTGATTTTTTTCTCTCTTAAGCCTTTTCTTCTTCTCAAATTCAAGGAAATAATTTGAATTCATCTTAGAAACCACTCGCAGTTATTCTTCCTCTTGATCTAAAGTGCTGAAAACTTCAAACCTGTTTCTTAGTGGAACAAATTAATTTTTATCTATGTCAAAGCTCTTTATAGGGGAGAGCCTTCGGGAGTAGCTACTGGCTATTGGAAGTGTCCAGACTTATAATTGAATTGCTTATTTATTCACGGAATTAACGCAGGCCATGTTCGAAAATTTAGCCCATTAAGAGAAATTGTGAGCTTAGTAACTCCAGGCCCAACAGTCTAAAGAAATCCCTGCAGTGGGAAAATTCGTTGCATACATATGGACTTGGGTTGTCATTGTTATTGGGTCATGGAAGCTTGGTGGGATAAAACTGGGTTAATATTCATTGAGGATATGCTGGTAGGCGACTAGGATATATACGGAACTGCAAGGCAGTGTTTGGAGTGGAGCGAAAACCAGAAATTAAGAATTTCAATGAATACTTCAAAATTTTGAAATCCTTTTACATTCGTATTTTTAAAATAGAAAAATACTTGATATTCGAAAAAACAGATATAAATACAAATATGATAATATGCTCTTTTAAACTAGTGGGTAATTCATGCGGTGCATATTATTATAGAATTATAAAAGCACCATATCATAAATGTTGATAAAAATAGAAATTATTTACAAAGTAGATGATAAATATGTTGTCTTATCAATTATAAATCAAATTATTTATCACTATTTATGTATATAACATTTGTAATTTATTTGTAAATAGAAATGAGATTGAGCAAAATTTATCCTCTTGTAGTTAATGCATTAAAAGCATCAACTCACATCCTATAGTACACATCAAAATTTAACAAATTCTATGTTGTCTTCAAATTTAAACATTAACTCACCAAATGAGTCTCAAGTTCGATATATGATAACAAATGCATCTAAACCGGTACCAAATGAACATCAAATGTGAACAATTTTATTATGAACTTGAATATGCAACAAATCATCATGTAGAACTTCAAAATCTTCTTAATACTAACAAAATCCATATTTTATCATCAATGTATAATGGAAACTACTAAATGATAGGTGATTGAAACGATCCAACTTAGAATTACTCACCAATATCACTACTCAAACCAATCGCTGAAGCAATCTCTTTTTTTTTGCTTAGCAATGATCTTCTTTCTCCTCTTATTTTCTTTATCTCAATTATTATATAATCTTTTGAATCCGAATTTTCCAGCTCCTAGAAGATATGGAGCTCGAGTATTTATGGATGGTCCCTTAAGCTTGCTATTCACGTTGTACTTTCAATTTCCCACCAAAATGAATTTCATTCCCTCCAAATCATCATCTACCTGATCGGCTCTCCTATAACAAAATCTATGCTTGCAGATTTCTAAAGCCCTTAAAAATCCAAATTGTAAACATATTTAGCTCAATTTGAAGATTCCAAATTTCTCATACAGCTTAAAAATCCCAATTTTGACTACTCTTGCCCCTGTATAACTGTATATGTAACTATTTTATATATCTTTCCACTTTCTTCTCATTTCAGTTTTCTACAGCCTTTAGAATAATGTTGTGATCAAGAATCATGACACTTGAGATAGAGATAGAGATGGAACTAACTATAGACTTAGATGATACGATAAATTGAATAGCTAACTCGTGGTTATAGTGCTATCTTTTGAAAACTGTGAATTTTTTGAAACACCATAATGGAAAGCTGCTATGAGATTAGTATCTACACCTTCACTTACCTCAAAGCTGCTATGACATGTTTTAAAACGCCAATCGATGAATTCATTATAGACATGTAATGTTCTCCATTCTCTATTTTATATTCCCAATTCCAAAGAAAATTTTAAATATTTCAGTCAACAAATTTTACTTGTTGATCATGACATTGAGCATGCTTTCACAATTTTGGCTTTTCTCTTGGGTTTCCTTTTCTTCTTGAATTCAAGGAAAGAACCTGAATTCACCTCAGAAACCACTTGAAGTTATTCCTCATTCTGATCTAAAGTGCTCAAAACTTCAAACTTGTCTTGCGGTGGCTACAAGCTAGTACCTATTTCAAGTGTCCAAAATTCTATTTGAATTGCTAATTGATTCCTAGAATAAATGGAGGCCATGTTTGAAAATCTAGCCCATTAAGAGAAATAGGCATGGGTAAAGATATGGTGTTAACTGCACCCGAAAAGTATCTGTTCGAATTCTTTTAAGATTGTAGTTTATATTACGTGTTTTTAACATAACAAAATTTTATGTATTTATTGTTTATTGAGTTAGCAATTCAAATCATATGCATACTAACTGCTCAATTATTTTTATCATCATCGTTGTTTGAGTTGGATTTACAAAGAATTGAGAGCAGGGAGAGTCGAGGTAGGAGATTTCTAGAGTAATTAACTGATTAGACCTAGTTGATTAAGGGTGCATTCACAGCAATAATTTAGTAGTCCTTGCGTTCGACACGTCAAATGTCTGAACTGAGTAACAATCTTTATACCATGTTTGTGTGGCATTGGAAAATGATACCTTAGTGTCCAAGGTGCCGTACGCCAATGGCTAATTACTCACTTATAATCACAATACCCTCTTTGTTATACCCTTTACGTAACATAAAAACATATTCTCCTTTTATCGACTTACTATTTTCAGAATACCATTTTATTTCCTGCTTATTAAATTTTTTGAAGGATGGAACAATTAGATGTGGAATGGGGGAGGAAATTTAAAGGATGAGTGTTAGCTTGTGAAGAAGTATCACAATTCGAATTGGAAATACCCAGGTAACCATAATTATGCTTTATGAGATTTGAGTTTTAGAATGCTATTCTTGAATTTATTATTTTATATGTGATTAAGAATTTTCGTCCCTAATCTTATGACCTACTCTCTTACACTTTTAATGATAATAAAAAATATTTTCATAAATAACCTTATGATAGTAATGGACAATCTACGTAGGAAGTAAAACTCAGTAATGTAGAATATAATAGGCTTGTCAATAAATAATTTTGAAACGAATAGTGTTATATCTGCATCTACATCCGAAATCATTTTGGATATCAGATATTTTCTCCGCATATGGATGAATATCAAATAATTATCTTATCCGCTAACAATTGATAAACCAAAAAATGTAAATTGAAAATTTTGGTCTAACATATTTTTTTTTTAAATTCCACTAATTATAAAAGTATACAAACCAATAAATATGATGATGATGATAAATAGTTTTGAGTAGTTAATATGTGGTAGACGCATATAATATAAACTTGTAACCTAATAAAATAGTAAATAATTATAATTCATCATATTAAATAAACTATAATTTTGATAAAAAAAATGGACAAATAATTTCAAATGTGGATGCCTTCGAATCTGCATTCATATATGTTATCCATAAAGTATTCTCAAGAATAGAAGTATGGAAAAAGAAGTGAAAGCATTGATAAAGACCAAAAGCACCATAATGGTCTATTTAAACATAGCTTTCGACAAGAAGAAGAAAGCGCCAATAGCACTTTTCGAAGAGGTCAAAGGGACATTTTAATAGAGTAAGCAGAAAACTTTCGACAAGATCAAAGGCTACCTTTCAAAGGCACTAACAAGCATGTTAACAACTCTCATAATGCTCGAAGGACACCTCTTGAAGGCAATGGATAGTAGACTTTCTACATCTTGCGCCAAATCATTCGAAACAACTTGGTTTCGCCTTCACTCCCTCCACCGAAAGTATGTACAAACAAATAATCCCTTTTGAAAGCATATATAGCCTTTCTAAATGGTTGGGGCCACTCTCACCTATGAAGGAAGAACTACACATCTACTACCATAAAAGTATAAGGTTCTGAATTAGCCATGGCAGATGCTTTCGAAGTGGACCAAACCTTTTAGGCGTTTAACTCATTTGAAACCCTATGAGATCATGTCTCGACAGCATTGAAAGTTAGCGCCCAGGCTAACTCACGTGGAACATCAACATTCCAAGTGAAAAACGCAAATACACACCTTTCGATGAAGTTGAAAAGAGTCCAAGCAAATGCCTTCCGACGAAGTCGAAAGGAATCAAGTAGTGCCTTCCAACAAAGTCGATAGGAGTAGAGCAAGAGAACGAAAGCCCAGCCTTCATCGACAACAGAAGATTAACCATAACCCTTTCGATCGGGTCGAAAGCTAAGATCTGGAGGACACTCACGAAAGCAAGAAAGTTGACCTTTCGACCGCGTCGAAAGCTTTGGATCGAAAGGTGCCAACCGCACCTATAAATAAGACCCTATGGGAGTTTTAAGGGATCCGATTCCTTTCACTTCTAACTTGCATTTTCTAAAAGCTTATATACCCTATAGGAGTTTTAAGGGAGACGAAACCATTCCAGTTCCACTATTTCCAGAGATCATTAAATCCACCCGCACCTATAAATAAGACCCTATGGGAGTTTTAAGGGATTCGATTCCTTTCACTTCTAACTTGCATTTTCTAAAAGCTTATATACCCTATGGGAGTTTTAAGGGAGTCGAAACCATTCCAGTTCCACTATTTCCAAAGATCATTAAATCCCCAATCTATGCTACCTTGTCTGTGCCGAAAGGTAGTTCCGATAGAGTTCTAATTCAAATCATTCGAAAGGATTTACTGAAAGAGTAGACACTCTTTCGACTGTGTTGAAAGGTATTAAGGACGTGTCTTTGATTAACTTTACCTGCTTAGAAAGGGTTAGCATCCTCCACTCAATCGAAAGGAGGTTTCGAAAACATCACTTATACCCCAAGCTTCAATTTGAGGCGTTGATAAGTTTTATTATCAACATTTTTGGCGCTAAAAGGAGGGCTCGAACCTCCAATCCCAATTACTTTCATCACAAATTAATTGCATAGAATCCTTCATCCAAAAAGAAGAAAATGGTAAGAGCAAGGAATAGTAACAACAATCCAAATGAAGAAGCCACATTGCAATCAGCTTTAAGAGATAATTAGACCAAAACATTAACTTAGGGAATACAGAAATTGGGCAATCCTCGACTCAAACACGATTGAAAAACAATGTGATCAAAGCCTAGAATCAACGGCCACATATGATAGCAATAAGAGAATTTTCTGAAAGAGCTCCAGCTCGAAAATTGTTAAGGATTAGGGAAATGGAGAATGAAGTGCAACCTCCAAACGAGGCAGAGAGTCAAGAATTAAATCGACAAGTTCAGCCAAAAAGGTCTCTCGAGCAATAATGAAGGGAAATGAGAACTTTACTGCTCCTTATAAGGTTTGAAATGCTCTAGAGCCAAATAAAGGAGGAAGTTACTGTGCAAATGGACACGAAACCGAAAAATGCCGCGCCTTAGCAGAAAAAAATTCCAGGCATGATTAGGTCAGGGTTCTTGCAAGAATTTATTTTAAAGAGACTTAAAAGACATCTCATTCAAGCTAAGAAGAAGGAAGCTTAGCGACTTTTGAATGCAAATTCCTATCAAATCATGAAGTCTCACAGCACTAGTTTAACCATATACTCTCTCTCTCTCTTCATATCTTTTAAACTCAATTTGTATTTTGATTTGTACTTATAGATTTGTCATGTGAATTGATCATGAACTGATTAAATTTCAAATGCTGTTACACGTAAAACAAAATCAGTTCAAAGCATTAAACACATTCTTGGAGCACAACCAATTTCCTAGCTACCTGAAAAAGATGGCGTACGTGTCTGATACGAGATGACCATCAATATTTCAATCAATACAATACAAAGGCTTGCTTCTATGAGATACCAGATCGCTACCAATCCTTCACCAATTTAAAAGTAAGTCTATACACACCAACTTTATTTTTGGAAAAATATTTCAAATGGAAATTTATCAAATAAATTTTCACAAGAAAACTATTTTCAATTTTCCCACAATCTCAAGAAAAACAAATGTATATCTATTTCAAAAAATGATTTGTGCAATCCACTTGAGATATTACATAGCACTAATGAGTGCACACAAAAGGATTTCTAACTATGAAATCTCAATATTTTAAAGTTTCCTAAAACCATGGGTGAAGAGAAGCCTGTTGTACTTTGTCTAGGAAATTGTTGAAATCATCAAAGGCTTATTGAGACTCAGATTAGAGAATCATATTCTTAATTAAAAGACTATTTTCTCATGAATCATTACCTCCCAGTTTCCTATTTGAGATTCGTGACCATATTATGTGAACAATAAGGAAGTTCTTGCAAAAGGCAACATAAGAAAAATGCTTTTATCCGAATGATTCATGAATCTAAACTATTTTTCAAAAGATAACCCCTCGATATACTAGAGGGGTTCAATTATAAAATTCATTCTCGTAAAAGCGACTCTATTTTAATTAGCCAAAAATTATTTAAGCCTATGATGTTCTTCCGTAGCACCTCCTAGAGGGAGGGACATAAGCCTACGATGCTATTCTACATCACCTCTCAAACGAAGGGACTAAGCCTACGATGTTATTTCGTAACATCTCCTAGAGGGAGAGACGAAACCCCTAACGTCCAAACCACCTCCTAGGGGATGGGTCAAGATAAGCACCCATCAACAACCTTCTGGAGGAAGACCAAATCAGCAAATACTATATCCCTCTGAGCCAAGGGAAGCCCAGAGGAGGCGCCAAACAAATAAAGAAAGACAAAGATGTCTACATCTCAAAACAAGAGTCAAAATCCAAGAGAATAAAGGGTTAAAGAAAGAAATTTATCAACTAAGACAAAGTCAGAACCCAAGAGAATAAAGTGTTAACGAAAGAAATCTATCAACTAAGACAAAGTCAGAACCCAAGAGAATAAAGTGTTAAAGAAAGAAATATATCCACCATCTAAGAATGAGACAAAACCCAAGAGAGGGGAACCGACAAAAGAAAAAAGACGAAGATGTCCAATACTATAATCAAGAACGGATAAAGAATCCAAAATCATGTCTAAAAGGGAAAAAACATAGGCTAACAAATCTCAGAACATCTAGTCCTGGAAAAATGATTTCCACATCAAAGGATCAAGAAACACGCATCCTAAAAGGAAACACGAGACCAGAAAATGGAAAAGGGAGTCCATAACATGGTAATAAAATAAAGGTCTATACAAAAGATAAAAGAATGGAATACAGAGAAATTTTTACTAATGATAATAAAGGCTCAACTCGAAGATCAGATTGAGTACACCACTCTTGAATCCTCATAAATAGGGTAACCCATTAGGGTAGAAAAAGTTATATATATACATACATACATACATACATATATATATATATATATATATATATATATATATATATATATATATATATATATATATATTATATGTAGAACCACTATTCCAAATGGTTGCAAGGCTTTACAAATATAACTCAGCTCCTATCACTACAATAAACATGAACTTTAACAGCGTTTCAAAAATGCTATAAAAGCTATTAACAACGTTTTTACATACGCTGTATATCGACATGCAGTTATATGTCAGAGATATACAATAACGAGGAATAAACACGGTTAAATGTCCTTTTTTTACAGCGTTTCCCTGGTATAATGAAATCATTTAACAGCGTTTGGTCTAATTTAACGGCATTTTTAAAAAAACGCTATTAAAAAAATTCAACAGCATTTTTAAAATGCTGTTAAAACATTCAATGACATTTAAAAAATGTCGTGGAATGTTTTGACAGCGTTTTAAAAACGTTTTTAAATAGTATACAAAGCTAAGTCAATTAGGCTTTTTCTACTTTTTTGTAAATTCCATTTCAGTAAACATCAGTCACAATGTGTATATATACCACATTTCAAAATTAGCATATTATATTAATACCATATTTCAAAATCAACATATTGTATCAATGCCACATTTTGGACACATATTTGATAACCAACATATGAAATTTCATAATCAAAATACACAACATTCTTACACCAAACATAAATAGTTCGTCATCAATAGTTCATAAACAAAATAGAACAAGTAGCAATAGCAAAACAAAAGCAAGTAGTACATACATTAAAACTAAAAAGTAGTTCTAGCAGCAAAAACAACTTCAATCCATAACTCGTTGCAACCTTTTTTTGCATCACAGTCATCTATCTACTTGTAAAGCAAAAGTAATGGAATTATCTCAAATGATAGTGTAATTGATATGCATAAGTCAATGATATGAGTTACTTCCATCAATGAAGGACATAACCATCAATTCATTTTAATGCCATGTTATTTTGAGAATCATAATGAATACTCTCTAAAACATCCCACAGTTCTTCCAAAAAATTCCTAGGAGTCATTTTTGTATCAATCAAGTCGTTAAATGATCAATATGATACCTATATCATTCTACCTTAAAATTAAAACACATAGCCATATGCAAATACAGGTTTGCATGCATGTCACACAACAAATATTTTAGTTCAGTTCTTGATAGTAATATACATGTATAATACAAGTTTGCATGGGTGTTACACAGTAAATGTTATACATATATATTACCTAGTCTCTATGCATCATATTGTGTCATGTCTCTAATTAATATGCAAAGTTTCAGCTATTGGTCTACTATTTTGGTTGTAAAAGTAATGATGATAAAGTAACGTTTAACACGATCCAATGTAAAATTAATATATATAGATTATAATTTAAAATATGTAATAGAAATATTGTTAGGATAATCAAGATGATTAAGGAGATTGGAACTGTAAAAAATTTACCACATACATACTAAAATTATGGAAAGTTTAACAGTTTTTCTTTTCTTACTTCTTCTTCATTTTTATTGGAGGTACATTTGTTGCTCGGATTTTTGACAATAAACATTAGACCTTTCAACTAAGGGCCTGGCACCACAAGCCCATATTAAACTATCTTTTTATATGCTAAAATTAACTTGACACCGGCTAATCTTATTAAGCTATCTTATCAATCCTATGTCCTTTTACATAATACTAATCAGATAACATAGCGGGTGTCTGAGTGTGTGTTTATTTTATTGACATGTAGTCTTGACTTAAACGATTGTTGCCATAAGTTGTGTACCTGCCATGTCTTGATCCTTGCACCAGTTTATCAAGTAAAACTTTCCACTCCAAAAATCAGAGCAGCTAATACTTGCTTACGTTTGCCCACACCAACTTATAAGTGAGATGAGGTGCCTGGAAGTTGATATGTTATTAGCTACAAATACATGCTTATGATTTTCACTATAATTATAAAACCACTTATTGGTACTTTTGAGTAGATATATAATTAGGTATTCTAATTTGATGACAAACAATGAATGGATGCTTATTAAACTAATGGAATCCATAGAAATTCATAAAAGTGCACAAACACAATTACAAACAATGTTAGTACATAAGAAATTAAAATAGTATGAGCTATCAATCCAGTTATAATCAAAAATAAAGTCACGAATTAATATCCATAGGTTCCATGATTCATGTTAAACAATGAAATAGATGAGCACATAATGATTAAGCCAAGCAATATTTTGTAGATAATTATATAAACTAAATCTATTGACAACTCTACAGATATAAACAATACTCTAATCACGGTACGGAAGTCACTAAATCAAACAGAAAAATTGAAATCATACCTTACAAGAAATCACAATTTTTAGCTTCCTTATTCATCTCCTATTCAGCAAAGATTACATCAAAGCCATGGAATTTTCAAATGCTCAGATGTTCTTATAGAGCCCTGCGATTTAGAAATTCGATAATGAAGTATGGTTGGAAATAAATTTAAGATACTAAAACTTCTTCGCTAAAAACAAAATGCAAAATATTCATGATTATAATTATAGAATATGTGCAAGTGGAGGTGAACGAGCTGAGATGTTGTAGGTCAAACCTAAATGTTTATTTCATCATAAACTGAAACCAAGAAAGATTCATTGAATCTGATTACTATGAAAATCATATTATAGTAGGTTGCAAAGTTATAGGATAGCCAAATACCATTTTACATATTTTAAAAGAACCCACTACATTTTCAATCTAAAGGTTGCAAATTAATTTGTTTACAAATATTGTCAATTCAACAATTATATGTAGGCATCATAGACTTAAAAACTGAAATCAAGCTTCAGTTTGATATAAGTATAAATTGAGGCATTGCCTTTAATAATTATTTTATGAATTGAAGACGTTTTGATTTTTTGTTTATTAAACTTCGCCAACTTTAATTGAGCTAATCTCAGTTTTCAAAACCAAGCAAAATGTTTACCAATTGTGCCTCCCTTCCAAATTCCATAGACGAGGAAGAGGTTTACCAATTGTGCCTCCCTTCCAAATCCATTGCAAAGGATTAGATATTAACATGACACTACAAAAAGCATATACCATACAAGTGAATTATATGAGAGAGAAAACATATTTTCAAATTACACAAATAAATTTGACTACCAATTTAAATTCAGTTTAAAATAAATATAGACTACCTTCAGTTATACCATCGACCTTTTTTATTCCTATTTCAGTGGTAACATAAAAAGACAATTCTGTTGAATAAACAGAACAATCACAACTAGCGATGTCTTATATACAAAAGCTATGCAGTTATGGATATACCTCAAGCTTCTCTGCTAAATTGTGTGATATCCATGATGATGATCTCAACTAAAAAAGGAAAAAAGAATTATTATTAAAACGACAAGAATTAATACTTAAAAACATTTATGGTTGTAATTTTTATAATATAATTCAATTTTCATAAAACATATGTAATTAGTTAAATTTTATAAACTTTTTTAATTTTTATAAGACTTAGTTAACTTGTTCAATACAGTTATTTAATTTATTTAACTTTTTAAAGCTTAACTAGTTTTTATAAAGTTATTTCTATTCACTTGTTTAATTTTTATAATACATATTTAAATTAATTAATTTTTTAAAATCATTTATTTTTATAAAACTTATATAGGAGCATACATGTTGCAATTGAAGTCTGTTCATAATGAGCAGCTACAAAAAAAATAAAAAATAAAATAATAATAATAATAATAATGAGCAGCTACATATGCTCCTAGTCTAGTTGATTTCCTTGGTATGCATGCATGCACTAATAAAGGCAAATGTATTGGATCTGTAATTGAGTAATTAAGTGGATAATAACTATAATACATGGCTTAGATAGTTAATGTATTGGTAAAGATATCAGTTAAAGTTTTGTACTTAAATGTTATAAAATATAAACCGGGAACCCTTTTAAGTTTTACTGTTAGCAACCGTATGCCCAGTAGCCTGTGAAATTAGTTAATTATATTTGACGCTGACGTTAGGCTTTTCACTTTCTAACTGGTGTGCATGATGACCATTATTCCAGTATTAAATGTGGAGATGTAACAATTGCAATAATATTAAAATATGAGTAATGGAGCAGTAAATGTCAATTTTGTGCTATCATAATTGTTTTAATATAATAATACCATATTATATTTCAGTGTCATCTATATAAACTAGGTATGTTAATGCTATCACACTTAGAGCAAAGAAACAAACCAACTTAAAATTATAAAGAACACTACGAAGAAGAAGGTATAGCATTTAGCCTACAAATAGTTTGCAAATACAAATTTAGATTCCAAAGGACACATTAAAACCACATTTAAAACTTATCTCTCTTATAAAAGTGACATATGTTAAAGTACCTCTTGGAATTTCTGTGTAGATCTACAAATCTACAAATTTAAATATTTAGGCTCTATTCATTATTTAATCACTATTAGTAAATTTCATATTCAGTGTTAGTTTCCAAAACTTAGAACGGTTTTTGACAAAATAATACGTATGATATAGCAAATAAAGCTAAAAGGCCTACACCACCCTCCTCGGTACTTAATAATCATCCTTAAGAAGAAATTTAACAAAACCATTTTAAAGCATATTAAAACCTGATGATATTAAATGGGATACGTTGTCACCAAACTACCTTAACAAACAAATAATGGAATAGCCAAACAATTCCATCATCGGCATTTGAGCAGCATACCATAGTTAGCTAAGAAACAATGTATAATAACATTAAAAAATAGTAGTTGATTACAGTACATGAGTAGCCAATTGAATAAATTCAAAGTTGCATTAAAGAAATAAGCATTTGGCGAATATAAATGCCATAGTTAAAAAACTAAGGACAAAATACAAGCAAAAGCAATTGCAATCAGAATAAAGTTAATTGGTGACCATCGTAAATTTATAAGTTGGATTGCCCAGCAATCATGGAGTAAACTATTAGTATATAGTTTAATACATTAGAAGTTGCATTACACGCTCAAATAAAGACACAATTTCACGTATATCTGGAACTAAATTCCAGCTAAATATCATGCATTACTATCTAATATAAGCACGATGAGGTTAATTAAGATTACTTTGTACAAAAAATGTTAGATTCAATTTCAACAAACATCGAAAGGTATTCTAAACTACATCAGCCACTGGGATTTGATGCATCAACTTAGCAGCTATCACAACCATGCTGCAATCAAATTACAAGGTTTTACCCTAAAATAGTCACATGATAGTAAAATGTATTCGAAATTTGGCCAACGATATTCAATGCACTGACTTGGTAGTTGGCACAACCATGTTGCCATCAAATAACAAGGTTATACAAGCAGAAATACAACAATTCAATAATATATAGTTTACCTTAGGAGCCCTAAAAATTCCGTTGCTTGTGGTGGTCCTTGGAAGACAAACATCAAGAACACCATGCAATGTCCTACTCTCAGCAGGCTCTAATCAGTACTCTTCTCTAGTAGCCCGAAGAGAAAATTATCACATGAAAAACTTCGCTATCAAACATAACTCAACATTACTATAGTATTCCACATCCATTTCAAGTTTTTTCAAAACACGTCAAGGCAGCATAAGTCCGGTAAAATAAGCTACTTACTACACAGTTGGTGAGCCCAACTTCAAGAACATTGTGAGGCAGTTCATGTGCATAAGCTCCTTCAAATGCTTAAATATTAAAATTAAATGATTAAATGAACTAGATAAATGATGCAGTCTCAACAATTTTCTTGCAATAACCTATTTCACTCAACATCAAGGTAAAAACTATAATAGTTAAAATTAAAATGCTTTCATAAGGCTAATTTAGTGAAACGTGTTTTTCTAACATATTGTTTTTGTTGTTTTTTTGAAAGTAGCCGTATAATGCAAATAAATATCCATAAGGAACATAACCGACTATCTTGAAAAAAGTGGAATAACCAAATCAAAATTATTCATACAAAATAGGACTTGGTGTTACTTAAGAATCACTTTGAATGTGCAAAAGGTTCCCTTCTATTATATGCCGTGAACAATACAAGTTCGGGAAAGGATGCAAATCATTTTCTTACGAAGATTAACTTAAAATACATATCACAACTGTATTATAAAACATTGATGCACCAAGACGAAGCCATATACTTTCAACTAGATAATATATTTTTAGACATACACTATAGGAAAAGATAAATTCTTAACAGGTTGTCTGTATTCCTGATATGCATATGGACATATAAATTGAAGTAACTCGTTGAACCTTTGTGGTAAGAACAAATGCGGCTAAGCTAGCTGGCATGAAGACCAGCTTTATCATGTCATAAAAACTTAAAAAGTAAATAAAAACTTAAAAGTAAATCACTTCACTTGTAATTGATTATCGTAAGAACCGCTAGAACTCAATAAATATGAACAATGCCAACATACAAGTATGATCATATTACGCATCTGTTAGGACCAACCATGAAATGCTTGAGCTGGAATAACTCGCTAAATTTGGCACTAAGTCTCTTCATCATCAACATGTTCACATGCAAATCAAATATGAATGTACAAGAGTAGAATCTCCTTGACGTCCCATGTTGATCATTTTGTAGTAAGTTTTCCAGAATTGTTTGTATATTTCTTAGGTATGAACTAACCAACTTTTATTTTTTATTGTAAAGCATTGAAGCTAACATAAGAATTTAAGACAAGAATCAAAGAATTAGGGTTTCTAAATAGTCAAATCATAGTGAGTTCGACAAAAATGAACAAAGTCAGGAACTTGAAGGAAAATTAAGAGTTTAAGAATAATATGAACCTTACCAATTAATCATTAGGTTCTATTAATCCACTTTCACCGTGGAAGTCGAAAAAATTAGAAAACTATTTCAAATAAATCTAATGAATCAGCAAAGTCGAGAAAGTTGAGAACAGAGGCAAGCGACTTATGTTGCTTGATCCTCATCCTTGCAGACCTCACTGAAGCTAGGTTTAGCTAAAAGAGCTAGGAAGAGGCGCAACTTGGCAATGGGGTTTCGTTTATCAACAAGCAGCTGAGTCTTCAAGGATAAGGCCATAACAGAGTCAACAAGAAACAATAAAATCGTCAGCGATGGTGGTGAAATTGAAGGATGGGGGAACAAATTTCTTTTAGGGAAAAATGAAACTAGGGTTAGGGAGGGAAATTAAATTTTCTATGAAATAACGAATGAAATGGCAGGCTGCAATTATTTGGTAAGTGTTTAGCATTGGTTTCACAAAGAAATTTATATTTGTTAAAAGATGAAATGCATAAAAATAGCGTAATATACTAAAACGCTGAGATTTGACGCCATTAGAAGCTATAATTCTTGCAGTGTATATGGCAACAATACTACTAACTTATAGGTTTAGGAATCTTTTGCTCAAATTTACTAAGCTTACCTTTACCAGATGGGTTTCTAATTTTAATATTGAATGAGTTTCTAATAATCTATTTTTCAGATAGGATACTGACAAGCTTTTGGTTAAGTTCTTGATTTTGTGAACTTTTAGTTTCTTTTCATGAATATTTCATTTTTGATTTTGTCAATCCTAAATTCCTATATTGACTTTTATGGTGATTTATTGTTTTCATATTCTTAAATTCATCGGTGAATTTCTATAATAATTTCTTACCGAGTTCTTGATTTCATGAATTCTTAATTTCTTCGTTGATATTTACGGTGATTCATGAAATTTATATATTATGGTTCCCCATATGACCTTCATGACTATTTCCTATTGATTGCTTGTTTTTATACATTCTTGATTTCTTAACTCTTTATTGAGTTTCCATGATGCTTTATGAACTTCCCACTGATTTTCTAACTTTCAATTAGAATGGGTTTTGAGTACATTGTTTGGCAGATGCAGTCCTAACAGGTTTCTGATTGCATTCTTAAATTTCTAAATTTCTCGGTTCCTTTTTAATTATAACGATCTTCTGATTTGATGGAATCTAAGTTTACTTGATTTTTGTGGTGATTTATGAATTTCACATTCCTGATTTCCTTGCTTGGATTTTTGATGATCTTTTATTGAATTTTTAACTTGGTGAATTCTAAAATTCCTTGTTAATTTTCGTGGTGATTTGTGAATTTTTAATTTCTTTATTGGATGTTTGATAATCCCTTATGAGATTTTCGATTTAGTGAATTTTAAATTTCTTTATGGATTTTTACGATGATTGGCGAATTTTGTATTCTTAATTTCCTTAATGGAACTTTGATGATCTCTTATTGGTTTTCTAATCTCTTATTGAATTTTCGATATAATGAATTTTGAATTTCCATTCTGGTTTTTGTAATTTTCCATGAATTTTTTGTTCCTCATTTCTTTGTTAGAAGTTTGATGATCTCTCGTCGGTTTTCTGATCTGATGAGTCCTACACTTTCTTCTGGATTTTTGGTGATGATTTATGATTTTCATATTCCTGACTTCCTCAGATTTATGACGATCTCCTATTGAATTTTTGGTCTTGCGAATTCTAAAGGACTTTACCGATATTCCTGATGATTTGCAGATTTCACATTCTTGGTTTCCTATGTAATTTTTTATGGTGAATTCTTACTGTACTTCTGGTTTATGAATTCTTTGATCTCCTTATTAAGTTCTCATGATGATTTATGAGCTTCCAATTATATTTTTGAATCTAAATTGTATACAAGATTTTATCAACATTAGATGAAATTCTATTAGAGAATGGGGTAAAAGGGAAAGATAATCTCCAAATCTTTATATTGACAAATGACATCAATGTCAAATTGCTTTCTAATTTTTCACTGAACATAAACTAATAACCAATAATACGGGGATGAAAACAAAATTATATCAAAGAAGCTAGATAAGGCCATCGAAAGCATGAAATTAATACCTACAGGTTAAAGGAAACACAACTCCAAGAAGAGAGATCTAGGGCGTATGATAACTTTCTTCGAAGGTTTATTTATTTGGGCCAATGTCTGCTAACCGGGTAATATTATTCCTTATTATTAATAAAAGAGATTTAATCATGTATTATTCAGAATACTTTATCTAAAAATATTACCAAAAAACATTTTAAACATTGACTTCATAAGTTTTAAAAAAAAACTAAATTATTAAGGTCTTCTAATAAGGCAACGATCCCAATAAAGGTTATTAACTATTTCACAGGAAATAAGCAAAGAAGTCCCTTGGGGTTTTTGTCCTAAAGAACAAAAGTTTCTTCATACTTGGGGGAGGGACTAAATATTATCCATAGAATATTCTCAAGAATAAAAGTATGAAAGAAGAAGCGAGAGCATTGATAAAGACCAGAAAGCACAGAATAGTTTATTTAAACATAGCTTTTGACAAGAAGACGAAAGCGCCAGCAACACCTTTCAAAGAGGTCAAAGGGACGTTTCAACAGAGTAAGACGAAAGCTTTCGACGAGGTCAAAGGCTACCTTTCGAGGGCACTAGCAAGCATGGTAACAACTCTCATAATGCTTGAAGGACACCTCTTAAGGGCAATGGATAACAGAGTTTCTATTTTTTGCACTAAATCATTTGAAACGACTTGGTTTCGCCTTCACTTACCTCCGTCAGAAATATGTTCAACCAAATCAGCCTTTTCGAAAGCATATATAGCCTTTCGAAACGATTAGGGCCACTCTAACCTATGAAGGAAGAACTACACATCTACTACCATAAAAGCATAAGGCCTTGAATTAGCCACGGCAGAAGCTTTCGAAGGGGACCATTTACAACAAAGCCTTTTAGGTGTTTCGACTCATTCGAAACCCTAGGAGAACATGTTTTGACAGCATTGAAAGTTAGCGCCCAGGCCAACTAACGTGGCACATCGACATCCAATGATAAATGCATACATGCACCTTTCGATGAAGTCGAATGGAGACCAAGCACACGCCTTTTGGTGAAGTTGAAAGGAGTTAAATAGTACCTTCTAGCAAAGTCGATAGGAGTAAAGCAAGGGAACGAAAGCAGCCTTCATCGGTAGTGGAAGATTAATCATAACCATTTCGACCAGGTCGAAAGCAAAGATCTAGAAGACACTCATGAAAGTAAGAAGATTGAACTTTCGACCGCATTGAAAGCTTTGGGTCAAAAGGTACCAACCTGCACCTATAAATAAGATCTTAGGGATCGGTATTAAAGGATCTGATTCTTTTCGCTTCTAATTCGTACTTTCTAAAAGCTTGTAAACCCAGATTCTCAAATCAAATTGGGGTTTGGTCAATTTATACAATGGAGTTCAATAAAAAGAGGATTGTGATAATCTTGGTTGCTTAACAACTTTGAGTTTTCTGTTTTTCATAAATATGTCAAACTACTGTTAAACTGACCGAAAGGCCCCCCTTCAACTTGGTCAAACCTTTAGTCCTTATATTTCCCAGAAGCCTTAGCTCAAATCTACAAGATAGTAAGTGCTACCCCTTTCGATAGAGTCAAAACCTTTCCATTTCCACTATTTCCAAATATCATTAAATCCTCAACCTATGCTACCTTGTCTGTGTCAAAAGGTAGTTCCGACATAGTTCTAAACCAGCCCATTCGAAAGGATTTACCGAAAGAGAAGATACCCTTTCGACTGTGTCGAAAGGTATCTAGGATGTTTCTTGGATTAACTTTACTTGCTTGAAAAGCATTAGCAACCTCCACTCACTCGAAAGGAGGTTTTGAAAGCATCACTTATAACCTAAGCTTCAATTTGAGGTGTTAACAAATTTTCTGGTCAATAGTATCCTTTTTTCGTATATCAGATATTTACCACTATTCAAATATGAATGCAGACAAAATTCAAATTTTTTGGGTATCCATTAATAGGCTTAGAATAGAAAAATAAAAAATATGAGTGAATTTTTAAGTACACTTGATATGGCAGTTGTGCACTATTCTGTTTTCTCTAAGCAACATGGACTTATAATTCGATATCACTTAAAGCATTCAGTGGGGACTTCGTGGAGGTTACTCTCATGCTCTCCATATTTAGCAATAAAAAAAATCCTACTAACGTAAAATTTAAGGGACAAACAAGCCTATATTTTCACTCATTACTAAATTCAGTAGACACCTCATCTTTGTAAAAAGTGAGTGGTTTCAGAATTAAAAGGATTTAAGATTCCCCTAATACTAAGGTAGGTCGGTGTTGGACGCCTCATCAATTTTAAGCAACTCAACCTAAATTTCCCCAAAAAATAAATTTTAGTAGCCTTAATAACCAAGTTATTCGGCGTATATAATACCAGATATACTTAGGTTGAATCATAACCAAAAAGTTCAAAATCAGATTGCTTTGGGTATGAAATCATAGCCATAAGTTTATCCAATATTATTAATGCCTGACAAATTGTTATACAACATAAATAATGATAGACAATTAGGCAAAATAATGTTATTTATCATTAGGCACCATGTTATGTGACATTATAATGCCGGATAACTAAGCTGGCATTGTTCATGCCGGCTAACTCACTCACTCACAAGGTCACCAAAGCTACCATGTGAGTCGGCTATTGGCCTAAATTTGGGCTAATTGATCCTCTATTGGGGATCAGTCACTCACTAACTGACCTCTTGTTGTGAATGTACTAACAGGAACATACATAAAAGTTTTATCTCTATTCTTTAAAACTTTTTTAGTTGTTTGGCGTATCTTTATCCATTACAAAAGTGTAGATAAAACTATAATGAATGAGTTATCATTTGTGCAAAATAAAAAGTATGTATAAGAATAATAATTCAATTGAAGATGGCTAATTCAATAAATCAAGTGCATCTAGTACCAACCTTGATATAATTTAATTGTACAAGATTTTGTACCAGCATAAAAGTCTAAATGGAATATGTTCACTCAAAAATTGGGCAAACACGCTATATGGATTTATGAAGAGCTATAGAGATCAAATTGATAGAGATAAAAGTGTGCCCTAACGACAATTATGTAATTTGATATCATGACTAAATTTTAAAGAGGTTCTTGCTCGAAATGAAGTATACTTTTGATTTTTCTTTTTATTATATGTATTATTTTATTAGTTATCGTTTTGTATGCATTAATTATATATAAGTAGAAAATTCTTAGAATTTTTTTTGTCGATTGTAATTGCAAATGTTTTGCAGCCATATATATTTAATCGTGCTCAGTAAATACTTAAATTATTCCAGTCAAAATGTGTGACGCCCTACCTCTATACTCACACTAACCAAGAACACTACAGGTTAATGTCATCGACTAGCACAAAGAATAAGGCTATTGAGGAGCGATAATCTGTGTAATTGCTTTGTGTGAGTACCGATATGCCAAATAGCATGACAAGCATTTTATTTTAAGAGGAAATTCGAAATATCAAATACAAACTCAAAGCTACTGCACAATGGCTATGTGGCCTTTAGAAACAAATATAAAATAAGCATAACACAAATCAGTCATAAATATTCGTATCACAAGGCGAAAATAGATATGAATATAACACGTAGAAGTGTACATCAAAATAGTGGTCATACAAGATCCACTACATCACAAAAGAATAGGTACAAGTGCTAGACAAAAGATATGTATACATCAAGGAGTCTCTATCTCGAATGTATAAAAACAAAAACCACTAAGCTAGAGTAGTTAGCCAAAAGTCAGAAGCTAGTCCCTGCTAAGAAGTCAAGTGGAAACACCTGTAACACCTCGGTCTGACCCATACTATTATTTAAGAGGAAAAATAATAAACAGATCAGTCTAGCTATAAATATCATACAAGATGAGATAAGATAAGAGATATAACAAAAATATGATAACAATAATGTCATGCTTCGGCAAGAATACATTTGATAATAATGAAAATCATATAATATCTCAAATCTTCTCAAACATCCAAAAGGAATATCATATTCTTTAACTTATTCACCAAACTCCAAATATTGACAAAACATAATTGCCAAAAATTAGTGAATCAAACATTCCATAAAATTGATAATTATAAATCCTGAAAACATAAAAGGGGGAGGCCTATCACAAACGGGAGGAGAAAACTCACCGACACGTGTATCACAAATGGGACGCTATCCCAAGGGTTGCTAACCCATAGAGCTGCTGCAACGACGTAGTACAACGATACTTCCGAGGAACCTGAAACTCAAATATCCGTAACAACGACATAGTACAACGGTACGCCCGATGAACCTGATAAGCCAGAACAATGACGTAGTATAACAGTACGCCCGATGAACCAAACTCCACAAAACGGTCAAAAGACCATAGGTCGCTAGCCCATAAAAGTGAGACGAAGCTCCATAAAACGAGGTACAGTATCCCACGTGTACAAAGAGACATCGCATATCGCTAGTCTAAACCATAAAATGATCACCATTGATCAATAAGAAGTGTAAATTACACCAAGCTAGTAAATAAATGAGTTTAGCTTCATATCCCATAACCACTGGCTTAACTTAAATATTTACGAACGAATTATAGATTTCCGCTTGACAATTGTCACGAGATTTCAATCGAACAAGTCCAAAAATTAACCGACAAAGTAAACGCAAGCGTTTCATACCACTTGTTTTGCTAAGTCGTTTAATTAGATTTCTCATACGAATGTGGTAAAGGTTTGTATAGACTAATAGATTAGAAAACAATTTTAAAAATGAGCTTTGTATTAAAAGTAACGTTGAAATCATTTTTTTGTGAAAGAGTTTGAGTATTTATATTAGTATAGAAAACTTCATATTTTAAAGTGACAAATCATAGAATTAATTGTAAAAACAATCTATCATTCACATTCGACGACGAGAATTAAAACCGTGAAAATCGATACCAAATGGATATTCCAAAAATCCAAAGAAGAAGTCATCAAAGTCGATAATGAGTGACATCAACCAACCGGATCGACAAAAATCCATATAAATGGAAAGCCACATAAAAATAGGCAATTTCCTTGAATTTAAAATTGCCAGATGTCCGATGGTTTCCCAGACCTCTAAGCTGAAGGTCTTGAATTTTCTTCTAGATCGCCTAGACGTTTGGGAACAACCTCAGATGTATGAGCTGTAAGTCTGGAATTTTTATTCCGACTATCCAAACGTCTGAGTGTTATACCAGACGTCTGAGCTGAAGCTCAGGGCAAAATTTGCCTAGGCCAATGATGGCCAAATCATCACAGAAGCAATCAAATGAGCGGCGATGGCAAGAGATTTATGCCAAGCGACAACATATAGACTCATCAATACACTCCAAACAACATGTCCAAACATCCATAGTATGATTTTCATAGATTTTGACTTCAAAATACCAAAATTGAAAATTCACCAAAACAATTCAATTTCAAAAGCAATTGGATAAGAAGTATATGTTAGGAATTCATTACTAACAATAATGAAAGCCATAGACATAGACGTGAGTTCAAAAACTCACCTCTAAACCCAAATATAGGAATGAGAAGGTCTAAAACAAGCTAAGATCTATTTCTCTTCAACAATACCTTAAATATCTTCAATCTATTATCAAATGAAATGAATTTCCTAAGTTAGGTTATAGGAATTTCTGAAAATTGAAGAGGGAATGAGATGGAGAAGATGAAGAGGATGCTTACCTACGCTTCTCTTTGATTTCTAAAACTTGAATTTGAATTTCCTAAGAATCTAGGGCTTAGGAATTTTGATTTTCCCTCTTTTCCTCCATTTTTATTTTAGGGATTAAGTGTTAGGAAATGAGGAGTAGAATGAATAAAGAGGAGTGGAGTTAGGGTAGTTGGTAGAAGAGTTTGGGTTCTCTTATTGGGTTAGTATGCTAGAATACAACCCAAAGCCCAAACGAAAATACCAAAAATCTTAATCAACTCCAAACATATCGATGTTTATACTCAAAAGGTTGTAAATGCCATTTTAAACACAAAGAAAGTGGTCTTGACTTCCGATTCGACTGTTTACAAAAAGTCACATTTCAGACTTTAAATTCAACGAATGATGCTATATTTAAATAAAACATTTAAATATACAAATCGTAAAATATGTGGGTTGTTACAAAATGTATGAGAAATAAGATATTAATATACCTGCTGAGACTAGTGTACATAGTTCTTTATACGATGAACAATAAATTACTCATGATCGTTGGGGATGCCTAATAGTGTTAAGGAAATGCCCTTAGGGCAATTATGTAAATTTACCATACAAACATAACTCTATAAAAAATCTTAGTTAAAGTAAAGTGTTCATTTAGTTTTATTTTTTTTATTATGTGTGTTATTGTATGATAATAAAAATAATGAATTAATTACATTGAGCATATATAAGGAGAAAACCCTTAGAAGTGTATTATTGATGTAGGTTATGAATGTGTTCGTAATTATGAGTATTGAATCGATGCATAGAAAATACTAACTCTTTAAATTTTCATATTAAATATATATCAAGAATAGATATTAATATGTCCATTGAGGGTGGTGTTTGCAATGCTTCCCATACGTAGACCATGATTTATTATAAAAGCATAATTCAGTAAATATAATTAGTAAATTTTTGTGAATAAAATTGAGAATTTTGAAATAAATATAATGATTTTTGGAAATAAATTGAAATCTTGAGAATAATAGTTTTTATAAATTCGGATTTTTTTTAATTAATTAAAGGACTATTACATAAATGAAGTTAAAATATTATTTTGGGAATTTTTTGACATAATTTTTTGTTAAATGCAAATTTAAAATTGTTAAACGAAAAAATGATTACATATTTTAATAATTACGAAATTTTGATTTAAATTTCATATTAAAGGTTAAGAATATGTTTTATGGACTAAATTTGATTTAAAATTCATATTTTGAAGGACAAAAATATAAATACTAATGTAAATTATTTTCAAGTAATTAAATTTTGATTTGAAAATTATTTTCACGGTTAAAAATTGAAAATTTCCATTACAAAAATATTTAAAGCCATATATGGTATTATAAAAATATTTTCATGGATTAGAAATTTACAAATGAATTCATACAATTTAAAATACTAACATTTCAAGTCATTTACTTTAAGGAAATGGGCCTTTTGGGTGTTAAATAAGGCCCAAAACATTCTGTTCTCTTCTAGATGGCCTAAGATAATTTTTCTTCTTTATTTTCATTCACTAACTCCTTTGTAAAGTTCTAGTACGTTCTCATGGAAGTCTAAACCTAACCCTAAGGAAGAGTCAATAACTCCAAGCTTATTTAAGTCTAAACTTGAAAAGTAAATGATCCTAATTCATTCTAACCGCCCAATATTTCTTAATTTAAGTTAAATTTTGAATTTTCATAAACACTTTGTGTCTGGTCCGTAAGAGTTTATGTGAATTTGATTCATTTGAAGAAAGGAATAGTTTAATTCTAACCTTACAATAATATTGGTGAGTGTGAGTACTTGTTTTACTAAATTATATGCTTTTAAAAAAATATGCTTAATACATAAATAATATATTATAAAGTTATTTTTCATATAAATAAGAGTTGTACACACATATACATACATGTTTTCACGACCCACTTTTCCAAACCTCAGGAGTCGACATTAATACATCCATGGTTTTAACATGCAGAACAACTGAGTACTGGAAAGACAGATTGTTATGGGAAGAAAAAAGATAGAAGATAGAAGCAGAACCTTACAACGCAACGAAATAATATATAATATAATTAAATCTTTACAAAACCTGATACCCTCTTTTTTACATTTACATATCTGAGTTGGACAGTTATAACACCTATCCTTACAACAGCAGACCACTACACATAACCCATGCACAACGGAAGATATTAAAAATACGAGAGTAAATCCTAGGCCTCCAACTCGACTCCATAGCTCCAAAGCATCTAAAGCTAACATGGAAAACTAGCTCGATCTGACCCAAGCATAGGAAATAATGCCCAGGTCAGTCTGGAATACCAGCATGAGTAAACTCAAATCATAAAAAAACTTTATCGATTTATTAACTTGAAAATTTTCTAGAAATCAAAGGTACCTCGTAAGACCTCACTGCATATAAACATGGACGAGTTTTTACCTTACGATAGCCAAAACACTTTTATAGAAAATCTATGATATTATAATAATGTCTAAGGGTTCAAATTAAAATATTAAAATAGCTGGATTTCTTGCATCTCACATTCCAATATATTTAGTGTACAACTAAAACCATAAAGCTCGTATTGGAGAATGAATTCCATAATGATAGGGCTACCGCGGTACCGCACGTCACAGTACACCTCTATAACAATTTACCGAGATCGTACCTAACAACCCCTACCGACACAGGATTGTCCCACCTCTTGCTATATAGTAATGAATATTTCATCACCCTGGTTGTTCCCAACCGTTTTACTGAGCTCGTATGCACAACTAAATTTGGAAATATGAATGGTCATCTAGAAAGGTGATGACATACCTTAATGGATGCGATCAACATAGCCCTACTGCATCTCCTCTATTTTAACCATTCCTGATTGATGAGGCTTGAGGCTACGATTACCTTACAAGAACATTTATACTTAGAATGCTCATTGCCCTCCAGTGACAATGTGCTGATAACATTCATCCATACAAGTCCGTTTTGGGTCTGAACGAAACCGAAGGCACTATTTCTACTACATCCCTTTTAGAATCACCCTTAGGATTAGTAGCGATTAGCCCTTGCACTTCACATCTCTATCTTCGATTCCATAGTCTTCACAATGTCTTCAGTTCGCAACGCTTGAGTTGGAAGTAGTTTTCGGATAACATATCTGATCCCTTCTCTTCGAAACAACTTTAGATAATTTTTAGTAAACTCCCCCAGTTCTTTAGGAAATAAACAGATAAATGACAAGAGCAGAGTTCACCTCCTAACTGTTAGTTGACGAATTTCCTTATCATTCATAATAGAAGAGCAAATCGAGTTTATACATATAGTATAACACCCTCGACGGTAAATGTACCATATAATTCTCATGTTTCTCCTAGATATTTCCAAAGTTACGTTTTGGGTCCAATTTTGATAGTTGGTTATTTAACTATTAAATAAACACATCAAACCATAGTTTAATTTCCATATGGGATCCACTAAGCCTTTATTAATTTTCTTTAGTTAATAAAACCACTTTATAAATTCTGATCGCAAGATCTTTTCCAAACACTATTCCCAAACCCCTTACATTTCCTTTTATACTTGAGATATATTTACCTCAATGTTATAAGTATATTACCAAAAAATTTCACTTTTCAAGCCTTGAAATAAAATCATATACTTATCTTATCAGTATAAGTATATCTAAAAAAATTTCAAAATTTTCTTCTTTCCAGATCTCATATTAAATAACTAAACATTTCGCTTATCCTTCATCAAAAATTTCCTTTTTAAAAGCTCATCTCATATTTCAATTAATTTATAACTTTCAAAATAAAGCTATAACCCACTTTTATAAACCCTTAAGTTAATTTACAAACCTCTTTCCAAATCTCTGAAATGATTTATAAACCTTTTTCCTATTTTTAAAACTCTTTATATAAACCGTTCTATACTCCTTTATAAAATATCCTTTATAAATATCATCAACAAAACAACATTTGCAAACACCTTAATAACCCTTTCATTGGAAAATCCACTTTCTATAAACAAGTTATCATTTATAAATACCTTTATAAGAATTATATAACTTGAAAAACCATTTACAAAAACTTAGCCTGAAATTGATTAAAGAATTAAAGTAAATTCAAACCATACTTTATAAATTCCAAATGAGGCTTAGCAGTCCCAATGATTATTTAAGTTACCATTTAATTTAAATTCGATTCCATAATCACATAACAATTATTTACATAAGCTACCATATATGTAAATATAGTTCATATCAAATCAGGGAATAACACGTCAATATAACTAATTAGCATATACAAGTCCAATTAACATAACAACATGATGGTGATTTATCCTGCTAAATAGATGTCCAAACAATTAAACCAACAATCAATTTATAGTAGAACATAGATTTATTCTACTAACACGTGTCCAAACAACAAACAATGAAATAATCAATTTATAGCAGAATGAGGATTTATTTTGCTTACATCTCCAAATGTCCCAACAACATTATAACTCATTTACAGTTATATGGTTTCTTAATGTTATCAACACTTGAATCACCTGTATTCAAAACCATCATTGAAAAAGAAGTACCTTTAAACAATTTTACTTTTGAAAACCAATGGATATAAAACTTTTAAACACTTTTGAAAATAATTATTTATAAGTTAAATCCTTATTTAAATCATAATTAATTTTAACCGAATCTTAACTTAATTTGATTAAATAGTTAACAGTAATTAACTATAAATTAAGTCTAAATTAATCCTTTATTAATTATTAAATAATTAATTAAATCTTTATTAATAATTAAATATTAATTAATTCATTAAATAATGCTTAATTAAGCTTAAATAATTAATCAAACCTTTAATAAATAATTTATTGTAAATTAAACCTTAATTAAATTATAATTTAAATATAATTAAACACTTGATTAATAATTAATTAAAGATTAATCCTATATTTCAATAATTGTAAATTAAAAATAAATCATATACTTAACTCATAATGAACTAACTTAATTAATAATTATTTAAAATAAATCTTAACTTTAAAGATTATTAATTAACAACCAAACTTTAATTAAAAATAGTTAATAACCCTTGTTTAGTCCTTAATTGATTATTAATTATCAAACATAATTAATTAAAAATTTATTATTAAATTCTTAATTTACCTTTTAAAATATCATTATTTAGTATATAAACCATTTACAAAACAATTTGAAGTATAAAAACCGAACTTTGCGAAAATCGAATTTTTAAACGAGCTGCATCATTAGCGACTATCGCTATGGATACCTGTAATTTCCAAATTGTTGCTCACTAACTCTTCCATTTACTAATTTTACTTACTAACTTTCTATATCGTTTCCAATTCCAAGCCAATGATCATAATTTTATAACCAAAATACCACTTAAATCATCAATTTAAGGTTCTAATGCTAAACCACAAATCACACAAATATGTACATCTAAACCGTACTATAATCCAAATAATAAATCATAAATACAAACCATATATAGATGTAAATTCTTTCCTAAAAAGTTAAGGAATTTACTCACGGAAGGCTATTCAAACTTTCGCTGACGACCTAACAATTTCATTCCTATGCAAACAAACCGAGTCTTGAATCCTAAATGTACTAGGTAGGCTATGCTATGGATGAACAAGGAAGTGAGACATGTTTTGCTAAGGTAGAGCGACTATGGGTAAACATCGATTTCTCAATAATAAACCCAAAAACATGTCATTTTGCAACAGATTTTTGGGTTATCTACTCATGGAATTTTGAAAAGCACTCAATGAGAAAGTTATTTGAATTTTTTTTCTATCATTACAAAAAAAGAATCACTCATTTTCAATTAGTTTTGAAGAAGTTATTTTCAAAAGAAGAAGAATAATTTTCAAAGTTGATTGGTGAAAAATTGCTTTGCAAAGATTGTGTATTTTGACATGGCTGTGATAGAAATTTAAAATAGTGGTAAACTAGAATATTGTAGCCATTAAATTTTCATACGGTTTCAGTAAATGAAAAATTCTATTTGACTTAGAAGCGAGGAAGAAAAAGTTGGTGGAAAGAGGATGAAAAATGGAGAAACATAAGGCTATTTATATGTAAATTTCCCATGTCATCTTTATATCTAATCACATCACAAATCTTTTATAATATATATATATATAATTACGTTTAATCACATCACTCTTATATATAATTATGTTTATTCACCTCACTTTATATATATATAATTACTATGTTTAGTCACATCACTTTCTTTTATATATATATATATTATGATAGTCACATCACTTTCTTTTATATATATAATTATTATGTATAATTACATCACTTCCGTTATATATATAAGTTTAATTATTAATTAACTAAGATGTGATAAGAGATAATTATGGTTAATAATTACAAATCTAAGATGCGACAATACTTAATATATATATATAATGTTTATTATTTTTAAAACTATGTCTTGTTGCATCACTCAATAATCCAAATTAATATAAGATAATTTATTTCTAAGTGTATTATTATCTAGTTAATTAACTCTTATATATATATGTACATATAGTGCATGAACAAGGTTCCCACAACTTTTCAGTGTCGAAAGGTTGAAATTTCGAAAAATTTCTTTGGTCATGTCTTCTATTTTTCTACGAGCTATTTAATTTGGTAAAAAATATTTGAAAATGATTTCACCATCATTATTACTTAATTAAATGAGTTTATTTTCATTATAAAACCTATAGATTGAATATTTAAAATTAATTAAATATTCACTAATCAAAGCAGTGAAATTCTGAGTCTTACATTCTTCCCCCTTAAAAGAATTTCATCCTCAAAATTACCCTTCGACCTATCCTAGAAACTCTTAACACTGTTCTTCAGCTATTATGATGTACATAGATCATTCTTATGCAAAATTTGATTCGACCTTAACTCGAATACTAACTTTCCTTCCGTATTAGTATCGCTCACCCGATTCCCTAGTGCGGACTCCTATTAGGATCCTTGATTTGGAACCTCTATTCTCCTTTCATAGTTGTAACTATGACAGAAAACTTTGGTCCCACACTAAGGACCTTCATCAAGTGCTCGTTATCAAAAGTCAAGCAATAGATCCTTATTCAGAATGGTGCAAACACCTCAAAGTCATATACTCGAATCTTGGATCAAAACTATATGAAAAGGAGAAATTATCTACATCCACCCCACATGCTTACTAATTAGTTCTCCCTAATACCAATTCACTTTACACTAGACCATTTATGAAAACATTTTATAAACTATACCGGTTCAACTTGGATAATACTCCACTACAGCCTAAGAGTATATACCTTTATTTGATTCCACTATTTCATTTTTCATTTACTTCCATAAGGAAATTCAAAATCCAAATACCCGACTTTTATTTTCAAATACTTTTTGAAATGGAAATCTATACTTTAAATCATACAAAAATATAGATATAGACCGAGTAACTCCAAAATGGAACCGGGCATTACCAAATAGTATTATACATTCCTTTACAAAGAAGAGTAATGCTTAAGAGAAGTATTTACCATCTGAACACATCCCTTTCCCAAGTTTAAGTCATTTTCGAGCCACTCAAACTAGTTAACTTAAAAATATTCCTATTATTTCTAAGTTCTCATTCTTGAAATAGTACTTTACATTTTCCAACAAAACATATATTTCCACCTTACTTTGAGTTTGTTTGGAATGAACTTGTTTCGACTGTACAATGATAAAGAGAATAATTTACTAAGTACCCCACAACGTTCATCTAGACAAACATTTGATTGTCACTTAGAAGATTATCCCGATCATCACAAAAAAATCAAGACTTATTCCCCTTAACAATCCAAAGATAACACTTCTTACGTACACTTTTATTCACAAAAATTTATACTTAAACCAAATTGGTTTCAATTATTATTATTATTATTATTATTATTTTCCCAAAATCTTGAAAATCATTTGTCTTAAAGCACCGGGATTTAGGTTCTCAAGTTTTCAACCTATATTCTTCCAACTTAAATGACACATTTTTATAAACCCATTTTATAAATCACTTCAACTAAACCATTTAAATATTTATCTCAAAATATTCTAACTTTTAAATTTAATTCTACCACAACATTAACACTGAATGTCCCATAGTCAAACTGTGAAACTTAATTCACAAGGTATTCAGTGCTATATTTTTCCCAGTCCTTATCTACCCAACCCATATCTTAAAAAGGAAACTTCCTGTACACACAAACCGTAGTCAATGCTTAGCAAGACAAACATGACTAAACAAGCCTTAAATGATAATAATAACATATTATTATCTCCTAATGCTCAACCAATTATACTATACTATTTTTGAACCTCGTTCTTTTTGATAAATAAATTTATTCTAGTTAAATTTATTTCATTTACCCAATTTAAAAACTATGCTATGTCTATTAAACTTGTTAAGTGTTTAGGAAATCCCTATCGATAACATTGGCTAAACGCGTCACCAGAATTCTTAAGCCACTCGACATATCAAACAACAAAATATAAAACATTTTTATAACACTAACAAATACGCACTCTCATACACACAAACACACTCAAACTCATTCTAGGGTGTCACTTACCCTATCTCTAATGAGTTAACCCCACCAAAACTAAGGTTCTCGCTTAATTTTCAGCTCTAATACCACGTTGTAACGACCCACCTTTTCCGAACTCCAGAAGTCAACATTAATACATCCATGGTATTAACATGCGAAAAACTAAGTGCCGGAAAGACAGATTGTTAGAGGAAAGAAAGAAGATAGAAGAACTAGGAACAAACATATCAATAACCAACCTTTAATTAATAAAAGTTAATAGCCCTTGTTTAATCCTTAATTCATTATTAATTATCAAAACATAATAAATTGAAATTTTGTCACTAAATTCTTAATTTGCCTTTTAAAATATAATTTTCTAGTTTATAAACCATTTGCCAAACAATTTGAAGTATAAAAAGCAAGCTTTGCAAAAATCAAAATTTTAAACGAACTGCATCCATAGCGACTACCACTATGGATATCCGTAATTTCAATCTTGTTGCTCGTTAACTCTTCCATTTACTAATTTTACCTACTAACTTTCCATATCACTTCCAATTCCAAGCCAAAGATCACAATTTTATATCCAAAACACCACTTAAATCATCAATTCAAGGTTTTAATGTAAACCACAAATTAACATACACATATACATCTAAACTATATTATAATCCAACACACACACACACACACACATATATATATATCTAAACTATATTATAGTCCAAATAATAACATCACAAATACAACCAAATAACAACCATATATATAAATGTAAATTCTTTGCCAAAAAGTTAAGGAATTTACTCATCGAAGGCTATTCAAACTTTTGCTGACTTGAGTATGACCTAGCACTTACATTCCTAAGTGAAAAAGTTAAATCTTGAATCCTAAATGTACTAGATAGGCTAGGAAATGGGTGAACAAGGAAGTGAGACATGTTTTGGTAAGGTGCAACTTCGGATAAACATCAATTTCTCAATAATAAACCCAAAAATATGTCATTTTGCAACTGACTTTTGGGCTATCTACTCATGGAATTTTGGAAAGCATTAAGAGAAAGTTATTGGAATTTATTTTCTCTATCATTTCAAAAGATGAATCACTCATTTTTGATCATTTTTGAAGAAGTTATGTTCAAAAGAAGAAGGGTAATTTTCGAACTTGATATTCTTGGTGAAAAATTGCTTTGCAAAGATTATGTATTTTGACATAGCTATGATAGAATTGAAAAAGTGGCAAACTAGAATGTTATAGCCATTAAAATTTCTCATGATTTAAATAGAAAAAAACTCTATTTGAGTTAGGAATAAGTAAGAAAAGATTGGTGGAAAGAGGATGCAAAATGGAGAAACATATGGCTATTTTAGGCAAATTTCCTGTGTCATCATTATATCTAGTCACATCACAAATCTTTCTTTTATAATATATATATATATATATATATATATATATATATATAATTATTTTTAATCATATCACTCTTATATATGTAATTATGTTTAGTCACATCACTATCTTTTATATTTATATATAATTATTATGTTTAGTCACATCACTTATATATATATATATATTTATTAGTGGAAATTAGCCACAAGGGCCTCTTTAACAAGTGCAATTAGTTTTTAGGACACACAACTGAAATAATTAATTTTAAGGACAAAACGCAAAATAATTAGTTTCTAATGCCTAAAAACCTATGAAATTATGTCCTTGAAAGTAATTGGACTGCTGACTTTGTCCTTAAAAGTAATTATTCTACCGACTTTGGCCTCGAAATTAATTTCTGTACATGTGTGTCCTAGTAACTAATTGGACTTCAAAGTTTGTCCTTCCAGTGAAATGCCCCTATTTATTATGTATAGTCACATCACTTACTTTTATATATATATATATATATATATATATATGTATGTATAATTTTTATATATAGTCACGTCACTTTCTACGTATATATAAGTTTACTTATTGATTAACTAAGATGTGACAAGAGATAATTATGGATAATGGTTACAAATCTAAGATGTGACAATGCTTAATACACACACACACACACATCTAAAATATTTATAATTTTTAAAACTATGTTTTGTCACATCACTTACTAATCCAAATTAATATAAGATAATTTATTTCTACGTATATTATTATCTAGTCAAATTAACTCTTATATATATGTACATATACTGCACGAACAATGTTCCGACAACATTTCAGTGTCGAAAGGTAGAAATTTCAAAAAATGTTCTTCGGTCACATCTTCTATTTTTCTACGAACTATTTAATTGTTAAAGAAATTTTGAAAAAAAATTCACCAACATTATTAATGAATTAAAATGGGTTTATTTTCATTATAAATCCTATATATTTGTAACGACCCGCTATTTTGGACCATTCAAATCGACAATAAAACCATACATATCTGACTTGAATAATTCAACATATCGAATTGTTAATTAAAATTTGGCAAAACTTAAAATATACAGTAAATAAATCAATCACAGATCACAGAGTAATATAATGCAGCGGAATAGATAAAGAATAGTAGTTCGTGAAGCTACTATATACATCAGAGTTAGAAAAATACAACCGAATAGTTCAAATGCAGTGAAGTCTCCAATGCAACAGATGACTTCTCTGAACCAATCAACTGAAAAGGCTGGAATCTGAATCGATAGTTGGATTCCCAAATGAAACTCCGAACTCCGAAGGTGAGTCTCTAATGCTCTATCACTCAGTCTGACCCGAGCGTAAAGCAAAACACAAAACACTTGAGTCAGGATTAACATTCTTATATAAATAAATCCAACTCAAGTGAAATATCAACTGAAATACAAATAACTTAAAGGATGTTTGGGATAACCATCCTCTAAGGGTCCATGGAATTATCTACAAGGTAGAAATATACACTATAACACCGTTGTCATTTCAGCTTAATTTATACTTCAAAACCAAATATCATTTCACTTCAAATATCTCTATATTTCCCAAAATAGTATTTATACATATTAAATAATTTATACAATAAAGTATTTTCAATTCCCTCAACTTAACAGATCGTTTCAACATCAACCCGACCTTCCCATTTAAATTAAATTCAATCTCAATTTATCAATTTAAATTCAAATCAATTCCTAAAATAAACACTTCAATTTATCGATCTCAAATTCGAATTTGTAATCACAAAAATACCCCTTTATATTTCAATATATTTCAAAACTTTGAGTATTCAACGTTTCAACTAAATTTTTATTCAATTTAGTTTTCTAAATAATAAATTCAAATTTAGTTCAACCTAAATTTTCATTTCAATTCAATTTAGTTGCTAAATAACAAATTCAACTACGTTGATTTCAAATACAGATCTGAATCTCAACATAAACCATTTAAATTCCAATATAGTTCAAGGTTTTAATATTTAAATGTTCTATATAACAGTTTCATATAGATCTCGATTTAACCTCATTGTTATTTAGTCTTGAAATACTCCCTTATTAGATTCAATATCATTTAAGTAACCATAAATTACATTATACTCAATATTTTCTTTAATTTATTTAAACGTGAAATATTCATTAAATAACTTAAATCAAAAATCCAGTTATAAAATCATACCCTTTAAATTTCCCATTCAAAAATTTCAAATCGATTTAATTAAATAAATCCTTATTTAAATACCATTTTTATAAACCCAAATTTATCTCCCAATCTTAAATATTTAATTTATTACAAGAGAATCTATTTGAAATATAGATTTACATAAATACTTAACCATATTATATGCATTAAATCAATCTAATTTAAATCAAATATTACTACTAAATCTATATATACAATTTTCATTTATATAATATCTTAAGAATCAAATTTATTAAACCATATATTTCTTTCCAAAATTATAGAAATTATTTTCAAAATATTTATATGAACCAACGGTGTCTGTATATATTTCCTATCATATAGTCAAGTGCTACGGATATTTATCATTTCAATCCGTATACTAAATATATACGGGTGGATATCATTTCAACCCGTAATCCCAAATTCAATTAAATGAAAATCTCTTGGGTTTATCATTTCAACCCATAACGATTTTCTCCTATTCTAAAGTCTGTTCGGGTATGTATCATTTCAACCCATGATGATTTCTAAACTACAGGGAACTTGCATAGTGATAACAAAAAATACAATAAAATACAGGCATATATCATCAATAACGATATAATATAAACAACAGGATATGGTGTCATATCCCCCAGGTGAACAGTTACAGATAATAGCATATATAACAACTTTAAATAACTACAGTAGCATATTTCAATTGTCGTTTCAATTGAAATCAAATTTAATGAATAAAAGAATGTTAATCATGAGTGATTGCTCACCTTTCGAGGTTAGAGAGTTAGACAATGAAGTTGAGTTACGAAATGCAAGCACGACTTTCAAAGCAAAGTTAGATGGTACGATTTCGACGGAAAAGCTGATAGATAGAAATTGATGAGAACGGATCAAGTTAGCTTGATAAAATTGAAACGAAGATTATATGATTAATTTATTACTTTCTTTCAAAATGAACGTTAAATCAAAACACGCATTTTAAAAAATGAAATATATATATATATATATATATATATATATATATATATATGCACACCCATGAAAACCATATAATTTTAAAACGCTTCCATTTCATATTAATGTTAAATAACAAATATATAATTATTCAAATGTCACATTTATAGTATATTCATTTTATGGTTGTCGTTTCCATATAATAAATACTCATTTTAAACTAATATTAAAATAATATATATGTATAGTTAAAAATCAATATTTACATTTCAACTAACATCAGAAAACAAATATAAACTTTATACTTTATATATGTTTTATGGAAAAAGAGAAAAAAAAAAACAGAACGCAAAGTGGATCCAACGTTTGGAATTCAGGGATTAGTCTTGAAGGCTAATACACCGTCGCATCATTTTTATTAAATTTTTGGATAAATTTCAATAGAAGAGTAGCAATTTATTTAAAATAACGTGGTGTGAAATGAATTGATGGAATGAATAAAGTAACATATTATTAGTACCCAAATAATCAAATGACACAATACGTTGGTTTCTTAATAACGACAGTAACGTTCAATTTGCTAAAAATTAATTTAGGACGTTATCTTCGCCTTATTTGTAAGCGATTGATATATCATACCTCTTTTAAATTTAAGATCAGCTCATGGCATGACGTATGAAAATTGAAATTCCATCACATCATATATTTATATTTTCAGTTTAGAAATGTATGAACTTATCAATTTTTTTTTTGGGCTATAAATGACGTAAAACACCACTGCTTATTAAATTTGTCGTGTACTACGTTTAAATACTTCCAAAGCGTTTGTCAATTTATTTAAAAGCTATAAAATGAAAGGAGTGAAAAGAGAAAAAAAGAAAGAAAGAAAATATATATATATATATATATATATATATATATATATATATATATATATAATAATAAACATGGGGAGAGAGACGAAGATACAGATGGTGGTGCGTATCTTGTTCTATTCATAAGTAAATATCACCACGTTAAATTCCTTTGCATATTTTTAATTGCTATAACCAATGCTTTCATATATAACATGTCCAATCTTATATACATAGCTACATATTATAAAGGGTTATGAAAACTTATATGTATACACCTTATAGTATAATATATATAACTAGATAAAATGTATATATTAGATGATAGAATACAATAATATAGATGAAAAGAGAATTGCAGCAAGCTAAAATTTATAATAAAAAACAAAGTGTTGCAGGAAGTTGAAAACAACAACTAATGCAATAATATTTATTACAAGTTTCGAAATCCATTAGACAAAAGAAAACACAGCTTGTATAACATATCCATTAAACAAAATAGACTATATATAGTACTAGTACATATTCATGCTATATGTAAACATTTAAAAACGAAACACATATTGCAATATGATACGCATACCGTTTATAAAAATATGGATGACGAGGGGAGGAGGCATGGAGTGGGTTGTGGCTCTTGACAGGTGGTTCGAGCTGTGGTGGCGGAGGCTTGACGAAGCTATAGGAAGGAGAACTGGTCCTTTTTCATTTTTCCATCATATGTGTTTTAGCATTGTAATGGGAAAATCTCCTTTTTTTTTCAAGAAGCAACAGAGAGGAAGAAAAAATGAAGCTAAATAGGCTCAGAGACTACACGTTATAAATATTTAATATAGTTGAACGGTAGGAATGAGTAATCCAGCAACTAAAATTGGAACCATGGAAATAGAGGGGTCAATCGCTAGAATTTAGGAGGTATGAATGGTAAGGGTTGTTTGAATTGTATACCAAATATATAACTTTATATTCCATTATTAATTGAATAGGAGAAATGAATGGGTGGAGAATGAGCTGTCCATTTATGATATACTGTTACATATAATTTAATAAAGAAGAAACGGTAGAATAATGATAGATTTGAATTATATACTGGTTTGATGCAATAACAACGGTCAAGTTGATAAGGTGGATATTTAAACAATTTATTGCTTGATTGGAAAGCACGTGAGTATGGAAAGGCAAGGATATTTAAAATGGAACAAGGAAGGTTATAAATCAGATTGGAATGAAAACGTAAAGAAAGAAATAAATAAATAAAAGAAATCAATGAATGCGAAATAACGTATAGTATTTTATACGTTTCAAACTTTGAAATGGCAATGGTCATGAGTTGATTTAGCTACATTTAAAGTAATAACTTTTTTGTTTGTTTGGATAGTACGTAATAAGTTTGGAAAGACAATGATATTTAAAATGGAACAAGGAATGGATAGAGAAATTTAAGCAAAGATAAAACGTACAGAATAAATATAGAGTAAGGGGACAGTCACGATAATTCAGTGGATAATTAAAGCAACTTTTAATGCCACCAGCTGCACGTTCAAATCTGAAAAGGCAGAGTAATGGACCATATAATAAATTGAAATGATGGATTGATAACAGCTGCAAGTATATACTTAATAGAAAAGAACGGACAGAGAAAATTTTGTGAAACGTACTGAAAATAAATATGAAGTACTTATTATATTATACGTTTCTTTTTGAATGCAGAGTCCAAAATTTGAAAGCCAAGTAACGGTCAACCCTTGATTTGGTCAAAATAATTGTAGCGATTAAGAAAAGAAATAAATAGCAACGGTCACGTTGCTTTGATTTAGCTGACCCATCAAAGCAAATTATTTATAATTTAACCGGTAGGAAACGTAAAGGAACGTACCACCATAAAATGAAATTGATAACATCTGTGCATTGATTCTGCAATATTTATTAAAGAAACTGATTGTGCAATATTTATTAAAGCAATTTATTAGCTAGCTTGAATTAAATAGAATTTCACAATGGAATAAACTTTGATAAAATAAATTGAAAATTGAAAATCTGCTATGTTTAATTGGACGTAATCCAAATATTAAATTTTTATTTCAAAATACTATTATATAAAATTTATCAAAAGTTTTAATTAATTACGTTAAATAAAATCATTTAAAACTATTAAAATCTACGGGTCGTTACACTCTCCCCCACTCAAAACTTTTCGTCCCCGAAAAGGTAGTAGGTAGGAGAATAGAACAACCAGAAATAAAATAGATTGAAAGACAAGATAAACAATTAATTTAAAACTATATAAATTTTATTTGAAATATTTATTTGATAACTTCATTTGAAATTTAATTTTCTTTAATACTTTTCAAACTCCTTTGAAAACAATTATTTACAGTATTACTTATATTTACAAAGAAGCTATTGAAATATTAAATCCAAAATTCATAAATTTTTATTTTGTTTCAACATACCTTCCAAATATTATTATTAGATCACAAATCATTTTTTTCTAAAATATGTTTTATTTTAGATAAATAACTTCTAAAATATTTATAACACTAAAATTTCTATTAAACCATGTAGTATATAATTAAACAATATTTTAAAGGATATATCCAACAAGGAAGGAAGGTAGATTTGGAAAACAGAATCAAGGTGAATAACTAAACTGAGCAGATAAGGTAGATGCGAGGAATAGTATCGGGCACGAATAATTAATCTAGAACCATAAGAATTTAAATTTCAAATATTAATTCAACATTTCTTTATTGGGAAAAATACTTTTATAATAAATACCTTTATAATAATACTTTTATAATAAAATACTATTATATCGAAATAAATTTTCCTATCGAAAATACTTTTATCACTCGATGTTTCAACAAGTTTATCCTCGTTCTAGCAGACGCTGGCCATGCGTTGATCAGGCGCAAAGCTAGAATTCTTCAAGTACTTAGTAGACTTGTTTCAATACCCTGTGAAAATACTTGAAAAACCTTTAAAACAGATATGGAAAGTACAATCCAAACAAAACAACCAAATCAAAACCTTTGTCTGACCATGGTTCGCAGATACACAATGGTTACGCCTAGATCCCCCTAGAAACAACATGTATCTGTAAGCTTTCTCAGCCCTGCGAGTTACGCCATGATGACTAGTAGAGTGCAGGATACACAATGGTAAAGCCTGGGTCCCCCAGGAATCAATCCGTACCCCTAGGCTATCTCAGCCAGGCAGTTTCGCTACTATTCGCGACCTACACAGATTGCAGGATACACAATGGTTACGCCTGGATCCCGCAGAAAATAATCCATACCCCTAGGCCAGACTCAGCCAAGCAATTACGCTATGCATTCGCGAGAGAAAAAAAAACCATGGGTTACGCCACGATGGGAACACTCGAGTATTACATCCGGAAAACCAAAAATCAGAGAGAATAATATCGATAGAATGAATCCAGGATGTTGCCACAAAGCGGATATCAAGCAGAAGGCACTTTCCATATCTTTACTTCGAAAATATATATCATATAGTACCTTTTCAAATCACTTTCAAATATCGTACTTATATAAAGTCCATATATATAGGATTCCATTTTTCCCAAATCGAATACTTTCCAAATCAATAGTAGATCAAATCATACTTATATAGACTTCGATTATATAAAATCTCTTTCCAAATTGAGTACCTTTCAAATCAATAGATTTCAAATCAACTTCATACTTATACAATCCATTTTATATAAGTTCGACCACTCCCAAATCAAGTGCTTAATAATATAAGGTTCTCAAATTTCAAATCATTTCAATATCAATTCAGTTTCAAAATCATATATGATTTCACCAAATTTTATTCCAAATTAAATATCTAAATTTCAAAGTTCCCAAAATAATAGGTTTAGAAAATTATCCCATTTTCCAAATTAAAATAATTCAAGTCAAACAAATTCATTTCCAAAAATCACCATATAAGTACTGGTTTTAATTCCAATTTAATTTCAAAACCAAATATTTTCCCAAAATCAACTATACTCAAAATGGTTTCCAAATTTATAATTATCCTTTTTTTTTTAAACTTTTAAACTATCTATTTCTATGTGAAATATCCAATTTACCTTTCTGAAAACCATTATTCAACTTTTTTTTTCAAAACATTTCAAAACTAAATTTATATTCTTTATCAAACATTTTATACTCTTCGAAATTTCTTAGCTTTGAAAATTTAATCTCGATTTGGAAGTGTTTGAACATTCAAAATAGTTAGGGAAATCAAATTTTCAATTCAAGAGTTGAGAATCAACAATAAATCAATAAATCAAATATTAAATCCGAAACTCGAGGACTGAACACCGGTCTCATTTTAAATTGTTTCAAATATGTACTTATATCTTTCTAAAATATCAAATTATACTTCGGAATTTGAAATCAAAAACGGTTTTACAAAGTCACTTGCATAGCGAAGCTATTAAAGTGGCCTCTCCCCCACTCTGAAACTCGAAAATCAATGTCGATGATGCATGCACTCATCACCGAAATTATTTTCCAGCGACATAAGTGAGTTCTGGACTTCTATTTTCTTGAAAACTTCTTTGAAATTTCTTCAAAATTATTGGAATTCATCTGAACTCATTTGAAACATTTCTTATTCGAAAAAATACTTTTAAATCGTATTATTTTTATATATTTTCCAAAATCTTAAAACCAATTTCAAAATACCGGAATTCAATTCTCGAATTTCAAATTTAACTTTACAGCTATAAATCATTTTTATATAAATCAATTTCTTATAATTTTTCAAAATTGCAAATCCTTTCAAAACCTTTTTATATAGAATAACATTTCTTATTTGCTTTATATATATAGGTATATAATCCTTATCGAAAACATTTTCACTTTTTTATATATAAAAAAAATCATAGTTATCAAAATAAAATTTCGGTATAAACAATTTCAAAAATACAAACAAAAACCGATTTTCAAAGGATGATTCAAGAATGGATTTCAAAACAAAGATAGAGATTTAATTTAGAGGAACTCCAATCAGTAGAATCCTGATTCGAATATAGACTCGATCGAAGATGAGATAATTAAATTACAAAATAGAAGATGGATATACTTCTATAAATCGCGGGCGACCTTTACCGGTCAACCGTGATTCCAAAATTAGATCGGTGTGGAATTCTGAGGCAATTCGACATTCGATCGCAAGAGATATAGAATTCGGCATAACAAGATATAGCAGCATCATAAACCGAGGATACAGAAATCTTCGATGACTCAATGCCAATTGAAAAGGAGTTTTCACCCCCTTTACAAATCATTCAGTAGAGTTATGGGATACTCTGGAATCAAACGAATATAAATAGGGAGAGACAGAATGAATTTCGAAACCGAGGGACATTCCAAAATTCAAAGGAAATCGAGTCAAAAGGAAGAGATTCAACTCGAGTGAAAGTGATTCTGTAAATAAATTTACCATATATGCTAAGTTTTGCCTAGAGCCAAAGCGCTGATACCAACTGTAATGACCCACCCTTGATTGTATACTTTAAAAAGTATATAAATTGTTGAATTAGTTACTTACTAAACCATTGAATTGCCATAAGTCAATATAGACATTTGAAGTGGAAAAATGGTTTAAATACATATGTTGGTATATGATTGAATTTGGAATGCACTAAGTGTTTAAAAGTGAATGGCACAAATTCTTGAATTGAATAAGGAATTATCCATATAGCGATAGTCACTATAAATGCACTTTGAATCCCTTAAACTATTACTTATAAAAATGGTGATTTAATGACATACCTTAATAATATTTTTTTTGGTTATTATCAACTCTTCTATTAGTGTTTTGAAAAGAAAAATAACATGTTTTGAAAAGTTATAGTAGAAGTAAAACAAAGTTGATAAAGATTGAAGTAAAATAGTTACTATATCGGCACTTTTTAAGTAACATACTTTTGAAAATAACGCGCATTTTGTGGAAACTTTCTTAAGATTTCTTTAGCAATTAATCAAGTAAATAATATATTATTCTTATTGCAAAAATTTTGAAGCCTAATTCATTTGATAGCTAATTGAACGAAGTGCAAAAAGTTATATCGAAATAGTCGCTGTAAGTAAAGTTCGATAAAATACCATGTTTTTGGAAAATTCTTTAAAATAATTAACTTACATTCTTTAGGATTTTTCTTCATGATTTTCAAGTACCCAACATATAATTACTAATGTAAAAAGAATGAATTAAAAATCATTTATTAAGATGTTGAAATCTAGGTGTAAAGTCGTAACAAATTCACCTTAAACGACAGCCCAAGACTTTTGGTAGCACCTCTGTAGTGCTATCTTTGCTTCTACAGAAATGCTATCTTTTCTATTTGAAATTATAATTTGTTTAAAATTGATATTTAAATAATGTCCTTATTTTATCTTTTTAGTATTGTTTTCTAAATTATAATAGAGTGTTTTAAAATTGGTTTCAAGTTAAAATATATTTTTAACAATTAACTATGAATTTCTAAACTAAGTAGCTCTTAAAATAAAACATAGTTTTTCTATTTATTTCAAAATTCTCCTTTTTTACATAATATTCTATATAAATAATTAATATATTTTAAGTTGTTTTAAAAGTGTTTTATCATAATAATCAGTAGTTTATAGCTATTTCAACATAAATAAATTTTAAATATTAAATTAAGTATTTCATATATATAATAAAGGGAGTTTGGATTTTATCACTTAAGTTAAAGTAAATTGTTTTATGGAATCAACTAAAAGTGCATTGCCATAATCAATAAGTGTGGATATGCTTTGATCTTTAAATAAGTGTTTAAAGTTATTAATGGATAAGTAAGTAATTTTTGGGTTGTTGTAAATAATGTTTTTAGCAACACTTGTTTTTGACCCTTATTATTAATTATATTTAGGAATATAAATAGATATTTAGAAGGGAGTAAAGTGGACTGTTTTCAAAGTATAAAATGTTTGGGTTTGTTGTGACAGTTGTTTCTAGCGAAAATTTGTCTTCAATCCTCAAATGTAATTAAACTTTAAAAGGAGAGTTGTGAAGATAATGGTTAAATGGAATGGTGTTGGGTTTGTAGTAAACAATATTTTAGCAACATTTGGTTTAAACCCTCGAATTATATTTTGGAATAAATATTATAAATATTTAACGATGGAATTTTAATGATAATAACAAGCATTGAATCTTTTATAAGGAGATATAAAATGTTATATTTTTAATTTATAAAAGAAAGGAGTTTATTATAACAGTATTTTGGTCGTAATTGTTTAATCTCTTTGATTATATTTCAAGCAAGTAAAACTTGTTAAATGATTTATGAATACACTTATACCATTGGAATATGTATATGAATACTTTTAAGGTATTCAAAGAATAAATGAATAGTTAAATTTACAAAGACAAGCATATATCTTTTATAAAGTGGAATCCAATATATTTATACAAGTATATAAAAAAGAAGTTTTAATTAATAAGAGAGTATTAATTAATAAAGTAAGCCTTGATTTATAAAAGAAGTTTTATTGGATAAAAAGATGTTTTACTAATAAAAAGGGTTTTAATTAATAAAAGATAAATTAATTACAAAGGGATTAAAAGTCGTTTATGTGACTTGATTATACTTGGATGATAAATATCAACTATGTAATGACCTTTGTTTGATTGTTTATGGGATGTTAGTATTAATATGCTTAACACTAAAAGTCGAATGAGTAAGCTTCTCTATTTGTGAGAGTTAAGACCAATGTTTAAGTATGGATGAAGTAATAAAGCTCTAACTTATCTGAATTCTTCTAAGTCAAGGAATCGTTAAGCAGAAAGGCCGAAAATGTATACAGTATGGAAACTTGATTCCCATAAGAAAGGGTTCAAGACTCGATAGTCAATTAGTCGACTACCAATCTTGGCCAAACTTAACTTAGGAAGTGCATGAAATACTTTTTGGATTTATCCAATAAGAGCCCCTGGGGAGGAGTATTGGTATGAAACACCTCTAGCTTTTTGTTACTTCTAAATGAGCCCAAATTGAGTTAACCAGAAATTCATCGATTATTTTTGAAGAGTCCGAGATCTGTAAGTGTTTTACTTACCGAATACCACTTTAAAACTATTATACGGGTTATATGTTTTGGAAGTGAGTGATGGAAACCATGTGTAGTTCCAAAAATCTATTAAGATGATGGAATCCATGTGGGATTCATTATTGATCAAGTTTTTTTGAAAACTCGTGTGAAGATATCAAACATAGCCTCGACATCGAAAAATGGCTAAAGACAGAGTATGATGCATGACCCCAAGTTCGGCTAACCAAAAGAGAGGGTACATCAACTCCATTATCTAGAGTATGCTTATCGATTTGTTGTGCACGGGGAGTTGATGATACTCGGTTCACCTTTTACGGGGTGGGACGGTTGTGTTTACCTTATGGTATTTTTATCTTGAGATATACGATGCTCAGAAGGTACTTTCTAACCCTTGTCATAAATGGTCGGTCTCGGTATAACTTACGAGTATACTGGGAGGTCTACGTGAAATATCCATTTATACAAATCTCCCTTAGTAGTTTTGTTTGTATAGCTCATTATGCTGTCAAACGTGTTTATTTGTGGCATGGTCGTACAGGATGCCTTTATTCTTTAAAGGATTTTACAAATATAGTGATTCAAATTACTTGAGTTTTCTCACGTTGGTTTACCTGTTTGATCCGGGTGTTATTCTTCTTATAATTCTCGGGTTAGCCCCATATATATTTCTTGATATCGTTAATGATTCATTGGAGATCTATGAGGGGAGCTGTATGATTACCTACCGTAGATTTTATTTCCGCTGCATTACTTTGTTTATTTTTATATCAACAATTATGAGAACGGGTTACTACAGTTGTCCAGGATGGTGATAGGTTAGTTTGCTCTGACTATCATATCTATACAGTTTTTCTTTGTAAAAGTTCCAATTTAATATTATGTGTCATCATTCCTGTTTGTGTCAAAATTGGGCACAACACTCTTCGGGAGTCGTTGAAGAGATAATAGTCAAGAATGCAAGTTCAAAACAGGTATTATCTAACAAAAACTCCAATCAACAGTAAAGTAAATGCGTAGACGAGCGATTTATAGTGGTTCGGCGTGTTGCCTACGTCCACTGTGAAGTTTTTTGATGTTTTATTGATTCTCTTTTAGTGATTACAAGTTGTTACAGCGATCCACAGCAAGTTACAACTGGAAATTCGAAATCAACAATAGAATTATGATGTAGGATGATGGAGATCTTGATCCGGCAGAGTCTCGGCGTCTCAGAGTCAGAAGCTCCCTTTTCTGTTGGCCCTGGGGCTCTATTTATAGGTGTAGGCTGCTGGTATCTCGCTGAAAACTCGGGAGACCACTTCTGGCACGTGAGGGGGCCCACGCGTACGGTCTCGGGAAGTTTGGGCCCACTTTGGCATCGGTTCGAATTCCATTCGAACCGATCAAGAATTCATCCAATCGAGGTGAAATTTAGCGTGGAGATTCTTTAACATGTATGCAAGCATCTGTGAAAGTTTCATTGCATTTGGATCAGTAGGTTAGGAGATATGTTGGGTTCGAAATAGACTTCACGGCAAGGCTGTTTTGTTCGAACCCCTGTTGCTCGAAACGATGGTTTCGAAACCAGTGTGGCACGCGACCTCGTGGTGACGTGGAGCGCAAGTTTCGAATCGATCCGGACTTCTCTCCGTGTTGACCGCTTCGACTCCGTGTATCTCGGTGATTTCGAACCGATGGGAGACACGTGGGTTGACCTAGTGGGTTCGAATAAGGCAGCACAGGATGGGTTCGAACAAGGCATCAGGGATGGGTTCGAAGACGACTCTGTGATGGGTTCGAAGATGGCACTGTGATGGGTTCGAACATGATTCCAGGGATGGGTTCGAACGAAGCATATCGATGGGTTCGAAGCATGCTTGTCTGGTGGATTCGAAGTTAGGTCGTGGATGGATTCGAAGCAAGGCTATCTGGGGATTTACTTGATGGAGTCGAAGCGAGGTTCTAGCCATGGGGGTTCGAAGGGTTCGAAGTCGATGGGTTCGAAAGTCGTCCCTTCTTATCGGTTCGAACGTGGTGGGTTCGAACTAGTTGGATTCGAAGTGGTGTCGAACCGATGGATGCGAACTCATTGATTCGAACTTTGGCATATGTGCATGGGTTCGAGGCGCTGCCTCACTCCTTGGGTTCGAACCAGATGGATTCGAACATAGGTGGGGTCATGGTTTCGAACAGAGCAACGTCCATCTGTCTCAACTTGAATCCATCATAACTTGAGCATACGACCTCGGATTGTCCTGAAATTTGAAATGCTGACTCTTGTAGCCTTTCTTGCCGTGTCCTATCAATTGTGGCTCATTCTGGACGCGGATAAAATTCAGTGATATCCATGGCTAAAGGAAGTACGATCAACCTCTGAGGCGAACTGTCCTCCGTTTTTCGATCAATCTTTTGGTATCGCGGCTTTGCCAAAAAGCGGGACAACATTTTGCCCCCCAAAGTACGTCTTGTGGGAACATGACGTGCTTTGAATAGCTGCCATTTCTCTCTGAACAATCATTGTTCTCTTTTTTGTTGAAACTCGTGTGCTGTACTGCTGTAACCCTGCGTTGATATGATTGACTGCTGTATAATAGTGCTTAGCCGTTGGCTGTCGCATTTGTAATAGGATGAGTGTTTGATCCCGGTGAATACTCAAAATCGAATGTTAGCCCGACATGTATGCACATATGTTAATTTGGACCTTGTTAACGTCGTGCGTCCACGAGTCGTTATCAGTTAGGTTTGCTGCAGAATTTCGTATCGATTCTCTCCTGAACCGATTTTGAAATTTGAATTGAGACAACGCTTGATGGTTGTTTTGAAAAGTTCCTTCGTATCGATCCTCTCCTGAACCGATATTGAAGGTCGAAGAATTTGAATTTGAATTGCGCAAGTGTAATGTTTCGAACCGATGCACTTGAGCATTGATGGGTTCGAAGATTAATTTTGTATGGACGCAATATGCCTGTGCAATGATGGGTCGTGTGAATATGAGATTTCGAATCGATGCGTTGGAGCATGGATGGATTCGAAATTGACATTCGACCCAACGGAGTATACTCGTGTCATGATGGGTTCGAAGTTGACTTTCGAACCGATGTTAGAAGATGGAGTATTCTTTGTGCTGTGATGGTTTCGAAACTAGCATTCGAACCGATGTGAGAGGATGGTTTCGAACAAGTAGTTCATTTCGGTGGGTTCGAAACTAGCATTCGAACCGATGACTTGGATGGGTACGAAACTATCGTTCGCGGCAGTGGTCTGCGTGCTTCACACAATGGGGCCTCAAGCATTTGGTTTCGAAGATAGGTTTCGAAACCATTCTGCCCTCTGACCTGTTGTACTCGGTCAATTTTTACCGGAATTCGAAGCGACCCGGTCATCTTCAACCCCCCATATAAATAGCAGTGGACCTGCCCCATTTTCACTTTTTACATTTTCACTGCGCTCTTCATCGCTTCGAAGCTTCTAAGGAGAAAATACTGCGTCGTGTTTTCGAATCCATCAAGATCTAAGACTTAAATCTCTCGAATCCATTGCTTAAACTAGGTAATTAGCCTCGGTTTCAAACGGCGAAGCTATTTCGAATCCACTTCTGTTCATCGATATGCTTAACCTAGAATTTGGCAAAAACAGATCTGGTTTAGGGAGGATTCGAACCGATGTGTGGATTCGAGTTCGAACCGATGACGGTGGTGTATCTTCATTGGATTTCGAATCGATCCTTGGAATGTCCTTGTTGGGATGCGCAGTTCGCACCGATTGGGGGATTCGAGGGATCCATTCGAATCGATGGATTCGAACCCATAGGTTATCGGTTCGAAGTCGACAACTTCGTATCGATACGAAGTGGATCGGTTCGAACGCGACCGATGTCAAGTTTAAGGGATTCGGTATCGGTTCGAACTTGTCATTTGGCTATCGGTTCGAAGCACGCCCAACTGTATGGTTTCGAAGTGATGTCAGGATGGTTTCGAACGCATGGGTTCGAAGCAATGACATGATGGTTTCGAACGCATGGGTTCGAAAGAAGTTTGGATGGGTTCGAAGGAAGAGGTGTTCGGTTGGGTTCGAACGAAGCCTCTGTGATGGTTTCGAACCCTGTATGATGGACTCCAAAATTTGAAAATTTTCAAGCATAACTCCGACGAGCTTCATTCCCGCATATCTGGACTTGAATATTGAACTGCATATTTGATTGCCTTTTGAAGCTCGTCGATGGAACTATAACAACTTCCATTCGAACCGACTTCCATCGTATAAACGATTTAGTGATGACGGTCAGCGATGACGGTCATTATAGCTGGACTTCGTAGCTTTGTCGTTTGAATGTTCACTTTAACTCTGCAACGTTTATTCAAGCAATGCATGGCACGGTACCACACACATTCATACACTTTACACTGGGGAACACACGGGTTCTTTGTCGTCTAACGATGGTTTCTCATGAGTTAGTTAGTTATGGACTCTTCAAGTTCACAGCAGCAGGAGATTCAAGGTACAGCCCCTCCGAGGCTAGAAGTTCCGGATATAGATCCTGAGATCATTGGTCCGGCTCCGGACGAACTTCCTGACGCGTCGTTCATTGCCAATCCATCAGATTCCGTTCCATCGAATATCTCTGAAGACATGTTGGGAAGAATTTGTTTGAGGCACGGCTTGTCATTGGACGATGTGTTGCTGCCGGGGCCGAATGATAGACCACATAATCCGCCAGAAGGGTATACATCATTTAATCGCCACGCGTGTGCGGCCGGGACACTTCCCCCGTTCAACGAGTGTATAAGAGAAGTATTGTCATTTTTGAGGATCGCCCCATCTCAGTTGCATCCGAACGGATATGCGTCGATCAATAGCTTGTTCATTGCATTTATGGAATGTCTCCATCGACCGCCGCTTCCAATCGAAATTAGATACTTGTTCAACTTCAAAACTCGTGGTGATTATCCTTCTTTCACATTTCTGGAGGCGGTGAGAAATTGCCAAGTGGTCACCGGATCCTGGACAAGGCTGAGTTACTATAGGACAGAATGGTTCTATGTCAGATGTCCTCCAGGATTTGCTCGACGATGGTTATTCAGACGTGAGTATAACCGAGTTTTCAAATATTTACTATGACAATTGCAGCCGAAGTGAGACTTATATTAATTTTTCTTTTTACAGCAACGATCCCGAGACCCGAAGGTGAAGAGTTTAAGGAGATGGTGCGAATACTTCGAGAAGTCCCGAGCGAAGATAGGGACATCGAGTTGCTTTTGACCGATAGGAATCTCCGGACCTTTGGGCTGATTGAACGAGGACAGAGTATAAGGTTTGAGGTGGCACAAAGGATCGTTCCTAAGAAACGAGTCAAACATAAGGAGCCCGAAGTGGTCATAGCCGAGGAGGCTGACTCTGAAAGAACTAATACTGACGACGAGCCGCTGATCGAGCCTACGGATGTAGCTTCGGATGTCGCGGAGCGGAGAAAAGGCAAGGCTGCCATGGTTAAGTCAACTAAGCGGGGGAGACGGAAATCGGTTGTCATTGCCCGGCCCTCCCCCGGAGTTAGAATCTCTGAGATGTCTCCTCCACGTACTGAAAGCCTCTACGAAGGGCTTGCCGACCTTCCAATCCCGGAAGACGTGTCTTTTCAACATGATGCCGGGTTGGAGGAATTCCATCGTAGTCTAGAATTGAGCGAGCCTCTTATTACTAGCGAGGTCGACATTTCTGGTTGATCGGAGGGAATGCATATTCATACACATTTCACGACACTGCATAAACTTTGACTGTAAATTATCTGTTTCGAAGGGTGATTGATTCGATTTTATTTTGCTTTGCAGATACTATGTCAAAGCGGGGTTCAATGCTTGGGAGTCTTCGACATGCTCGCAAGTCTTCTTATTATGATTCGCGCAGGCGAGAGGGAGATAGAGATTATGATCAGGGACGCCCTGGATACTATGACCAAGGACGTTCCGGATATTCTAGTCATGAGAGATACGATTCGGACAAGGGCCATAGGCGTCGATCGCGATCGCGTACCCCTCCTCCTTCCAGAGGTCCCATACAACATCCCGTTCATGTTCCTCGTGACTCTTCTCGACATGCGCCAGTTTCTCAAGCTTCTAGATCTGAGGTGACGGCACCGATGGCTGCGGAGGAACCTCCTACTGAAATCATGGGGGAAGGAGCAATCAGGCTCGCGCAATTGAAAAGGGAGTTCCCGAATATATGCTTCGACAACTATGTATTCCCACCGAACTTGAAAAGAATCCCACAGGAGGCCGAGCAGTGGGCGCTTGATTATGTGCACGATTTCTACGCACAGTACAAAGTGTGGTATAGAGCGGCCGAAAAAGCATCGGCCTTGGCCTTCGAAAGAGCAGCCACCATTGAAAAATTGCAAGCCGAGTTAGCACAAAAAGATCGCATCATACAAGTGCTAAATACTGAGGCTGAATCATCCCGTAAATCTGAAATAGAGGCCACTAAAAAAGCCGATGAAGCCCAGGCAATCATGGATAGGATGAAACGCGAACACTACGCCACGGTTGAGGACATGGGTCATCGAAACACATTGGTTACTGTGGAGAGGGACGCTGCCCTGAAGGAGTTGAATGAGCTTAAGTCAAAATTTGCTGAAATTGCCAAGGAAAGGGATGATGCGAATAGCGCAGCTCAGGAGGCGTGCGAACAAGCTGTGATTCTTCGCACCGAAAGGGATGCTGCGGTGGCGAAAGTTCAAGCGGTCGAGATAGAGGTGGAGGAGAAAGTTCAACGAGCAGAGGCCAGGCTAGAGGCCGATATCGAAGATCTGCTTATAACTTATAACGCCAACGTGTTAAAACACCAAAATTTAGCCTGGCTTCAAGATTATCCCGTTCACCTTCGCAGCGCTTGGGAGCGATTGGTCGAGGAAGAGGGGGAAGCGCATCCGGGCGAATCGGTTGACCGATTTGAGCTTGAGAACCGGTTATTAACTGAGGATGAAAAGAAGGTCCTTCACGATGCTATCATTGCTCATGAGAAGGAGATGGTGGGTGGTCGTTCCCTGGAAGTTGGAGAGGGATCGGGTGTTGAGCACCGTTCGGATGTCACTGAAGTCACCACATCGCCTTTGTCAGTGCCTGCGTCGGCGGTCAGCTTGCCACCTGTTCCTGCTTACGACCCGGAGCGGCCGCACTTATCTCCTATCCATGAGCACACTTCCGAGGTCGTTCAGCCGTCTGTGAGTCAAACTGGAGAAGGTATTTCGAAATTATCTCAAGTGTTTTCTAAATAAAGAGTTTGTTTTGAAGAAGTTACTAATAACTTATCGTTTTTGCCTAGTGACGGAGGTTGCGCCGATAGTCACGGCTCAAGAACCAAGCCAAAAGGTTAAGGCCATCGCCACCGAGACCACTGCTGTAACTGCGGTATCGATCGAGGCGGCACAGGGGAGCGGGTTATCTCTCGAGGAACAGATGGTGAGCGAGCTGCTCGGTGAGCCGGGCGGTTTCTCCACGGACTTACCGTTTATCATCGTCAGTGATCCCCCGCCGACCTCAAGCTCTTCGATGCAAGTTGCGGATGCCCCCAGCCAAGCCCAAGCGACTCGAGAAGAGGACATTTTAGCTGAAATCAGCGCTGAAATAGAAGCTGCGGGGCACAGTGGTAGCGCCGGTGGCAGCGCGACGGCGCATAGCTCAACACCTGCCAGGATAGTACCATCGGGTGGCACTATCTCAATTTCCGTCACAGATCCAGTCCCCCCTACTCCTCCGGCGGGAAGCCTCCCTGTAGATTCGAGCTCTGAGGGGGACATCGATATCATGCCCCCGGCCGAAGAGTCACCGCCGAAGAGGAGGCACTCAAAAAGAATTTCTGTCGCTAGTGATTCTGATAACGATGAACCACTAATAAGGAAGACGAAGAAGAGGAAGAAGTAGATCGGCTTTACAAGTAGATGTTTTGGTGGATAAGTACTTGTTTTTTATTTTTGTAAGCCGTGTATAGATGCAGGTTCGGCTCCTGCTAGTAGGGATTGTTTTTGGGAAAACTTTTTCATATGTAAGCCCTCATTTTTGGTTAGTTGAAATAAACTTTAGTTTCTTTGTTTCAACCTTTGCTTTATTTGTGCTTATGTACTTGCAATGCCTTGTTTTCGGTCCGGTGTACTTGTGGTGTTTTTACCGTTTAAGTGGAGTTCGTTTTTATTTCCCAAGTCTGAAGATCTTGGTCACACGTCGTGATTGATGAATGATTTGAACTTCGGACGTTGTATCACTTCGGTGAGTGATTGACACTTAGCTTTCGTGCCCCCCAGTCTTGGGGAACAACACTTGTATTTTTGGCAGCCGGTTGCACTTGTTGCAAGTCTTAAGTACACGTCCGCCGTCCGGGGACTTAGAGCAATTTGAGATCGATAACCTGGTTTGCATTCCAGGAGTTCAAGTGTTATTGATACTTGTAACATGGTTCACGCTCCGGGAACTTGGGGATGGTGTTCACATCCCAACTTGCACTCTACTAACTCGGAGTTAGTATTAACGCTTTAGTTCGCACTACAGGAACTTTGACTTGGTGTTGGTGGTCCAATTCACACGCCGGGAGCTTGGATAAAACATGTAAGTTTGGGTTCGTACTTCAGGAACCCGGAATTGACATTTATACCCCAACTCGCACTTCGGGAATATGGAGTTTGCACGGATGCTTCGGTTCGCGCTCCGGGAACCCGTAGCTTATGTTCATACCCCAATTCATGTTTTGGGGATTCGGAGTCCGCATTGATGGGTTGGTTCACGCAGTGGGAACGAATTATTAAATGTTTATACTCCAATTCACGCTGCGGGAAGTTGGAGTCCGTTCGCGCTCCGGGAACGAGTTGTTAAATGTTTATACTCCAATTCACGCTGTGGGAAGTTGGAGTCCGTTCGCACTCCGGGAACGAATTGTTAAATGTTTATACTCCAATTCACGCAGTGGGAAGTTGGAGTCCGTTCGCACTCCGGGAACGAATTGTTAAATGTTTATACTCCAATTCACGCAGTGGGAAGTTGGAGTCCGTTCGCACTCCGGGAACGAATTGTTAAATGTTTATACTCTAATTCACGCTGTGGGAAGTTGGAGTCCGTTCGCACTCCGGGAACGAATTATGGAATGTTTATACCCCAATTCACGCTGTGGGAAGTTGGAGTCGGTTGTAGGACTGTCGTGTGTCGGTCCAGTTCAGCCTTTAGTGTGACGGATTGCCCCCGAGCGGGGGTTTCACTTAGTGAGTGGCCGGTTGTAACGCAGTCACTCGCTATTTGAATAAATTCCATTGTTCGATGGAACTTAGCTCTTCGTGTGTCGTGATCGTTGAATGTTGTATTCGATGAATCACAGCTTTAGCTTGAAGAGATAATGTTTTATTGCTGAAATGAGAAAATGTGGCAAAGTCAGTGCCTTATTACAAAATCAAATTTCAGAATGTAAATGAAATTGCAAAATATTCATAGATTGAATGAGCCTGTCATGTGTGACAATGACGAAGATCCTCGTCGTTCCAGGCTCCTGAGAAAGTCGGTCCGCCACTGATGGCGTTTATCACCAATCTCCCGCGAGGACCATCGGAGTCCTCATGCCTCGGTTGATCGGGTTCATTAATTTGATTTGATGGACCTGCTTCCCTGGGTTGCGGTGCCCGCACAAATCGATCGAGTCTCCTTTCCCTGATCAGTTTTTCAACAAGATCCTGTAGGTGACGACACTCGTTCGTATCGTGTCCGTAGCCTTCATGGAACCTGCAAAATTTTCCTGTTTGGATTTGTCTCTCTGACGACGGTCTCGGAGCAGGCTTTTCATATTGAATTGTACTACGGGTTTGTAAATACAAGTCCTCCAATGAAGTATTCAAAGGAGTGTAACTGTCGAACTTCGGATTTTTGCGTTGCGGACCGCTATTTTGATCTTGTTTTTTAATTTGATTCACGCTCTCTCTTCGCCGAGCTTGTTTATTTTTAATATTCAACTGAACTTTTCCGGAGCTCTCACCGGATTGTTTTATTGCAACATTGCTTTGGGTTCCTCCCACGTTTGATCCTGCGTCAGTTTGCTTCCTAGACTGTTTCGCGTCTTCCCGTCTCAGGAATTGAGCTGCTTTGGCATGGAAACGGTCCAGTGACGCAGGTGGTTTTCCAGCTAGCCAATTGCCGAATTCAGAATCGGGGTCGATCCCCTTGGTTAACGCCATAAGGATGGAGTTATCATTTGGATTACTAATCTCCGCACATGCAGTATGGAATCTTTCTAAGTAGTGTCTGAGCGTCTCTCCGGGAGCTTGCGTGACACTGGATAGAGTGTTGACATCTTTCGGCCTTGCGACGTGCATGCGGAATTGCTCAACGAATTTTGTGGCCAGCTGGTCGAATGAGGAGACGGATCGAGGAGGCAATCGGGTGAACCACATGGTGGCGATGCCCCCCAGGGATATGGGGAAACTACGACATTTCACAGCGTCGTCGGCTCTGGCAGCGGTCATCGACCATTCATATTTTAGAATATGTTGATTTGGATCGGAGTTTCCCTCGTACATGGGCAAAGTGGGCATGCGGAATCGCCGTGGGGGTTCAGCATTAAGAATGTCGTCCGTAAAGGGAGTGTGACTTCGGGAAACCCCCCAATCGTCGTTTGTGAACCCCTGACTCTCACGAATCATCTGTCGTATCATAGTTGATAGATCCGGCATTTGCACCGGAGTATGGTCACGTTCCATACTTTGGGTTTGAGCCGGATATCGTTGACGGTTCAAATCTCGCCTTCTCGGCTCATAGTCCTCTGGGACGTACGGTTCAGGAGTATGACCGCTTTGACGACGGTTCAGGTCCGACTGATCTCGAGCGTCGACCCCTGGTTCAGCCGCAACGCTAGCGGTGCGGTATTCAGCGGCGTGGTGAGAAATGGCACCCCCTCGGGAGGAGGGTCCGGTTTGGAAACTGGCTGACGGACCAACTCTTATTTGTCCAACGGTCAATGTCGGTTGGTTTCCAGCGGATGGTATACGACCCTCATCTAACCGGGGTCGTGGAGGTCGGTTATGATAATCAGAAGATGAAGAATTTTCGCTAGAAGAGCGATAAGCATGATCTCTCGTGGATCGTTTTCGTTTCTGGCGATCCAGCTGGTTGATTAGCTCAGCGTTGGCGCGTAACTGTTCTTCTAGTTGTCGCCGACTCTGGGTCAACTCTTGAAGTAACAACTGCAATTCTTGTCGGGTAACCGGACCCGACGGTTCTGAGCACCCAGCGGCATCTTGATTAGGTGGAGGCAGAGGGGCAGGATTCTGTCTATCCTGTCCTTCTTGATTGACGGCGTTCGAGGTGGTTCTTGTGCTAACCATTCTTACAGTTGAATTCCTTTCCTAGACTTTATGCAAATCTGAATAGAAGGGAAAGAGTCTGAATTCAAAGATCTGGATCTCTCTCTTAGATTTATTCAATCCGGTATCGATGACAGATCCAACGAGCAGGAGAAAATCTGGGTTTTCTCAGTGAAAGCACCAAAGTGTTTGTGTCAAAATTGGGCACAACACTCTTCGGGAGTCGTTGAAGAGATAATAGTCAAGAATGCAAGTTCAAACAGGTATTATCTAACAAAAACTCCAATCAACAGTAAAGTAAATGCGTAGACGAGCGATTTATAGTGGTTCGGCGTGTTGCCTACGTCCACTGTGAAGTTTTTTGATGTTTTATTGATTCTCTTTTAGTGATTACAAGTTGTTACAGCGATCCACAGCAAGTTACAACTGGAAATTCGAAATCAACAATAGAATTATGATGTAGGATGATGGAGATCTTGATCCGGCAGAGTCTCGGCGTCTCAGAGTCAGAAGCTCCCTTTTCTGTTGGCCCTGGGGCTCTATTTATAGGTGTAGGCTGCTGGTATCTCGCTGAAAACTCGGGAGACCACTTCTGGCACGTGAGGGGGCCCACGCGTACGGTCTCGGGAAGTTTGGGCCCACTTTGGCATCGGTTCGAATTCCATTCGAACCGATCAAGAATTCATCCAATCGAGGTGAAATTTAGCGTGGAGATTCTTTAACATGTATGCAAGCATCTGTGAAAGTTTCATTGCATTTGGATCAGTAGGTTAGGAGATATGTTGGGTTCGAAATAGACTTCACGGCAAGGCTGTTTTGTTCGAACCCCTGTTGCTCGAAACGATGGTTTCGAAACCAGTGTGGCACGCGACCTCGTGGTGACGTGGAGCGCAAGTTTCGAATCGATCCGGACTTCTCTCCGTGTTGACCGCTTCGACTCCGTGTATCTCGGTGATTTCGAACCGATGGGAGACACGTGGGTTGACCTAGTGGGTTCGAATAAGGCAGCACAGGATGGGTTCGAACAAGGCATCAGGGATGGGTTCGAAGACGACTCTGTGATGGGTTCGAAGATGGCACTGTGATGGGTTCGAACATGATTCCAGGGATGGGTTCGAACGAAGCATATCGATGGGTTCGAAGCATGCTTGTCTGGTGGATTCGAAGTTAGGTCGTGGATGGATTCGAAGCAAGGCTATCTGGGGATTTACTTGATGGAGTCGAAGCGAGGTTCTAGCCATGGGGGTTCGAAGGGTTCGAAGTCGATGGGTTCGAAAGTCGTCCCTTCTTATCGGTTCGAACGTGGTGGGTTCGAACTAGTTGGATTCGAAGTGGTGTCGAACCGATGGATGCGAACTCATTGATTCGAACTTTGGCATATGTGCATGGGTTCGAGGCGCTGCCTCACTCCTTGGGTTCGAACCAGATGGATTCGAACATAGGTGGGGTCATGGTTTCGAACAGAGCAACGTCCATCTGTCTCAACTTGAATCCATCATAACTTGAGCATACGACCTCGGATTGTCCTGAAATTTGAAATGCTGACTCTTGTAGCCTTTCTTGCCGTGTCCTATCAATTGTGGCTCATTCTGGACGCGGATAAAATTCAGTGATATCCATGGCTAAAGGAAGTACGATCAACCTCTGAGGCGAACTGTCCTCCGTTTTTCGATCAATCTTTTGGTATCGCGGCTTTGCCAAAAAGCGGGATAACATTTTGCCCCCCAAAGTACGTCTTGTGGGAACATGACGTGCTTTGAATAGCTGCCATTTCTCTCTGAACAATCATTGTTCTCTTTTTTGTTGAAACTCGTGTGCTGTACTGCTGTAACCCTGCGTTGATATGATTGACTGCTGTATAATAGTGCTTAGCCGTTGGCTGTCGCATTTGTAATAGGATGAGTGTTTGATCCCGGTGAATACTCAAAATCGAATGTTAGCCCGACATGTATGCACATATGTTAATTTGGACCTTGTTAACGTCGTGCGTCCACGAGTCGTTATCAGTTAGGTTTGCTGCAGAATTTCGTATCGATTCTCTCCTGAACCGATTTTGAAATTTGAATTGAGACAACGCTTGATGGTTGTTTTGAAAAGTTCCTTCGTATCGATCCTCTCCTGAACCGATATTGAAGGTCGAAGAATTTGAATTTGAATTGCGCAAGTGTAATGTTTCGAACCGATGCACTTGAGCATTGATGGGTTCGAAGATTAATTTTGTATGGACGCAATATGCCTGTGCAATGATGGGTCGTGTGAATATGAGATTTCGAATCGATGCGTTGGAGCATGGATGGATTCGAAATTGACATTCGACCCAACGGAGTATACTCGTGTCATGATGGGTTCGAAGTTGACTTTCGAACCGATGTTAGAAGATGGAGTATTCTTTGTGCTGTGATGGTTTCGAAACTAGCATTCGAACCGATGTGAGAGGATGGTTTCGAACAAGTAGTTCATTTCGGTGGGTTCGAAACTAGCATTCGAACCGATGACTTGGATGGGTACGAAACTATCGTTCGCGGCAGTGGTCTGCGTGCTTCACACAATGGGGCCTCAAGCATTTGGTTTCGAAGATAGGTTTCGAAACCATTCTGCCCTCTGACCTGTTGTACTCGGTCAATTTTTACCGGAATTCGAAGCGACCCGGTCATCTTCAACCCCCCATATAAATAGCAGTGGACCTGCCCCATTTTCACTTTTTACATTTTCACTGCGCTCTTCATCGCTTCGAAGCTTCTAAGGAGAAAATACTGCGTCGTGTTTTCGAATCCATCAAGATCTAAGACTTAAATCTCTCGAATCCATTGCTTAAACTAGGTAATTAGCCTCGGTTTCAAACGGCGAAGCTATTTCGAATCCACTTCTGTTCATCGATATGCTTAACCTAGAATTTGCCAAAAACAGATCTGGTTTAGGGAGGATTCGAACCGATGTGTGGATTCGAGTTCGAACCGATGACGGTGGTGTATCTTCATTGGATTTCGAATCGATCCTTGGAATGTCCTTGTTGGGATGCGCAGTTCGCACCGATTGGGGGATTCGAGGGATCCATTCGAATCGATGGATTCGAACCCATAGGTTATCGGTTCGAAGTCGACAACTTCGTATCGATACGAAGTGGATCGGTTCGAACGCGACCGATGTCAAGTTTAAGGGATTCGGTATCGGTTCGAACTTGTCATTTGGCTATCGGTTCGAAGCACGCCCAACTGTATGGTTTCGAAGTGATGTCAGGATGGTTTCGAACGCATGGGTTCGAAGCAATGACATGATGGTTTCGAACGCATGGGTTCGAAAGAAGTTTGGATGGGTTCGAAGGAAGAGGTGTTCGGTTGGGTTCGAACGAAGCCTCTGTGATGGTTTCGAACCCTGTATGATGGACTCCAAAATTTGAAAATTTTCAAGCATAACTCCGACGAGCTTCATTCCCGCATATCTGGACTTGAATATTGAACTGCATATTTGATTGCCTTTTGAAGCTCGTCGATGGAACTATAACAACTTCCATTCGAACCGACTTCCATCGTATAAACGATTTAGTGATGACGGTCAGCGATGACGGTCATTATAGCTGGACTTCGTAGCTTTGTCGTTTGAATGTTCACTTTAACTCTGCAACGTTTATTCAAGCAATGCATGGCACGGTACCACACACATTCATACACTTTACACTGGGGAACACACGGGTTCTTTGTCGTCTAACGATGGTTTCTCATGAGTTAGTTAGTTATGGACTCTTCAAGTTCACAGCAGCAGGAGATTCAAGGTACAGCCCCTCCGAGGCTAGAAGTTCCGGATATAGATCCTGAGATCATTGGTCCGGCTCCGGACGAACTTCCTGACGCGTCGTTCATTGCCAATCCATCAGATTCCGTTCCATCGAATATCTCTGAAGACATGTTGGGAAGAATTTGTTTGAGGCACGGCTTGTCATTGGACGATGTGTTGCTGCCGGGGCCGAATGATAGACCACATAATCCGCCAGAAGGGTATACATCATTTAATCGCCACGCGTGTGCGGCCGGGACACTTCCCCCGTTCAACGAGTGTATAAGAGAAGTATTGTCATTTTTGAGGATCGCCCCATCTCAGTTGCATCCGAACGGATATGCGTCGATCAATAGCTTGTTCATTGCATTTATGGAATGTCTCCATCGACCGCCGCTTCCAATCGAAATTAGATACTTGTTCAACTTCAAAACTCGTGGTGATTATCCTTCTTTCACATTTCTGGAGGCGGTGAGAAATTGCCAAGTGGTCACCGGATCCTGGACAAGGCTGAGTTACTATAGGACAGAATGGTTCTATGTCAGATGTCCTCCAGGATTTGCTCGACGATGGTTATTCAGACGTGAGTATAACCGAGTTTTCAAATATTTACTATGACAATTGCAGCCGAAGTGAGACTTATATTAATTTTTCTTTTTACAGCAACGATCCCGAGACCCGAAGGTGAAGAGTTTAAGGAGATGGTGCGAATACTTCGAGAAGTCCCGAGCGAAGATAGGGACATCGAGTTGCTTTTGACCGATAGGAATCTCCGGACCTTTGGGCTGATTGAACGAGGACAGAGTATAAGGTTTGAGGTGGCACAAAGGATCGTTCCTAAGAAACGAGTCAAACATAAGGAGCCCGAAGTGGTCATAGCCGAGGAGGCTGACTCTGAAAGAACTAATACTGACGACGAGCCGCTGATCGAGCCTACGGATGTAGCTTCGGATGTCGCGGAGCGGAGAAAAGGCAAGGCTGCCATGGTTAAGTCAACTAAGCGGGGGAGACGGAAATCGGTTGTCATTGCCCGGCCCTCCCCCGGAGTTAGAATCTCTGAGATGTCTCCTCCACGTACTGAAAGCCTCTACGAAGGGCTTGCCGACCTTCCAATCCCGGAAGACGTGTCTTTTCAACATGATGCCGGGTTGGAGGAATTCCATCGTAGTCTAGAATTGAGCGAGCCTCTTATTACTAGCGAGGTCGACATTTCTGGTTGGTTGGAGGGAATGCATATTCATACACATTTCACGACACTGCATAAACTTTGACTGTAAATTATCTGTTTCGAAGGGTGATTGATTCGATTTTATTTTGCTTTGCAGATACTATGTCAAAGCGGGGTTCAATGCTTGGGAGTCTTCGACATGCTCGCAAGTCTTCTTATTATGATTCGCGCAGGCGAGAGGGAGATAGAGATTATGATCAGGGACGCCCTGGATACTATGACCAAGGACGTTCCGGATATTCTAGTCATGAGAGATACGATTCGGACAAGGGCCATAGGCGTCGATCGCGATCGCGTACCCCTCCTCCTTCCAGAGGTCCCATACAACATCCCGTTCATGTTCCTCGTGACTCTTCTCGACATGCGCCAGTTTCTCAAGCTTCTAGATCTGAGGTGACGGCACCGATGGCTGCGGAGGAACCTCCTACTGAAATCATGGGGGAAGGAGCAATCAGGCTCGCGCAATTGAAAAGGGAGTTCCCGAATATATGCTTCGACAACTATGTATTCCCACCGAACTTGAAAAGAATCCCACAGGAGGCCGAGCAGTGGGCGCTTGATTATGTGCACGATTTCTACGCACAGTACAAAGTGTGGTATAGAGCGGCCGAAAAAGCATCGGCCTTGGCCTTCGAAAGAGCAGCCACCATTGAAAAATTGCAAGCCGAGTTAGCACAAAAAGATCGCATCATACAAGTGCTAAATACTGAGGCTGAATCATCCCGTAAATCTGAAATAGAGGCCACTAAAAAAGCCGATGAAGCCCAGGCAATCATGGATAGGATGAAACGCGAACACTACGCCACGGTTGAGGACATGGGTCATCGAAACACATTGGTTACTGCGGAGAGGGACGCTGCCCTGAAGGAGTTGAATGAGCTTAAGTCAAAATTTGCTGAAATTGCCAAGGAAAGGGATGATGCGAATAGCGCAGCTCAGGAGGCGTGCGAACAAGCTGTGATTCTTCGCACCGAAAGGGATGCTGCGGTGGCGAAAGTTCAAGCGGTCGAGATAGAGGTGGAGGAGAAAGTTCAACGAGCAGAGGCCAGGCTAGAGGCCGATATCGAAGATCTGCTTATAACTTATAACGCCAACGTGTTAAAACACCAAAATTTAGCCTGGCTTCAAGATTATCCCGTTCACCTTCGCAGCGCTTGGGAGCGATTGGTCGAGGAAGAGGGGGAAGCGCATCCGGGCGAATCGGTTGACCGATTTGAGCTTGAGAACCGGTTATTAACTGAGGATGAAAAGAAGGTCCTTCACGATGCTATCATTGCTCATGAGAAGGAGATGGTGGGTGGTCGTTCCCTGGAAGTTGGAGAGGGATCGGGTGTTGAGCACCGTTCGGATGTCACTGAAGTCACCACATCGCCTTTGTCAGTGCCTGCGTCGGCGGTCAGCTTGCCACCTGTTCCTGCTTACGACCCGGAGCGGCCGCACTTATCTCCTATCCATGAGCACACTTCCGAGGTCGTTCAGCCGTCTGTGAGTCAAACTGGAGAAGGTATTTCGAAATTATCTCAAGTGTTTTCTAAATAAAGAGTTTGTTTTGAAGAAGTTACTAATAACTTATCGTTTTTGCCTAGTGACGGAGGTTGCGCCGATAGTCACGGCTCAAGAACCAAGCCAAAAGGTTAAGGCCATCGCCACCGAGACCACTGCTGTAACTGCGGTATCGATCGAGGCGGCACAGGGGAGCGGGTTATCTCTCGAGGAACAGATGGTGAGCGAGCTGCTCGGTGAGCCGGGCGGTTTCTCCACGGACTTACCGTTTATCATCGTCAGTGATCCCCCGCCGACCTCAAGCTCTTCGATGCAAGTTGCGGATGCCCCCAGCCAAGCCCAAGCGACTCGAGAAGAGGACATTTTAGCTGAAATCAGCGCTGAAATAGAAGCTGCGGGGCACAGTGGTAGCGCCGGTGGCAGCGCGACGGCGCATAGCTCAACACCTGCCAGGATAGTACCATCGGGTGGCACTATCTCAATTTCCGTCACAGATCCAGTCCCCCCTACTCCTCCGGCGGGAAGCCTCCCTGTAGATTCGAGCTCTGAGGGGGACATCGATATCATGCCCCCGGCCGAAGAGTCACCGCCGAAGAGGAGGCACTCAAAAAGAATTTCTGTCGCTAGTGATTCTGATAACGATGAACCACTAATAAGGAAGACGAAGAAGAGGAAGAAGTAGATCGGCTTTACAAGTAGATGTTTTGGTGGATAAGTACTTGTTTTTTATTTTTGTAAGCCGTGTATAGATGCAGGTTCGGCTCCTGCTAGTAGGGATTGTTTTTGGGAAAACTTTTTCATATGTAAGCCCTCATTTTTGGTTAGTTGAAATAAACTTTAGTTTCTTTGTTTCAACCTTTGCTTTATTTGTGCTTATGTACTTGCAATGCCTTGTTTTCGGTCCGGTGTACTTGTGGTGTTTTTACCGTTTAAGTGGAGTTCGTTTTTATTTCCCAAGTCTGAAGATCTTGGTCACACGTCGTGATTGATGAATGATTTGAACTTCGGACGTTGTATCACTTCGGTGAGTGATTGACACTTAGCTTTCGTGCCCCCCAGTCTTGGGGAACAACACTTGTATTTTTGGCACCCGGTTGCACTTGTTGCAAGTCTTAAGTACACGTCCGCCGTCCGGGGACTTAGAGCAATTTGAGATCGATAACCTGGTTTGCATTCCAGGAGTTCAAGTGTTATTGATACTTGTAACATGGTTCACGCTCCGGGAACTTGGGGATGGTGTTCACATCCCAACTTGCACTCTACTAACTCGGAGTTAGTATTAACGCTTTAGTTCGCACTACAGGAACTTTGACTTGGTGTTGGTGGTCCAATTCACACGCCGGGAGCTTGGATAAAACATGTAAGTTTGGGTTCGTACTTCAGGAACCCGGAATTGACATTTATACCCCAACTCGCACTTCGGGAATATGGAGTTTGCACGGATGCTTCGGTTCGCGCTCCGGGAACCCGTAGCTTATGTTCATACCCCAATTCATGTTTTGGGGATTCGGAGTCCGCATTGATGGGTTGGTTCACGCAGTGGGAACGAATTATTAAATGTTTATACTCCAATTCACGCTGCGGGAAGTTGGAGTCCGTTCGCGCTCCGGGAACGAGTTGTTAAATGTTTATACTCCAATTCACGCTGTGGGAAGTTGGAGTCCGTTCGCACTCCGGGAACGAATTGTTAAATGTTTATACTCCAATTCACGCAGTGGGAAGTTGGAGTCCGTTCGCACTCCGGGAACGAATTGTTAAATGTTTATACTCCAATTCACGCAGTGGGAAGTTGGAGTCCGTTCGCACTCCGGGAACGAATTGTTAAATGTTTATACTCTAATTCACGCTGTGGGAAGTTGGAGTCCGTTCGCACTCCGGGAACGAATTATGGAATGTTTATACCCCAATTCACGCTGTGGGAAGTTGGAGTCGGTTGTAGGACTGTCGTGTGTCGGTCCAGTTCAGCCTTTAGTGTGACGGATTGCCCCCGAGCGGGGGTTTCACTTAGTGAGTGGCCGGTTGTAACGCAGTCACTCGCTATTTGAATAAATTCCATTGTTCGATGGAACTTAGCTCTTCGTGTGTCGTGATCGTTGAATGTTGTATTCGATGAATCACAGCTTTAGCTTGAAGAGATAATGTTTTATTGCTGAAATGAGAAAATGTGGCAAAGTCAGTGCCTTATTACAAAATCAAATTTCAGAATGTAAATGAAATTGCAAAATATTCATAGATTGAATGAGCCTGTCATGTGTGACAATGACGAAGATCCTCGTCGTTCCAGGCTCCTGAGAAAGTCGGTCCGCCACTGATGGCGTTTATCACCAATCTCCCGCGAGGACCATCGGAGTCCTCATGCCTCGGTTGATCGGGTTCATTAATTTGATTTGATGGACCTGCTTCCCTGGGTTGCGGTGCCCGCACAAATCGATCGAGTCTCCTTTCCCTGATCAGTTTTTCAACAAGATCCTGTAGGTGACGACACTCGTTCGTATCGTGTCCGTAGCCTTCATGGAACCTGCAAAATTTTCCTGTTTGGATTTGTCTCTCTGACGACGGTCTCGGAGCAGGCTTTTCATATTGAATTGTACTACGGGTTTGTAAATACAAGTCCTCCAATGAAGTATTCAAAGGAGTGTAACTGTCGAACTTCGGATTTTTGCGTTGCGGACCGCTATTTTGATCTTGTTTTTTAATTTGATTCACGCTCTCTCTTCGCCGAGCTTGTTTATTTTTAATATTCAACTGAACTTTTCCGGAGCTCTCACCGGATTGTTTTATTGCAACATTGCTTTGGGTTCCTCCCACGTTTGATCCTGCATCAGTTTGCTTCCTAGACTGTTTCGCGTCTTCCCGTCTCAGGAATTGAGCTGCTTTGGCATGGAAACGGTCCAGTGACGCAGGTGGTTTTCCAGCTAGCCAATTGCCGAATTCAGAATCGGGGTCGATCCCCTTGGTTAACGCCATAAGGATGGAGTTATCATTTGGATTACTAATCTCCGCACATGCAGTATGGAATCTTTCTAAGTAGTGTCCGAGCGTCTCTCCGGGAGCTTGCGTGACACTGGATAGAGTGTTGACATCTTTCGGCCTTGCGACGTGCATGCGGAATTGCTCAACGAATTTTGTGGCCAGCTGGTCGAATGAGGAGACGGATCGAGGAGGCAATCGGGTGAACCACATGGTGGCGATGCCCCCCAGGGATATGGGGAAACTACGACATTTCACAGCGTCGTCGGCTCTGGCAGCGGTCATCGACCATTCATATTTTAGAATATGTTGATTTGGATCGGAGTTTCCCTCGTACATGGGCAGAGTGGGCATGCGGAATCGCCGTGGGGGTTCAGCATTAAGAATGTCGTCCGTAAAGGGAGTGTGACTTCGGGAAACCCCCCAATCGTCGTTTGTGAACCCCTGACTCTCACGAATCATCTGTCGTATCATAGTTGATAGATCCGGCATTTGCACCGGAGTATGGTCACGTTCCATACTTTGGGTTTGAGCCGGATATCGTTGACGGTTCAAATCTCGCCTTCTCGGCTCATAGTCCTCTGGGACGTACGGTTCAGGAGTATGACCGCTTTGACGACGGTTCAGGTCCGACTGATCTCGAGCGTCGACCCCTGGTTCAGCCGCAACGCTAGCGGTGCGGTATTCAGCGGCGTGGTGAGGAATGGCACCCCCTCGGGAGGAGGGTCCGGTTTGGAAACTGGCTGACGGACCAACTCTTATTTGTCCAACGGTCAATGTCGGTTGGTTTCCAGCGGATGGTATACGACCCTCATCTAACCGGGGTCGTGGAGGTCGGTTATGATAATCAGAAGATGAAGAATTTTCGCTAGAAGAGCGATAAGCATGATCTCTCGTGGATCGTTTTCGTTTCTGGCGATCCAGCTGGTTGATTAGCTCAGCGTTGGCGCGTAACTGTTCTTCTAGTTGTCGCCGACTCTGGGTCAACTCTTGAAGTAACAACTGCAATTCTTGTCGGGTAACCGGACCCGACGGTTCTGAGCGCCCAGCGGCATCTTGATTAGGTGGAGGCAGAGGGGCAGGATTCTGTCTATCCTGTCCTTCTTGATTGACGGCGTTCGAGGTGGTTCTTGTGCTAACCATTCTTACAGTTGAATTCCTTTCCTAGACTTTATGCAAATCTGAATAGAAGGGAAAGAGTCTGAATTCAAAGATCTGGATCTCTCTCTTAGATTTATTCAATCCGGTATCGATGACAGATCCAACGAGCAGGAGAAAATCTGGGTTTTCTCAGTGAAAGCACCAAAGTGTTTGTGTCAAAATTGGGCACAACACTCTTCGGGAGTCGTTGAAGAGATAATAGTCAAGAATGCAAGTTCAAACAGGTATTATCTAACAAAAACTCCAATCAACAGTAAAGTAAATGCGTAGACGAGCGATTTATAGTGGTTCGGCGTGTTGCCTACGTCCACTGTGAAGTTTTTTGATGTTTTATTGATTCTCTTTTAGTGATTACAAGTTGTTACAGCGATCCACAGCAAGTTACAACTGGAAATTCGAAATCAACAATAGAATTATGATGTAGGATGATGGAGATCTTGATCCGGCAGAGTCTCGGCGTCTCAGAGTCAGAAGCTCCCTTTTCTGTTGGCCCTGGGGCTCTATTTATAGGTGTAGGCTGCTGGTATCTCGCTGAAAACTCGGGAGACCACTTCTGGCACGTGAGGGGGCCCACGCGTACGGTCTCGGGAAGTTTGGGCCCACTTTGGCATCGGTTCGAATTCCATTCGAACCGATCAAGAATTCATCCAATCGAGGTGAAATTTAGCGTGGAGATTCTTTAACATGTATGCAAGCATCTGTGAAAGTTTCATTGCATTTGGATCAGTAGGTTAGGAGATATGTTGGGTTCGAAATAGACTTCACGGCAAGGCTGTTTTGTTCGAACCCCTGTTGCTCGAAACGATGGTTTCGAAACCAGTGTGGCACGCGACCTCGTGGTGACGTGGAGCGCAAGTTTCGAATCGATCCGGACTTCTCTCCGTGTTGACCGCTTCGACTCCGTGTATCTCGGTGATTTCGAACCGATGGGAGACACGTGGGTTGACCTAGTGGGTTCGAATAAGGCAGCACAGGATGGGTTCGAACAAGGCATCAGGGATGGGTTCGAAGACGACTCTGTGATGGGTTCGAAGATGGCACTGTGATGGGTTCGAACATGATTCCAGGGATGGGTTCGAACGAAGCATATCGATGGGTTCGAACGAAGCATATCGATGGGTTCGAAGCATGCTTGTCTGGTGGATTCGAAGTTAGGTCGTGGATGGATTCGAAGCAAGGCTATCCGGGGATTTACTTGATGGAGTCGAAGCGAGGTTCTAGCCATGGGGGTTCGAAGGGTTCGAAGTCGATGGGTTCGAAAGTCGTCCCTTCTTATCGGTTCGAACGTGGTGGGTTCGAACTAGTTGGATTCGAAGTGGTGTCGAACCGATGGATGCGAACTCATTGATTCGAACTTTAGCATATGTGCATGGGTTCGAGGCGCTGCCTCACTCCTTGGGTTCGAACCAGATGGATTCGAACATAGGTGGGGTCATGGTTTCGAACAGAGCAACGTCCATCTGTCTCAACTTGAATCCATCATAACTTGAGCATACGACCTCGGATTGTCCTGAAATTTGAAATGCTGACTCTTGTAGCCTTTCTTGCCGTGTCCTATCAATTGTGGCTCATTTTGGACTCGGATAAAATTCAGTGATATCCATGGCTAAAGGAAGTACGATCAACCTCTGAGGCGAACTGTCCTCCGTTTTTCGATCAATCTTTTGGTATCGCGGCTTTGCCAAAAAGCGGGATAACAATTCCGCTATGAGATTCTTATGTTATTGTTCTCTTCTTTCATGTTCATTTTCTTTTCTTCTTTTATTTTACCTTAACATTCTTCCTTTTCAGCGCTTAGGTGCTCAGCATGTGAATATCATGGATGTATTATTGTTAACATTTGGGGCTTGCAAAGGCGTTCATTACAATCTAGTATCAGCGCGTAAGGTTGAGCGAGAACCTTGGTTTTGATTGGGTATGACTCATTAAGAGATAGGGTAACAGAATGCCTTACTATGAGTTTGAGTGTATTATAGATATGAGAGCGTATTGGTTAGTGCTATAACAATATTTTATACTGTGTTGATTGGTCTGCCAAATGCTTATGGATTCTGGTCGATGCATCCAATCAATGTCATCGATAGGGATTCCCAAACACTTAACATAACAAACCGACACTGCATTATTTTCAAAATTGGTAAATGATTTTTTTTACCTAGGATTATATTTCATATAAAAGAATAATTTCAAACCATTAACATAGTTATTTATAATGTATTTGGTTATTAGGAAATGATAACATTCAATGATTCTCATTTACTGTTTGATTAGTCATGCTCCACCAGTTCATGGGCATTGACTATTATTTATTCAATTGTAAGTAAATTACTTTTCACAACATAGGTTAGATGGGTAGTAATTTATAGTAACATTGAAATGAACACCTTAAGAATTAAGTTTCATAATTTAATTATAAGACATTCGATGATAATGTTGGATTAAAAAGTTAACTTAAATAAAAAGTTATTAATATAGATTAAAAGGAAAGGTAATATATATAAAAGATAAATACTTATGAAATGATTTAATATAAGAAAGGAGATTTATACAAATGTGACTTATATAAATATAGTTTATATAAATATGACTTATAAATTTTTTTTCGTATAAATACCATGTATATAAATGTGGTTAGTATAAATATGAATTATAAAGGATTTAAATTGAAAATTTATAAACTTAAATCCCGATGTTTTTGGAAATGGTTTCTTAGGGTTTTTGAGAAAATAATAATAGTGTTATTTAAAACTATTTTAAAGGACCAATGTTACTTAAAAGAGTTTTAATATTTATTCAAATTCGAGGTTATTCTCAGAATCAACAAATCATTTCGAGAGACAAAGTATTTTTCGTTAGCAAGTTCGAGTGGCTCAAAAATGAAAAAAATTGGGCAGGAGATGTATTCGGTAGGAGAGCATTTCTCTTGAATATTACCTTTCTTAGAAAAGGGGATATATGATACTATTTGGTACAACCCTGTTCCTTGTATCATTTTGCTGTTACTCGATCTATATAAATATTTTCCATGGATTTTAAAAGAAAATATTTTGAAAATTGGTTTTGAAAATGGTATTGGTTTAATTCCTAAAAGTATGATTCAATATTAAAAAGATATATGTACATATTGTTATTTCAAATGATTTGTAATAAAACCTGGAATTTAAATTCTTAAGTTTTCAATAAAATATACATGGTTGCATGTATCCTTTGCATTAAACTAGTTTGGTTGTGTATCTTGTTATAGTATGCTATTAATTTTCAGTTATTAAAATAAAATAAAATTTTCAACAATTCTAGATAGTCGGAACTTCTGAATTAATATAATTGAAGCCTAGTATTTATGTGAAAATATAAAAGTTGAACTTTTATAACTCTTAATTTGAAAAGATAGTAAATTCAAACAAATTTAGAAAGTTGTATAGCATCTTTGTAAAAAGGGAACTCGATTGGGCCAACTAATAAAATTCTTTATTTAGGGCTGTCTAAGGCAAGTGGACCTTAGTCTTGAGTTTGGATGCCAGAGTTCTACTCTACCTAGCTGCTTGCCTAGCCCGATCATTAAAGAAGTTTAGATGATCGACTCAATTCTAAGATCCAAATTTATTTTTGGTCTTCGTTGAATTTTTAGAAAGTAAAATTATAAAAGAATGTTTTGTATATACTCTTAGGAAGCAGTAGAGTATTATACTAGCAATAGACTTAAGTCTTGAAATATTTTAAAATGAAATTATGTTTCAGGAAATGTTTTTAAATAATGTTGAGTTGTTATAAAAATGTTTATAAACTTAGTCAACACTTTTTGAAACGTTTTAGAAGTAATAAAAGAGAATACTAATTTGGTAAATGAATATGAACTTAAGATAATGATATGTTTTATAAATGAAGTTGTCGCTTTTTGAAATGATTCTATAATTGAGTGGTATTTTATACAAGTAAAGATAAGTCTTTACATAATGTTTATAAGCTTAAATATATGTTTTAAGGAACATTGCATAAATGATTTTAACATTACATGAGAAATGATTTTGGATAAATAAATGAGAGTTGAAAATAAATTGGTGTGATTAAGTAACTAACTTAATTAAGTATGTAAGTTGTACGTAGATTACTTTACTACATGACAGTTCTTGATATAGGATTCGAGTACATAATTCAAGTATTTTTATTAAACTTTTTGATGGTAAACACTTGATATGGATTCTTGAGATGATCCTTAGGTTTTCTATCATAGTTTATTACTATGTAAGGAGAATGGAGGTTTCCAATAAAAGAATCAGATCGAAGTCTGCACTAAAGAAGTCAAGTGAGATATGCTGGTTCGAAAGTGAAATCTATGTAATTGAGCAAGTAGTGAGATCGGCTTTGCCTGTAGATGGTATATATACGTCGTACGAGCTTAAGTATGATTACATACTATGTTATTTGTCTTGTGGTGGGTTTAGGAAAGGAATTTTCAAATTGTTTAAGGTAATATGGATATTCGACTTTGTAATAACTTGAGGCGAGCAAAAGGTACATTTGGTAGTTTATTTATCATTCTTGTGCGATGAGAAGGAGTTGACCTGGGCAAGCAATAAGCTATGTTGCTTTAATTATAATACTATTAAGTATTTTTGTATGGTTGTTTTCTAGATTTTGCAATTTGGAGGATGAAGCATTCAAATGGGGGAAGAATGTAACGATCCGAAATTTCTAACACTTCGTGTTTAAATAACCAAATTATTTAAAAATTTGAATCCAAGATTTAATGTGATTAAACATGATTTTATAACTATATTAAACACTTTTTAGTTAATAATTAGTGTTATAAAATTTATTTTTGAAATGTGTTTACAAAAATATACACTGGATAAATACGGAAAATGTGGCCGGAAAATGTTTTGTTAAAAATCAACTTTTTATTCAATAGAAGCTGTGCGAACTTATTGCACCTTAAATAGTTATCATATGAACACATTAACTAAGAATTATAACATCTCGTTTCCTAATAAAATTAATTGAAGTGTGCATATTTCATTAAGGGAACATTTAGTGCATAAGGACCCCTAAATCAAGGCACAAATCAAGGAGAGTATGGCTGTGTAAGAGCATGGTTTCTATGTACCTAATGCATGCTTTTTCATATGGAGTTTTTACTTCATGGCTAAAGATGGTTTTTTGTGATCCTTTCCACCTCATTCTCAACTCTATAAACACACATACACGCACACACACACTCTCTCTTATTTATTCACAATCCAAAAGTTCCAAACTACATCCTTTTTGTGTCTTATCCTCTCTAACTTTCTACAAGTCTGTGCAAATCAATTTCTTTCCCTTCCAAACTTTCACATAGGTCTTAGACCATAATTATAATGTGCTTTAGCTTCTATAGTGAGGAAATGATGGAGTTTGGGAGATTTTCCCTTTTGTCGGCGCGAGCAAAAGAAAGGAGGGGGAAGGCTTGGACGTGAGATAGGAGCAAATAAGAGCGATGATAGAAGGTTATGACACTTGTTTGAATGTTGGTAGGAAGTTGAAAGTGTTTGCTATAAATGAAAGTGAGTAAATCTCACTTTGAATCAAGTTATTGACTTGAAATATTGCTTGATATTTGCTTAATCTCTTGATAATTGCTAGCTAAATCACATGTTGATATGCTTACTATATATTAATAATAATAGACATCAACTGCTTAAAGTTAAACCTTGATTATATACTTCAAGGAGTATATAAATTGTTAAAGTAGCTGCTTGCTAAACCATTTATTACCTGGTTACTTGGCCTGGCTACAAGGTGATATTAGCAGAGGCTTTGGTTGAGTCTAGACAAGACTCGAGCCAAGGAGAGATTTGATATATACGGGATTGATCTAATCTAGATAGCTTGGCACATACATATGGTTCGGTAGATATATATGGGTCGGCCTATTTGAGTGGCTTGACATTGGAGGAAAGTGCATATGGTTTGGTATTGATGATTTTGGCTTGTTGGAATAGGGTCGTTCATGGGTCGGTGAGACAAGATCGGTAATGAAAGGCTGGCCTGACTAGTTCGGCCTCGAAGGGATTATATTAGGTGGCTCGGTCTTGGATGGTTCGGTGTAAGTGGGAGCGGCCTTATAAGAATTGATACATATGGGTTGACATTCACATGCAGCCTGGTCGTTGTGGTTCGGCTTTGGTTGAACGATATGTATGGTTCGGTATGGATCCTCTCAGTTAAGGTGGACCGGTCATATATGGCTTGGCATATGTCGTTCGGTCATGGTGAGAAGGCTAATGTGGGTCGGTCATACATGGCTCAACAGTTGTCACTCGGTACCTACGGTCAGTAGCTTGGATCCAATCTTAGTAGCTTAGCACATCTGGTTCGGAATGTATTAAGGAAGCCTTCGAATTACTAGGGGATATAGTCATTGCTTTCATGCTTCGAGTCACGTATCTAACTGCTCCGAGTCATGTGACTACTCGCTTCGAGTCATCCGCAAGGAAACCTTGGATCGGCATCACATGGGTAGGTGATAGAGGGTCGGTGCATCGAGATCAGTCAACCTGAATCATCTCTTATGGGCTGAAATGTCTTGTTCATGGGCCCACATAGGGGAACCAGCCTATCTTTAAATAGAGGGGCAGGGGTACAGTTGAAGGGACCTTTTTCGGGGAACTCTAGGAGCATTTGCAATTGTTTGCACTCGTTTCTTTTCTATTCAAACTTGCATTCAAGTTGTTTGTTTACGGATTGAATCTGTGCACAAATGATTAGAAAAGTAATAAAGATCATATTCAAAGTGGACGTAGGCAATTACGCCGAACCACCATAAATTTGGTGTTTCCTTTTCTATTGTTCTTTTTGCACTTAATTGCATTATTCCTCTGTTTTAATTTACCTTCTTCATTAAATACTCTACATAATTAGTGATCAATTTTGGTGCTAACATTTCGATGCTTTCACCGAGATGGTGCATTTTCAAGCTGTTCGGATCTACTTTCTCGCTACTGGATTGACAAATACCTTGAAGGAGATTCGAGTTCATTCTTAAGAGTTTATAGATTCTATTCAGAGTTCCGATCGATAACTCTAAGATGGAAAGAACACATACCAGATCAGCCTCCCAGAATGCGGATGTTAATGAGACCGCCAATGTCCAATAAGTGGGACCCATCAATCAACAAGCTAATCTAGGCACTGGGACCGCCACCGTCCTAAACCAAGCAGAAGTTGTCACCAGGACAGAGTTTAATAAGCTGATGAGAGAACTCGTGGAAAGCAGGAGACAGCTTAATGAGCAAATTCAGACTAACGCCAATCTCATGATCCAGATCGCTCAGCAACAACATCAGAACATTGGAGGAAGCCCCACTTCCTACTCGTCATCTGACAGCTCCGCTTTGTCAGATGAACATCACAGGCGTAGACGTCATAGGATTGAAACAGCACAAACAAGTGCAGTAGAGCAATCCAACAGAAATGGTCCAAGTTACATACCTGGGACCATGGCCCCCCACTTGCACCTGGGAAATCGCACCCAAGTTGGAGTGGGAAACTTTGGATCTGGGGCACGAGCGAAAGCCGTTCCACTGGCTCGCTAGGGTCGTAGCGAAGCAGGTCCCCAGGACATGCATTTGGGAAATCACCTACCAAGGAGGCACCAGCCGAAACGATCGCGCATGACAGATTCCAACTTGCCACCTCCCATCCAAACCCCGGATTTATCTGTTATGGTCAGACAACTAATGAGGAAAATCTGGGATAATCCAATGATGATTGGGGCGTATCTAGAAGCCATACTCCATTCATGGATACCATCCTACAGGCTGAGTACCCCCGGAAGTTCAGTATGCCTACTATCCCAGCCTATGAAGGGAAGACTGATCCCCGATAGCATGTAATGGGATACAAGTGGACAATGTATTCGACTAGGGTAAATGATGCGACTAAATGCTGATGTTTCCCAATAACCTTATCCAAAATTGCTACCATATGGTTCACTAGACTTCCCCCGCGATCGGTCTCCAGGTTTGATGAGTTAGCGATGAAATTTTTGGGGCAGTTTAGGATCCATGCCACTCACCCAAAGGACATGATGTCTTTATCCAGTGTGATCCAGGCTTCAGGGGAGTCGTTAAAGGATTATTTGCAAAGATTTCATGTTGCTGCTACCGAAGTTAGCAATCCAAACGACCTTGCTATTCTTATGGCCGTAATGCGAGGAGTAGATCTCGGCTCAGAGTTTGGTGATTGGCTGGCAGGAAAACCACCGATTACCCTGGAATGTTTTTATTTTAAGGAAAACCAATTCATGAGAAGAGAAGAGGCCAGGTGGACAAGGCTAAGCAGTGTGCCAGGGCCCAGCAAAGAAGTGGTGCAAAGCAACATTGCGGTAAAGCAATCTGGCGATAACTCTGGCAAGGTTCAGGTCAATTTTCAAAATAAGCTGAAGCAGTCTAAAGGATCTGAAGGAGGAAATTCCGGAAGAAAGAGGGAAGCAGGAAAGTGGAAACCAAGGATCCCAACCTGTAACGAATACACTCCTCTAAACACATCTCTGGAGAATATTTATTTATCAACCTGTAATACATTCCAATACCAAAAGTAGCCCCCAAAGGAATCCACTGAGGAACAAAAGCAGAATGGAAAATATTATCGCTTCGATGAGACTTACGGGCATAATACAGAAGAATGTAGGTACCTCCATGGTGCTATAGAAAAGCTGATTCGCCAAAAGAAATTACAGCAGTTTGTTAAGAGTCCGCAGGAAGGTGGACAGGGGACACCCGACCTCAATCGCGGGCAGGCTTTACATCGACCTGACGAGCCCTCTCGGACTGGAGAAAGGCTAGTCATAAACATGATAATTGGTGGACTTCATCCGGTAGACAAGAGTTGGAAAGAAATGGAACGTTATGCTAGTTCTCTAAACCACGGGGATTTTGAGTGCTGCTCGAACAAAGAGGACGGGACTCCAGCGAAACAGCAGCGAATGATGACATATGATATAGTATTCAGGAGTAGATGTCGATCAGGTGGAGGCACCTACCATTGACTCGATGGTCATCTCGGCCACGGTGGGGCCAGTGCTTGTGAGAAGGATATTGATTGATTGCTAGAGTTCTGTTAATATTATGTTCAAAAAGGCATATGACCAAATGAAGATGGAGACGGACAATCTAAAACCATCTGAAGCCCACATTCATGGCTTTAACGGTGTGGCTACTGATGCAATGGGTTTTGTTGAATTTACAGTTGAGCTAGGAGAAGGTGAACTCAGGAGGGTACAGATCCTACCATTCATTATTTTGGATGTTGATTCCCCGTATAATGTTTTTCTGGGCCGATCAGCCCTGGCGGAGTTTAGGGCAACTTTGGCCCCGTGGTGTTCGACCCTGAAATTTCCAACGGACAGAGGAGTTGGTGTAGTGCATGGCGATCAAGCGATTGGTCGTGCATGTTATGTGGCTTTGCTGAGAGAGGCCCAGTAAAGAGAGAAGGGAAGGGGTATGGACAACTCTGTCCGCACCCGTATTGCAAGTAACGCCCGAGCCTTGGCTCGGGCCACAGGGTCGGATCTATAGAGCATAGATCTGAGAGATGACGATGAAGAACCCAAGGAGGCTAAGGAAGCATGGGCTGAACTAATGACTGACATTCCATTCATCCATGATGACCCATTATGGGTGCTTAAGATTGGATCATAGCTAGACCTGTCAAATGGGTCGGGTTATAAATGGGTCGGCTAGAATTTTACCCGATCAATTCAAGACATAAATAAACCCAACCCGCTTGACCCATTTAATAAACGGGCTGTCCTAACCCGATATGTTTATTAAAAGGGTCAACCCGACCCAACCAGTTTAACAAAAACTGCAACAAAACAATGACAAAAACTACAGAAAAACTAAAAATTACTCCAATATATCATTAGTACTGCATCAATTATGAAAGATTCAAAAAATTACATCAGAAGATAACACAACAACTGGAAAATATTAGAAGATCCTACATAGTATAATTACAAACTACAACATTTAAAAACTAAAAGATTCAGCATAGTATAATTTAGTCGACAAACTTCACATTTGAATACAAAATCTGCATCAAATAACTGAATATACTGAAGAAAATATTACAAAAGCAGCAACATGTCATATACGGTAATAAAACTACAAAATATTTGCAAGTTCTGCATCGTAGAAGTAGTCTTGTAGGTTTGAAGCCTTTATGCACAGCCTTATAACCTGAAGCAAACAACACAAATTATCAGTTCATAGATAACAAATTGAGGGGCTTCGATTATACAATGAAGACAGATGAAAACCATTTTCCTTTTAGCAAAAAAAATAAAATTCAGCAAACTGTTAGCATATGCTATTAAACTAAAGATGTATATAAACCAAAAACTTAATGAGCAGCTAATCCTGATAAGCCTGCACGAGATCATATGTAAAAATGAGCACTCTATATGCTGCATACATAGGCAAAAACATGCAATATATCTAGGTAGGCATCCAAGTTATAACAAGTTATAAAACTGAAAAACATCAAAACGTTGTTTTTTAGTAACATTTACCTTTAAGATGAGCAATACCAGTATCCATAACTTGACAACAAGACATTTGCGACTCCTTTAAGTTAATAATAAGACCTATGCCAAACAAATTGCAAGTCATTAAGTATGAAAAATAAGATTAGTTGTGCGGCAAATAATGTACATTAATTAGGTGGTGATGTACATGAGCATCTACATAAATATGAAGAGGTTACTCTACACATTGTAATTTGGTTTTGCAACAGGTAAGTGGTTCTCTTAGTCTCATATGAAATCAGAGAATAGCCTACTCAGCATTTGTTAAGTGTTTAACTTAAGCATTACTTATACACACATTGAATAAATACCCTTGTCTACTTGCTCTGTCGGTCAATGGGTCACCGGCGATATATGTTTGATAAAAATATTTATGGCCGATGACAATTTTGTTGAATGCCAAAAATGATATAAAGCTTATGGTGAACATATACTTTTATGCTATTTAATATGCAAGAACTCAAGTTTCTACTCTCTATAGTTTTCAACTTGTTTAAGTGTATTCGGAAATCAGAATTGCTGTTGTGACTACATAGAAGTTCTCATCAAGCTATACGCGAACTTTGCGTGCTCTGTGAGGTATTTTTTTAGTTATCACGTAACAGAAACAAACATTTAAGAACTACAAGTTTTCTATATTTTACTGTTTTGATTCTATGCATTGGCTTCACCCCATCTTTGAGTTTTTAGAACAGGAGAAAGAACAGAAGGCATAAGCCTTACTAATCTACTTCTTTATTCATAAATAATATCAAAACTCAGAAATGCCTTCTGTTACTTTGAAAAGGCTGCAATCGACAATTCTGACTAGGACTTCACATTATCATTTATATTTTATATGCCATGCATATTTCTACCTTATAAATTGTAAACATCAAATTTAACAGTCGACAAACTCGTAGCTGACTATTAAATGACCTTGAATATATCCTTGCCCATCAGTAGCATTACTTATACCCACAGTGCTAGGCTCAAAATTGAAACATAAAAAGGTCACTTAACACATGCCAGTTAAGTTTATGACAGATGGTTTCTAACAATAAATGTCAGGTTAATTTTCCAATACATGATTAGAGTATATTTATGTAGCAACCCTCCATACCCAAAATTGACATATAATATAGTTCACTGATGATACCATGTTAATACTTGAGCATTCAAATGCAAGATTATTGTGGTAAAATTAAACCAATATAATTTACAATAGTACGAAAACCATACTCGCATTCTACGGACGGAATATAATATCATATCCAAAATAGTAAGTATATCAAAAGAGAAATAAAAATGAAAATCATACCTTGTATTATGCAATCAATGATCGTCTAAGGATGCTGTAGGAAGTTGAGTAAGTTGCTCCGCATCAACATGAAATTTGGAAATATCTTCATCTTCTTGTTCCACTTCCAAAGCAATTACATTCCCATACCACCAATCACGCATGCAAAGTAGAGCCTCCACAATATCATCTTTAAGGGAACCGCGATAATCGTCCAAAACTCTTCCACTAACACTAAATGCACTTTCGGATGCAACGGTGGTGATAGGCGCGACTAAAATATCTTTTGCCATGAAAGAGAGAACGGGATATGTAAGTTGTTTAGATTGCCAAAATGAAAGAATATCGAGTGGTAACTTACGATCTAGCGGTCCATCTTCTAAATATAACTTAAGTTCCGAATTATGCAAACTTTCAGCAAGCTCAATATAACAACCGGTATTTCACATCAGTTTATAATTGACATTAAACGATTAATATTTTCGCTAATTACCAATTGAAGTTTTTAAATTGAGTTAAAATTCTTTTATAAAATTGTTAAAAAGATTGATGGGTTTTTCTTTAAAAAAAAATTAATTAGTGGCCCCTGTTTTTAATTGGGGCGTGATGTATTTGCAAAGCAAATAACCCGTTTTTTTCCCTTTCATTTTTCATTCGCAACCCTAAATTAAAAATATACGAACGAAATGGCGGCCTCTCTCGTTCATCCTCTTTTCGAAGCCGCGCCTTTGTTAGCCGATCGCCGCTAGAGATGCTCGCGGCTGCTTGTTTGAGCTTGCCGTTGCTTCGACTAAGGTGAGTGAACTTTTTCACTCACATCTCCTTCAACTCGATCTTAGACAGTTTAATTTAGTTTTGAATGTCGATGATTTTTTGAAGCTTTCAATTCGCTCGGTTTTGAACAATTGATTGACTTTGCTGCTTGATTTTTCAATGTTGATGCTGTTCGACTTTTTGAGTTTTAACCTTGTTGTATTTCTTGAGTATCACTGTTTCAATTTAGATTTCAGTTGGCTGGTCACTCGAATGGATTAAAATGAATTTTGTTGTATAGCTTCGGCATTTTTGAAACCCCTGATTTTTGTGAAGATATTGCTCCGGCATTTAAAACCAGACTTGTTGAATTCATGGTTACCACCGCCTGATTTTAGTTGAACTTGCATGCCGGGTTATTTACTTTGTTGGCATCGGCTTCTGCTGTTCCATGGTTCCATTTTCACCATGTCATTGCAGTGAAACTTTGAGCTGTATATTTAATTTTTTCATTTCCCCTTGTATCTGACTTTGTGATCTGGATCCTTCATGTTGTCACTATGACCTGTCTCACTGTCATGTTTGCATTTGAGCTCCTTGATGTTGCACTGCTTCATCATGGCACTTGCCTATTTCGATTTGGGCATTGTCTCGTTAATCATGTCTACACTCTCTTGAGTCTTTATTCGATAGTTGCTTGTATATACACTTGATTCATTTTGATGGTTGCTATGCACTCTGGTTTCCAGAGGTATGATTGCAGCCTTTGATGCTTGCAGCCCTCTTGCTGTTTTCACACTGCTTCCATACTGTTTCACTTGTGTACTTCTGCACTTTGACATTGTCGGCCTCAGTGTTGTAACTGGATTTGTGTTCTGGTTCATGTACGATCTCTACTGCATATATAATCTCGAGCTCTATTGCTTGCAGTCCATATGTTCACACTGATGTACATGTATTTCCCACTTGTTTATTTACTTTGATTCTTTTGAACATTGTTCTTGTATCACTTGAGTCATTCGAGTCAGTTGATAATTTTGGACTGCTTCATTTGATTATGTGATGTTGCATCACTTGATATTGTCCTGTTCCTCGACTTTTGTTGCCTCTGCACATGTTACACTGAGTAGATGTCGACTGCATCACCATATATCTGTTGCAATTCTGTCCACTGCCCTGTCCTGTTGTACATGCTTACAATCAAATTGAGTATGATACTTGGTCTTGATATCACTGGTGCACTTGAGTGTGCACTGTGCATACTGCTTGACCATTTTTGCTGTGTTGATCATGTTTCTGGTACCTGCATCATCCTTTGTTGTATAAACTTCTGTTGGTCTTGGATTTGTGGTAATTACATTTGTATTACTTGATAGCATCAAACTTGAGTCATTTGCTGTTAGCTTTGAGCATGTTTGATTTGACCGTGTCATTTGCTTATGCTATTCATTGATATGGACTTGCAGTTGAGTTGCTTACTTCATGTCGCCTCGACTTTGGTTGTTGCATTGTGTTGAGTCATGATTGCAGTGACTTGACCTTTGCATTTCGTTTATTTTCCGAAATTTCACCTGAGTTGAACCCGTCGTTTTATTTTGGGTTTGACCTTGTGCCCGGTTGTGTACATCATCACTGTAGTGGCAAGGCAGTGCACGCAAGCGTGAACTGCAGCCACACGGAATTGAGTTTTTGGGTACATTATCACTGTTGTGGCAGGGCAGTGCACGCAAGCGTGAACTGCAGCCACACAATATGGCTTTTATTGATATTCTATTTTGTTTTGATTTATTGATCTTTTGCATATTTCATATGCTGTAGTGGCGAGGCAGTGCATGCGTGCGTGTACTGCAGCCCTACCCGTATTGTTATTTTAATTGATATTTCAATTGTTTGAACTGTTTCGTTTACTCAATTCAATATTTTGAATTGTACTTTGATTGGTTTAATTTGATGATTTTGTTGTTAATTGCCAATTAGGCAATTTTGATGTTTTCCAAATTATCTTCATTGATATTCTTTTTACTTATCTTTGTTGATGATTTGAATCTGCTGATTGTTGTTTAACACTGTTACGTGTTATATTTATCGTTATACGATTTCTTTATTTAAGGATCGGATAGACGAGATTTATTCTGACTGTCGTCTATTTGTTACTTAATTATTATCGCTTCAGTGCACTAATAACCGAGTTTGAATTAGACTGACCCGTGTACTATTTTCTTTTGAATCTAATACTCGGGTCAGACCGAGTATTTACAGGTTGTAGATATCTTACTTTGGGTTGCTGCTAGAGCTATGAATTCTTTTCATACTTTTGGAGTATTCGTTGTCATAGTGTAGGATGTTATGTATTCTTGTATAATATATACGATAATGTACTTGTGTATGTAAATTCCTGAGTCGACAATTGTAGTTGTATCATATGTATTGTATCACATGTATTGTAACTGACATCAGTTATTCTATATATGAGACCTTCCGTTTTATCTGTGTTCCGCATTTATATTATCTGTGTTATTATTATATTTACTGTCCTAAACTATTATAAACCATCGTAGTTCGTTTTATACTGGAATTGGGGTATGTCGATGGGAGTAGATAAATCAGAGATAAAAAATGAAAGAATATATATATCACTCTTATCGAGATAACCAATTCTAGTGTAAGGCCTAACTACAGATGGCCGCTCTTCAACAGCCTTATTCTCCACGCTAGTTGACAACATTACACCGTAGTGTTCTTGGCTAGCGTGGGTATAGAGGTGGGGCGTCACAGCTTGGTATCAGAGCCTGGGGTTTAGGACAAATATAAAACATAACTTAGATGGAACATGTGTTACAACTATTTGTCGATGTTTTATCTCTCATCTTTGCATATGATTATCTTTGATTGTTAGGTATGAATTCCTAACGCTTATTCATGTGCATTTGATTTTGATTTCGTGAAAGAATTTTGGCTTCTGCCTCCGTTTGCTTTACGAACTCATGTTGGGTTTTCGATGATGAGGATTTTGTTCTTGTGTTTTCGGCTTTGAATTGATTTAGCCGATGTTGATTTTGTTCGAATTTGGCCAATTAATGCTATTTTGAACTCTGGACTTTGTTCCACTTTTGTGCTATGCTATGGGTGTCATTGTGTACCTGTTACACTGTGATGAAAAATAGCTCGACCGGTTGCAAATTGAGTGATTTTGTTTTTTCACTCATATCTAGTTCGAATCTCAGCGATTTTGAACTTGATATTTTGTGTTTTCCCCGGCTTGATTTCCATTCGACTTCGGTCACTTCGTTTTTGTGAAATTGCTAATTTCTTGATTTCCAAGACTCTGACTTTGTTTGCCGATGAATTCTTTGATGATGATGTTGATTCGTTTTGTACTCGGCTGTGGCCATTACTTGTTAACTTCGACGTTGACTTGATTTTTACTTTTGTTGAAGTCACTTATGCATTTATGCTCGTTTTGCTTTGTTTTTCCAATTGTTAATCGATTCTTCTTTTCCGATTAGTTGTTATCACCTTTGTCGACTTTGATAACTTCTATTTCTGGAATTTTTGGGTATTTCTACTTTGATGGATTTGGAATCGAATTCTTTGGATTTTATTCACGTCTTCGAATGTGAATTTTAGTGAATTGATTTGGTTTCCAAATTTAATCGATTCTTGATTATTTCCCCGATTTGTTGCTATCATTCATTAGCGACTTTGGTGACATTTTCTTCGGGATTTTCGTGAACATACCTTTTGATGGATTCGGTATCGATTTCTATGGATTCTATTCGCATCTTTGTATGTGAATTCTTGTGATTGATTGTTTCTACAATCATTTTTGTGATTTGTCACTTTAGAAATATGAAGGTTTAAGTACTAGTAGTAAATATCAAAACTCTTTCATCAAAATGATTTCAACACTATTTTAATACAAAGCTCTTTTCCTAAACCGTTTTCCAATCTATTAGTATATACAAACCTTTACCTCACTCGGATGAGAAATCTAATTAAACGACTTAGTAAAACAAGTGGTATGAAACGTTTGCGTTTGCTTCGTCGGTTAATTCTTGGACTTGTTCGATTGAACCTTTTGTGACAATTTTCTAGTGAAGATCTACAGTTTGTTCGTAAATATTTAAGTTAAGCACGTGGTTATGGGACATGAAGCTAAACTTTTATATTTACTAACTTAGTGTAATTGACACCTCTTGATGATCATGACGATCATTTTTATGATTTAGTCTAGCAACTGTGCGATGTCTCTTAGTCTGCGAGGGAGACTAGACCCCGCTCTTGTGATGTTTCGCCATCGCATTTGTGTGATGTTTCGCCATCACATATGTGGGGTAGCGCCCCACGGTCTTCGGACCATTCGTGTGTCAAAATTTAATAGTTGGCCACCATGAGATAGCGTCTCATTTTGTGATACCGGTTGGTGAGTTTTCATGCTCCCATTTTATGTTAGGCCTTCCCCTTTTTATGATTTAGACTAGCGATTGTGCGATGTCTCTTTGTCTGTGAGGGAGACTAGACCCTGCTCTTGTGATGTTTCGCCATCGCATTTGTGTGATGTTTCGCCATCACATATGTGGGGTAGCGCCCCACGGTTTTCGGACCATTCGTGTGTCAAAATTTAATGGTTAGCCACCATGAGATAGCGTCTCGTTTTGTGATACCGGTGCTTTGAGTTTTCATACTCCCGTTTTGTGATAGGCCTCCCCCTCTTTGTGTTTTCTGGATTTCTTGTGTAGATTTCTAGAATTTGTGTTTTCTGGATTTCTTGTGTAGATTTCTAGAATTTTTGTTTTCTGGATTTCTTGTGATGATTTCTAGAATTTGTGCTTCACCAATTTTCGTGATTTCTATTGATAAGTTTTATCAATTTTTGTGCATTGATGAATTCGTTTGTCATTGACTTGTTATGAATACAAGTTTAGGGTATGATACCCCTTTCTATCTTGAGAAGATTCTTGTGACATTTTTGATGAATGAAAATTCATTGGTATTATATTTTGATGCCAATTATCTTGATGAGATTTTGACGTATTACCTTCAGTAACCGTCAATTTTAAAATGGATTTTCAAGCGGTTATTCCGCGATGCTTATTTTGTTGTTCGTTTTTACGGTATTTTGAGAAGTGCAATTTCCTTGTCGAAGTTGCTACTGATGTTGCTGTTTTAATCACGTGTTTTAAAAATTGTTTCAAAATAAAAATCGTTTCCAAAATTTTTACGGTTTACGTTTTCGAAAGAATGAGGAAGCGATTTAAACGTTTCAGCAAAATCGAGGACTATGACCCCTTTCTTTTGCTGATTCGCTTAATTCCTGACTTGTTCGTCTGAGAATGTAAATTATTATTTTTATAAAATAAATGAAAATTGTTTTCGGAAGTTTTTCACTTTGCGCTTTCAAAAGAATGAGGAAGCGATTTAAACGTTTCAGAAAAATCGAGGACTATGACCCCTTTCTTTTACTGATTCGCTTAATTCCGGACTTGTCCGTTTGAGAATGTGAAATGTTATTTTTAGAATACACAATTTTGCACTTTCAAGAAAATGATGAAGTAAATTAAACGATTTAATAAAACTCGTGGTTATGGGACATGTGCGTTTGCTATTTCGGTTAATTCCGGACTCGTTAATTGAAATATTTGTGATTTCTAATTATCATTTTTGATAATCAGATATTTGTTGTTTCTGATTATCGCTTGTGATAATCAGATATTTGAGATTTAATTATCATTTGTGATAATTAAAAATTTGTTGGTTTAATTATCGTTTTGGTAATTAAATATTTGTGATTTGAGATTTCTGATTATCGCTTGTGATAATTAGATATTTAAGATTTAATTATCGTTTTTGATGATTAAATATTTGTGATTTCTGATTTATCGTTTTTGATAATTAGATATTTGTTGTTTCTGATTATCGCTTGTGATAATCAGATATTTGAGATTTAATTATCGTTTGTGATAATTAAAAATTTGTTGGTTTAATTATCGTTTTGATAATTAAATATTTGTGATTTGAGATTTCTGATTATCGCTTGTGATAATTAGATATTTAAGATTTAATTATCGTTTGTGATAATTAAATATTTGCGATTTAAGATTTGATTATCGTTTTGATAATTGAATATTTGTTGATTTGAAATTTGATTACCGTTTTGGTAATTCCTGATTATCATTTTTGATAGTTAGATATTTGTGACTTGTGTTTTCTAATTATCTTTGTTGATAATTAGATTTACTGATTTTGCTGTCTTCTAATTATCGTATCGATAATTAGATATTGCTGTTTTGTGATTTCTATATTCTGATTATCTATTTGATAATTAAATTTTGTAGAGAATTTGTGAATTTCTTTTGTGAAATTAAAAGATTTTTTTGGTGTTTATGTTGTACTACGCCGGTGTACCGGCTCAATTTTCTGCTAATTCATGACGTTTTCCACGTCTTCCAATTACGGAAATGCCTTAGGGATTTCTGATTTTTGTTCTTGAGCCCAGTGTTATTGAAGAAATCGAAGTTTCACCAGATTTGACTCAGGAGCAATATTCTTTTCGCATCATTGCTTCGGAGGTTGAGCACCTTCGAAATAAAGATGTTTTTCTTGTGGAGATTCTCAGTGGTTCTCAAATCCTAAGGATTTCTCTTAGGAATCCAGAGAATTCATCGAGCAAACATGTTAAGGCATACTCATTCATGCTCTATATGGTGAACTTCCTATTTCAAATTTCTTCCTTTTGTGTTATTATGTTTTTGGGTTGTTACATTTTGTCCATTTATTCCTTAAGATTACGAGGACGCAATTTCTTTAAGGTGGGGGGTCTGTAACAACCCGGTATTTCGCATCAGTTTATAATTGACATTAAATGATTAATATTTTCGCTAGTTACCAATTGAAGTTTTTAAATTGAGTTAAAATTCTTTTATAAAATTGTTAAGAAGATTGATGGGTTTTTTTTTTAAAAAAAAAATTAATTAGTGGCCCTTGTTTTTAATTGGGCCATGATGAATTTGCAAAGCAAATAACCCGTTTTTTCCCCTTTCATTTTTCATTCGCAACCCTAAATTAAAAACATACGAACGAAATGGCAGCCTCTCTCGTTCATCCTCTTTTTGAAGCCGCGCCTTTGTTGGCCGATCGCCGCTGGAGATGCTCGCGGCTGCTTGTTTGAGCTCGCCGTTGCTTCGACTAAGATGAGCGAACTTTTCCACTCACATCTCCTTCAACTCGCTCTTAGACAGTTTAATTTCGTTTTGAATGTCGATGATTTTTTGAAGCTTTCAATTCGCTCGGTTTTGAACAATTGATTGACTTTGCTGCTTGATTTTTCAATGTTGATGTTGTTCGACTTTTTGAGTTTTAACCTTGTTATATTTCTTGAGTATCACTGTTTCGATTTAGATTTCAGTTGGCTGGTCACTCGAATGGATTAAAATGAATTTTGTTGTATAGCTTCGGCATTTTTGAAACCCCTGATTTTTGTGAAGATATTGCTCCGGCATTTAAAACCAGACTTGTTGAATTCATGGTTACCACCGCCTGATTTTAGTTGAACTTGCATGACAGGTTATTTCCTTTGTTGGCATTGGCTTTTGCTGTTCCATGGTTCCATTTTCACCATGTCATTGCAGTGAAACTTTGAGCTGTATATTTTATTTTTGCATTTCCCCCTGTATCTGACTTTGTGATCTGGATCCTTCATGTTGTCACTATGACCTGTCTCACTGTCATGTTTGCATTTGAGCTCCTTGATGTTGCACTGCTTCATCATGGCACTTGACCTATTTCGATTTGGGCATTGTCTCGTTAATCATGTCTGCACTATCTTGAGTCTTTATTCGATAGTTGCTTGTATATACACTTGATTCATTTTGATGGTTGCTATGCACTCTGGTTTCCAGAGGTATGATTGCAGCCTTTGATGCTTGCAGCCCTCTTGCTGTTTTCACACTGCTTCCATGCTGTTGCACTTGTGTACTTCTGCACTTTGACATTGTCGACCTCAGTGTTGTAACTGGATTTGTGTTCTAGTTCATGTACGATCTCCACTACATATATAATCTCGAGCTCTATTGCTTGCAGTTCATATGTTCACACTGATGTACATGTATTTCCCACTTGTTTATTTACTTTGATTCTTTTGAACATTGTTCTTGTATCACTTGAGTCATTCGATTCAGTTGATAATTTTGCACTGCTTCATTTGATTATGTGATGTTGCATCACTTGATATTGTCATGTTCCCCGACTTTTGTTGCCTCTGCACATGTTACACTGAGTAGATGTCGACTGCATCACCATATATCTATTGCAATCTGTCCACTGCCCCGTCCTGTTGTACATGCTTACAATCAAATTGAGTATGATACTTGGTCTTGATATCATTGGTGTACTTGAGTGTGCACTGTGCATACTACTTGACCATTTTTGCTGTGTTGATCATGTTTCTGGTGCCTGCATCATCCTTTGTTGTATAAACTGCTGTTGGTCTTGGATTTGTGGTAATTACATTTGTATCACTTGATAGCATCAAATTTGAGTCATTTGTTGTTAGCTTTGAGCATGTTTGATTTGACCGTGTCATTTGCTTATGCTATTCATTGATCTGGACTTGCAGTTGAGTTTCTTACTTCATGTCGCCTCAACTTTGGTTGTTGCATTGTGTTGATTCATGATTGCAGTGACTTGACCTTTGCATTTCATTTATTTTCCGAAATTTCACCTGAGTTGAACCCGTCGTTTTATTTTGGGTTTGATCTTGTGCCCGGTTGTGTACATCATCACTGTAGCGGCAAGGCAGTGCACGCAAGCGTGAACTGCAGGCACACGGAATTGAATTTTTGGGTACATTATCACTGTTGTGGCAGGGCAGTGCATGCAAGCGTGAACTGCAGCCACACGATATGGCTTTTATTGATATTCTATTTTGTTTTGATTTATTGATATTTTGCGTATTCCATATGCTGTAGTGGCGAGGCAGTGCACGCGTGCGTGTACTGCAACCCTACCCGTATTGTTATTTTAATTGATATTTCAATTGTTTGAACTGTTTCGTTTATTCAATTCAATATGATTTGAATTGTACTTTGATTGGTTTAATTTGATGATCTTGTTGTTAATTTCCGATTAGGCAATTTTGATGTTTTCCAAATTATCTTCATTGATATTCTTTTTACTTATCTTTGTTGATGATTTGAATCTGTTGATTGTTGTTTAACACTGTTACATGTTATATTTATCGTTATCCGATTTCTTTATTTAAGGATCGGATAGACGAGATTTACTGTGATTGTCGTCTATTTGTTACTTAATTATTATCGCTTCGGTGCACTAATAACTGAGTTTGAATTAGACTGACCCGTGTATTATTTTCTTTTGAATCTAATACTCGGGTCAGACCGAGTATTTACAGGTTGTACATATCTTACTTTGGGTTGCTGCTAGAGCTGTGAAGTCTTTTCATACTTTTGGAGTATTCGTTGTCATAGTGTAGGATGTTATGTATTCTTGTATATTATATACGATAATGTACTTGTGTATGTAAATTCCTGAGTCGACAATTGTAGTTGTATCATATGTATTGTATCACATGTATTGTAACTGACATCAGTTATTCTATATATGAGACTTTCCGTTTTATCTGTGTTCCGCATTTATATTATCTGTGTTATTATTATATTTACTGTCCTAAACTATTATGAACCATCGTAGTTCGTTTTATACTGGAATTGGGGTATGTCGATGGGAGTAGATAAATCAGAGATAAAAAATGAAAGAATATATATACCACTCCTACCGAGATAACCAATTCTAGTGTAAGGCCTAACTACGGATGGCCGCTCCTCAATAGCCTTATTCTCCGCGCTAGTTGACAACATTACACCGTAGTGTTCTTGGTTAGCGTGGGTATAGAGGTGGGGCGTCACACTCAATATTTCTAAATATATCAAATTCCTCCATTACATCAACACACTCCTGCGAATAAGGTCTCATAAATGGATCGCTACAATCTAATTCTTTTGATCCACTTGCTTCATTGTTCGATTCCTTCTCTATTTTTCTTTTGTACTCTTCGTAAAGACCTTTTATTTTGACTCTACCACCTCAAACTTTTCACCATAATCATTGCCATAAAACCTTTTGTAACAAAACTTGACAAACTCCATCTTATATCGGGGATCAAGAATGCAAGCAATGCAAAGCAATATACTAAATTCACTCCAATATTTGTCGAACTTTAAAAACATTCTACTTGCCATTTCTGGCATAAAATCATTAGATCCCATGCATTTTTGCAATGTAAACAAAACCATAACAATTTTCGGAAAAAACAAATTAGATGTTGGGTATTTCGTTCCAGAAAACAAGCAAGTGACATCATAAAATACTTCTAAAAAGTCGGCAATTTTTTTCGCTTTCATCCATTCCTCTTGTGTAGGACAATAAATATAATTTTTATCAACAAGCTCTAAACGAAAAAGTGCTTGTTTATAATATATGGCACTTTTCAACATAATAAAGGTTGAATTCCACCTTGTTGTAACATCTTGACGCAATCCTTTGTTACTATTATCCAACGAAAGATCAGCTATACATTGTACGAAATGTTTTTTTCTTGATTGCGAACCTTTGATATACTTGATGCTTTACCTTATATTATTTAAACACAAAGCAATGCATTTTAAACCATCTTGTACCATTAAATTTAAAATATGTGCCGTGCATGGCACATGCAAATATTCTCCATTTGCAATCAAGGCTTTACGATATGTAAGATGAGGCTCTAGTTGCTCCACAAATTTATCGTTAGAAGAAGCGCTATCTAATGTATAAGCAAATATCTTATCTTCAATGTCCCAATAAGCAAAAGACTAGATATTTTTCCAAAAATAGCAGCTCCGAAATGTGGTGGTGGCATAAGACAAAAACTTAACAATTTTTTCTTTAGTTACCATTCATCATCAATAAAATGAGCCGTTAGGGTGATATAGCCATCCGTAGTAACCGATGTCCATAAATCGGTTGTCAAACTTACCCTTCCCGTACATGTTTTCAGAAAACATTTAAGCTTATATTTTTCCATTCCATATAATTTCAAAACATCAGTACGAGAGGTATTTCTCGAAACGGATAGAACTCTATCGTTAAGATATGAATGTATATCACGAATGCCTTCATAATGAACAAACATAAATGGAAAATTGTGTCTAATAATTGCCTTGGCCATTAACTCTCTATATTTATTTTGATTAATAATTGTTTGATTTTGTTGCAATGCTTTCGCACTTATCATGGAACATCTCGGTATGTGTTTTCTTAGATTGGAAGTACCGTACTTACCTCCCCAAATATATGACTTCTTACATTCCTTACAATAACATGTTTGCTTTTCCCCTTCCACGACTTCATTCTTTTGAAAATACTCCCAAACTTCAGAATGAGTACTCCTAACTCGCTTTTTCCCCACAGAACAATTTACCGAATCAAGTTCATTCTCCAAATCCTCCATAGCAGCGTTATCATGCTCGATTGAATCCATAATCTACCACTTGAAAATCACAAATAAATATTCTATTTTGCAATCAATGTATCATTTTACCGTCAAAAATTTACTTAAGACGAGATAAAAACAACTTTCAATCATTCAAGAGTTATGGGAAATCAAATAAAAATTGAGTGGGATAATTGAAATAACCTTGGAATATAAATAGGTTGCAAAGTAATCAATGATCAATCCATGCTGACACAAATATTAGTGATCAATAGAGAAAAACGTGTAGCAAGCTAGTGTTTCACTCACTTTTTTGTTCTTGTTCCACAGATATATTCTTCTTCTAAACTATCTAGTCCTTCCTTTCTATAAAGTAAACAAAATTAAAGAATCACTTTTATAACCTAACAGCGTGGTAGTTTATATTGTCAAAGCATAGAGAGATCAATTAATAACCTAACAGGGTAGTCTATTTTCTTTGTTATTTATCATGAGGTTGATGCATATACTCTCTGGAGATTTTACATGGACATGACACTGTCCATTTTACCAGACTATTGACAAATAAAATCCCCTACAGTTTTTCGGTTGAAACATGAATGGTAGTCAAGATAAATTAAACAAAGTTATAGTAGTGGTAGAGCAAAAGATGACTTTGTTGAATACTAAACGGTACAAATTGTTTCCTTGTAATAGTGTTACTTGTAAATTTTATCTGAATCATCAAAAGAATAAAACACATGCAAAACAGATTCTAGTCTAGTGAGATAAAATATTCAATGACTATGAAATCAAAATTTTTCTTTTAGCCTTAGAGATATACAATATTTAAAGCCTAAACAGAAGGTCCATAGATTTGAAGAATGAGAAAATTGAACCTGTAAATTGAATAAAATTACAGAACTATAATATGATAAAAGGCCGGTATATTGTTCTATATAGTTATATTTCTTTCTTTTTTCCTTAGAAAAACACACAAGATGGTATTTTGTTAAGAAATTGGTATACTCCATTGAAAGATTAATGTCATCAGCTTGCACTAAATAAAAAATACAATTTTCCTCCAAAGAGTGTTTTAAGTTGATAAGAGTAAGAAAAAATGAGCAAGAAAATTGTATACTCGGTTGGAGATTTTTTTCTTTTAAGAATCAATTACAGAAAAACAAATTTCAACATTTCCATCAAATAAATTGGTAAAATCAAATATATATGTGTGTATACTAAATTTAATTTCATTAAAAGAAAGTGTATTAAATAGGTCATAATTTTGTGGATTAAACACATGCATATCTTTGGACATAATTGTATATCTTTGGACATGGCAGAAGATTATCAAATAAGTTCTGGCAAGAACAGTAAATAAATATATTAAAAAGAAGTGTTAGTTTTACATTTGCAAAAAATTTAACCAATAAACAGTAAGGATATAATGATATCAGAATGACAAACTTTTTGCTGCCAAGTGATTTTGATGACAGTATGCTGATTTGGAATCAAAATACAACTATCACCCATTTCTATGTAAATAAATATAAACCATTTGACACAGAATGTCTTCTATTTTCAGGAATAAAATGGTCCAAAATTATAACTTTGTCGGTTGAAACATGAATGGTGGAATTAAATACGAGAATCAGTATCAAAGTGAGCTAATTATGTTGTCTTTTTACTGTAAATTAATTAATGTGGGGAAAGAAAAAATAAAGACAATTACGAAACAAACAAATCGGCGGATTACTGTTTGTTTAAAAAACAAAAGCAGATTTACTGATATTTCGTCTGTAATAATGATAACCCTTTTCGAGTTGAACTAATTTTCATTTGAATCCATTTGATTTGATACACCATATACATAAACGCCATAATAATACATCATTTTAATCGCTTCGCGTAAATTAAAAATCAATTTAGGATCAATTTAGCATCAATCAACAGACGCTGAAGGTTTACAAATCCTTGACATGAAAATTAGACAAAATCGCAAGAACTAAATTACCTAGGGTTTACAAATCTAAACGACGATGAAGCTCGTACTCTTCATTCACTCGAAAACAAAGTTAAGGTTGTCGAACGTATCGTTTTTTCTCTTGGACTGATTAAAGTTAGACTTTAGGGTTGTGGAACGAAAGGAGAGAGATTGCCTCTTTTTTTTCTCAGCAGAAATTAGGGTTGGATGGGTAAGCGTAATTGGGTTGGTATGGGAAATTTTTGTTGGCAGCTGTAAACAGGTTGGATGAAAAAAATAATTAAACGGGCTGGGCCCAACCCTTTTAATTTTAGGGTAAGTGGGTTGGGTAAGTGAGTTAGGGTCAGTTTCGACGGGTCTAATCATAGCTCAACCCCTCGATGATAAAGGATCTTACCGATTTCCTCTAAGCGAATCTAGATGTTTTCGCGTGGACCCATTCCGATATGTGTGGGATTACTCTCGCCATCATAAGACATGTTGAACATTGACCCAAAATATGTGCCAGTGAAGCAAAAAAGGAGAGGCATGGACCCAGAGAGCTCCGCTGCTCTCAGAGAGGAGGTGGACAAACTCAAGGCCAATGGTTTCATCCACCACGCCCTCTATCCTGAATGGGTATCTAATCCTGTACTGGTGGGGGCAAACGGAAAGTGGAGGACATATGTTTATTACTCAGACCTTAACAAGGCATGCCCTAAGGATAGTTTTCCTTTTCCTAGAATTGATCAGCCGGTTGACTCGACAGTAGGACACGAATTATTATCATTTATGGATGCGCATTCGGGATACAATCAGATCTCGATGCACATTCTAGATCAGGAGCATACCACTTTTGCCACGGATATTGGACTGTACTATTATGTAGTGATGCCTTTCGGATTGAAGAATGCAGGGGAAACTTATCGATGTTTGGTGAATCAGATGTTTAAAGACCACATTGATAGAACGATGGAAGTCTATGTGGATGATATGCTCGTGAAGTCACGACAGTCAAACGACCACATTCGATGCTTAATGGAGATGTTTGATATACTCAGATATTATGGGATGAAAATCAATCCACTGAAATGTTCCTTCGGTGTTGCATGCGGAATGTTTTTGGGTTTTATTGTCAATGCACGAGGAATCGAAGCCAACCTAGAAAAGATTCAGGCTATTCGAGACATACAGGCACCCAAGACTATAAAGGAAGTAAACAGCCTGAATGGAAAAGTCACCGCGTTGAGTCAATTTATTTCCAGAGCGACCGTCAAATGTATTCCTTTCTTTAATGTGATAAAGAAAGGGAAGAGAAATTTTGAATGGATGCCAGACTATGAGGATGCATTCTGAGCTCTAGTGGGGCACTTGGAGAGGCCCCCGGTTCTGTCAAAGCCTGTGGACCATGAGGAGTTGTATGTTTACTTGGTCGTATCTCAGCATGCCATCAGTGCAGCTTTGATTCGTGAGGAGGACCGAATCCAAAATCCAGTGTACTATGTTAGTAAGCATTTAACAGGGGCAGACAGAAATTATCCTAAGATTGAGAAGTTAGCCTACTGCTTGGTGATCGCATCATGCAAGCTCTGTCCGTATTTTCAAGCACACTGGTCTGTGTTTATACCAATCAACCTCTGTGGCAAGTGCTCCAGCGACCAGAAACCTTTGGAAGGCTACTCAAATGGAACATTGAGCTGAGTCAGTTCGATGTCACTTACCTACTATGGAGGGCTATCCAAGGGCAAGTGCTAGCAGACTTCCTTGCAGAATTCCTCATATCAGACGAGTCAAGCAGTAGTGATGTGATCCCCACTGTTCGATGGAAGCTGTACACCGATGGGGCATCCAATAACCATTGTTCTAAGGCTGGCATTATTCTTGCAACTCCCAAAATCAATCAATTTGTTATGCTTTGAAACTCGATTTTCCAGCTACGAATAACGAAGCTGAGTATGAAGCACTGATTGTCGGCTTGAAACTTACCAAGGAACTTGGAGTAAAATCAGTTGAAATCTTTTGTGACTCACAATTGGTGGTGTACCAAGTACGGGGAGAGTATCGGGCAAAAGGGGAAAGACTTGCCCCATACCTCGCTCGGGTTCAAGAATTGTTGGCGGACCTTATATATTATGATATTTCACATATCTCGCATGAATAAAATGGGGAAGCCGACTCATTGGCAAAATTCGCAAGTACTGGTGGTGCACAACAGATGGGCATGGTTCCCGCCAAAACCTTACATGCCTCGAGTGTAAATGAGATGGAAATAGATTTTGTGTTAGGAGCGAAAATTGAAAGGAAGTCGTGGATGGCCCCATTCAAAGAATACCCTTTACATGGAACATTGCTCAAGAGAAAGAACGAGAGACAACAAGTCGTTCGCAAGGCCGCGCGATAAATAATGCAGGATGGAATGATGTATCGGAAAGGATTCTTAGTTCCCTTACTCAGGTGCATCGCCCACGATGAGATAAAGTGGGGCTTAAAAGAAGTACACCTGGGGGAATCAGTGATCATACTGGGAGGCAGACGCTAGCAAAAAAGATCCTGCGCTATGGATACTATTGGCCGACCGTGAATCAGGATGCCGCGGCTATGCAAGGAGTTGCGACAAATGTCAAAAGTATGCAAAGATCCCAAGAGCACTGTCGACGGAACTCACGCAAATGGTTAGTGCATGGCCATTTGCAATATGAGAATTGATATAATAGGCTCGTTTCCATTCTCCAAAGGTGGTGTGAAATATGCAATTGTCGCGGTCGATTATTTCACCAAGCAGGCATAAGTAGGGCCCTTAGCTACGATCACCATCAAAAAATTCATTAATTTTGTTGCATGAAACATTATATGTCGCTTTGGCCTCCTATGAACTATCATTACTGACAACGAAACTCAATTTGAGAGCAGTGAGTTCAAAGAATTTTGTCAAAAATATTGCATTGAGAAAAAGTCTGCAACAGTCGCTCATCCCAGAGCAAACGGACAAGTTGAAGCCATAAATAAGATAATCAAGTCCATGTTGAAAAAGCTTTTAGAGAAGGCTAGAGGCAAATGGATGGATGAACTTCCAACAACACTCTGGGCCTACAAAACCACCCACAAGTCCACGATTGGGCACACTCCATTCACCTTGGCATATGGCACCGAAGCTGTTATGCTAATGGAACACGAAGTTCCCTCTCACCGGGTGACTCAATATAATCCTAGGACGAATCAGGATCTCTTACTGGAATCATTGGATTTTGTTGACGAGAAACATGAAGAAGCTGACTTAAGGGCGGCTGCATATTGGCACCGAGTCGGTCGATATTATAATGAAAATGTTCGATCGAGAACTTTCGATGTGGGAGACCTTGTTTTGAAGCGATTTACTAGTCCCGTCGCATATGAATCCCACATGGGAAGGTACATACGTCATCGAATGGGAGCTTGGAGAAGGAACCTTCAAGTTAGTGACTTCCAGTGGCGTGGCGCTCCCTAAAGCATGGAATAGCGAGCATTTGCGTCGTTATTACACTTGGTTTATTTCTTTTGCATTTTAGTAGCAGTTGTTTCCAGAATACATTTCGTTTGTTTTTCTCTTTTTCTGACATATAATAAGACAATTTAGTTTGACCTTATTTTCTATAATAATAAAGGCTTGAAGCTATTTTCCTATATTTTATTGGTGTTTTGTGTTTTGTAATATCATGGAAGAATAAAATTGCATTAATCTGTCTGGCGTGTGAACACATGCACAAAGCTAAAAGTCGATTGGCTTACGATTCAATAAATCTCTAAGTCCCCGGAGCGTAGACTAGAGCACTTTGAGTCTCCGGAGTTCAGACTGGAGTATAAATGATTCCATAAATTTCTAAGTCCCTGGAGTGCGGACTAGAATACTCTAAATCCCCGGAGTGTAGATTAGAGTATAAACAATTCAATAAATCTGCAACTCCCCGGAGTGCAAACTAGAGTACTCTGAGTCCCCGGAGCGTGGAATAGAATATAAACTATCCAATGAATCTCTAAGTCCCGGAAGCTCAGAATATAGTACTCTGAGTCCTCGGAGTGCGGACTAGAGTATAAACGATCCAATAAATCTCTAAGTCCTTGGAGTGTGGACTAGAGTACTCTGAGTCCCCGTAGCGTAGACTAGAGTATGAACGATTCAATAAATCTCTAAGTCCTCGTAGTGCGGACTAGAGTACTTTGAGTGCCCGGAGCGTGGACTAAAGTATGAATGATTCAATAAATCTCCAAGTCCCCGCAGCACGGACTAGAGTACCCTGAGTCTCCAGAGTGCAGACTAGAGTATAAACGACTCAATAAATCCTCAAGTCCCCGGAGCACGGACTAGAGTACTTCGAACCCCCGAAGTGCGGACTAGAGTATAAACGATTTAATAAATTTCTAGTCCACGGAGTGCGGACTAGAGTATAAATAATTCAAAATCTCCAAGTCATATGGAAGATGACTGGAGCTTACGTAACCCAAAAGACACTGAATTTCAATTACAAGTTAGGTGATAAGCTAAACGATGAGAGTCTGTGAATACAAAAGAAACAAAATTTTATTTACTAATCAAAAATTAAGTTTCATTACAACTACTCCGAAGTCTAGAGCAAAATTCTATCCACAACGACTATAAAAAAATAAAATGAAACAACTACATGATTTAGGTTTATTCAAGTTGAGCGAGGAATGACTACATGAGAGCTACCTCTTTAACTTTTTCTCCTTCTTTGGCTTCTCCGAAGGCTCCTCAACCGAACGTTTTCTCCTAGATCCCTTGCTTCCCAATGAGGTGGTATCCGGGGGAGGAAGAGAGACCTCCAGAGGTGTGGTCCCATCGGAGAGAATGACCTTCCAGGGCCTATTTAGAGGATCATCAAGTTCCACCACCTGAGGTTCAATCTTAACTTCAGCTTTCTTTTTCCCTTCTTCCATGATTTTCTCCTCCATGCTCAGCTTCAAAGTATGGTCGGAATCCCCTATGATTTCAACCTCGTCATATTCATCTACAGGCGAGGGGTTCTCAAGTTTATACCCATCCAGCACCCCGATAACTTGAGCATCGGGTCCAGGGGTATCCCTAGTGTGAAGTGCCTCTGCCACTTTCTCTTCCTGCTCCATGGCGACATCGCTCCTTGGAATCGGTTTGGGTTCAAAATGGCTTACATAAAGTCATAAAAGACAAATGTTAGAATACATCTATTACTAGACAAAAGCGAAGGTCTCTTGAACTCTAGAAGGAAAAGCTACATACTGGTTTCCAGTCGATTCTCAGCTGTTGTGGGAGTATCTCCCTCTAGAATAGGAGATAGAATGTGAACACCAAGCCCGGGCTTCTCCAGGACATAACCAACATGCTGATCAAGAGACCCAAGTGAGAGCGATCGACCGGCTGAACGAGATAAGGAGCCGGAGGCTCTGTTCAAGATGGGCCAGCAATGTCATCCTTACCCTTTAATGATGAGGAGTCTCTCCCGAAGAGGGCTTTCACCGTGGATAAGTCGAAAGGCTCGTTTCCTTGAAGCACTTCCCTTACAAGAGCACCTTCATCAACTTCTTTGGTGCCCAGCTCAACTCTTTTAAGTTTTATTAAAGTATCCCATGCTTCGGCCATTGATTCGAGGTAACCCTCACCTAGAAAAGATAGGTCACGGTGCATGAGAACTCATGCATTATACTCGGCAATGAGGGGATCAAATAAGCACTTAATCTCTTCTCTACCGGCCTCAATAGCTGTCTCCAGACGAGAATCATCTTCTGTGAGCACCATTTTCTTACCCTCCTCGCGAGCTATCTCCTTTAACGCTTCAACCTTGGAAAGTTCTTCATCGAGCTTCGACTTTAGGAGTCGTGTTGCAACAATTTCATCGCAATATCGCTGTGACTCCTCCCGCGCAGCAGTTTTCTCTTCTTTCTCTTTCAAGATAGCTCCTCCAGCTCTTTAACCCATCGAGCGAGAATATCTTTTCTTTCTAGATAGAATCTTTCTCTAAAGCTAGAGCACCACTGCGTTGGATTGCTTCCTCGATTTCTTTCTTGTGAGTGGTCGCCAAGCAACTAACTGCCTTGGCCCTATCCTAGGCATTTTTCTAGGTGGCCTCGATTTGAGATTTGTATGAGGATAGCTTTTCACCCTGGGCTTTAATGATATATTTGTCGTGAATGGTTTCAAGTTTCAAGCGTTCAATTTCATGTTAATGTTCCATGGAAACCTTTGAAACTTTCTCCACCAAATGTACGAATGCATCATGCTGGACATAAATATCGTTGTTGCAAGCGATGGCGCTTTGTTTGACATGTACGGGAATTGGATGAATCGTAGGGAGAAATTTCAATCCATCGAAGCATATCTTTGGGAATGTAGCCTTAAGCTCAGCTAATTTTTCTGCTGTCGATGGGTCATGTGCAGAGGCCGGGGGAGTCTACCTAGCTAGAGTCACAGATTTATTATGGGGTTCATGGGATAGCTTGTTGTTCGACGACCAGAATGTTGGTCGTGGGGAGCTTCGAATTGGGATCCCTTCTGAGTAGATTTCTCCCTACTGTGCTCTGACTGAGGGGGAGGATCGTTTGGATATGAGGAATGGTTGTAAGTACTTCTTCTAGTAGATGATGAATCTTTGGGATGATAATATCTGTCACTGCTGTCTTTCCTGTCTCATTGTTTATCCGATCCTGAATCTCGACTGGAATGGTAGATGATAGAGGAACCGCGAAGGTGGTCAATGTCGAGTGTATGCCCCATATCACTTGCATAGAAAACCAAGTGAGGACATTTAGTGGGAATCATATGATGATTAAAATTCAAGTGTAGGGTGAAGTGTAAGTCTTTGTGTGTGGTGTGTGTCCTGGTGCTTCGCCCCGATGGACCGATGTTTTTTGCTTTACTTACTGAAGTTTTCTCTCGTTGATGACGAGCCTGGGCACCTTTATCGCTTCTCGCAGGCGAATTAAGTCCCACCTTTATCGCTTCTCGTAGGCGAATTAAATCCCATAGCCTCAGGGTCATTAAAGCCATATTTAGTATGTCGTCAGGGAGGGTCACGTCAGATATACCCTTTAATGAACCCTCTTAATTTTGAAGAGATGACTTTTTTCTCCACTGGAGTTATTGTAACCTTTAAGGTTCCGCCCACTATTTTCTTTTTTAGTTTTTAAGATAGGGTCTTTTTCCTCTTTGAAGAAGGATGCAGTTCGTCGATGCCGGGTGCGTTAGCACTGGTGCTGGGTCGGAACATATATTCTCATTAGTCGCTTCTGGCACCTCGGTTTCTTTGATTTCACCTTCCTCAGTTGTATCCGAGACACCTCCTACAGGGGGCACCAAAGGTCCAGCTTGCTCTTCGCCGTTTTCCATAGAAGATCCGGTTGTAGTGGCGTCAATTAGAAGACTAGTTCGATGGCCCTCCTCTTGTAATCATAACTTCGAAAGCAGTTCATTGGAAATAATAGACTTAATGTCCCGATCTCTCACGGGAATAGCTCGAATGGCCTCGACGGCCTCAGAATACCCAGCGCCTTCAGGTCGGGGCAGATACCTGTAAGAGTCAATAGAAGTTCAGAAAGGATGCACTTCGAGCCTTAGACAAATATTAGTTTAAAAATGAAACTTACTCCCTTCCATCCATCTTCTCGCAAAAACAGGGGGCAGCGTATGTAAAACCACTCTTGTTTATACTGGGAAAGTTTACTCCACGCACCCATCAGAATCTGGCATTTGGAATATGGCTCGAGAAATATGAAGGATGGACCGTCGGAACGTCTCTTGAAGTGGTAAATATTACGGATGTCCTCGGGAGTAGGGAGTCTAAATAAGGCGCTCATAAAGAGGACGCAGGTACCATGAATAAATGCATGGCTGTTAGGGTGTAGTTGTGTAGGAGAAATCCCAATATACCACAACACTTCACGGAGGAATGAATTGAAAGGTGGCACACTTCCGACCTAGCACATAAATGTAACATGTCGATTTTTCGTTGCCGAAAAACCGAATAGTTATGGGTTTAATAAAAAGAAAAGAAGAAGAAGGAAGAAAGAAGAGAGGGAAGAAAAAGAAAAGAAGAAGAAGGAAGAAAGAAGAGAGGGAAGAAAAAGAAAAGAACAAAAGAAAGAAGAAGAAAAAGGTAGAAGATAGAGGGAAAAGAAAATAGAAAATTTTAAAATAGAACAAAAAGAGAATAGAGAACATAGAACGGAACAGAAAACAACAGAACAACATCAGAATCTCACAATTCGCAGCGGAACAACATATAATAATAAATGAATAATCTTTAAACAAAGAACTATATCAGTTATTACATTTTATACATTTCATTTCATTACATCATATCATCAAAGTGTACAACAATAACAACAACAACAGTGCAGTGGAAAAAGAAATACTATATAAGTAATACGCCATGCCATCCATCTTGCCTCCAGCAACTCCAGAATATCCTGAATATCCTGATAAACCTAACTCTTGACTGCCCGTGTAGAAATTGGTGGGCACCCAGAGTTTAGGAAGGAAAAAAATAAACTCCGAGTCAGTCATGTGACTGGTGTGAGAACTCAAAACAGTTTATTTATCTTTAAAATCAAAATAGAGGAATATTTTTAAATTCAATTCGCAATGCTTTTAAAAATGAGACTACCATAAGACCTCCTGCCACACACACAATGCAAACGCAGACTTGGAGAAGATTTCTCCTTATGATAGTCAAACATGCTTGATACGCATTTAAAAAGAACATTTGATATTATTACTAGTGCATAATGTAGAAAATTCATTTCGAAAGTAGAATATAAATCTTAGCCAGCATAGGTACCATTATATTATGCCTACTAATAGCTACCATATTAGATGGCAGGTTCTACAACTAAAACCGTACAAGTTTCGTATTGTTTCTTTGGATTTCCAACAAATGGTCAGGCCAAGGAACTTCCCATTGCCACATGAGAATGCCTCTGGAAAGACATCCCCGAGAACCAAACCGGAACTCTGCCAACACAAGGCCGGGTTACCCCTAACTGGGTAACTACTGACACGAGCACGCCATTCCCCGATCGTAAACGACCTTTCTCATGGGATCCCGATAACCAACAACCACAAAGTAATAAATTCGCAGTAACCACATAGGTTAAATATCTGGGCTCCATACCATGATACCACCTCTATCAAGAAGGAAATGTACATACCCTAAAGGGAGCTACCCCTCATAACCTTGCCGCATCTTTCCTGTTTTGACCATTTCGGGGTGTGAGGCTCGACGAAGTCACGTCCACAAAAACATACTTTATACAAAAGCCATGCTTTGGGTCAACAAATGATCAACACAATGATCACCAGGATAGACGATCAAATAAATGATCCTATCACAAATAATCAACACAATGATCATTTACAGCAACACTCAGCATGTCACATAACCAAATTGGGAATACATCGCTGATAACATTCAACTACATAACCTCTGAGCTCGTACGTCTCAGAGAAGGGTGTTAAGCTAAAAGAATAAATTCTCCGCCACCAACAGAAATATATTTGAAAGAAATCGGCTTTATATCTCAACTTGTAATGTCAGACATACAATCCATACAAGTCTGTTCCGGGCTCGAACAAAACCGAAGGCACTTACAAAGAAGTCCTTGCAATCCGGATATCCACAATCCTGATCGGATTCACCATCACATATGGAGAACTCTATACCGTAGCTACTCGGTGCAGAGTAAATCGACAGGTCATCCTATCGCTCTCGCAAATACCGGGTCTTCAACACCGATCTTCAATGCAATTCATAACGACGTATCACATATTCGGAATGGGTTATACGACCCCATGGTCCTTTCCCGGTTAACCCGAATAGTGAGCGCTTATTCAAAAATAAGTGTAGCATTCACATTCAAACAAATCACATCAATTACCCATTCAAAGGGAAATATTGGTAGTCGGTTATTGAACTATCAATGGATGTGCACACATCACCAGTTTCCAAATAATTTTTTCAAATTATTTATTTTCCAAAATATCTTTACAAGATATATTATTTCATACTTCAAAAATAAATCAATATTTATTTTTAAACAAATTCCCCTTTCTATTCACAAATTCCATAGTGAATTTATAATCCAAAATATCTATGAATATTCGATTTCAATTATTCATTTCAATATTTCTTTTCAATTTATCTTCAAAAAGATAAATTCTCAAAATATTCACTTATATTGGAAAACATTTCCATACTTATACATTCATAAGTAATTCACAAATTTTATTTATTTTCAACACTTGGAAAATATTCAATATACTTCAATCAAAAATAAGTATATATTTCATTCTTTAAGGAAATCATTCTCTTAAACATATTTATTTGGGCCAAAACGAATGTTACGTAAAACATCGTTACGACAACCCAAAATCACTAGTATAGGGATTCGAAATTAAAATAGATATATAAATCCGAATACTATACAAAACATTTCCTTTCGGAAATCATTTACTATAACAACAGTGTTATAGTCCACTATTTCCTTCTATTTCTCGAAAACGTCTATTTCAACAATAAATGTTGAAATCTATGGTTTCGAATCTCAACACATTTTAAAACATCGTTAGATCGTTTTAATTCTATTTGAAATATCCAAATCCAAAACAATTTCTTTAACGTGTTATTCACAAATTCAAAAACGTGAATATACTTCATTAACAATTTCATCCTTTTATTCATTTTAATTCAAAGGATTATTCACTATTCAAAAATGTGAATATAACTCCATTTATAGGTTTCAACAAATTTACTTATCAAAATAAGTCGTTTGTGAATTTATAAAACAACGTTTATAAATTCCATTTCTATTTATTTTATAACAACTTTTTATAAATCTCTTTTATTAACCTATTCGATTTATAACTCAATTATAAACTAAAGGTTCATATTATAAGTGAAATACTTATAATTTATTCGTTTGCAAAATCGTTCCTTTGAACTTCATATTATAAGTCTTATAACTTATAAGATTCAATTATTCATCCAAATATATTCTTTAATAATTTCACAAAATTTATAAATCTTACCATTTATAAATTTCATTTATAACTTCACCATTTATAATTTTATAAATTCCATTCATTTACAAAATTCATTTTCACTTCATTTCAAACACTTATAAAAACTCGTTTTATAATGTCAATATTTCAATTTATAAATATCCATTTATAAATCTCTTAATATAAATCAATTTATATTATTCTTTTAAAACGTCTTCAAATTCCTTTAAAAACTTCATCCTTTTGATTCATAAAATAATTAAATTTTATAAATCCTATATTTCAACTTTTCATAATAAATTCAAAAATTCCGATTTTACTATTTTATAAAATCATTAGCATCATATTCTCAAAAATCAGTTTTTAACTATATTTCTCAAAATCATAATTTTTATAACTTTAAAAATTATACCGTTTATTTATTTAAAATGGATCAATTCCAAAAAATATATTTTATAAACGTATACTTTCAAAAATCACTTTGAAATCATTTTTAAAATTTCCAAATTTGGTCCAATGATGCTACACACCAAATAGTCAATCACGACAACAACGATATCATATATCGTATATGATAATCAACGAATATCAAAATATCCATAATCAAATAAATACTGTTGAGGAATCCAGTTGGATCCCTCCAACCTGTTTCCTGCATCCACAATCATTAGCACAATACCAATTTCGCTCCAGTACGAAATTATCGCGGTATATGGGATTTAAATATTATCCGCTTAATAACGGCGCAATAGGGTCTCATCCGCTAAACAAATAAATGCGGGAAATCAATAACTCCAATATATACATATGCCAATATATATATATTGCTATTATATATAATACCAATTTCACTGTTTATGAAATATTCGCGGTATATGTTTTTAATAAATAACATCCGCTTACTAACGGCGTATAATGTCTATTTTAACAATCAATAGATATTAATCAACATTCAAACATGCATTCAAATATTTTAAATCTAACTATTTAAAATAAAATCGAAACTGATTCGATTGAGTGAGAAGTTCTCACCATGATTTTAAATTCCGTTTTAGCTATTTATTTCGAATAAAATTAAACGGACGTTTAATTTTACCCAAAATTTTCACTAACTCCAAACGACTCCAATCCAACTCCATCGCGTAGTGCTCATCCATACGATTCCAACGCAACTGGTTTCGCGCGTTTTCGACATCGTATGAAAAAGTTATGAATTTTGAAGTTACAAAATTTTTTATATAATAATTACAACTTAATTTAATTTTTTTTTATAACCTGCAACTAACATGGGCCGTCCATCATCTCCAGAGCAAATCAGAGCCGTGCGTTTCTTTCTCTTCTCCCTCGTTCACGTTCCCAGGAAACAAAAACACGGCCGAACCCACTCAATCAATTAGGGTTAAATTTTACATTCAACACAACGACCTATGCAACGATCAGGGACTTCCATGCGACTTGCCACCCCGAACACCACCCACGCCGTGAGTAGCCCCCAACTCGGTCGCCCAGGTTGCGCGCAACACGAGGAGGAACGGCCCACGCACGCGGCTCCATATCTCCCCCATCGTCGCTCCAAACACGATCTCCACCGTTGAACTTGTAGATCTTGATGTCCTCTTCAATTCTCTAGTTGAAACCTAAGGCTAATTGTCGACGGATTTGGAGTAATCGAGGGAGGAAGACTGCAAATTCTCGGCCGTTGAAAATGGGGGTGGCGGCTCTGAAAGATGGCTAGGGTTTTATTTTATTTTTTTAAATTAATGGAGGGTAGGGGGTGTATTTATAGAGAAAAAATCGAACACTATTCATCCGAAAATTCCGAACTCCGATTTACGCGCCGAAACTGACGTACCTAGGGTTTATCCCGTGTTCCGGACACAATGGAACAGGTTTCGAAAGCTAATTCGGACATCTGTGCGAGTTATGGCTATAAACGTTCAATTTAAATTAAACCGATTTAAATCGATTTCTAGGCGTTTTAATTTGTACCGGACAAACGGTAAATCCAATTGACACGAAATTTGAAACCTTACAATAATATCACATTACGGATCCGATGAAACTGGTTTCGTCGAAATCCGAGACTTTTTGAAAAATGGCTATTTTAACTCGCCAAATTAAAATTAAAAATAATTCGATGCGTTTTGAGCTGCCACGATCAAACGATAACTCCGATTGACACGAAATTTGAAATCCGGTGATAACTAACTATTACGGATCCAATGGAACTGGTTTCGTTCAATTCTGAGACTGTTCAAAAATTGACTATTTTCACTAGTCGATTTAATATTAAAATATTCAATTTTTCACAAATTAACTTTAAATTCAATTTTAAAAGTTCTAAAATATCATTCTAACTTCCATATGATAAAATAACATTTTACAAAATCATTTTCAATCATATTTAACTCAATTTTCAATTTTTTCCATAATTTAACATATTAAATTATCGATTTAATTATCTAATTAAATCCAATAATTCAAATAAAAATTTATTTGACTTATAAATTCACTTATTAATATTTAAAATTAATTAAATATTCAAATTTTAATTTCTAAAAATTCTGGGTCGTTACAATAAACTTGTTGCATGCTGTATATATAGTTGGGGTCAAGTGAGGCAGATCTTGTGACGACAGAATCAGAACGTCCTCGAAGGGGATGCCATGGATAGAACATAATTGACAGAGAGCAAATTCATCGATTTTCGAGGTTTGGGAGTGAATGGGATCATCCAGAACAACGGCCACATCTACGGCATCGGGAGCTAGGGCTATAGCCACAACAGGAAGATCTGGGATTCCAGGTGCAGGGACTGACGATGGATTCGAAGTTCCCACTGCCTCCTGCCGAGAACTTGGCTCAGGCTTGTCAGAAACTGTAGCAGAGCTTGATTTTTTGGAAATCTCTAAAGAATGATGGATGTTAATAGATACCTTTTAAGCTATACTTGAGAGGTAATAGATGTCAAAAATAACAACAAAATATTCCCCCGTGCTGTGTGTGAACTAGTGCGATGATTCAAATGTGAGTATAAAGAACTTATGATTTTAAAAACAAATGTGACATAATGAAGTTTTGAGTTATCGCCCTAGAGACCATCATCGCTGGCCATCTTCAGTAATTTGTCATATGGTCGACGGCAGAAGTCTTGGAATCAAGCATTGGCAATATAGATTGCGAAGACTATTTTTTGCATTTGTTGGGTTAATTTCCCATTTAAAGTTGCTTAGGCGGTGGATTCGTTGGTCCAAGTTAAGTCCATGGGTATATAAGTCAATAGTCCAAGTCATTGTTCATCATTTTATGCTCAGGAAAGGAAGTGTATGATCATAGTGTTTGTATTGATTAAATTAAGAGATCCTAATTGCCAACGCTAAACCCAACTAATCAGTACCGACCCCTATGCCTAACTCCTAAAACCGACCACTCCTCTAAACTAAGATAACCTACCCACTTCCTCTCAAAATGCCGACCCGACCTCATGACCACTTATATCGATCGCTCCACTAAACTAAAAAGACCGGCCCACTTTCTCTCAAAAAACCGACCCAGCCTCGCACAGCCTATACTGATCGTTCACTCACATTTCCTACAAACCCATACTTCCATTGAATGCCTACAGATCCAACCCTAGTCCATGAACCTACCGACTCCTATCCTCCGATCAGTATGCCGAGTGTTACTCTGTAGCCTATGTACCGATCCTAAACTTATCAACCTCTCTTTCTAAAAAAATCTATGTCAAATTCTCTCGAGTCAGTGCCAATCCATGCCAAAAATAACCCTCCACTATCATTGCCTATACTCACACTCCTCATGTTTCTCTCCTATCCTACTCACCACAAAGTGTCGTACGCATACACGGCTCGAGCTTAGGTCGAGTTCAAGAAGGCGGGCCCTAATAGTTCTAAACTGAGTGTAGATCCTTACCTATGCAATAATTTGAAGCTGGGGCGAGTGATTTCTAAGGCTTGAAGTCGAGAATGATGGGAGAGCGCATTGGGGAGGATGATTGAATGAAGGAGGATGGTAGTTCGGTAGAGAGATGGAACTTGGGTTTTGAGTAGAGCCGAAGGAGGAAAATAATAAAGTGAAAGTAGGAAGAAGAAAGTAGGGGGCTAGGCTTTTATATGGAGAGTGGGATGCAAACCAGTGTTTTCTTGAAGATCTGGTCACTTTGTTTCAAGGGGTCGGCTAGTCAACACGCTGACCCAAGCCTAGGTAAACTAATTGAGGGATCGGCCTTCATATGCCGATCCTTTCCTTTTCCTTGTTTTTTAAAAAAAAGGAAGGATAAATAAATGATAAAAATAAAATATATGTATATAAATATGTATATGTATATATGCATATGCGTATTGGTACATGTAATGATAAATGAAGGTGGTAGTGTGATGGAAAGATGAATTTTGCCTGATAGGTAAAGAAGCATGGTTTTGGAAAACTCAGTGTGATTCAGCCTTCGGAAGGCTGTTTCAATCTTTGAAAGGTTAAATCAGGACTCCAGGAATTCCTTTGAGACAAGATTGACGCGTTCAAATGATGCAGAGCTTCATCAAAGGCTAAGAAAAAGCAGCATTCAGTTGTCAGTTTGAATGAAATAGCCTTTGGAAATAGGGATTACTCGCTAATTCAAAACGCGTCGTGTTGATTCACAAGACACGATTCGATGGGCAAATGTTACCTAGTTACTTGGCCCAGCTACAAGGTGATATTAGCAGAGGATTTGGTTGCATTTAGACAAGACTCGAGCCAAGGAGAGATTGGAGATATAAGGGATTGATCCAATCTAGATATTTCGGCATATACATGTGGTTCGATAGATATATATTGGCGGCTTATTTGAGTGGCTCGACATTGGAGGAAAGTGCATATGGTTCGGTATTGATGATTTCGTCCTTGTTGGAACAGGGTCATTCATGGGTCGGTCAGACTGGGTCGGTTATGATAGGCTGGCCAGACCGGTTCGCCCTCGGAGGGGTTATATCAGACAGCTCCGTCCTGGACGGTTCGGTGTAAGTGTGAGCAACCTCAAGAGAATTGATATATGTGGGTCGGCATTAATACGCAGGCCGGATGTTATGGTTCGGCTTTGGTTGAACGATATGTATGGTTCGGTATGGATCCTCTTAGTCAAGGTGGACTGGTCATATATGGCTCGGCATATATCGTTCGGTCATCGTGAGAAGGTTGATATGGGTCGGTCATACATGGCTCGACATGTGTCACTCAGTACCTATGGTTTAGTAGCTTGGATCCAGTCTGGCAGCTGTAACGTTCTGCCTTTTCGCACACTTTAAATCGACACACGTGCCAATTCAAACCATACGGAAGGGCGGATTGTTATGGGGTAAATAAGAAAAATAGAGAAGAGAAAAAAAAATAAACAGAATCTCACAGCGGAAGGATAAAATATAATAATAAATATGCAGTTCATAAAACTGTTTACAAAACATTTGATTCTTCTTTGTACAATAAATATCAGAGTTCACACACCAATAAATACCAATGCAGCGGAATACAGTGGGTAGTGGAACCATATAATATAATAATAATAATAATGAAATCTTCGTCTTCGTCCTCCAGAAATAAGGTCTTCAAATCCTAAAACGCTCGGACTGACCCGAGCGAATTTAAAAAAACAAAAACACTCGAGTCAGGACTAAAAGATCTTATGTGAGTTAAATTAACAGACATAAATATGAGTGCAGTAACTCAAGAGATGCTCGGGATTTACATCTCCTAAGGATCCGTTAAACTATTTACTATGTAGTATATTGCGTTATTATAATAGCGTCTAATTGTAAAATAAACTTACTTTTTTTTAGCATTAAGGGGTTACCCATATAGCCCTTAACACGTAATAGTCCCAGTAGTCCATCCAATATCATAGTCCCTCCTGATCGGGAAGCCACCAGAGGATACCACACGGGCTACGGGAGAAATCCAAACTCGTACAAGGCGCGATAGGGTAGGTGACACGACACAACTAGGCAATGCCAGGGTAGATATACCAATTGCTATCCGGGCCGGTGGAAACGCGTAGCCGCAGCTACCGCCCACCTCGAACCAACACCTCCAAATCAAAGAAATCAATAGTGGCCACCGAATCAATCCAAAATCAGATTATAGTATCGAAGGAGTGCGTTCGATTAGAGGAATGACCTCATTGGCCCGAGAATCGCTCCTGTTTTAGCTACCTTATGCCAACTCACGGGAGTTGGGTCCACGTAATTACCTTATAGGAAACGCCGTCACTAACCTACTTCATTCTGGAATCTCCACCGCGTACACGGTTGTTAAAGTGGTTTTCGGAGTTGGCAGAGAGTATGACAACTTCCGATCCCGGTCTCTTTAACAACCAAACGTTATTATAACACCGCGGTCATTTAAAATAATTTAAACTTTAAAACCAGAATAAAATATCCATTTTAAACCCATATAAATACGATATCATTTATATTTTTAAAACCCCAAATCAATATGATATCATTTAGGCCCAAACCAATATAATGTCATTTTATTTTTCCAATATATATTCTTTCCAAAATCATAGGGTTTTCGAAGTAAAATATTTAGAAATCAAAACTCTGGGATATAATATTTCCAAATTATACTACCTTGAAAATCATAACTTTTAAATAAATTTCCATCTCTCAAATGGTTAGATATTAAATTCTTTTATAAAACAAAATAGCTTCTTTACATTTCACAACTCAATTCCAAATATCAATTTAAACTTCCAAATACCATTTTTAATTCTTATGTTTCAAAGCTTTAAATATTTTACCAATTCAAAAACAACTCATTTGACAAACCCATATATATCAAATTCAATTTCCTATTATTTAGACTTGAAATGTTTACTTAATGAATTCAATATAATTTAAGTAAAACCTTTAACTTCACATAATTAGAAAATCTTCCAATTTATTAAACTTGATATATTCATTTAAATCAACCTGATATTCATTTAAATCACTTTACAAAAAATCAAGTTATAAAAATCACATCCTTTAAAATTTTTAACTTTTATTAAATTTCAATTTAACTTAATATTCATCTTCCAAATCTTATCCTCATTTAAGTCATAAAAACTCCAGAAATTAAATTTTAAATAAATGCTTAATCGTATTTGATCTTAAAATCAAACTTTATTTTACTTCAAATCAAATTTATACGAAGCTTAAAAACCGAAAATTACTATATATATATATATATATATATATATAACCAATTCAATATCCCATAAACCGTATATATATAGCTTTACAAAACCATAAAGACATTTCAAAATATATTTTATATACAGGGAATTAGGCTGAAGGAAAAACCTGAGAACACTTTTAGTCTGAAGGACAGAAGTTTTAAAATTTAGTCTGAAGGACAAAAAATGATATATTCATATCACATTGCACATCCATAATGCTATATTCATATAGCATTACACAGCTGCTTGTTTGTGTATGCAGAAACTTATAAAATTGTGTTGTATATAGCATTATAGATGTGTAATGCTATATGAATATAGCATTATGGATGTGTAATGCTATATGAATATATCATTTTTTGTCCTTCAGGCTAAATTTTAAAACTTCTGTCCTTCAGACTAAAAGTGTTCTCAGGTTTTTCCTTCAGCCTAATTCCCTCTTTTATATATATACCGCGGGGCCTGTATAAAATTTTCTACCCTATGGTCAAGTGATACGGATGTTTATCATTTCAATCCGCAATTTAAAATAAAAATGCGGTTGTATATCATTTCAAACCGCAATCCCGAATGAAATGAAAGTGCATGATGACTTGAAGTTTATACAATATAAATGTAGCATCCATTCATCCAAATATCAATCATCAACCATCATTTGCAATCATCATCCAATTTAAACAATCATCGATATAGAGCATATAAATTATACAGGTAATAAATAACATGTATTAACCAACAGTTTATATCCAATAATAAATTCAATAACTGTTAAACTAGCAGTTTATATGCAAATAAATAAATTTAAATTTAACTCATAGTTAATATGAAATAAAAATAAACATAACTATGACAGGCAGTTAATACGCAAATAAATAAATTCTAACTGTCAAATTTATATGCAATAAATAAAATAAACTAACAGTTAAATTAAATAAATGTGATTTAACTGAGATGATGAATAAAACATGCCAAACAATCATAAATAAATCTCGACTCATATCTTAAGTCAAATTAACAAACATAAGAAATTTAGAAGTTGTGAGTGAGTTAAAACACTCACCTTTTGAATTTAAATCGAATTTAAATCCGATTTAAACCCAAAAATTCGACGGTCTCCAAATCTGTCCAAACCAGCATCAAAAGAACTGGAATTTAATTACGATCCTAACAAAAAAAATTCGCGTGAAACGGATAACGTATGAGAAAGTTATACGCTTTATAATGATTGAACTTTAATTTAAATAAAAACAAAATAAAACAATTTGAAGCCACTCACCTTGCCACGTCACACGTCGTCCCTCCCTTCTTACAGTACGCACGCGACATCTCCTACAGGGTTTCGAAACCCTACTTCCTGAGCCGCCACCAACCAAACACCTAATGCCGCCAAACCCATCGCCAAGCACCAAATCAGAGGCTGCCAACGGCCCTGCCACCTTCGGCCGCACCTTGTAGCCGCGCGCGCGCATCCCTAGGTGGCTGTAACCACCTCCTCCGCCGCCCCTCACTCGGCCAGATCCGGGTGATTCCGATGCCCATCTGGTCGAAGTGACCGTACCGATGCGCTCTACTCAACACCCTTTACGCAACCATGCCCCCCGATCGAACTAAGGACGTAGATCCACCGTTGAATCGGTCAAACTCCACTACGAACGTCCTGTATTGATTCGTGATTTCTGGGTAAACGGCACATCGATTCGAAAAACGAACAGTACTAGGAGATTACGCTCATCGAGAGCTCTAACATATATTTTTTAGGAATTTTTCTAAGATGTTTGAATTTTCATTTGATTTTTGAATAGAATTGGATCTGAAATTTGCATCCATTGAGGAAGAGAAAGAGTCGAAGAAAATGAACGTACGAACAAATGATACTAGATGGAGGCTAGGGCTTATAATCGACTATTTATATGTAGGGTTAAAATAGAGTAGATGGACCGGATAAATGAACGTGTGGAACAAACTATGGCTCAAAAAGCCCGTTCTGTCTCCGGAACGAAATTTTGTAAACCCATATATCAAAGTAGGTATTTTAAAATATTCTGAACGCGATGGAAAAAGTTTCACATCCAAATTCGATCGTATGAAGAAGTTATGCTGAAATCAATATTTTCAAATTGATTTCAATTAAATTGATTTCAAGGCGTTTCGCGTTCATACGATCAAACGACAAGTCCGATCGCTACGAAACTTGAAACCCTACAATAATTCACTGTTACGGATCTGTTGAAACTGGTTTCGTCGAAATCCGAGTCCGTGACCAAAATGGCTATTTTTATATTAATTAAATAAAATTGAAATAAATAAATAAAATCCAATTTTATATTTAGATTCTAAAATTGACCCATTTTATCACTTTTAAAAATTCTTAATCATTTACAAAGTTTCAAACAAGTTTAGATGTCAAATTACAGAAGGTAAATTTATAAATTTCATTATAAATCCTTAATCTCATTAAATTCACAAATTAAAATTTAACTTTCTAAAAATTTATATTAAATCAAAGAAATCAATGGTTATTCCATTCACATATTTCAAATAGATGGATTTAATATTAGATTCAAAATTTATTATCCTACTATTCTTCGATTACACTTAAATCCCTATTGATGTTATATTTAGATGTTAAATTTTAATTTATTTCGATTAAACCTATTATCATATATTACTTTAATATACTGACAGGCTTACTTTTGCACCCTTTCATTTACCCAACTGCCATTTTATAAATAAACTTAACAATAGATTCATACTCTATTACATAAATGCATACCCTTTTATCTAAATTAAAATCTTTGTAACTTTGAACATTTAATCCATTTAATTCCAATTACTCCTTTCATTAAATTTTGGATTCAAATCAATTTAAAAATCTTTACCTCCATTCTTTATATACACTAACCATCATTTAATAAAGAATTTATTTACATTATTCCCCATTTATTACCTTACTTTATTTATCGTAACCTTTAATTTATAATTATTGCAATGATTTCCGATTTAATTGAAGGAACTAAGTATATAACTCATAATAGTTGTGGTAAAACTCTTAATCCTACATTTATAAGTATATCCTTATCCGTTATATCTATAAATTAAATAAATTCCATTTTTAAGTCCTTTAAATTTATTACTAAATATCCATTTACCTTTTCCATCAAATTTGAATTCCATCGAATTAATATAACCAATCAGATTTCCATTCACACTTTAATATAAACCTAAAATTTGCAATTCATTATCTTGTATTGATTTTATACAATTACCATTAACTTTACATTCCATTACTATTCAATATATATTCATTCATCAATCGATTCGATATTTATTCTTCTTTCCTTCTACTTGATAAATAACCTAGTATACATTTACATGCATTCATTTCATTCCGTTCATTTATGGGTATTGTATTGAAATTTAATTTATTAGCAAATACCAACATTATTCCATTCATTACAATTAGATTCCAAATTTTTATTCAATACCCTGAATAAATAACATATATATTAATCAAATCCTTACATTTGTTTTACTCATATTTAAAATCAAATCATAACATTTAAATGATTTAATTGAGTTGGAATTTCATTCAAGTCATAAATTATTAACTTGCATAAATATGATTCCTTAATTTATTCCAATTACCGTTCACAATAATTTATTGCATTAAATCAATTTTATACTTTCATAAATTTCTCATATTAAATTTTATTTCATAGATAAATCCAATACTTGCCTTACTTTACTTATTTTAACTTTATCCAAATGTACAAATTTTCACTATTCCAATTAATTGAAATATAAAATTAAATTTTGTAAATTTTTATTTACCATTGATACATCAATTTCAATATTTGCTTTCATATAAATTAATAAGATTTCTATTTCTCTCTAAATTTAAACTAAAAATCTTATTAATTTAATTCATTTTAATATCGAATTTACATGGGTCGTTACACTCTCCCCCACTCAAAACTTTTCTTCCCCGAAAAGGAAAAAGAAGGGGAAAAAAGTTCAATAACAATACATCTTATTCAAAATATTTAACTTATAAACAATAATTTACTAAATTTATTACCTTAAATAAAATATACCCGTTTTATAATCATTATATCCTTTTATACTTAAATAAATAAAGTTTGGAAAAACATTTTCAAAATAATTCTAAGTCCAAAATTTAAGGAAAATTTTGGCAGAGTCTCCTTTGTATGGAGAGGCTCGGGAGAAAATATAATATTAAATATTAAAAAATCTCACATATAATATTCAAACTATTATACCCCAACACGGTAAAATATACAAAATAGCGCTATAAACCGAAATCCGAAACGTACCTATTTGTCGGGCAATTTACGCTATATTTTATGGAACCAAAAGCAATAGCAATTGCTTCCATAACCTGCATTTCTCTTATAAAATCCAAAAGATTAACAATTTATATAAAGTGAAATATTTAAGTGGTTTCAATCACTAATAACACTGAATACAACAACTACACAACAAAACAAAACAACCATTCAATCAAACAAACAAATAGTTGTTCGGGTTCAAAACTTGAAATGGTACGGAATGAAAAATAACTATCCAGTGCATCATTTACTCAACAGTCTTAGATGGGACAAAATAGATTATTTATTCATCCAACAACTTCAAATTTCCTTACCCAACCAACCATAGATCAAACAATATCAATTTAAACCAACAAATCAAATTAACTTATATAAATTCATTACATACTTTAGTTGTTTGATTTCCTTTCTTTTATTCAAACCATATAAATTTTCCTTTTATAATTTACATTTATTTATAACAAACTTTAAATTTTATTTTCTCATTCAGTGGTTGTTTCCTTTATTTCTACTTATTACTTACAATTATTCGTTTTTATTTATTCAGGTCATGTAAGTTTCTCTTATTTGTATTATATTTAATGCACTTCTCAATTTCAATCATTTATTCAATGCTTATATTTATATTATATTTAATTATAGTAACCCTTTTAATTACACTTAAATTCTTAACCTTATATATCCATTCTTATAAGTAAAGGATTTTATTAATTCTTTGACTAGGGTTTGCAGTTATTTATTTATATTACCTACTTTCCATTATATTCAACTAGTAGCATTTAAATCATACTTAAGTTTATAACCCTACACATCAATCCTTATTTATTAAAGAATTTCATTTTATTTACTTAAGTTTACACCATTAAATTCTCATTTATAATAGCAATTCATTGCATACTTCATTACCTACTTTTACTTGTACACATTTCTATTACATTTCTTATTAAACATTTCAACTTTTAATATTTGGTAAGTTATATATGTTTTTAAAGAATATACTTGAAAGTTATACAAGTTTCTTATTTCCTATGGTAAATTTAACGTTCAATAATAATATTCTTTATTTCATAGGTTATAATTTCAACTTTCATTTAAGACCATTCATAACCTATCCTTAAATCTCTTATTTCCTTTAGGGGTTTTAATTTATTAATTACCTATGTTTCAATTCACTATAATAATTGAAACAATTAACTAATGGAAATTTAAGAATTTAATACCGAGTTACATTTCAATTTATTTTAAAACAATAGATAAATATATTCTTACAACTTATATATCTCTAATTATATTTAAAACAATTCAAAATTTATATATTTTTCAAAGATGAATCTGCAGTAGAACTATTACAGCGGCCTTTCCCCTTCGAAACTCGAAAATGAAAGTCGATGATGCGGCCGCCATCACCGAAATTATTTTCCAGCGACAGAGAGGAAAGTACAAAACTTATTTTCTCAAAAATCTTCTTTAAAACGATTCTTCCGAATTATATTGAAATATTTATCAGAAAATACCTATAAACAATATTATTTATTCCAAAAGATTTCGAAAGAAAGTTTTTCAACTTCGGAACTAAATTCTAAATTTCCAATTTTATTTATTTTATTTTCAACTTAGCTTCAATTTATTATTAATATTTTCATTACCTAACACCCAATCTATAGCAACCAAATATATATCTTTATAAAATATTTTTATATATAGAAAATATAATAGGCAAAGTTATTTCATTCACCTATATTAAAAACGAATATTATGTCGGTCTGTCCTATTAAGTGTTTAGAAATTCCTATTGATGTCACAGCGTCCCATGCACCAACCAGAATTTATAAATACAAAATGGAACAGATTAACACAATATTAAAACCTTTTTATAACACTAACAAATACGCTCTCTCATTTATGTACACTCAGCGACTCCCATAGGGTATTACTACCCTATTAACAAAGAGTCAAACCCCCACAATGCCAAGGTTTTATCGCTAAACCAAAGCTCTGATACCAGATGTAACGTCCCGCCTTTTCGCACGCTTTAAATCGACACACGTGCCAATTCAAACCATACGGAAGGACAGATTGTTATGGGGTAAATAAGAAAAATAAAGAAGAGAAAAAAACTAAACAGAATCTCACAGCGGAAGGATAAAATATAATAATAAATATACAGCTCATAAAACCGTTTACAAAACATTTGATTCTTCTTTATACAATAAATATCAGAGTTCACATACCAATAAATACCAATGCAGCGGAATACAGTGTGTAGTGGAACCATATAATATAATAATAATGATGAAATCTTCGTCTTCGTCCTCCAGAAATAAGGTCTTCAAATCCTGAAACGCTCGGACTAACCCGAGCGAATTTAAAAAAACAAAAACAATCGAGTCAGGACTAAAAGATCTTATGTGAGTTAAATTAACAGACATAAATATGAGTGCAGTAACTCAAGAGATGCTCGGGATTTACATCTCCTAAGGATCCGTTAAACTATTTACTATGTAGTATATTGCGTTATTATAATAGCGTCTAATTGTAAAATAAACTTACTTTTTTTTAGCATTAAGGGGTTACCCATATAGCCCTTAACACGTAATAGTCCTAGTAGTCCATCCAATATCATAGTCCCTCCTAATCGGGAAGCCACCAGAGGATACCACACGGGCTACGGGAGAAATCCGAACTCGTACAAGGCGCGATAGGGTAGGTGACACGGCACAACTAGGCAATGCCAGGGTAGATATACCAATTGCTATCCGGGCTGGTGGAAACGCGTAGCCGCAGCTACCGCCCACCTCGAACTAACACCCCCAAATCAAAGAAATCAATAGTGGCCACCGAATCAATCCAAAATCAAAGTATAGTATCGAAGGAGTGCGTTCGATCAGAGGAATGACCTCATTGGACCGAGAATCGCTCCTGTTTTAGCCACCTTATGCCAACTCACGGGAGTTGGGTCCACGTAATTACCATATAGGAAACGCCGTCACCAACCTACTTCATTCTGGAATCTCCACCGCGTACACGGTTGTTAAAGTGGTTTTCGGAGTTGGCAGAGAGTATGACAACTTCCGATCCCGGTCTCTTTAACAACCAAACGTTATTATAACACCGCGGTCATTTAAAATAATTTAAACTTTAAAACCAGAATAAAGTATCCATTTTAAACCCATATAAATACGATATCATTAATATTTTTAAAACCCCAAATCAATACGATATCATTTAGGCCCAAACTAATATAATGTCATTTTATTTTTCCAATATATATTCTTTCCAAAATCATAGGGTTTTCGAAGTAAAATATTTAGAAATCAAAACTCTAGGATATAATATTTCCAAATTATACTACCTTGAAAATCATAACTTTTAAACAAATTTCCATCTCTCAAATGGTTAAATATTAAATTCTTTTATAAAACAAAATAGCTTCTTTACATTTCACAACTCAATTCCAAATATCAATTTAAACTTCCAAATACCATTTTTAATTCTTATGTTTCAAAGCTTTAAATATTTTACCAATTCAAAACAAACTCATTTGACAAGCCCATATATATCAAATTCAATTTCTTATTATTTAGACTTGAAATGTTTACTTAATGAATTCAATATAATTTAAGTAAAACCTTTAACTTCACATAATTGGAAAATCTTCCAATTTATTAAACTTGATATATTCATTTAAATCAACCTGATATTCATTTAAATCACTTTACAAAAAATCGAGTTATAAAAATCATATCCTTTAAAAATTTTAACTTTTATTAAATTTCAATTTAACTTAATATTCATCTTCCAAATCTTATCCTCATTTAAGTCATAAAAACTCCATAAATTAGATTTTAAATAAATGCTTAATCGTATTTGATCTTAAAATCAAATTTTATTTTACTTCAAATCAAATTTATACGAAACTTAAAAACCGAAAATTACTATATATATATATATATATAAATAACCAATTCAATATCCCATAAACCATATATATAGCTTTACAAAACCATAAAGACATTTCAAAATATATTTTATATATATACCGCGGTGCTTGTATAAAATTTTCTACCCTATGGTCAAGTGATATGGATGTTTATCATTTCAATCCGCAATTTAAAGTAAAAATGCGGTTGTATATCATTTCAAACCGCAATCCCGAATGAAATGAAAGTGCATGATGACTTGAAGTTTATACAATATAAATGTAGCATCCATTCATCCAAATATCAATCATCAACCATCATTTGCAATCATCATCCAATTTAAACAATCATCGATATAGAGCATATAAATTATACATGTAATAAATAACATGCATTGACCAACAGTTTATATCCAATAATAAATTCAATAACTGTTAAACTAGCAGTTATATGCAAATAAATAAATTTAAATTTAACTGATAGTTAATATGAAATAAAAATAAACATAACTATGACAAGCAGTTAATACGCAAATAAATAAATTCTAACTGTCAAATTTATATGCAATAAATAAAATAAATTAACAGTTAAATTAAATAAATGCGATTTAACTGAGATGATGAATTAAACATGCCAAACAATCATAAATAAATTCCTACTCATATCTTAAGTCAAATTAACAAACATAAGAAATCTAGAAGTTGTGAGTGGATTAAAACACTCACCTTTTGAATTTAAATCGAACTTAAATCCGATTTAAACCCAAAAATTCGACGGTCTCCAAATCTGTCCAAACCAGCGTCAAAAGAACTGGAATTTGATTACGATCCTAACAAAAAAAAATTCGCGTGAAACGGATAACGTATGAGAAAGTTATACGCTTTAGAATGATTGAACTTTAATTTAAATAAGAACAATATAAAACAATTTGAAGCCACTCACCCTTGCCACGTCACACGTCGTCCCCCCTTCTTACAGTACGCACGCGACATCTCCTACAGGGTTTCGAAACCCTACTCCCTGAGCCGCCACCAACCAAACACCTAACGCCGCCAAATCCATCGCCAAGCACCAGATCAGAGGCTGCCAACGGCCCTGCCACCTTCGGCCGCACCTTGTAGCCGCGCGCGCGCATCCCTAGGTGGCTGGAACCACCTCCACCGCCGCCCCTCACTCGGCCAGATCCGGGTGATTCCGATGCCCATCTGGTCGAAGTGACCGTACCGATGCGCTCTACTCAACACCCTTTACGCAACCATGCCCCCGGATCGAACTAAGGACGTAGATCCACCGTTGAATCGGTCAAACTCCACTACGAACGGCCTGTATTGATTCGTGATTTCTGGGTAAACGGTACATCGATTCAAAAAACGAACAGTACTAGGAGATTACGCTCATCGAGAGCTCCAACATATATTTTTTAGGAATTTTTCTAAGATGTTTGAATTTTCATTTGATTTTTGAATAGAATTGGATCTGAAATTTGCATCCATTGAGGAAGAGAAAGAGTTAAAGAAAATGAACGTACAAACAAATGATACTAGATGGAGGCTAGGGTTTATAATCGACTATTTATATGTAGGGTTAAAATAGAGTAGATGGACCGGATAAATGAACGTGCGGAACAAACAATGGCCCAAAAAGCCCGTTCTGTCTCCGAAACGAAATTTGGTAAACCCATATATCAAAGTAGGTATTTTAAAATATTCTGAACGCGATGGAAAAAGTTTCACATTCAAATTCGATCGTATGAAGAAGTTATGCTGAAATCAATATTTTCAAATTGATTTCAAATTGATTTCAATTAAGTTGATTTCAAGGCGTTTCGCGTTCGTACGATCAAACGACAAGTCCGATCGCTACGAAACTTAAAACCCTACAATAATTCATTGTTACGGATCCGATGAAACTGGTTTCGTCGAAATCCGGGTCCGTGGCCAAAATGGCTATTTTTATATTAATTAAATAAATTCAAAATAAATAAATAAAATCCAATTTTATATTTAGATTCTAAAATTGACCCATTTTATCACTTTTAAAAATTCTTAATCATTTACAAAGTTTCAAACAAGTTTAGATGTCAAATTACAGAAGGTAAATTTATAAATTTCAATATAAATCCTTAATCTCATTAAATTCACAAATTAAAATTTAACTTTCTAAAAATTTATATTAAATCAAAGAAATCAATGGTTATTCCATTCACATATTTCAAATTGATGGATTTAATATTAGATTCAAAATTTATTATCCTACTATTCTTCGATTACACTTAAATCCCTATTGATGTTATATTTAGATGTTAAATTTTCATTTATTTCGATTGAACCTATTATCATATATTACTTTAATATACTGACAGGCTTACTTTTGCACCCTTTCATTTACCCAACTGCCATTTTATAAATAAACTTAACAATAGATTCATACTCTATTACATAAATGCATACGCTTTTATCTAAATTAAAATCTTCGTAACTTCGAACATTTAATCCATTTAATTCCAATTACTCCTTTTATTAAATTTTGGATTCAAATCAATTTATAAAGCTTTACCTCCATTCTTTATATACACTAACCATCATTTAATGAAGAATTTATGTACGTTATTCCCCATTTATTACCTTACTTTATTTATCGTAACCTTTAATTTATAATTATTGCAACGATTTCTGATTTAATTGAAGGAACTAAGTATATAGCTCATAATAGTTGTGGTAAAACTCTTAATCCTACATTTATAAGTATATCCTTATCTGTTATATCTATAAATTAAATAAATTCCATTTTTAAGTCCTTTAAATTTATTACTAAATATCCATTTACCTTTTCCATCAAATTTGAATTCCATCGAATTAATATAACCAATCAGATTTCCATTCACACTTTAATATAAACCTAAAATTTGTAATTCATTATCTTGTATTGATTTTATACTATTACCATTAACTTTACATTCCATTACTATTCAATATATATTCATTCATCAATTAATTCGATATTTATTCTTCTTTCCTTCTAATTGATAAATAACCTAGTATACATTTACATGCATTCATTCATTCCATTCATTTATGGGTATTGCATTGAAATTTAATTTATTAGCAAATACCAACATTATTACCATTCATTACAATTAGATTCCAAATTTTTATTCAATACCCTGAATAAATAACATATATATTAATCAAATCCTTACATTTGTTTTACTCATATTTAAAATCAAATCATAACATTTAAATGATTTAATTGAGTTAGAATTTCATTCAAGTCATAAATTATTAACTTGCACATATATGATTCCTTAATTTATTCCAATTACCGTTCACAATAATTTATTGCATTAAATCAATTTTATACTTTCATAAATTTCTCATATTAAATTTTATTTCATAGATAAATCCAATACTTGCCTTACTTTACTTATTTTAACTTTATCCAAATGCACAAATTTTCACTATTCCAATTAATTGAAATATAAAATTAAATTTTGTAAATTTTTATTTACCCTTGATACATCAATTTCAATATTTGCTTTCATATAAATTAATAAGATTTCTATTTCTCTCTAAATTTAAATTAAAAATCTTATTAATTTAATTCATTTTAATATCGAATTTATACGGGTTGTTACAGCAGCTCAGCACATCTTGTTCGGAATGTATCAGGGAAGCCTTCAAATTACCACAGGGGGATACGGTCATTGCTTTCATGCTTGGAGTCACGTGCCTAACTGCTCCGAATCATTTGACTACTCGCTTCGAGTCATCCGCAAGGAAACCTTGGACTGACATCACATGGGTCGATGATAGAGGGTCGGTGCATCGAGATCGATCGAACTGAGTCATCTCTTGTGGGATGAACTGTCTTATTCGTGGACTTGCATAGGGGAACCAACCGGTCTTCGTCTATAAATAGATGGGTAGGGGTACAGTTGAAGAGACCTATTTTCGAGAACTCCAGAGACAATCTGCCATTGTTTATACTTGTTTCTTTTCAGTTTAAACTTTCATTCAAGTTGTTTGTTTATGGATTGAATCTGTACTCAAGTGATTGCAAAAGTAATAAAGTGTAATATCCCGGAATTTTGGACAATATAAATTTAATAATCTATGTTTAAATGTAAGTTGAATTGATAATTTTTGTTAATAAATTTGATTTGATTTAATAATCTTCACTGTTTAAATATTTAATTTGTGAATTTATCTTTAATAAACTGATAAATCTATTTTCTACTTAATAATGTATACGTACGTGTGTATATATATATATATATATATATATATATATTAAATAGATAAGTTGTTTTTAATTAAATTAGTATAGCATAATTTTAATATTTTGAATTTAGGAATTGTGATTTATTTTTGGATTTAAGCTTTTCAAAAATATTTAATAAAATACTAAATGATTTTAAATATGTAAGATAAATGTTTTATTGGTTTAAAATCCAATTTTAACTTAAGTTTGAATATTTAAAATAAGGTTCTAAAATGTTTGTTTTATTCTTTTTAAATTATTGATTTAATAAATGTGATTTTTTAATTTAATATGAAGTTTAAAAAAATGAAACATGTATTCAAATAAGTTATAATCTCTTTATAAATCTATTTCAAGTAATTTAAAATATTATTTTCAAATGATTTATTTGTATATTGTTTTGTTTATATTAACACTTTGCTTTATTCTTTAAAAATTAATTATATACATAACTAAGTATTAAAAACTAATTAATTAAGTTAACTTTCATTAACACTTAATCAAAATACTAATTACTTAAAAGATACATGTGTAAGCATCTTAAAAACCTAAGTTAACATGTGTTATGTATTTAAGCAAGAGAATTTACATGTGTTGATAGTTTAAGCCAAGTGTCATTGTTCAAATTTTTATTTTTCTTTAATTTTAATTTAAATAAAAAATATTGTTATATAACTTGCATTTTTCATTTCTTTTTCTTTTCTTCATTTTCATCTAAGAATTATTTCAGCTGAGAAAAACCATTTTTTTCACCTCTTCATAATTAAACTCTCTGTAACATATTTGTTAATGCATAACAAACTGCATTTTTTTCAAATCTTCAACCATCCTATGAAAAAATCATTACCTCCTTCAAAAACCTATAATCAAACTCCTCAAAATGCAAAATCAAATCACTGATCCCCTTGCAAAGGCCTGCATTCAATTCATTTTTCAAAATCTGGAAAGAAATTGCATGTTAAAATACCTGCATTTCTATTTTCTTCAATCTGTAACATGCAAAATACAACCTGCATGTAAAATCTGAAAATGCAAGATTCTGCATTTTTAAATCAAGTATGAAGCCTGCATGTTTTCAAAAACAACCTGGGATGAAACTACAAATTTCAAATTGCTATGCATTCCCTTCAAGCAAACAACCTGCATGTAAGATCTGGAAGCATCTTTTAAAAACAAGATTAAAAAGCATCAAAATTTGAAGCAAGTTTAAAGGGGCATTTATCAGTTGAAGCATATTACAGAGGATGTTCTGTCTGCATTTTAATTTCAGGTGAGTAACACCCAATTTAAAAATAAATTAAGTAGGATTGCATGCTAGTTTATCTGATAAAAGTTTAATTATGCATATGCCTTTGAAAACTGCCTGTGTATATATGAAATGTAATGCATGTTTGATTTTCAAGGTTCTGACTGTTACAGTTTAAATTCAAATTGATAAATAATTTTTTCCCTTGATCTGGTTGCCTATGTTTTATCATTGAATGAAATTTGTTATTTCATGATAAAATAAATTTTAAAAGTTTTTTTATTATAAGTTGTATAGTTCTGTGTTGTCTGGAACATAACAACACGGCTAAATTCTGTAAAATTGGAAAATTTTAAGTATCATAAATCAATGGTTTTGGATTAGGAATCAAAACTACTTCCAACATTCTGATTTTTAAAAGAAGAATTTAAATTTTTAATACCTTATACTGAGAGCAGTTTAAACCTTTCTGTATTTTATAAATTGAGTGAACTCTGTTGATTTTAATGATCGTTTGGATTTAAATTTCTTTTAGTGATAGTGTAGTGATCAGTGATATTAGGAAATTTTTTAGTTTGAATTGAAATTCAATTTTGATGTTGAAATTTGGAATTGTCAGTTATGAACCCTAGTTTTATTAGGTCACTGATTTTGTTCGAATGTGGCCTCCTGGGTTGATCGAGTTCAACCATGATTTGTGAATGGGTAGATGGTGGTTTGGGAAAGTCCTCGTCGGAGTACGGAAGGTGATGGTGGTCGGTGACGGGGGAATTGATGTTGACAGTTTGGGGATGTTGTTGCTGTCGGCAGTTCCAGGTTTTGGAATTTGAGTCTCAAACTTGAATTCAAGCACATGATGTAGAAGTGGGTGTTGAGTTGGCCTGAGGGAAGGATTGTTGATCGTGGGATGGTCGTGGGTTTGGCCAATGATGGCCGGAGCGGATGGGCAGGTGTACGGTGCAGAAGTGTACATGGTGGTGTTCATTTTTGGGTTGCAGGGTTTTATACCTCGGGATGGTCTCGGGTAAATGGGAGTGGTGACTCGAAGCAGAGGATCATATGACTCGAAGTAAAATATGTGGTAGCTCGGGTTTGTATAAGTGCTTCAGGTTTTAGGATTTTGCAGAGTCTTATTTCCAGGTTTTAAAATTTTAAAAGTAAGTTTTTAAAATGTAAACTTAAAACCTGAACTAAGTATAAAATTTAAACTAAATTTAAATATAAATTCAATTACTTTAATTCTGGGTTTTTAAAATAATTTAAAATTTGAAACTCTAGTTTGGTCTTAGCATAATCTGGAAATCTGTTTGCAGTTTTTAAATTTTAAAAGTTAAAATTTTAAATGTAAACTTAATTTGAACTTGGGTTTTTAAATTTGAATCTAAAATATGAATTCAAATAAGTTTGAGTTTTGGTTTTAGAAATAATTTAAATTCAGAAAGAAAACTTAAGCTTGGATACTGTTTTCTGTTTTAAATTTAAAAGTAAATTTTTAAGATGTAACTGAAAATTTAAACATAGTTTAAATCTGGAATACTGAAATCTAGAATAGATGAAATCTGAGTTTGAAATTAAATCTGGGAATTTAAATTTAGATTTTAAACCTTTTAAAGTATAAAGGAACCTTGGTTTTGAATTTGAAATATGAGTTTTAATTTATGAAATAAGAATTTAAAATAAGTTTAAGTTCAGTTTTTAAAACCTGAAAATTTATTTTAATGCCAGTTTTTAAAATAAGTTTTTCAAATTTAAATTTGTTTAACTATTTTAGGAAAGGTTAAATAATTTGAATTTTAAAATGAAGATGGAAGTGTAAGTAATGTTTTAAATTTTTAAGATTTAATCTGGAATGAAAATTTAAATTGTGTTTCAGTTTGAAATTTTAAAAGAAATTTTTAAATTGAGTTTTGTTTGAAACAAATTGTTTAAAATACATTATATAAGAAGAATGTTTCTTAATTTAGAACTTAAGAAATTGGTTTCATTTAAATTATTATATTAATTTAAATGGAATATTAATTATTTAATTAATTAATAACGTGGATGATTAATTAAGTAATTAATAATTTTTAAGTTAATTAATTAAATTTGAGATTAATTAATTAAGGTTAATTAATCTATAAAATTAAGGATGGTCAATTAAATTTTAATTAATGATAAAGATTTATTTAATCAAGTGATTAAAGATAATTAAGATTTTAATTAACACTTAATTAATTAATAATTAGAGATTAATAAATTGTAATTAAATGTTAATTAATTGATAATTAATAATGATTAATATAAGTTAATCTCTTAATTAAGTAATTAAGAAATGTTAATGAAGGTCATTAACTTAAGATTATTTTAACAATTAATTAATGTGATTAATTTTTGATAATTAATTTAATTAATTAATTAATAATAATCAATTGTTTAATTTCTTAATGAAAGTAATTAATGAATTAATTACTTGGTATAATTAATTTATGAGTTAGATTAATTAAGTTAAATTAATTTAAACATTTGTGGATTGTTGATAATTACTTTATGTAATTTATGAATTTGTAATTACTTAAGGAAGTAATTTAATAATTACTGAATGTAATTAAAGATAATTATTATAGAAGTAATTTGGATTTAAATTACTTTGAAATTAATCAAGGATTAATTGAGATAATTAATTAAGAGTAATTAATTTATGGGATGAGTAATTAAAGTAGTTAATTACTGAATGGTTATTAATCATGGGTGATTAATATATATATGGTTTAAATTGAAGATTAATTACTTATGTAATTAATTTATATTGAGAGATTGATTAAATGTAATCAGAAATCATTAATTAATTAATTAATTATGTAATTTAGAATTGATTAATTAAGAAATAATCAAATGGAGTAGTTAATTAATAATGGATTAACTTAATTAACTTTAGTTAATTTATTAATTAAGTAATTACAAGTTAATTATTTGCAAAGGGGTTTAATATAATTAACTTGTGAAATTAATATTAAAGGCTAATTACTTATTGTAATTAGGAAATTATTAATCAGTAATGGTTAATTGTATGAATATTGAGATGTTGATTTATAAATTGATTTGCAATCAATTAATGGTTAAGATAAGCAGGATTTTAGTGATGAAGTAATTAATTTAATTTATTTTAAATTAATTAAAGAATTAGGTAATTAATTTAATTCATTTTAAATTAATTATAAATGGTGTGATCATTAGATCAATTGCTTATGTTTGATGATTGGTATTGATTGCCATGTATGGTTTGCAATCTCAATATGAGATGGGAGATGTAAGTGATATGGATGTGTAGGTTGCTTTTGGATGATAATATGGATTATCTGATTATGATATGAATTATCTGTTGATAATGATAAGGTTGATTATCTATTGTGTTGTGAATTATCTATCTATGTGTATATAGATAATTAAATTGAATTGTTTTAAACTCTAAAACAACTTGGCCTTAAAAGACACGTTTTGGATTTCGATGAGACCGGGATCGGGTTTCCATAATTGGGATCCGAAAACCACATCGATTCCAAATTAACGTTAGGTCGTTAATCCACGTGGAGCGAGTGAAGACTCGAGGTGTAAGGGCTATACGTCAGTATAACTCTGTGGGTGATTCCGTAATGAGTTGACGGAATAGTACTTATAGATTCGAGATGGTGATTCAGAGTGCAAGGGTTATTGTCGTTAACTCCGAGGGTGATTCCAAAATGAGTGTAACGAGATAATGCCTTCCATTTCGTTCGAACCCGAAACGAACTTGTATGGATTGAATGCTTTCAGAACATCGTCAGGTGGACGATGAGCATTCTAAGTGATATGTTCTATAAAGGTAATCGTAGCCTCAAGCCTCATCAACCGAGAATGGCTAAAACATGGGAGGTGCAGCAAGGCTTCGTGGGTAGCCCCCACTTGAGAGCAAGATTTATCCCTGTCTAGATGTCCCTTTATTTCGGCTTAGTGGTGCAGTTGCTGATCACAACTGCGGGGTGGTCTTGTTTGGAACTGTTCAGTAAGGAACGGGTCCGGCTTTGTGTTGCAGGGGAGCGGGCGTACTCCTCGGTACGGTGATCTAGGCCACGTACTGTGACGGACGGTACCCCAGTAGCCCAGCCATTGATGGAATCCAAAATCCAATAAGTGCCAACGGTTTTGATTGTATTACCCACTTTTGTGGCTAGTAGCTGGAATTTAATCATGTAACAATTTCGGCTATTTCATATTTACTTGAAAACCCTAGACACTATTATAATATCATCGGATTTCCTATCAAATGTTTTGGTTAGCGTAAGGTAAAAACTTTTCCATGTTTATGTGTGGGAAGTCTTACGTGATACCTTTTCTTTTCAAAGGGTTTTCAAAGTTAAGCAACTTTAACATGTTACTCACACCAGACCCATGTCTGACCCGGAGTTATTTCTGTTTTCTTTTAACCCTTGGGTACTCAAATTTTTACGAGTAGCCAAGGGAATTCAGGTTAGGATTCACGTTAGCTTTGACGAATTGCGGAGGAGCATATGGAGCAGGAGGCTTCTGCGTATGGTTATACAGTTTTCCGCTGTATTGGTATCTCTGAGTGTTTCTGTATTGTGTATTGAGTTGTAATAACTAGACAGGTGTTTATAACTGTCTAGTATGTGTTGTATTGTCTGTGTAACTCTGATATTTAATGTATACTATGTAATACTTATGTTATTAATATAATTTATTCGTTCCGCTGTTGAGATTCTTGTGTTGTTTCTTCTTTCTCTTCTTTCTTTTCTCTTTTCTATCCCTTTCTTTTTTATGGATGATACGACTTTTTGTGGAGAAAAAGTCGGGTCGTCTCAGTTGGTATCAGAGCGCTAGGTTGAGCGAATACCTAGTCTCTGTAGTTGTGTCTATCTTGAGAGAGCGTATTTGTATATTATATATATATATATATAATTGTTTCTACCTATTTGTTGGGTTACCTGTTCAGGTTTTTCCAATATAAGTTATACAGGTAGATGAGGAGGAAGTGTGTGTAACACAACTACCATTGGTTGGAGTTTGAATGGATGAGGTTGGAAGTGTGTTTGTCGAGATTGTAGACCTAATACCGTCTCAAGTAAGTTTTGCTTGGTGTAAGGACTTCATCGATCTTTGAAGGAAACCTGTTAAGGTTCGAAGTTCATCTTTGAAGTGCAGAATTGAGTTTTGATCTGTCGTTTGGGTTGAAGCAAGCAAGTGATGATATCTTGATCTCTCAGGAAGTAGTAGCTGCATGATGAGATGCAGTGACTATGGATATTTCCGAAGGTGTTTCTTTGGAACAAGAATAAGAAGTGAGTATGCTCGGTGATGTGGCAGAGTTTAGCAGAGTGTTCTGAGTTGGTAAGAAGTCTTCTGGCTGAGTAGTTTTTCTGAAATAGAGTTCAGAAGTAGCAAAGTGGATCTTTTTCTCTGGTAAGTTGGCTAGGCCAGCATAAGCTGTTCTGTTTGGTAGAGAGAGCGGTTTCTTTGGATTTAGGCTGAGTTGATCGCAAAAGTGACTTGCGATAGTATGTTCTTTTGGATTGTTGGAGTTGGCCGGATTTCTTCCAGGAAGTCAGAGTTTGTCCACATCTGGAGATCGAGTTTTCTTTCCAGGAATGGAACTGGTGGTTCAATTAGTAGATGGATGGTTCCTTGAGATATAAGTTGGTGAAGTAGCTCAGGTTTCGGAGGAACATCTGAGTTTTCTTTATAAATATGTGGTACCATATTTCTGTGCTGGGTTGTCTAGTCCGTGCTTGTGCTCTTCGTCGACATTTTCTTCTGTTTTGGATCAGAGTTGTGCAGCGGAAGCAGTTTGGAGTGTTTCTGTTTGTCTTTTCCAGATAAGGAGAAGTTTGTTCTGTCTTCTGTTGTTGAGAAGAAGGGTTTGTGTTCTTGGTTTTTGAGTGATCTTGAGGAGATCATTGGATTGTTTTGATTCAGTCTGTTTCTAGTGGCATCGGCGTAGAGTAGAGCTGATCAGGAAGAATGTTGGTAGCCCAGGATCGTCCGAAGAGTTTTTATGGATAAGAGACGGAGGAATTTGGATTCTGGAATCGGAGATTTGATTTGGGATAAGTTTTTCTCCGATCCAAAGAGCTATAAGTTTGAGAAGCAAGCTCCGTAGTGTTTTGGATTTATGCTGCGATTGGTAAGATAAGTGTTTGGTTTTCTAGAGTTGAATTTCCAAGTTGGATAACTGAGATTCAGAGTGTTTCACGTATCTCTGAGGGAGTACGCGTTTGATATTTCTGGTTTAGAACCAGCAATTTAGGATGGATTGGTTGTTGAGTCAGACTCGTTTGTAGTCTGATATTCTGTATAGAATTGTTGTTAGAAGCTCTATAGCTTAGTAGTATTGATTGGATTCTATAGAGCGAGTATCCCGATATATATATACACACACACACACACACACACACACACACACACACACACACACACATATACATACGGGGGAAACTCGTGAAAGTTTTATCCAAAATTCTTTTGGATAATTAGATTTGTTTTGATTGTGTGAATTGGTTGCTTTGGTTGTCAGCATATGATTAACATATGCTGTGTTTTAAAAATGAATCTGTAAATAGATTATTAAATCACCTTTGTTTTAAATTTCGGGGACGAAATTCTTTTAAGGGGGAAGGATTGTAATATCCCGGAATTTTGGACAATATAAATTTAATAATCTGTGTTTAAATTTAAGTTGAATTGATAATTTTTGTTAATAAATTTGAATTGATTTAATAATCTTCACTATTTAAATATTTAATTTGTGAATTTATCTTTAATAAACTGATAAATCTATTTTCTATTTAATAATGTATATGTATATATATATATATATATATTTTAAATAGATGAGTTGTTTTTAATTAAATTAATATAGCATAATTTTAATATTTTGAATTTAGGAATTGTGATTTATTTTTGGATTTAAGCTTTTCAAAAATATTTAATAAGATACTAAATGATTTTAAATATGTAAGATAAATGTTTTATTGGTTTAAAATTCAATTTTAACTGAAGTTTGAATATTTAAAATAAGGTTCTAAAATGTTTGTTTTATTCTTTTTAAATTATTGATTTAATAAATGTGATTTGTTAATTTAATATGAAGTTTAAAAAAATGAAACATGTATTCAAATAAGTTATAATCTCTTTATAAATCTATTTCAAGTAATTTAAAATATTATTTTCAAATGATTTATTTGTATATTGTTTTATTTATATTAACATTTTGCTTTATTCTTTAAAAATTAATTATATACATAACTAAGTATTAAAAACTAATTAATTAAGTTAACTTTCATTAAAACTTAATCAAAATACTAATTACTTAAAAGATACATGTGTAAGCATCTTAAAAACCTAAGTTAACATGTGTTATGTATTTAAGCAAGAGAATTTACATGTGTTGATAGTTTAAGCCAAGTGTCATTGTTCAAATTTTTATTATTCTTTAATTTTAATTTAAATAAAAAATATTGTTATATAACTTGCATTTTTCATTTCTTTTCTTCATTTTCATCTAAGAATTATTTCAGCTGAGAAAAACCATTTTTTTCACCTCTTCATAATTAAACTCTCTGTGACATATTTGTTAATGCATAACAAACTGCATTTTTTTCAAATCTGCAACCATCCTATGCAAAAATCATTACCTCCTTCAAAAACCTATAATCAAACTCATCAAAATGCAAAATCAAATCACTGATCCACTTACAAAGGCCTGCATTCAATTCATTTTTCAAAATCCGGAAAGAAATTGCAAGTTAAAATACCTGCATTCCTATTTTCTTCAATCTGTAACATGCAAAATACAACCAGCATGTAAAATCTGAAAATGCAAGATTCTGCATTTTTAAATCAAGTATGAAGCCTGCATGTTTTCAAAAACAATCTGGGATGAAACTATAAATTTCAAATTGCTACGAATTCTCTTCAAGCAAACAACCTGCATGTAAGATCTGGAAGCATCTTTTAAAAACAAGATTAAAAAGCATCAAAATTTGAAGCAAGTTCAAAGGAGCATTTATCAGTTGAAGCATATTACAAAGGATGTTCTGTATGCATTTTAATTTCAGGTGAGTAACACCCAATTTAAAAATAAATTAATTAGGATTGCATGCTAGTTTATCTGATAAAAGTTTAATTATGCATATGCCTCTGAAAACTGCCTATGTATATATGAAATGTAATGCATGTTTGATTTTCAAGGTTCTGACTGTTACACTTTAAATTCAAATTAATAAATAATTTTTTTCCCTTGATCTGGTTGCCATTATGTTTTATCATTGAATGAAATTTGTTATTTCATGATAAAATAAATTTTAAAAGTTTTTTTATTATAAGTTGTATAGTTCTGTGTTGTCTGGAACATAACAACACGGCTAAATTCTGTAAAATTGGAAAATTTTAAGTATCATAAATCAATGGTTTTGGATTAGGAATCAAAACTACTTCCAACATTCTGATTTTTAAAAGAAGAATTTAAATTTTTAATACCTTATACGGAGAGCAGTTTAAACCTTTCTGTATTTTATAAATTGAGTGAACTCTGTTGATTTTAATGATCGTTTGGATTTAAATTTCTTTTAGTGATAGTGTAGTGATCAGTGATATTAGGAAATTTTTTAGTTTGAATTGAAATTCAATTTTGATGTTGAAATTTGGAATTGTCAGTTATGAACCCTAGTTTTATTAGGTCACTGATTTTGTTCGAATGTGGCCTCCTGGGTTGATCGAGTTCAACCATGATTTGTGAATGGGTAGATGGTGGTTTGGGAAAGTCCTCGTCGGAGTACGGAAGGTGATGGTGGTCGGTGACGGGGGAATTGATGTTGACAGTTTGGGGATGTTGTTGCTGTCGGCAGTTCCAGGTTTTGGAATTTGAGTCTCAAACTTAAATTCAAGCACATGATGTAGAAGTGGGTGTTGAGTTGGCCTGAGGGAAGGATTGTTGATCATGGGATGGTCGTGGGTTTGGCCAATGATGGCCGGAGTGGATGGGCAGGTGTACGGTGCAGAAGTGTACATGGTGGTGTTCATTTTTGGGTTGCAGGGTTTTATACCTCGGGATGGTCTTGGGTAAATGGGAGTGGTGACTCGAAGCAGAGGATCATATGACTCGAAGTAAAATATGTGGTAGCTCGGGTTTGTATAAGTGCTTCAGGTTTTAGGATTTTGAAGAGTCTTATTTCTAGGTTTTAAAATTTTAAAAGTAAGTTTTTAAAATGTAAACTTAAAACCCGAACTAAGTATAAAATTTAAACTAAATTTAAATATAAATTCAATTAGTTTAATTCTGGGTTTTTAAAATAATTTAAATTTTGAAACTCTAGTTTGGTCTTAGCATAATCTGGAAATCTGTTTGCAGTTTTTAAATTTTAAAAGTTAAAATTTTAAATGTAAACTTAATTTGAACTTGGGTTTTTAAATTTGAATCTAAAATATGAATTCAAATAAGTTTGAGTTTTGGTTTTAGAAATAATCTAAATTCAGAAAGAAAACTTAAGCTTGGATACTGTTTTCTGTTTTAAATTTAAAAGTAAAATTTTAAGATGTAACTGAAAATTTAAACAAAGTTTAAATCTGGAAAACTGAAATTTAGAATAGATGAAATCTGAGTTTGAATTTAAATCTAGGAATTTAAATTTAGATTTTAAACTTTTTAAAGTATAAAGGAACCTTGGTTTTGAATTTGAAATATGAGTTTTAATTTATGAAAGAAGAATTTAAAATAAGTTTAAGTTCAGTTTTTAAAACCTGAAAATTTATTTTAATGCCAGTTTTTAAAATAAATTTTTAAAATTTAAATTTGTTTAACTATTTTAGGAAAGGTTAAATAATTTGAATTTTAAAATGAAGATGGAAGTGTAAGTAATGTTTTAAATTTTTAAGATTTAATCTGGAATGAAAATTTAAATTGTGTTTCAGTTTGAAATTTTAAAAGAAAATTTTAAATTGAGTTTTGTTTGAAACAAATTGTTTAAAATACTTTCTATAAGAATTATGTTTCTTAATTTAGAACTTAAGAAATTGGTTTCATTTAAATTATTATATTAATTTAAATGGAATATTAATTATTTAATTAATTAATAACGTGGATGATTAATTAAGTAATTAATAATTTTTAAGTTAATTAATTAAATTTGAGATTAATTAATTAAGGTTAATTAATCTATAAAATTAAGGATGGTTAATTAAATTTTAATTGATGATTAAGATTTATTTAATCAAGTGATTAAAGATAATTAAGATTTTAATTAACACTTAATTAATTAATAATTAGAGATTAATTAAATTGTAATTAAATGTTAGTTAATTGATAATTAATAATGATTAATATAAGTTAATCTCTTAATTAAGTAATTAAGAAATGTTAATGAAGGTCATTAACTTAAGATTATTTTAACAATTAATTAATGTGATTAATTTTTGATAATTAATTTAATTAATTAATTAATAATAATCAGTTGTTTAATTTCTTAATGAACGTAATTAATGAATTAATTACTTGGTGTAATTAATTTACTGGTTAGATTAATTAAGTTAAATTAATTTAAACATTAATGGATTCTTGATAATTACTTTATGTAATTTATGAATTTGTAATTACTTAAGGAAGTAATTAATTAATAATTACTGAATGTAATTAAAGATAATTATTATAGAAGTAATTTGGATTTAAATTACTTTGAAATTAATCAAGGATTAGTTGAGATAATTAATTAAGTGTAATTACTTTATGGGATGAGTAATTAAAGTAGTTAATTACTGAATGGTTATTAATCATGGGTGATTAATATATATATGGTTTAAATAGAAGATTAATTACTTATGTAATTAATTTATATTGAGAGATTGATTAAATGTAATCAGAAATCATTCATTAATTAATTAATGCTGTAATTTAGAATTGATTAATTAAGAAATAATCAAACGGAGTAGTTAATTAATAATGGATTAATGTAATTAACTTTAGTTAATTTATTAATTAAGTAATTACAAGTTAATTATTTGCAAAGGGGTTTAATATAATTAACTTGTGAAATTAATATTAAAGGCTAATTACTTATTGTAATTAGGAAATTATTAATCAGTAATGGTTAATTGAATGAATATTGAGATGTTGATTTATAAATTGATTTGAAATCAATTAATGGTTAAGATAAGCAGGATTTTAGTGATGAAGTAATTAATTTAATTTATTTTAAATTAATTAAAGAATTAGGTAATTAATTTAATTCATTTTAAATTAATTATAAATGGTGTGATCATTAGATCAATTGCTTATGTTTGATGATTGGTATTGATTGCCATGTATGGTTTGTAATCTCAATATGAGATGGGAGATGTATGTGATATGGATGTGTTGGTTGCTTTTGGATGATAATATGGATTATCTGATTATGATATGAATTATCTGTTGATAATGATAAGGTTGATTATCTATTGTGTTGTGAATTATCTATCCATGTGTATATAGATAATTAAATTGAATTGTTTTAAACTCTAAAACAACTTGGCCTTAAAAGACACGTTTTGGATTTCAATGAGACCGGGATCAGGTTTCCATAATTGGGATCCGAAAACCACATCGATTCCAAATTAACGTTAGGTCGTTAATCCAAGTGGAGCGAGTGAAGACTCGAGGTGTAAGGGCTATACGTCAGTATAACTCTGTGGGTGATTCCGTAATGAGTTGACGGAATAGTACTTATAGATTCGAGATGGTGATTCAGAGTGCAAGGGTTATTGTCGTTAACTCTGAGGGTGATTCCAAAATGAGTGTAATGAGATAATGCCTTCGGTTTCGTTCGAACCCGAAACGAACTTGTATGGATTGAATGCTTTTAGAACATCGTCAGGTGGACGATGAGCATTCTAAATGATATGTTCTATAAAGGTAATCGTAGCCTCAAGCCTCATCAACCGGGAATGGCTAAAACGGGGGAGGTGCAGCAAGGCTTCGTGGGTAGCCCCCACTTGAGAGCAAGATTTATCCCTGTCTAGATGTCTCTTTATTTTGGCTTAGTGGTGCAGTTGTTGGTCACAACTGCGGGGTGGTCTTGTTTGGAACTGTTCAGTAAGGAACGGGTCCGGCTTTGTGTTGCAGGGGAGCGGGCGTACTCCTCGGTACGGTGATCTAGGCCACGTACTGTGACGGGCGGTACCCCAGTAGCCCAGCCATTGATGGAATCCAAAATCCAATAAGTGCCAACGGTTTTGATTGTATTACCCACTTTTGTGGCTAGTAGCTGGAATTTAATCATGTAACAATTTCGGCTATTTCATATTTACTTGAAAACCTTAGACACTATTATAATATCATCGGATTTACAATCAAATGTTTTGGTTAGCGTAAGGTAAAAACTTTTCCATGTTTATGTGTGGGAAGTCTTACGTGATACCTTTTCTTTTCAAAGGTTTTTCAAAATTAAGCAACTTTAACCTGTTACTCACACCAGACCCATGTCTGACCCGGAGTTATTTCTGTTTTCTTTTAACTCTTGGGTACTCAAATTTTTACGAGTAGCCAAGGGAATTCAGGTTAGCTTTGACAAATTGTGGAGGAGCATATGGAGCAGGAGGCTTCTGCGTATGGTTATATAGTTTTCCGCTGTGTTGGTATCTCGGAGTGTTTCTGTATTGTGTATTGAGTTGTAATTACTAGACAGGTGTTTATAACTGTCTAGTATGTGTTGTATTGTCTGTGTAACTCTGATATTTAATGTATACTATGTAATACTTATGTTATTAATATAATTTATTCGTTCCGCTGTTGAGATTCTTGTGTTGTTTCTTCTTTCTCTTCTTTCTTTTCTCTTTTCTATCCCTTTCTTTCTTAAGGATGATACGACTTTTTGTGGAGAAAAAGTCGGGTCGTCTCATAAGGATTATATTCAAAGTGGACATAAGCAATTACGCTAAACCACTATAAATCTGGTGTTTCATTTTCTATTGTTCCTTTTGCACTCAGTTGCATTATTCCTTTGTTTTAATTTACCTTTTTCATTAGTCACTCTACACAAATCTATTTAAGGGTGTTAGTGACCAATTTTGGTGCTAACACCATTTAATTATGATAAGTAAATATGGATGTTTAAATGGACAAATGGTTTAAATACATATGTTGATATATGTTTGAACTTGTAATGATCTAAATGTTTAAAAGTGAATGACACCAATTATCGAATTGAATATGGAATTCTCCGTATAGCGATAGTCGCATAAATGCACTTTGAATCCCTTAAACTACAACATTTGAAAATGGAGATTTAATGACATATCTTAATAATAACTTGTTTGGTTATTTTCTAAACTTCTATAAATGTTTTGAAAAGCAAATAATATGTTTTGGAAAGTTATAGTAGAAGTCAAAGTTGAGAAAGACTGAAGTAAAATAGTCGCTGTAGCAGCACTTTTTAAATAACCTGCTTTTGAAAATAACATGCATTTTTCTTAAACTTTTTTAGGGGTTTTGTAACGATCCCACCGCTATAACCAGTTTAGCAAAGAACATTACGAGTAATGTCATTTGCTAATCCGGAGAACAAGGCTGGTAAGGGCGGTCGATTGTGAATATATCTTTATATTAACACTAACATATCTTATTTACCTTTTTGAAGATCTGAACTGAAATTTTGAAAGATCTGTTATTGTGTAAATTCGGCTGTCTCTTTCGGAAGGTAGATTTTTACATGCATCGTAGTCTATAGATATTACAACCTATCGGTTTATTTTGTTTTATACAGTTAGACTATGTTTACCTCTTTCGGAAGATGAATTGGCATAGGACAAATTAGGTACACAATCTCTCTTTTCTTTGAGCGGTGTCCTTAATCTACGGTCTCTTTCGGAAGGCTTTCTTTCTATATAGCAGGTCTCTTTCGGTAGATTTTGTGTCATTATATTAAACCAACAAATGACAACCATTATAATTTCATTATTGATGATTAATTCTTCAGAGATTTTTAGTATGGATATTCTGTATCCTTTATGGCTCTAAGGAGTTTTGAATTGGTTTCACCATATTTTGAGATGACAGTCCATTTGAGACTTGATATGAATTTATGAAATGGTGATTTGTTGGATATCCCTTATTTGAGTATTTTTGGGCATATTTTTTTATGACTTATTTGGTTATTATTAAGTCAAAATCTCTTAGAGCCATAAAGGATACATAATATCCATACTAAAAATCTCCAAAGAAATAATCATCAACAATGAAATAATAAAGTTAGTCATCTATTAGTTTAATATGGTGACACGAAATCTATCAAAAGAGATCTGCTACATAAAAAGGAAGCCTTCTGAAAGAGACTGTAGATTAGGGACATCGCTTAAAGAAGAGAGCAACCATGTACCTAATCTGTCCTATGGAAATTTACTTTTTGAAAGAGGTAAACATAGTCTAACTGTATAAAACAAATAAACTAATAGGTTGTAGTATCTATAGACTACGATGCATGTAAAAATCTGCCTTTCGAAAGAGACAGCCGTATTTACACCATAACAGATCTTCCAAAAGAGAGCCTACCGAAATCTAAAAGTGTATCGATTCTCATATCGATGAAAAATGAGTTATCTTCTCTCGGGGATCTATCGGTCTGTAATATGAACATCCTAAGAAAATACAACTCTAAGTGATAATTACTATCACTACAGTAATCATAACAATTCAGTTGTCTGTCCTATACTAGAAACAAAAATTCAAGTATTTACGAAAAGCTACTAATTTTCACTTGAACTCTATTTAACAAATTATAGTAATAAACTAAATAATTGTATGAAAAGTCCCATACCAATCCGACAGTTCAATCGTTTATTAAAATTCTTCATTTCATATAAAATCATGAATTTCAATAGAAATGGAAATTATTAAATTTCAAATTTAAATCCAATTAGAATTATTAATAAAATTTTAATTTAAAGAAGGATATTATAAAAATTTACTTTGATCTATTCCAAAATAATATGAAAATCTCTTTCAATATATGTATGTATGTATGTATGTATGTATGTTTGTATGTATGTATTATTAACAATTTTACCAAAAAATCTTGAATATACTATAAATACCTTTGTACTATTTATAAATAGATAAAAATTCGTAATTTGCTAATATAAAGAAAATCATTTCTTTTCAAACAAATTCCTGATATATATATATATATATATATATATATAATCTTTGTTTTTCAAATATTTTTCTCAATGTATTTCCAACAATAATACTTTATATTTGTAAGTCTGAGTATAAAAATTATTTATATACTTAAAAAAATGATTCTCTAAAACAATTCTTCGAAAATGACTTAATTTAATATATGTAAAATATATTTTATTATTAAAAAATTTCCTAACTCATAGAATATAAATTTTATATGCCTCAAGATTACAGAATTAAGTGCAACAAAGAATCAAAAAGTAAAAATGTATCAATTTAGAGCCAACATCACTTTATATGAAAAATTATTCCAAATATGGAATTTTTAGCGATTGAAGTCGTTTTCTGACAACTCCGATCCCATAAACAACGTATGTACTTTTATACAAGTTAATAAAATTCAATTTGCAATCGGATAGAATTTCATTTGCAAATTGACTTCTTTCAATCCACATAACAATGCGTATATCGCAAACGATAAATTTCCAAAATTCCTAATGAACAATTTATTTAAACAATTCAATCATCCATACTCAAGTGTTTTCACGCAAAAAACCATATAAAGGCATCTAAAAATGGATATTCATTTCGTAGATACGTATGTGTGAGTTAATTCGAAAGGCAGATTTTTACATGCATCGTGGTCTATAGATACTACAACCTATCGGTTTATTTTGTTTTACACAGTTGTACTATGTTTACCTCTTTTGGAAGGTAAATTTGCATAGGATAGATTAAGTACATGGTTTCTCTTTTCTTTGAGCGGTGTCTTTATTTTGCGGTCTCTTACGAAAGGCTTCCTTGCTATATAGCAGATCTTTTTCAATAGATTTCGTGTCACTATATTAAACTGATAGATGACTGCAATTATTATTTCATTATTGATTATTATTTCTTCAGAGATTTTTTGTATAGATATTTTGTGTCCTTTATGGCTTTGAGGAATTTTGAGTTAACAATAACCAAATAAGTCATAAATAAAATATGCCCAAAAATACTCAAATAAGGCATTTGTAGCAAATCACCATTTTATAAATACATATTAAGTCTCAAATAGACTATTATCTCAAAATATGGTGATGACCAATTCAAAATTCCTTAGAGCCATAAAGGATACATAATATCAATACTAAAAATATTTAAAGATCAAAGAACATTACAAGTAATATCGTATGCTAATCCGGAGAATACGGTTGGTTAAGGGTGATCGATTGTGAACATATCTTTATACTAACACTAACACGTCTTATTTATCTTTTTGAATATTTTAACTTAAATTTAGATGTATGCAGTATTAACACAAAGTAATAAACACACTAATTAAAATTTTTCAGAACACTATATATTGTAGATAAACTAGAATTAGAGTCATAGATCATAGCAGAATAATATACATCATTATATACATAATAGAATGCGAGTATATAAAATATGAATACTAGACCCACATAAATATATACATCATTTACAAAATCTTGTATTAGGTGCAAAGTCAGTACAATATAATATAGATGACATAAACTCCTAACTATCAATATATACAAGTATGAAGTAAACTAAAACTATCAAAATATTCTACTTCAATCCTAGCCCAAAATCCAAAGGTCAATGGGTCGCTGTACCTATAAAGTCTCGGCCTGACCCATTTATTTATGACTTATTTGGTTTTTTTGGGCAAAGGCAGCCAACTTTATAGTGGGTTGTGCCACTGTATATAAATGAAGTAATGGTGTTTTGCACATGCACAACGACAACTATATATGGTTTAATAGTGGCCATTCCACTTAGAGACAGAACATGAGAGAAGCAAAGGTGCTTCTGCAGCTATAAAAATGACTTATGGAAAATAAAAAGGAAATAGGGACAAGATAGGCAAGTCTAAGCTACAAAGCTAGAGGACAGCTATCTCGCAGATACAAGATTGACCTCAACGTCAGTCGAAGGACCAAGAACATGAAGAACCAGACAATACAGTATAGCAAGAGAAGGCAAGCAAGACCATGCCAAGGTAGAGTAAAGATTATTCTGATCCCAAGATGAGTCTAAGAAAAAAAAATCCAATTATGTAGTCCAAGATCACCATGAGTATGTAATGTTAGGCCTTTACCATCCACTCGATAAAATAACCATGAATCTATTGGATTGATATGCCTTTTATGAATTTTTGGGATTTAGGCATATTTTGAGATGATTATTTTAGAGTTAAGTCATTTATAGATTTATATAGTAAATTGAATTAATATGCCTTATTATAATTGTTTGTTCGGCATATTTTATGTGGCTTATTATATTAAGTCATAAAGTTATGATATTAATATCTCACATGTTATTTAAATATAGTCTAACCCGTTTATTATTTTAATGCTCGGGTCAGGCCGAGACTTTACATGTACATGGACCCATTAACATTTGTATTTTGGGATAGCATTGAAGTAGATTAGTTTGATAGTTTCAGTTTACCTTATACTTGTATATATTGACAGTTAGGAGTTTATGTCATCTATATTATATAGTAGTGACTTTGTACTTGATACAAGATTTTGGGTATGATGTATATATTTATGTGGGTCTAGCACTCATATTTTTTTATACTAACGTTCTATTATGTATATGATGATGTATATTATTCCACTATGATCTGTGATTCTGATTCCGATTTACCTATATTATATACTGTTCCGAATATTTTTCAACGATGTGTTTATTACTTTGTATTAATATTGTACACGTCTAAATTTCAGTTCAGATCTTCAAAAAGATAAATAATATGTGGCGATGTTAATATAAAGATATATTCACAATCGATTGCCCTAAACCACCCGTATTCTCCGGATTAGCAGATGACATTACTTGTAATGTTCTTTGCTAAACTGGTTATAGTGTTGGGGTCATTACAGGTTTCTTTAGCAATTAATCAAATAAATAATATATTATTCTTATTGGAAATTTTTTGAAACCTAATTCATTTAATAGCTTGTTGAACGTAGTGCAAAACGTTATAACGAAATAGTCGCTATAAATGAAGTTCGATAAAATACCATGTTTAGAAAAATTATTTAGAATAATTAAAAGATATTCTTGGGATTTTTATTCATGATTTTCAATTACCCAAAGTATACTAATTAATGTAAAAATAATGGATTAAAAATCATTTCTTAAGACGTCTAAATCTAGGCGCAAAGTTTTAGCAAATTCACCTTTAACCGACAACCCAGGACTTTTGGTAGCACTTTTGTAGTGCTATCTTTAAATACGTTTTAGCTGTCGCAAATTATTTTGTAGCATTTGCAGAAATTATGTTTGAAACTATAATTTTTTAAAAATGATATTTAAATTATTTATTTTCTCTAATCTTTTTAGCGTTGTTTTCTAATTTATAATAGAGCGTTTTAAAGTTGGTTTCAAGTTTAAATATATTTTTAACAATTAAGTATGAATTTCTAAACTAAGTAGCTTTTAAAATAAAAACTAAGTTTTCTATTTATTTCAAAATTATTATTATTTACATAATATTCTATATAGATAATTATCATATATTTTAAGTAGTTTTAAAAGTGTTTTAACATGTTAACAAGTGTTTCAAAGATATATTTATATAAATAAGTTTTAAATATTAAATTAAGTATTTTGTAAATATAATAAAGAGAGTTTGAATTTTAACACTTAAGTTGAAGTAAATTGTTTTATGGAATCAACTAAAATTGTATTGCCTTAATTAATTAGTGTGGATATGCTTTGATCTTTAAATGAATGTTTAAAGTTATTAATGTATAAATAAATAGTTTTTGGGTTGTTGTAAATAGTGTTTTAGCAATACTTGTTTTTAACCCTTATAATTAATTATATTTAGGAATATAATTAGATATTTGCTAATGGATATTTAGTAGAAAAATACTAGTAAATGGTTTAATTTTGTTGTAACAAATGTTTTGAACAACAATTGTCTTTACCCTTAAATATAAATATATCTTTAAGAAGGGAGTTTTGAAGAGGAATGTTTTCAAAGTATAAAATGTTTGGATTTCTTATGATAATTGTTTTTAGCAATAGTTGTCTTTAAACCTAAAATGTAATTAAACCTTTAAAACGAGAATTTTAAAGATAATGATTAAATGGAATAGTTTTGGGTTTATAGTAAATAATGTTTTAGCAACATTTGGTTTTAAGCCATTGAATTATATTTCGGAAGAAATATTATAAATCTTTAACAGTAGAATTTTAATGGTAATAATAAGTATTGAATCTTTTATAAAGAGATAGAAAATGTTGTATTTTTAATATATAAAAGAAAAGGAGTTTATTATAGCAATATTTTGGTAGTAATTATTTTAATCTCTTTGATTATATTTCAAGTAAGTAAACCTTGTTAAATGATTTGTGAATATACATATAAAATTGGAATAAGTATATGAATACTTTTTAAGTATTAAAAGAACAAATGAATACCTAAATTTGTAAAGACAAGTATATATCTTTTATACAGAGAAATCCAATATATTTATACAAGTAGATAAAGGAAGTTTCAATTAATAAAGAATATTAATTAATAAAGGAAGCCTTGATTTATAAAAGAAGTTTGGATAAAAATATGTTTTACTAATAAAAAGGGTTTTAGTTAATAAAGGAAAAATTATTTATAAAGGGATAAAAAGTCGTTTATGTGACTTGATTATACTTGGATGATAAGTAACAACTATGTAATGACCTTAGTTTGATTGTTTATGGGATGTTAGTATTAATATGCTTAATACTTAAAATCAAACGAGTAAGCTTCTTTATTTGTGAGAATCAATACTAATGTTTTGGTATGGACAGAGCGATAGAGCTCTAACCTATTGGCATTCTTCTAAGCCGAGGAATAGTTAAGCAGAAAGGTCAGAAACATGTAAATTATGGAACTTTGATTCCTTTAAGCAAGCGTTCAAAACTCGATTGTTGATTAGTCGACTACCAATCTTGACAAAACTTAACTTAAGAGGTACACGGAATGCTTTACGGATTTATACCAATAAGAACCCCGTGGGAGGGATATTGGTACGAAATGCCTCTAGCTTTCAGCTTTTACTTCGAAAAGAACCCGAATTTAGTTAACCAGAAATTGATCGGTTGGTTTTGAAGAGTCTAGGATCGATAAGTGTTTTACTTAACAAATACCACTTCAAAACTATTATACGGGTTCTATGTTTTGGAAGTGAGTGCTGGAAACCATGTGTGGTTCTGAAAATCTGTTAAGATGACGGTATCCACGTGGGATTCATTATTTGATCAAGTTTTTTAAAAAACTCATGTGAAGATGCCGAACATAGCCTCGATATCGAAATATGACTAAAGACAAAGTAGGATGCATGACCCCGAGTTCAGCTAAACCAAAGAGGGGGCACATCAACTACATTATCTAGCGTATGCTTATTGATTTGTTGTGCGTGCGGGGTTGATGATACTCGGTTCACATGTTAGGGCATGGGACGATTGTGTTTACCTTATGGTATATTTTATCTGGAGACATACGACGCTCGGAAGGTATTTTCTGACCGTTGTCATAGGTGGTCGGTCCCAGTATAACTTACGAGTATACTATGGAGGTCTCCGTGGAAAATCCATTTATATGAACGTCCCTTAGCGGTTTTGTTTGTATACCTCAATATGATGTCAAATGTAACCAATTTAACCATTTCAACTATGATTTGTATTTATATTGAACACCATAGACATTATCATAATATCACTAAATTTCTTATAAAATGGTTCGGTTATCGGAAGGTAGAAACCTGTCCATATTTATTTGTCGCATGATTTTACATGATACCTTTATTATTTAAAGGGTTTTACAAATATAGTAATTCAAATTACCTGAGTTTTCTCACGCTGGTTTACCAGAGTGATCTGGGTGTTATTCTTCTTACAATGCTCGAGTCAGCCCCGCGTATATTTCTAGATATCATTGATGATTCATTGCAGCTCTAGGAGAGGAGCTGGATGATTACAAACCACAGATTTTATTTCTACTACATTACTTTATTTATTTTATATTATCGATTATGACGATGTATTGTTATAACTATCCAGGCTGATGATAGGTTAGTTTACTCAGATTATTGTATCTATACAGCTTTCCTTTGTAAACGTATCTATTTGATATTATATGTCATGATTCTGTTGTGAGATTATGATGTTATTGTTCTCCTCTTTCTTGTTAATTTTCTTTTCTTCTTTTATTTTACCCTAACATTCTGCCTTCCCGACACTTAGGCGCTCAGCACGTGGATAACGTGGATGTATTCCTATCAACACTTGGGGGTCGAAAAGCCGTGCATTACAATCCGATATTAGAATGCAAGGTTAAGTGAGAAGCTTGTCTTTGCTTAGGTATAACTAATTAAGAGATAGGGTAATGTAAAGACTTATTATGAATTTGAGTGTGTTATACTTGTGAGAGCGTATTTATTAGAGTTATAAGAATAGTCTATACTGTGTTTGTTGGTCTGCTGAGTGCTTATGGATTTTGATCGATGCATCTGATCAACGTCATCGATAAGGATTCTTAAACACTAAAACAGAATAGGGATCCCTAAACACTTAAACAGAACAATTCGACATAATATTATTTTCAAAAATTTTAAATGAAATAATTTTACCTTGGATTTTATTTCATATAAAAGAATAATTTCAAATAATTAACATAGTTATTTATAATGTATTTGGTTATTAGGAAATGATAATATTCAATGATTATCATTTATTTTTGATTAGTCATGCTCGGTCAGTTTATGGGCATTGACTATTATTTATTGAATTGCATGTAAATTACCGTTTCACAACATTGTTTGGGTAGATAGTAATTTATAGTAACATTGAAATGAACACCTTATGAATTATGTTTTTCACAATTTGTGTAATGACCTATAAATTTATCACTTTGATAGACTGTATTTATTTTTAAATTTATTCAAATAAAAGGTTAAATACAAATAATATTGTTTTGAGCGATAATAATAATAGCAATCTTATTTTGAATAAATATTTATAAAAATATTTTTCCTTGAAATGTAAATCGATAAATGACCGAAAACTGTTTTATACATAACCAGTTCTATAATCGTAAAATATTGTGCATGGAGCTGGATACATATACTTATTTTTATAATTAAACAATACTATGAAATAGAACCAATTGATTTGTTTTTGAAAATAAAATGTTTTTGATAGTGTTAATAATGCCCTTGGATATGATAATTGATTTATTAAATTAAATTGAGATTTAATGATTTAATAGTTATTTTAATTATTCAAATAATCGTTTTAGATGTTGATAATTCATTTTGAGTCATTAAAAAGTGATAATAAATCAGTTATAATAGTTTTATAAAGAGATATATTTGATTTGAAAATATAAGAAAAAATTGATATCGCTTTATCGGTATAAAAGCAATTTTTGTAAATAATTATTCATATTAATTTATATGGTTTTATAAATCAAATATGATCATTTTAATTCATTTAAAATGATAAGAAATTTATTTTGAAATTTTGTTTACAAATATATGTACGTTAGAGTATAAGTGAAAATGTGACCGGGAATCTGTTCTCCTGTCGGCAACGGTTTATCAAACGAAAGTTGTTCGAAATCAATGCAACGTTGTTATATGTCATGTGCACATATATAACATACAAATGCATCCACTAACATGCACATGAACATATGTATACATACATATATACTTGTGCACTTGTAAATACATACATAATACAAAAATCAAAGATATTTTAAGTAAGCCTCCTCCTTAAGCTTACATAATTCAACTTGTGCATACATGAAGTGGATGGAAGTGATCGGCTCATAAGGGGAAGGCTTTTGCTAGCCTAGGGAGTAGGAAGGTGTATTGGAGAAGTCATGAAATGATGACGTGTATATGGATTCCTTTACTCTTCCTTTGGCTATAGATAGCTTACCCCCTCATCACATTTTTTTCACCTTCTACACTCTAGCCTAACTTCCTTATATCTGACCGAAATGAAGAAATAATTTTTTGAAACCAATTAAAATTTCAGTGGCTGCAACTTTCTAGTTGACCTCTTCTTCATTCATTTTAAAGTTAGTTATCTTTAAAACTCCATTTGCTTTAAACCATTTTAGAGCCCAGTTTTAATGGCCAAAAATACCTTTTTTCATTTGAGTATAATTCCTCCAGAACAAATCCAAATTAAGTATTTCTTTTTTTCAAATCAAGTGAAATTACAGTGGCTATAACTTTTGTGTTTAGAACTTCTACTACTTTTGTGCCTAATTATGCCATAACTATGCCAAAATACCACTTTTTTACAGTGCATTTTCGGGCTTTGTTTTTATGAATATGAGAATACCGCTCTTTATCTTAGCAATAAATTCCTCATAACTAATCCAAAATAGATGATTCTTTTCTTGAAACCATATAGAAAAGAATTTTCTACAACTTTCATGTTAACTACATTTCCAAATTCACATAGTTAAGTGTCCAAAAACCTGAGAGAATATGACCTGCTTTTAGGTCTAGTTTTCGAAAAATTCAATAGTAATCCAAGTCCTACACCTCATTTCTCATGCTTGACCGAGCACCACTTTTGGCATGGAATGGCCGAGTACACTAGAAGGCAAGGTGTTAGGGTACGTAAGCTTGGATTACGAGTTAGTAAAGCTATAGCCTTTTTTGATAGGAAATCAATGTGAGAACTCCTAAACTATATTATATTATATGTTGAATGATGATATGATGTCTGCAAATGGATGTTTAATATTCTTTGATCATCAAGTTTGGTTGTTTTTATATGAATGTTGAATATATATGCAAGTCACGAATATACACGTTGATAAACACAAAAGGAAATCTCTTTCGTTGAATTAATGAAGTGATGTCTATGGAAGTATTAAACCAATTAAAAATAATTTATTTGAAATGTTTATAAACATTCAAAAGTGTTTTGCTGAAGTTTGCAAAGAAATAGAAAATTCGGTCAAAAATAAGCATCTTGCGTAAAGGTAGTTCGCGAAAGCGCGCTATAAAAGTCAAACTAGTGTAATAGTTGAAATATAGCTCGAAATTCTTCGAGATAATAATTTTTTAAACTATTATATACATAGTTTTTCAACGAAGAAAGAAAATCGAGATTCCGATAAGTAGATTTTGAGATATGAGTAGAACAAATTTTCTAAAAATCCTGATTTATAATTCGCCGTCCAAAACTAGATTTATTTAAAAATGATGTTTTAAATTATTTAAAAATATGTAATAAATCTTATAAATTATTCAAAATGTTTTAAAAGTGATTTAAGTAATAAAAGTGATGTTTAAAATAATGAAGAGGTCGTTTTGATCAATATAGCTTAAAGGCACTTTCCGTAGCACTTTTCCGCAACATTTTTCTATAACTTTTGAAATATAGTTTCAAACTTAACAATTCTTATCCAAATATTTTATAAATGTTTTAAAATTGATAATTAAAAGTTTTAATAATTATTTGGTGGCTTTTTAGCTTATTGAAGAGAGTTCAAATAAACAATTTAAAGAAAAACGCTATTATAAATAAGTGGTTTAATCTTGGCTCTGAAAGTTGATGAGTAGACAGGATTTTTCTATACGTGAGATCCAGATGTGAGGTGCCTAAACTAAGGAGGTTTTCACGAGCTACCGGTGCCCTAGCTCACATGGCCTCTTCCCTGGGCAAGGGATAGATAAGGTCGAAATGTTGAAAAAGAATTAAGTATAAAAAAAAATTAATTTTCCAAATTTCATTACAACTTGGTTTTTATGGCGATGGTCTTCTTGTACTTGGTGTTAAAGCTTGAAGATGGAACTCATACTATTCATGGAATTTAAAAGGCGAGTTTGTCGTTATTCCTTCAATAGTATTTATTGAATACGGGGATTGATATTGAGTAGAACTAGATGATTTCTATAGATTCTGCTCATTGAATATTTACTAGTTTTTGGATTAACATCCTACATAACATGTTTTTAACTAAATAGAAATTTGAGTTGTAAATTAAGAAATCTTTATTAAGATTTAAATGAAATGATTTTGGGAATAATTCACTAAGTATAAAAGAAATGTTTTTTAATTAGTCCAAGTTTAAAAAGGGTTTTTAGTAATCAAAGATTTGATAAGAGAGATTTGATAATTCAATATATACCGGAAAGAATGTTTTAGAAATATATATCTCCAAGGGAGATTTTTGATAAAAAAAAACTTAATCAATTAAAGAATGATCCTCTACTCACAAAACCTCTTTTTATCGATGATTGGATCAAAGGAATCGGGATCGAATCTAGGGAAATCTCTATTCGAAAATCACTTCGAACCAATATATGCATTTGAAAAATAAAGTCTTGATAGAGAGAAGAAAGAATGGAGACCAAAGATTTTTGGGGTGAATGGACTGCATGCTGATAATTCTGGTTAACTCCCAAATACTAAAGTAGTGCTGGTCCTTTCATTGTTGAAATTCTTTGGATTGCAAGGACTTATCGCTACTAATCCTAGGTGTAACTCCCAATAGGATGTGGTGGGAGAGTGCCTTTGGTTTCGTTCAGTCCTAGAACAAACTTTTATGGATGGATGTCTAAAATTTAATTCTTGAGATTTCATTGTTGACTTTTATAAACATGCAAATGTTTGATGGCAGAGAAGGCAAGTTCTCTTAGCTTAACACCCTTCTTTGTGATGCATGAGCTCGAAGGTTGGATGTTTATGGAAGTCAATAGGAATCGTTGGGATGGCAGTGTGGCATTCAAAGAAAAATGATGTGCTATTATAATGGTAATTGTTACCTCGAGCCTCACAGCCGCGAAATGACTGAAACGGGGTAGATGCAGCAAGGCTTTGTGGTTTGCAACCATTAGAGCATGATCATCCACTTGTAGATATATTTCTTCTAAGTATGACGTTTAGGTTTAAATTAATATGGTGTATGCTAGCGCATGCTCAGATAGGTTGGTAACGACCATGGTGATGACATATTTAGTACCATCTAAGGAAAGGTAGTCTGACCTTGTATTGGTAGATGTGCAGATGTTCTATTGACCTTAGTACATACCTCTGGAGATGTACTGCTAGAAGGTAGTCCCTTCACCTGGTCATTTGCATGGAATCCATTCTTCAACAAGTGACTTCCATTTTGTTTGTAGAGCCTAGTAGGCTAGAATTAAATAATGGTAACAATTTCGGCTAAGATTAATAAGTTTACTTGCAAATGTTTTCAAAGATATGTCATTAGAAATTTGATGTAGAATTTTTCAATTATCATAAGGTAAAAAGCCCGTTCTGTGTTTATGTGCGGCGTGGTCTTATGAGATACCCTTTTGTTTTCAAAACACATATTTCGAGTTCTCACACCAGTCCCATGATTAACACGGATTTTATTTTCCTCATCCTTAAACTCTTGGTGCCCTAATTTTTCTCGGGCAGCCTAGTAGTCAGGTATAGTTTAGAAGAAATCTGGATGGAGCTCGAAGCATGGAGTTAGAAGATTTTCTGATGGATTTTTTATATCTTTCCACCACACTGTTGTAGTATTATATGTTTATACCAAAATTTAGCACAACATCCTTCGGACGTATTTAAAGAGATTAAAATGAAGAATTTAAATGTAAAAAGAGGATTATCTAACAAACATGCCAATTCAAGCAAACAGAAATAGAAAAAGAAAGAGATTTATAGTGGTTTGGTGTTGTAGCCTACGACCATTTTGGATGATTTTATCTTTATTGCTGATTTTCTAACTTATTACAATAGAGAATAACTCATACACTCATGTTACAATGGATCTCCGGTAGAGTAACGGTGTAATGGCGTCCAAAAATCCCTTTTTTGAAGGCATAGGGCAGCTATTTATAGGCGTAGTATGAAAATATCTGGCTTAGATCTTGAAATACCTCTTCTTCCACGTGGGTAGGCCTACTTGATCGATCCGAGGTCATTTGGGATCGATCCATATACATTTCATATTGATTAAGATTTGCTTCTTTTGGGCTGAGATCGATCATGGACGTTCTTGAGGTGGTAAGTAAGAACCTGTGAAAATTTGGTAACATTTGGACTTGTAGATTTTGAGTTATGAATGATCCAAGTTTGTATTTGCAGTTGGCTGTCAAGTTCATATCGATTCATGTTCAAATCGATCACTTTGTATCGATGCTTGTGCGTATCAATCAAGTAACATGGAGCGATAGTCCAAGAGAGATCCACTTTTCATGCCGCATGATCACTTCTTCCACTTGATCATGTCTTCTTCGCATCAATACTTGAAGCCGCTTTATATCGATGGTTCTCATTTCAATTTGTATCGATACATATTTACGCTTTTCGTATCGATCCTCGCTTATACTCGTCGTGTCGACCTTTGGATAGCGGGTTTTGTATCGATCATAGGTTGATCGATATGAAATGTCTGCATGGGATGATCTATACAAAAAACATTAAGGCTAAATAGATGAAGTCTGATAGATGCTGGCCACTGATGGATATGAAGGTATTTGATAGATACGAAGGAGAATGGAGGGTGATGGATATGAACTGAAGCTTCCTCAGGGGATGGATATGAAATCGTATGGATACAAATGACGTTAATATTTTTGATTTCAATCGATCCATATCTTGATCATACAAACTCCATTGACCTGAAATTTGAAACGTTTGCTTTCATAACTTTTCTTGTCGTACCATATCAATTGTAGCTCGATCCGCACTCGCACCAAATTTACCAATATCCATAGTAGACCTGTGTATAACCGATCTTAGGAACAAATTTTCCTTGGTTTCCAGTCAAGTCCTTGGTGTCACGGCCTTACCAAAAGACGGAATAATTTTGTCCCCCAAAGTACGTCTTATGTGAACATGACGTGCTTCAAAAAGCTACATTCTTTATCCTGAAAAGTCTTGTCTGATCTGTTGAATAGTTATTGTCTTTTCATCATAGATGTAACCTTTGATTAATTTCTAGTAATATAAATTTTGAATTGTTGACAGCCAATTATCATGCAATGTTTTGTTGTAACTGAATGTTAAATGCTAACAATTTGATGTTCACTGTTTTGATCATCATCGGGTGGGCATTCAATTCCTGCCAATTTTGAAAGTTGAATGTTAGTTCGTCATACATGTAAGTATGTCAACTTGATTCCTGCTCACGTTTACATGCTCACGGGTCGTTGTCAAGTTCTTTAGTTTTCATCTGGATCGAGTTTCGTACCGATCCTCTCCTAAATCGATGCGAAATTCAAGTTGTAACGTCGTTCGATGATTGTTTTAAGTGCTTCATTCATATCGATCCTCTCCTGGATCGATCTAGAAAGTTGGAAAACATCCTTCATATCGATGGCTATCGATACGAAATAGTTGGCTCTTTGAAATGCTTCGTATCGATGGATATGAACTCTTATGGTCTTCAAGTAGATGGATATAAAATTGCTATTTCATGTCGATGGAATTGAACAATACAAGAAGGACTTGGTGGTAGCATTCTAATCGATGGCATATAAGGTCGATTGTTGATAGATATGAACAGTTGTACTTGGATCGATTTGAATTGATGGTTACGAACTAGTTTCTTCCTACCGATGGAAGTTGTGACCATTTCAGTTGGTTTGCAGGGCGATTTTCGTATCGATAGAAACTTGACCGCTTTAACTAGTATTTAGCTACTGGAAGGCGAATATTCCCTTGCTTGGATATGAATCATATAAATGTAATTTGGATTAGAAAATTTTCACTTGCTTCTCATTTTCATTCCCAGCCTTCGTATCAATAGAGTACTTGAGAACAAGAACCGTCCTTATCTTCCAATTTAAGCAACCCATTAATCTCTCGAACCAATCCTCTAATCTAGAAAATTAGTTGAAATGATCCATTTTAGAATGACGAGACTCGAGATTGAAGCCAATTCGTTTGAAGTTGTGGCCAATTCCGATAGTGTTTTTGCCGGAGTTGGTCGGAGCGAGGTCGATGAAGGAGCAATAGCATGCTATCTGTTTAGGGAAGAAGAAAGTATGATGGAATGAAGGACATACTCGTATTGATTGTGGATGGAGAAGGAGTTCGTATCAATCTAGGCATAATGGAACTTCCTCTCTATGATGTAAGTAGCTTGTATCGACTGATGATAGGAGTTGATATGATGACTTTGATCTGGTAATCAATGCAAGACGCTATTTTTGATCGATACAAAGTGGTGGGTTCTGGGTCGATATGAATTGACCTTCAAGCAATCGATACGGGATTCTGTTTTCCCTTATCGATAGAATTGCACTTCTGGTGATCGATCCAAGTTCAAACTTGGATGGATACGAAATCTTGCATAATCGAACACTTGACTCTTACGAGATTTAGCCTTGCATACTTGGACTTAACCGTTTGACTGCATATCTGACTACGCTTCAAAGCTCATTGATGGAACTGTAATTCGACAAATTTGGTGAACTCTAACTTGGATCGTCCTCCGAAGTCCGGATGGTGTGGTTGTGACGGTCGGCGATGACCGTCACTCTGGTTGAATCTTGAAGTCTTGTCATTTGATCATCTCTCAAACTTTATAGAATTTTAAGTGTTAAGTAGCACTGCACTGCACGACACGCTCACACACTTTACGCTAGGAGAAACACAGGTTTATTGCCATCTAATAATAATTTTTACTGAATTATAGCTATGGAACCCGAAAGTTCTAAGTCGTAGGATGTGCAAAGTCCATCTCTTCCCATGATCGAAGTGCCAGCCACTGCGGCTGAAGTAATAAGCCCTGCTCTGGATGAGTTGCCGGGAGTAGTTTTTATTGTGAACCCGTAGGATTCCGTTTGCTCTAATATTTCTAAAGATATGAGGCAGGATTTTCCTAAGGCATGGGTTTCCGCTAAATGATGTCTTATTGCCGGGGCCGCTAGATAGAGCTCACAACCCCCCGAAGGGATACACAACTTGCAATAGATTTATACGTGCAGCTGGGACACTTCCTTCCTTCAATCAGTTCATTTAAGAAGTCTTGCTTGAGGATCGCTCCATCCCAGGTGCACCCAAATGGATATGCCTAGCTTAAAGTCTGTTTGTTATCTTCATGGAGCACCTCTTCCGACCTCTGATCCTGGAAGAGATCACATATCTGTTCAACATAAAAATTCACGGGGACCACCTTTCTTTCACTTTTTCTAGAAGCGGTTAGAAATTGCCAGGTAGTTGTGGGAGATTGGAGCCGGTTAAGCTACTTTAAGACTGAATGGTTTTTCATTTGGTGTCCATCGGGATTTGCTAGACGGTGGCTAGTCAGACGTAAGTGCTCCAACCTCTTTGTTGATTAACAGGACAATATCAATTGGTGCCTATTTTAACACTTTGCCTCTTATACTGCTTCGATTCCACAACCTTAAGTGGTTCAGTTGAAATAAATAGTAAAGGTTCTTCAAGTAGTGCCAGGCGGGCTGAGAGAAATTGATGGGGTCCTTACAAATGAAAGCCTGATTTCTATGAGGCCGATAGAAAGAGACCAAACCATCGGGCATGTAGGAGTTCCCAGAATGGTTCTGGTGAGGCAGGTTGGAAAGCGAGTTCTCGAGATCGTAATTACTGAACATGGAGATGACGAGAGTGCACCAGTTGGGGGACAAGCATGTAGTTTTGCCTTCACATTGTCTTCGGAGAAAAGGCAAGGCTCTTGCTCACAAGCCTAAGAGATGCAAAACTGCCGTGCTATGTCCCTCCGTTATAACAGGCATAAGCACGGAGGCTTCTCCTCCACGAATGGAGAGTTCTTTTGAGGGGCTAGTAGACATTACCATTCCGGAGGATTTGTCTCTACATCAAGATGTCGGACTAGAGGGGCTTCGAATTGCCTTAGATATGGGGGAGACAACTCCTTTAAGTACGGCTGCCATAATCGATTCGTTAAGGGGTTTGCACATGCATGCACATAGTTCACGGCTCTACACAACCTTTAATCACATGTTTCTCAATCTCTGAAGATATCTAACTTCGTTTCTCTTTTCATTTTATAAATATGATATCGAAGCGAGGATCTATGCTTGGCAGTCTTCGTGCTACACGCCGTTCTTCTAGTTCATATTCCGAATCTCGTAGGCGTAAGTCCAAAAGAGCACATGAATGCGGGCGCTCTAGCCAAGAGAGGGAGTGTTATAAAAGGGATAGGGGGAGAGAGAGAGGGAGAGGGAGCGGTAATATCAAAGTAGGCATCGTTCTCGATTGCATTCTCTACCACTTATAGTCACTAGCAACCCTCTGGCTTCAAAAAAATGCTGAAACTTCATGCCGAAGAGGGCCTCCCCAAATTTCAAAATCTTACGAATAACACTGTAGAAACTCCTATTATCTCCACATCGACTGCTATGGAGCCCATGGGAGAAGAGGCCATCAGAATAGCTAAGATGAAGATGGATTTTCCAAACACCTACTTCGATGACTTCCATTTCCCCCAAACTTAAAGCGAATTCCTAATGAGGCAGAGCAGACAGTACATGATTATGTATATGATGTCTATAACCAATATCGAGAATGGGTGAAGATAGTAGAGAAAGCTTCAGTAGTGGCCTTTGATTGGGCAAAAACAATCAAGAAACTGGAGAAAGATCTTTCCCAGAAGGACTGTATAATGCAACTTACCAATGAAAGTGATACTTTAAGGAACTTGAAAACAGAGGCTAGTAAGAGAGGCGACGAAATGAATAAGTCTATGGAAAAGACGTGGCGGGAGCACTTGGCCTTGGTCGAAGAGATGGCCATAGGACCACCACTATCGTGGAGGAAAGGGATGCTGCATTCAAAGAACTTAAGAAGGTAAAGGCGAAGTTTACTGAAGCTGTCCAAGAAAAAGATGATGCTATAAAGCTGCCCAAGAAGCGTGTGAGCAGACAGTGGCTCTTCGGAGCAAAAGGGATGCGATAGTCTTAAAGGCATAAGAAACGAAGGCCAGAATTCAAACTGAGGTAAAAACGACAGAATCCAAGATGAAAATTAAAATTGAGGATCTCCTGGTCATATATAATGTCAATGTCATAAAATACCGCAACCTGGGCTGGCTCGAAGACTACCCATTCCATCTATACAATGCATGGCGCCGCCTAGTAGAGGATGTGTAACGACCCAGAATTTCAGTCATTTGAAATTCGTATATTTAATTAATTTTAAATATTTAAAAGTTAAATATATAAGCTGAATAAATAATATTTCGAATAAAGTGATTTAATTGGATAATTAAATTATTAATGTAATATTTGAAATTGCAGAAATAATTGATATTTGGATTTAATGTGAATGAAAATGATTTATGAAGTTGAAATAAATTCTATTTGAATTAGATTGATGTCGCAGGACTTTTAAAATCGAATTAATAGTTAATTTGTAGTGATCGAATATTTTAATATTTAATTGACGGGTAAAAATGGTCATTTTTCAAACAGTCTTGGATTTTGACGAAACCAGTTTCATTGGATCTGTAATTTTAAATTATTGTAAGATTTCAAATTCCGTGTCAATCGGATTTACAGTTTGTCCGGGGCAAGCTAAAACGCATTGAAATCTGTTTAAGTGAAATTTTAAATTTAAATAGTCGACTCGAAAACCTATCTTACAAAAACGATCGAATTGTCTTCCGATATATATTCTATTGTGTTCGGGATGGGGGTAAAACATTATAAACCTCTTTGTTTGGAGTTCGAAAAAAAATCGGGTGAATAGTGTCGCAACATTTTCTATAAAAGGACGTTATTATTCACTTTTTTCACTAAAACCTAAATCTACTAGGACTAGCTGCCATTAACCTTGAATGACCATAAATTCACATGCTTCCTCTTCAATTATCTCCAAATCCGTTAACAATTATCAAAAGTCTTCAACTACAACCATGTAGAGCTCGTCGAGAGCTTTGATTTCAATGGTCATGATCGGAATTAGGGAAACAGATCAACGGTATGGGTTTCATGCACGACATTCACCTGGAAGAAGGAGAATCAAAGGCAATGGCCTGATGTTAACGCAAGAAAACGAACGGCCTGGAACGATTAGGTTTTAAACTAAAAAAAGAAAATTGTAAATTTATTTATATTAAAATTTGTATAATCTTCAAAACGTGATATCTTTTTCATACGAAGTCCGTTTCACACGAAACGAATTGCATTGGGTCTGTATTGACAAGAACTACATTAGGGAGCTCGATTGGGATTTATTTCAGCTAGTGAAAATTTTGGTTGAAATTAAACGCTTGTTTAATTTTAATCGGAATAAATCGCTATCGCGACGACTACAGGCAATGTGAGTACAACTCACTCTTTCTGACTCACTGATATCTTTATATAAGTGAGAAATAATTTTTTATATGATGATTGATGATTGTTTGGATGATATATGATACGTTGATTGGTATTTGGATATATACCTGCCTAGTGGAGTAGATGACCCTATATGTTCCCGTGTATGAGCGGATGACTCTTTGTACGCGCGTCTGCCTTGAAGCGGACATTGTACATATATTCTAATATGTGTATTTGTTGCAGATGACAGGTTGGAGGGATCCAACTAGATTCCTCCCCAGTATTGATTTATTTACAGATATTGTTATATATTCTATTATCATATGATATATGATGTTTTGGATGTCGTGATTGTTGTATGTAGTGTTGTTGTAGCATTGGGCCTATTTTTGGAATTTTAAAATATTGAAGTGGCGATTTACAGATTTAAAAGGATTTTTAAGTGATTTTGTAAATATACGTTTTTTTGAATTTTGAAGTATTAAAAGAATGGATTTATTTTAAATAAATAAATGTTATAATTTTTATTGTTATAAAAATTATGATTTTTGGTGAAATATACCTAAGTATGATTTTTGGAGTTATATAGGTTGTAATAACGATTTGTAAATTATTAAAAGGATAAGTTTATTTAAATTGAGATTTTTGAATTATTATAAATGGTTTTATATATAAGATTTATAAAACTGAATTTTTATAAATCAGAATGAAGGAATTATCAAGGAGTTTTGGGAATGTTAAAATGAAGTTATAAATGGAGTTTATAAGTGAATAAGATTTATAATTGTGAAGTTATAAAATAATTTAATTCATAAATAAATAATTTATAAGTGAATTAACTTATAATTTGGATTTTGGCATGTTAATGAGATAAAACGAATTTGTTAATAAAGGGAATTTGTATATTGAAGTTTCTATAAAATATAAAAGGAATTTATAAACATTGTTTCATAAATCTGAAATCAATTGATTATGATAAGTTAAATGTAACGACTAGGATTTTTCGTTGGCGAAAACTGACATCAATACGTCCACTGTATCAACTGCCGAGTAATCGAAAGCCGAAAAACCGTACCGTTAGTGTTTTAGAAAAAGAAAAAGTAGAAGAAGATAGAAAAAGATAGAACAGAACAGAAGAAATAACAGAACAACATCAGAATCTCACAATTCGCAGCGGAACAACATATAATAGATAAATGAATAATCTGCAAACAAAGAACTATATCAATCATTACATTACATCATATTACATTACATCATCAGAGTGTACAACAACAAACAGCGGAAAAGAAATACTATATACTAGTAATACGCCATGCCATCCAGCTTGCCTCCAGCAACTCCCGAATTCCAGAATATCCTGGTAAACCTGACTCTTGACTGCCCGTGTGGAAATTGGTGGGCACCCAGAGTTTAGGAAGGAAAACAATAAACTCCGAGTCAGTCATGTGACTGGTGTGAGAACTCAAAACAGTTTATTTATCTTTAAAATCAAAATAGAGGAATATTTTTAAAGTCAATTCGCAATGCTTTTAAAAATGAGACTATCATAAGGCCTCTCGCACACACACACAATGCAAACGCAGAATCGGAGGAGATTTCTCCTTGTGATAGTCAAAGATGCTTGATACGCATTAAAAGAGACAATTGATATTATTATTAGTGCATAGTGTAGAAAAACAATTTTGAAAGTAGAATATAAATCTTAGCCAGCATAGGCATTCCGCACTTATGCCTACTATAGCTACCATGTTCAATAGAAGGTTACCGCCACATTCCATGGCAGGTTATACAACTAAAACCGTACAAGATCGTATTGTTTCTTTGGATTTCCAACAAATGGTCAGGCCAAGGAACTTCCCATTGCCACATGGAAACGCCTCTGGAATGACGTCCCGAGAACCAAACCGGATCTCTGCCAACACAAGGCCGGGTTACCCCTAACTGGGTAACTACTGACACGAATATGTCATCCCCCGATCGTAACCGATCTATCCGAGGATCCTCGATTTCCAACAACCACAAAATTTTGCAGCAACAACATAGGTTAAATATCTGGGCTCCATACCATGATACCACCTCTATCCAGAAGGAATGACATACACTAAAGAGCGCTACCCCTAATAACCTTGCTGCATCCTTCCTGTTTTGACCATTTCCGGGGTGTGAGGTCCGACGAAGTCTCGTCCACAAAGCCACACTTTATACAAAAGCCGTGCTTTGGGTCAACAAATGATCATAGAAATGATCACAAAGATAAATGATCAAATAAATGATCCTATCACAAATGATCAACACAATGATCATTTCACAGCAACACTCAGCATGCCACACTACCAAATTGGGAGTATATCACTAATAACCTTCAACTATATAACCTCTGAGCTCGTACGTCTCAGAGAAGGGTGTTAAGCTAAAAGAATAAATTCTCCGCCACCAACAGAAATATATTTGAAAGAAATCAGCTTTATATCTCAATTTGTAATGTCAGACATACAATCCATACAAGTCTGTTCCGGGATCGAACAGAACCGAAGGCACTTACAAAGAAGTCCTTGCAATCCGGATATTCACTAATCACGACCGGACTTCCCGTCACTAAGGGTGATAAAACCTCTATATCGGAGATCAGCCGATGTAGAGTAACTCGACGGTAATCCTTCTGTTTTCACAAACATTCGGTCTTCAACACCGGTCATCAAATGCAATCCATAACGACGTATTCACATACTCGGAATGGGTTATACGACCCTAAGGTCCTTTCCCGGCTAACCCGAATAGTGAGCGCTTATTCAAAAATAAGTGTGGCATTCAAATTCAAACAATCACAACAAATACCTATTTAAAGGTAAATATTGATAGTCGGATTATTTAACTATCAATAGGCATGCTCAACATCACCAAATCCAAATAATTTCCCAAATTATTTACTTTCCAAAATATCTTTACTAGATATATAATTTTCCACACTTCAACCATTTGAAAACAAATTTTCAAATCACTTTTCCTTACGCGGAATTTCTTTCATTTCAACATGGTTCATTTAAACCAATTTAATAAATCCTTACCGATCTATTTTATATATTTACGTTCCAAATTCGTAAATTTATTCCCACACTTTAAAAATAAATCAACGTTTATTTTTAAACAATTACCCCTTTCTTTTATAAATTCCTTAGCGAATTTATAATCCCAAAATATCTATGATGTACGATTTTCAATTGATTTTCAATATTCACTTTCAATTTATCTTACAAGGATAAATTCTAAACATTCATTTCACATTGGAAAAATATTTCCATACTTATTTAATAATAAGTACATCACAAATCTATTTATTTTCAACATTTGAAAATATTCGATATACTTAAATCGAAAATTGAGTATATAATTCATTCTTTAAGGAAAACATTCACTTAAACACATTTGTTTGGACCAAAACGAATGTTATGTAAAACATCGTTACGACGACCCAAAATCACTAGTATAGGGATTCAAAGTTTAAATAGATATATAAATCCCAATACTTTACAAAACATTTCCTTTCGGAAACCATTTACTATAACAACAGTGTTATAGTCCACCATTTCCTTCTATTTCTCGAAACGTCTATTTCAACAACGAATGTTGAAATCTATGTATTCGATACTTAATGCATTTTAAAACGTCTTTAAAATCATTAACTTCATTTCATAATATTCCTTCCCCAAAACATATCCATTTCATTTAATAATATATTCACTGTCCAAAATCGTGAATATAATTCCTTTCATATATTCCTATATCCAACCTATCAAATTCAATTTATTTCGGATTTATAAACAACGTTTATAAACTCCATTTATATTTTTATAAACTTTTATTTATAAAAATCCTTTTTATATCTCATTTTAAATGCCAAAATCCGATTTATAAGTTGATTACTTATAAATCTTATATTTTACAAAATCTATCCATTTTATAACTTCACAATTTATAAATCTATAAATTGCGTTCACTTATGAAATCCATTTTTATTTCATTTTTAAATACTTATAAAACTTGTTTTAATATTCCAATATTTTTAGTTTATAAAATATCAATTTTATAAATCTTTTATATAAACCGTTTATAATAATTCAAAATTCCCAATTAAACCATTTTATAAATTAATCACTATTTATTTCAAAAATCTTAAATTGGTTATATTTTACAAAAATTATCACTTTTATAACATTAAACTTATAACGTTAATTTATTTAAAATAAATCAATTCAAAATTTTAATAAAACATATACTTTCAAAAATCACTTTAAAAATTCCTTTTAAGAAAACCAAAAATCATTATTTTAAAACTTCAAAAAAATGGATCCGATGATGCAGCAGCACCAAATAGTCAATCACGACATCCAAATATCATATATCAATATGATAATCAACAAATATCAAAATATCTGTAAATAAATCAATACAGTTGAGGAATCCAGTTGGATCCCTCCAACCTGTTTCCCTGCATCCAAACACATTAGCACAATACCAATTCCGCTCCAGTACGGAATTATCGCGGTATATGGGATTTATAATATTATCCGCTTAATAGACGGCGCAATAGGGTCTCATCCGCTATACAATGCAGGAAATCAACAACTGCAATATATACATATGCCAATATATATATTGCTATTATATATAATACCAATTTCACTGTTTATGACATATTCGCGGTATATGTTTTTAATAAATAACATCCGCTTACTAACGGCGCATAATGTCTATTTTAACAATCAACAGATAAGAATCATCATTCAAACATGCATTCAAGAATTTTAAATCTAACTATTTAAAATAAAATCGAAATCGATTCGATTGAGTGAGAAGTTCTCACCTCGATTTTTAGTTTAATTTCAGCGTTTATTTCGAATAAAATTAAACGTGCGTTTAATTTTACCCGAAATTCTCACTGATTCCAATCGTCTCCAATCCAACTCCATCGCGTAGTATACTTCAATACGGTTCCAACGTAACTGGTTTCGTAATTTTTCGACCTCGTATGAAAAAGTTATGAATTTTGGAGTTAATACAAATTTTTTTTATATAAATAAATTTCAACTTTATTTATGTTTTCACCCACAACTCACATCTGCCGTCCATCACAAGCTTGCAATCCAGGCCCTTGCGTTTTCATCTTCCCTCTCCAGTTAAACCACGCGCCCAAAGAACCCATACGCACGCCCAACTAGGGTTCGACTTTGCAACCACCACAAGCCACTTCACATCGATCAGGTGACGCCATTAGCAAGCTCGTACTAGACTCCATCCACGCCTGGAACGCGGCTAGGCTCGGTCTCCTCCTCTTCACGAAAAACGAGGACGAACGCGCACGTTCAAATGGGAATTGCCATCAATCCACGGCATTAATTTCGATCATAACCGTTGGATGTGATGATCTCGTGATGATCTTCAACTTTGCAGTCGAAGCTTTGTTGTAAAAGTTGATAGATTTGAAGAAATTGGAAGAAAATCGAAATGAATTCCTGGCCTTCGGTTGCAACTGGCGGCTGGACATTAGGAATTAGGGTTTTACCATTTTCTTATTTTTTTTGTGAATAAAATTGGCTATTTATAGAATTTTGAACGAACACTATTCATCCGGGTTTTCAAAACTCCGATTTACGCGCCGAAACTGGCGTTTCTAGGGTTTATCCCGCGTTTCGGACATAATGGAACATGTTTCGGAAGCTAATTCGGTCATCTGTGCGAGATATGGAATTAAACGATCGATTTAAAATTAAACAGATTAAACTAATTTCTAGGCGTTTTAGCTTGCACCGGACAAACGACAAATCCGATTGACTTGAAATTTGAAACCATACAATAATATCACATTACAGATCCGTTGAAACTAGTTTCGTCGAAATCCGAGATTTTTTGAAAAATGACTATTTTAACTCGCAAAATTAATATTAAAAACAATTTCGATGTGTTTCGAGCTGCCACGGTCAAACGATAACTCCGATTGCTACGAAAATTGAAATCCGATAATAACAAACTATTACGGATCCAATGGAACTAGTTTCTTCCAATTCTGAGACTGTTCAAAAATTGGCTAATTTCACTAGTCGATTAAATATTAAAATATTCAATTTTCATAAATTAACTTTTAATTCGATTTTAAAAGTTCTAAAATATCATTCTAACTTCAATATGATATAATAAAATTTTACAAATCATTTTCAATCATATTTAACTCAATTTTCAATTATTTCCATAATTTAACATATTAAATTTTCGATTTAATTTTTCAATTAAATCCAATTATTCGAAATAAAATTTATTCGACTAATAAATTTCACTTATTAATATTTAAAATTAATTAAATATTCAAATTTTAATAAATTAAAATTCTGGGTCGTTACAGATTTCCCCCCTTAAAAGAATTTCGTCCTCGAAATTACCAAGTAAGAAAAGTTACAGAATTTATTAACTTTCCAAAACAAGTTTAAACTTCTTACCATACTTTACTAAGTTTTCAAATCTATACTTAGTTTTCCTTTCAAAAACAACTACTATTGTTTGACTTTTAACTCCAAAATCAAAGTTAAAGTTTTCAAAATTTTCCAATTTTCTCAAACTTTTTTTTCTAACGCCTTAAATTTTCAGAAAAATTCGCCAGAGTCTCCTTTGCGCGGCTCGATCCGAAAAAAAAATGACAGTATATATATCACAAATATACATCTCATCAAGTGATGAGGCATCCCACAGGGAAAAAAGTGTAAAAGTACGATATGTAATCCGAGATATGTACCTTATATTTTATTAGCAAGCATATACGGCTAATATAGCGCGAAAGCGAGCTCCAAATGCGAAGCAACGCCATCCGCACCTACTAAACACTAAATAAAACATATGAGAACATGTAGATATGAAAATAATATCAATATACATCATATAGCAACATAACAACTGCATATGTCAATATAGCAAATGCATCTAAAGCAACAAATGCAACCATCAACCAACTATCATCCATAACCAAATAAATATTCATTCATATTCTCATTAATATTCAATGAATTGGTTTTCAATTTAAATCACATTTGATTCATTTACATTGGATTTACTAACATTCATTCATATTCAATTTTAATTAGTTTGCATTCACTAATTAAATCCAATTCACATTCAATTCTATTCAAATTTATTTACTTTCAATTTGAATTCAATTATCTAGCTTTCAATTTTGCCAATTCAATTTCATTAACACTTAGTGAATTATATACAATCAATCAACAATCAAATAACAACCAATGTTTATTCAATACAACCAAATTTATTCACTTTACATTCAGTTTGGTTCAACACATTTAATTCCATTTGGTTTAACATTAAATTGATTTCCATTCCAATTTATTCAACTAGCCAATAACATTAGATTTTAATGAATTAACACTTACATTCATTATTTCATATCAATTATTCACATTCAATTGATTAACATTCAATTCATTCATTCAATTCAATAGCTAATTTCTTTAACAATATAGTGTTGAATTTCATTTATATAACTCAAGTTCACATTCTTAATGACTTCATTTCATTAATTCACTTATTAATTTACTTTGACACCAAAAATCAACTTCATTCAACTTCACTTAAGTTATATTCCATTTCAAACATCCTTTGTTTAATTTAACTTAAGTTTTCACTTATAAATCCAATTCAAATTCCAATCCTATTTAACTTTTTACCAAAGCTAAATTTATTAACTCCTATCATAAGTTCAAAACTTATTTCACTTATATTCATCATCTTATAAGTTATACAACTTATATTCAACAATTACTACTTGGATTTTATTGATTTACTTATACTTCCTTTAATTTAACTTCATCCTTTAAGTTAAATTTATTCTATCGAAATTCAATTTGTATAAGTTATCAACTCATTTATCATTCCCATAAATATCTTAAATAGGATTCCAGAGTCTTTTCAACCTTTCAAACCATTTTTGAAATCAATTCAAATTATCTTTTGAATTCCCAAAACCAAACTCAAATTTTTTTTCCAATCAACTTTTATTTAAAACAATTTGGTAGCAATTTCTCTTTTGGAAACCCGAAAATGAATTCTAATGATGTGGCCATCATCATCAGGATTATTTTCCAGCGACCGAAAAGAGTTTAGAGCTTTAATTTCCCCAAAACAATTTTCCCAAAATATCAAATCCTTTCAAAACCATTCCCTGGAATTTTATTTCAGATTATAAATCACATTTACAAACCTTTTACTTATATAATTTCACTTCATATATATAAGGTTATTTTACAATTGTAAATTATTTCAATTATAATTCCATGCTTATAATTCAATTGCTTATACAATTATTCTTTTAAAATTGGTGTTTTATTTAACAACCAAACAATCAATTCATATACACTTTAATAATTCTGAAAAATTATTCCTTTATATATAAAATATAATCAAGGTAAAACTATTTCATTTACCCAATTTAAAACAATACTGTGTCGAATTGTTCTATTCAAGTGTTTAGAGATCCCTATCAACAACGTTAATTACTCGTGTTGACCAAAATCCATATACCACTCAACAAACCAATCATCACAATATAAAACAATTTATATTCACTAACAAATACACGCTCGTATCTATTATTACACTCACACTCATTCTAGAGTACTGCTGACTCTATCTCTAATGAGTAATTCCCAACAGAGCCATGGTTGTCGCTTAACCATAGGCTCTGATACCAAATGTAACGACTCACCTACAGCGGTCACAACCGGTAGGCTTTTCAACCATCCCAGCCCCACCGTGGCTTACACTGATATCCCAAACTTGCTTTTACGGCCACCATTTCGAATGTCACGGTTTCGCCTAACCAACCCCGTAAAGAGGACGTGTGGGGGTAAGAGTCCCCCGTTCGCCACCAAACCGCGACGCGAGAACCCCCCATCACATATCACCTAGCATAAGCAAGACTGGTGTGAGAACTCAAAACAGTTTATTTATCTTTAAAATCAAAATAGAGGAATATTTTTAAAGTCAATTCGCAATTCTTTTAAAAATGAGACTACCACAAGGCCTCCCGCACACACACACAATGCAAACGCAGAATCAGAGGAGATTTCTCCTTATGATAGTCAAAGATGCTTGATACGCATTAAAAGAGACATTTGATATTATTATTAGTGCATAGTGTAGAAAAACAATTTCGAAAGTAGAATATAAATCTTAGCCAGCATAGGCATTCCGCACTTATGCCTACTATAGCTACCATGTTCAATAGCAGGTTACCGCCACATTCCATGGCAGGTTATACAACTAAAACCGTACAAGATCGTATTGTTTCTTTGGATTTCCAACAAATGGTCAGGCCAAGGAACATCCCATTGCCACATGGAAACGCCTCTGGAACGACGTCCTGAGAACCAAACCGGATCTCTGCCAACACAAGGCCGGGTTACCCCTAACTGGGTAACTACTGACACGAATATGTCATCCCCCGATCGTAACCGATCTATCCGAGGATCCTCGATTTCCAACAACCACAAAATTTTGCAGCAATAACATAGGTTAAATATCTGGGCTCCATACCATGATACCACCTCTATCCAGAAGGAATGACATACACTAAAGGGCGCTACCCCTAATAACCTTGCTGCATCCTTCCTGTTTTGACCATTTCCGGGGTGTGAGGTCCGACGAAGTCTCGTCCACAAAGCCACACTTTATACAAAAGCCGTGCTTTGGGTCAACAAATGATCATAGAAATGATCACAAAGATAAATGATCAAATAAATGATCCTATCACAAATGATCAACACAATAATCATTTCACAGCAACACTCAGCATGCCACACTACCAAATTGGGAGTATATCACTAATAACCTTCAACTATATAACCTCTGAGCTCGTACGTCTCAGAGAAGGGTGTTAAGCTAAAAGAATAAATTCTCCGCCACCAACAGAAATATATTTGAAAGAAATCAGCTTTATATCTCAATTTGTAATGTCAGACATACAATCCATACAAGTCTGTTCCGGGATCGAACAGAACCGAAGGCACTTACAAAGAAGTCCTTGCAATCCGGATATTCACTAATCACGACCGGACTTCCCGTCACTAAGGGTGATAAAACCTCTATATCGGAGATCAGCCGATGTAGAGTAACTCGACGGTAATCCTTCCGTTTTCACAAACATTCGGTCTTCAACACCGGTCATCAAATGCAATCCATAACGACGTATTCACATACTCGGAATGGGTTATACGACCCTAAGGTCCTTTCCCGGCTAACCCGAATAGTGAGCGCTTATTCAAAAATAAGTGTGGCATTCAAATTCAAACAATCACAACAAATACCTATTTAAAGGTAAATATTGATAGTCGGATTATTTAACTATCAATAGGCATGCTCAACATCACCAAATCCAAATAATTTCCCAAATTATTTACTTTCCAAAATATCTTTACTAGATATACAATTTTCCACACTTCAACCATTTGAAAACAAATTTTCAAATCACTTTTCCTTACGCGGAATTTCTTTCATTTCAACATGGTTCATTTAAACCAATTTAATAAATCCTTACCGATCTATTTTATATATTTACATTCCAAATTCGTAAATTTATTCCCACACTTTAAAAATAAATCAACGTTTATTTTTAAACAATTACCCCTTTCTTTTATAAATTCCTTAGTGAATTTATAATCCCAAAATATCTATGATGTACGATTTTCAATCGATTTTCAATATTCACTTTCAATTTATCTTACAAGGATAAATTCTAAACATTCATTTCACATTGGAAAAATATTTCCATACTTATTTAATAATAAGTACATCACAAATCTATTTATTTTCAACATTTGAAAATATTCGATATACTTAAATCGAAAATTAAGTATATAATTCATTCTTTAAGGAAAATATTCACTTAAACACATTTGTTTGGGCCAAAACGAATGTTATGTAAAACATCGTTACGACGACCCAAAATCACCAGTATAGGGACTCAAAGTTTAAATAGATATATAAATCCCAATACTATACAAAACATTTTCTTTCGGAAACCATTTACTATAACAACAGTGTTATAGTCCACCATTTCCTTCTATTTCTTGAAACGTCTATTTCAACAATGAATGTTGAAATCTATGTATTCGATACTTAATGCATTTTAAAACGTCTTTAAAATCATTAACTTCATTTCATAATATTCCTTCCCCAAAACATATCCATTTCATTTAATAATATATTCACTGTCCAAAATCGTGAATATAATTCCTTTCATATATTCCTATATCCAACCTATCAAATTCAATTTATTTCGGATTTATAAACAACGTTTATAAACTCCATTTATATTTTTATAAACTTTTATTTATAAAAATCCTTTTTATATCTCATTTTAAATGCCAAAATCCGATTTATAAGTTGATTACTTATAAATCTTATATTTTACAAAATCTATCCATTTTATAACTTCACAATTTATAAATCTATAAATTGCGTTCACTTATGAAATCCATTTTTATTTCATTTTTAAATACTTATAAAACTTGTTTTAATATTCCAATATTTTTAATTTATAAAATATCAATTTTATAAATCTTTTATATAAACCGTTTATAATAATTCAAAATTCCCAATTAAACCATTTTATAAATTAATCACTATTTATTTCAAAAATCTTAAATTGGTTATATTTTACAAAAATTATAACTTTTATAACATTAAACTTATAACATTAATTTATTTAAAATAAATCAATTCAAAATTTTAATAAAACATATACTTTCAAAAACCACTTTAAAAATTCCTTTTAAAAAAACCAAAAATCATTATTTTAAAACTTCAAAAAATGGATCCGATGATGCAGCAGCACCAAATAGTCAATCACGACATCCAAATATTATATATCGATATGATAATCAACAAATATCAAAATATCTGTAAATAAATCAATACAGTTGAGGAATCCAGTTGGATCCCTCCAACCTATTTCCCTGCATCCAAAAACATTAGCACAATACCAATTCCGCTCTAGTACGGAATTATCGCGGTATATGAGATTTATAATATTATCCGCTTAATAGACGGCGCAATAGGGTCTCATCCGCTATACAATGCAGGAAATCAACAACTGCAATATATACATATGCCAATATATATATATTGCTATTATATACAATACCAATTTCACTGTTTATGAAATATTCGCGGTATATATTTTTAATAAATAACATCCGCTTACTAACGGCGCATTATGTCTATTTTAACAATCAATAGATAAGAATCATCATTCAAACATGCATTCAAGAATTTTAAATCTAACTATTTAAAATAAAATCGAAACCGATTCGATTGAGTGAGAAGTTCTCACCTCGATTTTTAGTTTAATTTCAGCGTTTATTTCGAATAAAATTAAACGTGCGTTTAATTTTACCCAAAATTCTCACCAATTTCAATCGTCTCCAATCCAACTCCATCGCGTAGTATTCGTCAATACGGTTCCAACGCAACTGGTTTCGTAATTTTTCGACCTCGTATGAAAAAGTTATGAATTTTGGAGTTAATACAATTTTTTTTTATATAAATAAATTTCAACTTTATTTATGTTTTCACCCACAACTCACATCTGCCGTCCATCACAAGCTTGCAATCCAGGCGCTTGCGTTCTTCATCTTCCCTCTCCAGTTAAACCACGCGCCCAAAGAACCCATACGCACGCCCAACTAGGGTTCGACTTTGCAACCACCACAAGCCACTTCACATCGATCAGGTGACGCCATTAGCAAACTCGTACTAGACTTCATCCACACCTGGAACGCGGCTAGGCTCGGTCTCCTCCTCTTCACGAAAAACGAGGACGAACGCGCACGTTCAAATGGGAATTGCCATCAATCCACCGCATTAATTTCGATCATAACCGTTGGATGTGATGATCTCGTGATGATCTTCAACTTTGCAGTCGAAGCTTTGTTGTAAAAGTTGATAGATTTGAAGAAATTGGAATAAAATCGAAATGAATTCCTGGCCTTCGGTTGCAACTGGCGGCTGGACATTAGGAATTAGGGTTTTATCATTTTCTTATTTTTTTTGTGAATAAAATTGGCTATTTATAGAATTTTGAACGAACAGTATTCATCCGGGTTTTCAAAACTCCGATTTACGCGCCGAAACTGGCGTTTCTAGGGTTTATCCCGCGTTCCGGACACAATGAAACAGGTTTCGAAAGCTAATTCGATCATCTGTGCGAGATATGGAATTAAACGATCGATTTAAAATTAAACGGATTAAACTAATTTCTAGGCGTTTTAGCTTGCACCGAACAAACGACAAATTCGATGCGTTTCGAGCTACCACGGTCAAACGATAACTCCGATTGCTACGAAAATTGAAATCCAATAATAACAAACTATTACGGATCCAATGGAACTAGTTTCGTCCAATTCTGAGACTGTTCAAAAATTGGCTAATTTCACTAGTCGATTAAATATTAAAATATTCAATTTTCATAAATTAACTTTTAATTCGATTTTAAAAGTTCTAGAATATCATTCTAACTTCAATATGATATAATAAAATTTTACAAATCATTTTCAATCATATTTAACTCAATTTTCAATTATTTCCATAATTTAACATATTAAATTATCGATTTAATTTTTCAATTAAATCCAATTATTCGAAATAAAATTTATTCGACTAATAAATTTCACTTATTAATATTTAAAATTAATTAAATATTCAAATTTTAATAAATTAAAATTCTGGGTCGTTACATTAAATATAGAAGTTTATATAAAGGAATTTTATTCACGATTTTTGACAGTGAATTATCCTATAAATTATATGTTGAAATAATATTAAATTTGGCAAACGATTTATATTCATGATTTTGGACATTGAATAATATATTAAAGAAATGTTTTGGAAAGTGATATTTTAAAATGGAGTTAAATGGTTTTGTTTTAAAATGTGTTAAGTATCGAAACCATAGATTTCAACATTCATTGTTGAAATAGACGTTTTCGAGAAGTAAGGAAATGATGGACCATAGCACGGTTGTTATAGTAAATGATTTTTGAAAGGAAATATTTTGTATAGTATTGGGATTTATATATCTGTCTTTATTTCGAATCCCTATACTAGTGATTTTAGGTTGTCGTAACGATGTTTTACGCAACATTCGTTTTGACCCAATAAATGTGTTTAAGAGAATACTTTCCTTAAAAGAATAAATATATACTTAATCCTAATTTAAGTATATTTGATATTTTCTAAGTGATGAAAATAAATAGAATTGTGAATTACTTATTATTAAATAAGTATATGGAAATGTTATCCAGAACTGAAGTATTGAAATGGTTTTTGAGAATATATCTTTTAAAAACATTATTTGAAGTGAATATTTGGCAAATGGTTTAATTGATAAAAGATTAATTAAACAGGTCTAGTGATTGTTATGGTGCTAAATATTTGTTTGTTTGTTTTAATAGTTAAATAACCGACTATCAGACTTGGCCAAATTTTAGTTCCTCAACTTGATGTGGAAACTATTTAGTCGTACACTTAGTACGTAGCCTTCTGCGTAGGCATGATTATCGTTTGTGTTGAGGATGTTGATTCGTATAGTGTGGAGTATTACTCCAATCTATCGAGCTTCCTTCTTGATCCGAAGGATAGCAAATTGGAGGTTGGAGACGTGATAAGTCTATGAGACTTAGTTGCTGCGTAAGGTTGAGAAACGCTTTTGCATTGTAGGTGAGAAGAGACCGGGATCAGATTTGCTTAGTGATGTTTGTACATGATAGGGGATTCTCGCTTCTTGTTAGGTAGCGAACGGATGACTCTTACTCCTACATGTCCCTAAGATCTAGCATCGAGGGGTTGGTTTGGTAGTTTGCCTTACGGTCGAGAGGCTAGCCGTAAAAGCAAATCATGATGTACCCTTGTGAGCTACGATGGAGTTTATCCACTGTCGATGGTTGCAAAGCCTAGATCATTTGACTTTATGACTTTTTCTTACTTGGTAATTTCAACTTTTTCTTACTTGATTTGAAAAGTTAATTGATTTTATGACTTTTTCTTACTTGGTAATTTCGAGGACGAAATTCTTTTAAGTAGGGGAGAATGTAATGACCCAGAATTTCAGTCATTTGAAATTCATATATTTAATTAATTTTAAATATTTAAAAGTTAAGTTTATAAGCTGAATAAATAATATTTCGAATATAGTAATTTAATTGGATAATTAAATTATTAATTTAATATTTGAAATTGCAGAAATAATTGATATTTGGATTTAATTTGAATGAAAGTGATTTATAAAGTTGAAATAAATTCTATTTGAATTAGATTGATGTTACAGCACTTTTAATATCGAATTAAAAGTTAATTTGTAGAAACTGAATATTTTAATATTTAATTGACGAGTAAAAATGGTCATTTTTCAAATAGTCACGGATTTCGAAGATACCAGTTTCATTAGATCCGTAATATTTAATTATTGTAAGATTTCAAATTTCGTGTCAACCAGATTTACGGTTTGTCCAGGGCAAGCTAAAACGCGTAGAAATCTGTTTAAGTGAAATTTTAAATTTAAATAGTCGATTCGAAAATCTATCTTCCAAATACGATCGAATTGGCTCCCGATATATATTCCATTGTGTTTGGGATGGGGGTAAAACATTATAAATTCAAGGCGGCACGCTTCGTTTGGAGTTCGGAAAAAATTCGGGTGAATAGTGTCGCAACATTTTCTATAAAAGGACGTTATTATTCACTTTTTCACTAAAACCTAAATCTACTAGGGCTAGCCGCCATTAACCTTGAACGACCAGAAATCCGCATGCTTCCCCTTCAATTATCTCTAAATCCGTTAACAATTATCAAAAGTCTTCAACTACAACTTTGTAGAGCTCGCCGAGAGCTTCGATTTCAACGGTCATGATCGCAATTAGAGCAACGGATCAACGGCAAACAACTCACGTTTATCGTACATTCAAGCATGAAATCCTAGGCGACGACACAACCAAATAGGGCCGGATCTGGGGAGTTGGCATAGGGGAGCACAACGCATCGATTGATGGCCGCCGATCGACGTCTCGATCAACGATGGAGGCGCAACCATCAATTTCTTATGCGTGCACATGGGTTTCGTGCATGACATTCACCTGGAAGAAGGAGAAGAAAAGGCAATGGCCTGATGTTGATGCAAGAAAATGAACGGTCTGGATCGATTAGGTTTAAAATTAAAAGAAGAAAATTGTAAATTTATTTATATTAAAATTTGTATAATCTTTAAAACGTGATATCTTTTTCATATGAGGTCTTTTTCACACGGAACGAATTGAATTGGTTCCATATTGATGAGCACTATATTATGGAGCTGGATTGTGATTTATTGGAGCTAGTGAAAATTTTGGTTGAAATTAAACGCTTGTTTAATTTTAATCGGAATAAATCGCTATCGCGACGACTACAGGCAATGTGAGTACAACTCACTCTTTCTGACTCGCTGATATCTTTATATAAGTGAGAAATAATTTTTTATATGATGATTGATGATTGTTTGGATGATATATGATACGTTGATTGGTATTTGGATATATACCTGCCTAGTGGAGTAGATGACCCTATACGTTCCCGTGTATGAGCGGATGACTCTTTGTACGCGCGTCTGCCTTGAAGCGGACATTGTACACATATTCTAATATGTGTATTTGTTGCAGGTGACAGGTTGGAGGGATCCAACTGGATTCCTCCCCAGTATTGATTTACTTACAGATATTGTTATATATTCTGTTATCATATGATTATGATGTTTTGGATGTCGTGATTGTTGTATGTAGTGTTGTTGTAGCATTGGGCCTATGTTTAGAATTTTAAAATATCGAAGTGACGATTTACAAATTTAAAAGGATTTTTAAGTGATTTTGGAAATATACGTTTTGTTGAATTTTGAAGTGTTAAAGGAATGGATTTATTTTAAATAAATAAATGTTATAATTTTTATTGTTATAAAAATTATGATTTTTGGTGAAATATACTTAAGTATGATTTTTGGAGTTATATAGGTTGTAATAACGATTTGTAAATTATTAAAAGGATAAGTTTATTTAAATTGAGATTTTTGAATTATTATAAATGGTTTTATATATAAGATTTATAAAATTGAATTTTTTATAAATCAGAATGAAGGAATTATGAAGGAGTTTTGGGAATGTTAAAATGAAGTTATAATGGAGTTTATAAGTGAATAAGATTTATAATTGTGAAGTTATAAAATAAATTAATTTGTAAATAAATAATTTATAAATGAATTAACTTGTAATTTGGATTTTGGCATGTAAATGAGATAAAATGAATTTGTTAGTAAAGGGATTTTGTATATTAAAGTTTTTATAAAAAATAAAAGGAATTTATAAACATTGTTTTATAAATTCAAAATCAATTGATTATGATAGGTTAAATATAGAAGTTTATTTAAAGGAATTTTATTCACGATTTTGGACAGTGAATTATACTTTAAATTAAATGTTGAAATAATATTAAATTTGGTAAATGATTTATATTTTGATTTTGGACAGTGAATAATTTATTAAAGAAATGTTTTGGAAAGTGATATTTTAAAATGGAGTTAAATGGTTTAAAGATGTTTTAAAATGTGTTAAGTATCGAAACCATAGATTCCAACATTCATTGTTGGAATAGACATTTTCGAGAAGTAAGGAAATGATGGACCATAACGCTATTGTTATAGTAAATGGTTTTTGAAAGGAAATATTTTGTATAGTATTGGGATTTATATATTTGTCTTTATTTTGAATCCCTATACTAGTGACTTTGGGTTGTCGTAACGATGTTTTACGCAACATTCGTTTTGACCCAAATTAATGTGTTTAAGAGAATACTTTCCTTAAAATAATAAATATATGCTTAGTCCTAATTTAAGTAAATTTGATATTTTCTGAGTGATGAAAATAAATAGAATTGTGAATTACTTATTATTAAATAAGTATATGGAAATGTTTTCCAGAATTGAAGCATTGAAATGGTTTTTGAGAATATATCTTTTTAAAAGATTATTTGAAGTGAATATTTGACAAATGGTTTAATTAATAAAAAGATTAATTAAAAAGGTCTAGTGATTGTTATGGTGCTGAATATTTGTTTATTTGTTTTAATAGTTAAATAACCGACTATCAGACTTGGGTAAATTTTAGTTCCTCAACTTGATGTGGGAACTATTTAGTCGTACACTTAGTACGTAGCCTTCTATGTAGGCTTGATTATCGTTTGTGTTGAGGATGTTGATTTGTATTGTGCGGAGTATTACTCTAATCTATCGAGCTTCCTTCTTGAACCGAAGGATAGCAAGTTGAAAGTTGGAGGTGTGATAAGTCTATAAGACTTAGTTGTTGTGTGAGATTGAGAAACTCTTTTGCGTTTTTGGTGCAAAGAGACCAGGATCAGATTTTCTTAGTGATGTTCGTACATGATAGAGGGTTCTCGCTTCTTGTTAGGCAGCGGACGGATGACTCTTACTCCTACATGTCCCTGAGATCGAGTATCGAGGGGTTGGTTTGGAAGTTTGACTTACAGTCGAGAGGCTGGCCGTAAAAGCAAACCGTGAGGTGCCCATGTGAGCTATGGTGGAGTTTATCCACTGTCGATGGTTGCAAAGCCTTGATCGTCACAGGACGAGAAGGCGGACCGCTGCACTCCAACCATCGATGACTTCAAGCTTGAAAACCGTGTATTAGTTGGAGATGAGCCAAAGGTTCTTCATGACACATCGTTACTTTCAAAAAGGGAATACTTACTGCCATGTATCCGGATGTTGGAGAAGGGTCTAGAGTCGAGCATCATGAAGTAAGCTCTGAATTGCCTGCAGCAACTCGACCTGAGCTTTCATCTACAATTGATCCTATGGCTGTTTCGACGTACGACCCTGACCAACCGCTCTTATCTCCAATACTCGAACATGTCTTTGAAGGCATTCCGGCTCGAGACGTAAGCCAATCTGAGGAAGGTACTCTAAACACTTTTTTGTTTGCCTAAGTGTAGATGCATTGTCAGAAGATGTTACTAATATCTTCTATTATCTTTATTCAGCTATAGATGTTGCACCTGCCGTTCCTCCTACAACTAAGAAATACATCATGAGAAGAAGGCCATTACGACGGAGGCAACGATCACAATAGCCACCACATCAACCAAGGAGGTTCATGAGAGTAGTTTTGTTTTTGAAAAACAAATGATGGAAGAACTCCACGGCCACCGAAGCAACCCAATCATTGGTTTGCCTTTCGATATAGGTGTAGATGTGTTTATAACTAGCTCCTCTGGCCCGACTAATGGCATTCCCGCGGGCGTTAGCGCACAAAGGGCTGATGAGATAATGGTAGAAATCATAGCCAAAGAGCAGGACTAGCCAGCCAGTAGTGTCAGAGGTGGTATGGCGGGTTCTGGCCCGTTTCCTATGCGTATGATTTCTCCTGGTGGCACAATCGTTGATACCGGCGTGCCTCCTTTGTTTTCCTACACTGAAAGTGCCGCCATTCCTCCGGCTCCGCATTCAGAAAGTATCTCGATACCTATGAGTTTCAGAGGAAGAGACCACTGTAATTCCCCTGGCTGAAGACCAACAAGCAAAAGGAGGCTGGGAAGGCAAAGCTTCTAAGAGGCATCCGAGCGGCAGTTTTAGGGGGTCAACGCTGCGGAAGAAGAAGAAGAAGTCGAAGGAGTAGACGTGTCCTTTTATTCCTTATTTTGTAGATAAATAGGATAGGATTTCGTTTTGCCTTTTGCTGGTCGTGTATAGATGCAGGTTCGACCCTTGCTTACAGGAATTCTTGGAATAAATTTTTTATACTTGTCTTTTTTTTTCAAAGAATAGTAGAAATAAAATTTCCTTTTGTTTTCAGCATAACTCTATGTTTATTTGTTTAATTATTTTAGAGCTCGAATTTCCATTAAATGTACTTGTGAGGCTTTGGGTCATACTTTAGTTCAGTTGTTAAGTCCCGAAGTCATGGCTTCGTGTCATAACCAAACGTCAAGTCGAGTCCCAACATTGCGCTATCTTGGTTAGCAGCTTGTCCTTAAGCTATGTTCCCATTTCTTGCGAGAATTGAAGTGGTCGATCGACAGTCGGTTTCTACTTTCCATAAGTTTAATTTAACTTAGTCGGAACAAAGTCAAAGTGAAGCGAGTTCGAGTGTCGGATCACAATCGCTCATCCACTGGTAATTGCATCCACACTCTAGGGATTGGAGTTCTATGTCAACAGTCAGTTTTGCCTGCATAATGCTCAGAATTATGTCCACACTCTGGGGACTTAAGTTAATTTGTAGGTGGTCAGTCATACCGATTTATGTTCATACTCCAGTCCGCATTTTGCGGACTTAGATTTATCTCGCAGGTAATCAATTCACACCCGATTTATGTTTATACTCTAGTCCATGCTCTGGGGACTAGAGTTGATCGATAGGTGGTCAGTCACACCTATTTGGTGTTTGCGCTCCGGCCCGCGCTCTACGGACCGTAGTTATTTGATTTTTATACTCTAGTTTGCGCTCTGGGAATTCGAAGTTAGGTCATAGATGGTCAGTCACACCTGTCTAGGTATTAGGATCTTGTTGGCACTTTGGGAAAAGGAGTTGATCAAGATTGCGGATAGTCGGATCGCATCCCCTTTGATTTGGAAATCAAATTCGTGGATGGACGGGTCCATCCTCTTCGAATTTGGATTTGGAGTTTGTACTCCAGCTTGCACTTTGGGAGCTGAAGTTCATTAGAGGATTGTTATGTCTTTATTTCTCTTTTCTTTAGCATTGTTTGCCTTCGAGCTCGAGATTTCACTAAGCGAGTAATTGGTCAGATCACGGTCACTCAATATTTGAATAAGTCCCACCATAAGATGGAACTTAGCACTTTGTGTATCGTGATAATCACATGACACATTTCAAGGATCGCCACTTTGCCTTGACGAGTTTGCATTTTATTGTTGGAAAAAGAAAGTACGGCAAAGTCAGTTGCCTCATTACAAGTTCAAATCTCGAAATGCATATACAAATTTCAAAAGAAAAGTAGACTAGATGAACAATTAAATCATGTTATGTGTTATAGCAATGGAGACTCTCGTTGTTCCATGCTTTTGGTAAAATTAGACCATCAACAGTTGATAGTTTGAATGTGCCATCTCCAAGTATCCACTCAATGACATACGGTCCTTCCCATGTCAATTTCATGTGCGAAAGAACCGGATAAATTCTCTTAAGTACGAGATCGCCAACTTCGAAGGTTCTGGGTTGGACCTTAGTGTTGTATAATCGGGCGACTCGACTCCGTTATGCAGCTACCCTCAAACCAGCCTCTTTACGCTTCTCATCCAATAAATCCATAGATTCAGCAAGTAATATGGCATTTGTATTTGGATCATAATATGTCACGGGATGAGCAGGCACTTCCAACTCAATTGGAATAACAACGTCAATGCCATAGGAAAATGAAAATGGAGTGTGGCCAGTCGTGGACTCGTGAGTAGTTCAATATTCCCATAGGGCCATGGGAAGTTCATCGGCCCATCTGCCTCCAGTCGTTTCTTCAGAATGGTCTTGATAACTTTGTTAACGGCTTCAACCTGTCTAGTCGCTTGAAGGTGAGCAACTGCCGCGAACTTCTTTTAGATTTGGAAACGTTGACTGAAATCCTTGAACTCGACACTATCGAACCGAGCTCCGTTTTCAGTGATGATTGTACGCGAGAGGACAAAATGACAGATAGTGTTCCACACAACAAAGTTGATTACTTTCTTTATCGTGATATTAGCAAGGGGCTGGACTTCCGCCCATTTAGTAAAGCAGTCAACTGCAACGATGATGTACTTCGCACCACCTCTAACCAGACGTAAAGACCCAATTATATCGATGCCCCATGTGGCGAACGGCCATAAACTGACCATCTGGGTGATTTCAGTAGGCGGGGCTCTTGAAATCCTGGCATACTTCTGACATCTTTCACATTTTTTAGCATAGTCTAATGCATCTCGATTCACAGTCGGCCAATAATATCCACATCAGAGTATCTTCTTAGCAAGAGCTTGCCTCCTAGTGTGATCGCCACAGTCTCCCTTGTGCACATCATGTAACACTCGTTCGATTTCACCATGGATGATACACCGGAGTAAAGGGATGGAGTATCCTCTTCTGTACAGGACTCCATTCTGGATAATGAATCACGAAACTTTTCAGTGATCCTGTCTTCTGTCACTTCCATGCTCAAGCAAAGCTCCATGCTCAAGATAATTCTTGAACAGGCTCATCCATGACTCCTTCTCGGGCACTGTCTCATGCACCCGGTCCATCTCCATCTGATCGATACTCATAGTGGTTCGTGTCTCAATGGGGACGAGCCCCATTTGTTGTGCCTCACTGGTGTTGGCCAGTTTTTCCAAGGAATCAGCCTTTTGATTATGCTCAAGGGATATACAGAGGACGACATAGTAGTCTGACTTATTCAACACTTCCTAAACCCGAGTAAGATAAGCAGCCAACCTCCGGTCTCTAGCTTGGTATTCTCCTCGCACTTGGCATACGACCCATTATGAATCACAGTGAATAACCACTGCAATAATTCCCAAATCTCTGGCAAGTCTGAGTCGCGTGATCAAAGCTTTGTACTTGGCTTCGTTGTTAGTTGCACGGAAGCCAAATTTTAAAGCATAGCATATAGATCGGCCTTTTGAAGTTTCAAGTACCACTCCAGCACCTAAAGCAGCGGTCGTTTGATGCACTGTCAGTGTACAACTTCCATATGTGTTTGGGAGATTCACCAATTTCGGGCAAGTCCTCCGGAATGATGAATTCAGCTATGAAGTCTGCCAGAACTTGTCCTTGAATGGTTTGCCTTGGTGTATAGGAAATATCAAACAGCCTCAATTCGATGTTCCACTTGAGCAATCTACTAGAAGTCTCAGGTCGTGCAAGGACTTGTCATAACAGCTGGTTGGTGTAGACTGCGATCGATGAGCCTGGAAATAAGGACTGAGCTTTCTTGAGCAATGACGAGACAATAAGCTAGCTTTTCCAAATTCGGGTGATTTCTCTCCATCCCCGTTAACCTTTTGTTGATGTAGTAGACCAGTCATTGAATCCGATCCTCTTCTTGAATTAAAGCAGCACCGATTGCGTATAACGAAACTGCTAGATAAACAATCTCTCGTGATCTATTATCTTTGAAAGAATAGGAGGTGTTACCAAATGTTGAACTAGTGCTTGGAATGCGCCTTCACACTCCTCCGTCCATTCGAAATTGTGCTTTCCTTTTCTGATCAGGTCGAAGAAAGGGATGCACTTATTTGTGGATTTTGAGATGAATCTGCTTAAGGCTGCCACCTTCTAGTTGAGGCTTTGTACTTGCTTTATGGTTTTGGGAGTCTCGAGATTATAAATCGCCCAGATTTTCTTACGACTGTCTACGATTCCTCGAGCATTGACAATGAATCTAAGGAACTTTCCGGATGCGACTCCAAAGTGACACTTCAACGGGTTGAGCTTCATTTGGTACTGTTGGAGGATGTTGAACATTGTTTCCAAGTCTTTGACGTGATTGATGGACAGCCATGAATTTACAAGCATATCGTCCACGTACACCTCCATGGTTTTCCTGATCTGATTAGCAGATATTCTGTTCATAAGCCTTTGGTAAGTTGCCCCAGTGTTCTTCAGTCCGAACGACATCACTTTGTAGCAATAGATTCCTAGATCGGTGACGAAGCTAGTATGTTCCTGATCAGGTAGGTGCATCGATATTTGATTGTTGCCGGAATACACGTCCATAAAAGATAAGAGCTCGTGTTCGGCCATTGAATCCACGAGTTGATCAATTTTGTGAAGTGGAAAACTGTCTTTAGGGTAGTCTTTATTCAAATCTGATTAGTCTACAAAAGTTCTCCATTTCCCGTTGGATTTCTTGACAAGCACTAGGTTGGATACCACTCCAACTATAATGCATCTCAGATGAACCCATTCGACTTGAGTTTATCTACCTCTTCCTTAAGGGCGGCAAATCTCTCTCATCTAGTGGCCAAATTGAGATTTAACCTTTTTCATTTTAGAGTAATCATTATCAATGATTGGAACATCGATCGTCAACTCTACCAAGCAAGTCTGACTGTCTTTGACTTCCTTTTCATTATCATTATCTCGTGGATCAAGATCTTTCATTAAATAGTTGTGGCGCCCGAGCCTAGGCCCAAGCATTAGATGTCAATTTTCCGAAAAACGGATGCAGTGAGATTCCTCTATGTCCCTCCCCTTCTCTTTTTTCCACGCCTCCCATAGCTCAGCAACATAAAAGGCGCATCCAGCCACCTGATCTCGTTGAACAACTCCAAGCCCACTCTCTATAGGGAACTTAAGAGTCTAAAACTAAGGGGCAATAGCTGTCCTGAATTCAACGAGGGCCGGTCAGCCCAAGAAAGCGTTATATAGGGAATCAATGTCCAACACAACGAACTGTAGCATCCGAACTCTCCGACGATCTCTGATTCTCAACTCGACTAGCAACTCCACTATCATAGCAGGTATCCTTGCACTTGCATTAAAGCAATGTATGCAAGATTGACATGGCTCTAGATCCTTCGCCCCATTCTCATTTGGTGAATAGCCTATTTAAAAAGGATATTCACAGAGCTTCCACTATCTACGAAGATCCTCTTCATCCAAGCAGGGCCTATTTGAGCTGATTTGACTAGTGGATCAATAGTAGGGGCATCAACTCTATCAACATCTCTGTTTCGAAAAATGATGTCATCTATCATCATTTTTTGTTGTTACACCAGAGCCCTATCATCAATATTACTACAACATTCGAAGCCTACATGCCTAATCATACTGGCATACTATTCCATTTTCTTCCAACTCCCATCAGTTGGATGAGGACTACCACTAACTATATTTATTACCAACCTCTCGCTAGTACGCGTGGGTTCCTCTAGTCTAGCCTGATTTTGACCTTAATTCAGATTTGATAGGCCCACACCTCCAGCCTATGGCACTTGAACGAACTGTTCCAACTTCCTCTCTCTAATTAACTGCTCAACGATGCCTTGTAAATGACGACATTCATTAGTATTATAGCCATAGCAATTGTGGAATCAGAAGAACTTTTAGTTTAAATCTACTTCTAGGATAACTGTTTCAGAGCTGGTTTCTTATACTAGCTAGTATTACAAGTCTGTAAATAACGTTCTCCATTGATGTATTTGAAGGGGTATATCGGTCAAACATAGGAGCTATGGATCTCGGTCTACGATTTTGGTCTCGCTTTTTACCCTGACCTCCATTGCCTTCTGCTGGCTCTGCTTATTCTGAACATTCACTTACGCATTGCTGGAGTTCTTACTGGTATGTTTCATAGCAACATTAGTTTGAATGCCTTCACTATTGGGCCTCGCATCGTCCTGCTTCCTTGGTCGTCTAACGTCTTCTCTCCTCAAAAACTAGGTTGCCTTAGCCTAGTTACGATCCAACGACACAGGGGTTTCCCAGCCAACCAATTACCAAACTCGGAATCGAGGTCAATTCCCATAGTCAATGCCATTAAGGTAGAATTGTCATTTGGATTCCTGACCTCAACACAGGTAGCATGAAAGCTTTCCAGGTAACATCTAAGTTTCTCTCTTGGAGCTTGGGTAACGTTGGATAAGGTGTTGACATCTTTTGGCCTAGTGACATGCATGCGAAATTGTTCAATTAACTTCGTAGCCAACTGATCAAAACTAGAAATAGATCTGGTGGGTAAACGAGTAAACCACATCGTTACAATACCTTCCAACAATATAGGGAAACTCCTGCACTTAACCGCATCGTTAACTCGTGCGGCATTCACGAGCCATTCGTCATTAATATATGCCGATTAGGATTTGAACTTCCTTCATACATAGGTAGGGTGGGGATCTTGAATCGGCGAAGTGGCTCAGCATAAAGGTTGTCATTCGTGAATGAAGTATGACTTTGGAGATTCCCCAATCGTCATTAGTAAAGCCTTGGCTTTCATGGATCATTTGGCCGATCATGGTTAGAATGTCGAGCATTGAATATGGTGGCCAAGGCATGGTCGGATTCCACGTTGCGGGGACGGTCAGGGCATGGTCGGCGGTCCGTAGGTCCGCTCCTTGCCTCCTTGGCTCTGGGTCTTCAGGAACATAGGGTTCTGGAGCATGAACATACCGAAGAATGGTAGGATCTGCTCTATTATTAATCTCAGCTTCCAAGTCTGCAGTGGTAGCAGCTGCATGGATATCGATGGTGTGATAAGGAAGTGCCTCTCCTCGGGAGGAGGGTCTAGCTTGGTGTCTCGTAGGCATCCCCGGCCTGTTCGAGTTTCAGAGCATGCTAATGCCCGTAGGCTTGCATATAGTTTCCATCTAGCCATTGGCATGTAGGTCTACGGTTGTAATCATAGGAAGCCGAGCTTTCGGTGGATGAATAGGAAGCACGATCCCTTCTATGTCACCTTTGCCTTTCCTCATTTAGTTGGACCATGAGCTTCGTGTTGGCACGGATTTGCTGGGTGAGCTGCTGAAGGCTCTGGGTTAGCCCTTGCATCAAAATTTGGAACTCCTCCCTTGTCATTGGGCCCTATGGATCTGGAGCTCTGGCAGATGTTTGAACCGTTGTGTTCAATTGCGTAAGATTCTCTACCTATCCCTTCCTTCTGTATCTGCAGTAGTTGAAGCGGTCCTGGTAGTAACCATGGTCAGTGATGTAGCTCTTTCCTAGATTTGGTGGAATCTGAATAGAATGGAAGGAACTATTAGGTATCTGATCAGGATCTTCTCTTTAGATGTGCAATCCAACAACGGTAGTAGATCTAATAAGCAGAAGAAAAACTAGGTTTCTCAATGAAAGCACCAAAGTATTTGTATCAATATTGGGCACAACACTCTTCGGACATATTTGAAGAGAATAAAATGAAGAATTTAAATGTAAAACGAGGATAATCTAACAAACACGCCAATTCAAGCAAACAAAAATAGAAAAAGATAGAGATTTATAGTGGTTCGGCGTTGTAGCCTACATCCACATTAAATAATTTGATCTTCATTATTGATTTGCTAACTGATTACAACAGATAATAACTCAAACACTCAAGTTACAATGGATCTACGACAGAGTAACTACATAATGGCATCCAAATGTCGCTTTTCTGAAGTATAGGGTTGTTATTTATAGGCGTAGTCTGAAAGTATATGGCTTGGGTCTTGAAATACCTCTTCTCCCACGTGGGTGGGCCCACTTGATCGATACGAAGTCATTTGGGATCGAACCCTAATCGATCCATATACATTTTGAATCGATCTAGAATTGCTTATTTTGAGCTGAGATCAATCATGGACATTCTTGAGGTGGTAAGTAAGCTCTTGTGAAAATTTGGTGGCATTTAGACTTGCACATTTTGAGTTATGATCTATCCAAATTAGTATTTGCAGTTGGTTGTCGAGTTCGTATCGATCCATGTTCGAATCGATCACTTCTTATCGATGCTTGTGCATATCGATCAAGTGACATGGAGAGATAGTCCAGCAGAGATCGAATTTTCATGTTGCACGACCGCTTCTTCCACTTGATCATGTCTTCGTCACATCGATGCTTGAAGCCACTTCACTTCATATTAATGATTCTCATTCTAATTCATATCGGTACATACTTGTGCTTTTCGTATCGATCTTCGCTTATATTCTTCGTGTGAACCTTTGGATGTCGGGTTTCATATCGATCTTAGGCCAATCGAAATGAAATGTCTGGATGAGATGATCGGTACAACAGCATTAAGTCTAAATAGATGAAGTCCGATCGATGCTGGCCATTGATGGTATGAAGGGATTTGATGGATACGAAGGAGAATGGAGGGTGATGAATATGAATTGAAGCTTCCTCGAGGGATGGATACGAAATTGTATGGATACGAATGAGGTTGGTTTTCTTGATCTCAATCGATCCATATCTTGAGCATACGAACTCCGATTGAATTGAAATTTGGAACGTTGACTTTTATAGCATTGCGTGTCATATCATATCAATTGTAGCTCGATCCAGACTCAAACCAAATTTACCAGTATCCATAGTAGATCTGTGTATAACCGATCTTAGGGACGGATCGTCCTTGATTTCTAGTCAAGCCCTTGGTGTCACAGCCTTTCTAAAAGGCGGGATAACATTTATTCCGCATTTTTAAGGACAAGAATTTATAACTATCCATGTTTAACTCTGACAAATGTATTTTAATTTCTGCTATTGGTTTATATTGAAATAACATATGTGAATAATTTTTTCTTTCTTATCCTTAAGAATCCGCTTCTCCGGCACTTGGATTTACGGTACGTAGATATCGAGGATGAATTAGTGTCGATTTCTAGGAGTCCAAGAAATGGGTCCTTACAATTTGATTGTAAGGATTTCAATGATATGTTGGGTTAAAAATTAACTTAAATAAAAAGATTTTGATATAGCTTAAGAGGAATGGTAAGATATTTAAAAGATAAATACTTATGAATTGATTTAATAAGAAAGTAAATTTATATAAATGTGATAAATATGGTTTATATAAAGATGACGCATATAAATATGGTTGGTCTAAAGGATTTAGATTGAAAATTTATGAACTTAAATCCTAGTGTTTTTGGAAATGGTTTCTAAGGATTTTAGGAAAATAATAATAATATCATTTGAAACTATTTTAAAGGACTAATGTTTTTAAAAGCATTTTAAGGTTTGTTCGAATTCGAGGTTATTCTCGAAATCAACAAATCAATTCGAGAAATAAATTATTTTTTTGTTATCTAGTTGGAGTGGCTAGAAACTAATTAAAATTGGGTAGGAGATGTGTTCGGTTGGAAATCACTTTTCTTGAGTATTACCCTTCTTATATAAGGGGATATATGATACTATTTGGTACAACCCAGTTCCTTGTATCATTTTGCCATTACTAGATCTATATAAGTATTTTCCATGGATTTTAAAAGAAAATATTTTGGAAATAGGTTTTGAAAATGGTACTGGTTTAATCCCTAGAAGTATGAATAGATATCTAAAAGATATATGTATAAATTATTATTTCAAATGATTTCTGAATTTGAATTCTTAAATTTTTTCACTACAGATATATACCGTTTGCATGTATCCTTTGCATTAAACTAGTTTGGTTATGCATCTTGTTATAGTATGTTATTAGTTTTCAGTTATTAAAATTAAATGAAATTTTCGAAAATTCTGGATAGTGGAACTGCCCCATTTAGACTTAAAAGGTTTGAAAAGATATTTAATTTAAATATTTTGTTTCATTCTTTTATACAAATGTTACTAAGTATTATTATAGAATTTGAAAAGTGATCTTTATGAATATTTAAGAATTAGTTGTGAATAATTAAAGAGAGATATTTTGTTAAAATATGTAGAAAACATACCGTTTTCAAGTTTTTAAGGAAATTATAAAGTTGTTATTTTCAAGTAACATTTTTGATAAATATTTTAGAACCTATTATAAGCATTTTAAAAGTATAAAAAATGTTTTGAAAAGGATTAGAATTGGTAAATAGCCTAGCTGTTTCAATTACTTGTTTGAAAAGTAATTAACTATGCTTAACACTAAAAGTAGGAGAAGCAAGGCATATCTATTTGTGAGAGTTAAGACTGATGCCGAGTTGGTTTGGACCAATAGAGCTTTAATCTATCGAACTTCCCTCTTGATCGCTGAATAGTAAGTCGAAAAATGTCAGAAACGTGTTAATCATGTTGATTCCTTATTATTTATGGAAATCATTAATACTATACTTGACACTAAAAGCCCACGAGATATACTTGTCCATTTGTGAGATTCAAGAATGAAGTGTCTAGGAAAAGCTTTGATGTAACCAGTGCTCTAACTTACGTCTCTTCACTCCTGAATGAGGAATAGTTAAGTTGGATTGTCAAAAACGAGTTAAGCATACGAATCATGATTTCTTTAAGCAATCATTTTTGGAACATAATAGTTAACTAGTTAAATACTAAACTTGACCGATTATGAACTTAGATCTTTAAAGCAAATGTTTGTAAAGAAAAAGACAAGTATAAGAATGGTTTTGGGTTTGTTGTGATAAAAACAAGCATAAGAATGTTGATAACATTCATTTTCAGCCCTTATTTTTATTATATTAAGAATGTAAATAGATCTTTAAAAGAATGATTTAAAGATAAGCATAAGCTAAACGGTCTTGGGTTTATAGTGACAATGTTTAAGTAACATCAATCTTAAAACTTTTGAATGGATTTGCGAAAGTACTTAGATCCTAAAAATGATATTTTGAAGGAAATTATTGGGTATGGAATCTTTCGAAAAAAAGATAGAAGTTTATTAAATAAAAAAAGTTTATTAATAAAGGAGTATTTAATTAATAAAAGGATTTATTAAATAAAAGGGATTGAGAGTTGTTTAAGTAGCTTAACCAAACTTTGTGTGGCTTAATCATGTTTTGTATGACTTGATAATGTTTTGTATGTTCATTTATTTATGGAAAGTATACTAGACTTGGTGTCCAATTATAAACATCTATCTTGTACCATATAATCGCTTAGTCGACTATTGAAATTGACACAAATATCGACTCGAGAATTTATTGAAAGACTTTGTGATTTCATACCAATAAGAAACCACAAGAAGGAGTATTGGTATGAAATGTCCTTAGCATTCTCTTACTTTTAAAAGAACCAGAATTGAGTTGGCTAGAAATTCATCGAACTAGTTTTGAAGAAACCTGGATTCAATGTTTTACTTATCAAAAACCACTTCAAAACTAGTATACAAGTTTATGTTTTGGAAGCGGTTGTGAAGTGAGATGTTATAGAGTTGAACTGTCAATCCCAAAGTTAAGTCGGAAGGAGAGGTCAGTGTTAACATTTCAAACGATGCTATCGTGTAGGACTGTTTATCTTGAGGAGTTTTCTAAGAGAGAGGACATCATTAACATTCATCGAAGCACTTATGCGTGAAACCAATGTGGAGGTTCGAGATGCTTGAATCCATATAGTGATTCATGATCTTTTCAAGATATGGAAATCTATTTGCGGATTCTTTTTCTATTCGAGTGATGAAGACTCGAGTGAGAGATGCCGAACATAGCCTCGACATCGGAAATGACAAAAAATAAAGATAGGATGTATGGCAAAAGGGAATGTAGCATTTTAGAGATCCCAAGGATATAGGAAACTCCTATCTATTATTACTTACATACATGCTTGCAAGAGTAGTGCATTCGGAACCACGATTGTCTGGGCATGGGCCAGTTATACATTTCCAATAGTACATTCTCTAGAGTTATATGTTTATCGAAAGGATACCTCTGATCCTTATGCATTAGTTTGGATTCGGCTAGACTCATGGAGATCTCCATGGAAAATTCATTATGCAAACGTGCCTTAGCGGTATTGATTGTATACCTATTATTGTTTTGGCGTTCACACAACATCTATTTGATATGATTTATGTGCTACATTCTAGACATTATAAATCATACCACCATATATTAAACCTAATGAATGATTGGTTTCTTTCAGCGGAAAACTTTTACGAGAATCCATACAGTCTTATTCTTTGCTATTTCATGTTACATATTTCCTGAATTTCGCATGCTAGTTTACCAAACTAATCCGAGTGTTATTTTCTTATAATGCTTGGGTTAGCCCCGTGTATGTTTTTCAAATTTGTCTATGGACTCTTTGGAGCTTATGGAGAAGAGATGGATGGCACCTTCCATAGTATTCTTATTTCCACCGCGTTACTTTCGTATTATCAATATTTATGAGGACAATTTGTTTTAGCTATCCAGTAGATTATTATAACTCCCAAAAATCGTGTCTTAGAGTGACAGTTTATACCGACTTTGATATTATATATGATTTTTCTATTTTGACATTCTGATATTGTGTTCCTTCTTCCTTATTTTATTTTCTTTTCTTTTATTTTCACCCTAACAATTCATCTTTTAACGCTTGAGTGTTTGGCACACAAATACCGTGGATGTATTAATGTCGATATTTGGGGGTCGAAAAGGCAAGTCATTACAATTTTTATTTTATTTAGAGAAAGAACCTTTCGTCTCTCTCTTTAGTTAAATTGATTGACTTATTAAATGATATTTATGATTAAATTAATATTGCACGTAGATTGTGAGTATATTCGAATATACTCCAATGTAAAATGTGTAAGTGCAACATGGAAAAAGGTGTACATAGTTAATATGTAAGTATGTAGATGTTAGAATTTGAATCTATAACATATACATGCACGTTTATATACGCAACGGTTATCATAAAATAATTTAAAACTTATGTTGAAATGTTTATATATACATATATCAAAATTAACATATGCATTAAATGAAATAAATAATTTAGTATTTGAATAGACTTGAAACAAAAGGTCCAAATGAACGGGTAGTGGTGCATATAAGCGGAATTAAAAGAAATAGTAAAAGACATTTAAATGACAATTAAGGATATGTAAAGATGGAAATCTTTTAGCCTCCTTTTAATATTTCGTTTACTTCTTTTCAAGACATTTAAACTTACATACACATTCTAATTAATATAAATGAAATAAACCATTTAAACAGGTTTGACTAAGTCAATAAAATAGATTCAAATTTAAATCCAAAACATCTAATGTTTCCAAGTAAACAAGTCTAAATATCAAACTAAAAACAATATATAGTTAAAGATATTTAAAATATAATATATATATATATATATATATATATATATATACACAGACACACACATGTCTATGTGTGTGTAAATATAATTGTAACGACTCGGAAATTTCGATCCCAAAAATTCCAGATAGTTAGGAAAGAAGAAAAGAGAAAGAAGAAGAAACAGAAACAAGTCACCGAAACCTCACATTCGCAGCGGATCAAAACATAATGTAACATAAATAAAGGTTTTACAAAGAAAAACTGCATTAGTACAATTATAGTTTTTTATACATCAGAGTTACAACCATTTCAACACACTGGACAATTTTAAACAACATGTCCAAGACAACTATAATATATACAGCGGTATATGCTCCAAATATTCCTGCCATCTAGTTCGCCTCCTGAGATCCAAAACGTCCTCACCTGAAAATCTGTAAAACTCGGTCTGACCCGAGCATTACAACAAAGTAACACCCGGGTCAGGCTGGAAACCAGCGTGAGTAAACCTATTAAACATGAATTATAAAAGCATACAACTTATATATAACCCGGGTAACTAGCTCATCAATACAAGTTCACAACTTGCTATAGTCAACACTTGTATTCATAATCAATTCCTAAGTTCATTTACTTAGTTTTAAATGGTCCAGTCATTTAAAATATTCCATTTCAGCCTATTGGTTTCACATATCAATCTATAAAGAATCAAAGTAGGTTACAAATCGAAGTGGGTTCGGGTATTCTGACACCCGTCCCCGGTCTCTTCGGATCCAATACCATCCTAACCCAAGATAATCAAATGAAATACAATTCAACTTTAAATACAAGATGTCACTTTACGCAGCAATTCATCTCGATAGATAACCACATTATTACTGTTCAACCCAATTATATCACAAAACATTTCATATCAGAAAAAATCACATAATCCAGGGGAACCTATATCATTCAATTATTCATAAGCAAGATACACCTTTCAATTAATTTAAATAAATTAATTTAATTTCTTTAATCACTTTTAATCCTGCTTACATAATCATTAACTAATTACAAACAAATAATTAATCATACTTTAATTAATTACAATTAAGTAATTAATCCTTAATTACTTTCCTTAAGTAATTTACCTTAAATTACTTCCATCTAGTAACTGTCTTATTGGTTAATTATCCTAAATTAATTAACCTTGATCATTAATAAATTTAACCTTTAATTGCTAATTAATTAACCCTCAATAGATTAATCCTTTAACCACAGTAAGTAATTATCATTTAAGTAATTAATCTCTAATTACATAATTAATTTGTCATTTATTACGAATTAAATAAATTACTAATTAATTAACTCATAATTAATTAAATTAAATCAATTAACACAATCTTTAATCATTAATTAATTAAATTAACTACTCATTAATTACTTTATTAATCTTATTAATCCTTAATCATTCCAAGGTCTTAATTAACCTTAATATAAACCATTTGTCTTTATTAAATGTCAAAATTTTCATAAACATATTTAAAACATTTATCTTTATGATTAACTTACTTAATTAAATAATTAAATTCAAGTTTAAAATAACTTAAGCACTTAACTTAACAAAATTAAGTTAAACAAATTATAACTTCCTTAATCAAGTAATTTAAAATATTTATTATATAATATTTTAAACTAAATTCACTTTAATTTTTTTTTTAAAACTGTTAAAATTCAACCTCGAGTCCAACCCGTATAGTACTCGAGCCTTGGCCCGAGACTTTCCTAATTCCATTGTTATGTTGTATCTGCGATACTTAGGGATTTAAGTAAATAAATTAATTTATTATAATTATTCAACCAGAAAGATTAAATTTGTAAATCATTCTTATTTAAAATTTTAAACTTGATAGCTTGTTAAAATTTAGCCTTGAACCTACTACTAAAAACTTCCCCGTATTTTTATTTTTAAGAAAACAGGTTAACACAATTTCTTTGCTTTAATCTGATCTCTTATCTTTAATAAAGCTATATTACCTATACAAAGAAACTCAAGCTTAACCTATCTTTCGAGCCAAACTCGCACTACACTTTCCTACAAAAACCTCGAGCAAAACACCATTCTACCCGAAGACGAAATCTTCTTCTCCGATGCCCTAAAACACCAAGCTACCCCTTGATACATGAAACACACGTGCACGTGCACATCGTCGCAGTACATCGCCACCGGTAGTCGACTACCCCCACGCATCACTCGCGACCACGCCATCACGTCTACCTTCTTGGAACTTGTCGCCACACTTTCCCTTACCGATTCACTTTCCTACCACTAACTGGAAATATTTCACTCAACCAAAATCACTTTGCGATGATGAACTAGAACGCCAACGACCACCAGATGTTGACTCGAGTTTCCCCGTTCCCTCCTTCATCATTTTCTCCCATACCGCATGCTTCTTTTCCCTTGAGCAGCATGCCATTCCCCTCAACCCAACATCCATCCATAGGCCACACTAAACCCTAGTTTCACCTCGGCCAGTCAACTCACCCACTAAAAAAAAAATCAAACCCATTTTTCCAGAGCTCGCCACCCCTTCAGCCAACCCCTGGCTAAAAATCGATCCCCATCACCCATTGGTTCGCCGGAATTTGGTGAAAAACTAATTTCTGTTCAACTTCCAAATTTCCATTCGATACTATACAAAACAACCCGATACCTTAATAAAAAATCATCATTTCCAAAAGTGAACCCATTCATTAAGTAAATGTTTATTTTACACCATTCGAGTTTTCCACATTTATGTTCATTTACTGTAATTTCCATTTTTTTACAATAGTTACTAAATGCTTTTACTTGAAACCATTTTTAGAATTGAAATTATATGTTCAAGCATTTTCTTTTTAATGATCATGGTCTAATATTGTTTCCTTGAGATAGTATGAATTTTTTTTTAGGTTGATCAGTGATGTAACTCAAACAGAGTAGATAGATTACATACAGACATGCATAGCCCTTTTAATATTCATATAATTATATTCATTCAAACCATATTTACCACAATACTACATCGATTTATCATTGCATCCAAGATAAGAACAGACTTGAACATTTTTCAAATAAACTGTTTACTCACCTATATGCAAACAGAGGACATGCCTATATCCCAGTCTGGAACTTGTTTGTTGATTTGTATCTCTGCTCAGATTTGAAGCCTTGAACAGATGAAGTTGTTGTTTGAGTTTGCAGTTGTTCAAATTGAAGTTGTTGAAACTGTTATTGTTTGTTTGATCGATTTTTTTTAGTCTTTGAAATGGAAGAATATTAAGAAAGAAAGTAAAAAATGTTTTTGAACTAAAAACCAGTTTTCTCTAGAACACTCACTGTATATTTTCAATCAAAAGGAACAATATAAGCCACTTGTTAACTTGAATGGTACTTAAGCTACAAGTGTAAATTGCATGCTATTATCATTATACAAATGTAAAAAAAAAATCTATACTTAAATTATTCTTTTGTCTTAATTAATTTCTTAAATTTATGTAATATGTTTCTAAATGTTTATAAATACACAAATTTCATAAACTTCATTTAAATGTTATAAATGTTGGTATCCATTTTCATATTAATTCAAGCTTTTATATTAACATATTATGTTTATATAGATTTTTAATTTGCTATGAAATATCCACAAAGAAAGAATAATTTAAATCTTTTATTAAATTCTATTTAAACTTAGCCTTATAAAAATTTTAACTTACTAATATTTATTTTGTTTGTTTTTGAAAAGATGAATTTTGCCAAATTAAATAATTATACCAGGTTATTATCAGATAAATATTTATCCAGATATAACTATTTATTATCAGATTTATTTGTTTTCACTCTATAAATCAGTATTTCTATTAATTAACCCAATTAATTATCAAGTAACAGATATTCCAAAATCCGGGTTATCACATTCCTCCCCCCTCTGAATCTTTTCGTCCTCGAAAAGGAACGAAGCCAGAATTTATTTAAAATGCTTAAAATCAGATAAATTCTTTTTGATCATTTTTTTTAAAACACCTTTAAAATCTATATAGTATTGTCAAAATAGTTTTATAAAAATATCATTTTATAACTCGATGTTTCAACAAGTCCATCTTTGTTCTCACAGAAATTCGGTCATACGTTGATCAGGTGTAGGACTGAAAATATATAAGTACTTAGCAGATCCATTTTCAACACCCAGTGAAAATACTTTGTAAAATAATTTTATTGAAAATCTTGTGAAAACATAGGAAACATTTTGAAAATAAAGGAAATATCTTTGGTGAGAATGCTCTGAAAATCATCACCTCCATTAATGGTCGCAGTTAACCCGATGGTTACGTTGCTATCCCGACAAAATCCATAGATAACTGTAGGCCTCCACTCCCCTCGATTACACCATGGAACCCGCTACAAATTGCAGCTACAACTGGGGTTACGTTGCTATCACAGTAAAAACCCATATAAGTGTAGGCCTCAGCGCCCTCGAATTTCGCTGCCAAAAGAATGAAACTTCTCAACTCCACTTGACCATAGACCGCAGTCTACCGATGTTACGCTGCCTTCCCGGCAAAATCAAGCGTAGACCATTGACACTTACCCCCACACAATTTCCGCTATGGTCCACACAGTAGATCGCAGCGACATCGAGTTACACTGTCGTCACAGCACAACCCAAATACCTCTGTAGGCATCAGCGCCCTCGACTTTCGCTACCCAATAATCCTCAGGAACTAGTTTTGTCCGGACTCCTCACGGGATCAACTTTAGAACCTCCCCCTTAGAGGCTCAAGGCAGTACCAACCTATGGTACTCCTGAGAAGTTCATCCCAAGGGAGCGCCTTTTTCTCCAGAGCCATTTTCAAAACACTTTATACTATACACATATAGTATCTTCCAAATCACACCTAGTATGAATCTCATATAAATCTCCTTTCTCAAAATCGATTATTCCAAAATCGATAATTCTCAAACTAGGCTTTCCAAATTTCCATATTGATTTTACCCAAAAATCAAAAGCCTTTCCAAATCCAAAGGTTCCAAAAACCTTTCTCAAAATCATTCTCATAAGATCCTTTACATATATATATATATATATATATATATATATATAACTTTGAAAAAAAATCTTCGGATCATTTCAAACTTGTATAAAACCCTTTTTATACTTCAAATATTTCAAAAAAATCCTTTCCTTTCGGCAAAAGATTCAACAAGGGAAGATTTATCTTACATATCAAAGATATATATGTCTTTGTTTATTCAAATCAAATAATCAATTTTGATTGCTCTATAAAGTAGATTACCAAATTACTTACTTCTATAAAGTAAATTTACCATGGAAATATCCAATTTCCACTTTTATTCATTGTATATCTCACAAAATATACCTTCCATTTAAAAAAAAAAACATTCCACATTTCTAATTCACAAATTTCCAATATCAATTCCGTTTAGACCCGTACGATGTACACATATCATCCGTACGCTATATCAATTTGATCGCTCACTCGATCACACAATTTCACTTCCGAACTAGTATCGTCCCCCGACTTCCTAGTGTAGACACAGATCTGGTTTCTTGATCAGAAACCGTCATTCTCCTTGCATCGCTATAACTATGATAGAGAATATCTAGATCTAATCAACAATGCATATCCAGGTTCGCCGTCGAAAATCGAGTGAAAATCCCAATTCGGATCGATATAATTATTTCGAAATTCTGTGCTAGAATCTGGATCAAATCACTATGCGAATAGAATAATATACGTGCATCCTACGTATTTATCTTCATTGATTATTAACTAAATCAATTCTCTTTTCCATTCACATTCACTTAAATTCTATCCACATCCACAATCGCTTAAATCCTCATTTGGATTATCACCTCAATTCTTATCTCAAATGGATATTCAATCATAAACAGTTTGAACTCTGTGCAGCTTAAATTTAGAAATAGCTTGAAAAGTTTAAAAATAGATAAGTAGTTTGAAAAATAATTATTTGTTCGTAAAATATCTGTAAAATAGTTAAGTAATTGTAAAATAGTTGGAAAATACTTAAATAGTTATAGTAATTTTAAATAATTGAAAAATAGTTGTAAAATAGTAATTAATTTGTAAAATAGTTGAAAAGCAGTAATTGGTTTACAAAACAGTTGTAAAGTAGTTAAATAATTCTGAAAGTAGTTATAAAATAAGTACAAAATAGTTTGGAAAAAATAATTTATATCAAAACAATTTATTTTGAAATAGTCCAGAGTCAAATTGATCAATTCCTAACCTCCATTTTTAATCAATTCAATTTAAATTGACTCAATTTCAATTTAAATAATTTCAATTCCCATTGAAATTGATTTCACCCCAATTCAAGTTGAATCAACCTTAGTTTCTTCCTAAATTTAACTTTATTCAACCTTGATCTCAGAGTCTACTAATTCAAATAAATTTCAATTGAACTAGTTCCAATTTCAATTCATTTCAACTCCAGTTTGAATTAATCCCAATTCCAAACCCCATTTCCAAATCAAGTTGAATTATTCATGATTTCCTCCTAAATTCAATTCAAATTCCATTTGAATCTAAAACTATTCAACTTTAATACAATTCCAAATTATTCAAATAAATTTGGAATAATTTCAAATTGAACCCACCTCAAATTTCAAATCGTTTCAAATCAATCCACTTCAAATTTTCCATTTGAATTTTAAACTTATTCATCTTTAATCACAAATCCAATTAATTCAAATCAAATTCAATTTGAACTAATTCAATTCAAATTCCAAATTTAAACCATCCCAAATTATATAAATTCGAGTTAACTTTTTTTAATGTTGATTTAATATTTTAAATCAAATCAACTTATATCTTTAATCCATTTAATTCAGAATTCAAATTCCATTTTTAACTTATTTCAAAGTTCAAATAATTCAAATCCTTTTTAAACAACTACATCTTTGAAATTCAATTTATCATCAAATTTAAATTTTGAAATCAAAGTTTTGAAATTTTATTTTAAACATTCAAATTTTAAGTCCAAAATGATTCCATTTTACCTTAATAATGGATATATTACCACACCCCATTTCTTTAAACAAATCCAATTCACAGTTTAAAGATTATTATTAATAATAGGGTAAATATCATCCAATTATTTTAAAACATCCATCCATTTCCAATTTTCGGATCTCAAACCCAATTTGAGATCACTCAAACTCTCAATTCCAATCAACCATTTAACTTCCCAAGTTAAATCTTAATTTCATCTAGAAATTTCCAAATCTGGTTGGTCATTCAAACTTATTTAACTTCTTCCAAGTTAAATTCAATTTACTTAATCCGGTCAAATTTACACAATTTGAATTCCCATTCAAATTTTAAACTTCAGATTAATATCCTTCCCACTTAAGTTCAAAACCTACTTCACTTTCGGTTTCACATCATATTCCAAGGAAAATTCAAAACTCAACCTTAGAGTTCACTTCCTTTACATACTTGGTTACTTTTAAATTTTAAACCGCCTTTGGTTTTAAATTCGAACAAATTCCTTTAAAATTTCAAACAACCCTTGTTTGAAATAGGACCCTTTCATTTGAATATATTAGATAACATCTCTTATTTTAAAATAAGATCATATTCAAAATAGTTTGAATAATATTATTTCCTTTGACATTTTGAAACCAATTCAAATGTTTAAATTTAGAATTCAGAACTTCACAATTTGAAACCCACTTTAATTTACATCCTTTCAAATTTACAAGTTTCTTTTTTTAAATGGTTACTTCCTTAAAACATTTTATTGTTTATTGGAAAACAATCATCCATTATTAAACATAATAACCATTCTATTTCTCTGGCTTGAAACTAATTCTAATTCATCTTATTTTGAAATTCTTCCCCAACTTCAAGATTTAATTTCAGTTTGAATCCATTTCAAACTTATCTTTGATTTAATTTCAATTTGGTTGTATTTCTTTTACCACTTAATTTAATTTCAATAATTTAACAACCAATTACCTTAACATTTATTAGAAAGAAATATTGCTATATATATCAAAATATATTCTTATAAAATAATTTAAAATCTTTATGTAAGAAAATAACAAGTACGCTCTCATATATATATATATATATATATATACACACTCAACTCATTCTAGGGTACCATTGACCCTATCCTTAACGAGTAATCCCATCAGAGCCAAGGTTCTCGCTTAACCTTCAGCTCCGATACGAAATGTAACGACCCGGAAATTTCGATCCCGAAAATTCCAGATAGTTAGGAAAAGAAGAAAAGAGAAAGAAGAAGAAACAAAAACAAGTCAACGAAACCTCACATTCACAGCGGATCAAAATATAATATAACATAAATAACGATTTTATAAAGAGAAACTGCATCAGTACAATTATAGTTTTTTATACATCAGAGTTACAACCATTTGAACACACTGGACAATTTTAAACAACATGTCCAAGACAACTATAATATATACAGCGGTATATGCTCCAAACATTCCTGCCATCTAGTTCCCCTCCTGAGCTCCAAAACGTCCTCACCTGAAAATCTGTAATACTCGGTCTGAGCCGAGCATTACATCAAAGTAACACTTAGGCCAGGCTGGAAACCAACGTGAGTAAACCCATTAAACATGAATTATAAAAGCATACAACTTATATATAACCCGGGTAACCTGCTCATCAATACAAGTTCACAACTTGCTATAGTCAACACTTATATTCACAATCAATTCCTAAGTTCCTTTACTTAGTTTTAAATGGTCCAGTCATTTAAAATATTCCATTTCAGCCTATTGATTTCACATATCAATCTATAAAGAATCAAAGTAGGTTACAAATCGAAGTGGGTTCGGGTATTTCTGATACCCGTCCCCAATCTCTTCGGATCCAATACCATCTTAACCCAAGATAATCAAATGAAATACAATTCAACTTTAAATACAGGATGTCACTTTACGCAGCAATTCATCTCGATAGATAACCACATTATTACTGTTCAACCCAATTATATCACAAAAAATTTCATATCAGAAATATCACATAATCCAGGGAATCCATATCATTCAATTATTCATAAGCAAGATACACCTTTCAATTAATTTAAATAAATTAAATTAATTTCGTTAATCACTTTTAATCCTGCTTACATAATCATTAATTAATTACAAACAAATAATTAATCATCCTTTAATTAATTACAATTAAGTAATTAATCCTTAATTACTTCCCTTAAGTAATTTACCTTTAATTACTTCCATCTAGTAATTATTTATTTATTAATTATCCTAAATTAATTAACCTTGATCATTAATTAATTTAACCTTTAATTGCTAATTAATTAACCCTCAATAGATTAATCCTTTAATCACAGTAAGTAATTATCATTTAAGAAATTAATCTCTAACTACTTAATTAATTTGTCATTTATTACGAATTAAATAAATTTGTAATTAATTAACTCATAATTAATTAAATTAAATTAATTAACACAATCTTTAATCCTTAATTAATTAAATTAATTACTCATTAATTACTTTATTAGTCTTATTAATCCTTAATCATTCCAAGGTCTTAATTAACCTTAATATAAACCATTTGTCTTTATTAAATGTCTAAATTTTCATAAACATATTTAAAACATTTATCTTTATGGTTAACTTACTTAATTAAATAATTAAATTCAAGTTTAAAATAACTTAAGCACTTAACTTTACGAAATTAAGTTAAACAAATTATAACTTCCTTAACCAAGTAATTTAAAATATTTATTATATAATAGTTTAAACTAAATTCATTTTAAATTTAAAAAAAACTGTTAAAATTCAACCTCGGGTCCAACCCGTATAGTACTCGAGCCTTGGCCCGAGACTTTCCTAATTCCATTGTTATGTTGTATCTGCGATACTTAGGGATTTAAGTAAATAAATTAATTTATTATAATTATTCAACCTGATAGATTAAATTTGTAAATTATTCTTATTTAAAATTTTAAACTTGATAGCTTGTTTAAAATTTAGCCTTGAACCTGCTACTAAACTTCCCCTTATTTTTATTTTTAAGAAAACAGGTTAACACGATTTCTTTGCTTTAATCTGGTCTCTTATCTTTAACAAAGCTATATTACCCATACAAAGAAACTCAAGCTTGACCTATCTTTCGAGCCAAACTCGCACTTCACTTTCCTACAAAACCTCGAGCAAAACACCATTCTACCCAAAGACGAAATCTTCTTCTCCGATGCCCCAAAACACCAAGCTACCCTTTGATACATGAAACACGCGTGCACATGCACATCGTCGCAGTCCATCGCCTTTCGTCGCCGACTACCCCCACGCGTCACTCGCGACCACGCCATCACGTCTACCTGACTGGAACTCGTCGCCACACTTTCCCTTACCGATTCACCTTCCTACCACTAAGTGGAAATATTTCACTCAACCAAAATCACTTCGCGACGACGTACTAGAACGCCAATGACCACCAAATGTTGACTCGAGTTTCCCCGTTCCCTACTTCATCATCTTCCTCCATACTGCATGCTTCTTTTCCCTTGAGCAGCACGTTATTCCCCTCAACCCGACATCGTTCCACAGGCTACACTAAACCCTAGTTTCACCTCGGCCAGTCAACTCACCCACTAAAAAAATCGAACCCATTTTTCCAGAGCTCACCACCCCTTCAGCCAACCCCTGGCTAAAAATCGAACCCCATCACCCATTGGTTCGCCGGAATTTGGTGAAAAACCAATTTCTGTTCAACTTCCAAATTTCCATTTAATACTATACAAAACAACTCGAGACCTTAATCAAAAATCATCATTTCCGATAGTGAACCCATTCATATAAGAAAATGTTTATTTTACACCATTCGAATTTTCCACATTTATGTTCATTACTGTTATTTCCATTTTTTTTACAATAGTTACTAAATGCTTTTACTTGAAACCATTTTTAGAAATGAAATTACATTAGTTCAAGCATTTTCTTTTTAATGATCATGGTCTAATATTGTTTCCTTGAGATAGTATGAATTATTTTTTAGGTTGATCAGTGATGTAACTCAAACAGAGTAGATAGATTACATACAGACATGCGTAGCCCTTTTTATATTCATATAATTATATTCATTCAAACCATATTTACCACAATACTACATCGATTTATCATTGCATCCAAGATAAGAACATACTTGAACATTTTTCAAATAAATTGTTTACTCACCTGTATGCAAACAGAGGACGTGCCTATATCCCGGTCCGAAACTTGTTTGTTGATTTGTACCTCTGCTCAGATTTGAAGCCTTGAACAGATGACGTTGTTGTTTGAGTTTGCAGTTGTTCAAATTGAAGTTGTTGAAACTGTTATTGTTTGTTTGATCGATTTTTTTTAGTCTTTGAAATGGAAGAACATTAAGAAAGAAAGTAAAAAATGTTTTTGAACTGAAAACCGTTTTTCTCTAGAACACTCACTGTATATTTTCAATCAAAAGGAACAATATAAGCCACTTGTTAACTTGAATGGTACTTAAGCTACAAGTGTAAATTGCATGCTATTATCATTATACAAATGTAAAAAAAAAATATTTAAATTATTCTTTTGTTTTAATTAATTTCTTAAATTTATGTAATATGTTTCTAAATGTTTATAAATACACAAATTTCATAAACTTCATTTAAATGTTACAAATGTTTGTATCCATTTTCATATTAATTCAAGCTTTTATATTAATATGCTATGTTTATATAGATTTTTAATTTGCTATGAAATATCCACAAAGAAAGGATAATTTAAATCTTTTATTAAATTCTATTTAAACTTAGGCTTATCAAAATTTTATCTTACTAATATTTATTTTGTTTGTTTTTGAAAAGTTGAATTTTGCCAAATTAAATAATTATACCAGGTTATTATGAGATAAATATTTATCCAGATATAACTATTTATTATCAGATTTATTTGTTTTCACTCTATAAATCAGTATTTCTATTAATTAACCCAATTAATTATCAGGTAACAGATATTCCAAAATACGGGTTATCACAATAATTTTGTAATATAAAATTAGCCTAAACAATGTCATAATTATTTTAAAACGGCAAACTATTTGAAATTTACATTGTTTGTGATATACATTTAGTAGTAAAGTTATCCATGTCATATATGTATGTACGTGTGTTTCTATATATATATATATATATATATTAAACAATTTGGCCTTGTTTTAAATGAAAAACCCCTATAATGATATTTACAACACATAAAGATTAAAATATATATTTATACATGTAGTTTCAAATGGTTACAGGTGACAGTGTTTGCACATATAAATTCGTTGCAAAATATATGGAATAATCTACACTAAAATATGTGATGTATAATTAAAATTGAGATTATATTTTATTTAAAATAGGTAACAACATGCCATCAAATGACAAAAATTTCCATAGATCACTTTATGTAATTATCTTTTATTTAAACCTATTTAAAATTACATCGATATCGTATATCAATGTGAGTAAATATAACTTTTATAATATATTTAAATAATACAAACAACTCCCAAACATCAACTAAATTAAATAATAATTAATATTTCTTAAATACTGGTAAATTCAATTAATTTATAACATTTTATAGATTATTTAAATCATGTGGTTTTCGAAGAATCCATCATTACGGTCGTGCAACTCAAAGGTGCAAATTCAATCAGTGATTAATATCAAACAATTCGAATATTAATGCTCAAACATCACCTTAGCTAGTGGTGTGAAATTTTGACTAAATTTATTACCTGCACATCATTTGGTAAAAATCCAATTTTACTTATTATAAGTAGTACCTAGTAGTAACGTAATCAATTCTCTTTGTTAGACTATATCATAATAAGATTTATGGAATTTGGTTTTGATAAAACCCCAACACCATCCACATTGAACTTTGTAATTCTAAACAGATATGCTTGGATCAGTAATAACAATTATTATTAATCGTATTGCTCTGGCTAGAAACTTTATTTTTGAGTTGACTATAATTGACGGTAATACTAACCCCATATAACCGAGAAGACGAATTATTTACTGAATAGTGTTTCACTTCCAATGCTTCAATTCATACATAACTATAGTCGTTCGATGAATGTCATGCCACGATTTAACTATATCAAAGTGGAGTGTCGATAGTAATGTTCCATAGTATTCTCAAGTCGAAGGAATTGTGTAACATCATCAATTTGTGATTATCTATTAACCTTATTTATATTAATCAACAGAGAACTTTCTAGTAAGTCATTCAATAGTTATCCAATAATTGTAGTACGTGACCACTTGGTTCCTCTAGCAGCCATGAGAAGTACACTACCCAACATTTGGAGAGTGTTATTTACTATAGTCTATACGGACGAATCGATATCCTTTCTCGAAACATCTTAAATAGGAACATTTAAAAAAACATGTTATTTACACTGTGATAAAATTCTCTTGATCGTAACACCATGTAATTACTATCACATAATATATTATTTAAGGATTTTCCATCTATATACTTTAAATTAATTACTTAATTATTTATACCACTGTATAACAAGTATATGGTAGGAAGAAAAAATAATAATTTAGAACAAGATTGTTCGTAAAGTTAGATATATATAACAAACTGCATAGTTACCCCTATTGCCATAACTCTACCAATCTCCCACTTACACTTAGGATCAATTATGGAATCAAATTCCAACTGCTTCGATCGGTTTTCTCAAAAACTAGTCGTGTCAGTTCCTCAGTGAACGGGTATGTTATTTTGTTTTAGTCGCCTACTCTTTCACTTAAATCTTACTATAGCTGACAAACTGCCTTTATTATATAAAACTATTGAGAATATGTTCCTCGACTTCTATTGAGCTCTAGGTTGTTTTACGAACCATATTGCAATTTTGTGATCATATAATAGTGCCATGAGATTCATAACATTTAGAATCATCCCTAGATCAGCGATAAATTTATGCATTTACTTATATTTCTTACATTGCAGTATCCATTGGTTGAATAAGCCACTACTTACTATTTTGAATGATTCTAACTTCAAGTTCTTAACTTATATTTAAACATGAATTTAACATTGTCACATTATACTCGATATCATTAATGAAGTTCGAGCCTGTGCACTTCTTCATAAGGAGTTCGTTGTTTCTATGAATAATTCTCTAGTATTTCATTAATACCTAAGAACATCTAAACTGCAACCAAGTGATCTAAATTTGGATTTGTTATTTTCTACGTGCATTGAATACATGAGTTGTTTGCATCAAAATTGGTCACAAACCCCAAATATAGTGAAAGCACCAGTGTATGAACACATATCAGCAATAAATGATCACAAATCATAGATCTAAGTAATGTAAAGGATAAAAAATGTAAAATAATAAACTTAAAACGGAAAGAAATTGTCAAAGACACAAGATTTATAGTGGTTCGGCTATCTCCGGCCTACACCCACTTCAAAAGTTAATCTTTTACTGACTTTTCTTACTGGTTAAAATTGATTAGAATGGATTACAGTGATGAAATTCGAGTACAACAGCAGCCTTGTAGTGCAAAGATGTTTTCGACAGAGTCTGGACATTGGATAGCCAAAAGATCCCTTTTCTATAGGCTCTTAGGTGCTATTTATATGCATAGGATGCAAATATCTCGCTCAGATCTTGGGGGACTTCTTCTGGCACGTAGGCGGGCCCACGCGATCGATCCCGTGCAATTTGCACTTGGTCTGTGATCGATACAAACCAATTTTGTATCGATCAAGATTTGGCCCAATCGAGCCGAAACTTGGCATGAACATTCCTTAGGTCGTACGTAACCTCCTGTGTAAATTCCTTAGCATTTGGACTTGTGGGTTGCAAGTTATGATCGATGCAAACTTGGGTTTTCCGGTTGTCATTCTCTTCGCATTGATGTTGTTCGAATCGATTACTTCATATCGATGACCATGCACGTGATCAGACTACGTGGCGCTAAATTCCTGGGTCGATCCACTTTTCATGCCGAGCGACCGAGTCTTATTCGTATCGAATGCCGAAGCCTTGTTCGTATCGATATTAGTTGTTCCGTTCTGTTCGTATCGGTCCTTGCGCACTCCGAAAGCACATGCCTTCGTATCCATTACCACTCGCAGTTCGTATCCATGTGCTACCATCCATCAGTTAACGTTTTCGGTCTTCTTCGAATCCATCAATCATGCCTCTGTTCATATCCATCGACCAACCCTCCTTCGCATCGACTCAAAGTATCCAATGTTGATTGATACGAACATTATCGATTCTAAGTGGTCATGTTGATCGATACGAACAGTATCGGTTTGAAGTATACTGCTACGCTTCATCCTGATTGACGAGAAATCGTTGAGTCGAACAAACCACCATGCACCTATGTTTTAATCCAAGTCCACAGTCATCGAGTCAAAACCCATTTAATCCTTCTCCCAGATCGGTACGAACGTCTTGTTCGTATCTATGGGTATCGATACGAATGAGATTCCCTTGAGCATGCATCCATCAGTATCTCGAACAAACGAACTCCTTTTGATTTGAAATTTGAAACATAGCCTTTTCGAGCCTTGCTTTTCACTTGCTAGCAATTTCACCTCGATCGGAGTTGGGTCAAATTTTGATGGCATCGATCACAGCCTTGTTTCTAAACGATCTCCAATCCTAAAATCCATCCTTTCCAGCTAATTTGTTGATATTCCGGCCTTGACCAAAAGGTGGGATAACAATTGACCCCCAAAACATGCCTTGTGGTAAGAAGGTATGTTTTAAATAATTAAATCTGAAGTCCATATTCCATCTACAGCCATACCATCCGATTCATAATTCAATCCATTACCAACCATCCCATCCGAATGCATCATTCTTGACTGCTCTGAGTCGATGTCCGATTCCAAATCTAGTAACCAAAGCCTTATCCAATTCCATATTCATCCGAACCAATAATCGAGTCCTAATCCATCCTTATCCAATAACCAATAACGGAATCCAGGACCTCTCCTGGTCGATATCCAAATCCTTTGTCGTTCATAGCCGATATTCGTATTCATAACCTCTATGGGTTCTTGCCAAGCGTAATCCACACTCGGCGACCTGTGCTAAACAATGCCTTGGTATCTATGGTCTAGGGTCCCTGAAAGTCGAGTTATGCCATGGCTTATGTCCTAAGCCGTATCTTGGTCGCTCCGGACCCTTGCTGAGCATAGTCCATACTCAACGACCTGAAGTAATAATCGATAATATAGGTTCTAAGTCCTAGGCCGAATCCTGGTCTCTCCGGACCCTTACCGAGCATAGTCCATACACGATGACTTGAAATAGTAACCAATAGATATTATGGGGCTAAGTCCTAGGCCGAATCTTGATCTCCCCGGACCCTTGCCGTGCATAGTCCATACTCAACGACCTGAATTAGCTAATTCACCACATTCGGACGAAAAGACTTACCCCTTGCCAGGCAAAATCCATACCCGATGACCATTTACCAAAAACCAGACAAAAAGCCAACCAAAATCCAATCCAAAATCCAGATCAGTTTGGAAAACCGAAAATCCGCATCAGAAATCCAAACCAATATCCAAACATGAAAATAATCATCTAAACAAAAGTCCAAACCAGAAAAAAAATCAGGAGTTCAAACCAAACTCCAAAACCAAACTAGAAAAAGCGAGTGTCAAAACAAAAGAAAAAAGAAAAAACAGGTTTCACTAACCATAGCGTCGTGGTTTATCATCATCTCAGAGCATGCCTAGGGGACATCCCCGTCCCCATACATGAGTAAGGGACTTAATCATTTTCCTAGAGTTTGCTACTTATTCCATATCATCCCTGTCAGTTGATAACCAATCGACCATCATTCCTGGGCCTCGCGCCATCGTTTTTCAAGGTAGATGGTGGCTGCTCCTGTTTCACCGCGGCATTCCGAGCTTCGACATCTTGCCACAACTGAACATTCCTTATGTGCTCCTCAATTATATCTTTTAGATGCCTGCAGCAGTTGGTACCATGTCCGTCTAAATCGTGAAAGAGACAGTGTCTTCCAGATGCCCTCTTACATTCCGAGGGTTCTCTCCTTGCAGACCTTTGGTAGGGAAGGCGATTCTGAGTCTCCATGAATAACCGTTCTAACGTCTCATTCAATCCTATGTAAGTGGAAAATTTTGGCTCTCCCCATCGCTTCCTAACTTTTCCTGATTCATCATCTAGCTTCCTATTTTCTTTTTCCCTATCTTTATCCGAGCTTCCACTGGATGGCCCTCCATCCTCAACCGCATTCACCTCCTTAATTTCATATCTGAATACGCATCTTCCTACCGCAGGGACCTATCAACTTCGTGAAAGAATTCCCCAGGATCCATTGGTGGGTCTCGTATCAATGACACTTTGAAATCCGTATTCTCTCTGACTCCAAATACTACTGCCATTAAAACATCGATGGATCCAGCCGATCCACTGAAGCAATCACTGCATTGAACCGAGTTAAGAAATCTCTTAGAGGTTCTTTTGTCCTTTGCATTACTGACGTCAATGTTATTACATTTTTTGGCCTTTTGATATGAACCCAAAACTGCTTCAGAAACCTGTCCATCAATTTTGTCCATGTCCTGATAGATCCCTCTTCCAACCGTCTGAACCACATAACATCTATATCCATCAAGTACAGAGGGAAACATCGGGCCATCACTTCCTGTGATGCCCCCAACACTTCCATATGTCTCGTGTATCTAATCAAGTGATCAGTAGGATTAGCCTCGCCATTGTACACCTCCAGAGTAGGTAGCTTGAATTTCGGTGGGTTTCGGGCCATTCTGATTTCACGGGTAAACAGACTCTTGTTTACTCCTTTCAGATATTTGTTTGTCAAACCTCCACGCATATTTTGTTTGATAATCTCAACTAATCTAGCTTTGTCCATCAAGGGTTGCCCCTGAGTCCCCGAGGGAATTCTGGTACGTATTCTTCATCACGCTCTCCTGCATTCCTGCCAGCATCTTATTGTGTGGTGTCACCTGGAATTCCTCCATGAACTGGTCCATCATTTCCGCATAGTATGCCTCCATGTATGGATCCATCCTGATTAACGGTCGTGTGCTGATTAGTGGCTGCGCCTTGTTGAGCCCTCCGTTTGATTACCTGTTGGGTCCTTTTGTTCCAACTCCGTGGACCTGAACTCCAGCAACTCCAGCTGTTACCACCTGCCCAAATTGTCTGAGAAGGTTCTGCATCATTTCCTCATGTCTTTTCAGAAACTCCTCATGCATGGCTCCCATCATCATCTCCATCTCATCTCTAGTAGTGAAGGCTAAAGTCTGATTAGCTCCTAAGGATGCTTCCTGGCTTTCTCCATACTGATCTATCTCTGCTCTTTGCCTTCTTGTTGATTGCTTTGTCATGGTTTCTTCCAGATTCGATCCTTTAGCCTTTCAAATCTGAACTCCAAATCTTGTATAGAGGGTGCTAGTTCTTCTCAATGAAAGCACCAAAGTGTTTGTTCCAAAATTGATCACAAGCCCTAAATATTGTGAAAGCTCAAGTGTATGAACACAGATCAGCAATAAATGATCACAAATCACAAATCTAAGTAATGTAGAGGATAAAAAATAAAGAATAATAAATTTAAAATGAAAATAAATTGTCAGAGACACAAGATTTATAGTGGTTCGGCTATCTCTGACCTACATCCACTTCTAAAATTAATCTTTTATTGACTTCTCTTGCTGGTTAAAACTAACTACAGCGGATTACAGTGATGAAATTCGAGTACAACAGCAGCCTTGTAGTGCAAAGATGTTTTTGACAGAGTGTGGATATTGGATAGCCAAAAGATCCCTTTTCTGTAGGCTCTGAGGTGCTATTTATAGGCGTAGGATGCAAATATCTCGCTTAGATCTCAAGGGACTTCTTCTGGCACGTAGGCGGGCCCACGCGACCGATCCCATGCAATTTGCACTCGGTCCGTGATTGATACAAACCAATTTCGTATCGATCAAGATTTGGCCCAATCAAGCCGATACTTGGCATGAACATTCCTTAGGTCGTACGTAAGCTGCTGTGAAAATTTCATAACATTCGGACTTGTAAGTTTCAAGTTATGATCGATGCAAATTTGGGTTTTTGGTTGTCGTTCTCTTCGCGTCGATGCTGTTTGAATTGATCACTTCGTATTGATGACCATGCACGTGATCAGATGACGTGGCGCTAAATTCTTGGGTCGATCCACTATTCATGCCGAGCAACCGAATCTTATTTGTATCGAATACTGAAGCCTTGTTCGTATCGATATTAATAGTTCTGTTCTGTTCGTACCAATCCTTGAGCACTCCGAAAGCGCATGCCTTTGTATCCATTACCACTAGCAGTTCTTATCCATGTGCTACCATCCATCTGTTAACATTTTCGATCTTCTTCGTATCCGTCAACTATGCCTCCTTTCATATCCATCGACCAACCCTCCTTCGCATCGACTCAAAGTATCCAATGTTGATCGATACGAATAGTATCGATTCGAAGTAGTCATGTTGATCGATACGAATAGTATCGATTCGAAGTATATTACTACGCTTCATCCTGATTGAAAAGAAATCATCGAGTCAAACAAACCACCATGCACCTATCTATTCAATCCAAGTCCATAGCCATCGAGTCGAAACCCATTTAATCCTTCTCCCTGATCGATATGAACATCTTGTTCGTATCTACGGGTATCGATACGAACGAGATTCCCTTGGGCACGCATCCATCAATACCTCGAACAAACGAACTCCATTCGACTTGAAATTTGAAACACAGCCTTTACTAGCCTTGGTTTTCACTTTCTAGCAATTTCACCTCAATTGAATCTTGGCCAACTTTTGACGACGTCGATCACAACCTTGTTTCCAGTCGATCTCCAATCTGATATCCATCCTTTCCAGCTAATTTGTTGATATTCTAGCCTTGACCAAAAGGTGGGATAATATTTGCCTCCCAAAACATACCTTGTGGTAAGAAGGTGTGTTTTGAATAGTTTCGAATCCGACATTCGAAATCCATATTCTGTCTATAGTCATACCATCCGATTCATAATCCAATCCATTACCAAGCCATTCCATCCGAGTGCATCATTCTTGACTGCTCCGAGTCGATGTCCAATTCCAAATCCAGTAACCAAAGCCTTATCCTATTCCATATCCATCCGAATTGGATAACCGAGTCCTAATCAATCCTTATCCAATAACCAATAACCGAATCCAGAACCTCTCCGAGTCGATATCCAAATCCTTTGCCGTTCATAGTCGATATTCGTATCCATAACCTCTCCGGGTTCTTTCCAAGCTTAATCCACACTCGACGACCTATGCTAAGCAATACCTTGGTATCTGTAGTCCAGTGTCCCTAAACGCTGAGTTATGTTATGGCTTAAGTCCTAAGCCGTATCCTGGTCGCTCTGAACCCTTGCCGAGCATAGTCTATACTTTACGACCTGAAGTAATACTCGATAATATAGGGCCTAAGTCCTAGGCCGAATCCTAGTCTCTCCGGACCCTTGCTAAGCATAGTCCATACTCGATGACCTAAAATAGTAACTAATAGATATTGTGGGGCCTAAGTCCTAGGCCAAATCTAGGTCTCTCCGGACCCTTGCCGAGCATAGTCCATACTCAACGACCTGAAATAGCCCATACTCTTCCGAATTGACCTCTTCCTTCGTATCCATCTTATACATTGCTCTTCATGTCGATTCTTGTCTGTGGTTTCGTATCGATGCTTATCTCCTATCTTGGTATCGAACAGAAATGGGATCGACATGAAATGTATAGCTATTTAACGAGTTGATTTCGATCGATCCGGGAAGTACTGAAAGCTATTAAAATCTGATGGATATAAATGATGGATGTTGAGTGGTGGACTTGTTCTCATTTCATATCGATCTGGATGGATACAAAAAGATGGATATGGATTGATGGATACCAAATTTGCTAGATGGATGGATACGAAATAGACATGCTTCACATGGATTTTGATCGATCCATACCTTATGTATATGAACTCCGATTGACCTGAAATTTGGTTTGTTGCCTTTTATAGCTTCGCTTGTCATACTATGCTAATTGTGGCCCGATCTCGACTCAAACCAAGTTTGCCTGTATCCGTCGTGGACCGTTAGATAACTGATCTCTGGGTCGGATTGTCTTCAGTCCCTAGTCAAGTCCTTGGTGTCATGACCATGCCAAAAGGGGGGATAACATTTGCCCTCCAAAGTACATCTTGTGTGAACATGACGTGCTTTGATAAGCTGCAATCTTCATTTTGAAATGGTTTATCCAATTTGCTGAAAAATTGTTGTTCATCGTTCTGATTGCCACCAGGCCAGCATTCAATTCCTATTAACTTTGAAAATCAAATGTTAATAATGGCATATATGAACATATGTTAACCTGACTTCCATTCGCGTTTGCACATTCATGGGTCGTTGTCAAGTTATTTTTCCTTGTTTGGGTCGAGTCTCATATCGATCCTCTCCTAGATCAATGTGAAATCCAACTTGGAATGATGTTCGGTGGTCGTTTTTTGATCCATTTCTTCATATCGATCCTCTCTTGGATCAATCTGGGATGTATGAAGGTAGGCTTCATACCGATGACACAAAACTTTGGGTCTCGAATAGATGGATACGAAAGTGATGTTTCGTATCAATGGAGTTGAACGGTCCAAACATAATCATGCAGTGATCTTCGTATCGATGGATGCGACATAGTGGGATTTAGATCGATTCGCATCGATGGATATGTGGATTGCTTTGTATTGATGGATAAAAAATTTGTTCTTTGTATCGAAGGATACGAATGATCTAGATATAATTGTGCATCGCCCTTTGTATCGATGGGAGTTGACTGCTTCTATTGGTTTACATGACTGGAATACAAATCGTCCCCTAGGTCGATGCATTGATTTTGGACTTAGAAAAATTTTCACTTTCTTTTGCTATTTCGTATCAATTGAAGAAAATAAATAACTGTAGAGTCTTCGTCTTCCAAATAGCAAATCATCAATCCTTAATCCAAATTCTTCAAACTAGGTAATCGATAGACTAAGACCATTCTTAAAGCGATGAGATTCGAGTACCCTGCCACTACGTTCATGGTGATGGCCATTTACGACGCCGTTGGTACTGGATCATGGTTAGGGTAAGGCCGAGGGAGCCATTTAGAGAAAAGGAAGAAGGAGGGTACTGGAAGGATTCGATGGAGTCATTGGCTCCACCTCTACCTCAAATTCGTATCGATAGGAGATGGTGGAAGGCTGCCTCCATGGTCGATCTAAGAATCATGGAAATTCATATCGATGCTGATTGATGGATACAAAACTAATTGCCTTGGACTGATATGAATCGATCGACATGAAGATGATCCATACGAATGAGCTATCGATACGAAACGTGTCGATGCAAATAGGTTATCGTTGGATCGATACGAACTTACGCTTTAGAGGAACGATCAAACTCGAACCATGATGGATACGAAACTAATTGCCTTTTGCATACTCGAACACTTAACTACGATGAGCTTTAGCCATGCATATTTGGATTTGACTATAAAACTGCATATATGACTACCCTTCAAAGCTCGTCGATGGAATTGTAACTTAAAAAACATAACCAATCTTTACATGGATCATTCTTTGAAGTCAGGATGACACAGTTGAGAAGGTTAGCGACGGCGATCACTTCGATCGAATCTTAAAGTCTTGTCGCTTTATCATCGTTCAAACTTGTAGAAATTTAGAGTGTTAAGTAGCACTTCATTACACAACACGATCACTCACCTTGCACCGATGGGAACACGGGTTTCTTACCATATAATAATGGTTTTTATTAAGTTCAATAGCTATGGATCCTGGAAGCTCTGAGTAGCATGAAGTTCAGAGCCCCCCGTTTCCTAGAATTGGAAGGCCGAATGTCATGGCGAATGTAGTGAATCCTACCCCAGATGAACTGCCGGGTGCAGTGTTGGTGTTGAATCCGGAGGACTCGGTTCGGTCCGATATTTTAGAAGATATGCAGGGAAAAAGTTTATTAGGCATGAACTATCTTTGGAAGAAGTTCTATTACCGAGGCCAGAAGATAAAGCGCATAATCCCCTAAAGGTGTTTACCACATGCAATAGTTTCATGTGTGTAGCTAGGACATTGCCCCGTTTAACCAATTCATTCGGGATGTACTATTTTTGTTGAGGATCGAACCTTCTGAACCGCATCCCGTGGATACGCGCTTCTCAACAGTCTATACATCATATTTATGGAGCATCTCCTTAGACCCCCGACCATCGATGAGATCAAATACTTATTCAATGTCAAGAGTCGGGGGGATAATCCATCGTTGACTTTTCTGGAAGCGGCCATGAACTTCCAAGTGGAGGCTGGTGTTTGGAGTAAACTGAGCTACTTCAAGACAGAGTGGTTCTTTGTGAGATGTCCAACGGGTTTCGCTAGGCGATGGTTAGTCGGATGTAAGTGCTTTAACTTCTTCATCAATTAACTAGGTAATATAAATCGATGCTAAATCCATTACTGAATTTCTTTCACAACTTCTATTCCATGGCCCAAAGGAGCATAGTTTAAAGAGATAGTGAGGAAGCTTCATGCGGTGCCTGCAGAACTCAAAGAAATAGATAAAGTTCTTATTAACAATAACTTGATCATCGTCACGCTCATAGAGAGAGGTCGTAGTATTGGGTTGGCTGGGGTTCCCAGAGTGGGCCCAATAAGACATAGTGGAAGATGGGCTCCTATTGTGCCCTCAATCGAGGGAGCTCAAAGTGCACCTGGAGTCACAATCATCTAACTGGGCGATGACGAGAGTATAGCAACTAGGCATGAGCCCACGGTCGTGCCTCCGTAGGGCCTTCGGTGATCAGAATAAAAAAGAAGGGGCAAAACCCTAGTCCATAAAGCTAAGAGGCAAAAGATTATTGAGACGACTTAACCCGTTGCAACTTCTACAGGTCTGGAGACCTCTTCTCCGTCGGTGGAAGGTTCATTGAAATGGTTGCTAGATGTTCCTATCCCAGATGACATATCTACGTTCCATGATTTCGGGTTAGAGGGGTTCCACTCTCCATCACGAATTGGTGCAGGCCTAACTTCTTTAGACATAGGGGAGCAAAGTCCTACGAGAAAGGCTACTGCAATCGGTCGGTTGGAGGGGGTTTTCACAATGCATACACACATTTCAAGGAACTACACGACTTCTAATTACATGATTCTCAATTTTTGGCAAAAATTAACTTTGTTCCTCCTTTTATTTTGCAGACGCAGTGGTGAAGCAAAGCTCCATGCTTAGCAACCTCCGCTTTTTGCGCCATTCATTTGGGTCGCGCTATGAGTCACATCGCAGTGAGAGCGAAAGAGACTATGGTCGTAACAATTACTCTAGCCAAGAGCGCGAGAGCCATGATAGGGGAAGGAAAGGTCACATCAAAGTAGGTGCCGCTCTCGGTTGTGATATCCACCATCAAAAGGACCTTCAAAACCATCTAGCTCCAGTAGGCCATCTTCCAAATCTGCACACGAAGTAGCGCCCTCTCATGCTTCAAAATCTAGCGATCAGTGCCTTAAAATTGAAGCAGAAGCTCATGTCATTACATAACAAACTGCCATAGAGCCCACAGGGGAGAGAGCCATTTGTATCACCAAACTAAAGAAAGAGTTTCCGAACATTTGCTTCGATGGATTCCACTTCCCTCCTAACTTGAAAAGTATCCCAAACGACATAGAGAAACTTGTATAGGATTATGTTTATGACGCGTACCACCAGTATCGGGAATGGGTCAAAATGGCAGAACGTGTTTCGACGGTGTCTTTTGAGCGGGCTAAAACGATTGAAAAACTAGAGGGAGACCTTTCTCAAAAGGTCAGAATAATAACAGCATTTAACAATGAGCTTGAATCTTTATGAAAAGCCGAGATTGAGACTAGTCAAAGAGCCAAGGAAGCCTTGAAATTTATGGAGGAGATGAGGAAAATGCACATGGACTTGGTGTAGGAATGGGGCATTGCAATGCTGTTATTATGCAAGAAAGGGATGCTGCAGTAGAAGAAGTTACCGAATTAAAGCGAATCTGGATGAGGCCCTTAATGAGAAAGATGAAGCTAGCAAAGTGGACCAGGAGGCATGTTAGGAGGCGGTTAGACTCAGGAAAGAGAAGGATGCTACGACCTAAAGGCCGAGGAAGCCGATGCCAGGGTTGAAAGGGAAATTAAAGCTGTTAAGGGAAAAATGGAGAGCGAATTTGAAGATCTTCTGGTTACCTACAACGCTAATGTCTTGAGATCTCGCAAGCTTAACTAGCTTGACGAAGACTAACGTTTCAAATTATATAAGGGTTGAAATCGCTTGCTTAAGGATGAGAAGGTGATATACAATCCTACAACCATCGATGAGTTCGAACTAGAAACTCAAGTGCTAATCCGAGATGAGCCAAAAGTCCTCCATGAGACATCCGTCACTCTTGAGAAAGAAAAACTGTTTGCCAAGTATCCGAAAGTTGGGGAAGGATCCAGGAATGAATACTATGAAGCTATTTTCGAAGTGCCTCCAGCGTCTCAAGCTGAGCCTACTTCTCCCGTCGATCCCCTAGTTGTGATGGGGTATGATTTTGATAGGCCACATCTCTCTCGATAATCTAGCATGGCTCAAAAGCCACGTCAGCTTAGCATCGGAGCTAAACCAAGGAAGATATTCTGGACACTTCCCCCATTTATCTAAATGTATCCTCCTGCAACTCAAGAAATTCACCATGAGCCGAAAGTGCTAATAACAGACGCTACAACCATGATGGTCACCACATCGGCTTGGAGATGCACGATAGCAACTGCATGGTTGGTGAACAATTGATGGAAGCGCTCCTCAGCCATCAAAGTGATTCAAGTACCGAAGTTCCGTATAATGTAGATAAAGACGTAATCATAACAAGCTCCTCGGGTCTGACCGACAGCATTCTAATGGGTATGCATGCCGATCGGGAAGAGCGGATAATGGAAGAAATCAAGGCCAAGATCAAGCAAGCTGAAAGGACTTGTAAAACTGGCGGAGGCATGGTGGGTCCCAGTCCAGTGCCTATTCTTATGGTTTCTCAGGGTGCCACTATTATCACGACTAGCGCGCCTCCTTCTTTTTGACTTGAGAGTGCCACCATTCCATCGTTTTCGCACATTAGGGATATTCCAGTCCCTACGAGTTCTCAAGAGGAGACTGCATCAATTCCTCCGGTCGCAGTCAAGCCCGTTGGACCAGGCCACGGAGGTAAAGGTTCAAGAGAGGTCCGGGCAAGAGCTCGAGCGGGTCTACGGCAAAATAAGTTAAGAAGGATGGAAAATTGAAGACGTAGAATCGTATTTTTTCTTCCTCTCTGGTAGATAGTCAAAATAAGCTTCTATTTTTCTTTTTGTAGGCCATGAATAGATGCAGGTTTGGCCCCTGCTTATAGGAATTCTTTGAACAGATTTTGTACTTACTTTCTCAAAGAATAATGTGAATAAAATTTCTTCTTTGTTTTCAGCATAACTCTGTGTTCATTTGTCTAAGTACTTTAAAACTCACATTTCCATTCGATGTACTTGTGAAGTTTCAATCTTTGAGTCAAACTTGAATCCAGTCTTTAGATTCTAAAGTCATGGCTTTGGGCCGTAATCACACGTCGAGTCGAGTTCCAACATTGCATCGTCTCGGTCAGCGATTGACATCTAAGTCATGCCCTCAGTTCTGGGAAGAATTGAAGTAGTTAGTTGGCAGTCGTCCTCCGCATTCACTAACTTTAATTTAACTTAGTCCGAACAAAGTTAGAGTGACACAAATTTGAGCGATCGGATCACACTAGCTAATTTGTTGGCATTTGCATCCACACTTTGGGATTAGACTTATATGCTGGCGGTTGATCATGTCTACTTAATATTTAGAATCATATCCACACTCTGGAGACATAAGTTATTTTATGGGAAATCGTTCATGCCCGTTTAATGTTTATAGTCTAGTTCACTCAGGGAATCTAGAGTCAATTGATAGACGATTAATCACATCTGTTTGAGTATTAGGATTTTGTTCGTACTCTAGGAACAAGGAGTTGGTCAAGGCTATGGATGGTCGGATCACATTCTCCTTGATCCAGCAATTGAAGTCATAGATGGATGGATCCATCTTCTTCCAGCCTGAAAAGAAGCAAGATTATGGATAGACGGATCCATCCTACTTGAGCTTTGAAAAAAAGCGAGGTCGTGGATGGATGGATCCATCCTCCTCAAGCTTAGATATATTGAGGCGAGGTCGTGGATGGATGGATCCATCCTCCTCGAACTTGGATTGAGGCGAGTTTATGGATGGAAGGATCTATCCTCTTCGAGTTTGGAGTGGATGGATGGATCCATCCTCCTCAAGCTAAGATTGAGGCAAGGTCATGGATGGACGGATCCATCCTCCTCGAGCCTGGATTTTGGCCAGGTTGTGGATGGATGGATCCCTCTTCTTCGAGCCTAGATTTTGAGGTTGGTACTTCAACTTTCACTCTAAGAGCTGGAGTTCATTAGGGGATCGTCGTGTTTCAATCCTTCTTTATTTTATCATTGGTTGGACCCAAGCTCAAGATTTCACTTAGCGAGTGACCGGTTGGATCATAATCACTCCCTATTTGAATGAGTCCCACCGTAAGATAGGACTTAGCTCTTCGTACATCATGACGGTCGCACAATGCACTACAAGAATCGCCAATTTGGCTTGATGAGTCTGCACTTTATTGCTGGAAACAGAAATCAAGGCGAAGTTAATTGCCTTATTACAAGTAAAAATTCTAAAATTTCATAAAAAAATTTCAAATGGAAAGCAGACTAAATGAATGTAAGCTAGTTTTATGTAATAGCAGCGAAGACTCATGCTGTTTCCTGCCCTCGGTAGAGTGAGTCCATTGACAATCGATAGCTTGAACGTGCCATCTCTAAGTCTCCGCTCAATTACATACGGTCCTTCACATGTCGGCATCATGTGCAAAAGGACTGGATAGACTCTCTTAAGCACAAGATTGACAATTTCAAAGGTTCTTGCTCGGACCCTAGCACTGTATAATCAAGCGACTCAACTGCGATGTGCGGCTACCCTCAAATCAGCCTCTTCACGCTTCTCATCCAGTAAGTCCACTGATTCTGCAAGTAGGATGGCATTTGTCTTTGGATCATAATAAGTCATGGGGTGAGTGGGCATCTCTAGCTCAACTGGAATAACGGCTTCAGAGTCGTAGGAAAGTGCAAACGGAGTATGGTCGGTCACAGACTTATGGGTAGTTCGATATGCCCATAAGGCCATGGGAAGCTCATAGATCCCTTACCTCCATCCTTCTCCCGTCGTTTCTTCAAAATGGACTTGATGACTTTATTGACAGCTTCAACTTGTTCATTTTATTAAGGGTGAGCTACTACCGAGAACTACTTCTGGATGTCATGGCATTAGCTGAAATTCTTAAACTCGACACTATCAAATCGGACCTTGTTGTCTGTTACAATTGTCCGTGAGAGGAAGACGCGACAGATGATGTTGTGCATAACAAAGTTGATTACTTTTCTGATTGTATTAGTGGCAAGGGTCTCAGCTTCCACCCATTCAGTAATGTTGTCAACTGCAACGATGGCGTACTTCGCACCACCCTTAGCTAGAGGCGAGGATCCTATTATATCGATACCCCATGTGGCAAACGACCATGGACCGACCATTTGGGTAATCTTGGTTGGTAGGGCTCTTGGAATTCTATCATGTTTCTAGAACCTATCACATCTCTTAGAAAAATCTGATGCATCTCGGTTCATGGTTGGCCGGTAACACCCGTATCTGAGTATCTTCTTCACAAGGGCTTAAACCCCAGTGTGATCGCCACCCTCTCCTTTGTGCACTTCCTGCAATACTTGCTTGATTTATCTATGGGCGATACACCAAAGCAGAGGAACAGAAAATCCCCTTCTGTACAAGATTCCATCTTGGATAACAAACCTTGAAGCCTCTTGAAGAATCTGTCTCTTCTCACTCCTGCGCTCGGATAACGTTCCATGTTCAAGATAATCTCTTATTGTAGTCATCCATGCTTCTCTTTTGGGTGCTGATTCATGAACCCATTCTATCTCTACTTGATCAATACTTGGAGCAGTAAGTGTCTACATGGGGATGAGTCCCATCTCCTGTGCTTCACCAGTGCTGGCTAGTTTTACTAAAGAATCGATCTTTTGTTTTTTCTCCCGGAGTATACATCGGATAATATAATAGTCGAACTAGTTCAACACTTCTTGGGCCCCTATAAGGTAGGAGGCTAATATTTGATCTTTGGCCTGATAATCTTCTTAAACCTGGCACACCACTAGTTGCGAATCGTAGTAAATTTCAACAGTGATGACTCTCATATCCTTAGTGAGCCTTAGTCCAGCGAGTATGGCTTCGTACTCAGCTTCATTTTAGTCGCATGAAAGTCAAATTTCAAAGCATGACATACAGATCACACCTCTGGGGTTTCGATCTCCACTCCGACGCCTGAGCACCGGTCGTTTAATGCGTAAGCGATGTATAACTTCCATATACGGTTGGGTGATTCACTAGCCTTGGGAAAATCCTCTGGTATGGTGAATTCAGCTATGAAATCTACTAGAACTTGTCCTTGAATAGATCACCTTGGTGTATAAGTGAGATCAAACTGACTTAGCTCGATGTTCCACTCGAGTAACCTACCAAACGTCTCAGGTCATGTTAGGATCTGTCGTAACTGCTAGTCGGTGTAAACAACGATCAGATGAGCTTGGAAATATGGGCAGAGCTTTCTCGAGGCTACAACAAGACAATAATGTAGGAAATGAGGATTACGGATCTTAAAGCTGGATTAACATTAGAAGCGGGGTGAATAGTGTTTAATGACTTTATGAAAATTTTGAAATCTTTTCAAAATAAACACATACAGATGCAACACAGAGACAATTACGGAATCAGACATAAATGGAAATAGTAAATAAAAGCAGTAAACAGAAAGAACACATCAAAATTTTATACTAGTTCGAAGTTACCCTACATCTAGTCTCACCCAACTTCTTATGCAGATTTCTGTTCAAATATAATGTTGATATTACAACCTCGATGTCAAGGCCATGAGATACACCCTGTTGTCTCCGAGTCTAGGGCAAACTCTCTTGGTTTAACCAGACCACAAGATCACCTAATTTATTTATGGGCTACAATCATACCCAATTGATTTACAAGCCACAATCACACTTTTTCCAATATACTTTGATAGATAGAGAGACTCGGTATACTTCTTTGATTACAAATAATCCTATAATTCTGAATAGCACTAAGATCTTTGAGAGAGAGCGGCAAAGAATCAAACTAGAGACAATCGAGTTTGATTTACTTAGAATTTTGACAGAGTTTTGTTAAAGCACTTGAAATATAAGAGAATATTTGAGTGGAGAAGAAGGAGTGAAGAAATTAAGAAAAACTAATTTAATATTTTTTTGAAAACAACTGGTATTTATAGAAGAATAATAGTCATGTCCATTCGCGGAAGATTAAATGAATAGACACTTCTTTTGAAAATTGGAATTTTAAATTCTACAGCTACCACGTCGACGTGGGGGGATGGGGGACGTCGACGTGCCTATGTGTGTTTTGAAAATTAATTTTATTTTTAAAATAATTTCTATTCTAAAACTTGTTAAAACAATTTCTAAACTTTGTAAATCATTTTGAATATAGTTTAAACTTATAAAAAATTTTAAAAAATAATCTTAAAAATATATAATCTATAATATAAAAGTACGATTAAAAACAAAGTATAGAATATATTTTTTGAGATTTAAAGCTTACAATATTAAAACAAGGAGAGAATTTAGAAACATGAGATGGTTTTGAAATCAAAAATATAAAAGATGATAATAATAGTTTAAGGCTAAAATATTTAAAGAGAGAGATGACTTTTAAAAAGTTTTTGGAAAAATATTTAATATAAATCATTTTGAAAATTTCATGGATTCCATTCCACTAGAGAAATTCGTGGTTTCCATCCCACTAAAGAGGCCGTGGCTTCCATCCCACTATTAAAATGAGAAGATGGAATCCATTCCACTATTAGAATTAGAATAAAGATTTTAGTGCTATTATGAAGTCTTAACATAATTCTAGACTCTATTACTTATCTTAATATCTTGAACTCTTGAAGTCTTGAAATTTTGAAATCTTGATATCTTGGACTCTTGATACTCATGAGTTATCAGTCTTGGTTTCTTCAATCTTGAATTTGTTAGTCTTGAATCTCTATAATACATAGCCTTCATTCTTTAATGCCTACATATATATCCTGCATGTACATATATATCTAGACAAGAATATTAATATTTATATTTTATAATAAGTCTTAAGATTATTTTCATCAAAACCATCATCATAGGGACTAACAATCTCCCTCTTTTTTATGATGACAACCTTTGTTTATAAAATCTACTCTGCAAAACTCTGGTTCTACTCTAACTCCCCCTTATTCCAAAAACTACCCCTTAATCTACGAACTCCCTTTAATCTAAGCATATCTAACCTATTTTGTAATTCTCCACTTTGTCATCAACAAAAACTAATCCTAAACTACAAAACTCCCCCTAAACCATATACTATAGCACTATGTAGGATAATAGCACAGTATAGTAGAATATAAACGAGATAGACAATAATATGAGTAAAATATAGTAAGGTAAATGTGAGAGATATGAAAATTTCAAACATAATCAATCAAAATATTAATCAAATCACACCATTTCAACCATATATTACATACCATGTTCAAATCAATTCAAATAATTCAAGTCAAGTCAAAACAAACCAAGCAATTCAAACTACATCAAACCAAATCAAAGTAAATCAAACCATACAAGCCAAATCAAACATTTTTTGAATTTCAACCCATCTTTCTTCATCGAAGATAAGGCCTGCCTTTATAGCATCCCATTCTTCATTATCCTTTTTCAGAGTTCCTTCTAGATTCGCTTCGAGTTCTTCTTTATTGAGGGCTGAAATCATCCATCGAATTGCATCGAAGTGCCTTTCTTGTTGCTTTATCATCTGAATTTGACTTAATTATATGTTTCCTCGATTGCAAAGTATAAAATTTAGTATATTCTTGAAAGATTTGAGAATTTCTACAAGATTCTCACCTAGATTATGAAAAGGAAGGCCATTATTCGACAAAATATGAAGAAATTCAAAAGAAAATAAGGAGAATTGAAAATGTACATTTTTTGGAAGAAATAGGTATTTAAATAGATAGAAAGTCGTTTGAAAAGACATAAGGTGGTTATGTCTATTTCTACCTGCTATACGTTTACATGGGGGTAGAGGGATGTCGACAAGCCCCTGTTGATTTTGGCAATATGCTTTGTTTCTTTATATTATATACAAGCCTATATATAAACTTATATAATATAATAACAAGCATTCCATAGATATTTTAGAGCTAATGAACAGAAATAAGTGATTTTTATTGATAAATTTTAGTTAACATTACATAAACAATACATAACATTAACTAATCGAAAAATACAAACTAATACAAATTGAAATGAAAACTAGAATTCGACAGAGGATGATAAAGATGATGATAATCCAAGTTTGCTACTCAATTTCCTAAAGAACTTGTTCACTTTTGGTGGAAATTTTATCAATTATTACTAAAGGATCTTTTGAGAATCCTTTAATTTTCTATTATTATCTTTTGGTTTTTGAGAAGCGTCTTGTTGGATGGATTGTTGGTAGTGATAAGGTATTCAATACTTTCCAACAATGTCTCTTCCTCCTCCTCCCCTTCTTCTTTAATCTCCATTTCCTCCCTTCTTCCTCCTCCTCCTCCTCTTCTTCTTCCATTTCTTCATGAGCCAACCTTTCATATTTTTCCGCAAGTGTTTAATATGATTGAAACATAAGTGGGATTTTCATAAGAGAGATATTTTCATGGTTAAACACTTTTAGAGAAACAAACTCCTCTCTCTTATAATCAACTCCAAAGTAGATAGAAATCAGAGTAAGATAAATTCCATGATACAAAATGTTTTCTCCTAAGGTAAATTTTTTATGGCGTAGTTCATCCAAAATTACTTACGCCCAATTAATGTCATAGTGCCCATAAATAGCAAAAAGAGCCTTACGAACTTTTAAGGCCGGGTGATTGAAATTTCCCGATCTTGGAGTTATGGTATGTTGCAAAAGAAGGTTTATAATTCTTGCTTTTGGACAACTCCTTCGAAAATGTGATGAAATGTCTCACGATTATGTTCATCAATAAAATCCGAAAGATCCGTTCCCGTAAACTTACAACCAAGATATTTCCCAAAATCTCACTATTTAAAACAATTCATGTTCCTTTAACACTATTCCAAACTTCCCCTTCATTACCATCATAAAAACCATGATTCAAATTTGGATAAAACATTTTAACATGATTTGGATAATAAACAAAATCATTTTGAGAAACATCAATTAAACTAAGAATTTGATTCTCTTCAAAAAGAATATTGAGTTCATAAGAAGGAAAATCATTAAAGACTGTCAATTTTCCCGTATGGAATTTTCCAAATTTTAAATAGCTTTTGTAAGCTTTGATAGCTTTCGGGTCATTGTAGAGGAATTCTTTGATGGCTTTGGACAACCTAATGGTGAGGGAGTGCTTGAGGTATCCATTTTTGAAGAGAGTAGAGAGCTTGAAAGTTTGAAAGAGAGCTTGAATTTTGAAATGAAAGTGAAACGATATGGTAAAATTAAGGAGATAAATAGATATTCAATAATCATGTTTTCTTGTCAAGAGACACCTTTTCAAAGTTTTGGACTTGGTGAAAAGGCGGAGGGAAATTCAAAGTTTTGATTTCAGATTTGAATTTCAAATTTCTGAGGGGATGTCGACATGGGTCCTACAATACATGTGACTAATTTTTTATTTCGCTTAATACACACACACACACACACACACACACATATATATATCCTAAAATCTAATTTTTATTTTACCTGAAATTATATTGAATATAATAACACTTTAATATTAACATTTTAATATTAAAAATATTATTTAAATAATATTATTTTGAAAATCAAAATTTTAAATTCAAACAGCAAGCAATTTCAAAACATGTAAATAATCAAACATTCAAACATTCAAGCAAGTAATTTCAACCAATATAATTTAAATGTATACCTTTTTTAGATCCATATTTCCGAGATCATCGGATTCGTGAATAGCTGTAAAGCACATACTTAAATTTTCTATCTCTTGATCTTCATCAGTTGAGGTCGAGTCTGAATCATCTAATGTAGTAGTATATGCCCTCTTTTTTTCTTTGACGAATCATTACTTGGAGGAAATTAATGCTTATTCTGATGCAGATAATCTCTTTTTAAGTGACCTGGCTCGGTTATAGCATCTATTGTTGTAAGTCTCATTATTATTTCCAGAATTCTTGCGATCATTTCTCTTATAGTTGTTCATCTTTCTGTATTTCTGGAACTTTCTAAAATTCCTTGTCATCAAGGCTATTTCATCGTCGTCGTCACTGTTTGAGTCTGAACCATCTGTTATTGCATTGAACGATATTGACTTCTTTTCTAAGGCCTTGCTTTCTCTTCTCCCTTGCATTTATGCTCCAACGACATCAAATTCTCAAATAATTCTTCAATTTTTAGCGTGTTGATATCATTAGCCTCTTCAATTGCTAGTGTCTTCTGATCCCATTTCGGAGTGAGTGAATTCAAAATATTTCTAACTTGATATTCTTCAAAAAAGTTCTTTCTTAATGCAATTAATGAGTTCACAATGTCCTGAAACTGACTATACATGTCTGAAATGGACTTATTTGGATTCATCTCGAATATTTGAAATTGATTGGTCAAATTGGATATTTTAGTCTGTTTAACTTTGCTTGTTTCTTCATACGTAACTTGCAAAGATTTCCAGATCTAATATGCAGACTTAGAGACAGAACACTCTATTAAAATCATTCCTATCAAGTGAACAGAATAGAATATTCATGGCTTTTTAATTATTTTGTGCAATAATCTTTTGGTCAGCGGTCCACTGTGCAAAATTTGCTGTGGGTTCAATGTACTCAGTTTATGTAGTATTCCAAATGTATAATCCTATTGATTGTAAAATAGATTTTCATCCTACATGCATAATATGCATAGTTATTGCCATTAAAGTGGTGGTCTAGTAGTAGACTGACCTTCTATAAATGAACTAGTGATAGTGTTGACATTACCAGTGTTGGCAGCCATTTGAAAACTTATCAAAAATCAAATTATGAAAACTTTGAAAACCTCATTCTGATACTAAATGTAGGAAATGCAAATTATGGATCTTAAGGCTGGATTAACACTACAGGGGGTGAATAGTGTTTAATGGATTTTATGGAATTTTTGAAATCTTTTTAATTAAACACATACAGATGCAATTTCACAAACACAGAGATGATATCAAAATCTGACACGGATGAAAATAGTAAATAAAAGTAGTAAAAGAAAGAACACATCAAAATTTTATACTGGTTCGAAGTTACCCTACATCCAGTCCCATACAATTTCTTGTGCAGATTTCTTTTCAAATATAATATCGATATTACAATTTCAATTTCAAGGCCATGAGATACACCCTCCTGTCTCCTAGTGCAGGGCAAACTCTCTTGATTTAACTAAGCTACAAGATCACTTAATTAATTTATGGGCTATAATCACACCCAATTGATTTACAGGCCACAATCATATCGTTTCCAATATCACTGTGATAAATAGAGATACTCGATATACTCCTTTGATTACGAATGATCCTATAACTCTTAATATCATTGAGATCTTTGAGAGAAAGTGGTTGAGAATCAAACTAGAGACAATCGAGTTTGATTCACTTGGAATTTTGGCAAAGTTTTGATAAAACATTTGAAATATAAGAAAATATTTGAGTTGAGAAGGAGTGAAGAAATGAAGAAAAACTAACTTAAAATTCCTTGAAAGCAACTAGTATTTATAGAAGAATAACAGTCATGTACATTTGCGAACGGTTATGACGAATAGACACTTCTTTTGAAAATCTGAATTTTAAATTCTATAGCTACCATGTCAACATGGGGGGATAGGGTTTGGGGGCATGCCTATGTGTATTTTGAAAATTGATTATGTTTTTTTTGAAATGATTTCCATTCTAAAACTTGTCAAAACTATTTCTAAACTTTGTAAACCATGTTGAATATAGTTTAAACTTATAAAAGAGATTTAAAAAATAATCTTAAAAACATATAATCTATAATATAAAAGTAATATTAAAAACTAAGTATAGAATATATTTTTTGAGGTTTAAAGCTTATACAATTAAAACTAGGAGAGATTTTAAAAAAAAGAGATGATTTTGAAACCAAAAATATAAAAGATGATAAGAATAGTTTAAGGCTAAAATATTCAAACATAGAGAGAGATGACTTTTAATAAGTTTTTGGAAAAATATTTAATATAAATCATTTTGAAAAAAAAATCAAGGATCCCATTCCACTAAAGACGGTCGTGGGTTCCATCCCACTAAAGAGGTCGTGTGTTCCATCCCACTATTAAAGCCAGAAGGTGGGTTCCATTCCACAATTAAGTTAGAATAAAGATTTTAGTGCCATTATGACGTCTTAACATAAATCTAGACTCTATTACTTATCTTGATATCTTGAACTCTTGAAATCTTGAACTCTTGATACTCATGAGTTTTCTTTCTTGGTTTCTTCAATCTTGATTTCTTCGGTCTTGAATCTCTATACTGTATAGTCTTCATTCTTTAGTACCTGCATATATATCCTGCATATACATATACATCTAGACAAGAATATTAGTATTTATATTTCATAACAAGTACTAAGGTTGTTGTCATTAAAACCATCATCTTAGGAACTAACAATCTCCCTCTTTCTGATGATGACAATCTTTGTTTATAAAATCTACTCCACAAAAATATGATTCTACTCCAACTCCCCCTTAGTTTTGAGTTTATCCACTTCTTTCTTCAGGGCGGCAGATCTCTCTGGATCCATTAGGGCCTTCTTTGTTTAGACGTGTCGTGGGTCGATATTTAGTGCATGGCTCATGATATCCAGTGAGATCCCACACATATTTGAATGAGCCCAGGCAAACACATCGAGATCTGCCCGAAGAAAATCAACCAGTTCTTGTCCCATCTAGGGGCTGAGCTGAGGTCCGATCTTTATTACCCTAGGATCATCATCATTGTCGACCGAGACATCGATTGTTAATTCTACTGAGGAGGCCTAGTATCTTTGACTTCCCCTTCATCGCCATTGTCTTTGGGATCGAGATCTTTAGAAAACTAGTTGTGGCACTCGAGCCTCGGCTTAGGCGTTAATTATCAATCCTCCATAGAGCGGACACAGAGAGAATCTTCCATGCCCTTACCTTTCTCCTTCCATTGCGCATCCTGCAGCTCCACAACATAATAGGCGCGTCCAGTTGCCTGATCACCATGCACCACCCCGACTTCATTATTAGTGGGGAATATTAGAGTCAAGCACCAAGAGGAAATCACTGGCCTGAACTCCACAATGGTCGGTCGTCCCAAGAAAGCATTATAGGGAAAATGAATATCCAATACAATAAATTGCAACATCCGGACTCTTCGACGATCTCCAACACCTAACTCAATGGGTAACTCCACCATCCCAGCTAGTTTGGTTGCACTTCCATTGAAACCATGTATATGTGACAGACCGATTTCAAGTCTTTCGCTTCCATCATCATTTGGTCATAAGCACGCTTGAAAACTATGTTCACAGAACTTCCATTGTCAAATAAGATCCTCTTCATCCAAGCATGACCTACCTGTGCAGAAATAACCAACCTATCAATAGCGGGGGCCTCGACTTTGTCGACATTTAGGTTTCTAAAAACGACGTCGTCTGTCATCATCCTCTGTTGCTTTCTCGGGGCTCCTTCATCAGTACCACTACAATATTCGAAGTCCACATGCCTAATTGAACTAGCATATGACTCATTTTTCTTCTGACTCCAATCAGCTGGATGAGGACCACCACTCAAAGTATTAAATACTAGCCTCTCGCTAGTACATGCGGGTTCTTCAGGCCTAGCCGAACATTGGCCTTGATTGGGATTAGATGGGCCTGCTCTGCCGTCCTGCGTATCTTGGATGAACTTCTCTAACTTTCTTTCTCTAATCAACTTCTCAATAATATCCTATAGATGATGGCATTCATTATTGTTATGACCATACAATCATGGAATCTACAGAACTTTCTGGTCTGAATCTGCTTCTCTAATGATGGTTTCAAAGTTGGCTTCTTGTACTGCCCTGTGTTGCTGGTTGAAGATAAACATTATCTTATGACGTGTTAAAAGGAGTATATTGACCAAATATAGGAGCTCTAGGTCTCCAATGGTGGTTGTCTCTCTTTTTTCGTTGACCTCCATCACCCTTCTTCTGACTTTGCTTATTCTAGATATTCAACTATACTATACTGGAACTCTTCCCGGTCTGCTTCGCTGCAACATTACTCTAGATACCTTCACCACTGGGCCCCATGATGTTCTACTTCCTAGACGGTCTAGCAACTTCTTTCCTCAAAAACTGTAATGCCTTTGCATAGAAATGGTCCAATGAAGCGGAGGGTTTTCCGGCCAACCAATCACCAAGTTTGGAATGAGGGTCGATCCCTTTAGTCAATACCATCAGAATAGAGTTGTCACTGGGAATGCTAATTTCGACACAAGCAGCGTGGAACCTTTCCAGATAATGCCTCATAGTCTCTCCTGGAGCTTGAGTAACACTGGATAAGGTATTGACATCTTTCGGCCTTGCAGCATGCATATGGAACTGCTCAACAAACTAAGTAGCTAAATGTCAAAACACGAAATGGGTCTGGGTGGTAGACGGATGAACCACATAGTTGCAATGCCTCCTAAGGAGATAGGGAAGCTTATACACTTAACCACATCATCAGCTCGAGCGATGTTTGTAATCCATTCATATTTTAGAATACGTTGATTGGGATCCGAATTTCCTTCATACTTCGACAAGGTCGGAATCATGAATTGACACGGCGGCTTCGCATAAAGAATGTCATTAGTGAACAGGGTATGACTTCTAGAAATTCCCCAGTCATCGTTCGTGAGGCCTTGACTTTCTCTAATCATCCGGCATATCGTGGTTGGAATATCAGGAATTTGGATATTCAGGGCCAAGGCATGGTTAAGTTTCATGTCAAATGGATGGTCTGGTCACTGTCTACGATCAACTCCACGCTCCCTTGGCTCCCAAGCTTTATAAAAGTGAGGATCTTGAGCATGAGTGTGACGATGAGGGGCTGCATCTGGTTCGTTTTGGATCTCGGGCTCTAGATCTATAGCTGCAGCAGCTGCATGGTCAGGAGTGGTGAGGAAAGGAAGTGCCTCTCCTCGGGAGAAGGGTCCAACTTGGTGCCTTGTGTAAGGGCCTATTTTGGCCTATCTGAGATCTACGGTATGTAGGTACCCGAAGGCCTCCACATAATTTCCATCTAATCAATGGCATGTAGATCTATGATAGAAGCCAGATAACGTGGAGCTTTCAGACAAGGAATAAGACGTATGCTCCCTCCTAAATCACCCTTGCCTTGCTTCATTCAACTAGTTCACAAACTTCGTGTTGGCATGGATCTGTTAAATGAGCTATTGATAGAGTGAGCTCATGAATGAGGGTTTGGGATTCCTCTCTAGTTACTAGATTGGGAAAATGTGGAGCTCCAGGTGATGTTTGGCCTGTAGTTGTCAGCAGCGTAGGACTTTGCCTATCCCTTCCTTCTGGATTAGCAGCATTAGAAGTAGTTCTGGTATTGCACACCATGACGGATGTAGTTCTTCTTGATATGGAACAATCTAAATAGGATAGAAGGAACCACTGGAAGAAAGATATGGATCTTCTCCTTAGATTCAAGCAATCCAACAATGGCAAGGGATCCACAGAATCAGAGAAAATCAGAGTTTTCTCTATGAAATCACCAAAGTGTTTGTACTAAAACTGGGCACAACACTCGTCGAATGTAATTAAAGAGTTTAGAATGAAGAAATTAAATGGAAAATGAGGCTAATCTAACAATCAAACCAAGAAATGTAAGCGGTAATAGAAAAGGACAAGAATTTATTATGGTTCGACATTGTAGCCTACATCCGCTTTGAAGAGTTTGATGTTTATTGATGATTCTCAACTGATTTACAACAGTACAATAATTAGTACTCAAATTACAATGGAGTTTCAGTAGAGCAGCAGCATAGCAGCTCTAAAAGTCCTTTCTTAGTTGGCATGTGGGTGCGATTTATAAGAGTAGATCTGGAAATATCAGCCTCAAATCTCGAAATACCCTTTCTCACATGTAGGTGGGCCCACATGATCGATTTGGAGTCATTTGGGATTGAACTTGATAGATCCATACCCGTTTCGTATTGATCAAGAAATGGCCCAACGGTGCTACTATCAATCATGGGCGTTCTTGAGTTGATATGAAAGCTTCTGTGCAAATTTCATGGCATTTGGACTTATAGTTTGAGAGATAAGATCGATCCAAGATTGGGTTTTCTAGCTAGGCTGAACACTTCATATCGATATGTGCATATCGATGGACTTCGTATCGTTAACGTGGCGTGAGTGTTTTGTGGAGATCCATATTTCACGCTTAAAGACCATTTCCTTCGAATTGACCTCTTCCTCTTTATCCTTCTTATACATTTCTCTTCATATCGACGCTTGTCCATGGTTGCGTATCGATGCTTGGCCTCTATCTTCGTATCGATCATATATGGGATATGAAATGTATAGTTGTTGAACGAGTTGACTTCAATCGATTCGGGAAGTGCTGAAAGCTATGAAATCTAATGGATACAAATGATGGATGCTGAGTGGTGGACTTGTGCTCATTTCATATTGATCCCGATGGATATGAAATGATGAATATGGGTTGATGGATACGAAATGTTCTAGAAGGATCGATACAAAATAGACATGCTTCACATGGATTTTGATCAATCCATATCTTGAGCATACAAACTCCGATTGACCTGAAATTTGGAATGTTACCTTTCATAGCTTTTCTTGTCATACCATGATAATTGTAGCTCGATCTAGATTCGAACCAAGTTTGCATGTATCCATCGTGGACCCGTAGATAGCTAATCTATGGGTTGGATTGTCTTCAGTCCCTAGTCAAGTCCTTGGTGTTATGGCCATGCCAAAGGGTGGGATAACAATATCATTTTGGGTTGATACCATATTTCTTCGATGTTATTTCCTTCTGATGTCACTCCTTATCAGTGCTTCCTGTTATCAATGCCACATGTTATCTATATCGCCTATTATCAATGCCTCTTGTTATTAGTATTATCGATGCTACATGTTATCAATGCCCCTTATTATCAATGTCGCTTCTTATCAATGTCACTTGTTATCAATACTGCATCTCGATAATGCCGTAGTCCATCAATAGACTAGAGAATGCAACAAATGATTAAATAAAAGCAATATTCTTAGCGCCATCGAGATGAACCTCAATGCCGCATAGCATCCATGCTGCGCCTTATCATCCCTATAAATATCAACCTATGGGCATAAAGGAAGGAGCGATCATTTCTATTCTCTCTTCTCAAAATCAAGATATTATGGCCCTAAATAAAATCGGTGGAAATCATCAATTTGTTATAATCCTTGCAATTTTGTATGATAAATGACGTGGACAATATCGAATATAGTCTATCTTTGCCTATATGCGTTGACTGTGTAATTTTGAGTACTATTGAGCTTAGACATGCATATAATAAAGTTCTTTTGACCTAATGCTTATCATGATATTATTTCATCACATGAGCTTCGATCTAGACTAATGCTATATGTATTAAGACTATCTTGCCTTCTACATGTGGACATTGGATTGTGAACAATGTGAACTACATATTTAACTCATTAACATGAATAATGGAATATTGCAAATATTCATGGCTTGTTTTTTCCCCTCCTTTGATCATGTGTCATGAGCCTTTGAATATCTTTTTCCGAAAATCTATATGGGCTTTTGAATAACTCATTCCAAAAGGACATCGGCATCATAAAACCATTTCTTAATGATATCGTCTTGTGCTTAACCTTGAATGATAAGTCCATTCTTGGTTTCTTAACCATATTTAGTCAACATCCGCTAAGCTATGCACTTAGTCATGTCATCAAAAGTGTTAGATCAAATTTGGCTCATCATACTTGACGTCATTGGTTTTACCGATTTTTAGGTTAAAATTTTAAAGCTAGTGTAAGAGTTCGAACCTCCAATTCTATTTGACTCTCTCTTCAAACTAATTAAGCAATTTTTATTTCAAGAAAATGGAAAGACCATGGGGAATTAATACAGATGAAGAAGTTAAACAAACAACTATATTGGAAGAAAATGTCATTCCCAACTTCAATCTGGGAAATGTAGAACCTGGATAGTCATCGGAGCTAGCAAAGCCTAACAATAGCGAAGCTAAGATCAATAAATCAAGAGATGACAATGATGTAATAAATATTAGAGAAAATCCCTGCACAAAAATCTTTCAAGCTCATCAAGGGGAAAGAAGTTGAATCTCCAAGAAGGAATTTGGATGCATTTTGCTTAGGAGCAAAAGCAAAGACAAACTCACTATAACTCCAAAGAAAAGGAAAGGAAATCATGAAGCTGAAGCAGCAGAATTCTCTCCTAAATCCTTGGCAAATAATAAAGTTAAAGCAGATCATCAAGGAAGATTAGTGGAGAAGTTCAACGAGTAGTCTGTAAGTTCCATCTCTAAAGAGTATAAACTTGATATGAACAATTATCACAGCAATAAGGCTTACTCGAGGGATTTAGTTGAAAAGATGGCGAAGGAAATGCTTAATCTTAAAGGGAACCCTTGGTTTTAGAATTAACAATAACTTCTTGAAATCCCCATTCATAGATAGGATCATGGCCACAAGAATTTCATCCCATATTAAAATTCCATCCTTGAAATACAATAAGACTACTATTTTGGATGATCATTTAAGGGCATTCGAAAGTCAAATGGACCTCTATAACACTTCAGGAGCGGTACACTGTAATCTTTCCTACCACCTTCCAAGGGTGGCAACTAAGTAGCATAGACACTATCAAGAGAAAGCCATATACTCTTAGAAGCAATTCTCTTATGAATTCTCAGTTCAATTTTGTATTTACAAAGATCCCACAATTGACTTCAGTGTTTTGGCTAACATCAAACAAAGATCGAGAGAGCTATTAGGCAACTGTATTAAGAGATTCAACTATTAACTAAATTTTCATAACACGAAGTAATTTAATTCTGATACCACACAATATAAATGTTCTTAAATTCTAATATTGCATGCAAGATTCTGATACTAAAATATAGCGAAATTCCCAACTAAACCTTTTGTACAGTAAAAAAACAAAATAACAACAACTACATTAAAATAAAATATAAACATATCTTGATTGCCATTTTTACAATAGCACCCATAAAAACACCAAGATGTCACCTCAAATGAGTAACATCAAAAAATATCACAGCCCGACAATCCTGGAAACCAAGTATACAAGCACCAAAACCAATAAACACCCTCACAAATTGATTACTGTAAGGACTAAATCCATATCGACATAACTACTTGGATTATACTTCTTCAGTGTTTCTAAATACCAACTCAAATCATTTTAGAACATAGCATCATTACCATGCAATTTCATCAAAGCAAGTCGTTTCCTAGAATATGTAAAAGAGTAAGACAAATTAAATTTGTATTCTCTTCTAAAATCAACTATTATATCTTTATGATTTTTATTACGACAATCACAAATCTCATCAAAGATCACGATCTAAAAAACCCACTAGAAATATATGGATTATTAAAATCCGTAACACCAATTCCCATAAGATTGATCATTAAATTAACATATAATGAAAAACCTATTAAGATTTTTAGAATGACAAGAATCATAATTTAAAAAGACAACCATTCTCAGATGAAGAGCAAATATAGCAACTCTTCCAAAAAAATCTTTAAAAACACTAATTCATATCTTTTTGAATTTGGTATGTCATCAAAAGTCCTCTAAAATCATTAGCTCCTCCAAAAGAAAAACCAACAAAATCAGAAATCGATAACTCTGAACCTCACTTCAAAATATTCTTCATATAACTTTTCTCCAAACAACATTGAAACACAAAGATTCACTAGAAGACGAATAATTAGGAAGACTTGATGAAATTGAAATAAAAATACCACCAACATTTTCCAATAAAAACTCTTAACCTTGATAGTAAAAGGAAATAAAGAATGTGCTCTTCTTATACAATTGAAAAAAAAATACTTTAAAGATCAAAATCGGTATCAACTACGATAATTTTATTCTCAAGCACGTATGAAATCTCAATGTATAAAGGGGTAAGTTAAGACCATTAATGATGAATTTCGTTCTTCAAATACAGAAAGAATAATCAATGAACAACCTAGTGTTGAAAGTATTATCATCAAACTTAAATATAATAGAAGGTAACTATTACCACTGTAAAAAAAACATCAATAATTTTTTTTGCTTCAGATTGTCGTTTTTATTCTATAAAGATTGCATTATCTTTATATGAAAAAACAGAAACAAATAAGTAAAACGAAAATGTTAAAAATGATACTTACTAACACAAAAAATTGATACTATAACTGACCATGACGTTGATACTAAAATGGATACTTAATTAATTTCATAACATGCTATGTGTTTACATCATATTTTCAAATTGACTATGGAATATACATCACTGAACAAAAACCAAATAAAAAACAATTTAAAACACATAAGAGAAACAATGGTGCATAATAAAAGTGAAAAAAAAACTAGAAGATGCCTAGTGCTACTTTTCAAAGTTGCTATAAAATATCAAAAACCCAAACAGAACAATAAAGATAAATTTCAAATTAAAATAGTAAAATGAAATTAGAAATGACTTAAATCAACGAATCAAATGCCGAAAGAAGAAAGTATCAAAACTGAATCGAAGAGTCATACCTAATTTGAAAATCACAAGGTCGATAAAAGAAACGAGAGTTGTAATCAGGAAGAAAAAGAAATTCGCATAGGAAACTATCGATCTAGTTATTCTGTTGTGATCCAATTACAATTCTATTTTAATTCTGATTTAATACTTGTGATTGCGACTGTGACGACCCACAATTTTGAACATTTGAAATTGAAATATTTAATTGATTTTAAATATTTGGAAGTTAGTTTAACTTTTCAAAATTAACTATGAATTTGGCAATTTAATTAATAAATTTAATTTATCGAAGTTGGGTAAAGTTTGAATCTTCAGTTTTAAGCTGATTAAAAATATTTAAAAGGCTTAGAAAATTCATATTGATAATACTGGAAATAATGGAAGCTTCAGAATTGGATTTGAAAATGATTTGTTCAGTTTTGAGATTTATCATTTAAATCGATATTTAAAAATAGCCTTCCAAGGCGCGGTCTCGGAATTCGACGAAACCAGTTCCATTGGATCCGTAACAGTGTATTATTATCGGATTTCAATTTTCGTAGTGTTTGGAGTGATCGTTTGGCCATACGATAAGCAAACGCGTTGAAAATTAGATCGAAATTTAAATTAATAACTGAGTTCGAAAAACTATCTTCTCCATACGATCAAAATTTGGACTCGAAACCTTTTTCATTACGTTCGGAATATGGTTTTAACATTATAAACACCTAGCGGCACGCCTCGATAGGATGTCGAGATTTTGATTTGTATTTATCAAGACAATTTGAATTAATTAATATATATCCTAGTCAACTTTCAACCGTATTCCTTTCACATCGATACTTTCCTCCTTCAAATCACTGCGGCCTTTCTCTACACGCCAACATCATCGTGGCTCCTTCTTCTTTTATATTAACAGCCGAGCATTTTGAAACAAAAACTTAGAAATTACAATGGCCGAGCGAAACCAATACCTATTTTTCCCCTTCATCTTCAATCGATTACCGTATTCATCATAAAAAAAATCAAATCGAATTTCAAAATCGAAACCGATGGCCGCTTCACAGTCGAGTCAAACCCCTTCCAATCGAAATCGAGAAAGTGGAGGGCGCTCGCACTTGCATTAGATTCGGTCGCGACCAAAGGTGGATCCACTTAGCTGAAGCGACGAGGTCGCGATCGAAGTTAGGGCATCGTCGAGCATTGTTCGATCGAAACAATTGGGGATTCTCGAGCTCGGACTCGAGCACGATGGCAAGCACACACTCATGTGTGGAGGAGGGGAAATCGATTGCAGCTTGCTTGCGAAGGTCGAGCAGTGGTGTTGGGCGACTCGAGTTGCGGCGTCGTGAGCACGGTTTGGGCAAAGCCGTGGGTTTTAGGTCTGGCTGATGGATGTTGTCTCGACGTCACTAGCGTGTTCGAGGCGAGGGTTGAGAACAGGTATAAATTCAACTGTAAATTTTACAACAGGAAAAAATATATATGTAGAGAAAGAATATTTTTACTGTAAGGTTTTAAAAGAAAGTAAATCCTGTTTAATTTATATATAGGTTAGAAGAAGTATGAACAGTAAAGAAAAATGTATATACAAATAGAATTTTGGAAAATAAATATATGCATACATTTTATATTTACTAGCCTATTTTTGAAAGCAAAGTAGTAAGGTAATTAATTTGTTTAAGTGGTTTGTTTAATTATTTTAGTTACCAAGGATTATTTTAAAAAGGAAAAGTTGTTTAAAATTTAATTCTTTGTTTAAAATAAAATCACGGGTTAATTAAATTATAAAATGGAAAATTGAATTGTTCAATTTATTTCGAACATTAATGAAGTCGTCAATTGCTATACAAGGTCTAAAGTGGAGAAAACAAGTTGGAATTGGAAATGGATTGCAAAATAAAGGAACAAAGGTGAGATCTTCTCACTCAATCATGTTTTTCTGACTTAATTTTAAATAGTTAAATTTAAATTTGATTGACTGTGTACTTGGATATTAATTTATTATCAGTTCTATTAGTTTAGACCCTATGCGCCACATAATAGCGGATGATATTATATTTAACCCATATACTGCGATATTCCACCTCGAAGTGGAATTGGTATTTAATTATTGTACTAACGTCTGTGGATGCAGGGAAAACAGATTGGAGGGGTCCAACTGGATTCCTCAAATATTTGAATTAGTTTCAATATTGTGTGTTGATTATTTATAATCTGTGTGTGACTATTTGTGATTGAAGCTGTTGAAGGCTATAATTTAGCCGAATATATTTTTGGTACCGTAGGATACCAGAAATAAATCAAATTGGATTTTTGAAATTTAGCAGAAAATTTATAATAAATTAATTTTAGAAAATTGAATAAATTTAAAAGAAGGAATTTGTTTCAAAAGATAATAAATTTGATGTTTGAAATAAATTTGGGAATCAATTTGAAATTTGATTTGGTGTTTTGAAAATAAATTAGAAAATAAATTTGATATTAATTTGGTAAAAATAATGAATATTTGAGAAATCGATCTAAAATTGACTTGGTGGTTAAAAATAATTTTGGAAAACCAATTTTGAAAATCGATTTAGTGTTTTGAAGTAATTGTTTGGAAAAATCAATTTGGGAATTGATTTGGTATTTGAAATAAATTTAGAAATCAATTTAGAAATTGATTTGGTGTTTGTAAATGATTTTTAAAATCGATTTAAAAATCATATATCAGTGAATATTTAGGGATTTGAATTCAAAATGTGAATTTAAAAAGGAAAGGGAAATTTGTTTAAAAAAATAAATATCGATTTATTTTTAAGTGTGGAAAGAAATTTACGGATTTGGAATGTAAATTTAAATTAAATCGAGGATGGTTTATTAATTGATGTAAATGAACCATTTTGTAATGGAAAAAGAATTCTTCCCTGGAAAGCCGAGTATATTTTTAAAATAGCTTTTGAAATATAAATTGATTTGGAAAAATATTGTTGGAGGAATTATTTTTGGGAATCATTTTAAACCTTTGTAGTATAGATGTATTTTAATAATTATAGAAGGGATTATTTTAAAGATTAAATTGATATTTGATTTAGAAAATAGTTATTTAAATATTTATACCCTATCTACTAATGTTATTTTAAAATTAGTTTGGACTTGAATTTTTATATGAGACATTAGTATAATATTTACATAACTAATATTTAAGCAAGTGTTTCAAGATAGTTTTATTTTAAATATCTCTAAGTATATTTCGATAAGCATTTTATATTATTTTAAAATGTTTGAAATTGGCATATTTTTAGTGGAAATAATAAATATTGGAAATTTTTTCCGCGTAAGGAAAAATTGATTTGAAATTTATTTTCAAATGATTGATGTGTGAAAAATTGATTTGAATTTGTTTTCAAAGTGTTGAAAAGTGAAATTTTATCTTGCGAAGATATTTTGAAAATAATAATAATAATTGGGGGAAAATTATTTGAAATCCAGTGATGGTTGTGAATGATGATTGATAGTTAAATAACCGACTATCAATGTTGGCCTTTTTAATGTCATTTGAATTTCGATGCGACCGGGGTCGGATTCCAAGTGGATGTCCGAAAACCACATCGAACCTTTGTGATTGTAATGGATCTTTTATTCAAAAGATCAAAGTGGAAATTGTTGTGATTTGTTTGAAATCTGATTGTACACTTATTTTATAAAAAATAAGCGCTCATTATTCGGATTAGTCAGGAGAGGACTTTGTGTCATAAAACCCATTCCGAATAATGATACGATGAAATGGAATTGCATTTGAAGACGGTGTTGAAGATCGGGTATTTTCGAAAACGAAAGGATTACCTTTTGAACGTCTCTGCACCGGGTTGCTCTGGTATAGAGATTTTATCACCCTTTGTGATGGGGATTCCGAACGTGATTAGTAAATAGAATTTGCAAGGGCTTCTTTGAAGTGCCTTCGGTTCCGTTCGATCCCGGAACGGACTTGTATGGATGTGTGTCTGACATTACACTTTGAGATGTAAAGCTGGTTTCTGTCAAATACATTTCTGTTGGTGGCGGAGAATTTATTCTATTAGCTTAACACCCTTCTCTGAGACGTACGAGCTCAAAGGTTATGAAGTTGATGGTTACTAGTGATACATTTCCAAATTGGTAACGTGGCATACGAAGTGCTGCTGATCATTTGTTGATAAAAGCATGACTTTGTGAAAAATGTAGCTTTGTGGATGAGACTTCGTCGGACCACATACCCCAGAAATGGTCGAAACAGGAAAGATGCGGCAAGGTTATGAGGCTCGCGGCCTTTAGAGTATGTCATTTCCTTCTGGAAAAGGGTGGTATCATGGTATGGAGCCCAGATATTTAACCTATGTGGTTATTGCAAATCTATTACACTTTGTGGTTGTTGCTTTGTAGTTGAGGATCCTCGGATAAAGGTCGCAAACGACCCGGGGACTCGTGTAGTAGTTACCTAGTTACATAGGTAACCCGGCCTTGTGTTAGCAGAGAGCTGGTTAAGTTCTCGGGACGTTCCTCTAGAGGCGTACCCATGTGGTAGTAGAAAGTTCCTTAGCCTGACCATTTATTGGAAATCCAAAGAAACAATACGCGCTCTGTATAGTTTTAGTTGTATAAGCTGCCATGGAATGTGGTGGTAACCTGCTATTGAACAAGGTAGCTATAGTAGGCATACAATAATGGTTGTATGCTGGCTAAGATTAATATTATACTTTCAAAATGTTTTCTGCACTATGCCTAATAATAATAATATCAAAGGATTTTGCGTATCAAGCATGTTTGACTATCATAAGGAGAAATCTCCTTCGATTATGCGTTTGCATTGTGTGTGTGGCGGGAGGCCTTATGCTAGTTTCATTTTCCAAAAAGCATAGCGGATTATTATTTTTGTAAAAATAACTGTTTTTGAGATCTCACACCAATCCCATGACTGACCTTAGTTATCTTTGTGAAACGTGATGGGGGGTTCTCACTTTTTGTTTGTTGGCGAGCAGGAGACTCTTACCCCTACACATCCTCTTTAAGGGGTTGGTTAGCCGTAAGGCATGACGGTCGAAAGGCTGGCTGTAAAAGCAAGGGCAGGGTACCATTGTATGCCACGGCGAGGCTGGGATGTTTGAAAAGCCTACCAGTCGAGATTGGCCGTTGTCGATAGTTGAATAGCCTAGACCGTTACATTTTGGTATCAAAGCAATTGGTTAAGCGACAACCTTGGCTCTGGCGGGAATTACTCATTAGAGATAGAGTCAGTAGTACTCTAGAATGAGTTGAGTGTACTAATAGATATGAGCGCGTATTTGTTAGTGAATATAAAAAAAATTGTTTTATATTGTGATGATTGGTTTGTTGAGTGGTATATGGATTCTGGTCGATATAGTCTGTACAACTCTATCGATAGGGATCTCTAAACACTCGTATAGAACAATTTGACACGATATTATTTTAAAATAGGGTGAATGAAATAATTTTACCCAAACTATTTTCGTAGATAAAGGAAATAATCTTTGTAAATTGTTATAGTATATGATTGCTTGATTGTTAGGAAGTGATAATATTATTATCATTTGAATAGGAAAATGAAATCGTAACTCCAAAATTAAGAAATAAATTCACATACAAATGGAATTTGAGAATATAAATTGTAAATGCGATTTGTAATTTGAAACGGAATTCCAGAGAAGCATTTGGAAATGTTTTGAAAAGAATTTGAAAATTTTGGAGATTTGGAAAGTTTAAATACCTTTTGTTTTTGAAGATGATTTTCAAAGGTTTTGGAAAAGTGTTTTGAATGGATGAAAGCCCTAAACTCTTTTAGGTCGTTGGAAAATAACTTCGATGATGACTGCAGCATCATCGATGTTCATTTACGAGTTTCCAAGAGAGGAATTGCTGCCAAATTATTTTAAATGGAAGTTGTTTGCAAACTGGGTTTGGTTTTAGAAATTTAAAGGGATAATTAGAATTGATTTCAAAAATGGTTTTGAATTGTTGAAAAGACTATAGAATCTTATAAAAAATAGTTATGGAATAAAATTTTATAAGGTGGAAAATAAAGTTGTGAATGAATAAATAAATTTACAATTGAAATTAAATGAAAGTGAAATTGAATGTTGAAATCCATTTCGAATTTGTAAGCAAATAGAAATGGAATTGGAATTGAATTTGATTTATAAAGTAGAGTATTAAAATAAAATTAGTAAGTGAAATTAATTGAAGAAATGACAAATTAATATGGTTTGAAATGAATTGAATTCAATATTTATAAATGAAAGATAAATTAAATTCATATGGAATTTGAAATCCAGTTTAAATATAAGTGGTTATAAACCAAAATAGTTAATTGGAAATAAATTTTTGAGAATGAACAAAAGAATAAAACTGAATTAAAACTGAATATTGAAAACCAATTTGAATTGTGTTAAATAAAATGTTGTAAATTTAGTTCGAAGTGAACTAAAGATAATAAAGGTGGAAATAAAAATGGTTTGAGATAAAACGAATTGGAATTTGTAATGAATTAGTAAATGAAACCGATTTAAAATAGTGACATGAATCAGTTGTGAATAAAAGATAATTGATAAAATTCAATATTCAGAAGTTAAAATGAATCCAAATAGAATTGAAATTGTAAATTGAATTCAGATGAAATTAAAAATAAAAATGCAAGATTAAATGAAAATGGATATATAACTTCAATAGTAAAGTAAAAATGGTATAAGAAGTATATATTGAAAATTTTGTAAAGGAATGTGCAAAATAAATTTGAATGTCGTAATAGGATATTATGGATAGCAGGATATACAGGTGTATTAAAGGAAATGGAACTGGGATTTTGATTTCGAAGATAAATTTTGAATTGCTCGACAAAAAGGTATGCATTTGAATTTCGATATGAAATTTGATGATTTTCTTGTCCAACCACTTGGCTTTTCATTTTCTTTTTGAATTTGAGGGCCCATGGTGCCATTTTGTAGTTTTACCGAGCTAGCCGCGGAAAGGAGACGCTGGCGAAATTTTTCAAAAATTTAGGGAGTTAGAAATTTTTGAGAAAGTTTTGAAAATTTGAAGTTTGAATTTAAATTTAAATTTGAATTATTGAGAAAACAATGTTGTTTGGAATTTATAATTGAAGTTGGAAAGTTAGTTGAATTAATGATGGGTCTTAAATAAAAAGATTTGTTTTGGTAAGATGATAAAACTATCTGGATTGGGAAAAATAATAAACGGGTTAAGGATCATTCTTCTTAACTTGTAATTTCGAGACGAAATTCTTAAGGGGGAAAGGATGTGATGACCCAGAATTTTGAACATTTGAAATTGAAATATTTAATTGATTTTAAATATTTGGAAGTTAGTTTAACTTGAATTTCAAAATTAACTATGAATTTGGCAATTTAGTTATTGAATTTAATTTATCGAAGTTGGGTAAAAATTTGAATCTTCAGTTTTAAGCTGATTAAAAATATTTCAAAGGCTTAGAAAATTCATATTGATAATACTGGAAATAACGGAAGCTTCAGAATTGAATTTGAAAATGATTTGTTCAGTTTTGAGATTTTATCGATAATCGATATTTAAAAATAGCCTTCCGAGGCGTGGTATCGGAATTCGACGAAACCAGTTGCATTGGATCCGTAATAGTATATTATTGTCGGATTTCAATTTTCGTAGTGTTTGGAGTGATCGTTTGGCCATACGATAAGCAAACGCGCTGAAAATTAGTTCGAAATTTAAATTAATAACCGAGTTCGAAAAACTATCTTCTCCATACGATCAAAATATGGACACAAAACCTTTTCCATTGCATTCGAAATATGAGTTTAACATTATAAACACCTAGCGGCACACCTCGATAGGATGTCGAGATTTTGATTTGTATTTATCGAGACAATTTGAATTAATTAATATATATTCTAGTCAACTTTCAACTGTATTCCTTTCACATCGATACTTTCCCCCTTCAAATCACTGCCGCCTTTCTCTACGCGCCAACATCATTGTGTCTCCTTCTTCTTTTATATTAACAGCCGAGCATTTTGAAACAAAAACTTAGAAATTACAATGGCGGAGCGAAACCAATACCTATTTTCCCCTTCATCTTCAATCGATTACCGTATTCATCATAAAAAAATCAAATCGAATTTCAAAATCGAAACTAATGGCCGCTTCACAGTCGAGTCAAACCCCTTCCAATCGAAATCGAGAAAGTGGAGGGCGCTCGCGCTCGCATTGGATTCGGTCGCGACCAGAGGAGGATCCACTTAGATGAAGCGACAAGGTCGCGATCGAAGTTAGGGCATTGTCGAGCATCGTTCGATCGAAACAATTGGGGATTCTCGAGCTCGGACTCGAGCACGATGGCAAGCTCACACTCATGTGTGGAGGAGGGGAAATCGATTGCAGCTTTCTCGCGAAGGTCGAGCAGTGGTGTTGGGCGACTCGAGTTGCGGCGTCGCGAGCACGACTTGGGCAAAGTCGCGGGTTTTTGGTCTGGCCGATGGATGTTGTCTCGACGTCATTAGCGTGTTCGAGGCGAGGGTTGTGCAACAGGTATAACTTCAATTGTAAATTTTACAACAGGAAAAAATATATATGTACGGAAAGCACATTTTTACTGTAAGGTTTTAAAAGAAAGTAAATCCTGTTTAATTTATATATAGGTTAGAAGAAGTATGAACAGTAAAGAAAAATGTATATACAGATAGAATTTTGGAAAGTAAATATATGCATACATTTTATATTTACTAACCTATTTTTGAAAGCAAAGTGGTAAGGTAATTAATTTGTTTAAGTGGTTTGTTTAATTATTTTAGTTACCAAGGATTATTTTAAAATGGAAAAGTTGTTTAAAATTTAATTCTTTGTTTAAAATAAAATCACGGGTTAATTAAATTATAAAATGGAAAATTGAATTGTTCAATTTATTTCGAATATTAATGAAATCGTAAATTGTTATACAAGGTCTAAAGTGGAGAAAACAAGTTGGAATTGGAAATGGATTGCAAAATAAAGGACAAAGGTGAGATCTTCTCACTCACTCAAGTTTTTCTAACTTAATTTTATATAGTTAAATTTAAATTTGATTGACTGTGTGCTTGGATGATTAATTTATTATCAGTTATATTAGTTAAGACTATATGCGCCGCATAATAGCGGATGAAATTATATTAAACACATATACTGCGATATTCCACCTCGAAGTGGAATTGAAATTTAATTGTTGTGCTAACGTATGTGGATGCAGGGAAAATAGGTAGGAGGGATCCAACTAGATTCCTCAAATATTTGAATTAGTTTCAATATTGTGTGTTGATTATTTATAATCTATGTGTGACTATTTGTGATTGAAGCTGTTGAAGGCTTTAATTTAGCCGAATATATTTTTGGTATCGTAGGATACCAGAAATAAATCAGTTTGGATTTTTGAAATTTAGTAGAAAATCTATAATAAATTAATTTTAGAAAATTGAATAAATTTAAAAGAAGGAATTTGTTTCAAAGGATAATAAATTTGATGTTTGAAATAAATTTGGGAATCAATTTGAAATTTGATTTAGTGTTTTGAAAATAAATTAGAAAATCAATTTGATATTGATTTGGTAAAAATAATGAATATTTTGGAAATCGATCTAAAATTGACTTGGTGCTTAAAAATAATTTTGGAAAACAAATTTTGAAAATCGATTTAGTGTTTTGAAGTAAATGTTTGGAAAAATCAATTTGGGATTTGATTTGGTATTTGAAATAAATTTAGAAATCAATTTAGAAATTGATTTGGTGTTTGTAATTTTTTTAAAATCGATTTAAAAATCATATATCGGTGAATATTTGGGGATTTGAATTCACAATGGGAATTTAAAAAGGAAAGGGAAATTTGTTTAAAAAAATTAATATTGGTTTATTTTTAAGTGTGGAAAGAAATTTACGAATTTGGAATATAAATTTAAATTAAATCGAGGAAGGTTTATTAATTGATGTAAATGAACCATTTTGTAATGGAAAGAGAATACTTCCTTGGAAAGCCGAGTATATTTTTAAAATAGATTTTGAAGTATAAATTGATTTGGAAAAATATTGTTGGAGGAATTATTTTTAGGAATCATTTTAAAACTTTAAAGTAAAGATGTATTTAAATAATTATAGAAGGGATTATTTTAAAGATTAAATTGATATTTGATTTAGAAAATAGTTATTTAAATATGTATACTCTATCTACTAATTTTATTTTAAAATTAGTTTGGACTTGAATTTTTATATGAGACATTAGTATAATATTTTCATAACTAATATTTAAACAAGTGTTTCAAGATAGTTTTATTTTAAATATCTCTAAGTATATTTTGACAAGCATTTTATATTATTTTAAAATGTTTGAAATCGGCAGATTTTCAATGGAAATGAATAAATATTGGACATGTTTTCCGTGTAAGGAAAAATTGATTTGAAATTTATTTTCAAAGGATTGAAGTGTGAAGAATTGATTTGAATTTGTTTTCAAAGTGTTGAAAAGTGAAATTTTATCTTTTGAAGATATTTTGAAAATAATAATAATTGGGGGAAATTATTTGAAATCCAGTGATGGTTGTGAATGATGATTGATAGTTAAATAACCGACTATCAATATTGGCCTTTTTAATGTCATTTGAATTTTGATGCAACCGGGGTCGGATTCCAAGTGGATATCCGAAAACCACATCGAACCTTTGTAATTGTAATGGATCTTTTATTTAAAAGATCGAAGTAGAAATTGTTGTGATTTGTTTGAAATCTGATTGAACACTTATTTTAAAAAAAATAAGCGCTCATTATTCGTATTAGCTGGGAGAGGACTTTGTGTCATAATACCCATTCCGAATAATGATACGACGAAATAGAATAGCATTTGAAGGCGGTGTTGAAGACCGGGTATTTTCGAAAATGAAAGGATTACTTGTCGAATGTCTCTGCACCGGGTTGCTCCGGTATAGAGATTTTATCACCGTTTGTGATGGGGATTCCGTACGTGATTAGTAAATATTCGGATTTGCAAAGGCTTCTTTGAAGTGCCTTCGGTTCCGTTCGATCCCGAAACGGACTTTTATGGATGGGTGTCTTACGTTACACTTTGAGATGTAAAGCTAGTTTCTATCAAATACATTTCTGTTGGTGGCGGAGAATTTATTCTCTTAGCTTAACACCCTTCTTTGAGACGTACGAGCTCAAAGGTTATGTAGTTGATGGATACTAGTGATACATTCCTAAAATGGTAACGTGGCATACGAAGTGCTGATGATCATTTATTGATCAAAGCATGACTTTGTGAAAAGTGTAGCTTTGTGGACGAGACTTCGTCAGACCTCACACCCCGGAAATGGTCGAAACAGGAAAGATGCGGCAAGGTTATGAGGGTCGCGACCTTTAGGGTATGCCATTTCCTTCTGGAAAAGGGTGGTATCATGGTATTGAGCCTAGATATTTAAACTATGTTGTTGCTGCAAATCTATTACACTTTGTGGTTGAGGATCCTCGGATAAAGGTCGCAAACGACCGGGGGATGGCATACTCGTGTAGTAGTTACCTAGTTACAGAGGTAACCCGGCCTTGTGTTTGCAGAGAGCTGGTTAAGTTCTCAGGACGTTCCTCCAGAGGCGTACCCATGTGGCAGTAGGAAGTTCCTTAGCCTGACCATTTGTTGGAAATCCAAAGAAACAACACACGCTCTATACGGTTTTAGTTGTATAACCTGCCATGGAATAGGTGGTAACCTGCTATTCAACATGGTAGCTATAGTAGGCATACAATAATGGTTGTATGCTGGCTAAGATTAATATTATACTTTTGAAATGTTTTCTGCACTATGCACTAATAATAATAATATCAAAGGATTTTGCGTATCAAGCATGTTTGACTATCATAAGGAGAAATTTCCTCCAATTCTGCGTTTGCATTATGTGTGTGGTGGGAGGCCTTATGCTAGTTTCATTTTCCAAAAAGCATAGCGGATTTCTTTTCTTTTCTTTGTGAAAATAAATGTTTTTAAGATCTCACACCAGTCCCACGACTGACCTGGAGTTTATTGTTCCCTTTCTAAACTCTGGGTGCCTACAATTTTTTCACACGGGCCGCCTAGAGTCAGGTTATCATTATTCTGGAGCGAAGTCAGAAAAGAGATGTTGTGGAGGTCAAGAGCAAGCTGGATGGCGAAGCGTATCATTATACTATATAGTGTCCATTTCGTTTGGGTAACTGCGAGTCAAATTTTTCTTGTATACAAGTTAAAATAACTGCCAGTATTGTGTTGTGTCGTTTTAAACTCTAGTGATGTACGTATAAACTAATATAGTGCTTTTGTTTTAAAGATTATTCATTTATCTATTTTATTTGTTCTGCTGCGAAATGTGAGATTCTATTATTGTTTCTGTTTCTTCTTCTATCTTCTTCTTCTTTAAACCCTAACGGTTCGGTTTTCCCGGCATTCGACTGTGCGGCATTCGATACAGTGGACGTATTGATGTCGACTTTCGGGCGTCGAAAATTGGGTCGTTACTGCGACCATTTGCAAATAAGGGCTTTATTCTTATATAGGTTTAATAATTTTAGTCATTATTTATATCATATATAACATGTACAATAAAAAACAAAAGAACTAGAAGCTCACTTCAATTTGAACAAGATTGGTTCTAATGTTAGATTATTTAATAAATTACATGATTTCCCCCTTAGGCATACCCTCCAATCTTTCGAATGGTATGTTCATATATCAGGAATGGGTTGATAGTCACTACTCTTGACATGGATAGTAGGATAAAGCTCTGTTGGTGAAAGCATTTTACCTACATAAGGAGTGAACAAGTTTCAATTTTACCGATTCTTTTCCGTCTGTTATATTCTATTATATATGCTGGTAAATGTGTCAGTAATAAATGAAATGATATACAGTTGGTAGTACCTTCTTGATGCTCTGTTAATAATTGGAAGAGAAGACTGACCAATTGACCATCTTTACCTTTAAAATAAAGGATGACATGGGCAGAAATAACACTTTTGATTATATATGAGCCTATACAATTAAAGCGCTTAGCAATTTCATAGCGATGGAGGTGTAAAAATGTTATAGTGGTGATAAAATAGAGATATAGCGAAAAATAACAGAGATGCGTGAAACATCATTAGGTATAAAACCAAATATTTAAAGTTGATTTATTCTCATTCTAACATCATTTATGTGGAAAAGAGAAATATTATTTAATTTTATATATCAAAACCGAAAAATATCATGACTTATTCAGTCTAGATTTAGTGACTACAATGGTTTCAAATTTATATTGAGCACTTATGCCTCAAAATTAATTAAGTCTTTACCCTAACTTTGTTGACTTGGTTTAAAAGAAAACTAGTCAAATCAATAATTTTCTATTATTGTTGGTAAAGTGAACACTAAAAAGGTTTGATTTACGGGATGTAGCGGAATATAATAAGGCTTAAAACGGATCTATTGTTCAAAAGCGATATATTGAAAAAGCGTAGCGGTCGAAGAGCGCTATGAGCTATAGTAAGAGACTTTGCTGGGCTTTAGCCGGACTTTAATTGCATAGACGTTGAAAGTGTGTATAGATTGTGTATTTATATCTAATATGAAAGTATAATAAAAACTAACTTATAACTACCAGAGTAATGTAAATAAAGATAAAGAAACAATCACACTAGAGTTTTTATACTGGTTCAGACCCATCCTACATCCAGTCTCGAAACTCCCCTTCAGCCTTAAACTAGCAAACAACCCTCACTTTGCCAGGAGTAATAGGCTTGATACAAAAAGTCTTTTCTTGGCAAGTATGTGTTCTTAGTAACATTGATTTTGATTGCACGGTACAAATCATCCTATAATCTGCTTTGAGTAGTATTTGTATGTGAAGCTTTGATTTTAGGAAGTGATAAAAATGATGTATTGATTGCTTTTAGAAATCAAAGTATGCAAAGAGAAAAGAGAAATGATTCAGAAAATTCAAGTGAGTTATTTCTAAAAATCTTTACATATTTATATGCGTTCAAGGGTTTTCTTATGAAGTAACAACTTTTAATATGTTCTATTTTAGTATATGGGTAGCAATCTTTGAAGAAGAAGAAGAAGATATGCATTAAAGAGATATATATATGCACCTATTAGAATGAAGCAATTGTCTATTCAGGACTTTAGCCCGTTATCCAGGTTAGACGTTTGGGATAAAATTCAGACGTATGTCTCATTATATATTTTTTAACCCGAGAGCATAGTCAGACATCTAATACCTGTGTACTTATAAAATTAATTTGTTTTGAAATAATGAAAATCTTGTAAAAACTTTTATGTGCAATTTTATGTAAAAACTACTAAAGGAGATTTTACAAACCATCTATCTATGATTATAACACACTATAATAACTTCTCTAATACCCAAAATTCTTTTCTTCTACTGTTCGTCTTCAAGTCATGATATTTTGAATTCTTGAAGCATTTACCAGCAACCAGATGGAATATATTGTATGTGTATGATTGTATAGTTGTTGTCATCGAAACCATATAATATAGGTTCTAACGTTTTCCCTTTTTAATGATGATAACCATACAATTACTTATCGAACAAGCATATAATTTCCCCTGAATGTGATTCCGCCCCTATATACATGTAATATGGTATATCTCCCCCTTTGGTATTATCAAAAAGAGATACACAAGACATAAAATTTTGCAAGAAACACAAAGAACACAAGGTTTTACAGTGTCACAAATAATATCAAACATAGTCATACAAACAAAAATCGTTCTCAAGAAGTTTTATACACTTTTATGAATGAAAAGAGAAGATAACTTACTGATCTTGGAAATATCCCTAGAGATTAGAGGAATCTTCATCATATCCACTGCTTTGCCACTATGACTAGTCATAGTATTCCTCATCTTCTTGATGACTATAGTGCAGTAGGTCTTGTGTAGGCCAGGATATATCTTCGCTTTCCTCGGTACAATGGTTATTGGTATCTTACCAAGACGAGATTGTGGTGCTGGTTCATCTAAAGGCACTACGCCCGAAGAAGATCCCGGTTGAAACAACTGTGGTGGTGGTGGTGTCGGGAATGGACAATGTGATGAGCCGGAATTTTGGCCAATATCAATTTAATAATCTGTATTAAAAATTAATTTGATTTGATAATCTTTGTTAGTAGGATTTGAATTGATCTAATAATCTTCCTTTAATAAATATTTAATTAATGAATTTTATCTTTGAAAACTAATAAAATGTTTTCTATTTGTAATGTAAATATATTTGTATATATTGTAGATAGGTAAGCTTTGTTTTAAATTTAACAAATAAAGCATATTTTCTAATTCTAATAATTTTAGTAATTGGGAAATAGTGAGTTATTTAATATAAAGCTTTTCAAAGCTATTTAATAAATAACTATATGGTTTTAAATACTTAAGGAAAATGTTTAATTGTTTAAATTCATTTTAGCTTTAGTTTAATTAAATTAATTAACAAAAGGTTTGTTTTATTTTCTTTTTAAATATAGCTTGATAAATATATATAAGTTTAAAATACAATTTTACAAATGAAACATTAATGCATATAAGAAGATAAGTAATTTATAATAAAAAGATAATTTCTTTTATTAAATTATTTCAAATTGAAAAATTGTTATTTTAACCAATATTGATAATGTATTGTTTTTACAATTAGATTTTAATATAAATAGAATTGTTATTTCAAATTTAATTTGTGTAATTATGTATATATATATAACTTGATTTTAAAATTAGATTTTAGAATTCAATTTGGATTTGAATTTAAAGTTTTGAAATTCAAAAGGTAAATATTTTAAAATGTTTTGGATTTTAAAAATATTTATAAATGTAATTTGTTTTATTTCTTTAAAATTATTTATATATAAATAAGTACTTGTAAACTAATTAATTAAGTATATACTTATATTAACCTTAATTAACATTTAAAAATAAATACTAATTATTTAAAAACCAAGTGTTGTTACCTTCAGGCTTCATATAATATGTGTTAATTGATAAGTATATACAATTGACAAATGTTAAATATCTAAACAAGTGGAATTTTTGAATCTAGTTATTTTTATATAAATCATTTCAGCCTATATATAACTATTGTTCTCTTCCCTTCATTCTTTTTCTATCATCTTATTTTTCAAAAGATAAGAACAAATTTGAAATCAAATTTCGGTTGAAATAATTTCTCAAAATCAAAATATGTAAAACACTTCCTCAAAACCAGAAATAAATTCAAACATGCAAACCATTTTCATGTTTAAAATCAGTAATTTGTAATTCAATTTAAAAATCTAGAGCCTGTTTCTTAATTCAAACCTGAGATGAACAAGCCTGCATGCAATCTGAGACAAGCAACTCAAGTTTAAAACAAGAAGCAATTTAAGTTTTTAACTCAAGCAAACTACAACAATTCAAGTTTTCTCAGTCAAATGCTGTTTCAAAATTTGGTTCTCTGTTTATCTTCTTTAATCAGGTGAGTAACATCACTTTTAACAAGTTTATGTATATAAATATGGTTGCATGATTAATATCTGAAATAAGTATGTTTGTATATGTATATTGTTGAATTTCTAGATGTATGCATGCTCGTGAATATCTGTAAACCTCTCTGTTCACAGTTTCCAGGTCTTATTTTGATTTAAAATTCAAAATCTCTTGATTTAGTCTCTTTTTAAACTTAAGATTCAAATCAAACTTGTTTGTTTCATCACAAATTTTAGTTTAAAATTATATTTAAGTTAAGATAATATTGAAATGTTTCTGGAAATCATAAACAACTGATCAAACTTTGAACTAGTGAAAATTCAAACATCATAATTCAAAGTTTCAGGCTTAGGATCTGAAACATCATTCGAAAACATGATTTTTAAAACTAAAATCATAATTTTTAGTTTGAGCAGGAGTGTGCAATTCTGGTTTGATCAGAAATGATGTTTTGGGAAATTTTGGTGATCTCGAGGATTTAGGAGTTCGGGTTTTCTTCTGGTGGTAGTAGGATTATCAAAAATGGAAGGAAAATTGTCAGGAAGAGGATCAGATCATTGTGGAGGTGGCAGTTGTTGATTTCAGTTTGTAACCCTAGTTTTAACTAGGTTGAGTATTTTGATCATCACGTCTTCGCTGGTTGATCGAGTTCATCAGAACTCGGTGAGATGGAAGCTTAGTTGATGGCGAATGAGTGATCGAAAGTATAGGCACTTCGGTGGTCGGAGATGCGAGGACGAGGCGGTTTTAGGTTTTGATAAGGTGGTTCCAGGCTTTGTTCCAGGTTTGGTTTTGAACAGCTCGAATTCGATTTCGAGTATAGGATGATGATCTGATGATCGCGAGTGGGTGTAAGGGCGATTGTCGATGTGAGAAGATCACTGGAGATGGCTGGAGTTGGACGACGCCACCGTGCATGTGCATGGTGCACTTCCTGTTCCTGGTGATGTTTGATTTAGGAAAGTGGTATAATCTAGTTTATCTTGAGTAGTTCGAGTTTTGGCTCGAAGTAATGTAGGGTTTAACTCGAAGCAATTGAAGGGTTGGCTCGAGTATTGGTGTTACAGGTTTTTTTTTCTGGAAACCATTCTGTTTCAAATTTAAATTTGAAAGCAAGTTTTAAAACAAAGTTTAAAACCAAATTTTAAAGCATGGATTCAAAATTGAATTTGTATCCCAGTTTAAACAAATAAAGTTTTATAAAAATAAAATGTTTTAACAACTTTAAAATGTTTAAAGTGAATTTTAAAATAATTTGAATTTAAAATGAATTTGGTTTAAACTCTTTTAAAATTCTTTTATAAGATAAGTATTTCCTTAATATATGATTTAAAAGGGTTTTTAAATTGTTTTTAAACTTTGTTAAAGTTAAATTTGTATTCATTTTAAATCTTAAATTTGAAATGAAATTTGAAAGTAAAATGTTTCCAAATTTGTTGTAATTAAATCATTAATAAGGAAAATGTTTTTATTTTAAAGTTTATAAAGATTTAATGATTTGTGATTCATTAAATTATTAAGGTAATTAAAATGGATAATTAATTAATTTAATTAATTAATAATTTGGATTAATTAAGTAATTAAGGGTTTGAATAAATTAATTAAGGTTTAAGTTAATTAATTAAGGTTAATTAATTGGTAAATAAGATCATTAATTTGATAAGTTAAGATTCTTAATGATTAGAAATTAATTAATTAAGTAATTTAAATTAATTAAGTTACAGTTAAGCACTTAATTAATTAAATAATTAGTGATTAATTAAATGGTTATTAAAGATTAATTAAATTGTAATTAAAATGATTATTTTAAGTTTAATTACATAAGAAAAGTAATTAAAGAATTGTTAATAGTTAATGAAGGTCATTAACTTGAGATTATTAAATAATTAATTAATGTGATTAATTTTAATAATTAATTAGATTAATTAATTAAGGATAATCATCTATGGAAATGGGGTAAGTATAATTACTTAATAGAAGTAAATAAAGGAATTAATTACTCAATGTAATTAATTGAGTTAATGTGATTATTTTAAGTTAATTAATTAAGTTTGATTAATTTAATCACTGGATGATTTGATAAGTAATTACTTAATGTAATTAGTAAAGTGTAATTACTTAGTGAAGTAATTAAGATGAGTAATTACTGGATGTAATTAATTGAGGGTGGTTTATTAATGGAAGTAATTTGATTTTAATTACTTTGTGTAATTAATCAAGGGATTAATTAAGATATTTAATTAAGGAGTAATTAATTTATTTAATGAAGTAATTAAGGGTAGTTAATTACTAGATGATATTAATCAAGGGTGATTAATAAATGTGGTTAAATTAAAGATTAATTACTTAATGTAATTAATTTAAATAGAGTAATTAATTAAAATATAATTAAGGATCATTAATTAATATAATTGATGATGTAATTAAGGGGTGATTAATTAAGATTAGTTAATCAATAAAAATTGATTATAGAATAATTAATTAATGTAATTAATTAAGGATGAATGTAATTAATTATAGTTAATTAATTAATGAAGTAATTAAAGGATTAATTATTGTAAATGGTTAAGGATAATTAATTTGTGAAATTAATTAAAGGATAATTACTTGAATGTAATTAAAGGGTAATTAATCAAGAATGATTAATTAAGGTGGATAATTAAAGGATAATTAATTAATTGATTTGTAATTAATTGATGGTTATGTAAGCAAGATTTATAACGAGGAAAGTAATTAATTTAATTTACTTTAATTAATTAGAGATGAAGTAATTAATTTAATTCATTTTAAATTAATTATAGTGTGATTAGTCCTTGTTTGTGTATGGATGGATGATATTGGTTGCCTTGAATGGTTTGAGATCTCAGATATGAGATAAGTAATGCTGTGTGATATGGATGCTTTGGTTGAAGTGAGATGAAAATGTGAATTATCTATTTGTCATGATGATGTGAATTATCTGCCTATGTATATATAGATAATGAATTGAATTGTTTTAAACTTTAAAACAACTTGGACCTAAAAGATGGCGTTTTGGATTTCGATGTGACCGGGATCGGGTTTCCAGATTTGGATATTTGAAAACCACATCGATCCAAACTAACGATAGGTCATGAATCTCAAGCGAAGATGAAGATTCAGAGTGCAAGGGTTATCGTCGTTAACTCTGAGGGTGATTCAAAAATGAGTGTAACGAGATAATGCCTTCGGTTTCGTTCGAACCCAAAATGAACTTGTATGGATTGAATTCCTTCAGAACATCGTCAGGTGGACGACAAGCATTCTAAATTGATGTGTTCTTTAAAGGTAATCGTAGCCTCAAGCCTCATCAACCGGGAATGGCTAAAACAGGGGAGGTGCAACAAGGCTAAGTGGGTAGCACCCAAGTAGGACGAGATTTTCCCCTGTCTAGAAGTCTCTTTCGTTCGGCTGTGGGGCAGTTGATTTGCGACAACTGCCGGGGTTGTCTTGTTCGGGACTATCCAGTAAGGGATGGTTCCGGCCTTATGTTATAGGGGATTGGGAGTAATCCTCGGTACGTTGATATAGGCCACGTACTGTGACGGGCGGTACCCCAGTAGACCTGCCATTGTATGGAATCCAAACTCCAATGAGTGCCCTCGGATTTGATTGTATACCCATGTAGCTGGAATTTAATAAATGTAACAATTTCGGCTATTTTCTAGTTTTTTTGAAAACCCTAGACCCTATTATAATATCATTGGATTTCCTATCAAATGTTTTGGTTAGCGTAAGGTAAAAACTTACCCATTTTTATGTGTGGGAAGTCTTACGTGATACCTTTTGTTTTCAAAGGTTTTTCAAAGTTAAGCAACTTTAACCTGTTACTCACACCAGACCCATGTCTGACCTAAAGTTTATTTCTGTTTTTCTTAAACTCTTGGGTACTCATATTCTGTATGAGTAGTCGAGGGATTCAGGGTAGTTTTGACGAATTTCTGGAGGAGATTTGGAGCAGGAGGCTTCAGCATGTAGATATATAGAGTTTCAGTTGTGATGATGTATTGTATTGATGTACTTGAGTTGTATGATAGACATAAATTTATAACTGTCTAATTTGTGTTGTTTAAGCTGTGTAACTCTGATAGATGTTGTATACTAAGTATATTTATGTGATTAATATAATTTATTCGTTCCGCTGTTGAGATTCTGATGTTGTTTCTTTCTTTCTTCTCTATCTTTTCTCTTTTCTATCACTTTCTTTCTTACTCATGATGCATCTTTCTGGGTAGTGAAAGGCGGGTTGTGATAGTTGGTATCAGAGCATAGGTTGAGATAATACCTAGGCTCTGGAGTGGTGTCTATCTTGAGAGAGTGTATTTGTAATTTTAATATATATAAATATATATTTATTTCTACCTATTTGATTGGGTAACCTGTTCAGGTTTTCCAATATGAGTTCTAAAGGTAGATGGGATAGTGCTGTGTGTAGCACGACTACTGATGGAGTCTGATTTTTGAAGTTGGAAGTGTATCTGTCGAGACTGTAGACCCAATACCGTCTAGAGTGAGCTTTACCGTGGTGAAAGGATTTCATCGACCTCTGAAGGAAACCTATTAAAGTTCGGAGTCCATCTTTGAGGTGCAAGTTTGGATGAGTAAAGCTTGGATCTATCGGTTGAGCAGAAGCGAGTGATGGTATCTTGGCAACCCCAAGAGGTAGTAGCTGCGTGATGAGATGCAGTGACTATGGATGTTTCCAAAGATGTTCCTTTGGAGCAAGTTTAAGGAAGTGTGTCTGCATTGGTGATGTGGCTGAGTTTAGCAGGGTGCTTCTATTGGGTTTGAGGTCCGATTTTATCGAAGAGCTTTGGATAAGGATGTCTTTGGCATCTGGGTCAGCAGTGCAGGTTGGAATGTTCTGTGTGCCAGCGGGAAAGTCTTTTGGCTAAGCAGTTTTCTAGAGGTGGAGTTCAAAAGCAGCAGAGTAGATCCTTTTCTTCGATGGATTGGTTAGATAAGCATAAGCTATTCTGATTGGTAAAGAGAGAACAGTTTTCTTTGGATGTTAGGCTGGGTTGATCGCAAAAGTGACTTGCGATAGTTTGAGTGTTCTCTTGGATTGTTGGAATTTTTCCGAATGTCTTCAGGTAAGTCGAGGTTTGCCTTAGCATCTAGAGATTGAGTCTTCTTATTGACTAGGATTCTAGGAGCGGTACCGGTGGTTCAGTTTAGTTGAAGGATGGTTCCAAGAGATAGGATTTGGTGAAGCAGCTCAGGTTTTGGTGGAACTCCTGAGTTTTTTTTATGGATCTGTTGAACCATATTTCTGGGATATGTTGTCCAACCTATGCTCGTGTTCATCATCAGTATTTTCATCTGCTTCAGATCAGAGTTGTGCAGTGGAAGCAGTTTGAGAGTTCATATGTTTGTCTTTTTCGGATAGGAGAAGCAAGTTCAGTCTTCTGATGTTGTGGAGTAGAGTTTGTGCTCTTGATTTTGGTTGATCATGAGAAGATCATTCTGATGGGTCGTTTTTGGACCAGTTTGTTTCTAGAGGCATCAGCGAAGATTGAGCTGATCAGGAAGGATGAAGGCAGCCCAGGATTGTCAGAAGAGTTTGTGGATAAGAGCCAGAGGAATTTGGATTTTGAAATTGGAGATTTGATTTTGGATAAGTTCTCTCTGATCCAAGGAGCTATAAGATTTGATAAGAAAGGGAAGCTAGCTCCGAGGTGTATTGATCTTTTCTGTATTCTTGTAAAGAATAGTGCTTTGGTCTTCTGGGATTGAATTGCCAGTTTGGAAAACTGGAATTCATTGTGTTTCATGTATCTCTGAGGGAGTACGTGTATGATCCATCTCTGGTTGTGGAACCAGCAGTTGTAGAGGATTTGGTAGTGAGTCAGACTTATCTGTAGTCTGATATCCTATTCAGTTTTGTAGATCTAGATGAGTAGGAGCTCTATAGCTTAGTTTTATAGACTGTTTGGATTTTGTAGAGCGAGTATCCCGGTATTTATACCTGGAAACTCAAGGAAATTTTATCCAGATTTTGTCTAGATAGTTAGTTTTGTTTGATTGGGTAAATTGGTTGCTACGGTTGTTAGCATATGGTTGATAATATATGCTTGTGGTTTAAAATTAAAATCTTTAATGAGATAATTAATTACCTTTGCTTTTAAATTTCGAGGACGAAATTCTTTTAAGGGGGGAATGTGATGACCCGGAATTTTGGGCAATATCAATTTAATAATCTATATTAAAATTTAATTTGATTTCATAATCTTTGTTAGTAAGATTTGAATTGATTTAATAATCTTCCTTTAATAAATATTTAATTGATGAATTTTATCTTTAAAAGCTAATATAATGTTATCTATTTATAATGTAAATATATTTGTATATATTGTAGATAAGTAAGCTTTGTTTTAAATTTAACAAATAAAGCATATTTTCTAATTCTAATATTTTTAGTAATTGGGAAATAGTGATTTATTTAATATAAAGCTTTTCAAAGCTATTTAATAAATAACTGTATGGTTTTAAATACTTAAGGAAAATGTTCAATTGTTTAAATTCATTTTAGCTTAAGGTTAAATTTAAATAAATTAACAAAAAGGTTTGTTTTATTTTCTTTTTAAATATAGATTGATAAATATATATAAGTTTAAAATACAATTTTCCAAATGAAACATTAATACATATAAGAAGATAAGTAATTTATAATAAAAGGATAATTTCTATTATTAAATTATTTCAAATTGATAAATTGCTATTTTAACCAATATTGATAATGTATTGTTTTTACAAATAGATTTTAATATAAATAGAATTGTTATTTCAAATTTAATTTGTGTAGTTATATATGTATATATATAACTTGATTTTAAAATTAGATTTTAAAATTTAATTTGGATTTGAATTTATAGTTTTGAAATTCAAAAGGTAAATATTTTAAAATGTTTTGGATTTTAAAAATATTTATAAATGTAATTGGTTTTATTTCTTTAAAATTATCTATATATAAATAAATACTTATAAACTAATTAATTAAGTATATACTTATATTAACCTTAATTAACATTTAAAAATAAATACTAATTACTTAAAAAGCAAGTGTTATTATCTTAAAGCTTCATATAACATGTGTTAATTGTTAAGTATATACAATTGACAAATGTTAAATATCTAAACAAGTGGCATTTTTAAATCCAGTTTTTCTTTTATTTTTATTTATAAATCATTTCAGCCTATATATAACTATTTGTTCTCTTCCCTTCATTCTTTTTCTATCATCTTCTTTTTCAAAAAGTAAGAACAAATCTGAAATCAAACTTCAGCTAAAACAATTTCTAAAAATCAAAATCTGTAAAACACTTCCTCTAAACCAGAAGTAAATTCAAACATGCAAACCATTTTCAAGTTTCAAATCAGTAACCTGTAATTCAATTTAAAAATCTAGAGCCTGTTTCTTAATTCAAACCTGAGATGAATACACCTGCATGCAATCTGAGACGAACAACTCAAGTTTAAAATAAAAAGCAATTTAAGTTTTTAACTCAATCAAACTAGAGAAATTCAAGTTTTCTTAGTCAAAAGCTGTTTCAAAATTTGGTGCTTTATTTATCTTCGTTAATCAGGTGAGTGACATCACTTTTAACAAGTTTAAGTATATAAATCTGGTTGCATGATTAATATCTGAAATAAGTATGTTTGTATATGTATATTGTTGAATTTCTAGATGTATGATGTGCGCATGCTTGTGAATATCTATAAACCTCTCTGTTCATAGTTTTCAGGTTCTTGTTTTGATTTAAAATTTAAAATCTCTTGATTTAGTCTCTTTTTAAACATAAGATCAAATCAAACTTGTTTCTTTCATCACAAGTTTTAGTTTAAAATTATACTTAAGTTAAAATAATATTGATATGTCTCTAGAAATCATAAACAACCGATCAAACTTTGAAATAGTGAAAATTCAAACATCATAATTCGAAGATTTAGGCTTAGGGTCTGAAACATCGTTCGAAAACATGATTTTTAAAACTAAAATCATAATTTATAGTTTGAGGAGGAGTGTGCAATTCTGGTTCGACCAGAAATGGTGTTTTGGTGAAATTCTACTGATCTCGAGGATTTGGGAGTTCGGGTTTTCTTCTGGTGGTAGTATGATTATGACAGAGGGAAGGAAAATAGTCAGGAAGAGGATCAGATCATTGTGGAGGTGGCAATGGTTGATTTTAGTTTGTAACCCTAGTTTTAACTAGGTTGAGTATTTCGATCATCACGTCTTCGCTGGTTGATCGAGTTCATCAGAACTCGGTGAGATGGAAGCTTAGTTGATGGCGAATGAGTGATCGAAAGTATAGGCACTCCGGTGGTCGGAGATGTGAGGACGAGGCGGTTTCAGGTTTTGATAAGGTGGTTCCAGGCTTTGTTCCAGGTTTGGTTTTGAACAGCTCGAATTCGATTTAGAGTATGGGATGATGATCTGATGATCGCGAGAGGGTGAAAGGGCAATTGCTGATGTGGGAAGGTCACCGGAGATGGCTGGAGTTGGACGGCGCCACCGTGCATGTATACGGTGCACTTCCTGTTCCTGGTGATGTTTGATTTGGGAAAATGGTATACTCGAGTTTATCTCGAGCAGTTCTTGTTTTGGCTCGAAGTAATGTGGGGTTTTACTCGAAGCAATTGAAGGGTTTGCTCGAGTATTAGTGTTACAGGTTTTTTCTGGAAACCTGTCTGTTTCAAATTTAAATTTAAATTTAAATTTAAAAGCAATTTTTAAAACAAAGTTTAAAACCAAATTTTAAAGCATGGATTCAAAATTGAATTTGTATCCCAGTTTAAAATAAATAAAGTTTTATAAAAATAAAATGTTTTAACAACTTTAAAATGTTTAAAGTGAATTTTAAAATAATTCGAATGTAAAATGAGTTTGGTTTAAACTCTTTTAAAATTCTTTATAAGATAAGTATTTCTTTAATATGTGATTTTAAAGGGTTTTTAAATTGTTTTAAACTTTGTTAAAGTTAAATTTGTATTCATTTTAAATCTTAAATTTGAAATGAAATTTGAAAGTAAATTTTAAAGTAAAATGTTTCTAAATGTGTTGTAATTAAATCATTAATAAGGAAAATGTTTTTGTTTTAAAGTTAATAAAGATTTAATGATTTGTGATTCATTAAATTAATAAGGTAATAAAAATGGATAATTAATTAATTTAATTAATTAATAATTTGGTTTAATTAAGTAATTAAGGGTTTGAATAAATTAATAAAGGATTAAGTTAATTAATTAAGGTTAATTAATTGGTAAATAAGATCATTAATTTGATAAGTTAAGATTCTGAATGATTAGAAATTAATTAATTAAGTAATTAAGATTAATTAAGTTACAGTTAAGCACTTAATTAATTAAATAATTAGTGATTAATTAAATGATTATTAAAGATTAATTAAATTGTAATTAAAATGATTATTTTAAGTTTTATTACATAAGAAAAGTAATTAAAGAATTGTTAATAGCTAATAAAGGTCATTACCTTGAGATTATTAAATAATTAATTAGTATGATTAATTTTAGTAATTAATTAGATTAATTAATTAAGGATAATCATTTATGGAAATGGTGTAGGTATAATTACTTAATTGAAGTAAGTAAAGGAATTAATTACTCAATGTAATTAATTGAGTTAATGTAATTATTCTAAGTTAATTAATTAAGTTTAATTAATTTAATCACTGGATGATTTGATAAATAATTATTTAATGTAATTTGTAATGTGTAATTACTTAGTGAAGTAATTAAGATGAGTAATTACTGGATGTAATTAATTGAAGGGTGGTTTATTAATGGAAGTAATTTGAGTTTAATGACTTTGTGTAATTAATTAAGGGATTAATTAAGGAGTAATTAATTTATTTAGTGAAGTAATTAAGGGTAGTTAATTACTGGATGAGATTAATCAAGAGTGATTAATAAATGTGGTTTAATTAAAGATTAATTACTTAATGTAATTAATTTAAATAGAGTAATTAATTAAAATATAAATAGGGATCATTAATTAATATAATTAATGATGTAATTAAGGGGTGGTTAATTAAGATTAATCAATCAATAAAAAGTGATTATAGAATAATTAATTAATGTAATTAGTTAAGGATAAATGTAATTAATTATAGTTAATTAATTAATGAAGTAATTAAAGGATTAATTACTATAAATGGTTAAGGATAATTATTTTGTGAAATTAATTAAAGGATAATTACTTGAATGTAATTAAAGGATAATTTATCATGGACGATTACTTAAGGTGGGTAATTAGAGGACAATTAATTAATTGATTTGTAATTAATTGATGGTCATGTAAGCAATATTTACAATGATGAAAGTAATTAATTTAATTTACTTTAAATTAATTAGAGATGAAGTAATTAATTTAATTCATTTTAAATAAATTATAGTGTGATTAATCCTTGCTTATGTATGGATGGATGATATTGGTTGCCTTTAATGGTTTGAGATCTCAGATATGTGATAAGTAATGCTGTGTGATATGGATGTTTGTTGAAGTGAGATGAAAATGTGAATTATCTATTTGTGATGATGATGTGAATTATCTGCCTGTGTGTATATAGATAATGAATTGAATTGTTTTAAACTTTAAAATAACTTGGACCTAAAAGATGGCGTTTTGGATTTCGATGAGACCGAGATTGGTTTTTCAGATTTGGATATCCGAAAACCACATCGATTCAAATTAATGATAGGTCGTGAATCTCAAGTGATGATGAAGATTCAGAGTGCAAGGGTTATCGTCGTTAACTCTGAGGGGGATTCCTAAATGAGTGTAATGAGATAATGCCTTCAGTTTCGTTCGAACCCGGAATGAACTTGTATGGACTGAATGCTTTCAGAACATCGTCAGGTGGACGACGAGCATTCTAAGATTTATGTGTTCGTTAAAGGTAATCGTAGCCTCAAGCCTCGTCAACCGGGAATGGCTAAAACAGGGGAGGTGCAGCAAGGCTAAGTAGGTAGCACCCAAGTAGGACGAGATTTTTCCCGTCTAGAAGTCCATTTTATTCGGCTGCGTGGGGCAGTTGATTCGCGAAAACTACCAGGGTTGTCTTGTTCGAGACTACCCAATAAGGGATGGTTTCGGCCTTGTGTTGCAGGGGATTGGGAGTAATCCTCGGTACGTTGATCTAGGCCACGTACTGTGACGGGTGGTACCCCAGTAGCCCTGCCATTGTATGGACTCCAAACTCCAATAAGTGCCCTCGGATTTGATTGTATACCTATGTAGCTGGAATTTAATAAATGTAACAATTTCGGCTATTTTCTAGTTTATTTGAAAACCCTAGACCCTATTATAATATCACTGGATTTTCTATCAAATGTTTTGGTTAGCGTAAGGTAAAAACTTACCCATGTTTATGTGTGGGGAGTCTTACGTGATACCTTTTGTTTTCAAAGGTTTTTTAAAGTTAAGCAACTTTAACCTATTACTCACACCAGACTAATGTCTGACCCGGAGTTTACTTCTGTTTTTCTTAAACTCTTGGGTACTCATATTATGTATGAGTAGTCGAGGGATTCAGGGTAGCTTTGACGAATTTTTGGAGAAGATTTGGAGCAGGAGGCTTCAGCGTGTAGATATATAGAGTTTCAGTTGTGATGATATATTATATTGATGTACTTGAGTTGTACAGAAAATTATAACTGTCTAATTTGTGTTGTGTAAGTTGTGTAACTCTGATAGATGTTGTATACTAAGTATATTTATGTGATTAACATGATTTATTCATTCCGTTGTTGAGATTATGATGTTGTTTCTTTCTTTCTTCTCTATCTTTTCTCTTTTCTATCCCTTTCTTTCTTACTCATGATGCGTCTTTCTGGGTAGTGGAAGGCGGGTTGTGACAGAGAAGGTGGAGACCGTGAAGAGGAACGACCCCTAACCTTTCTCAATACTTACCCTAAAGTGGAAACGACCTTTTCTAATGTTTTTTCTACTTTGTTCATTCTGGTAGAAAAAGATCGTTGTGGGCAAGAGATCTTTTTATCTAATGCCTTTTAGTTCATGGAGGGGAGATATTGGTTTTGTAATGCAACATCTCGATAGTTCTCCCGTAGCCCAGCTGCAATTTTGGCTTTTCGAATTTCTGAGTCAAAGTAACACTCAATAGGTTCTGAAGGTCTTGTAGATTGGGAAAATCAAGTTGGAGTTTGTTGTTGTTATTGTTGTTGTTGATACTGTGAGAAAGGTGCTATTCTTGGCGGAGTTTCAAGAAGATATATCAAAGATAAAAATCTATTCCACTATCTCTAACGACAATTCCTTCATATTAGGAAAGATATGAAGGGATGCCAAATGATCATAGAATTCTCATGATATATGGAGCATAAATGATGCTTTGACGTTGAGGCGTCCAAAAGCTTTTAATTTGCTCAAAAACGTATTGTGCCTAGTTTACTTCAATATGGCCAAATATAACATACAAAGCTTTATGATCATCTTCATATACTTGTTCATGACTATCGAATCTTGGGATGATTGTGTTGATAAGCATACGATTAAGTAGTCGAGCTTTAGGACGAAAACTTGGTATTTTTAATTTATGCATGTTGTCTTCCCAAATAAGATGAGCAACAATATCTCATGGTGCATGTCTTGTATTAGGAACATCTTGTAATCTAATTCACGTGTAAAAACAATGAAGAATTTGTCTAAGCATTTCAATATTAGATTTTATGGTCGTTCACTTGTCCAAATCCAATTTTCATCATTAGAAGAATTCCAAACTTTTAAAGAGCATAATGATAAGGAAAATAAATACCGTTAATTGATCTATTTTTCCAACATTATCATTATAGTTAATTAGATGATAAATATTATCATCTTCAGTCAAATCGACAATATCATAATGAATAAATCGACGTATTGGATAAAATAGATCAGAACGCAGAGGCTTTTTCTCCAAATCCTGCAATTTTTTATTTCCATTCTCATTCTCAATAATCCATTCTTCCATGTGATAGTCAGTAACGAAGCCTTGAGTAGAAGCTTGAGAGCTTTGTCCTTAGTATCCTTCTTTCTTTTAGCAACGGGAGTTTTGGGTTTTGGAGCCATTGATTTGAGATTTAGAATGAGTAAATTGATTTGGGGTTTTAGGGTTTTGAAAATGGGAAATGGTGAAAATTGAGAGAAGCTGAAAATATTATTTATATACATATGTGTGTGTGTGTGGTGAAAAATTGTGGGCTCAGGCGAATAATAGGTGTCTGGAACTATTGGTCAGACGTTTGGACATGGATAAATTTTGAAGCAGAGGATCCGGTCAGATGTTTGGAAAGAACTTCAGATGTCTGCGTTTAGGGAATAATCTTTCCAAAGAGAACCGACAGACATCTGGCCTACTTTTCAGATGTCTGTGCTGAAGCACGAATTTTTCCAGAGCCCTCATTCAGACGTCCGGTTTTAAATTCAAACGTCTAAGCCGAAACAAAAATTTTCCAATGACCTTAGATAGACGTCTGCCTCTATACTCAGACGTCTAGTTTGTATTGGTATTCTTTTCCTCCCTATTTCTGTTATATGTAAAAAAATTAATCTTAAATATGATGAAAATCACAAACGATTATTCATGAACATACGTGCTTACTTTGTATAATACTAAACGCCTCTCCGTTACGAAAGACTTCTTTAGTTTTCATTAGTCGAGTTAGAAGAACGAGTCTTTTGTTTTTCCCACGAATTTTGTTCAATCTTAGTTTGTTCGGAAGATGGATTAAGAGGAGATCAGTATGGATGGGCAGGACTATGTTCGGTGTTCGATGTCCCTTCTCCCCGTAGATTCTGCGGGGTAACATTACCATCTTTGCTCAGAGTATCAATGAAGCGGGTGACTTCTTATGAAGACAGTTCTTTGTTGAAGAGTGTCCGCACATTGTAAAAAGACATTTTTCTAGAAAACGTATATGCAAGCTTTGTTCTTCTTACTTATAGTACATTTCCTTTTGTACTCTGATCATTTCTTGTTGGTAGTGACATATCTTATCTAGTTTATTATGCACGGATGGTGATTCTAAGTTGATATTCATCTTAAGCCTTTTTGCTAATTGGTGAATATCCCATGCGATACAACGCTTAAAAAGTTGGTGAAATGGATTTGTTTGATTGTGGGGTGACATTTGAAGGGGAAGAATAGGTACCATTCGATGATGATGAGCTGTAATCTATTGAAGAGAAGTCAGAGTTTCTCTCAGAAGACATGATTTTTGGTTTGGAAGAGAGGGCCTTTTTAAAGAATATAATATATATGTGCATTTGATCTCCTATATATAAAGTAGTTATTTAAATATATAAAGTATTTTTAAAGCAAAAAGTTAATGACTAAAACTAGAAAATTTAGTTTGTGGTTGAATGATATATGACCACAGAAAACTGTTAATCTATTTTAAATAATTAAAGAAGTTCAGATGATGAACATATACCTAGTTCTTTTCTAAGTTTATGAAAGATGCTTCGCATGATGGTTTTTTAAAAATATCTACGATTTGGTTTTTGGTATTAATAAATTCTAAAGATATGATACCTTTTTTATGTTATCTCTAAGAAAATGATGTCGGACATCAACATATTTAGTCCGAGAATGGTTTATAGGATTCTTAGATAGGTTTATGGCACTTGTATCATCGCAATATATAGGTGATCGAGTTATAGTTTTACCAAAATCTTGAAGGTTTTACTGCATGATATAACTTGTGCACAAGCCAAAGCTACAGAAATGTATTCTGCTTCGCAGGTCAAAAGTGATACAAAATTCTATTTTTACTGAACTATGAAACTAGAGATTGATCGATAAAGTGACTTGTCCCACTTATACTTTCCTATCGGTTTTGTAACCACCGAAATCTGCATCACTATATAATACGAGTTCGAAAGAGCTGCCTTTAGGATAGAAAAGACCGTAATCCTGAATGTTGGTTAAGTAGAACGAAATACGTTTAACTGCTCGATAGTGTGAATCTTTTGGTTGTGCTTGAAATCTTGCACATAAACACACACTCATCATAATATCGGGTCTACTAGCCGTTAAGTATAATAGTGATCCTATTATACTTCGATATAATTTTTTGATCAAAATCCTTTCCGTTTCATCTTTGTCTAAATGGCTACTGGTGCTCATGTGTGTTGGTTTGCTAGATGTCTTTTCCTTTCCAAACCGTTTTAACAAATCATGACAATATTTTTCTTGATTTATAAAAATACCATTTCTAAATATTTAGTATGTAATCATAAAAAAAATTAATTCTCCCATATACGACATTTCAAATACATTTTTCATGACATTTGCAAAATTATTACATAACTTATCATTTGTTGATCCAAATATTGTGTCGTCTACATATATTTGAACAAGTAAGATACCATTATGATCTCTTTTTATAAACAAAGTTGTATCTATTTTTCCAATTTGAAATTCAGAAGTTATTAAATGAGTTTTTAGTCTATCATACCAAGCACGAAGTGCTTGTTTTAAACCATATAAAGTTTCCTTTAGTTTATATACATGTTCATGAAATTTTTCATGTATGAGCAATGGAGGCTGCTCGATATAAACCTCCTGTTTTATAAAATTGTTTAAAAAAGCACTTTTTATGTCCATTTGAAAAAGTATAAAGTTATGTTGACATGCAAAAGCTAGTAACATTCGGATGGTTTCTAGACGTGCCATTGGAGCAAACATTTCTTCATAGTCAATGCCTTCCTCTTGATTATATCTTTATGCTACTAACATTGCTTTGTTCCGAACAATTTTCCCATTTTCATCTGTTTTATTCTTATGAACCCATTTTGCCGTGATTACGGATTGATCCGTAGGTTTCGGTACAAGTTCTCATACTTTATTTCTTTCGAATTGATTAAGTTTTTCTTGCATTGCCATAATCCATGACTTGTCATTCGATGCTTCTTTATAATTCTTTTGCTCAAAATTTAAAATGAATGCGATGTGACTCATTCGATTTAATTGATGTCTGGTGGAAACTTTTGTATTCAAATCACCAATTATATTGTTAATTGGATAATCTTTCAAAATATGAGGTGGTGACCTTAACATTTTCTCATTGTCAATAGTATTCTCATCATAGTTATTTGAAGCAGTATTATTTTCAAATGGTTTTGTCAAAATTTCATCATCATCACCGTTTTTGTTATTGGAAAAGTTTTCGTCAAATGAGACATTTAGATTCTCTTCTATAGTACTAGTACGTTTATTAAATACTCTACAAGCTTTGCTACGATCTAAACATCCAACAAAGGTTCCTTCTTCGGCTTTTGAATCAAATTTTCCAAGATTATCTTTAGTGTTTAGTATAAAACATTTTGAACCAAATATTCCAAATTATGATACTTTGGGTTTTTTACCAAAAAAATTTCATAACAAGTATTTTTGTTTAAAGGATGTGATATAACACAGTTTAACACATAAGAAGTAGTAGCTACGGATTCTGCCCAAAATTGGTAGACCACCATCGTTAAGCATAGTTCGTGATTATTTAAGTGTACGATTTATTTTTCTACAGCACCATTTTGTTGTGGTGTTCTGGAGAATGAAAAATTATGTGAAATTCCCTTTTTGTTATAAATTTTTTAAAAACAACGATTTCGAATTCACCTCCGTGATCACTTCTTATACTTTTTATTTGAAGATTCATTAAGTTTTTAATTATTTTAGCAAAAATTTTAAACAACTCAAACGCATCACTCTTATGTTTTAAAAACAGTGTCCATGTATATCTTGAAAAATCATCTACAATAACAAATACATACTTGTTATGATTTATTGAACGTACTTGAGTAGGTCCAAATAAATCAAGGTGTAATAATTCTAAAGGTTGTTTGGTAGAAATTTCCTTTTTAAATTTAAGAGAACTCTTTTTTAATTTTCCATATTAACATGCATCACATAAATTTTTAACTTTATAGTCTATTTTATGAAGACCTCTAACCAAATTGTGTTTAGCCAATTTGTTTACAAATCTAAAATTTAGTGACACAACCATTTGTGCCATTTCCATGGATCATTAAAATCTGTGGATAGGCGTAAATCGTTGGAGTTATTAAACTTCATATCTAATACATAGATGTTTCTTTTTCTTAATCCTTCAAAGATTAGATTTTTATTTTGATCAAATATGTTGCATTTATTATTTTCAAAATCAATTTTGAATCATTTGTCGTAGATTTGACTAATACTTAATAGGTTATGTTTTAGATTTTCAACTAAAAGAACATTAGTAATAACAGGTAAAGTGGACATATCGACATTGATGACATCTCCAATTCCAATGAAAATTCCTTTTGAATTATCTTCGAAAGTTACAGTACCACCATCTGTGTATGTTATATTCGATAAATATGTGCATTCCCAGCCATATGTTTGGAGCATCCGCTATCAAGTATCCATTTTTTTCTTGTTATTAGATTTTTTTGAGTACCTACAAGATAAAAACAATTTAATTAGTACCCACTTCCTTCGTTAGGGTCCTAAGTGTTAGAGAGTGAAGGTGGCCATACCCAGTAGGGTTTGGGACTTTAAAAGAGTAATTTTCATTATGAAAAACACTTTTCAAATAGTTATATATGTGTTTTTGTCTAATTAATTTGTTACCAGATTTTGGAATCCATATTTTTATTATTTTAGAGTTAGAAGCTTTTTCTCTAGTATGTTGCTTCTTGAACCTTTTATATAACGAGCTATAGTTTCTAGGATAATTTATTAATTTACGCCAATTTTAAAAACTAATTACAAATTTAGATCGGTTTTATAAGTTACTACAAAAATAGACCACTTTACACCACATCAGCGCCATGCGTACTCGTGGCATTTCAAATGCCGCCAGTATGTTTTTTTTTTTAATTCTGGATGGCATTTGAAATGCCTTCAGTGTGCGGCATTTCAAATGCCTCCGATATTTTTTTTACAGAATAGTTTGTGGCATTTGAAATACCGCAAACTTTTTTTCCTAAAAGGTACCGGTGGCATTTGAGATGCTGCTAGTACACGTAGCGTTGATTTGGCACAAACTGGTCTATTTTTGTAATAAATTTTAAAACTGCCTAAATTTGTAATTAGTTGTTAAAATTGGGCCAAATTAACAAATTATCCTAGTTTCTATGTCTTGAAGTTTTTTTAAATCCTAATCCATTCTGATTTTCAGGTGGTTTAGAAATTTTGATTAAATTGTCCAAATTCTGCTTTTCTTTATTGAATTTAGAAACATTGTTTGTAGTCTTATCTAACCCACTTTTAAGATAAGAAATTTTGGATTTTGACACTTCTAGATTATCCTTTAATACAATGTTTTCTTTTCTAATATCATCATTTTCTAGTTTAACTTTCATATATCACATAATAAAGAATCATTTTGAATAGATAGACTCTTGCATTTTTCTTATGTAGTTTATAATTCTTCTTATAGAATTGTTTTCTCATCATTTAATAATCTTATTTCTAGTTCCATTCGATTAAATTTAGCAACATATTCTTTATTTAACTTTTTAGTTTCTCTATTTTTGTCATCTAGTTCCATGCTAAGTTCTAAAATTTCATTATAAATAAGATTAGGACATACTTCCTCAGTGTTTGCCATGAAGCATAAATTGGCTTACTCAGAATCATTATCACTGTCACTGTCTGATGTTGAAGATGACTCCTAGTCATCTTAAGTTACTTGAAAAGCCCGTTTTCTTTTCTTGAATTTCTCGTACTTGCTTTTCTTTTTGTCGTTATTGAGTTCTTGGCATTGTTTCTTTATGTATTCGAACTTATCACATCCAAAGCATTTGATTGAAGTTTGGCTTGATGAATTTGACACTAGTAGAAAAATAGTATATTCCAACGCCCCTGTTCCAACGGCCGCCAACGGCTATTCCAACGGCCCGCTAATTTTTTACGTAGCCGCTGGAAGCCGTTTGAATCCATTGGAAATAAGCCGTTTGCGGCCGTTGGAAATTTTCCTGAGATATCAACCCGCGAGCCATCTTCTCCCTCATTCTCATCTTCCCCAAATCAAATCCCCAAATCCCCCATCTCCTACCAAACTGTCGCTGCCCCAAAAACCATCCAAATCACCTCCTACGCCATCTATAAGGTACTCCGGTCCATCTCCATCCTTCTACGTCTCCAAATCAGGTATTTTTTTCTATACCTAAATTTTTGGTTTTTTTGATTTAGGGTTTAATTTGACTTGTGCTTATTTCCTACTTGTTATTGTATGCATATTACATCATGCTATCCCCTAATTTTAGTTATTATCGCATAATAAACAAGTTATTACTGATTGAAAATTTTGTAATTTAGGATATTTTAATAGTTTATATATGTTGATGGTTAGTATTGAACGTATGTGTGTGATAGAGTTTATTGCATTCGGAATCCGTTAGAACGGATATTGGATTTGTGCGAATACGATTTTTGTATTTGTAGGAACACGTGAATTTGTAAAAAATGAATTTTGTGTACAAATTTAGTGTATAAAATGAATTTAGTACTTATGTAATAAAACGGTAAAATATAAAACAATATTAATTAAACGAATTATATTTTCAAATTTAATATAAACAAATATTTAAATCCTTAGATATTATTTGGCCCCGTCTGACAAGTGTTGTATATGATCGTTTTAGGGATATTCGTTTTTTCCACAAAACGGACAACTCTATTCGTCTGATACATCATTTGTCGGATTTGTCCCAGTATTGAACAAGTTACAAACACTATAAAGTAATTATATTCCGTCAATCATATCACTTTAAACGGTTCACAAAATTTCGACGGCATTTCCTTTACGTTCCTTGTGTACATGCATTTGTGTACGATACAAGGAACACGGGGGAAATGCTGCCGAAATTTTGTGAATCGTTTAAAATGATATGATTTACGGAATATAATTACTATTGTGTTTGTAATGGGAAGTAGGATGACCGACCATCAAAGAAAGACACATAAGTGGCAATGAAACAATAGTTGCTTATTTAAAATAAAGTTTGTGAAATTAGCAGTTTGCGGCCGTTGGAAGCCGCTGGAAAATTTCCTGCAAAATATAAAATGAATGATTTATAACATTTTTACTCTATCATAGGTTTTCTAGTAGGGAAACATGGTCAATTACTTTAATGATCAGAGCTGGATGTATCAAAGAAGGGAAATTAGTGGCGCAATAAGCGAACATTTTCTAAAAGGGGTACAAGTGTTCATCGAATTTGCTATAAGTAATATTGCAAACGATGAAGAAATTCGTTGTCCGTGTAGTAGATGCAAATTGTTGAACTATTTAGAACCGAATATGGCTAAGGTTCATTTGTGCCAATTCGGTTTCGTACCCAATTATTTGTTGTGGGGTCGTCATGGAGAAATTGTAGCCCCTAATAATCAAGAACAGTCGGTGGAGGTCATCAGTGAAGAAGGTAGTACGAATCTCATAGAATATATGGTCGAAGATGCAGCACGATCAATGTTCCCTACCGTTGTAATTGATAACGACGATGTTAACATCGAAGAGGAACCAAATGTTGGAGCTAAAAAAAATATGATTTATTGGATCATGCTAAAAAACCCTTTGGAATGGATGTTTAAGCGGCTCTCAATTATCGGTAACTGCAGAATACATTGCAATGAAATCAAAATACAACCTTACAGAAGCTGCATTTACGGCTGTTGTGCAAGCTGCTAAACGTCATATGCCATCCGATAATTTAATGTGCGAAAATTATTATGAAGTGAAAAAACTTATGTCATCTTTCGGTTTGCCATATCAAAAAATAGATACATGTTTAAAGGGTTGCATGTTGTATTGGAAAGAAGACATCAATCTTAGAAATTGTAAAATATGTAATCAGGAAAGATACAAATCGAGGAAAAAGAAGGGAAAAGAAGTTCCGTACAAGCGTATGCATTATTTTTCCCTCACCCCTAGACTTCAACGATTATATGCATCATCTGTAACAGCGCATCATATGAGATGGCACGGTGTGAGAACACCTCAAGAAGGTACGTTGACACACCCAGCCGAGGGAGAAGTATGGAAACATTTTGACAAGAAATATCCCGATTTCGCAGCGGAGAGCTGAAATGTTAGACTAGGTTTATGTACAGACGGCTTCTCACCGTTTTCTCAGTTTGGTTCTAAATATTCATCTTGGCCTATAATAATCACACCTTACAATCTACCTCCGTGGATGTGTGTGAAAACTCCATATATGTTTCTCACGATTGTTGTCCCTGGTCCTGATGATCCGACACAGGGCATTAATGTTTACTTACAACCGTTAATCGAAGAGTTGAAAATATTATGGTATGAAGGAGTTGAAACATACGACATATCAAAAAAGAAAAAATTTCGGATGTTCGCTTCTTTGTTATGGACTATTAGCGATTTTCCTGCAAATGCAATGCTTTCGGGTTGGAGTACGGCCGGTCGTTTTGCTTGTCCTTATTGCATGGAAGAAACACGAGCATTTTCTTTGCCAAATGGAAAGAAAATTTCATGGTTTGATTGTCATCGATGTTTTCTTCATATTAATCACCCTTTTAGAAGAGTCAAAAAAAACTTCATAGCTAATAGACATGAGACTTTACGACCACCAGCGGTTTGGTCAAGCGAGGATATATATGAACTTGTAAAAGATTATCCAAAGATACACGAGACCGGACAACAAGAAGAAATTCAAGGTAAATCGACGTTTCATAATTGGTGCAAACAAAGTATATTCCGGGAATTGCCTTATTGGAAAAATCTATTAATCCGTCATAACATTGACGTGATGCATAACGAAAAAAACGTATTTGATAATGTGTTTTATACAGTTTTGAATGTGAAGGGCAAGACTAAGGACGATTTGAAATCTAGACGTGATATAAAGCAAATATGCAATCGTCCTGAGCTTCATATGACTCCCGACAATAAAAAATCCAAAGCATGCTATGAACTAGACAGCAACCAAGTTAAAGTACTGTTACAATGGGTGGAAGGATTACGATTTCCCGATGGAATTTCCTCTAATCTTCGTAGATGTGTCGACTATAAAAATGGGAGACTGAGTGGAATGAAAAGCCATGATTGTCATGTAATGATGGAAAATTTGTTACCCATCGCTTTCAAAGAATTGTTACCGGTAGAAGTTTGGACGGTAATAACAGAACTTAGTTTATTTTACAAGGAGCCTTGTTCAACTACGTTAAAAGTTGACCGTCTACTTAAACTTGAAGAAGAAATTCCTATACTGCTCTGCAAACTGGAGAAAATATTTCCTCCGGGTTTCTTTAATGTAATGGAGCATTTACCTGTTCATCTTCCATATGAAGCACGTCTTTGAGGTCCTGTGCAATATGAATGGATGTATCCATTCGAAAGGTATGTTACTATATTGAGTATGTAAATGTTGATTTAAGTATAAATATAGTAGTTAATGCTTAACCCAAATATTTTTTATTAGGCACTTAAATCATTTAAAGAAAAAAGTGAGACAAAAAGCTCGAGTTGAAGGTTCTATTTGCAAATCATATATCGAAGAAGAAGCTTCTTTCTTTTTCTCTCATTATTTTAAAGACCATGTGAACTTATCATTTGTAAGTGTTCCGCGTAATGACGATCAGGCCGTTGAACAAGATTCTTCTTCTCAATCAGTATTATCTATTTTTAAACAACATGGCCGACATGCTAGAAGATGTGAGGAAGTATGGCTAGATGATAAAGAATACCATGTAGCACACACATATATTCTTCTTAATTGTCCTGAAGTTGCACCATTTGTTAGGTAATTAGCACATTCCAATTTTTGTTAAATTTAATACTACACGTGTGAATAAATAATAATGTAATATATCATGTTTGTGTTTGCAGTATTTATGAATCACAAAATCCAGGCGGCGATTTAAGCAAAGATTTCAGTACTTCGTTTTCGAAATACGTTTCTGATCCCACAAATAATGTGCTCGATAAAGGACTGAAACATTTGGCGTTTGGACCGAAAAGAAAAGTTAATACGTATCCAATATTTTTTGTTAATGGATATAAATTCAACACCAAAGAATACGATGCTGAAAATTTAACAAACAATACTGGTGTATTTGTTAAAGGCAGTGATGACCCTAATAATCATATAAATGATTTTTATGGCGTGTTAACTCAGATATTGCAGTTGACATATTTTACAAGACCCGTGGAGGATGTTTATTTGTTTAGATGCAACTGGTTCAGCAATGTTCCAGGTTTTGGTATTAACGTGCAACCAAAATATAATCTTATAGAAATTAAACATACCTCAGGTTATCAAAAGTACGACCTATTTATACTAGCCAAACAAGCCCTACAAGCTTATTATGCCCCTTATCCATCTCTAAAAAGGGATAAAGCAGATTTGTCTGCGGTTTTTAAAACCAAAGCAAGATTTACGTTCGATGGACAAAATATTCCAAATGAACAAGCCTATCAAGCAGATCTGGAAGAAAATGCTGAAATAGCAATTACAGACGATCAAACTGATTTTGGACCTTTAAATGATGAGACAAATGTATTAGTCGAAGCATTTGAGAGTGTAGAGGAAAACGACATAGGGCACGAAACCGAGTCTGAATCAGAAAATGATGAGGACGACTGAGTAATATCCGGTAATTTTTAAAAGTATTCACATTACATTGATCTCTGATTAATAATGCATTTATCCAATTTATACAATTTTAATGACAATAAGTGTATACTCACACACTCAACACATACACAACATGACACATTTGTAGCATATTGTATTACATTTTTTAATGGTTCATCATATCATGATTATTATGAATTGTATATGTATGTATATATGGCAGGTATATATATTACGTCCGGTTCCGGTTCTGGTTCTGAGTCTCGGCGACGTGGCTCTTCACGTCATATTGGAGAGAGTAGTGGTGAGCCACCTGCTCGGCCACTTGTTTACTTGCAGCCTAAGGCTGATGAGACGTAAGTATCATGATTAGCAAGCATAGCATTTTAATTTTTTAATTGTACATGATATATCTACAATTGTCTAAAGTTCAATTTTATATTTAACGCGGTGGATTTGAGTTGGAGCCATCCAAAGTGGTTCTGAACATTTCGAAGCAGGCGTACATGGCTAGGATGACCGATTGCTGGCCCAAGTGGGGCAAGATCCCCGATGACGTGAGAGAGACGATTTGGCAAGATTTTCTGGTAAGTTCATACCGCTTTACAAGATGATTAATTAAATACAAATAAATAATTAGTAATATTTTCTCATTGTACAGGACGCCATAGATTTGCAAGAGCCCGACGTCAATTTAGTTCAGCGACACTGGAACTCCAGGATCGCGAAGAACTATAGGGAGACTATGTTGGAGACTAAAAAAGTAGGAAAGAAGCCCAAGTGGATGAGCGCGACTGTATGAGAGAAGTGGGTTGAGTGGTGGAACTCTGAGGAGTTCAAGGTAAATCTACAATAAATCTCAGCAATTTTTTACCGTTTAATAAATAATTAATCATTGTAAATTTGCAGGAGGAGTCAGCTAGGAACTCGGCAAACAGGAGCAGGAATCCTGTATCACACCGTGGAGGCTCCAAATCTTTCCAGCATCACCACGAAGATTTGGTAAATTTATCTATTATCACATTTTTATATTGATTAGTCCAGTAATTAGTTATGTACGGTTAAATTATCCAAATTATCAATTGCAGGAACGAGCTCGTGGAGGCTCTGTTGGCTTAGTGGACGTGTTTGCTCACACCCACGCGTCTAGGCAAGTAGATGAGGCTGATAATATCATATATCAGTGGGGTGATCAAGATAGGGCGATCGAGGCATATGTATGCATTTTTTAATTTCCAATACTTACACCGATAAGTTTATTAATTTCTAGCTATGCAAAATAATTACATGCTACTATTTTTCAACTGAAATTGTTTTTTTTTCATTATAGTCGAGGTTGCAAGAGGCACAGGCATATGCGCTTCAGCAGTCTGGTCGTGATGCGCTGACACAGGAGGAGCAGGATAACATTTTTACCGCTGTTATGGATCCGGCGCAACGGAGTAGACGTTTTGGCTTCGGGAACCTAATGGTAATTAATCCTTTTACATATGTACAAAAAATCAGCATTTAGATATATAATGTTATAATATTTTATATGCTGAGACAACCATTTTGCTATTATTTCTATTTGCAGGCTCGACAAGCTCAAAAAGACCAAGACAAAGAAGAAATCAAGGAGCTTAGAGCTATGGTTGAGCAGCTACGGGAGGAGAATCGTCTACGAGCCATCCAGGTGGAGCAGCTGGATCAAAAGCTTGCGCAGTATTTGCAGAATCATGGTACCCTTACTTCGTCGTCTGGTGCTTCTGGAGGCGACGAGGATCCTTGAGGAGGTATGTTTTTGAGTATTTGTGTTTGAACAATGTATATATTGACTTGGAGATGTTTTGATGTTGATGGTGATGTTGTATATATTGGTATGAAGTGGGTGAAAAATATTTTGATGGTATGTACATGGTTTATTGACATTTGTTGATGGTATGTACGTTGATGGTATATTTTGTGATGTTTGATCGGTTTGGTTTGTTTATATTGGTGTTTTATTGATTTATGTGTGTTGTTTGTATTGATATTGATATATATATATATATATGTGTGTGTGTGTGTGTGTGTGTGTGTGTGTGTGTGGAATTGATTGGAAATGGAATGGAAATTGAATGGATTGGAAATGGTGTGGGTGGAAGGTAAATAGGCTTGCTGTTCTACAGCAAAATAAACCCAGTATTTCCAACGGCTTCCAACGGCTTATTGGCCATTTTATTGTAACCGTTTCTAACGGATTCCAACGGCTCCAAGCCGTTAGCGGCCGTTGGAAATTCCGTTGGAAATGGTCCGTTGGATCCGTTGGAAAGCATTGGAAGGCGTGGGATTTATTCCAACGGCTATTCCAACGGCTAGGAGCCGTTGGTATAGCCGTATTATCTTATAGTGTGAATTTACTTCGTTTTGGGATTTCGTCATCTTCTTGAATTTCTTGAACTTGTAGTTTTTGACAATAAATATGATCTTATCTTCATCTAAGTATGAATCATTATCGTTGGCTTGAAAACCTATATTCTTTTTTTCATGATTTTGTTCTTTTCTTACCTGCAAATTTTCTTCATACGACATCATATTTTCTATCAATTCTTCAACATTTAGTTGAGATAGGTAATTAGCCTCTTCGATGGCCAACACTTTTCGTTCCCATTAATTAGTTATGGAATTTAACATATTTGTAAGTAAATCAAAAATCTATGAACTTGACTCCAAGTGCCATGAGATCGTGTTGAATAGTTTAAAATTTAGCATACATATCACCAATAGATTCATTTGCTTTCATTTTAAATGAAGAAAATTGATTTTGTAAAATGAAAATCTTTGTTTGTTTAGCTTTGTTTGTGCCTTCATGAGTGATTTGTAGTGTACGTCATATATCATATGAAGTAGTGCACAACATGACATGTAAAAATTCATTTTTGTCAAGTGAATATAATAGAACATTCATGGCTTTAGCATTGTTTGTTGTTGTGTTCTTTTGAGCATCTGTATAAGTGCTTATATGTGTGTCTGGTGCTTCATATCTAACTTGTGTTGCTTGCCAAATTTCTAGACCATTAGCTTCCATAAAAATAAATGTGCGTGTAGACCAATAAACATAGTTAGATCCCGTGAATAGTGGAGGACGTGTATTGGATTGACCCTCGTGAAATGTACTTGCCATATTAAATATGTTTCAATTACGTTTTACTGTAACTTGGAATAACCGTGCTCTAATACCAAATGAAAGTATGTACGGATCATTTATTTATATCTTATATGCAAGTGCAATAAAAACTAACTTATAACTATCAGAGTAAAGTAAATAAAAGTAAAGAAACATTCCTACCATAGTTTTATACTGGTTCAGATCTTCCGTCCAACGTCCAGTCTCGAAGCTCTTCTCCGACTTTAAGCTAGCAAACAAACTTCCTTTTCTCGGAGGAATTATATAGGCTGGTAAATAATTGAAAGAGATGACTGACCATCTTTACCTTTAAAAATAAAAGATGACATGTGCAGAAATAACACTTTTTGGTTATATATGAGCTTAGTTTCTTTATTTGTTGACAACTTATAGCTTTATAAGTACACACAGTGAACCGCGGCTACGTAAATTATGTACAATAATAGTCTACCCACTATGTCAAGTCTACGTTAACAATGTACATCTTTTTTAATATGCAGGCTTGCGGCTTACAGTTCGGTAAGTGTTCATAAGTGAAAATAGAACTGGCGATAAAGTAAAATGTATGCTTCACAGTGGTAATGCACATGTACCAAGTAGTGGCATTCTAAACCCAACAAGAGAGAAAATTATTCAGTACTAAAAGATGTACTGGTCTGTCGTACGGGTAAGTAGCTTCTGACCAGTGCATTTGTTTTGTTGTTCTGATAGAAAACCATTGATGGTTAGATTTCCTATGTTTAATTTCCAGGTGTAGAAAATTTATCCGATTCATTTTGTAGGATTAGCAGAGGATGCATCTTTTCCAAATAAACCACACCACCTTTCAAATATATAACCTACGTTCATTCACTTAATAAATACGCTTCCCGTGTAAGTAATAAGATTCTTTATTATTTGCTAACTTTTCTTGATTGAATTCACGTTGGCAGCTCTATAAATAGCCAAAGCTTTCTTCATATGAGAAAATACTACCATCATCATAACCATGGCTACAATAACAATATTTGCCTTGATCGTCTCACTTGCCTCCACCTTCACCCTTTCATCGGTAGAGTCAACGACCTTCACCTTTCAAAACAAGTGCCCATACCCAGTATGGCCAGCAACCCAGAACGGTGCAACCTCTCCACCTCTATCACAAACCGGGTTCGCTCTCCCAACTGGATCCACCCCCGTAACGCTAACCGCTCAACCAGGATGGAGCGGACGCTTCTGGCCCAGAACCGGATGCACCAACGACTCCACCGGGGCCTTCTCATGCACATCCGCTGACTGCGGATCAGGTCAGATAGCATGCAACGGTGGAGGAGGTACACCGCCCGCCACACTCATGGAAATCACACTCAACGGAGCAGATGGGCAGGACTTTTACGACCTCAGTTTGGTGGACGGATTCAACGTTCCTATGTCCGTCGTCCCACGGGGTGGTTCAGGCGGTGGTTGTGTCCCAAGTTCGTGTGCCACTAACGTGAATAGAAAATGCCCTCGGGAACTGTGGGTGACCGATGCAGCTGGAGCAGTGGTCGGATGCAAAAGCGCGTGCCTTGCTTTTGACACGGATGAGTATTGCTGTAGAAACGATTTTGGAAGCTCGGATTTGTGCAAGCCTTCCAAGTATGCGCGGATGTTCAAGTCTGCTTGTCCTCAGGCCTATAGTTACGCGTTTGATGATTCTAGTAGCACTTTTACTTGCATTGGAGCTGCTGGCTATTTGATAACCTTTTGTCCCTGAAATCGTTTATTTTATATTAGAAGATAATTTATTTTATATTAATTTGTAGTTCTTTACTATTTACTATTGTTAATGTTGTTTGCTTTCAAATCACTTTGTTTTTTCCAATCTCTTTGGAAAAGTGTAAAATTAAATGAAGGGTATATGATTTCATGGACGTGTCCTAGTTATATGAATTTATATGGTTTGCAAGTTATATGCATGCAAGTTTTTCCTTTCTTTCTCTCTGTCTTAACTGTGTATGCTTTGGATACATCAAACTATTAATGTGTTCATTTTGATTGGTACCAGTTCAGCTTTGACCCTGTACTAAAAGTGATTCATGCGATCTAAATGTTGAAAGACGAAGTAACAAAGGGAGCATGTATCATAAACATGTATCATAAATGCAAAACGTCAAACACCATCAAAGATTCAAAATAGCTCAAATCTTCTATGCAAAACTCATGAATCCATAAAACATCATGATGTGATTTTCAATAATTTTTCTTTTTCTTTTTTTCCACAATTCAAATCTGCACATAATCGCTATTGCTTTTGTACAAACATTATGAAGTAGCCATCTCTTCACTTGATGTGTATATAAAAGTTGTTTGCCCTTGATTAGTTATGCGTCTAGATAAAAAAGGTAGTACTTTCACAGAACAAACACAGAAGTATATAAATAATTATGATCGCCCAACATTAGCGGAGGATGTATCTATTCCAAATAAACCATACCCCTTTTCAGGTACATAATCTACATACATTCACTTAATAAATACGCTGTTCGTGTGAGTAATAAGATTCTTTACCATTTGCTAACATTTTTTATTTGAATTCACATTGGCATCTCTATAAATAGCCAAACTTTCTTCATATGAGAAAATAGTACCATCATCTTAACCATAGCCACAACAACGTTTGCCTTGAGCATCTGACTTGCCTCCACCTTCGCTTTTTCATATCAGAAGATGATTGCAATGGAATTTTGAAAGGTTCCCCTTAGTACATGGATATATTAATATTGAGCTCTTATTCATGAGAAAATATATGAAGCATATTTCTCCTTGGCTGAAGATACGCTTGAAACATAACTATGCTTGTGTTCTTATAAACGTTAAAGCAGATATGCAATTTGCTACCAAAGTTGTTGGGGATTTTGCGGTTCGAGACGAATTTGATGGCAATTGCGATGAATATAATATTGTATTTCCGACTTCAAGGATATATGGAATAGATTCTTTCAGACAATAATTCAACCCACCAGGTACGAACGGATAATCGAACTGTCGACTTTCAGGATTCAATGAAGCCTTATAACAGGTAATCGGATTCAAAGTTTGTACGCCTTTGATCCGACCAAGAACACTTTAGTATTTGATATCTGACGATGCAATATGCAGAGAATGGAATGATGAAAAAGAAGAAATAAATCTGCAACGATTCAGCGTTTGCAACACCTTGTAGGCGTTACAAAATGTAGAGTAATGGAAGTGCAGCGATTAGCAACACTTCGCTGGCATTGCAAATCTACATACAAAGAAGAAGAAGAAATTAGAATTGATTCTAACACTGTCTAGGCGTTGCTATTTATAGATGTGAAGAGATATCCATTCGTGAAGAGTTGCGTCACTTCTCAACGTTTCAAAACTGTTGCCAACAGTTACGTACATTTGAATCGTCGCGTCTATTCATTTTGCAACGTTTAGAAAATGTTACAAATTTCCTGCTCTTTATTTAAATTCAGAATTTTTGGTTCTAGGTCCTTAACGGGCTGAAATATTACCCGTTACTGTTTACATTCGATCCAAAAATATTTTCGAATCTAAACCCGAAATCTGGCCTGGTTCGGTCGGGCGGACGACGGCGACGCGCGTGTGGTGTTGCATGACTTCTCTCCTCACAACAAAGCAAACATGTGAGAGCCCCAAGGCCCCAACATCCACATGAGAAAGCTATATTTATATAAATATATTGCATAATTTTCTAGCATGTGAGACTAATTGATTTCTTCTTCCCTCTTTATTTCTTCTCTTCTAAATCAAAACCCAAAGCCCCAAAACAATATTTTGAAAGCTTTATAACAACCTCCTCCAATTTTTGAAATAAATAAATAGGATGGTTGAATCACTAGAGTGACTTCCTACATACCTAAGTGGGATCAAGCCTATGTAGTTCTAAGATCAAGTTTTGCATCATTGTGAAAACTAACACATAAATAGAAGGTATCTTTTGGATTTGAACCTTTACTTAGTGTAACCCAGTCAAAGTCTTATCGAGATTCTATGGTGAATGAATCTTGAACCAAGTATCCCTAATGATAAAACCGGAACAATTACACATGTTGATTTGCTTAGCTAAAGTGTTCTGTATTGCTCAGCACGTTAATGGCCATGTGCTTAAAACCTGGTTTATGAGTCTACTTAAAAAGTGGTCTTACTTTTCTAGAAAACGGCCTGATTTTCATACTCATATAGGTAAGTCTCTTAAGGTGTTTCTGCGATACATCTTTTAAGGTTTCTAGACTTATTAAGGATACATATCCATCGTTTATTCTTGCAAAATCCAACACTAAATATTATGGGATTATCGATTTAGTGTTCCATAATCATTCTCTTAACTTGTTAGTATCCATTGAACTTTGTCTATCCTTTTCAAGACATAAGTTGGGTTTCTGTTAAGAATGATCAACCTTCATTCACAGGCCTTAGTCCCATTTCTTGTTACTTTATAGAAACCATTATCTTTAGAAGACTCTTTGTAAGTGGGTCAGCCAAGTTTTTCTTCGTTTCTATGTAGTCAACAGTTATAACTCCTCTTTTGAGTAACTATCTCACCTTTTGATGCCTTAGACTCACATGTCTAGACTTTTCATTATATGTCTTATTAGACACATTGTATATCGTTGCTTGATTGTCACAGTTAATCAAGACTGCTGGAGATGGCTTCTTCCATTAAGAGATTTCCATTCATAAATTCCTAAGCCATTCCGCTTCTTTATATGCATCTGCTGATGCAATCAATTATGACAACATTGTTGAGTCAGAAATACAGGTCTGCTTCTTGAAAACCCAAGACAAAGCAGCGCCTCCTAATGTAAAGATCCATCCAGTAGTAGACTTGGATTTGGATTCTACATTGTTCTAGGTTGCATCACTATATCCTTCTATTACAGCTGGATATCATTTATAAGATAAACAATATTCAATGGTTCCTTTCAAATAAGCTAAAACTCTAGAAATAGCTTTCCAATGTTCGAAACCTGGATTACTCGTAAATCGACACAATACACTTATAACATGTACGATGTCTGTTCTAGTGCAATGCATATCATACATAAGACTTCCAATAATATTGGAATACTCTAGTTGAGAGATAGTACGTTCAGTGTTCTTTTCTAATTTAATACTAGGATCTAAAGGAGTTGGTGCTGGTTTGTCATCGTAATGACCATACTTTTGTAGGAATTTCTCTATGTAATTAGATTGAGTTAGTAATAACTCCCCCTCTTTCCTAACAATTTTAATTCCCAAAATTACATCATCCTCTCCTAAATCTTTCATATCGAATTTAGAAAACAGAAATTTTTTAGTTACATTCACACAAGATATATTGGAACCAAATATTAGCATATCATCAACGTATAAACATATTACAACACTACCGTTGTTATCCGATTTGTTATAAATACATTTATCAGCATCATTAACAATGAATCCATATGACAGTGCAACTTTACCAAATTTCTCATGCCATTGCATGAGAGCTTGCTTCAGGCCATAAAGAGATTTCACTAATTTGCAAACTTTCTTTTCTTGGCCTGGGGTTTTGAAACCTTCAGGTTGTTCCATATATATCTCTTCTTCTAAATCTCCATTTAGAAAAGCAGGCTTTACATCCATTTGATGTATGACTAATTTATGAATTGATGTATGTGCAATTAAACAGCGTATAGAAGATATGCAAGCAATTGGAGCATATGTATCAAAGTAATCTACTCCATGTCTTTGCTTATATCCCTTAGCAACTAATCTGGCTTTAAACTTATCAATGGATCAATTTGTATTCAACTTTTTCTTGAATATCCATTTACATCCTATAGGTTTAGCACCAGGAGGTAAATCAGTTAAACCCAAGTTTGGTTTAACAGTATGGAATTCATTTCATCATTGATAGCTTCTTTCCAGAAATTGGAATCTTTGAAACTAATAGCCTCAGAATAAGTTTTGGGATCGTCATCGACGTTCATTACATATTTGGTCATATTAATGACTTCGTCCTTACTTCCTTCTACAAGATATGTAATGAAGTCAGGACCATAGTCCTTCTCTATTCTCACTCTTTTACTTTTCCGTTGTTCAGTACTATTATCTGGTACTGATACTTCCTTGCTATTTTGAGCAGGAGCATAATCATCATCATTGATATCATTAGCCATACTAGGTTCTGGACTAGATAATCTCAATGGGATGTCAATAGTTTGATTTTCAAAAAATTCTACATCTACAGAGTCTATAACTTCTAGGGTGTCATGAATAAAGAACCTATAAGTTATACTATTAAGTGAATATCCTATGAAAACACATTTAAATGCTCTATTTCCTAACTTTGATCGTTTAGAGTTCGGTTTTCTAACATATGCTAAGCAACCCCAAACTTTAAGTCTAGTTAGGTTAGGTTTCCTATTAAACCATAATTCATAAGGAGAAATATTATTCTTTTTAAGTGGAACTCTATTCAAAATATAACATGCAGATAACATAGCATAACCCCATAGGTTATAAGGTAAATTAGAACTTATAAGCATGACATTAACCATTTCTACTAAAGTTCTATTCTTTCTTTCAGCAACACCATTTTTTTGTGGTGTATATGGGGCAGTACATTGGTGAACTATACCTTGTTGTTTACAAAACAAGGTGAATACATTTGAGAAATATTCACCACCATGATCTATGTAATATTATAATTTTAACTCCTAATTGTGTTTCGACCACTGCTTTGTAAATTTTGAATTTATCAAAAGCCTCATCTTTAGTTTTCATTAGATATACACATGCATATCTAGTATAATCATCAATGAATGTTATATAGTATTGGTTACCACCATAGGTGATATGACTTTTTAAGTCACCCACATCACTATATACCAAATCAAGCAAACCAGTTTTCCTTTCTACGGATTTAAAGGATTTTCAATGCATTTTTGCTTGATCACATATTTCACATTTAGAGATGGTATCAAAATCACAATCAGAAATTAATCCTACTTTATGCATTTTTCTAATGGAATTATAATTAACTTGTCCTAATCTACCATGCCATAAATTAATAGAATCAACAATATAAACAGAAGATTTCTTTATTAGATTCAACTTAATCATGTCATTACAAGAGTATCCCTATCCAATGAATCTACCATTCTTGGACAACACTAGCTTATCAGACTCATACACTATCTTGAATCTTCCTTTGTTAAGAAGGTATCTAGAGACCAAATTGTTACACATATCAGGTACATAAAATACAATGACTAATGTAAGAACTTTTCTTAAGGTGAAAGGAAGTTCTATAGTGCCTTTTCCCAGAACTTTGCTTGGAACCTTATTTGCTCAGTAACTTCGTCGGCTTCTCTTTTATTTTCTTCGTAACTCTTGAACAGATTATGGTCTTTGCAAATATGAATGGTTGCTCCAGTATCGAACCACCAATCATTATCATGGCCGCTAATTGAGTTCGCCTCTTGCACTACAGCCACAAACGAGTTATCGACCACATTCACTTTTTGTTGTTACTTCCTCAGACGGTAGTCTCGGGCATAGTGGTCTAGCTTGTTACAAAAATAACAATCACCTTTCTTTTTGTTGTTGGTTTTGAAATGATTTTTCTTCTTAAACTGTGTCTCATTCTTTGGCTTTAACTTATCAGTAATTTCAACATTATTTGCCTTAAAATGGGACTCAGTTTGCGGATTATCATCTCGATCGCGTTTGGGAGAGTCTTCTTCAATAGGAAGATGACGCTGTAAACCGTCTCAATTATAATCCGTTTTCGCATGCTTCATCTTTTTCTTATAATCATTCCAACTATGCGGAAGACTAGAAATTATAACTCCAAAAACAAAAGATTCAGGAAGATCAATTCCAGCATCTTTAAGTTGATTCACCAATAGTAATATTTCGCTTACTTATCCAATTATGGATTTATTTGTGACCATTTTGAAATCCATAAAATTAGAAATAAGAAACTTTTTATTACTTGCCTCGGATATGCGGTGCTTATTCTCCAGTGTACTCCAGAGTGCCTTCGCTGTTTCCAAGGTCCTATGACATTGTAGACTGGGGTGGATAGCACATTCCGAATATGGCCTCTGCATAGAAAATCATCCTCTTTGCGCTTTGCACGTTTAGCCTTTAGAGCAGCATCATCTTTATCAGTTTCCTTTTGGATTTCTTCAAAGTCATCTTCCAAAATGTAAAACAACTTGATGATGACCAAGAAAAATTTCATCATCTCTTGCCAATGAGTGAAATTTTCGCCATCAAAACGCTCTAATCGAGTTAGATGTTGATTCATAACTTGTAAAGCGCTCGAACCTCCTATGGTTGAAAATTATTATCTGAAATTTGTTGGGGATTTTGCGGTTCGAGGCGAATTTGATGGCAATTGCGATGAAGATAATGTTATACTTTCGACTTCAAGGATCTATGCATTAGATTCTTTCAGACAATAGTTCAACCCACCAGATACAAACGGGTTACCGAACTATCGACTTTCAGGATTCAACGAAGCCTTATAATAGCATAATCGAATTCAAAATTTGTATGCCTTTGATCCAACCAAGAACACATTAGTATTTAATATCTGACGATGCAATATGCAGAGAAAGGAATGAATAAGAAGAAGAAGAAACAAATCTACAATGATTCAGCGTTTGCAACACCTTGCAAGCGCTACAAAATATGGAGTAATGAAAGTGCAGCGATTAGCAACACTTCCCTGGCGTTGTAAATCTACGTAGAAAGAAAAAGAAGAAATTGAAATAGATTCTAACACTGTCTGGGCGTCATTATTTATAGATGTGAAGAGGTATCCATTCGTGAAGGGTTGCATCCCTTCCCAATGTTTCAAAACCATTGTTAACAGTCACATACGTATGAAGTGAAACGTCGCGTCTATTCATTTTGCAACGTTTAGAAAACATTACAAATTTCTCGCTCTTTATTTAAATTTAGAAATTTCGTTTCTGGGTCCTTAACGGGATGAAATATAACCTGTTACTATTTAAATTCTATTAAAAAATATTTTCGGATCCAAACCGGAAACCCGACCCAGCTCGGTTCGGTTCGGTCGGATGGACCGCGACGGCGGTGCGCGTATGTTGTTGCATGACTTCTCTCCTCACAACAAAGCAAACATGTGGGAGCCCGAACGCCCCAACATCCACATGAGAAAGCTATATTTATACAAATATATTGCATAATTTTCTAGCATGTGGAACTAATTGATTTCTTCTTCCCTCTTTACTTCTTCTCTTCCAAATCAAAACGCAAAGCCCCAAAACAATATTTTGAAAATTTTACAACAAAAGTTTGAGTGAAAGACGAGAAGGATACTTTATATACTCAAAAACATAAAATACTAGTTCATTCAACAAATATGTACCCATTTCTTTGGTTTCGGCCATAAAATTGACTAATGCGACTGTGATATACAAAAAGAATTCAGTGTGGCATATTAAAAAAAACAATGATATAGGTAATAAACCATGCAAGAAGCAGTATGGTGCATATGCAACTGAGTACGCATTACCGGATCAATAGATGCAGTCAAACATATTCAGTTATCGAATTGGAAATGGCAGCCATGTCTACTGATAGGAATGGAAGAGGCAATAAATCAGTTCAAATTTCAAAGAGATCCGAATCAAACATCATTTCAGTTTAACACCATTTGAGTTAGCCAAAAATATAGATAATAATCAGTCATGTTTGCAATGTTCAATCTTTAATACAATGTCAATTAAGACAGCAAAAGGAAATTCTACTTTAAAGATAATTAATACAAGAAGTCCAGTATACAGAGAATCATAAATTGATATATATAGTAGTATACTAAACCTAACGTAGAACTGAATGTCACAAGAAGAGGAGCACATGAGGATGAAGTGTAAGTGTACCAAGGTTTGAGAATTTGGATTTCGCCTCGGTTTCGATCTTTTCGGTTTTAAAATTTTCGCTTGTTTCGGTTTTGGTTTCGATTTCAATCGTAATATTGAAGGTTTGCATTTGTAATAGAAAAGTAATTATAAACGATGTAAATTCATATAAAATATAATTTACAACAAAATAATAATGATACACCCAATATTACTACATCCAAAATTTATTTCTTGAAGCTATATATGGTTCGTTTTCATAATTTTCTTCATCGTCTTATGTTGTATAATACGATGTATAATCATATTGCATTTTTCCTGGACCCATAAATATCGCCATTATATTATCAAAAGACGATGATTCACCATTTTATGTTGGATACATAGCTTGAATGTTTTGATCACTCGGGATATCACTATATGTTTCGTTTGTTCCATAATATGAGTTACCGCCCGTATAGTCAGAAGTAGAATGCCTATAGGTTGGTGGATCATTTGAAGCATATGAATTATGCTCATAATCATGTTGATGTTCGTATTCAACATTTAGATTACTGTCTCTTCAGTTAGGATTGTTGCTCGCACCCCTTCATCTTGAATATGTTTGTGTTTGTCATAATTACGAGTTAAACCCACACCACTTCCACCAGTATTACCATGATCATCATTTGAAGAACTGCTACTATTTTCTTTGCTTTGGCTTCTTGTTGCTCGTGTAGGTATATCATCAACTGCAGCGACTGCATCATTCAGTGTACTAGTCATCCAAGGGTCGTCATCCAACATCGGTGGTTTAACTTCAGTAGTCCATTTTGCTAATGGATCCTCTGCATGAAATATATAGTACAGATCGATCAACTAATTTTTAGTATTGCGACGTCTTGAATGTTTTGCTCTTAATCTCATGTTGTAATGCTCATATACTAATTTTTCTAGATTTTACATTTTTATTCTATTGCGTAAATTTATGTGGATCATTAAAAATGTAGTCAAGTTTCTTTCGCAGTTTGAAGAGGAAGCTGTTTGACTTAAAATGTACATTTCTAAACGCATTAAATTTGGAACATCCTCTCTTTCAATTATTGATCACCATTGAGCGGGAGAAAACATGTTTTTACGACTGTCTATGCTTTTGAAGAACCAAATGCACCAATTTTCATTCTATATCGTTCTACAGTGATGTTAAGTTAAATATTTAATATGTCTTAAACGTTAAATGTTTGACGTAATTATTATATATGTTAGTTTTACCTCTTTCCCAATTTTAATCTGTGTTACAATGTCTGGCACTATTCTTTCAACGACGTTGTTAAATCCATTTAATACTTCTTCATCGTTTGTTGCATCCCAATATTGAATGATGGGATTAAGAAAATAACCTATATATAAAAGATTTAAAATATTATTGAAATTTTATATATTTCATTATTTGCATGACGATAAGATAAAACAAATTACCTACGGCGTGAAGAGATCGATGTAACTGTCGTTTGCATTTTTGTCTATTTTATCCCACCATTTTTGGCATTGCCTTCCACTAACATTTTTTCTAATCGATTCTTTTGCTCGATCCATTGCTTCATAAAGATATCTCATATCTGCTTTGTCATCCCTATCTATCCTTCGTAAAACTTTCACCAATGGCTCAAAAACAAAGATGACAAAAGCAGCACCAGTCCAAAAAGCATTGTTGTAAATTAGTGTAGAAACAATATTTAATATTCTTTTGTCTTTAGTATTGAGTCTGGGAACTCTTGTGTCCACTCTTTCGAAGAATTCATCCTTCTTAGGTCATCTTTTATATTTATGAATAGTGTCAAGTACGATGAAATGAGTTGCAAACCGTGTTACCGTCGGTTTAATCAATACTTTATTATTGGTGTCTTTCCTCGTGATGGAAAGTAACCAACGATGATTGTATATAAATGTCATTATTAATTGGCAGTTTGTGATAATGGTTGTAACCTTTGGCTCTTTGAAAAAATCTTTCAAAATCAAATCAATGCAGTGTGTTGCACATGGTGTCCAATATAAATGCCTTTTTTGTGCATTAATAATTAGCCGGCAGCTTTGTAGTTTGCTTCGTTATCTTAACAACTTGCGCTATTCTATTTTCATCAATCGTTTCAAAGACATCATCCATTAATCCACAAATATATTCTCATTTCGGAATTCATTCGTAGCATCCATGGATTTAATAAATATCATACCATGGGTAGAGTACATGAGAAAATTTATTATTTTTCGTCGATTTTGTGTACTCCAACCATCACACATTAATGTGCAACCATATTCCTCACAGAAATTATGAAATGATTTAATATATTGTCCAATTTATTCTATTTCTATTTCAAGTTATGGGTGTGATATTTCATATGCAGTTGGTGGATCAATTCCATGACCGCATTCTGCAATCGCGTCAACAATTGTTGTATAATATGGACTATTAGCAACGTTATGTAAAATATGGTTGAAGAAAAAAAAAACTTAGAAATTGCTCGACCTATATGTTTTTTGGCCTTTTTAATGCATTTCAATGCAGATTTAATAGAAGGTTGAGTTCTACCTCCTTGTTTTTGCATATATGAGTCGACTCGGCCAACAGCATTAGTGTAAAAATCGCCATCCGCTCTGATAGATTTTCCAACAGTATAAGATGTGTGCAATGATTGACTTGAACCACTTGATCATCCAACGGTATGAGATCTACGTAGCTCTTTGTCTCTAGATACATCTCTGCTTTGCTGCATGGCACGTTGAAGTTCATCATCTTTATTTTCGTTGTCCGATTGTTGTTGCGGTCTGCTTATTAATTCCTCTTGTAAACGTTGCTTGTCTAGCTTTCCTTTGTTTCATTCATTTTTCTTCTGAATAATATATGATCGTATAAGTTGTTTAACTTCTTTAGAGACAATTAAACACACCGATACGTTGCCCTCCACTCCTGCTAAATTGTGATATCCCGGAATTTCAAGGAATTTAAAATGTGCTAATCTCTGAATTAAATTGTTTAAAATTGATAAAATGATTATTCTCAAATATAAATAACCTATTAATTAATAATGTGATGTTTTAAATTTTGGTTATGATTGATTTTAAATAAGATAATTATTTGTAATTAATAATGTGTTTGTTTAAAATTGATATCTATATTTATTTGAATTGATTTTAAATTTGGATTTTAAACTGACTTTGAATTTGAATTTTAAAATTGAATTTAAAAAGAGTATATATATCTTAAAATAAAAATAATAATATAGTTTGGATTTAAAATATATGGATAAAGTTTTTATTTAAAAATAAGATTTGTTTTATATTATTCTCTTTAGAGAAATTTATTTATAGAAATTTGGAATAATGTACTTATTTAATAGGAACAAATACAAAAGCTTTTGAATTAGCATTTAGAAATGAGTTTAAAATATTTTATATGATTTTTATTTAAATTATAATTGGTTTTTATTCTATTTTCTTTAAAGATTGTGTTTATATAAAATTAGAAAAGCATTTATTTATTTACAAATGTATTTGTTAATTAGGAAATCATTTTAAAAAGCTTTTAAAATCATTTATAAATAATATAATAATAAGTTATGACAAGTGTTAAGATCTATACCTCTTAAGTAACATGTGTTAAGCAATTAATTAAGGCAAGAGACAAGTGTCACATTTATTTTATTTTCGTTAAATTTTAATAAAATCTAAATTGGCTTATATAAACACATACCTTCATGCTTCAATTCTTTTTCTTTCTCAATTCATTCCTCATGAAAACAAATCTAAAACCATTTCTCAGTTCAAATTTATACAATGCAAACATCTTCAAATCTGAAATCAAATTCAAGTGTAAAAGCATATTTCCAAAAATCAAAGCCTGTAACCCTGTTCAAAAGCAAACCTGTAAATTCATTTTTCGAAATCAAATACAAGCATGTCAACAAACTTCTAAGCTTGTAATCTCCTCTAAAACAAAATCAATCTGTAATATTCTCAAGCCTGCAACATCTTGTTTTCAAAAATTCAAGCATGCAACCTGAAAAGCATTTTTTTTTCAAAATTAAGCCTGTAATGATTTCATACTGGAATCAAGTCTGGAGCCATCATCAACATGTTCCAGTTTATCAAGTACTCCAGTTTTGAAAATCAAAGCCATTTCAAAGATTCAAGCAATTCATTTTTTTGGAATCAAAACATCAAAGCAATACAATTTTTCAAGTTCAAACTATTTTGCAAGCCTTCCAGTTTTCAAGCTTCCCAATTCTTTTTCAAAAGTCTCTGCATTTTCAAAAATGGTGAGTAAACATTTAATTTTAAAACTTAAGTAGATTTATGGTTGTTTCTTATAAAATCTCTGTCATGATGATGCCTGCATGTGTATAAATAAGTGTATAATTTTGTGTATATGATTTTATTCAAGTGTGCATGTATGTTATCCATGTTTCCCTTCTGTTTCATATTAAAGAGTTAAATTTAGTTCAAATTCTACTTTCTTCACCTCTAATCTCTGATAGGCCTTAGTTTTCAAACAAATTTAGTTTGTTTAAGTATGAACTTGGATCCAAAAATAGTTTAAACATGTTTATATATATATAGTAACTGGAAAGCAAGATTTACAGTAAAATTTTATAAATATGTTAAAATCAATTGATACAATTCTCTGATTCAAATACATAACTTGAATTGGCCTGGGAAGTTATGATTTTTAAAATCAAAATCACAATTTTAAGTAAAGTATTGAATGTGAATTTTGGGGTTGTCTGGAATTTGATTTCTGGTCGAATTCTGATGATCTTGGTGACTGGAGAGGTCGTTCCTGTTGGAGCTTGTTAAGTGATCAGGTTGTTAGGCAAAAATGGAAGGTAAAGACTCTGATGTCCGTGGCGTCGGTAGTGATGTAATCTAAGTTGTAAACCTAGTTGGGTCAAACTGTGAAAAGGAGATCAGTGCTTCTTCTCTGATGCATCGAGTTGCATCAAACTTTGGGAATGGGTTCGTGGATGTTTGGAGATGGAGTGGCCAGAGTTGCAAGTCGTCAGATGGTCAGAGATGTGACTTCGAGGTGGATTTGGACATGGCAGTTGATTCCAGTTTTTAATTGGAAAGCTCGATTTTGATTCGAGGCAAGTGAGGGTGTTTTGGTGGTCAGAGATGGCTGTCGCAATGATGTTTGATGTGATGGAGGGTTCGTCGGAGGTGGTAAGTGATTCCAGCGATATGCATGTGCACACTGGAGGGATTTGTGTCAGTGGTTGCCGTGTTTTGGGTTGAAGGTTGAACTCGAAGGAGGTATCGAGTTTTGGGTTTTGTTACTCGAGTGGAAGTGATGGGTCCGTTATCCTGTTAACAGATTTAAATTGTTACAGGTTTTAAAAAATTTAAATTTAAACTAAGATTGTGAAAATTTAAGGAAATGTAATGGAACTTGAGTGGCTCGAGTTATACTCAGGTCAAATTTAAGCTGATTGATTTAAAAGAGATTTTTATAAGTTCTAAAAATATTTATAAAACAAGTTTTAAATTTAATAAAGATTGATTTAAACTTTTGAAATGAATCTTGTTGTTAAATACTATCCTTTATACAAGTAAATGCTTTCTTAAACATCTTGATTAAGAAGTTGAAGTTTGTTAAATTTAAATCTTGTTAAGTAAATTTAAAGCGATTTAAATTTAAGTTAGAAATGGAATTTTTTTCAAAAAGATTTATGTAAAAGTAAGTTTTAAATTCAAATTTGAATCTAGTTTTTAAAACTACTAAATGATAAATGTTTAAGTTATTTTTAAAGATATGTTTTGATAACTTTAATTTATCAAGTTAAAATGATAATTTTGTTTTAAAAACTTAATTTTTGATTTAATTAAGTAAAATTAATTATAAAGTTATAATGGTTTAAAAATGAAAATGTAAATAAAGGCATTAAAAAGATAATGTTTTATCTTAAGATAATTAAAGTTTATTATCTGGAAATTAAGTAAGTTAATTAAGGAAAAATAAGTTTAATTAATTTAATTAATAACGATTAAGAATTAATTAAGGAATTAATTATGAGCAATTATTGGTTCAACTAATTTATTTAAAATTAATAATTAAGGGTTATAAGTTAATTAATTAGAGGTTAATTAATTTATAATTAAGAATTATTAATTAGATAATTAGAGATAATTAATTAATGATTAGAAATTAATTAATTAAGTAATTAAGGTTGATTAATTAGTAATTGAATTTATTTATTAGTAATTAAAAAGTACTTAATTTGTAATTAAGTTTTATTAATTAATAATTAAGATTTATTAATTAAGAATTAAGAATTTATTAATCTATAATTAAAATTAATTAACGATTAATTAACCATTATTTAGGGTAAATTAATTGTGATTAAGAATTGATTAACTGATTAATTAAAGATTAATTAATTTGTTATTAAATTAAGGTTTATTAATAAATAATTAAGGATTAATTAATCTATAATTAAATATCAATTAATTTATTTAAAGGGGTAATTAAGGGATGAATTACCTAATTGTAATTAATCAAATAAGTGTGATTAATTTGGGTTAATCAAATGGGTTGATTAATCAAAGATAAACATTTTGTGATTGATTAAGTATAATTACTTAATGAGATGGATACGTATAATTACTCAGGGTAAGTAATTAATGTATAATTACTGGGATGTAATTAATTAAAAGGAAATTACTTAATGGAAAGTAATTAAAGGATAATTACTTAATAGAAGTAATTAAGGGTTAATTACTTGGTGTAATTAACCAAAGGATTGATATAATTTATAAAAGGAGTTAATTAATTAAGGGGAGTAATTAGAGGATGGCAATTACTATTTATGATTAATTAAAGTTGATTAATGGAAGTTATTAATTAAGAATCATAATTAATTTAATTAATGAGAGTAATTAAGGATTGATTAATTAAGATTAATTAATCAATAGTAAGTGACTATAAGGTAATTAATTAATTGTAATCAATTAAAGATTAATGTAATTAATTATAGTTAATTAAGTAGTTAAGGTTAATTACTTAATGGTTTATAGATAATTAATTTGTAATTAATTAAGGGTTAATTTCTTAATGTAATTAAAGATAATTAATCAAGACTAATCAATTAGAGGATGATTAATTAATTGATTTGTAATTAATTAATGAATAAGTAAGCAAGTTTAATGGTGATGAAAGTAATTAATTTAATTCATTTTATATTAATTAAACATGAAGTAATTAATTTAATTTATTTTAAATTAATTATAGATGGTGATTAATAAATCATTACTTATGTATGGATGGATGATATAGATTGCCTTGAATGGTTTGAGATCTCAGATTGAGATAAGTAATGTTGTGTGGTATGGACGCTTTGGTTGAAGTATGATGATAATGTGAATTATCTGTTTATGATGATAATGCGAATTATTTGTTTGTGATGATGATGTAAATTATCTATCTGTGTGTATATAGATAATAGAATTGAATTGTTTTAACTTTAAAACAACTTGAACCTAAAAGATGGCGTTTTGGATTTCGATGAGACCGAGATCGGGTTTTCAGATTTGGATATCTGAAAACCACATCGATCTAAATTAACGATAGGTCGTGAATCTCAAGTGAAGATGAAGATTCAGAGTGCAAGGGTTATTGTCGTTAACTCCGAGGGCGATTACAAAATGAGTGTAATGAGATAATGCATTCGGTTTCGTTCGAACCCGGAACGAACTTGTATGGATTGAATGCTTTCAGAACATCGTCAGGTGAACGATGAGCATTCTAAGATCGATGTGTTCTATAAAGGTAATCGTAGCCTCAAGCCTCATCAGCCGGGAAAGGCTAAAACGGGGGAGGTGCACCAAGGCTAAGTGGGTCATGCCCAAGTAGGATGAGATGAACCCCTGTTTAGAGTCCCTTTTATTTCGGCTGTGTGGGCAGTTGAATAGCTACAACCGTCGGGGTTGTCTTGTTCGGGACTGTCCAGTAAGGATGGTTCCGGCCTTATGTTGTAGGGGATTTAGGGTGGATCCTCGGTACGGTGATCTAGACCACGTACTGTGACAGGCGGTACCCCAGTAGCCTAACCATTGATGGAAACTCATTCTTCCTACGTGCCCTTACAGTTTTGATTGTATTACCCACTTTTGTGGCTAGTAGCTGGAATTTAATGAATGTAACAATTTCGTCTATTTTCCATTTACTTGAAAACCCTAGACCTTATTATAATATCACTGGATTTTCTATCAAATGTTTGGTTAGTGTAAGGTAAAAACTTACCCATGTTTATTGGTTGGGAGTCTTACGTGATACCTTTTCTTTCAAAGGTTTTTAAAGTTAAGCAACTTTAACCATTTACTCACACCAGACCCATGTCTGACCCGGAGTTTATTCCGTTTTTCTTAAACTCTTGGATACTCAAATTTTTATGAGTAGCCAAGGGATTCAGGTTAGGTTTGAGGAAGGGGCAATGGAGCAGGAGGCTTCAACGTATAGATATATAGTATTCCGTTGTGTGTTCTCTGAGTTGTTTGTCTGTATTGTATATTGAATTGTATAACTAGACGGGTGTTTATAACTATCTAGTATGTGTTGTATAAGCCATGTAACTCTGATGTATATGATATTATGTAATATATTATGTGATTAATATAATTTATTCGTCCGCTGTTGAGATTCTGATGTTGTTTCTTCTTTCTTCTCTATCTCTCTCTTTTCTATCCCTTTCTTTCTTCAAGATGATGCGACTTATTATGGAATAAGGTTGGTCGTCATATTTGGTATCGGAGCCAGGTTAAGTGGATACCTAGGCTCTGGACTTGTGTCTTCCTTGAGAGAGTGTACTTGTAATTTTTATATATAACTATATATCTATTTCTACCTATTTGTTGGGTTACCTGTTCGGGTTTTCCAACATAAGTTATAAAGGTAGATAAGGTAGTGGTGTGTGTAACACGACTACCAACGGTTGGAGTTTGAATGTTGAGGTTGGAAGAGTATCTGTCGAGACTATATACCCAATACCATCTCGAGTGAGTTTTGCAGTATGGTGTAAGGATTTCACCAATCTCTGATGGAAACCTGTTAAGGTTCGGAGTCTATCTTTGAAGTATAAGTTGATCGTGCTCGTATGTGCGGATTTTTGAAAGTTTGGATCTGTCAGTTAGGCAGAAGCGAGTAATAGTATCTTGGCAACTTCAGGATGGAGTAGCTGCATGATGAGACGTAGTGACTATGGATGTTCCCAAAGATGTTTCTTTTGGAGCAAGCATAAGGAAGTATGTCTGCATCAATGATGAGACTGAGTTTGTGTTGGGTTGGAGCCGAGTCTCTTGAGGAGATGTATGCCCATCTCAAGGTTTTTTATAGGATTGGTTGATCTGGCTTTGAAGATCGAGGAGCTTTGGATTAGAAAGTCTTTGGCATCAGTGGTAGCGTTGCAGCTGGGTAGTGTTCTATGTGCCAGTAGGTAGATCTTTTGGCTTTGAAGTTTCCTAGAGATGGAGTTTAGAAGCAGCAGAATGGACCAATTTCTTCAATGGATTGGTCGAGGATAAGCTGTTCTGATTTGTAGAGAGAGAGTGGTATCTGTGGATATTGGATTGAATAGGATCGCAAAAGTGACTTGTGATGTTTTAAGTGTTCTCTTGAGTAATAGAAGTTGTCAGGGATTTTTCTGAATGTCTTCAGGAAAGTCAGAGATTTGTCCCCATTGGAGATTGAGTTCCATATCGACTTGGTTCAGGTAGGTAGAAGGTTGTTTTTTAGAGAGAGAGAGAATTGGGTGAAGCAGCTCAGGTTTTGGGGAAACTTCTCAGATTTCTCTTTGTGGATCAGTTGAACCTTATTTCTGGGGTGTGATGACTAGTCTGTGCTCGTGTTCATCGACGGCATTCTCATCTGTTCCAGATCAGAGTTGTGCAGCAGAAGCAAGGTGGCAGTTGTTCTAGAGCGGAAGCAACCGAAAGTTGCAGTGTTTGGATTAAGAGTTTCTACAAGAAATTCTTCTGGATTTGAGGTTGGGTTAGTAAGTGCATCTATTTTGTCTTTTTCGGATAGGAGAAGTAGGTTGTAATCATCTGATTTGTGAAGTGGAGTTTGTGGTTTTGTTCTTGTGAGGATCATATTTTTGAGTTGTTTTGATCCAGTTTTTTTGCGAAGGCATCAACGGAAGTTGAGTTGATCAGGAAGGATCTGTAAACAGCCCAGGATTGTCAGTTGAGTTTTCTGGTTAGGAGACGGAAGAATTTGGAATTCGAAGTTGGAGACTTCGTTGTTATTTCTTCGGTAAAGGGAGCGATAAGTTTGGGTAGGACTAGGAAGTTAGCTCTGTAGTATAATGGATTTTTCTGAGTTTTTGTTTGGCTTATAAGGGTTGAATTGCCAGTTTGGAAGACTGGGATTCAAGATATTTCACGTATCTCTGAGGGAATACGCGTACTGTTCATCTTTGGTTGTGGAACCAGTAGTTCTGTAGGATTTAGTTGTTGAGTTGGTCTTGACTATGGTCAGATCTCTTGTATAGATGAGTAGGAGCTCAGTAGCTTAGTGGTGTAGCTAGTTTGGATTCAGTAGAGCGAGTATCCCTGTGTCTATACGTGGGAAACTAGGAATAGTTTTAGGAAGCTTATCCTGATCTGTGTCCGAATAGCAAGTGTTGTTTGTTTGATTGAATTGGTTGTTTGGATGAAATTGTTTGTTTGATTGTATATGGCTGATATGTAAGCTTGAATTGCTTGAAATAAAATAAAATTTGGATTATTTTTTTTTTTAAAATTTCGAGGACGAAATTCTTTTAAGGGGGGAGGAATGTGATATCCTGGAATTTCAAGGAATTTAAAATGTGATAATCTCTAAATTAAATTGTTTAAAATTGATAAAATGGTTATTCTCAAATATAAATAACCTATTAATTAATAATGTGATGTTTTAAATTTTGATTATGATTGATTTTAAATAAGATAATTATTTGCAATTAATAATGTGTTTGTTTAAAATTGATATCTATATTTATTTGAATTGATTTTAAATTTGGTTTTTAAACTGACTTTGAATTTGAATTTAAAAGGAGTATATATATCTTAAAATAAAAATAATAATACAGTTTGGATTTAAAATATATGGATAAAGTTTTTATTTAAAAATAAGATTTGTTTTATATTATTCTCTTTAAAGAAATTTATTTATGGAAGTTTGGAAAAATGTATTTATTTAATAGGAATAAATACAAAAGCTTTTGAATTAGCATTTAAAAATGAGTTTAAAATATTTTATATGATTTTTATTTAAATTATAATTGGTTTTTATACTATTTTCTTTAACGATTGTATTTATATAAAATTAGAAAAGCATTTATTTATTTACAAATGTATTTGTTAATTAGGAAATCATTTTTAAAAGCTTTTAAAATCATTTATAAATAATATAATAATAAGTTATGACAAGTGTTAAGATCTAAACCTCTTAAGTAACATGTGTTAAACAATTAATTAAGGCAAGAGACAAGTATCACATTTATTTTATTTTCCTTAAATTTTAATAAAATCTAAATTAGCTTATATAAACACATAACTTCATGCTTCAATTCTTTTTCTTTCTCAATTCATTCCTCAAGAAAACAAATCTGAAACCATTTCTAAGTTCAAATTTATACAATGCAAACATCTTCAAATCTGAAATTAAATTCAAGTGTAAAAGCATCTTTCCAAAATCAAAGCCTGTAACCCTGCTCAAAGCAAACCTGTAAATTCATTTTCCAAAATCAAATACAAGCTTGTCAACAAACTTCAAAGCTTGTAATCTCCTATAAAACAAAATAAAACAAAATCAATCTGCAATATTCTCAAGCCTGCAACATCTTGTTTTCAAAAATTCAAGCATGCAACCTGAAAAGCATTTTTTTTTTCAAAATTAAGCCTGTAATGATTTCAAACTGGAATCAAGTCTGGAGCCATTATCAACATGTTCCAGTTTATCAAGTACTGCAGTTTTAAAAATCAAAGCCATTTCAAAGATTCAAGCAATTCAGTTTTTTGGAATCAAAACATCAAAGCAATACAAGTTTTCAAGTTCAAACTATTTTGCAAGCCTTCCAGTTTTCAAGCTTCCCAGTTCTTTTTCAGAAGTCTCTACATTTTCAAAAATGGTGAGTAAACATTTAATTTTAAAACTTAAGAAGATTTATGGTTGTTGCTTATAAAATCTCTGAGATGATGATGCCTACATGTGTATAAATAAGTGTATAATTTTGTGTATATGATTTTATTCAAGCGTGCATGTCTGTTATATCCATGTTTCCCCTCTGCTTTATATTAAAGAGTTAAATTTAGTTCAAATTCTACTTTCTTCACTTCTGATCTCTGATAGGCCATAGTTTTCAAAAAAATTTAGTTTGTTTAAGTATGAACTTGGATCTAAAAATAGTTTAAACATGTTTATATATATAGTAACTGGAAAGCAATATTTACAGTAAAATTTTATAAATATGTTAAAATCAATATATACAATTCTCTGATTCAAATACATAACTTGAATTGGCCTGGGAAGTTATGATTTTTAAAATCAAAATCACAATTTTAAGTAAAGTATTGAATGTTAATTTTGGGGTTGTCTGGAATTTGATTTCTGGTCGAATTCTGATGATCTTGGTGACTGGAGAGGTCGAGGTTCCTGTTGGAGCTTGTTAAGTGATTAAGTTGTCAGGCAAAAAGTGAAGGTAAAAATTCTGATGGCCGTGGCGTCGGTAGTGATGTAAGCTAAGTTGTAAACCTAGTTGGGTCGAACTGTGAAAAGGATATTAGTGCTTCTTCTCTGATGCATCGAGTTGTGTCAAACTTTGGGAATGGGTTCGTGGATGTTTGGAGATGGAGTGGCCAGAGTTGTAAGTTGTCAGATGGTCGGAGATGTGACTTCGAGCTGGATTTGGACATGGCAGTTGGTTCCTGTTATTAACTGGGAAGCTCGATTTTGATTCGAGGCAAGTGAGGGTGTTTTGGTGGTCAGAGATGGTTGCCGTGATGATGTTTGATGTGATGGAGGGTTCGTCGGAGGTGGTAAGTGATTCCGACGATGTGCATGTGCACATTAGAGGGATTTGTGTCAGTGGTTGCCGTATTTTGGGTTGAAGGTTGAACTCGAAGGAGGTATCGAGTATCGGGTTTTGTTACTCGAGTGGGAACTCGAAGTGATGGGTCTGTTATCCTGTTAACAAATTTAAATTGTTACAGGTTTTAAAAATTTTAAATTTAAACTAAGATTTTGAAAATTTAAGGAAATGTAATGGAACTTGAGTGGCTCGAGTTATACTCAGGTCAAATTTAAACAGATTGACTTAAAAGAGATTTTTATAAGTTTTAAAAAGTTTTATAAAATAAGTTTTAGATTTAATAAAGATTTATTTAAACTTTTGAAATGAATGTTGTTGTTAAATATTATCCTTTATACAAGTAAATGTCCTTAAACATCTTGATTAAGAAGTTGAAGTTTGTTAAATTTAAATCTTGTTAAGTAAATTTAAAGTGATTTAAATTTAAGTTAGAAATGGAATTTTTTTTTAAATTTTTTATATAAAAGTAAGTTTTAAATTCAAATTTGAATCTAGTTTTTAAAACTACTAAATGATAAATGTTTAAGTTATTTTTAAGTTATGTTTTGATAACTTTAATTAATCAAGTTAAAATGATTATTTTGTTTTAAAACTTAGTTTTGATTTAATTAAGTAAAATTAATTATAAATTTATAATGGTTTAAAAATGAAAATGTAAATAAAGGCATTAAAAAGATGATGTTTTATATTAAGATAATTAAAGTTTATTATCTGGAAATTCATTAAGTAATTGAGGAAAATTAAGTTTAATTAATATAATTAATAATGATTAAGAATTAATTAACAGTAATTAATTGGTTTAACTAATTTATTTAAAATTAATAATTAAGGGTTATAAGTTAATTAATTAGAGGTTAATTAATTTATAACTAAGAATTATTAATTAGATAATTAGAGATAATTAATTAATGATTAGAAATTAATTAATTAAGTAATTAAGGTTGATTAATTAGTAATTGAATTTATTAATAAGTAATTAAAAAGTACTGAATTTGTAATTAAGTTTTATTAATTAATAATTAAGCTTTATTAATTAAGAATTTAGTAATCTATAATTAAAATTAATTAAGGATTAGTTAACCATTATTTAGGGTTAATTAATTGTGATTAAGAACTGATTAACTGATTAATTAAGGATTAATTAATTTGTTTTTAAATTAAGGTTTATTAATTAATAATTAAGGATTAATTAATCTATAATTAAAGATTAATTTATTTATTTAAAGGGGTAATTAAGGGATGAATTACCCAATTGTAATTAATCAAATAAGCCTGATTAATTTGGGTTAATCAAATGGGTTGATTAATTAAAGATAATCATTTGGTGATTGATTAAGTGTAATTACTTAATGAGATAGATAAGTATAATTACTTAGGGTAAGTAATTAATGTATAATTACTGGGATGTAACTAATTAAAAGGAAATTACTTAATGTAAAGTAATTAAAGGATAATTACTTAGTAGAAGTAATTAAGGGTTAATTACTTGGTGTAATTAATCAAAGGATTAATATAATTAATTAAAGGAGTTAATTAATTAAGGGGAGTAATTACAGGATGGTAATTACTGTTTTGATTAATTAAATTTGATTAATGAAAGTAATTAATTAAGGATCGTTAATTAATGTAATTAATGAGAGTAATTAAGGATTGATTAATTAAGATTAATTAATCAATAGTAAGTGATTATAAGGTAATTAATTAATTGTAATCAATTAAAGATTAATGTAATTAATTACAGTTAATAAAGTAATTAAGGTTAATTACTTAATGGTTTATAGATAATTAATTTGTAATTAATTAAGGGTTAATTACTTAATGTAATTAAAGATAATTAATCAAGGGTGATTAATTTGAGGAAGATTAATTAATTGATTTGTAATTAATTAATGAATAAGTAAGCAAGATTTATTGTGATGAAAGTAATTAATTTAATTCATTTTAAATTAATTAAAGATGAAGTGATTAATTTAATTCATTTTAAATTAATTATAAATGGTGATTAATAAATCATTACTTATGTATGGATGGATGATATAGATTGCCTTGAATGGTTTGAGATCTCAGATTGAGACAAGTAATGTTGTGTGGTATGGATGCTTTGGTTGAAGTATGATGATAATGTGGATTATCTGTTTATGATGATAATGTTAATTATCTGTTTGTGATGATGATGTAAATTATCTATATGTGTGTATATAGATAATAGAATTGAATTGTTTTAACTTTAAAACAACTTGGACCTAAAAGATGGCGTTTTGGATTTCGATGCGATCGGGATCGGGTTTTCAGATATGGATATCCAAAAACCACATCGATCCAAATTAACGATAAGTCGTGAATCTCAAGTGAAGATGAAGATTCAGAGTGCAAGGGTTATTATCATTAACTCTAAGGGTGATTCCAAAATGAGTGTATCGAGATAATGCCATCGGTTTCGTTCGAACCCGGAACGAACTTGTATGGATTGAATGCTTTCAGAACATTGTCAGGTGGACGATGAGCATTCTAAGATAGATGTGTTCTATAAAGGTAATCGTAGCCTCAAGCATCATCAACTGGGAATGGCTAAAACATGGGAGGTGCAGCAAGGCTAAGTGGGTCATGTCCAAGTAGGATGAGATGAACCCCTGTCTAGAGTCCCTTTTATTTCGGTTGTGTGGGCGGTTGAATAGCTACAACCGCTGGGGTTGTCTTGTTCGGGACTGTCCAGTAAGGGATGGTTCCGGCCTTGTGTTGTAGTGGATTTAAGGTGGATCCTGGGTACAGTGATCTAGACCACGTACTGTGACGGACGGTACCCCAGTAGCCCTTCCATTGATGGAAACCCATTCTTCCTACATGCCCGTACGGTTTTGATTATATTACCCACTTTTGTTGCTAGTAGCTGGAATTTAATGAATGTAACAATTTCAGCTATTTTCTATTTACTTGAAAACCCTAGACCTTATTATAATATCACTGGATTTCCTATCAAATGTTTGGTTAGCGTAAGGTAAAAACTTACCCCTGTTTATTGGTAGGGAGTCTTACGTGATACCTTTTCTTTCAAAGGTTTATAAAGTTAAGAAAATTTAACCGTTTACTCACACCAGACCCATGTCTGACCCGGAGTTTATTTTGTTTTTCTTAAACTCTTGGGTACTCAAATTTTTACGAGTAGCCAAGGGATTCATGTTAGGTTTGATGAAGGGGCAATGGAGCAGGAGGCTTCAGTGTATAGATATATAGTATTCTGTTGTGTGTTCTCTGAGTTGTTTGTCTGTATTGTATATTGAGTTGTATAACTAGATGGGTGTTTATAACTATCTAGTATGTGTTGTATAAGCTGTGTAACTCTGATGTATATGATACTACGTAATATATTATGTGATTAATATAATTTATTCGTCCGCTGTTGAGATTCTGATGTTGTTTCTTCTTTCTTCTCTATCTTTCTCTTTTCTATCTCTTTCTTTCTTCAAGATGATGCGTCTTATTGTGGAATAATGTGGGTCGTCACATAAATGTTCTTTCAAACATGTCACACCACCGCCATTAATTATTTTATTGCAAAAGTTACATTTCATTTCTCGAAGATTGCCGTCAATCGTAATGCCATAATTCCAATCAATTTTAGTTGGATTTGCCACAGTGTACCTGAAATTATAATTAAACAAAAGTTAGCAAACAAATTAATAGTTCAAATGTCAATGTATTCAAGTTAGAGTATATAGTATGCAACATTCTGTAATCAACGAAGTATTTAGGTCAGGTTAGTTTAAATGTCTCTAGTTAACTATATATTTAAGAATAGATTCATTGTTCAAGATAGTATCATAATCAAACACACAAAAAAAACCGTTCAAATATATTTTAGTTCCATATTCAAAAAAAACAAAAACCACCAAAGTTGTTCAGCCCAAAGCCCACAAGCGACGCACTATCCGGTTAAATAATGAAAATTAAACATTAAGGACTATATACTAAAAGCAAAAATTTCTTAAAAGTGTATTAATTAGTGTATTTGGTAAAATAAGACCTAACATGTAATTAACGGTTTTCATACAAACAATGCTTGAGTATGTCAATTTAAAAAATACATCACAAACAATAACCAATACTTGATATAAATTCAATCCACGATAATTTGGATCAAATATGATTTACGTATCAAGCATATTATATGCGCATCAAAAATTTAATATTCAACTATAAATTGGATTTGATCAACTATTGTCTAAATCAATTGGATCTAATCCATCACACATCCCTGGTTATCAAAATTACAATAGCCAAATCAACTTTTATAAGTCAAGCTAGAAAAAAATTGCAAAGTAAATCAGAAAACAACTTGTAATGATAAGTTTATTTTATGTGAACTAAACTTTTGCTATGAAAAGGTAAAAAACAAATGCACTTGTTGTATTAGTCATGAGACCTCTAAATCCACCAACAAAAGAACATAACAACATCGCAGCTAGTTTTACCTCAGATTTTGAGAATGAAAAGCCCAAAAGCCTCTCATATTTGTTATTCACGGCACACATCATCTTTAATTCAATTCAACGAATGAAAAAAAACATACGGCAGAAAATCGCGAATGAAAAAAAACTTACTGCTTCATCGATCGACTTCATCTATCCTCGAATTCGCAGCGCCTTCGCTTCTCCTCGACTTCGCGGCGCCTTCGCCTTCCATTCACCTTCGCCGTCGCCGCCTTCGATAGTCGGCAGTGAAGAGGATTAGAGAAAGGTTTAAAATAAGGTAATGTTTTTATTATTTTTTACATGGTTTTGACTTAATTTATACATGGAAAATCAAATCTTCGCTGTGTAATCAAGTTATTTCTATTCTTGATCGAACGTGCTTGCTTTTGCTTTTGTTTTTCAATCTCGTACTTGCTTTTGATTTTGCTTTTGCTTTTGTTTTCAATCTCGTGCTTGCTTTTGCTATTCTGTGTTTTAATTTAGGGTTACGCGTTTTTTTTGACGATGGTCGAAACCGAAATTAGGGTTTAATTTCGGTTCGTCGTATGCCGATAACGATACGAGATAGCCGAGATTTCGCTGTTTCGAACGATACCTCGTACCATGATGTATACTAAACCTAATACTGAATTGAATGTCACGAGCAGTTTAAACGTTAACTTGTAACAAAGAAAAGTAAAAGAAGTAGCTTAACCGTTCCTTATAGAAACTTAGGGAGCAACACAAACTTAAGAGGATTTCAAATAACGTGATGATTTGTTACAAATGTGATGGTGCACACTTCAAATAAAGGAAGAAATGGAACATGCAACAAAAAATAACTCAATAGTATTTATTTGGTAACTATAACCTTTCATTCTCATATATCAAACGTAGGAATATCATTAATATTGTAGGGAAATTTTTTCCCACCAAAGAAGTTACTGAAATCAGCGTCAAAGAGATTTCTACTCAATTGATAATAACTCTAGTCTTGGATCCAGTTGGGCTTCGTGTCAATTATTTCAAATGCCCACCGAGATGAATTGTAGTATGAGAGATGACAAACGACTCGAAGTTGTTTTAAATCTGGAAAAATCATTCATGAAATTAATCATGCATGTATGCCATCGTTCCAAAAAGTCAATAAGCCTAGCCAAATAATAGAATGTGGATATCGTCTGTAATTTTCTCCTATCCTTTTGTTATGGTTATGGAGTTATTTTCACTTCAAATGAATCTTGGTCTACATTGTTAGTCTATACAACCTAATTTTACTCACTTTATCTATGCTCATAATCACTCACTAGTATGTAAGAAGGTTAATCAGAATGACGTAAAGAAAATAATATAAATTCTAAAGTAGAATTCACCATTTTTTTTCTTTTTTTCCACATAATTTCCAAATGCTTCATACATGCAAATTGCTTTCAAAAATATTTACAATCACCATTTGAAGGTGTACTTGTATGAACCAATCTAATTAAAGATGACATGTTCTCTCTCATAATTTTCATCACTCCACTCACCTACGGTCTTAGAATCGGGTTTTCGCCAATGCATTTCTCTACAATCTTCATCATAACTCTGATTTTCTTCTCATCATATTTTTTGCCTGGTTTAACATCAATCATTTTTCCTATCCTTCCATTCCATAAGAATTCAGCTTCAATTGAGTTCTCATCATGGTCGCCAACAACTGTGAGTTCTTAGTAAAAAATGGTTCAAGTCCAGTAATAAGCTCTAAAACTAGCTCCCCAAAACTATACACAACACTTTTGTTTAAGGAATTTCCTACTAGAACCTCCCTTTCTAGTGATATTCAAGGAATTTCCTACTAGAACTTTGAGTTTTCTGCATGAAACTTGCATGATTTATGAAGGATGTTTGATGATTTTTCATCTTCGGTGACTGCGGATATTTTAGTGGAGCCTGAATAGCAGCAGCCGGAGATGTATTTGGATAAGAACTTCATACTAGGAATATTGATTGGAATAAGATATTTGCTTGTTATGTATATACTATATGAGCAATGCACTATTAATCATTGAGCATGTTTATCTCATTGACGAGTGCACGAATGGAATAAAATGTCTGGAAGGGATACTTCCTAGTGTGCGGTTAGCAAGGTACATGAACCTGCAAATAGTAGCCAGTCAGTCAAACATCAAGTTGGTGTATGAATATTCTTTATAACTAAAATAAATTTATTTCGGTGAATAATTAGACACTGCAGCAGGGCAATAGCATAAGTATTAAAAATACCATATTATCATGAAATGTCCTTTGTCAAGTACATATCTATTTTGGCTCGACTTAATGGAACACACAAGTTCACTGATGACAATACCCTTGAAAATCAGCTCAAAGCTTGCAATGGAAGTAATAAGGCTTATATTGATAACAATTCTAATTTGGATAATGAATATCACGCTAATACAAAAAGAATTATACCTAATTCTAGCGGGAGAGTTGCAGTATTGTTGAAGATGACAACAATTTTCTCCTGGCCAACAAAGATTAGGAGACTCCTTCAATTTAAGCAAGTTAAATAAGCACATCTACCACTTATCTATCTGGGAAAAAGGAGTGTTTAGTAAATCTTACTCAGTTGCTTCTCCCTGCATTTTATGACTAATTTAAAAGAGGATCAACCTTCGATTTTTCCTACTTTCTCGTATCTAAAGTCTGGAGGCATTTATGATAGTAAAGTAGCTAGCTTCAATGATAGGATGTCAAAAACAGCGAGACGTCGCCATTTTTGCCTCACTCCTGAACTTGGTAGACTACAAACTAAAGAAATAAAGGAGTGGTAGCCTCCCTGAAGACAATTTCTCATGATTTCTTAGTTTTTCTGATCAGGATGGTTAGAGATCCACCATATTTTGTTTTTCTGTGTCTTCGAAGTGGAGGCAGAGGGTTTAAGTTGTATGATGTATTGGGTCTTTATCCATTAACTCTTTGGGCCTTGGCCTTTTATTTAATTCATTTTCAAAAAAAAAATGAAATGTCCTTTGAACATTATTGCAGATACAATGTTATTATTCATAGGACCCAAGACTGTCCTCAACGTGTTCAAGAATAGTGACAAGCCAGTGTAGTAATGAAATAATTAGAAATCATTTATTCTCATGAACCCAACAGGACCTGAAAAGCGAGCTTCAAATATTTATGCAGATCTTATAGTACTATCATATATGTTAAAATGTAATAAAACCTCAAACCAAACACATGACTTATCTATTGGGTGATGCGAGTCAAGGTCTAAAGATATATATAATAAGTGTTGAATATTTTCCATGGAAAAGAGGGAGAGAATATAAGATAGAGGCTTTTTAGTTTTTGAAAACTTTTCTTTTATTGATGGTAGATTTCTTACTTGATTGCTTAATGTAAAATAATGAGAGAGCTCTTCTATTTATAGACTCCATGGATTATTCTAGAATCAAGACTCTCTAAACAATTCTAGAAACATGACTTCATACATAATTCTTATTTCTACTAGAAAATTCAAGAGCTCACAACAAACTACAGTAAATGCAAGAAGGCTCTAGGAACTATAATAACAAGAAGCATATAGAAATTAACCATAACACATCAAGTTCAATATTTCAACAACCCCCTTTAAATTTAATTTATGACTCCAAGAAAATTCCTCAACCTGACAAAATTCTTATGCTTAAGAGGCTTGGTGAAGATATCAGCTACATGATCATGCGTCTTCACGTACTCTAATTGCATATTCTTTTTGGCAACGCACTCTCTAGTATAGTGATAGCGTGTATCAATATGCTTGCTTTGACCATGAAAGACTACATTCTTTGCAAAAGTAATTGCTGATCTGTTGTCCATGAAAATCTTGGTCGGATCCTCTTGTGGTAATTTCAACTCCGTTAGCAGATTTCATAACCAAATTGCATGACAAATATATGAAGTATCAGCTACATACTCCTCTTCTCATGTGGAAAAAGTGATAATCGACTGTTTTTTAACATCCAAGTGAGGACTATGTCTTCCATGTAAAATACGAAGCCACTTGTGTTTTTCGGTCATCCATCTCTCCACTCCAACCGTCATCGCTATATCCAACAAGCTCGTAGTTATCAGAAAGAGAGTAGTACAAGTCAAAGTTTGTTGTGCCTTTTAACATAGCAAAGAACGTCTTTGCTGCCTTCAAATAAGTTGTTGTTGAATTCTCTATTTATCGACTCACAATTCCTACTGCATATAGAATATCAGGTCTTGTGCGTGTTAAATGTCGCAAGCTTCCAACCAAGATCTTGAATAATGTTGAGTCCACTTTTTCTCCTTCCTCATGCCTTGATAATTTGATTCCACATTCAATCGACATGTAATCTGGGTTGGAGTCATCCATCTTGAACTTCCTTAATACTTCCTTAGCATAACCTTCTTGAGTGATTATGATGCATTTATGTTTTTGTTTTACTTCAATGCCAATGTAATAAGACATGAGTCCAATATTAGTCATCTCAAAGTCCTTCCTCGTCTCTTTCTTAAACTCTTTAAACATGCTTGGATTGCTACATGGACATTTGATGAAGTTTCTTCCTTGGAGGTACTTATCAATTCGATAATTTCAAGCTGTTGGAGCTTGTTTCAACCCATAAAGTTCCTTCTTTAGCTTCAAGAACTTGTCTTCTTCTCCCTTTACTTCATAGACTTATGGTTGCTCGATATAAATTTTTTCTTTAAGAACTCCATGTAGGAAGGCAGATTTCACATCCATTTGATGTATCTTCCAATTTTTTTGAGCTGCTAAAGAAATTATTAGTCTAACATTTTTTAGTCGAGCAACTGAAGCATATACCTCATCATAGTCAATGCTAGCTCTTTGACTATAGCCTTTTACCACCAATCTTGACGTATATCTTTCAACTTCTCCTTTGGTATTTTTCTTTGCTTTGTACACCCACTTCGCACAAATTGTCTTATGTTCTTTTGAAAGTGACGTTAACTCCCTTGTGTCATTCTTCTTGATGGCCTTGATTTCTTCGTCCATAGCATTTTTTCAATTCTTCTTTTGCAAAGCTTCTTGGAAGTTTATAGGCGCATAACCCGAAAACAGACGAAAGAGAGTAAAATTGTCTTGATTTTCTATTATCTCGTAAATTTTTTAAAGGCTTTTAAAGTGTGGAGGAACTTGTGGTTGGTGAAGCTAGTGGAATGTGGGCTCCTTGATTGATTGTTCGATCCTTGGTTGTTGCATTTCATCTCCTTCAAGGTATGGAAAGAAGTGTAATTGTCATTATGTGGTATCCATTCTCATTCTCCTTCTTCATAGAACACAATATCTCGACTAATTATTATCTTCCTCATATCAGGATTTAAAGCTTATAACCTTTGGAGTTGGTATCGTAACCAATGAAAATATACTTCTCACTTCTGTCATCCAATTTGCTTCACTTTTCGTCCGGTATATGTACATGAGCTATGCTTACAAAGACTCTTAGATGAGAAATATCAGGCTTCCTTCTACTCATGCTTCTTGTGGTGTCTTTCTCCACATATTTCTTATTGGAGATTGGTTTTATAAATAAACCGCACATGCCACAGCTTCCGTCCAAAATTCCTTTGGCAACTTTTTACTTTTAAGCATGCTCCTTGCTATCTCAAGAATTGTCCTATTCTTCCTCTATGCTGCTCCATTTTGTAGGGATGATCTAGGCACTGTCAGCTGTCGTTTGATTCTACTATATTCATAATACTTTAGGAATTCTTTGATGTGAAATCTCCTCTATGGTCAGGTCTCATGGTTTTAATCATAAGGCCACTTTACTTCTCAACTTATGCCTTGAACTTCTTGAAGTTCTCAAAAACCTCTGATTTTTCCTTCAAAAAAACACCTATGTTTTTCTTGAAAATCATCTATGAAAAGAAGAAAATAACTACTCTTACCAAGCGAACTTGGCTTGATCAGACCACACACATCCGTATGTATGAGTTCCAACGGCTCTTTAGCTCTTAAGTATGACTCCTATGGAAAGCCCATTTTGAATTGCTTTTCAAGTAAACTTCCTTCGCACACTTGATTAGGATGGCTTATGTATGGTAATCCTCTTACCATTTCCTTTTTGGAGTGCAATTCTAGTCCTCTGAAGTTAAGATGTCCAAAATGAAGATGCCATAGCCAAGAGAAATCTTTGTAGCACACCTTAAGATATTGTGCGACATCATTTTGAACGTTAAGTACAAACATTCCATTTCTTGACATTGGTACCTTAGCATTGAATTTACTTGCACCGTCTCTTATAGAAAGGTTATTATCTTTTAATCGAATATCATAACCTTTCTCTAAGAGTTGTCCTAGGCTCAAAATGTTGCCCTTCATGTTTGGAACATAATAAACATTAGAAATGAATTGGTGCTCTCCATTGTTCAACCAGATAAAAACCTTTCCTTTACCTTTCACTGCTATCATTGATTCATCTTCAGATGCGATGTTGCCCTTCACCTATTCATCAAGCTCCGCAAACATGTTTTTTCTTCCACACATATGGTTGCTTGCACCGCTATCTAGGTACCATTGATTTTCCTTACCTTTTTCATTTTCTTTATGAGCCAATAGTAATGTACCATCCTCTTGATTTTTCTTCTTCAACGTAATTGGCCTTCTCATCAACTTTATTGTTTCTTGGAGCTCTACATTCAGAAGCATAACGTCTAATTTCTCACAATTGTAGCATTTTACGCATGACTTGTCATACCTTGAATTTCCTCTACCACGATCTCTTGTTGAGCTTTCTCCTCCTTTATTGTTATTGCTGTTGTTTTTTTCATTGTTGGGCCTCCAACCTCGTCCACGTCCATATCCATGACCTCTTCATCTTTCTTAGCCACAACTCCATCTTTGTTGGCTTCGATTATTTTCCTCCTTTTTTGAATCAATCCATGTCTTAATAACTTACTCCATGGTCTCTTCCTTCTTATTTCTCTTTTCTTCATAAGCTTGCAATAAGCGTAGAAGTTCCTCTATTGCCATGGTCTCCATGTTTTTTGTTTCTTCAATGATGGCGATAATATGTTCGAACTTTAGATCAAATGATATGAGAATCTTCTCCATAATTCTTACATCATTTAACTTCTCACCATTTCCTTTTAGATTATCATTAACCACTAAAACTATTGAGAAGTAATCAGAAACAAGCTCACACTCTTTAATGCGCAAAGCTTCAAACTCTCCTCTTAAAGTTTGAAGACGTATCTTTATTTTTTTGAAAGAATCTTAAGGCTCTATGACCACTTTTTTGAATACATTTTTATGAGAAAGAGGGAGAAAATTTAAGAAAGAGACTTTTTTGTTGTTGAAAACTTTTCTTTTACTGATGGTAGATTTCGTGCTTGATTGTTTGATATGAAATATGAGAGAGCTCTTCTATTTGTAGGACTCTATAGACTATTCTAGAAACATGACTCTCCAAACATTCTAGAAACATGACTCCATACATAATTCTTATTTCTACTAGAAAATTCAAGAGCTCTCAACAAACTACAATTAATGCAAGAAGACTTTAGAAACTATAATAACAAGAAGCCTCTAGAAATTTACCATAACAAATAAAGTTTAATATTTCAACAATAAGATGGATTTTTGTAAAGCATCTTTCAATTTGGCATAATGGGATGGCGATGGATCCTCACCAAACAAGAAACTTTACACTAGATTCAACTTTCCTTTTCAATCAAAATATCTTATTATCCCAAATCGTAGTCACCATTAACAATGTCCTTAAAACAAATAAGAATATGTTCGTGAGTTAAAAACTATGCAATTTCACATCTTATGCATTCCCTGTTGAGTTTTGGGATTCTGGTTTTCCGTGCACCTTTGCTTCACCCATGTCTAGACGGCATCAATGGTCAAAATCTTCTATGTCGGCATCCCGATTGAACATCCCCTTCAATCACCTCCCATCGGGCATATAATTTGGTCTTGGCAACACATTGTAACAAAGGAATATACAATGTTACGCACCACCAATCCCATATATATATCATGATTATTCCAAATATCCTGCAATGTAGAACTTTAATCCATTCAATCCACGTACCCGCTCTATTTACAATGCGGTCCAAACCTAAAAATCTCCACCTTAGCGAGCATTACTCAAGTCACCTTTGGAGTTACACCAAAGTCCTCTTCGCAGTTGGGTCAGGTTGCTACTCCGAATTCTCATAAGCAGAAAGGAAAAACTGCTTTAACTATATCTCCACCTTGATGAGCATTCCATGCTCAAGCCTCTTTGGAGCCATGCTTCGGTCGCGCTTCACTTTGTCTAGGCAGCATCAACGGTCGAATTCTCCTATATCGGCATCCCGATTGAATATCCCTCTCCATCGCCTCGCATCGGGCATATAATCTAGTCTTGGCAACACATTGTAACAAAAGAAATCTCCAATGTTACGTGTGACCAATCTCATAAATATACCGCGATTATTTCAAATATCTTACGGTATGGGATTTTAATCCGTTCAATCTACGCACCCACTACATTTACATGCACGCCACATCTAAAATTCCCGGCATCAAACACAAGAACTAAGCTCAATTCCCAAGGTGCGAGAAATTTGATAAATTAACATCTGAAGAGAGTATAGATTATCACTCTAGATGTTCCTAAATATTGGAAAACAATATAAAACTTTTTTAGTTGTTTGTAATTATTTTTGTATTTTACTTCTTATTTTATCTAGTTACATCTAAATGAAAACTTCCCATTGTGTGGTTATCATAGCTTTGACTCATCACTTGATCTTCAAAACTATGATAACCACATACTGGAAAGGAAAATTTTCAAGACTATTGCGAATCGGCATTATAGATCCCTGGAAAGGGAAACTTCCCAAATGGTTACGAAGCAATGTTACAGATATATCAGAAACAAAACTTCAGGCACTAGTTATGGATTGAACCTAGTTGATTAAGGGTGCGTTCATAGCAATAATTTACTAGTCTTTGCATCTGATAACAACATTTTTACCCCGTTTGTTTGGCATGGGAATATGATCCACTAAGGTCTGACACATCGTATGTTGATGGCCAATTACCCTCTTATATTTACAATACCTTCTTTGCCATACCTTTTACACAAAAACATATTCTTCTTCCATCAACATACCCCTTTCAACGTACCATTTTATTTTCTGATTGATAAATACTTTGGAGGATGTGATAATCATACGTGAAGTAGTGTTGAAACTTAGAGCATAACCAATAATAGCTTGTTCAGTTGTAAAACTAGACACGGAGCTACCAGGTGTGGCTTGTTTGCTTTTCCACGGCTGGTTCAAACCAATTTCATGGCTAGTTCACTAAATAGTGGCTAGTTTCTATAATGGCGAAGCTTTCATTGTTATACACCTATAATGGTGAAAGCTTCGCGTTATAACTTGTAAATATATAATTCATGAGAAAAAAATTATAATGTGAAGACTTCGCCATTATAAATCCAACCAATTATTTAACTTCACTGGTCCGTGACAAGTTTCGCAGTTATATGGATGTGCAGCTCGTTCGTTAAGTTGGATAGCAAGAAAGTGAATAGATCGGAATGTTGGTAATGGTCTTAGTATTAGCCTGTGAAAAAGTATCATAATTCAGATTGTAAAAATCCATGTAAGCATAATTGTGCTTTATGATATTTGAGTTTTAGTATTGTATTTCTCGATTTTCTTGTTTTATAAGTGGTTTAGAATCATCATCCCTAACCGTATGACTTGCTCCCTTACAATTCCCATGGTAATAGAAAACATTTTCGTAAATAACCCAACGGTAATAATGGACAATCAACATGGGAAGTAAAACTCAAACATGTAGAATAGAACAATTAAAAATACGAGGGAATTCTAAAGTCCACTTGATATAGCATTGAGCACTATTCTATTTTCTCTACACCATACGGATATATAATCCTTAATCAACCTAATATTAGTTGAAGCATTCTTTAGGGTCTCATGACCTCCATGGAAAGACATTTAGCTAAAAAAAATCTAATAACGTAAATTTTAGAGGATAAAAAAGTCTACTACTTCACTCGTTAATAGATTCAATGAAACCTCACTTTCGAAAAAAGGTGGTTTCAAAATGAATGGGAGTTGAGATTCATCTAACTCCTAGCTGTAACAGACACAAACCTTTTGTCTATGATCTTCAACACTTTCTAATTTGTTTGACGTATCTTTAGCCACCACAGAAGTGTGAATAAAACTGCAATGAATGAGTTATCATTTATGCAAAATAAAAGCATGTACAAGCATAATAATATAATTGAACTGGCTAATTCAACAATTCAAGTGCATCAAATAGTAAACTTAATACAATTTAATTATAAAATATTTTGTACCGATATAAAAGTACTCAAATGGAATGTGTTTACTCAAAAACTATGCAACCACACCGTATATATTTATGAAAAACCGTAGACCTCAAATTGATAGAGTTAAGAGTGTTTTCTAAGACAACTAAGTGATTTGATTATACGACTTAACTCTTAAAGAGAATCTTGTTGGAAATAAAATTATTGAAGTTAATGCGTTTCCTCTTGGTATTCTAAATGACTCTTTGGTTAACTTCAAGTCAAGCTATTAGTTATTATATTTTGCATTTATTGTATCATCCTGAAAGGTTATTTCAGATTTCTATAACTTCTACAATCCGGATGTAACTCCAGTATGAAAAAAAGTATCCTTCAATATAAATTAAAAAAAGAGTTTTTCAGGCTCAATTTTTCTTGTCCATCTTTAAAAAAAACTAACAGGTGGTATCAGAGCTAATTCGATCTGTCAAAGGACGAATCATGTCAAATTTTGGAGCAGCAGCACCAGTGCCCGTCTTTAATGGGGAAGGTTATGATTTTTGGAGTATAAAAATGAAAACCTTCTTTATTTCTCAAGATTTGTGGGAAGTAATAGAAAAAGGAGTCACCACGCCAGAAGGACAATCAAGCGCTGTTCAAGAAAAACTAAAATCTGAACAGCAGCAAAATGAAAAAGCCTTGTATGTTCTTCAACAAGCTGTGTCGGAATCCATCTTTCCTAGATTAATGAGAGCAACAACAGCAAAGCAGGCCTGGGAAACATTGCAGCAAGAATTCCAAGGGAATGAAAAAGTAAAATCAATCAAACTCCAAAGCTTGAGAAGAGAACTAGAGAATTTTAGAATGAAGGAATCAGAAAATGTCAAAGACTATGCCTCTAGATTGATTTAACTTGTCAATCAATTGAAAGCCTATGGAGAAGAAGTTTCCGACCAAAGAATAGTGCAGAAAATTCTAATTAGTCTCACGGAGAAGTATGACCATGTTGTGGCTGCTGTAGAAGAATCTAAAGATTTAACTACATTAACCATGACTGAATTGTTGGGTTCTCTTCAAGCGCACGAGCAGAGACTTGAAAGAAGAATTAATGGTTCTTTAGAAAATGCATTCCAATCAAATGTGAATGTAAAATCTCAAAAGCTGAAAGACTCCAACAAGAAGGGGAAGAAAGTCTTCAAAGAAGATAAAAAGAAAGCAAAGCAGGGAGTATTTCCACCTTGTGGAATTTGTAAGAAAACTAACCATGCTGAAAAAGATTGTTTCCATAAAGGAAAACCTCAATGCAATTACTGCAAAAAGTTCAACCATCTTGAAAAGGACTGCAGATTCAAGAAAAATCAAGAAGCAAATTTCACAGAAGAAAAAAATGAGGAGCTCTTGTTCTTTGCTGGTCCAGTAAACAATAATGCTGAAAATACTTGGTTTATTGACAGCGGGTGCAGCAATCATATGGCAGCTGATGTAAATATCTTCTCCAAGCTTGATGAATCGATCAAAACAAAAGTGAAGATGGGAAATGGTAAAATAATCGAGGCTAAAGGAAAAGGAATTACTGCTGTGCAAACAAGAAAAGGCACCAGGTACATTAAAGATGTATTACTTGTTCCTTCTCTAGAGCAGAATTTGTTGAGTGTTGGTCAAATGATTCAAAATGGCTATTCTCTGCATTTTGAAAATAAACTTTTTCGAATTTGTGATGATAAAAATAATGAGATCGGCAGAGTTAAAATGAGTTGCAATAGAAATTTTCCTATTCAATGGCATGCGCATAATGCTATGAGTGCAGAAGTGAATCACTCCAACTTGTGGCACAAGAGATTCGGACATTATAATTATGATGCCTTGAGAAAATTACATGAGAAGAAAATGATTTTGGATCTGCCCTTATTACAACATCAAAAATCCATATATGAAGGTTGCATGCTAGGAAAACAGCACAGAAACTCTTTTCCAAAAGAAAGTTTATGGAGAGCCAAAGAACCATTGCAACTTGTCCACACTGATGTGTGTGGTCCAATGAGAACATCATCACACAATGGGAACAGGTACTTTCTGCTATTTATTGATGACTTTTCAAGGATGACTTGGGTCTATTTTATGAAAGAAAAATCAGAAGTGCTGGAAATTTTTAAAAAATTTAAAAGAGCAGTTGAAATTGAAAGTGGCTTCAAAATGAAAGCTTTGAGAAGCGATCGAGGCATGGAATTCAACTCTCAACGGTTCAATAAATTTTGTGATGAAGAGGGGTTAAAACACCAACTCACAGTAGCTTACTCTCCACAACAAAATGGCATGGAGGAAATAAAAAATAGAACAGTGATGGAAATGGCTAGATCAATGCTGTTTGAGAAACAACTTCCAACAATTTTTTGGTCTGAAGCTGTAAATACTGCTGTACATTTGCTGAATTTGTGTCCAAAAAGTGCGGTTGCTGACCAAACACCATTTGAAGCATGGCATGGTAGAAAACCAACAGTAAGCTACTTGAAGGTGTTTGGGTGCATTTGCTATGTACTGGTTCCAGCTCCAAACAGGCACAAATTGGAGGAGAAATCTCAAAAGGGAATTTTTTTGGGATATAGCAGCCAATCAAAAAGATATAGAATTTACATTCTAGAAACAAAGAAGTTGATTATCAGCCGTGATGTGAATTTTGATGAAGAATCTTTTTAGAATTGGGAAAAAAATCAAGCTTCAAATGAACATGTGACTGTTCCCGTTGAAAATAATGAATCTGATCATGTCATTATTACAGGTGATGAACCTCAATCACCTCCATTTCAGAATCAAGAAGAAGATGAAGCTCAAACGCCTCCTTCTCACACTTATGATCACACACCAAAAATGTTCAAAAATTTGCATGAAATCTATGAAAATTGCAACTTTTTGTCATTGGAACCTGAAAATTATGCTGCTGCAGCAAAAGAGCATGTGTGGGTCAAAGCAATGGAGGAAGAAATGCGAATGATAAAAAAAATGATACATGGGAGTTGGTCGATCTTCCGGTTGAAAAAGATGTGATTGGAGTGAGATGTATTTACAAAACTAAGTTAAATCCTAATAAATCAATCCAGAAACACAAAACAAGGCTTGTGGCAAAAGGGTATACTCAGCAATTTGGAAAAGACTATACTGAAACTTTTGCTCCAGTTGCAAGACATGATACAATTTGAACTCTAATTGCTCTTGCAGCCAACAAGAAGGGGAAAATATACCAACTAGATGTAAAATCTGCTTTCCTGAAAGGAGATTTGGAAGAAGAAGTCTATGCAAACCAACCAGAGGGATTTATTGAAGCACCTGGAAAAGTTTTGCGGCTAAAAAAGGCTTTGTATGGGCTGAAACAAGCTCCCCGAGCTTGGTACTCAAAGATTGATAAAAAAATTCTTGATCAAGGATTTCAAAGAAGCCCAAGTGAACCTACACTCTACGCAAGACATCAAAGAGATACTAACATATTAATTGTTTCTTTGTATGTTGATGATTTGATTGTTGCAGGAAACACCCCTCAGCTAATTGAAAGATTCAAGCAAAGCATGATGAATACATTCGAAATGAGTGATCTTGGCTTGATGCAATTTTTTCTGGGAATAGAGGTCTGCCAAGAAGAGAATGGGATCTTTATTTCACAAAGAAAATATACCAAGGAGCTGCTGTCAAAATTTGGAATGTTGGGATGCAAGTCAGTGGCCACACCTCTGATTGCTAAAGAAAAGCTAAAAAAAGATGATGGATCAGAAAAGGCTGATCAAAGTACATACAGGAGTTTAGTTGGAAGCCTTCTTTATCTAACCGCAACAAGACCAGATATAATGTTCGCTTCAAGCCTATTGTCAAGATTTATGAATGAACCGAGTCAAGTTCATTTTGGGACTGCCAAAAGAGTTCTAAGATATCTGCAAGGGACATTATATCATGGCCTTTGGTTCAAGCACAATGAAAATGGGAAGCTAATTGGATATGCGGACAGTGATTGGGCAGGTTCTCTTGACGACTACAAGAGTACTGCTGGATATTGTTTCTTTCTCGGTTCTAGTTTGTTTTCATGGGAATCGAAAAAACAAGGCATTGTTGCTCAATCAACTGCTGAAGCAGAATATGTTGCAGCTGCAGGGGCAGCAAACCAAGCCATTTAGCTGACCAAAATATTAATGGACATGGGAGAAAAGCATGTGAAACCAGTTCAGATTTGTTGTGACAACAAATCAGCCATTGCTATTGCAACGAATCCTGTATTTCACAAGAGAACAAAACATATTGGAGTCAGATATCATGTACTCAGAGAAGCTGAAGCCGTTGGTGACATTCAGCTCACTTACTGTAGCACTGAAGAACAACTTGCTAACATTCTAACAAAGGTGCTGTCTAGGGACAGATTTCAGTTGCTGCGTGCAAAGCTTGGTATTACTGACAAACACATTAAGGAGGAGTATTGAAGTTAATGCGTTTCCTCTTGGTATTCTAAATGACTCTTTGATTAACTTCAAGTCAAGTTATTAGTTATTGTATTTTGCATTTATTGTATCATCCTGAAAGGTTATTTCAGATTTCTATAAGTTCTACAATCCGGATGTAACTCCAGTATGAAAAAAAGTATCCTTCAATATAAATTAAAAAAAGAGTTTTTCAGGCTCAATTTTTCTTGTCCATCTTTAAAAAAAAACTAACAAACATATACTTTTGATTTTTCTTTCTTTAGTATAAATATTGTCATACTGGATATAAACATTGTTTTATATACATTAAATATATGTAATTAGAAAATTCTTTGAAAAAAAAGATTTAATCGATTGTGGTTGTGGATGTTTAGATAACTTGAGTATTAAATCGTGTTTAGTAAATACTAATCCTCAAAATTTTCATAGTCAGGATGTATTAAGATGTACATAATGCTCGTCATATGATAGACGTTGGATTACTCATGCACATCTACTAGAGCTAAGAATATGCGCTAGGGGATATTATGTAATTTATAAACTTAACTCTATAAACAATTTTATTTGAAATAAAATATGTTTTTGGTTTTATCTTCTATTATATGCATTGTTATATAGTAGTATAAATAATAGATTGATTACACTAAACATATATATGTAGAAAATTCTTAGGAGAATAATAAGAATAAGAGACATCCATGGCGGCTAGGATTTCGGGCTAAAATTCACTAACAAAGATTCCAGAGCAGATATTCCTATAGATAAATGTGAATATGATGGGTTTACCGAGGTGGTATATAGGAAGGCGAGAAAGGTAGGGAAGCATGAAATTCATACATGTGGCAATAACGCTAATTCATCTGGTACGGATTTGAACAGTAGACATTCTACTGGTCATTTTGCTAGGATTTCTTTGTTTCATTCTTCAGGGCATAATCGTTCTTTTGTGCCAAATAATAGATAATTTCTATCCATTGCTGAAGTATATGATGGAAAGAAAAATATTACAGATGTTAATCATGATAATAAACCTAAAACTCAGTGCTTGGAACGAATTGGTGGTAGATCTGGATGTTTCTTCTAACTCACCTATTACATATTTTCCTCCTCGTGAGATTAACAAATTAAAATATGCTAAAATAGATTCACAACTAGTTCAATTGGAAAGAAGAATGGACAAATGTTGTAGCTATTTATGTCATCGATCCAAAACCCTACTACCAGTTTTTTAGAGCCTATGTAATTAGGGTATGGAAACCATTTGGAGATTTTCAAATTTTCTCTTAAGAAAATGAAATTGTTTAATTAAATCTGAAAATGTAGAAGATTGTGATAGAGTACCAGTTAATGACCCTTGTTTTTTGTGATAAACAGTTGTTTTTGTTATAAACAGTCAATGATCATGAAAACGTGGAAGGATGGTATGAAGCTAACTATGGAATTCTTAAAATTTCTTCCTATTTGGGTTTGTTTTCTGAACTTAGATTTGGATTTTTGGACTGAAGAACCAATTGGAAGAATTGCTTCTACAAGTGGTTTTCCCATTAAGCTTGATCAAGTTACTAAAGGAATGATAAGCTTATCTTTTGCTACAGTGCTTACAGAAATCGATGTAAACTTTACATTTCCCAAGCAGATTCCAATTTTAGATGCTGAAGATAACATTATACAGTAGGAAGTTATGTATAAACGGACCTCGTTAAAACGCTCTAATCGTCGATGTTAGGGTCATTCTGATAGAAAATGCAATTCAGTTAAAACGTGGCTGCCATATCCATAATCTAAAACAGTTGAAGATAACTCCATCCATGTAGACGTTCACGATGGATGTGATGTAAATATTAACGTAGATATACAGATGCAGGGTGTAGGGCAGAAAGCTATGGAAACAACTGCTAATAATTTAAATGCAGAGAAAAATGTTAGCAGTTCTTTAAAGTCCAGAATTGTTCACAAAGTGTCTAATGCATCAAACAAATGGCCATTTACTAAGAATACAGATATGGCTAATCAGGTTAATAATAAATTCAGTTTGGATACTACTGATACTAATTCCAACGCTGACATGGAGACTGCAGTTGAGGATGAGAGAAAAGACATTCGACTGCTCCTTTGAATGATGACCAGGTGAGCTGTAAAATAGATCCTGTGTCTGCATCAAAAGATAAAGGCAAGTAAATATTTAATGATACGGAAAGTAACTCTTTTGCTAACATGGTATACACTATAACACGCCAATTACAAAAAATTCTAGCATTAGAATTACATGTATAAATTGACAAGAAGAAGGTAATTTCGAGTTCAAGGCGGAAGGGGTCGGTAGGGGTTACTAATAATCCTGCTTGGTCTGAGCTTATCAACGAAGTAAGATGAGTTCTTCACCTAGTAACTTTAAAACCGAGGGAATTTCTATATCTACTAAATAATGTCATTCCTTATTTGGAGTGTAAGGGGAATGAATTCCTCTACAAGAAAATTGGACAAGCATATTGCAAATTATAAAGTTTCAGTTGTGGTTCTAGGTCAACAGAAATAATCTGATAAGGATGTCAAAACTTTTGTCAATGGGCACTATCCTGGTTGGAGCTTCGGTTTAAATGAATACAATTTAATGTAATCTCCAAAAACCAACAGGCTATATATGGTATTTTACATAATCTTGGAGGTCTGAAGATTATATTTACCGCTTTTTACGGACATCATCTACAAACTCAAAGACGAGTATTGTGAGATCACATTAAGTCAATTGCTTAATTCGACTCTTTTCCTTAGATTATCTCAGGAGATTTCAACACGGTCCTACATAATTCCGATAGAGTTGGGCCAGTTAATAATTCCAGAAATGTCGATGAGGATTTTTAGGGGAATGATTGGATCGCTACTCTATATATCTGCGAGCAGGCCAGATATCATGCATAGTGTCTATCTCTGTGCAAGGTACCAATCTCAACCCAAACATACCCATTTAAAAGCTGTTAAACGTATCCTAAGATATGTTAAACACACTTTAGACTATGACCTATTTTACCCTAAAAATGAATCATTTGATTTAATTTCATACTGTGATGCTGACTATGCTGGTCGTAAATCAAACCGAAAAAGTACAAGTGGAACTTGTCACTTTTTAGGACATTCTTTGGTTTTCTGATTTAGTAAAAAGCAAAATACTATCTCACTATCAACAACTGAAGCAGAATATATCTCTGCTGCTTTGGTTTGTTCTCAAGTAATTTATGTGTAACAGACCCTAAAGGATTTTTGATTAAATATTTCAAAATCATCAATTCATTGTAACAATACAAGTGCAATAAATTTATCCAAAAATTCTACTCATCATGCCAGAACCAAATATATTGATATTAGACATCATTTTCTCATAGATAATATAAGTAAAAAGATTATTTCTCTTAAATTTATCAACACTAAGAATCAAATAGCTGATATTGTAACCAAACTCTTGAATCAATCAACATTTACTAATTTTGGAAGAGAACAAGGTATTTGCTCTATAACTGAGATATAGAATATAGATATAGTAATATATATCTTTAAATAAATAAAAAATAGTAAAAATTGTCAAAATTTCCATAAGGATGTCGACAGGCCCCTACCCCATGTCGACATACAATGTTAAAATTTGAAAATTTGATTTTCTTCTAAAATTAGTTTGGTAGTTACAAATTCTCTATATTTAGAATTCTTCTATCTTCCACTTCATTTCTCTCTGTAATAAATTTTTGAGAATATTAAATAACGGCTTCCTCTTCCAAATCAAACCAAATGCGATCTTTTCTTTCCCTTCTCCTAATCCTGGTGCATTTCAATGAACTACACTAGCTCGAATCATGAAGATAGAGGAAACTTTGAAGGACTGTCTGTAAATGATGACTGAGTTGTAAGTCATGCAAATAATGATGGCTAAGGAATAAGAGAAATAAGGCAAAATCCTTAGAAATTTGCAAAAATTTCTACTGGATAATCATGCGGACTTGATCTTGATTAAAGATGACTCCTAACATTCATATTCATAATCCACTAGAGGAAGACGACGACGAAGAAGAAGAATAAGTGCAATGGACGAATACGATAAAGTTATTTGCATTGGAGAAGTCTGTTTTGATAAAGATAGTAATTTGGTCGACGAAGATCTATAATTGCTTGTTCTTATATTATACAAATTTTAGTTGCACAGATTTGTTCATAATATTAAAAACAAAGCAAATTGTCACTTTTGGCAGAGGCATGTCGACATACCCATCCCCCAATGTCGACATACAACCGGTAGAAAATAGTCACACTTTCACATTTTAATTTCATGTAATTAACTTGTGTCTATTCATTTTAATCGACTTTCTGCCCCTATTTATACCCGTTTCTTCCAGAATAAATTATCCAACTTCATTTCTAATCACTCCCTTTCTTATTTCTTCATGTTTTGGAATTATGGCTTCTCCGATTAAGAATTTAAGTGATAACATTGAGGAAACTCTCACTTCTTTCAAGAATATCCTTACATTCATACTTCATAATCAACGCCACTTAGAATTGAGTCAAATGCAGATGATCAAGCAGCAAGAGAGACATTTCAACCCTCATCGTTGGATGATCTCAGCCCTTAACAAGGACGATCTCGAAGGAAATCTAATAGTTTCTCTCGACAAAGATAAAGAAGAATGGGATGTCATCAAAATAGACCCTATCTTTGGAGAAGATGGATGGGTGGAAGTACCATGGAATATCTAGTCATTCTGTATGTTATTTGTTTGATTTGATTGGTGTGTTTTAAACTTGATTAACTTGACTTATTTTAAACATTTGGCGTGGTTTGTATATATGATTGAATTGAATAATTACTGTAGATATGATTGATGATTGATTTACTTCTGGATTACACTTATGATCATACTCATGATCACATTTCACATTTATGATCACATTTCAACTTATATCACACTTAGCACGTATTACACTTATATATGGATTACTCTATTGTATTATGGTTGATTATCTTATATCAAGTTCAGGTAATTTATTAGTAAGAAGTTTTCGTTGATGACAAAGGGGAAGAAGTTATAAAATAGTAGTTGGCTTGGAGTAAGAGGGAGTTATGATTGGATTAAGGGGGAGTCATGGTGTAAGGGGGAGTTATGATAGGAGTTATGGTATAGTAAGTATATTTTATAAATACATGTTGTCATTATCAAAAAGGGAGAGATTGTTAGGAACTGAGATGTTGGTTTTGATGACAACAACCTTTTTAACTTATCTTATTATAAAACGAGTGTATACGCACGCACAAGTGGGCATGCATCTAATCACAATGTCTTGTTGCTAGATCACCTGCTCCGTCCTTTTTAGTGCACCATGGTCAGTAGTCTCTCATATATCATTTATGTTGTATGTTTTTCTTTTTTAAATTCACATTTTGTTGAATATACTTGTTAATATTTTTTTTTAAATTTGTGATTATGAAAAGATTACACGTTAGATGATTAAAAAAATTCAAAGTTTGAATCAAAGATGTTTTTACTTTAATATTTTCATGGTTTTTCTATAAAAGTGTTGCTGATGCGTTATTTCTTTCTTATTCAGTTGTTGGTTCATCATATAGACGTCACGTGATTCCGATATGTGAATTTTTTTGTTGTTGGATATTGAATCATTTGGAATCTGTCCAGTTGTGTTTCAAACTGTTTATATTCAGGGTAAAGGTTTATAACTTCAAAATATTCTGCTTGGCACTTTTTTGGCATCTGACCATAAAAATTCATCTCAGTAAATGGCTACGCTATGTATACCAATTTTATATAGGTATCTCGCCCCACTGGACCTAATTCAACTGTACCTAACTGGAGGGCTTTTATCAGTGTTGTAATAATAGAACCTACTGTTCATACAGCAGAGCGTATAGTTTCATCTGCCAACCAACTCCATAACAAAATACATAACTATAGTATATAATTTCTTCAGGCAACCCCCATAACTTTTCAGACAATTATAAAAAACCATTGTAATATCCACCTGACAGCACTCTAGCTTCTTGTTATAAACTTGCTTGTTAATATCTTTTATTCCCACCAATTTTGTATTACATGTGACTAAATCTTGTTTTAAATAGAAATTAGTATTAATTTAGAGTTGATAATCACCGAAGTGGTAATAATTTACAAAAACAATGCGAAAGTGTAAAAAAATACCTAAGAGTGGTTGATGGTTGTTATCTAAGAAGCAGCAATTCAGGAATCTTATCCATCCTTGTTAACTACTAAATCCAAATTCGATGGTAGTGCGAACCCGTGCTATTTGGCCGCATCCTATAAGGTTTTGTAAACAACTTGAAAAAAGAGCACTTTAGAAATCAAAATGCATAATGTTATGTTATAAAGAGTAGGACCATAAGGGTAGAAGGAGATTTAATGCATGAAAATTTCATATCTGTATACAATGACTTTTTGTACATCCTAACCTCTAAACAATAAGCGAATATGCGTTATACCTTCAGTGTTTGTAAGTTGTATTATATTTTCTCTTCTATAGCAAATGCGGGTGTTAGTTTGGGCCAACCCGCAGCCCACCTAAATACCTTTACATTTTGCCTATATAAAGGCATGTTCTCTGTATACGATTATATACTGAGTTTTATATAATTCAATACAATAAAATACATCATCTTTTACAAACTCTATCTTGGTATCAGAGCGATAAAAAACTGCTTAACAGCAGATTCTCTCATCAGAAGATATTTTCATCACGTGAGAGAGTTGTTCATCATTTGATTCAAGTGCTGTGCCAAGAAGAAGGATCTCAGAGTCATCTCATCATTGATCCATCATCGGCTGCACCCATATCATCAGAACTTTCAAGAATTCATTCCTTTTCTTACCCACGGTGCCCTACCGAAGCATTGGTGTCAGGTCTTCATCATTCACCAGTACTGGTTGCACTTACTGATCTTCCCTCCACTTCTTGATTCATTTCCAGTCTTTACTATCTTGAACTCAACAGTCTTAAGGATACAATCTTCATGGCTGATGAAAACAACAACATAGCCATGTCTGAAAATTCTGTGCCAAGAACTACCCAAGATCAACCAAATGACACTCAAGACTTGATCAAATCCATTATCAAGTCCCAAAGTCAGATTATCACCATTCAGTTGAATGAATCCAACTTTCTGTTATGGAAATTCCAGATCGAAACAGCCATTAGAGGATATGGCCTGCAAGAATTTGTGTATGGCACTTCAATCACCCCACCAAGATTCTCTACAGATAACGAAGGAAAATTAGTCAGTAATAAAGACTATATCACTCATGAAAGACAAGATAGCCTGATTAGTTCTTGGCTACTATCCTCAATTGGAGCAAATCTCATGCCACAGCTAGTTGGTTGCAAGACAGCACATGAGATTTGGCACACAATTGAACAAATATTCAATTCTCAATCTGCAGCAAGGATAATGCAATATAAAAGGAAATTACAGAACTTAAAGAAAGATAATGATAATTATATGAGAGAATATCTTTCCAAAGCTAAAACTATTTGTGATCAACTTGCATGTGCTGGACATAAAGTTGCAGATACTGAACAGATATTATGTATCTTGAGTGGCTTGGATGAAGAGTATGAAGCTGTTGTAGCAATAATATCATCCAATGAAAAACTACCCTCACTTCAATCTGTTCAGTCAATGTTAATCGCACATGAAGGCAGATTAGAGTTAAAGAAACCTATGAATGGGGAATGTAATGTCAATTATGCATCAATCAACAGAAACAGGAATTCAGATAAAGGCCAAAGCAACAGAAATCAGACAGGATGTTATAGAGGTGGTCAATCTAACCGTGGCAGAGGTAGAAGTGGCAGACCAAACTATAACAACAACAACAAACCAAGATGTCAAATATGCGAGAAGTATGGTCACACAGCTAGCAAATGCTACTTTAGATTTGATGCTAATTTTACTCCTGTGCAACAGAACAACAACAACAATAGATCTCAAAATCACAGTGTGAATTTGGTAAATAATCAGCAAGAAACCAAGCCAGAAAGTTCAAATAACAGCATTGCAAAGATTGAAGACATTCAAGATGACAGTTGGTTTCCAGATTCTGGTGCAACAAATCATGTGACAAACAACTTGAATCAACTAAATCTTGGAAACAGAGAATACAAAGGTAAACATCTATTATATTTGGGTGATGGTAAGTCAATACACATATCTCACACTGGAAATGCAAGTATTAATGGTACCAGGCAATTATATCTCAAGAACTTACTAAGAGTACCATTAATCAGAAAAAACCTAATGAGTGTCTCACAATTCGCTAAAGACAATAATGTATATTTTGAATTTCATTCAAAATACTGTGTTGTGAAAGATAATCTAACAAATGAAGTTCTTTTGCAGGGTAGAGAACACAATGGGTTATACAAATTTGATGTGATAAGTACAAGAAAATATGAGTGCAAAAGCAGATCATGTCATGTAATTGAATCTAGTAATGTTGAAAAATTCAATGACAACTTTGATGTATGGCACTGCAGACTGGGACATCCCAGTATAAATGTTGTAAAACATGTTTTGAATGAATGTGATAATATTCTAGTTAAACAAATTCCCAACTCTTATATATGCACATACTGTCAATTAGGTAAGAGTCACAAACTTGCATTTCCAGACTCAGAAACTGTGTATAAGAATCCTCTTGATCTAGTTGCTACTGATCTTTGGGGGCCTGCCCCAATCAGTGCAGATTATGGTTACAAGTATTATATTTCCTTTATTGATGCTTATTCTAGACATGTATGGATTTACTTTCTGAAATCAAAATCTGAGACTAACAATGCAGTGATACAATTCATCACAAATGCTGAAAGGCAAACAAATAATCAGGTGAAAGTTATACAAACAGATGGAGGTAAGGAATTCTTACCATTAAAAAAATATTTTCAAGATAAAGGAATCACACACAGAATCACCTGTCCTTACACATCTGAGCAAAATGGTCTCATTGAGAGAAAACACCGACACATTGTTGAGACTGGTTTGACTTTGTTAGCACAAGCATCTATGCCACTTAAATTCTGGCCAGATGCCTTTTCTACTGCAGTTCATTTAATTAATAGACTGCCCACAAAAGTGCTAAAATATAAGAGTCCAATGGAAGTACTGACTAAAGTCAAACCAAACTATCAAACTCTAGAGATGTTTGGATGTCAGTGTTTTCCCTATATAAGACCGTATAACTCACATAAGCTAGATTATAGATCTACACCCTGCACATTCTTGGGTTATCCTACTAATCAAAAGGGCTACAAGTGTCTTGATAGTAATGGCAGGGTCTATATATCCAGACATGTAATATTTAATGAGCATGAATTTCCTTTTAGCAATGCAGATATCAAGACATCTCAAAAAATATACAATGCCAAACATTCTGTACCTCCTATAATTCCTTCACCAGAGCTAATCATACCTGTTCATGGTGAAGATGATCATGCCAGAAGAAACATCATCCCACAACACACAATGCTCACAAGTGAACCAGGTCATGGGCATGATGGGCAGAATGAAGATCCAACTAGAGTCACTGCAGCTAACAGCAACAACTTGAATGATCTTTGTCAAGTATCAAATGATCAGCAGCCCACTGATAATCAGCAAAGAAACACTGATACATATGCTGATAATCAGCAAAGAACCACTGATACAGATGAAACTCAGTCCATTGTCCCTGCAAACACTGGTCACCACATGATAACTAGGGCAAAAAGTAGTATATTGAAACCAAAATCTTTCAGTATTGAATCAGACATAAAGGAGCCTAACACATATCAACAGGCAGTCACTGATAACAACTGGAGAACTGCTATGAGTGAAGAGTATAATGCTTTAATAAAAAATAACACTTGGGATCTAGTGCCAAGACCTATGAATAAAAATATTATAGGATGCAAGTGGACATATAAGTTAAAGGAAAACCCTGATGGCACAATTCTTAGGCATAAAGCAAGATTGGTTGCAAAGGGATTCTCACAACAGAATGGGTTTGATTTTAATGAAACATTCTCCCCTGTTGTGAAACCAACATCAATTAGAATAATTTTAACTATTGCTTTGCATAAGAATTGGGCTATTCAACAATTAGATGTAAATAATGCCTTTCTCAATGGTGAATTGCAGGAAGAAGTCTACATGGAGCAGCCATATGGTTTCATAAAGAGTGGCAGTGAACAACTTGTGTGCAAGCTTAACAAAGCACTCTATGGTTTCAAACAAGCCCCTAGAGTCTGGTTTGAGAAATTAAAGGCTACTTTATGCAAACACTGCTATCATCAAACCAAATCTGATAACTCACTGTTCATTAAAACTTTTAATCATACCATCACATATATATTAATTTATGTGGATGATTTTATCATTACAGGCAATAGCAAATCTGATATTGATAACATCACACAATGCTTAAAGGCAGAGTTCTCAATTAAAGACTTGGGAGAACTAAATTACTTCTTAGGCATTGAAGTCAAAAGAGTATCAGATTCTGAAATTCATCTCAATCAAAGAAAATATATCAATGATATTTTAGTCAAAGCCAAGATGGACAAGGCAAATCCTCTTCCTACTCCAATGACAAGTAATTTACATCTCTCAAAAAACAAAGGTGATCCAATACTGAATGACAAGCAATACAGAAGTATAGTGGGTGCACTACAGTATGTTACAATAACCAGACCAGACATTGCCTATAGTGTTAATAAAGTGAGTCAATTTATGCAAAGACCACTAGATGAACATTGGAAAGCTGTAAAAAGAATTCTGAGATATCTCAAGGGAACTATTAATCAAGGGCTAATTCTACAATCATGCTCATCACTACATATTACTGGTTATTCAGATTCAGATTGGGCAACAGATTGTGATGATAGGAAATCAACCACTGGTTACTGTGTGTTCTTAGGCAACAATTTGATATCATGGTGTGCAAAAAAACAGCAAACTGTTTCAAGATCTAGCACTGAAGCAAAATACCGAAGCATAGCAAGCACTACAGCCGAAATTATGTGGATAAAATCACTTTTAGGTGAATTACATGTTAATTTCAACAACAAAGCCACCATATGGTGTGATAATCAAAGTGCTATATCACTTACAGCAAATCCAGTTCTACATTCTTGCATGAAACATATAGAACTGGATCTACACTTTGTTCGTGAGCAAGTTATCAAAGGAGAAGTAAGGGTTAATCGCGTACCATCTACTTACCAGAAGGCTGACATACTAACTAAGCCTCTGTCAAGACAGAGCTTTATTCGTCTCAGGCGTGAGCTTAATATTGATGAAGCAGATAGTAACCTGAGGTCAAAGTCTCCGATTTACATCCCTAAAGCTCCTCTCTCAACAACTGAAGTCTTCAGCAACCAGCAATCTAACCTAACTTCAAAAGCAAGCTTGTCTAGTCTCGTTTTGGACGGAAATTATCATGCTCTAATTCCAAAGACTTCAGATTGAACTTCTTCTGAGTTTCTGCCTCACTCGATTTACTCAAAGCTTCAAGTTTACCGCTCATCTGTTGAATCTCTAGCCAAACTCTCAAGTTTGCTGTAGACCTGAAGAATCAAATGAATAATTCTCTCGAATTTTTCAAAAAGGCGGCGGATCTGAAGAATCGCTCACAAACCCTAAACCTAATTTGGGTTTGAGGGTTTGAGGGGGGTGAATAAGCGAATATGCGTTATACCTTCAGTGTTTGTAAGTTGTATTATATTTTCTCTTCTATAGCAAATGCGGGTGTTAGTTTGGGCCAACCCACAGCCCACCTAAATACCTTTACATTTTGCATATATAAAGGCATGTTCTCTGTATACGATTATATACTGAGTTTTATATAATTCAATACAATAAAATACATCATCTTTTACAAACTCTATCTTAAACACTTGAATACTTCCATTTCATTTTGCATAAGCAGATAAAGAAACGCAGTAAAGGTGATGTAAACGAAGAAAAGTATGGAAAACAATTAATATATATATTCATGCAACCTAGATAATTGGAATTTTCTCCATCACTTTTACAACCAATGAAGTAAAAGCAATAAATCTATTGATAACAATTAAAATGATCACATCACTTATAATATTTATATTCATAAATGATGTTACAACACTCTCTAGAAGCTATTTTCTAATATTTTAATTAAAATATTATATTAATCGCATGTTAATCATTAAAGTTAAACATAGAAAGGGATCACAATCATCTAAAACATTATAAAAACATGAAAATTTTATAGGCAATAGTTTTAAACATTACTAAACATGAAAAAAGTTAATCAGGTAGTCATCAAAAAAACTATTTAACACATAAGTACTAACTCATTAGAATTGTTTAAACAATTGCAGCCATAAACATGAATATAACAAATACGAATTCAAGTACTTTATACCCGTCCATGTAGTTAACATAAAATTTATGTTGTAGAAAGCTAGTGGCATAGGTAAAGCTCTAAAGCTCTTCAAGTAGTTTACCCATCTCCAATGAAGACCGCAGTTCAATAAGTGGCAGCGCACCTCAGTAGTGTTAGTTGAAATTTTGCAAGGTAGAGTAATAGTTAGGAAACGTACTGATATAATAATGCTCTACAGCACATCTAAGAACATATTTCGGTAGACTTGTAACATATCTGCATGTATTGTGAATGTTGTATTCAAAATGATAATGATGTGCTTGCATATAATCGTTGTGACCTTTGCACAAACAGCTATGCATGTGTAGCAGTAGGTGAAAAAAACAAAGTGGTTAAAAGTTATCGGATCTGTAGAGTTAAACATGATGCCTTCAAATATCAAAGTATAAAACCACGTTTCTTAGTGTCTACATATTAAAAGTCGTGTAGGGAGTATACATAGTAATTTTTTAAAGGAGGCATAAAATAATCGATGAGAAAAAGAATATAAGATGGACAAATACATGTCTAAGTTAATTCAGTTATAAACTAACAATAGTAAACAAAATCTAAAAACATGCAAATTTAAGATATTTGGTAAAGAAATTACAGATTGTCTAATATTCACCGGTTTGAAAATCATAGTAGATAGCAACACAGGGAAGTAGTGAGGTTACACTGTATGGTAGAAGTAGTTTGCAGTTGTTACCAGTGTTTTAGGGGGAATTGTCATGAGGCGTAACAAAGTAGATGAGTCAAATTTTACTGCAGGGCAGTGGATCACAAAGCAAACAAATAATTTCAAATAGTTAGAAAGTAGGTAAAGTCACTACCAAAGATCAAATAAATAAAGGCATTTCACATATGCCTCCGATATTGTTATTAGAGGCCAAAGCTGGTATTAAATTGCCTCTACAGTTATGAGAGGCAAATTAAGAATTGCCTCTAAAAACTGTGCCTCTAATAGTATATAAGGGCATATAAACCACTTAATTTGCCTCTAGTACAATGACCTCCATGTAGGCAATATATGATATTACTTCAGTAGAGGCAATAATAAATTCCTCAAAAACCGTCAACAGCGGCGATAAAAAAGCCTCTAATGCTACAGATAATTATAAACTGGATTCCAAAAATGCATAGCAACATGCCTTTATAACGCTTCTATCAAGGATTATACAAGAGACAGAAATATTATATAACTACACTTCTTCAAACTTATCAGAGATATATGCACGCATCACAATATATGCATCTAGGTTACATTTCAATATATTAATGCATACAGACAAATTCACACATAAAAGGAGAGAATATCAAAAATATAATTCACGTAACAAAATTGGATTACATAGTCAACAAAAGATGTAGCAAGTACCCAGCTTAAATAAGTGCAAATTACACTCATAACATAGTGTTTACTAATGTAATTACAAATCATAGCACTTCAAAGGTTTTTTTCTTGATAGAAATTTACAAAAAATTGATTAGGGCCGAACTTCCTAGTAAAAAGTAGCAGTAAATATGCTTCCAACCTTATTTCCAGTCCGGCCGCGCTGCTAGCTAATTGGTGTGATGTAAATGCCTACAAAATATTGTAAATAAACAATAAAAGGCCCAATCATGGACAGTTACAAACAAAAGAGGTTTTCAAATAACATTTGTTACTACTTGCAAAACTATTAATTTATCTCTGTTATTATAATTTAAAATAGGCATGTACATGAGAACAAGTGTTATTTAACACAAACTTACATGATAAAACATTTGGTAAGCCTATAATATGATAGGAGAGAAATCAAATGCGGTTTAACCAAATTAAGATAGAACGTTGGTGGATGCAATTATTAAACAGTGTTAAAATGTAGGAAGGTACTTTGTAGAAAGAAGGCATGCTTGAACTTTGAATACACATTGATGAAGAAATGTAAAACTGGGGTATTCGTCAGAAGATGCGTTAGGATAAATAAAAATGCGAGGGAAAAAAAGTCTCAAGTTTCAACTGTATTAATTAAAGAACCGAAACTGAAATAAAGATCTATATCAATTTTCAAACTAATCAGTCCTACTCCTAGAAGTGATGAAATAAACTGATCACTGGTGTTATCTCATATGAATCTCATTTTGATACAGCTACAAAAAAGGCATATAAAATCAGTCATAATAGCATGAATTTGACTGTACTGTGTCCGTCAAAAAAAATAGTAGGCATTAGAGTCAAATTTTATGCATCATAACCATAGTTGCTGTCAAACATGAAGTACCTGAACGAAATTGAAATGAACTGCTATTACCCAATAGCTCTGTGTAAGAGCCGAATTTCCACCACTAGGAATCAAGTAGCAAAATTGAACGGTGATTATTGTACCGGAAGTGACAGCTTATATGCAGTCATATCTGAATCCTTGAAGCAAATTACCTAATAATGATTCACATTACTCAAAAAATCCAGGTCCATGAATCAATTGTCTACTACTTCTGGCCAGAATAATATCATCTCTTGGTCTTACCGATACTAAACATGTAATTTGTATTAAGATAAAATTTAATTTTTTGCATTCTTGAATTGTTGCTTAAAAATAATGTAAATTATTAACATGCCATTTTTTTCTTTCTTCAATTTTTGAACTGTTGCTTTCTTGAATTGTTGCTTAAAAATAATGTAAATACTGCAACATTATACAAATTGTACGCTGATTCAAAAATAAATATCGAGGTGTTCTACAAAATAAGAATACCTTATCTCATGCCATGAGCTATTGCAAAAATAAAAATAAAAATAGAAAGGTAATATTTCTGAAATTTCTTATTGCAGCGGATTGGTTGGTTCATAAAAATACATCATGAACAAGACCCAAATAGGGAGCAAATATACACACAACTATAGCTGATAATTTCACTAAAACTACTCGATAAAAAAATGCAACAAATTTTTTTTGTTTCTCGAGCCTAGTTACGAACAGTGACAAAAAGTAACCAATAAGTAAAATTAGAATAATCTACTTTAAACTTTATGCCACAAAAACAACATATCTTATCAACTGATTTTTTTACGGTCGGTTCTATTCATACACCTTATTTTGCTTTACACACTCAAATATGGCACAAAACATTGTACACCTGTTTTTACTTTACATTTTTAAGTATGTACCATACAAATCAAGTGTTTCGAACTTCCAACTACAGGGCTACTGTATAAATTAGGAAGCTGCATTTTTATAATCCCAAATTTTACAGTGCAAAATTTTACAAATTGCAATCAAATTTTAGATAAATAAAAATCTAAGTATAAAATATCACTAATTGAAACATACCATGTTTATGTAAATAAACATACAACACAATATAGTCTCAAATTTGTGACTTTACCGACTTAGATTCAATGTTTAAAGCATCAACTGCCTAATGGTTTATTGACACCAGTAAAAAAAGTCTTTGTCTGCCTTCTTTATGTATATGGGAATACAGTGTGAATCTAACACATTTATCCAGTAAATATTCTTGTAAATCCTTGAAAATTTTATTCATGAAAATACTACTCTCATTTGACCACAATTTATATATCATAATAATCTGAAATCATAAAAATTAACCATTATTGAAATTGACTATTGCTCCTAAATTCAGAAGTGTCTTCTCAAAAAATATTAATATTGCATCATGCTGTAACTTTTGGGTTATAAATCATTATGCAGAGTTTGTACATCAATTAACTAATTGAGCATGAACATAAAATAACTTGGAACAGCACAAAACAATTATGCAACTATTCTAAGAATTTCATAACCAATAACCATCCATTTCTTATCATATCCAGTATTAACTTGCATCTTATTTTAACTTTCTCTATATAACAACAATTCTTTTCTATAATTCACTATTTCTTAATCATATGATACGATACATCAAGTGCATCTGATAAAGTTCTGATAGTAAGTGCCATGTATCATATAATACTGTGATGTTGCAAATCAATACATAAGAAACTCCATGATAATGATGTTGTTGGTAACTCTTTCCATATCTGTAACCATAATGTTTTTATAACCATACTATTTCTACTGATTTCGTTAAAGAAAATAATATAATTTGTGCTTGAATACTACACATTCATGCACAATTATCCTTTCGGTATTAAAGCTTGAATTTACTTGGATCCCATGTTGAAACAAATAACTCTAAAATTATAGTTGTAAACACTTACTATAAGTTAGCCAAAATTCTTGCATTTGTTAAAATTCTTTCACAGCATCCAGTGAGCACCAGAAGGAAGCTATGAATTGTTGTTTCTCCAAAATGATATATCAAAATGAAGTTAGAAAAAGAATGAACTTCTACCAAGTTTGAAATTACCTCCCTAACTCTGACTCGAAATGAGTAGCCCTCCAACAAACACCTTCCCATTTTCCAATCCTCTTGTATAATGTTCCTATAATCGAAGCATATTCAAGTATTAATAAAAAAAAGAGAAAATTATCAAAAACATACTCAAGTTCTCTTTGAAAATTTATGAGATTATTAAACTTACGATAATATGAATCTACATGAACCAAATTTTGAAGATTTTTTTTGCCTTTTTATTAGATATGTTAACAATATGCCCACTTAAGTTGGTACCAAAATGTATGACTTCCTGTATTTCACGATAAAGTATGAAATTTAACAATATAAGTTTAATGAATTACTTAGGCATTAGTGATATTAATGATAGACGTGGCATTCATCCCTTAATAAAACATGCATGCATTTATAAACAAACTAGCTAACTATGAGTGAATGATTCAACTTAAATATTACTTAACTATAACCCACTATTAAAACACACAATAAAACATAGGCAAGTGCTAGTAACATAACCAGCCATGCATTAAAACACACTGTAAAACGCTATTATAACAACAATAAAAGATATCATTATCATTGAACTTTAACCTACTATAAAAACATACAATAAAACATACAGCTATTAACAATTTTATTGGGTAAGAATTCATATATTTTTGTTTTAAGTACCCAGATTAAAATTTTCTTTAGATATCTATTACAATGGATTTTCCCATTCATCTGAAACATAATCAGCCATGCATATTGTATTTAGTTATCCTAGTAAAAAATGATAGAAATAATTCACAAAATAGGATGAATATACAACTCACAGTTATAAATTTTAGTCTGGTATTAGGTAACTTATGATCATTCCTAGTTTCATTTGACCAAATAATACAAGATGCCTGCAACTTAATTATGTTTCATCTTCTTTTACCAACATAACAGAAAAATGGTACTTCATTTTGAAACTAATAGTCATAAATACCTGAATAAAGAAGTGTGCTAGATCTAAAATGATATTGTAAGAATCATTTTGACTTGCCTTGCAAAAAAATTCCTACGTTGCCCACAAAAATACCAAATCCTATAGGAGTAGCGACTAACTTGGGTTTAATCTGTACAAGAATCAAATCTAAAGATGTTGTCATAGTGGTTTTTATTGGCTTTTGAATTAGCTGGGAGTTGTATAGGCATTTCATCCAAAATACATAAAAGTAGAAAGTACCATGTTGGGATTTCAATTATACTCAACCAACGCTTACGAATGTACTGAATAGAACATTTGATTACGCAAACAATAGTCAATCAATCAATCAACAACCGTATGAAATCTTAATAACCGTTTATTATTTTACCCAAAATCCCCAAATTGAAACTACAATAGAACCCTAATAGTAGAAAAGCGAAGGTAACTTAAGATTTTGTCTAAATAAATGAATAAAATGATCAAAAGATTAAGATACCTTTGGATTTGAGAGAAGGAAGGATTGTATCCGTAGATTGAGAGTTCTTCTCCCAAACGTTAAAACCTAGAATTACCCATTGAATAATGCTTTAAAAAAAATTAGCTGTAAATGTAAATATTGGCGGCATTTTTGCCTCCAACCCCAAAACATTGGATAATTAGTAGAGGCATTTTTTTATGCCTTTTTAAATACTATTAGAGGCTATTGATTATTTTGCCTTTATTCAGTGACTAATCGAGGCAAAATTTTAATTTTGCCGCAAATTTTATGCCCCTAATTATCACAAATTTGGTAGTGAGTACAGTCAAAAGTCATAATGTGTAAAAGCAAATATGTTCTTAAGTATCCTTTCCACTGATGTTAACATAAAATTGATGCTATGTAAATGAACTTAAGGGTTATATGCGAATGAGTAGTTAACAACAAGTTTTAATTAATTTTCTTGGATATAAGGAAAATGAGGAGATAGGTAGCGCAACCTACATGCAAAAAATTTGATTTATGATAATCATAATTCACATAAGTACATACAAAACATATAGCCAAATAAAAAAAAATCAATATTTCCACTTTCATACTACCATCTCCATTAGTTCGCCAACTTTAAATAATCTAAATTCAGTAATAACCAGCCTATAGTTGTACTTATATTTTCAAATATTCACATAAGTTCGTACTTTTAACTTACGCTTGAATTTGAGTGTGCTAAATATAACATTATGGTGTGTGAAAATTTTAGACCACTCTTAATCTTATTTAAGTTCATTTTTACTTTGATAACGTACCAAATTAAGAAAAAATGATTCTTAATTTTAAATATTGAACATCTGATTATTACATAGTGTATTTAAATTAGTATCAAAGCTTGTTTTTTCTGGCCATGAATTTAAATGATAATATCCTATATTGACATGTCGAAAAAGAAACATCCTCAATGTAAAATTGTATAAAAAATAGAAGAAAAATATAATCTTGAAGGATATATGCCTTTTGATTCTCCATCAATACGATATATTTTAGGATTGTTTTACTTCTATTCGGCTGTGTTCCCACTGCTATTAGCTCCTTGTACTCATATAATGGGCATGGCATTAACATATGCATGCAACAATTTTTTTAACAACTATTTCTGCAAATACACAAACACGAGAGTATGGAAAAATTCATCAAAAAAATCATAGAACAATCAAAAGTTAATTACGATAGGACGTATCCAAGCTACTAAAAACAAAATATAAACAAAATGAAGACAAACACTACCCATATTTTTCTTTAGATCGAACAACCTTCAAGTTTGAAACATCAAACTAAAGAGTTTGGCCGACTATTTTATCTAAGAGCCTTGTAGCTTGAAAATGAAATAAAAAGAGCTAGGCTGACTATTATTTTAAGCTATAAATGGGATTACATGCATGTACCCTATTGTTTCTGGAAGAATCCTGCATTTTTCAAGTCTTAATGGTAAAACAATGAAAGGATATAGTGAGTAATTATTCAGTACAACATGAGTATTTTTTTGATATTCATATGATTTCAAATCAAGAAAGATTAAAATTCTTATATAGTATTCAATTATTCAAGTGTATTACTTTTTGTGCATTGGTAGTCAAATAAAGTTTGAACTCCTGACAACCTATGTAGATATGATTAAAACTAACTAATTGCAACCTTGTACATATCAATTGCCTTATAAATGCTTGTGTTGCATATTATAACCTTGATTGAAGTTATATGGGATCGACTTCGAAAATTATTCTCGTCTTTATTTCTCATATTTAGTCATATGTGAAATATTTCGTTTGATTGGGCACTAAAATAAAAAACGCTATAGGGTCTAGGCAAGGAAACAAAGCTATTTTTCAAACATCTCAAAAGAGGTTTGATGAGAGCTATTTCTCATACTACATCGCTTAACTTTTGTACAGCAAGCTTCCAAGTTTTGTTTTTGTTTTCGAACCTAATTTCATTTTTATTCTCCCTCATATTGTCTATGACCTAATGACCTTTACATGAACAAATAACAAAAAGAAGCTTCAAAACTATAAACTATGTGTATATTTAAGTTTGATTCACGTAATTGGTAACCGTATCAATATAATAAATTATTTATCGTAGAAATTGGAAATTCAAATTTTTATTTTTTTTGTTAATTTTAAGTTCATTGTTATCTTAAATTTCAAAAAAATTAGCACAATCAAATTAAAGTCCCTATATCAATTTCAAAAATGATATAATACAATTACACACCAAAACACAATATACTCAAATGACAGAACAAAACTACCTAGAGACTCTTTATCAAGCATTTTCAGGATAGATTCAGTATATAAAGTAAAAGAGAGTAAAAAGCAATAATGTTTTATACTTTGAAAGAAAATTCATTTTCAATTCAGTCTTTAGATTATCTAAAGGTAGAACAGTGGTGGCTAGCCGCATTCAGGAGTGAGGTGGTGGCGACAAAATGAAATAATACCTTAATTTGGTAGAATATTGAAATTCATTGAATTTATTTTCCTTTGGAATATTCATACAAAAAAGGTTAGGTGTTAGTATTCTATTATTCATGGTCTATGTCTCCATTTCTATAAAATCATCTATGAATTTTCTCTTGTATGTGTCTAGTACTAAGAAACTGAGAGCTTGTAAGTGCAAGATAAATGTAATTGTTAAGAGCCATCTACAGTTCTGTCTACAAATAAACGACATTAAATGTCCTAGATTATCATATACTAAACACCTAAACATGATTTGAGCATATACAACGGAAAACTATGAGAAAATTACTTTGAATAGGAGGAGGAGGAAGCAAAAAAAAAGGAAAAAACCAAAATAAAACAAAAACCCATAACTGCAGTACATCATTAGGTCTGTTTTGCTTTGGCTTCAAAGGATAGATTAGTGACAGCTTGACAGTTAAATTATCTTTAAGGAATAGTTATGCAAGTCATGGAGCAGTTATGAAGTATGAGAACAAATTACAGGTTATAGAACCGAAGCTTTTCAGTAACGAAACGGTTGGTAATATTCATTGAATTGAATAAGAATTATGACTACTATTGCAGCAAAGTAAGAGTTCCATGGAGACGAAATCATCAGCTGTGAGTTGGTTATAGATTGTACTATTTGGGATGCGAGTATATTCGTGGTTCAAATTAAAAAAATAAAATCAAGGCATAGAATTCTCTGATAAAGCACTATACCTAGAGTTTGATGTCCAACATAAGAATTTAAGGATGGAGAAGAAAAACATGAGAATTCTAAGACGTTGATTTGAGGAGAAGAAAAAAAACTAAATACCTTGAATTTGGGGTCCAACCGCTTCAACGTGATGTAGAAGTAGGGTAAACGCGGTGTAGACTACAGTTCAAAACTGAAGACAAAATGAAAAGAGAAGCGTATACAGAAGTATACCTGGTGAATCGTCCGATAGAAGTACGATAGCATCGAGTGTGGAATATGCGAGCATATGATTTTTTGTTTGATGATAATAAACATATATACATTCATTTAAATGTATTTGTTAACGTACTATTCTATTTTTCATAGATTAAATAAATATTTGTTGAATAAAATAAATTACACAGAATTTGAATGGAATTTGAATTCAAACAGAAATTTTATTCAAACAAACATTTATTACAATCTTGAATAGTACAAATTCAAGCTCGCACTATTCATATACATCTTTGAATACATCACAATTCAATTTACATTAATAAACACACTACATATCACTCACACTCGTATTTTGTCTTCAACTGCATTCCAGTTTGAATCCAGCATCTGAGCAATCTGCAAAAATATTCACTAACGCAGTAAAATTGAAAAAGAAATATTTTTGCAATATAAAATGAAATATGATTTTTTTGAAAATATGATTTGCCTCAGTTATTTGGGTTGTTCGTCATCATTTACATTTGAATTCATCATACACGAACAGTGTGACATGCACAGTGTATCACTATACATGCCACAAGGCCGTGCACATCGGTATACACTTGATAATGCTACAGGGACAGGTGAGCACAGGTCAAACCCAAATGAAAAGCCGGGTTCAACTCACGTGCAATACATTGAAAATCACGACACGGGCATAAGGTCAAACCCGAGTTTTTAAAACTGGGCTCAACACAAGGTACAATAAACTGAATGCAACGGTTAAGCCATTGTTGTCATGACTCAACTCATATGCAAAGCTTCGACAAATCAAAACTGTATCAGATCACAAATGCAATGCTCAATGCACAAAGTAAGTAAGAGTAAGCAAAGGGCCTGAACAATGTATGGAGTGTGCAAGTGAACATGACAGCAGACCAAAGTGCAAACCAAACAGCAATGCAAGTGCAGTAATGGGTGAACAGACCACAAATGTACAACACAGTGAAGATGACAAGTGCATCCAGAAGTTCAAGTCATCAAGTTCAAGTCATCAAGTTCAAGTCAGACCACTGTAATAAAGCAAACATGACAGGAAACAGATCAATATGAACTGATGAAGCGGTGCAAATGAAAAAGTGCAGTTGAAATGGCCGGGCAAGTGCACAACCAACACAATCACAAACAAGTGCACCACTGAGCTATGCAAATGAAACACAGTGGCAACACTAGAAATACAAGCAACATCAATAAACCAAAGTGCAGACCAACCAGAAGTACAAGTGCAGGCAAGTGCACAACTTCACAACAATCAAGGCAATGCACCAATGCAAGTGACTCATGCAACATGATAAGTAATCAGTGAAGTCACAATGACTATGCAGTGGACATAAATGCAATGAAGTTGTACAAAAATGTCCAAAGACAGTCTCATAAGACAGTACAGTGATACCAGGCAAACTAGCAACAACATGAAGTGAATCAAGTTCAAGGCAGTAGTGTACATGAATACAACTCAACTACAAAAGCATCACAAGTATATCAACTTAGCAACAGCCAGTCCAATGAACAAAGAACACAAGTACAAGCAGCAGTGTGCAACTCGAGAGTCTACACAAGTGAAACCAGGAAAACCATGACATCAAGTATGATCAAGACCAAATGCAAACAGCATCAAGTAGAGACCAAGTTCATATGCAATGAGAAGACCACAAAGACAACAGTCAGTGCCAACATGTCCAATTACAACTACAAGTCCAAGTTTGAAATTGAAAAATGCAGACTAACAGCTACATCAAAAGCAAACAGCAACTCACATGTTTGAAACCACTCGAGTGCAACAGTGAAGCCATAAGAAATAAAGAAATGCAGATCAATGATATCAAGTCCAGTGATGTAAACAGTGAACAATAATGCAATGATCAAGTGAAGACCAGTGAAGATGGCCAGAGACGAAGACAGGGATAAACACAAAGATGGCCGAAGCCATGTCAAGAGCAGGTGTTAACCAAGTCAGAATTCAACTCAAATTCGTATCTTTGAAAAAGTCAAAGAAAACTAAAAAGGGAAAGTTTCTGCCGTTTGAACCAAAGATAAATCAAACGTTTGAAAATCAAAGCCGTGAGTAACAAGTAAAAAAAAAAAAATATCAGGAAAGTCATGCGCATCAGGAAAGCAACAAATTGGGAAAGTATCGAATTGATACAAAGGAATTCAAGTCTCGAATTCATATAAATACTGAACCCAAAGAATAATAATAGGCATCGAGTCAAGCAAATCACTAAACCAGCAACGAAAAGAAATTATATATCGAATCAACGACGCACTCGATCAAAAGAGCAGCTGCTAAACAACGAGGAAGCCAAGCAACGAGAATCGATCAACAGAGGAGCAACACAATCTCGAAGTCAACCAAATCATCAGAGAACGAGAGCAAGCAAACCGGAGATGTAACGATTCGATTTTTCGTTGCCGAAAAACCGAATAGTTATGGGTTTAAGAAAAAGAAAAGAAGAAAAGAGAAGGAAAGAAAAGATAGGAAAGAAGGAAGATTAGAAAATAGAGAGGAGAGAAGATAGAAGGGGAAAGAAAAAAAACAGAATATTTTAAAATAGAAGAAAAAGAGAATAGAGGAAAAAGAAAAAATAGAACGGAACAGAAAGAAAACAGAACAACATCAGAATCTCACAATTCGCAGCGGAACAACATATAATAATAAATGAATAATCTTTAAACAAAGAACTATATCAGTTATTACATTACATCACATTTCATTACATCATCTCATCATATCATCAGAGTGTACATCAATATACAACAACAAACAGTGCAGCGGAAAAAGAAATACTATATAAGTAATATGCCATGCCATCCAGCTTGCCTCCAGCAATTCCAGAATATCCAGAATATCCTGATAAACCTTACTCTTGACTGCCCGTGTGAAAATTGGTGGGCACCCAGAGTTTAGGAAGGAAAACAATAAACTCCAAGTCAGTCATGTGACTGGTGTGAGAACTCAAAACAGTTTATTTATCTTTAAAAATCAAAATAGAGGAATATTTTTATTTCAATTCGCAATGCTTTTAAAAATGAGACTACCATAAGGCCTCCCGCACACACACACATACAAACGCAGAATCGGAGGAGATTTCTCCTTATGATAGTCAAAGATGCTTGATACGCATTTAAAAGAACATTTTATATTATTACTAGTGCATAGTGTAGATTTCGAAAGTAGAATATAAATCTTAGCCAACATACGACCATTATCGTATGCCTACTATAGCTACTATCCAAACAGTGGTGACCACCATAAGTGAATAGCAGGTTCTACAACTAATACCGTACAAATTTCGTATTGGGAATTGGATTTCCAACAAATGGTCAGGCCAAGGAACTTCCCATTGCCACATGAGAATGCCTCTGGAAAGACATCCCCGAGAACCAAACCGGAACTCTGCCAACACAAGGCCGGGTTACCCCTAACTGGGTAACTACTGACACGAGCACGCCATTCCCCGATCGTAAACGACCTTTCTCACGGGATCCCGAAAACCAACAACCACAAAGTAATAAATTCGTAGTAACCACATAGGTTAAATATCTGGGCTCCATACCATGATACCACCTCTATCCAGAAGGAAATGTACATACCCTAAGGGTGCTACCCCTCATAACCTTGCTGCATCTTTCCTGTTTTGACCATTTCCGGGGTGTGAGGTTCGACGAAGTCACGTCCACAAAAACATACTTTATACAAAAGCCATGCTTTGGGTCAACAAATGATCAACACAATGATCACTAAGATAGACGATCAAATAAACGATCCTATCACAATAATCAACACAATGATCATTTACAGCAACACTCAGCATGTCACATTACCAAATTGGGAATATATCGCTGATAACTTCAACTATATAACCTCTGAGCTCGTACGTCTCAGAGAAGGGTGTTAAGCTAAAAGAATAAATTCTCCGCCACCAACAGAAATATATTTGAAAGAAATCGGCTTTATATCTCAAATTGTAATGTCACGCATACAATCCATACAAGTCTGTTCCGGGATCGAACAAAACCGAAGGCACTAACAAAGAAGTCCTTGCAATCCGGATATTCACAATCCTGATCGGATTCACCATCACATATGGAGAACTCTAAACCGGAGCAACTTGGTGCAGAGTAAATCGACAGGTCATCCTATCGCTCTCGCAAATACCGGGTCTTCAACACCGATCTTCAATGCAATTCACAACGACGTATCACATATTCGGAATGGGTTATACGACCCCATGGTCCTTTCCCGGTTAACCCGAATAGTGAGCGCTTATTTAAAAATAAGTGTAGCATTCACATTCAAACAAAACACATCAAATACCCATTCAAAGGGAAATATTGATAGTCGGCTATTGAACTATCAATTGATATGCACACATCACCAGATTCCAAATAATTTTCCAAATTATTTATTTTCCAAAATATCTTTACAAGATATATTATTTCATACTTCAAAAATAAATCAATATTTATCCTTAAACAAATTCCACTTCCTTTATAAATTCCTTAGTGAATTTATAATTCCAAAATATCAATGAATATTCGATTTCAATTATTCATTTCAATTATTCATTTCAATTTTCTTTTCAATTTATCTTCAAAAAGATAAATTCTCAAAATATTCACTTTATATTGGAAAACATTTCCATACTTATTTATTCATAAGTAATTCACAAATTTTATTTATTTTCAACACTTAGAAAATATTCAATATACTTAAATCAAAATTAAGTACATATTTCATTCTTTAAGGAAATCATTCTTTTAAACATATTTATTTGGGCCAAAACGAATGTTACGTAAAACATCGTTACGACAACCCAAAATCACTAGTATAGGGATTCGAAGTTAAAATAGATATATAAATCCCAATACTATACAAAACATTTCCTTTCGGAAATCATTTACTATAACAACAGTGTTATAGTCCATCATCTCCTTTTATTTCTCGAAAACGTCTATTTCAACAATAAATGTTGAAATCTATGGTTTCGAATCTCAACACATTTAAAACATCGTTAGATCGTTTTAATTCTATTTAAAACATCCAAATCCAAAACAATTTCTTTAACGTGTTATTCACTATTCAAAAACGTGAATATACTTTGTTAACAAATTTCATCCTTTTATTCATTTTAATTCAAAGGGTTATTCACTATTCAAAAATGTGAATATAACTCCACTTATAGGTTTTAACAAATTTTCTTGTCAAAATAAGTCATTTGCGAATTTATAAAACAACGTTTATAAATTCCATTTCTATTTATTTATAAAAACTTCCTTTTTATAAATTCTTTTATTAACCTATTCCAGTTTATAACTCAATTATAAACTAAAAGTTCATATTATAAGTTAAATACTTATAAAACGATTATTTTACAAAATCGTTCCTTTAGAGACTTTCCAATTTATAAATCTTATAACTTATAAGATCCATTTATCTAACCAATCTATTCTTCAAATAATTTCACCAAATTTATAAATCTTACTATTTATAAATTTCTTTTATAACTTCACAGTTTATAATTCTATAAATTTCATTCATTTATGAATTTCATTTTCACTTCATTCAAACACTTATAAAAACTCGTTTTATAAGTCAATATTTCAATTTATAAATATCCGTTTATAAATCTCTTAATATAAATCAATTTATATTATTCTTTTAAAACGTCTTAAATCTCCTTTATTATTTCACCATTTTGATTCATAAAATAATTAAATTTCATAAATCCTATATTTAAACTTTTCACAATAATTCTAAAATATCTCGATTTAACTATTTTATAAACTCAATAGCATCATATTCTCAAAAATCGGTTTTTAACTATATTTCTCAAAAATCGTAATTTTTATAACATTAAAAATTATAACGTTTATTTATTTAAAATGAATCAATTCCAAAAATATTTTATAAACGTATACTTTCAAAAATCACTTTGAAATCATTTTAAAATTCCAAATTTGGCCCAATGATGCTACACACCAAATAGTCAATCGCGACTACAACGATATCATATATCAATATGAAAATCCATCAAATATCAAAATATCTGAAATCAAATAAAAACTGTTGAGGAATCCAGTTGGATCCCTCCAACCTGTTTTCCTGCATCCACAAACATTAGCACAATACCAATTTCGCTCCAGTATGAAATTATCGCGGTATATGTTCTTATTAAATATTATCCGCTTAATAACGGCGTAATAGGGTCTCATCCGCTAAAAAATATGGGAAATCAATCAACTGCAATATATACATATGCCAATATATATATATATTGATATTATTTATAATACCAATTTCACTGTTTATGAAATATTCGCGGTATATGTTTTTAATAAATAACATCCGCTTACTAACGGCGTATAATGTCTATTTTAACAAACAATAGATAACAATCATCATTCAAACATGCATTCAAATATTTTAAATCTAACTATTTAAAATAAAATCGAAACTGATTCGATTGAGTGAGAAATTCTCACCTTGGTTTCAATTTCGTTTTAGCGATTTATTTCGAATAAAATTAAACGCGCGTTTAATTTTACCCGAAATTCTCACTAACTCCAAACGACTCCAAACCAACTCCATCGCGTAGTGCTCGTCCATACGATTCCAACGCAACTGAGTTTTCATTTTTTCGACCTCGTATGAAAAAGTTATGATTTTATGAAGTTTATACGAATTTATATAAACAATTTACAATATAAACTAACTAATTTAAACCTTCCACAACTACAGGCCACTGGATCTAGAACCCCTCCATCACAACCGTAGAACGCATCTCCTTCTCCCTCGTTCACGTCCGTTCCCATCTCCAGGAGCAAGCACGCAAGCAAGAACCCAACAACACCAAATTAGGTTTAAACTTTACAACCTCATTTCTCGACGAAACTCAATCACATCACTTGCAATTCGAAGGCCTTCACTCCCCCTACACTCGGCCTGAAGCACGCGGAGCTCGGCCCCCTCCTCCTCCTCATTTTGCGTGCACAGGCCGGCCACTTCATGGTCAATTTCCCGTTGATTCGTGAAGCTATTCGCGATCTCCACCGTTGATCTTGTAGATCTTGATGTGCTCTATAACTTTGTAGTTGATAAATTCTTGAAATAATGTTTGGATTTGAAGATAATGGAGGAGAATCAAAACTAATTTCTGGCCATCAGTTATAAATAGTGGCGGCTAGGGTTTTAGTATTAGGGTTTATTTATTTTTTTAAATTATGAAGAGGTGGGTGCTATTTATAAAGAAAAATCGAACACTATTCATCCGGAAATTCCGAACTCCGATTTACGCGCCGTAACCAGCGTTTCTAGGGTTTACCCCGCGTTCCGGACACAGTGGAACAGGTTTCGGAAGCTCGGACATCTGTGCGAGTTATGGCTGTAAACGCTCAATTTAAATTAAACCGATTTAAGCGATTTTCTAGGCGTTTTAATTTGTACCGGACAAACGGTAAATCCAATTGACTTGAAATTTTAAACCTTACAATAATATCACATTATGGATCCGATGAAACGGATTTCGTCGAAATCCGAGACTTTTTGAAAAATGGCTATTTTCACTCGTCAAATTTAAATTAAAAATAAATCGATGCGTTTCGAGCTGCCACGATCAAACGATAACTCCGATTGACACGAAATTTGAAATCCGGTAATAACTAACTATTACGGATCCAATGGAACTGGTTTCGTTCAATTCTGAGACTGTTCAAAAATTGACTATTTTCACTAGTCGATTTAAATATTAAAATATTCAATTTTCACAAATTAACTCTAAATTCGATTTTAAAAGTTCTAAAATATCGTTCTAACTCCCATATGATAAAATAAAATTTTACAAATCATTTTCAATCATATTTAGCTCAATTTTCAATTATTTCCATAATTTAACATATTAAATTATCGATTAAATTATTCAATTAAATCCAATAATTCAAATAAAAATTTATTTGACTTATAAATTCACTTATTAATATTCAAAATTAATTAAATATTAAATTTTAATAAATTAAAAATTCTGGGTCGTTACAATCTTCCCCCTTAAAAGAATTTCGTCCTCGAAATTACAAGTAAGAAAAGTTACAGAATTCATTAATTTTCCCAAAATCCATAGTTAAATATCTTACAATACTTTACTAAGTTTTGAAATCATACTTAGTTATCTTTTCAAAAACAACTACTATTGTTTAACTTTCAACTTCAAATCAAGGTTAAAATTTTCAAAATTTTCCAATTTTCTCAAAAATTTTCTAACGCCTTAAATTTTCGGAAAAATTCGCCATAGTCTCCTTTGCGCGGCTCGATCCGAAAAAAAAATGACAGTATATATATCACAAATATACATCTCATCAAGTAATGAGGCATCCCGCAGGGAAAAAAGTGTAAAAGTACGGTATGTAATCCGAGATATGTACCTTATATTTTATTAGCAAGCATATACGGCTAATATAGCGCAAAAGCGAGCTCCAAATGCGAAGCAAACGCGATCCGCACCTACTAATTACTCAACGAACAACATGAGAACATGCATATATGACAATAGTATCAATATACAACATATAGCAACATAATTACTATATATGCCAACATAGCAAATGAAACAAAAGCAACAAATGCAAATATCAACCAACTATCATCCAACTAACATCCATAACCAATAAATATTCATTCATATTCTCATTAATATTCAATGAATTGGGTTTTCAATTTAAATCACATTAGATTCATTAACATTGGATGTTATCAACATTCATTCTCAATTAGTTTATATTCACTAATTCATATTCAAGTTGGTTCACTTCCAATTTAAATTCAATTCTATTTAAGTTTCACTTAACTTCCAATTGAATTTTAATTACTTTAGCTTTCAATTTCATTAACACTTAATGAATTTTATACAATCAACTAACAATCATATAACAACCAATGTATATTTATTACAACCAAATTCCTTTGCTTACAATTGGTTTAATTTAATTGATTTTCATTCAATTTTTTCAACTTCCAATAACATTAGATTTTAATGAATTAACACTTATATTCATTATTTCATATCAACTTAAATTTACATTTAATTGATTAACTTTCAATCCATTCATTCAATTCAATTTCAAAGTTGAATTTCATTTATCTTTGAATTCACTTTCATTTACAACTCATATTCATATATATATTCATATAGTTCCACTTCTTATATACATATGTTTATTTCACAATTGTAAATCACTTTAATTATAATTCAATTCTTATAATTCTTTACTTATACAATTATTCTTTTATTTAGGTTATTCAAACAACTAAACAATCAACTTATATACTTTAATAATTCTGAAAAATTATTTCTTTATATATATAAAATATACTCAAGGTAAAATTATTTCATTTACCCAATTTTAAAACAATATTGTGTCGAATTGTTTTATTCTCTTTTCTTTCTATTTTAAAATGTTCTATCTTCTCTTCTGTTTTCTCTCTTCCCTATTTTCTATCTTTCTCTCTTCTTTCTTTTCTTCTTTTCTTCTTTCTTAAAACCCTCAGTGTTCGGTTTTCCGTCGTTCGATTACTCGGCAGTCGATAAAGTGAGTATCGATGTTGAATTTTCGGAAGTCGAAGAATCGTCAACTGTAAAGACCCGTAAATCCGTACTCCTTGAATAGACACTAATCTCCATTGATTAATTCAAGATGAACGAAAATACGAACCCTTAGGGGTTTAAGAAAAATTTAGGAAAAGAAAAAGAAAAAGATAGAAAATTTAGATAGGGAAAAGAAAATAGATAATTTTAAAATAGAAGAAAAAGAGAATAGAGAACATAGAAGGGGAAAGAAAAATAGAACATGATTTTAAAATAGAACGGAACAGAAAGAAAACAGAACAACATCAGAATCTCACAATTCGCAGCGGAACAACATATAATAATAAATGAATAATCTTTAAACAAAGAACTATATCAGTTATTACATTACATCACATTTCATTACATCATCTAATCATATCATCAGAGTGTACATCAATATACAACAACAAACAGTGCAGCGGAAAAAGAAATACTATATAAGTAATATGCCATGCCATCCAGCTTGCCTCCAGCAATTCCAGAATATCCAGAATATCCTGATAAACCTTACTCTTGACTGCCCGTGTGAAAATTGGTGGGCACCCAGAGTTTAGGAAGGAAAACAATAAACTCCAAGTCAGTCATGTGACTGGTGTGAGAACTCAAAACTGTTTATTTATCTTTAAAATCAAAATAGAGGAATATTTTTAAATTCAATTCGCAATGCTTTTAAAAGTGAGACTACCATAAGGCCTCCCGCACACACACACAATGCAAACGCAGAATCGGAGGAGATTTCTCCTTATGATAGTCAAAGATGATTGATACGCATTAAAAGAACATTTCATATTATTATTAGTGTATAGTGTAGGGAAAATTCATTTCGAAAGTAGAATATAAATCTTAGCCAACATACGACCATTATCGTATGCCTACTATAGCTACCATCCAAACAGTGGTGACCACCATAAGTGAATGGCAGGTTCTACAACTAATACCGTACAAGTTTCCTATTGGGAATTGGATTTCCAACAAATGGTCAGGCCAAGGAACTTCCCATTGCCACATGAGAATGCCTCTGGAAAGACATCCCCGAGAACCAAACCGGAACTCTGCCAACACAAGGCCGGGTTACCCCTAACTGGGTAACTACTGACACGAGCACGCCATTCCCCGATCGTAAACGACCTTTCTCACGGGATCCCGAAAACCAACAACCACAAAGTAATAAATTCGCAGTAACCACATAGGTTAAATATCTGGGCTCCATACCATGATACCACCTCTATCCAGAAGGAAATGTACATACCCTAAAGGGTGCTACCCCTCATAACCTTGCTGCATCTTTCCTGTTTTGACCATTTCCGGGGTGTGAGGTTCGACGAAGTCACGTCCACAAAAACATACTTTATACAAAAGCCATGCTTTGGGTCAACAAATGATCAACACAATGATCACCAAGATAGACGATCAAATAAACGATCCTATCACAATAATCAACACAATGATCATTTACAGCAACACTCAGCATGTCACATTACCAAATTGGGAATATATCGCCGATAACTTCAACTATATAACCTCTGAGCTCGTACGTCTCAGAGAAGGGTGTTAAGCTAAAAGAATAAATTCTTCGCCACCAACAGAAATATATTTGAAAGAAATCGGCTTTATATCTCAACTTGTAATGTCAGACACACAATCCATACAAGTCTGTTCTGGGCTCGAACAAAACCGAAGGCACTTACAAAGAAGTCCTTGCAATCCGGATATTCACAATCCTGATCGGATTTCCCATCACTTAGGGAGTCTCTATACCGCTGCAACTCAGTGCAGAAACAATCGACAGGTCATCCTATCGCTCTCGCAAATACCGGGTCTTCAACACCGATCTTCAATGCAATTCACAACGACGTATCACATATTCGGAATGGGTTATACGACCCCATGGTCCTTTCCCGGTTAACCCGAATAGTGAGCGCTTATTTAAAAATAAGTGTGGCATTCAATTTCAAACAAATCATATCAATTACCCATTCAAAGGGAAATATTGATAGTCGGTTATTGAACTATCACTGGATATGCACACATCACCAGTTTCCAAATAATTTTCCAAATTATTTATTTTCCAAAAATATCTTCACTAGATATATAATTTCAATACTTCAAAAATAAATCAACATTTATTTTTAAACCCATTTTCCAATTTCATTTATAAATTCAATAGAGAATTACAATCCAAAATATCTATGAATATTCGATTTCAATTATTCATTTCAATATTCCTTTTCAATTTATCTTCAAAAAGATAAATTCTCAAAATATTCACTTTATATTGGAAAACATTTCCATACTTATTTGTTCATAAGTAATTCACAAATTTTATTTATTTTCAACACTTGGAAAATATTCAATATACTTCAATCGAGATTAAGTATATATTTCATTCTTTAAGGAAATCATTCTCTTAAACATATTTATTTGGGCCAAAACGAATGTTGCGTAAAACATCGTTACGACAACCCAAATTCACTAGTATAGGGATTCGAAATTAAAATAGATATATAAATCCCAATACTATACAAAACATTTCCTTTCGGAAATCATTTACTATAACAACAGTGTTATAGTCCACTATTTCCTTCTATTTCTCGAAATTGTCTATTTCAACAATAAATGTTGAAATCTATGGTTTCGAATCTCAATACATTTTAAAACATCGTTAGATCGTTTTAATTCTATTTAAAATATCACATTCAAAACAATTTCTTTAACATATTATTCACTATTCAAAAACGTGAATATTCTACGTTAACCAATTTTATCACTTCTATTCATTTTATTTCAAAGGATTATTCACAGTCTAAAACGTGAATATAACTCCATTTATAAGTTATAACAATTAACTTATCAAAATAAGTCATTTGTGAATTTATAAAACAACGTTTATAAATTCCATTTCTATTTATTTTATAACAACTTCCTTTAATAAATTCCTTTATTAATCTATTCCAGTTCATAACTCAATTATAAACTAAAAGTTCATATTATAAGTTAAACACTTATAATAAATTTGTTTGCAAAAACCGTTACTTTGAACTTCATAATTATAAATCTTATAATCTATAAGATTCACTTATTCACCCAAATCTATTCCTTTAATAACTTTATAAATTTATAAATCTTACTATTTATAAATTCCATTCATTTACAAAATTCATTTCCACTTCATTCAAACACTTATAAAAACTCGTTTTATAATGTCAATATTTCAATTTATAAATATCCATTTATAAATCTCTTAATATAAATCAATTTATATTATTCTTTAAAACGTCTTTAATCTCCTTTATTATTTCACCATTTTGATTCATAAAATAATTAAATTTCATAAATTCTATATTTAAACTTTTCACAATGAATTCTAAGATCCCGATTAAACTATTTTATAAAATCATTAGCATCATATTCTCAAAAATCAGTTTTTTTAACTGTATTTCACAAAAATCATAATTTTTATAACTTTAAAAATTATAACGTTTATTTATTTAAAATGGGTCAATTCCAAAATTATTTTATAAAACGTATACTTTCTAAAGTCACTTTAAAATCATTTTAAAATTCCAAAATCTGGGTCCAATGATGCTACACACCAAATAGTCAATCACGACTACAACGATATCATATATCAATATGAAAATCCATCAAATATCAAAATATCTGAAATCAATTAAAAACTGTTGAGGAATCCAGTTGGATCCCTCCAACCTGTTTTCCTGCATCCACAAACATTAGCACAATACCAATTTCGCTCCAGTACGAAATTATCGCGGTATATGTTCTTATTAAATATTATCCGCTTAATAACGGCGCAATAGGGTCTCATCCGCTAAACAAAAAATGCGGGAAATCAACAACTGCAATATATACATATGCCAATATATATATATTGATATTATATATATAATACCAATTTCACTGTTTATGAAATATTCGCGGTATATGTTTTTAATAAATAACATCCGCTTACTAACGGCGCATAATGTCTATTTTAACAATCAATAGATATTAATCATCATTCAAACATGCATTAAAATATTTTAAATCTAACTATTTAAAATAAAATCGAAACTGATTCGATTGAGTGAGAAGTTCTCACCTTGATTTCAAATTCCGTTTTAGCGATTTATTTCGAATAAAATTAAATGGACGTTTAATTTTACCCAAAATTCTCACTAACTCCAAACGACTCCAAACCAACTCCATCGCGTAGTTCTCGTCCATACAATTCCAACGCAACTGAGTTTGCATTTTTTCGACCTCGTATGAAAAAGTTATGAATTTTTAAAGATTGCACGATTTTTATATAAACAATTACAACTTAAATAATTATTTTCAAACCACAACCATTCTCAACCCTCAGATCCATGCTCCCCCTCATCTGGACCGCACACCCCCATCCCTTCTCTCCCGTTCACCCACTCCAGTAACCAAGCCGCACTCAAACCCATCAATATCAAATTAGGGTTTCGATTTGCTCTCGCTACACTCGACGAAATTCGATCAAACCACTTGCAATAGGAAGCTCTTGACCTCCTCTACCCCTAGCCCATGACCGGCCACGTGCGGCTCCTCCATGGGTCTCGAAATGCGTGCAATTCGTAATGCTTTTAAAAATGAGACTACCATAAGGCCTCCCGCACACACACACACATGCAAACGCAGAATCGGAGGAGATTTCTCCTTATGATAGTCAAAGATGCTTGATACGCATTTAAAAGAACATCTTATATTATTACTAGTGCATAGTGTAGAGAAAAATTTATTTCGAAAGTAGAATATAAATCTTAGCCAACATACGACCATTATCATATGCCTACTATAGCTACTATCCAAACAGTGGTGACCACCATAAGTGAATAGCAGGTTCTACAACTAATATCGTACAAGTTTCGTATTAGGAATTGGATTTCCAACAAATGGTCAGGCCAAGGAACTTCCCATTGCCACATGAGAATGCCTCCGGAAAGACATCCCCGAGAACCAAACCGGAACTCTGCCAACACAAGGTCGGGTTACCCCTAACTGGGTAACTACTGACACGAGCACGCCATTCCCCGATCGTAAACGACCTTTCTCACGGGATCCCGAAAACCAACAACCACAAAGTAATAAATTCGTAGTAACCACATAGGTTAAATATCTGGGCTCCATACCATGATACCACCTCTATCCAGAAGGAAATGTACATACCCTAAAGGGTGCTACCCCTCATAACCTTGCTGCATCTTTCCTGTTTTGACCATTTCCGGGGTGTGAGGTTCGACGAAGTCACGTCCACAAAAACATACTTTATACAAAAGCCATGCTTTGGGTCAACAAATGATCAACACAATGATCACTAAGATAGACGATCAAATAAACGATCCTATCACAATAATCAACACAATGATCATTTACAGCAACACTCAGCATGTCACATTACCAAATTGGGAATATATCGCTGATAACTTTAACTATATAACCTCTGAGCTCGTACGTCTCAGAGAAGGGTGTTAAGCTAAAAGAATAAATTCTCCGCCACCAACAGAAATATATTTGAAAGAAATCGGCTTTATATCTCAAATTGTAATGTCAGGCATACAATCCATACAAGTCTGTTCCGGGATCGAACAAAACCGAAGGCACTTACAAAGAAGTCCTTGCAATCCGGATATTCACAATCCTGATCGGATTCACCATCACATATGGAGAACTCTATACCGGAGCAACTTGGTGCAGAGTAAATCGACAGGTCATCCTATCGCTCTCGCAAATACCGGGTCTTCAACACCGATCTTCAATGCAATTCACAACGACGTATCACATATTCGGAATGGGTTATACGACCCCATGGTCCTTTCCCGGTTAACCCGAATAGTGAGCGCTTATTTAAAAATAAGTGTAGCATTCACATTCAAACAAAACACATCAAATACCCATTCAAAGGGAAATATTGATAGTCGGCTATTGAACTATCAATTGATATGCACACACCACCAGATTCCAAATAATTTTCCAAATTATTTATTTTCCAAAATATCTTTACAAGATATATTATTTCATACTTCAAAAATAAATCAATATTTATCCTTAAACAAATTCCACTTCCTTTATAAATTCCTTAGTGAATTTATAATTCCAAAATATCAATGAATATTCGATTTCAATTATTCATTTCAATTTTCTTTTCAATTTATCTTCAAAAAGATAAATTCTCAAAATATTCACTTTATATTGGAAAACATTTCCATACTTATTTATTCATAAGTAATTCACAAATTTTATTTATTTTCAACACTTAGAAAATATTCAATATACTTAAATCAAAATTAAGTACATATTTCATTCTTTAAGGAAATCATTCTCTTAAACATATTTATTTGGGCCAAAACGAATGTTACGTAAAACATCGTTACGACAACCCAAAATCACTAGTATAGGGATTCGAAGTTAAAATAGATATATAAATCCCAATACTATACAAAACATTTCCTTTCGGAAATCATTTACTATAACAACAGTGTTATAGTCCATCATCTCCTTTTATTTCTCGAAAACGTCTATTTCAACAATAAATGTTGAAATCTATGGTTTCGAATCTCAACACATTTAAAACATCGTTAGATCGTTTTAATTCTATTTAAAACATCCAAATCCAAAACAATTTCTTTAACGTGTTATTCACTATTCAAAAACGTGAATATACTTTGTTAACAAATTTCATCCTTTTATTCATTGTAATTCAAAGGGTTATTCACTATTCAAAAATGTGAATATAACTCCGTTTATAGGTTTTAACAAATTTTCTTGTCAAAATAAGTCATTTGCGAATTTATAAAACAACGTTTATAAATTCCATTTCTATTTATTTATAAAAACTTCCTTTTTATAAATTCTTTTATTAACCTATTCCAGTTTATAACTCAATTATAAACTAAAAGTTCATATTATAAGTTAAATACTTATAAAACGATTATTTTACAAAATCGTTCCTTTAGAGACTTTCCAATTTATAAATCTTATAACTTATAAGATCCATTTATCTAACCAATCTATTCTTCAAATAATTTCACCAAATTTATAAATCTTACTATTTATAAATTTCTTTTATAACTTCACAGTTTATAATTCTATAAATTTCATTCATTTATGAATTTCATTTTCACTTCATTCAAACACTTATAAAAACTCGTTTTATAAGTCAATATTTCAATTTATAAATATCCGTTTATAAATCTCTTAATATAAATCAATTTATATTATTCTTTTAAAACGTCTTAAATCTCCTTTATTATTTCACCATTTTGATTCATAAAATAATTAAATTTCATAAATCCTATATTTAAACTTTTCACAATAATTCTAAAATATCTCGATTTAACTATTTTATAAACTCAATAGCATCATATTCTCAAAAATCAGTTTTTAACTATATTTCTCAAAAATCGTAATTTTTATAACATTAAAAATTATAACGTTTATTTATTTAAAATGAATCAATTCCAAAAATATTTTATAAACGTACTTTCAAAAATCACTTTGAAATCATTTTAAAATTCCAAATTTGGCCCAATGATGCTACACACCAAATAGTCAATCACGACTACAACGATATCATATATCAATATGAAAATCCATCAAATATCAAAATATCAGAAATCAAATAAAAACTGTTGAGGAATCCAGTTGGATCCCTCCAACCTGTTTTCCTGCATCCACAAACATTAGCACAATACCAATTTCGCTCCAGTACGAAATTATCGCGGTATATGTTCTTATTAAATATTATCCGCTTAATAACGGCGTAATAGGGTCTCATCCACTAAAAAATACGGGAAATCAATCAACTGCAATATATACATATGCCAATATATATATATATATATTGATATTATTTATAATACCAATTTCACTGTTTATGAAATATTCGCGGTATATGTTTTTAATAAATAACATCCGCTTACTAACGGCGTATAATGTCTATTTTAACAAACAATAGATAACAATCATCATTCAAACATGCACTCAAATATTTTAAATCTAACTATTTAAAATAAAATCGAAACTGATTCGATTGAGTGAGAAATTCTCACCTTGGTTTCAATTTCGTTTTAGCGATTTATTTCGAATAAAATTAAACGCGCGTTTAATTTTACCCGAAATTCTCACTAACTCCAAATGACTCCAAACCAACTCCATCGCGTAGTGCTCGTCCATACGATTCCAACGCAACTGAGTTTGCTTTTTTTCGACCTCGTATGAAAAAATTATGATTTTATGAAGTTTATACGAATTTATATAAACAATTTACAATATAAACTAACTAATTTAAACCTTCCACAACTACAGGCCACTGGATCTAGAACCCCTCCATCACAACCGTAGAACGCATCTCCTTCTCCCTCGTTCACGTCCGTTCCCATCTCCAGGAGCAAGCACGCAAGCAAGAACCCAACAACACCAAATTAGGTTTAAACTTTACAACCTCATTTCTCGACGAAACTCGATCACATCACTTGCAATTCGAAGGCCTTCACTCCCCCTACACTCGGCCTGAAGCACGTGGAGCTCGGCCCCCTCCTCCTCCTCGTTTTGCGTGTGCAGGCCGGCCACTTCATGGTCAATTTCCCGTTGATTCGTGAAGCTATTCGCGATCTCCACCGTTGATCTTGTAGATCTTGATGTGCTCTATAACTTTGTAGTTGATAAATTCTTGAAATAATGCTTGGATTTGAAGATAATGGAGGAGAATCAAAACTAATTTCTGGCCATCAGTTATAGATAGTGGCGGCTAGGGTTTTAGTATTAGGGTTTATTTTTTTTTTTAAATTATGAAGAGGTGGGTGCTATTTATAAAGAAAAATCGAACACTATTCATCCGGAAATTCCGAACTCCGATTTACGCGCCGTAACCAGCGTTTCTGGGGTTTACCCCGCGTTCCGGACACAGTGGAACAGGTTTCGGAAGCTAATTCGGACATCTGTGTGAGTTATGGCTGTAAACGCTCAATTTAAATTAAACCGATTTAAGCGATTTTCTAGGCGTTTTAATTTGTACCGGACAAACGGTAAATCCAATTGACTTGAAATTTGAAACCTTACAATAATATCACATTACGGATCCGATGAAACTGGTTTCGTCGAAATCCGAGACTTTTTGAAAAATGGCTATTTTCACTCGTCAAATTTAAATTAAAAATAAATCGATGCGTTTCGAGCTGCCACGATCAAACGATAACTCCGATTGACACGAAATTTGAAATCCGGTAATAACTAACTATTACGGATCCAATGGAACTGGTTTCGTTCAATTCTGAGACTGTTCAAAAATTGACTATTTTCACTAGTCGATTTAAATATTAAAATATTCAATTTTCACAAATTAACTCTAAATTCGATTTTAAAAGTTCTAAAATATCGTTTTAACTCCCATATGATAAAATAAAATTTTACAAATCATTTTCAATCATATTTAGCTCAATTTTCAATTATTTCCATAATTTAACATATTAAATTATCGATTAAATTATTCAATTAAATCCAATAATTCAAATAAAAATTTATTTGACTTATAAATTCACTTATTAATATTCAAAATTAATTAAATATTAAATTTTAATAAATTAAAAATTCTGGGTCGTTACAGGAGAATTGGTTTGAAAAGTCCCAATTTGGATCACAAGAGCCGAAGCCCTAAATTCAGATCGAACAACATAGGGCCGCCATTCTTCTTCACAAACAAAAGAAGTGGATCGGGTGAAAGAAATTAAAAGTGTTAGAACCTCAATTGTTGGATTTTAATGACAACAACTATACAATTATGTCAAAGAATCTCTAAGCTAATTTGTAGGTACATAGGCGTCAAAAAGAGATAATCAAATACATTCAAAATGAAGATACACAGTATAAAAGAATAAAAGAATGTATATGGAGATACAAGAAGAGATATATACGACAGAGACAAGACAAAGGTGACAAACAAAGTATTATCAGTCATAGAGTGTCGTGTCTAGAGTTTACAAATGTTAAAATCTTCTGCAAATGGTATACACACATATACATTCATATTTTAAATGAAAAATCAAGTTTTCAAAAATTGTATAGAGCGGGACTCGAACCCGGGTCACTAGTTCAGAAGGCAAGTGCTCCAACCATTTGAGCTATGGGTATTTTAAGTTACAAGTCAAATTCAGACGTCTGAATTGACCATTTCAGACGTCTGAATCTAGGCAAAAATAGCCTATTTCTTTTCTGGTTTGCACGTTTCAAATTTTAGAAGTCTGAAATTTATATTCAGACAGCTGAACTTCTTCAACTGCTATATTTTTGAAAAGACATTTCATTTTTATGAAGAGTTACAACCTTTTACTAAGAGATACATCCATACTCTTTCATGATAACTTTTCACGAATGATTACAACTCTTTATACTCTATATAAACATATTAGAATCATTTGTTTAATTCACCGAATTGATAAAAAAGCTTTCTATTTCTATACTACACTGATTCTAACATTTTGAGCATTCAAATTTCTACATAATCATTCATCTACTTCCATATTCTTCACATACACACATATATATCAAAAGGAGAAGATTATAGGAAGATTTTACTATCAAGAGACAAATTCGTGTTATTCAGAACACACTGTGTCATATACTTTCTGTATAAATTGAAGTCCTGTTCTGCTGTTCAGGCAAGTGAAGTCCTCTTCGGCTGTTGAGGCGAAATCCTGTTCTGCTGCTCAGGTCCCTTGTTCGGCTGTTCAAGGGTTGTTGTAAACCTGTTCCTCCGGGTTAAGTGAGGATTGTTGTTAGTGAAATTCCAGAAGGAGTCTGGGACTGGACGTAGAACGGGAAGTTCGAACCAGTATAAAAATTCCTGGTGTGCTTGTTTGATTTTTACTTATTTACATTGCTCTAGTATTTTAGTTTATTTCCGCACTAGTATAGTATAATTCCATATAGCACGATCCGCACCACAATATCTTTCATTTGGTATCAGAGCATAACAGTCACTTTCATTTGGTATCAGAGCCTGGTTTTCTAGAGATCGTAACAACATCCTAGAATAAATGGCTACAAAGAGATCTAGTCAAGGCAATAAGAAGAGGAAGAGCAATAAAGAAAAATCAAAGGAGCAAACAAACATATGCTTCATGGCAAAAGATAATGAGGTCAGTGATCTAACTTTTGATGATATGATAGAAATAAATTCAGAACTTCTAGAAACTTTAAAAAGTTTCAAAAGAAAATATAAGGAAGCTCTGGAAAATCAGAAGAAAGCAGAATTCGAAAGAGATATGCTTAAATACGAGAAGAGAATATTAGAAGAAGAACTCGAGAAAATTCAAGATTCGGACAATTCTCAACTCGCTCTACTAAGTCAAGAAATAGAAGCTCAAAAAGAAAAGAATAATGCTCTAGCTTCTGAAAATCATGAGTTAAAAACAAAAATTAAAATTGTTGAGTTAGATAACACTAGTCTCAAAACTAAGCTTGACGACATTACTAAAAATATTTCCAATTTTAATAAAGGGAGAGAAAATTTATCCAGGATTATTGAAAATTATCAACCTGCTTCAAATAAGAAGGGATTAGGTTGTGTTAAGAATTCAAAAGCTCACAATGATAAAAGCGGTTTAGGCTATAAACAAGCTAAAAGTAAAAATAGTACTAGATATGCATTCATGTATACTAACTTTAGTGCTAGAACTAGTAATCAAGATAGTTTTAAAACCAGTTATAGTCATAATAGTACTTTGTTTAGAAATGATAGAAATTATTCTTCAAGTACTAAGCTAATGACTAATAGTACTAAGATATGGATTCCAGCTAATATGATTGATCATGATAAACAACTTTATATTAGCAACTATTATAAGAATGTAATTTGTAATGAAAATTATATTTATAAAGGTTCAACCACACCCAAATGGGTATGGTTTCCAAAGACCTAACCCCCCGGACCCTAACATAGTAAGTGGGTACCGAAAATTATTATTATTTTTTGCAGGTACTCAGAGAAACAAAAGGAAAAGGATAGATTTTGGAATTTTAAAGAATGTTCCATACGTTTAATAGAATTACGTGCTTACAATAAAATATGGACTTCAGTAAATATGGTAAAATTTATTTTATTTTTCCTTCATAATTAATAATGAGTTTATCTCGTTATATACAAGATATTTTATATAATTTTATATATTCCCTCATTCTTTTTGATAATGACAAAGGGGGAGAAATTCATATGCATATTAATAGAGGGAGATATTATACTTAGGGGGAGATGTTATACTTAGGGGGAGCTTTAAACACATTAATATTATTTTTTATATAGAATGAATATTTTTTTTAAATTGTATAGTTGTCATCATCAAAAAGGGGGAGAATGTTATAACCTCAATCGTTGGATTTTAATGACAACAACTATACAATTATGTCAAAGAATCTCTAAGCTAATTTGTAGGTACATGGGCGTCAAAAAGAGATAATCAAATACATTCAAAATGAAGATACACAGTACAAAAGAATAAAAGAATGTATATGGAGATACAAGAAGAGATATATACGATAGAGACAAGACAAAGGTGACAAACAAAGTATTATCAGTCATTGAGTGTCGTGTCTAGAGTTTACAAATGTTAAAATCTTCTCTAAATGGTATGCACACATATACATTCATATTTTAAATGAAAAATCAAGTTTTCAAAAATTGCATAGAGCGGGACTCGAACCCATGTCACTAGTTCAAAAGGCAAGTGCTCCAACCATTTGAGCTATGGGTATTTTTAGTTACAAGTCAAATTCAGACGTCTGAATTGACCATTTCAGACGTCTGAATCTAGGCAAAATAGCCTATTTCTTTTCTGGTTTGCACGTTTCAAATTTTAGAAGTCTGAAATTTATTTTCAGACGGCTGAACTTCTTCAACTGCTATATTTTTGAAAAGACATTTCATTTTTATGAAGAGTTACAACCTTTTACTAAGAGATGCATCCATACTCTTTCATGATAACTTTTCACGAATGATTACAACTCTTTATACTCTATATAAACATATTAGAATCATTTGTTTAATTCACCGAATTGATAAAAAAGCTTTATTTCTATACTACACTGATTCTAACATTTTGAGCATTCAAATTTCTACATAATCATTTATCTACTTCCATATTCTTCACATACACACATATATATCAAAAGGAGAAGATTATAGGAAGATTGTACTATCAAGAGACAAATTCGTGTTATTCAGAACACACTGTGTCATATACTTTTTGTATAAATTGAAGTCCTGTTCTGCTGTTCAGGCAAGTGAAGTCCTCTTCGGCTGTTGAGGCGAAATCCTGTTCTGCTGCTCAGGTCCCTTGTTCGGCTGTTCAAGGGTTGTTGTAAACCTGTTCCTCCGGTTTAAGTGAGGATTGTTGTTAGTGAAATTCCAGAAGGAGTCTGGGACTGGACGTAGAACGGGAAGTTCGAACCAGTATAAAAATTCCTAGTGTGCTTGTTTGATTTTTACTTATTTACATTGCTCTAGTATTTTAGTTTATTTCCGCACTAGTATAGTATAATTCCATATAGCACGATCCGCACCACAATATCTTTCATTTGGTATCAGAGCATAACAGTCACTTTCATTTGGTATCAGAGCCTGGTTTTCTAGAGATCGTAACAACATCCTAGAATAAATGGCTACAAAGAGATCTAGTCAAGGCAATAAGAAGAGGAAGAGCAATAAAGAAAAATCAAAGGAGCAAACAAACATATGCTTCATGGCAAAAGATAATGAGGTCAGTGATCTAACTTTTGATGATATGATAGAAATAAATTCAGAACTTCTAGACACTTTAAAAAGTCTCAAAAGAAAATATAAGGAAGCTCTGGAAAATCAGAAGAAAGCAGAATTCGAAAGAGATATGCTCAAATACGAGAAGTGAATATTAGAAGAAGAACTCGAGAAAATTCAAGATTCGGACAATTCTCAACTCGCTCTATTAAGTCAAGAAATAGAAGCTCAAAAAGAAAAGAATAATGCTCTAGCTTATGAAAATCATGAGTTAAAAACAAAAATTAAAATTGTTGAGTTAGATAACACTAGTATCAAAACTAAGCTTGATGACATTACTAAAAATATTTCCAATTTTAATAAAGGGAGAGAAAATTTATCCAGGATTATTGAAAATTATCAACCTGCTTCAAATAAGAAGGGATTAGGTTGTGTTAAGAATTCAAAAGCTCACAATGATAAAAGCGGTTTAGGCTATAAACAAGCTAAAAGTAAAAATAGTACTAGATATGCATTCATGTATATTAACTTTAGTGCTAGTACTAGTAATCAAGATAGTTTTAAAACCAGTTATAGTCATAATAGTACTTTGTTTAGAAATGATAGAAATTATTCTTCAAGTACTAAGCTAATGACTAATAGTACTAAGATATGGATTCCAGCTAATATGATTGATAATGATAAACAACTTTATATTAGCAACTATTATAAGAATGTAATTTGTAATGAAAATTATATTTATAAAGGTTCAACCACACCCAAATGGGTATGGTTTCCAAAGACCTAACCCCCCGGACCCTAACATAGTAAGTGGGTACCGAAAATTATTATTATTTTTTGCAGTACTCAGAGAAACAAAAGGAAAAGGATAGATTTTAGAATTTTAAAGAATGTTCCATACGTTTAATAGAATTACGTGCTTACAATAAAATACGGACTTCAGTAAATATGGTAAAATTTATTTTATTTTTCCTTCATAATTAATAATGAGTTTATCTCGTTATATACAAGATATTTTATATAATTTTATATATTCCCTCATTCTTTTTGATAATGACAAAGGGGGAGAAATTCATATGCATATTAATAGAGGGAGATATTATACTTAGGGGGAGATGTTATACTTAGGGGGAGCTTTAAACACATTAATATTATTTTTTATATAGAATGAATATATTTTTTAAAATTGTATAGTTGTCATCATCAAAAAGGGGGAGAATGTTAGAACCTCAATCGTTGGATTTTAATGACAACAACTATACAATTATGTCAAAGAATCTCTAAGCTAATTTGTAGGTACATGGGCGTCAAAAAGAGATAATCAAATACATTCAAAATGAAGATACACAGTACAAAAGAATAAAAGAATGTATATGGAGATACAAGAAGAGATATATACGATAGAGACAAGACAAAGGTGACAAACAAAGTATTATCAGTCATAGAGTGTCGTGTCTAGAGTTTACAAATGTTAAAATCTTCTCCAAATGGTATACACACATATACATTCATATTTTAAATAAAAAATCAAGTTTTCAAAAATTGCATAGAGCAGGACTTGAACCCATGTCACTAGTTCAGAAGGCAAGTGCTCCAACCATTTGAGCTATGGGTATTTTTAGTTACAGGTCAAATTCAGACGTCTGAATTGACCATTTCAGACGTCTGAATCTAGGCAAAAATAGCCTATTTCTTTTCTGTTTTGCACGTTTCAAATTTTAGAAGTCTGAAATTTATTTTCAGACGGCTGAACTTCTTCAACTGCTATATTTTTGAAAAGACATTTCATTTTTATGAAGAGTTACAACCTTTTACTAAGAGATGCATCCATACTCTTTCATGATAACTTTTCACGAATGATTACAACTCTTTATACTCTATATAAACATATTAGAATCATTTGTTTAATTCACCGAATTGATAAAAAAGCTTTATTTCTATACTACACTGATTCTAACATTTTGAGCATTCAAATTTCTACATAATCATTTATCTACTTCCATATTCTTCACATACACACATATATATCAAAAGGAGAAGATTATAGGAAGATTGTACTATCAAGAGACAAATTCGTGTTATTCAGAACACACTGTGTCATATACTTTTTGTATAAATTGAAGTCCTGTTCTGCTGTTCAGGCAAGTGAAGTCCTCTTCGGCTGTTGAGGCGAAATCCTGTTCTGCTGCTCAGGTCCCTTGTTCGGCTGTTCAAGGGTTGTTGTAACCTGTTCCTCCGGGTTAAGTGAGGATTGTTGTTAGTGAAATTCCAGAAGGAGTCTGGGACTGGACGTAGAACGGGAAGTTCGAACCAGTATAAAAATTCCTAGTGTGCTTGTTTGATTTTTACTTATTTACATTGCTCTAGTATTTTAGTTTATTTCCGCACTAGTATAGTATAATTCCATATAGCACGATCCGCACCACAATATCTTTCATTTGGTATCAGAGCATAACAGTCACTTTCATTTGGTATCAGAGCCTGGTTTTCTAGAGATCGTAACAACATCCTAGAATAAATGGCTACAAAGAGATCTAGTCAAGGCAATAAGAAGAGGAAGAGCAATAAAGAAAAATCAAAGGAGCAAACAAACATATGCTTCATGGCAAAAGATAATGAGGTCAGTGATCTAACTTTTGATGATATGATAGAAATAAATTCAGAACTTCTAGACACTTTAAAAAGTCTCAAAAGAAAATATAAGGAAGCTCTGGAAAATCAGAAGAAAGCAGAATTCGAAAGAGATATGCTCAAATACGAGAAGTGAATATTAGAAGAAGAACTCGAGAAAATTCAAGATTCGGACAATTCTCAACTCGCTCTATTAAGTCAAGAAATAGAAGCTCAAAAAGAAAAGAATAATGCTCTAGCTTATGAAAATCATGAGTTAAAAACAAAAATTAAAATTGTTGAGTTAGATAACACTAGTCTCAAAACTAAGCTTGATGACATTACTAAAAATATTTCCAATTTTAATAAAGGGAGAGAAAATTTATCCAGGATTATTGAAAATTATCAACCTGCTTCAAATAAGAAGGGATTAGGTTGTGTTAAGAATTCAAAAGCTCACAATGATAAAAGCGGTTTAGGCTATAAACAAGCTAAAAGTAAAAATAGTACTAGATATGCATTCATGTATATTAACTTTAGTGCTAGTACTAGTAATCAAGATAGTTTTAAAACCAGTTATAGTCATAATAGTACTTTGTTTAGAAATGATAGAAATTATTCTTCAAGTACTAAGCTAATGACTAATAGTACTAAGATATGGATTCCAGCTAATATGATTGATAATGATAAACAACTTTATATTAGCAACTATTATAAGAATGTAATTTGTAATGAAAATTATATTTATAAAGGTTCAACCACACCCAAATGGGTATGGTTTCCAAAGACCTAACCCCCCGGACCCTAACATAGTAAGTGGGTACCGAAAATTATTATTATTTTTTGCAGTACTCAGAGAAACAAAAGGAAAAGGATAGATTTTAGAATTTTAAAGAATGTTCCATACGTTTAATAGAATTACGTGCTTACAATAAAATACGGACTTCAGTAAATATGGTAAAATTTATTTTATTTTTCCTTCATAATTAATAATGAGTTTATCTCGTTATATACAAGATATTTTATATAATTTTATATATTCCCTCATTCTTTTTGATAATGACAAAGGGGGAGAAATTCATATGCATATTAATAGAGGGAGATATTATACTTAGGGGGAGATGTTATACTTAGGGGGAGCTTTAAACACATTAATATTATTTTTTATATAGAATGAATATATTTTTTAAAATTGTATAGTTGTCATCATCAAAAAGGGGGAGAATGTTAGAACCTCAATCGTTGGATTTTAATGACAACAACTATACAATTATGTCAAAGAATCTCTAAGCTAATTTGTAGGTACATGGGCGTCAAAAAGAGATAATCAAATACATTCAAAATGAAGATACACAGTACAAAAGAATAAAAGAATGTATATGGAGATACAAGAAGAGATATATACGATAGAGACAAGACAAAGGTGACAAACAAAGTATTATCAGTCATAGAGTGTCGTGTCTAGAGTTTACAAATGTTAAAATCTTCTCCAAATGGTATACACACATATACATTCATATTTTAAATAAAAAATCAAGTTTTCAAAAATTGCATAGAGCAGGACTTGAACCCATGTCACTAGTTCAGAAGGCAAGTGCTCCAACCATTTGAGCTATGGGTATTTTTAGTTACAGGTCAAATTCAGACGTCTGAATTGACCATTTCAGACGTCTGAATCTAGGCAAAAATAGCCTATTTCTTTTCTGTTTTGCACGTTTCAAATTTTAGAAGTCTGAAATTTATTTTCAGACGGCTGAACTTCTTCAACTGCTATATTTTTGAAAAGACATTTCATTTTTATGAAGAGTTACAACCTTTTACTAAGAGATGCATCCATACTCTTTCATGATAACTTTTCACGAATGATTACAACTCTTTATACTCTATATAAACATATTAGAATCATTTGTTTAATTCACCGAATTGATAAAAAAGCTTTATTTCTATACTACACTGATTCTAACATTTTGAGCATTCAAATTTCTACATAATCATTTATCTACTTCCATATTCTTCACATACACACATATATATCAAAAGGAGAAGATTATAGGAAGATTGTACTATCAAGAGACAAATTCGTGTTATTCAGAACACACTGTGTCATATACTTTTTGTATAAATTGAAGTCCTGTTCTGCTGTTCAGGCAAGTGAAGTCCTCTTCGGCTGTTGAGGCGAAATCCTGTTCTGCTGCTCAGGTCCCTTGTTCGGCTGTTCAAGGGTTGTTGTAACCTGTTCCTCCGGGTTAAGTGAGGATTGTTGTTAGTGAAATTCCAGAAGGAGTCTGGGACTGGACGTAGAACGGGAAGTTCGAACCAGTATAAAAATTCCTAGTGTGCTTGTTTGATTTTTACTTATTTACATTGCTCTAGTATTTTAGTTTATTTCCGCACTAGTATAGTATAATTCCATATAGCACGATCCGCACCACAATATCTTTCATTTGGTATCAGAGCATAACAGTCACTTTCATTTGGTATCAGAGCCTGGTTTTCTAGAGATCGTAACAACATCCTAGAATAAATGGCTACAAAGAGATCTAGTCAAGGCAATAAGAAGAGGAAGAGCAATAAAGAAAAATCAAAGGAGCAAACAAACATATGCTTCATGGCAAAAGATAATGAGGTCAGTGATCTAACTTTTGATGATATGATAGAAATAAATTCAGAACTTCTAGACACTTTAAAAAGTCTCAAAAGAAAATATAAGGAAGCTCTGGAAAATCAGAAGAAAGCAGAATTCGAAAGAGATATGCTCAAATACGAGAAGTGAATATTAGAAGAAGAACTCGAGAAAATTCAAGATTCGGACAATTCTCAACTCGCTCTATTAAGTCAAGAAATAGAAGCTCAAAAAGAAAAGAATAATGCTCTAGCTTATGAAAATCATGAGTTAAAAACAAAAATTAAAATTGTTGAGTTAGATAACACTAGTCTCAAAACTAAGCTTGATGACATTACTAAAAATATTTCCAATTTTAATAAAGGGAGAGAAAATTTATCCAGGATTATTGAAAATTATCAACCTGCTTCAAATAAGAAGGGATTAGGTTGTGTTAAGAATTCAAAAGCTCACAATGATAAAAGCGGTTTAGGCTATAAACAAGCTAAAAGTAAAAATAGTACTAGATATGCATTCATGTATATTAACTTTAGTGCTAGTACTAGTAATCAAGATAGTTTTAAAACCAGTTATAGTCATAATAGTACTTTGTTTAGAAATGATAGAAATTATTCTTCAAGTACTAAGCTAATGACTAATAGTACTAAGATATGGATTCCAGCTAATATGATTGATAATGATAAACAACTTTATATTAGCAACTATTATAAGAATGTAATTTGTAATGAAAATTATATTTATAAAGGTTCAACCACACCCAAATGGGTATGGTTTCCAAAGACCTAACCCCCCGGACCCTAACATAGTAAGTGGGTACCGAAAATTATTATTATTTTTTGCAGTACTCAGAGAAACAAAAGGAAAAGGATAGATTTTAGAATTTTAAAGAATGTTCCATACGTTTAATAGAATTACGTGCTTACAATAAAATATGGACTTCAGTAAATATGGTAAAATTTATTTTATTTTTCCTTCATAATTAATAATGAGTTTATCTCGTTATATACAAGATATTTTATATAATTTTATATATTCCCTCATTCTTTTTGATAATGACAAAGGGGGAGAAATTCATATGCATATTAATAGAGGGAGATATTATACTTAGGGGGAGATGTTATACTTAGGGGGAGCTTTAAACACATTAATATTATTTTTTATATAGAATGAATATATTTTTTAAAATTGTATAGTTGTCATCATCAAAAAGGGGGAGAATGTTAGAACCTCAATCGTTGGATTTTAATGACAACAACTATACAATTATGTCAAAGAATCTCTAAGCTAATTTGTAGGTACATGGGCGTCAAAAAGAGATAATCAAATACATTCAAAATGAAGATACACAGTACAAAAGAATAAAAGAATGTATATGGAGATACAAGAAGAGATATATACGATAGAGACAAGACAAAGGTGACAAACAAAGTATTATCAGTCATAGAGTGTCGTGTCTAGAGTTTACAAATGTTAAAATCTTCTCCAAATGGTATACACACATATACATTCATATTTTAAATAAAAAATCAAGTTTTCAAAAATTGCATAGAGCAGGACTTGAACCCATGTCACTAGTTCAGAAGGCAAGTGCTCCAACCATTTGAGCTATGGGTATTTTTAGTTACAGGTCAAATTCAGACGTCTGAATTGACCATTTCAGACGTCTGAATCTAGGCAAAAATAGCCTATTTCTTTTCTGTTTTGCACGTTTCAAATTTTAGAAGTCTGAAATTTATTTTCAGACGGCTGAACTTCTTCAACTGCTATATTTTTGAAAAGACATTTCATTTTTATGAAGAGTTACAACCTTTTACTAAGAGATGCATCCATACTCTTTCATGATAACTTTTCACGAATGATTACAACTCTTTATACTCTATATAAACATATTAGAATCATTTGTTTAATTCACCGAATTGATAAAAAAGCTTTCTATTTCTATACTACACTGATTCTAACATTTTGAGCATTCAAATTTCTACATAATCATTCATCTACTTCCATATTCTTCACATACACACATATATATCAAAAGGAGAAGATTATAGGAAGATTGTACTATGAAGAGACAAATTCGTGTTATTCAGAACACACTGTGTCATATACTTTCTGTATAAATTGAAGTCCTTTTCTGCTGTTCAGGCAAGTGAAGTCCTCTTCAGTTGTTGAGGCAAAATCCTGTTCTGCTGCTCAGGTCCCTTGTTCGGCTGTTCAAGGGTTGTTGTAAACCTGTTCCTCCGGGTTAAGTGAGGATTGTTGTTAGTGAAATTCCAAAAGGAGTCTGGGACTGGACGTAGAACGGGAAGTTCGAACCAGTATAAAAATTCCTAGTGTGCTTGTTTGATTTTTACTTATTTACATTGCTCTTGTATTTTAGTTTATTTCCGTACTAGTATAGTATAATTCCATATAGCACGATCCGCACCACCGCACTTTCAAATAGGGCCGGCCTTTATTATCAAAAGGGGATTTAGTTTTTATTAGGGTTTAATTTTTTAAAAAGGGGGTTTTTTAAGTTTTATTTTGAGCAAAAATTAGGGATTCAAGTTTATATTTTAATTTTGCTCCTGCTTGTATTTTTGAAGTTGTTTTTTTTCTTTTCGAGTCAAAGAATTTGTAAATCATCACCTAGGTTGTAGGTAGTGTCAGATTGTCTAGTTAGAATTAGTTCAGTGAGAAGGGTGTGCGAGTTTGCAAAACTCTATAGGCGGAGCAGAGTTTGCGAGTAAGCGAAACTCTATAGGCGGAGCAGGGTGTGCGAGTCTATGAGAGTGTTTGTGAGCGGGAGCAAAAGGGTTTGCGAGTCTAGTAGAGTGTTTGTAAGCGGGATACTGTTTAATTCTAATAGAAATCTGGGAATGCAGCAGTAGGCAGGGGTTGCCGAAGCTGGGTAAATTTTGTGTGTGATTTACTTTTCAACATTTTTATTTATGCAGTTTGTTTTTACGTTTAAATCGAGAAAATTTGCTATAACCCTATTCACCCCCCCCTCTAGGGTTAATCTAGATCCTACAAGTGGTATGAGAGCCTGGTATTTTTATTTAACTCTAGAGTCATGAATCCACCAAATAATGCTTTTTCTGAGGGGCAATCTATTGTTAGGCCACCCATGTTTAATGGAAACGACTATGCTTATTGGAAAGTTAGGATGGGCATTTATCTTAGTCCTGTTGATTATGATGTTTGGGATATTATTGAAACTGGCTATAAATCCCCCACTATAACCGTTGGTGATACTGAGATTCCTAAACCTAAGGATAGACGGGATGCTAACGATAAGAGATTAAAAACTACAAATGCTAAAGCCATGAATGCTTTGATATGTGCTCTTGATAAGAATGAATTTAATAGAATTTCTCATTGTAAAACTGCACAGGAAATTTGGTATACCTTGGAGGTGACACATGAAGGAACTTCTCAAGTCAAGGAGTCTCGTCTAGCCCTATTCAGTAATGAATACGAGAACTTTGTGATGGACAAAGGCGAGAGCATAAAGGACATGTTTGGACGCTTTTCAACTTTGGTGTACAACACAAAAGCGCTTGGGAAGGTATTCACTGAGGTAGAGCTTGTGCGGAAAGTGCTACGAATTTTACCGATGAGCTTCGAGGCAAAAGTCACGGCAATACAAGAATCGAAAGATCTGAGTAAACTAAGCATGGGGGGTTGATTGGTAACTTGATGACATATGAGCTTGAGTTAAAAGCAAAGGAGGAACGCAACAACTCCGAACCAAAGAAGAATACGATTGCCTTAAAGAGCAAACAAGAGAGCGATGAAGAAGGAGAAGATCCAATTGAAGAGCTTGCAATGGCTGTCAATAATCTTAGAAAATGGTCAAGATTCAAGCCACGCAAGAAGAAAACAGAGGGTAATAGGTCAAAAGATTCTGATAACTCCGATAATGAACTGACGTGTTATAACTACAACAAGCCTGGCCACTTCAAACAAGAATGCCCACTTCTCAAAAACAACAAAGGAAAGAAAAAGAAGAAGAAGGCTTTTGCAGCAACTTGGGATGATGAAGAAGGAGAGGAAGTTTCGGATAGCAGCTCAGAGTAGGATAACTTGTGTCTCATGGCAAAATCAGATTCATAAGTAAGCTCAGAAGAATCTAGTGAGGTAGGTGACTATTCCTATAGAGACCTTATTTTTATGTGTTCTGATCTCACTAAAGTAGTTGATACTCTTGAATCTAAAATTGAAAAACTGAAATCTGATCGGAGAGAACTTGCTCGTGAAAATTTTAGGTTAGAAACTGAACTTGAAAATATTCATAACCTAGAATGTAAAAAATGTAAAATTTTAGATTCGGAATTATCAAGACTTAAGAATAGCTTTGAGAATCTTGAAAAAGAAAACTTGAGTCTTAAGGAAACCATTGACACTAGGAAAAAGGATTTCATAAATAGATGCACCTCACTTGTAACTGAAAACACGACACTAAAAACCAAAGTCCAAAATCTTGAGAAATCTCTGAATAACTTTTCAAGAGGAGAAAAATCATTCAACATGTTATTGGAAAATCAAATTTTTGCTAACAACAGAAAAGGACTAGGTTTTGGGAAATCACAAGTTGATGATAGTGTAAAAGGTAAGAGTGTCTTTGGTAGATGTGAAATAATTGGACATCATGTTGGAAATTGTAGTCATAGGAACAAGAAAACAAAATTTATACAAGTTTGGCTTCCTAAGAATTCTACAAACAAATTTCATGTCTATTGGAACAAGAATGAAAGGACTAAACAAGTTTGGGTTCCAAAGGGTTTGTTTATTCATAAATATTCTGCCACTAACAATCATGGACCTATAAAAACAAATAGGTCACAAAAATCTTTCATCGTGTAGGTATGGTGGCAGGCTAAGGAACAACAACAGTGTTCTCTGGATTTTGGCTGTTCCAGAAACACAACGGGCAACAAAGCAAAGTTCCTTAGCCTAGTACAAAGGTGACAGAATCACAATGGGCAATCACGAAAAATGATCGTAAAGGTAAAATAGGTGAAGGTATATTTATGTGATAATCTGCACCATATTCTGAATGAAATCAGCCAATATTGAGATATGGTAAAGATAATGATTTTTTTTATTCTGACTTATTCACTGTTAAAAATTTGATTTTGAGTTTCTTATGCACACTTCATGGTCTGGTCTATCAAATTTAGTTAGTGATATTTTGGATTGAAAAGAGAAACTCAGATGCAGATCATACTGGTAATCTAATTGATAGAAAAACTACTAGGGGAACGTGATTAATTTTTCGAAACATTCATTTGCTGCATCGTTTCTCAAAGAAAATATCTGCATATTTTTCACTTGAAATAATTTTTCAAATAGCAGAATTTTTCTCATATAACCCCTTCGAGAAAATCATTGTTGACCATATTTTCAGATTAGTCATTCTTATTTGATTTTAAATGACAAATTTTGACTATTCCGACTCCCTGCTGATTATCAAAAAGATAAATAGTGATTGAAAAGATGATAAGTGTTGATAATTAACATACATTACTCAAGAGAATATATTTGGAAAATTTCTTTAGGAATTTAAACAAGGGTTATAAAACTTTTTTTTGGGTAAAGATTCCATGATCATTCATATATCTATCATATTTCTATCGACCATTGTTTATCAAAACTTAAATATAGTTTGTCGATATGTGGTACTATAATCAGGGATCGTTTGTTTTTCATTTCACATTTTTTTGTAAAAATAAATAAATATCCAAAGTATTCACTCTCATTTAAAAGTCCTCACGGTTATGCATGGGTGAATTGCTTGGATTTTTGATTATGTGCTTCCATGCTCATTTAAAAGTCCTCACGGTTATGCATGTGTGGAACGCATATCAAAATTAATTGATTTAATAGACAAGTTGATTCTAATCCCATTTAAAAGTCCTCACGGTTATGCGTGGTTAGAAGATACTTGAATTCATTTTTAAAATTAAATTGGAATACTACTAATCTCATTTAAAAGTCCTAACGGTTATGCATGATTAGTAGATATTCAAATTCCTGATATAAATGTACCACAAGAAGATTCAACTATATGATTTTATATGAACATCATATCCATCATTTCTAAAAGTGGAATATGCGCCTAACAAGGATAGTTATGGTTTTTGTTTGATTCTTATTCAATTTGAGTTTAATGTTGGATTAATATCGATCACTTTATCTCTATTTTTCTCTCACACTATTATTCTTTTGCTGATAACAAAAGGGGGAGAGAAAAGTTAATATTTTGTCAAATAGAATCAAGCAAAGGTCAAATAATTTTCCATTTGCATCTAGGCTCATTTATATATTTCTATTTGTATGCATATATGTAGGGGGAGCATCATGTAGAGAGGAAGCATTTAAATAGGGGGAGCAATTAGTGTATATCATTGTTCAAATACATTTAACATAGTCAAAATCTTAAATATATGTTTGTTATCATCAAAAGGGGGAGATTGTGGAATATGCGAGCATATGATTTTTTGTTTGATGATAATAAACATATATACATTCATTTAAATGTATTTGTTAACGTACTATTTTATTTTTCATAGATTAAATAAATATTTGTTGAATAAAATAAATTACACAGAATTTGAATGGAATTTGAATTCAAACAGAAATTTTATTCAAACAAATATTTATTACTCTTGAATAGTACAAATTCAACCTCTCACTATTCATATACATCTTTGAATACATGACAATTCAATTTGCATTAATAACCTCACTATATATCACTCACACTCGTATTTTGTCTTCAACTGCATTCCAGTTTGAATCCAGATCTGAGCAATCTGCAAAAATATTCACTAACGCAGTAAAATTGAAAAAGAAATATTTTTGCAATATAAAATGAAATATGATTTTTTTGCAAATATGATTTGCCTCAGTTATTTGGGTTGTTCGTCATCATTTACATTTGAATTCATCATACACGAACAGTGTGACATGCACAGTGTATCACTATACATGCCACAAGGCCGTGCACATCGGTGTACACTTGATAATGCTACAGGGACAGGTGAGCACAGGTCAAACCCAAATGAAAAGCCGGGATCAACTCACGTGCAATACATTGAAAATCACAACACGAGCACAAGGTCAAACCCTAGTTTTTAAAACTGGGCTTAACACAAGGCACAATAAACTGAATGCAACGGTCAAGCCATTGTTGTCATGACTCAACTAATATGCAAAGCTTCGACAAATCAAAACTGTATCAGATCACAAATTCAATGCTCAATGCACAAAGTAAGTAACAGTAAGCAAAGGGCCAGAACAATGTATGGAGTGTGCAAGTGAACATGACAGCAGACCGAACTGCAGACCAAAGAGCAATGCAAGTGCAGTAATGGGTGAACAGACCACAAATGTACCAAACAGTGAAGATGACAAGTGCATCCAGAAGTTCAACAAAGATCAAGTTCAAGTCATCAAGTTCAAGTCAGACCACTGTAATAAAGCAAACATGATAGGAAACAGATCAATATGAACTGATGAAGCAGTGCAAATGAACAAGTGCAGTTGAAATGGCCGGGCAAGTGCACAACCAACACGATCACAAACAAGTGCACCACTGAGCTATGCAAATGAAACATAGTGGCAACACTAGAAATACAAGCAACATCAATAAACCAAAGTGCAGACCAACCAGAAGTACAAGTGCAGGCAAGTGCACAACTTCACAACAATCAAGGCAATGCACCAATGCAAGTGACTCATGCAACATGATAAGTAATCAGTGAAGTCACAATGACTATGCAGTGGACATAAATGCAATGAAATTGTACAAAAATGTCCAGAGACAGTCTCATAAGACAGTACGGTGATACAAGGCAAACTAGCAACAACATGAAGTGAATCAAGTTCAAGGCAGTAGTGTACATGAATACAACTCGACTACAAAAGCATCACAAGTATATCAACTTAGCAACAGCCAGTCCAATGAACAAAGAACACAAGTACAAGCAGCAGTGTGCAACTCGAGAGTATACACAAGTGAAACCAGGAAAATCATGACATCAAGTATGATCAAGACCAAATGCAAACAGCATCAAGTAGAGACCAAGTTCATATGCAATGAGAAGACCACAAAGACAACAGTCAGTGCCAACATGTCCAATTACAACTACAAGTCCAAGTTCGAAATCGAAATATGCAGAATAACAGCTACATCAAAAGCAAACAACTCACATGTTTGAAACCACTCGAGTGCAACAGTGAAGCCATAAGAAATAAAGAAATGCAGATCAATGATATCAAGTCCAGTGATGTAAACAGTGAACAACAATGCAATGTCCAAGTGGAGACCAGTGAAGATGGCCAGAGACGAAGACAGGGATAAACACAAAGATGGCCGAAGCCATGTCAAGAGCAGGTGTTAACCAAGTCAGAATTCAACTCAAATTCATATCTTTGAAAAAGTCGAAGAAAACTAAAAAAGGAAAGTTTCTGCCGTATGAACCAAAGATAAATCAAACGTTTGAAAATCAAAGCCGTGAGTAACAAGTAAAAAAAAAATATCAGGAAAGCCGTGCGCATCAGGAAAGCAACAAATTGAGAAAGTATCGAATTGATACAAAGGAATTCAAGTCTCGAATTCATATAAATACTGAACCCAAAGAATCATCATAGGAATCGAGTCAAGCAAATCACTAAACCAGCAGCGAAAAGGAATTACATACCAAATCAACGACGCACTCGATCAAAAGAGCAACTGCTAAACAACGAGCAAGCCAAGCAACGAGAATCGATCAACAGAGGAGCAACGCAATCTCGAAGTCAACCAAACCATCAGAGAACGAGAGCCAGCAAACCAGAGAATTGATTTGAAAAAGTCCCAATTTGGATCGCAAGAGCCGAAGCCCTAAATTCAGATCGAACAACATAGGGCCGCCATTCTTCTTCACAAACAAAAGAAGTGGATCGGTTGAAAGAAATTAAAAGGGCCGGCCTTTATTATCAAAAGGGGATTTGGTTTTTATTTGGGTTTAATTTTTTAAAAAGGGAGTTTTTTAAGTTTTATTTTGAGCAAAAATTAGGGATTCAAGTTTATGTTTAATTTTTGCTCCTGCTTGTATTTTTGAAGTTGTTTTTTTTTTCTGTTCGAGTCAAAGAATTTGTAAATCACCACCTAGGTTGTAGGTAGTGTCAGATTGTATAGTTAGAATTAGTTCAGTGAGCAGGGTGTGCGAGTTTGCAAAACTCTATAGGCAGAGCAGAGTTTGCGAGTAAGCGAAACTCTATAGGCGGAGCAGGGTGTGCGTGTCTATGAGAGTGTTTGTGAGCGGGAGCAAAAGGGTTTGCGAGTCTAGTAGAGCATTTGTAAGCGGGATACTGTTTAATTCTAATAGAAATCTGGGAATGCAGCAGTAGGCAGGAGTTGTCGAAGCTGGGTAAATTTTGTGTGTGATTTACTTTTCAGCATATTTATTTCTGCAGTTTGTTTTTACGTTTAAATCGAGAAAATTTGCTATAACCCTATTCACCCCCCTCTAGGGTTAATCTAGATCCTACATCGAGATCTCTAGTCGACATCGATGGTGTAAGTGGTGTGGATTATGATTTAAGGTTTGAATCTAATAATGATTTAGGGTTTTAATCGTCGCAGAATGTGAGGTTGGAAAGAATGAGGGGTGTGGAAAGGACAGAGAGGAGGATAGAGTTTGAATGTGATAATGATCCAGGGTTTGCTGAGATAAATTTTACACGAAGGGTATATTGGGTATTTCAAAAAGATGCTATTGAAATCCGTTCATGGAGTTTTCATTATTATTAGTAAAGATATATACTAACACTATTGTCTAGATAGATATGTATATGCAGGAACTATGCAGGATATATATATATATATATATATATATATATTTGAAGATATTGATTACTGAAGTCTGATCAATATAAAGACTTAAGACTCAAGATTCAGAATGGAGATATCAAGATTGAAGACTCTAGAGTATCAAGATCAAGATTTCAAGATAAGTGTCTAGTTTTTGTTAAAACTTCATAATAGCAATGAAATCTTCATTCCAAATTTCATTTGGGATAGAACTCATTTCTACCTTCTTAGTGTCTTACAAACCCACGACAAGTAGCTTACAAACCTACGACAAGTGACTTACAAACCTGCCAACATCTTGGTTTTGTACAAGTTCTCGAGTCCCGATGTGATGAAATATTTTGAAGGAAGAAGCTTGCAAAACTACTTCAAAATGATTTTCAAAACTGCTTTCTAAAATGTTTTAGTCTTAAAAATTATCTTTTCAAATGATTTTCAAAAAGATGTTAAAGCCTTAAAATATTCTTTGTTTTTGTCTTTAAATAAACTCTTGTTTTAAACTGCGTTTGTTTTTAAAACTATCTTCTGATTATTAAATATTCTTTATAATATATACATATACATACTTGAGATTTAAAATCAAATTTATATATACATTCTAAAAATATAATTTTCCGCTCTTCTTTATTTTAAAACATAGAAAAATTAGTTTATTTTACTCTAGAATCATTTTATCTTGTTTTCCTTTTAATACAATTTTCAAAACAAATTTTACATTGTTTTTTAACTAAGGGATGTCGACATCATGGGATACCCTATGTCGATATGGTGGCCGTTAAATTCAAAAGTTTCAATTTTCAAAGAAGAATCTATTCGTTTAAATCTCTTCACGAATGGTTATTACCGTTACTGGTCTATAAATAGCCTTCACAAACGATTCTTTTTTAACTAACTATTTTCTTCACTCCTTCTCTACAAATCCATATTCTAAAATTTACATGTTTATAAGATCGTGCCGAAATTTTGCCGAATTCTCAAGAATCAAATTAGAATTTCATTCTTGTTTGATTCTCTGCCTTCTCTTGAAGATCAAAGTGTTATTAAGAGTTATAGGATCAGTTTGTAATCAAAAGTTTATCGAGTCTCTCTATAAGGTGTGGTTGTACCTGGAAATCAATTGGGTGATCTTGTGTCCCGTAAATCAAGAGAGTTTGCCCCAGACGCGAAGACATAAGGGTACCTCAAGGCCTTTAGAAATTGAGGATTGTAATCTCGACATTGGTAAAATAAAAATCTATATGACGTGTTTGCCTTGGTGCAGGACTGGACGTAGGGTAACTCCAAACCAGTACAAAATCCGGTGTGTTCTTTTCATTTACTGTTTTTATTTACTTTTAGCATCTGTGTTTGATTCTGTGATTGTTCTATGATTAAGTTCTGCATTTATTTATATCATAATTTTTAAATTGGTCCATGTAAGTGTTAGAATCCATTAAACAGTATTCACCCCCTCTAGTGTTAAATTAACCTTAAGATCCATATGTCAAGATAGATTGTATTTATGTTAATGTTTTTATATATTGTGTGTATTTATATATATTTATGTTTATATATGTAATATAACAACATATATGTATATAATAAAATTATATTTACGTTTCACATAATTATACCCCGTTGTTAGTATTTAGTTCCATAAGTATTAGTTTAAGGGGGAGTTATGTAGTTTAGGATTAGTTTTTGTCGGGTGAGAATTATAAAATAGGATAGAATAGCTAGGCTATTAGTTAGGTTTAGATTAAGGGGGATTTAGTAGATTAAAGTGGAGTTGTTGGAATAAGGGGAAGTAAGAGTAGAATCGAAGTTAGGTGGAGTATATTTTATAAATATTGGTTGTCATCATCAAAAAGAGGGAGATTGTTGGTTCCTGAGATGATAGTTTTGATGACAACAACCTTAGGACTTGTAATAAAATATAAATACTAATATCATTGTGTGTGTGTGTGTGTGTGTATATATGTAGGATATATATGTTAGAACATGTATTATTCGATTTTAATGACAATAAGTATACAATTATGCCAAAGAATCTCTAAGCTAATTTGCAGGTACATGTGCATCAAAAAGAGATTAAAAAAAATACATTCAAAATGAAGATACACAGTACAAAAGAGGATGAAAATATGTATATGGAGATACAAGAAGAGATATACACGATAGAGACAAGAGGAAGGTGATAAAAAAAGTATTATTAGTCATAGAGTGTCGTGTCTAAAGTTTACAAATGTTTAAATCTTCTTCAAATGGTATACACACATATATATTCATATTTTGAATAAAAATTTAAGTTTTCAAAAAAATGGCATGGAGCGGGACTCAAACCTAGGTCACTAGTTTAGAAGGCAAGTGCTCTAACCAAATGAGCTATGACAATTTTTGTTATAGGCTATTATTCAGCCGGCTGAATAATACTATTCAGACAGATGAATGTTAAAAAAAAGCATAAATTTTTAGTTTCAGTCGACTGAATGAATTCATTCAGAGGACTGAATTAGGTCAAAAATAGCCTATTTCTTTACTGTTTTCGATTTTTAAAATTTAGAAGGCTGGATAAATTCATTCAGCCGGTTGAATATTTTCAACGGCTATTTTTTATGAGAAGACACTTCTCTTCATCGAAGAGAAATATCTTCAAACCAACAATTGCACCTGTTTCTTTTCATTGTTACCTTTCAACAAAGGTTGCAACTTTTTAATCACTATAAATAGATTTCAGAATTCAACAAACACTTCACCGAAACTAATTTTAATATTCTTGAATTCTTATCTATTCGCCATTTTTCAAACTGCATTCAAACTGCTTACATTCTCTGATCGTTGATCACTCTATCTTCCACTATTCTCAAACACATTACACTATTTATCAAAAAGGAGAATATTATAGGAAGATTGTACTTAATTAACTTATCTGTCCTATTTGAAGAGCACATTACTGTCAGATACTTTTTTTATTTGTAAAGAAGTCCGGTTCGGTTGCTCAGGCGGTAGAAGTCCTATTCGGTTGCTCAGGCGGTGTAAGCATGTTCCTCCGGGTTAAGTGATGGTTGCTAGTTTAATTTCAGAAGGAGTCAGGGACTGGTCATAGAATGGGAGTTCGAACCATTATAAAATCTCTGATGTCATTTACTTTACTGCTTTTACTATTTACTTACTTATTCCGTACAAGTAGTTTATTCATATTATACGATCCTATAGCGCGGTCTCCTTCATTTGGTATTAGAGCATAGTAGCTTACATTTGGAATTAAAGCCAGGAATTCTATCGATCGTCACAACATCATAGAATAATGGCCAGAAAAAGATCCAATCGAAATATAACAAGCAAAATCCCTGTCAAAGCCACCAATGAGGACTACAAAAGGTACTTTCTGATTTACAAATTTCAGTAAAAGATAATGATGAATAGTATAAGCGATAAGATTTCAAGGCTTAATTTTATTATTTTAGAAAAGATGAAATCTGTTGAACTTGAAAATGAGAAATTAAATTTAGAAAATCAACTTGGTGTTTTAAAAAATAATTTTTAGGCTCTTAAAGATTTTCTAGATGAACAAAATACTTTCTTGAAAAAGAAAAGGAATTTTTTTAAAAGAAAACATGTCAAACTTGAATAGTTTAAAACAATAGATTGTAAATAAATTTGGAGCAAATGAAATCAAATCACAGAATCACAGACACGGAATCAGAATACTCGCAGCGGAATTAAAAATAACCTAGTGGTTCATGAAGCCACTATCAATAGTCCCAAAATAAGTATAAAGTACATAGTCTTTAACCAAATATAGTTTTTGAAATCACCATAGAAAATCTCAATATTCAATCGTCTCAATTACAAAAGCTAAAATAAGAACTGAACAGAAATTTGACAGCAGCTTGAAAGCAGAAAATCTTCAGAAGTCCTAGCTCCAGAGAAAGAGGTCCGAACTGAAACTCAGGTTGACCCGAGCGTAAGAAATAAACACAAGCACTCGAGTCAGGACATACATACTTATACAGTGTAAGCCAATTCAAGTGAACTGTAATATAAAACAAGTAACTTAAAGGATGCTTGGGACCGCCCATCCTCTAAGGATACGTTAACGTATTTACTATGTAGTAATATTTCGCTATTATGATAGTGTCTAGTAGTAAAATAAACTTACTTTTAAATAGCGCTAAGGCTTTACATTTTCCACCTTAACACATAATATATTCCCATAGTATATACAGTACCGTAATCTCCCCCGCACTGGGCGTCGTCAGAGGGCACTCCATAGGTATGGTACAAAACCAAAATCGTATAAGGTTCGCTATGGTAGGTGACACGGCACAACTAGGCAATGCCAGGGTAGATATACCAATTACGCTTCCGGACCGGTGGTAGCGCGTAGCAGCTACTACCGCCCACCTCGAACAAACACTTCCGAATTAAAGGTGCGCACCAAACAATCACAAAGTAATAGAATGGCATACGAAGAAGTGCGTCCGATAAGAGGTGCTACCTCCTTAGCCCGTCGATCGCTCCTGTTTTAGCCACCTTATGCCAATTCATGGGAGTCGGGTCCACGTATTTACCACAAAGGAAACGTAACCACCAACCTACTTCATTTTGGAATCTCCACCGCGCACACGGTTGTCAAAGTGGTTTTCAGTATCGACAGAGAGTATGCCAATATCCGATCTCAGTCTCTTTAACAACCAACTTTATTATTACCCGTGGTTATAAAGAATCCAAAATAGTTTTATATTTCAATCAATATACTACTCTTTAAACTATTAAAAGGAAAGTTGTTATGCTTATAAAATCCAATATAAAATCTCAAAGGTTTATCCTTAGTCCATTGGTATCAACTACAGCACTTACGCAGTGCGGTAATATCCTTTACAGCAGATTTGAGTAAATTAAATTTTAGACTTCAATATAATTTTAACAAAAATTAAACCTTAAATTAAACCAGTTTAACTTATAAAAATCATATTTCCACCTTTTAAATAGTCACTTGAATTACTCAATAATTTATGATTTTTATAAAGTAAAATTTACAAATATATATCTAATTTCTCTATACTCTACTTATAAAAAAATCAAATGCAAAATTCTCTATAAATTTTTTTTACTAAATAATTAAGTTCAATTTACCACTTCAACAATAAACTTAATCTCTAATCAATTTCTTAACTTACCTTTATTCTAAACCACTTTACATTTCTAAATTTAATTATTTCAAGTATTCACTTTATTTAGCTGTTTAATTCATAGACAACTTAACCCTTTGTTTATTTACTTGTATTCAAATTTATACCCAAAACATCATATTCTATTTCTTAACTAGAATCCCATTTTTATTTTACAAATCAAATTTTACAAAATAATTTTATACTTTATATTCTTAACATTTATTTATTTACATCTTTAACTTGTAAATATCACTATACTTCAGAATCGTTTTTAAATTAAACCAATATTATAACCTTCTAATTTAAAAATATTTAATATTTCCAGAAAATGTATATATATAACCACGGGTCTGTATAATATTTTCTAACCTAGGTCAAGTAATACGGATAATATATCCTTTCAAATCCGTAATTTACGAAGAAAACCGGGTTCTACCATTTCAAACCCGCAATCCCAAGTTAAATAAATAACTAAATAAATAAATATCATTCAGGCCTATCATTTCAGCCCGTAACGATTTTATTCTACAGGGAACTTGCTTTGTGATTAAATAATAAATTAATAAGTAGTATAACATCATAAATATAACAGTATATAATATAACTGATGATGGGTCAATTTAACAGCAGAGTTTTTTTAACATCATAATTTATACCACAGGCAAGTAAAAAAAATATTCATTCTACAATTACACTTGTTATAAATTACAGATCTATAAGTATGTTTTGTCTGGTGAGAATACTCACTTTTCGCTGCTGAAGATTAAACTCAAAACTAAGATAACCACACCGGAATAGCGTAGAAAGCATTAGCATAGATAAGGGTAGAAATGAAGATTACTGGTGGCGACTTCCTACAGTCAATGGTAAATTCTCTATTAAGTCGGCTTGAACTTATTTTGAGTTATTGTTCAATGGCATCATTATATATGGAATATTGTTTATGCTCCTAATATGTTCACTTGCACTTATTTTGAGTTATTGAACGAACTTAACACTCTGGACAGAATTAGAAAATGAAATAGTAATGTTTCACCAACACATGGGTTGTGTAAAAATGCTGATAAAACAAGTGTTCGCTTTTTTGAATGTGTTTACTCAAAAAACATATGGACTCGAATCAAGTAGAGATTTAACATAGACTTCCTAAAGAATGCAAATCTACTAGATCTTGTGAATGCTATTTCAACTAGTCTGCTAGTGGGATCTCAACATGGCCATTATTCTTTATTTTTTGGGACTTGCAAAGAGGAGCTAGTGAACTGGGATTAGTTCAAGGCAATTTAGGAGACAAACATGTCTTTGTTTCTTGGTTTCTGGTGGGGTCCTCTTATCAATTTGTTAATGGGATCTTATTTGCCCATATGCTTAGTTTTTTATGCGTTCTCTTGTACCTTTAGTTGATATTATGCTTCAGTACGTGTGAGTTTTGAGGCGTGAGTTTTCCTTTCGCTTGATTTGAAATTGTTGAACTAAAGTTGTAAAAATTTGTATATGTATATAATGAAGTACCAAGTTTCAAACAAACTTATTAGGAGAAATAATTTATCGATTTTAGTTACGAATGTGTTCGTAATAATAAGTATTGAATCGACGTATACAAATTACTAACTCCTTAAATGTAACTAGTTAACATGTATCGAGAAAAGATATCGATATGTCTATTGAGACTAGTGTCCGTAACGCTTTTCATACAATGGGCGATGATTTATTATAACAACATGGTAGGAGAGTAATTTAATAAATATAACCGAACCCAGTTTTGTGAATAAAATTTTGAATTTTAAATAAATATGTTGCTTTTTAGAAATAAATTGAAATTTTGAGAAGGATAACTTTTTTAAATTTGGAAAATATTTTAAATGAAATAGAGGATGAATATTGGATAAATCAAGTTAAAATATTTTAGGAATTTATTCGACAGAATTTTTTATTCAAAATAAATTTAATATTGTTTTATCAAGAAATAATTAAATATTGTACTAATTATGAAATTTTGATTTAAATTTCACATTCAAGGCTAAGAATATGTTTTATGGATTAAAAATGATTTAAATTCTTATTTTAGGAATAAAAATATATGTGTATATTTATTATTTTCAAGTAACTGAAATTTACTTAGTTTAAAAATTGATTATGGCTATCGAAAAGATATACTAAGCCACATACGATGCTAGAAAAATACTATCATGGATTAAAAATTTATAAATGAATTCACATGATTTAAAATATATTAATATGGTTAATAACATTTCCAAATGAAAGAAACACAATTTTCTTTCTAAATGTAGCCTAAAACCCTTTATTCACTTCAAGATAGGCTAAGTAAAAAATTATCTCCCTCATTTTCATTCTCTAACTCCTTTTAGAGGCTCCTAACACGTTCTCATGGTAGCGTTAACCTGACCAAAAGTAAAAAAAATCAACAAATCCAAGCTTATTTAAGTGCTATTCTAGAAAGGTAGATGCTCTTAATCCATCTTAACCCTCCAATATCACTTAATTTAAGTTAAATTCAAATTTTAACTATCATTTTGTGCTAGGCCTGTAAGAGTTTGAGTGAAATTTGGTTAATTTAATCCTTTTCATGCTTTTTGTGATTCTTTAACTTGTTGTATGTGATGGTTTTATGGACATTTATGCTTGAATTGACGGAAATATATTGATATGAATGTATATAAGTTGTTTCATTGCTCTGATTATGAGAATATACCAAATCCCTAAATCGAAAATCACTCATTTGCTTGTTCATATGTTGTTAGTCTATTGCATGCCTATACCATGTTATAGTACTATTAAAAGCAGGCCACATAATACTAGAAGATCACAAATAAAGTTGTTGGAACAGTGGGATTTTTCTAGTAGCAAATGCTTTAGACTAGTCGACTAGTCATGCCCTAAAGTAAGCTCCAAGTAAAATGCATTTTGATTAATTTTATTTTTGGAACTTTTATTTTAAAACTTGTTTTAATAATTATTTGCTTTCTAACACACAAACACACACACATACATACGTACGTACATACATACATACATACATACATACATACATACATATATCTTTATTGATAGTTGAAATATTTTTGATGTCACACTTTTTTATTGGCGTGAACTGCCAAAAACCCCTAATACTAAATCTTAATATCACTTGAAAGTACGATTTAACACTTAAGTTTTTTTTTACAAATTCAAAACGTCCTTCTAAAAATATTATTAAATCGTAATGTCACTTAAAGATAGGATTTAACAAATAAAGTTCTTTTACGAATTCAAAATGTGCATCTTTAAATGCTATCAAATCTTAACATTAGTTAAAAATATGATCTAACAAATAAATTAATATTTCATAATATAAGTAAAATTAAAATTAAAAAAAATAGATGTTACAATGTAGAAATAAAATTTAAACTAATAACAAATGATTTCAACGCAAAAAAATGATTAAATATTTATACAAATTATTTTCTTTTATTCAATTATACTAAGAACTTCCTAAGAAGATACATGGTTAAACTGAATGTAGTCCTAAAAGTTCATACTTTTGTTCATTCATTTATAGTAATCAATTCTATTTTTTTAATTCTTTTTAACTATTAACAAGTGTGTGTTACTATATTAATCTAATTCAATTAAGTTTGTAAGATTTTAAATTTATATTTTGACTATTACAACTATTTGGACATAGGTAATACAATAATAACTTATTATTGTAGATTAAATGAATGCATCTACATTATTTTTTGATGTCTATATGTTTATTTCTATATTTTTCTTGAGTTTTGTACCGGGTAAACAATTTAACTATTTAAACATATTTTGCTTACCACATTTCTTAAACGTCCAATCTAAATTTCATAAAATTTAACATCTTGATGTCGGTCTAGTTTGAATAGAAATAGAATATTTGCAATTTTTCCATGGTCTCGAATGTATTGGATTGAATTATGAAACCTAGGCACCTGAGACAAGAGATGTCAACCCTACTAAGGGAATGAAAATTTCAAAAATCTAAAAAAATAAAATTTTCTCTAAACCATGTATGTTTCATGTATATGGCGTGCTTTTACATTCCTTTATATGTACTCATAATTTCCTGCATTTTCTTTAAACATAAGTTATAGCTTAATAAGTTTGGTGATTTATTTCGAATGATGTAAACCATGAAAATTTAAAGCTCCGGTAGGTACTATTGAATGAAAGTGATTTTGAGAATGCATAAATAATTAGATAGGTTCTATTTAGTTCATTTATAGCGAGAGAGACTTTCAAATAAACTAAAATGAATTAGCATAGAAAACAAAGCATGGATATGTAAACTTAATGCACTATTTGGGAGAGTTTTATACTTCCACCAAAAGGTCCAACTTAACTCAAAGATAAATTCACCAGCACGATAGTTACAACGTATCGATTAGTAAATAGGAACCATAAAAAAAACACTGAAACTTTATTGAAGACAAAAGAGTGATTAGAAAGTCTTAGTGTTTTTTCATGGGTTCCTTTTTATTAATCAATACGTAATAACTATCGTGCTGGTGAACTTATCTTTGAATTAAGTTGGACTTTTTTATGGAGGTATTAAACTCTCTTAAATAGTGCATTAACTTTATTTATCCATGTTCTATTTTTTACCTAAATCATTTTAGTCTATTTCATTATTTTATCTAGTCTATTACTGTTGGGCGAATTCTCACCCAGGAGATCTCGAGACCGAGAAGTGTCAGTTTCATCCAGTGTTATCCCATTTTTGGTCAAAGCTGGAATATCAATGTTGTGTGCATTTCCACCACGAACAAACCAAGAAGAAGCAGCCAGCAAGCATATATGAGTCTGGGACGATTCAAGTATAAAAGTCCATTCGGCCTTATACACTCATGTTCATTCGGTGACAATAGTCTTTGAGTTCATTCAGTGTTAAAAGATGCAAGCGTTATGTTTCGTTCGGCAATTCATGCCTAAGGTCATTCGGCACTCCTAATATACAAGCTCATTCGGCATAGCATTCATCCGGTCCAAGCACCAAGCCACCGAACCAGCTCACGACCGGACCAACACCTACAAGCTACCGGTCCAGACCTCTCCACTTCCATACCGAACCAACTCCATGACTTCACCGTGCCGGACCAACCTCCTCAAGGAACGACCGAGCCAACGTCACCACCGGACCACATACCCACCGAACCACACCAAGGCCGGATCAACCTCATACCTCACTACCGAATGAACCTCCAACCCACCTATCACCGGTCCAAGCTCCATGCCGAATGAAGCCTCGCCGAACCAGAATGCTGCCAGGCCAGATTGCTTCAGCCCAGGCCCACCAGCAGCTATATACATCCAAGACCCCTGCCCCCAACCTCACTCTATAAATAGAGGGGCAGGGGTACAACAATGGTAGACAAGTTTGAGAGCTCAAGCACGGAAGGAACTTTCAAACTACTTTTATATACTTGTACACAAAGCATTGTACTTGTAATCTGAAACAAAGAAGATAATAACATATAAAGTGGACGTAGGCACGTTCTGGCCGAACCACTATAAATCTGTGTGTCTTTTACATTTCAGCCCCTGCTTTTTTCATATTTACATAACTCATCTAAATCATTAAGAATCACATAAAATTAACTAAATCACACGACTTGGAGGTGTTTGCCCATTTTTTGCGCAAACATTTTTGGTGCTTCCACTGAGAACTTCGAACTCGAAGCTAAGGCTTCCCCCATTCAACCTTCTTTCCCAATAGCACCCTTCATTGCCTAGGAAACATGACTTCCAGGCCAAGAAAAGACGCCAACAAGGGAAAGAACGTTGCAACCAGCAGCGCTCCAAATCCAGTGGATCCAGATCAAGAGAACCATCCCACTACAGCAGCAGTGCCGCATGTAGATCAGGCAACTCCAACAGCCCCTGCCGCGGAACAACTGGCAGTAATCACTAGAGCAGACCTAGACAGAGTTGTGGTGGAAGTGACTAACCGCTTCGCATCCCAACAAGAAGCTTTGGTGAACCAACTCATGTCACGCTTGAGGGACGTCGAAGAATCCAACCGCAACACTGAATCATGGGGTGAATCTCAATCTGGAGGATCTCGGAGACAGCAAAGGTCTTCCCTCTTCGAGGAAGCCATCAACAGGAACAACAATGATAGGGGCCGCGCCCGGACTCAGCCCGAACTCCGACTCGAGGAAGCGCTTGGAACCGAACCCAGTGGGGGAGGCGCAAGGCGAGGGTCGGATGTAGCTGAGCCAGTCATGCCACCTAATCATAGAAACCCCGCTGAACGGAGCCGAGCTAGAACCCAGCCCGAAGTTGACCCCATGGAAATGCTCGAAACAGAACCCCACAGGGGAAGATCAAGGCAGGGGGCAACTGTAGCTGGTCCTATCATGCATCCGAGCAGCCAGAGGCAACCACTGGATAACATCAGAAGTGATAGACTATACCATCCCTACAAGTCATCTGGACGAGATCGATCCCGCAGGGAAGAACCAAGTTCATTTCTATCCGCTCCAAATTCTGATGAAAGAATGGCACGATTATTCAGAGAACACGTCCAACGGGAGCAAAGGGACCGAGGAATAGGCGCTAGGGTCACCAGCCCCTTCACCCGCAGTATCGAAACTGCCATCACCCCCCGGGAATGGAAAATGCCAACCATGGAACCTTATAAGGGAACTTCCGACCCCATCGTACACTTACAGAGATACACCCAGCATATGCTCATGAGCGGAGCAACAGAAGGGGTGTTGTGTAAATGCTTTCCGCTATTCCTAGCAGATCTAGCTACCTCCTGGTTCTGCCATCTACCCCAAGGATCTGTCAGCTCATGGGAGATGTTGAAAGAAAGGTTCATTAGCCAGTTCCGCATCCATGTAGAACAACCCAAGGATGCTTATTCTCTATCCAATGTCAAACAGAAATCCGGAGAGACACGGCAACAATATCTAACCCGGTTCAACGCCGCAGCGGCCGCAGTCCAAGATGCCGATGAGAAGCTCACCCTAATGGCCCTCTGTAGTGGTGTACACCCAGATACCAAGTTCGCTAGAAGACTAACTAAGGATAAACCAGCTACTTTACATGATTTCTTCCATGAAGCTGGAAAGTATATGAGACTTGAAGACGCCGCCACTGAGAGGCAGTCAGGGCAACAAGGTAAGACAACTTCGGACAAGGTTCCCGCTACAGCTAAGGACACTCGAAGAAATGAATTTAGAGACAATGCTGGGGGCAGGAAGGTTGAAAAACGCCAATATCGACCAGGACCAAGATTTGACTCCTACACTCCTTTGAATGAAACAATCGAAAACATCTTTCTAGCCACTCAGGGCGAACTCGGATACAAGCGCCCCCCGCACAAGAAAGAATCTGATAACGCACTCAAGTCTGGAAAGTTCTGCCGCTTCCACGAATCCCACGGACATGACACCAATGAATGCCACCATCTCCGGAACTTGATCGAAGAACACATCAGAAGATGAAGGCTGGAACGCTATGTGAAAGGTCGGAACAGGACTCCAACTCCTGCCAATGAGAACTCAAAGCGACCCCTTCCAGAAGTAGGCGGAGGGAATCGCAACACCAGTGGCTCTAGTCAAGAGAAGATAGTGGTCCATACCATCTCGGGAGGACCACACATCGCCGACAGAAGCTAGGCAGAGATGGAAAGATACGGCAAGTCACTTAGAAATGCTGAAGGCTATGTTAACTCCATTATGGAAGAACGCCACCCGAAACGGAAAGAGAGTGACGACATCGTATTCAGTAGGCGTGATCTAGAAGGAAGACAGTATCCACATATGGATCCCATGGTCATCTCTGCCTGGTTCGGTCCAGCTAAAGTTTTTCGAATTCTAATAGACACAGGAAGCTCCGTAAATATCCTATTCAAGCATGCTTTCGACAAAATGAAGCTGTCAATGAAGGATGTGTCTCCCTGCAACAAACCCCTGCACGGTTTCACTGGAGATGCGAAAATGCCCCTCGGGCAACTTGACCTCTTCGTCGAAATAGGAAGTCATCTCCACTCCGTTGTGCGAAAACAAATGTTCGTACTAATAGAAAACCACTCGGCCTACAACGCCTTCTTGGGAAGACCAGCCTTATCTGACTTCCAAATTGTCCTAGCCCCGTGGTGCCTAAAGATGAAATTCCCAACAGATAACGGAATAGGAGAAGTTGAAGGAGATCAAGACGCCGCTCGAGATTGCTATGTAACTGAACTTCGCAATAACCGTAGAAAGAATAAAGGGAAAGATGCAGAGACCACTCTCTGCATGAAAAACTTGGAAGCATAGCAACTAAAGAAAGCCCCTCCTCTTCGATACACCAGCGATCCTTTCAATGAACTAGACCCCAGGGATAAGGAGGAGGAGGCTACGGCTGAGCCTGCAGAGGCCATGGAATTCGTATCTGTAGACAAACATGATTCAAGTAGACTATTAAAAATAGGATCTCAGCTAAAAACAGAATTGAAGGATCAACTCATTGACTTTCTCCGCCACAACTTAGATGTATTTGCGTGGACACATGCCGATATGACAGGAATCTCCCCAGACATAGCATGCCACATGCTGAACATCGATCCCACCAAGGTACCGATAAAGCAGAAAAAGAGAAGCATGGGAGCAGAACGATCAGCAGCCCTCGATGAGGAAGTAAAGAACCTACTTGCTAATGACTTCATACGAGAAGCCATCTACCCAGAATGGATCGCTAACCCAGTACTAGTAAAGAAAGCTAATGGGAAGTGGCGAACATGCATTGATTTCTCCAACTTAAATGACGCTTGCCCGAAAGACTGCTTCCCGCTCCCCCGAATCGATCAACTTGTGGACAGCACTGCCGGGCACGAACTTTTATCTTTTATGGATGCATACTCCGGATACAACCAGATTCCCATGCACGCTCCCGATCAAGACCACACTAGCTTCATCACTGACCGGGGATTATATTGTTACAAAGTCATGCCTTTTGGACTCAAAAATGCCGGAGCTACCTATCAGCGCCTCGTCAACAAGATGTTCGCGGAATTAATAGGACGAACTATGGAAGTATATGTGGATGACATGTTGGTAAAGTCCAGGAGAGCCGACGATCATGTAAGCCACCTGGACGAGATGTTTCAGGTACTTCGCCGATATGGAATGAAGCTGAATCCTATAAAGTGCTCCTTCGGAGTGTCATCAGGAAAATTCTTAGGATTCATCGTCCATGCCAGAGGAATTAAAGCAAACCCTGAACAAATCCGGGCTCTAAAAGAAATAAGGATACCTTCCACTCGAAAAGAAATGCAGAGCCTAAACGGAAGGGTGGCCGCCCTAAGCAGATTCATTTCCAAAGCAACTGACAAGTGCATCCCTTTCTTCGAAGCTCTCAAGAAAGACAAAGGAAAGTTCGAGTGGACCGATGAATGCTTAAAAGCCTTCCTTAACCTGATGGAACACCTTCAGAGACCACCGGTACTCTCAACTCCAAACGAAGGCGAAGAGCTATACCTATACCTCGCTGTATCATCTCATGCTCTAAGCGCTGCCTTGGTAAGAGAAGAGGACCGCACACAACGCCCGGTATACTTTATAAGTAAGAGATTTACAGGGGCAGAAGCCAGATATCCTAAACTTGAGAAATTGGCATATTGTTTATTGATCGCGTCACGAAAACTGCGACACTACTTCCAATCTCACTCCATCAGAGTTCTAACCGATCAACCACTAAGACAGGTGCTCCATCGTCCCGACACTTCTGGACGACTCCTCAAATGGTGCATTGAAATAAGTCAGTATAACGTCACCTACCATCCTCGCACCCCTATCAAGGGGCAAGCCATGGCCGATTTCATTGCTGAATTCACTACCAACGAAGGCAAGGATCAATTTGAAATAGCAAAAAACATCAAGTGGAACCTCTTTGTAGATGGAGCATCGAACGAACAAGGCTCGGGGGCAGGTATTGTGATAATCACCCCAGGGGAAGAAAGCTGTACTATGCATTAAGGTTGGAATTCGCGACCACTAACAACGATGCGGAGTATGAGGCAGTAATAGCGGGATTGGAGCTTGCCTTAGAAATTGGAGTCAATTCTTTATGTCTTCATAGTGATTCTCAACTTATCGTAAACCAAGTACTAGGAGAATTCCAGACACGAGGAGAACGACTCACAGCATACCTAAAGAAAACCAAACTGCTGCTCGATCAATTGGACCATTATCTAATCAAACACATTCCTCGAGAAGATAACCAAGAGGCCGATGAACTAGCAAAGCAAGCTAGTATGAAGAATAGCACCATTTCCGGAGCACTAGCCATCTCAAGGCAGCTAGCCCCAAGTTTCGAACAAGTGAATCTGATAACTGCAATCGAAGAAGGAACTTGGATGACTCCTATTCGGAAATATTTGCAGGACGGCACACTACCAGACAAACGTGATGAAGTCAGGAGAATTTTGAGGAAAGCTCCCCACTACACAATACAAGAAGGCATCCTCTATCGGCGTGGCTTCTCTAGCCCCTTATTCAGATGCGTCGCTGGAAGAGAAGCCAAGGAAATCTTATTCAACATCCATCAAGGAAGTTGCGGAGATCACACGGGAGGGCAGACTCTGGCGAAAAAGATTCTCCGATATGGATATTACTGGCCCACACTAAACAAAGACGCCTTAGACTTCGTCAAGAGATGCGACAGATGTCAGAAATTTGCCAAGATTCCTCGACTACCCACAAATGAGATTACTCAAATGACCAGCCCTTGGCCCTTTGCTGTATGGGGAATTGATTTAATTGGCGAACTACCAACGGGCAGAGGCGGAGCCAAATATGCTATAGTGGCAGTCGATTATTTCACCAAATGGGTGGAAGCGGAACCCCTAAATAAAATATCTTCAGCAAAAGTTATCAACTTCTTGATCAAAAATATTCTATGCGAGTACGGAGTACCACTCAAGATCATATCGGACAACGGACTCCAATTTGACAGCGAAGAATTCGCCGACTGGTGCCAAGAGCATGGAATTCATAAAAGCTTCTCATTAGTAGCTTATCCTCAGGCAAACGGACAAGTCGAAGCTGTCAACAAAATTCTCAAAACCCTAATCAAGAAGAAACTTGAAAAGTCAAAAGGCGCTTGGGTGGACGAACTTCCTACGGCACTTTGGGCCTACCGCACATCTTTCAGAACATCAACGGAACATACTCCTTTCTCTTTGGCATACGGATCGGAGGCAATGCTCCCTGTTGAGACTATTGTTCCTTCCCACCGTAGGATCCACTACAATCCAGAAGAAAACGAAGAACTCCTCCTCATGTCTTTGGATCTGATTGAGGAAAGGAGAAACGATGCAGCACTCAAAGCAGCAGCTCACAAAGAAAGAGTAGCAGCACTATACAACTTCAAAGTCAAGCATCGCATCTTACAAGAAGGAGATCTTGTCCTCAGGCGAATCTTTCCGCGCCCCGGGGCACTGGACCCCATCTGGGACGGACCATATGTAATTCATAAAGATCTCCACAACGGAGCTTATATTTTGTCAACAGTGGACGGAGAGGTGTTCCAAAGGGCACGTAACATCCGACACCTCCGTCGATACTTTTCTTAACTTGTACTGCCCATATGAAGTGAATTAACAAAGAGAATCAGTGGACGTAGGCATTTTCATGCCGAACCACTTTAAAAAACCTTGTCTCTTTTTAGCTTGTTCCTTTATATCTTGGCTGCTTGTTAAGCTTTATCCTTTTCTGTTGAACAAAATCCTATGGCATCTCCACTCAAGACGCACCACGGCCTCATCTGGACAAGGTCTAACAGGTACGCTACGATTCTATGCACTCGCCAATGAGACTCTTTTGCTCCAGCATCCCTCTACTGCGGGTTAACTCATTGCTCGCGACTGCCCTCAAAGACAACTGTAATGAGCCGATTATAAGTCATCATAAAGGTCGACTATAGCCGATGGCAGCACATTACGGCATTCGGCTCGCCGGCAACTGTGAACCTACTTTAAGCCCCAACATAAGGTGTGGCCAGCCAGGGGTAGTTCACGGCCAACGGCACCCACGCTAGCCGGCCACGATAAATCGAATAATACCCACGATTACGGACCATAATGGTTCGGGTAGTTACCGTGCGCGATCTCGGCTCCGATGTGTCTTAAGTGCGGTTGTGGTAAAAAAGAAAACTCCCCGCGGAGGCGTAAGATGGGTGACAAATGTCTCCAAGACCCACGTCTAGGGAAAGTGACTACAAAACCCGTTTGCCACGAACTTAAGCACATCGACGGCCTTCCGTGACTGGAAGTTTTACTTTTTCCATATTTCCATTTCATTTAAATACTTTTCTCCTATCCTGTATAACAAACTCTAAAGTACAGGAAACCAAATAGGGAGCATTCACTCATGAGAATCTAAGCCTACGTACTGGGTGGCAAGGTACTCAGCTATGTCCATGATCAGTTACACAAGACGCTCAAAGCTACCACCTGCAACTAAAACGTGAAGGGCGGTACTCTCTTCTCTTGTACATAAATATGTAACTATAGTTTATTCATACGTCACACTAACATTGCAAAACATGAAATTATATTTCAAGCAACAGCTTAACATCAAACACAACTAAAATCACAGGCATATGCATACTCCTCACGCACCACATCAAAATGACAACAACATTTAAACATAACAAAATCAGCTTATGTCATAAAATCACATAAAGTTATTCTTTGCAAATAATATTATTACAGTCACATCAATGTTCTGGACTAACATAAACAGCGATAAAAGGAAATAAAAAGGTGGCCAAATCCGGACAAGTAACCAGCTGCGTCCACACTTCGCTCTCATCCTACCAACTCTCCCAAGCCTACTTGGCCGCAGGGTCGGAGCTCCCAGCGTGTTGATCGGAAGTTCCACCTGTCCAATTCAGAAGAGGAATTCATTAAACAAACGATAAACGATCAAGTTATGGAAACCCAGAAAGAAAAGGAAAAGAGAAGAATAACTCACCAGCGTTCGCCGCTTGATCCTCATCCTCCAGTTGCACACCCGCTTCCTCCGCAGCAAGCAACTGCATCCCCTCCTTCACCGCCGCTTACTCCTCTTTCGAGAACTGAGCAATGACCACATCCAGACTAAAAGCCACTCCACCTTCGTTACCCGCATTGACCCTGGCCTCCTCTAAAGCCCGAAGATATATCTTGGCCATGACCCGGGGATAGTCATCCATCCAAGACAAGCTGCCCTCCTTCCAAGTGCGGAAGTACATGTCCTGCAGCATCTCGTCCATCATCCCCTCATTCTCCTCAAACTCCCTCACCCGGGCCTCGGAAACCTGCAACTTGGCGACAGCGACATCCCTCTCTGATCGGTATCTCAAGCAGTCAGCCTGGAGAGACCTCCTCATCTCCTCCATCTCCTCCTTTAACTTGATTTGTGCCATCTCCGCGGCCTCAAGCCTCCCAGACAACTCCTCTACCTGCTCGAGATCCGCATTCCGAACCTCATCCACTGTCGCAATGGCCATGTCGATCCGCTCCTTACAGGCGGCCTCCATCTTCCGTAATTCTTCCCTACTAGCCTTTTCCATGGTCTCTTTCAGCCGCCTGGAGGCTTCCTCGTGCTGAGAAATCTGAACGGCTTGACCGGCAAGCTGTTCGGCCTGATCGGCAACCTTTAGCCGCAACCGAATATTAGCACTCCCAATCTCCTCCCCGGCCTCGACCAATTGAGCATGATACTTCATTAACTTCTTGGTCTCTTCAGCCACCCGATCGATATTAGATTTGGCTTCATCTCCCATGGTAACTACCCGAGTGGTAAGCAGATCAAGATCTAGGGACTTGGCCTCGTCTAGCACTCGTACCATGGGGTTGCGGGGAAGAAGATGCTCACCCGTGGCCTCATCAAATGAAATATCCCGAGAGCTTGGATCTAAATCAGGATGACCGGCAAAGGGGTCGCGAGGCACGTCAGGACGCCTTATACGGATAACAGTGGGATTCTTAGAAGGAGGTGGAGGGGCGAGGAGGCTGAACAGGAAGCTGCGGACCAGGGGAAGGCTCAAATAAGGAACGACTCCTCTTCTTTTTCTGAATGCTCTCTTCAATGACCCCAAGAAGAGGACGGTATCTGACCACGTCCCCAGGACGACCAGTAAGAGGCTTCGGCTTATCAGAAGCTCTCATCAACTTGAATTGTTCAAGGCGGTGTCGAACGTCTGACGTTTTAGCCGCCTGGCCTGCCCCTGGAGTAAAAAACAAGTGTTATGAACATACGACGATCCATTCAAGAAACATGTTAAGTTAAAAAGAAAGAAAAAGTGAGAATGCACATCTATTATACAAACCCTGCGGAGGAGTGGGATACTGCAATAAGTCCTGAATCTCATTCCAGGACGGAAGTGAACCATAAAATATTTCTAAGTCCCTATCGTAAATGGAATCGACAGAGGACAAAAGTTCACCTTGCACCGCCGGAGTCACCCTGGCTGAGGAGCCCTTAGGGGATAGATCGGCACCAGCCCCGGCCTTGCCAGTCTCCTTCGCCTTCTCCGCTTTCGATTCTCCCTCCGATTCCCCGAAGGCCTGGCGGAGAGCCTCATCCAGTTCAGGGTCTTGCCCAGAGGTTAAGGCACCAGCACCACTACCACCCTGACCATCTCCATCTCCTCCGCCCTCCGACTCTCCTTCCATATCGCCTCCTTCGCCCTCTTCCACACCTTCCTCCTCCGGGATGATCGGGCAAGTACTAGCAGAGGGGCCCTCAGACTCCTTAAGCTTCTTGCCTCCCATGACGGGATGTTGTGCAAAGGGCTTCCTCTTGCCACTCTTCACCGTGGCCCCCTCCTTAGCTTTAGCGGCCTTCTCCTCAGCCGTGTCCCTCTGCTTAACCACGGACTGGTGCGGCTGGATCAAGTTGTACCCCAGGAGGGTAGCGTTCCTGATCAGGAACGAAGCCGATCTGTCCCATGTGGGAATGGCCTTTATTTCAGCAGCCATCCGCACCAAAGAATCATCTTCCACGACTGCAATGCCACCTGTCGCTAGCAAGAAATAGAAGCGTGTCAGAAGAAGCACTACAGTCAGAACATGGAAAATATAAATGAAATTCATCTTACAGCCGGAAGTGAAAAGGCGGAAAGAAACAGAATCGTCCTTGATAAAAAAACCATTCTTTCTTGACTTGGAATGTAAGTCCAAGACCGGTTTGAAGGGCACGGCTGCTTCTAGACTAATATACGGAGACCCCTTCTTGTAGCCTCTCAGGTTATACAAGTATCGAATTTCCCGGTTAAAAAGAGGGCGCCCGTACCTCCTCTGGAAGATAACGAAAAGGCTCACCAGAATGGCATAAGAGTTCGGCTGGAGATGGAATGGAGCCACCTTCAAATATGTGGTAAAGCTAACTATCCAGGCATTGATAGGAGGGATAGCACCACACATGCAATGATATCTGCTGTAAGCAAAGTAGCCTTCGGGGGGATTATACGGCATCACTCCATCTCCCGGCAACAGCATACGAGCCCTGTCTATCCCGAAGGAACGGGATATAACATCAAGTTGCTCCTCCTTTAGGGAGCTAGGAAAGCAATCGGGAGGGGAGACCAGAAGTTCCTGGGGACCGTACCCATCCACTAACGACCTCGGGGCAGGCCCATGTGGCACCGGTCTTGGTTGGGCTGGGGGCACGGAGGAGGATGACTCTCCTCTACCTTTAGATTTCTTTTTATCCGATCGGGTTTCCGCTTTGCGAGACATTTACCTGCAGCACAAGAAAAACACGGTGTTAGAACAAGAAGTATAGAAACATAAACAAGCAAGTATATAAAGCAAGCAAGTGTATATAGGTCTGGTATTTCACTCAAGATTCAAGTATGAATTCTCATTCGGCATATACTCCATTCGGTAGTTTCATTCGGCCTTGGAAGTTCATCCGGTATACTTGCTCATTCGGTGATACAATGCAAAGAAGCATTCGGCAAATAAAAACTTTCGTGTTTATTCGGCATCAGACCCATTCGGTTATCAAGTTCATTCGGCAAAGGGGATATATACCTGGTTCGGCACGAGATTGGTTCGGCTAGTGATTGATTCGGTATAAGGTTGATTCGGCCCTCGTTGATTCGGTGAAGAATTTCTAAGGAGGTGTAGCCCCTATATATAGACGAGCGCAGAAGCACCGGTCCAACCGGTTCGGCATACCGGACCAAACCAAAACCGAATGAAGCTATCCAAACCAGTGAAGACCAGAAGCAGGGGGAATGCAAAGCGCCTCACTCAGATAAGTACCGGACTCTAGGTCCTACTGATAAAATAGAGATTATGATAACGATGAATAAGTAGTAAATCTCCCACTAACATGGGTTAATCATTTACACATGTACGCGACCACGAACGGTCCACAGACATGCTCTGAATGGCTATTGACCCTACCGTCGTGAGAATTTACACTTTGACATCCTTTTAAAACTCATCGGTTGAATGGATATTTGGTTCTGATAATTCTGAAATGGCTAAGCTACTTACACATGTACGGGGTCGCAAACGATCCTTAGGCATGCTCTGAGCTGGCGATAAACCATCTTCGCAAACGATCCAGGGACCCACTCGAACGTAAACCTGGCATCAATAATGCTAAGCCCCCTCGGGGCACACCTACTCGCCTCGAACGGCACCCGACCTCGAACGGTCGTCACTTGAAATCACATTAAAACCGTAAATTCCTTTGCAGGACATCGACGGGACAGGAACATCCAGTTCATGACACTACCAAACACGCCTTCCTACCGCAGGGAAACAAAGCGCGACACATGCAAGCACGTGCCCCACTTTGGGGGGCATATGTTGGGCGAATTCTCACCCAGGAGATCTCGAGACCGAGAAGCGTCAGTTTCATCCGGTGTTATCCCATTTTTGGTCAAAGCTGGAATATCAATGTTGTGTGCATTTCCACCACGAACAAACCAAGAAGAAGCAGCCAGCAAGAATATATGAGTCTGGGACGATTCAAGTATAAAAGTCCATTCGGCCTTATACTCTCATGTTCATTCGGTGACAATAGTCTTTGAGTTCATTCAGTGTTAAAAGATGCAAGCGTTATGTTTCGTTCGGCAATTCATGCCTAAGGTCATTCGGCACTCCTAATATACAAGCTCATTCGGCATAGCATTCATCCGGTCCAAGCACCAAGCCACCGAACCAGCTCACGACCGGACCAACACCTACAAGCTACCGGTCCAGACCTCTCCACTTCCATACCGAATCAACTCCATGACTTCACCGTGCCGGACCAACCTCCTCAAGGAACGACCGAGCCAACGTCACCACCGGACCACATACCCACCGAACCACACCAAGGCCGGATCAACCTCACTACCGAATGAACCTCCAACCCACCTATCACCGGTCCAAGCTCCATGCCGAATGAAGCCTCGCCGAACCAGAACGCTGCCAGGCCAGATTGCTTCAGCCCAGGCCCACCAGCAGCTATATACATCCAAGACCCCTGCCCCCAACCTCACACTATAAATAGAGGGGCAGGGGTACAACAAGGGCAGACAAGTTTGAGAGCTCAAGCACGGAAGGAACTTTCAAACTACTTTCATATACTTGTACACAAAGCATTGCACTTGTAATCTGAAACAAAGAAGATAATAACATATAAAGTGGACGTAGGCACGTTCTGGCCGAACCACTATAAATCTGTGTCTTTTACATTTCAGCCCCTGCTTTTTTCATATTTACATAACTCATCTAAATCATTAAGAATCACATAAAATCAACTAAATCACACGACTTGGAGGTGTTTGCCCATTTTTTGCGCAAACATTTACTTTTTATTAAATCAGGAACTTCTCCAAACTGATGTGGATACCTCCACTTTTCTCATTTCAAAATACCACTCATTGTTCGCTTCTTCATTTTTCCCCTATTACCACTTCGTTGTTCGCTTCCGCTTTTATTTTTTCCCCCACCTCATCACGAACTGATACATCACGTGGTTCTGCCAAATCCCTTCTATTTCCACTTCATTGCCCTCCTCCTTCCCTAACACGGTACTGCCGAATTCCATCCTCCTCGCCTCCTTCCTCTTTCAATTCATCTCCTCCTCCCCTACCTCAATGTCACTCATATACGCTAAATACTCAACACCGTATGACTCCTTTCCCTCTTAGCGTCAGCCGTAACGAACTGGCTTTTCGAACCTACAGGTGTCATTCTAGCAATCTTCCTGCCGAGTGCCCAACCAACTATGGCCTGCTCTGTCCCCGTCCCCCCTACCGCTCGGTCGGTTGTACAGGTAACTGCTTCCTTCCTCACCGTATTCGAAGTTTTATTACCTTCTGGGCCGACTGATTTGCTATCTCCGCTGTCGTCTTCCACCAATTAACATTGCGACTTTGATAATTTTATTTACACCCTGCAAATTGTCGAGTTTGTCTGACTCTATTTTTCATTGACGATGACTTTTCAGATATCCAGCCAGTCGATACGACTTCTATTTTTCGATTCCTACTGTGCTGTCTCTGTAAACTAATTTTTCCAAACCGACGATTAAAAGACGTAAAGCTTGCATAGAATTGAACCAGTCACGTTGAATTATTAATTAACTAAGGTTTGAGTATGAGAATTATTAATTTGAAACTCTACACTAATAATTGTCAAAAGTCTGAACTATGCGTTGTATCTTTATTAACTAAGGCTTGATCTGCAATCATCTTTCGTTTCCCTCTCTTTATGATTTTCTTCCCAAATTGCTGCATCTGGGACTTCAAATTGACTCGACTGTTAAGTTTTTAGTTTATTCCTCTACCTTCACTACGAAGAAAAACTAATTCACATTAAGTGCTAATTTAGACATGTTCCTATAGCTCCATTCAAAACATATATTACATTGAAGATGGACATTACTATTGTTTATTAATAAACGAATAAACATATGAAATGCATCTTAAATGTAAAAAAATATATTATGCCCACTATCCATATTTACGCTTTACCAATTAACCTTACTAGACTGTATTCTCTAGCTGAAAACCATTGTTATCCATTGCATGGTTAATGTACCCACTTCTTTGGTCTTGGTTTACTTAAAAAGTGATATAACAGAATACTGCTCAACCTAGATAACTACTTTGCTGTCTGTAAACAAGGATTCTCAACATAAATTATATTACCATCCTATTGGACAATTTACTAATTTGGTTTTCGACGTAAACCCGCTTTTACTATTTGCATTTCAAATAATGCTTGCCATAATTTTATTTCCCACTAATTTACAATAGTTTATATTATATTTTTCTTCTCCCAGTATAGTTGAAGACTACCATATTTTTTTACAGTCTCCTCCCCTTTTTGGTTTTACGTATAACTGACTTATATATTTTATAGGCACAAACCAGTTTTTAACAGTGTTTGAAATTTGAGAAAAAAAATTGAAGGAAATTGCAGGCTCCTACAACTGTACAATAATTACAGTTTACTAACACTGCAACATACTAATCGTTTCAATTTTTTAGCATAAACAAATGATGTTTCAAATTTACCTCTTCTATTATCGGCAACCCCTCATTTACATTACGTTCTTGGTTCGCACTACTGCTGTCTCATATATTTTCGATAGGTTTTCGATACAGTTCATTTTTGTTCATGAGTTTATGTACAAATGCTTTACTCATATTTACTTCAATTTTTTGTTTTTTGTATTTTTTTACTGTAGTGTTATTGCTAACCATTTTGCTACATGTAAACAAGGATCATCAACTTGAATTACATTACATTTTGATTGCACCAGTTACCTTTTTACTTAAACTGGTGTTTGCTTGTGCAGGCAACTGACATTTGTGCTGTGTAAACATAAGCTATACCAATTGGTGCACGATTGAATTGAGAGCAAGCTGCTTTAACAATTGAAACTACAATTAACCTACTTAGCTCTGTTTTTGCTCTAATTTATTATAGCTTGCTGAATTGGTAACAGCTTTCTGTACTCCTCTCCCTTTTTGACTTTTTGAATCAAATGCATTTCTATACTTCATCTTGAAAGTGGTTAATCCTCTTCACGGGTTAAGTGAAGCATGAATAACCATGGTTTACCATCCATAAAGCTTTTCGTACAAATTCAGTGATATGTGTGTGTTTAGCGTGTAAGCGTTCCTTAACAGACTTTAGTTTATAAGAATTTCTCAGTATTTCAATTCCAAACTGCAAATGTCAGCTTTGATTTCTCATATACTCATTCCAACGATTTGATCTATCTATATCACGTTCAATGGTTGGAGTTTCAGTTTTCATTATTTCAAGGACAGAACATTGCCATCTATACATACTCATGGGCCTCCTTACAATTTCATAACGTAAATGATTTGCATGTGATTATCCTAATGCTAGGTGTGCCATGTGTATCGTATATAGAAGATTATATTTTTTAACCATCATCATTTTATTTATCCGACAAAACTAATAATGATGAATTGATAGGTGATGAATTTTTTTTAGAGGAAATGATAATAGGAAATTTTCTTGATAATAAGGTGAAAACTAGAGAGGGGAAAGCATTTTGTGTAGATTATATGGGGTTGAAACATATCCATCATTCCCCAACCAAACTCAGACTAAAATTGCATGTAGTTTAGATAAGTATATAGTTTGAGCTAATCAAAATTATAGTAGGGGTTTATATGTTCCAGTTTTATTTTCTGTTCATTACCATTTAAACTATGAATGGATGATGAACTAAAGATACAACTGTGCATATCAACTTTGCATAAGTCCCTTTGAATAATTGTGTCTTTGAATGCTAATTTCGCTTAATATTTGTTGTCTACCTCTTAGTGCAATGAATCTGTTTCTCGGCAGACAAGGTTTATGAGTACTCAGTCTGTAGGTGCAAGAAAATAAGGTTTATGAGTACCTAATGTATGGGTCCAACTATAGTTGTCTTCCCTATTTTTCATGGTTTTGTTCATTCCGAACTGCCTATTTTAATTGACTAAAAACATGACTATTTTCCTCTCTATTTGCGATAATGCTTTCAAGTTGTTCTTACTTTAGGGTCATAAAGTTAATTGGGTGAACATTGCACATGTTGTTCATTTTCTATCGCCGTATTACAATTTTTATTTTCTCTTCCTTAGCCTTATGGTCTAACCACATATAACCATTACTATTACTTTTTTTTAAACCCTTTTTCTATCCCACTAGCTGTCCTTGTCTCAACGCACTCATCATATCCAATGTCGGTAGGCTGCATGGTTGCTTCTGATGTCAGACAGCAGCATATCACACATGTGTGCATGTCAGCAGTCGGTACGCATACTTCGTCTACCATCTTTACACACACTGTTCTACCATTTACAAATGTCTTAATGTTTCCTTATATTCTTCATGCTGGCATACTGAAATTGCACTGACTGTCATGAGGTTGAACTAATTTATAAAACTAGATATGCAAGTTTGTAAGAGCGAGATATAGACTTCTGCTGGACTGGAAACGGGCAAAAAGATATCATACAACCAGATGGATGCAGTGCAGCCACTGTTGTCATGATTTCATGGACATGTCCCTGTATAATTTCTCTGACTTTCCCTGTCGACAACTTGAGGAGGATACTATCAAACTGATTTCTATCGAGCGATCTTACCGTCGCCAGAGTTAGTACCATTTTACTACCTGCTTTTTTTCCCGTCTGACTGCGCATACCATGCACAACCGTTTACAAAATTTTGTTCTCTGTTTGTAGTTTGTCAGATAAATCGTCATCATAGACATCGAGCAATGAGGCACAAAACAAGGTGGAAAGTAGCTATAGGTATGACTGATTTTATTCTTCATCTGTTGAGGGACATTGACAGAGCTAAATACGTCTGCTTTACACTATGGGTGTTATAGGTTTTGAACGTTCTTATCATTTTCGTTTGTTATTGCAGAAAACCACGACCTGATGGGGTGTCCCACCGACTCATTTCTGACATCATTTGACTCAGCTCAATGGGGGAACATCATACGTACGTCTATTTCTTCACACTATACCCATATTTCTGCACTTGGGAATTATGGGCAGTGTATGTAACGCCCATTAACTTGGTTATTATAAAATGCACTGACTGTTCAAACCTTTTCTAAATTTGTTGGATAAATATGCAGGTAAAATGTTTTCGGCGCACAGTTTTGCTCCCCCTACATGTACATGTTCGTACTGTGGAGCATTACTTTGGTTTGAAGAAAGGGTAAAAAAGAGGAGTACGAATTCAAATCCAAAATTTTCAATATGTTGTCAGAAGGGAAAGGTTCAACTACTGTCCTACCGACCAGCCTCGGATTATTTAATGGATTTCTGGACTACAATGGAGGTTCTGTCTCAAAGGGATTTCGGCAACATATACGAGCTTATAATTCTATTTTTGCTTTCACCTCAATGGGTGGGAATGTTGATAACTCCATAAACAATGGTTGTGGTCCATATGTTTTCAGATTAAATGGTTAGAACCACCACCGAGTTGGCTTGGTTCTGCCTACGACGGATAAACCAAAATTTGATCAGTTATATTTTTACAACACCGGTAATGAAGTCAGTAATCGGATTTCGTCATGTGGTGAAAGTAGGACACAAAATTTAGATGTGGGTATTGCCAACAATCTAATACGCATGTTCAACCACTGCAGTGAGTTGGCCAAAGTGCTTAGGATGGCTAGAGATAGATTTCAAGGGTTGGAATACCAGCCTATCACGTCAGACTATTAGAGAAACGTTATAGGGATGGACAATGGTACAATTTACCTACTACATCAGAGATTGTAGCATTAATTGATAACTCAAATGTGGATTCGTGTGGCTGTCGTGATGTTGTGATTGAAGATAGAAATGGGGTATTGAAAAGGATTAGTGAAAAGCACCCTTATTTTATGTCCGTGTAATATTCACTTTTATTTCCTCATGCTAAGGATAGTTTCAGGTGTGATATAGGATATAGAGTATTTGACGTATGTTTACAAACTAAAAGAACGACGGTGACAATGCTGGAATATTACGCCTATCTTATTTAACGTAGATTACAAGATGGCTCGGTTCTGTTGTGGGGTGGTAGGATTTTCCACCAGTTTATTGTAGACAGTTACGCATGTATTGAAGAAGATATACTGTTGTGGGTAAAGAGTAACAAAAGTATGTTAAGATATGAACTATACAGGGTCTGCAAGATGCTATTACGGTCGGTGACACGAGTGCACACGCGATAGGAAGAAAGGTTGTTCTACCATCCTCTTTCACAGGAGGTCTAGGTACATGGTGCAAAACTACCAAGATGCTATGGCCATCTAGATTGAAATGGCTTTAGTCAACATTCTCGGTCATAAAGCTGAGGATAGACCGGACACTGTTTTCCGTGTTTTCCATATGAATCTTATGGAGCTGCTGAGCGACATAAAGATAGAATGTCATTTTGGAAAATTCAAAGCACATACGTTTGATAAATTGTTATTAAATTTTTACATTTTTTTAATATACTTTCATCGGCTTAACTTATTTTTTATTTGTCTTCTTTTTTTCACAGTTGTTTACACAATTGAATTTCAGAAAAGGGGACTATCGCATGCTTATATACTTATATTTGTGTTTGGCGATTAGAGATCAAAGACTGTTAACGAAATTGACGCAGTGATTAGTGCTGAAATACCAGATAAACATGCGAATCCATTTGCTTATCAGTCAGTGTGTCAGTACATGATTCATGGTCCATGCGGTTACGCAAATCCTGGATGTGCGTGCGTGGTGAAAGGTTCTTTCTCCAAGCATTATCCTAAACAATACAGGAATGAAACCAGTTTTGACAAAATTGGATTTCCTATGTATAGACGACGCAACAATGGGTTGTCAACCGAGACAGCAAATGGGTTTGTGCAAGACAATGGTTGGGTTATACCTCATAATGTTGATTTAGTTGTCAAATATCAAGCACATATAAATGTAGAGATATGTAACAGAGCAAGGTCTGTTAAATACCTATATAAGTACATTAACAAGGGGCATGATAGAGCAACTGTTATTATTGAAAATAGTACGAATAAAAAATGCACCTTAGTTCGGGAGGGTGATGAAGAAAAAACTTATTTGGATTGAAGATATATTTCAGCTTCAGAAGCATCGTGGAGAATATTTGAGTTTGATGTTCAGTACCACACTCTAGCAGTGGAGAGGTTAATGTTTCATTTGCTGGGAGAGCAAACTGTGTATTTTGATGAAATAGAACAGTTAAATGATGTCCAAGGCATGCATAATCTATTCAAAACTATGTTCAACCAGTGGTCGGAGACTAATAGAATGTGTCATGCATCTCGGCAACTTACCTATGTAGATTTTCCTACTATATGGGTATGGGATAAGTCTACGAAGGAGTGGAGGATGAGGCAAAATGGAGAATGTATCGGCAAGATATACTATGCACATCCTATATCAGGGGAGAGGTTTTATATGTGTATGCTTTTAAATATTGTTCACGGACCTACATGCTATGAAGACATTAGAATAGTAAATGGTGGTGTTTTCACTACCTTCAAAAATGCATTCCTTGCACGGGGTTTGTTGGACGATGACAATGAGTGGGATGAGGCATTGACTGAAGCTTCTTCATGGGCATCCCTAAACTGTCAATGAGAAATGTTTGCAACGTTGCTGTGTTTTTGTGAGGCTTCAAATGCAAAAACACTGTGGGATAAACATTAAGAGAAGTTTAGCAAGGATATGGAATGGAGGTACGTACGCAGGAACAGGTGTGGGTCACGTGAGATGTCTTCGAATATGGTGAGATTAGAAGTAGAAAAGATTATGCTTAGAAACAACAGATCGCTAACCGAGTACTGGTCGGTAGGGGAAGCTGACCTTGGAAGTTTTCAGGCGGTGGATAACACACTTCTATGTGATGAAGTGGACTATGATTGTGAATTGCTACGCATGGAAGCAAAAGAGTCAGTGCCATTACTAAATTTAGAGCAGAAAATGGTTTTCGACGCCATAGTCTACTCTGTTCATAACAACAGTGGAGGTTTTTTATCTACGGAAGTGGAGGGATGGGGAAGACGTTTTTATGGAATACTTTAGCATGCACTATATGAGCGGAAGGTAGAATTGTATTGGCGGTAGCATCTTCAGGCATTGCATCACTTCTACTTCCCGGTGGAAGAACTGTACATTCAAAATTCGAAATTCCTATGAATCTCGATGACATGTACACCTGCAACATTTCCAAGCAATCGTGTTTGCCTGATTTTCTTAGATGTACGGATTTGATTATTTGGGATGAGGCTCCTATGGTTCACCAAAATGCACTTGAATCATTTGAAAAGTCATTGTCAGACATAGCCTCCTCTGACACGAATAACGATGACGGTTAAATTTTTGGTGGGAAGACAGTTGTACTAGATGGGGATTTCAGGCAGACATTGCCTGTTGTTTGTAAAGGCACATGAGAGATGATTGTTCGCTATTCTATAAATTATTCGCCTTTATGGCAGAAGTGTAAAGTTTTCACTCTAACAATAAACATAAGATTGAAAAATAACAACTTACCCGTTGATGAAAGAGCAAAGCTATTGTCGTTTTCTAACTGGATTTTAGATGTGGGCGAATGGAAGCTGAAATCTATGTCCTTAGACGTGGGTGAAGAACCTACTTGGATTCAAATACCTGATGAATATCTTATACCAAATGCAGATGATGCCATTCATACAATTGTGGAAATGACGTATCCAAATTTGGATAAGAATATACTAAACAAATCTTATTTGCAGGAAAGGTGTATTCTGGCTCTAACAAATGATTGCGCTGAAGAAATTAATTCCTACACAATTGATTTGGTAGGTGGTACCATGCAAACTTATTACAGATTAGATTCAATCATCCCAATGTCTGATACAACCGAAGAACATCATCTTCCGTATCCTCCTAAATTTTAAACATGTTTAATCTTTCTAGCCTACCGAACCATGAGTTACGTTTGAAGGTGGGTGTGTTGATAATGTTGATGAGGAATCTTAGCCAAAATCTAGGTTTATGCAATGGAATGAGATTAATTGTAACGTAACTATCCACGAAGGTTATTGAAGCTGAGATTGTAACAGGGAACAATGTGGGTAGGAAAGTATTGATTCCGATGATAGTTTTAACCTCTGATGACATGAAGTGGCCATTTGTCCTACGTCAATGTCAATTCCCAGTTAAAGTCTGCTTTGCAATGATAATTAACAAAAGTCAGGGTCCAACTTTTGAGCAGGTTGGAATTTGTTTACCAAAGCCGGTTTTTACACGTGGACAGTTTTACGTAGCACTTTCTATAACGACATCAATGTCTGATCTGAAGATATTGCTTGGCACTACTAAACCTGGTTTTCAACGCAAAACATCATTTACAAGGTAGTCTTCACAAATCTTACTGGTATGATGTTTTTTATCCGTCATCCGTAATTTTAAAGTACTGATTTTAACGATCACATACAATTACTGTAAACTGAGGTTCAATGTGTTTCATATGAAATAGGTGTGGAAAGCGTTGATGGTGCCTTGATGATTTATGACTGACATCGCATTCTGCTGACAATGGTAACCGATAGTTTGTTTGCAAACAACAGTTTATTACATAGTTTGAAATCTATATATTATTTACTGCTGTCTTTTGAACACTGATAAATTAAGTGTGATAACTTTGTACATAGGTGTACGGTGTATCAATAAAGATTTTTTTAACAGAAACATCAGCATAATAAGTAAACCCGAAATAATGCCATGAACAGAGCACCATCGGAAGAGAATATATAATTATAACAACATACTACATATAAGTACCTGATTTGCACATGCTGTAACCGGAAATCAGTGCATACAACATTAATATATTTGTGAAATTTAACTTTGAAATACCAGTATATGTGCATTGTATGTTCATCATCGCTTGGATGCACTTCCTACTTGTTAAACTGCAGATGTTGGCTGCTCATTTTTCCTACGTAAAGTAATTCCAATAGTAGATTTATAATTGGCTACAATGTATTTTACAATTATACCTTCAAATTCCATGACCACCTCCAACCCATGTTTGAGTAGCCATGCTTTCAAAAATGTTAACACGTATTTGAAAATATGTTCACCTATCCTCTTAACATATGACCTGTTCAGTTATAATTGTACTATGATGTACGATTTTAGAAGCGATCAGTGTACACTACCGGCTGTTTGAACCTGGTACCATCTGATTTTATTTCCATTTTCCGAAAACAAATGTTTTTTAAGTACTGTTGCGGTTGATTAGAATTTCCCTGTAGCCACTATGCGTTACATATAGTTAGCGCTTTGCTTAAACATTGACAATTTTTTTTCATTGGTGTAGTTTTTTTGTGATGTTAGAAAGAATTCAAATTTTTTCCACCAGACTAATCGTTGGCATAGATATATATATCTGATTTACAAATCCAACATCACCAATGTATTCTGGATACATAATTTGTTTGCAAATTATTTAACTATGATCAACCAAAAAGAAAGTCCTGGTACTCTGTTATCACTGTCGTTACAGCCTTCGTGGTTTGGTACAACATGATTACTGTGCTCACCATCCAACTTCTGGCTGCCTTAATTTCAGATGAATTTTACGACCTTTTTGAGAACCAATTATCGGTTAAATTAATTGCTCATCTAATTAACTAAGACGTGGCTGATTTACAGCCCTCCAAATAATTATGAGTAGAATTGCTGCATTTCATGCATGAATGTTCTCCAGTAGTGTATTGCTATAAATCTCCACTTCAGTTTGGGGTTTTCCACGATAGACTGTCCTAATGCTACATTGTCAGAAAATCTGATAGATGATTTAAATCAGTCGTTGGTTATACTACGTTGTAAACATCCAAATAGAGTTTTGAAAATATGTGTGTATGGAACTGATTTCATTATCATTATGCGTTGCTTAATCCTGCATTAATTTGAACTACTCTCCGAACTCTTACCTAAACACTAACACTGCATATTGATTATTGGAGGGACGTTTATTACTTAAGTTCAATCTCTCCAAAATCCTTTTGTTTACCTTCTTTAAATATTTTTTAGTCATTTTTTTCTTTGTATCATGGTCCTGCCAGAAGTGAGTACACTTTTAGTGGAACATCTAAGGTCTAATTCTCCGTAAAAATACATGCATTCATAAAATATTTCATTAGACTGTACAATCACTTTTGTTGAATAGTTATAGTATATGTTTTACTTGATTAACAATATATGCACTATGATTGGTACTATTAGTCAAAATCTGTCCCTTCTTGGTTCAATTCTTGACTTGATTGTTTTACCGCACATCCTTCATTTCTTATGTTATCACATCAAGACAAATCAACTATTTGTATTATTTGCTATTCTTCAACTGCCCTTTAGTTAAATCAACTATCACCTAAGCTAATAATGTGTGTGTATTGCACATTAAATCAAGCACTTAGATTTTGTTTCCAGTAGGACAACTTGGTGAGCACTGGCGAAACTTTGAAATTTTTTGCAACAAGGTAGGAAATCATATGTCATAATGTACATTTATACACGAGGTATAAGATGGATGTGCAGATTCTTCATGGAAAAGCACATGTGTATAGTCGAACAAATATCATGTACATGTCATATGTGATGTTATTATATCTACAAATAGTTTTCAACTATTATAAAGTTGTGTAAATAGTGCGACTTTTTTATTCCTATCCATCAAACATTCAATTCTCTCACTGCTGGAATATGTAAGCATGTGTAATGTTGAAGTTTATTGTTCACTCCATGATTTTAGCCATCAATATATACTTTGGGCATTCCTTATTCTACATTTTGATCTTTTTTCATGACATGCGCACATGTTGACTATGTTCCAATTCATATTTTGAAGATTGATTAATGTACCAATTATATACCTTATGTCTACCTTTTACTACAAACTACAGCCTATGTTATAGCTAATCTTGGGTCCAAACATGACATTTGATTATTTAGTTAGTAATAAAAATTCTAACTCAAAAAAAACGTTATGAATTTTTGATTACATACAGCTCTAACTAGCATCTGAATTTTCTTCAGAGGATGTTTGAAAAGTTGAAAACATCTGTACCTGCATGACCACCCTGATCATGAAGATTGATGAGAGGAAGAAACTTAAACTTTTCAAAGTTCAAAACTGACAAACCATTCTCACCTGCATGCCTTATATTATATGCTGCCTTTTTGTGGACTTTCGGGAATTCGAGCTTTGTAGTGAAACGATGTGTAGTTTCTTATTCTTATCATATTTCAGTACTTTGAATCAGAATTATGTATGCTTTATGCTCGCACCTAGATTTACTTAAATTAGCGTTTCACAATCGTTTATTTTTTAACTGTTCTGTGCTAATAATCTCCAACACAAAGTAACTACTTATGTTTCCTGCATGAAAGCGTTCACGAATATTTAGTCCAAAACCATGTGCAATATTTATCTTATAAGGAAATATCTATCTTATAAGGATATGTGAAGTCAAGCCATTTTGGACACAAATCTGATACCATACACTTAGTAAACATCAAACTGCTACTCTGTAGGTCGATACTGTATTTGTATAGATGTTACATGATATATGCTTGGTCAGACCGTGTCCAACTCAATATTACTGTATTTGTATAACTATTATATGATTAACTAGGATGTAAAACCCAATGTATTTAACTCTTAACTCGCATATTTTTTGCTGTTGTAGTGGTCCTATTCGCAACAGTATGTAGCAAGTTCTCTTTTGCATGCAGCAGAATTACCATCTACTCCTTAGTACCCATTTCCAGTGCATATTTCTGGCAGTTTGCACAACCTGTCTTCATTTCAATACGTTGTTGAATCCAACATATACTTACTTGTCAATGTGGTCCTGACTACTTGAGTTTCTAACTGTTATATGCATGAACAGTAGTCATAAAACTGTCTAAATTTAATATCAGACTACAACCGTAACTTCATATTTGTTTGGCTGAGGTAACATTACAATTGATTTAAAGCAATATTTTAGACGCATTTCTATTTTAACCTAAAAAAACCAGCAGTTACAGCCGTGGTTTAGTTACTGGCTAAGGTGTAGACCACATGCATCATCAACACAAAATTACTAAAATAAGTGGGTGAGAGTTTTTTAGCCATAACAAGTTCCACAACCGTAGTACAACTTTGGTATACGAACTTCGCCCACTCATAATACCTTCCAGAAATGTATTACAAAACGATTGGAAACAAAAATATACCCTCGAATTCATATAGTTTCAGCCGCTACCCGCAACATGCAGCTACTCACAAACTACAGAAGTGTGGCTGTGTTGTTTGTAATATTTGTATTTTTTTCCAACGTCTGGATGCTCACAAACTGTAATACGAATTAAATAATTACTTCCGCAAAAAGGGGGAAGTTAAGGTTACGTGCACAATCATGCTGACAGTTTAACCATGTTCCTGTGGAACACATCATTTTATGAGGATAGTCTGTACACTTCTTTCTCCGTTTCATAAACTTGTAATGACTTCTAGCTTTCTTCTCAACTGGCTTACTAAAATGGATGGAAACAACCTGTTGCTTTCGGAACTGGTGTTTGGTACAAACTAGAATACCGTTCGTGTCCGAGTGGCTAGGCTGTGGAAATTGATCAGTCAGGGAACGAACGAATTTTACGCATTGAACATGCATTTTTCCGACGGCGAGGTATGGTACTGACTACTGTTGTTGTTGAGTCGGGTAGTATGCTTCCTTTTTTCCTCCCCTTTCTTGGTTGATATTTGTACAATTGAGGAAACACATGTTTAATCGCCTATGCACTAGGAGTGGTATTAATTTTGATTATACTTCCCTTTGTTGCACCCATGCTACCCCTGGTCAAAAAGCATGCAGTGGTACTAATTTGACGCATGTATGTAAATCCTTTTTTTTTTGTGCACTTGCATTATGCAACTTGGACCTTTCTACTATACGGTTCGTATATGATAGCAAAAACATTTGATATGAGTTATCTAGTTTACATTTGTTTATTATCATTTCTCAACTTTGCTATGGGATCCTTGACCAATTTGTTCGTATCTGAGACGAGCAATACTGTATTTTTCAAAGCATCGTCCCTGTTTACCGCAATACAATGTAACATCCACTACCAGCCTTCGTGCTGCTACCTGCGTCTGTTACTTTCCATCGGCATGTGGATTAGTCCACGTACCATAACCTATCTCGTCCCACTAAAAATAAATGTTATTTTTAGTGACAGGGAAATGAGAAGGTGGCAACAGTTCGAAAACATATACTGCATCGGTTTGAAAGCGTGTTTGAAGAACCTTTGGCTTACGACATGACACGGTTCAACGTCCAAAACACTGAAGCAACATACAGAACTGTACATGACGACTGGATAATAGTTCTACGAACCGATACCCAGGCAGTCAAGGTAGCAGATGCAGTGGACAAAATACCATGGTATAAGTTTGCCTTTGCTAATGAAAGCACACTTGTAACTCGGCTATGCGGTATAGATAACCTTACGGGTACTTTCCCACCTCCACGTATATCACCTGTTTCCATTAATAAAGGTTTCCCGCTCATGTCGTTCCTTATGACTTATTATAGATTTGAGTGGTATATTACGTGCTGTGACTAATGTATTTGCTATAACTTCTAAAAGAAGAACACAAACACTGAAATAAGAGTTGCATGTGGAAAGCAATAAGTGCGACCATTTTAACCTTTTTTTATGCAATCAATCAATCGCTGTATTAATTTTATTTACCGCGTAGTGGGAATACAAGTGTAGTGGGAATACGCAGACTCATCCCAATAAAGATGTACCAATGTTCCGTTTTCACGCACTGAACAACATTGGAAATTCTGAAATACTGTGGGAGCGGCCATTAAAAACAATTTAAGAATTTCATTTTTTCCCATTGACAAGCAATTATACTCCATAATTATAGACCCTGCTTATTATTAAATGTGTGCGTTTGTCTTTCTTTTTACTGTTTCCGTTTGTTCTGCCATCCTATATCTCCTCCCTGTACAAAGCTTATGTTTGCTTGGTGGAAGACATCTATGCACATTCATTAATAACTTTATGCATGATAATAAGGATATGTTATAGTTTTTTTTAACAAATGTTGATACCAGCAGGGTTGTCGCCTATTTCATTCAAAATGTAGGTTACTTTTAGGGGCAAAAGATGATATGTTATACAAGAAGCACGAGGATTGGCTGCACTTTCCGTTCGTCTGATTTTCTGACCATATCCCCATCCAACTGCAAAACATTTCTGTGCACTCTACATACCGCAGATTCGATAGACATGTTCTGCCTGCTTGATAAATGAAGAAAAGCAAGTGTGTGGTACTATTTTTTTGTCTGCTACATGACCATAGTACTGCAACGTGTATGGTCGTACGTTATTTCAGTATGGTCTACAACAGTATGTTTTTGTTATTTTACGGTGATATACATAAATTTGTCATATGTTCACCTATTATTGTAATACTGCGTGCAGTAAGGCAAATAGTACTCAATCCGAAATGAAAGCCACTGACTGTGATGGAAACCATACAAATGTAAATATCAGGTGTTTCAGTCACTGTTAAAAAAACGGCAACATGGCCAGCACTTGGTTTCCACAAAAAAAAGGTAGCATTTCATTTGGAAACATTACTTCAAAATCAAATCCATTGCAGACACACAAAAATGAGCAAAAATAAGGGTGGACAGTTTCAAAAATTAGTAGTTATAAAGTTTACAAGAGTCCCAGTGATTACAAACACGTCTTATAGTTACCCATCTTCACCTTCAATTCCAACGGAAATTTATCATGGTGTTTCACAACTTACATACTGCATACCATGCCTCAAAACAACGAGCAATTAGATAACAACAACATTACTGATGCAGGTCCTTATGAACATGATGCTTTTTTTAGCAACCATGTGATACCCTGAATCAAACTATTGCACGTGGTCCATCAACCAACAAAGCGCATGAAAATCATTCACAATAGAAGTGAAGCATTGTCAGATTTCATTCGTCCAAAAGTTGCACGTTCATTACAATATTTCATACCACGCAGCACATAACGTTTGAATTTTGAAACTGTGTGAAAAAATTAGCTTGTTATTCTTAGGCATGACCATAGTTTATACACCATTACTATACAGGATTCCTACATTTAAGAATACTCCTTATCTATACTAAAAATACAGATGCTATACTTTATCGATTGGATGCAATTTCATTTCATACTGTGGTTGTGCTTTTGTTCATGTCTGTCCCATCACATCACATACCTCTACTAACTCTATATTTTACTCAACACTGCCCGTGTGCTTAGCATGGGCCACTCACTAATTACTTATGAAATCAAAAGTTTTTGTCAAAATCACTTTCATTCAATATTACCTACACAAGTAATGAATTTTCACCGTTTACTTCAACTGAAATTAATCACCAAACTAATTAAGTTACAACCTGTATTTAAAGAAACTGTAGAGAATTATTAGTATATATATAAAAGAATGATAAAAGTATGTCATAAACATGAATATATACGTGGTTTGAGAATTTTTTGTTTTTAATTTTTTTGTAATTTTTCTTCTCTTAGTAGGGTTGATATCTCCTGTCATGGGTGCCTAGGTTTTTGAATTATATCATGTAGGTCGTTGATACCATGAAAACAGTGCTAATATTTTATTTCTCTTCAAACCATGTGTCAAGATGTTAAACTTAAGTTGGACCTTTAAGAAACGTGGCAAGTAAAATATGTTTAAATAGTTAGATTGTTTGCTCGATACAGAACTCAAGAAAGATCTTGAAATCAACGGATATACAACAAGAATTAATACAAATGCATTCACTTAATCTATATAATAATTTATTATTGTAGTAGCCGTGTCCAAATAGATGTAATAGTCCAAATATAAAGTTAAATCTACATAATCAAATTAGATTAACATAATAGCATGCACTTGTTAATTGTCAAAAAGAATAAAAAAATTAGAATTGAGTATTAAAAATGAATGGACAACTTAAAGTATTAAATTTTAGGACTAATTAAATTTTACCATATGTCTTCTTAGGAAGTACTTGGTATAATTGAATGAGATCAAAATTTGAAATTTTAATATTGAACTTTAGTAATGAAAAATTATATGCACTTATTAAATATTTCATTTTAATTCTAGATTTTAGGCGGGTGGAATCCAACCTTTTTCATAAACAGAAAAATTTACAATAATTAAATAGAAAGAGATATGCATTTAAAAAGTAATACCTGATCTAGCTAATAATACATAATTATTAACGTCACAAATAAAAAACTTTTACATGTTTTCGAACGGTACACATATATTGTACATTCAATTAATGGAGATATCATCGAATAACAAGGTATAGTCACTATTGTAAAACCCTAGGTGCTAGATAAGTTTTATCATTTAGCGATTTGCCTTAGTCTGCCTAAATAAGATTTACCGCCTTATGTAAAAATGAAAACATATATTTAGGCACTAGTTAAACATTATTTAAGATTCAATACCACATTTAAATATCGATGTGATAGTTTTAGATGGTTTTTCCTCCTTGGCTACTCCCAAGCACATTAAAAAAATTGAAATTCTAATTTATATCAGTCGTAACCAAAACAAAACATCAAGATTTTGTCCAAAATACATGAGTTATAGAAAACACCTAGCTCCGATTAATACTCGATTAATTCTCATCTAAACGATTAATCCCTAGTCCGTACTAACCATCTAGAGTCCGCCTAATAATTATTATAACCTTAGGTGTAGCAAGGGATACTTCACCGAAGAAGAAAAAATATACTTGATGGCTATACAACTATATCATGCTTTACCTAAGAAGGGAAAAAAAATTAATTTTACAATATTCTAAAAATATTATTCTTGTCCTTTTACGATGTTATACTTATTTTGTTACATCATCTATTATAATTAATTTTTCGACCTTGGAATTCAACGATGCTAGTCTTGCAAAAGATGGATAATTGAATGAGGAGCTCATAAGTGATTAAGTGTAAGAAGGTACAAAAAGTCAGATGAGGAAATGTAGGCAGGAAAATAGATTTAAATGTTGGAAGATCTATCGGTATTGCTTATTTCATTAAGAATTTGAAACCTAAATTTATAGGGAAAAAATGGTCAGCATCCATAAAAAATTAGAGTACACAAAAAATAGTGGAAAGATGGATTAAACGGTACCGATTGAAATAGATGGGTCAGTACTAATCTATATGAAAATAACAACGAATCAGTACACAATTGATATATTCTTCAGCCCATTAGTGTATGAGGGTTGTAGTCTTGTAGTGTACGAGGAGTATATTTCCGCTGTGTAGTTTTAATTGCTTTTTCTACAGTTGATCATACGTAATGATGAGGTTTATAACCTTTTATATTATCTAATAGGGCATCTTTATATATCGTTCTTGGAACCATTTTGTCTTTATTATATTTTATTTGAACGATATAATAGCATGGGTTGTGTAACTAAAATGTAATGAACTTGAAAATGAATAAATGAAATGTTTGTTAAAATTTGTGAATTCTTGTGCTCTTAATATTAATGATATAGTAACTGGTCTTATTTTATCATTAGGAAATAATGCTATGTATGACTCTAGCATCACAAATAGCTATATTTGAGAAATGAGGGATATTTTAGTAATGCTGTTAATAAATACCTGAAAAATCTAAAATTCATTCGCATCCACATCCAAAAAGGGGATAGACATCTGATATCCGGAAAAATGGATGCGGATGCAGATACGAAGACATACGCATCCAAAAATTATCTATTCATTTTTTGTCAAAACTATAATCTATATTATGTGTATTTTAGTATAATAAAAGATATTTATTTATTGCTTCATTAATTTAGTATAGTTTATATTCACTTGATGCTTATTAACTGCTCAAAAGTATTTATTATCATAATATTTGTTAATTTTTAACAGTTTATAATTAATGGTATTGAAAATAAATATGCTAAACTAAAATTTTCTATTTATATTTCTTGGTTCATCAGTCGTTAGTGGATACAATATTTATCCCATATCCATTTGTATCAGCAGATGCGGATATCCGATATCCGAAAATAATTTCGAACGTGAATGGAGATATGACACTATCCATATCCGTTGACAGACCTATGTTTTAGTTGATAAAACTGTTATCAAATAAGTGGATATTCTACAATATTTGTTTTGTAAATGTTGTAAAAAAAGTTTCTGCAAACACATTTCTTTTGCAAATGTTTAACAGGGAATTAATTTAAGGAGAATTTTTTTTATATTTTTAGCCTCAGGGATACGATCTCAATATTTTAACTACAAGGACAAACATTCTCCTAAAAATTATTCATAAGGACAAACATTCTTTCAAAACTATTCACAAGGACAAATATTCTTCCAAAACCGCTGCTGAAGTAGAAACTAATACCTAAAAACTGTTATCGATAATAACAAACTGATACCTAAAAACTGCTATCGATAACTAAAAACTGATACCTAAACGAAGTCGTCCTTCAGGGTAAAATACTGCAAGTCCGTCCTTGAGGCAAAAATGCTGAGAAATTTTGTCCTTGACAATAATTTCTTGATGTTTTAATCGATTTGTTCCGAAAAATAATTACAAATAATTATCTTCGACAATATTTTTTGTAATATTGTGATAAATGTGTTCCGTCGAAAATATTTATATCGTATTATTTATGTGCTAAATTTTACTATGTTTCACAAATGTTGTAAAAGCTTTACATTTAATTACTTCTTTGAATATTACATTTTTTGAATAACAATATTACTCAAATATTGAAATATACCTTTGGTTCTATAACGTTCATGTAATGTCATAAAATTAAATATTTACGATAATATTTCAAAGTATCGTACATGATAAAGCTAACAACCCATAATATATGTTTTAAATATTTTCAAACAAATTGTTTTCTATCAAAATTTTGTTAACAGTCCATTTTTTTAAATAGAAAAAAAGCTGTATATTTTTTATAAAATAGTTTAACTTATTCAATAAATCAACAAACATTAGCAGCATCAATTTTCAATTTAATATAACAAATGAATTTTATTAAAGGGTAGTTAATGAGAAAATTTTGCAATCCAGAAATCTGTTGGTCAGTTAATGTAGTAATCCATGTGATTTTTTGATATAAATTTGTACTCAAAAAGTATCATCGAAAATAATGATTCTTGCCTCTCAAACATCTCTTGAAAATGTGGCTCCAAATCCAAAAATTGTATGCGGCCTCGTACCACAGCTCAACTTTACCGCTTATCTTTCACAAATACCAAATCAATAATAAACGTGTTAAACCATACAAATGTCCCTTCCTGGTATCGTCAGGAATTCTATTCGTGTGGCCTTCATTCATGTTCAGTGTGCATGTCTTTCATCGTCTTCTTTTAATCATCGGTCGAGACAAGGAGGTTGATTATGTAGAAGGTCGACATGTGAGCGATTATGGTCTAAGCTTTGGACTTCTGAAGCTGTAGCAGAAGTTTGTGCTCTTGATTGCTGAAAATGAGGGTAGTGATGTATTAATCATAGTTTGTTTTGGTGGTGATCCATGTGGCAGGGGCACTAGAAGGTACTGAAATAGAACTGTTTCGAGTATTATAATTTGGAGCATACGTTTTTGAAATTGGATTACTGATTTTAGTGTAAGAATTTGTTATATAAGCACGATTCTTACATTAGCTTTAAACCCTGCATATATTAAATTAAAAAAAACATTAAACTACAGTTATTTCTTCCTTCTTTGTAATTAAATATTTTGGCTTTAAAATTCGATCTTTCAGGTAGTTGGGTCTATTTTCATATTCCGCAGTTATCAACGAGAGTAAATGGATGTTGTTTTTCGAACGTTGTAAGATTCTCTCTTTATGTAGTGATTTTACTTTGGAAGATGGTTTGACAAAACTAAGCACATCCATTTGTTTTATCAAATGGTGTTGAGAGCAAATCATGTCTTAAGTAGAGCGTCAAATCATGTCTTAAGTAGAGCGTCATTTCATATGTCTTAGAGCGAATATCGACAAATCAAATACCTTGGACCAAATATCAACAAATCAAAGTCCATGCATTGTCTATAGTTGCCACTATATTGGAGAAACACTATCAACAAAAACCAATACAAATAGCGCTAGAAAATGTGTACATGTTAGTGAAGTTTGCGTGGTGGCTACGTGCTCAAGGAAGATAATTTCCATGGTGAACCATTTGTAGGAAAGACATAGAGACCAAGGTTCGAGATCTCAGTTTCGATCTCGGTTTTGGTCTTGTGTAGTTTTAGAAATTTTGACCAAATTCGTAAATTTCAGAAATTTCGATTTCGGTTTGGTTTCGGATATTGTTATTTATTTTTCGTATAATTATACATATGTTTATTTAATTTATTGAAACAGAACGTATAATTTAAACTTAATTGAAAAATAAGATATACACAAATAATACCGGTTACTTATGAATAATTAAAACACTACAACATATTCAATAATCTCTTCATTTTCAACTTTTTTAGTTACATCATTTATATATTTCGTGAATTTGTATGTTTTTAAGTTAAAATTTCATATTTTGAATATTCCTATATTTGAAAATTCAAATTAATTCAATTTTTGAATTTTTTCAATATAATTTGAAGTTCAATAGGTTTTTTGTTGAACTAGAATTTTGGTTCGGTTTCGTTTCGGCCTCTACTGAAATCTAAACGGAACGACCTGAATCTCGGTGTTTCGGTCGAAACCTCAAACCATGATAAAGAGTTTACCCTAGTACATTATACTACGGCAAAGGAGAAGTAAAATGCATGTAGAAAGTCTATAGACTATGATGGAGGATAAGTAGAGCATATGAGGATGGGAAGATGTAAATTTCTTTAAAGAAAAAGTTACAAATAAACTTAAAGCATGTTCGCCAACTTCCTTGATTATAGATTTGTTTTCCTCATTTTTCTGCACTTCATTTTGCTAATATTTATGGTGAACATGTCCTAAATAAATAAGTCTGTTATATACAACTACCCAACTTTGATATGAATGTTGGCAAGCTCATTTTAGCAATTTATGGTGAACATGTCCTAAATAAATAAGTCTGTTGTATACAACTATCCAACTAAAAACCCGTGAGACAGTGTATAGTTTTCCCCCACCTTCATTTCTTCCAACACACATCCGAACCCATTTCCCCCAACTTTCCCATACCTTTCAACTCTTCCTTTCTTCAATTTTTAATCAAATTCTTCCAAAAATTTGTCAAAGGCAAGCACGTCGGACACTGAACAAGAAATAAGTAACAATATAAACCCATAATTTGTCCTTTCAATTTTATAGCATTGAAAATTAGGGCATTGGTGTAAGGATATGATTCAATAAATAAGCGTGATTACAAATGTAGATGCATACAAAGTGCCCTTATTGTAATATAGGGTTGTTTGGTTGATTTTGGTGTTATGGATATTTGGTATTATGTGCTTGGGAACCTCTTTATAGGCGTTGTTGCAACCAAGTGTCGAACTTCTTTATTACAATAAGATAGTTTGCTCTTTTTAATAATTATTTGATAATCTACCTATTTTTATCGAAATGAATCGATTTTTAATATTTGTATTTTGTAGTATGTTGAGATGGAGCCCGGACCGGTTGATGGTAAGGTATTATTTCTTCAAGCAAAGCATCGTACTTATAACGACATATGGATGCATGTGGTTTAAAAAAAATTGTAATGTTGTGTCACCTGGTATAATTTTTACTTTTTAATTATGTATTTATCATTAGATTAGCGTGACGATCCAGATACCACTATAAATCACTACACATCATTGAAGAAAGTGACTTCAAACCATCCAGGAGTATTGGCTGAGATTGAGAGGGTTGGATTTTTACATATAATGAAGTTAGGTTACATTCAGCTTGACCACTATCTTATCACTGCTTTGGCAGACAGATGATAACCAGAGACCTCCACTTTTCATTTCCATGTTGGTGAGATGACGATTGCACTAGAAGATATAGCAGTGTTGTTAGGTTTGACTATTGAAGGCAATCAAGTGGCTTATGGAAGAGCAGCATATGATTATATGCAATTGTGTCATGATTTACTTGGTTTTGACCCACCCCCGAGCAAATAAGGGGTAATGAGTTCATGGAAGTCCTTTGGTATCGACGTCAATTGTCGCACGATATTTCAGCTGATGCTATAGAGGTTCAGATTCAGCAGCGAGCATGTGCTATTATTTTGCACGTTATTATTTCCCGATTAATGTGCATCATACAAAGACTCGGGTAGATCTAAAATGCCCATCGTATCTTGCTGATTAAGGGGAGTGGTATGTTTTCTTGGGGTAGTGTTGTGTTATCTTATACATATATGGAGTTATCTAGGCTTTTTCTTTTGGAGAATAAATCTACTGGTAGATGTCTAACACTAGTACAGGTTTGAAACAAAACTCAGTAGTTTACTGTTTTACTGAATTGTCTCATTTTTTGTTGTAATATTTTCTTTTAAATGCAGCTTTGGTCGTGGACTTATCTTCCAATCGGAAGATTGTTAGTAACAAATGTTGTTATTGATCAATCGATGTCGCTTGGGTATCGGTATATTTTTTATCCTTTTAATTTAGTTAAACGGTAAAATTTTCATGTATAATATTCAATCGTTAACATCATATAACATGTGGGTTAACAAAAAAAACACGCTAAACTCCAAGACGAAGTGCTAAGTTCTACTGCAACGAGTTAGATGTGCTGGAGGATGACAAGGTGACATGGACACCGTACACACGGAAAGAGCTGGCACAACTTTCAGTCATGTGTACAGCTGCTGGATACTTGTGGACTGCGAGAGTACCACTCATAAGTTAAGCCAAGACTGCATTTAACTTACCTAACAGGGTTATGAGACAGTTCAGTATGATGCAGCATATACCGCATGATGCGCCACAATGCACGTCTATGTATAACGAAGATGAATACTGAACGTACATTCAGTTGTGGAATGAGCATCATACAACTATGCAGATTGAGAGGGAGCCCACCATTACACGAGCAATACAAAAGGTGGTACCGGAGCATAACGCGGCGATATGTTGTTAAACGTCAATAGAGGCAGTGTATAAAAGTCTGTACGTTCCTAGAGCACCACTTGAGAGGAATGTGGTAAGTTGATGTTGTAAGTAGTATTTCAATAAGTTATGATAGTGGTGTATGATGCTAAATTTCATTCAACTATACAGGCTGCTGGTATAAGCAGGGCATAGGAAAAAACAAAAAAAAATTACAAACGACAAACGACGAGGAGGGTAAAAGGATGTGCATTAACATCCAAAGGATTCTAGATGTTGTGTTGTGCATGAATAGACTTGATAGACTCAGACCTCCACCTGCAGCGCTTGTGTACACACGACGTCGTCCTATAGGAGGTGTCGGTTCATCATCACAAGGCACCTTGTCACAAGCTGCACCGGTACAAGTAGAAATTGTTCATGACCCATCTCAACCAATAGCCACATTACCTTCGGCCTCTACTGCGCGCCGAGAAAGGAGTAGCAGTAGCAGTAGCAGTTCGAGACCACTGGTAACGCGTCAGCAAAAAAGAAGCACGTTAGAATTTCACGAGCTTCACGACTAAATTGGTAATGTTAATCTTGTTTGATGTGAATAGCTAGGGGTGATGTGTAATGCGCTATATAAGGTACTTGTTAATGTTGTTTGAATTTGTGTAGTTGTATTTTGTAATATGCTGTTGGATTGTGCATTAATGTGATTTTGCACCATTTGATAATGTGTTGTGTTTACCAATGTAATTTGATGTTGTTTGGTCATATGAGATAGTAGTTGTAGGTGATGCTGCTCTGGTTTCTACTGCAACAGTTATTTAATCTACGAGGATACCCGAGCGACAGATATTGCCTCCATCTACAAAAAGGCAACCCGAACGATCCAAATCTACGAGGATAAAAAATGTTCTGGACGAACATCAAACGCCTAAAACAAACAGGTGCGGAAAATGTGGATCGCATGGCCGTAAAAGAAAGCGATGTATTTCAGGGACCTAAACTTTCATTGTCTAATGTATGACTGCGTACCGAATTAAGATTTATGTGTATTCAACTTTAAGTGAATGTAAGTTCTATGTAATGAACTAAATAGTTATGTATCGGACTTCGTATATATATACTGTTTACTCGCTGTCGACATAAATGACCTTCGCAGTTGTTAGATTTGAAAGTTGATATCTATGCATTGTCTGTTAGTTCAACTTCTTGATCATGTGAGGTAGCTACATGCAGTAGGTGGGTGTTATTTTAAGTTGCAGGTTTTTTGTTTTGGCGACTTTTGAAAAGTCGCCTGTTAGCGCATTCTGAAAATTCGTCCAAAGGTGCATTTTCAAAATGCGCCATCGTCTATGTGGTCAAAACAGATATATTTTTGTAATTATTTTTCAAACATAGTCATTCTTGTTATTAGTTGCACAAACAAGGTTACTTCTGCAAATTTTCCTGTTATGTAAACACGATTGTTATATTAGCTTTTAACCTTGCATATACGAAATTGAAAAATAACAATAAACTACAGTTATTTCTTTCTTCTTTGCAATTAAATATTTTGGCTTTAAAATTTGACCTTTCAAGTAATTGGGTCTATTCTCATATTCCGCTGCAGTACAACTTACAATTCAAATACTAGTAGTTGATTTGGCAATTATCAATGAGAGTAGATGGATGTTATTTTTCAAACGTTGTAAGATTATCTCTTTATATAGTGATGGAAGATGGTTTGACAAAACTAAGCACATCCATTTGTTTTATCACGTGGCGATGAAAGCAAATTATGTCTTAAGTAGAGCGTCGGGTTGTATTAAGTAGAGTATCATTTCATATGTCTTGGAGTGAATATCAACAAATCAAATACCTTGGAGCAAATATCAACAAATCAAAGTGCAAGCATTGTCTATAGTTGCCACTATATTGGAGAAATACTACCAACAAAAACCAATACAAATAGCGCTAGAAATTGTGTCCATGTTAGTGAAGTTTGCATGGTAGCTAGGTGCTTAAGGAAGATAATTTCCAAGGTGAGCCATTTGGAGGAAAGACATAGAAAGAGTTCGTCCAAATACATTATAATACGACAAAAGAGAAGTAAAATGCACGTAGAAGGCTTATAGATTATGATGGAGGATAAGTAGCGCATACGAGGAAGGGAAGATGTACATTTCTTCAAAGAGAAAGTTACAAATAAACTTAAAGCATGCTTTTTTTTAACTCAAACAACCTACAATATATTCAAATATCCAATAACATCTCAAAATTACATCCCAACATGTACCAAATATACCCAATAACGTCTCAAAACAACTCAAATCAACCTCACACATCCAATATTTAAAAATGTATCAAACATTCAAATCAAATCAACCTCCACCATCTTATAGTATATGTAATCCACCATCTCATAGTATATGTAACTCTCAAACACCATAGCAACAATGTCAAACTACCTCACTTATCTCAAAGTGGATATATGTACAATATCCTAACACACAAAAAATCATATCTACCAATCCTGATCATTGCCTTCAGACCTTCCTGATGAAGGAAATGTGTTATGATCCTGCATATATGCAGCAATGTGCTCACCCTACTTGGCCATTTCCACAACCCAATGTTGTTTCATTCCTCCAGCTCAGCATCCTAGCTCTCAACTCTTGAATGTCTACGTTGTCCTGGGATTTTTTATAACCGCTTTACTTGCATCTAGCCTGTAACATTACTTAACAGAATGCTTACCAACTTCCTTGATTACAGATTTGTTTTCCTATTTTTTTGTACTTCAATTTTGCTAATATTTATGGTGAGCATGTCCTAAATAAATAAGTCTGTTATATCCGACTATCCAACTTTGATATGGATGTTTGCAAGCTTATTTTAGCAATTTATGGCTATCACCCTTTTAAATGATTTATACATTATTCATCGTCATTCACTAAGCAGTTACATCACCAAAGATAACATGTTGCTGCAGAAGAGACTCCTAATCGTGACCAGAAAACTCATCACAACAATCCAACTCTTTGCTTTCCTGTAAAATCATCAATGTACCTGTCATTCAGATTTCATAAGATGTGCAGATACAAATTATATCTTATGTAGATTCAAACTAACTATTTTAATTCAACTTGAAATATTCCTGAAAATCAAGGATGTTTTATCGAAGTTTCCTTGTTTTATGTTGAAAATGTAGTAAAGTGGTATGTATGAACTAATGGTAAAGTCATGAAGTGTGCATGTAGACAAAAAAATATAAAAGAAATACAAATCTCGGCCTGCGTGTTTTCTGAAGTGCAAATAATTATGGGCATACAACCATACTCTAGAGGAAGAATATTGACTTGGCGATCTACTATGACAGAATTCTGTAAAATGAGATAGATAATTGGAGTTTGTATAAGAAAGGTTGAATGAAATTAGAGCACCACCAATAATGGTTTGTTCAGTTGAAAAACCAACCATTACGCAACTATACGCGGTTTGTTCAGTTGGTTGTGGCTGGTTTTAGATGATTCTGTGGTTGGTTTGTTGAACAGAAGACTGACTTTTTAAGTAACAAATATTTTTTCGTTTTATTGGAAATATAGGTTAAAGCGGCAAAGTCTTTGCCGTTTTAACATATGCTTACAAGCAAATTGAATAAAATGGCAAATTTTTTGCCACGGCAAGTCTTTATCGTTTTATTTTTTTACAATTTTTTAAAAACTAATTTGGTGGATGATTTTGATATTATCTGGCTGCCTAAATGGTTCGTTTAGTGCAAAAGAAAAGGAGAAAAGAGAAATGAACAAGTCTATCGTTGATTATGGTCTTAGCTTAAGCATATGGAGAAAAATAAAGAAGTTTTGATTAAATGGTTGCATTCCACCTCTGCAGAGTTGTATGCATTTGGAGATCCGAACTTATGTACCATGTATAGTGATTTTTTATGCAAAAGAAAAAAAGAACAAAAATAAAAATCAAAAAGAAGAAACATACATACATACATACATATACATACATACATATACATATATATACACACACATATATATAAATATATATAATTGTATTATCTTTTTTAAGAACTGAAAAGATTACATCTAACAAGAGAGCCAACTGAACAGGATAATGAAGCTTGAAGGTAACTACAGCCAACTGTGACTGATTTCCATCCCTGAAAAGACCACTCAATCATTCATCTGTAAACACAAGAATGCGACTAGGACTGATATTTTCTCAATAAAAAGACCTTAAAAGTTACCTCTGAATATGAATATTATCAACTGTGCCACAATAAGAGAAGAACAAGAGCAAATCTTCAGGTGTTGCTTTTGGCGAAATATTAAGAACCTGAACTCTAAACTGAATTACAGCCATGAAACGAAAGTATATGTCTAAACCTACTGGCAAAACTGCTAGTTAAGGATATCGAATAAATAAGATAGCACATATTGACAAAACAAAGTTATTACAAGCATCAAGTTATTCAAATGCCTCCAAGCCAAGGTTGGAATACTTCTTGATAATATAAAGACAAATAAAATCTGAAAAATATTGAAATGTTTAAAATTGAAAGATATAAAATTTTGGGATCAGATAGGTAAAGATGGAGGGTGGCCCAGTGTCGTATCAGGCTTTAGGCGGACACCCTTCTCACAACTTTTGTGAGTTGTTACCTTTCATCACCTCCCGTTTGCTGCCTGAAGGATCATATTTGTCCCGTCGCCCTAACCTCCTTATTTGTACTTAGTTCGGCATTTGACTAAAGACTTTTTCGATGTTGTGGGACTAAGTCCAGAATCAAGTAACTATTTTAAAGAGTATAAATGGTTAGCGAGGATTGTATATGCCAGCAAGATGATAGAACAATAATATTTGCGAAAACTGTTTCCACAATTTATAGTGAGCTGTGTCAACCAGTGTATTAATTCTTGGATTCCCAATATTTACACTAGACTTGGTATACTAGATGCCAATGTCTATACTGGGCCTCCCTGCTTCTGCTCTTAGACCAAAGGAAGCAGATAATAGGTTTGCCCAGGCATCATTGTAAGACTTTCATATGTCCAACTAAACTTTTAGTTTTCGTTTGTTTTTTTTTTTTTAAAAAAATCCAGTTCAAACAAATGCGGATGGTTTTGTTTAGTTGTTGAACTTCACTAATAACTGTTTGCATCAAGTAGACAATCATATTACTCTACCAGCGAGTGCATCAGGAATGTCGACTATCCGTACATGCATTCCAGATCTTCTAGTGAATTCTAGCTGTTGGGAACCGGAGAATTTTTGAAATGCTATAATCAAAAGGCAACGAGATGTCTGCAGATGTGATGCAATGGAAAAGGGTGACTAGGTCAGATAGTAGATCCAGATTCGAGCACCGTCTTTTACACGTCATGAGTTCAAACAGACATGCAAGTTTAACGGTCTATCGGATTTTTCTGACTATAATTTCAAAGAAGAAAAAAAGGGTGCAACGAGATTAGTATCTATACCATTACTTACCTCATAGCTGCTACGGGCTCAATTTAGAACGCTGATATTGCAGTTGACGTTCAATAAGCAGTTCAAGGACTTCATTTTAGGCATGTGGTGTTCTCCATTCTGTATAAATCATCCAAACGACAAATTCATCATTCTCTATGACAAAGTTGTTAGACAGCGTTCATGATCGGTTTTCTTTTACCTTTTATCTTTTGGTCATGAGATTGAGCACGCCTTTATATTTTCCTTTTGTTTTCTTCTTTAGCCTTTTTTATTCTTAAATTCAGGGAAAGAGTTTGAATGCACCTTGAAACCACTAGTAGATATTCCCTGTCGTAATTCAGATAAAGTGCTCAAAGCTTCAAGCTTATTTCTTTCATTTTGAGTGCCTTTAGGTTTAAGGATTTCTAATATTCCCTGTTGTAATTCTCTATCCTTCCCATATTTAAATGGAACAGATCAAGCCATATCCATGTCACTCTTTAACGAAGGAGAGTATTTTGGAGTAGGTACTTGTTATGGGATCTTGAGGAAGTGCAGTGTCAAGAATTCTGATTGAACTGATAACTGGGTCTTCAATGAAATGCAGGTCGGATTTGAAAATTAAGCCCAATAAGAGAAAGAGTGGCTCGGTAACTACAGGCCCAATAGTTAAAGATAGGATAAAAGGCCTTGGGGTAGGCAAATTCTATGTAAAGAAAAAATATCATTACTTGTTTTAAATAATGATTCATTCACAGGACATGAAAATGCACAGGACATAAAAATATCAGTACTTATTTTTAAATACGCAAGACATAAAAATAACCAGAGTTATTTATTAGAACTAATACATTCTCCTGTGATGATTTAATATAGAAATTGCAAAATTTAGGCTAACTAATTTTCAAGATGTTACATTTACCAGCAACAAGGAGGAGACAGTCAAATCAGTTGCAATGGAGGTTGTAGGTTGGCGTTGGAGGAGCCAAGGCGATGATTGGAATCGGTGGATGGGTCGTGTTCGTGCGATGCGTCGATGACTGCCGCAAATCGATGATGGATGCGTGTATTTTTTCTGTGCAACAAAAGCGGGCAACTAGGGTGTTTTTTGTTGCCTCTGATGGCTCAGTGGTTATTTTCATCTTAACATGAATAGTTTCTTAAAATTGAATAAAACATCTTACTCATACATCATGACCAAAAGTCAGCAGTGGTGAAAAATAATTATAACTCTAGCTATGCCAAATGAAGGTACAAGAAGTTATTGTGACATATATAAGCACTGTTTGATGATATTATTTTCAATGTTAATTTTGCATGGAGTGATATTTTTGTTTACAAATGTAATGGTTTGTTGTTCTTTATGAATGTATTTGGTTCCTTGGGCATAGATAGTTATACAGAATTTTTGTATTGTTTGTCAGCATATAATTGTGCCATTCAGCCTGATTCAGATAGTTCCACATGTTCTCATATTTTCGTTATCTACAGCTCCTCAGATCTACGTGCTTCCTTTAATGTTCACATGCTGATGAAAAGGATGCTAAATGGCCACAGTAAGAGAAGAACATTAACAAATCTTCAGGTGTTGCTTTTGGCGAAATATTAAGGACCTGAGCTCTAAACTGAACAACAGCCCTGAAAGAAAAGTTTGTGTAAATCTACTGGCGAAGCTGTTAGTTAAGGAAAAGAATAAATAAGACTGTACATCAAGACAAGATAAAGTTATTCCAAGCATCAGCTTATTCAAATGCCTCCAAGACAAGGTTAGAATACTTCTTATTACTGTAAAGACGAATAAAACCTGAAAAATATTGAAATGTTTAAATTTGAAGATTTAAAAATTTGGGATTAGATAGTAAAGGTGAGGATGGCTCAGTGCCGTAATATGCTTTAGGGGGACGCCCTTCTCACATAACTTTTTGTGAATTGTTATCATTCATCACTTCCCGCTTGCTGCCCAAAAGATCATGGTTGTACTTGTCCCAATAACCCATCCTCCTTATTTATACTTAGTTCCGCATTTAACAAAAGACCTTTTTGATGATGTGGAACTAAGTCCAGAATAAGTAGGCCCGTCGACGAATATTTTCAGATACGGATAGTGTCATATCTGTGTCTGCATTCCAAAATATTTTTGAATATCGAATTTCCACATCCACGGATACGGACAGATACTGAGTAATTATTTATCCGCTAACGATTAATAAATCAAGAAACAAAAACGAAAAGTTTTGGTTTAGTGTAAACTATTTTCAGTTACATTGACTATTAAAATGTCAAAAATACACAAATATGTTGAGAATAAATATTTTTAAACAGTTAACATGCATTTAATACGTATAATATAAACTTCTAACTTAATAATTAATAAAACAATTAATAACACCTTTCATGTGTTAAAATACATATAATTTAAGCAATAATTATAAAAAGTCTAGACGAATAATTATCGGATGTGGATGTCTTCGTATCCGCATTCTTTGTGTATGCTGGCAAGATAGTAAGAACGATGAACACAGAAATATTTTCGAACTGTAGTCACAAATGAACTTCAATTTCCTTTTTTTAACCTTGGTCTTCAAAGAAATGCAAGTCGGGTTTAAAAAGTAATCTCCTTAAGAGAAAGAGTGGGCTCGATAACTACAGGCCCAATGGTCAAAGACAGGATAAAAGGCCTGGAGTAGGCAAATTCAGTGTATGCAGTCTGTGTAAGGAAGAAAATAAAATAAAGTCGTGGGTTGTAGTTGGGTTAAGTTAGGTTGGAGGAGGCTGGGGTAAAAATAAGTCTAGAGATGTGATGGTGCGCTATATATATATATATATATATATATATATATATATATATATATATATATATATATATATATATATATATGGGCTTGTGTAAGACAGTGTTTGGGCAGGTGGGGAAAGTATATTGTACATGTGAAAGCTGGAGCGGTAGTTCATTAGGTCTGCAAAGACGTCGGGATTATGGGAATTGTGTTGGTTGAGCAATGAGGAGCTTGTAGGGGCCTGTTTCTGCTTGGGTTTGTAAAGAAATTTGACATAGTTAATTTTCTGTTCTTTGGATAACTATGTAATTTGATTATATAATTCAACTTGTAGAACGGATCTTGTTCGAAATAAAGTAGGTTTTTGACTTGTTTTCAATAATAAATTGTTATACTAGGATATACGTAATATTATAAATACATCAAATATGTATAAATAAAAAATTCGTAAGACAGGTATTTAAACAATTTGAGCTACGTATGCATTCGTAACCATGAGTATTTAATTGTGTCGATAAATACTCGTCTCTTTTATTTAAAATTACATTTTCTTGAACACTACTGTTATTTTAATTTATTATTAAAATTTCTTGAGCGTTACATTTTTATTTGAATCAACTAAAGTCATTCGATGGACGTCGTACCATGATTTAAGCATAACCAAAGCAGAGTTTCCACATTGAAGCTCAACGGTATTCTCAAGTTAAGAAAATTGTGTAATATTATCATAACGGTATTTTCTATTTGACCTTAGTTATATTAACCAACATAAAACTACCTAGTGAGTCGTTCTACAGTTAGCTAATAAATATCTGTACGTAACCCCTTTGGTGCCTCCAACAGCCGTGAGTAATAGACTGTTTAACATTTGAAAAGCGTTACGTACTCTACTCTCAAATGATGTATCGGTATCCAGTCTTCATACATTTTAGTAGGAATTTTTAAAACGATGTGTTTATTTTATATGGTAACTCACTCATGATTACAACAGCTGCAACTGTTATCACAAAGTACTCCGTTTATGAATTTTCTATCAAATTGTTATTTTAATTAAATTAATTAATTAATATAACATGTTATATCAAATATATAATAGACTGAAAACGCCTTTATTTTGAACAAGATCGATTATCGAGTTAGATACTGTGCAGTTAAAGCGCTCGGCAGATTCAATGTGGCGGAGGTGCAAAAAGTCATAGAAGGGATACAACAAGGATATAGCTGGATATATCAGATGACTTTAAAATAGCATATGAAACTCATACTTAAAGTTTTTACAAATATATAAATGGTAATTAAATGAAAAATTAACATTCAATTGAGTTATAATAAATACATAAATAATTTTAAATAAAAACATGTGTGAATATATTATAAATAAACGTAAAACCGTTATATAACATAATTAAATTTAGTAGAATATTAGAGAATTTTCATTTTTGAAAATATATTAAAAATTCAGTTAAATATCTTAATTTCATAATTTTTATAATGTATAAACGTCATTTTTCAATTCATTTATTTTAAAGAAAATATAGCGAAAATAGTAGAATATAGATGGTAAAACGGGATATAGCGGAAATAGCGGGGCTTAAAGCGAAAAAGCTTTATTGAGGCTATATGAAAAAACGTAGCGGTAGAAATCCGCTATAGGATATAGCGGGGAAATAACGAGGCATTAACTACACAGGTTAGATATATAAAACAATTATATTACTACCTCTACGACATACCTCTAACTCTATCATATAGACCATTTTCATAGTACTTTGAATCCACGGATGGTTGAGGCATTAGTTTTACTCAAAATTGGTTGAGGTCCAAACCAATTTTTTTTAGATCACCGGATTGAGGTTCTCTTGATGATGTGTATTATTATGATGAAGCCTTCTAACTTGATATTGGCATTCCTTAAATAGTTTAATTCCTCATTTGTTTGGCTTTACATACAATACTTTAATTAACTTGTTTGACACATAGAATTTGTAGATGGACGTCAACATTGATCGCCATCATCTTTTAATTTCACCATGGATAGTCCATTATTGTAGTTTTCACCATGGTTTGTTTATCTTTTACATATCTATGTGTTTAGTTTATGTTGTTAAACTTTTATGTTGTTATATATTTATTATACTAGTATACAATTTATACCGAATATACGTATGAACATATCCAGCTTGCACACAAACATTATTAGTTAATGTATACTTTTATCATACTGTTATATCATTTGTTATAATATTATACTGTTAAACTTAAAAATATATAAATGTATGCTAAATATTATTAAAGTATAATAAATATACATAATATATATGGTATAACAGTATACTATATAATAGTATAATATATATATAAGTATATATCTATATTGAATAATATGTATTAGAGTGATTTATCTAATTAAACATATCCCGGATCAACCCGCAAAGGTACAAATTCGTTCCATTCGATCGTACACGCCCCTCGGATGTGATCGTATGACCAATCGTCGTGCCGACCCCATACCTAATCGTTAATGATTCCAAAGGAATCAGCTAGTATTCGATTTAAGTCTCGAGCTTCGCCTTGCATCCTGCCTCCCTAAGCAGTCCAGAGCCTCCCTAAAGTTGTGCTAAGACACTACAAAGAACCACTATGAACGGGGAATAAATTCCCCAAATTGTTTACTACTCAAGGTTCAATCGAATTGGGGTTTCATTCAGTCGGCCGAGCCTAATCGAATGAACCTAATTATCCTATTCTTCTGTTTTAGAATCTTCCTTGCCCAATATTTCCACACTATTTCAGTCGACTGAACTTTTATTCAATCGGGTAAAATTGCCAAGTTCTGGCAATGAACCTTAGCAGGGAGTAAATTCCCCAAACCGTCACTGATTCGCGTGTAGTTTCTTCTGATGCTTTGTCCAATGAGTCAACTTTCTTCCACAGCCTGACTCCACCACATTGGACTTCCACCGGGGTTACTTTACTGATGATGTTTTAAAAGTGAATTCAATAAGTATTCGAAAAACGGTTTCGACACAAAAATCCACTCTTTGCACAAGTAGAGTTCAACAGAAGATTATAGCTTTAAGCTATTGTGCTACTAAATGAAAGTTGCTATGCTATAGGATCGTGTAATATAGATAAACTACTTGTGTAGAATATAAACTAAGTAAATAATTAAAGGAGTAAAGAAAATGACACCAGAGAATTTTATACTGGTTCGAACTCCCGTTCTACGTCCAGTTTCAGACTCCTTCTGGAATTAAACTAAAAATCCTCGCTTTATCCTGAGGAATAGGTTTACACCGTCTGAGCAATCGAACAGGACTTCTACCACCTAAGCAACCGAATAGAATTTCTACCGGCCGAGCAACTGAACATGACTTCTTTACAAATAACAAAAGTATCTGACAGTAGTGTGCTCTTTGGATAACACTAATAAGTCAATTAAGTACAATCTTCCTGTAATATTCTCCTTTATGATATGTAGTGTAATGTGTTTGAGAATCGTGGAAGATAAAGTGATCAACGATCAGATAATGTAAGCAGTTTGAGTGTAGTTTGAAAATAGAGAGTAGATAAGAATTCAAGAATATTAAAATCAGTTTTAGTTAATTGTTTGGTGAATTCTGAAGTCTATTTATAGAGATTAAAAAGTTGTAACCATTGTCGAAAGGTAATAATGAAAAGAAACAGGTGCAACTGTTGGTTTGAAGATGTTTCTCTTCGGTGAAGAGAAGTGTCTTTTCATAAAAAATAGTCGTTGAAAATATTCAACCGGCTGAATGAATTTGTTTAGCCTTCTAAATTTTATAAATCGAAAACAGCAAAGAAATAAGCTATTTTTGGCCTAATTCAGCCGGCTGAATGAAACCATTCAGCCGGCTAAAACTGCATAAAAATTTATGCTTTGTTTCAGCATTCAGCCGTCTGAATGATATTATTCAACCGGCTGAATTCTATTAATAAGAAAAAGTTAGCACTTGCCTTTTAAACTAGTGACTTGGGCTCGAGCCCCGCTCCATGTAATATTTGAAAACTTTTTTCATTTAAAATATGAATATATATGTGTATATACCATTTTGAGAAGATTTTAACATTTGCAAAACTCTAGACACGGCATTCTATGACTAATAATACTTTGTTTGTCACATTCGTCTTGACTCTATCGTATATATCTCTTCTTGTATCTATATATACATACTTTCATTCTTTTTTGTACTATGTATCTTCATTTTGAACGTATTTGTTTCTCTATTTTTAATGCTCATGTACCTGCAAATTAGCTTAGAGATTCTTTGGAATAACTGTATAGTTGTTATCATTAAAATCCAATAATTTAGATTCTAAAATAGCGACCTGTCTTCCTCTAACATGCTGAAATGACGTACACGAGCTCATTACCTTGTGTGTACATGTGTTAATACGCTCAATCGTGCACGCTTAGACACATAAGCTCACGCAAACACATTACAACTTCGCAAGTTACATTTTGGACTTTACCGGAGCAATTACTCGATGTGGTGTACTCTTATGCAACTTAGCTCAAGCGATAGCCGCTATGGCCATGTGAAATGTTCGTAAAGAACTTGTATTCAATAATATATCTAAATAATTAAACAATTGCATATATGTATGTGTCTATACACACACATATACACACACATCCAAACTTACAACAACTTTGACTATGATTCGCACAACGTATTGATTGTTACGTATCTTTAAATACACGTATACGTAAATTTGCCCGTACTCATATACATACATGTACATTTAAATAAGAAATTCATTTATTAATAAATCATTTATTACTTTACTTACTAATCTTTTCAATAAAAGTAAAGATATTTATTTATGCTATTTTATAAAATCTTCAAACTATTTTATACTAGCTTATAAATCAATTTTGAGATCTAAAACACTTAATTTGCTTTGTTGAAAATCAAGTATTCTTCAATTTACTATTTTATAAAATCTCATGTCTATTTTATAAAATATATTCTTCCTTTATAAAAATTCAAACCATTTTATAAATACCATTAAGCTTCATTTGTTATTTAATATCATATCATTTTATAAAATACCTTTATTACCTATAAAAATCATTCTATTAAATATATATTTGCAAATACTAATTTAGCTTCATTACCCCTCTAATCACTTTAATAATAAGAGTAGAGTTCAAAACTTGCTAAATTAGCTTACTAACAAATTTGAAAATCATTTGAATTAGTTTAATTATAGCCAACTAATGACATGCATTTAGTTATAACATGTAATTAGTCTCTAATATATCACTATATCACTTATTAACATTAAATTAACCTAAAAATTAATTTCTTAGGTTACTAAATAATTTAAAAAAACATTTATTAAGGTCTTAAACCAATAATGAGCTAACGTAATCATGTTTATAACACAAATATAAGTCTAAATCAACTCAAACAATCTTCATATCACTTTACATAATTGTATAATCATCAGTAATAAAAAATGTGAAGTATAACATATAAATTAGTAAGGAGAATCATCTCACCCTTTTGCTTAAACCCAAGCCAAGTTCTAATCATCAAAAACCCACTTTTTGCTTACTTTAAATCATGCACACCAATACTCTGATCCAAGCCAATTCCTTCGCGGGTTTGGTAGAGAATTGGAAGAAAGAAGTCAGGATGATTTTATTTGATTTTATAAAATTTATTCGATAGGTTTAGGATTTTGGGATTAAAGAGGGATAAAGATGAGATTAGTTGAGGATTAGAGAAAGTGGGTAAGAATGAAACTTGAATGGAGAGTGAATGAGAATAATAAAGAGGAGTAAGTCTACTATAGACAACTAATGGACCAAGCTCTAATTCTCTTCATCTGGCACTGTTAATCTTCGAAAATCATCGACTCCAAACATAGTCAAGTTTATACTCATTTTACCCCCATCAAAACAACGAACCCAATCGGTCGTTTGTAAAAATTGAGTATAATAGGTGTTCCGTCACTTACCGATTAAATATTTTAATTAATCATTTAAATATTCAATCGTTAAAACTATGGGGCGTTACACGCCTCCTTAAAAGAATTTCGTCGCCAAAATTCTCTTGAATATGAGAAAGTAACATAACTAATCAAATTTCTCAAATCTCATTTTCGAAAAATTCCAACAGTACCTTCCCTTAAGCCATTAGCATAACGAAAACTCCCAAATTAGAATGTATCGCACACCAGGAAATATTGTAACCTACGTCATCCCACATCCCTTAAAAATTCATATCTCTCTTAAGAAAGCTTTCACTTTTTAAATAACAATCAAATCAAATAAGTATTTAAAAAGCTATACATTAGCTCTCAAGCATCTAATTGTACTATACAAAAAGAATTGTATACCAACATAGAATTCCAACCCGTGTAACCTCAGTGTAGTAACCAATACTACTATAGTCATACATGACAACCAATTGGAGAGTAAGGTCAAGTTAGTCGGCATCAAAATATACCACGGACCTCGAATCACATCAAAAGCCAGTGGATTCGAATAGATCACATCTTGACCCCATAGTGTACATGGATGATATACGATTATATAAATACGCGATCAAAAGCCACGGACCTCGAGTCACATCAAACAATAAGCAGTCAAATACATATGGCAAGCAACAACCAATTATCATATAAGAAGTCAAATACGTATGGCAAGCAACAATCAAACAATAGCAAACCGCAACAAACAACAATCAGACAATAAGCAGTTATAAGCAACCAGCAACAAGACAACCAGCAAGTCATAGCAAGCAAGAATAAACAAAAATAACTAGCATACAAATTATTAAACATGCAAGTGATCAATCGATAAAAATCAACAACAATAAAAATCGACCAACAGAAAAATCAAACAACAATACAAAACATCAAATAGTTGCAACAATAGCAAGCAACAAGCAATAGCAAGCAACAAACAATAACATGCCTACAAAACAACTGAATATTTAAAAAGAGTCTATACCATCATACAAGGTAACCATTAAGAGTCAAACGCACATGTCAAACCATAAACTCAAACGAGTCCGTTCAACATTAAAATGAATAAACACCTAAGTGGTGTAACCCCTCCCATGAATATAATACATGAAAGACTATTACATCTCCCGATACGAAAAGGAAAACCTATACGATATGAAGAATCATTGAGTCTCGAAATTCTAGAATAAATCCAACAAGTAACGCCTTAACTCTTCTTTTCTTTCGAACATAACTCGTTCTCCAAAGGAGAAATTATACCACTTTAATCATCATAAAATAAAGATCTATAATTTCTTGGGTTTTGTTGGGTTCAAATTCAGCTCGACTGCATATTGTTAATTGGGATAATATACTAAGTGCACTACGACACTCATCTAGGAAAGTATCATCTCGTCACTTAGAAGATCATCCGAATTGCCACAAAACTAGTTGAGAAACCCTTCCTCGAACTATCTCACAAATAATAATTATACTACACTAAAATTTTGCAATAACTAAAGACCATCGCAAATAACACGATGCCTATTCCAACCATACATTTGCTCGCAAGATTTTTGTTGTTAAATTAGGGTCGGTTACCTGACTCTATCTGTGCGAACTCCGATCCAGTTTCTTGATCTAACCACTGAGATCTACTTACACGACTAAGGTCGAGTTTAAAAAATCTCTCAATCATCCAAGAAGAATACAACTCAAGTGCTTATTTATCAGATTCAAGTTAAAAACTCTTTCCTAGCTGGTGCGAATCACCTAGAAACACTGTGCTCAAACGATAGGTTAAGAAATGTCATGTTAACGGACCAATCTTTAGAAAATGTCCATTTTGGCACGTGGGATTACTCCGATCATCTGAGCTTTATTGGCACAAACAAAAACAATTATAACATGAACGATTCTAGACTAACGCCCATAAGTCATTAGCTCGGTCTCTGCTCAATACTGGGCAACTACCGAACTCTACTTGAATATAAATCCAAGTCACACTTCATCAACCAACTCATTCAACTCGAAAGCTCATGCATCAAGTTCGAATGGTAATACTATCGTTCGTTTCATCTAAGTTTTACAACTAAAGTTACTCATACAAGGTTTATCTCCATTGAAGAATTTACCTACTATGAAAGGTGTCAAGTTTAGCCTATCTACCAAGTAATTAGCAACAGATAAAATATACCACTCAAGTGTCGGGAGGAACAGAAGTGAGTTCCCAAAAATAGAGCATATCTCACTACATAAGTTCCTTTAAATCCTCCTAATCACACGCCTACTAGGACCTGGTAATGCCTGAAAGGCATAAGTCATCAAAACTTACTCACCGTTCGAAAACGTAGGATCATTCTTCAAGTGATCAAGCCAATTGCAATTGAAGCACTTACGCTTCACTTTAGCTAGATGACATCGTATAACAAAATGTCCCTATATGTCATGGGAGTGACATACTACGCCAGCTTCTTCTTCGCATAAGCTTGATCTTCCTTTTATCATGGTCTTTATGCCTCGGGTGGAGTTTCGACTGCTTTCTACTTTCATTACCTCAGCGGTATCTCATGGAGGAGAACCATCCCAATGAGATATTCAAAATTAGACCCTAATAAGGATAAGGCTAAGCAATGCATCCCCAACCAATGCTTAGGACCTAAGGCAAACCTCTTTGCCCACAACAACGGAGCACCGACCATCTCAGACCCCAAAAGCAAAAGGTTGAATTGATCAACACTCCTTCACTGAAAAACTGCCTTGCTCGAGATGGATGGAATACTTAAGCTACGTGTCCTTCTCGATCTCAGAAATGAACTGAGAACCAAAGCAACGTATGAATTAATTCCAAATCATAGGCTTGCTCATCAGCCACACAAACACTACATCCTACCCAGCCAAAGTCTCCCTTCTTTAATGCCGAGAAATAATCTTCCTTAAGAGAACATTCCCTAGACTTATCTCGATGAAAGCCCTCTCTTGCTTGTACCCAAGACCGTGTCTTAGCAATAGTATCGAGACTCAGATATGGCTTCCCTCTATGATTGAGGAAATTTTGACAATGCTTTAAAGAAGCTAAAACTGGTGGAGTTAGAAATACTGATGCCCTAAAGGCCACACCAATTCTGATGCCATCAGCATCTGCAGGAAATGTTTACAGACGATGGAATATATTTTGCGGTAGCTAAATAATCTCTGAACTAATCAAGCATCGTCCACAATCGCTCGTGCAGTCCATCTGCTAATACTGATAGCCCGATGAAGATACCTTAGCAACTAGTGATAAAAACAAATTAAGTCCAGAAGACAACTAGTGTATACAATATAATATAACAAAAAATACAACTACACTCTCTCTACTATCTCCTTTCACCAGGTTGATTAACTCAAACTGGTCTACTTAGTCTGAGTGTCGAGCCTAAGCTCTGATACCAAATATAACAACCCGCTCTTTGTAGAACCCAAAATCTTTGTAGAACCCAAAAAGTCATCTCATAACAACGATAGACTCCTGAATACGACAAATGATAGACCGTCGAGGTAAAATTAGAACAAAACAGTATACCAAGACATCGATAGGGTCTTAAATTGGAATGACAATATATAATATGCTAAATATATGTGAACAAATTAAAATAACAATATATAAGAGACCGCACTAGTGGAAGCAACTGATAAATAAATATCGGTACAGAAAGTCGGAATACATCAACTCCAAGAAGAACAGAGTTCTAAATAAGTATATGATACAACAGTCTCGTATACAAATAACAGGTCTGTCATGCACTACTAAAATATCAAGTATACACATCTCAAAATATCAATGCCATGCCTCCAAATCCAGCTGTGCATCCTAATTGCATATCCTTAAAAGCACCCGGTTCTCTAACTACTCAGTCGAGTAGCCCAGAATTGTCAAGACATAAGCAGACAAAGGAAAAATGCGAGTCAGACATAAATTCTAGTGTGAGGAGAACTATCTCAAAATTATATATATCAAAACTATATACAAATAAACAAGAATAACCGAATCACAACCGACCCTCTCCATAAATATGGCTCAGAGTTAATCCTGGTCGTCCATAAACAAGTACAATAAACTCATCCAAAAGATAGGGGATCAAACCATAATCTCTTCTTCTCATCTAATCAACGAGTCGGCACAACTAATATAATGTGACTGACACGTAAATATATACCGTGATAAAAGAAATCGTAGTATATAAGTATAGAAGTGATAAAAGTGCGATAATATAAGTCTACACTATGCTACACACGATGATAATATCAATCAACCAATATAGCACAAGCACAACATAACAATGAAGGATAACTCGAATCAATACTCTGTCATTACTAATGCGTGGAGTCAACAATGGACACTTATCGCGATCCAACGATTCAAGATAAATAAGGTCAATACACTAACGTACTCAGACATTCATCGCGATCCAATAAAAAATAGAGTTAGCACACTTTTGATCTATAATAAGTAGAGTCAACACACTAATGTATTTAGACATCTATCTCGATCTTATAATAAGTTGAGCCAGCACACTAACGTAGCCAGGCATCTACCACAATCCAATGATAGAAAGAGTCAGGACACTAACGTACCCAAATATCTATCAGGATTGAATAATAAATAGAGTTAGCACATTAACATACCCAGACATGTATCTTAATTGTATATTAAATAGAGTCGACATACTAACATACCCAGTCATCTATCTCGATCTTATAATAAGTAGAACCAACACACAAACATACCCATACAACTACCACGATCCAATAATAAATAGAGATCGCACACTAACGTATCCAAACATCTATCATAATCCAATAATGTATATGGTCATTGATATAAGACCGATAACATGTACGGTCACTATTATAAGACCGATACAATTTATCTAATTTTACGTACCCTGGGGTAAACCCCCGAAGGTATTGAATCCATTCCATTCGATCATACACACTCATTAGACGTGATCGTGTGACCAATCGTCGTGCTGACCCCATACCTGATCGTTATTGATTCCAAAGGAATCACCTAGCATTCACATTAAAGTCTCAAGCTTCACCTTGCATCTTGCCTCCCCGAGTAGCCCAGAGCCTCCTTGAAGTCGTGCTAAGACACCACAAAAAACGCATTCGAAAGGGGAAGACATTCCTTGAAATTGTTTACTATCCAGGGGTTCAGTCAATTGGGGATTTCATTCAATCGACTGCGCCCAATTGGCTGAACCCAATTACCCCGGTCTATTGTTCTGGGATCCCCCATGGTCAATTCTTCTGCACTAGTTCAGTCGACCGATCTTTTATTCAGTCGATTGAAATTGCCAGGTTCTGGCAATGAACCCGGGCAGAGAGTAAATCCACCAAACAGTCACCGATTCGCGTGCCGTTTCTTCCAACGCTGTGCCTAATTAGTTACCTTACTCCCAGAGCCAAACTTCATCCCATCAGACTCTAATGGGATTCGTTTGTTGATATTTTGGACGTGAATTCCATAAGTATTCGAAAACAAATTTCGATCCAGAAATCAACTCTTTGCACGAGTAGAATTCGATGGGAGATTATAGCAATTCGGCTTCTTCTAACATGCCAAAACGACATACCGACCTCCTTGAATCGTGCGCAGCTTGTAAGCGTGTCGATACACACATTCGTGCACGCTGAGGCACGCACGTTAACACAAACATACGACTTTACAAGTCACATTTCGGACTTCACTGGAGCGAATAGTCGACCCGGTGTACTCTCACGCAACTTGGGCATGCGATAGTTGCTATGGTGACGTGAATTACCCGCAACGAACTTGTATTCAATAATATTTCTATATAATCAAACAATTGTGTGTATTTGTGTGCGCGTATAAAGAACCAAACTTACAATAACTCTAACTACAATTCACACAACGTATTGATTGTTGTATATCTTCAAATACACGTACATGTATATTTGCCATACTTATATACATACACGTATATTTAAATAAGTAATTCATTTATTACTTTTACTTACTAATCTTTTCAATAAAAGCAAAGATATTTCTTTATACTATTTTATAAACTCCTCAAACCATTTTATAAAATACAATACTAGCTTAAAAATCAATTTCTCCATCTAAAACACTTAATTTGCTTCATTGAAAATCAAGTATTCATCCATTTATAAAATCTCATATCTATTTAATAAATTATATTCTTCATTTATAAAATATTCAAACCATTTTATAAATACTAATTAAGCTTCATTTGTTATTTTATGAAATATCTTACCATTTTATAAAATACCTTTATCACCTATAAAAGTCATTCTTCTATTAAAAATATATTTTTAAATACTAATTTAGCTTCATTAACCATCTAATCATTTTAATGATAGAAGTAGAGTTCAAAACTTGTTAAATTAGCTTGTTAACTAATTTCAAAATCATTTGAATTAGTTTAATTATGACCAACTAATGACATGCACTTGGTTAGTTAGAAGTATGGGGTGTTACAAAATATACACAACAGTGTCAAATTATGCACCTAAACCATAATCAAATATGGATCAGTTGTATTATGTACCATATCAAAATTCAAGTTAGCATTAACTAGCCATAAAAGTCGTTTTATACTAATAACGTTCCATTAATTTCGGTAAACTTGGTTCTGAATTTCCAAGAGAATCTTGCACTAATAAAGTTTAATATAATGTCGTGTATAATTTTTGAGTGTAGACATACAAAAGGAACTAAAACCTTTAGAATGGTAAACGCTGCCATTTGAGACTATCTAATACAATAGTTTATCAAGTGTTTCAAATTATAAAATAAGATATTCTTTTTCAAACAAGAATTGCAACTTCAGGTAGATTTCGAGTCCAACTTCGATGATGCTTATTAGAGTGGAAGACCACCTCCGAATCATGTAAATGCATCTCTTCTCCATCCCTTGAATTATTATTTTGCTTCCAAGCTCTAACCTTCTCAAATGTTTGGTTAGAGGAAGATTTCTCGGTTTGGTGTTGGATATAGCCGCCAGTAGGTTATCGAAGCGCGCCACAATCACCTCTATTCCCATGAGATACGTCATTAGTGTGATTTATTATCTTGATTTTGCATAAGTTATCTCTTGATCTCGGGTTTTAAATGTTAAGTTATATTTTCTTGTAGGAATATGCTCCCCTCATGCATGTAGCTGTGTGAGCGGTTCTCCCTGCTCAAATTAGATAAGTACAAATTTTTATTAGCCTTCATCATTGATTCGTAATTTAAATTATAATTACTTATAATTTGCCTACTTCCCTTGCAGGAGTCCCTTCTGGTCTGAGTTGAGGATCGGCCGCCTCCAGTAGTCATGCGATCGAGAATGATTCCACTCCCATTATTAGCCATTTGCTTCCAATGAGCATGATTAAAATGGAAGGTTTTTCTACTAATAGTTTTATAACTATCAGTATAACGGGAAAGACAAGGGTCAATATAGAGCTGTGTTGGTTTGTAATGTGATGTAGAAATACATATGACAGAGATTCGAATACGTGCTTCAACATCAGAAAGTTTGGAATTCTTCATGTGTAATAAACAATAGGACAAGGCTATAATTTAGGATTCATTATCAACTTGCCATACATCATATGTCAAATCACTGAGTAAAACATGTTAAACTATTTATTTCCATGCATGAGCATACAACATTGTCAAATGATAAAAGGCTAGCCAACCAACGAGAGTAGTTGTAGTTCGTTCATTTTTACAGTTCTATTGCAATACCTCAATAAAAGTAATAAATAACCAACCAGATTAGTTCCTTTGTTGTTAAGCTTTAATACATTACCACATAGATTTAAATAAATGTGTATTTCGTCTGTTATTACCAATCTTCGATTTCATCTTGTTAATTATAACAGACAGGAATCAGATCATTCATTACGCACGTGTGTGTGTGTACGCATAAGCATACATACCCCACCACCCCATCCTTCTTACATTAAATAATTAAGGATTATCTTTTTATTTGCGACAAAAAAGTTATGGGTGGTTTCATATAAGTTAGTGTGAATATGCCTTTATTCTAGAAGAAAAAGTACCAAAATAAATGCAAAAAACTTTCAATATGCAAGACAAGAGAAAGATTAGAATAAACCTAGCAGGTTTTTCCAAAACTACATCGTATAAAGAGTTGCTTGATGTTTGATCCCAGAATGGGTTCGTTTATCACCGATATTTAGATACAATGATTTATATTTTATTTTCATAACAAAATATCTCAAACATCCATTGAAGCTTATTGTGAATGTGCTTCTGCGTGTGTTTCTTTTATCAATCCGTGCTGCCATATGGACATGATCACAGCCATCCATCTGCTTCAACGCTTGAGATTCATTCTTCTTATTGGTGAGGATTACCTCTTACTCGGGCTGCTACATCAAGGCCCAGTTTACTTCTTTATATAAATACTTGTAGTTAGCTATTGTTTCTGTATCGAATTATCTTTACAATTCTTCAATCTGTATCAATTCTACTTCAACAAAAGAATACCAATTACAATTTATCATCATTTTGTAATATGGTATCAGAGCATTGAAGAGCCTAACAACATAAGTTTGAGATCCACAATCTTTTTCATTGTTTCTCTCATTTGAAGATTGCTCTTTATTCTCTTCTCACAATTCTTGTGCCTCGCCAATACTGTTTGGCTGCATTACACATTCAAGAAACCAGATTAGTCACTTATAAGATGGCAGACAAAGAAACAGGTGATGAAAGATCATCAACCACTTCAAGAAATGACAAAAGGGAAACTGTTGTATCAGAAACAGCATTAATCAAACCCAAAAGTCAAATTATCACCATCCCGCTTGATGAAGACAACTATATAGTCTGGAAATATCAAATTGAAACAACCTTGAAGGGATATGGCCTTCAAAATTATATCAAAGGGACAATAGCTATACCACCTGCAGTCATAGAAGAAGACAATGGAGCAACAGTCAGCAACCCAGAATACACAAGATATCTAAAGCAAGATAACTTACTATCGTCATGGTTACTATCATCCATCAGCTCAAGTCTATTATCACAAATTGTTGGCTGCAACTCGTCGTATGAAATTTGGTCATCAATAGAGCGGATATTCAGCTAACAATCAGCCGCAAGAATTATGCATTTTAAAAGACAGTTGCAGAATTCAAGAAAAAATGATATGCCAATGAGAGAATATCTTGCAAAGATCAAAGCTTTATGTGATAGACTTAATGCAATTGGTCACAAAATTTCTAAAAGCAAGCAAATTCTCACCATAACAAATGGACTCGATGATGAGTATGAATCAGTGGTAACTTCATAGCATCGCAATAAACTCTACCAGATTTACAGTCTGTCCAGTCTGCTTTACTTGCCCATGAGGGTAGAATTGAACAAAGAAAAGCCATGCAAAGTGAATTTTCAATTAACTATGCTAGCAGTTCAAGAAATAGAATGCAACAGGGCAACAAAGCAAATCAAGGAAGCAAACAGGACGGTCAAAAAAATAATTACACACAAAGAGGAAGGGGAAGATAGATCAACAACAATAGAGTAAAATGCCAAATATGTGAAAATTTTGGTCATATAGCTAGCAAGTGCTATTTCAGATTCAATAAAGACTTCACTGTTACACAGCAAACTCAAAGGAATCCCAATATTAATATGACACAACTGGATCAACAGCAGAAAAGCAACAATGAAGGTTCAAGAACTCAATCAATCAATTCAGATGAAGCCAAATTAGATAACACAAGCCTGTATGATTGGTACCCAGACTCGGGAGCAACTAATCATGTGACAAGTAACCTTCAAAACCTCAATTTAGACAACAAAAGTTACACAGGCATGCAAGCTATACATTTGGGTAATGGTGAAACAACAAGTATATCACATGTCGGCATAGGAACTATTCAAGGTAAAAGAGAATTATATTTAAACAATTTATTGAGAGTTCCTGAAATTAAAAAGAATTTAATTAGCGTATCTCAATTTGCTAATGACAACAAAGTATACTTTAAGTTTCATCCAAATTTTTGTTTAGTTAGAGATTTGCTAAGTAAAGATATATTGTTGCAGGGTAGTTTGAGTAAGGGACTGTACAAATTTAATGTTGTGAAGAAATCTGAACCTACAGTGAAGAAGTATTGATGCAACAGTGTTCACACCAGTGTTCAAAATAGGAAACATATTTTAGATCATTGGCATTGTAAACTAGGGCATCCTAGTATGAAAATTGTAAAAAGATTTTTGATGGATAATAAAATTTCATTTCAAAATAATGATATTTCTGATATATGCACACAATGTCAGTTAGGAAAAAGCCACAAATTGCCCTTCAGCAATTCTAAACTATATATAAAAATCCCTTTGAATTGACAGCTGCAGATCTATGGGGACCATCCCCATTGAATTCCACACAAGGGCACAGGTACTACTTATCTTTTGTGATGCATATACTAGATATACATGGATATTTTTTCTCAAATCAAAATCTGAAACTCATGATGCCTTAGTTCAGTTTATTTCATTGGCTGAAAAACAGTTTAACTATAAGGTAAAAATTATGCAAACTGATGGAGGGGCTGAATTTTACCCACTTAAAAAATATTTTCAAAACAAGGGTATATTACATATAATCACTTGTCCTCACACATCTGAGCAAAATGGGCTTGTCGAAAGAAAACATAGGCACATAGTGGACATAGGCCTAACACTATTATCTCAAGGGTCATTACCCTTAAAATATTGGAAAGAGGCATTCACCACAGCCGTTTATCTTATAAACAGGATGCCAAGTAAAGTGCTTGATTATAAATGTCCTTATGAAAAATTATTTGGCATTAAACCTGATTATGATAATCTAAAAACATTTGAGTGCTTATGTTTCCCCTGTCTTAGGCCTTACAACAAAAATAAATTGAGTTTAAGGTCAAGTCCATGTACCTTTTTAGGATATGCTACAAACCAAAAAGGATACAAATGTCTTAACAAAAATGGTAAAATTTATATATCAAGATATGTTATGTTTAATGAAAATAATTTTCCTTTTGCAGATAAAAGACCGACAGACAGTAAAGACACAACAAATCAATGCACTGATTATGTCAATGTATGCTTGCCCACCATACCAGAATTAACTATTCAGGAAGAACGGGGAAACAATGGAAGACTTGAAAGATCACAATCTATTGCAGAAACAAAATCTGATTATAGTGCAAGTTGTACACATGAGTGGCCAACACAACAAGTTGAAGAAAATGATGAAGCGCAATCACCTGATAACTCAACATCTAGCAGTAATCGACCAGTAGTCACAGACATTAGACATAATGTGCAAGAAACAGGGCATCATATGATGACAAGGTCGAAAAGTGGCATTTTCAAGCCTAAAATATACAATACAATTGCTGATATCATGGAACCAGTCACATATGAGCAAGCAGTTAAAAATATAGAGTGGAGAAATGCCATGAAAGATGAGTATGAAGCATTAATAAAAAATCAAACATGGGATCTAGTCACCACAAAGGATAAAAACATTGTTGGATGCAAATGGACCTATAGGATCAAAAAGGATGCTAGTGGAAAAATAGCAAAGTTCAAAGCAAGGCTGGTTGCTAAAGGCTATTCTCAACAATTTGGGTTTGACTTTAACGAAACCTTTTCTGCTGTAGTCAAACCTACTACCATCAGGATCATACTTACCATAACATTAAACAATCAATGGAAAATTAGACAACTGGATGTACATAATGCTTTTCTCAATGGAGACTTACAAGAAGAAGTATACATGCGTCAACCAAAAGGATACATCACAAAAGGAAGTGAAGATAAAGTCTGCAAATTACGTAAAACTATTTATGGTCTCAAACAAGCATCAAGAGCATGGTACGAGAAGCTCAAAACGACATTAACAAAATTGGGATTCAAACCAACCAAGGCAGACAACTCATTATATACCAAAACCATTAATCATGAAGTCACATATATATTAGTGTATGTTGACGACATCCTCATCACCGGGAGTAATGAGAGTGACATCATTAAAGTCATACAGCTGTTGGATCAAAACTTTGCAATCAAAGACTTGGGGACACTTGATTATTTTCTTGGAATTCAAATTAGCAGACCATCACAAACAGAAATGTTTGTATCTCAAAGACAATATGCTTCAGAAATTTTGGTTCGTGCCAACATGGATCAGGCTAAGCCTCTACCCACGCCCTTGGTCAGCAATTTACAATTATCCAAAACCAAAGGGGAACCTATTGGTAATGTTAAACAGTATCGAAGTATTGTAGGAGCTCTACAGTACTTGACCATTACTAGACCAGACTTATGCTATAGTGTAAACAAAGTTTGCCAATTTATGCAAAACCCCCTAGATAGCCACTGGAGGGCGGTTAAGCGTATTTTAAGGTATGTAAAAGGTACTCAAGACTATGGTTTGCTGTTAACTCAAAGTAAAGAAGTAAATATACAAGCTTACAGCGATGCCGATTGGGCTAGCGATGCTGATGATAGACGATCCACCTTAGGCTATTGTGTTTATATAGGTGGCAACCCAGTCTCCTGGTGCACCAAAAAGCAACCAACTATATCACGTTCGAGCACCAAAGCTGAATGCAGGTCAGTAGCAAGTACAGCGGCCGAAATAATATGGATACAAACCCTAATTCATGAATTAGGGCTTGAGCTGAAAGGAAAACCGCTGATTTGGTGCGATAACCTGAGCACTGTCTCCTTATCTTTGAACCCGATCCAACACTCTCGCACCAAACACATTGAAATTGACCTATTTTTCGTACGTGAAAGAACAGTAGCGAGAAAACTAAAGATTAGGCATGTTCCTTCCTTCTACAACGTGCTGACGTCCTTACAAAATCACTTTCTTTCAAAAATATTGCTAGATTAAGAGAGGAAATGAATATTATTGATGGCAGCAGATTTCATGGTGGCAAAAGGAAAGGAGATGGAAACCCTAGCTTCGATTGAGGGTGGGTATTGTGAATGTGCTTCTGCGTGTGTTTCTTTTATCAATCCGTGTTGCCATATGGACATGATCACAACCATTCATCTGCTTCAACGCTTGAGATTCATTCTTCTTATTGGTGAGGATTACCTCTTGCTCGGGCTGCTACATCAAGACCCAGTTTACTTCTTTATATAAATACTTGTAGTTAGCTATTGTTTTTGTATCGAATTATTTTTACAATTCTTCAATCTGTATCAATTCTACTTCAACAAAAGAATACCAATTACAATTTATCATCATTTTGTAATAAAGCTAAATCAATTAGTGTTGCATAAAATACACCATGTGTTGGAAACAAACCAATTAAAATATAATGGAATTGCTTACCGAACTAAGAAAGCAATGGCGGTTTTTCCCTTGAAAACCCTTCAAGCTACCATTTACAGTTAAATACATCCCGTTCCTTCAACATCGAAAGGAAAAACATAGCTTAGACAATTTGTACGTTGATGGGACTAAAACAAGAAAAAGATAAATTAAACCTTAATAAGAAGAATGATAGGGCTTACTCAATCATAGTCATCTCCTCATTTTCAGAGACTTCATTCCTGCAATATAAAGACATTGGTCATAAGCCATGATAAAAAAGGAATCTGAATCGCTGATTTACGAACATTAAATTTTAGTTTAAAGGATAAATTCCAGCTTGCTGCTGGCTTAATTTCCCTCGCATCCGATCTTAGATTACTGAATATTGTAAATTGACCGATCAAGTTGTTTACACCCCTTCCACTTATCCGTAAATTAATAAGTGGGTAGATAATGAATTATCCTTTTAATGATAATTATGAGAATGCAAAAAATTGCAGGTCTCCCGTGATTCTGAAATTTTCAATATTCACTTAATATTATGATTGCAAACTTGCCACGATAATTAAATTCAAACTATGATTGCAAACTTAACCTAATGTCCTTTAGTTCTTTACAAAATGAACTATTTTTTCATCTCTAAAAAAAAGTAGTAACATAATAAATTCAATAGTTGTCCAAATAAAATTGAACTATATAATAAGAATCAAATGACAAATCAAGGTACCTATGAAGCAAACAAGAGTTTCCCTTCCAGACAAATCTGTAACATGCTGCAAGAAGAAAAATAAAAACATTTACATGTCATTTATTTGTACTCAATATTAAGTTTCTTGTAAAAGAAGTAGCTGTTACTACTGTTAAAAATATAAATAACAATTCAACATATTATAAAATCTTCTTAAAAGCATGTGTTGTGAATGTTCCTTGGACTATCATAAATAGGATTAATTGTCATTATATTTGTTTTTTGTTTTTTGAGTTTGGTTATAGTCAATACTTTCAATTATGTTAAATTCCCCACAATTCTGAAGAAAAAAGAGTTAAGCCGAACAGATCTTCTAATTAATTTCTGTGTTGGGTGGCATCTAAGAAACCTATGTTCTGCTTCATAACTATGGAGAATCTAATTCAAACTATGTACTGACAGAATCTATCATTTTTACATGATATATCATGAAGAATAAGACATAATTTACGTCCTAAGACAATGTTGCCAAAATAAAATTTAGAAGATGGACATAAAGACATTTGATCAACACTGGATTGTCTAACAGATATTGCAGTGTTTACAGGTAAAATTAAAAGACCAAACTCATCTATGACAGCATAGTAGCCTGCCACAAACATGGTTTATTTTTAGTAAAAAAATGTACACATTGATGATGGCTATATACATCGGAACCGTGTTAAAAGATTGTGAAGATGAGTTTATTTAGGAGACAAGTGGCTCTAGAGGTTCAAGTAATTGCAGTCTTAGTTAAGTAGTAACTCAATAAACAATTGTTAGCCCTCTTTAAAGTTGCATTATTGGATTCCATATAATTTTACAAGCGTTCTAGCAGCCCTCTTTAATGTACAATTGTCAGTCCTCTTAACCTCCAAGTTCTATTCTTTTTCAATCTTTCTAAATCTAGCAATAAAAGCAAATGAATTCAAAAAGAAAGCAATCAAATTCTAGTTCATTTGATTTTCATAGTTCCCTGCTCTTTACAATTTAATCATCAATAAAACATCTAAGAATGTAATAAAAAAAAGTGTTTAACCACAAAAGTTAATGTAAGGATTTATAACTGCTAATTTAATTTATAAAAATTGAAACAGAAATATTACCCATTCGCATCTATAGCAATCAATTGGAATCCTCTGAAATTTGTAATCCTTTTTTAATGACGCTTTTCACCGACAAATTTTTTTAAACCAAAACGGGTGTAGTTCATAATGTCAGAAGGCAACAATCCATGGGCAAATAAAATATGTTAAATAAGCACGTACACATTTTGGAATACACAGGAGAGAGACTAAATTTGTGACGCCCCACCTCTATACCCACGCTAGCCAAGAACACTCCGGAGAAGTGCTGTCAACTAGCATGGAGAATAAGGCTGTTGAGGAGCGACCATCCATGTAATTGCTTATCACACGGTGGCTATAAATAATCTTCGGAAACAAACATAGAAATAATCATATCACAAATCAGTCACAGATATCCATATCACAAAGGCGGAAGAAGATATGAATATATATAACTAACACATGAAAGTGTACATCAGAGTAGTGGTCAATAAGATCCACGATAATACAAAAGAATAGCAACACGTGCTATACAAAAGAATACAACTATGAGTCTATATCTCAAGTGTATACAACAAAAACTGCTAATCTAAACAGTTAGCCAAAAGTCAGAGTGATGAATCTCTGGGAAGAAGTCAAGCAGAAGCACCTGTAACATCTCGGTCTGATCCGAGTATTATTTAAGAAAATAATAAACGGATCAGTCTAGCTATAAATATCAGATGACATGTATAACATAAAAGATATGGCATAAACATAAACATCCATAACGACATACCACTATAAGTATGTAAATAATGATCAACAGAAGATCAATCAATAAGAGATAATCAATATCACAAGAATCTTCTCAAAGATTCGAAGGGGGCATCATACCCTAAACTTGTACTCATAACAAGTCAATGACATAAATTCCAGAAATCAACACGAGAAATCCAGAAATCATAAAAAGGGAAAGAGGCCTATCACATGACGGTCCGAAGACCAAGGGGAGCTACCCCACATGTGTGAATGGAATCACACAGATTAAGGTCCAGACTAACCAAAAAGCAAAAAGGTATGTGTGAGTGGAATCACACAAGTGGTGTCTAGTCTAACCTCGCAACAAGAGACATCGCACAGTTGCTAGTCTAAATCATCAGAATGATCGTCATGATCAACGAGAAGTGTCAATTACACTAAGCTAGTAAATATAGAAGTTTAGCTTCATGTCCCATAACCACTTGCTTAACTTAAATATTTACGAACAAACTGTAAATCTTCACTAATAAAATTGTCACAAGAGGTTCAATCGAAAAAGTCCAGGAATTAACCGACGAAGTGAACGCAAGCGTTTCATAGCACTTGTTTTACTAAGTCGTTTAATTAGATTTCTCATCCGAGTGAGGTAAAGGTTTGTATATACTAATAGATTGGAAAATGGTTTAAGAAAAGAGCTTTGTTATTAAAAATAGAGTTGAAATTGTTTGTTAAAAGAGTTTTGATATTTACTACTAGTATTAAAACCTTTATATTTTAAAATGACAAATTACAGAAGAGATTGTAGAAACAATCATCACAAAGATCACATTCGGAGATGTGAATAAAATCCAAGGAAATCGGCTCAAAAGCATCAAAGTGGAAGTTCCCCAACGACCAAACGTGGCCGAGATAACCAGAGATGGTTTGTCTCGAAGAATGGTCAACTCAGCATCTCAACAAAGCAAGTTCTGTTGAATGTTTTTCAGATAAGATCGCCTACGGAGGGGGGGTCCAGGGGGGGTGGCAACCCCCCAAGGTGGGGGTGCGGGGGCAACGCCACCGCTTACGGGGTTCGACCTGCCCGGTCAGGTCGCGGGGGTCCAGGGGGCAGCGCCCCCGGCGGGGTGCGGGGCAGCGCCCCGACCAAAACGGTACGACCTAGTGAAGATAAAATGAGGTCTAACGACCTAAGGACTCAAGGGTCTAACGACCTAACGACTCAAGGGTCATACGACCTAACGACTCAAGGGTCCAACGACTCAGCGACTCAAGGCTCCAACGACTCAGCGACTCAAGGCTCCAACGACTCAGCGACTCAAGGGTCCAACGACTCAGCGACTCAAGGCTCCAACGACTCAGCGACTCAAGGGTCCAACGACTCAGCGACTCAAGGCTCCAACGACTCAGCGACTCATGGACGAAACGACTCAGCGACTCATGGACGAACGACTTAACGACTCATGGACGAACGACTTAACTCCGAACGACCTAAAAATGGCCAGAACAACTCAAGTGCAGAAAATTCAACAAAACGCTAAAAATTGGAGTTTTTTGCCAATCCAATCCAAACCAAATGCTAACATGCATGCAAAAATGATAGGGAATCATTCCCAACAGTCCAATATAATTATAGGCTAGAATTGTGAGATAAAAATCTCACATTTGCACTAAAATTTATGAAGATGAAGCTTGAAAGCAAGGAGAAGCAATCCAAAGCTTGAATCCAATATCTTCTACTTGAATTTGGAGTTGAATGATGGAGTTGCAATTGAATTTGAGCTTGGAGTTTTAATTTCCCATTCTCTTCACCATTAATGCTAAAGCTTGAGTTAGTTAGGAAATTTATGAAGAGTGAGGAGAAGAGGGTTGGAACTTGGGCTTAATAGGCTAAACTAACCCAAAGTCCAAAGCGGGAAAAGTTAGTGAAATTTCACTAACTCCAAACCTATCGATGTTTATACTTAAAAAGTTGTAAACGACATTTCGAACTCAATGGAAGTGGTCTCGAGTCCTAATTTGACCGTTTGCAAAAAGTAGTTTTTCGGACCAAAATCCGATAACGATTTAATATTTAAATAAAAATATTTAAATGTAAACTCGATAAATATGCGGGTTGTTACAAAATTCATTAGTTATACTATAAAAAAAAATTCATAATAAATTTGTTAATTATAACGAGTCTGGCTTAACGTAGTTATAGCCAGTTGAAGTAGGATTGGAAAAATGCAAGACCGTTATGTTTACATAAAAGACTAAAGTTAATAGATCACTCACTGATATTTCTTCTTTGTAATACCCCTGCAGTTTTAATTTTAGCAGAAACATGGTACTTTTTGAAACCAATAAAAATTGCATCCCAATCGCTAATTTTAGAATGTAACATAAAGATGACAGTGTTTATTGACACTAGTATATATTCTCCAGTGTTTTGATATAGTTTTCTTGGAAGCTGTATGACTTGCACATACATATAACAAAACTTTCATTTAGCACAGCTAAGTACTATACAAATTTGTTTGGCTTATACCCGATATATTACTGATATGGTGCATGTATGATTGCCCTGCTATGGATGAAAATAAAATAAAAAATAAAAGTGAACTCTATAAATCTTCTAAACACAACTTTCTTCTTGTAAATTTACACCCTATATAAGTTAAGACTTCAGAATTTTTGGGGAATTTGATAAAAAAACGTAAATAATCAGTATTGCACCAAGTTGTAAAGATTAATATCTAAATCTTTAGCATAGTAATAGTTTATGAAATTATATCTCTGGTGTAAAATAATAGCGAGTTAAATTGTGCATTGGAAAAGGACAAATAACTATGGTGACATTCAAAACCTAAAATTTCTATGCTTTGTACTCAACCTAATTTGTTGTTAATTTACAACTGTACCAGAGAAATAAGTATTGCAATCAATAATTCCTGATAAAACAACTTCAAGCAACCCATTTTGTGTCGGTATAATTAAGTAAAACAAAAACAGCACCCAAGTATCAAATCATAAAATTGATTTGAATGGATAATCATGAAACCAACATTGTACATTACATCAAAGCGCTTAATTTTTAAGATATATTTTCATGATATATTGATGTCTCGAAACAAAATTACTATCATCAATGGTACATAAATAATCATTGGACCAATGTAGTTCTGCATAAAATTAAAAATAAGCAGGTGATAATTGAAATGTACCTTGTTTTCTCTACTGTATTTTTAGCGTGTTGTAATATGCAGTTATCACCAAAAACATTTGCTTTCAGCTGATGTTCTTCTCACAACATTGAGAGATCAGAAATAGTCCGAATATATTTTGATTTCTTTTATTTAATCTTTTCAGCTAACAATTTACATGTAGTGGAAACCAAATTAACCACAAGAGTCGCTATTAACATGATCAACGTAACTAAGAACCCAATTTTCTACGCCTGACCATATGAGGATTCCATCAGAAGCATATAGATAGTCTTCAATTGCAAGTTTATGCCACAAAGCAATGAAGTGTCTCCAACTACCATACCTCTCCTGACTTCTCCTGACCAAGTCAGCTGCCAAAGCTTCCATGTCAAAGTACCACATGCTATTACACACAGCTGAACTAATCTCCACTTAACAATACCTTTCAGTACCAAAGCATCTTTCAATCATGCCCCCACCATTGATTAAATTTTTCTTACTAATGCAGTCATTTCAATCGTATACCTCATGGGTGGGTGCAACAGCTCAAATAACGATGCACCGAGCTAAGTTGCCTATGCGAAGCAATTATATGTCTCCATGCAACCATGACTCCTTAACCAATGATTCACCAACTGATGGACACCAGCATCATTAGAACAAACATGTATCTTTGCTAGTTTCCAAATCCAAAACGAAGTTGCATCATGCCCATTCGCGTACACTATTTTCCTTGGTAAATTAGAAGGACAAGGAAGCAAACTAAGCTCGATTGCTATTAGTCTAAGCCCTCTATCTGTTAGATAAGATATCATTTCTATAGCATAACCTTTTCTCTCTTTTGATGAATTATTCGCTTGATGAATGACAAGAACAAATCATGGTGGTCTAGAATAAACAGTTTGTCACTCTCCATTGCCTCTTTTAGGTTGATTCCGTTCAACTCATGCTCAATGAGTTCTTTAGTTATTGCAACTCTGGATGACCATACACTGCTGGATCCAATTTGCTTACAATGGGAAATTCGCTTATTCTCTCTATAGACACCACATTTACACCAGCAAGGGTATATCTAGCAAACTCATTATCACTAGGACATGAAAGCCGGTCTCTCAATGTCAGAGAAGGAAATATCATACTTCAAAAATCTTTTCACTAACACTCATAACATTTGACACCATAGATGCTATAATAAGCCTACCCGCTAGCTTTGTTTCATCACTTGTTACAGAAAGTCCTTTGTATAGCCTATCCAACTGGCCATATGAGTTCTTAAAAGAAGCGTTCATTGCTGGTACGAAAGAACTAACAATCTGTTAGAAAAATAACAAAACTTTGTGAATATGAAAGAATTACACATAATAGTGGCGATTCAACATTTACATCGTAGTTTTACCAGCTGCATCAAGACCAACCATCAAAAAACGTAGTTCTCTCCTTTAGGCAAGTCAACCATAATTTGTTTGACCAAAAACTCAATTGAAAAGTGAATATTTTTCATATCAGGAAAAAAGTAAAAACATGATTTCAAAATCCCAAATTCAGCAGGGAATTTTGGAGTGGAAATCGAATTTTTTAAAATTGGAATGAATTTCAAATTCAAAATTCGCTTGAAATCAAAGGTAGAGATTCTTACTTGAGTTGCCAATGAGAAGCTGTTCATAAGGTGGCGGTAGTGAGCTATTGACAACTAGCAAATTGTTGCAAATTTTATCTAGGGTTTTCCCTATAATATGGAACCAAAAGTAAAAAGAATCTTGGTGTGGCCTTCATACAAAACCTTTGGTTGTGCGAGGAAGTAAGTTACAGTGTAGAGCTTGAGGTGAAGGATGAACAATGGTACAAAGAGATGAAGAGAAAAGGAGGAGAAATTATTTCAGGGTTTTCTTTGTTCTTTAGGGAAGATGTAAGTGGAAAAACGTAGCGGTGCCCATGAATTCCTCTGTCTCGGCTTACATATCCTACCTCTCCCTTCAAATCACAACCATTCATTATCTCCTTGTGAAATTAATTTGTGGGTCCCACTTCTAAAATGAACGAAGTAAATTTAACAGGGCACACAATTTGGAGGACATAGGAATTGATCCCAAAATAATATTAGAGTTCCCGCCATACAAAATTTGGTTGACAATTGACAACAATTTCCGGTTTTTTTTTTTAATTTTAAATTAAACATAAAACAGCAGTTTAACAAAAAAAGCTATATTATTGTGTTGTTGTAACTAACTTTTCTTGTAGTGATGGTCTATGCAAACTTTGAATTTCTATGCTTGTAGTGTCAGTTTAGGTTACATATGTATGCAGTTTTGAATTATGCATGCAGACCTTGAATTATATATGCGATTGGTTAACAGGTTAATTTATAAGTAAACCAATTAATATAAATGGTCAAGCGGTAAATGGTTAACCGTTTATATTAATCGGTTAACCGGTTAAATAGATTGGTTAACCATGGTTAAAACTAACTGGTTCGCGGCATACTTCGACCGAAATTAACCAATTACAGGTTAACTGAACCACGTTAATTTTGTGGTTAGCCGAAATATTAACCGATTTATTCTGTTATCCGATTGTGCCCGTCCCTAGAATTGACATCATTTTATTTTTATAACTATGAGTACAAACTTGAGTAATAAAAGTATAAGTTGCTCTAATGATATTTGTTCCATTTATTTTAGCCATCTTTGTAATTTTAGTTCCTACTTGTGTTAAGTATTGTTCAATTTTGCAAAAAGTATATTTTCTACCTGGTTATAAATGATGGTGCGACATATGTTTGCATATAATTTTTCTGACATTAATCTAGTACAGAAGTATAATTCATAATGTAATTTAGAATCCTAGAAACTCGCTAGAGAGATATCGTTTAAAGTAGAATTCTAGTTTCTTTTTCCATAATTTCTAAACATTTCATCCATGCAAGAATCGTTCTCAAAAGTTAATCTTTAAAACTGCTGCTTGTGAGTGCACTAGTATGGATTACTGTAAGGAATATGACATATTATCTCTCATAATTTTCATCACCTCACCAACTGATGGCCTTGGCGTTGAATTTTCTCCATGCATCTCTCTCAATCTTCATCATAACCCATGGCTTCTTCCTCTTTAAATTTTTTGCCCAGCAAGACATCAATCATATTCCATAATCCATCCATTCCATACGAGTTAAGCTTCAACTGAGGCCTGACCATGGTCGCTAACAACTGTGAGTTCTTTGGTGAAAATGGTTCAACTCTAGTATTAAGCTCTAAAACTAGCACCCTAAAGCCATACACATCGCTTTTCTTTGAAGCCAAACCCAAATGAAAGTAACTTAGGTCAATATATCTTGGAGATCCTATCATCATGTTATTATGGTTAACTGAACAAGAAACCATGTCATAAAATCCCAACTGTGCAGATCCAAAATCACATAGTTTTGGATTGAAGTTTTCGTCAAGAACATTAGAAGCTTTCAATCTCCATGAATAATTGGAAGGTCATAGTGTTCATGTAGATGCTTCAAAGCCATTGCTATCTGATATGCAATAGACACCCACTGAGACCAAGAAAGAGTAGTAGTAGTATTATGTAGTTCATGTAGCATATGATGACATGCTATATTTGGATGACTGATGTTGACATGGAGAAAAACTTCGAGTTCTTTTCTCAACTTGCAATAAAGGCGCTTGCTTGGTTCATGTACTTCGACCGCAGCTTCCATCTTGTTTGAAAATCTACCAAGGCGTGCTGTACTATAACCTTTCTCTCCAACGTCGTTTGAGGAATTTTGTACTAGAGCTTTAACATTTCTGCATGAAACTTGTATGATTTTCAAAGGACGTTTGATGATTTCTTCATCATCAGCCGCTGCGTATATATTATTGGAGCCTATATAGCAGTCATAAAATGTATTTGGAAAAAAAACTTCAATATTTGTAATATTGGTTGGAATGAGAGATTTTGCTTGTTATATGTATTTATATGACATTTGCACTATGAATCATTGAGCACGATTATTTTATTACTGATTGCACGAATGCAATAAAATGCCAAAAAAGGAAACTTCCCAACGTGTGGCTAGTAAGGAACATGAACCTGCAAGTATTAGTAGTTGCAAACAGACTGTTTACAAACGACCTTTTAATATTAATGCAGATCTAATATTATTATTCTTAGAACCCAAGATATTCTTTAACACATCCGTCAACATGTGTCATAAGAAGTATTCCTTGCTACACCTTTTCATGTCAATGATATCTCCATTAATTGAATGTATGGTATATGTGTAATGTTCGAAAACATTTAAAGCTGTTTATTTAATACGTTGGTAGTCATGTATTATTAGCTAGATCGAGTATTACTTTTTATATGCGTCTCTTTCTATTTAATTATCGTAAAATTTTATGATTATGAAAAAGGTTGGGTTCCACCCGCCTAAAATCTAGAATTAAAATGAAATATTTAATAAGTGCATAAAATATTTTCATTAGTAAAGTTCATTATTGAAATTTTAATTTTGACCTTATTTAATTATACTAAGAACTTCCTAAAAAGATATATGGTTAAATTGAATGTAATCCTAAAAGTTTATATGTTATGTTGTTCATTCATTTATAGTACCTGGTTTTATTTTATATTAATTCTTTCTAACAATGAAAAAGTGTGTGTTATTATGTTAATCTAATCTGATTATTTTGATAAGATTTTAATTTTACATTTTGAGTATTATTTATTTTGGACACGGTCAATACAATAATAACATATTATATGGATTATGTGAATGCATCCATATTATTTCTTGATGTATACTTGATGATTTTTAGATCTCACTTGAGTTTTGTATCAAACAAATAATCCAAGTATTTAAACATATTTAACTTAACACATTTCTTAAAAGTCATCTAAATTTTACGAAATTTAACATTTTGAAGTCTAATTTGAAGAGAAATAGAATATCATCAATCTTTTCATGGTCTCGACGACTTATTGGATATAATTCTAAAACCTATGCACATGTGACATGAGATGTCAACCCTACCAAGAGAATCGAGATTTCGAAAATTCAGAAAAAATGAAAAATTGTCAAAACAATGTATATTCATGTTCATGACGTACTTTTATCATTTCTTTATATGTACTCATACTTCTCTGCATTTTCTTCTCTGCATTTTTTTTAAACATGAGATCTAACTCGATAAGTTTGGTGATTTATTTCAATTGAAGTAAACTTAGAAAATTTTATACTCATGTAGTACTATTGAATGAAAGTGATTTTGAGAGAAACTTTTAGTGCATTATGTTTAATAATGGATACGTAATAACTACTGGCTCGTGACTTTATCTTTGAATTATGTTGGACTTATTTGCGGAGGTACTAAACTCTCCTAAGTAGTGCATTAAGTTTACTTATCCTTTCTATGTTTTCTAAATCATTTTAGTCTATTTCATAATTTCTCCTCCTATAGATGAACTAAATATAATCTATCTAGTTATTTATGTGATTAAAAGTTTTGCTCAAAATCGCTTTCATTCAATAGTATTACATGATTTTTAAATTTTTACCGTTTACTTCATCTGAAGTAAATCACCAAACTAATTAAGTTACAACTCATGTTTAAAGAAAATATAGAGAATTATGAGTATGTATAACGGAATGACAAAAGTATGTCATAAACATGAATATACTTGGTTTTGAGAATTTTTTGTTTTTCTAATTTTCAAAATCTTTAGTCTCTTAGTAGGTTGACATCTCTTGTCACATGTGCCTAGGTTTTAGAACTTTATCCACTATGTCGTCGAGACTATGTAAAAAAATACTGATATTCTATTTCTTTACAAACTAGACATCAAGATGTCAAATTTTGTGAAATTCAAGTTGAACCTTTAAGAAATGTGATAGGTAAAATATGTTTAAATAGTTAGATTCTTTGCTCGGCACAAAGCTCAAGAAAGCTCTAGAAATCAACAATTATACATCAAGAAATAATATGAACTTAGCTACGAATCCATATGAACGAGGCGTCTGTTATCAATGTCTAGCACCTAGAAAGACTTTTGCAACAGGGACTACACCTTGTTGTTTTGATGGTATCTCTATTAATTGAATATAACTAATAATACACAACTGCCGTATTCTTTAGCCTAAATTCCATGGATTGGACCCGGTTATTCTCTACTTCTCGATTTTTTCACAAGTATGATAAGGGCCGGCCCGTAGAATTTCAATAAGACACCATCATGGCCTGCATCTTGTCCCCATATGATTCCAAAAACTTAAACCATGGCTCATCCATGATCAGCAACCCGCTCAACACAAATATGCGCATGTCGTGTTAAACCCGAGACTTAGACGACTAGGACAACAAAATATGGCCCAACATGCAATTGGCAATCCACAGGTGAGCAACTCAGACGACTGTCTGATCCGTCCCTTCAAAATTTCCATCCCTCGCCTTCCAATGCTATTATCCAACTGACCCTTTCAATAATCCATTACTTTCGATTTTGTCTCGTATGTTTTACTTCCGATTGTCCATCATATGTGAACAATGACTATTTTCGGGAGGACATGTCGAAACTGATATTGCAAAACTGTTTTTCCATTTTTTGTACATTTAATTCCTCGACGTTGGTTATTGTTTATGTCGGAGAAATTCCAATATGCTAAAATATGACAAGTGGATCCTCTGTAGCATTTTACTGTGTGTTTGAGTCCCCGTGAAAAAAATCACCTTTTAACAAAAATTGAAGTCCAAGTTAAAGGCCAATGACTAAGTTTGCTATATATGCATTCAAGTTTACTTCAATATCATGCTCCAAGTTATCCAACTCTGATATGAATGTTGGAAAGCTAATTTTACCAATTTATGATTATTACCATTTTAATTATTCATTCCGTGTTCATCATCACTTAGTAAGTGGCCAAATCTTAAATGTGACTATAGGACTCCTTAATGCAACCCAACTCTTTGCTTTCCTGTAAATTTATATGAATGGACCTGTCAATTAGAGTTTAGAAGATGTTCGTAGCTAGATTAAGTAGTAGTATATATATTCAATCATTCAGGCTCCCTTTGTAAAAACAGCATGACATATTTCCTGAAAAACACTGATGTTATGATCTAGGAGAGTAATGCTCGCGCTTTATAAGATGGATCATCAAAGTTTCCATGTTTTAGGTTCCTATGATATATAGTAAGTAGTCTATGAACTAATCGTTAGGAACATTGAAATTTAATAAGAGTCATTTCTATTTAGCAAGTGATAAAGTGTGCATGCAAGAAAAAAAATAGAAGAAATACAAACCTCGGTCTGTTGTCTTCTCTGAAGTGCAAATAATTATGGGAATACAGCCGTTTTCTAGGAAGAATATTAACTTGACGATCTACCACGATGGAATTTTGTAAAGAGGTAAATAAACTATTAGAATAGTTGAATGAAATTAGCTTCAACATATGAAGATAAGTAAAGAAATTTTAATAAAAGGGTTGCATTCCATCTCTTTAGAGTTGTATGCATTTGGCGATGGTAACACCTGTAGTACACACATACATAGTGATTTTTTATGAAAAAAGAAGAGACAAAAAAGTAAAAGAAGAATCAAATAAAAGAAACATATACTGATACACAACCAAATCAACTAGTTGTATTATCTTCTTCAAGAGCCAAAGAGCTTATATCTAACAAGAGAGCCAACTGAACAGGATAATGAAGCTTGAAAGTAACTACAGCTAACTATGATTTATTTCCATACATGTAAAAGCCAATTGATCATTCATTTGTAAACACAAGAATGTGATTAAGATAAAAAGACACTAAGTATTACCGCTGAATGTGGATATTATCAACTGCGCCGCAATATGAGAAGAACATTAACAAATCTTCTAGTGTTGCTTTTGGCAAAATATCAAGAACCTGAACTCCAAATAGGACAGCAACCATGAAACAAGAGCATATGTCTAAATCTACTGGCAAAGCTGTTAATTAAGGATAAAGAATATGTAAATTTTGCCCAGCAAGATCTTAGATTTATTGTTTATGGTTTTTTATAGGACGTGTTTAATGATCTTAGGCCTAACACTGGAGGATATAAAGTTTGATGATGTTATAATTGAAAATCTCAATGTAAATTATTTAATTGTAAGGTTTTATCATATAATATTTACGTCATTTTTTTTCTCTTATTATTTGTTCATTTCTTGTATGTTAAATGGAGAATATCAAATTATAAATCATAATAAAGTTTTGAATGCACTTGTTGTTTCAAATGGAAAGGTGTTCAATAGTGAAAATATGAAAGAAGATGATTAATCAAATGCTTCAAAAGACATGCAAATTTATTTGACAAACTTTTTTTAACCGATCAAGTTAGTATTTATTCAAAATTTTATAAACTCAAACACAATCGAGAAAGTAAATTTTATTATTTTATTTTTGATTTTTGATTTTTTGTGTATGTGATGTGATTTTTGTTACTTTTAGGAAAGAGTTGAATTTGCGTTAGAAAATATGAGTAATAACCGTTGTGTTTTGAAATATTTCGATGACTATTTATTCAAAATAAAATAACACTTGGCGTTAAGAAAAGAAGTAAAGAACTAAACCTTTTATGGTGGCCTTTAGTTGGGCCAGTCAAAAACATTTTTTTTGGATGTCAGCAGTAGCACACTATAATTAACTAGTTTTAATAAAATAATTGAGTTTATTTCAAATTATAAATTTCAATAATTTTTAATTTTATTGACAAATAAAATATTAAAGAAATAAGATTGAGCAAAATGTATCCTCTTATAATTTATTGCATTAAAAGCACCAACTCGCATCCTATAGTACACATCAAAATTTAACAAACTCAATCCTTTCTCCAAATTTAAAATTAATTCACCAAATGTGTCTCTAGTTCGATATGATCAAAATCTAACGAATGCACCTAAATCGATACCAAATGAACATCAAATGTGAACAACTATATTCTGAACTCGAATATGCAACAAAATCATCATGTAGAACTTCAAAATCTTCTTAATACTAACAAATCCATATTTTATCATCAATATATAATGGGAACTACTAAATGATTGGTGATTGAGAGGATCCTCACCAATATTACTACTCGAACCAATCGCTGAAGAGATCTCTTCTTTTTCTTTGCTTAGCCATGATCTTCTTTCTTCTCTTATTTTATTTATCTCAATTTAACAATCTTTTGAACCTGAATTTGCCAGATCCTAGAAGATATGGAGCTTGGGTATTTATGGACAATCCCTTACACTTTCTAAGGTGTATTTTCAGTTTCCCACCAAAATGAATTTCATTCACTCCAAATCATCCTCTACCTGATCCACCCCTCTACAACAAGATCTATGCTTGCAGACTTCTCAAGCACCTTAAAAATCCAAACTTTGAACCTAATTAGCTCAATCTGATCATTCCAAACTTCTCAAACACCTTAAAAATTCTAACTTTGACTACTCTTACCCCTGTATAATTGTATATGTAACTATATTGTAAATCTTTCATCTTTCTTCTCATTTCAGTCTACTACGTACTGTAGAAAAAATATTGTGATCAAGAATTATGGCATTTGAAATAGAGACAGAACTAACAATAGATTCAGATGATACTTCTACAGATTCAAATGATACAGTATATGGAATAGCTAACTCTGGCGATAATAAATTTGTTCTAGTGCTAGCTTTTGAAAACTGGGAATTTTTTGAAATACTACAATCGAAAGCTGCAATGAGATCGAGCAAAATTTATCCTCTTGTAATTTATGCATTAAAAGCACCAACTCATATCCTATAGTACAAATCAAAATTTAACAAATTCTGTCATGTCTCCAAATTTAAACATTAATTCAGCAAACGAGTCTCAAGTTCGATATATGATCAAAATCTAACAAATGCACCTAAATCGGTACCAAATGAACATCAAATGTGAATAATTCTATTACGAACTCGAGTATGCAACAAAATCATCATGTAGGACTTCAAAATCTTCTTAATACTAACAAAATCCATATTTTATCATCAATATATAATGGAAACTACTAAATGATAGGTGATTGAAATGATCCAACTTAGAATTACTCACCAATATCACTACTCAAACCAATTGCTGAAGCGATCTCTTCTTTTTCTTTGCTTAGCCATGATCTTCTTTCTTCTCTTATTTTCTTTATCTCAATTATTATACAATCTTTTGAATCCAAATTTGCTAGCTCCTACAAAATATGGAGCTCGGATATTTATGGATGGTCCCTTAAGCTTGCTATTCACATTGTTGACCATGACATTGAGCATGCTTTCACATTTTTGACTTTTCTCTCTTGGGTTTCCTTTTCTTATTAAATTTAAGGAAAGAATTTGAATTCACCTTAAAGACCATTTGTAGTTAGTCCTCATTCTGATCTAAATTGCTCAAAACTTCAAACTTGTCTGCGGTGCCTATTGGCTAGTACCTATTTGAAGTGCCCAGAATTCTAACTGAATTGCTAATTAATTCCTAGAATAAATGGAGGCCATGTTTGAAAATCTAGCCCATTAAGAGAAATAGGCACGGGTAAAGATATGGTGTTATCTACACCCGAAAAGTATTTGTTTGAATTCTTTTAAGATTGTAGTTTATATTATGTGTATTTTAGCATAATGAAATTGTATGTATTAATTGTTTATTGAGTTAGCAATTCAAATCGTATGCATTTTAACTGCTCAATTATGTTTATCATCATCATTGTTTGAGTTGGATTTACGAAGAATGGAGTGTAGGAAGAGTCGAGGTAGGAGATTTGTAGAGCAATTAACTGATTAGACCCAGTTGATTAAGGGTGTGTTCACAGCAATAATTTACTAGTCCTTGCGTTCGACACGTCAAATGTCTGAACTAAGTAACAATATTTATACATGTTTGTTTGGCATGGGAAAATGATACCTTAGCGTCCAATATGCCATACGCCAATGGCTAATTACCCACTTATAATTACAATACCCTCTTTGTTATACCCTTTTCGTAACATAAAAACATGTTCTCCTTTTACCGACTTACTATTTTCAGAATACCATTTTATTTCCTGCTTATTAAAAACTTTGAAGGATGGAACAATTAGATGTGGAATGGGGGATGAAATTTAAAGGATGAGTGTTATCTGGTGAAAAAGTATCACAATTCAAATTGGAAATACCCACGTAAGCATAATTATGCTTTATGAGATTTGAGTTTTAGGATGCTATTCTTGAATTTATTGTTTTATATGTGATTAAGAATCTTCATCCCTAATCTTATGACCTACTCCCTTACACTTTTAATGATAATAGAAAATATTTTCATAAATAACCTTATGATAGTAATAGACAATCTATGTAGGAAGTAAAACTCAATAATGTAGAATATAAGAGGCTTGTCAATAAATAATTTTCGAAACGGATAGTGTTATATCTGCATCTACATCCGAAATCATTTGGATATCGAATATTTGCTCCGTGTATTGATGAATATCCAACAATTATCTTATCCGTTAACAATTTATAAACCAAGAAATGTAAATTGAAAATTTTAGTTTAACGTAATTTTTTTTTAAATTCCACTAATTATAAAAGTATACAAAAATCAATAAATACGATGATGATAAATAGTTTTGAGTAGTTAATATGCATTAGATGCATATAAGAAAAAATTGTAACCTAATAAAATAGTAAACAATTATCATTCATCGTATTAAATAAACTATAATTTTGATTAAAAAAATGGATAGATAATTTCAAATGTGGATGCCTACGAATTTGCATTCATATCTGCTATCCATAAAGTATTCTCAAGAATAGAAATATGGAAAAAGAAGCGAGAGCATTGATAAAGACCAGAAATCACCAGAATGGTCTATTTAAACATAGCTTTCGACAAAAAGATGAAAGCGCCAGTAGCACTTTTTGAAGAGGTCAAGGGGACATTTTAACAGAGTAAACAGAAAGCTTTCGACGAGGTCAAAGGCTACCTTTAAGGCACTAGCAAGCATGTTAACAACTCTCATAATGCTCGAAGGACACCTCTCGAAGTCAATTGATAGCAGATTTTCTACATCTTGCGCCAAATCAATCGAAACAACTTGGTTTCACCTTCACTCACCTCCACCAGAAGTATGTTCAAACAAATTGGTCCTTTCGAAAGCATATATAGCCTTTTGAAATGGTTAGGGCCACTCTCACCTATGAAGGAAGAACTACACATCTACTACCATAAAAGTATAAGGTTCCGAATTAGCCAGGGCAGAAGCGTTCGAAGGGGACCATTTACAACAAAGCCTTATAGACGTTTAACTCATCCGAAACCCTATGAGATCGTGTCTCGACAACATTGAATGTTAGCGCCCAGGCTAACTCACTTGGCACATCAACATTCCAAGTGAAAAACTCCTATACGCACCTTTCGATGAAGTTGAAAAGAGACCAAGCAAATGCCTTCCGACGAAGTCGAAAGGAATCAAGTAGTACCTTCCGACAAAGTCGATAGGGGTAGAGCAAGAGAATGAAAGCCCAGCCTTCATCGACAACGGAAGATTAACCATAACCCTTTCGACCAGGTCGAAAGCTAAGATCTAGAGGACACTCACGAAGGCAAGAAGGTTGACCCTTCGACCGCGTCGAAAGCTTTGGATCTAAAGGTACCAACCCGCACCTATAAATAAGACCCTACGGGAGTTTTAATGGATCTGGTTCCTTTCACTTCTAACTTGCATTTTCTAAAAGCTTATAAACCCTAATTCTCAAATCAAATTGGGGATTTGGTCAATTTGTACAATAGAATCTAATAAAATGAGGATTGTGATAATCTTGATTACTTAGCAACTTTGAGTTTCCTATTTTTCATAAATATGCCAACCTATTGTTAAACTGATCGAAAGGTCTCCCTTCGACCAGGTCGAAACCTTTAGTCCTCATATTTACCGGAAGCCTTAACTCAAATTTACAAGATGTCAAGTGCTACCCCTTTCGACTAAGTCGAAACCTTTCCAGTTCCACTATTTCCAGAGATCATTAAATCCCCAATCTATGCTATCTTGTCTGTGTCGAAAGGTAGTTTCGACAGAGTTCTAATTCAAATCATTCGAAAGGATTTACTGAAAGAGAAGACACTCTTTCGACTGTGTCGAAAGGTATTAAGGACGTGTCTTTGATCAATTTTACCTGCTTGGAAACGGGTAGCATCCTCCACTCAATCGAAAGGAGGTTTCGAAAGCATCACTTATATCCCTAGCTTCAATTTGAAGCTTTGATAAGTCTTATTATCAACATTTTTTGCGTTAAAAGGAGGGCTCGAACCTCCAATCCCCGATTACTTTCATCACAAAAAGAAGAAAATGGTAAGAGCAAGGAATAGTAACAACAATCCAAATGAAGAAGCCACTTCGCAATCAACTTTAAGAGATAATGTAGTCCCAAGCTTTAACTTAGGGAATATAGAAGTTTGGCAACCCTAGACTCTAACACGATTGGAAAATTATGTGATCAAAGCCCAGAATCAATGGCCACAAATGATAGCAATAAAAGAATTTTCTGAAAGAGCTCCAGCTCGAAAATCGTTAAGAATTACAGAAATGGAGAATGAAGCGCAACTTCCAAACGAGGTAGAGAGTCAAGAATTAAACCAAGAAGTTCAAGCAAAAGGTCTCTCGAGCAATCAAATAGCCTAATCCAAGGAAACAACAAAAGTTACCATAAAATGAAGTCGACCAAGGAGACATCCTGCACCAGATAATTATGGATATGCTTAGAGAAAAAGGAATTATTAACCCAGAGGAATATGCTATCCTACAAAAGGCCCCCTTTTCAGAAGAAATAATGGCGGCTAGTCTCCCTCCTTACATCCAAATTCCTTCACTCAAATACAATGGGACTACTGATCCAGATGATCATCTTGTAGTTTTTGAAAACTAGATGAACTTAAATAATGCATCAGAAGCAGTTCACTATAAACTTTTGCTCATTTCATTTCGGGGAATAGCTATCAAACGGTACAAGAGTTACTGAATGAAAACCATCTATTGTTAGGAACAGTTTACTTATGACTTCGTGGCCTAATTTTCTATATTCAGAGATACAACTATGGATTTTAGTTTGTTAGCAACCACGGTCAAAAACTAGGAGAATTACTTGGCAAATATTTGAACAGATTCAGTGCAGAAAGCATTAAGGGAAGAAAGTACAACTGATAGAGAAAAGCTTATGGCAGTTCGACAGGGCTAATTGAACAAACTCCTTCCTGGAAAGACCTTTATATTATTGGATGCAAGGGTCTACAATATTTCTTTCTCCAAGTTGAAAAGTTTATTCCAATGGATGAAATGCATCATGCTAAGAAAGAATTTCATCGAGAATATAAAGAAGAGAAATCTGACTTTAGGATTCTTGACAAGAGACCAAGGGAAAGCAAAAACTCAAAGGGAAGTCGAAGAAACATTTCCAAATCAAATTATGCAGTCCTAAACAAACCCCTCTCCCACATATTTGCCATAATAAAGGGAAACGAGAATTCGACTGCTCCTTATACGGTTCGAAATGCTCTAGAGCCAAATAAAGGAGGAAGCTACCATGAATACCATAAAGCAAATGGACACGAAACCGACAAATGCCGCGTCTTAGCAGAAAAAAATTCAAGGCATGATTAGGTCAGGGTTCTTGCAAGAGTTCGTTTTAAAGAGACTTAAAAGACATCTCATTCAAGCTAAGAAGAAGGAAGCTTACCGACTTTTGAATGCAGGCTCCTATCAAATCATGAAGTCTCGCAGCAGTATTTTAACCATGAACTCTCTCTCCCTCTTCATATCTTTTAAACTCAATTTGTATCTTGATTTGTACTTACAGATTTGTGGTGTGAATTGATCATGAACTGATTAAAATTCGAGTGCTATTACTGGTAAAACAAAATCAGTCCAAAGCATTAAACACACTCTTGGAGCACAACCAATTTCCTAGCTACCTGTAAAAGATAGCGCAGATGTCTGATACGAGATGGCCATCAATATTTCAATCAATACAATACAATGACTTGCTTCTATGAGATACCAGATCGCTACCAATCCTTCTCCAATTTAAAAGAAAGTCTATATATGCCAACTTAATTTTTGGCAAAATATTTCAAATAGAAATTTCTCAAATAAATTTTCACAAGAAAACTATTTTCAATTACCCCACAATCTAAAGAAAACAAATGTCTATCTGTTTCAAAAAACGATTTGTGCAATCCACTTGAGATATTACATGGCACCAATGAGTGCACACAAAGGATCTCTAACTATGCAATCTCAATATTTTAAAGTTTCCTAAAACCATGGGTGAAGAGAAGCCTATTTTACTTTGTTTAGGAAATTTTTGAAATCATCAAAGGTTTTTTGAGACTCAGATTAGAGAATCATATTCTTAACTAAAAACTATTGGCTCATGAATCATGACCTCCCAGTTTCATATTTGAGATTTGTGAATATATTATGAGTACAATAAGGAAGTTCTTGCAAAAGGCAACATAAGAAAAATGATTTTATCGGAATGATTCATGAATCCAAACTATTTTTCAAAAGATAACCCCTCGATATACTAGAGGAGTTCAATTATAAAATTCTTTCTCTTAAAAGAGACTCTATTTTAATTAGCTAAAAATTATTTAAGCCTACGATGTTCTTCCATAGCACCTCCTAGAGGGAGGGACATAAGCCTATGATGTTATTCCATAGAACCTGTTAAAGGAAGGGACATAAGCCTACGATATTATTTCATAACATCTTCTAGAGGGAGAGACGAAACCCCTAACATCCAAACCACCTTCTATAGGATGGGTCAGGATAAGCACCCATCAACAGCCTTTTGGAGGAAGACCAATTCAGCAAATACTATATCCCTCAGAGCCAAGGGAAGCCCAGAGGAGGCGCCAAACAAATAAAGAAAGACAAAGATGTCTACAACTCAAAACAAGAGTCAAAACCCAAGAGAATGAAGGGTTAAAGAAAGAAATTTATCAACTAAGAAAAAGTCAGAACCCAAGAGAATAAAGGGTTAAAGACAGAAATCTATCAGCTAACACAAATTCGGAACCCAAGAGAATAAAGTGTTAAAGAAAGAAATATATCCACCTAAGAATGAGATGAAACCCAAGAGAGGGGAACCAACAAAAGCAAAAGGACGAAGATATCCAATACTACAACCTGGAATGTATAAAGAATCCAAAATCATGTCCAAAAGAGAAAAAATATAGGCTAACAAATTTCATAACATCCAGTCCTGGAAAATTGATTTCCACATCAAAGAATCAAGAAACACGCATCCTAAAAGGAAACACAAGACTAGAAAATGGAAAAGGGAGTCCATAACATGGTAAGAAAACAAAGGTCTATACAAAAGATAAAAGAATGGAATAGATAGAAAATTTTACTAATGATAATAAAGGCTCAATTCGAAGATCAGATTGAGTACACCCTTCTTGAATCCTCATAAATAGGGTAAAACATTAAGATAGAAAAAGTGTTATATATATATATATATATATATATATATAACCACTATTCCAAATGGTTGCAAGGCTTTACAAATACAACTCAGCTCCTATCACTACAATAAACATGACCTTTAACAGCGTTTCAAAAACGCTATAAAAGCTATTAACACGTTTTTACATATGTTGTATATCGACATGCAGTTATATGTCAGAGATATACAATGACAAGGAATAAATGCTATTAAATGTCCTTTTTACAGCGTTTTCCTGGTATCATGAAATCATTTAACAGCGTTTGGTCTAATTTAATGGCATTTTTAAAAAACGCTGTTAAAACAATTCAACAGTATTTTTAAAACGCTGTTAAAATATTTAACGGCGTTTAAAAAACGCCGTGGAATGTTTCAACAACGTTTTAAAAACGCCGTTAAATTGTATGCAAAGCTAAGTCAATTAGGCTTTTTCTACCTTTCTGTAAATTCCATTTTAGTAAACATCAGTCACAATGTGTATATATAGCATATTTTAAAATTAGCATATTATATTAATACCACATTTTAAAATTAGCAAATTATATCAATTCCACATTTCAAAATCAAAATATTGTATCAATGCCACATTTTGGACACATATTTGATAACCAACGTATGAAATTTCATACCAAAATACACAATATTCTTACACTAAACATAAATAGTTCGTCATCAATAGTTCATAAACAAAATATAGAACAAGCAGCAATAGCAAAACAAAAGCAAGTGGTACATACATTAAAACCATAAAGTAGTTCTAGCAGCAAAGATAACTTCGATCCATAACTCGTTGCAACCTTTTTTGCATCACAGTCATCTATCTACCTGTAAAGCAAAAGTAATGGAATTATCTCAAATGGTAGTGTAATTGATGTGCATAAGTCAATGATATGAGTTACTTCCATCAATGAAGTACATAACCATCAATTCATTTTAATACCATGTTATTTTGAGAATCATAATGAATTCTCTTTGAAACATCCCATAGTTTTTCCAAAAAATGCCCAGGAGTCATTTCTGTGTTAATCAAGATGTTAAAAGATCGATATGATACCTATATCATTCTACCTCAAACTTAAAACACATAGCCATATGCGAATACAGGTTTGCATGCATGTTATACAACAAATATTTTAGCTCAGTTCCTAATAGTAATATACTTGTATAATACAAGTTTGCATGCGTGTTACATAGTAAATGTTATATATATATATATATATTACTTGGTCTCTATGCATCATATTGTGTCATGTCTCTAATTAATATGCAAAGTTTCAACTGTTGGTCTACTATTATGGTTGTAAAAGTAATGATGATAAAGTAATGTTTAACATGATCCAATGTGAAATTAGTATATATAGATTATAAGTTAAAATATGTAATATAAATATTGTTAGGATAATCAAGATGATTAAGGAGATTGGAAGTGTAAAAATTTTACCACATCCGTACTAAAATTTTGGAAAGTTTAACAGTTTTTCTTTTCTTACTTCTTCTTCTTCATTTTTTTTAGAGGTACATTTGTTGCTCATATTTCTGACAATAAAAATTGGACCTATCAACTAAGGGCCTCACAAGCCCTTATTAAAATATCTTTTTATATGCTAAAATTAACTTGACACTGGCTAATCTTATTAAGGTATCTTATCAATCCTAAGTCCTTTTACATAATACTAATCATATAACATAGTGAGTGTCTGAGTGCATGTTTATTTCATTGACATGTAGTCTTGACTTAAATGATTGTTGCCACAAGTTGTATACCTGCCATGTCTTGATCCTTGTACCAGTTTATCATGTAAAACTTTCCACTCCAAAAACCAAAGCAGTTAATACTTGCTTATGTTTGCCAACACCAGCTTATAAGTGAGATGAGGTGCCTGGAAGTTGATATGTTATTAGCTACAAATACGTGCTTATGATTTTCACTATACTTATAAAACCATTTATTGGTACTTTTGAGTAGATATATAATCAGTTATCTAATTTGATGACAAATAATGAATGGATGCTTATTAAGCTAATGGAATCCATAGAAATTCCTAAAAGTGCCCAAAAGCAATTATAAACAGTGTTAGTATATAAGAAACTAAAATAATGTGAGCTATCAATCCAGTTATAATAAAACATAAAGTCACAAATTAATACCGTAGGTTCCATGATTCATGTTAAACCGTGAAATAGATGAGCACACAGTGATTAAGCTAAACAATATTTTGTAGATATTTATATAAACTAAATCTATTGACAACTCTTCCAACCACTCTACAGATATAAACAATACTCAAATCAAGGTACGGAAGTCACTAAATCAAACAGCAAAATTGAAATCATGCCTTACAAGCAATCACAATATTCAGCTTCCTTATTCATCCTCTATCAAGCAAAGATTGCATCAAAATCATTGAATTTTCAAATGCTCAGATGTTCTCTTATAGAGTCATGCGATTTAGAAATTTGATAATGAAGTATGGTTGGAAAAAAACTTTAAGATACTAAAACTTCTTCGCTGAAAACAAAATTCAAAGTACCGATGATTATAATTGCACAATATGTGCAAGTGGAGGTTAACATGCTAAGATGATGTAGGTCAAGCCTAAATATTTATTTCATCATAAACTGAAACCAGGAAAGATTAATTGAATGTGATTACTATGAATATCGTATTATAGTAGGTTGCAAAGTTATAGGATAGCCAAGTGCCATTTTATATGTATAAAAGAACCCAGTACATTTTCAGTCTGAAGGTTGCAAATTAATTTGTTTACAAATATTGTTAATTCAACAATTATATGTAGGCATCATGGACTTAAAAACTGAAATCATGCTTCAGTTTGATACAAGTACAAACTGAGGCATTGCCTTTAACAATTATTTTATGAATTGAACACGTTTTGCTTTTTGTTTTTGTTAAACTTCACCAACTTTAACTGAGCTAAGCTCAGTTTTAAAAACCAAGCAAAGTGTTTACCAACTATGCCTCCTTTCTAAAGTCCATAGATGAGGAAGAGGCTTACCAATTGTGCCTTCCTTCCAAATCCATTACAAAGGATTAGATATTTCCATGACACTACAAAAAAGCATATACCATACGAGTGAACTATATGAGAGGGTAAACATATTTTCAAATTACATAAATAAACTGACTGCCAATTGAAATTTAGTTTAAAATAAATATAGAGTAACTTCAGTTATACCATTGACCATTTTGATTCCTATTTCAGTGGTAACATAGAAAAACAATTCTACTGAATAAACAGAACAGTCACAACTAGCATGTCTTATATGCAAAAGCTATGCAGTTATGGATATACCTCAAGCTTCTCTGCCAAATTATGTGATATCCATGATGATTATCTCAACTGAAAAAGGAAAAAGGAATTATTATTAAAACGACAAGAAGTAATACTTAAAAACATTTATGGTTGTAATTTTTATAATATAATTCAATTTTCATAAAACATGGGTGACTTAGTTAAATTTTATAAACTTTTTTAATTTTTATAAGACTTGGTTAACTTGTTCAATAAAGTTATTTAATTTATTTAACTTTTTAAAGCTTAGTTAGTTTTTATAAAGTTATTTCTATTAACTTGTATAATTTTTATAATACATATTTGACTTAATTAATATTTTAAAATTATTTATTTTTAAAAAAGTTATATAGGAGCATACATGTTGTAATTGAAGTCTATTCATAATGAGCAGCTACATATGCTCCTGGTCTAGTTGATTTCAAGTCTCTTGGTATGCATATATGCACTAATAAAGACAAATTTAATGCATTTGTAATTGAGTAATTAAGTGGATAATCTATACTATAATATTATTATTGAGTTAGATTTCAAGAGCACACAGGCTTCCTTCGTAATTTGGAAAATGAACAGTCACATTTTTAATTTCTTTCTATTCCAAACTTTGAAATGTGATAACCTTTTCTACGTTAATTGGATTTAAGAATCGATTTCACTATTAAATCTCAAATTTAATATGCTTTCCAATGATATCCATTGTTGATAGCTAAAAATAATTTTTTTAAAATCATAGTTTTTCGGATTATTCATATTATTAAAGTTATTAAATCTGTTTGACTTTATTTCTTTTAACTAATCTATGTCATTGATTGTTTTGAAAATTTCCAGCCTCTGATTCTACTTTCACAAATTGCAGTCAAGTCTGGTGAAATCCAACATTACCAAAATACAGTAACAATGTTAGATGGAATTAGAAATGGAACCAGAAAGCTCAAAAGCATTAAATACAATTATATGCTTCTTATTATATTGAATTTTCTTTGACTGTAAAAGAAATACAATAATTTTCTTCACATTAAAATAAATATTGTTGAATAATGACCGTTACTTCCAACACTTCAGACATAAAATATGTATGCTTTATATTTAGCATATTTTTCACAAGAATCGTTCAAAATAGAAATAAATCTCTTTATCCTCTAATTTTATCATTCTACAATAATATGATGTGGCATAATGTGTTTCTAGACATAGTCAGTTATGGGATCATCATCAACACTTCCGTTTTCATGAATCATGTCAACGTTGCTTTTGTCATTTTTAGATCAATAGTCAAGTGTAAACCAAATGTTGCTACCTGCACTGCTCTTATAAATAGTTATTACCGAAGCAGCAAATGGAATCAATGACATCAAGTATTAAAGGAAATGATTGATAAAGGTACCTCACTAAATGAAGTTACATATAATACAACTGATGCATGGAGCAACAGCTGATGCACACAATAAATTTATATGTGTATAATTTATATATGTATTTTGTGGAAATTTTATCTTTGAAATCATTTTTGCTCGATATATTGCAATTGTTTATCAAGCACCAGTACTATCTGTATTACTGTTTTAAAAAAATTATATACAAGTTTTAGACAAAATGTAAAATTATTTGAAAATTGATAAAAAAAGCTCACTATTTCTTACAATGAACCATATAAATCATTTAAACATGTTATGATGATAAGAAGTTGAGTGCGGTCCGTATGCGAAGCACGGGTTCGCACTAGTAACTATTGTATATGACTTGAATAGATAGTTAACGTAATTGTAAAGATATTGGTTAAAGTTTTGTACTTAAATGTTATAAAATATAAACCGTGAACCCTTTAAAGTTTTACTGTTAGCAACCATATGCCTAGTAGCCTGTGAAATTGGTTAATTATATTTGACACTGAGGTTAGGCTTTTCACTTTCTAAGTGGTGTGCATGATGACCATTATTCCAATATTAAATGTGGAGATGTAACGATTGCAATGATATTAAAATACGAGTAATGGAGCAGTAAATGTTAATTTTGTGCTATCATAATTTTTTTAATATAATAACACCATATTATATTTCAATGTCTTCTATATAAACTAGGTACGTTAATGCTATCACAATTAGAGCAAAGAAACAAACCAACTAAAAATTATACAGAACACTATAAAGAAGAAGGTATCTAGCATTTAGCCTACAAATAGTTTGCAAATACAAACTTAGATGCCAAAGGACACATTAAAACCGCATTTAAAACTTATCTTTTCTAAAAGTAACATATGTTAAAGTACCTCTTGGAATTTCTGTGTAGATCTACAAATTTAAATATGTAGGCTTTATTCATTATTTAGTCACTATCAGTAAATTTCATATCCGGTGTTAGTTTCCAAAACTTTGAATGGTTTTTTTACAAAAGAATACATATGATATAGCAAAAGCTGAAAGGCCTACACCACCCTCCTCGGTACTTAATAATCATCCTTAAGAAGAAATTTAACAAAACCATTTTAAAGCATATTAAAACCTAATGATATTAAATGGGATACGTTGTCACCAAACTACCTTAACAAATAAAATAATAGAAGAGCAAACAATTCCATCATCTGACATTTGAGCAGCATACCATAGTTAGCTAAGAAACAACGTATAATAACATTAAAAAACAGCAGTTGATTATAGTACGTGAGTAGCCAATTGAACAAATTCAAAGTTGCATTAAAGTAATAAGCATTTGGCCAATATAAGCGCCATAGTAAAAAAACTAAGGACAAAATACAAGAAAAAGCAATTGCAATCGGAATAAAGTTAATTGGTGAATATCGTAAATTTATAATTTGGATTGCCTAGCAATCATGGAGTAAACTATTAGTATATAGTCTAATACATTAGAAGTTGCATTACACTCTCAAGTCAAGACATAATTTCATGTGTATCTGGAACTAAATTCCAGCTAAATATCATGCATTACTATCTAATATAAGCACGATGAGGTTAATTAAGACTACTTTGTACAAAAAATGTTAGATTCAATTTCAACAAACATCGAAAGGTATTCTAAACTACATCAGCCACTGGGATTTTGATGCATCAACTTAGCAGCTATCACAACCATGCTACAATCAAATTACAAGGTTTTACCCTAAAATAGTCACATGATAGTAAAATGTATTCGAAATTTGGCCAACGAGATTCAATGCACTGACTTGGCAGTTGGCACAACCATGTTGCCATCAAATAACAAGGTTATACAAGAAGAAATACAACAATTCAATAATATCTAGTTTACCTTAGGAGCCCTAAAAATTCCGTTGCTTGTGGTGGTCCTTGGAAGACAAACATCAAGAACACCATGCAATGTCCTACTCTCAGCAGGCTCTAATCAGTACTCTTCTCTAGTAGCCCGAAGAGAAAATTATCGCATGACAAACTTCGCTATCAAACATAACTCAACATTACTATAGTATTCCTCATCCATTTCAAGTTTTTTCAAAACACGTCAAGGCAGCATAAGTCCGGTAAAATAAGCTACTTACTACACAGTTGGTGAGCCCAACTTCAAGAACATTGTGAGGCAGTTCATGTGCATAAGCTCCTTCAAATGCTTAAATATTAAAATTAAATGATTAAATGAACTAGATAAATGATGCAGTCTCAACAATTTTCTTGCAATAACCTATTTCACTCAACATCAAGGTAATAACTATAATAGTTAAAATTAAAATGCTTTCATAAGGCTAATTTAGTGAAATGTGTTTTTCTAACGTATTGTTTTTGTTGTTTTTTTGTTTTTTTGAAAGTAGCCGTATAATGCAAATAAATATCCATAAGGAACATAACCGACTATCTTGAAAAAAGTGGAATAACCAAATCAAAATTATTCATACAAAATAGAACTTGGTGTTACTTAAGAATCACTTTGAATGTGCAAAAGGTTCCCTTCTATTATATGCCATGAACAATACAAGTTCGGGAAAGGATGCAAATCATTTTCTTACGAAGATTAACTTAAAATACATATCACAACTGTATAATAAAACATTGATGCACCAAGACGAAGCCATATACTTTCAACTAGATAATATATTTTTAGACATACACTATAGGAAAAGATAAATTCTTAACAGGTTGTCTGTATTCCTGATATGCATATGGACATATAAATTGAAGTAACTCGTTGAACCTTTGTGGTAAGAACAAATGCCGCTAAGCTAGCTGGCATGAAGACCAGCTTTATCATGTCATAAAAACTTAAAAAGTAAATAAAAACTTAAAACTAAATCACTTCACTTGTAATTGATTATCGTAAGCTAGAACTCAATAAATATGAACAATGCCAACATACAAGTATGATCATATTACGCATCTGTTGGGACCAACCATGAAATGCTTGAGCTCGAATAACTCGCTAAATTTGGCACTAAGTCTCTTCATCATCAACATGTTCACATGCAAATCAAATATGAATGTACAAGAGTAGAATCTCCTTGACGTCCCATGTTGATCATTTTGTAGTAAGTTTTCCAGAATTATTTGTATATTTCTTAGGTATGTACTAACCAACTTTTATTTTTTATTATAAAGCATTGAAGCTAACATAAGAATTTAAGACAAGAATCAAAGAATTAGGGTTTCTAAATAGTCAAATCATAGTGAGTTCGACAAAAATGAACAAAGTCAGGAACTTGAAGGAAAATTAAGAGTTTAAGAATAATATGAACCTTACCAATTAATCATTAGGTTCTATTAATCCACTTTCACCGTGGAAGTCAAAAAAATAGAAAACTATTTCAAATAAATCTAATGAATCAGCAAAGTCGAGAAAGTTGAGAACAGAGGCAAGCGACTTATGTTGCTTGATCCTCATCCTTGCAGACCTCACTGAAGCTAGGTTTAGCTAAAAGAGCTAGGAAGAGGCGCAACTTGGCAATGGGGTTTCGTTTATCAACAAGCAGCTGAGTCTTCAAGGATAAGGCCATAACAGAGTCAACAAGAAACAATAAAATCATCAGCGATGGTGGTGAAATTGAAGGATGGGGGAACAAATTTCTTTTAGGGAAAAATGAAACTAGGGTTAGAGAGGGAAATTAAATTTTCTATGAAATAACGAATGAAATGGCAGGCTACAATTATTTGGTAAGTGTTTAGCATTGGTTTCACAAAGAATTTATATTTGTTAAAAGATGAAATGCATAAAAATAGCGTAATATACTAAAACGCTGAGATTTGACGCCATTAGAAGCTATAATTCTTGTAGTGTATATGGCAAGAATACTACCAACTTATAGGTTTAGGAATCTTTTGCTCAAATTTACTAAGCTTACCTTTACCAGATAGGTTTCTAATTTTAATATTGAATGAGTTTCTAATAATCTATTTTTTCAGATAGGATACTGACAAGCTTTTGGTTAAGTTCTTGATTTTGTGAACTTTTAGTTTCTTTTCATGAATATTTCATTTTTGATTTTGTCAATCCTAAATTCCTATATTGACTTTTATGGTGATTTATTGTTTTCATATTCTTAAATTCATCGGTGAATTTCTATAATAATTTCTTACCGAGTTCTTGATTTCATGAATTCTTAATTTCTTCGTTGATATTTATGGTGATTCATGAAATTTATACATTATGGTTCCCCATATGATCTTCATGACTATTTCCTATTGATCGCTTGTTTTTATACATTCTTGATTTCTTAACTCTTTATTGAGTTTCCACGATGATTTATGAACTTCCCACTGATTTTCTAACTTTCAATTAGAATGGGTTTTGAGTACATTGTTTGGCAGATGCAGTCCTAACAGGTTTCTGATTGCATTCTTAAATTTCTAAATTTCTCGGTTCCTTTTTATAACGATCTTCTGATTTGATGGAATCTAAGTTTACTTGATTTTTTTGGTGATTTATGAATTTCGCATTCCTGATTTCCTTGCTTGGATTTTTGATGATCTTTTATTGAATTTTTAACTTGGTGAATTCTAAAATTCCTTGTTAATTTTCATGGTGGTTTGTGAATTTTTAATTTCTTTATTGGATGTTTGATAATCCCTTATGAGATTTTCGATTTAGTGAATTTTAAATTTCTTTATGGATTTTTACGATGATTGGCGAATTTTGTATTCTTAATTTCCTTAATGGAACTTTGATGATCTCTTATTGGTTTTCTAATCTCTTATTGAATTTCCGATATAATGAATTTTGAATTTCCATTCTGGTTTTTGTAATTTTCCATGAATTTTTTGTTCCTCATTTCTTTGTTAGAAGTTTGATGATCTCTCGTCGGTTTTCTGATCTGATGAGTCCTACACTTTCTTCTGGATTTTTGGTGATGATTTATGATTTTCATATTCCTGACTTCCTCAGATTTATGACGATCTCCTATTGAATTTTTGGTCTTGCGAATTCTAAAAGACTTTACCGATATTCCTGATGATTTGCGGATTTCACATTCTTGGTTTCCTATGTAGTTTTTTATGGTGAATTCTTACTGTACTTCTGGTTTATGAATTCTTTGATCTCCTTATTAAGTTCTCATGATGATTTATGAGCTTCCAATTATATTTTTGAATCTAAATCCTATACAAGATTTTATCAACATTAGATGAAATTCTATTAGAGAATGGGGTAAAAGGGGAAAGATAATCTCCAAATCTTTATATTGACAAATGACATCAATGTCAAATTGCTTTCTAATTTTTCACTGAACATAAACTAATAACCAATAATACGTGGATGAAAACAAAATTATATCAAAGAAGCTAGATAAGGCCATCGAAAGCATGAAATTAATACCTACAGGTTAAAGGAAACACAACTCCAAGAAGAGAGATCTAGGGCGAATGATAACTTTCTTCGAAGGTTTATTTATTTGGGCCAATGTCTGCTAACCGGGTAATATTATTCCTTATTATTAATAAAAGAGATTTAATCATGTATTATTCAGAATACTTTATCTAAAAATATTACCAAAAAACATTTTAAACATTGACTTCATAAGTTTAAAAAAAAAACTAAATTATTAAGGTCTTCTAATAAGGCAACGATCCCAATAAAGGTTATTAACTATTTCACAGGAAATAAGCAAAGAAGTCCCTTGGGGTTTCTGTTCTCTTCTAGATGGCCTAAGATAATTTTTCTTCTTTATTTTCATTCACTAACTCCTTTGTAAAGTTCTAGTACGTTCTCATGGAAGTCTAAACCTAACCCTAAGGAAGAGTCAATAACTCCAAGCTTATTTAAGTCTAAACTTGAAAGGTAAATGATCCTAATTCATTCTAACCGCCCAATATTTCTTAATTTAAGTTAAATTTTGAATTTAATAAACACTTTGTGTCTGGTCCGTAAGAGTTTATGTGAAATTTGATTCATTTGAAGAAAGGAATGGTTTAATTCTAACCTTACAATAATATTGGTGAGTGTGAGTACTTGTTTTACTAAATTATATGCTTTTAAAAAAATATGCTTAATACATAAATAATATATTATAAAGTTATTTTTCATATAAATAAGAGTTATACACACATATACATACATGTTGTCACGACCCACTTTTCCAAACCTCAGGAATCGACATTAATACATCCATGGTTTTAACATGCAGAACAACTGAGTACTGGAAAGACAGATTGTTATGGGAAGAAAAAAGATAGAAGATAGAAGCAGAACCTTACAATGCAACGAAATAATATATAATATAATTAAGTCTTTACAAAACCTGATACCCTCTTTTTTACATTTACATATCTGAGTTGGACTGTTATAACACCTATCCTTACAACAGCAGACCACTACACATAACCCATGCACAACGGAAGATATTCAAAATACGAGAGTAAATCCTAGGCCTCCAACTCGACTCCATAGCTTCAAAGCATCTAAAGCTAACATGGAAAACTAGCTCGATCTGACCCAAGCATAGGAAATAATGCCCAGGTCAGTCTGGAATACCAGCATGAGTAAACTCAAATCATAAAAAAACTTTATTGATTTATTAACTTGAAAATTTTCTAGAAATCAAAGGTACCTCGTAAGACCTCACTGCCTATAAACATGGACGAGTTTTTACCTTACGATAGCCAAAACACTTTTATAGAAAATCCATGATATTATAATAATGCCTAAGGGTTCAAATTAAAATATTACAATAGCTGGATTTCTTGCATCTCACATTCCAATATATTTGGTATACAACTAAAACCATAAAGCTCGTATTGGAGAATGAATTCCATAGTGATAGGGCTACTGCGGTAACGCACGTCACAATACACCTCTAGAACAATTTACCGAGATCGTGCCTAACAACCCCTACCGACACAGGATTGTCCCACCTCTTGCTAGATAGTAATGAATATTTCATCACCCTGGTTGTTCCCAACCGTTTTACTGAGCTCGTATGCACAACTAAATTTGGAAATATGAATGGTCATCTAGAAAGGTGATGACATACCTTAATGGATGCGATCAACATGGCCCTACTGCATCTCCCCTATTTTAACCATTCCTGATTGATGAGGCTTGAGGCTACGATTACCTTACAAGAACATTTATACTTAGAATGCTCATTGCCCTCCAGTGACAATGTGTTGATAACATTCATCCATACAAGTCCGTTTTGGGTCTGAACGAAACCGAAGGCACTATTTCCACTACATCCCTTTTAGAATCACCCTTAGGATTAGTAGCAATTAGCCCTTGCACTTCACATCTCTATCTTCGATTCCATAGACTTCACAATGTGTTCAGTTCGCAACGCTTGAGTTGGAAGTAGTTTTCGGATAACATATCTGATCCCTTCTCTTCGAAACAACTTTAGATAATTTTTGGTAAACTCAACCCCAGTTCTTTAGGAAATAAACAGATAAATGACAAGAGCAGAGTTCGCCTCCTAACTGTTAGTTGACGAATTTCCTTATCATTCATCATAGAAGAGAAAAACGAGTTTATACATATAGTATAACACCCTCGACGGTAAATGTACCATATAATTCTCATGTTTCTCCTAGATATTTCCAAAGTTACGTTTTGGGTCCAATTTTGATAGTTGGTTATTTAACTATTAAATCAACACATCAAACCATAGTTTAATTTCCATATGGGATCCACTGAGCCTTTATTAATTTTCTTTAGTTAATAAAACCACTTTATAAATTCTGATCGCAAGATCTTTTCCAAACAATATTCCCAAACCCCTTACATTTCCTTTTATACTTAAGATATATTTACCTCAATGTTATAAGTATATTACAAAAACATTTCACTTTTCAAGCCTTGAAATAAAATCATATAATTATCTTATCAGTATAGGTATATCTAAAAAAATTTCAAATTTTTCTTCTTTCCAAATCTCATATTAAATAACTAAACATTTCGCTTATCCTTCATCAAAAATTTCCTTTTTAAAAGCTCATCTCATATTTCAATTGATTATCGTAAAACTAAATCACTTCACTTGTAATTGATTATCGTAAGCTAGATCTCAATAAATATGAACAATGCCAACATACAAGTATGATCATATTACGCATCTGTTGGGACCAACCATGAAATGCTTGAGCTCGAATAACTCGCTAAATTTGGCACTAAGTCTCTTCATCATCAACATGCTCACATGCAAATCAAATATGAATGTACAAGAGTAGAATCTCCTTGACGTCCCATGTTGATCATTTTGTAGTAAGTTTTCCAGAATTATTTGTATATTTCTTAGGTATGTACTAACCAACTTTTATTTTTTATTGTAAAGCATTGAAGCTAACATAAGAATTTAAGACAAGAATCAAAGAATTAGGGTTTCTAAATAGTCAAATCATAGTGAGTTCGACAAAAATGAACAAAGTCAGGAACTTGAAGGAAAATTAAGAGTTTAAGAATAATATGAACCTTACCAATTAATCATTAGGTTCTATTAATCCACTTTCACCGTGGAAGTCGAAAAAATAGAAAACTATTTCAAATAAATCTAATGAATCAGCAAAGTCGAGAAAGTTGAGAACAGAGGCAAGCGACTTATGTTGCTTGATCCTCATTCTTGCAGGCCTCACTGAAGCTAGGTTTAGCTAAAAGAGCTAGGAAGAGGCGCAACTTGGCAATGGGGTTTCGTTTATCAACAAGCAGCTGAGTCTTCAAGGATAAGGCCATAACAGAATCAACAAGAAACAATAAAATCGTCAGCGATGGTTGTGAAATTGAAGGATGGGGGAACAAATTTCTTTTAGGGAAAAATGAAACTAGGGTTAGAGAGGGAACTTAAATTTTCTATGAAATAACGAATGAAATGGCAGGCTGCAATTATTTGGTAAGTGTTTACCATTGGTTTCACAAAGAAATTTATATTTGTCAAAAGGTGAAATGCATAAAAATAGCGTAATATACTAAAACGCTGAGATTTGACGCCATTAGAAGCTATAATTCTTGCAGTGTATATGGAAACAATACTACCAACTTATAGGTTTAGGAATCTTTTGCTCAAATTTACTAAGCTTACCTTTACTAGAAGGGTTTCTAATTTTAATATTGAATGGGTTTCTAATAATCTATTTTTCAGATAGGATACTGACAAGCTTTTGGTTAAGTTCTTAATTTTGTGAACTTTTAGTTTCTTTTCATGAATATTTCATTTTTGATTTTGTCAATCCTAAATTCCTATGTTGACTTTTATGGTGATTTATTGTTTTCATATTCTTAAATTCATCGGTGAATTTCTATAATAATTTCTTACCGAGTTCTTGATTTCATGAATTCTTAATTTCTTCATTGATATTCATGGTGATTCATGAAATTTATATATTATGGTTCCCCATATGATCTTCATGACTATTTCCTATTGATCGCTTGTTTTTGTACATTCTTGTTTTCTTAACTCTTTATTGAGTTTCCATGATGATTTATGAACTTCCCACTGATTTTCTAACTTTCAATTAGAATGGGTTTTGAGTACATTGTTTGGCAAATGCAGTCCTAACAGGTTTCTGATTGCATTCTTAAATTTCTAAATTTCTCGGTTCCTTTTTATAACGATCTTCTGATTTGATGGAATCTAAGTTTACTTGATTTTTGTGGTGATTTATGAATTTCACATTCCTGATTTCCTTGCTTGGATTTTTGATGATCTTTTATTGAATTTTTAACTTGGTGAATTCTAAAATTCCTTGTTAATTTTCACGGTCATTTGTGAATTTTTAATTTCTTTATTGGATGTTTGATAATCCCTTATGAGATTTTCGATTTAGTGAATTTTAAATTTCTTTATGGATTTTTACGATGATTGGCGAATTTTGTATTCTTAATTTCCTTAATGGAACTTTGATGATCTCTTATTGGTTTTCTAATCTCTTATTGAATTTCCGATATAATGAATTTTGAATTTCCATTCTGGTTTTTGTAGTTTTCCATGAATTTTTTGTTCCTCATTTCTTTGTTAGAAGTTTGATGATCTCTCGTCGGTTTTCTGATCTGATGAGTCCTACACTTTCTTTTGGATTTTTGGTGATGATTTATGATTTTCATATTCCTGACTTCCTCAGATTTATGACGATCTCCTATTGAATTTTTGGTCTTGCGAATTCTAAAGGACTTTACCGATATTCCTGATGATTTGCAGATTTCACATTCTTGGTTTCCTATGTAGTTTTTTATGGTGAATTCTTACTGTACTTCTGGTTTATGAATTCTTTGATCTCCTTATTAAGTTCTCATGATGATTTATGAGCTTCCAATTATATTTTTGAATCTAAATCCTATACAAGATTTTATCAACATTAGATGAAATTCTATTAGAGAATGGGGTAAAAGGGAAAGATAATCTCCAAATCTTTATATTGACAAATGACATCAATGTCAAATTGCTTTCTAATTTTTCACTGAACATAAACTAATAACACGTGGATGAAAACAAAATTATATCAAAGAAGCTAGATAAGGCCATCGAAGCATGAAATTAATACCTACAGGTTAAAGGAAACACAACACAAAGAAGAGAGATCTAGGGTGTATGATAACTTTCTTCGAAGGTTTATTTATTTGGGCCAATGTCTGCTAACCGGGTAATATTATTCCTTATTATTAATAAAAGAGATTTAATCATGTATTATTCAGAATACTTTATCTAAAAATATTACCAAAAAACATTTTAAACATTGACTTCATAAGTTTTAAAAAAAACTAAATTATTAATGTCTTCTAATAAGGCAACGATCCCAATAAAGGTTATTAACTATTTCACAGGAAATAAGCAAAGAAGTCCCTTGGAGTTTTTGTCCTAAAGAACAAAAGCTTCTTCATACTTGGGGGAGGGATTAAATATTATCCATAGAATATTCTCAAGAATAAAAGTATGAAAGAAGAAGCGAGAGCATTGATAAAGACCAGAAAGCACAGAATAGTTTATTTAAACATAGCTTTTGACAAGAAGACGAAAGCGCCAGCAACGCCTTTCAAAGAGGTCAAAGGGACGTTTCAACAGAGTAAGACGAAAGCTTTCGACGAGGTCGAAGGCTACCTTTCGAGGGCACTAGCAAGCATGGTAACAACTCTCATAATGCTTGAAGGACACCTCTTAAGGGCAATGGATAGCAGAGTTTCTATTTTTTGCACCAAATCATTTGAAACGACTTGGTTTCGCCTTCACTCACCTACGTCAGAAATATGTTCAACCAAAACAGCCCTTTCGAAAGCATATATAGCCTTCCGAAACGATTAGGGCCACTCTAACCTATGAAGGAAGAACTACACATCTACTACCATAAAAGCATGAGGCCTTGAATTAGCCAGGGCATAAGCTTTCGAAGGGGACCATTTACAACAAAGCCTTTCAGGTGTTACGACTCATTCAAAACCCTAGGAGAACATGTTTTGACAGCATTGAAACTTAGCGCCCAGGCCAACTAATGTGGCACATCGACATCCAATGATAAATGCATATATGCACCTTTCGATGAAGTCGAATGGAGACCAAGCACACGCCTTCTGGTGAAGTTGAAAGGAGTTAAATAGTACCTTCTAGCAAAGTCGATAGGAGTAAAGCAAGGGAACAAAAGCAGCCTTCATCGGTAGTGGAAGATTAATCATAATCATTTCGACCAGGTCGAAAGCAAAGATCTAGAAGACACTCATGAAAATAAGAAGATTGACCTTTCGACCGCATCGAAAGCTTTGGGTCAAAAGGTACCAACCTGAACCTATAAATAAGATCTTAGGGATCGGTATTAAGGGATCTGATTCTTTTCACTTCTAATTCGTACTTTCTAAAAGCTTGTAAACCCAGATTCTCAAATCAAATTGGGGTTTGGTCAATTTATATAATGGAGTTCAATAAAAAGAGGATTGTGATAATCTTGGTTGCTTAACAACTTTGAGTTTTCTGTTTTTCATAAATATGTCAAACTACTGTTAAACTGACCGAAAGGCCCCCCTTCAACTTGGTCAAACCTTTAGTCCTTATATTTCCCAGAAGCCTTAGCTCAAATCTACAAGATATAAGTGCTACCCCTTTCGATAGAGTCAAAACCTTTCCATTTCCACTATTTCTAAAGTTCATTAAATCCTCAACCTATGCTACCTTGTCTGTGTCAAAAGGTGGTTCCGACATAGTTCTAAACCAGCCCATTCGAAAGGATTTACCGAAAGAGAAGATACCCTTTCGACTGTGTCGAAAGGTATCTAGGATGTTTCTTGGATTAACTTTACTTGCTTGAAAAGCATTAGCAACCTCCACTCACTCGAAAGGAGGTTTTGAAAGCATCACTTATAACCTAAGCTTCAATTTGAGGTGTTAACAAATTTTCTGGTCAATAGTATCCTTTTTTCGTATATCAGATATTTACCACTATTCAAATATGAATGCAGACAAAATTCAAATTTTTTAGGTATCCATTAATAGGCTTAGAATAGAAAATTCAAAAATATGAGTGAATTTTTAAGTACACTTGATATGGCAGTTGTGCACTATTCTGTTTTCTCTAAGCAACAAGGACTTATAATTCGATATCACTTAAAGCATTCAGTGGGGACTTCGTGGAGGTTACTCTCATGCTCTCCATATTTAGCAATAAAAAAATCCTACTAACGTAAAATTTAAGGGACAAACAAGCCTATATTTTCACTCATTACTAAATTCAGTAGACACCTCATCTTTGTAAAAAGTGAGTGGTTTCAGAATTAAAAGGATTTAAGATTCCCCTAATACTAAGGTAGGTCGGTGTTGGACGCCTCATCAATTTTAAGCAACTCAACCTAAATTTCCCCAAAAAATAAATTTTAGTAGCCTTAATAACCAAGTTATCCGGCGTATATAATACCAGATATACTTAGGTTGAATCATAACCAAAAAGTTCAAAATCAGATTGCTTTGGGCTATGAAATCATAGCCATAAGTTTATCCAATATTATTAATGCCTGACAAATTGTTATACAACATAAATAATGATAGTCAATTAGGCAAAATAATGTTATTTATCATTAGGCACCATGTTATGTGACATTATAATGCTGCATAACTAAGCTGGCATTGTTCATGCCGGCTAACTCACTCACTCACAAGGTCACCAAAGCTATCATGTGAGTCGGCTATTGGCCTAAATTTGGGCTAATTGATCCTCTATTGAGGATCAGTCACTCACTAACTGACCTCTTGTTGTGAATGTTCTAACAGGAACATACATAAAAGTTTTATCTCTATTCTTTAAAACTTTTTTAGTTGTTTGGCGTATCTTTATCCATTACAAAAGTGTAGATAAAACTGTAATGAATGAGTTATCATTTGTGCAAAATAAAAAGTATGTATAAGAATAATAATTCAATTGAAGATGGCTAATTCAATAAATCAAGTGCATCTAGTACCAACCTTGATATAATTTAATTGTACAAGATTTTGTACCAGCATAAAAGTCTAAATGGAATATGTTCACTCAAAAATTGGGCAAACACGCTATATGGATTTATGAAGAGCTATAGAGATCAAATTGATAGAGATAAAAGTGTGCCCTAACGACAATTATGTAATTTGATATCATGACTAAATTTTAAAGAGGTTCTTGTTCAAAATGAAGTATACTTTTGATTTTTCTTTTTATTATTTGTATTATTTTGTTAGATATCGTTTTGTATGCATTAATTATATATAAGTAGAAAATTCTTAGAATTTTTTTTGTCGATTGTAATTGCAAATGTTTTGCAGCCATATATATTTAATCGTGCTCAGTAAATACTTAAAATTATTCTAGTCAAAATGTGTGATGCACTACCTCTATACTCACACTAACCAAGAACACTACAGGTTAATGTCATCGACTAGCACAAAGAATAAGGCTATTGAGGAGCGACCATCTGTGTAATTGCTTTGTGTGAGTACCGATATGCCAAATAGCATGACAAGCATTTTATTTTAAGAGGAAATTCGACATATCAAATACTAACTCAAAGCTACTGCACAATGGCTATGTGGCCTTTAGAAACAAATATAAAATAAGCATAACACAAATCAGTCATAAATATTCGTATCACAAGGCAAAAATAGATATGAATATAGCACGTAGAAGTGTACATCGAAATAGTGGTCATACAAGATCCACTACATCACAAAAGATATGTATACATCAAGGAGTCTCTATCTCGAATGTATAAAAACAAAAACCACTAAGCTAAAGTAGTTAGCCAAAAGTCAGAAGCTAGTCCCTGCTAAGAAGTCAAGTGGAAACACCCGGAACACCTCGGTCTGACCCATACTATTATTTAAGAGGAAAAATAATAAACTGATCAGTCTAGCTATAAATATCATACAAGATGAGATAAGATAGGAGGTATAACAAAAATATGATAACAATAATGTCATGCTTTGGCAAGAATACATTTGATAATAATGAAAATCATATAATATCTCAAATCTTCTCAAACATCCAAAAGGAATATCATATTCTTTAACTTATTCACCAAACTCCAAATATTGACAAAACATAATTGCCAAAAATTAGTGAATCAAACATTCCAGAAAATTGATAATTATAAATCCAGAAAACATAAAAGGGGGAGGCCTATCACAAACGGGAGCAGAAAACTCACCGACACGTGTATCACAAATGGGACACTATCCCAAGGGTTGCTAACCCATAGAGCTGCTGCAACGACGTAGTACAACGGTACTTCCGAGGAACCTGAAACTCAAATATCCGTAACAACGACATAGTACAACGGTACTCCCGCTGAACCTGATAAGCCAGAACAATGACGTAGTATAACAGTACGCCCGATGACCCGAACTCCACAAAACGGTCAAAAGACCATAGGTCGCTAGCCCATAAAAGTGAGACGAAGCTCCATAAAACGAGGTACAGTACCCCACGTGTACAAAGAGATATCGCATATCGCTAGTCTAAACCATAAAATGATCACCATTGATCAATAAGAAGTATAAATTACACCAAGCTAGTAAATAAATGAGTTTAGCTTCATGTCCCATAACCACTGGCTCAACTTAAATATTTACGAACAAATTATAGATTTCCGCTTGACAATTGTCACGAGATTTCAATCGAACAAGTCCAAAAATTAACCGACAAAGTAAACGCAAGCGTTTCATACCACTTGTTTTGCTAAGTCGTTTAATTAGATTTCTCATACGAATGTGGTAAAGGTTTGTATAGACTAATAGATTAGAAAACAATTTTAAAAATGAGCTTTGTATTAAAAGTAACGTTGAAATCATTTTTTTGTGAAAGAGTTTGAGTATTTATATTAGTATAGAAAACTTCATATTTTATAGTGACAAATCATGGAATTAATTGTAAAAACAATCTATCATTCACATTCGACGACGAGAATTAAAACCGTGAAAATTGATACCAAATGGATATTCCAAAAATCCAAAGAAGAAGTCATCAAAGTCGATAATGAGTGACATCAACCAACCGGATCGACAAAAATCCATATAAATGGAAAGCCACATAAAAATAGGCAATTTCCTTGAATTTAAAATTGCCAGATGTCCGATGGTTTCCCAGACCTCTAAGCTGAAGGTCTTGAATTTTCTTCTAGATCGCCTAGACGTTTGGGAACAACCTCAGACGTATGAGCTGTAAGTCTGGAATTTTTATTCCGACTATCCAAACATCTGAGTGTTATAGCAGACGTCTAAGCTGAAGCTCAGGGCAAAATTTGCCTAGGCCAATGATGGCCAAATCATCACAGAAGCAATCAAATGAGCGACGATGGAAAGAGATTTATGCCAAGCGACAACGTATAGACTCATCAATACACTCCAAACAACATGTCCAAACATCCATAGTAGGATTTTCATAGATTTTGACTTCAAAATACCAAAATTGAAAATTCACCAAAACAATTCAATTTCAAAAGCAATTGGATAAGAAGTATATGTTAGGAATTCATTACTAACAATAATGAAAGCTATAGACATAGATGTGAGTTCAAAAACTCACCTTTAAACCCAAATATAGGAATGAGAAGATCTAAAACAAGCTAAGATCTATTTCTCTTCAACAATACCTCAAAGATCTTCAATCTATTATCAAATGAAATGAATTTCCTAAGTTAGGTTATAGGAATTTCTGAAAATTGAAGAGGGAATGAGATGGAGAAGATGAAGAGGATGCTTACCTACGCTTCTCTTTGATTTCTAAAACTTGAATTTGAATTTCCTAAGAATCTAGGGCTTAGGAATTTTGATTTCCCCTCTTTTCCTCCATTTTTATTTTAGGGATTAAGTGTTAGGAAATGAGGAGTAGAATGAATAAAGAGGAGTGGAGTTAGGGTAGTTGTAGAAGAGTTTGGGTTCTCTTATTGGGTTAGTTGGCTAGAATACAACCCAAAGCCCAAACGAAAATACCAAAAATCTTAATCAACTCCAAACATATCGATGTTTATACTCAAAAAGGTTGTAAATGCCATTTTGAACACAATGAAAGTGGTCTTGAGTTCCGATTCGACTGTTTACAAAAAGTCACATTTCAGACTTTAAATTCAACGAATGATGCTATATTTAAATAAAACATTTAAATATACAAATCGTAAAATATGTGGGTTGTTACAAAATGTATTGAGAAATAAGATATTAATATACCTGCTGAGACTAGTGTACATAGTTCTTTATACGATGAACAATAAATTACTCATGATCGTTGGGGATGCCTAATAGTGTTAAGGAAATGCCCTTAGGGCAATTATGTAAATTTACCATACAAACATAACTCTATAAAAAATCTTAGTTAAAATAAAGTGTTCATTTAGTTTTATTTTTTTATTATGTGCGTTATTGTATGATAATAAAAATAATGAATTAATTACATTGAGCATATATAAGGAGAAAACCCTTAGAAGTGTATTATTGATGTAGGTTATGAATGTGTTCGTAATTATGAGAATTGAATCGATGCATAGAAAATACTAACTCCTTAAATTTTCATATTAAATATATATCAAGAATAGATATTAATATGTCCATTGAGGGTGGTGTTTGCAATGCTTCCCATACGTGGACCATGATTTATTGTAAAAGCATAATTCAGTAAATATAATTAGTAAATTTTTGTGAATAAAACTGAGAATTTTGAAATAAATATACTGATTTTTGGAAATAAATTGAAATCTTGAGAATAATAGTTTTTATAAATTCGAAAAATATTTTTAATTAATTAAAGGACTATTACATAAATGAAGTTAAAATATTATTTTGGGAATTTTTTGACATAATTTTTTGTTAAATGCAAATTTAAAATTGTTAAACGAAAAAATGATTACATATTTTAATAATTACGAAATTTTGATTTAAATTTCATATTAAAGGTTAAGAATATGTTTTATGGACTAAATTTGATTTAAAATTCATATTTTGAAGGACAAAAATATAAATACGAATGTAAATCATTTTCAAGTAATTAAATTTTGATTTGAAAATTATTTTCACGGTTAAAAATTGAAAATTTCCATTACAAAAATATTTAAAGCCATATATGATATTATAAAAATATTTTCATGGATTAGAAATTTACAAATGAATTCATATGATTTAAAATACTAACATTTCAAGTCATTTTCTTTAAGGAAATGGGCCTTTTGGGTGTTAAATAAGGCCCAAAACATTCTGTTCTCTTCTAGATGGCCTAAGATAATTTTTCTTCTTTATTTTCATTCACTAACTCCTTTGTAAAGTTTTAGTACGTTCTCATGGAAGTCTAAACCTAACCCTAAGGAAGAGTCAATAACTCCAAGCTTATTTAAGTCTAAACTTGAAAGGTAAATGATCCTAATTCATTCTAACCGCCCAATATTTCTTAATTTAAGTTAAATTTTGAATTTAATAAACACTTTGTGTCTGGTCCGTAAGAGTTTATGTGAAATTTGATTCATTTGAAGAAAGGAATGGTTTAATTCTAACCTTACAATAATATTGGTGAGTGTGAGTACTTGTTTTACTAAATTATATGCTTTTAAAAATATATGCTTAATACATAAATAATATATTATAAAGTTATTTGTCATATAAATAAGAGTTGTACACACATATACATACATGTTGTCACGACCCACTTTTCCAAACCTCAGGAGTCGACATTAATACATCCATGGTTTTAACATGCAGAACAACTGAGTACTGGAAAGACAGATTGCTATGGGAAGAAAAAAGATAGAACATAGAAGCAGAACCTTACAAAGCAACGAAATAATATATAATATACTTAAGTCTTTACAAAACCTGATACCCTCTTTTTTACATTTACATATCTGAGTTGGACAGTTATAACACCTATCCTTACAACAGCAGATCACTACACATAACCCATGCATAACGGAAGATATTCAAAATACGAGAGTAAATCCTAGGCCTCCAACTCGACTCCATAGCTCCAAAGCATCTAAAGCTAACATGGAAAACCAGCTCGATCTGACCCAAGCATAGGAAATAATGCCCAGGCCAGTCTGGAATACCAGCATGAGTAAACCCAAATCATAAAAAAACTTTATTGATTTATTAACTTGAAAATTTTCTAGAAATCAAAGGTACCTCGTAAGACCTCACTGCATATAAACATGGACGAGTTTTTACCTTACGATAGCCAAAACACTTTTATAGAAAATCCATGACATTATAATAATGTCTAAGGGTTCAAATTAAAATATTAAAATAGCTGGATTTCTTGCATCTCACATTCCAATATATTTGGTATACAACTAAAACCATAAAGCTCGTATTGGAGAATGAATTCCATAATGATAGGGCTACTGCGATACCGCACGTCACAGTACACCTCTAGAACAATTTACCGAGATCGTACCTAACAACCCCTACCGACACAGGATTGTCCCACCTCTTGCTAGGTAGTAATGAATATTTCATCACCCTGGTTGTTCCCAACCGTTTTACGGAGCTCGTATGCACAACTAAATTTGGAAATATGAATGGTCATCTAGAAAGGTGATGACATACCTTAATGGATGTGATCAACGTAGCCCTACTGCATCTCCCCTATTTTAACCATTCCTGATTGATGAGGCTTGAGGCTACGATTACCTTACAAGAACATTTATACTTAGAATGCTCATTGACCTCCAGTGACAATGTGCTGATAACATTCATCCATACAAGTCCGCTTTGGGTCTGAACGAAACCGAAGGCACTATTTCTACTACATCCCTTTTAGAATCACCCTTAGGATTAGTAGCGATTAGCCCTTGCACTTCACATCTCTATCTTCGATTCCATAGTCTTCACAATGTCTTCAGTTCGCAACGCTTGAGTTCGAAGTAGTTTTTGGATAACATATCTGATCCCTTCTCTTCGAAACAACTTTAGATAATTTTTGGTAAACTCAACCCCAGTTCTTTAGGAAATAAACAGATAAATGACAAGAGCAGAGTTCACCTCCTAACTGTTAGTTGACGAATTTCCTTATCATTCATCATAGAAGAGCAAAACGAGTTTATACATATAGTATAGCACCCTCGACGGTAAATGTACCATATAATTCTCATGTTTCTCCTAGATATTTCCAAAGTTACGTTTTGGGTCCAATTTTGATTGTTGGTTATTTAACTATTAAATCAACACATCAAACCATAGTTTAATTTCCATATGGGATCCACTAAGCCTTTATTAATTTTATTTAGTTAATAAAACCACTTTATAAATTCTGATCGCAAGATCTTTTCCAAATAATATTCCCAAACCCCTTACATTTCCTTTTATACTTGAGATATATTTACCTCAATGTTATAAGTATATTACCAAAACATTTCACTTTTCAAGCCTTGAAATAAAATCATATACTTATCTTATCAGTATAAGTATATCTAAAAAAATTTCAAAATTTTCTTCTTTCCAAATCTCATATTAAATAACTAAACATTTCGCTTATCCTTCATCAAAAATTTCCTTTTTAAAAGCTCATCTCATATTTCAATTGATTATCGTAAAATTAAATCACTTCACTTGTAATTGATTATCGTAAGCTAGAACTCAATAAATATGAACAATGCCAACATACAAGTATGATCATATTACGCATCTGTTGGGACCAACCATGAAATGCTTGAGCTCGAATAACTCGCTAAATTTGGCACTAAGTCTCTTCATCATCAACATGTTCACATGCAAATCAAATATGAATGTACAAGAGTAGAATCTCCTTGACGTCCCATGTTGATCTTTTTGTAGTAAGTTTTCCAGAATTATTTGTATATTTCTTAGGTATGTACTAACCAACTTTTATTTTTTATTGTAAAGCATTGAAGCTAACATAAGAATTTAAGACAAAAATCAAAGAATTAGGGTTTCTAAATAGTCAAATCATAGTGAGTTCGACAAAAATGAACAAAGTCAGGAACTTGAAGGAAAATTAAGAGTTTAAGAATAATATGAACCTTACCAATTAATCATTAGGTTCTATAAATCCACTTTCACCGTGGAAGTCGAAAAAATAGAAAACTATTTCAAATAAATCTAATGAATCAGCAAAGTCGAGAAAGTTGAGAACAGAGGCAAGCGACTTATGTTGCTTGATCCTCATCCTTGCAGACCTCACTGAAGCTAGGTTTAGCTAAAAGAGCTAGGAAGAGGCGCAACTTGGCAATGGGGTTTCGTTTATCAACAAGCAGCTGAGTCTTCAAGGATAAGGCCATAACAGAGTCAACAAGAAACAATAAAATCGTCAGCGATGGTGGTGAAATTGAAGGATGGGGAAACAAATTTCTTTTAGGGAAAAATGAAACTAGGGTTAGAGAGGGAAATTAAATTTTCTATGAAATAACGAATGAAATGGCAGGCTGCAATTATTTGGTAAGTGTTTAGCATTGGTTTCACAAAGAAATTTATATTTGTTAAAAGATGAAATGCATAAAAATAGCGTAATATACTAAAACGCCGAGATTTGGCGCCATTAGAAGCTATAATTCTTGCAGTGTATATGGCAACACTACTACCAACTTATAGGTTTAGGAATCTTTTGCTCAAATTTACTAAGCTTACCTTTACCAAATAAGTTTCTAATTTTAATATTGAATGAGTTTCTAATAATCTATTTTTCAGATAGGATACTGACAAGCTTTTGGTTAAGTTCTTGATTTTGTGAACTTTTAGTTTCTTTTCATGAATATTTCATTTTTGATTTTGTCAATCCTAAATTCCTATATTGACTTTTATGGTGATTTATTGTTTTCATATTCTTAAATTCATCGGTGAATTTCTATAATAATTTCTTGTCGAATTCTTGATTTCATGAATTCTTAATTTCTTCGTTGATATTTATGGTGATTCATGAAATTTGTATATTATGGTTCCCCATATGACCTTCATGACTATTTCCTATTGATCGCTTGTTTTTATACATTCTTGATTTCTTAACTCTTTATTGAGTTTCCATGATGATTTATGAACTTCCCACTGATTTTCTAACTTTCAATTAGAATGGGTTTTGAGTACATTGTTTGGCAGATGCAGTCCTAACAGGTTTCTGATTGCATTCTTAAATTTCTAAATTTCTCGGTTCCTTTTTATAACGATCTTCTGATTTGATGGAATCTAAGTTTACTTGATTTTTGTGGTGATTTATGAATTTCACATTCCTGATTTCCTTGCTTGGATTTTTGATGATCTTTTATTGAATTTTTAACATGGTGAATTCTAAAATTCCTTGTTAATTTTCATGGTGGTTTGTGAATTTTTAATTTCTTTATTGGATGTTTGATAATCCCTTATGAGATTTTCGATTTAGTGAATTTAAATTTCTTTATGGATTTTTACGATGATTGGCGAATTTTGTATTCTTAATTTCCTTAATGGAACTTTGATGATCTCTTATTGGTTTTCTAATCTCTTATTGAATTTCCGATATAATGAATTTTGAATTTCCATTCTGGTTTTTGTAATTTTCCATGAATTTTTTGTTCCTCATTTCTTTGTTAGAAGTTTGATGATCTCTCGTCGGTTTTCTGATCTGATGAGTCCTACACTTTGTTCTGGATTTTTGGTGATGATTTATGATTTTCATATTCCTGACTTCCTCATATTTATGACGATCTCCTGTTGAATTTTTGGTCTTGCCAATTCTAAAGGACTTTACCGATATTCCTGATGATTTGCAGATTTCACATTCTTGGTTTCCTATGTAGTTTTTTATGGTGAATTCTTACTGTACTTCTGGTTTATGAATTCTTTGATCTCCTTATTAAGTTCCCATGATGATTTATGAGCTTCCAATTATATTTTTGAATCTAAATCCTATACAAGATTTTATCAACATTAGATGAAATTCTATTAGAGAATGGGGTGAAAGAGAAAGACAATCTCCAAATCTTTATATTGACAAATGACATCAATGTCAAATTGCTTTCTAATTTTTCACTGAACATAAACTAATAACCAATAATATGGGGATGAAAACAAAATTATATCAAAGAAGCTAGATAAGGCCATTGAAAGCATGAAATTAATACCTACAGGTTAAAGGAAACACAACTCCAAAAAGAGAGATCTAGGGCGTATGATAACTTTCTTCGAAGGTTTATTTATTTGGGCCAATGTCTGCTAACCGTGTAATATTATTCCTTATTATTAATAAAAGAGATTTAATCGTGTATTATTTAGAATACTTTATCTAAAAATATTACCAAAAAACATTTTAAACATTAACTTCATAAGTTTAAAAAAAACTAAATTATTAAGGTCTTCTAATAAGGCAACGATCCCAATAAAGGTTATTAACTATTTCACAGGAAATAAGCAAAGAAGTCCCTTGGAGTTTTTGTCCTAAAGAACAAAAGCTTCTTCATACTTGGGGGAGGGACTAAATATTATCCATAGAATATTCTCAAGAATAAAAGTATGAAAGAAGAAGCGAGAGAATTGATAAAGACCAGAAAGCACAGAATAGTTTATTTAAACATAGCTTTTGAAAAGAAGACGAAAGCGCCAGCAACACCTTTCAAAGAGGTCAAAGGGACGTTTCAACGGAGTAAGACGAAAGCTTTCGACGAGGTCGAAGGCTACCTTTCGAGGGCACTAGCAAGCATGGTAACAACTCTCATAATGCTTGAAGGACACCTCTTAAGGGCAATGGATAGCAGAGTTTCTATTTTTTGCACCAAATCATTTGAAACGACTTGGTTTCGCCTTCACTCACCTCCGTCAGAAATATGTTCAACCAAATCAGCCCTTTCGAAAGCATATATAGCCTTCCGAAACGATTCGGGCCACTCTAACCTATGAAGGAAGAACTACACATCTACTACCATAAAAGCATAAGGCCTTGAATTAGCCAGGGCAGAAGCTTTCGAAGGGGACCATTTACAACAAAGCCTTTCAGGTGTTTCGACTCATTCGAAACCCTAGGAGAACATGTTTTGACAGCATTGAAAGTCAGCGACCAGGCCAACTAACGTGGCACATCGACATCCAATGATAAATGCATATATGCACATTTCGATGAAGTCGAATGGAGACCAAGCACACGCCTTTTGGTGAAGTTGAAAGGAGTTAAATAGTACCTTTTAGCAAAGTCGATAGGAGTAAAGCAAGGGAACGAAAGAAGCCTTCATCGGTAGTGGAAGATTAATCATAACCATTTCGACCAGGTCGAAAGCAAAGATCTAGAAGACACTCATGAAAGTAAGAAGATTGACCTTTCGACCGCATCAAAAGCTTTGGGTCAAAAGTTACCAACCTGCACCTATAAATAAGATCTTAGGGATCGGTATTAAGGGATCTGATTCTTTTCGCTTCTAATTCGTACTTTCTAAAAGCTTGTAAACCCAGATTCTCAAATCAAATTGGGGTTTGGTCAATTTATACAATGGAGTTCAATAAAAAGAGGATTGTGGTAATCTTGGTTGCTTACCAACTTTGAGTTTTCTGTTTTTCATAAATATGTCAAACTACTGTTAAACTGACCGAAAGGCCCCCCTTCAACTTGGTCAAACCTTTAGTCCTTATATTTCCCAAAAGCCTTAGCTCAAATCTACAAGATAGTAAGTGCTACCCCTTTCGATAGAGTCAAAACCTTTCCATTTCCACTATTTCTAAAGATCATTAAATCCTCAACCTATGCTACCTTGTCTGTGTCAAAAGGTAGTTCCGACATAGTTCTAAACCAGCCCATTCGAAAGGATTTACCGAAAGAGAAGATACCCTTTCGACTGTGTCGAAAGGTATCTAGGATGTTTCTTGGATTAACTTTACTTGCTTGAAAAGCATTAGCAACCTCCACTCACTCGAAAGGAGGTTTTGAAAGCATCACTTATAACCTAAGCTTCAATTTGAGGTGTTAACAAATTTTCTTGATCAATAGTATCCTTTTTTCGTATATCAGATATTTACCACTATTCAAATATGGATGCAGACAAAATTCAAATTTTTTAGGTATCCATTAATAGGCTTAGAATAGAAAAATAAAAAATATGAGTGAATTTTTAAGTACACTTGATATGGTAGTTGTGCACTATTCTGTTTTCTCTAAGCAACATGGACTTATAATTCGATATCACTTAAAGCATTCAGTGGGGACTTCGTGGAGGTTACTCTCATGCTCTACATATTTAGCAATAAAAAAAATCCTACTAACGTAAAATTTAAGGGACAAACAAGCCTATATTTTCACTCATTACTAAATTCAGTAGACACCTCATCTTTGTAAAAAGTGAGTGGTTTCAGAATTAAAAGGATTTAAGATTCCCCTAATACTAAGGTAGGTCGGTGTTGGGCGCCTCATCAATTTTAAGCAACCCAACCTAAATTTCCCCAAAAAATAAATTTTAGTAGCCCTAATAACCAAGTTATCCGGGGTATATAATACCAGACATATTTAGGTTGAATCATAACCAAAAAGTTCAAAATCAGATTGCTTTGGGCTATGAAATCATAGCCATAAGTTTATCCAATATTATTAATGCCTGACAAATTGTTATACAACATAAATAATGATAGACAATTAGGCAAAATAATGTTATTTATCATTAGGCACCATGTTATGTGACATTATAATGCCGGATAACTAAGCTGGCATTGTTCATGCCGGCTAACTCACTCACTCACAAGGTCACCAAAGCTATCATGTGAGTCGGCTATTGGCCTAAATTTGGGCTAATTGATCCTCTATTGGGGATCAGTCACTCACTAACTGACCTCTTGTTGTGAATGTTCTAACAGGAACATACATAAAAGTTTTATCTCTATTCTTTAAAACTTTTTTAGTTGTTTGGCGTATCTTTATCTATTACAAAAGTGTAGATAAAACTGTAATGAATGAGTTATCATTTCTGCAAAATATAAAGTATGTATAAGAATAATAATTCAATTGAAGATGGCTAACTCAATAAATCAAGTGCATCTAGTACCAACCTTGATATAATTTAATTTTACAAGATTTTGTACCAGCATAAAAGTCTAAATGGAATATATTCACTCAAAAATTGGGCAAACACGCTATATGGATTTATGAAGAGCTATAGAGATCAAATTGATAGAGATAAAAGTGTGCCCTAACGACAATTATGTAATTTGATATCATGACTAAATTTTAAAGAGGTTCTTGTTCGAAATGAAGTATACTTTTTATTTTTCTTTTTATTATATGTATTATTTTATTAGATATCGTTTTGTATGCATTAATTATATATAAGTAGAAAATTCTTAGAATTTTTTTTGTCGATTGTAATTGCAAATGTTTTGCAGCCATATATATTTAATCGTGCTCAATAAATACTTAAATTATTCTAGTCAAAATGTGTGACGCCCTACCTCTATACTCACACTAACCAAGAACACTACAGGTTAATGTCATCAACTAGCACAAAGAATAATGCTATTGAGGAGCGACCATCTGTGTAATTGCTTTGTGTGAGTACCGATATGCCAAATAGCATGACAAGCATTTTATTTTAAGAGAAAATTCGACATATCAAATACAAACTCAAAGCTACTGCACAATGGCTATGTGGCCTTTGGAAACAAATATAAAATAAGCATAACACAAATCAGTCATAAATATTCGTATCACAAGGCGAAAATAGATATGAATATAACACGTAGAAGTGTACATCAAAATAGTGGTCATACAAGATCCACTACATTACAAAAGAATAGGTACCAGTGCTAGACAAAAGATATGTATACATCAAGGAGTCTCTATCTCGAATGTATAAAAACAAAAACCACTAAGCTAAAGTAATTAGCCAAAAGTCAGAAGGTAGTCCCTGCTAAGAAGTCAAGTGGAAACAACCGTAACACCTCGGTCTGACCCACACTATTATTTAAGAGGAAAAATAATAAACCGATCAGTCTAGCTATAAATATCATACAAGATGAGATAAGATAAGAGATATAACAAAAATATGATAACAATAATGTCATGCTTTGGCAAGAATACATTTGATAATAATGAAAATCATATAATATCCGTAACAACGACATAGTACAACGGTATGCCCGATGAACCTGATAAGCCAGAACAATGACGTAGTATAACAGTACGCCCGATGAACCAAACTCCACAAAACGGTCAAAAGACCATAGGTCGCTAGCCCATAAAAGTGAGACGAAGCTCCATAAAACGAGGTACAGTACCCCACGTGTTCAAAGAGACATCGCATATCGCTAGTCTAAACCATAAAATGATCACCATTGATCAATAAGAAGTGTAAATTACACCAAGCTAGTAAATAAATGAGTTTAGCTTCATGTCCCATAATCACTGGCTTAACTTAAATATTTACGAACAAATTATAGATTTTCGCTTGACAATTGTCACGAGATTTCAATCGAACAAGTCCAAAAATTAACCGACAAAGTAAAAGCAAGCGTTTCATACCACTTGTTTTGCTAAGTCGTTTAATTAGATTTCTCATACGAATGTGGTAAAGGTTTGTATAGACTAATAGATTAGAAAACAATTTTAAAAATGAGCTTTGTATTAAAAGTAACGTTGAAATCATTTTTTTGTGAAAGAGTTTGAGTATTTATATTAGTATAGAAAACTTCATATTTTAAAGTGACAAATCATAAAATTAATTGTAAAAACAATCTATCATTCACATTCGACGACGAGAATTAAAACCGTGAAAATCGATACAAATGGATATTCCAAAAATCCAAAGAAGAAGTCATCAAAGTCGATAATGAGTGACATCAACCAACCGGATCGACAAAAATCCATATAAATGGAAGGCCACATAAAAATTGGCAATTTCCTTGAATTTAAAATTGCCAGATGTCCGATGGTTTCCCAGACCTCTAAGCTGAAGGTCTTGAATTTTCTTCTAGATCGCCTAGAAGTTTGGGAACAACCTCAGACGTATGAGCTGTAAGTCTGGAATTTTTATTCCGACAATCCAAACGTCTGAGTGTTATACCAGACGTCTGAGCTGAAGCTCAGGGCAAAATTTGCCTAGGGCAATGATGGCCAAATCATCACAGAAGCAATCAAATGAGCGACGATGGCAAGAGATTTATGCCAAGCGACAACGTATAGACTCATCAATACACTCCAAACAACATGTCCAAACATCCATAGTAGGATTTTCATAGATTTTGACTTCAAAATACCAAAATTGAAAATTCACCAAAACAATTCAATTTCAAAAGCAATTGGATAAGAAGTATATGTTAGGAATTCATTACTAACAATAATGAAAGCTATAGACATAGATGTGAGTTCAAAAACTCACCTTTAAACCCAAATATAGGAATGAGAAGGTCTAAAACAAGCTAAGATCTATTTCTCTTCAACAATACCTCAAAGATCTTCAATCTATTATCAAATGAAATGAATTTCCTAAGTTAGGTTATAGGAAGTTCTGAAAATTTAAGAGGGAATAAGATGGAGAAGATGAAGAGGATGCTTACCTACGCTTCTCTTTGATTTCTAAAACTTGAATTTGAATTACCTAAGAATCTAGGGCTTAGGAATTTTGATTTCCCCTCTTTTCCTCCATTTTTATTTTAGGGATTAAGTGTTAGGAAATGAGGAGTAGAATGAATAAAGAGGAGTGGAGTTAGGGTAGTTGGTAGAAGAGTTTGGGTTCTCTTATTGGGTTAGTAGGCTAGAATACAACCCAAAGCCCAAACGAAAATACCAAAAATCTTAATCAACTCCAAACATATCGATGTTTATACTCAAAAAGGTTGTAAATGCCATTTTGAACACAATGAAAGTGGTCATGAGTTCCGATTCGACTGTTTACAAAAAGTCACATTTCAGACTTTAAATTCAACGAATGATGCTATATTTAAATAAAACATTTAAATATACAAATCGTAAAACATGTGGGTTGTTACAAAATGTATTGAGAAATAAGATATTAATATACCTGCTGAGACTAGTGTACATAGTTCTTTATACGATGAACAATAAATTACTCATGATCGTTGGGGATGCCTAATAGTGTTAAGGAAATGCCCTTAGGGCAATTATGTAAATTTACCATACAAACATAACTCTATAAAAAATCTTAGTTAAAATAAAGTGTTCATTTAGTTTTATTTTTTTATTATGTGCGTTATTGTATGATAATAAAAATAATGAATTAATTACATTGAGCATATATAAGGAGAAAACCCTTAGAAGTGTATTATTGATGTAGGTTATGAATGTGTTCGTAATTATGAGAATTGAATCAATGCATAGAAAATACTAACTCCTTAAATTTTCATATTAAATATATATCAAGAATAGATATTAATATGTCCATTGAGGGTGGTGTTTGCAATGCTTCCCATACGTGGACCATGATTTATTGTAAAAGCATAATTCAGTAAATATAATTAGCAAATTTTTGTGAATAAAATTGAGAATTTTGAAATAAATATACTGATTTTTGGAAATAAATTGAAATCTTGAGAATAATAGTTTTTATAAATTCGGAAAATATTTTTAATTAATTAAAGGACTATTACATAAATGAAGTTAAAATATTATTTTGGGAATTTTTTGACATAATTTTTTGTTAAATGCAAATTTAAAATTGTTAAACGAAAAAATGATTACATATTTTAATAATTATGAAATTTTGATTTAAATTTCATATTAAAGGTTAAGAATATGTTTTATGGACTAAATTTGATTTAAAATTCATATTTTGAAGGACAAAAATATAAATACGAATGTAAATCATTTTCAAGTAATTAAATTTTGATTTGAAAATTATTTTCACGGTTAAAAATTGAAAATTTCCATTACAAAAATATTTAAAGCCATATATGATATTATAAAAATATTTTCATGGATTAGAAATTTACAAATGAATTCATATGATTTAAAATACTAACATTTCAAGTCATTTTCTTTAAGGAAATGGGCCTTTTGGGTGTTAAATAAGGCCCAAAACATTCTGTTCTCTTCTAGATGGCCTAAGATAATTTTTCTTCTTTATTTTCATTCACTAACTCCTTTGTAAAGTTCTAGTACGTTCTCATGGAAGTCTAAACCTAACCCTAAGGAAGAGTCAATAACTCCAAGCTTATTTAAGTCTAAACTTGAAAGGTAAATGATCCTAATTCATTCTAACCGCCCAATATTTCTTAATTTAAGTTAAATTTTGAATTTAATAAACACTTTGTGTCTGGTCCGTAAGAGTTTATGTGAAATTTGATTCATTTGAAGAAAGGAATGGTTTAATTCTAACCTTACAATAATATTGGTGAGTGTGAGTACTTGTTTTACTAAATTATATGCTTTTAAAAAAATATGCTTAATACATAAATAATATATTATAAAGTTATTTTTCATATAAATAAGAGTTGTACACACATATACATACATGTTGTCACGACCCACTTTTCCAAACCTCACGAGTCGACATTAATACATCCATGGTTTTAACATGCAGAACAACTGAGTACTGGAAAGACAGATTGTTATGGGAAGAAAAAAGATAGAAGATAGAAGCAGAACCTTACAACGCAACGAAATAATATATAATATAATTAAGTCTTTACAAAACCTGATACCCTCTTTTTTACATTTACATATCTGAGTTGGACAGTTATAACACCTATCCTTACAACAGCAGACCACTACACATAACCCATGCACAACGGAAGATATTCAAAATACGAGAGTAAATCCTAGGCCTCCAACTCGACTCCATAGCTCCAAAGCATCTAAAGCTAACATGGAAAACTAGCTCGATCTGACCCAAGCATAGGAAATAATGCCCAGGTCAGTCTGAAATACCAGCATGAGTAAACTCAAATCATAAAAAAACTTTATTGATTTATTAACTTGAAAATTTTCTAGAAATCAAAGGTACCTCGTAAGACCTCACTGCATATAAACATGGACGAGTTTTTACCTTACGATAGCCAAAACACTTTTATAGAAAATCCATGATATTATAATAATGTCTAAGAGTTCAAATTAAAATATTAAAATAGCTGGATTTCTTGCATCTCACATTCCAATATATTTGGTATACAACTAAAACCATAAAGCTCGTATTGGAGAATGAATTCCATAATGATAGAGCTACTGCGGTACCGTACATCACAGTACACCTCTAGAACAATTTACCGAGATCGTACCTAACAACCCCTACCGACACAGGATTGTCCCACCTCTTGCTAGATAGTAATGAATATTTCATCACCCTGGTTGTTCCTAACCGTTTTACTGAGCTCGTATGCACAAATAAATTTGGAAATATGAATGGTCATCTAGAAAGGTGATGACATACCTTAATGGATGCGATCAACATAGCCCTACTGCATCTCCCCTATTTTAACCATTCCTGATTGATGAGGCTTGAGGCTACGATTACCTTACAAGAACATTTGTACTTAGAATGCTCATTGCCCTCCAGTGACAATGTGCTGATAACATTCATCCATACAAGTCCGTTTTGGGTCTGAACGAAACCGAAGGCACTATTTCTACTACATCCCATTTAGAATCACCCTTAGGATTAGTAGCGATTATCCCTTGCACTTCACATCTCTATCTTCGATTCCATAGTCTTCACAATGTCTTCAGTTCACAACGCTTGAGTTGGAAGTAGTTTTCGGATAACATATCTGATCCCTTCTCTTCGAAACAACTCTAGATAATTTTTGGTAAACTCAACCCCAGTTCTTTAGGAAATAAACAGATAAATGACAAGAGCAGAGTTCACCTCCTAACTGTTAGTTGACGAATTTCCTTATCATTCATCATAGAAGAGCAAAACGAGTTTATACATATAGTATAACACCCTCAACGGTAAATGTACCATATAATTCTCATGTTTCTCCTAGATATTTCCAAAGTTACGTTTTAGGTCCAATTTTGATAGTTGGTTATTTAACTATAAATAAACACATCAAACCATAGTTTAATTTCCATGTGGGATCCACTAAGCCTTTATTAATTTTCTTTAGTTAATAAAACCACTTTATAAATTCTGATCGCAAGATCTTTTCGAAACACTATTCCCAAACCCCTTACATTTCCTTTTATACTTGAGATATATTTACCTCAATGTTATAAGTATATTACCAAAACATTTCACTTTTCAAGCCTTGAAATAAAATCATATACTTATCTTATCAGTATAAGTATATCTAAAAAAATTTCAAATTTTTCTTCTTTCCAAATCTCATATTAAATAACTAAACATTTCGCTTATCCTTCATCAAAAATTTCCTTTTTAAAAGCTCATCTCATATTTCAATTAATTTATAACTTTCAAAATAAAGCTATAACCCACTTTTATAAACCCTTAAGTTAATTTACAAACCTCTTTCCAAATCTCTGAAATGATTATAAACCTTTTTCCTATTTTTAAAACTCTTTATATAAACCGTTCTATACTCCTTTATAAAATATCCTTTATAAATATCGTTAACAAACAACATTTTCAAACACCTTAATAACCCTTTCATTAGAAAATCCACTTTCTATTAACAAGTTATCATTTATAAATACCTTTATAAGAATTATATAACTTGAAAAACCATTTACAAAAACTTAGCCTGAAATTGATTAAAGAATTAAAGTAAATTCAAACCATACTTTATAAATTCCAAATGAGGCTTAGTAGTCCCAATGATTATTTAAGTTACCATTTAATTTAAATTCGATTCCATAATCACATAACAATTATTTACATAAGCTACCATATATGTAAACATAGTTCATATCAAATCAGGGAATAACACGTCAATATAACTAATTGGCATATACAAGTCCAATTAACATAACAACATGATGGTGATTTATAATGCTAAATAGATGTCCAAACAATTAAACCAACAATCAATTTATAGTAGAACATAGATTTATTCTACCAACACGTGTCCAAACAACAAACAATGAAACAATCAATTTATAGCAGAATGAGGATTTATTTTGCTTACATCTCCAAATGTCCCAATAACATTATAACTCATTTACAGTTATATGGTTTCTTAATGTTATCAACACTTGAATCACCTGTATTCAAAACCATCATTGAAAAAGAAGTACCTTTAAACAATTTTACTTTTGAAAACCAACGGATATAAAACTTTTAAACACTTTTGAAAACAATTATTTATAAGTTAAATCCTTATTTAAATCATAATTAATTTTAACCGAATCTTAACTTAATTTGATTAAATAGTTAACAGTAATTAACTATAAATTAAATCTAAATTAATCCTTTATTAGTTATTAAATAATTAATTAAATCTTTATTAATAATTAAATATTAATTAATTCATTAAATAATGCTTAATTAAGCTTAAATAATTAATCAAACCTTTAATAAATAATTTATTATAAATTAAACCTTAATTAAATTATAATTTAAATATAATTAAACACTTGATTAATAATTAATTAAAGATTAATCCTATATTTCAATAATTGTAAATTAAAAATAAATCATATACTTAACTCATAATGAACTAACTTAATTAATAATTATTTAAAATAAATCTTAACTGTAAAGATTATTAATTAACAACCAAACTTTAATTAAAAATAGTTAATAACCCTTGTTTAGTCCTTAATTGATTATTAATTATCAAACATAATTAATTAAAAATTTATTATTAAATTCTTAATTTACCTTTTAAAATATCATTATTTAGTATATAAACCATTTACAAAACAATTTGAAGTATAAAAACCGAACTTTGCGAAAATCGAATTTTTAAACGAGCTGCATCATTAGCGACTATCGCTATGGATACCTGTAATTTCCAAATTGTTGCTCACTAACTCTTCCATTTACTAATTTTACTTACTAACTTTCTATATCGTTTCCAATTCCAAGCCAATGATCACAATTTTATAACCAAAATACCACTTAAATCATCAATTTAAGGTTCTAATGCTAAACCACAAATTACACAAATATGTACATCTAAACCATACTATAATCCAAATAATAAATCATAAATACAAACCATATATATATGTAAATTGTTTCCTAAAAAGTTAAGGAATTTACTCACGGAAGGCTATTCAAACTTTCGCTGACGACCTAACAATTTCATTCCTAAGCAAACAAACCGAGTCTTGAATCCTAAATGTACTAGGTAGGCTATGCTATGGATGAACAAGGAAGTGAGACATGTTTTGCTAAGGTAGAGCGACTATGGGTAAACATCGATTTCTCAATAATAAACCCAAAAACATGTCATTTTGCAACAGATTTTTGGGTTATCTACTCATGGAATTTTGAAAAGCACTCAATGAGAAAGTTATTTGAATTTTTTTTCTATCATTACAAAAAAAGAATCACTCATTTTCAATTAGTTTTGAAGAAGTTATTTTCAAAAGAAGAATAATTTTCAAAGTTGAACTTCTTGGTGAAAAATTGCTTTGCAAAGATTGTGTATTTCGACATGGCTGTGATAGAAATTTAAAATAGTGGTAAACTAGAATATTGTAGCCATTAAACTTTCATACGATTTCAGTAAATGAAAAATTCTATTTGACTTAGAAGCGAGGAAGAAAAAGTTGGTGGAAAGAGGATGAAAAATGGAGAAACATAAGGCTATTTATATGTAAATTTCCCATGTCATCTTTATATCTAATCACATCACAAATCTTTTATAATATATATATATATATATATATATAATCACGTTTAATCACATCACTCTTATATATAATTATGTTTAGTCACATCACTTTATAAATATATATATATATATAATTACTATGTTTAGTTACATCACTTTCTTTTATATATATATTATGATAGTCACATCACTTTCTTTTATATATATAATTATTATGTATAATTACATCACTTTCGTTATATATAAGTTTAATTATTAATTAACTAAGATGTGATAAGAGATAATTATGGTTAATAATTACAAATCTAAGATGCGACAATGCCTAATATATATATATATATATATATATATATATATATAATGTTTATTATTTTTAAAACTATGTCTTGTTGCATCACTCAATAATCCAAATTAATATAAGATAATTTATTTCTAAGTGTATTATTATCTAGTTAATTAACTCTTATATATATATATGTACATATGTGCATGAACAAGGTTCCCACAACTTTTCAGTGTCGAAAGGTTGAAACTTTGAAAAATTTCTTTGGTCATGTCTTCTGTTTTTCTACGAGCTATTTAATTTGGTAAAAAATATTTGAAAATGATTTCACCATCATTATTACTTAATTAAATGAGTTTATTTTCATTATAAAACCTATAGATTGAATATTTAAAATTAATTAAATATTCACTAATCAAAGCAGTGAAATTCTGAGTCTTACATTCTTCCCCCTTAAAAGAATTTCATCCTCAAAATTACCCTTTGACCTATCCTAAAAACTCTTAACACTGTTCTTCAGCTATTATGATGTACATAGATCATTCTTATGCAAAATCTGATTCGACCTTAACTCGAATACTAACTTTCCTTCCGTATTAGTATCGCTCACCCGATTCCCTAGTGCGGACTCCTATTAGGATCCTTGATTTGGAACCTCTATTCTCCTTTCATAGTTGTAACTATGACATAAAACTTTGGTCCCACACTAAGGACCTTCATCAAGTGCTCGTTATCAAAAGTCAAGCAATAGATCCTTATTCAGAATGGTGCAAACACCTCAAAGTCATATACTCGAATCTTGGATCAAAACTATATGAAAAGGAGAAATGATGTACATCCACCCCACATGCTTACTAATTAGTTCTCCCTAATACCAATTCACTTTACACTAGACCATTTATGAAAACATTTTATAAACTATACCGGTTCAACTTGGATAATACTCCACTACAGCCTAAGAGTATATACCTTTATTTGATTCCACTATTTCATTTTTCATTTACTTCCATAAGGAAATTCAAAATCCAAATACCCGACTTTTATTTTCAAATACTTTTTGAAATGGAAATCTATACTTTAAATCATACAAAAATATAGATATAGACCGAGTAACTCCAAAATGGAACTGGGCATTACCAAATAGTATTATACATTCCTTTACAAAGAAGAGTAATGCTTAAGAGAAGTATTTACCATCTGAACACATCCCATTCCCAAGTTTAAGTCATTTTCGAGCCACTCAAACTAGTTAACTTAAAAATATTCCTTTTATTTCTAAGTTCTCGTTCTTGAAATAGTACTTTACATTTTCCAACAAAACATATATTTCCACCTTACTTTGAGTTTGTTTGGAATGAACTTGTTTCGACTGTACAATGATAGAGAGAATAATTTACTAAGTACCCCACAACGTTCATCTAGACAAACATTTGATTGTCACTTAGAAGATTATCCCGATCATCACAAAAAAATCAAGACTTGTTCCCCTTAACAATCCAAAGATAACACTTCTTACTTACACTTTTATTCACAAAAATTTATACTTAAACCAAATTGGTTTCAATTATTATTATTATTATTATTATTATTTTCCCAAAATCTTGAAAATCATTTGTCTTAAAGCACCGGGATTTAGATTCTCAAGTTTTCAACCTATATTCTTCCAACTTAAATGACACATTTTTATAAACCCATTTTATAAATCACTTCAACTAAACTATTTAAATATTTATCTCAAAATATTCTAACTTTTAAATCTAATTCTACCACAACATTAACACTGAATGTCCCATAGTTAAACTGTGAAACTTAATTCACAAGGTATTCGGTGCTATATTTTTCCCAGTCCTTATCAACCCATATCTTAAAAAGGAAACTTCCTGTACACACAAACCGTAGTCAATGCTCAACAGGACAAACATGACTAAACAAGCCTTAAATGATAATAATAACATATTATTATCTCCTAATGCTCAACTAATTATACTATACTATTTTTGAACCTCGTTCTTTTTGATAAATAAATTTATTCTAGTTAAATTTATTTCATTTACCCAATTTAAAAACAATGCTATGTCTATTAAACTTGTTAAGTGTTTAGGAAATCCCTATCGATAACGTTGGCTAAACGCGTCACCAGAATTCTTAAGCCACTCGACATATCAAACAACAAAATATAAAACATTTTTATACCACTAACAAATACGCACTCTCATACACACACACACTCAAACTCATTCTAGGGTGTCACTTACCCTATCTCTAATGAGTTAACCCCACCAAAACTAAGGTTCTCGCTTAATTTTCAGCTCTGATACCACGTTGTAACGACCCACCTTTTCCGAACTCCAGAAGTCAACATTAATACATCCATGGTATTAACATGCCGAAAAACTAAGTACCGGAAAGACAGATTGTTAGAGGAAAGAAAGAAGATAGAAGAACTAGGAACAAACATATCAATAACCAACCTTTAATTAATAAAAGTTAATAGCCCTTGTTTAATCCTTAATTCATTATTAATTATCAAAACATAATAAATTGAAATTTTGTCACTAAATTCTTAATTTGCCTTTTAAAATATCATTTTCTAGTTTATAAACCATTTTCCAAACAATTTGAAGTATAAAAAGCAAGCTTTGCAAAAATCAAAATTTTAAACGAACTGCATCCATAGCGACTACCGCTATGGATATCCGTAATTTCAATCTTGTTGCTCGTTAACTCTTCCATTTACTAATTTTACCTACTAACTTTCCATATCACTTCCAATTCCAAGCCAAAGATCACAATTTTATATCCAAAACACCACTTAAATCATCAATTCAAGGTTTTAATGTAAACCACAAATTAACATACACACATACATCTAAACTATATTATAATCCAACACATACATATATATCTAAACTATATTATAGTCCAAATAATAACATCACAAATACAACCAAATAACAACCATATATATAAATGTAAATTCTTTGCCAAAAAGTTAAGGAATTTACTCATCGAAGGCTATTCAAACTTTTGCTGACTTGAGTATGACCTAGCACTTACATTCCTAAGTGAAAAAGTTAAATCTTGAATCCTAAATGTACTAGATAGGCTAGGAAATGGGTGAACAAGGAAGTGAGACATGTTTTGGTAAGGTGCAACTTCGGATAAACATCAATTTCTCAATAATAAACCCAAAAATATGTCATTTTGCAACTGACTTTTGGGCTATCTACTCATGGAATTTTGGAAAGCACTAAGAGAAAGTTATTGGAATTTCTTTTCTCTATCATTTCAAAAGATGAATCACTCTTTTTCGATCAGTTTTGAAGAAGTTATGTTCAAAAGAAGAAGGGTAATTTTCGAACTTGATATTCTTGGTGAAAAATTGCTTTGCAAAGATTATGTATTTTGACATAGCTATGATAGAATCGAAAAAGTGGCAAACTAGAATGTTACAGCCATTAAAATTTCTCATGATTTAAATAGAAAAAAACTCTATTTGAGTTAGGAATAAGTAAGAAAAGATTGGTGGAAAGAGGATGCAAAATGGAGAAACATATGGCTATTTTAGGCAAATTTCCTGCGTCATCATTATATCTAGTCACATCACAAATCTTTCTTTTATAATATATATATATATATAATTATTTTTAATCATATCACTCTTATATATGTAATTATGTTTAGTCACATCACTATCTTTTATATTTATATATAATTATTATGTTTAGTCACATCACTTATATATATATTTATTATGTATAGTCACATCACTTACTTATATATATATATATATATATATATATATAATTTTTATATATAGTCACGTCACTTTCTATGTATATATAAGTTTACTTATTGATTAACTAAGATGTGACAAGAGATAATTATGGATAATGGTTACAAATCTAAGATGTGACAATGCTTAATACACACACACACATCTAAAATATTTATAATTTTTAAAACTATGTCTTGTCACATCACTTACTAATCCAAATTAATATAAGATAATTTATTTCTACGTATATTATTATCTAGTCAAATTAACTCTTATATATATGTACATATAGTGCACGAACAATGTTCCCGACAACATTTCAGTGTCGAAAGGTAGAAATTTCAAAAAATGTTCTTCGGTCACATCTTCTATTTTTCTACGAACTATTTAATTGTTAAACAAATTTTGAAACAAAATTCACCAACATTATTAATGAATTAAAATGGGTTTATTTTCATTATAAATCCTATATATTTGTAACGACCCGCTATTTTGGACCATTCAAATCGACAATAAAACCATACATATCTGACTTGAATAATTCAAAATATCTAATTGTTAATTAAAATTTGTCAAAACTTAAAATATACAGTAAATAAATCAATCACAGATCACAGAGTAATATAATGCAGCGGAATAGATAAAGAATAGTAGTTCATGAAGCTACTATATACATCAGAGTTAGAAAAATACAACCGAATAGTTCAAATGCAGTGAAGTCTCCAATGCAACAGATGACTTCTCTGAACCAATCAACTGGAAAGGCTGGAATCTGAATCGATAGTTGGATTCCCAAATGAAACTCCGAACTCCGAAGGTGAGTCTCTAATGCTCTATCACTCAGTCTGACCCGAGCGTAAAGCAAAACACAAAACACTTGAGTCAGGATTAACATTCTTATATAAATAAATCCAACTCAAGTGAAATATCAACTGAAATACAAATAACTTAAAGGATGTTTGGGATAACATCCTCTAAGGGTCCATGGAATTATCTACAAGGTAGAAATATACACTATAACATCGTTGTCATTTCAGCTTAATTTATACTTCAAAACCAAATATCATTTCACTTCAAATATCTCTATATTTCCCAAAATAGTATTTATATATATTAAATAATTTATATAATAAAGTATTTTCAATTCCCTCAACTTAACAGATCATTTCAACATCAACCCGACCTTCCCATTTAAATTAAATTCAATCTCAATTTATCAATTTAAATTCAAGTCAATTCCTAATATAAACACTTCAATTTATCGATCTCAAATTCGAATTTGTAATCACAAAAATACCCCTTTATATTTCAATATATTTCAAAACTTTAAGTATTCAACGTTTCAACTAAATTTTTATTCAATTTAGTTTTCTAAATATTAAATTCAAATTTAGTTCAACCTAAATTTTCATTTCAATTCATTTTAGTTGCTAAATAACAAATTCAACTACGTGGATTTCAAATACAGATCCGAATCTCAACATAAACCATTTAAATTCCAATATAGTTCAAGGCTTTAATATTTAAATATTCTATATAACAGTTTCATATAGATCTCGATTTAACCTCATTGTTATTTAGTCTTGAAATACTCCCTTACTAGATTCAATATCATTTAAGTAACCTTAAATTACATTATACTAAATATTTTCTTTAATTTATTTAAACGTGAAATATTCATTAAATAACTTAAATCAAAAATCCAGTTATAAAATCATACCCTTTAAATTTCCCATTCAAAAATTTCAAATCGATTTAATTAAATAAATCCTTATTTAAATACCATTTTTATAAACCCAAATTTATCTCCCAATCTTAATTATTTAATTTATTACAAGAGAATCTATTTGAAATATAGATTTACATAAATACTTAACCATATTATATGCATTAAATCAATCTAATTTAAATCAAATATTACTACTAAATCTATATATACAATTTTCATTTATATAATATCTTAAGAATCAAATTTATTAAACCATATATTTCTTTCCAAAATTATAGAAATTATTTTCAAAATATTTATATGAACCAACAGTGTCTGTATATATTTCCTATCATATAGTCAAGTGCTACGGATATTTATCATTTCAATTCGTATACTAAATATATACGGGTGGATATCATTTCAACCCGTAATCCCAAATTCAATTAAATGAAAATCGTTTGGGTTTATCATTTCAACCTATAACGATTTTCTCCTATTATAAAGTCTGTTCGGGTATGTATCATTTCAACCCATGATGATTTCTAAACTACAGGGAACTTGCAGAGTGATAACAAAAAATACAATAAAATAACAGGCATATATCATCAATAACGATATAATATAAACAACAGGACATGGTGTCATATCCCGTAGGTGAACAGTTACAGATAATAGCATATATAACAAATTTAAATAACTACAGCAACATATTTCAATTGTCGTTTCAATTGAAATCAAATTTAATGAATAAAAGAATGTTAATCGTGAGTGATTGCTCACCTTTTGAGGTTAGAGAGTTAGACAATGAAGTTGAGTTACGAAATGCAAGCACGACTTTCAAAGCAAAGTTAGATGGTACGATTTCGACGAAAAAGGTGATAGATAGAAATTGATGAGAACGGATCAAATTAGCTTGATAAAATTGAAACGAAGATTGTATGATTAATTTATTACTTTCTTTCAAAATGAACGTTAAATCAAAACACGCATTTTAAATATATATATATATATATATATATATATATATATATATATATATATATATATATATATATATATATGCACACCCATGAAAACCATATAATTTTAAAACGCTTCCATTTCATATTAATGTTAAATAACAAATATATAATTATTCAAATGTCATATATATAGTATATTCATTTTATGGTTGTCGTTTCCATATAATAAATACTCATTTTAAACCAATATTAAAATAATATATATGTATAGTTAAAGATCAATATTTACATTTCAACTAACATCAGAAAACAAATATAAACTTTATACTTTATATATGTTTTATGGAAAAAGAGAAAAAAAAAGAACGCAAAGTGGATCCAACGTTTGGAATTCAGGGATTAGTCTTGAAGGCTAATACACCGTCGGATCATTTTTATTAAATTTTTGGATAAATTTCAATAGAAGAGTAGCAATTTATTTAAAATAACATGGTGTGAAATGAATTGATGGAATGAATAAAGTAACATATTATTAGTACCCAAATAATCAAATGACACAATACGTTGGTTTCTTAATAACGACAGTAACGTTCAATTTGCTAAAAATTAATTTAGGACGTTATCTTCGCCTTATTTGTAAGCGATTGATATATCATACCTCTTTCAAATTTAAGATCAGCTCATGGCACGGCGTATGAAAATTCAAATTCCATCGCATCATATATTTATATTTTCAGTTTAGAAATGTATGAACTTATCAATTTTTTTTGGCTATAAATGACGTAAAACACCACTGCTTATTAAATTTGTCGTGTACTGCGTTTAAATACTTCCAAAGCGTTTGTCAATTTATTTAAAAGCCATAAAATGAAAGGAGTGAAAAGAGAAAAAAAGAAAGAATATATATATATATATATATATAATAATAATAATAATAATAATAAACATGGGGAGAGAGACGAAGATACAGATGGTGGTACGTATCTTGTTCTATTCATAAGTAAATATCACCACGTTAAATTCCTTTGCATATTTTTAATTGCTATAGCCAATGCTTTCATATATAACAGGTCCAATCTTATATACATAGCTACATATTATAAAGGGTTATGAAAACTTATATATATACACCTTATAGTATAATATATATAACTAGATAAAATGTATATATTAGATGATAGAATACAATAATATAGATGAAAAGAGAATTGCAGCAAGCTAAAATTTATAATAAAAAACAAAGTGTTGCAGGAAGTTGAAAACAACAACTAATGCAATAATATTTATTACAAGTTTCGAAATCCATTAGACAAAAGAAAACACAGCTTGTATAACATATCCATTAAACAAAATAGACTATATATAGTACTAGTACATATTCATGCTATATGTAAACATTTAAAAACGAAACATATATTGCAATATGATACGCATACTGTTTATAAAAATATGGATGACGAGGGGAGGAGGCATGGAGTGGGTTGTGGCTCTTGACAGGTGGTTCGAGCTGTGGTGGCGGAGGCTTGATGAAGCTATAGGTAGGAGAACTGGTCCTTTTTCATTTTTCCATCATATGTGTTTTAGCATTGTAATGGGAAAATCTCCTTTTTTTTCAAGAAGCAACAGAGGGGAAGAAAAAATGAAGCTAAATAGGCTCAGAGACTACACGTTATAAATATTTAATATAGTTGAACGGTAGGAATGAGTAATCCAGCAACTAAAATTGGAACCATGGAAATAGAGGGGTCAATCTCTAGAATTTAGGAGGTATGAATGGTAACGGTTGTTTGAATTGTATACCAAATATATAACTTTATATTTCATTATTAATTGAATAGGAGAAATGAATGGGTGGAGAATGAGCTGTCCATTTATGATATACTGTTACATATAATTTAATAAAGAAGAAACGGTAGAATAATGATAGATTTGAATTATATACTGGTTTAATGCAATAACAACGGTCAAGTTGATAAGGTGGATATTTAAACAATTTATTGCTTGATTGGAAAGCACGTGAGTATGGAAAGGCAAGGATATTTAAAATGGAACAAGGAAGGTTATAAATCAGATTGGAATGAAAACGTAAAGAAAGAAAGAAATAAATAAAAGAAATCAATGAATGCGAAATAACGTATAGTATTTTATACGTTTCAAACTTTGAAATGGCAACGGTCATGAGTTGATTTAGCTACATTTAAAGTAATAACTGTTTTGTTTGTTTGGATAGTACGTAATAAGTTTGGAAAGGTAATGATATTTAAAATGGAACAAGGAATGGACAAAGAAATTTAAGCAAAGATAAAACGTACATAATAAATATAGAGTAAGGGGACAGTTACGATAATTCAGTGGATAATTAAAGCAACTTTTAATGCAACCAACTGCACGTTCAAATCTGAAAAGGCAGAGTAACGGACCATATAATAAATTGAAACGATGGATTGATAACAGCTGCAAGTATATACTTAATAGAAAAGAACGGACAGAGAAAATTTTGTGAAACGTACTGAAAATAAATATGAAGTACTTATTATATTATACGTTTCTTTTTGAATGCAGAGTCCAAAATTTGAAAGCCAAGTAACGGTCAACCCTTGATTTGGTGAAAATAATTGTAGCAATTAATAAAAGAAATAAATAGCAACGGTCACGTTGCTTTGATTTAGCTGACCCATCAAAGCAAATTATTTATAATTTAACCGGTAGGAAACGTAAAGGAACGTACCACCATAAAATGAAATTGATAACATCTGTGCATTGATTCTGCAATATTTATTAAAGAAATTGATTCTGCAATATTTATTAAAGCAATTTATTAGCTAGCTTGAATTAAATAGAATTTCACAATGGAATAAACTTTGATAAAATAAATTGAAAATTTAAAATCTACTATGTTTAATTGGACGTAATCCAAATATTAAATTTTTATTTCAAAATACTATTATATAAAATTTCTCAAAAGTTTTAATTAATTACGTTAAATATAACCATTTAAAACTATTAAAATCTACGGGTCGTTACACTCTCCCTCACTCAAAACTTTTCGTCCCCGAAAAGGTAAGAGGTAGGAGAATAGAACAACCAGAAATAAAATAGATTGAAAGACAAGATAAACAATTAATTTAAAACTATATAAATTTTATTTGAAATATTTATTTGATAACTTCATTTGAAATTTAATTTTCTTTAATACTTTAATACTTTTCAAACTCCTTTGAAAAAAATTATTTACATTATTACTTATATTTACAAAGAAGCTATTGAAATATTAAATCCAAAATTCATAAATTTTTATTTTGTTTCAAGATACCTTCCAAATATTTTTATTAGATCACAAATCATTTTTTTTAAAATATGTTTTATTTTAGATAAATAACTTCTAAAATATTTATAACACTAAAATTTCTATTAAACCATGTAGTATATAATTAAACAATATTTTAAAGGATATATCCAACAAGGAAGGAAGGTAGATTTGGAAAACAGAATCAAGGTGAATAAATAAACTGAGCAGATAAGGTAGATGCGAGGAATAGTATCGGGCACGAATAATTAATCTAGAACCATAAGAATTTAAATTTCAAATATTAATTCAACATTTCTTTGTTGGGAAAAATACTTTTATAATAAATACCTTTATAATAATACTTTTATAATAAAATACTATTATATCGAAATAAATTTTCCTTTCGAAAATACTTTTATAACTCGATGTTTCAACAAGTTTATCCTCGTTCTTGCAGACTCTGGCCATGCGTTGATCAGGCGCAAAGCTAGAATTCTTCAAGTACTTAGTAGACTTGTTTCAACACCCAGTGAAAATACTTGAAAAACCTTTAAAACAGATATGGAAAGTACAATCCAAACAAAACAACCAAATCAAAACCTTTGTCTGACCATGGTTCGCAGATACACAATGGTTACGCCTGGATCCCCCAAGAAACAATCCGTATCCGTAAGCTTTCTCAGCCCTGCGAGTTACGCCATGATGACCAGTAGAGTGCAGGATACACAATGGTTACGCCTGGGTCCCCCAGGAATCAATCTGTACCCCTAGGCTATATCAGCCAGGCAGTTTCGCTACTATTCGCGACCTACACAGATTGCAGGATACACAATGGTTACGCCTGGATCCCGCAGGAAATAATCCATACCCCTAGGCCAGACTCAGCCAGGCAATTGCGCTATGCAGTCGCGAGAGAAAAAAAAACCATGGGTTACGCCGCGGTGGGAACACTCGAGTATTACATCCGAAAAACCAAAAATCAGAGAGAATAATATCGATAGAATGAATCCATGATGTGGCCATAAAGCGGATATCAAGCAGAATGCACTTTCCATATCTTTACTTCGAAAATATATATCATATAGTACCTTTTCAAATCACTTTCAAATATCGTACTTATATAAAGTCCATATATATAGGATTCCATTTTTCCCAAATCGAATACTTTCCAAATCAATAGTAGATCAAATCATACTTATATAGACTTCGAATATATAAAATCTCTTTCCAAATTGAGTACCTTTCAAATCAATAGATTTCAAATCAACTTCATACTTATACAATCCATTTTATATAAGTTCGACCACTCCCAAATCAAGTGCTTAATAATATAGGGTTCTCAAATTTCAAATCATTTCAATATCAATTCAGTTTCAAAATCATATATGATTTCACCAAATTTTCTTCCAAATTAAATATCTAAATTTAAAAGTTCCCAAAATAATAGGTTTAGAAAACTATCCCATTTTCCAAATTAAAATAATTCAAGTCAAACAAATTCATTTCCAAAAATCACCATACAAGTACTGGTTTTAATTCCAATTTAATTTCAAAACCAAATATTTTCCCAAAATCAATTATACTCAAAATGGTTTCCAAATTTATAATTATCCCTTTTTTTTAAAACTTTTAAACTATCTATTTCTATGTGAAATATCCAATTTACCTTTCTGAAAACCATTATTCAACTTTTTTTTTCAAAACATTTCAAAACTAAATTTATATTCTTTATCAAACATTTTATACTCTTCGAAATTTCTTAGCTTTGAAAATTTAATCTCGATTTGGAAGTGTTCAAACATTCAAAATAGTTAGGGAAATCAAATTTTCAATTCAAGAGTTGAGAATCAACAATAAATCAATAAATCAAATATTAAATCCGAAACTCGAGGACTGAACACCGGTCTCATTTTAAATTGTTTCAAATATATACTTATATCTTTCTAAAATATCACATTATACTTCGGAATTTGAAATCAAAAACGGTTTTACAAAGTCACTTGCATAGCGAAGCTATTAAAGTGGCCTCTCCCCCACTCTGAAACTCGAAAATCAATGTCGATGATGCATGCACTCATACCGAAATTATTTTCCAGCGACATAAGTGAGTTCTGGACTTCTATTTCTTTGAAAACTTCTTTGAAATTTCTTCAAAATTATTGGAATTCATTTGAACTCATTTGAAACATTTCTTATTCGAAAAAATACTTTTAAATCGTATTATTTTTATATATTTTCCAAAATCTTAAAACCAATTTCAAAATACCGTTCAATTCTCGAATTTCAAATTTAACTTTACAACTATAAATCATTTTTATATAAATCAATTTCTTATAATTTTTCAAAATTTCAAATCCTTTCAAAACCTTTTTATATAGAATAACATTTCAAATTTTCTTTATATATATAGGTATATAATCCTTATCGAAAACATTTTCACCTTTTTATATATAAAAAAAATCATAGTTATCAAAATAAAATTTCGGTATAAACAATTTCAAAAATACGAACAAAACTCGATTTTCAAAGGATGATTCAAGAATGGATTTCAAAACAAAGATAGAGATTTAATTTAGAGGAACTCCAATCAATAGAATCCTAATTCAAATATAGACTCGATCGAAGATGAGATAATTAAATTACAAAATAGAAGATGAATATACTTCTATAAATCGCGGGCGACCTTTACCGGTCAACCGTGATTCCAAAATTAGATCGTTGTAGAATTCTGAGGCAATTCGACATTCGATCGCAAGAGATATAGAATTCGGCATAACAAGATATAACAGCATCATAAACCGAGGATACAGAAATCTTCGGTGAGTCAATACCAATTGAAAAGGAGTTTTCACCCCCTTTACAAATCATTCAGTGGAGTTATGTGATACTCCGGAATCAAACAAATATAAATAGGGAGAGACAAAATGAATTTCGGAACCGAGGGACATTCCAAAATTCAAAGGAAATCGAGTCAAAAGGAAGAGATTCAACTCGAGCAAAAGTGATTCTGTAAATAAATTTACCATATATGCTAAGTTTTTCCTAGAGCCAAAGCGCTGATACCAACTGTAATGACCCACCCTTGATTGTATACTTTAAAAAGTATATAAATTGTTGAATTAGTTACTTACTAAACCATTGAATTGCCATAAGTCAATATAGACATTTGAAGTGGACAAATGGTTTAAATACATATGTTGGTATATGATTGAATTTGGAATGCACTAAGTGTTTAAAAGTGAATGGCACAAATTCTTGAATTGAATAAGGAATTATCCATATAGCGATAGTCACTATAAATGCACTTTGAATCCCTTAAACTATTACTTATAAAAATGGTGATTTAATGGCATACCTTATTATTATCAACTCTTCTATTAGTGTTTTGAAAAGAAAAATAACATGTTTTGAAAAGTTATAGTAGAAGTAAAACAAAGTTGATAAAGATTGAAGTAAAATAGTTACTATATCGGCACTTTTTAAGTAACATACTTTTGAAAATAACGCGCATTTTGTGGAAAGTTTCTTAAGATTTCTTTAGCAATTAATCAAGTAAATAATATAATATTCTTATTGCAAAAATTTTGAAGCCTAATTCATTTGATAGCTAATTGAACGAAGTGCAAAAAGTTATATTGAAATAGTCGCTGTAAGTAAAGTTCGATAAAATACCATGTTTTTGGAAAATTCTTTAAAATAATTAACTTACATTCTTTAGGATTTTTCCTCGTGATTTTCAAGTACCCAACATATAATTACTAATGTAAAAAGAATGAATTAAAAATCATTTATTAAGATGTTGAAATCTAGGTGCAAAGTTGTAACAAATTCACCTTAAACGACAGCCCAAGACTTTTTGGTAGCACCTCTGTAGTGCTATCTTTGCTTCTACAGAAATGCTATCTTTTCTATTTGAAATTATAATTTGTTTAAAATTGATATTTAAATAATGTCCTTATTTTATCTTTTTAGTATTGTTTTCTAAATTATAATAGAGTGTTTTAAAATTGGTTTCAAGTTAAAATATATTTTTAACAATTAACTATGAATTTCTAAACTAAGTAGCTCTTAAAATAAAACATAGTTTTTCTATTTATTTCAAAATTCTCCTTTTTTACATAATATTCTATATAAATAATTAATATATTTTAAGTTGTTTTAAAAGTGTTTTATCATAATAATCAGTAGTTTATAGCTATTTCAACATAAATAAATTTTAAATATTAAATTAAGTATTTCATATATATAATAAAGGGAGTTTGGATTTTATCACTTAAGTTAAAGTAAATTGTTTTATGGAATCAACTAAAAGTGCATTGCCATAATCAATAAGTGTGGATATGCTTTGATCTTTAAATAAATGTTTAAAGTTATTAATGGATAAGTAAGTAATTTTTGGGTTGTTGTAAATAATGTTTTTAGCAACACTTGTTTTTGACCCTTATTATTAATTATATTTAGGAATATAAATAGATATTTAGAAGGGAGTAAAGTGGACTGTTTTCAAAGTATAAAATGTTTGGGTTTGTTGTGACAGTTGTTTCTAGCGAAAATTTGTCTTCAATCCTCAAATTTAATTAAACTTTGAAAGGAGAGTTGTGAAGATAATGGTTAAATGGAATGGTGTTGGGTTTGTAGTAAACAATATTTTAGCAACATTTGGTTTAAACCCTCGAATTATATTTTGGAATAAATATTATAAATCTTTAACGATGGAATTTTAATGATAATAACAAGCATTGAATCTTTTATAAAGAGATATAAAATGTTATATTTTTAATTTATAAAAGAAAGGAGTTTATTATAACAGTATTTTGGTCGTAATTGTTTAGTCTCTTTGATTATATTTCAAGCAAGTAAAACTTGTTAAATGATTTATGAATACACTTATACCATTGGAATATGTATATGAATACTTTTAAGGTATTCAAAGAATTAATGAATAGTTAAATTTACAAAGACAAGCATATATCTTTTATAAAATGGAATCCAATATATTTATACAAGTATATAAAAAAGAAGTTTTAATTAATAAGAGAGTATTAATTAATAAAGTAAGCCTTGATTTATAAAAGAAGTTTTATTGGATAAAAAGATGTTTTACTAATAAAAAGGGTTTTAATTAATAAAGGATAAATTAATTACAAAGGGATTAAAAGTCGTTTATGTGACTTGATTATACTTGGATGATAAGTATCAACTATGTAATGACCTTTGTTTGATTGTTTATGGGATGTTAGTATTAATATGCTTAACACTAAAAGTCTAACGAGTAAGCTTCTCTATTTGTGAGAGTTAAGACCAATGTTTAAGTATGGATGAAGTAATAAAGCTCTAACTTATCTGAATTCTTCTAAGTCGAGGAATCGTTAAGCAGAAAGGCCGAAAATGTATACAGTATGGAAACTTGATTCCCATAAGAAAGGGTTCAAGACTCGATAGTCAATTAGTCGACTACCAATCTTGGCCAAACTTAACTTAGGAAGTGCATGAAATACTTTGTGGATTTATCCAATAAGAGCCCCTGGGGAGGGGTATTGGTATGAAACACCTCTAGCTTTTTGTTACTTCTAAAAGAGCCCAAATTGAGTTAGCCGGAAATTCATCGATTATTTTTGAAGAGTCCGAGATCTGTAAGTGTTTTACTTACCGAATACCGCTTTAAAACTATTATACGGGTTATATGTTTTGGAAGTGAGTGATGGAAACCATGTGTAGTTCCAAAAATCTATTAAGATGATGGAATCCATGTGGGATTCATTATTGATCAAGTTTTTTTGAAAACTCGTGTGAAGATATCGAACATAGCCTCGACATCGAAAAATGGCTAAAGACAGAGTATGATGCATGACCCCAAGTTCGGCTAACCAAAAGAGAGGGTACATCAACTCCATTATCTAGAGTATGCTTATCGATTTGTTGTGCACGGGGAGTTGATGATACTCGGTTCACATTTTAGGGGGTGGGACGGTTGTGTTTACCTTATGGTATTTTTATCTTGAGATATACAATGCTCAGTAGGTACTTTCTAACCCTTGTCATAAATGGTCGGTCTCGGTATAACTTACGAGTATACTGGGGGGTCTACGTGAAATATCCATTTATACAAATCTCCCTTAGTAGTTTTGTTTGTATAGCTCAATATGCTGTCAAACTTGTTTATTTGTGGCATGGTCGTACGGGATGCCTTTATTCTTTAAAGGATTTTACAAATATAGTGATTCAAATTACTTGAGTTTTCTCACGTTGGTTTACCAGTTTGATCCGGGTGTTATTCTTCTTATAATTCTCGGGTTAGCCCCATATATATTTCTTGATATCGTTAATGATTCATTGGAGATCTATGAGGGGAGCTGTAAGATTACCTACCGTAGATTTTATTTCTGCTACATTACTTTGTTTATTTTTATATCAACAATTATGAGAACGGGTTACTACAGTTGTCCAGGCTGGTGATAGGTTAGTTTGCTCTGACAATCATATCTATACAGTTTTCCTTTGTAAAAGTTCCAATTTAATATTATGTGTCATCATTCCGCTATGAGATTCTTATGTTATTGTTCTCTTCTTTCATGTTCATTTTCTTTTCTTCTTTTATTTTACCTTAACGTTCTTCCTTTTCAGCGCTTAGGTGCTCAGCATGTGAATATCGTGGATGTATTATTGTTAACATTTGGGGCTTGCAAAGGCGTTCATTACAATCTAGTATCAGCGCGTAAGGTTGAGCGAGAACCTTGGTTTTGATTGGGTATGACTCATTAAGAGATAGGGTAACAGAATGCCTTACTATGAGTTTGAGTGTATTATAGATATGAGAGCGTATTGGTTAGTGCTATAACAATATTTTATACTGTGTTGATTGGTCTGCCAAATGCTTATGGATTCTGGTCGATGTATCCAATCAATGTCATCGATAGGGATTCCCAAACACTTAACATAACAAACCGACACTGCATTATTTTCAAAATTGGTAAATGAATTTTTTTACCTAGGATTATATTTCATATAAAAGAATAATTTCAAACCATTAACATAGTTATTTATAATGTATTTGGTTATTAGGAAATGATAACATTCAATGATTCTCATTTACTGTTTGATTAGTCATGCTCCACCAGTTCATGGGCATTGACTATTATTTATTCAATTGTAAATAAATTAATTTTCACAACATAGGTTAGATGGTAGTAATTTATAGTAACATTGAAATGAAAACCTTAAGAATTAAGTTTCATAATTTAATTATAAGACATTCGATGATAATGTTGGATTAAAAAGTTAACTTAAATAAAAAGTTATTAATATAGATTAAAAGGAAAGGTAATATATATAAAAGATAAATACTTATGAAATGATTTAATATAAGAAAGGAGATTTATACAAATGTGACTTATATAAATATAGTTTATATAAATATGACTTATAAAATTTTTTTCGTATAAATACCATGTATATAAATGTGGTTAGTATAAATATGAATTATAAAGGATTTAAATTGAAAATTTATAAACTTAAATCCCGATGTTTTTGGAAATGGTTTCTTAGGGTTTTTGAGAAAATAATAATAGTGTTATTTAAAACTATTTTAAAGGACTAATGTTACTTAAAAGAGTTTTAATATTTATTCAAATTCGAGGTTATTCTCAGAATCAACAAATCATTTCGAGAGACAAAGTATTTTTCGTTAGCAAGTTCGAGTGGCTCAAAAATGAAAAAAATTGGGCAGGAGATGTGTTCGGTAGGAGAGCATTTCTCTTGAATATTACCTTTCTTAGAAAAGGGGATATATGATACTATTTGGTACAACCCTGTTCCTTGTATCATTTTGCTGTTACTCGATCTATATAAATATTTTCCATAGATTTTAAAAGAAAATATTTTGAAAATTGGTTTTGAAAATGGTATTGGTTTAATTCCTAAAAGTATGATTCGATATTAAAAAGATATATGTACATATTGTTATTTCAAATGATTTGTAATAAAACCTGGAATTTAAATTCTTAAGTTTTCAATAAAATATACATGGTTGCATGTATCCTTTGCATTAAACTAGTTTGGTTGTGTATCTTGTTATAATATGCTATTAATTTTCAGTTATTAAAATAATATAAAATTTTCAACAATTCTAGATAGTCGGAACTTCTAAATTAATATAATTGAAGCCTAGTATTTATGTGAAAATATAAAAGTTGAACTTTTATAACTTTTAATTTGAAAAGATAGTAAATTCAAACAAATTTAGAAAGTTGTATAGCATCTTTGTAAAAAGGGAACTCGATTGGGCCAACTAATAAAATTCTTTATTTAGGGCTGTCTAAGGCAAGTGGACCTTAGTCTTGAGTTTGGATGCCGGAGTTCTACTCTACCTAGCTGCTTGCCTAACCCGATCATTACAGAAGTTTAGATGATCGACTCAATTCTAAGATCCAAATTTATTTTTGGTCTTCGTCGAATTTTTAGAAAGTAAAATTATAAAAGAATGTTTTGTATATACACTTAGGAAGAAGTAGAGTATTATACTAGCAATAGACTTAAGTCTTGAAATATTTTAAAATGAAATTATGTTTCAGGAAATGTTTTTAAATAATGTTGAGTTGTTATAAAAATGTTTATAAACTTAGTCAACACTTTTTGAAACGTTTTAGAAGTAATAAAAGAGAATACTAATTTGGTAAATGAATATGAACTTAAGATAATGATATGTTTTATAAATGAAGTTGTCGCTTTTTGAAATGATTCTATAATTGAGTGGTATTTTATACAAGTAAAGATAAGTCTTTACATAATGTTTATAAGCTCAAATATATGTTTTAAGGAACATTGCATAAATGATTTTAACATTACATGAGAAATGATTTTGGATAAATAAATGAGAGTTGAAAATAAATTGGTGTGATTAAGTAACTAACTTAATTAAGTATGTAAGTTGTACGAAGATTACTTTACTACATGACAGTTCTTGATATAGGATTCGAGTACATAATTCAAGTATTTTTATTAAACTTTTTGATGGTGAACACTTGATATGGATTCTTGATATGATCCTTAGGTTTTCTATCATAGTTTATTACTATGTAAGGAGAATGGAGGTTTCCAATAAAAGAATCAGATCGAAGTCTGCACTAAAGAAGTCAAGTGAGATATGCTGGTTCGAAAGTGAAATCTATGTAATTGAGCAAGTAGTGAGATCAGCTTTGCCTGTAGATGGTATATATACCTCGTACGAGCTTAAGTATGATTACATACTATGTTATTTGTCTTGTGGTGGGTTTAGGAAAGGAATTTTCAAATTGTTTAAGGTAATATGGATATTCGACTATGTAATAACTTGAGGCGAGCAAAAGGTACATTTGGTAGTTTATTTATCATTCTTGTGCGATGAGAAGGAGTTGACCTGGGCAAGAAATAAGCTATGTTGCTTTAATTATAATACTATTAAGTATTTTTGTATGGTTGTTTTCTAGATTTTGCAATTTGGAGGATGAAGCATTCAAATGGGGGAAGAATGTAACGACCCGAAATTTCTAACACTTCGTGTTTAAATAACCAAATTATTTAAAAATTTGAATCTAAGATTTAATGTGATTAAACATGATTTTATAACTATATTAAACACTTTTTAGTTAATAATTAGTGTTATAAAATTTATTTTTGAAATGTGTTTACAAAAATATACACTGGATAAATACGGAAAATGTGGCCGGAAAATGTTTTGTTAAAAATCAACTTTTTATTCAATAGAAGCTGTGCGAACTTATTGCACCTTAAATAGTTATCATATGAACACATTAACTAAGAATTATAACATCTCGTTTCCTAATAAAATTAATTGAAGTGTGCATATTTCATTAAGGGAACATTTAGTGCATAAGGACCCCTAAATCAAGGCACAAATCAAGGAGAGTATGGCTGTGTAAGAGCATGGTTTCTATGTACCTAATGCATGCTTTTTCATATGGAGTCCTCTTTACTTCATGGCTAAAGATGGTTTTTTGTGATCCTTTCCACCTCATTCTCAACTCTATAAACACACACACACACACACACACACACTCTCTCTCTCTCTCTCTCTCTCTCTCTCTCTCTCTCTTATTTATTCACAATCCAAAAGTTCCAAACTTACATCCTTTTCGTGTCTTATCCTCTCTAACTTTCTACAAGTCTGTGCAAATCAATTTCTTTCCCTTCCAAACTTTCACATAGGTCTTAGACCATAATTATAATGTGCTTTAACTTCTATATTGAGGAAATGATGGAGTTTGGGAGATTTTCCCTTTTGTCGGCGCGAGCAAAAGAAAGGAGGGGGAAGGCTTGGACGTGAGATAGGAGCAAATAAGAGCGATGATAGAAGGTTATGACACTTGTTTGAATGTTGGTAGGAAGTTGAAAGTGTTTGCTATAAATGAAAGTGAGTAAATCTCACTTTGAATCAAGTTATTGACTTGAAATATTGCTTGATATTTGCTTAATCTCTTGATAATTGCTAGCTAAATCACATGTTGATATGCTTACTATATATTAATAATAATAGACATCAACTGCTTAGAGTTAAACCTTGATTATATACTTCAAGGAGTATATAAATTGTTAAAGTAGCTGCTTGTTAAACCATTTATTACCTGGTTACTTAGCCTGGCTACAAGGTGATATTAGCAGAGGCTTTGGTTGAGTCTAGACAAGACTCGAGCCAAGGAGAGATTTGATATATACGGGATTGATCCAATCTAGATAGCTTGGCACATACATATGGTTCGGTAGATATATATGGGTCGGCCTATTTGAGTGGCTTGACATTGGAGGAAAGTGCATATGGTTTGGTATTGATGATTTTGGCTTGTTGGAATAGGGTCGTTCATGGGTCGGTCAGACAAGATCGGTAATGATAGGCTGGCCTGACTAGTTCGGCCTCGAAGGGATTATATTAGGTGGCTCGGTCTTGGATGGTTCGGTGTAAGTGGGAGCGGCCTTATAAGAATTGATACATATGGGTTGACATTCACATGCAGCCTGGCCGTTGTTGTTCGGCTTTGGTTGAACGATATGTATGGTTCGGTATGGATCCTCTCAGTCAAGGTGGACCGGTCATATATGGCTTGGCATATGTCGTTCGGTTATTGTGAGAAGGCTAATGTGGGTCGGTCATACATGGCTCAACAGTTGTCACTCGGTACCTACGGTCAGTAGCTTGGATCCAATCTTGGTAGCTTAGCACATCTGGTTCGGAATGTATTAAGGAAGCCTTCGAATTACTAGGGGATATAGTCATTGCTTTCATGCTTTGAGTCACGTATCTAACTGCTCCGAGTCATGTTACTACTCGCTTCGAGTCATCCGCAAGGAAACCTTGGATCGGCATCACATGGGTCGGTGATAGAGGGTCGGTGCATCGAGACCAGTCAACCTGAATCATCTCTTATGGGCTGAAATGTCTTGTTCGTGGGCCCACATAGGGGAACCAGCCAATCTTTAAATAGAGGGGCAGGGGTACAGTTGAAGGGACCTTTTTCCGGGAACTCCAGGAGCATTTGCAATTGTTTGCACTCGTTTCTTTTCTATTCAAACTTGCATTCAAGTTGTTTGTTTACGGATTGAATCTGTACACAAGTGATTAGAAAAGTAATAAAGATCATATTCAAAGTGGACGTAGGCAATTACGCCGAACCACCATAAATTTGGTGTTTCCTTTTCTATTGTTCTTTTTGCACTTAATTGCATTATTCCTCTGTTTTAATTTACCTTCTTCATTAAATACTCTACACAATTAGTGATCAATTTTGGTGCTAACATTTCGATGCTTTCACCGAGATGGTGCATTTTCAAGCTGTTCGGATCTACTTTCTCGCTACTGGATTGACAAATACCTTGAAGGAGATTCGAGTTCATTCTTAAGAGTTTATAGATTCTATTCAGAGTTCCGATCGATAACTCTAAGATGGAAAGAACACATACCAGATCAGCCTCCCAGAATGCGGATGTTAATGAGACCGCCAATGTCCAATAAGTGGGACCCATCAATCGACAAGCTAATCTAGGCACCGGGACCGCCACCGTCCTAAACCAAGCAGAAGTTCTCACCAGGACAGAGTTTAATGAGCTGATGAGAGAACTCGTGGAAAGCAGGAGACAACTTAATGAGCAAATTCAGACTAACGCCAATCTCATGATCCAGATCGCTCAGCAACAACATCAGAACATTGGAGGAAGCCCTACTTCCTACTCGTCATCTGACAGCTCCGCTTTGTCAGATGAACATCACAGGCGTAGATGCCATAGGATTGAAACAGCACAAACAAGTGCAGTAGAGCAATCCAACAGAAATGGTCCAAGTTACATACCTGAGACCATGGCCCCCCACTTGCACCTGGGAAATCGCACCCAAGTTGGAGTGGGAAACTTTGGATCTGGGGCACGAGCGAAAGCCATTCCACTGGCTCGCTAGGGTCGTAGCGAAGCAGGTCCCCAGGACATGCATTTGGGAAATCACCCACCAAGGAGGCACTAGCCGAAACGATCGCGCATGACAGATTCCAACTTGCCACCTCCCATCCAAACCCTGGATTTATCTGTTATGGTCAGACAACTGATGAGGAAATCTAGGATAATCCAATGATGATTGGGGTGTATCTAGGAGCCATACTCCATTCATGGATACCATCCTACAGGCTGAGTACCCCCGGAAGTTCAGTATGCCTACTATCCCAGCCTATGAAGGGAAGACTGATCCTCGATAGCATGTAATGAGATACAAGTGGACAATGTATCCGACTAGGGTAAATGATGCGACTAAATGCTGATGTTTCCCAATAACCTTATCCAAAATCGCTACCATATGGTTCACTAGACTTCCCCCGCGATCGATCTCCAGGTTTGATGAGTTAGCGATGAAATTTTTGGGGCAGTTTAGGATCCATGCCACTCACCCAAAGGACATGATGTCTTTATCCAGTGTGATCCAGGCTTCAGGGGAGTCGTTAAAGGATTATTTGCAAAGATTTCATGTTGCTGCTACCGAAGTTAGCAATCCAAATGACCTTGCTATTCTTTTGGCCGTAATGCGAGGAGTAGATCTCGGCTCAGATTTTGGTGATTGGCTGGCAGGAAAACCACCGATTACCCTGGAATGTTTTTATTCAAAGGAAAACCAATTCATGAGAAGAGAAGAGGCCAGGTGGACAAGGCTAAGCAGTGTGCCAGGGCCCAGCAAAGAAGTGGTGCAAAGCAACATTGCGGTAAAGCAATCTGGCGATAACTCTGGCAAGGTTCAGGTCAATTTTCAAAATAAGCTGAAGCAGTCTAAAGGATCTGAAGGAGGAAATTTCGGAAGAAAGAGGGAAGCAGGAAAGTGGAAACCAAGGATCCCAACCTGTAACGAATACACTCCTCTAAACACATCTCTGGAGAATATTTATTTATCAACCTGTAATACATTCCAATACTGAAAGTAGCCTCCAAAGGAATCCACTGAGGAACAAAAGCAGAATGGAAAATATTATCGCTTTGATGAGACTTACGGGCATAATACAGAAGAACGTAGGTACCTCCATGGTGCTATAGAAAAGCTGATTCGCCAAAAGAAATTACAGCAGTTTGTTAAGAGTCCGCAGGAAGGTGGACAAGGGACACCCGACCTCAATCGCGGGCAGGCTTTACATCGACCTGACGAGCCCTCTCGGACTGGAGAAAGGCTAGTCATAAACATGATAATTGGTGGACTTCATCCGGTAGACAAGAGTTGGAAAGAAATGGAACGTTATGCTAGTTCTCTAAACCACGGGGATTTTGAGTGCTGCTCGAACAAAGAGGACGGGACTCCAGCGAAACAGCAGCGAATGATGATAGATGATATAGTATTCAGGAGTAGATGTCGATCAGGTGGAGGCACCTACCATTGACCCGATGGTCATCTCGGCCACGATGGGGCCAGTGCTTGTGAGAAGGATATTAATTGATTGCTGGAGTTCTGTTAATATTATGTTCAAAAAGGCATATAACCAAATGAAGATGGAGACGAACAATCTAAAACCATCTGAAGCCCACATTCATGGCTTTAACGGTGTGGCTACTGATGCAGTGGGTTTTGTTGAATTTACAGTTGAGCTAGGAGAAGGTGAACTCAGGAGGGTACAGATCCTACCATTCATTATTTTGGATGTTGATTCCCCGTATAATGTTTTTCTAGGCCGATCAGCCCTGGCGGAGTTTAGGGCAACTTTGGCCCCGTGGTGTTTGACCCTGAAATTTCCAACAGACAGAGAAGTTGGTGTAGTGCATGGCGATCAAGCAATTGGTCGTGCATGTTATGTGGCCTTGCTGAGAGAGGCCCAGTAAAGAGAGAAGGGCAGGGGTATGGACAACTCTGTCTGCATCCGTATTGCAAGTAACGCCCGAGCCTTGGCTCGAGCCACAGGGTCGGATCTATAGAGACATAGATCTGAGAGATGACGATGAAGAACCCAAGGAGGCTAAGGAAGCATGGGTTGAACTGATGACTGACATTCCAGTCATCCATGATGACCCATTATGGGTGCTTAAGATTGGATCATAGCTAGACCTGTCAAATGGGTCGGGTTATAAATGGGTCGGCTAGAATTTTACCCGATCAATTCAAGACATAAATAAACCCAACCCGCTTGACCCATTTAATAAACGGGTTGTCCTAACCCGATATGTTTATTAAAAGGGTCAACCCGACCCAACCAGTTTAACAAAAACTGCAACAAAACAATGACAAAAACTACAGAAAAACTAAAAATTACACCAATATATCATTAATACTGCATCAATTATGAAAGATTCAAAAAATTACATCAGAAGATAACACAACAACTGGAAAATATTAGAAGATCCTACATAGTATAATTACAAACTACAACATTTAAAAACTAAAAGATTCAGCATAGTATAATTTAGTCGACAAACTTCACATTTGAATACAAAATCTGCATCAAATAACTGAATATACTGAAGCAAATACTACAAAAGCAGCAACATGTCATATACAGTAATAAAACCACAAAATATTTGCAAGTTCTGCATCATAGAAGTAGTCTTGTAGGTTTGAAGCCTTTATGCACAGCCTTATAACCTGAAGCAAACAACATAAATTATCAGTTCATAGATAACAAATTGAGGGGCTTCGATTATACAATGAAGACAGATGAAAACCATTTTCCTTTTAGCAAAATTTTTTTTTTAGCAAACTGTTAGCATATGCTATTAAACTAAAGATGTATATAAACCAAAAACTTAATGAGCAGCTAATCCTGATAAGCCTGCACGAGATCATATGTAAAAATGAGCACTCTAAATGCTGCATACATAGGCAAAAATATGCAATATATCTAGGTAGGCATCCAAGTTATAACAAGTTATAAAACTGAAAAACATCAAAACGTTGTTTTTTAGTAACATTTACCTTTAAGATGAGCAATACCAGTATCCATAACTTGACAACAAGACATTTGCGACTCCTTTAAGTTAATAATAAGACCTATGCCAAACAAATTGCAAGTCATTAAGTATGAAAAATAAGATTAGTTGTGCGGCAAATAATGTACATTAATTAGGTGGTGATGTACATGAGCATCTACATAAATATGAAGAGGTTACTCTACACATTGTAATTTGGTTTTGCAACAGGTAAGTGGTTCTCTTAGTCTCATATGAAATCAGAGAATAGCCTACTCAGCATTTGTTAAGTGTTGAACTTAAGCATTACTTATACACACATTGAATAAATACCCTTGTCTACTTGCTCTGTCGGTCAATGGGTCACCGGCGATATATGTTTGATAAAAATATTTATGGCCGATGACAATTTTGTTGAATGCCAAAAATGATATAAAGCTTATGGTGAACATATACTTTTATGCTATTTAATATGCAAGAACTCAAGTTTCTACTCTCTATAGTTTTCAGCTTGTTTAAGTGTATTCGGAAATCAGAATTGCTGCTGTGACTACATAGAAGTTCTCATCAAGCTATACGTGAACTTTGCGTGCTCTGTGAGGTATTTTTTTAGTTATCACATAACAGAAACAAACATTTAAGAACTACAAGTTTTCTATATTTTACTGTTTTGATTCTATGCATTGGCTTCACCCCATCTTTGAGGTTTTAGAACAGGAGAAAGAACAGAAGGCATAAGCCTTACTAATCTACTTCTTTATTCATAAAATAATATCAAAACTCAGAAATGCTTTCTGTTACTTTGAAAAGGCTGCAATCGGCTGACTATTAAATGACCTTGAATATATCCTTGCCCATCAGTAGCATTACTTATACCCACAGTGTTAGGCTCAAAATTGAAACATAAAAAGGTCACTTAACACATGCCAGTTAAGTTTATGACAGATGGTTTCTAACAATAAATGTCAGGTTAATTTTCCAATACATGATTAGAGTATATTTATGTAACAACCCTCCATACCCAAAATTGACATATAATATTGTTCACTGATGATACCATGTTAATACTTGAGCATTCAAATGCAAGATTATTGTGGTAAAATTAAACCAATATAATTTACAATAGTACGAAAACCATACTCGCATTCTACGGACGGAATATAATATCATATCCAAAATAGTAAGTATATCAAAAGAGAAATAAAAATGAAAATCATACCTTGTATTATGCAATCAATGATCGTCTAAGGATGGTGTAGGAAGTTGAGTAAGCTGCTCCGCATCAACATGAAATTTGGAAATATCTTCATCTTCTTGTTCCACTTCCAAAGCAATTACATTCCCATACCACCAATCACGCATGCAAAGTAGAGCCTCCACAATATCATCTTTAAGGGAACCGCGATAATCGTCCAAAACTCTTCCACTAACACTAAATGCACTTTCGGATGCAACGGTGGTGATAGGCGCGACTAAAATATCTTTTGCCATGAAAGAGAGAACGGGATATGTAAGTTGTTTCGATTGCCAAAATGAAAGAATATCGAGTGGTAACTTACGATCTAGCGGTCCATCTTCTAAATATAACTTAAGTTTCGAATTATGCGAACTTTCAGCAAGCTCAATGTAACAATCGGTATTTCGCATCAGTTTATAATTGACATTAAACGATTAATATTTTCGCTAATTACCAATTGAAGTTTTTAAATTGAGTTAAAATTCTTTTATAAAATTGCTAAAAAGATTGATGGGCTTTTTAAAAAAAAAAAATTAATTAGTGGCCCCTGTTTTTAATTGGGCCGTGATGTATTTGCAAAGCAAATAACCCGTTTTTTTTTCCTTTCATTTTTCATTCGCAACCCTAAATTAAAAACATACGAACGAAATGGTGGCCTCTCTCGTTCATCCTCTTTTCGAAGCCGCACCTTTGTTGGCCGATCGCCGCTAGAGATGCTCGCGGCTGCTTGTTTGAGCTCACCGTTGCTTTGACTATGGTGAGTGAACTTTTTCACTCACGTCTCCTTCAACTCGATCTTAGACGGTTTAATTTAGTTTTGAATGTCGATGATTTTTTGAAGCTTTTAATTCACTCGGTTTTGAACAATTGATTGACTTTGCTGCTTGATTTTCAATGTTGATGCTGTTCGACTTTTTGAGTTTTAACCTTGTTGTATTTCTTGAGTATCACTATTTCAATTTAGATTTCAGTTGGCTGGTCACTCGAATGGATTAAAATGAATTTTGTTGTATAGCTTCGACATTTTTGAAACCCCTGATTTTTGTGAAGATATTGCTCCGGCATTTAAAACCAGACTTGTTGAATTCATGGTTACCACCGCCTGATTTTAGTTGAACTTGCATGCCGGGTTATTTACTTTGTTGGCATCGGCTTCTGCTATTCCATGGTTCCATTTTCACCATGTCATTGCAGTGAAACTTTGAGCTGTATATTTAATTTTTGCATTTCCCCTTGTATCTGACTTTGTGATCTGGATCCTTCATGTTGTCACTATGACCTGTCCCACTGTCGTGTTTGCATTTGAGCTCCTTGATGTTGCACTGCTTAATCATGGCACTTGACCTATTTCGATTTGGGCATTGTCTCGTTAATCATGTTTGCACTCTCTTGAGTCTTTATTCGATAGTTGCTTGTATATACACTTGATTCATTTTGATGGTTGCTATGCACTCTGGTTTCCAGAGGTATGATTGCAGTCTTTGATGCTTGCAGCCCTCTTGCTGTTTTCACACTGCTTCCATACTGTTTCACTTGTGTACTTCTGCACTTTGACATTGTCGACCTCAGTGTTGTAACTGGATTTGTGTTCTGGTTCATGTACGATCTCCACTGCATATATAATCTCGAGCTCTAATGCTTGCAGTTCATATGTTCACACTGATGTACATGTATTTCCCACTTGTTTATTTACTTTGATTCTTTTGAACATTGTTCTTGTATCACTTGAGTCATTCGAGTCAGTTGATAATTTTGGACTGCTTCATTTGATTATGTGATGTTGCATCACTTGATATTATCCTGTTCCTCGACTTTTGTTGCCTCTGTACATGTTACACTGAGTAGATGTCGACTACATCACCATATATCTGTTGCAATTCTGTCCACTGCCCTGTCCTGTTGTACATGCTTACAATCAAATTGAGTATGATACTTGGTCTTGATATCACTGGTGCACTTGAGTGTGCACTGTGCATACTGCTTGACCATTTTTGCTGTGTTGATCATGTTTCTGGTACCTGCATCATCCTTTGTTGTATAAACTGCTGTTGGTCTTGGATTTGTGGTAATTACATTTGTATTACTTGATAGCATCAAACTTGAGTCATTTGTTGTTAGCTTTGAGCATGTTTGATTTGACCGTGTCATTTGCTTATGCTATTCATTGATCTGGACTTGCAGTTGAGTTGCTTACTTCATGTCGCCTAGACTTTGGTTGTTGCATTGTGTTGAGTCATGATTGCAGTGACGTGACCTTTGCATTTCGTCTATTTTCCGAAATTTCACCTGAGTTGAACCCGTTCTTTTATTTTGGGTTTGACCTTGTGCCCGGTTGTGTACATCATTACTGTAGTGGCAAGGCAGTGCACGCAAGCGTGAACTGTAGCCACACGGAACTGAGTTTTTGGGTACATTATCACTGTTGTGGCAGGGCAGTGCACGCAAGCGTGAACTGCAGCCACACGATATGGCTTTTATTGATATTCGATTTTGTTTTGATTTATTGATCTTTTGCATATTCCGTATGCTGTAGTGGAGAGGCAGTGCACGCGTGCGTGTATTGCAGCCCTACCCGTATTGTTATTTTAATTGATATTTCAATTGTTTGAACTATTTCTTTATTCAATTCAATATGATTTGAATTGTACTTTGATTGGTTTAATTTGATGATTTTGTTGTTAATTGCCAATTAGGCAATTTTGATGTTTTCCAAATTATCTTCATTGATATTCTTTTTACTTATCTTTGTTGATGATTTGAATCTGCTGATTGTTGTTTAACACTGTTACGTGTTATATTTATCGTTATCCGATTTCTTTATTTAAGGATCGGATAGACGAGATTTATTGTGGCTGTCGTCTATTTGTTACTTAATTATTATCGCTTCAGTGCACTAATAACTGAGTTTGAATTAGACTGACCCGTGTATTATTTTCTTTTGAATCTAATACTCGGGTCAGACCGAGTATTTACAGGTTGTAGATATCTTACTTTGGGTTGCTGCTAGAGCTATGAAGTCTTTTCATACTTTTGGAGTATTCGTTGTCATAGTGTAGGATGTTATGTGTTCTTGTATATTATATACGATAATGTTCTTGTGTATGTAAATTCCTGAGTCGACAATTGTAGTTGTATCATTGGATTGTATCACATGTATTGTAACTGACATCAGTTATTCTATATATGAGACTTTCCGTTTTATCTGTGTTCCGCATTTATATTATCTGTGTTATTATTATATTTACTGTCCTAAACTATTATGAACCATCGTAGTTCGTTTTATACTGGAATTAGGGTATGTCGATGGGAGTAGATAAATCAGAGATAAAAAATAAAAGAATATATATACCACTCCTATCGAGATAACCAATTCTAGTGTAAGCCCTAACTACGGATGGCCGCTCCTCAACAGCCTTATTCTCCGCGCTAGTTGACAACATTACACCGTAGTGTTCTTGGCTAGCGTGGGTATAGAGGTGGGGTGTCACAGCTTGGTATCAGAGCCTGGGGTTTAGGAAAAATATAAAACATAATTTAGATGGAACATGTGTTACAACTATTTGTCGATGTTTTATCTCTCATCTTTGCATATGATTATCTTTGATTGTTAGGTATGAATTCCTAACGCTTATTCATGTGCATTTGATTTTGATTTCGTGAAAGAATTTTGGCTTCTGCCTCCGTTTGCTTTACGAACTCATGTTGGTTTTTCGATGATGAGGATTTTGTTCTTGTGTTTTCGGCTTTGAATTGATTTAGCCGATGTTGAATTTGTTCGAATTTGGCCAATTAAAGCTATTTTGACCTCTGGACTTTGTTCCACTTTTGTGCTATGCTATGGGTGTCATTGTGTACCTGTTACACTGTGATGAAAAATAGCTCGACCGGTTGCAAATTGAGTGATTTTGATTTTTCACTCATATCTAGTTCAAATCTCAGCGATTTTGAACTTGATATTTTGTGTTTTCCCCGGCTTGGTTTCCATTCGACTTCGGTCACTTCGTTTTTGTGAAATTGCTAATTTCTTGATTTCCAAGACTCTGACTTTATTTGCCGTTGAATTCTTTGATGATGATGTTGATTCATTTTGTACTCGGCTGTGGCCATTACTTGTTAACTTCGACGTTGACTTGATTTTTACTTTTGTTGAAGTCACTTATGCATTTATGCTCGTTTTGCTTTGTTTTTCCAATTGTTAATCGATTCTTCTTTTCCGATTAGTTGTTATCACCTTTGTCGACTTTGATAACTTCTATTTCTGGAATTTTTGGGTATTTCTACTTTGATGGATTTGGAATCGAATTCTTTGGATTTTATTCACGCCTTCGAATGTGAATTTTAGTGAATTGATTTGGTTTCCAAATTTAATCGATTCTTGATTATTTCCCCGATTTGTTACTATCATTCTTAGCGACTTTGGTGACATTTTCTTCGGGATTTTCGTGAACATACCTTTTGATGGATTCGGTATCGATTTCTTTGGATTCTATTCACATCTTTGTATGTGAATTCTTGTGATTGATTGTTTCTACAATAATTTTTGTGATTTTTCACTTTAGAAATATGAAGGTTTCAGTACTAGTAGTAAATATCAAAACTCTTTCATCAAAATGATTTTAACACTATTTTAATACAAAGCTCTTTTCCTAAACCGTTTTCCAATCTATTAGTATATACAAACCTTTACCTCACTCGGATGAGAAATCTAATTAAACGACTTAGTAAAACAAGTGGTATGAAACGTTTGCGTTTGCTTCGTCGGTTAATTCTTGGAGTTGTTCGATTGAACCTTTTGTGACAATTTTCTAGTGAAGATCTACAGTTTGTTCGTAAATATTTAAGTTAAGCAAGTGGTTATGGGACATGAAGCTAAACTTTTATAGTTACTAACTTAGTGTAATTGACACTTCTTGATGATCATGACGATCATTTTTATGATTTAGACTAGCAACTGTGCGATGTCTCTTAGTCTGCGAGGGAGACTAGACCCCGCTCTTGTGATGTTTCGCCATCGCATTTGTGTGATGTTTCGCCATCACATATGTGGGGTAGCGCCCCATGGTCTTCGGACCATTCGTGTGTCAAAATTTAATGGTTGGCCACCATGAGATAGCGTCTCGTTTTGTGATACCGGTTGGTGAGTTTTCATGCTCCCATTTTATGTTAGGCCTTCCCCTTTTTATGATTTAGACTAGCGATTGTGCGATGTCTCTTTGTCTGCGAGGGAGGCTAGACCCCGCTCTTGTGATGTTTCACCATCGCATTTGTGTGATGTTTCGCCATCACATATGTGGGGTAGCGCCCCACGGTCTTCGGACCATTCGTGTGTCAAAATTTAATGGTTAGCCACCATGAGATATCGTCTCGTTTTGTGATACCGGTGCTTTGAGTTTTCATACTCCCGTTTTGTGATAGGCCTCCCCCTCTTTGTGTTTTCTGGATTTCTTGTGTAGATTTCTAGAATTTGTGTTTTCTGGATTTCTTGTGTAGATTTTTAGAATTTATGTTTTCTGGATTTCTTGTGATGATTTCTAGAATTTGTGCTTCACCAATTTTCGTGATTTCTATTGATAAGCTTTATCAATTTTTGTGCATTGGTGAATTCGTGTGTCATTGACTTGTTATGAATACAAGTTTAGGGTATGATACTCCTTTCTATCTTTGAGAAGATTCTTATGACATTTTTGATGAATGAAAATTCATTGGTATTATATTTTGATGTCAATTATCTTGATGAGATTTTGACGTATTAACTTCAGTAACCGTCAATTTTAAAATGGATTTTCAAGCGGTTATTCCGCGATGCTTATTTTGTTGTCCGTTTTTACGGTATTTTGAGAAGTGCAATTTCCTTGTCGAAGTTGCTACTGATGTTGCTGTTTTAATCACGTGTTTTAAAAATTGTTTCAAAATAAAAATCGTTTCCAAAATTTTTACGGTTTACATTTTCGAAAGAATGAGGAAGCGATTTAAACGTTTCAGCAAAATCGAGGACTATGACCCCATTCTTTTGTTGATTCGCTTAATTCCTGACTTGTTCGTCTGAGAATGTAAATTATTATTTTTATAAAATAAATGAAAATTGTTTTCAGAAGTTTTGCACTTTGCGCTTTCAAAAGAATGAGGAAGCGATTTAAACGTTTCAGAAAAATCGAGGACTATGACCCCTTTCTTTTACTGATTCGCTTAATTCCGGATTTGTCCGTTTGAGAATGTGAAATATTATTTTTAGAATACACAATTTTTCACTTTCAAGGAAATGATGAAGTAAATTAAACGATTTAGTAAAACTCGTGGTTATGGGACATGTGCGTTTGCTATTTCGGTTAATTGTGGATTCGTTAATTGAAATATTTGTGATTTCTGATTATCGTTTTTGATAATCTGATATTTGTTGTTTCTGATTATCGCTTGTGATAATCAGATATTTGAGATTTAATTATCGTTTGTGATAATTAAAAATTTGTTGGTTTAATTATCGTTTTGATAATTAAATATTTGTGATTTGAGATTTCTGATTATCGCTTGTGATAATTAGATATTTAAGATTTAATCATCGTTTTTGATGATTAAATGTTTGTGATTTCTGATTTATCGTTTTTGATAATCAGATATTTGTTGTTTCTGATTATCGCTTGTGATAATCAGATATTTGAGATTTAATTATCGTTTGTGATAATTAAAAATTTGTTGGTTTAATTATCGTTTTGATAATTAAATATTTGTGATTTGAGATTTCTGATTATCGCTTGTGATAATTAGATATTTAAGATTTAATTATCGTTTGTGATAATTAAATATTTGCGATTAAAGATTTGATTATCTTTTTGATAATTGAATATTTGTTGATTTGAAATTTGATTACCGTTGTGGTAATTCCTGATTATCATTTTTGATAGTTAGATATTTGTGACTTGTGTTTTCTAATTATCTTTGTTGATAATTAGATTTGCTGATTTTGCTGTCTTCTAATTATCGTATCGATAATTAGATATTGCTGTTTTGTGATTTCTGTATTCTGATTATCTATTTGATAATTAAATTTTGTAGAGAATTTGTGAATTTCTTTTGTGAAATTAAAAGATTTTTTTGGTGTTTATGTTGTACTACGCCGGTGTACCGGCTCAATTTTCTGCTAATTCATGACGTTTTCCACGTCTTCCAATTACGGAAATGCCTTAGGGATTTCTGATTTTTGTTCTTGAGCCCAGTGTTATTGAAGAAATCGAAGTTTCACTAGATTTGACTCAGGAGCAATATTCTTTTTGCATCATTGCTTCGGAGGTTGAGCACCTTCGAAATAAAGATGTTTTCCTTGTAGAGATTCTCAGTGGTTCTCAAATCCTAAGGATTTCTCTTAGGAATCCAGAGAATTCATCGAGCAAACACGTTAAGGCATACTCATTCATGCTCTATATGGTGAACTTCCTATTTCAAATTTCTTCCTTTTGTGTTGTTATGTTTTTGGGTTGTTACATTTTGTCCATTTATTCCTTAAGATTGCGAGGACGCAATTTCTTTAAGGTGGGGAGTCTGTAACAACCCGGTATTTCGAATCAGTTTATAATTGACATTAAACGATTAATATTTTCGCTAGTTACCAATTGAAGTTTTTAAATTGAGTTAAAATTCTTTTATAAAATTGTTAAAAAGATTGATGGGTTTTTTTTAAAAAAAAAATTAATTAGTGGCCCTTGTTTTTAATTAGCCCGTGATGAATTTGCAAAGCAAATAACCCGTTTTTTCCCCTTTCATTGTACATTCGCAACCCTAAATTAAAAACATACGAACGAAATGGCAGCCTCTCTCGTTCATCCTCTTTTCGAAGCCGCGCCTTTGTTGGCAGATCACCGCTAGAGATGCTCGCGGCTGCTTGTTTGAGCTCGCCGTTGCTTCGACTAAGGTGAGTGAACTTTTTCACTCACATCTCCTTCAACTCGCTCTTAGACAGTTTAATTTCGTTTTGAATGTCGATGATTTTTTGAAGCTTTCAATTCGCTCGGTTTTGAACATTTGATTGACTTTGCTGCTTGATTTTTCAATGTTGATGCTGTTCGACTTTTTGAGTTTTAACCTTGTTATATTTCTTGAGTATCACTGTTTAGATTTAGATTTCAGTTGGCTGGTCACTCGAATGGATTAAAATGAATTTTGTTGCATAGCTTCGGCATTTTTGAAACCCCTGATTTTTGTGAAGATATTGCTCCGGCATTTAAAACCAGACTTGTTGAATTCATGGTTACCACCGCCTGATTTTAGCTGAACTTGCATGACAGGTTATTTCCTTTGTTGGCATTGGCTTCTGTTGTTCCATGGTTCCATTTTCACTATGTCATTACAGTGAAACTTTGAGCTGTATATTTAATTTTTGCATTTCCCCTTGTATCTGACTTTGTGATCTGGATCCTTCATGTTGTCACTATGACCTGTCTCACTGTCATGTTTACATTTGAGCTCCTTGATGTTGCACTGCTTCATCATGACACTTGACCTATTTCAATTTGGGCATTGTCTCGTTAATCGTGTCTGCACTCTCTTGAGTTTTTATTCGATAGTTGCTTATATATACACTTGATTCATTTTGATGGTTGTTATGCACTCTGGTTTCCAGAGGTATGATTGCAGTCTTTGATGCTTGCAGCCCTCTTGCTGTTTTCACGCTGCTTCCATACTGTTGCACTTGTGTACTTCTGCACTTTGACATTGTCGACCTCAGTGTTGTAACTGGATTTGTGTTCTGGTTCATGTACGATCTCCACTGCATATATAATCTCGAGCTCTATTGCTTGCAGTTCATATGTTCACACTGATGTACATGTATTTCCCACTTGTTTATTTACTTTGATTCTTTTGAACATTTTTCTTGTATCACTTGAGTCATTCGATTCAGTTGATAATTTTGCACTGCTTCATTTGATTATGTGATGTTGCATCGCTTGATATTGTCCTGTTCCCCGACTTTTGTTGCCTCTGCACATGTTACACTGAGTAGATGTCGACTGCATCACCATATATCTATTGCAATTCTGTCCACTGCCCTGTCCTGTTGTACATGCTTACAATCAAATTGAGTATGATACTTGGTCTTGATATCACTGGTGCACTTGAGTGTGCACTGTGCATACTGCTTGACCATTTTTGCTGTGTTGATCATGTTTCTGGTGCCTACACCATCCTTTGTTGTATAAACTGCTGTTGGTCTTGGATTTGTGGTAATTACATTTGTATCACTTTGTAGCATCAAACTTGAGTCATTTGTTGTTAGCTTTGAGCATGTTTGATTTGACCATGTCATTTTCTTATGTTATTCATTGATCTGGACTTGCAGTTGAGTTGCTTACTTCATGTCGCCTCGACTTTGGTTGTTGCATTGTGTTGAGTCATGATTGCAGTGACTTGACCTTTGCATTTCGTTTATTTTTCGAAATATCACCTGAGTTGAACCCGTCTTTTTATTTTGGGTTTGACCTTGTGCCCGGTTGTGTACATCATCACTGTAGTGGCAAGGCAGTTCACGCAAGCGTGAACTGCAGCCACACGGAATTGAGTTTTTGGGTACATTATCACTGTTGTGGCAGGGCAGTGCACGCAAGCGTGAACTGCAGCCACACGATATGGCTTTTATTGATATTCTATTTTGTTTTGATTTATTGATCTTTTGTGTATTCCATATGCTGTAGTGGCGAGGCAGTGCACGCGTGCGTGTACTGCAACCCTACCCGTATTGTTATTTGAATTGATATTTCAATTGTTTGAACTGTTTCGTTTATTCAATTCAATATGATTTGAATTGTACTTTGATAGGTTTAATTTGATGATTTTGTTGTTAAATGCCGATTAGGCAATTTTGATGTTTTCCAAATTATCTTCATTGATATTCTTTTTACTTATCTTTGTTGATGATTTGAATCTGCTAATTGTTGTTTAACACTATTACGTGTTATATTTATCGTTATCCGATTTCTTTGTTTAAGGATCGGATAGACGAGATTTATTGTGACTGTCGTCTATTTGTTACTTAATTATTATCGCTTCGGTGCGCTAATAACTGAGTTTGAATTAGACTGACCCGTGTATTATATTCTTTTGAATCTAATACTCGGGTGAGACCGAGTATTTACAGGTTGTAGATATCTTACTTTGGGTTGCTGCTAGAGCTATGAAGTCTTTTCATACTTTTGGAGTATTCGTTGTCATAGTGTAGGATGTTATGTATTCTTGTATATTATATACGATAATGTACTTGTGTATGTAAATTCCTGAGTCGACAATTGTAGTTGTATCATATGTATTGTATCACATGTATTGTAACTGACATCAGTTATTCTATATATGAGACTTTCCGTTTTATCTGTGTTCCGCATTTATATTATCCGTGTTATTATTATATTTATTGTCCTAAACTATTATGAACCATCGTAGTTCGTTTTATACTGGAATTGGGGTATGTCGATGGGAGTAGATAAATCAGAGATAAAAAATGAAAGAATATATATACCACTCCTATCGAGATAACCAATTCTAGTGTAAGGCCTAACTACGGATGACCGCTCCTCAACAGCCTTATTCTCCGCGCTAGTTGACAACATTACACCGTAGTATTCTTGGCTAGCGTAGGTATAGAGGTAGGGCGTCACACTCAATATTTCTAAATATAACAAATTCCTCCATTACATCAACACACTCCTGCGAATAAGGTCTCATAAATGGATCGCTACAATCTAATTCTTTTGATCCACTTGCTTCATTGTTCGATTCCTTCTCTATTTTTCTTTTGTACTCTTCGTAAAGACCTTTTATTTTGACTCTACAACCTCAAACTTTTCACCATAATCATTGCCATAAAACCTTTTGTAACAAAACTTGACAAACTCCATCTTATATCGGGGATCAAGAATGCAAGCAATGCAAAGCAATATACTAAATTCACTCCAATATTTGTTGAACTTTAAAAACATTCTACTTGCCATTTCTGGCATAAAATCATTAGATCCCATGCATTTTTGCAATGTAAACAAAACCATAACAATTTTTGGAAAAAACAAATTAGATGTTGGGTATTTCGTTCCAGAAAACAAGCAAGTGGCATCATAAAATACTTCTAAAAAGTCGGCAATTTTTTTCGCTTTCATCCATTCCTCTTGTGTAGGACAATAAATATAATTTTTATCAACAAGCTCTAAACGAAAAAGTGCTTGTTTATAATATGTGGCACTTTTCGACATAATAAAGGTTGAATTCCACCTTGTTGTAACATCTTGACGCAATCCTTTGTTACTATTATCCAACGAAAGATCAGCTATACATTCTAGGAAATGTTTTTTTCTTGATTGCGAACCTTTGATATACTTGATGCTTTCCCTTATATTTTTTAAACACAAAGCAATGCATTTTAAACCATCTTGTACCATTAAATTTAAAATATGTGCCGTGCATGGCACATGCAAATATTCTCCATTTGCAATCAAGGCTTTACGATATGTAAGATGAGGCTCTAGTTGCTCCACAAATTTATCGTTAGAAGAAGCGCTATCTAATGTATAAGCAAATATCTTATCTTCAATGTCCCAATAAGCAAAAGACTAGATATTTTTCCAAAATAGCAACTCCGAAATGTGGTGGTGGCATAAGACAAAAACTTAACAAGTTTTTCTTTAGTTACCATTCATCATCAATAAAATGAGCCGTTAGGGTGATATAGCCATCCGTAGTAACCGATGTCCATAAATCGGTTGTCAAACTTACCCTCCCCATACATGTTTTCAGAAAACATTTAAGCTTATATTTTTCCATTCCATATAATTTCAAAACATCAGTACGAGAGGTATTTCTCGAAACGGATAGAACTCTATCGTTAAGATATGCATGTATATCACGAATGCCTTTATAATGAACAAACATAAATGGAAAATTGTGTCTAATAATTGCCTTGGCCATTAACTCTCTATATTTATTTTGATTAAAAATTGTCTGATTTTGTTGCAATGCTTTCGCACTTATCATGGAACATCTCGGTATGTGTTTTCTTAGATTGGAAGTACCGTACTTACCTCCCCAAATATATGACTTCTTACATTCCTTACAATAACATGTTTGCTTTTCCCCTTCCACGACTTCATTCTTTTGAAAATACTCCCAAACTTCAGAATGAGTACTCCAAACTCGCTTTTTCCCCACAGAACAATTTACCGAATCAAGTTCATTCTCCAAATCCTCCATAGCAGCGTTATCATGCTCGATTGAATCCATAATCTACCACTTGAAAATCACAAATAAATATTCTATTTTGCAATCAATGTATCATTTTACTGTCAAAAATTTACATAAGACGAGATAAAAACAACTTTCAATCATTCAAGAGTTATGGGAAATCAAATAAAAATTGAGTGGGATAATTGAAATAACCTTGGAATATAAATAGGTTGCAAAGTAATCAATGATCAATCCATGCTGACACAAATACTAGTGATCAATAGAGAAAAACGTGTAGCAAGCTAGAGTTTCACTCATTTTTTGTTCTTGTTCCACAGATATATTCTTCTTCTAAACAATCTAGTCCTTCCATTCTATAAAGTAAACAAAATTAAAGAATCACTTTTATAACCTAACAGCGTGGTAATTTATATTGTCAAAGCATACAGAGATCAATTAATAACCTAACAGGGTAGTCTATTTTCTTTGTTATTTATCATGAGGTTGATGCATATACTCTCTGGAGATTTTACATGGACATGACACTGTCCATTTTACCAGAATATTGACAAATAAAATCCCCTACAGTTTGTCGGTTGAAACATGAATGGTAATCAAGATAAATTAAACAAAGTTATAGTAGTGGTAGAGCAAAAGATGACCTTGTTGAATACTAAACGGTACAAATTGTTTCCTTGTAATAGTGTTACTTGTAAATTTTATCTGAATCATCAAAAGAATAAAACACATGCAAAACAGATTCTAGTCTAGTGAGATAAAATATTCAATGACTATGAAATCAAAAAATTTCTTTTAGCCTTAGAGATATACAATATTTAAAGCCTAAACAGAAGGTCCATAGATTTGAAGAATGAGAAAATTGAACCTGTAAATTGAATAAAATTACAGAACTATAATATGATAAAAGGCCGGTATATTGTTCTATATAGTTATATTTCTTTCTTTTTTCCTTAGAAAAACACACAAGATGGTATTTTGTTAAGAAATTGGTATACTCCATTGAAAGATTAATGTCATCAGCTTGCACTAAATAAAAAATACAATTTTCCTCCAAAGAGTGTTTTAAGTTGATAAGAGTAAGAAAAAATGAGTAAGAAAATTGTATACTCAGTTTGAGATTTTTTTTCTTTTAAGAATCAATTACAGAAAAACAAATTTCAACGTTTCCATCAAATAAATTGGTAAAATCAAATATATATATGTGTATACTAAATTTAATTTCATTAAAAGAAAGTGTATTAAATAGGTCATAATTTTGTGGATTAAACACATGCATATCTTTGGACATAATTGTATATCTTTGGACATGGCAGAAGATTATCAAATAAATTCTGGCAAGAACAGTAAATAAATATATTAAAAAAAGTGTTAGTTTTACATTTGCAAAACATTTAACCAATAAACAGTAAGGATATAATGATATCAGAATGACAAACTTTTTGCTGCCAAGTGATTTTGATGACAGTATGCTGATTTGGAATCAAAATACAACTATCACCCATTTCTATATAAATAAATATAAACCATTTGACATAGAAAATCTTCTATTTTCAGGAATAAAATGGTCCAAAATTATAACTTGTCGGTTGAAACATGAATGGTGGAATTAAATACGAGAATCAGTATCAAAGTGAGCTAATTATGTTGTCTTTTTACTGTAAATTAATTAATGTGGGGAAAGAAAAAATAAAGACAATTACGAAACAAACAAATCGGCGGATTACTGTTTATTTAAAAAACAAAAGCAGATTTACTGATATTTCGTCTGTAATAATGATAACCCTTTTCGAGTTGAACTAATTTTCATCTGAATCCATTTGATTTGATACACCATATACATAAACGCCATAATAATACATCATTTTAATCGCTTCGCGTAAATTAAAAATCAATTTAGGATCAATTTAGCATCAATCAACAGATGCTGAAGGTTTACAAATCCTTGGCATGAAAATTAGACAAAATCGCAAGAACTAAATTACCTAGGGTTTACAAATCTAAACGACGATGAAGCTCGTACTCTTCATTCACTCGAAAACAAAGTTAGGGTTGTCGAACGTATCGTTTTTTCTCTTGGACTGATTAAAGTTAGACTTTAGGGTTGTGGAACGAAAGGAGAGAGATTGCCTCTTTTTGTTCTCAGCAGAAATTAGGGTTGGATGGGTAAGCGTAGTTGGGTTGGTATGGGAAATTTTTGTTGGCAGCTGTAAACAGGTTGGATGAAAAAAAATTAAACGGGCTGGGCCCAACCCCTTTAATTTTAGGGTAAGTGGGTTGGGTAAGTGAGTTAGGGTCAGTTTTGACGGGTCTAATCATAGCTCAACCCCTCGATGATAAAGGATCTTACCAATTTCCTCTAAGCGAATCTAGATGTTTTCGCGTGGACCCATTCCGATATGTGTGGGATTTCTCTCGCCATCACAAGACATGTTGAACATTGACCCAAAATATGTGCCAGTGAAGCAAAAAGGAGAGGCATGGACCCAGAGAGCTCCGCTGCTCTCAGAGAGGAGGTGGACAAACTCAAGGCTAATGGTTTCATCCACCACGCCCTCTATCCTGAATGGGTATCTAATCCTGTACTGGTGGGGGCAAATGGAAAGTGGAGGACATATGTTTATTACTCAGACCTTAACAAGGCATGCCCTAAGGATAGTTTTCCTTTTCCTAGAATTGATCAGCTGGTTGACTCGACAGTAGGACACGAATTATTATCATTTATGGATGCGTATTCGGGATACAATCAGATCTCGATGCACATTCTAGATCAGGAGCATACCACTTTTGCCACGGATATTGGACTGTACTATTATGTAGTGATGCCTTTCGGATTGAAGAATGCAGGGGAAACTTATCGATGTTTGGTGAATCAGATGTTTAAAGACCAGATTGATAGAACAATGGAAGTCTATGTGGATGATATGCTCGTGAAGTCACGACAGTCAAACGACGACATTCGATGCTTAATGGAGATGTTTGATATACTCAGGTATTATGGGATGAAAATCAATCCACTGAAATGTTCCTTCGGTGTTGCATCCAGAATGTTTTTGGGTTTTATTGTCAATGCACGAGGAATCGAAGCAAACCTAGAAAAGATTCAGGCTATTCGAGACATACAGGCACCCAAGACTATAAAGGAAGTAAACAGCCTGAATGGAAAAAGTCACCGCGTTGATTCAATTTATTTCCAGAGCGACCGTCAAATGTATTCCTTTCTTTAATGTGATAAAGAAAGGGAAGAGAAATTTTGAATGGATGCCAGACTATGAGGATGCATTCTGAGCTCTAGTGGGGCACTTGGAGAGGCCCCCGGTTCTGTCAAAGCCTATGGACCATGAGGAGTTGTATGTTTACTTGGTCGTATCTCAGCATGCCATCAGTGCAGCTTTGATTCGTGAGGAGGACCGAATCCAAAATCCAGTGTACTATGTTAGTAAGCATTTAACAGGGGCAGAGAGAAATTATCCTGAGATTGAGAAGTTAGCCTACTGCTTGGTGATCGCATCATGCAAGCTCTGTCCATATTTTCAAGCACACTGGTCAGTGTTTATACCAATCAACCTCTGTGGCAAGTGCTCCAGCGACCAGAAACCTTTGGAAGGCTACTCAAATGGAACATTGAGCTGAGTCAGTTCGATGTCACTTACCTACCATGGAGGGCTATCCACGGGCAAGTGCTAGCAGACTACCTTGCAGAATTCCTCATATCAGACGAGTCAAGCAGTAGTGATGTGATCCCCACTGTTCGATGGAAGCTGTACACGATGGGGCATCCAATAACCATTGTTCTAAGGCTGGCGTTATTCTTGCAACTCCCAAAATCAATCAATTTGTTATGCTTTGAAACTCGATTTTCCAGCTACAAATAACGAAGCTGAGTATGAAGCACTGATTGTCGGCTTGAAACTTACCAAGGAACTTGGAGTAAAATCAGTTGAAATCTTTTGTGACTCACAATTGGTGGTGTACCAAGTACGGGGAAAGTATCGGGCAAAAGGGGAAAGACTTGCCCCATACCTCGCTCGAGTTCAAGAATTGTTGGCGGACCTTATATATTATGATATTTCACATATCTCGCATGAATAAAATGGGGAAGCCGACTCATTGGCAAAATTCGCAAGTACTGGTGGTGCACAACAGATGGGCTTGGTTCCCGCCAAAACCTTACATGCCTCGAGTGTAAATGAAATGGAAATAGATTTTGTGTTAGGAGCGGAAATTGAAAGGGAGTCGTGGATGGCCCCATTCAAAGAATACCCTTAACATGGAACATTGCCCAAGAGAAAGAACGAGAGACAACAAGTCGTTCGCAAGGCCGCGCGATAAATAATGCAGGATAGAATGATGTATCGGAAAGGATTCTTAGTTCCCTTACTCAGGTGCATCGCCCACGATGAGATAAAGTGGGGCTTAAAAGAAGTACACGTGGGGGAATGCAGTGATCATACTGGGAGGCAGACGCTAGCAAAAAAGATCCTCCGCTATGGATACTATTGGCCGACCGTGAATCAGGACGACGCGGCTATGCAAGGAGTTGCGACAAATGTCAAAAGTATGCAAAGATCCCAAGAGCACTGTCGACGGAACTCACGCAAATGGTTGGTGCATGGCCATTTGCAATATGAGAATTGATATAATAGGCTCGCTTCCATTCTCCAAAGGTGGTGTGAAATATGCAATTGTCGCGGTCGATTATTTCACCAAGCAGGCATAAGTAGGGCCCTTAGCTACGATCACCATCAAAAAATTCATTAATTTTGTTGCGTGAAACATTATATGTCGCTTTGGCCTCCTATGAACTATCATTACTGACAACGAAACTCAATTTGAGAGCAGCGAGTTCAAAGAATTTTGTCAAAAATATTGCATTGAGAAAAATTCTACAACAGTCGCTCATCCCAGAGCAAACGGACAAGTTGAAGCCATAAATAAGATAATCAAGTCCATGTTGAAAAAGCGTTTAGAGAAGGCTAGAGGCAAATGGGTGGATGAACTTCCAACAACACTCTGGGCCTACAAAACCACCCACAAGTCCATGATTGGGCACACTCCATTCACCTTGGCGTATGGCACTGAAGCTGTTATGCTAATGGAACTCGAAGTTCCCTCTCACCGGGTGACTCAATATAATCCTAGGACGAATCAGGATCTCTTACTGGAATCATTGGACTTTATTGACGAGAAACATGAAGAAGCTGACTTAAGGGCGGCTGCATATTGGCACCGAGTCGGTCGATATTATAATGAAAATGTTCGATCGAGAACTTTCGATGTGGGAGACCTTGTTTTGAAGCGATTTACTAGTCCCGTCGCATATGAATCCCACATGGGAAGGTCCATACGTCATTGAATGGGTGCTTGGAGAAGGAACCTTCAAGTTAGCGACTTCCAGTGGCGTGGCGCTCCCTAAAGCATGGAATAGCGAGCAATTGCGTCGTTATTACACTTGGTTTATTTCTTTTGCATTTTAGTAGCAGTTTTTTCCAGAATACATTTCGTTTGTTTTTCTCTTTTTCTGACATACAATAAGACAATTTAGTTTGACCTTATTTTATATAATTAATAAAGGCTTGAAGCTATTTTTCTATATTTTATTGGTGTTTTGTGTTTTGTAATATCATGGAAGAATAAAATTGCATTAATCTGTCTGGCGTGTGAACACACGCACAAAGCTAAAAGTCGATTGGCTTACGATTCAATAAATCTCTAAGTCCCCGGAGCGTAGACTAGAGCACTTTGAGTCTCCGGAGTTCAGACTGGAGTATAAATGATTCCATAAATCTCTAAGTCCCTGGAGTGTGGACTAGAGTACTCTGAGTCCCCGGCGTGTAGATTAGAGTATAAACAATTCAATAAATCTGCAAGTCCCCGGAGTGCAAACTAGAGTACTCTGAGTCCCTGGAGCGTGGACTAGAATATAAACTATCCAATGAATCTCTAAGTCCCAGGAGCTCAGAATATAGTACTCTGAGTCCTCGGAGTGCGGACTAGAGTATAAACGATCCAATAAATCGCTAAGTCCTTGGAGTGTGGATAGAGTACTCTGAGTCCCCGTAGCGTAGACTAGAGTATGAACGATTCAATAAATCTCTAAGTCCTCGGAGTGCGGACTAGAGTACTTTGAGTGCCTGGAGCGTGGACTAAAGTATGAATGATTCAATAAATCTCCAAGTCCCCGCAGCACGGACTAGAGTACCCTGAGTCTCCAGAGTGCAGACTAGAGTATAAACGACTCAATAAATCCTCAAGTCCTCGGAGCACGGACTAACCCCCGAAGTGCGGACTAGAGTATAAACGATTCAATAAATTTCTAGTCCACGGAGTGCGGACTAGAATACAAATAATTCAAAAATCTCCAAGTCATATGGAAGCGGACTGGAGCTTACGTAACCCACAAGACACTGAATTTCAATTACAAGTTAGGTGATAAGCTAAACGATGAGAGTCTGTGAATACAAAAGAAACAAAATTTTATTTACTAATCAAAAATTAAGTTTCATTACAACTACTCTGAAGTCAAGAGCAAAATTCTATCCATAACGACTATAAAAAAATAAAATGAAACAACTACGTGATTTAGGTTTATCCAAGTTGAGCGAGGAATGACTACATGAGAGCTACCTCTTTGACCTTTTTTCCTTCTTTGGCTTCTCCGAAGGCTCCTCAACCGAACGTTTTCTCCTGGATCCCTTGCTTCCCAATGAGGTGGTATCCGGGGGAGGAAGAAAGACCTCCAGAGGTGTGGTCCCATCGGAGAGAATGACCTTCCAGGGCCTATTTAGAGGATCATCAAGTTCCACCACCTGAGGTTCAATCTTAACTTCAGCTTTCTTTTTCCCTTCTTCCATGATTTTCTCCTCCATGCTCAGCTTCAAAGTATGGTCGGAATCCCCTATGATTTCAACCTCGTCATATTCATCTACAGGCGAGGGATTCTCAAGTTTATACCCATCCAGCACCCCGATAACTTGAGCATCGGGTCCAGGGGTATCCCTAGTGTGAAGTGCCTCTGCCACTTTCTCTTCCTGCTCCATGGCGACATCGCTCCTTGGAATCGGTTTGGGTTCAAAATGGACTACATAAAGTCATAAAAGACAAATGTTAGAATACATCTATTACTAGACAAAAGCGAAGGTCTCTTGAACTCTAGAAGGAAAAGCTACATACTGGTTTCCAGTCGATTCTCAGCTGTTGTGGGAGTATCTCCCTCTAGAATAGGAGATAGAATGTGAACACCAAGCCCGGGCTTCTCCACGACATAACCAACATGCTGATCAAGAGACCCAAGTGACGAGCGATCGACCGGCTGAACGAGATAAGGAGCCGGAGGCTCTGTTCAAGATGGGCCAGCAATGTCATCCTTACCCTTTAATGATGAGGAGTCTCTCCCGAAGAGGGCTTTCACCGTGGATAAGTCGGAAGGCTCGTTTCCTTAAAGCACTTCCCTTACAAGAGCACCTTCATCAACTTCTTTGGTTCCCAGCTCAACTCTTTTAATTTTTATTAAAGTATCCCATGCTTCGGCCATTGATTCGAGGTAACCCTCACCTAGAAAAGATAGGTCACGGTGCATGAGAACTCATGCATTATACTCGGCAATGAGGGGATCAAATAAGCACTTAATCTCTTCTCTACCGGCCTCAGTAGCTGTCTCAAGACGAGAATCATCTTCTGTGAGCACCATTTTCTTACCCTCCTCGCGAGCTATCTCCTTTAACGCTTCAACCTTGGAAAGTTCTTCATCGAGCTTTGACTTTAGGAGTCGTGTTGCAACAATTTCACCGCAATATCGCTGTGACTCCTCCTGCGCAGTAGTTTTCTCTTCTTTCTCTTTCAAGATAGCTCCTCCAGCTCTTTAACCATCGAGCGAGAATATCTTTTCTTTCTAGATAGAATCTTTCTCTAAAGCTAGAGCACCACTGCGTTGGATTGCTTCCTCGATTTCTTTCTTGTGAGTGGTAGCCAAGCAACTAAATGCCTTGGCCCTATCCTAGGCATTTTTCTAGGTGGCCTCGATTTGAGATTTGTATGAGGATAGCTTTTCACCCTGGGCTTTAATGATATATTTGTCGTGAATGGCTTCAAGTTTCAAGCGTTCAATTTCATGTTAATGTTCCATGGAAACCTCTGAAACTTTCTCCACCAAATGTACGAATGCATCATGCTGGACATAAATATCGTTGTTGCAAGCGATGGCGCTTTGTTTGACATGTACGGGAATTGGATGAATCGTAGGGAGAAATTTCAATCCATCGAAGCATATCTTTGGGAATGTAGCCTTAAGCTCAGCTAATTTTTCTGCTGTCGATGGGTCATGTGCAGAGGCCGGGGGAGTCTACCTAGCTAGAGTCACAGATTTATTATGGGGTTCATGGGATAGCTTGTTGTTCGACGACCAGAATATTGGTCGTGGGGAGCTTTGAATTGGGATCCCTTCTGAGTAGATTTCTCCCTACTGTGCTCTGACTGAGGGAGAGGATTGTTTGGATATGAGGAATGGTTGTAAGTATTTCTTCTAGTAGATGATGAATCTTTGGGATGATAATATCTGTCACTGCTGTCTTTCCTGTCTCATTGTTTATCCGATCCCGAATCTCGACTGGAATGGTTGATGATAGAGGAACCGCGAAGGTGGTCAATGTCGAGTGTATGCCCCATATCACTTGCATAGAAAACCAAGTGAGGACGATTTAGTGGGAATCATATGATGATTAAAATTCAAGTGTAGGGTGAAGTGTAAGTGTTTGTGTGTGGTGTGTGTCCTGGTGCTTCGCCCCGATGGACCGATGTTTTTTGCTTTACTTGCTGAAGTTTTCTCTCGTTGATGACGAGGCTGGGCACCTTTATCGCTTCTCGCAGGCGAATTAAGTCCCACCTTTATCGCTTCTCATAGGCGAATTAAATCCCATAGCCTCAGGGTCATTAAAGCCATATTTAGTATGTCGTCAGGGAGGGTCAGGTCAGATATACCCTTTAATGAACCCTCTTAATTTTGAAGAGATGACTTTTTCTCCACTGGAGTTATTGTAACCTTTGAGGTTCCGCCCACTATTTTCTTTTTTAGTTTTTAAGCTAGGGTCTTTTTCCTCTTTGAAGGAGGATGCAGTTCGTCGATGCCGGGTGCGTTAGCACTGGTGCTGGGTCGAAACATATATTCTCATTAGTCGCTTCTGGCACCTCGGTTTCTTTGGTTTCACCTTCCTCAGTTGTATCCGAGACACCTCCTACAGGGGGCACCAAAGGTCCGGCTTGCTCTTTGTCTTTTTCCATAGAAGATCCGGTTGTAGTGGCGTCAATTAGAAGACTAGTTCGATGGCCCTCCTCTTGTAATCATAACTTCGAAAGCAGTTCATTAGAAATAATAGACTTAATGTCCCGATCTCTCACGGGAATAGCTCGAATGGCCTCGACGGCCTCAGAATACCCAGCGCCTTCAGGTTGGGGCAGATACCTGTAAGAGTCAATAGAAGTTCAGAAAGGATGCACTTCGAGCCTTAGACAAATATTAGTTTAAAAATGAAACTTACTCCCTTCCATCCATCTTCTCGCAAAAACAGGGGGCAGCGTATGTAAAACCACTCTTGTTTATACTGGGAAAGTTTACTCCACGCACCCATCAGAATCTGGCATTTGGAATATGGCTTGAGAAATATGAAGGATGGACTGTCGGAACATCTCTTGAAGTGGTAAATATTACGGATGTCCTTGGGAGTAGGGAGTCTAAATAAGGCGCTCATAAAGAGGACGCAGGTACAATGAATAAATGCATGGCTATTAGGGTGTAGTTGTGCAGGAGAAATCCCAATATACCACAACACTTCACGGAGGAGTGAATTGAAAGGTGGCACACTTCCGACCTAGCACATAAACTTGTTGCATGCTGTATATACAGTTGGGGTCAAGTGAGGCAGATCTTGTGACGACAGAATCAGAACGTCCTCGAAGGGGATGCCATTGATAGAACATAATTGACAGAGAGCAAATTCATCGATTTTTGAGGTTTGGGAGTGAATGGGATCATCCAGAACAACGGCCACATCTACGGCATCGAGAGCTAGGGCTATAGCCACAATAGGCAGATCTGGGATTCCAGGTGCAGGGACTGATGATGGATTCGAAGTTCCCACTGCCTCCTGCCGAGAACTTGGCTCAGGCTTGTCAAAAACTGTAGTAGAGCTTGATTTTTTGGAAATCTCTAAAGAATGATGGATGTTAATAGATACCTTTTAAGCTATACTTGAGAGGCAATAGATGTCAAATATAACAACAAAATATTCCCCCGTGCTGTGTGTGAACTAGTGCGATGATTCAAATGTGAGTCTAAAGAACTTATGATTTTAAAAACAAATGTGACATAATGAAGTTTTGAGTTATCGCCCTAGAGACCATCATCGCTGGCCATCTTTAGTAATTTGTCATATGGTCGACGACAGAAGTCTTGGAATCAAGCATTGGCAATATAGATCGCGAAGACTATTTTTTGCATTTGGTTGGTTAATTTCCCATTTAAAGTTGCTTGGGCGGTGGATTCGTTGGTCCAAGTTAAGTCTATGGGTATATAAGTCAATAGTCCAAGTCATTGTTCATCATTTTATGCTTAGGAAAGGAAGTGTATGGTCATAGTGTTTGTATTGATTAAATTAAGAGATCCTAATTGCCAACGCTGAACCCAACTAATCAGTACCGACCCCTATGCCTAACTCCTAAAACCGACCACTCCTCTAAACTAAGATAACCTACCCACTTCCTCTCAAAATGCTGACCCGACCTCATGACCACTTATATCGATTACTCCACTAAACTAAAATGACCGGCCCACTTTCTCTCAAAAAACTGACCCAGCCTCGCACAGCCTATACTGATCGTTCACTCACATTTCCTACAAACCCATACTTCCATTGAATGCCTACAGATCGAACCCTAGTCCATGAACCTACTGACTCCTATCCTCCGATCAGTATGCCGAGTGTTACTCTATAGCCTGTGTACCGATCGTAAACTTATCAACCTCTCTTTCTAAAAAAATCTATGTCAAATTCTCTCGAGTCAGTGCCAATCCATGACAAAAATAACCCTCCACTATCATTGCCTATACTCACACTCCTCATGTTTCTCTCCTCTCCCACTCACCACAAAGTGTTGTACGCATATACGGCTCGTGCTTAGGTCGAGTTCAGGAAGGCGGGCCCTAATAGTTCTAAACTGAGTGTAGATCCTTACCTATGCAGTAATTTGAAGCTGGGGCGAGTGATTTCTAAGGCTTGAAGTCGAGAATGATGGGAGAGCGCATTGGGGTGGATGATTGAATGGAGGAGGATGGCAGTTCGGTAGAGAGATGGAACTTGGGTTTTGAGTAGAGCCGAAGGAGGAAAATAATAAAGTGAAAGTAGGAAGAAGAAAGTAGGGGGCTAGGCTTTTATATGGAGAGTGGGATGCGAACCAGTGTTTTCTTGAAGATCTGGTCACTTTGTTTCAAGGGGTCGGCTAGTCAACACGCTGACCCAAGCCTAGGTAAACTAATCGAGGGATCGGCCTTCATATGCCGATCCTTTCCTTTTCCTTGTTTTTTTTAAAAAAGGAGGATAAATGAATGATAAAAATAAAATATATGTATATAAATATGTATATGTATATATGCATATGCATATTGGTATATGTAATGATAAATGAAGGTTGTAGTGTGATGGAAAGATGAATTTTGCCTGATAGGTAAAGAAGCATGGGTTTGGAAAACTCAGTGTGATTCAGCCTTCGGAAGGCTGTTTCAACCTTTGAAAGGTTAAACCAGGACTCCAGGAATTCCTTTGAGACAAGATTAACGCGTTCAAACGATGCAGAGCTTCATCAAACGCTAAGAAAAAGCAGCATTCAGTTGTCAGTTTGAATGAATAGCCTCTGGAAATAGGGATTACTCGCTAATTCAAAACGCATCGTGTTGATTCGCAAGACACGATTTGAGGGGCAAATGTTACCTAGTTACTTGGCCCAGCTACAAGGTGATTTTAGCAGAGGATTTGGTTGCGTTTAGACAAGACTCGAGCCAAGGAGAGATTGGAGATATAAGGGATTGATCCAATCTAGATATTTCGGCATATACATGTGGTTCGACAGATATATATTGGCGGCTTATTTGAGTGGCTCGACATTGGAGGAAAGTGCATATGGTTCGGTATTGATGATTTCGTCCTTGTTGGAACAGGGTCATTCATGGGTCGGTCAGACTGGGTCGGTTATGATAGGCTGGCCTGACCGGTACGGCCTCGGAGGGGTTATATCAGGCGGCTCGGTCCTGGACGGTTCGGTGTAAGTGTGAGCAACCTCAAGAGAATTGATATATGTGGGTAGGCATTCATATGCAGGCCGGATGTTATGGTTCAGCTTTGGTTGAACGATATGTATGGTTCGGTATGGATCCGCTTAGTCAAGGTGGACCGGTCATATATGGCTCGGCATATATCGTTCGGTCATCGTGAGAAGGTTGATATGGGTCGGTCATACATGGCTCGACATGTGTCGCTCAGTACCTATGGTTTAGTAGCTTGGATCCAGTCTGGCAGCTGTAACGTTCTGCCTTTTCACACGCTTTAAATCGACACACGTGCCAATTCAAACCATACGGAAGGGAGGATTGTTATGGGGTAAATAAGAAAAATAGAGAAGAGAAAAAAAACTAAACAGAATCTCACAGCGAAAGGATAAAATATAATAATAAATATACAGTTCATAAAACTGTTTACAAAACATTTGATTCTTCTTTATACAATAAATATCAGAGTTCACATACCAATAAATACCAATGCAGCGGAATACAGTTTGTAGTGGAGCCATATAATATAATAATAATAATAATGAAATCTTCGTCTTCGTCCTTCAGAAATAAGGTCTTCAAATCCTGAAACGCTCGGACTGACCCGAGCGAATTTAAAAAAACAAAAACACTCGAGTCAGGACTAAAAGATCTTATGTGAGTTAAATTAACAGACATAAATATGAGTGCAGTAACTCAAGAGATGCTCGGGATTTACATCTCCTAAGGATCCGTTAAACTATTTACTATGTAGTATATTGCGTTACTATAATAGTGTCTAATTGTAAAATAAACTTACTTTTTCTTAGCATTAAGGGGTTACCCATATAGCCCTTAACACGTAATAGTCCCAGTAGTCCATCCAATATCATAGTCCCTCCTGATCGGGAAGCCACCAGAGGATACCACACGGACTACGGGAGAAATCCAAACTCGTACAAGGCGCGATAGGGTAGGTGACACGGCACAACTAGGCAATGCCAGGGTAGATATACCAATTGCTATCCGGGCTGGTGGAAACGCGTAGCCGCAGCTACCGCCCACCTCGAACCAACACCCCCAAATCAAAGAAATCAATAGTGGCCACCGAATCAATCCAAAATCAGAGTACAGTATCGAAGGAGTGCGTTCGATCAGAGGAATGACCTCAATGGCCCGAGAATCGCTCCTGTTTTAGCCACCTTATGCCAATCACGGGAGTTGGGTCCGCGTAATTACCTTATAGGAAACGCCGTCACCAACCTACTTCATTCTGGAATCTCCACCGCGTACACGGTTGTTAAAGTGGTTTTCGGAGTTGGCAGAGAGTATGACAACTTTCGATCCCGGTCTCTTTAACAACCAAACGTTATTATAACACTGCAGTCATTTAAAATAATTTAAACTTTAAAACCAGAATAAAATATCCATTTTAAACCCATATAAATACGATATCATTTATATTTTTAAAACCCCAAATCAATACGATATCATTTAGGCCCAAACCAATATAATGTCATTTTATTTTTCCAATATATATTCTTTCCAAAATCATAGGGTTTTCGAAGTAAAATATTTAGAAATCAAAACTCTGGGATATAATATTTCCAAATTATACTACCTTGAAAATCATAACTTTTAAACAAATTTCCATCTCTCAAATGGTTAAATATTAAATTCTTTTATAAAACAAAATAGCTTCTTTACATTTCACAACTCAATTCCAAATATCAATTTAAACTTCCAAATACCATTTTTAATTCTTATGTTCCAAAGCTTTAAATATTTTACCAATTCAAAACAAACTCATTTGACAAACCCATATATATCAAATTCAATTTCTTATTATTTAGACTTGAAATGTTTACTTAATGAATTCAATATAATTTAAGTAAAACCTTTAACTTCACATAATTGGAAAATCTTCCAATTTATTAAACTTGATATATTCATTTAAATCAACCTGATATTTATTCAAATCACTTTACAAAAAATCAAGTTATAAAAATCATATCCTTTAAAAAATTTAACTTTTATTAAATTTCAATTTAACTAAATATTCATCTTCCAAATCTTATCCTCATTTAAGTCATAAAAACTCCAGAAATTAGATTTTAAATAAATGCTTAATCGTATTTGATCTTAAAATCAAACTTTATTTTACTTCAAATCAAATTTATACGAAGCTTAAAAACCGAAAATCACTATATATATATATATATATATATATATATATACAAACAACCAATTCAATATCCCATAAACCATATATATATATAGCTTTACAAAACCATAAAGACATTTCAAAATATATTATATATATATACCGCGGTGCCTGTATAAAATTTTCTACCCTATGGTCAAGTGATACGGATGTTTATCATTTCAATCCGCAATTTAAAATAAAAATGCGGTTGTATATCATTTCAAACCGCAATCCCGAATGAAATGAAAGTGCATGATGACTTGAAGTTTATACAATATAAATGTAGCATCCATTCATCCAAATATCAATCATCAACCATATTTGCAATCATCGTCCAATTTAAACAATCATCGATATAGAGCATATAAATTATACAGGTAATAAATAAAATGTATTAACCAACAGTTTATATCCAATAATAAATTCAATAACTGTTAAACTAGCAGTTTATATGCAAATAAATAAATTTAAATTTAACTGATAGTTAATATGAAATAAAAATAAACATAACTATGACAGGCAGTTAATACGCAAATAAATAAATTCTAACTGTCAAATTTATATGCAATAAATAAAATAAACTAACAGTTAAATTAAATAAATGCGATTTAACTGAGATGATGAATAAAACATGCCAAACAATCATAAATAAATTCCGGCTCATATCTTAAGTCAAATTAACAAACATAAGAAATTTAGAAGTTGTGAGTGGGTTAAAACACTCACCTTTTGAATTTAAATCGAATTTAAATCCGATTTAAACCCAAAAATTCGACGGTCTCCAAATCTATCCAAACCAGCGTCAAAAGAACTGGAATTCAATTACGATCCTAACAAAAAAAATTTGCGTGAAACAGATAACGTATGAGAAAGTTATACGCTTTAGAATGATTGAACTTTAATTTAAATAAAAACAAAATAAAACAATTTGAAGCCATTCACCCTTGCCACGTCACACGTCGTCCCCCCTTCTTACAGTACGCACGCGACATCTCCTACAGGGTTTCGAAATCCTACTCCCTGAGCCGCCACCAACCAAACACCTAACGCCGCCAAATCCATCGCCAAGCACCAGATCAGAGGCTGCTAACGGCCCTGCCACCTTCGGCCGCACCTTGTAGCCGCGCGCGTGCATCCCTAGGTGGCTGGAACCACCTCCGCCACCGCCCCTCACTCGGCCAGATCCGGGTGATTTCGATGCCCATCTGGTCGAAGTGACCGTACCGATGCGCTCTACTCAACAACCTTTACGCAACCATGCCCCCCGATCGAACTAAGGACGTAGATCCACCGTTGAATCGGTCAAACTCCACTACGAACGGCCTGTATTGATTCGTGATTTCTGGGTAAATGGTACATCGATTCGAAAAACGAACAGTACTAGGAGATTACGCTCATCGAGAGCTCTAACATATATTTTTTAGGAATTTTTCTAAGATGTTTGAATTTTCATTTGATTTTTGAATAGAATTGGATCTGAAATTTGCATCCATTGAGGAAGAGAAAGAGTTGAAGAAAATGAACGTACAAACAAATGATACTAGATGGAGGCTAGGATTTATAATCGACTATTTTTACGTAGGGTTAAAATAGAGTAGATGGACCGGATAAATGAACGTGCGGAACAAACTATGGCCCAAAAAGCCCGTTCTGTCTCCGGAACGAAATTTGGTAAACTCATATATCAAAGTAGGTATTTTAAAATATTCTGAACGCGATGGAAAAAGTTTCACATCCAAATTCAATCGTATGAAGAAGTTATGCTGAAATCAATATTTTCAAATTGATTTCAATTAAATTGATTTCAAGGCGTTTCGCGTTCGTACGATCAAACGACAAGTCCGATCGCTACGAAACTTGAAACCCTATAATAATTCATTGTTACGGATCCGATGAAACTGGTTTCGTCGAAATCCGAGTCCGTGGCCAAAATGGCTATTTTTATATTAATTAAATAAATTCAAAATAAATAAATAAAATCCAATTTTATATTTGGATTCTAAAATTGACCCATTTTATCACTTTTAAAAATTCTTAATCATTTACAAAGTTTCAAACAAGTTTAGATGTCAAATTACAGAAGGTAAATTTATAAATTTCAATATAAATCCTTAATCTCATTAAATTCACAAATTAAAATTTAACTTTCTAAAAATTTATATTAAATCAAAGAAATCAATGGTTATTCCATTCACATATTTCAAATAGATGGATTTAATATTAGATTCAAAATTTATTATCCTACTATTCTTCGATTACACTTAAATCCCTATTGATGTTATATTTAGATGTTAAATTTTCATTTATTTCGATTAAACCTATTATCATATATTACTTTAATATACTGACAGGCTTAATTTTGCACCCTTTCATTTACCCAACTGCCATTTTATAAATAAACTTAACAATAGATTCATACTCTATTACATAAATGCATACCCTTTTATCTAAATTAAAATCTTCGTAACTTCGAACATTTAATCCATTTAATTCCAATTACTCCTTTCCTTAAATTTTGGATTCAAATCAATTTATAAAGCTTTACCTCCATTGTTTATATACACTAACCATCATTTAATGAAGAATTTATTTACGTTATTCCCCATTTATTACCTTACTTTATTTATCGTAACCTTTAATTTATAATTATTGCAATGATTTCCGATTTAATTGAAGGAACTAAGTATATAACTCATAATAGTTGTGGTAAAACTCTTAATCCTACATTTATAAGTATATCCTTATCCGTTATATCTATAAATTAAATAAATTCCATTTTTAAGTCCTTTAAATTTATTACTAAATATCCATTTACCTTTTCCATCAAATTTGAATTCCATCGAATTAATATAACCAATCAGATTTCCATTCACACTTTAATATAAACCTAAAATTTGCAATTCATTATCTTGTATTGATTTTATACAATTACCATTAACTTTACATTCCATTACTATTCAATATATATTCATTCATCAATCAATTCGATATTTATTCTTCTTTCCTTCTAATTGATAATTTACATGCATTCATTTCATTCCATTCATTTATGGGTATTGTATTGAAATTTAATTTATTAGCAAATACCAACATTATTACCATTCATTACAATTAGATTCCAAATTTTTATTCAATACCCTGAATAAATAACATATATATTAATCAAATCCTTACATTTGTTTTACTCATATTTAAAATCAAATCATAACATTTAAATGATTTAATTGAGTTGGAATTTCATTCAAGTCATAAATTATTAACTTGCACAAATATGATTCCTTAATTTATTCCAATTACCGTTCACAATAATTTATTGCATTAAATCAATTTTATACTTTCATAAATTTCTCATATTAAATTTTATTTCATAGATAAATCTAATACTTGCCTTACTTTACTTATTTTAACTTTGTCCAAATGCACAAATTTTCACTATTCCAATTAATTGAAATATAAAATTAAATTTTGTAAATTTTTGTTTACCCTTGATACATCAATTTCAATATTTTCTTTCATATAAATTAACAAGATTTCTATTTCTCTCTAAATTTAAACTAAAAATCTTATTAATTTAATTCATTTTAATATCGAATTTATACGGGTCGTTACACTCTTCCCCACTCAAAACTTTTCGTCCCCGAAAAGGAAAAAGAAGGGGAAAAAAGTTCAATAACAATACATCTTATTCAAAATATTTAACTTATAAACAATAATTTACTAAATTTATTACCTTAAATAAAATATACCCGTTTTATAATCATTATATCCTTTTATACTTAAATAAATAAAGTTTGGAAAAACATTTTCAAAATAATTCTAAGTCCAAAATTTAAGGAAAATTTTGGCAGAGTCTTCTTTGTACGGAGAGGCTCGGGAGAAAATATAATATTAAATATTACAAAATCTCACATATAATATCCAAACTATTATACCCCAACACGGGAAAATATACAAAATAGCGCTATAAACCGAAATCCGAAACGTACCTATTTGTCGGGCAATTTACGCTAAATTTTATGGAACCAAAAGCAGTAGCAATTGCTTCCATAACCTACATTTCACTTATAAAATCCAAAAGATTAACAATTTATATAAAGTGAAATATTTAAGTGGTTTCAATCACTAATAACACTGAATACAACAACTATCAATTTCAACAAACAGCATACACAACAAAACAAAACAACCATTCAATCAAACAAACAAATAGTTGTTCGGGTTCAAAACTTGAAATGGTACGGAATGAAAAATAACTATCCAGTGCATCATTTACTCAACAGTCTTAGATGGGACAAAATAGATTATTTATTCATCCAACAACTTCAAATTTCCTTACCCAACCAACCGTAGATCAAACAATATCAATTTAAACCAACAAATCAAATTAACTTATATAAATTCGTTACATACTTTAGTTGTTTGATTTCATTTCTTCTATTCAAACCACATAAACTTTCCTTTTATAATTTACATTTATTTCTAACAAACTTTAAATTTTATTTTCTCATTCAGTGGTTGTTTCCTTTATTTCTACTTATTACTTACAATTATTCGTTTTTATTTATTCAGGTCATGTAAGTTTCTTTTATTTGTATTATATTTAATGCACTTCTCAATTTCAATCATTTATTCAATGCTTATATTTATATTATATTTAATTATAGTAACCCTTTTAATTACACTTAAATTCTTAACCTTGTACATCCATTCTTATAAGTAAAGGATTTTATTAATTCTTTGACTAGGGTTTGCAGTTATTTATTTATATTACCTACTTTCCATTATATTCAACTAGTAGCATTTAAATCATACCTAAGTTTATAACCCTACACATCAATCCTTATTTATTAAAGAATTTCATTTTATTTACTTAAGTTTACACCATTAAATTCTCATTTATAATAGCAATTCATTGCACACTTCATTACCTACTTTTACTTGTACACATTTCTATTATATTTCTTATTAAACATTTCAACTTTTAATATTTGGTAAGTTATATATGTTTTTAAAGAATATACTTGAAAGTTATACAAGTTTCTTATTTCCTATGGTAAATTTAACGTTCAATAATAATATTCTTTATTTCATAGGTTATAATTTCAACTTTCATTTAAGACCATTCATAACCTATCATTAAATCTCTTATTTCCTTTGGGGGTTTTAATTTATTAATTACCTATGTTTCAATTCACTATAATAATTGAAACAATTAACTAATGGAAATTTAAGAATTTAATACTGGGTTAAATTTCAATTTATTTTAAAACAATAGATAAATATATTCTTACAACTTATATATCTCTAATTATATTTAAAACAATTCAAAATTAATATATTTTTCAAAGATGAATCTGCAGTAGAACTATTACAGCGGCCTTTCCCCTTCGAAACTCGAAAATGAAAGTCGATAATGCGGCCGCCATCACCGAAATTATTTTCCAGCGACAGAGAGGAAAGTACAAAACTTAGTTTCTCAAAAATCTTCTTTAAAACGATTCTTCCGAATTATATTGAAATATTTATCAGAAAATACCTATAAACAATATTATTTATTCCAAAAGATTTCGAAAGAAAGTTTTTCAACTTCGGAACTAAATTCTAAATTTCCAATTTTATTTTCAACTTAGCTTCAATTTATTATTAATATTTTCATTACCTAACACCCAATCTATAGCAACCAAATATATATCTTTATAAAATATTTTTATATATAGAAAATATAATAGGCAAAGTTATTTCATTCACCTATATTAAAAACAAATATTATGTCGGTCTGTCCTATTAAGTGTTTAGAAATTCCTATTGATGTCACAGCGTCCCATGCACCAACCAGAATTTATAAATACAAAACGGAACAAATTAACACAATATTAAAACCTTTTTATAACACTAACAAATACGCTCTCTCATATATATACACTCAGCGACTCCCATAGGGTATTACTACCCCATTAACAAAGAGTCAAACCCCCACAAAGCCAAGGTTTTATCGCTAAACCAAAGCTCTGATACCAGATGTAACGTCCCGCCATTTCGCACGGTTTAAATCGACACACGTGCCAATTCAAACCATACGGAAGGGCGGATTGTTATGGGGTAAATAAGAAAAATAGAGAAGAGAAAAAAACTAAACAGAATCTCACAGCGGAAGGATAAAATATAATAATAAATATATAGTTCATAAAACTCTTTACAAAACATTTGGTTCTTCTTTATACAATAAATATCAGAGTTCACATACCAGTAAATACCAAAGCAGCGGAATACAGTGTGTAGTGGAACCATATAATATAATAAGAGTAATGATGAAATCTTCGTCTTCGTCCTCCAGAAATAAGGTCTTCAAATCCTGAAACGCTCGGACTGACCCGAGCGAATTTAAAAAAACAAAAACACTCGAGTCATGACTAAAAGATCTTATGTGAGTTAAATTAACAGACATAAATATGAGTGCAGTAACTCAAGAGATGCTCGGGATTTACATCTCCTAAGGATCCGTTAAACTATTTACTATGTAGTATATTGCGTTATTATAATAGTGTCTAATTGTAAAATAAACTTACTTTTTATTAGCATTAAGGGGTTACCCATATAGCCCTTAACACGTAATAGCCCCAGTAGTCCATCCAATATCATAGTCCCTCCCGATCGGGAAGCCACCAGAGGATACCACACGGGCTACGGGAGAAATCCAAACTCGTACAAGGCGCGATAGGGTAGGTGACACGGCACAATTAGGCAATGCCAGGGTAGATATACCAATTGCTATCCGGGCTGGTGGAAACGCGTAGCCGCAGCTACCGCCCACCTCGAACTAACACCCCCAAATCAAAGAAATCAATAGTGGCCACCGAATCAATCCAAAATCAGATTATAGTATCGAAGGAGTGCGTTCGATCAGAGGAATGACCTCATTGGACGGAGAATCGCTCCTGTTTTAGCCACCTTATGCCAACTCACGGGAGTTGGGTCCACGTAATTACCTTATAGGAAACGCCGTCACCAACCTACTTCATTCTGGAATCTCCACCGCGTACACGGTTGTTAAAGTGGTTTTCGGAGTTGGCAGAGAGTATGACAACTTCCGATCCCGGTCTCTTTAACAACCAAACGTTATTATAACACCGCGGTCATTTAAAATAATTTAAACTTTAAAACCAGAATAAAATATCCATTTTAAACCCATATAAATACGATATCATTTATATTTTTAAAACCCCAAATCAATACGATATCATTTAGGCCCAAACCAATATAATGTCATTTTATTTTTCCAATATATATTCTTTCCAAAATCATAGGGTTTTCGAAGTAAAATATTTAGAAATCAAAACTCTGGGATATAATATTTCCAAATTATACTACCATGAAAATCATAACTTTTAAACAAATTTCCATCTCTCAAATGGTTAAATATTAAATTCTTTTATAAAACAAAATAGCTTCTTTACATTTCAAAACTCAATTCCAAATATCAATTTAAACTTCCAAATACCATTTTTAATTTTTATGTTTCAAAGCTTTAAATATTTTACCAATTCAAAACAAACTCATTTGACAAACCCATATATATCAAATTCAATTTCTTATTATTTAGACTTGAAATGTTTACTTAATGAATTCAATATAATTTAAGTAAAACCTTTAACTTCACATAATTGAAAAATCTTCCAATTTATTAAACTTGATATATTCATTTAAATCAACCTGATATTCATTTAAACCACTTTACAAAAAATCAAGTTATAAAAATCATATCCTTTAAAAAAATTAACTTTTATTAAATTTCAATTTAACTTAATATTCATCTTCCAAATCTTATCATCATTTAAGTCATAAAAACTCCAGAAATTAGATTTTAAATAAATGCTTAATCGTATTTGATCTTAAAATCAAACTTTATTTTACTTCAAATCAAATTTATACGAAGCTTAAAAACCGAAAATTACTATATATATACAAATAACCAATTCAATATCCCATAAACCATATATATATAGGTTTACAAAACCATAAAGACATTTCAAAATATATTTTATATATATACCGCGGTGCCTGTATAAAATTTTCTACCCTATGGTCATGTGATATGGATGTTTATCATTTCAATCTGCAATTTAAAATAAAAATGCGGTTGTATATCATTTCAAACCGCAATCCCGAATGAAATGAAAGTGCATGATGACTTGAAGTTTATACAATATAAATGTAGCATCCATTCATCCAAATATCAATCATCAACCATCATTTGCAATCATCATCCAATTTAAACAATCATCGATATAGAGCATATAAATTATACAGGTAATAATTAACATGTATTAACCAACAGTTTATATCCAATAATAAATTCAATAACTGTTAAACTAGCAGTTTATATGCAAATAAATAAATTTAAATTTAACTGATAGTTAATATGAAATAAAAATAAACATAACTATGACAGGCAGTTAATACGCAAATAAATAAATTCTAACTGTCAAATTTATATGCAATAAATAAAATAAATTAACAGTTAAATTAAATAAATGCGATTTAACTGAGATGATGAATAAAACATGCCAAATAATCATAAATAAATTCCTACTCATATCTTAAGTCAAATTAACAAACATAAGAAATTTAGAAGTTGTGAGTGGTTAAAACACTCACCTTTTGAATTTAAATCGAATTTAAATCCGATCTAAACCCAAAAATTCAACGGTCTCCAAATCTGTCCAAACCAGTGTCAAAAGAACTGGAATTCAATTACGATCCTAACAAAAAAAATTCGCGTGAAACGGATAACGTATGAGAAAGTTATACGCTTTAGAATGATTGAACTTTAATTTAAATAAGAACAATATAAAACAATTTGAAGCCACTCACCCTTGACACGTCACACGTCGTCCCCCCTTCTTATAGTACGCACGCGACATCTCCTACAGGGTTTCGAAACCCTACTCCTTGAGCCGCCACCAACCAAACACCTAACGCCGCCAAATCCATCGCCAAGCACCAGATCTGAGGCTGCCAACGGCCCTGCCACCTTCGGCCGCACCTTGTAGCCGCGCGCGCACATCCCTAGGTGGCTGGAACCCCTCCGCCGCCGCCCCTCACTCGGGCAGATCCGGGTGATTCCGATGCCCATATGGTTGAAGTGACCGTACCGATGCGCTCTACTCAACACCCTTTACGCAACCATGCCCCCCGATCAAACTAAGGACATAGATCCACCGTTGAATCGGTCAAACTCCACTACGAACGGCCTGTATTGATCCGTGATTTCTGGGTAAACGGTACATCGATTCGAAAAACGAACAGTACTAGGAGATTACGCTCATCGAGAGCTCCAATATATATTTTTTTAGGAATTTTTCTAAGATGTTTGAATTTTCATTTGATTTTTGAATAGAATTGGATCTGAAATTTGCATCCATTGAGGAAGAGAAAGAGTTGAAGAAAATGAACGTACAAACAAATGATACTAGATGGAGGCTAGGGTATATAATCGTCTATTTATATGTAGGGTTAAAATAGAGTAGATGGACCAGATAAATGAACGTGCGGAACAAACTATGGCCCAAAAAGCCCGTTCTGTCTCCGGAACGAAATTTGGTAAACCCATGTATCAAAGTAGGTATTTTAAAATATTCTGAACGCGATGGAAAAAGTTTCACATCCAAATTCGATCGTATGAAGAAGTTATGCTGAAATCAATATTTTCAAATTGATTTCAAATTGATTTCAATTAAATTGATTTCAAGGCGTTTCGCGTTCGTACGATCAAATGACAAGTCCGATCGCTACGAAACTTGAAACCCTACAATAATTCACTGTTACAGATCCGATGAAACTGGTTTCGTCGAAATCCGAGTCCGTGGCCAAAATGGCTATTTTTGTATTAATTAAATAAATTCAAAATAAATAAATAAAATCCAATTTTATATTTAGATTCTAAAATTGACCCATTTTATCACTTTTAAAAATTCTTAATCATTTACAAAGTTTCAAACAAGTTTAGATGTCAAATTACAGAAGGTAAATTTATAAATTTCAATATAAATCCTTAATCTCATTAAATTCACAAATTAAAATTTAACTTTCTAAAAATTTATATTAAATCAAAGAAATCAATGGTTATTCCATTCACATATTTCAAATAGATGGATTTAATATTAGATTCAAAATTTATTATCCTACTATTCTTCGATTACACTTAAATCCCTATTGATGTTATATTTAGATGTTAAATTTTCATTTATTTCGATTAAACCTATTATCATATATTACTTTAATATACTGACAGGCTTAATTTTGCACCCTTTCATTTACCCAACTGCCATTTTATAAATAAACTTAACAATAGATTCATACTCTATTACATAAATGCATACCCTTTTATCTAAATTAAAATCTTCGTAACTTCGAACATTTAATCCATTTATTTCCAATTACTCCTTTCATTAAATTTTGGATTCAAATCAATTTATAAAGCTTTACCTCCATTGTTTATATACACTAACCATCATTTAATGAAGAATTTATTTACGTTATTCCCCATTTATTACCTTACTTTATTTATCGTAACCTTTAATTTATAATTATTGCAATGATTTCCGATTTAATTGAAGGAACTTAGTGTATAACTCATAATAGGTGTGGTAAAACTCTTAATCCTACATTTATAAGTATATCCTTATTCGTTATATCTATAAATTAAATAAATTCCATTTTTAAGTCCTTTAAATTTATTACTAAATATCCATTTACCTTTTCCATCAAATTTGAATTCCATCGAATTAATATAACCAATCAGATTTCCATTCACACTTTAATATAAACCTAAAATTTGCAATTCATTATCTTGTATTGATTTTATACAATTACCATTAACTTTACATTCCATTACTATTAAATATATATTCATTCATCGATCAATTCGGTATTTATTCTTCTTTCCTTCTAATTGATAAATAACCTAGTATACATTTACATGCATTCATTTCATTCCGTTCATTTATGGGTATTGTATTGAAATTTAATTTATTAGCAAATACCAACATTATTACCATTCATTACAATTAGATTCCAACTTTTTATTCAATACCCTGAATAAATAACATATATATTAATCAAATCCTTACATTTGTTTTACTCATATTTAAAATCAAATCATAACATTTAAATGATTTAATTGAGTTGGAATTTCATTCAAGTCATAAATTATTAACTTGCACAAATATGATTCCTTAATTTATTCCAATTACCGTTCACAATAATTTATTGCATTAAATCAATTTTATACTTTCATAAATTTCTCATATTAAATTTTATTTCTTAGATAAATCCAATACTTGCCTTACTTTACTTATTTTAACTTTATCCAAATGCACAAATTTTCACTATTCCAATTAATTGAAATATAAAATTAAATTTTGTAAATTTTTATTTACCCTTGATACATCAATTTCAATATTTGCTTTCATATAAATTAACAAGATTTCTATTTCTCTCTAAATTTGAACTAAAAATCTTATTAATTTAATTCATTTTAATATCGAATTTATACGGGTCGTTACAGCAGCTCAGCACATCTTGTTCGGAATGTATCAGGGAAGCCTTCGAATTACCACAGGGGGATACGGTCATTGCTTTCATGCTTCGAGTCGCGTGCCTGACTGCTCCGAATCATTTGACTACTCGCTTCGAGTCATCCGCAAGGAAACCTTGGATTGACATCACATGGGTCGATGATAGAGGGTCGGTGCATTGAGATCGGTCGACCTGAATCATCTCTTGTGGGATGAACTGTCTTATTCGTGGACTCGCATAGGGGAACCAGCCTGTCTTCGTCTATAAATAGATAGGTAGGGGTACAGTTGAAGGGACCTATTTTCGACAACTCCAGAGACAATCTGCCATTGTTTATACTTGTTTCTTTTCAGTTTAAACTTTCATTCAAGTTGTTTGTTTATGGATTGAATCTGTACTCAAGTGATTGCAAAAGTAATAAAGTGTAATATCCTAGAATTTTGGACAATATAAATTTAATAATCTGTGTTTAAATTTAAGTTGAATTGATAATTTTTGTTAATAAATTTGATTTGATTTAATAATCTTCACTATTTAAATATTTAATTTGTGAATTTATCTTTAATAAACTGATAAATCTATTTTCTATTTAATAATGTATATGTATATATATATATATTTTAAATAGATAAGTTGTTTTTAACTAAATTAGTATAGCATAATTTTAATATTTTGAATTTAGGAATTGTGATTTATTTTTGGATTTAAGCTTTTCAAAAATATTTAATAAGATACTAAATGGTTTTAAATATGTAAGATAAATGTTTTATTGGTTTAAAATTCAATTTTAACTTAAGTTTGAATATTTAAAATAAGGTTCTAAAATGTTTGTTTTATTCTTTTTAAATTATTGATTTAATAAATGTGATTTTTCAATTTAATATGAAGTTTAAAAAAATGAAACATGTATTCAAATAAGTTATAATCTCTTTATAAATCTATTTCAAGTAATTTAAAATATTATTTTCAAATGATTTATTTGTATATTGTTTTATTTATATTAACACTTTGCTTCATTCTTTAAAAATTAATTATATACATAACTAAGTATTAAAAACTAATTAATTAAGTTAACTTTCATTAACACTTAATCAAAATACTAATTACTTAAAAGATACATGTGTAAGCATCTTAAAAACCTAAGTTAACATGTGTTATGTATTTAAGCAAGAGAATTTACATGTGTTGATAGTTTAAGCCAAGTGTCATTGTTCAAATTTTTATTTTTCTTTAATTTTAATTTAAATAAAAAATATTGTTATATAACTTGCATTTTTCATTTCTTTTTCTTTTCTTCATTTTCATCTAAGAATTATTTCAGCCGAGAAAAACCATTTTTTCACCTCTTCATAATTAAACTCTCTGTAACATATTTGTTAATGCATAACAAACTGCATTTTTTTCAAATCTGCAACCATCCTATGCAAAAATCATTACCTCCTTCAAAAACCTATAATCAAACTCCTCAAAATGCAAAATCAAATCACTGATCCACTTACAAAGGCCTGCATTCAATTCTTTTTTCAAAATCAGGAAAGAAATTGCAAGTTAAAATACCCGCATTTCTATTTTCTTCAATCTATAACATGCAAAATACAACCTGCATGTAAAATATGAAAATGCAAGATTCTGCATTTTTAAATCAAGTATGAAGCCTGCATGTTTTCAAAAACAATCTGGGATGAAACTACAAATTTCAAATTGCTATGCATTCCCTTCAAGCAAACAACCTGCATGTAAGATCTGGAAGCATCTTTTAAAAACAAGATTAAAAAGCATCAAAATTTGAAGCAAGTTCAAAGGGGCATTTATCAGTTGAAGCATATTACAGAGGATGCTTTGTCTGCATTTTAATTTCAGGTGAGTAACACCCAATTTAAAAATAAATTAATTAGGATTGCATGCTAGTTTATTTGGTAAAAGTTTAATTATGCATATGCCTTTGAAAACTGCTTGTGTATATATGAAATGTAATGCATGTTTGATTTTCAAGGTTCTGACTGTTATAGTTTAAATTCAAATTGATAAATAATTTTTTTCCCTTGATCTGGTTGCCATTATGTTTTATCATTGAATGAAATTTGTTATTTCGTGATAAAATAAATTTTAAAAGTATTTTTTTATAAGTTGTATAGTTCTGTATTGTCTGGAACATAACAACACAGCTAAATTCTGTAAAATTGGAAAAATTTAAGTATCATAAATCAATGGTTCAGGATTAGGAATCAAAACTACTTCCAACATTCTGATTTTTAAAAGAAGAATTTAAATTTTTAATACCTTATACTGAGAGCAGTTTAAACCTTTCTGTATTTTATAAATTGAGTGAACTCTGTTGATTTTAATGATCATTTGGATTTAAATTTCTTTTAGTGATAGTGTAGTAATCAGTGATATTAGGAAAAAATTTAGTTTGAATAGAAATTCAATTTTGATGTTGAAATTTGGAATTGTCAGTTATGAACCCTAGTTTTATTGGGTCACTGATTTTGTTCGACTGTGGCCTCCTGGGTTGATCGAGTTCAACCATGATTTGTGAATGGGTAGATGGTGGTTTGGGAAAGTCCTCGCCGGAGTATGGAAGGTGATAGTGGTCGGCGACGGGGGAAATTGATGTTGACAGGTTGGGGATGTTGTTGCTGTCGGCAGTTCCAGGTTTTGGAATTTGAGTCTCAAACTTGAATTCAAGCACATGATGTAGAAGTGGGTGTTGAGTTGGCCTGGGGGAAGGATTGTTGATCGTGGGATGGTCGTGGGTTTGGCCAATGATGGCCGGAGTGGATGGGCAAGTGTACGGTGCAGAAGTGTACATGGTGGTGTTGATTTTTGGGTTGCAGGGTTTTATACCTCGGGATGGTCTCGGGTAAATGGGAGTGGTGACTCGAAGCAGAGGATCATATGACTCGAAGTAAAATATGTGGTAGCTCGGGTTTGTATAAGTGCTTCAGGTTTTAGGATTTTGCAGAGTCTTATTTCCAGGTTTTAAAATTTTAAAAGTAAGTTTTTAAAATGTAAACTTAAAACTTGAACTAAGTATAAAATTTAAACTAAATTTAAATATAAATTCAATTAGTTTAATTCTGGGTTTTTAATATAATTTAAATTTTGAAACTCTAGTTTGGTCTTAGCATAATCTGGAAATCTGTTTGCAGTTTTTAAATTTTAAAAGTTAAAATTTAAAATGTAAACTTAATTTGAACTTGGGTTTTTAAATCTGAATCTCAAATATGAATTCAAATAAGTTTGAGTTTTGGTTTTAGAAATAATTTAAATTCAGAAAGAAAACTTAAGCTTGGATACTGTTTTCTGTTTTAAATTTAAAAGTAAATTTTTAAGATGTAACTGAAAATTTAAACAAAGTTTAAATCTGGAAAACTGAAATTTAGAATAGATGAAATCTGAGTTTGAATTTAAATCTGGGAATTTAAATTTAGATTTTAAACTTTTTAAAGTATAAAGGAACCTTGGTTTTGAATTTGAAATATGAGTTTTAATTTATGAAATAAGAATTTAAAATAAGTTTAAGTTCAGTTTTTAAAACCTGAAAATTTATTTTAATGCCAGTTTTTAAAATTTAAATTTGTTTAACTATTTTAGGAAAGGTTAAATAATTTGAATTTTAAAATGAAGATGGAAGTGTAAGTAATGTTTTAAATTTTTAAGATTTAATCTGGAATGAAAATTTAAATTGTGTTTCAGTTTAAAATTTTAAAAGAAATTTTTGAATTGAGTTTTGTTTGAAACAAATTGTTTAAAATACTTTATATAAGAAGAATGTTTCTTAATTTAGAACTTAAGAAATTAGTTTCATTTAAATTATTATATTAATTTAAATGGAATATTAATTATTTAATTAATTAATAATGTGGATGATTAATTAAGTAATTAATAATTTTTAAGTTAATTAATTAAATTTGAGATTAATTAATTAAGGTTAATTAATCTATAAAATTAAGGAAGGTTAATTAAATTTTAATTAATGATTAAGATTTATTTAATCAAGTGATTAAAGATAATTAAGATTTTAATTAACACTTAATTAATTAATAATTAGAGATTAATTAAATTGTAATTAAATATTAATTAATTGATAATTAATAATGATTAATATAAGTTAATCTCTTAATTAAGTAATTAAGAAATGTTAATGAAGGTCATTAACTTAAGATTATTTTAACAATTAATTAATGTGATTAATTTTTGAAAATTAATTTAATTAATTAATTAATAATAATCAATTGTTTAATTTCTTAATGAAAGTAATTAATGAATTAATTACTTGGTATAATTAATTTACTAGTTAGATTAATTAAGTTAAATTAATTTAAACATTTATGGATTGTTGATAATTACTTTATGTAATTTATGAATTTGTAATTACTTAAGGAAGTAATTAATTAATAATTACTGAATGTAATTAAAGATAATTATTATAGAAGTAATTTGGATTTAAATTACTTTGAAATTAATCAAGGATTAATTGAGATAATTAATTAAGAGTAATTAATTTATGGGATGAGTAATTAAAGTAGTTAATTACTGAATGGTTATTAATCATGGGTGATTAATATATATATGGTTTAAATTAAAGATTAATTACTTATGCAATTAATTTATATTGAGAGATTGATTAAATGTAATCAGAAATCATTAATTAATTAATTAATGATGTAATTTAGAATTGATTAATTAAGAAATAATCAAATGGAGTAGTTAATTAATAATGGATTAATGTAATTAACTTTAGTTAATTTATTAATTAAGTAATTACAAGTTAATTATTTGCAAAGGGGTTTAATATAATTAACTTGTGAAATTAATATTAAAGGCTAATTACTTATTGTAATTAGGAAATTATTAATCAGTATGGTTAATTGAATGAATATTGAGATGTTGATTTATAAATTGATTTGTAATCAATTAATGGTTAAGATAAGCAGGATTTTAGTGATGAAGTAATTAATTTAATTTATTTTAAATCAATTAAAGAATTAAGTAATTAATTTAATTCATTTTAAATTAATTATAAATGGTGTGATCATTAGATCAATTGCTTATGTTTGATGATTGGTATTGATTGCCATGTATGGTTTGTAATCTCAATATGAGATGGGAGATGTATGTGATATGGATGTGTTGGTTGCTTTTGGATGATAATATGGATTATCTGATTATGATATGAATTATCTATTGATAATGATAAGGTTGATTATCTATTGTGTTGTGAATTATCTATCTGTGTGTATATAGATAATTAAATTGAATTGTTTTAAACTCTAAAACGACTTGGCCTTAAAAGACACGTTTTGGATTTCGATGAGACCGGGATCGGGTTTCCATAATTGGGATCCGAAAACCACATCGATTCCAAATTAACGTTAGGTCGTTAATCCAAGTGGAGCGAGTGAAGACTCGAGGTGTAAGGGCTATACGTCAGTATAACTCTGTGGGTGATTCCGTAATGAGTTGACGGAATAGTACTTATAGATTCGAGATGGTGATTCAGAGTGTAAGGGTTATTGTCGTTAACTCTGAGGGTGATTCCAAAATGAGTGTAACGAGATAATGCCTTCCGTTTCGTTCGAACCCGGAACGAACTTGTATGGATTGAATGCTTTCAGAACATCGTCAGGTGGACGATGAGCATTATTAGTGATATGTTCTATAAAGGTAATCGTAGCCTCAAGCCTCATCAACCGGGAATGGCTAAAACAGGGGAGGAGCAGCAAGGCTTCGTGGGTAGCCCCCACTTGAGAGCAAGATTTATCCCTGTCTAAATGTCCCTTTATTTCGGCTTAGTGGTGCGGTTGCTGATCACAACTGCGGGGTGGTCTTGTTTGGAACTGTTCAGTAAGGAACGGGTCCGGCTTTGTGTTGCAGGGGAGCGGGCGTACTCCTCGGTACGGTGATCTACGCCACGTACTGTGACGGGCGGTACCCCAGTAGCCCAGCCATTGATGGAATCCAAAATCCAATAAGTGCCAACGGTTTTGATTGTATTACCCACTTTTGTGGCTAGTAGCTGGAATTTAATCATGTAACAATTTCGGCTATTTCATATTTACTTGAAAACCCTAGACACTATTATAATATCATCGGATTTCCTATCAAATGTTTTGGTTAGCGTAAGGTAAAAACTTTTCCATGTTTATGTGTGGGAAGTCTTACGTGATACCGTTTCTTTTCAAAGGTTTTTCAAAGTTAAGCAACTTTAACCTGTTACTCACACCAGACCCATGTCAGACCCGGAGTTATTTCTGTTTTCTTTTAACTCTTGGGTACTCAAATTTTTACGAGTAGCCAAGGGAATTCAGGTTAGGATTCAGGTAAGCTTTGACAAATTGTGGAGGAGCATATGGAGCAGGAGGCTTCTGCGTATGGTTATATAGCTTTCCGCTGTGTTGGTATCTCTGAGTGTTTCTGTATTGTGTATTGAGTTGTAATAACTAGACAGGTGTTTATAACTGTCTAGTATGTGTTGTATTGTCTGTGTAACTCTGATATTTAATGTATACTATGTAATACTTATGTTATTAATATAATTTATTCGTTCCGCTGTTGAGATTCTTGTGTTGTTTCTTCTTTCTCTTCTTTCTTTTCTCTTTTCTATCCCTTTCTTTCTTAAGGATGATACGACTTTTTATGGAGAAAAAGTCGGGTCATCTCATAAAGATTATATTCAAAGTGGACATAAGCAATTACGCCAAACCACTATAAATATGGTGTTTCATTTTCTATTGTTCCTTTTGCACTCAGTTGCATTATTCCTTTGTTTTAATTTACCTTCTTCATTAGTCACTCTACACAAATCTATTTAAGGGTGTTAGTGACCAATTTTGGTGCTAACACCATTTAATTATGATAAGTAAATATGGACGTTTAAATGGACAAATGGTTTAAATACATATGTTGATATATGTTTGAACTTGGAATGATCTAAATGTTTAAAAGTGAATGACACCAATTATCGAATTGAATATGGAAATCTCCGTATAGCGATAGTCGCATAAATGCACTTTGAATCCCTTAAACTACAACATTTGAAAATGGCGATTTAATGACATATCTTAATAATAACTTGTTTGGTTATTTTCTAAACTTCTATAAATGTTTTGAAAAGCAAATAATATGTTTTGGAAAGTTATAGTAGAAGTAAAAGTTGAGAAAGACTGAAGTAAAATAGTCGCTTTAGCAGCACTTTTTAAATAACCTGCTTTTGAAAATAACATGCATTTTTCTTTAACTTTTTTTGGGGTTTTGTAACGATCCCACCGCTATAATCAGTTTAGCAAAGAACATTACGAGTAATGTCATTTGCTAATCCGGAGAACAAGGCTGGTAAGGGTGGTCGATTGTGAATATATCTTTATATTAACACTAACATATCTTATTTACCTTTTTGAAGATCTGAACTGAAATTTTGAAAGATTTGTTATAGTGTAAATTCGGCTGTCTCTTTCGGAAGGTAGATTTTTACGTGCATCGTAGTCTATAGATATTACAACCTATCGGTTTATTTTGTTTTATACAGTTAGACTATGTTTACCTCTTTCGGAAGATAAATTGGCATAGGACAAATTAGGTACACAATCTCTCTTTTCTTTGAGCGGTGTCCTTAATCTACGGTCTCTTTCGGAAGGCTTTCTTTCTATGTAGCAGGTCTCTTTCGGTAGATTTCGTGTCATTATATTAAACCAACAAATGACTACCATTATAATTTCATTATTGATGATTAATTCTTCAGAGATTTTTAGTATGGATATTCTGTATCCTTTATGGCTCTAAGGAGTTTTGAATTGGTTTCACCATATTTTGAGATGACAGTCCATTTGAGACTTGATATGAATTTATGAAATGGTGATTTGTTGGATATCTCTTATTTGAGTATTTTTGGGCATATTTTTTTATGACTTATTTGGTTATTATTAAGTCAAAATCTCTTAGAGCCATAAAGGATACATAATATCCATACTAAAAATCTCCGAAGAAATAATCATCAACAATGAAATAATAAAGGTAGTCATCTATTAGTTTAATATGGTGACACGAAATCTATCAAAAGAGATTTGCTACATAAAAAGGAATCCTTCTGAAAGAGAGTGTAGATTAGGGACATCGCTTAAAGAAGAGAGCAACCATGTAACTAATCTGTCCTATGGAAATTTACCTTTTGAAAGAGGTAAACATAGTCTAACTGTATAAAACAAATAAACTAATAGGTTGTAGTATCTATAGACTACGATGCATGTAAAAATCTGCCTTTCAAAAGAGACAGCCGTATTTACACCATAACAGATCTTCCAAAAGAGAGCCTACCGAAATCTAAAAGTGTATCGATTCTCATATCGATGAAAAATGAGTTATCTTCTCTCGGGGATCTATCGGTCTGTAATATGAACATCCTAAGAAAATACAACTCTAAGTGATAATTACTATCACTACAGTAATCATAACAATTCAGTTGTCTGTCCTATACTAGAAACAAAAATTCAAGTATTTACGAAAAGCTACTAATTTTCACTTGAACTATATTTAACAAATTATAGTAATAAACTAAAGAATTGTATGAAAAGTCCCATACCAATCCGACAGTTCAATCGTTTATTAAAATTCTTCGTTTCATAGAAAATCATGAATTTCAATAGAAATGGAAATTATTAAATTTCAAATTTAAATCCAATTAGAATTATTAATAAAATTTTAATTTAAAGAAGGATATTATAAAAATTTACTTCGATTTATTCCAAAATAATATGAAAATCTCTTTCAATATATATATATATGTATATGTATGTATGTATGTTTGTATGTATGTATTATTAACAATTTTACCAAAAACTCTTGAATATACTATAAATACCTTTGTACTATTTATAAATAGATAAAAATTCGTAATTTGCTAATATAAAGAAAATCATTTCTTTTCAAACAAATTACTGATATATATATATATATATATATATATATATAATCTTTGTTTTTCAAATATTTTTCTCAATGTATTTCCAACAATAATACTTTATATTTGTCAGTCTGATTATAAAAATTATTTATATACTTAAAAAAAGGATTCTCTAAAACAATTCTTCGAAAATGACTTAATTTAATATATGTAAAATATATTTTATTATTAAAAAAATTCCTAACTCATAGAATATAAATTTTATATGCCTCAAGATTACAGAATTAGGTGCAACAAAGAATCAAAAAGTCAAAATGTATCAATTTAGAGCCAACATCACTTTATATGAAAAATTATTCCAAATATGGAATTTTTAGCGATTGAAGTCGTTTTCTGACAACTCCGATCCCATAAACAACGTATGTACTTTCATACAAGTTAATAAAATTCAGTTTGCAATCGGATAGAATTCCATTTGCAAATTGACTTCTTTCAATCCACATAACAATGCGTATATCACAAACGATAAATTTCCAAAATTCCTAATGAACAATTTATTTAAACAATTCAATCATCCATACTCAAGTATTTTCACGCAAAAAACCATATAAAGGCATCTAAAAATGGATATTCATTTCGTAGATACGTATGTGTGAGTTAATTCGGAAGGCAGATTTTTACATGCATCGTAGTCTATAGATACTACAACCCATCGGTTTATTTTGTTTTATTCAGTTGTACTATGTTTACCTCTTTTGGAAGGTAAATTTGCATAGGATAGATTAAGTACATGGTTGCTCTTTTCTTTGAGCGGTTTCTTTATTTTACGGTCTCTTATGAAAGGCTTCCTTGCTATATAGCAGATCTTTTTCAATAGATTTCGTGTCACTATATTAAACTGATAGATGACTGCAATTATTATTTCATTATTGATTATTATTTCTTCAGAGATTTTTTGTATAGATATTCTGTGTCCTTTATGGCTTTGAGGAATTTTGAGTTAACAATAACCAAATAAGTCATAAATAAAATATGCCCAAAAATACTCAAATAAGGCATTTGTAGCAAATCACCATTTCATACATATTAAGTCTCAAATAGACTATTATCTCAAAATATGGTGATGACCAATTCAAAATTTCTTAGAGCCATAAAGGATACATAATATCAATACTAAAAATATTTAAAGATCAAAGAACATTACAAGTAATATCGTATGCTAATCCGGAGAATATGGTTGGTTAAGGGTGATCGATTGTGAATATATCTTTATACTAACACTAACACGTCTTATTTATCTTTTTGAATATTTTAACTGAAATTTAGATGTATGCAGTATTAACACAAAGTAATAAACACACTAATTAAAATTGTTCAGAACACTATATATTGTAGATAAACTAGAATTAGAGTCATAGATCATAGCAGAATAATATACATCATTATATACATAATAGAATGCGAGTATATAAAATATGAATACTAGACCCACATAAATATATACATCATTTACAAAATCTTGTATTAGGTACAAAGTCAGTACAATATAATATAGATGACATAAACTCCTAACTATCAATATATACAAGTATGAAGTAAACTAAAACTATCAAAATATTCTACTTCAATCCTAGCCCAAAATCCAAAGGTCAATGGGTCGCTGTACCTATAAATTCTCGGCCTGACCCAATTATTTATGACTTATTTGGTTTTTTTTGGCAAAGCCAGCCAACTTTATAGTGGGTTGTGCCACTGTATATAAATGAAGTAATGGTGTTTTGCACATGCACAACGACAACTATATATGGTTTAATAGTGGCCATTCCACTTAGAGACAGAACATGAGAGAAGCAAAGGTGCTTTTGCAGCTATAAAAATGACCTATGGAAAATAAAAAGGAAATAGGGACAAGATAGGCAAGTCTAAGCTACAAAGCTAGAGGACAGCTATCTCGCAGATACAAGATTGACCTCAACGTCAGTTGAAAGACCAAGAACATGAAGAACCAGACAATACAGTGTAGCAAGAGAAGGCAAGCAAGACCATGACAAGGTAGAGTAAAGATTATTTTGATCCCAAGATGAGTCTAAGAAAAAAAATCCAATTATGTAGTCCAAGATCACCATGAGTATGTAATGTTAGGCCTTTACCATCCACTCGATAAAATAACAATGAATCTATTGGATTGATATGCCTTTTATGAATTTTTGGGATTTAGGCATATTTTGAGATGATTATTTTAGAGTTAAGTCATTTATAGATTTATATAGTAAATTGAATTAATATGCTTTACTATAATTGTTTGTTCGGCATATTTTATGTGGCTTATTATATTAAGTCATAAAGTTATGATATTAATATCTCACATGTTATTTAAATATAGTCTAACCCGTTTATTATTTTAATGCTCGGGTCAGGCCGAGACTTTACATGTACATGGACCCATTAACCTTTGTATTTTGGGATAGCATTGAAGTAGATTAGTTTGATAGTTTCATTTTACCTTATACTTGTATATATTGACTATTAGGAGTTTATGTCATCTATATTATATAATAGTGACTTTGTACTTGATACAAGATTTTGGATATGATGTATATATTTATGTGGGTCTAGCACTCATTTTTTTTTTATACTAACGTTCTATTATGTATATGATGATGTATATTATTCCACTGTGATCTGTGATTCTGATTCTGATTTACCTATATTATATACTGTTTCGAATATTTTTCATCGATGTGTTTATTACTTTGTATTAATATTGTACACGTCTAAATTTCAGTTTAGATCTTTAAAAAGATAAATAATATGTGGCGGTGTTAATATAAAGATATGTTCACAATCGATTGCCCTAAACCACCCGTATTCTCCGGATTAGCAGATGGCATTACTTGTAATGTTCTTTGCTAAACTGGTTATAGTGTTGGGGTCATTACAGGTTTCTTTAGCAATTAATCAAATAAATAATATATTATTCTTATTGGAAATTTTTTGAAACCTAATTCATTTAATAGCTTGTTGAACATAGTGCAAAACGTTATAACGAAATAGTCGCTATAAATGAAGTTCGATAAAATACCATGTTTAGAAAAATTATTTAGAATAATTGAAAGATATTCTTAGGATTTTTATTCATGATTTTCAATTACCCAAAGTATACTAATTAATGTAAAAATAATGGATTAAAAATCATTTCTTAAGACGTCTAAATCTAGGCGCAAAGTTTTAGCAAATTCACCTTTAACCGACAACCCAAGACTTTTGGTAGCACTTTTGTAGTGCTATCTTTAAATACGTTTTAGCTGTCGCAAATTATTTTGTAGCATTTGCAGAAATTCTGTTTGAAACTATAATTTTTTAAAAATGATATTTAAATTATTTATTTTCTCTAATCTTTTTAGTGTTGTTTTCTAATTTATAATAGAGCGTTTTAAAGTTGGTTTCAAGTTTAAATATATTTTTAACAATTAAGCATGAATTTCTAAACTAAGTAGCTTTTAAAATAAAAACTAATTTTTCTATTTATTTCAAAATTATTATTATTTACATAATATTCTATATAGATAATTATCATATATTTTAAGTAGTTTTAAAAGTGTTTTAACATGTTAATAAGTGTTTCAAAGATATATTTATATAAATAAGTTTCAAATATTAAATTAAGTATTTTGTAAATATAATAAAGAGAGTTTGAATTTTAACACTTAAGTTGAAGTAAATTGTTTTATGGAATCAACTAAAATTGTATTGCCTTAATTAATTAGTGTGGATATGCTTTGATCTTTTAAATGAATGTTTAAAGTTATTAATGTATAAATAAATAGTTTTTGGGTTGTTGTAAATAGTGTTTTAGCAACACTTGTTTTTAACCCTTATAATTAATTATATTTAGGAATATAATTAGATATTTGCTAATGGATATTTAGTAGAAAAATACGAGGAAATGGTTAATTTTGTTGTAACAAATGTTTTGAACAACAATTGTCTTTACCCTTAAATATAAATATATCTTTAAGAAGGGAGTTTTGAAGAGGAATGTTTTCAAAGTATAAAATGTTTGGATTTCTTATGATAATTGTTTTTAGCAATAGTTGTCTTTAAACCTAAAATGTAACTAAACCTTTAAAACGAGAATTTTAAAGATAATGATTAAATGGAATAGTTTTGGGTTTATAGTAAATAATGTTTTAGCAACATTTGGTTTTAAGCCCTTGAATTATATTTTGGAAGAAATATTATAAATCTTTAACAGTAGAATTTTAATGATAATAATAAGTATTGAATCTTTTATAAAGAGATAGAAAATGTTGTATTTTTAATATATAAAAGAAAAGGAGTTGATTATAGCAATATTTTGGTAGTAATTATTTTAATCTCTTTGATTATATTTCAAGTAAGTAAACCTTGTTAAATGATTTGTGAATACACTTATGAAATTGGAATAAGTATATGAATACTTTTTAAGTATTAAAAGAACAAATGAATACCTAAATTTGTAAAGACAAGTATATATCTTTTATACAGAGAAATCCAATATATTTATACAAGTAGATAAAGGAAGTTTCAATTAATAAAGAACATTAATTAATAAAGGAAGCCTTGATTTATAAAAGAAGTTTGGATAAAAAGATGTTTTACTAATAAAAAGGGTTTTAGTTAATAAAGGAAAAATTTGTTATAAAGGGATAAAAAGTCGTTTATGTGACTTGATTATACTTGGATGATAAGTAACAACTATGTAATGACCTTAGTTTGCTTGTTTATGGGATGTTAGTATTAATATGCTTAATACTTAAAATCAAACGAGTAAGCTTCTTTATTTGTGAGAATCAATACTAATGTTTTGGTATGGACAGAGCGATAGAGCTCTAACCTATTGGCATTCTTCTAGGCCGAGGAATAGTTAAGCAGAAAGGTCAGAAACATGTAAATTATGGAACTTTGATTCCTTTAAGCAAGCGTTCAAAACTCGATTGTTGATTAGTCGACTACCAATTTTGACAAAACTTAACTTAAGAGGTACGCGGAATGCTTTACGGATTTATACCAATAAGAACCTCGTGGGAGGGATATTGGTACGGAATGCCTCTAGCTTTCAGCTTTTACTTCGAAAAGAACCCGAATTTAGTTAACCAGAAATTGATCGGTTGGTTTTGAAGAGTCTAGGATCGATAAGTGTTTTACTTAACAAATACCACTTCAAAACTATTATACGGGTTCTATGTTTTAGAAGTGAGTGCTGGAAACCATGTGTGGTTTTGAAAATCTGTTAAGATGACGGTATCCACGTGGGATTCATTATTTGATCAAGTTTTTTAAAAAACTCATGTGAAGATGCCGAACATACCCTCGATATCGAAATATGACTAAAGACAAAGTAGGATGCATGACTCCGAGTTCAGCTAACCCAAAGAGGGGGCACATCAACTACATTATCTAGCGTATGCTTATTGCTTTGTTGTGCGTGCGGGGTTGATGATACTCGGTTCACATATTAGGGCATGGGACGATTGTGTTTACCTTATGGTATATTTTATCTGGAGACATACGACGCTCGGAAGGTATTTTCTGACCGTTGTCATAGGTGGTCGGTCCCAGTATAACTTACGAGTATACTATGGAGGTCTCCGTGGAAAATCCATTTATATGAATGTCCCTTAGCGGTTTTGTTTGTATACCTCAATATGATGTCAAATGTAACCAATTTAACCATTTCAACTATGATTTGTATTTATATTGAACACCATAGACATTATCATAATATCACTAAATTTCTTATAAAATGGTTCGGTTATCGGAAGGTAGAAACCTGTCCATATTTATTTGTCGCGTGATTTTACATGATACCTTTATTCTTTGAAGGGTTTTACAAATATAGTAATTCAAATTACCCGAGTTTTCTCACGCTGGTTTACCAGAGTGATCTGGGTGTTATTCTTCTTACAATGCTCGAGTCAGCCCCGCGTATATTTCTAGATACCATTGATGATTCATTGCAGCTCTAGGAGAGGAGCTGGATGATTACAAACCACAGATTTTATTTCTACTACATTACTTTATTTATTTTTATATTATCGATTGTGACGATGTATTGTTATAACTATCCAGGCTGATGATAGGTTAGTTTACTCAGATTATTGTATCTATACAGCTTTCCTTTGTAAAAGTATCTATTTGATATTATATGTCATGATTCTGTTGTGAGATTATGATGTTATTGTTCTCCTATTTCTTGTTAATTTTCTTTTCTTCTTTTATTTTACCCTAACATTCTGCCTTCCCGACACTTAGGCGCTCAGCACGTGGATAACATGGATGTATTCCTATCAACACTGGGGGTTCGAAAAGGCGTTCATTACAATCCGATATTAGAATGTAACGTTAAGCGAGAAGCTTGGCTTTGCTTAGGTATAACTAATTAAGAGATAGGGTAATGTAATGCCTTATTATGAATTTGAGTGTGTCATACTTGTGAGAGCGTATTTATTAGAGTTATAAGAATAGTCTATACTGTGTTTGTTGGTCTGCTGAGTGCTTATGGATTTTGATCGATGCATCTGATCAACATCATCGATAAGGATTCTTAAACACTAAAACAGAATAGGGATCCCTAAACACTTAAACAGAACAATTCGACATAATATTATTTTCAAAAATTTTGAATGAAATAATTTTACCTTGGATTTTATTTCATACAAAAGAATAATTTCAGATAATTAACATAGTTACTTATAATGTATTTGGTTATTAGGAAATGATAATATTCAATGATTATCATTTATTTTTGATTAGTCATGCTCGGTCAGTTTATGGGCATTGACTATTATTTATTGAATTGCATGTAAATTACCTTTTCACAACATGGTTTGGGTAGATAGTAATTTATAGTAACATTGAAATGAACACCTTATGAATTAAGTTTTTCACAATTTGTGTAATGACCTATAAATTTATCACTTTGATAGACTGTATTTATTTTTAAATTTATTCAAATAAAAGGTTAAATACAAATAATATTGTTTTGAGCTATAATAATAATAGCAATCTTATTTTGAATAAATATTTATAAAAATATTTTTCCTCGAAATGTAAATCGATAAATGACCGAAAACTGTTTTATACATAACCAGTTCTATAATCGTAAAATATTGTGCATGGAGCTGGATACATATACTTATTTTTATAATTAAACAATACTATGAAATAGAATCAACTGATTTGTTTTTGAAAATAAAATGTTTTTGATAGTGTTAATAATGCCCTTGGATATGATAATTGATTTATTAAATTAAATTGAGATTTAATGATTTAATAGTTATTTTAATTATTCAAATAATCGTTTTAAATGTTGATAATTCATTTTGAGTCATTATATAGTGATAATAAATCGGTTATAATAGTTTTATAAAGAGATATATTTGATTTGAAAATATAAGAAAAAATTGATATCGCTTTATCAGTATAAAAGCAATTTTTGTAAATAATTATTCATATCAATTTATATGGTTTTATAAATCAAATATGATCATTTTAATTCATTTAAAATGATAAGAAATTTATTTTGAAATTTTGTTTACAAATATATGTACGTTAGAGTATAAGTGAAAATGTGACCGGGAATCCATTCTCCGGTCGGCAACGGTTTATCAAACGAAAGTTGTTCGAAATCAATGCAACGTTGTTATATGTCATGTGCACATATATAACATACAAATGCATCCACTAACATGCACATGAACATATGTATACATACATATATACTTGTGCACTTGTAAATACATACATAATACAAAAATCAAAGATATTTTAAGTAAGCCTCCTCCTTAAGCTTACATAATTCAACTTGTGCATACATGAAGTGGATGGAAGTGATCGGCTCATAAGGGGAAGGCTTTTGCTAGCCTAGGGAGTAGGAAGGTGTATTGGAGAGGTCATGAAATGATGACGTGTATATGGATTGCTTTACTCTTCCTTTGGCTATAGATAGCTTACCCCCTCATCACATTTTTTTCACCTTCTACACTCTAGCCTAACTTCCTCATATCTGACCGAAATGAAGAAATACTTTTTTGAAACCAATTAAAATTTTAGTGGCTGCAACTTTCTAGTTGACCTCTTCTTCATTCATTTTAAAGTTAGTTATGTTTAAAACTCCATTTGCTTTAAAGCATTTTAGAGCCCAGTTTTAATGGCCAAAAATACCTTTTTTCATTTGAGTATAATTCCTCCAGAACAAATCCAAATTAAGTATTTCTTTTTTTCAAATCAAGTGAAATTACAGTGGCTATAACTTTTGTGTTTAGAACTTCTACTACTTTTGTGCCTAATTATGCCATAACTATGCCAAAATACCACTTTTTTACAGTGCATTTTCGGGCTTTGTTTTTATGAATATGAGAATACCGCTCTTTATCTTAGCAATAAATTCCTCATAACTAATCCAAAATAGATGATTCTTTTCTTGAAACCATAAAGAAAAGAATTTTCTACAACTTTCATGTTAACTACATTTCCAAATTCACATAGTTAAGTGTCCAAAAACCTGAGAGAATATGACCTGCTTTTAGGTCTAGTTTTCAACAAATTCAATAGTAATCCAAGTCCTACACCTCATTTCTCATGCTTGACCGAGCACCACTTTTGGCATGGAATGGCCGAGCACACTAGAAGGCAAGGTGTTAGGGTACGTAAGCTTGGATTACGAGTTAGTAAAGCTATAGCCTTTTTTGATAGGAAATCAATGTGAGAACTCCTAAACTATATTATATTATATGTTGAATGATGATATGATGTCTGCAAATGGATGTTTAATATGCTTTGATCATCAAGTTTGGTTGTTTTTATATGAATGTTGAATATATATGCACGTCACGAATATACACGTTGATAAACACAAAAGGAAATCTCTTTCGTTGAATTAATGAAGTGATGTCTATGGAAGTATTAAACCAATTAAAAATAATTTATTTGAAATGTTTAAAAACATACAAAAGTGTTTTGCTGAAGTTTGCAAAGAAATAGAAAATTCGGTCAAAAATAAGCATCTTGCGTAAAGGCAGTTCGCGCGCTATAAAAGTCAAACTAGTGTAATAGTTGAAATATAGCTCGAAATTCTTCGAGATAATAATTTTTTGAACTATTATATACATAGTTTTTCAACGAAGAACGAAAATCGAGATTCCGATATGAAGATTTTAAGATATGAGTAGAACAAATTTTCTAGAAATCCTGATTTATAATTCGCCATCCAAAACTAGATTTATTTAAAAATGATGTTTTAAATTATTTAAAAATATGTAATAAATCTTATAAATTATTAAAAATGTTTTAAAAGTGATTTAAGCAATAAAAGTGATGTTTAAAATAATGAAGAGGTCGTTTTGATCAATATAGCTTAAAGGCACTTTCCGTAGCACTTTTCCGCAACATTTTTCTATAACTTTTGAAATATAGTTTCAAACTTAACAATTCTTATCCAAATATTTTATAAATGTTTTAAAATTGATAATTAAAAGTTTTAATAATTATTTGGTGACTTTTTAGCTTATTGAAGAGAGTTCAAATAAACAATTTAAAGAAAAACGCTGTTATAAATAAGTGGTTTAGTCTTGGCTCTGAAAGTTGATGAGTAGACAGGATTTTTCTATACGTGAGATCCAGATGTGAGGTGCCTAAACTAAGGAGGTTTTCACGAGCTACCGGTGCCCTGGCTCACATGGCCTCTTCCCTGGGCAAGGGATAGATAAGGTCGAAATGTTGAAAAAGAATTAAGTATAAAAAAAATTAATTTTCCAAATTTCATTACAACTTGGATTTTATGGCGATGGTCTTCTTGTACTTGGTGTTAAAGCTTGAAGATGGAACTCATACTATTCATGGAATTTAAAAGGTGAGTTTGCCGTTATTCGTTCAATAGTATTTATTGAATACGGGGATTGATATTGAGTAGAATTAGATGATTTTTATAGATTCTGCTCATTGAATATTTACTAGTTTTTGGATTAACATCCTACATAACATGTTTTTAACTAAATAGAAATTTGAGTTTTAAATTAAGAAATCTTTATTAAGATTTAAATGAAATGATTTTGGGAATAATTCACTAAGTATAAAAGAATTGTTTTTGAATTAGTCCAAGTTTAAAAAGGGTTTTTAGTAATCAAAGATTTGATAAGAGAGGTTTGATAATTCAATATATACCGGAAAGAATGTTTTAGAAATATATATCTCCAAGGGAGATTTTTGATAAAAAAGAACTTAATCAATTAAAGAATGATCCTCTACTCACAAAACCTCTTTTTATCGATGATTGGATCAAAGGAACCGGGATCGAATCTAGGGAAATCTCTATCCGAAAATCACTTCGAACCAATATATGCATTTGAAAAATAAAGTCTTGATAGAGAGAAGAAAGAATGGAGACCAAAGATTTTTGGGGTGAATGGACTGCATGCTGATAATTCTGGTTAACTCCCAAATACTAAAGTAGTGCTGGTCCTTTCATTGTTGAAATTCTTTGGGTTGCAAGGACTCATCGCTACTAATCCTAGGCGTAACTCCCAATAGGATGTGGTGGGAGAGTGCCTTTGGTTTTGTTCAGTCCTAGAACACACTTTTATGGATGGATGTCTAAAATTTAATTCTTGAGATTTCATTGTTGACTTTTATAAACATGCAAATGTTTGATGGCAGAGAAGGCAAGTTCTCTTAGCTTAACACCCTTCTTTGTGATGCATAAGCTCGAAGGTTGGATGTTTATGGAAGTCAATAGGGATCGTTGGGATGGCAGTGTGGCATTCAAAGAAAAATGATGTGCTATTATAATGGTAATTGTTACCTCGAGCCTCACAGCAGAGAAATGACTGAAATGGGGTAGATGCAGCAAGGCTTTGTGGTTCACAACCATTAGAGCATGATCATCCACTTGTAGATATATTTCTTCTAGGTATGACGTTCAGGTTTAAATTAATATGGTGTATGCTAGCGCATGCTCAGATAGGTTGGTAACGACCAGGGTGATGACATATTTAGTACCATCTAAGGAAAGGTAGTCTGACCTTGTATTGGTAGATGTGCAGATGTTCTATTGACCTTAGTACATACCTCTGGAGATGTACTGCCAGAAGGTAGTCCCTTCACCTGGTCATTTGCATGGAATCCATTCTCCAACAAGTGACTTCCATTTGGTTGTAGAGCCTAGTAGGCTAGAATTAAATAATGGTAACAATTTCGGCTAAGATTAATAAGTTTACTTGCAAATGTTTTCAAAGATATGTCATTATAAATTTGATGTAGAATTTTTCAATTATCATAAGGTAAAAAGCCCGTTCTGTGTTTATGTGCGGCGTGGTCTTATGAGATACCCTTTTGTTTTCAAAACACATATTTCGAGTTCTCACACCAGTCCCATGATTAACACGGAGTTTATTTTCCTCATCCTTAAACTCTTGGTGCCCTAATTTTTCTCGGGCAGCCTAGTAGTCAGGTATAGTTTAGAAGAAATCTGGATGGAGCTCGAAGCATGGAGTTAGAAGATTTTCTGATGGATTTTTTATCTGTTTCCACCACACTCTTGTAGTATTATATGTTTATACCAAAATTTAGCACAACATCCTTCGGACGTATTTAAAGAGATTAAAATGAAGAATTTAAATGTAAAAAGAGGATTATCTAACAAACATGCCAATTCAAGCAAACAGAAATAGAAAAAGAAAGAGATTTATAGTGGTTTGGTATTGTAGCCTACGACCGTTTTGGATGATTTTATCTTTATTGCTGATTTTCAAACTTATTACAATAGAGAAAAACTCATACACTCATGTTACAATGGATCTCCGACAGAGTAACGGTGTAATGGCGTCCAAAAATCCCTTTTTTGAAGGCATAGGGCAGCTATTTATAGGCGTAGTATGAAAATATCTGGCTTAGATCTTGAAATACCTCTTCTTCCACGTGGGTAGGCCTACTTGATCGATCCGAGGTCATTTGGGATCGATCCATATACATTTCATATCGATTAAGATTTGCTTCTTTTGGGCTGAGATCGATCATGGACGTTCTTGAGGTGGTAAGTAAGCCCCTGTGAAAATTTGGTAACATTTGGACTTGTAGATTTTGAGTTATGAATGATCCAAGTTTGTATTTGCAGTTGGCTGTCAAGTTCATATCGATTCATGTTCAAATCGATCACTTCGTATCGATGCTTGTGCGTATCAATCAAGTAACGTGGAGCGATAGTCCAAGAGAGATCCACTTTTCATGCCGCATGATCACTTCTTCCACTTGATCATGTCTTCTTCGCATCAATACTTGAAGTCGCTTTATATCGATGGTTCTCATTTCAATTTGTATCGATACATATTTACGCTTTTCGTATCGATCCTCGCTTATACTCGTCGTGTCGACCTTTGGATAGCGGGTTTTGTATCGATCATAGGTTGATCGATATGAAATGTCTGGATGGGATGGTCGATACAAAAAACATTAAGGCTAAATAGATGAAGTCTGATAGATGCTGGCCACTGATGGATACGAAGGTATTTGATAGATACGAAGGAGAATGGAGGGTGATGGATATGAACTGAAGCTTCCTCAGGGGATGGATACGAAATCGTATGGATACAAATGACGTTGATTTTTTTGATTTCAATCGATCCATATCTTGATCATACAAACTCCGATTCCCCTGAAATTTGGAACGTTTGCTTTCATAACTTTGCTTGTCGTACCATATCAATTGTAGCTCGATCCGAACTCGCACCAAATTTACCAATATCCACAGTAGACCTGTGTATAACCGATCTTAGGAACAAATTTTCCTTGGTTTCCAGTCAAGTCCTTGGTGTCACGGCCTTGCCAAAAGACGGAATAACTTTGTCCCCCAAAGTACGTCTTATGTGAACATGACGTGCTTCAAAAAGCTGCATTCTTTATCCTGAAAAGTCTTGTCTGATCTGTTGAATAGTTATTGTCTTTTCATCATAGATGTAACCTTTGATTAATTTCTAGTAATATAAATTTTGAATTGTTGACAGCCAATTATCATGCAATGTTTTGTTGTAACTGAATGTTAAATGCTAACAATTTGATGTTCACTGTTTTGATCATCATCTGGTGGGCATTCAATTCCTGCCAATTTTGAAAGTTGAATGTTAGTTCGTCATACATGTAAGTATTTGTCAACTTGATTCCTGCTCACGTTTACATGCTCACGGGTCGTTGTCAAGTTCTTTAGTTTTCATCTGGATCGAGTTTCGTACCGATCCTCTCCTAAATCGATGCGAAATTCAAGTTGTAACGTCGTTCGATGATTGTTTTAAGTCCTTCATTCATATCGATCCTCTCCTGGATCGATCTAGAAAGTTGGAAAACATCCTTCATATCGATGGCTATCGATACGAAATAGTTGGCTCTTTGAAATGCTTCGTATCGATGGATATGAACTCTTATGGTCTTCAAGTAGATGGATATAAAATTGTTGTTTCATGTCGATGGAATTGAACAATACAAGAAGGACTTGGTGGTAGCATTCTAATCGATGACATATAAGGTCGATTGTTGATAGATATGAACAGTTGTACTTGGATCGATCTGAATTGATGGTTACGAACTAGTTTCTTCCTACCGATGGAAGTTATGACCATTTCATGTTGGTTTGCAGGGCGATTTTCGTATCGATAGAAACTCGACCGCTTTAACTAGTATTTGGCTACTGGAAGGCGAATATTCCCTTGCTTGGATATGAATCATATAAATGTAATTTGGATTAGAAAATTTTCACTTGCTTCTCATTTTCATTCCCAGCCTTCGTATCAATAGAGTACTTGAGAACAAGAACCGTCCTTATCTTCCAATTTAAGCAACCCATTAATCTCTCGAACTAAACCTCTAATCTAGAAAATTAGTTGAAATGATGCATTTTAGAATGACGAGACTCGAGATTGAAGCCAATTCGTTTGAAGTTGTGGCCAATTCCGACAGTGTTTTTGCCGGAGTTGGTCGGAGCGAGGTCGATGAAGGAGCAATAGCATGCTATCTATTTGGGGAAGAAGAAAGTATGATGGAATGAAGGACATACTCGTATTGATTATGGATGGAGAAGGAGTTCGTATCAATCTAGGCATAATGGAACTTCCTCTCTATGATGAAAGTAGCTTGTATCGACTGATGATAGGAGTTGATATGATGACTTTGATCTGGTAATCAATGCAAGACGCTATTTTTGATCGATACGAAGTGGTGGGTTCTGGGTCGAAATGAATTGACCTTCAAGCAATCGATACGGGATTCTGTTTTCCCTTATCGATAGAATTGCACTTCTGGTGATCGATCCAAGTTCAAACTTGGATGGATACGAAATCTTGCATAATCGAACACTTGACTCTTACGAGATTTAGCCTTGCATACTTGGACTTAACCGTTTGACTGCATATCTGACTACGCTTCAAAGCTCATTGATGGAACTGTAATTCGACAAATTTGGTGAACTCTAACTTGGATCGTCCTCCGAAGTCCGGATGGTGTGGTTGTGACGGTCGGCGATGACCGTCACTCTGGTTGAATCTTGAAGTCTTGTCATTTGATCATCTCTCAAACTTTATAGAATTTTAAGTGTTAAGTAGCACTGCACTGCACGACACGCTCACACACTTTACGCTAGGAGAAACACAGGTTTATTTCCATCTAATAATAATTTTTACTGAATTATAGCTATGGAACCCGAAAGTTCTAAGTCGTAGGATATGCAAAGTCCATCTCTTCCCATGATCAAAGTGCCAGCCACTGCGGCTGAAGTAATAAGCCCTGCTCTGGATGAGTTGTCGGGAGTAGTTTTTATTGTGAACCCGTAGGATTCCGTTCGCTCTAATATTTCTGAAGATATGAGGCAGGATTTTCCTAAGGCATGGGTTTCCGCTAAATGATGTCTTATTGCCGGGGCCAGGTAGATAGAGCTCACAACCCCCCGAAGGGATACACAACTTGCAATAGATTTATACGTGCAGCTGGGACACTTCCTTCCTTCAATCAGTTCATTTAAGAAGTCTTGCTTTTCTTGAGGATCGCTCCATCCCAGGTGCACCCAAATGGATATGCCTAGCTTAAAGTCTGTTTGTTATCTTCATGGAGCACCTCTTCCGACCACCGATCCTGGAAGAGATCACATATCTGTTCAACATAAAAATTCGCGGGGACCACCTTTCTTTCACTTTTTCTAGAAGCGGTTAGAAATTGCCAGGTAGTTGTGGGAGATTGGAGCCGGTTAAGCTACTTTAAGACTGAATGGTTTTTCATTTGGTGTCCATCGGGATTTGCTAGACGGTGGCTAGTCAGACGTAAGTGCTCCAACCTCTTTGTTGATTAACAGGACAATATCAATTGGTGCCTAGCTTAACACTTTGCCTCTTATACAGCTTCGATTGCACAACCTTAAGTGGTTCAGTTGAAATAAATAGTAAAGGTTCTTCAAGTAGTGCCAGGCGGGCTGAGAGAAATTGATAGGGTCCTTACAAATGAAAGCCTGATTTCTATGAGGCCGATAGAAAGAGACCAAAGCATCGGGCATGTAGGAGTTCCCAGAATGGTTCTGGTGAGGCAGGTTGGAAAGCGAGTTCCCGAGATCGTAATTACTGAACATGGAGATGACGAGAGTGCACCAGTTGGGGGACAAGCATGTAGTTTTGCCTTCACATTGTCTTTGGAGAAAAGGCAAGGCTCTTGCTCACAAGCCCAAGATATGTAAAACTGCCATGCTATCTCCCTCCATTATAACAGGCATAAGCACGGAGGCTTCTCCTCCACGAATGGAGAGTTCTTTTGAGGGCCTAGTAGACATTACCATTCCGGAGGATTTGTCTCTACATCAAGATGTCGGACTAGAGGGGCTTCGAATTGCCTTAGATATGGGGGAGCCAACTCCTTTAAGTACGGCTGCCATAACCGATTCGTTAAGGGGTTTGCACATGCATGCACATAGTTCACGGCTCTACACAACCTTTAATCACATGTTTCTCAATCTCTGAAGATACCTAACTTCGTTTCTCTTTTCATTTTATAAATATGATATCGAAGCGAGGATCTATGCTTGGCATTCTTCGTGCTACATGCCGTTCTTCTAGTTCATATTCCGAATCTCGCAGGCGTAAGTCCAAAAGAGCACATGAATGCGAGCGCTCCAGCCAAGAGAGGGAGTGTTATGAAAGGGATAGGGAGAGAGAGAGAAAGGGAGAGGGAACAGTAATATCAAAGTAGGCATCGTTCTCGATTGCATTCTCTACCACTTAGAGTCCCTAGCAACCCTCTGGCTTCAAAAAAATGCTGAAACTTCACGCCGAAGAGGGCCTCCCCAAATTTCAAAATCTGACGAATAACACTGTAGAAACTCCTATTATCTCCACATCGACTGCTATGGAGCCCATGGTGAAGAGGCCATCAGAATAGCTAAGATGAAGATGGATTTTCCAAACACCTACTTCGATGACTTCCATTTCCCCCAAACTTTAAGCGAATTCCTAATGAGGCAGAGCAGACAGTACATGATTATGTATATGATGTCTATAACCAATATCGAGAATGGGTTAAGATAGTAGAGAAAGCTTCAGTAGTGGCCTTTGATTGGGCAAAAACAATCAAGAAACTGGAGAAAGATCTTGCCCAAAAGGACTGTATAATGCAACTTACCAATGAAAGTGAAACTTTAAGGAACTTGAAAACGGAGGCTAGTAAGAGAGGCGACGAGACGAATAAGTCTATGGAAAAGACGTGGCAGGAGCACTTGGCCTTGGTCGAAGAGATGGCCGTAGGACCACCACTGTCATGGAGGAAAGGGATGCTGCATTCAAAGAACTTAAGAAGCTAAAGGCGAAGTTTACTGAAGTTGTCAAAGAAAAAGATGATGCTATAAAGCTGCCCAAGAAGCGTGTGAGCAGACAGTGGCACTTCGGAGCAAAAGAGATGCGATAGTCTTAAAGGCATAAGAAACGAAGGACATAATTCAAACTGAGGTAAAAACGACAGAATCCAAGATGAAAATTAAAATTGAGGATCTCCTGGTCATATATAATGTCAATGTCATAAAATACCGCAACCTGGGCTGGCTCGAAGACTACCCATTCCATCTATACAATGCATGGCGCCGCCTAGTAGAGGATGTGTAACGACCCAGAATTTTAGTCATTTGAAATTCGTATATTTAATTAATTTTAAATATTTAAAAGTTAAATATATAAGCTGAATAAATAATATTTCGAATATAGTGATTTAATTGGATAATTAAATTATTAATGTAATATTTGAAATTGCAGAAATAATTGATATTTGGATTTAATGTGAATGAAAATGATTAATGAAGTTGAAATAAATTCTATTTGAATTAGATTGATGTCGCAGGACTTTTAAAATCGAATTAATAGTTAATTTGTAGTGATCGAATATTTTAATATTTAATTGATGGGTAAAAATGGTCATTTTTCAAACAGTCTTGGATTTTGACGAAACCAGTTTCATTGGATCTGTAATGTTAAATTATTGTAAGATTTCAAATTCCGTGTCAATCGGATTTACAGTTTGTCCGGGGCAAGCTAAAACGCATTGAAATCTGTTTAAGTGAAATTTTAAATTTAAATAGTCGACTCGAAAACCTATCTTACAAAAATGATCGAATTGGCTTCCGATATATATTCCATTGTGTTCGGGACGGGGGTAAAACATTATAAACCGCTTTGTTTGGAGTTCGAAAAAAATTCGGGTGAATAGTGTCGCAACATTTTCTATAAAAGGATGTTATTATTCACTTTTTTCACTAAAATCTAAATCTACTACGGCTAGCCGCCATTAACCTTGAATGACCATAAATTCGCATGCTTCCCCTTCAATTATCTCCAAATCCGTTATCAATTATCAAAAGTCTTCAACTACAACCATGTAGAGCTCGTCGAGAGCTTTGATTTCAATGGTCATGATCGAAATTAGGGAAACGGATCAACGGTATGGGTTTCATGCACGACATTCACCTGGAAGAAGGAGAATCAAAGGTAATGGCCTGATGTTAACGCAAGAAAATGAACGGCCTGGAACGATTAGGTTTTAAACTAAAAAAAGAAAATTGTAAATTTATTTATATTAAAATTTGTATAATCTTCAAAACGTGATATCTTTTTCATACGAAGTCCGTTTCACATGAAACGAATTGCATTGGGTCCGTATTGACAAGAACTACATTAGGGAGCTCGATTGGGATTTATTTAAGCTAGTGAAAATTTTGGTTGAAATTAAACGCTTGTTTAATTTTAATCGGAATAAATCGCTATCGCGACGACTACAGGCAATGTGAGTACAACTCACTCTTTCTTACTCACTGATATCTTTATATAAGTGAGAAATAATTTTTTATATGATGATTGTTTGGATGATATATGATACGTTCATTGGTATTTGGATATATACCTGCCTAGTGGAGTAGATGACCCTATACGTTCCCGTGTATGAGCGGATGGCTCTTTGTACGCGCGTCTGCCTTGAAGCGGACATTGTACACATATTCTAATATGTGTATTTGTTGCAGGTGACAGGTTGGAGGAATCCAACTGGATTCCTCCCCAGTATTGATTTATTTACAGATATTGTTATATATTCTATTATCATATGATATATGATGTTTTGGATGCCGTGATTGTTGTATGTAGTGTTGTTGTAGCATTGGGCCTATTTTTGGAATTTTAAAATATTGAAGTGGCGATTTACAGATTTAAAAGGATTTTTAAGTGATTTTGTAAATATACGTTTTTTTGAATTTTGAAGTATTAAAAGAATGGATTTATTTTAAATAAATAAATGTTATAATTTTTATTGTTATAAAAATTATGATTTTTGGTGAAATATACCTAAGTATGATTTTTGGAGTTATATAGGTTGTAATAACGATTTGTAAATTATTAAAAGGATAAGTTTATTTAAATTGAGATTTTTGAAATATTATAAATGGTTTTATATATAAGATTTATAAAACTGAATTTTTATAAATCAGAATGAAGGAATTATCAAGGAGTTTTGGGAATGTTAAAATGAAGTTATAAATGGAGTTTATAAGTGAATAAGATTTATAATTGTGAAGTTATAAAATAAGTTAATTTATAAATAAATAATTTATAAGTGAATTAACTTATAATTTGGATTTTGGCATGTAAATGAGATAAAACGAATTTGTTAATAAAGGAATTTGTATATTGAAGTTTTTATAAAATATAATTGGAATTTATAAACATTGTTTCATAAATCTGAAATCAATTGATTACGATAAGTTAAATATAGAAGTTTACATAAAGGAATTTTATTCACGATTTTTGACAGTGAATTATCCTATAAATTATATGTTGAAATAATATTAAATTTGGCAAATGATTTATATTTATGACTTTGGACATTGAATACTATATTAAAGAAATGTTTTGGAAAATGATATTTTAAAATGGAGTTAAATGGTTTTGTTTTAAAATGTGTTAAGTATCGAAACCATAGATTTCAACATTCATTGTTGAAATAGACGTTTTCGAGAAGTAAGGAAATGATGGACCATAACACGGTTGTTATAGTAAATGATTTTTAAAAGGAAATATTTTATATAGTATTGGGATTTATATATCTGTCTTTATTTCGAATCCCTATACTAGTGATTTTAGGTTGTCGTAACGATGTTTTACGCAACATTCGTTTTAACCCAATAAATGTGTTTAAGAGAATACTTTCCTTAAAAGAATAAATATATACTTAATCCTAATTTAAGTATATTTGATATTTTCTAAGTGATGAAAATAAATAGAATTGTGAATTACTTATTATTAAATAAGTATATGGAAATGTTATCCAGAATTGAAGTATTGAAATGGTTTTTGAGAATATATCTTTTAAAAAGATTATTTGAAGTGAATATTTGGCAAATGGTTTAATTGATAAAAGATTAATTAAACAGGTCTAGTGATTGTTATGGTGCTAAATATTTGTTTGTTTGTTTTAATAGTTAAATAACCGACTATCAGACTTGGCCAAATTTTTGTTCCTCAACTTGATGTGGGAACTATTTAGTCGTACACTTAGTACGTAGCCTTCTGCGTAGGCATGATTATCGTTTGTGTTGAGGATGTTGATTCGTATAGTGTGGAGTATTACTCCAATCTATCGAGCTTCCTTCTTGATCCGAAGGATAGCAAATTGAAGGTTGGAGACGTGATAAGTCTATGAGACTTAGTTGCTGCGTGAGGTTGAGAAACGCTTTTGCATTGTTGGTGAGAAGAGACCGGGATCAGATTTGCTTAGTGATGTTCGTACATGATAGGGGATTCTCGCTTCTTGTTAGGTAGCGAACGGATGACTCTTACTCCTACATGTCCCTAAGATCTAGTATCGAGGGGTTGGCTTGGTAGTTTGCCTTACGGTCGAGAGGCTAGCCTTAAAAGCAAATCATGATGTACCCTTGTGAGCTACGATGGAGTTTATCCACTGTCAATGGTTGCAAAGCCTAGATCATTTGACTTTATGACTTTTTCTTACTTGGTAATTTCAACTTTTTCTTACTTGATTTGAAAAGTTAATTGATTTTATGATTTTTTCTTACTTGGTAATTTCGAGGACGAAATTCTTTTAAGTAGGGGAGAATGTAATGACCCAGAATTTCAGTCATTTGAAATTCGTATATTTAATTAATTTTAAATATTTAAAAGTTAAGTTTATAAGCTGAATAAATAATATTTCGAATATAGTAATTTAATTGGATAATTAAATTATTAATTTAATATTTGAAATTGCAGAAATAATTGATATTTGGATTTAATTTGAATGAAAGTGATTTATAAAGTTGAAATAAATTCTATTTGAATTAGATTGATGTTACAGCACTTTTAATATTGAATTAAAAGTTAATTTGTAGAAATTGAATATTTTAATATTTAATTGACGAGTAAAAATGGTCATTTTTCAAATAGTCATGGATTTCGACGATACCAGTTTTATTAGATCCGTAATGTTTAATTATTGTAAGATTTCAAATTTCGTGTCAATCAGATTTACGGTTTGTCCAGGGCAAGCTAAAACGCGTAGAAATCTGTTTAAGTGAAATTTTAAATTTAAATAGTCTATTCGAAAATCTATCTTCCAAATACGATCGAATTGGCTCCCAATATATATTCCATTGTGTTTGGGATGGGGGTAAAACATTATAAATGCAAGGCGGCACGCTTCGTTTGGAGTTCGGAAAAAATTCGGGTGAATAGTGTCGCAACATTTTCTATAAAAGGACGTTATTATTCACTTTTTCACTAAAACCTAAATCTACTAGGGCTAGCCGCCATTAACCTTGAACGACCAGAAATCCGCATGCTTCCCCTTCAATTATCTCTAAATCGTTAACCATTATCAAAAGTCTTCAACTACAACTTTGTAGAGCTCGCCGAGAGCTTCGATTTCAACGGTCATGATCGCAATTAGAGCAACGGATCAACGGCAAACAACTCACGTTTATCGTACATTCAAGCATGAAATCCTAGGCGACGACACAACCAAGTAGGGCCGGATCTGGGGCGTTGGCATAGGGGAGCACGACGCATCGATTGATGGCCGCTGATCGACGTCTCGATCAACGATGGAGGCGCAACCATCAATTTCTTATGCGTGCATATGGGTTTTGTGCACGACATTCACCTGGAAGAAGGAGAAGAAAAGGCAATGGCCTGATGTTGATGCAAGAAAATGAACGGTCTGGATCGATTAGGTTTAAAATTAAAAGAAGAAAATTGTAAATTTATTTATATTAAAATTTGTATAATCTCACTAGTACAAAACTGGTCATTTGTGTCGGTTGTGTAACCCCTGTTGTGTCGGTATTACAACCGACTCATATGAAGACGACCCAAAAGACGTTTTTCTGTTGTGTCGGTTGTACGACCGACACAAATATGAATCATTTGTGTCGGTTGTTATTAAAGAACCGGCACAAACCTATGAACAGTCGTGTCGGTCTTTCTAAAAGGACCGACACAAATCAGCTTGTATAGCGAAGCACACCGCCGTTTATTGTGTCGGTCCTTTTAGAAAAACCGACACGACTGTTCATAGTTTTTTGTCGGTTTTTTATTAATAACCGACACAAATGATTGATATTTGTGTCGGTTATGTTTGTTTTTTCAACCGACACAATTGATATACAGTTGTATCGGTTCCCTTTGAAGTAACAACCGACGCAAGTAATATCTGAAGCAAAAAAAAATATTATTACCGTTTAAGATTATAAAAACAGTATGAAATTGAATTTTAATTTTTTATAAACCAACGTTACTATGAACTGATTGAACAAATATAATTATATTATCCATCAACAGAATTCATGTTTACAGACCAAAATAGAATATAATCTATCACAAACATAACGTACATAACAAAATACCAACGTACGTTACAAAAGATCAGCGTACAAAACCAACTACATCCAATTATACATGATATAACTAGCTAAATTCTCTCGAACCTCGTCTATCTCTTGTTGGTTATAAGAACCGTCTCGTACAAAGTCCTGCAATTAAGAGAATTGTTATACAAAAGACAATAATTAAGTCATTGTTTTATACAAAGTAACAGAGGTAAATATCTTAGCATGTCAAAAGTACAGTTTCAATAAAGCAAGTCATACAACTGTTGTGTACATCTGCCTATATCATACAACTCAAGCCTTCTGCATACAAGTAGCAACCATCACAACTGCTCCACTACAAACCCTGCCCACAAACAAACAACTGCCTGCACACCACAAACAAACAACTGCCTTCAAAACTGTGACGGTGCATATTACTGTTGCACATACACTGTGCTCCATTCATACTGCCTACATATCTTCCCTTACTGCACACTTTTATACCACTGCATTTGACAAAGCCAGTCCATCCATACTGCCTCATCAACCTCTGTCCACCATCAACACCCACCTCGTATACATCAATACAACATCCATCTCCCATATAACTACAACTCACCTTCCAATTCCCTACCACTGTCATAAATCGTCCTCTTCCACCCCTCTGATCAACCACATAACCACCAATACATACCACTCACCATTGCCATATCACCCTCTGTTCACCACTTAACATACACTTCCTCATTACCCCTACTGCACTGTCACATTCCCATCACCCCTACCACTATTCCTGATCGCCAAAACATTCACATACCACCAACATTAACCAAAAAATGCTTTGCCTTTACCTTTGCATAACATACCCAAAACTGCCTTCTTCATTTTTGACATACCACCAACATTTATACTTCTCAACTCACACTGCCACACTGCAATCAGAGCATCACCATATTTCCATTCAACTCGTAGCTACAACATTCCTCACCTCGTCCACATCAAACTGTCATTTTTAACCAAATCCTTTGTTGAACAACGAACACATCACCCAACCTTTTCATTTACATCAACTATCTTATGTCAGTCAACTCATAATATCCTTCACAGCTCTTCCACAATCAACCATCCACATACTCCATCAACCAGGCATACAATGCAACATCAACAAACAAAATAAATTACAGAAAGAAACTGAACTGAGTTATCACTACACATACATCAACGAGAAAGTAACCATCATCCCAACAAAAAGTAAACCCGAATCATCATAACGTGCTTCAGTTGTTTCTTCTTTTCGTTCTATGATTTCTCCTTCCCCACAGTTAAAACACCTCTTAGTAATATTCATCTTCTTAATTCTCAACGTGTTCATAATGTTCAACTTCCCATGCATTAGAATCCACATATGTTTCTACCTCCATAGGAATCCTTTTAGTACTCCACTATTAGAAAACCCCTCAAAATTTATACCGGAGAAGTTGAAGTTTATTTACAAAGGCCCAAATAATTCAAAGTGAAGTCTCCTACCTTACAATTATGCATTCTTGCAATTTCTTTATCAATCGCACATACTAACCCAATCACCATAACCGAGTTCTTACTGAAGTTTATTTACAGACCTGATAAACTTTCAAAAGCACATAGAATGAATTTTAGAGCAGCTGTGTATTTAACTATTTACAGTTAGGATCACTAAAAATAACAGTATCATCTACACAGTGTAAAGAATTTATTCCTCCTACAATAAACTCCTCACCGAAACTTTTTAATATGCCATTATCACTACTAGCCTGTCCATAACAATGGCATACATTTCCACTATCCATAACCTCTCCATAACAATAGCATACAACCCACTGTCCACACTTATATCCCACTGCTACCCAACAGTAGTATACATTTCCAGTCAAACCACCATTTCCAACTCAACAATTCAAACCCAGCAGCCTCTTTATACTTCCCTTCCCACTGACACAGCAGCAGCATTAGCAGTGCTCAATATAAACCGTCACTTCTTCTAATACGTCCCACTGCCATAACATATACATTGCTTCGACCATCAACAACACTTGCAATCACACTTCACTACCACTACATCCATCCTTCTCATTACTCAACCTACTGTCCATTTACTTCATTTGCTTCCCACTGTAACAGCATTTGCATTTCTCTGACACTGCTGCCCTCTGCCACATCAAACAATTTCATACATTCCCCTCCCTCGTAGTTGCTGTCATCACCACCACTACCGTTCCATCCTCACATTACGACTAGCAAAATCTCCCCTGCCCCATCACTTCATCAGCGCTCTCCCGCCACACTTCAAGACAACAACAATTTTCTCAAATTGCTTCTATACTTCAGCTCCTATACTTCTATACTTCAAGATAACAACTCTCATACCACAATCATACTCTTATACATATCCATCACAAAACTTCATACTTCAATTACAATTCAAACTGACAGCATACCCATCCCCTACATACTGTTATCATATAAACTAACAGTGCCAACATACCACCATAGTTCACAACTAATCAGAGCATAACATCACCGCGCAACCACCACTTCACTCACTGTTATTCCCCTATACCTGCCGATACACACTTGCAAGTTCACATACCTCCACCACTACCTACATCCCCATCAACTCTAAACAAACTCTACAGCAACTATTTGTATTTTGTCGTCTGAATTACTTGCAGCTGCTCCCTTAATGTGTTTTCTTACTTTTGGGAAATTTATGTACATAATGTCATGGGCGCTACAAAGAGGTTTTTTATCCTTTCTTTGCTCTGAAACATAGCATATGTCAGTTTCTGAAATTGATCTGTGAATTTTATGGCATTCAAATGCCTTTTTTTAAATTAATTATCTGAAACAGCTTGTCTGTTTTTCTGTTTCAAAAAAAAACGACTGCAATAATGCTCCCTCACTTTAAAACTGAATCCAGAAGCGTTAATGCTCCCTCACTTTAAAATAGTTTACTTCTTTGAATCAGCTGGATTTATAAGTTTAACTTCTAATATGACGGGCCAAACTAAAACAACGACTGCAATAATGCTCCCTCACTTTAAAACTGAACTCGGTAAACCAGACTAATCTTGATTAACTTATTGATTTACAGGTTTATACTTTTAACTGAAATGCATCACTACACATTTTCTCGGTTTATTTTTTTTCTTCAAATACATGAACTGAACAGTAAATAAAGACTTGGCAATTGATTTCTTCTAACTAGCATTGCAGCAATGATTTGATCGAAATATACCTATAATGTAGCTAATGTATAATATGAAGGAAAAAAACTAAAGCAGTACCTTTCGTAAATCGATGCTTTGATTGTGGTTTTTCACTATGTCATGCATATACCACATCACATAATATACACAGTCAGTTGCTCCTAATTGTTGAGGACACTACAGCAATATTACAAGATAACTTAATAGTTAGTTTAAAATGAATTCATATGCCAAACAATATATAGTATTTATTTTATTTTATTTTTTGTTTGAAAATCAAATTACCTTAACATGCTTCCATTTCAAGGTACTTCCTCGAGACTTGCCACCGAATGCCTTGTAAATTTTGAAGGCCCTACACATGCAAGAATAACTACTCCGGCATCTGCATTTACATACACTAATTTCATGTATAAATTTTTAATTTTACCACATATACTAACTTCGTATAAGAGAGCAAATATATACAACTTACGTGCTCACTTGCGGTTTAATTTCAAGTTTATGTTTGCGTTCGGCTTGAGGATCAAAAACATAAATCTCATTCATTTCTACACGGAAAACAAGCAGTATACAATGTTTCCTGCGTTACAAGATTTATAGTAAGTTAAAATTGGCATCAAATTTGTAAATTAGTTACTAAAAGTTTAATGTTCATACCCTTCGTACTGGGGGGCTAAAAGTAAGCTTTTAGATTGCAATGCTTTCCATGTGTTCGACAAATATGTATTTGTCGCATCTGGATGTTTTCGCACTTGGGAAAGCTTTTTGGGACACATAAACCCAATGGTCTCCACTTTGAGATCATTGCACATATGATTTAACCACCTAAACAAATTTAAACATATATTATTAGTTTTTAAAAATCGACTATTCATCAAAAAACTAAGATGGTTATATATAAAAAAATTGCTAAGGAAAAAATACTCACATGATGTAAAGTTGCAACCATGATGCATTCAACCATGTCATACTAAGGAATTGGATAATGTCGTCCATCATGATATGAATTTCAAAGTCCTCATCGTATGTGAATAAATCCTTATTCACTTGAATTGCATTGATGGCACTATCATTGGATAACATTTGAAGTATTAGGTCATGGAAATATTTGCACTCGCTCGTTAAAGTTTTGAGAATCTCTTCATCCACGATTGATTTGCGTTTTGCAGACTCATCTGACATTGTATTCACGATCTTGTCATTACTATTTTCAAACAAAGGTTGAGATGTAGGCACCTAATTCAAAATTTTAAGTAAATGTTTGAAATGATGTTGTTAAAAGAATAGTCGAATACTAAGAACTCAACTTCATATGTTAACTACTTTTCGATAAGTTTATAAATAGCTAAATTATCTATAATAAGTTCTAGTATGAAGAAATTTTACTTCTTTAATATGTTCTAATATGAAATAGAGGAGTTTAGCAAGGTAAATTAAGGAAGAAAAATGCATTCATTACCATATCATTATCTCTTAAAAGTACAAGGCTTTTAGGCCATTGAACAAAACTCCCGACCGCTTCTCCTATCGTGTTGTGATGTTTAGTTGGAACAGGAAGTGAGGTTCCTTCATGACTAGACTCCACTGCATCAATTCCAACTTTTACATGATCGACCAAGATTTGTTGATTATGACATTGATCTCTGGACCTTGAAGCGGGATGTACCATGCCATGACCCACTACAACAATTTTGGAGTCCACATTCACGGCCAAACGACATTTAATCGGTTTCTAGAATGACAAGTACAAAACCAATATTTTTCACTTAGCACTTGTCAAATACATAAAATCGTATACGTTTATAAATTCAACTATGAATTGTTTACCTGCAAGTCTGCAAAGGGATCCGTCTCTTGAGTTTTGTTTGCATATTGTAATTTGCTCGGGTGCGTTGATTGACAACTACTACGATGATCAGTTAATGGTGCGTTGATCTCCACCTCCTTGGGAAAATTCATCGTGTTCAAAATGTTTGCAATCTGCTCTTGAACCATTGTACTCATCTCTTGTCTCAATTTTTGGCTCACTTTAGCCTCTATTTCCTGAGTGATAACATGCAGCTCATCAGCTAATATTACACCACTTCGACCTTTCCTTTTCTCTACATCCCCAAATACGTTTTTTATACCAACCGTCCCACCAATCCCTCTAACTCGACCTGGATGCTCTTTTTTTTCAAGACCACGACTCAACACATCATCATACCTATCTGGAATCCATGACCCTTCAACGGCTTTTCCTCTCCAATCATTCTGTCAACAAAAAAAAGCTAAAACATAAGGTGGCATGCTTTTCACTATCATATGAAGATTAAAAAATTAAAGTAGTGCTATAGTATCATGCTTTTTACTGAAATGTTAGCACCACATGTTTGCTAAAATGATATCATATTACGTGTCATATTATATCTAATAAAGAATGCTGGGTCGTGTGTGTTTTCGGTTTAAAACATGTAAAGCGATAAAACACATGGAAACTAGTCGTACCATTTTATCTACAACCATCTTAGTTTTCTCATTAGGGATGGCATAATTTCCATCGGCTCCTTTTTTTGATCGTGCCAAAATCCAATCAATACTCCGATCCAAAACAGGTCCACCTGGCAATATGGTCGAGGAACTATGGCCTTCAATTATCCATTTAGCCTTCTTCCCTGCATATCCAGCTTGTCCTAAATAGTGAGGATGCTCGTTGCATGTCTGACTCTTCCTAGCCTTCTCACTTATTTGCTGTTTTATGACATTACATAATTCAGCAAAACAGAATAGCACAAGCCACAGAACAGTTGCAATTTGCACAAATGTTTGTACTATTTCTCTATGCATGAGCAGTATGCATTTAGTATGCAATGATAGAAGAATAAAGAAAAATATGCAAGTCAAGGCAGCCTAAATTTTCGAAAATTTGTGAAGTATAAAGCATGGTTGTGTCCATATTTCAAAGCAAAGGACAATGAGGTGCGTCGTTTCTTAAAGAAACAATGAAACATATTGAGATGTCCTGATGTATTAAATAAAATTATGCATATATATACAAGACATCATACAATTCTCATTTCTTTTTAAAATGGTGTATTACTATTACATATATATTCAATGTTAACATATAATAGGCAAGGAGTAGATAGATGGTACTGAAACTACATGTATACTTTTAACAACAAACGCATACAGGCATGAGCCCATAACGCATATACATAAAGTATTAAACAGGGGCTAGTTAATACAGTGATGGCATCTAACAATCTCCAATTTTTTTGGTACTCTAATAACACAATAAAATCATGCATCACCTACCAAAAACATCTAAATTAAGCAGCATTTAGATCTAATCTTAATTTTTACAACAGTAGCTGCCAACTCTGGCAGATTAATCCTCACTAAAACAATGTTAAAACATACATGTCAAATATTTACACAAGACAACAAACTAAAGGCTGAAAAATGATTTTTCTGCATGTCTTGATACTGACGTCTCATTGCAATACATGCCATTCTAGTTAGGAACATTGTCTGCATTTTCAAGACATACAGTATTTCTATAGAAACAATAAACTTTCCTTTATCATAAATAATTCATATGACACACTGAACTACATTGTTTGTGAGGCTGAAGCTGATTCAACATGCATTTTCCAAATAATTCAACAACACTCATGGCTTGTTTATCCAACATGATTTGTCCAAGAAGATAGCCTTTTTGCACTAGTGCAACTTGTCTTTTTTTCAGCATTTTATAACTTTAAGTTTAATTGAAATAATGAAAATTTTTAATAAATATTCTTTTGAAACTATGCAGTTATACGGTAGTTTTTACCACCATTGTACTGTTGAACAAGTATTTCTTTCCTAAGACCTATTAAAAATACAAACTATTTTGCTCTCTTTCACTTTGTTATAAAACAAAAAATCATAGTGTCTTTTGGAGTTATTTAAGAAAATAATTTAAATCTAACACGTAGCATAATTTAAATCGATGGTAGTGTTAGAGAATTACTACCATGTAACTTAACAGCACAACAGGAAGGAAAAAAAAGGAAAATAAATGATAATCAGACATTATATAATTTAACAACAGCATGTATCTTTAGGACACTTACCAACAATATAGAAAATGTTTACATGTAATTAAAGATTGTAATGATACAAAGATTTATCCGTATATCTAATAATGTATTTGTTTATGTTTTAAACTTTTTTTAATGATATTTTGGAGTTCATCCTATTCATTTATTTCCTATATGTATATGAAACAAACTAAAAAAGAACATTTATTTTCTAAATAAAGATCATACAGCTAAAGAGCAGTTTTCATTTTTGTTATAAGAAACTGCACGTTTCATTTTGTGAAATATGCAATTGCTCTGACGAAGCTTATGAGTTGTAAAATGAAAGAAATAGCGTGTGACTTGTGGATATGGCATAAAAAAAACATACCTTAAAGTCCTCGGTTTCACAATACTTCTTAAATGTTTCCCATTTTGTTTTTGTAACCCCATCATAAAATTCGTATGGCTCTTTATGGTTTTCTGAAAGCTTTCTAGTCTTCGTAATCCAACCACTAACCAATTTTGTTTTGAAACCCTTCCATGCTCCACAAACATTTTTTAACACATTATTTTTCATTTTTTCGTCGATGTGATACTCGGTCTGAGGTAATAAAAAATAAAAAATAAACAACGTCAAAGCAGTAAAAATGAATTTGATAAACAATGAAAGCGGTTCATGACTCCAAACACAAAGGATCCAACTGACAATTTAATAAGCGAACAAATGAATTTATAATACCTTAATGTCTTCCCAGATGGTATCCTTAATCCCTTGACTAACGCTAGCCCAATTCTTGATATTGATATCAATTCTAGATCTAGCTGTATCGCCTACGTACGCCTTAAAAGACTTCACCCATTTTCCAGTAGGTTTGCCATTATCACACCACTCAATGAATTTTGGCTCGGATGTTCTGTATTTCTTTCCGGTTGTTGGACCTCTACGCCTCCTCTTAGATGACGGTTGTGAAGCGGAAGCGGAAGCGTTTTGCTCTTCAGCGTGTTCATATAGTTGCATTTCCATTATTCCTGTATCACAGATGTGCACCCGAAAGTTATAAAATATTTCAACAAACGAATAATAACTTAAATATCACACAATGTGAACTGATTTGAAGACATATTTGCTTGATTGCAAAATGCACACAGCCAGAACTTAGTTACTAAATACTTCTTAAATGTTTCTGATACAGCCATATCTACTTTAGTGCTTAAAATGCCACTTAATTGGAAGTGCTTTCATAATAACTCTATAGGCACTAAAGGAAGAGTTGTCCTCCTCATTGATGGAGCACTTTGGAGTGCACACATATCAGAATGAGTTATCAGCATATCACAGCTGTTATGACAAATGCATGAGGTTTTCAATGCACCATCTCTTATGTTTATGTCAGTAACACATGTTCAGAAAGAGATAAACTTCGGGATATTCTTATTCATAATGCTACTTCAATTCGTTTGCCTTGGATTGAATTTGGAGACTTTAATAACGCTTTGAACCCTAAAGATGAGAAGGGAGGATTTCAAATTCCATTTTCTTATCTTAATGGTTTTAATATCTTACAGTGCAGACTTGTTGAATGTAATGTGCAGGGATATAAATTTACTTGGAGGAAGAGAGGCATGGCTAGCAATATTGACAAAGTTTTGGTAAATCAGGAGTTCATCAAAATTCTACCTGATTTAAGGACCATAGCTATTCCTAATGGTATTAATTAAGGCATATTTGCTTGATCACAATACTTCTTAAATGTTTCAGATGGTCTCATGTTTCACTTGGTTACGTGTTAACATTTAAGAACTAGTAGTTGGTGACAAAGCATGAATGTGGTTGTTTACTATGATAGTGAATCTTTTTGTAAAATTTGAAGAACTGTTATTATATATTATTTACTCTAGGAAGAACTCATTTTATAACATTAGAAGAACTAATAAACTACCCAAGAGCATTCATGTAGAAAATGTGACAACATGATGAATTATACCAGTATAAAAAAGATATAACATAATGCATTCTACCAAAAAATGCAAAAACACAATGCATTCTTCTAAACAAACAAGTGACAACACATTGCGTTCTGCCAAAAAAAGATTTGAGAATACACCGCACATATAAAATGTGACAACACATTGCCAAAATAAAATTCAACAACACCCTGCCAAAAGAAAATGCAACAAAAAATACTTGACTGTTAACAGAGCACATATAAATTATCCAGATTTTTGAATTTAAAGCTTCTCACCTTAAACATGTTGAACTTTTGAAATCTCTAGTTGAAATTTGAAATCTTTAAATCTGAATCCTGAAACTTGCTTTTTAAAATCTCCTGGTGGTTTGAATTAAACAGAGGATGATCCCGTCTTCTTAAATTTCCAGAATTGGTTACAGAGTAACTTAGCTTTTTTTTTTAAATTTCCTGCTTGCTTACAATTTTGAACAGAGGCTATATTTTTCTTAAGTTACAGGTTTTAATTATGACCTCAACTCAAATCCAAAGCCTATATATACACATGCTTTGCAATATCCAGATGATAGATTTGGAAAGAGATTTTTGGAGGCTGGAAATGATATTTGTTTTTGATGAGTGAAATTTGAAAAGAAAAGAAATGATCATTACAATCTTTTATCAGGTGTTTCTTTGCCAGATGTTAGTTCATTTTCTAATTTAAAATTTATTACCTGTTTACCTATTGTTTGCTTGATTTAAAACAGTTTTTGTTAACCTATTTTTCTCTTAACAGCTAATGACTTGAAGTCTTTTTCCCTTATTATATTTTTATATAAACCATAAAATCTTTAAAGTATATGTATGTACTCATGAAGATAGACAGCCCATAGTAATCTTATGACAAAGTAGTGTTTGCATTTATCTCTTATACATTTTAAAATAAAAGTGAGAAACTGGTAAATTAAAATAACCCTCTAGGTTAATATACCTTATATATATGCGTAACGACCCAATATTTTATTGCATGGTTAATATACATATTTGAGTTTCTTTTCCCCACATATTTGAGTTACTTAATATGCGTAACGACCCAATATTTTCAAAATATCAACTATTCATTTAACCATGCTTTCACACAAAACTGCACTCACACATGTTTTCTCATTCGTTTGAAGATTTAGCTTCTGATATACACATTCCAAATAAATGTACACATATGAACAAATTAAATGGTGACAGTATTAGAAGGTTAAAAAATTACCCCGCTATCCAAACCCCTTCATCGTGATCAGTACGTGCATAATTTGCATTTAAATCAACTTCTTCTTCTGATAGACTTACGCCAATGGAAAAAGGTGGATTCTCGTCAAATTGATTATACTCTTCTTCATCTACCACGTCGTCGATCCCAACAATGCGTCTTTTTCCAGGAAGGACAACAGACCACTTATGATCAGCTGGGTCGGTGACATAAAAAACTTGTTTCACTTGAGATGCCAAGATGAGTGGATCGTTATCATGACTCACTCGATCAAAGTCAACAAGTGTGAATCCATGTACATCCACTTGTACAGCACGATGGTTATCGGCCCATTTACATTGAAATAGAGGAATCGTGAAGTCCCTATATTCAAGTTCCCAAATATTCTCAATTACTCCGTAATATGACATTGTCGCATTTATTGGTTTGTTATCTTTAGCACTAGCAAATTCTCTTGAAGATGCTACGACACTTGCTCCACTATTTTGCATTTTGCTCTTTTCATCCTGACGCTTCGTATGAAAGACATACCCATTAATAGCGTACACTTCATAAGAGCTAACTTGAAATTTAGGCCCATACGCCAACCATTTTATTGTATCGGAAACATTATGATTTGTTTGAGACAATTGAGACATTACCTTATCTTTAAACCATATGACGAATGAGTGGTTATGTTCATTTGTCAACCATCTTTCGTTCTTTGAAGGATTTTGAGACTTTAGAATTGTCATGTGCTCTTCCAAGTAAGGATGAACCTCACTAAGGTGCTGTAAAACAAGTAGGTGAGCTTTGTGAAACATATCATCACCAATTGACATCAATTTAAACCCAATTATGCCTTGACCGTCAAGTCGCCCTTCATGTCGAGACTTGCAAAGTCCAATAGGTTCAACGTCAGTTAGGTATTGAGTGACAAATTCAATAACTTCCTCGGCTACAGTACCTTCTACGATACTAGCTTCAGGTCTATATCTATTCTTTGTTTTTCTTTTTAAAGTTCCCATGTGCATTTCGAACGGATACATATACCTCATAAAAACAGGACCGCAAATCTTGATTTCTCTTACCAAATGTACAACCAAATGCACCATAACATCAAAAAATGAAGGGGGAAAATACATCTCAAATTGACACAAGGTAACAATAACATCGGCTTGTTGATCATCCAACATATCAGGATCAATCACCTTACTACAAATTGCATTAAAAAAATACAAAGCTTTGTAATAACATGTCTAACATGTTTAGGCAATATACCTCGAATAGCAACAGGCAACAAATGTTGCATTAACACATGGCAGTCATGAGACTTCATGCCCGTCAATTTCAAATCCTTCATTGATACACGACTGCTGATGTTCGAAGAATAACCTGATGGAACCTTGACACCACGAAGACACTCGCATAAACTAGTTTTCTCATTTTTGGACAATGTATAACAAGCAGGAGGCAAATAGATACGTTTACCTTTCTCTACTGGTGCTAACTCCTTTCGAATACCCATTTTTAACATATCTTGTCTAGCTTTCTCACCATCTTTTATCTTACCAGGTATGTTCAAGAGTGTTCCAATGATACTGTCACAAACATTTTTTTCTATATGCATTACATCTAGACAATGCCTAACTTGTAAATGTTTCCAATATGGAAGTTCCCAAAATATAGATTTTTTCTTCCACATGCCTTCTTGAAGAGGAAAGGCTTTGCCAAATAAATTACAAATATCCTTGATCCGTTCATATACATCATTTCCTGTTAATGGCAAACGAGCAACTCCGCTTTCTATCTCCCCATTGAAAGGTTTCTTCTTTTTACGATAAGGATGATTGAGAGGGAGAAATCTACGATGATGCATATACACATTTTTCTTGCAAAAATGCAAGCGCTCAACAGCCATGTCGTCTTGACAAATTGGGCATGCTCTAGCACCTTTTGTACTATATCCAGACAAGTTACCATATGCGGGAAAATCATTTATGGTACAAAAAAGCATGGCGCGTAATGTAAATTCACTTCTACTATATGCATCAAATACGCGCACACCTTTATCCCACAAAAGTTTTAGATCATCAATAAGAGGAGCTAGATAAACATCGATGTCATTTCCTGGTTGTCGTGGTCCCGAAATCATATGAGACGACATAATGTACTTGCGCTTCATACTCAAGTAAGGTGGAAGATTGTAAATCACCAAAAGAACCGGCCAAGAACTATGTTGACTGCTAAGATTGCCAAATGGATTTATGCCATCTGTGCAAAGACCAAGTCTGAGATTTCTTATTTCTTCGCCGAAACTAGAATACATGGTATCGATATTTCTCCACTACGGAGAATCGGCTGGATGCCTTAGTAATCCATCATCCTTCCTCACATCTGCATGCCATCTTAAGTTTTTTGCATTTTCTTTATTTGCAAATAAACGTTTAAACCTTGGTATAATGGGCAAATACCATAAAACCTTTGCTGGAGGCCATTTCTTATCTGGGTCGTTATGAACATTTTCTCGCGACTTGTAACGGGATAATCCACACTTAGGACACTCATGCAAGCTCTCATATTCATTTCGATACAAAATACAATCATTTGGACATGCATGTATCTTTCTGTATCCTATGCCAATTGGACACATAATTTTCTTTGCCTCGTAATTAGAAGTAGGAAGCTCGTTACCTTCCGGTAGCATGTCTTTCAAAAGTCCCAACAATGATGTAAAACTTATATCACTCCACCCGTGTTTTGCTTTTAAATTGAAAAGCTTGAGCACAGCAGACAATATTGTAAACTTAGCACAACCAGAATACAAAGGCTTCTCAGCATCAAGTAATATTTTTTCGTAAAATTTTGGCTCTTCCATCAAATGTTCTTGAACATCATCAAACATCTCATTAACATTGTCGATCTCATCAGTCTCATCATTTACCTCGTTATTCACGGTACCTTCCTGGTCATCCTCATCAATGTAATGATTACTAGAACTAGGTGTACTAGGTATGCTTTCACTATGCCATATCCACTGTGTATAATTTTTCTTGAACCCATACCGAATTATGTGATCCCTGATCTGATCTATGTTACGAAATCTCCTCCTATTCTGGCAACGTCTACAAGGACAAAAAATTGTTTCTTCTCTTCTTGTTAATTGATCATTCAACGCACACTTGATGAATCCTTCCATTTTGTTCAAGAACTCATCATCACTATGTTTCACGTTATACATTCAATTACGATCCATGTGAAATTGCTAGAGACGCACTACATAAGCAAAAAAATAAATCATAAGTGTTTCTTATGTTTGTTTGGATATTTCAATTATTCCTCAACATCAGATCATATAAACTTAGATATTGAAAATGAAGAAGTTAGAATTTATGTTCTTGCAAGTGCATTGCTAGATACCATGTTAGAATTTGAAATACTCTATACTTTCTAGGAACATAAAGATGTTAGAATTTCAAATAAATTAAAAACAATTATCCACTAACCTACAGATGTGGATCTTAACCACCACCTAACACATTAATGGGAACATACCTTATTGACTAATTAAATCATGACATAACTTCTACCACAAACTACATTTCTTGATACATAATCAAAATATTTGTAAATTAAAAATGACTGCCAGTAACAGAAATATCAATTCAATTTCCTAAATTGTTGCTTTAAGTCAATGTTTTTTTGTGGTGATCCCTTTATCTATAAAATTTTATATAAATTTTAAATCCCTTTTAAAACCTTCTCTAAGCTTTATATATATGAAACTAATGCAGACATAAAATTTTGTACTTTAAAAACCTCATTCTATGAAATCACTTACATATAAACCTAGCATATGCTCAAAAAACCTTGCGAATTTAAAAATCAAATATATTAATATTCCCACATTCATAACTTCATATGTTGTTTATAAAATCATATCATATACTCCAAATTCATGGAGCAAACTAAGATGCTAACACTCGATATTCTCAAAATTGTTGTTTTTGTAAAGCAGATATACAAGAAAATTAATATTTTCAAAGACTTAAATCTATAAAAAATATATTTGAAAACTGATGTATATTTTGAACTTCAAATTCATGAGAAATCCTCTTATCCAAAATCCTTTGTACATATGCATTCAAAACTATTTGCCAACGTGACGATTTATAGCAAGTAAATAACCAAAACACCTTTAGCCAATGTGACAGTGTATAGCAAGTAACATGACAGTGTACATAGATTTACATGTACTATTACAGGAAGTAAAGTGACAGTGTATAGCAAGTTGCATACCTTTAGCTCTAGATCTATCTAAAATTTCCAGAAAATGGAAAAATAAAATGTAATAAGAAGCCAAATACCCTGATAAATTAGCAATCATTATTCAAATCAAACAATTACCTGTTTCAAATTACAGAAACCTTCAAATTATGACTTCAACTGGCCGGCGGTGATAACTGGAGGTTAGTACAATGATGACGGAAATGAAGAATGTTCAATTAGATGGGGCTATACTTTTTTGACTTCATAAAAATAAATTAGAAAATCAAAATTAGTACCTACGATTGTGCACAAGGAAACTGGAATGAGACTCGATCAATTAGTGAGTAAACTGGAGTGAGCGAATCAATATCCATTGTATATTCATTGATGGTTAACTGGAGGAGTGAGCGATCAATTAATCGTAATGGGTTTCAGAGATTTAGGGTAGAAAGTTGCTGCAAAGGAAACTAGAGTGAGCGAATCGATCGAAAATGGCGGCGATTTTATGGAAACAGGCGTGAATTGATCGAAGTTTTGTTAGTTTGGGAAGAAGGAAAGAGGCGGGCCGGGTACGCGGTTGTTGTTTTATTTTAATTTTTTGGTTTCCCTCCCAAAATTAGGGTTCGCGGGAAAAAAAAAGGAGGCTGTAGATCGAAATGGGAAAAAGAGCATGTGCATGTGTGTCGGCTCCTCCAAAACCGACTCAAATAATATTAATTGTGTTGCTTGCAAAAGCAAAAGACGCAAAAAGTATATATTGCTTCTATTTAATGGTGTTGGTTGTTATATAGAACCGACGTATATTGCATTTCTATAATTTTCTGCTACTCCCACGTGTCGATTGCTTCGGTGGTTAAGAAGGAACCGGCACAAATTACTCTATTTGTGTCGGTTATGCTTACAACCGATGCAAATAAGATGAAGCAACAGACCTGTTTTGTACTAGTGTCTTTAAAACGTGATATCTTTTTCATATGAGGTCTGTTTCGCACGGAACGAATTGCATTGGTTCCATATTGATGAGCACTATATTATGGAGCTGGATTGTGATTTATTGGAGCTAATGAAAATTTTGGTTGAAATTAAACGCTTGTTTAATTTTAATCGGAATAAATCGCTATCGCGACGACTACAGGCAATGTGAGTACAACTCACTCTTTCTGACTCACTGGTATCTTTATATAGGTGAGAAATAATTTTTTATATGATGATTGATGATTGTTTGGATGATATATGATACGTTGATTGGTATTTGGATATATATCTGCCTAGTGGAGTAGATGACCCTATACGTTCCCGTGTATGAGCGGATGACTCTTTGTACGCGCGTCTGCCTTGAAGCGGACATTGTACACATATTCTAATATGTGTATTTGTTGCAGGTGACAGGTTGGAGGGATCCAACTGGATTCCTCCCCAGTATTGATTTACTTACAGATATTGTTATATAGTCTGTTATCATATGATTTATGATGTTTTGGATGTCGTGATTGTTGAATGTAGTGTTGTTGTAGCATTGAGCCTATTTTTGGAATTTTAAAATATCGAAGTGACGATTTACAAATTTAAAAGGATTTTTAAGTGATTTTGGAAATATACGTTTTGTTGAATTTTGAAGTGTTAAAGGAATGGATTTGTTTTAAATAAATAAATGCTATAATTTTTACTGTTATAAAAATTATGTTTTGGTGAAATATACTTAAGTATGATTTTTGGAGTTATATAGGTTGTAATAACGATTTGTAAATTATTAAAAGGATAAGTTTATTTAAATTGAGATTTTTGAATTATTATAAATGGTTTTAGATATAAGATTTATAAAATTGAATTTTTTATAAATCAGAATGAAGGAATTATAAAGGAGTTTTGGGAATGTTAAAATGAAGTTATAATGGAGTTTATAAGTGAATAAGATTTATAATTGTGAAGTTATAAAATAAATTAATTTGTAAATAAATAATTTATAAATGAATTAACTTATAATTTGGATTTTGGCATGTAAATGAGATAAAATGAATTTGTTAGTAAAGGGATTTTGTATATCAAAGTTTTTATAAAAAATAAAAGGAATTTATAAACATTGTTTTATAAATTCAAAATCAATTGATTATGATAAGTTAAATATAGAAGTTTATTTAAAGGAATTTTATTCATGATTTTTGACAGTGAATTATACTTTAAATTAAATGTTGAAATAATATTAAATTTGGTAAATGATTTATATTCTCGATTTTGGATAGTGAATAATTTATTAAAGAAATGTTTTGGAAAGTGATATTTTAAAATGGAGTTAAATGGTTTAAAGATGTTTTAAAATGTGTTAAGTATCGAAACCATAGATTTCAACATTCACTGTTGGAATAGACGTTTTCGAGAAGTAAGGAAATGATGTACCATAACGCTATTGTTATAGTAAATGATTTTTGAAAGGAAATATTTTGTATAGTATTGGGATTTATATATTTGTCTTTATTTTGAATCCCTATACTAGTGATTTTGGGTTGTCGTAACGATGTTTTACGCAACATTCGTTTTGACCCAAATTAATGTGTTTAAGAGAATACTTTCTTTAAAAGAATAAATATATGCTTAATCCTAATTTAAGTATATTTGATATTTTCTGAGTGATGAAAATAAATAGAATTGTGAATTACTTATTATTAAATAAGTATATGGAAATGTTTTCCAGAATTGAAGCATTGAAATGGTTTTTGAGAATATATCTTTTTAAAAGATTATTTGAAGTGAATATTTGACAAATGGTTTAATTAATAAAAAGATTAATTAAAAAGGTCTAGTGATTGTTATGTTGCTGAATATTTGTTTTAATAGTTAAATAACCGACTATCAGACTTGGCTAAATTTTAGTTCCTCAACTTGATGTGGGAACTATTTAGTCGTACACTTAGTACGTAGCCTTCTATGTAGGCTCGATTATCGTTTGTGTTGAGGATGTTGATTTGTATTGTGCAGAGTATTACTCCAATCTATCGAGCTTCCTTCTTGAACCGAAGGATAGCAAGTTGAAAGTTGGAGGTGTGATAAGTCTATGAGACTTAGATGTTGTGTGAGATTGAGAAACTCTTTTGCGTTTTTGGTGCAAAGAGACCAGGATCAGATTTGCTTAGTGATGTTCGTACATGATAGAGGGTTCTCGCTTCTTGTTAGGCAGCGAACGGATGACTCTTACTCCTACATGTCCCTGAGATTGAGTATCGAGGGGTTGGTTTGGAAGTTTGCCTTACAGTCGAGAGGCTGGCCGTAAAACAAATCGTGAGGTACCCATGTGAGCTATGGTGGAGTTTATCCACTGTCGATGGTTGCAAAGCCTTGATCGTCACAGGACGAGACCGCTGCACTCCAACCATCGATGACTTCAAGCTTGAAAACCGTATATTAGTTGGAGATGAGCCAAAGGTTCTTCATGACTCATCGTTACTTTCAAAAAGGGAATACTTACTGCCATGTATCCGGATGTTGGAGAAGGGTCTAGAGTCGAGCATCATGAAGTAAGCTCTGAATTGCCTGCAGCAACCCGACCTGAGCTTTCATCTACAATTGATCCTATGGCTGTTTCGACGTACGACCCTGACCAACCGCTCTTATCTCCAATACTCGAACATGTCTTTGAAGGCATTCCGGCTCGAGACGTAAGCCAATTTGAGGAAGGTACTCTAAACACTTTTTTGTTTGCCTAAGTGTAGAAGCATTATCAGAAGATGTTACTAATATCTTCTATTATCTTTATTCAGCTATAGATGTTGCACCTGCCGTTCCTCCTACAACTAAGAAATACATCATGAGAAGAAGGCCATTACGACGGAGGCAACGATCACAATAGTCACCACATCAACCAAGGAGGTTCATGAGAGTAGTTTTGTTTTTGACAAACAAATGATGGAAGAACTCCACGGCCACCGAAGCAACCCAATCATTGGTTTGCCTTTCGATATAGATGTAGATGTGTTTATAACTAGCTCCTCTGGCCCCACTAGTGGCATTCCAGCGGGCGTTAGGGCACAAAGGGCTGATGAGGTAATGGTAGAAATCATAGCCAAATTAGAGCAGGACTAGCGAGCTAGTAGTGTCAGAGGTGGTATGGCGGGTCCTGGCCTGTTTCCTATGCGTATGATTTCTCCTGGTGGCACAATTGTTGATACCGGCGTGCCTCCTTTGTCTTCCTACACTGAAAGTGCCGCCATTCCTCCGGCTCCGCATTCAGAAAGTATCTCGATACCTATGAGTTTCAGAGGAAGAGACCACTGTAATTCCCCTGGCTGAAGACCAACAAGCAAAAGGAGGCTGGGAAGGCAAAGCTTCGAAGAGGCATCCGAGCGGCAGTTCTAGGGGGTCAACGCTGCGGAAGAAGAAGAAGAAGTCGAAGGAGTAGATGTGTCCTTTTATTCCTTATTTTGTAGATAAATAGGATAGGATTTTGTTTTGCCTTTTGCTGGTCGTGTATAGATGCAGGTTCGACCCTTGCTTACAGGAATTCTTGGAATAAATTTTTTGTACTTGTCTTTTTTTTCAAAGAATAGTAGAAATAAAATTTCCTTTTGTTTTCAGCATAACTCTATGTTTATTTGTTTAATTATTTTAGAGCTCGAATTTCCATTAAATGTACTTGTGAGGCTTTGGGTCATACTTTAGTTCAGTTGTTAAGTCCTGAAGTCATGGCTTCGTGTCATAACCAAACGTCAAGTCGAGTCCCAACATTGCGCTATCTTGGTTAGCAGCTTGTCCTTAAGCTATGTTCCCATTTCTTGCGAGAATTGAAGTGGTCGATCGACAGTCGGTTTCTACTTTCCATAAGTTTAATTTAACTTAGTCGGAACAAAGTCAAAGTGAAGCGAGTTCGAGTGTCGGATCACAATCGCTCATCCACTGGTAATTGCATCCACACTCTAGGGATTGGAGTTCTATGTCAACAGTCAGTTTTGCCTGCATAATGCTCAGAATTATGTCCACACTCTGGGGACTTAAGTTAATTTATGGGTGGTCAGTCATACCGATTTATGTTCATACTCCAGTCCGCACTTGGGGACTTAGATTTATCTCGCAGGCAATCAATTCACACCCGATTTATGTTTATACTCTAGTCCATGCTCTGGGGACTAGATTTGATCGATAGGTGGTCAGTCACACCAATTTGGTGTTTGCGCTCCGGCCCGCGCTCTACGGACCGTAGTTATTTGATTTTTATACTCTAGTTTGCGCTCTGGGAATTTGAAGTTAGGTCATAGATGGTCAGTCACACCTGTTTAGGTATTAGGATCTTGTTGGCACTTTGGGAAAAGGAGTTGATCAAGATTGCGGATGGTCGGATCGCATCCCCTTTGATTTGGCAATCAAATTCGTGGATGGACGGGTCCATCCTCTTCGAATTTGGATTTGGAGTTTGTACTCCAGCTCGCACTTTGGGAGCTGAAGTTCATTAGAGGATTGTTATTTCTTAATTTCTCTTTTCTTTAGCATTGTTTGCCTTCAAGCTCGAGATTTCACTAAGCGAGTGATTGGTCAGATCACGGTCACTCAATATTTGAATAAGTCCCACCATAAGATGGAACTTAGCACTTTGTATATCGTGATAATCACATGACACATTTCAAGGATCGCCACTTTTCCTTGACGAGTTTGCATTTTATTGTTGGAAAAAGAAAGTACGGTAAAGTCAGTTGCCTTATTACAAGTTCAAATCTCGAAAAGCATATACAAATTTCAAAAGAAAAGTAGACTAGATGAACAAATAAATCCTGTTATGTGTTATAGCAATGGAGACTCTCGATGTTCCATGCTTTTGGTAAAATTAGACCATCAACAGTTGATAGTTTGAATGTGCCATCTCCAAGTATCCACTCGATGACATACGGTCCTTCCCATGTCAGTTTCATGTGCGAAAGAACCAGATAAATTCTCTTAAGTACGAGATCACCAACTTCGAAGGTTCTGGGTCGGACCTTAGCGTTGTATAATCGGGCGACTCGACTCCGTTATGCAGCTACCCTCAAACCAGCCTCTTTACGCTTCTCATCCAATAAATCCATAGATTCGGCAAGTAATATGGCATTTGTATTTGGATCATAATATGTCACGGGATGAGCAGGCACTTCCAACTCAATTGGAATAACAACGTCAATGCCGTAGGAAAATGAAAATGGAGTGTGGCCAGTCGTGGACTCGTGAGTAGTTCAATATGCCCATAGGGCCATGGGAAGTTCATCGACCCATTTGCCTCCTGTCGTATCTTCAGAATGGACTTGATAACTTTGTTAACGGCTTCAACCTGTCTAGTCGCTTGAAGGTGAGCAACTGCCGTGAACTTCTTTTAGATTTGGAAACGTTGACAGAAATCCTTGAACTCGACACTATCGAACTGAGCTCCGTTTTCAGTGATGATTGTATGCGAGAGGACAAAATGACAGATAATGTTCCACACAACAAAGTTGATTACTTTCTTTATCGTGATATTAGAAAGGGGCTGGACTTTCGCCCATTTAGTAAAGCAGTCAACTGCAACGATGATGTACTTCGCACCACCTCTAACCAGACGTAAAGACCCAATTATATCGATGCCCCATGCGGCGAACGGCCATAAACTTACCATCTGGGTGATTTCAGTAGGCGGGGCTCTTGAAATCCTGGCATGCTTCTGACATCTATCACATTTTTTAGCATAGTCTAATGCATCTCGATTCACAGTCGGCCAATAATATCCATATCAGAGTATCTTCTTAGCAAGAGCTTGCCTCCTAGTGTCATCGCCACAGTCTCCCTTGTGCACATCATGTAACACTCGTTCGATTTCACCATGGATGATACACCGGAGTAAAGGGATAGAGTATCCTCTTCTATACATGACTCCATTCTAGATAATGAATCACGAAACTTTTCGGTGATCCTGTCTTCTATCACTTCCATGCTCAAGCAAAGCTCCATGCTCAAGATAATTCTTGAACAGGCTCATCCATGACTCCTTCTCGGGCAATGTCTCATGCACCCGGTCCATCTCCATCTGATCGATACTCATAGTGGTTCGTGTCTCAATGGGGACGAGCCCCATTTGCTGTGCCTCATTGGTGTTGGCCAGTTTTTCCAAGGAATCAGCCTTTTGATTATGCTCAAGGGATATACAGAGGAAGACATAGTAGTCTGACTTATTCAACATTTCCTAAACCCGAGTAAGATAAGCAGCCAACCTCCGGTCTCTAGCTTGGTATTCTCCTCGCACTTGGCATACGACCCATTATGAATCACAGTGAATAACCACTCCTATAATTCCCAAATCTCTGGCAAGTCTGAGTCGCGTGATCAAAGCTTTGTACTTGGCTTCGTTGTTAGTTGCGCGGAAGCCAAATTTTAAAGCATAGCATATAGATCGACCTTTTGAAGTTTCAAGTACCACTCCAGCACCTGAGTAGCGGTCGTTTGATGCACCGTCAGTGTACAACTTCCATATGTGTTTGGGAGATTCACCAATTTCGGGCAAGTCCTCCGGAATGATGAATTCAGCTATGAAGTCTGCCAGAACTTGTCCTTGAATGGTTTGCCTTGGTGTATAGGAAATATCAAACAGCCTCAATTTGATGTTCCACTTGAGCAATCTACTAGAAGTCTCAGGTCGTGCAAGGACTTGTCATAACAGCTAGTTGGTGTAGGCTGCGATCGATGAGCCTGGAAATAAGGACTGAGCTTTCTCGAGCAATGACGAGACAATAAGCTAGCTTTTCCAAATTCGGGTGATTTCTCTCCATCCCCGTTAACCTTTTGCTGATGTAGTAGACCGGTCATTGAATTCGATCCTCTTCTTGAATCAAAGCAGCACCGATCGCGTATAACGAAACTACTAGATAAACAATCTCTCATGATCTATTAGCTTTGAAAGAATAGGAGGTGTTACCAAATGTTGAACTAGTGCTTGGAATGCGCCTTCACACTCCTCCGTCCATTCGAAATTGTGCTTTCCTTTTCTGATCAGGTCGAAGAAAGGGATGCACTTATTTGTGGATTTTGAGATGAATCTGCTTAAGGCTGCCACCTTCTAGTTGAGGCTTTGTACTTGCTTTATGGTTTTGGGAGTCTCAAGATTATAAATCGCCCAGATTTTCTTACGATTGTCTACGATTCCTCGAGCATTGACAATGAATCTTAGGAACTTTCCGGATGCGACTCCAAAGTGACACTTCAACTGGTTGAGCTTCATTTGGTACTGTTGGAGGATGTTGAACATTGTTTCCAAGTCTTTGACGTGATTGATGGACAGCCATGAATTTACAAGCATATCGTCCACGTACACCTCCATGGTTTTCCTGATCTGATTAGCAGATATTCGGTTCATAAGCCTTTGGTAAGTTGCCCCAGTGTTCTTCAGTCCGAACGACATCACTTTGTAGCAATAGATTCCTAGATCGGTGACGAAGCTACTATCTTCCTGATCAGGTAGGTGCATCGATATTTGATTGTAGCCGGAATACACGTCCATAAAAGATAAGAGCTCGTGTTCGGCCATTGAATCCACGAGTTGATCAATTCTGTGAAGTGGAAAACTGTCTTTAGGGTAGTCTTTATTCAAATCTGATTAGTCTACAAAAGTTCTCCATTTCCCGTTGGATTTCTTGACAAGCACTAGGTTGGATACCACTCCAGCTATAATGCATCTCAGATGAACCCATTCAACTTGAGTTTATCTACCTCTTCCTTAAGGGCGGCAGATCTCTCTCATCTAGTGGCCAAATTGAGATCTAACCTTTTTCATTTTAGAGTAATCATTATCAATGATTGGAACATCGATCATCAACTCTACCGAGCAAGTCTGACTGTCTTTGACTTCCTTTTCATTATCATTATCTCGTGGATCAAGATCTTTCATTAAATAGTTGTGGCGCCCGAGCCTAGGCCCAAGCATTAGATGTCAATTTTCAGAAAAACGGATGCAGTGAGATTCCTCTATGTCCCTCCCCTTCTCTTTTTTCCATGCCTCCCATAGCTCAGCAACATAAAAGGCGCATCCAGCCACCTGATCTCGTTGAACAACTCCAACCCCACTCTCTGTAGGGAACTTAAGAGTCTAAAACCAAGGGGCAATAGCTGTCCTGAATTCAACGAGGGCCGGTCAGCCCAAGAAAGCGTTATATGGGGAATCAATGTCCAACACAATGAACTGTAGCATCCGAACTCTCCGACGATCTCCGATTCTCAACTCGACTAGCAACTCCACTGTCATAGCAGGTATCGTTGCACTTGCATTAAAGCAATATATGCAAGATTGACATGGCTCTAGATCCTTCGCTCCATTCTCATTTGGTGAATAGCCTGTTTAAAAAGGATATTCACGGAGCTTTCACTATCTGCGAAGATCCTCTTCATCCAAGCAGGGCCTATTTGAGCTGATTTGACTAGTGGATCGATAGTAGGGGCATCAACTCTATCAACATCTCTGTTTCGAAAAACGATGTCATCTATCATCATTTTTTGTTGTTACACCAGAGCCCTATCATCAATATTACTACAACATTCGAAGCCTACATGCCTAATCATACTGGCATACTACTCCATTTTCTTCCAACTCCCATCAGTTGGATGAGGACTACCACTAACTATATTTATTACCAACCTCCCGCAAGTACGCGTGGGTTCCTCTAGTCTAGCCTGATTTTGACCTTAATTCAGATTTGATAGGCCCACACCTCCAGCCTTTGGCACTTGAACGAACTGTTCCAACTTCCTCTCTCTAATTAACTACTCAATGATGTCTTGTAAATGACCACACTCATTAGTATTATAGCCATAGCAATTGTGGAATCAGAAGAACTTTTAGTTTAAATCTACTTCAAGGATAACTGTTTCAGAGCTGGTTTCTTATACTAGCTAGTATTACAAGTCTGTAAATAACGTTCTCCAGTGATGTATTTGAAGGAGTATATCGGTCAAACATAGGAGCTATGGATCTCGGTCTACGATTTTGGTCTCGCTTTTTACCCTGACCTCCATTGCCTTCTGTTGGCTCTGCTTATTCTGAACATTCACTTGCGTATTGCCGGAGTTCTTACTGGTATGTTTCACAGCAACATTAGTTTGAATGCCTTCACTATTGGGCCACGCATCGTCCTGCTTCCTTTGTCGTCTAACGTCTTCTCTCCTCAAAAACTGGGTTGCCTTAGCCTAGTTACGATCCAACGACACGGGGGTTTCCCAGCCAACCAATTACCAAACTCGGAATCGAGGTCAATTCCCATAGTCAATGCCATTAAGGTAGAATTGTCATTTGGATTCCTGACCTCAACACAGGTAGCATGAAAGCTTTCCAGGTAACATCTAAGTGTCTCTCTTGGAGCTTGGGTAACGTTGGATAAGGTGTTGACATCTTTTGGCCTAGTGACATGCATACGAAATTGTTCAATTAACTTAATAGCCAATTGATCAAAACTGGAAATAGATCTGGTGGGTAAACGAGTAAACCACATCGTTACAATACCTTCCAACGATATAGGGAAACTCCTGCACTTAACCGCATCGTCAACTCGTGCGGCATTCACGAGCCATTCGTCATTAATATATGCTGATTAGGATTTGAACTTCCTTCATACGTAGGTAGGGTAGGGATCTTGAATCAGCGAAGTGGCTTTTGCATAAAGGTTGTCATTCGTGAATGAAGTATGACTTTGGAGATTCCCCAATCGTCATTAGTAAGGCCTTGGCTTTCATGGATCATTTTGCCAATCATGGTTGGAATGTCGAGCATTGAAAATGGTGGCCAAGGCATGGTCGGATTCCACGTTGCGGGGACGGTCAGGGCATGGTCGATGGTCCGTAGGTTCGCTCCTTGCCTCCTTGGCTCTGGGTCTTCAGGAACATAGGGTTCTGGAGCATGAACATGCCAACGAATGGTAGGATCTGCTCTATTATTAATCTCAGCATCCAAGTCTGCAGTGGTAGCAGCTGCATGGCTATCGATGGTGTGATAAGGAAGTGCCTCTCCTCGAGAGGAGGGTCTAGCTTGGTGTCTCGTAGGCATCCCCGGCCTGTTCGAGTTTCAGAGCATGCTAATGCACGTAGGCTTGCATATAGTTTCCATCTAGCCATTGGCATGTAGGTCTACGGTTGTAATCATAGGAAGCCAAGCTTTCGGTGGATGAATAGGAAGCACGCTCCCTTCTATGTCACCTTTGCCTTTCCTCATTTAGTTGGACCATGAGCTTCGTGTTGGCACGGATTTGCTGGGTGAGCTGCCGAAGGCTCTGGGTTAGCCCTTGCATCAAAATTTCGAACTCCTCCCTTGTCATTGGGCCCTATGGATCTGGAGCTCTGGCAGATGCTTGAACCGTTGTGTTCAATTGCGTAGGATTCTCTACATATCCCTTCCTTCTGGATCTGCAGTAGTTGAAGCGGTCCTGGTAGTAACCATGGTCAGTGATGTAGCTCTTTCCTAGATTTGGTGGAATCTGAATAGAATGGAAGGAACTATTAGATATCCGATCTGGATCTTCTCTTTAGATGTGCAATCCAACAACGGTAGTAGATCTAATAAGCAGAAGAAAAACTAGGTTTTCTCAATGAAAGCACCAAAGTATTTGTATCAATATTGGGCACAACACTCTTCGGACATATTTGAAGAGAATAAAATGAAGAATTTAAATGTAAAACGAGGATAATCTAACAAACACGCCAATTCAAGCAAACAGAAATAGAAAAAGATAGAGATTTATAGTGGTTCGGCGTTGTAGCCTACGTCCACATTAAATAATTTGATCTTCATTATTGATTTGCTAACTGATTACAACAGATAATAACTCAAACACTCAAGTTACAATGGATCTACGACAGAGTAACTACATAATGGCATCCAAAAGTCGCTTTTCTGAAGCATAGGGTTGTTATTTATAGGCGTAGTCTGAAAGTATATGACTTAGGTCTCGAAATACCTCTTCTCCCACGTGGGTAGGCCCACTTGATCGATACGAAGTCATTTGGGATCGATCCCTAATCGATCCATATACATTTTGAATCGATCTAGATTGGCTTATTTTGAGCTGAGATCAATCATGGACATTCTTGAGGTGGTAAGTAAGCTCTTGTGAAAATTTGGTGGCATTTGGACTTGTACATTTTGAGTTATGATCTATCCAAATTAGTATTTGCAGTTGGCTGTCGAGTTCGTATCGATCCATGTTCGAATCGATCACTTCTTATCGATGCTTGTGCATATCGATCAAGTGACATGGAGAGATAGTCCAGCAGAGATCGAATTTTCATGTCGCACGACCGCTTCTTCCACTTGATCATGTCTTCGTCACATCGATGCTTGAAGCCACTTCACTTCATATTAATGATTCTCATTCTAATTCATATCGGTACATACTTGTGCTTTTCGTATCGATCTTCGCTTATATTCTTCGTGTGAACCTTTGGATAGCGGGTTTCATATCGATCCAATCGAAATGAAATGTCTGGATGGGATGATTGGTACAACAGCATTAAGTCTAAATAGATGAAGTCTGATCGATGCTGGCCATTGATGGGTATGAAGGGATTTGATGGATACGAAGGAGAATGGAGGGTGATGGATATGAATTGAAGCTTCCTCGAGGGATGGATACGAAATTGTATGGATACGAATGAGGTTGGTTTTCTTGATCTCAGTCGATCCATATCTTGAGCATACGAACTCCGATTGACTTGAAATTTGGAATGTTGACTTTTATAGCATTGCGTGTCATATCATATCAATTGTAGCTCGATCTAGACTCAAACCAAATTTACCAGTATCCATAATAGATCTGTGTATAACCGATCTTAGGGACAGATTGTACTTGATTTCTAGTCAAGCCCATGGTGTCACAGCCTTGCTAAAAGGCGGGATAACATTTATTCCGCATTTTAAGGACAAGAATTTATAGCTATCCATGTTTAACTCTGATAAATGTATTTTAATTTCCGCTATTGGTTTATATTGAAATAACATATGTGAATAATTTTTTCTTTCTTATCCTTAAGAATCCGCTTCTCTGGCACTTGGATTTACGGTACGTAGATATCGAGGATGAATTAGTGTTGATTTCTAGGAGTCCAAGAAATGGGTCCTTACAATTTGATTGTAAGGATTTTAATGATAATGTTGGGTTAAAAATTAACTTAAATAAAAAGATTTTGATATAGCTTAAGAGGAATGGTAAGATATTTAAAAGATAAATACTTATGAATTGATTTAATAAGAAAGTAAATTTATATAAATGTGATAAATATGGTTTATATAAAGATGACGTATATAAATATGGTTGGTCTAAAGGATTTTAGGAAAATAATAATAATATCATTTGAAACTATTTTAAAGGACTAATGTTTTTAAAAGCATTTTAAGGTTTGTTCGAATTCGAGGTTATTCTCGAAATCAACAAATCAATTCAAGAAATAAATTATTTTTATGTTATCTAGTTGGAGTGGCTAGAAAGTAATTAAAATTGGGTAGGAGATGTGTTCGGATGGAAATCACTTTTCTTGAGTATTACCCTTCTTATATAAGGGGATATATGATACTATTTGGTACAACCCAGTTCCTTGTATCATTTTGCCATTACTAGATCTATATAAGTATTTTCCATAGATTTTAAAAGAAAATATTTTGGAAATAGGTTTTGAAAATGGTACTGGTTTAATCCCTAGAAGTATGATTCGATATTTAAAAGATATATGTATAAATTATTATTTCAAATGATTTCTGAATTTGAATTCTTAAAAATTTTCACTACAGATATATACCGTTTGCATGTATCCTTTGCATTAAACTAGTTTGGTTATGCATCTTGTTATAGTATGTTATTAGTTTTCAGTTATTAAAATTAAATGAAATTTTCGAAAATTCTGGATAGTGGAACTGCCCCATTTAGACTCTATTTTTGGACTTAAAAGGTTTGAAAAGATATTTAATTTAAATATTTTGTTTCATTCTTTTATACAAGTGTTACTTAGTATTATTATATAATTTGAAAAGTGATCTTTATGAATATTTAAGAATTAGTTGTGAATAATTAAAGAGAGATATTTTGTTAAAATATGTAGAAAACATACCGTTTTCAAGTTTTTAAGGAAATTATAAAGTTGTTATTTTCAAGTAACATTTTTGATAAATATTTTAGAACCTATTATAAGTATTTTAAAAGTATAAAAAATGTTTTGAAAAGGATTAGAATTGGTAAATAGCCTAGCTGTTTCAATTACTTGTTTGAAAAGTAATTAACTATGCTTAACACTAAAAGTAGGAGAAGCAAGGCATATCTATTTGTGAGAGTTAAGACTGATGCCGAGTTGGTTTGGACCAATAGAGCTTTAATCTATCGAACTTCCCTCTTGATCGCTGAATAGTAAGTCGAAAAATGTCAGAAACGTGTTAATCATGTTGATTCCTTATTATTTATGGAAATCATTAATACCATACTTAACACTAAAAGCCCACGAGATATACTTGTCCATTTGTGAGATTCAAGAATGAAGTGTCTAGGAAAAGCTTTGATGTAACCAGTGCTCTAACTTACGTCTCTTCACTCCTGAATAAGGAATAGTTAAGTTGGAATGTCAAAAACGAGTTAAGAATACGAATCATGATTTCTTTAGGCAATCATTTTTGGAACATAATAGTTAACTAGTTAAATACTAAACTTGACCGATTATGAACTTAGATCTTTGAAGCAAATGTTTGTAAAGACAAAAACAAGTATAAGAATGGTTTTGGGTTTGTTGTGATAAAAACAAGCATAAGAATGTTGATAACATTCATTTTCAGCCCTTATTTTTATTATATTAGGAATGTAAATAGATCTTTAAAAGAATGATTTAAAGATAAGCATAAGCTAAACGGTCTTGGGTTTATAATGACAATGTTTAAGTAACATCAATCTTAAAACTTTTGAATGGATTTGCGAAAGTACTTAGATCCTAAAAATGATATTTTGAAGGAAATTATTGGGTATGGAATCTTTTGGAAAAAAGATAGAAGTTTATTAAATAAAAAAAGTTTATTAATAAAGGAGTATTTAATTAATAAAAGGATTTATTAAATAAAAGGGATTGAGAGTTGTTTAAGTAGCTTAACCAAACTTTGTGTGGCTTAATCATGTTTTGTATGACTTGATAATGTTTTGTATGTTCATTTATTTATGGAAAGTATACTAGACTTGGTGTCCACTTATAAAGATCTATCTTGTACCATATAATCGCTTAGTCGACTATTGAAATTGACACAAATATCGACTCGAGAATTTATTGAAAGACTTTGTGATTTCATACCAATAAGAAACCACAAGGAGGAGTATTGGTATGAATTGTCCTTAGCATTCGCTTACTTTTAAAAGAACCAGAATTGAGTTGGCTAGAAATTCATCGAACTAGTTTTGAAGAAACCCGGATTTAATGTTTTACTTATCAAAAACCACTTCAAAACTAGTATACAAGTTTATGTTTTGGAAGCGGTTGTGAAGTGAGATGTTATAGAGTTGAACTGTCAATCCCAAAGTTAAGTCGGAAGGAGAGGTCAGTGTTAACATTTCAAACGATGCTATCGTGTAGGACTGTTTATCTTGAGGAGTTTTCTAAGAGAGAGGACATCATTAACATTCATCGAAGCACTTATGCGTGAAAACAATGTGGAGGTTCGAGATGCTTGAATCCATATAGTGATTCATGATCTTTTCAAGATATGGAAATCTATTTGCGGATTCTTTTTCTATTCGAGTGATGAAGACTCGAGTGAGAGATGCCGAACATAGCCTCGACATCGGAAATGACAAAAACTAAAGATAGGATGTATGGAAAAAGGGAATGTAGCATTTTAGAGATCCCAAGGATATAGGAGACTCCTATCTATTATTACTTACATACATGCTTGCAAGAGTAGTGCATTCGGAACCATGATTGTCTGGGTATGGGCCAGTTATACATTTCCAATAGTACATTCTCTAGAGTTATATGTTTATTGAAAGGATGCCTCTGATCCTTATGCATGAGTTTGGATTCGGCTAGACTCATGGAGATCTCCATGGAAAATTCATTATGCAAACGTGCCTTAGCGGTATTGATTGTATACCTATTATTGTTGTGGCGTTCACACAACATCTATTTGATATGATTTATGTGCTACACTCTAAACATTATAAATCATACCACCATATATGAAACCTAATGAATGATTGGTTTCTTTCAGCGGAAACCTTTTACGAGAATCCATACAGTCTTATTCTGTGCTATTTCATGTTACATATTTCCTGAATTTCGCATGCTAGTTTACCAAACTAATCCGAGTGTTATTTTCTTATAATGCTTGGGTTAGCCCCGTGTATGTTTTTCAAATTTGTCTATGGACTCTTTGGAGCTTATGGAGAAGAGATGGATGGCACCTTCCATAGTATTCTTATTTCCACCGCGTTACTTTCGTATTATCAATATTTATGAGGACAATTTGTTTTAGTTGTCCAGTAGATTATTATAACTCCCAAAAATCGTGTCTTAGAGTGACAGTTTATACCGACTTTGATATTATATATGATTTTTCTATTTTGACATTCTGATATTGTGTTCCTTCTTCCTTATTTTATTTTATTTTCTTTTATTTTCACCCTAACAATTCATCTTTTAACGCTTGAGTGTTTGGCACACAAATACCGTGGAAGTATTAATGTCGATATTTGGGGGTCGAAAAGGCAAGTCATTACAATTTTTATTTTATTTAGAGAAAGAACCTTTCATCTCTCTCTTTAATTAAATTGATTGACTTATTAAATGATATTTATGATTAAATTAATATTGCACGTAGATTGTGAGTATATTCGAATATACTCCAATGTAAAATGTGTAAGTGCAACATGGAAAAAGGTGTACATAGTTAATATGTAAGTATGTAGATGTTAGAATTTGCATCTATAACATATACATGCACGTTTATATATGCAACGGTTATCACAAAATAATTTAAACTTATGTTGAAATGTTTATATATACATATATCAAAATTAACATATGCATTAAATGAAATAAATAATTTAATATTTGAATAGACTTGAAACAAAAGGTCCAAATGAATGGGTAGTGGTGCATATAAGCGGAATTAAAAGAAATAGTAAAAGACATTTAAATGACAATTATGGATATGTAAAGATGGAAATCTTTTAGCCTTCTTTTAATATTTTGTTTACTTCTTTTCAAGACATTTAAACTTACATACACATTCTAATTTATATAAATGAAATAAACCATTTAAACAGGTTTGACTAAGTCAATAAAATAGATTCAAATTTAAATCCAAAACATCTAATGTTTCCAAGTAAACAAGTCTAAATATCAAACTAAAAACAATATAGTAGTTAAAGATATTTAAAATATAATATATATATATATATACACACAGACACACACATGTCTATGTGTGTGTAAATATAATTGTAACGACTCGGAAATTTCGATCCCGAAAATTCCATAGTTAGGAAAAGAAGAAAAGAGAAAGAAGAAGAAACAGAAACAAGTCACCGAAACCTCACATTCGCAGCGGATCAAAACATAATGTAACATAAATAAAGGTTTTACAAAGAAAAACTGCATTAGTACAATTATAGTTTTTTATACATCAGAGTTACAACCATTTCAACACACTGGACAATTTTAAAGAACATGTCCAAGACAACTATAATATATACAGCGGTATATGCTCCAAACATTCCAGCCATCTAGTTCGCTTCCTGAGATCCAAAACGTCCTCACCTGAAAATCTGTAATACTCGGTCTGACCCAAGCATTACAACAAAGTAACACCCGGGTCAGGCTGGAAACCAGCGTGAGTAAACCTATTAAACATGAATTATAAAAGCATACAACTTATATATAACCCGGGTAACTTGCTCATCAATACAAGTTCACAACTTGCTATAGTCAACACTTATATTCATAATCAATTCCTAAGTTCATTTACTTAGTTTTAAATGGTCCAGTCATTTAAAATATTCCATTTCAGCCTATTGGTTTCACATATCAATCTATAAAGAATCAAAGTAGGTTACAAATCGAAGTGGGTTCGGGTATTCTGACACCCGTCCCTGGTCTCTTCGGATCCAATACCATCTTAACCCAAGATAATCAAATGAAATACAATTCAACTTTAAATACAGGATGTCACTTTACGCAGCAATTCATCTCGATAGATAACCACATTATTACTGTTCAACCCAATTATATCACAAAACATTTCATATCAGAAAAAATCACATAATCCAGGGGAATCTATATCATTCAATTATTCATAAGCAAGATACACCTTTCAATTAATTTAAATAAATTAATTTAATTTCTTTAATCACTTTTAATCCTGCTTACATAATCATTAATTAATTATAAACAAATAATTAATCATCCTTTAATTAATTACAATTAAGTAATTAATCCTTAATTACTTCCCTTAAGTAATTTACCTTAAATTACTTCCATCTAGTAACTGTCTTATTGGTTAATTATCCTAAATTAATTAACCTTGATCATTAATAAATTTAACCTTTAATTGCTAATTAATTAACCCTCAATAGATTAATCCTTTAATCACAGTAAGTAATTATCATTTAAGTAATTAATCTCTAATTACATAATTAATTTGTCATTTATTACGAATTAAATAAATTACTAATTAATTAACTCATAATTAATTAAATTAAATCAATTAACACAATCTTTAATCATTAATTAATTAAATTAATTACTCATTAATTACTTTATTAATCTTATTAATCCTTAATCATTCCAAGGTCTTAATTAACCTTAATATAAACCATTTGTCTTTATTAAATGTCAAAATTTTCATAAACATATTTTTTTTTTTTGGCAAAGCCAGCGGGGTTAACTGGGCCCCTACCAGTTTTATTGCAACAAACAATAAAAAAAGAGATACATAGAAAAAACAAAGAGGAAGATAACTGAAAAATAAAAAAGGAAGAGAAACATCAAAATCAAGTCCAAGCTTGTAACATAGACAGCGGGATGCTACCAGCACAGTGCTTCAGTTGCTTGTGTATACTGCATTTCATTTCTTTCCATAAGACCATGTCATTCCTTTTAACATTTTCAAAAACTCTTAAATTTCTTTCCCTCCAAATCACAGCCACGAAGACCTTCAAACACACAGTGAACACTCTACTATCAACTGTTCTCCATTTGGTTGCTTTGTGTATTATATTCCACTGTATGTTGCTAGTTCGTCCAGATAGATATGTACCAGTTTTACCACCTAAGTGGAATAGCAAGTTGTTCAAGGCAGAGCACTCAAAAAAAATATGGTCGGTTGTTTCCTCTTCAATTTCACAGAATAGGCATTGCATGGGACAGATCATTCCAACCTTTTGTAACATAGATCTAGTAAGCAAAGCTTTGTTGATCACTTTCCACATCAAAAGATTGTATTGAGGGACTGTATCAGTAGACCATATAACATCATGCCAGATAGCAGCAGGCAATGGATCACTTTCTGTTAGGGAACTGTAAACACCCTTAACAGAATGTGGTTTGCCATTCCACTGAACAGAGTTGATTTGCATAGCAGTGAAATTAGTTTGTTGTAATATATTCCAAGTTTGCTGTATTTCTTGATTACTGGTGGTAGGCAACTGAATATTACCATTGATCAAGTAGGAATTAGCATCAGCAGTTAAGGAAATACCTGTTTGGACAATTTGTGAGTAGGAAAGCAATTTAAATAGAATTAGGCCTTGTCTAACCCATGGTTCCTTCCAAAAATTCACCTTTGAACTGGCATTAACTGGGTATTGTATAAACGGCAGAAAGACTTCTCTATACTTAAGGATGCTTCTCCATGTCCAACTACTTTGTTGAGGGATCTCCATGACCCAGAAATCCTTGTTCTTGATATTGTGATGCCATGTCCATTCCACCCATAAACTTTCCCTTTTTTTAATGATTGCATCAAACTGTTTGCTTATAGCCGCTATGTTCCACTTCCTTATGTCTAAGATACCAAGCCCACCAGATTTAAAGGGAACTTCAAATTTTGTAAAAGCACATGGGACAATTTTCCTGTTGTGAATACTTCCAGTCCAAAAGAATCTACTCATAGCAGATCTGAGTAAATGTAATAACTTGATTGGAAGAATTATAGTGCGTGCCCAGTAAACAATAGAAGAGAAGACAACAGATTTGATGAGAACAAGCCTTCCAGATTGAGTTAATTTCCTATTATCCCATGCTGTCATGATTGAAGTTATTTTATGATATAATGGATAACAGTCATTCTTAGTAATTCTTTTAGTTATAAGAGGCAGACCAAGGTACTTCATGTCATTCTCCATACTTGTGAAACCAGACTGCTGATGTAGGAAAGCAGCTTGTTCATTACTGATACCAGAGACTAGCATAGAAGATTTATTTTGATTTATGGATAAGCCAGTCATTTTTTTAAAAATATGCAGTGCTTCTTTAATTCCATTCAGAGAAGGCAACTCAGGCTTTGTAAACATCATGACATCATCAGCAAACATGATGGATGTTATAAGTTGTTGAGAACATTTGGGATGATACTTTATTATTTTCCTGTTGTAACTAGTTCTTAGAGTAACAGTTAGCACTTCCATAACTATCAGAAACAAATAAGAAGATAACGGGTCTCCTTGCCTTATACCTTTTCTTCCTCTAAAATTTCCTACAGGTCTGCCATTAATCACAATAGAGTAGGATGGAGTGGAAATACATACATAGATCCAAGACACAAATGTTTTAGGGAATCCCATAACAGCCATAATTCTAACTATGGATTCCCAATGGATAGAGTCGTAAGCTTTAGTTATGTCAATTTTCAGAGCTGCAGCAGGGGTGCTATTGCTATTACCATAACATTTGAGAAGTTCTTGAGCCAAGAGAACATTATCAATGATGTCTCTGTTAGGAAGAAAAGCTGATTGATTTTTAGAGACAACAGATGGAAGAACTGTGACTAATCTGGCTGCTAGAATTTTAGATATGCACTTGTACACTACATTACAACAAGATATGGGCCTATAAGAACTAACAGTGGAAGCTGGAGAGTATTTGGGAATTAATGCAATATTGGAACAGTTGATTTCTCCAAGAATCTTGCAAGTATTAAAGAAGTTATGTATTGCCTTGCAAAATTCACTTCCAAGAATACTCCAAGTACTAATAAAAAACACTACATTTAGACCATCAGGGCCACCGGATGAGTGTTTGTTCATGGAGAAAAGGGTTGCCTTGATTTCTTCATCAGTAACAGGACTGACAAGAAATGATGCTTCCAAATAATTGATGTTTGGGAGGTCAGTTTCAGTAATTAAGTCAAGATCTGGAGTAAAGCCTTCTATATTACCATACTGCTTGGTGAAGTATTGTATAAATGCATTGTCAACAGTTTCAGGAGAGGTGTGCAAAATGCCCCGGTCATCAGTTATACTATGAATGTTTTCTCTTGCTTGTTTAAGTTTGATAGAATCATGATAAAACTTCGTGTTTTTGTCACCTTCATCATGCCATTTTTTGTTTAGTTGCTGTCTCTTCATGTTGGCTTCAAGTTCCAAAGCAGAGTTAACTTCTAAAAGTAGTTTTCTTTCTTCATCAGCTGCTTGAACGTCAAGAGGATGTTCCATCATAAATTCTTGCCTTATTTTAAGTTGCTGAGTAAGTGTAGCAGACAGCAGACCACCTCTACCAAAAGTTGAAGAGACCCACTGTTTGATAGCTTGCTTAATGTACTTGAGTTTCCTGCAAAATTTAAACATAGGGTTACCAAAACCAACAAATTCTGCATTAGCTTTTGATACAAGAACAAGAAAGTGTTCATGCTTAGCCCAAGCATTAAAAAATTTGAAACTTCTTTTTTCTCTTCGCAAATGGTTACCAAGGGACAGGATTTGAGCTGAGTGGTCTGATAGGATTGGTTGTGGGAGGAAAACTGAAATGGAAGGCCAAAGAGATAGGGCTTGGAAATTGCAAAAGGAATGATCAATAGTTGTAAAGGTACGTACTCCACTTCTTCTTCTATTATTCCAAGAGTACTTGGCACCAGATTTATTCACCAACAGCAACTCAGAATCAATAACAGATTGATTGATAGGATCAAGATCCCTAGGAGTAAGTGGGTTGCCACCGAACTTGTCATTAAAACTTAAACAAGAGTTGAAGTCACCCATAACCAGCCATGGATGTGAAGCTTGTCTTAAAGGAGGAATTGTTTTAAGGAAGGCATTCCTTGATATGGTAGAATTGTCAGCATACACAATTGTTAAGTAGCAAGAGGTTTGGGTTTGGGTAAGAAACAAGTGAAAATGTATAGATTGTCTACTCGAAAGAATGGGAGATAGAGTTATTTCAGAGGGGTTATACAAAACAAGAATTCTACCATATGATGCTGAATCAAGGTTATGATGGAAGGACCAGGTAGGATTAATGTAGTTAACAGCCTTTTGAGATAGGGGAAGATTTAGCTTAGTTTCAAGAAGTCCAATGAGGCAAAGGTTATAATCAGAGATATAATTCTTAACTTGATCAAGTTTCAAATTGTTATGAGCCCCTCTAAGATTCCAAGTTGCTATTTTTGTATGCATTAAAAACTATTGATAAGTGAGGGAGTTGTTTCTTCTCTGAGCTGACAGAGATCTGGATCTTGTTTGTATCTTCCTTTTTAATTTTGAAGGGGGTGTGGGAGGTTGGTTGTGTGAGGCAGGAGATGATGAGTGAGGTTGGTTGAATGAGACAGGTGAGGGGGTGCTGGGATCAGGCCAACCAGGGATGGGAATGGAAAAATTGTAGTGAGTTTGAGAAGATTTTGAGGATTGATCACCTTGCTTGGATGTTACTATTTGAGTTATCTGGGTTTCAAATGATTTGCACCAATTGTTGTCAAAATCAGAAGAAGATGTAACAGTTGTTGTACAAACTTTGCCAGTTTCTTTTCTATTTTGCTTGTTACTTCCATTTTTCCTCTTTTCATTCATTTTTGTTGCTTGTTGTTCTTTTGTTATTGCCTGATTTAGTGTGTCAGTGGGTATTTGTTTTGCAGAATGGTTTGTTTTCTCAGTCATGGTTGTTTGTTGCTCTGTGCATGTAAGCTGGTCAGTTATTTCACCTTCTTCCATAAGTTGCATATTATTTGCTTCTTGATCTTCTTCATCAGTTTGTAGCAATGTGTACATGTTGTTAGTACTTACTGCACACACTTGCACATTTGTTTTTCCAGTCGTTTTTGGAATTTGTACTGTTCTTATTCTCTGTTCTAAAATTTCATCATTCTCCTTCTCTTTCACCATATTTATTTCTTGTACTTCAACTTCAGTTTGTTGCATGGTGTACATGTTACTTGCACTAACTGTATCTCTTTGTTTTGCATTTACTGAACCTATCACACCATTATTAACTCCAGCAGCTTTATCAATAGTTTTTTGATTTTCACCTTGTTTCAACAAATCAACTTCATCATTAATTACACAGTTGTTGTTCCTATTACTATTGGTTTTGGTTACTTTCTGCCATTTTTGTTTAAAACTAGTCTGTTTATCACTGCCTTGACCCTTTACCACATTATTCCTTCCATCATTTCCTTTCTTCTGTTGTTCAGTCATTGTTTCTTTATCTACTTTCTTTCCATTTTCTACAATTTTGCAATTACTCAGCTGGTGTCCAAACTCCTTGCATAGAGTACATATCAGTGGTTTCCATAGGTAAGTTACATTAACTACTTGCATCGATCCATTTTGCAGTTGAACTGTAAATTTATCTGGCAGTTCTTTGTTTGGATGCACTTCAACTAAACATTTGGCAAAAGAAATACGCTCAAATTTTTCAGTTGAAGCATCCAAACATAGTAGCTTACCCACTCTAGATGCTAACCAATTAATTCCCAACGTTGACCAAGCAAACAAAGGAATGTTTGTTAATTTTATCCATACTGGAACTGTTTTAATGCTACTACAGTTATTTCCAATATTTACATCCCATGGTTTCACAATAAATAATTTATTCCTCATCACAACAGGGTCAGCCTCTGATATTCTGATTCTATCATCTTCATTTGTGAATTTGAATAGAAAGAGAAACCCATCAGATTTGACTGAGATCGAACCACTTAATTTCCAGACTTTCTTAAGGTAGTATAACACAGTAGCATAAGGCAATGGGGTGTCTAAAAAGAAACCTACGAGATAATCTCTCCACATATCATTACCAGCTTGAACAACGTCAGCGGGTGGGACGATCGCTTCACCATTGAATTGCAGTTGAATTTCACGTGGGACAAACTTCCCAGCATTATTCGGTTTGGCTTTGAAAAGCGAGTTCCACGAAAGAGGAGGAGAAGGAACAGGGATAGGTTTAGAACTAGGAAGAAATGGCAGAGTAGAAGGTGGAAGGGGGTTGACCAACGAGGGTGGAGATGGCACCGAAGTAAGAAGACTAGGAGAAGGTGGATTGGATGGTTCTGACAAGGAGCAGGAAGCAGCTGGCGGTACAAGCAAGGGAGAGGAGGGACTAGGTTGATTTGATTTGCTGGGAAAAGACAGATTAGCGGGAATAGGGGATGGGGGCACGGTCACCATTTTTGAAGAGAACTTTGAATAGGGGGCTAACCTTATGCTTCGTAAGTTCATAAACATATTTTAAACACTTATCTTTATATTAACTTACTTAATTAAATAATTAAATTCAAGTTTAAAATAACTTAAGCACTTAACTTAACAAAATTAAGTTAAACAAATTATAACTTCCTTAATCAAGTAATTTAAAATATTTATTATATAATATTTTAAACTAAATTCATTTTAATTTTTTTTTAAAAACTGTTAAAATTCAATAACCCGTATAGTACTCGAGCCTTGGCCCGAGACTTTCCTAATTCCATTGTTATGTTGTACCTGCGATACTTAGGGATTTAAGTAAATAAATTAATTTATTATAATTATTCAACCAGAAAGATTAAATTTGTAAATCATTCTTATTTAAAATTTTAAACTTGATAGCTTGTTAAAATTTAGCCTTGAACCTACTACTAAAAACTTCCCCTTATTTTTATTTTTAAGAAAACAGGTTAACACAATTTCTTTGCTTTAATCTGATCTCTTATCTTTAATAAAGCTATATTACCCATACAAAGAAACTCAAGCTTGACCTATCTTTCGAGCCAAACTCGCACTTCACTTTCCTACAAAAACCTCGAGCAAAACGACATTCTACTCGAAGACGAAATCTTCTTCTCCGATGCCCCAAAACACCAAGCTACCCCTTGATACATGAAACACACGTGCACGTGCACATCGTCGCAGTACATCGCCACCGGTCGTCGATTACCCCCACGCGTCACTCGCGACCACGCCATCACATCTACCTTCCTGGAACTCGTCGCCACACTTTCCCTTACTGATTCACCTTCCTACCACTAACTGGAAATATTTCACTCAACCAAAATCACTTTGTGATGATGAACTAGAACGCCAACGACCACCAGATGTTGACTCGAGTTTCCCCATTCCCTCCTTCATCATCTTCTCCCATACCGCATGCTTCTTTTCCCTTGAGCAGCACGCCATTCCCCTCAACCCAACATCCATCCACAGGCCACACTAAACCCTAGTTTCACCTTGGCCAGTCAACTCACCCACTAAAAAAAAATCAAACCCATTTTCCCAGAGCTCGCCACCCCTTCAGCCACCCCCTGGCTAAAAATCGATCCCCATCACCCATTGGTTCGCCGGAATTTGGTGAAAAACTAATTTCTGTTTAACTTCCAAATTTCCATTCGATACTATACAAAACAACTCGAGACCTTAATAAAAAATCATCATTTCCAAAAGTGAACCCATTCATATAAGTAAATGTTTATTTTACACCATTCGAATTTTCCACATTTATGTTCATTTACTGTAATTTCCAGTTTTTTTACAATAGTTACTAAATGCTTTTACTTGAAACCATTTTTAGAATTGAAATTACATTAGTTCAAGCATTTTCTTTTTAATGATCATGGTCTAATATTGTTTCCTTAAGATAGTATGAATTTTTTTTTAGGTTGATCAGTGATGTAACTCAAACAGAGTAGATAGATTACATACAGACATGCATAGCCCTTTTTATATTCATATAATTATATTCATTCAAACCATATTTACCACAATACTACACCGATTTATCATTGCATCCAAGATAAGAACAGACTTGAACATTTTTCAAATAAACTGTTTACTCACCTGTATGCAAACAGAGGACATGCCTACATCCCAGTCTAGAACTTGTTTGTTGATTTGTATCTGCTCAGATTTGAAGCCTTGAACAGATGAAGTTGTTGTTTGAGTTTGCAGTTGTTCAAATTGAAGTTGTTGAAACTGTTATTGTTTGTTTGATCGATTTTTTTAAGTCTTTGAGATGGAAGAAGATTAAGAAAGAAAGTAAAAAACGTTTTTGAACTGAAAACCAGTTTTCTCTAGAACACTCACTGTATATTTTCAATCAAAAGGAACAATATAAGCCACTTGTTAACTTGAATGGTACTTAAGCTACAAGTGTAAATTGCATGCTATTATCATTATACAAATGTAAAAAAATCTATATTTAAATTATTCTTTTGTCTTAATTAATTTCTTAAATTTATGTAATATGTTTCTAAATGTTTATAAATACATAAATTTCATAAACTTCATTTAAATGTTATAAATGTTGGTATCCATTTTCATATTAATTCAAGCTTTCATATTAACATATTATGTTTATATAGATTTTTACTTTGCTATGAAATATCCAAAAAGAAAGAATAATTTAAATCTTTTATTAAATTCTATTTAAACTTAGGCTTATAAAATTTTTAACTTACTAATATTTATTTTGTTTGTTTTTGAAAAGATGAATTTTGCCAAATTAAATAATTATACCAGGTTATTATCAGATAAATATTTATCCAGATATAACTATTTATTATCAGATTTATTTGTTTTCACTCTATAAATCAGTATTTCTATTAATTAACCCAATTAATTATCAAGTAACAGATATTCCAAAATCCAGGTTACCACATTCCTCCCCCTCTGAATCTTTTCGTCCTCGAAAAGGAACGAAGCCAGAATTTATTTAAAATGCTTAAAATCAGATAAATTCTTTTTGATCATTTTTTTAAAACACCTTTAAAATCTATATAGTATTGTCAAAATAGTTTTATAAAAATATCATTTTATAACTCGATGTTTCAAAAAGTCCATCTTTGTTCTCACAGAAATTCGGTCAGACGTTGATCAGGCGTAGGACTGAAAATCTATAAGTACTTAGCAGATCCATTTTCAACACCCAGTGAAAATACTTTATAAAATAATTTTATTGAAAATCTTGTGAAAATATAGGAAACATTTTGAAAATAAAGGAAATATCTTTGGTGAGAATGCTCTGAAAATCATCACCTCCATCAATGGTCGCAGTTAACCCGATGGTTACGTTGCTATCCCGGCAAAATCCATAGATAACTGTAGGCCTCCACTCCCCTCGATTACACCATGGAACCCGCTACAAATCGCAGCTACAACTGGGGTTACGTTGCTATCACAGCAAAAACCCATATAAGTGTAGGCCTCAGCGCCCTCGAATTTCGCTGCCAAAAGAATGAAACTTCTCCACTCCACTTGACCATAGATCGCAGTCTACCGATGTTACGTTGCCTTCCCGGCAAAATCAAGCGTAGACCATTGACACTTACCTCCACACGATTTTTGCTATGGTCCACACAATAGATCGCAGCGACATCGAGTTACACTGTCGTCATAGCACAACCCAAATACCTCTGTAGGCATCAGCGCCCTCGACTTTCGCTACCCAATAATCCTCAGGAACTAGTTTTGTCCGGACTCCTCACAGGATCAACTTTAGAACCTCCCCCTTAGAGGCTCAAGGCAGTACCAACCTATGGTACTCCTGAGAAGTTCATCCCAAGGGAGCGCCTTTTTCTCCAGAGCCATTTTCAAAACACTTTATACTATACACATATAGTATCTTCCAAATCACACCTAGTATGAATCTCATATAAATCTCCTTTCTCAAAATCGATTATTCCAAAATCGATAATTCTCAAACTAGGCTTTCCAAATTCCCATATTGATTTTACCCAAAAATCAAAAGCCTTTCCAAATCCAAAGGTTCCAAAAACCTTTCTCAAAATCATTCTCATAAGATCCTTTACATATATATATATATATATATATATATATATATATATATATATATAACTTTGAAAAAAATCTTCGGGTCATTTCAAACTTGTATAAAACCCTTTTTATACTTCAAATATTTCAAAAAAATCCTTTCCTTTCGGCAAAAGGTTCAACAAGGGAAGATCTATCTTACATATCAAAGATATATATGTCTTTGTTTATTCAAATCAAATATTCAATTTTGATTGCTCTATAAAGTCGCTTACCAAATTACTTACTTCTATAAAGTAAATTTTACCATGGAAATATCCAATTTCCACTTTTATTCATTGTATATCTCACAAAATATACCTTCCATTTCAAAAAAAAAACATTCCACATTTCTAATTCATAAATTTCCAATATCAATTCCATTTAGACCCGTACAATGTACACATATCATCCGTACGCTATATCAATCTGATCGCTCACTCGATCACACAATTTCACTTCCGAACTAGTATCGTCCCCCGACTTCCTAGTGCAGACACAGATCTGGTTTCTTGATCAGAAACCGTCATTCTCCTTGCATCGCTATAACTATGATAGAGAATATCCAGATCCAATCAACAATGCATATCCAGGTTCGTCGTCGAAAATCGAGTGAAAATCCCAATTCAGATCGATATAATTATTTCGAAATTCTGTGCTAGAATCTGGATCAAATCACTATGCAAATAGAATAATATACGTGCATCCTACGTATTTATCTTCATTGATTATTAACTAAATCAATTCTCTTTTCCATTCACATTCACTTAAATTCTATCCACTTATCCACAATCGCTTAAACCCTCATTTGGATTATCACCTCAATTCTTATCTCAAATGGATATTCATTCATAAACAGTTTGAACTCTGTGCAGCTTAAATTTAGAAATAGCTTGAAAAGTTTAAAAATAGATAAGTAGTTTGAAAAATAATTATTTGTTCGTAAAATATCTGTAAAATAGTTAAGTAATTGTAAAATAGTTGGAAAATACTTAAATAGTTATAGTAATTTTAAATAATTGAAAAATAGTTGTAAAATAGTAATTAATTTGTAAAATAGTTGAAAAGCAGTAATTGGTTTACAAAATAGTTGTAAAGTAGTTAAATAATTCTGAAAGTAGTTATAAAATAAGTACAAAATAGTTTGGAAAAATTAATTTATATCAAAACAATTTATTTTGAAATAGTCCAGAGTCAAATTGATCAATTCCTAACCTCCATTTTTAATCAATTCAATTTAAGTTGACTCAATTTCAATTTAAATAATTTCAATTCCCATTGAAATTGATTTCACCCCAATTCAAGTTGAATTAACCTTAGTTTCTTCCTAAATTTAACTTTATTCAACCTTGATCTCAGAGTCTACTAATTCAAATAAATTTCAATTGAACTAGTTCCAATTTCAATTCATTTCAACTCCAGTTTGAATTAATCCCAATTCCAAACCCCATTTCCAAATCAAGTTGAATTATTCATGATTTCCTCCTAAATTCAATTCAAATTCCATTTGAATCTAAAACTATTCAACTTTAATTACAATTCCAAATTATTCAAATAAATTTGGAATAATTTCAAATTGAACCCACCTCAAATTTCAAATCATTTCAAATCAATCCACTTCAAATTTTCCATTTGAATTTTTAAACTTATTCATCTTTAATCACAAGTCCAATTAATTCAAATCAAATTCAATTTGAACTAATTCAATTCAAATTCCAAATTTAAACCATCCCAAATTATATAAATTCGAGTTAACTTTTTTTAATGTTGATTTAATACTTTAAATCAAATCAACTTATATCTTTAATCCATTTAATTTAGAATTCAAATTCCATTTTTAACTTATTTCAAAGTTCAAATAATTCAAATCCTTTTTAAACAACTACATCTTTGAAATTCAATTTATCATCAAATTTAAATTTTGAAATCAAACTTTTGAAATTTTATTTTAAACATTCAAATCTTAAGTCCAAAATGATTCCATTTTACCTTAATAATGGATATATTACCACACCCCATTTCTTTAAACAAAACCAATTCACAGTTTAAAGATTATTATTAGTAATAGGGTAAATATCATCCAATTATTTTAAAACATCCATCCATTTCCAATTTTCAGATCTCAAACCCAATTTGAGATCACTCAAACTCTCAATTCCAATCAACCATTTAACTTCCCAAGTTAAATCTTAATTTCATCTAGAAATTTCCAAATCAGGTTGGTCATTCAAACTTATTTAACTTCTTCCAAGTTAAATTCAATTTACTTAATCCGGTCAAATTTACACAATTTGAATTCCCATTCAAATTTTAAACTTCAGATTAATATCCTTCCCACTTAAGTTTAAAACCTACTTCACTTTCGGTTTCACATCATATTCCAAGGAAAATTCAAAACTCAACCTTAGAGTTCACTTCCTTTACATACTTGGTTACTTTTAAATTTTAAACCACCTTTGGTTTTAAATTCAAACAAATTCCTTTAAAATTTCAAACAACCCTTGTTTGAAATAGGACCCTTTCATTTGAATATATTAGATAACATCTCTTATTTTAAAATAAGATCATATTCAAAATAGTTTGAATAATATTATTTCCTTTGACATTTTGAAACCAATTCAAATGTTTAAATTTAGAATTCAGAACTTCACAATTTGAAACCCACTTTAATTTACATCCTTTCAAATTTACAAGTTACTTTTTTTAAATGGTTACTTCCTTAAAACATTTTATTGTTTATTGGAAAACAATCATCCATTATTAAACACAATAACCATTCTATTTCTCTGGCTTGAAACTAATTCTAATTCATCTTATTTTGAAATTCTTCCCCAACTTCAAGATTTAATTTCAGTTTGAATCCATTTCAAACTTATCTTTGATTTAATTTCAATTTGGTTGTATTTCTTTTACCACTTAATTTAATTTCAATAATTTAACAACCAATTACCTTAACATTTATTAGAAAGAAATATTGCTATATATATCAAAATATATTCTTATAAAATCATTTAAAATCTTTATATAAGAAAATAACAAGTACGCTCTCATATATATATACTCAACTCATTCTAGGGTACCATTGACCCTATCCTTAACGAGTAATCCCATCAGAGCCAAGGTTCTCGCTTAACCTTCAGCTCCGATACGAAATGTAACGACCCGGAAATTTCGATCCCGAAAATTCCAGATAGTTAGGAAAAGAAGAAAAGAGAAAGAAGAAGAAACAAAAACTAGTCAACGAAACCTCACATTCGCAGCGGATCAATATATAATATAACATAAATAACGGTTTTATAAAGAAAAACTGCATCGGTACAATTATAGTCTTTTATACATCAGAGTTACAACCATTTGAACACACTGGACAATTTTAAACAACATGTCCAAGACAACTATAATATATACAGCGGTATATGCTCCAAACATTCCTACCATCTAGTTCCCCTCCTGAGCTCCAAAACGTCCTCACCAGAAAATCTGTAATACTCGGTCTGACCCGAGCATTACATCAAAGTAACACTCAGGCCAGGCTGGAAACCAACGTGAGTAAACCCATTAAACATGAATTATAAAAGCATACAACTTATATATAACCCGGGTAACTTGCTCATCAATACAAGTTCACAACTTGCTATAGTCAACACTTATATTCACAATCAATTCCAAAGTTCCTTTACTTAGTTTTAAATGGTCCAGTCATTTAAAATATTCCATTTCAGCCTATTGATTTCACATATCAATCTATAAAGAATCAAAGTAGGTTACAAATCGAAGTGGGTTCGGGTATTTCTGATACCCGTCCCCAGTCTCTTCGGATCCAATACCATCTTAACCCAAGATAATCAAATGAAATACAATTCAACTTTAAATACAGGATGTCACTTTACGCAGCAATTCATCTCAATAGATAACCACATTATTACTGTTCAACCCAATTATATCACAAAAAATTTCATATCAGAAATATCACATAATCCAGGGAATCTATATCATTCAATTATTCATAAGCAAGATACACCTTTCAATTAATTTAAATAAATTAAATTAATTTCTTTAATCACTTTTAATCCTGCTTACATAATCATTAATTAATTACAAACAAATAATTAATCATCCTTTAATTAATTACAATTAAGTAATTAATCCTTAATTACTTCCCTTAAGTAATTTACCTTTAATTACTTCCATCTGGTAATTATCTTATTGATTAATTATCCTAAATTAATTAACCTTGATCATTAATTACTTTAACCTTTAATTGCTAATTAATTAACCCTCAATAGATTAATCCTTTAATCACAGTAAGTAATTATCATTTAAGAAATTAATCTCTAACTACTTAATTAATTTGTCATTTATTACGAATTAAATAAATTTGTAATTAATTAACTCATAATTAATTAAATTAAATTAGTTAGCACAATCTTTAATCATTAATTAATTAAATTAATTACTCATTAATTACTTTATTAATCTTATTAATCCTTAATCATTCCAAGGTCTTAATTAACCTTAATATAAACCATTTGTCTTTATTAAATGTCTAAATTTTCATAAACATATTTAAAACATTTATCTTTATGGTTAACTTACTTAATTAAATAATTAAATTCAACTTTAAAATAACTTAAGCACTTAACTTTACAAAATTAAGTTAAAAAAATTATAACTTCCTTAACCAAGTAATTTAAAATATTTATTATATAATAGTTTAAACTAAATTCATTTTAAATTTTAAAAAAAACTGTTAAAATTCAACCTCGGGTCCAACCCGTATAGTACTCGAGCCTTGGCCCGAGACTTTCCTAATTCCATTGTTATGTTGTATCTGCGATACTTAGGGATTTAAGTAAATAAATTAATTTATTATAATTATTAAACCAGATAGATTAAATTTGTAAATCATTCTTATTTAAAATTTTAAACTTGATAGCTTGTTTAATTTAGCCTTGAACCTGCTACTAAACTTCCCCTTATTTTTATTTTTAAGAAAACAGGTTAACACGATTTCTTTGTTTTAATCTGATCTCTTATCTTTAAAAAAGCTATATTACCCATACAAAGAAACTCAAGCTTGACCTATCTTTCGAGCCAAACTCGCACTTCACTTTCCTACAAAACCTCGAGCAAAACACCATTCTACCCGAAGATGAAATCTTCTTTTCCGATGCCCCAAAGCACCAAGCTACCCCTTGATACATGAAACACGTGTGCACATGCACATCGTCGCAGTCCATCACCTTTCATCGCCAACTACCCCCACGCGTCACTCACGACCACGCCATCACGTCTACCTGCCTGGAACTCGTCGCCACACTTTCCCTTACCGATTCACCTTCCTACCACTAAGTGGAAATATTTCACTCAACCAAAATCACATCGCGACGACGAACTAGAACGCCAACGACCACCAAATGTTGACTCGAGTTTCCCTGTTCCCTACTTCATCTTCCTCCATACCGCATGCTTCTTTTCCCTTGAGCAGCACGTTATTCCCCTCAACCCGACATCGTTCCACAGGCTACACTAAACCCTAGTTTCACCTCGGCCAGTCAACTCACCCACTAAAAAAAATCGAACCCATTTTTCCAGAGCTCGCCACCCCTTCAGCCAACCCCTGGCTAAAAATCGATCCCCATGACCCATTGGTTCGTCGGAATTTGGTGAAAAACCAATTTCTATTCAACTTCCAAATTTCCATTCGATACTATACAAAACAACTCGAGACCTTAAACAAAAATCATCATTTCCAATAGTGAACCCATTCATATAAGTAAATGTTTATTTTACACCATTCGAATTTTCCACATTTATGTTCATTACTGTTATTTCCATTTTTTTACAATAGTTACTAAATGCTTTTACTTGAAACCATTTTTAGAAATGAAATTACATTAGTTCAAGTATTTTCTTTTTAATGTTCATGGTCTAATATTGTTTCCTTGAGATAGTATGAATTTTTTTTAGGTTGATCAGTGATGTAACTCAAACAGAGTAGATAGATTACATACAGACATGCGTAGCCCTTTTTATATTCATATAATTATATTCATTCAAACCATATTTACCACAATACTACACCGATTTATCATTGCATCCAAGATAAGAACAGACTTGAACATTTTTCAAATAAATTGTTTACTCACCTGTATGCAAACAGAGGACATGCCTATATCCCGGTCTGGAACTTGTTTGTTGATTTGTATCTCTGCTCAGATTTGAAGCCTTGAACAGATGACGTTGTTGTTTGAGTTTGCAGTTGTTCAAATTGAAGTTGTTGAAACTGTTATTGTTTGTTTGATCGATTTTTTTAAGTCTTTGAAATGGAAGAACATGAAGAAAGAAAGTAAAAAATGTTTTTGAACTGAAAACCGGTTTTCTCTAGAATACTCACTGTATATTTTCAATCAAAAGGAACAATATAAGCCACTTGTTAACTTGAATGGTACTTAAGCTACAAGTGTAAATTACATGCTATTATCATTATACAAATGTAAAAAAATCTATATTTAAATTATTCTTTTGTTTTAATTAATTTCTTAAATTTATGTAATATGTTTCTAAATGTTTATAAATACACAAATTTCATAAACTTCATTTAAATGTTACAAATGTTTGTATCCATTTTCATATTAATTCAAGCTTTTATATTAATATGCTATGTTTATATAGATTTTTAATTTGCTATGAAATATCCACAAAGAAAGGATAATTTAAATCTTTTATTAAATTCTATTTAAACTTAGGCTTATCAAAATTTTAGCTTACTAATATTTATTTTGTTTTTTTTGAAAAGATGAATTTTGCCAAATTAAATAATTATACCAGGTTATTATCAGATAAATATTTATCCAGATAACTATTTATTATCAGATTTATTTGTTTTCACTCTATAAATCAGTATTTCTATTAATTAACCCAATTAATTATCAAGTAACAGATATTCCAAAATCCGGGTTATCACAATAATTTTGTAATATAAAATTAGCCTAAACAGTGTCATAATTATTTTAAAATGGCAAACTATTTAAAATTTACATTGTTTGTGATATACATTTAGTAGTAAAGTTATCCATGTTATATATGTATGTACGTGATATATATATATATATATATATATATATATATATATTAAACAATTTGGCCTTGTTTTAAATGGAAAACCCCAATAATGATATTTACAACACATAAAGATTAAAATATATATTTATACATGTAGTTTCAAATGGTTATAGGTGACAGTGTTTGCACATATAAAATCGTTGCAAAATATGTGGAATAATCTACACTAAAATATGTGATGTATAATTAAAATTGAGATTATATTTTATTTAAAATAGGTAACAACATGCCATCAAATGACAAAAATTTCCATAGATCACTTTATGTAATTATCTTTTATTTAAACCTATTTAAATTACATCGATATCGTATATCAATGTGAGTAAATATAACTTTTATAATATATTTAAATAATACAAACAACTCCCAAACATCAACTAAATTAAATAATAATTAATATTTCTTAAATACTAGTAAATTCAATTAATTTATAACATTTTATAGATTATTTAAATCATGTGGTTTTCGGAGAATCCATCATTACGGTCGTGCAACTCGAAGGTGTAAATTCAATCAGTGATTAATATCAAACAATTCGAATATTAATGCTCAAACACCACCTTAGCTAGTGGTGTGAAATTTTGACTAAATTTATTACCTGCACATCATTTGGTAAAAATCCAATTTTACTTATAATAAGTAGTACCTAGTAGTAACGTAATCAATTCTCTTTGTTAGACTATATCATAATAAGATTTATGGAATTTGGTTTTGATAAAACCCCAACACCATCCACATTGAACTTTGTAATTCTAAACAGGTATGTTTGGATCAGTAATAACAATTATTATTAATCGTATTGCTCTGGCTAGAAACTTTATTTTTGAGTTGACTACAATTGACGGTAATACTAACCCCATATAACCGAGAAGACGAATTATTTACTGAATAGTGTTTCACTTCCAATGCTTCAATACAGACATAACTATAGTCGTTCGATGAATGCCATGCCACGATTTAACTATATCAAAGTGGAGTGTCGATACTAATGTTCCATAGTATTCTCAAGTCGAAGGAATTGTGTAACATCATCAATTTGTGATTATCTATTAACCTTATTTATATTAATCAACAGAGAACTTTCTAGTAAGTCATTCAATAGTTATCCAATAATTGTAGTACGTGACCACTTGGTTCCTCTAGCAGCCATGAGAAGTACATTACCCAACATTTGGAGAGTGTTATTTACTATAGTCTATACGGACGAATCGATATCCTTTCTCGAAACATCTTAAATAGGAACATTTAAAAAAACATGTTATTTACACTGTGATAAAATTCTCTTGATCATAACACCATGTAATTACTATCACATAATATATTATTTAAGGATTTTCCATCTATATACTTTAAATTAATTACTTAATTATTTATACCACTATATAACAAGTATATGGTAGGAAGAAAAAATAATAATTTAGAACAAGATTGTTCGTAAAGTTAGATATATATAACAAACTGCATAGTTACCCCTATTGCCATAACTTTACCAATCTCCCACTTACACTTAGGATCAATTGTGGAATCAAATTCCAACTGCTGCGACCGGTTTTCTCAAAAACTAGTCGTGTCAGTCCCTCAGTGAACGAGTATGTTATTTTGTTTTAGTCACCTACTCTTTCAATTAAATCTTACCATAGCTGACAAACTGCCTTTATCATATAGAACTATTCAGAATATGTTCCTCGACTTCTATTGAGCTCTAAGTTGTTTTACGAACCATATTGCAATTTTATGATCATATAATAGTGCCACGAGATTCATAACATTTAGAATCATCCCTAGATCAGCGATAAATTTATGCATTTACTTATATTTCTTACATTGCAATATCCATTGGTTGAATAAGCCACTACTTACTATTTTGAATGAGTCTAACTTCAAGTTCTTAACTTAGATTTAAACATGAATTTAACATTGTCACATTATACTCGATATCATTAATGAAGTTCGAGCCTGTGCACTTCTTCATAAGGAGTTCGTTGTTTCTATGAATAATTCTCTAGTATTTCATTAATACCTAAGAACATCTAAACTGCAATTAAGTGATCTAAATTTGGATTTGTTATTTTCTACGTGCATTGAATACATGAGTTGTTTGCATTAAAATTGGTCACAAACCCCAAATATAGTGAAAGCACCAGTGTATGAACACATATCAGCAATAAATGATCACAAATCATAGATCTAAGTAATGTAGAGGATAAAAAATGAAAAATAATAAACTTAAAACGGAAAGAAATTGTCAAAGACACAAGATTTACAGTGGTTCGGCTATCTCCGGCCTACACCCACTTCAAAAGTTAATCTTTTATTGACTTTTCTTACTGGTTAAAACTGATTAGAATGGATTACAGTGATGAAATTCGAGTACAACAGCAGCCTTGTAGTGCAAAGATGTTTTCGACAGAGTTTGGACATTGGATAGCCAAAAGATCCCTTATCTATAGGCTCTGAGGTGCTATTTATACGCATAGGATGCAAATATCTCGCTCAGATCTCGGAGGACTTCTTCTGGCATGTAGGCGGGCCCACGCGATCGATCCCGTTCAATTTGCATTTGGTCTGTGATCGATACAAACCAATTTTGTATCGATCAAGATTTGGCCCAATCGAGCCGAAACTTGGCATGAACATTCCTTAGGTCGTACGTAAGCTCCTATGTAAATTCCTTAGCATTTGGACTTGTGGGTTGCAAGTTATGATCGATGCAAACTTGGGTTTTTCGGTTGTCATTCTCTTCGCATTGATGCTGTTCGAATCGATTACTTCATATCGATGACCATGCACGTGATCAGACTACGTGGCGCTAAATTCCTGGGGTCGATCCACTTTTCATGCCGAGCGACCGAGTCTTATTCGTATCGAATGCCGAAGCCTTGTTCGTATCGATATTAGTTGTTCCGTTCTGTTCGTATCGGTCCTTGCGCACTCCGAAAGCACATGCCTTCGTATCCATTACCACTCGCATTTCGTATCCATGTGCTACCATCCATCAGTTAACGTTTTCGGTCTTCTTCGAATCCATCAACCATGCCTCTGTTCATATCCATCGACCAACCCTCCTTCGCATCGACTCAAAGTATCCAATGTTGATTGATACGAACAGTATCGATTCTAAGTGGTCATGTTGATCGATACGAACAGTATCGGTTTGAAGTATACTGCTACGCTTCATCCTGATTGATGAGAAATCATTGAGTCGAACAAACCACCATGCACCTATGTTTCAATCCAAGTCCACAGTCATCGAGTCAAAACCCATTTAATCCTTCTCCCAGATCGGTACGAACGTCTTGTTCGTATCTATGGGTATCGATACGAATGAGATTCCCTTGAGCATGCATCCATCAGTATCTCAAACAAACGAACTCCTTTTGACTTGAAATTTGAAACATAGCCTTTTCGAGCCTTGCTTTTCACTTGCTAGCAATTTCACCTCGATCGGAGCTTGGTCAAATTTTGATGGCATCGATCACAGCCTTGTTTCTAAACGATCTCCAATCCTAAAATCCATCCTTTCCAGCTAATTTGTTGATATTCCAGCCTTGACCAAAAGGTGGGATAACAATTGACCCCCAAAACATGCCTTGTGGTAAGAAGGTAAGTTTTGAATAATTAAATCTGAAGTCCATATTCCATCTACAGCCATACCATCCGATTCATAATTCAATCCATTACCAACCATCCCATCCGAATGCATCATTCTTGACTGCTCCAAGTCGATGTCTGATTCCAAATCTAGTAACCAAAGCCTTAGCCAATTCCATATCCATCCGAACCAATAATCGAGTCCTAATCCATCCTTATCCAATAACCAATAACGGAATCCAGGACCTCTCCTGGTCGATATCCAAATCCTTTGTCGTTCATAGCCGATATTCGTATCCATAACCTCTCTGGGTTCTTGCCAAGCGTAATCCACACTCGGCGACCTGTGCTAAACAATGCCTTGGTATCTATGGTCTAGGGTCCCTGAAAGTCGAGTTATGCCATGGCTTATGTCCTAAGCCGTATCCTGGTCGCTCCGGACCCTTGCTGAGCATAGTCCATACTCAACGACCTGAAGTAATAATCGATAATATAGGTTCTAAGTCCTAGGCCGAATCCTGGTCTCTCCGGACCCTTACCGAGCATAGTCCATACACGATGACTTGAAATAGTAACCAATAAATATTGTGGGGCTAAGTCCTAGGCCGAATCTTGATCTCCCCGGACCCTTGCCGTGCATAGTCCATACTCAACGACCTGAATTAGCTAATTCACCACGTTCGGACGAAAAGACTTACCCCTTGCCAGGCAAAATCCATACCCGATGACCATTTACCAAAAACCAGACAAAAAGCCAACCAAAATCCAATCCAAAATCCAGATCAGTTTGGAAAACCGAAAATCCGCATCAGAAATCCAAACCAATATCCAAACATGAAAATAATCATCTAAACAAAAGTCCAAACCAGAAAAAAAATCAGGAGTTCAAACCAAACTCCAAAACCAAACTAGAAAAAGCGAGTGTCAAAACCAAAGAAAAAAGAAAAAATAGGTTTCACTAACCATAGCGTCGTGGTTTATCATCATCTCAGAGCATGCCTAGGGGACATCCCCGTCCCCATACACGAGTAAGGGACTTAATCATTTGCCTAGAGTTTGCTACTTATTCCATATCATCCCTGTTAGGTGATAACCAATCGACCATCATTCCTGGACCTCGCGCCATCGTTGTTCAAGGTAGATGGTGGCTGCTCCTGTTCCACCGCGGCATTCCGTGCTCCGACATCTTGTCACAACTGAACATTCCTTACGTGCTCCTCAATTATATCTTTTAGATGCCTGCAGCAGTTGGTACCATGTCCGTCTAAATCGTGAAAGAGACAGTGTCTACCATATGCCCTCTTACATTCCGAGGGTTCTCTCCTTGCAGACCTTTGGTAGGGAAGGCGATTCTGAGTCTCCATGAATAACCGTTCTAACGTCTCGTTCAATCCTATGTAAGTGGAAAATTTTGGCTCTCCCCATCGCTTCCTAACTTTTCCTGATTCATCATCTAGCTTCCTTTTCTATTTTTCCCTATCTTTATCCGAGCTTCCACTGGATGGCCCTCCATCCTCAGCCGCATTCACCTCCTTTAATTTCATATCTGAATACGCATCTTCCTACCACAGGAACCTATCAGCTTCGTGAAAGAATTCCCCAGGATCCATTGGTGGGTCCCGTATCAATGACACTTTGAAATCCGAATTCTCTCTGACTCCGAATACTGGTGCCATTAAAACGATCGATGGATCCAGCCGATCCACTGAAGCAATCGCTGCACTGAACCGAGTTAAGAAATCTCTGAGAGGTTCTTTTGTCCTTTGCTTTACCGACATCAATGTTATTACATTCGTTGGCCTTTTGATATGAACCCAAAACTGCTTCGGAAACCTGTCCATCAATTTTGTCCATGTCCTGATAGATCCCTCTTCCAACCGTCTGAACCACATAGCATCTATATCCGTCAAGTACAGAGGGAAACATCGGGCCATCACTTCCTCTGATGCCCCTAGCACTTCCATATGTCTCGTGTATCTCATCAAGTGATCAGTAGGATTAGCCTCGCCATTGTACACCTCCAGAGTAGGTAGCTTGAATTTCGGTGGGTTTCGGGCCATTCTGATTTCACGGGTAAACAGGCTCTTGTTTACTCCTTTCAGATATTTGTTTGTCAAACCTCCACGCATATTTTGTTTGATAATCTCAACTTATCTAGCTTTGTCCATCAAGGGTTGCCCCTGAGTCCCCGATGGAATTCTGGTACGTATTCTTCATCACGCGCTCCTGCATTCCTGCCAGCATCTTATTGTGTGGTGTCACCTGGAATTCCTCCATGAACTGGTCCATCATTTCCGGATGGTATGCCTCCATGTCGGGATCCATCCTGATTAACGGTCATGTGCTGATTAGTGGCTGCGCCTTGTTAAGCCCTCCGTTTGATTACCTGTTGGGTCCTTTTGTTCCAACTCCGTGGACCTGAACTCCAGCAACTCCAGCTGTTACCACCTGCCCAAATTGTCTGAGAAGGTTCTGCATCATTTCCTCATGTCTTTTCAGAAACTCCTCATGCATGGCTCCCATCATCATCTCCATCTCGTCTCTAGTAGTGAAGGCTAAAGTCTGATTAGCTCCTAAGGATGCTTCCTGGCTTCCTCCATACTGATCTATCTCTGCTCTTTGCCTTCTTGTTGATTGCTTTGTCATGGTTTCTTCCATATTCGATCCTTTAGCCTTTCAAATCTGAACTCCAAATCTTGTATAGAGGGTGCAAGTTCTTCTCAGTGAAAGCATCAAAGTGTTTGTTCCAAAATTGATCACAAGACCTAAATATTGTGAAAGCTCCAGTGTATGAACACAGATCAGTAATAAATGATCACAAATCACAGATCTAAGTAATGTAGAGGATAAAAAATAAAGAATAATAAATTTAAAATGAAAATAAATTGTCAGAGACACAAGATTTATAGTGGTTCGGCTATCTCTGACCTACATCCACTTCTAAAATTAATCTTTTATTGACTTTTCTTGCTGGTTAAAACTAACTACAGCGGATTATAGTGATGAAATTCGAGTACAACAGCAGCCTTGTAGTGCAAAGATGTTTTTGACAGAGTGTGGACATTGGATAGCCAAAAGATCCCTTTTCTGTAGGCTCTGAGGTTCTATTTATAGGCGTAGGATGCAAATATCTCGCTTAGATCTCAAGGGACTTCTTCTGGCACGTAGGCGGGCCCACGCGACCGATCCCATGCAATATGCACTCGGTCCGTGATTGATACAAACCAATTTCGTATCGATCAAGATTTGGCCCAATCAAGCTGATACTTGGCATGAACATTCCTTAGGTCGTACGTAAGCTGCTGTGAAAATTTCATAGTATTCGGACTTGTAAGTTTCAAGTTATGATCGATGCAAATTCGGGTTTTTGGTTGTCGTTCTCTTCGCGTCGATGCTGTTTGAATCGATCACTTCGTATTGATGACCATGCACGTGATCAGATGACGTGGCGCTAAATTCTTGGGTCGATCCACTATTCATGCCGAGCAACCGAATCTTATTTGTATCGAATACTGAAGCCTTGTTCGTATCGATATTAGTAGTTCTGTTCTGTTCGTACCGATCCTTGAGCACTCCGAAAGCGCATGCCTTTGTATCCATTACCACTAGCAGTTCTTATCCATGTGCTACCATCCATCTGTTAACATTTTCGATCTTCTTCGTATCCATCAACTATGCCTCCTTTCATATCCATCGACCAACCCTCCTTCGCATCGACTCAAAGTATCCAATGTTGATCGATACGAATAGTATCGATTCGAAGTAGTCATGTTGATCGATACGAATAGTATCGATTCGAAGTATACTACTACGCTTCATCCTGATTGAAAAGAAATCATCGAGTCAAACAAACCACCATGCACCTATCTATTCAATCCAAGTCCATAGCCATCGAGTCGAAACCCATTTAATCCTTCTCCCTGATCGATATGAACATCTTGTTCGTATCTACGGGTATCGATATGAACGAGATTCCCTTGGGCACGCATCCATCAATACCTCAAACAAACGAACTCCATTCGACTTGAAATTTGAAACACAGCCTTTACTAGCCTTGGTTTTCACTTTCTAGCAATTTCACCTCAATTGAAGCTTGGCCAACTTTTGACGACATCGATCACAACCTTGTTTCCAGTCGATCTCCAATCTGATATCCATCCTTTCCAGCTAATTTGTTGATATTCTAGCCTTGACCAAAAGGTGGGATAACATTTGCCTCCCAAAACATACCTTGTGGTAAAAAGGTGTGTTTTGAATAGTTTCGAATCCGACATTCGAAATCCATATTCTGTCTATAGCCATACCATCCGATTCATAATCCAATCCATTACCAAGCCATTCCATCCGAGTGCATCATTCTTGACTGCTCCGAGTCGATGTCCTATTCCATATCCATCCGAATTGGATAATCGAGTCCTAATCAATCCTTATCCAATAACCAATAACCGAATCCAGAACCTCTCCGAGTCGACATCCAAATCCTTTGCCGTTCATAGTCGATATTCGTATCCATAACCTCTCCGGGTTCTTGCCAAGCTTAATCCACACTCGACGACCAATGCTAAGCAATGCCTTGGTATCTGTAGTCCAGTGTCCCTAAACGCTGAGTTATGTTATGGCTTAAGTCCTAAGCCGTATCCTGGTCGCTCTGAACCCTTGCCGAGCATAGTCTATACTTTACGACCTGAAGTAATACTCGATAATATAGGGCCTAAGTCCTAGGCCGAATCCTAATCTCTCCGGACCCTTGCTAAGCATAGTCCATACTCAATGACCTAAAATAGTAACTAATAGATATTGTGGGGCCTAAGTCCTAGGCCAAATCTAGGTCTCTCCAGACCCTTGCCGAGCATAGTCCATACTCAACGACCTGAAATAGCCCATACTCTTTCGAATTGACCTCTTCCTTTGTATCCATCTTATACATTGCTCTTCATGTCGATTCTTGTCCGTGGTTTCGTATCGATGCTTAGCTCCTATCTTCGTATCGAACAGAAATGGGATCGACATGAAATGTATAGCTATTTAACGAGTTGATTTTGATCGATCCGGGAAGTACTGAAAGCTATTAAAATCTGATGGATATAAATGATGGATGTTGAGTGGTGGACTTGTGCTCATTTCATATCGATCTGGATGGATACAAAAAGATGGATATGTATTGATGGATACAAAATTTGCTAGATGGATGGATATGAAATAGACATGCTTCACATGGATTTTGATCGATCCATACCTTATGTATATGAACTCCGATTGACCTGAAATTTGGTTTGTTGCCTTTTATAGCTTCGCTTGTCATACTATGCTAATTGTAGCCCGATCTCGACTCAAACCAAGCTTGCTTGTATCCGTCGTGGACCGTTAGATAACTGATCTCTGGGCCGGATTGTCTTCAGTCCCTAGTCAAGTCTTGGTGTCACGACCATGCCCAAAGGGGGGATAACATTTGCCCCCCAAAGTACATCTTGTGTGAACATGACGTGCTTTGATAAGCTGCAATCTTCATTTTGAAATGGTTTATCCGATTTGCTGAAAAATTGTTGTTCATCGTTCTGATTGTCACCAGGCCAGCATTCAATTCCTATTAACTTTGAAAATCAAATGTTAATAATGGCATATATGAACATATGTTAACCTGACTTCCATTCGCGTTTGCACATTCATGGGTCGTTGTCAAGTTATTTTTCCTTGTTTGGGTCGAGTCTCATATCAATCCTCTCCTAGATCAATGTGAAATCCAACTTGGAATGATGTTCGGTGGTCATTTTTTGATCCATTTCTTCATATCGATCCTCTCTTGGATCAATCTGGGATGTATGAAGGTAGGCTTCATACCGATGGACACAAAACTTTGGGTCTCGAATAGATGGATACGAAAGTGATGTTTCGTATCAATGGAGTTGAACGGTCCAAACATAATCATGCAGTGATCTTCGTATCGATGGATGCGACATAGTGGGATTTAGATCGATTCGCATCGATGGATATGTGGATTGCTTTGTATTGATGGATAAAAAATTTGTTCTTTTTATCGACGGATACGAATGATCTAGATATAATTGTGCATCGCCCTTTGTATCGATGGGAGTTGACTGCTTCTATTGGTTTACATGACTGGAATACAAATCATCCCCTAGGTCGATGCATTGATTTTGGACTTAGAAAATTTTTTACTTTCTTTTGCTATTTCGTATCAATTGAAGAAAATAAATAACTGTAGAGTCTTCGTCTTCCAAATAGCAAATCATCAATCCTTAATCCAAATTCTTCAAACTAGGTAATCGATAGACTAAGACCATTCTTAAAGCGATGAGATTCGAGTACCCTGCCACTACGTTCATGGTGATGGCCATTTACGACGCCGTTGGTACTAGATCATGGTTAGGGTAAGGCCGAGGGAGCCACTTAGAGAAAAGGAAGAAGGAGGGTACTGGAAGGATTCGATGGAGTCATTGGCTCCACCTCTACCTCAAATTGTATCAATAGGAGATGGTGGAAGGCTGCCTCCATGGTCGATCTAAGAATCATGGAAATTCATATCGATGCTGATTGATGGATACAAAACTAATTGCCTTGGACTGATATGAATCGATCGACATGAAGATGATCCATACGAATGAGCTATCGATACGAAACGTGTCGATGCAAATAGGTTATCGTTGGATCGATACGAACTTACGCTTCAGAGGAACCATCAAATTCAAACCATGATGGATACGAAACTAATTGCCTTTTGCGTACTCGAACACTTAACTACGATGAGCTTTAGCCATGCATATTTGGATTTGACTATAAAACTGCATATATGACTACCCTTCAAAGCTCGTCGATGGAATTGTAACTTAAAAAACATAACCAATCTTTACATGGATCATTCTTTGAAGTCAGGATGACACAGTTGAGAAGGTTAGCGATGGCGATCACTTCGATCGAATCTTAAAGTCTTGTCGCTTTATCATCGTTCAAACTTGTAGAAATTTAGAGTGTTAAGTAGCACTTCATTACACAACACGATCACTCACCTTGCACCGATGGGAACACGGGTTTCTTACCATATAATAATGGTTTTTGTTAAGTTCAATAGCTATGGATCCTGGAAGCTCTGAGTAGCATGAAGTTCAGAGCCCCCCGTTTCCTAAAATTGGAAGGCCGGATGTCGTGGCGAATGTAGTGAATCCTACCCCAGATGAACTGCCGGGTGTAGTGTTGGTGTTGAATCCGGAGGACTCGGTTCGGTCCGAGATTTTAGAAGATATGCAGGGAAAAAGTTGTATTAGGCATGGACTATCTTTGGAAGAAGTTCTATTACCGAGGCCAGAAGATAAAGCGCATAATCCCCTAAAGGTGTTTACCACATGCAATAGTTTCATGTGTGTAGCTAGGACATTGCCCCGTTTAACCAATTCATTCGGGATGTACTATTTTTTTTGAGGATCGAACCTTCTGAACCGCATCCCAATGGATACGCGCTTCTCAACAGTCTATACATCATATTTATGGAGCATCTCCTTAGACCCCCGACCATCGATGAGATCAAATACTTATTCAATGTCAAGAGTCGGGGGGATAAACCATCGTTGACTTTTCTGGAAGCGGCCATGAACTTCCAAGTGGTGGCCGGTGTTTGGAGTAAACTGAGCTACTTGAAGACAGAGTGGTTCTTTGTGAGATGTCCAACGGGTTTCGCTAGGCGATGGTTAGTCGGATGTAAGTGCTTTAACTTCTTCATCAATTAACTAGGTAATATAAATTGATGCTAAATCCATTACTGAATTTCATTCACAACTTCTATTCCATGGCCCAAAGGAGCATCGTTTAAAGAGATAGTGAGGAAGCTTCATGCGGTGCCTGCAGAACTCAAAGAAATAGATAAAGTTCTTATTAACAATAACTTGATCATCGTCACGCTCATAGATAGAGGTCGTAGTATTGGGTTGGCTGGGGTTCCCAGAGTGGGCCCAATAAGACATAGTGGAAGATGGGCTCCTATTGTGCCCTCAATCGAGGGAGCTCAAAGTGCACCTGGAGTCACAATCATCTAACTGGGCGATGACGAGAGTATAGCAACTAGGCATGAGCCCACGGGCTTGCCTCCGTAGGGCCTTCGGTGATCAGAATAAAAAAGAAGGGGCAAAACCCTAGTCCATAAAGCTAAGAGGCAAAAGATTATTGAGACGACTTCACCCGTTGCAACTTCTACAGGTCTGGAGACCTCTTCTCCGTCGGTGGAAGGTTCATTGAAAGGGTTGCTAGATGTTCCTATCCCAGAAGACATATCTACATTCCATGATTTCGGGTTAGAGGGGTCCCACTCCCTATCACGAATTGGTGCAGGCCTAACTTCTTTAGACATAGGGGAGCAAAGTCCTACGAGAAAGGCTACTGCAATCGGTCGGTTGGAGGGGGTTTTCACAATGCATACACACATTTCAAGGAACTACACGACTTCTCATTACATGATTCTTAATTTTTGGCAAAAATTAACTTTGTTCCTCCTTTTATTTTGCAGACGCAGTGGTGAAGCAAATCTCCATGCTTAGCAACCTCCGCTTTTTGTGCCATTCATTTGGGTCGCGCTATGAGTCACATCGCCTTGAGAGCGAAAGAGACTATGGTCGTAACAATTACTCTAGCCAAGAGCGCGAGAGCCATGATAGGGGAAGGAAAGGTCACATCAAAGTAGGTGCCGCTCTCGGTTGTGATCTGCACCATCAAAAGGACCTTCAAAACCATCTAGCTCCAGTAGGCCATCTTCCAAATCTGCACACGAAGTAGCGCCCTCTCATGCTTCAAAATCTAGCGATCAGTGCCTTGAAATTGAAGCAGAAGCTCATGTCATTACATAACAAACTGCCATAGAGCCCACAGGGGAGAGAGCCATTTGTATCACCAAACTAAAGAAAGAGTTTCCGAACATTTGCTTCGATGGATTCCACTTCCCTCCTAACTTGAAAAGTATCCGAAATGACATAGAGAAACTTGTATAGGATTATGTTTATGACGCGTACCACCAGTATCGGGAATGGGTCAAAATGGCAGAACGTGTTTCGACGGTGTCTTTTGAGCGGGCTAAAACAATTGAAAAACTAGAGGGAGACCTTTCTCAAAAGGTCAGAATAATAACAGCATTTAACAATGAGCTTGAATCTTTATGAAAAGCCGAGATTGAGACTAGTCAAAGAGCCAAGGAAGCCTTGAAATTTATGGAGGAGATGAGGAAAATGCACATGGACTTGGTGTAGGAATGGGGCATTGTAATGCTGTTATTATGCAAGAAAGGGATGTTGCAGTAGAAGAAGTTTCCGAATTAAAGCGAATCTGGATGAGGCCCTTAATGAGAAAGATGAAGCTAGCAAAGTGGACCAGGAGGCATGTTAGGAGGCAGTTAGACTCAGGAAAGAGAAGGATGCTATGACCTAAAGGCCGAGGAAGCCGATGCCAGGGTTGAAAGGGAAATTAAAGCTGTTAAGGCCAAAATGGAGAGTGAATTTGAAGATCTTCTGGTTACCTACAACTCTAATGTCTTGAGATCTCGCAAGCTTAACTAGCTTGACGAAGACTAACGTTTCAAATTATATAAGGGTTGAAATCGCTTGCTTTAGGATGAGAAGGTGATATACAATCCTACAACCGTCGATGAGTTCGAACTAGAAACTCAAGTGCTAATCCGAGATGAGCCAAAAGTCCTCCATGAGACATCCGTCACTCTTGAGAAAGAAAAACTGGTTGCCAAGTATCCAAAAGTTGGGGAAGGATCCAGGAATGAACACCATGAAGCTATTTTCGAAGTGCCTCCAGCGTCTCAAGCTGAGCTTACTTCTTCCGTTGATCCCCTAGTCGTGATGGGGTATGATTTTGATAGGCCACATCTCTCTCGATAATCTAGCATGGCTCAAAAGCCACGTCAGCTTAGCATCGGAGCTAAACCAAGGAAGTTATTCTGGACACTTCCTCCATTTATCTAAATGTATCCTCCTGCAACTCAAGAAATTCACCATGAGCCGAAAGTGCTAATAACAGACGCTACAACCATGATGGTCACCACATCGGCTTGGAGATGCACGATAGCAACTGCATGGTTAGTGAATAATTGATGGAAGCACTCCTCAGCCATCAAAGTGATTCAAGTATCGAAGTTCCGTATAATGTAGATAAAGACATAATCATAACAGGCTCCTCAGGTCTGACCGACAGCATTCTAATGGGTATGCGTGCCGATCGGGAAGAGCAGATAATGGAAGAAATCAAGGCCGAGATCAAGCAAGCTGAAAGGACTTGTAAAACTGGCGGAGGCATGGTGGGTCCCAGTCCAGTGCCTATTCTTGTGGTTTCTCAGGGTGCCACTATTACACGACTAGCGCGCCTCCTTCTTTTTGAATTGAGAGTGCCACCATTCCATCGTTTTCGCACATTAGGGATATTCCAGTCCCTACGAGTTCTCAAGAGGAGACTGCATCAATTCCTCCCGTCGCAGTCAAGCCCGTTGGACCAGGCCGCGGAGGTAAAGGTTCAAGAGAGGTCCGGGCAAGAGCTCGAGCGGGTCTACGGCGAAAAAAGTTAAGAAGGATGGAAAATTAAAGACGTAGAATCGTATTTTTTCTTCCTTTCTGGTAGATAGTCAAAATAAGCTTCTATTTTGCTTTTTGTAGGCCATGAATAGATGCAGGTTTGGCCCCTGCTTATAGGAATTCTTTGAACAGATTTTGTACTTACTTTCTCAAAGAATAATGTGAATAAAATTTCTTCTTTGTTTTCAGCATAACTCTGTGTTCATTTGTCTAAGTACTTTAAAACTCACATTTCCATTCGATGTACTTGTGAAGTTTCAATCTTTGAGTCAAACTTGAATCCAGTCTTTAGATTCTAAAGTCATGGCTTTGGGCCGTAATCACACGTCGAGTCGAGTTCCAACATTGCGTCGTCTCGGTCAGCGATTGACATCTAAGTCATGCCCTCAGTTCTGGGAAGAATTGAAGTAGTTAGTTGGCAGTCGTCCTTCGCATTCACTAACTTTAATTTAACTTAGTCCGAACAAAGTTAGAGTGACACAAGTTTGAGCGGTCGGATCACACTAGCTAATTTGTTGGCATTTGCATCCACACTTTGGGAATAGACTTATATGCTGGCGGTTGATCATGTCTACTTAATATTTAGAATCATATCCACACTCTGGCGACATAAGTTATTTTATGGGCAATCGTTCATGCCCGTTTAATGTTTATAGTCTAGTTCACTCAGGGAATCTAGAGTCAGTTGATAGACGATTAATCACATCTGTTTGAGTATTAGGATTTTGTTCGTACTCTAGGAACAAGGAGTTGGTCAAGGTTGTGGATGGTTGGATCACATTCGCCTTGATCCAGCAAGCGAAGTCATAGATGGACGGATCCATCTTCTTCCAGCCTGAAAAGAAGCAAGATTATGGATAGACGGATCCATCCTACTTGAGCTTTGAAAAAAAGCGAGGTCGTGGATGGATGGATCCATCATCCTCAAGCTTGGATATATTGAGGCGAGGTCGTGGATGGATGGATCCATCCTCCTCGAACTTGGATTGAGGTGAGTTTATGGATGGAAGGATCTATCCTCTTCGAGTTTGGAGTGGATGGATGGATCCATCCTCCTCAAGCTAAGATTGAGGTAAGGTCATGGATGGACGGATCCATCCTCCTCGAGCCTGGATTTTGGCCAGGTTGTGGATGGATGGATCCCTCTTCTTCGAGCCTAGATTTTGAGGTTGGTACTTCAACTTTCACTCTAAGAGCTGGAGTTCATTAGGGGATCTTCGTGTTTCAATCCTTCTTTATTTTATCATTGATTGGACCCAAGCTCAAGATTTCACTTAGCAAGTGACCGATTGGATCATAATCACTCCCTATTTGAATGAGTCCCACCGTAAGATAGGACTTAGCTCTTCGTACATCATGACGGTCGCACAATGCACTACAAGAATCGCCAATTTGGCTTGATGAGTCTGCACTTTATTGCTGGAAACAGAAATTATGGCGAAGTTAATTGCCTTACTACAAGTAAAAATTCTAAAATTTCATAAAAAAATTTCAAATGGAAAGCAGACTAAATGAATGTAAGCTAGTTTTATGTAATAGCGGCGAAGACTCATGCTGTTTCTTGCCCTCGGTAGAGTGAGTCCATTGACAATCGATAGCTTGAACGTGCCATCTCTAAGTCTCCGCTCAATTACATACGGTCCTTCACATGTCGGCATCATGTGCAAAAGGACTGGATAGACTCTCTTAAGCACAAGATTGACAATTTCAAAGGTTCTTGCTCGGACCCTAGCACTGTATAATCGAGCGACTCAACTGCGATGTGCGGCTACCCTCAAATCAGCCTCTTCACGCTTCTCATCCAGTAAGTCCACTGATTCTGCAAGTAGGATGGTATTTGTCTTTGGATCATAATAAGTCATGGGGTGAGTGGGCATCTCTAGCTCAACTGGAATAATGGCTTCAGAGTCGTAGGAAAGTGCAAACGGAGTATGGTCGGTCACGGACTTATGGGTAGTTCGATATGCCCATAAGGCCATGGGAAGCTCATCGATCCACATACCTCCATCCTTCTCCCGTCGTTTCTTCAAAATGGACTTGATGACTTTATTGACAGCTTCAACTTGTCCATTTTCTTAAGGGTGAGCTACTACCGAGAACTACTTCTGGATGTAATGGCATTAGCAGAAATTCTTAAACTCGACACTATCAAATCGGACCTTGTTGTCTGTTACAATTGTCCGTGAGAGGAAGACGCGACAGATGATGTTGTGCATAACAAAGTTGATTACTTTTCTCATTGTATTAGTGGCAAGGGGCTCAGCTTCCACCCATTCAGTAATGTTGTCAACTGCAACGATGGCGTACTTCGCACCACCCTTAGCTAGAGGCGAGGATCCTATTATATCGATACCCCATGTGGCAAACGACCATGGACCGACCATTTGGGTAATCTTGGTTGGTAGGGCTCTTGGAATTCTAGCATGTTTCTAGCACCTATCACATCTCTTAGCAAAATCCGATGCATCTCGGTTCACGGTTGGCCGGTAACACCCGTATCTGAGTATCTTCTTCACAAGGGCTTAAACCCCAGTGTGATCGCCACCCTCTCCTTTGTGCACTTCCTGCAATACTTGCTTGATTTATCTATGGGCGATACACCAAAGCAGAGGAACAGAAAATCCCCTTCTGTACAAGATTCCCTCTTGGATAACAAACCTTGAAGCCTCTTGAAGAATCTGTCTCTTCTCACTTCTGCGCTCGGATAACGTTCCATGTTCAAGATAATCTCTTATTGTAGTCATCCATGCTTCTCTTTTGGGTGCTGATTCATGAACCCATTCTATCTCTACTTGATCAATACTTGGAGCAGTAAGTGTCTACATGGGGATGAGTCCCATCTCCTGTGCTTCGCCAGTGCTGGCTAGTTTTACTAAAGAATCGATCTTTTGTTTTTTCTCTCGGAGTATACATCGGATAATATAATAGTCAAACTAGTTCAACACTTCTTGGGCCCCCATAAGGTAGGAGGCTAATATTTGATCTTTGGCCTGATACTCTTCTTAAACCTGGCACACCACTAGTTGCGAATCGTAGTAAATTTCAACAGTGATGACTCTCATATCCTTAGTGAGCCTTAGTCCAGCGAGTATGGCTTCATACTCAGCTTCATTATTAGTCGCATGAAAGTCAAATTTCAAAGCATAGCATACAGATCACACCTCTGGGGTTTCGATCTCCACTCCCACGCCTGAGCACCGGTCGTTTAATGCGTTAGCAATGTACAGCTTCCATATACGGTTGGGTGATTCACTAGCCTTGGGCAAATCCTCTGGTATGGTGAATTCAGCTATGAAATCTACTAGAACTTGTCCTTGAATAGATCACCTTGGTGTATAAGTGAGATCAAACTGACTTAGCTCGATGTTCCACTCGAGTAACCTACCAAACGTCTCAGGTCATGTTAGGATCTGTCGTAACTGCTAGTCGGTGAAAACAACGATCAGATGAGCTTGGAAATATGGGCAGAGCTTTCTCGAGTCTACAACAAGACAATAATGTAGGAAATGAGGATTACGGATCTTAAAGCTGGATTAACATTAGAAGCGGGGTGAATAGTGTTTAATGGACTTTATGAAAATTTTGAAATCTTTTCAAAATAAACACATACAGATGCAATTTCACAAACACAGAGACAATTACGGAATCAGACATAAATGGAAATAGTAAATAAAAGCAGTAAACAGAAAGAACACATCGAAATTTTATACTAGTTCGAAGTTACCCTACATCTAGTCTCACCCAACTTCTTATGCAGATTTTTGTTCAAATATAATGTTGATATTATAACCTCAATGTCAAGGCCATGAGATACACCCTTTTGTCTCCGAGTCTAGGGCAAACTCTCTTGGTTTAACCAGGCCACAAGATCACCTAATTTATTTATGGGCTACAATCATACGCAATTGATTTACAAGCCACAATCACACTTTTTCCAATATCACTTTGATAGATAGAGAGACTCGGTATACTTCTTTGATTACAAATAATCCTATAATTCTGAATAGCACTAAGATCTTTGAGAGAGAGTGGCAAAGAATCAAACTAGAGACAATCGAGTTTGATTTACTTAGAATTTTGACAGAGTTTTGTTAAAGCACTTGAAATATAAGAGAATATTTGAGTGGAGAAGAAGGAGTGAAGAAATTAAGAAAAACTAATTTAATATTTTTTTGAAAACAACTGGTATTTATAGAAGAATAATAGTCATGTCCATTCGCGGAAGATTATAATGAATAGACACTTCTTTTGAAAATTTGAATTTTAAATTCTACAGCTACCACGTCGACGTGGGGGGATGGGGGACGTCGACGTGCCTATGTGTGTTTTGAAAATTAATTTTATTTTTTAAAATAATTTCTATTCTAAAACTTGTTAAAACAATTTCTAAACTTTGTAAATCATTTTGAATATAGTTTAAACTTATAAAAAAATTTAAAAAAATAATCTTAAAAATATATAATCTATAATATAAAAGTACGATTAAAAACAAAGTATAGAATATATTTTTTGAGATATAAAGCTTACAATATTAAAACAAGGAGAGAATTTAGAAACATGAGATGGTTTTGAAATCAAAAATATAAAAGATGATAAGAATAGTTTAAGGCTAAAATATTTAAAGAGAGAGATGACTTTTAAAAAGTTTTTGGAAAAATATTTAATATAAATCATTTTGAAAATTTCATGGATTCCATTCCACTAGAGAAGGTCGTGGTTTCCATCCCACTAAAGAGGTCGTGGCTTCCATCCCACCATTAAAGCGAGAAGATGGAATCCATTCCACTATTAGAATTAGAATAAAGATTTTAGTGCTATTATGAAGTCTTAACATAATTCTAGACTCTATTACTTATCTTAATATCCTGAACTCTTAAAATCTTGAAATTTTGAAATCTTGATATCTTGAACTCTTGATACTCATGAGTTATCAGTCTTGGTTTCTTCAATCTTGAATTCGTTAGTCTTGAATCTCTATAATACATAGCCTTCATTCTTTAGTGCCTACATATATATCCTGCATGTACATATATATCTAGACAAGAAAATTAATATTTATATTTTATAATAAGTCTTAAGATTGTTTTCATCAAAACCATCATCATAGGGACTAACAATCTCCCTGTTTTTTATGATGACAACCTTTGTTTATAAAATCTACTCTGCAAAACTCTGGTTCTACTCTAACTCCCCCTTATTCCAAAAACTACCCCTTAATCTACGAACTCCCTTTAATCTAAGCATATCTAACCTATTTTGTAATTCTCCACTTTGTCATCAACAAAAACTAATCCTAAACTACAAAACTCCCCCTAAACCATATACTATAGCACTATGTAGGATAATAGCACAGTATAGTAGAATATAAACGAGATAGGTAATAATATGAGTAAAATATAGTAAGGTAAATGTGAGAGATATGAAAATTTCAAACATAATCAATCAAAATATTAATCAAATCACACCATTTCAACCATATATTACATACCATGTTCAAATCAATTCAAATAATTCAAATCAAGTCAAAACAAACCAAGCAATTCAAACTACATCAAACCAAATCAAAGTAAATCAAACCATACAAGCCAAATCAAACATTTTTTTGAATTTCAACCCATCTTTCTTCACTGAAGATAAGGCCTGCCTTTATAGCATCCCATTCTTCATTATACTTGTTCAGAGTTCCTTCTAGATTCGCTTCGAGTTCTTCTTTATTGAGGGCTGAAATCATCCATCGAATTGCATCGAAGTGCCTTTCTTGTTGCTTTATCATCTGAATTTGACTTAATTATATGTTTCCTTGATTGCAAAGTATAAAATTAAGTATATTCTTGAAAGTTTTGAGAGTTTCTACAAGATTCCACCTAGATTATGAAAAGGAGAGGCCATTATTCGACAAAATATGAAGAAATTCAAAAGAAAATAAGGAGAATTGAAAATGTTCATTTTTTGGAAGAAATAGGTATTTAAATAGATAGAAAGTCGTTTGAAAAGACATAAGGTGGTTATGTCTATTTCAAATTCAAGACAAAGTTTACTTTCTACCTGCTATACGTTTACATGGGGGTAGAGGGATGTCGACAAGCCCCTGTTGATTTTGGCAATATGCTTTGTTACTTTATATTATATACAAGCCTATATATATAAACTTATATAATATAATAACAAGCATTCCAGAGATATTTTAGAGCTAATGAACAGAAATAAGTGATTTTTATTGATAAATTTTAGTTAACATTACATAAACAATACATAACATTAACTAATCGAAAAATACAAACTAATACAAATTGAAATGAAAATTAGAATTCGACAGAGGATGATAAAGATGATGATAATCCAAGTTTGCGACTCAATTTCCTAAAGAACTTGTTCACTTTTGGTGGAAATTTTATCAATTTTTACTAAAGGATCTTTTGAGAATCCTTTAATTTTCTATTATTATCTTTTGGTTTTTGAGAAGCGTCTTGTTGGATGGATTGTTGGTAGTGATAAGGTATTCAATACTTTCCAACAATGTCTCTTCCTCCTCCTCCCCTTCTTCTTCAATCTCCATTTCCTCCCTTCTTCCTCCTCCTCCTCCTCTTCTTCTTCCATTTCTTCATGAGCCAACCTTTCATATTTTTCCGCAAGTGTTTAATATGGTTGAAACATAAGTGGGATTTTCATAAGAGAGATATTTTCATGGTTAAACACTTTTAGAGAAACAAACTCCTCTCTCTTATAATCAACTCCAAAGTAGATAAAAATATGAGTAAGATAAATTCCATGATACAAAATGTTTTCTCCTAAGGTAAATTTTTTATGGCGTAGTTCATCCAAAATTACTTACGCCCAATTAATGTCATAGTGCCCATAAATAGCAAAAAGAGCCTTACGAACTTTTAAGGCCGGGTGATTGAAATTTCCCGATCTTGGAGTTATGGTATGTTGCAAAAGAAGGTTTATAATTCTTGCTTTTGGACAACTCCTTCGAAAATGTGATGAAATGTCTCACGATTATGTTCATCAATAAAATCCGAAAGATCTGTTCCCGTAAACTTACAACCAAGATATTTCCCAAAATCTCACTATTTAAAACAATTCATGTTCCTTTAACACTATTCCAAACTTCCCCTTCATTACCATCATAAAAACCATGATTCAAATTTGCATAAAACATTTTAACATGATTTGGATAATAAACAAAATCATTTTGAGAAACATCAATTAAACTAAGAATTTGATTCTCTTCAAAAAGAATATTGAGTTCATAAGAAGGAAAATCATTAAAGATTGCCAATTTTCCTGTATGGAATTTTCCAAATTTTAAATAGCTTTTGTAAGCTTTGATAGCTTTCGGGTCATTGTAGAGGAATTCTTTGATGGCTTTGGACAGCCTAATGGTGAGGGAGTGCTTGAGGTATCCATTTTTGAAGAGAGTAGAGAGCTTGAATGTTTGAAAGAGAGCTTGAATTTTGAAATGAAAGTGAAAAGATAGGATAAAATTAAGAAGATAAATAGATATTCAATAATTATGTTTTCTTGTCAAGAGACACCTTTTCAAAGCTTTGGACTTGGTGAAAAGGCGGAGGGAAATTCAAAGTTTTGATTTCAGATTTGAATTTCAAATTTCTGAGGGGATGTCGACATGGGTCCTATAATACATGTGACTAATTTTTTGTTTCGCTTAATATATATATATATATATATATCCTAAAATCTAATTTTTATTTTATCTGAAATTATACTGAATATAATAACACTTTAATATTAACATTTTAATATTAAAAATAAATTCAAACAGCAAGCAATTTCAAAACATGTAAATAATCAAACATTCAAACATTCAAGCAAATAATTTCAACCAATATAATTTAAATGTATACCTTTTTTAGATCCATATTTCTGAGATCATCGGATTTGTGAATAGCTGTAAAGCACATACTTAAATTTTCTATCTCTTGATCTTCATCAGTTGAGGTCGAGTCTGAATCATCTAATGTAGTAGTATATGCCCTCTTTTTTTCTTTGACGAATCATTACTTGGAGGAAATTCATGCTTATCCTGATGCAGATAATCTCTTTTTAAGTGACCTGGCTCGGTTATAGCATCTATTGTTGTAAGTCTCATTATTATTTCTAGAATTCTTGCGATCATTTCTCTTATAGTTGTTCATCTTTCTGTATTTCTGGAACTTTCTAAAATTCCTTGTCATCAAGGCTGTTTCATCGTCGTCGTCACTGTGAGTCTGAACCATATGTCATTGCATTGAACGCTATTGACTTCTTTTCTAAGGCCTTGCTTTCTCTTCTCCCTTGCATTTATGCTCCAACGAAATCAAATTCTCAAATAATTCTTCAATTTTTAGCGTGTTGATATCATTAGCCTCTTCAATTGCTAGTGTCTTCTGATCCCATTTCGGAGTGAGTGAATTCAAAATATTTCTAACTTGATATTCTTCAAAAAAGTTCTTTCTTAATGCAATTAATGAGTTCACAATGTCCTCAAACTGACTATACATGTCTGAAATGGACTTATTTGGATTCATCTCGAATAATTGAAATTGATTGGTCAAATTAGATATTTTGGTCTGTTTAACTTTGCTTGTTTCTTCATACGTAACTTGCAAAGATTTCCAGATATAATATGCAGACTTAGAGACAGAATACTCTGTTAAAATCATTCCTATCAAGTGAACAGAATAGAATATTCATGGCTTTTTAATTATTTTGTGCAACAATCTTTTGGTCAGCGGTCCACTGTGCAAAATTTGTTGTGGGTTCAATGTACTCAGTTTATGTAGTATTCCAAATGTCTAATCCTATTGATTGTAAAATAGATTTTCATCCTACATGCACAATATGCATAGTTATTGCCATTAAAGTGGTGGTCTAGTAGTAGACTGACCTTCTATAAATGAACTAGTGATAGTGTTGACATTACCAGTGTTGGCAGCCATTTGAAAACTTATCAAAAATCAGATTATGAAAACTTTGAAAACCTCATTCTGATACTAAATGTAGGAAATGCAAATTATGGATCTTAAGGCTGGATTAACACTACAGCGGGTGAATAGTGTTTAATGGATTTTATGGAATTTTTGAAATCTTTTTAATTAAACACATACAGATGCAATTTCACAAACACAGAGATGATCACAGAATCAGACACGGATGAAAATAGTAAATCAAAGTAGTAAAAGAAAGAACACATCAAAATTTTATACTGGTTCGAAGTTACCCTAAATCCAGTCCCATACAATTTCTTGTGCAGATTTCTTTTCAAATATAATATCGATATTACAATTTCAGTTTCAAGGCCATGAGATACACCCTCCTGTCTCCTAGCGCAGGGCAAACTCTCTTGATTTAACTAGGCTATAAGATCACTTAATTAATTTATGGGCTATAATCACACCCAATTGATTTACAGGCCACAATCATATCATTTCCAATATCACTGTGATAAATAGAGATACTCGATATACTCCTTTGATTACGAATGATCCTATAACTCTTAATAGCATTGAGATCTTTGAGAGAAAGTGGTAGAGAATCAAACTAGAGACAATCGAGTTTGATTCACTTAGAATTTTGGCAAAGTTTTGATAAAGCATTTGAAATATAAGAAAATATTTGAGTGGAGAAGGAGTGAAAAAATGAAGAAAAACTAACTTAAAATTCCTTGAAAGCAACTAGTATTTATAGAAGATTAACAATCATGTACATTTGCGAACGGTTATTACGAATAGACACTTCTTTTGAAAATCTGAATTTTAAATTCTATAGCTACCATGTCGACATGGGGGGATAGGGGATGGGGGCATGCCTATGTGTATTTTGAAAATTGATTATGTTTTTTTAAAATGATTTCCATTCTAAAACTTGTCAAAACTATTTCTAAACTTTGTAAACCATGTTGAATATAGTTTAAACTTATAAAAGAGATTTAAAAAATAATCTTAAAAATATATAATCTATAATATAAAAGTAATATTAAAAACTAAGTATAGAATATATTTTTTGAGGTTTAAAGCTTATACAATTAAAACTAGGGGAGAGTTTAAAAAAAGAGATGATTTTGAAACCAAAAATATAAAAGATGATAAGAATAGTTTAAGGCTAAAATATTTAAACATAGAGAGAGATGACTTTTAATAAGTTTTTGAAAAAATATTTAATATAAATCATTTTGAAAAAAAATTCATGGATCCCATTCCACTAGAGACGGTCGTGGGTTCCATCCCACTAAAGAGGTCGTGTGTTCCATCCCACTATTAAAGTCAGAAGGTGGGTTCCATTCCACAATTAAGTTAGAATAAAGATTTTAGTGCCATTATGATGTCTTAACATAAATATAGACTCTATTACTTATCTTGATATCTTGAACTCTTGAAATCTTGAACTCTTTATACTCATGAGTTTTCTTTCTTGGTTTCCTCAATCTTGATTTCTTCGGTCTTGAATCTCTATACTGTATAGTCTTCATTCTTTAGTACCTGCATATAGATCCTGCATATACATATACATCTAGACAAGAATATTAGTATTTATATTTCATAACAAGTACTAAGGTTGTTGTCATTAAAACCATCATCTTAGGAACTAACAATCTCCCTCTTTCTGATGATGACAATCTTTGTTTATAAAATCTACTCCACAAAAATATGATTCTACTCCAACTCCCCCTTAGTTTTGAGTTTATCCGCTTCTTTCTTTAGGGCGGCAGATCTCTCTGGATCCATTAGGGCCTTCTTTGTTTCACTTAGACGTGTCGTGGGTCGATATTTAATGCATGGCTCATGATATCCAGTGAGATCCCACGCGTATTTGAATGAGTCCAGGCAAACACATCGAGATCTGCCCGAAGAAAATCAACCAGTTCTTGTCCCATCTAGGGGCTGAGCTGAGGTCCGATCTTTATTACCCTAGGATCATCATCATTGTCGACCGAGACATCGATTGTTAATTCTACCGAGGAGGCCTAGTATCTTTGACTTCCCCTTCATCACCATTGTCTTTAGGATCGAGATCTTTAGAAAACTAGTTGTGGCACTCGAGCCTCGGCTTAGGCGTTAATTATCAATCCTCCATAGAGCGAACATAGAGAGAATCTTCCATGCCCTTACCTTTCTCCTTCCATTGCGCATCCCGCAACTCCACAACATAATAGGCGCGTCCAGTTGCCTGATCACCATGCACCACCCCGACTTCATTATTAGTGGGGAATATTAGAGTCAAGCACCAAGAGGAAATCATGGGCCTGAACACCACAATGGTCGGTCGTCCCAAGAAAGCATTATAGGGAAAATGAATATACAATACAATAAATTGCAACATCCGGACTCTTCGACGATCTCCAACACCTAACTCAATGGGTAACTCCACCATCCCAGCTAGTTTGGTTGCACTTCCATTGAAACCATGTATATGTGACAGACCGATTTCAAGTCTTTCGCTTCCATCATCATTTGGTCATAAGCACGCTTGAAAACTATGTTCACAGAACTTCCATTGTCAAATAAGATCCTCTTCATCCAAGCATGACCTACCTGTGTTGAAATAACCAACGTATCAATAGCGGGGGCCTCGACTTTGTCGACATTTAGGTTTCTAAAAACGACGTCGTCTGTCATCATCCTCTGTTGCTTTCTCGGGGCTCCTTCATCAGTACCACTACAATATTCGAAGTCCACATGCCTAATTGAACTAGCATATGACTCCTTTTTCTTCTGACTCCAATCAGCTGGATGAGGACCACCACTCAAAGTATTAATTACTAGCCTCTCGCTACATGCGGGTTCTTCAGGCCTAGCCGAACCTTGGCCTTGATTGGGATTAGATGGGCCTGCTCTGCCGTCCTGCGTATCTTGGATGAACTTCTCTAACTTTCTTTCCCTAATCAACTTCTCAATAATATCCTATAGATGATGGCATTCATTATTGTTATGACCGTAACAATCATGGAATCTACAGAACTTTCTGGTCTGAATCTGCTTCTCTAATGACGGTTTCAAAGTGGGCTTCTTGTACTGCCCTGTGTTGCTGGTTGAAGATAAACATTATCTTATGACGTGTTAAAAGGAGTATATTGACCAAATATAGGAGCTCTAGGTCTCCAATGGTGGTTGTCTCTCTTTTTTCGTTGACCTCCATCACCCTTCTGCTAACTTTGCTTATTCTAGATATTCAACTATACTATGCTGGAACTCTTCCCGGTCTGCTTCGCTGCAACATTACTCTAGATACCTTCACCACTGGGCCCCATGATGTTCTACTTCCTAGACGGTCTAGCAACTTCTTTCCTCAAAAACTGTGATGCCTTTGCATAGAAATGGTCCAACGAAGAGGAGGGTTTTCCGGCCAACCAATCACCAAGTTTGGAATGAGGGTCGATCCCTTTAGTCAATACCATCAGAATAGAGTTGTCACTGGGAATGCTAATTTCGACACAAGCAGCGTGGAACCTTTCCAGATAATGCCTCATAGTCTCTCCTGGAGCTTGAGTAACACTGGATAAGGTATTGACATCTTTCGGCCTTGCAGCATGCATATGGAACTGCTCAACAAACTAAGTAGCTAAATGTCAAAACACGAAATGGGTCTGGGTGGTAGACGGATGAACCACATAGTTGCAATGCCTCCTAAGGAGATAGGGAAGCTTATACACCTAACCACATCATCAGCTCGAGCGATGTTTGTAATCCATTCATATTTTAGAATACGTTGATTGGGATCCGAATTTCCTTCATACTTCGACAAGGTCGGTATCATGAATCGACACGGCAGCTTCGCATAAAGAATGTCATTAGTGAACAGGGTATGACTTCTAGAAATTCCCCAGTCATCGTTCGTGAGGCCTTGACTTTCTCTAATCATTCGGCATATCGTGGTTGGAATATTAGGAATTTGGATATTCAGGGCCAAGGCATGGTTAAGTTTCATGTCAAATGGATGGTCTGGTCACTGTCTACGATCAATTCCACGCTCCCTTGGCTCCCAAGCTTCATAAAAGTGAGGATCTTGAGCATGAATGTGACGATGAGGGGCTGCATCTGGTTGGTTTTGGATCTCGGGCTCTAGATCTATAGCTGTAGCAGCTACATGGTCATGAGTGGTGAGGAAAGGAAGTGCCTCCCCTCGGGAGAAGGGTCCAACTTGGTGCCTTGTGTAAGGGCCTATTTTGGCCTATCTGAGATCTACGGTATGTAGGTGCTCGAAGGCCTCCACATAATTTCCATCTAATCAATGGCATGTAGATCTATGATAGAAGCCAGATAACGTGGAGCTTTCAAACAAGGAATAAGACGTATGCTCCCTCCTAAATCACCCTTGCCTTACTTCATTCAACTAGTTCACAAACTTCGTGTTGGCATGGATCTGTTAAATGAGCTATTGATAGAGTGAGCTCATGCATGAGGGTTTGGGATTCCTCTCTAGTTACTAGATTGAGCAAATGTGGAGCTCCAAGTGATGTTTGGCCTGTAGTTGTCAGCAGCATAGGACTTTGCCTATCCCTTCCTTCTGGATTAGCAGCATTAGAAGTAGTTCTGGTATTGCACACCATGACGGATGTAGTTCTTCTTGATATGGAACAATCTAAATAGGATAGAAGGAACCACTGGAAGAAAGATATGGATCTTCTCCTTAGATTCAAGCAATCCAACAATGGCAAGGGATCCACAGAATCAGAGAAAAGCAGAGTTTTCTCTATGAAATCACCAAAGTGTTTGTACCAAAACTGGGCACAACACTCGTCGAATGTAATTAAAGAGTTTAGAATGAAGAAATTAAATGGAAAATGAGGCTAATCTAACAATCAAACCAAGAAATGTAAGCGGTAATAGAAAAGGACAAGAATTTATTATGGTTCGACATTGTAGCCTACATCTGCTTTGAAGAGTTTGATGTTTATTGATGATTCTCAACTGATTTACAACAGTACAATAATTAGTACTCAAATTACAATGGAGTTTCAGTAGAGCAGCAGCATAGCAGCTCTAAAAGTCCTTTCTTAGTTGGCATGTGGGTGCTATTTATAAGAGTAGATCTGGAAATATCAGCCTCAAATCTCGAAATACCCTTTCTCACATGTAGGTGGGCCCACATGATCGATCTGGAGTCATTTGGGATTGATCTTGATAGATCCATACCCGTTTCGTATTGATCAAGAAATGGCCCAACGGTGCTACGATCAATCATGGGCGTTCTTGAGTTGATATGCAAGCTTCTGTGCAAATTTCATGGCATTTGGACTTATAGTTTGAGAGATAAGATCGATCCAAGATTGGGTTTTCTAGCTAGGCTGAACACTTCATATCGATATGTGCATATCGATGGACTTCGTATCGTTAACGTGGCGTGAGTGTTTTGTGGAGATCCATATTTCACGCTTAAAGACCATTTCCTTCAAATTGACCTCTTCCTCTTTATCCTTCTTATACATTGCTCTTCATATCGACGCTTGTCCATGGTTGTGTATCGATGCTTGGCCTCTATCTTCGTATCGATCATATATGGGATATGAAATGTATAGTTGTTGAACGAGTTGACTTCAATCGATTCGGGAAGTGCTGAAAGCTATGAAATCTAATGGATACGAATGATGGATGCTGAGTGGTGGACTTGTGCTCATTTCATATTGATCCCGATGGATATGAAATGATGAATATGGGTTGATGGATACGAAATGTTCTAGAAGGATCGATACAAAATAGACATGCTTCACATGGATTTCGATCAATCCATATCTTGAGCATACAAACTCCGATTGACCTGAAATTTGGAATGTTACCTTCCATAGCTTTTCTTGTCATACCATGATAATTGTAGCTCGATCTAGATTCGAACCAAGTTTGCATGTATCCATCGTGGACCCGTAGATAACTAATCTGTGGATTGGATTGTCTTCAGTCCCTAGTCAAGTCCTTGGTGTTATGGCCATGACAAAGGGTGGGATAACAATATCATTTTGGGTTGATACCATGTTTCTTCGATGTTATTTCCTTCTGATGTCACTCCTTATCAGTGCTTCCTGTTATCAATGCCACATGTTATCTATATCGCCTATTATCAATGCCTCTTGTTCTTAGTATTATCGATGCTACATGCTATCAATGCCCCTTATTATCAATGTCGCTTCTTATCAATGTCACTTGTTATCAATACTGCATCTCGATAATGCCGTAGTCCATCAATAGACTAGAGAATGCAACAAATGATTAAATAAAAGCAATATTCTTAGCGCCATCGAGATGAACCTCAATGCCGCATAGCATCCATGTTGCGTCTTATCATCCCTATAAATATCAACCTATGGGCATAAAGGAAGGATCGATCATTTCTATTCTCTCTTCTCAAAATCAAGATATTATGACCCTAAATCAAATCGGTGGAAATCATCAATTTGTTATAATCCTTGCAATTTTGTATGATAAATGACGTGGAGAATATCGAATATAGTCTATCTTTGCCTATATGCGTTGACTGTGTAATTTTGAGTACTATTGAACTTAGACATGCATATAATAAAGTTCTTTGGACCTAATGCTTATCATGATATTATTTCATCACATGAGCTTCGATCTAGACTAATGCTATATGTATTAAGACTATCTCGCCTTCTACATGTGGACATTGGATTGTGAACAATGTGAACTACATATTTAACTCATTAACATGAATAATGGAATATTGCAAATATTCATGGCTTGTTTTTTCCCCTCCTTTGATCATGTGTCATGAGCCTTTGAATATCTTTTTCCAAAACTCTATATGGGCTTTTGAATAACTCATTCCAAAAGGACATCAGCATCATAAAACCATTTCTTAATGACATCGTCTTGTGCTTAACCTTGAATGATAAGTCCATTCTTGGTTTCTTAACTATATTTAGTCAACATCCGCTAAGCTATGCACTTAGTCATGTCATCAAAAGTGTTAGATCAAATTTGGCTCATCATACTTGACGTCATTGGTTTTACTGATTTTTAGGTTAAAATTTTAAAGCTAGTGGAAGAGTTCGAACCTCCAATTCTATTTGACTCTCTCTTCAAACTAATTAAGCAATTTTTATTTCAAGAAAATGGAAAGACCATGGGGAATTAATACAGATGAAGAAGTTAAACAAACAATGATATTGGAAGAAAATGTCATTCCCAACTTCAATCTAGGAAATGTAGAACCTGGATAGTCATTGGAGCTAGCAAAGCCTAACAATAGCGAAGCTAAGATCAATAAATCAAGAGATGACAATGATGTAATAAATATTAGAGAAAATCCCTGCACAAAAATCTTTCAAGCTTATCAAGGGGAAAGAAGTTGAATCTCCAAGAAGGAATTTGGATGCTTTTTCTTAGGAGCAAAAGCAAAGACAAACTCACTATAACTCCAAAGAAAAGGAAAGGAAGTCATGAAGCTGAAGCAGCAGAATTCTCTCCTAAATCCTTGGCAAATAATAAAGTTAATCATCAAGGAAGATTAGTGGAGAAGTTCAACGAGTAGTCTGTAAGTTCCATCTCTAAAGAGTATAAACTTGATATGAACAATTATCACAGCAATAAGGCTTACTCGAGGGATTTAGTTGAAAAGATGGTGAAGGAAATGCTTAATCTTAAAGGGAACCCTTGGTTTTAGAATTAACAATAACTTCTTGAAATCCCCATTCATAGATAGGATCATGGCCACAAGAATTTCATCCCATATTAAAATTCCATCCTTGAAATACAATAAGACTACTATTTTGGATGATCATTTAAGGGCATTCGAAAGTCAAATGGACCTCTATAACACTTCAGGAGCGATACACTGTAATCTTTCCTACCACCTTCCAAGGGTGGCAACTAAGTAGCATAGACACTATCAAGAGAAAGCCATATACTCTTAGAAGCAATTCTCTTATGAATTCTCAGTTCAATTTTGTATTTACAAAGATCCCACAATTGACTTCAGTGTTTTGGCTAACATCAAACAAAGATCGAGAGAGCTATTAGGCGACTGTATTAAGAGATTCAACTATTAACTAAATTTTCATAACACAAAGTAATTTAATTCTGATACCACACAATATAAATGTTCTTAAATTCTAATATTGCATGCAAGATTCTGATACTAAAATATAGCGAAATTCCCAACTAAACCTTTTGTACAGTAAAAAAACAAAATAACAACAACTACATTAAAATAAAATATAAACATATCTTGATTGCCATTTTTACAATAGCACCCATAAAAACACCAAGATGTGACTTCAAATGAGTAACATCAAAAAATATCATAGCCCGACAATCTTGGAAACCAAGTATACAAGCACCAAAACCAATAAACACCCTCACAAATTGATTACTGTAAGGACTAAATCCATATCGACATAACTACTTGGATTATACTTCTTCAGTGTTTCTAAATACCAACTCAAATCATTTTAGAACATAGCATCATTACCATGCAATTTCATCAAAGCAAGTTGTTTCCTAGAATATGTAAAAGAGTAAGACAAATGAAATTTGTATTCTCTTCTAAAATCAACTATTATATCTTTATGATTTTTATTACGACAATCACAAATCTCATCAAAGATCACGATCTAAAAAACCCACTAGAAATATATGGATTATTAAAATCCGTAACACCAATTCCCATAAGATTGATCATTAAATTAACATATAATGAAAAACCTATTAAGCTTTTTAGAATGACAAGAATCATAATTTAAAAAGACAACCATTCTCAGATGAAGAGCAAATATAGCAACTCTTCCAAAAAAATCTTTAAAAACACTAATTCATATCTTTTTGAATTTGGTATGTCATCAAAAGTCCTCTAAAATCATTAGCTCCTCCAAAAGAAAAACCAACAAAATCAGAAATCGATAACTCTGAACCTCACTTCAAAATATTCTTCATATAACTTTTCTCCAAACAACATTGAAACACAAAGATTCACTAGAAGACGAATAATTAGGAAGACTTGATGAAATTGAAATAAAAATACCACCAACATTTTCCAATAAAAACTCTTAACCTTGATAGTAAAAGGAAATAAAGAATGTGCTTTTCTTATACAATTGAAAAAAAAAACTTTAAAGATCAAAATCGGTATCAACTACGATAATTTTATTCTCAAGCACGTATGAAATCTCAATGTATAAAGGGGTAAGTTAAGACCATTAATGATGAATTTCGTTCTTCAAATACAGAAAGAATAATCAACGAACAACCTAGTGTTGAAAGTATTATCATCAAATTTAAATATAATAGAAGGTAATTATTACCACTGTAAAAAAAAACATCAATAATTTTTTTTGCTTCAGATTGTCGTTTTTATTCTATAAAGATTGCATTATCTTTATATGAAAAAACAGAAACAAATAAGTAAAACGAAAATGTTAAAAATGATACTTACTAACACAAAAAATTGATACTATAACTGACCATGACGTTGATACTAAAATGGATACTTAATTAATTTCATAACATGCTATGTGTTTACATCATATTTTCAAATTGACTATGGAATATACATCACTGAACAAAAACCAAATAAAAAACAATTTAAAACACATGAGAGAAACAATGGTGCATAATAAAAGTGAAAAAAAACTAGAAGATGCCTAGTGCTACTTTTCAAAGTTGCTATAAAATATCAAAAACCCAAACAGAACAATAAAGCTAAATTTCAAATTAAAATAGTAAAATGAAATTAGAAATGACTTAAATCAACGAATTAAATGCCGAAAGAAGAAGGTATCAAAACTGAATCGAAGAGTCATACCTAATTTGAAAATCACAAGGTCGATAAAAGAAACGAGAGTTGTAATCAGGAAGAAAAAGAAATTCGCATAGGAAACTATCGATCTAGTTATTCCATTGTGATCCAATTACAATTCTATTTTAATTCTGATTTAATACTTGTGATTGCGACTGTGACGACCCACAATTTTGAACATTTGAAATTGAAATATTTAATTGATTTTAAATATTTGGAAGTTAGTTTAACTTTTCAAAATTAACTATGAATTTGGCAATTTAATTATTGAATTTAATTTATCGAAGTTGGGTAAAATTTGAATCTTCAGTTTTAAGCTGATTAAAAATATTTAAAAGGCTTAGAAAATTCATATTGATAATACTGGAAATAATGGAAGCTTCAGAATTGGATTTGAAAATGATTTGTTCAGTTTTGAGATTTATCATTTAAATCGATATTTAAAAATAGCCTTCCAAGGCGCGGTCTCGGAATTCGACGAAACCAGTTCCATTGGATCCGTAATAGTGTATTATTATCGGATTTCAATTTTCGTAGTGTTTGGAGTGATCGTTTGGCCATACGATAAGCAAACGCGTTGAAAATTAGATCGAAATTTAAATTAATAACTGAGTTCGAAAAACTATCTTCTCCATACGATCAAAATTTGGACTCGAAACCTTTTTCATTGCGTTCGGAATATGGTTTTAACATTATAAACACCTAGCGGCACGCCTCGATAGGATGTCGAGATTTTGATTTGTATTTATCAAGACAATTTGAATTAATTAATATATATCCTAGTCAACTTTCAACCGTATTCCTTTCACATCGATACTTTCCTCCTTCAAATCGCTGCGGCCTTTCTCTACACGCCAACATCATCATGGCTCCTTCTTTTTTATATTAACAGCCGAGCATTTTGAAACAAAAACTTAGAAATTACAATGGCCGAGCGAAACCAATACCTATTTTTCCCCTTCATCTTCAATCGATTACCGTATTCATCATAAAAAAAATCAAATCGAATTTCAAAATCGAAACTAATGGCCGCTTCACAGTCGAGTCAAACCCCTTCCAATCGAAATCGAGAAAGTGGAGGGCGCTCGCACTTGCATTGGATTCGGTCGCGACCAAAGGTGGATCCACTTAGCTGAAGCGACGAGGTCGCGATCGAAGTTAGGGCATCGTCGAGCATTGTTCGATCGAAACAATTGGGGATTCTCGAGCTCGGACTCGAGCACAATGGCAAGCACACACTCATGTGTGGAGGAGGGGAAATCGATTGCAGCTTGCTTGCGAAGGTCGAGCAGTGGTGTTGGGCGACTCGAGTTGCAGCGTCGTGAGCACGGTTTGGGCAAAGCCGTGGGTTTTAGGTCTGGCCGATGGATGTTGTCTCGACGTCATTAGCGTGTTCGAGGCGAGGGTTGAGAATAGGTATAAATTCAATTGTAAATTTTACAACAGGAAAAAATATATATGTAGAGAAAGAACATTTTTACTGTAAGGTTTTAAAAGAAAGTAAATCCTGTTTAATTTATATATAGGTTAGAAGAAGTATGAACAGTAAAGAAAATTGTATATACAAATAGAATTTTGGAAAATAAATATATGCATACATTTTATATTTACTAGCCTATTTTTGAAAGCAAAGTAGTAAGGTAATTAATTTGTTTAAGTGGTTTGTTTAATTATTTTAGTTGCCAAGGATTATTTTAAAAAGGAAAAGTTGTTTAAAATTTAATTCTTTGTTTAAAATAAAATCACGGGTTAATTAAATTATAAAATGGAAAATTGAATTGTTCAATTTATTTCGAACATTAATGAAGTCGTAAATTGTTATACAAGGTCTAAAGTGGAGAAAACAAGTTGGAATTGGAAATGGATTGCAAAATAAAGGAACAAAGGTGAGATCTTCTCACTCAATCAAGTTTTTCTGACTTAATTTTAAATAGTTAAATTTAAATTTGATTGACTGTGTGCTTGGATATTAATTTATTATCAGTTCTATTAGTTTAGACCCTATGCGCCACATAATAGCGGATGATATTATATTTAACCCATATACTGCGATATTCCACCTCGAAGTGGAATTGGTATTTAATTGTTATGCTAACGTCTGTGGATGCAGGGAAAACAGATTGGAGGGGTCCAACTGGATTCCTCAAATATTTGAATTAGTTTCAATATTGTGTGTTGATTATTTATAATCTGTGTGTGACTATTTGTGATTGAAGCTGTTGAAGGCTATAATTTAGCCGAATATATTTTTGGTATCGTAGGATACCAGAAATAAATCAAATTGGATTTTTGAAATTTAGCAGAAAATTTATAATAAATTAATTTTAGAAAATTGAATAAATTTAAAAGAAGAAATTTGTTTCAAAAGATAATAAATTTGATGTTTGAAATAAATTTGGGAATCAATTTGAAATTTGATTTGGTGTTTTGAAAATAAATTAGAAAATAAATTTGATATTAATTTAGTAAAAATAATGAATATTTGGGAAATCGATCTAAAATTGACTTGGTGTTTAAAAATAATTTTGGAAAACCAATTTTGAAAATCGATTTAGTGTTTTGAAGTAAATGTTTGGAAAAATCAATTTGGGATTTGATTTGGTATTTGAAATAAATTTAGAAATCAATTTAGAAATTGATTTGCTGTTTGTAAATGATTTTTAAAATCGATTTAAAAATCATATATCAGTGAATATTTGGGGATTTGAATTCACAATGGGAATTTAAAAAGGAAAGGGAAATTTGTTTAAAAAAATAAATATCGATTTATTTTTAAGTGTGGAAAGAAATTTACGGATTTGGAATGTAAATTAAATCGAGGATGGTTTATTAATTGATGTAAATGAACCATTTTGTAATGGAAAGAGAATTCTTCCCTGTAAAGCCGAGTATATTTTTAAAATAGCTTTTGAAATATAAATTGATTTGGAAAAATATTGTTGGAGGAAATATTTTTGGGAATCATTTTAAACCTTTGAAGTATAGATGTATTTTAATAATTATAGAAGGGATTATTTTAAAGATTAAATTGATATTTTATTTAGAAAATAGTTATTTAAATATTTATATCCTATCTACTAATGTTATTTTAAAATTAGTTTGGACTTAAATTTTTATATGAGACATTAGTATAATATTTACATAACTAATATTTAAGCAAGTGTTTCAAGATAGTTTTATTTTAAATATCTCTAAGTATATTTCGATAAGCATTTTATATTATTTTAAAATGTTTGAAATTGGCATATTTTTAGTGGAAATGAATAAATATTGGAAATGTTTTCCGCGTAAGGAAAAATTGATTTGAAATTTATTTTCAAATGATTGATGTGTGAAAAATTGATTTGAATTTGTTTTCAAAGTGTTGAAAAGTGAAATTTTATCTTGCGAAGATATTTTGAAAATAATAATAATAATTAGGGGAAAATTATTTGAAATCCAGTGATGGTTGTGAATGATGATTGATAGTTAAATAACCGACTATCAATGTTGGCCTTTTTAATGTCATTTGAATTTCGATGCGACCGGGGTCGGATTCCAAGTGGATGTCCGAAAACCACATCGGACCTTTGTGATTGTAATGGATCTTTTATTCAAAAGATCAAAGTGGAAATTATTGTGATTTGTTTGAAATCTGATTGTACACTTATTTTATAAAAAATAAGCGCTCATTATTCGGATTAGTCAGGAGAGGACTTTGTGTCATAAAAACCATTCTGAATAATGATACGATGAAATGGAATTGCATTTGAAGACGGTGTTGAAGACCGGGTATTTTCAAAAACGAAAGGATTACCTTTTGAACGTCTCTGCACCGGGTTGCTCCGGTATAGAGATTTTATCACCCTTTGTGATGGGGATTCCGAACGTGATTAGTAAATAGAATTTGCAAGGGCTTCTTTGAAGTGCCTTCGGTTCCGTTCGATCCCGGAACAGACTTGTGTGGATGTGTGTCTGACGTTACACTTTGAGATGTAAAGCTGGTTTCTGTCAAATACATTTCTGTTGGTGGCGGAGAATTTATTCTATTAGCTTAACACCCTTCTCTGAGACGTACGAGCTCAAAGGTTATGAAGTTGATGGTTACTAGTGATACGTTTCCAAATTGGTAACGTGGCATACGAAGTGCTACCGATCATTTGTTGATAAAAGCATGACATTGTGAAAAATATAGCTTTGTGGATGAGACTTCGTCGGACCACATACCCAGCAATGGTCGAAACAGGAAAGATGCGGCAAGGTTATGAGGCTTGCGGCCTTTAGGGTATGTCATTTCCTTCTGGAAAAGGGTGGTATCATGGTATGGAGCCCAGATATTTAACCTATGTGGTTATTGCAAATCTATTACACTTTGTGGTTGTTGCTTTGTGGTTGAGAATCCTCGGATAAAGATCGCAAACGACCGGGGGACTCGTGTAGTAGTTACCTTGTTACATAGGTAACCCGGCCTTGTGTTAGCAGAGAGCTGGTTAAGTTCTCGGGACGTTCCACCAGAGGCGTACCCATGTGGTAGTAGGAAGTTCCTTAGCCTGACCATTTATTGGAAATCCAAAGAAACAATACGCGCTCTGTACAATTTTAGTTGTATAAGCTGCCATGGAATGTGGTGGTAACCTGCTATTGAACAAGGTAGCTATAGTAGGCATACAATAATGGTTGTATGCTGGCTAAGATTAATATTATACTTTCGAAATGTTTTCTGCACTATGCCTAATAATAATAATATCAAAGGATTTTGCGTATCAAGCATGTTTGACTATCATAAGGAGAAATCTCCTTCGATTATGCGTTTGCATTGTGTGTGTGGCGGGAGGCCTTATGCTAGTTTCATTTTCCAAAAAGCATAGCGGATTTTTTTTGTAAAAATAACTATTTTTGAGATCTCACACCAGTCCCATGACTGACCTTAGTTATCTTTGTGAAACGTGATGGGGGGTTCTCACTTTTTGTTTGTTGGCGAGCATGAGACTCTTACCCCTACACATCCTCTTTAAGGGGTTGGTTAGCCGTAAGGCATGACAGTCGAAAGGCTGGCTGTAAAAGCAAGGGCAGGGTACCATTGTATGCCACGGCGAGGCTGGGATGGTTGAAAAGCCTACCGGTCGAGATTGGCCGCTGTCGATGGTTGAAAAGCCTAGACCGTTACATTTTGGTATCAGAGCAATTGGTTAAGCGACAACCTTGGCTCTGGCGGGAATTACTTATTAGAGATAGAGTCAGTAGTACTCTAGATTGAGTTGAGTGTATTAATAGACATGAGCGCGTATTTGTTAGTGAATATAAAAAAAATTTGTTTTATATTGTGATGATTGGTTTGTTGAGTGGTATATGGATTCTGGTCGATATAGTCTGTACAATTCTATCGATAGGGATCTCTAAACACTCGTGTAGAACAATTTGACACGATATTATTTTAAAATAGGGTGAATGAAATAATTTTACCCAAACTATTTTCGTAGATAAAGGAAATAATCTTTGTAAATTGTTATAGTATATGATTGCTTGATTATTAGGAAGTGATAATATTATTATCATTTGAATAGGAAAATGAAATCGTAACTCCAAAATTAAGAAATAAATTCACATACAAATGGAATTTGAGAATATAAATTGTAAATGCGATTTGTAATTTGAAACGGAATTCCAGAGAAGTATTTGGAAATGTTTTGAAAAGAATTTGAAAATTTTGGAGATTTGGAAAGTTTAAATCCCTTTTGTTTTTGAAGATGATTTTCAAAGGTTTTGGAAAAGTGTTTTGAAGGATGAAAGCCCTAAACTCTTTTAGGTCGTTGGAAAATAACTTCGATGATGACTGCAGCATCATCGATGTTCATTTACGAGTTTCCAAGAGAGGAATTGCTGCCAAATTATTTTAAATGGAAGTTGTTTGCAAACTGGGTTTGGTTTTAGAAATTTAAAGGGATAATTTGAATTGATTTCAAAAATGGTTTTGAATTGTTGAAAAGACTATAGAATCTTATAAAAAATAGTTATGGAATAAAATTTTATAAGGTGGAAAATAAAGTTGTGAATGAATAAATAAATTTACAATTGAAATTAAATGAAAGTGAAATTGAATGTTGAAATCCATTTCGAATTTGAAAGCAAATAGAACTGGAATTGGAATTGAATTTGATTTATAAAGTAGAGTATTAAAATAAAATTAGTAAGTGAAATTAATTGAAGAAATGACAAATTAATATGGTTTGAAACGAATTGAATTCAATATTTATAAATGAAAGATAAATTAAATTCATATGGAATTTGAAATCCAGTTTAAATATAAGTGGTTATAAACCAAAATAGTGCATTGAAAATAAATTTTTGAGAATGAACAAAAGAATAAAACTGAATTAAAACCGAATATTGAAAACCAATTTGAATTGTGTTAAATAAAATGTTGTAAATTTAGTTCGAAGTGAACTAAAGATAATAAAGGTGGAAATAAAAATGGTTTGAGATAAAATGAATTGGAATTTGTAATGAATTAGTAAATGAAACTGATTTAAAATAGTGACATGAATCAGTTGTGAATAAAACATAATTGATAAAATTCAATATTCAGAAGTTAAAATGAATCCAAATAGAATTGAAATTGTAAATTGAATTCAGATGAAATTAAAAATAAAAATGCAAGATTGAATGAAAATGGATATATAACTTCAACAGTAAAGTAAAAATGGTATAAGAAGTATATATTGAAAATTTTGTAAAGGAATGTGCAAAATAAATTTGAATGTTGTAATTGGATATTATGGATAGCAGGATATACAGGTGTATTAAAGGAAATGGAACTGGGATTTTGATTTCGAAGATAAATTTTGAATTGCTCGACAAAAAGGTATGCATTTGAATTTCTATATGAAATTTGATGATTTTCTTGTCCAACCACTTGGCTTTTCATTTTCTTTTTGAATTTGAGGGCCCATGGTGCCATTTTGTAGTTGTACCGAGCTAGCCGCGGAAAGGAGACGCTGGCGAAATTTTTCAAAAATTTAGGGAGTTAGAAATTTTTGAGAAAGTTTTGAAAATTTGAAGTTTGAATTTAAATTTAAATTTGAATTATTGAGAAAACAATGTTGTTTGGAATTTATAATTGAAGTTGGAAAGTTAGTTGAATTAATGATGGGTCTTAAATAAAAAGATTTGTTTTGGTAAGATGATAAAACTATCTGGATTGGGAAAAATAATAAATGGGTTAAGGATCATTCTTCTTAACTAGTAATTTCGAGACGAAATTCTTTTAAGGGGGAAAAGATGTGATGACCCAGAATTTTGAACATTTGAAATCGAAATATTTAATTGATTTTAAATATTTGGAAGTTAGTTTAACTTGAATTTCAAAATTAACTATGAATTTGGCAATTTAATTATTGAATTTAATTTATCGAAGTTGGGTAAAAATTTGAATCTTCAGTTTTAAGCTGATTAAAAATATTTCAAAGCCTTAGAAAATTCATATTGATAATACTGGAAATAACGGAAGCTTTAGAATTGAATTTGAAAATGATTTGTTCAGTTTTGAGATTTTATCGATAATCGATATTTAAAAATAGCCTTACGAGGCGTGGTCTCGGAATTCGACGAAACCAGTTGCATTGGATCCGTAATAGTGTATTATTGTCGGATTTCAATTTTCGTAGTGTTTGGAGTGATCATTTGGCCATACGATAAGCAAACGCGCTGAAAATTAGTTCGAAATTTAAATTAATAACCGAGTTCGAAAAACTATCTTCTCCATACGATCAAAATTTGGACACAAAACCTTTTCCATTGCATTCGGAATATGGGTTTAACATTATAAACACCTAGCGGCACACCTCGATAGGATGTCGAGATTTTGATTTGTATTTATCGAGACAATTTGAATTAATTAATATATATTCTAGTCAACTTTCAACCGTATTCCTTTCACACCGATACTTTCCCCCTTCAAATCACTGCAGCCTTTCTCTACACGCCAACATCATCGTGTCTCCTTCTTCTTTTATATTAACAGCCGAGCATTTTGAAAAAAAACTTAGAAATTACAATGGCGGAGCGAAACCAATACCTATTTTCTGCTTCATCTTCAATCGATTACCGTATTCATTATAAAAAAATCAAATCGAATTTCAAAATCGAAACTGATGGCCGCTTCACAGTCGAGTCAAACCCCTTCCAATCGAAATCGAGAAAGTGGAGGGCGCTCGCGCTCGCATTGGATTCGATCGCGACCAGAGGAGGATCCACTTAGCTGAAGCGACGAGGTCGCGATCGAAGTTAGGGCATTGTTGAGCATCGTTCGATCGAAACAATTGGGGATTCTCGATGTAACGACCCAGGATTTTTATGAATTTAAATTGATAATTTAAATGAATTTTTGAATTAAAATTGTAAAATTGATTATAAATGGCAGCGAGTTACCCCGATTCAAACAGAAAATATATTAAGTCATATGAATTTGAAAATTTGTATATATGTGAATATATATGTATATATTAGATTTGAAATAAAAATTTAAATAAATGGTTTTAAAAATAAATAGAAATAGAAATGAGAATATTTATATATGATGAATTATAAATTATGAAGTAAATAAAATTAGACGAATTTCAAATAACATAGGGACTATAGAAATTTATTTACATTGTAAAACAATGTACAAAAGCAAAGAAATAAATATGAAGTGATGGCACTAGAATAAAATTTAACAACATAATAAAAATAGAAATGTGTTCATATGACAAAATAACAAGGCAAAGTAATAAAGCTTTAGACAAAATAAATAAATACATTCAAATAAAAATAACAACTTTATATCTATATAACATCAGTAGGCTTGCAAAAGTAGAAAACATAAGTAACAAAAGAAGTATAAAAACAAACTACAACTCAAACAAACAAATACACAAACTGTACATACATAATAGAATAACATAAGTATGTACACTTAAAACAAATGTATAAACAAAAGATATAGCATCATGTAAACAAGTCAATACAAAGAAATGCAAGATCTCAGCCGAGTAAAAGAAGATAATTAAAGACTTAAACAAGTAAATTATAAGAGCTTAAAAAAAAAAGCAAACAAATAAATATACGTACAAAGCAAAGTTGTAGCCACCATAACATATCACTGCAGCCATACCTCTAGCATATCAAAACATTTTCTAAGCATATATAAAATATACTATCACTTGTACTCAAGCATTAAATGCTTACACCTTTGGCAGCACAAAATATGGTCTAGAAAGATTTTATTAGCCTCCAAAGTCTTTGCTCTCAAGTGTACAAACAAACATAAATATTGTATACCCTGTAAACTCAGTTTTATATATAACAATCTATCCACTTTAGTTTTCGTCCATTCTAGGCTAAAAAAAAGAAACACTGAAATAAACATCATCTGCAACTTAAACAAAGCTTTACTTTAAACAACAAACATCTCAATAAATCAGAGAATCAAAGGAGGGGGCTTCAGTTTGCAACTTCCAGTCTGTGTCAAAGAAATAGAGCAACTCTGTTCTCCCCATAACACAAATCTGTGAGCAAACTAACCAACTTGAATTTATGTTATACCTTATTTCTGTGAAATGGAATGGTGAAAATTGTTTGCATGGTTGAATTCTGTTGAATATAGTAGAATAATTTGTATATGTACCTGTACATGTCTGGGTATATCCATATCCAGGCTATTTGATATTAACAGGCAAGAACACTTAAGAAAAAAAATCATTTTCATTTGATCTATGCCTTGTGAGAACTTAAAATTTAAATAAGTTATGTTTGTTAAATGATAGAATAAAGTTTAAAATTTATTTAAGTTTAAAGTAAATTGAGTTTGCTCTGGAAAAACCATAAAGACAGTTCATGTCCAAAATAAGTGAAATTTTAAATTTCTTAAAATATCAATTCAAGTTTATAACCGGAATTCTCATCTGAAATCATGAATTTTAAAACTAAAATTACAAATTTTAGTAATGGGTTGAGTTGGCATTGCTGTGTTGATCATTTTGGGAAGATGGGGTTGCCTCGGGCAACACACTTGATCGGAGAAGTCGAGATTGGTTCGAGGGTTAAAGGAGTGATCAGGGAAGCTTTAAAAATTATTGGATCAAAGAATCATGCTATGTGGGTTGTGGAATTTGGGTTTGAAATTTTTTAACCTAGTTTAAAATGGGAAACTTGTTTGGGTCAGTACGGTCTCTAGGGATGATCGAGTTGATCGGGGTTTTAGGTGATGGTGGCTTGGTTGTAGGCGAAGGCGTGGCCGGTGGTGGAGGTTCTCTGGTGGTCGGTGGAGGGAGCAGTTGCCGTTGACAGGTTGAGGTGGTATTTATGCGTGTGTTTCCAGGTTTGGCTAAATCACTCGATTTCGATTTTCGAGTTGTTTGTGTATTTTGAAGGTCGGGGTGGTAAGGATGAGTGATCGCCGATGTGAGGAGGTCGGTGTGGTTGACCGGAGTGGGCCGAAGTCACGGTGCAGGTGCACGAACCACTGATGTGTATCAGTGGCATGGGGTAAAAAGAAAAAGAAAACGAAGAACTTGGACTCGAGGTAATCCTCGGGAAGTTTGCAAGATAGCTCGAGTTCAGACTCGTGTATTTTTAGGTTCATGCCGAGTAAAATTTATTTGTTACAGGTTTTAACAATAACCTGTACTATTGTGTTTTAAAAGTTTAAAATGAAATTTAAAATTGATGTTTTAAATAAGTTTAAATATCTTAAATTTGAAGGGAGTTTAATATCAAAAATCTTTTAAATTTCTTAATAACAAAGTAGTACTTCAACATATGAATTTAAAGCAAGTTGAAAAATCAATGTTTCAAATATTGTTTTTTTAGTGTTAACTAAATCATTAATAAATATGAGTTTTACTTTTAAGTAAATGAAGATTTAATAATTTGTAATTCATAAATTATTAAGTTAATTCGAATGATCAATTATGGAGTTGGTTTAAAGGTTAATTTAAATAAGTAAGTAATTAAAGAAATATTATTAGTTAATGAAGATAATTAATTAGAGATTGTTAAGTAATCAAATTAATGTAATTAATTTTGATAATTAACTTGAATTTATAAATAAAGATAATCAAATGTAATTTGTTGATTACTTAATGAAAGAAATTAAGGGGTTAATTACGAATTGTAATTATAAATTGGATATTTTGATCAAATTTTTGATAAAGGTTAACTGGTAATTAATGATTTATTTGTATGAGATGGTTGCTTAATGATAAGAAATTAAAAGATTTAATTTCTTTAAATAATTAATTAAAGTTAATTAATTAGGAAATTGGTTTAAAATGTTGATTTAATTAATATGATAAATTAAGAGGTTAATTAAGTAAGGTAATTGATCAATTAATTTATATTAAATGATTTGAAATTAATTCATCAGGATTGGATAATTATTTCATAAGTAATTAATTTAATTGAAAATAAATAGAATTGATTTGGATTAAACGATTAATTAATCCTGCTTATAAATGACTATTGAATACTTAATCATACTTATGAATGATTGTATTATATGTGATGCCTTTTGATTGTCCTAACTGATTGTGATATTTTGTACTGTGGATTGAGCTGTGTATGATTCATTCATTAGTTACATTGTATATTATCTGTGAATCTGTGAATGAGCGATAAGCGTTATAGCTATATCGCTTATCAATTATATCTCTATGTTTTAATCTGTGATGATTGAATAATGTTGCACTATTGTGTTAAACCCCTGGACCACACTTATACACACACCAATATGGATTTCACGAGGAAATCGATTAAGTCACAGATAATTTAAATGTAATATTTGTGAAATTAAAGTTTTAATTTCAAATTGATTTTGAAAATGGATTTGGGTTAAACGGTAAAGCTTTTGAAAAAGGTTTTCACAGATAAAAGCTATTTTGAATAACTCGGTAAAATCTCCAATTTAAATAATTCAATTTGAATTTGAATCCAATATTTGGAATTGAATTCGATGATTGGAAATTATGGTTAAAGATATTATAAACATGTTTGTATGAATTTAAACCATTTTAAAGGTATGGTTTTGAGAATTTGAATTTAACCCAAGGATTTCAACTCGTATAAATGAATCAGATTTCCAAAATGAGAACGGTTGTTTTCAAATGATAAACACTTTTAGATAAGAACCGAGATTCCAGTTAATTAGGGGAATTTCAAGATTGAATAGAGAAATGATTTTCCTAAGTTATGAATGAATTCTTTTTGAAAGCTATGAATTAAATCTGTTTATTTTTAACAGATTTAAATTGATGATTTGTTTAAATCAAATTGAAATGAAATTGTTTTGAAGGCTATAAGTTAAATCTTTGATTTAAAGATTTAACGAGTTAATCAAATTGAAATGAAAATTGATTTGGAAAATCTGTGAATGAATCTTTTATTTAAAAGATTAAAATGTGAAAAATTGTTTAAACCGTTAAAGGTTGTGAAAATGAATCTTTTTGTTTAAAGATTGAAAATGGTAATTTGTTAAGCCATTTGAAGAAAAGTTTTGGGTAATAAGTTGTGACTTAATTGAAATCCCATATCCATATGTTTTTGAAATATCGTGCTCACTATTCGGTTTAGCCGGGAAAGGACCTTTGTATCGTATAACCCATTCCGAATATGTGATACGTCGTTATGGATAGCATTTGAAGACTGGTGATGAAGACCGGGTATTTGCGAAAGCAATAGGATGACCTATCGATTGTTTCTGCACCGAGTCGCGCCGGTATAGAAACTCCCTAAGTGATGGGAAATCCGATCGGGATTGTAAATATCCGGATTGCAAGGACTTCTTTGTAAGTGCCTTCGGTTCTGTTCGAACCCAGAACAGACTTGTATGGATAGTATGTCTGACATTACAAATTGAGATATAAAGCCGATTTCTTTCAAATATATTTCTGTTGGTGGCGGAGAATTTATTCTCTCAGCTTAACACCCTTCTCTGAGACGTACGAGCTCAGAGGTTATATAGTTGATGGTTATCAGCGATATATTCCCAATTTGGTAATGTGACATACTGAGTGTTGCTGTGAAATGATCATTGTGTTGATTATTTGTGATAGGATCATTTATTTGATCGTCTATCCTGGTGATCATTTCTATGATCATTTGTTGACCCAAAGCATGGATTTTGTATAAAGTATGTTTTTGTGGACGTGACTTCGTCGGACCTCACACCTCGAAAATGGTCAAAACAGGAAAGATGCAGCAAGGTTATGAGGGGTAGCGCCCTTTAGGATATGTGCATTTCCTTCTGGAAAAGGGTGGTATCATGGTATGGAGCCCAGATACTTACTCATGTTGAAAACACTTTATGATTGTGTGAATTGATTGTGAGCGCTCGGTTGAAAGGTCCCAAAGGACCAGGGGATGGCATATTCGGTCAGTTGTTACTCAGTTAGGGGTAACCCGGCCTTGTGTTGGTAGAGATCCGGTTTGGTTCTCGGGGATGTCCATCCAGAGGCATTCTCATGTGGCAATGGGAAGTTCCTTGGCCTGATCATTCGTTGGAAATCCAAAGAAACAATACGAGACTTGTACGGTTTTAGTTGTAGAACCTGCCATGGAATTTGGCGGTAACCTGCTATTGAACATGGTTAGCTATAGTAGGCATACGATAATGGTCGTATGTTGGCTAAGATTTATATCTTTACTTTCGAAATGAATTTTTCCTACACTATGCACTAGTAATAATATCAAATGTTTCTTTTAAATGCGTATCAAGCATCTTTGACTATCATAAGGAGAAATCTCCTCCGATTCTGCGTTTGCATTGTGTGTGTGTGCGGGAGGCCTTATGGTAGTCTCATTTTTAAAAAGCATTGCGAATTGACTTTAAAATATTCCTCTATTTTGATTTTAAAGATAAATAAACTATTTTTGTTGCTCACACCAGTCCCACGACTGATCCGGAGTTTATTGTTTCTTTCCTAAACTCTGGGTGCTCATTATTTTCTACACGAGCAGTCTAGAGTTGGGTTTTTCAGATAGTCAGATTAGTAGGTTATCTGGAGTTAGTTCAGTCTTTGGACCACACCAGTCTTGCTTAGCTTGGTGCATCGTTATTGGGAGTTCGAGCTATTGCTGGATTGATTCTTGGAGATGGAGTTGCAGTTCTTGGAGTTCTTCCCTGAAGACTATCTCAGAGTTATATTTGTTCCGCTGCTAGATGTTATCTATCGTTTTCTTTTCCGCTGCTATTTTACTGTATCATATCTCTGATGTATATTGATATCTATTGGATCATCTGTTGTATCAGATATTGTATCAAAGCTGTATATCAATGTATTATTCTTTTATTCCGCTGTGTTGTTTACTTAATGATTGTTATAAGCTCCGGCGAATCGGATTTGAACGGTCGAATCTATGGCATTCGAATAAGATTTGAAGTATGGATGTCGGTTTTTGAGCGGGCAAAATCCGAAACGTTACATTTGGTATCAGAGCTAAGGTTGAACTTTAGCTCAGGAGTGTAACACATTAAGTAGCTCATTAGAGATAGGATGAAGTAAATCCTAGAATGACTATTCCCTAAGATATCCGTTTAAATGCCTCAGTAAATTCTCTTACTATCCACTGATAGTAAGTATGAGTGCAAGAAGAAAACGAGATAGGGGACAGGGAAATACGACTATAATTGGTCGATACTCTGTAACAACAACGGAAATAATCTTCTCTATCAATTTTCTTTGATTCGTCTTTCCAAATTCTTTTGATTGCTTCATGACAGCTCCAGAAAGAAGTTTTGGTGTGATGATGGCCCTACGAATTGTTATAAGAAATTTTTACTTCGTATTTCATCGGTTTCTTATCAGTTTAGGATTTAAACTTTAATGAATATGAATTTGAAAATTGAAATTGGAAATTTTAAATGAATTAGAAATTTTAAATTGAGTTAAAATTGATTAATAGAATATGAAGGATAATTTGAATTGTATTGATAAAACGATTTCGTTTAAAGCCAAATTTGAAATTCTGTTGTAATTTCTTGGGTTGGTCGAAGTCCGAAGAGGGACAAATTGGTATATATTTTGAGATATTCCGACTTGAGTTTGGAATTCATATCTTAAGTTTGAGGAATTATAGGAGATCGAATCTGTCTATCTCTGTGTTGTTTTCGTGCCTGCGAATTTCGAGGAAGAAATTGTTTTAAGGGGGGAAGTTTGTAACGACCCAGGATTTTTATGAATTTAAATTGATAATTTAAATGAATTTTTGAATTAAAATTGTAAAATTGATTATAAATGGCAGCGAGTTACCCCGATTCAAACAGAAAATATATTAAGTCATATGAATTTGAAAATTTGTATATATGTGAATATATATGTATATATTAGATTTGAAATAAAAATTTAAATAAATGGTTTTAAAAATAAATAGAAATAGAAATGAGAATATTTATATATGATGAATTATAAATTATGAAGTAAATAAAATTAGACGAATTTCAAATAACATAGGGACTATAGAAATTTATTTACATTGTAAAGCAATGTACAAAAGCAAAGAAATAAATATGAAGTGATGGCACTAGAATAAAATTTAACAACATAATAAAAATAGAAATGTGTTCATATGACAAAATAACAAGGCAAAGTAATAAAGCTTTAGACAAAATAAATAAATACATTCAAATAAAAATAACAACTTTATATCTATATAACATCAGTAGGCTTGCAAAAGTAGAAAACATAAGTAACAAAAGAAGTATAAAAACAAACTACAACTCAAACAAACAAATACACAAACTGTACATACATAATAGAATAACATAAGTATGTACACTTAAAACAAATGTATAAACAAAAGATATAGCATCATATAAACAAGTCAATACAAAGAAATGCAAGATCTCAGCCGAGTAAAAGAAGATAATTAAAGACTTAAACAAGTAAATTATAAGAGCTTAAAAAAAAGCAAACGAATAAATATAAGTACAAAGCAAAGTTGCAGCCACCATAACATATCACTGCAGCCATACCTCTAGCATATAAAACATTTTCTCAACATATATAAAATATACTATCACTTGTACTCAAGCATTAAATGCTTACACCTTTGGCAGCACAAAATATGGTCTAGAAAGATTTTATTAGCCTCCAAAGTCTTTGCTCTCAAGTGTACAAACAAACATAAATATTGTATACCCTGTAAACTCAGTTTTATATATAACAATCTATCCACTTTAGTTTTCGTCCATTCTAGGCTAAAAAAAGAAACACTGAAATAAACATCATCTGCAACTTAAACAAAGCTTTACTTTAAACAACAAACATCTCAATAAATCAGAGAATCAAAGGAGGGAGCTTCAGTTTGCAACTTCCAGTCTGTGTCAAAGAAATAGAGCAACTCTGTTCTCCCCATAACACAAATCTGTGAGCAAACTAACCAACTTGAATTTATGTTATACCTTATTTCTGTGAAATGGAATGGTGAAAATTGTTTGCATGGTTGAATTCTGTTGAATATAGTAGAATAATTTGTATATGTACCTGTACATGTCTGGGTATATCCATATCCAGGCTATTTGATATTAACAGGCAAGAACACTTAAGAAAAAAAATCATTTTCATTTAATCTATTCCATGTGAGAACTTAAAATTTAAATAAGTTATGTTTGTTAAATGATAGAATAAAGTTTAAAATTTATTTAAGTTTAAAGTAAATTGAGTTTTCTCTGGAAAAACCATAAAGACAGTTCATGTCTAAAATAAGTGAAATTTTAAATTTCTTAAAATATCAATTCAAGTTTATAAACGGAATCCTCATCTGAAATCATGAATTTTAAAACTAAAATTACAAATTTTAGTAATGGGTTGAGTTGGCATTGCTGTGTTGATCATTTTGGGAAGATGGGGTTGCCTCGGGCAACACACTTGGTCGGAGAAGTCGAGATTGGTTCGAGGGTTAAAGGAGTGATCAGGGAAGCTTTAAAAATTATTGGATCAAAGAATCATGCTATGTGGGTTGTGGAATTTGGGTTTGAAAGTTTTTAACCTAGTTTAAAATGGGTACTTGTTTGGGTCAGTACGGTCTCTAGGGATGATCGAGTTGATCGGGGTTTTAGGTGATGGTGGCTTGGTTGTAGGCGAAGGCGTGGCCGGTGGTGGAGGTTCTCTGGTGGTCGGTGGAGGGAGCAGTTGCCGTTGACAGGTTGAGGTGGTATTTGTGCGTGCGTTTCCAGGTTTGGCTAAATCACTCGATTTCGATTTTCGAGTTGTCTGTGTATTTTGAAGGTCGGGGTGGTAAGGAGGGTGATCGCCGATGTGAGGAGGTCGGTGTGGTTGACCGGAGTGGGCCGAAGTCACGGTGCAGGTGCACGAACCACTGATGTGTATCAGTGGCATGGGGTAAAAAGAAAAAGAAAACGAAGAACTTGGACTCGAGGTAATCCTCGGGAAGTTTGCAAGATAGCTCGAGTTCAGACTCGTGTATTTTTAGGTTCATGCCGAGTAAAATTTATTTGTTACAGGTTTTAACAATAACCTGTACTATTGTGTTTTAAAAGTTTAAAATGAAATTTAAAATTGATGTTTTAAATAAGTTTAAATATCTTAAATTTGAAGGGAGTTTAATATCAAAAATCTTTTAAATTTCTTAATAACAAAGTAGTACTTCAACATATGAATTTAAAGCAAGTTGAAAAATCAATGTTTCAAATATTGTTTTTTTTAGTGTTAACTAAATCATTAATAAATATGAGTTTTACTTTTAAGTAAATGAAGATTTAATAATTTGTAATTCATAAATTATTAAGTTAATTCGAATGATCAATTATGAAGTTGGTTTAAAGGTTAATTTAAATAAGTAAGTAATTAAAGAAATATTATTAGTTAATGAAGATAATTAATTAGAGATTGTTAAGTAATCAAATTAATGTAATTAATTTTGATAATTAATTTGAATTTATAAATAAAGATAATCAAATGTAATTTGTTGATTACTTAATGAAAGAAATTAAGGGGTTAATTACGAATTGTAATTATAAATTGGATATTTTGATCAAATTTTTGATAAAGGTTAACTGGTAATTAATGATTTATTTGTATGAGATGGTTGCTTAATGATAAGAAATTAAAAGATTTAATTTCTTTAAATAATTAATTAAAGTTAATTAATTTGGAAATTGGTTTAAAATGTTGATTTAATTAATATGATAAATTAAGAGGTTAATTAAGTAAGGTAATTGATCAATTAATTTATATTAAATGATTTGAAATTAATTCATCAGGATTGGATAATTATTTCATAAGTAATTAATTTAATTGGAAATAAATAGAATTGATTTGGATTAAACGATTAATTAATCCTGCTTATAAATGACTATTGAATACTTAATCATACTTATGAATGATTGTATTATATGCGATGCCTTGAATTGATTGTCCTAACTGATTGTGATATTTTGTACTGTGGATTGAGCTGTGTATGATTCATTCATTTATTTACATTGTATATTATCTGTGAATCTGTGAATGAGCGATAAGCGTTATAGCTATATCGCTTATCAATTATATCTCTATGTTTTAATCTGTGATGATTGAATAATGTTGCACTATTGTGTTAAACCCCTGGACCACACTTATACACACACCAATATGGATTTCACGAGGAAATCGATTAAGTCACAGATAATTTAAATGTAATATTTGTGAAATTAAAGTTTTAATTTCAAATTGATTTTGAAAATGGATTTGGGTTAAACGGTAAAGCTTTTGAAAAAGGTTTTGAAAAAGGTTTTCACAGATAAAAGCTATTTTGAATAACTCGGTAAAATCTCCAATTTAAATAATTCAATTTGAATTTGAATCCAATATTTGGAATTGAATTCGATGATTGGAAATTATGGTTAAAGATATTATAAACATGTTTGTATGAATTTAAATCATTTTAAAGGTATGGTTTTGGGAATTTTAATTTAACCCAAGGATTTCAACTCGTATAAATGAATCAGATTTCCAAAATGAAAACGGTTGTTTTCAAATGATAAACACTTTTAGATAAGAACTGAGATTCCAGTTAATTAGGGGAATTTCAAGATTGAATAGAGAAATGATTTTCCTAAGTTATGAATGAATTCTTTTTGAAAGTTATGAATTAAATCTGTTTATTTTTAACAGATTTAAATTGATGATTTGTTTAAATCAAATTGAAATGAAATTGTTTTGAAGGCTATAAGTTAAATCTTTGATTTAAAGATTTAACGAGTTAATCAAATTGAAATGAAAATTGATTTGGAAAATCTGTGAATGAATCTTTTATTTAAAAGATTAAAATGTGAAAAATTGTTTAAACCGTTAAAGGTTGTGAAAATGAATCTTTTTGTTTAAAGATTGAAAATGGTAATTTGTTAAGCCATTTGAAGAAAAGTTTTGGGTAATAAGTTGTGACTTAATTGAAATCCCATATCCATATGTTTTTGAAATATCGTGCTCACTATTCGGTTTAGCCGGGAAAGGACCTTTGTGTCGTATAACCCATTCCGAATATGTGATACGTCGTTATGGATAGCATTTGAAGACTGGTGATGAAGACCGGGTATTTGCGAAAGCGATAGGATGACCTATCGATTGTTTCTGCACCGAGTCGCGCCGGTATAGAAACTCCCTAAGTGATGGGAAATCCGATCGGGATTGTAAATATCCGGATTGCAAGGATTTCTTTGTAAGTGCCTTCGGTTCTGTTCGAACCCAGAACAGACTTGTATGGATAGTATGTCTGACATTACAAATTGAGATATAAAGCCGATTTCTTTCAAATATATTTCTGTTGGTGGCGGAGAATTTATTCTCTCAGCTTAACACCCTTCTCTGAGACGTACGAGCTCAGAGGTTATATAGTTGATGGTTATCAGCGATATATTCCCAATTTGGTAATGTGACATACTGAGTGTTGCTGTGAAATGATCATTGTGTTGATTATTTGTGATAGGATCATTTATTTGATCGTCTATCCTGGTGATCATTTTTATGATCATTTGTTGACCCAAAGCATGGATTTCGTATAAAGTATGTTTTTGTGGACGTGACTTCGTCGGACCTCACACCTCGGAAATGGTCAAAACAGGAAAGATGCAGCAAGGTTATGAGGGGTAGCGCCCTTTAGGATATGTGCATTTCCTTCTGGAAAAGGGTGGTATCATGGTATGGAGCCCAGATACTTACTCATGTTGAAAACACTTTATGATTGTGTGAATTGATTGCGAGCGCTCGGTTGAAAGGTCCCAAAGGATCGGGGGATGGCATATTCGGTCAGTTGTTACTCAGTTAGGGGTAACCCGGCCTTGTGTTGGTAGAGATCCGGTTTGGTTCTCGGGGATGTCCATCCAGAGGCATTCTCATGTGGCAATGGGAAGTTCCTTGGCCTGATCATTCGTTGGAAATCCAAAGAAACAATACGAGACTTGTACGGTTTGAGTTGTAGAACCTGCCATGGAATGTGGCAGTAACCTGCTATTGAACATGGTTAGCTATAGTAGGCATACGATAATGGTCGTATGTTGGCTAAGATTTATATCTTTACTTTCAAAATGAATTTTTCCTACACTATGCACTAGTAATAATATCAAATGTTTCTTTTAAATGCGTATCAAGCATCTTTGACTATCATAAGGAGAAATCTCCTCCGATTCTACGTTTGCATTGTGTGTGTGTGCGGGAGGCCTTATGGTAGTCTCATTTTTAAAAAGCATTGCGAATTGACTTTAAAATATTCCTCTATTTTGATTTTAAAGATAAATAAACTGTTTTTGTTGCTCACACCAGTCCCACGACTGATCCGGAGTTTGTTGTTTCTTTCCTAAACTCTGGGTGCTCATTATTTTCTACACGAGCAGTCTAGAGTTGGGTTTTTCAGATAGTCAGATTAGTAGGTTATCTGGAGTTAGTTCAGTCTTTGGACCACACCAGTCTTGCTTAGCTTGGTGCATCGTTATTGGGAGTTCGAGCTATTGCTGGATTGATTCTTGGAGATGGAGTTGCAGTTCTTGGAGTTCTTCCTTGAAGACTATCTCAGAGTTATATTTGTTCCGCTGCTAGATGTTATCTATGGTTTTCTTTTCCGCTGCTATTTTACTGTATCATATCTCTGATGTATATTGATATCTATTGGATCATCTGTTGTATCAGATATTGTATCAAAGTTGTATATCAATGTATTATTCTTTTATTCCGCTGTGTTGTTTACTTAATGATTGTTATAAGCTCCGGCGAATCGGATTTGAACGGTCGAATCTATGGCATTCGAATACGATTTGAAGTATGGATGTCGGTTTTTGAGCGGGCAAAATCCGAAACGTTACATTTGGTATCAGAGCTAAGGTTGAACTTTAGCTCAGGAGTGTAACACATTAAGTAGCTCATTAGAGATAGGATGAAGTAAATCCTAGAATGAGTATTCCTTAAGATATCCGTTTAAATGCCTCAGTAAATTCTCTTACTATCCACTGATAGTAAGTATGAGTGCAAGAAGAAAACGAGATAGGGGACAGGGAAATACGACTATAATTGGTCGATACTCTGTAACAACAACGGAAATAATCTTCTCTATCAATTTTCTTTGATTCGTCTTTCCAAATTCTTTTGATTGCTTCATGACAGCTCCAGAAAGAAGTTTTGGTGTGATGATGGCCCTACGAATTGTTATAAGAAATTTTTACTTCGTATTTCATCGGTTTCTTATCAGTTTAGGATTTAAACTTTAATGAATATGAATTTGAAAATTGAAATTGGAAATTTTAAATGAATTAGAAATTTTAAATTGAGTTAAAATTGATTAATAGAATATGAAGGATAATTTGAATTGTATTGATAAAACGATTTCGTTTAAAGCCAAATTTGAAATTCTGTTGTAATTTCTTGGGTTGGTCGAAATCCGAAGAGGGACAAATTGGTATATATTTTGAGATATTCCGACTTGAGTTTGGAATTCATATCTTAAGTTTGAGGAATTATAGGAGATCGAATCTGTCTATCTCTGTGTTGTTTTCGTGCCTGCGAATTTCGAGGACGAAATTCTTTTAAGGTGGGAAGTTTGTAACGACCCAGGATTTTTATGAATTTAAATTGATAATTTAAATGAATTTTTGAATTAAAATTGTAAAATTGATTATAAATGGCAGCGAGTTACCCCGATTCAAACAGAAAATATATTAAGTCATATGAATTTGAAAATTTGTATATATGTGAATATATATGTATATATTAGATTTGAAATAAAAATTTAAATAAATGGTTTTAAAAATAAATAGAAATAGAAATGAGAATATTTTTATATGATGAATTATAAATTATGAAGTAAATAAAATTAGACGAATTTCAAATAACATAGGGACTATAGAAATTTATTTACATTGTAAAGCAATGTACAAAAGCAAAGAAATAAATATGAAGTGATGGCACTAGAATAAAACTTAACAACATAATAAAAATAGAAATGTGTTCATATAACAAAATAACAAGGCAAAGTAATAAAGCTTTAGACAAAATAAATAAATACATTCAAATAAAAATAACAACTTTATATCTATATAACATCAGTAGGCTTGCAAAAGTAGAAAACAAAAGTAACAAAAGAAGTATAAAAACAAACTACAACTCAAACAAACAAATACACAAACTGTACATACATAATAGAATAACATAAGTATGTACACTTAAAACAAATGTATAAACAAAAGATATAGCATCATGTAAACAAGTCAATACAAAGAAATGCAAGATCTCAGCCGAGTAAAAGAAGATAATTAAAGACTTAAACAAGTAAATTATAAGAGCTTAAAAAAAAGCAAACAAATAAATATAAGTACAAAGCAAAGTTGCAGCCACCATAACATATCACTGCAGCCATACCTCTAGCATATCAAAACATTTTCTCAGCATATATAAAATATACTATCACTTGTACTCAAGCATTAAATGCTTACACCTTTGGCAGCACAAAATATGGTCTAGAAAGATTTTATTAGCCTCCAAAGTCTTTGCTCTCAAGTGTACAAACAAACATAAATATTGTATACCCTGTAAACTCAGTTTTATATATAACAATCTATCCACTTTAGTTTTCGTCCATTCTAGGCTAAAAAAAAGAAACACTGAAATAAACATCATCTGCAACTTAAACAAAGCTTTACTTTAAACAACAAACATCTCAATAAATCAGAGAATCAAAGGAGGGAGCTTCAGTTTGCAACTTCCAGTCTGTGTCAAAGAAATAGAGCAACTCTGTTCTCCCCATAACACAAATCTGTGAGCAAACTAATCAACTTGAATTTATGTTATACCTTATTTCTGTGAAATGGAATGGTGAAAATTGTTTGCATGGTTGAATTCTGTTGAATATAGTAGAATAATTTGTATATGTACCTGTACATGTCTGGGTATATCCATATCCAGGCTATTTGATATTAACAGGCAAGAACACTTAAGAAAAAAAATCATTTTCATTTGATCTATGCCTTGTGAGAACTTAAAATTTAAATAAGTTATGTTTGTTAAATGATAGAATAAAGTTTAAAATTTATTTAAGTTTAAAGTAAATTAAGTTTGCTCTGGAAAAACCATAAAGACAGTTCATGTCTAAAATAAGTGAAATTTTAAATTTCTTAAAATATCAATTCAAGTTTATAACCGGAATTCTCATCTGAAATCATGAATTTTAAAACTAAAATTACAAATTTTAGTAATGGGTTGAGTTGGCATTGCTGTGTTGATCATTTTGGGAAGATGGGGTTGCCTCGGGCAACACACTTGATCGGAGAAGTCGAGATTGGTTCGAGGGTTAAAGGAGTGATCAGGGAAGCTTTAAAAATTATTGGATCAAAGAATCATGCTATGTGGGTTGTGGAATTTGGGTTTGAAAGTTTTTAACCTAGTTTAAAATGGCAAACTTGTTTGGGTCAGTACGGTCTCTAGGGATGATCGAGTTGATCGGGGTTTTAGGTGATGGTGGCTTGGTTGTAGGCGAAGGCGTGGCCGGTGGTGGAGGTTCTATGGTGGTCGGTGGAGGGAGCAGTTGCCGTTGACAGGTTGAGGTGGTATTTATGCGTGCGTTTCCAGGTTTGGCTAAATCACTCGATTTCGATTTTCGAGTTGTTTGTGTATTTTGAAGGTCGGGGTGGTAAGGATGGGTGATCGCCGATGTGAGGAGGTCGGTGTGGTTGACCGGAGTGGGCCGAAGTCACGGTGCAGGTGCACGAACCACTGATGTGTATCAGTGGCATGGGGTAAAAAGAAAAAGAAAACGAAGAACTTGGACTCGAGGTAATCCTCGGGAAGTTTGCAAGATAGCTCGAGTTCAGACTCGTGTATTTTTAGGTTCATGCCGAGTAAAATTTATTTGTTACAGGTTTTAACAATAACCTGTACTATTGTGTTCTAAAAGTTTAAAATGAAATTTAAAGTTGATGTTTTAAATAAGTTTAAATATCTTAAATTTGAAGAGAGTTTAATATCAAAAATCTTTTAAATTTCTTAATAACAAAGTAGTACTTCAACATATGAATTTAAAGCAAGTTGAAAAATCAATGTTTCAAATATTGTTTTTTAGTGTTAACTAAATCATTAATAAATATGAGTTTTACTTTTAAGTAAATGAAGATTTAATAATTTGTAATTCATAAATTATTAAGTTAATTCGAATGATCAATTATGAAGTTGGTTTAAAGGTTAATTTAAATAAGTAAGTAATTAAAGAAATATTATTAGTTAATGAAGATAATTAATTAGAGATTGTTAAGTAATCAAATTAATGTAATTAATTTTGATAATTAATTTGAATTTATAAATAAAGATAATCAAATGTAATTTGTTGATTACTTAATGAAAGAAATTAAGGGGTTAATTACGAATTGTAATTATAAATTGGATATTTTGATCAAATTTTTGATAAAGGTTAACTGGTAATTAATGATTTATTTGTATGAGATGGTTGCTTAATGATAAGAAATTAAAAGATTTAATTTCTTTAAATAATTAATTAAAGTTAATTAATTAGGAAATTGGTTTAAAATGTTGATTTAATTAATATGATAAATTAAGAGGTTAATTAAGTAAGGTAATTGATCAATTAATTTATATTAAATGATTTGAAATTAATTCATCAGGATTGGATAATTATTTCATAAGTAATTAATTTAATTGGAAATAAATAGAATTGATTTGGATTAAACGATTAATTAATCCTGCTTATAAATGACTATTGAATACTTAATCATACTTATGAATGACTGTATTATATGTGATGCCTTGAATTGATTGTCCTAACTGATTGTGATATTTTGTACTGTGGATTGAGCTGTGTATGATTCATTCATTTATTTACATTGTATATTATCTGTGAATCTGTGAATGAGCGATAAGCGTTATAGCTATATCGCTTATCAATTATATCTCTATGTTTTAATCTGTGATGATTGAATAATGTTGCACTATTGTGTTAAACCCCTGGACCACACTTATACACACACCAATATGGATTCCACGAGGAAATCGATTAAGTCACAGATAATTTAAATGTAATATTTGTGAAATTAAAGTTTTAATTTCAAATTGATTTTGAAAATGGATTTGGGTTAAACGGTAAAGATTTTGAAAAAGGTTTTCACAGATAAAAGCTATTTTGAATAACTCGGTAAAATCTCCAATTTAAATAATTCAATTTGAATTTGAATCCAATATTTGGAATTGAATTCGATGATTGGAAATTATGGTTAAAGATATTATAAACATGTTTGTATGAATTTAAACCATTTTAAAGGTATGGTTTTGGGAATTTGAATTTAACCCAAGGATTTCAACTCGTATAAATGAATCAGATTTCCAAAATGAAAACTATTGTTTTCAAATGATAAACACTTTTAGATAAGAACTGAGATTCCAGTTAATTAGGGGAATTTCAAGATTGAATAGAGAAATGATTTTCCTAAGTTATGAATGAATTCTTTTTGAAAGCTATGAATTAAATCTGTTTATTTTTAACAGATTTAAATTGATGATTTGTTTAAATCAAATTGAAATGAAATTGTTCTGAAGGCTATAAGTTAAATCTTTGATTTAAAAATTTAACGAGTTAATCAAATTGAAATGAAAATTGATTTGGAAAATCTGTGAATGAATCTTTTATTTAAAAGATTAAAATGTGAAAAATTGTTTAAACCGTTAAAGGTTGTGAAAATGAATCTTTTTGTTTAAAGATTGAAAATGGTAATTTGTTAAGCCATTTGAAGAAAAGTTTTGGGTAATAAGTTGTGACTTAATTGAAATCCCATATCCATATGTTTTTGAAATATCGTGCTCACTATTCGGTTTAGCCGGGAAAGGACCTTTGTGTCGTATAACCCATTCCGAATATGTGATACGTCGTTATGGATAGCATTTGAAGACTGGTGATGAAGACCGGGTATTTGCGAAAGCAATAGGATGACCTATCGATTGTTTCTGCACCGAGTCGAGCCGGTATAGAAACTCCCTAAGTGATGGGAAATCCGATCGGGATTGTAAATATCCGGATTGCAAGGACTTCTTTGTAAGTGCCTTCAGTACTGTTCGAACCCAGAATAGACTTGTATGGATAGTATGTCTGACATTACAAATTGAGATATAAAGCCGATTTCTTTCAAATATATTTCTGTTGGTGGCGGAGAATTTATTCTCTCAGCTTAACACCCTTCTCTGAGACGTACGAGCTCAGAGGTTATATAGTTGATGGTTATCAGCGATATATTCCCAATTTGGTAATGTGACATACTGAGTGTTGCTGTGAAATGATCATTGTGTTGATTATTTGTGATAGGATCATTTATTTGATCGTCTATCCTGGTGATCATTTCTATGATCATTTGTTGACCCAAAGCATGGCTTTTGTATAAATTATGTTTTTGTGGACGTGACTTCGTCGGACCTCACACCTCGGAAATGGTCAAAACAGGAAAGATGCAGCAAGGTTATGAGGGGTAGCGCCCTTTAGGATATGTGCATTTCCTTCTGGAAAAGGGTGGTATCATGGTATGGAGCCCAGATACTTACTCATGTTGAAAACACTTTATGATTGTGTGAATTGATTGCGAGCGCTCGGTTGAAAGGTCCCAAAGGACCGGGGGATGGCATATTCGGTCAGTTGTTACTCAGTTAGGGGTAACCCGGCCTTGTGTTGGTAGAGATCCGGTTTGGTTCTCGGGGATGTCCATCCAGAGGCATTCTCATGTGGCAATGGGAAGTTCCTTGGCCTGATCATTCGTTGGAAATCCAAAGAAACAATACGAGACTTGTACGGTTTTAGTTGTAGAACCTGCCATGGAATGTGGCGGTAACCTGCTATTGAACATGGTTAGCTATAGTAGGCATACGATAATGGTCGTATGTTGGCTAAGATTTATATCTTTACTTTCGAAATGAATTTTTCCTACACTATGCACTAGTAATAATATCAAATGTTTCTTTTAAATGCGTATCAAGCATCTTTGACTATCATAAGAAGAAATCTCCTCCGATTCTGCGTTTGCATTGTGTGTGTGTGCGGGAGGCCTTATGGTAGTCTCATTTCTAAAAAGCATTGCGAATTGACTTTAAAATATTCCTCTATTTTGATTTTAAAGATAAATAAACTGTTTTTGTTGCTCACACCAGTCCCACGACTGATCCGGAGTTTATTGTTTCTTTCCTAAACTCTGGGTGCTCATTATTTTCTACACGAGCAGTCTAGAGTTGGGTTTTTCAGATAGTCAGATTAGTAGGTTATCTGGAGTTAGTTCAGTCTTTGGACCACACCAGTCTTGCTTAACTTGGTGCATCGTTATTGGGAGTTCGAGCTATTGCTGGATTGATTCTTGGAGATGGAGTTGCAGTTCTTGGAGTTCTTCCTTGAAGACTATCTCAGAGTTATATTTGTTCCGCTGCTAGATGTTATCTATGGTTTTCTTTTCCGCTGCTATTTTACTGTATCATATCTCTGATGTATATTGGTATCTATTGGATCATCTGTTGTATCAGATATTGTATCAAAGCTGTATATCAATGTATTATTCTTTTATTCCGCTGTGTTGTTTACTTAATGATTGTTATAAGCTCCGGCGAATCGGATTTGAACGTTCGAATCTATGGCATTCGAGTACGATTTGAAGTATGGATGTCGATTTTTGAGCGGGCAAAATCCGAAACATTACACTCGAGCTCGGACTCGAGCACGATGGCAAGCTCACACTCATGTGTGGAGGAGGGGAAATCGATTGCAGCTTTCTCGCGAAGGTCGGGCAGTGGTGTTGGACGACTCGAGTTGCGGCGTCGCGAGCACGATTTGGGCAAAGTCGCGGGTTTTAGGTCTGGCCGATGGATGTTGTCTCGACGTCATTAGCGTGTTCGAGGCGAGGGTTGAGCAACAAGTATAACTTCAATTGTAAATTTTACAACAGGATAAAATATATATGTACAGAAAGAACATTTTTACTTTAAGGTTTTAAAAGAAAGTAAATCCTGTTTAATTTATATATAGGTTAGAAGAAGTATGAACAGTAAAGAAAAATGTATATACAGATAGAATTTTGGAAAATAAATATATGCATACATTTTATATTTACTAACCTATTTTTGAAAGCAAAGTGGTCAGGTAATTAATTTGTTTAAGTGGTTTGCTTAATTATTTTAGTTACCAAGGATTATTTTAAAAAGGAAAAGTTGTTTAAAATTTAATTCTTTGTTTAAAATAAAATCACGGGTTAATTAAATTATAAAACGGAAAATTGAATTGTTCAATTTATTTCGAATATTAATGAAATCGTAAATTGTTATACAAGGTCTAAAGTGGAGAAAATAAGTTGGAATTGGAAATGGATTGCAAAATAAAGGACAAAGGTGAGATCTTCTCATTCACTCAAGTTTTTCTGACTTAATTTTATATAGTTAAATTTAAATTTGATTGTCTGTGTGCTTGGATGATTAATTTATTATCAGTTATATTAGTTTAGACTCTATGCGCCACATAATAGCGGATGAAATTATATTAAACCCATATACTGCGATATTCCACCTCGAAGTGGAATTGAAATTTAGTTGTTGTGCTAACGTATGTGGATGAAGGGAAAATAGGTAGGAGGGATCCAACTGGATTCCTCAAATATTTGAATTAGTTTCAATATTGTGTGTTGATTATTTACAATCTGTGTGTGACTATTTGTGATTGAAGCTGTTGAAGGCTATAATTTAGCCGAATATATTTTTGGTATCGTAGGATACCAGAAATAAATCATTTTGGATTTTTGAAATTTAGTAGAAAATCTATAATAAATTAATTTTAGAAAATTGAATAAATTTAAAAGAAGGAATTTGTTTCGAAGGATAATAAATTTGATGTTTAAAATAAATTTGGGAATCAATTTGAAATTTGATTTAGTGTTTTGAAAATAAATTAGAAAATAAATTTGATATTGATTTGGTAAAAATAATGAATAGTTTGGAAATCGATCTAAAATTGACTTGGTGCTTAAAAATAATTTTGGAAAACAAATTTTGAAAATCGATTTAGTGTTTTAAAGTAAATGTTTGGAAAAATCAATTTGGGATTTGATTTGGTATTTGAAATAAATTTAGAAATCAATTTAGAAATTGATTTGGTGTTTGTAATTTTTTTTAAAATCGATTTAAAAATCATATATCGGTGAATATTTGGGGATTTGAATTCACAATGGGAATTTAAAAAGGAATGGGAAATTTGTTTAAAAAAAATAAATATCGGTTTATTTTTAAGTGTGGAAAGAAATTTACGAATTTGGAATATAAATTTAAATTAAATCGAGGAAGGTTTATTAATTGATGTAAATGAACCATTTTGTAATGGAAAGAGAATTCTTCCCTGGAAAGCCGAGTATATTTTTAAAATAGCTTTTGAAGTATAAATTGAATTGGAAAAATATTGTTGGAGGAATTAGTTTTGGGAATCATTTTAAAACTTTAAAGTAAAGATGTATTTAAATAATTATAGAAGGGATTATTTTAAAGATTAAATTGATATTTATTTAGAAAATAGTTATTTAAATATGTATACTCTATCTACTAATTTTATTTTAAAATTAGTTTGGACTTGAATTTTTATATGAGATATTAGTATAATATTTTCATAACTAATATTTAAGCAAGTGTTTCAAGATAGTTTTATTTTAAATATCTCTAAGTACATTTTGACAAGCATTTTATATTATTTTAAAATGTTTGAAATCGGCAGATTTTCAATGGAAATGAATAAATATTGGAAATGTTTACCGTGTAAGGAAAAATTGATTTGAAATTTATTTTCAAAGGATTGAAGTGTGAAAAATTGATTTGAATTTGTTTTCAAAGTGTTGTAAAGTGAAATTTTATCTTGCGAAGATATTTTGAAAATAATAATAATTGGGGGAAATTATTTGAAATCCAGTGATGGTTGTGAATGATGATTGATAGTTAAATAACCGACTATCAATATTGGCCTTTTTAATGTCATTTGAATTTTGATGCAACCGGGGTCGGATTCCAAGTGGATATCTGAAAACCACATCGAACCTTTGTAATTGTAATGGATCTTTTATTTAAAAGATCGAAGTAGAAATTGTTGTGATTTGTTTGAAATCTGATTGAACACTTATTTTAAAAAAAAATAAGCGCTCATTATTCGTATTAGCTGGGAGAGGACTTTGTGTCATAAAACCCATTCCGAATAATGATACGACGAAATAGAATTGCATTTGAAGGCGGTGTTGAAGACCGGGTATTTTCGAAAATGAAAGGATTACCTGCGAATATCTCTGCACCGGGTTGCTACGGTATAGAGATTTTATCACCCTTTGTGATGGGGATTCCGAACGTGATTAGTAAATATTCGGATTTGCAAAGGCTTCTTTGAAGTGCCTTCGGTACCGTTCGATCCCGGAACGGACTTTTATGGATGGGTGTCTTACATTACACTTTGAGATGTAAAGCTGGTTCTATCAAATATATTCCTGTTGGTGGCGGAGAATTTATTCTCTTAGCTTAACACCCTTCTTTGAGACGTACGAGCTCAGAGGTTATGTAGTTGATGGTTACTAGTGATACATTCCTAAAATGGTAACGTGGCATACGAAGTGCTGCTGATCATTTATTGATCAAAGCATGACTTTGTGAAAAGTGTAGCTTTGTGGACGAGACTTCGTCAGACCTCACACCCCGAAAATGGTCGAAACAGGAAATATGCGGCAAGGTTATGAGGGTCGCAACCTTTAGGGTATGCCATTTCCTTCTGGAAAAGGGTGGTATCATGGTATTGAGCCCAGATATTTAAACTATGTGGTTGCTGCAAATCTATTACACTTTGTGGTTGAGGATCCTCGGATAAAGGTCGCAAACGACCGGGGGATGGCATACTCGTGTAGTAGTTACCTAGTTACAGAGGTAACCCGGCCTTGTGTTTGCAGAGAGCTGGTTAAGTTCTCAGGACGTTCCTCCAGAGGCGTACCCACGTGGCAGTAGGAAGTTTCTTAGCCTGAACATTTGTTGGAAATCCAAAGAAACAACACGCGCTAACGGTTTTAGTTGTATAACCTGCCATGGAATAGGTGGTAACCAGCTATTCAACATGGTAGCTATAGTAGGCATACAATAATGGTTGTATGCTGGCTAAGATTAATATTATACTTTCGAAATGTTTTCTGCACTATGCACTAATAATAATAATATCAAAGGATTTTGCATATCAATCATGTTTGACTATCATAAGGAGAAATTTCCTCCAATTCTGCTTTTGCATTATGTGTGTGGTGGGAGGCCTTATGCTAGTTTCATTTTCCAAAAAGCATAGCGGACTTTTTTTTTCTTTGTGAAAATAAATGTTTTTAAGATCTCACACCAGTCCCACGACTGACCTAGAGTTTATTGTTCCCTTTCTAAACTCTGGGTGCCTACAATTTTTCCACACGGGCCACCTAGAGTCAGGTTATCATTATTCTGGAGCGAAGTCAGAAAAGAGATGCTGTGGAGGTCAGGAGCAAGCTGGATGGCGAAGCGTATCTTTATACTATATAGTGTCCATTTCGTTTGGGTAACTGCGAGTCAAAATTTTCTTGTATACAAGTTAAAATAACTGCCAGTATTGTGTTGTATCGTTTTAAACTCTAGTGATGTATGTATAAACTAATATAGTGCTTTTGTTTTAAAGATTATTCATTTATCTATTATATTTGTTCTGCTGCGGAATGTGAGATTCTATTATTGTTTCTGTTTCTTCTTCTATCTTCTTCTTCTTTAAACCCTAACGGTTCGGTTTTCCCGGCATTCGACTGTGCGGCATTCGATACAATGGACGTATTGATGTCGACTTTCGGGCGTCGAAAATCGGGTCGTTACTGCGACCATTTGCAAATAAGGGCTTTATTCTTATATAGGTTTAATAATTTTAGTCATTATTTATATCACATATAGCATGTACAATAAAAAACAAAAGAACTAGAAGCTCACTTCAATTTGAACAAGATTGGTTCTAATGTTAGATTATTTAATAAATTACATGATTTCCCCCTTAGGCATACCCTCCAATCTTTCGAATGGTATGTTCATATATCAGGAATGGGTTGATAGTCACTACTTTTGACATGGATAGTAGGATAAAGCTCTGTTGGTGAAAGCATTTTACCTACATAAGGAGTGAACAAATTTCAATTTTACCGATTCTTTTCCGTCTGTTATATTCTATTATATATGCTGGTAAATGTGTCAGTAATAAATGAAATGATATACATTTGGTAGTACCTTCTTGATGCTCTGTTAATAATTGGAAGAGAAGACTGACCGATTGACCATCTTTACCTTTAAAATAAAGGATGACATGGGCAGAAATAACAGTTTTTATTATATATGAGCCTGTACAATTAAAGCGCTTAGCAATTTCATAGCGATGGAGGTGTAAAATTTTATAGTGGTGATAAAATAGAGATATAGCGAAAAATAACAGAGATGCGTGAAACATCATTAGGTATAAAACCAAATATTTAAAGTTGGTTTATTCTCATTCTAACATCATTTATGTGGAAAAGAGAAATATTATTTAATTTTATATATCACAACCGAAGAATATCATGACTTATTCAGTCCAGATTTAGTGACTACAATGGTTTCAAATTTATATCGAGCACTTATGCCTCAAAATTAATTAAGTCTTTACCCTAACTTTGTTGACTTGGTTTAAAAGAAAACTAGTCAAATCAATAATTTTTTATTATTGTTGGTAAAGTGAACACTAAAAAGCTTTGATTTACGGGATGTAGCGGAATATAATAAGGCTTAAAGCGGATCTATTGTTCAAAAGCGATATATTGAAAAAGCATAGCGGTCGAAGAGCGCTATGAGCTATAGTAAGAGACTTTGTTGGGCTTTAGCCGGACTTTAATTGCATAGACGTTGAAAGTGTGTATAGATTGTGTATTTATATCTAATATGAAAGTATAATAAAAACTAACTTATAACTACCAGAGTAATGTAAATAAAGATAAAGAAACAATCACGCTAGAGTTTTTATACTGATTCAGACCCATCCTACATCCAGTCTCGAAACTCCCCTTCAGCCTTAAACTAGCAAACAACCCTCACTTTTCCAGGAGTAATAGGCTTGATACAAAAAGTCTTTTCTTGGCAAGTATGTGTTCTTAGTAACATTGATTTTGATTGCACGGTACAAATCATCCTATAATCTCCTTTGAGTAGTATTTGTATGTGAAGCTTTGATTTTAGGAAGTGACAAAAATGATGTATTGATTGCTTTTAGAAATCAAAGTAAGCAAAGAGAAAAGAGAAATGATTCGGAAAATTCATGTGAGTTATTTCTAAAAATCTTTACATATTTGTATGCGTTCAAGGGTTTTCTTATGAAGTAACAACTTTTAATATGTTCTATTTTAGTATATGGGTAGCAATCTTTGAAGAAGAAGAAGAAGAGATGCACTAAAGAGATATATATGCACCTATTAGAATGAAGCAATTGTCTATTCAGGACTTTAGCCCGTTATCCAGGTTAGACGTTTGGGATAAAATTCAGACGTCTGTCTCATTATATATTTTTTAACCCGAGAGCATAGTCAGACATCTAATACCTGTGTACTTATAAAATTAATTTGTTTTGAAATAATGAAAATCTTGTAAAAACTTTTATGTGCAATTTTATGTAAAAACTACTAAAGGAGATTTTACAAACCATCTATCTATGATTATAACACACTATAATAACTTCTCTAATACCAAAAATTCTTTTCTTCTACTGTTCGTCTTCAAGTCATGATATTTTGAATTCTTGAAGCATTTACCAGCAACTAGATGGAATATATTGTATGTGTATGATTGTATAGTTGTTGTCATCGAAACCATATAATATAGGTTCTAACGTTTTCCCTTTTTAATGATGATAACCATACAATCACTTATCGAACAAGCATATAATTTCCCTTGAATGTGATTCCTCCCCCTATATACACGTAATATGGTATCTCTCCCCCTTTGGTATTATCAAAAAGAGATACACAAGACATAAAATTTTGCAAGAAACACAAAGAACACAAGGTTTTACAGTGTCACAAATAATATCAAACATAGTCATACAAACAAAAATCGTTCTCAAGAAGTTTAATACACATTTATGAATGAAAAGAGAAGATAACTTACTGATCTTGGAAATATCCCTAGAGATTAGAGGAATCTTCATCATATCCACTGCTTTGCCACTATGACTAGTCATAGTATTCCTCATCATCTTGATGACTATAGTGCAGTAGGTCTTGTGTAGGCCAGGATATATCTTCGCTTTCCTCGGTACAATGGTTATTGGTGTCTTACCAAGACGAGATTGTGGTGCTGGTTCATCTAAATGCTCTACGCCTGAAGAAGATCCCGGTTGAAACAACTGTGGTGGTGGTGGTGTCGGGAATGGACAATGTGATGACCCGGAATTTTGGCCAATATCAATTTAATAATCTGTATTAAAAATTAATTTGATTTGATAATCTTTGTTAGTAGGATTTGAATTGATCTAATAATCTTCCTTTAATAAATATTTAATTAATGAATTTTATCTTTTAAAACTAATAAAATGTTTTCTATTTGTAATGTAAATATATTTGTATATATTGTAGATAGGTAAGCTTTGTTTTAAATTTAACAAATAAAGCATATTTTCTAATTCTAATAATTTTAGTAATTGGGAAATAGTGAGTTATTTAATATAAAGCTTTTCAAAGCTATTTAATAAATAACTATATGGTTTTAAATACTTAAGGAAAATGTTTAATTGTTTAAATTCATTTTAGCTTTAGTTTAATTAAATTAATTAACAAAAGGTTTGTTTTATTTTCTTTTTAAATATAGCTTAATAAATATATATAAGTTTAAAATACAATTTTACAAATGAAACATTAATACGTATAAGAAGATAAGTAATTTATAATAAAAAGATAATTTCTTTTATTAAATTATTTCAAATTGAAAAATTGTTATTTTAACCAATATTGAGAATGTATTGTTTTTACAATTAGATTTTAATATAAATAGAATTGTTATTTCAAATTTAATTTGTGTAGTTATATATATATATATATATATATATATAACTTGATTTTAAAATTAGATTTTAGAATTTAATTTGGATTTGAATTTAAAGTTTTGAAATTCAAAAGGTAAATATTTTAAAATGTTTTGGATTTTAAAAATATTTATAAATATAATTTGTTTTATTTCTTTAAAATTATTTATATATAAATAAGTACTTATAAACTAATTAATTAAGTATATACTTATATTAACCTTAATTAACATTTAAAAATAAATACTAATTATTTAAAAAGCAAGTGTTGTTACCTTCAGGCTTCATATAACATGTGTTAATTGATAAGTATATACAATTGACAAATGTTAAATATCTAAACAAGTGGAATTTTTGAATCTAGTTTTTTTATATAAATCATTTCAGCCTATATATAACTATTGTTTTCTTCCCTTCATTCTTTTTCTATCATCTTATTTTTCAAAAGCTAAGAACAAATTTGAAATCAAATTTCAGTTGAAATAATTTCTCAAAATCAAAATCTGTAAAACACTTCCTCAAAACCAGAAATAAATTCGAACATGCAAACCATTTTCATGTTTAAAATCGGTAATCTGTAATTCAATTTAAAAATCTAGAGCCTGTTTCTTAATTCAAACCTGAGATGAACAAACCTGCATGCAATCTGAGACAAGTAACTCAAGTTTAAAACAAGAAGCAATTTAAGTTTTTAACTCAAGCAAACTACAACAATTCAAGTTTTCTCGGTCAAATGCTGTTTCAAAATTTGGTTCTCTGTTTATCTTCTTTAATCAGGTGAGTAACATCACTTTTAACAAGTTTAAGTATATAAATATGGTTGCATGATTAATATCTGAAATAAGTATGTTTGTATATGGATATTGTTGAATTTCTAGATGTATGCATGCTCGTGAATATCTGTAAACCTCTCTGTTCATAGTTTCCAGGTCTTATTTTGATTTAAAATTCAAAATCTCTTGATTTAGTCTCTTTTTAAACTTAAGATTCAAATCAAACTTGTTTGTTTCATCACAAATTTTAGTTTAAAATTATACTTAAGTTAAGATAATATTGAAATGTTTCTGGAAATCATAAACAACTGATCAAACTTTGAAATAGTGAAAATTCAAACATCATAATTCAAAGTTTCAGGCTTAGGATCTGAAACATAATTCGAAAACATGATTTTTAAAACTAAAATCATAACTTTTAGTTTGAGCAGGAGTGTGCAATTCTGGTTTGATCAGAAATGATGTTTTGGGGAAATTCTGGTGATCTCGAGGATTTGGGAGTTCGGGTTTTCTTCTGGTGGTAGTAGGATTATCAGAAATGGAAGGAAAATTGTCAGGAAGAGGATCAGATCATTGTGGAGGTGGCAGTGGTTGATTTCAGTTTGTAACCCTAGTTTTAACTAGGTTGAGTATTTTGATCATCACGTCTTCGCTGGTTGATCGAGTTCATCAGAACTCAGTGAGATGGAAGCTTAGTTGATGGCGAATGAGTGATCGAAAGTATAGGCACTCCGGTAGTCGGAGATGTGAGGACGAGGTGGTTTCAGGTTTTGATAAGGTGGTTCCAGGCTTTGTTCCAGGTTTGGTTTTGAACAGCTCGAATTCGATTTCGAGTATAGGATGATGATCTGATGATCGCGAGTAGGTGTAAGGGCGATTGTCGATGTGGGAAGATCACTGGAGATGGCTGGAGTTGGACGGCGCCACCGTGCATGTGCATGGTGCACTTCCTGTTCCTGGTGATGTTTGATTTAGGAAAGTGGTATAATCTAGTTTATCTTGAGTAGTTCGAGTTTTGGCTCGAAGTAATGTAGGGTTTAACTCGAAGCAATTGAAGGGTTGGCTCGAGTATTGGTGTTACAGGTTTTTTTTCTTCTGGAAACCATTATGTTTCAAATTTAAATTTGAAAGCAAGTTTTAAAACAAAGTTTAAAACCAAATTTTAAAGCATGGATTCAAAATTGAATTTGTATCCCAGTTTAAACAAATAAAGTTTTATAAAAATAAAATGTTTTAACAACTTTAAAATGTTTAAAGTGAATTTTAAAATAATTTGAATTTAAAATGAATTTGGTTTAAACTCTTTTAAAATTCTTTTATAAGATAAGTATTTCCTTAATATATGATTTAAAAGGGTTTTTAAATTGTTTTTAAACTTTGTTAAAGTTAAATTTGTATTCATTTTAAATCTTAAATTTGAAATGAAATTTGAAAGTAAAATGTTTCCAAATTTGTTGTAATTAAATCATTAATAAGGAAAATGTTTTTATTTTAAAGTTTATAAAGATTTAATGATTTGTGATACATTAAATTATTAAGGTAATTAAAATGGATAATTAATTAATTTAATTAATTAATAATTTGGATTAATTAAGTAATTAAGGGTTTGAATAAATTAATTAAGGTTTAAGTTAATTAATTAAGGTTAATTAATTGGTAAATAAGATCATTAATTTGATAAGTTAAGATTCTTAATGATTAGAAATTAATTAATTAAGTATTAAGATTAATTAAGTTACAATTAAGCACTTAATTAATTAAATAATTAGTGATTAATTAAATGGTTATTAAAGATTAATTAAATTGTAATTAAAATGATTATTTTAAGTTTAATTACATAAGAAAAGTAATTAAAGAATTGTTAATAGTTAATGAAGGTCATTAACTTGAGATTATTAAATAATTAATTAATGTGATTAATTTTAATAATTAATTAGATTAATTAATTAAGGATAATCATTTATGGAAACGGGGTAAGTATAATTACTTAATAGAAGTAAATAAAGGAATTAATTACTCAATGTAATTAATTGAGTTAATGTGATTATTTTAAGTTAATTAATTAAGTTTGATTAATTTAATCACTGGATGATTTGATAAGTAATTACTTAATGTAATTAGTAAAGTGTAATTACTTAGTGAAGTAACTAAGATGAGTAATTACTGGATGTAATTAATTGAAGGGTGGTTTATTAATGGAAGTAATTTGAGTTTAATTACTTTGTGTAATTAATCAAGGGATTAATTAAGATAATTAATTAAGGAGTAATTAATTTATTTAATGAAGTAATTAAGGGTAGTTAATTACTAGATGATATTAATCAAGGGGGATTAATAAATGTGGTTAAATTAAAGATTAATTACTTAATGTAATTAATTTAAATAGAGTAATTAATTAAAATATAATTAGGGATCATTAATTAATATAATTAATGATGTAATTAAGGGGTGATTAATTAAGATTAGTTAGCCAATAAAAATTGATTATAGAATAATTAATTAATGTAATTAATTAAGGATGAATGTAATTAATTATAGTTAATTAATAAATGAAGTAATTAAAGGATTAATTATTGTAAATGGTTAAGGATAATTAATTTGTGAAATTAATTAAAGGATAATTACTTGAATGTAATTAAAGGGTAATTAATCAAGGATGATTAATTAAGGTGGATAATTAGAGGATAATTAATTAATTGATTTGTAATTAATTGATGGTTATGTAAGCAAGATTTATAATGAGGAAAGTAATTAATTTAATTTACTTTAATTAATTAGAGATGAAGTAATTAATTTAATTCATTTTAAATTAATTATAGTGTGATTAATCCTTGCTTGTGTATGGATGGATGATATTGGTTGCCTTGAATGGTTTGAGATCTCAGATATGAGATAAGTAATGCTGTGTGATATGGATGCTTTGGTTGAAGTGAGATGAAAATGTGAATTATCTATTTGTGATGATGATGTGAATTATCTGTCTATGTATATATAGATAATGAATTGAATTGTTTTAAACTTTAAAACAACTTGGACCAAAAGATGGCGTTTTGGATTTCGATGAGACCGGGATCGGGTTTCCAGATTTGGATATTTGAAAACCACATCGATCCAAACTAACGATAGGTCGTGAATCTCAAGCGAAGATGAAGATTCAGAGTGCAAGGGTTATCGTCGTTAACTCTGAGGGTGATTCAAAAATGAGTGTAACGAGATAATGCCTTCGGTTTCGTTCGAACCCAAAATGAACTTGTATGGATTGAATTCTTTCAGAACATCGTCAGGTGGACGACAAGCATTCTAAGTTGATGTGTTCTTTAAAGGTAATCGTAGCCTTAAGCCTCATCAACCGGGAATGGCTAAAACAGGGGCGGTGCAACAAGGCTAAGTGGGTAGCACCCAAGTAGGACGAGATTTTCCCCTGTCTAGAAGTCTCTTTCATTCGGCTGTGTGGGGCAGTTGATTTGCGACAACTGCCGGGGTTGTCTTGTTCGGGACTATCCGGTAAGGGATGGTTGCGGCCTTATGTTATAGGGGATTGGGAGTAATCCTCGGTACGTTGATATAGGCCACGTACTGTGACGGACGGTACCTTAGTAGCCCTGCCATTGTATGGAATCCAAATTCCAATGAGTGCCCTCGGATATGATTGTATACCCATGTAGCTGGAATTTAATAAATGTAACAATTTCGTCTATTTTCTAGTTTTTTGAAAACCCTAGACCCTATTATAATATCATTGGATTTCCTATCAAATGTTTTGGTTAGCGTAAGGTAAAAACTTACCCATTTTTATGTGTGGGGAGTCTTACGTGATACCTTTTGTTTTCAAAGGTTTTTCAAAGTTAAGCAACTTTAACCTGTTACTCACACCAGACCCATGTCTGACCTAAAGTTTATTTCTGTTTTTCTTAAACTCTTGGGTACTCATATTCTGTATGAGTAGTCGAGGGATTCAGGGTAGCTTTGACGAATTTCTGGAGGAGATTTGGAGCAGGAGGCTTCAGCGTGTAGATATATAGAGTTTCAGTTGTGATGATGTATTGTATTGATGTACTTGAGTTGTATGATAGACATAAATTTATAACTATCTAATTTGTGTTGTTTAAGCTGTGTAACTCTGATAGATGTTGTATACTAAGTATATTTATGTGATTAATATAATTTATTCGTTCCGCTGTTGAGATTATGATGTTGTTTCTTTCTTTCTTCTCTATCTTTTCTCTTTTCTATCACTTTCTTTCTTACTCATGATGCATCTTTCTGGGTAGTGAAAGGCGGGTTGTGACAGTTGGTATCAGAGCATAGGTTGAGATAATACCTAGGCTCTGGAGTGGTGTCTATCTTGAGAGAGCGTATTTGTAATTTTAATATATATAAATATATATTTATTTCTACCTATTTGATTGGGTTACATGTTCAGGTTTTCCAATATGAGTTCTAAAGGTAGATGGGATAGTGCTGTGTGTAGCACGACTACTAATGGAGTCTGATTTTTGAAGTTGGAAGTGTATCTGTCGAGACTGTAGACCCAATACCGTCTAGAGTGAGCTTTGCCGTGGTGAAAGGATTTCATCGATCTTTGAAGGAAACCTATTAAAGTTCAGAGTCCATCTTTGAGGTGCAAGTTTGGATGAGTAAAGCTTGGATCTATCGGTTGAGCAGAAGCGAGTGATGGTATCTTGGCAACCCCAAGAGGTAGTAGCTGCGTGATGAGATGCAGTGACTATGGATGTTTCCAAAGATGTTCCTTTGGAGCAAGTTTAAGGAAGTGTGTCTGCATCGGTGATGTGGCTGAGTTCAGCAGGGTGCTTCTATTGGGTTTGAGGTCCGATTTTCTCGAAGAGCTTTGGATAAGGAAGTCTTTGGCATCTGGGTAAGCAGTGCAGGTTGGAGTGTTCTGTGTGCCAGCGGGAAAGTCTTTTGGCTAAGCAGTTTTCTAGAGGTGGAGTTCAGAAGCAGCAGAGTAGATCCTTTTCTTCGATGGATTGGTTAGATAAGCATAAGCTGTTCTGATTGGTAAAGAGAGAACAGTTTTCTTTGGATATTAGGCTGGGTTGATCGCAAAAGTGACTTGCGATAGTTTGAGTGTTCTCTTGGATTGTCGGGATTTTTTTGGATGTCTTCAAGGAAGTCGAGGTTTGCCTTAGCATCTAGAGATTGAGTCTTCTTATTGACTAGGATTCTAGGAGCGGTACCGGTGGTTCAGTTTAGTTGAAGGATGGTTCCAAGAGATAGGATTTGGTGAAGCAGCTCAGGTTTTGGTGGAACTCCTGAGTTTTTTTTTATGGATCCGTTGAACCATATTTCTGGGATATGTTGTCCAGCCTATGCTCGTGTTCATCATCAGTATTTTCATCTGCTTCAGATCAGAGTTGTGCAGTGGAAGCAGTTTGAGAGTTCATATGTTTGTCTTTTTCGGATAGGAGAAGTAAGTTCAGTCTTCTGATGTTGTGGAGTAGAGTTTGTGCTCTTGATTTTGGTTGATCTTGAGAAGATCATTCTGATGGGTCGTTTTTGGACCAGTTTGTTTCTAGAGGCATCAGCGAAGATTGAGCTGATCAGGAAGGATGAAGGCAGCCCAGGATTGTCAAAAGAGTTTGTGGACAAGAGCCGGAGGAATTTGGATTTTGAAATTGGAGATTTGATTTTGGATAAGTTCTCTCTGATCCAAGGAGATATAAGATTTGATAAGAAGGGGAAGCTAGCTCCGAGGTGTATTGATCTTTTCTGTATTCTTATAAAGAATAGTGCTTTGATCTTCTGGGATTGAATTGCCAGTTTGAAAACTGTAATTCATTGTGTTTCATGTATCTCTGAGGGAGTACGTATGATCCATCTCTGGTTGTGGAACCAGCAGTTGTAGAGAATTTGGTAGTGAGTCAGACTTATCTGTAGTCTGATATTCTATTCAGTTTTGTAGATCTAGATGAGTAGGAGCTCTGTAGCTTAGTTTTATAGACTGTTTGGATTTTGTAGAGCGAGTATCCCAGTATTTATACCTGGAAACTCAAGGAAAATTTATCCAGATTTTGTCTGGATAGTTATTTTTGTTTGAATGGGTAAATTGGTTGCTACGGTTGTTAGCATATGGTTGATAATATATGCTTGTGGTTTAAAATTAAAATCTTTAATGAGATAACTAAATTACCTTTGCTTTTAAATTTCGGGGACGAAATTCTTTTAAGGGGGGAATGTGATGACCCGGAATTTTGGGCAATATCAATTTAATAATCTGTATTAAAATTTAATTTGATTTGATAATCTTTGTTAGTAAGATTTGAATTGATTTAATAATCTTCCTTTAATAAATATTTAATTGATGAATTTTATCTTTAAAAGCTAATATAATGTTATCTATTTATAATGTAAATATATTTGTATATATTGTAGATAGGTAAGCTTTGTTTTAAATTTAACAAATAAAGCATATTTTCTAATTCTAATATTTTTAGTAATTGGGAAATAGTGATTTATTTAATATAAAGCTTTTCAAAGCTATTTAATAAATAACTGTATGGTTTTAAATACTTAAGGAAAATGTTCAATTGTTTAAATTCATTTTAGCTTAAGGTTAAATTTAAATTAATTAACAAAAAGGTTTGTTTTATTTTCTTTTTAAATATAGCTTGATAAATATATGTAAGTTTAAAATACAATTTTACAAATGAAACATTAATACATATAGGAAGATAAGTAATTTATAATAAAAGGATAATTTCTATTATTAAATTATTTCAAATTGATAAATTGTTATTTTAACCAATATTGATAATGTATTGTTTTTACAAATAGATTTTAATATAAATAGAATTGTTATTTCAAATTTAATTTGTGTAGTTATATATGTATATATATATATAACTTGATTTTAAAATTAGATTTTAAAATTTAATTTGGATTTGAATTTAAAGTTTTGAAATTCAAAAGGTAAATATTTTAAAATGTTTTGGATTTTAAAAATATTTATAAATGTAATTGGTTTTATTTCTTTAAAATTATCTATATATAAATAAGTACTTATAAACTAATTAATTAAGTATATACTTATATTAACCTTAATTAACATTTAAAAATAAATACTAATTACTTAAAAAGCAAGTGTTATTATCTTAAAGCTTCATATAGCATGTGTTAATTGATAAGTATATACAATTGACAAATGTTAAATATCTAAACAAGTGGCATTTTTAAATCTAGTTTTTCTTTTATTTTTATTTATAAATCATTTCAGCCTATATATAACTATTTGTTCTCTTCCCTTCATTCTTTTTCTATCATCTTCTTTTTCAAAAAGTAAGAACAAATCTGAAATCAAACTTCAGCTAAAACAATTTCTAAAAATCAAAATTTGTAAAACACTTCCTCTAAACCAGAAATAAATTCAAACATGCAAACCATTTTCAAGTTTCAAATCAGTAACCTGTAATTCAATTTAAATATCTAGAGCCTGTTTCTTAATTCAAACCTGAGATGAACACGCCTGCATGCAATCTGAGACGAGCAACTCAAGTTTAAAACAAAAGGCAATTTAAGTTTTTAACTTAATCAAACTAGAGAAATTCAAGTTTTCTTAGTCAAAAGCTGTTTCAAAATTTGGTGCTTTATTTATCTTCGTTAATCAGGTGAGTGACATCACTTTTAACAAGTTTAAGTATATAAATCTGGTTGCATGATTAATATATGAAATAAGTATGTTTGTATATGTATATTGTTGAATTTCTAGATGTATGATGTACGCATGCTTGTGAATATCTATAAACCTCTCTATTCATAGTTTTCAGGTTCTTGTTTTGATTTAAAATTTAAAATCTCTTGATTTAGTCTCTGTTTAAACATAAGATTCAAATCAAACTTGTTTGTTTCATCACAAGTTTTAGTTTAAAATTATACTTAAGTTAAAATAATATTGAAATGTCTCTAGAAATCATAAACAACTGATCAAACTTTGAAATAGTGAAAATTCAAACATCATAATTCGAAGATTCAGGCTTAGGGTCTGAAACATCATTCGAAAACATGATTTTTAAAACTAAAATCATAATTTATAGTTTGAGGAGGAGTGTGCAATTCTGGTTCGACCAGAAATGGTGTTTTGGTGAAATTCTGCTGATCTCGAGGATTTGGGAGTTCGGGTTTTCTTCTGGTGGTAGTATGATTATGACAGAGGGAAGGAAAATAGTCAGGAAGAGGATCAAATCATTGTGGAGGTGGCAGTGGTTGATTTCAGTTTGTAACCCTAGTTTTAACTAGGTTGAGTATTTCGATCATTACGTCTTCGCTGGTTGATCAAGTTCATCAGAACTCGGTGAGATGGAAGCTTAGTTGATGGCGAATGAGTGATCGGAAGTATAGGCACTCCGGTGGTCGGAGATGCGAGGACGAGGCGGTTTCAGGTTTTGATAAGGTGGTTCCAGGCTTTGTTCCAGGTTTTGTTTTGAACAGCTCGAATTCGATTTTGAGTATGGGATGATGATCTGATGATCGCGAGAGGGTGAAAGGGCGATTGCCAATGTGGGAAGATCACCGGAGATGGCTGGAGTTGGACGGCGCCACCGTGCATGTATACGGTGCACTTCCTGTTCCTGGTGATGTTTGATTTGGGAAAATGGTATACTCGAGTTTATCTCGAGCAGTTCGAGTTTTGGCTCGAAGTAATGTGGGGTTTTACTCGAAGCAATTGAAGGGTTTGCTCGAGTATTAGTGTTACAGGTTTTTTCTGGAAACCTGTCTGTTTCAAATTTAAATTTAAATATAAATTTAAAAGCAAAGTTTAAAACAAAGTTTAAAACCAAATTTTAAAGCATGGATTCAAAATTGAATTTGTATCCCAGTTTAAAATAAATAAAGTTTTATAAAAATAAAATGTTTTAACAACTTTAAAATGTTTAAAGTGAATTTTAAAATAATTCGAATTTAAAATGAATTTGGTTTAAACTCTTTTAAAATTCTTTATAAGATAAGTATTTCTTTAATATGTGATTTAAAAGGGTTTTTAAATTGTTTTAAACTTTGTTAAAGTTAAATTTGTATTCATTTTAAATCTTAAATTTGAAATGAAATTTGAAAGTAAATTTTAAAGTAAAATGTTCCTAAATGTGTTGTAATTAAATCATTAATAAGGAAAATGTTTTTGTTTTAAAGTTAATAAAGATTTAATGATTTGTGATTCATTAAATTAATAAGGTAATAAAAATGGATAATTAATTAATTTAATTAATTAATAATTTGGTTTAATTAAGTAATTAAGGGTTTGAATAAATTAATAAAGGATTAAGTTAATTAATTAAGGTTAATTAATTGGTAAATAAGATCATTAATTTGATAAGTTAAGATTTTTAATGATTAGAAATTAATTAATTAAGTAATTAAGATTAATTAAGTTACAGTTAAGAACTTAATTAATTAAATAATTAGTGATTAATTAAATGATTATTAAAGATTAATTTAATTGTAATTAAAATGATTATTTTAAGTTTTATTACATAAGAAAAGTAATTAAAGAATTGTTAATAGCTAATAAAGGTCATTACCTTGAGATTATTAAATAATTAATTAGTATGATTAATTTTAGTAATTAATTAGATTAATTAATTAAGGATAATCATTTATGGAAATGGTGTGGGTATAATTACTTAATTGAAGTAAGTAAAGGAATTAATCACTCAATGTAATTAATTGAGTTAATGTAATTATTCTAAGTTAATTAATTAAGTTTAATTAATTTAATCACTGGATGATTTGATAAATAATTACTTCATGTAATTTGTAATGTGTAATTACTTAGTGAAGTAATTAAGATGAGTAATTACTGAATGTAATTAATTGAAGGGTGGTTTATTAATGGAAGTAATTTGAGTTTAATGACTTTGTGTAATTAATTAAGGGATTAATTAAGCAATTAATTAAGGAGTAATTAATTTATTTAGTGAAGTAATTAAGGGTAGTTAATTACTGGATGAGATTAATCAAGAGTGATTAATAAATGTGGTTTAATTAAAGATTAATTACTTAATGTAATTAATTTAAATGGAGTAATTAATTAAAATATAAATAGGGATCATTAATTAATATAATTAATGATGTAATTAAAGGGTGGTTAACTAAGATTAATTAATCAATAAAAAGTGATTATAGAATAATTAATTAATGTAATTAGTTAAGGATAAATGTAATTAATTATAGTTAATTAATTAATGAAGTAATTAAAGGATTAATTACTATAAATGGTTAAGGATAATTAATTTGTGAAATTAATTAAAGGATAATTACTTGAATGTAAAGGATAATTTATCATGGACGATTACTTAAGATGGGTAATTAAAGGACAATTAATTAATTGATTTGTAATTAATTGATGGTCATGTAAGCAATATTTATAATGATGAGAGTAATTAATTTAATTTACTTTAAATTAATTAGAGATGAAGTAATTAATTTAATTCATTTTAAATAAATTATAGTGTGATTAATCCTTGCTTATGTATGGATGGATGATATTAGTTGCCTTGAATGGTTTGAGATCTCACATATGTGATAAGTAATGCTGTGTGATATGGATGTTTGTTGAAGTGAGATGAAAATGTGAATTATCTATTTGTGATGATGATGTGAATTATCTGCCTGTGTGTATATAGATAATGAATTGAATTGTTTTAAACTTTAAAATAACTTGGACCTAAAAGACGGCATTTTGGATTTCAATGAGACCGAGATTGGGTTTCCAGATTTGGATATCCGAAAACCACATCGATCCAAATTAATGATAGGTCGTGAATCTCAAGTGATGATGAAGATTCAGAGTGCAAGGGTTATCGTCGTTAACTCTGAGGGTGATTCATAAATGAGTGTAACGAGATAATGCCTTCAGTTTCGTTCAAACCCGGAATGAACTTGTATGGATTGAATGCTTTCAGAACATCGTCAGGTGGACGACGAGCATTCTGAGATTGATGTGTTCATTAAAGGTAATCGTAGCCTCAAGCCTCGTCAATCGGGAGTGGCTAAAACAGGGGAGGTGCAGCAAGGCTAAGTAGGTAGCACCCAAGTATGACGAGATTTTTCCCGTCTAGAAGTCCATTTTATTCGGCTGCGTGGGGCAGTTGATTCGCGACAACTGCCAGGGTTGTCTTGTTCGAGACTATCCAATAAGGGATGCTTTCGGCCTTGTGTTGCAGGGGATTGGGAGTAATCCTCGGTACGTTGATCTAGGCCACGTACTGTGACGGGCGGTACCCCAGTAGCCCTGCCATTGTATGGAATCCAAACTCCAATAAGTGCCCTCGGATATGATTGTATACCCATGTAGCTGGAATTTAATAAATGTAACAATTTCGGCTATTTTCTAGTTTTTTGAAAACCCTAGACCCTATTATAATATCATTGGATTTCCTATCAAATGTTTTGGTTAGCGTAAGGTAAAAACTTACCCATTTTTATGTGTGGGGAGTCTTACGTGATACCTTTTGTTTTCAAAGGTTTTTCAAAGTTAAGCAACTTTAACCTGTTACTCACACCAGACCCATGTCTGACCTAAAGTTTATTTCTGTTTTTCTTAAACTCTTGGGTACTCATATTCTGTATGAGTAGTCGAGGGATTCAGGGTAGCTTTGACGAATTTCTGGAGGAGATTTGGAGCAGGAGGCTTCAGCGTGTAGATATATAGAGTTTCAGTTGTGATGATATATTATATTGATGTACTTGAGTTGTACAGAAAATTATAACTGTCTAATTTGTGTTGTGTAAGTTGTGTAACTCTGATAGATGTTGTATACTAAGTATATTTATGTGATTAACATGATTTATTCATTCCGTTGTTGAGATTATGATGTTGTTTCTTTCTTTCTTCTCTATCTTTTCTCTTTTCTATCCATTTCTTTCTTACTCATGATGCGTCTTTCTGGGTAGTGAAAGGCGGGTTGTGACAGAGAAGATGGAGACCGTGAAGAGGAACGACCCCTAACCTTTCTCAATACTTACCCTAAAGTGGAAACGACCTTTTCTAATGTTTTTTCTACTTTGTTCATTCTGGTAGAAAAAGATCGTTGTGGGCAAGAGATCTTTTTATCTAATGCCTTTTAGTTCATGGAGGGGAGATATTGGTTTTGTAATGCAACATCTCGATAGTTCTCCCATAGCCCAGCTGCAATTTTGGCTTTTCGAATTTCTGAGTCAAAGTAACACTCAATAGGTTCTGAAGGTCTTGTAGATTGGGAAAATCAAGTTGGAGTTTGTTGTTGTTATTGTTGTTGTTGATACTGTGAGAAAGGTGCTATTCTTGGCGGAGTTTCAAGAAGATATATCAAAGATAAAAATCTATTCCACTATCTCTAACGGCAATTCCTTCATATTAGGAAAGATATGAAGGGATGCCAAATGATCATAGAATTCTCATGATATATGGAGCATAAATGATGCTTTGACGTTGAGGCGTCCAAAAGCTTTTAATTTGCTCAAAAACGTATTGTGCCTAGTTTACTTCAATATGGCCAAATATAACATACAAAGCTTTATGATCATCTTCATATACTTGTTCATAACTATCGAATCTTGGGATGATTGTGTTGATAAGCATACGATTAAGTAGTCGAGCTTTAGGACGAAAACTTGGTATTTTTAATTTATGCATGTTGTCTTCCCAAATAAGATGAGCAACAATATATCATGGTGCATGTCTTGTATTGGGAACATCTTGCAATCTAATTCACGTGTAAAAACAACGAAGAATTTGTCTAAGCATTTCAATATTAGATTTTATGGTCGTTCACTTGTCCAAATCCAATTTTCATCATTAGAAGAATTCCAAACTTTTAAAGAGCATAATGATAAGGAAAAGAAATACCGTTAATTGATCTATTTTTCCAACATTATCATTATAGTTAATTAGATGATAAATATTATCATCTTCAGTCAAATCGACAATATCATAATGAATAAATCGACGTATTGGATAAAACATATCAGAACGCAGAGGCTTTTTCTCCAAATCCTGCAATTTTTTCTTTCCATGCTCATTCTCAATAATCCATTCTTCCATGTGATAGTCAGTAACAAAGCCTTGAGTAGAAGCTTGAGAGCTTTGTCCTGTAGTATCCTTCTTTCTTTTAGCAACGGGAGTTTTGGGTTTTGGAGCCATTGATTTGAGATTTGGAATGAGTAAATTGATTTGGGGTTTTAGGGTTTTGAAAATGGGAAATAGTGAAAATTGAGAGAAGCTGAAAATATTATTTATATGTGTGTGTGTGTGTGTGTGTGTGTGTGTGTGTGGTGAAAAATTGTGGGCTCAGGCGAATAATAAGTGTCTGGAACTATTGGTCAGACGTTTGGACATGGATAAATTTTGAAGCAGAGGATCCGGTCAGATGTTTGGAAAGAACTTCAGATGTCTGCGTTTAGGGAATAATCTTTCCAAAGAGAACCGACAGACATTTGGCCTACTTTTCAGATGTCTGTGCTGAAGCACGAATTTTTCCAGAGCCCTCATTCAGACGTCTGGTTTTAAATTCAAACGTCTAAGCCGAAACGAAAATTTTCCAATGACCTTAGATAGACGTCTGCCTCTATACTGAGACGTCTAGTTTGTATTGGTATTCTTTTCCTCCCTATTTCTGTTATATGTAAAAAAAAATTAATCATAAATATGATGAAAATCACAAATGATTATTCATGAACATACGTGCTTACTTTGTATAATACTAAACGCCTCTCCGTTACGAAAGACTTCTTTAGTTTTCATTAGACGAGTTAGAAGAACGACTCTTTTGTTTTTCCCACGAATTTTGTTCAATCTTAGTTTGTTCGAAAGATGGATTAACAGGAGATCAGTATGGATGGGCAGGACTATGTTCGGTGTTCGATGTCCCTTCTCCCCGTAGATTCTGCGGGGTAACATTACCAACTTTGCTCAGAGTATCAATGAAGCGGGTGACTTCTTATGAAGACAGTTCTTTGTTGAAGAGTGTCCGCACATTGTAAAAAGACATTTTTCTAGAAAACGTATATGCAAGTTTTGTTCTTCTTACTTATAGTACATTTCCTTTTGTACTCTGATCATTTCTTGTTGGTAGTGACATATCTTATCTAGTTTATTATGCACGGATGGTGATTCTAAGTTGATATTCATCTTAAGCCTTTTTGCTAATTGGTGAATATCCCATGCGATACAACGCTTAAGAAGTTGGTGAAATGGATTTGTTTGATTGTGGGGTGACATTTGAAGGGGAAGAATAGGTACCATTCGATGATGATGAGCTGTAATCTATTGAAGAGAAGTCAGAGTTTCTCTCAGAAGACATGATTTTTGGTTTGGAAGAGAGGGCCTTTTTAAAGAATATAATATATATGTGCATTTGATCTCCTATATATAAAGTAGTTATTTAAATATATAAAGTATTTTTAAAGCAAAAAGTTAATGACTAAAACTAGAAAATTTAGTTTGTGGTTGAATGATACATGACCACAGAAAAATGGTAATCTATTTTAAATAATTAAAGAAGTTCAGATGATGAACGTATACCTAGTTCTCTTCTAAGTTTATGAAAGATGCTTCGCATGATGGTTTTTTAAAAATATCTACGATTTGGTTTTCGATATTAATAAATTCTAAAGATATGATACCTTTTTTATGTTATCTCTAAGAAAATGATGTCGGACATCAACATATTTAGTCCGAGAATGGTTTATAGGATTCTTAGATAGGTTTATGGCACTTGTATCATCGCAATATATAGGTGATCGAGTTATAGTTTTACCAAAATCTTGAAGGTTTTACTGCATGATATAACTTGTGCACAAGCCAAAGCTACAGAAATGTATTCTGCTTCACAGGTCAAAAGTGATACAAAATTCTATTTTTACTGAACTATGAAACTAGAGATTGACCGATAAAGTGACTTGTCCCACTTATACTTTCCTATCAGTTTTGCAACCACCGAAATCTGCATCACTATATAATACGAGTTCGAAAGAGCTGCCTTTAGGATAGAAAAGACCGTAATCCTGAATGTTGGTTAAGTAGAACAAAATACGTTTAACTGCTCGATAGTGTGAATCTTTTGGTTGTGCTTGAAATCTTGCACATAAACACACACTCATCATAATATCGGGTCTACTAGCCATTAAGTATAATAGTGATCCTATTATACTTCGATATAATTTTTTGATCAAAATCCTTTCCGTTTCATCTTTATCTAAATGGCTACTGGTGCTCATGTGTGTAGGTTTGCTAGATGTCTTTTCCTTTCCAAACCGTTTTAACAAATCATGACAATATTTTTCTTGATTTATAAAAATACCATTTCTAAATATTTAGTATGTAATCCTAAAAAAAAGTTAATTCTCCCATATATGACATTTCAAATACATTTTTCATGACATTTGCAAAATTATTACATAACTTATCATTTGTTGATCCAAATATTATGTCGTCCACATATATTTGAACAAGTAAGATACCATTATGATCTCTTTTTATAAACAAAGTTGTATCTATTTTTCCAATTTGAAATTCAGAAGTTATTAAATGAGTTTTTAGTCTATCATACCTAGCACGAAGTGCTTGTTTTAAACCATATAAAGTTTCCTTTAGTTTATATACATGTTCATGAAATTTTTCATGTATGAGCAATGGAGGCTGCTCGATATAAACCTCCTGTTTTATAAAATTGTTTAAAAAAGCACTTTTTATGTCCATTTGAAAAAGTATAAAGTTATGTTGACATGCAAAAGCTAGTAACATTCGGATGGTTTCTAGACGTGCCATTGGAGCAAACATTTCTTCATAGTCAATGCCTTCCTCTTGATTATATCTTTATGCTACTAACATTGCTTTGTTCCGAACAATTTTCCCATTTTCATCTGTTTTATTCTTATGAACCCATTTTGCCGTGATTACGGATTGATCCGTAGGTTTCGGTACAAGTTCTCATACTTTATTTCTTTCGAATTGATTAAATTTTTCTTGCATTGCCATAATCCATGACTTGTCATTCGATGCTTCTTTATAATTCTTTTGCTCAAAATTAAAATGAATGCGATGTGACTCATTCGATTTAATTGATGTCTGGTGGAAACTTTTGTATTCAAATCACCAATTATATTGTTAATTGGATAATCTTTCAAAATATGAGGTGGTGACCTTAACATTTTCTCATTGTCAATAGTATTCTCATCATAGTTATTTGAAGCAGTATTATTTTCAAATGGTTTTGTCAAAATTTCATCATCATCATCACCATTTTTGTTATTGGAAAAGTTTTCGTCAAATGAGACATTTAGACTCTCTTCTATAGTACTAGTACGTTTATTAAATACTCTACAAGCTTTGCTACGATCTGAACATCCAACAAAGATTCCTTCGTCGGCTTTTGAATCAAATTTTCCAGGATTATCTTTAGTGTTTAGTATAAAACATTTTGAACCAAATATTCCAAATTATGATACTTTGGGTTTTTACCAAAAAAATTTCATAACAAGTATTTTTGTTTAAAGGATGTGATATAACACAGTTTAACACATAAGAAGTAGTAGCTACGGATTCTGCCCAAAAATTCTTTGGTAGACCACCATCATTAAGCATAGTTCGTGATTATTTAAGTGTACGATTTATTTTTCTACAGCACCATTTTGTTGTGGTGTTCTGGAGAATGAAAAATTATGTGAAATTCCCTTTTTGTTATAAATTTTTTAAAAACAACGATTTCGAATTCACCTCCGTGATCACTTCTTATACTTTTTATTTGAAGATTCATTAAGTTTTTAATTATTTTAGCAAAATTTTTAAATAACTCAAACGCATCACTCTTATGTTTTAAAAACAGTGTCCATGTATATCTTGAAAAATCATCTACAATAACAAATACATACTTGTTATGATTTATTGAACGTATTTGAGTAGGTCCAAATAAATCAAGGTGTAATAATTCTAAAGGTTGTTTGGTAGAAATTTCCTTTTTTAATTTAAGAGAACTCTTTTTTAATTTTCCATATTAACATGCATCATATAAATTTTTAACTTTATAGTCTATTTTATGAAGACCTCTAACCAAATTGTGTTTAGCCAATTTGTTTATAAATCTAAAATTTAGTGACACAACCATTTGTGCCATTTCCATGGATCATTAAAATCTGCGGATAGGCGTAAATCGTTGGAGTTATTAAACTTCATATCTAATACATAGATGTTTCTTTTTCTCAATCCTTCAAAGATTAGATTTTTATTTTGATCAAATATGTTGCATTTATTATTTTCAAAATCAATTTTGAATCATTTGTCGTAGATTTGACTAATACTTAATAGGTTATGTTTCAGATTTTCAACTAAAAGAACATTAGTAATAATAGGTAAAGTGGACATATCGACATTGATGACATCTCCAATTCCAATGAAAAATCCTTTTGAATTATCTTCGAAAGTTACAGTACCACCATCTGTGTATGTTATATTCGATAAATATGTGCAATTCCAGCCATATGTTTGGAGCATCCGCTATCAAGTATCCATTTTTTTCTTGGTATTAGATTTTTTTGAGTACCTACAAGATAAAAACAATTTAATTAGTACCCACTTCCTTCGTTAGGGTCCTAAGTGTTAGAGAGTGAAGGTGGCCATACCCAGTAGGGTTTGGGACTTTAAAAGAGTAATTTTCATTATGAAAAACACTTTTCAAATAGTTATATATGTGTTTTTGTCTAATTAATTTGTTACCAGATTTTGGAATCCATATTTTTATTATTTTAGAGTTAGAAGCTTTTTCTCTAGTATGTTGCTTCTTGAACCTTTTATATAACGAGCTATAGTTTCTAGGATAATTTATTAATTTACGCCAATTTTAAAAACTAATTACAAATTTAGATCGGTTTTATAACTTACTACAAAAATAGACCACTTTACACCACATCGGCGCCACGCGTAGTCGTGGCATTTCAAATGCCGCCAGTATGTTTTTTTTTAAATTCTGGATGGCATTTGAAATGCCTTCAGTGTGTGGCATTTCAAATGCTTCCGAGATTTTTTTTACAGAATAGTTTGTGGCATTTGAAATACCGCAAACTTTTTTTCCTAAAAGGTACCGGTGGCATTTGAGATGCCGCTAGTACACGTAGCGTTGTTTTGGCACAAACTGGTCTATTTTTGTAATAAATTTTAAAACTGCCTAAATTTGTAATTAGCTGTTAAAATTGGGCCAAATTAACAAATTATCCTAGTTTCTATGTCTTGAAGTTTTTTTAAATCCTAATCCATTCTGATTTTCAGGTGGTTTAGAAATTTTGATTAAATTGTCCAAATTCTGCTTTTCTTTACTGAATTTAGAAACATTGTTTGTAGTCTTATCTAACCCACTTTTAAGATAAGAAATTTTGGATTTTGACACTTCTAGATTATCCTTTAATACAATGTTTTCTTTTCTAATATCATCATTTTCTAGTTTAACTTTCATATATCACATAATAAAGAATCATTTTGAATAGATAGACTCTTGCATTTTTCTTATGTAGTTTATAATTCTTCTTATAGAATTGTTTTCTCATCTTTTAATAATCTTATTTCTAGTTCCATTCGATTAAATTTAGCAACATATTCTTTATTTAACTTTTTAGTTTCTCTATTTTTGTCATCTAGTTCCATGCTAAGTTCTAAAATTTCATTATAAATAAGATTAGGGCATACTTCCTCAGTGTTTTCCATGAAGCATAAATTGGCTTACTCAGAATCATTATCACTGTCACTGTCTGATGTTGAAGATGACTCCTAGTCATCTTAAGTTACTTGAAAAGCCCATTTTCTTTTCTTGAATTTCTCGTACTTGCTTTTCTTTTTGTCATTATTGAGTTTTTGGCATTGTTTCTTTATGTATTCGAATTTGTCACATCCAAAGCATTTGATTGAAGTTTGGCTTGATGAATTTGACACTACTAGAAAAACAGTATATTCCAACGCCCCTGTTCCAACGGCCACTAACGGCTATTCCAACGGCTTCCAACGGCCCGTTAATTTTTTACGTAGCCATTGGAAGCCGTTTGAATCCATTGGAAATAAGCCGTTTGTGGTCGTTGGAAGCCGTTGGAAATTTTCCTGAGATATCAGCCCGCGAGCCATCTTCTCCCTCATTCTCATCTTCCCCAAATCAAATCCCCCATCTCCTACCAAACTGCCGCCGCCCCAAAAACCATCCAAATCACCTCCTACGCCATCTACAAGGTACTCCGGTCCATCTCCATCCTTCTACGTCTCCAAATCAGGTATTTTTTTTCTATACCTAAATTTTTGGTTTTTTTGATTTAGGGTTTAATTTGACTTGTGCTTGTTTCCTACTTGTTATTGTATGCATATTACATCATGCTATCCCCTAATTTTAGTTATTATCCCATAATAAACAAGTTATTATTGAAAATTTTGTAATTTAGGATATTTTAATAGTTTATATATGTTGATTTGGTTAGTATTGAACGTATGTGTGTGATAGAGTTTATTGCATTTGGAATCCGTTAGAACGGATATTGGATTTGTGCGAATACGATTTTTATATTTGTAGGAACACGTGAATTTGTAAAAAATGAATTTTGTGTACAAATTTAGTGTGTAAAATGAATTTAGTACTTATGTAATAAAACGGTAAAATATAAACCAATAATAATTAAACGAATTATATATTCAAATTTAATATAAACAAATATTTAAATCCTTAGATATTATTCAGCCCCGTCTGACAAGTGTTGTATATGATCGTTTTAGGGATATTCGTTTTTTTCACAAAACAGACAACTCTATTCATCTGATACATCATTTGTCGGATTTGTCCCAGTATTGGACAAGTTACAAACACTATAAAGTAATTATATTCCGTCAATCATATCACTTTAAACGGTTCACAAAATTTCGACGGCATTTCCTTTACGTTCCTTGTGTACACGCATTTGTGTACGATACAAGGAACACGGGGGAAATGCTGCCGAAATTTTGTGAATCGTTTAAAATGATATGATTTACGGAATATAATTACTATTGTGTTTGTAATGGGAAGTAGGATGACCGATCATCAAAGAAAGACATATAAGTGGCAATGAAACAATAGTTGCTTATTTAAAATAAAGTTTGTGAAATTAGCAGTTTGCGGCCGTTGGAAGCCGCTGGAAAATTTCCTGCAAAATATAAAATGAATGATTTATAACATTTTTACTCTATCATAGGTTTTCTAGTAGGGAAGCATGGTCAATTACTTTAATGATTGGAGCTGGATGTATCAAAGAAGGGAAATTAGTGGCGCAATAAGCGAACATTTTCTAAAAGGGGTACAAGTGTTCATCGAATTTGCTATAAGTAATATTGAAAACGATGAAGAAATTCGTTGTCCGTGTAGTAGATGCAAATTGTTGAACTATTTAGAACCGAATATGGCTAAGGTTCATTTGTGCCAATTCGGTTTCGTACCCAATTATTTGCTGTGGGATCGTCATGGAGAAATTGTATCCCCTAATAATCAAGAACAGTCGGTGGAGGTCATCAGCGAAGAAGGCAGTACGAATCACATAGAACATATGGTCGAAGATGCAGCACGATCAATGTTACCTACCGTTGTAATTGATAACGACGATGTTAACATCGAAGAGGAATCAAATGTTGGAGATAAAAAAATATATGATTTATTGGATCATGCTAAAAAACCCCTTTGGAATGGATGTTTAAGCGGCTCTCAATTATCGATAACTGCAGAATACATTGCAATGAAGTCAAAATACAACCTTACAGAAGCTGGATTTACGGCTGTTGTGCAAGCTGCTAAACGTCATATGCCATCCGATAATTTAATGTGCGAAAATTATTATGAAGTGAAAAAACTTATGTCATCTTTCGGTTTGCCATATCAAAAAATAGATACATGTTTAAAGGGTTGCATGTTGTATTGGAAAGAAGACATCAATCTTAGAAATTGTAAAATATGTAATCAGGAAAGATACAAATCGAGGAAAAAGAAGGGAAAAGAAGTTTCGTACAAGCGTATGCATTATTTTCCCCTCACCCCTAGACTTCAACGATTATATGCATCATCTGTAACAACGCATCATATGAGATGGTGCAGTGTGTGAACACCTCAAGAAGGTACGTTGACACACCCAGCCGATGGAGAAGCATGGAAACATTTTGATAAGAAATATCCCGATTTCGCAGCGGAGAGCTGAAATGTTAGACTAGGTTTATGTACAGACGGCTTCTCACCATTTTCTCAGTTTGGTTCTAAATATTCATCTTGGCCTATAATAATCACACCTTACAATCTACCTCCGTGGATGTGTATGAAAACTCCATATATGTTTCTCACGATTGTCGTCCCTGGTCCTGATGATCCGACACAGGGCATTGATGTTTACTTACAACCGTTAATCGAAGAGTTGAAAATATTATGGTATGAAGGAGTTGAAACATAAGACATATCAAAAAAGAAAATTTTTCGGATGTTCGCTTCTTTGTTATGGACTATTAGCGATTTTCCTGCATATGCAATGCTTTCGGGTTGGAGTACGGCCGGTCGTTTTGCTTGTCCTTATTGCATGGAAGAAACACGAGCATTTTCTTTGCTAAATGGAAAGAAAATTTCATGGTTTGATTGTCATCGATGTTTTCTTCATATTAATCACCCTTTTAGAAGAGACAAAAAAAAACTTCATAGCTAATAGACATGAGACTCTACGACCACCAGCGGTTTGGTTAAGCGAGGATATATATGAACTTGTAAAAGATTATCCAAAGATACACGAGACCGGACAACAAGAAGAAATTCAAGGTAAATCGACGTTTCATAATAGGTGCAAACAAAGTATATTCTGGGAATTGCCTTATTGGAAAAATCTATTAATTCGTCGTAACATTGACGTGATGCATAACGAAAAAAACGTATTTGATAATGTGTTTTATACAGTTTTGAATGTGAAGGGCAAGACTAAGGACGATTTGAAATCTAGACGTGATATAAAGCAAATATGCAATGGTCCTGAGCTTCATATGACTCCCGACAATAAAAAATCCAAAGCATGCTATGAACTAGACAGCAACCAAGTTAAAGTACTGTTACAATGGGTGGAAGGATTACGATTTTCCGATGGAATTTCCTCTAATCTTCGTAGATGTGTCGACTATAAAAATGGGAGACTGAGTGGAATGAAAAGCCATGATTGTCATGTAATGATGGAAAATTTGTTATCCATCGCTTTCAAAGAATTGTTACCGGTAAAAGTTTGGACGGTAATAACAGAACTTAGTTTATTTTACAAGGAGCTTTGTTCAACTACGTTAAAAGTTGACCGTTTACTTAAACTTGAAGAAGAAATTCCTATACTGCTCTGCAAACTGGAGAAAATATTTCCTCTGGGTTTCTTTAATGTAATGGAGCATTTACCTGTTCATCTTCCATATGAAGCACGTCTTTGAGGTCCTGTGCAATATGGATGGATGTATCCATTCGAAAGGTATGTTACTATATTGAGTATGTAAATGTTGATTTAAGTATAAATATAGTAGTTAATGCTTAACCCAAATATTTTTTATTAGATATTTAAATCATTTAAAGAAAAAAGTGAGACAAAAATCTCGAGTTGAAGGTTCTATTTGCAAATCATATATCGAAGAAGAAGCTTCTTTCTTTTCCTCTCATTATTTTAAAGACCACGTGAACTTATCATTTGTAAGTGTTCCGCGTAATGACGATCAGGCCGTTGAACAAGATTCTTCTTCTGAATCAGCATTATCTATTTTTAAACAACATGGCCGACATGCTGGAAAATGTGAGGAAGTATGGCTAGATGATAAAGAATACCATGTAGCACACACATATATTCTTCTTAATTGTCCTGAAGTTGCACCATTTGTTAGGTAATTAGCACATTCCAAGTTTTGTTAAATTTAATACTACACGTGTGAATAAATAATAATGTAATATATCATGTTTGTGTTTGCAGTATTTATGAATCACAAAATCCAGGCGGCGATTTAAGCAAAGATTTCAGTACTTGGTTTTCGAAATACGTTTCTGATCCCACAAATAATGTGCTCGATAAAGGACTGAAACATTTGGCGTTTGGACCGAAAAGAAAAGTTAATACGTATCCAATATATTTTGTTAATGGATATAAATTCAACACCAAAGAATACGGTGCTGAAAAATTAACAAACAATACTGGTGTATTTGTTAAAGGCAGTGATGACCCTAATAATCATATAAATGATTTTTATGGCGTGTTAACTCAGATATTGCAGTTGATATATTTTACAAGACCCGTGGAGGATGTTTATTTGTTTAGATGCAACTGGTTCAGCAATGTTCCAGGTTCTGGTATTAACGTGCATCCAAAATATAATCTTATAGAAATTAAACATACCTCAGGTTATCAAAAGTACGACCCATTTATACTAGCCAAACAAGCCCTACAAGCTTATTATGCCCCTTATCCATCTCTAAAAAGGGATAAAGCAGATTGGTCTGCGGTTTTTAAAACCAAAGCAAGATTTACGTTCGATGGACAAAATATTCCAAACGAACAAGCCTATCAAGCAGATCTGGAGGAAAATGCTGAAATAGCAATTACAGACGATCAAACTGATTTTGGACCTTTAAATGATGAGAAAAATGTATTAGTCGAAGCATTTGAGAGTGTAGAGGAAAACGACATAGAGCATGAAACCGAGTCTGAATCAGAAAACGATGAGGACGACTGAGTAATATCCGGTAATTTTTAAAAGTATTCACATTACATTGATCTCTGATTAATAATGCATTTATCCAATTTATACAATTTTAATGACAATAAGTGTATACTCACACACTCAACACATACACAACATGACACATTTGTAGCATATTGTATTACATTTTTTAATGGTTCATCATATCATGATTATTATGAATTGTATATGTATGTATATATGGCAGGTATATATATTATGTCCGGTTTTGGTTCTGGTTCTGGTTCTGGTTCTGAGTCTCGGCGACGTGGCTTTTCACGTCATATTGGAGAGAGTAGTGGTGAGCCACCAGCTCGACCACTAGTTTACTTGCAGCCTAAGGCTGATGAGACGTAAGTATCATAATTAGCAAGCATAGCATTTTAATTTTTTAATTGTACATGATATATCCACAATTGTCTAAAGTTCAATTTTATATTTAACGCAATGGATTTGAGTTGGAGCCATCCAAAGTGGTTCTGAACATTTCGAAGCAGGCGTACATGGCTAGGATGACCATTTGCTGGCCCAAGTGGGGCAAGATCCCCGACGACGTGAGAGAGACGATTTGGCAAATAAATAATTAGTAATATTTTCTCATTGTACAGGGCGCCATAGATTTGCAAGAGCCTAACGTCAATTTAGTTCAGCGACACTGGAACTCCAGGATCGCGAAGAACTATAGGGAGACTATGTCGAAGACTAAAAAATTAGGAAAGAAGCCCAAGTGGATGAGCGCGACTGTATGGGAGAAGTGGGTTGAGTGGTGGAACTCTGAGGAGTTCAAGGTAAATCTACAATAAATCTCAGCATTTTTTTACCGTTTAATAAATAATTAATCATTGTAAATTTGCAGGAGGAGTCAGTTAGGAACTCGGCAAACAGGAGCAGGAATCCTTTATCACACCGTGGAGGCTCCAAATCTTTCCAGCATCACCACGAAGATTTGGTAAATTTATCTATTATCACATTTTTATATTGATCAGTTCAGTAATTAGTTATGTGCAGTTAAATTATCCAAATTATCAATTGTAGGAACGAGCTCGTGGAGGCTCTGTTGGCTTAGTGGACGTGTTTGCTCACACCCACGCGTCTAGGCAAGTAGATGAGGCTGACAATATCATATATCAGTGGGGTGATAAAGATAGGGCGACCGAGGCATATGTATGCATTTTTTAATTTCTAATACTTACACCGATAAGTTTATTAATTTCTAGCTATGCAAAATAATTACATGCTACTATTTTTCAACTGAAATTGTTTTTTTTCATTATAGTCGAGGTTGCAGGAGGCACAGGCTTATGCGCTTCAGCAGTCTGGTCGTGATGCGCTGATACAAGAGGAGCAAGATAACATTTTTACCGCTGTTATGGATCCGGCGCAACGGAGTAGGCGTTTTGGCTTCGGGAACCTAACGTAATTAATCCTTTTACATATGTACAAAAAATCAGCGTTTAGATATATAATGCTATAATATTTTATATGCTGAGACAACCATTTTGCTATTATTTCTATTTGCAGGCTCGACAGGCTCGACAAGCTCAAAAAGACCAAGACAAAGAAGAAATTAAGGAGCTTAGAGCTATGGTTGAGCAGCTACGGGAGGAGAATCGTCTACGAGTCATCCAGGTGGAGCAGTTGGATCAAAAGCTTGCGCAGTATTTGCAGAATCATGGTACCCTTCCTTCGTCGTCTGGTGCTTCTGGAGGCGACGAGGATCCTTGAGGAGGTATGTTTTTGAGTATTTGTGTTTGAACAATGTATATATTGACCTGGAGATGTTTTGATGTTGATGGTGATGTTGTATATATGGGTACGGAGTGGGTGAGAAATATTTTGATGGTATGTACATGGTTTATTGACATTTGTTGATGGTATGTACGTTGATGGTATATTTTGTGATGTTTGATCGGTTTGATTTGTTTATATTGGTGTTTTATTGATTTATGTGTGTTGTTTGTATTGATATTGATATATATGTGTGGAATTGATTGGAAATGAAATGGAAATTGAATGGATTGGAAATGGTGTGGGTGGAAGGTAAATAGGCTTGTTGTTCTACAGCAAAATAAACCCAGTATTTCCAACGGCTTCCAATGGCTTCCAACGGCTTATTGGCCATTTTATTGTAACGGTTTCTAACGGATTCCAACGGCTCCAAGCCGTTAGCGGCCGTTGGAAATGGTCCGTTGGATCCGTTGGAAAGCATTGGAAGGCGTGGGATTTATTCCAACGGTTAGGAGCCGTTGGTATAGCCGTATTATCTTATAGTGTGAATTTACTTCGTTTTGGGATTTCGTCATCTTCTTGAATTTCTTGAACTTGTAGTTTTTGGCAATAAATATGATCTTATCTTCATCTAAGTATGAATCATTATCGTTGGCTTGAACACCTATATTCTTTTTTTCATGATTTTGTTCTTTTCTTACCTGCAAATTTTCTTCATACGACATCATATTTTCTATCAATTCTTCAACATTTAGTTGAGATAGGTCATTAGCCTCTTTGATGGCCAACACTTTTCATTCCCATTAATTAGTTATGGAATTTAACATATTTGTAAGTAAATCAAAAATCTATGAACTTGACTCCAAGTGCCATGAGATCGTGTTGAATAGTTTAAAATTTAGCATACATATCACCAATAGATTCATTTGCTTTCATTTTAAATGAAGAAAATTGATTTTGTAAAATGAAAATCTTTGTTTGTTTAGCTTTGTTTGTGCCTTCATGAGTGATTTGTAGTGTACGCCATATATCATATGAAGTAGTGCACAACATGACATGTAAAAATTCATTTTTGTCAAGTGAATATAATAGAACATTCATGGCTTTAGCATTGTTTGTTGTTGTGTTCTTTTGAGCATCTGTATAAGTGCTTATATGTGTGTCTGGTGCTTCATATCTAACTTGTGTTGCTTGTCAAATTTCTAGACCATTAGCTTCCATAAAAATAAATGTGCGTGTAGACCAATAAACATAGTTAGATCCCGTGAATAGTGGAGGACGTGCATTGGATTGACCCTCGTGAAATGTACTTGCCATATTAAATATGTTTCAATTACGTTTTACTATAACTTGGAATAACCATGCTCTAATACCAAATGAAAGTATGTACGGATCATTTATTTATATCTTATATGCAAGTGCAATAAAAACTAACTTATAACTATCAGAGTAAAGTAAATAAAAGTAAAGAAACATTCACATCATAGTTTTATACTGATTCAGATCTTCCGTCCAACGTCCAGTCTCGAAGCTCTTCTCCGACTTTAAGCTAGCAAACAAACTTCCTTTTCTCGGAGGAATTATATAGGCCGGTAAATAATTGAAAGAGATGATTGACCATCTTTAGCTTTAAAAATAAAAGATGACATGTGCAGAAATAACACTTTTTGGTTATATATGAGCTTGGTTTCTTTATTTGTTGACAACTTATAGCTTTATAAGTACACGCAGTGAACCGCGGCTACGTAAATTATGTACAATAATAGTCTACCCACTATGTCAAATCTACGTTAACAATGTACATCTTTTTTAATATGCAGGCTTGCGGCTTACAGTTCGGTAAGTGTTCATAAGTGAAAATAGAACTGGCGATAAAATAAAATGTATGCTTCACAGTGGTAATGGACATGTACCAAGTAGTGGCATTCTAAACCCAACAAGAGAGAAAATTATTCAGTACTAAAACATGTACTGGTCTGTCGTACGGGTAAGTAGCTTCTGACCAGTGCATTTGTTTTGTTGTTCTGATAGAAAACCATTGATGGTTAGATTTCCTATGTTTAATTTCCAGGTGTAGAAAATTTATCCGATTCATTTTGTAGGATTAGCAGAGGATGCATCTTTTCCAAATAAACCACACCACCTTTCAAATATATAACCTGCGTTCATTCACTTAATAAATACACTTCCCGTGTAAGTAATAAGATTCTTTATTATTTGCTAACTTTTCTTGATTGAATTCACGTTGGCATCTCTATAAATAGCCAAAGCTTTCTTCATATGAAAAAATACTACCATCATCATAACCATGGCTACAATAACAATATTTGCCTTGATCGTCTCACTTGCCTCCACCTTCACCCTTTCATCGGTAGAGTCAACGACCTTCACCTTTCAAAACAAGTGCCCATACCCAGTATGGCCAGCAACCCAGAACGGTGCAACCTCTCCACCTCTATCACAAACCGGGTTCGCTCTCCCAACCGGATCCACCCCCGTAACGCTAACCGCTCAACCAGGATGGAGCGGACGCTTCTGGCCCAGAACCGGATGCACCAACGACTCCACCGGGGCCTTCTCATGCACATCCGCTGACTGCGGATCAGGTCAGATAGCATGCAACGGTGCAGGAGGTACACCGCCCGCCACACTCATGGAAATCACACTCAACGGAGCTGATGGGCAGGACTTTTACGACCTCAGTTTGGTGGACGGATTCAACGTTCCTATGTCCGTCGTCCCATGGGGTGGTTCAGGCGGTGGTTGTGTCCCAAGTTCGTGTGCCACTAACGTGAATAGAAAATGCCCTCGGGAACTGTGGGTGACCGATGCAGCTGGAGCAGTGGTCGGATGTAAGAGCGCGTGCCTTGCTTTTGACACGGATGAGTATTGCTGTAGAAACAATTTTGGAAGCTCGGATTTGTGCAAGCCTTCCAAGTATGCGCGGATGTTCAAGTCTGCTTGTCCTCAGGCCTATAGTTACGCGTTTGATGATTCTAGTAGCACTTTTACTTGCATTGGAGCTGCTGGTTATTTGATTACCTTTTGTCCCTGAAATCGTTTATTTTATATTAGAAGATAATTTATTTTATATTAATTTGTAGTTCTTTACTATTTACTATTGTTAATGTTGTTTGCTCTCAAATCACTTTGTTTTTTCCAATCTCTTTGGAAAAGTGTAAAATTAAATGAAGGGTATATGATTTCATGGACGTGTCCTAGTTATATGAATTTATATGGTTTGCAAGTTATATGCATGCAAGTTTTTCCTTTCTTTCTCTCTGTCTTAACTGTGTATGCTTTGGATACATCAAACTATTAATGTGTTCATTTTGATTGGTACCAGTTCAGCTTTGACCCTGTACTAAAAGTGATTCATGCGATCTAAATGTTGAAAGACGAAGTAACAAAGGGAGCATGTATCATAAACATGTATCATAAATGCAAAACGTTAAACACCATCAAAGATTCAAAATAGCTCAAATCTTCTATGCAAAACTCATGAATCCATAAAACATCATGATGTGATTTTCAATAATTTTTCTTTTTCTTTTTTTCCACAATTCAAATCTGCACATAATCGCTATTGCTTTTGTACAAACATTATGAAGTAGCCATCTCTTCACTTGATGTGTATATAAAAGTTGTTTGCCCTTGATTAATTATGTGTCTAGATAAAAAAGGTAGTACTTTCACAGAACAAACACAGAAATATATAAATAATTATGATCGCCCAACATTAGCGGAGGATGTATCTATTCCAAATAAACCATACCCCTTTTCAGGTACATAATCTACATACATTCACTTAATAAATACGCTGTTCGTGTGAGTAATAAGATTCTTTACCATTTGCTAACATTTTTTATTTGAATTCACATTGGCATCTCTATAAATAGCCAAACTTTCTTCATATGAGAAAATAGTACCATCATCTTAACCATAGCTACAACAACGTTTGCCTTGAGCATCTGACTTGCCTCCACCTTTGCCTTTTCATATCAGTAGATGATTGCAATGGAATTTTGAAGGATTCCCCTTAGTTCATGGATATATTAATATTGAGCTCTTATTCATGAGCAAATATATGAAGCATATTTATCCTTGGCCGAAGATACGCTTGAAACATAACTATGCTTGTGCTCTTATAAACGTTAAAGCAGATATGCAATTTGCTACCAAAGTTGTTGGGGATTTTGCGGTTCGAGACGAATTTGATGGCAATTGCGATGAAGATAATGTTGTACTTCCGACTTTAAGGATATATGAAATAGATTCTTTCAGACAATATTTTAACCCACCAGGTACAAACGGATAATCGAACTGTCGACTTTCAAGATTCAATGAAGCCTCGGATTCAAAGTTTGTTCGCCTTTGATCTGACCAAGAACACTTTAGCATTTGATATCTGACGATGCAATATGCAGAGAATGGAATGAGGAAGAAGAAGAAACAAATCTGCAATGATTCAGCGTTTGCAACACCTTGCAGGCGTTACAAAATATAGAGTAATGGAAGTGAAGCGATTAGCAACACTTCGCTGCCATTGCAAATCTACATACAAAGAAGAAGAAGAAATTGGAATTGATTCTAACACTGTCTGGGCATCATTATTTATAGATGTGAAGAGGTATCCATTCGTGAAGGGTTGCACCTCTTCCCAACATTTCAAAACTGTTGTTAACAGTTACATACGTATGAATTGAAACGTCGCGTCTATTCATTTTGCAACGTTTAGAAAACGTTACAAATTTCCCGCTCTTTATTTAAATTCAGAAATTCCGGTTCCGGATCCTTAACGGGCTGAAATATATCCCGTTACTGTTTACATTCGATCCAAAAATATTTTCGGATCCAAACCCGAAACCCGGCCCGGTTCGGTCAGACGGACGGCGACGGTGCGCGCGTGTGGTGTTGCATAACTTCCCTCCTCACAACAAAGCAAACATGCGGGAGCTCTAAGGCCCCAACATCCACATGAGAAAGCTATATTTATATAAATATATTGCATAATTTTCTAGCATGTGAGACTAATTGATTTCTTCTTCCCTCTTTACTTCTTCTCTTTTAGATCAAAACCCAAAGCCCCAAAACAATATTTTAAAAATTTTACAACAACCTCCCTCAATTTTCAAAATAAATAATAGGACGGCTGAATCACTAGAGTGACTTCCTACATACCCAAGTGGGATCAAGCCTATGTAGTTCTAAGATCAAGTTTTGCATCATTGTGAAAACTAACACATAAATAGAAGGTATCTTTTGGATTTGAACCTTTACTTAGTGTAAACCATTCAAAGTCTTATCGAGATTCTATGGTGAACGAATCTTGAACCAAGTATCCCTAATGATAAAACCGGAACAATCACACATGTTGATTTCCTTAGGTAAAGTATTCTGTATTGCTCAGCACGTTAATGACCATGTTCTTAAAACCTGGTTCATGAGTCTACTTAGAAAGTGGTCTTACTTTCCTAGAAAACGGCCTGATTTTCACACTCATATAGGTAAGTCTCTTAAGGTGTTTCTGCGATACACCTTTTAAGGTTTCTAGACTTATTAAGGATATATATCCATCGTTTATTCTTGCAGAATCCAGCACTAAATATTATGGGATTATCGATTTAGTGTTCCATAATCATTCTCTTAACTTGTTGGTACCCATTGAACTTTGTCTATCCTTTTCAAGACATAAGTTTGGTTTCTGTTAAGGATGATCAACCTTCATTCACAGGCCTTAGTCCCATTTCTTGTTACTTTATAGAAACCATTATCTTTGGAAGACTCTTTGTAAGTGGGTCAGCCAAGTTTTTCTTTGTTTCTATGTAGTCAACAGTTATAACTCCTCTTTTGAGTAACTGTCTCACCTTTTGATGTCTTAGACTCACATGTCTAGACTTTCCATTATATGTCTTATTAGACACATTGTATATCGTTGCTTGATTGTCACAGTTAATCAAGACTGCTGGAGATGGCTTCTTCCATTAAGAGATTTTCATTAATAAATTCCTAAACCATTCCGCTTCTTTACATGCATCTGCTAATGCAATCAATTATGACAACATTGTTGAGTCAGAAATACAGGTCTGCTTCTTGAAAACCCAAGACACAACAGCGCCTCCTAATGTAAATATCCATCCAGTAGTAGACTTGTATTTGGATTCTACATTGTTCTAGTTGCATCACTATATCCTTCTATTACAGCTGGATATCATTTATAAGATAAACCATATTCAATGGTTCCTTTCAAATAAGCTAAAACTCTGGAAATAACTTTCCAATGTTCGAAACCTGAATTACTCGTAAATCGACACAATACACTTATAACATGTGCGACGTCTGGTCTAGTGCAATGCATAGCATACATAAGACTTCCAATAATATTGGAATACTCTAGTTGAGAGATAGTACGTCCAGTGTTCTTTTTTAATTTAATACTAGGATCTAAAGGAGTTGGTGCTGGTTTGTCATCGTAATGACAATACTTTTGTAGGAATTTCTCTATGTAATTAGATTGAGTTTGTAATAACTCCCCCTCTTTCCTAACAATTTTAATTCCCAAAATTACATCATCCTCTCCTAGATCTTTCATATCGAATTTAGAAAACAGAATTTTTTTAGTTACATTCACACAAGATATACTGGAACCAAATATTAGCATATCATCAACGTATAAACATATTACAACACTACCATTGTTATCCGATTTGCTATAAATACATTTATCAGCATCATTAACAATGAATCCATATGTCAGTGCAACTTTATCAAATTTATCATGCCATTGCATGGGAGCTTGCTTCAGGCCATAAAGAGATTTCACTAATTTGCAAATTTTCTTTTCTTGGCCTGGGGTTTTGAATCCTTCAGGTTGTTCCATATATATCTCTTTTTCTAAATCTTCATTTAGAAAAGCAGTCTTTACATCGCTTTGATGTATGACTAATTTATGAATGTATGCATGTGCAATTAAACAGCGTATAGAAGATATGCAAGCAATTGGAGCATATGCATCAAAGCAATCTACTCCATGTCTTTGCTTATATCCCGTAGCAACTAATCTGGCTTTAAACTTATCAATGGATCAATTTGTATTCAACTTTTTCTTGAATATCCATTTACATCCTATAGGTTTAGCACCATGAGGTAAATCAGTTAAACCCAAGTTTGGTTTAACAGTATGGAATTCATTTCATCGTTGATAGCTTCTTTCCAGAAATTGGAATCTTTGGAACTCATAGCTTCAGAATAAGTTTTGGGATCGTCATCGACGTTCATTACATATTTGGTCATATTAATGACTTCGCCCTTACTTCCTTCTACAAGATATGTAATGAAGTCAGGACCATAGTCATTCTCTATTCTCACTCTTTTACTTCTCCGTTGTTCAGTACTATTATCTGGTACTGATACTTCCTTTCTATTTTGAGCAGGAGCATAATCATCATCATTGATATCATTAGCCATACTAGGTTCTGGACTAGATGATCTCAATGGGATCTCCATAGTTTGATTTACAAAAAATTGTACATCTACAGATTCTATAACTTCTAGGGTGTCAAGAATAAAGAACCTATAAGTTATACTATTAAGTGAATATCCTATGAAAACAGATTTAAATGCTCTATTTCCTAACTTTGATCGTTTAGGGTCCGGTTTTCTAATATATGCTAAGCAACCCCAAATTTTAAGTCTAGTTAGGTTAGGTTTCCTATTAAACCATAATTCATAAGGAGAAATATTATTCTTTTTAAGTGGAACTCTATTTAAAATATAACATGCAGATAACATAGCATCACCCCATAGGTTATAAGGTAAATTAGAACTTATAAGCATGGCGTTAACCATTTCTACTAAAGTTCTATTCTTCTTTTCAGCGACACCATTTTTTGTGGTGTATATGGGGCAGTACATTGGTGAACTATACCTTGTTGTTTACAAAATAAGGTGAATACATTTGAGAAATATTCACCACCACGATCTGAATTTAATATTTTAATTTTAACTCCTAATTGTGTTTCGACCACTGCTTTGTAAATTTTGAATTTATCAAAAGCCTCATCTTTAGTTTTTATTAGATATACACATGCATATCTAGTATAATCATCAATGAATGTTATATAGTATTGGTTACCACCATAGGTGATATGACTTTTTAAGTCACCCACATCACTATATACCAAATCAAGCAAACCAGTTTTCCTTTCTACGAATTTAAAGGATTTTCAATGAATTTTTGCTTGAACACATATTTTACATTTAGAGATGGTATCAAAATCACAATCAGAAATTAATCCTACTTTATGCACATTTCTAATGGAATTATAATTAACTTGTCCTAATCTACCATGCCATAAATTAATAGAATCAACAATATAAACAGAAGATTTCTTTATTAAATTCAACTTAATCATGCCATTACAAGAGTATCCATGTCCAATGAATCTACCATTCTTGGACAACAATAGCTTATCAGACTCATACACCATCTTGAATCTCCCTTTGTTAAGAAGGTATCCAGAGGCCAAATTGTTACACATATCAGGTACATAAAATACAATGACTAATGTAAGAACTTTTCCAGAGGTGAAAGGAAGTTATATAGTGCCATTTTCCAGAACTTTGCTTGGAACCTTATTTGCTCCAGTAACTTCGTCGGCTTCTCCTTTATTTTCTTCGTAACTCTTGAACAGATTATGGTCTTTGCAAATGTGAATGGTTGCTCCAGTATCGAATCACCAATCATTATCATTGCCGCTAATGGAGTTCGCCTCTTGCACTACAGCCACAAGCGAGTTTTTTTACCACATTCACTTTTTGTTGTTTCTTCCGCAGACGGCAGTCCCGGGCATAGTGGTCTAGCTTGTTACAAAAATAACAATCACCTTTCTTTTTGTTGTTGGTTTTGGTATGATTTTTCTTCTTAAACCGTGTCTCATTCTTTGGCTTTAACTTATCAGTAATTTCAACATTATTTGCCTTAGAATGGGACTTAGTTTGCGGATTATCATCTCGATCGCGTTTGGGAGAGTCTTCTTCAATACGAAGATGACGCTGTAAGCCGTCTAAATTATAATCCGTTTTCGCATGCTTCATCTTTTTCTTATAATCATTCCAACTATGCGGAAGTATAGAAATTATAACTCCAACAAAAAAAGATTCAGGAAGATCAATTCCAGCATCTTTGAGTTGATTCACCAATAGTAATATTTCGCTTACTTGTCCAATTATGGATTTATTAGTGACCATTTTGAAATCCATAAAATTAGAAATAAGAAACTTTTTATTACTTGCCTCGGATATGCGGTGCTTATTCTCCAGTATAGTCCAGAGTGCCTTCGCTGTTTCCAAGGTCCTATGAGCATTGTAGACTGGGGTGGATAGCGCATTCAGAATATGGCCTTTGCATAGAAAATCATCCTCTTTGCGCTTTGCACGTTTAGCCTTTAGAGCGGCATCATCTTTATCAGTTTTCTCTGCGATTTCTTCCAAGTCATCTTCCAAAATGTAGAACAACTTGATGGTGACCAAGAAAAATTTCATCATCTCTTGCCACTAAGTGAAATTGTCGCCATCAAAACGCTCTAATCGAGTTAGATGTTGATTCATAACTTGTAGAGCGCTCGAACCTCCCATGGTTGAAAATTATTGTCTGAAATTTGTTGGGGATTTTACGGTTCGAGGCGAATTTGATGGGTATTACGATGAAGATAATGTTGTACTTCCGACTTCAAGGATCTATGCATTAGATTCTTTCAGACAATAGTTTAACCCACCAGGTACAAACGGGTTACCGAACTATCGACTTTCAGGATTCAATGAAGCCTTATAACAGCATAATTGGATTCAAAATTTGTATGCCTTTGATCCAACCAAGAACACTTTAGTATTTAATATCCGATGATGCAATATGCAGAGAAAGGAATGAAGAAGAAGAAGAAACAAATCTGTAATGATTCCGCGTTTGCAACACCTTGCAGGCGCTACAAAATATAGAGTAATGAAAGTGCAGCGATTAGCAACACTTCCCTGGCGTTGCAAATCTGCGTAGAAAGAAAAAGAAGAAATTGGAATAGATTCTAACACTGTCTGGACGTCATTATTTATAGATGTGAAGAGGTATCCATTCGTGAAGGGTTGCATCTCTTCCCAACGTTTCAAAACTGTTGTTAACAGTCACATACGTATGAATTGAAATGTCGCGTCTATTCATTTTGCAACGTTTAGAAAACATTACTAATTTCTCGCTCTTTATTTAAATTTAGAAATTTCGGTTCTGGGTCCTTAACGGGATGAAATATAACATGTTACTGTTTACATTCGATTCAAAAATATTTTCGGATCCAAACCCGAAATCCGGCCCAACCAGGTTCGGTTCGGTCGGATGGACGGCGACGGCGGTGCACATATGTTGTTGCATGACTTCTCTCCTCACAACAAAGCAAACATGTGGGAGCTCGAACGCCCCAACATCCACATGAGAAAGCTATATTTATACAAATATATTGCATAATTTTCTAACATTTGGAACTAATTGATTTCTTCTTCCCTTTTTACTTCTTCTCTTCCAAATCAAAACGCAAAGCCCCAAAACAATATTTTGAAAATTTTACAACAAAAGTTTGAGTGAAAGATGAGAAGGATACTTTATATACTCAAAAACATAAAATACTAGTTCATTCAACAAATATGTACCCATTTCTTTGGTTTCAGCCATAAAATTGACTAATGCGACTGTGATATACAAAAAGAAATCAGTGTGGCATATTAAAGAAAAAAACAATGATATAGGTAATAAACCATGCAAGGAGCAGTATGGTGCATATGCAACTGAGTACACATTATTGGATCAATAGATGCAGTCAAACATATTCAGTTATCGAATTGAAAATGGCAGCCATGTCTACTGATAGGAATGGAAGAGGCAATAAATTAGTTCAAATTTCAAAGAGATCCGAAACAAACATCATTTCAGTTTAACGCCATTTGAGTTGGCCAAAAATATAGATAATAATCAGTCATGTTTGCAATGTTCAGTCTTTAATACAATCTCAATTAAGACAGCAAAAGGAAATGCTGCTTTAAAGATAATTAATACAAGAAGTCCAGTATACAGAGAATCATAAATTGATATATATATATATATATATATATATATATATATATATATATAGTTGTATGCTAAACCTAATGCAGAACTGAATGTCACAAGAAGAGGAGCACATGAGGATGAAGTGTAAGTGTACCAAGGTTCGAGAATTCGAATTTCGCCTCGGTTTCGATCTTTTTAAATTTTGTTGGTTTCGGTCGGTTTCAAAAATTTCGCTTGTTCCGGTTTTGGTTTCGATTCAGTCATAATATTGAAGGTTTGCATTTGTAATAGAAAAGTAACTATAAATGATGTAAATTCATATAAAAATATAATTTACAACAAAATAATGATGATACACCCAACATTACTACATCCAAAAATTATTTCTCGAAGCTATATATGGTTTGTTTTCTTAATTTTCTTCATCGTCTTATGTTGTATAATACGATGTATAATCATATTACATTTTTCCTGGACCCATAAATATCTCCATCATACTATCAAAAGACGATGATTCACCATTTTATGTTGCATGCATAGCTTGAATGTTTTGATCACTCGAGATATCATTATATGTTTCGTTTGTTCCATAATATGAGTTACCACCCGTATAGTCAGAAGTAGAATGCCTATAGGTTGGTGGATCATTTGAAGCATATGAATTATGCTCATAATCATGTTGATGTTCGTATTCAATATTTAAAGTACCGTCTCTTCAGTTAGGATTGTTGCTCGCACCCCTTCACCTTTAATATGTTTGTGTTGGTCTATATAATGCACCGCCGTCATTAGAACCAATATCATAATTACGAGTTAAACCCACACCACTTCCACCAGTATTACCATGATCATCATTTGAAGAACTGGTACTATTTTCTTTGCTTTGGCTTCTTGTTGCTCGTGTAGGTATATCATCAACTGCAGCGACTGCATCATTCAGTGTACTAGTCATCCAAGGGTCGTCATCCAACATCGGTGGTTTAATTTCAGTGGTCCATTTTGCTAATGGACCCTCTGCATGAAATATATAGTACAGATCGATCAACTGATTTTTAGTATTGCGACGTCTTGAATCTTTTGCTCTTAATCTCATGTTGTAATGCGCATATACTAATTTTTCTAGATTTTTCATTTTTATTCTATTGCGTAAATTTATGTGGATCATTAAAAATGTAGTCCAGTTTCTCTTGCAGTTTGAAGATGAAGCAGTTTGACTTAAAATGTGCATTTCTAAACGCATTAAATTTGGAACATCCTCTCTTCCAATTATTGATCACCATTGAGCGGGCGAAGACATGTTTTACGACTGTCTATGCTTTTGAAGAACCAAATGCACCAATTTTCATTCTATATCTTTCTACCAGTGATGTTAAATATTTAATATGTCTTAAACGTTAAATGTTTAATGTAATTATTATATATGTTAGTCTTACCTCTTTCCCAATTTTAATCTGTGTTACAATGTTTGGCACTATTCTTTCAACGACGTTGTTAAATCCGTTTAATACTTCTCCATCGTTTGTTGCATCCCAATATTGAATGATGGGATTAAGAAAATAACCTATATATAAAAGATTTAAAATACTATTGAAATTTCATATATTTCATTATTTGTATGACGATAAGATAAAACAAATTACCTACGGTGTGAAGAGATCGATGTAACCGTCGTTTCCATTTTTTGTCTATTTTTTCTCACCATTTTCGGCATTGCCTTCCACTAACATTTTTTCTAATCGATTCTTTTGCTCGATCCATTACTTCATAAAGATATCACATATCTGTTTTGTTATCCCTATCTACCATTCGTAAAACTTTCACCAATGGCTCAAAAACAAAGATAACAAAAGCAGCACCAGTCCAAAAAGCGTTGTTGTAAATTAGTGTAGAGACAATATTTAATGTTCTTTTGTCTTTAGTATTGAGTCTGGGAACTCTTGTGTCCACTCTTTCGAAGAATTCATCCTTCTTAGGTCATCTTTTATATTTATGAATAGTGTCAAGTACGATGAAATGAGTTGCAAACCGTGTTACCGCCGGTTTAATCAATACTTTATTATTGGTGTCTTTCCTCATGATGGAAAGTAACCAACGATGATTGTATATAAATGTCATTATTAATTGGCAGTTTGTGATAATGGTTGTTACCTTTGGCTCTTTGAAAATATCTTTCAAAATCAAATCAATGTAGTGTGCTGCACATGGTGTCCAATATAAATGCCTTTTTTGTGCATTAATAATCAGCTGACAGCTTTGTAGTTTGCTTCGTTATCTTAACAACTTGCGCTATTCTATTTTCATCAATCGTTTCAAGGACATCATCCATTAATCCACAAATATATTCTCATTTTGGAATTCATTCGTGGCATCCACGGATTTAATAAATATCATACCATGGGTAGAGTACATGAGATAATTTATTATTTTTCGTCGATTCTGTGTACTCCAACCATCACACATTAATGTGCAACCATATTCCTTCCAGAAATTATGCAACGTTTTAATATATTGTCCAATTTCTTCTATTTCTTTTTCAAGTTATGGGTGTGATATTTCATATGCAGTTGGTGGATCAATTCCATGACCGCATTCTACAATCGCGTCAACTATTGTTGTATAATATGGACTATTAGCAACGTTATGTAAAATATGGTTGAAGAAAAAGAACTTAGAAATTGCTCGACCTATATGTTTTTTGGCATTTTTAATGCATTTCATTGCAGATTTAATAGAAAGCTGAGTTCTACCTCCTTGTTTTTGCATATATGAGTCGACTCGGCCAACAGCATTAGTGTAAAAATGGCCATCCACTCTGATAGATTTTCCAACAGTATAAGATGTGTGCAATGATTGACTTGAACCACTTGATCGTCCAATGGTATGAGATCTACGTAGCTCTTCGTCTCTAAATACATCTCTGCTTTGCTGCATGGCACGTTGAAGTTCATCATCTTTATTTTCGTTGTCCGATTGTTGTTGCAGTCTGCTTATTAATTCCTCTTGTAAACGTTGCTTGTCTAGCTTTCCTTTGTTTCATTCATTTTTCTTCTGAATAATATATGATCGTATAAGTTGTTTAACTTCTTTAGAAACAATTAAACACACCGACACATTGCCGTCCACTCCTGCTAAATTGTGATATCCTGGAATTTCAAGGAATTTAAAATGTGCTAATCTCTGAATTAAATTGTTTAAAATTGATAAAATGGTTATTCTCAAATATAAATAACCTATTAATTAATAATGTGATGTTTTAAATTTTGATTATGATTGATTTTAAATAAGATAATTATTTGCAATTAATAATGTGTTTGTTTAAAATTGATATCTATATTTATTTGTATTGATTTTAAATTTGGATTTTAAACTGACTTTGAATTTGAATTTAAAAATTGAATTTAAAAGGAGTATATATATCTTAAAATAAAAATAATAATATAGTTTGGATTTAAAATATATGGATAAAGTTTTTATTTAAAAATAAGATTTGTTTTATATTATTCTCTTTAGAGAAATTTATTTATAGAAATTTGGAATAATGTATTTATTTAATTGGAATAAATACAAAAGCTTTTGAATTAGCATTTAAAAATGAGTTTAAAATATTTTATATGATTTTTATTTAAATTATAATTGGTTTTTATTCTATTTTCTTTAAAGATTGTATTTATATAAAATTAGAAAATCATTTATTTATTTACAAATGTATTTGTTAATTAGGAAATCATTTTTAAAAGCTTTTAAAATCGTTTATAAATAATATAATAATAAGTTATGACAAGTGTTAAGATCTAAACCTCTTAAGTAACATGTGTTAAGCAATTAATTAAGGCAAGAGACAAGTGTCACATTTATTTAATTTTCGTTAAATTTTAATAAAATCTAAATTAGCTTATATAAACACATACCTTGATGCTTCAATTCTTTTTCTTTCCCAATTCATTCCTCATGAAAACAAATCTGAAGCCATTTCTCAGTTCAAAGTTATACAAAGCAAACATCTTCAAATCTGAAATCAAATTCAAGTGTAAAAGCATCTTTCCAAAAATCAAAGCCTGTAACCCTGTTCAAAAGCAAACCTGTAAATTCATTTACCGAAATCAAATACAAGCATGTCAACAAACTTCTAAGCTTGTAATCTCCTCTAAAACAAAATCAATCTGTAATATTCTCAAGCCTGCAACATCTTGTTTTCAAAAATTCAAGCATGCAACCTGAAAAGCATTTTTTTTTTCAAAATTAAGCCTGTAATGATTTCAAACTGGAATCAAGTCTGGAGCCATCATCAACATGTTCCAGTTTATCAAGTACTCCAGTTTTAAAAATCAAAGCCATTTCAAAGATTCAAGCAATTCAGATTTTTGGAATCAAAACATCAAAGCAATACAAGTTTTCAAGTTCAAACTATTTTGCAAGCCTTCCGGTTTTCAAGCTTCCCAATTCTTTTTCAAAAGTCTCTGCATTTTCAAAAATGGTGAGTAAACATTTAATTTTAAAACTTAAGTAGATTTATGGTTGTTTCTTATAAAATCTCTGTGATGATGATGCCTGCATGTGTATAAATAAGTGTATAATTTTGTGTATATGATTTTATTCAAGTGTGCATGTATGTTATATCCATGTTTCCCTTCTGTTTCATATTACAGAGTTAAATTTAGTTTAAATTCTACTTTCTTCACCTCTGATCTCTGATAGGCCTTAGTTTTCAAACAAATTTAGTTTGTTTAAGTATGAACTTGGATCTAAAAATAGTTTAAACATGTTTATAATATATAGTAACTGGAAAGCAAGATTTACAGTAAAATTTTATAAATATGTTAAAATCAATTGACACAATTCTCTGATTCAAATACATAACTTGGATTGGCCTGGGAAGTTATGATTTTTAAAATCAAAATCACAATTTTAAGTAAAGTATTGAATGTGAATTTTAGGGTTGTCTGGAATTTGATTTCTGGTCGAATTCTGATGATCTTGGTGACTGGAGAGGTCGGGGTTCCTGTTGGAGCTTGTTAAGTGATCAAGTTGTCAGGAAAAAATGGAAGGTAAAGATTCTGATGGTCGTGGCATCGGCAGTGATGTAATCTAAGTTGTAAACCTAGTTGGGTCGAATTGTGAAAAGGAGATTAGTGCTTCTTCTCTGATGCATCGAGTTGCATCAAACTTTGGGAATGGGTTCGTGGATGTTTGGAGATGGAGTGGCCAGAGTTGCAAGTCGTCAGATGGTCGGAGATGTGACTTCGAGGTGGATTTGGACATGGCAGTTGATTCCAGTTTTTAATTGGGAAGCTCGATTTTGATTCGAGGCAAGTGAGGGTGTTTTGGTGGTCAGAGATGGTTGCCGCAATGATGTTTGATGTGATGGAGGGTTCGTCGGAGGTGGTAAGTGATTCCGGCGATGTGCACGTGCATATTGGAGGGATTTGTGTCAGTGGTTGCCATGTTTTGGGTTGAAGGTTGAACTCGAAGGAGGTATCGAGTTTTGGGTTTTGTTAGTCGAGTGGGAACTCGAAGTGATGGGTCTGTTATCCTGTTAACATATTTAAATTGTTACAGGTTTTAAAAAGTTTAAATTTAAACTAAGATTGTGAAAATTTAAGGAAATGTAATGGAACTTGAGTGGCTCGAGTTATACTCAGGTCAAATTTAAGCAGATTGATTTAAAAGAGATTTTTATAAGTTTTAAAAAGTTTTATAAAACAAGTTTTAAATTTAATAAAGATTGATTTAAACTTTTGAAATGAATCTTGTTGTTAAATACTATCCTTTATACAAGTAAATGTTTTCTTAAACATCTTGATTAAGAAGTTGAAGTTTGTTAAATTTAAATCTTGTTAAGTAAATTTAAAGCGATTTAATTTTAAGTTAGAAATGGAATTTTTTTTCAAAAAGATTTATGTAAAAGTAAGTTTTAAATTCAAATTTGAATCTAGTTTTTAAAACTACTAAATTGATAAATGTTTAAGTTATTTTAAAGTTATGTTTTGATAACTTTAATTTATCAAGTTAAAATGATTATTTTGTTTTAAAAACTTAATTTTTGATTTAATTAAGTAAAATTAATTATAAAGTTATAATGGTTTAAAAATGAAAATGTAAATAAAGGCATTAAAAAGATAATTTTTTATCTTAAGATAATTAAAGTTTATTATCTGGAAATTAATTAAGTTAATTAAGGAAAATTAAGTTTAATTAATTTAATTAATAATGATTAAGAATTGATTAAGGAATTAATTAAGAGTAATTAATTGGTTTAACTAATTTATTTAAAATTAATAATTAAGGGTTATAAGTTAATTAATTAGAGGTTAATTAATTTATAATTAAGAATTATTAATTAGATAATTAGAGATAATTAATTAATGATTAGAAATTAATTAATTAAGTAAGTAAGGTTGATTAATTAGAAATTGAATTTATTCATTAGTAATTAAAAAGTACTTAATTTGTAATTAAGTTTTATTAATTAATAATTAAGCTTTATTAATTGAGAATTAAGAATTTATTAATCTATAATTAAAATTAATTAAGGATTAATTAACCATTATTTAGGGTTAATTAATTGTGATTAAGAATTGATTAACTGATTAATTAAGGATTAATTAATTTGTTATTAAATTAAGGTTTATTAATTAATAATTAAGGATTAATTAATCTATAGTTAAATATTAATTTATATATTTAAAGGGGTAATTAAGGGATGAATTACCCAATTGTAATTAATCAAATAATTGTGATTAATTTGGGTTAATCAAATGGGTTGATTAATTAAAGATAATCATTTTGTGATTGATTAAGTATAATTACTTAATGAGATGGATACGTATAATTACTTAGGGTAAGTCATTAATGTATAATTACTGGGATGTAATTAATTAAAAGGAAATTACTTAATGGAAAGTAATTAGAGGATAATTGCTTAGTTAAAGTAATTAAGGGTTAATTACTTGGTGTAACTAATCAAAGGATTAATATAATTAATTAAAGGAGTTAATTAATTAAGGGGAGTAATTATAGGATGGTAATTACTGTTTATGATTAATTAAAGTTGATTAATGGAAGTAGTTAATTAAGAATCATTAATTAATGTAATTAATGAGAGTAATTAAGGATTGATTAATTAAGATTAATTAATCAATAGTAAGTGACTATAAGGTAATTAATTAATTGTAATCAATTAAAGATTAATGTAATTAATTATAGTTAATAAAGTAATTAAGGTTAATTACTTAATGGTTTACAGATAATTAATTTGTAATTAATTCAGGGTTAATTACTTAATGTAGTTAAAGATGATTAATCAAGGGTGATTAATTAGAGGATGATTAATTAATTGATTTGTAATTAATTAATGAATAAGTAAGCAAGATTTATGATGATGAAAGTAATTAATTTAATTCATTTTATATTAATTAAGGATGAAGTAATTAATTTAATTCATTTTAAATTAATTATAGATGGTGATTAATAAATCATTACTTATGTATGGATGGATGATATAGATTGCCTTGAATGGTTTGAGATCTCAGATTTAGATAAGTAATGTTGTGTGGTATAGATGCTTTGGTTGAAGTATGATGATAATGTGAATTATCTGTTTATGATGATAATGTGAATTATCTGTTTGTGATAATGATGTAAATTATCTACATGTGTGTATATAGATAATTGAATTGAATTATTTTAACTTTAAAACAACTTCGACCTAAAAGATGGTGTTTTGGATTTCGATGCGACCGGGATCGGGTTTTCAGATTTGGATATCCGAAAACCACATCGATCCAAATTAACGATAGGTCATGAATCTCAAGTGAAGTTGAAGATTCAGAGTGCAAGGGTTATTGTCGTTAACTCTGAGGGTGATTCCAAAATGAGTGTAACGAGATAATGCCTTCGGTTTCGTTCGAACCCGGAACGAACTTGTTTGGATTGAATGCTTTCAGAACATCGTCAGGTGGACGATGAGCATTCTAAGATAGATGTGTTCTATAAAGGTAATCGTAGCTTCAAGCATCATCAACGGGGAATGGCTAAAACAGGGGAGGTGCAGCAAGGCTAAGTGGGTCATGCCCAAGTAGGATGAGATGAACCCCTGTCTAGAGTCCCTTTTATTTCGGCTGTGTAGGCGGTTGAATAGCTACAACCGCTGGGGTTGTCTTGTTCGGGACTGTCCAGTAAGAGATGGTTTCGGCCTTGTGTTGCAAGGGATTTAAGGTGGATCCTCGGTACGGTGATCTAGGCCACGTACTGTGACGGGCGGTACCCCAGTAGCCCTACTATTGATGGAAACACATTCTTCCTACGTGCCCTTACGGTTTTGATTATATTACCCACTTTTGTTGCTAGTAGCTGAAATTTAATGAATGTAACAATTTCGGCTATTTTCTATTTACTTGAAAACCCTAGACCGTATTATAATATCACTGAATTTCCTATCAAATGTTTGGTTAGCGTAAGGTAAAAACTTACCTATGTTTATTGGTGGCGAGTCTTACGTGATACCTTTTCTTTCAAAGATTTTTAAAGTTAAGCAAATTTAACCGTTTACTTACACCAGACCCATGTCTGACCCGAAGTTTATTCTATTTTTCTTAAACTCTTGGGTACTCAAATTTTTACGAGTAGCCAAGGGATTCAGGTTAGGTTTGATGAAGGGGCAATGGAGCAGAAGGCTTCAGCGTATAGATATATAGTATTCCGTTGTGTGTTCTCTGAGTTGTTTGTCTGTATTGTATATTGAGTTGTATAACTAGAAGGGTGTTTATAACTATCTAGTATGTGTTGTATAAGCCGTGTAACTCTGATGTATATGATACTATGTAATATATTATATGATTAATACAATTTATTCGTCCGCTGTTGAGATTCTGATGTTGTTTCTTCTTTCTTCTCTATCTTCCACTTTTCTATCCCTTTCTTTCTTCAAGATGATGCGTCTTATTGTGGAATAAGGCTGGTCGTCATATTTGGTATCGGAGCCAGGTTGAGTGGATACCTAGGCTCTGGACTAGTGTCTTCCTTGAGAGAGCGTGCTTGTAATTTTTATATATATCTATTTCTACCTATTTGTTGGGTTACCTGTTCGGGTTTTCCAACATAAGTTATAAAGGTAGATAAGGTAGTGGTGTGTGTAACACGACTACCAATGGTTGGAGTTTGAATGTTGAGGTTGGAAGAGTATTTTTCGAGACTATATACCCAATACCGTCTCGAGTGAGCTTTGCAATATGGTGTAAGGATTTCACCAATCTCTGAAGGGAACCGTTAAGGTTCGGAGTCTATCTTTGAAGTATAAGTTGATCGCGCTCGTATGAGCGGATTTTTGAAAGTTTGGATCTGTCAGTTAGGCAGAAGCGAGTAATGGTATCTTGGCAACTTCAGGATGGAGTAGCCGCGTGATGAGACGCAGTGACTATGGATATTCCCAAAGATGTTTCTTTTGGAGCAAGCATAAGGAAGTGTGTCTGCATTAATGATGAGACTGAGTTTGTGTTGGGTTGGAGCCGAGTCTCTTGAGGAGATGACTACCCATCTCAAGGTTTTGTGTAGGATTGGTTGATCTGGCTTTGAAGAAGAGCTTTGGATTAGAAAGTCTTTGGCATCAGTGGTAGCGTTGCAGCTGGGTAGTGTTCTATGTGCCAGCAGGAAGATCTTTTGGCTTTGCAGTTTCCTAGAGGTGGAGTTTAGAAGCAGTAGAATGGACCAATTTCTTCAATGGATTGGTCGAGGATAATCTGTTCTGATTTGTAGAGAGAGAGAGAGTAGTATCTGTGGATATTGGATTGAATAGGATCGCAAAAGTGACTTGTGAGGTTTTAAGTGTTCTCTTGAGTTGTAGAAGTTGTCAGAGATTTTTCTGAATGTCTTCAGGAAAGTCAGAGATTTGTCCGCACTGGAGATTGAGTTCCATATCGACTTGGTTCAGCTAGGTAGAAGGTTGTTTTTTAGAGAGAGAGAATTGGTTGAAGTAGCTCAGGTTTAGGGGGAACTTCTAAGATTTCTCTTTGTGGATCAGTTGAACCTTATTTCCGGGGTGTGATGTCTAGTCTGTGCTCGTGTTCATCGACGGCATTCTCATCTGTTCCAGATCAGAGTTGTGCAGCAGAAGCAAGGTGGCATTGTTCAAGAGCGGAAGCAACCGAAAGTTGCAGTGTTTGGATTAAGAGTTTCTACAGGAAATTCTTCTGGATTTGAGGTCAGATTAGTAAGTGCATCTATTTTGTCTTTTCCGGATAGGAGAAGTAGGTTGTAATCTTTTGATTTGTGAAGTGGAGTTTGTGGTTTTGTTCTTGTGAGGATCAGATTGTTGAGTTGTTTTGATCCAGTTTGTTTGTGGAGGCATCAGCGGAAGTTGAGCTGATCAGGAAGGATCTGTAAACATCCCAAGATTGTCAGTTGAGTTTTGTGGTTAGGAGACGGAAGAATTTGGAATTCGAAGTTGGAGACTTCGTTGTTATTTCTTCGGTAAAGGGAGCAATAAGTTTGGGTAGGACTAGGAAGCTAGCTCTGTAGTATAATGGATTCTTCTGAGTTTTTGTTTGGCTTATAAGGGTTGAATTGCCAGTTTATAAGATTGGGATTCAAGATATTTCACGTATCTCTGAGGGAGTACGCGTATTGTTCATCTTTGGTTGTGGAACCAGTAGTTCTGTAGGATTTGGTTGTTGAGTTGGTCTTGACTGTGGTCAGATCTCTTGTGTAGATGAGTAGGAGCTCAGTAGCTTAGTGGTGTAGCTAGTTTAGATTCAGTAGAGCGAGTATCCCTGTGTCTATACGTGGGAAACTCGGAATAGTTTTAGGAAGCTTATCCTGATCTGTGTCCGAATAGCTAGTGTTGTTTGTTTGATTGAATTGGTTGTTTGGATGAAATTGTTTGTTTGGTTGTATATGGCTGATATGTAAGCTTGAATTGCTTGAAATAAAATAAAATTTGGATTATCTTTTGTTTTAAATTTCGAGGACGAAATTCTTTTAAGGGGGGAGGAATGTGATATCCCGAAATTTCAAGGAATTTAAAATATGATAATCTCTAAATTAAATTGTTTAAAATTGATAAAATGGTTATTCTCAAATATAAATAACCTATTAATTAATAATGTGACGATTTAAATTTTGATTATGATTGATTTTAAATAAGATAATTATTTGCAATTAATAATGTGTTTGTTTAAAATTGATATCTATATTTATTTGAATTGATTTTAAATTTGGATTTTAAACTGACTTTGAATTTGAATTTAAAAGGAGTATATATATCTTAAAATAAAAATAATAATATATTTTGGATTTAAAATATATGGATAAAGTTTTATTTAAAAATAAGATTTGTTTTATATTATTCTCTTTAAAGAAATTTATTTATGGAAGTTTGGAAAAATGTATTTATTTAATAGGAATAAATACAAAAGATTTTGAATTAGCATTTAAAAATGAGTTTAAAATATTTTATATGATTTTTATTTAAACTATAATTGGTTTTTATTCTATTTTCTTTAAAGATTGTATTTATATAAAATTAGAAAAGCATTTATTTATTTACAAATGTATTTGTTAATTAGGAAATCATTTTTAAAAGCTTTTAAAATCATTTATAAATAATATAATAATAAGTTATGACAAGTGTTAAGATTTAAACCTCTTAAGTAACATGTGTTAAGCAATTAATTAAGGCAAGAGACAAGTATCACATTTATTTTATTTTCCTTAAATTTTAATAAAATCTAAATTAGCTTATATAAACACATACCTTCATGCTTCAATTCTTTTTCTTTCTCAATTCATTCCTCAAGAAAACAAATCTGAAACCATTTCTCTGTTCAAATTTATACAATGCAAACATCTTCAAATCTGAAATTAAATTCAAGTGTAAAAGCATCTTTCCAAAAATCAAAGCCTGTAACCCTACTCAAAAGCAAACCTGTAAATTCATTTTCCAAAATCAAATACAAGTCTGTCAAAAAACTTCAAAGCTTGTAATCTCCTCTAAAACAAAACCAATCTGTAATATTCTCAAGCCTGCAACATCTTATTTTCAAAAATTCAAGCATGCAACCTGAAAAGCATTTTTTTTCAAAATTAAGCCTGTAATGATTTCAAACTGGAATCAAGTCTGGAGCCATCATCAACATGTTCCAGTTTATCAAGTACTCCAATTTTAAAAATCAAAGCCATTTCAAAGATTCAAGCAATTCAGTTTTTTGGAATCAAAACATCAAAGCAATACAAGTTTTCAAGTTCAAACTATTTTTCAAGCCTTCCAGTTTTAAAGCTTCCCAGTTCTTTTTCAGAAGTCTCTACATTTTCAAAAATGGTGAGTAAACATTTAATTTTAAAACTTAAGTAGATTTATGGTTGTTGCTTATAAAATCTCTGTGATGATGATGCTTGCATGTGTATAAATAAGTGTATAATATTGTGTATATGATTTTATTCAAGTGTGCATGTCTGTTATATCCATATTTCCCCTCTGTTTCATATTACAGAGTTAAATTTAGTTCAAATTCTACTTTCTTCACTTCGATCTCTGATAGGCCTTAGTTTTCAAACAAATTTAGTTTGTTGAAGTATGAACTTGGATCTAAAAATAGTTTAAACATGTTTATATATACATAGTAACTGGAAAGCAAGATTCATAGTAAAATTTTATAAATATGTTAAAATCAATATATACAATTCTCTGATTCAAATACATAACTTGAATTGGCCTGGGAAGTTATGATTTTTAAAATCAAAATCACAATTTTGAGTAAAGTATTGAATGTTAATTTTGGGGTTGTCTGGAATTTGATTTCTGGTCGAATTCTGATGATCTTGGTGACTGGAGAGGTCGGGGTTCCTGTTGGAGCTTGTTAAGTGATCAGATTGTCAGGCAAAAATTGAAGGTAAAAATTCTGATGGCCTTGGCGTCGGCAGTGATGTAATCTAAGTTTCAAACCTAGTTGGGTCGAACTGTGAAAAGGAGATTAGTGCTTCTTCTCTGATGCATCGAGTTGCATCAAACTTTGGGAATGGGTTCGTGGATGTTTGGAGATGGAGTGGCCAGAGTTGTAAGTCGTCAGATGGTCGGAGATGTGACTTCGAGGTGGATTTGGACATGGCAGTTGGTTCCATTTTTAACTGGGAAGCTTGATTTTGATTCGAGGCAAGTGAGGGTGTTTTGGTGGTCAGAGATGGTTGCCGTGATGATGTTTGTGTGATAGAGGGTTCGTCGGAGGTGGTAAGTGATTCCGATGATGTGCATGTGCATATTGGAGGGATTTGTGTCAGTGGTTGCCATATTTTGGGTTGAAGGTTGAACTCGAAGGAGGTATCGAGTTTTGGGTTTTGTTAGTCGAGTGAGAACTCGAAGTGATGGGTCTGTTATCCTGTTAACAAATTTAAATTGTTACAGGTTTAAAAAAAATTAAATTTAAACTAAGATTTTGAAAATTTAAGGAAATGTAATGGAACTTGAGTGGCTCGAGTAACTCAGGTCAAATTTAAGTAGATTGACCTAAAAGAGATTTTTATAAGTTTTAAAAAGTTTTATAAAACAAGTTTTAAATTTAATAAAGATTGATTTAAACTTTTGAAATGAATCTTGTTGTTAAATACTATCCTTTATACAAGTAAATGTTTTCTTAAACATCTTGATTAAGAAGTTGAAGTTTGTTAAATTTAAATCTTGTTAAGTAAATTTAAAGTGATTTAAATTTAAGTTAGAAATGGAAATTTTTTTTAAAAAAGATTTATATAAAAGTAAGTTTTAAATTCAAATTTGAATCTAGTTTTTAAAACTACTAAATGATAAATGTTTAAGTTATTTACGTTATGTTTTGATAACTTTAATTAATCAAGTGAAAATAATTATTTTGTTTTAAAACTTAGTTTTTGATTTAATTAAGTAAAATTAATTATAAAGTTATAATGGTTTAAAAATGAAAATGTAAATAAAGGCATTAAAAAGATGATGTTTTATCTTAAGATAATTAAAGTTTATTATCTGGAAATTCATTAAGTTAATTGAGGAAAATTAAGTTTAATTAATATAATTAATAATGATTAAGAATTAATTAAGGAATTAATTAAGAGTAATTAATTGGTTTAACTAATTTATTTAAAATTAATAATTAAGGGTTATAAGTTAATTAATTAGAGGTTAATTAATTTATAACTAAGAATTATTAATTAGATAACTAGAGATAATTAATTAATGATTAGAAATTAATTAATTAAGTATTTAAGGTTGATTAATTAGTAATTGAATTTATTAATTAGTAATTAAAAAGTACTTAATTTGTAATTAAGTTTTATTAATTAATAATTAAGCTTTATTAATTAATAATTAATAATTTAGTAATCTATAATTAAAATTAATTAAGGATTAGTTAACCATTATAAAGGGTTAATTAATTGTGATTAAGAACTAATTAACTGATTAATTAAGGATTAATTAATTTGTTATTGAATTAAGGTTTATTAATTAATAATTAAGGATTAATTAATCTATAATTAAAGATTAATTAATTTATTTAAAGGGGTAATTAAGGGATGAATTACCCAATTGTAATTAATCAAATTAGCGTGATTAATTTAGGTTAATCAGATGGGTTGATTAATTAAAGATAATCATTTGGTGATTGATTAAGTATAATTACTTAATGAGATGGATAAGTATAATTACTTAGGGTAAGTAATTAATGTATAATTACTGGGATGTAATTAATTAAAAGGAAATTACTAAATGTAAAGTAATTAAAGGATAATTACTTAGTAGAAGTAATTAAGGGTTAATTACTTGGTGTAATTAATAAAATGATTAATATAATTAATTAAAGGAGTTAATTAATTAAGGGGAGTAATTACAGGATGGTAATTACTGTTTTGATTAATTAAAGTTGATTAATGGAAGTAATTAATTAAGGACCATTAATTAATGTAATTAATGAGAGTGATTAAGGATTTATTAATTAAGATTAATTAATCAATAGTAAGTGATTATAAGGTAATTAATTAATTGTAATCAATTAAAGATTAATGTAATTAATTATAGTTAATAAAGTAATTAAGGTTAATTACTTAATGGTTTATAGATAATTAATTTGTAATTAATTAAGGGTTAATTACTTAATGTAATTAAAGATAATTAATCAAGGGTGATTAATTTGAGGATGATTAATTAATTGATTTGTAATTAATTAATGAATAAGTAAGCAAGATTTATTGTGATGAAAGTAATTAATTTAATTCATTTTAAATTAATTAAAGATGATGTAATTAATTTAATTCATTTTAAATTAATTATAGATGGTGATTAATAAATCATTACTTATGTATGGATGGATGATATAGATTGCCTTGAATGGTTTGAGATCTCAGATTGAGATAAGTAATGTTGTGTGGTATGGATGCTTTGGTTGAAGTATGATGATAATGTGAATTATCTGTTTATGATGATAATGTGAATTATCTGTTTGTGATAATGATGTAAATTATCTACATGTGTGTATATAGATAATTGAATTGAATTATTTTAACTTTAAAACAACTTCGACCTAAAAGATGGCGTTTTGGATTTCGATGCGACCGGGATCGGGTTTTTAGATTTGGATATCCGAAAACCACATCGATCCAAACTAACGATAGGTCATGAATCTCAAGTGAAGATGAAGATTCAGAGTGCAAGGGTTATTGTCGTTAACTCTGAGGGTGATTCCAAAATGAGTGTAACGAGATAATGCCTTCGGTTTCGTTCGAACCCGGAACGAACTTGTATGGATTGAATGCTTTCAGAACATCGTCAGGTGGACGATGAGCATTCTAAGATAGATGTGTTCTATAAAGGTAATCGTAGCCTCAAGCATCATCAACTGGGAATGGCTAAAACAGGGGAGGTGCAACAAGGCTAAGTGGGTCATGCCCAAGTAGGATGAGATGAACCCCTGTCTAGAGTCCCTTTTATTTCGGCTGTGTAGGCGGTTGAATAGCTACAACCGCTGAGGTTGTTTTGTTCGGGACTGTCCAGTAAGTGATGGTTCCGGCCTTGTGCTGCAGGGGATTTAAGGTGGATCCTCGGTACAGTGATCTAGGCCACGTACTGTGACGGGCGGTACCCCAGTAGCCCTGCTATTGATGGAAACACATTCTTCCTACGTGCCCTTACGGTTTTGATTATATTACCCACTTTTGTTGCTAGTAGCTGAAATTTAATGAATGTAACAATTTCGGCTATTTTCTATTTACTTGAAAACCCTAGACCTTATTATAATATCACTGGATTTCCTATCAAATGTTTGGTTAGCGTAAGGTAAAAACTTACCCATGTTTATTGGTGGGGAGTCTTTCGTGATACCTTTTCTTTCAAAGGTTTTTAAAGTTAAGCAAATTTAACCGTTTACTCACACCAGACCCATGTCTGACCCGAAGTTTATTCTATTTTTCTTAAACTCTTGGGTACTCAAATTTTTACGAGTAGCCAAGGGATTCATGTTAGGTTTGACGAGGGGGCAATGGAGCAGGAGGCTTCAGTGTACAGATATATAGTATTCCGTTGTGTGTTCTCTGAGTTGTTTGTCTATATTGTATATTGAGTTGTATAACTAGATGGGTGTTTATAACTATCCAATATGTATTGTATAAGCTGTGTAACTCTGATGTATATGATACTATGTAATATATTATGTGATTAATATAATTTATTCGTCTGCTGTTGAGATTCTGATGTTGTTTCTTCTTTCTTCTCTATCTTTCTCTTTTCTATCCCTTTCTTTCTTCAAGATGATGCGTCTTATTGTGGAATAAGGCGGGTCGTCACATAAATGTTCTTTCAAACTTGTCACACCACCGCCATTAATTATTTTACTGCATAAGTTACATTTCATTTCTCGAAGATTGCCGTCAATTGTAATACCATAATTCTAATCAATTTTTGTTGGATTTTCCACAGTGTACCTGAAATTATAATTAAACAAAAGTTAGCAAACAAATTAATAGTTCAAATGTCAATGTATTCAAGTTAGAGTATATACTATGCAACATTCTGTAATCAATGAAGTATTTTGGTCAGGTTAGTTTAATGTCTCTAGTTAACTATATATGTAAGAATATATTCATTGTTTAAGATAGTATCATATTCAAAAACAAAAAAAAAACGTTCAAATATATTTTAGTTCCATATTCAAAAAAAAAAAAAAAACCACCAAAGTTGCTCAGCCCAAAGCCCACAAGCAACGCACTATTCGATTAAATAATGAAAACTAAACATTAAGGACTATATACTAAAAGCAAACATTTCTTAAAAGTGTATTAATTAGTGCATTTGGTAAAATAAGACATAACATGTAATCAACGGTTTTCATACAAATAATGCTTGAGTATGTCAATTTAAAAAATACATCACAAACAATAAGCAATACTTGATAAAATTCAATCCACGATAGTTTGGATCAAATCTGATTTACGTATCAAGCATATTATATGCGCATCAAAAATTTAATATTCAACTATAAATTGGATTTGATCAATTGTCTCAATTGGATCTAATCCATCACACATCCCTGGTTATCAAAATTACAATAGCCAAATCAACTTTTATAAGTCAAGCTAGAAAAAAATTGCAAAGTAAATCAGAAAACAACTTGTAATGATAAGTTTATTTTATGTGAACTAAATTTTGCCATGAAAAGGTAAAAAACAAATGCACTTGTTGCATTAGTCATGGGACCTCTAAATCCACCAGCAAAATAACATAAAAACAACGCAGCTAGTTTTACCTCAGATTTTGAGAATGAAAATCCCAATAGCCTCTCATATTTGTTATTCACGGCACACATCATCTTTAATTCAATTCAATGAATGAAAAAAAACATACGTCAGAAAATCGCGAATGAAAAAAAAAATTACTGCTTCATCGATCGACTTCATCTATCCTCGAATTCGCAGCGCCTTCGCTTCTCCTCGACTTCGCAGCGCCTTCGCCTTCCATTCACCTTCGCTGTCGCCGCCTTCGATAGTCGGTAGTGAAGAGGATTAGAGAAAGGTTTAAAATAAGGTAATGTTTTTATTATTTTTTACATGGTTTTGACTTAATTTATACATGAAAATCGAATCTTCACTGTTTAATCACATTATTTCTATTGTTGATCGAACGTGCTTGCTTTTGCTTTTGTTTTTCAATCTCGTACTTGCTTTTGATTTTGCTTTTGTTTTCAATCCCGTGCTTGCCTTTTCTATTCTGTGTTTTAATTTAGGGTTACGCGTTTTTTTTTTGACGATGGTCGAAACCGAAATTAGGGTTTAATTTCGGTTCGTCGTATGCCGATAATGATACGAGATAGCCGAGATTTCGCTGTTTCGAACGATACCTCGTACCATGATGTATACTAAACCTAATACTGAATTGAATGTCACGAGCAGTTTAAACGTTAACTTGAAACAAAGAAAAGTAAAAGAAGCAGCCTAACCGTTCCTTATAGAAACTTAGGGAGCAACACAAACTTAAGAGGATTTCAAATAACGTGATGATTTGTTACAAATGTGATGGTGCACACTTCAAACAAAGGAAGAAATGGAACATGCAACAAAAAATAACTCAAAAGTATTTATTTGGTAACTATAACCTTTCATTCTCATATATCAAATGTAGGAATATCATTAATATTGTAGGGAAATTTTTCCCACCAAAGAAGTTACTGAAATCAGCGTCAAAGAGATTTCTACTCAATTGATAATAACTCTAGTCTTGGATCTGGTTGGGCTTGGTGTCAATTATTTCAAATGCCCACCGAGATGAATTGTAGTATGACGAGATGACAAACGACTCGAAGTTGTTTTAAATTTGGAAAAATCATTCATGAAATTAATCATGCATGTATATCGTTCCAAAAAGTCAATAAGCCTAGCCAAATAACAGAATATGGATATCGTCTGTAATTTTCTCCTATCTTTTTGTTATGGTTATGGAGTTATTTTCACTTCAAATGGATCTTGGTCTACATTGTTAGTCTATACAACCTAATTTCACTCACTTTATCTATGCTCATGATCGCTCACTAGTATGTAAGAAGGTTAATCAGAATGACATAAAGAAAATAATGTAAATTCTAAAGTAGAATTCACCAATTTTTTTCCCCACATAATTTCCAAACGCTTCATACATGCAAATTGCTGTCAAAAATATTTACAATCACTATTTGAAGGTGTACTTGTATGAACCAATCTAATTAAAGATGACATGTTCTCTCTCATAATTTTCATCACTCTACTCACCGACGGTCTGAGAATCGGGTTTTCGCCAATGCATTTCTCTATAATCTTCATCATAACTCTGGTTTTCTTTTCATCATATTTTTTTCCTAGTTTAACATCAATCATTTTTCCTATCCTTCCATTCCATAAGAATTCAGCTTCAACTGAGTTCTCATCATGGTCGCCAACAACTGTGAGTTCTTAGTAAAAAATGGTTCAAGTCCAGTAATAAGCTCTAAAACTAGCACCCCAAAACCATACACAGCACTTTTGTTTGAAACCGAACTCGATCGAAAGTAACTCGGGTCTGTATAACCTAGAGATCCCATCATCATGTTATTATGGTTGACCGAACAAGAAACCACGTCAGAAAATCCCAACCGTGCTGATCCAAAATCACATAGTTTTGGATTGAAGCTTTGTTCAAGAAGAACATTAGAAGCCTTCACATCTCCATGAATAATAAGAAGGCCACAGTGCTCATGTAGATGCTCCAAAGTCATTGCGATCTGATATGCAATAGACACATGCTGAGACCAAGAAAGAGGAAATTTAACAGTAGTACCATGTTGTTCATACTGTATATGATGAAGTGTTCTATTCTGAATGTGTTCCATTACTAAAACTCCAGAAGATTCTCCATCATCACCATAGCCAAAAGGCGTACTATATTTCGATGACTATTGTTAAGATGGAGAAAGACATCGAGTTCTCTTCCGAACATGGAATAAAGATGGTTGCTTGGTTCATGTACTTTGATGTCAGTTCCCAGATTGTTTGGAAATCTGACAAGGTGTACTGTACTATAACCTCCCTTTCTGGTGATATTCGAGGAATTTCCTACTAGAACTTTGAGTTTTCTGCATGAAACTTGCATGATTTATGAAGGATGTTTGACGATTTTTTCATCTTCGGTGACTGCGGATATTTTAGTGGAGCCTGAATAGCAGCAGCCGGAGATGTATTTGGATAAGAACTTCATACTGGGAATATTGATTGGAATAAGATATTTGCTTGTTATGTATATACTTATATGAGCAATGCACTATTAATCATTGAGCATGTTTATCTCATTGACGAGTGCACGAATGGAATAAAATGTCTGGAAGGGATACTTCCTAGTGTGCGGTTAGCAAGGTACATGAACCTGCAAATAGTAGCCAGTCAGTCAAACATCAAGTTGGTGTATGAATATTCAATGTAACTAAAATAAATCTGTTTCGGTGAAAAATTAGACACTGCAGCAGGGCAATAGCATAAGTATTAAAAATACCATATTATCATGAAATGTCCTTTGTCAAGTACATATCTCTTTAGGCTCAACTTAATGGAACACACAAGTTCACTAATGACAATACCCCTGAAAATCAGCTCAAAGCTTGCAATGGAAGTAATAAGGCTTATATTGATAACAATTCTAATTTTGATAATGAATATCACGCCAATACAAAAAAAATTATACCTAATTCTAGCGGGAGAGTTGCAGTAATGTTGAAGATGACAACAATTTTCTCCTGGCCAACAAAGATTAGGAGACTCCTTCAATTTAAGCAAGTTAAATAAGCACATCTACCACTTATCTATCTGGGATAAAGGAGTGTTTAGTAAATCTTACTCAGTTGCTTCTCCCTGCATTTTATGACTAATTTAGAAGAGGATCAACCTTCGATTTTTCCTACTTCCTCATATCTAAAGTCTGGAGGCATGTATGATAGTAAAGTAGCTAGCTTCAACGATAGGATGTCAAAAACAGTGAGATGTCACCATTTTTGCCTCACTCCTGAGATTGGTAGACTTAAAACTAAAGAAATAGAGGAGTGGTAGCCTCCCCGAAGACAATTTCTCATGATTTCTTAGTTTTTCTGATCAGGGTGGTTAGAGATCCGCCATTATTTTGTTTTTCTGCGTCTTCGAAGTGGAGGCGGAGGGTTTAAGTCGTATGATGTATTGGGTCTTTATCCATTAACTCTTTGGACCTTGGCCTTTTATTTAATTCATTTTCAAAAAAAAATGAAATGTCCTTTGAACATTAATGCAGATATAATGTTATTATTCATAGGACCCAAGACTGTCCTCAACGTGTTCAAGAATAGTGACAACCCAATGTAGTAATGAAATGATTAGAAATCATTTATTCTCATGAACCCAACAGGACCTGAAAAGCGAGCTTCAAATATTTCTGCAGATCTTATAGTACTATCATATATATTAAAATGTAACAAAATCTCAAACCAAACACATGACTTATCTATTGGGTGATGCTGGGTCTAAAGATATATATAATAAGTGTTGAATATTTTCCATGGAAAAGAGGTAGAAAATATAAGATAGAGGCTTTTTAGTTTTTGAAAACTTTTCTTTTATTGATGGTAGATTTCTTGCTTGTTTGCTTAATGTAAAATAATGAGAGATTTCTTCTATTTATATGACTCCATGGAATATTCTAGAATCAAGACTCTCTAAACAATTCTAGAAACATGACTTCATACATAATTCTTATTTCTACTAGAAAATTCAAGAGCTCACAACAAACTACAGTAAATGCAAGAAGGCTCTAGGAACTATAATAACAAGAAGCATATAGAAATTAACCATAACACATCATGTTTAATATTTCAACAACCCCCTTTAAACTTGATTTATGACTCCAAGAAAATTCCTCAACCTGACAAAATTCTCATGCTTAAGAGGCTTGGTGAAGATATCAGCTACATGATCATGCGTCTTCACGTACTCTAATTGCATATTCTTTTTGGCAACGCACTCTCTAGTATAGTGATAGCGTATATCAATATGCTTGCTTTGACCATGAAAGACCGCATTCTTTGCCAAAGCAATTGCTGACCTGTTGTCCATGAAAATCTTGGTCGGATCCTCTTGTGGTAATTTCAACTCCTTTAGCAGATTTCGTAACCAAATTGCATGACAAATATATGAAGTAGCAGCTACATACTCCGCTTCTCATGTGGAAAGAGTGACAATCGACTGCTTTTTTGACATCCAAGTGAGGACTGTGTCTTCCATGTAGAATATGAAGCCACTTGTGTTTTTCGGTCATCCATATCTCCACTCCAACCGTTATCGCTATATCCAACAAGCTCGTAATTATCAGAAAGAGAGTAGTACAAGTCAAAGTTCGTTGTGCTTTTTAACATAGCAAAGAATCCTCTTTGCTGCCTTCGAATAAGTTGTTGTTGAATTCTCTATGTATCGACTCATAATTCCTACCACATATAGAATATCAGGTCTTGCGCACGTTAAATGTCGCAAGCTTCCAACCAAGCTCTTGAATAGTGTTGAGTCCACTTTTTCTCCTTCCTCATGCCTTGATAATTTGATTCCACATTCAATCGGCATGTAATATGGGTTAGAGTCATCCATCTTGAACTTCCTTAATACTTCCTTAGCATAACCTTCTTGAGTGATTATGATGCATTTATGTTTTTGTTTTACTGCAATGCCAATGTAATAAGACATGAGTCCAATATTAGTCATCTCAAACTCCTTTCTCATCTCTTTCTTAAACTCTTTAAACATGCTTGATTTGCTACATGGACATTTGATGAAGTTTCTTTCTTGGAGGTACTTATCAATTCGAGAATTTCAAGCGGTTGGAGCCTTTTTCAACCCATAAAGTTCCTTCTTTAGCTTCAATAACTTGTCTTCTTCTCCCTTTACTTCATAGCCTTATGGTTGCTCGATATAAATTTCTTCTTTAAGAACTCCATGTAGGAAGGCAGATTTCACATCCATTTGATGTATCTTCCAATTGTTTTGAGCTGCTAAAGAAATTATTAGTCTAACATTTTTTAGTCAAGCAACTGAAGCGTATACCTCATCATAGTCAATGCCAGCTCTTTGACTATTGCCTTTTACCACCAATCTTGACGTATATCTTTCAACTTCTACTTTGGTATTTTTCTTTGCTTTGTACACCCACTTCACACAAATTGTCTTATGTTCTTTTGAAAGTGACGTTAACTCCCTTGTGTCATTCTTCTTGATGGCCTTGATTTCTTCGTCCATAGCATTTTTTCAATTCTTCTTTTGCAAAGCTTCTTGGAAGTTTATAGGCGCATAACCCGAAAACAGACGAAAGAGAGTAAAATTGTCTTGATTTTCTATTATCTTGTAAATTTTTTAAAGGCTTTTAAAGTGTGGAGGAACTTGTGGTTGGTGAAGCTAGTAGAAAGTGGGCTCCTTGATTGATTGTTCGATCCTTGGTTGTTGCATTTCATCTCCTTCAAGGTATGGAAAGAAGTGTAATTGTCATTATGTGATCTCCATTCTCATTCTCCTTCTTCATAGAACATAATATCTCGACTAATTATTATCTTCCTCATATCAGGATTTAAAGCTTATAACCTTTGGAGTTGGTGTCGTTACCAATGAAAATATACTTCTCACTTCTGTCATCCAATTTGCTTCACTTTTCGTCCGGTATATGTACATGAGCTATGCTTACAAAGACTCTTAGATGAGAAATATCAGGCTTCCTTCCACTCATGCTTCTTGTGGTGTCTTTCTCCACATATTTCTTATTGGAGATCGGTTTCATAGATAAACCACACATGCCACAGCTTCCGTCCAAAATTCTTTGGCAACTTTTTACTTTTAAGCATGCTCCTTGCCATCTCAAGAATTGTCCTATTCTTCCTCTCCGCTGCTCCATTTTGTTGGGGTGATCTAGGCACTGTCAGCTGTCGTTTGATTCTACTATATTCATAATACTTTTGGAATTCTTTGATGTGAACTCTCCTCCATGGTCAGGTCTCATGGTTTTAATCATAAGGCCACTTTACTTCTCAACTTAGGCCTTGAACTTCTTGAAGTTCTCAAAAACCTCTGATTTCTCCTTCAAAAAAACACCTACGTTTTTCTTGAAAATCATCTATGAAAAGAAGGAAATAACTACTCTTACCAAGCGAACTTGGCTTGATCGGACCACACACATCCGTATGTATGAGTTCCAACAGCTTTTTAGCTCTTAAGTATGACTCCTTTGGAAAGCCCATTTTGAATTGCTTTTCAAGTAAACTTCATTCACACACTTGATTAGGATAGCTTATGTATGGTAATCCTCTTACCATTTCCTTTTTGAAGAGCAATTCTAGTCCTCTGAAGTTAAGATGTCCAAAATGAAGATGCCATAGCCAAGAGGAATCTTTGTAGCACACCTTAAGACATTGTGCGACATCATTTTGAACGTTGAATACAAACATTCCATTTCTTGACATTGGTACCTTAGCATTGAATTTACTTGCATCGTCTCTTATAGAAAGGTTATTATCTTTTAATCGAATATCATAACCTTTCTCTAAGAGTTGTCCTAGGCTCAAGATGTTGCCCTTCATGTTTGGAACATAATAGACATTAGAAATGAATTGGTGCTCTCCATTCTTCAACCAGATAAAAACCTTTCCTTTACCTTTCTCTGCTATCATTGATTCATCTTCAAATGCAACGTTGCCCTTCACCTATTCATCAGGCTCCGCAAACATGTTTTTTCTTCCACACATATGGTTGCTTGCACCGCTATCTAGGTACCATTGATTTTCCTTACCTTTTTCATTTTCTTTGTGAGCCAGTAGTAATGTACCATCCTCTTGATTTTTTTTCTTCCACGTAATTGGCCTTCTCATCAACTTTATTATTTATTGGAGCTCTACATTCAGAAGCATAACATCTAATTTCTCACAATTGTAGCATTTTACGCATGACTTGTCATACCTTGAATTTCCTCTACCACGATCTCTTGTTGAGCTTTCTCCTCCTTTATTGTTATTGCTGTTGTTTTTTTCATTGTTGGGCCTCCAACCTCGTCCATGTCCATATCCATGACCTCTTCATCTTTCTTAGCCACAACTCCATCTTTGTTGGCTTCGATTATTTTCCTTCTTTTTTGAATCAATCCGTGTCTTAAGAACTTACTCCATGGTCTCTTCCTTCTTATTTCTCTTTTCTTCATAAGCTTGCAATAAGCCTAGAAGTTCCTCTATTGCCATGGTGTCCATGTTTTTTGTTTCTTCAATGATGACGATAATATGTTCGAACTTTGGATCTAAGGATCTAAGAATCTTCTCCATAATTCTTACATCATTTAACTTCTCACCATTTCTTTTTAGATTATCATTAACCACTAAAACTATTGAGAAGCAATCAGAAATAAGCTCACACTCTTTAATGTGCAAAGCTTCAAACTCTCCTCTTAAAGTTTGAAGACGTATCTTTTGACTTGATCGGCTCCCTTGTAAGATTTTGAAGCTTCTTCCATGCTTATTTTGCTGATTTCAATCCTAAACCTTCCCAAAAGTATCATCATCTAATGCTTGATAGATAGAGAGCCTTCTTGTCTCTCGTCCTTAAGTTTCTCAAACTATCCCTCTGAGTTTGAGATAAGCTACCTTCATTTTCTTGTTTAGTATAGCCTTTCTCCACTATTTTCCATACGTCATGTGTTTTAAGGAGAGCCATCATCCTTAAGCTCCAATTGTCATATATTTTTTGGTGAGCATTGGAACTTGTAATGAAACGCTGTTATTCGCCATCTTTATCTTTTTTGAAAGAATCTTAAGGCTCTGTGACAACTTTTTTGAATATACTTTTATGAGAAAGAGGGAGAAAATATAAGAAAGAGACTTTTTTGTTGTTGAAAACTTTTCTTTTATTGATGGTAGATTTCTTGCTTGATTGTTTAATACGAAATATGAGAGAGCTCTTCTATTTATAGGAATCTATAGACTATTCTAGAAACATGAATCTCCAAACAATCTAGAAACATGACTTCATATATAATTCTTATTTCTACTAGAAAATTCAAGAGCTCTCAACAAACTACAATAAATGCAAGAAGACTTTAGAAACTATAATAACAAGAAGCCTCTAGAAATTTACCATAACAAATAAAGTTTAATATTTCAACAATAAGATAGACTTTTGTAAAGGATCTTTCAATTTGGCATAATGGGATGGTGATGGATCCTCACCGAACAAGAAACTTTACACTAGATTCAACTTTCCTTTTCAATCAAAATATCTTATTATCCCAAATCGTAGTCACCATTAACAATGTCCTTAAAACAAATAAGAATATGTTCGCGAGTTAAAAACTATGCAATTTCACATCTTATGCATTCCCGGTTGAGTTTCGGGATTCTGGTGTTCTGTGCGTGTTTTCTTCACCCATGTCTACACGGCATCAATGGTCAAAATCTTCTATGTCGGCATCCCGATTGAACATCCCCTTCAATCACCTCCCACCGGGCATATAATCTGGTCTTGGCAACACATTGTAACAAAGGAATATACAATGTTACGCACCACCAATCCCATATATATATATATATATATATATATATCACGATTATTCCAAATATCCTGCAATGTAGAACGTTAATCCATTCAATCCACTTACCCACTCTATTTACAATGCGGGCCAAACCTAAAAATCTCCACCTTAGCGAGCATTACTCAAGTCACCTTTGGAGTTACACCAGAGTCCTCTTCGTAGTTGGGTCAGGTTGCTACTCCGAATTCTCATAAGCAGAAAAGAAAAACTGCTTTAACTATATCTCCACCTTGACGAGCATCTCATGCTCAAGCCTCTTTGAAGCCATGCTTCGGTCGCGCTTCACTTTGTCTAGGCAGCATCAACGGTCGAATTCTCCTACATCGGCGTCCTGATTGAATATCCTCTCCATCGCCTCGTATCGGGCATATAATCTAGTTTTGGCAACACATTGTAACAAAAGGAATCCCCAATGTTACGTGCGACCAATCTCATAAATATACCACGATTATTTCAAATATCTTACGATATGGGACTTTAATCCGTTCAATCTACGCACCCACTCCATTTACATGCACGCAACACCTAAAATTCCCGGCATCAGACACAAGAACTAAGCTCAATTCTCAAGGTGCGAGAAATTTGATAAATTAACATCTGAAGAGAGTATAGATTGTCACTCTAGATGTTCCTAAATATTGGCAAACAATATACAACTTTTTTAGTTGTTTCTAATATTTTGTAATTATTTTTGTATTTTACTTCTTATTTTATCTAGTTACATCTAAATGAAAACTTCCTATTGTGTGGTTTTCATAGTTTTGACTCATCACTTGATCTTCAAAACTATGCTAACCACATACTGGAAAGGAAAATTTTCAAGACTATTGCGAATCGGCGTTATAGATCCCTGGAAAGGGAAACTTCCCAAATGGTTACGAAGCAATGTTACAGATATATCAGAAACAAAACTTCAGGCACTAGTTATGGATTGAACCTAGCTGATTAAGGGTGCATTCATAGCAATAATTTACTAGTCTTTGCATCTGATAACAACATTTTTACCCCGTTTGTTTGGCATGGGAATATGATCCACTAAGGTCCGACACATCGTATGTCGATGGCCAATTACCCTCTTATATTTACAATACCTTCTTTGCCATACCTTTTACACAAAAACATATTCTTCTTCCATCAACATACCCCTTTCAAAGTACCATTTTATTTTCTGCTTGATAAAAACTTTGGAGGATGTGATAATCATACGTAAAGTGGTGCTGAAACTTAGAGCATAACCAATAATAGCTTGTTCAGTTGTAAAACTAGACACGGAGCTACCAGGTATGGCTTGTTTGCTTTTCCACGACTAGTTCAAACCAATTTCGTGGCTAGTTCACTAAATAGTGGCTAGTTTCTATAATGGCGAGGCTTTCATCGTTATACACCTATAATGGTGAAAGCTTCGCGTTATAACTTGTAAATATATATTTATGAGCAAAAAAATTATAATGTGAAGACTTCGCCATTATAAATCCAACCAATTATTTAACTTCACTGGTCTGTGACAAGTTTCACGGTTATATGGATGTGCAGCTCATTCGTTCAGTTGGATAGCAAGAAAGTGAATAGATCGGAATGTTGGTAATGGTCTTAGTATTAGCTTGTGAAAAAGTATCATAATTCAGATTGTAAAAACCCATGTAAGCATAATTGTGCTTTATGATATTTGAGTTTTAGTATTGTATTTCTCGATTTTCTTGTTTTATAAGTGGTTTAGAATCATCATCCCTAAACGTATGACTTTCTCTCCTACAATTCCCATGGTAATAGAATACATTTTCGTAAATAACCCAATGGTAATAATGGACAATCAACATGGGAAGTAAAACTCAAACATGTAGAATAGAACAATTAAAAATATGAGTGAATTCTAAAGTCCACTTGATATAGCATTGAGCACTATTCTATTTTCTCTACACCATACGGATATATAATCCTTAATCAACCTAATATTAGTTGAAGCATTCTTTAGGTTCTCATGACCTCCATGGAAAGACATTTAGCTAAAAAAAATCTAATAACGTAAATTTTAGAGGATAAAAAAGTCTACTTCTTCACTCGTTAATAGATTCAATGAAACCTCACTTTCGAAAAAAAAGGTGGTTTCAAAATGAATGGGAGTTGAGATTCATCTAACTCCTAGCTGCAACAGACACAAACCTTTTGTCTATGATCTTCAACACTTTCTAATTTGTTTGACGTATCTTTAACCACCACAGAAGTGTGAATAAAACTGCAATGAATGAGTTATCATTTATGCAAAATAAAAGCATGTACAAGCATAATAATATAATTGAACTGGCTAATTCAACAATTCAAGTGCATCTAATAGTAAACTTAATACAATTTAATTATAAAATATTTTGTACCGGTATAAAAGTACTCAAATGGAATGTGTTTACAAAAAAGCTATGCGACCACGCCGTCTATATATGATGAAGTTACCTCGTTCGAAGCCACCAACTCACGACTCATCGATATTCCCACCGATCCACGACTCATCGACATTCCCACCGATCCACGACTCATCAACCTCCCACCGACTCACGACCCAAGCCTCTCACCGATCCACGACTCAAATCCCCATCACGACCTACGACCTACCATCCCGCTGCCGCCCACTACCCTAATTCGCGAACAAGACCTAATTCCCTCCGACCCAAACCACTTCCTTCACGACTTAAACCTTTCCCGATCTACCTAAGTCGCGAATGAATTGGAATCGAAATTCCCCTATACACGAATGAAGGGGAAGGTCGCGAACGACCTTAGTTTAAGTCGCGGCCGACTTATTGTTGCTGTGGAAGAATATTAAGTCGCGAACGACTTTATTTTTTGTAAGTCGGGGCCGACTCATTGCTATGGGAAATTTTATAGTCGTGTTATGTGGTAACTGTTTGTAACGTGTTGTACTTTGTGTAGTGTTGTGGTGTTGTAAGCCTATAAATAGACGAGTCATGTCATTTGTAATGGTTGTTGATTTTTGAATAAAATTCTCTTTTGTTAGCTTTGTGCTTTCAATTTAAATCGGTAGTTGAGTGTAATCTCTTATCTCCACTTTCGACATTCGAGTGCGCTCGAATCTTCGTTTGTGAAGCCGATTCACGGAATCTTGTGCGCAAGATCAACGTTGAAGAATCGTAGATCTCTTTTCACGGAATCATGCGTGATCAACGTGATAGAGATAGCTAGAATTCGGTATCTTCGGATCAACGAATTCGGGCATTGCAGTATACTCAATCCACCGATTGCTACATTCCATCGATTTCATTTGTTTTCATATTATCTGCTGCGTCAGTTTGGTATCAGAGCGAGATCGCAAGGAGCTTACATCATTTGGAGACTTGAGGTTTTGAGAATTTGAATTTTGGAGATCGGATTTGCAAGTGTCGAGAAGTTTGTGTTCACTGTGTTCATATTGAAGTTGCAACAAGATTGAAGTATTTCATCCATAGCCTTTTGGATCAAAGTGTGCAAAAGTGTTTGAATTTGTGGGGGAGATTTTTGCACGCCAAAGTATTGAAGTGGATTTTGAGGCCGAGCCGAGTCAAGCATAGGCCGTGCCTTGTTCTTGTGTTGAACTGTTGGAGTTGTGCTTTGTTAAGAAGTCGAGAGACCTAAGCCTTAAGTCGAAGCAAGCTTGTGCTAGCTAGTGGGAGCCAAGCCGAGTTAAAGTGGGAGTTTGAGCGTGCAAACTTTTGAAGTTGAAGTTTGATGTCTAAAGATTTTTTTTGAAGTTTTGATTTGTTGAAGTGTTTGAAGTTCAATCATGCCACCGAGACGAGCTCAACGTCATCGCAATATTAATGCATTGTATGGAAGAGAAAAAGCCGGTGAAATGGAGCAACGAATCAACGAGAGTTTCACTGAAAAGTTGAATGAATGGATTGGTCGATTAGAGAGAATGATGCTTGAAATGAATCAAAATCGAAGAAGGGTTTCACCTGAATCGAGCCATGGGAGAAGTAGAGTTTCACCACAATCAGACCGGGAGAGAAGAGAAGATTATGATCGTAGAAGTGCTGACAATCGTGTTAGAAATGAAGATCGAAGGAGTGGTGGTGGTAGAGATGTTGGAGGACGTGAACGACAACGATATACATCAGATTTCGATGAGGAATTTGTTGGTGACAGGGGGAGTATGCATAGAGATCAGGGACAACGTCAGTATCGAGATGTAGATGATGATCGTCGATGGGAATCAGGAATGAAGATGGAAATTCCAGAGTTCAAGGGTGGAATGGTTGTCGAAGAATTTTTGGATTGGTTGTCTAATGTTGAAGAGATCTTTGATTTCAAAGAGATTCCGGAGAATCGTCGAGTGAAGTTGGTTGCTACTAGGTTGAGGGGGAGAGCTTTGGCATGGTGGCAGCAAACTAAACTTACGAGAGAACGGATGGGGAAATCGAAGATTGTTGATTGGGAGAAAATGAAGAAATTGATGAGAGCTACATTTTTACCATACAACTATCATTCACTTATGTACCAGAGATTGCAGAATCCAAGGCAGGGGACGAAATCAGTCAATGATTACGCCGATGAATTTTACCAACTCATTGTCAGGAATGATATAATGGAGATGGAAGAACAACTGACTGCTAGATTTGTTGGAGGGTTACGAATGCAGATCCAGGATATGGTTAATATGTTTGATCCGAAATCTGTGGCGGAAGCACACCAGAAAGCGATAGCTTGGGAGAAGCAGGGAAGGCGTGGAGGTGGTGTGTTCACGAATTCCAACAATCAAGTGAAGGAAGCTAGTGGCAATACTACTGTTTCGAAGGCTGTTACTAAACCGACTGTGAATGAGGCTGCGTAGGCAAAGGGCAACAGCAATTTCAAATGTTACAATTGCCAGGAAGTGGGTCATAAAAGCAATGAGTGTCCAAAACCAAAGAAACGAACTATGATAGCTGAGGCTGAAGTTGAGGATGTTGGTGAAGGTGATTCTAGTCCAGCGGAGGAAGATGAACAGGATATCGCATCAGGGGACGAAGGCTGTAATCTAATGATGAGGAGATCTTGTTTAACACCGAAGCAAGAGGATGAAGCTAGTTGGTTGAGGAGTAACATCTTTCAATCGACATGCACTATATTGGGGAAAGTTTGTAAATTTGTGATTGATGCAGGAAGTTGTGACAATATTATTTCTACAGAAGCGGTGAGAAAATTGAAGTTGAAAACGGAAAAACATCCAAATCCTTATAAGTTAGCGTGGCTGAGAAAAGGAGGAGAGGTGAAGGTGGATAAGCGAGTTCGAGTTCCATTTTCTATTGGGAAGAAATATAAAGACGAGATTTGGTATGATGTAGTTGAGATGGATGTTTGTCATTTGCTTTTGGGAAGACCGTGGCAGTATGATCGAGCAGTGCAGCATGACGGTCGAACCAATAGCTATAGTTTTATGTTTGAAGGCGTTAAGATTATTTAGTTCCAAAGAAGAGACAGCAGGGAGAGAGTAAATCTGAGGAGATTGAAGAGCTGAAAACTTTGTTAACTTTGAAGGAGTTTGTTAAGGAAGTTGAAGAGGAGCCTGAAGTCTTTGTACTGATTGGACGAGATTGTAGTGAAGAGGTTGAAATCCCAGAAGAAGCGAAGCCAGTTTTGAAAGAATTTGAGGATGTATTTCCATAAGAGTTGCCTAAGGAGTTACCGCCACTTAGAGACATTCAACATCAAATCGATCTTGTTCCGGGAGCAGTATTACCGCATAGACCATATTATCGAATGAGTCCGAAGGAACATGAAGAGTTGAGGAGGCAGGTGGAAGAGTTGCTTGAACAGGGACGTGTGCAGGAAAGTTTAAGTCCATGTGCTGTGCCGGCTTTGTTAGTACCGAAGAAGGACGGGACGTGGAGGATGTGCACTGACAGTCGAGCCTTGAATAAGATTACTGTGAGATATCGATTTCCAATGCCGAGGTTGGATGACTTGCTAGATCAGTTGAGTGGGGCTACTATCTTTTTGAAGATTGATTTGAAAAGCGGATATCATCAAATTCGGATTAGACCTGGAGACGAATGGAAGACAGCCTTCAAGACGAGAGAGGGGTTATACGAATGGTTGGTTATGCCATTTGGTTTATCAAATGCACCTAGTACATTCATGCGGGTGATGAATCAAATCTTTAGACCATTCATTGGGAAGTTCGTGGTGGTTTATTTCAATGATATTCTGATATATAGCAGGAGTATGGAGGAGCATGTTCAACATTTGAGGGAAGTGCTGATTATTCTTCGTGAGGAACAATTTTATGCTGCTACGAAAAAATGCGTGTTCATGATGCATAGTGTTTTATTTCTGGGATATGTTGTGTCAGGAGAAGGTATACAGGTGGACCAGAATAAAGTTGAAGCAGTCAGGAATTGGCCACAGCCAAAGACAATTACGGAAGTGAGAAGTTTTCATGGGCTAGCGTCATTCTACCGAAGATTCATTCCACACTTCAGTAGCGTGATGGCTCCACTTGCTGATTGCATGAAAGGGAAACAGTTTGTATGGTCAGCGGAAGCGGGGGTTGCCTTTGAGAAGATCAAGACGCTTTTGACGACAACACCAATTCTGGTACTGCCGAATTTTCAGTTGTTGTTTGAATTGCATACTGATGCTTCGAAAGTGGGAATTGGTGGAGTCTTGAGTCAGAATGGAAAACACGTTGCTTATTTCAGTGAGAAGTTATCAGGAGCAAAGATGAGGTATAGAACGTACGATGTGGAGTTTTACGCAATTGTTCAGGCTGTTAAGCATTGGAGACACTATCTGTTTCAGAAAGAATTTGTTCTGTACACTGATCATGAGGCGTTGAAGCATGTGCAAGGGCAGGACAAGATTTCAGCAATGCATGCATCGTGGATTGCCTATTTACAGCAATTTACTTTTGTTGTCAAACACAAGTCTGGGGTGACGAATCGGGTAGCTGATGCTTTGAGTAGGAGGAGTCATTTATTAACGACAATGAAAGTTGAAGTGACAGGGTTTGAATTATTGCCAGAGCTGATTGAAGAAGATCCTTACTTTGTGAAATTTGTTGAGAAAGTCAAGAAAGGAAGTACTGATGACTTTGTGTTGGTTGATGGTTTTCTGTTTAAAGGAAATCGGTTATGTATTCCAGAGGGCAGTTTGAGATTGAAGATTATCAAGGAGTTACACGAGGAAAGACATGTGGGCCGTGATCGTACTTTGCATTTGATTGCTCAATCTTACTTTTGGCCGTCAATGAGAAAAGAGGTTGAACGGTTTGTGGAGAGATGTCATATTTTCCAGATTTCTAAGGGAACAGCGACCAATGCGGGATTATATATGCCGTTACCTGTACCGACTAAACCATGGGTTGATGTGAGTATGGACTTTGTTTTGGGTTTGCCAAGAACTCAAAGGGGTAACGATTCCATTTATGTAGTGGTTGATCGGTTTTCGAAGATGACACATTTTATAGCCTGTAAGAAGACAGCGGATGCAGTACGAGTGGCACAATTATTCTTTAAAGAGGTGTATCGATTGCATGGTTTACCAGAATCTATTGTTTCCGATCGAGATACTAGATTTTTAAACCATTTTTGGTTGAGTTTGTGGAAGACGGTCGGAACGAAGCTGAAATTTAGTAGTGCTTATCATCCACAAACATATGGACAAACAGAGGTGGTGAATAGATCGTTGGGAAACTTGTTACGATGTCTTGTGAAAGACAATTTGAAGAGTTGGGATGTGAAGTTGTGTCAAGCTGAATTTGCTCATAATCATGCAAATAACCGAAGTACAGGTTTCAGTCCATTTCAGATTGTATATTCAAGCTTACCAAAGGGGCCGTTGAATTTAACAATAGTACCGCAACCGAAGGGGACAGTTAAGTGGGCTGCTGATTTTGTTGTTGGGTTGACTGAATGCCATAGAATCGTTCAGGAACGATTGGAAAAGGCAAATGAGAAGTACAAACAAATGGCGGATAAGAAACGAAGAAATATTGTCTTCAAAGAGGGTGATTTTATTTACGCGGTATTAACGAAAGATCGTTTTCCAGTTGGAGCTTACAATAAGTTGAAAGCACGAAAGATTGGTCCATTAGAAATCCTGAAGAAGATCAATGATAATGCATATCGGTTAAAGTTGTCGGAATATGTTCATACTTCTGATGTTTTCAATGTCAAACATTTAATTCCGTATTGTGAGGAGGATTTCATCGAAGATGACGAGAGTGTGAATTCGAGGACGAATTCTATCCAACAAGGGAAGGATGATGAAGTTACCTCGTTCAAAGCCACCGACTCACGACTCATCGACATTCCCACCGATCCACGACTCATCGACATTCTCACCGATCCACGACTCATCAACCTCCTACCGACTCACGACCCAAGCCTCTCACCGATCCACGACTCAAATCCCCATCACGACCTACGACCTACCATCCCGCTGCCGCCCACTACCCTAATTCGCGAACAACGACCTAATTCCCTCCGACCCAAACCACTTCCTTCACGACTTAAACCCTTTCCCGATCTACCTAAGTCGCGAATGAATTGGAATCGAAATTCCCCTATACGCGAATGAAGGGGAAGGTCGCGAACGACCTTAGTTTAAGTCGCGGCCGACTTATTGTTGCTGTGGAAGAATATTAAGTCGCAAACGACTTTATTTTTTGTAAGTCGGGGCCGACTCATTGCTATGGGAAATTTTAAGTCGTGTTATGTGGTAACTATTTGTAACGTGTTGTACTTTGTGTAGTGTTGTGGTGTTGTAAGGCTATAAATAGGCGAGTCATGTCATTTGTAATGGTTGTTGATTTTTGAATAAAATTCTCTTTTGTTAGCTTTGTGCTTTCAATTTAAATCGGTAGTTGAGTGTAATCTCCTATCTCCACTTTCGACATTCGAGTGCGCTCGAATCTTCGTTTGTGAAGCCGATTCACGGAATCTTGTGCGCAAGATCAACGTTGAAGAATTGTAGATCTCTTTTCACGGAATCGTGCACGATCAACGTGATAGAGATAGATAGAATTCGGTATCTTCGGATCAACGAATTCGGGCATTGCAGTATACTCAATCCACCGGTTGCTACATTCCATCGATTTCATTTGTTTTCATATTATCCGCTGCGTCAATATATTTATGAAAAACCGTAGACCTCAAATTGATAGAGTTAAGAGTGTTTTCTAGGACAACTAAGTGATTTGATTATACGACTTAACTCTTAATTTTTCTTTCTTTAGTATAAATATTGTCATACTGGATATAAACATTGTTTTATATACATTAAATATATGTAATTAGAAAATTCTTTGAAAAAAACATTTAATCAATTGTGGTTGTGGATGTTTAGATAAGTTGAGTATTAAATCGTGTTTAGTAAATACTAATCCTAAATAGTCAGGATGTATTAAGATGTACATAATGCTCGTCATATGATAGACGCTGGATTACTCATGCACATGTGCTAGAGCTAAGAATATGCTCTAAAGGATATTATGTAATTTGTAAACTTAACTCTATAAACAATCTTATTTGAAATAAATATGTTTATGGTTTTATCTTCTATTATATGCATTGTTATACAGTAGCATAAATAATAGATTGATTACATTAAACATATATATGTAGAAAATTCTTAGGAGAATAATAAGAATAAGACACATCCATGGCGGCTAGGATTTCTGGCTAAAATCCACTAACAAAGATTCCAGAGCAGATATTCCTATAGATAAATGTGAAGATGATGGGTTTACTGAGGTGGTATATAGGAAGGCGAGAAAGGTAGGGAAGCACGAAATTCATACATATGGCAATAACGCTAATTCATCTGGCACGGATTTGAATAGTAGACATTCTACTGGTCATTTTGCTAGGTTTTCTTTGTTTCATTCTTCAGGGCATAATCGTTCTTTTATGCCAAATAATAGAGAATTTCTATCTATTGCGGAAGTATATGATGGAAATAAAAATACTACAGATGTTAATCATGATAATAAACCTAAAATTCAGTGCTTGGAACGAATTGGTGGTAGGTCTGGATATTTCTTCTAACTCACCAATTACATATTTTTCTCCGCGTAAGATTAAAAAATTGAAATATGCTAAAATAGATTCACAACTAGTACAATCAGAAAGAAAAATGGAGAAATGTTGTAGCTATTTATGTTATCGATCCAAAACCCTACTACCAGTATTTTAGAGCCTATATAATTAGGGTATGGACACCATTTGGAGATTTTAAAATTTTCTCTTAAGAAAATGAAATTATTTAATTAAATTTGAAAATCAAGAAGATTGTGATATAGTACCAGTTAATGACCCTTGTTTTTGTGATAAACGGTTAATGATCATGAAAACGTGGAAGGATGGTATGAAGCTAACTATGGAATTCATAAAATATCTTCCTATTTGGGTTTGTTTTCTGAACCTAGATTTGGATTTTTGGATTGAAGATTGGAAGAATTGCTTCTATAATTGGTTTTCTCATTAAGCTTGATCAAGTTACTAAAGGAATGATACACTTATCTTTTACTAGAGTGCTTACAGAAATTGATAAAAACTTTACATTTCCCAAGCAGATTCCAATTTTAGATGCTGAAGATAACATTATATGGTAGGAAGTTATGTATAAACGGACCCCGTTAAAACGCTCTGATCGTCGATGTTAGTATCATTCTGATAGAAAGTGAAATTTAGTTATACGTGGCTGCCAAATCCAAAATCTAAAACAGTTGAAGGTAACTCCATGCACGTAGACGTTCACGATGGATGTGATGCAAATATTAAGGCAGAAATACAGATGCAGGGTGTAGGACAGCAAGCTATGGAAACAACTGCTAATAATTTAAATGCGGAGAAAAGTGTTAGCAGTTCTTTAAAGTCCAAAATTATTCACAAAGTATCTAATGCATCAAATAAATGGCCATTTACTAAGAATACAGATATGGCTAATCAGGTTAATAATAAATTCAGTTTGGATACTACTGATACTAATTCCAACGCTGACATAGAGATTGCAGTTGAGGATGAGAGAAAAGAAATTTGGGTGCTCCTTTGAATGATGACCAGGTGAGCTGTAAAATAGATCCTGTGTCTGCATCAAAAGATAAAGGCAAGTAAATAGTTAATGATACGGAAAGCAACTCTTTTGCTAACATGGTACACACTATAACACTCCAATTACAAAAAATTCTAGCATTAGAATTACATGTAGAAATTGACAAGAAGAAGGTAATTTCGAGTTCAATGCTGAAGGGATCGGTAGGGGTTACTAATATTCCTGCTTGGTCTGTGCTTATCAACAAAGTAAGATGAGTTCTTCACCTAGTAACTTTAACACGGGGGAAATTTCTATATCTACTAAATAATGTCATTCCTTATTTGGAATGTAAGGGGAATGAATTCCTCTACAAGAAAATTGGATAAACATATTGCAGATTATAAAGTTTCAGTTGTGGTTCTACTTCAACAGAAATAATCTGATAAGGATATCAAAACTTTTGTCAATGGACACTATCCTGGTTGGAGCTTCGGTTTAAATGAATACCCTAACGAAAAGAGTAGAATATGTGTAATGTGGGACTAAAATTATTGGCAATTTAATGTAATCTCCAAAAACCCACAAGCTATATATGGTACTTTACATAATCTTGGAGGTCTGATGATTATATTTACTGCTTTTTACGGACTTCATCTACAAACTCAAAGACGAGTATTGTGGAATCACATTAAGTCAATTGCTTAATTTGGCTCTTTTCCTTAGATTATCTCAGGAGATTTCAACACGGTCCCACATAATTCCGATAGAGTTGGGCCAGTTAATAATTCCAGAAATGTCGATGAGGATTTTTAGGGAAATGATTGGATCGCTACTCTATATAACTGTAAGTAGGCCAGATATCATGCATAGTGTCTATCTCTGTGCAAGCTACCAATCTTAACCCAAACATACTCATTTAAAAGTTGTTAAACGTGTCCTAAGTTATGTTAAGCACACTTTAGACAATGACCTATTTTACCCTAAAAATGACTCATTTGATTTAATCTCATACTGTGATGTTGACTATACTGGTCGTAAATCAGACCGAAAAAGTACAAGTGGAACGTGTCACTTTTTAGGACATTCTTTGGTTTCCTGATTTAGTAAAAAGCAAAATACTATCTCACTATCAACAACTGAAGCAGAATATATCTCTACTGCTTTGGCTTGTTCTCAAGTAATCTATGGGTAACAGACCCTAAAGGATTTTGGATTAAATATTTCAAAATCACCAATTTATTGCAATAATATAAGTGCAATAAATTTATCCAAAAATCATACTCATCATGCCAAAACCAAATATATTGATATTAGACATCATTTTCTCATAGATAATTCACTCCTTCTCTACAAATCCATATTCTAAAATTTACATATTTTTAAGATCGTGCCGAAATTCTACCGAATTCTTAAGAATTTAATTAGAATTTCATTCTTGTTTCATTCTCTGTCTTCTCTCGAAGATCAAAGTGCTATTCAGAGTTATAGGATCAATTTGTAATCAAAAGTTTATCGAGTCTCTCTATAAGGCATGGTTGTGCCTGGAAATCTATCGGGTGATCTTATGTCCCGTAAATCAAGAGAGTTTGCCCCGGACTCGAAGACAGGAGGGTACCTCAAGGCCTTTAGAAATTGAGGATTGCAATCTCGACATGGTAAAATAAAAATCTATATGAGGTGTTTGCCTTGGTGCAGGACTGGACGTAGGGTAACTCCGAAGCAGTATAAAATCCGGTGTGTTCTTTCCTTTTACTGTTTTTTATTACTTTCTGCATCTGTGTTGATTCTGTGATTGTTCTGTGATTAAGTTCTGCATTTATTTATATCATAATTTTTAAATTGGTCCATATAAGTCTTAGAATCCATTAAACAGCCCATCTAGTGTTAAATTAACCTGAAGATCCATAAGTCTAGATAGATTGTTTTTATGTTAATGTTCTTGTATATTATGTGTATTTATATATATTTATGTTTATATATGTAAGATAAAAACATATATGTATATAATAAACTTATATTTACGTTTCACTTAATTATACTCCGTTGTTAGTATTTAGTTCCATTAGTATTAGCTTAAGGGGGAGTTATGTAGTTTAGGATTAGTTTTTGTTGATGATAAAGGGGGAGAATTATAAAATAAGATAGAATAGCTAGGCTGTTAGTTAGGTTTAGATTAAGGGGGATTTATAAATTAAAGTGGAGTTGTTGGAATAAAGGGAAGTAAGAGTTGAATCAAAGTAAGGTGGAGTATATTTTATAAATATTGGTTGTCATCATCAAAAAGGAGGAGATTGTTAGTTCCTGAGATGACGGTTTTGATGACAAAAACCTTAGGACTTGTTATAAATATAAATACTAATATCCTTGTCTATATATATATGTGTGTGTGTGTGTGTGTGTAGGATATATATGTTAGAACATGTATTGTTCGATTTTAATGACAACAACTATACAATTATGCCAAAGAATCTCTAAGCTAATTGGCAGGTACATGTGCATCAAAAAGAGATAAAAAATACATTCAAAATGAAGATACATAGTACAAAAGAGGATGAAAATATGTATATGGAGATACAAGAAGAGATATACACGATAGAGACAAGAGGAAGGTGATAAACAAAGTATTATTAGTCATAGAGTGTCGTGTCTAGAGTTTACAAATATTAAAATCTTCTTCAAATGATATACACACATATATATTCATATTTTAAATGAAAATTTAAGTTTTCAAAAAAATTGCATGGAGCGGGACTCAAACCCAAGTCACTAGTTTAGAAGGCAAGTGCTCTAACCAAATGAGCTATGATAATTTTTGTTACAGACTAATATTCAGCCGGCTGAATAATACCATTCAGATAGCTGAATGTTAAATCAAAGCATAAATTTTTAGTTTCAACCGACTGAATGAATTCATTCAGACGGCTGAATTAGGCCAAAAATAGCCTATTTCTTTGCTGTATTCAACTTTTAAAATTCAAGAGGTTGAATAAATTCATTCAGCCGGTTGAATATTTTCAACGGCTATTTTTTATGAGAAGACACTTCTCTTCATCGAAGAGAAACATCTTCAAACCAATAGTTGCACCTATTTCTTTTCATTGTTACCTTTCAACAAAGGTTGCAACTTTTTAATCACTATAAATAGATTTCAGAATTCAACAAATACTTCACCGAAACTAATTTTAATGTTCTTGAATTCTTATCTATTCTCCATTTTTCAAACTGCACTCAAACTGCTTACATTCTCTGACCGTTGATCACTGTATCTTCCGCTATCCTCAAACACATTACACTGTATATTAAAAAGAAGAAGATTATGGGAAGATTGTACTTAATTAACTTATCTGTGCTATTTAAAGAGCACATTACTTTCAGATACTTTTTTTATTTGTAAAGAAGTCCCGTTCGCTTGCTCAGGCGGTAGAAGTCCTATTCGGTTGCTTAGCAGGTAGAAGTCCTATTCAGTTGCTCAGGCGGTGTAAACATGTTCCTCCGGGTTAAGTGATGATTGCTAATTTAATTCCAGAAGGAGTCAGGAACTGGACGTAGAAGGGAGTTCAAACCAGCATAAAAATATCTGGTATCATTTACTATACTGCTTTTACTATTTACTTACTTATTCCGTACAAGTAGTTTATTCATATTATACGATCCTATAACACGGTCGCCTTCATTTTCTATTAGAGCATAGTAGCTTACATTTGGTATCAAAGCCTGGAATTCTATCGATCGTCACAACATCATAGAATAATAGTCAGAAAAAGATCCAATCGAAATATAACAAGCAAAACCCCTGTCAAAGCTGAGGACTATAAAAAGGTACTTTCTGATTTACAAATTTCAGTTAAAGAAAATAATGAATTAGTTAGTATAAGCGATAAGATTTCAAAGCTTAATGTTATTATTTTAGAAAAGATGAAATCTTTTGAACTTGAAAATGAGAAATTGAAAAATGAGAAATTAAATTTAGAAAATAAACTTGGTGTTTTGAAAAATAATTTTGATGCTCTTAAAGATTTTCTAGATGAACAAAATACTTTTTTGAAAAAGAAAAGGAATTTTTTTAAAAGAAATTACGGATTTTAAAAGACAACATGATTTATTACAATCATCTTTAGATAATTCAGAACCTTGAATTTTTCTTCTCAAAAATGAGAACCATACGTTAAAAAAGAAGAATTCTGAATTAGACAAGTAAATTGATATTTCAAAAAACAATAGTATTTCTTTTGAAAATAATAATTTTGACTTTAAAGCTAAATTTGATAAATTTAACATTGAACTCACAAAATTTAATAAAGGTCAAAACGATTGAAACAAGATTTTATCTAGTTATAGATCTTTATATGATAAAAGTGGTTTAGGATATAATAAAACTGATCATAGAAAAAGCACTAGATATGCTTTCATATATAGTAAAATAATTAGTGCTGGTACTAAATTTCGAGTAAAGTCTAAATCCAATTTTTATAGAAATTCAAATACTGCTATGACCAATAATGTTTATAATTTCTCTAGATATGGTAGTTAATAATGAAAATTATATTTATAAAGGTTCAACCACACCCAAATGGGTATGCTTTCCCAAGACCTAACCCCCCAGACCCTAATATAGTAAGTGAGTGACAAAAATGATTATTATTTATTGCAGGTACTCGGAGAAACAAAAGAAAAGGATTGATTTTAGAATTTTAAAGGATGTTCCATACGTTTAGTAGAATTACATGCTTACAATGAAATATGGACGTTTAGTAGAGTCTAGATTTATGTTAAAACTTCATAGTAGCACGAAAAATTTAGTTCGAATTTTAATAGTGAAATGGAATCCACCTTCTCTCTTTAATAGTGGGATGGAACCCGCGACCTCTTTAGTGGGATGGAACCCGCGAAATTTTCAAAATAATTTATTTCACATATTTTTCAAAAAACTTTTAAAGTCATCTCTCTCAGTTTAAATATTTTAGGCTTGAACTATTTTTATTATCTTTTATATTTTGATTCCAAAATCATTTCTTGTTTTTAAGCTATCTCCTAGTTTTAATATTATAAGCTTTAAACCTCAACAATATATTCTATACTTAGTTTTTAGTACTACTTTTATATTATATATTATATATTTTTAAGATTACTTTTTAAATCTCTTTTATAAGTTTAAACTATATTCAAAATGATTTAAAAACTTCAGAAATTTTTCTGACAAATTTTAAAAAGAAAATCTCTATTGAAAACAAAAATCAATTTTCAAAATTAACTAGGGCATGTCGACATACCTCAACCCCCCATGTCGACATGGTGACCGTAGAAATTCAAATTTCAAATTTTTAAATAAAGTGTCTATTTGTCATAACCTTTCATGAATGGACATGACTGTTGTTCTTCTATAAATATCAGTTGTTTTCAACGAATTTTAAGTTAGTGTTTTTCTTCATTTCTTCACACCATCTTCTCCACTCAAATATTCTCTTATATTTTAACAAAACTCTGTGAAAATCGTAAGTGAATCAAACTTGATCTTCTCTAGTTTGATTCTATGCAACTCTCTCTCAAAGATCTCAATGCTATTTAGAGTTATATTATCATTTGTAATCGAAGATCGAAAGATCGAAGTGTATCAATTCTCTCTATCTATCAAATTGATATTGAAAATGGTGTGATTGTAGCCTGTAAATCAATTGGGTGTGATTGTAGCCCGTAAATCAATTGGGTGATCTTGTAGCCTGGTTAAATCAAGTGAGTTTTCCCTGGACTCGAAAATAGAATGGTGTATCTCGTGGCCTTGAAATCAAGGTTGTAATATTGACATTATATTTTAAAAGAAATCTGCACAAGAAATTGTGTGGGACTGGATGTAGGGTAACTCTGAACCAACATATAACCATGATGTGTTCTTTCCTTTACTGCTTTTATTTACTATTTGCATCTGTGTCTGATTTTGTGATTGTTTCTGTGTTTGTGAATTGCATCTGTTTGGATTTAATTTGAAAAGATTTCAAAAAGATTCATAAAATTAATTAAACACTATTCACCCTTGCTCTAGTGTTAATTCTGCCTTAAGATTCATAATCCGTATTTTCAACATGGGTAACAAGTTTAGTTGGAGAGGAGGTAAAAAAATTTCTATACACGGTATGCTTGATAAGATAGGATATTCACAATTTTTTTTGTTCCGGTCTTTGTTTCCCCAATACTAGTGCCAATATCTTACCACACTCCATAAGTGACCATTTCCATATGCTAATACAATTACATAGTGGTGCTTCTGACCTAAAAAATATTCCATTTAAATTTAACAACATGTGGCATAATTTTTCTGGTTTTGAAGAAGTAACGACAAGTGCTTGGTCAATTGATAATGCACGTATTCAACTATTTAAATTATTGCAAAAGCTTAAAACAAGTCAAATTTTCACTCAAGCAATGGAATAAAGGTTGAGTGTCTTTAAACGAGATTATTAATCAATTAAGATAATATAATAATAGATTATATGGGCGGCTGCTAGAAAGTCCCTCGATCAAAAAGTGGTGCACGACTATAAAGATAATCTCTTTCAACTAGAATGCACCTTGTATAATCATGCTCTCTATGAAAAACAAAAATCTAAAATTAACTGGTTGAAATATGGGGATCAATGCACAAAAAAAAAAGATTGCTCAAAAATGTCAAGCAGTAGAAATAGAAAAGCTCTGAATGGGATATTAAATGAATCTCGTCAACCTGCTACAGATTCGGCTACTATCTAAGCAATGTCAATTTCTTATTTTCAGAGCTATATAATGCAGCTAAGGTGGTTAATAATTTTTATAATATCATTTCTAAGAAAATACTGTCAAACTCTGCTAGGAAATTCCTGGAATTAGAAGTTAGCGATGAGGAAATTAAATTAGCCGCTCTCCAAATCAATGAGGACAGTAGTCCAGGGACTGATGGACTGGGCTTAAAATTTTATAAATATCGTTGGGGCCTTATTAAAACTGATCTAGCAGCATCTGTTAGGGACTTATTATAAAAGAAATTAGTCATACTTTTATCACTTTTGTCCCTAAGAAAGACAATGCTTCTTCCATTTCAGATTACCGTCCTATGTCTTGTTGTAATGTACTTTATAAGATTATTTCAAATATCTTATGTGGTAGGATCAAAGAGTAAACGAATGAGCTAAATTTTACAAATCAGAACGCCTTCATTCGTGGGAGAAATATTAGTGAAAATTTTCTATTTGCCCATGAGATAGTAAGAACATTTAATAGGAAAGGTTCTAGTAACTGATGCTTGAATGTGGACTTACATAAAGCACATACTAATGTATCTGCCCTAACTTTTTCCATAAGTATTGAGAGCAGCCCCCATGGTTTTATAAAGAGTAATAGAGGCTTAATATAGGGAGATCCGTTTTCTCCCTATCTCCTTGCTATAGTTATGGAATTTCTGTCTTTATCTCTTGAGTTAGAGTATTTAAGGGCCAACATGTATCCTATTTACAAATGTGATCCTATCATTAATCATCTTATCTATTCTGATGGTCTTCTCATTTTTGTCAAAGCATGCCTAAACACTGTAGCCACTTTTAAGAGGGTTCTGTCCAGTCTAAAAGATAAGGCTGGCCTGGCTATAAACGAGCAAAACCTAACTGTTTTTTCGCAAAGGCGTGCATAGAAAACAATTTTTTTTAATATATCTTAGTTGTTCTATGGAAAATTTTCTTATAATATACTTCGGAATTCCTCTAAGCAGTTCGAGTTAAAATTTTCAAACTTTAACAGACTGCTTGACAAACTTAAAAAGAAGCTAAATGGTTGGAATGTTAATTTATTAACCATGAGTGGTAGGTTGGAATTAATCAAGACAATTGTTTATGCCATGATCTCCTTTTGGATTCAAATTTACCAAATGCCAATAGGTATTATTAAGAAAGTAGACATAATATGTGCCAATTTTTTATGGGCAGGTAAACATCATAAAATTAGTTGGGACAATGTTTGCAAATCAAAAAATGAGGGGGTCACAGGGTTAAGGTAAATTCGGGATATACAAAATGTAATTTCTACAAAATTATTATGCAAATTATTGGAAAATAATAATTTATGGGCAAAATGGACGTGGAGTAGATATTGTTATAAAAAAATTTCTACATTATAACTGAAGACACTAATTCTTCTATTACTTGGAAAATAATTCTTAGAGCAAGTGAGAGTAGCAGAGGCCTCATAAATAAGAATTTGCGAATGGAAGAGTTGCTAATATTTGGTTTGATCCATGGCTACATGGTGAAACTCTCGTTCATATGCAAGGCTGGCAGTATATGAGCAAGGTTGGAGGTAGTAATAAAGAAGTTTCTGCATTGATTTCAGGATCTAACTGGTGTCTTAACTCGTCTAGCTTACACCTCAATATATGTAATATACAATTAAAAACATTAGCATAGACAAGGATAGAAATGAAGGTTATTGGTGGCGACTTCCTACAATTAATGTAAATTCTCTATTAAGTCGGCTTGGGACAGTATGACATTTAAATCACCCAATGTTTAATGGCATCATCATATATGGAATATTGTTTATGCTCCTAATATGTCCAATTGCACTTATTTTGCGTAATTAAACATGTTGAATATGCAAGTATATGATTTTTTTTATGATAATAAATATATATATATATATATATATAAATGTATTTGTTAATGTACTATTTTATTTTCATAGAATTAAATAAATATTTGCCGAATAAAGTAAATAACACAGAGTTTAAATTCAAACATATATTTATTACAATTTTGAATAGTACAAATTTGGGCTCTCACTATATATATACAATTTCAATTACAATACAATTTCAATCACATCACAATTATCATTTACATATGCTCCTCAATACGTTTCACTCATTCACTCGTATTTTACCTTCAACTTCATTCCAATTGAATCCAGCATCTGAGCTCTGTACAAAAATACACATTGACGCAGTAAAATTGAAAATAAAATATTTTTGCAGTGTAAAATAAAATGTAATTTTGAAAATATTATTTGCCTCAGTTATTTAGGTTGTTCGTCATCATTTATTTTTGAATTCAACGTACACGAATAGCTTGTGACATGCACAGTGTATCACTGTACATGCCATAAGGCCATGCACACCGATATACACTTGATAAAGTTACAGGGACATGTGAGCACAAGGTCAAACCCAATAAAAAGCCAGGTTCAACTCAAGTGTAATACAAATAAATTCACGACACGAGCACAAGGTCAAATCCGAGCTATAAGCTGGATTCAACACAGGTGCAAACAAAATGTACAAGTTCAAGAAAACGGTCAAGACAACTAAAACAAACTTGACCAAAATTCATTGCGTACACTTAAAAATTGCTCGACGCACAATGAAACTACGCCAGACCAAGCTAATGAACAACAGAGATGTGTGCACATACACTAGACTACAAAGAGACAAGGCTACGACTTCCAATACATATGCATACATACATGAACCACACTGACTCAATTCAAATACAACCAGACAAATTCAGACATGATCAAAATACATTATGCAAATACACATAGTCAGCGCACATGAGTTCAAATGAAAATTCAGTGTCGATCAAAACTGCATCAAGACTCAAATATCGTATGTACAAAATCAATGCAACAAAGTGAACATGCAATCAACCAAAACATCAACTCAATTCACAACCAAAGACCAGCTAATCCAGAAAGCATGTAGACATCAAGTAGATGAGCAAGGCTGCAAAGATACATCATGAAACCAGAGTGCATAACATCTATACCAGACTTATATATGAATGACTAGACCAACCAAACTCGAACAATATATGCAATGCACAGTTAGAACCAGATCAATATCAGTAGACAGTGCAATGAAGACCACAAGACTCAAGTCTACAACATAACAACATGAAGTCTAATCATAACTCAAATGCCACCAGACAACAGAAAATTCTACATGAAGTCAAAAGGAAAAAGTGCCAAATGCTACAAGATACTTTATTGGAAAGAACAACAAAACCTGAACCAGTGAATCACATAACAACTCACAACAGATTGAAAATGCACAACTAATTCGACTGCAATATCAAAGAAAAAATGGTTACAACAAATCACAATGCAGACTCAAATATCAATGAAAACGAAATAGTGACTCATGGAAATGCAGACACAAAAATATACGAATTCAAACAAAGTCAAGTTAAATGCCAAAGTCATGGAACGGCAGCCTTAACATCAAAGACCAGACTCAAAGTACATAAAGCAGTGAACTATATATGCAGTGTTCAAGACAGAAGTCAAAATCATAGTAGTATCAAGTGGCCAATGTCAAGAGAATAAAGTTAGGAAGGTCAGCAGCAGGTTTTACAATTCAAATCAAAGTGGCCGAAGTCAAAAGCCAGCAAATCGTGAAAGTTAGAAAAATGAAAACGTCCAGATTATCACAGTACGAAAATCAAGCCATGGTGGCCATGAAATCAAACAAGCTGTGACAATAAAGTAATAAAGAATTATATGATTTGAATAAGTCAGAAATCATCACAAACATTCAACTTAAATCGAATGGCCCAGCAAAATCATTGACGAATTCAAATAAATCTATACGAACGGAAATATAGGAATTCGAATCCTACAAAACGCAATCTTCATCGGCATGTAAAAAACCATTCGAGTTCAAGCAAAAATGAATAATCATTCAACTCGAATCAAGATCGAGTTGAAGCAAGTTAACGAGTAAAGCAGAAAAGCATAAATTACATAGCAGATTTTACGAATTGAACTCGATCATCGAAATAGCCGAAGCAAGCTACAACGAGCGGTCAATCGACAGAGCAAGGAAAGCAAAATCACATATTCGATCAACCAACTAAAGTTGGCAGCTGCAACAAAGTAAAAACCTAGATTTGGAAAAGGAACGAACAAAGACAAAGCAGCCATTTTTTATCGCAAATGGAAGAAGACATGGCTGATAGAAATAAAAGAGAGAAGGGGAACATTTTATTGCATATTTAATTTACATTGGGCCGGTTTCTTTTATATTGGGCTTTAACTTTTAGGGTTTTATTGTTTATAATCGTTTTAAATTTGTATTTTTCTGTTAAACATTTGTGATTTCTAGTTGTTTGACTAGGGAACGAATTACAGTGGTGTAGTTCGAGAACTCGCAACTCAGTGGCTGAGTTGTGGCGGTGTTTTGAGCATAGAAATAGCTTATTCGATAGCGGGTGTCGTAAGTTTACGTGTGTAAGCGTCTGACTACTTAATTTATAGTAGAAACCTTGGGGCAGCATGTAGACAGGGTTTTTCCAAAGCTGGGTAAATCTGTGTGTTCTATTTCTACATTTTTTATTATTCTGCTATGATATGTGCTGCTGTTACATGACTATTATATGTGCTAAGATTATTTTGTATACTTCCGCATTAAATTTTTATAATTGATATTATCACCCAATTCACCCCCTTGTAGGGTGAAATCGATCCTACAAAACAAACTTAACACTCTGGACAGAACTAGAAAATGAAATGGTAAAGTTTCACCAACATGTGGGTTTTGTAAAAATGCTGATGAAACAAGAGATCATTTTTTTTGGAATGTGCTTGCTCAAAAAACATATGGACTCAAATCAAGTAGAGATTTAACATAGACTTCCTAATGAATGCAAATCTACTGGATCATGTGAATGCTATTTCAACTAGTCTGCTAATGGGATCTCAACATGGCCATTATTCTTTATTTTTTGGGATTTGCGAAAAGGAGTTAGTAAGCTAGGATTAGTTCGAATTTAGGAGACAAACATGTCTTTGTTTCTTGGTTTCCAGTGGGTCCTCTTATGAGTTTGTTAATAGGATATTATTTTCCTATACGCTTAGTTTTTTTATGCATTCTCTTGTACCTTTAGTTGATATTATGCATCATTACGTGTGAGTTTTGAGGCGAGAGTTTTCCTTTCACTTGTTTTGAATTTGTTCAACTAAAGTTGTATAAAATCCTATATGTATATAATAAAGTACCAAGTTTCAAACAAATTTATTAGGAGAAATAATTTATCGATTTTAGTTACTAATGTGTTCATATTAATAAGTATTGAATCGATGTATACAAAGTACTAACTCCTTAAATGTTACTAGTTAACATGTATCGAGAAAAGATATCGATATGTCTATTGAGACCAGTGTTCGTAACGCTTTTCATACAATGGGCGATGACTTATTATAACAACTTGGTTAGGAGCGTAATTTAATAAATATGATCGAACCAGGTTTTATGAATAAAATTTGGAATTTGAAATAAATATGTTGATTTCTAGAAATAAATTGAAATCTTGCGAAGGATAACTTTTTTAAATTTGGAAAATATTTTAAATGAAATAGAGGATGAATATTTGATAAATGAAGTTAAAATATTATTTTGGGAATTTATTCGACAGAAGTATTTATTCAACATAAGCTTAATATTGTTTTATCGAGAAATAATTAAATATTGTACTAATTATGAAATTTTGATTTAAATTTCACATTCAAGACTAAGACAATATTTTATGGATTAAAAATGATTTAAATTCTTATTTTAGGAATAAAAATATATGTGTATATAGATTATTTTCAAGTAATTGAAATTTCCTTAGTTTAAAAATTGAATATGGCTATCGAAAAGGTATACTAAGCTACATATGATGCTAGAAAAATACTTTCATGGATTAGAAATTTTATAAATGAATTCACATGATTTAAAATATATCAATATGAGTTGATAACATTTCCAAATGAAAGAAATACGGTTTTCTTTCTAAATGTAGCCTAAAACCCTTTATTCACTTCAGGACAGGCTAAGTAAAAAATTATCTCCCTCATTTTCATTCACTAACTCCTTTTTAAAGCTCCTAAAACGTTGTCATTGTAGCGCTAACCTGACCGAAAGCAAAAATCAACAAATCCAATCTTATTTAAGTGTTATTCTAGAAAGGTAAATGCTCTTAATCCATCCTAAGCCTCCAATATCTCTTAACTTAAGTTAAATTCAAATTTTAAGTATCATTTTGTGCTAGGCTTGCAGGAGTTTGAGTGAAATTTGGTTAATTTAATCCTTTGCATGCTTCTTGTGATGCTTTAACTTACTGTATGTGATGGTTTTATGGACGTTTATGCTTGAGTTGATGGAAATATATTTATATGAATGTATATAGCTTGTTTCATTGCTCTGATTATGAGAATATACCAAAGACCTAACTCGAAAATCACTCATTTGCTTGTTCATATGTTGTTAGTATATTTCGTGCCTATACCATGTTATAGTACTATTAAAAGAAGGCCACATAATGCTGGAAGATCACCAAAAAAGTTATTGGAATGGTGGGAATTTGCTAGTAGCAAATGCTTCAGACCAATCGACCGGTCATGCCCTAAAGTAAGCTCCAAGTAAAATGCATTTTGGTTATTTCTATTTTTGGAACTTTTATTTTAAAACTTGTTTTAATAATTATATGCTTTCTAGCACACAAACACACACATACATACATGCATATACATACATACATACATATATCATTATTAATAGTTGTAATTGTAGGATTGATTTCACCCTAGAGGGGGATGAATAGGGTGATACTATTAATTATAAAAATTATTGCAGAAGTTTATAAAATATTCTCAACACAAATAACAGCAAAATAATAGCAGAACAGAAAACAAAACACATAGATTTACCCAGCTTCGGCAAAACTCTGCCTAGGTGTTGCCCCCAAGATTTCCACTAGAAATCGTGACACCCGCTATCGATTAACCTTAACTCTACACTCAAAATCTTGCCACAACTCAGCCACTGAGTTGCGCATTCTTGAGCTACACACCGTAGTTCGTCCCTTAGTCACATGACTAGAAATTATAATGTTTAAAAGGGAAATTAAAAACACTTTAAAACAATAAAATAAATAAAATCTAATTTTAAACATTAAAGCCCAATATCATGTAAAAATAAGCCGGCCCAAAAATTAAAGCATAAGAATAAACTTGTCTCCCTTCTTTTATTTCTGCTTGTATATTACTTCAGCCCGCTTCCCTGCTTGGTGAAAATGGCGGCTTGTTCCTTTAATCGCTTGCTCGAAAATTATGGCTTTTCAATTGAAGAAGCGCAGACTTCAATTTGATCAATTGAATATGTGATTTCGCTCCTTGAGCTGTCGATCGACCGTCTCCTTGTAGCTTGCTTCGGCTGCTTCGATCGAATTTGATTTTTTACTCGGATATGTAATTTATCTCCTATGTTCTTCTCATTAGTTCGCTTGAACTCGATCTTGATTCGAGTTGAATGATTATTGTTCTCTATTTAGCTCGAACTCGAATGCATTATCACTCCGATGACGATTGGGTTTAAGTAAGATTTGAATTCCTATTTTCTCGTTCGTTTGAATTTGTAATTTAATTTATCTCGGCCATTGATCTTCATTTGGATGCTTGAGATTATTATTGACTTATTCAATTCATAATTATTTTTATTTTTTGCTTCTCACGGCTTGTTTGATTTCGTGGCCACCACGGCTTGATTTGCAGTTGACTTCGCATTCTCTGATTTTCTGAATATCAAGGCTTTGGGTTTCTGCATTTGAACTTGACATTGTTTATTCATGTTAACAATACTTGACTTGTTTGATTCTTTTCCTTTGACTCGACACGACTCTGTTTATGCGATGATATTATCCGGCTTTGACTTTGACATTTAACTTGGCATTTTCAGTTCGATAGTGAGTCTGGTTTGGCATTTGTGTTCCATCCCTGATGAAGTTGTAATTTGTATTTGGTTTTGCACATTTGTACATGTCTCTGATGTCACTGTTTTATTCGAGTCTGTGCATTCTACTATGGCTTGATGTCTTGTGGTCTTCATTTGCACACTGTTGTGTTTTCACTGCTTTGCATTGGATTTTTACTGCTTTGAATTGCATACATATATGTTGCTTGGTTTTGTTCATGTACAGTCTACTTGACGTGATTACTTGATGCAGTAGTGTTCTTGTTTGCTGATGATGCTCTGACTGTTGAGGTAGTGCCATTGATATTCGAGTTGCTATGCATTGCATACATGTGAGTTCATATATGTATGTGTTACTGTGCACGATGTTCACTTTCCTATGACATTTGGTTGGTCTTATTCATAACTCCATTTGTAAGTCCGGCTATTTGAACCATTCCTTTCACTTGACAATTTGGTTCATGTTCGGTCTTTGATATGCATGTGCACCATTGATGTTTGTATTGACTTTGATTGCTTGTTTCTCTGACCAGTTGTGGCATTCATACTTTACTATCATATAAGCTTGATACCTGGATTTACTTATGTACTTCATTTGCTCCTCTGGCCACTTGCCGTTTACTGGTCTATTTGGTTCATGCTAGTCGAGTTGGACCAGTTCATTGTATTCATGTGAACTTCATTGTTTTGTTTGATCAGGTTCATGTATATGGAATATGCTCCATTTGTATATCCACTTGAGTCTGGTTCACCTTGAACTTCTTGTTGATTTTTGACATTGCACCTGAGTTGAATCCATCTTATAGCTCGGGTTTGACCTTGTGCTTGTGTCATGACTTTATTTTTATTGCACTTGGGCTATACCCGGCTTTTCATTTGGTCTGACCTGTACTCACCTATCCTATCAAATATATATCAGTTTATACGGCCTTGTGGCATGTATAGTGATACACTGTGCATGTCACAAGCTGTTCATGTATGATGAATTCAAAATTAAATGATGACGAACAACCCAAATAATCGAGGCAAATAATATTTTCAAAAATACATTTTATTTTACACTACAAAATATTTTCTTTTCAATTTTACTGCGTTAGTGTTTATTTTGCATATTGCTCAGATGCTGGATTCAATCTGGAATGACATTGAAGATCAGTTTTGAGTGAATGAGTGATATGTAGTGAGGACAGTTATGTAATTAAAATATATTGTAATTGAAAATTGTATATCTATAGTGAGAGCTTAAATTTGTACTACAAAATTGTAATAAATATTTGTTTGAATAAAATATCCTTTTGAATTTAAATTCTATGTAATTTATTTTATTTAGCAAATATTTATTTAGTCTATGAAAAATAAAATAGTACATTAACAAATACATTTAAATGAATATATATTTATATATATAAATGTTTATTATCATCAAAAAAAATCATATACTAGCATATTCAACAATAATATCTTTGATGTCTCACTTTTTTTATCAGCTGAATTGCCAAAAACACTCTAATACTAAATCTTAATATCACTGGAAAATATGATTTAACACTTAAATTTTTTTACAAATTCAAAACGTCCGTATTTAAATATTATTAAATCGTAATGTCACTTAAAGATAGGATCCAACAAATAATGTTCTTTTACAAATTCAAAATGTGCACCTATAAATATTGTTAAATCTTAATATTACTTAAAAATCGGATCTAACAACTAAATTATTATTTAATAATATAAGTAAAAATTCAAATTAAAAAAAATAGATGTTGCAATGTAAATACAAAATTTAAACTAATAACAAATGATTTCAACGCAAAATATTTGATTAAATATTTCTACAAATTATTTTCTCTTATTCAATTATACTAAGAACTTCCTAAGAAGATGTATGGTCAAATTGAATGTAGTCCTAAAAGTTAATACTTGTGTTCATTTGTTTATAGTAATTAATTATATTTTTTGATTCTTTTTAACTATTAACAAGTGTGTGTTACTATCTTTATCTAATTCAATTATGTTGGTAAGATTTTAATTTTATATTTTGACTATTACAACTATTTGGACATAGATATAATAATAACTTATTATTATAGATTAAATGAATGCATCTATATATTTTTAATGTCTACATGCCGATTTCTATATTTTTCTCGACTTTTGTACCGAGTAAACAATTTAACTATTTAAACATATTTTACTTACCACGTTTCTTAAACGTCCAGTCCAAATTTCACAAAATTTAACATCTTGACTACAGTCTAGTTTGAATAAAAATAGAATATTTGTAGTTTTTCCATGGTCTTGAACGTATTGGATAGAATTATGAAACCTAGGCACCTGGGACAAGGGATGTCAACCCTACCAAGGGAACGAAAATTTCGAAAATCCAAAAAACAAAAATTTCTCTAAACCATGTATATTCATATTTATGATGTACTTTTACATTCCTTTATATGTACTCATAATTTCCTGCATTTTCTTTAAACGTGAGTTGTATCTTAATAAGTTTGGTGATTTATTTCGAATGATGTAAACCATGAAAATTTAAAACTAAGGTGGGTACTATTGAATGAAAGTAATTTTGAGAATGCATATATAACTAGATAGATTATATTTAGTTCATTTATAGCGAGAGAGACTATCAAATAAACTAAATTGAATTAGCGTAGAAAACAAAGCATGGATATGTAAACTTAATGCACTATTTGGGAGAGTTTTATACTTCCACCAAAAAGTCCAACTTAACTCAAAGATAAATTCACCAGCACGATAGTTATTACGTATCGATTAGTAAATAGGAACCATGAAAAAACTCTGAAACTTTATTGAAGACAAAAGAGTAATTAGAAAGTTACAATGTTTTTTCATGGGTTCCTTTTTATTAATCGATACTTAATAATTATCACGCTGGTGAATTTATCTTTGAATTAAGTTGGACTTTTTTGCGGAGGTATTAAACTCTCTTAAATGGTGCATTAATTTATTTATCCATGTTCGATTTTTTACCTAAATAATTTTGGCCAATTTCATTATTTTATCTAGTCTATTACTTTATATTAAAGTAGGAACTTCCACAAACTGACGTGGACTCCTCCGCTTTTCTCATTTCAAAATACCACTTCATTGTTCACTTCCCCATTTTTATCCCCTACTACCATTTCGTTATCTGCTTCCGCATTTATTTTTTTCCCCGCCTCATCTCGAACTGCTACACCTCGTGGTTCTGCCAAATCCCTTCCCTTTCCACTTCATTGCCCTCTTTCTTCCCTAATACGGTAATGTCGAATTCCATCCTCCTCGTCTCCTCCTCTTCCGATTCATCCTCCCCTACCTCAATGTCACTCCTGTACGCCAAATACTCAACACCGTACGACTCCTTTCCCACTCAGCATCGGCCGTAATGAACTGCCTTTCCGAACCTACAGGCGTCGTTCTGGCAATCATCCTGCCGAGTGCCCAACTAAGTATGGCCTGCTCTGTCCCCGTCCCCCCTACCGCTTAGTAGGTTGTATAGGTAACTGCTTCCTTCCTCACCGTATTAGAAGTTTTATTTTCTTCTGGGATGACTGATTTGCTATCTCCGCTGTCGTCTTCCACCAATTAACATTGTGAATTTGACAATTTTATTTACACCCTACGAACTGTCGAATTTGTCTGACTCTATTTTTCATTTTGTGACGACTTTTCAGATATCCAGCCAGTCGACCCTGAGCATACGACTTCTAATTTTCAATTCATATATACTTTTACTGTGCTGTCTTTGTAAACTAATTTTTCCAAACCGACGATTAAAGGATGTAAAGCTTGGATAGAATTGAACCAATCCTATTGAATTATTAATTGACTAAGGTTTGAGTATGAGAATTATTAATTTGAAACTCTACACTAATAATTGTCAAAAGTCTGAACTATGCATTGTATCTATGTTAACTAAGGCTTGATCACTTACAAGTTACCATGAAATTACTGATGCAGTCATCTTTTGTTTCCCTCTGTTCATGATTTTCTTCCCAAATTGCTGCATTATGGGACTTCAAATTGATTCGACTGTTAAGTGTTTAGCTTATTCCTCTACCTTCAAAACAAAGAAAAACTAATTCACGTTAAGTGCTAATTTAGACATGTCCCTACAGCTTCATTCAAAATATATATTACATTGAACATGGACATTACTATTGTTTATTAATAAATGAATATACATATGAACTGCATCTTAAATGTAAAAAAAAATTGTGCCCACTGTCCATATTTACGCTTTACCTGTTACCTTACTAGATTGTATTCAGTATTTGAAAACCGTTGTTATCCATTGCATGGTTAATGTACTACTTTTGTGGTTTTGGTTTACTTAAAAAGTTATAATACAGAATACTGCTCAATTTGGATAAATAATTTGTTATCTGTAAACAAGGATTCTCAACATAAATTATACTACCATCCGACTGGACAATTTACTAATTTGGTTTTCGACGTAAACCCAGTTTTACTGTTTGCATTTCAGATAATGCTTGCCTTAATTCTATTTCCGGCTTATTTACAGTTATTTATATTATATTTTTCTTCTCCTAATATAGTTGAAGACTACCATATTTTTTTACATTCTCCTCCCCATTTTGATTTTACGTATAACTGACTTATATATTTTATAGGCACAAACTAGTTTTTAACGGTGTTGAAATATGAAAAAAAGAAGAAGGTAATTGTGGGCTCCTACAACTGTACAATAATCACAGTTTACTAACACCGCAACATTCTGAATGTTTCGATTTTTTGCATAAACAAATGATGTTTCAATTTTACCACATCTATTATCGGCAACCCATCATTTACATTACATGCTTAGTTTGCACTATTGCTGTCTCATAAATTTTCGATAGATTTTTTATACAGTTCATTTTTGTTCACGAGATTATCTACGAACGCTTCACCCTTATTTAAACAATGATCGTCAACATGAATTACATTACACTCTCATTGCACCAGTTACCACTTTTTTTAAAATACGGTGTTTACTTGTGCAGGCAATTGACGTTTGTGCTGTGTAAACATAAGCTATACCGATTGGTGCACGGTTTAATTCAGAGCACGCTGCTTTAAGAATTGAAACTACAATCAACGTGCTTCGCTCTATTTTCGCTCAATTTATTACATCTTGCTGAATTGGTAACATTTTCCTTTCTCCTCTTCCTTTTTGACTTTTTGAATCAAATGCATTTCTGCGCTTCAGCTTGAAAGTAGTTAATCCTCTTTTTAGGTTAAGTGAAGCACGAATAACCACGCTTTAGCGTCCATAATGATTTTCATTCAAATTCAGTGATATGTTTGTGTTTAGCGTGTAAGCGTTCCTTAACAAACTTTAGTTTATAAGAATTTCTCCACATTTCAATTTTAAACCACAAATGTCAACTTTGATTTCTCATACACTCATTCCAACGATTTGATCAATCCATATCAGATTGGTCGAATTTGTCTGACTCTATTTTTCATCTACGATGACTTTTCAAATATCCAGCTAGCCAACCCTAAGCATACAAATTCTAATTTTCAAGTCGTATACACTTTTCTATGTTGTCTCTTTAAACTAATTTTTCCAAACCGACGATCAAAGGATGTAAAGCTTCCATGGAATTGAACCAATCCTGTTGAATTAAAGGTGACATAAAAGTTATTTTAAATAAAACAGTGACATTATGAACTATGGAATCCTAACATTTACATGGATTTTCCATAAAAAATATATAACAAATACCATACTTGCATGGCATACATAATTTATGTCAATATTGGACATGTAAGTACCTGATTGATGCCTTTTGAACAGTGGTTTCCATAAATTTCGCTTTTACCATTATTATGTTTCTAAGAAAATTTTAATTGCTATTCGTTATGTGATAAAAAAAACGAGGACTGAATATGTTATACATTATTTATGATCCTTTGCTAAGCATAAAACACAATTTAAAACTGACTGTTGTTACATACATGTAGGCAATGAGATTCTGCAATAACAATTCAAATGTTTCTCTTTCAAGCCATGCAGCATTAATTAAGGGTTGAGCATGCCACTTATTAATTTGAAACTCTACACTAATAATGGTCAAAAGTATGAACTATGCGTTGCATCTTTACTAAATAAGGATTGATCACTTACAAGTTGCTATGAAATTATCCATGCAGTCATCTTTCATTTCCCTCTGTTCATGATTTTCTTCTCAAATTACTGCATTCTAGGACCTGAAATTTATTCGAATGTTAAGTGTTTAGCTTATTCCTCTACCTTCACTGTAAAGAAAAACTAATTCACATTAAGTGCTAATTTAGACATGTCCCTACAGCTTCGTTCAAAATATATATTACATTGAAGATGGAGATTACTAACATTTATCAATAAATGAATATACATATGAACTGCATCTTAGATGTTAAAAAAACTTATGTCCACTGTCCATATTTACGCTTTACCAGCTAACATTACTAGACCGTATTCTCTATCTGAAAACTATTGTTGTCCGTTGCATGGTTAATGTACCCACTTCCTGGTTTTGGTTGACTTAAAAAGTTATAATACAGAATACTGCACAACCTGGATAACTATTTTCCTGCCTATAAAAAAGGATTCTCAACATAACTTATATTACCGTCCAATTAGACAATTTACTAATTCGATTTTTGACGTAAACCCGCTTTTATTATTTTCATCTCAGATAATTCTTGCCTTAATTTTAGTTTCCACTTTTTTATAGTAGTTTATATTATATTTTTCTCCTTCCAGTACAGTTGAAGATTATCATATCTTTTTAACCTTTTCCTCCCTTTTTTGGTTTTACGTATAACTAACTTATATATTTTATAGGTAGAAACCAGTTTTTAATGGTGTTTGAAATTTGAAAAAAAAAATTGAAGTAAATTGCAGGTTCCTACAACTGTACAATAATTACAGTTTACTAACACCGCAACATACTAATCATTTTGATTTTTTAGCATAAACAAATGATGTTTCAAATTTTCCCCTTCTATTATCAGCAACCCCTCATTTACATTACATGATAGGTTCGTACTACTGCTGTCTCGTATATTTTCGACAGATTTTCGATACAATTCATTTTTGTTCATGAGTTTATGTATGAATGCTTTACAACTTATTTACTTCAATTTTTTGTTTTTGGTATATTTTTAATGCAATGTTATTGCTAACCATTTTTCTACATGTAAACAAGGATCATCAACTTGAATTACATTACACTATGATTGCACCGGTTACCTCTTTTTCTTAAACCCGGTGTTTGCTTGTGCAAGCAACAGGCGTTTGTGATGTGTAAATATAAGCAATACTAATTGGTGCACGGTTGAATTCAGAGCATGTTGCTTTAACAATTGAAACTACAATCAACCTGCTTGGCTCTGTTTTTGCTCTAATTTATCACAGGTTGCTGAATTGGTAACAGTTTTCTGTACTCCTCTCCCTTTCTGAATTTTTGAATCAAATGCATTTCTGTACTTCAGCTCGAAAGCGGTTAATCCTCTTCTTGGCTTAAGTGAAGCACAAATAACCACGCTTTAGCATCCATAATGCTTTTCATACAAATTCTGATATGTTTGTGTTTTGCGTGTAAGCATTCCTTAACAAACTTTAGTTTATAAGAATTTCTTAATATTTCAATTCCAAACTGCAAATGCCGGCTTTGATTTCTCATATACTCATTCCAACGATTTGATCTATCTATATCATATTCAATGATCGGAGTATTAGTTTTCATTATTTCAAGGACATAACATTGTCATCTGTACTTACGCATGGGCCTCCTTACAATTTCATAACGTAAATGATTTGTATGCGATTATCCTAATGTTAGGTGTGCCATGCGTATCGCATATACAAGATTATATTTTTTAACCATCATCATTTTATTTATCTGACAAAACTAATAATGACGAACTGATAGATGACGCAAACAAATTAGAGGAAATTATAGCAGAAAATTTTTCTGATAACAAGGTGAAAACTAGAGAGGGGAAAACATTTTGTGCAAATTATATGGGGCCGAAAACATATCCACCATTCCCTAACCAAACTTGGACTAATATTGCATGTAGTTTAGATAAGTATATAGTTTGAGTTAATCAAAATTACGGTAGGGGTTTATGTATTCCAGTCTTATTTTCTGTTCATTACCATTTAAGCTATGCACAGATGATGAACTACAGATACAGCTGTGCATATCAACTTTGCACAAGTCCCTTTGAATAATTATGTCTTTGAATGCTAATTTCTCTTAATATTTGATGTCCACCTCTCAGTGCAATAAATCTGTTTCTCGGCAGAAAAGGTTTATGAATACCCAGTCTATAGGTGCAAGAAAATAAGGTTTATGAGTACCCAATGTATGGGTCCAACTATAGCCGTCTTCCCTATTTTTCGTGGTTTTGTTCATTCCGACCTGCCTATTTTACTTGACTAAAAACATGACTATTTTCCTCTCTATTTGTGATGCTGCTTTCGAGTTGTCCTTACTTTAGGGTAGTAAAGTTAATTAGATGAATATTGCACATGTTGTTCTTTTTCTACTGCTGTATTACAATTTTTGTTTACCCTTCCTTGGCCGTATGGTCTAACCAAATATAACCATTACTACTATTTTTTTAAACCCTTTTCTTTCCCACCAGCTGTCCTTGAATAAGCGCACTCATCATATCCAAAGTCAATAGGCTGTGTGGTTGCTTTTGATGTCAGACAGCAGCATATCACACATGCATGCATGTCAACAGTCGGTACACATACTTCATCTACCATCTTTACACACACTTTCTACCATTTACAACTGTCTTAATGTTTCTTTACATTCTTCATGCTGGTATACTGAAATTGTGCTGACTGTCATGAGGTTGAACTAATTTATAAACCCAGATATGCAAGTCTGCAAGAGCGAGATGTAGATTGCTGCTGGCGTGGAAATGGCCAAAAAGATATCATACAACCAGATGAATGCAGTGCAGCCACTTTGTCATGATTTCATAAACATGTCCCTGTATAATTTCGCTTTCTTTGCTGACAACATGAGGAGGATGCTATCAAACTGATTTCTATCGAGTGATCTTACCATCGCCAGAGTTAGTCCATTTCACTACCCGCTTTTTTTCCTGTCTGACTACACTTACTATGCACAACCGTTTACGAAATGCTATTCTCTGTTTGTAGTTTGGCAGATAAATCGTCATCACAGACATCGAACACCGAGGCACAAAACAAGGAGGAAAGCAGCTATAGGCATGACTGATTTTATTCTTCATCTGCTGAGGGACATTGACAGAGCTAAATACGCCTTCTTTACAGTATGGGTGTTATAGGCTTTGAATGTTCTTATCATTTTTGATTTTTATAGCAGAAAAACACGGCCTGACAGGATGTCCCATCGACTTATTTCTGACATCATTTGACTCGGCTCAAAGGGGGAACAACATCCTATGTCTGCTGCTTCATACTGTACCCGTCTTTCTACACTTAGGAATTATGGGCAGCGTATGTAACACACATTAACTTGGTTATTATAAAATGCATTGACTGTTCAAATCTTTTCTAAATTTGTTGGCTAAATATGCAGATAAAATGTTTTCGGCGCACAGTTTTGGTCCTCCTACATGTACATGTTCGTACTGTGGAGCATTGCTTTGGTTTGAAGAAAGGGTAAAAAAGAGGAGTACGAATTCAAATCCAAAATTTTCAATATATTATCAGAAGGGAAAGGTTTAGCCACTATCCTACCGACCAACCCCCGATTATTAAATGGATCTTCTAGACTTCAATGGAGGTTCTGTCTCAAAGGGATTTCGACAAAATATACGAGCTTATAATTCTATTTTTGCTTTCATGTAAATGGGTGGGAATGTTGATAACTCCATAAACAATGGTTGTGGTCCATATGTTTTCAGATTAAATGGTCAGAACTACCACCGAATTGGCTCGCTTTTGCCTATGACGGGTAAACCAAAATTTTCTCGGTTATATTTTTACGACACCAGTAATGAAGTCAGTAACCGAGTTTCATCAAGTGGTGAAAGTAGGACGCAAAATTTAGATGTTGTTATTGTCAACAATCTAATACGCATGTTCAACAAGTGCAGTGAGTTGGCCAAAGTGTTTAGGATGGTTAGAGATAGATTTATGGGTTGGAATACCAGGCGATCACCGTTAGACTATTGAGGAGACGTTATAGGGATGGACGACGGTACAATTTACCTACTACGTCAAAGATTGCATCATTGATTGATTACTCAAATGTGAATTCGTGTGGCTGTCGTGATATTGTGATTGAAGATAGAAATGGAGTATTGAAAAGGGTTAGTGAAATGCACCCTTCTTTTATGTCCATGCAATATCCACTTTCATTTCCTTATGCCGAGGATGGTTTCAGGTGTGATATAGGATATAGATTATTTGACGTATGTTTACAAACTAAAAGACAGACCATGACGACGCGGGAATATCTTATTCAACACAGATTACAAGATTGCCTGGTTCTGTTGTGGGATGGTAGGCTTTTCCACTTGTTTATTGTAGACAGTTGCACATGTATTGAAGAAGACAGGCTTCGTGGGTAAAGAGTAACAAAAGTACGTTAAGATGTGAACTGTACAGGGTCTGCAAGATGCTATTACGGCTGGTGACAAGAGTGCACGTGTAATAGGAAGAAAGTTTATTCTACCATGCTCTTTCAAGGAGGTCCAAGGTACATGGTGCAAAACTACCAAGATGTTATGGCCATCTGTTGGCAGGCGAGATCCCCAGATTTTTTTTGTAATGTTTACGTGCAACCCGAAGTGGCCTGAGATTGAAATGGCTTTAATAAACATTCCCAGTCATAAAGCTGAGGATAGTCCGGACATTGTTTCCAGTGTTATCTATATGAAGCTTATGGAGCTGCTGCACGACATAAAGACAGAATGTCATTTTGGAAAAGTCAAAGCACGTAAGTTTGACAAATTGTTGCTAATTTTTTTTACCTTTTTTAATATACTTTCGTCGGCTTAACTTATTTCTTATTTGTCTTCTTTTTTCCCAGTTGTTTACACAATTGAATTTCAGAAAAGGGGACTATTGCATGCTCATATACTTATATTTGTGTTTGGCGATCAGAGACCAAAGACCGTTAACCAAGTTGACGCGGTGATTAGTGTTGAGATACCAGATTAACGCGCAGATCCCTTTTCTTACCAGTAAGTGTGTCAGCACATGATTCATGGTCCATGCGGTTACGCAAATCCTGGATGTGCTTGCATGGTGGAAGGTTCATGCTCCAAGAAATATCATAAACAATACAGGAATGAAACCAGTTTTGACAAAACTGGATTTCCTATGTATAGAAGACGCAACAATGGGTTGTCAACTGAGACAACAAATGGGTTTTTGCAGGACAATGGTTGGGTAATACCTTGTAATGTTGATTTAGTTGTCAAATATCAAGCACATATAAATGTAGAGATATGTAACAGAGCAAGGTCTGTTAAATACCTATTTAAGTACATCAACAAGGGGCATGATAGAGCAACTATTAAGATAGCGCGAACAAAGAATGCACCTTAGTTCGGGAGGGTGATGAAGTAAAAACTTATTTGGATTGCAGATATATTTCAGCTTCAGAAGCATCGCGGCGAATATTTGAGTTTGATGTTCATTACCACACTCAAGCGGTGGAGAGGTTAATGTTTCATTTGCCAGGAGTGCAAACTGTGTATTTTGATGAACAGAACAGTTAAATGATGTCCAAGGCAGGCATAATCTATTCAAAACTATGTTCAACATGTGGTTAGAGACTAATAGAACGTGTCACGTAGCTCACCAACTTACCTATGTCGATTTTCCTACTAAGTGGGTACGGGATAAGTCTATGAAGGAGTGGAGGATGAGACAAAAAGGAGAATGCATCGGTAGGATATACTATGCACATCCTATGTCAAGGGAGAGGTTTTATATGCATATGCTTTTAAATATTGTTCATGGACCTACATGCTATGAAGACATTAGAATAGTAAATGGTGTTGTTTTCAATATCTTCAAAGACGCATGCCTTGCATGGGTTTGTTAGACGATGGCAATGAGTGGGATGAGGCATTGGCTGAAGCTGCTTCATGGGCATCCCCAAACCGTCTACGAGAAATGTTTGCAATGTAGCTTTGTTTTTATGAGGTTTCAGATGCAAAACAACCGTGGGATAAACATTAGGAGAACTTTAGCAAGGATATGGATGGAGGTACATATGCAAGAATGGATGTAGGTCGCATGAGATGTCTTCGAATATGGTGAGATCAGAAGCATTACATGCTTTAGAAAAGATTATGCCCAGAAACAACATATCGCTAACCGAGTATGGGTCGGTAAGGGAAGCCGACCTTGGAAGTTTTCAATTGGTGGATAACATACTTCTATGTGATGAAGTGGACTATGATTGTGAATTGCTATGCATGGAAGCAAAAGAGTCAGTGCCATTACTAAATTCAGAGCAGAAAATGGTTTTCGATGTCATAGTCTACTCTATCCATAACATCAGTGGAGGGTTTTTTTTGTCTACGGAAGTGGAGGGATGGGGAAGACGTTTTTATGGAATACTTTAGCGTGCACTATACGAGCGGAAGGTAGAATTGCATTGGCAGTAGCATCTTCAGGCATTGAATCACTTCTACTTCCCGGTGGAAGAACTGCACATTCGAAGTTTAAAATTCCTATGTATCTCGATGACATGTCCACCTGCAACATTTCCAAGCAGTCATGTTTGGCTGATTTACTTAGATGTACGGATTTGATTATTTGGGATGATATGGTTCACCGAAATGCACTCGAAGCATTTGAAAAGTCATTGTCAGATATAGCCTCCACTGACTCGAATAACGATGATGGTTAAATTTTTGGTGGGAAGGCAGTTATACTGGGTAGGGATTTCAGGTAGACACTACCTTCTGTTTGTGAAGGTACAAGAGAGATGATTGTTCGCTCCTTTATAAATTATTGACCTTTGTGGCAGAGTGTAAAGTTTTCACTTTAACAATAAACATGAGATTGAAAAATAACAACTTACCGGTTGATGAAAGAGCAATGTTGTCGTCGTTTTCTAACTTGATTTTAGATGTAGGCGAAGGGAAGCTGAAATCTATGTCCTTAGACGAGGCTGAAGAACCTACTTGGATTCAAATACCTGATGAATATCTTATACCAAATGTAGATGATGCCATTCATACAATCGTGGAAATGTTGTATCCTGATTTGGATAAGAATATATTAAACAAATCCTATTTGCGGGAAAGGTGTATTCTGGCTTCAACAAACGATTGCGTTGAAGAAATTAATTCCTACACAATTGATCTGATAGGTGGTACCACGTAAACTTATTACAGCGCAAATTCAATCAGCCCAATGTCTGATATAAGCAAAGAACATCATCTTTTGTATCCTCTTAAATTTTTAAACACGTTAAAACTTTTAGGCCTACTGAACCATGAGTTACGTTTGAAAGTGGGTGTGTTGATAATGTTGATGAGGAATCTTAACCAAAATCTAGATTTATACAATAGAACGAGATTAATTGTTACGTAAATATCCACAAAGGTTATTGAAGCTGAGATTGTAACGGGGAACAATGTGGGTAGGAAAGTATTGATTCCGATGATAGTTTTAACCTTTGATGACACAAAGTGGCCATTTGTCCTACGTCGACGACAATTCCCAGTTGAAGTTTGCTTTGCAGTGACAATTAACAAAAATTAGGGTCAAACTTTTGAGTAGGTTAGAATTTATTTACCAAGGCCGGTTTTTACACATGGACAACTTTACATAGCACTTTCTAGAATGGCATCAATGTCTGGTTTGAAGATATTACTTGGCACTACTAAACCTGGTTTTCAAAAATACATGCAAAACATCGTTTACAAGGAAGTCTTCACAAATATTGCTGGCATGATGTTCTTTATCCATCATCCATAATTTTAAAGTACTGATTTTAATGTTCACATACAATTACTGTAAACTGAGGTTCAATGTGTTTCACATGAAATAGGTGTGGAAGGCATAAACGATGCCTTGATGATTTGTGACTGACGTCGCATTTTACTGACAATGGTAACCGGTAATTTGTTTGCAAACAACGGTTTATTACATAGCTTGAAATCTATATATATTATTTACAGGGTTTGTTGTCTTCAGAACACTGATAAATTAAGTGTGATAACTCTGTACATGGGTGTACGGTGTATTAACAAAGGTTTTTTTAACAGAAACATCATCATAATAAGCAAACCTGAAATATTGCCGTGAACAGAGCACCATCGAAAGAGAATATATAACGTAACAGCATACTGCATATAAGTACCTGATTTGCACATGCTATACTTGGCTGTTACCGGAAATCAGTGCACACAACATTAAAATATTTGTGAAATTTAACTTTGAAATACCAATATATTTGTACTGCATATTCATCATCGCTTGGATGCACTTCCTGCTTGTTAAATTGCAGATGTTGGCTGCTCATTTTTCCTACATAAAGTAATTCCATTAGCAGATTTATAATTGGCTACCATGTATTTTACAATTATACCTTTAAATTGCATGACCACCTCCAACCCATGTTTGAGTAGCCATGCTTTCAAAAATGTTAACACGTATTTGGAAATATGTTCACCTATCCTCTTAATATATGACCTGTTCAGTTATAATTGCACTGTGGTATATGAATTCAGAAGCGATCATTGTACACTCCCGGTTGTTTGAACCTGGTACCATCTGATTTTATTTCCATTTTCCTTAAATAAATGTTTTTTAAGTACTGTTGCGGTTGATTAGAATGTCCCTGTACCCACTATGCGTTACATTAGTTAGCGCTTTGCTTAAACATTAACAAATTTTTTTTCATTGGTGCAGATTTTTTTGTGATGTTAGAAAGAATTCAAATTTTTTCCACCAGACTGATCGTTGTCATAGATATATATCTGATTTATAAATCCAACATCACCAGTATTTTCTAGAAACACTAATTTGTTTGCAAATTATTTAACTATGATCAGCCAAAAAGAAAGTCCTAGTACTCTGTTATCACTGCCGTTACAGCCTTCGTGGTTTGGTACAACATTATTACTGTGCTCACCATCCAACTTCTGGCTGCCTTAATTTTAGATGAATTTTATGACCTTTTTGAGAACCAATTATCGGTTAAATTAATTGCTTACCTGATTAACTAAGACGTGGCTGATTTACAACCCTTCAAACAATTATTGAGTAGAATTGCTGCATTTCATGCATGAATATTCTCCAGTAGTGTATTGCTATAAATCATCACCTCAGTTTGGGGTTTTCCACGACAGACCGTCCTAATGCTACATTGTTGGAAAAAATATGATAGATGATTTAAATCAGTCATTGGTTATAATACGTTGTAAACATCCAATAGAGTTTTGAAAATATATGTGTGTGGAACCGATTTCATTATCACTGTATGTTACTTAATCCTGTATTATTTTGAACTACTGTCCGAACTCTTACCTAAACACTAACACTGCTTATTGATTATTGGAGGGACGTTATTACTTAAGTTCAATCTCTCCACAATCCTTTTGTTTACCTTCTTCAAATATTTTTTAATCATTTTTTAATCTTTGTTCCATGGTCCTGCCAAAAGTGAGTGCACTTTTAGAGGAACATCTATTCTCCTTAAAAATACATGCATACATAATATTTCATTAGAATGCACAATCACTTTTTGTTGAATAGCTATAGCATATATTTTACTTAATTAACGGTATGTGCACTCTGATTGGTACTATTGGTCAAAATCTGTCCCTTCTTGGTTCAATTCCTGACTTGGTTGTTTTACCGCACATCCTTCATTTCCTACGTTATCACATTAAGTCGAATCAACTATTTGTACTATTTACTATTCTTCAACTACCCTTTTGTTAAATCAACTATCACCTAAGCTAATACTATGTGTGTATTGCATATTAAATCAAACACTTAGATTCTATTTCTAGTAGGACAACTAGGTGAGCATTGGCAAAACTTTGATTTTTTTTTGCGACAAGGTAGGAAAACATATGTGATAAGGTATTGTAGATGAGGTATAAGATGGACGTGCAGATTATTCATGGAAAAGAACATGTGTTATCAAAAATTAATTAGCCAAACCTGTACAGAAAATTGTATGTGCAGTCGAACAAATATCATGTAGATGTCATGTGTGATGTTATTATATTTACAAATAGTTTTAAACTATTACAAAGTTGTGTAAATAGTGCGACTATTTTATTCCTAACCATCAAACATTCAATTCTCTCGATGCTGGAATATGTAAACATGTGTAACGTTGAAGTTTATTGTTCACACCATGATTTTAGGCATCAATATATACTTCGGGTATTCCTTATTCAACATTTTGATATTTTTTCATGACATGCGCACATGGTGACTGTGTTCTAATTAATATTTTGAAGATTGATTAATATACCAATTATATACCTTGTGTCTACCTTTTACTACAAACTATAGCCTATGTTATAGCTAATCTTGTGTCCAAACATGACATTTGATTATTTAGTTGGTAATAAAATTGCTAACTCAAAAGAAAACATTATGAATTTTGGATTATATACAGCTCTAACTAGCATATGAATTTTCTTCAGAGGATGTTTGACAAGTTGAAAACATCCGTATCCGCATGACCGCCCTGATCGTGAAGACTGATGAGAGGAGGAAACTTAAACTTCTCAAAGTTCAAAACTGAAAAATCATTCTCACCTGCATGCCATATATTATATGCTGCCTTTTTATGGACTTTCGAGAATTCGAGTGTAACAACCAGGTATTTTCAACCATTCGCATCCATTATAAGTGTATAGGTAGACACTCATGCAGGAATTGAATTGCTCAAAATACCGCGTTGTAAATAAAAATTTGGCAAATCTCAGAATATACAGTAAATAAAAATCACAGATCACAGACACGGAGTAATAATAATGCAGCGGAAGTAAAAGAGATAGTAGTTCATGAAGCTACTATATAAATATATCAGAGTTACATAAGATACAACAGAAGAAATAAAGTAAAAGAGAAGTCTCGATACATAGAAATCTACTAATACAATAGCTGGAAAGGACCAACAGGCTGAAAAGATAAAACTTGACAAGTAGATAATCTCCAGAAAGTGGAAATCCAAATCTGTGAATAACTCAGGCTGACCCGAGCGTAAATAAAAATGCAAACACTCGAGTCAGGACATACATACTTATACAATGTAAACCAACTCAAGTGAACTATAGTAAAGGTACAAGTAACTTAGAAGATGCTCGGGACCGCCCATCCTCTAAGGATCCGTTAAACTGTTTACTATGTAGTAATATACGCTATATACAGTAGTGTCTAATCACCAAAGTATAATCATATAGAAAATAGCATTAAGAGGATGGTGAACCTTAACGCGGTCGGATCTTTAAAACCAAAATCGTAATGGGCTCGCTATAAGGGGATGACACGGCACGCGAGGCAATGCCAGGGTGGATACACCGTTTGCACTCCCGGAATGGTGGTGACGGCAAGCCAGCAGCTTCCGCCCACCTCGAACAATACCCCCGAATCAAAGTGGCGCCACATATCGAATCACAAAAGTAATAGAATGGTTTCCAATGGAACATGCTCGATGAAAGGGTGCGACCCTTTGTGTAGCTCGGTATAGCTCCTGTTTTAGTCATTAATGCCAACTCACGGGAGTTGGGTCCACGTAATATACCTCGAGAACGTCGCCACCATCCTACTTCATTCTGGAATCTCCACCGCGTACACAGTTATTAAAGTGGTTTTCGGTATTGGCCGGCTATAAGACAATATCCGATCCCGGTCTCTTTAACAACCAATCGTTATTATAACCCGTAGTTATAACTTTAAAAAAAAATATATACTTCAAAATAAAATATCATTTCAACCCAAATCTTTATCAAAATAAAGATTAAATTATTTCCAAACCATTTCAATATATCATCATACCATATCTTTCAATTCAAATATTTATCAAAATAAATATCAAGTCATTTCTAACCATTTTAATATATTAAATTATCATATCCTTTAAAAATTTCCTTTCAAATCAATTTAATATATTTAAAATATCATATCCTTCAAAACATCCTTTTTAAATCATTTTATTATCAAAATATCATATCTTTCAAACTTCATCCCAAAACATTTTTAATATCAAAATATCATATCTTTCAAAACTTCATTTCAAAACATTTTAATATATCAAAATATCATATCTTTTCAAAACCACATTTCAAATCATTTTAATATATCAAAATAGCTATATTTTTCAAAACCACATTTCAAATCATTTTGATATATCAAAATATCATATCTTTTCGAACCACATTTCAATCATTTAATATATCAAAATATCAAAACCACATTCATTTCAAATCATTATTCATTTTATTCAATTTAAAATACCATTTTCACATTTCAAAACAGTTTATATTCAAAAAAATCATTTTTAATCATTAAAATGAAGTTATTATGTTCAATAATTAAATTATTAAATTTCCAAAATTTTCAACTTTCAAAGTTCATTTATTCACTTAAGTTTATCAGAACAGTGAAAATTCACTTTTCGTGGCATTTAGAAAACGCTACGAAAAGATACATTCAAAACAGTTCAATTTAACAAAAGACAACATTTTAAAATGTTGTAATAGGGTTTACTTAAATTTCCAATGAACTTAGTTAAATTCAAAAATTATAGCACTTACAAAAATTGCTATAATAGCTTTTAATTCAATTTAGCTTTTTAGTTCATTATCATCAACTACAGCATTTACAGATGCTGTAATATCATTTACATTGTAATTAATAGCATTTCAAAAATGCAGTCAATTAACTTCAAATATTCAATATAATTTCTCACCAATTATATTTTATTATTTAAAACATTTTTAACTCATAAAATCATACATTTTCACATTTATAAACATCATTTAATTTTCCTCAAGTTCATGATTTTATAAAGTTAAATTTCCATTCAAAAATCAAGATTTAATAATAATTCACTTATTAAATTGCAATGTTCAATTTTAAATTCATTGCATTAAATTTCAACTTAACACTTAAGTTCAAATTCTCAAATATAACTTAGTTTTATTTTTATTTACTTAACTAAAAGTTCATTTTTAAGTCAATTTCATAAATTTCCAATTTAGTTATATTTCAAAATTTCAACTTAAAGTATTCATTCATTTCACATTTCAACTTTATTAAAAATCATTAATATGATATAAAATCACTTTGAATTCATTTAAATTCAAATTATCATAAATTTATCATAATTTCATATTCAATTTAATTTCCAATTATAATTAAATTAAATTTTCCAAAATAACTTACGTTCAAAATTTTCTAACTTTTCATTAATTCATTTTACTTCAATTATTCAGAAAATCAATAATATTTTACAAAAATCCTTTTTAATTAGATTTAAATCAAAATGTTTTAATATTTACATTTCTAAAAAAAAATTAAAAAATTTAGAAAACATATATTAACTACGGGTCTGTATATAATTTTCTACACTAGGAAAAGTGATACGGGTAATATATCATTTCAACCCGTAATTTACAAAGAAAATACGGGTTTTATCATTTCAAACCCGCAGTCCCAAGTAAATGAAATAAATTGAGAATCATTCCGGCCTATCATTTCAGCCCATAACAATTTTCCCTTATTCTAAACTCCATTCGGGTATGTATCATTTCAACCCATAGTGATTTCTAATTTACAGGGAACTTGCAGTGTGATAAACTGATAAAATATACAGAGTAGCATGAAATAACAGTAACATATGATATAACAGGTGTAATAATGGTGTGAACATCATATGATAATAATATAAGCAGTTATAACATGTTAATATAGTTCTATAGATTCATAAGGTGTCAATTTACTACTTATATAAGTACATAATGTCTGGTGAGAAATACTCACTTTTTTTTTGCTGGAGATATCAATTAAAATGAAACAACGGATCCAGAAGGCACGACCTTTGATTTGATTGGAGAGAAATAGCCAAGATATCATCTTGTAAACAACCCCAAAACAAGACAATATAACTGATGAATATTCAACCAAAATATGTTGAAATAAATTGAAATTGGAAGGCAACAAAGAGAAGATAACTTGACCTTGCTACAACCATTCAAAAGCTCGACTAAGGGGTTCTTTTTCCCAGCCATGATGATGGTATGAGTGTGGGAGAGACAAGGTTAATTGCCTTGAATACATGAGACAAAACAATACAAAAAATATAAGTTACAACACGAATTAACATCAAACAACATAAGAATTCAAAGCCCAAAACAATGCCAATTTCTTTGCACTTGCTCTCAACCTCATATATTTCAGTTAGGCAGTGGTTAAGTTCGGCCTAGGGGTGGAAAGTGGTCTGGTTTGGGTTCCATGTGGGTCAGCGTATGTTGGGTTGAAGGGTGATGAAGTATAGATGCAACAATCACTACTACAAGGCAATCTACATCATTTCAAAGCTACAAATTGGTTCGGCCCTAGGTCCTATGGGCAAGGCCAGGTGTCCAGAAGGTGTTGGCTAATGTGCCAGGGGGTGGTGGTCAGGTCAGAGCTGGTGGTGGTAGTGGAAGTGGCGGCAAAAGGTGGATGAAGGTGATGGTACCAAAACAAGGTCAGCTTGAGGGCATAGGTGATGGATTTTGTGGATTTGGTGGTGGTGCTTGCCTTGGGGTTGCTTGGCCTGCCATGGTGGTGATCTAGGGTGGATGATGATCAGAGAATAAAGTGGTGGAGGTTGGCCTAGATCTGGTTGAGGAGGAGTGGAGCCATGAAGTTGAGAACAAGTTGCAAAATCACATAGAAAAACTAGAAAACAAGAGAAGAGAAGAAGATTTTACCAAATTTTTGCAAGATGGAGGCCATGATTTTTTTTAGGGTTGAGAAGCTTTGAGAATACGTGAAAAAGATGAGAGAATGCAGCTGAAAAGAATAGAGAAAGGTACGGCCAAAATAAATTGTGTATTGATTGAAAAAAAAACGGTGAAACGACTTTACGTTTCTTAGCTTTTAAAACCTTCCATACTTCCTTTTCTTTTAAATCAAGTAAAACAAAATAAACTTCAGCAAGTACATCTAAAACCCAAAAAAAGTGAAAAAAATAAAAATATATAATTAAATTTAAAGAAAATATAAAAAGAATTAAGGAAATTTCTTAAAAATTAAAAACAGGGTTCAAAAATTACAATTAAAACATCAATGACTTTGGAAAAATATCTACTTCATTTTAAAAATATTCTAAAGCAAAAAATTTGAAATAAAATAATTGATTTATCATTTCTAAAATAAAATAAATAATTAAATTGGAGAAAAATAGAAAAGAACTAAAGAAAATGTTTAAAAATTGAAAATAGGGCATGGAAATTACAAGAAAAATACTACTAGCTCTAGAAAAATTCCTACCTCACTTCAAAAATATTAAAATACAAAAACATACATAAAATAACATATCAATACATGTTACAATAAAATATGACAAAGAAAAATAAAATTTATACTATTTAAAATAACAAAATTGCAGAATAAACAAATTACACTCAATATTGAAATATACATAACTTTCACAATTTACATCCGTTTCCAACGAAACAAAAAGCAATGTTCTTAAAATTTTATGTACTTTCATAATAAAAGCTAAAATTTAAATTTTCAAACTTTTAAAAATTTAAATTAAAAGTCAAAGTTTGACTATTTTGACCAAAAATTCACTTTTTGGAAAATATTCTTTTTAGTCATGCTTTGGAATGATAATTCATATCAAAACTAAAGTTTATCATTCAAAATAAATAAAATAAGTTTTTAAATCAAAAATTCAATTAAAATAATTAAAATATACAAAAAAAATAAATCACAAAATACAGGGTTGTTACACTCTCTCCAACTCAAAACTTTTCGTCCCCGGAAAGGAATGAGGTACGGGAAAGCACAGAAAAAGATAGAGTGAAACAAGATTAGGACAAGATGACAAGGAGAAGGAAATTATACATGATAACTATTGTGACAGGTAAGTTTAACAAGATGGAGACGATCTTTCCAAGATCCTCCGGAATCAAGAACACAAGCACGAAAAGGTGGATTCAAAATGAGTACCAAAAATTATCAAAGATTATAGAAGATTTCTAAATAGAAAGATTATAGAAAGATGCCTATACCAGTCTATAGCAAGATGAGGATGATAAGGACAACCAAAAGGTAGTTTGAAAAACAAAATAAGCAAATAAATTTGAAAGCATGGAAATTTCACCTTAAATGAGAATAAATCTTTTACACAAGTTAAATAAATCTTAACTATCTCAAATTTCATTATCTTATTATCCAATCATCTAAAATTAACAATTTTTAAAACCATGGGTTTGAAAAATAATCATTTATTGCACTCACAATGTACTTAATAAATTTTATTCTTCTTTATTCCTAATTAAAATTAAATCTATTCCTCCCAATATATTTGTCACTTATGTTAAACATACTTACACTTATTATAACTGCTTTCTTTTATTCTTAGTTCTTTTAACATTATTTTATTGTAAGTTATTCAATTACCCTTTATTAAATTTACCTCTGTTAATCATTTTATAATTAAAATTTAAGTGTATAACATTTATTATAACCACTCAAATTTCATTTATAAAAATCTTTTTATATTGTATATTATCCAATTACATTGTTAACTTCGAAAGTTAAGGTAAGTTATATTTGAATGCAATTGTATTATACAAATAAAACTTTCCAATTCAATCATTTCAAGCTTAAATCATTTATTCAAAAAATTTGATATTCTTTTTATAATTGAAATTATTCTTTAAAAATAAAATTTAAGAATTAAATTTCCGATTTCTTCAAACCATTTAGAGATAACTAAAGGTATGTACATAGTTTATCAAATCAAATTTAAATCATATATCTATATATATTACAAATCAAGTCATATTTTAGAAATTCAATTCAAATCAATTTGATTTATTGTAGTAAGTCTACAGAGCGGTCTCTTCACTTCGAAACTCGAAAATGAACGTTGATGATGTCGCGATCATCACCGAAGTTATTTTCCAGCGACAAAGAGAAGAGCACTAATTTTTAAACTTTCAAGTTCTTTGAAAACAAATTTCTACTCGAAAATACTTTAAATAATATAAACTTTTAAAACTTTTAAACACAAGGTTTGAAACCATCGGAAATTAAATTCCCAGATTTCTTGTTCTAAATTCATTTCAGTTCCCAAATCAATTTATAACTATCTATAAATTCATTTATAGAACAATAAATGATAAATCAAGTACTATCACTTCAAATAATCAATTTAAATCAGTTTATTAAGCTCCATAAATTTACTTATATATCAAAATTTATTTCATTAACCAAATTTTAAAATAATATTGTGTCAGTTTTTTCTGTCAAAGTGTTTTGGAAATCTTATCGATAGTGTTGATCAGACGAATCGATCAGAAACCCAATTCAACATCAACAACTCAAACAACACAATATATAAAACAAAACATAGATATACAAGTATAGTTCAAAATGTTTGGAGATAGGTTAGAAACAAAAGACAAGATGATTAAATAACAAAATAGGGAGGTGGATAAGCTTAAGTAAATCACGGGCAACCTTAACCGGGTCAACCGTGACTTAAAGAATAAGATCAATGTGGATTTTTCTGGGGTAAATCTACATTCAATCTCAAGAGTTAGAGTTTGGGATAACAAAAGATATTAGCATCTAAACCAAGGATATACATAAATCTCTGGTGAATCGATGCTAATTGTAAGAGAGTTTCCCCTTTCTTTCAATTCAATTTGAAACTGGCGTGACCGCCGACTCGCTAGAAAGATCATTCGAAGCGGAGTTATGGAATACTCCAGAGTCAAAAGAAGATGAATAGTGAAGGACACGAATGGATTTTGTAACCGTAGGGAACGTTCCAAAATTCAAAGGAATCGAGTCAAAAGGGAGAGATTCAAACACGAATGAAAGTGATTCTGTAAATACATTCACTCCATATGCTGAGTTTTGCCTAGAGCTACCAAAGCTCCGATACCAACTGTAACAACCAGGCATTTTCAACCATTCGCATCCATTATAAGTGTATAGGTAGACACTCATGCCCGAATTGAATTGCTCAAAATGCCGCGTTGTAAATAAAAATTTGGCAAATCTTAGAATATACAGTAAATAAAAATCACAGATCACAGACACAGAGTAATAATAATACAGCGGAAGTAAAAGAGATAGTAGTTCATGAAGCTACTATATAAATATATCAGAGTTACATAAGATACAACAGAAGAAATAAAGTACAAGAGAAGTCTCAATACATAGAAATCTACTAATACAATAGCTGGAAAGGACCAACAGGCTGAAAAGATAAAACTTGACAAGTAGATAATCTCCAAAAAGTGGAAATCCAAATCTGTGAATAACTCAGGCTGACCCGAGCGTAAATAAAAATACAAACACTCGAGTCAGGACATACATACTTATACAATGTAAACCAACTCAAGTGAACTATAGTAAAGGTACAAGTAACTTAGAAGATGCTTGGGACCGCCCATCCTCTAAGGATCCGTTAAACTATTTACTATGTAGTAATATACGCTATATACAGTAGTGTCTAATCAGTAAAGTATAATCATATAGAAAATAGCGTTAAGGGGATGGTGAACCTTAACGCGGTCGGATCTTTAAAACCAAAATCGTAGTCGGCTCGCTATAAGGGGATGACACGGCACGCGAGGCAATGCCAGGGTGGATACATCGTTTGCACTCCCGAACCGGTGGTGACGGCAAGCCAGCAGCTTCGCCCACCTCGGACAATATCCCCGAATCAAAGTGGCGCCACATATCGAATCACAAAAGTAATAGAATGGTTTCCAATGGAACATGCTCGATGAAAGGGTGCGACCCTTTGTATAGCCCGGTATAGCTCCTGTTTTAATCATTTATGCCAACTCATGGGAGTTGGGTCCACGTATTATACCTCGAGAACGTCGCCACCATCCTACTTTATTCTGGAATCTCCACCGCGTACACAGTTGTTAAAGTGGTTTTCGGTATTGGTCGGCTATAAGACAATATCCGATCCCGGTCTCTTTAACAACCAATGGTTATTATAACCCGTAGTTATAACTTTAAAAAAAAAATTATACTTCAAAATAAAATATCATTTCAACCCAAATCTTTATCAAAATAAAGATTAAATTATTTCCAAACCATTTCAATATATCATCATACCATATCTTTCAATTCAAATATTTATCAAAATAAATATCAAATCATTTCTAACCATTTTAATATATTAAATTATCATATCCTTTAAAAACTTCCTTTCAAATCAATTTAATATATTTAAAATATCATATCCTTCAAAACATCCTTTTTAAATCATTTTATTATCAAAATATCATATCTTTCAAAACTTCATTCCAAAAAATTTTTAATATCAAAATATCATATCTTTCAAAACTTCATTTCAAAACATTTTAATATATCAAAATATCATATCTTTTCAAAACCACATTTCAAATCATTTTAATATATCGAAATAGCTATATTTTTCAAAACCACATTTCAAATCATTTTAATATATCAAAATATCATATCTTTTCGAACCACATTTCAATCATTTAATATATCAAAATATCAAAACCACATTCATTTCAAATCATTATTCATTTTATTCAATTTAAAATACCATTTTCACATTTCAAAACAGTTTATATTCAAAAAATTCATTTTTAATCATTAAAATGACGTTATTATGTTCAATAATTAAATTATTAAATTTCCAAAATTTTCAACTTTCAAAGTTCATTTATTCACTTAAGTTTATCAAAACAGTGAAAATCCACTTTTCATGGCATTTAGAAAACGCTACGGAAAGATACGTTCAAAACAGTTCAATTTAACAAAAGACAACATTTTAAAATGTTGTAATAGGGTTTACTTAAATTTCCAATAAACTTAGTTAAATTCAAAAATTATAGCACTTGCAAAAATTGCTATAATAGCTTTTAATTCAATTTAGCTTTTTAGTTCATTATCATCAACTACAGCATTTACAGATGCTGTAATATCATTTACATTGTAATTAATAGCATTTCAAAAATGCAGTCAATTAACTTCAAATATTCAATATAATTTCTCAACCAATTATATTTTATTATTTAAAACATTTTTAACTCATAAAATCATACATTTTCACATTTATAAACATCATTTAATTTTCCTCAAGTTCATGATTTTATAAAGTTAAATTTCCATTCAAAAATCAAGATTTAGTAATAATTCACTTATTAAATTGCAATGTTCAATTTTATATTCATTGCATTAAATTTCAACTTAACACTTAAGTTCAAATTCTCAAATATAAGTTATTTTTATTTTTATTTACTTAACTAAAAGTTCACTTTTAAGTCAATTTCATAAATTTCCAATTTAGTTATATTTCAAAATTTCAACTTAAAGTATTCATTCATTTCACATTTCAACTTTATTAAAAATCATTAATATGATATAAAATCACTTTGAATTCATTTAAATTCAAATTATCATAAATTTATCATAATTTCATATTCAATTTAATTTCCAATTATAATTATATCAAATTTTCCAAAATAACTTACGTTCAAAATTTTCTAACTTTTCATTAATTCATTTTACTTCAATTATTCAGAAAATCAATAATATTTTACAAAAATCCTTTTTAATTAGATTTAAATCAAAATGTTTAATATTTACATTTCTAAAAAAAAAAATAAAAAATTTAGAAAACATATATTAACTACGGGTCTGTATATAATTTTCTACACTAGGAAAAGTGATACGGGTAATATATCATTTCAACCCGTAATTTACAAAGAAAATCCGGGTTTTATCACTTCAAACCCGCAGTCCCAGTAAATGAAATAAATTGAAAATCATTCAGGCCTATCATTTCAGCCCATAACAATTTTCCCTTATTCTAAACTCCGTTCGGGTATGTATCATTTCAACCCATAGTGATTTCTAATTTACAGGGAACTTGCAGTGTGATAAACTGATAAAATATACAGAGTAGCATGAAATAACAGTAACATATGATATAACAGGTGTAATAATAGGTGTGAACATCATATGATAATAATATAAGCAGTTATAACATGTTAATATAGTTCTACAGATTCGCAGGGTGTCAATTTACTACTTATATAAGTACATAATGTCTGGTGAGAAATACTCACTTTTTTTTGCTGGAGATATCAATTAAAATGATACAACGGATCCAGAAGGCACGACCTTTGATTTGAGTGGAGAGAAATAGCCAAGATATCATCTTGTAAACAACCCCAAAACAAGACTATATAACTTATGAATATTCAACCAAAATATGTTGAAATAAATTGAAATTGGAAGGCAACAAAGACAAGATAACTTGACCTTGCTACAACCATTCAAAAGCTCGACTAAGGGGTTCTTTTTCCCAGCCATGATGATGATATGAGTGTGGGAGAGACAAGGTTAATTGCCTTGAATACATGAGACAAAACAATATAAACAATATAAGTTACAACACGAATTAACATCAAACAACATAAGAATTCAAAGCCCAAAACAATGCCAATTTCTTTGCACTTGCTCTCAACCTCATATATTTTAGTTAGGTAGTGGTTAAGCTCGGCCTAGGGGTGGAAAGTGGTCTGGTTTGGGTTCAATATGGGTCAGCGTATGTTGGGTTGAAGGGTGATGAAGTATAGATGCAACAATCACTACTACAAGGCAATCTACATCATTTCAAAGCTACAAATTGGTTCGGCCCTAGGTCCTATGGGCAAGGCCAGGTGTCTAGAAGGTGTTGGCTGATGTGCCAGGGTGTGGTGGTCAGGTCAGAGCTGGTGGTGGTGGTGGAAGTGGCGGCAAAAGGTGGATGAAGGTGGTGGTACCAAAACTAGGTCAGCTTGAGTGCATAGGTGATGGATTTTGTGGATTTGGTGGTGGTGCTTGCCTTGGGGTTGCTTGGCCTGCCATGGTGGTGATCTAGTTAGTGGATGATGATTAGAGAATAAAGTGGTGGAGGTTGGCCTAGATCTGGTTGAGGAGGAGTGGAGCCATGAAGTTGAGAACAAGTTGCAAAATCACATAGAAAAACTAGAAAACAAGAGAAGAGAAGAAGATTTTACCAAATTTTTGCAAGATGGAGGCCATGATTTTTTTTAGGGTTGAGAAGCTTTGAGAATACGTGAAAAAGATGAGAGAATGCAGCTGAAAAGAATAGAGAAAGGTACGGCCAAAATAAATTGTGTATTGATTGAAAAAGAAACGGTGAAACGACTTTACGTTTCTTAGCTTTTAAAACCTTCCATACTTCATTTTCTTTTAAATCAAGTAAAACAAAATAAACTTCAGCAAGTACATATAAAACCGGAAAAAAGTGAAAAAAAATAAAAAATATATAATTAAATTTAAAGAAAATATAAAAAGAATTAAGGAAATTTCTTAAAAATTGAAAACAGGGTTCAAAAATTACAATTAAAACATCAATGGCTTTGGAAAAATATTTACTTCATTTTAAAAATATTGTAAAGCAAAAATTTTGAAATAAAATAATTTATTTATCATTTATAAAATTAAATAATTAATTAAATTGGAGAAAAATAGAAAAGAACTAAAGAAAATGTTTAAAAATTGAAAACAGGGCATGGAAATTACAAGAAAAATACTACTAGCTCTAGAAAAATTCCTACCTCACTTCAAAAATATTAAAAGACAAAAACATACATAAAATAACATATCAATAAATATTACAATAAAATATGATAAAGAAAAATAAAATTTGTACTATTTAAAATAACAAAATTGCAGAATAAACAAATTACACTCAATATTGAAATATACATAACTTTCATAATTTACATCCGTTTCCAACGAAATAAAAAGCAGTGTTCTTAAAATTTTATGTACTTTCATAATAAAAGATAAAATTTAAATTTTCAAACTTTTAAAAATTTAAATTAAAAGTCAAAGTTTGACTATTTTGACCAAAAATTCACTTTTTGAAAAATATTCTTTTTAGTCATGCTTTGTAATGATAATTCATATCAAAACTAAAGTTTATCGTTCAAAATAAATAAAATAAGTTTTTAAATCAAAAATTCAACTAAAATAATTAAAATATACAAAAAAAATAAATCACAAAATACAGGGTTGTTACATCGAGCTTTGTAGTGAAACCATGTGTACTTTCTTATTCTTATCATATTTCAGTACTTTGAATTAGAATTATGTATGTTTTATGCTCGCACCTAAGATTTAATTAAATTATAGTTTCACAATCGTTTATTTTTTAACTGTTCTCTGCTATTAATCTCCAACACATAGTAACTACTTATGTTTCCTGCATGAAAGCGTTCATGAATATTTAGTCCAAAACCATGTGCAATATCTATCTTATAAGGAAATATCTATCTTATAAGGATGCGTGTGAAGTCAAGCCATTCTGGACACAAATCTGATACCATATACGTAGTAAACGTCAAACTGCTACTCTGCTGGTCGGTATTGTATTTGTGTAGATGTTACATGGTATATGCTTGGTCTGACCGTGTCCAACTCAATATTGCTGTATTTGTACAAATGTTATATGATTAACTAGGATGTAAAACCCAACGTATTTAACTCTTAACTAACATATTTTATGCTGTTGTAGTGGTCCTATCCGCAACAGTACGTACCAAGCTCTCTTTTGCATGCAACACAATTTCCATCTACTCCTTACTACCCATTTCCAGCACATATTTCTGGTAGTTTGCACAACCTATCTTCATTTCAATATGTTGTTGAATCTAACATATACTTATTGCTGTCAGTGTGGACCTGACTACCTGATTTTTCTGACTGTTATATGCATGAACAGTAGTCATAAAACTGTATTTGTCTAAATTTAATATCAGACTGCAACCGTAACTTCATATTTGTTTGGCTGAGGAAACATTACAACTGATTTAAAGCAATATTTTAGACGCATTTCTATTTTAACCTACAAACACAAGTAGTTACAGCCTTGGTTTAGTTACTGGCTAAGGTGTGGACCACATGCATCATCAACACAGAATTACTAAAATAAGTGGGTGATAGTTTTTTAGCCACAACAAGTTCCACAACCTTAGTACATCCTCGGTACACGAACTTCTCCCACTCATAATACCTTCCAGAAATGTATTACAAAATGATTGGAAACAAAAACGTACCCTCGAATTCAGATAGTTAAATATTCTTTCAACCGCTACCCGCAACATGCAGCTACTCACAAACTGCAGGAGTGTGGTTGTGCTGTTTGTAATATTTGTATTTTTTTCCTACGTCTGGATGCTCACAAACTGTAATACAAATTAAATAATTACTGTCACAAAAAGTGGGAAGTTGAGGTTAAGTGCACCATCATGCTGACAGTTTAACCTTGTTCTTGTGGAACACACCATTTTATGAAGATAGTCTGTACTCTCCTTTCTCCATTTCATAAACTTGCAGCAACTTCTACCTTTCTTCTCAACTGGCTTACTAAAATCAATGGAAACAACCTATTGCTTTCGAAACTGGTGTTTGGTACAAACTAGAATACCGTTCTTGTCCGAGTGGCTAGGCTGTGGAAATTGATCGGTCAGGGAACAAACGAAGTTTACGCATTGAACATGAATTTGTCGACATCGAGGTATGGTACTGACTACTGTTGTTGTCGAGTTGGGTAGTATGCTTCCTTTTTTTCTTCCTCCCGTCCCTCTTTTGATATTCATACAATTAAGGAAACACATGTTAAATCGCCTGTGCACTAGGATTGGTATTAATTTTGATTATATTCTCTTTGTTGCTCAACCGTGCTGCCCCTGGTCAGAAAGCATGTAGCGGTAATAATTTGTCTGTGCATGTATATAAATCCATTTGTTTTCTGCACTTGCATTATGCAACTTGGACCTTTCTACTGTATGGTTCATACGTGACAGCAAAAACATTTGATATCAGTTATTTAGTTTACATTTGTTTATTACCATTTCTCAACTTTGTTGTGGGATCCTTAACAAATTTGTTCGTATCTGAGACGAGCAATGCTGTATATTTCAAAGCACTGTCCTTATTTACCACAATACAATGTAACATCTGCTACCAATCTGCGTGTTGCTACCTGCATCTGTTACTTTCTGTCGGCATGTGGATTAGTCCACGTATCACAACCTATCTCCTTCCACTAAAAATAAATGTTATTTGTGACAGGGAAATGAGAAGGTGGCAACAGTTCAAAAACATATACTGCATCAGTTTGAAAGCATGTTTGAAGAACCTTCAGTGTACGACGTGATACGATTCAACGTCCAGAACGCTGAAACAACATACAGAACTGTACCTTACGACTGGACAATAGTTCTACGAACTGATACCGAGGCAGTCAAGGTAGCAGATGCAGTGGACAAAATACCATGGTATAAGTTTGCCTTTGCTGATGAAAGCACAATTATAACCCGGCTATGCCGTATAGATAACCTTACGGGTACTTTCATCCCTCTATATATATCACCTGTTTGCATTAATAAAGGTTTCCCACTCATGTTGTACACTTGTGACTTATTACAGATTTGGGTGGTATATTACGTGCTATGACTAATGTATTTGCTGCAACTTCTAAAAGCAGAACACAAACACTGAAATGAGAGTTGTATGTGGAAAGAAATAGGTGCGACCATTTTAACCTTTTTTTATGCAATCAATCAATTGCTGCATTAATTTTATTTACCGGATAGTGGGAATACAAGTGTAATGGGAATACGCATACTCATCCCAATAAAGATGTACCAATGTTCCGATTTCACGCACTGAAGAACATTGGAAGTTCTGAAATACCGCGGGAGCGGCCATTAAAACCAATTTAAGAATTAATTTTCCCCATTGACAAGCAATTATACTCCATAGTTATAGACCTCGTTTATTACTAAATGTATGCGTTTGTCTTTTTTTTTACTGTTTCTGTTTTTCTGTCATCCTATATCTCCTCCCTGTACAAAGCTTATGTTTGCTTGGTGGAAGATATCTATGCACATTCATTAATAACTTTATGCATGACAACAAGGGTATGTTATAGCATTTTTAACGAATGTTAATATCAGCAGGGTTGTCACCTATTTCATTCAAAATGTAGGTTACTTTTAGGGGCAAAAGGATAACATATTATAAAAGAAACACGAGGATTGGCTGCATTTTTTGTTCATCTGATTTTCTGACCATATCCCCTTCCAACTGCAAAACATTTCTGTGTATTCTACATACCGCGGATTCGGTAGACATGTTCTGCCTGCTTGATAAATGTAGAAGATCAAGTGTGTAGTGCTATTTTTTTCTGCTATATGACCACAGTACTGCAACGTGTATGGTCGTACGTTATTCCATTATGGTCTACAACAGGATGCTTTTGTTATTTTACAGTGATATACATAAATTTGTCATATGTTCACCTATTACTGTAATATCGCGTACAGTAAGGCAAATAATACTCAATCTGAAATGTAAGCCACTGACTGTGATGGAAACCATACAAATGTAAATATCAGGTGTTTTAGTCACCGTTAAAAAAACGGCAACATGGCAAGCACTTGGTTTCCACTAAAAAAAGGTAGCATTTCAGTTGGAAACATTACTTCAAAATCAAATCCATTACGGACATAAAAAAAGAGCAAAAATAAGGGTGGATAGTTTCAAAATTTAGTAGTTATAAAGTTTACAGGAGTCTCAGTCATTACAAACACATCTTATAGTTACCCATCTTCACCTTTAACTCCAACGGAAATTTATCATGGTGTTTCACAACTTACATACTGCATACCATGCCTCAAAACAACGAGCAATTAGATAAGAACAACATTACTAATGCAAATCCTTATGAACAAGATGCTTTTTTTAGTAGCCATGTGATACCCAGAATCAAACCATTGCACGTGGTCCATCAACCAACAAAGCGCACAAAAATCATTCTGCAATCAAAGTGAAGCATTGTCAGATTTCATTCGTCCAAAGTTGCACATTCATTACAATATTTCATACCACGCAGCACATAACTTCTGAATTTCAGAACCGTGTGAAAAAAATAGCTTGTTATTCATAGGCATGACCATAGTTTATACACCATTACCGTACATGATTCCTACGTTTAAGAATACTCCTTAACTATAATAAAAATATAGATGTTATGCTTTATCGATTAGATGCAATTTCATTTCATGTTGTGGTTGTGTTTTTGTTCATGTCTATCCCATCACATCACATGCACCACATACCTCTACTAACTTCATACTTGATTCAACACCGCCCATGTGCGTAGCACGGGCCACTCACTAGTTATTTATGAAATTAAAAGTTTTTGTCAAATTCACTTTCATTCAACATTACCTACACAAGTTCTGAATTTTCACCGTTTACTTCAACCGAAATTAATCACCAAACTGATTAAGTTACAACTTGTATTTAAAGAAACTGCAGAGAATTATTGGTATATATAAAATAATGATAAAAGTATGTCATAAACATGAACATATACGTGGTTTGAGGATTTTTTAATTTTTAATTTTTTTGAAATCTTTCTTCTTCTAGTAGGGTTGACATCTCTTGTCATGGGTGCCTAGGTTTTTGAATTATATTCTGTAGGTCATTGAGACCATGAAAACAGTGCTAATATTTTATTTCTCTTCTAACCATGTGTCAATATGTTAAATTTAAGTTGGACCTTTAAGAAATGTGGTAAGTAAAATATGTTTAAATAGTTAGATTGTTTTCTCGGTGCAAAACTCAAGAAATATCTAGAAATCAACAGGTATACATCAAGAATTAATACAAATGCATTAACTTAATATAATAATTATTATTGTATTAACCGTGTCCTAATAGATGTAATAGTCAAAATATAAAGTCAAATCTACATAATCAAATTAGATTAACATAATAGCATGCACTTGTTAATTATCAAAAAGAATAAAAAAAATTAGAATTGAGTATTAAAAATGAATGAACAACTTAAAGTATTAACTTTTAGGACTAATCAAAATTTTACCATATGTCTTCTTAGGAAGCACTTGGTATAATTGAATGAGACCAAAATTAAAATTGAAATTTCAATATTGAACTTTAATAATGAAAAATTATATGCACTTATTAAATATTTCATTTTAATTCTAGATATTAGGCGGGTGGAACCCAACCTTTTTCATAAACAGAAAAATTTACAATAATTAAATAGAAAGAGATATGCATTTAAAAAGTAATACCTAATCTAGCTAATAATACACAATTATTAACATCACAAATAAAAAACCTTTACATGTTTTTGAACGGTACACATATATTGCACATTCAATTAATGGAAATATCATCGAATAACAAGGTATAGTCACTATTGTAAAAGCCCTAGGCGCTAGACGAGTCTTACCGTTTAGTGATTCGCCTTAGTCTGCCTAAACAAGATTTATTGCCTTATGTAAAAATGAAAACATATATTTAGGAACTGGTTAAACATTACTTAAGATTCAATACCATATTTAAATATCAATGTGATAGTTTTAGACGGTTTTACCTCCTTAGCTACTCCCAAGCACATTAAAAAATTTGAAATTCTATTTTCTATCAGTCGTAATCAAAACAAAACATCAAAATTTTGTCCAATATAAATGAGTTATAGAAAACACCTAGCTTCGACTAATACTCGATTAATTCTGATCTAAACGATTAATCCCTACTCTGTACTAACCATCTAGAGTTCGCCTAATGATTATTATAACCTTAGGTATAGCAAGGGATACTTCACCGAAGAAGAAAAAAATATATTTGGTGGCTATGCAACTTTGTCATGCTTTACCTAAGAAGGAAAAAAAATTAATTTTACAATATTTTAAAAATATTATTCTTTTCCTTTTACGATGTTATACTTATATTGTTACATCATCTATTATAATTAATTTTTCGACCTTTGAAATTCAACGATGCTAGACTTGCAGAAGACGGATAATTGAATGAAGAGCTCATAAGTGATTAAGTGTAGGAAGGCATAAAAAGTCAGATGAGGAAATGTAGGCAGGAAATAGATTTAAATTTTGGAAGGTCTATAAGTATTTCTTATTTCATTAAGAATTTGAAATATAAATTTATAAGGAAAGAGTGGTCAACATCAATAAAAAAATTAGAGTACGTAAAAAATAGTGGAAAGTCGGATGAAACGGTACCGATCGAAATGGATGGATCAGTACCGATCCATTTGAACATAACAACGAATCAGTACACGACTTCTATATTCTTTAGCCCATTAGTGTATGAAGGTTGTAGTCTTGTAGCGTACGAGGAGAATATTTCTGCTGTGTATTTTTAATTGCTTTTGCTACTGTTGATCGTAAGTAATGATGAGGTTTATAACCATTTAGGTAGTTATGGCTCTGATTATCCAATATGGCATCTTTATACGTCGTTCTTGGAACCATTTTTGTTTTATTAATTTTATTTGAACGATATAATTTCATGCGTTGCGTAACCAAAATGTAATGAACTTGCAAATGAATAAATGAAATGTTTTGTTAAAATTTGTGAATTCTTGTGCTCTTAATATTAACGACATAATGACTGGTCATATTTTATCATTAGGAAATAATACTATGTATGACTCAAGCATCACAAATACCTACATTCAAGACTCAAAATGAGGGATATTTTAGTAATGCTGTTAATAAATACCCGAAAAATCTAAAATTTGTTCGCGTCCACATCCGAAAAATGGATAAACATCTGATACCCGAAAAAACGGATGTGGATGCTGATATGAAGACATATGCATCTGAAAATTATCTATTCATTTTTTGTCAAAACTATAATTTAAATTATGTGTATTTTAGTATAATGAAAGATATTTATTTATTTCTTTATTAGTTTATATTCACTTGATGCTTATTAACTGCTCAACGGTATTTATTATCATCATATTTGTTAATTTTTAACACTTTTATAATCAATGGTATTGGAAAAAAAATATGTTAAACTAAAATTTTCTATTTATATTTCTTGATTTATCAGTCGTTAGCGGATACGATGATTATCTCATGTCCATCTGCATCCATAGATGCCAATATCCGATATCCGAAAATAATTTCGAATGTGAATGGAGATATGACACTATCTGTATCCGTTGACAGACCTATGTTTTAGTTGATAAAACTGTTATCAAATAAGCAGATCTTCTACAATATTTGTTTCTTAAATGTTGTAAAAAAAAGTTTTTGCAAACACATTTCTTTTGTAAATGTTTTAAGGGGGAATTAATTTAAAGGATAAAATTTTGTTTATTTTTAGCCTTAGGGACACGATCTCAGTATTTTAACTACAAGCACAAACATTCTCCTAAAAATTATTCATAAGGACAAACATTCTTTCAAAATTATTCATAAGGACAAACATTCTTCCAAAATTGCTACCGAACTAAAAACTGATAGCAAAACTATTATCGAAACTACAAACTGATACCTAAATACTGCTATCAATAACTAAAAATCGATACCTAAAGAAAGTCGTCCTTCAAGGTAAAATACTGAAGGTCTTTCCTTGAGGCTAAAATGCTGAGAAATTTTGTCCGTGACAATAATTTTCTGATGCTTTAATCGGTTTGTTTTGAAAAATAATTACAAATAATTATCTTCGACAAATATTTTGTAATATTGTGATAAATGTGTTCTTTCGAAATATTTATATCATATTATTGATGCTAAATTTCACCATGTTTCACAAATGTTGTAAAAGCTTACATTTAATTACTTTTTTTGAATAATACATTTATTGAATAACAATATTACTCAAATATTGAAATATACCTTTGGTTCTATATTCGTGTAATGTCATAAAATTGAATATTTACGATAATATTTCAAAGTATCATAAATGATAAAGCTAAGAACCTATAATATATGTTCAAAATATTTTAAAATAATAAATATTTTCAAACAAATTATTTTCTATCAAAATTTTCTTAACAGTCCATTATTTTTAAATAGAAAAAAGCTATATTTTTTTAAAATAGTTTAATTTATTCAATAAATCAACAAACATTAGCTGCATCAATTTTTTATTTAACATAACAAATGAATTTTATTGAAGGGTAGTTAATGAGAAGAATTTGCAAATCATGTGGTAGATATATGTTGGTTAGCAAACATAGCAATCCATGTGACTTTTTGATATAAATTAGTACTAAAAAAGGATCATCGGAAATAACGATTTTTGCCTCTCAAATAGAGTGCTATTTTGTTTACACCACGTCAACAAAACAACACTGCCCAAGTCGCCCAAGTCGCCCAAGTAGGAATCAAGTTTTGTTCCCTACTCTGTCAAGTATCTCCTGAAAATGTGGCTCCAAATCCCAAAATTTTAGACGCCCTTGTGCCATAGCTCAACTTTACCGCTTATCTTTCACAAATACCAAATCAATAGTAAATGCGTTAAACCTTAAATCACTCCAATTCCAGACGATCCAAATGACCCCTTTTGGTATCGTCATGAATTTTATTTGCACGGCCTCCATTCATGTTCAGTGTGCACGTCTTTCATCGTCTCCTTGTAATCATCGGTCGAGGCAAGGAGGTTGATTATGTAGAAAGTTGAGATGAGAGAGATTATGATCTAAGCTTTGGACTTCTGAAGCAGTATCGGAAGTTTGTGCTCTTGATAGCTCAAAATCGGGGGGTGATGTATCAATCAAAGTTTGTTTAGATGCTAATTCATGTGGCAAGGGCACTAGAAGGTATTGAAATAGATCTGTTTCGAGTATTATAATTTGGAGCATTCGTTTTTGAAATTGGATTACTGATTTTAGTTTAAGAAGTTGTTATATAAGCATGATTCTTACATTAGCTTCAAACCCTGCATATATGATTCTTACATTAGCTTTAAACCTTTCAAGTAGTTGGGTTTATTTTCATATTCCGCAGTAGTACCACTTGCAATTCAAGTGCTAGTAGCTGATTTGGCAGTTTTCAACGAGAGTAGATGGATGTTGTTTATCGAACGTTGTAAGATTCTCTTTTTGTGCGGTGATTTTAATTTGGAAGACGGTTTGACAAAACTAAGCACATCCATTTGCTTTATCAAATGGCGGTGAGAGCAATTCATGTCTTAAGTAGAGCGTCAAATCATGTCTTAAGTAAAGCGTCATTTCATATGTCTTGGAGCGAATATCGACAAATCAAATACCTTGGAGAAAATATCTACAAATCAAAGTGCAGGCATTGTCTATAGTTGCCACTATATTGGAGAAATACTGTCAACAAAAACTAATACAAGTAACGCTAAAAAATGGGTCCATGTTAGTGAAGTTTGCATGGTAGCTAGGTGCTTAAGGAAGATAATTTCCAAGGTGAGCCATTTGTAGGGAAGACATGGAAAAAGTTCGCCCAAGTACATTATACTACGAAAAAAGAGAAGTAAAATGCATGTAGAAGGCTTTTAGATTATGATGAAGGATAAGTAGAGCATATGAGGAAGGGAAGATGTACATTTCTTCAAAGAGAAAGTTACAAATAAACTTAAAGCATGCTTACCAACTTCCTCGATTACAGATTTTTTTTCCTCATTTTTCTGTACCTTAATTTTGTAATATTTATGGTGAACATGTCCCAAATAAATAAGTCTGTTATATACAACTATCAAACTTTGATATGAATGTTGGCAAGCTTATTTTAGCAATTTATGGTGATCGCCCTTTTAAATGATTTATTCATTATTCATCATCATTCACTAAGCGGTTAAATCACTAGTGATAACATGTTGCTGTAGAAGAGACTCCTAATTGTGACCAGAAAACTCGTCACAACAATCCAACTCTTTGTTTTCCTGTAAAATCATCAATGTACCAGTCATTTAGAGTTCATAAGATGTGCAGATACAGATTATGTCCTATGTAGATTCAAACTAACTATTTCAATGCAACTTGAAATATTCCTGAAAATCAAGGATGCTTTATTAAAGTTTCCTTGTTTTATGTTAAAAATGTAGCAAAGTAGTCAATAAAGTGATGAAGTGTGCACGTAGACAAAAAAAATATAAAAGAAATACAAACCTCGGTCTGTGTGTTTTTGAAGTACAAATAATTATGGGCATACAACCATACTCTAGAGGAAGAATATCGAATTGGTGATCTACTATGGCAGAATTATGTAAAATGAGAAAAATAATTGGAGTTTGTATAAAAAAGTTTGAATGAAACTAGAGCACAACCAATAATGGTTTGTTCAGTTGAAAAACCAACCATCGCGCAATCATTCGTGGTTTATTCAGTTGGTTATGTCTGGTTTTAGATATTCTGTGGTTGATTTACTAAACAGAAGACTGACTTTTTAAATGATAAATATATTGCCGTTTTATTGAAAATATAGGTTAAAGCGGCAAAGTCTTTGTTGTTTTAACCTATATTTGCAAGCAAATTGAATAAAAAGGCAAAAACATTGCGGTTTTATTTTATTTGCAAAATAAAACGACAAAGTCTTTATCATTTCATTTTTTTGCAACTTTTTTAAAACTAATTTGGTGGCTGATTTTAATATTATTTGGCTACGTAAGTGGTTCATTTAACGCAAAGGAAAAAGAGAAGTGAACAAGTCTATTGTTAGTTATGGTCTTAGCTTAAGCATATGGAGAAAAACGGAGAAAAATAAAGAAGTTTTGTTTAAATGGTTGCTTTCCACCTCTGCACTGTTGTATGCACTTGGAGACCCTAACTTATGTAACATGTATAGTGATTTTTTATGCCAAAAAAAAAGAAACAAAAAACGAAAATCAAATAGCAGAAACATATATAAAATTGTATTATCATTTTCAAGAACTGAAAAGCTTACCTCTAACAAGAGAGCCAACTGAACAGGATAATGTAGCTTGAAGGTAACTACAGCTAACTGTGACTGATTTCCATCCCTGGAATTTGTCATTATTGTAATGTAGCTTGAAGGTAACCCATAATTTGTCATTTCAATTTTAGGGCATTGAAAATTAGGACATTGGTATAAGAATATGATTCAATAAATAAGCGTGATTACAAATGTAGATGCATATAAATTGCCCTTATTGTAATGTAGGGTTGTTTGGTTGATTTTGGTTTTATGGATATTAGGTATTGTGCGCTTGGGAACCTTTTTATAGGCATTGTTGCAACCCAGTGTTGAACTTCTTTGTTACAATAAGATACTTTGATCTTCTTAATAATTGTTTGATAATCTACCTATTTTTATCGAAATGAATCGATTTTTAATATTTGTATTTTGTAGAGTGTGTTGAGATGGAGCCCAGACCGATTGATGGTAGAGCATTATTTCTTCAAGCCTAGCATCGTACTTATAACGACATATGGATGCAAGTGGTTTTAAAAAATTGTAATGTTGTGTCATATGGTGTAGTTCCTGCTTTTTAATTATGTATTTATCATTTGATTAGCGTGACGATCCAGATACCACTATAAATCACTCCACGTCGTTAAAGAAAGTGACTTCAAACCATCCAGGAGTATTGGCTGAGACTGAAAGGGTTGGATTTTTACACATAACGAAGTTAGGCTACATTCAGCTTGACCACTATCTTATCACTGCTTTGGCAGATAGATGGTGATCAGAGACCTCCACTTTTCATTTTCATGTTGGTGAGATGATGATTACACTAGAAGATGTAGCAGTGTTGTTAGATTTACCTATTGAAGGCAATCCAGTAGCTTATGGAGGAGCAACATATGATCATATGCAATTGTGTCGTGATTTACTTGGTCTTGGCCCACCCTCGAACAAATAAGGGGTAATGAGTTCGTGGAAGTCGTGTGGTATCGACGTCAATTGTCGCACGATATTCCAGCTAATGCTATAGAGGTTCAGATTCAGCAGCGAACACGAGCTATTATTTTGCACATTATTATTTCCCGATTAATATACGATCATACAAGGACTCGGGTATGTCTAAAATGCCTACCGTATCTTGCTGTTTTATGGGAGTGTGGTAAGTTTTCATGAGGCAGTGCTGCGTTATCTTATATATATATATATATATATATATATATGGAGTTATCCAGAGTTTTTCTTTTCGAGAATAAATCTATTGTTGGATGTCTAACACTAGTACAGGTTTGAAACAAAATTCAATGGTTTACTGTTTTACATGATTTGTCTCATTTTTGTTGTAATATTTTCTTTTAAATGCAGCTTTGGTCATGGACTTGTCTTCCAATAGGAAGATTGCTAGTAACAAATGTTGTTATGGATCAGTCGATGCCACTTGGGTATCAGTATATTTTTTATCCTTTTAATTTAGTTAAATGGTAAAATTTTCATGTGTAATATTCAATCATTAACATCGTATAACAAGTAGGTAAGACAAAAAATGCGCCAAACTCCAAGACAGAGTGTTAAGTTCTACTGCAACGAGTTAGATGTGCTGGAGGACCACAAGGGCACCGTACACACAGAAAGTGCTAGCACAACTTCCAATCATGTGTACGGCTGCTAGATACTTGTGGACTGGCAGAGTACTATTCATAAGTTACACCCAAACTCATCTCACTTACCTAACAGGGTTATGAGACAGTTCAGTATGATGCAGCATATAGCGAAGACAATTCGGTATGATGCAGCATATACTGGATGATGCACCACAATGTACGTCTACGTATAACGAAAAGGAATATGGAACTTACATTCAGTTGTGGAATGAGCGTCATATATATATGTAGATTGAGGAGCCTACCACTATGTTAGAGCAATACAAAAGGTGGTACTGGAACATAACACGGTGATATGTTCTTAAGACGCTGGTAGAGACAATGTATAGAAGTCTGCACATTCCTTGAGCACTATTTCAGAGGAATGTGGTAAGCTGACGTTGTAAGTAGTATTTCAATAAGTTATGATAGTGGTGTATGATGCTAATTTTCATTCAACTATACCGACTGCTTGTAACGACCAGATATTTTCAACAATTCGCATCCACACACGTCGGACTTGAATTGCTCAAAATATCAGATTGTTAATTTAAATTTTGGCAAAACTAAGCATATACAGTAAATAAATCAATCACAGATCACAGATACAGAGTAATACAGTGCAACGAGATAGATAAATAGTAGTTCATGAAGCTACTATATAAACATCGGAGTTAGAACTAAAATACAATAGAATATCTCAATTACAGTGAAGTCTCCAGTACAATAAATGACTTCTCTGAACAAATCAACTGGGAAGACGAAAGCTGAATCAATAGTTGGATCTCCAAGCGAAGCTCTAAATTCCAAAGGTGAGTCTCAAATGTTGTATCACTCAGCCTGACCCGAGCGTAAAGCAAAAACACAAAACACTCGAGTCAGGATTAATATTCTTATATCAATAAATCCAACTCAAGTGAAATATCAACTGAAATACAAGTAACTTAAAGGATGTTTGGTATAACCATCCTCTAAAGGGTCCATGGAACTATCTATAAGGAAATATACACCATAACACCGTGGTCATCTCAAATTAATTTATACTTCAAAACCGAAGTATCATTTTCGTTTCAAATAATCTATTTTCCCAAAATAGTATTTAATTATATTAAATAATTTATAAACTAAAGTATTAGCAATTTCCTCAAACTTCACAAATCTCCTTCAAATCAAAATCGACTTTCCAATTTAAATTAAATTCAATCTAAATTCCCATTTTACTCCAATTCAGTTTCTAAATAACAAATTCAAATTATATTGATTTCAAATACAGATCTGAATCACAAAATAAACCATTAAAATTCCAGTATATTTCAAAGTCTTAATATTCGACATTTTCAAAGTTAAATTTTACAGTTTCATATAGATCTTGATTTAACTTCATTTTTATTTAGTCAGGGGAATATTCGCTTAATAAATTCAATATCATTTAACTAGCCTTAAATTTCATTTTTTTCTTCTAAATATTTCCATAAATTTATTTGAACAAGAAATATTCATTAAATTACTTAAATCAAAAACCAAGTTATAAATCATATCTTAAATCTCCGTTTCAACAAGTTTCAAATCGGTTTAATTAAATAAAATTCTTTATTGAACACAATTTCAAATAAATTCATATTATCTTCCCAACTTTAACTTATTCAAATTATTACAAAAATCTATTTTGAAACATAAATTTTAAATACTTAACCATATTATATATATTAAATCAAATCTTAATTTAATTAAATATTATTATTATTAAATCTATATCATTACCGTTTATATATATATAAAATCAACATTTATTAAAACCATATATTTCTTTCCAAAACCATAGGATTTAATTTCAAAATACTTATACGGACCAACGGTGTCAGTATATAATTTCCTATTCTATGGTCGATTTGATACGGATATTTATCATTTCAATCCGTAATTTAAGTATATACGGGTAGATATCATTTCGACCCGCAATCCCAAATTCAATTCAAATGCAAATCGCTTGGGTCTATCATTTCAACCCATAACGAAATTCTCTTATTCTAAATTCTGTTCGGGTATGTATCATTTCAACCCATAGTGAATTCTAAACTACAGGGAACTTGCAGAGTGATAAAAGAGAATATAATAATATATCAGGCATATATCATCAATAACAGTAAAATATAAACAATAGGATATGGTGTCATATCCCACAGGTGAACAGTTACAGATAATAGCATAAATATAACAATTTAAATAACTACAGCAGCATATTTCAATTGTCGTTTCAATTGAAATCAAATTTAATAAATATAAGAACGTTAATCGTGAGTGATTGCTCACCTTTCAAGGCTACGGATGATTTGACGATCAAATGAGCTATGAATCCAGTCACGAATTTCAAAGCAAAGCTAGATTGGCACGAGTTCAACGGATAAGCTGATAATGCGAATAGACGAAAGCAAATCAAAAACCAGATTGACAAAGGTAGATGGTATAAATGAACATATATATACTATATACAAATCATGTACAACTTATAATTTAAAATAACACATAACTTTTAAAATCTATATATACACCCATAACTATATAGATTCAATATTCTATTTAAACTTCTATAAAAGTAAAGTCCTATACGTATCAATTTTATATATAAAATGACCTATATAAATATATCGCATGTACACTTATACTTATATCATTTAAAAATAAATATTTACAATTTATTAAAATATATATATAACCTAACGGTAATTGGGAAATTAAAATCTATATATAACATATGCATATAACTACAACAAATATGAACTAACATAAAATGATGGACTATATTGCATATCTTAAAATATATATATATATAACATAAGGTAACTCACTTATATAACTTAATCTGTGTACTCATGTATAAAGTGCAACCTCTATATAGAACCAGCGAAACAAATACATACTGTCCAACTTATATGCAGACTCAAATACATGCAAACTATAATTATTGTTTGGAAAGCTATATGAATATACTTCAAAATCAAAACATATACACGTTTGATAATTAAAATCAATGCTAACATATATACACATTTCATTATTTATGTATTATATTAAATATAAAGTAGCACTCGAACATAAATATAACTACAGGTTATAATATGAACGAGTATAGAGATGATTTTGAACATATGTATAAGCTTTATAACAATTTTTTTACTTAAACATACGTGAATCAATAGTGTGCACAATGCATTAAAAATCAATACTTAAATAAGCTTGACAAGATATCCTATCTCTCACGCAATAGAAAAAAAACTCAATAGGTCATTTCACTCATATATATACCGACACATTTTCAAACAACGTTTATATACTATATTCACGTAAAAAGCAACAGATCGATAAAACTAACTATATGTGTACTTAAAAACTACACAAACATATGCATGCTATAGTATGCACACAAAGACACACGTAACCTCATTTATAACTTATTATAACATATAACTTAAACAATGACAGAAAGATAACTAACCTATAACTAACAGTACAAAGAATCTTTAAGACATATTATATAATTTGTAATATACACACACACACACACAAGCATACGAAGGCTATATTATAATATATTTTACATTTAAAATCTTGTAAAACATATATAAACAGCGGTTTCTATCAATCAAATATAACTACATACCATCAATAGAATTTGCGAGAGAAGGTGATGCGGTGGCTTGCATGCAGCTGTGAATGAAGCGGGGAAATGGCGGTTGAAATTTGAAAAGGAACAGTATTTTCTTTTCTTTTCAAAAGTGGAAGGAGAAAAAACGAACCGTTCCAAAGAACACGCAAGAGGTATGCTTTATATATGTTTATAATATAATTTCAATAGTGTGAATAGGGCAGAGAAACGGAAAAGAGAATAATAAATTGAAATTTATGGAGATGTAACAACTGACTATTAAATATTTGCCTTTTGGTGGAACAGTTTTTTTAAAAAAAAAGTGGTAAAGGAAGGATTTCATTCCAGGCAAAAGAAAGGACAAGGATGGTATATATATCAAAGAATTTCCAAGTAACGTAAGCAATGAAAAAGGAAAGGCAGAGCAGAACGCATCCAAATATTTATGAAATAAAAGGAATAGTAACGGTCATCCGTAGATTTAGCTTCCTTATTCAAGCAAATAAATAATGTGGTCCAGCTATAACGTTCAAATTTTGAAATGAAGGAAACAGAAATGGGACAGGTTGCAAAGGAAAGCCACACAAAAATGGAGTAAAACGTTAACCATGAAACGTGTCACATTCAATGGAAACAAACTGAAATGATAATGTCAAGTACGAGAATTAAGGACAATAAAGTAGAAAGCATGAGAAACGTAAAGGTGAAAGTGTTTGAAATGGAATAAATAGGAAAGGAACAAACCCGAAATGAAATTGCAACGGATAGAAAATTAAAGAGCTACAACACGAATACAGGGAGTAATAAAGGTAAGGTATTGATTGGTTTGTAACTGATGTAAAATTTGAATGGACAGGAAAGAAATAAAATAAAGTGGAACGTACAAATATTATATACTACCTCAAAAGAAAAGTGCAGAATGAAAATGGACAGAAACGGACCACTGAATAATAAACTGGAATGATGGATTGGTGACCGTTGTCCATTGATTTAAACGCAATTGAAATATGAGCGGTTGCCCAACCAATGAAGAAAAAAACGTACACAAATAAATGAATCTGGAAATAATGAAGATGAAGGGGGAAAGAAATAAACTAGTTTTTTGGACGATGAAGTTATAAAAGGAACCGTGATGTGTACAATAATTAAAACGAAAACGTACACAAATAAATGAAATTGTAACAGTCTCCCATTGGTTCAGTTGAAAAATATTAAAGCAATTGATTAATGCACGTTTAAATTTTGAAATGCAAAAGAAATCAATTGGTAACGGATCCAGTACCGATACAGTTACCGGTTTCATGGATTCCGCTGTGTACCGGACTTCAAAATACATAAATAAATATACCGTTGAGATCCACGCGACGAGACGATCAAAACGGCATACAGATATCAGTGATATGATTGAATTATAAAAAGTCGAATTTCCGCTAGCGGAAAAATGCAGAAAAACGTAGAAAATAAGATCGACGGAGCTACAGAAGTCCGAATTTGATGGAATGAATTATGACGTCTTGCTCAGAAGACGATTTACAATTTTTCTATAGAAAAATATTCAGGTTTGGAAAATATTTTGTCATCATCAAATAGTAACTGATATAAATTGAAATAGAATTACCCAATAAAATAAACTTTTATATTATCTGATGAAAATTTACCAGCTGCTATGTTTAAGAGGACGTATTCCAAATATACTTTTTATAACTCGATGTTTCAACAAGTTTATCCTCGTTCTTGCAGACTCTGCCCATGCGTTAATCAGGCGCAAAGCTAGAATTCTTCAAGTACTTAGAAGACCTGTTTCAACACCCAGTGAAAATACTGAAAAACCTTCAAAACCGATACGGAAAGTGTAACGATCCCAGTTTAAAAGACGAAATTAAATTTGGAATTAAATTAAATTCTTGGGTTAAATCGCATATTTATTTGAATTTTTCAAATTTAATGAGATATACTTATTTGTTTTTGAATTTGATTTGAAACTCAAAATAAATTGAATTGGAATTATAGATTTTACTTTGGAAGAATAATATGTATGATTATTTATTAAATATATAAATTATGTTTTAATCCATTTTCCTTATGAAGTTATAAAATGTATAAAATAAAAGTATATGGTCATATGGCAACATAAAATCAAACTATAAGATAATAACAAATTGTACATACAAAATAAAGTATAAAAATATGTATGTGTAGATATATAAGACAATTAGTATGTGAGTTAAATAAATGTTAAATTTAACAAATAAATAAAGTGAGGACAAGTAAGATAAGCACATACACATAGAAATAGAAGACAAAGAAAAAGATAAACATATGTATAAAAGCTTGTCAAAGAAGACACTAGTATAAACAAATAAAGTGAGGATAAATGAAGTAAATGCAAACATGTAGACCTGGAAGGAAACAGGGAAAGGAAAAAAAAGTAAATAAATGTTTATGTACAAAGCAATTAATGCTAGCAATATCATTAGCCACCAAAACATATCTCATCGGCCACCAAGTAGGAAAAAAAATTTGCATGGCCACCAAAATATCATCTATCAGCCGAAATAAAGTTTAGTTTAGTCAAAGATGGATTGTACAAGATAAAATAATATCACCTGTTGTGCAAAATAATATATACTGTAAACTTCACATCCTATATATCAATCCATTTAGCATCAGTTCGTTCATCCATAGCAAAATCTGAAGCAAGCTTCATCTTCAACTTTAAACAAATTTCAACCTTATAAATTGACAACAATAAATCAAGACAAATCAGAGAAGAAAGAAGAAGGATTCAGTTACGATTTCAAGCCTGTTTCAGCATAAATGGAACTCTGTTCATTTTGGGAAAAAATACGGTGAGTAAGCAAGGATTTTAAAGTTTAAGTTAATTAAAATAGTTCATTTTTCATTAACAATATAGTTTGTATTTGTTTCTTTTCCTTGGTAATGATCCTGTATATATATATATATACACACGTTACTCTGCATATTATTCAGGATTGATTATCATTCAACTTAAGTTTGTTTTCAACTAAATCATTGTAAAGTTTTTATTTTTTTTCAATCAAACAAGATGTTAAAACATCAAACAAGATTTTCGAAGTAGATTAAAACATGATTAGTGAATATTTCTACTGGAAGCTGGGTTTACAGGTAATCAAGGAATAAAGTGATAAATCCAACTATTATAAAAAACTAATTCAGGTTGATAACTTGAAGGCCTACTGAAAATGATGATTTTTAATACAAGAATGAAGATTTATAGATTGGTAATTTATGAGTAGTTAGTAATTGAATAAAATTTGCATTTTTATAAATTTAAGATTACTGAATCAATTTAAATTGTTGAAATTTAGATTGAAGCAAGAATAAATATTAATGATGTCGTAAAAAATTACCAGATAATTTTTCTAATGTGTGAATTAAGAAGACGAGATTATCTTAGGGTTTTACTTCAGGTTCTTGAACTTGTCTGTAAATGTGTCGAGTTCATCTTCATCGCGCGATCGAGTGGCTCGAGTTTTTGGAGGTTGATAGTTTATCGTATTATCGTCGTGTGGGCGAAGGTTTGGGTGCCGCAGGTGGCTGTAGCGGCGGTGGCGAGGCATTTTGCCGAAGGAGTTTGACACTGTTTTTTTTAGCAGAAGCCAAATTTTGAATTCGAATTTTTCCAGGTAAATCGAATCTTGATTTCGAGTTTGTAGGGATTTTGGGGCTTGCCGATGGCGTTGGGGATTCACTGGAGTCCAGTGGCGCCGCCGTGCACGTGTACGGCGGCGGCGATGCATGTCAGTGAGGTGAAGTCAGGGGGCGTGAGTCGTTCTTGAGAAGTTTAGGGTATCGCTTCGGGTTTGTATTCGTGTTTGAGTGAGTGTATTACTGATGCTTTACTTATACTTAGTTTAAAATTTAAACTTACTGGAAAAAAAGAAGAAAAAGAAGGTTTTGCGTGGGAATAGGGTGCGTTCTCGGGGAAGCTGATGTGCGACTCGAAGTTGAACGAGGAGATTCTCGGGTATGATTCAAATTGCGGCATTTTATAAAGATGGTTAGGCAAATTTGTTTAAACACTGTAAACTTAGAAATGTTTAACAGTTAAGTTAAGACTTTATTCAAGTTTTAATTATTTTAATCAAAGCTTAACAATGTTCATAAACTTTTAATTATTATGCTAATTAAGTAATTAATACAAGATAAGTATAAAACTTATTAACATATATGTTTGTAATTAGTAATAAATTTATTTCAAGAGTTAAAGAAGATTTCTTTTTAAATGTTAATTAAGTGAATAATTAATATTAATTGATTATTTTTGAAAAGCAATTAAGAATAATTACTTTTACAGTTGTGATTAGAGATTAATTAATGATTAAGTGATAAATAAATCGTAATTAACTACTTAAGTTAATTAATGAATAATTAATTAAGGAATTTAATTAAGAATTAATAATTGATTAACTAAGTAGTTAATGGTAAATAAATGGGTAATTAAGTTTGATTAATTAATAATTAAAGTTATTAATTAATGATTAAAGAATAGTAAATTAAGGTTAAATAAATTGATTATGAAGGAATTAATTAAATAGAGGGAATAAAGTAATTAAGTAATTAAGACTTAATAACTGATTTAGAAATGATTTATTAATTAAATAATTTAAAATGGAATAAGTTATTAATTGATAACTAATGATTAATTAAACAGGGTTAAGTAATTAATTCTCAAGTAATTGATTAAATTTGAATTAATTACAATAAGAATTTAAGATGATTGCTTGTGGATAATGGTGTATATAGAATCTCTAATTTGTGATAATTACTTGGTGATATTTTGTGATGTTTCTATGATATTGCTATTGATATATATATGATGATAGTGTATTATTACTCTATGATAAATGTTATTTGGATCCAAAGTGTTGAATTAAACTATTTAAATTAATTAGACAATTTGCCCGTAATACGGCATTTGAATTTCGATGCGACAGGGAATCGGATTCCAGTTGGTTATCAGAATCCCACATCGAACTGTGACGATGAATCTTTGTGATTGATAAATTTACTTTACCTGTGAATCTGTGAATGAAGATAAGCATTATAGTTCATACCGCTTATCAATATTGATATATCTGTGATGATTGATGTTGTGCACTATTGTGTAAAACCCCTGGACCACACTTGTACACACAAATATGGATTGCACGTGGAAATCGGTTAAGTCACAGATATTTGAATTTAATTCAAAATAGTTTTAAAAGTTGAATTTTAAATCCAAACGGTTTTGGAAATAAATTAAGTTTAATGTGAAAAGCTTTTAAAAAGGTGCTTTAAAAGTGTAAGTTATTTTGAATAACTTAATAATGATTTGAAATTCGAATAATTTAATTTAAATTGGAATTCAATATCTGAAATTGAATTCTATATTCAGTATTTATGATTTAAAAAGAATTATACAAGTTATAAGGGTTTTAAACCATTTTTTAAGCGTGTTTTTGGGAATTTGAATTAACCGAAAGATTGTAACTTGTGTAAATGGAATCGGGTTTTTTCGAAATAAAATTGTTGTTCTAAATGATAAAAAGCTTTCATACGAGAAATAAATTTCAAATTGTATCAAAGTGATTTCAAGATTGAATTGAAATAGTTTTCCAAATTATGGATGAATCTTTGGAAACGAGTTTTTAAAGCTATAAGCTAAATCTTGATTTAAAGATTCAATGAGTAAATCCGATTGAAACAGAATTTGTTTTGAAATCCATGAATGGATCTTTGTGAACGGGGTAAACTTTGTGAACTGACTTTTTATTTAAAAGATTTGAAATGGTAATCGGTTTGAACCATTTGAAAAAAAGTTAGAATTATTAAGTTGTGACTTAATTGAAATCCCATATCCATATGCTTTTAAATATTGCGCTCATTATTCGGTTTAGCCGGGAGAGGACCTTTGTGTTATATAACCCATTCTGAATAGTGGTACGACGTATATGGTTAGCATTAAAGACCGGTGGTGAAGAACGGGTATTTGCGAGAGCGATAGGATGACCTATCGATTGTCTCTGCACTGAGTAGCTATGGTATAGAGATTTCTTAAGTGATGGGAAGTCCGATCGGGATTGTTAATACCCGAATTGCAAGGGCTTCTTCGGAAGTGCCTTCGGTTCTGTTCGAACCCGGGACAGACTTGTGTGGATGTGTGTCTGACACTACACTTTGAGATATAAAGCAGATTTCTTTCAAATACATATCTGTTGGTGGCGGGAAATTTATTCTCTTAGCTTAACACCCTTCTTTGAGACGCACGAGCTCAGAGGTTATGTAGTTGAAGGTTATCAACGATATACTCCCAATTTGGTAGCGTGGCATGCTAAGTGCTGCTGTGTGTTGATGATCATTTGTGATCATTTGTGATCAAAGCATGACTTTGTGAAAAGTATAGCTTTGTGGACGAGACCTCGTCGAGCCTCACAAACCGGTAATGGTCAAAACAGGAAAGATGCGGCAAGGTTTCAGGGGTAGCTCCCCTAGGGTGTGACCATTCCTTCTGGAAAAGGGTAGTATCATGGTATGGAGCCCAGATACTTACTCTTGTGGGAACTGTAGTATATATTTATTACTGTGTGATGTTGTTCGTGTTGAGAGCTCTCGGATAAAGGTCCAAAAGGACCGGAGGTGGGATATCTGTAGGTATTACTCTCGGGCAGGGAGGAAACCGGCCTTGTGTTGGCAGAGAACCGGGTAGGTTCTCGGGGGGTCCCGCCAGAGGCGTTCCCATGTGGAAATAGGAAGTTCCTTAGCCTGACCATTTTTTGAAAATCCAAAGAAACAATACGCGTCCTGTACGGTTTTAGTTGTAGAACCTGCCATTTAAAATGGTGGCTATAGCTGGCATAATATAATGGTACCTATGCTGGCTAAGATTAATATTATACTTTCGAAATGTTTTCCACTATGCACTAATAATAATATAAGAAGAAGAATTTTGCGTAGTAAGCATATTTGACTATCATAAGGAGAAATCACCTCCAATTCTACATTTGCATGGTGTGTGCGGTGGGAGGCCTTATGGTAGTTTCATTTTTCAAAAAGCATTGTAGATTTCGAATTAAAATCTTTTGATTGTTTTTAGAGACCAAACTGTTTTTGTTTGCTCATACCAGTCTCATGACTGACCTGGAGTTTATTGTTCCTTTCCTAAACTCTGGGTGTCCACAACTTTCCATACGGGCAGTCTAGAGTTCGGTTTTTTTTGATAGTCAGGTTTATAGTTATCTGGAGCTAGCTCAGTCCTTGGACGACTGACCTTGCTTATCTTAGTGCAATCTTGATGGTGGATCGAGCTTAAAGTCTTGGAGCTTTTGGATCAGAGTTGCGGTACTGGATTCATTGAAGACTTATCTCATATTGTATCGTGTTCCGCTGTATTATGTATTGTATATTCTCTGATATTGATGATTATCATTGTATCAAATTGATGTATCGGATTTTGTATTCATGTTGTATCAGTGATATCATCTTTTATTTCCGCTGTGTTATTTATCATCTAATGGGTGTTGCAAGCTCCCGCGATACGGATTTGATGTTGTTTGTCGGACATCGAGTTCGGGTCGTGACAGATTGGTATCAGAGATAAAGTTTGAGTAAGAACTTTAGCTACGGAGTGTAACACATTAGATGGCTCATTAGAGATAGGGTGAAGTATACCCTAGAATGAGTACAACCAGTGGAACGAAAAATCCAAATTCCTCAGTCTATTCTCTTTATCTGTTGTTATTCTCTAAGATATTTCGTCCGAATTCCTAAATCGGTCTTCTTACTATTTACAGATAGTAAGAATGAGTGGAAGAAGAGGACGAGATAGGAGACAGGGAAATACCACTTCAGCTGGTCAAAGCCCTGCAACAACAGATATTTTCATTCAATCCCAATCAAATTTGACTGATTTGTATCGAAGCTTTTCTAGACTTGGTGGAAAGCCATTCACAGGCAAAGAATCCGTTAATGAAGCACAAGCATGGATCCGATCGTGTGAAAATATTTTCAAAGGACTAAAATTAGAAATGATCAGATGCGATTGATAGCTTCTTGGTAGCTCCAGGAAGAGGCTTTAGTTTGGTGGGAAACAGTTACATTGGATGAGCCGGCGGATGAATATACTTGGAGTCGTTTCAAGGAAGTGTTCGAGCAGCGATATATGCCGTCTGCTGGTATCTCTAGAATGTACTAGGAGTTCATAGATTTGAAGCAGGGAAGTTTATCATTTGAGGAATACTTAAACAAATTCAATATATTATCTCGATTTGGTCCAGAATTGGTGAATACACCGTTAAAGAAGAATGAAAAGTTTATTTGGGGAATGAACCAGGAGTTTCAGGAAAGGATGACTACTCACATTAAGGAATCATTTTCTGAATTAATTGATATGGGTTATAGATACGATACTCTGGATAAGCAAAAAGATCCATAGGAGAATGGAAATACAAGTAATCTGAATTGGAGGAAAAAGAAATTTGGTGGGAAGAAATCGAGGAAAGATAAAGGAAAGGGGAATATATAGAAGAAAAGGTTAAAAGATGTTACTTGTTTCAACTGCTTGGAGAAAGGCCATTACTTGAACAAATGTAAGAATTCTAGGAAACAAGGAAAGAAAGAGCCATTTATGAAGCCAGAACAGGAATGTAGAGAATGTTGTTACTGCCAAAAGCCGGGACATAGGATCATGAATCGCCCAACACTGAAGCAAGTTCAAGCAGCGAGGGCCTGTGAAATCAAAGGTGATTTTTCAACCTTAAAATTTAGTTAAGGAAATGACAACTTTATAAGGTAACTATCTCGTTTACGATTAAATTGTTCGAATTTTGTTCGACATAAAAACTACCCTTAGTTTTGTTTCTCCGTAAATCGTAAATGAGTTAAATCTTGAATTTGAGATCGTAATCGAATCTATTTTTGTCTACTTTATTGGGTTTCGATATAATCTACAAATGGTTAGTTATTCCTTCGAACTAACCAATACCTCTGTATACTCCCTAGATTAGATAACCCAATTGTTTCATAGTTGATTGAGTTTGTTCTCACATCTATTGTTGATATTCTGATTTGGTAAGCTAAATGCAGAATTGATATCCAGTTTGGTTTGGAAAGATATTTCTCTATCTTTCATCTATCTTTGTTATCTCCTTGGCAAATTTCGGGGATGAAATTTCTTAAGGGGGGAATCTGTAACGATCCCAGTTTAAAAGACGAATTTAAATTTGAAATTAAATTAAATTCTTGGGTTAAATCGCAGATTTATTTGAATTTCTCAAATTTAATGAGATGTATACTTATTTGTTTTTGAATTTGATTTGAAAATCAAAATAAATTGAATTGGAATTATAGATTTTACTTTGGAAGAACAATATGTATGATTATTTATTAAATGTATAAATTGTGTTTTAATCCATTTTCCTTATGAAGTTATAAAATGTATAAAATAAAAGTATATGGTCATATGGCAACATAAAATCAAACTATAAGATAATAACAAATTGTACATACAAAATAAAGTATAAAAATATGTATGTGTAGATATACAAGACAATTAGTATGTGAGTTAAATAAATGTTAAATTTAATAAATAAATAAAGTGAGGACAAGTAAGATAAGCGTATACACATAGAAATAGAAGACAAAGAAAAAGATAAACATATGTATAAAAGCTTGTCAAAGAAGACACTAGTATAAACAAATAAAGTGAAGACAAATGAAGTAAATGCAAACATGTAGACCTGGAAGGAAACAGGGAAAGAAAAAAAAAGTAAATAAATGTTTATGTACAAAGCAATTAATGCTAGCAATATCATTAGCCACCAAAACATATCTCATCGGCCACCAAGTAGGAAAAAAAATCTGCATAGCCACCAAAATATCATCTATCAGCCGAAATAAAGTTTAGTTTAGTCAAAGATGGATTGTACAAGATAAAATAATATCACCTGTTTTGCAAAATAATATATACTGTAAACTTCACATCCTATATATCAATCCATTTAGCATCAGTTCGTTCATCCATAGCAAAATCTGAAGCAAGCTTCATCTTCAACTTTAAACAAATTTCAACCTTATAAATTAACAACAATAAATCAAGACAAATCAGAGAAGCAAAGAAGAAAGATTCAGTTACAATTTCAAGCCTGTTTCAGCATAAATGGAACTCTGTTCATTCTGGAAAAAAATAAGGTGAGTAAACAAGGATTTTAAATTTTAAGTTAATTAAAATAGTTCATTTTTCATTAACAATATAGTTTGTATTTGTTTCTTTTCCTTAGTTATGATCCTGTATGTGTGTGTGTGTGTGTGTGTGTGTGTGTGTATATATATATATATATATATATATATTACTCTGCATATTATTCAGGATTGATTATCATTCAACTTAAGTTTGTTTTCAACTAAATCATTGTAAAGTTTCTATTTTTTCCAATCAAACAAGATGTTAAAACATCAAACAAGATTTTCGAAGTAGATTAAAACATGATTAGTGAATATTTCTACTGGAAGCTGGGTTTACAGGTAATCAAGGAATAAAGTGATAAATCCAACTGTTATAAAAAAACTAATTCAGGTTGATAACTAGAAGGCCTACTGAAAATGATGATTTTTAATACAAGAATGAAGATTTATAGATTGGTAATTTATGAGCAGTTAGTAATTGAATAAAATTTGCATTTTTACAAATTTAAGATTACTGAATCAATTTAAATTGTTGAAATTTAGATTGAAGCAAGAATAAATATTAGTGATGTCGTAAAAAATTACCAGATAATTTTTCTAATGTGTGAATTAAGAAGACGAGATCATCTTAGGGTTTTACTTTAGGTTCTTGAACTTGTCCGTAAATGTGTCGAGTTCATCTTCATCACGCGATCGAGTGGCTCGAGTTTTTGGAGGTAGGTTTGTTTATCGTATTGTCGTCGTGTGGGCGAAGGTATGGGTGTCGCAGGTGGCTGGAGCTGCGGTGGCGAGGCATTTTGCCGAAGGAGTTTGACACGGTTGTTTTTTAGCAGAAGCCAAATTTTCGAATTCGAATTTTTCCAGGCAATTCGAATCTTGATTTCGAGTTTGTAGGGATTTTAGGGCTTGTCGATGGCGTTGGGGTTCACCGGAGTCCAGTGGCACCGCCGTGCACGTGTACGGCGGCGGTGATGCGTGTCAGTGAGGTGAAGTCAGAGGGCGCGAGTCATTCTCGAGAAATTTGGGGGATCGCTTTGGGTTTGTATTCATGTTCGAGTGAGTATATTACTGATGCTTTACTTATACTTAGTTTAAAATTTAAACTTACTGGAAAAAAAGGTTTTGCGTGGGAATGGGGTGTGTTCTCGGGGAAGCTGATGTGCGACTCGAAGTTGAACGACGAGATTCTCGGGTATGATTAAAATTGCAGCATTTTATAAAGATGGTTAGGCAAATTTGTTTAAATACTGTAAACTTAGAAATGTTTAACAGTTAAGTTAAGACTTTATTCAAGTTTTAATTATTTTAATCAACGCTTAACAATGTTCATAAACTCTTTATTATTATGCTAATTAAGTAATTAATACAATATAAGTATAAAACTTATTAACATATATGTTTGTAATTAGTAATAAATTTATTTCAAGAGTTAAAGAAGCTTTCTTTTTAAATGTTAATTAAGTGAATAATTAATATTAACTGATTATTTTCTAAAAGCAATTAAAAATAATTACTTTACAGTTATGATTAGAGATTAATTAATGATTAAGTGATAAATAAATCGTAATTAACTACTTAAGTTAATTAATGAATAATTAATTAAGGAATTTAATTAATAATTAATAATTGATTAACTAAGTAGTTAACGGTAAATAAATGGGTAATTAAGTTTGATTAATTAATAATTAAAGTTATTAATTAATGATTAAAGAATAGTTAATTAAGGTTAAATAAATTGATTATGAAGGAATTAATTATATATAGGGAATAAAGTAATTAAGTAATTAAGACTTAATAACTGATTTAGAAATGATTTATTAATTACATAATTTGAAATGGAATAAGTAATTAATTGATAACTAATGATTAATTAAACAGGGTTAAGTAATTAATTCTCAAGTAATTGATTAAATTTGAATTAATTACAATAAGAATTTAAGATGATTGCTTATGGATAATGGTGTATATAGAATCTCTAATTTGTGATAATTACTTGGTGATATTCTATGATGTTTCTATGATGTTGCTCTTGATATATATATATATATATATATATATATATATATGATGATAGTGTATGATTTATCTATGATAAATGTTATTTGGATTCAAAGTGTTGAATTAAACTATTTAAATTAATTAGACAATTTGCCCGTAATACGGCATTTGAATTTCGATGCGACAGGGAATCAGATTCCAGTTGGTTATTCGAATCCCACATCGAATTGTGATGATGAATCTTTGTAATTGATAAATTTACTTTACCTGTGAATCTGTGAATGAAGATAAGCGTTATAGTTCATACCGCTTATCAATATTGATATATATCTGTGATGATTGATGTTGTGCACTATTGTGTAAAACCCCTGGACCACACTTGTACACACAAATATGGATTGCACGTGTAAATCTGTTAAGTCACAGATATTTGCATTTAATTCAAAATAGTTTTAGAAGTTGAATTTTAAATCCAAACGGTTTTGGAAATAAATTAAGTTTAATGTGAAAAGCTTTTGAAAAGGTGCTTTAAAAGTGTAAGTTATTTTTAATAACTTAATAATGATTTGAAATTTGAATAATTTAATTTAAATTGGAATTCAATATCTGAAATTGAATTCTATATTCGGTATTTATGATTTAAAAAGAATTATACAAGTTATACGGGTTTTAAACCATTTTTTTAAGTGTGTTTTTAGGAATTTGAATTAACCCAAAGATTGTAACTTGTGTAAATGGAATCAGGTTTTTTCGAAATAAGACTGTTATTCTAAATGATAAAAAGATTTCATATGAGAAATAAATTTCAAATTGTATCAAAGGGATTTCAAGTTTGAATTGAAATAGTTTTCCAAATTATGGATGAATCTTTGGAAACGAGTTTTTAAAGCTATAATCTAAATCTTGATTTAAAGATTCAATGAGTTAATCCGATTGAAACGGAATTTGTTTTGAAATCCGTGAATGGATCTTTGTGAACTGGGTAAACTTTGTGAATTGAATCTTTTTATTTTAAAGATTTGAAATGGTAATCGGTTTGAACCATTTGAAAATAAGTTGGAATTATTAAGTTGTGACTTAATTGAAATCCCATTTCCATATGCTTTTAAATATTGCGTTCATTATTCAGTTTAGCCAGGAGAAGACCTTTGTGTCATATAACCCATTCCGAATAGTGATACGACGTATATGGATAGCATTGAAGACCGGTGGTGAAGAACGGGTATTTGCGAGAGCGATAGGATGACCTATCGATTATCTCTGCACTGAGTAGCTACGGTATAGAGATTTCCTAAGTGATGGGAAGTCCGATCGGGATTGTGAATACCCGGATTGCAAGGGCTTCTTCGGAAGTGCCTTCGATTCTGTTCGAACCCAGGACAGACTTGTATGGTTGTGTGTCTGACACTACACTTTGAGATATAAAGCAAATTTCTTTCAAATACATATCTTTTGGTGGCGTGGAATTTATTCTCTTAGCTTAACACCCTTCTCTGAGACGCACGAGCTCAGAGGTTATATAGTTGAAGGTTATCAGCGATATACTCCCAATTTGGTAGTGTGGCAACCTAAGTGCTGATGTGTGTGGATGATCATTTGTGATCAAAGCATGACTTTGTGAAAATGGAGCTTTATGGGCGAGACCTCATCGAGCCTCACAAACCGGTAATGGTCGAAACATGAAAGATGCGGCAAGGTTTCAAGGGTAGCTCCCCTAGGGTGTGACCATTTCTCCTGGAAAAGGGTAGTATCATGGTATGGAGCCCAGATACTTACTCATGTGGGCACTGTAGTATATATTTATTACTGTGTGATGTTGTTGGTGTTGAGAGCTCTCAGATAAAGGTCCAAAAGGACCGAGGGTGGCATATCTGTAGGTATTACTCTCGGACAGGGAGGAAACAGGCCTTGTGTTGGCAGAGAGCCGGGTAGGTTCTCGGGACGTCCCGCCAGAGGCGTTCCCATGTGGCAATAGGAAGTTCATTAGCCTGACCATTTGTTGAAAATCCAAAGAAACAATACGCGCCCTGTACGGTTTTAGTTGTAGAACCTGCCATTTAAAATTGTAGCTATAGCTGGCATAATATAATGGTACCTATGCTGGCTAAGATTAATATTATACTTTCGAAATGTTTTCCACTATGCACTAATAATAATATAAAAAGAAGAATTTTGCGTAGTAAGCATATTTGACTATCATAAGGAGAAATCTCCTCCAATTCTGCACTTGCACAGTGTGTGCGGTGGGAGGCCTTATGGTAGTTTCATTTTTCAAAAAGCATTGCAGATTTTGAATTAAAATCTTTTGATTGTTTTTAAAGGCCAAACTGTTTTTGTTTGCTCATACCAATCCCATGACTGACCTGGAATTTATTGTTCCTTTCCTAAACTCTGGGTGCCTACAACTTTCCACACGGGCAGTCTAGAGTTTGGTTTTTTTGATAGTCAGGTTTATAGTTATCTGGAGCTAGTTCAGTCCTTGGACGACTGACCTTGCTTATCTTGGTGCAATCTTGATGGTGGATCGATCTTAAAGTTTTGGAGCTTTTGGATCAGAGTTGCAATATTGGATTCATTGAAGACTTATCTCATATTGTATCGTGTTCCTCTGTATTGTATATTCTCTGATATTGATGATTATCATTGTATCAAATTGATGTATCAGATTTTGTATTCATGTTGTGTCAATGATATCATCTTTTATTTATGTTGTGTTATTTATCATCTAATGGGTGTTGCAAGCTCCCGCGATACGGATTTGATGTTGTTTGTCGGACATGGAGTTCAGGTCGTGATAGAAAGTACAATCCAAAAAAACATCTGGATCGTAGGATACATAACAATGGTTACGCCTGGATCCCCCAGGAAACATCCATATCCTTTAAGCATTCACTGCCTTGTGAATTACGCCATGATAAACAAAACCAGTAGACTGCATGATACATAACAATGGTTACGCCTGGATCCTCCAGGAAACATCCATATCCTTTAAGCAATCTCTGCCTTGCGGATTACGCCACCCAAAAAAAATGACCGTGGGTTACGCCACGGTAGGACACTCGAGTATCACATCCGAAAAACCGAAAATCAGATAGAATAATATCGATAGAATGAATCCACAATGTGGACACAAAGTGGATATCAAGCAGAAGGCACTTTTCATATCTTTACTTCGAAAATATATATCATATGGTACCTTTTCAAATCACTTTCAAATATCATACTTATATAAGGTCCATTATATATAGGATTCCATTTTCAAATCAAATACTTTTCAAATCAATAGTATATCAAATCATACTTATATAGACTTCGATTATATAAGATTTCTCTTTTCAAATATATATACATGTCTTTCGAATATCGAATTATACTTCGGAATTTGAAATCAAAATTTGTTTCACAATATCACTAGCATAGCAAAGCTACTAGAGTGGCCTCTCCGCCACTCTGAAACTCGAAAATCAATGTCGATGATGCGTGCACGTTGCGTGCACTCATCACCGAAATTATTTTCCAACGACAAAAGTGAGTTCTGGACTTCTATTTTCTTGAAAACTTCTTTGAAATTTCTTAGAAATCATTGAAATTCATTTGAAGCCATTTGAAACATTTCTTATTCGAAAAATACTTTCAAATCGTATTATTATATATTTTCAAAATCTTAAAACCAATTTCAAAATAGCGAAACCCAATCTCTCAAATTTCAAATTCAAAACCCTTTCAGTTATAAATCAAATTTCTTATAAAATTTTAAAAATCCAAATCCTTTCAAAACTCCGAATTATCGTTTTTAAAAGGTATATAATCCTTATCGAAAACATTTTCACTTTCATATATCGAATAAAATCATAGTTATCAAAATAATAATTTCGGTATATAAAACAATTTCTAAAATACAAACAAAGCCCATTTTCAAAGGATGATTCAAGGATGGATTTCAAAACAAAGATAGAGATTCAAATTAGAGGGACTCTAATCAAATGGAATTCTGATTCGAAGCTAGGTCCAAACGAAGATGAGATAATTAAATTTTAAAATAGAAGATGGATATTAATCGCGGGCGACCTTAACCAGATCAACCGTGACTTCAGGAATATGATCGATGCGGAATTCCAAGGCAAATCGACATTCGATCACCAGATATAGAATTCGGCATAACCAGCGATAGCAACATCTAAACTAAGGATATATAAATCTTCAGTGAAGCGATGCTATTGTAAAGGAGTTTCACCCCTTTACAATCATTCAGTGGAGCTATGGGATACTCCAAAATCTAGAAAACACGAATAGGGAAAGACAAGAATGGATTTGGAACCGAGGGGGATGTTCCAAAACTCAAAGGAGAACCGAATCAAATAGGAAGAGATTCAAGCTCGAACTAAAGTGATTCAGTAAATAAATTTACCATATATGCTAAGTTTTGCCTAGAGCCTCGCTCTGATACCAACTGTAACAACCAGATATTTTCAAAATATTTATATATAGACCGACGGTGTATGTATAAAATTTTCTATCCTATGGTCAATTTGATACAGATATTTATCATTTCAATCCGTAATTTAAGTATATACGGGTAGATATCATTTCGACCTGCAATCCCAAATTCAATTCAAATGCAAATCGCTTGGGTCTATCATTTCAACCCATAACGAAATTCTCTTATTCTAAATCGGGTATGTATCATTTCAACCCATAGGAATTCTAAACTACAGGGAACTTGCAGAGTGATAATAGAGAATATAATAATATATCAGGCATATATCATCAATAACAGTAAAATATAAACAATAGGATATGGTGTCATATCCCACAGGTGAACAGTTACAGATAATAGCATAAATATAACAATTTAAATAACTACAGCAGCATATTTCAATTATCGTTTCAATTGAAATCAAATTTAATAAATATAAAAACGTTAATCGTGAGTGATTGCTCACCTTTCAAGGCTACGGATGATTTGACGATCAAATGAGCTATGAATCCAGTCATGAATTTCAAAGCAAAGCTAGATTGGCACGAGTTCAATGGATAAGCTGATAATGCGAATAGACGAAAGCAAATCAAAAACCAGATTGACGAAGGTAGATGGTATAAATGAACATATATATACTATATATACTATATACAAATCATATACAACTTATAATTTAAAATAACACATAACTTTTAAAATCTATATATACACCCATAACTATATAGATTCAATATTCTATTTAAACTTCTATAAAAATAAAGTCCTATACATATCAATTTTATATATAGAATGACCTATATAAATATATCGCATGTACACTTATACTTATATCATTTAAAAATAAATATTTACAATTTATTAAAAAATATATATATAACCTAACGGTAATTGGGAAATTAAAATCTATATATAACATATGCGTATAACTACAACAGATATGAACTAACATAAAATGATGGACTATATTGCATATCTTAATATATATATATATATATAACATAGGGTAACTCACTTATATAACTTAATTTGTGTACTCATGTATAAACTGCAACCTCTATATAGAACCAGCGAAACAAATACATACTGTCCAACTTATATGCAGACTCAAATACATGCAGATTATAAATTATTGTTTGGAAAGCTATATGAATATATTCAAAATCAAAACATATACACGTTTGATAATTAAAATCAATGCTAACATATATACACATTTGATTATTTATGTATAATATTAAATATAAAGTAACGCTCGAACATAAATATAACTACAGGTTATAATATGAACGAGTATAGAGATGATTTCGAACATATGTATAAGCTTTACAACAAATTTTTTTTTACTTAAACATACGTGAACCAACAGTGTGCACAATGCATTAAAAATCGATACTTATATCAGCTTAACAAGATATCCTATCTCTCAAGCAACAGAAAAAAACTCAATAGGTCATTCACTCATATATATACCGACACATTTTCAAACAACGTTTATATACTATATTCACGTAAAAAGCAACAGATCGATAAAACTAACTATATGTGTACTTAAAAACTACACAAACATATGCATACTATAGTATGCACACAAAGACACACGTCACCTCATTTATAACTTATTATAACATATAACTTAAACAATGACAGAAAGATAACTAACCTATAACTAACAGTACAAAGAATTTTTAAGACATATTATATAACTTGTAATATATATATATATATATATATATATATATAAGCATACGAAGGCTATATTATAATATATTTTAAATTTTAAATTTTGTAAAACATGTATAAACAGCGGTTTCTATCAATCAAATATAACTACATACCATCAATAGAATTTGCGAGAGAAGGTGATGTGGTGGCTTGCGTGCAGCTGTGAATGAAGTGGGGAAAAGGCGGCTGAAATTTGAAGAGGAACAGTGTTTTCTTTTCTTTTCAAAAATGGGAGGAGAAAAAATGAACCGTTCCAGAGAACACGCAAGAGGTATGCTTTATATATGTTTATAATATAATTTCAATAGTGTGAATAGGGCAGAGAAATGGACCGGAGAATAATAAATTGAAATTTATGGAGATATAACAGCTGACTATTAAATATTTACCTTTTGGTGGAACAATTTTTTTTTTTAAAAAAAAAAAGTGGTGAAGGATGGATTTCATTCCAGGCAAAAGAAAGGACAAGGATGATATAATATATATCAAAGAAATTCCAAGTAACATAAGCAATGAAAAAGAGAAGGCAGAGCAGAACGCATTCAAATATTTATGAAATAAAAGGAATAGTAACGGTCATCCGTAGATCTAGCTTCCTTATTCAAGCAAATAAATAATGTGGTCCAGCTGCAACGTTCAAATTTTGAAACGAAGGAAACAGAAATGGGACAGGTTGCAAAGGAAAGCCACACATAAATGGAATAAAACGTTAACCATGAAACGTACCACGTTCAATGGAAACAAACTGAAATGATAACGTCGAGCACGGGAATTAAGGACAATAAAGTAGAAAGCATGAGAAACGTAAAAGCGAAAATGTTTGAAATGGAATAAATAGGAAAGGAACAAACCCGAAAAGAAATAGCAACGGATAAAAAATTAAGAAGCTACAGCACGAATACATGGAGTAATAAAGGTAAGGTATTGATCGGTTTGTAACTGATGTAAAATTTGAATGGACAAGAAAGAAATAAAATAAAGTGGAACGTACAAATATTATATACTACCTCAAAAGAGAAGTGCAGAATGAAAATGGACAGAAACGGACCATTGGATAATAAACTAGAATGATGGATTGGTGATCGCTGTCCATTGATTTAAACACAATTGAAATATGAGCGGTTGCCCAATCAATGAAAAAAAAACGTAGACAAATAAATGAATCTGGAAATAATGAAGATGAAGGGGGAAAGAAATAAACTAGTTTTTTGGACGATGAAGTTATAAAAGGAACCGTGATGTGTACAATAATTAAAATGAAAACATACACAAATAAATGAAATTTTAATAGTCTCCCATTGGTTCAGTTGACAAATATTAAAGCAATTGATTAATGCGCTTTTAAATTTTGAAACGCAAAAGAAATCAAGTGGTAACGGATCCAGTACCAATACAGTTACCGGTTTCGTGGATTCCGCTGTGTACCGAACTTCAAAACACAGAAATAAATATACCGTTGAGATCCACGCGATGAGACGATCAAAACGGCATAGAGATATCAATGATACGATTGAATTATAAAAAGTCGAATTTCCGCTAGCGGAAAAATGCAGAAAAACGTAGAAAATAAGATCGACGGAGCTACAGAAGTCCGAATTTGATGAAATGAATTATGACGTCTTGCTCAGAAAACGATTTACAATTTTTCTATAGAATAATATTCAGGTTTGGAAATTTTTTTCATCATCAAATATTAACTGATATAAATTGAAATAGAATTACCCAATAAAATAAACTTTTATATTATCTGATGAAAATTTACCAGCTGCTATGTTTAAGAGGACGTATTCCAAATATTAAATGTTTATTTTTAAAATATTATTATTTAAAAATTTCTCAAAAATTTAATTAAATACGTAAATAAAACCATTTAAAATTATTAAAATTTTACTGGTCGTTACACTGCTGGTATAAGCAAGGCATGAGAAAAAGCAGAAAATCTTCGCAAATGACAAACCGACGAGGAGGGTAAGAGGATGTACATTAACATCCTTTGGATTCTAGATGCTGTGTTGTGCAGGAATAAACTTGATAGGCCCAAACCTCCATCTCCACCTCCAGCGCTTGTGTACACACGACGTCGTCCTATAGGAGGTGTCGTTTCATCATCACAAGGCACCCTGTCACAAGCTGCACCGGTACAAGAAGAAATTGTTCATGACCCATCTCAAGCAATAGCCACATTACCTTCGGCCTCCACTGCACGCCGAGAAAGGAGTAGCAGTGCAGTAGCAGCTCGAGACCACTGGTAACGCGTCGGCAAAAATGAAACACGTTAGAATTTCACGAGCTTCACTACTAAATTGGTAATGTTAATGTTGTTTGATGCGAATAGCTAGGGGCGAAGTGTAATGCGATACGATGTACTTGTTAATGTTGTTTGAATTTGTGTAGTTGTGTTTTGTAATATGTTGGATTGTGTATTAATGTAATTTCGCACCATTTGATAATGTGCTGTGTTTACTAATGTAATTTGATGTTGTTTGGTAATATGATGTAGTAGTTGTAGGTGCTGCTGCTCTAGTTTCTACAGCAGCAGTTATTTAATCCATGAGGATACACGGACTACAGATATTGCCTCCACCTATAAAAAACAGCCCGAACGACCCAAATCTACGAGGATAAATAAACGTTATGGACGAGCATCAAACGCCTAAAACAAACAGGTGCGATAAATGTGGATCGCAGGATCATCAAAGAATGCGATGTACTTCAACGACCTAAACATTCATTATCTAATGTATGACTATGTACCGAATTAAGATTTATGTGTATTCAACTTTATGTGAATGTAAGTTCTATGTATCGGACTTCGTATCTATATACTGTTTACTCGATGTCGACATAAATGACATTCGCAGTTGTTAGATTTGAAAGTTGATATCTATGCATTGTCTATTAATTCAACTTTTTGATCATGTGAGGTAACTACATGCAGTAGGTGGATGTTATTTTTAGTTGCAGGTTTTTTGTTTTGGCTACTTTTGAAAAATCACAAGTTAGCGCACTCTAAAAATTTGGCCAAAGGCGCATTTTCAAAATGCGTCATCATCTAAGTGGTCAAAACAGGTCTATCTTTGTAATTATTTTTCAAACAAAGCCATTCTTATTATTAGTTGCACAAACATGGTTACTTCTGCAAATTTTCCTGTTATATAAGCACGATTCTTACATTAGCTTTTAACCTTGCATATATGAAATTAAAAAATTACAACAAACTGCAGTTATTTCTTCCTTCTTTGCAATTAAATATTTTGGCTTTAAAATTTGACCTTTCAAGTAGTTGGGTGTATTCTCATATTCCGCTATAGTACCACTTACAATTCAAATACTAGTAGCTGATTTGGCAGTTATCAATAAGAGTAGATGGATGTTATTTTTCCAACGCTGTAAGATTCTCTCTGTGTAGCGATTTTACCTTGGAAGACGGTTTGACAAAACTAAGCACATGCATTTATTTTCACATGGTGGTGAGAGCAAATTATGTCTTAAGTAGAGCGTCAGATTGTATTAAGTAGAGCATTATTTCATATGTCTTGGAGTGAATATCAACAAATGAAATACCTTGGAGCAAATATCAACAAATCAAAGTGCAAGCATTGTCTATAGTTGCCACTATATTGGATAAATACTACCAACAAAAATCAATACAAATAGCGCTAGAAATTGTTTCCATGTTAGTGAAGTTTGCACGATAGCTAGGTGCTTAAGGAAGATAATTTCCAAGGTGAGCCATTTGTAGGAAAGACAGAATGAGTTACCCAAGTACATTATACTACGACAAAAGAGAAGTAGAATGCGTATAGAAAGTTTACAGACTATGATGGAGGATAATTAGAGCATACACGGAAGTGCAGATGTAAATTTCTTCAAAGAGAAAGTTACAAATAAACTTAAAGCATGCTTGCCAACTTCCTTGATTCCAGATTTGTTTTCCTCATTTTTCAGCACTTCAATTTGGCTAATATTTATGGTGAACATGTCCTAAATAAATAAGTCTGTTATATACAACTATCCAACTTTGATATGAAGGTTGGCAATCTTATTTTAGCAATTTACGATGATCGCCCTTTTAAATGATTAATTCATTATTCACCATCATTCACTAAGCTATTAAATAACCAAAGATACATGATGCTGCAGAGGAGACTCCTAATCGTGATCAGAAAATTCGTCACAACAATCCAACTCTTTGCTTTCCTATAAAATCATCAGTGTACCTGTCATTTAGAGTTCAAAAGATCTGCAGATACAGATTATGTCCTATGTAGATTCAAACTAACTATTTCAATGCAACTTAAAATATTCCTGAAAATCAAGGTGCTTAATGGAAGTTTCCTTGTTTTATGTTGAAAATGTAGCAAAGTAGTCGGTAAAGTGATAAAGTGTGCATGTAGACAAAAAAAATATAAAAAATACAAACCTCGGCCTGCGTGTTTTCTGAAGTGCAAATAATTATGGGCATACAACCATACTCTAGAGGAAGAATATTGACTTGGTGATCTACTATGACAGAATCCTGTAAAATGAGAAAAATAATTGGAGTTTGTACAAGAAAAGTTGAATGAAATTAGAGCACAACCAATAATGGTTTGTTCGGTTGAAAAACCAACCATTACGCAATTATACGTGGTTTGTTCAGTTGGTTGTGGCTAGTTTTAGATGATTCCGTGGTTGGTTCGTTGAATAGAGGACTGATTTTTTAAATGACAAATATTTTGCCATTTTATTGCAAATATAGGTTAAAATGACAAAAAGGTCTTTGTCGTTTTAACCTGTATTTGCAAGCAAATTGAATAAAAAGGCAAAAACTTAGCTGTTTTATTTTATTTGCAAAATAAAACGGCAAAGTCTTTGTCATTTTATTTTTTTGCAACTTTTTTAAAACTAATTTGGTAGCTGATTTTGATATTGTGTGGCTGCGTAAGTGGTTCATTTAATGCAAAAGAAAAAGAGAAAAGAGAAGTGAACAAATCTATTGTTTGTTATGGTCTTAGCTTAAGCATATGGAGAAAAACGGAGAAAAATAAAGAAGTTTTGGTTAAATGGTTGCATTCCACCTATGCAGAGCTGTATGCACTTGGAGGCCCTAACTTATGTAACATGTATAGTGATTTTTTATGAAAAAAAAAAATGAAAAACGAAAATCAAATAGCATAAACATATGTAAAATTGTATTATCTTTTTCAAGAACTGAAAAGCTTACATCTAACAAGAGAGTCAACCGAACAGGATAACGTAGCTTGAAGGTAACTACAACTAACTGTGACTGATTTCCATCCCTGAAAAGACCCTCAATTATTCATCTAAACACAAGAATGTGACTAGGGGACTTTTTCTCAATAGAAAGACCGTAAAAATAACCTCTGAATATGAATGTTATCAACTGTGCCACAATAAGAGAAGAACAAGAGCAGATCTTCAGGTGTTGCTTTTGGCGAAATATTAAGATCCTGAACTCTAAACTGAATTAGAGCCCTGAAACGAAAGTATATGCCTAAACCTACTAGAGAAACTGCTAGTTAAGGATAACGAATAAAAAAGATTGCACATATTGACAAAACAAAGTTATTACAAGCAACAAGTTATTCAAATGCCTCCAAGCCAAGGTTGGAATACTTCTTGATAATATGAAGACAAATAAAATCTGAAAAATATTGAAATGTAATGGAAAACTGATATATTTGAATTGCAAATACTGAACTTATTACAATCAGTTGCAACCTTATTACAAGATACAAGTATTTATATGTAATAAATGGGCCAGGCCCAAATGGTGATCTGCGTCAACAGTAGAGCTGAAATAATGGCCGTTTGATCAACATCCATCTGATGCTCCAGAATAAATAGGAAGTATGCGGTGGGATAGATAACAATATGTGTTACTTCTGATAGCCGCCTTCAATTTTATCTAGGGTTTTCATTTTCCCTTTCTTCATCAACCTCTCGCAAAACCTTCAATTCTTCCTTAAAACGGATAAAGTTTTTAGCTGAGAGAGCCTTCGTTAGGATGTCAGTGCGTTGATAGTATGAAGGGACGTGCCTTACGTCCAATTTTCCGGCTTCAGTACGCTCGCGCACAAAATGTAAATCGACCTCGATATGTTTTGTGCGCGAGTGTTGAATGGGGTTAGCTGAGAGCGAAATAGTGCTCAAATTGTCACACCAAACAATCGGCTTTCTTTGAGCATTGAACCCTAACTCTGACATTAATGATTCGATCCAAACTATCTCAGCAGTGACGCTTGCTAGAGATCTGTACTCTGCCTCCGTGCTCGATCGAGATGTGGTGGTTTGCTTTTTCGAGCACCATGAAATTGGATTTGGTCCAAGAAACACACAATATCCAGAGGTTGATCTACGATCATCCACATCACTTGCCCAATCTGCATCACTGTAAGCATTTATATTTGTGTCGTTACAACTTTTTAGGGTTAAGCCGTGGTTTTGAGTCCCTTTTAGGTATCTGAGAATACGTTTGAAAACCCTCCAGTGTTCATCGAGAGGCCTCTGCATGTGTTGGCAAACTTTATTTACACTATAACAGATGTCAGGTCTAGTTATAGTGACATACTGTAGAGCACCGACGATACTTCTATACAGTTTAGTGTTTTCAATAGCTTTGCCTCTGTGTTTTGATAAGTGCAAGTTGGTAACCATAGGGGTAGGCAAAGATTTGGCCTCATTCATGTTGGCTCTTTTGAGAATTTCACTGATATATTTCTTTTGAGATAGAAGCAATTCTGAATTTGACCTTTTTGTGATTTGTATGCCCAGAAAGTAGTTTATGTCCCCTAAATCCTTGATGGCAAATGTTTTGTCGAGAAGCTGTATGGTGCTGATGATCTCATTATTATCATTACCAGTAATAATGATGTCATCCACGTAGACAAGTAAATAAATAATGTTGCCATTGTTCTTCATGTACAGTGAATTGTCGGATTTGGTGGGGTTGAATCCAAACTTCAAAAGAGTTATCTTTAATTTTTCATGCCACGATCTTGATGCTTGTTTTAGCCCATAAATGGCCTTGTGTAGTTTGCATACCTTGTTGTTTTCTGTGATGTACCCTTCTGGCTGTTGCATAAAGACTTCTTCATGAAGATCTCCATTTAAAAATGCATTGCACACATCTAGTTGTCTAATTTTCCAATTATTGCATAATGCTAGGGTTAGCATAACTCGAATAGTGGTAGGTTTGACAACAGGAGAGAAAGTTTCCTTGAAGTCAAAACCGAACTGTTGTGAATAGCCTTTTGCTACTAGTCTGGCTTTATGCTTGGCTATGCTGCCGTCAGCATTTTTTTAATCTTGTAAGTCCATTTGCATCCTACGATGTTTTTGTGTTTTGGTTGATCAACTAAGCTCCATGTTTGATTCTTCATAAGTGCATGATATTCCTCATCCATGGCCTTTTTCCATTCATCATATTTGATGGCCTGTTGATAGCATTGTGGTTCTGCATTAATGATAGAAGCTAAGTATATTTTGGGTTTATAAATTCCACTCTTTGATCTTGTTGTCATATGGTGGCCAATGGTTGTAGCATTCTGAGGTTGTTCCTGATTACTTTCACTTGATGTATTCTCTGTTGTTTCATTCTCATTTGATGTGTTGCTTTCATTAGTGTCAGTCTGTTGTGTGGCTTCATGTGGAAGGGTTTGCATGTATGAATGTGAATTGTCTGAGCTGTATTCTGACCTTGTATCTGATGCATGCTCTTCTGTTGGGGTTTTGTCACTCTTGTTTGTGGGAAAATGATCAGACAGGACTGGGATGGATTGAATTGCAGTGCTTGTTGTATCTGATGTTTTCTTTGCTGTAGTGCCTTTTTCTGCAAAAGGAAATATAGATTCATTAAATACAACATGTCTTGAGATATAAATTTTTCCCTTGTTGTCTAAGCATTTGTACCCTTTTTGATTGTTAGTGTAACCCAAGAAGGTACAAGGACTTGACCTCAAACTTAACTTATGTCTATTATAAGGTCTAAGATATGGGAAACATAAACATCCAAAAGTTTTCAAAAAATCATAGTTGGGTTTTATACCATAGAGCTTCTCATAGGGGCATATATCCTCTAAAGTTTTGGTTGGCATTCTGTTTATAAGATACATAGATGTGAAAAAAGCATCATTCCAGTACTTTATGGGTATAGGAGCTTGTGACATTAGTGTTAGACCCGTGTCTACTATGTGTCCGTGCTTTCTTTCAATTAACCCATTTTGTTCTGATGTATGAGGACATGTGATTCTGTGAAAGATGCCTTTTTGTTGGAAAAAATCTTTAAGAGGTAAAAATTCTTTTCCTCCATCACTTTGGAAAATCTTTATATTGTGATTAATTTGTTTTTCTACAAGTGTAATAAATTGTTTTATTATGCTAGAAGTTTCAGATTTCGATTTAAGAAAGAATATCCAAACATACCTGGAGTAAGCATCAATTAAAGAAAGATAATACCTGTGCCCAGAAGATGAGTCATGTGGTGCTGGACCCCATAGGTCAGCTGCAACCAGATTTAATGGCTGGCTGTGCACTGTTTCAGATCTAGTAAATGGTAATTTGTGTATTTTGCCAATCTGGCAGTGTGTGCAGCAATCAGAGACAGGTATATTATCAAATTTTATTTTATTATCTATCAGAACCTTTTTTACAATGTCATTACTGGGATGCCCCAGTCTTCTGTGCCAACATTCAAGACTACTTCTTTTACCTAGTATGCTACTGTTAACATGATTACACCAGTTTCTTCTTATATGGTCCTTATTTGACTTGACAGAAGTGAACTTGTATAAGCCCTTGTCCAAACTACCCTGTAATAATATTTTTTTGTTCAGTAAATCTTTAACTAAGCAAAAATTGGGGTGAAACTCGAAGTATACATTATTGTCGTTGGCAAATTGAGAAACACTTATCAAGTTTTTCTTGATTTTGGGCACTCTCAATAAGTTATTTAAGAATAGTTCCCTCTTACCTATGATATTGCCAATGCCAATATGTGATATACTTACTGCTTCACCATTCCCCATATGTATAGCATTCATACCTGTGTAGCTTTTGTTCCCAAGATTCAAGTTCTGAAGGTTGTTGGTGATGTGATTCGTTGCTCCTGAATCTGGGTACCATTCTTCGATGTTTAGGTCCTCTGATTTGATTAAGTCATCACCATTACTGCTTTGAGTCTTGAAAGCATCATTGTTGGTCTTTGACTGTTGATTTAATTGAGCCATGTTGGCATTAAGTACCTTTTGACTTGATTGTCCTGTGTTAAACTCTGAATTGAACCTGAAGTAGCATTTGTTGGCAGTATGTCCAAATTTTTCACATATTTGACACTTCACTCTGTTGTTGTAATTGCTTCTTCCTCTGCCTCTTCCTCTTTGTGATTGATTCCCTCTTTGTTGCTGAACATCTGATCTTGGATTTTGACTTTGTGTGAATTTTTGCTGATTCTTGTTTCTTGAATTGAAACCAGATGCATAATTGACTGTCATTTCTGATTGTATTGTCTTTCTTTGCTCAATTCTACCTTCATGAGCAATAAGGGCAGACTGCACATACTGCAAGTCTGGAAGTGTCTTCTGTGATGCAATGAAGGTAACCACTTATTCGTATTCTTCATCTAGACCACTGGTTATAGTGAGGATTTGTTCGTTGTCTGATACTTTATGGCCCACATCACTTAGTTTGTCACACAAATTCTTGATTTTGGCAAGATAGTCTCTCATGCTCATGTCTTCTTTTCTTACACTTTGTAACTGCCTTTTGTAATGCATTATTCTTGCCGCTGATTGTGAATTGAAAATTTGTTCAATGCATGACCATATTTCATGAGAGGAATTACATCCAACAACCTGTGATAAAAGGCTAGCACTAATGGAAGATAACAGCCATGAAGATAATAGACTGTCTTGCTTTTGATAATTAATATATTCCATATTGCTAACAAGATTTCCTTCTCCATCCTCTTTCATGACAGGTGGAATTGGGATTGTGCCTTTGATATAATCTTGAAGGCCGTGTCCTTTCAAGGCTGTGTCAATTTGGTACTTCCACAAGATATAGTTGTCTTCATCGAGAGGGATGGTTATAACATTGCTTTTGAGTTTAACAAGGAACGGTGCAGTTTCTTTTACTTCGTTTCTTGATGTTGCTGATGTTATGTCATCATCATCATGTGCCATGATAGGAACTGATTATTGCCTTGTTTCTTGGATAGGGGAAAAAAAAAAAACAAGATACAGTCAGAAAGTTGACCGGAGCTTTCTTGGTGTGGCAGAAATTGATCAGAGAAATGCACAACTGTTGCAGCCAGAAGTGGAGATGAAGATGCAGATCTGATCTCTTCTTGGCGCGGCACGGTTGGGCAGATGATGAATGGGTATTATGCTTGATCAGAGAGGTTTACTCCCCTATGATGAGAATATATTCTGAGGGGAAAATGAAGCAATGCTTCGTCTCTCAATGATGATCAGCGAAAGAGCAGGAGAGTGCCTTTAGGCGTGATGCTCTGATACCATAATGGAAAACTGATATATTTGAATTGCAAATACTGAACTTATTACAATCAGTTGCAACCTTATTACAAGATACAAGTATTTATATGTAATAAATAGGCCAGGCCCAAATGGTGATCTGCGTCAACAGTAGAGCTGAAATAATGGCCGTTTGATCAACATCCATCTGATGCTCCAGAATAAATAGGAAGTATGCGGTGGGATAGATAACAATATGTGTTACTTCTGATAAAATGTTTAAAATTGAAAGATTTAAAATTTTGGGATCAGATTGGTAAAGAGGGAGGGTGGCCCATTGTCGTAACAGGCTTTAGGCGGACACCCATCTCACACAACTTTTGTGAGTTGTTACCTTTCATCACCTCCCGTTTGCTGCCTGAAGGATCATACTTGTCCCATCACCCTGACCTCCTTATTTGCTTAGTTCCGCATTTGACTAAATACTTTTTTGATGATGTGGGACTAAGTCCAGAATCAAGTAACTATTTTTAAGAGTATTAATGGTCACTGAGAATTGTATATGCCAGCAAGATGACGAGAACAATAGTATATGCGAAAACTATTTTCAGAATTTATGTCTATCATCGTAAGACTTTCATATTTCCAATTATTATTATTTTTATCTGGTTCAAACAAATGCCGATGGCTTTGTTTAGTTGTTGAAATTTACTAAGAACTGTTTGCATCAAGTAGGCAGTCATATTACTCTACCAGTGAGTGCATCAGGAATGTCAACTGTATGTATATGCATTCCAGATCTTCTAGTGAATGCTAGCTTTTGGAAACCGGGGGTTTTTTGAAATGCTATAACCGAAAAACAATGGGATGTTCGCAACTGTGACGCAATGAAAAATGGATGACTAAGATCCAGATTCGAGCATCATCTTATACACACTTCTCGCAAAAAATGGAACATAAAAAATTATGTGTCATGAGCTGAAATAGACATGCAAGTTTGCCGGTTTGTGGGGTATTTCTAACTATAATTTCAAAGAAAAAAAGGGTGCAATGAGATTAGTATCTATACCATTACTTACCTCATAGTTGCTATGGGCTCAATTTAGAACGTTGATATTGCAGTTGCCATTCAATAAATAGTTCAAGAACTTCATTTTAGGAATGTAGTGTTCTCCATTCTGTATAAATCATCCAAACAACAAATTCATCGTTCTCTATGACGAAGTTGTTAGACCGTATTCATGATCAGTTTTCTTTTATCTTTTATCTTTTGGTCATGAGATTAAGCATGCTTTTATTTTTTTCATTTTTTTCTTCTTGAGCCTTTTTTCTTCTTAAATTCAGGGAAAGAGTTTGAATGCACCTTGAAACCACTTGTAGATATTCTTCATTTTGATCTAAAGTGATCAAAACTTCAAACTTATTTCTTTCGTTTTGAGTGCCTTTAGGTTTAAGGCTTTCAAAATTTCCCTGTTCTAATTTTCTATCCTTCCTATATTTAAATGGAACAAACCTTGTCTTATTTATGTCACTCGTTAACGAAGGGAAGTATTTTAGAGAAGCTATTTGCTATGTAATCTTGAGGAATTGCAGTGTCAGGAATTCTGATGGAACTGATAACAGTGTCTTCAAAGAAATGCAAGTCGGGTTTGAAAAGTAATCCCATTAAGACAAAGAGTGGGCTCGGTAACTAAAGGCCCAATAGTCAAAGACAAGATAAAAGGCCCTGTAGTAGGCAAATTCAGTGTAAGAAAAAATATCAATACTTATTTTAAATACCGACTCATTCACAGGACATAAAAATGCACAGGACATAAAAATATCAATACTTATTTTAAATAAGCAAGACATAAAAATAACCAGAGTTATTTATTAAAACCAATACATTCTCTTGTGATGATTTAATATAGAAATTGCAAAATTTAAGCTAACTAATTTTTAAGATGTTACATTTACCAACAACATCGAGGAGGAGACGTCAAATCAGTTGCATTGGAGGTTGTAGGCTGGCGTTGGAGGAGCCAAGGCGATGATTGGAATCGGTGGATGGGTCGTGCTCGTGCGATGCGTCGATGACTGCCGCAAATCGATGATAGATGCGTGCGTTTTTTCTGCGCAACGAAAGCGGGCAACTAGGGTGTTTTTTGTTGTATCTGATGGCTCAGTGGTTATTTTCATCTTAACATGAATAGTTTCTTAAAATTGAATAAAAGATCTTACTCATACATCATGACCAAAAGTCAGCAGTGGTGAAAAATAATTATAACTGTAGCTATGCCAAATGAAGGTACAAGAAGTTATTGTGACATATATAAGCACTGTTTGATGATATTATTTTCAATGTTAATTTTGCATGGAGTAATATTTTTGTTTACAGATATAATGGTTTGTTGTTCTTTATGAATGTATTTGGTTCCTTGGGCACAGATAGTTATACAGAATTTTTGTATTGTTTGTCAGCATATCATTGTGCCATTCAGCCTGATTCAGATAGTTCCATATGTTCTCATATTTTCGTTATCCACAGGTCCTCAGATCTACGTGCTTCCTTTCATGTTCACATGCTGATGAAAAGGATGCTAAATGGCCACAATAAAAGAAGAACATTAACAAACCTTCAGGTGTTGCTTTTGGCGAAATATCAAGGACCTGAACTCTAAACTGAACAACAGCCATGAAAGAAAAGTTTATGTCTAAATCTACTGGCGAAGATGTTAGTCAAGGAAAAGAATAAAAAAAGACTGTACATCAAGACAAGATAAAGTTATTTCAAGCATCGGCTTATTCAAATGTCTCCAAGACAAGGTTAGAATACTTCTTATTACTGTAAAGACGAATAAAACCTGAAAAATATCGAAATGTTTAAAATTGAAGATTTGAAAATTTGGGAGCAGATGGTAAAGGTGAGGATGGCTCAGTGCCGTAACATGCTTTAGGCGGACGCCCTTCTCACATAACTTTTTGTGAATTGTTATCATTCATCATTTCCCGCTTGCTGCCCAAAAGATCATGGTTGTACTTGTCCCAGTAACCCATCGTCCTTATTTATACTTAATTCTGCATTTAACAAAAGACCTTTTTGATGATGCGGTACTAGGTCCAGAATAAGTAATATTTTCAGAGACGAATAGTGTCATATCTATATCTGCATTCTAAAATATTTTCGAATATCGAATTTCCACATTCACGGATACGGACAAATACTGAGTAATTATTTTATCCGCTAACGATTAATAAATCAAGAAACAAAAATGAAAAGTTTTGGTTTGATGTAAACTATTTTCAGTTACATTGACTATTAAAATGTCAAAAATACACAAATATGATGAGAATAAATATTTTTAAACAGTTAACATGCATTTAATACGTATAATATAAACTTCTAACTTAATAATTAATAAAACAATTAATAATACCTTTCATGTGCTAAAATACACATAGTTTAAGCTATAATTATAAAAAATCTATGACGAATAATTTTCTGATGCATGTCTTCGTATCCGCATTCTTTGTATATACTAGCAAGATGGTAAGAACGATGAACACAGAAATATTTTCGAACTGTAGTCACAAATGAACTTCAGTTTTCTTTTTTAACCTTGGTTAATTGATTTGTTCTTCCATCCCAATACCTCCAGAGATAGATTATTTAAAGACTTACCACTTAAAAATTAAAATGACTACAGATTGAGGTGAAAGCATTTTGGAGTAGCTACTTGCTATTGGATCTTGAGGAATTGCAGTGTCAAGAATTCTGATTGAACTGATAACTGGGTCTTCAAAGAAATGTAAGTCGGGTTTAAAAAGTAATCTCAATAAGAGAAAGAGTGGGCTCGGTAACTACAGGCCCAATAGTCAAAAACAGGATAAAAGGCCTGGAGTAGGCAAATTTAGTGTATGTAGCCTATGTAAGGAAGAAAATAAAATAAAGTCGTGGGTTGCAGTTGGGTTAAGTTAGGTTGGAGGAGGCTGGGGTAAAAATAAGTCTAGAGATATGATGGTGGGCTGATATATATATATATATATATATATATATATATATATATATATATATATATGGGCTTGTGTAAGACAACGTTTGGGCATGTGGGGAAAGTGTATTGTACATGTGAAAACTGGAGCGGTAGTTCATTAGGTCTGCAAAGACCGGGATTATGGGAATTGGGTTGGTTGAACAATGAGGAGCTTGTGGGGCATGTTTCTGCTTGGGTTTGTAAAGAAATTTGACATAGTTAATTTTCTGTTCTTTGGATAATTATGTAATTTGATTATATAATTCAACTTGTAGAACAGATCTTGTTCGAAATAAAGTAGGTTTTTGACTTGTTTTCAATAATAAATTGTTATACTGGGATATACGTAATATTATAAATACATCAAATATGTATAAATAAAAAATTCGTAAGACATGTATTTAAACAATTTGAGCTACTTATGCATTCGTAACCATGAGTATTTAATTGTGTCGATAAATACTTGTCTCTTTTAATTAAAATTACATTTTCTTTAACATTACTGTTATTTTAATTTACTATTAAAATTTCTTGAGCGTTACATTTTGATTTGAATCAACTAAAGTCGTTCGATGGACGTCATACCATGATTTAAGCATAACCAAAGCAGAGTGTCCACATTGAAGCTCAACGGTATTCTCAAGTTAAGAAAATTGTGTAATATTATCATAACGGTACTTTCTATTTGACCTTAGTTATATTAACCAATATAAAACTATCTAGTGAGTCGTTCTACAGTTAGCTAATAAATATTAGTACGCAACCCCTTGGGTGCCTCCAACAACCGTGAGTAATAGACTGTCTAACATTTGAAAAACGTTACGTACTCTACTCTCAAATGATGTACCGGTATCCAGTCTCCATACATTTTAGTAGGAATTTTTGAAACGACGTGTTTATTTTATATGGTAACTCACTCATGGTTACAACAGTTGCTGCTATCAGAAAATAGTCCATCTATGAATTTTCTATCAAATTGTTATTTTAATTAAATTAATTAATTAATATAACATGTTATATCAAATATATAATAGACAGGAAACGCCTTTTATTTTGAATAAGATCGATTATCGAGTTAGATACTGTGCAGTTAAAGCGCTCGGCAGATTCAATGTGGCGGAGGTGCAAAAAGTCATAGAGGGGATACAACGAGGATATAGCGGGATATATCGGATGACTTTAAAATAGCATATAAAACTCATACTTAACGTTTTTACAAATATATAAATGGTAATTAAATGAAAAATTAAAATTCAATTGAGTAATAATTAATACATATATAATTTTAGATAAAAACATGTGTGAATATATTATAAATAAACGTAAAACTGTTATATAACATAATTGAATTTAGTAGAATATTATAGAATTTTCATTTTTGAAAATATGTTAAAAATTCAGTTAAATATCTTAATTTCATAATTTTTATAATGTATAAACGTCATTTTTCAATTTATTTATTTTAAAGAAGATATAGCGGAAATAGTAGAATATAGATGGTAAAACGAGATATAGCGGAAATAGCGGGGCTTAAAGCGAAAAAGCTATATTGAGGCTATATAAAAAATGGTAGCGGTAGAAATCCGCTATGGGATATAGCGGGGAAATAACGAGGCATTAACTGCACAGGTTAGATGTATAAAACAATTATATTACTACCTCTACGACATACCTTTAACTCTATCATATAGACCATTTTCATAGTACTTTGAGTCCACGGATGGTTGAGGCATTAGTTTTACTCAAAATTGGTTGAGGTCCAAAACCAATTTTTTAGATCACCGGATTGAGGTTCCTCTTGATGATGTGTATTATTATGATGAAGCCTTCTAACTTGATATTGGCATTCCTTAAATAGTTTAATTCGTCATTTGTTTGACTTTACATACAATACTTTAACTAACTTGTTTGACATATAGAATTTGTAGATGGACGTCAACATTGATCGCCATCATCTTTTAATTTCACCATGGATAGTCCATTATTGTATTTTTCACCATGGTTTGCTTATCTTTTACATATCTATGTGTTTAGTTTATGTTGTTAAACTTTTATATTGTTATATATTTATTATACTAATATACAATTTATACCGAATATACGTATGAACATATCCAGCTTGCACACAAACATTATTAGTTAATGTGTACTTTTATCATATTGTTATATCATTTATTATAATATTATACTGTTAAACTTAAAATATATAAATGTATACTAAATATTATTAAAGTATAATAAATATACAGAATATATATGGTATAACAGTATATTGTATAATAGTATAATATATATATAACAGTATATATCTATATTGAATAATATGTATAACAGTAATTTATCTAATTAAACATATCCCGGATCAATCCGCAAAGGTACAAATTCGTTCCATTCGATCGTACACGCCCGTCGGATGTGATTGTATGACCAATCGTCATGCCGACCCCATACCTAATCGTTAATGATTCCAAAGGAATCAGCTAGTATTCGATTTAAGTCTCGAGCTTCGCCTTGCATCCCACCTCCCTAAGCAGTCCAGAGCCTCCCTAAAGTTGTGCTAAGACACTACAAAGAACCGCGTATGAACGGGGAATAAATTCCCCAAATTGTTTACTGCTGAGGGGTTCAATCGAATTGGGTTTTCATTCAGTCGGTCGAGCCCGATCGAATGAACCTAATTATCCTAATCTTCTGTTTTGGAATCTTCCTTGCCCAATATTTCCATACTATTTCAGTCGACTGAAATTTTATTCAATCGGCTAAAATTGCCAAGTTCTGGCAATGAACCTTGGCGGGGAGTAAATTCCCCAAACCGTCACTGATTCGCGTGTAATTTCTTCCGATGCTTCGTCCAATGAGTCAACTTTCTTCCACATCCTGACTCCACCACGTTGGACTTCCACTGGTGTTACTTTATTGATGATGTTTTAAAAGTGAATTCAATAAGTATTCGAAAAACGATTTCGACACAAAAATATGCTCTTTGTACGAGTAGAGTTCAACAGACGATTATAGCTGTAAGCTACTGTGCTACTAAATGAAAGTTACTATGCTATAGGATCGCGTAATATAGATAAACTACTTGTGTGGAATATATATTAAGTAAATAATTAAAGGAGTAAAGAAAATGACACCAGAGATTTTTATGTTGGTTCGAACTCCCATTCTACGTCCAGTTCTAGACTCCTTCTGGAATTAAACTAGCAATCCTCACTTTATCCGGAGGAATAGATTTACACCGTCTGAGCAACCGAACAGGACTTCTTCCACCTAAGCATCCGAATAGAACTTCTACCGGCCGAGCAACTGAACATGACTTCTTTACAAATGACAAAAGTATCCGACTGTAGTGTGCTCTTTGAATAATACTGATAAGTCAATTAAGTACAATCTTCCTATAATATTCTCCTTTATGATTTGTAGTGTAATGTGCTTGAGAATCGTGGAAGATAAAGTGATCAACGATCAGATAATGTAAGCAGTTTGAGTGTAGTTTGAAAATAGAGAGTAGATAAGAATTCAAGAATATTAAAATCAGTTTTAGTTAATTGTTTGGTGAATTCTGAATTCTATATATAGGGATTAAAAAGTTGTAACCATTGTCGAATGGTAACAATGGAAAGAAACAGGTGCAACTGTTGGTTTAAAGATGTTTCTCTTCGATGAAGAGAAGTGTCTTTTCATAAAAAAATAGCCATTGAAAATATTCAGCCGGCTGAATGAATTTGTTTAGCCTTCTAAGTTTTATAAATCAAAAACAGCAAAGAAATTGGCTATATTTGGCCTAATTCAGCCGACTGAATGAAACCATTCAACCGGCTGAAACTGCATAAAAATTTATGCTTTGTTTTAGCATTCAGCCATCTGAATGATATTATTCAACCGGTTGAATTCTATTAATAAGCAAAAGTTAGCACTTTCCTTTTAAACTAATGACCTGGGTTCGAGCCCCGCTCCATGTAATATTTGAAAACTTTTTTTCATTTGAAATATGAATGTATATGTGTATATACCATTTTGAGAAGATTTGAACATTTGCAAACTCTAGACACGATATTCTACGACTAATAATACTTTGTTTGTCACCTTCGTCTTGACTCTATCGTGTATATCTCTTCTTGTATCTACATATACATACTTTCATCCTGTTTTGTACTGTGTATCTTTATTTTGAACGTATTTGTTTCTCTATTTTTAATGCTCATGTACCTGCAAATTAGCTTAGAGATTCTTTGGAATAACGGTATAGTTGTTGTCATTAAAATCCAACAATTTAGGTTCTAAAATAGCGACCTGTCTTCCTCTAACATGCTGAAACGACGTACACGAGCTCATTACCTTGTGTGTGCATGTGTCAATACACTCAATCGTGCATGCTTAGACACATAAGCTCACGCAAACACATTACAACTTCGCAAGTTACATTTTGGACTTCACCGGAGCAATTACTCGACGCGATGTACTCTTATGCAACTTAGCGCAAGCGATAGCTGCTATAGCGACGTGAAATGTTCGTAAAGAACTTGTATTCTAATATATCTATATAATTAAAAAATTTCATATATGTGTGTGACTATACACACACATACACACACATCCAAACTTACAACAACTCTGACTATTATTCGCACAACGTATTGATTGTTATGTATCTTTAAATACACATATACGTAAACTTGTCCGTACTCATATACATACATGTACATTTAAATAAGAAATTCATTTATTAATAAATCATTTATTACTTTACTTGCTAATCTTTTCAATAAAAGTAAAGATGTCTATTTATGCTATTTTATAAAATCTTCGAGCTATTTTATACTAGTTTATAAATCAATTTTGACATCTAAAACACTTAATTTGCTACGTTGAAAATCAAGTATTCTTCAATTTACTATTTTATAAAATCTCGTGTCTATTTTATAAAATATATTCTTCCTTTTTAAAATATTCAAACCATTTTATAAATACCAATTAAGCTTCATTTGTTTTTTTGTATAAAATATCGTATCATTTTATAAAATACCTTTATTACCTATAAAAATCATTCTATTAAATATATATTGCAAATACTAATTTAGCTTCGTTGCCCTTCAATCACTTTAGTAATAAGAGTAGAGTTCAAAACTTGCTAAATTGGCTTACTAACAAATTTGAAAATCGTTTGAATTAGTTTAATTATGGCCAACTAATGACATGCATTTAGTTATAACATGTAATTAGTCTCTAATATATCACTATATCACTTATTAACATTAAATTAACCTAAAAATAAATTTCTTAGGTTACTAAATAATTTAAAAAACATTTATTAAGGTCTTAAACCAATAATGAGCTAACGTAATCATGTTTATAACACAAATATAAGCCTAAATCAACTCAAACAATCTTCAAATCACTTTATATAATTGTATAATCATCAGTAATAAAAAATATGAAGTATAACATATAAATTAGTAAGGAGAATCATCTCACCCATTTTTCTTAAACCCAAGCCAAGTTCTAATCATCAAAAACCCACTTTTTGCTTACTTTAAATCTTGAAATGCACACCAATACTCTGATCCAAGCCAATTCCTTCGCTGGTTAGGTAGAGAATTAGAAGAAAGAAGTCAGGATGATTTTATTTGATTTTATAAAATTTATTCGATAGGTTTAGGATTTGGGGATTAAAGAGGGATAAAGATGAGATTAGTTGAGGATTAGAGAAAGTGGGAAAGAATGAAACGTGAATGGAGAGTGAACGAGAATAATAAAGAGGAGTAAGTCTACTATAGACAACCAACGGACCAAGCTCCAATTCTCTTCATCTGGCACTGTTAATCTTCGAAAATCATCGAATCCAAACATAGTCAAGTTTATACTCATTTTACCCGCATCAAAACAGCGAACCCAATCGGTCGTTTGTAAAAATTAAGTATAGTAGGTGTTCCGTCACTTACCGATTAAATATTTTAATTAATCATTTAAATATTCAATCGTTAAAACTATGGAGCATTACACACCTCCTTAAAAGAATTTCATCGCCAAAATTCTCTTGAATATGAGAAAGTAACATAACTAATCAAATTTCTCAAATCTCATTTTCAAAAAATTCCAACAGTACCTTCCCTTAAGCCATCAGCATAACGGAAACTCCCAAATTAGAATGCATCGCACACTAGGAAATATTGTAACCTACGTTATCCCACATCCCTTAAAAATTCATATCTCTCTTAAGAAAGCTTTTCACTTTTTAAATAATAATCAAATCAAATAAGCATTTAAATAGCTATACATTAGCTCTCAAGTACCTAATTGTACTATACAAAAAGAATTGTATACCAACACAGAATTCAAACCTGTATAACCTCAGTGTAGTAACCAATACTACTATAGTCATACATGACAACCAATTGGAGAGTAAGGTCACGTTAGTCGGCATCAAAATATACCACAGACCTCGAGTAACATGAAAAGCCAGTGGATTCGTATAGATCACATCTTGACCCCATAGTGTAATGGATGATATACGATTATATAAATACGCAGTCAAAAGCCACGAACCTCGAGTCACATCAAACAATAAGCAGTCAAATACATATGGCAAGCAACAATCAATTATCATATAAGTAGTCAAATATGTATGGCAAGCAACAATCAAACAATAGCAAACCGCAACAAACAACAATCAGACAATAAGCAGTTATAAGCAACCAGCAACAAGACAACCAGCAAGTCATAGCAAGCAAGAATAAACAAAAATAACTAGCATACAAATTATTAAACATGCAAGTGAGCAATCGACAAAAATCAACAACAATAAAAATCGACCAATAGAAAAATCAAACAACAATACACAACATCAAATAGTTGCAACAACAGCAAGCAACAAGCAACATCAAGCAATAAACAAAAACAATAGCAAGCAACAAACAATAAAATGCCTACAAAACAACTAAATATTTAAAAAGAGTCTATAACATCATACAAGGTAACCATTAAGAGTCAAACGCGCATGTCAAACCATAAACTCAAACGAGTCCATTCAACATTAAAATGAATAAACACCCAAGTGGTGTAACCCCTTCCGTGAATATAATACATGAAAGACTATTACATCTCCCAATACATAAAGGAAAACCTATACGATATGTAGAATCATCGAGTCTCGAAATTCTTGAATAAATCCAACAAGTAACGCCTTAACTCTCCTTTTCTTTCGAACAGAACTCATTCTCCAGAGGAGAAAATTATACTAATTTAATCATCATAAAATAAAGATCTATAATTTCTTGGGTTTGTTGGGTTCAAACTCAGCTCGACTGCATAATGTTAATTCGGATAATATACTAAGTGCACTATGACACTCATCTAGGAAAGTGTCATCTCGTAACTTAGAAGATCATTCGAATTGCCACAAAACTAGTTGAGAAACCCTTCCTCAAACTATCTCACAAATAATAATTATACTACACTAAAATTTTGCAATAACTATAGATCATCGCAAATAGCACGATGCCTATTCCAACCATACATTTGCTCGTAAGATTTTTGTTGTTAAATTAGGGTCGGTTACCTGACTCTATCTATGCGAACTTCGATCTAGTTCTTGATCTAACCACTGAGATCTACTTGCACGACTGAGGTCGAGTTTAAAAAATCTCTCAATCATCCAAGAATATAACTCAAGTGCATGTTTATCGGATTCAAGTTAAAAACTCTTTCCTAGCTGGTGCGAATCACCTAGAAACACTGTGCTCAAACGATAGATTAAGAAATGTCATGTAAATGGACCAATCTTTAGAAAATGTCCATTTTGGCATGTGGGATTACTCTGATCATCTAAGCTTTATTGGCACAAACAAAAAAATTATAACATGAACGATTCTAGACTAATGCCTATAAGTCATTAGCTCGGTCTCTGCTCAGTACCGGGAAATTACCGAACTCTACTTGAATATAAATCCAAGTCACACTTCATAAACCAACTCATTCAACTCGAAAGCTCGTGCATCAAGTTCGAATGGTAATACTATCGTTCGTTTCATCTAAGTTTTACAACTAAAGTTACTCATACAAGGTTTATCTCCATTGAAGAATTTACCTACTATGAAATGTGTCAAGTTTAACCTATCTACCAAGTAATTAGCAACAGATAAAATATACCACTCAAGTGTCGGAGGAACAGAAGTGAGTTCCCAAAAATAGAGCATATCTCACTACATAAGTTCCTTTAAATCCTCCTAATCACATGCCTGTTAGGACCTGGTAATGCCTGAAAGGCATAAGTCATCAAAACTTACTCACCCTTCGAAAATGTAGGATAGTCGTTCTTCAAGTGAACAAGCCAATTGTAATTGAAGCACTTATGCTTCACTTTAGCTAGATGACATCTAATAGAAAAATGTCCCTATAAGTCATGGGAGTGACATACTAGGCCAGCTTTTTCTTCGCATAAGCTCGATCTTCCTTTTATCATGGTCTTTACGCCTCGGTTGGAGTTTCGACTGCTTTCTACTTTCATTACCTCAGCGGTATCTCAAGGGCATTCTCATGGAGGAGAACCATCCCAATGAGATATTCAAAATTAGACCCTAACAGGGATAAGGCTAAGCAATGCATCCCCAACCAATGCTTAAGACCTAAGGCAAACCTCTTTTCCCACAACAACGGAGCACCGACCATCTCAGACCCTAAAAGCAAAAGGTTGAATTGATCAACACTCCTTACTTAAAATCTGCCTTGCTCGAGATGGCTGTAATACTTAAGCTACATGTCCTTCTCGATCTCAGAAATGAACTGAGAACCAAAGCAACTTATGAATTAATTCCAAATCATAGGCCTGCTCATCAGCCACACAAACACTACATCCTATCCAGCCAAAGTCTCCCTTCTTCAATGTCGATAAATAATCTTCCTTAAGAGAACATTCCCTAGATTTATATCGATGAAAGCCCTTGTAACGACCCAGAATTTGGCCACTTTAAAATATAATATTCAAAGTGATTTTAAATGTAAAATAAGTAAGGTTATATGATTCAAACAAAATTAAATAGGATTTGGAATGAGAAGTATACACAAAATAGCAACATTTGCCTATATCAACAAAAGTGACAAAATGCTGATTTTAGAAAAGTAAGTTTCAATGATTAAATAAATTATTTTAATTTATTTATGAGTGTTAATATTTTTAAATAGAATTATAAAAATTTATTTTTAAATTTATTTTACATAAATAAATAGTTTAGCTAAAACGTCAAAATGTGACCGTAAAACATTTTGTCGAAAAACGATGTTTTGTCGATTAAAAGTTGTTGCAACGTCGTCGCACCTTTACTTTTATATAGAAACATATATTCAAATAGTGTAAGTGTTACTTAATTCGTTAAACATGTTTACTTTTACTAAATAAGATTAGAAAACTTCTAGAAGTCATTAAGAAAAGTAAGTAAGAATTAACAAAAGTAAGTAAGAAAAGTCAAAAGTAAACATCAAATCAATATCAAATCAAAGCCAACATAATTATGATATTCTTTACTTAATCTTTAAGTGACTAAGACATAAAATAAGGATGTGAAAGATTATGTTAATTATTCAAAAAGTGGAGATTACTTTAGGTAGAAGTAAGGTTATTTTGTTAATTTGGTAAGAGGCTATTTTGGTAAATTTACCACTTCTTTCTTTTTCTATAAATATCCACCTCCTTCTCTCATTTCATTCACATTTTCTTCTTCTTCTTTTCTCAAGCTTCTTCATCTTCTTCCTCTTATCTTTAATGGCTTCCATGCCATACAAAAAGTTAGAAATAATGTCAAAATATTTATAAAATATTCAAAAGAAATCAATGTCCATTCTCTTCAAATCAAACTCCTCTTTTCTTCATATTTTACCTCTTCTTCTCTCGACCATAACTTCTTCAAACCCGAACCAAAATACAAAATTCTTCTTTTTAAATCATGTATTTTTCCAGTGGCTACAACTTCCATATTGACCACTTTGTTAAATTTTAAAGATAACTATGTCAAAAATACATTCCTTTTCAGTTCATTTTCTGACCAAGTTTTTAAGCCAGAGAATAAGCCAATTTGTTTTGATCATAACTTGATCATGACAGATCCAAATTAAGAAATTCGTTTTTTTAAACCATATAAATTTAAGTGGTTACAACTTTTATGCTGACTACTTTTTCCAGTTTTAATGTTTGCTATACCTGAAACTCAATTCTTTGAAGTGCATTTTCGGGCTTTATTTTTATGAATCCAAGTATAGCTCTTTTTCTTTCGACCATATCTTCCTCAAAATTAACCAAAACAAGTGATTCTTTTTTTAAATTCAAGAGAAACGAATTTGCAACAACTTTTCTGTTAATAAGTTTTTCAAATTTTGTGAGTAAGAGAGTCAAAAACAAGGGAGAAGATGACCTATTTTTCCGATCTAAATCTTGGGAATTCAAGTTCAAAGCTCTACCGCTTCTTCTCTATATTTTCGGCCAACCTCCATCTCAAGCCCCGGCCAAGCTATGGGATGGGAGAGGGTGTTGTTTGCTAGTGTTTAATGGAGTAGGAATTAATTTGTGAAGTGTTGGTTGATTAGAATGTTGGTAGGAAGTTAATCGCTTTGGTTTATGGTGAGAAATTCTCATTGCTTTTGAATTTATATTTTGATTATGTTATAAATCATATTTACACCCTTATGACATATGAATGTTTATACCAAATTGATTGTTAATATGGATGATTTTATAGTTAGTAAATTAAGTGAGTTGTGATAATATATCCCGTTATGACATTAGTAGTGAATGTTAGATTTGAAATCATATGCATGTGATTGGTTGAATGGATGTTATGTTAGTGATAAATATGAATATTGGATATGTTCATTTTGATTAAGTAATCCCTTTATCTAAAGAGACCATATTTTAGTAATATGATATATTGTGGAAAAATAAGTCTATTTTCATTTAGAAGTGAAACTAAAGTTAAAATGAAAGAGAATTTGAAATTTAAAGTGAAACGGATTTGAAAAGGATAGTTAATTAGAAATTGAAATTGAGATGAATAGTGAAATTGAAATCGATTTAAAAAAGTGAAATTTAGTTTGAGATTGAATTGATGTTTAAATTGAAATTAGATTTGAAATCTAAGTTTTAAATGTGTTTAATTTGATATTAGAATTGAAATCGAATTGAAATTGGAATTTAAAATTTGATATTAAAATAACACGAATAAAATAATGTTATAATGTGGTAATAGTGAAAATATATTTTAAATACTTTAAAAAGTGAAAATATTGATTTAAAATGATTTGTAATGATTTTATAAGTGTTGAAATTCAATTTGAATAGATTATTTCAAATATTGAAAAATAAGTTAAAACTAGATGCGTCGCGCAACGGTAGTTCGCGATTTCGCGCCGAAAAGTTCAAATGAGTGTATAGGGTAGAATACAGCTTGGAAATCTTCAATAAGAAAATTCTAGACTATTATATCTACATCTTTTACATGGAGAAAGAAAATCAAAGTTTCGTTGCGTAGATTTTGAAATAAGTCCAAATCAATTTTCTAGAAAAATCGTGCTAGTGCAGTTTAGTGAACATAACAGAAAATTTGTTTAAACGGATGTTTTTAATTATGAAAAAATATGGAATAAATTTGATAAATCTATTTAAATGATTTAAAAGAGATTTGGATCGAAAAATATGAATTTTCAAATATTTAAAACTTGTTTAATTCAAATAAGCTTATTTAGCACTTTCCGCAACACTTTTCTGCTGCAAATTCTATAACTTTTGGAAGTGAGTTTACATGTAATAATGATTTTTCCAGAATCAATTGTGAATGTTTTTAAAAGGATAATTAATCATTTTGAAATATAATTTGGAATATTTATAAGCAATTCCAAAATAAAATTGAAAAATCTGAGTATGCGGAAACGACATGTACATTTGTCCTGCCCGTGAGATCTGGAAAGATAAAAAAAGGTGTTTAACTAAGGTTAGGGATGGAACAACCAGCGCCCTGAACGTACCTGGCCTATGTTTTCTTTTCTTAGGCGAGGGGTGGAACAGATCGAAAGGAAAGCCCGGATGCTCTTAAATAAAAAGATTCTGTTAAGTTTTTCAAAATAAAAGAAAATTGGTATTATCCAAAAGTTAATCAATCTCCAAAAATGAATGATTTCTATGATCCTATTTACTTCAAAATGTTTGTTAAGATTGATTTAGGGTTTATCGTAAACGATGACTTAAATTACATTATTTTTGACCCGCCTAAAAGTTAAAGAATTTGATTAAGAATTAAGTAAGGAAATTTGAGATATTTTACAAAGAAAAAGAATGAATTTCTTAGAAATTATCCTATGTCAAACGAAAGAGATTTCGAAATCGTCCGAAAAGAAACTAAGTGAAAAGAGACTTAATAAATCTTGTATACTCATATTCACTTTCTAACGATATTGGATTTCGAATGAACCGGGGTCGGATTTGGGTAAATCCCATCCGAAAACCACTTCGAACCAATGTATACGTTCGAACGTGAAGACATGTTGAAGACGATGATTATTGAAGACCGTGGATCTTCATAGCATGAGGACTACTTGTTGATTTGCGCGGGGTCGCACCCATTATAGAGTTATATATAGCAGTGGTCTCCTCGTGATGGAGATTTTTCTGATTGCAAGGGATTCTCGCCTAATAATGGCCGAGGAAAGTGCCTTCGGTTTGTTCGATTCCTTGACAACTTGTATGGACGTTTGTCTGACATTGCATTTCTAACGATTACATACATCGGTTTTGCTTGATTATGTTCAGCCTGATGGGGGTTCTCGCTTCTTGCTAGGTAGCGAACGGATGACTCTTGCCCCTACATGTCCCTAGAGTGAATGAGTTGTTTGTAGTCGAGAAGCTGGCCGTAAAAGCAAAGCGCGAGGTATCAGTGTGAGCTACGGTGGGTATTACCCACTGGTTGTGGAGAGGCTGGCCGTAAAAGCAAAGCGCGAGGTATCATTGTGAGCTGGTCATGTGTTGGTAGAGGAGCTTTGTGATGGTTCCTTGGGACATCCATCTAGAGGTGTATCCATTCGGAAGGTAGATCCTGCGCCTGGTCATTTGTATGGAAATCCATTCTCCAATAAGAACCAGTTTTGTTTGTATTGGCGTAATGAATAGCCTCGAAATGCTATATAGGTAACCATTCCGGATAAGATTAATAAGTTTATTTGCAAATGTTTTTAAAGAGTTGTCATTAAGAATAATATCAAACGTTTTGATATAAAAGTGATTTAGTTATCATAAGGTAAAAACCCGTCTGTGTTTATGTATGGGCGTGGTCTTATGAAATACTCTTTATATTCAAAGGATTTATAAAAAGGCTGATAGATGACGTTGTCATCTATTATTGAGTTTTTCTCACGTTGGTTTATCAAGCCTGATCCAGGTATTTTCAATACTCGGGTCGGATCCGAGTAGTTTCAGGATAGTCGAAGACGGTTGGAGTTTCCAGAGGAGAGCTGGAGATATTCATCAACGGATGGGAATATTCTATTATCCGCTATACTTAGTGAATTTTGTTTTATGTTTGTCAGCATTTGTAAGGGCAGGTTTTATAACTGTCCAAGCTGAATTTAGGTTAGACTCTGATATATGTATTTAAAAAGTTTTCCGCTATAAAAATATTTTTTCAATATTATATGTTATTCCATTCGAGTGAGATTCTGTTCTGTCTACTTTTCTTTATCTCCCTTAAAGATCCGTCTTTGCATGCAATTTGAGTTGGACATGTGTGGTATATTATCTAATCAAATGGTACGGGAAAACGGACCTTTACATTTGGTATCAGAGCTTTTGGTTGAGAGCGAACACCGAAGCCTGATAGGGGTAAGTCTCATCAGAGATAGGATTAGTAATATCCTAGGATGAGTAACTCATTAGGGATAGGGTTAGTAACACCCTAGAATGAGTTATGAGAGTATTATATATATATAAGAGCGTATTTGTTAATTTTATAAAAATGATTTTGTTTTAAAGAAATTGGTAAATGAAATAATTTTACCTTGGGTTTATATTATAAATATTAAAGGGGATATCTTTATCTTTTTGGTTAGAAATTAAGGATTAATTGTAATTTAGCTTAGCTAAAATATGAATATCTTGTGATTAGAATTGCACAATTTGACTATAAGATATTCCATATAGAACCAATTGGTTGAAACCTAGAATTTAGAACTATAATCATATACCCTTAAATATGTAGTATTAAGAAATAATAATGATTAAGTGATTATCATAATGGATGGATTTAAAAGCTAAGTACAAATATCTTGTGAAGTAAAATTCACGATTTGATTATAAGATATTTGATGATAATACTGAAGCTAGATGTAACAACCCGCATATTTATCGATTTTATATTTAAATGTTTTATTTAAATATTTTATCGATACTCGGAATTTTGTCCGAAAAGCTACTTTTTGCATACAGTCGAATTGGGTCACGTGACCACTTCCATTGAGTTCAAAATGTCGTTTGCAACCTTTTTGAGTATAAGCTTCGATATGTTTGGAGTAAGTTGAATTTTGCTACCTTTTCGCTTAGGGCTTTGGGTTGGCTTCAGCCCACTAGCCAACTTAATACCCCAAACTGAACCACTCCTCTTCATTCACTCCCTCTTCCTCTACTTTTCAGTTTTAAAGAGATTAATGGTGAGTGGAATGGGAAATTAAAACTCAAGCCCTAGTTTTCTTTTGCAAATCAAGCTCTAGCTCCAAACTAATATAAGAAACTTTGCATAGATTCAAGCTCATTTGGGTTGTGTTGAAGAGTGATTGATTCTCCCTTTTGCTTTCAAGCTTCTTCTTCATTTGTTTTTGTGAAAAGGTGAGATATTTATCTCACATCTAAGCCTATATTTATCTTCGATTGTTAGGTATGAATTCCTAACACTTATTCTTGTGCAATTGCTTTTGGTTTGGATTGAATTGGTGAATATTCCAATTTTTAGTGTTTTGGGTTCAATTCTTTAAGAATCATAACTTTGATGTCTTGATCATGTTTTTGGTAATGACACCGAAGAGCTTCTTTGGCCGGGTAGTCGATGGTGTAAATCGTTAGTGTCGTTGCTCGACCGATTGCAATTCGGAAAGGATCAGAATTCATTAGATAGGCATGGGAGTGCTAGCAACAGGGTCCGACCGACCGAGCTCTGTAGCAGGTCGATCGACCTGCTACCCGAGCACTTCCTGCCTTTGTTTTGGAAGTGCAGGTTACAGGCTCCGGCCGACCGAGCTCAGGGTCAGGTCGACCGACCTGCTACCCGAGCACTTCCACCTTTGGTTCAGTCAACCGACACAGGGATTGCCAAATAATATTGATCTTCGTAAAGACATTTTAGAAGATTCACATTGTTCTAAATTTACCATTCATCCCGGTAGTAGTAAAATGAACGCGGATATGAAGCGACTTTATTATTGGGAGGGAATGAAATCTGATATTGCTAACTTTGTTAAGTGTTGCATGACTTGCCAACTCATTAAGGCCGAACATCAAAGGCCTGGTGGGTTATTGCAACCTTTAGAAATTCCAATTTGGAAGTGAGATCAAATTTCCATGGATTTTATAGATGGCCTTCCCTGTTCTCGTTCGGGTCATGATAGCCTATGGGTGATAGTTGAAAGACTTACTAAATTCGCCCATTTTATTCCCGTTGGGTCCAATCGGACCGTACCTCTTTTGGCCAAACTCTTTATTAAAGAAATTGTTAAATTGCATGGAGTTCCTACTTCTATTGTTAGTGATCGTGATCCATTGTTTACTAGTGGATTTTGGAAGAGTCTTCAAAAAGCTTTGGGAACGAAGCTTAATTTTAGCACCGCTTATCATCCTTAGTCCGATGGACAAACTAAGCATGTGAATCAAACTCTTGAAGATCTTCTTCGTGCATGTGTTTTTGATTTTGGTGGAAGTTGGAAAGATCACATTTCTCTTGTTGAGTTTTCCTATAATAATAGCTTCTAATGTAGTATTGGCATGGCTCCTTTTGAAGCACTCTATGGAAGGCCATGCCGTTCTCCTTCTTGTTGGCTTGAGGCCGGTGAGAAGCTGGTTTTAGGTCCAGATTTTATTCGAGATTCCACAGAAAAGATTGATCTTATTCGTCATAGGATGAAAGAAGCCCAGAATAGACAAAAATCCTTTGCCGATCACCGGAGAAGGAAATTAGAATTTTCTGTGGGAGATCTTGTGTTTACCGTGTTTCACCTATGAAGGGCGTTGTATGTTTCAGTCAATCGGGAAAGTTAGCACCTCGATATATTGGTCCATTTTCCATCACCGAACGTATTGGTTCCGTGGCTTATTGCCTTTTATTACTGGCTCAATTTTCTGCTATTCATGACGTGTTTCACGTTTCTCAATTACGGAAGTGCCTTCGAGATTCCGATTTTATTCTTGAGCCAGGTGTTGTGGAAGAAATTGAAGTTTCACCTAATTTAACTTATGAGCAACATCCTATTCGTATTATTGCTTCGGAGGTCAAGCGCCTTCGAAATAAAGATGTTCCGCTTGTTAAAGTTCAATGGTCCTCAAAACCTAAGGATTGCTCTTGGGAATCTAGAGAATTCATCGAGCGAACACATTCGGACTAACTTTTTCATGCTCTTTGAGGTGAACTTCTTATTTCAAATTTCTTTTGGGTTGAATATGCTTTTATGGTTGTTACTTTGTATTTTCTTCTTAAATATTGCGAGGACGCAATTTCTTTAAGGAGGGGAGTCTGTAACAACCCGCATATTTATCGATTTTATATTTAAATGTTTTATTTAAATATTTTATCGATACTCGAAATTTTGTCCAAAAAGCTACTTTTTGCCTACGGTCGAATTAGGACTCGGGACCACTTCCGTTGAGTTCAAAATGCCGTTTGCAACCTTTTTGAGTATAAGCTTTCATATGTTTGGAGTAAGTTGAATTTTGCTACCTTTTCACTTAGGGCTTTGGATTGGGTTCAGCCCACTAGCCAACTTAATACCCCAAACTGAACCACTCCTCTTCATTCACTCCCTCTTCCACTACTTTTCAGTTCTAAAGAGATTAATGGTGAGTGGAATGGGAAATTAAAACTCAAGCCCTAGTTTTCTTTTGCAAATCAAGCTCTAGCTCCAAACTAATAGAAGAAACTTTGCATAGATTCAAGCTCATTTGGGTTGTGTTGAAGAGTGGTTGATTCTCCCTTTTGATTTCAAGCTTCTTGTTCATTTGTTTTTGTGAAAAGGTGAGATTTTTATCTCACATCTAAGCCTATGTTTATCTTCGATTGTTAGGTATGAATTCCTAACACTTATTCTTGTGCAATTGCTTTTGGTTTGGATTGAATTGGCGAATATTCCAATTTTTAGTGTTTTGGGTGTAGGATTGATTTCACCCTAGAGGGGGGGGGGGGTTGAATAGGGTGATAGTATTAATTATAAAAATTAATTGCGGAAGCTTATAAAATAATTTCAACACAGATCACAGAATAGTAGCAGCACAGATAAAAGAAGAATAATAAATGCAGAAATAGAACGACACAGAATTTACCCAGCTTCGGCAAAATCCTGCCTACGTGCTGCCCCCAAGGTTTCTACTAGAAATTAGATAGTCACACGCTTACATACGTAAACTCGCGACACCCACTACTGACTAACTCTAACTCTACGCTCAAAACCCTGCCACAACTCAGCCACCGAGTTGCGAATTCTCAAGCTACGCCACGTAGCTTGTCCCCTAGTCACATGACTAGAAATTTAAACGGTTTGAAAAGAGTTTTAAAATTAAAAACAAATTTAAAACAAAAAAAGCCCTTATTTTTTTTTAAATAATAATAAACAAAACCCTTAAAAACAACTATGCCCTAATAAACAAGAAGGCGGCCGGCTTTATTCTTTTGTCCCGATTCCTCTTTTCTCTGGAAAATAAAAAGTGGCGGCATCGTCTTCGTGACTGGATTGGGGCTTTGAGATCTGGATCCCTTTTGCTCTGCGAATTTGGGGCTTTCGCTCCTTGCGCTCTTTGTTCCAAATTAGAGCTTTTGCGAAGCTCCGATATTAATTTGATCATTGTTGGTTGTGCGCGATTTAGCCTGGCTCGATCGATTTCATGTTGCTTTCTTCGGTTGCTTCGATGAGTTCGATTATTGCTTCGGTAAGAATTCTTGCTCTGATGCTTCTTTGATTTTTGTATTCGAACTCTTATGTTTATGCCGATGATGATTGGGGCATTTTATAGGGTTCGTTACCCTTATTTTCCGTTCGTCTGATTGCTTCAAAATTTGTTGCTTTGGCCGTTCGATTATTGTTGGATGATTGTGATTTATTCTGACTAATTCACAATCGTACATACTTAAAATGCTCGGTCAACTTGATTTGTAATTCTCGGCTTGAATTTTGAGATGTTTTGATTTCCATCGGCTTTGACCAGGTTTTAAAATACCTCGATGTTGATTACTTTTGTGATGATATTTGACTGCGGCTTCTGATTTTGAACTGGTCATTGATCATCTTGACTTGGCTTGACACCTTGATTACCACGGCATTGATTTTGATCCTCTGACCCCTGTGAACTTTGTCTCTGGCCATCTTTACTGTAACGACCCAGAATTTTTATTAATTTAAATTTGAATATTTAATTAATTTTAAATATTTATAAGTGAATTTTTAAGTCAAATAAATTTTTATTTGATTTATTGGATTTAATTGAATAATTAAATCGATAATTTAATATGTTAAATTATGGAAATAATTGAAAATTGGGTTAAATATGATTGAAAATAATTTGGAAAATTTTATTTAATCATATTGAAGTTAGAACAATATTTTAGAACTTTTAAAATCGAATTAAAAGTTAATTTGTGAAAATTGAATATTTTAATATTAAATAATCGACTGTAAAATAGTCAATTTTTGAACAGTCTCAGAATTGAACGAAACCAGTTTCATTGGATCCGTAATAGTTAGTTATTACCGGATTTCAAATTTCGTGTCAATCGGAGCTATCGTTTGATCGTGGCAGCTCGAAACGCATCGAATTATTTTTAATTTAAATTTGGCGAGTCAAAATAGCCATTTTTCAAAAAGTCTCGGATTTCGACGAAACCAGTTTCATCGGATCCGTAATGTGATATTATTGTAAGGTTTCAAATTTTAAGTCAATTGGATTTACCGTTTGTCCGGTACAAATTAAAACGCCTAGAAATCGATTTAAATCGGTTTAATTCAAATTGAGCGTTTGTAGCCATAACTCGCACATACTTCCGAATTAGCTTCCGAAACCTGTTCCATTGTGTCCGGAACGCGGGATAAACCCTAGGTACGCTGGTTACGGCGTCTAAATCGGAGTTCGGAATTCCCGGGATGAATAGTGTTTACGCTTGCTTTTTCTATAAAAGGAGACACACCCTTCATTAAATAAAATAAAATAAAATAACAAACATTAAACCCTAGCCGGCCCTAATTAGTCAATGGCCAGAAATTGCCCAATTTAAACTCTCAATCTCTTCCAATCTACAAAGAATTAGGAGAGGTGTTCAACACGAAGATTGAAGAGCACGAGATGAGCTTTAAATATAATCCATACGGATATGATCGGGAATGGAGCAACGATGAGGGAGCAAGAAGGGGCCGTATGCTTCAGTTTTTGCACGACTTCCTAGGCTGTGCATAGGGCCGAGTTCACTGCTATTGAGGCCGAGCATGGCTATGGGGTAGGGCTTCGACATGGCGCGTCTTGATCATGTTCATGTCGCTTGAATCGGGAGAATAATTTAACCCTAGTATTAGTGAATGGGTTCAAGTGAACGGCCTCAAACCTGTAGCCGTGTGCATGAAGAAGAGAGGGAGGGGGGAAGTTGCGTTCAAGGGCTAGGATGAGGGGGTTGAAGGATCTAAGGGCTGGGAATGAAATAGGTTATATTATTATAAATTTAAGTTGTAAATTTAGTTATAAAAATTTGTGTAATGTTCAAAAATCAATATCTTTTTCATACGAGGTCGAAAAAATGCAAACTCAGTTGCGTTGGGATCGTATGGACGAGCACTACGCGATGGAGTTGGTTTGGAGTCGTTTGGAGTTAGTGAGAATTTTGGGTAAAATTAAACGCGCGTTTAATTTTATTCGAAATAAAAGCTAAAACGGAATTTAAAACCAAGGTGAGAACTTCTCACTCAATCGAATAGATTTCGATTTTATTTTAAATAGTTAGATTTAAAATATTTGAATGCATGTTTGAATGATGACTGTAAATTATTGATTGTTAAAATAGACATTATACGCCGTTAGTAAGCGGATGTTATTTATTATAAACATATACCGCGAATATTTCATAAACAGTGAAATTGGTATTATATATAATATCAATATATATATATTGGCATATGTATATATTGCAGTTGATTGATTTCCCGCATTTATTTGTTTAGCGGATGAGACCCTATTACGCCGTTATTAAGCGGATAATATTTAATAAGAACATGTACCGCGATAATTTCGTACTGGAGCGAAATTGGTATTGTGCTAATGTTTTTGGATGCAGGAAACAGGTTGGAGGGATCCAACTGGATTCCTCAACAGTATTTATTTTATTTCAGATATTTTGATATTTGATGGATTATAATATCGATATATGATATCGTTGTTAGTCGTGATTGACTATTTGGTGTGTAGCATCATTGGACCCAGATTTTGGGATTTTAAAATGATTTTCAAAGTGATTTTTGAAATATAAAAATATTTTTGGAATTGATCCATTTAAATAAATAAACGTTATATAATTTTAGAAGTTATAAAATTATGATTTTTGTGAAATATAGTTAAAAGCTGATTTTTGAAAATAAGGAATTAATGACTTTATAAAAGAGTTTAAATGGAATTCTGAACTGGTTATAAAAAGTTTAAAAATAGGATTTATAAAATTTGATTATTTTATAAATCAAAATGATGAAATTATAAAGGAATTTAAAGACGTTTTAAAAGAATAATATGAATTGATTTATATTAAGAGATTTATAAATGGATATTTATAAATTGAATTATGGACATTATAAAACGAGTTTTTATAAGTGTTTGAATGTAGTGAAAATGAATTTCCTAAATGAATGAAATTTATGAAATTATAAACTGTGAAGTTACAAATGAAATTTTATAAGCAATAGGTTTATAAAATTTATAAAGTTATCGAAAGAATGAATTTTGGATAAATAAACAATCATATAAGTTAAGATTAATAATTTGGGAAGTTAAATGAACGATTTTGTAAAATAATCGTTTTATAAGTAATTAACTTATAATATGAACTTGTAGTTTATAATTGAGTTATAAACAGGAATAGGTTAATAAAGGAATTTATAAAAAGGAAGTTTTTTTATAAATAAATAGAAACGGAATTTATAAACGTTGTTTTATAAATCCGCAAATGACTTATTTTGATAAGTTAATTGTTATAACCTATTAATGGAGTTATATTCACATTTTTAAATAGTGAATAATCCTTTAAAATAAATTGAATAAAATGATGAAATTTGTTAACGAAGTATGTTCACGATTTTTGAATAGTGAATAATACGTTAAAGAAATTGTTTTAGATATGATGTTTTAAATAGAATTAAAACGATCTAACGATGGTTTAAAATGTGTTGAGATTCGAAACCATAGATTTCAACATTCATTGTTGAAATAGATGTTTCGTGAAATAAAAGGAAATGGTGGACTATAACACTGTTGTTATAGTAAATGATTTCCGTAAGGAAATGTTTTGAATAGTATTGGGATTTATATATCTATTTTAATTTCGAATCCCTATACTAGTGATTTTGGGTTGTCGTAACGATGTTTTACGCAATATTCGTTTTGGCCCAAATAAATATGTTAAGTGAATGATTTCCTTAAAGAAAGAAATATATACTTAATTCGGTTTAAGTATATTGAATATTTTCTAAGTGTTGAAAATAAAAGATTGTGAATTACTTATTTAATAAGTATGGAAATGTTTTCCAATATGAAGTGAAAAATTAGAATTTATCTTTTTGAAGATAAATTGAAATGAATAGTTGAAATCATATATGCATGAATATTTTGAAATATAAATTCATTATGGAATTTATATGTGAAAAGTGAAATTGGTTAAAAAATAAATATTGATTTATTTTTGAAGTGTTGAAATTATATATCTTGTAAAGATATTTTGGAAAATAAATAATTTGGAAAATTATTTGGAATCTGGTGATGTGTGCATATCCAGTGATAGTTCAATAACCGACTATCAATATTTCCCTTTGAATGGGTATTTGATGTGAATATGATTGAATTTGAATGCACACTTATTTTTGAATAAGCGCTCACTATTCGGGTTAACCGGGAAAGGACCATGGGGTCGTATAACCCACTCCGAATATGTGATACGTCGTTGTGAATTGCATTTGAAGATCGGTGTTGAAGACCGGTATTTGCGAAAGCGATAGGATGAACTATCGATTGACTCTGCACCGAGTAGCTACGGTATTGAGTTCTCCATATGTGATGGTGAATCCGATCAGGATTGTGAATATCCGGATTGCAAGGACTTCTTTGTAAGTGCCTTCGGTTCTGTTCGAGCCCGGAACAGACTTGTATGGATTGTATGTCTGACATTACAAGTTGAGATATAAAGCCGATTTCTTTCAAATATATTTCTGTTGGTGGCGGAGAATTTATTCTTTGCTTAACACCCTTCTTTGAGACGTACGAGCTCAAAGGTTATATAGTTGAAGTTATCAGCAATATATCCCATTTTGGTAATGTGACATGCTGAGTGATGCTGGAATGATCATTGTGTTGATTATTTGTGATAGGATCATTTATTTGATCGTCTATCTTAGTGATCATTGTGTTGATCATTTATTGACCCAAAGCATGGCTTTTGTATAAAGTATGTTTTTGTGGACGTGAATTCGTCGAGCCTCACATCCCGGAAATGGTCAAAACAGGAAAGATGCGGCAAGGTTATTAGGGGTTGCTGTAGCTCCCCTTAGGGTATGTGCATTTCCTTCTGGAAAGGGGTGGTATCATGGTATGGAGCCCAGATACTTACTCATGTTGAAAACACTTTATGATTGTGTGAATTGGATATCGAGCGCTCGGTTGAAAAGGTCCTAAAGGACCGGGGAATGGCGTGCTCGTGTCAGTAGTTACCCAGTTAGGGGTAACCCGGCCTTGTGTTGGCAGAGATCCGGTTTGGTTCTCGGGGATGTCTTTCCAGAGGCATTCTCAGTGGCAATGGGAAGTTCCTTGGCCTGACCATTTGTTGGAAATCCAATTCCCAATACGAAACTTGTACGATATTAGTTGTAGAACCTGCTATTCACTTATGGTGGTCACCACTGTTTGGATAGTAGCTATAGTAGGCATACGATAATGGTCGTATGTTGGCTAAGATTTATATTCTACTTTCGAAATGAATTTGTTATACACTATGCACTAGTAATAATATCAAATATTATTTTAAATGCGTATCAAGCATCTTTGACTATCATAAGGAGAAATCTCCTCCGATTCTGCGTTTGCATGTGTGTGTGTGCGGGAGGCCTTATGGTAGTCTCATTTTCAAAAGCATTGCGAATTGAGTTTAAAAATATTCCTCTATTTTGATTTTAAAGTAAATAAACTGTTTTGAGTTCTCACACCAGTCACATGACTGACTCGGAGTTTATTGTTTTCCTTCCTAAACTCTGGGTGCCCACCAATTTCCACACGGGCAGTCAAGAGTTAGGTTTATCAGGATATTCTGGATATTCTGGAGTTGCTGGAGGCAAGCTGGATGGCATGGCGTATTACTAGTTTATATAGTATTTCTTTTTCCGCTGCACTGTTTGTTGTTGTATGATGTTGTACACTCTGATATGATATGATGTAATGAAATGTAATGTAATAACTGATAGTTCTTTGTTTAAAGATTATTCATTTATTATTATATGTTGTTCCGCTGCGAATTGTGAGATTCTGTTGTTGTTCTGTTCTTGTTTTCTGTCCCGTTCTATTTTTAAAATTCTCTGTTTTCTTTCTCTGTTTTCTAAAAATTGTCTATCTTCTTTTCCCTCTATTTTTCTTTTTCTCTCTTCTTTCTTTTCTTTTCTTTTTTAAAACCCATAACTATTCGGTTTTTCGGCAACGAAAAATCCGCTACTGTTACATTTACTGCGCATATAGTTGCACTGCTTTATGTTGTTACTGATGTTGTGATGTTTTTCTTGATGGTTTTGTAGTTGTTTGTGTTGATTCAGCTTGCTACTTTCTGGTCTTTGTTTGCTTGGTGGCATTTCTTTGTGGTCTGCACACATGTGCTTGTGTATTTGCTCATGTACATACTGCATTGTGGTTTCAAACATGTGAGTTGTTGTCTGGTTGCTTTGTGTAGTTGCCACTATATCTGTAGCTTGCATCACTGTGTATTATGCACATGGTTTCTTCACTGTGTTGCATTGAGCATAACATTTTCATCATTATGGTTTCACTTGTGTACACTTTCGAGTTGCACACTGCTTGTTAACTACTACTTCAACTTGTCACTGCATTTGGTCTGCACTTGTGAACTATTACTCTGGCCATCTTTGTTTAAGTGCTTGTGTACTTCATTCTGGTTTGCACTTGCATGCATTGATGTTACTTACTTGGTGCATTGTGTAGGTGTACTGCACTATTGCCTTGAGTTTCACTGCCATACTTGTTGTTGCCAGTTTGCCTTGTATCATTTTGCTCTTTGATCTGGTCATTGCTTGCATCACTGGTCTTTGCATCCATTCATGTTGATTTTTGAAATTTCACTTGAGTTGAATCCAGTTTCAAAAACTCGGGTTTGACCTTGTGCTCGTGTCGTGATTTTAAATATATTGCACGTGAGTTGAACCCGGCTCTTCATTTGGGTTTGACCTGTGCTCACCTGTTCCTGTAGCATTATCAAGTGTATATTGATGTGCACGGCCTTGTGGCATGTACAGTGATACACTGTGCATGTCACACTGTTCGTGTGTGATGAATTCAAATATAAATGATGACGAACAACCCAAATAACCGAGGCAAATAATATTTTCAAAAATCATATTTCATTTTATATTGCAAAAATATTTCTTTTTCAATTTTACCACGTTAGTGAATATTTTTGCAGATTGCTCAGATGCTGGATTCAAACTGGAATGAAGTTTGAAGACAAAATACGAGTGTGAGTGATATGTAGTGAGGTTATTAATGTAAATTGAATTGTGATGTATTCAAAACTATATATGTATAGTGAGAGCTTGAATTTGTACTATTCAAAAAAATATAATAAATATTTGTTTGAATAAAATTTCTGTTTGAATTCAAATTCTGTGTAGTTAATTTTATTCAGCAAATATTTATTTAATCTATGAAAAATAAAATAGTACATTAACAAATACATTTAAACAAATGTATATACGTTTATTATCATCAAACAAAAATCATATAAGTGCATATTTAACAATCTCTCCCTTTTGATGATAACAAACGTATATTTAGGATTTTAAAACATATTAAACGTATTTGATGATTCCACCATTTAAATGCTTGCTCCCCCTATTTAAATGCTTCATCTTTACTAAACTCCCCCTTCTTATATGCATAGTAGTATAAGATTTTTTGCCAAAATCCAACATTTCTCTCCCCCTTTTGTTATCAGCAAAAGAGTAAAAGTGTCATGAAATAGAGATAAGGTGATAGATAGTTACATAACATTAAAACTCAATCGACTATAACTATGTAATTTAAATAAAAAAATCAAACAAAAATCATAACTATTCTTATTATGCGCATATTCCATTTTTGAGATGATGGGGATGATGTTATCATAAAATCATATAGTTATGTTGAGTTGTGATATATAACTATCAGGAATTTGAATTTATACTACCATGCATAACCGTTAGGACTTTTAAATGAGGTTAGTAGTATTTCAATTTTTTTATTTTTTTAATTTTTTTTTATTTTTTTTTAAAATGAATTCAAGTATCTTCTAACCACGCATGACCGTGAGGACTTTTAAATGGGATTAGAATCAACTTGTTTATTTAATTTTGATATGCATTTCATACATGCATAACCGTGAGGACTTTTAAATGAGCATGGAACTACTTATCAAATTCCAAGTAATTCACCCATGCATAATCGTGAGGACTTTTAAATGAGAGTGAATACTTTGAATTTTATTTTATTTATAAACTGAAAAACGAATGGTTCCTGATTATGATACCACATATTGACAAACCATATTGGATTTTTGATAAGCGATGGTCGATAGAAATATGATAGAATTAGAAATGGTCATGGAATCTTTGCCAAACAAAGAATTTTATAACTCTTGTTTGAATTTCTAAAGAAATTTACTAAGTATACTGTCTTGAGGAAAAATGTACGATTAATATCACCCCTTATCATTTTTCAGTCACTATTTACCTTTTTGATAATTAGTAGGGGGATAGATTTGTTAGTTAGGCAATCAAATTTCTAAAACACCTAAACTGAGACGTAGTTTGCAAAAACTTTTTTCTGAAAGGGGTTTTGTAAAGATGTCAGCCAATTGTGAATCAGTTGAAATAAAATTTATGCTGATATTTTCTTTGGAAATATGATCTCGAATAAAATGATGCCTAACATCTATATGTTTTGTTCGTGAGTGATGCACAGGGTTATTTGTGAGATCAATTGCACTTTTACTATCACAAATTAGTGGTACACGTTTAAAATTTAGACCATAGTCTTGCAAAGTCTGTATCATCCATAATATTTGAGCAGAGCAACCGCTTAGAGCAATATACTCTGCCTCTGTGGTGGATAATGCAATACAATTCCGTTTTCTGCTTGACCACGCAACTAATGAATGTCTTAACATAAAATATGCTCCACTAGTACTTTTTCTATCAACTAAATTTCCAGCGTAATCAGCATCTAAAAAACCTTTTAATTCAAAGTTATCGTTTGATGGATACCAAAGACCAAACCGTGGAGTGTGCAACAAATATCTTATAATTCTTTTAACAGCTTTTAAATGAGATTCTTTTGGGTTAGATTGAAAACGTGCACACAAGCAGACAGAAAACATGATGTCAGGTCTAGAAGCGGTAAGATAAAGAAGTGGTCCAATCATACCTCTGTACTGCTTTTAATCAACTATCTTACCTTTTTCATCCTTGTCAAGTTTAAGTATTATACTCATGGGAGTTCTTGCTGGTTTGGCATCTTTCTATCCCAATTTGTTGACAAGTTCCCTAATATACTTTGTTTGAGAAATGAATGTTCCTTTATCGCTTTGTTTGATTTGAAATCCTAAAAAGAATTTTAACTCTCCAACCAAGCTCATTTCAAACTTTTCCTGCATGACCTTTTCAAATTTCTCATACAATAACTTGTTAGTAGCACCATAAATGATGTCATCAACATATATTTGAACAATCAAAAGATCATCTTTTTCATGCAACAGAAATAGTGTGGTGTCTACACATCCCTTTTTGAATCCATTTTCAAGGAGATAAGAACTAAGACATTCATACCAGGCTCTAGGGGATTGTTTTAATCCATATAATGCCTTTTTCAGTTTATATACATGGTTTGGATATTCATGACTTTCAAAACCTTCTGGTTGTTCAACAAACACATCTTCTTTCAAAATTCCGTTAAGAAAAGCACTCTTAATGTCCATTTGTCTTAGTTTAAATCCTTTGTAGCAAGCAAAAGCTAATAATATTCTAATTGATTCTAGTCTAGCTACAGGTGCAAAAGTTTCATCAAAGTCAACTCCTTCAATTTGATTGTATCCTTTAGCGACTAGTCTAGCTTTATTTCTAATTACATTTCCAGATTCATCATATTTATTTTTAAAAATCCATTTTGTTCCTATAACTGGATAATCCTTAGGTCTAAGTTCTAGACTCCAAACATTATTTCGTTCAAATTGGTTTAGCTCTTCTTGCATGGCCATAAACCAGTTTTCATCGTTAAGGGCTGAATCTATGTTATTTGGTTCTATTTCTGAAATAAATCCACTATATAAGCACAGATCACATAGATTTCTAAAAGAGGAACGAGTCTGTATACCTGCTATAGGGTTTCCAATTACCAATTCTGGAGGATGGTCTGCTTTGAATTTCAGTTTTGCTGGATCTAGATTCCTTCGGACTTCTGGAGTTACGGCAGTTTCTCTGATATCATCAGTTTCTTTTGGTTCTTCATGCTCATCTTTTTCCTTCTCCTCTTCAACATTGCTTTTGGATGTTTCCTGATTATCAATGCCTTCATCAAATTTCACATTGATTGATTCCACGATTGTTTTAGTCCTTTTGTTGTAGACTCTGTAAGCTTTGCTTCTCGAAGAGTATCCCATGAAGATACCCTCATCGGCTTTTGCTTCGAATTTTCCTAATTGATCACCTGTATTGAGAATATAACAAGTACAACCAAATACTTTAAAGTAAGCAATGTTTGGTTTATTGTTGAACCATAGCTCATAAGGAGTTTTGTTGAGAATCGGTCTAATCATAACTCTATTCATTACATAACATGCTGTATTTACTGCTTCTGCCCAAAAATGTAAAGGTAGTTCATACTCTTTTATAATAGATCTAGCCAACTCTTGTAAAGTTCGATTCTTTCTCTCAACTACCCCATTTTGTTGTGGAGTACGTGGTACAGAGAATTCATGTTTAATTCTATTTTCATCACAAAAAATTTGAAATTCATAATTTTCAAATTCTCCACCATGATCACTTCTTAGTGAAAGAATGGAAACTTCCTTTTCATTTTGGACTAATTTTGTGAAATTCTTGAGGTATGAAAATGTTTCTGATTTCTTGGCTAAGAAATATACCCATGTATATCTTGAGTAGTCATCAACTATTACAAAACAATATTTCTTACCTCCTAAGCTAGCAATGTCATCAGGTCCGAATAGATCCATATGAACTAGCTCAAGTACTCTAGAAGTGCTTACACTGTTCATGAAATGATGATTTTTTAAGTTTTCCTAAAGTTCATGCTTTACAAATGTTTTCTGTTTCAAACTCATGTGAAGGCAACCCTCTTACCAAATTTTTCCTTTTAAATTTGCTTAGCAAGTTCATACTAGCATGCCCTAAACGTCGATGCCATAAATTTACTTCTATGTCCTTAGCTACCAAGCATTTAGAAAGGGTGAGATCATCAAAAGATAGAGAATATGTATTACCTTTCCTCTTACCTGAAAATTAAATTTCTTTAGATGAATTGTCAACAATTTTGCACAAGTCAGAGTCAAAAATAACATTCATACCTTTATCACATAGCTGGCTGATCAAGTTGTGGTGCAGATTTTCAACATACAGTACATCATTCAGGGTAAATGTATTGTTACCTACTTTACCTTTGCCAATAATTTTACACTTTTCATTGTTACCCATTGTGACCCTGCCACCTTTATACTTTTCTAGGCTAAGGAACTTTGATTTATCGCTTGTCATGTGTCTGGAACAGCCAGAATCCAGATGCCATTGCTGTTGTTCCTTAGCCTGCCAGCATACCTACACGAGAAAAAAAATTAGTGACCTATTTGTTTTTATAGGTCCAAAATTGTTAGTGGCAAAATATTTTGGAAGATAATTTAGAGGAGACTGAAAACTATTTATACATGTTCCTTTTGGCACCCAAATTTGTTTTACTTTGAGAGATTTTATATTTGTGCCTTTTGGAACCCAAATCGATATTGTCTTCACATGTTCTGGTTTATACCAACAACTATTTTGATTGTGTCCAAATGAATTGACTTGATTAATTTGGTTTCTATCTTTTTGAAATTTGTTATATCCAAGTCCTTGCCTAGATGTATTAATAGCTTGTTTCCCTAATAACATATTCAATGATTTTTCTCCTTTTGAGAATTTATCTAAAGTTGTTGATAGTTGTAGGACTTGGGTTTTGAGAGACTCATTTTCATTTATCAGTTGTGTGCACCTTTTAATAGAGTCTTCTCTTTTTGTGTTTTCAATTTCTTTCAAAAGCAGGATTTCATTTTCAAGCGATTTAATTTTGTTTTCTGAATTTTTAATCTCTTCTTCGAATGTTGGACACTTATCACACTTAGGGATTCTGCTTTGATAGGTTTTAACTAATTGGTTAAGTTGTTTATTTAAATCAATTAAAGAATCCTTTTGTGATTCAAGTTTGGCATACTTTTCCTTAAGTCGTTCAAAACAGCCATTTACTTCGTGAAAATATATAAGTAATTGAGACGACCCAACTTTCCACTCCCGGAAAATCGCATCATTTTTAAGAAAGAAAGGGATAGAAAAGAGAATAGAAAGAAGAGAAGAAAGAAACAGCATCAGAATCTAACACAGCGGAACGAATAAATTATATTAATCACATAATACTTTACATAGTATCATATACATCAGAGATACATAGCATAAACAACTCATACTAGACAGTTATAAATACCTGTCTAGTTATACAACTCAATCACAATACAGAACACTCAGAGATCACACAGCGGAATACTCTATAGCTACACGCGGAAGCCTCCTGCTCCATTTGCTCCTTCACAAATCGTCAAAGCAAACCTGAATCCTAACCTGAATTCCCTTGGCTACTCGTAAAAATTTGAGTACCCAAGAGTTTATGAAAAACAAAAATAAACTCCGGGTCAGACATGGGTCTGGTGTGAGTAACAGTTAAAGTTGCTTAACTTTAAAAACCTTTTGAAAGAAAAGGTATCACGTAAGACTTCCCACACATAAACATGGAAAAGTTTTTACCTTACGCTAACCAAAACATTTGATAAGAAATTCTGTGATATTATAATAGTGTCTAGGGTTTTCAAATAAATATGAAATAGCCGAAATTGTTACATGATTAAATTCCAGCTACTAGCCACAAAAGTGGGTAATACAATCAAAACCGTTGGCACTTATTGGATTTTGGATTCCATACAATGGCAGGGCTACTGGGGTACCGCCCGTCACAGTACGTGGCCTAGATCACCGTACCGAGGAGCCACCCTAACTCCCCTGCAACACAAGACCGGACCCATTCCTTACTGAATAGTTCCGAACAAGACAACCCCGCAGTTGGTGTACACTGACAACTGCCCACTAAGCCGAATAAAAAGGGACCTCTAGACAGGGATCAATCTTGCTCTCCAGTGGGTGCGACCCACGAAGCCTTGCTGCACCTCCCCTGTTTTAGCCATTCCCGGTTGATGAGGCCTGAGGCTACGATTACCTTTATAGGACATATCACTTAGAATGCTCATCGTCCACCTGACGATGTTCTGAAAGCATTCAATCCATACAAGTTCGTTCCGGGTTCGAACGAAACCGAAGGCATTATCTCGTTACACTCGTTTTGGAATCACCCTCAGAGTTAACGACAATAACCCTTGCACTCTAATTCGTCATCTCGAATCTATAAGAACTAATTCCGTCAACTCATTACGGAATCACCCACAGAGTTATACTGACGTATAGCTCTTACACCTCGAGTCTTCACTCGCTCCACTTGGATTAACGACCTAACGTTATTTGGAATCGATGTGGTTTTCGGATATCCAAATATGGAAACCCGATCCCGGTCTCATCGAAATCCAAAGCGTGTCTTTTAAGGTCCAAGTTGTTTTTAAAGGTTTAAAACAATTCAATTATCTATATACACACAGATAGATAAATCATAGATTCACAATAGGTAATCAACATTATTATCACAACAGATAATCTATATTATCATTATCAAAAGATAATCCAAATCATCATCACAATGCAACCAATGCATCCATATCGCTCAACATTATTTATCTCATATCTGAGCTTCAATCCAATCAAGCAACAATATCATCCATCCATATGAGCAATGATCTATATTCACCATTTATAATTAATTTAAGGTGAATTAAATTAACTACATCATTCTCTAATTAATTTAAAGCGAATTAAGCTAATTACTTTATCAATATAAACCTTGCTTACATAACCATAAATTAATTACAAATTAATTAATTAATCATCTTCTAATTAATCACTTTAATTAATCACCTTTGATTAATTATTCCTTAATTACATTCAAGTAATTATTCTTTAATTAATTTTACAAATTAATTATACTTAACCAAATACAATAATTAACCTTAATTACTTCACTAATTAATTAATTAATTATACTTAATTACATTAATCCTTAATTAATTACATTAATTAATTACCCTTAATCACTTATTAATGATTAATTAATCTTAATTAATCAACTCTTAATTACATCATTAATTATATTAATTAATGATTCTTAATTCTAATTAATTACATTAAGTAATTAAACTTTACTAAACCACATTTATTAATCACCCCTTAATTACTCATTCCATAAATTAATTACCCTTAATTAATTATCTCAATCAATCCCTTGATTAATTTCAAAGTAATTTAAATCTAAATTACTTCCATCATTAAACATCTTTAATTACATCCAGTAATTATTAATTAATTACTTCCCTAAGTAATTACAATTCAATTAATTACATAAAGTAATTATCTATCACTATCAAGTGTTTTTAAATTAATTAAACTAAATTAGTTAATCTAAACTAATCACAATTAATTACATTAAGTAATTAATTCATTAATTACTTTTATTAAGTAATTAATCTTAAACAAATTTCACAAATGATTATCATTGATTAATTAATCTAATCAATTATTAAAATTTATCACATTAATTAATTATTAATAAATCTTGAGTTTATGACCTTCATTAACTATTCTTAATTACTTAATTAAGAAATGAACTTATACTAATCACTATTAATTATCAATTAATTAATATTTAATTACCAATTAATTAATCTCTAATTATTAATTAATTAAGAATTAATTACAATCTAATTAATCCTTAATCACTTGATTAAATAAATCCTTAATCATTAATTTAAATCTAATTAGTAATCCTTAATTACTAATTTATTTACCCTAACTAATTAATCTCAATCATTAATTAATCAATTTAAAAAAAAAACATTAATTACTTAATTAATCATCCACATAATTAATTAATTGAATAATTAATTACCCATTTTAAATTAACTTAATAATTTAAATAAATTCAAATTCTTAAATTTTAATTTAAGAAAACATTTCTTCTTGTTTAAAGAATTTTAAAAACCCTTTGATTCAAATCTTTAAATTCTATTTTAAAATTTCATTATAAAACTTAAGACATAAATTTTACTTAAACACGGTTTTAAATTATAAACAAGGTTTTAAATTAATTAAAAACCTTTATCTCTTATGTTAAAAGAACATATACTTATAAACATAAGAATTTAAATCTCAATTCAATTTTAAATTCAAATCAATTTAAAACACACTTAAAACATTCTACAACTTCATTTTATATCCAATACTTATTTAACCATTTCAAATATTTAAACAAATCTAAATTTAAAACTCATTTTATTTTTAAAAACTGAAACTTAAATTTATTTTCCAGATTTAAAAACCAGATTTCAAACTTATTTTAAATGTCTAACTAATAAGTAAGACTTTCAATTCAAATGCAAACATTTATACATTTACACCTATAGGTTTAAACCCAATTTAAATTTAAAACTTAAACTATTTCAAAACTCAGATTCATTAAGTTTGAATTCATATTTGGTTTCAGATTTTCCAATCTCAGTTTGGATTTCAACTTGCAATTTAAACTTTTCCTTTTTAAATTCAAAAACAGAAAACAGGTTCTGTTTTTATTAAACCAAACTAAAATTTATAAATTCAAATTATTACAAAGACAAAGATTCAAACTTAGTGAATTCATATTTAAATCCAGGTTTAAAACATAACTCAGATTTTTAAACTTTGTTTAAGTTTCCAGTTGGCATTTTTTTTTTTTAAACTTGCTGTTTAAATTTAAAAACAGAGAAATAGTTCTGTTTTCATTTTAATCCCAAACTAAAATTTAAATTTGATTCCAAAACCCAGGTTTAAACTATCTAAATTCAAATCTAAATTCAGGTTTCAATTTAGATCAGATTTTGGTTACATTAAAACTTTTGCTTTTAAATTTTAAAACTGGAACAGGCTTCAGTTTTCATTTTAAATCTGAACACTGCATATACTCGAGTTTCTCTTATATCTACTTCGAGTTACAAATCACTTTGCTTCGAGCTGAAGCTTCATTTTCCCGTGACAAACATGAGATTTCAAAACCCTGTAACCACTGATCATCCCTTCATCAGTATCACCCCCCCCCCCCCCTGTGCACATGCACATCAACTACGGCCATCACCGATCAACTCTGGTGACCTCCACAAGTCACTGATCCACCACACAACCAAACCCGATCATCACCATGCCACCAAAATCTCGAATTTGAAAATCAGCTCCTCAACCAACCTGGAAACCTATCAACACATATACTCCCAAACCTGTCATCGCTTCGTTCACGCGCCTCCGACCACAGTTGGCGCTGCAACTCCGGCGTAGCACTCGTCAACCTACCACCTTTCATTACCCATAATATGGTCGAGCTCGATCAACTACAGAAGTTGCGGTGATCGATTCTTCTTACTACAGTAAAATTAGGGTTAAAATTTTCAAACCCAAATCCCAACCTCAATAACGAATTTCAATCCAAACCAGTATTTTTCCTATAATCACTGATAGCTATACTATCCTCAGAATCAAATTCACCCAATTCTAATGTAAGCTTCAACTGTTCTTAGCTAATTTGTAAAAATAAAAAAATTTTAAAACTGTATCTGTTTATAACTTTTAAAATGGTAATATTATTTTTAAAAATCATACTTTTGTATGATGTTTTGAGTTGAAACCCTGAAACATTTATTTGCATAGTTTCATATTTTCACTTACAAAATTTCTAATGCTTTGTTACCTGTTTTTCAGTAAGTTTTATTTAAGTTTTACTTAAATAAAATCTTAAAGCCTAAATTCTGAAACTAACCTACATATCTTATCTATATCCTATAATCTAACAAAGACAAATTAAGGATATAAGAATCAAATTTGAAACTTACACCAGATAACAAGACAGAGCATAGCAATCTTGGTAGCATACATATAAGTACAATCACACACCAGGCAGTCAGTTTAAATACAAGAACATTTATTTATTTGTTTAAGCATGCAACAACTTTTAACCTTAAATTTTGAAAAGAAGGTTACTCACCTTTATTATGCAGACAGAACACTTTCAAAAATGCTTTTTGAAAAACTGAAATCCCCTGTTGCTTTTTAAAACCTTTGGCAAGAAATGTTTCAGCCTTTAAGCTTGAGTTGTTTTGATTTATAAACTTGCATTGCATGCTTCCAGAATGTACAAAGAATTGCAGGCTTCCCATATACAAGTGCATGCTTGTTCCCAGGTTGATTTTACAAAATGCAGACTTCAACTTGATTTTTCAGATTGAATGCAGAGCCATGTTTCCATATCATAGAAGAAATGCAGATTACAGATTGCATGTTTGAACAGGTTTGTGTTTTGAAGATGGAATGCATGTTTGCTATGCATTTGATTGGTTTTCAGATTTATGTTTTGAGGAGGAACTAATTTTCGATTTGAAACTGAAATGCATGTTTTTTTTTTTTTTGAATTCCAGATTTTTGAAAGGAGGAAATGCAGATTTGAGAAATGCAAATCAGTTTATAGTGAATGCAAATTTTGATTTGAGGATTGTTTGGAGTAAATGTTCCAGCTGAAAAGAATTTTCTTTGTTATGAATGCAAAAATGAGAAAAGAAAGAAATGGGAAAAAGCAAGCATATGTAACTAGACTTATTATTTATTAGAAACAAAGAAAAATAAAAGATAAAATTTTGACACTTGTCTAAAATGCTAACACTTGTTAACTTCTTTGTTTAATTACTTAACATATGTAAATGTATGCTCTAATAAACTTACAAATGTCACTTTTAATTAACTAGCATTTTTAATTATAGTTAATGAATGTTAAGCTTTGTTAATTAGTTTTTAATACTTTGATATGTATATAGATAAATAATCTTTAAAGAATAAAACAAAGTTTTATTATAAATGAAAACAATATATAAATAAATCATTTGGCAAAGATACTTTTAAACAATGAAAATAAAATTATAAAAGAGATTTTAACTTACTTGTAATTTAAACTAATACATGTTTCTTATTTTAAATTGTATTTTAAATCTCATATTAAATTTACAAATCATATTTTATAAATCAATATTTTTAAAAAGAAATAAAACAAACATTTCATAATTTGTTCTTAAATATGCAAACTTAAGTCAAAATGTATTTTAAACAAATAAAACATTTATTAACTTATTAAAAGATAAATTCACTAAATAATTATTTATTAAAGAATATTATTGAATCAAATCAAATTTATTTACAGAAATTATCAAATCAATTCAATTTTAAACACAGATTATCAAATTTATATTGTCCAAAATTCCGGGATATTACAGTAATTCTGAATGAGAAAGTTTTGATACCTCACTTGGCTCATCATCATCACTGTCAGTTACTTCACCATAAAGACATAGATTTTCTCTTTCACTTTCACTTTCGGTGCTATCACTTTCATCTTCATCAATTTCATCCCAAGTAGCCGCAAAACTTTTCTTCTTCGGTTTCTTTCCTTGGTTTGGTCAATTTTGAGGACAATTTGGCTTGATATGGCCTGGTTTATTACATTTGTGGCAGATGATCTCTTGCTTCTCCGAAATGTCTAGTGCTTTGTTTATTCTGCTTTTAATTTGATGATTTCTGGTTGGATTGCCATATTTGCGATTCCACTTTTTGAATCTCTTTATTAATAGTGCTAATTCAGCTTCACCATCCTCATCATCATCATCGTCATTTTCAGTTGTTCCTTTGAGAGCAATTGACTTCTTTCGAGTATCGCCTCCTTCTCGCTCTTCCTTGAACTTTAGCTCTAGTTCATAAGCGGTGAGATTTCCAATGAGCTCTTCCACCTTGATTTGTTTCAAATCCTTTGATTCTTGAATAGCTGTGACTTTTGCTTCAAAGCTTCGAGGAAGAACTCTGATGATTTTTCGGATTATCTCCAACTCTGTGTATGATTTTCCAAGAGCCTTTGATTTGTATACTATATTGGATAGTGGTCCGTACATCTCTTTGACATTTTCTTCTTTTGCTATTGTGAAATTCTCGTATTCGCTTCTTAACGTGGCTGGGCGAGATTCTTTGACTTGAGATGTTTCTTCGTGAGTTACTTCGAGCGTGTGCCATATTTCCTGCGCAGTTAAACAATGAGAGACACGATTAAATTCAAATTGATCCAATGAACAGATAATAGAGTTCATAGCTTTAGCATTAGCATTTTGTAATTTATTTTCTAGCTTTGTCCATTGGTCCATTGGTTTATCTATTTCCTGATTGTCTACAATTATAATTGGTGATCTATAACCTGTCTCAACAATGTTCCAAGCGTCAATGGTTTTCAGAAAAATTTTCATTCTATTTTTCCAGTAGGCATATTCACCATTGAACATTGGTGGTCTAACTATGGACTGACCCTCAGCAAAAGCATTATTAAAAGAAGCCATTGATACCACTTGTAGGATCGATTTCACCCTAGAGGGGGGGATGAATAGGGTGATAGTATTAATTATAAAAATTAATTGCGGAAGCTTATAAAATAATTTCAACACAGATCACAAAATAGTAGCAGCACAAATAAAAGCAGAATAATAAATGCAGAAATAGAACGACACAGAATTTACCCAGCTTCGGCAAAATCTTGCCTACGTGCTGCCCCCAAGGTTTCGACTAAAAATTAGATAGTCACACGCTTACACACGTAAACTTGCGACACCCTCTACTGACTAACTCTAACTCTACACTCAAAACCCTGCCACAACTCAGCCACTGAGTTGCGAATTCTCAAGCTACGCCACGTAGCTTGTCCCCTAGTCACACGACTAGAAATTTAAACGGTTTGAAAAGAGTTTTAAAATTAAAAACAAATTAAAAAAAAAATAAAGCCCTTATTTTTTAAAAATAATAATAATAAACAAAACCCTTAAAAACAACTATGCCCTAATTAACAAGAAGGCGGTCGACTTTATTCTTTTGTCCCGATTCCTCTTTTCTCTAGAAAATAAAAAATGGCGGCATCGTCTTCGTGACTGGATTAGGGCTTTGAGATCTGGATTCCTTTTGCTCTGTGAATTTGGGGCTTTCGCTCCTTGCGCTCTTTGTTCCAAATTAGGGCTTTTGCGAAGCTCCGATACTAATTCGATCGTTGTTGGTTGTGCGCGATTTAGCCTGGCTCGATCGATTTCGTGTTGCTTTGTTCGGTTGCTTCGATGAGTTCGATTATTGCTTCGGTAAGAATTTTTGCTCTGATGCTTTTTTGATTTTTGTATTCGAACTCTTATGTTTACGCCGATGATGATTGGGGCATTTTATAGGGTTCGTTACCCTTATTTTCCGTTCGTCTGATTGCTTCAAAATTTGTTGCTTTGGCCGTTCGATTATTGTTGGATGATTGTGATATATTCTGACTAGTTCACAATCGTATATACTTGAAATGCTCGGTCAACTTGATTTGTAATTCTCGGCTTGAATTTTGAGATGTTTTGATTTCCACTGGCTTTGACCTGGTTTTAAAATACCTCGATGTTGATTACTTTTATGATGATATTTGAATGCGGCTTCTGATTTTGAACTGGTCGTTGATCATTTTGACTTGGCTTGACACCTTGATCACCACGACATTGATTTTGATCCTCTGGCCCCTGTGAGCTTTGTCTCTGGCCATCTTTACTGTGCATGTAGTTGCACTGCTTTATGTTGTTACTAATGTTGTGATGTTTTGCTTGATGGTTTTGTAGTTGTTTGTGTTGATTCAGCTTGCTACTTTCTGGTCTTTGTTTGCTTGGTGGCATTTCTTTGTGGTCTACACACATGTGCTTGTGTATTTGCTCATGTACATACTGCATTGTGGTTTCAAACATGTGAGTTGTTGTCTGGTTGCTTTGTGTAGTTGCCACTATATCTGTAGCTTGCGTCACTGCGTATTATGCACATGGTTTCTTCACTGTGTTGCATTGAGCATAACATTTTCATCATTATGGTTTCACTTGTGTACACTTTCGAGTTGCACACTGCTTGTTAACTACTGCTTCAACTTGTCAGTGCATTTGGTCTGTACTTGTGAACTATTGCTCTGGCCATCTTTGTTTAAGTGCTTGTGTACTTCATTCTGGTTTGCACTTGCATGCATTGTTGTTACTTACTTGGTGCATTGTGTAGTTGTACTGCACTGTTGCCTTGAGTTTCACTGCCATACTTGTTGTTGCCAGTTTGCCTTGTATCATTTTGCTCTTTGATCTGGTCATTGCTTGCATCACTGGTCTTTGCATCCATTCATGTTGATTTTTGAAATTTCACTTGAGTTGAATCCAGTTTCAAAAACTCGGGTTTGACCTTGTGCTCGTGTCATGATTTTAAATATATTGCACGTGAGTTGAACCCGGCTCTTCATTTGGGTTTGACCTGTGCTCACCTGTTCCTATAGCATTATCAAGTGTATATTGATATGCACGGCCTTGTGGCATGTACAGTGATACACTGTGCATGTCACACTGTTCGTGTGTGATGAATTCAAATATAAATGATGGCGAACAACCCAAATAACTGAGGCAAATAATATTTTCAAAAATTATATTTCAATTTATACTGCAAAAATATTTCTTTTTCAATTTTACCACGTTAGTGAATATTTTTGCAGATTGCTCAGATGCTGGATTCAAACTGGAATGAAGTTTGAAGACAAAATACGAGTGTGAGTGATATGTAGTGAGGTTATTAATGTAAATTGAATTGTGATGTATCCAAAACTGTATATGTATAGTGAGAGCTTGAATTTGTACTATTCAAAAAAATTTAATAAATATTTGTTCGAATAAAATTTCTGTTTGAATTCAAATTCTGTGTATTTAATTTTATTCGGCAAATATTTATTTGATCTATGAAAAATAAAATAGTACATTAACAAATACATTTAAACAAATGTATATATGTTTATTATCATCAAACAAAAATCATATAAGTGCATAGTTAACAATCTCTCCCTTTTGATGATAACAAACATATATTTAGAATTTTGAAACATATTAAATGTATTTGATGATTCCACCATTTAAATGCTCGCTTCCCCTATTTAAATGCTTAATCTTTACTAAACTACCCCTTCTTATATGCATAGTAGTATAAGATTTATTTGCCAAAATCCAACATTTCTCTCCTCCTTTTGTTATCAGCAAAAGACTAAAAGTGTCATGAAATAGAGATAAGGTGATAGATAGTTATATAACATTAAAACTCAATCGACTATAACTATTTAATTTAAATAACAAAATCAAACAAAAATCATAACTATTCTTATTAGGCGCATATTTCATTTTTGAGATGATGGGGATGATGTTATCATAAAATCATATAGTTATGTCGAGTTGTGATATATAACTATCAGGAATTTGAATTTCTACTAACCATGCATAACCGTTAGGACTTTTAAATGAGGTTAGTAGTATTTCAATTATTTTTTAAAAAAAAAAATGAATTCAAGTATCTTCTAACACGCATGACCGTGAGGACTCTTAAATGGGATTAGAATCAACTTGTTTATTTAATTTTGATATGCATTCCATACATGCATAACCGTGAGGACTTTTAAAATAGCATGGAACTACATATAAAATTCCAAGTAATTCACCCATGCATAACCGTGAGGACTTTTAAATGAGAGTGAATACTTTGAATTTTATTTTATTTATAAACTGAAAAACGAATGGTTCCTGATTATGATACCACATATCGACAAACCATATTCGATTTTTGATAAGCTATTGTCGATAGAAATATGATAGAATTAGAAATGGTCATGGAATCTTTGCCAAACAAAGAAATTTATAACTCTTGTTTGAATTTCTATAGAAATTTACTAAGTATACTGTCTTGAGGAAAAATGTACAATTAATATCACCCCTTATCATTTTTCAGTCACTATTTACCTTTTTGATAATTAGTAGGGGGATAGATTTGTTAATTAGGCAATCAAATTTCTAAAACACCTAAACTAAGACGTAGTTTGCAAAAACTGTTTTCTGGAAGGGGTTTTGTAAAGATGTCAGCCAATTGTGAATCAGTTGAAATAAAATTTATGCTGATATTTTCTTTAGAAATATGATCTCGAATAAAATGATGCTTAACATCTATATGTTTTGTTCGTGAGTGATGCACGGGGTTATTTGTGAGATCAATTGCACTTTTACTATCACACATTAGTGGTACACGTTTAAAATTTAGACCATAGTCTTGCAAAGTCTGTATCATCCATAATATTTGAGCAGAGAAACCGCTTAGAGCAATATACTCTGCCTCTGTGGTGGATAATGTAATACAATTTTGTTTTCTGCTTGACCATGCAACTAATGAATGTCCTAACATAAAACATGATCCACTAGTACTTTTTCTATCAACTAAATTTCCAGCGTAATCAGCATCTGAAAAACCTTTTAATTCAAAGTTATCGTTTGATGGATACCAAAGACCAAACCGTGGAGTGTGCAACAAATATCTTATAATTCTTTTAACAGCTTTTAAATGAGATTCTTTTGGGTTAGATTGAAAATGTGCACACAAGCAGATAGAAAACATGATGTCATGTCTAGAAGCGGTAAGATAAAGAAGTGATCCAATCATACCTCTGTACTGCTTTTGATCAACTATCTTACCTTTTTCATCTTTGTCAAGTTTAAGTGTTGTACTCATGGGAGTTCTTGCTGATTTGGCATCTTTCTATCCAAATTTGTTGACAAGTTCCCTAATATACTTTGTTTGAGAAATGAATGTTCCTTTATCGCTTTGTTTGATTTGAAATCCTAAAAAGAATTTTAACTCTCCAACCAAGCTCATTTCAAACTTTTCCTGCATGACCTTTTCAAATTTCTCATACAATAACTTGTTAGTAGCACCATAAATGATGTCATCAACATATATTTGAACAATCAAAAGATCATCTTTTTCATGCAACAGAAATAGTGTGGTGTCTACACATCCCTTTTTGAATCCATTTTCAAGGAGATAAGAACTAAGACATTCATACCAGGCTCTAGGGGCTTGTTTTAATCCATATAATGCCTTTTTCAGTTTATATACATGGTTTGGATATTCATGACTTTCAAAACCTTCTGGTTGTTCAACAAACACATCTTCTTTCAAAATTCCGTTAAGAAAAGCACTCTTAATGTCCATTTGTCTTAGTTTAAATCCTTTGTAGCAAGCAAAAACTAATAATATTCTAATTGATTCTAGTCTAGCTACAGGTGCAAAAGTTTCATCAAAGTCAACTCCTTCAATTTGATTGTATCCTTTAGCGACTAGTCTAGCTTTATTTCTAATTACATTTCCAGATTCATCATATTTATTTTTAAAAATCCATTTTGTTCCTATAACTGGATAATCCTTAGGTCTAAGTGCTAGACTCCAAACATTATTTTGTTCAAATTGGTTTAGCTCTTCTTGCATGGCCATAAACCAGTTTTCATCGTTAAGGGCTGAATCTATGTTATTTGGTTCTATTTCTGAAATAAATCCACTATATAAGCACAGATCACATAGATTTCTAAAAGAGGAACGAGTCTGTATACCTGCTATAGGGTTTCCAATTACCAATTCTGGAGGATGGTCTGCTTTGAATTTCAGTTTTGCTGGATCTAGATTCCTTCGGACTTCTGGAGTTATGGCAGTTTCTCTGATATCATTAGTTTCTTTTGGTTCTTCATGCTCATCTTTTTCCTTCTCCTTTTCAACATTGCTTTTGGGTGTTTCCTGATTATCAATGCCTTCATCAAATTTCACATTTATTGATTCCACGATTGTTTTAGTCCTTTTGTTGTAGACTCTGTAAGCTTTGCTTCTCGAAGAGTATCCCATGAAGATACCCTCATTGGCTTTTACTTTGAATTTTCCTAATTGATCACCTGTATTGAGAATATAGCAAGTACATCCAAACACTTTAAAGTAAGCAATGTTTGGTTTATTGTTGAACCATAGCTCATAGGGAGTTTTGTTGAGAATCGGTCTAATCATAATTCTATTCATTACATAACATGCTGTTTTACTACTTCTGCCCAAAAATGTAAAGGTAGTTCATACTCATTTATCATAGGTCTAGCCAACTCATTTATCATTTTTGTGATTTGTCACTTTAAAAATATAAAGGTTTTAATACTAGTAGTAAATATCAAAACTCTTTTATCAAAACGATTTCAACTCTATTTTCAATATCAAGCTTGTTTATAAAACAGTTTTCCAATCTATTAGTATATACAAACCTTTACCTCACTCGTATGAGAAATCCAATTAAATGGCTTAGAAAAACGGGTGGTATGAAAACCTTGCGTTTACTTCGTTGGTTAATTCTTGGACTTGTTCGATTGAATCTCTTGTGACAATTTTCTTGTGAAGATCTACAATTTGTTCGTAAATATTTAAGTTAAGCTAGTGGTTATGGGACATGAAGCTAAGCTCATATATTTACTAACTTAGAGTAATTGACACTTTCTTGATGATCATTGAGGATCATTTTTGTGATTTAGACTAGCGCTATGCTAGTTTCTTTATCCATGAAGGGGACAGTACCTCGTTTTATTGAGTTTCGTCTCATTTTTATTTTAGGCTAATGACCTATTTATTTCTGGGGGTTTCGACCCAATTTTTGTGGGCTAGCGACCCACGTTTTTATGGAGTTCAGATCTTCGGGCGTACCGTTTTACTACGTCATTGTTTCGAATTTTACAAGTTTCAGGTTCCTCGGGCGTACCGTTGTACTACGTCGTTGCACCGAATTTTACGAGTTTCAGGTTCCTCGGGCGTACCGTTGTACTACGTCGTTGCACCGGCTCTATGGTTAGCGACCATGGGATAGCGTCCCGTTTGTGATACACGTGTTGGTGAGTTTTCATGCTCCCGTTTTGTGGTAGGCCTCCCCCTTTTAGTGATTGATCGTTTCTACGATCACTTTTGTGATTCCTGGATTTCTATTGATGATTTCTAGAATTTGAATTTCACCAATTTTATGATTGGCATTTATATGTTGTCAATATTTGTGGCTTGGTGAATGAAATAAGGAGTATGACATTCCTTCTGATCTTTGAGAAGATTTTTTATGATATTGATTAATCTCTTGTTGATTTTCAATTACTTATTTATCACAGCTTGGCATTGTGATTATTATACGTTTAGTCATATCTCTTATTTTATATCATTTCATCTAATATTTATAGCTAGACTGATTCGTTTATTATTTTCTTATTAAATAATACTCGGGTCAGACCGAGATGTTACAGGTGCTTCTGCTTGACTTCACTTCTAGGATTATCTTCCTGACTTTTGGCTAACTACTTAGATTAGTAGTTTTTGGTTGTATACATTTGAGATATAGACTCATAGTTGTGTACTTATTCTTTTGTATAGCACATATTGCTATTCTTTTGTGTCGTTGTGGATCTTTTTGACCACAACTCTTGTGAACACTTTTATGTGTTATATATATTCATGTCTATTTCCGCCTTTGTGATATGAATTATCTGTGACTGATTTGAATTATGTTTATTTCTATATTTGTTTCCGAAGACATTATAGCCACTCTGTAGTAGCTTTGAGTTTGTGTCGGTATGTCGAATTTCCTCTTGAAAAGAATGCAAGTTATATTTTATCTGGCATATCGGTACTCGCACAAAGCAATTATACAGATGGTCGCTCCTCAACAGCCTTATTCTCCATGCTAGTTGATGGCATTACCCCGTAGTGTCCTTGGCTAGCGTGGGTATATAGATGGGGCGCCACAGCTTGGTATCAGAACCAAACTTTGGAACAATGTAGAATAATTTAACAAGGATCATCGTCCTAAGTCCTTCTTAGGAGTCGTGCCTTAGGATTTAATTCGAGTCTTCGTACCGATTCATCCTATTTTCTTTATGATTCCTTGTTTTATCTATCAAGATTGCTTGATATTCATTTGGTGAATAACCTTTTTCTTCTTCGTTCTTTCTTTCTAAAGGAAGAGAAATGGTTAGACCTGGCCGTTCCAGCGTCGGTCAATCTAGTGCTACTCCCCAGGATGGAGTTTTTATGTCTGCCCAGCAGCTTCTTGATCTAGTAAAGAATGCTCAAGAAGCCGGTTCTAATCCGGAACCTACTCATCGTAAGTCTGGATTTGAATGCTTGTGCAACGATTATATCAACTTGGGTGGAAAGCCATTCAAGGGTTCTGAAACTATTATTGAAGTCCAGGCTTGGCTGAGATCATGCGATCGAATCTTTTCTCGCATGAATCTTATCGATCTTCACCGTGTTCAGGTGGCTTCTAGTATGCTCCAAGAAAGAGCATTAGACTGGTATGAGCTTCTGATTTCTGAAATTATTGAAGCGGATCTCACTTGGGAGAAATTCCGAGAACGCTTCGAATTAAAATTTGTGCTAGAAGCTGAGAAGGTGACTTTGGCTCGCCGTTTTATTGACCTTGTTCAAGGTGAATCTTTTGCGACAGAATATGTCGCATCTTTCGAATCTCTTTCCAAATATGGGGTTGAATACATTAACACCCCATTGAAGAAAAATCAGAAATTTGTTTATGGCTTGAACAAAAATCTCAAGAAGCCATTACTTCTAAAGCTAGAAGTTTCTTTTGATCAACTTGTTGATATCGCTCTTCGACTTGAAGAGGCAGAAAAAGAAAGTGATGCTGATGTTGTGGATGCCAAACCAAAATTCAACCACAACAAGAAAAGTCCTATTAAGTTCAAGGGGTCTTATCCCAACAAGAAAGGGAAGCAAGCAATTCCGATAGCAAAAGCTTCTGCCCCAAGTGGTGGGCAATGCTACAATTGTGGTTCTAAGGACCATTATGCGAACAAGTGTCCGAAACCTCTCTTTTGTTGCTATTGCAAAAGTTCGGACCATTATTTATCTTCTTGTCCCAAACTTCAAGGTAGGAAGGAGGGAAAGCTTAATGTTGTTAAAGCCCCTGGCAACACATCTCGTGGAAAAGTTATTTCTCATTCTATCCTTGATGGCATTATTATGTTTCGTGATCAACCCATTCGAGTTCTTTTTGATACGGGTGCATCCCACTCTTTTATTTCAAAAGAACTTGTTGATACTTTTTCTTTGGATGTTTTTTGTTTAATGACTTCTTTGAGAATTGCGAATCCGGTTGGTGGATCCGCAACAATCAGTTTATTGTGTAAAGATGTCGAGATTATTTTGTGTGATCTTTCTTTCCGTGTCGACTTGCATGTTATGTGCTACTTAGGCTTTGGAATGATTTTGGGAATGGATTGGCTTAACCGTTATGAAGCTCTTATCCAATGTCCTAAGTGGACTATTCATCTTCGACATCCTCAATCTTTTAAGCAGATTTCTATTAATCTTAAAGATTCGGATTCCTGTTTGGTTGCACCTTTATACTCTTTAAACCCTCATGATGACGGTAATGATGATGAGGAAGATATTATTTCTCTTATTCACGTTGCTCGTGAATTTTCCGACATATTTGAGCCCGTTTTAGGATTACCACCTAAGCGAGCAATTGAGTTCAGAATTAATCTCATCCTTAGAGCTTAACCTATTACTCGTCCTCCTTATCGGTTGTCCAATAAAGAAAATGAGGAGATACGCAATCAATTATCCGAATTGGAGACGAAGCAATTTATTCGCTCTAGTTCCTCTCCTTGGGGAGCTTTGGCTATTTTTGTGAAGAAATTCGATGGTACACGTAGGCTTTGCGTTGACTACCACAAGCTTAATGATCTTACTATCAAGAATAAATATCCTTTACCTCGGATTGATGATCGATTCGATCAACTTAGTGGTGCTAGAGTCTTTTCACAATTAGACTTAGCTACCGGTTTCCATCAGCTTCGTGTTGCAGAGGATAACATTCCTTTGACTTCGTTCCATACTCGATATGGATCTTATGAATGGCTTGTTATGCCTTTTGGTCTAATGAATGCTCCGGCTTATTTCGTCGACCTTATGAATAGAGTTTTCAAAGACTTCCTCGATTGATTTGTTCTCATCTTCATTGATGATATTCTTGTGTATTCAAAAACCGAGGAGGAGCATGAAAATCATCTTCGGATTGTGTTGGAAACTCTTAAGAGCAATCAATTGAAAGCAAAATTTTCTAAATGCCACTTTTGGCAATCTCGTGTGAAGTTTCTCGGTCATATTATTTCCGAATCCGGAATTTCCGTGGATCCTTCAAAGATTGAAGCGATTCAAAATTGGAAGAGACCGGAGAGTGTGATGGAGATCCGTAGCTTCCTTGGATTGGCAGGTTATTACCGCCGTTTCATGAAGGACTTTTCTAAAATTTCCACGCCTCTTACTAGCTTGACAAAGGAAGGTGTTAAATACATTTGGTAGGAAAAATGTGAAGCTTCTTTTTAGAAATTAAAAGAACTCCTTTCTGATGCTCCTATTCTTGTTATTCCCGAGGGGAATCAAGATTTCGTTGTTTATACCGATGCTAGTCGCGTTGGTTTATGTGTCGTTCTTATGCAAAGAGAACGTGTTATTGCTTATGCTTCTAGGCAATTGAAGCATGCTGAGACTAGATATGCCACTCATGATTTAGAGCTTGCGGCTATTGTTTTGGCCCTTCGCATTTGGCGTCATTATCTTTTGGGAGAAAAATTTATTCTTTACACCGATCATAAATCCTTGAAGTATCTATTTTCTCAAAAGGAACTTAATTTGCGTCAACAACGTTGGCTCGAATTCCTTGCGGCTTATGATCTTGATATTCTTTATACTCCTGGAAAGGGAAATCGTGTTGCCGATGCTTTTAGTCGCAAGCAACAAGCGGTTGTTTCTATGATGATATCCGAATGGAATGATCTCGGGGTTTTATCCACTTGTGTGATTCGAGATCGTATTTCTGATTTATGTTCATCTCTTGTTTTATGTAGCCTTGAGGCTCATCCTTCTCTTTTTGACCGCATTCTTGAAGCTCAAAAGTTAGATCCCGAATTGACTCTTCTTGGCCAAAATTTTAGGGATAAATTTGATATTGAAGTTTTGAAAGACTTTGATATTGATTCTCGTGGCAGTATTCGAAAATTTGGTAGACTTATCGTGCCAAATAATATTGATCTTCGTAAAGACAATTTAGAAGATTCACATCGTTCTAAATTTACCGTTCATCCTGCTAGTAGTAAAATGTACAGGGATATGAAGCAACTTTGTTATTGGGAGGGAATGAAATCTGATATTGCTAACTTTGTTAAGTGTTGCATGACTTGCCAACTCATTAAGGCCGAACATCAAAGGCCAGGTGGGTATTGAACCCTTTAGAAATTCCAATTTGGAAGTGGGATCAAATTTCCATGGACTTTATAGATGGCCTTCCCCGTTCTCGTTCGGGTCATGATAGCCTATGGGTGATAGTTGAAAGACTTACTAAATCCGCCCATTTTATTCCCGTTCGGTCCAATCGGACCGTACCACTTTTGGCCAAACTCTTTATTAAAGAAATTGTTAAATTGCATGGAGTTCCTACTTCTATTGTTAATGATCGTGATCCATTGTTTACTAGTGGATTTTGGAAGAGTCTTCAAAAAGCTTTGGGAACGAAGCTTAATTTTAGCACCGCTTATCATCCTCGGTCCGATGGACAAACTGAGCGTGTGAATCAAACTCTTGAAGATCTTCTTCGTGCATGTGTTTTTGATTTTGGTGGAAGTTGGGAAGATCACATTTCTCTTGTTGAATTTTCCCATAATAATAGCTTCCAATCTAGTATTGGCATGGCTCCTTTTGAAGCACTCTATGGAAGGCCATGCCATTCTCCTTCTTGTTGGCTTGAGGCCGGTGAGAAGCTGGTTTTAGGTCCAGATTTTATTCGAGATTCCACAGAAAAGATTGATCTTATTCGTCATAGGATGAAAGAAGCCCAGAACAGACCAAAAAACTATGCCAATCACCGGAGAAGGAAATTAGAATTTTCTGTGGGAGATCTTGTGTTTATCTGTGTTTCACCTACGAAGGGTGTTGTATGTTTCAGTCAATCGGGAAAGTTAGCACCTCGATATATTGGACAATTTTCCATCACCGAACGTATTGGTTCCGTGGCTTATCGTCTTTTATTACCGGCTCAATTTTCTGCTATTCATGACGTGTTTCACGTTTCTCAATTACGGAAGTGCCTTCGAGATTCCGATTTTATTCTTGAGCCAAGTGTTGTGGAAGAAATTGAAGTTTCACCTAATTTAACTTATGAGCAACATCCTATTCGTATTATTGCTTCGGAGGTCAAGCGCCTTCGAAACAAAGATGTTCCGCTTGTTAAAGTTCAATGGTCCTCAAATCCTAAGGATTGCTCTTGGGAATCTAGAGAATTCATCGAGCGAACACATTCGGACTTACTTTTTCGTGCTCTTTGAGGTGAACTTCTTATTTCAAATTTCTTTTGTGTTGAATATGCTTTTATGGTTGTTACTTTATATTTTCTTCTTAAATATTGCGAGGACGCAATTTCTTTAAGGAGGGGAGTTTGTAACAACCCGCATATTTATCGATTTTATATTTAAATGTTTTATTTAAATATTTTATCGATACTCGGAATTTTATCTGTAAAGCTACTTTTTGCCTACGGTCGAATTAGGACTCGGGACCACTTCCGTTGAGTTCAAAATGCCGTTTGCAACCTTTTTGAGTATAAGCTTCGATATGTTTGGAGTAAGTTGAATTTTGCTACCTTTTCACTTAGAGCTTTGGATTGGGTTCAGCCCACTAGCCAACTTAATACCCTAAACTGAACCACTACTCTTCATTCACTCCCTCTTCCTCTACTTTTCAGTTCTAAAGAGATTAATGGTGAGTGGAATGGGAAATTAAAACTCAAGCCCTAGTTTTCTTTTGCAAATCAAGCTCTAGCTCCAAACTAATAGAAGAAACTTTGCATAGATTCAAGCTCATTTGGGTTGTGTTGAAGAGTGGTTGATTCTCCCTTTTGATTTCAAGCTTCTTGTTCATTTGTTTTTGTGGAAATGTGAGATTTTTATCTCACATCTAAGCCTATATTTATCTTCGACTGTTAGGTATGAATTCCTAACACTTATTCTTGTGCAATTGCTTTTGGTTTGGATTGAATTGCCGAATATTCCATTTTTTAGTGTTTTGGGTTCAATTATTTAAGAATCATAGCTTTGATGTCTTGATCATGTTTTTGGTGATGAACCGAAGAGCTTCTATGGCCGGGTAGTCGATGGCGGAAATCGTTAGTGCCGTTGCTCGACCGATTGCAATTCGGAAAGGATTAGCATTCATTAGATAGGCATGGGAGTGCTGGCAACAGGTCCGGCCGACCGAGCTCTGTAGCCGGCCGACCGACCTACTACCCGAGCACTTCCTGCCTTTGTTTTGGAAGTGCAGGTTACAGGCACCGGCCGACCGAGCTCAGGGTCCGGTCAACCGACCTGCTACCCGAGCACTTCCACCTTTGGTTTAGTCAACCGACTGAGAGAGTCCGGTTGACCGACCTGCTCCTATTTGCCAATTTTTCCTATATTGCCTATTTTTTTGAATTTCCAACTTTAATCGATTCGTGTTGTTTCCCTTTTGTTGTTATCATTTATTATCGACTTTGATGACATTTTCTTTGGGAATTTTCGAAATATCCATTTTGATGGATTTGATATCGATTCCTTTGGATTTTATTCACGTCTTCGAATGTGAATTTCGGTGATTGATTGTTTTACAATCATTTTTGTGATTTGTCACTTTAAAAATATAAAGGTTTTAATACTAGTAGTAAATATCAAAACTCTTTTATCAAAACGATTTCAACTCTATTTTCAATATCAAGCTTGTTTATAAAACAGTTTTCCAATCTATTAGTATATACAAACCTTTACCTCACTCGTATGAGAAATCTAATTAAACGGCTTAGTAAAACGGGTGGTATGAAACACTTGCGTTTACTTCGTTGGTTAATTCTTGGACTTGTTCGATTGAATCTCTTGTGACAATTTTCTTGTGAAGATCTACAATTTGTTCGTAAATATTTAAGTTAAGCTAGTGGTTATGGGACATGAAGCTAAGCTCATATATTTACTAACTTAGAGTAATTGACACTTTCTTGATGATCATTGAGGATCATTTTTGTGATTTAGACTAGCGCTATGCTATGTTTCTTTGTCCATGAAGGGGACGGTACCTCGTTTTATTGAGTTTCGTCTCATTTTTATTTTAGGCTAACGACCTATTTATTTCTTGGGGTTTCGACCCAATTTTTGTGGGCTAGCGACCCACGTTTTTATGGAATTCGGATCTTCGGGCGTACCGTTGTACTACGTCATTGTTTCGAATTTTACAAGTTTCAGGTTCCTCGGGCGTACCGTTGTACTACGTCGTTGCACCGAATTTTACGAGTTTCAGGTTCCTCGGGCGTACCGTTGTACTACGTCGTTGCACGGGCTCTATGGTTAGCGACCATGGGATAGCGTCCCGTTTTGTGATACACGTGTTGGTGAGTTTTCATGCTCCCGTTTTGTGATAGGGCTCCCCCCTCTTGTGATTGATCGTTTCTACGATCACTTTTGTGATTCCTGGATTTCTATTGATGATTTCTAGAATTTGAATTTCACCAATTTTATGATTGGCATTTATATGTTGTCAATATTTGTGGCTTGGTGAATGAAATAAGGAGTATGACATTCCTTCTGATCTTTGAGAAGATTTTTTATGATATTGATTAATCTCTTGTTGATTTTCAATTACTTATTTATCACAGCTTGGCATTCTGATTATATACGTTTAGTCATATCTCTTATTCTACATCATTTCGTCTGATATTTATAGCTAGACTGATTCGTTTATTATTTTCTTATTAAATAATACTCGGGTTAGACCGAGATGTTACAGGTGCTTCTGCTTGACTTCACTTCTAGGATTATCATCCTGACTTTTGGCTAACTACTTAGATTAGTAGTTTTTGGTTGTATACATTTGAGATATAGACTCATTATTGTGTACTTATTCTTTTGTATAGCATATGTTGCTATTCTTTTGTGTCATTGTGGATCTTTTTGACCATAACTCTGATGAACACTTTTATGTGTTATATATATTCATGTCTATTTCTGCCTTTGTGATATGAATTATCTGTGACTGATTTGAGTTATGTTTGTTTCTATATTTGTTTCCGAAGACATTATAGCCACTGTGTAGTAGCTTTGAGTTTATGTCGGTATGTCAGATTTCCTCTTGAAAAGAATGCAAGTTATATTTTACCTGGCATATCGGTACTCGCACAAAGCAATTATACAGATGGTCGCTCCTCAACAGCCTTATTCTCCGTACTAGTTGACGGCATTACATCGTAGTGTCCTTGGCTAGCGTGGGTATAGAGGTGGGGCTTTACACTAGAAGTGTAATTAGAGAAAGTAAAAAAGGAAATGTATACTTAGAAAAAAATTCTTATCCATAAGTAGGGAAAACGGGTAAACCTAAGTTGGGACTTTTTTTTCTAAATATAATATAAAAGTATAAGTTCTATAACTTATAAAGGAAATAAGGTAATTTGACATTTAGACACTTTGATTAGGTTAAAAATTAAAGTGAAATTTAGGAATAAGAGATATAAGAAATATCATTCTAATATAAAAATTTGAATTAGTTATACATTTAGGGTAACATTTGTAATTCAGAATGAAGTAAGAATAGAAGTGGATATTTTTGAATAAAATGGTTAATAGGTTGATTGTTGGATGAAAATTTTAAATAACAAATACCACATGAATTAAGTTTCATAATTTGACTATAAGGTATTTGATGGATTTAAGATTTAGAAATTTGATTTAAAAAATGGATAGGTAAATAAGTTAAGTAGTTAATCATAGAATCGGTGAGAAAAAGGTTTACACTTAGTAAAGTTGCCTTATTAATATATGGATTGGATAAATAATATTAGTTAAATGAAAACCTTGGATAAAGAAAACTAAGGGTTGAGTTTTATAACTTATTAATTTGAGATAATAGTAGAGTTCCATATTAGTTAAACAACTTAGTTAAAGTAATAACAATTTAAAGTTTGGGGATATGTATACATACTCTTAAGAAGTAAAGTTATATTATATAAGTTTAAGTCATATCTGTACGCTTAAGTAATAATGTATTTAGAAAAAAGTAAATGGTTGTGAAATAAACTTGGATTAATAGAAATTTTAAAGAAATGTATTAGGTAAAGATGAATGTGGATAAGTACATAAGTTAGACGTACGTCATTTCAGCACATAAAATTTGATCTAAGATTTGAGTACAGAACTTTAAGCTGTTTACACCAATCCAAAAAAGGATTTATCACTCGAATCCTGACAGCGAGCATTGATGGGAGTTTATGATCATGTACACAAGTTTTCTATCATAGTTGAGAGCTATGCAAGGAAAGCAAGGATTTATGATCAAGAAGTCTGATCAAAGTCCGCACCAGAAAATCGAGGGATCGATACTAGTTCAAAAGAAAAGTTGTGGATTCGAATAGTAGATCGAATCAAATATCACATATAGTATGATGTGTTGGGTCTGTCTACTTAGTAGTTTGATAGTTATCTCAAATAGTAGGAACTAAGATATAGTGGTTGGACTGATGTTTTGGTATGCATATACATAGACCATAGATATAGCACATGCTCAGGACAGGGAATGACTTATGTGGTGGTATTCGTTTATCTTGACACAGTATCGGTGTGGTTATTTTGGATGTATAGTCTTGTTTGGTTGTTGTATATTCTATCTTAAGTGTGCAGTGTGCACTAGGATGGGTACGATAGAAGTTCAACTTGATGTATGTGTATATAATCGTAAGTACGTGATAGGCACTCAGGTTAGTGTAGGGAATCTCTGTATGCATGTTTGACATCATTTGCTCTTAGTGTTGCTATGATGTCGACCTTCTTCTTTTCTATCATCAGTAGAAATAAGTTAAATTATTTGAGGATATGAGTATGAGATAGATTCTTTTTATCTAACTTTCATTTCGAGGACGAAATGCTTTTAAGTAGGGGAGAATGTAACGACCCAGAATTTGACCACTTTAAAATATAATATTTAAAGTGATTTTAAATGTAAAATAAGTAAGGTTATATGATTCAAACAAAATTAGATAGGATTTGGAAAGAGAAGTATACACAAAAATAGTAACATTTGCCTATATCAACAAAAGTGACAAAATGCTGATTTTAGAAAAGTAAGTTTAAATGATTAAATAAATTATTTTAATTAATTTATGAGTGCTAATATTTTTAAATAGCATTATACAAATTTATTTTTAAATTTGGTTTACATAAATAAATAGTTTAACTAAAACGTCAAAATGTGACCGTAAAACATTTTGTCGAAAAATGACATTTTGTCGATTAAAAGGTGTCGCAACATCATCGCACCTTTATTTTTATATAGAAACATATATTCAATTTGTAATGATTAAAGGAATAAAATAATGATATAATGTGGTAATAGTGAATATATTTTAAATACTTTAAAAAGTGAAAATATTGATTTAAAATAATTTGTAATGATTTTATAAGTGTTGAAATTCAATTTGAATAGATTATTTCAAATATTGAAAAATAAGTTAAAACTATACGTCGCGCAACGGTAGTTCGCGATTTCACGCTGAAAAGTTCAAATGAGTGTATAGAGTGAATACAGCTTGGAATTCTTCAATAAGAAAATTCCAGACTATTATATCCATATCTTTTAAATGAAGAAATAAAATCAAAGTTTCGTTGAGTAGCTTTTGAAATAAGTCCAAATCAATTTTCTAGAAAAATCGCGCTAGTGCAGTTTAGTGACCATAACAGGAAATTTGTTTAAACGGATGTTTTTAATTATGAAAAAATATAGAATAAATTTGATTAATCTATTTAAATGATTTAAAAGAGATTTGGATCGAAAAATATGAATTTTCAAATATTTAGAACTTGTTTAATTCAAATAAGCTTATTTAGCATTTTTCACAGCACTTTTCTGCTGCAAATTCTATAACGTTTGGAAGTGAGTTTACATGTAATAATGATTTTTTCACAATCAATTGTGAATGTTTCAAAAAGGATAATTAAGAATTTTGAAAGATAATTTGGAATATTTATAAGCAATTTCAAAATAAAGTTGAAAAATCTGAGTATGCAGAAACGACTAGTACATTTGTCTCGCCTGTGAGATCTGGGAGATAAAACAAGGTGTTTAACTAAGGTTAGGGATGGAGCAACCAATGCCCTGAACTTACCTGGACTATGTTTTATTTTCTTAGGCGAGAGGTAGAACAGATCGAAAGGAAAGCCCGAATGCTCTTAAATAAAAAGATTCTGTTAGGTTTTCCAAAATAAAAGAAGATTGGTATTATCCAAAAGTTCAGTAATCTCCAAAAATGAATGATTTCTATGATCCTATTTACTTTAAAATGTTTGTTAAGATTGATTTAGGATTTGTCGTAAACGATGCCTTAAATAACATTGTTTTTGACCCGCCTAAAAGTTAAAGAATTTGATCAAGAATTAAGTAAGGAAATTTGAGATATTTTCGAAAGAAAAAGAATGAATTTCTTAGAAATTATCCTAAGTCAAAAGAAAGAAATTTCAAAATCATCCAAAAAGAATTAAAGTGAAAAGAGACATAATAAATCTTGTATACTCATATTCAGTTTCTATCGATATTGGATTTTGAAGGAACCGGGGTCGGATTTGGGTAAACCCATCCGAAAACCACTTCGAACCAATGTATACGTTCGAACATGAAGACATGTTGAAGACGATGATTATTGAAGACTGTGGATCTTCATAGCGTGAGGACTGCTTGTTGATTTGCTCGGGGTCGCACCCATTATAGAGTTATATATAGTAGTGGTCTCCTCGTGATGGAGATTTTTCGGATTGCAAGGGCTTCTCGCCTAATAATGGCCGAGGAAAGTGCCTTTGGTTTGTCCTATTCCTGGACAACTTGTATGGAAGTTTGTTTGACATTGCATTTCTAACGATTACGTACATTGGTTTTTACAAACGTACATCAGTGGTGGCGGAGAAGACAACTTCTCTTAGCTTAACACCCTCCTTGAGACGTACGAGCTCAAGGGTTGTATTTTTGTGGAAGGCAATTAGTAGTTAACGGAAATGGCAATGTGGGATTCAAAGATGTGATATGTGCTTTGTGAAAAGGTAATCGTAACCTCAAGCCTCATCAAACCGGAAATGACCGAAACAGTATTAGATGCAGCAGGGCTAAGTGAGTCATTCCCAAGTAGGGTATGATCATCCCCTTCTAGATTTTTTTCCCGCTATGACGTTCGGGATGTAAATTAATGTGGTGTATGAAAAACGGGCCTTTACGGCCCTCTCTTGGTTGTACCCAAGATCATGTCTTAGCAATAGTATCAGGACTCAGATATGGCTTCCCTCTACGATTGAGGAAATTCTGACAATGCTATTAAGGAGCTAAAACTGGTGGAGTTAGAAATACTGATGCCCCAAAGGCCACACCAATTCTGACGCCATCAGCTTCTGTAGGAAATGTTTACAGACGACGGAATATATTTGCGGTAGCTAAATGATCTCTAAACTAATCAGGTATCGTCCACAATCGCTTGTGCAGTCCATCTGTTAATACTGATAGCCTGATGAAGATACCTTAGCAACTAGTAATAAAAACAAATTAAGTCCAGAAGACAACTGGTGTATACAATATAATATAACAGAAAATGCAACTACACTCTCTCTACTATCTCCTTTCACCAGGTTGATTAACTCAAACTGGTCTACTTAGTCTGAGTGTTGAGCCTAAGCTCTGATACCAACTGTAACAACGCCCTCTTTGTAGAACCAAAAAAGTCATCTCATAACAACGATAGACTCCTGAATACGACAAATGATAGACCGTCGAGGTAAAATTAGAACAAAACAGTATACCAAAACATCGATAGGGTCTTACATTGGAATGACAATATATAATATGCTAAATACACATGAACAAAATAAAATAACAATATATAAAAGACCGCACTAGTGGAAGCAACTGATAAATAAATATCGATACAGAAAGTCAGAATACATCAACTCCAAGAAGAACGGAGTTCTAAATAAATATATGATACAACAGTCTCGTATACAAATAACAGGTCTGTCATGCACTACTAAAATATCAAGTATATATATCTCAAAATATCAATGCCACGCCTCCAAATCCAGCTATGCATCCTAATTGCATATCCTTAAATGCACCTGATTCTCTAACTACTCAGTCGAGTAGCCCAGAATTGTCAAGACATAAGCAGACAAAGGCAAAATGCGAGTCAGACATAAAGTCTAGTGTGAGGAGAACTATCTCAAAATTCTATATATCAAACTATATACAAATAAACAAGAATAACCGAATCACAACCGACCCTCTCCATAAATATGGCTCAGAGTTAATCCTGATCGTCCATAAATAAGTACAATAAACTCATTCAAAAGATAGGGGATCAAACCATAATCTCTTCTTCTCATCTAATCAACGAGCACAACTAATATAATGTAATTGACACGTAACTATATACCGTGATAAAAGAAATCATAGTATATAAGTATAGAAGTGATAAAAGTGCGATAATATAAGTCTACACTATGCTACACACAATGATAATATCAATCAACCAATATAGCACAAGCACAACATAACAATGGAGGATAACTCGAATCAATACTCGTCATTACTAATGCGTGGAGTCAACAATGGACACTTATCGTGATCCAACGATTCAAGATAAATAAGGTCAATACATTAACGTACTCAGACATTCATCGCGATCCAATAAAAAATAGAGTCAGCACACTTTTGATCTATAATAAATAGAGTCAACACACTAATGTATTTAGACATCTATCTCGATCTTATAATAAGTTGAGCCAACACACTAACGTATCCAGACATCTACCACGATCAAATGATAAAAAGTGTCAGGACACTAACGTGTCCAAATATCTATCAGGATTGAATAATAAATAGAGTCAGCACATTAACATACCCAGACATCTATCTCAATTTTATATTAAATAGAGTCGGCACATTAACATACCCAGTCATCTATCTCGATCTTATAATAAGTAGAACCAACACACAAACATACACATACAACTACCACGATCCAATAATAAATAGAGATCGCACACTAACGTATCCAGACATTTATCGGAATCCAATAATTTATATGGTCATTGATATAAGACCGATAGCATGTACGGTCACCATTATAAGACCGATACAATTTATCTAATTTTACATACCCTGGGGTAAACCCCCGAAGGTATTGAATTCATTCCATTCAATCATTCACACTCATTAGACGTGATCGTGTGACCAATCGTCGTGCCGACCCCACGTCTGATCGTTATTGATTCCAAAGAAATCACCTAGCATTCACATCAAAGTCTCGAGCTTCACCTTGCGTCTTGCCCCCGAGTAGCCCAGAGCCTCCTTGAAGTCATGCTAAGACACCACAAAGAAATGCATTCGAAAGGGGAAGACATTCCTTGAAGTTTTTTACTATCCAGGGGTTCAGTATATTGGGGATTTCATTCAATCGACCGAGCCTAATTGGCTGAACCCAATTCCCCTAGTCTATTGAGTTAAATTGTGCGTTGGAAAAGGACAAATAACTATCGTGACATTCAAAACCTAAAATTTATATGCTTTGTACACAACTAAATAGTTGTTAATTTACAACTGTACCAAAGAAACAAGTACTACAATGAATAATTCCTGATAAAACAACTTCAAGCAACCCACTTTGTATCGGTATAATTAAGTAAAACAAAAACAGCATCCAACTATCAAATCATAAAATTGATTTGAATGGACAATCATGAAACCAACATTGAACATTACATCAAAGCGCTTAATTTTTAAGATATATTTTCATGATATATTGAAGTCTCAAAACAAAATTACCATCATCAATGGTACATAAATAATCATCAGACAAATGTAGTTAGGCATAAAATAAAAAATAAGCAGGTGATAAACGTACCTTGTTTTCTCTACTATATTTTTAGCATGTTGTAATATGTAGTTATCACCAAAAACATTTGCTTTCAGCTGATGTTCTTCTCACAACCTTGAGAGATCAGAAATAGTCCGAATATATTTTGATTTCTTTTATTTAATCTTTTCAGCTAACAATTTACATGTAGTGGAAACCAAAATAACCACAAGGGTCATTATAAACATGATCAACATAACTAAAAACCTAATCTTCTATGACTGACCACATGAGGATTCCATTTGAAGCATATAGATAGTCTTCAATTGCAAGTTTATGCCACAAAGCAATGAAGTGTTCCAACTACCATACCTCTCCCGACTTCTCCTGCCAAGTCAGCTGGCAAAGCTTCCATGTCAAAGTACCACATGCAATTACACACATCTGAACTAATCTCCACTTAATAATACCTTTCAGTACCAAAGCATCTTTCAATTATGCCCCCACCATTGATTAAATATTTCTTACTAATGCAGTCATTTCAATTGTATACCTCATAGGTGGGTGCAACAGCCCAAATAACGATGCACCGAGCTAAGTTGCCTATGCGAAGCAATTATATATGTCTCCATGCAACCATGACTCCTTAACCAATGATTCAACTTATGAACACCGGCATCATTAAAACAAACATATATCTTTGCTATTTTCCAAATCCAAAACGAAGTTGCATCATGCCCATTCTTGTACATTATTTTCGTTGATGAATTAGAAGGATGAGGTGGCAAACGAAGCTTGATTGCTATTAGTCTGAGCCCTCCATCTGTTAGATAAAATATCATTCTTATAGCCATTCATTATTTCCTTGTAAAATTAATTTGCGGGTCCCACTTCCAAAATGAATGAAGTAAATTTGACTGGGGCAGGGAGAACACAATTTTGAGGGCATAGGAATTGATCCCAAAATAATATTAGAGTTCCTGCCATACAAAATTTGGTTGACAATAGACAACAATTTCTGCTTTTTTTCTAATTTTGAATTAAACGTAAGACAGCGGTTTTACCAAAAAATGGCTATATTGTTGTGTTGTTATAACTAACTTTTCTTGTAGTGATGGTCTATGCAAACTTTGATTTCTGTGCTTGTAGTGTCAGTTTAGGTTACATATGTATGCAGAGCCGGCCCCAGGGCAAGGCGACCAAGACAGTCGCCTAGGGCAACACGGCGGAGGAGGGTAACATTTTCAGTATCCGTGTTTACAAATTGTCTTGTTGATACTAGTAAAAGGGCATAAGTTTTAATAAGATTAGTTGGTCCAGTGGTTTGTTTGTTTCCTTCCTAACTGAAGGACCTGAGTTTGATTGTGGCTTCCCGTAATTTTATTTTTTTACTCCGCTTCAATTCTATGTTTGCCTAGGGCAACTAAAGGTGTAGGGCCGGCACTGTATGTATGCAGTTTTGAATTATGCATGCAAACTTTGAATTATATATGCGACTGGTTAACAAGTTATTTAACAAGCCAACCAATTAATATAAATGGCTAACCGGTAAACGGTTAACCGTTTATATTAATCGGTTAACCGGTTAAATGGATTGGTTAACCATGGTTAAAACTAACTGGTTCGGTTGGCAGACTTCGACCGAAATTAACCAACTATAGGTTAACTGAACCACGTTAATTTTGTGGTTAACCGAAAATATTAACCGATTTATTCTGTTATCCGATTGTGTCCGCCCCTAGAATTGACATCATTTTATTTTTATAACTATGAGTAAAAACTTGAGTAATAAAAGTATAAATTGCTCTAATGATATTTGTTCCATTTATTTTAGTCATATTTGTAATTTTAGTTCCTACCCGTGTTAAATATTATTCAATTTTGCAAAAAGTATATTTTCCACCTTGTTATAAATGATGGTGCGACATATGTTTGCATACAATTTTTCTGACATTAATCTAATACATAAGTATAATTCATAATGTAATTTAGAATCCTAGAAACTCGCTAGAGAGATATCGTTTAAAGTAGAATTCAAGTTTCTTTTTCCATAATTTCTAAACATTTTATCCATGCAAGAATCATTCTCAAAAGTTAATCTTTAAAACCGCTGCTTGTTAGTGCACCAGTATGGATTACTATAAGGAATATGCCATATTATCTCTCATAATTTTCATCACATCACCAATTGACGGCCTTGGAGTTGAGTTTTCACCAATGCATCTCTCTCAATCTTCATCATAACCCATGGCTTCTTCCTCGTTATATTTTTTTCCCAGCAAGACATCAATCATATTCCATAATCCTTCTATTCCATACGAGTTAAGCTTCAACTGAGGCCTGACCACGGTCGCTAACAACTGTGAGTTCTTTGGCGAAAATGGTTCAACTCCAGTAATAAGCTCTAAAACTAGCACCCTAAAACCATACACATCGCTTTTCTTTGAAGCCAAACCCAAATGAAAGTAACTTAGGTCAGTATAACTTGGAGATCCTTTCATCACGTTATTATGATTAACTGAACAAGAAACCATGTCATAAAATCCCAACCATGCAGATCCAAAATCACATAGTTTTGGATGAAGTTTTGGTCAATAACATTATAAGCTTTCACATCTCCATGAATAATTGGAAGGTCACAGTGTTCATGTAGATGCTTCAAAGCCATTGCTATCTGATGTGCAATAGACACACACTGCGACCAAGAAAGAGTAGTAGTATTATGCAGTTCATGTAGCATATAATGACATGCTATATTTGGACGACTGATGTTGACATGGAGAAAAACATCGAGTTCTTTTCTGAACTTGCAATAAAGGCGCTTGCTTGGTTCATGTACTTCGACCGCAGCTTCCATCTTGTTTGAAAATCTACCAAGACGTACTGTACTATAAACTTTCTCTCCAACGATGTTCGAGTAATTTTCTACTAGAGCTTTAACATTTCTGCATGAAACTTGTATGATTTTCGAAGGACGTTTGATGATTTCATCATCAACCACTGCTTATATTTTATTAGAGCCTAAATTGCAGTCAAAAACTGTATTTGAAAAAAAAACTTCAGTATTTGTAATATTGATTGGAATGAGAGATTTTGCTTGTTATATGTATTTATATGATATTTGCACTATGAATCATTGAGTGTGATTGCACGAATGCAATAAAATGCCAAAAAAGGAAACTTCCCAGCGTGTGGCTAGTAAGGAACATAAAACTGCAAGTATTAGTAGTTGCAAACAGACTGTTTACAAAATGACCTTTTAATATTAATGCAGATATAATATTAGTATTTTTAGAACCCAAGACATTATTTAACACATGCGTCAACATGTGTCACAAGAAGCATTCCTTGCTACACCTTTTTATGTCGATGATATCTCCATTAATTGAATGTGTAGTATATGTATAATGTTCGAAAACATTTAAAGCTGTTTATTTAAGACGTTGGTAGTCATGTATTATTATCTAGATCGAGTATTACTTTTTATATGCATCTCTTTCTATTTAATTATCGTAAAATTTTCTGTTTATGAAAAAGGTTGGGTTCCACCCGCCTAAAATCTAGAATTAAAATGAAATATTTAATAAGTGCATAAAATATTTTCATTAGTAAAGTTCAATATTGAAATTTTAATTTTAATTTTCATCTTATTTAATTATATTAAGAACTTCCTAAAAAGATATATGGTTAAATTGAATGTAGTCCTAAAAGTTTATACTTTATGTTGTTCATTCATTTATTATATTTGGTTTTATTTTATTTTAATTCTTTCTAACAATGAAAAAGTGTGTGTTATTATGTTAATCTAATACGATTATTTTGGTAAGATTTTAATTTTATATTTTGAGTATTATTTATTTTGGACACGGTCAATACAATAATAACTTATTATATGGATTAAGTGAATGCATCCATATTATTTCTTGAGATATACCTAATGATTTTTAGATCTCAATTGAGTTTTGTATCAAACAAATAATCCAACTATTTAAACATATTTCACTTAACACATTTCTTAAAGGTCATCTAAATTTTAACATTTTGAAGTCTAATTTGAAGAGAAATAGAATATCAGCAATTTTTTCATGGTCTCGACGACTTATGGGATATAATTCTAAAACATATGCACATGTGACATGAGATGTCAACCCTACCAAGAGAACCAAGATTTCGAAAATTCAAAAAAAAATGAAAAATTGTCAAAATAATGTATATTCATGTTCATGACGTACTTTTATCATTTCTTTATATGTACTCATACTTTCTGCATTTTCTTTAAACATGAGCTGTAACTCGATAAGTTTGGCGATTTATTTCAATTGAAGTAAACTTAGAAAATTTTAAACTCATGTAGGTACTATTGAATGAAAGTGATTTTGAGAGAAATTTTTAGTGCATTATGTTTACTAATGGATACGTAATAACTATCGGCTCGTGAATTTATCTCTGAATTATGTTGGACTTGTTTGCGGAGGTACTAAACTCTCCTAAGTAGTGCATTAAGTTTATTTATCCATGCTTTGTTTTCTATGCTAAATCATTTTAGTCTATTTCATAATTTCTCCCGCTATAGATGAACTGAATATAATCTATCTAGTTATTTATGTGATTAATTTTTTTGCTCAAAATCGCTTTCATTCAATAGTATTACATGATTTTTAAATTTTCACCGTTTACTTCATCCGAAATAAATCACCAAACTAATTAAGTTACAACTCATGTTTAAAGAAAATATAGAGAATTATAAGTATATATAACGGAATGATAAAAGTATGTCATAAACATGAATATATTTATTTTTGAGAATTTTTCATTTTTTAAATTTTCGAAATCTCTAGTCTCTCTGTAGGTTGACATCTCTTGTCACATGTGCCTAGGTTTTAGAATTCTATCCACTACGTCGTCGAGACCATGAAAAAAATACTGCTACTCTATTTCTTTACAAACTAAACGTCAAGATGTCAAATTTTGTGAAATTCAAGTTGAACCTTTAAGAAATGTGATAGGTAAAATATGTTTAAATAGTTAGATTGTTTGCTCGGTACAAAGCTCGAGAAAGCTCTAAAAATCAACAATATACATCAATAAATAATATGAACTTAGCCACGAATCCATATGAACGGGGCGTCTTGCTACCAACGTCTAGCACCTAGAAAGACTTTTGCAACAGGGACTACACCTTGTTGTGTCGATGATATCTCTATTAATTGAATGTAACTAATAATACACAACTACCGTATTCTTCAACCTAAATTCCATGGATTGGACCCGGATATTCTCTATTGCTCGATTTTCTCACAAGTATGATAAAGGCCGGCCCGTAGGATTTCAATAAGACACCATCATGGCCAGCATCTTGTCCCCGTATGATTCCAAAAACTTAAACCTTGGCTTGTCCATGATCGGCAACCCACTCAACACAAATATGTGCATGCCATGTTAAACCTGAGACTTAGATGACTAGGACAACAAAATGCGGCCCAACATGCAATCGGCAATCCATAGGCGAGTAACTCAGACAAGGCTGTCTGATCCGTCCTTTGAAAATTTCCATCCCTCGCCCTCCAATGCCATTATCCAACTAACCCTTTCAATAATCCATTACTTTCGATTTTGTCTCGTATGTTTTGCTTCCGATTGTCCCTCATATGTGAACGGTGACTATTTTTGGGAGGACATGTCGAAATTGATATTGCATAACTGTTTTTCCATTTTTTGTACATTTAATTCCTCGACATTGGTTATTGTTTATGTCGGGGAAATTCCGATATGTTAAAATATGACAAGTGCTCCTTTGTAGCATTTTATGGTGTGTTTGAGTCCCCGTGAAAAAATCACCTTTTAACAAAAATTGGAGTCCAAGTTAAAGGCCAATGACTAAGTTTGCTATATATGCATTCAAGTTTACTTCAATATCATGCTCCAAGTTATCCAACTTTGATATGAATGTTGGAAAGCTAATTTTATCAATTTATGATTATTACCATTTTAATTATTCAATCCCTGTTCATCATCATTCAGTAAGTAACCAAATCTCCATAATGATGGCATGACACTGTAGAGACTATTAAATGTGGCTGTAGGCCTCATTAACGCAACCTACACTTTGCTTTCCTGTAAATTTATATGAATATGAATGGACCTTTCAATTAGAGTTTAGAAGATGTTCGTATCTAGATTAAGCAGTAGTATATATATTCAATCATTCAGGCTCCCTTTGTAAAAACAACATGACATATTTCCTGAAAAAGAATGATGTTATGAACTAGGAGAGTAATGCTCGCACTTTATAAGATGGATCATCAAAGTTTCCATGTTTTAGGTTCCTATGATATATAGTAAGTAGTCTATGAACTAATGGTTAGGAACATTGAAATTTAATAAGAGTCATTTCTATTCAACAAGTGATAAAGTGTGCATGCAGGAAAAAAAAAAGAAATACAAACCTCGGTCTGTCGTGTTCTCTGAAGTGCATATAATTATGGGAATACAGCCGTTTTCTGGGAAGAATAATAACTTGGCGATCTACTACGATGGAATTCTGTAAAGAGGCAAATAAACTATTAGAATAGTTGAATGAAATTAGCTTCATCATATGAAGATAAGTAAAGAAATTTTAATAAAAGGTTTGCATTCCATCTCTTTGGAGTTTTATGCATTTCGCAATGGTAACACATGTAGTACACACATACATACATAGTATTTTTTTATGCAAAAAGAAGAAACAAAAAAGAAAAAGAAGAATCAAATAAAAGAAACATATACTGATACACAACCAAATCAACTAGTTGTTCTTCAAGAGCCGAAGAGCTTACATCTAACAAGTGAGCCAACTGAACAGGATAATGAAGCTTGAAAGTAACTACAGCTAACTGTGATTGATTTCCATACCTGTAAAAGCCAATTGATCATTCATTTGTAAACAAAAGAATGTGATTAAGATAAAACGATACTAAGTATTACCGCTGAATGTGGATATTATCAACTGTGCTGCAATATGAGAAGAACATTAACAAATCTTCTAGTGTTGCTTTTGGTGAAATATCAAGAACCTGAACTCCAAATTGGACAGCAACCATGAAATAAAAGCATGTCTAAATCTACTGGCAAATCTGCTAATTAAGGATAAAGAATATGTAAATTTTGCCTAGCAAGTTCTTAGATTTGTTGTTCATGGTTTTTTTATAGGATGTGTTTAATGATCTTATGTCTAACACAAAATTGAAGGATATAAAGTTTGATGATGTTGTAATCGAAAATCTCAATGTAAATTATTGAACTGTAAGGTTTTATCGTACAATTTTTATGTCATTTTTTTCTCTTATTTTTTTTTCATTTCTTGTATGTTAAATGGAGAATATCAAATTATAAATCACAATAAAGTTTCGAATGCACTTGTTTTTTTGAATGAAAAGGTGTTTAATAGTGAAAATATGAAAGAAGAAGATTAATCAAATGCTTCAAAAGACATGCAAATTGATTTGACTGACTGTTTTTTAACCGATCAAGTAAGTATTTATTCAAAATTTTATAAACTCAAACACAATCAAAAAAGTAAATTTTATTATTTTATTTTTGAATTTTGAATTTTTTGTGTATGTGATGTGAGTTGGATTTGCTTTAGAAAATTTGAGTAATAACCGTTATGTTTTGAAATATTTGGATTGTTATTTATTTAAAATAAAATAACAGTTGGCGTTAAGAAAAGAAGTAAAGAACCAAACCTTTTATGGTGGCCTTTAGTTGTGTCAATCAAAGACATTTTTTTGGATGTCAGTAACAGCACACTATAATTAACAAGTTTTAATAAAATAATTGTGTTTATTTCAAATTATAAATTTCAATAATTTTTAACTTTATTGACAAATAAAATATTAAAGAAATGAGATTGAGCAAAATGTATCATCTTATAATTTATTGCATTAAAAGCACCAACTCGCATCCTATAGTACACATCAAAATTTAACAAATTCTATCCTTTCTCCAAATTTAAACATTAATTCACCAAATGAGTCTCTAGTTCGATATATGATCAAAATCTAACAAATGCACCTAAATCGGTACCAAATGAACATCAAATGTAAACAACTTTATTCTGAACTCGAATATGCAACAAAATCATCATGTAGAACTTCAAAATCTTCTTAATACTAACAAAATCCATATTTTATCATCATCAATATATAATGGAAACTACTAAATGATTGGTGATTGAGAGGATCCTCACCAATATCACTACTCGAACCAATCGCTGAAGCGATCTCTTCTTTTTCTTTGCTTAGCCATGATCTTCTTTCTTCTCTTATTTTCTTTATCTCAATTTAACAATCTTTTGAATCTGAATTTTCCAGCTCCGAGAAGATATGGAGCTCGGGTATATGGACAGTCCCTTACACTTGCTATTTAAGGTGTATTTTCAATTTCCCACCAAAATGAATTTCATTCACTCCAAATCATCCTCTACCTGATCCGCCCCTCTTTCAACAAAATCTATGCTTGCAGACTACTCAAGCACCTTAAAATCCAAATTTTGAACATAATTAGCTCAATCTGATCATTCCAAACTTCTCAAACACCTTAAAAATCCTAACTTTGACTACTCGTACCCCTATATAAATGTATATGTAACTATATTGTAAATCTTTCCTCTTTCTTCTCATTTCAGTCTACTACATACTGCAGAAATAATGTTGTGATCAAGAATTATGGCATTTGAAATAGAGATAGAACTAACAAAAGATTCAGATGATACTTCTACAGATTCAGATGATACTGTAACGACCCACCATTCATTCCATCGGATGACGCATCATCAATAAGAAAGAAAGGGACATAAAAGAGAAAGAAAGAGAAGAAGAAAGAAACAACATCAGAACCTCAACAGCGGAACGAATAAATTATATTAATCACATAAATATTACATAGTACATCATCTATCAGAGTTACACAGCTTATACACCACATACTAGACAGTTATAACACCTGTCTAGTTCTTACAACTCAAATACAACATCAACAAATAACTCAGAGATACCAAACACAACGGAACACTATACATATCTACAACGCTGAAGCCTCCTGCTCCATTTCTCCTTCACAATTCGTCGAAGCTAACCTGAATCCCTTGGCTACTCGTAAAAATTTGAGTACCCAAGAGTTTAAGAAAAAAAGAAATAAACTCCGGGTCAGACATGGGTCTGGTGTGAGTAACAGGTTAAGGTTGCTTAACTTTGAAAAACCTTTGAAAACAAAAGGTATCACGTAAGACTTCCCACACATAAACATGGAAAAAAATTTACCTTACGCTAACCAAAACATTCGATAGGAAATCTAGTGATATTATAATAGGTCTAGGGTTTTCAAGTAAATGGAAAATAGCCAAAATTATTACATCTATTAAATTCCAGATACTAGCCACAAAAGTGGGTAATACAATCAAATCCGATGGCACTTATTGGATTTTGGATTCCATATAATGGCAGGGCTACTGAGATACCGCCCGTGTAAGGTCCCGCTTTTTCGCACACTTTAAATCGACACACATGCCAATTCAAACCATACGGAAGGGCAGATTGTTATGGGGTAAATAAGAAAAAACAGAGAAGAAAAAAAACTAAACAGAATCTCACAGCGGAAGGATAAAATATAATAACCAAATATACAGTTTATAAATCTGTTTACAAAACCATTTATATAATACATATCAGAGTTACACATACCAATAACAATGCAGTGGAACAGTGTGTAGTGCACTAGTATAAATAATAATAATATAAATCTTCGTCTTCGTCCTCTAGAGCTAAATCTTCTAATCCTGAAACGCTCAGGCTGACCCGAGCGAATTTGAAAAGACAAAAACACTCGAGTCAGAACTAAAAGATCTTATGTGAGTTAAATTAACAGAAATAAATATGAGTGCAGTAACTCAAGAGATGCTCGGGATTTACATCTCCTAAGGATCCGTTAAACTATTTACTATGTAGTATATTGCGCTATTATAATAGTGTGTAATTTTAAATAAACTTACTTTTAAATAGCGTTAAGGCTTTACATTTTCCACCTTAACACATTTATATATTCCCATAGTCTATACACTACCGTAATCTCCCCCGTACTGGGCGTCGTCAAAGGGCACTCCATAGGTATGGTACAAAACCAAAATCGTATAAGGCGCGCTAGGGTAGGTGACACGGCACAACTAGGCAATGCCAGGGTAGATATACCAATTGCTATCCGGGCTGATGGAAACACATAGCCGCAGCTACCGCCCACATCGAACAAACTCCCCCAAAAATCAAAGTAAAAGTGGCCACTGAAACAATCCAAAGTCAAAGTATAATATCGAAGAGGAGTGTCCGATCAGAGGAATGACCTCATTGGCCCGAGAATCGCTCCTGTTTTAGCCACCATATACCAACTCACGGGAGTCGGGTCCACGTATTTACCTTGCAGGAAACGCCGCCACCAACCTACTTCATTCTGGAATCTCCACCGCGTACACGGTTCTTAAAGTGGTTTTCGGAGTTGGCAGAGAGTATGACAACTTCCGATCCCGGTCTCTTCAACAACCAACGTTATTATAACACCGCGGTCATTTAAAATAATTATACTTTAAAAGCAGAACAAAATCCATTTTAAACCCATATAAATACGATATCGTTTATATTTTTAAAACCCCAAATCAATACGATATCATTTAGACCCAAAATCATATAATGTCATTTTATTTTCCAATATATATTCTTTTCCAAAATCATAGGGTTTCCAAAGTGAAATATTTAGAAATCACAACTCTTGTATATAATAATTCCAAATCATACTACCTTGAAAATCATAACTTCGAAACAAATTTCCATCTCTTAAATGGTTAAATATTAAATTACTTTATAAAACACAATAGCTTCTTTAGATTTCACAAATCAATTTCAAATATCGATTTAAACTTCCAAATACCATTTCAATTCTTATGTTTCAAAGCTTTAAATATTTCACCATTTCAAAACAAACTCATTTGACAATCTCGTATATATTAAATTCAATTACTTCTTATTTAGACTTGAAATGTTTACTTAATGAATTCAATATAATTTAAGTAAAACCTTTAACTTCACATAACTGGATAATCTTTCAATTTATTAAACTTGATATATTCATTTAAATCACTCTACACAAAAAATCAAGTTATAAAAATCATACCCTTTAAAAATTAATAACCTTTTTATTTAATTCCAAATTTTACTCAATATTCATCTTCCGACCTTATTCTCATTTAAATCAATAAAACTCCAGAACTTAAATTTTAAATAATTGCTTAATTGTATTTGATCTTAAAAATCAAACTTTATTTTATACTTCAAAACAATTTATACAAAGCTTAAAACCGGAAATTACTATATATAAAAACCTTTATTAATAACCAAATCAAAAACCCATAAACCATATATATATAGCTTTGCAAAAACCATAGATAAACATTTCAAAAATAATTTTATACATTTACCGCTGTGCTTGTATATAATTTTCTATCCTATGGTCAAGTGATACGGATGTTTATCATTTCAATCCGCAATTTAAAATGAAAAAAAATGCGGTTATATATCATTTCAAACCGCAATCCCGAATGAATGAAATGTATAGCAACTTGCAATTAATAAAATTAATCATCCATTCATCCATCAAATCATACATCCATTTGTCACAGTCATCATCCAATTTCAAACAATCATCAATACATAACAGGTGATAAATAATGGTATCAATTATCAGTTTATACTCAAAATAAATTTAATAACTGTTAATTGGCAGTTTATATGCAAAAATAAACGTAAATTTAACTGGCAGTTAATATGAAATAAAAATTTAACATAACTATGACTGGCAGTTAATATGCAATTAAATAAATTCTAACTGTTAAATTTATATGCAATAAAAGAAATTATCAGCTATATTAAATGAATGCGATTTATCAGAGATAATGAATAAAACATGCCAAACAGTCATAAATAAATTTCTACTCATATCTAAAATTAATTTAACAAACACAAGAAATTTTAGAAATTGTGAGTGGGTTAAAACACTCACCTTTTGAATTTAAATTGAATTTAAATCTGATTTAAACCCAAAAATTCGACGGTCTCCAAATCTGTTCAAACCAGTGTCAAAAGATCTGGAATTTTATTACGATCCTAACAAAAAAATCTCACGTGAAATGGAGTTCGTAGGAGAAAGTTATACGCATTAATGGTGATTGAAATTTCAAAAAGAAAAAAGAAAAAAGAATAGAAATAAAAGAATACCTTCAAGCGCCACGTCATCCCCCTTTCTTTCCCTCTCTCCCTCATGCGTTTTGCTTCCAGATTTTTCTGAGAAGTTTGAATTTTAGCTTTTGATTTGGTTTGGAATTTTTTATTTGGATCTAGGATTTGTTTGTCTGCCATTGAGGAGGAGAAGGAGCTGATGAAATTTTACGCGCAGACAAATGAGAATAGGCGGAGGCTAGGGTTTAGTGGGGTATTTATAGATGAAGTTGGAATAGACAGATGGATCCGAATTTAAATGAATTCACAATTTGTCAAATTTAAATTCCAATAATCCATTTATTTGATTTTTAGATCTTATTATGAATAAATGGTCAACTTACCATTCCTATCATTTCTGATTGCAATTAGCTTCAAATTTATTAACCAAACCTCCATATCAAATAAAGATTTATTGCAAAAAATTTAGTGTTTACCTTTAATTAAAGTAAATTCAATAAATTAAAAAATCTTATTTCAAATGAAATTTTATACCATTCGTATTCAATTCTCTTTAATAAATCAATCATCATCTTATGTATATATTTAACATTAGTGTATATCAATTTACCCCAATTAAATAAAATTTTATTCCCAAATTGATTTACTGCCTAATATAATATTTGAATTTTATTCCCAATTCATAAATTACTACCTTAACTAAATTTTACGTTTCCCTTTTAATTTACATTTTCACCTTACGTTACTACATTAATTATCCTTAAAGTAACGTCTATTATTAATAACAATATTATAATTACTTACCATTTTATTTCATAAATTAATCCATTTATAAATATATGCACATCTACAAATTAAGATTCTAAATCCAATTTCTTATTCCATCTAGATTCCATTCCTTCACTTTATGAATAACTAGCATTTCCTATTCATTTGTTACATCTACTTATATTCACTTTATGAATAGTTTGATATTCCATTTATTACCAACTTTAATTATTGCAATTTATTATCTACATACAATTTGAATCTATTCATTTAATATAACAAATCAAATTTCCATTCACACCTTATTATCAACCCACAATTTATTGCAATTCATTATCTTAGATAGATTTTATACAATTAATATCAACTTTACATTAAATTTCTATCCAATGGATACTTATTCATCAATCAATTCAACATTTACTTTTCTTTCCCTCTATTTGATACTTAACCTAGTATACATTTAATGGGTAAACATAACATTGAATTATAATGCATTTCTCATGCATGCTTCATTTCATATAAATTCCTCTTTATTAACTAAGTCACATTAACAAAACAATTTTTTTTTTATTTCAATCGATTACCAGTCTAGACTTAATATATTAAATAAACGGTTAACCTAAAACGATTGTTACCCCTTTAGCATTCAAATTCACTTACGACTATTATTAACACAATGTTGCCATTTGATTTATATATATTTAAATAAATTATACGAATGGGTAAAACTTTAAAAATTATCTTACCTGCAAATTTACTCACAAACATCCTAAATTACCAACTTGCAATTTATTTTTAATTACTAAATTTGCATTGATTATATCAAGTTGAGATTTAATACGTATTATTTCCTCAAATAAATAAATCTTTGGATTTAAATTCCCAAAACCATAAATTATGTCCTACCATAAATCTATGCTTTTATTATTTTACGTTCACACTCCTGTTACTCTATAATAAATCACCAAGTAACGATATCCTAAACTAACATTAATTTATATATCAATCCTTATAACTCAATAAATTTGTCAAATATGAATAACCTTAACAATACTTACACATATTATCTTACTTACAATAATGTAATATTAAACGTTGAATTTCATTTATTTTGCAATACTTCAATTCAATTAATAAATATTGCTCATATACTTAAATCTATATTAACAAATCGTTAGATTTGGATCGATAGAAATCGGTTTACCAAAGCTTACGTATACATTACGTAAATAAACAACTATATAAATTTGCCACCTATTAGCTCTAAATTTTATTCTTAAGTTTGTTACCTATCAATTTAGATTATACTTCCATCTATAATGCAAATCCAAATCTCCTCTAACTGCATAAATTAGGGCAATTTATTGCAATTGATTTCCCATTAAACTTCATAAATTAACAAATTGAAACCTAAATAAAAACATTTATTTATTTAAAAATCTTGTTGTTTAATTGAATTGACCATTCACGGATATAATTTACATTGTTCTCCAATTATTACTTAAATACATCACACAACGTTAAATCTATATTCAATACAATTTGTTACCAAAATTAATTTAACGAAAACAGTTACGCCCTTAAAATTTCTCTTCATTCATTAATTGCTAATTGTTATTCAATTAAACCCATTCATTTGATTTCCCTATTATGCACCAATTATAAACCCATCATCTTAAAGGTGATGTCTACATTTTATACTATAAATTTACCCTTTTATATTCCAATATCAATGAATGCTCACATACAAATTTAGATCTTAACTCCAATTAATTATTCCATTTAATCCATTGATTTACTAACTTTAATTATTGAAATTTGATTGTCTAACATACAATTTGAACCTATTTCCAATTTTTCATAATTAATTAACCCTTACAATAGTTTACAAATAAAAGGGATTGTATTAAATAAATTATTTATTGTCCTGCATTTCTTTATTTCACCCATCTACATTCAATACCCATAATCAATATTTTATTTCATTGTTAAATCCAATACATGCATTACTTTACTTATTCTAACTTATATCCAATGCAACAATTTCCATTATTTCTATTAATTACAATATATAATTAAATTTGTAAATTCTAATTTCCCTTGGTACATCAAATTTCACATACTCTTTCATATAAATAACTAAGATTTTTATTCCTTTCTAAATTTAAATTAAAAATCCTATTAATTATATTCATTTTAAACATCGAATTTACATGGGTCGTTACAGCCCGTCACAGTACATGGCCTAGATCAACATACCGAGGATCCGCCCTAAATCCCCTGCAACACGAGGCCGGAACCATCCCTTACTGGACAGTCCCAAACAAGACAACCCCGCAGTTGGCGCGCGTTCCAACTGCCCACACAGCTGAATAAAAGGGACTTCTAGACAGGGGAAAATCTTGTCCTACTTGGGAATGACCCACTTAGCCTTGCTGCACCTCCCCTGTTTTAGCCATTTCCGGTTGATGAGGTTTGAGGCTACGATTACCTTTAGAGAACACATCTCTTAGAATGCTCATCGTCCACCTGACGATGTTCTGAAAGCATTCAATCCATACAAGTTCATTCCAGGTTCGAACGAAACCGAAGGCATTATCTCGTTACACTAATTTTGGAATCACCCTCAGAGTTAACGACAATAAACCTTGCACTCTGAATCTTCATCTTCACTTGAGATTCACGACCTATCGTTAATTTGGATCGATGTGGTTTTCGGATATCCAAATCTGGAAAACTGATCCCGGTCTCATCGAAATCCAAAACGTGTTAGCACCAAAATGGCCACTAACACCCTTAAGAAAGATTGTGTAGAGAGATTAATGAAGATAGTAAATTAAAACAGAAGGCAATATGTAAATTTAAATGCAGAGAACAAGAACACCAAATTTATAGTGGTTCGGCTAACTGCCTATATCCACTTTGAAGTTAATTTCTATTGCTTTCCTTCATAGTTGATTACAGATAAAATTCGTTTCCAATTACTTGAATACAATTGCAAATTAAAAGATTAAGTCTTGAGCGAGTGTTAAATGCAACAGAGTTTCCCCAGTGTTCTCCAAAAAACAGATCTCTTTCACTATGCCCTTGCCTCTCTATTATAGGTAAAGGTGGGTTGGACTTCCCTAGTGGGCCTGGTAGTTGAATTCCTCGGCCCAAATGGAATAAGCTTTGTGCGCTGATCCATATACGCCGAACGGCCAAATGCCGAACCGTAGTCTTCATGCCGAACGATATGATGTATTAAGTGGAAGGAGTAGGACGAACGATATCCTTATGCCGGTCGAAGTGGGGTACCGGACGATACTGGATGCCGAACAGTCCAGGAATGCCGAATGTTCATGGATGTCGAACGTGCCTTGTATGCCGAACGTCCTTGGTATGCCGAACGTTCTTGGATGCCGAACGTTCCTTGTATGTCGAACGTCCTTTAGATGCCGAACGATATACAATACCGAACGTTTCTCGATGCCGAACGCTTTTAGATGCCGAGTGCTCTTTCGTGCCGAGCATTCCTTTGTGTCGAGCATTCCTTTGTCCCGAGCGTTCTTCTAATGCCGAACGTTTCTAGATGTCGATCGCTCCTGGATGCCGAGCGCTCCCAAATGCCGAACGACCCTGACTGCCGAACACTTCCTAATGCCGAGTGCTCACGAATGCTATTCGAACCATCTGTGCCGAGCGTTCAGAATGCTGAACGGTGCGTAGATGCCGAGTACTTAGTTGCCTGGTCAAATCTCCAAGAAACAATTGCCCCCCCCAAAGTGTATTGCGTGACCGAATGTGATGCACTTTGAATTACGTGTCCTCTGTGCCCCTCTTGGATCCTTGGTTTATTTCTCTCTATGGTATGATGGTGTGTGCCAAACGTAATGCGAATGCCGAACAATCTAGCTGAAGACGAGCACCCGGGGTGCCGAACGAACCAAGATAGCCGATGCCGAACGATATCGCCTTGATCGGTTCTACCGGTCATTGCCTCTTCTTCTTCTTCTTCTTATCTATAAAAGCCAGCATTTCCCTTCTCCTTCATTTTTTCACTTTTAGTTCTGCCACTTCATACTCGTGAACCATGCTTGTCAACAAACTCCAAAGACTTAATAATCCTTTCCAAGTCTCGATCTACTAACTAGGTATCGATTCCTCTATCTAAATCCTTTCCATGACTAAAAAATTTCAAACTTAAGTTCGTAAATTAGGACCGTAGCCGATAGGGGTTGCATGGATGAATGAGTCGAATTTCGATTAGGATATTTTTAGGGCTAAAAACATGGAGGAAAGGAGAGGTGTCCAGAGAAGAGCACATGAGGGAGTTGTTGGGAAATTTACTGCGGTTCGGCATGGTTCTCTAGTGCCAAACGAGATTGGAGGGAAAAAAATAATGGAGGAGCAGGAGCTGGCTAGAATGCCGAACAGTATGGTTCGGCGTGACTCGCCAAACGATTCGGCCTCGTTGTTCGGCATGGATGGAGGAAGGAAAGAAAAATGAAACCATTGTTAGGGATGGAGTGCTGAGCGTTGAGGCTCGGCGTAACTTGGATTCGGTAGGATTCGCCACATGCCGGGTAGTGAAATGGAAGGATAGGAAAGAAGTATGAGTTAGGTAGGATGTTCCAACGTCATTTCATTCGAACAGGATTTAGGCCGGACGATACTTAGTCCGAACGACACTTAGGCTGAACAATGCTTTGGCCAAACGATACCTAGGCCGAACAATGCCTTGGCTGAACATAACTTAGGCCGAACAATTTTTTGGCCGAACGTGACCTAAGCCGAACAATTTTTTGACCGAGCGATATGAACGCCGAACCATATTTAGGCTGGACGATACTTAGGCCGACCAATCATGAACGCCGAACGATAGTTTAGCCGAACCAGTACTTAGGCCAAACACCTATTTACCCTGCCTAGTCATATAACAAAACAAGGACAAGGACCCCAGCATATAAGCATATCGAACTGATCTGAACTGATAACTTCCTAGTTCCAATTACTCATAAGCCTGAACTAAAGTCGATAAAAACAGATAAAAGCTTTTGACATATAATGTCGATGTCCGAGTCCAAAATTGAAAACATTGCCAGGCTGGCTTTCGAAGACGGTCAGCGACAACGGTCTTCGAGAATGATAGTCCAAAGTTCAACTTTATACCATTAATTCTGTGACTTGTAATTTCTCAACACTTACACACGAATGATCGCACTAGTTCACACACCACACGGGGGTAATATTTACATTGTTAAGTCTAATGTCGATCATTTTTCAAGTATAGTTCAAACAAGTGCTCTGCCAAACTCAATATTTATTGGAAATGTCTAAGAGGTCTAGCTCCGCCACGATTTCAGATAGACCGGGACCGTCCTCCCAACAAGAAGTCATAGATATTTCAAATCCATCAACCTCCCCTGCACATAACTTAGCTCCCGACGCTTTGGAGGCAGCAATTTTCTTGGACAACCCCATCGATTCTCAGGCTTCAAAGGTCAATGAAGTTACGCTCCGGCGAATATACTCTATCCATGGAATCCCTTTCAACGACGTGCTGGTTCCATCAGGGCACGATCGTCCACACTTGCCCCCAGTTGGATACACGACGTGTAATAAGTTCATGTGCTGGGTTGGCAGCGTGCCACCGTTCAATTTATTTCTTCGAGATGTGCTGCAATACATTGACATTGCCCCGTCGCAACTGCACCCGAATGGCCACGCATTTATCTACGGTACCTTCATCCTCTTCATGACCGTCCTCTTTAAGCCCCCAACTCCGGGCGACATTATATATATATATATATATATATATATATATATATATATATATATATATGATCAAGAAGCGGAAAGATAGCCCCTCTTTTGTGTTCCTCGATCTGCACCACAGATGCCAGATTTTAACTGGGGCGTGGAGCAAATTTGCCTTGTATAAACAGGAATGGTTCTATGTGCGTTGCCCTCCTGGTTTCGCGAGGAGATGGGTTGAAGGAAGTAAGTCTTTTCTCTGGATCGATGTTTGTGCTTGGTCGGGGCTATGCCTTTTCTAACTCTTGTTTCATCTTTTCAGGTATCAACCTGCGTCCTGATGGTCGCGGATACTCTGAGGCCATCGAGGCTATTCGAGCCCTTCCTACCAAAGAAAGGGACATCCGGACTCTCATTTTGAATGAGTCGCTTACAAGGTTTGGGCTGTTGGCAGCAGGCCATCAGATAAGCCTTCCTCAAGGCGCTACCGTATCCAGGCCTGCCTCTGGCAAAGGGAAAAGATTAGCCGAGTCGTCAGTACGTCATACTCCTGACGCACCAGAAGAGGGGGAAATTGAAGGGGATGAAACACCCGAGGCACAAGGTGAGAACTTGGGTCCCACTTAGGATCCGATAATCGAAGTGCACGACATCGAAACGTCATCTTCCCCTTCGAAAAGGAAAAAGGGATTGATGTACAAGATAAGGAAGGAGAAGGTTGGCGGAACTATAAAAGTTACGCTCATTCCAACGGAAAACGAGGCTTCTTCACAGCATGTAGAAAGTTCTTTAAAGGGCCTGTCGAACCTCTCCATTCCCGATGACCTGCTCAATTATGACTTCGACGACTCGGAAGCATTTAAATTTCACTCGCCCATCAGAGGCGATGTGGACGCTCTAACCCAAAGTCAGGGAGAAAAAACTCCCGTTAGTAAAGCAATTGGTCCGTTAGGGGGAAACACTAGGACACACACAAACACTTGCACTTCAATTTGCACTTACATTTTTGTCGTCCCGCTACTCTTTGCTAATTCGTTGTTGTTTAAATTCTATGCAGATGACACGGGTCGCTCACACGAATTCGATCGCCTTCGTGGTTCGTCTATCTTTATCAACCTGGACGGGACTCGGGTTCCGGAAGACGTCGAGGCAGGGATGATGACGGTGATAGAGATTATCATTCCCGGGACTCGTCATCTCGGAAGAAAACTTACTATCAGCCGAGATACCACCAGGATACCTCTTCTCACCCGCAGCAAAGCAAAGATAAGCGCGGCCACAAGGGGTCGCAATCAGATGTCCCCCGGGACCAACACTCCGATTCCTCTTCCACTCAACAGTCCCGAGATCCTCACAAGAGAGCCGAACATTCAAAGCCGTCTCCTCCTGCTCCTGCAACAGATCCAACCGTATCGGTTCGCCTTCATATAGACCGGAGATTCTTTGAGAGTTGTTCATTTTTCCTTCCGCGCTTCAAGCACTTAGAATATTTTTTAGTCCGCACATCAGGGACTCAGAGTGCTCCAGTCCGTACTCTGGGACTTGGAGATTTGAGTCGTTTATACTCGAGTCCGCTCTCCGGGGACTTAGAGTACTCCAGTCCGCACTCTGGAGACTTGGAGATTTGAGTCGTTTATACTCGAGTCCGCACTCTGAAGACTTAGAGTAATCCAGTCCGCACTCTGGAGACTTGGAGATTTTGAATCATTTATACTCGAGTCCGCGCTCCAGGGACTTAAAGTACTCCAGCCCGCACTCTGGGGACTTGGAGTTTTTGAGTCGTTTATACTCGAGTTCACGCTCCGGGGAATTAGAGTACTCCAGTCCGCACTCTGGGGACTTGGAGTTTTTGAGTCGTTTATACTCGAGTCCGCGCTCTAGGGACTTAGAGTACTCCAGTCCGCACTCTGGGGACTTGGAGATTTTGAGTCGTTTATACTCGAGTCCGCGCTCTGGGGACTTAGAGTACTCCAGTCCGCACACTGGGGACTTGGAGATTTTGAGTCGTTTATACTCGAGTCCGCGCTCCGGGGACTTAGAGTACTCCAGTCTGCACTCTGGGGACTTGGAGTTTTTGCATCGTTTATACTCGAGTCCGCGCTCCGGGAACATAGAGTACTACAGTCTGCACTCTAGGGACTTGGTGATTTTGAATCATTTATACTCGAGTCCGCGCTCTGGGGACTTAGAGTACTCCAGTCCGCACTTTGGGGACATGGAGATTTTGAATCGTTTATACTCGAGTCCATGCTCCGGGGACTTAGAGTACTCCAGTCCACACTTTGGGGACTTGGAGATTTTGAGTGTCTGCACGTGTTCGTACGTCAGTCAGAATAATGTTTCGTTTGCCTGTCACAGGATCATCATACGCAGAAACATTAGTAATTCATGGAAAAGATAGCTTCAAGCCTTTATTAATGAAAGCAAGCTAAATTGTCTTACTACATGCCAAGAACTAGAAATAAAAGAGTACTGGAAATAAATGCAACTAGTACATGAAAGAAATAGACTAAGTATAATAATGCCGCAAGTGCTCGCTGTTCCATGCTCAGGGGAGTGTCGCACCATCGACGGTCACTAACTTAAAAGTTCCTTCTCCAAGCTTCCGTTCGATGATGTTTGGTCCTTCCCATGCGGGATTCATATGAGATGGGATCAGAAAAAATCATTTCAAAACGAGGTCTCCCACGCCAAAACTTCTCGGTCGGACCTTTTCATTATAATATTTAGCGACTCTATGTCTGTATGCGGCCGCTCTCAAATTAGCTTCTTCGCATTTTTCGTCAATGAAGTCCAACGATCCCAATAAAGGATTTTGGTTTGACTCGGGGTCGTAATAAGTTACCCGATGTGATGGAACTTCAAGTTCCACGGGTATGATAGCTTCCGTGCCATATGCCAATGCTAATGGAGTGTGGCCAGTCGCGGTCTTGTGGGTGGTCCTGTAGGCCCAAAGCGCCATTGGAAGTTCATCCACCCACTTTCCTCTAGCCTTTTCTAGATGCTTTTTCAATATGGACTTGATTATATTGTTTACGGCTTCCACTTGTCCGTTGGCTTTCGGGTGAGCAACCGCTACAAACTTCTTCTCAATGCCATATTTCTGACAAAATTCTCTGAACTCCTTGCTTTCGAATTGAGTCCCATTGTCTGTAATGATGGTCCGTGGAAGGCCATAACAGCATATGATATTTCGTACGACGAAATTAATAACCTTCTTGGTGGTTATTGTGGCCAGACGCTCTGCTTCTGCTCATTTGGTAAAGTAGTCGACCGCAACTATTGCATATTTCGCTCCACCTTTGGCTATGGGTAAAGAACCAACTAGGTCTGTCGACGGAGCTCTCTGGATTTTTGCGTATATCTGGCATTTGTCACATCACATAGTCTGCAGCATCCCGATTCACAGTTGGCCAGTAATATCCATAACGGAGGACTTTCTTTGCTAATATCTGCCCCCTAGTGTGGTCACCGCGCTCTCCCTCATGGACTTCCTTTAATATTCGTTTTATCTCATTGTGGGCCATGCATCGGAGTAAGGGGGTCGAGAATCCCCTCTGATACATTACCCCATCTTGAATTATATATCGTGAAGCCTTACGAAGGACTTGTCGTCTTTCGCTCTTTTTTTCGGGTAAGATCTCGAATAGCAAGTACTGCCTGATTGGAGTCATCCACGATTCCTTCTCGATTTCGATTTCGAACGCGAAATCTATCTCCATCATATCTATGCTCGGAGCATGGAGGATCTCAACAGGAAACAATCCCATCTGTTGCGCATCACTAGTGCTTGCGAATTTTGCCAATGAATCGGCTGCTCTGTTTTGCTCATGCGGGACATGTGCAATATCATAATACTCGAGATTCGATAGCAGCTCCTAAACCCAAACCAAATATGGAGCAAGTCTCTGTCCCTTGCTTGGTAGTCTCCTCGCACTTGGTACACCACCAGCCGCGAGTCGCTAAAGATTTCAACCAATTTTACTTCCAGTTCTTTGATAAGTCTTAAGCCGACAATCAACGCTTCATACTCGGGTTCGTTATTCGTTGCTGTGAATTCGAGCTTCAAAGCGTAGCAAACTGATCGGTTCTCAAGAGTTACAAGAACTATGCCAACCCCTGAACAACGGTCGTTAGATGCCCCATCGGTGTACATCTTTCATCGAACGGGCGGTAAGACATTGTGGTCGTTTGATTCCTCAGGCATAGTAAATTCAGCAATGAAGTCAGCTAGTGCTTGTCCTTTTATGGCCCTTCGCGGCAGGTAGATAATATCGAACTGACTTAACTCAATATTCCATTTTAACATCCTTCCGGAAGTTTTCGGTCGTTGGAGTACCTGCCGCAAAGGTTGATCAGTATAAACACTGATTGAGTGTGCCTGAAAATACGGACGAAGCTTGCGTGATGCAATCACCAAGCAATAGGCTAGTTTTTCAATTTTTAGATAATTTCTTTCTGCCCCTGTCAAGCGTTTACTAACATAGTAAACTGGCTTTTGAACCTGGTCTTCCTCGCGAGCCAAGGCTGTACAGATAGTATGATGGGATACAGCCAAGTATATGTACAACATTTTGCGGTCTATTGGTTTCGACAATACCGGGGGACTTTCTAAGTGCCTTACAAGAGCTTGGAATGCTTCCTCACAGTCGGACGTCCATTCGAAATTCCTCTTTCCTTTCTTTATGACATCGAAGAAAGGAATACACTTGTCTGTGGCTCTGGATATGAATCGGCTCAGCGCTGCAACCTTTCCGTTCAGGCTTTGTCCTTGCTTTATAGTTCTGGGCACTTGTATGTCTCGAATAGCTTGAATCTTTTCCGGGTTAGCTTCAATTCCATGTGCATTCACAATAAAACCCAAGAACTTTTCCGACGCCACACCAAAAGCGCACTTCAAGGGGTTGATCTTCATACCATAATGTCTGAGTATATCAAACATTTCTGTCAAGTCTCGAATGTGTTCGTTTGACTGCCATGACTTCATGAGCATGTCATCCACATAGACTTCCATCGTCTTACCGATTTGGTCTTTAGACATTCGATTCACCATACGCTGATAAGTTGCTCCCGCATTTTTCAATCCAAAGGGGATTACTACATAGCAATATAGCCCCATATTCATGACAAAACCGGTATGCTCTTGGTCTGGAATATGCATCGGGATCTGATTGTATCATGAATACGCATACATAAATGACAATAATTCGTGTTCGGCGGTAGAGTCGACGAGCTGGTCGATTCTAGGCAAAGGGAAACTATCCTTCGGGCATGCTATATTCAGATCGGAGTAATCAACACAAGTTCTCCACTTTCCATTTGCCTTCTTCACTAGCACTGGGTTAGATACCCATTCGGGATAGAGGGCGTCGCGGATGAACCTATTGGCTTTGAGTTTGTCTACCTCCTCTTTGAGAGCCGCAGACCTCTCTGGGTCCATACCTCTCCTTTTCTATTTTACGGGAACATACTTTGGGTCTATGTTCAACATATGACTCACAATCGTTGGAGAGATCCCGCACATATCAGAGTATGTCCAAGCGAAAACATCAAGATTCGCTCGGAGGAAGTCAGTGAGGTTCTCGGCCACCACGGGGTCGAGTTGTGATACAATTTTAAGAATTTGTGACGGGTCATCCCGGCTGACTGGGATGTCAATTGTTAGTTCAGCTGGTGTTGTATTTGCTTTCCTAGGTCCCCTATCATCATCTCTCGGATCTATGTCTCCATAGATCCGAGAATGTTGCCTGAGCCAGGGCCCGGGCGCTACTTGTCAATCATCAGAATTTTGGATGCGGACGGAGCTGACCGCAACCTTTCCTTTCTCTCTAGTCGAGCCTCTCTCAGCTCAGCCACATAGCATGCACGACCGGTCTCCTGATCGCCGTGTACCACTCCAACACCTCCGTCTGTTGGAAATTTTAACGTCAGACACCAAGGGGCCAATGCTGCCCTAAATTCTACCAGGGCTGGACGTCCTAGAAATACGTTATATGGAGAGTCAACATCCAACACTATGAACGGTAGGATTCTCACCCTCCTACGCTCACCTTGCCCCAGTTCAACTGGTAACTCCATATATCCCACTGTATCCGTTGCTGCACCGTTAAAGCCATGGATTCTGGCTTTAGATGGTTTCAAATCCTTAGTCTCCAGCTTCATTTGGTCGTATGCCTTCTTGTAGATGATGTTAATGGAACTTCTGCAATCGATTAGAATTCTCTTCGCAAACGCCGGCCCGATTGTCGCAGATATGACCATCGGGTCGATGGTAGGAGCCTCCACCTTATCCGCATATCTGCTCCTGAATACAATATCATCATCCATCGTGCGCCGCTGCTTTGCAGGAGTCCCATCCTCTACATTCGAACAACACTCATACTCCGCATGTCTTAAAGAGTTAGCATATCGCTCCATCTCCTGCCAATTCTTATCCGTAGGATGAGATCCGCCAGCAATCGTGTTGATAACCAATCTACCCACAGTTCGAGCAGGTTGTTCTGGTTGGCGTGGAGCCGGCCCGCGTCTAGGGTCTGATGTCTCTTTTCTTCCGTCTTGTGGGTTTTTGACAAACTCATGCAGCTTCTTCTGTCTAATCAACTTTTCTATAGCATCATGGAGGTGTCTGCATTCCTCTGTGTTGTGCCCATAAGACTCATGAAAGCTGCAATACTTTCCAGTTCTCTTTTGTTCCTTCGTTGATTCCTTTGGGCATGGTTTTCTATATTGAAAAGTGTTGCAAGTTGACAAATAGATGCTCTCAAGAGATGCGTTGAGTGGGGTGTATTCATTGTAGGTCGGGATCCTTGACTTCTATTTCCCCGTCTCTCTTTTCATTCCGGGATTCCCATCTCCAGATCCTTTAGACTGCCCAGGCTTGTTTTGGGCGTTGACTTGAACTTTTCCCGAATCATCGCTGGTTTGCTTCGAGGCGATGTTACTTTTCACAGTCTCTTGAGCAGGCCCTGGTGCCTTGTCTCGTCTTGTCCATCGAGCTTCCTTCCTTCTTATGAACTGATGAGCTTTCGAATAAAAGCGCTCCAGCGTGGCCGGGGGCTTTCCCGCCAACCAATCTCCAAATTCAGAGTCTGGATCCACTCCACGCATTACCGCCATCAAAATTGCGTGGTCGTTTGGATTGCTCACTTCGGTAGCAGCAACATGAAATCTCTGCAAGTATGCTTTCAATGACTCTCCCAGAGCTTGGATTACGCTTGATAAGGACATCACATCCTTTGGACGAGTGGTGTGTATTCTGAATTGTTCTATGAATTTCATTGCCAATTCGTCAAAGCTGGATATAGATCGTGGAGGAAGTCGAGTAAACCACATGGTGGCGATTCCGGACAGAGTGATTGGAAAGCACCTACACTTGGTTGCATCATTAGCTCTTGCAGAATCCATCATCCATCCGTACCTCATCACATGCTGCCTGGGATTAGTCTTCCCTTCGTAGGCTGGGATAGTCGGTATATTGAACTTCTTGGGGTACTCAGCCTGCAAGATACCATCCGTAAAGGGAGCATGGCTTCTGGACGCTCCCCAATCTTCATTGGTGAAGGCTTGGTTCTCTCTCATCAAAGGCCTGATCATAGCTGTTAAGTCCGGAGTTTGTATGGAGGATGGAAGGTTGGGTTCCGTTCCATGGGACCGTGTGGGTTGATGTCCCGCCTGATTTGGGTCTTGGAGATTCGGGTGTCCAGTCTCTTCACGTGCTTGATCCTTAGTCAATCGATCTATGGCACCTGCCTGTGCACCTTCATCCTTACGCGTCTACGCCTAGGAGGTTCGTCAGCTGAGGTTGAACTATCAGATTCAGAATAAGGGGCAGGTTACCTCCAACATTCTAACGTTGATGCTGAGTGAGCTGAGTCATGAGGTTAGTGTTGGCTTGAATCTGCTCAGCAAGTTGCCTTCTACTTTCCTTAAGTTCCCTTATCAAGTCGTTGAACCCTGCTCGGGAAACAACTTCCGCTTGGTTTTGGTTGGAGGGCCCTGCACCTCGAGTTGCTTGCTGATTTCTAGGTCCAACTTGCTGCACGCTAGCAGTCTCGTGGACGTCCGCGTTGTTAGAGGCTGATCTAGTTCATGGTCTCCCCATGGTAGAGTTGTAGGTTGTAACTCTGAATAGAATCAACAGATGCATTGTGAATGATCTTGGAACTCCTCTGGGGGATTTATGCAATCCAGTAGTTACAAAGCAGATCCTAACAGCCTGAGAATTCGATTCTCAGTGAAAGCACCAAAATTGGCCACTAACACCTTAAGAAAGATTGTGTAGAGAGATTAATGAAGATAGTAAATTAAAATAGAAGACGGTATGTAAATTTAAATGCAGAGAACAAGAACACCAAATTTATAGTGGTTCGGCGTAACTGCCTACATCCACATTGAAGTTAATTTATATTGCTTTCCTTTATAGTTGATTACAGATACAATCCGTTTCCAATTACTTGAATACAATTGCAAAGTAAAAGATTAAGTCTTGAGAGAGTGCTGAATGCAGCAGAGATTCCCCAGTGTTCTCCAAAAAACTGATCCCTTTCACTGTGCCCCTGCCTCTCTATTTATAGACGAAGGTGGGTTGGACTTCCTTGGTGGGCCTGGTAGTTGAATTCCTCGGCCCAAATGGAGTAAGCTTTGTGCGCCGATGCATATATGCCAAATGGCCAAATGTCGAACCGTAGTCTTCATGCCGAACGATATGAGGTATTGAGTGGAAGGAGTAGGCCGAACGATATCCTTATGCCGGTCAAATGGGGGTACCGAACGATACTGGATGCCGAACAGTCCAGGAATGCCGAATGTTCATGGATGCCGAACGTGCCTTGTATGCCGAACGTCCTTGGTATGTCGAACGTTCATGGATGTCGAACGTTCCTTGTATGCCAAACGTCCTTTAGATGCCGAATGATATACAATACCGAACGTTTCTCGATGCCGAACGCTTCTAGATGCCGAGCGCTCTTTCATGCCGAGCGTTCCTTTGTGCCGAGCGTTCTTCTTATGCCGAACATTTCTAGATGCCGAGCGCTCCTGGATGTCGAGCGCTCCCAAATGCCGAACGACCCTGACTACCAGACACTTCCCAATGCCGAGTGCTCACGAATGCTATTCGAACCATCTGTGCCGAGCGTTTAGAATGCTGAACGGTGCGTAGATGCCGAGTACCTAGTTGCCTGGTCAAATCTCCAGGAAACAAAACGTATCTTTTAAGGCCAAGTTGTTTTAAAGTTTAAAACAATTCAATTCTATTATCTATATACACACAGATAGATAATTCACATATCACAATAGATAATCTACATTATCATCATAAACAGATAATCCACATTATCATCACAAATAGATAATTCATATTATCAACACAATGCAACCAATGCATCCATATCACACAACATTACTTATCTCATATCTGGGATCTCAAACTATTCAAGGCAATCAATAATCATTCATTCATACATAAGCAAGGATTAATCACCATCTATAATTAATTTAAAATGAATTAAATTAATTACTTCTATCTCTAATTAATTTAAAGTAAATTAAATTAATTACTTCATCAATAAATCTTGCTTACATAACTATTAATTAATTACAAATCAATTAATTAATTATTCTCTAATTATCCACCTTGATTAATCACCCTTGATTAATTATCCTTTAATTACATTCAAGTAATTATCCTTTAATTAATTTCACAAATTAATTATTCTTAACCGCTTATAGTAATTAACCTTTAATTACTTCATTAATTAACTAACTATAATTAATTACATTAATCCTTTATTAATTAATTACCTTTAATCACTTATTATTGATTAATCAATCTTAATTAATCAATCCTTAATTACATCATTAATTATATTAATTAATGATCCCTAATAACATTTTAATTAATTACTTTATTTAAATTAATTACAATAAGTAATTAATCTTTAATTAAACCATAATTATTAATCACCCTTGATTAATCACATTCAGTAATTAACTACCCTTAATTACTTCATCAAATAAATAAATTACTCCTTAATTAATTCCTTTAATTAATCCCTTGATTAATTTCAAAGTAATTATACTCAAATTACTTCCATTCTTAAATCATCTTCCATTAATTACATCCAGTAATTATTAATTAATTACTTCACTAAGTAGTTAAACTTAATTAATTAACTTAAACTAATCACGTTAAACTCAATTAATTACATTGAGTAATTAATTCCTTAATTACTTCCATTAACAATTCATAATTGATTATCATTAAATTAATTAATCTAATTAATTATTAAAAATTAATCACATTAATTAATTACTAAATAATCTTGAGTTAATAACCATCATTAACAATTCTTTAATTACGTCCTAAAGTAATTAACTTACATTAATCATTATTAATTACAAGTTAATAAATTTTTAATAATCTATTAATTAATTCTAATTATTTAATTAATTAAGTGTGAACTGTAACTTGATTAATCTTTGATTACTTCATTATTTAATCTTTGATCATTAATTAAAATCTAATTAATAATCCTTAGTTACAAATTAATTATCCTTAATTAATTAATCTTAATCATTAATTAATTAATTTAAACCTTTAATTACTTATTTAATTAATCTAAATCATTAATTAATTAATTAAATTATCCATTTAATTAACTTAATAATTCGAAACATTAAATCTTTATTTATTTAAAGATAAAAATATTTTTTCTTATTAATGATCAACTTATCTTTAACAAAGCATTTAAAAAACAATTTGCTTTCAAATTTCATTTTAAACTTAAGATTTAAAATGTATACAAATTAACTTAACAAAGTTTAAAACAATTCAAAAACCTTTTATTTCACAAGTTAAAGAAATATTTAACTTATAAAGAAGTTTAAAAGAATTTAAAACCAAAATCATTTTTAAATTCAAATCAATACGCTTTAAACATTCAAAGTTGTTTAAATCATTTCCAATTTAAAAACTTCTTTTTATTTCAGAACTGGAATGCAGATTAAACTTTGATTCCAGATTAAACTTAGATTTAAAAAAACTCTACTTACATTTTAAAACTTCATTTTTAAAATCCAAACTACTTAAACATTTTCAAAGTAGTTAAAAAAATTCAAATTTATAAACTTTATTTTTTTTATAAAACTGAGATTTAAACTTGAATCGGTTTTAAAAACTTTGATTTAAACTTTACTTACATTTTAAACTCAGTTTTTAAATCCATTTTAAATTTTAAAAACAGAACAAACTGGTTCTTTAAAACCTGTAACATTATTATTACCCGAGGCAACCTATATTACTTCGAGTCCAACCATCCTATTCTCGAGTAAAACTCATCACTACTTCGAGTCAAACTCGAGACCACAAACCCCAAGCAAATACAAACTTCATCAGAAATTTGCAGTGCACCATGCACATGCACGGTGCCTCCTGCCACCTTTGATCAACTTCGCGACCTTCCCACATTCGACGATCATCACCTTAGACCATCCAAACAACAATCCCACCGATTCATACTCAAAATCAAAATCGAGTTTAAAAACCCAAACCTAGAACAACTGGAACCATCACAACCAAACCTGGAAATGCCTCGTTCCTACACCTCCGGCCACCAGGACAGCAGCGACTCCGGCCACACGTTTGACAACTACCATGCTATCATCCCCCAAAAACTCGTTGAAATCGATCACTCCTATAAGCCGTGCCGACCAAATCAATTAGCCTAGTTAAAACTAGGGTTACAGAAAAGAAATCACCATCGCTGCCTCCTCGATGAAATGCAACACCACCAGCCATTTTTGCCTTCAACAGTGATCACTCCTCCATCATTACCCAAAATCCCAACCTCTCCAAACACTGAGACCACTAGAAAAAACTCAGATTCTCATTTCCAGCTCATTCCCAAACTGCACCTAATTCTCATTTCTAAAGATCTTGATTTTAGTGTTAAAAATCATGTTTTGGTTTATGTATTCAATTTATAATACTGAATCTACAAATTTCACAGTTTGAGTTTTGATTTATATTGAGCATGCACTGATGTTTTGGTTTTACATAGATACTCAGGCTTTAATTTAACTTGATTAAATTTTTAAACCTTAGTCTATGATAAATCAAACAACATTGGTTTGTAAATTAAGTCCTAACAAAAACTAGATCAAGTGGTAATGAATTAAAAATGAAATCTTGAGCCTGGGAAACAAAATAAGAACAGAGCACACAATCACATATGCACACCAATACATCCATATAAATATGCAGAGATATACTTATAAATGCATTCACAAACATATTTGTTTTCAGAGGTAAACATGCAACATAATTATACTTAAACAATTTAAATTGTGATGTTACTCACCAGACATGGAAAATGAAGACAGAGCTCCAATTTGAAGTTGCTTAAATGATCTAGCTTGAAAACAGATATGAGTTGCTTTGTCTCAGATTTGCATGCAAAGGCAAATTCCAGATTTGAAAAGAAAATGCTTCCAGATTGAAGAAAATAAAATGCACAGACTTGCATGCTTGAAAATGTTACAGGGATTTTGCTATGCATTTTTGAAGATGGTTACAGGGGTTTGATTTCAATTTGAAAATGGTTCCAGGTATTTCAAATGGATTTCTGGATTTGAGTAGTTATTTTATAGATTGATGAAAAGCTTTGCAAACTTGGTTATAGAGATTTGCTTTGAACTTGAAAATGTATTACAGGGAAGTGATTTACAGGGTTTACATTTTGAACAGAGATTTTGATTTGCATGTTTGAACTAAGGATTTGTTTACATGTTTTGGAAGATGATTCAGGCTTTTCATTTTGTAACGAAGATGATTACAGGTTTATTTTAGTTTTGGAAGAGTTGTTTGCAGAATTTGTTCTCAGATTTGAACCTGGCTTTAGATTTGAACTTAGCTTTTGAGAAAGAAAAGAGAATGAAGGAAAGAGATTTGTTAATATATAGGCTGAAATTATTTGTAAATAAAATAAAAGAAAAACTAGCTTACAAATGCCACTTGTCCTATAATATAACATTTGTCATATTAGTTGATTGACAATTTAACACATGTCTCTTTAAAGTTAATTAGTATTTAGTTAAATGTTAATATAAGATTAATGTAAACTTATGTTTAATTAATTAGTTAATATGTACTTATTTATATGTAGATAATTTTAAAATAAATAAATCCAATTATATTTATAAAATAAAAGTTTATACAAATATTTTAAAATCCAAAACAATTTAAAATCTATACTTTGAATTTCAAAACTTTAAATTCAAATTCAAATCAAAGTCTAAAATTCAATTTTAAAATAACAATTCTATTTATATTAAAATCTATTAGTAAAAACAATACATTATTAATATTGTTTGAAATTATCAAATTATCAAATTAAAATGATTAATAAAAGAAATTTTATTTTTATTAATAAATTACTTATTTTATCAAGCTATATTTATTTTTGGCAAGGCCAGCCGGTTTTGTAGTGGACCGTCCACTTTTATTACGAAAGTAATAAAATTTAAGTACAGGAGCAAGGTAAAAGCACCTTAACTACTAACTATAAAAACAGATAAAACAGAACAGGTACGTGGCAGCCATGTCACGATAACTAAGGAAACACCTACATAACTATTCCTCAACCGAGGAGGGAGGATCACCAACATCCCCGGACAACGACGAAGAGCACTTTGGGACAGACCCAGAAAGACCAGCAAATGGGCGAAACCGTAGAGCAAGACAAGGGTAATAAACCACATCATCAGAACAGTAGATAAAAGATCGATCCCAGGATGGATCAGCTAGCATGTCAGTATTAGCACTCGCATCGATACCATCCAAATCAAGAACTAAAGAGTCACCAGAAAGCTTGTAGCGAAGGCACCTAAGGTCAAGTTGATCGTCAGATACAAAACGGAAGAAAGATCATTTTCCGGGTTATACCTCATATCAGTAATGGGATCAATCCAACACCCTTCGGCCTCATCCCAAGCTATAGGAGGTAGCAGCGAGAGGGGGACTGGAGCAACTAAAGGGATGTCAGGAGCAACACTAGGTTTCTTAGAACCAGGAGGTGGTACAGGTGTAACAGGCGGCAAAGAAAGATCACTTAGACCTGGCAACATAGTCTCAGGAGCGGGATCAGAGTGAGAGGAACGGGCAGAAGCCTTGGGGACCCAGATCCTACGTTGGGGGCGCGGCAATGGAGACCTCGGAGCAGCCGCGGATGCAACAGAATGATGGCAGTCGTTAGTCAGGTGTCCAAAAGAGTGACAAGCGGTACAAATGTCCGGAACCCAACCATAGCGAACTCTGACTTCCACAACATGTCCAACAGCTAGCTGAACCGAAATAGATGAAGGGAGAGGCTTAGTAGGGGAAATCTCAATGAGAGCCTTCACGAACATCAATTTATCTCGCGCAACAGTGTTGGTGTCAAAACATTTCAGCTTACCAACATTACAAGCTAACCAATTCAATCCAATGAGAGGCTGTAATACGGAGAGAATCTGGGAAAAATATACCAAAACAGGGATAGAAAATACTTGCTCACGAGCACACGCAACAGTAGGAGACCAAGGGGTAACAATAAAAGGCCTTCCATCAACAAACGATGGCTCCGCATCCAAAACAAGCCGACGTTCCTCGGATGAGGAAAACTTCAAGTAGTACATCGTATCAATCAGCGTCACATGCAAATTTCCACGAAGCTTCCAAACCTTCTGTAGCACCGTAGACGCATAAGAAAGACGGTGGTGCGGCTCGAAAGGCTTATTATTAATTAATTTAAAAAGAACATAACAAACCTTATTATTAATTAATTTAAATTTAAACTTAAGCCAAAATCATTTTAAACAATTTAAACTTTTATCTTAACAATTTTTAAAATCATATAATTATTAAATAGCTTTGAAAGGCTTAATATTAAATAAAGATCAAATTTCCAAATTATCAAAAATATTAGAATTAGAAAATATGACTTTATTTATTAAATTCAAACAAAGCTAATCTATTTACAATATATACACATTATAAATAGAAAACAATTTAATTAGCTTTTAAAAAAAATAAATCTACTAATTAAATATTATTTAATTGAATTATTAAATCAATTCAAATTTTTATTAACAAAAATTATCAAATCAATTTAATTTTAAACATAATTATTAAATTGGTATTGCCAAAAATTCCGGGATATCACAGATACAGTACATGGAATAGCTAACTCTGGCGACAATAAATTTGTTCTAGTGCTAGCTTTTGAAAACTGGGAATTTTTTGAAATACTACAATCGAAACGTGCAATGAGATTAGTATTTGTACCTTCACTTACCTCAAAGTTGTTATGGACTCGCTTTAAAACACCACTATTGCAGTTGTCATTCAATAAACGGTTTGATGATTTCATTCCAGACATGTAGCGTTCTTCATTCACAATTTTATCTTCCCTTTTCGAAGAGAAAATTAAATCTTCCAATCGACAGATTTTACCTTTTGACCGTGAGATTGAGCATGCTTTTATATTTTCGAATTTTTTCTCCCTTGAGCCTTTTCTTCTTCTCAAATTCAAGGAAAGAATTTGAATTCGTGTTAGAAACCACTCGCAGTTATTCCTCCTCCTGATCTAAAGTGCTCAAAACTTCAAACCTGTTTCTTAGTGGAACAAATTAATTTTTATCTAATGTCAAAGTTCTTTATGGGGGAGAGCCTTCAGAGTAGCTAATGGCTATTAGAAGCGTCCTGAATTCTGATTGACTTGCTAATGGATTCACGGAATGAATGCAGGCCATGTTTGAAAATTTGGCCCATCAAGAGAAATTGTGAGCTCAGTAATTCCAGCCCCAACAGTTCAAAGAAATGTCTGCAGTTGGCAAATTTGGTGCATATATACGGACTTGGGTTGTTGTTGTTATTGGGTCATGGAAGCTAGGTAGGATAAAACTGGGTTAATATTCGTTTAGGATATGCTGCTAGGCGACTAGGATATATACGGAATTGGATTGCAGTGTTTGGAGTGGAGCGGAATTAAGTATGTGCATGAATACTTGAAAATTTTAAAATCTTTCTACATTCATATTTTTAAAATAGAAAAATATTTGATATTCGAAAAGACAGACATAAATACAGATATGATGGTATCCGCATTCAAAAACTACTCATTTAAATTTTTTTCAAGACTATGATTATATTATGTTTACTTTAATATATAATGAATCATAGGTATATATTGCTTTATTGAGGTAGCAAAACAAATTAAAATTATTCATATGTTAACCGCTCAAATCTATTTATTATCATTATGGTTTGGGTTGGGATTTGTGAAAATTTGGGTTAGGGAAAGTTGAAACGAGGGATTTCAAGAGTGGTTGACTGATCGGACCTCGTTGATTACCGACGTGTTTGCAGCAATAATTTAACGTCCTTGCCCCTAATATAATCATTTTGCCTCATTTATTTCGCATTGGAAAATGATCCATTGGCGTTCGAAGCGTCATAGGCCAACGGTTAATTATCCTCTTATAAACTAGTGCGTAATTCATGTGTTGCATATTATAAAATTGTAAAGCACCATATCATAAATGTTGATAAAATAGAAATTATTTACATAGTATATGATAAATTTGTTGTCTTATCAATCATAAATCAAAATTTTTTATCACTGTTTATGTATATAACATTTGTAATTTATTTGTAAATAGAAATGAGATTGAGAAAAATTTATCCTCTTGTAATTTATGCATTAAAAGAACCAACTCACATCCTATAGTATACATCAAAATTTAACAAATTATATTGTGTCTCCAAATTTAAGCATTAATTCACCAAGTAAGTCTCAAGTTCGATATATGATCAAAATCTAATAAATGCACCTAAATCGGTACTGAATGAACATCAAATGTGAACAACTTTGTTATGAACTTGAATATGCAAAAAAATCAACATGTAGAATTTCAAAATCTTCTTAATACTAACAAAATCCATATTTTATCATCAATATATAATGGAAACTACTAAATGATAGGTGATTGAAAGGATCCAACTTAGAATTACTCACCAATATCACTACTCAAACCAATCGCTGAAGCAATCTCTTCTTTTTCTTTGCTTAGCCATGATCTTTTTTCTTCTCTTATTTTCTCTATCTCAATTATTATTATACAATCTTTTGAATTCGAATTTGCTAACTCCTAGAAGATATGGAGCTCGGGTATTTACGGATGGTCCCTTAAGCTTGCTATTCACGTTGTATTTTCAGTTTCCCACCAAAATGAATTTCATTCCCTCCAAATTATCATCTACCTGATTGGCTCTCCTATAACAAAATCTATACTTGCAAATTTCTCAAGCCCTTAAAAATCCAAACAGTAAACATAATTTGCTCAATTTGATGATTCCAAAATTTTCAAACAGCCTAAAAATCCCAACTGTGACTGCTCTTGCCCCTGTATAACTGTATATGTAACTATATTATATACCTTTCCGCTTTCTTCTCATTTTTGTTTTCTACAGCCTTCAGAACAATATTGTCATCAATAATCATGACACTTAAGATAAAGATAGAGATGGAACTAACTATAGATTTAGATGATACGATAAATTGAATAGCTAACTTGTTGTTATAGTGCTATCTTTTGAAAACTGTGAATTTTTTGAAACACCATAATGGAAACCTGCTATGAGATTAGTATCTACACCTTCACTTACCTCAAAGCTATTATGGACACGCTTTAAAACAACAATCGATGAATTCATTCTAGACATGTAATGTTCTCCATTCTCTATTTTATATCCCTTATCCAAAGAAAATTTTAGATCTTTCAATCAACAAATTTTACTTGTTGATCGTGACATTGAGCATGCTTTCACATTTTTGACTTTTTGCTCTTGGTTTTCCTTTTCTTCTTAAATTCAAGGAAAGAATTTGAATTCACCTTAGAAACCACTTGTAGTTGGTCCTCATTCTGATCTAACGTGCTCAAAACTTCAAACTTGTCTTGCGGTGGCTACTGGCTAGTACCTATTTGAAGTGTCCAGAATTCTAATTGAATTGCTAATTGACTCCTAGAATAAATGGAGGCTATGTTTGAAAATCTAGCCATTAAGAGAAATAGGCATGGGTAAAGATATGGTGTTATCTACACCCGAAAAGTATTTGTTTGAATTCTTTTAAGATTGTAGTTTATATTATGTGTATTTTAGCATAATGAAATTATATGTATTTATTGTTTATTGAGTTAGCAATTCAAATCATATGCATATTAACTGCTCAATTATGTTTATCATCATCATTGTTTGAGTTGGATTTACGAAGAATTGAGTGCAGGAAGAGTCGAGGTAGGAGATTTCTAGAGTAATTAACTGATTAGACCTAGTTGATTAAGGGTGCGTTCACAGCAATAATTTACTAGTCCTTGCGTTCGACACGTCAAATGTCCGAACTGAGTAACAATATTTATACTATGTTTGTTTGGTATGGGAAAATGATACCTTATCGTCCAATGTGTCGTACGCCAATGGCTAATTACCCGCTTATAATTACAATACTCTCTTTGTTATACCATTTTCGTGATGTAACAACCTGATATTTTCAGCCATTCGCATCCACACATGCTGGACTTGAATTGCTCAAAATACCACACTGTAAATAAATTTGGAGCAAATGAAATACAATCACAGAATAACAGACATAGAAATATCAGAATAACTCGCAGCGAAAATTAAAATTCCATAGTAGTTCATGAAGCTACTATAACAAACTCTCAAAACATAATACATAATATCAGTCTGAAAACATATACAATAGAAATCTCAAATACATAGAATTTTATAAATACCAGAGCGGAAATAGAACAACTGAAATTGAAAGGGAATAGATAACTAGACAAGCAGAATTTCCAGCAATTCCAAGCTCTAGAAAAAGAAATCCAAAGCTAAGATGTAAAAACTCAAGCTGACCCGAGCGTAAAGTAAAACACAAAACACTCGAGTCAGGACATATATACTTATATAATGTAAACCAACTCAAGTGAACTGTAGTAGTAATGCACTATAACTTAAAGGATGCTTGGGATCGTCCATCCTCTAAGGATCAGTTAAACCATAAATTAAATACGTCCCATGGTTAAAATTTCAAAATAGTAATTTATACTTCGAAACCAAATATCATTTCAAAATATCAAAATAACATATCTTTTCAAAACCACATTCATTTTTATTTAAAATACCATTTCAACACACATTTCAAAATAGTTTATATTTCAAAACAAATTACTTCATTTTAAATCATTAAAATAAAGTTATTATATTTAATAATTAAATTATTAAATTTCCAATATTTAAATCTTTCAAAGTTCATTTATTCAATTAAATTTATTAAAGAAAAATGAAAATTCAACTTTTGCAGCATTTAGAAAATGCTACGGAAAGTTACTTTTAAAGCAATTCAATTTAACAAAAGACGACATTTAAAAATGCTATAATAGGGTTACTTTAGTTCAAATAAAACCTTAGTTAATTTCAGCAACTACAGCACTTACAAATTACTATAGTAGCCCTTAATTCAATTTAGCCATTTAGTTCATTTTTATCAAATACAGCATTTACAAATGTTGTAATATCCTTTACATTAGAAATAATAACATTTCAAAAATGTTGTTAATTAAATTCCAAATATTCAATATAATTTCACAAACAATTAAATTTTTATTTAAACCATTTTAAACTTATAAAGTCATATATTTTCACTTTTAAAGCAATCATTTAAATACATTTATATTTATGATTTTATAAAGTTAAATTTTCATTCAAAAATCAATATTTAATAATAATTCACATATTAAATTCATACATTCAATTTCAATTCTTATAATTAAAGTTTTAACTTAACACTTAATTTTAAATTTTCAAATATAACTTATTTTCATTTTATTTACTTAACTTAAAATTCACTTTTAAACAAAATTCACAAATTTCCAATTTAAGTTATATTTCGAAATTCAACTTAAATATTCATTTATTTCACCTTTTAATTTATTCAAAAATCATTAATACTTTATAAAAATCATTTAAATTCATTTTAATTCAAATTTAAAAATATTTATCATATTTCCTACTTAATTTAAATTCCATTTACAACCAAATCATAATTGTCAAAATAACTTATATTTCAAATTTCTAACTTTACCATTAATTTAGTTCACATATAAATTTTTAGAAAATCAATAATGCTTATAAAATCATTTTTAATTAAGCTTAAATCAAAATATTATAATATTTACATTTCTAAAATATTGTAAAATTTTTAGAAAAATATATTTTAACCACGGGTCTGTATATCATTTTCTAACCTAGGTAACGTGATACGGATAATATATCATTTCAATCCGTAATTTACAAAGAAAACCCAGATTCTATCATTTCAAACCCGTAATCCCAAGTAAAAATGAAATAAATAAAAATCGTTCTGGCCTATCATTTCAGCCCATAACGATTTTTCCCTATTCTAAAGTCCGTTTGGGTATGTATCATTTCGACCCATAGTGATTCTAATCTAAAGGGAACTTGCAGTGTGATAAACCGATATAAATAAACAGAATAATATTATATAACAGTAACAGATGGTATAACAGGTAAATAAGCATGAGTGAACATCATATGACCATAACATAACAAATATAGCATGGTGATATGTTTTACAGATTCAATTGTGATCAGTTTACTAGTCATATAAGTATAAATTTGTCTGGTGAGAATTACTCACTTGTATAGCTAGAGATGACAACCAAATGCACAAACAAGGAACTTCAAAGGCACGATAACACGACAATGATTTGAGAGTGGGAGAGCCAAAGCTAATTGCCTTGAGCATATGAAACAAAACAATACATATAACATGAATTTCAACCCAAAATATGACATTTAACAAGCTAGAATTAAGGAACAACAATTAATCAAACACTTGCACTTGCTTTCACAAATCTCATGCTCGGCCTATAGGATGATCAGGCACTGCCATGGGGTGTGTTTGGTCAGGTATGGGTCAAGTATGGTCGGCCTAGCAAGGGTAGTGAAGATATGGAAGTTGTTTGAGTGATTAATGGCATAAATGTACAAACACAAGGCCAATGTGCATTTTTATGTAATAACAAGTCACGGTTATGGCCTTATGTAGCACAGCCAGACCTTCCTGGAGGCTAGGAGATGGTGTGGCAGTGGCTTTGGGTCAGGTAGGTGCTGGTGGAAGTGATGCAAGAGGTGGCCAAGGGGTGTGGTGAAGTGGTGAAGGCCATAGGAGCTCGGCTATGCAAATATACGAAGTGTTGCTTGCATTTTTGTGTGCATCTTGCATCAAGGATGGCCATGGCTGTGGAAGGTTAGTGGAAAGGAGGAGATGGTGGCTATTTGTGGTGGTGGTGGAGGCGGCCATGGTGCTGGAGGAGGAATGGCCAAAGTACAAGAAGAGATGCAAGTGCAAAGATCATACAAGAACAAGTAAAAGAGTGAAAAAAAGAATAGAAATTTTTACCAAACTTTCTTGAAGTGATGTCCGATTGTTTTTAGGGTTGAGAAACTATTTTTTTGCATGAAAATGAAGGGGGTAATCGGCTGAAGGAATGAGATATGGTCAGCCAAAATTAATTGCATGAGTTGATTGAATTTGAAAGGGTAAAGAAGGTGAAAATTCAAAGGCATATAAAAGGTCAAAAACTCTTCATATTTCTTTATTTCTTTTTGCATTTTTAAACAAATGAAAATTGTAAGTAACTAAAATAAAAACAGAAAAACAATGTATGAAAAGAAATAAATAAATAAATTTTAGAAAAATATAAATTAATTAGGAAAATAGCTCAAAATAGAAACTAGGTTTTAGAAATTGAAAATAAAATACAATAAGCTTTGGAAAATTATAACATCACTTTAAAAATGTTTTAAAATAAAAATATATAATAAATTGAAAATGAATTAAATAACCAAATTTTAGAAAAAAATTAGAAAAATATAAGAATGTAGTTAATTATATGTATACTAGTTTTGGAAATTGCAAACAAAATATAACTAGTTTTGGAAAAATAACTACTATACTTTAAAAATGTTTTTTTAAAATAAAATATATATATAACATGACATAGTACACATATACACACAAATTAGAATAAGATATGACAAATATAAATATTATTTATATAATTTAAAATAAATAATATTGTTAAATAAATCAATTTACACACAATATTGTAAAAAACATAACTTTCACAATATAAATCGGATTTCAACGAAAAGAAAAGCGGTATTATTAAAATTAAATTTATTTTCATAATAAAAGATAAAATTCAATAATTCAAATATTTAAATTTTGAATTTAAAAGTCAAAGTTTGACCAGATTGACCAAAATTTCACTTTTCTGGAAAAAAAAATTATATTCGGGTTTGGAATTATAATTCACACAAAATCAAAATTTATATTTAAAATAAAAAATTTATTCATTTTAATAAATATAATAAAGTTTTTAAATCAGGAATTTAAATTTAAATCATTAAAACAAACAATTAAATAATCACAAAATACTGGGTTGTTACACTCTCCCCCACTCAATCTTTTCGTCCTCGAAAAGAACGAACAAGGAAAATAAGTAAAAGCAAGATAGACAACAAATAGTACCTGGAAAAACAATTTCGGATTCGAAGCACAAATGCTCTTCTCCGTCTTCCAGGTACAATCTCGCTCATCAGTACCCCATCGTACTTCGATCAAACTAACAGATTCCCTTCTTAGCTGCTTCGTACCTCTGTCGACAATACGAAGTGGCTTACTCTCGACAGTCAGATTTAGGCTAATTATCCAAACTATCAAGAGAAGAAGGCTTGAACAAAAAGAGACAGGTCAAGAAGATACTAGAGGAAATGTGAGACGTGGAATACATCATGCACTCCATAAAGTTTCTCGGGAAAATCTAAATGATAAGCCAAAGAACCAACTCTTTCCACAATGCAGAAAGGACCCTCGAAGAGGAAAAAGGTAGGAATAACTAGAAGGGAAAATAGGTTAAAAGACAAGGATGAACCATTATTTTAAAACCATATAAATTTCAATTTAAAATTTTATATTTATAACAATTTTAAACATATAATAATATGCATTTTATAATATGATGAATAGTCATTTGTTTCAAATTGGATAGTTCGAAGTAAGCAATATTTAAAATATTATAAATTATTTAGAAAAGTAAAATAAATGATCAAAATATCCTTTATATAATACTTTATCAAAATACTTTTATAACTCGATGTCTTAACGAGTTTACTTTCGTTCCTACAGACTCTAGCTATGCGTTGATCAGGCGCAAAGCTAGAATTCTCCAAGTACTTAGTAGACTTGTTTCAACACCCAGTGAAAATACTGGAAAACCTTTTAAAACAACAGATATGGAAAGTACAATCAAAACAAATCAACCAAACCAAACATTTGTCTAACCATGGATCGCAGATACACAATGGTTACGCCCGGATCCCCAAGGAAACATCCGTACCTGTAAGCTATCTCAGCCTGCGAATTACGCCATGATGACTAGTAGATCGCAGATACAAAATGGTTATGCCTGGATCCCCTAGGAAACATCTGTACCCTTAAGCTATCTCAGCCAGCGGATTTCGCTACTGCTACGACCTACATAGATCGCAGGATGCACAATGGTTACGCGTGGATCCCCCAGGAAGCATCCGTACCCCCAGGCCATGTCAGCCAGGCGAATTACGCTATGCAGTCGTAAACATAAGACCATGGAGATCGCCATGGAATTCGATGGACACTCGAGTATCATATCCGAAAAACCCAAATCAGAGAGAATAATATCGTTAGAATGAATCCACGGTGTGGCCACAAAGCGGATATCAAGCAGAAGGCACTTTCCATATCTTTACTTCGAAAATATGTATCATATAGTACCTTTCAAAATCACTTTCAAATATCATACTTATATAAAGTCCATTATATATAAAATTTCATTTCGAATTGAATATTTTCCAAATCAATAGTATATCAAATCATACTTATATAAACTTTGATTATATAAGATTTCTCTTTACAAATTGAGTAACCTTTCAAATCAACAGTTTCAAATAACCTTCATACTTATACAAATCAATTTTATATAAGTTCGATAACTCCCAAATCAAATATTTAAATAAACAAGGTTCTCAATTTCAAACCATTTCAATATCAATTCAGTTTCAAAATCATATATGATTTCGCCAAATCATTTCTTCCTACTTACATATATTCAGTTTCAAAATTTCTTAAAACAATAGATTTAGAAAATAAACCAAATTTCCAAATCAACAAAATTTAGGTCAAACAAATTCATTTCCATTTCAAACATATATTCACTTTCAAAAACCCTAATACTTTCAAAGTTATAAACCTTTCGAAACCAAAATACTTGAAATCATTTCACTTTGAAAATCATAGCATTTTGAAATCATACATTTGAAATCATAAAACATTCTTTAATTCTTTACATTTCACAAATTTATTCAATTAAATCCAAATCTAAAATTTCCAATTTTAATTCAATTCAAACCATCAGTTTCGATTCAATTTAGTTTTCCAACAAAACCATTTCAAATATTATCAAATTTCAAATATAGATTTGATCCATAAAATAAACTATTCAATCTTAAATATATTTCAAAGCTTAAATATACCATATTTCAAAACTAAGTTTTATAATTTCACATATCTCAAATTTTACTTCATTATTACTTAGTTTTTGAAATATTTATTTCATAAATCCATTATTTTTAAATAAACTTAAATTACAAGTAAACCAAATATCCTTTCATACTAATATAAACTTCAATTATTCATTTATCAAAATCAATTATCATTTCAAATTCACATTCTTTATCAAAATAAAGATTAAATCATTTCCAAACCATTTCAATCATCAAAATATCTAAAATGGTTACTAAGTTTAAAACCACCCTTTTTAAAACCTTCAAACTATTTATTTCTGTATGAAAATTCCAATTTGCCACTGGAAAGATTATTATTCTATATATACTTTATTCAAAACATTTGAAATCTATATTTCATACTAGTATAATTCAAAATAATCTTATTTATTTCACTCAACTAACAGTTTCAAACTTATATAAATCATATTACTTTATACTTTAATCATACAAAACTAAACTTATATTCTTTATCAAATACCTTATACCTTTCGAAATTTCTTAGCCTTGAAAAGTTAACCTTGATTTAGAAGTGCTCGAATCTTCAAAATAATCGAAGAAATCATATTTTCAGTCCAAGTGTTGGAAATCACCAATAATAAACCAATTCCAAAAGATAGGATTATACCAAAACAAATCTGAATCTTGAGGACTGAACACCGGCTTACTTTAAATCATTTCAAATATATATATATACACACACATATATCTTTCGAATATCAAACCGTACTTCAAAATCTAAAATCTAAATTGATTTCACAAAATCACTCGCATAGCAAAGCTACTAGAGTGGCCTCTTTCCCGCTCAAAACTTTAAATTTCAAAATTGATTTTTTATATAAGTTAAATTATTATAAAATTTTCAAAATTTCAAACACTTTCAAAATTTCAAATTTTCATTTTTAAAAGGTATATAATCCTTTCAAATTTTGAAAGAAAGAAAAATATATAATCCATATCAAAAACATTTCACTTTTATATTAAAAAAAAGTGGTCATCCTTATCAAAATAATAATTTCGATGTATGCACGAATTCAAAATACAATCAAACACAAATTTCCAAAGAATGATTCAAGGTTAGATTCAAACAAACAGAGATTCGAATTTAGAGAAATTCTAGTCAAATAGAATTTTGGTTCAAAGAAAAGCTCGAACGAAGATAAGATAATTTAATTACCAAATAGAAGATAGATAAGCCTTTATAAATCGCGGGCGACCTTAATCAGTCAACTGTGACTTCAGAAATATAATCAATTAGGAAATCTAAGGCAAATCGACATTCGATCGCCAGAAATAGAATCCGGGTAGATCAGGAGATAAATAGCATTGTAAACCAAGGATATAGAAATCTCCGGTGAATCAATGCCAATTGTAAAGGAGTTTCACCCCTTTACAAATTATTCAAAGATTGACGGAAGCACCGATCTTTAGAGAGGTCATTCCAAAGTAGAGTTATGGAATTCCCCAAAATCAAAACGGTAAAATAGGGAAGACAAGACTAGATTTTAGAACAAGCGGGAGCGTTCCAAAGTTCAAGGAATCCCAATCGATAAGAATCCTAGCCAAGAGATTTCTAACAAGGTGGATACCGAAAGGACGAAGTTTAGAAAATCTTGATTCCAAAGTAAGAATATTTTTTTACCAAAATAATCTTTAAAAATCCTATAAAATCATATGGAAATCATTTTATACTTCGAAAATACGTTCTCTCACAAAGAAATGATTCTAAGATTGATTTCACTCATTCTAGGGTATTTCTACCCTATCTCTAATGAGATTTTGCTCCGCAGGCTATGGTTTGCCTAAAAACCAAAGCTCTGATACCAAATGTAACAACCCGCTATTTTCAACCATTCGCATCCACACATGCTGGACTTGAATTGCTCAAAATACCGCATTGTAAATAAATTTGGAGTAAAAGAAATACAATCACAGAATCACAGACATAGAAATATCTGAATAACTCGCAGCGGAAATTAAAATACCATAGTAGTTCATGAAGCAACTATAACAAACTCTCAAAAAATAATACATAATATCAGTCTGAAAACATATACAATAGAAATCTCAAATACATAGAAGTTTATAAATATCAGAGCTGAAATTGGAAGGGAATAGATAACTAGACAAGTAGAATCTCCAGCAATTCCTAGCTCCATAAATAGAAATCCAAAGCTAAGCTGTAAATACTCAGGCTGACCCGAGCATAAAGTAAAACGCAAAACACTCGAGTCAGGACATATATACTTATATAATGTAAACCAACACAAGTGAACTGTAGTAGTAATGCACTATAACTTAAAGGATGCTTGGGATCGCCCATCCTCTAAGGATCGGTTAAACCATAAATTAAATACGTCCCGTGGTTAAAATTTCAAAATAGTAATTTATACTTCGAAATCAAATATCATTTTAAAATTCAATATCATTCAAAAATCCATTTCAAAATATCAAAATAACGTATCTTTTCAAAACCACATTCATTTTTATTTACAATACCATTTCAACTCACATTTCAGAATAGTTTATATTTCAAAACAAATTACTTCATTTCAAATCATTAAAATGAAGTTATTATATTAATAATTAAATTATTAAATTTCCAAAATTTAAATCTTTTAAATTTCATTTATTCAATTAAATTAATTAAAACAATGAAAATTCAACTTTCGCAGCATTTAGAAAATGCTACGGAAAGTTACTTTTAAAACAATTCAATTTAACAAAAGACGGCATTTAAAAATGTTGTAATAGGTTTACTTTAGTTCAAGTAAAACCTTAGTTAATTTTAGCAACTACAGCACTTACAAAGTGCTATAATAGCCATTAATTCAATTTAGCCATTTAGTTCATTTCTATCAAATATAGCATTTACAAATGCTGTAATATCCTTTACATTAGAAATAATAACATTTCAAAAATGCTGTTAATTAAATTCCAAATATTCAATATAATTTCACAAACAATTAAATTTTTATTTAAACCATTTTAAACTTATAAAATCATATATTTTCACTTTTAAAATAATCATTTAAATACCTTTATATTTATGATTTTATAAAGTTAAATTTTTATTCAAAAATCAATATTTAATAATAATTCACATATTAAATTCACGCATTCAATTTCAATTCTTATAATTAAAGTTTTAACTTAACACATAAGTTTAAATTTTCAAATATAACTTATTTTTATTTTATTTACTTAACTTAAAATTCACTTTTAAACAAATTCACAAATTTTCAATTTAAGTTATATTTCAAAATTCAACTTAAATATTCATTTATTTCACCTTTTAATTTATTCAAAAATCATTAATACTTTATAAAAATCATTTAAATTCATTTTAATTCAAATTTAAATCTATTTATCATATTTCCTACTTAATATAAATTCCATTTACAACCAAATCATAATTGCCAAAATAACTTATATTTCAAATTTCTAACTTTACCATTAATTTATTTCACTTATAAATTTTAAAAAATCAATAATGCTTTATAAAATCATTTTTAATTAAGTTTAAATCAAAATATTATAATATTTACATTTCTAAAATATTTTAAAAATTTTAGAAAAATATTTTTTAACCACGGGTGTGTATATCATTTTCTAGCCTAGGTAAAGTGATACGGATAATATATCATTTCAATCCGTAATTTACAAAGAAAACCCAAGTTCTATCATTTCAAACCCAAAATCCAAGTAAAAATGAAATAAATAAATATCGTTCAGGCCTATCATTTCCGCTCATAACGATTTTTTCCTATTCTAAAGTCCGTTCGGGTATGTATCATTTACACCCATAGTGATTCTAATCTAAAGGGAACTTGCAGTGTGATAAACTGATATGAATAAATAGAAGAACATTATAACAGTAAAAGATGGTATAATAGGTAAATAAGCATTAATGAACATCATATGATCATAACATAACAAATATAGCATGGTGATATGTTTTATAGATTCAATTGTGATCAGTTTACTAGTCATATAAGTATAAATTTGTCTGGTGAGAATTACTCACTTGTATAGCTAGAGATGACAACCAAATGCACAAACAAGGAACTTCAAAGGCATGATAAAACGACAATGATTTAAGAGTGGGAGAGCCAAAGCTAATTGCCTTGAGCGTATGAAACAAAACAATACATATAACATGAATTTCAACCCAAAATATGACATTAAATAAGCTAGAATTAAGGAACAATAATTAATCAAACACTTGCACTTGCTTCCACAAATCTCATGCTCGGCCTATAGGATGATAAGGCACTGCCATGGGGTGTATTTGGTCAGGTATGGGTCAAGTATGGTTGGCCTAGCAAGGGTAGTGAAGATATGGAAGTTGTTTGAGTGATTAATGCCATAAATGTACAAACACAAGGCGAAGGTGCATTTTTATGTAACAACAAGTCACGGCTATGGCCTTATGTGTCATGGCCAGACCTGCTGGAGGCTAGAGGATGGTGTGGCAATGGCTTTGGGCCCGGTAGGTGCTGGTGGAAGTGATGAAAGAGGTGGCCAAGGGGTGTCGTGAAGTGGTAATGGCCATAGGAGCTCGGCTATGCATACATAGGAAGTGTTGCTTGCATTTTTGTGTGGATCTTGCATCAAGGATGGGCCATGGCTATGGAAGGTCGGGGGAAAAGAGGAGATGGTGGCTGGTTGTGATGGTGGTGGAGGCGGCCATGGTGCTGGAGGAGGAATGGCCAAAGTACAAGAAGAGATGCAAGTGCAAAGATCATACAAGAACAAGTAAAAGAGTGAAAAAAAGAATAGAAATTTTTACCAAACTTTCTTCAAGTGATGTCCGATTGTTTTTAGGGTTGAGAAACTATTTTTTTGCATGAAAATGAAGGGAGTAATCGGCTGAAGGAATGAGATATGGTCAGCCAAAATTAATTGCATGAGTTGATTGAATTTGAAAGGTTAAAGAAGGTGAAAATTCAAAGGCATATAAAAGGTCAAAAACTCTTCATATTTCTTTATTTCTTTTTGCATTTTTAAACAAATGAAAATTGTAAGTAAATAAAATAAAAAACAAAAAAAAATGTATGAAAAGAAATAAATAAATAAATTTTAGAAAAATATAAATTAATTTGGAAAATAGCTCAAAATAGAAACAAGGTTTTAGCAATTGAAAATAAAATACAATAAGCTTTGAAAAATTATAACATCACTTTAAAAATGTTTTAAAATAAAAATATATACCAGATAAAGTGAAAATGAATTTAATAACAAAATTTTAGAAAAAAATAAGAATATAGTTAATTATATGTATACTAGTTTTGGAAATTGCAAACAAAATATAACTAGTTTTGGAAAAATAACTACTATACTTTAAAAATGTTTTTTTAAAATAAAATATATATATATATAACATGAAATAGTACATATATATACACAAATTAGAATAAGATATGAAAAATAATATTATTATTTATATAATTTAAAATAAACAATATTGTTAAATAAATCAATTTACACACAATATTGTAAAAAGCATAACTTTCACGATATAAATCGGATTTCAACGAAACGAAAAGCAGTATTCTTGAAATTAAATTTATTTTCATAATAAAAGATAAAATTAAATAATTAAAATTTTTAAATTTTAAATTTAAAAGTCAAAGTTTGACCAGATTAACCAAAAATCCACTTTTCTGGAAAATATTTTTTATATTCAGGTTTGGAATTATAATTCACACAGAATCAAAATTTATATTTAAAATAACAAAATTTCTGCATTTTAATAAATATAATAAAGTTTTTAAATTAGGAGTTTAAATTTAAATAATTAAAATAAACAATTAAAATAATCACAAAATACTGGGTTGTTACACGTGACATAAAAACATATTCTCCTTTTACCGACTTACTATTTTCGGAATACCATTTTATTTCCTGCTTATTAAAAACTTTGAAGGATGGAATAATTAGATGTGGAATGGGGGATGAAATTTAGAGGATGAGTGTTAGCTTGTGAAAAAGTATCACAATTTGGATTGGAAATACCCACATAACCATAGTTATGCTTTATGAGATTTGAGTTTTACGTTGCTATTCTTGAATTTATTATTTTATATGTGATTAAGAATCTTCATCCCTAATCTTGTGACCTAATCTCTTACACTTTTAACGATAATAGAAAATATTTTCATAAATAACCTTATGATAATAATTGACAATCTACGTAGGAAGTAAAACTCAATAATGTAGAATATAATAGGCTTGTCAATAAATAATTTTTGAAACGGATAGTGTTATATCTGCATCTACATCCGAAATCATTTTGGATATCGGATATTTGCTCCGCATATGGATGAATATCGAATAATTATCTTATCTGCTAACAATTGATAAACCAAGAAGTGTAAATTGAAAATTTTGGTTTAACATAATTTTTTTTAAATCCACTAATTATAAAAGTATGCAAAATCAATAAATATGATGATGATAAATAGTTTAGAGTAGTTAATATGCATTAGATGCATATAATATAAACTTGTAACCTAATAAAATAATTACCATTCATCATATTAAATAAACTATAATTTTAATAAAAAAAATGGATAGATAATTTCAAATGTGGATGCCTTTGAATCTGCATTCATATCTTTTATCCATAAATTATTCTCAAGAATAGAAGTATGGAAAAAGAAGCGAGAGCATTGATAAAGACTAAAAAGCACTAGAATGGTCTATTTAAACATAGCTTTCGACATGAAGACGAAAGCGCCAGTAGCACTTTTCGAAGAGGTCAAGGGGACATTTTAACAGAGTAAGCAGAAAGCTTTCGACGAGGTCAAAGGCTACCTTTCGAAGGCACTAGCAAGCATGTTAACAGCTCTCATAATGCTTGAAGGACACCTCTTGAAGGAAATGGATAGCAGACTTTCTACATCTTGCGCCAAATCATTCGAAACAACTTGGTTTCGCCTTCACTCGCCTCCATCGGAAGTATGTTCAAACAAATCAGCCCTTTCGAAAGCATATATACCCTTTTGAAATGGTTGGGGCCCCTCTCACCTGTGAAGAAGAACAACACATCTAGTACCATAAAAGTATAAGGTTCTGAATTAGCTAGGGCAGAAGCTTACGAAGGGGACTATTTACAACAAAGCCTTTTAGGCGTTTGACTCATTCGAAACCCTATGGGATCATGTCTCGACAACATTGAAAGTTAGCGCCCAGGCTAACTCACGTGGCACATCAACATTCCAAGTGAAAAACACATATATGCACCTTTCGATGAAGTTGAAAAGAGACCAAGAAAATGTCTTCCAACGAAGTCGAAAGGAATCAAGTAGTACTTCCGACAAAGTCGATAGGAGTAGAGCAAGAGAACGAAAGCCCAGCCTTCATCGACAACGGAAGATTAACAATAACCCTTTCGACCAGGTCGAAAGCTAAGATCTAGAGGACACTCGTGAAAGCAAGAAGGATGACCTTTCGATCGTGTCAAAAGCTTTGGATCGAAAGGTGCCAATCCACACCTATAAATAAGAACCTATGTGGCTATTGGAAGTGTCCAAAATTCTGATTGAATTGCTAATAGATTCATGGAATGAATGCAGGCCATGTTTGAAAATTTAGCACATTAAGAGAAATAGTGAGCTTAGTAACGACAGGCCCAACAGTTCAAAGACATGAATGGATAGGCGAATTCGGTGCATATAGCCTACGTAAGGAATAAATAAATTCATGGGTTGTTGCTGGGTCATGGAAGCTAGGTAGATAAAACTGGGTCAAAATTCCTTTAGGATATACTGGTAGGCGACTGGGATATATGCGGACAGTATTTGATTTGTAATTTTTAGTTTTCAGTTTTCGTCCATACAAAAATGCACACGATGCATATATATTGTCGAAAATGACCAATTTAGAAAACGAAGTTAACATACAAAATTGAAAAAAACTTTTTTATATTCCATGTTTTGGGAAATAAAAAAAGCACATGAAATAATTCATTCTTCTGTCATCCCTATATCTCCTTCGTCCTCACATCCGTCTTTCTTTCATCCCCTTCGTCGTCCTTCCGTTCTTCTCATATTTACATACATATTGAAAACCAAAAACACAAAATTAATTTTTAAACCAAACACTACCTAAGTATCTCGACAAATACTTGAAAATTTTGAAATCCTTCTACATTCGTATCCCAAAAACAGATAAATATTTGATATCCGAAAAAGCATACATTGGCACAGATATGATGGTATTCGCATTCGAAATTTATTCATTTAAATTTTTCCAAGATTATAATTATATTAGTTTATTTTATTTTAATACAATGAATTATATATATATATATATAACTTTATTGAGGTAGCATAACAAATTATACGTATATTAATTGCTCAAATTTATTTATTATCATCATTGTTTGTGTTGGGGTTTTAGGTTTATAAAGAATTGGGTCAAGGAAAATCGAGACGAGGGATTTCCAGAGTGGTTGACTTATCGGACCTACTTGATTATCTATACATTTGCAGTAATAATTTACCAGTCCTTACCCCTGATAACAATCTTTTTTCCTCATTTGTTTGGCATGGGAAAATGATCCATTGGCATTCGAAGCATTATAGGCCAACAGCTAATTACCCTCTTATAAATTAGTGTGTAATTCATGCATTGCATATGATAAAATTGTACAAGCACCGTATTCATAAATATTAATAAAAATAGAAATTATTTACGTAGTATATGGTAAATATGTTGCCTTATCCGTTATAAATCAAACTTTTTTATCAGTATTTATGTATATAACATTTGTTAAGTGAATTATGTATTTTTATATTCGAATGAAAATTTGATTTTACCATTTTGTTAATAAGAATCATATTGAAATTAACAGCTTTTAAAGACTTGTTAGAAAAATTAATAATTATTATTTACTTGAATTTATTTAAACATTTTATATTTAAGTATTAAATTGATTATTAATTTAAATATATACACTTAAATGCAAAATAATAAGTTTGAATCAAAAAGAACTTTTGTGGTCAATATTATAAAAAATGTAGGTATTTGAGTGTAAAACCATTTGAAAGCCTGTCTTTCGATACCATTGGATTTAATTTAAAATGTATCTCATTAGGTCTAAGTGAATATATGCGAAAGTACCCTTTCCAAAATCATTAAAAAGAGTTTGGAGAAAAACAGATGGCTTCGGTACCATCCATTCGAAAGCTTAAAACATTTAAGTAAAACAACTGAAGGACAGCGTCAAAACCCCCTTTCGACATCATTGCCTTCCAAACCTTTGAACCCATTCGAAAGCATTTAGGAAGTACTTAGTATAAGTTTAAAAAAAAAGCTACCCTTTGAAAGATTGACGACTTCAATACACTCGAAAAGTAGAAGAACGGCAGCAGGGTTTCGACTAGGTTGAAACCACTTCTTTTGAAATCATTATTTTGTAAATAAAGGAACTCATTCAAAAGCTTATACTTTAAAACCCAAGATGATAACCTCCTTCGAAAGCTATTTAGAAAACCCCTTTCGAAAGCATATATTTTGACTCCTTCGAAAGCTTTTAGTAAAACAAAGAAGGCGCTTATCTTTTTGAAAACAAGGCAAAGGTTTCGACCCCATCGGAAGCTATGCTTTTGACACTATGCCTTCCGTCTTCCTCCAATCAACTACGTACCAACATAGTTGATACCATGCGTATTGATTTCGGTTTAGTTGGTTTCGACCTAATAGGTTTTGATTTGATTGAAGGCGGAAGCTATGAGTCGAAAGGTGCTTCTCATAGAGGCGAAATCTACTTTTCTGGGTAAACCTGATTTAATGCCAATTAAAGCAAACACTTTCTAACCAACATGCCCACTTGTAAACAAGTGGTTGAATGCCTCAACTTTCAAATTCTTTATAAAAATAATTGCCGCATAATTTCAAATCTAAATCAAGATTAATTTAGCAATCAAGCCCTTCAGTTAAGCAAAACTAGTTATGCAAATAAGTCCTTCTTTCTAAAATAATTTAATTTCCGTAGCAAATCTCTTAGGAAAAATCCTCAAAAATTACAGAAATCCACCGTCAATATATTATCTAACATATATAATTCAGTTTCAAATTCTCAATATAATTTCTAAAATAAATTTCTAAACCCAATTAACCATATTTTCCATTGAAAATTCATATTAAATTTTCCATGGCTTGGAAATTTACAAAAATTAAAACCCATCTTCAAAATCATATTTTACAGAACATATCGGCACTATAAAATCATTTACAATTGGTTTTGCCCTAAAACCGTGTAAATCCTTATTTAAATATTTTGATTTAAATCAAACATATTATAATTCAAGCATATCATCATCGAAAACATCGTAAAAATGAATTTAATCATAAATCCGAAAACATATGATCATAAAAAAAATAGAGATGGTACAAATTATTATTCACCTTGAATATGATAAGGAGATTGGATTGAGACTAAGATTTTTTTTCTCCTTGCTTTAATTCCAAAGCTTTAGATTGAACTTCTCTTACTTTCTTCCTTGTAATGGTCGGCCTTGCTTGGATTTATGTTTGTATTTTGTTTTTGTATAATGACATGAAAGGGAAATTGAAACGTGAATGGTGCAAGGAATGAAAATATATAAGGTAATGGAAATAGGGTGCAGTAATTACCCTTATGTTTACTTAATTAACATTTAACCATTTATAAGCCCATTTAAGTTATTAAGCTCGACCCTTAGTTTTATTTTCAAATCTCAATCTCCTTATCTCTTGTAATGACCCGTATTTTTGATAATTAAAAATATTAAGTTTAATAAGATTTTGGGATTTAATATTGTCAAAAATTAAATTTTATGATTTATTAATGAAAAAAGGTTAGAATATATATTTTGATCTTAAATGAATTCTAAAAATGACAAGTTCAATGAGGTAAGGGTGGTAACACAAATTAGAATATAATTTAATGTTATTGATTTGAATACAACCAATAACTGTTTGAATGAAAATTTAACTGATTGTAAATAATAAGTGTTAATAAAGAATGAAATGATTGTTTATTTCTAAATCAAATATAAATGTAAAGTTTAATTTGGTTATAATTATGGGCTTTGATAGGGAATAAAATAAACAATATAATTTATTAAAGGAGTCATATGTCATTTAATTGAAATTTGTATTAGCATTGATAAGTAAATTTATTAACCTTTATTTGTAAATAATAATTTTATAAATGTGTTTAAAAGATTAAGATGTAACAATTGTTCTCTTTCCAAACGTGTTTTACCCTTATTCATTTTTTATTTCATAAATCTCTTCCTCTAACTTTCCATTTTCAAAACGCGCTTGCATTATTTCTTTTGCCTGAACTTTTCTCTCTCTTATAAAAAAATATGAGCAACTTATTTTCACGAAGGCAATCTTTCCCATTTGTTTGCAAATCCATTTCCTAAAGCCTCCTTCCTTCATGCATGAACCATCGTGTCATTTTTTCCGTTGATTCTCCAGGCTTTAGAAACATGAGTAGGCTTCAAAATTCTTAACATGAGTAACTAATTTTTTTTATTATTAAAATGTGTGCATATGTTTTTATATTTCATTTTCATAATATTCCTATAACTTGAATATCTTTTTTATACGAACTCTGATTGAAGTGTGGTTTCTTCTGTTGGGTTCGTATCAGAACTTCGGACAATATGAAACTGGTTTGGTTGAATTTGGAGACCGTTGGACTTTTGGGCTTCTATTGGGTTTTCAATGGGATTTAAAATCAAAGGTGAGTGTTAAACTCACTCATGCAATACTAAAATTTCCATTGAAAGATAAATCAAATTTATGATGTAATACATAAATCTTTGATTGTTGATTTGAATTTACATTTGAATTGACGTTAAATTGAATTGACATTAAATTCATATTGAAATTTAATTGCTAGTTTAACACCCCGACAATTGATAACTAGTAACTGTCGTGATATATTGGTTGATTTGGATGTTGGTTGAAATGGGTGCTTATTGGTTGATATATCGGATGTATGGTTGTTTATTTATCTTGATACATCCTTTTTATCATCTTGTATATTATTGACATCAATTAAATAGTCATTTGAATCATTTTAAAATCGGATAACTATAACAATTAAATTATGGTTTGAAATGATATATACCTGTACAATTGAATTTGTAAAAATGATCACTTAGACACAGGGTAGAAAATTATATACGGACACCGAATTTGATTAAATTGAACAATTTTTAAAATCTTGAAGTTGGATTGACTCGAATGATATTGTTTTAAAGGAAATAATAATTTGGATTTATATGATTTAATTATATCCTAATTCGAGCTTGAAAATTTGAAATTGAAACTGCTTAATTAAAATTGTTTAAAGGATTTAACCTGGAATCCTAAAGCTGAAATTGAGATATGATGTAAATGTCTCAGAATTGAATCATTTGAAAGGTCTAAGTTTTAATTTAAACTTTGGATTTATTTTAATTAAAGTGGTTTAAATTGGTATTTTGAATTTTGATTAGGAGATGGAAAATCGCATAATATCTCTAGAACCATTGCACTCATTTTTTACTTGTTACCGATTTAACTTACATAAGAACTTTTAGTTCCAACTCGAGTGTTTTGTCTTTCCATCACGCTTCGGTCAGCCTGAGTATTTTAGTGTTTCCAAGACGTTATTCCTTGAAGAAGAAGAAGATGAAGATTGGTGATCTTTCTGCTGCATAATTTGGTATATTTATTTATTGTACTCTAACAAATGTAACAACCCAGAATTTTCGATCCCGAAAATTCCAAATAGTTAGGAAAATAAGAAAGAGATAGAAGAAGAAACAGAAAACCAAACTCAGAATCTTACATTCGCAGCGGATAAAATATAATATCAACTAATAACAATTATACAAGAAGCTGTATCAATTAAATTACATGCACAACATCAGAGTTACAACATTTACACAAACATTGGACGGTTAAAATCGCATGTCACAGATATACAACAACATATCACAGTGGAAACACTCCATACGTTCCTGCCATCCAGCTCGCCTCCTGAGCTCCAGAACGTCCTTACCTGAAAATCTATAATAATCGGTCTAACCCGAGCATTACATTGATGTTGTAAAATGTGTAATAAAACAGATATTGTAAAACAGCTTCATGAACTGTTTATTTGATTATTATATTTGAACAGCTTCAAAGATGAATACCAAATACCTAAATTTTTATTCTATAATCGAATTAAGTTATAAACACAAGTAAATGAAGTAGAAGCTTAAGTAATATCTTATGGAATGATTCATTAATGACTTAAATATTTATTGAAAAATAAATTATGTAAGAGATTGATTGATCTTTGTATAAATAAATGAGTATTAAAAATGAATGAAAAATAAATGATGTGTTAAAGAAACCAATGGAATAAATACGTAAGTTGGGCGTAGATCATTTTATTCGCACAACAGTTCTGATTCAGATTCGAATACATGTATTGTAGTAATTCGCACCAGTCCGAATTAGAATTTTTTGCTCGATTCTTGACGGCGAACATTTGATACGAATTTTTGATATGAATTTAAAGTTTCCTATCATAGTTATGGCTATGCAAGGAGAACGAATATTTTTAATCAAGAAACCGTATCAGAGTCCACACTAGAATGATTGGGTTATCAATACTAGTTCGAAAGTGGAATCTATGTATTCAAGCAAGTGAATGGATTTGATATTATGTACAAATGATATATGTACATCTTACGAACTTTAATAATAAAATGTTGTTCTATGATTATTGCTTTTGATTGCTATACTATTTTGGTTGCATGTAACTGATACATTCCATTAGAATTTCGTGTAGAAGTGCATCATACTTATTAATTGCATTACATTGCTTTGTTGCATATGATTATTGTATTGTGTTTTATTGGTATTTATGATAGAATATTTGCCAGTTTATCATGTTTAACTATCTTGAATTATGTAAGCAAGATACAGGTTTATGAAAGCAATAAATGTTGCTTTATGTTTCATAAATAAAGTTTTGTTTACGCCACAAATAGGTACGTTTTCAGATTACGATTATGTAGCGGTATTTTATTGTTTTTTCCATGGTTTGAGATGCTTTATTGTTGAAATATGAATATACAATGTAATTATTGATATTGTTATTTTTCCAGAAATAGCCGCGTAAAGGAGATGCTGCCGAAATTTTTCGTAAATTTAGGACATAGAAATTTTTCATGAAAGTTGAGTTATTGTCGAATTTATATTAAACAAAATATGTAAGTTTAATTGTGTATAAATTGACTATTTTGAATAAAATAGATCAAATTCCTTGATTTCTTCTTGTTCCTTTTCGAGGACGAGAAATTTGAGTGGGAGAGACATATTTTTGATAATTAAAAATATTAAATTTAATAAGATTTTATGATTTAATATTATCAAAAATTAAATTTTATGATTTATTAATGAAAAAAAGTTAGAATACATAACTTGATCTTAAATGAATTCTAAAAACGACAAGTTCAATAAGGTAAGGATGGTAACACAAATTAAAATATAATTTAATGTTATTGATTTGAATATGACTAATAACCGTTTAAATGTAAATTTCATCGATTGTAAATAATAAATGTTAATAAAGAATGTGATGATTGTTTATTTCTAATTGGAATATAAATGTAAAGTTTAATTTGGTTATAATTGTGGAGTTTAATAGGGAATAAAATAAATAATATATTAAAGGAGAAATCATATGTCATTTAATTGAAATTGGTTTTAGCATCGATAAGTTAATTCATTAACATTTGTTTGTAAACAATAATTTTATAAATGTGTTTAAATGACTAAGACGTAACAATTGTTCTATTTCTTGTTTTATTTTTAATCCGTTTGAAATTAATTTGGAAATCAATGAAATTTAGTGTAATTGAAGTATTTTAGTAATATGAGAAAGGATATAAATGTAGAGTGACGAGTGCAATAAAATGAAAACTTTGTTTAATAAACACATAAGATATTGTTTGATTTAATATAAAGAACATTTAAAAAATAAAAAAAATAAAAGTGTGTGTCAAAAACTAAATTGTAAAACTAGAACTTTATACGGTTGTAATTAAAATTTGGAATTAATTTAGTATATAAATACTAGGTTTAATATGGAAATTGGGATTTCAAGGGAAAACAATTGGGTTAATTATCTTTCTAGTATTAGGGTATGTTTTGAGATTTAATTATTGTAATTGACAGTAATTAAATCATAGCAATTAAATCTTGCCATTAATAAGAAATAGAAGTAAATGGTAATTAATTAGTGATGATATTTGCAATTTACGTTTTGTGTTAAAAAATATAATGAGAATTTCAATGTGAAATATTAAGTTCAAATTGTGAGTACTCAAATTCCTTACAAATATAATGATAATAGGATATCAACTGATAAAGAAACAATGTGGTTGTATGACGTATTATTTATAACTCTTTAATGGGATAATCTTTAAATATATGTTAGTTTTAAAGGGGGAGGTGCTAATTGTAACTTAATGTGTAATAAAAAGAAATATGTTTCGATAAAAATGAAAGAAAAGGATTGATTTATTGAAAAGAATATCTTTATTAAATAAAGTGAATGTTTCATTTGTAAATATGAAGATAATTTCATTAAAACAAAGAATTGAATTTTGTTGTATGTTTCTAATTGGAATATTTGATTTATTTAAATATTCAAACTTGATTTGAACTTAATTTATAAAAAAACAATAATAAAATGGTAAGAAAACAACTAAAAGGTTTGGTTAAAATTTTGATTTGTCATAGTTAGCATATTTACATAGGAAATTTATTTCATCCAAATCTGAACTTGGAGTCTCGGTTCATCTTTTACTGTATGTACTGGCGATCCCCATTATGTTAATTACAGTGTTTAATTTTATTTACTGTGTACTAAATAAAAATATATATGTGTGTGTAAATTTGAGTGTATTGGGGTTAATAAATTATGTTAAAATAAACGATTTTTTATTTGAGTATATTAGATTTATTCTTTCCATGTACGGTCTATCTTCTCAAATTTAAATTATGGCTTTTATATATTTTATTTTATTATTATTACTTTCTTTTATTAAATACATGGCTCTTTTGATTTTTCAGCAAATTTTATTTATTTACACGTGAGCCTTGCCATGAAATGTTTCCTATATGTTAATGAAATTAATTGAGGTAGCGCACGTTTTGAAATTTTATACCAAAAGATTTGCTTGCTATGTAAACATGTCTTATCAAATTCCAACGTGTGTCTTTCATCCTTTGTTAATTACCTACATGTTAGTCTCTTTTCATTTTGCAAATTTACATCTTCTTGTATCCTTCCCTTTCATATTCCAATTTCCAAATGTGCTTTACCCTTATTCATTTTCTATTTCATAAATCACTTCCTCCAACTTTCCATTTCCAAAACGTGCATCCATTATTTCTTTTGCCTGAAATTTTCTTTCTCTTCTAAAAAAAAATTTGAGCAACTTATTTTCACGAAGCCAGCCTTTTCCATTTGTTTGCAAATCCATTTCCTAAAGCTTCCTTCCACCATGCGTGAGCCATCGTGTCATTTTTTCCGTTGATTCTCTAGGCTTTAGGAACACGAGCAGACTTCAATATTCTTAACATGAGTAGCTAATTTATTTTATTTTATTATTAAAATGTGTGTACATGTTTTTATATTTTATTTCATAATATTCTTATAACTTGAATAACTTTTTCATACAAACTCCTACAGACGTGCGCTTTCTTCCGTTGGGTTTGTATCGAAATTTTGGACAATATGAAACTTGTTTGGTTGAATTTGAAAATTGTTGGATATTTGGGCTTCTATTGGATTTTTAACGGACTTGAAGTCAAAGGTGAGTGATTAAACCAACTCACGCAATACTAAAATTTCCATTGCAAGTTGAATCAAATTTATGATGTGATATATAAATCTTTGATTGTTATTTGTTGATTTAAATTGAAATTTGAGTTGATGTTAAATTGAATTGACATTAAGTTGAATTGACATTAAATTCATATTGAAATTTAATTGCTAGTTTAATACCCTGATAATTGATAACTAGTAACTGCAATGATATATTGGTTGATTTGGATATTGATTGAAATGGATGCTTATTGGTTGATATGTTGGATGCATGGTTGTTTATTCATCTTGATATATCCTTTTTATCACCTTGTATGCTATTGACATCAATTAAATGGTCATTTGAATCATTTTAAAATTGGATAATTATGACAACTAGTGTGAGGCCCGTACTTTGCATACGGCCAGATTAGGAAATAAAACCTCTTTTGAAATTTATTTTCTTTGGTAGAAGATTATATTTTAGTAAAAAAATATACAACATCAGAAGAGGAAAAACGATCATTACTTCAATGGCACTTTACGACTGTAATTCAAATAAGGTATGCATCTTATGGTTACAACATAATATGCCTCTGCAACCAATTAGCATGCAACCTACTTGTTACCGCCCTTCTTTATAAATTTGAATCTCACCGTTTATGTAGTAGAGGAGTGATGTATCTTAAATTTTATTTTGTTTTTTTCTTGATACAACTGACTGTTAGACAAACATAGTTCAAAAGCATAAATTGATTGTTGAACAAAGTCACATCATTGTGGTGTTATTTAGAAACAAATTGTTTGTCAAATAGTGAAAAACAATTATACTGGGCACAAAGGCATGTAAACTTCCCAAAGGTCTTAAAACAAACTCTTCACTACTTCCCATGTTAACTAATTGATTTGAGGCTGACAACAAAAAAGAAGGCGAAAGCATAATTCAATATTTTTAAGAACTAAAGACATATTCCAATCCAACTCCTTCCACCATTCTGCATAGTCTAAGGGTTGTATTTATGTCAACATTACACTTACACTTTTTCCTGAATGATATATTCAAGCTTTATACCAGGATTCTCCATGGAAGCTTAGATGTTGTCGACGGCTTCTTTATCTCATATATTCATTATGTAGGTTGCAGTTTTATCAAGCTTGTTAAATTTGATCTGCTGAGGTTGACGTACATTTGAGGAGGTAGTGGCATTGCCTTTAATAGGAATTGGGTCATCATCACTCACTATTTTGTCATGGACCTAAAACCTGTAGAGCTTTTACACCAATACACATCATTTGATAGTTCCATAATTGTTTGTCAGATGCAGTGGCAGAGCTAACTTTAAAGATCAGCTAGGCCGGAAAATGAAAACAAATCGATAATCCCACATCACCCAAAAATGGTAAAGTAAAGTTGTATATATATCGGTAGGTGCTCTTTTAGGTTGAACAACTTAGAATGGTTTGAGTTAACATGATGGCTGCTCAGGCTCACCTAGGGTTGAAGTTCTGATTTTAGCTGTGGCAGAATTGGTGTGCTTTGTGTCTGCTAATGTAACAATGAATTTTGAAAGTAGAGCCAAGGCCCTAGCAGGCCATACCTTGCCACTGCCCCTAACCAGATGTTGCCACTTATATAAAGGGTAATTTGGGAAATTCAAAAAGACACGGTTGAATTCTATTTATGGAATTCTCATTATTAATAGTAGAGATTAAATTATGGGTTAAAATTATATATGCCCGTACAATTGAATTTGTACAAATGATCACTTGGACATAGGATAGAAAATTATATACGGACACCGAATTTGATTAAATTGAATGGTTTTAAAAATTTTGAAGTTGGATTAATTTGAATGATATTGTTTTAAAGGAAATAATAATTTGAATTTATATGATTTAATTATATCCTAATCCGAGCTTGAAAAGTGAAATTGAAACTACTTAATTGAAATTTTTTAAAGGATTTAACTTGGAATCCTAATGCTGAAACTGAGATATGATGTAAATGTAACAAAATTGAATTACTTGAAAGGCCTAAGATTTAATTTAAACTTTGGATTCATTTTAATTAAAGTGGTTTAAATTATTATTTTGAATTTTGATTAGGAGATGGAAAATCCTGTAACATCTCTCCAACTACCGCACTCATATTTTACTTGTCACTGATTTAACTTACATAAAAACTTTTACTTCTGACTCGGTGTTTTATCTTTTCATTACGCTCGCGAAGAGGTTTGTAACAACCCGCATAATTAATGATTATATATTTAAATATTTTATTTAAATATAGCGTCATTAGTCGGATTTAGGTCCGAAATGTTACTTTTTGCAAACAGTCGAACCGAGACTCGAAACCACTTCCATTGAGTCCAAAATGGCGTTTGCGATCTTTTTGAGTATAAACTTTGATATGTTTGGAGTAAGTCGAATTTTGCTATTTGCTAAGTGGGCTTTTAGGTTTGGGTTCAACCAACTCATCCTATACCTCAACTCAGCCCCCTCTCCTCTCCACTCACTCATTTCATTTCATAAAACTCAAGCACAACTGAAAATGGGGGAAGAGAACGGGAAATAGAAATTCCAAGCCCTAGTTTACTTTGCAAACTTGAATTATTGCTCCAAAATCAAAGTGAAGCTATTGGTAAGCCTTCTCTTCATCTTCTCCAACTCTTTTCCTCTTCAATTTCATAAAGTTTCCCAAACCTAACTTAGGAAATACTTGTTTTGATCTTAGATTGAAGCTTGCAGAGTTGAAGTGGAGAGTGGTTGGTCTTTACTTTGCATTTGAGCTTCTCATCCCTGTTTTTGAGTTAAAATGTGAGATTTTTATCTCACATCTATGTATTCAACTATGTTGGATTTTTAGGATTGAATTTCCCAACATAGTTGCATGTTTATTTGCTTTCGATTTGGTTTGATTCAATGAATTTGCCAATTTATGATTTTTGAAGCCAAATCTATGAAATCCTTATATGGTTGATGGTTACGTAGTTTGGAGTGTATCGGTGAGTCGTTAAGGTTGGGTAGTCGTTTGACGTAAGCCCCGTAATCCTCACTCATCCGATCGCTTTTGATTTGTTTTGGCCATCTATGGTTTAGGTTCAGGAAATGCCTAAACATCAGGTTTCAGACGTCTGAAATCTTATTTCCAGACGTCTGAATATATTACTGGGAATTTTCTTTCCCCAGTATTCCGACTCTGAATTAAAGCCCCCAGACGTCTGAATTGGTTCGATTGCAACCAGTAAGGAAATAGGCTTAAAAAGCCATTTTCAGACATCTGAACTATATGGGCCAGACGTATGAATTAGATGGAAAACCTTTAATTTTCCAGATTCAGACGTCTGAACCATATACTTAAGACGTCTGAATCTACTGTCTTTTGCCAATTTGCCTATTTTGCTTGTTTTCCAAATTTAATCGACGCGTGTTGATTCCAATTAGTTATTTATGCATATTTGACTTTTATGATTCCTTTTTGATTTCATACACGGGTTTTTATAGAATGATCTCTTCAAATGCTATTAAAGCTCGTTCTCTAATTTATAAATTCTATTTAAAACACATACACAATTTCGCACTTTGAGCGAAGTGGAAAGGAGATTAAATGGTTAGGTAAAACACAGACCATGAATCTGTGCGTTTATCTTTCTGATTAATCCCCAACCTATTCGATTGATTGTTTTGACCTTTGGTCTGGTTTACCGATGAGATGAGGTAAATTTTGTACCGCTTTGAGTGTGAAATTGACTGACGGATAGTAAACCGTTTAGTGCGAACGGGTGGTTATGGGACTCACGTTGCCACTTTTCGGATTCCTTTTCGAGAGTTGTGACACATTCTGCCGGTTAGTGGTGTCCAGTACTGGGCCTCTGAACCTTCACCACTACGGTTTGTTGCCTTTGGGATAGTGTCTTCGGACTGTCTCCTTCAGGTTTGTTGCCTTCGGGTATGTTGCCTTCGGGTATGTTGCCTTCGGGTTTGTACCTTCAGGTTTGTACCTTTGGGTTTGTTGCCCTATTATATTGCTTTTGGAGTTGGTCATTCATCACCGCTCGAGTGATATTGGGTTTGGAGTCTTCGGGCTCATGGATCCTTGTTTATACAGTACTGAGCACATGCAAATTTTCTGTTGTTTCATTGATATGTATATTCCCTAGGTATCGCCCTACGGTGTTGGTCTTTTCGAGCCACACGATATGTAGCGGTTACCTTGCGAAACTTGTCTTACCTTCATTGGTATTTGTTATTGCCTTTTTGGCTTGTTTTGGGATATTCATATCCTTTGTTATTATGTTGCCAATGATATGAGGCTTGTCTTGTTATGATTCATCTTTTGTTAGATGATTGTGTTATCTCTTTTAGAGATATTCATTATACTTTATGACCTTGCTGGTTTATTGTTGTTCAGTTTATCTAACTGATTTGTTTAGCTAGACTGACCCATGTATTTTATACTCGGGTCAGACCGAGATGTTTCAGGTTAGGTGCTTTTGGACTTAGCCTATTTTGCTTCCACATGGACTACTCCGCTAGCTTCTTTTTGATATGGCTTTTCGCGTAGTCCCATTTTGTAGTAACTCTGATATACATGTATTCTTTTGACTCGTCTATATATTGTGGTTTGCTATACCACTTGACATGTATCAGTTTGTATACTCTGTTATGTGTCTATATATGTGTATATGATGATCTACTGTTCTGTGATGTATATTACATTTGAGTTGTTATATTCTGTTCTATAGATCCTCCAGCCACCTATGGTTTTGTTTTGAGTATTTATTGGATATGTCGATCTTCTTGTGTGACAATTGTCATTGTATTCAATAGATAGTTAGAGCAAGGCTATAGATGGTCTCTCCTAACCAGCCTTATTCTCCATGTTAGTTGGCGGCATTACCCTGCAGTGTCCTTGGCCACCGTGGTTATAGAGGTGGGGCGTCACAGCTTGGTATCAGAGCCGAGTTCAGAACAAAATACAATAAACACAAAATAGAAGCACATATTCTGGTACATCAAAGTGTATAAGTGTTACAAATCTTTGAACCATCGTGCCTCTATATTACTTCTGTGCCTTGGTGGTAGATAGAATGTCGGAATACGTCTAGGAATGCATTTTGTTCCATAGTATTCCACATTTGAATTAATGATATCTACCTTGTGAATAATCTTGTTCTTATCTTACTTTCAGCATATGGCTAGAAGAGGCAGGGGACGACGTTCGGATGCTGGGCAATCCAGTGGCTCACATCCGGATGGCGTTTATATGTCTACCGATCAGTTTTTGGAATTATTTAGGAGCACTCAGCCTCCAGTTCCTCCTCGAGTATCTCCACCTCGCAAGTCTTCCTTTGCACGTCTGTGCAGTGATTTTTCTCATCTTGGAGGAAAGCAGTTTAAAGGCTCCGAGTCTGTTCTTGAAGTCCAAGCTTGGCTTCGCACGTGTGAGCGTATCTTCTCTCGCATGGATCTTTCTGATCATGATAGAATTCTTGTAACTTCTAGCTTATTACAAGAGCGTGCCCTTGATTGGTATGAGCTTCTTATAGCTGAAATTGATGAGGCTACTCTTTCTTGGACTCAGTTTCGGGGACGATTCGAACTCAAGTTCGTTCCTGAATCTGAAAATGTTTTATTGACCCGTCGCTTCCTTGAGTTGAAGCAAGGGAAGTCTTCTATTTTTGAGTATGTTGCATCATTCGAGGCTTTATCTAAGTATGGTCTAATTCATTAGCACTTCTTATAAGAAGAATCTGAAGTTTGTCTCTGGTCTTAAGAAATATCTTAAGAAGTCTTTGTTGCTCCAGCTTAAGCTCTCTTTTAAGGAGTTGGTTGATTCGGCACTTCATCTCGAAGCTATCGAGAAGGAGTGTGATAGTGGTGATGAAGTTGAGGTTTCCAAGAACCCCAACAAGAGGCAGTTTCCATTTCAAAAATCTAGGTCTTTTCCTTCTAAGAAGAAGAAGACTGGTGGTTCTAATTCTCAGCCTCATTCTGCTGGAACAGCTTTCATTCGGAAGTGTTTCAATTGTGGTTCTCCTTATCATATGATTCGAGCTTGTTCTAAGCCTCTCTTCTGCCGTTATTGCAAGAAGTAAGGTCGTCATGTTTCCACCTGCCTTACTGTTCCTGCTGGTGCCAAGTCTAGCAAGCTTTATGCTGCTAAGGCTTCTGAAGGTCCTTCTCAGCCCAAAGGTATATCTCCATCTATTTTGGAAGGCTCTATTTTATTTCATATTCATAGTATACGAGTTCTTTTTGATACGGGTGCTTCACATTCTTTCGTATCGAAAAAGCTCGTCGATGATTTATCTTTTGATGTTTCTTGTATGGTTGCTTCTTTAAGGATTGCGAATCCTATTGGGGATCCACGACCCTTAGCATGCTTTGTGATGATGCTGAGATTGTTTTATGTGGCTTTTCCTTTCGTGCGAATCTGCACGTTATTTTTTGCCTGGGATTTGATATGATTTTGGGTATGGACTGGCTAGTGAGATACGATGCTAGAATTATTTGTTCTGAGAGGATTTTATACCTTCGAAATCCAGATTCATTTACTCAGCTATCACTTGTTCTTCGGGATGTGGATAATTTTGAAATGGCTTTATATTCTCTTGATTCTCGAGATGATGATGATGATATATCTCGTATTCCTATTGCTTGTGACTTTTGTGATGTTTTCGAGCTTGTTTCGGGTTTGCCACCCAAGCGGGCAATTGAGTTCCGCATTGATCTCATTTCAGGTGCGCAGCCAGTTAGTCGTCCTCCCACGAGGATGTCTACAAAGGAAAATGAGGAACTCAAGAAGCAGCTTTTAGAGCTTGAGTCCAAGCAGTTGATTCAGTCCAGTTTTTCTCCATGGGGATCTGCGGTCGTCTTCGTGAAGAAGTCCGATGGAACTCTTAGGCTTTGCATTGACTATCGCAAGCTCAACGAGTTAACTATCAAAAACAGGTATCCATTGCCTAGGATCAATGATATGTTTGATTTATTGAGTGGTGCTAAGGTCTTTTCTCAGCTCGACCTTGCCACGGATTTTCATCAGTTACGAGTCGCGGAGGATAGCATACCTCTTACCGCTTTCCGCACTCGTTATGGTTCTTTTGAGTGGCTCGTTATGTCGTTCGGTTTGACGAACGCTCCTGCTTTCTTTGTCGATCTCATGAATCGAGTATTTCGGGAATATCTCGATAAGTTCGTCCTTGTGCTTATTGATGACATCCTTATTTATTCTAAGTCTGAAGCTGAGCATGCTAATCACTTGAGAATTGTCTTGAGTACCCTCCGTCACCATCAGCTTAGAGCCAAATTCTCCAAGTGCCATTTTTGGGAGAATAAGGTTAAGTTCTTAGGCCTTGTTGTATCTTCCGATGGCGTTTCAGTCGATCCCTCAAAGATCGAAGCCATCCAGAATTGGAAGAGGCCTGAGAATGTACACGAGATTCTTAGTTTCCTGGGATTGGCGGGGTATTACCGTCGGTTCATTAAGGATTTTTCCCGTGTTGTGCTTCCTCTCACCCGCCTTACTCGGAAAGGCATTCGTTATATTTGGTCCGATAAGTGTGAAGCTTCCTTTCAGACATTAAAGGAACTTCTCACTAATGCTCCTATTTTGGTGGTTCCCGAAGGGAATCATGATCTTGTGGTCTACACCGATGCTTATGGTAGTGGTCTCGGTGCTCTTCTTATGTAGAAGGATCGGGTAGTTGCTTATGCTTCTAGGCAACTACGTCCAAGTGAAGTTCGTTATGCCACACATGATCTTGAGTTAGCTGCCATTGTCTTTGCCTTGAAGATTTGGCGGCACTATTTATTGGGCGAGTGCTTCATTCTCTATACCGATCTAAATCCTTGAAGTATTTGTTCACTCAGAAGGAACTCAATATGAGGCAACAGCGTTGGCTCGAGTTTCTTGCCTCCTATGACTTTGATATCCAGTATACCCCGGGTAAGGGTAATCGTGTTGCTGATGCGCTTAGTCGCAAACATTCGGCTATTGTTTCTATGATGCTTGCCGAATGGGATATTCTTGAGACTCTATCTTTGTGTGAAATTCGTGATCGAGGTTCATTTTCTGATTCTCCTATTCTATTATTTAGTTTGGGAGCTCGACCCATTTTGTTGGATCGTATTGTCGATGCTCAGCGGCGTGATCCAGAGCTGTTGCATCTTATTCAGCTTTGTAAGTCTGGATCCTGTGATAAGGCGTTGCGGGATTTCAACATTGATTCTCATGGGTGTCTTCGCAAGAAGAACCGTCTTTTTGTGCCTTCTGATTTTGCACTTAGGCATGACATTCTAGATGATTGTCACCGTTCTAAGTATATTATTCATCCCGGTAGTAGTAAGATGTATGCTGATATGCGTCGTCTTTATTATTGGGAAGGCATGATGCGCGATGTGGCAAGTTATGTGAGTAATTGTATAACTTGTCAGCGTATTAAGGCCAAACATCAGCGTCCTTCGGGTCTTCTTTAGCCTCTAGAGATTCCATTGTGGAAATGGGATCAGATTTCTATGGATTTCATTGACGGCCTACCTCGTTCGAGATTGGGCCATCTAGCATCTGGGTTATTGTTGATCGCCTCACTAAGTCTGCTCATTTTATTCCTACTAAGTCTAATAAGACTGCTTCGCATTTGGCTAAGTTTTATGTCAAGGAAATCGTGAGACTTCACGGTGTTCCTAGTTCTATTGTGAGTGACCATGATCCCTTATTCACGAGTCATTTTTGGCAGAGTCTTCAGCAAGCTTTGGGAACAAAGCTTAATTTTAGCAGCTTATCATCCAGGGTCTGACGGACAGACTGAACGGGTGAATCGTATCTTGGAAGATCTCTTTCGTATTTGTATTTTTGATTTTGGTGGTAGCTGGAAGGATCACCTACCTCTTGTAGAGCTCTCCTACAACAATAGTTTTCAGTCTAGTATCGGTATGGCTCCTTTCGAAGCCTTATACGGAAGGCCATGTCGGTCACCTTCTTGTTGGATGGAATCTAGGGAGAAGCTTATTCTTGGCCCAGATTTTGTTCGTGACTCTTCTGAGAAGATTGATTTGATTCGTTTGAGAATGAAAGAGGCACAGAGCCGCCAGAAATCCTACGCGGACAACCGTAGGAAACCTCTCGAATTCTCAGACGGTGATCATCTTTTTATTCGTGTTTCTCCTTTGAAAGGGGTGATGCGCTTCAGTACGACTGGGAAATTGGCTCCTCGCTTTATAGGACCATTTTCTATTACTAAATGTATTGGTCCTGTGGCTTATAGAGTTTCGCTTCCTGCTCATTAATCTGGCATTCACGACGTGTTTCACGTCTCTCAACTTCGAAAGTGTCTTCGAGGGTCGGATTCTGCTATCGATTCTCCTGATTTGCAAGAGCTTGAGGTCTCACCGGACTTATCTATTGTAAAGAGCCTATTCGCGTACTTGCTACGGAGGTGCGACACCTTCGAAACAAGGGCATGCCGCTCGTTAAAGTTCAATGGTCCGCTAACCCCAATGACTGTACTTGGGAAACAAGAGAGTTTATCGAGCGATCCTATCTGGGCTTCCTATCTTCGCTTGGCAGTGGTGAGAATATCTTTTCGTCTCAACCTTATTTCCTTTTCTTTTGATGTATGTATGTATATAGTTGTTGCAAATATCGTCTCTAGGAATTGCGTGGACGCAATTTTGTTAGGAGGGGAGATCTGTAATAACCCGCATAATTAACGATTATATATTTAAATATTTTATTTAAATATAGCGTCGTTAGTCGGATTTAGGTACGAAATGTTACTTTTTTCAAACAGTCGAACTGAGACTCAAAACCACTTCCATTGAGTCCAAAATGGCGTTTGCGATCTTTTTGAGTATAAACTTTGATATGTTTGGAGTAAGTCGAATTTTGCTATTTGCTAAGTGGGCTTTTGGGTTTGGGTTCAACCAACTCATCATATACCTCAACTCAGCCCCCTCTCCTCTCCACTCACTCATTTTATTTCATAAAACTCAAGCACAACTGAAAATGGGGGAAGAGAATGGGAAATAGAAATTCCAAGCCCTAGTTTACTTTGCAAACTTGAAATCTTGCTCCAAAATCAAAGTGAAGCTATTGGTAAGCCTTCTCTTCATCTTCTCCAACTCTTTTCCTCTTCAATTTTAGAAAGTTTCCTAAACCTAACTTAGGAAATACTTTTTTTGATCTTAGATTGAAGCTTGTAGAGTTGAAGTGGAGAGTGGATGGTCTTTTCTTTGCATTTGAGCTTCTCATCCTTGTTTTTGAGTTAAAAAGTGAGATTTTTATCTCACATCTATGTATTCAACTATGTTGGATTTTTAGGATTGAATTTCCTAACATATTTGCATGTTTATTTGCTTTCGATTTGGTTTGGTTCAGCGAATTTGCCAATTTATGATTTATGAAGCCAAATCTATGAAATCCTTATATGGTTGATGGTTATGTAGTTCGGAGTGTATCCGTGAGTCGTTAAGGTTGGGTAGTCGTTTGACGTAAGCCCGACAATCCTCGCTCATCCGATCGCTTTCGATTTATTTTGGCCATCTATGGCCTAGGTTCAGGAAAGGCCTGAACATCAGGTTTCGGACGTCTGAAATCTTATTTCCAGACGTCTAAATATATTACTGGGAATTTTCTTTCCCTGGTATTCAGACGTCTGAATTAAAGCCCCCAAACGTCTGAATTGGTTCGATTGCAACCAGAAAGGAAATAGGCTTAAAAAGCCATTTTCAGACGTTTGAATTATATGGGCCAGACGTCTGAATTAGATTCTGGAAAACTTTTAATTTTCCAGATTCAGACGTCTGAACCATATACTTCAGACATCTGAATCTGCTATCTTTTGCCAATTTGCCTATTTTGCTTGGTTTTCCAAATTTAATCAACGCGTGTTGATTCCAATTAGCTATTTATGCATATTTGACTTTGATGATTCCTTTTGATTTCATACACGGGTTTTTATAAAATGATATCTTCAAATGTTATTAAAGCTCGTTCTCTAATTTATAAATTCTATTTAAAACACACACAAAATTTCGCACTTCGAGCGAACTGGAAAGGAGATTAAATGGTTAGGTAAAACACGGACCATGAATCCGTTCGTTTATATTTCCGATTAATCCCCAACCTATTCGATTGATTGTTTTGACCTTTGGTCTGGTTTACCGATGAGATGAGGTAAACTTTGTACTGCTTTGAGTGTGAAATTGACTGACGGATAGTAAACCGTTTAGTGCGAACGGGTGGTTATGGGACTCACATTACCACTTTTCGGATTCCTTTTCGAGAGTTGTGACACATTCTGTTGGTTAGTGGTGTCCAGTACTGGGCCTCCGGACCTTCACCACTACGGTTTGTTACCTTTGGGATAGTGTCTTCGGACTGTCTCCTTCAGGTTTGTTGTCTTCGGGTATGTTACCTTCGGGTTTGTACCTTCGGGTTTGTGCCTTCAGGTTTGTTGCCCTATTATATCGCTTTTGGAGTTGGTCATTCGTCACCGCTCGAGTGATATTGGGTTTGGAGTCTTCGGGCTCGTGGATCCTTGTTTATACAGTACTGAGCACATGCAAATTTTCTGTTGTTTCATTGATATGTATATTCCCTAGGTATCGCCCTTCGGTGTTGGTCTTTTCGAGCCGCACGATATGTAGCGGTTACCTTGCGGAACTTGTCTTACCTTCATTGGTATTTGTTGTTGCCTTTTTGGCTTGTTTTGGGATATTCATATCCTTTGTTATTATATTGCCAATGATATGAGGCTTGTCTTGTTATGATTCATCTTTTGTTAGATGATTGTGTTATCTCTTTTAGAGATATTCATTATACTTTATGACCTTGCTGGTTTATCGTTGTTCAGTTTATCTAACTGATTTGTTTAGCTAGACTGACCCGTGTATTTTATACTCGGGTCAGACCGAGATGTTTCAGGTTAAGTGCTTTTGGACTTAGCCTATTTTGCTTCTGCATGGACTACTCCGCTAGCTTCTTTTTGTTATGGCTTTTTGCGTAGTCCCATTTTGTAGTAACTCTGATATACATGTATTCTTTTGACTCGTCTGTATATTGTGGTTTGTTATACCACTTGACATATATCAGTTTGTATACTCTGTTATGTATCTATATATGTGTATATGATGATCTACTGTTCTGTGATGTATATTACATTTGAGTTGTTATATTCTATTCTGATAGATCCTCCAGCCACCTATGGTTTTGTTTTGAGTATTCATTGGATATGTCCATATGCTTGTGTGACAATTATCGATGTATTCAATAGATAGTTAGAGCAAGCTATAGATGGTCTCTCCTAACCAGCCTTATTCTCCGCATTAGTTGATGGCATTGCCCCGTAGTGTCCTTGGCTACCATGGGTATAGAGGTGGGGTGTCACAAAGTTATTCCTTGAAGATGAAGATTGTTAATCGTATTTATTATTATTTTTCCGCTGCATTATCTGGTATGTTTGTTTATCGTACTCTGATTGATGTTGTAAAATGTGTAATAAAACATATATTGCAAAAAAACTTCATGAACTGTTTATTTGATTATTATATTTTGTCATTTTGCTACGAGATTCTGTGTTTTCTTTCCTTCTTCTCTCTTATTTTTTTATTAAATCTCATCGACAATCCTCCCTTTTGAATGGTTTGAGTTAGACATATATGGTTTATTGTCGATTTAAACCATCCAAAAAGATGGGCCGTCACATCTCTCTACTCTTTACATTATTTTATTTAATTTACCTAATTAAATCTCTTGAATAATGTTATTAAAATTAGGGGTGTTACATATGGCATTTGTAGTTTTATATACATATTATATATATATATATATACATACATGTCTTTATTAATTAACATTAATTAATTTATTTATCAAATAAATATTTTATTTAATTGAAGTAATTTTAATTAAATATTATTAATAAATTTGAAATATTATTTAATCTACCTTAAACAATTTAAGATAAATAAATAAATACATACATACAAACACACACACACACACACACATATATATATATATATATATATTGAACTATAATATTTATAGATATATATATACATATGTACATCTTTACTACTAATAATGAGAGTTCCATAAACTGATTTCATACGTGTCTTTTTGAAATACCCGGATTGCCCTTCCATCATTAGCTTCCTTCCCACTGCATCTATTCGTTTCATTCCCCTTCTCCACTTCTAAATCCTAATTCTCTTCCTCCTCGAATTCGACCATAAAATTCCCGCTTTTATTCACCTCATATTCAATCTCATCAGTCACGTAACTTCCACGGTAGCCTCCCTCAGCGTCGATCTCCCTAAACTGCGAACCACCGGATTTTGTTTTCTAACCATGCGTCTTGGTTCCGTTATCCGCATTCTCAACGAGCAAAGCTCACTCGATTACATTGATAATCTATATCAAAGCATCGATACTTTGGATAAAAACCATTTTAATACTGAAGCATGCAAGGAAATGCTCCTTAATCCCTTCAATACAAGTGAACAGCAGTGCGAGGATTTGATTTGGGGAATCGATGAATCAAGTTCTTGGAATTTTTACAGTTGCAAAAAACATAGTTGCCGTGCGAAAACATTTTGGTATTTCAGCTTGGTACCAAAATCAAAATGCGAGTGACGATATTATGGATTTTCTTTGGTACTGGAAAAAGAGAGAAGATAGGGGTCGTAATGGAGATGGAGTTTTTGTCAGAAAGAATGTTACCTTCATAATTACCAATGATTTATGTGTCATTTCTGCTTCCACTGCGGGCATGCATACTATAATTCAAGATCTTGGAATTGAACATTTGACAATACCGAAGGAACTTGCTTTGATCTGGATGTAAAATTGGTAAGCTAATTTGTTTCATTTCTACAATGTTCATTACTCTTTACAGTTAATGCACCATCCTTACAAACATTGATATTTTCCCCCTTCTTTTGTTAAATTTTATTTTGTACGGTTCAGGATCTGGTAAAGAGTCATGGAAAGGATTAAAAACTCCCATCCTGGACAAAAATTAAAAAAATTATTTTAATATAAATTAAGAAAGGTACAATGATCCTGTTATGTAATATTAAGATATTTAATGTATTTCATTTTAAGGCTAGATTATGATAATAATCTTTTTTGTACTTTATGCTTTTTTTAATATTTGCAATATATAATTTTATACTTAAGTGTTAAATTGCAGTTACAGCACTTGCTCAAGAGATCACTTACTTCTATATCTCCAGTATGGATATTATAAAATGTTTGTAAATAGGGACAGAGGATTGCATAAAATGTGGATTATAATATTATATGTTATATACTGTCAAGTAAATAGCTTATGGCATTGTAAGGTGGGGTTTGTATACATGTAGTTTAGTTAGCCGTGTATAATGATTGCTCATATTTTTCTACCTCACTGTAAATTATGAATCACATATTGCAGTATCTAGCCTTTGACATATGCATGAAGATGCAATTAGAAGTGTATGATATCAAAGATATAAGCTTATCTTTAAAAGTACAGTTACATGAAGCAGTTTTCTACCTGAATAATTTTGAGTTTTGCTCACAGCTGAACCAGGAAAGTGTGTGCTTTTTTGCCTAAAAAGAGAATAACATACACAGCAACCAAACCAATTATATCCACCACCATGCTTAATGAATTAGTAGGCCAAGTAAAAAATACATTCCTAATCAAAAGCATACCCGAACCAGCAAATTGTCTTCCTCGGTGAAACCATCTCCAATATTGAATGGTAAAGAGGGGAGAACAGTGGAGTGGAAGTGATGGAGTGGTAACGAGACATGGATTGATTGTGAATGATAAACTGAAGAGTAGAAGAAAACTTGATATGATATTTATAGGGGTTATAGGATTTTCTAGAATTCTATGTTCTTATGATAAAGGTTTGAATATGTCATTGCAACCGGATTCGGTCGTACGATATTTATGCTTCATTATGTCCTATTTTGCTGATAGGGAGTTATAGTCATATACAAATTTAAATAACTATTGATTAGGTCTTTCTATTCAATTCACATATGGTTAGGGTCCTACGGTTAAGAAATATATAAGGATAAATATAAATCAAAAGCTTCAATCGACAAAAATATCTACGTATAAAGGGCAATTTTGGAACTGCACGGTCGGACCAAAGATTGCGCTTTCAAGCCAATTATTAATAAAGATGTATGTCAAATAGTGTTGTGGGTAAATACATCGCTAATAGTTCCTTTAAAATTAAAACATTAACACAAGTTTCATAGAATTGTATGTACGCTGGGTATTCAACATTTAGTAGATTTCTAAACTAATATTCCATAATAGTGGTTTTCATTGCTATTTTCTCAAAATTTTGAATTAAATATATCCTTAACTTGATTGAAATTATGCCTTTACTTCAAAACTCAAAAACTTATGTCAAATCATAATCAGAACAACATTTTTCAAGGAACAAAATGCGGAGACATGCACACAAATTCTGTGCCTGTATAATTCTAAATACCAGCAATTACTCAACTAATTAGAGGCAAGAAGCATCATTATTAAGCTTCCAATTTTTTTTGATTATGACTATAGTTTGATTTTGTGTAAAGGCATGTTATTATTACAATATTTCAGTAGTTCATCATGTGTAAAATTTTAATACAATTTATATTTTGAATTAGAGTTTGATCGTTCAGGGTTTTATTCATAGTTTATCTGAATTAGATTAGATCCAAAAGTAAGGCAAATGGAATCCCATTTGAAGGTTGATGATAACATAAATGGTAAGAGATGCAATCTATGTGAGCACACATATGAGAAAATACATGGTAAGTAAGAAAAAAGCTATGGCAGCTTAATACGATTTAAGTGGCAGAGCGGCCAATAAGGCAATAATTTCTGAGTCTCTTTGTCTTTTGTAAATTTGGTTATTTAAGGCATTGTAAGCATCAATTATTAGCACAGAAGGTCTGATAAAAGATTCTAGTACAGTTCCATTCAAGTGCTTGATACAAAAGTTCCAGTGCACCCGCAATCAATAGTCATAGGTATTTAAACAACGCGCGTCCTTATGTACATGATGTTTAATATACAAAATATATACCATGTTTAGATGGTAATAATTTTATTCCCTCTTTATAATTGTTTTTTTTTACTGTACAAATTGGGAAGGATGGGAAGGAAGTGAATTCATTCATTTTCTAGGCTAAGAAAATACTTTTTTGTTTAAATAAATATGGAATTCAGGGAGTTGCTGCATATTACTCACCTTTGTAAACCCTTTATGTGTCATCCATGTAAACCCTTTATGTATTCATTTAGGGAGTTGCTGCATAGTACAGTAGACCACCATTAAACTGATAATCTTCTTTGTATTCCTCCCATATTGTTATGTTACTTATTTCGCAGTATCAACTTTACTTGATGATAAGCATATGCACACTTCTGATGACAAAACCTACAGTGCGCTAATATTTTATGCTTCAGTTAAAATTTATGAATATGTTAGTTGATTCATTTGGAAGCTAACAAAATGACATGTTGATAATTTAATACAACAACGCATATCAACCCATGCTTTATTTGCCTAATAAACACCTGTAGTACAGTACGATTTGTCATTCAGTTCACTGAAAATGCATTCAATTTGACTTTTAAGATGATAGTGCCGAAACAATCCGTAGAGCTTTGAATCTTGTTGTCAATTTTAAGATGATCACTGGTAAGTTGCCCTATCATATTACAACCGATTTTTAGCTTCGTTGATTGATGATATACATGTACATGCTTCAATTCTTTTCAGGTGATCAGCTTGCTATTTGCTAAGGAAACTGGCGGAAGACTTGGAATGGGAACTAACATGTATCCTTCCTCTTCTTTGCTTGGACAAAATAAAGATGCTTGGAAGGTAAACCTGTGAGCAAAAAATAAACAATGTTGATTCATTATGATGGCGATAAATCTTTGAAGCATGACAAGTATGCCAAATAATCACCTGCACATGATAATGACATAAATCCTCAACAAATCACTCACTAATTAATAAGAAAATAGAGCAATTCGCCAAAAGTGGCTGCATTTAATTAAAAGTTACAGTATTTTGAATGATGGTCATAATATCAATAGACGAACAACAAGTTTAACAACTATGGAGATGATGGTCCGAGCACACTGCACTTTGAAATATATGACAAGGTTTGTTTTGCCTCCACCATCATACACTGTAGAGTTTTTACGATCTCTTTGATCAAAATGCTTAGTTGCATGCTAAAGCGATAACTATCTTTGTTTTGGCACATGCTTTGTAAAACCTGATGCCATTTGAATTCACAGATTTCACACAAACTTAATTGGCTCTTATACGATAAAGGAACAATGAAATTTTAGCACTTTCCAATATATAACATTTCTGTTGGAAATTTTCACAGAACTATACACATTAATACAGTGACAAAACCTTTCAACTCTTAGAGCAACTAACCAACCTCAAAGAGATCATGGGCGTTGTGGGAACACATATAAATACCAGTCCATTCCAAAAAGGCCCGACTGGAAAGACTAATTAAGACATAACACCAAATAAATCAACTTCCAATCATTTGTCTACCACATCAAGCCTGTACACGCTTTCATTTATTTTAAATATATTTTTGTTGAAAATGGTTCTGACAAAATTAACAGTCCCAATACATCAAAATTTATCTATTTAAAGGTGTTCCAAAAATATAGCATGGATACACTGATAAGTATGGTCCTATGGGATAATACCATTCTCCAATCTATTCAACTTCATTTGTTAAAATGTGTTCATGCTTGGAAGGTGAAATGATGGGTTCTTGCTAATGAAGCTGAGGATGCTGTCAAGGTCAAGCTATCAGGATTGTACAACGTGGTGAAGCAATCGTATATGTAGAAAGATTATGTTACTATATCTATTTCACTTTCCCTTTGGTGGGATGTCCATTACCTTATATGATGTGGCACATATGCTTAGAGTTCACTCAAAGAAACTTAAAGATAGTTCTGAAGAAATGGAGCACTAATAAAAATAGTACAAACAAAGAAGTGGAAGAGCTGAGAAAAGAATATGGAGAGCTGCAGAAAACAGTAGAAACAATTAGGATGATAGCTTAGCTAACAAACTAATAAAAAAGAAAGAGATGTCGGAAGCTACTCAAAGAAGGGAATACCGGAATATTAAGCAAAAGGCGAAATGTGATTGGCTCATGCCGAGTGATGTACCGAAAGCGTATTTCTATGCAAAGATGTCCAACAGGAATAATTTGAATATCTTTGGCAAATTGATCATGAATGATGAAGAATATGAGGGAGATAAAGAAGGGTTTGCGAACAAACCAATTGCTTACTATGAGAATCTTTTCAATTTGAATCAAATCTCTAAAAAGTTTTCGACAGTAGTATGCAAAAATATAATATCTATTTGCTTTACTTGCAGCAGAAGAAGCAGAAATGGCGTGAGCTATGACATTCTCCATTTTGGCCTTTTATTTAGCTTGCGGCCTGCTGTGTGATGGTAACTTCTTTGTTTTGTTGCTAGAACATCGCATGCTATGCTATGATTTTTTTTCTATATATATTCGCTCGGACGTTAATATAATATACATATTTCTCTATTGCAGATTAATATATGTAAGATAGAGCCCATCTGCTTGGAGCACCCTTCCATACAGGGCCTGACAATTTTAAAAAGATTCATTGCAGCCCAGTCCGTAAGGCCTGCTAACACTTTTTCTGTAAGGTTATGTGCTTTCCACACCTTATTGAAGTGTGATATATGGAAGTGAGAACACAACTTTTAAAATTAAGATGTTGACTTGGAATTTGCTTGCATATTTTGTATTTGATTTCTTAGTTGCTTATGGTAATCATTATGAGATTAATTCATTTCAGTTTATGCTTTCCTTCTATGATATTATATTGATATGGACAAGTGTTTCTGAAAGCGCAGTCTTTAAAGTCTGGATGCAAGTTGACTTCTTGAACAAGTAAAGATATCTAACATGACGTCTTATACCTGGTTGGTCGTCTATATTTGAGAGGTATAGAATGTGGTTTAGTGTCTGTGAGCACGGTGTTACAAAGTTGGCTTCATTGTGGTAGTCTGGGATTTCTATGCATTTATGCATGGGTTTGTAAGTTTGATTTATTGTTGTTTTCTGAATAATGTGACCTGGTTATGATGTTAACGATTTATATAAGAGGGTAGCAAAACATTGTAATTTATGTCGGGATAATGTTGATAAGCATCAAATTAATGTGGATGGGTACGTAGCACAGATCTAAAATGGGTATGCACAATTCGAGTTGATGCTGAAGTAGCTGCATTTGTTATCCCGTATAAATGTAAGCATATCTGCCTATTATCTGACTTGGATGAACAATGTCAATGTTTCAGTTTATAGTTATTAACTATATTTCTTTCCATTGACTTAGTTGGATTTTATCATTTATTCTACAACCAATAGTATTTGTATTATTTTCAATTCAAATATCAGAGTTTATGTTCACCATGTTGCTGGATTTAAGACGAAAATATTGTTTTAGATCGCATAAATTTAGTAAAAAATAAGCAAACTTTACCGTGTTAAATTAAATAATTTTAAAACTTTTTTGAAGAACGTTAAGACTGAAATGAATTAATAAATTTACATTCATTTCAGCTTATGGTAATCTTTATTGTATTTTAATTACATCTTATAGTCTCATTAGTTATTAAAACTTTCTATCATTTTTAAGAAACAAGTGACCCATGCTTATTTTAGCATTGTTCTATGGCTTGGTATTTAAGCTGTTATTAATTGTATTTTGTTTCACTTTTTGACAAATGGATATTTATGTAGAAATTTTTAATCATGTAAATCATGTTTAGTTATGGTTGAATCCAAGATGTAGAGCTTATCAAGGAAAAAACGATTTCACTTGATTAGCATTATTCTCATATCAGCACACATAGGCAATTGCTCCAAAATCACAAGTCTTTATGAATTAATTTTATAACGATCTTTAGGTTATGATTCAATAGATATGGGAGCATGCTGGTATTGATCCATCTGGTGTTTTGACTAATCTCAAGCAAAATCATTCAACAGGTCAAAGTGCAAACTAGAATAATGTATGCAAACCAACTTTTGCTAAGTTAACTATTATCAATGTTGCTGCTGAAGCTGAGTGTGGGTCTATTGCTAAGGCAACAACAGTCCCAATTGGTGGTCACAGAGGTGGCAATTATGCTTACCATGGATGTCAAAACTGAATTCGTTAACAAATCCTCAAATCAAATTATTTCCATATTGTTTTTGGGTTATGTGTTCATGTGTTACTATTCATGTTGTCTTTGTTTGTGAGAACATATAGCAAGAACTGTAGCAACAGCTATAGCGACAGAGATAATCCATGAAAATGTATTTTCATGTAATTTATGTCCTGCACTTATGTTATTATGGTAGCAACAACTTCAGTTTTGATTTAAAAGGAAAAGGAAAGATGTTGTTACCTCAAATAAAATATTCATCTTCACTACATTGATGGAAAATAATTCTGATTGTATCCTAAGTGGATTGTTTATGCACTAATATCCCGTAGAGCTTTGCACAGAAAGAAAGATATGATCAATCACATGCATGCACATTTCACTTATGAAACCAAATTATTATTCAACTTTATATTCAAGGTTGGGTTAAACTGGTCAAGATAGTCTAAGTTTGCGCCATGACCATAATATATTAACAGTGAAGGAGTAGGCAAAATATAAGTGGAGAAATCTCTTATTATCATTATGCACAGCACATATCTACTGCTACGCATTAATGGGTTAATTTATCTTTAACTGCTTTGTTGTTAGTCAAAACTTTTTGTTGACACACACTATTTTTGAACTATTGATTTTGTCCCATGTCAGTTTAACCCAACCTTTGTGTACTTAATTTTCACTGCCATGTTGTTAGTCTTATGGGCTGTTTTCATTCGCAGCTTGAAAGTTTGAGTCCTTGTAACACATGGGTAAATAAAAGTGCAGACAGGGAAAGAAATGTTGGAAAATGTAAAATTATTCAACACTCTTAAATCAAATGTTTATGGCAATATGTTTTGAAATAACATAAACTTCGTCAGACACTAAGATGTTATGATTGTAATCAAATGCTCTCTCAAAGCAAACCCAAAAATGTTAGTCTAAATCAAAGCATAGAAAATAACTGCAAAACATTACAGCAAACTAAAAACACATAAAAGAATAATTACATACTTAAACTCTTTCTTCCAGTACCTATATGAGATTTCTTGCAGTATTCAATTCCTCCCGTATAGATTTGTCCATATCAAAGTTCCCACTACCGCTCTTATTAATCATAAATATCCCATTGGAATGCACCACTTGAAGCCGAAGAAGACGACGACGAAGAACTAGATGATATTTCAGATAAAGATTTATTCATGAAATCGCAATTGATGGCACCTGAAAACGACTTCCTATACTAACATTCTTCTTCTTGCATCCTCTCCCTTTTAATCACTTTTATGGAAAAAAATTAAAATTTTGCATATGCGAGCGGCAAATGATTCTGCATATTCAAAAAATTTAAGTCAAATTAGAGATGGTACCGAAGCTTCAACCAATGAAGAAATGATTCAAGTACAAAAAATATGTCATAACGTCAAAAAATGATGTTAATCCACTATCAAAGTTGATAGATATAATTTTTCCCAACTTATCAAAAAATGCATTCGACAAAGAGTACATAGTTAATAGAGCATTAATTACTAAAAATTGCCAAATATATCTTGCATGTCAAGTTTTTATCATTAGTGGAGGTATATTTTTGTATATTTACCTTTTATACACTAAAAACTTGACATGCAAGATAAACAATATGATTCCAGTAATGATTAATAACTTAGAATAGAATAAAAGCAGCACTACTGATTTACATGGTTAAACAACGCTAAAATACATTGATAAATAATGATGGAAACAATGTCAGATTAATCGCGAACACTTCATTGCTTCAGAAATTACTACTTCGATCTTTCATAGACATTTGCAGTCATAAAAACTACCAACGACTCCGATGGGATCTTTAAATGATCATCCCAAACTAGCTATAATAATAATTTATTTGAAGCCACCTTTCAAATACCAAAATATAAACTTGGTTGCATGTTAGAGTCAATTTTCAAATCTGAAATTTCAAAAAATCATGGTAGAAATCATGCTCATTGATTTCTCGCTATTAATAGAATTGTGAAGTGATGATGTATTTAAATACATTTTTTCTCACAGCCCACATTAGCTAAAAGAACATATGCATGTAAAAGTTCAAGTATTATTTCCATTTCTAGTAATATAAAATAAACTAAAATAAAAGAAACGAATGCTAAAACTATAAATGCTTACAAGTTATTGGCTCTATGAATGTTCTTCAGTTGTCTCACTCTTCTCGATCGTTGCTTCAGGTTTTATACCGGCAGTGGTACTGCCAAATCTAATTCATTAGGTGCAAATATAAATGAATGCACGTTTTGGTTAAATGCAGGCCCAACTGGGCGTGCATATATACTCGTATACATTAATATATATGTTTATTTTAGTCAATTAACTTTTAATTAATTAATTATCTATTTAATCCAAGTAATTAGATTTTAAATAATTTTTGAAAGTATTAAGTCTATTTTTGAAAAAAAGAATGAAACATATTTTATAACTTTTATAATATTTATTTCATATTTTAAACTTAACTTTTAAATTTAAAATATATTTCAAAATTTTCAGGCTGAATTTTGAAAAGAGCACAAGGCCTAAATCAGATTGAGCCTTTACAATTAAGCCAAAAATTTGGACTTACTACACCTACTAGGCGAAGCCAATAGCCAGAGAGGGGAGAATATTTGATTATTCAACCCCAAGAATACGAGGAGTATATTTCCACTATGCAGTTTTAATAGCTTTTGCTACCGTTGATTATATGTAATAATGAGGTTTATAACCATCCAGGTAATTATGACTCTGCTTATCCAACGAGGTATCTTCGTATGTCGCTCTTGGAACCATATTTGTATTTAATATATTTATTTGAATGATATAATTGCATGGGTTATGTAACTGAAATGTAATGAACTTGCAAATGAAAATGTTATGTTAAAAATTTTGAATTCTTGTGCTCTTAATGTCGATGATACAGTAAACCTCGTTAGAAAATAATGCAATGTACGAATCTAGCATCACAAATACTTATTTCTGAGACTCAAAATGAGGGATGTTTTATTGGGCTGTCAATGGACGTATGAAAAATTCAAAATTCCTCCGCATCCGTATCTGAAAAGTTGATAACCATTTGATATTCGGAAAAAGAGATGCAAACGCAGATACGGAGACATCCGCATCCGAAAATTATATGTCCGTTTTTTGTAAAAATTATAATTAAAATTATGTGTATCTTACTATAATGAAAGATATTTATTTATTGTTTTATTAAGTTGGTAGTTTATATTATATTCACTTAATCCTTATTAACTGCTCAAAAGTATTTACTATCATCATATTTGTTTATTTTTAACACTTTTGTAATCAATGTATTATAAAAATTGTTAAACTAAAATATAATATTTATATTTCTTGATTTAGTGGATAGAATAATTATTTGATATCCATTTTTTATTCAGAGATATGGATATCTGATATTCGAAAACAGTTTCGGATGAGAATATGCCACCATCTGTATCCATAAGTATCCGTTGACAGACCTATATTTCAATTGATAAAACAGGTGTTAAATAAGTGGATCATCTACAACAATTGTTTCATAAATGTTGTAAAAAGGTTTTTGCACACATTCTTTTGTAAATGTTATACTAAATGTTTCTACATCATTTTGAAAAATGATTAAAGTAATCATCTTCGATAACATTTTGTAATATTGTGATAAATGTGTTCCTTCAAAAACATTTATATCATATTGTTGATGTGCTAACTTTAACTATGTTTTACAAATGTTGTAAAAGCATTATGTTTAATAACTTTTTTTTGAATAACAATAATAATCAAATATTGAAATATACCTTTTGGTCTATCACGTTCATGTAATGTCATAAAATTGAATATTTACGATAATATTTCAAAGTATAGTAAATGATAAAGCTAAGAACCCATAATATATGTTCAAAATACTTTAAATAATAAATATTTTCAAACAAATTGTTTTGTATCAAAATTTGGTTAACAGTCCATTTTTCTTTAAATAAAAAAACCTATATATTTTTTTCAAAGTAGTTTATCTTATTCAATAAATCAAAAAACATTAGCTACACCAATTTTTTATTTAACATAACATAACAAATGAATTTTATTAAAGCGTAGTTAATGAGAAGAATATGAAATCCATGTGGTAGATATATGTTGGTTAGTTAACATAGCAATCCATGTGATTTTTTGATATAAATTAGTACCCAAAAGGATCATAGAAAATGACGATTGTTGCCTCTCAAATAGAGTGCTATTTTGTTTACACCGCGTAAACAAAACATCACCGCCCAAGTCGCCCAAGTAGGAATCGAGTTTTGTTCCCTACTCTGTCAAATTTCTCCTGAAAATGTGGCTCCAAATCCCAAAATTTTAGGCGCCCTTGTACGACAGCTCAACTTTACCGCTTATCTTTCACAAATACCATAGCGCAACTTTACCGCTTATCTTTCATATTTCAATAATTTAATTTTGCTAATATTTACGGTGAACATGAGCTAAATAAATAAGTCTGTTATATATGTACACTATTTTATTTTAATATCACATAGCATGTTGCCGCAGACTCCCCTAGTTGTGACCAGAAAATTCATCAAAGCTACTCTTTGCTTTCCTGTAAAATCATCAATGTCCCTGTCATTTAGAGTTCATAAGATGTGCAGATATAGATTTAGTAGTATATGATTCAAACTTTCTTTGTCAATACAACATGACATATTCCTCAAAATAAAGCATGGTTCATCAAAGTTTACTTGTTTTATGCAACTTTAATAAGAATCATTATTCATTTCTAATTAGCAAGCGATAATGTGCGCATGTAGGCAAAAAATATAAAAGAAATATAAACCTCAGCCTGCGTGTTTTCTGAAAGTGCAAATAATTATGGGCATACAGCCATACTCTAGAGGAATAATATTGACTTGATGATCTACTATGATGGAATTATGTAAGGAGACAAGTAAATATGAAGATAAGTAAAAAAGTTTCAATAAAAGGGTTGCATTCCATCTCTGTAGATTTGTATGCATTTGGAGACCTTAAACATGTAACATATATAGTGATTTTTTATGAAAAAAAAAGAAATAAAAAATAAAAAATAAGTAGTTAACATACAATTGTATAATCTTCTTCAAGAACTGAAAAGCTTACATCTAACAAGAGAGCCTATTGAACAGGATAATGAAGCTTGAAAGTAACTACAGCCAACTGTGACTGATTTCCATCCCTACAAAAACCAATAAATCGTTCATTTGTAAACACAAGAATGTGAGTAGGACACGGTAACTTTTACGGTAAAAAGTACCTCTGAACTTGAATATTATCAACTGTGCCACAATGAAAGAAGAACATTAACAAATTTTCAAGTGTTGCTTTTGGCGAAATATTAAGAACCTGAACTCTAAACTGAACAACAGCCATGGTAAAGAAGTATTGTCTAAATGTACTGGCAAAGCTGCTAGTTAAGGATAAAGAATAAATAAGACTGCACATCAAGACAATACAAAGTTATTACAAGAATCAAGTTATTCAGTTGCCTACAAGCCAAGGTTAGAATACTTCTTGATAATATAAAAACAAATAAAACCTGACAAATATTGGAATGTTAAAAATCGAAGATTTATAATTTTGGGATCAGATAGATAAAGATGGAGGGTGGCCCAGTGTCGTAACAGGCTTTAGGCGGACACCCTTCTCACACAACTTTTGTGAGTTATTACCACTCATCACCTCCCGTTTGCTGCCTGAAGGATCATACTTGTCCCATTGCCCTGACCTCCTTATTTAGGCTTAGTTCCGCGTTTGACTAAAGATTTTTTGATGATGTGGGACTTAGTCCCGAATCAAGTAACTATTTTTAAGAGTATAAATGGTTACCGAGAATTGCATATGCCAGCAAGATGATGAGAACAATAATATTTGCCAAAACTATTTCCAGAATTTACAGTGAGTTGTGTCAACCAGTGTATTAATTCTTGGATTCTCAATATTTATACTGGACTTGATATACTAGGCGCCAATGTTTATATTGGACCTCCCCGCTTCCCCTCTAGACCCAAAGAAGCTGGTAATAGGTTTGCTCAGGCATTATCGTAAGACTTTCCTATGTCCACTTAAATTTTTATTTATCGTTTTTTTTTTAATTTCGATTCAAACAAATAAGGATGGTTTTGTTAGGTTGTTGAAATTTACAAATTTACTAATAACTGTTTGCATCAAGCAGACAGTCATATTACTCCACTAGTGTCTGCATTAGGAATTTCAACTGTATCTATATGCATTCCTGATCTTCTAGTTGATGCTAGCTTTTGGAAACCAATGATATTTTGAAATGCCATAACCGAAAAGTGCAATGAGATGTCCGCAAGGGTGGCGCTGGCGCGATGAGATTAATATCCATACCACTACTTACCTCATAGTTGCTATGAGCTCAATTTTAGAATACTGATATTGCAGTTGCCGTTCAATAAACAGTTCAAGAACCTCATTTAGACATGTAGTGTTCTCCGTTCGGTATATTATCTTCCCTTTGCGAATAGATCATCCGAACAACAAATTCATCATCCTAAGCTTTTTTAGACAGTGGTCATGATCAGTTTTCTTTTACCTTTTATCTTTTGGTCATGAAATTGAATGCGTCTTTATATTTTCCATTTTTCTTCTTCTGGAGCCTTTTTTCTTCTTAAATTCAGGGAAAGAGATTGAATGCACCTTGAAACCACTTGTAGATATTCCTCAGTTTGATCTAAAGTGCTCAAAACTTCAAACTTACTTCTTTCATTTTGAGTGCCTTTAGGTTTAAGGCTTTCATATATTCCCTATAGTAATTTTCTATCCTTCCCATATTTAAATGGAACAGATCAAGCCATATCTGTGTCACTCTTTAACAAAGGAGAGTATTTTGGAGTAGCTACTAGATATGGGATCTTGAGGAATTACAGTGTCAAGAATTCTAATTGAACTAATAACTGGGTCTTCAAAGAAATGGAGGTCGGGTTGGAAAAGTAAGCCCATTAAGAGAAAGAGTGGGCTCCGTAACTATAGCCCTATAGTCAAAGACAGGATAATAGGTCCTGGAGTAGGCAAATTCAGTGTATGTAGCCTATGTAAGGAAAAAAATATCAATACTTAATTTAAATAATGATTCATTTACAGGACATAAAAATGCACAGGACATAAAAATATCAATACTTATTTTAAATATGCAAGACAAAAATTAACTGGATATAAGTTATGTATTAAAAGCTAATACATTCTTCTGTGAAGATTTAATGTACAAATTGCAAAATCAAGGCTAGGTAATTTTGAGGATATTACCTTTACTAACAACACCGAGGAGGAGAAGTCAAATCAGTTGCATTGGAAGTTGTAGGCTGGCGTTGGAGGAACCGAGGCGATGATTGGAATCGGTGGATAGGTCATGCTCGTTCGATGCATTCGATGACTGTGCTCACTTTTTCTTCACGACAAAATCTTCTTCATCTTCTTCGTGTTTTCAATTTTTTTTCTCGATGACTCAGTGGTTATTTTCATCTTAATATGAATAGTTTCTTAAAATTGAATATAAGATCTTACATATACATCATGACCCAGAAGTCAACAGTGGTGTAGATAGTCATAAATTTTGTTAGTGGAAATTAGCCACAGGGGCCTTTTTAGCAAGTGCAATTAGTTTCTAGGACACACAACTGAAATAATTACTTTTAAGGACAAAATGCACAATAATTAGTTTTTAAGGCCTAAAAACCTATGAAATTATGTCCTTGAAAGTAATTGGACTGCTGACTTTGTCCTTAAAAGTAATTATTTTGCTGACTTTGACCTTGAAATTAACTTTTGTAGATGTGTGTCCTATAAACTAATTGGACTGCAAAGTTTGTCCTTCTAGTGAAATGTCCCGTTTAGTTGTGTCAAAAGAAGGTACATGAAGTTATTGTGATACACACGTCTGTGTACATACATACATATATTATACACACGCACACACATTTATACACATGCATACATGTGTACACAGATATATATAAAAGCTGTGTTTGATGATATTATTTTTAGTATTAATTTTGCATGTAGTAATATTTTGTTTACAGAGCCTTCATAATCACAAGTCAAGCAGTACTCGTTATTTTTGACCAGTGAATATAATGGTTTGTTGTTTTTATGAATGCATTTGGTTCCCTAGGCATAGATAGTTATGTACATTTTTGTATTGTTTGTGATCATATCATTGTGCCACTCAGCCTGATTCACATAGTTCCACGTGTTCTCATATTTTCCTTATCTACAGGTCCTCAGATCTATGTGCTTCCTTTCATGTTCACATGCTGATGAAAAGGATGCTAAATGGCCACAATAAGAGAAGAACATTAACAAATCTTCAGATGTTGCTTTTGGCGAAATATTAAGGACCTGAACTCTAAACTGAACAACAACCATGAAAGAAAAGTTTATGTCTAAATCTACTGGCGAAGCTGTTAGTTAAGGAAAAGAATAAATAAGACTGTACATCTAGACAAGATAAAGTTATTCCAAACATCAGCTTATTCAAATGCCTCCAAGACAAGGTTAGAATACTTGAATACTTCTTAATACTGTAAAGACGAATAAAACCTGAAAAATATTGAAATGTTTAAAATTGAAGATTTGAAAATTTGGTATCAGATAGTAAAGGTGAGGATGGGTCAGTGCCGTAACATGCTTTAGGCGGAAGCCCTTCTCACATAACTTTTTGTGAATTGTTATCACTCATCACTTCCCGCTTGCTGCCTGAAGGATCATGGCTGTCCCAGTAACCCATCCTCCTTATTTATGCTTAGTTCCGCATTTAACTAAAGACCTTTTTGATGAAGTTGAACTAAGTGCAGAATAAGTAGGTGTGTCGACGAATACTTTCATATACGAATAGTGTTTTGCATCCTAAAATATTTTCGAATATCGAATTTTCACATCCACGGATACGTACAGATGCTAAGTAATTATTTTATCCATTAACGATTAATAAATCAAGAAACAAAAACGAAAAGTTTTGATTTAATGTAAACTATTTTCAGTTACATTGACTATTAAAATGTCAAAAATACACAAATACGATGAGAATAAATATTTTTAAACAATTAACATGCATTTAATACATATAATATAAACTTAATAAATTAATAAAACAGCAAACAATACCTTTCATGTGCTAAAATACACATAATTTAGGCTATAATTATAAAAAAAATCTAGACGAATAATTTTCGGATGTGCATGTCTTTATATCTGCGTTTTTTGTATATGCTAGCAAACTGGTAAGAACGATGAACACAAAAATATCTTTGAACTGTAATCACAAAGGAACTTCCATTTCCTTTTTTTTAAACCTTGGTTAATTAATTTGTGCTTCAATCCCAATACCTCCAGAGATAGATTATTTAAAGACTTACCACTTAAAAATTAAAACGACTGCAGATTGAGGTGAACAAGAAGGATAGTATTTTGGAGTCGCTACTTGCTATTGGATCTTGAGGGATTGCAGTGTCAAGAATTTTGATCGAACTGATAACTGGGTCTTCAAACAAATGCAAGTCGGGTTTATAAAGTAATCTCATTAAGAGAAAGAGTGGGCTCGGTGTTATCCCATTTTTTGGACAAAACTGGAATATCAATGTTGTGTGCATTTCCACCACGACCAAACTAAGAAGAAGCAAGCAAGCTTACATAAGTCAGGGATTTCACTCAAGGTTCAAATATAAAAGTTCATTCGGTGAAGCCATGCGAGAGTCCATTCGGTGGTCAAGTTTCGAGTTTCATTCGGCATTAGAGGTTAAGGCTTCATTCGGCAGCTTCATCTGGCATTCCCAATGCCAAAGTCCATTCGGCATTCCCAACCCCCCAAGCCAAGCCGAACCAACTCACCTCTCATCTACCACCGAATCACTACAACTCCATACACTACCGGACTAACTACTACCGGACCAACTCCATGCTCCGCCGAACCAACATAACCGAACCAACCATCTTCCCCCTACAACTACCGGACCAAGCATAGCCGAACCATGCTACCACCGGACCATGCTACCACCGGACCTGCTCCAACCTCACCATACTACTGCCGGTCCAACCTACCACCGGTCCAAACAACATACCACTCACCGCCGAACCAATGTGTTGCCGAACCAACTCTGCCAGGCCAGATTGCTTCAGCCCAAGCCCACCAGCAGCTATAAACATCCAAGACCCCTGCCCCCAGCCTCACTCTATAAATAGAGGGGCAGGGGTACAACAATGGGGGACAACAATGGAGGAGAAGTTTTGAGACAAGTTTTGAGAGAAGTTTGGGAGCTCAAGTCTGGAAGGAACTCTCAAACAACTCTAGATACGTGTAATCAAAGCTTTGTACTTGTAATCTAAAAAAAAAGGAGAATAACATATAAAGTGGACGTAGGCACGTTCTGGCCGAACCACTATAAATCTGTGTGTCTTTTACAGTTTAGTCCCTGTTTTTTATATATTTGCATAAATCACCCAAATCACTAAATACAACATAAAATCAACCAACTCATACGACTTTGGGTGTTTGCGACCATTTTTTACGCAAACATTTTGGTGCTTTCATTGAGAGCAACCAGCTCCCGCTACATCGGATAGAAGTTGAATTTGAAAATCTAAGAGTTCACATCTAAGAGTTATGACGAGACAAACAAGTAGAAGGCAAAGGCCAGAGAGAAGTGAACATCAAGGAAGTCAAGAGGCTTCCTCGGGAGGGAACCAAGCGTCGACCTTCATCACCAAGGATGAGATGGAGGCTATGATGAGAAGACAAGAAGAGATGATCCAGAACTTGCTTCAGCAAATTGGGCAACTTGGAGCACAAAACCAAGGAGCAACTGGAGTTCAGAACGGAGCAGGACCATCTGGCGTAGCACTAGAGCTAGGGGGCACCCACACTTGGAGCATGTTGATCCAATCCCAGAGAGAGAGATGGGGGCCTCTGAGCAACCTGGTAAGGAATGAACGCTCATCCGGGGGGCAGGTAAAATTCCCTCCTGAACTCGGGGGGCAGGTCGAAAGCGATGAACAAGTCGCAAACCTCTCACTTGCACGGTTAGATCATTTACACATGTAAGCGATCGCGCACGATCCATAGGCATGCTCTGAATGACTACAGACCGCACCATAGTAAGAGTTTACGCTTTGACATCCTCGTCTTGCTTTGATCTTGACTTGAACATTCCTGTTGTGGAATTCGTATGATTATTGCTTTGATATTTGCAAATTTACTTGTATGCCCGTGGATCGCGAACGGCCCACGAGCACCTATTGCATGGCAACGAACTGCCGAAGTCTTTGATTCGAAAAATTCCCCCAAACAATGACTCCAACACTGATAATATTAAGTCCCCCCCGGGCACACTCATTCGCCTCGAACGGCACCCGACTTCGAACAGTCACAATTCGCCTCGAACGGCACCCGATCGCGAACGGTCACAAATCGCCTCGAATGGCACATGATCGCGAACGGTCACAACTCGCCCCGAACGGCACAACTCGCCTCGAACGGCACAACTCATCTTACCTCAAATGGCTCGATCGCGAACGGTCGTCATTTGAGGTCCGCCACCTGATCACTGACTGTTGCACCTTACCTCAAATGGCTTGATCGCGTACGGTCGTCATTTGAGGACCACCACTTGACCGCGCACTGTCGCACTTTACCTCGAATGACTCGATCCCGAACGGTCGTCATTTGAAGTTGAGCGCTTGACCTTGAACGGTCACATTTCACCACAGATGACTCGATCCCGAACGATCGATACATGGATTTACGCACTTGACCGCGCACTGTCGCACTTTACCTCGAATGACTCGATCCCGAACGGTCGTCATTTGAAGTTGAGCGCTTGACCTTGAACGGTCACATTTCACTGCAGATGACTCGATCCCGAACGATCGACGCACGGATTTATGCGCTTGACCGCGCACGGTCGCACTTCACCTCAAATGACTTGATCATGAACGATCGTCATTTGAAGTTAGGCGCTTGACCATGAACGGCCGCGCTTCATCCCAAATAGCTCGATCCCGAACGGTCGTCATTTGGGGCCATATAAAATATCAAGCTCTTTACAGGTTGTCAACAGGATACGAACATCCAGCTCATGGCATTACAAAACACGCCTTCCTACTGCAAGGCATATTTTGGGGGGCAAAGTGTTATCCCATTTTTTGGACAAAACTGGAATATCAATGTTGTGTGCATTTCCACCACGACCAAACTAAGAAGAAGCAAGCAAGCTTACATAAGTCAGGGATTTCACTCAAGGTTCAAATATAAAAGTTCATTCGGTGAAGCCATGCGAGAGTCCATTCGGTGGTCAAGTTTCGAGTTTCATTCGGCATTAGAGGTTAAGGCTTCATTCGGCAGCTTCATCCGGCATTCCCAATGCCAAAGTCCATTCGGCATTCCCAACCCCCCAAGCCAAGCCGAACCAACTCACCTCTCATCTACCACCGAATCACTACAACTCCATACACTACCGGACTAACTACTACCGGACCAACTCCATGCTCCGCCGAACCAACATAACCGAACCAACCATCTTCCCCCTACAACTACCGGACCAAGCATAGCCGAACCATGCTACCACCGGACCATGCTGCCACCGGACCAGCTCCAACCTCACCATACTACTGCCGGTCCAACCTACCACCGGTCCAAACAACATACCACTCACCGCCGAACCAATGTGTTGCCGAACCAACTCTGCCAGGCCAGATTGCTTCAGCCCAAGCCCACCAGCAGCTATAAACATCCAAGACCCCTGCCCCCAGCCTCACTCTATAAATAGAGGGGCAGGGGTACAACAATGGGGGACAACAATGGAGGAGAAGTTTTGAGACAAGTTTTGAGAGAAGTTTGGGAGCTCAAGTCTGGAAGGAACTCTCAAACAACTCTAGATACTTGTAATCAAAGCTTTGTACTTGTAATCTAAAGAAAAAAGGAGAATAACATATAAAGTGGACGTAGGCACGTTCTGGCCGAACCACTATAAATCTGTGTGTCTTTTACAGTTTAGTCCCTGCTTTTTATATATTTGCATAAATCACCCAAATCACTAAATACAACATAAAATCAACCAACTCATACGATTTTGGGTGTTTGCGACCATTTTTTACGCAAACACTCGGTAACTACAGGCCTAATAGTCAAAGACAGGATAAAAGGCTTGGAGTAGGCAAATTCAGTGTACGTAGCCTATGTAGTTGGGTTAAGTTAGTCAGGTTGGAGGAGGCTGAGGTAAAAATAAGTTTAGAGATGTGACAGTGGGATTATATATATATATATATATATATATATATATATATATATATATAGGCTTGTGTAAGGCAGTATTTGGGCTGGTGGGGAAAGTATATTGTACATGTGAAAACTGCAGCGGTAGTTCATTAGGTCTGCAAAAACGTCGGGATTATGGGAATTGGGTTGGTTGAGCAATGAGGAGCTTGTGGGGGGATATTTCTGCTTGTATTTGTAAAGAAATTTGACATAGTTGGTTTTTTGTTCTTTAGATAATTATGTAATTTGATTATGTAATTCAACTCGTAGAATGGATCTTGTTCGAAATAAAGTTGGTTTTTGACTTGTTTCAATGATTAACAAGGGTATATGTAATATTATAAATACATCAAATATGTATAAATAAAAAATTCGTAAGACGGGTATTTAAACAATTTGAGCTACGTATGCATTCGTAACCACAAGTATTTAATTGTGTCGATAAATACTTGTCTCTTTTATTTAAAATTACATTTTCTTTACCACTACTGTTATTTTAATTTACTATTAAAATTTCTTGTGCGTTACATTTTTATTTGACTCAACTATAGTCGTTTGATGGACGTGGTACCATGATTTAAGCATAACCAAAGCAGAGTTTCCACATTGAAGCTCAACGGTATTCTCAAATTAAGAAAATTGTGTAATTTTATCATAACGGTATTTTCTATTTAACTTTAGTTATATTAACCAACATAAAACTATCGAGTGGGTCGTTCTACAGTTAGTTAATAAATGTCAGTACGTAACCCCTTGGTACCTCCAACAGCTATGAGTAATAGACTGTATAACATTTGAAAAGCGTTACAAACTCTACTCTCAAATTATGTATCGGTATCCAGTCTCGATACATTTTAGTAGGAATATTTAAAACGACGTGTTTATTTTATATGGTAAATCACTCATGATTACAACAGCTGTAACTGTTATCACTAAGTAGTCCATTTATGAATTTTCTATCAAATTGTTATTTTAATTAAATTAATTAATTAATATAACATGTTATATCAAATATATAATAGACAGAAAACGCCTTTTATTTTGAACAAGATCGATTATCGAGTTAGATACTGCGCAGTTAAAGCGCTCGGTAGATTCAATGTGGCGGAGGTGCAAAAAGTCATAGCCGGGATACAGCGTGATATATCGGATGACCTTAAAATAGCATATAAAACTCGAACTTAATGTTTTTACAAATATATAAATGGTAATTAAATAATAAAAATTAACATTCAATTGAATTATAATTAATACATAAATAATTTTAAATAAAAACATGTGTGAATGTATTATAAATAAACACAAAACTGTTATATAACATAATTGAATTTTGTAGAATATTAGAGAATTTTCATTTTTGAAAATATATTAAAAATTAAATTAAATATATATTAATTTCATAATTTTTGTAATGTATAAACGTCATTTTTCAATTCATTTATTTTAAAGAAGATATAGCGAAAATAGCAAAATATAGCGGGTAAAACGGGATATAGCGGAAATAGTGGGATTTAAAGCGAAAGGCTATATTTGGGCTATTTGGAAAAATCGTAGCAGTAGAAATCCGCTATGAGATATAGCAGGGTTATGCGGGGAAATAACGGGGCATTAACTACACAGGTTAGATACATAAAACAATTATATTACTACCCCTACAATACCTCCAACTCTATCATATAGACCATTTTCGTAGTACTTTGAATCCACAGATGGTTGAGGCATTAGTTTTACTCAAAATTGGTTGAGGTCCAGTCTAATTTTTTTAGATCATCGGATTGAGGTTCCTATTGATGATGTGCAGTATTATGATGAAGCCTTCTAACTTGATATTAGCATTCCTTAAATAATTTAATTCCTCATTTGTTTGACTCTGCATATAATACTTTAACTAACTTGTTTGACATATAGAATTTGTAGATGGACGTCAACATGGATCACCATCATCTTTTAATTTCACCATGGATAGTCCACTATTGTAGTTTTCACTATGGTTTTTTATCTTTTACATATCTATGTGTTTAGTTTATGTTGTTAAACTTTTATATTGTTATATATTTATTATACTAGTATACAGTTTATACTGAATATATGTATGAACATATCCAGCTTGCACAAAGATTATTAGTGAATGTATACTTATATCATAATTTTATATCATTTATTATACTGTTATACTGTTAAACTTAAAAATATATGAATGTACACTAAATATTATTAAAGTATAATATATATGCAGAATATATATGGTATAACAGTATATTGGATAATAGTATAATATATATATAATAGTATATATCTATATTGAATAATATATATACATACATATAACAGTAATTTATCTAATTAAACATATCCCGGATCAACCCGCAAAGGTACAAATTCGTTCCATTCGATCGTACATGCACGTCTGATTTGATCATATGACCAATCGTCGTGCCGACCCCATGCCTAATTGTTAATGATTCCAAAGGAACATACTAGTATTCGATTTAAGTCTCAAGCTTCGCCTTGCATCCCGCCTCCTTGAGTAGTCCAAAGCCTCCCTAAAGTCGTGCTACGACACCACAAAGAACCGCGTATGAACGGGGGACAAATTCCACGAAGCTATTTACTACTCAAGGGTTCAATCGACTAGGGGTTTCATTCAGTCGACCGAGCCCAATCGAATGAACCTAACTATCCTAGTCTTCTGTTTTGGAATCTCCCTTGCCCAATATTTCCACACTAGTTCAATCGACTCAACTTTTATTCAGTCGGCTAAAATTGCCAGGTTCTGGCAATGAACCTGGGCAGGGAGTAAATTCCTCGAAATGTTGCTGCTTCGCATGCAGTTTCTTCCGATGCTTCATCCAATTAGTCAACTTTCTTCCACAACATGACTCCACCACGTTGGAGTTCCACCGGGGTTACTTTATTGATGTTGTTTTAAAAGTGAATTCTATAAGTATTCGAAAAACGGTTTTGACACAAAAATCCACTTTTTCCATGAGTAGAGTTCAACATGCGATTATAGCAACTTGTTTTCCTCTAACACGTTGAAACGACGTACACGACCTAATTGCCTTGTGCATACGTGTGTCAATACACTCATTCGTGCACGCTTAGGCACATAAGTTCGCGCAAACACATTACAACTTCACAGGTTACATTTTGGACTTCACCGGAGTGATTACTCGACTCCGTATACTCTTACGCAACTTAGCGCAAGCGATAGCCGCTATGGCCACGTGAAATGTCCGCAAAGAACTTGTATTCAATAATATATCTATATAATTAAACAATTGCATACATGTGTGTGTCTATACACACACAACCAAACTTACAACAACTCCGACTATGATTCGCACAACATATTGATTGTTATATATCTTAAAATACACGTATACATAAACTTGTCTGTACTCATATACATACATGTGTATTTAAATAAGTAATTCATTTATTACTTAATCATTTATTACTTTACTTACTAATCTTTTTAATAAAAGTAAATATATCTATTTATTCTATTTTATAAAATCTTCAAACTATTTTATAAAATACAATACTAGCTTATAAATCAATTTTGCCATCTAAAACACTTAATTTGCTTCGTTGAAAATCAAGTATTCTTCAATTTACTATTTTATAAAATCTCATATCTATTTTATAAAATATATTCTTCCTTTATAAGATATTCAAACCATTTTATAAATACCAATTAAGCTTCATTTGTTATTTTTATAAAATATCATATCATTTTATAAAATACCTTTATTACTTATAAAAATCATTCTATCAAAAAAAAAAAATTCAAATATTAATATAGCTTCAGTAACCCTCTAATCACTTTAATAATGAGTATAGAGTTCAAAACTTGCTAAATTAACTTACTAACAAATTTGAAAATCATTTGAATTAGTTTAATTATGGCCAACTAATGACATGCACTTTGTTAAACATGTAATTAGTCTTTAATCTATCACTATATCACTTATTAGCATTAAATTAACCTAAAAATAAATTTCTTAGGTTACTAACTACTTTAAAAAACATTTATTAAGGTCTTAAACCAATAATGAGCTAACATAATCATGTTTATAACACAAAGATAAGCCCAAATCAACTCAAACAATCTTCAAATCACTTTATATAATTGTATAATCATCAGTAATAAAAAATATATGAAGTATAACATATAAATTAGTAAGGAGAATAGTCTCACCCATTTTTCTTAAACCCAAGCCAAGCTCTAATCATCAAAAACCCACTTTTTGCTTACTTTAAATCTTGAAATGCACACCGATACTCTGATCCAAGCCAATTCCTTTGGGGGTTTGGTAGAGAATTGGAAGAAATCAATTAGGGTGATTTTATTTGATTTATAAAATTTATTTAATAGGTTAAGGATTTGGGGATTAAAGAGGGATTAAGATGAGATTAGTTGAGGATTAGAGAAAGTGGGAAAGAATGAAACATGATTGGAGAGTGAATGAGAATAAAAAAGAGGAGTGAGCCTACTATAGACAACTAATGGACCAAGCTCCAATTCTCTTCATCTGGAACTATTAATCCCCGAAAATCATCGACTCCAAACATAGTCAAGTTTATACTCATTTTACCGCATCAAAACATTGAACCCAATCGATCGTTTGTAAAAATTGAGTATAAGAGGTGTTCCATCACTTACCGATTAAATATTTTAATTAATCGTTTAAATATTCAATCGTTAAAACTATGGGGTGTTGCACACCTCCTTAAAAGAATTTCGTTGCCAAAATTCTCTTGAATATGAGAACGTAACATGACCGACCAAATTTCTCAAATCTCGATTTCGAAAAATTCCAACAGTACCTTCCCTTAAGCCATCAACATAGCGGAAACTCCCAAATTAGAATGTATCACGCACTAGGAAATATTGTAACCTACATAATTCCACATCCTCTAAAAATTCATATCTCTCGTAAGAAAGCTTTTCACTTTTTAAATAACAACCAAATCAAATAAGTATTTAAATAGCTATATATCAGCTTTCAAATATCTAATTGTACTATACAAAGAGTATTGTATACCAACATAGAATTCAAACTCGTATAACCTCAGTGTACTAACCAATACTACTATAGTCATATATGACAACCAATTCGAGAGTAAGGTCAAGTTAGTCGGCATCAAAATATACCACGGACCTCGAGTCACATACAAAGCCAGTGGATTTGTATAGATCACAGCTTGACCCCATAGTGGACATGGATGATATGTGATTATATAAATACGCAGTCAAAAGCCACAAACCTCGAGTCACATCAAACAATAAGCAGTCTAATACATATGGCAAGCAACAATTAATTATCATATAAGCAGTCAAAATACATATGGCAAGCAACAATCAAACAACAGCAAACCACAACAAACAACAATCAGACAATAAGCAGTTATAAGCAACCAGGAACAAGGAAACCAGCAAATCATAGCAAGCAAGAATAAACAAAAACAAATAGCATACAAATTATTAAACATGCAAGCGAGCAATCGACAAAAATCAACGACAATAAAAATCGACCAACAGAAAAATCAAACAACAATACAGAACATTAAATAGTTGCAACAACAGCAAGCAACAAGCAATAAACAATAGCAAGCAACAAACAATGATAGGCCTACAAAACAACTAAATATTTAAAAAGAGTCTATACCATCATGCAACGTAACCATCAAGTGTCAAACGCGCATGTCAAACTGTAAACTCAAACGAGTCCATTCAACATTAAAAGGAATAAACACCCAAGTGGCGTAACCTCTTCCGTGAGCATAATACGTAAAAGACTATTACACCTCCCATATGTAAAGGAAAATCTATACGATATGTAGGACCACTGGGTCTCGAAATTCTAGAATAAATCCAGTAAGTAACGCCTTTACTCTCCTTTTCTTTTGAACAGAACTCATTCTCCAGAGGAGAAAATTATACTAATTCAATCATCATAAAATAAAGATCTATAATTTCTTGGGTTATGTTGGGTTCAAACTTAGCTCGACCGCATAATGTTAATTGGGGTAATATACTAAGTGCAATATGACGCTCATCTAGGAAAGTATTATCTCGTAACTTAGAAGATTATCCGAATTGCCACAAAAGTAGTTGAGAAACCCTTCCCTAAACTATCTCACAAATAATAATTATACTACACTAAAATTTTGCAATAACTAAAGATCATCCCAAATAACACGATGCCCGTTCCAAACCATACATTTGCTCTCAAGATTTTTGCTGTTAAATTAGGATCGGCTACCTGACTCTATCTGTGCGAACTCCAATCCGGTTTCTTGATCTGACTACTAAAATCTACTTGCACGACTAAGGTCATGTTTAAAAAATCTCTCAATCATCTAAGAATCCAACTCAAGTGCTCGTCTATCTGATTCAAGTAAAAAACTATTTCCTAACTGGTGCGAATCGCATAGAAACACTATGCTCAAACAATAGGTTAAGAACTGTCATGTGAAGGGACCAGCCTTTAGAAAATGTCCATTTTGACACATGGGATTACTCCGATCATCTGAGCTTTATTGGCACAAAGAAAATAAATAATAACACGAATGATTCTAGACTAACACCCATAAGTCATTAGCTCGGTCTCTGCTCAGTACTGGGCATCTACCAAACTCTACTTGAATATAAATCCAAGTCACACTTCATTGACCAACTCATTCAACTCGAAAGCTCGTGCATCAAGTTCGAAATCGGTCGTTTCATCTAAGTTTTACAACTAAAGTTACTCATACAAGGTTTTTCTCCATTGAAGAATTTACCTACTATGAAAGGTGCCAAGTTTAGCCTATCCACCAAGTAATTAGCAACAGATAAAATATACCACTCAAGTGTTGGGAGAAACAGAAGTGAGTTCCTAAAAATAAAGCATATCTCACTACGTAAGCTCCTTCAGATCCTCCTATGCACAAGCCTGCTAGGACCTGGTAATGCCTGAAAGGCATAAGTCATCAAAACTTATTCACCCTTCAAAAACGTAGGATAGTCATTCTTTAAGTGATCAAGCCAATTGCAATTGAAGCACTTACGCTTCACTTTACCTGGATGACGTCTTATAGCAAAATGTCCCCATATGTCATTGGAGTGACATATTAGGCCAGCTTCTTCTTCGCATAAGCTCGATCTTCCTTCTATCATAGTCTTTACGCCTCGGTTGGAGTTTCGACTGCTTTCTACTTCCGTTGCCTCAACGGTATCTCATAGGCATTCTCATGGAGGAGAACCATCCTAATGAGATATTAAAAATCAGACCCTAACAGAGATAAGGCTAAGCAGTGCATCCCCAACCAATGCTTAAGACCTAAGGCAAACCTCTTTGCCCACAACAATGGAGCACCGACCATCTTAGACCCCAAAAAAAGGTTGAATTGGTCAACAATCCTTACTGAAAAACTGCCTTGCTCGAGATGGATGGAATACTCAAGCTACATGTCCTTCTCGATCTCAAAAATGAACTGAGAACCAAAGCAACGTCTGAATTAATTCCAAATCATAGGCCTGCTCATCAGCCACATAAACACTACATCCTACCCAACCAAAGTTTCCCCTCTTCAATGCCGAGAAATAATCTTCCTTAAGAGAACATTCCCTAGACTTATATCGATGAAAGCCCTCTCATGCTTGTGACCAAGATCGTGTCTCAGCAAAGGTATCATGACTCAGATATGGCTTCCCTCTATGATTAAGGAAATTTCGACAATGCTTTGAAGAAGCTAAAACTAGTGGAGTTAGAAATACCGATGCCCCAAAGGCCACACCAATTCTGACGCCGTCAGCATCCGTAGGAAATGTTTACAGACGACGGAATATTTTTTATGGCAGCTAAATAATCTCTAAACTAATCAGCATCGTCCACAGTCGCTCGTGCACTCCATCTGCTAATACTGATAGCCCGAAGAAGATACCTTAGCAACTAGCGATAAAAACAAATTAAGTCCAGAAGACAACTGGTGTATACAATATAATATAGTAGAAAAATACAACTACACTCTCTCTACTATCTCCTTTCACCAGGTTAATTAACTCAAACTGGTCTACTTAGTCTGAGTGTTGAGCCTAAGCTCTGATACCAACTATAACAACCCGCTCTTTGTAGAACCCAAAAAGTCATCTCATAACAACGATAGACTCCTGAATACGACAAAAGATAGACCGTCGAGGTAAAATTAGAACAAAATAGTACCAAGACATCGATAGGGTCTTACATTGGAATGGCAATATATAATATGCTAAATATACATGAACTGAATAAAATAACAATATATAAGAGACCGCACTAGTGGAAGCAACTGATAAATAAGTATCAGTACAGGAAGTTAGAATACATAAACTCCAAGAAGAACAGAGTTCTAAATAAATATGTGACACAACAATCTCGTATACGAATAACAAGGCTGTCATGTACTACTAAAATATCAAGTATATATATCTCAAAATATCAATGCCACGCCTCTAAAATGCTCCAACCGCGCATCCTAATTGCATATCCTTGAAAGCACCCGACTCTCTAACTACTCAGTCGAGCAGCCAAGATTGTCATGACATAAGCAGACAAAGGCAAAATGCGAGTCAAACATAAAGTCCAGTGTGAGGAGAACTATCTCAAAATACTGTATATCAAAACTATATAAAAATAAACAAGAATAACTGAATCACAACCGACCCTCTCCATAAATATGGTTCGGAGGTAATGCTGATCATCCATAAACAAGTACAATTAACTCATCCAAAAGATAGAGGATCAAACCATAATCTCTTCTTCACATCTAATCAACGAGTCAGCACAACTAATATAATGTGACTGACACGTAACTATATATCATGATAAAGGAAATCGTCGTATATAAGTGTAGAAGCGATAAAAGTGTGATAATATAAGTTTAAACTATGCTACACACAATGATAATATCAATCAACCAATATAGCACAAGCACAACATAACAATGGAGGATAACTAAGGAATTCGAATCAATGCTCGTCATTAGTAATGCGTGGAGTCAACAATGGCCACTTATCGCAATCCAACGATTCATGATATATAAGGTCAATACACTAACGTACTCGGACATTCGTCGCAATCCAATAAAAAATAGAGTCGGCACACTTACGTACCCAGATATCTATGTTGATCATATAATAAATAGAGTCAACACACTAACGTATTTAGACATCTATCTCGATCTTATAATAAGTTGAACCAACACACTAACGTAGCCAGACATCTACCTTAATCCAATGATAAAAAGAGTCAGCACACTAACGTACCCAGATATCTATCAGGATCCAATAATAAATAGAGTCAGCACATTAACGTACCCAGACATCTATCTCGATTGTATATTAAATAGAGTCGGCGCACTAACATACCCAATCATTTATCTCGATCTTATAATAAGTAGAACCAGCACACTAACATACCCATTCAACTACCACAATCCAATAATAAATAGATTTCGCACACTAACGCATCCAGGCATCTATCAGAATCCAATAATGTACATGGTCATTGATATAAGACCGATACCATGTACTGTCAGTATTAAAAGACCGATACAATTTATCGAACATTATGTACCCTGGGGTAAACCCCCAAAGGTATTGAATTCATTCATTCGATCATACACACTCACTAGACGTGATCATGTGACCAATCATCGTGCCGACCCCATGCCTGATCGTTATTGATTCCAAAGGAATCACCTAGCATTCACATTAAAGTCTCGAGCTTCGCCTTGCATCTTGCCTCCCCGAGTAGCCCAGAGCCTCTTTGAAGTCGTGCTAAGACACCATAAAGAAACGCGCTCGAAAGGGGAAGACATTCCTCGAAGTTGTTTACTGTCCAGGGGTTCAATCGATTAGGGATTTCATTCAATCGACCGAGCCCAATTGACCGAACCCAATTCCCCCATTCTATTGTTCTGGGATCCCCCTTGGTCAATTCTTCTACACTAGTTCAGTCGACCGAACTTTTATTCAGTCGACTGAAATTTCCAGGTTCTGGCAATGAACCTAGGCAGGGAGTAAATCCACCGAACAGTCACCGATTTGCGTGCCATTTCTTCTGATGCTTTACCCAATTAGTTGCCTTACTTCCAGAGTCAAACTTCACCCCGTCGGACTCTACTGGGATTCATTTCTTGATACTTTGGACGTGAATTCCATAAGTATTCAAAAACCAATTTCGACACAAAAATCCACTCTTTGCACGAGTAGAGTTCGACGAGAGATTATAGCGACTCGGCTTCTTCTAGCATGCCAAAACAACATACCCGACCTCCTTGCATTGTGCACGGCTTGTAAGCGTGTCGATACACTCATTCGTGCACGCTGAGGCACGCACGTTCACGCAAACATACAACTTTATAAGTCACATATCGGACTTCACCGGAGCGATTAGTCGACCCGGTGTACTCTCACGCAACTTGGGCATGCAATAGTTGCTATGGCTACGTGAATTACTCGCAATGAACTTGTATTCAATAATATTTCTATATAATCAAACAATTGCGTGTATGTATGTGTATAAAGAACCAAACTTACAATAACTCTAACTACAATTCACACAGTGTATTGATTGTTGTATATCTTCAAATACACGTATATGTATAATAACCATACTTATATACATACACGTATATTTAAATAAGTAATTCATTTGTTACTTTTACTTACTAATCTTTTCATTAAAAAAAAAAGATATTTCTTTAGACTATTTTATAAAATCCTTAAACCATTTTATAAAATACGATACTAGCTTAAAAATCAATTTCGCCATTTAAAACACTTAATTTGCTTCATTGAAAATCAAGTATTCATAAATTTACTATTTTATAAATCTCATATCTATTTTATAAATTATATTCTTCATTTATAAAATATTCCAATCATTTTATAAATACTAATTGAGCTTCGTTTGTTATTTTATGAAATATCTTACCATTTTATAAAATACCTTTATTACCTATAAAAGTCATTCTTCTATTAAAAATATATCTATAAATACTAATTTAGCTTCATTAACCCTCTAATCATTTTAATGACAGAAGTAGAGTTCAAAACTTATTAAATTAGCTTGCTAACTAATTTCAAAATCATTTGAATTAGTTTAATTATGACCAACTAATGACATGCACTTGGTTAGTTAGAAGTATTGGATGTTACAAAATATACACAGCAGTGTCAAATTATGCACCTAAACCATAATCAAGTATGGATCAATTGTATTATGTACCATATCAAAATTCAAGTTAGCATTAACTAGCCATAAAAGCCATTTTATACTAATAACGTTCGACTAATTTCGCTAAACTTGGTTCTAAATTTCCAAGAGAATCTTGCACTAATAAAGTTCAATATAATGTTGTGTATAATTTGAGTGTAGACATACAAAAGGAACTAAAACCTTTAGAAAGTAAACGCTGCCATGACAGAAAGTTCGAGACTATCTAAAACAATAGTTTATCAAGCGTTTCAAATTATCAAATAAGACATTCTTTTTCAAACAAGAACTGCAACTTCAGGTCGATTTCGAATCCAACTTCGATGATGCTTATTAAAGCGGCAGACCTCCTCCAAATCAGGTAAATGCATCTCTTCTCCATCCCTTGAATTATTATTTTGCTTCCAAGCTCTAACCTTCTCAAATGTTTGGTTACAGGAAGATTTCTCAGTTTGGCGTTGGATATAGCCGCCAGTAGGTTGCCGAAGCTCGCCACAATTATCTCTATCCCCATCAGATACGTGATTAGTGTGATTTATTATCTTGCTTTTGTAAAAGTTATCTCTTGATCTCGGGTTTTCAATTTTAAGCTGTGTATTTTCTTGTAGGAATCTGCTTCCCTCGTGCATGTAGCTGTGTGAGCGGTTGTCCCCGCTCAAATTAGATAAAGTACAAATTTTTATTAGCCTCCATCATTGATTCGTAGTTTAAGTTATAATTACTAATAATTTGCCCACTTCCCTTGCAGGAGTCCCTTCTGGTCTGAGTTGAGGATCGGCCGCCTCCAGTAGTCATGCTATCGAGATTGATTTCACTCCTATTATTAGCCATTAGCATTATTAAAATGGAAGGTTTTTCTACTAGTAGTTTTATAACTATAAGTATAACGGGAAAGTCAATGGTCAATATAGAGCTGTCTTGGTTTGTAGTGTGATGTAGAAATACATATGCCAGAGATTCAAATACGTACTTCAACATCAGATAGTTTGGAATTCTTCATATGTAATAAACAATAGGACAATGCTACAATTTAGGATTCATCATCAACTTGCCATACATCATATGTCAAATCACTGAGTAAAATATGTTAAACTATTTATTTCCATGCGTGAGCATACAACATTGTCAAATGATAAAAGGGTAGCCAACAAACTAGAGGAGTTGTAGTTCATTCATTTTACAGTTGTATTGCAATACCTCGATAAAAATAATAAATAACCAACCAGATTAGTTCCTTTGTTATCAAGCTTTAATACATTACCACATAGATTTAAATAAATGTGTATTTAGTCTGTTATTATCAATCTTCGATTTCATCTTGTTAATTATAACAGACAGGAATAAGATCATTCATTACGCACGCGTGTGTGTACGTAGAAAAATACATACCCCACCACCCCACCCCTCTAACATTAAATAATTGAGGATTATCTTTTTGTTTGCGACAAAAAAGTTATGGATGGTTTCATATAAGTTAGTGTGAATATGCCTTTATTCCAGAAGAAAAAGGAACCAAAATAAATGCACGAAACTTTTAATATGCAAGACAAGAGAAAGATCAGAATAAACCTAGCAGGTTTTTCCAAAACTACATTGTATAAAGAGTTGCTTGATGTTTGATCCCAGAATGGGTTTGTCTATCACCAATATTTAGATACAGTGATTTATATTTTATTTTCATAACAAAATATCTCAAACATCCATTGAAGCTAAATCAATTAGTGTTGCATAAAATACACCATGAGTTGGAAACATAAACAATTAAAATATAATGGCATTGCTTACCGAACTAAGAAAGCAACGACGGTTTTTCCCTTGAAAACCCTTCAAGCTACCATTTACAGTTAAATACATCACGTGCCTTCAATATCGAAAGGAAAAACATTAACTCAGACAATTTGTACATTGATGGGACTAAAACAAGAAAAGAAAAAATTAAACCTTAATAAGAAGAATGATAGGGCTTACTCAATCATAGCCATCTCCTCATTTTCAGAGACTTCATTCCTGGAATATAAAGGCATTGGTCATAAGCCACGATAAAAAAGGAATCTAAATTGCTGATTTACGAACATCAAATATTAGTTTAAAGGATAAATTCCAGCTTGCTGCTGGCTTAATTTCCCTCGCATCCGGTCTTAGATTACTGAATATTGTAAATTGACTGATCAAGTTTGTTAACTCCACTTTTTCAGCATGGCCGTGATATCAAAAATCGACCGAGAAACCAATGATAGTTCGTCTCGAAGAATAGTCAACTCAGCATCCCAACAAAGCAAGTTCTGTTGAATGGCTTTTCAGATAAGATCCCCTACGGAGGGGGGGTCCAGGGGGGGTGCCAACCCCCCAAGGTGGGGGTGCGGGGGCAACGCCACCGCTACGGTGATCGACCTGCCCGATCAGATCGCAGGGGTCCAGGGGGCAGCGCCCCCGGTGGGGTGCGGAGCAGCGCCCCGTCCAAAACGGTATACGACTTAGAGAAGGGAGCGACCTATCTTCTACTCGAAGTCAACGGCCTAACTGATGAAGCGGGTTAACGAGCTAACAAGTGGCACGACTTACCGACTTAATAAGGTTGCCGACTCAATAAGTTTAACGACTCAAGGATTGGACGACCTAAGAAGTGCCGCGACTTAAGGAGTTAAGGTTCAAGGCGACTTAGAGGAATGGAACGACTCAAGAGGGTTAACGGTTCATGAGACAGGCCGACTCAGTGGATCAACGACTCAAGAACTGTGCGACTCAAGGTCTTCACGACCTAACAATTCAAGGGCTGAACGACCTACGAGTTAAGGATCTACGAGTTAAAGACTCTACGAGTTAAAGAGTCTACCAGATAACAATCTTACGAGTTAGAAGATGGCGCGACAGGAAGTCTACGGCTCAAAAGATAAGTTGTTCACGACCTAAGACTTGGAGACAAGTTCAACACCACGCTGTAGTAAGAAGAATCGCTGACGACTTACGGCCTATGATGAGTCGTGTACGACTCATGCTAGCATAAAGGAAACTGCATTTGGTTAACTCGTGAACGACTTAGAACTTGTATCATTCATTCAGATGGGTGCATAACTCTGGGCCAAGCCATGAACCCAGTAAATGAGCCGCGACCTACCATGAGTCGTATATGAGTTACGACTCATCATGAGTCGTACACGAGTTACGACTCATCATGAGTCGTACAAGAGTTACGACTCATCGTGAGTCGTATACGAGTTACGACCTAACTCCGAAGATGCCTATAAATACGCCCATAACTCCAACAGAAAGGGAACTTTTGGCTCATTCTTTTCAAGCGCCGATACTCTGCTGCATTCCAAACCAATCCAACACTCGAAGCTCTCAAGACACGAAGAACGCTACAAACAACTTCAAGAAGAGATCACATACATCCAACATGGATTTGAAGACTCTCATCTCCATTGAAGTTTGAGCTACTCGTTCAAAGTGTCTTGTAATTCAAAGTGTATTGTACTTGGGAAGAATTGTATCAGCTTGTAACGAGATCATCAGTAAAAATACTTAAAGTGGACGTAGGCTATACCCTCAAGCCGAACCACTATAAAATTGCTGTTGTTTACTGCTTTTCTGCTATTATCTGCTTATAATCTGTTCCCGAGTTATCGGGTGGTGCTTTCACAACTACACTTCACACACCGGGGTGTTAGCGTTCAAATTTTAGCATTAACATTTTTGGTGCTTTCACTGAGAACCCAACTCAGGAATACTTTCACCATTGCTTCGCGAAAGTTTGTTGAAAGAATCTCTCTAAAGACCAGAAGTTTATCCGAGATAATGGCTACTGGAAGACGGCTCAGATCTGATAGATCCGGTGATGCTCATGAGAATACTACCACTTCTCTTGCTCCAAATGAAGCAGCTCTGAGTGTTGGAATTACACAAGAGGTGTTTGATGCTGCAGTTTCTGGGTTATATCAGCAAATGGAAGCCCAGAACGCTCTAATGCTGGAAAGAATGAATGCTTTACTTGGAGGCAATCGTCAAGCAGAAAATAATGAAGAGACCTTTGCAGATGATGCCCATGATTCCCGAGAGAAAGGTATCCCTCAAAGAGGAGTTGGCACCGCCGCAGGGGCACCTTCTCAAGCTGAAGGTTCAAGGCCGCAGCCAAGTTTTCGCGAACATTTGCCCAGGCAAACTTCTGAAAGAGCAGCTGACTTCTGCCCGGCAAAGCCTCTGAACGATAAGGAGTACCTATCAGGGATGATTCGCTCAATTATGAAAGAGAGCATGCAGAGGCAAGAGGATGAAAATGATTGGGGGTTTGCTCCAAGTAAGACACCGTTCACCGAAAAGATCTTGAAGGCAGAGTTTCCAAGGAAATTTGTACCTCCTACTATCCCGGCCTATCGAGGCACAAGTGACCCTAATCAGTTCCTGTACAAGTACGATTGGCATATGACCGGGGCAAGAGCAACAGATGAAATCAAGTGCCGATACTTTCCGGTATACTTAGAGGGAGTGGCCTTACTTTGGTTCACAAAGCTGCCAGTTAGATCCGTGGATCAATTTTCCGACTTAACACGAAAGTTCAAAGATCAGTTCAGGCTATATGCTGCAAAGGCCAAGGATATAATGTCACTCTCTAGTCTAGAACAAAATCCCGGGGAGTCTATCAGATCGTTCTTAAACCGCTTCAATATAGCCTTGGCCGAGGTTGATAACGCAGAGCCACGGATTGTTTTGACTTATCTGATGCGGGCTATCGATAAATCAAGTGAATTTGGCAAATGGCTAAAAATGAAGGGCCAAACTCACTTGAGAAATTCTATAAGAAGGCCGACGAGTTTATGCGCTTGGAAAGCTTTCCTGTGCCAACAAAAGCAGTCGTGACCGAAATTCAGAATGTCAATGTTGCTTCTAATAAAGGAGAATCTGGAGGACAGAAAAGGAAGAATGATGATGGGAAAAGGCAGGGAAATCCAAAGAAAAACCGCCACTTTGAACCGTCGAATTATACTCCCTTAACTGATACCCCAGAGAACATTTTCTTGGCAACAAAGGATATTGTTGAATATCCTAAACCACAAAAGTTGAGACTAAGGAAAAATGCCACGCAAAGTGAAAGATTCTGTAAATTCCACAATCAACCTGGCCATGACACTGACGAGTGTCTCCATTTGAAGGATCTGATTGAGAAGTTGTTGAAAGAGAATAAACTTCAGCAATATGTCCGGAGAAACAGGAATGATCCATCCTCATCCACTCAGGGGCAAATACTTCTCACTCATCATTACGGCCCAAATGAAAGAACTGCAACGCAGGGATCTGAGAGGCTTATCATTAATGCTATCACAGGGGGCCCTCACCCAGCGGACAGAAGTTCGGACGGGATCGAAAGATATGCTCGTGCTTTGAGACAAGCCCCGGAGGGAGAGAATATCCTTGTTCTGGAAGATGATGCCTAATGGCCATATTTCACTTAATGGCTTTTGCTTAAAATTCGTAGAATAATACTGGATTTATGATTCCTGTATAAAATGCCGTTGTAAAAACAGTGCAAATAAATAATAGGAACTATAAATCTTGAGCTTTCTATTACGATAAAATGCTTGTTTCATTTCGATATGCAAATATCTTAAAATATATTGCTAAAATGTCGATTTAATGTTGCAGGCAATCAAAGCAAAGCTCACCTAGTCAACACATCACAAAGCCAAGCGATTCCTACAAATCGCTCAACAGGCGAATATCAGGCCAGAAAAATTCCATACCCAAATCCTACATAAGAAGTGCTTCAAGCAAACAGTGAGTGATTAAACCGGAGGTGGGCCCTTGCAAACTAATTGAGATCATTTGTGCAAACGAACATTCGATTAATTAGCTTGTGTCCGCCCCTGCGAGCTCACTTAGCAATGAAGTACACTTCTTTTGATAAAATAAACTACTTCCAAAAGAAGGAAATGTGGGTTTGGAAATGATAATGGGGAATCACTGAGGATCAAATGGTGAAAAGACATGGGTGAGCAGGCAGGGAACAAATAAAGACCTCTTCGGGGGCACATTTCACCAGAGTTGAAGTGCAAACTCATCGGAGACCCACTTCTCCAGAGCTGAAATGCCAAAGACCTCTTCGGGGGCACATTTCACCGGAGCTGAAGTGCAAACTCTTCGGAGGCCCACTTCTCCAGAGCTGAAATGCCAAATAAAGACCTCTTTGGGGGCACATTTCACCAGAGCTGAAGTGCAAACTCTTCGGAGGCCCACTTCTCCAGAGCTGAAATGCCAAATAAAGACCTCTTCGGGGGCACATTTCACCGGAGCTGAAGTGCAAACTCTTCAGAGGCCCACTTCTCCAGAGCTGAAATGCCAAATAAAGACCTCTTCGGGGGCACATTTCACCGGAGCTGAAGTGCAAACTCTTCGGAGGCCCACTTCTCCAGAGCTGAAATGCCAAATAAAGACCTCTTCGGAGGCACATTTCACCTGAGCTGAAGTGCAAACTCTTCGGAGGCCCACTTCTCCAGAGCTGAAATGCAAAATAAAGACCTCTTCGGGGGCACATTTCACCAGAGCTGAAGTGCAAACTCTTCGGAGGCCCACTTCTCCAGAGCTGAAATGCCAAATAAAGACCTCTTCGGGGGCACATTTCACCTAAGCTGAAGTGCAAACTCTTCGGAGGCCCACTTCTCCAGAGCTGAAATGCCAAATAAAGACCTCTTCGGGGGCACATTTCACCAGAGATGAAGTGCAAACTCTTCGGAGGCCCACTTCTCCAGAGCTGAAATGCCAAATAAAGACCTCTTCGGGGGCACATTTCACCAGAGCTGAAGTGCAAACTCTTCGGAGGCCCACTTCTCCAGAACTGAAATGCCAAATAAAGACCTCTTCGGGGGCACATTTCACCAGAGCTGAAGTGCAAACTCTTCGGAGGCCCACTTCTCCAGAACTGAAATGCCAAATAAAGACCTCTTCGGGGGCACATTTCACCGGAGCTGAAGTGTAATCTCTGCGGAGGCCCACTTCTCCAGAGTTGAAATGTCAAATCAAAGCCCTCCAGCGAGGCGCAACAAAAAAAAAGATAGAAAGAAAGGCTTCTCCAACATAAGGCGCACTCTACTAAAGCAAGAATAATATTTCCTCAAAAATGGAAAATTATTCTCTAAAGAGAGAGTGCTTGCCTTCTCAAAATGGAAGAGTTATTCTCTAAAGTAAGAGTACAAGTCTTCTAAAAACAGAAGAATTGTTCTACAAAATCTCCTCAAAATGGAGAATATTACAATGAGTTGTGGTATGAGGGCAATATAATATTGCTACATTAACAAAAGCAGTACCCAAGCAACGTACCACAAGCTCACTGCAATATCATGCAAAGAGAATAAAGAAACTTGTATGAAAATGAGGAATAAATACATTCTCAAATACAGACAAAAGTTTCTATAAAATTTGTTATGCACGTGCGGGTTTCAAAAGGCAGAACAAGAAGGATGACCCCACACCGTCAAATGGAGTAAAACATTACACCAATAAGGCTTCCGCAATAGGTTCCATTGATGCAAGTTCCTTTGCAAATGCTAGGGCATCTGAAGTTTCTGCTTGAAAACCAGGGGCATCGTGAAGCTAAGTCGGCCACAAAGAGTGCAAAAGTCCGAATTAGTGCAAAAATTCATCTTTCAGCAAAAAATTTAACGCTCCTCTCCTTAACCGTCACAGCACTTAGTCTTTTAAAAATTGACTTGTGACTGGAATATTCGGAAAGAGGAAGGAAGTGCTGCAAAATTAAAGAATGAAATTAGTACCGGACAACTCGGATTTTGAAAATCGCAGAAATGGAAAGATCCAGTTTGCCCCACTACTCTTCTTATCGAAAAGACATTCTATATGAAGAACTGAATATTCAAAAGTAAAGGTGCACGTTTTCTAAATGCGTGTGAAGTGTTGTGCAAAGCTACTAAAATAACAAGTAAATAAAGCAATACTTGAAATAATACTGGTTGGCATATGTCAATTCAGAAGAATTCAAGGCTTGTTATTTGAAAGTAAGTGCGGTGTCAATGCAGATAGCAGTTATAACTGTGTAAACTTTGTGTCGATACTTCATTCAAGATAATTGATTCACAACACTTCATCAAGACCATACTAATTTGCTTACAGTAAAATACCAGTTCTTTGATCTAATCCATCACTCGATATGGGCAATCGGTGATGAGTATATTCGCCCTATTTTTCTACAAATGGTGCGTTTAACAGGTTGTTAAAATAATCTGTAAAGAGATGCAACAAGTTCAGGTCAAAGTTCCATTGAATCGCATTGGTCAAGTTTAAAAGGCTTCAGGTCAAAACAAAGCAAAGTTGCCTAAGTACAAGCTCAGCAGCTCAGTAAAGCACGAGTTAAGAAGAATCGAAGCGCACGACCTAGTCCCTAGGCGTATACTTCGAGGGGCAAGTGTTAACTCCACTTTTTCAGCATGGCCGTGATATCAAAAATCGACCGAGAAACCAATGATAGTTCGTCTCGAAGAATAGTCAACTCAGCATCCCAACAAAGCAAGTTCTGTTGAATGGCTTTTCAGATAAGATCCCCTACGGAGGGGGGGTCCAGGGGGGTGCCAACCCTCCAAGGTGGGGGTGCGGGGACAACGCCACCGCTACGGTGATCGACCTGCCCGGTCAGGTCGCAGGGGTCCAGGGGGCAGCGCCCCCGGCGGGGTGCGGGGCAGCGCCCCGTCCAAAACGGTATACGACTTAGAGAAGGGAGCGACCTATCTTCTACTCGAAGTCAACGACCTAACTGATGAAGCGGGTTAACGAGCTAACAAGTGGCACGACTTACCGACTTAATAAGGTTGCCGACTCAATAAGCTTAACGACTCAAGGATTGGACGACCTAAGAAGTGCCGCGACTTAAGGAGTTAAGGTTCAAGGCGACTTAGAGGAATGGAACGACTCAAGAGGGTTAACGGTTCATGAGACAGGCCGACTCAGTGGATCAACGACTCAAGAACTGTGCGACTCAAGGTCTTCACGACCTAACAATTCAAGGGCTGAACGACTTACGAGTTAAGGATCTACGAGTTAAAGACTCTACGAGTTAAAGAGTCTACCAGATAACAATCTTACGAGTTAGAAGATGGCGCGACAGGAAGTCTACGGCTCAAAAGATAAGTTGTTCACGACCTAAGACTTGGAGACAAGTTCAACACCATGCTGTAGTAAGAAGAATCGCTGACGACTTACAGCCTATGATGAGTCGTGTACGACTCATGCTAGCATAAAGGAAACTGCATTTGGTTAACTCGTGGACGACTTAGAACTTGTATCATTCATTCAGATGGGTGCATAACTCTGGGCCAAGCCATGACCCGGTAAATGAGTTACGACTCATCGTGAGTCGTACACGAGTTACGACTCATCGTGAGTCGTACACGAGTTACGACCTAACTCCGAAGATGCCTATAAATACGCCCATAACTCCAACAGAAAGGGGACTTTTGGCTCATTCTCTTCAAGCGCCGATACTCTGCTGCATTCCAAACCAATCCAACACTCGAAGCTCTCAAGACACGAAGAACGCTACAAACAACTTCAAGAAGAGATCACATACATCCAACATGGATTTGAAGACTCTCATCTCCATTGAAGTTTGAGCTACTCGTTCAAAGTGTCTTGTAATTCAAAGTGTATTGTACTTGGGAAGAATTGTATCAGCTTGTAACGAGATCATCAGTAAAAATACTTAAAGTGGACGTAGGCTATACCCTCAAGCCGAACCACTATAAAATTGCTGTTGTTTACTGCTTTTCTGCTATTATCTGCTTATAATCTGTTCCCGAGTTATCGGGTGGTGCTTTCACAACTACACTTCACACACCGGGGTGTTAGCGTTCAAATTTTAGCGTTAACAAAGTTGTTTACACCCCTTCCACTTATCCGTAAATTAATAAGTGGGCAGACAATGAATTATCCTTTTAATGATAATTATGAGAATGTAAAAAATTGCTGGTCTCCCGTGATTCTGAAAATTTTCAATATTCACTTAATATTATGATTGCAAACTTGCCACGATAACTAAATTCAAACGATGATTGCAAACTTAATCTTATGTCCTTTAGTGCTATACAAAATGAACTATTTTTTTCCTCTCTAAAAAAAGAAGAAAAATAATAAATTCAATAGCCGTCCAAATAAAATTGAACTACATAATAAGAATAAAATGAAAAATTTAAGGTACCTATGATGCAAACAAGAGTTTCCCTTCCAGACAAATCTGTAACATGCTGCAACAAGAAAAATAAAAACATTCACATGTCATTTATGTGTACTTAATGTTAAGTTACATGTAAAAGAAGTAGCCGTTACTACTGTTAAGGATAAAAGTAACAATTCAACACATTATAAAATCTTCTTAAAAGCATATATGGTGTGAATGTTCCCTGGACTATCATAAGTAGGATTAATTGTCATTATATTTGTTTTTATTTTTTGAGTTTGGTTTATAGTCAATACTTTAAATTATGTTAAACTCCCCATAGATACTATTATTTGTTGGCCTACAATTCTGAAGAAAAAAGAGTTAAGCCGAGCAGATCTTCTAATTAATTCCTGTGTTTGGTGGCATCTAACAAACCTATGTTCTGCTTGATAACTATGGAGCATCTAATCCAAACTATGTACTGACAGAATATATCATTTTTATGTGATATATCATAAAGAATAAGACATATAATATACGTCCTAAGACAATGTTGCCAAAATAAAATTTTGAAGATGGACACAGACATTTGATCAAGACTGGATTGTCTAACAGATATTGCAGTGTTTACTGGTAAAATTAAAAGGCCAAACTCTACTATGACAGCATAGTAGCCTGCCACAAACATTGTTTATTTTTAACAGAAGGATGTGCATATTGATGATGGCTATATACATAGGAACTGTATTAAAAGATTGTGAAGATGAGTTTATTTAGGAGATGAATGGCTCTAGGAGTACAAGTAATTGCAGTTTTAATTAAGTAGCAACTCAATAAACAATTGTCAGCCCTCTTTAAAGTTTGCATTATTGGATTCCATATAATTTTACAAGCGCTCTAGCAGCCCTCTTTAATGTACAATTGTCGATCCTCTTAACCTCCAAGTTCCATTCTTTTTCAATCTTTCTAAATCTAGCAATGAAACCAAATGAATTCAAAAAGAAACCAATCAAATTCTAGTTCATTTGATTTTCATAGTTCTCTACTCCTTACAATTTAATCATCAATAAAACATCTAAGAATGTAATAAAAATAAGTGCTTAACCATAAAAGTTAATGTAAGTATTTATAACTGCCAATTTAATTTATAAAATTTGAAATAAAAATATTATCCATTCGCATCTGTAGCAATCAATTGGAGTCCTCTAAAATTTGTTATCCTTTTTTAACGACGCTTTTCACCGACAATTTTTTTTTAAACCAAAACGAGTGTAGTTTGTTATGTCAGAAGGCAACACTCCATGGACAAATAAAATATGTAGATAAGTTCGTACACATTTTGGAATGCACAAGAGAGAGACAAATTCAATTAGTTATACTATAAAAAAAATCATAATAAATTTGTTAATTATAAGAAGTTTGGCTAAATATAGTTATAGCCAGTTGAAGTAGGACGTTTATCACTTGGAAAAATGCAAGACCGTTATGTTTATATAAAAGACTAAAGTTAATAAAGCACTCACTGATATTTCTTCTTTGTAATACTCCTACAGTTTTAATTTTAGCAGAAAAATGGTTCTTTTTGAAGCCAATAAAAACTGCACCCCAATCTCTATTTTAAGAATGTAACATAAAGATGACATTGTTTATTGTTACTATTATATATTCTCCAGTGTTTCGATATAGTTTTCATGGAAGCTGTATGACTTGCACATACATATAACAATACTTTCATTTAGCACAGCTAAATACTATACAAATTTGTTTGGTTTATACCCGATATATTACTGATATGGTGCATGTATCATTGCCTAGCTATGGATGAAAAAAAATAAAAAATAAAAGTGAACTCTATAAAACTTCTAAACACAACTTTCTTCTTGTAAATTTACACACTATATAAGTTAAGACTTCAGAGTCTTTGGGGAATTCCATTAAAAACGTAAAATAATCAGTATTGCACCATGTTGTAAATTTTATCGCTGTCAACTAAGATATCAATTAGTATATAAATCTTTAGCATAGTAATAATTTATGAAATGATATCTCTGGTGTAGAATAATAGTAATTGAGTTAAATTGTGCGTTGGAAAAGGACAAAAAACTATCGTGACATTCAAAACCTAAAATTTATATGCTTTGTACTCAACTAAATAGTTGTTAATTTACAACTATTCCAAAGAAACAAGTACTGCAATCAATAATTCCAGATAAAACAACTTCAAGCAACCCATTTTGTATCGGTATAATTAAGTAAAACAAAAATAGCACCCAACTATCAAATCATAAAATTGATTTGAATGGATAATCATGATACCAACATTGAACATTACATCAAAGCACTTAATTTTTAAGATATATTTTCATGATATATTGATGTCTCAAAACAAAATTACTATCATCAATGGTACATAAATAATCATCAGACAAATGTAGTTCTGCATAAAATTAAAAATAATCAGGTGATAAATGTACCTTGTTTTCTCTACTATATTTTTAGCGTGTTGTAATATGCAGTTATCACCAAAAACATTTGCTTTCAGCTGATGTTCTTCTCACAACCTTGAGAGATCAGAAATAGTCTGAATATATTTTGATTTCTTTTATTTAATCTTTTCAGCTAACAATTTACATGTAGTGGAAACCAAAATAACCACAAGGGTCACTATAAACATGATCAACATAACTAAAAACCCAATCTTCTATGCCCGACCATATGAGGATTCCATCTGAAGCATATAGATAGTCTTCAATTGCAAGTTTATGCCACAAAACAATGAAGTGTCTCCAACTACCATACCTCTCCCGACTTCTCCTGACCAAGTCAGCTGGCAAAGCTTCCATGTCAAAATACCACATGCTATTACACACAGCTGAACTAATCTCCACTTAATAATACCTTTCAGTACCAAAGCATCTTTCAATTATGCCCCCACCATTGATTAAATTTTTCTTGCTAATGCAGTCATTTCAATCGTATACCTCATAGGTGGGTGCAACAGCCCAAACAACGATGCACCGAGCTAAGTTGCCTATGCGAAGCAATTATATATGTCTCCATGCAACCATGACTCCTTAACCAATGATTCAACTGATGAACACCGGCATCATTAAAACAAACATATATCTTTGCTAGTTTCCAAATCCAAAACGACGTTGCATCATGCCCATTCGTGTACACTATTTTCCTTGATGAATTAGAAGGATGAGGTGGCAAACTAAGCTTGATTGCTATTAGTCTAAGCCCTCTATCTGTTAGATAAAATATCATTCTTATAGCTATTCATTGTTTCCTTGTAAATTAATTTACGGGTCCCACTTCCAAAATGAATGAAGTAAATTTGACAGGGACAGGGAGCACACAATTTTGAGGACGTAGGAATTGATCCCCAAAATAATATTAGAGTTCCCGCCATACAAAATTTGGTTGACAATAGACAACAATTTTTGCTTTTTTTTTAAATTTTGAATTAAACATAAAACAACGGTTTTACAAAAAATTGGCTATATTATTGTATTGTTATAACTAACTTTCTTGTAGTGATGGTCTATGCAAACTTTGAATTTCTATGCTTGTAGTGTCAGTTTAGGTTACATATGTATGCAGTTTTGAATTATGCATGCAAACTTTGAATTACATATGCGATTGGTTAACAGTTTTATTTAACAAGTCAACCAATTAATATAAATGGTTAACGGTAAATGGTTAACCGTTTATATTAATCGGTTAACCGGTTAAATAGATTTGTTAACCATGGTTAAAACTAACTGGTTCGGTCGGCAGACTTCGACCGAAATTAACCAACTACAGGTTAACTGAACCATATTAATTTTGTGGTTAACTGAAAATATTAACCGATTTATTCTGTTACCTGATTGTGCCCGCCCCTAGAATTGACATCATTTTATTTTAATAACTATGAGTACAAACTTGAGTAATAAAAATATATATTGCTCTAATGATATTTGTTCCATTTATTTTAGTCATCTTTGTAATTTTAGTTCCAACCTGTGTTAAGTATTATTCAATTTTGCAAAAAGTATATTTTCCACCTGGTTATAAATGATGGTGCAACATATGTTTGCATACAATTTTTCTGACATTAATATAGTACATAAGTATAATTCATAATGTAATTTAGAATCCTAGAAACTCGCTAGAGAGATATCGTTTATAGTAGAATTCAAGTTTCTTTTTCCATAATTTCTAAACATTTCATCCATGAAGAATCATTCTCAAAAGTTAATCTTTAAAACCGTTGCTTGTGAGTACACTAGTATGGATAACTGTAAGGAATATGACATATTATCTCTCATAATTTTCATCACCTCACAAATTGACGGCCTGGGAGTTGAGATTTCTCCAATGTATCTCTCTCAATCTTCATCATAACCCATGGCTTCCTCCTCGTTATATTTTTTTCCTAGCAAGACATCAATCATATTTCATAATCCTTCCATACCATACGAGTTAAGCTTCAACTGAGACCTGACCATGGCCGCTAACAATTGTGAGTTCTTTGGCGAAAATGGTTCAACTCCAGCAATAAGCTATAAAACTAGCACCCTAAAACCATACACATCGCTTTTCTTTGAAGCCAAACCCAAATGAAAGTAACTTAGGTCAGTATAACTTGGAGATCCTATCATCAAGTTATTATGATTAACTGAACAAGAAACCATGTCATAAAATCCCAACCGTGCAGATCCAAAATCATATAGTTTTGGATTGAAGTTTTGGTCAAGAACATTAGAAGCTTTCACATCTCCATGAATAATTGAAAGGTCACAGTGTTCATGTAGATGCTTCAAAGCCATTGCTATCTGATATGCAATAGACACGCACTGCGACCAAGAAAGAGTAGTAGTTTTATGCGGTTCATGTAGCATATGATGACATGCTCTATTTGGATGACTGATGTTGACATGGAGAAAAACATCGAGTTCTTTTCTGAACTTGCAATAAAGGCGCTTGCTTGGTCATGTACTTCGACCGCAGTTTGAAAATCTACCAAGGCGTACTGTACTATAACCTTTCTCTCCAACGATGTTCGAGAAATTTTCTACTAAAGCTTTAATATTTCTGCATGAAACTTGTATGATTTTCGAAGGACATTTGATGATTTCTTCATCATCAGCCACTGCGTATATTTTATTAGAGCCTAACTAGCAATCAAAAAACGTATTTGGAAAAAAAAAATCAATATTTGTAATATTGATTTGAATGAGAGATTTTGCTTGTTATATATATTTATATGACATTTGCACTATGAATCATTGAGCATGATTATATTATTACTGATTGCACGAATGCAATAAAATGCCAAAAAAGAAAACTCCCCAGCGTGTGGCTAGTAAGGAACATGAACCTGCAAGTATTAGTAGTTGCAAACAGACTGTTTACAAAATGACCTTTTAATATTAATGCAGATATAATATTATTATTCTTAGAACCCAAGACAGTATTTAACACATGCGTCAACATGTGTCACAAGAAGTATTCCTTGCTACACCTTTTTATGTCGATGATATCTCCATTAACTGAATGTATAGTATATGTGTAATGTTCGAAAACATTTAAAGCTGTTTATTTAAGACGTTGGTAGTCATGTATTATTAGCTAGATCGAGTATTACTTTTTATATGCATCTCTTTCTATTTAATTATTGTAAAATTTTCTGTTTATGAAAAAGGTTGGGTTCCATCCGCCTAAAATCTAGAATTAAAATGAAATATTTAATAAGTGCATAAAATATTTTCATTAGTAAAGTTCAATATTGAAATTTTAATTTTAATCTTGATCTTATTTAATTGTACTAAGAACTTCCTAAAAAGATATATGGTTAAACTGAATGTAGTCCTAAAAGTTTATACTTTATGTTGTTAATTCATTTATGGTACTCAGTTTTATCTTATTTTAATTCTTTCTACCAATGAAAAGGTGTGCGTGATTATCTTAATCTAATCCGATTATTTTGGTAAGATTTTAATTTTACATTTTGAGTATTATTTATTTTTGGACACGATCAATACAATAATAACTTATTATATGGATTAACAGAATGCATCCATATTATTTCTTGAGGTATACCTGATAATTTTTAGATCTCACTTGAGTATTGGATCAAACAAATAATCCAACATTTAAACATATTTCACTTAACACATTTCTTAAAGGTCGTCTAAATTTTACAAAATTTAACATTTTGAAGTCTAATTTGAAGAGAAATAGAATATCAGCAATCTTTTCATGGTCTCGATGACTCATGGGATATAATTCTAAAACATATGCACATGTGACATGAGATGTCAACCCTACCAAGAGAACTGAGATTTCGAAAATTCAAAAAAATGGAAAATTGTCAAAACAATGTATATTCATGTGCATGTTGTACTTTTATCATTTCTTTGTATGTACTCATACTTCTCTGCATTTTCTTTAAACATGAGCTGTAACTCGATAAGTTTGGTGACTTATTTCAATTGAAGTAAACTTAGAAAATTTTAAACTCGTGTAGCTACTATTGAATGAAAGTGATTTTGAGAGAAACTTTTAGTGCATTATGTTTACTAAGGGATACGTAATAACTATCGCCTCGTGAATTTATCTCTGAATTATGTTGGACTTGTTTGCAGAGGCACTAAACTCTCCTAAGTAGTGCATTAAGTTTACTTATCCAAGATTTGTTTTCTACGCTAAATCATTTTAGTCTATTTCATAATTTCTCCCGCTATAGATGAACTGAATATAATCTATCTAGTTATTTATGTGATTAAAAGTTTTTCTCAAAATCGCTTTCATTCAATAGTATTACACGATTTTTAAATTTTCACCGTTTACTTCATCCAAAATAAATCACCAAACTAATTATGTTACAACTCATGTTTAAAGAAAATATAGAGAATTATAGGTATATATAAAGGAATGATAAAAGTATGTCATAAACATGAATATGCTTGGTTTTGAGAATTTTTCGTTTTTTTAATTTTCGAAATCTTTAGTCTCTTAGTAGGTTGACATCTTCTGTTACATGTGCCTAGGTTTTAGAATTCTATCCACTACGTCGTCGAGACCATGAAAAAAATAATGATATTCTATTTCTTTACAAACTAGAAGTCAAGATGTCAAATTTTGTTAAATTCAATTCAAGTTGAACCTTTAAGAAATGTGATAGGTAAAATATATTTAAATATTTAGATCGTTTGCTTGGTACAAAGCTCGAGAAAGCTCTAAAAATCAACAATTATACATCAAGAAATAATATGAACTTAGCTACGAATCCATATGAACGAGGCGTCTGCTACCAACGTCTAGCACCTAGAAAGACTTCTGCAACAGGGACTACACCTTGTTGTGTCGATGATATCTCTATTAATTGAATGTAACTAATAATACACAACTGCCGTATTCTTCAGCCTAAATTCCATGGATTGGACCTAGATATTCTCTATTGCTCGATTTTCTCACAAGTATGATAAGGGCCGGCCCATAGGATTTCAATAAGACACCACCATAGCTCGCATCTTGTCCTCGTATGATTCCAAAAGCTTAAACCTTTGCTCGTCCATGATCGGCAACCCACTCAACACAAATATGCGCATGCCGTGTTAAACCCGAGACTTAGATGACTAGGACAACAAAATGCGGCCCAACATGCAATCGGCAATCCACAGGCGAGCAACTCAGACAAGACTGTCTGATTCGTCCCTTGAAAATTTCCCTCCCTCGCCTTCCAATGCTATTATCCAACTAACCCTCTCAATAATCCATTACTTTCGATTTTTTCTCGTATGTTTTGCTTCCGATTGTCCCTCATGTGAACGATGACTATTTTCGGGAGGACATGTCGAAATTGATATTGCATAAATGTTTTTCCATTTTTTTGTACATTTAATTCCTCGACGTTGGTTATTGTTTATGTCGGGGAAATTCCCATATGCTAAAATATGACTAGTGGCTCCTCTGTAGCATTTTACGTTGTGTTTGAGTCCCCATGAAAAAAAAAATCACCTTTTAACAAAAATTGGAGTCCAAGTTAAAGGCCAATGACTGAGTTTGCTATATATGCATTCAAGTTTACTTCAATATCATGCTCCAAGTTATCCAACTCTGATATGAATGTTGGAAAGCTAATTTCACCAATTTATGATTATTACCATTTTAATTATTCATTCCTTGTTCATCATCATTCAGTAAGTGGCCAAATCGCCATAATGATGGCATGACACTGCAGAGACTCTTAAATATGACTGTAGGACTCATTAACACAACCCAACTCTTTGCTTTCCTATAAATTTATATGAATGGACCTGTCAATTAGAGTTTAGAAGATGTTCTTAGCTAGATAAAGTAGTAGTATATATATTCAATCATTCAGGCTCCCTTCGTAAAAACAGCATGACATATTTCCTGGAAAACAATGATGTTATGAACTAGGAGAGTAATGCTCGCACTTTATAAGATGAATAATCAAAGTTTCCATGTTTTAGGTTCCTATGATATATAGTAAGTAGTCTATGAACTAATGGTTAGGAGCATTGAAATTTAATAAGAGTCATTTCTATTTAGCAAGTGATAAAGTGTGCATGCAGGAAAAAAAAAAAGAAATACAAACCTCGATCTGTCGTATTCTCTGAAGTGCAAATAATTATGGGAATACAGCCTTTTCTAGGAAGAATATTAACTTTGCGATCTACTACGATGGAATTCTGTAAAGAGGCAAATAAACTATTAGAATAGTTGAACGAAATTAGCTTCAGCATATGAAGATAAGTAAAGAAATTTTAATAAAAGGGTTGCATTCCATCTCTTTAGAGTTGTATGCATTTCGCGATGGTAACATATGTAGTACATACATACATACATAGTATTTTTTATGCAAAAAGAAGAGACAAAAAAGAAAAAGAAGAATCAAATAAAAGAAACATATACTGATACACAACCAAATCAACAAGTTGTTCTTCAAGAGCCGAAGAGCTTACATCTAACAAGAGAGCCAACTGAACAGGATAATGAAGCTTGAAATTAACCACAGCTAACTGTGATTGATTTCCATACCTGTAAAAGCCAATTGATCATTCATTTGTAAACACAAGAATGTGATTAAGATAAAAAGACACTAAGTATTACCACTGAATGTGGATATTATCAACTGTGCCGCAATATGAGAAGAACATTAACAAATCTTCTAGTGTTGCTTTTGGCGAAATATCAAGAACCTGAACTCCAAATTGGACAGCAACCATGAAACAAAAGCATGTCTAAATCTACTGGCAAAGCTGCTAATTAAGGATAAAGAATATGTAAATTTTGCCCAGCAAGTTCTTAGATTTGTTGTTTATGGTTATTTTTATAGGACATGTTTAATGATCTTATGCCTAACACAAAATTGGAGGATATAAAGTTTGATGATGTTGTAATTGAAAATCTCAATGTAAATTATTGAATTGTAAGGTTTTATCGTACAATTTTTATGTCATTTTTTTCACTTATTTTTTTTTTCATTTCTTGTATGTTAAATGGAGAATATCAAATTATAAATCACAATAAAGTTTCGAATGCAATTGTTGTTTTGAATGAAAAGGTGTTTAATAGTGAAAATATGAAAGATGATGATTAATCAAATGCTTCAAAGACATGCAAATTGATTTGACTGACTGTTTTTTAACCAATCAAGTAAGTACTTATTCAAAATTTTATAAACTCAAACACGATTGAAACAGTAAATTTTATTATTTTATTTTTGATTTTGAATTTTTTTGTGTATGTGATGCGATTTTTGTTACTTTTAGGAAAGAGTTGAATTTGCTTTAGAAAATATGAGTAATAACCGTTGTGTTCTGAAATATTTGGATTGCTATTTATTTAAAATAAAATAACAGTTGGCGTTAAGAAAAGAAGTAAAGAACCAAACCTTTTATGATGGCCTTTAGTTGTGTCAATCGAAGACATTTTTTTGGATGTTAGTAACAGCACACTATAATTAACAAGTTTTAATAAAATAATTGAGTTTATTTCAAATTATAAATTTCAATAATTTTTAATTTTATTGACAAATAAAATATTAAAGAAATGAGATTGAGCAAAATGTATCATCTTATAATTTTATTGTATCATCTAGTTCGAATTATGATCAAAATCTAACAAATGCACGTAAATCGGTACCAAATGAACATCAAATGTGAACAACTTTATTGTGAACTCGAATATGCAACAAAATCATCATGTAGAACTTCAAAATCTTCTTAATACTAACAAAATAGATATTTTATCATCAATGTATAATGGAAACTACTAAATGATTGGTGATTGAGAGGATCCTCACCGATATCACTACTCGAACCAATCGCTGAATCGATTTCTTCTTTTTCTTTGCTTAGCCATGATCTTCTTTCTTCTCTTATTTTCTTTATCTCAATATAACAATCTTTTGAATCTGAATTTACCAGCTCCAAGAAGATATGGAGCTCGGGTATTTATGGACTGTCCCTTACACTTGTTATTCAAGGTGTATTTTCAGTTTCCCAGTAAAATGAATTTCATTAGCTCCAAATCATCCTCTACCTGATCCGCCCATCCGCAACAAAATCTATGCTTGCAGACTTCTCAAGCACCTTAAAAATCCAAACTTTGAACATAATTAGCTCAATCTGATCATTCCAAACTTCTCAAACACCTTAAAAAATCCTAACTTTGACTACTCTTACCCCTGTATAATTGTATATGTAACTATATTGTAAATCTTTCCTCCTTCTCATTTCAGGCTACACCATACTGCAGAAATAATGCTGTGATCAAGAATTATGGTATTTGAAATAGGGATAGAACTAACTATAGATTTAGATGATACTTCTATAGATTCAGATGATACAGTAAATGGAATAGCTAACTCTGGACAACAAATTTGTTCTAGTGCTAGCTTTTGAAAACTGGAAATTTTTTGGAATAATACAATCAAAAGGTGGAATGAGATTATTATTTATACCTTTACTTACCTCAAAGTTGTTATGGACTCGCTTTAAAACACCAATATTGTCATTCAGTAAACGGTTCGATGATTTCATTCTAGACATGTAGCTTCTTCATTCTCAATTTTATCTTCCCTTTCCGAAGAGAAAATTGAATCTTCCAATCGGCAAATTTTACCTTTTGACCGTGAGATTGAGCGTGCTATTAGATTTTCCCTTTTTTTCTCTCTTGAGCCTTTTTTTATTCTCAAATTCAAGGAAAGAATTTGAATTCGTCATAGAAACCAGTTGCAGTTATTCCTCCTCCTGATCTAAAGTGCTCAAAGCTTCAAACCTGTTTCTTAGTGGAACAAATTAATTTTTATCATGTCAAAGTTCCTTATGGGGAAGCGTCTTTGGGAGTAGGTGCTGGCTATTGGAAGTGTCCAGAATTCTGATTGAATTGCTAATTGATTCATGGAATGAATGCACGCCATGTTTGAAAATTTAGCACATTAAGAGAAATAGTGAGCTCAGTAACTACAGGCCCAACAGTTCAAAGACATGAATGGATAGGCGAATTCGGTGCATATAGCCTACGTAAGGAATAAACGAAGTCGTGGGTTGTTGTTGGGTCATGGAAGCTAGGTAGGATAAAACTGGGTCAAAATTCCTTTAGATATGCTGCTAGACGACTGGGATATATGCAGACAGTATTTAATTTGTTATTTTTAGTTTTCGGCTTCCATCCATACAAAAATGCACACGACGCATATATATTGTTGAAAACGACCAATGTAGAAAACGAAGTTAACATACAAAATTGAAAAAAACTTTTTTTATATTCCATGTTTTGGGAAATAACACAAGCACGTGAAATAATTCATTCATCTGTCATTCCTCTATCTTTTTCGTCTGCCCATACGTCTTTCTTTCATCCCCTTCGCCGTCTCTCCATTCTTCTCATATTTGACATACATATTGAAAACCGAAAACACAAAATTATTTTTTAAATCATACACTGCCTATGTATCTCGATAAATACTTGAAATTTTGAAATCCTTCTACATTCGTATCCCAAAAACAGATAAATATTTGATATCCGAAAAAACATACATTGGCACAGATATGATGGTATTCGCATTCGAAATTTATTCATTTAAATTTTTTCAAGATTATAATTATATTATGTTTATTTTATTTTAATACAATGAATTTTATATATATATATATATATATATATATATATATATATTGTTGGCGAAATCTCGGTCTTCCCCGCTTCGTGAAGTTAAGATAGGCACTTTAAGATTAAAAGTAGCAATGGAAGCACAAGAGTTTATAATTCTCCAATATGGAGATTCTTCCACTATACAAAATAATAGTAGGATTACAATAATATGATTACAAAAGTAACTCACACTTGGTGGCTCACTCAAGCTTGAGGATAAAGACTTCTCAAGCTATCACTCTTTTCTCTCAAAGAGGATCTCTCTAACTCTCAAGTTTTTTCTCACTTTAAGAAGTGGCTTCTTCCTTGGATTCTTGGATGGCTAGTAATAGGGCTCCTTCTCCTATTTATACTACTCAACCTCCATAATGAATAGTGGAGATTACTTGCATCCGACGGTAGAGATTGATTCTCTAGAATGCTCCACACTCTCTAGGAATCTCTACACTCTTTCATTCCCTTCTTTATTCTTCCATACTCTTTCCAGAAGGTTCAACACATCTCTAGAATATTCCAGAGGGTTCCACACTCTTCCACAAGCTTCTAGAGAGTTCTACACTTCTCTAGAGTTCTCCGGAACATTCTAGAAAATTCTAGATTTCTCTAGAAACGTCTAGAATTTTCTAGAAACTCTCCAATTAAGGAGGGATCCCAACAAATCTTCCCCTCCCGACTTAATTGGGGGGTAGTAGTACGCCGGCACCTTGACAGCAGTCTTCAAACTTCTTTGTTGGTACTACCTTGGTCATCATGTCAGACCAGTTCTCATCTGTGTGAACCTTGTCAAGATTTATTTGCTTTTCCTCGAGGACTCCTCGGATCCAGTGATATCTTGTATCAATATGCTTTGTGCGGAAATGAATGTTGAATTCTTTGCCAAGTAAATTGCACTTTGATTGTCACACTTCAAGACATACTTTTCTTGATCCACTCCCAATTCATGCAACAAGTTCTTCACCCACAACATCTCCTTGCAAGCTTCAGTAGCTGCGATATACTCTGCCTCTGTAGTGGATAAGGCAATACACTTTTGCAGCTTTGATTGCCATGAAATAGCTCCCCCTGCAAAAGTGGTTAGGTATCCTGATGTTGATTTCCTTGAATCAATGTCACCAGCCAAGTCTGCATCTGTATATCCTTCTAACACAGGTTTTCCTTTTCCAAAGCATAAACATCTTTTGGAAGTTCCACGTAGATATCGAAGGATCCATTTGACTGCAACCCAATGCTCATTCCCTGGGTTAGCCAAGAAACGACTGACAATACCAACTGCATAAGCGATATCTGGTCTTGTGCATATCATTGCGTACATGAGACTGCCTACTACAGATGAGTATGGTTTCTTCTTCATTTCCTCCTTGTCTTGTTCACTTGTCGGACTCTGCTTCGAACTTAGCTTGAAGTGCCCAGCTAGTGGAGTGTTAACCGGCTTTGATTTGTGCATGTTGAACCTTTCCAAGACTTTCTCGATATATCTCTCTTGGGATAGCCATAACAGTCTTTTTGATCTATCACGAGTTATTCTCATCCCAAGAATCTGTTTAACCGGCCCCAAATCTTTCATGGCAAAGCTCTTGCTTAGATCTTTCTTTAAAGCAGCTATCTTTATGCGGTCTTGTCCAATGATTAGCATATCATTAACATAAAGCAGAAGTATGAGAAAGTCACCACTTACATACCTTTTTATGAAGACACAACGATCGCTTTCCGTCTTTTTGAAATCATGTTCTTCCATGAATGCGTCGAACTTCTTGTACCATTGCCTTGGTGCTTGCTTAAGTCCATATAGACTCTTTGTGAGGCGGGACACTAGATCTTCTTTGCCTGGAACTTTGAATCCCTCAGGCTGTTTCATGTAGATCTCTTCCTCTAGGTCACCATATAGAAACGCCGTCTTGACATCGAGTTGTTCAATCTCCAAATCTTGCACGGCTGCTAGGCTAAGCACAACTCGGATTGATGACAACTTTACCACGGGAGAGAATATCTCTTCAAAGTCAGTACCTTTTTCTTGTCCAAATCCTTTGACGACTAATCGAGTTTTGTAGCGAGGCTTTGAACAGTTCTCTTCGGTCTTGATTCTATACAACCACTTATTCTTCAATGCTCTTCTCCCTTTTGGTGGCTCCACTAATTCATATGTGTTATTCTCATGCAAGGATTGCATTTCTTATTGCATGGCTATTCTCCACTCTTCTTTATGACAATCACTCATTGCTTCTTTCTAGCTTTGAGGTTCCCCCTCATCAGTGAGTGTAACGTACTCCTCTGTGTTGTATCGGGTGGATGGTCTTCTGTCTCTTGAGGATCGTCTTGGCTCTGGTGCGATTGGAGTGCTAGATTGAGGTTCTTCCTGAACTGGTTCATCATGAATTTCATGATCTTCAGCTTCACTGCTTTCTTGTGTGTTATTATCTTCATGTCGAACCAGAGTAGGTTCAATGTTCTTACTGCTTCTCAATCTTGGCCTCTCTGAATTCTTGATATCTTCAATTGTTTGGTCTTCGAAGAATACAACGTTTCTACTGCGAATAACCTTCTTGTTAATTGGGTCCCACAATCGGTACCCAAATTCATCCTTAGGTGAACGATAAATACACTCCTTTGTCTTTGCATCAAGCTTAGCTCTCTCATCTTTGGGGATGTGAACAAATGCCCTGCACCCGAACACCTTGAGATGATTATATGAAGCCCTCTTTCCCGTCCAAACTTCCTCAAGAATGACCCCATCCAGAGGAACTGATGGTGTGAGGTTGACAATGTCGGCCACAACCATTATAGCTTCTCCCCAGAATGATTTGGGAAACTTAGCATGAGAGAGCACACAACGAACTCTTTCTTCAATGGTTCGGTTCATTCTCTCAGCTAGCCCATTCAATTGTGGTGTCTTGGGTGGAGTCTTCTCTATCCTAATGCCATATTTCTTGCAATAGTCTTCAAAAGGACTTCTATACTCACCTCCGCTATCTGATCGTACACATTTGATCTTCCGTACAGTCTCACGTTCCACCAGAGCATGAAATTCTTTGAAGGCATCAAGCACATGATCCTTTGATTTTAATAGGTGCAACCATACTTTCCTTGAATGATCATCAATGAAGGTGACAAAATATAGAGCACCACCAATGGATCTCTCAGACATCGAACATACGTCAGTGTGCACGAGGTCTAGAATGTTCTTTCTTCTTGTGGACGGAGAAGATCTTTGGAAAGCAACCCTATGTTGTTTTCCAGCTAAACAATGAGCACAAGGATGAAGTGGTTTACCTTTCACGTCAGGGAGGAGTTGTTTCTGAGCGAGTATGTGAAGACCTTTCTCACTAATGTGCCCAAGTCGTTTATGCCATGTGTCCATATCATCAGTAGAGATGTTTACTTCTCCTTTGCATAGCTTAGCTTGCATTACATACAATGATCCTACCTTCTTTCCCCGAGCTATTGTCAAACTTCCTTTGGTGAGCTTCCACTTCCCTTCACCAAAATAATTCATTAGACCGTCATCATCTATCTTTCCAGCGGAGATAAGACTGAGGCGCATGGTCGGGACATGCCTCACATCTTTCAAAACAAGCTTGCACCCGGTGCTTGTCGTCAGAGTGACGTCTCCTATTCCAACAATCTTGCTTCTATCTTGATTTCCCATTTGCACCGTGCTAAAGTCACCTCTTTGGTAGGATGAGAAGAAGTTTTCATGTGGAGTAACATGAAAGGAAGCACCAGAATCAACAATCCAAGAACTCTCATCACAAGCAATGTTTAGAATGTTACTTTCACCAACGAGATATAGCAGATCTTCCTTTAATACTATGGCAGTAGTACTCTTTTCTTCTTGCTTCTTTGTTAGGCTTATTAGGTCAGGCTTAACCTTACCGACCTTTTGGTCTCTTTTGAAGCTTCGACATTCCATTTTCTTGTGACCCATCCTTCCACAGTAATAGCATGCAATCTTCGAGCGTGACTTGGATCTACCTCGAGATTGGTGGGGATTTCGGCTCTTACTACGTCCACGGGTTTCATTCCTACCCTGATTCTCAACAACATTAGCTTCGGGATGGATAGACTAATCTCGTTCCATTCTCCTTACTTCTTCACCAAGAAGGCTGTCACTGACGGTATCCATAGCCAACTTTCCTTCCGGAGCTGAGTTACTTAGTGTGACAACAAGTGTGTCCCAACTTTCCGGTAAGGAACTAAGGATAGAAGGGCTTGTAGCTCATCATCAATCTTCATATCAATTTTTGTTAGTTGATTTACGAGCCCCTTGAAGTTATTCAAGTGTTCAATCATACTATGACCATCCTTATACTCCAATTTCACCAACCGTCGAACTAAATTGGCCTTGTTGCGAGGCGTTTTCTTCTGAATCATGGACTCAAGCTTTGTCCATAATTCATAGGCATTGGTATAAGTAGAAACATGCTCGAAGAGAGTTTTGTCGATGTACTTACGGATCATAGCAATAGCCTTATGGTTCAACAGTTCCCACTGAGCATCACTCTTTCCTTCCACCTTATTTTTGTAGATGATGGGCTCATGCAAATCCTTACAATACAAGTGGTCCTCCATCATTGGCTTCCAATAGGAGTAGTTGTTAGCTGTGAGCTTGAACATGTCTCCATCATGAGGGACAATATCCTCCATCTTGAACTTACACGAGCTTAATTACGGCTACGGATGAACCCGGTTCTGATACCACTGTTGGGGAAATCTCGGTCTTCCCCGCTTTGTGAAGTTAAGATAGGCACTTTAAGATTAAAAGTAGCAATGGAAGCACAAGAGTTTATAATTCTCCAATATGGAGATTCTTCCACTATACAAAAGAATAGTAGGATTACAATAATATGATTACAAAAGTAACTCACACTTGGTGGCTCACTCAAGCTTGAGGATAAAGACTTCTCAAGCTATCACTCTTTTCTCTCAAAGAGGATCTCTCTAACTTTCAAGTTTTTTCTCACTCTAAGAAGTGGCTTCTTTCTTGGATTCTTGGATGGCTAGTAATAGGGCTCCTTCTCCTATTTATACTACTCGGCCTCCATAATGAATGGTGGAGATTACTTGTATCCGACGGTAGAGATTGATTCTCTAGAATGCTCCACACTCTCTAGGAATCTCTACACTCTTCCATTTCCTTCTTTATTCTTCCATACTCTTCCGTAAGGTTCTAGAAGGTTCCATACATCACTAGAATATTCCAGAGGGTTCCACACTCTTCCACAAGCTTCTAGAGAGTTCTACACTTCTCTAGAGTTCTCCGGAACATTCTAGAAAATTCTAGATTTCTCTAGAAACGTCTAGAATTTTCTAGAAACTCTCCAATTAAGGAGGGATCCCAACACACACACACACAAACACACACACACACACACATATATATATAACTTTATAAAGATAGTATAACAAATTATACGTATGTTAATTGCTTAAATTTATTTATTATCATCATCGTTTGTGTTGGGGTTTCAGGTTTATGAAGAATTGGGTCAAGAAAAATTGAGACGAGGGATTTCCAGAGTGGTTGCCTGATTGGACCTACTTGATTTTCTGTGCGTTTGCAGTAATAATTTACCAGTCCTTGCCCCTGGTAACAAACTTTTTGTCTCATTTGTTTGGCATGGGAAAATGATCCACTGGCGTTCGAAGCATTATAGGCCAACAGTTAATTACCCTCTTATAAACTAGTGCATAATTCATGCGTTGCATATGATAAAATTGTACTAGCACTGTATTCATAAATATTAATAAAAATAGAAATTATTTACGTAGTATATGGTAAATATGTTGTCTTATCAGTTATAAATCAAACTTTTTATCACTATTTATGTATATAACATTTGTTAAGTGAATTATTTATTTTTATATTCGAATGAAAATTTGATTTTACTATTTTGTTAATAAGAATCATATTGAAATTGACAGCTTTTAAAGACTTGTTAGAAAAATTAATAATTATTATTTACTTGATTTATTTAAACATTTTATATTTAAGTATTAAATTGATTATTAATTTAAATATATACACTTAAATACAAAATAATAAGTTTGAATCAAAAAGAACTTTTGTGGTTAATATTATAAAAAAATGTAGGTATTTGAGTGTAAAACCATTTGAAAGCCTGTCTTTCGATACCATGGATTTAATTTAAAACGTATCTTGTTAGGTCTAAGTGAATATTGCGAAAGTACCCCTTTCATAATCATTAAAAAGAGTTTAGAGAAAAACATATGGCTTCGGCACCATCCATTCGAAAGCTTAAAACATTTAAGTAAAACAACTGAAGGACAACGTCAAAACCCCCTTTTGACACCATTGTCTTCCAAACCTTTGAACTCATTCGAAAGCATTTAGGAAGTGACTTAGTATAAGTTTAAACAAAAGCTACCCTTTGAAAGATTGATGACTTCAATACACTCGAAAAGTAGAAGAACGGCAGCAGGGTTTCGACTAGGTCGAAACCACTTCTTTTGAAATCATTATTTTGTAAATAAAGGAACTCATTCAAAAGCTTATACTTTAAAACCCAAGATGATAACCTCCTTCGAAAGCTATTTAGAAAAGCCCTTTCGAAAGCATATGTTTTGACTCCTTCGAAAGCTTTTAGTAAAACAAAGCAGGCGCTTATCTTTTTGAAAACAAGGCAAAGGTTTCGACTCTATTGGAAGCTATGCTATTGACACTATGCCTTACGTCTTCCTCCAATCCACTACGTACCAACGTAATTGATACCATGTGTATTGGTTTCGGTTTAGTTGGTTCCGACCTAATAGGTTTTGACTTGATTGAAGGCGGAAGCTATGATTCGAAAGGTGCTTCTCATAGAGGCAGAATCTACTTTTCTGGGTAAACCTGATTTAATGCCAATTAAAGCAAACATTTTCTAACTAATATGCCTACTTGTAAATAAGTGGTTGATTGTCTCAACTTTCAAATTCTTTATAAAAATAATTGCCGCATAATTTCAGATCTAAATCAAGATTAATTTAGCAATCAAGCCCTTCAAGTAAGCAAAACTAGTTATGCAAAAAAGTCCTTCTTTCTTAAATAATTTAATTTTCGTAGCAAATCTCTTAGGAAAAATCCACAGAAATTACAGAAATCCACTTTCAATATATTATCTAACATATATAATTCAGGCTCAAATTCTCAATATAATTTCTAAAATAAATTTCTAAACCCAATTAACCATATTTTCATTGAAAATTCATATTAAATTTTCCATGGCTTGGAAAATTACAAAAATTAAAACCCATCTTCAAAATCATATTTTACAGAGCACATAATTTTTCCACAGCACTAGAAAATCATTTACAATTGGTTTTTCCCTAAAACCGTATAAATCCTTATTTAAATATTTTGATTTAAATCAAACATACTATAATTCAAGCATATCATCATCCAAAACATCGTAAAAATGAATTTAATCATAAATCCGAAAACATACGATCATAAAAAAAATAAAGATGGCACAAATTATTATTCACCTTGAATATGATGAGGAGATTGGATTGAGACTAAAAAAAATTCTCCTTGCTTTAATTCTGAAGCTTTAGATTGAATTTCTCTTACTTTCTTCCTTGTAATGGTTGGCCTTGCTAAGATTTATGTTTGTATTTCATTTTTGTATAGTGACATGAAAGGGAAATTGAAAAGTGAACGGTGCAAGGAATGAAAATTATACAAGGTAATGGAAATAGGGTGCAGTAATTACCCTTATGTTTACTTAATTAACATTTACCCATTTATAAGCCCATTTAAGTTATTAAGCTCGACCCTTAGTTTTATTTTCAAATCTCAGTCTCCTTATCTCTTGTAATGACCCGTATTTTTTATAATTAAAAATATTAAATTTAATAAGATTTTGGGATTTAATATTGTCAAAAATTAAAGTTTATGATTTATTAATGAAAAAAGGTTAGAGTATATAACTTGATCTTAAATGAATTCTAAAAATGAGAAGTTCAACGAGGTAAGGGTGGTAACACAAATTAGAATATAATTTAATGCTATTGATTTGAATACAATCAATAACTGTTTGAATGAAAATTTAACTGATTGTAAATAATAAATGTTAATAAAGAATGAAATGATTGTTTATTTCTAAATCAAATATAAATGTAAAGTTTAATTTGGTTATAATTATGGGCTTTAATAGGGAATAAAATAAACAATATATTAAAGGAGTCATATGTCATTTAATTGAAATTGGTTTTAGCATCGATAAGTAAATTTATTAACCTTTATTTGTAATAATAATTTAATAAATGTGTTTAAAAGACTAAGATGTAACAATTGTTCTATTTCCAAACGTGTTTTACCTTTATTCATTTCTTATTTCATAAATCTCTTCCTCTAACTTTCCTTTTCCAAAACGTGCCTGCATTATTTCTTTTGCCTGAACTTTTCTCTCTCCTTTAAAAAAAATGTGAGCAGCTTATTTTCATTAAGCCAATCTTTTCCATTTGTCTGCAAATCCATTTCCTAAAGCCTCCTTCCTCCATGCATGAACCATCGTGACATTTTTTCCGTTGATTCTCCAGGCTTTAGAAACATGAGTAGGCTTCAAAATTCTTAACATGAGTAACTAATTTTTTTATTATTAAAATGTGTGTACATGTTTTTATATTTCATTTTCATAATATTCCTATAACTTGAATATCTTTTTTATACGAACTCTGATTGAAGTGCGGTTTTTTCTGTCGGGTTCGTATCAAAACTTGGGACAATACGAAACTGGTTTGGTTGAATTTGGAAACCGTTGGACTTTTGGGCATCTATTGGATTTTCAATGGGATTTAAAATTAAAGGTGAGTGTTAAACCCGCTCATGCAGTACTAAAATTTCCATTGCAAGTTAAATCAAACTAATGATGTAATATATAAATCTTTGATTGTTGATTTGAATTTACATTTGAATTGACATTAAATTGAACTGACATTAAATTCATATTGAATTTTAATTGCTAGTTTAACACCCCGACAATTGAAAACTAGTAACTGTCATGATATATTAGTTGATTTGGATGTTGGTTGAAATGGGTGGTTATTGGTTGATACGTCGGATGTATGGTTGTTTATTTATCTTGATATATCTTTTTTATCATCTTGTATATTATTGACATCAATTAAATGGTCATTTGAATCATTTTAAAATCGGATAACTATAACAATTAAATTATGGTTTGAAATGATATATACCTGTACAGTTGAATTTGTAAAATTGATCACTTAGACATAGGGTAGAAAATTATATACGGACACATTAAAGTGAACAGTTTTTAAATCTTGAAGTTGGGTTGACTTGAATGATATTATTTTAAAGGAAATAATAATTTAGATTTATATGATTTAATTATATCCTAATTCGAGCTTGAAAAGTTGAAATTGAAACTGCTTAATTAAAATTGTTCAAAGGATTTAACCTGGAATCCTAAAGCTGAAATTGAGATATGATGTAAATGTATCAGAATTGAATCATTTGAAAGGTCTAAGTTTTAATTTAAACTTTGGATTTATTTTAATTAAAGTGTTTTAAATTGGTATTTTGAATTTTGATTAGGAGATGGAAAATCCCATAATATCTCTGGAACTATTGCACTCATTTTTTACTTGTTACCGATTTAATTTACATAAGAACTTTTAGTTCCAACTCGAGTGTTTTGTCTTTAGATCACGCTCGGGTCAGCCTGAGTATTTTAGTGTTTCCAAGGCGTTATTCCTTGAAGAAGAAGATGAAGATTGGTGATCTTTCTGTTGCATAATTTAGTATATTTGTTTATTGTACTCTAAAAAATGCAATGACCCGGAATTTTCGATCCCGAAAATTCCAGATAGTTAGGAAAAGAAGAAAGAGATAGAAGAAGAAACAGAAAACCAAAGTCAGAATCTCACATTCGCAGCGGATAAAATATAATATCAACTAATAACATTTATACAAGAAGCTGAATAAATTAAATCACATACACAACATCAGAGTTACAACATTTACACAAACATTGGACAGTTAAAATCACATGTCCCAGATATACAACAACATATCACAGCGGAAACACTCCATACGTTCCTGCCATCCAGCTCGCCTCTTGAGCTCCAGAACGTCCTTACCAGAAAATCTATAATATTCGGTCTGACCCGAACATTACATGATGTTGTAAAATGTGTAATAAAACAGATATTGTAAAACAGCTTCATGAACTGTTTATTTGATTATATTTGAACAGCTTCAAAGACGAATACCAAATACCTAAATTTTTATTCTATAATCGAATTAAGTTATAAACACAAGTAAATGAAGTAGAAGCTTATGCAATATCTTATGAAATGATTCAATAATGACTTAAATATTTATTGAAAAATAAATTATGTAAGAGATTGACTTTGTATAAATAAACGAGTATTAAAAATGAATGAAAAATAAATGATGTGTTAAAGAAACCAATGGAATAAATATGTAAGTTGTGCGTAGATCATTTTATTCGCACAACAGCTCTGATTCAGATTCGAATATATGTATTGTAGTAATTCGCACCAGTCCGAATTAGAATTTTTTGCTCGATTCTTGACAGCGAACATTTGACATGGATTTTTGATATGAATTTAAAGTTTTCTATCAAAGTTATGGCTATGCAAGGAGAACGAATATTTTTAATCAAGAAACCGGATCAGAGTCCGCACTAGAGTGATTGGGTTATCAATACTGGTTCAAAAGTGGAATTTATGTATTCAAGCAAGTGACCGGATTTGATATTATGTACAAATGATAAATGTACATCGTACAAACATTAATAATAAAATGTTGTGCTATGATTGTTGCTTCTGATTGCTATACTATTTTATACTATTTTGGTTGCATGTAACTGATACATTCCATTAGAATTTCGTGTAGAAGTGCATCATACTTATTAATTGCATTACATTGCTTTGTTGCATATGATTATTGTATTGTGTTTTATTGGTATTTATGATAGAATAATTGCCATTTTATCATGTTTAATTCTCTTAAATTATGTAAGTAAGATACGGGTTTATGAAAGCAATAGATGTTGCTTTATATTTCATAAATAAAGTTTTCCAACAAATAGGTACGTTTTAGGATTACGGTTGTGTAGCGATATTTTATTGTTTTTTCCATGGTTTGAGATGCTTTATTATTGAAATATGAATATACATATTGATATTTTTATTTTTCCAGAAATAGGCTCGCAAAGGAGATGCTGCCGAAATTTTTCGTAAAGTTAGGACATAGAAATTTTTCGTGGAAGTTGAGTTATTGTCGAATTTATATTAAACTACATATGTAAGTTTAATTGTGTATAAATTGACTATTTTGAATAAAATATATCAAATTCCTTGATTTCTTCTTGTTCCTTTTTCGAGCACGAGAAGCTTGAGTGGGGGAGACATATTTTTGATAATTAAAAGTATTAAATTTAATAAGATTTTAGGATTTAATATTATAAGAAATTAAATTTTTATGATTTATTAATGAAAAAAAGGTTGAATACATAACTTGATCTTAAATGAATTCTAAAACTGACAAGTTCAATAAGGTAAGGATGGTCACACAAATTAGAATATAATTTAATGTTATTGATTTGAATATAACTAATAACTGTTTAAATGTAAATATCATCGATTGTAAATAATAAATGTTAATAAAAAATGAGATGATTGTTTATTTCTATTTGGAATATAAATGTAAAGTTTAATTTGGTTATAATTATGGAGTTTAATAGGGAATAAAATAAATATCAAAGGAGAAATCATATGTCATTTAATTGAAATTGGATTTAGCATCGATAAGTTAATTCATCAACAATTGTTTGTAAATAATAATTTTATAAATGTGTTTAAATGACTAAGATGTAACAATTGTTCTATTTCTCGTCTTATTATTTAATCCGTTTGAAATTAATTTGGAAACCAATGAAATTTAGTGTAATTGAAGTATTTCAGTAATATGAGAAAGGACGTAACTGTAGAGTGATGAGTGCAATAAAATGAAAACTTTTTTAATAAACACATAAGATATTGTTTGATTTAATATAAAGAACATTTAAAAAATAAAAAATAAAAGTGTGTGTCGAAAACTAAATTGTAATGAACTCGAATTTTATACGGTTGTGATTAGAATTTGGAATTAATTTAGTATATAGATACTAGGTTTAATATGGAAATTGGGATTTCAAGGGGAAACGGTTGGATTAATTATCTTTCTAGTACTAGGGTATGTTTTGAGATTTAATTATCGTAATTGATAGTAATTAAATCTTAGTAATTAAATCTTGCCATTAATAAGAAATAGAAGTAAATGATAATTAATTAGTGATGATATGTGTAATTTACATTTTGTGTTAAAAATATAATGAGAATTTCAATGTGAAATATTAAGTTCAAATTGTGAGTACTCAAATTCCTTACAAATATAAGGATAATAGGATATCAATTGATAAAGAAACGATGTGGTAGTACGACGTATTATTTATAACATTTTAATGGGATAATATTTAAATATAAATTGGTTTTGAAGGGCGAGATGCTAACTGTAAATTAATGTGTAGTAAAAAGAAATATGTTTCGATAAAAATGAAAGAAAAGGATTGATTTATTGAAAAGAATATCTTTATCAAATAAAGTGAATGTTTCATTTGTAAATATGAAGATAATTTCATTAAAACGAAGAATTGAATTTTGTTGTATGTTTCTAATTGGAATATTTGGTTTATTTAAATATTCAAACTTGATTTGAAATTAATTTATAAAAAAACAATAATAAAATGGTAAGAAAACAACTAAAAGGTTTGGTTAAAAATTTTATTTGGCATTGTTAGCATATTTACATAGGAAATTTATTTCATCCAAATTTGAACTTGGAGTCTCGGTTCATCTTTTATTGTGTGTAGTGGCGATCCTCATTACGTTGATTGCAGTGTTTAATTTTATTTACTGTGTACTAAATAAAAATATATGCATGTGTGTAAATTTTATTATATTGGGGTTAACAAAATATGTTAAAATGAACGATTTTTTATTTGAGTATATTAGATTTATTCTTTCCATGTACGGTCTATCTTCTTAAATTTAAATTGTGGCTTTTATTTATTTTCATTTATTATTATTACTTTCTTTTATTGAATACATGGCTCTCTTGATTTTCCAGTAAATTTTATTTATTTACACGTGAGCCTTGCCATGAAATGTTTCATGTATGTTAATGAAATTAATTGAGGTAGCGTACGTTTTGAAATTTTATACCAAAAGATTTGCTTGCTATGTAAACATGTCTTATCAAATTTCAACGTGTGTCTTTCATCCTTTGTTAACTACCTACATGTTAGTCTCTTTTTATTTTGCAAATTTGTATCCTTCCCTTTCATATTCCCATTTCCAAACGTGCTTTACCCTTATTCATTTTCGATTTCATAAATCTCTTCCTCTAACTTTCCATTTCCAAAACATGCTTCCATTATTTCTTTTGCCTTAAATTTTCTTTCTCTTCTAAAAAAAATTTGACCAACTTATTTTCATGAAGTCAACATTTTCCATTTGTTTGCAAATCCATTTCCTAAAGCTTCCTTCCTCCATGCGCGAGCCATCGTGTTATTTTTTCCATTGATTCTCCAGGCTTTAGGAACACGAGCAGACTTCAAAATTATTAACATGAGTAACTAATTTATTTTATTTTATTATTAAAATGTGTGTACATGTTTTATATTTCATTTTCATAATATTCTTATAAATTGAATAACTTTTCCATACAAACTTCTATTGACGTGCGGTTTCTTCCGTTTTTGGGTTTGTATCGGAATTTTGGACAGTATGAAACTTGTTTGGTTGAATTTGAAAATTGTTGGATATTTGGGCTTCTATTGGATTTTTAGTGGACTTGAAATCAAAGGTGAGTGATTAAACCCACTCACGCGATACTAAAATTTCCATTGCAAGTTGAATCAAATTTTGAAACGACCTTGACTCATTGTGACGCCCCACCTCTATGCTCACAATAACAAAGAGTATTATAAGGAAATACTGTCTATTATTACGAAGAATAAGGCTGGATAGGAGCGGCCATCCGTAGTTAGGCCTTACATTAGTATTGGTTATCTCGATAGGAGTGGTATATATTTATTTTTCATTTCTTTGTTTATTTACTCCCATCGACATATTCAATTCCAGTATAAAACGAATTACGATGGTTCATAATAGTTTAGGACAACATATATAATAACAACAACACAGATAAGCTAAACACAGAAAACAGATAATATCAAATCTCATATATATATATATATATATATATATATATATATATATAACTGAAGTCGGTTACAATACCTATGATACAATACATGTGATACAATTACAACTGTCGACACCGGAGGTTACATATACAAGTACATTATTGTAAATAATATACATAAATATATATCATCCAATAAAATAACACTAACTACTCCAAAAGATATGAAGAGACTTCATAGCTCAAGCAGCAACCCAAAGCGAGATATCAACAGCCTGAAATAACTCGGTCTGACCTGAGTATTAATTCAAAAGAAAATAATATGCGGGTCAGTCTAATTCAAACTCAGTTATTAATGCAAGGAAGCAATAATAATTAAATAACAAATAGACGACAATCACAATAAATCTCGCATATCCAATCCTTGAATAAGAGAATCGAATAACGGTAGAAATAACACGTAACAGCAATAAACGGCGAATTAGCAAAGCCAAATCATCAACAAAGATAAATAAAAGGATTATCAATGAAGATAATTTAGAAAACAACAGAATTGCCTAAACAGCAATTAACAACAAGTGGCCAAAACAAAACCCAAGCCAGTGAAACAACATAAACAACAAAATCTAATTATCGATACGATAATTAGAAAACACATAATTTAATTATTTAGTAGATAATTAGATAGCAACAAAATAATCAAATTAAACCAAATTAAAATACAATTTCAAAATATATTGAATTGGACACACGAAACAATTCAAGCAATTGAAATTATCAATTGTTTGGCTGCAGTACACGCTCACATGCACTGCCTCGCCACTACAGTGATGAAATACACAAAAGAACAATGAATCAGAAACAAATGGTACCAACTCGAGTTCAAGCTCAAGTTATACAAACAAAACCCAAAACTGCATAATCAAACTGCAAATGTCACAAAGACTGAAAGGCAAATCAATTGGACAGTGCCATCAAAATGACATGACCATGCAGAGTCGAAGCAGTGCAGTGATATGCACAGTGCACGGCAAAACTCAATACAGCATGACAAAAATGCACAAAGGAACGAGACTATCAAATACACAGGGAAAAAGATGAATGCATACACCTGTGTTGACACAAGTATATACACACTGCAGATATAAGTGCAGACGACTACAATGAACAGAGACTTCAAAGAAAAGCAAAGCACATAAAGGCACCAGAGAGTATGCAACCTGAATCAGAAGCATGTGCACCAAAAACCAAACAAGAACTAAACTACAAATGCACTTGCAACTGAAACTGCACACAGTTAGTGCATACATGAGCCAACAGACCAGAAATATCATGAAACCAAAACATAAAGACTGCAATACACTCAAACGAACATGACTCAAAACATCATCGATGAAGATGAGAAGAATCAAGTGCTGACAGCACATACCAAATGAAAAAACAATAAAGCATATATATGTATCTATATAATTGATGCTCGACAAATTACAAACTGCACATAAAATAGCAGCTCAAATAAACAATGCAAATTGTCTCGAAGAATGATACCAATGACTACAAAGAAACCAAGTGCATGAAGACTGCATCAAGTACAAAGAGCAACACCGTGAACACAGTCAAGACTATATCAAACACAAATGCACAAAATATAATCTGCAAATACAAGGGGAGAGACAATATATAATGAATCAGAGGCAACAGTGGCTCTACACAGGACAATGAACAACGTGCACAACAATATGCAGTGCAAACCCAAATCAAAGTATAACAAAGTCAAGGCCACAAGTAATCAAGTGCACAAAGATGTCAAAGTCAGGTGAAGACTTGAAAAACTTAGGGAAGAAAATCATCAACTGGGCAAATGCAGATAAATGAACCAGACAAGGCACAGTTCAAATCAAGTGAAGTTATTGTAGTTCTATATCAACGCAATGGGATGGCAAGTCATGGAGTCACATTCACAAAACCAGATGACCAAGTCAGAAATCAAGTTTAAAAAGTTAAGGGCGATACACAAAATCCTATGACCGCAGTCAAATGATGCTGTGGTGGCCTCGAAAACCAAGCAGTGCCCAAAAAACCAAGGAATCAAGGAATCGAACCAAGTCACAGCTCAAAACCGCGTGAATTGAAAAAAATCAGTGAAATCATCAACATCGAAACAAAATCGAACCGCCGAAGCACAGTATTAAGGTTGAATTAGAATGTGAGAGAAAATCACTCACCTAATTTCGATGAGCACGATTTCGATAGCGCCCTCCCTTTCCCCCTTCCAGATCGCCTAAGCACGGCACCTGCTAATGCTTCAGAAATATTTCGAAACCCTAGCAGCTATTGTCATGTGTTTTGTTTTTGGGCTTGCGAAAATGAATGAAGGAAGGAACGAGTATTTACTTTTGATAATTATCACAGCACTAAGAAAAAGAAACGTGGGCCAAGATTCAATTTTTAAAGCCTGCATAACCTTAACGAATTTTTAAAAGAATTTCAACCCGATTAAATACTCCCTATAGCAATTAGCCAGCTGATTTAATCGCCTAATGACGATAATTAACTGGTGCAAAACCCCGGTTGTTACACTCGACCTTCGAAAATCGGCACCGAATACGACATTCGTAGTCAATGCCGCATATCCAAACGTTGAATCTGGTTCGCCGGAGCTTATAACACATTAAGTACAACACAGCGGAAGAAGTGAATAATACATTTGATATACAACATTTGATACAATATTCAATACAATGATGATACAATGAATATCAATATACATCAGAGATATGGTACAAGACAATAGCAGTGGAAAGAAAAGATAACACCTGCAGCGGAACAATATCTCCAATATGGTCTTCAAGAGAGAACTCCAGTATCGGTAATCTCTATCTCCAAGGCACCAATCCAGAAATAGCTCGAACTCCCAATAACGATGCACTAAGCTAAGGAAGGTCAGTCGTCCAAAGACTGAAGAAGATTCTCAAGGACTGAAAGCTACCAAACCAAAGACTTCGAAAGCTATCGAATCTACACCTATTATTGATTATCTAAAAAACCCAATTATAGACTGGACGTGTGGAAAAATTGTGGGCACCCAGAGTTTAGGAAGGGAATAATAAACTCCACGTCAGTCGTGGGACTGATATGAGCAAACAAAACAGTTTATCTTTTAAAAAAAACAACAAAAGGATTTAAAATAAATCCACAATGCTTTTTGGAAAATAAAACCACCATAAGGCCTCCCGCCACACACACAATGCAAATGCAGAATTGGAGGAGATTTCTCCTATGATAGTCAAATATGCTTGATACGAGAAAATTTATTTGATATTATTACTAGTACATAGTGTAGAAAAAACCATTTCGAAAGTATAATATTAGTCTTAGCCATCATACAACCATTATTGTATGCCTACTATAGCTACCATCTAAACAGTGGGGTGCCACCGTAGGTAAATGGCAAGTTATACAACTAAAACCGTACAAGATGCATATTGAAGATTAGATTTTCCAACAAATGGTCAGACTAAGGAACTTCCTACTGCCACATGGATACGCCTCTGGAGGGACGTCACGAGAACCTACCCGGCTCTCTGCCAACATAAGGCCGGGTTACCTCTGTAACTAGGTAACTACTACTCGAGCATGCCCTCCCCCGGTCCTTTGGGACCTTTATCCAAGGCGCCTCTCAACCACAAAGAAATCACAAAGTAATAGATTTGTAGTCACCACTTAAGTTAAGTATATGGGCTCCATACCATGATGCCACCCTTTTCCAGAAGGGAATGACACACCCTAAAGGGAGCGACCCTCATAACCTTGCCGCATCTTTCCTCTTTCGACCATTTCTGGGGTGTGAGGTCCTGATGTAGTCTCGTCCACAAAGCTACGCTTTATATAAAAGTCATGCTTTGATCAACAAATGATACACAACAGCGCTCGGCATGCCGCACTACCAAATTGGGAGTATATCACTGATAACTATCAACTACATAACCTCTGAGCTCGTACGTCTCAGAGAAGGGTGTTAAGCTAAGAGAATAAATTCTCCGCCACCAAACAGAAATGTATTTGATAGAGATCAGTCTTATATCTCAAAGTGTAATTTCAGACATACAACCATACAAGTCTGTTCCGGGTTCGAACAGAACCGAAGGCACTTCCGAAGAAGCCCTTGCAATCCGGGTATTCACAATCCCGATCGGACTTCCCATCACTTAGTGAATCTCTATACCGTAGCTACTCGGTGCAGAGACAATCGACAGGTTATCCTATCGTGCTCGAAGACACCCGGTCTACACCACCGGTCTTCAAATGCTATCGTCGTATCACTATTCGAAATGCGTTATATGACACAAGGTCCTCTCGTGGCTAAACCGAATAGTAAGCGCAGTATTTAAAACATATGGATATTGAGATTTCAGTTAAGTCACAACTTTTCAAAAACCCAAAACCTTTCTTCAAATTGTTTAAACAAAATTAACATTTCAAACTTTAAACAAAAAGATTCATTCCACAAAGTTCACCCAGTTTCACAAAGATTCATTCATAGATTTTCAAATCGATTTCCCTTTCATTTCAAACTTGAAACTTTTCAACACAAATTGGAAATCCTTTCCTTTTATGAAAGCTTTTGTTATTTGAAAACAAATAGTTTTAGTTTCGAAAAAAAATCCAATTATATTTGCACGAGTTAAAGCTCTTGAGTTAAATTCAAATTCCCAAATCAATATCTTTAAAATGGTTTAACCCATATATAACTTGTATAACATCTTTAATCCATAGTTCGCAAACATAGAATTCAAACTCAAATTTTGAATTTAAATTTAAATCGAATTATTAAAACTTCAAAACTTAATCAAGTTATTTAAAAGTAAATTTCATATTTGAAATTCCTTTTCAAAATCTTTTTACTTTAATCCCAATCCATTTCCAAAACTATTTGGATTCAAGAATTCAATTTTAAAACTATTTCAAAAATACTTGATTTAACTAATTTCCATGTGCAATCCATATTTGTGTCTGTATAAGTGTGGTCCATGGTTTTACACAACAAAAGTGCAACATCATCAATCAGTACATATTCCAATACAGCAATATATTTGATAAGCGGCATAAACTATAACGCTTATCTTTCATTCACAGATCGCAGATATATATTACAGATAATAAATTACATTAAACACAGCTCAAATCAAAACAGAGCATCACAATCAGGGATATCAAACAATTCAATCATCTAATAGAATCCAAACATTCATGAGTAAGATCAGTTAATTGTCTGATTAATTCAAATCAGATTAATTACTTATGAATTACTAATCCTGGTTAATTATCATTAATAAATTACAAATCATTTTGATTAATTATTCTTTAATCATTTATTAATTAACCATTAATAATAAATTAATTAACCTTTAATTATAATTCATCAACTTTTAATTATTAAATAATTAACCTTTAATTATTTAATTCACCATTTAATTAATTATCTTAGTTAATTAATTAACCCTTAATTAATTATGCTTTATTAATTTCACTAAGGAATTAGCTTTTATTTAATTACACAAAGTAATTATCTTTTATTTAATTACATAAAATAAATAGCTTTTATTTAATTACACAAGGTAATTAGTTTTTATTTAATTACACAATATAATTATCTTTAATTCACTTTCATATATAAATTTATCTTTTAATTAATTACCCTTAATTGTTAATTAAATAAATCTTAATTACTTTTATTAATTAATTATTCCTCAATTGATTAATAATTAATTACAAATTAATTACCCTTCAATTACAATTAAATTAACTTTTAAATTATTACTTAATTAACTTTTAATTATCCATTACATTAATTAATTAACCGTAGATTAATTATTTTGACAAATTATTCTTTAAGTAATTAAGTAAGTAAACCTTTAATTAATTAATTAATTAATTAATTATACCTTTAATTATCTACCTTAATTAATTAAAGATAAACCTTTTTTCTGAATTCATTACTTAATTACATCATTTAAATTAAATGCTTGAAATCATTTTATACCAAAATATTGATTAATTAAAGTTCATTACACTTTCAATAATCACTTTCTAAATTATATTATTACACTTACAATAATCACTTTCTAAATTACATTATTTTGTTTTAGAAAACAAAATAGAGATTTAATAAGATAATTTACCTTATCATTGTTTCAAAAACAATTTAAATTCAAATTTGATTTGTTTTAAAATTTTAAATTGTATACGCATCATTGTGCTGACCCGAGATGACTCGAGCCCCAAACAGTTTTCTCCGAGCAATCACCCGAGTTCACCCTCCTCCGTTTTTTTCTCTTTTCATTGTTTGTTTTTAAATCTTAAAGCCATTACGATACTTGCTAACAATCCTTCAGGCATACTCGAGCCATTCATCAACATCCTAGGGTTTAGCTTCGAGTGCATCCCTTCTTCCCCAATTTTTGAACAATTACCAGATACACGATATGTCATGTGCACGTGCACTGGTCATCGGAGTCACCGTGACCATCGCCGACACCTCCCACACCTCGACGATCTTCCCTAACATCAATCCCGAGCATCAATCCAACACTTCCGGGCCTAAATCAAAATCGAGCTATTTTGATCGAACGCTACAACCAACACGATCGAAAAAACCATCACCGCCTACGATCTCGGCCACCATCAACCATGCCATTTCACCCAGGCCTTCGCCACACCGCAACGCATAGTCCCATCTCCTCGCGGTTGAACTCGATCCACCATGACTCTACAATTACCTCAAAAATGTTGACGACCAAATAACACGTTATAACCCTACTTTCATCTCGTTCAGCCACCACTGGTAACAAGAATTCCTTCAACCATTTTTTCCAACACCGACCATCACCAGGCTTGCTTCAGCCGAAACCTTGACCCTTCTAGTTACGCCGATCACCATAGATTGACGAAAGTGTCAATCTCGTTCATCTCATATTTTCTCACAATTTAATAAATTAAAAATCTTGGAACGATATTCAAAAATCATTATTTTGAAATGCGAATCTGCTCATATAATTGAAATTCGAAATTAGATCATTTGATTTTCCACTTTATATTGATCATTACTGTAATATTCAAATTTCCAAAATATTTATCCCATAACTATACTTGTGATTATTTTTAAAATTGATATTACCACATCATAATCACTTTACATTTTGAGATTAATACTTAGTATTGATTGGTTTAAGAGATACAGATTTTTTTTAAAAACAGGTTTAAAAACCTGTAACATAAGAACAGAGAGATATTTTGCCTATGCACATAACATATTCAGGCATGCAAACATAATTTATATTTAGATCTACACATGCAGGCATTTATCAATAACAGCAAGCAATCTCATCAAGACAATTCACAGATTCACAGGCATATGATTCAAAGAAACTGGTTTTAAAAATTAAAGTTTGCTCAACTGAATTGATTTGAATTTGGAACTTGAAATTTTCTTGTCTGAGTTAATTTGAAATGATTCCCTGAATCTTTGATTCTTGTTTTGAATCTGAAATGCCCTGATTTGTTGAGTTGTGTTTTGCTGAGTTGAATTTTTGTTGTTACAGTTTTGAAATCTTTTTTTACGCAACGGAGAACAGATCTGCTGCTTGAACCCAGAAGTTAATTTTAATCTTTGAACTTGATTTGTTTCCTGCAACTGATTGATGCCATTGCTTAAATTCTTTGCCTTATTACTGATTAACAACTTCAAATTCAAATCTTTAAAAGAAATTTACTTGCCTTAATTTATTTCAGAGAATCTTGCACTGTTTCCTGGCCAAAACTGAAGCTGTGTTTCTTTTTATAAATCTGCAGTTTGAATTTGTGTTAAAACTTGATTTTAAAATTACAAATTCATTAAACTATAAAGTTTAAAATTTACCCGAGAGATGGGATGTAAAAACTGCAGCTTGATGTTTAAGAAGATTTTCAGATTTTTTCTCAACTTTTGAATCTAAGAAAATGTTTCATCTTTTCTGATTTTTCTATTTTTTTTTCTTTAGATGTTGGAGTTTGAAATGCTCAAATCTTTGTTACTGTTCTTTCAGAGATTTGGGAGGCTAAATAAATTTGAAAATGGAAGGTGAAGAGTTTTTATGATTTTTAAATTTTATTATTTTATTCAACCAATTATATTGAATGCCATTTGTTAAAAAACAATAATGAGATCTCAGTGCACGTTAATTTTTTTATTCCAGCTCCTTTATGCATGTCTAACACTTGTAATTTTACAAAGATAAAAGGATTGTTAAATAAATTTTATATCATATTCACCTAATATTTAATTATATCCCTTGTTCATTTGTATATGCATATATACAATGTTAAGAGAAGAATTGTTTTAACCAATATTTACATTATATAGGTTACACCTTAATGATTTCAAAAGCCGGTTATTTTTATAAAACATTGATTTTACATTTTAATTCAAATTCCAATTCAACTTGAGTTATAACCATTTATGTCCATATATATTCATACATATAATTGTATAATTTAAATTCAATTTCAATATATACACTCAAACCTACTCATATATGCATTATATATATATAATTTAAATTCAAATGATTTTTTAAAACATTTATTATTTCAAAATCTTAAACTCAAAATAAATTGGAATTTTATCCATATATAATTTATCACTCATTTTATTTGCTTTGAAACTTTTCAATTTATTTTCAAATTAAATTCCAAAAGTTTAAATATATTACTAATTTAAATTGATAAATTTTGGGATGTTACTTTTTATTTATAAAATTTAAATATAGAATTTCAAAGCCTCAATTAAATTTAAAATCAATGTCCAAATAAACAAATATCCTATTTAATCTTGGAAAAATTAATTTAATTTATAATTTAAATTCACAAATTTATATCAATTATCAAATTTAATTTTACTCAAAAATCGGGATCGTTACAGATTCCCCCCCTTAAAAAAATTCGTCCTCGAAATTTGCAAGGGAGATAACAAAGAAAAGATGAAAGATAGAGAAATATCTTTTCAAATCAAACTGGATATCAATTCTATATTTGGCTTACCGAATTAGAACATCAATAATAGATACAAGAACAAATCTATTTAACACTTCACAAGATACTCGGATCATCCAGATCTACGAATATGCAAGTGCATTGATTAGTTCTAAGGGATAACTAATCGTTCGTAGAATATATTGAGACCCGGGCAAAAGATAAATGGATTTAATCTTCCATATTTCTCAAACACTGGGTATAGATTCCAAATTCGGGTCGAAATACCCCAAAGTATATACCAACTTGTCCCTCTTCGGACTTCGATCTGCACAAGAAATTACAATAGAATTTCAAATTTGGTTTTAATCGATATCGTTTTATTAATACAATTCAAATTTAACTTCATATTTCATTGACCAATTTAATCCAATTTAAAATTTTCAATTTCAAATTCATTAAAGTTTTAAAACGAAAAGCTGAAAAGAAACCGATGAAGATGCGAAGTAAGGATTTTCTACAGCGATATGTAGGGCCACCATCACACCAAAACTTCTTTCCAGAGCTGTCACGAAACCATCAAAAGAATTTGGAATCGAATCAAAGGAGATTTGATAGAGAAAATTGTTTCCGCTATTGTAGGGTATTGACCATTTGTAGTGGTACTTCCCTGTCTCGTCCTCTCCTTGCCCTCATACTTACTATCAGTGGATAATAAGAGAATTTACCGAGGCATTCAAACGGATATCTTAGGGATATACTCATTCTAGAGTATACTTCACCCTATCTCTAATGAGTTACCTAATGTGTTCTCCTGAGCTAAAGTTTCAACCTTCAGCTCTGATACCAAATGAAATGGTCTAGGCTTTGCAACCATAGACAGCGGTCAATCTCGACCGGTAGGCTTTTCAACCATTCCAACCCCGCCGTGGCATACAATGGTACCCTGCCCTTGCTTTTACGGCCAGTCTTTCGACTGTCACACCTTATGGCTAACCAACCCCTGAAAGAGGACGTGTATGGGTAAGAGTCTCCTGCTCGCCACCAAACAAAAACGAGAACCCCCCATCACATTTCATAAAGATAAGCAAGGTCAGTCATCCAAAGACTGAAGAAGATTCTCAAGGACTGAAAGCTACCAAACCAAAGACTTCGAAAGCTATCGAATCAACACCTATTATTGATTATCTGAAAAACCCAACTCTAGACTGCCCGTGTGGGAAGATTGTGGGCACCCAGAGTTTAGAAAGGGAACAATAAACTCCAGGTCAGTCGTGGGACTGGTATGAGAAAATAAAACAGTTTATCTTTTAAAACAAACAACAAAAGAATTTAAAATAAATCCGCAATGCTTTTTGGAAAATGAAACTACCAAAAGGCTTCCCGCCACACACGCAATGCAAACGCAGAATTGGAGGAGATTTCTCCTTATGATAGTCAAATATGCTTGATACGAAAAAATTTCTTTGATATTATTGCTAGTTCATAGTGTAGAAAAAAACATTTCGAAAGTATAGCATTAATCTTAACCAGCATACAACCATTATTGTATGCCTACTATAGCTACCATCTAAACAGTGGGGCGCCACCATAAGTAAATGGCAGGTTATACTACTAAAACCGTACAAGGCGCGTATTGAAGATTGGATTTCCCAACAAATGGTCAAGCTAAGGAGCTTCCTTCTGCCACATGGGTATGCCCCTAGAGGGACGTCCCGAGAACCTACCCGGCTCTCTGCCAACACAAGGCCGGATTACCTCTGTAACTAGGTAACTACTACTCGAGCATGCCATTCCCCAGTCCTTTGGGACCCTTATCCGAGGCGCCTCTCAACCATAAAGCAATCACAAAGTAATAGATTTTCTGTGACCACATGAGTTAAATATCTTAGCTCCATACCATGATACCACCCTTTTCCAGAAGGGAATGACACACCCTAAAGGGAGCGACCCTCATAACCTTACCGCATCTTTCCTGTTTCGACTATTTCCTGGGTGTGAGGTCCTGATGCAGTTTCGTCCATAAAGCAACGCTTTATACAAAAGCCATGCTTTGATCAACAAATGATACACATCAGCACTCAGCATGCCACACTACCAAATTGGGAGTATATCACTGATAACTATCAACTACATAACCTCTGAGCTCGTACGTCTTAGAGAAGGGTGTTAAGCTAAGAGAATAAATTCTCCACCACCAAACATAAATGTATTTGATAGAGATCAGTTTTATATCTCAAAGTGTAATGTCAGACATACAACCATACAAGTTTGTTCCGGATTCGAACAAAACACAAGGCACTTCCGAAGAAGCCCTTGCAATCCGGGTATTCATAATCCCGATCGGACTTCCCATCAATTAGGGAATGTCTATACCGTACTCGGTACAGAGACAATCGATAGGTTATCCTATCGTTCTCGAAGACACCGGGTCTTCACCACCGGTCTTCAAATGCTATCATCGTATCACTATTCGGAATGGGTTATAAGACACAAGGTCCTCCCTCGGCTAAACCGAATAGTGAGCGCAATATTAAAACATATGGATATTGGGATTTCAGTTAAGTCACAACTTTTCAAAAACCCAAAACCTTTCTTCAAATGGTTTAAACAAATTACCATTTCAAATCTTTAAACAAAAAGATTCATTTCACAATGTTCACCCAGTTTCATAAAGATTCATTCATAGATTTTCAAAACGCTTTCCCTTTCATTTCAAACTTGAAACTTTTCAACACAAATTGGAAATCCTTTCCTTTTATGAAAGCTTTTGTTATTTGAAAACAAATAGTTTTAGTTTTGGAAAAAAATCCAATTATATTTGCACGAGTTAAAGCTCTTGAGTTAAATTCATATTCCCAAATCAATATCTTTAAAGTGGTTTAACCCATATATAACTTGTATAACATCTTTAATCCATAGTTTCCAAACATAGAATTCAATTTCAAATTTTGAATTTAAATTTAAATAAAATTATTTAACTTCAAAACTTAATCAAGTTATTCAAAAATAAATTTTATATTTGAAATTCCTTTTCAAAACCTTTTACTTTAATCCCAATCCATTTCCAAAATTATTTGGATTCACGAATTCAACTTTAAAACTATTTCAAAAATCTGTGACTTAACCAATTTCCACGTACAATCCATATTTGCGTGTGTATAAGTGTGGTCTAGGGTTTTACACAACAAAGTGCAACATCATCAATCAGTACATATTCCAATACAACAATATATTGGATAAGCGGCATAAACTATAACGCTTATCTTTCATTCACAGATCACGGATATATATCACAGATAATAAATTACATTAAATACAACTCAAATCAAAACAGAGCATCACAATCAGGGATATCAAACAATTCAATCATCCAATAGAATCCAAACATTCATAAGTAAGATCAGTTAATTGTCGTATTAATTCAAATCAGATTAATTGCTTATGAATTAATAATCCTGGTTAATTATCATTAATAAATAACAGATCATTTTGATTAATTATTCTTTAATCATTTATTAATTAACCATTAATAATAAATTAACTAACCTTTAATTATTTAATAATAAATCAACTTTTTATTATTAAATAATTAACTTTTAATTATTTAATTCACCATTTAATTAATTATCTTAGTTAATTGATGAACCCTTAATTAATTATCCTTTATTAATTTCACTAAGTAATTATCTTTTATTTAATTAAACAAAGTAATTAGCTTTTATTTAATTACATAAAGTAATTAGCTTTTATTAAATTACACAAGGTAACTAGTTTTTATTAATTACACAAAGTAATTATCTTTAATTCACTTTCATAAATAAATTTATCTTTTAATTAATTGCCTTAATTTTAATTAATTAAATCTTAATTACTTTTATTAACTAATTATTCCTTAATTAATTACAAATTAATTACCTTCAATTACAATTAAATTAGCTTTTAAATTATTACTTAATTAACCTTTAATTATCCATTACATTAATTAATTAACCATAGATTAATCACACTAACAAATTATTCTTTAAATAATTAAGTAAGTAATCCTTTAATTAATTAATTTATCAATTAATTATACCTTTAATTATCTACCTTAATTAATTAAAGATAAACCTTTTTATCTGAATTCATTACTTAATTACATCATTTAAATTAAATGCTTGAAATCATTTTATACCAAAATATTGGTGAATTAAAGTTCATTACACTTTCAATAATCACCTTCTAAATTACAATATTACCCTTGCAATAATCACTTTCTAAATTACATTATTTCGTTTTAGAAAACAAAATAGAGATTTAATAAGATAATTTACCCTATCATTGTTACAAAAACAATTTAAATTCAAATTTGATTTGTTTTAAAATTTTAAAACCCTGTATACGCATCATTGTGCTGACCCGAGACAACTCGAGCCCCAAACAGTTTTCTTCGAGCAATCACTCGAGTTCACCCTCCTTCGTTTTTTTCTCTTTTCTTTTTTTCTTTGTTTGTTTTTAAATCTTAAAGCCATTACGATATTTTCGAATAATCCTTCAGGCATACACGAGCCATTCATCATCATCCCCGGGTTTAGCTTTGAGCGCATCCCTTCTTCCCTAATTTTTTAACAATTACCAGATACACGATATGTCATGTGCACATGCACTGGTCATCGGAGTCACCGTGACCATTGCCGACACCTCCCACACCTCGATGATCTTCCCTACCATTGATCCCGAGCATCAATCCAACACTTCCAGGCCTAAATCGAAATCGAGCTATTTTGACCGAACACTGCAACCAACACGATCGAAAAAATCAACCGCCGGCAATCTCGGCCACCATCAACCATGCCATTTCACCCAGGCCTTCGCCACATCGCAACGTATAGTCCCATCTCCTCGCGGTTGAACTCGATCCAACTACGACTCTACAATTACCTCAGAAACGTCGACGACCAAATAACACGTTATAACCCTAATTTCATCTCGTTCGGCCACCACTGGTAACAAGAATTCCTTCAACCATTTTTTCCAACATCGACCATCACCAGGCTTGCTTCAGCCAAAACCTTGACTCCTCTAGTTACGCCGATCACCAGAGATTGACGAAAGTGTCAATCTCGTTCATCTCATATTTTCTCACAATTTAATAAATTAAAAATCTTGGAACGATATTCAAAAATCATTATTTTGAAATGCGAATCTGCTCATATAATTGAAATTCGAAATTAGATCATTTAATTTTCCACTTTATATTGATCATTACTGTAATATTCAAATTTCCAAAATATCCCATAACTATACTTGTGATTATCTTTAAAATTGATATTACCACATTATAATCACTTTACATTTTGAGATTAATACTTAGTATTGATTGGTTTAAGAGATATAGATTTTTTTTTTAAAAAGGTTTAAAAACCTGTAACATAAGAACAGAGAGATATTTTGCCTATGCACACAACATATTCAGGCATGCAAACATAATTTATATTTAGATCTATACATGCACGCATTTATCAATAACAACATGCAATCTCATCAAGACAATTCACATATTCACAGGCATATGATTCAAAGAAACTGGTTTTAAAAATTAAACTTTGCTCAACTGAAGATGATTTTTAAAGCAGAGAACAAAGAAGAATTTGAGCCTGAATTGATTTGAATTCGGAACTTGAATTTTTCTTATCTGAGTTAATTTGAAATGATTCCCTGAATCTTTGATTCTTGTTTTGAATCTGAAATGCCCTGATTTGTTGAGTTGTGCTTTGCTGAGTTGAATTTTTGTTCTTACAGTCTTGAAATCTTTTTTTACGCAACGGAGAACAGATCTGCTGCTTGAACCCAGAAGTTAATTTTAATCTTTGAACTTGATTTGTTTCCTGCAACTGATTGATACCATTGCTTAAATTCTTTGCTTTATTACTGATTAACAACTTCAAATTCAAATCTTTAAAAGAAATTTACTTACCTTAATTTATTTCAGAGAATCTTGCACTGTTTCCTGGCCAAAACTGAAGCTGTGTTTCTTTTTATAAATCTGCAGTTTGAATTTGTGTTAAAACTTGATTTTAAAATTACAAATACATTAAACTATATAGTTTAAAATTTACCTTAGAGATGGAATATAAAAACTACAGCTTGATATTTAAGAAGATTTTTAGATTTTTTCACAACTTTGAATCCAAGAAAATGTTTCAGCTTTTCTGATTTTTCTATTTTTTTTTTCTTTGGGAGTTGGAGTTTGAAATGCTCAAATATTTGTTACCGTTCTTTCAGAGATTTAGGAGGCTAAATAAATTTGAAAATGGAAGCTGAAGAGTTTTTATGATTTTTAAATTTTATTATTTTATTCAACCAATTATATTGAATGCCATTTGTAAAAAAACAATCATGAGATCTTAATGCATGTTAATTTTTTTATTCCAGCTCCTTTATGCATGTCTAACACTTGTAATTTTACAAAGACAAAAGGATTTTTAAATAAATTTTATATCGTATTCACTTTATAATTAATTATACCCCGTATTCATTTGTATATACATATATACAATGTTAAGAGAAGAATTGTTTTAACCAATATTTACATTATATAGATTACACCTTAATGATTTCAAAAGCCAATTATTTTTCTAAAACATTTATTTTAAATTTAAATCAAATTTAAATTCAACTTGAATTATAACTATTTATGTCCATATATATATTCATACATATACTTGTACAATTTAAATTCAATTTCAATATATACACCCAAACCTACTCATATATGCATTATATATATATATAATTTAAATTCAAATGATTTTTTAAAACATTTATTATTTCAAAATCTTAAACTCAAAAAAATTGGAATTTTATTCATATATAATTTATCACTCATTTTATTTGTTTTGAAACTTTTCAATTTATTTTCAAATTAAATTCCAAAAGTTTAAATATATTACTAATTTAAATTGATAAATTTTGGGATGTTACTTTTTATTTATAAGATATTAAATATAGGATTTCAAAGCCCAACTAAATTTTAAAATAAATGACCAAATAAACAAATATCCTATTTAATCTTGGAAAATTTAATTTAATTTACAATTTAAATTCACAAATTTATATCAATTACCAAATTTAATTTTACTCGAGAATCGGGATCGTTACAAATTTATGATGTGATATATAAATCTTCGATTGCTATTTGTTGATGTAAACTGAAATTTAAGTTGATGTTAAATCGAATTGACATTAAGTTGAGTTGACATTATATTCTTATTGAAATTTAATTTCTAGTTTAACACACCCCGACAATTGATAACTAGTAACTGCAGTGATATATTAGTTGATTTGGATATTGATTGAAATGGATGCTTATTGGTTGATATGTTGGATGCATGGTTGTTTATTCATCTTGATATATCCTTTTTATCACCTTGTATATTATTGACGTCAATTAAATGGTCATTTGAATCGTTTTAAAATTGGATAACTATGATAACTATTGTGAGACCCGTACTTTGCATACAGCCAGATTAGGAAATAAAACCTCTTTTGAAATTTATCTTTTTGGTAGAAGATTATATTTTCGTAAAAAAATATGCAACATCGGAAGAAGAAAAACGGTCATTACTTCAATGACACTTGACGACTGTAATTCAAATAAGGTATGCATCTTGTGGTTACAACATAATATGCCTCTGCAACCAATTAGCGTGCAACCTACTTGCTACCGCCCTTCTTTATAAATTTGAACCTCACCGTTTAAGTAGCAGAGGAGTGATGTATCCTAAATTTTATTTTGTTTTTTCCTTGATACAACTGATTGTTAGACAAATATAGTTCAAAAGCATTAATTGATTGTTGAACAAAGTCACATCATTGTGGTGTTATTTAGAAACAAATTGTTTGTCAAATAGTGAAAAACAATTATATTGGACACAGAGGCATGTAAACTTCCCAAAGGTCTTAAAACAAACTCTTCACTACTTCCCATGTTAACTAATTGATTTGATGGTGACAACAAAAAAGAAGGCGAAAGCAATATTCAATTTTTTTAAGAACTAAAGACATATGCCAATCCAACTCCTTCCACCATTCTGCACAGTCTAAGGGTTGTATTTATGTCAACATTACACTTATGCTTTTGCCTGAATGATATATCCAAGCTTTATATCAAGATTCTCCATGGAAGCTTAGACGCTGTCGACGGCTTCTTTGTCTCATATATTCATTATGTAGGTTGCAGTTTTATCAAGCTTGTTAAATTTGATATGCCGAGGTTGACGTACATTTGGGGAGGTAGTGGCATTGCCTTTAATAGGAATTGGGTCATCATCACTCACTGTTTTGTCATGGACCTAAAACCTGTAGAGCTTTTACACTAATACACATCATTAGATAGTTCCATTATTGTTTGTCAGATGCAGTGGCAGAGCTAGCTTCAAATATCAGCTAGGATGGAAAATGAAAACAAATCGATAATCCCGCATCACCTAAAAATGGTATAGTAAAGTTGTATATATATCGGTAGGTGCTCTTTTAGGTTGAACAACTTAGAATGGTTTGAGTTAACATGATAGCAGATCTGGCTCACCTAGGGTTGAAGTTCTGATTTTAGCTATGGCAGAATTGGTGTGCTTTGTATCTGCTAGTGTAATAATGAATTTTGAGCTAGAGCCAAGGCCCTGGTAGGCCATACCTTGCCTCCGCCCCTAACCAGATATTGCCACTTATATTGCGTAAAGGGTGATTTGGGAAATTCAAAAAGACACGGCTGAATTCTATTTATGGAATTCTCATTATTAATAGTAGAGATTAAATTATGGGTTGAAATGATATATGCCCGTACAATTGAATTTGTAAAAATGATCACTTGGACATAGGATAGAAAATTATATACGGACACCGAATTTGATTAAATTGAATGGTTTTAAAAGTCTTGAAGCTGGATTGATTTGAATGATATTGTTTTAAAGGAAATAATAATTTGGATTTATATGATTTAATTATATCCTAACCCGAGCTTAAAGAGTGTAATTAAAACTACTTAATTGAAATTCTTTAAAGGATTTAACTTGGAATCCTAATGCTGAAACAGAGATATGATGTAAATGTAACAAAATCAAATCACTTGAAAGGCCTAAGATTTAATTTATACTTTGGATTTATTTTAATTAAAGTGGTTTAAATTAGTATTTTGAATTTTGATTAGGAGATGGAAAATCCTGTAACATCTCTCCAACTACTGCACTCATATTTTACTTGTTACTAATTTAACTTACATAAGAACTTTTACTTCTGACTCGAGTGTTTTATCTTTTCATTATGCTCGCAAAGAGGTTATTCCTTGAAGATGAAGATGAAGATTGTTGATCGTATTTATTATTATTTTTCCGCTGCATTATCTAGTATGTTTGCTTATTGTACTTTGATTGATGTTGTAAAATGTGTAATAAAACATATATTGCAAAAAAACTTCATGAACTGTTTATTTGATTATTATATTTTGTCATTTTGTTGTGAGATTTTGTGTTTGCTTTCCTTCTTTTCTCTTATTTTCTTATTAAATCCCATTGACAATCCTCCATTTTGAATGGTTTGAGTTAGACATATGTGGTTTATTATTGATTTAAACCGTCCAAAAAGATGGGTCGTTACATCTCTCTACTCATTACATTATTTTATTTAATTTACCTAATTAAATCTCTTGAATAATGTTCTTAAAATTAGGGGTGTTACATATGGCATTTGTAGTTTTATATACATATTATACACACACACATGCATGTCTTTATTAATTAACATTAATTTATTTATTTATCAAATAAATATTTTATTTAATTGAAGTAATTTTAATTAAATATTATTAATAAATTTGAAATTTTATTTTAATCTACCTTAAACAATTTAAGATAAATAAATACATATATATATATATATATATATATATATCGAACTATAATATTTACAGATATATACACACACACATATATTATTGTATATATGTTTATTTTAGTCAATTAACTTTTAATTAATTAATTAATTATCTATTTAATCCAATTAATTAAATTTTAAATAATTTTTGAAAGTATTAAGTCTATTTTTGGAAAAAACACTGAAACGTATTTTATAACTTCTATAATATCTATTTTATATTAAATTAACTTTTAAATTTCAAATATATTTCAAAATTTTCAGGCTGAATCTTGAAAAGGGCAGAAGGCCTAAATCAGTTTGAGCCTTTACAATTAAGTCAACAATTTGGACTTACTACACCTATTAGGTGAAGCCAATAGCCAGAGAGGGGAGAATATTTTATTATTCAAGCCCAAGAATACGAGGAGTATATTTCCGCTGTGCAGTTTTAATAGCTTTTACTACCGTTGATTGTATGTAATAATGAGGTTATAACCATCCAGGTAATTATGACTCTGATTATCCAACGAGGCATCTTCGTATGTCGCTCTTGGAACCATATTTGTATTTATTATATTTTATTTGAATGATATAATTGCATGGGTTATGTAACTGAAATGTAATGAACTTACAAATGAAAATGTTATGTTAAAAATTTTGAATTCTTTTGCTCTTAATGTTGATGATAGAGTAAACCGGTCTTATTTTATCGTTAGGAAACAATGCGATGTATGAATCTAGCATCACAAATACTTATTTTTGAGACTCAAAATGGGAGATGTTTTATTGGGCTGTCAATGGATGTATGAAAAATTCAAAATTCCTCCGCATCCGTATCCGAAACGCGGATAAACATCTAATATTCGGAAAAACAGATGCGAACGTAGATACGGAGACATCCGCATCCGAAAATTTTCCGTCCGTTTTTTATTAAAATTATGTGTATTTTAGTATAATGAAAGATATTTATTTATTGTTTTATTAAGTTGGTAGTTTATATTATATTCACTTAATCCTTATTAACCGCTCAAAAGTATTTACTATCATCATATTTGTTTATTTTTAACACTTTTATAATCAATGCATCGTAAAAATTGTTAGACTAAAATATTCTATTTATATTTCTTGATTTATTGGATATGATAATTACCTGATATCCGTTTTTTATCCACAGATGTCGATATCTGATATTCGAAAATATGCGGATATGCCACCATCCGTATCCAAAAGTATCCGTTGACAGACCTATATTTTAGTTGATAAAATGGCTGTTAAATAAGTGGATCTTCTACAACGGTTGTTTCGTAAATGTTGTAGAAAAGTTTTTGCACACATTCTTTTGTAAATGTTATAATCAATTTGTTTCTATGAGAATCAAAATACCCAAGGGCGCTAGAAGGTATCAAATGGCTGTGGGAGCAAATTATGAGTTAAGTAGAGCGTCATTTCATATGTCTTGGAGTGAACATCGACAAATCAAAATACCCTAGAGCGAATATCAACAAATCAAAGTGCAGGCATTGTAGTTGCCACTATATTAGAGAAATACTATCAACCAAAACCAATACAAAGAGCGCTAGAAAATGTGTCCATGTTAGTGAAGTTTGCATGGTAGCTAGGTGCTCAAGGAAGATAATTTCCATGGTGAGCCATTTGTTGGAAAGACATAGAAAGAGTTCGCCCAAGTACATTATACTACAGCAAAGGATAAGTAAAATGCATGTAGAAGGTTTATAGACTATGATGGAGGATAAGTAGAGCATAGGAGGAAGGGAAGATGTAAATTTCTTCAAAGAGAAAGTTACAAATAAACTTAAAGCATGCTTACCAACTTCCTTGATTACAGATTTGTTTACCTCATATTTCAATAATTTAATTTTGCTAATAATTACGGTGAAAATGTCCTAAATAAATAAGTCTGTTATATATATACACAACTTTATTTTAATATCACATAGCATGTTGCTGCAGAGACTCCTAGTTGTGACCAGAAAATTCATCACAACTCCTCTTTGCTTTCCCGTAAAATCATCAATGTACCTGTCATTTAGAGTTCATAAGACGTGCACATATAGATTAAGTAGTAGATGATTCAAACTTTCTTTGTCAATTCAATATGACATATTCCTCAAAATAAAGCATGGTTCATCAAAGTTTACTCGTTTTATGCAACTTTAATAAAAATCATTATTCATTTCTAATTAGCAAGCATTAATGTGCGCATGTAGGCAAAAAATATAAAAGAAATATAAATCTCGGCCTGCGTGTTTTCTGAAGTGCAAATAATTATGGGCATACAGTCATACTCTAGAGGAAGAATATTGACTTGATGATCTACTATGACAGAATTCTGTAAGGAGACAAATAAATACGAAATAAGTAAAAAAGTTTCAATAAAAGGGTTGCATTCCATCTCTGTAGAGTTGTATGCATTTGGAGACCTTAAACATGTAACATATATAGTGATTTTTTATGCAAAAATAAAAAATAAAAAATAAAAATCAAGTAGTTAACATATAATTGTATAATCTTCTTCAAGAAGACGAGAAGCTTACATTTAACGAGAGAGCCAACTGAACAGGATAATGAAGCTTGAATGTAACTACAACCGACTGTGACTGATTTCAATCCCTGTAAAAACCAATAAATTATTCATTTGTAAACACAAGAATGTGAGTAGGACACGGTAACTTCTACTCAATAGAAAGACGGTAAAAAGTACCTCTGAACCTGAATATTATCAACTGTGCCAATAAGAGAAGAATATTAACAAATCAAGTGTTGCTTTTGGCGAAATATTAAGAACCTGGACTCCAAACTGAACAACAGCCATAGTAAATAAGTATTATGTCTAAATGTACTGGCAAAGCTGCTAGTTAAGGATAACGAATAAATAAGGCTGTACATCAAGACAATACAAAGTTATTACAAGAATTAAGTTATTCAATTGCCTACAAGCCAAGGTTAGAATACTTGTTGATAATATAAAAACAAATAAAACCTGAAAAGTATTGGAATGTTAAAAATAGAGGATTTAAAATTTTAGGATCAGATAAGTAAAGATGGAGGGTGGCCTAGTGTCGTAACAGGCTTTAGGCAGACACCCTTCTCACACAACTTTTGTGATGTTCATTCTATATTGCTTGCACATGAGGCAAGAATTGACAACAAAAAGGTTTGTGAATCAGATTTCTCCGCAAACTATGTTGTCAACAATAAAGGAAAAGGGCAAGTCAATAACAAATCAGAACAAGCCACACAAAGAGGTGCTTATTCAAACAGATCCAGAGGAAGAGGCAGGTGGAATAATAATAATATGCCTAAGTGTCAAATTTGTGAGAAACTGGGTCATACTGCAGCAAAGTGTTATTTTAGGTTGAATCTGAATTATGTTCCTGGGCAAAGCAGCAGCAATCAAAGAAATCAGAATTACAGTGCAAACATAGCACAAGTTCAACATGACTCAAACAATCTATCTCAAAACAGACATCAACAAAGTGATATTGCAAAACCAGAGCACATTCAAGATGAAGACTAGTACCCAGATTTTGGAGCCACCAATCACATCACCAACAACTTAAATAATCTGAATCTTGGGAACAAAGAATACAAAGGTATGAATTCTATACACATGGGTAATGGTAAATCAATTGCAATAACACACACTGGCAGTTCATACATCATGGGAAAAAAACAACTATATTTAAACAATTTACTTAGAGTACCACTAATCAAGAAAAATCTGCTAAGTGTGTCGCAGTTTGCAAAAGACAACAAAGTTTACTTTGAATTTTACCCTCATCACTGTTTAGTTAGAGATATCCTAACTAGAGATATTCTATTGCAGGGTAAAGAATATAAAGGTCTGTACAAGTTCAGTGTCACTAATCAAAGAAAATCAGATTGTAAAAGAATTTGGTGTAATAACTCTGAAATCAAAAAGGAAGAAAACTGTAATATCTTTGATGTGTGGCATTGTAAATTGGGGCACCCAAATACTGTTATTGTAAAGCATGTTTTGAATGATAGCAACATTTCTTTCAAAGATATTACAATGCCTTATATCTACACATACTGCCAGATGGGGAAAAGCCATAAGTTACCATTTCTAAATTCTGAAACACTTTACACCAAACCACTTGAATTAGTGGACACTGACTTGTGGGGGCCTACACCACTACACAGTGATTATGGTTACAAGTATTACATATTCTTTGTAGATGCTTATTCTAGATATGTTTGGATATATTTTTTGAAATCAAAGGATGAAACTTATAATGCTGTTCTACAGTTTATATCACAAGCAGAAAGACAAACCAACTCTCAAGTTAAAATAATACAATCTGATGGTGGAACAGAGTATATACCACTAAAATAATTTTTCCATAAGAAGGGGATTGTTCATAGAACAACATGCCCCTACACTTCTGAACAAAATGGGCTTATTGAAAGGAGACACAGACAAACTGTAGAGACTGGTCTCACTTTACTTGCACAAGCCTCTATGCCACTAAAATTTTGGCCAGATGCTTTTGCTACTACTGTTTTCCTAATTAATAGATTACCATCAAAAATTCTGAAATTTAAAAGCCCATTAGAAATTCTGTTTAACAATAAATCAGATTATCAAAACTTGAGAATCTTTGGTTGTCTATGCTTTCCTTATCTCAGGCCATACAGTACTCATAAGCTAAATTTTAGATCATCACCTTGCACTTTTTTGGGTTACACTACTAATCAAAAGGGATACAAATGTTTAGACAGCAATGGTAGAATTTTCATTTCAAGACATGTGGTTTTCAATGAAAAAGTGTTTCCTTTCAAGGAATCAGATATTAGAACATCACAAAAGGTATATAATGCAAAGAGTTCCCTACCTCCCACACTTGCCTTACCTGAAGCTGTAATACAAGTGCCAGACTCAGATGCAGATGTCCACAACACCTCCTGCACAAATGATTCTGACTCACAACACACTGTGCCCAATGATGGACCAGGTCATGAGCAAATAGAGTCTTTCAACACACCTGCACATGGAACTCAGCAAAGAGTAAGTTCAAGTCCTACACAACAATAAACTTCTGAGGCAACACAGACTCATATTGATCATCAGCAACAAGAAGGAAGCAGTCAACAGGATATCAGAACTGGTCATCATACGATAACAAGATCAAAAGGTGGAATATTTAAACCAAAAACCTACACTGCAACCTTAGACACTGAAGAGCCAATCTACTACTTTCAAGCAGTGAAGAACAAAAATTGGGAATCAGCCATGTCAGAAGAATACAATGCACTCTTGAGAAATAATACGTGGAATCTTGTTCCATTACCCCAAAACAAAAATATTGTGGGGTGCAAATGGACATTTAAATTAAAGAAAAATGCTGATGATACAATTTCCAAGTACAAAGCAAGGCTAGTAGCCAAGGGTTACTCACAACAGAGTGGTTTTGATTTCAATGAAATATTCTCACCTGTTGTAAAACCACTACTATAAGAGTTGTTATTACAATTGCTTTGTATAGAAATTGGAACATCAAACAAATTGATGTGAATAATGCCTTTTTGAATGGTGTGTTGCAGGAACAGGTGTATATGGAGCAGCCACAAGGATTCATACAAAAAGGAAAAGAAAATCTAGTCTGCAGACTAAATAAAGCCATTTATGGGCTAAAACAGGCCCTAAGAGTGTGGTTTGAAAAGCTTAAAGAAACTCTAACTGGATTGGGCTACAATATTGCAAAATCTGGTAACTCTTTATTTACTAAATTTAGTAACACCATAGTCATCTATGTACTTATATATGTTGATGATTTTATTATTACAGGTAACAACAAAGAGGAGATTGACAATCTGATAAAATATTTAAATCAGAAATTCTCAGTTAAAGATTTAGGTGACTTAAACTATTTTCTTGGTGTTGAAGTCAAAAGGTTTTCAGATTTTACTTTACAACTGAGCCAAAAGAAGTACATCACTAAAATATTAAACAGAGCAATGATGAATCAAGAAAATTCCATTTCAACTCCTATGGTCAGCAATCTACATGTCTCAAAATACAAAGGTGAAGCCATAATCAATGACAAACAATATAGAAGCATTGTTGGAGCTCTACAATATGCAACTATTACCAGACCGGAAATTGCCTATAGTGTTAACAAGGCAAGCCAATTCATGCAACAACCAACAGATGAACATTGGAAAATAGTAAAGAGAATCTTGAGATATCTCAAAGGAACAATTGACTATGGTCTAACACTGCAAGCAAGCAAACACATCAATATTACTGGGTATGCAGATGCAGACTGGGCATCTGACCCCGATGACAGAAAATCTACTGCAGGTTATTGTATATTTCTAGGCAGCAATCCAATACCTTGGTGTTCAAAAAAACAGACCACTGTATCAAGATCAAGTACAGAGGCCGAGTATAGAAGTGTAGCCAATGCTACAGCAGAAGTATTATGGATACAGTCATTACTTAGTGAACTTCAAATCAAGCCTGCCAGTAAGACAGTTATATGGTGTGATAATCTCAGCACAGTTCATCTTACTGCTAATCCAATTCTACATTCTAGATCGAAACATATTGAATTGGACTTATACTTTGTGCGTGAGCATGTTGTAAAAGGAGAATAAGTAAACCATATACCTTCGACTTACCAAGTGGCTGACATTTTAACCAAACCCCTGTCAAAATTGAACTTTATTCGTCTCAAGGAGAAATTGCAAGTGAAGAACTTACAAGGTAGCAGAACACCTTCAGTTGAAAGAGCTATCTGTAACAACCCGCATATTTATCGAGTTTACATTTAAATATTTTTATTTAAATATTAAATCGTTAATCGGATTTTGGTCCGAAAAACTACTTTTTGCAAACGGTCAAATTAGGACTCGAGACCACTTCCATTGAGTTCGAAATGTCGTTTACAACTTTTTAAGTATAAACATCGATAGGTTTGGAGTTAGTGAAATTTCACTAACTTTTCCCGCTTTGGACTTTGGGTTAGTTTAGCCTATTAAGCCCAAGTTCCAACCCTCTTCTCCTCACTCTTCATAAATTTCCTAACTAACTCAAGCTTTAGCATTAATGGTGAAGAGAATGGGAAATTAAAACTCCAAGCTCAAATTCAATTGCAACTCCATCATTCAACTCCAAATTCAAGTAGAAGATATTGGATTCAAGCTTTGGATTGCTTCTCCTTGCTTTCAAGCTTCATCTTCATAAATTTTAGTGCAAAGGTGAGATTTTTATCTCACAATTCTAGGCTATAACTATATTGGACTGTTGGGAATGATTCTCTATCACTTTTGCATGCACATTTGCATTTGGTTTGAATCGAGTTGGCGAAAAACTCCAATTTTTAGTGTTTTTGGTGAAATTCTGCACTTAGGTCGTTCTGCCTATGCTAGGTCGTTCGCGTGGAAAAGTCTCGGCCTCAAAATAGCTCGTTTCCGACCTTAAAATGGCCTACAACGTTAGGTCGCTCGGCACTCGGAATTAGGTCGTAGGTCGTATGGCTCTTAGGTCGTAGGTCGCGGGCTTTTAGGTCGTTAGGTCGCAAACACTTAGGTCGTTTCTGGCCTTAAATCCCCTATATAGCCTTAGGTCGCTCGCTCTGGCTCCTTAGGTCGTAAGTCGTGGGCCTTTTGGTCGTAGGTCGTCAGGCCGTTAGGCCTTAACTCGTGTGGCCTTGGTTCTTTAAGTCGCTCGGCCTTGCCTTCCATTTTTAGGTCGCACGACCTTCTAACCCGCTAGGTCGTTGGACCTATAACCCGTTAGGTCGTTGGGCCTATAACCCTTAGGTCGTTAGGCCGTTAACCCACTAGGTCGCATGACCTATAACCTGTTAGGTCGCTCGACCGTTTACTCCGTTAGGTCGTATGACCTTGTTCCACTAAGTCGCTCGACCCTTAGGTCGTAACACTTTAGGTCGCACGCCTTTCACACCATTAAGTCGCGAGTTTAATTAGGTCGCTCGGCCTTAAAACGTTAGGTCGCTTGACCTGTGCTATTGTTAGGTCGCGAGTTCCTTAGGTCGCGAGTTCCTTAGGTCGCTCGTCTCCCTTAGGTCGCTTACCTGGTTGAGTCGCACCTCACCTTAGCTCGGCCATGATTAGGTCGCGAGTTTCCTTAGGGTCGCTTACTCCTTTAGGTCGTGACTCTTTAGGTCGAAACCCTTTAAGTCGCTCGATCCTATCCTTCCTTTGGTCTTCACTAGGTCGTACCGTTTTGGTCGGGGCGCTGCCCCGCACCCCGCCGGGGGCGCTGCCCCCTGGACCCCCGCGACCTGACCGGGCAGGTCGAACCCCGTATAACTCTGCGTAGGGGATCTTATATGAAAAACATTGAGCTGATTTCCTTGGATTTTATTCGCATCTCCGTATGCGATCTTTGTGACTGATTGTTTCTACACTTGCTTATGTGTTTTGTCACTTTATAATATAAAGGTTTCAATACTAGTAGTAAATATCAAAACTCTTTTAACAAACAATTTCAACTCTATTTTTAATAACAAAGCTCTTTTCTTAAACCGTTTTCCAATCTATTAGTATATACAAGCCTTTACCTCACTCGGATGAGAAATCTAATTAAACGACTTAGTAAAACAAGTGGTATGAAACGCTTGCGTTCACTTCGTCGGTTAATTCTTGGACTTGTTCGATTGAACCCCTTGTGACAATTTTATTAGTGAAGATTTACAGTTTGTTCGTAAATATTTAAGTTAAGCAAGTGGTTATGGGACATGAGGCTAAACTTCTGTATTTACTAGCTTAGTGTAATTGACACTTCTCGTTGATCTTGATGATCGCTTTATGAATTAGACTAGCAATTGCGCGATGTCTCTTTCATTGCAAGGTTAGACTAGACACCACTTGTGTGATTCCATTCACACATACCTTTCTGCTTTTTGGTTAGTCTTGACCTCATTCTGTGTGATTCCACTCACACATGTGGGGTAGCTCCCCATGGTCTTCGGACCGTCATGTGATAGGCCTCTTTCCCTTTTTATGATTTCTGGATTTCTCGTGTTGATTTCTGGAATTTGTGTCATTGACTTGTTATGAGTACAAGTTTAGGGTATGATGCCCCCTTCGAATCTTTGAGAAGATTCTTGTGATATTGATTATCTCTTATTGATTGATCTTCTGTTGATCATTATTTACATACTTATAGCGGTATGTCGTTATGGATGTTTATGTTTATGCCATATCTTTTATGTTATATCATGTCATCTGATATTTATAGCTAGACTGATCCGTTTATTATTTTCTTAAATAATACTCGGATCAGACCGAGATGTTACAGGTGCTTCTGCTTGACTTCTTCCCAGGGATTCATCACTCTGACTTTTGGCTAACTGTTTAGATTAGCAGTTTTTGCTGTATACACTTGAGATATAGACTCATAGTTGTATTCTTTTGTATAGCACGTGTTGCTATTCTTTTGTATTATCGTGGATCTTATTGACCACTACTCTGATGTACACTTTCATGTGTTAGTTATATATTCATATCTTCTTCCGCCTTTGTGATATGGATATCTGTGACTGATTTGTGATATGATTATTTCTATGTTTGTTTCCGAAGATTATTTATAGCCACCGTGTGATAAGCTATTACATGGATGGTCGCTCCTCAACAGCCTTATTCTCCGTGCTAGTTGACAGCACTTCTCCGGAGTGTTCTTGGCTAGCGTGGGTATAGAGGTGGGGCGTCACATATCACAGAGACTGCAGCTCCCAATCATTTAAACAGCAATTCATCTTCAGTCAAAAGAGTATCCACAGACATTGCAGTCTTCATTCGAATGGCCAAAGATTGCAGCTTTCACCTCAAGAATCAAAGCCATGCAGATAAACCGATAAAAGCTTAAAGTTTCTCTTCGTATCGCTCTCAAGAGAGACCCTCTAGGAGAATTTGGCAAAGTAATCACTTAAAGTTTTCAGATCTACTGCAGATGATCTCTAATTTATTGCCAATTTTGGAGAATATAATTCTCTCTCGAAATCGCACTGTGGAGTAGATTGCAAGTGAAAGAATTACAAACCCTAGCCACTGAAGGGTTTGCGGGGGAGTATTGGTGAATACCTCTCGTATCAAACTAATATACTTCACTGCATTGAATCTCAGTCGTTGAATATATTACAAGACAGTCCAGTGGCTTCTCTAAGATGGATCATGGGCTGAAGGCCCACTGCAAAAATAGCTTCACACTTCTTTCTTTTAGAAATGTATATAAATACAGGCTCTGTATCAGATTGTATCAAGATTACTGTAACATTTTTCTTCATTCAACTTAATACAAAATTCATTTTCTATTTTCAATATCTGAATCAAAACTCTTTCAATATGTACAATTTTTGTATTGTTTGTCAGCATATCATTGTGCCACTCAGCATGATTCTGATAGTTCCATGTGTTCTCATATTTTCATTATCTACAGGTTCTCAGACCTACGTGCTTCCTTTAATGTTCACATGCTAATGAAAAGTATGCTAAATGGCCACAATAAGAGAAGAACATTAACAAATCTTCAGGTGTTGCTTTTGACGAAATATTAAGGACCTGAACTCGAAACTGAGCAACTGCCATGAAAGAAAAGTTTATGTCTAAATCTACTGGCAAAGCTGTTAGTTAAGGAAAAGAATAAATAAGACTGTACATCAAGATAAGATGAAGTTATTCCAAGCATCAGCTTATTCAAATGCCTCCAAGACAAGGTTAGAATACTTCTTAATACTGTAAAGACGAATAAAACCTGAAAAATATTGAAATGTTTAAAATTGAAGATTTAAAAATTTGGGATCAGATAGTAAAGGTGAGGATGGATCAGTGCCGTAACATGCTTTAGGCGGACGCCCTTCTCACATAACTTTTTGTGAATTGTTATAATTCATCGCTTCCCGCTTGCTGCCTGAAGGATCATGGCTGTCCCAGTAACCCATCCTCCTTATTTATGCTTAGTTACGCATTTAACTAAAGACCTTTTTGATGGCGTTGAACTAAGTCCGGAATAAGTTGGTCTGTCGACGAATACTTTCAGATACGAATAGTGTCATATATGTATCTGCATCTTAAATATTTTCAAATATCGAATTTCCACATCCGCGGATACAGACAGATACCGAGTAATTATTTTATCCGCTAACGATTAATAAATCAAGAAACAAAAACGAAATTTTTTGTTTTAATGTAAACTATTTTCAGTTACATTGACTATTAAAATGTCAAAAATACACAAATATGATGAGAATAAATATTTTTAAACAGTTAACATGCATTTAATACGTATAGTATAAACTTCTAACTTAATAATTAATAAAACAATAAATAATACCTTTCATGTGCTAAAATACACACAATTTAAGCTATAATTATAAAAAATCTAGACAAATAATTTTCGGATGTGGATGTCTTCATATCCTCATTCTTTGTATATGCTAGCAAGATGGTAAGAACGATGAACATAGAAATATTTTCGAACTATAGTCACAAATGAACTTCCATTTTCATTTTTTTTAACCTTGGTTAATTGATTTGTGCTTCAATCCCAATACCTCTAGAGATAGATTATTTAAAGACTTACCACTTAAAAATTAAAATGACTACAAATTGAGGTGAACAAGAAGAACAGTATTTTGGAGTAGCTACTTGCTATTGGATCTTGAGGAATTGCAGTGTCAAGAATTCTGATTGAACTGATAACTGGGTCTTCAAAGAGATGCAAGTCGGGTTTAAAAAGTAATCTCATTAAGAGAAAGAGTGAGCTCGGTAACTACATGCCCAATAGTCAAAGACAGGATAGAAGGCCTGGAGCAAGGAAATTCAGTGTATGTAGCCTATGTAAGGAAAAAAATAAAGTCGTGGGTTGTAGTTAGGTTGGAGGAGGGTAAAGTAAAAATAAGTTTAGAATGTGATGGATACACACACACACACACACACACACACATAAAGTCTATTTAGATACAAAATATAGACACAACTGATGGTATAAAGAATTTCAACCATTGGATTGCCCCTTGAATTCCACATTCCCCACGAAAAAATCCAATGGTTTAGATCTTTTGTGTCACCATTTTGTGTTAAAATAGCCGACCCATGTATATAGGCTTGTGTAAGGCAGTGTTTGGGCAGGTGGAGAAAGTGTATTGTACATGTGAAAGCTGGAGCTGTAGTTCATTAGGTCTACAAAGACGTCGGGATTATGGGAATTGGGTTGGTTGAGCAATGATGAGCTTATTGGGGCATGTTTCCGCTTGGATTGTAAAGAAATTTGACATAGTTAATTTTTTGTTCTTTGGGCAATTATGTAATTTGATTATACAATTCAACTCATAGAACGGATCTTGTTCGAAATAAAGTAGGTTTTTGACTTGTTTTCAATGATATATTGTTATACTGGGATATACGTAATATTATAAATACATCAAATATGTATAAATAAAAAATTCATAAGACACGTATTTAAACAATTTGAGCTACGTATGCATTCATAACATGAGTATTTAATTGTGTTGATAAATACTTGTCTCTTTTATTTAAAATTACGTTTTCTTTACCACTACTGTTATTTTAATTTATTATTAAAATTTCTTGCGCGTTACATTTTTATTAGATTCAACTAAAGTCGTTCGATGTACGTCGTGCAATGATTTAAGCATGACCAAAGCAGAGTTTCCACATTGAAGTTCAACGGTATTCTCAAGTTAAAAAAATTGTGTAATATTATTATAACGGTATTTTCTATTTGACCCTTGTTATATTAACCAATATAAAACTATCGAGTGGGTCGTTCTACAGTTAGCTAATAAATATCAGTACGTAACCCCTTGGTGCCTCCAACAACCATGAGTAATAGACTGTCTAACATTTGAAAAGCGTTACGTACTCTACTCTCAAATGATGTATCGGTATCCAGTCACGATACATTTTAGTAGGAATATTTAAAACGACGTGTTTATTTTATATGGTAAATCACACATGATTACAACAACTGTAACTGTTATCACAAAGTATTCCATTTATGAATTTTCTGTCAAATTGTTATTTTAATTAAATTAATTAATTAATATAACATGTTATATCAAACATATAATAGACAGAAAACGTCTTTTATTTTGAACAAGATCGATTATCGAGTTAGATACTGTACAGTAAAGCGCTCGGCAGATTCAATTTGGCCGAGGTGCAAAAAGTCATAGCAGGGATATAGTGAGGATATAGCGGAATATATCGGATGACTTTAAAATAGCATATAAAACTCGTACTTAATGTTCTTACAAATATATAAATGATAATTAAATGAAAAATTAACATTCAATTGAATTATAATTAATGCATAAATAATTTTAAATAAAAACATGTGTGAATATATTATAAATAAACATAAAACTGTTATATAACATGATTGAATTTAGTAGAATATTAAAGAATTTTCATTTCTGAAAATATATTAAAATTAATATTTTAATTTCATAGTTTATATAATGTATAAACGTCATTTTTCAATTTCTTTATTTTAAAGAAGATAGAGCGGAAATAGCAGAATATAGCGGGTAAACGGGATATAGCGGAAATAGCGAGCCATAAAGCGAAAAGGCTATATTTGAGACTGTATGGAAAAATCGTAGCGGTAGAAATCCGCTATGAGATATAGCGGGGAAAAAAAGGAGTATTAACTGCACATGTTGGATGAAATCACTATACCAGAAATGCCATTTTGCAATGGCTTAGAGCCGTTCCATACGAGTTTCGCAACCGGCTTAGAGCCGATGCAAAATTGGCAGTGGTAAAAGCAACGGACCTTAGCCGTTGCGAAATTAAATTTAGCAACGGCTCAAAGCCGTTGCAAAATCTTGTTGTACATGGTTTGTTAATTTGGTTTTGCAATGGTTCAAAACCGTTGAAAATTTTAATTTTTTTTACAAATATACATTGTTTTTTTTGCCCTCTTACAGTAGGAGTTAATTCGTTATCATACTCAATACAAACATTTGAAAATTTAACATAATATGACAAAAAAAGATCATTAAACCAAATATTTTTCATAGATTCAGCACAAAGAACAAACATAACAAATCTTTGAATTATAATGTTCAACAACAATACATTACACTACATAGTTAAACGGCAACAACAGCAATATTACAGTGTACAGTACATAGTTTGGCAACAACAATAAAATGATTAGAACAACAATACTACATCATTGCCAACAATACTACATTATCATACTCAATATTACAGTATACGGCACTCAATACAAGCGGAGGTATCTTTTAGGACAGAAGAGCTTACAGCAGTAATCAAATCTGAAAAACTTTCCACATATATCTTTGAAAATTAGGAACCGAGATTCTTCAACTATGATACATATAAAGAAGCGAATTGTTACCTGTAAAAAGTAGCAAGAACAAACAAAATAAGATGACGTGAGTTGGATAAAAAGTTTACGAACAAGTACAAGAAACATAACTAGTTCTGTAATTTTCAGACCACAAAATTTAGAACTTCCGTTTTGTCTAATTCACAAATCGGTTAGCATCTTATTTTCTTCCATTTTAATATGAAGGTAAACTACAGAAACCAAACAGCATCTTATTTTCTTCCGTTTTGTCTAAGACACTTGATTCCTACAAAAAACAAACAGAAGATCACTATAACTACACCTGCAATCATAATCTAACCCATGAAAATGAGGCGAATAGATATACACTACATGTTCACTGTAAAACCAATATCTATTACAAACATCTCTGTTAATAGAAATGTCTTATAACAATTATCCATCTAGTTATAAATTAATTTCATATAGTCGTTCATACATGTATATTACCCTTCATACACTATAGATTGCATAACATACGACAACAAAATATACCGTACAAAATTAAAAAAACTACAACACAAAGTCAGTATTAAGACTATGTATTTTAGCATGTTCATAAAGAGCTACTTCTTACAAAAACAAACATGTGCCATTCCAAGCTGCAAGGAAACAGTAATAAATTGGCAGTATGCGTAATTTTTGTAGAAAATAACGCTCAGGCAGTAGTGTTGTATCATTTGATATTATCATGGAACGCTGAATTATTATAGCTATATCATTTCATATTATCATGCCAACATAGAAATAATTAGTGCATAGCAAAGAAAACATCAGTGTGACATCATCTTTGTGATTAAAGATAATATCGTTAGGACATATAGCACTATCATATAAAGCATTTTATCATTTAAAATCAGTTAAGCATGGATTTATACTTATTGTCATATTTAGTGATTGTAAAATAGTATGATATGAAAGTACCATAGATATCAACAATCTCTACTGCTAACTCTAAGGACATGTTATGTTGTTATACCTACAAGAGTATAAATTGGTCAATAACAAACACGATTATAATAATATGATGTACTTTGTTATGAGTTTTAGGCACTTCATCAAACACTTCACAAAGTGTTGATTCAGCCACCACAAGCAACCAAGAGCCTGGAAATACCAACTGAAGGGTTGGTAATGCCGATGTAAGAAGGATGTTGGTGCATGTGGTACTTGTTCCGGTTTGATGGTTAAGTGTGCACGTGCACGTGTTCATAGTATCATTGACCATAAACTTATTTTACAGCCTGAATTCTTTGGCTATTCTGGGCATAACAAGTAATCATCTTATGTAATAGCCTGATCATATCCTATGTGAATCGTATTAATAGAGGTAGGCTCCTAACTAATAACAACTAGGCTTTAAGGTAAGGATTTTCATTCAGTTCCAGGCTTCCGCAAATGCAATTAGTGCAATGCACTGAGTTAACAAACTATACCATCTCCGGTTCACCTATACAAACTATACCTAAATTCAAATTTTACCCCACTATACCATCTTCGGTTCACCTAAATTCAAATTTTACCAGGGGTATTCTAAAAAAAATGGAAATAAATACAGAGAATAAGTTGTGCATGATATATACACCACTGTGTATAAATAGCTATGCAATTACAAATACATCCTCTACAACAACAAAAAGTTTTTAAAGTGCCTCATTATCCAATACCTATTAAAACAGTAAAAAAGAGAACATGAATACACTCATGTTGTCAAATTTGTCTAGAACATCAAACTTATTAAAATTTCTAATATGTAATACCCTTGGTAACATGCCTTGTAAATTCAGCAAACATACTTCAAGAAATACAGTGAACTGTTAAAAAACATACCTTAACCATCCTTTTCATTTTCCTAAGTACCTAGAATGACTGCTAAGGAAATAAAAGAAGAAAAATCAATACATGTGTCTCGAAGTCAAGCTACCCATGCCATTTTATCAAAAAACAGTTAACCTAACTTTATATTACAGAATTTATCTAAGGGTGGTATAGTACATACTTCACTTTCATCATCAAGTACTCTTTCCATTAGATATATGTCGCAAGTTTTGGAGATTTCCAAAAGCACTTCCAAATATGAAAGCTTAACAGTAGCTTGTTTCTGCAAAATCAAAACAGTTATTAATACATGTAATTATTCCAATTAGTAAACAAAGCCTCTGGAAGAGGCTAAATCAAAGACCTGAAGCTATTCACGACTTGTCTTCTCAAGAATTGCACCTAATAGCTGGATAGTCATCTGCACAGATTTATACGCGTAGGTTTATTGACATACATTTGGCAGGATTTAAAAAAATAATCAAAATCACACTTAGCACCTTTTTGTTTAAATAATTTTGATAGTAAGTAATATTAGCTACAATATCTTACCTTCACAAAAATTTTAAAATTGAAAAAATAGAAAGATGAAAAAGAATATTATGATGAGATACCAAAAACCAAGGGAGAGATGAGTGGTCCTTGGATATACATTAGAGCAGGGACACCACCTATCCCTCAACTTTTATTAAAATGGTCGTTAACCAATAGCAAGTAGTATGTAATATTTGTTTATAAACAATCGACTGAAGTGGTGAATGTGCTGTATGTTTTCTTCTAGCATATGATTGTACGCTTCAAAAATACAAAATTGTTATGAGTCAATTCAGGGGTCAAGGGGACTGTTTTGCAGAAGCATCAACCATTCAATAGTTGGTTAAATTGTAAGATTTATAGATCATGGTTATTTATGCAATTTTGTGCAATTACTGCAACTCTATTACTTCACATGTTTTTCATGCATCATGCATAGAATGGAAGAGTGTTGTGTTCCGCACCGCATTTCCCTCTAAAAAAATACCCAATTTTCGGACAGCAAGTACATGCCGACCGTTTTTCATTGCATTTAATCTTGTTGTTGACCGTAGTGAAGAAATCATCAAAAATTACCCGATTTCTTCATTACAGTCGGTAACGAGATGCCGACTACAATTAAAAACAATTGGCTTGTAGTCACCGTCCAAAATTTAAGTGTTTTTTTTCAGGCTATTATGGTGCATAAAACATGATTTAAAATTGAATCCATCATTGAGCATCAACAATCATACTGTAACACAATTACAAAATACTCAATTATTATGGATGAACATTGGTTCCTCATTGTCATCCTTGCAAAATTCTAGTGTCGACAGTTACAAAAACGAAGCACATATGTCTGAATTTTCTATGGAAAGGAAAATCTAGCAAAATTCTATGGAACGTTGTATGCAAGCAGAAAGAAGAAGGAGGTATGGACTCAAGCAGTGAAATGTGTGAGGAAAAGAATTGTGGATGTTATGACAACGTTGCTGTAAGATCCCCGGTTAAAAGGTGGGACACTAATTAAACAAAAAATAAAAGGTTACTGGAGATATAATTTTCAATGGAGAATGGCATATTTACAATATGAGCATTCTAGGTTGTGTCAGATATGAAACATAACAAAATAATTTTTATAATGGAAATGAAGGTGATTACTAGATTTGGACGTGTTCAGAAGATGGTAAATACAGCTTCAAAAATATCTAGAAAGAAACGAGAGATAAATGCAGAAACATTTTCGATCTAAATTGGTTTGGCATAAAATACACATTCGACTTCTCCATTTGTTTCTCCAATTTTTCTTTTGATGTCAGAAATTGGTTTCGGTCTAAACATGTAACAGTTCTTTAAGGTTTTGTCTCCACTTCTCCATTTGTTTCTCCAGTTTTTCTTTTGATGTCTATATATGTACAATTCACATTCTTATTCTAGGTAAACTTATCATTTCTTTATTTTCAATGATAGACGGGACTTAACATTGCTAGCTAAGTTTGAGATAACTGAGAAAATTCATTGTAAGAGAAGGAAGAACTGATACCTTCATGGAAGCTATTGTTGCTTCGCTGTCTTTCAGCTTATGCTCCCGTTCCTTCATCAAAACCGACTTTGTCTCCAAAGCAAAATTTTTATTTATTATTTTTTATTTTAAAAGGATCAGATTTTTACTCTGAAGAAGTGAGTAGCAAGTTCAAGGAACCTTACATTCTTCCCGCAGAACATCAAAACACAACAAATCAGTGTATATAGTTTTTGTATAGCTAAATCCAAAAGAGACAAAATTACACAAAGTTACATAAACCCAAAAGACATACGATGGAAGACTAAGTAACTGTGGGCATAAATTGTTTGGAAAAGAATAATGATATTAAATCAAGTGTTATTTTATATCACTTGTGGTACAGGCAAATATCACTGTCATGCCATATTCACTATTTTATATCTAAACAAATAAATCATACCATTTTCATGGTTAAATTTTCAAATGGCTTGCCAGTTCTGGATATTCCAGATGCAAAGCATGTTATCTTTTGATGCTGAAGCAAGTACTGTCCCTCTTAGATCAAAAGCTAAAGAAGAGATGGGTCCTCTGCAAATTTGAAATGTGATACAGTTCATAGATACTTCAGTTTAACTTTTATGTTTTAATGCTATATTCATCAGGGTAAACTAGTCCCAGAGGCTTTTAAAGAATAACACATCTGATCAAAATAATACTGCTTCTAAATATTGATACCTATGGTCACGTAGGATTCTTGATTCATTTTCTAAGACCTCTAAACCAATTTCTTGAACGCCAAGATGAAGCTCATTCACATACACATCTCCATCTTCTCCACCAGAAAATAAAAACTATTCTACAGGATCCACTGCTAATGCTGTAACAGCACTTCAAAAAGCATGGTTCTGCAAAATTGATCCTGAAATAATATCCCATGCCTGTAAAAAAAAAAAAGGGTCATAAATCATGATCTGGTTATAGTGATAAAATGGATATTCACTTGATTCTTGAGAATGATGTGGAGCTTTGCACATTGCAGCCTGTTTTGTAGCTCAATTCTTTTATTTCTAACATTGAAATGCAATATTGAGATAGTTAACCACCCATTGTGCAGTTTTTCCTGTAAAAAAATTCAAGTGTCATTCTTTAGCTACACAATTGAATTAAGCAAATTATTGAACCAGTATATAAAAGCTCATAAACCTATACCTGTACATTGATCCACTGTAGTAAGGTTGTTTCATTAGTTTGTGCATTGACAAACCTCCATTGCAAATATCTATTGTACAGTAATCTAAAGGAATGTGCTTCTTCAATCATATTCTTTGCTTTCTTCACTCTGAAGTTCAAAACTGAAGGCATATTTACCATTTGATTCTTTTGAGGACTGAATTTTTCAGAGCAACTGATTCCTCTTTCTACATTTAAACCTTTCACTGAAGCAAAATTGTCATTACCTTCCTTGGGAATTGTAGCATGTGAAACAAAACAGATATCATATCCAACAGAAGTAGCTCTTTTAACCTTCTCCTCGGAAACATCTGAATGCCTGAGAATTCTTTCACTAGGAAAAATTTGTTCTTTCTTCTCGAATGAGCAATCCAATCTCTTCGAAGCAGAACTCAATTTCTGAGCTTTTGGGATTAGTGGTTTTTTCGTTGAATTTTGTGAAACAGGTTTTGGTTTTGCGATCCTAAAAGAATAAAAGTTTGTCTGAAAAGCTACGGACAAACTTCTTGTAATGATGGTGGAAGACGGACTTATAGGTTTGTTTGCATCTGTCATTTGAGAGAATGGAGTTTCAGAACATGAAAACGATGAAGAAGAGGAGGAGGAAACATAAGAAGTGTGTTTTGAAACTGAAATTTCATTTTTGTTGCTGGTGTTATTTTCAGAAGGAGTAAGAGGAGACCGAATTGCATCACAAGGAGCGGAGGAGTATTTTCTAGAGGTTGCCAACAGTGCAGCAACCATAGCTTAATAGTTGAAGTGTCAAAGTGAGAGAACTTACAGTTATCGTTGTTTTATAACAATGAATCTTTACTGATTATTTAGATATCATCCTCAACAAAAGTAAAGGTTTTAGGTTATTCGATCGTATATTTATGAGGACTTAAGTTAGTGGCTACCTAACTTTCACTACAAGATAATACGGCTATTCCAACGGCTTTTAGCCGTTGGCGGCCGTTGGAAGCCGTTGGAATAGCTGTTGGAATATATCCCATGACTTCCAACGCTTTCCAACGGAAACAACGGACCATTTCCAACGGCGTTTCCAACGGCCGCTAACGGCTTATAGCCGTTGGAAACCGTTAGAAACCGTTATAATAAAATGGCCAATACGCCGTTGGAAGCCGTTGGAAATACTGGGTTTATTTTGCTGTATAACAGCAAGCCTATTTACCTTCCATCACACCATTTCCAATCCATTCAATTTCCATTCCATTTCCAATCAATTCCACATATATATATCAATATTAATACAAACAACGCACATAAATCAATAAAACACCAATATAAACAAACCAAACCGATCAAACATCACAAAATATACCATCAACGTACATACCATCAACAAATGTCACTAAACCATGATCATACCATCAAAATACTTCACACCCACTCCGTACCAATATATACAACATCACCATCAACATCAAAACATCTCCAAGTCAATATATACATTGTTCAAACACAAATACTCAAAAACATACCTCCTCAAGGATCCTCGTCGCCTCCAGAAGCACCAGACGACGAAGGAATGGTACCATGATTCTGCAAATACTGCGCAAGCTTTTGATCCAACTGCTCCACCTGGATGGCTCGTAGACGATTCTCCTCCCGTAGCTGCTCAACCATACCTCTAAGCTCCTTGATTTCTTCTTTGTCTCGGTCTTTTTGAGCTTGTCGAGCCTGTCGAGCCTGCAAATAAAATTAATAGCAAAAGGGTTGTCTCAGCATATACAATATTATAACATTATATATCTAAACGCTGATTTTTTGTACATATGTAAAAGGATTAATTACCGTTAGGTTCCCGAAGCCAAAACGTCTACTCCGTTACGCCGGATCCATAACAACGGTAAAAATGTTATCCGGCTCCTCCTGTGTCAGCGCATCACGACCAGACTGCTCAAGCGCATAAGCCTGTGCCTCCTGCAACCTCGACTATAATGAAAAAAAAAAATTTCAGTTGAAAACTAGTAGCATGTAATTATTTTGCGTAGCTAGAAATTAATAAACTTATCGGTGTAAGTATTAAAAATTAAAAAATGCATACATATGCCTCGGTCGCCCTATCTTGCTCACCCCACTGATATATGATATTGCCAGCCTCATCTACTTGCCTAGACGCGTGGGTGTGAGCAAACACGTCCACTAAGCCAACAGAGCCTCCACGAGCTCGTTCCTGCAATTGATAATTTGGATAATTTAACTGTACATAACTAATTACTGAACTGATCAATATACAAATGTGATAATAGATAAATTTACCAAATCTTCGCGGTGATGCTGGAAAGATTTGGAGCCTCCACGGTGTGATACAGGATTCCTGCTCCTGTTTGCCGAGTTCCTAGCTGACTCCTCCTGCAAATTTACAATGATTAATTATTTATTAAACAGTAAAAAAATGCTGAGATTTATTGTAGATTTACCTTGAATTCCTCAGAGTTCCACCAATCAACCCATTTCTCCCATAGAGTCGCGCTCATCCACTTGGGCTTCTTTCCTACTTTTTTAATCTCCGACATAGTCTCTCTATAGTTCTTCGCGATCCTGGAGTTCCAGTGTCGCTGAACTAAATTGACGTCAGGCTCTTGCAAATCTACGGCGCTCTGTACAATGAGAAAATATTACTAATTATTTATTTGTATTTAATTAATCATCTTGTAAAGCGGTATAAACTTACCAGAAAATCTTGCCAAATCGTCTCTCTCACGTCGTCGGGGATCTTGCCCCACTTGGGCCAGCAATCGGTCATCCTAGCCATGTACGCCTGCTTCGAAATGCTCAGAACCACTTTGGATGGCTCCAACTCAAATCCACTGCGTTAAATATAAAATTGAACTTTAGATAATTGTAGATATATCATGTACAATTAAAAAAATAAAAAGCTATGCTCGCTAATTATGATACTTACGTCTCATCAGCCTTAGGCTGTAAGTAAACAAGTGGCCGAGCTGGTGGCTCACCACTACTCTCTCCAATATGACGTGAAGAGCCACGTCACCGAGACCCAGAACCAGAACCGGAACCGGACATAATATATATACCTGCCATATATACATACATATACGCATTATAATAATCATGATATGATGAACCATTAAAAAATGCAATACAATATGCTACAAATGTGTCATGTTGTGTACGTGTTGAGTGTGTGAGTATACACTTATTGTCATTAAAATTGTATAAATTAGATAAATGCATTATTAATCAGAGATCAATGTAATGTGAATACTTTTAAAAATTATCGGATATTACTCAGTCGTCCTCATCGTTTTCTGATTCAGACTCGGTTTCGTGCTCTATGTCGTTTTCCTCTACACTCTCAAATGCTTCGACTAATACATTTGTCTCATCATTTAAAGGTCCAAAATCGGTTTGATCGTCTGTAATTGCTATTTCAGCATTTTCCTCCAGATCTGCTTGATAGGCTTGTTCGTCTGGAATATTTTGTCCATCAAACGTAAATCTTGCTTTGGTTTTAAAAACCGCAGACCAATCTGCTTTATCCCTTTTTAGAGATGGATAAGGGGCATAATAAGCTTGTAGGGCTTGTTTGGCTAGTATAAATGGGTCGTACTTTTGATAACGCGAGGTATGTTTAATTTCTATAAGATTATATTTTGGATGAACGTTATTACCAGAACCTGGAACATTGCTGAACCAGTTGCATCTAAACAAATAAACATCCTCCATGGGTCTTGTAAAATATGTCAACTGCAATATCTGAGTTAACACGCCATAAAAATCATTTATATGATTATTAGGGTCATCACTGCCTTTAACAAATACACCAAAATTGTTTGTTAATTTTTCAGCACCGTATTCTTTGGTGTTGAATTTATATCCATTAACAAAATATATTGGATACGTATTAACTTTTCTTTTCGGTCCAAACGCCAAATGTCTCAGTCCTTTATCGAGCACATTATTTGTGGGATCAGAAACGTATTTCGAAAACCAAGTACTGAAATCTTTGCTTAAATCGCCACCTGGATTTTGTGATTCATAAATACTGCAAACACAAACATGATATATTACATTATTATTTATTCACACGTGTAGTATTAAATTTAACAAAACTTGAAATGTGCTAATTACCTAACAAATGGTGCAACTTCAGGACAATTAAGAAGAATATATGTGTGTGCTACATGGTATTCTTTATCATCTAGCCATACTTCCTCACTTTTGCCAGCATGTCGGCCATATTGTTTAAAAATAGATAATACTGATTCAGAAGAAGAAGCTTGTTCAACGGCCTGATCGTCATTACGCGGAACACTTACAAATGATAAGTTCACATGGTATTTAAAATAATGAGAGAAAAAGAAAGAAGCTTCTTCTTCGATACATGATTTGCAAATAGAACCTTCAACTCGAGCTTTTTGTCTCACTTTTTTCTTCAAATGATTTAAGTACCTAATAAAAAATATTTGGGTTAAGTATTAACTACTATATTTATACTTAAATCAACATTTACATGCTCAATATAGTAACATACCTTTCGAATTGATACATCCATCCATATTGCACAGGACCTCGAAGACGTGCTTCATATGGAAGATGAACAGGTAAATGCTCCATTACATTAAAGAAACCCGGAGGAAATATTTTCTCCAGTTTGCAGAGCAGTATAGGAATTTCTTCTTCAAGTTTAAGTAGACGGTCAACTTTTAACGTAGTTGAACAAAGCTCCTTGTAAAATAAACTAAGTTCTGTTATTACCGTCCAAACTTTTACCGATAACAATTCTTTGAAAGCGATGGGTAACAAATTTTCCATCATTACATGACAATCATGGCTTTTCATTCCACTCAGTCTCCCATTTTTATAGTCGACACATCTACGAAGATTAGAGGAAATTCCATCGGGAAATCGTAATACTTCCACCCATTGTAACAGTACTTTAACTTGGTTGCTGTCTAGTTCATAGCATGCTTTGGGTTTTTTATTGTCGGGAGTCATATGAAGCTCAGGACGATTGCATATTTGCTCTATATCACGTCTAGATTTCAAATCGTCCTTAGTCTTTCCCTTCACATTCAAAACTGTATAAAACACATTATCAAATACGTTTTTTTCGTTATGCATCACGTCAATGTTATGACGGATTAATAGATTTTTCCAATAAGGCAATTCCCAGAATATATTTTGTTTGCACCAATTATGAAACGTCGATTTACCTTGAATTTCTTCTTGTTGTCCGGTCTCGTGTATCTTTGGATAATCTTTTACAAGTTCATATATATCCTCGCTTGACCAAACCGTTGGTGGTCGTAGAGTCTCATGTCTATTAGCTATGAAGTTTTTTTTGTCTCTTCTAAAAGGGTGATTAATATGAAGAAAACATCGATGACAATCAAACTATGAAATTTTCTTTCCATTTGGCAAAGAAAATGCTCGTGTTTCTTCCATGTAATAAGGACAAGCAAAACGACCGGCCGTACTCCAACCCGAAAGCATTGCATATGCAGGAAAATCGCTAATAGTCCATAACAAAGAAGCGAACATCCGAAAAATTTTCTTTTTTGATATGTCGTATGTTTCAACTCCTTCATACCATAATATTTTCAACTCTTCGATTAACGGTTGTAAGTAAACATCAATGCCCTGTGTCGGATCATCAGGACCGGGGACGACAATCGTGAGAAACATATATGGAGTTTTCATACACATCCACGGAGGTAGATTGTAAGGTGTGATTATTATAGGCCAAGATGAATATTTAGAACCAAACTGAGAAAACGGTGAGAAGCCGTCTGTACATAAACCTAGTCTAACATTTCGGCTCTCCGCTGCGAAATCGGGATATTTCTTGTCAAAATGTTTACATGCTTCTCCATCGGCTGGGTGTGTCAACGTACCTTCTTGAGGTGTTCTCACACTATGCCATCTCATATGATGCGCTGCCACAGATGATGCATATAATCGTTGAAGTCTAGGGGTGAGGGGCAAATAATGCATATGCTTGTACGGAACTTCTTTTTCCTTCTTTTTCCTAGATTTGTATCTTTCCTGATTACATATTTTACAATTTCTAAGATTGATGTCTTCTTTCCAATACAACATGCAACCCTTTAGACATGTATCTATTTTTTGATATGGCAAACCGAAAAATGACATAAGTTTTTTCACTTCATAATAATTTTCGCACATTAAATTATCGGATGGCATATGACGTTTAGCAGCTTGCACAACAGCCGTAAATCCAGCTTCTGTAAGGTTGTATTTTGATTTCATTGCAATGTATTCTGCAGTTACCGATAATTGAGAGCCGCTTAAACATCCATTCCAAAGGGGTTTTTTAGCATGATCCAATAAATCATATATTTTTTTCGCTCCAACATTTGGTTCCTCTTCGACGTTAACATCGTCGTTATCAATTACAGCGGTAGGGAACATTGATCGTGCTGCATCTTCGACCATATGTTCTATGAGATTCGTACTACCTTCTTCGCTGATGACCTCCACCGATTGTTCTTGATTATTAGGGGCTACAATTTCTGCATGACGATCCCACAGCAAATAATTGGGTACGAAGCCGAATTGGCGCAAATGAACCTTAGCCATATTCGGTTCTAAATAGTTCAACAATTTGCATCTACTACACGGACAACGAATTTCTTCATCGTTTGCAATATTACTTATAGCAAATTCGATGAACACTTGTACCCCTTTTAGAAAATGTTCGCTTATTGCGCCACTAGTTTCCCTTCTTTGATACATCCAGCTCCGATCATTAAAGTAATTGACCATGTTTCCCTACTAGAAAACCTATGATAGAGTAAAAATATTATAAATCATTCATTTTAAATTTTGCACGAAATTTTCCAACGGCCGCAAACTGCTTATTTCACAAACTGAATATTTTAAATAAGCAACTGTTGTTTCATTGCCACTTATGTGTCTTTCTTTGATGGTCGGTCATCCTACTTCCCATTACAAACACAATAGTAATTATATTCCGTAAATCATATCATTTTAAACGATTCACAAAATTTCGGCAGCATTTCCCCCGTGTTCCTTGTATCGTACACAAATGCGTGTACACAAGGAACGTAAAGGAAATGCCGTCGAAATTTTGTGAACCGTTTAAAGTGATATGATTGACGGAATATAATTACTTTATAGTGTTTGTAACTTGTCCAATACTGGGACAAATCCGACAAATGATGTATCAGATGAATAGAGTTGTCCGTTTTGTGGAAAAAACGAATATCCCTAAAACGATCATATACAACACTTGTCAGACGGGGCCGAATAATATCTAAGGATTTAAATATTTGTTTATATTAAATTCGAATATATAATTCGTTTAATTAATATTGGTTTATATTTTACCGTTTTATTACATAAGTACTAAATTCATTTTATACGCTAAATTTGTGCACAAAATTCATTTATAAACTAAATTAATTCGCGTGTTCACACAAATACAAAGCTCGTATTCGCACTTATGAAATATCCGTTTTAACAGCTTCCAAATGCAATAAACTCTATCACACACATACGTTTAATATACTAACCAAATAATATAAACTAATGCAATATCTTAAATTACAAAATTTTCAATCAATTATAATAACTTGTTCATTATGTTATAATGGTTGCAATTAGAGGATAATATAATGTAATATGCATACACTAACAAGTAGGAATCAATCAACATTCAAATTAAACCCTAAATAAAAAAAAACCTAAATATTAGCTTTAGAAAAATTACAGATTTGGAGAGCTAGAACGGTGGAGATGTGCCGGAGTAGCTTCTAGATGGCGTCGGGGGTTGTTGGGATGGTGTTTGGGCCGGCAAATGAAGATTGGAGATGATGGAATGGTGGATTTGGGGGTAATTTTCGGTTGAGAAGATGAATAATGAGCTGAAGGTCGGTCTCTGGAAATATGCAGGAAATTTTCCAACGGCTTTCAACGGCCGCAAACGGCTATTTTCCAACGGTTTCTAACGGTTTAAGACGGCTACGTAAAAAATTAACGAGCCGTTGGAAGCCGTTGGAAATGCCGTTGGCGGCCGTTGGAACAGGGGCGTTGGAATTTACTGTTTTTCTAGTAGTGTTTTTATTTATTTTTGAAAAGAAATAAGATGACACATTAAAGTTACTACTTTCTTGGTCATATGCTGGGTAAAAGACAGAGAAAAAATGGTTAGGAAACTAGATTAACCTATATCAACTTACTAACGATTGCTTAATATATAATGTAGCCAATTGATAGTGACTGTGATATGAAATTTGTTATTTACTTAAAAGTAAACAAATTAAGCGAAGTAGTTGAAAATAATGAAGCTAGCTTGTCAACAATCAATAACAACCCTTCTGTTTGAGTGTTGTATTATCACCATATCATGATTTAAAACATTACATCAAGGGTTTAATTATGTTGCTCATTTTCTTCCAAAACATGTTTAGAAGCGAGTCTTTGTCATGCACAGATACGAGAAGAAAATTCTGTATATTCTACAGAGACTATTGAGGAAACTAGTGTATACAATAATTGATAGACATCATACATCATATTATCAAAGGTAAAAGAGAAGCAAAAGTAGATGCTTTAAAGCTTCTTTCCATGCTGTAAGGAATCATAAATGGGCCAATTGTAGAATACATGTATAGCTGTTATTGCTTTCCATGTTCACTGGCAATTTTTAGTGCACAAACAGATGGTGCAACTTACAGTTATGGACAGTTTACAGTAATTTTTTGTTTGAAATGGTTAAGCAATATAGAAACCTTATAAAGTGGCCAGAAGAAGATAGAGCCGCAGCCGAAGGGCCTGTCTTTTTACAGCTGAGATGCAACAAGGGCAAGGTGGTAATTCAGGAAGAGGAGGCCATGAGGAGGTGAGGAGCAATTTGGTAGTTTCAGAAGAACTGCAGTAGTTTCTAAATTGTATATTGTTCTTTCTTTTTCTCTCCACAGACAATCAACTTCATTTCTACTCATATCTTTGTTTGAAAATTGCATAAAAATTGTGAATTTAGAAGATGGATGACAAACCATGTTAACGTAGAAACAAAAAACAAAAAATTGTTTTACTTTAAATCGTTGATTTACTTTAAATTCCGATATAAAGTTTGTACTCCACGATTTACCGTTTGAATCAGAAAACAGTATCAAAAGAAAATTGACCTTGTTATTCAATTTCGAACATCCGATGATGATTTGTAGTCTCCTTTCAAATTTCAGGTCGATGATGATTTGCGATCTGGAAGATTAAGTCATAGGGGACGATTAGGGCAAACGAAGGGAAATGAAAGAGGGAAGCGATTAGCTAGGGCAAACGTGGAGTTGGGAAACGAAATTAAGGGGCGTGCTATTTTGGGAATGGGGGTTACGTACGCAAGTGGTTCGAAACGAATATAAAAAAAAAGAATTAAGAAAAATTCACAACGGCTTTGAGCAGTTGCAGAAATAAAACGGCCCAAAACCGTTCTTAAAGGTTTTACAACGGATCAAAACCATTGCAATTTAGCAACGGCTCAGAACCATTGCGATTCTTCTGCTTATGGGGGTTACAAATTTGCCAATATGATGTAGTGAATACTCAAGCTACATGTCCTTCTTAATCTCAGAAATGAACTGAGAACCAAAGCAACGTCTGAATTAATTCCAAATCATAGGCCTGCTCATCAGCCACACAAACACTACATCCTACCCAGCCAAAGTCTCCCTTCTTCAATGTCGAGAAATAATCTTTCTTAAGAGAACATTCCCTAGACTTATATCGATGAAATCCCTCTCATGATCGTGCCCAAGACCATTTCTCAGCAATAATATCAGGACTCAGATATGGCTTCCCTCTATGATTGAGGAAATTCTGACAATGCTTTGAAGAAGCTAAAATTGGTGGAGTTAGAAATACCGATGCCCCAAAGGCCACACCAATTCTAACGCCATCAGCATCTGTGGGAAATGTTTACATACCACGAAATATTTTTTGCGGTAGCTAAATAATCTCTGAATTAATCAGGCATCGTCCACAATCGCTCATGCATTCCATCTGCTAATATTGATAGCCCGACGAAGATACTTTAGCAACTAGTGATAAAAACAAATTAAGTCCAGAAGACAACTATTGTATGCAATATAATATAGTAGAAAAATACAACTGCAGTCTCTCTACTATCTCCTTTCACCAGGTTGATTAACTCAAACTGGTCTACTTAGTCTGAGCGTCGAGCCTAAGCTCTGATACCAACTATAACAATCCGCTCTTTATAGAACCCAAAAAGTCATCTCGTAACAACAATAGACTCCTAAATACGACAAAGATAGACCATCGAGGTAAAATTAGAACAAAACAGATACCAAGACATCGATAGGGTCTTACATTGGAATGACAATATATAATATGCTAAATATATATGAAAAAAATAAAATAACAATATATAAGAGACCACACTAGTGGAAGCAACTGATAAATAAGTATCGGTACAGAAAGTTAGAATACATCAACTCCAAGAAGAACAGAGTTCTAAATATATATGTTACAACAGTCTCGTATACAAATAACAGGTCTGTGATGTGCTACTAAAATATCAAGTATATATATCTCAAAATATCAATGTCACGCCTCCAAAATGCTCCAGCTGTGCATCTTAATTGCATATCCTTAAAAGCATCCGACTCTCCAACTACTCAGTCGAGTAGCCAAGAATTGTCATGACATAAGCAGACAAAGACAAAATGCGAGTCAGACATGAAGTGTGGTGTGAGGAGAACTATATCAAAATCCTGTATATCAAAACTATATACAAATAAACAAAAATAACCGAATCACAACCTATGCTCTCCATAAACATGGCTCAGAGGTAATCCTGATCGTCCATAAACAAGTACAACAAACTCATCCAAAAGATAGGGGATCAAACCATAATCTCTTCTTTTCATCTAATCAACGAGTCGGTACAACTAATATAATGTGACTGACACGTTACTATATACCGTGATAAAGGAAATCGTTGTATATAAGTGTAGAAGTGATAAAAGTGTGATAATATAAGTCTACACTATGCTACACACAATGATAATATCAATCAACCAATATAGCACAAGCACAACAAAACAATGGAGGATAACTAAGGAATTCGAATCAATACTCGTCATTACTAATGTGTGGAGTCAACAATGGACACTTATCGTGATCCAACAATTCAAGATAAATAAGGTCAATACACTAACTTACTTAGAATTTCGTCGCGGTCCAGTAAAAAATAGAGTCAGCACACGTACGTACCCAGATATCTATGTTGATCGTATAATAAATAGAGTCAACACACTAACGTATTTAGACGTCTATCTCGATCTTATAATAAGTTGAGCCAGCACACTAATGTAGCCAGACATCTACCACGATCCAATGATACAAAGAGTCAGCACACTAACAAACCCAAATATCTATCAGGATCCAATAATAAATAGAGTGAGCACATTAACGTACCCGGACATCTATGTCCATTTTATATTAAATAGAGTCGACACACTAACATACCCATTCATCTATCTTGATCTTATAATAAGTAGAACCAGCACACTAACATACCCATACAACTACCACAATCCAATAATAAATAGAATTCGCACACTAACGTATCCAGACATCTATCAGAATCCAATAATATATATGATCATTGATATAAGACCGATACCATGTACAGTCACTATTATAAGACCGGTACAATTTATCTAATTTTACATACCCTAGGGTAAACCCTTGAAGGTATTGAATTCATTCCATTCGATCATACACACTATTTAGACGTGATCGTGTGACCAATCGTCGTGTCGACCCCATGCCTGGTCGTTATTGATTCCAAAGGAATCGCCTAGCATTCACATTAAAGTCTCGAGCTTCACCTTGCATCTTGCCTCCCCGAGAAGCCCAAAGCCTCCTTGAAGTCGTGCTAAGACACCACAAAGAAACACGCTCGAAAGGGGAAGACATTCCCCGAAGTTGTTTACTGTCCAGGGGTTCAATCGATTGGGGATTTCATTAAATCGACTGAGCCCAATTGACTGAACCCAATTTCCCCAATCTATTGGTCTAGGATCCCCCTTGGTCAATTCTTCTGCGCTAGTTCAGTCGACCGAACTTTTATTCAGTCGACTGAAATTTCCAGGTTTTGGCAACGAACACGGTAGGCAGTAAATCCACCAAACAGTCACCGATTCGAGTGCCATTTCTTCCGACGCTTTTCCCAATTAGTTGACTTACTTCCAGAGTCAAACTTCATCCCGTCGGACTCTACTAGGATTCATTTGTTGATATTTTGGACGTGAATTCCATAAGCATTCGAAAACCAATTTCGACACAGAAATCCACTCTTTGCACGAATAGAATTCGTTGGGAGATTATAGCGACTCGGCTTTTTCTAACATGCCAAAATGACATACCCGACCTCCTTGCATTGTGCGCGGCTTGTAAGCGTGTCGATACACTCATTCGTGCACGCTGAGGCACGCACGTTCACACAAACATACAACTTTACAAGTCACATTTCAGACTTCACCGGAGCGATTAGTCGACCCGTTGTACTCTCACGCAACTTGGGCATGCGATAGTTGCTATGGCTACGTGAATTACCTGCAACGAACTTGTATTCAATAATATTTCTATATAATCAAACAATTGCATGTATGTGCGTGTGTATAAAGAACCAAACTTATAATAACCCTAACTACAATTCACACAACGTATTAATTGTTGTATATCTTTAAATACACGTATATGTATATTTGCCATACTTATATACATACGTATATTTAAATAAGTAATTCATTTATTACTTTTACTTACTAATCTTTTCAATAAAAGCAAAAATATTTCTTTATGCTATTTTATAAAATCCTCAAATCATTTTATAAAATACTATACTAGCTTAAAAATCAATTTCTCCATCTAAAACGCTTAATTTGCTTCATTGAAAATCAAGTATTCATCAATTTATTATTTTATAAAATCTCATATCTATTTTATAAATTATATTCTTCATTTATAAAATATTCAATAAATACTAATTAAGCTGCATTTGTTATTTTACGAAATATCTTACTATTTTATAAAATACCTTTATTACTCATAAAAGTCATTCTTCTATTAAAAATATATTTATAAATACTAATTTAGCTTCATTAACCCTCTAATCATTTTAATGATAGAAGTAGAGTTCAAAACTTGTTAAATTAGCTTGCTAACTAATTTCAAAATCATTTGAATTAGTTTAATCATGACCAACTAATGACATGCACTTGGTTAATTAGAAGTATGGGGTGTTACAAAACATACACAGCAACGTCAAATTATGCACCTAAACCATAATCAAATATGGACCGGTTGTATTATATATCATATCAAAATTCAAGTTAACATTAACTAGCCATAAAAGTCATTTTACACTAATAACGTTCCACTAATTTTGCTAAACTTGGTTCTGAATTTCCAAGAGAATCTTGCACTAATAAAGTTTAATATAACGTCGTGTATAATTTTTGAGCGTAGACATACAAAAGAAACTAAAACCTTTAGAAAGGTTTGAGACTATCTAATACAATAGTTTATCAAGTATTTCAAATTATAAAATAAGACATTCTTTTTCAAACAAGAACTGCAACTTCAGGTCGATTTCGAATCCAACTTCGATGATGCTTATTAGAGCGACAGACCTCCTCCAAATCAGGTAAATGCATCTCTTCTCCATCGCTTGAATTATTATTTTGCTTCCAAGCTCTAACCTTCTAGAATGTTTGGTTACAGGAAGATTTCTCGATTTGGTGTTAGATATAGCCGCCAGTAGGTTGTCGAAGCTCGCCACAATCACCTCTATCCCCATCAGATACGTCATTATAGGAACTTGTATTCATTTATTATCTTGATTTTGTAAAAGTTATCTCTTGATCTCGGGTTTTCAATATTAAGTGTTGGAATTCCTTTTAGATGGTGAATGAGATATATCCCACATCACCAAAAATATGTCCATTTTCTTGTATATATTATATACTCTCATCCCCTATATTGGCCCTTAGGGTCAAGTATATTTTGTGCGAGGGGGAGGACCTATATCGCCATGGACTAACACACGCGCGCGCGCCGCCGCCCGCCCGTCCGACCGACCGAACCGGGCCGGGTGCGGGTCTAATATGAGCGGACCCGACCCGGTTATATTTTTGGGAAATAAAAGTGAACAGTTTTACTGTTTGAATAGATGCAGGTTTTTTAAGAGATGCGACGTTTTAAACAGCAACAGTTCTGGACCGTTGCAAATGAACGGACGCGACTGTTGCAAACAACAACAGTTCTGGACCGTTGCAAATGAACGGACGCGACTGTTGCAAACAGCAACAGTTCTGGAGCGTTGCAAATGAACGGTCGCGACTGTTGCAAACAGCAACAGTTCTGCAGCGTTGCAAATGAAAGAAAGTGACTGTTGCGAACAGTAACGCTTTTTTGACATTGCAAATGAAGAGATGCGGCTTTTTCCAACGGATGCAGCAGTTGGGAATTCGACTATAAATAAGGAGGAAACCTGATCACTTTCCTCACTCATTTTTTCCAAACCGAACAATCTCTTCTATCCCTTCATCTCTTAAAATCATCTTCAGTCCTATCACACAGAAGATCATACACATCAGAATCTCGTGCAGATTACGTCTGTTGTATCTTGGGAGAATTTTTTAATAAAATTCTTAAGAAAATCGTTACGACGAGCCTCAGACATTATCCGGTTAGAATTCTCAATTCTTTCTTCTATTTTGTTATACTGTTTATTCAAAATAGTATAACGCTGTTGTTGTAATTCATTTACAACGTTCATATTGTTATAATATTTACTACAGAATTCCAGTGTAGTGGAAATCTGAGTTATAAACTTGTGCGACGAGTTTATATTTGATTATTCTCTGTTTTGGTATACTAGACGTATAACATCTTAAGAATTTTACTGTTTTCTTACTAAAACAGAGATGGCAACTGTAGAATTTTCAAAGAATACTACTCACAACAGACCTGAACCGTTCAAGGGAGATGGTGATGATTTCTTGACATGGCAGAATCAGATGTTATTTTATCTCATCACGCTCGGTCTACAAAAGTACCTCGACGAGGAGGAACCGATTCCTGCACCAGGCAAGGAAGCAGAGGTGAATATGTGGAAGCATTCCGATTTTTTATGCAGAAACTATATTCTGAATTGTCTCGACAAGGTGCTATACAAAGTATATCAGCCTTTAAAGACGTCAAAAGAACTCTGGAATGCACTTACCGCAAAATACAAGACGCAGAATATCAGTCTTAAGAAATTTATTGTAGACAAATTCATGGACTACAAGATGGTTGACTCCAAACCAGTAACCGCTCAACTGCATGAACTGCAAATCATCATTCATGAACTCGAGGCGGAAGGTCATAAGGTTGGAGAATCATTTTTGGTTGAAGCCATCACGGGAAAACTGCCGCCGTCGTGGAGAGATTACCGCAATTATCTAAAGCATAAAAAGAAGGAAATCTCTTTGCAGGATCTCATAGTCCGATTAAAAATCGAGGCGGACAACCGTGCAGTTACAAAACCAAGCGAGGAGGCATTTGTGGCTGAAGGGTCGAAGACCAAAAACAAAAAGAAGAGTTTCCAGAATAAAAGGAAAGCTCAAGACAACAAACCAAAAGACAATAAACGAACCAAGAAGTTTAATGACGAATGTTGGATTTGTGGAAAAGTTGGACATGCCGCTAAAGATTGCAGACACAAGAAGGAACGCAATAAAGAGGCAAATATAGTGGATAACATGGAAGTAGACGAGTCCAACTTCTCGGCGGTGGTATCTGAATGCAATCTGGTTCAGAATCCTAACCAATGGTGGGTAGATACAGGTGCTACTCGTCATGTTTGTTCTGACAAATCAATGTTTTCTACATATCAGAAATTCGATCACGAAGAAAAACTCTACATGGGTAATTCTGCAGTTTCCATGATCGAAGGCAGTGGCACAGTAATCCTCAAGTTTACTTCTGGAAAAACTGTTAAGTTGAATGACGTGCTACATGTTCCAGACATACGCAAGAATCTCATCTCTGGTGCAGTCCTATCAAAGAAGGGATTCAAGATGGTGTTTGAGTCAGACAAGATGGTTCTGTCCAAAGCTGGAATATATATAGGAAGGGGATATTTATGTGATGGCCTATTTAAGGCAAATGTAGCCGTTATCGGCAATAAAACTATGTATTCTGATTGTGCTATTAATAAAATTGAAGTTTCTTATTTGCTTGAGCACGAAATTTTACTATGGCACGATAGATTAGGACACATAAATTTTCGAAAAATGAAGAAATTATCAAACTTGGGATTGATTCCAAATTTCCAAGTAGATAAGAACTACAAATGTGAGACATGTGTAGAAGCAAAAATGGTCAAACAACCATTTAAATCTGTTGACAGAAGCACCGAACCATTAGGTTTGGTACATACAGATTTATGTGATTTCAAATCACTACCTACAAGAGGTGGGAAAAAGTATTTCATTACTTTCATTGACGATTATACGCGATATTGCTATGTATATCTTTTAAATCGTAAAGATGAAGCAATAACAGCGTTTATAAAAATACAAGGCTGAGGTAGAAAATCAGTTAAATAAAAAGATCAAGATATTAAGATCTGATCGAGGTGGAGAATATGAATCACCATTTGAACAATTCTGTGAAGAAAATGGAATAATTCATCAAACAACGGCTCCATATTCACCACAACAAAATGGTGTAGCCGAGAGGAAGAATAGAACGTTAAAAGACATGATTACTGCCATGCTTTTAACTTCTGATCTACCGACGAACTTGTGGGGGGAAGCCTTAAATATGTCTAATCACATATTAAACAAAGTTCTTCACAATAAAACGGGAACAATTCCATATGAGATATGGAAAGGACACAAACCAAGCTTTAAATACCTCAAAGTGTGGGGGTGCTTGGCAAAAGTTCCTGTTCCGCCTCCCAAGAGAGTCAAACTTGGACCAAAAACAGTAGATTGTTATTATCTTGGGCCAGCCCAAAATAGTAGTGCCTACAGATTTTTGGTATTCAAGTCTGATATAAATGATATTCATGTAAATACAATCATGGAATCAAGAGATGCCTCGTTCTTTGAAGATGTGTTCCCACATAAAAGAAACGATGGAAATCCTGTCTCAAAAAGGACAAGAGATAACAGAGATGAGACATGTAAAGAAGAAACTCATCAGGATAACGAGGAGGTTGAACCAAGAAGAAGCGTAAGGGAAAGAACTTCCAAAACATTTGGTTCGGATTTTTTAACTTATATGTTAGAACACGAACCTCAAACGTACAAGGAAGCAATGTCATCTTCTGAATCCTCATGTTGGAAAGAAGCAATCCAAAGTGAGATTGATTCAATTCTAAGTAATAAAACTTGGAAAATTGTTGATATTCCACCAGGAATAAAACCAATTGGCTGCAAATGGATTTTCAAAAAGAAAATGAAAGCAGATGGCTCTATCAACAAGTATAAAGCCAGATTAGTAGCCAAAGGATATCGTCAAAAAGAAGGAGTAGACTTTTTTGATACATATTCGCCGGTAACACGAATAACCTCTATAAGAATGTTAATAGCAATTGCATCCATCTATAATCTAGAGATTCATCAGATGGATGTAAAAACAGCATTCTTAAATGGAAATCTCGATGAGGAGATTTACATGGAGCAACCTGAGGGATTTATTTTCAAAGGAAATGAAAACAAAGTCTGTAGATTAGTAAAATCATTATACGGACTAAAACAAGCTCCAAAACAATGGCACGAAAAATTTGATAGTGTCATGATAAGAAATGGTTTTCGTATAAATGAATGCGATAAGTGTGTTTATTATAAACAAATTGGACAATCATATGTGCTGATTTGTCTATATGTAGACGATATGCTAATATTTGGTCCAAATACTCAAGTCATAGAGACCATAAAGAAAATGTTAACTAGCAATTTCGATATGAAAGACTTAGGAGTTGCAGACGTTATTTTGGGAATCAAAATAATAAGAACTCCTAATGGAATTGAATTGTCTCAGTCACACTATGTAGACAAAGTGATTGAAAGATTTTAAAATTTTGAAATTAAAGGAGTAAATACACCTTTTAATCCATCAGAAGTACTGCACAAAAACACTAATGAGAGTGTAATGCAGCTGGAATATTCTCGTGTAATAGGATGTCTCATGTATCTCATGAATTGCACAAGACCAAATATAGCTTATGCAGTAAGTCGATTGAGCAGGTATACAAGCAATCCAGGGAAGGAACACTGGAAAGCACTAATGAGAGTGCTTGGATATTTAAAAAATACCACTAACTATTCCTTACATTATGGAAATTATCCTGCCGTCTTAGAAGGATATAGTGATGCAAACTGGATTGCAGATTCAGAGGAATCAAAATCAACGAGTGGTTATGTCTTTACCCTAGCAGGGGCAGCGGTGTCATGGAAATCTACTAAGCAAACATGCATAGCTCGATCCACTATGGAATCAGAGTTCATTGCATTAGATAAAGCAGGCGAAGAAGCAGAATGGCTTCGTCACTTTTTAGAAGATATTCCGTTTTGGCCTAAACCTGTACCGGCCATATGCATACACTGTGATAACCAAGCAGCGCTAAGCAGAGCGCAAAACTTTGTGTATAATGGAAAGTCACGACATATTCGTCGACGCCATAATACAGTTAGGCAGTTACTCTCAAATGGAACTATTTCCATAGATTATGTGAGAACAAATGATAACCTAGCGGATCCATTTACTAAAGGTTTATCAAGAGAAAAAATTGACTGCGCATCGAGGGGAATGGGCTTAAAAGCCTAAACCATCAAGAGTTATCTTATACGGAAACCTATCCTAGCAACTGGAGATCCCACGGACTAGGATCAATAGGCAAACCAGTTCTGAATAACTCAAGACGTAATGCATTTACGTGGACATAGTCCAACTCCATTCCTATGGTGCAAAATATAAATGCATGCCTACAGAGGTGTTTAAAGGTTAAAACTATGTTTTTTAATGATGACCATATCTTGACAATAACAAGTGGGGTATATGTAGGATACTCTTAATGGTTGCGATCACCTATGTTAGTGTGAGCTGGGTCGGCTCTATGAGAATATTCAAAGGCTTTTATTCTCTAAAAACACTCGCAGAACCAAAAATTGTTCAGGACCAAAATGAACACAACCAAGAGATTGGATGTGAAGGGAAATAATGCTTCGTAACGCTTATTGTCTGGTTATACAATAACGGCTGACGGTTCAAGATGAAATAATTCACCGATTAGCCAAGTATATCCGATAAGTTTTAACTAGGGAAAGTTCAAAGTGAAATATCTACTTATCCTCGATACAGCATTATTTTCATATGAACTGTGTGATATTACACTTTGTGTGGGGGAGAGATATATCATCATTCATGTGGGGGATTGTTGGAATTCCTTTTAGATGGTGAATAAGATATATCCCACATCACCAAAAATATGTCCATTTTCTTGTATATATTATATACTCTCATCCCCTATATTGGCCCTTAGGGTCAAGTATATTTTGTGCGAGGGGGAGTACCTATATGGCCATGGACTAACACACACGCGCGCGCCGCCGCCCGCCCGTCCGACCGACCGAACCGGGCCGGGTGCGGGTCTAATATGAGCGGACCCGACCCGGTTATATTTTTGGGAAATAAAAGTGAACAGTTTTACTGTTTGAATAGATGCAGGTTTTTTAAGAGATGCGACGTTTTAAACAGCAACAGTTCTGGACCGTTGCAAATGAACGGACGCGACTGTTGCAAACAGCAACAGTTCTGGAGCGTTGCAAATGAACGGTCGCGACTGTTGCAAACAGCAACAGTTCTGCAGCGTTGCAAATGAAAGGAAGTGACTGTTGCGAACAGTAACGCTTTTTTGACATTGCAAATGAAGAGATGCGGCTTTTTCCAACGGATGCAGCAGTTGGGAATTCGACTATAAATAAGGAGGAAACCTGATCACTTTCCTCACTCATTTTTTCCAAACCGAACAATCTCTTCTATCCCTTCATCTCTTAAAATCATCTTCAGTCCTATCACACAGAAGATCATACACATCACAATCTCGTGCAAATTACGTCTGTTGTATCTTGGGAGAATTTTTTAATAAAATTCTTAAGGAAATCGTTACGACGAGCCTCAGACATTATCCGGTTAGAATTCTCAATTCTTTCTTCTATTTTGTTATACTGTTTATTCAAAATAGTATAACGCTGTTGTTGTAATTCATTTACAACGTTCATATTGTTATAATATTTACTACAGAATTCCAGTGTAGTGGAAATCTGAGTTATAAACTTGTACGACGAGTTTATATTTGATTATTCTCTGTTTTGGTATACTAGACGTATAACATTAAGTTGTATATTTTCTTGTAGGAATCTGCTCCCCTCATGCATGTAGCTGTGTGAGCGGTTGTCCCTGCTCATATCAGATAAGTACAAATTTTTATTAGCCTCCATCATTGATTCGTAATTTAAATTATAATTACTTATAATTTGCCTACTTCCCTTGCAGGAGTCCCTTCTGGTCTGAGTTGAGGATCGGCCGCCTCCAGTAGTCATGCGATCAAGATTGATTCCACTCCCATTATTAGCCCATTTGCCTCCAATGAGCATTATTAAAATGGAAGGTTTTTCTACTAGTTGTTTTATAACTATCAGTATAACGGGAAAGTCAAGGGTCAATATAGAGCTGTGTTGGTTTGTAGTGTGATGTAGAAATACATATGCCAGAGATTCAAATACGTGCTTCAACATCAGAAAGTTTGGAATTCTTCATGTGTAATAAACAATTGGACAAGGCTATAATTTAGGATTCATCATCAACCTGCCATACATCATATGTCAAATCGGTGAGTAAAACATGTTAAAACTATTTGTTTCCATGCATGAGCATACAGCATTGTAAAACGAGAGTAGTTGTAGTTCGTTCATTTTTACAGTTCTATTGCAATACCTCAATAAAAATAATAAATAACCAACCAGATTAGTTCCTTTGTTATTAAGCTTTAATACATTACCACATACATTTAAATAAATGTGTATTTAGTCTGTTATTACCACATAGAAAGCTTGATTTTTAAATATATTTTCATGATATATTGATGTCTCAAAACAAAATTATCATCATCAATGGTACATAAATAATCATCAGACAAATGTAGTTCTGCATAAAATTAAAAATAAGCAGGTGATAAATGTACCTTGTTTTCTTTACTATATTTTTAGCGTGTTGTAATATGTTGTTATCACCAAAAACATTTGCTTTCAGCTGATGTTCTTCTCACAACCTTGAGAGATCAGAAATAGTCCGACTATATTTTGATTTCTTTTATTTAATCTTTTCAGCTAACAATTTACATGTAGTGGAAACCAAAATAACCACAAGGGTCACTATAAACATGATCAACATAACTAAAAACCCAATCTTCTATGCCTAACCATATGAGGATTCCATCTGAAGCATATAGATAGTCTTCAATTGCAAGTTTACGCCACAAAGCAATGAAGTGTCTCCAACTACCATACCTCTCCCGACTTCTCCTGACCAAGTCAGCTGGCAAAGCTTCCATGTCAAAGTACCACATGATATTACACACAGTTGAACTAATCTCCACTTATTAATACCTTTCAGTACCAAAGCATCTTCCAATTATGCCCCCACCATTGATTAAATTTTTCTTACTAATGCAGTCATTTTAATGTATACCTCATAGGTGGGTGCAACAGCCCAAACAACCATGCACCGAACTAAGTCGCCTATGCGAAGCAATTATGTCTCCATGCAACCATGACTCAACCAATGATTCAACTGATGAACACCTGCATCATTAAAACAAACGTATATCTTTGCTAGTTTCCTAATCCAAAACGAAGTTGCATCATGCCCATTCGTGTACACTATTTTCCTTGATGAATTAGAAGGATGAGGTAGCAAACTAATTAAGCTTGATTGCTATTAGTCTAAGCCCTCTATCTGTTAGATAAAATAGCATTCTTACAGCATAACCTTTTCTCTCTTTTGATGAATTTAGATGAATGGCAAGAACAAATCATGATGGTCTAGAATAAACAGTTGGTTACTCACCATTGCCTCTTCTAGGCTCATTCCGTTCAACTCATGCTCAATGAGTTCTTTAGTTATTGCAACTCTGGATGACAATACGCTGCTGGATCCAATTTGCTTACAATGGGAAATTCGCTTAATCTCTCTATAGACACCACATTCACACCAGCAAAGGTCTATCTAGCAAACTCATTATCAATCAGACATGAAAAACGGTCTCTCAATGTCAGAGAAGGAAATATCATACTTCAAAAACTTTTCACTTACACTCATAACATTTGACACCATAGATGCTATAATAAGCCTATCTACTAGCTTTGTTTCATCACTTGTTACAGAAAGTCCTTTGTATAGACTATCTAACATGCCATATGAATTCTTAAAAGAAGCATTCATTGCTGGTATAAAAGAACTAACAATCTGTTAGAAAAATAACAAAACTTTGTGAATATGAAAGAATTACACATAATAGTGGCGATTCAACATTTACATCGTAGTTTTACCAGCTGCATCAAGACCAACCATCAAAAAACGTAGTTCTCTCCTTTAGGCAAGTCAACCATAATTTGTTTGACCAAAAATTCAATTGAAAAGTGAATATTTTTCATATCAGGAAAAAAGTAAAAACATGATTTCAAAATCCCAAATTCAGCAGGGAATTTTGAAGTGGAAATCGAATTTTTTAAATTGGAATGAATTTCAAATTCAAAATTCGCTTGAAATCAAAGGTGGAGATTCTTACTTGAGTTGGCAATGAGAAGCTGTTCATAAGGTGGCGGTAGAGAGCTATTGACAACTAGCAAATTGTTGCAAATTTTATCTAGGGTTTTCCCTATAATATGGAACCAAAAGTAAAAAGAATCTTGGTGTGGCCTTCATACAAAATCTTTGGTTGTGGGAGGAAGTAAGTTACAGTGTAGAGCTTGAGGTGAAGGATGAACAATGGTACAAAGAGATGAAGAGAAAAGGAGGAGAAATTATTTCAGGGTTTTCTTTGTTCTTGAGGGAAGATGTAAGTGGAAAAACGTAGCGGTGCCCATGAATTCCTCTGTCTCGGCTTACTTATCCTACCTCTCCCTTCAAATCACAACCATCCTGTGAAATTAATTTGCGGGTCCCACTTCCTAAATGAACAAAGTAAATTTAACGGGGACTTGGAGCACACAATTTTGAGGACATATGAATTGATCCCAAAATAATATTAGAGTTCCCGCCATACAAAATTTGATTGACAATAGACAACAATTTTCAGTTTTTTTTTTATTTTTAGTTAAACATAAAACAGCAGTTTAACAAGAAAAGGCTTTATTATTGTGTTGTTGTAACTTACTTTTCTTGTAGTGATGGTCTATGCAAACTTTGAATTTCTATGCTTGTAGTGTCAGTTTAGGTTAACATATGTATGCAGTTTTGAATTATGCATGCAGACCTTGAATTATATATGCGATTGGTTAACAGGTTTATTTATAAGTTAACCAATTAATATAAATGGTTAACCGGTAAATGGTTAACCGTTTATATTAATCGGTTAACCGGTTAAATAGATTGGTTAACCATGGTTAAAACTAACTGGTTCGCGGCAGACTTCGACCGAAATTAACCAACTACAGGTTAACTGAACCACGTTAATTTTGTGGTTAGCCGAAATATTAACCGATTTATTCTGTTATCTGATTGTGACCGTCTCTAGAATTGACATCATTTTATTTTTATAACTATGAGTACAAACTTGAGTAATAAAAGTATAAATTGCTCTAATGATATTTGTTCCATTTATTTTAGCCATCTTTGTAATTTTAGTTCCTACTTGTGTTAAGTATTGTTCAATTTTGCAAAAAGTATATTTTCTACCTGGTTATAAATGATGGTGCGACATATGTTTGCATATAATTTTTCTGACATTAATCTAGTACAGAAGTATAATTCATAATGTAATTTAGAATCCTAGAAACTCGCTAGAGAGATATCGTTTAAAGTATAATTCTAGTTTCTTTTTCCATAATTTCTAAACATTTCATCCATACAAGAATCGTTCTCAAAAGTTAATCTTTAAAACCGCTGCTTGTGAGTGCACTAGTATGGATTACTGTAAGGAATATGACATATTATCTCTGATAATTTTCATCACCTCACCAACTGATGGCCTTGGAGTTGAGTTTTCTCCATGCATCTCTCTCAATCTTCATCATAACCCATGGCTTCTTCCTCTTTAAATTTTTTGCCCAGCAAGACATCAATCATATTCCATAATCCTTCCATTCCATACGAGTTAAGCTTCAACTGAGGCCTGACCATTGTCGCTAAAACTGTGAGTTCTTTGGTGAAAATGGTTCGACTCTAGTATTAAGCTCTAAAACTAGCACCCTAAAGCCATACACATCGCTTTTCTTTGAAGCCAAACCCAAATGAAAGTAACTTAGGTCAGTATATCTTGGAGATCCTATCATCATGTTATTATGGTTAACTGAACAAGAAACCATGTCATAAAATCCCAACTGTGCAGATCCAAAATCACATAGTTTTGGATTAAAGTTTTGGTCAAGAACATTAGAAGCTTTCACATCTCCATGAATAATTGGGAGGTCATAGTGTTCATGTAGATGCTTCAAAGCCATTGCTATCTGATATGCAATTAAGACCCACTGAGACCAAGAAAGAGTAGTAGTATTATGCGGTTCATGTAGCTTATGATGACATGCTATATTTGGATGACTGATGTTGACATGGAGAAAAACTTAGAGTTCTTTTCTCAACTTGCAATAAAGGCGCTTGCTTGGGTCATGTACTTCGACCGCAGCTTCCATCTTGTTTGAAAATCTACCAAGGCGTGCTGTACTATAACCTTTCTCTCCAACGTCGTTTGAGGAATTTTCTACTAGAGCTTTAACATTTCTGCATGAAACTTGTATGATTTTCAAAGGACGTTTGATGATTTCTTCATCATCAGCCACTGCGTATATATTATTGGAGCCTATATAGCAGTCTAAAATGTATTTGAAAAAAAAACTTCAATATTTGTAATATTGGTTGGAATGAGAGATTTTGCTTGTTATATGTATTTATATGACATTTGCACTATGAATCATTGAGCACGATTATTTTACTACTGATTGCACGAATGCAATAAAATGCCAAAAAAGGAAACTTCCCAACGTGTGGCTAGTAAGGAACATGAACCTGCAAGTATTAGTAGTTGCAAACAGACTGTTTACAAAACGACCTTTTAATATTAATGCAGATCTAATATCATTATTCTTAGAACCCAATATATTCTTTAACACATCCGTCAACATGTGTCATAAGAAGTATTCCTTGCTACACCTTTTCATGTCAATGATATCTCCATTAATTGAATGTGTGGTATATGTGTAATGTTCGAAAACATTTAAAGCTGTTTATTTAATACGTTGGTAGTCATGTATTATTAGCTAGATCGAGTATTACTTTTTATATGCATCTCTTTCTATTTAATTATCGTAAAATTTTATGATTATGAAAAGGGTTGGGTTCCACCCGCCTAAAATCTAGAATTAAAATGAAATATTTAATAAGTGCATAAAATATTTTCAGTAGTAAAGTTCATTATTGAAATTTTAATTTTGACCTTATTTAATTATACTAAGAACTTCCTAAAAAGATATATGGTTAAATTGAATGTAATCCTAAAAGTTTATATGTTATGTTGTTCATTCATTTATAGTACCTGGTTTTATTTTATTTTAATTCTTTCTAACAATGAAAAAGTGTGTGTTATTATGTTAATCTAATATGATTATTTTGATAAGATTTTAATTTTACATTTTGAGTATTATTTATTTTGGACACGGTAAATACAATAATAACATATTATATGGATTATGTGAATGCATCCATATTATTTCTTGATGTATACTTGATGATTTTTAGATCTCACTTGAGTTTTGTATCAAACAAATAATCCAAGTATTTAAACATATTTCACTTAACACATTTCTTAAAAGTCATCTAAATTTTACGAAATTTAACATTTTTGAAGTCTAATTTGAAGAGAAATAGAATATCAGCAATCTTTTCATGGTCTCGACGACTTATTGGATATAATTCTAAAACTCATTCACATGTCACATGAGATGTCAACCCTACCAAGAGAATCGAGATTTCGAAAATTCAAAAAAAATGAAAAATTGTCAAAACAATGTATATTCATGTTCATGACGTACTTTTATCATTTCTTTATATGTACTCCTACTTCTCTGCATTTTTTTAAACATGAGCTCTAACTCGATAAGTTTGGTGATTTATTTCAATTGAAGTAAACTTAGAAAATTTTATACTCATGTAGGTACTATTGAATGAAAGTGATTTTGAGAGAAACTTTTAGTGCATTATGTTTAATAATGGATACGTAATAACTACTGGCTCGTGAATTTATCTCTGAATTATGTTGGACTTATTTGCGGAGGTACTAAACTCTCCTATGTAGTGCATTAAGTTTACTTATCCTTTCTTTGTTTTCTAAATCATTTTAGTCTATTTCATAATTTCTCCTCCTATAGATGAACTGAATATAATCTATCTAGTTATTTATGTGATTAAAAGTTTTGCTCAAAATCGCTTTCATTCAATAGTATTACATGATTTTTAAATTTTCACCATTTACTTCATCTGAAGTAAATCACCAAACTAATTAAGTTACAACTCATGTTTAAAGAAAATATAGAGAATTATGAGTATGTATAACGGAATGACAAAAGTATGTCATAAACATGAATATACTTGGTTTTGAGAATTTTTTATTTTTCTAGTTTTCAAAATCTTTAGTCTCTTAGTAGGTTGACATCTCTTGTCACATGTGCCTAGGTTTTAGAACTCTATCCACTATGTCGTCGAGACTATGAAAAAAAATATTGATATTCTATTTCTTTACAAACTAGACATCAAGATGTCAAATTTTGTGAAATTCAAGTTGAACCTTTAAGAAATGTGATAGGTAAAATATGTTTAAATAGTTAGATTCTTTGCTCGGCACAAAGCTCAAGAAAGCTCTAGAAATCAACAATTATACATCAAGAAATAATATGAACTTAGCTACGAATCCATATGAACGAGGCGTCTGCTATCAATGTCTAGCACCTAGAAAGACTTTTGCAACATGGACTACACCTTGTTGTGTTGATGGTATCTCTATTAATTGAATATAACTAATAATACACAACTGCCGTATTCTTCATCCTAAATTCCATGGATTGGACCCGGTTATTCTCTACTGCTCGATTTTCTCACAAGTATGATAAGGGCCGGCCCGTAGAATTTCAATAAGACACCATCATGGCCTGCATCTTGTCCCCATATGATTCCAAAAACTTAAACCATGGCTCATCCATGATCAGCAACCCACTCAACACAAATATGCGCATGTCGTGTTAAACCCGAGACTTAGACGACTAGGACAACAAAATATGGCCCAACATGCAATCGACAATCCACAGGTGAGCAACTCAGACGACTGTCTGATCCGTCCCTTCAAAATTTCCATCCCTCGCCTTCCAATGCTATTATCCAACTAACCCTTTCAATAATCCATTACTTTCGATTTTGTCTCGTATGTTTTGCTTTCGATTGTCCATCATATGTGAACGATGACTATTTTCGAGAGGACATGTCGAAATTGCTATTGCAAAACTGTTTTTCCATTTTTTGTACATTTAATTCCTCGACGTTGGTTATTGTTTATGTCGGAGAAATTCCAATATGCTAAAATATGACAAGTGGCTCCTCTGTAGCATTTCATTGTGTGTTTGAGTCCAAGTGAAAAAAAATCACCTTTTAACAAAAATTGAAGTCCAAGTTAAAGGCCAATGACTAAGTTTGCTATATATGCATTCAAGTTTACTTCAATATCATGCTCCAAGTTATCCAACTCTGATATGAATGTTGGAAAGCTAATTTTACCAATTTATGATTATTACCATTTTAATTATTCATTCTTTGTTCATCATCACTTAGTAAGTGGCCAAATCTTAAATGTGACTGTAGGACTCATTAACGCAACCCAACTCTTTGCTTTCCTGTAAATTTATATGAATGGACCTGTCAATTAGAGTTTAGAAGATGTTCGTAGCTAGATTAAGTAGTAGTATATATATTCAATCATTCAGGCTCCCTTTGTAAAAACAGCATGACATATTTCCTGAAAAACACTGATGCTATGATCTAGGAGAGTAATACTCGCGCTTTATAAGATGGATCATCAAAGTTTCCATGTTTTTTTTCCTATGATATATAGTAAGTAGTCTATGAACTAATGGTTAGGAACATTGAAATTTAATAAGAGTCATTTCTATTTAGCAAGTGATAAAGTGTGCATGCAAGAAAAAAAATAGAAGAAATACAAACCTCGGTCTGTTGTCTTCTCTGAAGTGCAAATAATTATGGGAATACAGCCGTTTTGTAGGAAGAATATTAACTTGGCGATCTACTACGATGGAATTTTGTAAAGAGGCAAATAAACTATTAGAATAGTTGAATGAAATTAGCTTCAACATATGAAGATAAGTAAAGAAATTTTAATAAAAGGGTTGCATTCCATCTCTTTAGAGTTGTATGCATTTGGCGATGGTAACACATGTAGTACATACATACATAGTGATTTTTTATGCAAAAAGAAGAGACAAAAAAAGTAAAAGAAGAATCAAATAAAAGAAACATATACTGATACACAACCAAATCAACTAGTTGTATTATCTTCTTCAAGAGCCAAAGAGCTTACATCTAGCAAGAGAGCCAACTGAACAGGATAATGAAGCTTGAAAGTAACTACAGCTAACTATGATTTATTTCCATACATGTAAAAGCCAATTGATCATTCATTTGTAAACACAAGAATGTGATTAAGATAAAAAGACACTAAGTATTACCGCTGAATGTGGATATTATCAACTGTGCTGCAATATGAGAAGAACATTAACAAATCTTCTAGTGTTGCTTTTGGCGAAATATCAAGAACCTGAACTCCAAATATGACAGCAACCATGAAACAAGAGCATATGTCTAAATCTACTGGCAAAGCTGCTAATTAAGGATAAAGAGTATGTAAATTTTGCCCAGCAAGATCTTAGAATTGTTGTTTATGGTTTTTTATAGGACATGTTTAATGATCTTATGCCTAACACTTGAGGATATAAAGTTTGATGATGTTATAATTGAAAATCTCAGTGTAAATTATTTAATTGTAAGGTTTTATCATATACTATTTACGTCATTTTCTCTCTCTTATTATTTGTTCATTTCTTGTATGTTAAATGGAGAATATCAAATTATAAATCATAATAAAGTTTTGAATGCACTTGTTGTTTCAAATGGAAAGGTGTTCAATAGTGAAAATATGAAAGAAGACGATTAATCAAATGCTTCAAAAGACATGCAAATTTATTTGACAAACTTTTTTTAACCGATCAAGTTAGTATTTATTCAAAATTTTATAAACTCAAACACAATCGAAAAAGTAAATTTTATTATTTTATTTTTGAATTTTGATTTTTTGTGTATGTGATGTGATTTTTGTTACTTTTAGGAAAGAGTTGAATTTGCGTTAGAAAATATGAGTAATAACCGTTGTGTTTTGAAATATTTCGATGACTATTTATTCAAAATAAAATAACACTTGGCGTTAAGAAAGAAGTAATGAACTAAACCTTTTATGGTGGCCTTTAGTTGGGCCAGTCAAAAACATTTTTTTTGGATGTCAACAGCAGCACACTATAATTAACTAGTTTTAATAAAATAATTGAGTTTATTTCAAATTATAAATTTCAATAATTTTTAATTTTATCGACAAATAAAATATTAAAGAAATAAGATTGAGCAAAATGTATCCTCTTATAATTTATTGCATTAAAAGCACCAACTCGCATCCTATAGTACACATCAAAATTTAACAAACTCAATCCTTTCTCCAAATTTAAAATTAATTCACCAAATGAGTCTCTAGTTCGATATATGATCAAAATCTAACGAATGCACCTAAATCAGTACCAAATGAACATCAAATGTGAACAACTATATTCTGAACTCGAATATGCAACAAAATCATCATGTAGAACTTCAAATTCTTCTTAATACTAACAAATCCATATTTTATCATCAATATATAATGGGAACTACTAAATGATTGGTGATTGAGAGGATCCTCACCAATATTACTACTCGAACCAATCGCTGAAGAGATCTCTTCTTTTTCTTTGCTTAGCCATGATCTTCTTTCTTCTCTTATTTTATTTATCTCAATTTAACAATCTTTTGAACCTGAATTTGCCAGATCCTAGAAGATATGGAGCTCGGGTATTTATGGACAATCCCTTACACTTGCTAAGGTGTATTTTCAGTTTCCCACCAAAATGAATTTCATTCACTCCAAATCATCCTCTACCTGATCCACCCCTCTACAACAAAATCTATGCTTGCAGACTTCTCAAACACCTTAAAAATCCAAACTTTGAACCTAATTAGCTCAATCTGATCGTTCCAAACTTCTCAAACACCTTAAAAATTCTAACTTTGACTACTCTTACCCCTGTATAATTGTATATGTAACTATATTGTAAATCTTTCCTCTTTCTTCTCATTTCAGTCTACTACGTACTGTAGAAAAAATGTTGTGATCAAGAATTATGGCATTTGAAATAGAGACAGAACTAACAATAGATTCAGATGATACTTCTACAAATTCAGATGATACAGTATATGGAATAGCTAACTCTGGCGATAATAAATTTGTTCTAGTGCTAGCTCTTGAAAACTGAGAATTTTTTGAAATACTACAATCGAAAGCTGCAATGAGATCAAGAAAAATTTATCCTCTTGTAATTTATGCATTAAAAGCACCAACTCATATCCTATAGTACAAATCAAAATTTAACAAATTCTATCATGTCTCCAAATTTAAACATTAATTCAGCAAACGAGTCTCAAGTTCGATATATGATCAAAATCTAATAAATGCACCTAAATCGATACTAAATGAACAGCAAATGTGAACAATTTTATTACGAACTCGAGTATGCAACAAAATCATCATGTAGAACTTCAAAATCTTCTTAATACTAAGAAAATCCATATTTTATCATCAATATATAATGGAAACTACTAAATGATAGGTGATTGAAATGATCCAACTTAGAATTACTCACCAATATCACTACTCAAACCAATTGCTGAAGCGATCTCTTCTTTTTCTTTGCTTAGCCATGATCTTCTTTCTTCTCTTATTTTCTTTATCTCAATTATTATACAATCTTTTGAATCCGAATTTGCTAGCTCCTAGAAAATATGGAGCTCGGATATTTATGGATGGTCCCTTAAGCTTGCTATTCACATTGTTGACCGTGACATTGAGCATGCTTTCACATTTTCGACTTTTCTCTCTTGGGTTTCCTTTTCTTATTAAATTTAAGGAAAGAATTTGAATTCACCTTAAAGACCATTTGTAGTTAGTCCTCATTCTGATCTAAATTGCTCAAAACTTCAAACTTGTCTTGCAGTGCCTATTGGCTAGTACCTATTTAAAGTGTCCAGAATTCTAAATGAATTGCTAATTGATTCCTAGAATAAATGGAGGCCAAGTTTGAAAATCTAGCCCATTAAGAGAAATAGGCACGGGTAAAGATATGGTGTTATCTACACCCGAAAAGTATTTGTTTGAATTCTTTTAAGATTGTAGTTTATATTATGTGTATTTTAGCATAATGAAATTGTATGTATTAATTGTTTATTGAGTTAGCAATTCAAATCATATGCATTTTAACTGCTCAATTATATTTATCATCATCATTGTTTGAGTTGGATTTACGAAGAATGGAGTGCAGGAAGAGTCGAGGTAGGAGATTTGTAGAGCAATTAACTGATTAGACCCAGTTGATTAAGGGTGCGTTCACAGCAATAATTTACTAGTCCTTGCATTCGACACGTCAAATGTCTGAACTGAGTAACAATCTTTATACCATGTTTGTTTGGCATGGGAAAATGATACCTTAGCGTCCAATATGCCATACGCCAATGGCTAATTACCCACTTATAATTACAATACCCTCTTTGTTATACCCTTTTCGTAACATAAAAACATATTCTCCTTTTACCGACTTACTATTTTCAGAATACCATTTTATTTCTTGCTTATTAAAAACTTTGAAGGATGGAACAATTAGATGTGGAATGGGGAATGAAATTTAAAGGATGAGTGTTAGCTTGTGAAAAATATCACAATTCAAATTGGAAATACCCACGTAAGCATAATTATGCTTTATGAGATTTGAGTTTTAGGATGCTATTCTTGAATTTATTGTTTTATATGTGATTAAGAATCTTCATCCCTTATCTTATGACCTACTCCCTTACACTTTCAATGATAATAGAAAATATTTTCATAAATAACCTTATGATAGTAATAGACAATCTATGTAGGAAGTAAAACTCAATAATGTAGAATATAAGAGGCTTGTCAATAAATAATTTTCGAAACGGATAGCGTTATATCTGCATCTACATCCGAAATCATTTTGGATATCGAATATTTGCTCCGTGTATTGAGGAATATCGAACAATTATCTTATCCGTTAACAATTTATAAACCAAGAAATGTAAATTGAAAATTTTAGTTTAACGTAATTTTTTTTGAATTCCACTAATTATAAAAGTATACAAAATCAATAAATACGATGATGATAAATAGTTTTGAGTAGTTAATATGCATTAGATGCATATAAGACAAAACGGTAACCTAATAAAATAGTAAATAATTATCATTCATCGTATTAAATAAACTATAATTTTGATAAAAAAAATGGATAGATAATTTCAAATGTGGATGCCTTTGAATTTACATTCATATCTGCTATTTATAAAGTATTCTCAAGAATAGAAATGTGGAAAAAGAAGCGAGAGCATTGATAAAGGCCAGAAAGCACCAGAATGGTCTATTTAAACATAGCTTTCGACAAGAAGACGAAAGCGCCAGTAGCACTTTTCGAAGAGGTCAAGGGGACATTTTAACAAAGTGAACAGAAAGCTTTCGACGAGGTCAAAGGCTACCTTTTAGGCACTAGCAAGCATGTTAACAACTCTCATAATGCTCGAAGGACACCTCTCGAAGTCAATTGATAGCAGATTTTCTACATCTTGCGCCAAATCAATCGAAACAACTTGGTTTCGCCTTCACTCACCTCCACCAGAAGTATGTTCAAACATATCGGTCCTTTCGAAAGCATATATAGCCTTTTGAAATGGTTAGGGCCACTCTCACCTATGAAGGAAGAACTACACATCTACTACATAAAAGTATAAGGTTTCGAATTAGCCAGGGCAGAAGCGTTCGAAGGGGACCATTTACAACAAAGCCTTATAGGCGTTTAACTCATTCGAAACCCTATGAGATCATGTCTCAACAACATTGAAAGTTAGCGCCCAGGCTAACTCACTTGGCACATCAACATTCCAAGTGAAAAACGCATATACGCACCTTTCGATGAAGTTGAAAAGAGACCAAGCAAATGCCTTCAGACGAAGTCGAAAGGAATCAAGTAGTACCTTTCGACAAAGTCGATAGGGGTAGAGCAAGAGAACGAAAGCCCAGCCTTCATCGACAACGGAAGATTAACCATAACCCTTTCGACCAGGTCGAAAGCTAAGATCTAGAGGACACTCACGAAGGCAAGAAGGTTGACCTTTCGACCGCGTCGAAAGCTTTGGATCTAAAGGTGCCAACCCGCACCTATAAATAAGACCCTACAGGAGTTTTAATGGATCTGGTTCCTTTCACTTCTAACTTGCATTTTCTAAAAGCTTATAAACCCTAATTCTTAAATCAAATTGGGGATTTGGTCAATTTGTACAGTAGAATCTAATAAAATGAGGATTTGTGGTAATCTTGATTACTTAGCAACTTTGAGTTTCCTATTTTTCATAAATATGCCAACCTATTGTTAAACTGATCGAAAGGTCCCCCTTCGACCAGGTTGAAACCTTTAGTCCTCATATTTACCGGAAGCCTTAACTCAAATTTACAAGATGTCAAGTGCTATCCCTTTCGACTGAGTCGAAACCATTCCAGTTCCACTATTTCTAGAGATCATTAAATCCCCAATCTATGCTATCTTGTCTGTGTCGAAAGGTAGTTACGACAGAGTTCTAATTCAAATCATTCGAAAGGATTTACTGAAAGAGAAGACACTCTTTCGACTGTGTCGAAAGATATTAAGGACGTGTCTTTGATCAACTTTACCTGCTTGGAAATGGTTAGCATCCTCCACTCAATCGAAAGGAGGTTTCGAAAGCATCACTTATATCCCTAGCTTCAATTTGAAGCTTTGATAAGTTTTATTATCAACATTTTTTGCGCTAAAAGGAGGGCTCGAACCTCCAATCCCCGATTACTTTCATCACAAAAAGAAGAAAATGGTAAGAGCAAGGAATAGTAACAACAATCCAAATGAAGAAGCCACTTTGCAATCAACTTTAAGAGATAATGTAGTCCCAAGCTTTAACTTAGGGAATATAGAAGTTTGGCAACCCTTGACTCTAACACGATTGGAAAATTATGTGATCAAAGCCCAGAATCAATGGCCACAAATGATAGCAATAAAAGAATTTTCTGAAAGAGCTCCAGCTCGAAAATCGTTAAGAATTACAGAAATGGAGAATGAAGCGCAACTTCCAAACGAGGCAGAGACTCAAGAATTAAACCAAGAAGTTCAAGCAAAAGGTCTCTCGAGCAATCAAATAGCCTAATCCAAGGAAACAACAAAAGTTACCATAAAATGAAGTCGACCAAGGAGACATCCTGCACCAGATAATTATGGATACGCTTAGAGAAAAAGGAATTATTAACCCAGAGGAATATGCTATCCTACAAAAGGCCCCTTTTTCAGAAGAAATAATGGCGGCTAGTCTCCCTCCTCACATCCAAATTCCTTCACTCAAATACAATGGGACTACTGATCCAGATGATCATCTTGTAGTTTTTGAAAACTAGATGAACTTAAATAATGCATCAGAAGCAGTTCGCTATAAACTTTTGCTCATTTCATTTTGGGGAATAGCTATCAAACGGTACAAGAGTTACTGAATAAAAACCGTCTATTCTTAGGAACAGTTTACTTATGACTTCGTGGCCTAATTTTCTATATTCAGAGATACAACAATGGATTTTAGTTTGTTAGCAACCACGGTCAAAAACTAGGAGAATTACTTGGCAAATATTTGAACAGATTCAATGCAGAAGCATTAAGGGAAGAAAGTACAACTAATAGAGAAAAGCTTATGGCAGTTCGACAAGGCTAATTGAACAAACTCCTTCCTGGAAAGACCTTTATATTATTGGATGCAAGGGTCTACAATATTTCTTTCTCCAAGTTGAAAAGTTTATTCCAATAGATGAAATGTATCATGCGAAGAAAGAATTTCATCGAGAATATAAAGAAGAGAAATATGACTTTAGGAGTCTTGACAAGAGACCAAGGGAAAGCAAAAACTCAAAGGGAAGTCGAAGAAACATTTCCAAATCAAATTATGCAGTCCTAAACAAACCCCTCTCCTACATATTCGCCATAATAAAGGGAAACGAGAATTTGACTGCTCCTTATACGGTTCGAAATGCTCCAGAGCCAAATAAAGGAGGAAGCTACTATGAATACCATAAAGCAAATGGACACGAAACCGACAAATGCCGCGTCTTAGCAGAAAAAAATTCAAGGCATGATTAGGTCAGGGTTCTTGCAAGAGTTCGTTTTAAAGAGACTTAAAAGACATCTCATTCAAGCTAAGAAGAAGGAAGCTTACCGACTTTTGAATGCAGGTTCTTATCAAATCATGAAGTCTCGCAGCAGTAGTTTAACCATGAACTCTCTCTCCCTCTTCATATCATTTAAACTCAATTTGTATCTTGATTTGTACTTACAGATTTGTGGTGTGAATTGATCATGAACTGATTAAAATTCGAGTGCTATTACTGGTAAAACAAAATCAGTCCAAAGCATTAAACACACTCTTGGAGCACAACCAATTTCCTAGCTACCTGTAAAAGATAGCGCAGATGTCTGATACGAGATGGCCATCAATATTTCAATCAATACAATACGATGACTTGCTTCTATGAGATACCAGAACGCTACCAATCCTTCTCCAATTTAAAAGATAATCTATATGTGCCAACTTAATTTTTAGCAAAATATTTCAAATAGAAATTTCTCAAATAAATTTTCACAAGAAAACTATTTTCAATTACCCCACAATCTAAAGAAAACAAATGTCTGTCTGTTTCAAATATTATGCAATCCACTTGAGATATTACATGGCACCAATGAGTGCACACAAAGGATCTCTAACCATGCAATCTCAATTTTTTAAAGTTTCCTAAAACCATGGGTGAAGAGAAGCCTATTTTACTTTGTTTAGGAAAATTTTGAAATCATCAAAGGTTTATTGAGACTCAGATTAGAGAATCATATTCTTAACTAAAAGACTATTGGCTCATGAATCATGACCTCCCAGTTTCCTATTTGAGATTTGTGAATATATTATGAGTACAATAAGGAAGTTCTTGCAAAAGGCAACATAAGAAAAATGATTTTATCGGAATGATTCATGAATCCAAACTATTTTTCAAAAGATAACCCCTCGATATACTAGAGGGTTTCAATTATAAAATTCTTTCTCTTCAAAGAGACTCTATTTTAATTAGCTAAAAATTATTTAAGCCTACGATGTTCTTCCATAGCACCTCCTAGAGGGAGGGACATAAGCCTATGATGCTATTCCATAAAACCTGTTAAAGGAAGGGACATAAGCCTACGATGCTATTTCATAACATCTTCTAGAGGGAAAGACGAAACCCCTAACATCCAAACCATTTCCTATAGGATGGGTCAGGATAAGCACCCATCAACAACCTTTTGGAGGAAGACCAAATCAGCAAATACTATATCCCTCAGTGCCAAGGGAAGCCCAGAGGAGGCGCCAAACAAATAAAGAAAGACAAAGATGTCTACAACTCAAAACAAGAGTCAAAACCCAAGAGAATGAAGGGTTAAAGAAAGAAATTTATCAACTAAGAAAAAGTCAGAACCCAAGAGAATAAAAGGTTAAAGAAAGAAATCTATCAACTAACACAAATTCGGAACCCAAGAGAATAAAGTGTTAAAGAAAGAAATATATCCACCTAAGAATGAGATTAAACCCAAGAGAGGGGAACCGACAAAAGCAAAAGGACGAAGGTGTCCAATACTACAACCTGGAATGTATAAAGAATCCAAAATCATGTCCAAAAGAGAAAAAATATAGGCTAACAAATTTCATAACATCCAGTCCTGGAAAATCGATTTCCACATCAAAGAATCAAGAAACACGCATCCTAAAAGGAAACAACACAAGACCAGAAAATGGAAAAGGGAGTCCATAACATGGTAACAAAACAAACGTCTATACAAAAGATAAAAGAATGGAATAGATAGAAAATTTTACTAATGATAAGAAAGGCTCAATTCGAAGATCAGATTGAGTACACCCCTCTTGAATCCTCATAAATAGGGTAACCAATTAAGGTAGAAAAAGTTATATATATATATATATATCCACTATTCCAAATGGTTGCAAGGCTTTACAAATACAACTCCGCTCCTATCACTACAATAAACATGACCTTTAACAGCGTTTCAAAAACGCTATAAAAGCTATTAACAGCGTTTTTACATATGTTGTATATCTACATGCAGTTATATGTCGGAGATATACAGTGACAAGGAATAAATGCTATTAAATGTCCTTTTTACAGCGTTTCCCTGGTATTATGAAATCATTTAACGGCGTTTGGTCTAATTTAATGGCATTTTTAAAAACGCTGTTAAAACAATTCAACGGTATTTTTAAAACGCTATTAAAATATTTAACGGCGTTTAAAAAACGCCGTGGAATGTTTCAACAACGTTTTAAAAACGCCGTTAAATTGTATACAAAGCTAAGTCAATTAGGCTTTTTCTACTTTTCTGTAAATTCCATTTTAGTAAACATCAGTCACAATGTGTATATATACCACATTTTAAAATTAACATATTATATTAATACCACATTTCAAAATTAGCAAATTATATCAATACCACATTTCAAAATCAAAATATTGTATCAATGCCACATTTTGGACACATATTTGATAACCAACGCGTGAAATTTCATAATCAAAATACACAATATTCTTACACTAAACATAAATAGTTCGTCATCAATAGTTCATAAACAAATATAGAACAAGCAGCAATAGCAAAACAAAAGCAAGTAGTACATACGTTAAAACCATAAAGTAGTTCTAGCAGCAAAGATAACTTCGATCCATAACTCGTTGTAACCTTTTTTTTGCATCACAGTCATCTATCTACATGTAAAGCAAAAGTAATGGAATTATCTCAAATGGTAGTGTAATTGATGTGCATAAGTCAATGATATGAGTTACTTCCATCAATGAAGTACATACCCATCAATTCATTTTAATACCATGTTATTTTGAGAATCATAATGAATTCTCTTTGAAACATCCCATAGTTTTTCCAAAAAATGCCCACGAGTCATTTCTGTGTTAATCAAGACGTTAAAAGATCGATATGATACCTATATCATTCTACCTCAAACTTAAAACACATAGCCATATGTGAATGCAGGTTTGCATGCATGTTATACAACAAATATTTTAGTTCAGTTCCTAATAGTAATATACTTGTATAATACAAGTTTGCATGCGTGTTACATAGTAAATGTTATACATATATATTACTTGGTCTCTATGCATCATATTGTGTCATGTCTCTAATTAATATGCAAAGTTTCAACTGTTGGTCTACTATTATGGTTGTAAAAGTAATGATGATAAAGTAATGTTTAACATGATCCAATGTGAAATTAGTATATATGGATTATAAGTTAAAATATGTAATATAAATATTGTTAGGATAATCAAGATGATTAAGGAGATTGGAAGTGTAAAATTTTTACCACATACATACTAAAATTTTGGAAAGTTTAACAGTTTTTCTTTTCTTACTTCTTCTTCTTCATTTTTTTTAGAGGTACATTTGTTGCTCAGATTTCTGACAATAAAAATTGGACCTATTAACTAAGGGACTCACAAGCCCTTATTAAAATATCTTTTTATATGCTAAAATTAACTTGACACTGGCTAATCTTATTAAGCTAACTTATCAATCCTAAGTCCTTTTACATAATACTAATCATATAACATAGTAAGTGTCTGAGTGCATGTTTATTTCATTGACATGTAGTCTTGACTTAAATGATTGTTTGCCACAAGTTGTATACCTGCCATGTCTTGATCCTTGTACCAGTTTATCATGTAAAACTTTCCACTCCAAAAACCAAAGCAGTTAATACTTGCTTATGTTTGCCAACACCAGCTTATAAGTGAGATGAGGTGCCTGGAAGTTGATATGTTATTAGCTACAAATGCGTGCTTATGATTTTCACTATACTTATAAAACCATTTATTGGTACTTTTGAGTAGATATATAATCAGTTATCTAATTTGATGACAAACAATGAATGGATGCTTATTAAGCTAATGGAATGCATAGAAATTCCTAAAAGTGCCCAAAAGCAATTATAAACAGTGTTAGTATATAAGAAACTAAAATAGTGTGAGCTATCAATCCAGTTATAATAAAACATAAAGTCACAAATTAATACCGTAGGTTCCATGATTCATGTTAAACCGTGAAATAGATGAGCACACAGTGATTAAGCTAAACAATATTTTGTAGATATTTATATAAACTAAATCTATTGACAACTCTTCCAACCACTCTACAGATATAAACAATACTCAAATCAAGGTACGGAAGTCACTAAATCAAACAGCAAAATTGAAATCATGCCTTACAAGCAATCACAATATTCAGCTTCCTTATTCATCCTCTATTAAGCAAAGATTGCATCAAAACCATTGAATTTTCAAATGCTCAGACGTTCTCTTATAGAGTCATGCGATTTAGAAATTTGATAATGAAGTATGGTTGGAAAAAAAACTTTAAGATACTAAAACTTCTTCGCTGAAAACAAAATGCAAAGTACCGATGATTATAATTACAGAATATGTGCAAGTGGAGGTTAACATGCTAAGATGATGTAGGTCAAGCCTAAATATTTATTTCATCATAAACTGAAACCAGGAAAGATTCATTGAATCTGATTACTATGAATATCATATTATAGTAGGTTGCAAAGTTATAGGATAGCCAAGTACCATTTTTATATATAAAAGAACCCAATACATTTTCAGTCTGAAGGTTGCAAATTAATTTGTTTACAAATATTGTTAATTCAACAATTATATGTAGGCATCATGGACTTAAAAATTGAAATCATGCTTCAGTTTGATACAAGTACAAACTGAGGCATTGCCTTTAACAATTATTTTATGAATTGAAGACGTTTTGCTTTTTTTTTGTTAAACTTCACCAACTTTAACTGAGCTAAGCTCAGTTTTAAAAACCAAGCAAAGTGTTTACCAACTATGCCTCCCTTCTAAAGTCCATATATGAGGAAGCGGCTTACCAATTGTGCCTTCCTTCCAAATCCATTGCAAAGGATTAGATATTTCCATGACACTACAAAAAAACATATACCATACGAGTGAACTATATGAGAGAGCAAACATATTTTCAAATTACATAAATAAACTTGACTGCAAATTGAAATTTAGTTTAAAATAAATATAGACTAACTTCAGTTATACCATTGACCATTTTGATTCCTATTTCAGTGGTAACATAAAAAAACAATTCTACTGAATAAACAGAACAGTCACAACTAGCAATGTCTTATATGCAAAAGCTATGCAGTTATGGATATACCTCAAGCTTCTCTGCCAAATTATGTGATATCCATGACGATTATCTCAACTGGAAAAGGAAAAAGGAATTACTATTAAAACGACAAGAAGTAATCTTAAAAACATTTATGGTTGTAATTTTTATAATATAATTCAATTTTCATAAAACATAGGTGACTTAGTTAAATTTTATAAACTTTTTTAATTTTTATAAGACTTAGTTAACTTGTTCAATAAAGTTATTTAATTTATTTAACTTTTTAAAGCTTAATTAGTTTTTATAAAGTTATTTCTATTAACTTGTATAATTTTTATAATACATATTTGACTTGATTAATATTTAAAATTATTTATTTTTATAAAACTTATATAGGAGCATACATGTTGTAATTGAAGTCTGTTCATAATGAGCAGCTACATATGCTCCTGGTCTAGTTGATTTCAAGTCTCTTGGTATGCATATATGCACTAATAAAGACAAATTTAATGCATTTGTAATTGAGTAATTAAGTGGATAATCTATACTATAATATTATTATCGAGTCAGATTTCAAGAGCACACAGGAACAGTCACATTTTTAATTTCTTTCTATTCCAAACTTTGAAATGTGATAAATTTTCTACGTTAATTGGATTTAAGAATCGATTTCACTATTAAATCTCAAATTTAATATGCTTTCCAATGATATCCATTTCTGATAGCTAAAAATAATTTTTTTTAAATCATAGTTTTTCGGATTATTCATATTATTAAATTATTAAATCTGTTTGACTTTATTTCTTTTAACTAATCTATGTCGTTGATTGTTTTGAAAATTTCCAGCCTCTGATTCTACTTTCACAAATTGCAGTCAAGTCTGGTGAAATCCAACATTACCAAAATACAGTAACAATGTTAGATGGAATTAGAAATGGAACCATAAAGCTCAAAAGCATTAAATACAATTATATGCTTCTTATTATACTGAATTTTCTTTGACTGTAAAAGAAATACAATAATTTTCTTCACATTAAAATAAATATTGTTGAATAATGACTGTTACTTCCAACACTTCAGACATAAAATATGTATGCTTTATGTTTAGCATATTTTTCACAAGAATCGTTCAAAATAGAAATAAATCTCTTTATCCTCTAATTTTATCATTCTACAATAATATGATGCTGCATAATGTGTTTCTAGACATAGTCAGTTATGGGATCATCATCAACACTTGCGTTTTCATGAATCATGTCAACGTTGCCTTTGGCATTTTTAGATCAATAGTCAAGTGTAAACCAAATGTTGTTACCTGCACTGCTCTTATAGATAGTTATTACCGAAGCAGCAAATGGAATCAATGACATCAAGTATTAAAGGAAATGATTGATAAAGGTGCCTCACTAAATGAAGTTACGTATAATACAACTGATGCATGGAGCAACAGCTGATGCACACAATAAATTTATATGTGTATAATTTATATATGTATTTTGTGGAAATTTTATCTTTGAAATCATTTTTGCTTGATATATTGCAATTGTTTATCAAGCACCAGTACTATTTGTATTACTATTTTTAAAAATTTATATACAAGTTTTAGACAAAATGTAAAATTATTTGAAAATTGATAAAAAAAGCTCACCATTTCTTAATCAATGAACCATATAAATCATTTAAACATGTTATGATGATAAGAAGTTGAGTGCGGTCCGTATGCGAAGCACGAGTTCGCACTAGTAACTATTGTATATGACTTGAATAGATAGTTAACGTAATTGTAAAGATATTGGTTAAAGTTTTGTACTTAATGTTATAGAATATAAATCGTGAACCCTTTAAAGTTTTACTGTTAGCAACCGTATGCCTAGTAGCCTGTGAAATTAGTTAATTATATTTGACACTGAGGTTAGGCTTTTCACTTTCTAAGTGGTGTGCATGATGACCATTATTCCAATATTAAATGTGGAGATGTAACGATTGCAATGATATTAAAATACGAGTAATGGAGCAGTAAATGTTAATTTTGTGCTATCATAATTGTTTTAATATAATAATACCATATTATATTTCAATGTCATCTACATAAACTAGGTACGTTAATGCTATCACAATTAGAGGCAAAGAAACAAACCAACTTAAAATTATACAGAACACTGTAAAGAGGAAGGTATCTAGCATTTAGCCTACAAATAGTTTGCAAATACAAACTTAGATGCCAAAGGACGCATTAAAACCACATTTAAAACTTATCTATACTATTAATAAAGAAAATTTGTTGAACTAATTTACTCAGTGTCTTTGTGAAATTCCAAAAATGCCCTTTCTTTCCGTTTACATGTTTGCACTCAATCAAAATATCAATGTACGCAATAATACAAAAAACCGGTGTGCAATACACGGGCTCGTCCTAGTCTTTTATAAAAGTAACATATGTTAAAGTACCTCTTGGAATTTCTGTGTAGATCTACAAATTTAAATATGTAGGCTTTATTCATTATTTAATCACTATCAATAAATTTCATATTCGGTGTTAGTTTCCAAAACTTTGAATGGCTTTTTACAAAAGAATACATATGATATAGCAAAAGCTGAAAGGCCTACACCACCCTCCTCGGTACTTAATAATCACCCTTAAGAAGAAATTTAACAAAACCATTTTAAAGCATATTAAAACCTAATGATATTAAATGGGATACGTTGTCACCAAACTACTTTAACAAATAAAATAATAGAAGAGCAAACAATTCCATCATCCGACATTTGAGCAGCATACCATAGTTAGCTAAGAAACAATGTATAATAACATTAAAATACAGCAGATTATAGTACGTGAGTAGCCAATTGAACAAATTCAAAGTTGCATTAAAGTAATAAGCGTTTGGCCAATATAAGCGCCATAGTAAAAAAACTAAGGACAAAATACAAGCAAAAGCAATTGCAATCGGAATAAAGTTAATTGGTGAATATCGTAAATTTATAATTTGGATTGCCTAGCAATCATGGAGTAAACTATTAGTATATAGTCTAATACATTAGAAGTTGCATTACACGCTCAAGTCAAGACATAATTTCACGTGTATCTGGAACTAAATTCCAGCTAAATATCATGCATTACTATCTAATATAAGCATGATGAGGTTAATTAAGATTACCTTGTACAAAAATGTTAGGTTCAATTTCAACAAACATCGAAAAGGTATTCTAAACTGCATCAGCCACTGGGATTCGATGCATCATCTTAGCAGTTACCGCAACCATGCCGCAATCAAACTACAAGGTTTTACCCTAAAATAGTAACATAACAATGCAATACGATATTACTCATAGATAGCAAAATGTATTCGAAGTTTGGCCAACGAGATTCAATGCACTGACTTGGCAGTTGGCACAACCATGTTGCCATCAAATAACAAGGTTATACATCCAAAGCAGAAATACAAAAATTCAATAAAATATCTAATGTACCTTAAGAGCCCTAAAAATTCTGTTGCTTGTGGTGGTCCTTGGAAGACAAACATCAAGAACACCATGCAATGTCCTACTCTCAGCAGGCTCTAATCGGTACTCTTCTCCAGTAGCCCGAAGAGAAAATTATCACATGAAAAACTTAGCTATCAAACATAACTCAACATTACCATTGTACTCCTCATCCATTTTAAGTTTTTTTCAAAACACGTCAAGCCAGTATAAGTCCAGTAAAATAAGCTACCTACTACATAGTTGGTGAGCCCAACTTCAAGAACATAGTGAGGCAGTTCATGTGCATAAGCTCCATCAAATGCTTAAATATTAGAATTAAATGCTTAAATGAACTAGATAAATGATGCAGTCTCAACAATTTTCTTACAATAAACTATTTCACTCAACATCAGGGTAATAACTATAATAGTTAAAATTAAACTGCTTTCATAAGGCTAATTCAGCGAAATGCGTTTTTCTAATGTACTGCTTTTGTTTTTGTTTTGTTTTGTTTTGAAAGTGGCTGTATAATGCAAATTAATATCCATAAGGAACATAACCGACTATCATGAAAAAAGTGGAATAACCAAATCAAAATTATTCATACCAAATAGAACTTGATGTTACTTAAGAATCACTTTGAATGTGCAAAAGGTCCTCTCTATTATATGCCATGAACAATACAAGTTCGGGAAAGGATGCAAATCATTTTCTTACGAGGATTAACTTAAAATACATGTCACAACTGTATAATAAAACAATGATGCACCAAGATGAGTCCATATACTTTCAACTAGATAATATATTTTTAGACATACATTACAAGAAAAGATAAATTCTTAACAGGTTGTCTGTATTCCTAATATGCATATGGACATATAAATTGAAGTAATTCGTTGAACCTTTAGTGGTAAAATAAATGCCGCTAAGCTAACTGGCATGAAGACCAGCTTTATCTTGTCATAAAAACTTAAAAATAAATCACTTCACTTATAATTGATTGTCATAAGAATCGTTAGAACTCAATAAATATGAACAATGCCAATATACAACGTATGAACATATCATGCATCTGTTGAGACCAATCATGAAAAGCATGAGCTTGAAAAACTCGCTAAATTTAGCACTAGGTCCCTTCATCATCAACATGTTTACATGAAAATCAAATATGAATGTACAAGAGTAGAATCTCCTTGACTTCCCATGTTGATCATTTTGTAGTAAGTTTTTCGAAATTATTTGTATATTTTTAGGTATGTACAAACCAACTTTTATTTTTTATTGTAGAGCATTTAAGCTAACATAAGAATTTAAGACAAGAATCATAGAATCAATGGTCATTGCATTCCTTAATAACAGCAATCCATTTAACGATATTTGAATAATACAAATTTGCAACATATATTCATAAAACAGGTCATGTACAAAAAAAGATAGTAAACAAAATGTGTTTTGAATGAATATACTCGCATTCTTTTTCGAACAAACATTGCTTCAATTGTAAAAAATACCAATTAGGGGTTTCTAAATAGTCAAATCATAGTGAGTTCGACAAAAATGAACAAAGTTAGGAACTTGAAGTAAAATTAAGAGTTTAAGAATAATATGAACCTTACCAAATTAATCATTAGGTTCTATCAATCCACTTTCACCGTGGAAGCCGAAAAAATAGAAAATTATTTCAAATAAACCCAATGAATCGGCAAAGTGGAGAAAGTTGAGAACGGAGGCAAGCAACTTATGTTGCTTGATCCTCATCTTTGCAGACGTCGCTGAAGCTAGGTTCAGTTAAAAGTGCTAGCAAGAGGCGCAACTTGGCAATGGGGTTTCGTTTATTAGCAAGCAACGGAGTCTTCAAGGATAAGGCCATAGCAGAGTCAACGAAACAATAAAATCGTCAGAGATGGTGGTGAAATTGAAGGATGGGGGAATAAATTTCTTTTTGGGAAAAATGAAATTAGGTTTAGCAAGGGAAATTAAATTTTCGTTGAAATAACGAATGAAGTGGCAGGCTGCAATTATTTAGGAAGTGTTTAGAGTTGGATTCGCAAAGAAATTTATATTTTTAAAGGATGAAATGCATATAATAGCGTAATATACTAAAACGCTGAGATTTGACGCCGTTAGAGCTATAATTCTTGTAGTGTATATGGCAGTAATACAACTAACTTATAGGTCTAGGAATCTTTTGCTCAAACTTACTAAGCTTACCTTTACTAGACGGATTTCTAATTTTAATATTGAATGAGTTTCTAATAATCTATTTTTCAGATGGGATCCTGACAAGCTTTTGGTTAAGTTCTTGATTTTGTGAACTTTTAGTTTCTTTTCATGAATATTTCATTTTTGGTTTTGTCAATCCTAAATTCCTATATTGACTTTTATGGTGATTTATTGTTTTCATATTCTTAAATTCATTGGTGAATTTCTATAATGATTTCTTACCAAGTTCTTGATTTCATGAATTCTCAATTTCTTCTTTGACTTTTATAGTGATTCATGAACTTTATATATTATGGTTCTCCATATGATCTTCATGACGACTTCCAATTAATCGCTTGTTTTTATAGATTCTTGATTTCTTAACTCCTTTATTGAGTTTCCATGATGATTTATGAACTTCCCACAGATTTTATGACTTTCAACTAGAATGGGTTTTGAGTAGGTTGTTTGGCAGACGCAGTTCCAACAGGTTTCTAATTAAATTCTTAAATTTCTAAATTTCTCGGTTCCTTTTTATAATGGCCTTCTGATTTAATGGTATCTGAGTTTCCTTGATTTTTGTGGTGATTTATGAATTTCACATTCCTGATTTCCTTGCTTGGATTTTTGATGATCTTTTATTGAATTTTAAACTTGGTGAATTTTAAAATTACTTGTTGATTTTCATGGCGATTTGTGAATTTCTAATTTCTTGGATGTTTGATAATCCCTTATGAGATTTTCGATTTAGTGAATTTTAAATTTCTTTGTGGATTTTTAAGATGATTAGTGAATTTTATATATTTAATTTCCTTAATGGAACTTTGACGATCTCTAATTGGTTTTCTAATCTCTTGTTAAATTTTCGATATAATGAATTTTTAATTTCCTCGCTGGTTTTTGTAATTGTCCATGAATTTCTTGTTCCTCGTTTCTTTGTTAGAAGTTTGATGATCTCTCATCGGTTTTCTGATCTGATGAGTCCTACACTTTCTTCTGGATTTTTAGTAATGATTTATGATTTTCATATTCCCGACTTCCTCATATTTATGATGATCTCGTATCAAATTTTTGGTCCTACGAATTCTAAAGGTCTTTACTGATTTTCATGATGATTTGCGGATTTCACATTCTTGGTTTCCTATGTAGTTTTTTATGATGAATTCTGACCGTACTTCTGATTTATGAATTCTTTGATCTCCTTATTATGTTCTTATGATGATTTCTGAGCTTCCAATTATATTTTTGAATCTAAATCCTATACAAGATTTTATCAACATTAGATGAAATTCTATTAGAGAATGGGGTAAAAGGGAAAGATAATCTCCAAATCTTTTTATTGATAAATGGCATCAATATCAAATTGCTTTCTAATTTTTCACTGAACAGACACTACTAACCAATAATATAGGGATGAAAACAAAATTATATCAAAGAAGCTAAATAAGGCCACCGAAAGCATGAAATAACACCTATAGGTTAAGGGAAACATAACTCAAGGAAGAGAGATCTAGGGTATATGATAACTTTCTTCGAAGGTTCATTTATTCGGGCCAATGTCTGCTAACCAGGTGATATTATTCCTTATCATCAATAAAAGAGATTTAATCATGTATTATTCAGAATAATTCATCCAAAAAGATTACCAAATAACGTTTTAAACATTGACTTCATAATTTAAAAAAAAACTAAATTATTAAGGTCTTCTAACAAGGCTACGATCCCAATAAAGGTTGTTAACTATTTCATAGGAAATAAAGAAAGAAGTCCCTTGGAGTTTTTGTCCTAAAGAACAAAAGCTTCTTCCATCCTCGAGGGAGGGGATAAATATTATACATAGAATATTCTCAAGAATGAAAGTATGAAAGAAGAAGTGAGAGCATTGATAAAGACCAGAAGGCACCAGAATAGTTTATTTAAACATAGCTTTCGACAAGAAGATGAAAGCACCAACAACACCCTTCGAATAGGTCAAAGGGATGTTTCAATAGAGTAAAATGAAAGCTTTTGACGAGGTCAAAGGCCAACTTTATAGGGCACTAGCAAGCATGGTAACAACTCTCATATGCTTGAAGGACACCTCTCGAGGGCAATGGATAACAGACTTTCTACATCTTGCGCTCCTTCACCCACCTCCGTCGAAAATATCTTTAACCAAATCAGCCCTTTCGAAAGCATATATAGCCATTCAAAACGATTAGGGCCACTCTAACCAATGAAGGAAGATACTACCATAAAAGCATAAAGTCCTAAATTAGCCAGGGCAGAAGCTTTCAAATAGGATGATTTACAACAAAGGCTTTTAGGCGTTTCGAATTATTCGAAATCCTAGGAGAACATGTTTTGACAGCATTGAAAGTTAGCTCCTAGGCCAACTAACGTGGCACATCCACATCCAAGTGAAAAATTCATATACGCACCTTTCGATGAAGTCTAATGGAGACCAAGCAAATGCCTTTCAGCGAAGTCGAAAGGAGTTAAGTAGTACCTTCTAGCAAAGTCGATTGTGTAAAGCAAGAGAGTGAAAGCAAGCCTTCATCGGCAGTGGAAGATTAACCATAACCATTTTGACTAGGTCAAAAGCTAAGATCTAGAAGACACTCATGAAAGTAATAAGATTGACCTTTCGACCGCGTCGAAAGCTTTGGGTCAAAAGGTACCAACCCACGGCTATAAATAAGACCTTAGGGATCAATATTTAGGGATCTGATTCCTTTCACTTCTAATTTGCACTTTCTAAAAGCTTGTAAACCCAAATTCTCAAATCAAATTGGGGATTTGGTCAATTTATACAATGGAGTTCAATAAAAAGAGGATTGTGATAATCTTGATTGCTTAGCAACTTTGAGTTTTCTAATTTTCATAAATATGTCAAGCTACCATTAAACTGATCAAAAGGTCCCCCTTCGACTGGGTCAAAACCTTTAGTCCTCATATTTCCCAGAAGCCTTAGCTCAAATCTACAAGATAGTAAGTGCTACCCCTTTCGATAGAGTCGAAACCTTTCCATTTCCACTATTTCCAGAGATCATTAAATCCTCACCCTATGCTACCTTGTCTGTGTCAAAAGGTAGTTCCGACAGAGTTCTAATCCAACCCATTCGAAAAGATTTACCAGAAGAGAAGACACCCTTTCGAGTGTGTCGAAAGGTATCTAGGATGTTTCTTTGATTAACTTTACTTACTTGAAAAGTATTAGCAACCTCCACTCACTCGAAAGGAGGTTTTGAAAGCATCACTTATAACCTAAGCTTCAATTTGAGGTGTTGACGAATTTTCTGGTCAACAGTATCCTTTTTTTCAAATATCAGATATTTCCCACTATTCAAATATATGAATGCATACAAAATTCAAATTTTTTGGGTATCCATTATAGGCTAAGAATAGAAAAATCAGAAATATGAGTGAATTTTGAAGTATACTTGATATGGCAGTTGTGCACTATTCTATTTTCTCTAAGCAACAAGGACACATAATACGATATCACTTAAAGCATTTAGTAGGGACTTCGTGGAGGTTACTCTCATGCTCTCCATATTTAGCAATAAAAAATCCCACTAACATAAAATTTAAAGGACAAACAAGCCTATATTTTCACCCATTACTAAATTCAGCAAACACCTCATCTTTGTAAAAAGTGAGTGGTTTCAGAACGAAAATGATTTAAGATTCCCCTAACACGAAGGTAGGTCAGTGTTAGACGCCTCACCAATTTTAAGCAACTCAACCCAAGTTGCCCCAACAAATATAATTTAAGTAGAACTAGTAACAAAGTTATCCGGCATATACAATGCCAGATATACTTAGGTTGAATTATAACCAAAAAGTTCAAAATCTGATTGCTTTGGGCTATGAAATCATAGCCATAAGTTCATCCAATATTATTAATGCTTGATCACTTGTTATACAGCATAAATTATGATAGACAATTAGGCAAAAATAACGTTATTTATCATTGGGCACCATGTTATGCGACATTATAATGCCGGATAATTAAGCTGGCATTGTTCATGCCGGCTAACTCACTCACTCACAAGGTCACCAAAGCTATCATGTGAGTCGGCTATTGGCCTAAATTTGGGCTAATTGATCCTCTATTGGGGATCAGTCACTCACTAACTGACCTCTTGTTGTGAATGTTCTAATAGGAACATACATAAAAGTTTTATCTCTGTTCTTTAACACTTTTTAAGTTGTTTGGCGTATCTTTAGCCATTACATAAGTGTAGATAAAACTACAATGAATGAGCTATCATTTATGCAAAATAAAAAGTATGTATAAATAATAATGCAATTAAAGATGGCTAATTCAATAAATCAAATGCATCTAGTACCAACCTTGATATAATTTAATTATATAATATTTTATACCAGCATAAAAGTCTGAATGGAATATGTCCACTCAAGAATTGGGCACACGCTATATGGATTTATGAAGAGCTATAGACATCAAATTGATAGAGCTAAAAGTGTGTCCTAACGACAATTATGTAATTTGATATCATGACTTAACTTTTAAAGAGGATCTTGTTCGAAATGAAGTATGCTTTTGATTTTCCTTTTTATTATATGCATTAATTATATATAAGTAGAAAAATCTTAGAAATTTGTTTTTGTCAATTGTAATTGCAAATGTTTTGCAGCCATATATATTCAATTGTGCTTAGTAAATACTTAAATTAGTCTAGTCAAAATGTGTGACGCCCCACCTCTATACTCACATTAACCAAGAATACTACGGAGTAATGTCATCACGAAGAATAAGACTATTGAGGAGCGACCATCTGTGTAATTGCTTTGTGCGAGTAACGATATGGCAGATATCATGACAAGCATTTCATTTGAAGAGGAAATTTGACATATCATATGCAAAGTCAAAGCTACTGCACAGTGGTTATGTGGCCTTCGGAAACAAATATAAAATAAGCATAACACAAATCAGTCATAGATATTCGTATCACAAGGCGGAAATAGATATAAATGTTGAATATGCGAGTATATGATTTTTGTTTGATGATACTAAATATATATATATTCATTTAAATGTATTTGTTAATGTACTATTTTATTTTTGACATGATTAAATAAATATTTGCTGAATAAAATAAGTAACACAGAATTTAAATTCAAACAGATATTTTATTCAAACAAATATTTGTTACAATTTTTAATAGTACAAATTCGAGCTCTCACTATACATACACAATTTTGATTATAACATAAATTCAATTACATCACATTCTTTCATTTACAAATGTCCTCACTACATATCGCTCATTCACTCATAATTTATCTTCAACTTCATTCCAGATTGAATGCAGCATCTGAGCAATCTGCAAAAATAAATTTTGACGTAGTAAAATTGAAAAGAAAATATTTTTGCAGTGTAAAATAAAATATGGATTTTGAAAATAATATTTGCCTCAGTTATTTGGGTTGTTCGTCATCATTTAATTTTGAATACATCATATACGAACAGCTTGTGACATGCATAGTGTATCACTGTACATGCCATAAGGCCGTGCACACCAATATACATTTGATAAATCTACAAGGATAGGTGAGCACAGGTCAAACCCAAATGAAAAGCCGGGTTCAACTCAAGTACAATACAAATAAAATCACAACACAAGCACAAGGTCAAACCCGAGCTTTAAATCTGGATTCAACACAGGTGCAATTAAAAATGCAAATAATTCTCGAGTGAAACAAAGGCCATGCAAGCTACATACAGTCTCAAGTGAAAGGTTAGACAGTCCATTCATGCCATCAACAAAAGAGCAGTTTCAAATTGAACAATACAAAGCCTCATCATCAACATGACTCAATGCATAAGCATAATACAGACTCCAGAGGCACATGAATGTACAACACAAATGAAATAGTGATACCAGTGACATGAACAAGACTCAAAACCACAACAACTCAACTAATATCAGATTGCAATAGTGGCTCAACATCAATATGCAAGAAATCAAGACTGAACCAGACTTCATGACAGTAATGGCATGAAACCAGATCAGTGAAACTCGAATACACATACATATTCAGGGATGCAGTTTTCAAGGCTGAATCAAGCAATAGTGCAGCAGGCCTCAAAATCAAGTGCATATATGTACATGTTAGTAGTGGACACAAGTGATGAACCAACAATGCAAGCAAGACCAGACAACATGAAATACAGTGAACAATGCATCAAGTTGAAAATGCCACAAGAATGAACAACATGACTAACACATCATAAATACATATGTAGGTACATATGTGAATATACAACTATAGACCACTTGAAGTGTGTCGACCAAACAACTCAGTGCAGCACAAACCAAACAAGCCCAGACTCAAGTGAAAACAATAGTTGCAAACAGGTTCAAGAAGACTGCAGCTCCAAAACATCACATATACATATACATGTTCACCAGGCCTTAACATGTAGTTCAACAGCATATATGTCGAAGTCATGAAACAACAGTCTCAGTGGTGAACCATGAAATCAAGTGAACCAGTAAATGATACAGTGGTGGCAAGTTTGAACAAATCCAACGTCGACACAAGCGAGCAATACAAATACAAGTATACATGTATGCATATATATATATCTGTGTGTGTGTGTGTGTGTGTGTGTATGTATATGTATATGTATACACATACATATCTATATCAAATGAAACAGTACCTGCATAAGAAAGTGACACAGCTAGTTCGAATAAAGACAGAGGAAATTTCAAACCGCAGTTCAAAGTAATGCCGAAGTCGTAGTCGAAAACGAGTTTAAAAAATCTTGGAACAGCATTTTCAAATCAAGACAGTGCCGAACCCAAAATATTTTCACAAAATCAAAAGTGACCGAAGTCAGGTGATGTTGAAAAACAAGTTGAAGCAGAAAACAAAAAATTGGAACAAGTCAGAAACCAATAGTAGCAAGTTCAACCATGAAGGCCGAAGTCAAACATTATCACAGTATCAAGCCGAAGTCAACAAGAACAGAATCGAAAGTTCAAAGTCAAGCCGTGGTGGCCACGAAATCAAATCAAAGCCGTGTGAATCAATCTACCACCAAATATACGAAATTGACAAAGTCAGAAATCATCACTATCATCTATACGAAAATTAGTGGCCAAGACGAATCCAAGCTAAATATTTGATGAATTCGTATAAAATATACAAATGAAAATATAGGGGTTCGAACCTGATATAAACATAACATCATCGGCAGTTTTAATCATTGAGTTCAAGCATTCAACCAAGAGAGTAAAAGGCATAAATTACATACCGGAATCAAATTCAAACTCAATCATCGAGAAGCAGCCGAACGCAACTCAAGGAACCGAATGATCGACAAAGCAAACACGCGAATATCCATTCGATCGATCAACATTCAAGCAGTGGCTTCGAAGATTTTCAAAAGCCCTAATTTTAGAGCAAAGAGGAACGGAGAAGCCATTGTCACAAACGAGAAAAGGAACCGGCCGAATAAAGGAAAAGAAAAAGGGATACAATTTTAATAATATATTTGGGACGACCTTGCTTTAATTATATAAGGCTTTAATATTTAAAATTAGGATTTTATTTTTAATTTGCTTTTAAATTGTTTTTTCCTTTTTAAACTTGTGTAATTCTAGTCGCGTGAGTAGGGGACAAACTACGTGGCATAGTTTGAGAATTCGTAACTCAGTAGCTGAGTTGTGGCAGGGTTTTGAGCGTAGAGGTAAGGTTAGTCTATAGCGGGCGCCGTGAGTTTACGTGTGTAAGCGTCTGACTGCTTAATTTCTAGTAGAAACCTTGGAGGCAGCACGTAGGCAAGGTTTTGCCGAAGCTGGGTAAATTCTGTGTCGTTCTATTTCTGCATTTATTATTCTGCTATTATCTGTGCTGTTATAATTCTGATATATCTGTGTTGAAATTAGTTTATACAAACTTCTGTAGTAATTTTTATAATTGATAGCATCACCCTCTTCACCCCCCTTCTAGGGTGAAATCGATCCTACAAGTGATATCAGAGCTAGCAGCAAAAGCCATTTTTGTTTTAAAAATTTGATTTTTTTAAAGACCATTTTTTTTACGAATTTGAATTTTTAAATGGCTACTTTTGCTGAGCGTTGTTCCAATATTATTCCTTCTACTTTTAATGGAATAGATTTTTTCAATTGAAAATTGAAAATGGAATTTTATTTAAAATCTGTTAATATTAAATGTAGGAATATTATTGAAAATGGTTGTGATATAATAGACGAAAAACTAATCTTGATTAATGCTCTCGCTATGCATGTATTATATTCTCATATTAATCAAGATAATTTTAACTTTATCTCTCATTGTGAAAATGCATAGGAAATCTGAAAAATTCTTGATGCAATATATAGTGCAAAAGTCAAGAGCAGTGAGAAATCCTCCACAACCGACTCAGTTAAAGAAATGTGCTTAACAGGATTGGTAAAAAGCAGTTGTGATGAGGATGATGAAGAAGGAGCAGCTGAGCTAGCATTACTAATGAAGAGATTCAAAAAGTGGAACCGCAAATACAGAAATCCAGCTCTAAATCAAAAATTGAAAAGCAGAATATTCAAAGCATTAGACAACCCAGAAGAACGAAAGATCATCTATCACAAGTGCAACAAACCCGGACACATCAAGCTCAATTGTCCTCGACTTTAACATGGCCAAGAAAAGAAGTCAAAAAGGAAAAGTTTTGCAGCCACGTAAAATACAAGTGATGAAGATAATAAAATTACAGGCATTAAGAGTGGGAAAGAAGATATGTGCCTTCAAGGTAATATAGCTGATAGGGACGATAACGAGCCAAGCGAGGTATCAAAACTCACTCACTCAGAATTACTTATATATTTCCACGAAGTAAATGGCTGTTTTGAACGACTTAGGGAGAAGTATGCCAAACTTGAATCACAAAGAGATAGTTTGATAGAAGTAAATGAATAGCTTGAACAATTAGTTAAAAACTATCAAAACAAGTGCCCTAAGTATGATAAATGTCCAGCATTCAAAGAAGAGATTAAAAAATCAGAAGTCAAAATTAAATTGATTGAAAATGAAATTATGATTTTGAAAGAGAGTGAAAATACAAGAAGATAAAATTCTATTAAAAGGTGCACACAATTGTTAAATGAAAATGAATCTCTCAAAACACAAGTCCAACAACTGTCAACGACTTTAGATAAATTTTCAAAAAGTGAGAAATCATCGAATATGCTATTAGGAAAACAAACTGTTAATACAGTTAGACAAGGACTTGGGTATAATCAATCTGAAAATGTTAAAATGAGATTAATCAAGTCAATTCAATGTGCACAATTTGTAGAAAATTTGGACACAATCAAAACAATTGTTGGTATAGACCCAAACACATGAAAACTTTACCAATTTGGGTTCCAAAAGGCACAAATATTAAATCTCTCAAAGTTAAACAAATTTGGGTGCCGAAAGGAACATATATAAATAGTTTGTCTTCACAAAATTAATTTCCAAAATATTCTGCCACTAATAATCATGGACCTGTAAAAACAAATAGGTCACAAAAATCTTTCATCGTCTAGGTGTGGTGGCAGGCTAAGAAACTACAATAGTGTTACTTAGATTCTGGCTGTTTCAAGGACACAACGAGCAACAAATCAAAGTTCCTTATCCTAGTATAAAGGTGACAGAATCACAATAGGCAACAATGAAAAATTATCATAAAGGTAAAACAGGTAATGGTATATTTTGAACGATATATTAAATGTGATAATCTGCACCGTAATTTGAACTAAATCAGCCAGTAATGTGATGATGAAATAAATGATGATGTTGATTCTGACTTATTCAAAATTGTTGGCCAATTATATTCTTATGCCAAGAACACTATAAAAATCTCTAGAGTCTTTGAACTACTTCATATATATATATATATATATTAATTTGGATTAATAATAGTGTTTTACTGGTTGATGGTAATATATTTGATTATTTTACGGCTGACTCCGTATTCATGGTTTTTGATTATTTAGACGGCTTCAATACAAATTCAAGAGAATGTCATTTAAAAATTTGTTAAAAATGATTTTGAGACATTTTTTTCACACTTCATGATCTGGTCTATAACATTCAACTAATAATAAGTTTGAGTGAAAAGAAATTCAGATGCAGATTACACTTGTAATCTAGTTGATAGAAAAATTACTAATGGAACGTGATTGATGAGACATTTAGTAACTACATCGTTTTTCAAAGAAAATATCTGCATATTTTTATTTCAAATAATTTTCAAATTAACAGACATTTTCTTATAAAACCCCATCTAGAAAATCATTTTTGGCCTCGTTTTCCGATTGGTCATTTTTTTTTGAAAAATTTGGTTTTATAATTATTTTTGGATTTGATTTTAAATTATTACATTGTCTAATCTGACTCCCTACTAATTAGCGAAAAGATAATTGGTGCTTGAAAAAGTGATGAGTGTTGATATTAATCATATATTATAACTTAAGACGGTATAATTAGTAAATTTCTTTAGAAATTTAAACAAGAGTTATAAATACTTTTTGTTGGTAAAAATTCCATAACCATTTCTATTTCTATCATTTTTTTATCAACCATCACTCATCATAATCCAGTATAGTATGTCAATATGTGGTGATTTAAACAGGGATCATTCATTTTTCATTTTATTTTTAAAATAATAATAATAAAAAAAAAAACCAAAGTATTCACTCTCATTTAAAAGTCCTCACGGTTATGCATGGGTGAATTACTTGGAATTTTTGATTATGTGCTTCCATACTCGTTTAAAAGTCCGCACGGTTATGCATGTATGAAACGCATATCAAAATTGATTTATTAAATAAACAAGTTGATTCTAATCCCATTTAAAAGTCCTCACGGTTATGCGTGGTTAGAAGATACTCGAATTATTTTTTAAAAATAAAATAAAATTGGAATACTAATAATCTCATTTAAAAGTCCTAACAGTTATGCATGATTGGTAGATATTCAAATTCCCGATATAAATATACCATAAATAGACAAAACTATATGGTCTTATATGATGACATCATTCTAAAAGTGGAATATGCGCCGAACATAGTATTTATGATTTTTGTTTGATTTTTATTGAAATTTAATATTTATATTCAATTGAATTTTAATGTTGTATTAATATCTATCACTTTATCTCTACTTTTCTAACACAATTACTCTTATGCTGATAACAAAAGGGGGAGAGAAAAGTTAAGATTTTTTCAAATAAAATCAAGAAAAGGTCAAATATTTTCTATTTGCATCTAGGCTCATTTGCATATTTATAATTAAATGCATATATGAAGAGGGAGCTTTGTGTAGAGAGGATGCATTCAAATAGGGGGAGCAAATTGCATGATAAAATACATTTAACAAATTCAAAATCTTGAATATATGTTTGTTATCATCAAAAGGGGGAGATTGTTGAATATGCGAGTATATGATTTTTGTTTGATGATAATAAACATATATATATATATATTTAAATGTATTTGTTAATGTACTATTTTGTTTATCACATGATTAAATAAATATTTGCTGAATAAAATAAATAACACAGAGTTTAAATTCAAATAGATATTTTATTCAGACAAATATTTATTACAATTTTGAATAGTACAAATTCGAGCCTTCACTATACATATACAATTTTGATTACAATATAAATTCAATTACATCACAATATTTCATTTACAAATGCCCTCACTGCATATCGCTTATTCACTCATAATTTATCTTCAACTTCATTCCAGATTAAATCTAGCATTTGAGCAATCTGCAAAAATAATTTTGATGCAGTAAAGTTGAAAAGAAAATATTTTTGCAGTGTAAAATAAAATATGGATTTTGAAAATAATATTTGCCTCAGTTATTTGGGTTGTTTGTCGTCATTTAATTTTAAATTCATCATACATGAACAGCTTGTGACATGCACAGTGTATCACTGTACATGCCATAAAGCCGTGCACACCAATATACACTTGATAAATCTACAGGGACAGGTGAGCACATGTCAAACCCAAATGAAAAGCTGGGTTCAACTCAAGTGCAATACAAATAAAATCACAACATAAGCACAAGGTCAAACCCGTGCTTTAAAGCTGGATTCAACACAGGTGCAATTAAAAATGCAAATAATTATCAAGTGAAACAAAGGCCATGCAAACTACATACAGTCTCAAGTGAAAGGTTAGACAGTCCATTCAGGCCATCAACAAAAGAGCAGTTTCAAATTGAATAATACAAAGCCTCATCATCAACATGACTCGATGAATAAGCACAATACAGACTCAAGAGGCACGTGAATGTACAACACAAATGAAACAGTGATAGCAGTGACATAAACAAGACTCAAAACTACAACAACTCAACTAATATCAAGCTGCAACAGTGGCACAACATCAATATGCAAGAAATCGAGACTGAACCAGACTTCATGATAGTAATGGCATGAAACCAGACCAGTGAAACAACATCGAATACACATACATATTCAGGGATGCAGTGTTCAAGGCTGAATCAAGCAATAGTGCGGTAGGCCTCAAAATCAAGTGCATATATGTACATGTTAGTAGTGGACACAAGTGATGAACCAACAAAGCAAGCAAGACCAGGCAACATGAAATACAATGAACAATGCATCAAGTTGAAAATTCCACAAGAATGAACAACAAGACTAACACATCATAAATACATATGCAGGTACATATGTGAATGTACAACTACAGACTACTTGAAGTGTCTCGACCAAACAACTCAGTGCAGCACAAACCAAACAAGCCCAGACTCAAGTGAAAACAACAGTTGCAAACAGGTTCAAGAAGACTGCAGCCCCAAAACATCACATATACATATACATATACATGTTCACCAGGCCTTAACATGTAGTTCAACAGCATATATGTCAAAGTCATGAAACATCAGTCTCAGTGGTGAACCATGAAATCAAGTGAACCAGTAAATGATACGGTGGTGGCAGGTTCGAACAAATCCAAAGCCGAGACAAGCAAGCGATACAAATACAAGTATACATGTATGCATATCTATGTATACACATACATATCTATATCAAATGAAACAGTACCAGCATAAGAAAGTGACACGGCTAGTTCGAACAAAGATGGAGGAAATTTCAAACTGCAGTTCAAAGTGATGCCGAAGTCACAGTCGAAAACGAGTTCAAAAAATCATGGAACAGAAGTTTCAAATCAAGACAGTGTCGAACCCAAAATATTTTCACAAAATCAAAAGTGACCGAAGTCAGGTGATGTTGAAAAACAAGTTGAAGCAGAAAACAAAAAAATTGGGGCAAGTCAGAAATCAACAGTAGCAAGTTCAACCGTGAAGGCCGAAGTCAAAAATTATCACAGTATCAAGCCGAAGTCAACAAGAATAGAATCGAAAGTTCAAAGTTAAGCCGTGGTGGCCACGAAATCAAATCAAAGCTGTGTGAATCAGTCTACCACCAAATATACGAAATTGACAAAGTTAGAAATCATCACTATCATCTATGCGAAAATCAGTGGCCGAGACGAATTCAAGCTAAATTATTTGACGAATTCGTATAAAATATACAAACGAAAATATAGGGGTTCGAATTCTATATAAACACTAACATCATCGGCAGTTTTAACCATCGAGTTCAAGCATTCAACCAAGAGAGAAAAAGGCATAAATTACATACCGGAATCAAAGTCGAACTCAATCATCAAGAAGTAGCCGAGCGCAACCCAAGGAGATGAACGATCGACAAAGAAAACACGCGAATATCCATTCGATCGATCAACATTCAAGTGGCGGCTTCGAAGATTTGCAAAAGCCCTAATTTCAGAGCAAAGAGGAACAAAGAAGACATTGTCACAAACGAGAAAAGGAAGCATCCCAATAAAGGAAAAGAGAAAAGGATACAATTTTAATAATATATTTGGGTCGGCTTTGTTTTAATTATATAAGGCTTTAATATTTAGAATTAGGGTTTTGATTTTTAATTTGCTTTTAAATTGTATTTTCCTTTTTAAACTTGTGTAATTTATAGCCGTGTGACTAGGGGACAAACTACGTGGTGTAGTTTGGGAATTCGCAACTCAGTGGCTGAGTTATGACAGTGTTTTGAGCGTAGAGTTAAGGCTAATCGATAGCAGGTGTCATGAGTTTATGTGTGTAAGCGTCTGGCTGCTTAATTTATAGTAGAAACCTTGGAGGCAGCACGTAGGCAGGGTTTTGCCGAAGCTGGGTAAATTCTATATCGTTCTATTTCTGCATTTATTATTCTGCTATTATCTGTGCTGCTATAATTCTGATATATCTGTGTTGAAATTAGTTTATACAAACTTCTTAAATAATTTTTATAATTGATAGCATCACCCTATTCTCTAGGGTGAAATCGATCCTACAATGTATATAACACGTAAAAGTGTACATCAAGATAGTAGTCATACAAGATCCACTACATCATAAAAGAATAGGTACAAGTGCTAGACAAAAGATATGTATACATCAAGATGTCTCTATCTCGAATGTATAAAAAAAACTACTAAGCTAAAGTAGTTAGCCAAAAGTCAGAAGCTAGTCCCTGCTAAGAAGTGAAGTGGAAACACCTGTAACACCTCAGTCTGACCCATAGTATTATTTAAGAGGAAATTATAATAAACTGATTAGTCTAGCTATAAATATCATACAAGATGAGAAAAGATAAGAGATATAACAATAATATGATAACAATAATGTCATGGTTTGGCAAGTATACATTTGACACAATGAAAATCATATAATATCTCAAATCTTCTCAAACATCCAAAAAGAATATCATATTCTTTAACTTATTCACCAAATTCTAAATATTGACAAAACATAATTGCCAAAAATTGGTGAATCGCATATTCCAGAAATCAATAATTAGAAATGAAGAAAACACAAAAGGAGGAGGCCTATCACAAACGAGAACAGAAAACTCACCAACACGTGTATCACAAACGGGGCGCTATCCCATGGGTCGCTAACTCATAGAGCAGGTGCAAGACATAGTAAAACGGTACGCCTGAGGAACCTGAAACTCAAATATCCGGAACAACAACGTAGTACAACGGTATGCCCGATGAACCTGAAACTCCAAACATATCGATGTTTATACTCAAAAAGGTTGTAAACGCCATTTTGAACACAACAAAAGTGGTCTCGATTCCTGATTCGACTGTTTACAAAAAGTCACATTTCAGACTTTAAATTCAACGAATGATGTTGTATTTAAATAAAACATTTAAATACATAAATCGTAAAATATGCGGGTTATTACAGACTTCCCTCCTTAAAGAAATTGCATCATCACAATACTTAAGAAAAAAAATAAAGAATAACAACCACACAAAGGCATAATAACATAAAAGAAATTTTGAAGTGAGAAGTTTACCTTAAGGAGCACGAGAAAGTAAATTCGGATGTGTTCGCTTGATGAATTCTCTAGATTCCCAAGAACAATCCTTAGGGTTTGAGGACCATTGGACTTTCACAAGCGGAACATCTTTATTTCGAAGGCGTTTAACCTCCATAGCAATGATACGAATAGGATGTTGCTCATAAGTCAAATTAGGTGAAACTTCAATCTCTTCAACAACATCAGGCTTAAGAATAGAGTTGGAATATCTAAGGCATTTCCATAATTGAAAAACGTGGAATACATCATGAATAGCAAAAAATTGAGCCGATAATGAAAGGCGATAAGCCACGGGATCAATGCGTTCGGTGATGGTAAACAGACCAATATATCGAGATGCTAATTTTCTCGATCGACTAAAACACACAACACCCTTCATAGGTGAAATACGAATGAACATCGAATCTCGCACAAAAAATTCTATATTCCTCCTTCAGTTATCAGCATAGGATTTTTGAGCTTCTTTCATCCTATGACGAATAAGGTCAATCTTTTCTGTGGAATCACAAATAAATTCAGGACCTAAAACCAGCTTCTCACCGGCTTCAAGCCAACACGAAGGAGATCAGCATGGTCTTCTGTAGAGTGCCTCGAAAGGTGCCATACTAATATTATATTGGAAGCTATTATTGTAAGAAAACTCAAAAACGGAAATATGATCTTTCCAACTTCCACCAAATTCAAAAAAACATGCACGAAGAAGATCTTTAAGAGTTTGATTCACACGCTCTGTTTGTCATCGGACTGAGGATAATAAGCAGTGCTAAAATTAAGCTTTGTTCCTATAGCTTTTTGAAGACCTATCTAAAATCCACTAGTAAATAATGGATTATGATCGCTAACAATAGAAGTAGGGACTCCATGTAATTTAACAATTTCTCTAACATAGAATTTGGCCAAAAGAGGTATGGTCCGATTAGATCGAACGGGGATAAAATGGGTGGATTTTGTAAGTCTATCTACAATCACCCAAAGACTATCATGACCCAAACGAGAACAGGGAAGACCATCAATGAAATCCATGGAAATTTGATCCCACTTCCAAACTGGAATGTCCAAAGGTTGCAATAATCCATCGGGCCCTTTGGTTCTCGACCTTTACGAGTTGGCAAGTCATGCAACACTTAATGAAGTTAGCAATATCAGATTTCATTCCATTCCAATAATAAAGCCGTATCATGTACACATATATTTTACTACTACCGAGATGAATGGTAAATTTAGAACGATGAGAATCTTCTAAAATGTCTTTACGAAGATCACCAATATTTGGCACGATAAGTCTACCAAATTTTCAAATGCCTTCACAAACATCGATTTCAAAGTCTTTCAAACCATCAATATTTACATCCCCGCAACATTGGCTAAGATGAGCAAATCCGGTATCATGCTTTTGAGCTTCAAGAATGCAGTCTAAAAGAGATAGATGAGCCTCAAGGCTACATAAAACAAGAGATAAACATGAATCGGATTCACGATCTCGAATCTCACAAGTGAAAAAAATATCAAGATCATTCTAGTCGAATATAATCATAAAAACAACCACTTGTTGCTTAGGACTAAGGGCATCGACAACACGATTTCCCTTCCAAGAGTATAAAGAATATCGAGATCATAAGATGCAAGGAATTTGAGCCAAGATTGTTGATGCAAATTAGGTTCCTTTTGAGAAAATAAATACTTTAAAGATTTATGATCGGTGTAGAGAACAAATTTCTCTCCCAAAAGATAACGATGCCAAATTCTAAGGGCGAAAACAAAGGCCGCGAGCTCTAAATCATGAGTAGTATATCTAGTCTCCGCAGACTTTAAGTGCCTAGAAGCATAAGCGATAACATGTTCCCCTTGCATGAGAACGACACCCAAACCAACACGACCAGCATCGGTATAAACAATCAAGTCTTGATTCCCATCAGGAATCACAAGAATATGAGAATCAGAAAGGAGTTCTTTTAATTTATGAAAAGTAGCTTCATATTTGTTTGACTAAATGTACTTAACTCCCTTCTTTGTCAAACAAGTAAGAGGTACAGAAAATTTAGAAAAGTCTTTTATGAACCGACGGTAATAGCCCGCCAATCCAAAAAAGCTAGGAATTTTTGTCACACTCTCCAGTCTCTTCCAATTTTGATTCGCCTAAATCTTTGAAGCATCCACGGAAATTCCGGATTCATAAATAATATGTCCTAAAAATTTCGCATGGGATTTCCAAAAGTGGCACTTAGAAATTTTTTCTTTCAATTGATAGCTTCTAAGAGTTTCTAACACAATCCCAAGATGTTTTTCATACTCTTCCTCGATTTTAGAAGATGAGAACAAATCGATCGAGGAAGTCTTTGAAAATTCGATTCATAAGGTCAACGAAATAAGATAGAGCATTCATTAAACAAAATGGCATAACAAGTCATTCGTAAGATCAATACCGAGTACGGAACGATGTCAAAGGAATGATATCCTCTGCAATTAGAAGCTAATGAAAACCGGTTGCTAAGCCTAACTACGAAAAGACTCTAGCACCACTAAGTTGATCAAATAGATCATCAATCCAAGGTAAGGGATTTTTATTCTTGATGGTGAGATCATTAAGTTTGCGATAGTCAATAAAAAATTTAAGTGTACCATCGGATTTCTTCACAAAAATAGCTGAAGCTCCCTATGGAGAGGAACTAGAACGAATAAATTGTTTTGTTCCCAATTCGGATAATTGTTTAAGCATCTCTTCATTTTCCTTATTGGGCATATGATAAGGAGGAAGAGTGATACGTAGAGCTCCAGGAATTAGATTAATTATGAACTCAATTGCTCGCTCTGGGGGTAATCCTAACACGGGCTCAAATATATCAAGAAATTCACGAACAATGTGAATGAGGGAAATGACATCTTCCTCATCATCATCATCATCATGTGGATTTGGAGAATATAAGGATGCTGGCAGATTGCTATCTAAATCTTTAAGAACAATAGTAATCTGCTTAACAGATTGAGGATGTCGAAGATGTATAGTCCTCTCGGGACATAGGATGTGGGCTTCATAATGATTAAGCCGGTCCATTCCTAAAATTGTTCTAAAACCTAGGTAACGCATAACATGAAAATCGGCTTGGAAAGCATAATGACATAAAATAATCTCGACATCTTTACATAGTAAACTGAGTGTTGAGGATCCACTAACCAAATTCGCAATTATCAGTGAAGTCATCAAGCCCATAATATTTAAAGAAAAGGTACCAACAAGTTCTTTTGATATAAAAGAGTGAGATTCACCCGTATCAAAAAGAATTCGAATAGGATGATCATGAAACATAATAATACCATCAATGATATAATGAGAAATACCTTGACCAAGAGAAGTGTTACCAAGGGATTGCACAACATTTAGCTTTCCCCCTTTCTTGCTTTGAAGTTTGGAACATGAAGATATAAGATGAACCAAACTTTTGCAATAAAGAAAAAAAGGGGGTTTCGGACACCTATTAGCAAAATGGTCCTTAGAACCACAATTGTAGCATTTTCCATGACTAGGGGTAGCAGTCTTTGCTACCGAAGTTGCTTGCTTCCCTTTCTTGTTGGGATTAGGCTTGAACTTCATATTCCTCTTGTTTTTGTCGTTGAAGTTCTGTTTGGCACCTATAACTTCAACATCACTTTCTTTATCGGCCTCTTCAAGTTGAAGAGTGATATCAATAAGCTGATCGAACGAAACTTCCATTTTCAGAAGTAAAGGCCTTTTGAGGTTCTTATTCAATATATTGATAAATCTATGATTTTTCTTCATTGGGGTATTAATATACTCGACCCCATATTTAGAGAGAGACTCAAAAGATGCGACATAATTTATAATAAAAGATTCACCTTGAATAAAGTCATTAAAGAGACGTGGGAAAGTTACTTTTTCAACCTTCGGCACAAACTTTAACTCGAACCTTTCCCGGAATTGCTCCCAAGTAAGATCCGCTTCAAAAAAATTCGAAAGCAAAAGCTCACACCAATCTTATGCTTTCTCCTGGAGCATGCTAGAAGCCACATGGACTCGATGAAGATCCACAAGATTCATGCGAGAAAAGATGCGGTCACATGACCTAAGCCAAGCTTGATTTCTATAACTCTTTCGGAACCCTTAAATGGCCTTCCATCCAAATAGGTATAATCACTGTAAAAGCGTGCAAACCAAGAATTAGGATGAGTAGGCGTAGGAATGGTTCCGGCAGCTTGAGCGTTCTTTACAAGATCTAAAAGCTTTTGGGCAGACATGAATACACTATCCTGAGGAGTAGCATTGGATTGACCGGTGCTGGGACGACCAGGTCTAACCATTTCTCTTATTTAAGAAAGAAAAAAAAGAAGAGAAAAAAGGTTATTCTTAGGATGAATATCAAACAAACTTGATTGATAAAATAAGACATCATTATAGGAAATAGGATAGAACGGATCCTAAGACACGAATTAAATCCTAAGGCACGATTCCTAAGAGAGACTTAGGACAATGATCCTTGATAGATTATTCTATATTGTTCCGAAGTTTGGCTCTGATACCAAGCTGTGATGCCCCACCTCTATACTCACACTAGCCAAGAACACTTATGGGGTAATGTCGTCGACTAGCACGAAGAATAAGGCTATTGAGGAACGACCATCTGTGTAATTGCTTTTTGCGAATGTCGATATGCCAAATAGTATGATAAGCATTTCATTTCAAGAGGATATCCGACATATGAAATACAAACTCAAAGCTACTGCACATTGGCTATGTGGCCTTCGGAAACAAATATAAAATAAGCATAACACAGATCAGTCATAGATAATCATATCACAAGGCGGAAACAGATATGTATATAAAACATAGAAGTGTACATCAAAATAGTGGTCAAATAAGATCCACTACATCACAAAAGAATAGGTACAAGTGCTAGACAAAAGAATATGTATACATTAAGGAGTCTCTATCTCAAATGTATAAAAACAAAAACTACTAAGCTAAAGTAGTTAGCCAAAGGTCAAAATCTAGTTTCTGCTATGAAGTCAAGTGGAAGCACCTATAACACCTTGGCCTGACCCAAGTATTATTTAAGAGGAAAAATAATAAGACGGATCAGTCTAGCTATAAATATCATAAAAGATGAGACATGATAAGAGATATAACAAAAACATGATAACAATAATGTCATGCTTTGGCAAGTATACATTTGATAACAGTGAAAATCGTATAATATCTCAAATCTTATCAAATATCCAAAATGAATATCATATTCTTTAGCTTACTCACCAAACTCCAAATATTGACAAAACATAATTGCCAAAAATTGGTGAATCACATATTCTAGAAATCAATAATTAGAAATGTAGAAAACACAAAAGGGAGAGGCCTATCACAAACGGGAGCATGAAAACTCACCAACACGTGTATCACAAACGGGATGCTATCCCATGGGTCACAAACCCAAAGAGCCGATGGGACAACGTAGTACAACGATACATCCGAGGAACCTAAAACTCAAATAGGCGGAACAATGACATAGTACAACGGTACGCCCAATGAACCTGATAAGCTGTAATAATGACGTAGTAAAACAGTACGTCCTATGAACCGAACTCCACAAAACAGTCAAAAGATTACTGGTCGCTAGCCTATAAAAGTGAGATGAAACTCTATAAAACTAGGTACAGCCCCGCACGTGGATAAAAAGACATCGCATTTTGCTAGTCTAAACCATAAAATGATCACCATCGATCAATAAGAAGTGTAAATTACACCAAGCTAGTAAATAAATGAGTTTAGTTTCATGTCCCATAACCACTAGCTTAACTTAAATATTTACGAACAAATCGTAGATTTCCATTCGAAAATTGTCATGAAATTTCAATCGAACAAGCTTAAAAATTAACCGACAAAGTAAACGGAAGCATTTCATACTACTTGTTTTGCTAAGTCATTTAATTAGATTTCTCATATGAATGAGGTAAAGGTTTGTATATACTAATAGATTAGAAAACAGTTTTAAAAACGATTTTTGTATTAAAAGTAACGTTGAGATCATTTTTTCTGAAAGAGTTTGAGTATTTACTACTAGTATAGAAACCTTTGTATTTTAAAGTGACAAATCATAGAATTGATTGTAAAAACAATCTGTCACCAAAAATTCACATTCGACAACGTGAGTTAAAACCGTGAAAATCGATATCAAATCCATCAAATGGATATTTCAAAAATCCAGAGAAGAAGTCATCAAAGTCGATAATGAGTGACATTAACCAACCGGATCGACAAAATCGATATAAATGGAAAGCCACATAAAAATAGGCAATTTCCCTGAATTTAACAGTGCCAGACGTCTGATGGTTTCCCCAAACGTCTGAGCTGACGGTCAGGAATATTCTTCCAAATCGCCCAGATCTTTGGGAACAACCTCAGACTTATGAGCCGTAATTTTGGAATGTTTATTCCGACTACCCAGACATCTGAGTGTTATACCAGACGTTTGAGCTGAAGCTGAGGAAAATTTTGCCTAGGCCAATGATGGCCAAATCATCTCGGAAGCGATCGAATGAGTGATGATGGCTAGAGATTTATGCCAAGTGACAACCCATCCCAATAGACTCATCAATACACTCCAAACAACATGTCCAAACATCCATAGAAGGATTTTCATAGATTTCGACTTCAAAATACCAAATTTGGAAAATTCACCAAAACAATTCAATTTCAAAAGCAATTGGACAAGAAATATATGTTAGGAATTCGTACCTAAAAACAATGAAAGCTGTGGACATAGATGTGAGTTAAACAACTCAACTTTAAACCCAAATATAGAAACGAGAAGCTCTGAAACAAGCTAAGATCGATTTCTCTTCAACAATACCTCAAAGATCTTCAACCTATTATCAAATGAAATGAATTTCCTAAGTTAGGTTATAGGAATTTCTGAAAATTGAAGAGAGACTGAGATGGCGAAGATGAAGAGGATTCTTACCTAAGCTTCTCTGTGATTTCTAGAACTTGAATTTGAATTTCCTAAGAACCTAGGGCTTAGGAATTTTGATTTCCCCGTTTTCCCCCTATTTTTCTTTTAGGCCTTGAGTGTTAGGAAATGAGGAGTAGAATGAATGAAGAGGAGGGTATTTGGTAGAAGAGTTTGGGCTCTCTTATTAGGTTAGTTGGCTAGAACATGACCCAAAGCCCAAACGAAAATACCAAAATCCTAATCAACTCCAAACATATCGATGTTTATACCCAAAAAGGTTATAAACGCCATTTTGAACACAATGAAAGTGGTCTCGAGTCCCAATTCGACTGTTTACAAAAGTCACATTTTGGACTTTAAATTCAACGAATGATGCTATATTTAAATAAAACATTTGAATATATAAATCGTAAAATATGCGAGTTGTTACAAATGTATTGAGAAATAAGATATTAATATACCTGCTGAGACTAGTGCACATAGTTCTCTCCATACGATGAACAATAAATTACTCATGATAGTTGTGGATGCCTAATAGTGTTAAGGAAATTCCCTTAGGGCAATTATGTAAATTTACCATACAAACACAACTCTATAAAAAATCTTATTTAAAGTAAAGTGTGCATTTAGTTTTATTTTCTATTATGTGCATTATTGTATGATAATAAAAATAATGAATTAATTACATTGAGCATATATAAGAAAAAACCCTGAGGAGAAGTGTATTATTGATGTAGGTTATGAATGTGTTCATAATTATGAGTATTGAATCGATGCATAGAAAACACTAACTCCTTAAAATTTCATAGTAAATATATATCAAGAATAGATATCAATATGTTCGTTGAGGCTGGTGTTTGTAATGCTTCCCATACGATGGACCATGATTTATTATGAAAGCATAATTCAGCAAATATAACTAGTAAATTTTTGTGAATAAAATTGAGAATTTTGAAATAAATATATTGATTTTGGAAATAAATTAAAATCTTGAGAATAATTGATTTTATAAATTTGGAAAATATTTTCGATTAACTAAAGGATGAATATTAGATAAATGAAGTTAAAATATTATTTTACGAATTTTTTTGACATAGTTTTTTGTTAAATGCAAATTTAACATTGTTAAACGAAAAAATGATTAAATATTTTAATAATTATGGAATTTTGATTTGAATTTCATACTAAAGGTGAAGAATATGTTTTATGGACTTAAATTGATTTAAAATTCATATTTGAAAAACAAAAATATAAATATGAATGTAAATTATTTTCAAGTAATTAAATTTTGATTTAAAAATTATTTTCACGGTTAAAAATTGAAAATCGCCAACGCAAAAATATTTTAGGCCATATATGATATTATAAAAATATTTTTGTAAATTAGAAAATTTATAAATGAATTCGTATGATTTAAAATACTAACATCTCAAGTCATTTTCCTTAAGGAAATGGGCCTTTTGGGTGCTAATTAAGGCCCAAAACCTTATGTTCTCTTCTAGATGGCCTAAGATAATTTTTCTTCCTTATTTTCATTCACTAACTCCTTTGTAAAGTTCTAACAGGTTCTCGTGGAAGCCTAAACCTAACCATAAGGAAGAGTCAATAACTCTAAGCTTATTTAAGTTTAAATTTGAAAGGTAAATGCTCCTAATTCATTCTAACCACCCAATATCTCTTAAATTAAGTTAAATTTTGAATTTTAATAAACACTTTGTGTAAAGAGACGGCATTTTTCGCGCTCGAAAATCAACATCCATACTTCATATCGTATTCGAATGCCATAGATTCGACCGTTCAAATCCGATTCGCCGGAGCTTATAACAACATTAAGTAAATAACATAGCGGAATAAAAGAATAATACATTGATATACAGCTTTGATACAATATCTGATACAACAGATGATCCAATAGATATCAATATACATCAGAGATATGATACAATAAAATAGCAGCGGAAAAGAAAAATAGATAACATCTAGCAGCGGAACAAATAACTCTAAGATAGTTTTCAAGGAAGAACTCCAAAACTGCAACTCTGTCTCCAAGAACCAATCCAGCAATAGCTCGAACTCCCAATAACGATGCACTAAGCTAAGCAAGACTGGTGTGGTCCAAATACTGAACTAACTCTAGATAATCTACTAAACCTGACTATCTGAAAAACCCAAACTCTAGACTGCTCGTGTAGAAAATAATGAGCACCCAGAGTTTAGGAAAGAAACAATAAACTCCGGATCAGTCGTGGGACTGGTGTGAGCAACAAAAACAGTTTATCTTTTAAAACATTCAACAAAAGATTTTCAAAGTCAATTCGCAATGCTTTTTAAAAATGAGACTACCATAAGGCCTCCCACACACACACACAATGCAAACGCAGAATCGGAGGAGATTTCTCCTTATGATAGTCAAAGATGCTTGATACGCATTAAAAAGAAACATTTAATATTATTACTAGTGCATAGTGTAGGGAAAATCATTTCGAAAGTAAAGATATAAATCTTAGCCAACATATGACCATTATCGTATGCCTACTATAGCTACCATGTTCAATAGCAGGTTACCACCACATTCCATGGCAGGTTCTACAATTAAAATCGTACAAGTCTCGTATTGTTTTTTTGGATTTCCAACAAATGGTCAGGCCAAGAAACTTCCCATTGCCACATGAGAACGCCTCTGGAAGGACGTCCCCGAGAACCTAACCGGATCTCTGCCAACACAAGGCCGGGTTACCCCTAACTAGGTAACTACTGACACGAGTATGCCATCCCCCGGTCCTTTGGGACCTTTATCCTAGAGGTCTCTAATCAACATCACACCATAATAAATAAAGTGTTCAACATGAGTAAGTATCTGGGCTCCATACCATGATACCACCCTTTTCCAGAAGGAAATGCACATACCCTAAAGGGAGCTACCCCTCATAACCTTGCTGCATCTTTCCTGTTTTGACCATTCCGGGGTGTGAGGCTCTACGAAGTCTCGTCCACAAAGCCACGCTTTATACAAAAGTTGTGCTTTGGGTCAACAAATGATCATAGAAATGATCACAAAGATAAATGATCAAATAAATGATCATATCACAAATGATCAAACAATGATCATTTCACAGCAACACTCAGCATGTCACATTACCAAATTGGGAATATATCGCTGATAACCATCAACTACATAACCTCTGAGCTCGTACGTCTCAAAGAAGGGTGTTAAGCTAAGAGAATAAATTCTCCGCCACCAACAGAAATATATTTGAAAGAAATCAGCTTTATATCTCAAATTGTAATGTCAGACATAACAATCCATACAAGTCTGTTCTGGGTTCGAACAGAACCGAAGGCACTTCTTATGAAGCCCTTGCAATCCGGATATTCATAATCGCGATCGGATTTCCCATCACTTATGGAGTCTCTATATCGGCGCGACTCGGTGCAGAAATAATAGATATGTCATCCTATCGCTCTCGCAAATACCCGATCTTCACCACCGGTCTTCAAATGCTATCCATAACGTCGAATCACATATTCGGAATGGGTTATACGACACAAAGGTCCTTTCCCGGCTAAACTGAATGGTGAGCGAAAAATATTTTAAAACATATGGATATGGGATTTCAATTAAGTCACAACTTAATAATTCAAAACTTTCTTTCAAATGGTTTAACTAGTTACCATTTTAAATCTTTTAAACAAAGGATTTATTTCATAAAGTTCACATACTTTCACAAGTATTCTTTTCCGGATTTCAAAACAATTCCGTTTCAAAAAGATTAATTCATTTAAATCTTTTAAATCAAAGATTTGTCTCATAGTTTTCAAATCGTTCCCAAATATTCATTTTCAAAATTCATTTTCCGAATATTCATCTATATCTTGGAAAACTATTTTAATTTAACTTGGAATTCCTTTTAATAAGATTTGAAACGAAAGCTTTTTATCATTTAAAAACAACAGTTTTAATTTGGATAAACCCGATTTCTTTTATATAAGTTACAGTCTTTGGTTTAATTCGAATTCCCAAAAATAATACTTTAAAAAATGGTTTAACTCATAATGACTAGTATAATATCGTTAATCCCTAGTTTCAAATTACAGAATTCAATTTAAATATTGAATTCAAATTTAAATCAAAGTATTTATATTCCAAAACTCAATCAAGTAATTTAAAAATACATTTTATCTTGAAATTCCATTTCCAAATTTTTCACATTATTCCGATTCCATTCCCAAAACATTTGAATTTAAAAATTCAAATTTAAAACTATTTCAAAAATCTGCGACTTAATTGATTTCCTCATGAAATCCATAATTGTGTGTGTATGGTGTGGTCCAGGGTTTAACACACAATAGTGCAACAACATTTAATCATCACAGATTAACAGATAATATACAGATGTATCATCTATAAATGAATAAATTTTACATACCACAATCTACAGAACAAATATCACAGATCAGATAGGACAGTCAATTCAAGGCATCTCATACAATACAATCATTCATAAGTAAGGTCAAACATTTGAAAATCATTCATAAACAAGATTAATAAATCGTTTAATCCTAATTTATACAAGTTATTTCCAATTTAATTAATTACTTATGAATTTATTATCCAATTCTGATTTATTAATTACAAATTACTTCTTACCAATTTATCTAATGATTTTCTTAAATTAATTAAACTAAATTAATTAACTTTAATTAAATCAAAATATCCAAAATTAATTACAATAAGTGATTAATCCTTAATTACCTTTTATTAAGTAATTACTTTTAACAATTTATAATTGATTATCTAAATGTAATTAATCTGATTTATTATTACAATTAATCGCCTTAATAAATACTTAAAAATCCTTAGTTAATTATCTTCATTAACAAATAACATTTCTTAACTTACTTCTTAATAAATCTCTAGTTCTAAATTAATCCAAATTATTAATTTATAAATTAAATAAATAAGTCATTCTTAATTATCTTATTAATTAAATCACTTAAATATCTTAATTATTCTAAGATAATCCATTTACTTTATTAATGACTTCATTAAAGTGGATTTAAACATTACATTTCAAATTTAGATTCAATATCCATTTTAAATTTAAGATTTGATATTTTAATTTTAACCAAATTTAAATATCAATTTATAAACCTATATAAGAAAAGTCCTAACTAATTTACTTGAATTTTTATTTGAAATTTAAGTATTAACATACATTTCATTTTAACTTTCCAATTCAAATGAAAACCAATTATTTAACTTTTCATTGGAAATTCCTTTTATAAAAGAACTTAAATCAAAATCTAATTCAAATATTTATTTTAATTCATATCTAAACACTTGATTAAACTTGGCTTTGAAACTTTGATTTAAACTTACATATTTTAGGTTGTTAAACAAATTTAAATTTAAAAACTTATTTTATTTTAAACTCAGATTCAAATTTAGAATGAATTCCAAATCCAAACTTTAGATTTAAACTTGCTTAACTTTGCTTAACAATTTAAATTCGGTTTTTTTTTCTTCTAAAGTTTATAAACAAACCAGGTTATAAACAAAAGCCTGTAAAAAAAAAAAAATCGCTCGAGCCATGCCGAAGCAAATACAGACGCCAAACCCTGAGAACCCCCAAGACCCATCGTTCCCAAACATGACATGCACGCGGTGCACGTGTACCAACGATTCCGACCATCGATGATCGATGCGACGCTCCTCAACAACCATACGAACCACGCGAACGCACCTCCTCACCCAGATCGAACGAAAATCCATTCGAGTCGAAAACGAAGCATCTTCAACCACGCCTGGAAACAATAATGCCGGAAATTCGCTTCTCCATGTCGCTTCCAACCGCGAGATCACCTGCCCACTTCACCATAGCTACTTCGCATCATCCAGCTACCATTTCCATCATCGTGATCCCCTCCTTTTTCTCCACGGCAACGCAAAACTCACGAACCCATTGGCTAACAAAACTGACCGAAAACCCTAATTTGCCAAAATCCCATCACCTCAGCCAATAGAAAATATTTCTAGCATTTTTCCCGAGTGCATCCTCCTACCCACTACCTTCGACCAAAATATTGGCTACGATCATCCCGCCGATCAACGGCAAATGACCCAAATCCCAAAAGCGAACAACTCAGAAATTCACAATCAATACTAAATTAAAAATAATCAAGTTCGTACTAAAATTCATGATTCTTTTATACGAATCAGATTATATAATCTAGAGATGAAATCATGGATATTGATTTTTCACAAAATCTTGACTTTTACTGTAATCTTTAAATTTCCAGACTATCTAATAAATATAATTACTTAAAATTATTTTTAAGAACAAGATCACATTGTCACCATTATTTTCTTTTTAGAAATCAAAACCTAACAATGAATATTTGGGAAGATAGGAATTTTCCTATACTTATTCTTGCCAGAAAATTTAACAGAGACATATACTAACATGTACAGGCAAATTTTCAAGACATAACTGAATTCAAAACCAGATTCAAGCTGAAGACATTCATGCACACAAATATATAGCATCATCACAGATCTATTAGCACCAAAAGATTTTACTTAAAAATGTTTACTCACCTGTCATGGTTGAACAGAGGGCAGAGAACAAAAAGAACAGAGGACAGAAAAGCATTTTGTTTGTGTATAGGGGCTTGTAGCTTTGAATTTACTTGAAGTTTGATGATTTGCAAATTTGAAGCTGAATTTTGTTGTTGAAAACCTTGCCTTGGGAATGCTTCAGGAATTTCAGCGTTGAATTTGTTTGAGGTTTAGAAGATGATATCACTTCAGCTTTAATGATCGAACTAAAATATGAAGCAGATATATGTAAAAGAAGTGTACTGGTGATGATTTTACAGAGTGATATTATTTTGTACAGGTTAATTATATTGTATAACATGGTAGAGATTTTCTTTCTTTATGGTGGCTGAAAATCTTGTTTGTACAATATAGGTTATGGCTGAAGTGTTTTAGTTATGGGCTGCATTAAAATTTAACAATTCGAATTGATCCCTGAAATGATGGAAATAAAGGCATGTTCCCCCTTGCTTAGTTACAACATGTTCTATTTGTATAATATAGGCAGTCTGCTTTTACTTTACATACATATTTTATTTTATTTTTATACTAATGTTTTGCTTGTATATGAACATATAAGGTTGCTGTCTTGTATGAATACTTGATTACATTTATTTCTTTTGCTTTAAAATGGTGGCTGCACTTATTATATTTGTCTTGTTTTATATTTGTACTTTATTTTATTACTTTGCTTTGTTTTTATAAGCTTATGCCTAACTTCTTTTATTTATACTTTTGTTTTGTTTATTTTGCATATTTATTTACAACTTTGTTTCATATTTAAATGTCGTTTCTTTTCTTTTCTTATGACTTACATATTAATTTTCAACTTAAATACTTATCGTCTTGTATTTTTATTTCTATTTATTTTAAAAACCATTTATTTAAGATTTTATCTCAAATCCAATATATACATATATATTCACATATATACAAATTTTCAAATTCATACGACTTAATATAATTTCTATTTGAATCGGGGAAACTCGCTGCCATTTATAATCAATTTTACAATTTTTAAATTCAAAAATTCATTTAAATTATAAATTTAAATTCATAAAAACCTGGGTCGTTACACTTTGTGTCTGGTCTGTAAGAGTTTATGTGAAATTTGATTCATTTGAAGAAAGGAATGGTTTAATTCTAATCTTATAGTAATATTGGTGAGTTTGAGTACTTGTTTTAATAAATTATATGCTTTAGAAAAAATGCTTAATATATAAATAATATATTATAAAGTTATTTTTCATATAAATAAGAGTTATACACACACACACACACATATAACGACCCACCTTTTCCAAACCTCAAGAGTCGACATTAATACATTCATTGTATTAACATGCAGAACAACTAAGTGCTAGAAAGACAGATTGTTAGGGGAGGAAAAAAGATAGAAGATAGAAGAACTAGTTACAAACACAGAATCTCACAACGCAACTGAATAATATACAATATATCAAGTCTACACAAAATCTAAGACCCTTTTTTTACATTTACATATATGAGTTGGACAGTTATAACACCTGTCCTTACAACAGCAGACAAACTATACATAATCCATACACAACGGAAGATATTCAAAATACGAGAGTACATCCTGGGCCTCCAACTCGACTCCATAGCTCCAAAGCATCTAAAGCTAACTTGGCAAACTAGCTCGATCTGACCCAAGCATTATAAGGAAATAATGCCCAGGTCAGTCTGGAATACCAGCGTGAGTAAACTCAAATCACAAAAAAACTTTATTGATTTATTAAATTAAAAATTCCTTTGAAATCAAAGGTACCTCGTAAGACCTCACTGCATATAAACATGGACGGGTTTTTACCTTACGATAACCAAAACACTTTTATAGAAAATATGTGATATTATAATAATGTCTAAGGTTCAAATTAAAATATTAAAATAGCCGGATTGCTTGCATCTCATATTCCAATATATTTGGTATACAACTAAAACCGTAAAACTCGTATTGGAGAATGGATTCCAACTAATGACAGAGCTACTAGGGTACCGCACGTCACAGTACACCTCTAGAACAATGTACCGAGATCGTACATAACAACCCCTGCCAACACAGGACTCTCCCACCCCTTGCTAGATAGAAACGAATATGTCGTCACCCAGGTTGTTCCCAAACATTTTACTGAGCTCGTATGCACAACTGAATCTGGAAATATGAATGGTCATCTAGAAAGGCGAAGGCATACCTTAATGGATGTGACCCATGTAGCTCTACTGCATCTCCCCTGTTTTAACCATTCCCGGTTGATGAGGCATGAGGCTACGATTACCTTTCAAGAACATTTACACTTAGAATGTTCATTGCCCTCCAATGACAATGTGTTGATAGCATTAATCCATACAAGTCCGTTTTGGGTCTGAACGAAACCAAAGGCACTATTCCTACTACATCCCTTTTGTTAGGATTAGTAGCGATTAGCCCTTGCACTTCATCTCTCTATCTTTGATTCCATAGTCTTTACGATGTCTTTAGTTCGCAACGCTTGAGTTGGAAGTAGTTTTCGGCTAACATATCTGATCCCATCTCTTCGAAACAATTTTTGATAATTTTTGGTAAACTCAACCTCAGTTCTTTAGGAAATAAATAGATAAATGACAAGAGCGGAGTTCACCTCCTAACTGTTAGTGGACGGATTTCCTTATCATTCGTCCTAGAAGTGTGAAACGAGTTTATACATACAGTATAGCACCTTCGACGGTAACTTTACCATATAACTCTCGTGTTACTCCTAGATATTTCGAAAGTTATGTTTTGGGTCCAATTTCGATAGTCGATTATTTAACTATTAAATAAACAAACATCCAACCATGGTTTAATTTTCATATGGGATCTACTAAGCCTTTATTAATTTTCTTTAATTAATAAAACCACTTTATAAAATCTGATCGTAAGATCTTTTCAAAACACTACTCCCAAACCCCTTACATTTCCTTTTATACTTGAGAAACAGTTATATATTTACCTCAATATTATAAGTATATTACCAAAACATTTCACTTTTCATGCCTTGAAATGAAATCATATACTTATCTTATCAGTATAAGTATATCTAATAATTTTTCAAAATTTTCTTCTTTCCAAATCTCATATTAAATAACCAAACATTTCACTTATCCTTCATCAAAAATTCCTTTTTTAAAAGCTCATCTCATATTTCAATTAACTTATAACTTTCAAAATAAAGTTATAACCCGCTTTTATAAACCCTTAAGTTAATTTACAAACCTCTTTCCAAATCTTTGAAATGATTTATAAACCAGTTTCCTATTTTTAAAACTCTTTATATAAACTGTTCTATTCTCCTTTATAAAATATCCTTTATAAATATCATTTGCAAAACATTATTTACAAACACCTTAATAACCCTTTCATTAGAAAATCCCCTTTCTATAAACAAGTTATCATTTATAAATACCTTTATAAGAATTTTATAACTTGAAAAACCATTTATAAAAATTTAACCTGAAATTGATTAAAGAATTAAAGTAAATTCAAACCATACTTTATAAATTCCAAATGAGGCTTAGCAGTCCCAATGATAATTTAAGTTACCATTTAATTTTAATTCGATTCCATAATCACATAACAATTATATACACATAAGCTACCGTGTATATAAATACAGTTCATGTCCAATCAGGGAATAACACGTCAATATAACTAGCGACAAAAACAAATTAAGTCCAAAAGACAACTGGTGTATAAAGTATAATATAGTAGAAAAATATAAGTATGCTCTCTCTACTATCTCGTTTCACCAGGTTGATTAACTCAAACTGGTCTATTTAATCCGAGTGTTGAACCTAAGCTCTAATACCAGCTATAACAATCCGGTTGTAACATCCCCATTATAGAGGCCCAAAGCTAAGCGCTATAGATGCTGCGGTCATCTATAGTATTAATTTATGACGACTAAATGCGGTTATGTTAATGGTATCCGTAATATCAGAAGCATTTGAATATGATACAAAATAACAAATTTCAAAACAACATTTTTCATTATATTTCAAAACAGGTTTCAAATCCAGATTACACAATCCCATAACGTTTCCTATATAAAGATCAAATATAATTATTACACAAGTACACTGAGATCAACATATGACGATGCCCTCTTGGTTGGCCAGAGTACTATATTGCCATAACTGGTATAAAATAACACATCGAAAATAAAACAACCAAAGGAACTGTAACACCTAATTAGCTATCTGTCAGCCTCCTGCTCTTCTTTGGTAGCTTTATTCGTCATCCTACTAAAAACCTAAAAACCTCAACCCTCAGCCTACGTAAAATCAACTTTGAGCATCCGAGAGTTTAAAGGGAAAAACATAAACTTCGAGTCACACATAAAGCCTGGTATGAATAATTCTATACATCTCGGTTATTTGACATTAAATAAGACCACGCCGCTTAGAGAAATGGGTTTCCCTTCACTGACATCATTTTAAAGAATATCTTTTGCAAATCTTTTTCTGCAACCAAACTGGTCAAAAAATGTAAAGCATTATTATTAAGCATACATATTAGGTAATAAACGAACTATATGTTCGAACATTATAGTTTTGTTTGGCCAACTACTGACCGTTGGCTAACTCGGGCCTACTAGATAATATAATCAAAAGAATCCAACATCCGTTAGACACTCCTCATTTGGACGGTCTGTCCTTAACTATCTATTAAATACTCCTCTTCTGGACGGTCCGTCCCTAACTTAACATCTCCTAGGGTCACCTGATTCTAATGGTTTTGCAAGCTCACCACTAATCTATATGTGTACAAACATATATTTTCTTCTATGTGTAACCATAATATTAGTCTTACCAGTGACAAAGCCCTACACACTGGAATTTTGGACTAAATTAGCTGGGGATAATAGCTAATGTATAGGGCGTGGTCCTATGCCAGTCTCATCTGGTATTTTAATATCTGAGTCATTTTACTTAGGGAAAACTTTCCTTAAATTTTCCTTAAAAACCTTTTCAAACTGATTTAAAACCTTCGAATTAAACTTAAACAAGGAAAATATATACTCTATGCTTTATTGAAAAAACCTAGCCATGTTATATATACTTTGTTCAAATCTTTGTTGAGGAAATGTTTTAACTGTTAAAAATACCCCTTTCAGATCCATTGAAAGTATCCCTTTCCAAACCATTGAAAGTATCCCATTCAAAACCAAGTAAAACCTTTATTTAACCTACGCCAAAAGGCCAAAACATTCCTTTTGAAACCATTCCAAATTTCCTTTCGAAACCATTGAGAAACCTTCCTTTCTAAAGATCTAAACTTAGACATCTTTTTTTTAAACCTATAAATATTGCCCTTCAAAATATTTGAAAAACCTTTTCTTTTAACCTTTCGAAACCAATGGAACCCCACATTATAAACCTTTCAAAACTATTGGGGAAGCACCCTTTCGAAACCATTCTTTAAAACCTGTTGAAAGTATCAAAACCTTTATAAACAACAACAACCTTTTGAAAGCCATTGGGTTCAATTTGAATCATGTGGAAAACACCTTTCGAAACCATTTAAAATCATCTCTTTCGAAACCATTTGTGTTTTATTTCAATAGAGAAAAAGGGTCATCAAAACATTTAAATCGAAAGCATTCCTTTCAAAAGCTATTCCTAAGTAAAGAAGTGGTAATGTCGAAACCATACCTTCCGAAAGCATAGGAGAAGTGGCCAAGTTTTAAAAACAAGGTATACCTTCCAATACCATTGACTTCAAAAATTAAGAAAAGAGGCAGCTAGAGGTTTCGACCCCTTCGAAAGAAATTACTTAAAACCAAAGGCACGAGCTATTCGAAACCATTCATTTGAAAACATTTGACCAGGTCGGAAGCCAATCAAGTCGGAAGCACTTTCTTCGAAAGTAAAGCAGGTGCTATTTCTTTTCAAATCAAGACATGCTTCGACCCCATCAGAACCGAACATTTCGACCCAATTACTTCCGCTTTTGTCCAGTTCGCTACATACCAAGTTGTATTGATACCATGCACATTGGTTTTGAAACTGCTAGTGGTGGAATATCTAGGCGAGGACCGCTGTGCTGAAAGAGGTGAAACATGGTAAAAGCATGTAAATTCCTTTTTTAGCATAAAAGAGAAATACTTTTGAACTAACCTGTTGTGTTTGTCAAATTCTTATTGGTTGCTAAATTTCTTTTCTAAAAATGCTGCCAAAATTTTAGAATTAAACTATTTATTTATTTTACAAAGTGTCATTTCTCCTTTTGTAAATATATAAAACATTTAAGTCTCATACCTTAAATAATTTTATATATCTATGAAAACACTTAAGAAAATTCTACAAAAATTTCAGAAAATCACTTTTAATATGTTTTCTAACATATAGTAATTTCAGACTTGAAATAATAATTATTTAGCTGTAAATAATTAAAAACCCAAATAATCATTTTCTTTACTATAAATTTAATATAATATCCACATTAATTAAGAGTAGTATGAAAATTGAAATCCATTTCTGATCTAAATCTAAAATCGCAAGGCATTTGGATACCATTTAATAGTGTTTTCATGTCAAAACATATCATAAAATCTATATGAACAATATAAATCATCAACAACCATATAAAAACATTTAATCCTTCAAAACCATGATACAACATCGCAAAAGGCTTCAGATTCATCTTAAAACCAAAAACATTTTAAAAAGTGAGATGTAGTCATTATTTACATTATTTTTGAGATTAAGGATTTGAGATATGAGTGAATTTGATTTTGATTTAGCTCATTCCTTTTGTTTTCTTCTTCTAGTTCCTTAAAATGATGGTAGGTCTCTTATTTGTTTTAGTTTTGCAAATTAAATGAATAATGAGAATACATGGCTAAGGATTTAAGGTATAAGAATATCCTTCTTTCTATTTTACCATTTATTTATTGGTCTTAACATTTTAATTCTTTAGTTCATTTGTATATGGCACGGCTATCCCTAATTAAAATCAAATCTCAATCATCTAATCATCATAATATTTTATTTAATTTAGCTAATTAAATGTCTTAAATAATGTTACTAAAAATTAGGATCATTATGGACTCCTCTCCTTAAAGAATTTTGTCCTCGAAAGTACGATAAAGTACACAACAAATCAATCAAAAAAGTAAAACATACCATCAAAAAAAATCAAGATAAGCATCTCCAATCCCACTCTCAGTCTCCTAAGTATAGTCTCTCTCATCATCGCTCCACTGGACTTTCACTAATTGACTGTCTTGTTCCGTACCCTCTTCTCATCTCTCGTGACTATACAAATCAGCTTTCTATCCATAGTCAATTCCAATTCTACTACTAAGTCACCTAACACGGTCGGTACAATAGTAGTCTCTGTGCAAACTTTTTGACAATACAAAATGGTCCAATGAATCTCGGTGCCAATTTTTTTGATTTTTCGAATCTAATCACACATTTCATCGGTGAAACCTTAACAAATACATGATCTCCAACTGAGAACTCTAAGTCCTTCCTTCTTCTATCTGCATAACTCTTCTGCCTAGACTGAGCCTCCTTCATTCTAGATTGAACTAACTCAATCTTCTCTGCAGCTTCTCTAACTAAATCCGTATCAAGAACCAACTTGTCCCTAGTCTCTAACCAACAATTGGGAGATATGTATGACCTTCCATGAAAAGCTTCAAACGGTGTCATCCCTATACTAGTCTGATAACTATTGTTATACGAGAACTTGACTAAGTGTAGATGGACTTCCTATGATCCCCCAAAATCTAACGCACAAGCTTGTAACAAACCCTCCAGATTTTGTTAACTCTTTCCGTTTGCCCATCTGTCTGTGGATGGAAAGTGGTACTCATCTTGAGCTTGGTTCCTACAATCTCCTATAGACTCTTTCAAAACTCACTAGTGAACAAAGAATCTCTATCACTAACAATACTACTAGGAATTCCATGTAGTTTAACCACATTCTTCATAAACAACTTCGTTAAAATATGTGTTGTCCTAGTTGACTTAACTGGAATGAAATAGGAATTCTTGGTCAATCTATCCACTATGACCCATATACTTTCAAGTCCTCTACTAGATTTTGGCAACCTGTCTATAAAGGATATAGAAAAAGAATCCTACTTCCATACCGGAATATCCAATGGCTAAAGCAACCCACTTGTCTTCTGATGTTCAGCCTTTACCTGTTGGCAGTTCAAACACTACTTCACTCATAAGCCAAAATCCCTTTTCATGCCTTCCCAGAATAAGCTTCTCTTCATATCCTAATACATCTTAGTTCCTCCTGGATGAATAGTGAACTTTAAACGATGACATTCCTCCAAAACTTCTATCCTAATGTCTCGTACATTGAGAACACATAATTTACCTTTCTTTCTCAACCGCCCGTTCTTGTTAAGACTGAAATCCTTTAAGTCATCGCTCTCGGTTCCATCCCTTAACTTCTTGATCCGTTCAACTAATACTAGATTCTCCTCCTGTTTAGAAGCTATCTTCTTAATCATTACTGGTCGAAATTCTAAATAAGAGAACTTAGCAGATTCTCTACTAGATCCATCCTTATATCTACACTACACTCTGCAAGTTGTGAATGCTTCCAAATCCGTCTGCTCAGCAATCATCGCCAACACTGTATTCTGATACTTCTTGCTAAGTGCGTCTGCCTCCTTAATATCTTTCCCTGGTGTGTACTTAATCCCAAAATCATAAGCATCAATAAACTCTAACCGTCTCCGCTGTCTCATGTTTAGCTCCTTCTGAGAGAACAAATACCTCAACGACTTATGATCCATTTATAACTCAAACCTCTCTCCCAAAAGGTAATGTCTCCATACCTTTAAAGCAAAAATCGCTACAGCTAATGCCAAATCATGCGTTCGATATCTAACCTCATGTGGTCTAAGCTGTCTAGAAGCATGGGCAATCACTTTACCTTATGCATCAACACAGCTTCTAATCCTGTTCCACATGCATAAGTATAAACTACCAAATCCTGATTCCCTTCTAGAACAACCAACACAGGTGCATGGTCAATAAGTGTTTCAAGCTCCAGTATGATTTCTTACACTTATCGGTCCATACAAACTTCACATCCTTTAGCCTTAGCTTGGTCATCAGTGCCGCTTTCCGTGAAAGATCCTATATAAATCTCCGATAATATCTGACTAATCCAAGAAAACTCTTTATCACAATCACTATCTCAGGCCTCTTTTATTATTCACTTCTTCAATCTTAGTCGGATGTACTGATAACCCTTTCTTTGAGACTACATGACCAAGAAACGTCACTTTCTTCTTCCAAAAATGGCACTTTGAAAAGTTCGCCTTCAATTAATTCTGCCTCAGCGTCTCTAGCACCTTTCTAAGATGATCTTTATGTTCCTTCTGATCCTTAGAGTATATCAGAATATCATCTATGAAAATCAATACGAATCTATCCAAGTGCTCTCTAAAAATTCAGTTCATCAAATCCATAAAGAATGCCGACGCATTGATTAGTCCGAACGACATAACTAACCATTTGTACGATCCATATCAAGTCCTAAACGCCGTCAAAGGAATACTATCCTCTGCTACTCTAAGCTGATGAAAACTTGTTGCCAAATCCAATTGAGAAAATACCCTGGCTCTATTCAGCTGATCGAACAAATCGCCAATTCTAGGCAGTGGATATCGATTTTTTATCGTCCTCTCGTTCAACTTACAATAATCGATACATGGCCTTAATGATCTGTTTTGATTTTTTAGCAAACACTATTCTCTAAGGTGAACTCATAGTCTAATAAAACTCTTGCCTTTCAATTCCACCCACTGTATCTTTAACTCCCTCATCTCTATAGGTTTCATCGAGCTTGGCGGTCTATTCACCGGTTCTGCTCCAGGCACCAAATCTATTCGAAATTCAATGGCTCGTTTCGGTGCAATCCTACTACTGGCTCAAAGACATCCACGAATTCTCTAACCACAAAAACTCGATTCAATTCGTCTTCCGACTCCATCACACCCAACGAAGCATTCACCTTACAACTAGGGTTTTCTATGGTATAAACTATCTGATCACTACAGTCAGGTTGTCTAAGCGATATTTTCATATCATGGAAAATATCCAAGCATCATACTCACTTAACCAATCCATATCCAATATAATTCCGAACCCTATAAAGTCAGACGTATGCAAACAGCAAACAAAGGTATGCCCTAACAAATCAAACTCTAAGTTGTCACACTTCATCCCAAGTGTCACTTACCCTCTTTTGCAACTCTTAAGGAAGTAACTAAATATAAGGGTTCTAGGTTAAGCTTATCTACCAAACTTCCGATATAAAAGAATGCAATGCATTAATATGAAACAGAACGCTAGAAAACATACCATGAATATGTAGCATACCTCCCAACACTGTCTTTTCTTTCTCCTACACTATTGGCTTCGAAGTAGCAGGTTCCAATGCATACACCTTGCTCTTTCCATCCGTAGCGGGCTCCTTGCATTGATTCTTATATGACCAATCTGATCGCAGTTGAAGCACCTAATGTTCTTCTTCTCGATCACTTCATTCGTCTTTCCTATACGACACTCATTAGCAAAATGCCACTTCTTATCGCACTTGAAGTAAACAACCTCAGACTTTCATTTCCTCGCTACTCCACCCTTCTTATGAAAGAATTTCCTCTTTTGGCTCTGCCCCACCTGGACCTCCTTAGCCATAATATTTTCCTGACAAGCAAGCATATCTCCATGTCTTAAAGCCATCTCTACTACGACATCACAATGGTCTCTAATATGAAGTAAGATAGCCCTTGCCAACTCAGGCTTCAAACCCTTGATAAACTCCTTATTGTGTATGTCATAGCATCCATACCTTGCTAACTCTTCAAACTTACTAGCATACTCCAAAACTGACATTTCTCCTTGCTCTAACTCAGTAAACTTTTTGATCAAAACAGACTGCTCCATCACAAACATGAACCGCTCCTGAAACCTCCTTTTAAACTTGCCTATGTCATCGTTTCCTCATCACACCAGTCGTCAAACTATTCCTCCAAAATCGTGCCGCTCCCTGAAGCTATCTCGAAGCAAGCCTCCTCTTCTGCTCATCATTGAGCCCTAAGTCAGCAAATATCATTTCACAATGCAGCAAGCAGTTCTCAACTTGTATAGCATCTTCAGTTCCAATATATGACCTCCCTCCAAGCCTAGCATAATCTCTACTCAAGTTAGCATAATGGTTGACCACCGGAGCTTCCTGAACTCCTACCCCAGCATTTCCTCCAACAACTCCAGCAGCAATTCCAGCTTGCATCATATTCACAAAAAAACCAATACATAGCTCCCACATCCAATTGTAGGACTCCAGCATCAACATTTTCAGCTTGAGCCTGACCTTGGTTCCTCCTCGTATTTGATTGGACAGTTCCATTTGTGGTGGTGTTGTCTCCTCCTAGGTTAACTCTTCATCTTCTAGCGTCCATATCAGTATTCAAGCCTTGTGAGATACAAAAGAATAGATTAAGAGAGATATGAGAATAGAGATATAGTGTATACTTATAGATAGCAAATACAAGTCCGTTACTATAGCATTACCCTATAACCTGATCTTACTCTAATTCCTTAGGATTATGTTTTCAAAATCATTTTTAGTTTAAAGTTTTTGATAAAACTATGCTCTGATACCAAGTTGTAACATCCCCTATTTAGAGGTCCAAAGCTAAGCGCTACAGATGATGCAGTCATCTGTAGTATTAACTTCTGATGACTAAATATGGCTATGCTAATGGTGTCTATAATATCAGAAACACTTGAATAAGAAACAAAATCACAGATTTCAAAACACATTTTTCATTACATTTCAAAACACATGTCTCATATCCAGATTACACAATCCCATAATGCTTCCCAAGTAAATACCAAATATAATTATTACATAAATACACCAAGAATGAGAAATGATGATGCCTCATTGGTTGACCAAAGTACTATATTTCCATAACCGACATAATACAACAGAGCGAAAATGAAACAAAAAAGGAACTGCAACTCCTAATTAGCTATCCATCAGCCTCCTACCGGTCTTCGGTAGCTTTATTTATTATCCTACTAAAAACCTGAAAACCTCAACCCTCAGCCTACTCAAAATCAATTTTGAGTACCCTAGAGTTTCTGGTATGAATAATTCTATACATCTCTGTTATTTGACATTAAGTGAGACAACATCGTTTAGCGTAACGGGTTTCCCTCACTAATATCTTTTAAAACATATCTTTTGCAAATCTTTTCCTACAACCAAAACTGGTTAAAAACTGTAAAGCGTTATTATGTAAGCATACATATGTGGTAATAAATGAACTATCCATTCGAACACTATAGTTTAGTTTGGCTAACTACTAACCTTTGGCTGACTCGGGCCTACCAGACAATATAATCAAAATAATCCAATATATGTTAGACACTCCTCTTTTGGATGGTCTATTCTTAACTATCTGTTAAAAATTCTTTTTCTAGACGGTATGTCCCTAACTAAACATCTCCCAGGGTCACCCGATCCTAATGGTAATACGGGATCACCAAAAACCTCTATATATACAAACATATACCCTTCCGTGTGTAATCATAATTTATTCTTACATTTGACAAAGCCCTACACATTGGAATTTTGGACTAAATTAGTTGGAGCCATGGTTTTAAATCTTCTATATATCGCCCGAGATCTCCTCAGAGATCACCTTTTCACACTTAAATGAGACGAGACATGAAATCTTCTCAATATCTCCCTCGACACTCATCTCGTTCAAGATATTCAAATCTCACGCGAAATGTGGATCGAAATCTCCATCCGAGATCTCACCCGAAATTATACATTTTATTTATTTTGCATAATATTTTTTTATTTTCATATTGATTCAAATAAACTAATCAATCCAATTATAATGTACCAACTTCTTGAACATATGTTTTACCTTTTATCTTAAGGAGTCATAGCGAAAGGCTTCACTTCTTGATTATGTTCAAATAAAAGGATATTATTCAATCATTACCAAATCAATTAAGCTAACCAAGCTACTAATCTTCTACTTTTTCCATTTAAATCAAGTATGTTGCCATTTTATTTTTACTAAGAAAGTTATAACCTTTAAATAAATTTATGACACATCAATTTTAGACACATAAGTATATCCGAGATATTCCCGAGATGCACTATAAGACTCAAGATGTCAATCCGAGATGTATACCTGATATGTACTCATCTCATCCGACATCTCCCCCAGTAGGAGATAACTTGTGTAAAAATTCCAAGACAAAACTTGATCGAAATATGATATTTAAAACCTTGGTTGGAGCTAATAGCTAATGTATAGGGCATGACCCTTTGCCAGTCTCATCTGGTATTCAATTATTTGAGTCATTGTACTTAGGGAGACCTTCCTTCAAATTTTCCTTGAAAACCTTTTCAAACCGATTTAAAGCCTTTAAATGAAACCTAAACAAGGAAAATATATACTCTATGCTTTACTCAAACACCTAGCTATGTTATATATACTTTACTTAGATCTTTGTTGATTAAAACATTTTAACCTTTGAAAGTATCCCTTTCGAATCCATTGAAAGCATCACTTTCAAAACCAAGTAAAACTCTTCATTTAACCTAGGCCGAAAGGTCAAAACATTCCTTTCAAAACCATTCAAAATCTTCCTTTCGAGACCATTGAGAAAACTTCCTTTCGAAAGCTTTAAACTTAGACATCTTTCTTTTAAAGCCTATAAACATTGCCTTTTGAAACCTTTGGAAAACCTTTCCTTTAGATCTTTCAAAACCTTTCCTTTAGATCTTTCTAAACCTTTGGAAAACCTTTCCTTTTAGATATTTCGAAACCATTGGAAACCATCCTTATAAACCTTTCAAAACCATTGGGGAACCACCCCTTCAAAACCATTCTTTAAAACCTTTCGAAAGTATCAAAACCTTTATAAATAAAACAAACTTTTCATAAGCCTTTGGGTTCAACTTAAATAATTCGAAAAACATCTTTCGAAACCATTTAAAATCATCTCTTTCGAAACCATTTGGATTATCCTTCAATAGAAAAAATGGTCATTAAAACATTTAAGTGGAAATCATTCATTTCGAAAGCTATTCCTTAGTAAAAAAGTGATGATGTCGAAACCATGCCTTTTGAAAGCATTAGAGAAGTGGTCAAGTTTAAAACAAGGTTCACCTTCCGAAACCATTGACTTCAAAAGGTAAGAAAAGCGACAGCTAGGAGTTTCAACCTGTTCGAAAGCAATTACTTAAAACTAAAGGTGCAGCCCATTTGAAATATTCATTTGAAAACATTTGACCAGGTCGGAAGTCAACCAAGTCGAAAGCACTTCCTCCGAAAGTAAAGCAGGCGCTATTTCTTTTAAAACTAAGACATGCTTCGACCCTATCAAAACCCAACGTTTTGACGCAGTTACTTCTGCCTTTGTGTAGTTTGCCACGTACCTAGTGTATTGATACCATACGCATTGGTTTTGAAACTGATGGAGGCAGAACATCTAGATTGGAACCCTTGTGCCAAAAGGTGGTGAAACATGCCAAAAGCATGTAAATTTTGTTTTTAGCTTAAAAGAGAAATACTTTTGAACTAGCCTGCTGTGTTTTTCATATTCTTATTGGTTTCTAATTTTCTTTTCTAAAAGTGCTTTCAAAATTTCAGAGTTAAACAATTTATTTATTTTACAAAATACCCCTTCTCCTTTGACAAATATATAAAAGATTTAAGTTATATACCTTAAATAATTTTATATATCTATGAAAACACTTAGGAAAATTTTACAAAAATTCTAGAAAATCACTTTTAGTATGTTTTCTAACACATATTAATTTCAGACCCGAAATAATAATTATTTAGCCATAAATAATTTAAAACCCAAATAATCATTTTTTCACTAGATAATTAATATAAATCCACATTAATTCAGATTATTATGAAAATTGAAACCCATCTCTAAAATATTATTACTGATCTAGATCTAAAATCGTAAGGCATTTGATTGTCATTTAATAGGGTTTTCATGTCAAAACATATCATAAAATCTATATGAACAATCATAAATCATCAACAAGCATATATAAACATTTAATTCTTCAAAATCATGGCAAAACTTCGTAGAACTATTCAGATTCGTCTTAAAACCGAATTTTTTTAAGAAAAGTGAGATACTGTCATTATTCACCTTAGCTTTGAGATTAAGGATTTAAGATTTGAGTGAATTTGATTTTGATTTACCTCCTTCCTTTTTCTTTCCTCCTCTAGTTCTTTAAAATGGCGGCCGACTTCTTCTTTATTTTAATTTTGAAAGTAAAATGAATACTGAGCAATACACCGCTAAGAGTTTAGGGGATAAGAATATCCTTCTTCATATGTTACCCTTTATCTATTTGCCTTAACATTTTAATGCTTTAGTTCGACTGCCCTAATTAAAATAAAATCTCAATCCCTTAATCATCACATTATTTTATTTAATTTAGCCAATTACATATACTAAATAATGTTACTAAAAATTAGGGTCGTTACACCGCTCTTTGTAGAACCCAAAAAGTCATCTCATAACGACGATTTACTTCCGAATACCACAAAAGACAAACCGCCGAGGTAAAATTAGAACAAAACAATATAACACATCGATATGGTCTTGCATTGGAATGACAATATATAATATACTAAATATACATAAACATAATAAAATAATAATATATAAGAGACCGCACTAGTGGAAGCAACTGATAAATAAGTATCGGTATAGAAAGTCAGAATACATCTACTCCAAGAAGAATAGAGTTCTGAATAAATATATGATACAATGGTCATATATACAAATAACAAGTTTGTCATGTACTGCTAAGATATCGTATATATCTCAAAATATCAATGTCGTGCCTCCCCAGCAGTGTATTCTAAAGCACCCGACCCACTAACTACTCAATCGAGTACCCAAGAGTTGTCATGACATAAACAGACAAAGGCAAAATGCAGATCATACATAAAGTCTAGTGTGAGGAGAACTATCTCAAAATACTGTATATCAAAACTATATACAAATAAACAGGAACAACTAAATCACAACCGACCCTCTCCATAAATGTGGCTTAGAGGTAATCTTGATCATCCATAAAAAAGTATAATAAATCCATCCAAAAGATAGGAGATCATACCATAACCCGTCCTTCTCCTGTAATCAAAGAGCCAACATAACTAATATAATATGACTGGCACGTGACCATATACTATGATAAAGGAAATCGTAGTATATAAGTATAGAAGTAATAGAAGTGTGATAATATAAGTCTACGCTATGCTCCACACGGTGATAATCAATATAGTACAAGCACAATATAATAATGGAGGATAACTAAGTAATTCAAATCAATACCCATCATTACTAACGGGTGGAGTCAACAATGAACACCTATCACGATCCAACGCTTCAAGATGAATTGGGTCAATATGCTAACATACTCAGACATTCGTCGTGGTCCAATAATAAATAGTGTCAGCACAATAACGTACCCAGACATCTATGTTGATCGTATAATAAATAAAGTCGGCATACTAACGTATTCAGACATCTATCTTGATCTTATAATAAGTTGAGCCAGCACACTAATGTACTCAGACATCTACCACGATCCAATGATAAATAGAGTCAGCACACTAACGTACCCAAATATCTATCTCGAGCATATATTAAATAGAGTCAACACACTAACATACCCAATCATCTATCTCGATCTTATAATAAGTAGAACCTGCACACTAACATACTTATACAACTATCATTATTTAATAATAAATAAAATTCGCACACTAACGTACCCAGACAGTTATAATAATCCTATAATGTGTACGATCATTAATATAACACAGGTACGATGTATTGTCACTATTATAAGATTGATAAAATTTATCTAATTTTATTAACCCTAGGGTTAACCCATAAAGATATTGAATTCATTCCATTCAATCATACACACTCGTTGGACGTGATCGTGTGACCAATCGTCGTGCCGACCCCGTACTTATTCATTATTGATTCGAAAGGAATAATCCAGCATTTGCATTCAAGTCTCGAGCTCCACCTTGTGCCCTGCCTCCCAGACTAGTCTAGAGCCTCCTTGAAGTCGTGCTAAGACACCACAAAGAACCACACTCAAAAGGGGAAGACATTCCTCGAAGTTTTTTTACTGTCCGAGGGTTCGGTCGACTAAGGGTTTCATTTAGTTGACTGAGCCCAATAAACTGAACTCAATTTTCCCAGTCCATTGTTTTGGAATCCCCCTTGGTCAATTCTTCCACACTAGTTCAGTCGATTGAAATTGCTAGGTTTTGATAATGAACCTGGGTAGGGAGTACATCCACCAAACTATCACCAATTCACGTGTCATTTTCTCGAACGTTTTGCCCAATAAGTTGCCTTACTTCTAGAGCCAAACTCCATCCCATCGTACTCTATTGGGATTCATTTCTTGATGTTTTGGATGTGAATTCCATAAGTATTCAAAAACCAGTTTTGACATAAAAATCCACTCTTTGCACGAGTAGAGTTCGACGGGAGATTATAGCGACTCGGTTTCTTCTAACACGCCAAAATGACATACCCTGCCTTCTTGCCTTATGCATGACTTGTAAGTGTGTCGATACACTCATCCATGCACACCGAGGCACACATGTTCACATAAACACACTATAACTTCACAAGTCACATTTTGGACTTTATCGGAGCGATTGCTTAACCCGGTGTACTCCATGCAGTTTAGGGAATGCGATAGTTACTATGGCTATGTGAAATACGTGCAACGAACTTGTATGCAATAGTATTTCCATATAATCAAACAATCGATATATATGTATGTGTGTGTGTATATATACACACAATGACTCTTACTACAATTCACACAACGTATTGAACGTTCTATATCTTCGAATACAAGTATATGTATTGTTAGCACCAGAATTGGTCACTAACACCCTTGAGATAGATTATGTAGAGAGATTAATGAAGAAAGTAAATTAAAACAGGGAATTGTATGCTAAATTAAATGCAAAGACAAAAACACGGGATTTATAGTGGTTCGGCGTAACTGCCTACGTCCACTTTGAAGTTAATCTTTATTGCTTTACTCAACAATTGATTACAGATACAATCCGTACACCAACTACTTGAATACAAATTCTAAGTAAAGAGAATGAGTCTTGAATGCGGCAGAGTTTCCCCAGTGTTCTCGAAAAAAAGGTCCCTTTCACTGTGCCTCTGCATCTTTATTTATAGATGAAGATGGGTTGGACTTTCCTCTTGGGGCTAGGAGTAAGATACCTCGGCCCGTAGTAAGTGACTTCTGTATGCCGAGCCACAGATGCCGAATGACAATTGCCAAACCACGTACGTAGGACGAACGACATTCATATGCCGACCAAGGAAGATATGCCGAACGACTTACTTATGCCGAGCGAGGCTTGAATGCCGAACGAGACTTGAATGTCGAGCGAGGCTTGAATGTCGAGCGAGGCTTGAATGCCGAAGAGCTTGAATGCCGAACGAGGTTTGAATGCCGAGCAAGGCTTGAATGTCGTGCGAGGCTTGAATGCTGAAGGAGGCTTGAATGACGAGCGAGGCTTGAATGCCGAACGAGGCTTGAATGCCGAACAATGCCTTAATGCCGAATGACTTCTCTATGTCGATCGAGGCTCTATGCCGAACGATGCCTCAATGCCAATTGATTACAGATACAATCCGTACACCAACTACTTGAATACAAATGCCAAGTAAAGAGAATGAGTCTTGAATGCGGCAGAGTCTCCCTAATGTTCTCGAAAAAAAGGTCCCTTTCACTGTGCCCCTGCCTCTCTATTTATAGACGAAGATGAGTTGGACTTCCCTCATGGGCCTAGGAGTAACATACCACGGCCCGTAGTATGTGACTTTTGTATGTCGAGCCACAAATGCCGAACGGCAATTGCTGAACCACGTACCCAGGCCGAACAGCATTCGTATGACGACCGAGGAAGAAATGTCGAACGACTTACTTATGCCGAGCGAGGCCATATGCCGAGCGAGGCTTGAATGCCGAACAAGGCTTGAATGCTGAGTGAGGCTTGAATGCCGAATGAAGCTTGAATGCCGAATGAGGCCTGAATGCCGATCGAGGCTTTATGCCGAACGATTCCTCAATGCCGAACGACTTCTCTATGTCGATCGAGGCTCTATGCCGAACGATGCCTCAATGCCGAATAAGGCAACATGCCGAGCAATTCTTTATGCCGGACGAGGCCAGATGCCGGGCAAGGTCTACGCCGAGCGAGTCTTTATGCCGAGCGATGCTCTTTCTAGGTGATTCATGCGCTACTGTCCCAATTACATGGGTAACACTTGCCCCCCAAAGTGTGTCGGGTGCGACAACATGACACGCTTTGAGTTAATATCCAATTTTTGTCTTTTCCTTTGTGACATGCACATGGAAACATTCCACATGGATGCCTTGCGAGGCGTTTAGCAAGTCGCATGTCACTCGGCATAAGTATGTCGAACCATCGAGATACCTTGACCGGGTCCATCGGTCAATGCTTGTTCAACTTCTCTTTTCTCTATATAAGCCACTACTCCTTCCTCCTCCCCTTTTACTTTTACCTCCGCTCTACAGAACTTACGAACTCGCCTCCCACTAGACTTAACTATTTATCCATCCCTTCTCTTCTCGAATTCATTACATTGTCTCGCCTCCATCCCCAATCAATGAATCCGATCAGAGTCATGTTTCCTATTTCATAACCTCCCCAAGTTTCGAATCATTTGTTAGGTAATGACCTCTCCTTTAAACACTTTATCTCGATTAGGAAACTTAGCACGAGATGCAAACTCGTGAATCTTCGTAGAACTAAGAACAGTTGGAACCACATGGATAAGGACAATGAATTCGAGGTTAGGACATGTCTTAGGGCTAGGTGGAGTGGTGGAAGGAAGGAGGTGTCAAAGGTGTTTAGGACATGAGGGAGTGAGAAGTAGTGGAGTTATGGGGTGCAAGTTAAGCATGGTGTGCGAGTCGGAGGAGAAATAGCTGTGGCTCGGCATTACTCTCACATGCCGAACGACGAAGAGAGATTGGAGGAGAGTAATGAGTCATGCCGAACGACAAAGAGAGAACGATGGAGAGGAACAAGTTTTGAGCTTATAGGGCCGAGCGGTGCGGCTCGGTACTGTCGCGGGTCGACATGATCATGGCTCGGCATGACTGCATCATGCCGGACGATGAGGGGTGAGTGAGGAAAGTTTAGGTGATCACTTAACCGAGTTTCTCGAGTGTCATTGGCATTAAGTCTTGAAATATATAGCAACAGTCATAACCATTCCAACTCGAACGTAACCCATGCTGACTTGACTAACTTACCATGCCTAAACATGTGATAAAGACAAGGACAAGGACTTAGGCATATAAACATATCGACTATTCCGGACTGACAAATCTCTGTCTCAAGAAATATAAATCTGAATTTAACTCGATAAAAACAGACTACGGCCTCGATATATATTATGAAATTCCAAGTTTAAAATTAAAAACCACCATGGACACCTGCACTTTACTTTATCTTATTAGTTTTACGGCCATAAATCCTTTGACATTTACACTCGAACGATTGCACTAGTTCACACACTACACGAGGGAGTATTTTTGTTGTTAATTCTAATATCGATTGTTTTTCGAGTATAGTTCAAATAGGTGTCTCGTCAGATCCAACACTCACTAGAGATGTCCAAAAAGTCAAGTTCTGCCACGGTCTCGGACAGACCTGAGTTGACTTCTCGACAAGAAGTAGTTGGAACTTCAAATCCATCAACCATTCATGTTCAACATATTCCGAGTCGTGCAATCACATCAGTCAACTTGGCTTCCGATGCCTTGGATGCAGCGATCTTTTTAGATGATCCGATCGATTCTCAGGCCTTGAGAATTAACGAAAGAACGCTTCACCGTATATGCTCGGTACACGGGATTCCTTTCGACGACGTGTTGTTTCCATCGGGACAGGATTGTCCTCACCTACCCCATTCGGATATATAGCCTGTAACGGATTCATGTGTTGGGTCGGTAGCGTGCCGCCATTCAACTCCTTTCTTTGGGACCTATTACGATATATCGAGATCGCCCCATTGCAATTACATCCAAACAACCACACATTCACATACGACACTTGCATTCTCTTCATGAGTGTCCTTTTCAGGCTCCCGACTCCTGGCAATATCTGCTATATCTATCGCTTCAAGAGACGGTCAGATAACCCATCTTTTGTATTCCTCGAGCTGCATAGCAAGTGTCAAATTTTGACTGGGTCATGGAGCAAGTTCGCGCAGTATATGTAGGAGTGGTTCTACGTGTGCTGTCCTCCCGGGTTTGTGAGAAGATGGGTTGAAGGGAGTAAGTCTTTTTTCTGGATCAATACCCATGTTTGGCGGAAACTGCACCTTTTCTAACTCTTTCTCTACTTTTACAGGTATCATTCCACGTCCCGAAGGCTCCGAGTATTCTGAAGTTATCGAAGCTATCCGAGCTATCCCCGTGGAAGACTGGGACATCAGATCTCTCATTTCGAATGAATCGCTCACGAAGTTTGGGCTGCTGGTGGAAGGTCGCCGAATAAGCCTCCCTCAAGGCATCACTATAACCAGGCCTGCTTCGGGCAAAGGAAAAAAGCAGGCTGGGTCTTTAGCACATAATTCCCCTAACACACTAGAAGAGGTGGAGATAAAGAAGCTGAAACGCCTGAAGTATAGGGTGAAAATGTTAGTCCCGCTCGGGACCTGATAGTTGAGGTTCATGCCATCGAAACGACACCTTCCCCTTCAAAGGGAAAGAAGAAATTGACCTACAAGCTGAGGAAGAAAACAGTGGGTGGTACTTCTAAGGTCACCCTTATTTCCGTTGAGAGAGAACCTTCCTCACAACACGTAGAGAGTTCTTTGAAAGACCTGTCGAACCTCACTATACCAGATCTGCATAACTATGGTTTCGACGATCCGGAGGCCCTTAAACTTCATTCGCCCACAAGAGGCGATACAAGCGCTCAAGCCCAAAACCAGGGAGAAAAATACTCCTATTAGTAAAGATAAAGAAACTGGTCCGCCGAGGGGAACACTAGGACATACACAAACATGTGCACTTCACCTTGCACTTAAATTTCTGCCATCACTCTACTCTTTGCGGACTTGTCGTTATTTAAATTCTATACAGGTAATATGGGGCGTACATACGGACTTGACCATCTTCGTGGTTCATCTATTTTTAACCACTCCGGCCGGGATTCGGGTTCCGGCAAATGTCGAGACAGAGATGACACCGTCAATCGAGACTACCGCCACCCAGAATCATCCTACCAAAGAAAAACCTGTAGCCAGTCCTCCTACCCTCGTGATCCTCCTCCTCAATCGGAGCAGTGCAAAGAGAAGTCTACAAATAAGGAGTCCCATCCTGAGGCCCATCGGGATCAACTCTCCAGTTCATCCAGTACCAGGCAATCCCGGGATCCCCATAGAAAACCTGTAGTCTCCAGGCAGACTCCTTCCGCTCATGTATCTGATTCATCGATAGCAGAACGACTTGCCGAGCTTAAAGCCACGTTCCCAAAGATATGCTTCAATAGCCTGAAATTTCTCCCGACGATTCATCAGATTCCGGGATATGTCAAACAAAGCGCTATTGCTTGTACTAAAGACGTCTTTGTCCAGCATGATGCGTTCATTCACGTAGCCAAAAAAGTCTCAGAAGTCTCTGTCGAGCGTCAGCACGAAATTGATCGCCTGAAGCTCGAGGCTATTCATGATAAAGACATTATCAAAGCTTAAGATGAAGAGCTTTCTTCGTACAAATCTCAGCTTGAATCCGCCCAACAAAGTGCTAAAGATACTGCGGAGGCCGTCAATCGTCTGGAGACAACTCATAAGAAAGAACTTGACGAAGCAGTCCAACGCTGTGGGGCCCTGGTTTTGGAAAAGGATTCAGGTAGAAGGAAGGGATGCATTTACCCTTCGAGTCAAAGAGTTAGAAGATCAACTTCGCAAAGAGAGAGGGGAAAAAACTGCTGCCTAGGAAGAGTCGCAACGGTATTGCGACGAGATTGTTGCTACGCGACTCCTGAAGACAAAGCTCGACGACGAGCTCTCTAAGGTTGGGATGCTAAAGGATGAAGACCGTGAAGAGGGCAAGAGAATAGCATCCATGGAGATTGACTCCTGCCTTGAGGCAGCTACAAAGGCTGGCGGGGAGGAGATTAAGTGCATGTTTGACCCACTTATAGCAGAATTCAACACTCACGTCCTCATGCATTGGGACTTAACTTTTCTTAGCGAGGGCTACCTTGACCCCTAGCCAAGGCATGCGAGACTTTAATATACATCAAGAAGGTCGAGCTGGCCACCGAAGAGGTTGACGAGGAGGCTTTGGTGAAAGAATTTCTCAGAGGGAACGAGCCTTCAGACTTGTCGGCAGCGAAGGCTCTCTACTGCAAAGGTTCTCCCTCATGCAAAGGAAAAGATGTCATTGCCGGTCCGTCTGGAACCGAATCTCCAACCCTTACTCCTACTTAATCGGCTAATTGGCCAGTACTCGATCCATTCGAGCAACCCACTGGTTATGACCCAAAAGACCCTGGCTTCGGCATTCACGTTCTATCTCCCATTCTAGTGGGTGAAACCCCATGGACGGTTGAGAGCCAGCAAGAAACCGGTAAATAACTTTTCTTCTCAAAGTTCAAAGAGCCATTGTTCTTGGCATGAGTTCATTATATTCTAACATTTGTCTCTTATGATCTTGCGTAGGTCGCTCGGACCCCGAGCCCACTCCGAGCAGCGGTTATGCCAAGGAGAAGAAGGAGAAAACAAGCGAGGCTACTCATGCGGGAGAGACTCACAGTCCAGATGCTCAAGTGATCAAGGCGCTTGATGAAGATAAGTCTGAGACTTCGTCTCCCGTTGAAGGAAGTTATGAAATTGAAATCACAAGCACCTCTGGACACACTTCTAAAATGAGCATGAAGGAGCAGCTCATGGAGGAAAAGAAAAAGATAGCTGAAATCAAAGTCGAGCCCCGAGTCATGGACCTAGATGATCCTTTGTACTAGCCTTTGAAGGTCATATTCCCTGGTGGTTCCAGACCACTAGAGGTCCCTCGTACTTTCTCTATTGTTACCTCCCCATCAAGGAAAACTTCCAAAAGAAAATGCATGGGGGAGGAATCATAAGAGAAGATGAAAGAGGAAAAGAAATCGAAGAAATCAAAGAAGTAGCTGCTACACTCGTTCAATGAGAGTCAGCTTATATTATGTAATTATTTTTATTTATTTTCAAAGTCAATGTAGATAGACTTTTGACCTCAAGTTTTGGAGGAGTTGTAGTAGGACTCCTTTTTGGATTAATAAATGAAGTTTAGTTTATTTGTCTTTCAAATGACTTTTGTTGTTCAGCTTTCTGTATTATTGCGGTAAAAATCCAAGCTTTTGGGGGTTACATAAACCCCCAATTCATCTTCATATAACTTGGGAATTTTTTGAAAGTGTACATCCTTTATTCCATGCTTCAGGTACTTAGAATATTTCTCAGTCCGTACGCCGAGGACTTGATGACTTCCAATCAATCGCACTCGAATCTGCACTCCGGTAACTTAGAGATTTTTAAGCCGTCCATATTCTAGTCCACACTCTGGGGACTCATAGTACTCCAATCCGCACTCAGGGGACTTGGATATTTTAAGTTGTTTATACTCTAGTCCACGCTCAGAGGACTCAGAGTACTCCAGTCCGCACTCAGGGGACTTACAGATTTAAGACGTCTATACTCTATTCCATGCTCAGGGGACTCAGAGTACTCCAGTGCACACTTAGGGGACTTGGAGATTTTAAGTCGTTTATACTCTAGTCCGCACTCAAGGGACTCAAAGTACTCCAGTCCGTACTCAGGGGACTTGGAGATTTTTAGTCGTTTATACTCTAGTCTGCACTCAAGGGACTCAGAGTACTCCAGTCCGCACTCAGGGGACTTGGAGATTTTTAGTCATTTATACTCTAGTCCGCACTCAGATGACTCAGAGTACCCCAGTCCGCACACAGGGGACTTGGAAATTTTTAGTCGTTTATACTCTAGTCTGGACTCAGGGGACTCAGAGTACACCAGTCTGCACTCAGGAGACTTGGAGATTTTAGTTTTTATGCACGTTCGTAGGTCAGACAGAATAATGTAACTCTAGTTTTCTGTTATAAAATTATCATACACGGAGACATCAATAATTCATGGAAAAATGGCTTCAGGCCTTTATTAATGAAGCAAGCTAAATTGTCTTATTACATGCTGAAAACTAAGAATCAATGGAATGAAAACATACTGAATATAATTGCAACAAAGATACAAAATAAATAGACAAAATATAATAATGTCGCAGATGCTCGACATTGCATGCTCGGGGGAGTGTCGCACCATCAACGATCGCTAGCTTGAAAGTTCCTTCTCCAAGCCTCCGTTCGATGACGTACGGACCTTCCCATGTGGGATTCAGATGCGATGAGACCGGAAAAACTCATTTCAAAACGAGGTCGCCCACGTCGAAGACTCTTGGCCGGACCTTTTCTTTATAATATCGAGCAACTCGGTGTCTATACGCGGCCGCTCTTAAATCAGCTTCTTCACGTTTTTCATTAATGAAGTCCAGCGATTCCAGCAACAGTTCCCGATTCATCTTGGGGTCATAATGAGTTACCCGATGTGAGTGAACTTCAAGTTCTACGGGTATAACAACTTCTATGCCATATGACAACGTGAATGGAGTGTGGCCAGTCGTGGACTTGTGGGTGGTTCTTCAAGCCCAAAGTGCTATTGGAAGTTCATCAACCTAGTTGCCTCTAGCCTTTTCCAAACGCTTTTTTAATATGGACTTGATTACTTCGTTCATGGCTTTCACTTGTCCATTGGCTTTTGGATGAGCAACTGCTGCAAATCTTTTTTCAATGCCATACTTTTGACAAAATTCTTTAAACACATTGCTTTCGAATTGAGTTTCGTTGTTTGTAATGATAGTTTGTGGAAAGCCAAAACGGCATATAATGTTTCATACAACGAAATTAATGACCTTCTTGGTGGTGATTATGGCCAAAGCTCTACTTCTGCCGACTTAGTAAAGTAATCGACCGCAACTATCGCGTATTTTGCACCACCTTTGGATATGGGTAAAGAACCGATTATGTCGATTCCCCATATTGCAAACGGTCAAGTACTAACAGCATTCTCCTTCATAGACTTCCTTCAGGACTCATTTTATCTCATCGTGGTCAATGCACTGGATAAGGGGGTCCAGAATCCCCTCTGACACATTATTCTGTCCTACATCACATATCATGAAGCCTCACGAACGACTTGTCGTCTTCCGCTCCTTCTTTCGAGCAAGACCTCAGGTAGCAAGTATTGCTCGAATGGGGTCACCCATGACTCCTCCTTGAATTCTGTTTCTAACACGAAATCTACCTCCATCATATTATATTCGAAGTATGTAAGGTTTCAATGGGAACCAATCCCATGTGCTATGCATCGCCAATGCTCGCAAATTTTGCCAATGAACGGGCTTCTTTGTTTTGTTCACGCGGACATGCAAAATATCATAATATTCTAGATTTGCTAGCAGCTCTTGAACCCGTGTAAGGTATGGGGTAAGTCTCTGTCCCTTCGCTTGATAGTCCCCCTGCAACTGATATACGACCAGTTGTGAGTCACAAATGATTTCAACAGATTGTACCCCCAGTTCTCTGATAAGTCTCAAGCTAGCAATCAATGCTTCATACTCGGCTTCATTATTTGTCGCTGGAAATTCGAGCTTCAAAGCATAACAAACTGATCGGTTTTCAGGAGTCACAAGAACAATGCCAGCTCCCGGGCAACGGTTGTTAGATGCCCCATTGGTGTACATCTTCCATCGAACAGGAGGTATGACATTGTTGCCTTCTGATTCGTCTGACATGGTGAATTCAACAATGAAGTCTGCTAGCGCTTGCCCTTGTATGGCCCTTCATTGTAGGTAGGTAATATCGAACTGACTCATCTCGATATTCCATTTTAACATCCTTCTAGAAGTTTTCAGTCATTGGAGTACCTGCCGCAGGAGTTGATCAGTATAAACATTGATTGAGTGTGCCTGAAAGTATGGCCAGAGCTTGTGTGATGCAATACCAAGCAATAAGCTAGTTTCTCAACCTTAGGTTAATTTCTTTCTGCCCCCGTTAAATGTTTACTGATAGTACACCGGCTTCTGAACTCGGTCCTCCTCGCAAACCAGAGCTATACTGATAGCATGCTGGGATACAGCCAAGTACACGTACAACATCTCATGGTCTATCGGTTTCGATAATATCGAGGGACTTTCCAAATGCCTTATTAGAGCTCGGAATGCTTCCTCACAGTCGGATGTCCACTCGAATTTTCTCTTTCCTTTCTTTATTACATCAAAGAAAGGAATACACATATCTGTGTATTCCTTTCTATGAATCGACTCAGCACGGCCACCTTCCCATTCAAGCTTTGTACTTGTTTTATAGTTTTAGGCACTTGTATGTCTCGAATAACTTGGGTCTTCTTCGAGTTTGCTTCGATTCCCCACGCATTCACAATGAAACCCAAAAACTTCCCTTACGCAACGGCAAAGGAACACTTAAAAGGATTGATCTTCATCCCATAATGTTTGAGTATATCAAACATCTCTGTTAAGTCCCGAATGTGGTCGTTTGACTGCCGTGACTTCACGAGCCTGTCATCCACATAGACTTCCATTGTTCTACCAATCTGGTATTTAAACATTCGATTCACCAGATGTTGATAAGTTGCACCCGCATTTTATAATCCGAAGGGCATCACTACATAGCAATATAACCCAACGTCCGTGACAAAACTAGTGTGTTCTTGGTCAGGAATGTGCGTTGGGATCTGATTATATCTCGAGTATGCATCAATAAATGACAGTAACTCGTGTCCAACCGTTGAGTCGACAAGCTGGTCGATTCTGGGTAAAGGGAAACTTCCCTCGAGCTTGCTTTGTTCAAACCAGAGTAATCAATGCAAGTTCTCCACTTCCCATTCTCTTTCTTTACTACCACAGTGTTGGACACCCATTCAGGGTAGAGGGTGTCCCAGATGAACTCATTGGCTTTGAGTTTGTCCACCTCCTCTTTGAGAGCAGCGGACCTCTCTGGGTCCATGCCTCTCCTTTTCTGTTTTACAGGAACGTACTTCAGGTCTATGTTTAACATACGACTCGTAATAGCGGGAGAAATCATGCACATATCCGAATGCGTCCAAGCGAAAACATCCAGGTTCGCTCGGAGGAAATCAGTGAGATCCTCGGCCATTGACGGGTCGAGTTGTGATCCAATCTTGAGTACTCATGATGGGTCATCACGGCGGACTGGAATGTCAATCATCAGTTCAGCCGATGCTGCTTTTGCTTCCTTTAGTTCACCATCATCGTCTCTCGGATCTATGCCTCTATAGATCCAAGAATGTCATTTGAGCTAGGGCTCGGGCACCACTTGTCAATTATCAGTATCCTGGATGTGGACGGAGCTGTCCGCAACCTTTCCTTTCTCTCTCCACTGGGCGTCTCTCAGCCCAGCCACATAGCATATACGATCGGTCGCCTTATCGCCATGCACCACACCAACTCCTTTATCTGTCGGGAACTTCAAAGCCAAACACCATGGGGCCAAAGCTGCCCTAAACTCCGCCAGGGCTGGCCTACCTAGAAACACATTATATGGAGAATCAACATCCAACACTATAAAATGTAGGATTCGCACCCTCCTACGCTCACCTTCTCCCAGTTAAACTGGCAACTCAACATAACCCACTGCATCAGTCGCTGCACCATTAAAGCCATGGATACGGGCTTTAGATGGCTTTAAATCTTTTCTCACCATCTTCATTTGGTCGTATGCCTTTTTGAAGATGATATTAACGGAACTTCCACAATCAATTAAAATTCTTTTCACATATGCTGTCCTGATTATCGCAGATATGACCATCGGGTCGACGGTAGGAGCTTCCACCTTGTCCGCATCCTGGCTCCTAAATACTATATCGTCTGTCATCATGCGTTGTTACTTAGCGGGGGTCCCATCCTCCATATTCGAACCACACTCATAAGTTGCATGCCTTAAGGAGTTAGCATACCGCTCCATTTCCTACCAGTTCTTGTCTGCAGGATGAGGTCCGCTGATGATAGTGTTTATGACCAGTCACCCTACAGTTCTTGCAGGCTTCTCTGGAAGGCGTAGGGCCGGCCTGTGTCCGGGGTCTGATGTTTCTTGCCTTCCTTCCTACAGGTTCTTGACAAACTCCTGCAATTTTTTCTATCTAATCAGCTTTTCAATGGCATCGTGGAGGTGTCTACACTCCTTTATATTATGCCCGTAAGCCTCATGGAAGCGATGACACTTTTTAGTCCGCTTCTGTTCCTCTGTTGACTCCTTTGGGCGAGGCTTTCTGTATTGAAAAGTGTTACAGGTTGACAGGTAAATATTCTCAAGAGATGCATTCAGTGGGGTGTATTCGTTGTAGGTTTGCATCCTTGGCTTCCATTTCCCTGCTTTTCTTTTCTTTCCTGGATTTCCTCCTTCGGACCCTTTAGATTGCCCAAGCTTGTTCTGGACATTAACTTGAACCTTTCCCGAGTTATCACCGGATTTTTCACGGCGGTGTTACTTTTCATAGTCTCCTCAACATGCCCTGGTGCCTTACCTTGCCTTGTCTATCTAGCTTCCTCCCTCCTTATGAATTGATGCGCCTTTAAATAGAAACGCTCCAGCGTAGTTGGAGGCTTTCCTGCCAACCAATCTCCAAACTCTGAATCCGGATCTACTCCTCGCATTACCACCATCAAAATTACATGGTCGTTAGGGTAGCTAACTTCAGTAGCCGCAACATGAAATCTTTGCAAGTACTCTTTCAATGACTCCCTCGGAGCCTGTATTACACTAGATAAGGACATCACATCCTTAGGACGAGTGGCATGTATCCTGAATTATTATGCAAACTTCGTTGCCAACTCATCAAAGCTGGATATAAACCGTGGAGGAAGTCGAGTGAACCACATATTGGCGATTCCAGATAAAGTGATCGGGAAGCATCTACACCTGATTGCATCATTCACTCCAGTTGAATCCATCATCCACTCATACCTCATCACGTGCTGCCTAGGGTCGGTCTTTGCTTCGTAGGCCGGGATAGTTGGCATGCTAAACATCCTGGGGTACTCGGCCTGTAGAATAGTATCCGTGAATGGAGTATGACTCCTGGATATCCCCCAATCTTCATTGGTCAAGCCTTGATTCTCTCTCATCAACTGTCTGACCATAGTTGATATGTCCGGAGTTGTATGGAGGATGGAAGGTTGGACTCTGTTCTATAGGACCGATCAGGTTGGTGTCTCCTTTGTTGGCGGTCTATCAAACGTGTATCTTGGGGACCAGCTTCACTGGGGTCTTGGTGAGCCGGACGTCCAGTCTCCACACGTGCTCCAGCTCATAAGTTTCCCGTTCTGGCTTGAGTGTGGCCTTCAAGATGTAAGTGATCCCTAGTTGATCGATCAGTAGTACCTGCTTGTGCAGTTTTCGTTTTGCGACGTATACGCCTGGGAGGTTCATCGGATGAAGTCGAACTATTAGATGAAGAATAAGAAATGGGTTACCTCAAACATTCTGATTCTGTTGCTGTGTAAGCTGAGCCATGAGGTTGGCATTAGCTTGAATTTGTTCATCAAGTTGTCTTCTGCTTTCCATGAGTTCTCTCATTAGGTCGTTGAACTCCATCCTAATAACAACTTCCGTCTGGTTATGAGCTCTGATAGTCCCTACACCGGGATTAACTTGTTGATTGTTGGGTCATATCTGTTGTACGCTAGCAGTCTCGTTGACATTCGCGTTATGAGAGGATGATCGGGTACGTGATCTTCCTATAGTAGAGTTATTGATCGATACCTTGAGTAGATTCAACGGATGTCCTGTGAATAAGTTGGATCTCCTTAGGGGGATTTATTCAATCTAGTAGCTACAAAGCAGATCCTAGCGGCCTGAGAATTCGATTCTCAGTGAAAGCACCAAAATGTTAGCACCAAATTTGGTCAATAACACCCTTGGGATATATTATGTAGAGAGATTAATGAAGAAAGTAAATTAAAACAGGGAATTGTATGCTAAATTAAATGCAAACATAAGAACATCGGATTTATAGTGGTTCGGCGTAACAGCCTACGTCCACTTTGAAGTTAATCTTTATTGCTTTACTCAACAGTTGATTACAGATACAATCCGTACACCAACTACTTGAATACAAATGCTAAGTAAAGAGAATGAGTCTTGAATGTGGTAGAGTCTCCCCAGTGTTCTCGAAAAGAAGGACTCTTTCACTGTGCCTGTGCCTCTCTATTTATAGATGAAGATGGGTTGGACTTCCCTCATGGGCCTAGGAGTAAGATACCTCGGCCCGTAGTAAGTGACTTCTGTACGCCGAGCCATAAATGCCGAACAGCAATTACCGAACCACGTACCCAGGCTGAACGACATACGTATGCCGACCGAGGAAGATATGTCGAACGACTTCCTTATGCCGAGCGAGGCCATATGCCGAGCGAGCCTTCAATGCCGAGCGAGGCTTGAATGCCGAACGAGGCTTGAATGCCAAGCGAGTCTTGAATGCCGAACAAGGCTTGAATGCCGAACGGGCTTGAATGTCGAACGAGGCTTGAATGTCGAACGAGGCTTCTCTATGCGGATCGAGGCTCTATGCCGAACGATGCCTCAATGCCGAATGACTTCTCTATGCTGATCGAGGCTCTATGCCAAATGATGCCTCAATGCCGAATGAGGCAACATGCCGAGCGACTTCTTTATGCCGGACGAGGCCAAATGCTGGGCGAGGGTCAATGCCGAGCGAGTCTCTGTGCCGAGCGATGCTCTTTCTAGGTGATACATGCGCTATTGGCCCAATTAGCTGGGTAAAATGTATACTTGTCTATACTTATATACATACACGTATGTTTAAATAAGTAATTCATTTATTACTTTTACCTACTAATCTTTTCAATAAATGTAAAGATATTTCTTTATACTATTTTATAAAATCCTTAAACCATTTCAAAATACATTACTAGTTTATAAATCAATTTTACCGTCTAAAACACTTAATTTGCTTCGTTGAAAATTAAGTATTCATCAATTTACTATTTTATAAAATCTCGTACCTACTTTATAAATTATATTCTTCATTTATAAAATATTCAAACCATTTTATAAATACTAATTAAGCTTCATTTGTAATTTTATGAAATATCATACCATTTTATAAAATATCTTTATTATTTAAAAAAAGTCATCCTTCTATTAAAAATATATTTATGGATATTAATTTAGCTTTATTAACCCTCTAAATGATAAATGTAGAGTTCAAAACTTATTAAATTAGCTTACTAACTAATTTCAAAATCATCTGAATTAGTTTAATTATGGCAAACTAATGACATGCACTTGGTTATAACATGTAATTAGTCTTTAGTCTACCATTATATCACTTATTAACATTAAATTAACGTAAAAATCAATTTCTCATGTTACTAACTAATTTCAAAATAATTTATTAAAGTTTTAAACCAATAATGAGCTAGTGTAATTATGTTTATAATACAAATATAAGTCCAAATCAACTCAAACAATGTCCAAATCACTTCACACAAATTTATAATCATCAATAATAAAAAAATGAAGTATAACACATAAATTAGTAAGGAGAATCATCCCATCACCTTGAATAAACCCAACCCAAGCTCTAATCATCAAAACACAATTCTTACTTAGTCTAAATTTCGAAATGCACACCAATACTCCGATCCAAGCCCATTCCTTCGCGGATTTGGTAGAGAAATCAAAGATAGGAATTATGATGATTTTTATTTGATTTTAGAAAATATATTTAATGGGTTTAGGGTTTGTAGATTAAAGACGGACTAAGAGAAAAATCGTGGAGGATTAGAGAAAGTGGAGAAGAATGTAACATGAGTGGTGAGTGAATTGGAATAATGATGAGGAGTTAGCCTATTACATGCAACTAATGGGCTAGGTCCCAATTCTCTCCATCTGGCATTACTCATCCCTGAAAATCATCGACTTCAAACATAGTCAAGTTTATGCTCATTTTATATGCGTCGACAAAGCAAACTGAATTATGAATGTATCGAGTCCCAATTCGCTCGTTTATAAAAATTGAATATAAGAAGCATTCCATTACTTACCGATTAGATATCTAAACTAATCATTTCAATATTCGATCGTTAGAAGTATGAGGTGTTACAGAATATACACAGCGGTGTCAAATTATGCACGTAAACCATAATCGAATATGAATCAATTGTATTTCTGTACCATATCAAAATTCAAGTTAGCATTAACTAGACATAAAAGCTATTTTATACTAGTAACGTTTCGCTAATATCGCTAAACTTGGTTCTGAATTTCCAGGAGAATCTTGCACTAATAAATTTTAGTAGTAGACATACAAAAGGAACTAAAACCTTTAGAATGGCAAATGCTATCATGACAGAACGTTTGAGACCAACTAATACAATAGTTTATCGAGTGTTTCAAATTATAAACTAAGACATTCTTTTCCAAACAAGAACTGCATACTGATTTTTGTGTAAAAGCTACACAGTAAAAAAAATAAGGTTATTATCTAGTATTTTTATAACTATAAGTATAACGGACCGTCAAGGGTCAAAGATGTGCTGGTTTTGTAATGTAAATCAAATATGTGCTTCAACATCAGAAAGTTTGGAATTCTTCTTGTGTAATAAAGAATAGGACATTGCTACATTTTAGGCTTCATCATCAACTTGCCATACACCATATGTCAAATCACTGAGTAAAACATGTTAAACTATTTATTTCCACGCATGAGCATACAATATTGTCAAATGATAAAAGGCTAGCCAACCAACTAGAGTAATTATAGTTCATTCATTTTTACAGTTCTATTGCAATACCTAAATAAAAATAACAAATAGCATGTACGAAACGATTCTGTTTGCAGTCAAAAACGATGCTCGATTTTTTGGATTTTAAAAAAAAATGGATTTTGAACGAGATGTAATTCTTTCTGTTTCGTCTCCTTATCAGTGAAGAAGGCGGAATAGCAAAAGAATGTTGCTGATTGGAGGAAACGTGGTCTTAAAAAATGAATCTGAGAAAATAACAGATCAAAGACAATGAACGTTATGTAACACGTTCTCCAATATGGGTCTGGTCTGATTTGACCGTTATAGCCCGATCTAAATACGATTAAAGAGTTTTGTACCAAAAATATATGTGTTACACCACTATAAGCCCGGGCTAGGTCGGGTCGGTCGGCACGCGTGTGATGGTCAAACATGGCCTCCATCCTCATAAAAGAGCATTATTGGGTGCCCAAAGGCCCCAACTTAGCTTCTAAAAATCAAGTATAAATATTTGATTCTTTCATATAATCCCACAATGTGAGACTATTCATATTCCCATGTAATAGGACCATTTTAAACTTAGTCAATTTTTAAGAATTCACTTATTTTCAAACAACAATTTCCAACAATCCCCCATTGGAAATTTTTAAAAAATATTTTCAAGCAATTTTTGAAAACATAAGATTGTGCGTAAACAAAGTTGCCTTTCGACTGAACCTTTGCATAGTGGATAAGATTCAGTTTTTATTACAGTGACACATAGTCTTGAACACTATTCCAGACATCAAACCACACACAATCTTTCAAGAGTGTAATCAAGTAAGCCTGTGCATTTATGGTCGTGCATGTCTATCCCAGTTTAGTGGATGCTCTAGGAGTTTTGCCCAAAACTTCATAGGAAACAACAAAATTTCCACATGCACACAGGTGAGTCTATCAAGAGTACTTTTGAAGGTGGGTACTCTACTCCAAATGGAGTATAGATCTAATTAAGAGTTTCTATTAACTCATCCTCTAATCACTTCAGGAATACATGCTCCTATATGTCTTAAAATAGCATGTTCAACTCATATCACTTCACAACTTGTTCGTACCCATTGAACCTAGTTCTTGGGATCTCTTGTTCTTTAGGTCGGGTTACCATTGTGCGTGACTCAATAATCTAATAGCAATATTCGCATTTTTCTAGAAGTTATAAGGACTTCCTCTCTAGCCAGTCCTTTCGTCAAAGAATCTGCCAAATTCTCGTCACTGCGTATGAGATCCACTCTAACAGCTCTTGAAGAGAGTAGCACTTTAACAGTGTTGTGCTTACAATGTATCTGTCGTCTTTTACCATTATAATAATGGTTCTATACTTTTGCAATAGCCGCGATACTATCGCAATGGATCAACACAGCTGATATCGTTTTTTCCCATAAAGGAATCTCAGCTAGTAGATTTCTTAAGTACTCTACTTCCTCACTAGCTGTGGCTAGTGCTATCATCTCAGACTCCATAGTATACTGAGCCAAAATAGTCTGTTTCTTGGACTTCGAAGAAACGACTCCACCAGTAATGTTAAAGATATAGCCATTGGTTGCTTTTGAATCATCAGATAAAGTATTCCGGTCTGCATCGGTGTAACCTTCAAGAACAGCTGGAAACTTTTCATAATGTAACCCAATGTTCATGGTTCGTTTTAGGTATCTCATGACCCTCTCAATAGCGTGCCAATGCTCTATATTAGGTTCACTAGTAAACCTCCCACAGCATTGGCAATGTCCGGTCAAGTACAATCAGTGGCATACCGAAGACTGCCAATGATACTCGCATAATCAAACTGCCTTACACCTTCACCGGTGTTCTTAAATAGCTTTACACCAGGATCATATAGTGTACACGCAGGTTTACAGTCAGTAATTGTATTTCTTTAAGATCTTCTCAATAAAGAAGATTGACTCAAAGAAAGTCTCTTTTCGGACCTAGTAATCTTAATACAAAGGATTACATGCGCTTCATCTAGATCTTTCATATCAAAATTGACACTTAACAAAGATTTAACAGTGTTTAGATCTAAAAATAAGTAGATCATCTACATACGAACATATTATAATGCAAATATCATTTTCAGATTTATAATAAATGCATTTGTCACATTCATTAACTTTGAAACCATTTAAGATTATTGAGTTTTCAAATTTTTCATATCATTGTTTAGGTGCTTGTTTTAAACCATATAATGAATTGTCTAATTTGCAAACTTTATATACTTGACCATGAATAAAAAAGCCTTCATCTTGTCCATATAAATTTCCTCTTCTAATTCACCATTTAAAAAAGAAGTTTTAACATCCATTTGGTGTATGATTAAATTATGAATAAGATGCTAATGAAATTGGTACTCGAATGGATGCGATTCTAGTTACAGGTGAAAAGTATCAAAAAAGTATATATTTTCTCTTTGCCTAAAACCTTTAGCTACCAAACGGGCTTTATATTTTTCAATTGTTCCATCAGGTTTTAATTTCTTTTTAAGTACCCACTTACATCGTATAGACTTACAACAAGGTGGTAAATCTACTAAGTGTCAAGTCTTATTGGATTCCAAGGAATCCATCTCATCATTTATAGTCTCTTGCCAAAAATCGGCATCTAATAAAGATAAGGCTTCTTAGAGGTTTATGGGATCCTCCTCTATAGTAAAAGTGCAAAAATCCAAGCCAAAATCTTTATCAACTCTTACCTTTTACTTCTTTTAGGGTTCGATTTCAGAAGATTTATTAAGTTCTGTTCCAATAGGCACGGCGCTATTTGACGTCACTATTCCTTAATTTAAAAGGAAATTTAGTTTCAAAAAAATCAGCATCAATAGATTCTAATTCTACTATATTATGTGTATTCTGGTCATAAAATCTATATGCATTGCTATTAATAGCCTAGCCAATAAATACACATTCGTATGTTCTACTTGCTACTTTTATTCCCCTAGGGTCAGGCATACGAACATATACCAAACATCCCCAAGTTCTAAAGTAAGATACATTTGGCTAATAATTTCTTAAAATTTCAAAAGGTAAAATCTTACTTTTTGGTTTAGGGATTCTATTCAATACATAGCATACAGTCAATAAAATATCCCCCCGCCAATGTTTTGCTGCACCCGAATTTAGTAAAATAGCTACAACTAATTCGGTAAAGGTCATATTCTTTCATTCGGCTTTATTGTTTATTTCAGGTTAATAAGGTGTAGTTCTCTCATGAATAATACCATGCAATTTATACATATCAAGAAATGGACTAGACTCATATTTTGTTCCTCTATCACTACGAAGTCTCTTAATTTTCTTATAGATTGATTCTCGATTTCAGTTTAAATAATTTAAACATATTAAATGCATCATTTTTATTTTTCATAAGTATGCATAAGTGAAATCAGAGCCATCATCAATGAAGGTGATAAAATAATGGTGTCCATGTCTAGTCAAAGTGTCATCAAGCTCACATATGTCAGAATGAATCAAGTCATGGGTTCAGAAATTCTATCAACTGATTTATGGGGTTTCTTAGTGATTTTTGCTTGACTACGAAATTCACATTTATCAAAATCATTTTGTGACATTTTAGCTCACATATGTCATCCACATATAACAAAATATAAGCAATATCAGAACCATTCTTGTAGATGAATAAAGAGTGATTTGACATACTATGAGAGAACCCAATGGTAGCAACAAAATCAGCAAATCTTTGGTACCAAGCTCGAGGAGCCTGTTTCAATTCGTACAAAGATTTCTTCAAAAGACAAACATGATTCGGATAATTTGTGTTACGAATACCCATGGGTTGATGCATATAAACTGCTTCATTGAGATTACCATGCAAGAAAGCATTCTTGACATCCATTTGATGAATATGCCAAGATTTAGAAAGTGCAATGCTGAGAACCGCTCTAATGGTGACCGGTTTAACCACGGAGCTAAACGTTTCATCACAATCAACGCCATGTTGCTTTGTATTCCCATCACCTACAAGACGAGCTTTATAACGCTCAAAAGAGCCGTCAGATTTATATTTATGACGAAAAATCGACATAGACCAAATAACATTAACATTAGGCGGCCTAGGCACTAGTTTCCAAGTCTTATTATCAATTAAAGCACTAAATTCATCCAACATTGCACTTTTCCAATTATGGTCACTAAGCGCACTAACAGGATTTTTCAGAACAGGAGAAATATCTATAGTGGTGATAGTGTGATAATTAGAAGAGTATTTAGGGTTGGGTTTAAAAATGCCATTTGATGCACGAGTGGTCATGCGGGTTGAAATGTGGTTGGGATGAATAGGGGTGGTGTGAGGAATGGTTAAAGTGGGGGAGCTCATTGACGGGGTTTGGCTGTGGGGAAGAGAGGATGGGTCAGAGGAGGAAATAGAGGATCGAGTGTGGGTAGTAGTAGGAGGTGTGGAATCCGGGCCTGTGTGAGACTGTGGCCCAGATTGAGGATGAGAGGACGAGTCATTGGGTTGCATTGTTGGGTCAAGCTACATAATGTGGTGTGGTATTTTGAGACAAATGAGTATTAATTGAGGATTAATATTATCACTCAAAAAATCATAATTCGACGGTTTTTTTGTGGAGTTTGGAGAATGAAAATTCTGTTTCAACAAAATGAACATGATGACAAATTATGATTTTACCACTAGACATGTCATAGCATTTGGAGCCACGATGATTAAGAGTCGGACCTAAATAAGCACAAGGAGTCGACCTTTCTTGTAATTTATGAATAGTAGAAGAGGGGAATACTGGGAAGCATAAACAACCAAAAACACGCAAACCCAAATAATCCGGATCACTTTGATAGAGGATTTGAGCGGGAGATTGGTAATTCAATACCTTGGAAGGAAGGATATTGAGAAGATATATAGCCATGGAGAGAGCATGATGCCAAAAGGAGAGTGTCATAGATGCATGAGCAAGAATAGTCCAGATGATATTATTTATGGATTTTATGTATCTTTCGGCCTTTCCATTTTGAGGAGATGTATGAGGACATGAGAGACGAAAAAGCATTCCATGTTGCTCAAAAAAATCCTTAAAAGTGCCATTAATGTATTCCGTACCATTGTCACACTAAAGCATGAAACGCTAAGAAAAGTTGTTTGACCTGAGTTTTTTTGCAATAGGAGAGGTCCATAAAATTTGCTATAGTCATCAAGAAAAAGAACATAATAACAATGGCCGAAAGTACTAGCAATAGGAGAAGTCCAAAGATCACTATGAATAATATCAAACGGAAGAAAAGTATATGACACTGAATCATAAAACGGTAGCTTAGAATGTTTCCCTAGAGGACAAGAAGAACAAAAGGTTTTACAAGCCTTATTACAATCAACAAACTTTTTACTACAAAGAGACTTAAGAATAGCATCGCCAGGATGACCTAAAGAATTGTGTCAAATATTTGAAGGCAAAGTAGTAAAAGCAGAATGATTGTTGGAAGAAATGGCTTGAGAGTTGGAGAAAAGTGGATATAAGCCCTCAGTGCTATCACATCTCATTAGTCTGTTCCTCGTCTGTAAGTCATTAACAGAGAAACCAAAAGGGTCAAAAGAGATAGAAACCATATCATCTGTGGTAAATTTATGAACAAGGACCAAATTTTTAATGAGCCTGGGAGCATGTAACACATTATTTAGGGTAAATGGTAGATAAGGTGGAGGTAATGTAGTGCGACCGTGACCAATAATTGGAATTAAATGACCACTACCAACAATAATGTTATGATGCTTGTTGCTTGAATTGAAATAAGAAGGGAGAATACCTGCATCAGCCGTCATGTGAGATGTAGCACCAGTATCCATGTAGTAGTTCCCATCTGGTTGAAAGAACGAAAGAGCATGCATAGCGGCCTCAATGTCGGTGGGCATGTAGTTAGGAGAAGGAGGAGCAACGACATTGAAAGCTTAAGGTCTGGACCCAAGTAAGCCTGACCCAGAAGAGGAGGGATGTTGGGCCGTTGGATTGGGCCTTGGCTGCCAGGAGTATGCGAAAAATGGGCAAGGAGGAATAGTCTATCCTTCCCAACCAGGCTGCTTCTACTGTAGCGGTGGGGCCTGCTGACGTGGCTGCCACCGGTGCTGTTGATATGGCGGCTGACTAGAACTGGACCCATTAGTACTTTGGTGGATCTTTTTCTTCCTATTTTTTAAATTGTTCGTCCCTTTATTATTGTTGTTGCGCTTGTTGCTTGTAGATGAATAAGTGGCAACCATGGCAACATCACTGGACCGACTCCCAGAACCACAGGTTCACGAACTTGACGAGCCTTGATAGTACACTCAGTCATTTTCAACCTTGAACAACAACTCTCAAAGGATGGCAAAAGCTCTTGATTTTGTATATAGTCCACTGTACCACTATACGCTTTTGGTAAGGACCCAGTAAGACGTAAAACCAGACGACCATTTATCACCGGAGCATCAACATCAGCCAACCTATCCGCCACAGATTGTAGATAATTACAATAATTGTCGATCGAGTTGAAAGCCTCATAAGCAGCATTTGTAAAGTCCTCATCGAGATGGGTAGCCCGAGAGGTTTTGTTGTCCTGAAAAAGAGCTTCAAGATGGTTCCATGCCCTCTCTGCCATGTCATTACGTTTGAGGATAGCAAGGAGAAGATCGGAAGAAATGGCGCTGTAAATCCATTGCAAGACAACGACATCCAAACGCTTCCAAAGTGCTGGATCAACGGACTTAGCCTGGACATAGGCAGCCATAGCCTTCTCCTCCGTTGGTGGAACCAAGTGATCATAAAAATCATGAACCCTAGCAAGATTGGTAAACAGAGTAGCCCAAGAATGATACATGGCTTGCTCATTGTCTAATGTTATGTGAATAAGAGATTTAACATTAGTGATGGTGAGTGCGGGATGAAACTTGGACGAGTCTGCCATGAAAAGAATTAAAGATAGAAGAAGAACAGAGAAGAAGATAGGTGAGGCTAGGGTAAGGAGAATAGCTCTGATACTATGATAGAAGTCTATTTAGAAATTAATTTGCTTGCCCATTGTATTTAACTTCCGATAATATATATGGTTACAAGAGTCAAAATGGGCTGCAAATTAGCCAACTGATTTGCTAAAAGAAAGGTAACTAAATAAATACTTCCTAAATAAAGATATCGTCAAATCAACTGATTTGCTAAAACAAAGGTAACTAAATAAATATTTTCCAAATAAAGATATCGTCAAATCAGAGAGTAAATGTAGGAAATATTCTACCGCCTAGAATATATGTAAAATATATTCTATCAGTTTTAGCTGATAAAAGTGTTATCAAATAAGCGGATCTTCTACAATATTTGTTTCGTAAATGTTGTAAAAAAAGTTTTTGCAAACACATTTCTTTTGTAAATGTTTTAATCGGTTTGTTTCTGCAACATTTTGAAAAATAATAACAAATAATTATCTTCGACAATAATTTTAAAGTAATGACTTTTTTGAATACAGGAAATTATTGTGAAGGACAAAAATTTTCAGCATTTTAGTCTCAAGGACAGAACTTCAGTATTTTTGCCTAAAGGACAACTTTCTTTAGGTATCAGTTTTTAGTTATTGATAGAATTTTTTAGGTATCAGTTTGTAGTTATTGATAGCAGTTTTTCAGTTTTTAGTTAGGTAGCAGTTTTGAAAAAATGTTTGTCCTTATGAATAATTTTGGAAAAATATTTGTCCTTTTGAATAATTTTTGAAAGAACGTTTGTCCTTGTCATTAAATTATTGAGATATAGGAATTTTTGTCCTTTACATTAATTCCCCCTTTTTGAATATTACATTTTTTGAATAACAATATTACTCAATAAAGTATAGCTTTTGTTCCATAACATTCATGTAATGTCATAAAATTAAATATTTACAATAATATTTCAAAGTATCGAAATGATAAAGCTAAGAATCCATAATATATGTTCGAAATATTTTAAAATAATAAATATCTTCAAACAAACTGTTTTCTATCAAAATTTTGTTAATGGTCCCTTTTTTCTAAAGTAGAAAAAACTGTATTTTTAAAAAAAAAAAATAGTTTAACTTATTCAATAAATGAACAAATATTAGCTGCATCAATTTTCAATTTAACATAACAAAAGAATTTTATTAAAGGGTAGTTAATGAGAAAAATTTGCAATCCAGAAATCTGTTGGTCAGTTAACGAAGGTTTTTTTATCATCCAAAATAACGATTCTTGCCTCTCAAACATCTCCTGAAAATGTGGCTCCAAATCCAAAAATTGTAGGCGGCCTCGTACCACGACTCAATTTACCGCTTATCTTTCACAAATACCAAATCAATAATAAATATGTTAAACCATAAATCACTCCAATTCCAGGCGATCCAAATGTCCCCTCCTGGTATCATCATGAATACTATTTGCATAGCCTCCATTCATGTTCAGTGTGCATGTCTTTCATCGTCTTCTTGTAATCATCGGTCGAGGCAAGGAGGTTGATTTTGTAGAAGGTCGAGATGTGAGCGATTATGGTTTAATCTTTGGACTTCTGAAGCAGTAGCGGAAGTTTGCGCTCTTGATAGCTGAAAATGAGGTAGTGATGTATCAATCATAGTTTGTTTTGGTGCTGAATCATGTGGCAGGGGCACTAGAAGGTGCTGAAATAGAACTGTTTCGAGTTACATTTTGGAGCATTCGTTTTTGAAACTGGATTACTGATTTTAGTGTAAGAAGTTGTTATATAAGCACGATTCTTACATTAGCTTTAAACCCTGCATATATGAAATTGAAAAACAACATTAAACTACAGTTATTTCTTCCTTTTTTGCAATTAAATATTTTGGCTTTAAAATTCGACCTTTCAAGTAGTTGGGTCTATTTTCATATTCCGCGGTAGTACCACTTGCAATTCAAGTACTAGTAGCTAATTTGGCAGTTATCAACGAGACTAGATGGATGTTGTTTTTCGAACATTGTAAGATTCTCTCTTTGTGTAGTGATTTTACTTTGGAAAACGGTTTGACAAAACTAAGCACATCCATTTGTTTTATCAAATGGCGGTGAGAGAAAATCATGTCTTAAGTAGAGCGTCATTTCATATGTCTTGGAGCGAATATCGACAAATCAAATACCTTGGAGCAAATATCAATAAATCAAAGTGCAGGCATTGTTTATAGTTGCCACTATATTGGAGAAATACTGTCAACAAAAACCAATACAGGTAGCGCTAAAAACATGGGTCCATGTTAGTGAAGTTTGCATGGTAGCTAGGTGCTTAAGGAAGATAATTTCCATGGTGAGCCATTTGTAGGGAAGACATATAAAGAGTTCGCCCAAGTACATTATACTACGGCAAAAGAGAAGTAAAATTCATGTAGAAGGCTTATAGATCATGATGGAGGATAAGTAGAGCATACGCTGAAGGGAAGATGTACATTTCTTCAAAGAGAAAGTTACAAATAAACTTAAAGCATGCTTACCGACTTCCTTGATTGCAGATTTGTTTTCCTCATTTTTCTGTACCTTAATTTTGCTAATATTTATGGTGAACATGTCCTAAATAAATAAGTCTGTTATATAAAACTATCCAACTTTGATATGAATGTTGGCAAGCTTATTTTAGCAATTTATGGCGATCGCTCTTTTAAATGATTTATTCATTATTCATCATCATTCACTAAGCGGTTAAATCACCAGTGGTAACAAGTTGCTGCAGAAGAGACTCCTAATTGTGACCAGAAAACTCGTCACAACAATCCAACTCTTTATTTTCCGGTAAAATCATCAATGTACCTGTCATTTAGAGTTCATAAGATGTGCAGATGCAGATTATGTCCTATGTAGATTCGAACTAACTATTTCAATGCAACTTGAAATATTCCTGAAAATCAAGGATGCTTTATCGAAGTTTCGTTGTTTTATGTTGAAAATGTAGCAAAGTAGTCGATAAAGTGATGAAGTGTGCACGTAGACAAAAAAATATAAAAGAAATACATACCTCAGCCTGTGTGTTCTTTGAAGTGCAAATAATTATGGGCATACAACCATACTCTAGAGGAAGAATATTGACTTGGTGATCTATTATGACAGAATTCTGTAAAATGAGAAAAATAATTGGAGTTTGTATAGGAAGGTTTGAATGAAACTAGAGCACAACCAATAATGGTTTGTTCAGTTGAAAAACCAACCATCATTCAATCATTCGTGGTTTATTCAGTTGGTTATGTCTGGTATTAGATATTCTATGGTTGGTTTACTGAACAGAAGACTGACTTTTTAAATGACAAATATTTTGCCGTTTTATTGAAAGTGGTTTATTCAGTTGGTTATGTCTGGTTTTAGATATTTTATGGTTGGTTTACTGAACAGAAGACTGACTTTTTAAATGGCAAATATTTTGCCGTTTTATTGAAAATATAGGTTAAAGCGGCAAAGTCTTTGTCGTTTTAACCTATATTTGCAAGAAAATTGAATAAAAAGGCAAAAACATTACGGTTTTATTTTATTTGCAAAATAGGCAAAGTCTTTATCATTTTATTTTTTTGCAACTTTTTTAAACTAATTTGGTGGCTGATTTTAGTATTATTTGGCTGCGTAAGTGGTTCATTTAACGCAAAGGAAAAAGAGAAGTGAACAAGTCTATTGTTAGTTACGGTCTTAGCTTAAGTGTATGGAAAAAAAGGAGAAAAATAAAGAAGTTTTGGTTAAATGGTTGCATTCCACCTCTCTAGAGTTTTGTATGTACTTGGAGACCCTAACTTATGTAACATGTATAGTGATTTTTTATGCCAAAAAAAAAAGAAACAAAAAACGAAAATCAAATAGCAGAAACATATACAAAATTGTATTATTTTTTTCAAGAACTGAAAAGCTTACATCTAACAAGAGAGCCAACTGAACAGGATAATGTAGCTTGAAGGTAACTACAGCTAACTGTGACTGATTTCCATCCCTGAAAAGACCACTCAATCATTCATCTAAACACAAGAATGTGACTAGGACGGACTTTTTCTCAATAAAAAGACCGTAAAAATAACCTCTGAATATGAATGTTATCAACTGTGCCACAACAAGAGAAGAACAAGAGCAGATCTTCAAGTGTTGCTTTTGGCGAAATATTAAGAACCTGAACTCTAAACTGAATTACAACCATGAAACGAAAGTATATGTCTAAACCTACTAGCGAAACTGCTAGTTAAGGATAACGAATAAATAAGACTGCACATATTGACAAAACAAAGTTACAAGCATCAAGTTATTCAAATGCCTCCAAGCCAAGGTTGGAATACTTCCTGATACTGTAAAGACAAATAGAAACTTAAAATTATTGAAATGTTTAAAATTAAAGATTTAAACATTTGGGATCAGATGGATAAAGATGGAGGATGGCCCAGTGTCGTAACAGGCTTTTGGCGGACACCCTTCTCACATAACTTTTTGTGAGTTGTTTCCATTCATCACCTCCCGTTTGCTGCCTGAAGGATCATACTTGTCCCATCGCCCTGACCTCCTTATTTAGGCTTAGTTCCGCATTTGACTAAATACTTTTTTGATGATGTGGGACTAAGTCCAGAATCAAGCAACAAATTTTAAGAGTATTAATGGTCACTGAGAATTGTATATGCCAGCAAGATGACGAGAACAATAATATATGCGAAAACTATTTCCAGAATTTATGTCTATCATCGTAAGACTTTCATATTTCCACTTATTTTTTTTCATCTGGTTCAAACAAATGCCGATGGCTTTGTTTAGTTGTTGAAATTTACTAAGAACTGTTTGCATCAAGTAGGCAGTCATATTACTCTACCAGTGAGTGCATCAGAAATGTCAACTGTATGTATATGCATTCCATATCTTTTAGCGAATGCTAGCTTTTGGAAACCAGGGATTTTTTGAAATGCTATAACCGAAAAGGAATGAGATGTCCGCGACTGTGACACAATGAAAAATGGATGACTAAGATCCAGATTCGAGCATCATCTTATACACATTTCTCGCAAAATATAGAACATAAAAAATTATGTGTCATGAGCTGAAATAGACAAGCAAGTTTGACGGTTTGTCGGGTATTTCTAACTATAATTTCAAAGAAAAAAGGGTGCAATGAGATTAGTATCTATGCCATTACTTACCTCATAGTTGCTATGGGCTCAATTTAGAACACTGATATTGCAGTTGTTGTTCAATAAATAGTTCAAGGACTTCATTTTAGGCATGTAGCGTTCTTTATTCCGTATAAATCATCCAAACAACAAATTCATCATTCTCTATGACGAAGTTGTTAGACAGTGTTCATGATCAATTTTCTTTTACCTTTCATCTTTTGGTCATGAGATTAAGCATGCTTTTATTTTTTCCATTTTTTTCTTCTTGAGCCTTTTTTCTTCGAAATTCAGGGAAAGAGTTTGAATTCACCTTGAAACCACTTGTAGATATTCTTCATTTTGATCTAAATTGCTCAAAACTTCAAACTTATTTCTTTCCTTTTGAGTGCCTTTAAGTTTAAGGCTTTTGAAATTTCCCTGTTCTAATTTCCTATCCTTCCTATATTTAAATGGAATAAATCAAGTCTTATCTATGTCACTCTTTAACGAAGTAGACTATTTTAGGGTAGCTACTTGCTATGGGATCTTGAGGAATTGCAGTGTCAAGAATTCTGATAACAGGGTCTTCAATGGAATGCAAGTTGGGTTTGAAAAGTAACCCCATTAAGAGAAAGAGTGGGCTCAGTAACTACAGGCCCAATAGTCAAAGACAAGATAAAAGGCTCTGGAGTTGGTAAATTCAGTGTATGTAGCCTATGTAAGGAAGAAAATAAAATAAAGTCATGGGTTGTAGTTGGGTTAAGTTAGGTTGAAGAAGGCTGGGGTAAAAATAAGTCTAGAGATGTGATGGTGGGCAATATATATATAGGCTTGTGTAAGACAGTGTTTGGGCAGGTGGGGAAAGTATATTGTACATGTGAAAACTGGAGCGGTAGTTCATTAGGTCTGCAAAGACATCGGGATTATGGGAATTGGGTTGGTTGAGCAATGAGGAGCTTGTGGGGGCATGTTTCTGCTTGGGTTTGTAAAGAAATTTGACATAGTTGATTTTCTGTTCTTTGGATAATTATGTAATTTGATTACATAATTCAACTTGTAGAACGGATCTTGTTTGAAATAAAGTAGGTTTTTGACTTGTTTTCAATGATAAATTGTTATACTTGGGTATACGTAATATTATAAATACATCAAATATGTATGAATAAAAAATTCGTAAGATAGGTATTTAAACAATTTGAGCTACGTATGCATTCGTAACCATGAGTATTTCATTGTGTCAATAAATACTTGTCTATTTTATTTAAAATTACATTTTATTTAACACTACTGTTATTTTAATTTCGTATTACATTTTTCTTTGAATCAACTAAAGTCGTTCGATGGACGTCGTACCATGATTTAAGCATAACCAAAGCAGAGTTTCCACATTGAAGCTCAACGGTATTCTCAAGTTAAGAAAATCGTGTAATATTATCATAACGGTATTTTCTATTTGACCTTAGTTATGTTAACCAACATAAAACTATCTAGTAAGTCGTTCTACAGTTAGCTAATAAATATCAGTACATAACCCCTTTGGTGCCTCCAACAGCCATGAGTAATAGACTGTCTAACGTTTGAAAAGCGTTACGTACTCTACTCTCAAATGATGTACCGGTATCCAATCTCCATACATTTTAGTAGGAATTTTCAAAACGACGTGTTTATTTTATATGATAACTCACTCATGATTACAACAGCTGTAACGGTTATCACAAAGTAGTCCATTTATGAATTATCTATCAAATTGTTATTTTAATTAAATTAATTAATTAATATAACATATTATATCAATATATAATAGACGGAAAACGCCTTTTATTTTGAACAAGATCGATTATCGAGTTAGATACCGTGCAGTTAAAGCGCTCGGCAGATTCAATGTGGGGGAGGTGCAAAAAGTCATAGAGGGGATACAACGAGGATATGGCGGGATATATCAGATGACTTTGAAATAGCATATAAAACTCATACTAAACGTTTTTACAAATATACAAATGGTAATTAAATAAAAAATTAACATTCAGTTGAGTTATAATTAATACATAAATAATTTTAAATAAAAACATGTGTGAATATATTATAAATAAACGTAAAACTGTTATATAACATAATTGAATTTAGTAGAATATTAGAGAATTTTCATTTTTGAAAATATATTAAAAATTCAGTTAAATATCTTAATTTCATAATTTTTATAATGTATAAACGTCATTTTTCAATTCATTTATTTTAAAGAAGATATAGCGGAAATAGTAGAATATAGATGGTAAAACGGGATATAGCGGAAATAGCGGGGCTTAAAGCGAAAAAGCTATATTGAGGCTATATGAAAAATCGTAGCGGTAGAAATCCGCTATAAGATATAGCGGGGAAATAACAAGGCATTAACTGCACATGTTAGATATATAAAACAATTATATTACTACCTCTACGACATACCTCTAACTCTACCATATAGACCACTTCATAGTACTTTGAGTCCACGGATGGTTGAGGCCTTAGTTTTACTCAAAATTGGTTGAGGTCCAAACCAATTTTTTTTTAAATCACCGGATTGAGGTTCCTCTTGATGATGTGTATTATTATGATGAATCCTTCTAACTTGATATTGGCATTCCTTAAATAGTTTAATTCCTTATTTGTTTGACTTTACATACGATACTTTAACCAACTTGTTTGACATATAGAATTTGTAGATGGACGTCAACATTGATCGCCATCATCTTTTAATTTCACCATGGATAGTCCATTATTGTAGTTTTCACCATGGTTTGTTTATCTTTTACATATCTATGTGTTTAGTTTATGTTGTTAAACTTTTATATTGTTATATATTTATTATACTAGTATACAATTTATACTGAATATATGTATGAACATATTCAGCTTGCACACAAACATTATTAGTTAATGTATACTTTTATCATACTATTATATCATTTATTATAATATTATACTATTAAACTTAAAAATATATAAATGTATACTAAATATTATTAAAGTATAATAAATATACAGAATATATATGGTATAACAGTATAATGTATAATAGTATAATATATATAATAGTATATATCTATATTGAATAATATGTATAACAGTGATTTATCTAATTAAACATATCCCAGATCAACCCGCAAAGGTACAAATTTGTTCCATTCGATCATACACGCCCGTCGGATGTGATCGTATGACCAATCGTCGTGCCGACCCCATACCTAATCGTTAATGATTCCAAAGGAATCAGCTAGTATTCGATTTAAGTCTTGAGCTTCGCCTTGCATTCCGCCTCCCTAAGCAGTCCAGAGCCTCCCTAAAGTTGTGCTAAGACACTACAAAGAACCGCGTAAGAACGGGGAATAAATTCCCTAAATTGTTTACTGCTCAGGGGTTCAACCGAATTAGGGTTTCATTCAGTCGGCCGAGCCCAATCGAATGAACCTAATTATCCTAGTCTTCTGGTTTGGAATCTTCCTTGCCCAATATTTCCATGCTATTTCAGTCGACTGAACTTTAATTCAGTCGGCTAAAATTGCCAAGTTCTGGCAATGAACCTTGGCAGGGAGTAAATTCCCCAAACCGTCACTCATTCGCGTGTAATTTCTTCCGATGCTTCGTCCAATGAGTCAACTTTCTTCCCCAGCACGACTCTACCACGTTGGACTTCCACCGGGGTTGCTTTATTGATGATGTTTTAAAAGTGAATTCAATAAGTATTCGAAAAACAGTTTCGACACAAAAATCCACTCCTTGCACGAGTAGAGTTCAACATACGATTATAGCTGTAAGCTACTACGCTACTAAATGAAAGTTACTATGCTATAGGATCGTGTAATATAGATAAACTACTTGTATGGAATATAAACTAAGTAGATAATTAAAGGAGTAAAGAAAATGACACCAGAGATTCGGTTCGAACTCCCGTTCTACGCCCAGTCCAAGACTCCTTCTGGAATTAAACTAGCAATCCTCACTTTATCCGAAGGAATAGGTTTACACCGTCTGAGAAACCGAACAGGACTTTTACCACCTAAGCAACCGAATAGAACTTCTACCGGCCGAGCAACTGAACAGGACTTTTTTACAGATAACAAAAGTATCTGACTGTAGTGTGCTCTTTGAATAACACTGATAAGTCAATTAAGTAAAATCTTCCTATAATATTCTCCTTTATGATATGTAGTGTAATGTGCTTGAGAATCGTGGAAGATAAAGTGATCAACGATCAGATAATGTAAGCAGTTCGAGTGTAGTTTGAAAATAGAGCGTAGATAAGAATTCAAGAATATTAAAATCAGTTTTAGTTAATTGTTTGGTGAATTCTAAAGTCTATTTATAGAGATTAAAAAGTTGTAACCATTGTCGAAAGGTAATAATGAAAAGAAACAGGTGCAACTATTGGTTTGAAGATGTTTCTCTTCAATGAAGAGAAGTGCCTTTTCATAAAAAATAGCCATTGAAAATATTCAGCCGGCTGAATGAATTTGTCTAGCCTTCTAAATTTTATAAATCGAAAACAGCAAAGAAATAGGCTATTTTTGGCCTAATTCCGCCGGCTGAATGAAACAATTCAGCCGGTTGAAATTGCATAAAAATTTATGCTTTGTTTCAGCATTCAGTCGTCTGAATGATATTATTCAACCGGCTGAATTCTATTAATAAGCAAAAGTTAGCACTTGCCTTTTAAACTAGTGACCTGGGTTCGAGCCCCGCTCCATGAAATATTGAAAACTTTTTTTCATTTAAAATTTGAATGTATATGTGTATATACCATTTTGAGAAGATTTTAACATTTGCAAACTCTAGACACGATATTCTATGACTAATAATACTTTGTTTGTCACCTTCGTCTTGACTCTATCATGTATATCTCTTCTTGTATCTACATATACATACTTTCATTCTTTTTGTACCGTGTATCTTCATTTTGAATGTATTTGTTTCTCTATTTTTAATGCTCATGTATCTGCAATTTAGCTTAGAGATTCTTTGGAATAACTGTATAGTTGTTGTCATTAAAATCCAACAATTTAGGTTCTAAGTAGCAATCTGTCTTCCTCTAACATGCTGAAACGACGTACACAAGCTCATTACCTTGTGTGTACATGTGTCAATGCACTCAATCGTGCACGCTTAGACAATAAACTCACACAAACACATTAGAACTTCGCAAGTTACATTTTGGACTTCACTGGAGCAATTATTCGACGCGGTGTACTCTTATGCAACTTAGCGCAAGCGATAGCCGCTATGGCCACGTGAAATGTTCGTAAAGAACTTGTATTCAATAATATATCTATATAATTAAATATGTGTGTGTCTATACACACATATACACACACATCCAAACTCACAACAACTCTGACTATGATTCGCACAACGTATTGATTGTTATGTATCTTTAAATACACGTACACGTAAACATGCCCGTACTCATATACATACATGTACACTTAAATTACAAATTCATTTATTAATAAATCATTTATTACTTTACTTGCTGATCTTTTCAATAAAAGTAAAGATATCTATTTATGCTATTTTATAAAATCTTCAAACTATTTTATGCTCTATAAATCAATTTTGACATCTAAAAACTTAATTTGCTTCGTTGAAAATCAAGTATTCTTCAATTTACTATTTTATAAAATCTCATGTCTATTTTATAAAATATATTCTTCCTTTATAAAATATTCAAACCATTTTATATATACCAATTAAGCTTCATTTGTTATTTTTATGAAATATTATATCATTTTATAAAATACCTTTATTACCTATAAAAATCATTCCATTAAATATATATTTGCAAATACTAATTTAGCTTCACTACCCCTCTAATCACTTTAATAATAAGAGTAGAGTTCAAAACTTGCTAAATTAGCTTACTAACATATTTGAAAATCATTTGAATTAGTTTAATTATGGCCAACTAATGACATGCATTTAGTTATAACATGTAATTAGTCTCTAATATATCACTATATCACTTATTAACATTAAATTAACCTAAAAATAAATTTCTTAAGTTACTAAATAATTTAAAAAAACATTTATTAAGGTCTTAAACCAATAATGAGCTAACGTAATCATGTTTATAACACAAACATAAGCCTAAATCAACTCAAACAATCTTCAAATCATTTTATATAATTGTATAATCATCAGTAATAAAAAAATATGAAGTATTACATATAAATTAGTAAGAATAATCATCTCACCCATTTTTCTTAAACCCAAGCCAAGTTCTAATCATCAAAAACCCACTTTTCGCTTACTTTAAATCTTGAAATGCACACCAATACTATGATCCAAGCCAATTCCTTCACGGGTTTGGTAGAGAATTGGAAGAAAGAAGTCAGGATGATTTTATTTGATATTATAGAATTTATTCGAAAGGTTTAGGATTTGGGGATTAAAGAGGGATAAAGATGAGATTAGTTGAGGATTAGAGAAAGTGGGAAAGAATGAAACATGAATGGAGAGTGAATGAGAATAATAAAGAGGAGTAAGTCTACTATAGATAACTAATGGACCAAGCTCCAATTCCCTTCATATGGCACTGTTAATCTCCGAAAATCATTGACTCCAAACATAATCAAGTTTATACTCATTTTGCCCGCATCAAAACAGCGAACCAATTGGTCGTTTGTAAAAATTGAGTATTATAGGTGTTCCGTCACTGTAGCGATCCTGACTCGACCTTCGAAAATCGGCACCTAATACGACACTCATATTCAAATGCCGTAGATCCAAACGTCAAATCTGGTTCGCCGGAGCTTATGACACCATTAAGTACAACACAGCGGAAGAAAATGAATAATATCATATACAGGATTTGATATACAATATTCAGATACAATGATGATACAGTAGAATGATACAACTGAATATCAACCCTATCAGAGATACTAGAAATAGCTGCGGAAAAGAATATCTTCAATAGAATACATCCCCAAATCCAATGCTCCAGTCCAAAGCTAGCTCGAACCAACATCATGTTTCACCTAGACAAGCAAGTCTCGTCCACATCCAAAGACTGGACTAACTCCAGATAATCTACTAAACCTGATTATCTGAAAAACCCAACTCTAGACTGCCCGTGTGAAAAAAAGTTATGGGCACCCAGAGTTTAGGAAAGGAACAATAAACTCCACGTCAGTCATGGGACTGGTGTGAGTAACGAAAATAGTTTTTATCTTTAAAACAAACAAAATAATTTAAAATAAATTCACAATGCTTTTTAGAAAATGAAATTACCATAAGGCCTCCCACCGCACACACCATGCAAATGCAGAATTGGAGGAGATTTCTCCTTATGATAGTCAAAAATGCTTGATACGCGAAAACCATTTGATATTATCATTAGTGCATAGTGGAAAACATTTCGGAAGTATAATATTAATCTTAGCCAGCATAGACATTTCGTACTATGCCTACTATAGCTACCATCCAAACAGTGGGGCGCCACCATAAGTAGATGGCGGGTAATACAACTAAAACCATACAAGGCGTGTATCGTTTGATTGGATTTCCAACAAATGGTCGGACAAAGGAACTTTCCAAATAAAATGGAACGCCTCTGAAGGGACGCCCTCGAGAACTTAACCAGCTCTCTGCTACACAAGGCCGGGTTACCACAATAACTAGGTAACAACTGACACGAGCATGCCATCCCTCGGTTGTTACCGACCTTTATCTGAGGGCCTTCAATCCAACAACCACACAGTAAAGTATATGGGCTCCATACCATGATACCAACTTTATAAAAATCAACATAAGTAAATATATGGGCTCCATACCATGATATCACTTTTTTATCCAGAAGGAAATGGTCATACCCACAGGAGGAGCTACCCCCAAATAACCTTGCTGCCACGATTCCTGTTTTGACCATTACCGGATTGCGAGGCTTGACGAAGTCTCGTCCACAAAACTACGCTTTTTCACAAAGCCATGCTTCGATCACAAATGATCATCAACACACAGCAGCACTTAGCATGCCACATTACCAAATTGGGAATGTATCATTAGTAACCATCAACTACATAAGCTCTGAGCTCGTACGTATTAAAGAAGGGTGTTAAGCTAAGAGAATAAATCTCTGCCACCAACAGAAAAGTATTTGATAGAAACCAGCTTTACATCCCAAAGTGTAATGTCAGACACACATCCATACAAGTCTGTTTCGGGTTCGAACAGAACCGAAGGCACTTCCGAAGAAGCCCTTGCAAATCCGGGTATTTACAATCCCGATCGGACTTCCCATCACTTAGGCAATCTCTATACCAGCGCGACCCAGTGTAGAGACAATCGACGGGTTATCCTTTCGTTTTCGAAAATACCCGGTCTTCACCACCGGTCTTCAAATGCTATCCATATCGATGTATCATTATTCGGAATGGGTTATTTAACACAAAGTCCTCTCCCGGCTAAACCGAACAATGAACGTAGTATTTAAAAACATATGGATAAAGGGATTTTAATTAAGTCACGGCTTATTCCCCAAAACCTTTCTTCCAAATGGTTTAAACAAATTACCATTTCAAATCTTTTAACAAAAAGGTTTATTTCGCAAAGTTCACCTAGTTTCACAAAGTCCATTCATGGATTTCAAAACAACTTCCATTTCAAATTGGGTTAACTCATCCAATCTTAAATTAAAGATTTAATTCAAAATTTTCAAACCATTTCCAATCCAAACCTTTTATCTGGAAGATATTAAAATTCTCTTCGATTTCAAAACAAGATTAAATAATCTTTCACACAGTTTAACTCATAGTCTCTACCCAAACTATTTACAATTTCATTTCAAACTTGAAATCTTTCGATACGCATTGGAAATCCTTCCTTTTTATGAAAGCTATAACTATTTGAAACAAATGGTTTTTGTTTTGTGAAAAAAAAATGATTACAGTTTACACAGTTAAAGCCATCCAAGTATAAAACTTGGATTTAAATTTAAATTCCCAAAACCCTACTTTTTAAATGGTTAAAACCCCATATAAACACCTTTATAACTTGTAAATCTTTTGGACCATAATTTCCCAATTATTGAATTCAATTTCAAATATTGAATTTAAATTTAAATCAAATTATTTAAATTTGAAGTTTATTAAGTTAGTTAAAAATAACTTTTATTTTTGAAACTCATTTTCAAAAGCTTTCAATTCCAATTCCAAAACTATTTTGGATTCAAGAATTCAATCTTTAAAATTGTTACAATCTGTGACTTAGTCGATTTTCATATTGGTGTGTGCATGGTGTGGTCCAGGGGTTTTACACAATAGTGCAATAATCACATCACATATTTAAGCACGTCGATATTGATAAGCAGTATAATTTATAACGCTTATCGTTCATTTACAGATTCACAGATAAATAATATAATTTTATCACAGATAAATAAATCATACCAAAACAATTCACAGCACAAAGCACAACATATCAGAAATATCAAACATTTCAACAGTCAATAGGATTCAAAACATCCATAAGTGAACTCAATAAATTATCTGATTTATTTAAATCAGATGGGTCATCAATCACGGTTAATTAACTCTAATTAATTTTAAATCATTTAATTAATTGTCCTTTAATCATTTATTAGTTAACTTTTAATTATTAACTCGTCATCCTTAACTAATGAATCAATTAACCTTTATTATTGAATTAACCTTTAAATTATTCACTTAACCTTAATTAATCACATTTATTAATTAATTCTTAATTAAGTACCATTTGAATTATTATCCTTAGTTAATCATAATATGTAACTATCCCTAATTACTTAATTAATCAATTATTAACTCGTAATTGATTTCTTGAATAGTTAATCCTTAATCATGAATCAACTTTAAGATAAACTCATTATTATAATTGATTTTATCTAGTGCTCACAAATACGTTAGAAATCATTCCATTCAAATTTACTGCTTAAATTTCATTTTTATGTCAAAATATAAACGGAATATCAATCTATCTTATACAAAGTTAAAACTAGATTTAACATTTAAATTATATAAAACTTAATTTCATTTCAAAATCTAGGATTTGAATTTAGATTTAAAGTCCAGATTTCAAATTTAATTTTGTTTAAATTCTTCATTACAATTTCAAAATCCATTTTAAATTCAATTCTTTTAAACCCACTTTGTTGCTTAAAACTTTTTAAGTTATTAACCACATTAATTTAAAAACTTTATTTATTTCCAAATTAAGTTTAAAATAAATTGAGTTCTAATTAAATTTTGATTTAAAACCTTATTTTAACTTTGTTTTACAAATTTAAATTTAAATTTCTGAATTGCAAACAAACAGGTTTAAACCTGTACAACATGCTACCCGAGCCAGGCTATATTGGCTTCGAGCCAAGCGCTAAACTTCTTCGAGTAAACTACTCGAATTTCTCGAGTCAACTCGAGTTCATCTCCGCTTCCACCCAGCTATGCACATTACAGATCACCAATGCTTTGAGTTCAACACCCCATTGTCTCGAGCAAAACTGTATAATGCTTCGAGAAATTCATGAACCAACTCGACTAAATACTCGAGTACAAGTCCACTGCTCCATTCGTCTTCATCAGGAAACAAAACTATGTCGTGCACGGCACTGCCATTCGCCTCCGGTCGACATCACGTCGTTGAGCAAGCCGAAGTCCATCCATGAATCAATCTTCGATCACTCGAACCCCACCATCACTTTGAAATCGAAATCGAGAGTTTGAAGCCGCAACTTGGAAATGAACTGTAATCCACCATCACCTGTCAATGCCTCGTTCTCACGACCACCGTAACCTCTACAACTTCGGCCATGCTCTCGCCTATGACCCAACTACCATCACCCAAAGGCATGTTGAACTCGACGCATCATCGAGGACGAACGAATCCAAATATGACCCCTCGCCAAAACTAGGTTTAGAAATTATAAACGCTTGCCGCCGTCGCCTCGATGATCGAGCGCGCCTCCAACCATTTTTCCCAACACCGTCGTAGGCTCCTCCACCTCCACGCAAAGTGTCGATCACCAACCACACTCCGATCAACCGCAATTGATCAAAACCCAATTTTTGAACAAATACGAACTGCTCTCAAATCCTTGATCCAAAAATCATAATTTTTAGTTTAAAAATCATATTTTAGTATGAGAATTCAGTTTAAAACCCTGAATTCGAGAATTAAGAAATTCGTTATTTAACTAATTTGAAGTTTTGCTCTGTTCTTTTAATTTCCAGAGATAATACTAAGTTGTTTCGACTTGAATAAAATTTTAATCTTAAGTATACACTATAACAAACAATCTTTGTTTTAATCTTAAGTCCAAACATCGAGTAGATCAAATGAAAATGAATTTTGAATCAAAGTCTGGTATTTTAAAATCTTAGGACAGAAACATACATAACATTAACCTGTATACAAAATAATTCTAGTTTCCAAATATATTCAGAGGGTCCTTATATATATATAAACACATATATATATATATATATATATATATATAAACAGACATATATATGCAGAAAATTCAAACTTTTAGATTTTAAAAACATATGTTACTCACGGTTGTTTTTCTCCAGAATGAATAGAACTTCTTTGTTGAAACAGGCCTTGAAACTGCTTGCTAAATCCTTCTTTGCCTTCTTCAATGTCGAGAAATAATCTTCCTTAAGAGAACATTCCCTAGACTTATATCGATGAAAGCCCTCTCTTGCTTGTACTCAAGACCGTGTCTTAGCAATAGTAACAGGACTCAGATATGGCTTCCCTCTATGATTGAGGAAATTCTGACAATGCTTTGAAGAAGGTAATACTGATGGAGTTAGAAATACTGATGCCCCAAAGGCCACACCAATTCTGACGCCATTAGCATCTGCAGGAAATGTTTACAGACGACGGAATATATTTTGCGGTAGCTAAATAATCTCTGAACTAATCAGGCATCGTCTACAATCGCTCGTGCAGTCCATCTTCTAATACTGATAGCCCGATGAAGATACCTTAGTAACTAGTTATAAAAACAAATTAAGTCCAGAAGACAACTAGTATATACAATATAATATAACAGAAAATACAACTACACTCTCTCTACTATCTCCTTTCACCAGGTTGATTAACTCAAACTGGTTTACTTAGTCTGAGTGTTGAGCCTAAGCTCTGAAACCAACTATAACAACCCGCTCTTTGTAGAACCCAAAAAGTCATCTCATAACAACGATAGACTCCTGAATATGACAAATGATAGACCGTCGAGGTAAAATTAGAACAAAACAGTATACCAAGACATCGATAGGGTCTTACATTAGAATGCCAATATATAATATGCTAAATATACGTGAGCAAAATAAAATAACAATATATAGGAGACTGCATTAATGGAGGCTACTGATAAATAAATATCGATATAGAAAGTCAGAATACATCAATTCCAAGAAGAACAGAGTTCTAAATAAATATATGATACAACAGTCTCGTATACAAATAATAGGTCTGTCATGCACTACTAAAATATCAAGTATATATATCTCAAAATATCAATGCCACGCCTCCAAATCCAGCTATGCATCCTAATTGCATATCCTTAAAAGCACCCGATTCTCTAACTACTTAGTAGAGTAGCCCAGAATTGTCAAGACATAAGCAGACAAAGGCAAAATGCGAGTCAGACATAAAGTCTAGTGAGGAGAACTATCTCAAAATTCTATATGTCAAAACTATATACAAATAAACAAGAATAACTGAATCACAACCGACCCTCTCCATAAATATGGCTCAGAGTTAATCCTGATCGTTCATAAACAAGTACAATAAACTCATCCAAAAGATAGGGGATCAAACCATAATCTCTTCTTCTCATCTAGTCAACGAGTCGGCACAACTAATATAATGTGACTGACACGTAACTATATACCGTGATAAAAGAAATCGTAGTATATAAGTATAGAAGTGATAAATGTGCGATAATATAAGTCTACACTATGCTACACACAATGATAATATCAATCAACCAATATAGCACAAGCACAACATAACAATGGAGGATGACTCGAATCAATACTCGTCATTACTAATGCGTGGAGTCAACAATGGACACTTATCGCGATCCAACGATTCAAGATAAATAAGGTCAATACACTAACGTACTCAGACATTCATCGCGATCCAATAAAAAATACATTTAGCACACTTTTGATCTATAATAAATAGAGTCAACACACTAATGTATTTAGACATCTATCTCAATCTTATAATAAGTTGAGCCAGCACACCAACATAGCCAGACATCTACCACGATCCAATGGTAAAAAGAGTCAGGACACTAACGTACCCAAATATCTATCAGGACTGAATAATAAATAGAGTCCGCACATTAACATACCCAGACATGTATCTCAATTGTATATTAAATAGAGTCGGCACACTAACATACCCAGTCATCTATCTTGATCTTATAATAAGTAGAACCAACACACAAACATACCCATACAACTACCACGATCCAATAATAAATAGAGATCGCACACTAATGCATCCAGACATCTATCAGAATCCAATAATGTATGTGGTTATTGATATAAGACCGATAACATGTACAGTCACTATTATAAGCCCGATACAATTTATCTAATTTTACGTACCCTAGTGTAAACAGCCGAAGGTATTGAATTCATTCCATTCGATCATACACACTCATTAGACGTGATCGTGTGACCAATCGTCGTGCCGACCCCATGTATGATCGTTATTGATTCCAAAGGAATCACCTAGCATTCACATTAAAGTCTCGAGCTTCACCTTGCATCTTGCCTCCCCGAGTAGCCTAGAGCCTCCTTGAAGTCATGCTAAGACACCACAAAGAAACGCATTCGAAAGGGGAAGACATTCCTTGAAGTTGTTTACTATCCAGGGGTTCAGTCGAATGGGGATTTCAGTCAATTGGCTAAGCCCAACTGGCTAAACCCAATTCCCCCAGTCTATTGTTCTGGGGTCCCCCATGGCCAATTCTTCTGCACTAGTTCAGTCGACTGATCTTTTATACAGTCGATTGAAATTGCCAGGTTCTGGCAATAAACCCGGGCAGGGAGTAAATCCACCAAACAATCACCGATTCGCGTGCCGTTTCTTCCAACACTTTGCCTAATTAGTTACCTTACTCCCAGAGCCAAATTTCATCCCTTCAGACTCTAATGGGATTCGTTTGTTGATACTTTGGACATGAATTCCATAAGTATTCGAAAACCAATTTCGACGTAGAAATCAACTCTTTGCACGAGTAGAATTCGATGGGAGATTATAGCAACTCGGCTTCTTCTAACATGCCAAAACGACATACCGGCCTCCTTGAATTGTGCGCAGCTTGTAAGTGTGTCGATACACACATTCGTGCACGTTGAGGCACGCATGTTAACACAAACATACGACTTTACAAGTCACATTTCGGACTTCACTGGAGCGATTAGTCGACCCGGCGTACTCTCACGCAACTTGGGCATGCGATAGTTGCCATGGCTACGTGAATTACCCACAACGAACTTGTATTCAATAATATTTCTATATAATCAAACAATTGCGTGTATTTGTGTGTGCACATAAAGAACCGAACTTACAATAACTCTAACTACAGTTCACACAACGTATTGATTGTCGTATATCTTCAAATACACGTATATGTATATTTGCCATACTTATATGCATACATGTATATTTAAATAAGTAATTCATTTATTACTTTTACTTACTAATCTTTTCAATAAAAGAAAAGATATTTCTTTATAATATTTTATAAACTCCTCAAACCATTTTATAAAATACAATACTAGCATAAAAATCAATTTCTCCATCCAAAACACTTAATTTGCTTCATTGAAAATCAAGTATTCATCCATTTACTATTTTGTAAAATCTCATATCTATTTTATAAATTATATTCTTCATTTATAAAATATTCAAACCATTTTATAAATATTAATTAAGCTTCATTTTTATTTTATGAAATATCTTATCATTTTATAAAATACCTTTATCAGCTATAAAAGTCATTCTTCTATTAAAAATATATTTTTAAATACTAATTTAGCTTCATTAACCATCTAATCATTTTAATGATAGAAGTAGAGTTCAAAACTTGTTAAATTAGCTTGCTAACTAATTTCAAAATCATTTGAATTAGTTTAATTATGACCAACTAATGACATGCACTTGGTTGGTTAGAAGTATGGGGTGTTACAAAATATACACAGCAGCGTCAAATTATGCACCTAAACCATAATTAAATATGGATCAGTTGTATTATGTACAATATCAAAATTCAAGTTAGCATTAGCTAGCCATAAGTGATTGGATACTAATAACGTTCCATTAATTTCGCTAAACTTGGTTCTGAATTTCCAAGAGAATCTTGCACTAATAAAGTTTAATATAATGTCGTGTATAATTTTTGAGTGTAGACATACAAAAGGAACTAAAACTTTAGAATGGTAAACGCTGCCATTTGAGACTATCTAATACAATAGTTTATCAAGTGTTTAAAATTATAAAATAAGACATTCTTTTACAAACAAGAACTGCAACTTCAGGTCAATTTCGAGTCCAACTTCGATGATGCTTATTAGAGTGGCAGACCTCCTCCAAATCAGGTAAATGCATCTCTTCTCCATCCCTTGAATTATTATTTTGCTTCCTAGCTCTAACCTTCTCAAATGTTTGGTTAGAGGAAGATTTCTCGGTTTGGTGTTGGATATAGCTGCCAGTTGGTTGTCGAAGCTCGCCACAATCACCTCTATCCCCATCAGTTACATCACTAGTGTGATTTATTATCTTTTTTTTGTAAAAGTTATCTCTTGATCTCGGGTTTTCAATATTAAGTTGTATATTTTCTTGTAGGAATCTGCTTCCCTCATGCATGTAGCTGTGTGAGCGGTTGTCCCTGCTCAAATCAGATAAGTACAAATTTTTATTAGCCTCCATCATTGATTCGTAATTTAAATTATAATTACTTATAATTTGCCTACTTCCCTTGCAGGAGTCCCTTCTGGTCTGAGTTGAGGATCGGCCGCCTCCAGTAGTCATGCGATCGAGAATGATTCCACTCCCATTATTAGCCATTTGCTTCCAATAAGCATGATTAAAATGGAAGGTTTTTCTACTATTAGTTTTATAACGATCAGTATAACGGGAAAGTCAAGGGTCAATATAGAGCTGTGTTGGTTTGTAATGTGATGTAGAAATACATATGACAGAGATTCAAATACGTGCTTCAACATCAGAAAGTTTGGAATTCTTCATGTGTAATAAACAATAAGACAAGGCTATAATTTAGGATTCATTATCAACTTGCCATACATCATATGTCAAATCATTAAGTAAAACATGTTAAACTATTTATTTCCATGCATGAGCATACAACATTGTCAAATGATAAAAGGCCAGCCAGCCAACGAGAGTAGTTGTAGTTCGTTCATTTTTACAGTTCTATTGCAATACCTCAATAAAAATAATAAATAACCAACCAGATTAGTTCCTTTGTTATTAAGCTTTAATACATTACCACATAGATTTAAATAAATGTGTATTTAGTCTGTTATTACCAATCTTCGATTTCATCTTGTTAATTATAACAGACACGAATCAGATCATTCATTACGCACGCATGTGCGCGCGCGTAGAAACATACATACCCCACCACCCCCCCGGCCCCTTTTACATTAGATAATTAAGGATTATCTTTTTATTTGCAAAAAAAAATTTATGGATGGTTTCATATAAGTTAGTGTGAATATGCCTTTATTCCAGAAGAAAAAGGAACGAAAATAAATGCACAAAACTTTTAATATGCAAGACAAGAGAAAGATCAGAATAAACCTAGTAGGTTTTTCCAAAACTATATTGTAAGAGTTGCTTGATGTTTGATCCCAGAATGGCTATGTCTATCACGAATATTTTGATACAACGATTTATATTTTATTTTCATAAATATCTCAAATATCCATTGAAGCTAAATCAATTAGTGTTGCATAAAATACACCATGTGTTGGATACGTAATCAATTAAAATATGATGGCATTGCTTACTAAACTATGAAAGCAACAGTTGTTTTTCCCTTGAAAACCCTTCAAGCTGCCATTTACGGTTACATACATCTCATTCCATCAATATCAAAAGGTAAAACATAGCTCATACAATTTGTACATAGATGGCATTAAAACCTAAGAAAGAAATTGAACCTTGCTAAGAAAAATGATAGGGCTTACTCAATCATAGCCATCTCCTCATTTAGAGAAATTTCATTCCTGGAATATATAGTTATTGGTCATAATCCACGATAAAAAGGAATCTAAATCGTTGATATACGAACATTAAATCTTAGTTTAAAGGATAAATTCCAGCTTGCTTGTGACATCCCGGAAATTTGGGGCAATATAGATTTAATAATCTACATTAAAAATTAAATTGATTTGATAATATTTGTTAATAATATTTAAATTGATTTAATAATATTCTTTTAAAATAAAAAAATAAAAAAGCTAGTAAATTGTTGTCTAATAAAATATATATATATATATATATATTTGTGTGTAATCTAAAGATCAGTTTTAAAATTTAATAAATAAGAATTTGTTTTCAAATTCTAATGTTTTGATAATTTGCAATTTGGATTAAAATATAGCTATTAAATAAATAATAATTTGGTTTTAAAGTATACTAAGGATAAAGTTAAAATTGTTTAAATGATTTTGACTTAAATCTAAATTTGACAAAGGTCGTTTTGTTTTTGTCTAAATATGATTGATAAAATAAGTAATTTATTTATGTAATGATTTCATTTATGAATCATTTTAAATTAATAATGAGTTATTTTAAACAATAACAATAATGAAATATCTTTAAAATGGATTTTTAAATGAATCGAAATTTGTTATTTTAAACTTATGTATATACATATATACACATACTTTGGGAAGCTATGATTTGGGATATAAAATAAATTCTTTCAAGAATGTTTTAATTTAAAATAAACTTTATAAAAGAGAGACAAAGTAAAGCAAAAATAAAATATGTGCAGGTAGCTTGTAAATAAGGATTCAGACAAGTATGAACACGAAGTAATACAAAGTCAAACCAGGCATTGTAAATATGAAGGTAGCCTGTAAATAAGACTAAGGGAAGAAAATAAATAAATAAAATATCTAAACATATGCAAATTAGAGAAAGGAATGCAAAGCAATGTTAAGAAAACAAATGACTAAAATAAAATAGCTATGTACATAAGATATGAAGCTTACAAAGACAAGTATGAAAACAAAATAATAAAAGTAAAATCAGGCAAGTAATGATTATGTTGCCTGTAAGTGAAAGACACAAGAGCAAGAAAAACAAAAGTGTATGTTGCCTGAAAAGAAATTTAGGAATGCAAGGAAACAAAGCAAGTATAAACAAAGATATGTAAAATATCTAAGCACAAAAATGAGGTTAGTAGAGACATAAAGTAGTTAATCAATAAATGCTTTCATTTCTTAGCAGCAAACAAGTCATTTCGATTTGTTTTAAAGATCATTTCAGCCTCCTAATACAAAGATTTGGCCTGATAAAAACAAAACACATAAGTGTACCTGCAAAAGTTGCTTGTCTCGGATGCCACCTTCCCCTGAAACTCTTCTATATACATGCCTTTCTTATTTTAGTTCATTCATTACTATATGGCAAATCTGAAACAATAACAAATGTTTCCATTTTCACAAACTTAAGTAATATTTACAACTGAACATAAGCAAGAGAATTAAGGAAATGAAGGTAGACAACTTTCCAGTTTTTAAATCCAAAGTTTTCATACAAGCATGCTCTATTCTTTTTCAAAAGAAAGGTGAGTAACCTAAGTTTTAAAATACTTAAGTTTATATGTTGCTTAACTACTGATGTGTATATAACTTAATGCATTCCTGGGCATATGTGTTACCGTGTATGTGTGTTGATAGCCTGTGATACACCTCTGTATTAAGATTTAAGTTCATGCTTTACTTTAAAAAACCTATGGTGAGTAAACTTAATTTTTAAAATTTAACTAACAATAATTGATTTATGAATAAATATTATGCTGATAAAATTTGTTCTGCGATGTCTTGTTACTGTATGTTCTGCTTATATGATGTTTTTCTAGTTTTAGGTTGCACAGATAAGGAGTCAAAGAATAAAACATACTTATCATGTAAAAACACTTTCTTTACTTAGAAACTTAACTAAATAAAGATTTGTTAAGACAAAGATTAAGGTTTGAAGTTGTTTTTTTCAGATAGCTGTGACATTTAAACACTGTAGCTCAAACTTACAGTAAAAAGTAAAAAATGATTAAAATTCGAATAGCATAAATTGTAAATTCGAAGTTATATCTTGAAAGAACATACAGTATTATGATTTTTAAGACAAGAATTAAAATTATTAGACAACTATTTTTAGAGCAGTTTGATAATAAACCGTAAATGCATTTTCATGAAATTCTGATGATTCAAAAAATTATAATTGTTGTAATATGACATGGAGCTAGGGTATTGTTCTAAGATTAACTGAAAAATGTTAAAAAAATTTACGAATGCAAGATTTTTGAGGATAGATGGGAAATAGGGTTTTTGGGTTCATTGTTTTTGGGTTCGGTTAATTGAAGCTTGCGTCGACATGGCGCAACCGAGTGTCATGAGACTTGGGAGGGTGCTCGAGTGTGGTGTCGTCAAGGTTTGACCGGAGTCCTGTCATCTCTGGCGGTCGCGACAGTGAGAACGAGGTGGTTTTTGTCCTTCGTGTTCGTGGAGCAATTCGACTTTACAGGCATATTTTGCTTTCGAGGTTGTCGCGTTTTTCTGGGTTTTGTTTTCGTGTGAGGGGATGCCGTGGGGTTTGTTGATGGTGTCGTGGTGGTGAACCGCCGTGCACGTGCACGGCGGCGGCGAAATTCGCGTCAGGGTCGACTCGAGGAAATCTCGAGTTTATTTGCTAATAACTTAGAGTTTGCTCTGGGTCGAGTTTTGAATAGGCGCGTGTGTATTAATAAGTTTTAACAGTTTTAAACTTATGTTTAAAAAAAAGAACAGAAGAGTAAGAACAGGGGAAGAAGAAGAGAAGACAGGGAGGAACGCGAGAGAGTTTCTGGGTGGGCTCGAGTTCAACCTGAGTTACTTATGTTGTTGACTTCGGGATTTAATCTCAGGAATTAGTTAACTGTAATATGAAAGTAAAGATATATAAGCTAAGTATTAATCAAGTTAATAATGTTTACAAATTAAGATGAACTGTAAGTTTTACTAATACAAAGATGAGTAATTTATTTAAAATCAAAGTTAATTATGCATGTAATAAACTTTATAATTGTAATTTAAGAGTAGTTCAAAGTATAATCAAATTTGTAATTAAAGATTTTAATAATCTTGTGTAATCTTATTTAAAATTAAGAATTTTATTAATCATTGGAAGTTAATAATTTTACAAATCATAGTTAATAGATTAAATAACTAATTAATGATTAAGCGGTTAAGTTAATAAATAATTAATGATTAATCAAGCAATTAATAATAATTAAATGGGTAATTGAGTTTTATAAATCAATAATTAAGATTATTGATTATTAATTATTTAGTTAATTAAGAGAATGATTAATAAGTAATTAATGAATTGGAATAAGTTAATTTATTAGTAATTAATTAAGCAAGAATAAAATATAGTTTACTCTTAAGCAAGTAATTAAGTTTAAATAAATTATCTTAAGAATAATTAAGGTATTAAATGATTAAATTAATAAGATAATAAAGGAATGATTTATCAAATTTATAAATTAATAATTTACATTAATTTATAACTAGAAATTAACTAAGAAGTAAATTAAGTAATACTATTAGTTAATAAGGTAATTAACTAAGGATTACTAATTAATTAATTAATGTGATTAATTTTGATAATTAATCAGATTAATTAGATAATCTATTGTAAGTGGTTAAATGTAATTACTTGATAAAAGTAATTAAGAGATTAATTACTTATTGTAATTAGTTATGATAAAATTATTATTTTAAGTTAATTAATTTAGTTTAATTAATTTAAGGAAATCATTTGATATATTGATAAGGATAATTACTTAGTGTATTCAATGGAGCATAATTACTTAAGGAAGTAATTAATGTTAATTACTGAATGTAATTAGTGAAAATGATGTGTTTTGATGAAATAATTTGGATAATTACTTTTGTAATTAATTAATGGAGATAATTAATTATGGGATAATTAATTTGTTAATAAGTGATTAAGGGTAGTTAATTACTGCAATGTTATTAATCGAGGATGATTAATAATTGTGTTTAATCTAAGATTAATCACTTAATGTAATTAATAACGTAATTTAATTTAAATCTAAATCAGAGATCATTAATTAATATAATTAATGATGTAGTTAAGAACTGTTTAATTAAGAAATAATTAATAATGTGGTGATTAATGTATGTAATTAATTAAGAATAAATATAATCAGTTATAAATGAAGTAATTCAATGGTAGTTACTATAAAAGATTTAAAATAATTAATTTGTGGTATTAAATAAAGGCTAATTACTTACTGTAATTAGAAAGTGATTAATCAAGGGTGTTAATCAAGAGGAATATCCAGAGGATAATTAATTAATTTGATTTATAATTAATTAATGGTTGTATAAGCAGGCTTTATAGATGGAGTAATTAATTTAATTTACTTTAAATTAATTAGAGATAGAAGTAGTTAATTTAATTCATTTTAAATTAATTATAGATTGTGATTTATAAATCATTGCTTATGAATGATATTGATATTTCATTGATGATTGTGAATTCAGATCTGATGTGAGTAATTACTATGTGATATGGTTGTTTAGTTTAAGTATGATAATATTTAATTATCTGTTTGGATGATAATATTGATTATCTGTATGTGATGATGATGTGATTATCTATTGTGATATTATAAATTATCCATCTGTGTGTATATTGATTATTGAATTAAACTGTTAAGACTAAATAGACAACTTGGCCTTAAAAGATACGTTTTGGATTTCGATGAGACCGGGATCGGTTTTCCACATTTGGAACATCCGAAAACCACATCGATTCCAAATTTACGATAGGTCGTGAATCTGAAGTGAAGATAAAGATTCAGAATGCAAGGGTTATCGTCGTTGGCTCTGAGGGTGATTCCAAAATGAGTGTAACGAGATAATGCCTTCGGTTTCGTTCGAACCCAGAACGAACTTGTATGGATTGAATGCTTTCAACACATCGTCAGGTGGGCGATGAGCATTCTAAGAAATGTTTCCTATAAAGGTAATCGTAGCCTCAAGCCTCATCAACCGGGAATGGCTAAAACATGGGAGGTGCAACAAGGTTAGGTGGGTCATGCCCAAGCAGGACAAGGATATTCCCCTGTCTAGATGTCCCTTATTCTTCAGCTGTGTGGACAGTTGGTTGCAAACAACTGCGGGGTTATCTTGTTCGGGACTGTTCAGTAAGGAATGGTTCCGGCCTTGTGTTGCAGGGGGTCGGAAGTGATCCTCGGTACGTTTATCTAGGCCACGTACTGTGACGGGCGGTACCCCAGTAGCCCTGCCATTGTATGGAATCCACAATCCAATAAGTGCCAACGGTTTTGATTGTATTACCCACTTTTGTGGCTAGTAGCTGGAATTTAATAGATGTAACAATTTCGGCTATTTTCTATTTACTTGAAAACCCTAGACCTATTATAATATCACTGAATTCCTATCAAATGTTTTGGTTAGCGTAAGGTAAAAACTTACCCATGTTTATGTGTGGGGAGTCTTACGCGATACCTTTTATTTTCAAAGGATTTTCAAAATTAAGAAACTTTAACCTGTTACTCATACCAGACCCATGTCTGACCCGGAGTTTATTTTTGTTTTTCATAAACTGTAACGACCCGAAATTTTCTAACCCGAAAATTCCAGATAGTTATAAAAAAAGAAGAAAGAGATAAAAGAAGAAGATCAAAAACACCAAACATCTCACAATCGCAGCGGATAAAATATAATAATAAATAATAATAGTTTCAAAAGAATACTATATCTATCGATTACATTTTAGTACATCAGAGTTTTACATATATACAGTCACTGAATATCTATACAATTACCATGACTCAGATAAACAATAATATAAATATAGCGGAATACTCTATACGCTCCTGCCATCCAGCTCGCCACCTGAGTTCCAGAACGTACCTACCTGAAAATCTGTAATACTCGGTCTGACCCGAGCATTACACCAAAGTAACACCCGGGATAGGCTGGAAACCAGCGTGAGTAAACCAATTAACTTGGAATACAAAAGCATACAATTTAAACAAACCCGGGGTAACTTATATCGATCTACACTTCACAAGATATTATACATCAACCATTTCACACACCAATTTCTAAGTGCCAAAACTTAGATTTAAATGGTCCAGTTTACTTTAGTCATTCCACTTCAACCTATCAGATCCACATATCAAATTATAAGGATCGAAGTGGTTTCGGGTATTCATTAATACCCGACTCCGGTCTCTTCGAAACTCATATTATCCTTACCCCAGTTATCCAAACGAAAACACAACAATTATATCAAGGATATCAACTCAATCAAAACATCCGATACTCTTCAATCATCCATAAGCAAAGCTTAATCACATACAATAAATTCTATTGATTTTAATTGAATTTTCAAACTTCAATCACTTAGATTCCTTCATTAATTTTCAAATTAATTAATTAACCAATCCTCCATTATTAATCACACTGGATTAATTATCTTCAATTACATTAATGTGGTTATCTTTGATTAATTATCATGATATAATTCTTCTTAATCGCAAACAACAAGTATTCTTAATTACTTTGTGGATTAATTAACTATTTTAATTTCATCAATTATTAATTACCTATATTAATTAACTTCTCATAAGTCACATCTTATGGAATTAACCTTAATCAATCAAATCTTTAGTTACATCATTAATTATATAATTTATTGATTTCTAATTATATTTCAATTTATCTTAATCTGAATTGATTATATTAATTAAACCACAGTTTTAACCATACTTGACTTATCTCCTAGAATTACCACCTCTTATTTATTTCATTAAATAAATTAATTCTCCTTAATTTATTTATCTTAATTTATCTCTCGTTTCACCACACCAGAAATTTTATTTCATTATTTACATTAAGTAATTACTTATTAGACCATCAAATGACCATTCCAAATTAATATAACTTAATTAATTTACCCAAATCATTAATTAATTTAATTAATTGATTTTCATTTAAGTTATCCTACCGATTTAAAGAATCGTCGATCTTTAAACCCTATTTGATTTAAACAGAACCATTTTCTCATTAACAAATCCTATACAGAAATTAACTAACCTTTAACAACCATGTTTTCAATTAATTACTAAATTAATTACTTTAAGCAACTTACCCCTTTTTAAATATTCAAGTATTTATCCCTTAACAATCCTACATAATTATACTTATTTGATTGATAAGTAACTGTCACGTGAATTATTATCCTTAAGTTTTAATTAATTAACTTAGAAATCATGTTATAGCTGATTTACTGCTCATTTCCCAAATTGCATTTAAATGATTTCCTGTCAAAATTCTTTTTTTTATATTTTAAATTTCAATTTCTTTTTCTTTTCAATCAACACAGATAGATGACAACCAATATAACCCGAGCTTTCATAAATTCATAGCAGTAAATAAGTTGCACAGATCGAAGAGTACTCACGTATGATATTCGATTTCGTGAAACCAGTAGGTTGCCCACAAAGTCAAATCATTGTTCCCAGTCTCCTCCCCATCACTGCTGATCACTTAGGCTCGAACCGGCATCGCGAAACCTATCTGCAACCTCAGCTACCCATCCACATCACGACGTCGCTCCAAAACTTGAGAGTCGTACCGCCTCTCCCTTCTATGCAAACTCGAGCTATACGGCTACGACAACTATGCCCTAACTCGCGCCACTACCCACTACTGCCAATCCCAGCATTCGCCTTGACATCTCCCTCACTCGCGCGAGCTCGAGCGAAAGAACCCCTTGCCAGAGATCGCGATTTATTTATGAGGAGGCTTCGGCCGATTTTCCCTTTTATTTTTTTCGATTTCTGATTGAATGGAGAGGGGTAGAAGAAGGAGATAAGGCGGCATCAATTTATTTTTGTTTGATATTTGGGAACGAACTGATTTTTTTTTTCTTTGTTACGAAGGCTTCGGCCATTTTAGTTCTCTTTAGTGAGTTCGATCTCGTTCTGGAAGCATGAGGGAAAGAAGACATAAAAATAAAGATGGGAAGTGGCTTCTTGAGAATGCTTGCAAATGAAAATATCTCGAGTTGGTAAAAATATCTTGCTATCTTACTTTAAATTTAATTATATTATAAAGCTTCCAAACGTCATGTTAAGCATGACGCGAAATCCCAAATCTCAAATCAGACATGCCGACAGGCGTTTATAAGGTTTTACCCGCATCCCGAACACAATGAAATGTGTTTCGGAGGCTAATTTGATCGTATGTGCGAGTTATACAAATAAACGATCAATTTTAAATTAAATCGATTAAAATGGTTCTAAGCGTTTCGAGCAACCTGGGTCAAATGACAACTTCGATTGCTACGAAAATTGAAATTCGATAATAACTAACTATTACGGATTCAATGGAACTGGTTTCGTCGAATTCCAAGACTGTGTCTCGGAAGGCTGTTTTTAAATTCAATTTAAACGATATATTTTCAAAATTGAACAAATCACCTTTAAATTAAATTTCAACTATTCCATTATCTTTAGTATCATCATTATAAATTTTATAAGCCTTCACATTATTTTAACAGGCTTAGAAATTCCAGATTCAACAATTTACCACGTTTCAATTATTAAAATTCAATATTTAGACTATACAATTCAATGATTTAATTATCAAGTAAATATCGATATCTTAAATTCAAGTTAAAATTAACTTTTAAATATTTTAAAATCAATTAACAGTTCTATTTTAAATTGTTGGTAAAATCTGGGTCGTCACATAAACTCTCGGGTACCCAAATTTTTACGGGTAGCCAAGGGATTCAGGTTAGCTTTGACGAATTCTGGAGGAGCAATGGAGCAGGAGGCTTCAGCGTTATAGATATATATATAGTTCCGCTGTGTTGGTATCTTTGAGTCATTTGTTTGAGTTGTGTTGTATTAACTAGACAGGTGTCTATAACTGTCTAGTATGTGATGTATTATCTGTATAACTCTGATTGATGTGTATATTATGTAAATACTTATGTGATTATTATAATTTATTCGTTCCGCTGTGATTATAACATTGTTTATTTTTAGCAGAAGGATGTGCATATTGATGATGGCTATAAACATATGAAATGTATTAAAAGATTGCGAAGATGAGTTTATTTAGGAGACGAATGGCCCTAGGAGTTCAAGCAATTGCAGTTTTAATTAAGTAGCAACTCAATAAACAATTGTCAGCCCTCTTTAAAGTTCGCATTATTGGATTCCATATAATTTTATAAGCGCTCTAGCAGCCCTCTTTAATGTACAATTGTCAATCCTCTTAACCTCCAAGTTCCATTCTTTTTCAATCTTTCTAAATCTAGCAATGAAACCAAATGAATTCAAAAAGAAAGCAATCAAATTCTAGTTCATTTGATTTTCATAGTTCTCTACTCCTTACAAGTTAATCATCAATAAAACATCTAAGAATGTCATAAAAATAAGTGCTTAACCATAAAAGTTAATGTAAGGATTTATTGCTGCCAATTTAATTTATAAAATTTGAAATAAAAATATTATCCATTCGCATCTGTAGCAATCACTTGGAGTCCTCTGAAATTTGTTATCCTTTTTTAATGACGCTTTTCACCGACAAATTTTTTATATAATCAAAACGAGTGTAGTTCGTTATGTCAGAAGGCAACACTTCATGGACAAATAAAATATGTAGATAAGTTTGTACACATTTTGGAATGCACAGGAGAGAGACTAAATTCAATTAGTTATACTATATTTTTTTTTTCATAATAAATTTATTAATTATAAGGAGTTTGGCTAAATGTAGTTATAGCCAGTTGAAGTAGGATGTTTACCACTTGGAAAAATGCAAGACCGCTATGATTATATAAAAGACTAAAGTTAATAAAGCACTCACTGATATTTCTTCTTTGTAATACTCCTACGGTTTTAATTTTAGAAGAAAAATGGCACTTTTTGAAACCAATAAAAATTGTAACCCAATCGCTATTTTAAGAATGTAACATAAAAATGACATTGTTTATTGCCACTATTATATATTCTCCAAGTGTTTTGATATAGTTTTCATGGAAGCTGGATAACTTGCACATACATATAACAAAACTTTCATTTAGCACGGCTAAATACTATACAAATTTGTTTGGTTTATACTTTATACCCGATATATTACTGATATGGTGCATGTATCATTGCCTAGCTATGGATGAAACAAATAAAAAATAAATGTGAACTCTATAAATCTTCTAAACACAACTTTCTTCTTGTAAATTTACACCCTATATAAGTTAAGACTTCAGAGTCTTTGGGGAATTCCACTAAAAACGTAAATAATCAGTATTGCACCATGTTGTAAATTTTATCGCTGTCAACTAACAAATCAATTAGTATATAAATCTTTAGCATAGTAATAATTTATGAAATGATATCTCTGGTGTAGAATAATAGTAATTGAGTTAAATTGTGCGTTGGAAAAGGAAAAATAACTATCGTGACATTCAAAACCTAAAATTTATATGCTTTGTACACAACTAAATAGTTGTTAATTTACAACTGTACCAAAGAAACAAGTACTGCAATGAATAATTCCTGATAAAACAACTTCAAGCAACCCATTTTGAATCGGTATAATTAAGTAAAACAAAAATAGCACCCAACTATCAAATCATAAAATTGATTTGAATGGATAATCATGAAACCAAATTGAACATTACATCAAAGCGCTTGATTTTTAAGATATATTTTCATGATATATTGATGTCTCAAAACAAAATTACCATCATCAATGGTACGTAAATAATCATCAGACAAATGTAGTTCTGCATAAAATTAAAAATAAGCTGGTGATAAATGTACCTTGTTTTCTCTACTATATTTTTAGCGTGTTGTAATATGCAGTTATCACCAAAAACATTTGCTTTCAGCTGATGTTCTTCTCACAACCTTGAGAGATCAGAAATAGTCCGAATATATTTTGATTTCTTTTATTTAATCTTTTCAGCTAACAATTTACATGTAGTGGAAACCAAAATAACCACGAGGGTCACTATAAACATGATCAACATAACTAGAAACCCAATCTTCTATGGCTGACCATATGAGGATTCCATCTGAAGCATATAGATAGTCTTCAATTGCAAGTTTATGCCACAAAGCAATGAAGTGTCTCCAACTTCCATACCTCTCCCGACTTCTCCTGACCAAGTCAGCTGGCAAAGCTTCCATGTCAAAGTACCACATGCTATTACACACAGCTGAACTAATCTCCACTTAATAATACCTTTCAGTACCAAAGCATCTTTCAATTATGCCCCCACCATTGATTAAATTTTTCTCAGAAGAAACTAATGAATTAAACATGATGAAACAACTACACAATTAAAATGAAAATGTATTACTATCATCTTGTAAAAATTTAAATGGGAACAAAATAAGCAAATGAAAAGAACTTAAATATTGATGTTATGAATAGTAATCAACATATCACAGAGGGTCACAAAAATTTTGGATGACATAGAATACTTTAATTCGAACAATTCCTATAGCTTCATAGTATGTATACAGACAAAAAATACACGGATTTTAGTTTCTCGCAGTTAGTTACATCTAATGAATTTGAAATGCATTTAAATACCAACATCTTCAACATCAAATAATCATAACTGAATAATCGCAATCGAAAGTGTAGTAAAACATACATGCAAATTATGTATGATAATATAGGGGAATTATAAATACCACTGTCATTTTATCTTCAGTATGTCGACTAAATAAAATCCAACTATTAAGTAAAACATCAACAAACTATTCACATAATGTCAAAGAAGTTTATGTGTAAATACATTCTAACATATTCCTAAATTAACAGTACTAAGTAAATCAAACAAATCGAAGAAAATTTGAGAAAAATCGCTACCTTAAAAGGAGGGGACATAATTTTCCATCTTGAGTTGAGAAGGCGTGAAGTCGCCAATGAAGAAGAAGAAGGCGCCTCCGTTGAAGTGATTGCCACTGTCGCATCCACAAAGTTGTAGGTTTTAGTTGAAGTCTACGGATAAAAGGAATATAACCATCAGTAATCCTAAATACAAGGAAATTTGAGAAAATCGCTACGTTAAAAGGAGGGGACATAATTTTCCATTTTGAGTTGAGAAGGCGTGAAGTCGCCGATGGAGAAGAAGAAGGTGCCTCCATTGACTTGATTGCCACTGTCGATTCCTTGTATCTGTGGGTTGAAGATAATGAAGAGGGCATACGAACAGTTATGGATAACAGACGATAATTGCTGCGTTGGTTATTGTTATGTGGAAAATAGAAATCAAAAAATGACGCACACGAAAGTTATGTCGGATGACACATGTCAATTAGTTAGAGCGTTGTTTTCTGTTTTCCATTCTAAGTAATAGATTACTTACGTCTTCGCAACTTCAAAGAAATTTAGCGACGTCACAAGGACGACATCTTTTTTGTCATAATGACGTTGGAAATTACTAGTTCCTGCATATCATCCTAAAAGTTTCCTCCGAGTAAAATCATATGTATTACATAAGAAGCAATTCGAAGCAGCGCACAAAAGCTTATCTCAATCATCCAACTATCAGAATCCTTAAGCGGGATCCCCTTATTTCCCTAAATTTTACAGCCAAGTCATTATCCCAATTTCTTCAGTACATAATTCCTTTTCAAATTAGTCATTCACTTAGATAGGTATTTAACAACTGTCGCCATCAATACACTGTTCCCTACTTTCAATTATGCACCGAGCTAAGTTGCAACAGCCCAAACCATGACTCCTTAACCAATGATTCAACTGATGAACACCGGCTTCATTAAAAACAAACATATAGCTTTGCTAGTTTCCAAATCCAAAACGAAGTTGCATCATGCCCATTCGTGTACTCTATTTTTTCCTTGATGAATTAGAAGGATGAGGTGGCAAACTAAGTTTGATTGCTATTAGTCTAAGCCCTCTATCTGTTAGATAAAATATCATTCTTATAGCATAACCTTTTCTCTCTTTTGATGAATTTATTTGTTTGATGAATGGCAAGAACAAATCATGGCGGTCTAGTATAAACAGTTTGTTACTCTCCATTGTCTCTTCTAGGTTCATTCCGTTCAACTCATGCTCAATGAGTTCTTTAGTTATTGCAACTCTGGACGACCATACGCTGCTGGATCCAATTTGCTTACAATGGGAAATTCGCTTAATCTCTCTATAGACACCACATTCACACCAGCAAGGGTCTATCTAGCAAACTCATTATCAATCAGACATGAAAAATGGTCTCTCGATGTCAGAGAAGGAAATACCATACTTCAAAAACTTTTCACTTACACTCATAACAGTTGACGCTATAGATGCTATAATAAGCCTACCCGTTAGCTTTGTTTCATCACTTGTTACAGAAAGTCCTTTGTATAGACTATCTAACATGCCATATGAATTCTTAAAAGAAGCATTCATTGCTGGTGTAAAAGAACTAACAATCTGTTAGAAAAATAACAAATCTTTGTGAATATGAATGAATTACACATAATAGTGGCGATTCAACATGCACATTGTTAGGTGTGGCTCGCATTATAAATAGAGTGGGTGCGTGGATTGAATGGTTAAAAAGTCCCACATCGAAGGATATTCAGAATAATCGTGGTATATATATGGGATTAGTGGCACGTAACATTAGGGATTCCTTTTGTTACAATGTGTTGCCAAGACCATATTATATGCCCGATGGCAGGCGATGAAGGGATGTTCAATCGGGACGCCGGCATGGAAGACTTCGACCGTTGACTCCCATAGACACGGTGAAGCGAACGCGTACGGTACGCGGGAATGCCGAAACTGAACACACATCATAGTTTTACCAGCTGTATCAAGACCAACCATCAAAAAACGTATTCTCTCCTTTAGGCAAGTCAACCGTAATTTGTTTGACCAAAAACTCAATTGAAAAGTGAATATTTTTCATATCAGGAAAATGTAAAAACATGATTTCAAAATCCCAAAATCAGCTGGGAATTTTGAAGTGGAAATCAAATTTTTTTAAGTTGGAATGAATTTCAAATTCAAAATTCGCTTGAAATCAAAGGTGGAGATTCTTACTTGAGTTGGCGATGAGGAGCTGTTCATAAGGTGGCAGTAGAGAGCTATTGACAACTAGCAAATTGTTGCAAATTTCATCTAGGGTTTTTCCTATGATATGGAACCAAAAGTAAAAAGAATCTTGGTATGGCCTTCATACAAAACCTTGGGTTGTGCGAGGAAGTAAGTTACAGTGTAGAGCTTGAGGTGAAGGATGAACAATGCTACAAAGAGATGAAGAGAAAACGAGGAGAAATTATTTCAGAGTTTTCTTTGCTCTTGAGGGAAGATGTAACTAGAAAAACATAGCGGTGCCTATGAATTCCTCTGTCTCGACCTAGGTATACTATGTACCCATTCAAATCACAACCATTCATTATCTCCTTGTAAAATAAATTTGCAGGTCCCACTTTCAAAATGAATGATGTAAATTTGGCGGAGACAGTGAGCACACAATTTTAAGGACATAAGAATTGATCTTCAAAATAATATTAGAGTTCCCGCCATGTAAAATTTGGTTGACAATAGATAACAATTTCCTCTTTTTTGAATTAAACATAAAACAGTGGTTTTACAAAAGTAGACTATATTATTGTGTTGTTATAACTAACTTTTCTTGTAGTGATGGTCTATGCAAACTTTGAATTTCTATGCTTGTAGTGTCAATTTAGGTTACATATGTATGCAGTTTTGAATTATGCATGCAGACTTTGAATTATATATGCGATTGGTTAAAAGGTTTATTTAACAAGTTAACCAATTAATATAAATGGTTAACCGGTAAATGGTTAACCGTTTATATTACTCGGTTAATCGGTTAAATAGTTTGGTTAACCATGGTTAAAATTAACTGGTTCGATCGGCAGACTTCGACCGAAATTAACCAACTACAGGTTAACTGAACCACGTTAATTTTGTGGTTAACCGAAAATATTAACCGATTTATTCTGTTATCCGATTGTGCTCGCCTATAGAATGACATCATTTTATTTTTATAACTATGAGTACAAACTTGAGTAATAAAAGTATAAATTGCTCTAATGATATTTGTTCCATTTATTTTAGTCATCTTTGTAATTTTAGTTCATACCCGTGTTAAGTATTATTCAATTTTGCAACAAGTATATTTTCCACCTGGTTATAAATGATGGTGCGACATATGTTTGCATATAATTTTTCTGACATTAATCTAGTACATAAATATAATTCATGTTGTAATTTAGAATCCTAGAAACTCGCTAGAGAGGTATCGTTTAAAGTAGAATTCAAGTTTCTTTTCCCATAATTTCTAAACATTTCATCCATGCAAGAATCGTTCTCAAAAGTTAATCTTTAAAACCGCTGCTTGTGAGTGCACTAGTATGGATTACTGTAAGGAATATGACATATTATCTCTCGTGATTTTCTTCACCTCACCAACTGACAACCTCGGAGTTGAGTTTTCTCCAGTGCATCTCTCTCAATCTTCATCATAACCCACGGCTTCTTCCACGTTATATTTTTTGCCCAGCAAAACATCAATCATATTCCATAATCCTTTCATTCCATACGAGTTAAGCTTCAACTGAGGCCGGACCATGGTCGCTAATAACTGTGAGTTCTTTGGCGAAAATGGTTCAACTCCAGTAATAAGCTCTAAAGCAAGCACCATAAAACCATACACATCGCTTTTCTTTGAAGCCAAACCCAAATGAAAGTAACTTAGGTCAGTATAACTTGGAGATCCTATCATCATGCTATTATGGTTAACTGAACAAGAAACCATGTCATAAAATCCTAACCGTGCAGATCCAAAATCACATAGTTTTGGATTGAAATTTTGGTCAAGAACAATAGAAGCTTTCACATCTCCATGAATAATTGGAAGGTCAGAGTGTTCATGTAGATGCTTCAAAGCCATTGCTATTTGATATGCAATAGACATACACTGAGACCAAGAAAGAGTAGTAGTATTATGTGGTTCATGTAGCATATGATGAAATGCTATGACTGATGTTGGCATGGAGAAAAACATCGAGTTCTTTTCTGAACTTGCAATAAAGATGCTTGCTTGGTTCATGTACTTCGACCGCAGCTTCCATCTTGTTTGAAAAATCTACCAAGGCGTACTGTACTATAACCTTTCTCCCCAACGATGTTTGAGAAATTTTCTACTAGAGCTTTAACATTTCTTCATGATACTTGTATGATTTTCAAAGGACATTTGATGATTTCTTCATCTTCAGCCACTGCGTATATTTTATAAGAGCCTAAATAACAGTCAAAAATGTTTTTGGAAAAAAAAACTTCAATACTTGTAATATTGGTTGGAATGAGAGATTTTGCTTGTTATATGTATTTATATGACATTTGCACTATGAATGATTGAGCATGATTATTTTATTACTGATTGCACGAATGCAATAAAATGCCAAAAAAGGAAACTTCCCAACATGTGGCTAGTAAGGAACATGAACCCGCAAGTATTAGTAGTTGCAAACAGACTGTTTACAAAATGACCTTTTAATATTAATGCAGATCTAATATTATTATTCTTAGAACCCAAGACAGTCTTTAACACATCCGTCAACATGTGTCACAAGAAGCATTCCTTGCTACACCTTTTTATGTCGATGATATCTCCATTAATTGAATGTATAGTATATGTGTAAATGTTCGAAAACATTTAAAGCTGTTTATTTAAGACGTTGGTATTCATGTATTATTAGCTAGATCGAGTATTACTTTTTATATCATCACTTTCTATTTAATTATCGTAAAATTTTCTGTTTATGAAAAAGGTTGGGTTCCACCCGCCTAAAATCTAGAATTAAAATGAAATATCAATAAGTGCATAAAATATTTTCATTAGTAAAGTTAAATATTGAAATTTTAATTTTAATTTTGACCTTCTTTAATAATACTAAGAACTTACTAAAAAGATATATGGTTAAATTGAACGTAGTCCTAAAAGTTTATCCTTTATGTTGTTCATTCATTTATAGTACTCAGTTTTATTTTATTTTAATTCTTTCTAACAACGAAAAGTGTGTTTTGTTATGTTAATCTAATCCGATTATTTTGGTAATATTTTAATTTTATATTTTGAGTGTTATTTATTTTGGACACGGTCAATACAATAATAACTTATTATATATATTACGTGAATGCATCCATGTTATTTCTTGATGTATACCTGATGATTTTTAGATCTGACTTGAGTTTTGTATCATACAAACACTACACCATACTGTATATTTTGCCACACACAAAGGCGGAAAAATTGCCACGGTCTTAAGCCGTGGCAATTTTACCATGGTCCTGAGCCATGGAAAAATAAATTACCATGGTTATTGACCGTGGCAATTTTGGAATGGTCGTAGACCGTTCCAAAGTTTTTGAAAAAAATTTACCCCTTGCCGTGTATAATCTCAACAACTCTCACACCATTCTCAAAAAAAGAACGCCCCTTCCAAAATTAGCCCCTTCTCAAAATCCGGATCTGCGCCCTAACTCTCATCCATTTTCGTCCAAATCGATCCTTGTCGATGCTCCTCAGATCGCCCCGAACAAACATGAATCTCTCTGCTCTCACTCAAGTCATGTAAATCCATGTTTGCACTCAAATTAATCTTCTTGGTTTCGAGGTATTCATACGAAAATAGAGATAGTTGATTTGTTGGATTTTTCTGGTTTTTATTTTATGTCTTAGATTAATGCTTTGCAAGGTTGCAGATTTGGAAACGAATTTGTTGAAATAGAAATCGTTCTTCTTTTTTCTATTTGGTGTCTGACACGAATTTGTTGAATTTGATGGCTGATACGAATTTGTTGAATTTGTTCCTTTTGAATATTTCCCTTATAATTCATTTCTAAGTTTTGTGCACCATTTTTTTCACTCATTATTCTACAACTGTGAATCATAATCTAATGTTCAGCTCAAATTTTATGTATGTATGTATATTTAAAAGGCCATTATAATATTGGTAATGAATGCATGATGTGATCAAGTTGGAGTATTATCAGATAAAGATCCATGTAGAACAGTAAAAGGTACCCATGAATGTTTCTATTTTCTCCTTAATTATATTTCTTTTATTTCAACATTTTTTTCAATAAACAGAATATTATTTCTGTATAAAAGCCAACAAGATTAAAATATTGCATATTTCGTGCTAAATAAAAATATAAAACTACATTTACTTATTTGTAATAAGTTCGGTAGGAGGAATCATTTTTTTTTGGATTAGTCAGAATTCTAATCTGCATTGTTTATTTTGTAATGTTAGTCAACTATAATGACTTACATGCAAAACAATAAAGGAGAGTTTGGCAATTTCCCAATAAGCTTAGTACAGTTTTATTGCAGACCAGCAATAAAAAATGCTGGTTGTTTGCTTTGATTCCTTCCGATCTTGTGCAGATATTATTGAAATAATGGACCACTTCGACATTACTATTTAATTTTAATCCTGATTTAATTGCTCCAATCATGTGAAAAGTATGACAGTTGTCCTTTGAGTCAGACTAATTTATTGCTATAGTTTGATTAGATCCCTTAAATTTCTTTTTTTTTACCAAAACCAGATTCAATAACTTATCATAATTTTGTCAGACGCGGTTTTTATATACAATTGTTATAAACAGTTTAACAGACGTATGTTGTACAATAACAGTAGCTTAATTCTCAAAACTTATGGTATTTCGTATCCTCAAAACCTGTTTTAGTTATAAGATTTAAAACTAATATAACAAAAAATAACTAAAATTGGTATGTTGGCTATTAATCAATGTTATGTTCACTTACAATCTTGGAAACCTTGTTCACTAAAAATAACTAAAAATGTTATGTCATTGGTCATTTCCTTTTTTGTTCCTTGATTTTCTAAACTTATATCTTAAAAATCTATTTTGTTATTTATAAATAAAACATTGTATTACAACATATAAATGAACCTTCTTTTCTTGATGAAAGAGTACTAAATGGATAATTTTGCAATTTTTCCTACCATTTGTTCGTAGAGAGTTACACTAATTGTACATAGAATAAATATTATAATTTTTTAGGAAAAAGGAAAAATAGCTTAGTTTAGTATGCATATATAGTTGGAATTTTTGAAGCTTGGACTTTATAAAGCTGACAGCCCATAGCATGTACCATTGCCAATTTTTCATTAGTTGATTCATATTCATGGTTTGGTACATTGAGTAAACTGAATAAATAAATTGGTTCTTATATGATTAGTCATAATTAAAACTTCAAACCTTTGCAAAAAATATCTCATTCGTATCTTAAACATGATAGTTTAGGAAGAACTAACCTTTTAGAAGTGTTTCATGGTTGCAAGGCAATCAATTTTGATTGTTAGTTTCGATTATAGTATGGCCAATGGAAGAGCCAGAGATTTTTGTTTTTTAAACTTCTTTCAAACACAGAGAACTTATTATTAATCATTTATTTTTGTTTGTGAGAATTAAATGGTATTTGTGGTGAGTTATTGGTTAACTTTGGTGGAATAGTTTATTTGCATTACTTTAGCATTTATATTATAATAAACTTGGACTGGAATTTTATATGTATGCTTGACAAATATATTGTCCATAACTATGAGTTTTTATCTTTGATCTTCTTTATTACTGTATGATGTATTTTGATTATAATTGTTGAAACAAAGGAATATAAATTATTTGGGATTTTACCTATTTCATTTCTTATTATAATTGCTTATTTCAAATGCGAATAAAAAATGACACAGTAAGAATAGCTAAGATTCTTTGGCAACTAACGTATCTTATTTTTTTTCGAATACATATTGAATCTAAATTTGGCAAAATGCTTGTATTACTTACAGACAACTACTTTGCCCTTCCTGGAGAATGCTGTTAGCAGCAATTTCTAGCCTGAAATTGAGCTTCAATTTTAGGACTTAAGCTACATTAACTATATATTATCATACTAATTATCAACTAAACCGAGTCCATTAACTTTTCAATTGTTTTGGATGATTCTGCAGGTGATTTACAAAGAAGGCAGACACCATTCCTCCATTTCCTAACAAACATCTGTGCAATACACGAGGTACCTTTTATACTGCCTTTCTTACTCTCAATGCATTTTCTTTTATTTAATCCCATGTGATATACTGTTTATCTTATTATGCCTGAGTTTTGTGAAAGTCTGGTTGCACATTTCCTTCTTCAAACAAATTTAGTTCATTTATGATTTATGCCAACTTATTTCCCTAATGATCATTTTCTAGTCAAATAGATCTGATCTAGCTGTGGAGCACATCCCTTTTCATCTTCATAATTAAATCTCTACCGTATTCTTGGTTTGGTTCACACATTAAGTCATCGATCGCTCTTAAGATGAAAATGCAAGTTTTGGTATTTATGGTTAACAAAAGATAACTATGAGTTTATAATTATTGTATGAACTAAAATTATATTAGTATAACAATTATAATTATATATAAATAGATAAAAATTTCTATTAGTTATTTTTTTCAACAATTGGAAATTTTAGATTATATCGCTTGGTTTTATGATTCCTGTAACTGGATTAATCCAATGACTGGACACAGACATGTTTTGGTTATTCTTTTCCCTTCATGTTCAAGGTAACTTAGTGACTTATTTTATAGTATAGTATAGTTGGTACTTTGAAAACTTCACACAACTAAAAGATAGTATAGTGTTTTCCTTGTCTCGTTGACTGAGTTTGAACATTATCATTTGATTCTACATTGACTAAGTCATCGATCGCCCTTAAGATGAAAATGCAAGTTATGGTATTTATGGTTAACAAAAGATAACTATGAGTTTATAAAATATGAGATTACTAAAAGTTATGGTATTTTTGGTAAATAAAATATTTCCTTTTTTTGGAATTGAGTTTGTTCAGGTATGAAAAAAAGAGAACCCTTGAAAAAAAACAAATGACAAATTGAGAATGCCACGCTTGCTGTGTAGCAAATTACTCGATATCCTTTGTCTTAATGGAGTAAAACTTTTTTTTACAGGTCAAGTTCAGTTTTTGTTTCCTCATGTTGTATGGCAAACTTAAGATTTTAACTCTCACACAACGTACTAATGATGTTTTGATTAAACAACCTTTTTTTCGAAGTATCTTTGATAGTTTTTCTTTAAGTCTATCTTAAATGAAATTACAATGAAGACCCAGCTTGTAGTTTAAAACGTAAATAGGTAGGTCTCCAGATTATTGAAACACAAAAAGGTGTACCTCAGCGACTGATAGTGCTAAGTCAATTTTGAATTATGCTATCCACAATATCTTCTTCGCATGCCTGACCATGTACATAGAATTAAACTTAAAATCACCGTAATCTGGTATTTACGATATGTGTAAGATGCAATTGTTTTTTTCCAATGCATAATTATGTATAAAACGCAAAGGTGTGCACACATAAGAAAACAGTTGTTATTGGGACTAAAAAGAGCTGCAGGCTACGTTTCAAAATCTTGGAAAGATCGCAAAAGATATACTGAATTTAATGTACGATGATGTATGTTAAGTCCTTATTTTTATAAGAAATTCACAACTTCATCTTACCCTACTACATGTTGATTAGGTCAAAGAATTTGTAAATCTGTTTCTACAGTTATGATCTCTCCACTGGAAGGACATAAATATGACAGTTATTTTTTACATCATGTTTTTTTAGGTTGTAGTGAAACATAATTTGCTGTATTGGGTGATTGTTGAGCGTTCTTTGTACGTACATTATGACGTGCTTTTCTATGTTTATGCAGACTGTCTTCTAAACTATTGTTTGGTACAAATGCAGGCTGATTTTCTACAATAAAAAAGGGTAGAAAATGCTTAATTCTAGAGCAAATTATTTTACAAATTATTTTATATAATACATTTGCACATTAAATTGGACGATAATTAACAATTGACTATGGCTTGTCTTTTTTAGAAATCAATGTAACAAAGTTGTCATTCATGCCTAAAGCAAGTTTCCCTATTTCAAAGACAATTGTGACTGCATCGAAAAATCTGTTTTGCAACTCATCCCAATGTAACCTGTAAAATTTAGAAGTGAAGCTATTTGGGCCTAGGCTTTTTGAATCTTTTATAAAGAATACTGCTTCTTTTAATTCAGAAATGGAGACAGCGGCAGATAAGTATCTTCTGCCTTCTTTGTTGATAATTTTTATAGGTTGAACTAGATGAAATAAACTTTTAGTCTGACCATTAAATTAATAACAGTAGAAATCAGTTGCTTGGTTAATAACCTACTATTGGTCATAGATAAATTGCCCCTCTAAGTCGAGCAATGCATGAATTTTGCCTTTGTTTTTTTTCATAGACATTTTAACATAAAAAAATTTGGAATTAGTGTCCCCACTCTACAGCCAATCTATTTTACTCTGTTGTTTGTTAAATTCATGCTCAGTTTTCAAATTTTCCTTGAGTTGAACACGCAGTTCCAGAAACTTATTGTACTGATTTGCATCCTCTAGATTTGCATCTAATTAAAGGAAAGCTCTATTGTAATCATCGTGAAACTATTGCAATGGATCATTCTTAATTCTTGTTTTATTTGGAATTTTAAGTTTTGCTTCGACAGCCTGCAAAATGTTGATGAACTTGTGTATTTCAGAACCCCATATTACAGCTTCAAGTCCTTCTTTCATACATTCTTTCTAGCCTTCCATTTGATACCTTGAATTTATATATTTGAATTGTCTGCCTTTTGCTATTGCTGTTGTTGTTGAGTTGTTAGTTGCGAAAACAAAGGATAATCGCTAAAATGGACAGGCGGAACAGTAGTGACTAAAGCTGGAAATTTAGTTAATAATTCATAATTGACAAGCACTTTGTCAATGCTAACTGTCACCCCTCTTCTTTTCCATGTGTATTTGCAACCCTGGCAGATTTATTGTAGAAGCATTCACACATAAATGCTCCCAAAGCGCAGCTCAGTCGCTATAAAAATTGTTTGCTTAGATAAAAGTGGCAATCAGTTGTAATCCACCTCTCTTTGTCAAATGAGATGTTATATGTTGCTCACTCTTGTGTAAAATTTGGTGGGACAAAATAGCAGAGTCAACAAGGATTAGAATTCAACCTTTATAACCCAAATCATTACTGTGAATAAAATCCCACTACCTCAGCAAAACTGAATGAAATCTGAAAAATAATAGAAGTATCCAACTTATTTTCCAACAACCTCATAATTGTGAGTTTGTGGATTCATAAGTTTGAATTCATGATGCATTTTGGCATCTATATTCATTCCTCTGATATTCCAAAACATAATCTTCATTTAAAAACTTTAGAAATCCTAGTTTGTCTTTTAGGACGAGCAACAGTTTTGGGAGTACTTTTATGAAACTTCGATTGATACGCAGGACTTGTCGAAACCGTGTAGGAAACATTTATTTTTCCTTCTCTTTTTGGATTAATTAGTAAAATACTTTTTTATAGAGTAAGCCTGAGAATCACAAACGGTTAATGACTACAAAACATTTGCGCAGCAAACTGATAGCAGTACCATCCATTTCATTTAGCACATTCATGTAGATAAAAATTGTAATTATCATAGGCTTTGTTGACATAACATGTATCTGCTTATGTCCCAATAAAATTTATTTTAAATATCATTATTCAACCATGCATAAACTCCAAGGGGCAGTATTTTGCTAGATTCATTGCATAAAACCTGTGCAAATACACGTGACTGAAAATGAGAACAATAAATCGACTTGTTTCATAATAAGTCATATTAGGTACGTTGCAAAAGTTAGTTACACATTAGTAAGAAAATTCAACACATTAATCAAACATCAATATGTGAAATATGAACTTTAATTATAAAAAAAAATTAGAACTCCCTAACTGTAACATTTAAATTAGGCTTCTCTTACATGCATTAGATATTAAATATACATATTGTATGAGAATAGTAAAAGAGTTGTACTTGCACGCATACTATAATATTCATAAATTAGATAACAATGGCAAACAATTATGTTATCGCAAACAAACGAAACGACCAACATAGATATCTGAAATTGTACTACATTTCTACTTTGCGGTAATATTCTTAGCTTTCCGGAATAGGCAAAATCATCAAAATCAGATAAAGCGTTTGAATGTTATAGTCAAATGAAATCAGTATTGTTACACGAAGTTTTCAATTTGTGGATCGTGATATACATTATTTTTAATTCATGTTTTTAATCATGGTTAAGCTCAAACTTCCGCTTTCCATTTCAAAAGAAATTGCTTTTTTAACATCTTAGCTTTCTAACTAAAATAAAATCACCGCAAAAAGATTTTGGGACGGTTTTATCACAAAACAAAGGGAAAATTTATAAAGAGCGTTTACCGATAGGAAAACTTGAATCAAATGTAGCATATGCTCTCGGATATAAACGATACATTGGAAGACAGTACATGAACATGAGCACCTGACAATTAGAACTAAAGTAAAATTTCAATACAAAAATGCAGCTACGCAAAACACTCAGTGCATGGTCAGTGCACTGTGTCGAATTGAAGTTTTAATCTCTTAACCAAAAATTAACTAGTACCTAGCAACTTTGAAAACCTTTAGTGCTTGTTTTCGAATTAAAATACTCGGTAAACATATTGAGGATGCATTAGTTAGTGACACAAATCAAGGATGCTTGCGTAGGACGTAATGTGTCTACAGTAACATCTGCTCAACACCAACATAATTTCTATTTATTTTCCACTGTTGACTTTCTGCATATTTTCTGTTTATTTTGCAGTTAGGGATTTTTCTTAGGGAGAGAAGCATCTGAAATATCTTTAATTTGCGTCTGCACGTGGGCTACTGAGTTCAATTTTGTTGCCTTCACTTATATATTAGATTCTACAATTAGCTTGGAGTTGTCATTGCTTCACTAAGAACTGCAATCGTTATACTATGATGAAGTATATGCTTGATGAATTCAGGAATCATTTCTTTCTTGTTGTTTAGTGTTTACATGAACAATAGAAGTTGTTTACTTGTTTTTCTATGAACTGATGGTTTCACTATGAAGTTGTATTATGAACTGAAAGTTGTAAGTTTGTAATCAAGCACTCGTAGTAGTTGTATTATAAATTGGGTTTGTCATCTATTACTGGTTTTGTATTCATGTTATTATTCCATGTACTATATATATTTCGAAACTGCATGTAGAATGTCCGTGTATCATGAAACTGCATTTAGGAATGAATTTGAGCTGTGGTTAAAATGTTATAAGCTGGGGCTTTTTTCAATTTCGCCACAGCTCAGGGCCGTGGCAAATTAATATTTAGCTACGGCTCTAAGCCGTGGCAAAAGTTCAATTTGCCACGGCTAAGGGCCGTGGCAAAATATTAATTTGCCACGGCCCTGAGCCATGGCAAAAGTTCATTCAATTTGCCCTGGCTAAGGGCCGTGGCAAAAGTTCAATTTGCCATGGCCATGAGCCATGGAAAAAGTTCAATTTGCCACGGCTAAGGGCCGTGGCAAAATATTAATTTGCCACGGTCCTGAGCCGTGGCAAAATATTTGCCACTGCCAATTTTGCCACGGCTTAGAACCGTGGCTAAACTGTTTGGTCACGGCTCAGAACCGTGGCAAAATTGCTTTTTTGGTGTAGTGAAATAATCCAACTATTTAAACATATTTCACTTAACACATTTCTTAAAAGTTATCTAAATTTTACAAAATTTAACATTTTGAAATCTAATTTAAAGAGAAATAGAATATCAGCAATATTTTCATGGTTTTGACGACTTATTGGATATAATTCTAAAACCTATGCACATGTGACATGAGATGTCAACCCTACCAAGAGAACCGATATTTCAAAAATTCAAAAATTCAAAAGTAAAATGAAAAATTGTCAAAATAATGTATATTCATGTTCATGGCGTGCTTTTATCATTTCTTTATATGTACTCATATTTCTCTGTATTTTCTTTAAACATGAGCTGTAACTTGATAAGTTAGGTGATTTATTTCAATTGAAGTAAATTGAGAAAATTTTAAACTCGTGTAGGTACTATTGAATGAAAGTGATTTTGAGAAAAACTTTAGTGCATTATGTTTACTAATGGATACGTAATAACTATCGGCTCGTGAATTTATCTCTGAATTATGTTGGACTTGTTTGTGGAGGTACTAAACTCCCCTAAGTAGTGCATTAAGTTCATTTATCCATGCTTTGTTTTCTACGCTAAATCATTTTAGTCTATCTCATAATTTCTCCCGCTATAGATGAACTGAATATAATCTATCTATTTATTTATGTGATTAAAAGTTTTGCCCAAAATCGCTTTCATTCAATAGTATTACATGATTTTTAAATTTTCACCATTTACTTCATCCGAAATAAATCACCAAATTAATTAAGTTACAACTCATGTTTAAAGAAAATATAAAGAATTATGAGTATATATAACGGAATGATAAAAGTATGTCATAAACATGAATATACTTGGTTTTGAGAATTTTTCGTTTTTTTTAATTTTCAAAATCTTTAGTGTCTTGGTATCCACTACGTCATCGAGACCATGAAAAAAATACTGATATTCTATTTCTTTACAAACTAGATATCAAGATGTCAAATTTTGTAAAATTCAAGTTGAACCTTTACAAAATGTGATAGGTAAAATATGTTTAAATAATTAGATTGTTTGCTCGGCATAAAGCTCGAGAAAGCTATAGAAATCAACAATTGTACATCAAGAAATAATATGAACTTAGCCACGAATCAATATGAACGAGGCGTCTGCTACCAACGTCTAGCACCTAGAAAGACTTTTGCAACAGAGACTATACCTTGTTGTGTCGATGGTATCTCTATTAATTGAATGTAACTAATAACACACAACTACCGTATTATTCAGCCTAAATTCCATGGATTGGACTCGGTTATTCTCGATTGCTCGATTTTCTCACAGGTATGATAAGGGCTGGCCCGTAGGATTTCAATAAGACACCATCATGGCCCGCATCTTGTCCTCATATGATTCCAAAAACTTAAACCTTGTCTCATCCATGATCAGCAACCCACTCAACACAAATATGCACATGCCATGTTAAACACAAGACTTAGACGACTAGGACAACAAAATGCGTCCCAACATGCAATCGACAATCCATAGGCGAGCAACTCAGAATGGACAGTCTCATCCATCCCTTGAAAATTTCCCTCCCTCGCCCTCCAATGCTATTATCCAACTAACCCTTTCAATGATCGATTACTTTCGATTTTGTCTCGTATGTTTTGCTTCCAATTGTCCCTCATATGTGAACGATGACTATTTTCGGGAGAACATGTCGAAATTGATATTGCATAACTATTTTTCCATTTTTTGTATATTTAATTCCTCGACGGTGGTTATTGTTTATGTTGGGGAAATTCTGATATGCTAAAATATGACAAGTGGCTCCTCTATAGCATTTTACTGTGTGTTTGAGCCCCCGTGAAAAAATCACCTTTTAACAAAAATTGGATTCCAAGTTAAAGGCCAATGACTAAGTTTGCTATATATGCATTCAAGTTTATTTCAATATTGTGCTCCAAGTTATCCAACTCTGATATGAATGTTGGAAAGATAATTTTACCAATTTATGATTATTACCATTTTAGTTATTCATTCCTTGTTCATCATCATTCAATAAGTAGCCAAATCGCCATAATGATGGCATAACACTGTAGAGACTCTTAAATGTGACTGTAGGGCTCATTAACGCATCCCAGCTCTTTGCTTTATTGTAAATTTATATGAATGGTCCTGTCAATTAGAGTTTAGAATATGTTCCTAGCTAGATTAAGTAGTAGTATATATATTCAATCATTCAGGCTCCCTTTGTAAAAACAGCATGACATATTTCCTGTAAAACAATGATGTTATGAACTAGGAGAGTAATGCTCGCGCTTTATAAGATGGATCATCAAAGTTTTCATGTGTTTAGGTTCCTATGATATATAGTAAGTAGTCTATGAACTGATGGTTAGGAACAATGAAATTTAATAAGAGTCATTTCTATTTAGCAAGTGAAAGTGTGCATGCAGGAAAAAAAAAGAAATACAAACCTCGGTCTGTCGTCTTCTCTGAAGTGCAAATAATTATGGGAATGCAACCGTTTTCTAGGAAGAATATTAACTTAGCGATCTACTACGATGGAATTCTGTAAAGAGGCAAATAAACCATTAGAACGGCTGAATGAAATTAGCTTCAGCATATGAAGATAAGTAAAGAAATTTTAATAAAAGGGTTGAATTTCATCTCTTTAGAGTTGTATGCATTTGGCGATGGTAATACATGTAGTACATACATATATACATACATAGTTATTTTTATGCAAAAAGAAGAGACAAAAAAGAAAAAGAAGAATCAAATAAACGAAACATATATTGATACACAACCAAATCAACTAGTTGTATTATCTTCTTCAAGAGCCGAAGAGCTTTACATCTGATAAGAGAGCCACCGGAACAGGATAATGGAGCTTGAAAGTAACTACAACTAACTGTGATTGATTTCCATACCTGTAAAATCCAATTGATCATTCATTTTTAAACACAAGAATGTGATTAAGATAAAAAAGACACTAAGTATTACCGCTGCATGTGGATATTATCAACTGCCGTAATATGAGAAGAACATTAACAAATCTTCTAGTGTTTCTTTTGGCGAAATATCAAGAACCTAAACTCCAAATTGGATAGCAACTATGAAACAAAAGCATATGTCTAAATCTACTGGCAAAGCTGCTAATTAAGGATAAAGAATGTGTAAAATTAGCCCAGCAAGATCTTAAATTTGTTGTTTATGATTTTTTTGTAGAATGTGTTTAATGATCTTATGCCGAACAAAAAATTGGAGGATATAAAGTTTGATGATGTTGTAATTGAAAATCTCAATGTAAATTATTGAATTGTAAGGTTTTATCATACAATATTTATGTCATTTTTTTCTCTTATTTTTTTTTTCAATTTCTTGTATGTTAATGGAGCATATCAAATTATAAATCACAATAAAGTTTCGAATGCACTTGTTGTTTCGAATGAAAAGGTGTCTAATAGTGAAAATATGAAAGAAGATGATTAATCAAATGCTTCAACAGACGTGCAGATTGATTTGACTGACTGTTTTTTAACCGATCAAGCATGTATTTATTCAAAAATTTATAAACTCAAACTGTAACGAACCGGAATTTTGGTCGTTAGATTTTAAACATTTAATTCATTTTAAATGTTGAATGTGAAATATAATTTGATTTTGAATAAGAAGATTTTGGTTAAATTAATAAGATTAGTAAAATTTCAAATATGGCTATTCAATTGGATTTGAATGATAATAATTTAATATTTGGGAATTGGGATAATTTGTGAATCTGGAGGTAAATAAATATGAAAATGGTTTCTAAAATTTATTTTAAGTCTATTTGGATTTAAATAATGATGTTAGACTTTTGGATGGAATCAAAAGTCGATAAGTCAAATTTGGAATTTTTATATTAATTTAATAATGGAATTTAATAATATAATAATGCAAATAATCAGATTTTGGTTCGAAGTGAAACAGAATGATTTTTAATGTGAATGTAAATTCTATATGATTTATAATAGAGTTATTAAAATTTTAAAAGTGAAATTTGAAGTGATTTCGACGATTTTGGAAATCGCCCTAATTAGTCGACGAGTTAAAATAGCCTTCCGGGACAAAGTCTCGGAATTCGACGAAACCAGTTCCATCGGATCCGTAATAGTTAGTTATTGTCGGGTTTTAATTTTTGTAGCGTTTGGAGTTACCGTTGTCTGTACGGGTGAGAAACGCGTTGAAATTTAAATCGATAATTTAATATTTGAACTTGATTCAAAAAGCTATCTTCCACATATGATTGAATTGGGCTCCGAAACACATTCCATTCTGTTCGGAACGCGGATAAAACCTTATAAACGCCTGTCGGCATGTGGTATTTGAAGTTTGTTTGTAAAAGCTTATAAAATTGAAATTATATTATTAAAATAATTAGTAAAATCGTATATATAAATTCGTTTATAGTCAAAACCCTAATCTATATTCGAGAGCTGCCACCCACAACTTCTATAGCCGAAATCCACCTCATTTCCCTTTAATTTCTGACCAATCCATCAACCCATTGCAAAAACTTCCAACTGCATTAGTGATGAGCTCGCCTAGCTTCATCCATCCAACGGTAGATCTTAAGTATCATCTTCGTTTGGAACCGGAAAGAGGCCGTGAAGGTGGGCTGTTCGATCGCAATTTCTGAGTGGATGGAGGGCTCGAGTTCGACGAGGTTAAGGGTGGAGGTAGGGTTTGCGAAGGCCGTTCGAACGGCGGCACCTGATCGAGTTTTAGACTAGCGTGGTATGTGCGGCATCGACCTTTGACGAGGCAGTTATGGTTGGCTGATGTAGAACATACCTCGCAAGCGACATTGCGAAGTCGCGAAACCCTAGATCGCGAATTCGAAGCCTCCCAGAGCGCGAGCGACCTACCAAAAGTCGCGAAATCACGCACTCCCTCCGCCTCAAGTCGCGAACAATGCTACCATATGTCGCGAGCTCCTTTCTCTGAGTCGCGAAGCAATAGGTCGCGAACCTCTTCCTTGAATCACGAAGCAGTAGGTCGCGGCAAACTCCAAATTAGGTCGTGGAAAACCCTAGGTCGCGAAGCGATCTTTCTTTAGGTCGCATACAAATTGAAGTTGCGAAGAAGAAGGTCGCGAACGACCTTATTTAGGTCGCGTACGACCTTCAATGCTCCACCATAAAGTCGCAAATGAGTGGAATATCACTGAAGCTTAAGTCGCAACTACTTTAGGTCGCTTGACCTTGTGCCGCTGGAAGATAGGTCGCTGCTGTTTGCGTACTGTTTTATATAAGTTGAGTCGCTTGTTTCCTAAGTCGTAAGTTGCGTATGATGTAAAAATGTTGCACCGTGTGCTGTAATGTTTGTGTTGTGTTGTCTTTAGGTCGCAAACGACCTGGGTTATGTCGTAGGTCGCCAAACGACCTAGTGTGGGTTGTAAGCCTATAAATAGGCGTGTTGAGTCATTGTAAAAGTTGGTTGAATCTTGAATAAAATTTGGTTTGTGCTTTGTGCCTCCATTTTTTTTAAATTGGTAGTCGAGAGTTATCTCCTATCTCCACGTCGGCATTCGAGTGCGCTCGAATCAACGAACGTTGAAGCCAATTCGTAGAATCAAGTGCGCTTGATCAACGCTCAAGAATTGTAGATCTTTCTTCACGGTATCGTGCGCGATCAATGTGTCGAAGATTGCTAAATCTGGTATCTTCGTGATCAACGGATTTGGGCATTTCGGTATTCTTAAATCCATCGATTCTTCGTCGATTCACCGATTATTTTCCGCTAATCGTGCGAGATCCTGGACGGATTCGATTTACATCATCGAATTCGCTTCCCACGCTGCGTCATTGGCTATCTACTGTATGAATATGAGAAGAAGTGTTTTTCTTGTGCGGCCAAGATTTCTTAATTCAACATGTGGCCATGATTTTTTTCTGGTATACAAAAAAAATAGTTTGTAGAAATTATATTCAAAGGTTTAAAACAAAAATAACTTTTGCGTACGTTATTCGATTTCGACGAAATTGGCGGCGTTGGAACCACAGCGAAGAGATCTATGCTGCAATTCAGATCTGAGATCGATTGGAGTTCGTGAAGAATTTAGGTTAAATCGAAGACGCTCGATTTAATTTAAAATTAGAACGACTCAACTTTTAAACTAAAGGTGAGTTAATCTCACTCACATCTGGATGCCATTTAATTTAAATAGCTAATATTTAATTGATTGATTGGTTGATTAGCTGAATGTGATAATTATTATTAGATTGGATCGATATTTATTGGTTGTGCTAACATGTGTGGATGCAGGAAAACAGGTTGGAGGGATCTAACTGGATTCCTCACAATATAGAAATTATTTTCATAACTGATAATGTATTTCATTTATATACTATGATAGATAAATTTGGAAATTAAGCTGTGTTGTGTTATGATTGAATAAGTATAATCTTGTATGTCAAAATATAAATGAAAATAAAATAAATTGGGATTAAAAGGGAATTGGAAAGTAATTTTTGAGTAATGAATTTACGGAAATTAAATTCAGGAAATTAGTTTGGAATTTGAAGTGTTTTTTTTAAATTGTGATTTAACAGGAAATGAGTAATGGAAATTTATTAACTGGGTTTATAAATGAAATGGAATATTTATCGGGGGATAAATATTGAAATTATAGATTTTCGGTGGAAAATTCTACAAGAAGGTATACATTTTTTTAAAATAAAGATGGATTATTTCTAAAGATGGAAAGCGTTTTCCCTGAAAATTAAGTATGATTTCTAAGAAAGCTTCCAAATATAAATTAGTGGTTTAAAATGTGTTTAGGATATTTGGAGAAGATATTGCTTTTAATTATTTCAAGTACAAAGTAAATATTTATTTAAAGAATTTGTAGTACTCAATTATTTTACAGGTACAATAGTATTAAATGTCCAACAAGGGAATTTTAATATAAATAATTAATTTAATAATTTTATTTTAAAAAGTAATTTGGTTTAAATCCTTAGAATCTCCCCTATATTTTCTCAAGTATTATTGTATTTTAAATAATTTCTAGAAGCTGTATTTTAATATTTTAAGTATATATTTTGGAAGTGATTTCCGCGAAATGGGAAATGTGTTATAAATAAAAAGGTGTTTATTTTTAAAGTGTTGGAAGAAATTTAAGGGATTTAAACGTAAATTCGAATTAAGATAAATCAAGCGGGATTTATAAAAATAATTCTTTGGTTTATTCTAAAATGGAAGTATATTTCCTTGAACAGCCAACTACGTTTTTAAAGCATATTTTTAGTAAAAGTTAGAAGTTTTGAAGTTGTTTTAAAAGAATGGTTTCAAGAAATTATTATTTATGTGGTAAAAATTTCAAAAGTGAATATTTATCAAGTTAGTTATAATAGTAATTGTTTTAAATGGTTAATTAATATTATGTTTTGAAAGAATATTTTTAATATTTATATTTTATAAAATGGATTTATTTTAAAGATAGTTGGTTAAAGTTATTCGAAACTAGTATAGAGTTTTGTAACTCCTCTTTTAAAAATTTAGTTTGAACTTAACCTTTATTTTAAAATTAGCTTACATTTTATAAAGTAGTATGCTTTAAATATTTTTAAAATATATTTTGAATAAAATGTTTAAGTAGTTAATGTAAATATTTTAAGGTATATTTTAGAATAAAGTGATTTAATTGTTTTAATGTAAATGTTTAAGCCGCTAGAAAGATTGGTCCTTTAGAAATCATAAAGAAGATCAATGATAATGCGTATCAGTTAAGGTTGCCGGAAAATGTTCATACTTCTGATATTTTCAATGTCAAACACTTGATTCCATACCATGAGAATACGCATGTCGAAGAAGAGGAAAATGTGAATTCGGGATCAGATTCTTTTCAGCCTGGGGAGGATGATGCAGAACATACCTCGCAAGCGACATTGCGAAGTCGCGAAACCCTAGATCGCGAATTCGAAGCCTCCCAGAGCGCGAGCGACCTACCAAAAGTCGCGAAATCACGCACTCCCTCCGCCTCAAGTCGCGAACAATGCTACCATATGTCGCGAGCTCCTTTCTCTGAGTCGCGAAGCAATAGGTCGCGAACCTCTTCGGCACTCCCTCCGCCTCAAGTCGCGAACAATGCTACCATATGTCGCGAGCTCCTTTCTCTGAGATAGAGAACCAACACGACGTCAGTATCGAGATGTAGTGGATGATCGTCGATGGGAATCGGGAATGAAGATGGAAATTCCAGAGTTCAAAGGTGGAATGGTTGCTGAAGAATTTTTAGATTGGTTGTCTAATGTTGAAGAAATTTTTGATTTCAAGGAGATTCCGGAGAATCGCCGAGTGAAGTTAGTCGCTACAAGGCTGAGGGGAAGAGCTTTGGCGTGGTGGCAGCAAACTAAACTTACACGAGAACGGATGGGAAAGTCGAAGATTGTTGATTGGGAGAAAATGAAGAAATTGATGAAAGCTACATTTTTACCTTACAATTATCAATCACTCATGTATCAGAGGTTGCAGAACTTGAGGCAAGGGACAAAGACTGTTAATGATTATGCTGACGAGTTTTATCAACTGATTGCTCGAAATGACATTATGGAGACAGAGGAACAGTTGACTGCTAGGTTTGTTGGAGGTTTGCGAATGCAGATCCAGGATATGGTTAATATGTTTGACCCGAGATCTGTGGCTGAAGCGCACCAGAAGGCGTTGGCTTGGGAGAAGCAGGGAAGACGAGGAGGTGGTGTGTTTACAAATTCCAACAATCAAGTGAAGGGTGCCAGTGGGAGTTCCAATGTTTCTAAAGTTGTCAGTAAACCAGTTGTGAATGAGGCTACGAAAGCAAAGGTCAACAACAGTTTCAAATGTTATAATTGTCAGGAAATGGGTCATAAAAGTAACGAATGTCCAAAGCCAAAGAAGAGAACGATGATTGCTGAAGTTGAAGGCGAGGATGTTGGTGAAGGTGATTCTAGTCCAGTGGAGGAAGATGAGTAGGATATTGCGTCGGGAGATGAAGGATGTAATCTAATGATGAGGAGATCTTGTTTAACACCGAAGCAAGAGGATGAGGCTAGTTGGTTGAGAAGCAACATTTTTCAATCTACATGCACTATTCTGGGAAAAGTTTGTAAGTTTGTGATTGATGCAGGAAGTTGTGACAATATTATTTCTACTGAAGCTGTGAGGAAGCTGAAGTTGAAGACGGAGAAACACCCTAATCCTTACAAGTTAGTGTGGCTAAGAAAAGGAGGAGAGGTGAAGGTGGACAGGCGAGTTTGAGTTCCATTTTCTATTGGGAAGAAATATAAAGATGAGTCTGGTGTGATGTAGTTGAGATGGATGTTTGTCATTTGCTTTTGGGAAGACCGTGGCAGTATGATCGAGCAGTGCAGCATGACATTCGAACCAATAACTATAGTTTTATGTTTGAAGGCGTTAAGATTATTTTAGTTCCAAAGAAGAGACAGCAGGGAGAGAGTAAATCTGAGGAGATTGAAGAGCTGAAAACTTTGTTAACTTTGAAGGAGTTTGTTAAGGAAGTTGAAGGGGAGCCTGAAGTCTTTGTGTTAATTGGACGAGATTGTAGTGAAGAGGTTGAAATTCCAGAAGAAGCGAAGCCAGTTTTGAAAGAATTTGAGGATGTATTTCCAAAAGAGTTGCACAAGGAGTTACCGCCACTGAGAGACATTCAACATCAAATCGATCTTGTTCCGGGAGCAGTATTACCGCATAGACCACATTATCGAATGAGTCCGAAGGAACATGAAGAGTTGAGGAGGCAGGTGGAAGAGTTACTTGAGCAGGGACATGTGTAGGAAAGTTTGAGTCCATGTGATGTGCCAGCTTTGTTGGTACCGAAGAAGGACGGGACGTGGAGGATGTGCACTGACAGTCGAGCATTGAATAAGATTACTGTGAGATATAGATTTCCAATGCCGAGGTTGGATGACTTGCTAGATCAGTTGAGTGGGGCGACTATTTTTTCGAAGATTGATTTGAAGAGCGGATATCATCAAATTCGTATTAGACCAGGTGATGAGTGGAAAACTGCTTTTAAAACCAAGGAGGGTCTATACGAATGGTTGGTTATGCCATTTGGTTTATCAAACGCGCCTAGTACGTTCATGCGGGTAATGAATCAAATCTTTAGACCATTCATTGGGAAGTTCGTAGTGGTGTATTTCGATGATATTCTGATATACAGCAGGAGTACGGAGGAGCATGTTCAACATTTGAGGGACGTGTTGATTATTCTTCGTGAGGAACAATTTTATGCTGCTATGAAGAAATGCGTGTTTATGACGCATAGTGTTTTATTTCTGGTTATGTTGTTTCAGGAGAAGGTATTCAAGTTGATCAGAGTAAAATTGAGGCAGTCAGAAATTGGCCACAGCCCAAGACGATAACAGAAGTTCGGTGTTTTCATGGGTTGGCTTCATTCTACCGAAGATTTATTCCACACTTCAGTAGCGTGATGGCGCCTGTTACCGATTGCATGAAGGGTAAACAATTTTCGTGGTCAGAGGAAGCCGGGAATGCTTTTGGAAGGATCAAGGAATTGTTGACGTCTGCACCAATTCTAGTTTTACCAGATTTTCAGTTAGTGTTTGAGCTACATACTGATGCATCAAAGGTTGGAATTGGGGGAGTGTTGAGTCAGATGGGACGTCTTATTGCGTATTTCAGTGAAAAGTTATCAGGGGCAAAGATGAGATATAGTACATATGATGTGGAATTCTATGCTGTTGTACAAGCCGTTAAGCATTGGAGACACTATCTGTTTCAGAAAGAATTTGTTCTATATACTGATCATGAAGCGTTGAAACATTTACAAGGACAAGACAAGATTTCAGCGAGACATGCATCATGAATTGCCTATTTGCAGCAGTTTACTTTCGTTGTGAAACACAAATCAGGGGTGACAAATCGTGTAGCGGATGCTTTAAGCAGAAGGAATCACTTATTGACAATGATGAAGGTTGAAGTGACAGGATTCGAATTATTGCCAGAATTGTTTGAGGAGGACCCTTACTTCGCAAAGTTTGTTGATAAAGTTAAGGAAGGGAATACTGATGAATTTGTGTTGGTTGATGAGTTCTTGTTCAAGGGGAATCGTTTATGTATACCAGATTGTAGCTTGAAAATGAAGATTATCAAGGAATTGCACGAGGAAGGACATGTGGGTCGTGATCGTACATTGCAGTTAATTACACAATCTTATTTTTGGCCGTCAATGAGGAAAGAGGTAGAGAGATTTGTGGAGAGGTGTCATATCTGTCAGGTTTCAAAGGGAACAGCGACGAATGCGGGATTATACATGCCATTACCCGTGCCTACTAAACCATGGGTTGATATTAGCATGGATTTTGTGTTGGGTTTTCCGAGAACTCGGAGGGGAAATGATTCTGTATATGTTGTAGTGGACAGGTTTTCGAAGATGGCACATTTTATAGCTTGTAAGAAGACAGCGGATGCAGTTCGAGTGGCTCAATTATTCTTTAAAGAGATTTATCGATTGCATGGATTACCGGAGACCATTATTTCTGATAGGGATACTCGATTCCTAAGCCACTTTTGGTTGAGTTTGTGGAAGATGGTCGGAACAAAGCTGAATTTTAGTAGCGCTTACCATCCGCAAACTGATGGGCAAACGGAGGTGGTTAACCGATCGTTGGGAAATTTACTGAGATGTCTTGTGAAAGACAATTTGAAGAGTTGGGATTCGAAATTGTGTCAAGCGGAGTTTGCTCACAACCATGCAGTTAACCGGAGTATAGGTTTCAGTCCATTTCAAGTTGTATATTCAACCATTCCAAAGGGACCATTGGATTTAACGACAGTACCATATCAGAAAGGAGTTGTTAAGCGGGCTAGTGACTTGGTGAATGAGTTACAGGAATGCCATAGAATCGTTCGGGAATGATTGGAGAAGACAAATGAGAAGTATAAAAAAATGGCGGATAAGAAACGAAGAAGTGTTGTCTTCAAAGAAGGAGATTTTGTATATGCAGTATTGACCAAGGATCGATTTCGTGTTGGTACTTACAACAAACTAGCCGCTAGAAAGATTGGTCCTTCAGAAATCATAAAGAAGATCAATGATAATGCGTATCAGTTAAGGTTGCCGAAAAATGTTCATACTTCTGATATTTTCAATGTCAAACACTTGATTCCATACCATGAGAATAAGCATGTCGAAGAAGAGGAAAATGTGAATTCGAGGTCGAATTCTTTTCAACCTGGGGAGGATGATGCAGAACATACCTCGCAAGTGACATTGCGAAGTCGCGAAACCATAGATCGCGAATTCGAAGCCTCCCAAAGCGCGAGCGACCTAACAAAAGTCGTCAAATCACGCACTCCCTCCGCCTCAAGTCGCGAACAATGCTACCATGTGTCGCGAGCTCCTTTCTCTGAGCCGCGAAGCAATAGGTCACGAACCTCTTCCTTGAATCACGAAGTAGTAGGTCGCGGCAAACTCCAAATTAGGTCGTGGAAAACCCTAGGTCGCGAAGCGATCTTTCTTTAGGTCGCGTACAAATTGAAGTTGCGAAGAAGAAGGTCGCAAACGACCTTATTTAGGTCGCGTACGACCTTCAATACTCCACCATAAAGTCGCAAATGAGAGGAATATCACTGAAGCTTAAGTCGCAACTATTTTAGGTCGCTTGACCTTGTGCCGCTGGAAGATAGGTCGCTGCTATTTGCGTACTGTTGTATATAAGTTGAGTCGCTTGTTTCCTAAGTCGTAAGTCGCGTATGACGTAAAAATGTTGCACCGTGTGCTGTAATATTTGTGTTGTGCTGTCTTTAGGTCGCAAACAACCTGGGTTATGTCGTAGGTTGCCAAACGACCTAGTGTGGGTTGTAAGCCTATAAATAGGCGAGTTGAGTCATTGTAAAAGTTGGTTGAATTTTGAATAAAATTTGGTTTGTGCTTTGTGCCTCCATTTTTTTTTAAATTGGTAGTCGAGAGTTATCTCCTATCTCCAAGTCGGCATTCGAGTGCGCTCGAATCAACGAACGTTGAAGCCAATTCGCAGAATCAAGTGCGCTTGATCAACGCTCAAGAATTGTAGATCTTTCTTCACGGTATCGTGCGCGATCAACGTGTCGAAAATTGCTAAATCCGGTATCTTCGTGATCAACGGATTTGGGCATTTCGGTATTCTTAAATCCATCGATTCTTCGTCGATTCACCGATTATTTTCCGCTAATCGTGCGAGATCCTGGACGGATTCGATTTACATCATCGAATTCGCTTCCCACGCTGCGTCATTGGCTATCTACTGTACGAATATGAGAAGAAGTGTTTTTCTTGTGCGGCCAAGATTTCTTAATTCAACATGCGGCCACGATTTTTTTCTGGTATACAAAAAAATTGTTTGTAGAAATTATATTCAAAAGTTAAAACAAAAATAACTTTTGCGTACATTATTCGATTTCGTCGAAATTGGCGGCGTTGGAACCACAGCGAAGAGATCTATGCTGCAATTCAGATCTGAGATCGATTGGAGTTCGTGAAGAATTTAGGTTAAATCGAAGACGCTCGATTTAATTTAAAATTGGAACGACTCAACGTTTAAACTAAAGGTGAGTTAATCTCACTCACATCTGGATGCCATTTAATTTAAATAGCTAATATTTAAATGATTGATTGGTTGATTAGCTGAATGTGATAATTATTATTAGATTGAATCGATATTTATTGGTTGTGCTAACATGTGTGGATGCAGGGAAACAGGTTGGAGGGATCTAACTGGATTCCTCACAATATAGAAATTATTTTCATAACTGATGATGTATTTCATTTATATACTATGATAGATAAATTTGGAAATTAACCTGTGTTGTGTTATGATTGAATAAGTATAATCTGGTATGTTAAAATATAAATGAAAATAAAATAAATTGGGATTAAAAGGGAATTGAAAAGTAATTTTTGAGTAATGAATTTACGGAAATTAAATTCAGGAAATTAGTTTGGAATTTGAAGTGTTTTTTTTAAATTGTGATTTAACAGGAAATGAGTAATGGAAATTTATAAACTGGGTTTATAAATGAAATGGAATATTTATCGGGGGATAAATATTGAAATTATAGATTTTCGGTGGAAAATTCTATAAGAAGGTATACATTTTTTTTTTAAATAAAGATGGATTATTTCTAAAGATGGAAAGCGTTTTCCCTGAAAATTAAGTATGATTTCTAAGAAAGCTTTCAAATATAAATTAGTGGTTTAAAATGTGTTTAGGATATTTGGAGAAGATGTTGCTTTTAATTATTTCAAGTACAAAGTAAATATTTATTTAAAGAATTTGTAGTACTCAATTATTTTACAGGTACAATAGTATTAAATGTCCAACAAGGGAATTTTAATATAAATAATTAATTTAATAATTTTATTTTAAAAAGTAATTTGGTTTAAATCACTTAGAATCTCCCCTATATTTTCTCAAGTATTATTTTATTTTAAATAATTTCTAGAAGCTGTATTTTAATAATTTAAGTATATATTTTGGAAGTGATTTCCGCGAAATGGGAAATGTGTTATAAATAAAAAGGTGTTTATTTTTAAAGTGTTGGAAGAAATTTAAGGGATTTAAACGTAAATTCGAATTAAGATAAATCAAGCGGGATTTATAAAAATAATTCTTTGGTTTATTCTAAAATGGAAGTATATTTCCTTGAACAGCCAACTACGTTTTTAAAGCATATTTTTAGTAAAAGTTAGAAGTTTTGAAGTTGTTTTAAAAGAATGGTTTCAAGAAATTATTATTTATGTGGTAAAAATTTCAAAAGTGAATATTTATCAAATTAGTTATAGTAGTAATTGTTTTAAATGGTTAATTAGTATTATGTTTTGAAAGAATATTTTTAATATTTATATTTTATAAAATGGATTTATTTTAAAGATAGTTGGTTAAAGTTATTCGAAACTAGTATAGAGTTTTGTAACTCCTCTTTTAAAAATTTAGTTTGAACTTAACCTTTATTTTAAAATTAGCTTACATTTTATAAAGTAGTATGCTTTAAATATTTTTAAAATATATTTTGAATAAAATGTTTAAGTAGTTAATGTAAATATTTTAAGGTATATTTTAGAATAAAGTGATTTAATTGTTTTAAAAATCCAAATGTTTGGACTTGGTTGTTTTCAGTGGAAATAGAAAATATTTGAGAAATTTATTCCGTGTCAAATGGGTGGTTTCAAACTGTTTTCAAATGGTTGAAAATAGAAATATATCTTGCGAAGATATTTTGAGATTAATAAATGACTTAGGTAATTATTTTGGTTTGATGGATGTTTGTGAATGTTAATTGATAGTTAAATTACCGACTATCAATATTGGCCAATGCGTTGATCGTTTTGAAGAGACTGGGATTGGGATTTATTTTTCGATAACCACTTCGATCCGGTTTGTACGTTTTCATAGGGAAAACGAGTTCGGAGTCGAAGATGAAGCAGTGAAGTTCAAGGGCTAGTCGCTACTAATCCTAAGGATGATTCCAAAATGGATGTAGTAGGAGCAGTGCCTCCTGTTCCGTTCGAACCTGGGACAGACTTGTATGGATGAATGCTTTCAGAACATCGTCAGGTAGACGACGGGCATTCTAAGTGAAACATTCTAAAAAGATAACGCTTAGCCTCAAGCCTCATCAACTGGGAATGACCGAAAATCAGGGGTTATGCAGCAAGGCTAAGTGGGTAGCACCCATTGGGGTGATATCATCCCTGTCTAGATGTCCCTTTTAATTGGCTTAGTGGTGCGGTTGCTGATCCCAACCGTGGGGTGATCTTACTCGGGATTATCTAGTATGGGGTAGTCCCGGTCTTGTGTTGCAGGGGATTGGGAGTAATCCTCGGAATGGTGATCTAGGCCACGTACTGTGATAGGTGGTACCCCAGTTCCTAGTCATTAGTTGAAAATCCATTCTCCCTACGTGCCTTTTACGGTTTTGTTTGTATTACCCACTTTGTGGCTAGTAGCTGGAATTTAATCATGTAACAATTTCGGCTATTTGAATAAGTATTTGTATATAGACCCTATTGTAATGTGAGAGGATTTTGATAAAAATGTTTTGGCTATCGTAAGGTAAAAACCCGACATGTTTATTTGTGGTGTGGTCTTACGAGATGCTTTTGATTTCAAAGGATTTTAAAATTTTAATAATCAATTTGGGTGTATTTTCTTACGCTGGTATTCCAGGCTGACTCGGATGTTGTTTCACTATAATGCTCGAGTCAGACCGAGTATTATAGATTACAGGAAAGGATGTTGTGGAGCTCACGATGGGAGCTGGAGTTCGAAACGTATTACCCGTACTTGTTTATATCTGCTACTGTGATTTGTTTAAAATTGTCAGGCTGGTAATTGTTGTTTGTTTGTGATACTCTGATGGTATATTGTATAAAACAGATATAGTTTTCATTTTGTGTAAAGATCTGATATTATGTATTATATTTTGTTCCGCTGCGATTGTGAGATTCTGTTATTGTTTAGTTCCTTCTTTCTTCTATCTTCTTTCTTTTCTCTTAACAATCTGTCTTTTCCGGCACTCGAGCATCGGCATATTATTCTGTGGTGTATTTTGTGTCGATTTTCGAGGGTCGAGAAGGGCGGGTAGTGACAGTGGTATCAGAGCTTAGGTTGGCAATAACCTTGGCTCTGGTGGGGAAATTACTCATTTAAACAGAGTCAATAGTACTCTATAATGAGTTGAGTGTATTAATAGCTATGAGCGCATACTTGTTAGTGAATATAAAATTGTTTTTATACCGTGTTGACTTATCGGTTGAGTGTTAATGAATTCTGGTCGGTACAGGAAGTACAACCGTATCGATAGGGGTTTCTAAACTCTTAAACAAGATAAACCGACATAGTATTGTTTTTAAGTGGGTAAATGAAATAATTTTATCCAAAAGTATATTTTGATATAAAAGAAATAATTTTATGAAATTATTATATATTTGGATGTTTGGTTGTTAATATTATAATCAAATATAAGAGTCTAAAATTTGAAATGGTTTATAACCAAATAGAATTATCTAAGTATGATCTAAATAAAAAGGAGTATAGCTAAAATTTGATTTAAACCAGAATATAAATCCCAGAAATTTTGAAAAGTGTTTAAAATGAATTTAAACAAAAATTTGGGAATTTAAAATCGTGGGAATGTATGAAATGTTTTCCAAAGTGTTTGAAGACAATAATGGAGTATTATTTTGGAAATATTGTTGAATGGAAATTGATTTAAAAGGAATTTGTGGTGGTAAGGAAGCACTGAACTCACTTCAGCCGTTGGAAAATAATCCTGATGATGATGACCACATCAATAGAATTCATTTTCGAGTTTCTAAAGTGATGGATTGCTACTGAGAAGATTGGTTATGATATTTTTTTGGATTTGTTGGGTAATAAGTGGTTTTAGAAATTTCAGAAGGTAAATTTGTTTTAGTAAAACCAAGTGTTTTGGAATTCGGAGATTTGATTTGATATACAAAGTGGGTATATGTTGATTATTATTTCAAAATGGTTTTGAAATAAAAACTGGGAAATTTAGTTCTAGAAAATTCTATTTAAATAATGTGAAAGTTAAGATAAATCAACTATTGAACCTATAAAGTGAAGTTGATTTGAATAAGAAAGAAAAATGATAATTTTACTCTTGGAATTAAAATTTAACTTGAGTAAATGGAAGTAAATAAGATACATTTGAATTTAACTTGAGATAGGTTAAATAAAATTGAAATTGAAATTGAATTAAATTGAATATAAAGTTGAAATGTACAATGATTATAATTTTGTAATGAAATTTTATACCCTTAAGCTATTAAGTGATATATATATAATTTGGGATTGTAATTATAAGGTGAAAATGACTCAAATGAGCAATATAAGCTTTTAAATAAATAAGTTGGTGAACTTAAGAATAGGAAATGAAAGTTGTAAAACCAAAATAAATGATTGTATTTTATGGGAAATTCAAAACTTGATCCTAAATGAAATATAAATTGGAATAAGGTGAAGAAAAATAAAAAATAAATGGACTTAGGTTAGTAAATAAGTTTGAACTTATATATATATATATATATATATATATATATATATATAGAATTTAGTTGAATTTGAATTGGATTAAAATCAAAACTCAGTCGTGTTATAAATAATCTTGAATAGAATTAAAATCTTATTTAAATTAGTAAAGGAAATGGAATGAATTTTAGTTGGCTAAATAAAATTTAGATGAACTTGAATTAAAATTGGAAAAGAATTGAAAGAAAATTTCATTAAGTTGAAATGATATTGTATGAATAAAATTCTTACCCAACTAAATTCAAAAGAGAAGTTTGAAGATGAATCTAGTGTAAGCTAAATAAAATGGAATTTGTATTGGAATGGATAATGGTAGCTTGTGAAATTTTGAAAAGTAAAATAAAACCCAGTTCTGGTTTAGAATAATTGGAATGGTTATGTTATTAATAAATTCAAAAATGAATTGACAAGGTGAATAAAAGTAAATGAATTGGAAGTAAACTAGTTGGTTTAAAATTTGTAATGGATTGGAATTTGATAGGGTAAGAATCAAATTAAAATGGAAAATAAAACTGACGTAAGAAGAAATGGAGTTATTTTGTTATTGAAATAACTTAAGAAAATTGGGAAATGATTGTGGTCGAGCTTTATAAGGGGTCATGAATAAAATTTTGTTTAGATAATAAAATTTTAATGCAAGTGAAAGAATTTTAATTTTTTATCGTGATGGAATAAGAATGTATGAGTTGTAAATAATTTCAAATGAAATAAAATTGATATAGATTGAGATGGAATTAATTTTAAATGGTTATAAGCTTAAATGACGGTCACTTACATGAGAATTTTAAAATTTGCATGGAAATTGGTTGTTTGTTGTAAACGGAATTGAATTCATTTAAAGAAGTAAATTAAGCTGGTTTTTGAATCAATTGGATTAAGTGTAATCTAATTAAGTGGTTTTATATATAAATGCAAGGAATCATAAAAGAAATTCAAATATATTAAATTGAAAATAAAAATTTGATTGTGAATCAGTTTGGAATTGAATTGAAGTAAATTGATGTAAGTAAACCATAGGTTAATCATATTGAAGAAAAAATGAATTGGTTGTAGTAAATATAAATTGTAAAAAAAAGTAAACTTGATTGTAAATCATTCATGTGAAATAAAATGAAGTTGGATTTGTTAGGAAATTAAAATGGTGATTGAAATCCTGGGATTTGCTTATAATATATGGCTAACAGGTTGAATTATGAAATTTGTTTGTTTGAATTATGCAATTGAGGTGTTTGGCTAAGATTAATATATGGAAGGATGTTATAAATCTTATATTATTGAAAACTGATGTGTATATTTGTGTAAGTACAGGTACGGGAGGCAATCGATAGAGTTGGAGCGCGTATATGCAATATAATTAGCCGCTTGCTTTTAAAATGCTAATCAAAAGGTACGCCTACGCAATAAAATTGAAAAATGATATATATATTATGGTATATTTTGTTTTCCGACCATGTGGGTCGATGTATATATATTTATCATTATTGTGATATTGTAAAACGCTCTCTGTACAAAGGAGATGCTGTCAAATTTTTTTCTAAAATTTGGGAGCTAGAAAATTTTTGAAAGTTTTGAAAATTTTGAGTTAACAAGAAAAGGTCGTTTTTTGAAATGATGTTGAAACACAAGCTTTTGAGTTAAAAATGAAGTAATTGGTTTTGGCTTAAGCTAAAAAGTTTTGGGAAGTGAATGTGAGTTTTAACTAAGTAAGTTTGGGTAACAAATGAGTTTGGAAGCATTTTTCATACCTTAGCAAATTTCGAGGACTAAATTTTTATAAGGGGGGAGGAATGTAATGACCCGGAATTTTGGTCGTTAGATTTTGATCATTTAATTCATTTTAAATGTTGAATGTGAAATATAATTTGATTTTGAATAAGAAGATTTTGGTTAAATTAATAAGATTAGTAAAATTTCAAATATGGCTATTCAATTGGATTTCAATAATAATAATTTAATATTTGGGAATTGGGATAATTTGTGAATCTGGAGGTAAATAGATATGAAAATGGTTTCTAAAATTTATTTTAAGTCTATTTGGATCTAAATAATGATGTCGGACTTTTGGATGGAATCAAAAGTCGATAAATCAAATTTGGAATTTTTATATTAATTTAATAATGGAATTTAATAATATAATAACGCAAATAATCAGATTTGGTTCGAAGTGAAACAGAATGATTTCCAATGTGAATGTAAATTCTATATGATTTATGATAGAGTTAGTAAAATTTTAAAAGTGAAATTTTAAGTGATTTCGACGATTTTGGAAATCGCTCGAATTAATCGACGAGTTAAAATAGCCTTCCGGGACACAATCTCGGAATTCGACGAAGCCAGTTCTATCGGATCCTTAATAGTTAGTTATTATCGGATTTCAATTTTCGTAGCGTTTGGAGTTATCGTTGTCTTTACGGGTGAGAAACGCGTTGAAATTTAAATCGATAATTTAATATTTGAACTTGATTCAAAATGCTCTCTTCCACATATGACTGAATTGGGCTCCGGAATGTGAGAAATACGGATTACGGATCTTAAGACTAAGATTAACACTAGAGGGGGGGGGGTGAATAGTGTTAATAAAGAATTACTAAATCTTTTTAATTTATGTTAATTTAGACACAAAAGCATGCAATATACAGACACAGATATGATCACAGAAACAATCACAGATGCAGAAATAAAATAAAAGCAGTAAAGGAATGAACACACCGGATTTTATACTGGTTCAGAGTTACCCTACATCCAGTCCCGCAACACAAGTACGGATTTCCTTTCAAAAACAATTGTAAAATTACACCCTCGATTTCAAGGCTACGAGGTACACCCTCCAGAATTTCGATCCTCTGGGTAGAGATACTTGATTTCCTGGCCACAAGTTTACCCAATTGATTTAGCAAGGCTACAATCACACCTTTTCCCTTTTGATTGATTTTCAAGGCTACAATCACACCTTTTCTCGCTTAATAGATTACAAAGAAGTCTATAACTCTAATAGAACTGAGAATCTTGTAGAGATAGTGATAGAGAATCAAACTAGAAGTAATCGAGTATGATTCAATGTTTATTTCGGTAGAGTAATGATAAGAATTTGTATTAAGAAATGAGGAAGGAGAAGAGGGGTGAAAACCAGAAAATTGTGATTGAAAATTCGTTGAAACTGACCCCTATTTATAGAAGAACAACAACCATGACCATTCATGAAGAGTTATGATGAATAGACACTTCTTTTGAAATTTGAAATTTTGAATCAAACTGTCACCATGTCGACATGGTCATGCTAGGCATGTCGACATCCCAAAGGATTTTTTGTGTTTTTGATTTTCTTTGAAAATAACCTTTATCTTATATAAAAACTATTTTAAACTTTATAAATATACGTAATTATGGTTAAAATTCATAAGTAAATATAAAGAATAATATATATTGATTTTAACTATAATTTTATATTTAAATCTAAGTATAAATATTTAAATGTTAAATATATTATTTAAAAAGATAATTTAAAGTCAGGAGTAATTTGACTTTGAAAATAAAGATGTTTTTAGGCTAAAATTATTTAAAATCAGGATCGAGGGTTTTGAATCTTTTAAAATGAAAGTTTTGAAAACATTTTGAAAAATGATATAATTTTTGAAAAATCATTTTGAATAAAAGTTAGCGGATACAAAACAATGTTCCGCTAGATTTTTCGTAGGTTCCATCCTACTTAGGGTTCCATCCCTTTAACGGGCTCGAAGTGGATTCCATTCCACGAATAAATTGAATTTTAAGATGTCAGTGCTTTTCTACGAGTTTTAACAAAAATTACTAATAATAATAAAAAATACTTATCCTTGAAATTTTGAACTCTTGGTAGTCTTGATACTCACGAGTCTTCTATCTTGATATTTTATCTTGATATCTTGAATCTCTATACTGTACAGTCTTCATTCTTAGTACCTGCATGGTTAAATCCTGCATATACATATATATATCTAAACTTATAATGTTGTATTTATATTTTATAATTTATTCTAAGGTTGTTGTCATCAGAACCATCATCTCACGGACTAACAATCTCCCCCTTTTTGATGATGACAACCTTTGTTTATAAAATGTTATTTCTATCCTAATAACTTACCCCTAAAACTAGCAACTCCCCCTTAATCTATACCTAACTACCCTATTTTATATTTCTCCCCCTTTGTCATCAACAAAAACTTACTCCCCCTCATTCTTGGACTTCAGTACCTGCATTGATAAACTATCCAATGGAATATATAGAGTAGGAAATAAATATACTTCTAAGCATGATAACTAATTTAAAGATTATATACATTTCAATGTATATATATATATATATATATATGTTTTACACACCATTCTTCAAATCAATAAGAAATCAATCCACATAAAGTATCAATTCAAACCAAATCAATTCAAACAAATCAAACAAAGTAAATAAAAAATCAAACGTTACGTGGAACTACCACCCATCCTTCTCCAAAGATTGGGTCTGCCTTAATAGCATCCCAATTATCATTGTCATTGGTGAGAGAGACAGAAGGATGTTCTTCGTTATCATCCTAGTGCAGAGAGGAGATCATCCATCGTATCACATCGGAGTGCCTTTCTTGTTCCTTTATCATCTGCATTTGACTTAATTTTAAATGACGCTGGTTTCATAGAATAAATGAGAGAATATTCTTGAACGAATTAAGAGTTTCTTCAAGATTTTTGGATAAATTACGAATAGGATTAGCCATAGTTGTGAAAGAAATGGAGGATATATATGATAAGAAATAAATTTCAGTGAAGAATTCTAGAAGAAACAGGTATATATAGGTGTAGAAATTCGTTTGAATTGAATAGACATGTGGTAGTTATTCAAATTTCAAATTCAAAATCAATTTCCATTTCTGACCAGTACATGTCGACATAGTCACATAGGGGATGTCGACATGGGTTAGTGAAATGTTATGACTAATTTGATTTTGTGAATAATTGTGTGTGTGTATAATATACTAACATTTATTCTAGAGTTAAGATAAGGTAGATAACATAAAGCAAATTTCATTTCATTGCATACTACGATAATACAATGATTAAGCAAACAACAAACTACATGAACATTCGAAATAAAGCAAACTATAACAAATACAACAAGATACGAAAAGATAAAACTAGTTAGAGGATGAAGATGATGAAGATAGTCCAATTTTCTTGCTGACTTTGGAAAAGAACTTGTTCATCTTCGAAGAAATGTTATCCAACTTTTTACTAACGGATCGTTTTAGAATCCGTTAATTCTCCACAATTATCTTTTGGTTTTCGAGAAAGGTTTTATTGGATGGATTGGAAGGATATTCAATGCTTTCCAAAGATGTTTCACCTTCTTCTTCTTCTTCAATTTCCATTTCATCCCCTTCTTCTTCTTCTTCAACTTCCTCTTCTTCCATTTCCTCATGAGCCAAACGCTCTTCCTTTTCTATAAGTGTCTCATAAGGTTGAAAAACAAATGGAATTTTCATAAGTGAAATGTTGGAATGATTGAAAACTTTTCTAGAAACAAATTCTTCGCCTTTCAAATCCACTCCAAAATAGTTAAAAATCTGAGTGAGATAAATTCCATGGCATAAAGTATTCTCACCCATTTCAAGATTTTTAGGACGAAGTTCATCCAAAATAACTTGCGCCCAATTTATGTCATAGTTTTCGAAAATAGCAAAAGGAGCTTTGCAAACTTTTGAAGTTGGATTTTTAAAATTTTCCGATCTTGGGGTCAAAGTATGTTGCAAAAGAAGATTAACAATTCTTGCTTTTGGTCGAAAATTTCTATTTTTGAAATCAAAATCATCATCTCTTTCGAAAATGTGATGAAATATTTCACGATCATGTTCATCGATTTTAAAGTTAGAAAGATCCATTCCCGAACTCTTGCAATTGAGAATGGTACCCAAATGATCACAATTCAAAACAATTTGAGTGCCTTTGACACTACTCTAAATTTCATCTTCATTTCCAACATAAAATCCGCGATTTAAATTCGCATAGAAAATTTTGACAAGATTAGGATAGCAAACAAAATCATTTTGGGAAGCATCAATAAGACTAAGAACACCATTGTTTGCAAAAAGAGAATCAATTTCGTAAGAAGAAAAATCTTGAAAAATAGCAAATTTTCAGGGATGAACTTTGGCATAGTTAGCATAATTGATGTATGCTTTAATTGCCTCCGGATCGTTGAATAATTGCTCTATGATTTTTCTGGAAATTCTCATGGTTGAGGGGTTGCTTAAAGAAGCCATTAGAGTAGAGAGTAGAGAGCTTGAAGTTATGAAGAGAGAGTTTGAATTTGAAAATGAAAGTGAAAATATATGGTAAAAGATAGTGAATAAATAGATTATTAAGGGACATATTCTATGGTCAAAAGGTATCTTTTCAAAGAATTGAATGAAGTGAAAAGGTGGAGGGAAATTCAAACATTTGAATTTGAATTTTGAAATTCACATTCAGGTAGCCATGTCGACATCATGGTAGGGACCATGTCGACATTTGCTTTTGAATTTTCATGAATTGATTTTTCCTAAGATCTCTATTATATATTATTATTATTATTAATGTCTATTATATATTTCTAAAATATTATTATACTTATAATATATTTCAGAAAGTATTAAAAATAATAAAAATAATAAAAAATAATTAAAAAATAGAAATAAATTTTAAAATTCAAACAACACACCAATTCAAAATCAATCAATCAAACAATCAAGCAACTAATCTTAAGCAAGCAATTTCAACCAATTGTATTGTAAACGTGTACCTTTTTCTAAGTCCGTTTCTTTGAATTCGTCGGAGTCATGAACAGCTATGTAACACAATTTGAATTATCCATCTTCTGATCATCATCATTTGAGGACGAGTCTGAGTCATCTAGAGTAGCAGTAAATGCACGCTTCCGTTTCTTTGTTGGTTCATTGTTCATAGGAGGATTCTGCCTTTCTGGATACGGACAGTCTCTTTTGAAGTGGCCTAGTTTATCACAGTTGTAACACTTGTCATTATTTGACACTATATTCTGATTCCCCGAATTCTTATAATTGTTTCTCTTGAGATTATTCATCTTTCTGTATTTCAGGAATCTCCTAAAATTTCTGGTCATAAAGGCTATCTCTTCATCATTATCGCTGTTTGAGTCTGATCCATCGGTCAATGCATCGAATGCTATTGATTTCTTTTCAGATGCTTTACTTTCTCTTCTCCCGATCATTTAAACTTCATACGACATTAGATTTCCAATTAATTCTTCTATCTTCAAAATACTGATGTCATTTGCCTCTTCGATCGCAAGTGTCTTTTGATCCCATTCAGGAGTTAGAGAATTTAAAAGTTTTTCTGACTTGATCTTCTTCAGAAAATTCCTTTTCCAAAGATAATAGAGAACGCACAATATCCTGAAATCTACTATACATATCTGAAATAGACTCATTAGCATTCATTTCAAATAATTGAAACTGATTTGTGAGCATGGAAATTTTGGTCTGTTTAACTTTGCTTGTTCCTTCGTGAGTAACTTGCAACGTTTTCCAGATTTCATATGCAGACTTACAAACTGACACTCTATTGAATTCATTTCTATCTAGTGAACAAAACAGAATATTCATTCCCTTAGAATTATTTTGTGCAACGGTCTTTTGCTCAGCAGTCCACTGTGCAAATCAATTGTGGGTTCAGAATATTCAGTTTGTGCGATATTCCAAGTGTCTAATCCTATAGATTGTAAATATATTTTCATCCTACATGCCCAATATGCATAGTTACTGCCATTAAAAAGTGGTGGTCTGACAGTAGACTGACCCTCTACAAATGAACTAGTGACAGGGATACTAGTGTTAATAACAGTACCAGTGTTGGTAGCCATTTTGAAAACTTTTCAAAAATCAGATTATGAAACTTTGAAAACCTTGCTTTGATACCAATTGTGAGAAATGAGGATTACGGATCTTAAGGCTAAAATTAACACTATTCACCCCCCTCTAGTGTTAATCTTATCCTTAAGATCCGTAATCCGCATTTCTCACACGGAACACGTTCCATTGTGTTCGGAACATGGATAAAACCTTATAAACGCCTGTCGGCATGTGTTGTTTGAAGTTTTTTTGTAAAAGCTTGAAAAATTGAAATTATATTATTAAAATAATTAGTAAAATCGTATATATAAATTCGTTTACATTCAAAACCCTAATCTATATTCGAGAGCTTCCACCCACAACTTCTATGGCCGAAATCCACCCCATTTCCCTTTAATTTTTGACCAATCCATCAACCCATTGCAAAAACTTCCAACTGCATTATTGATGAGCTCGCCGAGCTTCATCCATCCAACGGTAGATCTTGGGTATCGTCTTCGTTTGGAACTGGAAAGAGGCCGTGAAGGTGGGCCGTTCGATCGCGATTTCTGAGTGGATGGAGGGCTCGAGTTTGACAAGGTTAAGGGTGGAGGTAGGTTTTGCGAAGGCCGTTCGAACGACGACACCTGATCGAGTTTTAGACGAGGGTGGTAGGTGCGGTATCGACCCTTGACGAGGCAGTTATGGGTTTGGCTATCTCCTGTGCGCATTTGAGAAGAAGAGTTTTTCTTGTGTGGCCGAGATTTCTTAATTCAACATGCGGCCACGATTTTTTTACTGGTATATATATATAAAAAATTGTTTATAGAAATTATATTCAAAAGTTTAAAACAACCATAACTTTTGCGTACGTTATCCGATTTTGACGAAATTTGCGGCTTGGAACCGCAGCGAGGAGATCTATGCTGCAGTTCAGATCTGAGATCGATTGGAGTTCGTGAAGAATTTAGGTTAAATCGAAGACGCTCGATTTAATTTAAAATTGGAAACGACTCAACGTTTAAACTCAAGATGAGTTAATCTCACTCACATCTGGATGCCATTTAATTTAAATAGCTAATATTTAAATGATTGTTTGGTTGATTGGCTGAATGTGATAATTATTACCAACGTGATGTAGAAGTGGGGTAAACGTGGTGTAGAGTACAGTTCAAAACTGAAGACGAAATGAAAGGAGAAGCGTGTACAGAAGTATACCTAGTGAATCGTCCGATAGAAGTACGATAGCATCGATATCTCTGGTCGACATCGATGGTATAAGTGGTGTGGATTATTATTTAAGGTTTGAATCTAATAATGAATTAGGGTTAATCGTCGCAGAATGTGAGGTTGGAAAGAATGAGGGGTATGGAAAGGACGGAGAGGAGGATAGAGTTTGAATGTGATAATGATCTAGGGTTTGCTGAGATAAATTTTACACAAAGGGTATATTGGTATTTCAAAAAGATGCTATTGAAAAACCGTTCACGGAGTTCTCATTATTAGTAGTAAAGATACATACTAACACTATTGTCTAGATAGATATGCATATGCAGGAACTATGCAGGATATATATACATATATATGAAGATATTGATTATTGAAGACTGATCAATATAAAGACTCAAGACTCAAGATTCAGAACGGAGATATCAAGATTGAAGACTCTAGAGTATCAAGATCAAGATTTCAAGATAAGTGTCTAGTTTTTGTTAAAACTTCATAATAGCAATCAAATCTTCATTTGGGATAGAACCCATTTCTACCTTCTTAGTGGCTTACAAACCCACGACAAGTAGCTTACAAACCAACGACAAGTGACTTACGAACCCACCAACATCTTGGTTTTGTACAAGTTCTCGAGTCCCGATGTGATGAAATATTTTGCAGGAAGAAGCTTGCAAAACCAATTCAAAATGATTTTCAAAACTGCTTTTCAAAATGTTTTAGCCTTGAAAATTATCTTTTCAAATGATTTTCAAAAAGATGTTTTAGCTTTAAAATATTCTTTGTTTTTGTCTTTAAATAAACTCTTGTTTTAAACTTCGTTTTTTTTAAACTATCTTCTGATTATTAAATATTCTTTATAATATATACATATACATACTTGAGATTTAAAATCAAATTTATATATACATTCTAAAAATATATTTTTCCACTCTACTTTATTTTAAAACATAGGAAAATTAGTTTATTTTACTCTAGAATCATTTTATCTTGTTTTCCTTTCAATACCATTTTCAAAACAAATTTTACATTATTTTTTAACTGAGGGATGTCGACATCATGGGATATCCTATGTCGATATGATGGCCGTTAAATTCAAAAGTTTCAATTTTCAAAAGAAGAATCTATTCATTTAAATCTCTTCACGAAGGGTTATGACCGTTACTGGTCTATAAATAGCCTTCACAAACGAATTTTTTTAACTAACTATTTTCTTACTTTCTTCACTCCTTCTCCATAAATCCATATTCTAAAATTTACATATTTTTAAGATTGTGCCAAAATTTTGCCAAATTCTCAAGAATCAAATTAGAATTTCATTCTTGTTTGATTCTCTGCCCTCTCTCGAAGATCAAAGTGCTATTCAGAGTTATAGGATCAGTTTGTAATCAAAAGTTTATCGAGTCTCTCTAGAAGGCGTGGTTGTGCCTAGAAATCAATTGGGTGATCTTGTGTCCCGTAAATCAAGTGAGTTTTCCCCGGACTCGAAGACAGGAGGGTACCTCAAGGCCTTTAGAAATTGAGGATTGTAGTCTCGACATTGGTAAAATAAAAATCTATATGAGGTGTTTACCTTGGTGCAGGACTGGACGTAGGGTAACTCCAAACCAGTACAAAATCCAGTGTGTTCTTTTTTTTACTGTTTTTTATTTACTTTTAGCATCTGTGTTTGATTATGCGATTGTTCTATGATTAAGTTCTGCATTTATTTATATCATAATTTTTAAATTGGTCCATATAAGTCTTAGAATCCATTAAACAGTATTCACCCCCTCTAGTGTTAAATTAACCTTAAGATCCATATGTCTAGATAGATTGTTTTTATGTTAATGTTTTTATATATTGTGTGTATTTATATATATTTATGTGTATATATGTAATATAACAATATATATGTATATAATAAAATTATATTTACGTTTCACTTAATTATACCCCGTTGTTAGTATTTAGTTCCATAAGTATTAGTTTAAGGGGGAGTTATGTAGTTTAGGATTAGTTTTTGTTGGGGGAGAATTATAAAATAGGATAGAATAGCTAGGCTGTTAGTTAGATTTAGATTAAGTGGGATTTAGTAGATTAAAGTGGAGTTGTTGGAATAAGGGGAAGTAAGAGTAGAATCAAAGTTAGGTGGAGTATATTTTATAAATATTGGTTGTTATCATCAAAAAGGGGGAGATTGTTAGTTCCTGAGATGATGGTTTTGATGACAACAACCTTAGGACTTGCTATAAAATATAAATACTAATATCCTTGTCTATATATATATGTAGTATATATGTTAGAACATGTATTGTTCGATTTTAATGACAATAACTATACAATTATGCCAAATAATACCTAAGCTAATTTGCAGGTACATGTGCATCAAAAAGAGATAAAAAATACATTCAAAATGAAGATACACGGTACAAAATAGGATGAAAATATGTATATGGAGATACAAGAAGAGATATACACGATAGAGACAAGAGGAAGGTGATAACAAAGTATTATTAGTTATATAGTGTCGTGTCTATAGTTTACAAATGTTAAAATCTTCTTCAAATGGTGTACACACATATATATTCATATTTTAAATGAAAATTTAAGTTTTCAAAAAAATTGCATGGAGCGAGACTCAAACCCAGGTCACTAGTTTAGAAGGCAAGTGCTCTAACCAAATGAGCTATGATAATTTTTGTTACAGGCTATTATTCAGCCGGCTGAATAATACCATTCAATCGGATGAATGTTAAAACAAAGCATAAATTTTTAGTTTCAGTCGACTGAGTGAATTCATTCAGAGGACTGAATTAGGTCAAAAATAGCCTATTTCTTTGTTGTTTTCGATTTTTAAAATTCAGAAGGCTGACGGTGGAATATTTTCAACGGCTATTTTTTATGAGAAGACACTTCTCTTCATCGAAGAGAAACATCTTCAAACCAACAGTTGCACCTGTTTCTTTTCATTGTTACCTTTCAACAAAGGTTGCAACTTTTTAATCACTATAAATAGATTTCAGAATTCAACAAACACTTCACCGAAACTAATTTTAATATTCTTGAAGTCTTATCTATTCTCCATTTTTCAAACTGCACTCAAACTGCTTACATTCTCTGATCGTTGATCACTCTATCTTCCACTATTCTCAAACACATTACACTATATATCAAAAAGGAGAAGATTATAGGAAGATTGTACTTAATTAACTTATCTGTGCTATTTAAAGAGCACACTACTGTCAGATACTTTTTTTATTTGTAAAGAAGTCCGGTTTGGTTGCTCAGGCGGTAGGAGTCCTATTCGGTTGCTCAGGCGGTGTAAACCTGTTCCTCCAGGTTAAGTGATGGTTGCTAGTTTAATTTCAGAACGAGTCAGGGACTGGTCGTAGAAAGGGAGTTCGAACCGTTATAGAAATCTCTGGTGTCATTTACTTTACTGCTTTTACTATTTACTTACTTATTCCGTACAAGTAGTTTATTCATATTATACGATCCTATAGCACGGTCGCCTTCATTTGGTATTAGAGCATAGTAGCTTACATTTGGTATCAAAGCCTGGAATTCTATCGATCGTCGCAACATCATATAATAATGGCCGGAAAAAGATCCAATCGAAATATAACAAGCAAAATCCCTGTCAAAGCCACCAATGAGGACTACAAAAAGGTGCTTTCTGGTTTACAAATTTCAGTAAAAGATAATAATGAATAGTATAAGCGATAAGGTTTCAAAGCTTAATTTTATTATTTTAGAAAAGATGAAATCTGTTGAACTTGAAAATGAGAAATTGAAAAATGAGAAATTAAATTTTGAAAATCAACTTGGTGTTTTGAAAAATAATTTTGAGGCTCTTAAAGATTTTCTAGATGAACAAAATACTTTTTTGAAAAAGAAAAGGAATTTTTTTAAAAGAAATTACGGATTTGAAAAGACAACATGATTTATTACAATCATCTTTAGATAATTTAGAATCTTGAATTTTTCTTCTCAAAAATGAGAACTGTACGTTAAAAAGGAGAATTCTGAATTAGACAAGCAAATTGATATATCAAAAAACAATAATATTTCTTTTGAAAATAATAATTTTGACTTTAAAACTAAATTTGATAAATTTAACATTGAAGTTACAAAATTTAACAAAGGTCAAAACAATTGAAACATGATTTTATCTAGTTATAGATCTTTATATGATAAAAGTGGTTTAGGATATTGTAATGACCCACTATTTTGCACCATTCAAATTTGACAATAAATTTAAAACATGTCAAACTTGAATAGTTCAAAACAATAGATTGTAAATAAATTTGGAGCAAATGAAATCAAACCACAGAATCACAGACACAGAAATCAGAATACTCGCAGCGGAATTAAAAACAACCTAGTGGTTCGTGAAGCCACTATCAATAGTCTCAAAATAAGTATAAAGTGCATAGTCTTTAACAAATATAGTTTGAAATCACCATAGGAGATCTCAATATTCAATCGTCCCGATTACAAAAACTACAATAAGAACTGAACAGAAACTTGACAGCAGCTTGAAAGGAGAAAATCTTCAGAAGTCCTAGCTCCGGAGAAAGAGGTCCGAACTAAAACTCAAGCTGACCCGAGCGTAAGAAATAAACAAAAGCACTCGAGTGAGGACATACATACTTATACAGTGTAAGCTAATTCAAGTGAACTGTAATATAAAACAAGTAACTTAAAGGATGCTTGGGACCGCCCATCCTTTAAGGATCCGTTAAACTATTTACTATGTAGTAATATTTTGCTATTATAATAGTGTCTATTAGTAAAATAAACTTACTTTTAAATAGCGTTAAGGCTTTACATTTACCACCTTAACACATAATATATTCCCATAGTCTATACAGTGCCATAATCTCCCCCGTACTGGGCGTCGCCAGAGGGCACTCCATAGGTATGGTACAAAACCAAAATCGTATAAGGTTCGCTATGGTAGGTGACACGGCACAACTAGGCAATGCTAGGGTAGATATACCAATTACGCTTCCAGCGCATAGCAGCTACTACCGCCCACCTCGAACAAACACTCCCGAATCAAAGGTGCGCACCAAACAATCACAAAGTAATAGAATGACATACGAAGAAGTGCGCCCGATAAGATGTGCTACCTCCTTAGCCCGTCGATCGCTCCTATTTTAGCCACCATATGCCAACTCATGGGAGTCGGGTCCACGTATTTACCTCAAAGGAAACGTCATCACCATCCTACTTCATACGGAATCTCCGCCGCGTACACGGTTGTCAAAGTGGTTTTCGGTATCGACAGAGAGTATGCCCATATCCGATCCCGGTCTCTTTAACAACCAACTTTATTATTACCCATGGTTATAAAGAATCCAAAATAGTTTTATATTTCAATCAAAATACTACTCTTTAAACTATTAAAAGGAAAGTTGTTATTCTTACAAAATCCAATATAAAATCTCAAAGGTTTAGCCTTAGTCCATCGGTATCAACTACAGCACTTGCGTAGTGCGGTAATATCCTTTACAGCAGATTTGAGTAAATTAAATTTTAGACTTCAATATAATTTTAACAAAAATTAAACCTTAAATTAAACCAGTTTAACTTATAAAAATCATATTTCCACCTTTTAAATAGTCACTTAAATTACTCAATAATTTATGATTTTTATAAAGTAAATTTTACAAATATATCTAATTTCTCTATACTCTACTTATAAAAAAATCAAATGCAAAATTCTCTATAAAAATTTATACTAAATAATTAAGTTCAATTTTGCCACTTCTACAATAAACCTAATCTCTAATCAATTCCTTAACTTACCTTTATTCTAAAACCACTTTACATTTCTAAATTTAATTATTTCGACTTCCATTTCAAGTATTCACTTTATTTAGCTATTTAATTCGTAGACAACTTAACCCTTTATTTATTTACTTATATTCAAGTTTATACCCAAAACATCATATTCTATTTCTTAACTTGAATCCCATTTTTATTTTACAAATCAAATTTTACAAAATAAATTTATACTTTATATTCTTAACATTTATTTATTTACATCTTTAACTTGTAAATATCACATACTTCAGAATCATTTTTAAATGAAACCAATATTATAACCTTCTAATATAAAAATATTTAATATTTCCAGAAAATATATATATATATATATATAACCACGGTTCTGTATAATATTTTCTAACCTAGGTCAAGTGATATGGATAATATATCATTTCAAATTTGTAATTTACGAAGAAAACCGAGTTCTATCATTTCAAACCCGCAATCCCAAGTTAAATAAATAACTAAATAAATAAATATCGTTCAGGCCTATCATTTCAGCTCGTAACGATTTTATTCTACAGGGAACTTGCAGTGTGATTAAACAGTAAATTAATAAATAGTATAACATCATAAATATAACAGTATATAATATAACTGATGATGGGTCAATTTAATAGCAGGGTTTTTTTAACATCATAATTTATATCACACGTAAGTAAAAAAATATTCATTCTACAATTACACTTATTATAAATTTACAGATCTATAAGTATGTTTTGTCTGGTAAGAATACTCACTTTTTGCTGCTGAAGATTTGACTCAAAATTAAGATAACCACACCGAAACAACGTAGAAAGCATTAGCATAGATAAGGGTAGAATTGAAGATTACTGGTGGCGACTTCCTACAGTCAATGGTAAATTCTCTATTATGTCGGCTTTCACTTATTTTGAGTTAATTTTCAATGGCATCATCATATATGGAATATTGTTTATGCTCCTAATATGTCCACTTACACTTATTTTGAGTTATTGAACGAACTTAACACTCTAGACAGAATTAGAAAATGAAATAGTAATATTTCACCAACACATGGGTTGTGTAAAAATGCTGATAAAACAAGAGTTCGCTTTTTTTGAATGTGTTTACTCAAAAAAATATGGACTCGAATCAAGTAGAGATTTAACATAGACTTCCTAAAGAATGCAAATCTACTAGTTCTTGTGAATGCTATCTCAACTAGTCTGTTAATGAGATCTCAACATGGCCATTATTCTTTATTTTTTGGGACTTGCGAAGAGGAGTTAGTGAACTGGGATTAGTTCGAGGCAATTTAGGAGACAAACATGTCATTGTTTCTTGGTTTCAGGTAGGGTCCTCTTACCAATTTGTTAATAGGATCTTATTTGCCTATATGCTTAGTTTTTTATGCGTTCTCTTGTACCTTTAGTTGATATTATGCTTCAGTACATGTGAGTTTTGAGGCGAGAGTTTTCCTTTCACTTGATTTGAAATTGTTTAACTAAAGTTGTAAAAATTTGTATATGTATATAATGAAGTACCAAGTTTCAAACAAATTCATTAGGAGAAATAATTTATCGATTTTAGTTACGAATGTGTTCGTAATAATAAGTATTAAATCAGCGTATACAAAGTACTAACTCCATAAATGTAATTAGTTAACATGTATCGAGAAAAGATATCGATATGTCTATTGAGACTAGTTTCCATAACGCTTTTCATACAATGGGCGATGATTTATTATTACAACCTGGTAGGAGAGTAATTTAATAAATATAACCGAACCCGGTTTTGTGAATAAAATTTGGAATTTTAAATAAATATGTTGTTTTTAGAAATGAACTGAAATTTTGAGAAGGATAAATTTTTAAATTTGGAAAATATTTTAAATGAAATAGAGGATGAATATTGGATAAATCAAGTTAAAATATTCAGGGAATTTATTCGACGGAAGTTTTTATTCAACATAAATTTAATATTGTTTTACCAAGAAATATTAAATATTATACTAATTATGAAATTTTGAATTAAATTTCACATTCAAAGCTAAGAATATGTTTTATGGATTAAAAATGATTTAAATTCTTATTTTAGGAATAAAAATATATGTGTATATAGATTATTTTCAAGTAATTGAAATTTCCTTAGTTTAAAAATTGATTATGACTATCGACAAGATATACTAAGCCACATATGATGCTAGAAAAATACTATCATGGATTAGAAAATTTATAAATGAATTCACATGATTTAAAATATATTAATATGGTTAATAACATTTCCAAATGAAAGAAACACAATTTTCTTTCTAAATGTAGCCTAAAACCCTTTGTTCACTTCAAGACAGGCTAAGTAAAAAATTATCTCCCTCATTTTCATTCTCTAACTCCTTTTTAAAGCTCCTAACACGTTCTCATAGTAGCGTTAACCTTACCGAAAGTAAAAAATCAACAAATCTAAGCTTATTTAAGATCTATTCTAGAAAGGTAAATGCTCTTAATCCATCTTAACCTTCCAATATCACTTAAGTTAAATTCAAATTTTAACTATCATTTTGTGCTAGGCCTGTTGGAGTTTGAGTGAAATTTGGCTAATTTAATCCTTTGCATGCTTCTTGTGATTCTTTAACTTGTTGTATGTGATGGTTTTATGGACATTTATGCTTGAATTGACGGAAATATATTGATATGAATGTATATAGGTTGTTTCATTGCTCTGATTATGAGAATATACCATCCCTAAATCGAAAATAACTCATTTGCTTGTTCATACGTTGTTAGTCTATTGCATGCCTATACCATGTTATAGTACTATTAAAAGCAGGCCACATAATGCTGGAAGATCACAAATAAAGTTGTCGGAACGGTGGGATTTTTCTAGTAGCAAATGCTTTAGACTAGTCGACCAGTCATGCCATAAAGTAAGCTCCAAGTAAAATGCATTTTGATCATTATTTTTGGAACTTATATTTTAAAACTAGTTTTAATAATTATTTTCTTTCTAACACACTAACACACACACATACATACGTACATACATATATTTATCTTTATTAATAGTTGTAATATCTTTGATGTCACATTTTTTTATTGGCGTGAACTGCCAAAAACACCCTAATACTAAATCTTAATATCACTTGAAAATATGATTTAACACTTAAGTTTTTTTTACAAATTCAAAACGTCCACCTACAAATATTATTAAATCGTAATGTCACTTAAAGATAGGATCTAACAAATAAAGTTCTTTTACGAATTCAAAATGTGCATCTATAAATACTATCAAATCTTAACATTAGTTGAAAATTGGATCTAACAAATAAATTATTATTTAATAATATAAGTAAAATTCAAATTTAAAAAAAATAGTTGTTACAATGTAGAAACAAAATTTAAACTAATAACAGATGATTTCAACGCAAAAAAATGATTAAATATTTCTACAAATTATTTTCCTTTATTCAATTATACTAAGAACTTCCTAAGAAGATACATGGTTAAACTGAATGTAGTCCTAAAAGTTAATACTTTTGTTCATTCACTTATAGTAATCAATTATATTTTTTGATTCTTTTTAACTATTAACAAGTGTGTGTTACTATGTTAATCTAATTCAATTAAGTTTGTAAGATTTTAATTTTATATTTTGACTATTACAACTATTTGGACATAGGTAATACAATAATAACTTATTATTGTAGATTAATGAATGCATCTACATTATTTTTTGATGTCTATATGTTGATTTCTATATTTTTCTTGATTTTTTACTAGGTAAACAGTTTAACTATTTAAACATATTTTTCTTACCACATTTCTTAAACGTCCAATCTAAATTTCATAAAATTTAACATCTTGACATCGATCTAGTTTGAATAAAAATAGAATATTTGCAATTTTTCTATGGTCTCGAATGCATTGGATAGAATTATGAAACCTAGGCACCTGAGACAAGAGATGTCAACCCTACTAAGGGAACGAAAATTTCGAAAATCTAAAAAAATAAAATTTTCGCTAAACCATGTATGTTCATGTTTATGACGTGCTTTTACATTCCTTTATATGTACTCATAATTTCCTGCATTTTCTTTAAACATGAGTTATAGCTTAATAAGTTTGGTGATTTATATCGAATGATGTAAACCATGAAAATTTAAAGCTCCAGTAGGTACTATTGAATGAAAGTGATTTTGAGAATGCATAAATAACTAGATAGATTATATTTAGTTCATTTATAGCGAGAGAGACTATTAAATAAACTAAAATGAATTAGCGTAGAAAAAAAGCATGGATATGTAAACTTAATGCACTATTTGGGAGAGTTTTATACTTCCACCAAAAGGTCCAACTTAACTCAAAGATAAATTCACCAGCATGACAGTTACTACGTATCGATTAGTAAATAGGAACCATAAAAAAAACACTGAAACTTTATTGAAGACAAAAGAGTGATTAGAAAGTCTTAGTGTTTTTTCATGGGTTCCTTTTGCTAGTCCGTGAGATGATGGCTTTGATGACAACAACCTTAGAATAGATTATAAAATATAAATACTAACATTATAAGTTTAGATATATATGTATATGTAGGATTTAACCATGCAGGTACTAAGAATGAAGACTGTACAGTATATAGATTCAAGATATCAAGATAAAATATCAAGATAAAATATCAAGATAGAAGACTCATGAGTATCGAGACTATCAAGAGTTCAAGATTTCAAGGATAAGTATTTTTTATTATTATTAGGAATTTTTGTTAAAACTCGTAGAAAAGCACTGGCATCTTAAAATCTAATTTATTCGTGGAATGGAATCCACTTTGAGCCCGTTAAAGGGATGGAACCCTAAGTAGGATGGAACCTACGAAAAATCCAGTGGAACATTGTTTTGTATCCGCTAACTTTTATTAAAAATGAATTTTCAAAATTATATCCTGTTTTCAAAACTTTCCTTTCAAAAGATTCAAAGCCCTCGATCATGATTTTAAATAATTTAGCCTCAAAAACATCTTTATTTTCAAAGTCAAATTACTCCTAATTTTAAACTATATTTTTAGATAATATATTTAACTTTTAAATATTTATACTTAGATTTAAATATAAAATTATAGTTAAAATATATATATATATATTATTCTTTATAACCATAGTCAAGTATATTTATAACGTTTAAAATAGTTTTTATATAAGATAAAGGTTATTTTCAAAGAAAATCAAAAACACCAAAAAATCCTTTGGGATGTCGACATTCCTAGCATGACCATGTCGACATGGTGATAGTTTGATTCAAAAATTCAAATTTCAAAAGAAGCGTCTATTTGCCATGACTCTTCATGAATGGTCATGGCTGTTGTTCTTCTATAAAAAGGGGTCAGTTTCAACAAATTTTTAATTATAATTTTCTGTTTTTAACTCCTCTTCTTTTTTATCATTTCTTAATACATATTCTTATCATTACTATGCCGAAATTAACATTGAATCATACTCGATTACTTCTAGTTTGATTCTCTATCACTATCTCTACAAGATTCTTAGTGCTATTCAGAGTTATAGACTTCTTTGTAATCTATTAAGTGAGAAAAGGTGTGATTGTAGCCTTGGAAATCAATCAAAAGGGAAAAGGTGTGATTGTAACCTTGGTAAATCAATTGGGTAAACTTGTGGCCCGGAAATCAAGTATCTCTACCCAGAGGATCGAAATTCTGGAGGGTGTACCTTGTAGCCTTGAAACCGAGGGTGTAATTGTACAATTGCTTTTAAAAGGAAATCCGTACTTGTGTTGAGGGACCGAATATAGGGTAACTCCGAACTAGTATAAAATCCGGTGTGTTCTTTCCTTTACTGCTTTTATTTTATTTCTGCATCTGTGATTATTTCTGTGATCATATCTGTATCTGTATATTGCATACTTTAGTGTCTAAATTAACATAAATTAAAAGGATTTAGTAATTCTTTATTAACACTATTCACCCCCTCCCCCTCTAGTGTTAATCTTAGCCTTAAGGTCCGTAATCCGCATTTCTCACAATTGGTATTAGAGTAAGGTTATCAAAGTTTCATAATCTGATTTTTGAAAAGTTTTCAAAATGGTTAACAACACTGGTACTGTTATTAACACTAGTATCCATGTCACTAGTTCATTTGTAGAGGATCAGTCTACTGTCAGACCACCACTTTTTAATGGCAGTAACTATGCATATTGGGCATGTAGGATGAAAATATATTTACAATCTATAGGATTAGACACTTGGAATATCACACAAATTGAATATTCTGAACCCACAATTGATTTTGCACGGTGGACTGATGAGCAAAAGACTATTGCACAAAATAATTTTAAGGCAATGAATATTCTATTTTATTCACTAGATAGAAATGAATTCAATAGAGTGTCAGTCTGTAAGTCTGCATATGAAATCTGAAAAACTTTACAAGTTACTCACGAAGGAACAAGCAAAGTTAAACAGACCAAAATTTCCATGCTCACAAATCAGTTTCAATTATTTAAAATAAATGCTAATGAGTCTATTTCAGATATGTATAGTAGATTTCAGGATATTGTGCATTCTCTAATATCTTTGGGAAAGGAATTTTCTGAAGAAGATCAAGTCAGAAATATTTTAAATTCTCTAACTCCATAATGGGATCAAAAGACACTTGCGATCGAAGAGGCAAATGACATCAGTATTTTAAAGATATAAGAATTAATTGGAAATCTAATGTCACATGAAGTTCAAATGATCGGGAGAAGAGAAAGTAAAGCATCTGAAAAGAAATCAATGACATTCAATGCATTGACCGATGGATCAGACTCAAACAACAATAATGATGAAGAGATAGCCTTTATGACCAGAAATTTTAGGAGATTCCTGAAATAAAGAAAGATGAATAATCTCAAGAGAAACAACTATAAGAATTCTGGAAATCAGAATATAGTGCCAAATAATGACAAGTGTTACAACTGTGATAAACCAGGCCACTTCAAGAGAGACTGTTTGTATCCAGAAAGGCAGAATCCCCCTATGAACGATGAACCAACTAAGAAACGGAAGCGTGCATTTACTGCTACTCTAGATGACTCAGACTCGCCCTCAAGTGATGATGATCAGAAGACGGATAATTTGAATTTGTGTTGCACAGCTGTTCACGACTTCGACGAATTCAAAGAAACGGACTCAGAAAAAGGTACACGTTTACAATACAATTGGTTGAAATTGCTTGCTTAAGTTTAGTTGCTTGATTGTTTGATTGATTGATTTTGAATTGGTGTATTGTTTGAATTTTAAAATTTATTTTCTATTTTTTAATATTTTTATTATTATTTTTTATTATTTTTAGTACTTTCTGAAATATATTATAAGCATAATAATATTTCAGAAATATATAATAGACATTAATAATATATGTGTGTATATATATATATATATTAGAGATCTTAGGAAAAATCAATTCATGAAAATTCAAAAGCACATGTCGACATGGTCCCTACCATGATGCCGACATGGTTACCTGAATTTGAATTTCAAAATTTGAATTTCAAAATTTGAATTCAAATGTTTGAATTTCCCTCCACCTTTTCACTTCATTCAATTCTCTGAAAAGATACCTTTTGAACAGAGAATATGTCCTTTAAGAATCTATTTATTCACTATCTTTTATCATATCTTTTCACTTTCATTTTCAAATTTAAACTCTCTCTTCATAACTTCAAGCTCTCTACTCTCTACTCTAATGGCTTCTTCAAGCAACCCCTCAACCATGAGAATTTCCAGAAAAATCAAAGAGCAATTATTCAATGATCTGGAGGCAATTAAAGCATACATCAATTATGCCAACTATGCCAAAGTACATCCCGAAAAATTTGCTATTTTTCAAGATTTTTCTTCTTATGAAATTGATTCTCTTTTTGCAAACAATGGTGTTCTTAGTCTTATTGATGCTTCTCCAAATGATTTTGTTTGCTATCCTAATCTTGTCAAAATTTTCTATACGAATTTAAATCGTGGATTTTATGTTGGAAACGAAGATGAAATTTGGAATAGTGTCAAAGGCACTCAAATTGTTTTGAATTGTGATCTTTTGGGTACCATTCTCAATTGCAAGAGTTTGGGAATGGATCTTTCTAACTTCAAAATCGATGAATATGATCGTGAGACATTTCATCACATTTTCGAAAGAGATGATTTTGATTTTAAATATAGAAATTTTCGACCAAAAGCAAGAATTTTTAATCTTCTTTTGCAACATACTTTGACCCTAAGATCGGGAAATTTTAACAATCCTACTTCAAAAGTTTGCAAAGCCCTTTTTGCTATTTTCGAAAACTATGACATAAATTGGGCGCAAGTTATTTTGGATGAACTTCGTCCTAAAAATCTTGAAATAGGTGAGAATACTTTATACCATGGAATTTATCTTACTCGGATTTTTAACTTTTTTGGAGTGGATTTCAAAGGCGAAGAATTTGTTTCTAGAAAAGTTTTTAATCATTCCAACATTTCGCTTATGAAAATTCCATTTGTTTTTCAACCTTATGAGACACTTACAAAAAAGGAAGAGCGTTTGGTTCATGAGGAAATGGAAGAAGAGGAAGTTGAAGAAGAAGAAGAAGGGGATAAAATGGAAATTGAAGAAGAAGAAGAAGGTGAAACGTCTTTGGAAAGCATTGAATATCCTTTCAATCCATCCAACAAAACCCTTCTCAAAAACCAAAAGATAATTGTGGAGAATCAACGGATTCTAAAACGATCCGTTAGTTAAAAGTTTGATAACATTTCTTCGAAGATGAACAGTTCTTTTCCAAAATTAGCAAGAAACTTGGACTATTTTCATCATCTTCATCCTCTAACTAGTTTTATCTTTTCATATCTTGTTGTATTTATTTTAGTTTGCTTTATTTCGAATGTTCATGTAGTTTGTTGTGTGCTTAGTCATTGTATTATCGTAGTATGCAATGAAATGAAATTTCCTTTCTGCTATCTACCTTATCTTATCTCTGGAATAAATGTTAGTATATTATATATATTGTAACGACCCAACTTTCAAACTCCAGAAAGTTGCATCGCTAATAAGAAAGAAAGGGATAGAGAATAGAAAGAAAGAGAAGAAAGAAGAAACGACACATCAGAATCTAAACAGCGGAATGAATAAATTATATTTATAACATAAAATATTTACATAGTTTACAACCACTATCAGAGTACACAGATATACAACACATACTAGACAGTTATAAACATCTATCTAGTTATTACAACTCAATCAGTTCAAGAAACAACTCAGAGAAAACACACAGCGGAAAACTATATATATCTACACGCAGAAGTCTTTTGCTCCATTGCTTCTCCAATATTCGTCAAAGCAAATCCGAATCCTAACCTGAATCCCTTGGCTACTCGCAAAAATTTGGGTACCCAAGAGTTTATGAAAAACAAAAATAAACTCCGGGTCAGACATGGGTCTGGTGTGAGTAACAGGTTAAAGTTGCTAAATTTTCAAAAACATTTGAAAAGAAAAGTATCACGTAAGACTTCCCACACATAAACATGGAAAAGTTTTTACCTTACGCTAACCAAAACATTTGATAGGAAATCTGATGATATTATAATAGTGTCTAGGGTTTTCAAATAAATATGAAATAGCCGAAATTGTTACATGATTAAATTCCAGCTACTAGCCACAAAAGTGGGTAATACAATCAAAAACGTTGGCACTTATTGGATTTTGGATTCCATACAATGGCAGGGCTACTGGGGTACCGCCCGTCACAGTACGTGGCCTAGATCACCGTAGCGAGGATTACTCCCTTCATCCCCTGCAACACAAGGCCGGACCCGTTCCTTACTGAAAAGTTCCAAACAAGACAACCCCGGCAGTTGTCGCGATTCAACCGCCCCACACGGTCGAAATAAAAAGGGATCTCTAGACAGGGGTAAATCTTGCTCTCAAGTGGGGGCTACCCACGAAGCCTTGCTGCACCTCCCCTGTTTTATCCATTCCCGGTTGATGAGGCTTGAGGCTACGATTACCTTTATAGGACATCGAATCTTAGAATGCTCATCGTCCGCCTGACGATGTGCTGAAAGCATTCAATCCATACAAGTTCATTCCGGGTTCGAACGAAACCGAAGACACTATCTCGTTGCACTCATTATTGGAATCACCCTCAGAGTCAACGACCATAGCCCTTGCACTCTGATTCACCATCTCGAATCTATAAGCACTATTCAGTCAAACTCATTACGGAATCACCCATAGAGTTATACTGACGTATAGCCCTTACACCTCGAGTCTTCACTTGCTCCATTAGATTAACGACCTAACGTTATTTGGAATCGATGTGGTTTTCGGATTCCAAATATGGAAACCCGATCCCGGTCTCATCGAAATCCAAAGCGTGTCTTTTAGGTCCAAGTTGTTTTAAGTTTAAAACAATTCAATTCTAATTATCTATATACACACAGATAGATACTTCACATCATCATAATGGAAAATCAACAATGTTATCATAAACAAGTAATCATCACAAATTGACAATCTATATTATCATTGTCAATAGATACTAATATCATCATCACAATGCAACCAATGCATCCATAACACACAATACTATTTATCTCATGTCCGAGATTCACCATTCAAGTCAAACCAAATCATCCATTCATAAGCAAGGATCCATAATCACACCATCTATAATTAATTTAAAATGAATTAAATTAATTACTTCTATCTCTAATTAATTTAAAGTGAATTAAATTAATTACCTATTTTTAATTAATTTAAAATGAATTAAATTAATTACTTCACCATTTAGAACTTGCTTACTTAACCATTAATTGATTATAAATCAATTAAATCATTATCGTCAAATTAACCACCTTAATTAATCACCCTTGATTAATTTTCCTTTAATTACATCCAAGTAATTATCTTTAATTAATTTACAAATTAATTATCCTTAACCAAAATCAGTAATTAACCTTTAATTACTTCATTAATTAATTAATTACATTAATCCTTAATTACATCATTAATCATATTAATTAATTAGTGATCCTTAATTACATTTAAATTAATTACTTATTTAAATTAATTATATTAAGTAATTAACCTTAATTAATCCTCAATTATTAATCACTTTTGATTAATCATATTCAGTAATTAACTACCCTTAATTACTTTCTTAATTACTCCTAAATTAATTATATTTACTAATCATCCTTGATTAATCTCATTAGTAATTAATTACTCTTAATTAATTACATTATTTAATTATTTCAAATAACTCAATAAATAAATGCTTAAATTAATTCCATTAAGTAATTAATTTTTAATCACTTCACAAGATAATTAATCCCAAATATCATACTTTAATTACTTACTTCCAGTAATTTACTTAACTTAATTACTTCTCTAAGTAATTATTCCACCTTGATTTCTTCTCAATCCATTCAATGATTATTCTAAATTAATTGTACTTAATTAATTAATTTAAACTAATCCAATTAATAAATTAATTACAAAGAGTAATTAATATCTTTAATTATTTACATAAAGTAATCATACTTAATTAAGTTTCATAATTGATTATTTAAATTAATTAATCCAATTAACTATCAAAATTAGTTACATTAATTAATTAATAAATAATTCACAAGATAATGACTTTCATTAACTTATTAACAATTTCTTGATTACCTTTCTTAAGTAATTAACTTAAATTAATTACAAATTTAATTAACCTTAATTAATTCCAAATCTTTAATTAATTAAACAAATTAATTAATTAAATTATTTAAATTACCTTACAAATTTAATGAAACAAAGATCATTAAATCTTAAATTTACTTTTAAAACTAAAACATTTCTTATTCATGATTACCTTATTATTAATAAAGTAATTTAAATCAATTTAACTTAAAATTGTTTTCAAATTACATTTTTAAATTTTAGATTTAAAAAAAATCAAACTTAACTTAAACAAAGTTTTTAAAAACATTTTAAAATCTTTTAAAGCTTATTTCTTTTTTTATAAAAGAAGTTATAAGAAATTTAAACTCCAAATTCATTTAAAAATACAAATCATATTTAAGTATGTTTGAACAACCCATTTGTTTAAACATTTAAATTTCTTCTTAAACTTCCTTAATTTTCAACATTGTTTCAAAATTGAAGTTTGATTCCAGATTTAAACTTATGTTTAAATCCTTACTTAAATTTAAAGCCTATCCTAAATTAAAATATTTAAACTCTTTGAAGTTGTTTAAACTTTTTGTTTCAAAAATTTAAATTTAAATTTCAAACCGGGATTCAAAACTCATTTGAAATTCAAAATTTTAATTTGTCTTAAATTCTATTTTCAAAACTCTGCATTAGATTTTAAAACAATCTTTAAAATTAAAACTACAGGTTTTTCAAAAACCTGTAATTACAGAAGCAAACCCGAGCCACTCTTCAGTTTACTTCGAGTAAACCCCATGTTATCTTCGAGCAAAAGCTCGAGTTACTTCGAGTATAACCCGAGTAACAAAACACAGTAATCCCAAAAACTTCCCCTGATACTCCACTCCACCGTGCATATCCACGGTGGCTGTAGCCACCTCTAGCCACTACCCTGACCACAAGCACATCGGCGTTCAACACTGAAACACTTCGCAACCATCAGAACCCTTCAATTCACTCGAAATCGAATTCGAGTTCCCCTTCCCCAATCCAGACCTGGCAACAGCATTTGAACTTCACCACCAACCTAAAAAAAAATATCCCTTAACCTCTCTCCTCCGGCCATTGGAGGCTTTGGAACTCCGGCCATCTCCTCTTCAATACCCAAGCTAACTTCACCTCAAAAATTGTAACTCTCGATCACCTATAACATCTATGCCTACCAAAAGCTTCTGCACTACCCAAACTAGGTTTAGGAACTTCAATCCTTCACCGTAGCTGTCACAATTAATTATTCGGCTATCTGAAAATTTTGCCGAAACCCCTGATCACTCAACTCCCTTCAGGAAGAATCACGAGCTTCCAAACCAACCAGATCACCAATGACATTCCAAAACATCATTTCTGGTTACACCATAAATGCCCTTTTTTATTCTTTACTAAAAATTATGATTTTAGTTTTAAAAATCATGTTACTGGTTAATGATTCAGTTTACACTCTTGAATTGATAAATTAGGATGTTAAAATTTTGCTCAAACTAACATTTACCTGTTCTATTTGGCCTTCCAGAGACATGAAAGTTTATTTAACTTGTTTTTAAAAAAAATTAAGCTTACTCTATAATCTAACAGACATATTTATTTAATACTTAAATCCAAATATAGATTGGATCAAGGGGTAGTGATTTTTAAATAAGTCTTTAACTTAAGAATTTGGTAATCTGAGATGTTACAGGCTATACATATACACAGCTACACACATTTATATACATACAAAAAGTTACCAAACACAACCATATGTTCACACAAAAACAAAATTTTCATAGAAATAATCATGCAACAAAAACATATACTTAAATCTTTAAAATTTGTGATGTTACTCACCTGTCTTGAGCATGCAGAACAGAGTAGAGATGGAACAGAGCTCTATTTTTTTCTTCTAAAAAGCATTTTGTTTTGAATTTCAAAAACCAGTGTGCCTTGCTTTAAAACTGTAATTTGCATGCTAATGAACTTGAACTTGCTGATCCAAGCTTGCAGTTGCATGCTTATGGAATTTTGAAAACTGAGTTGCAGGCTTGATTCCACTAGCATTTAAATCTTTAATTTTGAAAAAAACTTGAAGTTGCATGCTACTATTGAATCCCAGATTTGGTGTAATGCAGGCTATGTACAGGAATTGTAATGCTTTGAAAATGTGCAGATTTGATTTGCAATGATATGCTGATGGTTTGATTTCCCAGGTTGAAGAAGAAGGAAATACAGGCAATTTCATTTTGCTTTTAAAAGAAATTACAGATTTATGGAAACTTTGTAACCCTGATTTAGTAATTGGTTACTGATTTGATTTTTGAAGAACAACAGATTTGATTATAGATTTGATTCTCAGGTTTAAGAGTTTTCTGAAACAAATTGTTTCAGCTGAGATCTTTTTTCTTGAGAAAATGAAAATTAGAAAAGAATATAGATGAAGAAAACATGTTTTATACAAGATAAAAATGATTTATTTAAAATATAAAAGAAAATCAAAATAAAAGACACTTGTCAAATTAAGTAGATTAATTGTTTACACTTGTCATTACACCTCTCAATATAATAACATGTGTTTTATAAATGAAATTTATTTCTTTATATTTTATTTTAAAAGTAAATAAAACTCTTTCACTTTATTTGTATTTATTTATGTATAAGTTATTTTTATATGTAAATGTTTATGCATTTCATTTTAAAGAAAATGAAATGGAACAAATTATAAAAATATGATAGCTTACCAAATAATTTAAATATGATTACTCTTTGAATTCAAAATTAATTCAATTCCAAATGTTATTCATACATTTCAAAATCCAATTTTAAAACTAATTTATATTAACATATTAAATTTTAAAGTAATAACAATATTGACTTTTAAAATTTATCTATAATTATACATTTACCATTATTATTTGAAAATAACATTTTTATCAATTTAAATCATTTATAAAAGAATCATAAATTACTTTTCTTATTTATCTTAATTATACTATAATTAATTTAAAATTAATTAATGTTTTAATATATAAATGGTATTTAAAATTTACTTATAATTTCCAAATTATCAAAATGATATTAGAATTTAAAAACAATATTTTATTTGTTTATTTATCTTCAATTCTAAAATTATCTATTCACAATATATATATAAATATATATACATTATAAATAGGAAAACAATTATTAGCTTTTAAAAGATAAAATTCATCAATTAAACATTTATTTAATTGGATTATTAAATCAAGTAAATTTTTATTAAAATTTTATCAAATCAATTTAATTTTAAATACAGATCATTAAATTGATATTGCTAAAATTTCCGGGATATAACATTCCTTCCCCCTTAAAAGAATTTCGTCACCGAAATTTACAAGCAAAAGTAATTTAATAACCCATTTAAAATTTAAAATTTTAAATCACAAACATACATCAATCATATGCTAACAACCATAGCAACCAATCTATCTAATCAAACAAATTTAATTATCCAGATAAAATTCTGGATAAAAATCTCTCGAGTTTCCCCAAGTGTATATATATACCGGAATACTCGCCCTACAAAATACAAACAATCTAAACTACGAAGCTACAGAGTCTCTACTCATCTAGATCTACAGAACTAGACAAGATATCAGACTACAAACGAGTCTGACTCAACCACTCCTTCTTGAACAGCTGGTTTCACAACCAGAGATAACTCATACATGTACTCCCTCAGAGATACGTGAAACTCATAAATCCAATTATCCAAACTGGCAATTCAACTCTTGAAAACAAAACACCAATCCAACCAAAACACAGAAGAAATCCAAAACAAATCTCCGACTCCGGAATCCAAATTCCTTTGTCTCTTATTTCCAAAACTCTTCTGACGATCTTGGGCTGCCAATATCCAAACTGATCAGCACAATCCCTTGCTGATGCTTCAAGAAACAACAGAACCAAAAACATCCCAACCCAATGATCTCCTCAAGATCAATCAATACCAAGATCACCAACTCTTCTCTTCAAACATCAGAAGAACAAACTTACTTCTTCTATCCGGAAAAGACAAAACAGAAATATTTCCAAACTGCTTCCGCTGCACAACTCTGATCTGGCACAGAAGACACTGCTGGTGAAGAATATGAGCACAAACTGGACATCACTTCCCAGAAATATGGCTCAACATATCCAAGAAAACTCAAAAGTTCTACCATTCCTGAGTTGCCTCACCAAACCTATCTCGAGAAACTATCCTTCTACTAGCTGATCCACCGGTAGTACTCCTGGAATCCGGTCGATAAGAAAACTCAATCTTTAGAAGTAGACAAACCTCCGACTTCTCAGAAGACAACCAAAAAATTCTTCAATACCTCAAAAGAACACTCAAACTATCGCAAGTCACTTTTGCGATCAATAGAGACTAATTACCAAAGAAAACTGTTCTCTCTTTACCAAACAGAACAGCTTACTCTTAATTAGCCAATCCAATGAAGTATTGGGTCCACTCTGCTGCTTCTGAACTCCTCCTTCAGAAACTACTCAGCCAGTCAACTTCTTCCAACACAGACACTCCGAGCTGAACTGCTGACACCAATGCCAAAATTTCCTTATCCAAAGCTCTACGAGAAACTCGACCCTCAAAGCCAATCACAAACAACCAGCTGAACTCAGCCATATCACTGAAGCAGACACACTTCCTAACTCGTTCCAAAGAAAACATCTTCGAAAATATCCATATTCACTGCATCTCATCTCGTAGTTACTACTACCTGAGGTTTCAAAATAACATTACATACTTCTGCCAGAACGACAGACCCAAACTCAACTCATCCATCTTCAAAGATGAACTCTGAACCTTAACAGGTTACCTTCAGAGATCGATGAAATCTCTACACTCTTCACAACTCACTCGAGACGGTATTAGGTCTACAGTCTCGACAAATACACTTCCAACCTCAAACATTCAAACTCCAATCAATGGTAGTAATCGTGTTACACAACACCACTACCTTATCTACCTTTATAACTTATATTGGAAAACCTGAACAGGTAACCCAATAGATAGGTAGAAATAATAATTATATATATATCAAAACTACAAATACGCTCTCTCAAGATAGACACCACTCCAGAGCCTAGGTATTCACTCAACCTAATGCTCTGATACCACTGTAACGACCCAACTTCCATACTCCAGAAAGTTGCATCGCTAATAAGAAAGAAAGGGATAGAGAATAGAAAGAAAGAGAAGAAAGAAGAAACAACACATCAGAATCTAAACAGCGGAATGAATAAATTATATTTATAACATAAAATATTTACATAGTTTACAACCACTATCAGAGTACACAGATATACAACACATACTAGACAGTTATAAACATCTGTCTAGTTATTACAACTCAATCAGTTCAAGAAACAACTCAGAGAAAACACACAGCGGAAAACTATATATATCTACACGCAGAAGTCTCTTGCTCCATTGCTCCTCCAATATTCATCAAAGCAAATACGAATCCTAACCTGAATCCCTTGGCTACTCGTAAAAATTTGAGTACCCAAGAGTTTATGAAAAACAAAAATAAACTCCGGGTCAGACATGGGTCTGGTGTGAGTAACAGGTTAAAGTTGCTAAATTTTCAAAAACCTTTGAAAAGAAAAGTATCACGTAAGACTTCCCACACATAAACATGGAAAAGTTTTTACCTTACGCTAACCAAAACATTTGATAGGAAATCCGATGATATTATAATGGTGTCTAGGGTTTTCAAATAAATATGAAATAGCTGAAATTGTTACATGATTAAATTCCAGCTACTAGCCACAAAAGTGGGTAATACAATCAAAACCGTTGGCACTTATTGGATTTGGGATTCCATACAATGGCAGGGCTACTGGGGTACCGCCCGTCACAGTACGTGGCCTAGATCACCGTACCGAGGATTACTCCCTTCATCCCCTGCAACATAAGGCCGGACCCGTTCCTTACTGAACAGTTCCGAACAAGACAACCCCGGCAGTTGTCGCGATTCAACCGCCTCACACAGCCGAAATAAAAAGGGACCTCTAGACAGGGGTAAATCTTGCTCTCAAGTGGGGGCTACCCACGAAGCCTTGCTGCACCTCCCCTGTTTTAGCCATTCCCGGTTGATGAGGCTTGAGGCTATGATTACCTTTATAGGACATCAAATCTTAGAATGCTCATCGTCCGCCTGACGATGTGCTGAAAGCATTCAATCCATACAAGTTCGTTCCGGGTTCGAACGAAATCGAAGACACTATCTCGTTGCACTCATTATTGGAATCACCCTCAGAGTCAACGACCATAGCCCTTGCACTCTGATTCACCATCTCGAATCTATAAGCACTATTCCGTCAAACTCATTACGGAATCACCCACAGAGTTATACTGACATATAGCCCTTACACCTCGAGTCTTCACTTGCTCCATTAGATTAACGACCTAACGTTATTTGGAATCGATGTGGTTTTCGGATTCCAAATATGGAAACCCGATCCCGGTCTCATCAAAATCCAAAGCGTGTCTTTTAGGTCCAAGTTGTTTTAAGTTTAAAACAATTCAATTCTAATTATCTATATACACACAGATAGATACTTCACATCATCATAATGGAAAATCAACAATGTTATCATAAACAAGTAATCATCACAAATTGACAATCTATATTATCATTGTCAATAGATACTAATATCATCATCACAATGCAACCAATGCATCCATAACACACAATACTATTTATCTCATGTCTGAGATTCACCATTCAAGTCAAACCAAATCATCCATTCATAAGCAAGGATCCATAATCACACCATCTATAATTAATTTAAAATGAATTAAATTAATTACTTCTATCTCTAATTAATTTAAAGTGAATTAAATTAATTACCTATTTTTAATTAATTTAAAATGAATTAAATTAATTACTTCACATTTAGAACTTGCTTACTTAACCATTAATTGATTATAAATCAATTAAATCATTATCGTCAAATTAACCACCTTAATTAATCACCCTTGATCAATTTTCCTTTAATTACATCCAAGTAATTATCTTTAATTAATTTACAAATTAATTATCCTTAACCAAAATTAGTAATTAACCTTTAATTACTTCATTAATTAATTAATTACATTAATCCTTAATTATATCATTAATTATATTAATTAATTAATGATCCTTAATTACATTTAAATTAATTACTTATTTAAATTAATTATATTAAGTAATTAACCTTAATTAATCCTCAATTATTAATCACTTTTGATTAATCATAATCAGTAATTAACTACCCTTAATTACTTTCTTAATTACTCCTAAATTAATTATATTTATTAGTCATCCTTAATTAATCTCATTAGTAATTAATTACTCTTAATTAATTACATTATTTAATTATTTCAAATAACTCAATAAATAAATGCTTAAATTAATTCCATTAAGTAATTAATTTTTAATCACTTCACAAGATAATTAATCCCAAATATCATACTTTAATTAATTACTTCCAGTAATTTACTTAACTTAATTACTTCTCTAAGTAATTATTCCACCTTGATTTCTTCTCAATCCATTCAATGATTATTCTAAATTAATTATACTTAATTAATTAATTTAAACTAATCCAATTAATAAATTAATTACAAAGAGTAATTAATATCTTTAATTATTTACATAAAGTAATCATACTTAATTAAGTTTCATAATTGATTATTTAAATTAATTAATCCAATTAATTATCAAAATTGATTACATTAATTAATTAATAAATAATTCACAATTTAATGACTTTCATTAACTTATTAACAATTTCTTGATTACCTTTCTTAAGTAATTAACTTAAATTAATTACAAATTTAATTAACCTTAATTAATTCCAAATCTTTAAGTAATTAAACAAATTAATTAATTAAATTATTTAAATACCTTACAAATTTAATGAAACAAAGATCATTAAATCTTAAATTTACTTTTAAAACTAAAACATTTCTTATTCATGATTACCTTATTATTAATAAAGTAATTTAAATCAATTTAACTTAAAATTGTTTTCAAATTACATTTTTAAAATTTTAGATTTAAAAAAAATCAAACTTAACTTAAACAAAGTTTTTAAAAACATTTTAAAATCTGTTAAAGCTTATTTCTTATTTTATAAAAGAAGTTATAAGTTTAAACTCCAAATTCATTTAAAAATACAAATCATATTTAAGTATGTTTGAACAACCCATTTGTTTAAACATTTAAATTTCTTCTTAAACTTCCTTAATTTTCAACATTGTTTCAAAATTGAAGTTTGATTCCAGATTTAAACCTATGTTTAAATCCTTACTTAAATTTAAAGCTTATCCTACATTAAAATATTTAAACTCTTTGAAGTTGTTTAAACATTTTGTTTCAAAAATTTAAATTTAAATTTCAAACCTAGATTCAAAACTCATTTGAAATTCAAATTTTTAATTTGGCTTAAATTCTATTTTCAAAACTCTGCATTAGATTTTAAAACAATCTTTAAAATTAAAACTACAGGTTTTTCAAAAACCTGTAATTACAGAAGCAAACCCGAGCCACTCTTCAGTTTACTTCGAGTAAACCCCATGCTATCTTCGAGCAAAAGCTCGAGTTACTTCGAGTATAACCCGAGTAACAAAACACAGTAATCCCAAAAACTTCACCTGATACTCCACTCCACCGTGCATATGCACGGTGGCTGTAGCCACCTCCGGCCACTATCCTGACCACAAGCACATCGGCGTTCAACACTGAAACACTTTGCAACCATCAGAACCCTTCAATTCACTCGAAATCAAATTCGAGTTCCCCTTCCCCAATCCAGACCTGGCAACAGCATTTGAACTTCACCACCAACCTGAAAAAATAAAATCCCCCAACCTCTCTCCTCCGGCCATCGGAGGCTCTGGAACTCCGGCCATCTCCTCTTCAATACCCAAGCTAACTTCACCTAAAAAATTGTAACTCTCGATCACCTATAACATCTATGCCGACCAAAAGCTTCTGCACTACCAAAACTAGGTTTAGGAACTTCAATCCTTCACCGCAGCTGTCACAATTAATTATTCGGCTATCTGAAAATTTTGCCGAAACCCCTGATCACTCAACTCCCTTCAGGAAGAATCACGAACTTCCAAACCAACCAGATCACCAATGACATTCCAAAACATCATTTCTGGTTACACCAGAAATGCCCCTTTTTATTCTTTACTAAAAATTATGATTTTAGTTTTAAAAATCATGTTACTGGTTAATGATTCAGTTTACACTCTTGAATTGATAAATTAGGATGTTAAAATTTTGCTCAAACTAACATTTACCTGTTCTATTTGGTCTTCCAGAGACATGCAAGTTTATTTAACTTGTTTTTTAAAAAAATTAAGCTTACTCTATAATCTAACAGACATATTTATTTAATACTTAAATCCAAATATAGATTGGATCAAGGGGTAGTGATTTTTGAATAAGTCTTTAACTTAAGAATTTGGTAATCAGAGATGTTACAGGCTATACATATACACAGCTACACATATTTATATACATACAGAAAGTTACCGAACACAACCATATGTTCACACAAAAACAAAATTTTCATAGAAATAATCATGCAACAAAAACATATACTTAAATCTTTAAAATTTATGATGTTACTCACCTGTCTTGAGCATGCAGAACAGAGTAGAGATGGAACAGAGCTCTATTTTTTTTCCTGAAAAGCTTTTTGTTTTGAATTTCAAAAACCAGTGTGCCTTGCTTTAAAACTGTAATTTGCATGCTAATGAACTTGAACTTGCTGATCCAAGCTTGCAGTTGCATGCTTATGGAATTTTGAAAACTGAGTTGCAGGCTTGATTCCACTAGCATTTAAATCTTTAATTTTGAAAAAAACTTGAAGTTCCATGCTACTATTGAATCCCAGATTTGGTGTAATGCAGGCTATGTATAGGAATTGTAATGCTTTGAAAATGTGCAGATTTGATTTGCAATGATATGCTGATGGTTTGATTTCCTAGGTTGAAGAAGAAGGAAATGCAGGCAATTTCATTTTGCTTTTAAAAGAAATTACAGATTTATGTAAACTTTGTAACCCTGATTTAGTAACAGGTTACTGATTTGATTTTTGAAGAACAATAGATTTGATTATAGATTTGATTCTCAGGTTTAAGAGTTTTCTGAAACAAATTGTTTCAGCTGAGATCTTTTTTTCTTGAGAAAATGAAAATTAGAAAAGAATATAGATGAAGAAAACATGTTTTATACAAGATAAAAATGATTTATTTAAAATATAAAAGAAAATCAAAATAAAAGACACTTGTCAAATTAAGTAGATTAATTGTTTACACTTGTCATTACACCTCTCAATATAATAACATGTGTTTTATAATGAAATTTATTTCTTTATATTTTATTTTAAAAGTAAATAAAACTCTTTCACTTTATTTGTATTTATTTATGTATAAGTTATTTTTATATGTAAATGTTTATGCATTTCATTTTAAAGAAAATGAAATGAAACAAATTATAAAAATATGATAGCTTACCAAATAATTTAAATATGATTACTCTTTGAATTCAAAATTAATTCAATTCCAAATGTTATTCATACATTTAAAAATCCAATTTTAAAACTAATTTATATTAACATATTAAATTTTAAAGTAATAACAATATTGACTTTTAAAATTTATCTATAATTATACATTTATCATTATTATTTGAAAATAACATTTTTATCAATTTAAATCATTTATAAAAGAAATCATAAATTACTTTTCTTATTTATCTTAATTATACTATAATTAATTTAAAATTAATTAATGTTTTAATATATAAATGGTATTTAAAATTTACTTATAATTTCCAAATTATCAAAATGATATTAGAATTTAAAAACAAGATTTTATTTGTTTATTTATCTTAAATTCGAAAATTATCTATTCACAATATATATATAAATATATATACATTATAAATAGGAAAACAATTATTAGCTTTTAAAAGATAAAATTCATCAATTAAACATTTATTTAATTGGATTATTAAATCAAGTAAATTTTTATTAAAATTTTATCAAATCAATTTAATTTTAAATACAGATTATTAAATTGATATTGCTAAAATTTTCGGGATATCACATATATATACACACAATTATTCACAAAATCAAATTAGTCATAACATTTCACTAACCCATGCCGACATCCCCTATGTGACCATGTCGACATGTGCTGGTTAGAAATGGCAATTGATTTTGAATTTGAAATTTGAATAACTACCACAATGTCTATCCAATTCAAACGAATTTCTACACCTATATATACCTGTTTCTCCTAGAATTCTTCACTGAAATTTATTTCTTATCATCTGTATCATCCATTTCTTTCACAAATTCTACTATGGCTAATCCTATTCACAATTTATCCGAAAATCTTAAAGAAACTATTAATTCGTTCAAGAATATTCTCTCATTTATTCTACGAAACCAGCGTCATTTAGAATTAAGTCAAATGCAGTTGATAAAGGAACAAGAAAGGCACTTCGATGCGATACGATGAATGATCTCCTCTCTGCACAAGGATGATAATGAAGCACATCCTCCTGTCTCTCTCACCAATGATAATAATAATTGGGATTCTATTAAGGCAGACCCAATCTTTGGAGAAGAAGGATGGGTGGAAGTTCCACGTAACGTTTGATTTTTTTTATTTAATTTGTTTGATTTGGTTTGAATTGATACTTTGTGTGGATTGATTTCTCATTGATTTGAATATTGGTGTGTAAAACATTTATACATACATTGAAATGTACATAATCTTTAAATTAGTTATCATGCTTAGAAGTATAATTATTTCCTACTCTATATATTCCGTTGTGTAGTTTATCAATGCAGGTACTGAAGTCCAAGAATGAGGGGGAGTAAGTTTTTGTTGATGACAAAGGAGGAGAAATATAAAATAGGGTAGTTAGGTATAGATTAAGAGGGAGTTGTTAATTTTAGGGGGAGTTATTAGAATAGAAATAATATTTTATAAACAAAGGTTGTCATCATCAAAAATGGGGAGATTGTTAGTCCGTGAGATGATGATTTTGATGATAACAACCTTAGAATAGATTATAAAATATAAATACTAACATTATAAGTTTAGATATATATGTATATGCAGGATTTAACCATGCAGGTACTAAGAATGAAGACTGTACAGTATAGAAATTCAAGATATCAAGATAAAATATCAAGATAAAAGACTCCTGAGTATCAAGACTATCAAGAGTTCAAGATTTCAAGGATAAGTATTTTTTAGGAATTTTGTTAAAACTCGTAGAAAAGCACTGGCATCTTAAAATCCAATTTATTCGTGTAATGGAATCCACTTCGAGCCCGTTAAAGGGATGGAACCCTAAGTAGGATGGAGCCTACGAAAAATCTAGTGGAACATTGTTTTGTATCCGCTAACTTTTATTCAAAATGATTTTTCAAAATTATATCCTATTTTCAAAATGTTTTTAAAACTTTCCTTTTAAAAGATTCAAAACCCTCGATCCTGATTTTAAATAATTTTAGCCTAAAAAACATCTTTATTTTCAAAGTCAAATTACTCCTGATTTTAAACTATCTTTTTAAATAATATATTTAACTTTTAAATATTTATACTTTGATTTAAATATAAAATTATAGTTAAAATCTATATGTATTATTCTTATATTTACTTATGAATTTTAACTATAGTCAAGTATATTTATAAAGTTTAAAATAGTTTTTATATAAGATAAAGGTAATTTTCAAAGAAAATCAAAAACACCAAAAAATCCTTTGGGATGTCGACATGCCTAACATGACCATGTCGACATGGTGATAGTTTGATTCAAAAATTCAAATTTCAAAAGAAGCGTCTATTCTCCATAACTCTTCATGAATGGCCATAGCTGTTGTTCTTCTATAAATAGGGGTCAGTTTCAACGACTTTTCAATTATAATTTTTTGGTTTTCACTCCTCTTCTTCTTATTTCTCATTTCTTAATACATATTGTTATCATTACTCTGCCGAAATCAACATTGAATCATACTCGATTACTTCTTGTTTGATTCTCTATCACTATCTCTACAAGATTCTCGATGCTATTCAGAGTTATAGACTTCTTTGTAATCTGTTAAGCGAGAAAAAGTGTGATTGTAGCCTTGGAAATCAATCAAAAGGGAAAAGGTGTGATTGCAGCCTTGGTAAATCAATTGGGTAAACTTGTGGCCCGGAAATCAATTATCTCTACCCAGAGGATCGAAATTCTAGAGGGTGAACCTCATAGCCTAGAAACCGAGGGTGTAATTGTACAATTGCTTTTGAAAGGAAATTAGTACTTGTGTTGCGGGACTGGATGTAGGGTAACTCCAAACCAGTATAAAATCCAGTGTGTTCTTTCCTTTACTGCTTTTATTTTATTACTGCATCTGTGATTGTTTCTGTGATCATATTTATGTCTGTATATTGCATACTTTTGTGTCTAAATTAACATAAATTAAAAGGATTTAGTAATTCTTTATTAACACTATTCACCTCCCTCTAGTGTTAATCTTAGCCTTAAGATCCGTAATCCGCATTTCTCGCACCTTTTTATTAATAGATACGTAATAACTATCGTGCTGCTGAACTTATCTTTGAATTAAGTTGGACTTTTTTGTGGAGTATTAAACTCTCTTAAATAGTGCATTAACTTTAGTTATCCATGTTCTATTTTTTACCTAAATCATTTTAGTATATTTAATTATTTTATCTAGTCTATTACTTTTTATTAAAGCAGGAACTTCTCCAAACCGACGTGGATTCCTTCGCTTTTCTCATTTCAAAATACCACTCATTGTTCGCTTCCGCATTTTTCCCCTATTACCACTTCTTTATCCGCTTCTTCTTTTATTTTTTCCCCCACCTCATCACGAACTGATACATCACGTGGTTCTGCCAAATCCCTTCTATTTCCACTTCGTTGCCCTCTTCCTTCCCTAACACGGTACTGCCGAATTCCATCCTCCTCGCCTCCTTCCTCTTCCAATTCATCTCCTCCTCCCTTACCTCAATGTCACTCATATACGCTAAATACTCAACACCATGTGACTCCTTTCCCTCTCAGCGTCAGCCGTAACGAACTGGCTTTCCGAACATACAGGTGTCGTTCTGGCAATCTTCCTGTCGAGTGCCTAACCAACTATGGCCTGCTCTGTCCCCGTCCCCCTACCGCTCGGTCGGATGTACAGGTAATTGCTTCCTTCCTCACCGTATTCGAAGTTTTATTTCCTTCTGGGCCGACTGATTTGCTATCTCTGTTGTCGTCTTCCACCAATTAACATTGCGACTTTGATAATTTTATTTACACCCTGCAAACTGTCGAGTTTGTCTGACTTTATTTTTCATTTACGATGACTATTCAGATATCCAGCCAGTCAACCCTGAGCATACGACTTCTATTTATCGATTCGTACTGTGTTGTCTCTGTAAACTAATTTTTCCAAACCGACGATTAAAGGATGTAAAGCTTGCATAGAATTGAACCAGTCCTGTTGAATTATTAATTAACTAAGGTTTGAGTATGGGAATTATTAATTTGAAACTCTACACTAATAATTGTCCAAAGTCTGAACTATGCGTTGTACCTTTATTAACTAAGGCTTGATCACTTACAAGTTGCTGTGAAATTATTGATGCAGTCATCTTTCGTATCCCTCTGTTCATGATTTTCTTCCTAAATTGCTGCATTCTGGGACTTCAAATTGATTCGACTGTTAAGTGTTTGGCTTATTTCTCCACCTTCACTACGAAGAAAAACTAATTCGCATTAAGTGCTAATTTAGACATGTTCCTATAGCTTCATTCAAAATATATATTACATTGAAGATGGACATTACTATTGTTTATTAATAAATGAATATACATATGAAATGCATCTTAAATGTAAAAAAATATATATTGTGCCCATTATCCATATTTACGCTTTACTAGTTAACCTTACTAGACTGTATTCTCAAGCTGAAAATCATTGTTATCCGTTGCATGGTTAATGTACCTACTTCTTTGGTTTTGGTTTACTTAAAAAGTGATATAACAGAATACTGCTCAACCTAGATAACTACTTTGTTGTCTGTAAACAAGGATTCTCAACATAAATTATATTACCATCCTATTGGACAATTTACTAATTTGGTTTTCGACGTAAACCCGCTTTTACTATTTGCATTTCAGATAATTCTTGCCATAATTTTATTTCCCACTAATTTACAGTAGTTTATATTATATTTTTCTTCTACCAGTATAGTTGAAGACTACCATATTTTTTTGCATTCTCCTCCCCTTTTTGGTTTTACATATAACCGACTTATATATTTTATAGGCACAAACCAGTTTTTAACAGTGTTTGAAATTTGAAAAAAAACGAAGGAAATTGCAGGCTCCTACAACTGTACAATAATTACAGTTTACTAACACTGCAACATACTGATTGTTTCAATTTTTTAGCACAAACAATTGATGTTTCAAATTTACCCCTTCTATTATCGGCAACCCCTCATTTACATTACGTTTTTGGTTCGCACTACTGCTGTCTCATATATTTTCGACAGATTTTCGATACAGTTCATTTTTGTTCATGAGTTTATGTACGAATGCCTTACTCCTATTTACTTCAATTTTTTGTTTTTGGTATTTTTTTTACTGCAGTGTTATTGCTAACCATTTTGCTACATGTAAACTAGGATCATCAACTGGAATTACATTACATTTTGATTGCACCGGTTACCTTTTTACTTAAACCGGTGTTTGCTTGTGCAGGCAACTGACATTTGTGCTGTGTAAACATAAGCTATACCAATTGGTGCACGATTGAATTGAGAGCAAGTTGCTTTAACAATTGAAACTACAATTAACCTACTTAGCTCTGTTTTTGCTCTAATTTATTACAGCTTGCTGAATTGGTAACAGCTTTCTGTACTCCTCTCCCTTTTTTACTTTTTGAATCAAGTGCATTTCTATACTTCAGCTTGAAAGCGGTTAATCCTCTTCACGGGTTAAGTGAAGCATGAATAATCATGGTTTAGCATCCATAACGCTTTTCGTACAAATTCAGTGATATGTATGTGTTTAGCGTGTAAGCGTTCCTGAACAAACTTTAGTTTATAAGAATTTCTCAATATTTTAATTCCAAACTGCAAACGTCAGCTTTGATTTCTCATATACTCATTCCAACGATTTGATCTATCTATATCACGTTCAATGGTTGGAGTTTCAGTTTTCATTATTTCAAGGATAGAACATTGCCATCTATACATACTCATGGGCCTCCTTACAATTTCATAACGTAAATGATTTATATGTGATTATCCTAATGTTAGGTGTGCCATGTGTATCGCATATAGAAGACTATATTTTTTAACCAGCATCATTTTATTTATCCGACAAAACTAATAATGACGGATTGATAGATGATGCAAACAAATTAGAGGAAATGATAATAGGAAATTTTATTGATAACAAGGTGAAAACTAGAGAGGGGAAAGCATTTTGTGTAGATTATATGGGGTTGAAACATATCCACCATTCCCCAACCAAACTCAGACTAATATTGCATGTGGTTTAGATAAGTATATAGTTTGAGCTAATCAAAATTACAGTATGGGTTTATATGTTCCAGTTTTATTTTCTGTTCATTACCATTTAAACTATTCATGGATGATGAACTAAAGATACAACTGTGCATATCAACTTTGCACAAGTCCCTTTGAATAACTGTGTCTTTGAATGCTAATTTCGCTTAATATTTGCTGTCTACCTCTCAGTGCAATGAACCTGTTTCTCGGCAGACAAGGTTTATGAGTACTCAGTCTGTAGGTGCAAGAAAATAAGGTTTATGAGTACCTAATGTATGGGTCCAACTATAGTTGTCTTCCCTATTTTTCATGGTTCTGTTCATTCCGAACTGCCTATTTTAATTGACTAAAAACATGACTATTTTCCTCTCTATTTGTGATAAAGCTTTCAAGTTGTTCTTACTTTAGGGTCGTAAAGTTAATTGGGTGAACATTGCACATGCTGTTCATTTTCTATCGCCTATTACAATTTTTATTTGCCCTTCCTTAGCCTTATGGTCTAACCACATATAACCATTACTATTACTTTTTTTAAACCCTTTTTCTTTCCCACCAGCCGTCCTTGTCTCAACGCACTCATCATATCCAATGTCGGTAGGCTGCATGGTTGCTTTTGATGTCAGACAGCAGCATATCACACATGTGTGCATGTCAGCAGTCGGTACGCATACTTCGTCTACCATCTTTACGCGCATTGTTCTACCATTTACAAATGTCTTAATGTTTCTTTACATTCTTCATGCTGGCATACTGAAATGGCACTGACTGTCATGAGGTTGAACTAATTTATAAACCTAGATATGCAAGTTTGCAAGAGCGAGATATAGACTTCTGCTGGACTGGAAACGGGCAAAAGGATATCATACAACCAGAGGGATGCGTGCAGCCACTGTTTTCATGATTTCATAGACATGTCCCTGTATAATTTCTCTAACTTTCCCTACCGACAACATGAGGAGGATGTTATCAAACTGATTTCTATCAAGCGGTCTTACCGTCGCCAGAGTTAGTACCATTTTACTACCTGCTTTTTTTTCCCGTCTGATTACGCACACTATGCACAATCGTTTACAAAATTTTGTTCTTTATTTGTAGTTTGTTAGATAAATCATCATCATAGACATCGAGCAATGAGGCACAAAACAAGGTGGAAAGCAACTATAGGTATGACTGATTTTATTCTTCATCTGTTGAGGGACATTGACAGAGCTAAATGCGTCTGCTTTACATTATGGGTGTTATAGGTTTTGAACGTTCTTATCATTTTCGTTTGTTACTGCAGAAAACCACGACCTGACGGGGTGTCCCACCGACTCATTTCCGACATCATTTGACTCGGCTCAACGGGGGAACATCATAACCTACGTCTATTTCTTCACACTATACCCATATTTCTGCACTTGGGAATTATGGGCAGTGTATGTAACGCACATTAACTTGGTTATTATAAAATGCACTGATTGTTCAAACCTTTTCTAAATTTTTTGGATAAATATGCAGGTAAAATGTTTTCGGCGCACAGTTTGGCTCCCCCTACATGTACATGTTTGTACTGTGGAGCATTGCTTTGGTTTGAAGAAAGGGAAAAAAAGAGGAGTACGAATTCAAATCCAAAATTTTCAATATGTTGTCAGAAGGGAAAGGTTCAGCTACTGTCCTACCGACCAGCCTCGGATTATTTAATGCATCTTTTGGACTACAATGGAGGTTCTGTCTCAAAGGGATTTCAGCAACATATACGAGCTTATAATTCTATTTTTGCTTTCACGTCAATGGGTGGGAATGTTGATAACTCCATAAACAATGGTTGTGGTCCATATGTTTTCAGATTAAATGGTCAGGACCACCACTGAGTTAGCTTGGTTCTGCCTACGACAGATAAACCAAAGTTTGCTCACTTATATTTTTACGACACCAGTAATGAAGTCAGTAATTGGATTTCTTTGTGTGGTGAAAGAAGGACACCAAAATTTAGATGTGGGTATTTCCAACAATCTAATACGCATGTTCAACCACTGCAGTGAGTTGGCCAAAGTGCTTAGGATAGCTAGAGATATATTTTAAGGGTTGGAATACCAGCCTATCACGTCAGACTATTAGAGAAACGTTATGGGGATCGACAATGGTACAATTTACCTACTACATCAGATATTGTAGCATCAATTGATAACTCAAATGTGGATTCGTGTGGCTGTCGTGATATTGTGATTGAAGATAGAAATGGGGTATTGAAAAGGATTAGTAAAAAGCACCCTTCTTTTATGTCCATGCAATGTTCACTTTTATTTCCTCATGCTGAGGATAGTTTCAGGTGTGACATAGGATATAGAGTATTTGATGTATGTTTACAAACTAAAAGAACGACCGTGACAATGCTGGAATATTACGCCTATCTTATTCAACACAGATTACAAGATGGCTCTGTTCTGTTGTGGGGTGGTAGGATTTTCCACCAGTTTATTATAGACAGTTACGCATGTATTGAAGAAGACAGACTGTTGTGGGTAAAGAGTAACAAAAGTATGTTAAGATATGAACTATACAGGGTCTGCAAGATGCTATTACGGCCGGTGACACGACTGCACACGTGATAGGAAGAAAGGTTGTTCTACCATCCTCTTTCACAGGAGGTCTAGGTACATGGTGCAAAACTACCAAGATGCTATGGACATCTATTGGTAGGCGAGATCCTTAGATTTTTTAGTAACGTTCACGTGCAACCCGAAGTGGCCTGAGATTGAAATGGCTGTAGTCAACATTCTCGGTCATAAAGCTGAGGATAGACCGGACATTGTTTTCCGCGTTTTCCATATGAAGCTTATGGAGCTGCTGCACGGCATAAATATAGAATGTCATTTTGGAAAAGTCAAATCACGTATGTTTGATAAATTGTTACTAATTTTTTACATTTTTTCAATATACTTTCATCGGCTTAACTTATTTTTTATTTGTCTTCTTTTTTTCGCAGTTGTTTACACAATCGAATTTCGGAAAAGGGGACAATCGCATGCTCATATACTTATATTTGTGTTTGGCGATTAGAGATCAAAGACTGTTAACCAAATTGATGCAGTGATTGGTGCTGAGGTACCAGATAAACATGTGGATCCATTTGCTTATCAGTCAGTGTGTCAGTACATGATTCATGGTCAATGCGGTTACGCAAATCCTGGATGTGCGTGCATGGTGAAAGGTTCTTGCTCCAAGCATTATCCTAAACAATACAGGAATGAAACCAGTTTTGACAAAATTGGATTTCCTATGTATAGACGACGCAACAATGGGTTGTCAACCGAGACAGCAAATGGGTTTGTGCAAGACAATGGTTGGGTTATACCTCATAATGTTGATTTAGTTGTCAAATATAAAGCACATATAAATGTAGAGATATGTAACAGAGCAAGGTCTGTTAAATACCTATTTAAGTACATTAACAAGGGGCATGATAGAGCAACTGTTATTATTGAAAATAGTGCGAATAAAAAATGCACCTTAGTTCGGGAGGGTGATGAAGAAAAAACTTATTTGGATTGCAGATATATTTCATCTTCAGAAGCATCGTGGAGAATATTCGAGTTTGATGTTCAGTACCACACTCTAGCAGTGGAGAGGTTAATGTTTCATTTGCTGAGAGAGAAAACTGTGTATTTTGATGAAATAGAACAGTTAAATGATGTCCAAGGCATGCATAATCTATTCAAAACTATGTTCAACCAGTGGTTGGAGACTAATAGAATGTGTCATGCAGCTCGCCAACTTACCTATGTATATTTTCCTACTATATGGGTATGGGATAAGTCTATGAAGGAGTGGAGGATGAGGCAAAAAGGAGAATGTATCGGTAGGATATACTATGCACATCCTATATCAGGGGAGAGGTTTTATATGTGTATGCTTTTAAATATTGTTCACGGACCTACATGCTATGAAGACATTAGAACATTAAATGGTGGTGTTTTCACTACCTTCAAAGATGCATGCCTTGCACGGGGTTTGTTAGACGATGACAATGAGTGGGATGAGGCATTGACTGAAGCTACTTCATGGGCATCCCCAAACTATTTATGATAAATGTTTGCAACGTTGCTGTGTTTTTGTGAGGTTTCAAATGCAAAAAAACTATGGGATAAACATTAAGAGAAGTTTAGCAAGGATATGGAATGGAGGTACGTACGCAGGAACAGGTGTGGGTCACGTGAGATGTCTTCGAATATGGTGAGATTAGAAGCATTACTTGCTTTAGAAAAGATTATACTTAGAAACAACAGATCGCTAACCGAGTATTGATCGGTAGGGGAAGCCAACCTTGGAAGTTTTCAGGCGGTGGATAACACACTTCTATGTGATGAAGTGGACTATGATTGTGAATTGCTACGCATGGAAGCAGAAGAGTCAGTGCCATTACTAAATTCAGAGCAGAAAATGGTTTTCGACGCCATAGTCTACTCTGTTCATAACAGCAGTGGAGGTTTTTTATCTACGGAAGTGGAGGGATGGGGAAGACGTTTTTGTGGAATACTTAAGCATGCACTATATGAGTGGAAGGTAGGATTGTATTAGCGGTAGCATCTTTAGGCATTGCATCACTTCTACTTCCCGGTGGAAGAACTGCACATTCAAAATTCAAAATTCCTATGAATCTCGATGGCATGTACACCTGCAACATTTCCAAGCAGTCGTGTTTGCCTGATTTTCTTAGATGTACGGATTTGATTATTTGGGATGAGGCTCCTATGGTTCACCAAAATGCACTTGAATCATTTGTGAAGTCATTTTCAGACATAGCCTCCTCTGACACGATAACGATGACGGTTAAATTATTGGTGGGAAGACATTGTACTAGATAGGGATTTCAGGCAGACACTGCCTGTTGTTTGTAAAGGCACAAGAGAGATGATTGTTCGCTATTCTATAAATTATTCACCTTTATGGCAGAAGTGTAAAGTTTTCACTCTAACAATAAATATGAGATTGAAAAATAACAACTTACCTGTTGATGAAAGAGCAAAGCTGTTGTCGTTTTCTAACTGGATTTTAGATGTGGGCGAAGGGAAACTGAAATCTATGTCCTTAGACGTGGGTGAAGAACCTACTTGGATTCAAATACCTGATGAATATCTTATACCAAATGCAGATGATGCCATTCATATAGTTGTGGAAATGACGTATCCAGATTTGGATAAGAATATATTAAGCAAATCTTATTTGTGGGAAAAGTGTATTCTGGCTCTAACAAATGATTGCGTTGAAGAAATTAATTCCTACACAATTGAATTGATCGGTGGTACCATGCAAACTTATTACAGCTTAGATTCAATCAGCCTAATGTCTGATACAACCGAAGAACATCATCTTCCGTATCCCCCTGAATTTTAAACATGTTTAATCTTTCTAGCCTACCGAATAATGAGTTACGTTTGAAGGTTGGTGTGCTGATAATGTTGATGAGGAATCTTAGCCAAAATCTAGGTTTATGCAATGGAACGAGATTAATTGTAACGTAAATGAAGGTTATTGAAGCTGAGATTGTAACAGGGAACAATGTAGGTAGGAAAGTATTGATTTCGATGATAGTTTTAACTTCTGACGACATGAAGTGGCCATTTGTCCTACGTCAACGTCAATTCCCAGTTAAAGTCTGCTTTGCAATGACAAATTACAAAAGTCAGGGTCAAACTTTTGAGTAGGTTGGAACTTGTTTACCAAGGCAGGTTTTTACACATGGACAGCTTTACGTAGCACTTTCTACAACGACATCAATGTTTGATCTGAAGATATTGCTTGGCACTACTAAACCTGGTTTTCAAAAATACAGGCAAAACATCGTTTACAAGGAAGTCTTCACAAATCTTACTGGTATGATGTTTTTTATCCATCATCTATAATTTTAAAGTACTGATTTTAACGATCACATACAATTATTGTAAACTGAGGTTCAATGTGTTTCACATGAAATAGGTGTGGAAAGCGTTGATGATGCCTTGGTGATTTATGACTGACATTGCATTTTGTTGACAATGGTAACCGGTAATTTGTTTGCAAACAACAGTTTATTACATAATTTGAAATCTATATATTATTTACTGAGTCTACTGTCTTTAGAACACTGATAAATTAAGTGTGATAACTTTGTACATAGGTGTACGGTGTATCAATAAAGATTTTTTTAACAGAAACATCAGCATAATAAGTAAACCTGAAATAATGACATGAACAGATCACCATCGGAAGAGAATATATAACTATAACAACATACTACATATAAGTACCTGATTTGCACATGCTGTACTTGGCTGTTACTGGAAATCAGTGCACACAACATTAAAATATTTGTGAAATTTAACTTTGAAATACCAGTATATGTGCATTGTATGTTCATCATCGCTTAGATGCACTTCTTGTTAAACTGTAGATGTTGGCTGCTCATTTTTCCTACGTAAAGTAATTCCAATAGTAGATTTATAATTGGCTACCATGTATTTTACAATTACACCTTCAAATTCCATGACCACCTCCAACCCATGTTTGAGTAGCCATGCTTTCAAAAATGTTAACACGTATTTGAAAATATGTTCACCTATCCTCCTAACATATGACATGTTCAGTTATAATTGTACTGTGATGTACGATTTCAGAAGCGATCATTGTAGACTATCGGCTGTTTGAACCTGGTACCATCTGATTTTATTTCCATTTTCCGAAAACAAATGTTTTTTAAGTACTGTTGCGGTTGATTAGAATGTCCCTGTAGCCACTATGTGTTACATATAGTTAGCGCTTTGCTTAAACAATGACAATTTTTTTTTTCATTGGTGTAGTTTTTTTGTAATGTTAGAAAGAATTCAAATTTTTTTCCACCAGACTAATCGTTGGCATAGATATATATCTGATTTACAAATCCAACATCACCAATATATTCTGGAAACATAATTTGTTTGCAAATTATTTAACTATGATCAACCAAAAAGAAAGTCCTGGTACTCTGTTATCACTGTCGTTACAGCCTTCGTGGTTTGGTACAACATGATTACCATGCTCACCATCCAACTTCCGGCTGCCTTAATTTCAGATGAATTTTACGACCTTTTTGAGAACCAATTATCGGTTAAATTAATTGCTCATATACTTAACTAAGACGTGGCTGATTTACAGCCCTCCAAATAATTATGAGTAGAATTGCTGCATTTCATGCATGAATGTTCTCTAGTAGTGTATTGCTATAAATCTCCACTTCAGTTTGGCGTTTTCCACGACAGGCTGTCCTAATGCTACATTGTCAGAAAAATATGATAGATGATTTAAATCAGTCGTTGGTTATACTACGTTGTAAACATCCAATAGAGTTTTGAAAATATGTGTGTGTGGAATTGATTTCATTATCATTATATGTTGCTTAATCCTGCATTAATTTGAACTACTCTCCAAACTCTTTCCTAAACACTAACACTGCATATTGATTATTGGAGGGACGTTATTACTTAAGTTCAATCTCTCAAAAATCCTTTTGTTTACCTTCTTCAAATATTCTTTAGTCATTTTTTAATCTTTGTATTATGGTCCTGCCAGAAGTGAGTACACTTTTAGTGGAACATCTAAGGTCTAATTCTCCGTAAAAATACATGCATACATAAAATATTTCATTAGATTGTATAATCACTTTTGTTGAATAGCTATAGTATATGTTTTACTTGATTGACAATATGTGCACTATGATTGGTACTATTAGTCAAAATTGTCCCTTCTTGGTTCAATTCTTGACTTGGTTGTTTTACCGCACATCCTTCATTTCCTATGTTATCACATCAAGACAAATCAACTATTTGTACTATTTGCTATTCTTCAACTGCCCTTTAGTTAAATCAACTATCACCTAAGCTAATACTGTGTGTGTATTGCACATTAAATCAAGCACTTAGATTTTGTTTCCAGTAGGACAACTTGGTGAGGATTGGCGAAAAATTGAAATTTTTTGCAACAAGGAAGGAAAGAATATGTCATAAGGTACATTTATACATGAGGTATAAGATGGATGTGCGGATTCTTCATGGAAAAGCACATGTGTTATCAAAAATTAATTAGTCAAAGCCATACAGAAAATCATATGTATAGTCGAACAAATATCATGTACATGTCATGCGTGATGTTACTATATTTACAAATTGTTTTCAACTATTATAAAGTTGTGTAATAGTGCGACTTTTTTATTCCTATCCATCAAACATTCAATTCTCTCACTGCTGGAATATGCAAGCATGTGTAATGTTGAAGTTTATTGTTCACTCCATGATTTTAGCCATCAATATATACTTTGGGCATTCCTTATTCTACATTTTGATCTTTTTTCATGACATGCGCACATGTTGACTATGTTCCTATTCATATTTTGAAGATTGATTAATATACCAATTATATACCTTATGTCTACCTTTTACTACAAACTATAGCCTATGTTATAGCTAATCTTGGGTCCAAACATGACATTTGATTATTTAGTTGGTAATAAAATTGCTAACTCAAAAGAAAACGTTATGAATTTTTGATTATATACAGCTCTAACTAGCATCTGAATTTTCTTCAGAGGATGTTTGAAAAGTTGAAAACATTTGCACCTGCATGACTACCTTGATCATGAAGATTGATGAAAGGAGGAAACTTAAACTTTTCAAAGTTCAAAACCGACAAACCATTCTCACCTGCATGCCTTATATTATATGCTGCCTTTTTATGGACTTTCGGGAATTCGAGCTTTGTAGTGAAACCATGTGTAGTTTCTTATTCTTATCATATTTCAGTACTTTGAATTAGAATTATGTATGTATGCTTTATGCTCGCACCTAGATTTACTTAAATTAGCGTTTCACAATTGTTTATTTTTTAACGGTTCTCTGCTATTAATCTCCAACACAGAGTAACTACTTGTGTTTCCTGCATGAAAGCGTTCACGAGCATTTAGTCCAAAACCATGTGCAATATTTATCTTATAAGGAAATATCTATCTTATAAGGATATGTGTGAAGTCAAGCCATTCTGGACACAAATCTGACACCATGCACTTAGTGCACATCAAACTGCTACTCTGTAGGTCGGTGCTGTGTTTGTATAGATGTTACATGATATATGCTTGGTCAGACCGTGTCCAACTCAATATTGCTGTATTTGTACAACTGTTATATGATTAACTTGGATGTAAAACCCAACGTGTTTAACTCTTAACTCGCATATTTTATGCTGTTGTAGTGGTCCTATCCACAACAGTACGTAGCAAGTTCTCTTTTGCATGCAACAGAATTACCATCCACTCCTTAGTACCCATTTCCAGTGCATATTTCTAGCAGTTTGAACAACATGTCTTCATTTCAATACTTTGTTGAATACAACATATACTTACTTGTCAATGTGGTCCCGACTACCTGAGTTTTCTGACTGTTGTATGCATGAACAGTAGTCATAAAACTGTCTAAATTTAATATCAGACTACAACCGTAACTTCATATTTGTTTGGCTGAGGAAACATTACAATTGATTTAAAGCAATATTTTAAACGCATTTCTATTTTAACCTAAAAACCAGCAGTTACAGCCGTGGTTTAGTTACTGGCTAAGGTGTGTACCACATGCATCATCAACACAAAATTACTAAAATAAGTGGGTGAGAGTTTTTTTGCCACAACAAGTTCCATAACCGTAGAACAACTTTGGTATACGAACTTCGCCCACTCATAATACCTTCCATAAATGTATTACAAAACGATTGGAAACAAAAATATACCCTTGAATTCAGATAGTTTCATCCGCTACCCGCAACATGTAGCTACTCACAAATTGCAAAAGTGTGGCTGTGTTGTTTATAATATTTGTTTTTTTTCCAACGTCTGGATGCTCACAAACGATAATACAAATTAAATAATTACTGCCGCAAAAAGTGGGAAGTTAAGATTACATGCACCATCATGCTGACAGTTTAACCATGTTCGTGTGGAACACATCATTTTATGAAGATAGTTTGTACTCTTCTTTCTCCATTTCATAAACTTGCAACGACTTCTACCTTTCTTCTCGACTGGCTTACTAAAATGGATGGAAACAACCTGTTGCTTTCGGAACTGGTGTTTGGTACAAACTAGAATACCTTTCGTGTCTGAGTGGCTAGGCTGTGGAAATTGATCAGTCAGGGAACGAACGAAGTTTACGCATTGAACATGCAGTTTTTCGACAGCGGGGTATGGTACTGACTTCTGTTGTTGCTGAGTCGGGTAGTATGCTTCCTTTTTTCCTCCCCTCCCTTGGTTGATATTTGTACAATTAAGGAAAAACATGTTCAATCACCTGTGCACTAGGAGTGGTATTAATTTTGATTATACTTCCCTTTGCTGCACCCATGTTGCCCCTGGTCAAAAAGCATGCAGCGGTACTAATTTGTCTACGCATGTATGTAAATCCATTTTTTTCTGCACTTGCATTATGCAACTTGGACCTTTCTACTATACGGTTCGTATGTGATAGCAAAAACATTTGATATCATTTATTTAGTTTACATTTGTTTATTATCATTTCTCAACTTTGCTATGGGATCCTTGACCAATTTGTTCGTATCTGAGACGAGCAATATTGTATTTTTCAAAGCACCATCCCTACTTACCGCAATACAATGTAGCATCCGCTACCAGTCTTCGTGCTGCTACCCGCGTCTGTTACTTTCAATCGGCATGTGGATTAGTCCACGTATCACAACCTGTCTCGTCCCACTAAAAATAAATGTTATTTGTGACAGGGAAATGAGAAGGTGGCAACAGTTCGAAGACATATACTGCATCAGTTTGAAAGCGTGTTTGAAGAACCTTTGGCTTACGACATGGCACGGTTCAACGTCCAAAACACTGAAGCAACATACAGAACTGTACATGACGACTGGATAATAGTTCTACGAACTGATACCTAGGCAGTCAAGGTAGCAGATGCAGTGGACAAAATACCATGGTATAAGTTTGCCTTTGCTAATGAAAGCACACTTGTAACCCGGCTATGCCGTATAGATAACCTTACGGGTACTTTCCCCTTCCATGTATATCACCTATTTCCATTAATAAAGGTTTCCCGCTCATGTCGTACCTTGTGACTTATTATAGATTTGAGTGGTATATTACGTGTTGTGACTAATGTATTTGCTATAACTTCTAAAAGCAGAACACAAACACTGAAATAAGAGTTGCATGTGGAAAGCAATAAGTGCGACCATTTTAACCTTTTTTTATGCAATCAATCATTTGCTGTATTAATTTTATTTACCGCGTAGTGGGAATACAAGTGTAGTGGGAATACGCAGACTCATCCCAATAAAGATGTACCAATGTTCCGTTTTCACGCACTGAAGAACATTGGAAATTCTGAAATACTGTGGGAGCGGCCATTAAAAACAAAGAATTTCATTTTTTTCCCATTGACAAGCAATTATACTCCATAATTATAAACCCTGTTTATTATTAAATGTATGCGTTTGTCTTTTTTTTTACTGTTTCTGTTTGTTCTTCCGTCCTATATCTCCTCCCTGTACAAAGCTTATGTTTGCTTGGTGGAAGATATCTATGCACATTCATTAATAACTTTATGCATGAAAATAAGGATATGTTATAGTTTTTTTAACAAATGTTGATACCAGCAGGGATGTCGCCTATTTCATTCAAAATGTAGGTTACTTTTAGGGGCAAAAGATGACATGTTATACAAGAAGCACAAGGATTGGCTGCACTTTCCGTTCGTCTGATTTTCTGACCATATCTCCTTCCAACTGCAAAACATTTCTATGCACTCTACATACCGCAGATTCGGTAGACATGTTCTGCCTGCTTGATAAATGAAGAAAAGCAAGTGTGTGGTACTATTTTTTGTCTCCTACATGACCATAGTACTGCAACGTGTATGGTCGTACGTTATTTCAGTATGGTCTACAACAGTATGTTTTTCCTATTTTACGGTGATATACATAAATTTGTCATATGTTCACCTATTATTGTAATACTGCGTACAGTAAGGCAAATAGTACTCAATCCGAAATGAAAGCCACTGACTGTGATGGAAACCATACAAATGTAAATATCAGGTGTTTTAGTCACTGTTAAAAAAACGACAACATGTGTAGCACTTGGTTTCCATAAAAAAAAGGTAGCATTTCATTTGGAAACATTACTTCAAAATCAAATCCATTACAGACACAAAAAATGAGCAAAAATAAGGGTGGATAGTTTCGAAAATTAGTAGCTACAAAGTTTACAAGAGTCCCAGTCATTACAAACACGTCTTATAGTTACCCATCTTCACCTTCAGTTCCAACAGAAATTTATCATGGTGTTTCACAACTTACATATTGCATACCATGCCTCAAAACAACAAGCAATTAGATAACAACAACATTACTGATGCAAGTCCTTATGAACATGATGCTTTTTTTAGCAACTATCCGATACCCTGAATCAAACTATTGCACGTGGTCCATCAACCAACAAAGTGTATGAAAATCATTCTACAATAGAAGTGAAGAATTGTCGGATTTCATTCGTCCAAAAGTTGCACGTTCATTACAATATTTCATACCACACAGCACATAACGTTTGAATTTTGAAACTGTGTGAAAAAATTAGCTTGTTATTCTTAGGCATGACCATAGTTTATACACCATTACTGTACAGGATTCCTACATTTAAGAATACTCCTTATCTATATTAAAAATACAGATGCTATACTTTATCGGTTGGATGCAATTTCATTTCATGCTGTGGTTGTGTTTTTGTTCATGTCTGCCCATCACATCACATGCACCACATACCTCTACTAACTCTATATTTTACTCAACATTGCCCGTGTGCTTAGCATGGGCCACTCACTATTTATTTATGAAATTAAAATTTTTTGTCAAAATCTTTCATTCAATATTACCTACACAAGTAATGAATTTTCACTGTTTACTTCAACCGAAATTAATCACCAAACTAATTAAGTTACAACCTGTATTTAAAGAAACTGTAGAGAATTATTGGTATATATAAAGAATGATAAAAGTATGTCATAAACATGAATATATACGTGGTTTGAGAATTTTTTGTTTTTAATTTTTTTTTAATCTTTCTTCTCTTAGTGGGGTTGATATCTCCTGTCATGGGAGCCTGGGTTTTTCAATTATATCATGTAGGTCGTTGAGACCATGAAAATAGTGCTAATATTTTATTTCTCTTCAAACCATGTGTCAAGATGTTAAACTTAAGTTGGACCTTTAAGAAATGTGGTAAGTAAAATATGTTTAAATAGTTAGATTGTTTGCTCGATATAGAACTCAAGAAAGATCTTGAAATCAACAGGTATACAGCAAGAATTAATACAAATGCATTCACTTAATCTATATAATAATTTATTATTGTAGTAGCCATGTCCAAATAGATGTAATAGTCAAAGTATAAAGTTAAATCAACATAATCAAATTAGATTAACATAATAGCATGCACTTGTTAATTGTCAAAAAGAATAAAAAATTAGAATTGAGTATTAAAAATGAATGGACAACTTAAAGTATTAAATTTTAGGACTGATTAAATTTTACCATATGTCTTCTTAGGAAGTGCTTGGTATAATTGAATGAGATCAAAATTAAAATTGAAATTTTAATATTGAACTTTACTAATGAAAAATTATATGCACTTATTAAATATTTCATTTTAATTCTAGATTTTAGGCGGGTGGAACCCAACCTTTTTCATAAACAGAAAAATTTATAATAATTAAATAGAAAGAGATATGCATTTAAAAAATAATACCTGATCTAGCTAATAATACTCAATTATTAACGTCACAAATAAAAAACCTTTACATGTTTTCGAACGGTACACATATATTGTACATTCAATTAATGGAGATATCATCGAATAACAAGGTATAGTCACTATTGTAAAACCATAGGTGCTAGACGAGTCTTACCGTTTAGCGATTTGCCTTAGTCTGCCTAAATAAGATTTACCCCTTATGTAAAAATGAAAACATATATTTAGGCACTAGTTAAACAGTATTTAAGATTCAATACCACATTTAAATATCGATGTGATAGTTTTAGGCGGTTTTACCTCCTTGGCTACTCCCAAGCACATTAAAAAATTTGAAATTCTAATTTATATCAGTCGTAACCAAAACAAAACATCAAGATTTTGTCCAAAATACATGAGTTATAGAAAACACCTAGTTCCGATTAATACTCGATTAAATCTCATCTAAACGATTAATCCCTAGTCTGTACTAACCATCTAGAATCCGCCTAATAATTATTATAACCTTAGGTGTAGCAAGGGATACTTCACCGAAGAAGAAAAAATATATTTGATGGCTATACAACTATATCATGCTTTACCTAAGAAGGGAAAAAAAATTAATTTTACAATATTCTAAAAATATTATTCTTGTCCTTTTACGATGTTATACTTATTTTGTTACAGCATCTGTTATAATTAATTTTTCGACCTTGGAAATTCAACGATGCTAGTCTTGCAGAAGACGGACAATTGAATGAGGAGCTTATAAGTGATTAAGTGTAAGAAGGTACAAAAAGTCAGATGAGGAAATGTAGGCAGGAAAATAGATTTAAATGTTGGAAGATCTATCGGTATTGCTTATTTCATTAGGAATTTGAAACCTAAATTTATAGGGAAAAAGTGGTCAGCATCCATAAAAAATTAGAGTACATAAAAAATAGTGGAAAGATGGATCAAACGGTACCGATAGAAATAGATGGATCGGTACCGATCTATATGAACATAACAATGAATCAGTACACAACTGATATATTCTTCAGCCCATTAGTGTATGAGGGTTGTAGTCTTGTAGTGTACGAGGAGTGCATTTCCACTGTGTAGTTTTAATTGCTTTTTCTACAGTTGATCATACGTAATGATGAGGTTTATAACCATTTATATTATCCAATAGGCAATCTTTATATATCGTTCTTGGAACCATATTCGTCTTTATTATATTTTATTTGAACGATATAATAGCATGGGTTGTGTAACTAAAATGTAATGAACTTGCAAATGAATAAATGAAATGTTTTGTTAAAATTTGTGAATTCTTGTGCTCTTAAGATTAATGATATAGTAACTGGTCTTATTTTATCATTAGGAAATAATGCTATGTATGACTCTAGCATCACAAATAGCTATATTCGAGACTCAAAATGAGGGATATTTTAGTAATGATGTTAATAAATACCTGAAAAATCTAAAATTCATTCGCATCCACATCCGTAAAGCGGATAAACATCTGATATCTGGAAAAATGGATGCGGATGCAGATACGAAGACATACGCATCCAAAAATTATCTTTTCATTTTTCGTCAAAACTATAATTTAAATTATGTGTATTTTAGTATAATAAAAGATATTTATTTATTGCTTCACTAATTTAATATAGTTTATATTCACTTGATGCTTATTAACTGCTCAAAAGTACTTATTATCATAATATTTGTTAATTTTTAACACTTTATAATTAATGGTATTGAAAATAAATATGCTAAACTAAAATTTTCTATTTATATTTCTTGATTTATCAGTCGTTAGTGGATACGATGTTTATCCCATATCCATTTGTATCCATAGATGCGGATATCCGATATCCGAAAATAATTTCGGATGTGAATGGAGATATGACACTATCCATATCCGTTGACAGACCTATGTTTTAGTTGATAAAACTGTTATCAAATAAGTGGATATTCTACAATATTTGTTTCGTAAATGTTGTAAAAAAAATGTTTTTGCAAACACATTTATTTTGCAAATGTTTAAAGGAGAACTAATTTAAAGGAGAAAAATTTGTATATTTTTAGCCTCAGGGACACGATCTCAATATTTTAACTACAAGGACAAACATTCTCCTAAAAATTATTCATAAGGACAAACATTCTTTCAAAACTATTCACAAGGACAAACATTCTTCCAAAACCGCTGCTGAACTAGAAACTGATACCTAAAAACTGTCATCGATAACAACAAACTGATACCTAAAAACTGCAATCGATAACTAAAAACTAATACCTAAAGGAAGTCGTCCTTCTGGGTAAAATACTGAAAGTCCGTCCTTGAGGCTAAAATGCTGAGAAATTTTTTCCTTGACAATAATTTCCTGATGTTTTAATTGGTTTGTTCTGAAAAATAATTACAAATAATTATCTTCGATAATATTTTTGTAATGTTGTGATAAATGTGTTCCGTCGAAAATATTTATATTGTATTATTGATGTGCTAAATTTTACCATGCTTCACAAATGTTGTAAAAGCTTTACATTTAGTTACTTTTTTGAATATTACATTTTTTGTATAACAATATTACTCAAATATTGAAATATACCTTTGGTTCTATAACGTTCATGTAATGTCATAAAATTAAATATTTATGATAATATTTCAAAGTATCGTAAATGATAAAGCTAACAACCCATAATATATGTTCTAAATATTTTCAAACAAATTGTTTTCTATCAAAATTTTGTTAACAGCCCATTTTTTTAAATAGAAAAAAAGCTGTATATTTTTTTATAAATAGTTTAACTTATTCAATAAATCAACAAACATTAGCTGCATCAATTTTCAATTTAATATAACAAATGAATTTTATTAAAGGGTAGTTAATGAGAAAATTTTGCAATCCAGAAATCTGTTGGTCAGTGAACGTAGCAATCCATGTGATTTTTTGATAAAAATTTGTACTCAAAAAGTATCATCGAAAATAACGATTCTTGCCTCTCAAACATCTCTTAAAAATGTGGCTCCAAATCCAAAAATTGTATGCGGCCTCGTACCACAGCTCAGCTTTACTGCTTATCTTTCACAAATACCAAATCAATAATAAACGTGTTAAAATGTAAATCACTCCAATTCCAGGCGATCCAAATGTCCCCTCCTGGTATCGTCATGAATTCTATTCGTGTGGCCTCCATTCATGTTCAGTGTGCATGTCTTTCATCATCTTCTTTTAATCATCGGTCGAGACAAGGAGGTTGATTATGTAGAAGGTCGACATGTGAGCGATTATGTTCTAAGCTTTGACTTCTGAAGCTGTAGCGGAAGTTTGTGCTCTTGATAGCTGAAAATGGGGGTAGTGATGTGTTAATCATAGTTTGTTTTGGTGCTGATCCATGTGGCAGGGGCACTAGAAGGTACTGAAATAGAACTGTTTTGAGTTTTATAATTTGGAGCATACGTTTTTGAAATTGGAATACTGATTTTAGTGTAAGAATTTGTTATATAAGCACGATTCTTACATTAGCTTTAAACCTTGCTTATATGAAATTAAAAAAAACATTAAACTACAGTTATTTCTTCCTTCTTTGTAATTAAATATTTTGGCTTTAAAATTCGATCTTTCAAGTAGTTGGGTCTATTTTCATATTCCGCAGTTATCAACGAGAGTAAATGGATGTTGTTTTTCGAACGTTGTAAGATTCTCTCTTTGTGTAGTGATTTTATTTTGGAAGGTGGTTTGACAAAACTAAGCACATCCATTTGTTTTATCAAATGGTGTTGAGAGCAAATCATGTCTTAAGTGGAGCGTCAAATCATGTCTTAAGTAGAGCGTCATTTCATATGTCTTAGAGCGAATATCGACAAATCAAATACCTTGGGGCAAATATCAACAAATCAAAGTCCATGCATTGTCTATAGTTTCCACTATATTGGAGAAACGCTATCAACAAAAACCATTACAAATAGCGCTAGAAAATGTGTCCACGTTAGTGAAGTTTGCGTGGTGGCTAGGTGCTCAAGGAAGATAATTTCCATGGTGAGCCATTTGTAGCAAGGACATAGAGGCCAAGGTTCGAGATCTCGGTTTCAATCTTGGTTTCGGTCTTGTGTAGTTTTAGAAATTTTGACCAAATTCGTATATTTCAGAAATTTCGATTCCGGTTTGGTTTCGGGTATTGTTATTTATTTTTCGTATAATTATACATATATTTATTTAATTTATTGAAACAAAACGTATAATCTAAACTTAATTGAAAAATAAGATATACACAAATAATACCGGTTATTTATAAATAATTAAAACACTACAACATATTCAATAATCTCTTCATTTTCAACTTTTTTAGTTACATCATTTATATATTCCGTGAATTTGTATGTTTTTAAGTTAAAATTCATATTTTGAATATTCCTATATTTGAAAATTCAAATTAATTCCATTTTTGAGTTTTTTCTATACAATTTGAAGTTCAATAGGTTTTTTGTTGAACTAGAATTTTGGTTCGGTTTCGTTTTGGCCTCTACTGAAACCTAAACGGAACGACCCGAATCTCGGTGTTTCGGTCGAAACCTCAAACCATGATAAATAGTTCACCCAAGTACATTATAATACGGAAAAGGAGAAGTAAAATTCATGTAGAAAGTCTATAGACTATGATGGAGGATAAGTAGAGCATATGAGGATGGGAAGATGTAAATTTCTTCAAAGAAAAAGTTACAAATAAACTTAAAGCATGCTTGCCAACTTCCTTGATTATAGATTTGTTTTCCTCATTTTTTTTGTACTTCATTTTGCTAATATTTATGGTGAACATGTCCTAAATAAATAAGTCTGTTATATACAATTATCCAACTTTGATATGAATGTTGGCAAGCTCATTTTAGCAATTTGTGGTGAACATGTCCTAAATAAATAAGTCTGTTGTATATAACTATCCAACTAAAAACCCGTGAGACAGTGTATAGTTTTCCCCCACCTTCATTTCTTCCAACACACATCCGAACCCATTTCCCCCAACTTTCCCCATACCTTTCAACTCTTCCTTTCTTCAATTTTTAATCAAATTCTTCCAAAAATTTGTCAAAGGCAAGCACGTCAGACACTGGACAAGAAATAAGTAAGAATATAAACCCATAATTTGTCATTTCAATTTTATGGCATTGAAAATTAGGGAATTGGTGTAAGGATAAGATTTAATAAATAAGCGTGATTACAAATATAAATGCATACAAAGTGCCCTTATTGTAATATAGGGTTGTTTGGTTGATTTTGGTGTTATGGATATTTGGTATTATGTGCTTGGGAACCTCTTTATAGGCGTTGTTGCAATCAAGTGTTGAACTTCTTTATTACAATAAGATAGTTTGGTCTTTTTAATAATTATTTGATAATCTACCTATTTTTATCGAAATGGATCGATTTTTAATATTTGTATTTGTAGTATGTTGAGATGGAGCCCGGACCGGTTGATGGTAGGGTATTATTTCTTCAAGCAAAGCATCGTACTTATAACGAAATATGGATGCATGTGGTTTAAAAAAAATTGTAATGTTGTATCACCTGGTATAATTTCTGCTTTTAATTATGTATTTATCATTTGATTAGCGTGACGATACAGATACCACTATAAATCACTACACGTCATTGAAGAAAGTGGCTTCAAACCATCTAGGAGTATTGGCTGAGATTGAGAGGACTGGATTTTTACATATAATGAAGTTAGGTTACATTCAGCTTAACCACCATCTTATCACTGCTTTGGCAGACAGATGGTGACCAGAGACCTCCACTTTTCATTTCCATGTTGGTGAGATGACGATTGCACTAGAAGATATGGCAGTGTTGTTAGGTTTGCCTATTGAAGGCAATCAAGTGGCTTATGGAAGAGCAGCATATGATTATATGCAATTGTGTCATGATTTACTTGGTTTTGACCCACCCCCGAACAAATAAGGGGTAATGAGTTTATGGAAGTCATGTGGTATCGACGTCAATTGTCACACGATATTTCAGCTGATGCTATAGAGGTTCAGATTCAGCAGTGAGCATGTGCTATTAGTTTGCACATTATTATTCCTCGATTAATGTGCGTCATACAAAGACTCGAATAGATCTAAAATGCCCATCGTATCTTGCTGATTAAGGGGAGTGGTATGTTTTCTTGGGGTAGTGCTGTGTTATCTTATACATATATGGAGTTATCTAGGCTTTTTCTTATGGAGAATAAATCTACTGGTAGATGTCTAACACTAGTACAGGTTTGAAACAAAATTCAGTAGTTTACTGTTTTACTGATTTGTCTCATTTTTGGTTGTAATATTTTCTTTTAAATGCAGCTTTGGTCGTGGACTTATCTTCCAATCGGAAGATTGTTAGTAACAAATGTTGTTATTGATCAATCGATGCCGCTTGGGTATCGGTATATTTTTTATCCTTTTAATTTGGTTAAACGGTAAAATTTTCATGTGTAATATTCAATCGTTAACATCATATAACAGGTGGGTTAACAAAAAAACACGCTAAACTCCAAGATGGAGTGTTAAGTTCTACTACAACGAGTTAGATGTGCTGGAGGATGACAAGGTGACATGGACACCGTACACACGAAAAGAGCTGGCACAGCTTTCAGTCATGTGTACAGCTGTTGGATACTTGTGAATTGCGAGAGTACCACTCAGAAGTTACACCAAGACTGCATTTCCCTTACCTAACAGGGTTATGAGACAGTTCGGTATGATGCAGCATATACCGGATGATGCACCATAATGCACGTCTACGCATAACGAAGAGGAATACTGAACGTACATTCAGTTGTGGAATGAGCGTCATACAACTATGCAGATTGAGAGGGAGCCCACCATTACACTAGAGCAATACAAAAGGTGGTACTGGAGCATAACACGGCGATATGTTCTTAAAACGCCAATAGAGGCAGTGTATAAAAGTCCGTACGTTCCTAGAGCACCACTTGAGAGGAATGTGGTAAGTTGATGTTGTAAGTAGTATTTCAATAAGTTATGATAATGGTGTATGATGTTAATTTTCATTCAACTATACAGGCTGTTGGTATAAGCAGGGCATGGGAAAAAACAAAAAAATTTCGCAAATGACAAACGACGAGGAGGGTAAGAGGATGTGCATTAATATCCAAAGGATATTAGATGTTGTGTTATGCATGAATAAACTCGATAGACTCAGACCTCCACCTGCAACGCTTGTGTACACATGACGTCATCCTATAGGAGGTGTCGGTTCATCATCACAAGGCACCTTGTCACAAGCTGCACCGGTACAAGTAGAAATTGTTCATGACCCATCTCAACCAATAGCCATATTACCTTCGGCCTCTACTGCACGTCGAGCAAGGAGTACCAGTGTGGTAGCAGTAGTAGTAGCAGTTCAAGACCACTGGTAACGCGTCAGAAAAAAGAAGCACGCTAGAATTTCACGAGCTTCACGACTAAATTGGTAATGTTAATCTTGTTTGATGCGAATAGCTAGGGGTGCTGTGTAATGCGCTATATAATGTACTTGTTAGTGTTGTTTGAATTTGTGTAGTTGTATTTTGTAATATGTTGTTGGATTGTGTATTAATGTGATTTCGCACCATTTGATAATGTGCTGTGTTTACCAATGTAATTTGATGTTGTTTGGTCATATGAGATAGTAGTTGTAGGTGCTGCTGCTTTGGTTTCTACTGCAACAGTTATTTAATCTACGAGGATACTCGGGCGACAAATATTGCCTCCATCTACAAAAAGACAACCCGAACGATCCAAATCTACGAGGATAAAAAATGTTATGGATGAACATCAAACGCCTAAAACAAACAGGTGCGGCAAATGTGGATCGCACGGCGTAAAAGAAAGCGATGTATTTCAACGACCTAAACTTTCATTGGCTAATGTATGACTGCGTACCGAATTAAGATTTATGTGTATTCAACTTTAAGTGAATGTAATTTCTATGTAATGAACTAAATAGTTATGTATCGGACTTCGTATCTATATACTGTTTACTCGCTGTCGACATAAATGACCTTCGTAGTTGTTAGATTTGAAAGTTGATATATATGCATTGTCTATCAGTTCAACTTCTTGATCATGTGAGGTAGCTACATGCAGCGAGTGGGTGTTATTTTAAGTTGCAGGTTTTTTGTTTTGGCGACTTTTGAAAAGTCGCATTTTAGCGCATTCTGAAAATTCGTCCAAAGGTGCATTTTCAAAATGCGTCATCGTCTATGTGGCCAAAACAGGTCTGTTTTTGTAACTATTTTTCAAACATGGTCATTCTTGTTATTAGTTGCACAAACAAGGTTACTTCTGTAAATTTTCCTGTTACGTAAACACAATTGTTATATTAGCTTTTAACCTTGCATATAAGAAATTGAAAAATAATAATAAATTATAGTTATTTCTTTCTTCTTTGCAATTAAATATTTTGGCTTTAAAATTTGACCTTTCAAGTAGTTGGGTCTATTCTCGTATTCCGCTGCAGTACAACTTACAATTCAAATACTAGTAGCTGATTTGGCAATTATCAATGAGAGTAGATGGATGTTATTTTTCAAACGTTGTAAGATTATGTCTTTATATAGTGATGGAAGATGGTTTGACAAAACTAAGCACATCCATTTGTTTTATCACATGGCGATGAGAGCAAATTATGTCTTAAGTAGTGCGTCGGGTTGTATTAAGTAGAGTATCATTTCATATGTCTTGGAGTGAATATCAGCAAATCAAATACCTTGGAGCAAAACTCAACAAATCAAAGTGCAAGCATTGTCTATAGTTGCCACTATATTGGACAAATACTACCAACAAAAACCAATACAAATAGCACTAGAAATTGTGTCCATGTTAGTGAAGTTTGCATGATAGCTAGGTGCTTAAGGAAGATAATTTCCAAGATGAGCCATTTGGAGGAAAGACATAGAAAGAGTTCGTCCAAGTACATTATAATACACAAAAGAGAAGTAAAATGCATGTAGAAGGCTTATAGATTATGATGGAGGATAAGTAGCGCATACGAGGAAGGGAAGATGTACATTTCTTCAAAGAGAAAGTTACAAATAAACTTAAAGCATGCTTACCAACTTCCTTGATTACAGATTTGTTTTCCTATTTTTTTTGTACTTCAATTTTGCTAATATTTATGGTGAGCATGTCCTAAATAAATCTGTTATATACAAATATCCAACTTTGATATGGATGTTTGCAAGCTTATTTTAGCAATTTATGGTGATCATCCTTTTAAATGATTTATACATTATTCATCGACATTCACTAAGCAGTTAAATCACCAAAGATAACATGTTGTTGCAGAAGAGACTCCTAATCGTGACCAGAAAACTCATCACAACAATCCAACTCTTTGCTTTCCTGTAAAATCATCAATGTACCTGTCATTTAGAGTTCATAAGATGTGCGGATACAAATTATCTCTTATGTAGATTCAAACTAACTATTTTAATTCAACTTGAAGTATTCCTGAAAATCAAGGATGTTTTATCGAAGTTTCCTTGTTTTATGTTGAAAATGTAGTAAAGTAGTACGTATGAACTAATGGTAAAGTCATGAAGTGTGCATGTAGACAAAAAAATATAAAAGAAATACAAACCGCGGCCTGCGTGTTTTCTGAAGTGCAAATAATTATGGGAATACAACCATACTCTAGAGGAAGAATATTGACTTGACGATCTACTATGATAGAATTCTGTAAAATGAGATAAATAATTGGAGTTTGTATAAGAAAGGTTGAATGAAATTAGAGCATAACCAATAATGGTTTGTTCAGTTGAAAAACCAACCATTACGCAACTATACGCGGTTTGTTCAGTTGGTTGTGGCTGGTTTTAGATGATTCTGTGGCTGGTTCGTTGAACAGAAGACTGACTTTTTAAGTAACAAATATTTTTTCGTTTTATTGGAAATATAGGTTAAAGCGGCAAAGTCTTTGCCGTTTTAACATATACTTACAAGCAAATTGAATAAAAAGGCAAAAATTTTGCCACGGCAAAGTCTTTATCGTTTTATTTTTTACAACATTTTTAAAACTAATTTGGTGGCTGATTTTGATATTATCTGGCTGCCTAAATGGCTCATTTAGTGCAATAGAAAAGGAGAAAAGAGAAATGAACAAGTCTATTGTTGATTATGGTCTTAGCTTAAGCATATGGAGAAAAATAAAGAAGTTTTGATTAAATGGTTGCATTCCACCTCAGCAGAGTTGTATGCATTTGGAGATCCTAACTTATGTACCATGTATAGTGATTTTTTTTGCAAAAGAAAAAAAGAACAAAAATAAAAATCAAAAAGAAGAAACATACATACATACATACATACATATATATACATGTATATAAATATATATAATTGTATTATCTTTTTTAAGAACTGAAAAGATTACATCTAACAAGAGAGCCAACTGAACAGGATAATGAAGCTTGAAGGTAACCACAGCCAACTGTGACTGATTTCCATCCCTGAAAAGACCACTCAATCATTCATCTGTGAACACAAGAATGCGACTAGGACCGATATTTTCTCAATAAAAAGACCTTAAAAGTTACCTCTGAATATGAATATTATCAACTGTGCCACAATAAGAGAAGAACAAGAGCAAATCTTCAGGTGTTGCTTTTGGCGAAATATTAAGAACCTGAACTCTAAACTGAATTACAGACATGAAACGAAAGTATATGTCTAAACCTACTGGCGAAACTGCTAGTTAAGGATATCGAATAAATAAGATAACACATATTGACAAAACAAAGTTATTACAAGCATCAAGTTATTCAAATGCCTCCAAGCCAAGGTTGGAATACTTCTTGATAATATAAAGACAAATAAAATCTGAAAAATATTGAAATGTTTAAAATTGAAAGATTTAAAATTTTGGGATCAGATAGGTAAAGATGGAGGGTGGTCCAGTGTCGTAACAGGCTTTAGGCGGACACCCATCTCACACAACTTTTGTGAGTTGTTACCTTTCATCACCTCCCGTTTGCTGCCTGAAGGATCATATTTGTCCCGTCGCCCTAACCTCCTTATTTATACTTAGTTCCGCATTTGACTAAAGACTTTTTTGATGTTGTGGGACTAAGTCCAGAATCAAGTAACTATTTTAAAGAGTATAAATGGTTAGTGAGGATTGTATATGCCAGCAAGATGATGAGAACAATAATATTTGTGAAAAATGTTTCCAGAATTTACAGTGAGTTGTGTCAACCAGTGTATTAATTCTTGGATTCCCAATATTTACACTACACTTGGTATGCTAGATGCCAACGTCTATACTGGGCCTCCCTGCTTCTGCTCTTAGACCAAAGAAAGCAGATAATAGGTTTGCCCAGGCATCATTGTAAGACTTTCATATTTCCAACTAAATTTTTAGTTTTCGTTTGTTTTTTTTTAAAAAAAAAATCCAGTTCAAACAAATGCGGATGGTTTTGTTTAGTTGTTGAACTTTACTAATAACTGTTTGCATCAAGTAGACAATCATATTACTCTACCAGCGAGTGCATCAGGAATGTCGACTATCTGTACATGCATTCCAGATCTTCTAGTGAATTCTAGCTTTTGGGAACTGGAGAATTTTTGAAGATAGAGTTTGTTGAAGATGAAGTATTTTATTGTATTGAATTATATCAAAACTCAGTACATTTTCGTATACAGAGGAATGCCTTTATATAGGCAAAATGTAAAGATATTTAGATGGGCTGCGGGTTGGCCCAAACTAACACCCGCATTTGCAACAGCAGAGAAATTATAATACAGCTTACAAACCAGAAGACATAACTCATATTCGCTTATTCACCCCCCTCAAACCCTCAAACCCAAATTAGGTTTAGGGTTTGTGAGCGATTCTTCAGATCCACCGCCTTTTTTGAAAAATTTGAGAGAATTATTCATTTGATTCCTCAGATCTACAGCAAACTTGAGAGGTTGGCTAGAGATTCAACAGATGAGCGGTAAACTTTAAGGCTTTGAGTAAATCGAGTGAGGCAGAAACTCAGAAGAAGTTCAATCTGAAGTCTTTGGAGTTAGAGCATGATAATTTCCGTCCAAAGTGACACTGGACAGGCTTGCTTTTGAAGTTAGGTTAGATTGCTGGTTGCTGAAGACTTCAGTTGTTGAGAGAGGAGCTTTAGGGATGTAAATCGGAGACTTTGACCTCAGGTTACCGTCTGCTTCATCAATATTAAGCTCACGCCTGAGACGAATAAAGCTCTGTCTTGACAGAGGCTTAGTTAGTATGTCTGCCTTCTGGTAAGTAGATGGTACGTGATTAACCCTTACTTCTCCTTTGATAACTTGCTCACGAACAAAGTGTAGATCCAGTTCTATATGTTTCATGCGAGAATGTAGAACTGGATTTACTGTAAGTGATATAGCACTTTGATTATCACACCATATGGTGGCTTTGTTGTTGAAATTAACATGTAATTCACCTAAAAGTGATTTTATCCACATAATTTCGGCTGTAGTGCTTGCTATGCTTCGGTACTCTGCTTCAGTGCTAGATCTTGAAACAGTTTGCTGTTTTTTTGCACACCATGATATCAAATTGTTGCCTAAGAACACACAGTAACCAGTGGTTGATTTCCTGTCATCCCAATCTGTTGCCCAATCTGAATCTGAATAACCAGTAATATGTAGTGATGAGCATGATTGTAGAATTAACCCTTGATTAATAGTTCCCTTGAGATATCTCAGAATTCTTTTTACAGCTTTCCAATGTTCATCTAGTGGTCTTTGCATAAATTGACTCACTTTATTAACACTATAAGCAATGTCTGGTCTGGTTATTGTAACATACTGTAGTGCACCCACTATACTTCTGTATTGTTTGTCATTCAGTATTGGATCACCTTTGTTTTTTGAGAGATGCAAATTACTTGTCATTGGAGTGGGAAGAGGATTTGCCTTGTCCATCTTGGCTTTGACTAAAATATCATTGATATATTTTCTTTGATTAAGATGAATTTCAGAATCTGACACTCTTTTGACTTCAATGCCTAAGAAGTAATTTAGTTCTCCCAAGTCTTTAATAGAGAACTCTGCCTTTAAGCATTGTGTGATGTTGTCAATCTCAGATTTGCTATTGCCTGTAATGATAAAGTCATCCACATAAATTAATATATATGTGATGGTATGATTAAGAGTTTTAATGAACAGTGAGTTATCAGATTTGGTTTGATGATAGCAGTGTCTGCATAAAGTAGCCTTTAATTTCTCAAACCAGACTCTAGGGGCTTGTTTGAGACCATAAAGTGCTTTGTTAAGCTTGCACACAAGTTGTTCACTGCCACTCTTTATGAAACCATATGGCTGCTCCATGTAGACTTCTTCCTGCAATTCACCATTGAGAAAGGCATTATTAACATCTAATTGTTGAATGGCCCAATTCTTATGCAAAGCAATAGTTAAAATTATTCTAATTGATGTTGGTTTCACAACAGGGGAGAATGTTTCATTAAAATCAAACCCATTCTGTTGTGAGTATCCCTTTGCAACTAATCTTGCTTTATGCCTAAGAATTGTGCCATCAGGGTTTTTCTTTAAGTTATATGTCCACTTGCATCCTATAATATTTTTATTCATAGGTCTTGGCACTAGATCCCAAGTGTTATTTTTTATTAAAGCATTATACTCTTCACTCATGGCAGTTCTCCAGTTGTTATCAGTGACTGCCTGTTGATATGTGTTAGGCTCCTTTATGTCTGATTCAATACTGAAAGATTTTGGTTTAAATATACCACTTTTTGCCCTAGTTATCATGTGGTGACCAGTGTTTGCAGGGATAGTGGACTGAGTTTCATCTGTATCAGTGGTTCTTTGCTGATTATCAGCATCAGTATCAGTGTTCCTTTGCTGATCATCATTGGACTGCTGATCATTTGATATTTGACAAGGATCATTCAGGTTGTTGCTGTTAGCTGCAGTGACTCTAGTTGAACCTTCATTATGCCCATCATGTCCATGACCTGGTTCACTTGTGAGCATTGTGTGTTGTGGGATGATGTCTCTTCTGGCATGATCATCTTCACCATGAACAGGTATGATTATCTCTGGTGAAGGAGTTATAGGAGGTACAGAATGTTTGGCATTGTATATTTTTTGAGATGTCTTTATATCTGCATTGCTAAAAGGAAATTCATGCTCATTAAATATTACATGCCTGGATATATAGACCCTGCCATTATTATCAAGACACTTGTAGCCCTTTTGATTAGTAGGATAACCCAAGAATGTGCAGGGTGTAGATCTATAATCCAACTTATGTGAGTTATATGGTCTTATATAGGGAAAACACTGACATCCAAACATCTTTAGAGTTTGATAGTTTGGTTTGACTTTAGTCAGTACTTCCATTGGACTCTTGTATTTTAGCACTTTTGTGGGCAGTCTATTAATTAAATGAACTGCAGTAGAAAAGGCATCTGGCCAGAATTTAAGTGGCATAGATGCTTGTGCTAACAAAGTCAAACCAGTCTCAACAATGTGTCGGTGTTTTCTCTCAATGAGACCATTTTGCTCAGATGTGTAAGGACAGGTGATTCTGTGTGTGATTCCTTTGTCTTGAAAATATATTTTTAATGGTAAGAATTCCTTACCTCCATCTGTTTGTATAACTTTCACCTGATTATTTGTTTGCCTTTCAGCATTTGTGATGAATTGTATCACTGCATTGTTAGTCTCAGATTTTGATTTCAGAAAGTAAATCCATACATGTCTAGAATAAGCATCAATAAAAGAAATATAATACTTGTAACCATAATCTGCACTGATTGGGGCAGGCCCCCAAAGATCAGTAGCAATTAGATCAAGAGGATTCTTATACACAGTTTCTGAGTCTGGAAATGCAAGTTTGTGACTCTTACCTAATTGACAGTATGTGCATATATAAGAGTTGGGAATTTGTTTAACTAGAATATTACCACATTCATTCAAAACATGTTTTACAACATTTATACTGGGATGTCCTAGTCTGCAGTGCCATACATCAAAGTTGTCATTGGATTTTTCAACATTACTAGATTCAATTACATGACATGATTTGCTTTTGCACTCAGATTTTCTTGTTCTTATCACATCAAATTTGTATAACCCATTGTGTTCTCTACCCTGCAAAAGAACTTCATTTGTTAGATTATCTTTCACAACACAGTACTTTGAATGAAATTCAAAATATACATTATTGTCTTTAGCGAATTGTGAGACACTCATTAGGTTTTTTCTGATTAATGGTACTCTTAGTAAGTTCTTGAGATATAATTGCCTGGTACCATTAATACTTGCATTTCCAGTGTGAGATATGTGTATTGACTTACCATCACCCAAATATAATAGATGTTTACCTTTGTATTCTTTGTTTCCAAGATTTAGTTGATTCAAGTTGTTTGTCACATGATTTGTTGCACCAGAATCTGGAAACCAACTGTCATCTTGAATGTCTTCAATCTTTGCAATGCTGTTATTTGAACTTTCTGGCTTGGTTTCTTGCTGATTATTTACCAAATTCACACTATGGTTTTGAGATCTGTTATTGTTGTTATTCTGTTGCACAGGAGTAAAATTAGCATCAAATCTAAAGTAGCATTTGCTAGCTGTGTGACCATACTTCTCGCATATTTGACATCTTGGTTTGTTGTTGTTATAGTTTGGTCTGCCACTTCTACCTCTGCCACGGTTAGATTGACCACCTCTGTAACATCCTGTCTGATTTCTGTTACTTTGGCCTTTATCTGAATTCCTGTTTCTGTTGATTGATGCATAATTGACATTACATTCCCCATTCATAGGTTTCTTTAACTCTAATCTGCCTTCATGAGCAATTAACATTGACTGAACAGATTGAAGTGAGGGTAGTTTTTCATTGGATGATATTATTGCTACAACAGCTTCATACTCTTCATCCAAGCCATTCAAGATACATAATATCTGTTCAGTGTCTGCAACTTTATGTCCAGCACATGCAAGTTGATCACAAATAGTTTTAGCTTTGGAAAGATATTCTCTCATATTGTCATTATCTTTCTTTAAGTTCTGTAATTGCCTTTTATATTGCATTATCCTTGCTGCAGATTGAGAATTGAATATTTGTTCAATTGTGTGCCAAATCTCATGTGCTGTCTTGCAACCAACTAGCTGTGGCATGAGATTTGCTCCAATTGAGGATAGTAGCCAAGAACTAATCAGGCTATCTTGTCTTTCATGAGTGATATAGTCTTTATTACTGACTAATTTTCCTTCGTTATCTGTAGAGAATCTTGGTGGGGTGATTGAAGTGCCATACACAAATTCTTGCAGGCCATATCCTCTAATGGCTGTTTCGATCTGGAATTTCCATAACAGGAAGTTGGATTCATTCAACTGAATGGTGATAATCTGACTTTGGGGCTTGATAATGGATTTGATCAAGTCTTGAGTGTCATTTGGTTGATCTTAGGTAGTTCTTGGCACAGAATTTTCAGACATGGCTATGTTGCTGTTTTCATCAGCCATGAAGATTGTATCCTTAGAACAGTTGAGTTCAAGATAGTAAAGAATGGAATTTAATTCAAGAAGTGGAGGGAAGATCAGTAAGTGCAACCAGTACTGGTGAATGATGAAGACCTGACACCAATGCTTTGGTAGGGCACTGCGGGTAAGGAAAGGAATGAATTCTTGAAAGTTCTGATGATATGAGTGCAGCCGATGATGGATCAATGATGAGATGACTCTGAGATCCTTCTTCTTGGCACGGCACTTGAATCAAATGATGAATAACTCTCTCACGTGATGAAAATATCTTCTGATGAGAGAATCTGCTGTTAAGCAGTTTTCTTTAATGCTCTGATACCAAGATAGAGTTTGTTGAAGATGAAGTATTTTATTGTATTGAATTATATCAAAACTCAGTACATTTTCGTATACAGAGGAATGCCTTTATATAGGCAAAATGTAAAGATATTTAGATGGGCTGCGGGTTGGCCCAAACTAACATCCGCATTTGCAACAGCAGAGAAATTATAATACAGCTTACAAACCAGAAGACATAACTCATATTCGCTTATTTTTGAAATGCTATAACCAAAAGGCAATGAAATGTCCGCAGATGTGATGCAATGGAAAAGGGTGACTAGGTCTGATAGTAGATCCAGATTCGAGCACCATCTTTTACACATGTCATGAGTTCAAACAGACATGCAAGTTTAACGGTCTATCGGGTTTTTCTGACTATAATTTCAAAGAAGAAAAAGGTGCAACGAGATTAGTATCTATACCATTACTTACCTCATAGCTGCTATGGGCTCAATTTAGAATGCTGATATTGCAGTTGACGTTCAATAAGCAGTTCAAGGACTTCATTTTAGGCATGTAGTGTTCTCCATTCTGTATAAATCATCCAAACGACAAATTCATCATTCTCTGTGACGAAGTTGTTAGACAGCATTCATGATCAGTTTTCTTTTACCTTTTATCTTTTGGTCATGAGATTGAGCACGCCTTTATATTTTCCTTTTGTTTTCTTCTTTAGCCTTTTTTATTCTTAAATTCAGGGAAAGAGTTTGAATGCACCTTGAAACCACTTGTAGATATTCCCTGTCGTAATTCAGAGAAAGTGCTCAAAGCTTCAAGCTTATTTCTTTCATTTTGAATGCCTTTAGGTTTAAGGCTTTCTAATATTCCCTGTCGTAATTCTCTATCCTTCCCATATATAAATGGAACAGATCAAGCCATATCCATGTCACTCTTTAACGAAGGAGAGTATTTTGGAGTAGGTACTTGTTATGGGATCTTGAGGAAGTGCAGTGTCAAGAATTCTGATTGAACTAATAGCTGGGTCTTCAAAGAAATGCAGGTCGGATTTGAAAAATAAGCCCAATAAGAGAAAGAGTGGCTCGGTAACTACAGGCCCAATAGTTAAAGATAGGATAAAAGGCCTTGGGGTAGGCAAATTCTATGTAAAGAAAAAATATCATTACTTGTTTTGAATAATGATTCATTCACAGGACATGAAAATGCACAGGACATAAAAATATCAGTACTTATTTTTAAATACGCAAGACATAAAAATAACCAGAGTTATTTATTAGAACTAATACATTCTCCTGTGATGATTTAATATAGAAATTGCAAAATTTAGGCTAACTAATTTTCAAGATATTACATTTACCAGCAACAAGGAGGAGACAGTCAAATCAGTTGCAACGGAGGTTGTAGGCTGGCGTTGGAGGAGCCAAGGCGATGATTGGAATCGGTGGATGGGTCGTGTTTGTGCGATGCGTCGATGACTGCCGCAAATCGATGATGGATGCGTGCGTTTTTTCTGCGCAACAAAAGCGGGCAACTAGGGTGTTTTTTGTTGCCTCTGATGGTTCAGTGGTTATTTTCATCTTAACATGAATAGTTTCTTAAAATTGAATAAAAGATCTTACTCATACATCATGACCAAAAGTCAGCAGTGGTGAAAAATAATTATAACTCTAGCTATGCCAAATGAAGGTACAAGAAGTTATTGTGACATATATAAGCACTGTTTGATGATATTATTTTCAATGTTAATTTTGCATGGAGTGATATTTTTGTTTACAGATGTAATGGTTTGTTGTTTTTTATGAATGTATTTGGTTCCTTGGGCACAGATAGTTATACAGAATTTTTGTATTGTTTGTCAGCATGTCATTGTGCCATTCAGCCTGATTCAGATAGTTCCACACGTTCTCATATTTTCGTTATCCACAGGTCCTCAGATCTACGTGCTTCCTTTAATGTTCACATGCTAATGAAAAGGATGCTAAATGGCCACAGTAAGAGAAGAACATTAACAAATCTTCAGGTGTTGCTTTTGGCGAAATATTAAGGACCTGAACTCTAAACTGAACAACAGCCCTGAAAGAAAAGTTTGTGTAAATCTACTGGCGAAGCTGTTAATTAAGGAAAAGAATAAATAAGACTGTACATCAAGACAAGATAAAGTTATTCCAAGCATCAGCTTATTCAAATGCCTCCAAGACAAGGTTAGAATACTTCTTAATACTGTAAAGACGAATAAAACCTGAAAAATATTAAAATGTTTAAAATTGAAGATTTAAAAATTTGGGATCAGATAGTAAAGGTGAGGATGGCTCAGTGCCGTAACATGCTTTAGGCGGACGCCCTTCTCACATAACTTTTTGTGAATTGTTATCATTCATCACTTCCCGCTTGCTGCCTGAAGGATCATGGCTGTCCCAGTAAACCATCCTGCTTATTTATACTTAGTTCCGAATTTAACTAAAGACCTTTTTGATGACAGTGGAACTAAGTCCAGAATAAATTGGCCCATCGACGGATACTTTCAGATGCGGATAGCGTCATATCTGTATCTGCATCTCAAAATATTTTCAAATATCGAATTTACACATCCGCGGATACGGACAAATATTGAGTAATTATTTTATCCGCTAACGATTAATAAATGAAGAAACAAAAACGAAATTTTTTGTTTTAATGTAAACTATTTTATGTTCCATTGACTATTAAAATGTCAAAAATACACAAATATGATGAGAATAAATATTTTTAAACAGTTAACATGCATTTATTTAATACGTATAATATGAACTTCTAACTTAATAATTAATAAAACAATAAATAATAACTTTCATGTTCTAAAATACACGTAATTTAAGCTATAATTATAAAAATCTTGACGAATAATTTTCGGATGTGCATGTCTTCGTATCCGCATTCTTTGTATATGCTAGTAAGATGGTAAGAACGATGAACACAGAAATATTTTCGAACTGTAGTCACAAATGAACTTCCATTCCTTTTTTTAAACCTTGGTTAATTGATTTGTTCTTCAATCCCAATATCTCGAGAGATAGATTATTTAAAGACTTACCACTTAAAAATTAAAATGACTACAAATTAAGGTGAAACAAAAGGACAGTATTTTGGAGTAGCTACTTGCTATTGGATCTTGAGGAATTGCAGTGTCAAGAATTCTGATTGAACTGATAACTGGGTCTTCAAAGAAATGCAAGTCGGGTTTAAAAAGTTATCTCATTAAGAGAAAGAGTGGGTTCGGAAACTAAAGGCCCAATAGTCAAAGACAGGATAAAAGGCCTGGAGTAGGCAAATTTAGTGTATGTAGCCTATGTAAGGAAAAATAAAATAAAGTCTTGGGTTGTAGTTGGGTTACATTAGTTAGGTTGGAGGAGGCTGGGGTAAAAGTAAGTTTAGAGATGTGATGGTGGGCTAATGGATATTGTACAAGTGAAAACTGGAGCGGTAGTTCATTAGGTCTGCAGAGACGTCGGGATTATGGGAATTGGGTTGGTTGAGCAATGAGGAGCTTGTGGGGGCCTGTTTCTGCTTGGGTTTGTAAAGAAATTTGACAGTTAATTTTTTGTTCTTTGGATAATTATATAATTTGATTATATAATTCAACTCGTAGAACGGATCTTGATCGAAATAAAATAGGTTTTTGACTTGTTTTTAATGATATTTGTTATACTGGGATATACGTAATATTATAAATACATCAAATATGTATAAATAAAAAATTCATAAGACAGGTATTTAAACAGTTTGTGCTACGTATGCATTCGTAACCATGAGTATTTAATTGTGTTAATAAATACTTGTATCTTTTATTTAAAATTACATTTTCTTTACCACTACAGTTATTTTAATTTATTATTAAAATTTCTTGCACGTTACATTTTTATTTAACTTAACTAAAGTTGTTCGATGGACGTCGTACCATGATTTAAGCATAACCAAAGCAGAGTTTCCACATTGAAGCTCAACGGTATTATCAAGTTAAGAAAATTGTGTAAGATTATAATAATGGTATTTTCTATTGACCTTAATAATATTAACCAACATAAAACTATCAAGTGAGTCGTTCTACAGGTAGCTAATAAACATCAGTACATAACCCTTTGGTGCCTCCAACAACCATGCGTAATAGATTGTCTAACATTTGAAAAGTGTTACGTACTCTACTGTCAAATGATGTATCGTTATCCAGTCTCGATACATTTTAGTAGGAATATTTAAGATGACATGTTAGTTTATATGGTAAATCACTCGTGATTACAACAGCTGTAATTGTTATCACAAAGTAGTCCATTTATGAATTTTCTATCAAATTGTTATTTTAATTAAATTAATTAATTAATATAACATGTTATATAAAATATATAATAGACAGAAAACGCTTTTTATTTTAACAAGATCGATTATCGAGTTAGATAATGTGCAGTTAAAGCGCTTGGTAGATTCAATGTGGCAGAGGTGCAAAAAGTCATAGTGGAGATACAGCGAGGATTTAGCAGGATATGTCAGATGACTTTAAAATAGCATATAAAACTCGTACTTAATGTTATTACAAATATATAAATGGTAATTAAATGAAAAATTAACATTCTATTGAATTATAATTAATACATAAATAATTTTAAATAAAAACATGTGTGAATATATTATAAATAAACATAAAACTGTTATATAACATAATTGAATTTGGTATAATATTAGAGAATTTTCATTTTTGAAAATATATTAGAAATTTAAATATATTAATTTCATAATTTTTATAATATATAAACGTCATTTTTCTATACATTTATTTTAAAGAAGATATAGCGGAAATAGCAGAATATAGCGGGTAAAACGGGATATAGCGGAAATAGCGGGGCTTAAAGCGAAAAAAACTATATTTGGGCTATATGAAAAAATCGTAGCGGTAGCAATCCGCTGTGAGATATAGCAAGGTTATAGCGGAGAAATAACAGGGCATTAACTGCACATGTTAGATATGTGACGGCCCTGACTCGACCTTCGAAAATCGGCACCGAATACGACACTCGTATTTAAATGCCGTAGATCCAAACGTCGAATCTGGTTCGCTGGAGCTTATAACACATTGAGTATCACAACACAGCGGAAGGAAAATAATATCAATATATATATATATATATAACATTGATACAATGATAGATACAATACCTGGTACAATATGACACAACAGAATGATACAATAGATATCAATAAGACACAGCGGAAAGAATATCTTCAATAGAATGCATCCCCAAATCCAATGCTCCAATCCAAAGCGAGCTCGAACCACCATCACGTTTCATAAAGATAAGCAAGTACAGTCGTGATCCAAAGACTGGACTAACTCCAGATAATCTACTAAATCTGACTATCTGAAAAACCCAACACTAGACTGCCCGTGTGAGAAATTTGTGGGCACCCAGAGTTTAGGAAGGAAATAATAAACTCCAGGTCAGTCATGAGACTGGTATGAGTAAACAAAATAGTTTATCTTTTAAAAAAAACAAACAATAAAGGATTTAAAATAAATCTGCAATGCTTCTTATAAAATGAACTAACATAAGGCCTCCTGCCACACACACAATGCAAACGCAGAATTGGAGGAGATTTCTCCTTATGATAGTAAAATATGCTTGATACGAGAAAATTTATTTGATATTATACTAGTGCATAGTGTAGAAAACCATTTTGAAAGTATAGTATAAATCTTAGCCAGCATAGGCATTTCGCACTTATGCCTACTGTAGCTACCATGTTCAATAGCAGGTTACCACCACATTCCATGGCAGGTTATACAACTAAAACCGTACATGGCGCGTATTGTTTTGATTGGCTTTCCAACAAATGGTCAGGCAAGGAACTTCCTACTATCCATGGGTACGCCTCTGGTGGGACGTCCTGAGAACCTAACCGGATCTCTGCCAACACAAGGCCGGGTTACCTTAGTGACTAGGTAACTACTACTCGAGCATGCCATCCCCCGGTCCTTTGGGACCTTTATCTGAGACGCCTCTAAACCACAAAGCAATCATAAAGTAATAGATTTGCAATAACAACATGAGTAAGCATCTGGGCTGCATACCATTATACCACCCTTTTCCAGAAGAGAATGACACACCCTAAAGGGCGTGACCCTCATAACCTTGCCACATCTTTCCTGTTTCGACCATTTTCAAGGTGTGTGGTCCTGATGCAGTCTCGTCCAGAAAGCTATGCTTTATACAAAAGCCATGCTTTGATCACAAATGATCAATAAATGATCATCAACACACAACAACACTCAGCATGCCATACTACCAAGTTGGGAGTATATCACTGATAATCTTCAACTACATAACCTCTGAGCTCGTACGTCTCAGAGAAGGGTATTAAGCTAATAGAATAAATTCTCCGCCACCGACAGATATGTATTTGAAAGAAATCTTCTTTATATATCAAAGTGTAGTGTCAGACATACAACCATACAAGTCTGTCCCGGGTTCGAACAGAACCGAAGGAACTACCGAAGAAGCCCTTGCAATCGGGGTATCCACAATCCAGATCGGATTTCCCATCACTTAGGGAATCTCCATACCGTAGCTACTCGGTGCAGAGACAATCGATAGGTTATCCTATCGTTCTCGCAAATGCCCGGTCTTCAACACCGGTCTTCAAATGCAATCCATAACGTCGTATCACAATATGACACAAGGTCCTCTCCCGGCTAAACCGAATAGTGAGCGCAATATTTAAAATATATGGATATGGGATTTCAGTTAAGTCACAACTTCAAATAAAACCAAAACCTTTCTTCAAATGGTTTAAACAAATTACCATTTCAAATCCTTAAACAAAAAGATTTATTTCACAAAGTTCACCCAGTTTCACAAAGATCCATTTACGGATTTCAAAACAATTTCCATTTCAATTGGATTAACTCATTAAATCTTTATAACAAGGGTTTAATTATAGCTTTCAAACCCGTTATCAAAGATTTATTCATTACTTGGAAAACATTTTCATGTTAGACTTGAAATCCTTTTAACACAAATTGGAACCCCATTTCTTATATGAAGCTTTTATTTTTTTGAAAACAAATAGTTTTTAGTTCGAAAAAATCCGATTTTATTCATACAAGTTAAAATCTTGGGTCAATTTAAAGTCCCAAAACAACACTTTTAAAAATGGTTTTAAAACCTATATAAACTCATTTATAAGTGGAATAACCTTTTCAAACCCTAGTTTCCAAATCATAGAATTCAATTTTAAATATTGAATTCAAATTTAAATCAAATTATTTAAATTTCGAAACTCAATCAAGTTATTTAAAATAACTTTTATTTTTGAAATTCATTTTCAAAAACTTTTAATTCTAATTCCAAAACTATTTTGGATTCAAAAATTCAATCTTTAAAACAATTTCAAAATCTGTGACTTAACCCATTTCCATGTGCAATCCATATTTGTGTGTGTATGGTGTAGTCCTGGGGGTTTTACACAATGGTGCAACATCATCAATCATCATAGATTCAATCATATCAATCTCGATAAGCGGTATAATCCATAATGCTTATCTGCATTCACGGATTCACAGATAAATAATATAAATTTATCACAGATAAATAAATACATTCATCACAGATCATACTGAAATAATTCATAGCACAAAGCATAACACATCAGAAATATCAAACAGTTCAACAATCAATAGAATTTAAACATCCATAAGTAAGCTCAATTAATTATATGATTAATTTAAATCAGATAAGTTATCAATCAACATTAATTAATTTCAAATCATTTTATTAATTGTCCTTTAATCATTTATTAATTAAATCAATCAACCTTTAATTATTAAATAATTGACCTTTTAATTATTCAATTATCCTTTACTTGATTCACTTACTTATTAAAAATCTTTAATTAACCCCTTTAATTATTAATAAATAACCTTAATTATTAATTAACAGACTTAATTTATCGATTACTAATTCTTAATTAACTTACTTAATTAGTCAACTACTACATACATTAATTAACTTTAAGTAGTTAATTACAATTTTATTTATCATTTAATCATTGATTAACCAATCTCTAATTTCTATTATAAAGTAATCATTCTTAATTATCCATTTAATCACTTCAATCAATTATATTTGAAAACTTTCAAAGGTTTAATAATTAATTTAATATGAAATTTATTTCAAAACCACATCAATTATTTTCAAATCATATTTGAATTTTAAATTCAAGTTTAAAACTTGTTTTAGAAAACTTATTAAAAAAATTACTTTTAAAACTTATATTGCTTCTGCTTTAGAACTTAGCTTCTTTTGCTTTTGAAAAAATTATTAACTTGCACAGGAAAAACCCGAGCCTATCCTTAAATTACCCGAGCCAGAACACTTCATTCCCAAGATAATACTCGAGCCGAACTCAAAATCTTCCCGAGCTTCAGTTTTCTCTTGTTCAAAATTTAAAAAAAATTGTTATACTGTATACATTCACATACACGAGAATAAACTTGAGCCCAATCTCTTCCTACCCGAGACCAACCCCAAGGCAAAGTTCTCCTCCATGAAACCCAAATCCACTGACACTACCATCACCTGTACACGTGCACAGGTGATCGGATCGCCTCCGATCAACTTCGCCGACGTCAACAAGTCCTCGACGATCCTTTCGACTAGCATAACCCCTCGAATTGATGAATTCGACGACAAAAACGAAAACGAGCCATTTGATCAAAAATTGGAACCCCACAGATCAACAAAAGCTTCATCGTGAGGACGATCACGTCCACGGGAGGTTGCGTGATTTCGCCTGAACCACTGCCACCATTTCCTCCTTCCATCCCCCAGGTCCGTTGACCTGAATCGCCTCGACCACAACAAATCACCTCCATATATTTCATCGGCAACTCTGGGTTGTTAAACCCTACTAGAGCTTCGCCGCGCCACCATGGTGACTTTTAATTTCTTCGAACATTTTTCTGATGAATGTCATCATGCCAGCTTCGTTTACCCATGATCACGACACTCGATTTGTTGTCGATCGACGAGGATCAATCATAACGAGTTTTCCGTTCAACTTATAATTTCTAACTCAATTCAAAGCTAAAAATCTTAATTCGACTATTAAAATTCATGATTTCCAAAGGAGGTTTAGATTACATAGGTGAAATCGAGAATCATGAGGTTCGAATTTATCGTATTTCAGAGTTCCTACTGTAACCTTCTATTTTTCAACATATTTTCGAAACATTTTTGCTTAGAAATACTTTTAAAGCTTAATTCATGAACAAACACACAATCTTTTTTTGTATTTTAAATTCTAATAGTTACTAGATTAAGAGATAAAAATTTATTTACAAATCTGGGTTTTATAAAGAAACAGGAACAGAGGTATCACAATGTTAGAAGCACACACAGATTCACCCATTTACATATACACACATTTCCAGATATTCATAAGCAACTAGTTCAGAGATTTAATTTTTTTTTTTATAGACGTTACTCACAGATTTGGGAAGGCAAAACAAAGCTTGCTATGTTGAACAAAGTTCTTCTTTTTGGAACAGGCTTGAATTTTTGCTAGCTGAAATCTTCTTTTAATCTCACTTTGTTGTTGAATGAATTGTTTAAGCTAGTAGAATAATGATGTTTAATTTTCTGGTTTGCTAAGTTTTCACTGAACGAACTGGACAAAGAGTAGATGTAAATATATAGAGAAAGACTGTGTACAAGGAAGGCATTTTCTGGCGCAAGCTTTTTCTTTGATCAGATTTTTTTTCTTGCCTACATTTTTTTGACCAAAGATATTTTTCTTTGGAGGCTGATATGATTATTGCTTCGGCTAAGAAGATAGTAGTAAATACATATGTTTCCTTCTTAGTATACATACTCATCCTATTTGATTTTTTGTATGTTCTTAGATTTTTATTTGTATGTAGATTTATTTTTCTTCTTGCATACACTTATTTTCTTATCTTGCTTTCACAATCATACACATATTGCTTTTGAACTTCTCTGGTTTCCATATTATTTTTTCTGGTTTTGAAAATGATAAATCTGATTACCTTCTTTAATTCATATTTTTTAAAATTAATTTCAAAAGAAAGGATAATATTGCCACATGTATCATTATGTTACACTTGTTTTACACTTGTATTTCTCATTAATTTAAAGCTTTTAAATAAATTTTATATTACATTTTTTCTTATTTTATAAATACATCTTCTTAATCATTATTATATACATATTATTTAAAAGAAAATGCTTTTCAAACTAACTACCCATAAATCAATCTACATAAATAATATTTTTAAACCCAAATCATTTTTCTAAGTCATTTATTTAAATTTAGATACAAATTCAATATTCAAATTCTAAAGTCAAATTCAAATTACTCATATATACATGCATATATATTTCAAATTCAAATTTATTCCAAAATTTATTCCAAAATTTACATTAACTATTAATTTAAATTGAATTCAAAATTAGGATCGCTACGAGATATATAAAACAATTATATTACTACCCCTACGACATACCTCTAACTCTATCATATAGACCATTTTCGTAGTACTTTGAGTCCACGGATGGTTGAGGCTCCAAACCAATTTTTTTTAGATCATCGGATAGAGGTTCCTCTTGATGATGTGTATTATTATGATGAAGCCTTCTAACTTGATATTAGCATTCCTTAAATAGTTTAATTCCTCGTTTGTTTGACTTTACATACAATACTTTAATTAACTTGTTATACATATAGAATTTGTAGATGGATGTCAACATGCATCGCCATCATCTTTTAATTTCACCATGGATAGTCATTATTGTAGTTTTCATCATGGTTTGTTTATCTTTTACATATCTATGTGTTTAGCTTATGTTGTTAAACTTTTATATTGTTGTATATTTATTATACTAGTATACAGTTTATACTGAATATAAGTATGAACATATCCAGCTTGCACACAAACATTGTAAGTGAATGTGTACTCATATCATATTGTTATATCATTTATTATACTATTATACTCTTAAACTCAAAAATACATGAATGTATACTAAATATTATTAAAGTATAATAAATATACAGATCATATATGGCATAACAGTATACTGAATAATCGTATAATATATATAACAAAGTATATATGTATTGAATAATGTATATAATAGTAATTTATCTAATTAAACATATCCTGGATCAACCTGCAAAGGTACAAATTCGTTCCATTCGATCGTATACACCAGTCGGATGTGATCATATAACCAATCGTCATGTCGACCCCATACCTAATCATTAATGATTCCAAAGGAATCGGCTAGTATTCGATTTAAGTCTCGATCTTCGCCTTGCATCCCGCCTCCCTGAGTAGTCCAAAGCCTCCCTAAAGTCGTGCTAAGACACCACAAAGAACCGCATATGAACGGGGAACAAATTCCTCGAAGTTGTTTACTGCTCTGGGGTTCAGTCGACTAGGCATTTCATTTAGTCGACGGAGCCCAATCGAATGAATCTAATTATCCTAGTCTTCTGTTTTGGAATCTCTCTTGCCCAATATTTCCACACTAGTTCAGTCGACTGAACTTTTATTCAATCATCTAAAATTGCCAGGTACTGGCAATGAACCTGGGCAGGGAGTAAATTCCCCAAACCATCGCTGATTCACGTGCAGTTTCCTTCGATGCTTCGTCTAATGAGTCAACTTTCCTCCACAGCCTGACTCCACCACGTTGGACTTCCACCAGGGTTACTTTTTTGATGATGTTTTAAAATTGAATTCAATCAGTATTCGAAAAACGGTTTCGATACAAAAATCCACTCTTTGCATGAGTAGAGTTCAACAGGCGATTATAGTTGTAAGCTACTATGCTACTAAATGAAAGTTACTATGCTATAGAATTGTGTAATATGGATAAACTACTTGTGCGGAATATAAACCAAGTAAGGCAATAATTAAAGCAGTAAAGAAAATGGCACCAGAGATTTTTATACTGGTTCAAACTCCCGTTCTATGTCCAGTCCCAGAATCCTTCTGGAATTAAACTAGCAACCCTCACTTAATCCGGTGAAATATGTGTACACCACCTAAGCAACCGAATAGAACTTCTACCACCTAAGCAACCGAATAGGACTTCTACCGCCTGAGCAATCGAACATAACTTTTTTACAAATAACAAAAGTATCTGGCTGTAGTGTGCTCTTTGAATAGCACTGATATGTCAATTAAGTACAATCTTCCTATAATCTTCTCCTTTATGATATGTAGTGAAATATGCTTGAGAATTGTGGAAGACAAAGTGATTAACAATCAGAGAATGTAAGCAGTTTGAGTGTAGTTTGAAAATAGAGAGTAGATAAGAATTCAAGAATATTAAAATCGGTTTCAGTTAATTGTTTGTTGAAATCCGAAATCTACTTATAGAAATTTAAAAGCTGTAACCATTGTCGAAAGGTAATGATGAAAAGAAACAGGTGTAATTGTTGGTTCGAAGATGTTTCTCTTCGATGAAGGGAAGTGTCTTTTCATAAAAAATAGCCATTGAAAATATTCAACCGGCTGAATGAATTTATTCAGTCTTTTGGATTTTAAAAATCGAAAATAGCAAAAAAAATAGGCTATTTTTGGCCTAATTCAAGTGGCTGAATGAAACCATTCAGCCAGCTGAAACTGCATAAAAATTTATGCTTTGTTTCAGCATTCAGTGGTCTGAATGATATTATTCAACCGGTTGAATTCTGTTGATAAGCAAAAGTTACCATTTCTCATTTGGTTAGAGCACTTACCTTTTAAACTAGTGAACTGGGTTTAAACCCCGCTAAATTTTTGAAAACTTGATTTTTCATTTAAAATATGAACGTATATGTGTATATACCATTTTGAGAAGATTTTAACATTTGTAAACTCTAGACATGATGCTCTATGACTAATAATACTTTATTTGTTACCTTTGTCTTGTCTCCATCGTGTATATCTTTCTTGTATCTCCATATACATACTTTTATCCTTTTTTTTGTACTCTGTATCTTCATTTTGAATGTATTTGTTTCTCTCTTTTTGATGTTCATGTACCTGAAAATTAGCTTAGAGATTCTTTGGAATAACTATATCATTGTTGTCATTAAAATCCAACAATTTAGGTTCAAACCTTCTCCTCCTTTTTGATGATGACAACTATACAATTTAAAAAATATATTCATTCTATATATAAAACAATATTAATATGTTTAAAACTCCCCGTAAGTATAACTTCTCCCCCCTAAGTATAATATCTCCTTCAATACGCATATGAATTTGTCCCCCTTTGTCATTATCAAAAAGAATGAGGGAATATATTAAATCATAAAATATCTTGTAAATAGCGGGATAAACTCAATATTAATTATGAAGAAAAATACCATATTTGTTGAAGTCCATATTTCATTATAAGCATGTAATTCTATTAAACGTATGGAACATCCTTTAAAATTTTGAAATCTATCATTTTCCTTTTGTTTCTCCAAGTACCTGCAACAAATAATAATCATTTTTGGTACCCACTACTATGTTAGGGTCAGGGGGTTAGGTCTTGGGAAACCATACCCATCTTGATCATATCTTAATACTCTTATATTAGCTGGAATCCATATCTTAATACTATTACTCATTAGCTTAGTACTTGAAGAATAATTTCTATCATTTCTAAACAAAGTATTATTATGACTGTAACTAGTTTTAAAACAATCTTGGTTACTAGTAATAGCACTAAAATTAGTATATAAGAATGCATATCTAGTACTATTTTTACTTTTAGCTTGTTTATAACCTGAACCGCTTTTATCATTATGAGCTTTTGAATTTGTAACTAAGGAAGATAAGATATCTTTACCTTTGTTAAAATTTTGATTTTTGTATTTAATCTTTAAAAATTTGCTTTAGAATCACAAACTTCTTTTTGAAAAATATTATAATTAACTTTTAAAATCTCACATTCTCTAGATAATTCTAGATTCTTTTTAATTAAAGCTTCATTCTCTTTTTCAAGAGACAAAATTAAAGAACTAGAATTATTTAAAGAATTTTCCAAAGATGTATTTATATTTTGCAAAACATTGATTTCCTCCAAAAGATCATTGATTTTATCTTCTAACTTCTCATTTTCTTTTTGTAGGAAATCCTTTTGTAAAACAAGTTCTTCTACGGTATTTTCAAAACATTTAGTTTGTTTTACCAAAAATTTGTTTTCCGCTTTTAAATTGGAAACTTCTTGCTCACAATCTTTTAACTTAGTTAAAGCAATTCTATTAACTTTATTCAAAGTTTTACAATCTTTTAATAATTCATCATGTGCTAACAGAAGATCTTTATATAAAGAATCTAAACATACCGACCGTGATCTGAGTTTAGCCATGAAGCATTTGCTTGTTTGTTCCTTCGATTTTTCTTTATTGTTCTTCCTCTTCTTATTGCCTCGACTAGAACTCTTTGTAGCCATTTGTTATAAGATATTGTTACGATCTCTAGAATCTGAGGCTCTAATAACAAATGAAGGTGCTCCGGTACCAAATGAAAGTGACTATGCTCTGATACCAAAATGAAAGGTACTATGCTCTGATACCAAATGAAAGTCACTGTACTATATGATCGTGTAATATGGATAAATTACTTGTGTAGAATATAAACTAAGTAAATAATTAAAGCAGTAAAGAAAATGACACCATAGATTTTTATACTGGTTCAAACTCCCATTCTACGTTCAATTCCAGACTCTTGGAATTAAAATAGCAACCCTCACTTAATCCGGTGGAATATGTTTACCCCACTTGAGCAACCGAACAGAACTTTTACCACCTAAGCAACCGAATAGGACTTCTACCGCCTTAGCAACCGAACATGACTTCTTTACAAATAATAAAAGTATCTGACTGTAGTGTGCTCTTTGAATAGCACTGATATGTCAATTAAGTATAATCTTCCTATAATCTTCTCCTTTATGATATGTAGTGAAATATGCTTGAGAATTACGAAAGATAAAGTGATTAACGATCAGAGAATGTAAGAAGTTTGAGTGTAGTTTGAAAATAGAGAGTAGATAAGAATTCAAGAATATTAAAATCAGTTTTAGTTAATTGTTTGTTGAATTCTGAAATCTATTTATAGAGATTAAAAAGTTGTAACCATTATCTAAAGGTAACGATGAAAAGAAACAGATGCAACTGTTTGTTTGAAGATGTTTCTCTTCGATGAAGAGAAGTGTCTTTTCATAAAAAATAACCGTTGAAAATATTCAGCCGATTGAAGGAATTTATTCAGCCTTCTAAATTTTAAAATCGAAAACAGCAAAGAAATAGGCTATTTTTGGCCTAATTCAGCCAGCTGAATGAAACCATTCAGCCGGCTGAAACTGCATAAAAATTTATGCTTTGTTTCAGCATTCAGCCGTATGAATGATATTATTTAGCCGACTGAATTCTATTGATAAGCAAAAGTTACCATAGCTCATTCGGTTAGAGTACTTGCCTTTTAAATTAGTGACCGGGGTTCGAGCCTCGCTCCATGTTTTTTTTGAAAACTTAATTTTTCATTTAAAATATGAATGTATATGTGTATATACCATTTCGAGAAGATTTTAACATTTGTAAACTCTAGACACGACACTTATGACTAATAATACTTTCTTTGTCACATTCATCTTGTCTTTATCGTGTATATATCTTCTTGTATCTCCATATACATACTTTCGTCCATTTTTTGTACAGAGTATCTTCATTTTGAATGTATTTATTTCTCTCTTTTTAATGCTCATGTACCTGCAAATTAGTTTAGAGATTCTTTGAAATAACTGTATAGTTGTTGTCATTAAAATCCAACAATTTAGGTTCTACAATAGCGACCTGCCTTCCTCTAACATGCTAAAACCGAAAGGGACAACAGATTAAGGATCTTCTGGCTAATTTAACACTAAAGGGGGGGTGAATAGTGTTTAATGGATTCTAAGACTTATATGAACTAACATAAAAATCATGAAACAAACAAATGCATAACTTAATCATAGAAAAATTACATAATCAAACGCAGATGCGAAAAGTAAATAAAAAGCAGTAAAAGGGAAAGAGCACACCGGATTTTATACTGCTTCGGAGTTACCCCACATCCAGTCGTGTACCAAAGCAAACCACCTCATACAGATTTTTATTATACCAATGTCGAGATTGCATTCCTTCATTTCTAAAGGCCTTGAGGTACCCTCATATCTCACGAGTCCGGGGCTAACTCACTTGATTTACGGGCCACATGATTACCCAATTGATATCTAGGCACAACCATACCTTATAGAGAGACTTGATAAACGTTTGATTACAAATTGATCCTTTAACTCTAAATAGCACTTTGATCTTCGAGAGAGGGCAGAGAATCAAACAAGAATGAGATTATAATTTGATTCACTTAAGAATTCGGCAGAATGTCGGCACAATCTTAAAAATATGAAAATTATAGAGTATAGATTTGTGGAGAATAAGAAGTGAAGAAAATAAGAAATTAGTTAGTTAAAAAATTCGTTTGTGAAGCCTATTTGTAAAGCTCCAACGGTCATAACCATTCGCGATGAGATTTAAACGAATAGACACTTCTTTTGAAAATTGAAACTTTTGAATTCAACGACCACCATGTTGACATGGGGTATCCGATGATGTCGAAATCCCTATGTAAAAAACAATGTAAAATTTGTTTTTGAAAATGAAGTTTAAAGCAAGAGTTTATTTTAAGACAAAAACAAATAATATTTTAAGGCTAAAACATCTTTTTGAAAAATCATTTGAAAAGATAATTTTAAGGCTAAAATATTTTGAAAAGTAGTTTTGAAAATCATTTTGAAAAACCATTTTAAAGTAGTTTTGCAAGCTTCTTCCTACAGAATATCTCATCACATCAGGACTCAAAAACTTATACAAAACCAGGATGTTTGTGGATTTGTAAGTCACTTGTCGTAGGTTTGTAAGCTACTTGTTGTGGGTTTATAAGCCACTAAGAAGGTAGAAATTGGTTCCATCCCAAATGAAGTTCGGAATGAAGATTTCCATGCTATCATGAAGTTTTAACACAAACTAGACACATGTCTTGAAATCTTGATGTTGATACTCTAGAGTCTTGAGTCTTGAGTCTTTATACTGATCAGTCTTCAGTAATCAATGTCTGCATATACATATCTATCTAGACAATAGTGTTAATATGTATTTTATAATAATTTAAGTTTAAAAGGTTGTTTCCATCAAAACCAACATCTCAGTTCCTAACAATCTCCCCCTTTTTGGTGTTGACAACATGTGTTATAAAGTATACTTATCATAACATAGCTCCTCCTATCATAACTCCCCCTTACTCCAAGCCAACTATTATTTTATAACTTCTCCCCCTTTGTCATCAACAAAAACTTCTAATTAATAAATTCCCTGAACTTAGATACAAGATAATCAACCACAACAAAATAGAGTAATTCATATATAAGTGTAATAAGTGCTAAGTGTGGTCATGAGTGTAATCCAAAAAGTAAATCAATCATCAGCCTATCATATATACAATAATTATTCAATCCAAACATATATACAAACCATAAATTAAGTCAATCAAGTTTAAAACACACCAATCAAATCAACCAAATAACATACAGAACGACTATACATTCCTTGGTATTTCCACCCATCCATCTTCTCCAAAGATAGGGTCTGCTTTGATGGCATTCCATTCTTCTTTGCCTTTGTTGAGAGTGACTGGTGGATTTCCTTCGAGATCGTCCTTGTTAAGGGCTGAGATCATCCAACGAAGAGTGTTAAAATGTCTCTCTTGCTCCTTAATCATCTGTATTTGACTCAATTCTAAGTGACGCTGATTACGAAGTATGAATGTAAGAACATTCTTAACGGAAGTGAGAGTTTCTTCAAGATTATAACTTTGATTCTTAATCGGAGAAGCCATAATTCAAGAAACAGGAAACTATGAAAGAGAGTGATTAGAGATGAAGTTTGACAATTCATTTTGGAAGAAACAGATATAAATAGAAGTAGAAATTCGTTTGAAATGAATAGGCACAAGTTAGTTACATGAAAATAAAATAAGCATTTCACTAAAAGGACAAAGTTTGCAGTCCAATTAGTTTCTAGGATACACATCCACAGAAATTAATTTCAAGGCCAAAATCAGCAGAATAATTACTTTTAAGGACAAAGTCAGTAGTCCAATTACTTTCAAGGGCATAATTTTATTGGTTTTTAGGCCTTAGAAACTAATTATTCTGCATTTTGTTCTTAAAAGTAATTATTTCAGTTATGTGTCCTAAAAACTAATTGCATTTGTTAAAGAGGCCATTGTGGTTAATTTTCACAAAATAAAATTTGAAAGGGTAATTATTTTCTGTCCATTGGATGTCGACATGGGGGATGGTGTATGTCGACATGCCTCTGCCTAAAATGACATTTGCTTTGTTTTGAATATTATGAACGAATCTATTAAACTAAAGTTTGTATACTATAAAAACAAGCAATTATAGAAACAAGTGAAGTTGAATAATAGGAAATGAAAGATTTCATTAATAATTTTAGTCAACATTACATAGATAATATAATATTAACTAAAATAAAGAAAATACAAAGATAGAACATAAGATAACATAAACTAAAACTAGTTAGACGAAGATGAAGAATATGACAGTCCAAGCTTTCTACTAATTTTTCCGAAGAACTTGTCGATTTTAGTGGAAATCTTATCCATTTTCTTACTCGTTGATCTTTTAAGTGTCTTTTGATTTTCCACTATAATTCTTTGATTATTGAGAATGGTCTTATTGGATGGATTAGTGGGATTAGTAGGATAATCAGTATTTTCTAAGGAGGTTTATTGATCTTCCTCTTCCTCCTCTTCACTTTCATTCCTTCTTCTTCCACTTCTTCTTCTTCTTCTTCCATTTCTTCCATCTCTTCATGAGAAAGTCTCTCTTCCTTTTTCGTAAGCTTTTCATATGGTTGAAACACTAATGGAATTTGCATAAGGGAAATGTTTCCATGGTTGAACACTTTTCTAGTTATAAATTCTTCCCTTTTGAAATCAACTCCAAAGTAATTAAAAATTCGGGTGAGATGAATTTCATGATATAATGTGTTTTCACCCATAGTAAAATTATTGGGCCTTAGCTCATCAAAAATAACTTGAGCCCAATTAATATCATAATTTCGAAAAATTGCAAAAAGAGCTTTGCAAACTTTCAAAGTCGGGTTTTTGTAGTTTTTCGATCTTGGTATAAGAGTGTGTTGGATAAGAAGATCAACAATTCTTGCTTTTGGACGAAAATAACAATTTTTGAATTTGAAATTATCATCCCCTACAAAGATGTGATGAAATGTCTCTCGATTATTTTCATTGATTTGAAATTCCAAGAGATTCCTTTCGGTATACTTATATCCCAAAATATTTCCCAAAATTTCACAATCCAAAACAATTTGTGTTCCTTTAACACTACTCCAAATTTGTCCTTCTTCCCCATCATAAAAATCATGATTCAAATTCACATAAAACATCTTAACAAGATTTGGATAACATACAAAATCATTTTGTTTGTTATCAACTAAAGTAAGAATAGAACATTGTTGAAAAAGATTTTCAATTTCATAAGATGGAAAAACTTCAAAAATAGAAAATTTTTCCGTATGAATTTTACCAAAGTTTACATAGTTCATGTAAGCTTTGATAGCTTCCGGGTTATTAAAAAGAAAGTTTTTGACAGATTTTGGAAGCCAAATGGTGTTAAGAGTGCTTGAAGAGGCCATTGAAGAAGTTTGAGAGGAGTTGAAGATAATGAAGATAAGTTTGAAATAAAAGTGAAAAGTGATGATAAAGAGAGTGGGATAAATAGAGATTCTATAGACATGTTCTCTGGTCAAGAGACATCTTTCCAGAGCATTGAAGTTTGTGAAAAGATGGAGGGAAATTCAAAAATTTGAATTCAAATTTTGAAATCAAATTTGATGGGCATGTCGGCATAGGGTATCCTTGTATGTCGACATGTGCCTATTGAATCAAATGACAAGTTTCTATTCCTAATTTCTAATAAATACGTATATTATATCCTATATTCTAATATATAATTCCTGTAATTCCTGTCATAACATTAAATATAATAATACTTAAATATTAATAATTTAATATTTAGAATATTATCAAAATAATATTATTTTTGAATTTAAAATTAAACTTTCAAGGGATAAATTTGTATTTAAAAATTCAAGGAATTTTAAAAAGAATCAAGTAAACAAACAAGCATCCATTCAAACAAGAAAAATTAAAAAATGTAAATGCATGCCTATTTTTAGATCCATACTCCCATCATCATCTGATTCATGAATAGCAATGAAACACAGATTCTTTATTTCATCGTCACTGGATGATGAGTCTAAATCATCAAGAGTTGCTGTGTATGCTTTCTTTCTTTTCCTTGATGAGTCATTGTTTGGAGGGAACAACTGTTTATTTGGATACGAACAATCTTTTCTATGATTGCCGACCTTATTGCAATTGTAGCATCTATCATTATTGACGTTCTCCGTATTATTTCTGGAATTCCTTTGATCTTTCTTTCGTAATTATTTATTTTTCCATATTTTAGGAATTTCTGAAAGTTTCTTGTCATGAAAGCAATCCCCTCATCACTGTCTGGTTCTGAATCTTCAATTGTTGCATTGAATGCTAATGACTTCTTTTTTGTAGCCTTGTTTTCTCTTCTTCCTTGCAGTTGAACTTCATAAGACATCAGATTCCTAATTAGTTGTTCTATTTTAATTAAACTGATATCATTTGCTTCTTCGATTGCAAGTGTCTTTTGATCCCATTCTGCAGTGAGTGAATTTAAAAAAAATCTGACTTGGTCTTCCTCCGAAAAGCTTTTCCCAGTGCAATTAGTGAATGAACAATATCTTGAAATTTACATTACATGTCGGAAATGGACTCATTTGCATGCATTTTAAACAATTGAAACTGATTTGTTAATATGGAAATTTTAGTCCATTTAACTTTTCTTGTTCCTTCATGAGTACATGCAAAGTTTTTCAAATTTCAAATGCAGACTTATAAACCAACACTCTATTAAACTCATTCCTATATAGTGAACAAAATAATATATTCATGGCCTTTGAGTTATTTTGTGCAACACCCTTTTGCTCAGTAGTTCACTAGGCAAAATTGGTAGTTGGTTCAATACATTCAGTTTGTGTGATATTCCAAGTGTCTAATACTACAGATTGTAAATAAATTTTCATTCTACAACCCCAATATGCATAATTACTGCCATTGAAAAAAGGTGGTCTGACAGTAGACTGACCTTCTATAAATAAACTAGTGTTAGTGATAACAGAACTACTGCCAGAGTTGACATTACCAGTGTTGGTAGCCATTAAAACAATTTTTAAGTTTCAAATTATGAAAACTATGAAAACCAATGCTCTGATACCAATTGAAAGGGACGGGCGAATTAAGGATCTTAAGGCTAATTTAACACTAGAGGGGAGGGTGAACAGTGTTTAATGGATTCTAAAACTTAAACGAACTAACTTAAAAATTATGACATAAACAAATGCAGAACTTAATCACGGTACAATTATAGAATCAAACACAGATGCAGAAAGTAAATAAAAAGTAAAAGGGAAAGAACATACCAGATTTTATATTGGTTCGGAGTTACCCTACATCCAGTCCTATACCAAGGCAAACCACCTCATATAGATTTTTATTATACCAATGTCGAGATTACATTCCTCAATTTCTAAAGGCCTTGAGGTACCCTCATATCTCACGAGTTCGGGGCAAAATCACTTGATTTACGGGCCATAAGATTATCCAATTGATTTCCAGGAACAACCACACCTTATAGAGAGACTCGATAAACTTTTGATTACAAATTGATCCTATAACTCTGAATAGCACTTTGATCCTCAAGAGATGGCAGTGAATCAAACAAGAATGAGATTCTAATTTGATTCACTTAAGAATTCGACAGAATTTCGGCACGATCTTAAAAATATGAAAATTATAGAATATAGATTTGTAGAGAAGAAGAAGTGAAGAAATAAGAAATTAGTTAGTTAAAAAATTCGTTTGTGAATCCCATTTATAAAGCACCAATGGTCATAATCATTCGTGAAGAGATTAACACGAATAGATACTTCTTTTAAAAATTGAAACTTTTGAATTCAACGGCCACCATGTCCACATGGGGTATCTCATGATGTCGACATCTCTATGTAAAAAACAATGTAAAATTTGTTTTTGAAAATGAAGTTTAAAGCAAGAGTTTATTTTTAAACAAAAACAAATAATATTTTAAGGCTAAAAATCTTTTTGAAAAATCATTTGAAAAGATAATTTTAAGGCTAAAATATTTTGAAAAGTAGTTTTGAAAATCATTTTGAAAAACCATTTTGAAGTAGTTTTGCAATCTTCTTCCTACAGAATATCTCATCACATCAGGACTCGAGAACTTGTACAAAACCAGGATGTTCTTGAGTTTGTAAGCCACTTGTCGTACGTTTTTAAGCTACTTGTCGTGGGTTTGTAAGCCACTAAGAAGATAGAAATGAGTTCCATCCCAAATGAAATTCGGAATGAAGATTTCCATGCTATTATGAAGTTTTAACAAACACTAGACACATATCTTGAAATCTTGATCTTGATACTCTAGAGTCTTCAATCTTGAGTCTTGAGTCTTTATACTGATCAGTCTTCAGTAATCAATACCTGCATATACATATCTATCTAGACAATAGTGTTAGTATATATTTTATAATAATTCAAGTTTAAAAGTTTGTTGTCATCAAAACCAACATCTCAGTTCCTAATAAAAACGATGTACACGACCTCATTGCCTCATGTGTACGTGTGTCAATACACTCATTTGTGCATGCTTAGGCACATAAGTTCACGAAAACACATTACAACTTCACAAGTTACATTTCGGACTTCACTGGAGCGATTACTCGACTCGGTGTACTCTTACGCAACTTAGCACAAGCGATAGCCGCTATGGCCACGTGAAATGTCCGCAAAGAACTTGTATTCAATAATATATCTGTATAATTAAAAAATTGCATATATGTGTGTGTCTACATACACACATATAACACACAAACTTACAACAACTATGACTATGATTCACACAACATATTGATTGTTATATATCTTTAAATACACGTACATGTAAACTTTCCCATACTCATATACATACATGTATATTTAAATATGTAATTCATTTATTACTTAATTGTTTATTACTTTACTTATTGATCTTTTCAATAAAAGTAAAGATATCTATTTATGCTATTTTATAAAATCTTCAAACTATTTTAAAAATACAATACTAGCTTATAAATCAATTGCCATCTAAAACACTTAATTTGCTTCGTTGAAAATCAAGTATTCTTCAATTTACTGTTTTATAAAATATCATATCTATTTTATAAAATATATTCTTCCTTTATAAAATATTCAAACCATTTTATAAATACCAATTAAGCTTCATTTGTTATTTTTATAAAATATAATATCATTTTATAAAATATCTTTATTACTTATAAAAATCATTCTATTAAAAATATATTTGCAAATACTAATTTAGCTTCATTAACCCTCTAATCACTTTAATAATAAGTGTAGAGTTCAAAACTTGCTAAATTAGCTTACTAACAAATTTGAAAATCATTTGAATTAGTTTAATTATGGCCAACTAATGACATGCACTTAGTTATAACATGTAATTAGTCTCTAATCTATCACTATATCACTTATTAACATTAAATTAACCTAAAAATAATTTTCTTAGGTTACTAACTAATTTAAGAAACCTTTATTAAGGTCTTAACCAATAATGAGCTAACGTAATAATGTTTATAACACAAGTAAAAGCCCAAATCAACTCAAACAATCTTCAAATCACTTTAAATAATTGTATAATCATCAGTAATAAAAAATACGAATTATAAGGAGAATCATCTCACCCATTTTGCTTAAACCCAAGCCAAGCTCTATTCATCAAAAACCCACTTTTTGCTCACTTTAAGTCTTGAAATGCACACCAATACTCTGATCTGAGCCAATTTCTTCGCGGGTTTGGTAGAAAATTGGAAGAAAGAAGTTAGGGTGAATTTATTTAATTTTATAAAATTTATTTGATAGGTTTAGTATTTGGAGATTAAAGAGGGATTAAGATGAGACTAGTTGAGGATTAGAGCAAGTGGGAAAGAATGAAACGTGAATGGAGAGTGAATAAGAATAATAAAGAGGAGCGAGCTTACTACAGACAACTAATGGACCAAGCTCCAATTCTCTTTATCTGGCACTATTAATCCCCAAAATCATCAACTCCAAACATAGCAAAATTTATACTTATTTTACCCGCATTAAAACAGCGAACCCAATCGGTCATTTGTAAAAATTGAGTGTAATAGGCGTTCCGTCACTTAGGATTAAATATTTTAATTAATCGTTTAAATATTCAATCGTTAAAACTATGGGGTGTTACACACCACCTTAAAAGACTTTTGTCGCCAAAATTCTCTTGAATATGAGAAAGTAACATAACTGACCAAATTTCTCAAATCTCAGTTTCGAAAAATTCCAACAGTGCCTTCCCTTAAGCCATCAGCATAACGGAAACTCCCAAATTCGAATGTGATCACACTAGGAAATATTGTAACCTACGTCATCCCACATCCCCTAAAATTCATATCTCTCTTAAGAAAGCTTTTCACTTTTTAAATAACAATCAAATCAAATAAGTATTGAAATAGCTATACGTCAGCTCTCAAGTATCTAATTGTACTATACAAAGAGGATTGTATACCATCACAGAATTCAAACCCGTATAACCTGAGTGTCGTAACTAATATTACTATAGTCATACCTGACAACCAATTGGAGAGTAAGGTCAAGTTAGTCGACATCAAAATATACCACGGACCTCGAGTCACATCAAAATCCAATGGATTCGTATAGATCACATCTTGATCCCATAGTGGACATGGATGATATGCGATCATATAAATACGCACACATCAAAATTTAAGCAGTCAAGTACATATGGCAAGCAACAACCAATTATCATATAAGAAGACAAATACATATGGCAAGCAATAATCAAACAGTAGCAAACCGCAACAAACAACAATCAGACAATAACCAGTTATAAGCAACCAACAACAAGGCAACTGGTAAATCATAGCAAGCAAGAATAAACAACAATAACTAGCATACAAAATTATTAAACATGCAAGCGAGCAACCAACAAAAATCAACAATGATAAAAATCGACCAACAAAAAATCAAATAACAATACACAACATCAAATAGTTGCAACAACAGCAAGAAACAAGCAATAGCAAGCAATAAACAATAACAAGCAACAAACAATAACAGGCCTACAAAACAACTAAATATTTAAAAAGAGTCTATACCATCACGTAAGATAACTATCAAGAGTCCAATGCGCATGTCAAACCATAAACTCAAACGAGTCCATTCAACATTATAAAGAATAAACACCCAAGTGGTGTAACCCCTTCCGTGAACATAATACATGAATGACTATTACACCTCTCGATACGTAAAGGAAAACATATACGATATGTAGGATCATCGAGTCTCAAAATTCTAGAATAAATCCAGCAAGTAACGCCTTAACTCTCCTTTTCTTTCGAACAGAACTCATTATCCAGAGGAAAAAATTATACTAATTTAATCATCATAAAATAAAGATCTATAATTTCTTGGATTTTGTTGGGATAAAACTCATCTCAACCGCATAATGTTAATTGGGATAATATACTAAGTGCACTATGACGCTCATCTAGGAAAGTATCATCTCGTAACTTAGAAGATTATCCGAATTGCCACAAAACTAGTTGAGAAACCATTCCCCGAACTATCTCACAAATAATAATTATACTACACTAAAATTTTGCAATAACTAAAGATCATCCCAAACAACACGATGCCTGTTCCAACCATCCATTTTCTCTCAAGATTTTTGTTGTTAAATTAGGGTTGGCAACCTGGCTCTATTTGTGCGAACTCTGATCCAGTTTCTTTATCTGACTATGAAATCTACTTGCACGACTAAGGTCGTGCTTAAAAAACCTTTCAATCATCCAAGAATCCAACTCAAGTGCTCGTTTATCATATTCAAATAAAAAAACTCATTCCTAACTGGTGCAAATCACCTAGAAATACTGTGCTCAAACGATAGGTTAAGAATTGTTATGTAAATGGACCAATCTTTAGAAAATGCCCATTTTGGCACATGGGATTACTTCGATCATCTGAGCTTTATTGGTACAAAGAAAAACAATTACAACACGAACGATTCTAGACTAACGCCTATAAGTCATTAGCTCGGTCTCCGCTCAGTACTGGGCATCTACTGAACTCAACTTGAATATAAATCCAAGTCACACTTCATCGACCAACTCATTCAACTCGAAAGCTCGTGCATCAAGTTCGAATGGTAATACTATCAGTCGTTTCATCTAAGTTTTACAACTAAAGTTACTCATACAATGTTTATCTCCATTGAAGAATTTACCTACTATGAAAGGTGTCAAGTTTAGCCTATCTACCAAGTAATTAGCAACAGATAAAATATACCACTCAAGTGTTGGAGGAACAGAAGTGAGTTCCCAAAAATAGAGCATATCTCACTACATAAGCTCCTTTAGATCCTCCTAAGCACAAGCCTGCTAGGACCTGGTAATGCCTGAAAGGCATAAGTCATCAAAACTTATTCACCCTTCAAAAACGTAGGATAGTCATTCTTTAAGTGATCAAACAAACTGCAAGCACTTACGCTTCACTTTAGCTGGATGACATCTTATAGCAAAATGTCCCCATATGTCATGGGAGTGACATACTAGGCCAGCTTCTTCTTCGCATAAGCTCGATCTTCCTTGTATCATGGTCTTTACGCCTCGGTTGGAGTTTCGACTGCTTTCTACTTTCGTTGCCTCAACGGTATCTCATAAGCATTCTCATGGAGGAGAACCATCCCAATGAGATATTCAAAATCAGACCCTAACAGGGATAAGGCTAAGCATTGCATCCCCAACCAATGCTTAAGACCTAAGGCAAACCTCTTTGCCCACAACAACGGAGCACCGTCCATCTCAGACCCAAAAAAAAAGGTTGAATTGGCCAACTCCTTCACGGAAAAACTGCCTTGCTCGAGATGGATGAAATACTCAAGCTACATGTCCTTCTCGATCTCAGAAATGAACTAAGAACCAAAGCAACGTCTGAATTAATTCCAAATCGTAAGCCTGCTCATCAGCCACACAAACACTACATCCTACCCATCTAAAGTCTCCTTTCTTCAATGCTGAGAATAATCTTCCTTTTAAGCGTGTCGATACACTCATTCGTGCATGCTGAGGCACGCACGTTCACACAAGCGTACAACTTTACAAGTCACATTACGAACTTCACCGGAGCAATTAGTCGATCCAGTGTACTCTCACGCATCTCGGGCATGTGATAGTTGCGATGGCTATATGAATTACCCGCAAAGAACTTGTTTTCAATAATATTTCTATATAATCAAACTATTGCGTGTATGTGTGTGTGTATAAAGAACCAAACTTACAATAACTCTAACTACAATTCACACAACTATTGATTATTGTATATCTTCAAATACACATGTATATTTGCCATACTTATAAACATACATGTATATTTAAATAAATAATTCATTTGTTACTTTTAGTTACGAATCTTTTCAATAAAAGCAAAGATATTTCTTTATACTATTTTATAAATTCCTCAAACCATTTTATAAAATACAATACTAGCTTAAAAATGAATTTCTCCATCTAAAACACTTAATTTGCTTCATTGAAAGTCAAGTATTCATCAATTTACTATTTTATAAAATCTCATATCTATTTTATAAATTATATTCTTCATTTATAAAATATTCAAACCATTTTATAAATACTAATTAAGCTTCATTTGTTATTTTATGAAATATCTTACCATTTTATAAATTACCTTTATTACCTATAAAAGTCATGCTTCTATTAAAAATATATTTATAAATACTAATTTAGCTTCACTAACCTCTAATCATTTTAATGATTGAAGCAGAGTTCAAAACTGGTTAAATTAGCTTTCTAACTAATTTCAAAATCATTTGAATTAGTTTAATTATGACCAACTAATGACATGCACTTGGTTGGTTAGAAGTAAGGGGTGTTACAAAATATACACAACAGTGTCAAATTACGCACTTAAACCATAATCAAATATGGATCAGTTGTATTATGTACCATATCAAAATTCAAGTTAGCATTAACTAGCCATAAAAGTCATTTTATATTAATAACGTTCCACTAATTTCGCTAAACTTGGTTCTGAATTTCCAAGAGAATCTTGCACTATGTCGTGTATAATTTTTGAGTGTAGACATACAAAAGGAACTAAAACCTTTAGAATGGTAAACGCTGCCATGACAGAAAATTTGAGACTATCTAATACAATAGTTTATCAAGTGTTTCAAATTATAAAATAAGACATTCTTTTTCAAACAAGAACTGCAACTTTAGGTCGATTTCGAATCCAACTTTGATGATGCTTATTAGAGCTGCAGACCTCCTCCAAATCAAGTAAATGCATCTCTTCTCCATCCCTTGAATTATTATTTTGCTTCCAAGCTCTAACCTCCTTAAATGTTTGGTTACAGGGAGATTTCTCGGTTTAGTGTTGGATATAGCCGCTAGTAGGTTGTCGAAGCTTGCCACAATCATCTCTATCCCCATCAGATATGTGATTAGTGTGATTTATTATCTTGCTTTTGTAAAAGTTATCTCTTGATCTCGGGTTTCAATATTAAGTTGTGTACTTTCTTATAGGAATCTGCTCCACTCATGCATGTAGCCGTGCGAGCGGTCGTCCCTGCGCAAATTAGATAAGTACAAATTTTATTAGCCTCCATCATTGATTCGTTACTAATGTTATACTAATAATTTGCCTACTTCCCTTGCAGGAGTTCCTTCTGGTCTGAGTAGAGGATCGGCCGCCTCCTGTAGTCATGCTATCGAGATTGATTCCACTCCCATTATTAGCCACTTGCTTCCAATGAGCATTATTAAAATGGAAGGTTTTTCTACTAGTAATTTTATAACTATCAGTATAACGGGAAATTCAAGGTCAATATAAAGCTGTGTTGGTTTGTAGTGTGATGTAGAAATACATATGCCAAAGATTCAAATACGTGCTTCAACATCAGAAAGTTTGGAATTCTTCGTGTGTAATAAACAATAGGACAATGCTACAATATAGGATTCATCATCAACTTGCCATACATCATATGTCAAATCAGTGAGCAAAACATGTTAAACTATTTATTTCCATGCATGAGCATACAACATTGTCAAATGATAAAAGGCTAGCCAGCCAACTAGAGTAGTTGTCGTTCATTCATTTTTATAGTTCTATTTCAATACCTCAATAAAAATAATAAATAACCAACTAGATTAGTTCCTTTGTTATTAAGCTTTAATACATTACCACACAGATTTAAATAAATGTGTATTTAGTCTGTTATTACCAATCTTTGATTTCATCTTGTTAATTATAACAGACAAGAATCAGATCATTCATTATGCATGCGTGTGAGCGCGCGTAGAAACATACATACCCTACCACCCCACCCCTCTTACATTAGATAATTAAGGATTATCTTTTTATTTGCGACAAAAAAGTTATGGATGGTTTCATATAAGTTAGTGTGAATATGCCTTTATTCCAGAAGAAAAAGGAACGAAAATAAATGCACAAAACTTTTAATTTGCAAGACAAGAGAAAGATCAGAATAAACCTAGTTGGTTTTTCCAAAACTATATTGTAAAAGTTGCTTGATGTTTCATCCCAGAATGGCTATGTCTATCACGAATATTTTGATACAATGATTTATATTTTATTTTCGTAACAAAATATCTCAAACATCCATTGAAGCTAAATCAACTAATGTTGCATAAAATACACCATGTGCTGGATACATAATCAATTAAAATATAATGGCATTGCCTACTGAACTAAGAAAGCAACAACGGTTTTTCCCTTGAAAACCTTCAAGCTGCCATTCACAATTACATGCATCTCATTCCATCAATATCAAAAGGAAAAACATAGCTCATACAATTTGTACATAGATGGCATTAAAACCTAAGAAAGAAACTAAACCTTACTAAGAAAAATGATAGGGCTTACTCAATCATAGCCATCTCCTCAATTTCAGAAATTTCATTCCTGGAATATATAGTCATTGGTCATAAGCCACGATAAAAAGGAATCTAAGTCGTTGATTTACGAACATTAAATCTTAGTTTAAAGGATAAATTCCTGCTTGTTGCTGGCATAATTTCCCTCGCATCCGGTCTTAGATTACTGAATATTGTAAATTGACTGATCAAGTTGTTTACACCACATCCACTTATCCGTAAATTAATAAGTAGGCAGATAATGAATTATCCTTTTAATGATAATTATGGGAATGCAATTGTAGGTCTCCCGTGATTCTGAAATTTTCAATATTCACTTAATATTATGATTGCAAACTAGTCACGATAATTAAATTCAAACTATGATTGCAAACTTAATCTTATGTCCTTTTGTTCTTTACAAAATGAAGTATTTTTTTCCTCTCTAAAAGGAGAAAAAGAAAAATAATAAATTCAATAGTTGTCCAAATAAAACTGAACAATATAACAAGAGTCAAATGACAAATTCAAGGTACTTATGATGCAAACAAGAGTTTCACTTTGTCTGTAACATGCTGCAACAGGAAAAATAAAAATATTTACATGTCATTTATGTGTACTTGATGTTAAGTTTCTTGTAAAAGGAGTAGCTGTTACTAATGTTAAGGATAAAAATAACAATTCAACATATTATAAAATCTTCTTAAAAGCATATGTTGTGAATGTTCCTTGGACTATCATAAATAGGATTAATTGTCATTATATTTGTTTTTATTTTTTGAGTTTGGTTGTAATCAATGCTTTCAATTATATTAAACTCCCCACGGATACTATTAAAGTTAAGCTAAACAGGTCTTCTAATTAATTCTTGTGTTTGGTGGCATCTAAGAAACATATATTCTGCATGACAACTATGGAGCGTCTAATCCAAACTATATACTGACAGAATCTATCATTTTTACATGATATATCATAAAGAATGAGACATAATATACATCCTATGTTGCCAAAATAAAATTTAGAAGATGGACATAAAAACATTTAACCAACACTGGATTGTCTAACAGATATTGCAGTGTTTACCGGTAAAAATAAAAGACTAAACTCATCTATGACAGCATAGTAGCCTGCGACAAACATTGTTTATTTTTAGCAGAAAAATGTACATATTGATGATGACCATATACATCGGAACTGTATTAAAAGATTGTGAAGATGAGTTTATTTAGGAGACGAATGGCTCTAGGAGTTCAAGTAATTGCAGTTTTAATTAAGTAGCAACTCATTAAACAATTGTCAGCCCTCTTTAAAGTTGCATTATTGGATTCCATATAATTTTACAAGCGTTCTAGCAGCTCTCTTTAATGTACAATTATCGGTCCTCTTAACCTCCAAGTTCTATTCTTTTTCAATCTTTCTAAATCTAGCAATGAAAGAAAATGAATTCAAAAGGAAACCAATCAAATTCTAGTTCATTTGATTTTCATAGTTTCCTGCTCCTTACAATTTAATCATCAATAAAACATCTAAGAATGTAATAAAAAAAGTGTTTAACCATAAAAGTTAATGTAAGGATTTATAACTGCTAATTTAATTTATAAAAATTGAAATAAAAATATTATACATTCACATATGTAGCAATCGATTGGAGTCCTCCGAAATTTGCTATCCTTTTTTTAACGGCGCTTTTCACCGACAATTTTTTTTAAACCAAAACGGGTGTAGTTCGTAATGTCAGAAGGCAACACTCCATGGACAATAAAATATGTAAATAAGTTCGCACACATTTTGGAATGCAGAGGAGAGAGTGACTAAATTCAATTAGTTATAATATGAATTTTTTTTTCATAATAAATTTATTAATTATAACGAGTTCGGCTAATTGTAGTTATAGCTAGTTGAAGTAGGATGTTTATCACTTGGAAAAATGCAAGACCTTATGTTTATATAAAAGCCTAAATTTAATAAAGCACTCACTGATATTTCTTCTTTGTAATACTCCTACAGTTTTTATTTTAGCAGAAAAAAGGTACTTTCCGAAACCAATAAAAATTGCATCTCAATCGCTATTTTAAGAATGTGTCATAAAGATTGTTGTGTAAAATTGCACAAATGCGAAAAAACAATAAGCATGATTTAGATTTGCCAATTTGAACATCACTTAATCTAGCAGCAGTTATTTTATTACTCAAAATAAATAGTAAATAACTATAAAGAAGGAAAAGAGACGCACAATATTTATACAGGGTTCCACTAACATCAAGATATTGTATATCCAGTCCGATGGAGAGAGATTTTATTACACATGAGAGAGTTACAAGAGATTACAAGATAAGAGTTTACATACCAAAGCCCTAAATTAGGAATAACAACAAGAGACGCTCCATTTGGGGATCACTGGCTGAATACCAGGATGGGCTTATAATGAAGTCTACCCTTAATATATAGCCGATGTAAATTCATATGAGTCATCAATCAAATTACCAAGATATGGTAAAAAGATAATAGAGGCAATTTAAATGGTAACAAATCGCGCAAACATAGCTAGTAATTTACTCATTCCAAAGATGGAAGAAAATACTTCCAAAGCAATGTGATTACGAAAAAAGAAATAATATGCATATCTTTTTGCATATATATTATTCTATAATACATGCATGCATATATTTCATTGCCACCTCAATCAAATGCAATCCGATAATTTATGCATTTCGATAATGAACGAACGTAATTGCTTTTCTTCTTGCATATTTGTTTCCTTCTATTTGTGATTTTGTATCATCAAAATTTAACATTCCACCTTGATGCAAAATCACACATCTCCAACACCTCACCTCAACTCAAGTTCTTTTCTCAACATAAAACTCTTAAAATCAAACTCCACCTTCAACCAAAATCTCTTAACGAGATGCAAACTAAAAATGAATATTTATCCAATGGGTTTTGGCAAGGCCACCCCCTATCGCACTTTGCTAGCGAGTTCAGACTATGTCCCCGCCCGCCAACAAAATGTTGCAAATATCCAAAATCAAAAGAAGGTAGATACCAAAATAATCTCAAAACCACCAAGGTCAAAAAAATCCTCTGAATCACCAATTCAAATAAAGAGCCCAAAAAAAAGCCAATGGACATAACAAGGCTAAACCAAATCTCTGTATGCAAGAGAAATTTCTCTCCTCTCACATACCTTATCTGCTAAACAACAAAATTTTTCATGGGAATCAACATAAGACTATCACATCAACATTGAGCCATGAAGCAGATACAGGTTCCCAAATCTAGCCGTCCCTTCAACATACTAAACTCCTTATCGTCAAATTTCCAAGACTGGAATGCTCTTCTCTTTCAACATAATCTCCTCCATCTTTAACTTCCATATTGCACAAAATCTCATTTTACATCCAAATGAGTAATAGCATAACCACCATCGGATCTACCGCTCTTTCTAGAAGCCATTAATGAACAAATTGCCTTGCTCTAATACTAATCTGTTCTGCAAAAATTGCATAAATGCGAAAAAACAATAAATAGGATCTAGATTTGCCAATTTGAACATCACTTAATCTAGAAGCAATTATTTTATTACTCCAAATAAATAGTAAATAACTATAAAGAAGGAAAAGAGACGCATAATATTTATACCGGTTCCACAAACATCAAGATGGTGTATGTCCAGTCCAATAGAGAGAGATTTCATTATATATGAGAGAGTTACAAGAGATTACAAGATAAAAGTTTACATACCAAAACCCTAAATTAGGGATAACAAGAAGAGACACTACATTTGGGGATCACTGCCTGAATACCAGGATGGGTTTATAATGAAGTCTACCCTCAATATATAGCCAATTAAATTCATGTGGGTCATCAATCAAATTACCAAGATATGGTACGAAGATAATGGAGGCAAGTTAAATGGTAACAAATCATGCAAACATAGCAAGTAATTCACTCATTGCAAAGATGGAAGAAAATACTCCCAAAGAAATGCAATAACGAAGAAAGAAATAATATGCATATTTTTTGCATATATATTATTCCATAAAATGCACATGCATATATTTCCTTGCCATCTCAATAAAATACAATCCAATAATTTATGCATTTTCATAATGAACAAACGTAATTATTTTCTTTCTTGCATATTTGTTTCCTTCTATTTTTGATTTTGTATCACCAAAATTTAACAAAGATGACATTGTTTGTTGACACTATTATATATTCTCCTGTGTTTTGATATAGTTTCCATTGAAGCTGTATGACTTGCACATACATATAACAAAACTTTCATTTAGCACAGCTAAATACTATACAAATTTGTTTGGTTTATGCCCGATATATTACTGATACGGTGCATGTATCATTGCCTAGATATAGATGATAAAAAATAAAAAATAAAAGTGAACTCTATAAATCTTCTAAACACAACTTTCTTCTTTTAAATTTACACTCTGTATAAGTTAAGACCTCAGAATTTTTAAGGAATTTGATAAAAAAACATAAATAATCAGTATTGCACCAAGTTGATAATTTTATCACTGTCAACTAAGAAATCATTTAGTATCTAAATCTTTAACATAGTAATAGTTTATGAAATGATATCTCTGGTGCAAAATAATAGCGAGTTAAATTGTGCATTGGAAAAGGACAAATTAACTATCGTGACATTCAAAATCTAAAATTTCTATGCTTTGTACTCGACCTATATAGTTGTTAATTTACAACTGTACCAGAGAAATAAGTATTGCAATCAATAATTCCTGATAAAACAACTTCAAGCAACCCATTTTGTATCTGTATAATTAAGTAAAACAAAAATAGCACCCAAGTATCAAATCATAAAATTGATTTGAATGGATAATCATGAAACCAACATTGAACATTACATCAAAGCGCTTAACTTTTAAGATATATTTTCATGATATATTGATGTCTCAAAACGAAATTATCATAATCAATGGTACATAAATAATCATCATACCAATGTAGTTCTACATAAAATTACAAATAAGCAGGTGATAATTGAAATGTACCTTGTTTTCTTTACTATATTTTTAGCGTGTTATAATATGCAGTTATCACCAAAAACATTTGCTTTCAGCTGTTGTTCTTCTCACAACATTGAGAGATCAGAAATAGTCCAAATATATTTTGATTTCTTTTATTTAATCTTTTCATCTAATAATTTGCATGTAGTGGAAACCAAATTAACTACAAGAATCACTATAAACATGATCAACATAACCACGAACCAAATCTTCTATGCCTGACCATACGAGAATTCCATCTGAAGCATATAGATTGTCTTCAATTGCAAGTTTATGCCATAAAGCAAAGAAGTGTCTCCAACTACCATACCTCTCCTGACTTCTCCTGACTAAGTCAACTGGCAAAGCTTCCATGTCAAGGTACCACATGCTATTACACACAGCTAAACTAATCTCCACTTAATAATACCTTTTAGTACCAAAGCATATTTCAGTCATGCCCCCGCCTGTGACGACCTAGAATTTCTAGATATTTGAAATTGAAATATTTAATTAATTTTAAATATTTGAAAGTTTGTTTACTTGAATTTCAAATATCTCTATTTTATTTGGCAATTAAATTATTGAATTTAATTATGGAAGTTGGGTAAAATTTTAAATCTTCAGTTTTATGATTGTTAAAAATATTTCAAAGGCTTATAAAATTTATATTAGTAGTAGTGAAGATAATGAAAGCTATGATACCTCTGTAACGACCCGCGAATCCGTACCCCTTGAGTCGACACTATGCTCCATCATATCAACTCAAAGTGAACGGAAATACGAACCATGGGAAATCAATCACTCCAATATATATATATATATATATATATATATAATATCACATCCAGTCAATCCAATCATTCAACCAATAATTTAAATTTAACTATTTAAACTTTAAATACTAATTCAAATGAGTGAGATTAACTCACTTTTGCTTTTTATTTGCAATCCCATTTCAATCTCGACTATGTTTCCCATTTCCCCGACCTTGTACAAACATTATACGATTTTATTAATATTTGGATTAATCGAATAATTAATTTCCATTTAACAGATTTAATTAACTAATTATTTAATTTAAAAATAAATTTCCTTTAATAAATTATTTTTAGCAACTAAAAATAATTAAATAAGTTAATTAAGCAAGTAAATCACTATAATTCATTATTTTAGAATAGGCTAGTGGATTTTAAAAAAATGTGTATATGTATATATTTCGAAACCACCAATACACTCGTAAGAATAGTCAATGCAGATTTCATAAAAATCTAATCTTGTATATAAATTCTATAAAAATTTTAAAATTCCTATATTTTTCAAAACCTTATATATATATATTTACTGTTTTACCTATATATAAAATGAACTACACACACATATATATATGACTTACTGTAAATCGATTTCTGAGTTATATATACACTTTCTTTATATACTCATATATATGTAAATATTTTAAAATATAAAGTAGTAAGGCTTGGTGATTTTTGGTGGAAATAAAAAAATTGGGTGGAAACGTATTCCACGAGAGAAAATGTGAGTTGAAAACTATTTTCAAAAGGTTGAAGTGCGGAGAAAAATATCTTGCGAAGATATTTTTGAAATAAATAATTCGATAATTCATTAAGGTCCGACGGTTGTTTGTGAATGTTATTGATAGTTCAATAACTGACTATCAATATTGGCCAATGCATTGATCGTTTCGAAGAGACCGGGATCAGGATTAATTTTTCGAAAAACACTTCGATCCGGTTTGTATGTTTTCGTGAGGAAGACAAGAGCTTGGAGTCGAAGATGGAGCAGTGAAGTGCAAGGGCTAATCGTTACTAATCCTGAGGGTGATTCCAAAATGGATGTAGTAGGAGTAGTGCCTTCGGTTCCATTCGAACCCGGAATGGACTTGTATGGATGAATGCTTTCAGAACATTGTCAGGAGGACGATGAGCATTCTATGTTTGATGTGTCTAAAACGGTAACGCCTAGCCTCGAGCCTCATCAACCGAGAATGGCTTAAACAGGGAAGTTGCAGCAAGGCTAAGTGGCTAGCAATCAATTAGGGTAAGGTCATCTCTGTCTAGAGGTCTCTTTTATTTTGGTTGTGTGGGCGGTTGCTGATCTCAACCGCGGGGTGATATTATTCGGACTATCCAGTAAGGGTTAGCTCCGGTCTTGTGTAGCAGGGAATTAAAGGTGGATCCTCGGTACGGTGATCTAGACCACGTACTATGATGGATGGTACCCCAGTAGCCCTGCCATTGATGGTAATCCATTCTCCCTATGTGCCTTTACAGTTTTGCTTGTGGAACCTAGTATTGTTGGAATTTAATAATGTAACAATTTCGGCTATTTGAATAAGCATTTGTATATAGACACTACTATAATATCAGATGATTTATAAGAAATGTTTTGGTTATCGTAAGGTAAAAACCCGGCATGTTTATTTGTGGCGTGGTCTTACGAGATACCTTTGATTTCAAATAGTTTTGAAAACTTTAATAATCCAACTGAGTGTGTTTTCTCACGCTGGTTTTTTAGACTGACTCGGGTGTTATTTAACTATAATGCTCGGGTCAGACCGAGTATTATAGAGCACAGATTTTGGATGAACTGCTTGGAGCTCAGAAGGGGAGCTAGATGACGAGGTGTATTTCCGTAGATTTATATTTCCGCTGTACAGTGTAAGCTGTATATTCAGCTTTGGAAGGAAAAGTTATTATATCTTCCCTGAATTGTGTTGTTGATTTTGTTGTACTCCGATGATGTGATGTATATAACAGATACAATTCTTTTGTATAAAGATTCAATCATTTATCTATTATATATTATTCCGTTGCATTTGTGAGATTCTGATGTTGTTTTCTATTTCTTCCTCTACCTCCTTCTTCTTTAACCCTAATGGTTCGTATTTCCGTTCACTTTGAGTTGATATGATGAAGAACAATGTCGACTCAAGGGGCATGGATTTGCGGGTCATTACAGTGGTATTTTTTTTGGGAAGATGTTTAAAAACTGTTTGGTTTTGGAAAGAGAGTAAATGGGTATTGGACCATTCTTCTTAACTAGTAATTTCGGGGATGAAATTATTTTAAGGGAGGAGGAATGTGACAATCCGGAATTTCTGGATATTTGAAATTGAAATATTTAATTGATTTTAAATATTTGAAAGTTAGTTTAACTTGAATTTCAAATATCTCTATTTTAGTTGGAAATTAAATTATTGAATTTAATTACAGAAGTTGGGTAAAATATTAAATTTCCAGTTTTATCTTGTTAAAAAATTTCAAAGACTTATAAAATTTATATTAATAGTAGTGAAGATAATGAAAGCTCTGATACCACTGTAACGACCCTAATGGTTAGTATTTCCGTTCACTTTGAGTTGATATGATGGAGTATAGTGTCGACTCAAGGGGTACGGATTTGCGGGTCATTACACTACCATTGATTAAATTTTTCTTACTAGTGCAGTCATTTCGATCATATACCTCATAGGTGGATGCAACAGCTCAAATAATGATGCACCGAACTAAGTTGCCTATGCGAAGCAATTATTTATCTCTATGCAACCATGACTCCTTAGTCAATGATTCACCAACTGATGGACACCAGCATCATTAGAACAAACATGTATCTTTGCTAGTTTCCAAATCCAAAATGAAGTTGCATCATGCCCATTCGCGTACACTATTTTCCTTGATGGATTAGAAGGACAAGGTGGCAAACTAAGCTCGATTGCTATTAGTCTAAGCCCTCTATCTGTTAGATAAAATATCATTTTTATAGCATAGCCTTTTCTCACTTTTGATGAATTTATTCACTTGATGAACGACAAGAACATATCATGGTGGTCTAGGATAAATAGTATGTTACTCTCCATTGCCTCTTCTAGGCTCATGCCGTTCAACTCATGCTCGATGAGTTCTTTAGTTATTGCAACTCTGGACAATCGTACACTGCTGGATCCAATTTGCTTACAATGGGAAATTCACTTAATCTCTCTATAGACACCACATTTACACCAGTAAGGGTCTATATAGCAAACTCATTATCACTCAGACATGAAAACTGGTCTCTCAATGTCATAGAAGGAAATATCATACTTCAAAAACTTTTCACCTACACTCATAATATTTGACACCGTAGATGCTATAATAAGCCCACTAGCTTTGATTCGTCACTTGTTACAGAAAGTCCTTTGTATGGCCTATTATATCACAGAAGCACCCAAACTACCCATATGAATTCTTAAAAGAAGCATTCATTGCTGGTATGAAAGAATTAACAATCTGTTAGAAAACAACAAAACTTTGTGAACAAGCGTTACGGCATATGCTTCGCGCTTGAATTTTTTTCTATAAATTATATATGTTTAACGCATTTAAGATGAATGATTTACCCAAATATTTTATCATATTTTTACAATGAAATTATGTGTAGTTAGTTTGAATTTTTTTCGATGCTTCAACATCTAATTTTTTGTTAGTCTGAATTTTTATTTCTATTATTAGTTAATAAAGATCGAATTTGTAAAAGAAGCTTATTTGTTAGATCTATGTTTTAAGTGATATTAAGATTTGGTTATATTTGTAGATGTGAGTTTTGAATTGGTAAAGAAAGTTTATTTATTTGATCCTATTTTTAAGTGATGGTGAGATTTGACAATATTTGTAAAAGAGGATTTTGAATTGGTAAATGAAGTTTATTTCTTAAATCCTATTTTTAGGTCATATTAAGATTTGATAATATACGTAGAGGGGTATTTTTGGTAGTTCATGCTTACACCAAAAAAAGTGACACTAAAGGTTTTACAACTATTATTAAAGATATGAAAGAATTGCACATAATAGTGGTGATTCAACATGTACATAATAGTTTTACTAGCTGCATCAAGACCAACCATCAAAAAACATAGTTCTCCGTGTTAGGCAAGTCAACCATAATTTGTTTGAGCAAAAACTCAATTAGAAAGTGAATATTTTTTCATATCAGGCAAAAAGTAAACATGATTTCAAAATCCCAAATTCAGCAGGGAGTCTTGAAATGGAAATAGAATTTTCAAAATTGGAATGAATTTCAAATCAAGATTCGAGAACTCGGTTTCGTTCTCGGTTTCGGCCATTGGTAATTTTCTTAATCTCGGATGATTTCGGAAATTTTAGAAGTTCTGGTGTTGGCTTCCGTTTCGGTCCTGATTTCGATTTTTAATGGATTGTTAAGAGAAATGTAATAATTATCTTTTTAGATAAATATACAATATAGTCTATAAGAAAACAAAATGCAAAACTGTAAATTTATTACATTTAAAAATTAATTCTTGAAACTACATATAACTTTATTACATTCAAAAGCTTTACAACGAAGTTTAATTTCAATCCAATATCACTTAGCCAAATTATATAATTTCATTACCACTTAAACAAAATCTGCACAACGTCGTACTAAACTAAATAATATAATTTCAGCCCAGAGGTTTAACAACAACCCAATATCACTTCACCAAATTTTGACAACAGCCCATATAACTTTAGCCGCACACCTCCATTCATGTAGTCATCTCGACCAAAACTAGGGCCAAAAAAACGCTTTGCTAGTTTACTGTCGACTTGACTTTCGACTCCCACCAAAGTTATGGTTTTCTACTCTCAACTCTCGACTAAAGCTCAGGTAATTAGGATTTCGATCTACAATTTGGTTTTCTTTAATTTACGCTTTATTTCGATTGTTAATTTGATTTTTTTTATTTACATAGTTACCGAAACTGAATTTTTTGATCGGTTTCGAATCGTCGACCATAGGCACCAGTACAGTACCACCAAAATTTCGGGGTACCGTCCGGTACCTCAAACCATGTTTCAAATTCAAAATTCGCTTGAAATCAAAGGTGGAGATTCTTACTTGAGTTGGCGATGAGGAGCTATGCATATGGTGGCGGTAGAGAGCTATTGGCAACTAGCAAATTGTTGCAAATTTTATCTAGGGTTTCTCCTATGATATGTAACCAACGGTAAAAAGTATCTTGGTATGGCCTTCTTGCAAAACCTTGGGTTGTGCGAGGAAGTAAGTTACAGTGTAGATCTTGAGGCAAAGGATGAACAATGCTACAAAAAGATGAAGAGAAAAGGATGGGAAATTATTTTAGGGTTCCGTTTCTTCGTTCTTTAGGGAAGATGTAAGTGAAAAAACGTAGCGGTGCCCATGAATTCCTCTGTCCCGACTTACATGTTCTAAGTGCCCATTCAAATAACAATCATACATTATCTCCCTATAAAATTAATGTGTAGGTCCCACTTGCAAAATGAAGAAAGAAAATTTGATGGGGACATGGAGCATACAATTTTAAGGACAGAGGAATAATCCTTAAAATAATATTATAGCTCCCGCAATACAAAATTTGGTTGACAATAGACAACAATTTCCTCCTTTTTTTATTTTTCAATTAAACATAAAACAGTGGTTTTACCAAAAAAGGCTATATTATTGTGTTGTTATAACCAACTTTTCTTGTAGTGATGGTCTATGCAAACTCTGAATTTCAATGCTTGTAATGTCAGTTTTGGTTACATATGTATGCAATTTTGAATTATGAGTATAAACTTGAGTAATAAAAGTATAAATTGCTCTAATTATATTTGTCCCATTTTTTAGTGATCTTTGTAATTTTAGTTCCTACCTATGTTAAGTATTATTCAATTTTGCAAAAAGTATGTTTTCCACCTAGTTATAAATGATGGTGCGACATATGTTTGCATATAATTTTTCTAACATTAATCTAGTATATAAATATAATTCTACTATAATTTAGAATCCTACAAACTCGTTAGAGAGATATGTTTAAAGTAGAATTCTAGTTTCTTTTTCCATTATTTCTAAACATTTCATCCATGAAAGAATCTTTCTAAAAAGTTAATCTTTAAAACCGCCGCTTGTGTGTGCACTGATATGGATTGCTGTAAGGAATATGACATATTATCTCTTATAGTTTTCATCACTTCACTAACTGACAGCCTTAGATTCATGTTTTCTCCAATGCATCTATCTCAGTCTTCATCATAACCCCTAGCTTCATCCTCGTTATATTTTTTTCCCAGCAAGACATTGATCATATTTCCTAACCCTTCCATTCCATACGAATTCAGCTTCAACTGAGGCCTGACCATGGTGGCTAATAACTGTATGTTCTTTGGAAAAAATTGTTCAACTCCAATATTAAGCTCTAAAAATAGCACCCTAAAACTATACACATCGCTTTTCCTTGAATCCATACCCGAATGAAAGTAACTCAGGTCAGTATAACCTGGAGATCCTATCATCATGTTGCTATGGTTAAATGAACAAGAAACCATGTCATAAAATCCCAACCATGCAGATCCAAAATCACATAGTTTTGGATTGAAGTTTTGGTCAAGAACATTAGAAGCTTTCACATCTCCATGAATAATTGGAAGGTCACATTGTTCATGTAAATGCTTCAAATCCATTGCTATCTGATATGCAATAGACACACATTGAGACCAAGAAAGAGTAGTATTATCATGCGATTCATGTAGCATATGATGAAGTGTTCTATTCCGAATATGCTCCATGACCAAAACTCTAGTAGATTCTGCACCATCGCTATAGCCAAAAAGGTATGCTATATTTGGATGGCTGATGTTGATATGGAGAAAAACACCGAGTTCTTTTTTGAACTTGCAATAAAGGCGCTTGCTTGGTTCATGTACTTTGACCGCAGCTTCCATTTTGTTTGAAAATCTACCAAGGCATACTGTACTATAACTTTCTCTCCAACTACATTTGAGGAATTTTCTACTAGAGCTTTAACATTTCTTCATGAAACTTGTATGATTTTCAAAGGACATTTGATGATTTCTTCATCTTCGGCCACTACGCTTATTTTATTAGAGCCTAAATAGCAGTCAAAAATGTATTTCAAAAAAAACTTCATATTTGTAATATTGGTTGGAATAAGAGATATTTCTTGTTATATGTATTTGTATGAACATTTGCACTGTGAACCATTGAGCATGATTATTTTATTATTGAGTTCACAAATGCAATAAAATGCTAGAAAGGAAACTTCCCAGTGTGTGGCTAGTAAGGAACATGAACCTACAAGTATTAGTAGTTGCAAACAGACTTTTACAAAATGACCTTTTAATATTGATGGAGATCTAATATTATAATTCTTAGAACCTAAGACAGTTTTTAACGCATCCGTCGTGTCATAAGAAGTATTCCTTGCTACACTTTTTTATATCAATGATATCTCCATTAATAGAATGTGTAATATGTGTAATGTTCGAAAACATTTAAAGCTGTTTATTTAAGATGCTGGTAGTCATGTATTATTAGCTAGATCGAGTATTACTTTTTATATGCATATCTATTTCTATTTAATTATTGTAAAATTTTCCGTTTATGAAAAAGGTTGGGTTCAACCTGCCTAAAATCTAGAATTAAAATGAAAATTTAATAAGTGCATAAAACATTTTCGTTAGTAAAGTTCAATATTGAAATTTTAGTTTTGATCTTATTCAATTATACTAAGAACTTCCTAAAAAGATATATGGTTAAATTGAATGTAGACCTAAAAGTTTATACTTTATGTTCTTAATTTATTTATAGTACTCAATTTTATTTTAATTCAATTCTTTCCGACAATTAAAAAGTATGTGTTATTATGTTAATCTAATCCAATTATTTTGGTAAGATTTTAATTTTGTATTTGGAGGATTATCTATTTTGGACATGTTCAATACAATAATAACTTATTATATAGATTATGTGAATGCATCTATATTATTTATGGATGTATACTTGATGATTTTTAGATCTTACTTGAGTTTTGTATCAAACAAATAATTCAGCTATTTAAACATATTTCACTTAACACATTTCTTAAAGGTCATCTAAATTTCATAAAATTTGACATCTAGTTTGAAGAGAAATAGAATATTAGTACTTTTTTCATGGTCTCGACGACATATTGGATAGAATTCCAAAACCTAGGTACCTGTGACAAGAGATTTCAACCCTATCAAGAGAATGGAGATTTCGAAAATCTAAAAAAATGAAAAATTCTCGAAAACAATGTATATTGATGTTTATGGCGTACTTTTATCATTTCTTTCTATGTACTCATACTTCTCTGTATTTTCTTAAACATGAGTGGTAACGAAATTAATTTTGTGATTTATTTCGGTTGAAGTAGATGGTGAAAATTTTAAACTCGTGTGGTACTATTAAATGAAAGTGATTTTGAAGAAAACTTTTAATCGCATAAATAATTAGATAGATTATGTTTAGTTCATTTATAGCGGGAGAAATTATGAAACATACCAAAATGATTTAGCGTAGAAAACAAAACACGGATAAGTAAACTTAATGAACTACTTAGGAGAGTATATTACCTCCGCAAACAAGTTCAACTTAATTCGGAGATAAATTCACGAGCGCGATAGTTATTACATATCCATTAGTAAACTTAATGCACTAAAAGTTTTTCTCAAAATTACTTTCAATCAATAGTCCCTACACGAGTTTAAAATTTCCACATTTTACTTCAACCGGAATAAATCACCAAATTATTAAATTACAACTCCTGTTTAAAGAAAATGCAGAGAAGTATGAGTTCATATAAAGGAATGATAAAAGTATGTCATAAACATCAATATACATTGCTTTGAGATTTTTTTTCAATTTTTTGAATTTTCGAAATCTTCGTTCTCTTGGTTGGTCACATGTGCATAGGTTTTAGAATTGTATCAAATACGTCATCGAGTATTGATATTCTATTTCTTTTCAAACTAGACGTCAAGATGTTATAAATTGAATCTTTAAGAAATGTGATAAGTAAAATATGTTTAAATAGTTATATTGTTTTCTCGGTATAAAACCCGACAAAGATATAGAAATCAACAATTATGCATCAAGAAATAATATGAACTTAACTACGAATCCATATGAACAAGGCATAGTCACAACTACCAATGTTTAGCACATAGAAAGACATTTACAACAGGGGACTACACCTTGTGTCGATGATATCTCTATTACTTGAATGTTACTAATAATACACAATTATTGTATTCTTCAGCCTAAATTCCGGGATTGGACGCGGTTATTCTCTATTGCTCGATTTTCTTGCAAGCATGATAAGGGCCGGCTCGTAGGATTTCAATAAGATACCATCATGGCCCACATCTTGGCCCCATATGATTCCAAAAACTTACACCTTGGCTCATCTATGAGCAGCAACCCACCCAACACAAATATGTGCATGCCGTGTTAAACCCGGGACTTAGACGATTAGGACAACAAATGCGGCCCAACATGCAATCAAGAATCCACAAGCGAGTAATTCAAGCAAGATTGTCTCATTCGTCCCTTGAAAATTTCCCTCCCTTGCCCTCCAATGCTATTATCCAACTAACCCTTTCAATAATCCATTACTTTCGATTTTGTTTCGCATGTTTTGCTTCCAACTGTTCCTCATATGTGAACGATGACTATTTTTGGCAAGACGTGTCAAAATTGATATTGCAGAAATGTTTTTCCTTTTTTTGAACATTTAATTGCTCGTCCTTCGTTACTATTTATGTCAGGGCAATTCTGATATGCTAAAATATGGAAAGTTGCTTCTCTGTAGCATTTTACTTTGTGTTGGAGTCCACGTGGAAAAAAAATCAGCTTATAACAAAAAATGGAGTCCAAGTTAAAGGCCAATGACTAAGTTTGCTAAATATGAATTCAAGTTTATTTCAATATTATGCTCCAAGTTATCCAACTCTGATATGACTGTTGGAAAGCTAATTTTACCAATTTATGATTATAACCATTTTAATTATTCATTCCTTGTTCATCATCATTCAGTAAGTGGCCCAATCCCCATAATTATGGCATGACACTATAGAGACTCTTAAATTTGACCATAGGACTCATCAAAGCGCCCTACCCTTTGCTTTCCTGTAAAATTATACGAATGGACCTATCAATTAGAGCTTATAAGATATTCGTATATAGATTAAGTAGTGGTATATATATTCAATCATTCAGGCTCCCTTTGTGAAAACAGCATGACATATTTCCTGAAAATCAATGATGTTATAAACTAGGAGAGTAATGCTCACGCTTTATAAGATGGATCATCAAAGTTTCCATGTTTTAGGTTCCCATGATATATAGTAAACTAATGGTAAGGAACATTGAAATTTAATAAGAATCATTTCTATTTAGCAAATGATAAAGTATGCATGCAGGCAAAAAATATAAAAGAAATACAAACCTCAGTATGTCGTGTTCTCTGAAGTGCAAATAATTACAGGCATACAACCGTTTTCTAGAGGAAGAATATTAACTTGGAGATCTGCTACAATGGAATTCTGTAAAGAGGCAAATAAACCATTAGAATGGTTGAATGAAATTAGCTTCAACATATGAAGATAAGTAAAGAAATTTTAATAAAAGGGTTGCATTCCATCTCTGTAGAGTTGTATGCATTTGGCGATGCTAACTGATGTAGCATATACATAATACACACACATGTAATGATTTTTTATGCCAAAAGAAAAACAAAAAAGAAAAATAAAATATAAGAAACATACATAACCAAATCAACTAGTTGTGTTATCTTCTTCAAGAACCGAAGAGCTTACATCTAACAAGAGAGCTAACTGAACAGGATAATGAAGCCTGAAAGTACCTACAGCTAACTGTGATTGATTTCCATACCTGTAGGAGCCAATTGATCATTCATTTATAAACACAAGAATGTGAATAAGATAAAATGACGCTAAGTATTACGGCTGAATGTGGATATTATCAACTGTGCGCAATATGAGAAGAACGTTAACAAATCTTCTAGTGTTGCTTTTTGCGAAATATCAAGAACCTGAACTCCAAACTGGCTTAACCATCAAACAAAAGTGTATGTCTAAATCTACTGGCAAAGCTGTTAGCTAAGGATAAGAATATGTAAATTTTTCCCGGCAAGATCTTAGTTTTGTTGTTTGTGGTTTTTTTATAGGACGTGTTTAACGATCATGTGCCTAATACAAAATTGGAGGATATAAAGTTTGATGATATTGTAATTGAAAATCTCAATGCAAATTATTGAATTGTAAGGTTTTATCATACCTTATGTCATTTTTCCTCTTATTTTTTTTTTCATTTCTTGTATGTTAAATGGAGAATATCAAATTATCAATCACAATAAAGTTTCAAATGCACTTGTTTTTTTTGAATGAAAAGGTGTTCAACAGTGAAAATATAAAAGAGGATGATTAATCAAATGCTTCAGAAGACATACAAAATGATTTGACAAACAGTTTTTTAACCGATCAAGTAAGTATTTATTCAAAATTTTATAAACTCAAACACAATCAAAAAAGTAAATTTTATTATTTGATTTTTGATTTTTTGTGTATGTGATGTGATTTTTGTTACTTTTTGTAAAGAGTTGAATTTTCTTTAGAAAATATGAGTAATAACAAATTTATGTTTTGAAATATTTAGATGGCTATTTACTTAATATCAAATAACTATTATGCTTGCATCTCACATTTCAACATAACTGGGCACATCTGAACCCGTAAAGGTTCGTACTGGAGAATGAGTTCCAATAATGGAAAGGTAAGGGACTACATTTCGATGATACACCTCTAGAAAATGTACCTAAGGGCTAAAGATGCATCTGCCCCTCTACTACACAGGGTTAGCCTACCTCTTTAACATGACAAGCCGGATTACCTTACCTCTTTGACACCAATTGCACCTTGATGCATGCGTGCAAAATAACTCTAAGGGACAATCTAGAATAGGATGGCGGCTCCTAATAGTAGCTAACCACATTGCTTTGCTGCATAACTTGTTTTAGCCATTCTTCTGGATTATGAGGTTTGAGGTCGCTTTTACCTCTTCTATTAACATGCCATCTTGGAATGCTAACACTACCCTTTAAGTAGAGATGCAATGCTAGATTCATCCATTCAAGTTGTTTCAGGATCGAAAATGCATTCAAAATTTTACTATCTTCCATTTTGGAATCACCCTCAGGAAGAATATATAGCTCCATATCATACTTTATCCCGAACATTATTAGTTTAGAGTGGTTTGAAAAGATTCAAAAACTGGTATCTCCAAACTAAATGACAATTTCGGCTATGCAACAAGTATTCGAGTCCTCAACGGGGAACTCGAATATACAATTATACTTCCTAAGTCAAAATTGGTCAAGATTTGATAGCCAGTTATTTAAGTATCAAATAAACAAATAACAACAATTCAGAGATTTAATTACCCATAGCAACCACTAAGCCTCAAGATAATTCGTTCGTTTATTAAAAATCTCTTTACAATAGTGTATCAAAAACAACCATATACTTATCCCACTGACATAAGTATTTCACAAAACATTTATGAAATATTCTCATTTAAAAATCATATCAAAGGATCAAAACAAAATGTTATTTAAATTGGAGATAAAGATAACCTCAAACAATATTCCTTCGGTGTTATGTGTGGAACAAATGTGCTTACCACCAGAATTAAGAAGGTCAATTAAAGGAAATCAAATCTCAAATTCTTTTATAAATTTCATTCAATAAAACCTTTTAATAAATCTCTTTTGTGCATAATATTTCATTTAACAAAAACTCCAAATCATTTTGTAAAGCATCTTTTATAAATGTTCAAAGCCATTTATAAAACTATTTATAAATCTCCAAAATCATTTATAAAACTGCTATATTTAAAACAAAACTCCTTTAATAAAACTAGGTCCATAAGTTCACTTGATAAAATCTATTATTTAAAACACATTTTAATAAACAAGTTATAATTTATAAATACCTTTATAAAATAATATATAACTTGTAAAAATCATTTATAAATTTTTAGCCCCAAATTGATTAAAGAATTGAAGTTAATTCAGACCCATAGTTTGAAAATCCAAAAAGAGGCTTAGCAATCTCAATGGTAATAATTTAAGCTACCATTTGATTTCCAAGTCACATAGCAGTTACTTACATAAGTCAACGTGTATGTAAATTCAATTCATATCCAAATCAGGAAATATCGTGTCAATATAAATACTGACATATACATGTCCAAATAACATAGTAGCAGGATGGTGATTTGTCCTACTAAATAGATATCCAAACAATTTAATCAATTTATAGCAAAACGAGGATTTGTTCTTCTAATCTATGTCCACACAATCAAATCAATTATGTTATAACAGAACAGAGATTTATTCTAATATCAGATGTCTACACAACCAATTCAATTTAATAGAACTCATCAAAGTTGTCTGATTTCTTAATGGTATTGGCACCGAATCCCTTGCGTTTTATAAAATAATTTTAAAACTTAAATCTTTTTTTATAAAATAATCAATTACAAGTTAAACCTTTATTAAATAATAATTAATCATAATTAAGCCTTCACTTAATTAACAATTAAGAAATAACTAAACTTTAAATAAATAATTTATTATAAAATTTAAACCCTTAATTAGTTTTGTAACGACCTAGAAATTTCAGTCGTACGAATTTAGAATATTTAATTAATTTTAAATATTTAAAAGTTAATTCTATAACTTAAATAACTTATATTTCAAGTATAATGATTTATTGGATAATTAAATTATTTAATTTAATATTTGAAATTGTTTAGATAATTGAATCTTGAATTTAAAATGAATGGAAACAATTTCTAAAGTTTATTTAAATTCTATTTGATTTAGAATGGAGTTGGTGAACTTTTACTTTTGATTTAAAAGTGAATAAATAGAAATTGGACATTTATATTTTAATGTACGTGTAAAAATAATCAATTTTGATACTGTCTCAGATTTCGACGAAACTGGTTTCATTGGATCCGTAATAGTGATTGGGCTTATCATTTGATCGTGCGAGTTCAAAACTCGTAGAAATTAATTAAAGGGATTTAATCAAAATAATTTGATTTTGAAAACCTATCTTATATATATGATAGAATTTGCTTCCGATATATATTTCATTGTGTTTGAAATAGGGGTATAGCATATAGAACACCAGACGGCACACTTCGTTTGGAGTTTGAAATTTTCACAGATGAATAGTGCCTAGCAAAATCTTCTATGAATAGCCCTCACTTTCTCTCATTTGTAAAGCTAACCTAAAATGGGAACTTCAGCCGCTATTTCTAATTTTATCGTACGAGGTTCGTTTCAAGCGCGACAAGTTGCGTTGCGTATGTAGCACTACATTATGGAGTTGGATTGGATGAATTCTGAGCAAGTAGGAATTTTGTGTTAAATTGAACGATCGTTCAATTTTAATTCAATACATAACGCTTAGGCGATTTCTGGCTTTTTGGTGGGTAAACTCACCTCTTTGGTCTATTTATATTTTTTACAAGTGGGAATAATTTTGTATATGCCGACTATTGCTTATTTAGATGATATACTATATATAAGTTGGTCTGGATATATTTCCGCCTATTGAAACGGATAAGATCCTATTGCGTTCCTGTGTAAGAGCACGAATCCCACCTCGAAGCGGTTGATTTTATTTATATGATTATATGTTGTTGTGATGAAGGTAGATATATTGCAGGGATCAAACAGGATTCCTCACCATTTTTGATTTATTTTCATATATATGCTGATATATGATGTTGTGGATGTCCTGTTGATGTCTTTAATAGGATTTGACTTATTTAGTGCTATGGTAGCAGTGGGCCTTATTTTTGATATTTTGGAAATATTGAAATGATTATTTTGATTTGAAAAGGATTTCAAAGTGATTTCAAAGTGTGTGTATATATATATATGTTTTATGATTTTTAAATTATTAAAGGAATGGATTTTTTTTAAAGAAATAAAAGTTATGATTTTTGATATTGTAAAAGTATGGTTTATGAAATTCTTTGAAAGTAGATTTTTAAATAAGTTTATATAAAAGATTTATAAAGTGATATTTTTATAGATTGGGAAGTTGTTTTGTAAATAGATTTATGATTGGATTTTGTTAGTAAAATTAATTTTATAAAAGAATAGATTTATAAATAGAATTTTGTAGATAAAGGGATTTTAGTAAATAGAAGTTTTATAAAATAGAAAGTAGATTTAATAAAATAAGTTTTTATGAAAGTACAAATTTTTATTTAAAGGATTTTTGGAATAAATATTTCGATGAAGTTAATAGTTTTAAAAGTAAATTATCTTTTGGGAAGAATGGTTTTAAATGGAGTTTACTCATTTTTGGAAATGGTTTAAAATGAGATAAGTAATGGATAACATAGATTTCAACATTTATTGTTGTGATAGACATTTTCGGGTAAGTAAGGATGGCATGGAATATAACACTGTTGTTATAATAAATGATTTCTGAAAGGAAATAATTTATATAATATATGGGGTTTATATATCTATTTATATACCAAATCTCTATACTAGTGTTTTGGGTTGTCCTAATGATGTTTTATGCAACATTTATTTTTACCCAATAATTATGTTTTGACCTTTCATCGTGAAATACACGAACCATTTCTGCATGATTTGTTCAGCATGACAAAGGGTTCTCACTTCTTGTTAGGTAGCAAAAATATTTGGAGATTTGATTTAAGTAATAAAAGATTAATTAAATAGGCCTAGTGATTGCTTATGGTGCAAGATATTGTTTGTTGCTTTAATAGTTAAGTAATCGACTACCAAATAATTTGGCCTATTTATCATTGTTGGTTTGGAGAGACTGGAATCGATTTATTTGAGAACCACCTCGGACCAACGTATATGCGTTCGAATGTGCAGGTTTGGAAGACATTGATATTTGGGATTTTCATAGTGAAGAACTGCTTGTTGATTGTTTGTGGATAAACTCCCAATATGCATATAGAAGCGGTAGTCTCTTCATTATGAAATATTCGATGTAAGGACTATTCGCTACTAATTCTAGGGGTAATTTTCGTATAGGTTGTGGTACGAGAGTGCCTTCGGTTTATCCTATTCCTGGACAACTTGTATGGATGGATGTTTGACAGCGCATTCTTGAGATTGCATCATTGACTTTTATAAATAAAGATCTGTTTGGTGGCGGAGAAGGCAACTTCTTTTAGCTTAATACCCTTCTCTGAGACGTATGGGCTTGGCGGTTGTATGTTTGTAAAATCCAATAGCGATCGAAGGAATGGCAGTGTGCTATTCAAAGAGGAACGTGATGTGTGCTATGTGAAAGGTAAACGCGATCATTGGCCACACAACCGGAAATGACCAAAACATGGTAGATGCAGCAAGCTTGGTTATGTGGTTCGCAGCCATTAGGGTATGATCGTCCCCTTTTAGATATATTTCTTCCCGCTATGACGTTCGGGATGTTAATTATTACGGACGTATTCTATGAGGGCCCTCGGATTGGTCGGTAACAACTGGGAGATGATATATTCGGTATTATCTAGTGAGAAAGGTAGGTCGGTCTTGTGTAGGAAGAGGTGCAGATGTTCTGTTGACATTGGTACATTCGTCTACCGGAAGGTAATCCGTTCACCTGGTCATTTGTACGGAATCCATTTTCCACTACGTGCTTGCTATTTTGTTTGTAGTGCATTGAATGCTGGAATTTAATAATGGTAACAATTTCGACTATTTTAATTATTATTTGCATACTGGACACTAGTATAATATAACATGATTTGATATGAAATCTTTTGGTTACCGTAAGATAAAAACTCATCTGTATTTATGTGTGGACATGTCTTACGAGATTCCTTTTGTTTTGATAAAAGGATGTTTTTACAAACTTTAAAGAAATTCAGTCGAGATGTGTTTTCCCATGCTGGTTCACCAGACTGATCTGGGCGTTCTTCCCTTTCAATGCTCGGTTAGACCGATATATTTACAGATGTAGATTTGGATGCTTTGGAGCTTCAGTAGGAGAGCTAGATGTCCTCTAGTCATATTCGTGTATATGTTTATTTTCCACTGCATTGTTGTTTAAATTATCAACAATTATAGGGACAGGTTATTATAAATGTCCAGTTGATGATTTGTGTTTGATTGATGTACTTTGGTGGATGTATGTATATTATAATACAGTTTCTGTTTTGTAAATATCATTGATATAATATTAAATGTTTTTCCGCTGAGATTGTGAGATTCAATAATTGTTTTAGTTTCTTATGTTTTGTCTTCTCTCTCTTCATTCTCTTTTCTTCTTCTTCTTCTTCTCTTTCTATTCTTCTTTTTCTCTTCTCTTCTCTCTTCTTTCTTTCTCATGATTATCAGTGTTTCCGTTCGGCTCAGGGCTAGACATGTATGATTATTGTCGACTCTGGATGGGACGGATTTGCGGGTCGTGACATGTAGTATCAGATCTTAGGATTTTGCTAACACCTAGGCTTTGGTTGGGAACTCACTATAGATAGGGTTAGTAATGCCCTAGATTCAGTTTGAGTGTATTAAGTATATGAGCACGTATTTGTTAGTAATTATATAAAAAAATTATATTGTGTTACTTTATCTGTTGAAGTGGCTTATGAATTCTAGTCAATACATAGGACGCCATGTTATCGATAAGGGTTTCTAAATGCTTTAACAAGGACATCCGAGACAGTATTGTCTTCGAAAGTGGGTAAATGAAATAACTTTACCTAAATTATATTTTATATATATATAAAGGAATAAATTTTTCAGGAATTATTATAGATATACGGATTGTTGGTTGTTAGTAAATGGTAGTATTTGATTATTATCATTTATTTTTTGCGTATTAATAAAAAGTTGTTATTATTATTATTATAATAGAAATAAACATAAATGAATAAGAAATGGTTTTATATAACCAAGGTGAAATAAGTGAAATTATATATAGTATAATTTGTAAATGTGATTTATAAGTAGAAAGGATATTTAAAAGAAATAAAAAGCACTAAACTCACTTTAGTCGCTAGAAAATAATTTGGGTGATGATTGCAGCATCATCAGTATTCATTTTCGTGTCTCAAGGTGATAAATTGTTATTATTAATAATCTTCTATTGAAGTTTTGTTTTGCTAATGCAAGTTTTGATTTTAAAATTCCAAGTATGATTTGATAAATATAAGAAAAAAGTTTTAAACTTATAAATTGAAAATAGTGTAGAAAAAAATAAGTCAACAACTTATGAATTTGAATAAGATAAGTAAAATCGAATTTTAAAATGGTTGAATATTTTGGTTAAGCAAATGCAAGTGAAATTTAAATTTGAAATATGAAACAATAAAAAATTTACTTGAGTAAAGTTAAATAAGCAAAGCCAAATAAAATGAGTAAATAAATGAAGATTATCTTAAGAAAAGTTAAATGAAAGTAAGCTGAATTTTGTAGTGAAGTTAATGAAAAGAGATAAATAAATTTGAATTTGAATTTTGAATTGTATATGAGCTTAAGTATTTAAAGTGAAATAAAAACAAGAAGTGTTGTATAAAATGTTTAAACCTAAATAAATAATTTTATGGAATGGTTAATTAAATATTGTTAGTATGAAAAAAGGAAATTTACTAAGTAAATTGTGTACGAAATGAAATGTTATTAAATATAGATTGAATTTAAAGTGAAGATCAATAAGTGAATGTTAATGAATTGAATGTAAGTGAAATGATTATGAATAATTGAATTTAATTTCAAAGTAAATGTAGATTGAATGATTGTAAAAGGAATTGAAAGTAAATAAATGAATCGGGAATAAAGAATGAGATATAATAAGAGATCAACTGGAATAAATACGTAAGTTGTACGTATATTGTTTTATTCGCATAACTGTATGATCCAGCTTCGAATATACGATTTCGAGGCAATTTACACCAATTCGAGTTAGGATTTTTCACTCAATTTCTTGACGGCGAAACCTGGATATGGATTTTTGATTGATTCTGATGTTCTCTATCGTAATATATGGCTATGTAAGGAGAATGATGGATTTCTAATCAAGAAACCAGATCTGAGCCTACACTAGAGTGGTCGTGTGAACAATACTAGTTCTGAAGTGGAACTGTGTGATCGAGCGAGTAATCAGGTATGTTTTTGCGTATGAATGATATACGTACGTCGTACGGCTTTAATAAATTAAATATTGACATTAAAAAATGTAAATTGATACGATTATGAATTAATTGAAAGAATATAAATTGTTTGATGGTTGTATTGGTTGCATTTGCTATATTTGCATATAGTTATCGCATTGATATATGTTATACATTTTTTGAGTAGAACAGATGTGTAGCATGAAACTACACAGCCGATTAGAGATAAATATTAATATAGTAATATCATGATCAACAAGCCTGATCATTGGTTGAAAAAAAGATTTGAAATAGCAAACATCAGTAGGAGATAACCAAATAAAGAGACATAGTACCGACCCTAACCAATATGTACATAAATCCAAGATCACATATGAATTCCAACCAACCAATCATCTAGGAGATGAAGAAGGAGCGTCAATCCTGAGTATGTTACACATTGATATTACTTCCTATGTACACGTTCTCATTTGTTGTTGAGTGTTTAGTAGGTGCGGACGGCATATGCTTCACATTTGGAGCTCGCTTTCTCATTATATTAGTTATATATGCTCGCTAATATAATAAAAGGTATATATCTCGGATTACATATCATACATTTATATTTTTTTCCCTACGGGATGCCTCATCCTCGATGATGAGATATATATTTGTGATATATATATATATATATATATATGCGTTGACTTTACTACGATTGAACCGTGCAAAGGAGACGCTGGTGAATTTTTTTTTAAATTTAAGCATTAGAATTTTTTTGAGAATTTTGGAAAATATTTTTGATAACTAGAATAATTATGATTTTGAGTTATAACTTGAAATGATATTAGTTGATTTTTGGAAGAGTATTAATTAATGATTATGAATGAATTTGAAGACTTAGAAAAAGTTTTTGTAAGAAGTTTAACTAAATAATTTGGAAAAGTTATGAGGTTTAAATGATTTTGTTAAGCTATTTTAACTAATTGTTTTGAAAAGTTAATGGGGTTTTGTGGCACTTTTCTTACTTGGTAATTTTGGGGATGGAATTCTTTTAAGGAGGGGAGAATGTAACGAACTAGAATTTTAATCATTCGAATTTAGAATGTTTAATTGATTTAAACATTTAAAATTTTAATTTTATACGAAAATAACTTTTATTTCAAATATAATAATTTATTCGATAATTAAATTGTTTAATTTATATTTGAAATTGTTTAGATAATTGAATCTTGAATTTAAAACGAATGGAAATGGTTTCTAAAGTTGATTCAAATTCTATTTGAATTAGAATGGAGTTGGTGAACTTTTAATTTTGATTTAAAAGTGAATAAATAGAAATTGGAAATTTTATATTTTAATTTACATGTAAAATAATTCATTTTTGACACTGTCTTGGATTACGATAAAACCGGTTTCATTGGATCTGTAATAGTGAATTATAATATGTTGTCGAATTTCATCGCGATTGGACTTATCGTTTAACGTGCGAGTTCGAAACACGTAGAAATTAGTTCAAGGAATTTAATTAAAATAATTTGATTTTGAAAACCTATCTTCTGTATATGATGGAATTGGCTCCTAATATATATATATGTATATATATATATATATATATATATATGTTCCATTGTGTTCGGTATAGGGATATAACATATAGAATGCCAGGCAGCATGCTACGTTTGGAGATCGGAATTTTCACGGATGAATAGTGCTAAGCAAAATCTTCTATAAATAGTCCTCACTTTCTCTCATTTGTTTACCTAACCCTAAAAGAAAACATCAGCGGCCATTTCTAAACTTCCACCCAATGATCGATGTTAATCGGAGCCGCCAATGACATCAAGTAGAAAAATGTAGAGCATGATCATACGAAGCTAGGGTACGGTTGGATCAACGGATCGTCGTCTAAGGCGACCACAAATCACCAGCATTTGCTGCAATTTTCATGGATGTAGTGTGATTTTGAAACCTGAGCATGCGTGTACGTCCTAAGCGGCAATGGAAAGACGGAGGCGTGGCACTACGGGTTCGTCGATGATGGTAGGCGATGGTTCTAGTGGAGGGCGTGCGAGCGATTCTTGTTCGATGATAACGAAAAAGAAAGAAAAAGAGGCGCGTGAACAAGTAGCATGCTGGAGTGATGGAAGGACAAGTGGGTAATGTTTAAAAGTTAAATAAATTTTATAAAGTTAATTATATTATTAACTACTGGAATGTTTAATGATCCATACTTTCTCGTACGTGGTCCGTTTCAAGCGCGACAAGTTGCGTTGCGTTCATTTCAACGAGCACTACACTATGGAGTTGGATTGGATGAATTCAGAGCTAGTAGAAATTTTGAATTATATTGAACGACCGATCAATTTAAATTCAATACGAAACGCTTAGGCGATTTCTGGCATTTTTGTGTGTAAACTCACCTCTCTGGTCTGCTTATATTTTTTATAAGCAAGAATAATCTTATATATGTTGATTGTTGCTTATTTGGATGATATACTATATATTAGTTGGTTTGGATATATTCCCGCCTATGGAACGGATGAGACCCTATTGCGTTCCCGTGTAAGCGTGGATGATCCATCATATACGAATCCCACTCGAAGTGGTTGATTTTATTTATACGATTATATGTTGTTGTGATGCAGGGGGACAGATTAAAGGCATCAAGGAGGATTCCTCACCACTTTTGATTTATTTTCATATATATGTCGATATATGATGTTGTGGATGTCCCGTTGATGTCTTTGATGGGATTTGACTTATTTAGTGTTATGGTAGCAGTGGGCCTTATTTTTTATATTTTGGAAACACTGAAATGGTTATTTTGATTTGAAAAGGATTTTGAAGTGATTTCGAAGTATATATATATATCCATTTTATGATTTTTAAATTATTAAAAGAATGGATTTTTTAAAGAAATAAAAGTTATGATTTTGATATTGTAAAAGTACGATTTTATGAAATTCTTTGAAAGTAGATTTTAAAATAAGTTTATATGAAAGATTTATAAAGGTGGTATTTTTATAAATAATAAGTTGTTTTGTAAATGGATTTATGATTGGATTTTGTTAGTAAAATTAGTTTTATGAAAGAATGAATTTAAGATAAAGGGATTTTAATAAATATAAGTTTTACAAAATAGAAATGAGACTTAATAAAAATAGTTTTTATGAAAGTATAGATTTTTATTTAAAGAAGTATTGGAAGAAATATTTCGATGAACTTAATAGTTTTAAAAGTAAATTATCTTTTGGGAAGAATGGTTTTAAATGGATTTTAATGGTTTTTGGAAATGTTTTAAAATGAGATAAGTAACGGAAAACATAGATTTCAACATTTATTGTTGCGATAGATGTTTTTGGGAAAGTAAGGATGACGTGGACTATAACACTGTTGTTATAGTAAATGATTTCCAAAAGGAAGTAATTTATATAGTATGTGGGATTTATATATCTATTTATTTACCGAATCCCTATAATAGTGTTTTGGGTTGTCCTAATGATGTTTTACGCAACATTCATTTTTACCCAATAATTATGTTTTGGCGTTCCATTATGAAATACACAAATCGGTTCTACTTGATTTATTCAGCATGACAGAGGGTTCTTGCTTCTTTTTAGGTAGCAAAAATATTTGGAGGTTTAATTTAATTAATAAAAGATTAATTAAATGGGCCTAGTGATTGCTTATGGTGCAAGATATTGTTTGTTGCTTTGATAGTTAAATAATCGACTTTCAAATAGTTTAACATATTTATCGTTGTTGGTTTGGAGAGACTGGAGTCGGATTTATCTGAAAACCACTTCGGACCAACGTACATGCATTCGAATGTGCAGGTTTGGAAGACATTGATATTTGGGATTTTCATGGTGAAGGACTGCTTGTTAATCGTTTAGGGATAAACTCCCAATATACATATAGTAGCGGTAGTCTCTTCATTATGAAATATCTGATGCAAGGACTACTCGCTACTAATCCTAGGGGTAATTTTCGTACAGGATATGGTAGGAGAGTGCCTTCTGTTTGTCCTGTTCCTGGACAACTTGTATGGATGGATGTCTGACAATACACTCTTGAGATTGCATCGTTGACTTTTATAAACGTACATCTTTTTGGTGGTGGAGAAGGCAACTTCTCCTAGCTTAACACCCTTCTCTGAGACATATGAGCTCGAAGGTTGTATATTTGTAAATGCCACTAGTGATCGAAGGAATGGCAGTGTGACATTCAAAGAGAAAAGTGATACATGCTATGTGAAAGGTAAACATGATCTTTGGCTTCACACTTGAAAATGAACAAAACATGGTAGATGTAGCAAGGCTATGTGGTTCGCAACCATTTGTATATGATCATACCCTTCTAGATATATTTCTTCCCTCTATGACGTTCATAATGTAAATTATTTTGGATGTATGCTATGAGGGCCCTCGGATAGGTCTGTAACGATCGGGGTGATGACATATTCAGTACTATCTAATGAGAAAGGTTGGCCAGTCTTGTGTTGGTAGAGGTGTAGATGTTCTGTTGACCTCGGTACATCCCTGTAGAGATGTACTGCTGGAAGGTAGTCTCTTCACTTGGTTATTTGTATGGAATCCATTCTCCACTACGTGCCTGCCATTTTGTTTGTAGAGCTTAGTTTGCTGAAATTTAATAATGGTAACAATTTCGGCTATTTTAATTATTATTTGTATATTAGACAATAGTATAATATAACATTATGAAATGTTTTAGTTATCGTAAGGTAAAAACTCGTCCGTGTTTATGTGTGGGTGTGTTTTAGGAGATACCATTTGTTTTGATAACAGAATGTTTTTATAAACTTTAAAATAAATTCAGTTGAGATGTTTATTCTCATGCTAGTTAACCAGAATGATCAGGGCATTCTTCCCTTTCAATGCTCGGATCTGACCGAGTATATTTACAGATGTAGATTTAGATGCTTTGGAGCTTCAGTAGGAGATTTGGATGTCTTCTAGTCGTATTCACGTATATGTTTGTTTTCCTCTGCATTGTTTAAATTATCAGCAATTGTAAGGATAGGTTATTATTACTGTCCAGGCTGATGATTTGGTTTGATTGACGTACTTTGATGAATGTATGTATATTATAATACAGTTTCTATTTTGTAAAGATCATTGATACGATGTTATATGTTTTTCCGCTGCGATTGTGAGATTCTGTAATTGTTTTAGTCTCTTCTGTTTTATCTTCTCTCTCTTCTTCTTTCTATTTTCTTCTTCTTCTTCTCTTTCTGTTCTTCCTTTTCTCTTCTCTTCTCTCGTCTCCCTTCTCTCTTCTTTCTTTCTCATGATTACCCGTGTTTCCATTCGGTTTGGTTCTGGACATGTGCGGCTGTTTTCAGCTCTAAACGGTATGGATTTGCGGGTCCTGACAAATTTATAACTAAAAATAATTGAAACAATTGATTAATAATTAATTAATAGTTAATCCTATATTCGACTAATTAAAAACAAATCATATATTTAACCGATGATTAATTAAAAATTAATCTTACTTAATCGATAATTAATTAAAAATTAATCTTATTCTTAAAAGATAATCAATTAGTATTAGTCTACACTACGTTAAAGTTCATAAACCGTGTTTAATACTTAATTAATTATTAATTATTTAAACTTAATTAATTAAAAATTAATCATTAAACTCTTAATTAACTTTTTAAAACATCATAGTTATGTTTACAAAACATTTCAAAGTTTGAAACTTTCATTTGGAAATTTCAAATTTTATCGAAGCTGCATTCATAGCGACTATTGCTATGGATGTCATTTCCCATAAATGCTATCCTATTTACTTCTTTGATAACTTATCACTTAAATGCTTTCTAACCTTTTGAAATACGAAGTAGATATTTTAAAAACAAACAAAGTTTCCTAACTTTAAAAATGATTTTGATTTCTAAATCAAAGCTCATATTTTCATAAAAAGGTTCCTTCATCGATAAACCAAGCCAGAGTGCTAGCTTCCTAAGCAACAAACATATAATCATGTCTATCATAGCATATACATCTCACAACCTAAACATATGCAAACACATATTCATGCATACATAACCAATAATTTATACTTCAAATCAAAGCCTAACTTTCCAAATACATAACAACATCATTCAAACATATTCAACTACATCAAAATCTAACAACATCAAGCCACATATCATACAACATTTTATGCAACATATAGAAATAAAACTTAAAATTTTAAAGCAACAAAAGTTTACTCACCAAATTTTTAGAAAACTTTTCTAGAACTTGCAATTCGAAACCGAAGTTCACTAATACATAGTACGACTTTAGATTCACACTAGAACTTGAATTAGCTCAACGAAAAGAAGATTTTTGATGGGCCTAAGGCCACAAAGTGGTTCGGCCTAGATCATGACTAGTTCGGCCATAATGGTTTGAAGGTGATATGGCTATGTGTGAACTTGATTTTGCTAGAATGAGTGATTTTAAACTAGTTTTAAAAGAATTTAAACTTAAAAATTTGGTTTTTAAAACTTGGAAAAATTAGTGGAAGCCATAGAAGAGGTTTTTGAGAGCTCAGAAGAAACTTTTGCAAAGTAGAAATGAAAACAAAATGAGAAAATCTTAGGAATTTTGTATACATACAAGGTGCACAAGTTAAATTTCCTAACTAACCCTAAGTGCATGCCCTGCTTCCATAGTTCGCCACCTCACAACCCACGTTTCCTCCTCTCTAACACACACCTCCACCTTGTCCCCCTCTTTGTATCTTACTCCCATACGTAATAAATGCACTCTTGTACTTGGTTTAGACATGTTTTGCACCTTAGGTCTTTTCATGTTTCCGTAAGCAGCTTTATATTATATACTTAAACATACACGCACACACATATGCATACAAATGTTATATAATTCTAACTTAAACATAAATGTATGTGTATATTTATATCATAGTGTACACACCAATGTTACAACACTTTCGACAACTTATAGTCGATGAAAATAAAAAATTCGGAAAGCAAATTCGGGTCACATTTTCAATATTTTTCGAATTAAATATTTTATAAACAAGTTTTAAAAACTATTTCATCGTCATTATTTACTATTAAAATAGAGTTTATTTGATTATAAAAACCAATATTTGACTATTTAAAATTAATTAAATATTCACAAATTAAAGTAGTGAGCTTTTGGATCGTTACAATCTACATCTAAAACAAATCCTCATATGTAAATGTAGCTTAGTCTAGATACTAACAAATCTCAGGCTGAGGAATATCTATCACCTTTTGACGATGTGGTAATAGCGACAGTCCAACCAAAATCTCTTGTTTGGAGTGCATGTGGAGCAGGATACATCTGGGTGCTCCATGTGAGGTCCTATAATACGAGAGGAGGAGGGGAATAAGACCATTTGGAATGGCTAAAGGTCCTTCTAAATCAATTGCTCCGACATGAATAAAACTGACCATGTATGGTGGAGTGTAAAACCAAAGCCAAAACATTACATAATCTAAACCAGTAATGATGAAGTAATTAGCCAAGCCACCACACATTTGCATGCTCTTGTAAATTAACGCTGGGATACACTTTCAAAAATGTTGTATTTGGGTATGGATCATCCGAAACAAAATCCATATCTAAGGTCTGTCTCCAACCATGCTTGCCAAGGAACCAGTAATAGCCACTAGTGAGAGGAGTAGATACTAATGGAAAACATCTCACGAATAGATAGCCAGCATGTCGTACATTTTCATCAGTCAAAAAGGAAGAACCATCATAAGTATATCATGTGATACTCTCTTGTGTAGTCCGTAACTTTCTGATTTCTATCCACAACAAATATATGGTGAGAATTGCCTCCTTGCACCATTCTACAGTTCTCATGAGCCTAGAATTTCACTCGAGGGAAGAATAAAGGTAGCGTGGAGTCTATCTTCGGGTACATCAGATTATGAAACTACTCATAGTACCAATACTGTAACATCACCTAACAGGTAGACTTGTATATACAAGGTAGGTTGACAGGTTTATCTAATCCTCTATTTCTTTTAATGTATTCTTTGTTGTATTTCCTGTTTGATTTTTGTTTGACTATTGCTGCCACTCAAAAAATAACAAAAATTCTAAAAATGCATTATGATATTTGAAATACTATGGCACAATTTGGACGATTCAAAGAAGTTTTATGGGATTCTAAATTACAGAATAACTAGATTCGATAATGACTCGATATCTCTAACGCTGTTATGTTCTAGTAGATTTTTTTAACTTCATTAGATGTCTTTGAATGCTTTTTCTCCATCGTAAATGCCTCCATTTTTTTTTATATATCATCCATTAGTGAACTCCTATTGATCTCCATTACAACTCTGCTTTTATATTAGCGCCATTATACCTAAAATAGATTGTCAATGGATACTTCCGAATGTGGATACATCCACATCCGAAATTATTTTCAAATATTGAATAAAAAATTTGGTATAACATAACTTTTTTCAATCACACTGATTACAAAAGTATGAAAAATAAACAAATATAATAATAATAAATAGTTTTGGACAAGTAATATGCATTAATGTATGTCATATAAATTAAAAAATTGATAAATGAGTTACACCCATCAGAATACTTCTTCATTGTCCAGGCAAGTTATTCCAAGCACCAATTTATTTAAAATGGAAATTAGAATCCGTCCATTATTGTAACATCCCCTATTTGGAGGCCCAAAGCTAAGCGCTATAGATGCTGCATTCATCTATAATATTAACTTCCGGCGATAAAATACGGTAATGCTAATGGTACCCATAATATCAAAAGCACGTGGATATGAAACAAAATAATAGATTTCAAAAAAACAACTTTTGTGATTACATTTCATAAAACTTGTTTCATATCCAATTACATTATACCATATTGTTTACCAAGTTCAGATCAAATATAATTATTACTTAAATATGCCAAGTGCGACATATAAAGATGCCCACTTTAGATGACCAAAGTACTAAATATCATAATAGACTTAATATCACATAGCGGAATAAAACAAAACAACTTCTAAATATATCTATCATCAGCCTTCTGTCCATCTCACGAAGCATTATTCGTCAACCTACTAAACCTGAAAATCCTCAACCCTTGGCCCACTCAAATCAACTTTTAAGCACGAGAGAGTTTAAGGGGAAAACATAAACTTCAAGTTAGACATAAAGTTTAGTGTGAATAATGCTATGCATCTCGGTTATTTGATATTAAGTGAGACCACATCGCTTAGCGGAACGGGTTCCCCTTACTAATATCCTTTTTAAAACATATCATTTGCAAATCCTAATCCAGCAACCAAAATCTTGTAGGATCGAATTCACCCTAGAGGGAGGGGGGTGAATAGGGTGATGCTATTAATTATAAAAATTATCACGGAAGCTTATAAAATTATTTCAACACAGATATATCAAAATTATAACAACACAGATAATAGTAGAATAATAAATGCAGAAATAGAATGACACAGAATTCACCCAGCTTCGGCAAAACCCTGCCTATGTGCTGCCCCCAAGGTTTCTACTAGAAATTAAGTAGTCGCACGCTTATACACATAAACTCGCGACACCCGCTACTGACTAACTCAATTCTACGCTCAAAACCCTGTCACTACTCAGCCACTGAGTAGCGAATTCTCAAACTACGCCACGTAATTTGTCCCCTAGTCACACGACTAGTAATAACACAATTTTCAAAAGAAAATACAAAAGACAACAATTTAAAACCAATTAAAAAATAAAACCCTAATTATTCCCTTTTAATATAAACCAATACTAAAGATAGAAGGGCCGGCCCAAAATATATTCACTAAAAATATGTCCCCGTTATCTCCTTTTTGCTCTGAGAAAAAAAGTCGGCCTCGGTTCCTTCTTTTGTTCGATCCTTTTAGCTTTGAAATTAGGGCTTGTGAAGTCGCCGCTTAATTTAACGGTTGTTGCATCGATTACTTACTTAAATTTATTCATTCGCAGCTCCTCCTCCTTGATCGTGTTCGACTTTGATTTGGTATGTAAATTCTTCTTTTGATTCTTCTGATTTGCTTGCTTGAACTCGATGTCAATTGCCGATGATGTTTACTTGTTTATATAGGATTCAAGATCCTTGATTTTCGTTTTTATACATTTGTTTGAATTCATCTTCGGCCATTCGATTTTGTTGTAATGCTTTAGATTTATTACTGAATTATTCAATTCACTTGAATAACATGATTTTGAATTATAACTTGGTTCGATTCCTTGATTGCCAAGGCATTGATTTCATTCGTTCTCGTTCTTGTTGTCTTCGGCTTTGAATTGATTTTGACGATGTATATCTTGTTCGACTTTTGCCATACTGTTCACTGCCTCTAGTAGCACTTTCGATCTTGTTTGATTTTGCTTGCTGTTTCATGACTTCGGCCATTATGTCTTTGGCTGCTGTACACTTTGACGATGATGCTATAGATTCTGTTGTACTGACTTGAGTTTGAGCCTTGTTCATGTGGATGTTTACATTGCAGGTTCATTGTAGTATTAATTTGGGTTGTTGTGCCATTTACTGGTTCTCTTGAACTTCATGTAGAGGCTGCATTATGTATGTACGCTTGGATTTTTGTTATGCAGTTTTGGGTTCTGTTGCTCCACTGTTGTCATCTGTGTATATATGTTGTAGTGTTCATTATATGGTTGTTTTGAACATAGCCATTTCATTGTTGAGGCTATGTCACAGACTTGAGTTTGAGCATTGTTCATGTCTTCACTGGTCTGATCATGCTTGCATATCACAGCTGGTTTGAGTTTTGCTTGTATCAGTCATTGTTGTAACATTGTGTACATTTGTCCTCATTGATGTGTATGCATTTTCCACTGTTTGCTCGCTTTGATTCTGCTGTGTTATATAGTAGCCTAGTTTGCTAGTGCATATATTTCATTTGTTGCCAGACCTTCATGTATTTTGTACCACTGTTTCTATTTGAGCTTGCACTGTGTATTAGTTCATTTGAAGTTCTGGTAGCACTCGAGTCTTGCTGCACATATATATGTACACTGTGTATATACATATTCACTTGGTTGTCACAGCTCTGACTTTTGATTCTTCGATCATTTTCCTTGACTCTCTGCATATTGAAGTCTTCTTGCTTCACTTTGGTATTTGCAGTTTCACTATTGCCTCTTTAACCTGAACTGGTCTGGTTGTATTGAGTCACTACTTGTATGTATACATGTATATACATATGTGTATATATATATTTGTGCATTGTCAAGTGATGCATCGCTTGGCCATATGTATTTGATTGCAGTTTTGCCCCTATTTAGTTTGTGTTGTACTGATTTGGTATTTTCTTTAATTTAGTTTGATTCACTTTGAACTTCATGTTGATTTTTGAAATCATACCTAAGTTGAATCCAGCTTAAAGCTTGAGTTTGACCTTGTGCTGATATTGTGACATTATTTTTATTGCACTTGAGTTGAACCCGGCAGTTTGGGTTTGACCTGTGCTCACTTGTCCCTGTAATTTTATCAAGTGTATATATCGGTGTGCACGGCCTTGTGGCATATAAAGTTACACACTGTGTATGTCACAAGCTGTTCGTGTATGATGAATTCAAAATTAAATGATGACGAACAACCCAAATAACTGAGGCAGATATTATTTTCAAAATCCACATTTTATTTAATATACTGCAAAAATATTTTATTTTCAATTTTACTATGTCAATGTATATTTCTGCAGATTTCTTAGATGCTGGATTCACATTGGAATGAAGTTGAAGATCAGTACGAGTTGAGTGAATGAGTGATATATAGTGAGGTACAATGTAAATATGAAATTGTGATGTAATCAAAATTGTATTGTAGTTGAAGTTGTGTGTATGTATATATATATAGTGAGAGCTTGAAATTTGTACTATACAAAAATTGTAATAAATATTTGTTTAAATAAAATATCCTTGTGAATTCAAATTCTGTGTTATTTATTTTATTCATCAAATATTTATTTAATCTGTGTAAATAAAATAGTATATTAACAAATACATTTAAATGGATATATATATATATATATGTTTATTATCATCAAACAAAAATCATATAATCGCATATTCAACAATCTGCCCCTTTTGATGATAACAAACATATATTTATGATTTTGAACGTATTAAACGTATTTGATGATTCCATTTGCTCCCCCTATTTGAATGCTTCCTCTCTACACAAAGCTCCCCTTTCATATATACATACAATTAAAAATATGCAAATGAGCCTAGATGCAAATAGAAAATATTTGACCTTTGCTTGATTTTATTTAACAAAATCTTAACTTTTCTCTCCTCCTTTTGTTATCAGCAAAAGAGTAATAGTGTTAGAGAAAATAGAGATAAAGTGATCGATATTAATACAATATTAAAACTCAATCGAATATAAATATTAAATTTCAATAAAAAATCAAAGAAAAATCAAAAATACTTTGTTAGGCGCATATTCCACTTTTAGAATGATGGGGATGATATCATCATATAAAACCATGCAGTTGTGTCTATTTGTGCTATATTTATATCAAGAATTTGAATATCTACCAACCATGCATAACCGTTAGGACTTTTAAACGAGATTAGTAGTATTCCAATTTTATTTAAAAAATGAATTCAAGTATCTTCTAACCACGCATAACCGTGAGGACTTTTAAATGGGATTAGAATCAACTTGTTTATTTAATAAATCAATTTTGATATGCGTTCCATACATGCATAACCGTGAGGACTTTTAAATGAGCATGGAAGCACATAATAAATTCTAAGTAATTCACCCATGCATAACCGTGAGGACTTTTACGTGAGGGTGAATACTTTGGATTTTATTTTATTTTATAATAATAATAATTATTATTATTATTTAAAAAAATGTAAAATGAAAAACAAATGATTCCTGTTTAAAGTACCACATATTGACAAACTATATTGAATTTTGATGAGTGATGGTCGTTGGAAATATGATAGAAATAGAGATGGTCATGGAATTTTTACCAACAAAAAGTTTTATAATTCTTGTTTAAATTTCTAAAGAAATTTACTAATTATACCGTCTCGAGTCATAATATATGATAAATATCAACACTCATCACTTTTTCAATCACTATTTATCTTTTTGATAATGAGTAGGGAGTCAGATTAGTTTATGTTATAATTTAAAAATTAAATTCAAAAATAATTATAAAATCAATATTTCTAAAAATGACCAATCTGAAAACAAGGTCAAAGATGAATTTTTAGAAGGGGTTTTATGAGAAAATTTTCTGATAATTTGAAAATTATTTGAAATGAAAAATATGCAGATATTTTCTTCGAAAAACGATGCAGTTACTAAATGTCTCAACAAAAATCACGTTCCACTAGTAATTTTTCTATCAACTAGATTACCAGTGTGATCTGCATCTGAATTCTTTTTTCACTCAAAAAATCATTAATTGAATTTGATAGACTAGACCATGAAGTGTGCAATAAAATATCTCAAAATCAATTTTAACAGCTTTTTTAAGTGACATTCTCTTGAATTTGAATTGAAGCCGTGTAAATAATCAAAAACCATGAATGTAGAGTTTGCCGTAAAATAACCAAATGTATTATCATCCAATAAAACACGATTATTAATCCAAACTAATGTATATGAAGTAATTCAAAGACTCTAGAGATTTTTATAGTGTTCTTGGCATAAGAATATAAATGGCCAACAATTTTGAATAAGTCAGAATCAAAATCATCATTATTTCATCATTACATTATTGGCTGATTTAACTCAGATTATGGTGCAGATTATCACATTTAATATATCGTTCAAATAAATAAACCATTACCTGTTTTACCTTTACGATATTTTTCTGCGTTGTCCATTATGATTCTGTCACCTTTGTACTAGGCTAAGGAACACTGCTTTGTCGCCCGTTGTGTTTCTGAAACAGCCAGAATCCAGATAACACCGTTGTTGTTCCTTAGCCTGCCACCACTCCTACACGATTAAAGATTTTTGTGACCTATTTGTTTTTATAGGTCTATGATTGTTAGTGGAAGAATATTTTTAAAAATAATTTTGTGGAGACCCAAAACTATTTATATATGTTCCTTTCGGCACCCAGATTTGTTTAACTTTAAGAGATTTTATATTTGTGCCTTTTGGAACCCAAATTGGTATAGTTTTCACGTGTTTGAATCTATACCAACAATTATTTTGATTGTGTCCATATTTTCTACAAATTGTGCACATAGAATTGACTTGATTAATTTTTCTTTTAACATTTTCAGATTGATTATATCCAAGTCCTTGTCTAACTGTATTACAGTTTGCTTCCCTAATAGCATATTCAATGATTTTCACTTTTCGAAAATTTATCTAAAGTCATTGACAATTGTTGGACTTGTGTTTTGAGAGATTCATTTTCGTTCAATAATTGTGTGCACTTTTTAATAGATTTTTCTCTCCTAGTATTTTCACTCTCTTTCAAAATCTGAATTTCATTTTCAAGTGATTTTATATTAATTTCTGACTTTTTAATTTCTTCTTCAAATGTTGGACTCTAACCACACTTAGGGATCCTACTTTGATAGGTTTTAACTAATTGGTCAAGTAGTTTATTTAAATATATCAAAGTATCTTTTTGTGATTCAAATTTGGCATACTTCTCCCTAAGTCGTTCAAAACAGCCATTTACTTCGTGGAAATTTATAAGTAATTCTGAGTGAGTGAGTTTTGATAACTCGATTGGTTCGTCATCGTCGCTATCAGTTATATTACCTTGATATCTGCTTTCTCACTCTCACTATTATTATCTTCATCACTTGTATTCCACGTGGCTGCAAAACTTCTCCTTTTTTTTATTTTTTTCAAAGTCGCGTCTATTTTAAGGACAATTAGGCTTGATGTGTCCGGGTTGGTTGCACTTATGATAGATGATCTTCTGTTCGTCTGAGTTTTTTAGTGCTTTGTCTATTCTGCTTTTCAATTTTCGATTTAGAGCTGGATTTCCGTATTTGTAATTCCACCTTTTTAATTTATTTATTATCAGCTCCAATTCTGGTGCTCCATCATCATCATCATCACCATCACTTTCTGTTGTTCCTTTAAAAGCTATTGATTTATTTCGATTGTCTCCTCCTTTACACTCTTTCTTGAATTTCATTTCTAGCTCATAAGTGGTGAGAATTCCAATGAGTTCTTCAACTTTCATTTGTTTTAAATCTTTCGATTCTTGAATGGCAGCTACTTTGGCTTCAAAACTTCGTGGAAGGACTCTGAGGATTTTTCGGACTATCTCCAATTCTGTGTATGATTTTCCAAGAGTCTTTGATTTGTATACGATATTGGACAGTCCTTCGTATGTTTCTTTGGCATTTTCTTCCTTGGCTATTGTGAAATTCTCGGTCGCTGCTTAGCATGGCAAGGCAAGAGTCTTTTACTTGAGATGTTCCTTCGTGAGTCGCTTCTAGTGTGTGCCATATTTCCTACGCGGTTAGACAATGAGAGACACGATTAAATTCAAATTGATCCAATGAACAGATAATAGAATTCATAGCTTTAGCATTAGCAATTTTTAATTTATTTTCTAGTTTTGTCCATTGATCCTTTGGTTTATCTATTTCCTGATTATCTATAATTATAGTTGGTGCTCTATAACCTGTGTCAACAATATTCCAAGCGTCAAGGTTTTTCAAAAAAAAATTCATTCTATTTTTCCAGTAGGCGTATTCACCATTGAACATTGATGGTCTAACTATGGACTGACCCTGAGCAAAAGTAGTATTGAAAGAGGCTATTTTAAAAATTCAACTTTTTAAAACAAAAATTGATTTTTGAAAAAAGATCGATTTTTTTAGAAAAAACAAAAGTTGACTTCTATTCCTAGCTCTGATACCACTTGTAGGTCGATTTCACCCTAGAGGGGGTTGAATCCGATGATGCTATTAATTATAAAAATTATCGCAGAAGCTTATAAAATTATTTCAATACAGATATGTCAAAATTATAGCAGCACAGATAATAGCAGAATAATAAATATAGAAATAGAATGACACGGAATTTACCCAGCTTCGGCAAAACCCTGCGTACGTGCTGCCCCCCAAGGTTTCTACTAGAAATAAAGTAGTCACACGCTTACACACGTAAACTCACGATACCCGCTACTGACAAACCTAACTCTACGCTCAAAACCCTGCCACAACTCAGCCACTAAGCTGCGAATTTTCAAACTACACCACGTAGTTTGTCCCCTAGTCACACGACTAGTAATTACACAATTTTCAAAAGAAAATACAAAAGACAACAATTTAAAACCAATTAAAAAACAAAAACCTAATTATTCCCTTTTAATATAAACCAATACTAAAGATAGAAAGGCCAGCCCAAAATATATTCACTAAAAATATGGCCCCGTTATCTCCTTTTTGCTTTGAGAAAAAATGTCGGTCATGGTTCCTTCTTTTGTTCGATCCTTTTAGCTCTGAAATTAAGGCTTGGGAAGTCGCCGCTTAAAATGACGGTTGTTGCATCGATTGCTTACTTGATTCGTTCGCGGCTCCTCCTCCTTGATCAAGTTCGACTTTGATTTGGTATGTAAATTCTTCTTTTGCTTCTTTTGATTTGCTTGCTTGAACTCGATGTCAATTTCCGATGATGTTTACTTGTTTTTATAAGATTCGAGATCCTTGATTTTCGTTTGTATACATTTGTTTGAATTCGTCTTCGGCCATTCGATTTTGTTTTAATGCTTGAGATTTATTTCTGACTTTTTCAATTCACTTGAATAACACAGTTTTGAATTCTGACTTGGTTCGATTGCTTGATTTCCAAGGCGTTGATTTCGTTCGTTCTCGTTGTTGTCTTCGGCTTTGACTTGATTTTGACGATGTTGATCTTGTTCGACTTTTGCCATACTGTTCACTGCCTCTGGTAGCACTTTCGACCTTCTTCGATTTTGCTTGCTGTTTCATGACTTCGGCCATTATGTCTTGGACTATTGTATCACTTTGATGATGATGCTTGAGATTCTGTTGTACTGACTTGAGTTCGAGCCTTGTTCATGTCGATGTTTACACTGCTGGTTCATTGTAGTATTGATTTGGGTTGTTGTGCCATTTACTGGTTCTCTTGAACTTCATGTAGAGGCTGCATTGTGTATGTACACTTGGATTTTTGTTATGCAGTTTTGGGTTCTGTTGTTCCACCGTTGTCATCTGTGTATGTATGTTGTAGTGTTCATTGTGTGGTTGTTTTGAACATAGCCATTTCATTGTTGAGGCCGTGTCACTGACTTGAGTTTCAGCACTGTTCATGTATTCACTGGTCTAATCATGCTTGCATATCACGGCTGGTTTGAGTTTTGCTTGTATCAGTCATTGTTGTAACATTGTGTACATGTGTCCTCATTGATGTGTATGCATTTTCCACTGTTTGTTCGCTTTGATTCTGCTGTGTTATATAGTAGCCTAGTTTGCTGGTGCATATATTTCATTTGTTGCCAGACCTTCATGTATTTTGTACCACTGTTTCTATTTGAGCTTGCACTGTGTATTAGTTCATTTGAAGTTCTGGTAGCACTCGAGTCTTGCTGCACATATATATGTACACTGTGTATATACATATTCACTTGGTTGTCACAGCTCTGACTTTTGATTCTTCGATCACTTTCCTTGACTCTCTGCATATTGAAGTCTTCTTGCTTCACTTTGGTATTTGCAGTTTCACTACTGCCTCTTTAACCTGAACAGGTATGGTTGTATTGAGTCACTACTTGTATGCATTCATATATATACATATGTGTATGTATGTATATATATATATGTGTGTGTGTGTGTGTGTATTTGTGCATTGTCAAGTGATGCATCACTTGATCATGTTTATTTGATTGCAGTTTTGCCCCTGTTTAGTTTGTGTTGTACTGATTTGGTATTTGCTTCAATTTAGTTTGATTCACTTTGAACTTCATGTTGATTTTTGAAATCACACCTGAGTTGAATCCAGCTTAAAGCTCGGGTTTGAACTTTGTGCTGATATTGTGACATTATTTTTATTGCACCTGAGTTGAACCCGACATTTTGGGTTTGACCTGTGCTCACCTGCCCCTGTAATTTTATCAAGTGTATATATTGGTGTGCACGGCCTTGTGGCATACGCAGTGATACACTATGTATGTCACAAGCTGTTCATGTATAATGAATTCAAAATTAAATGACGACTAACAACCCAAATAACCGAGGCAAGTATTATTTTCAAAATCCAAATTTTATTTTATACTGCAAAAATATTTTATTTCAATTTTACTGCGTCAACGTATATTTCTGTAGATTTCTCAGATGCTGGATTCACATTGGAATGAAGTTGAAGATCAGTACGAGTTGAGTGAATGAGTGATTGGAATGAAGTTGAAGATCAGTACGAGTTGAGTGAATGAGTGATATATAGTGAGGTGCAATGTAAATGTGAAATTATGATGTAATCAAAATTGTATTGTAATTGAAGTTGTGTGTGTATATATATATAGTGAGAGCTTGAAATTTGTACTATACAAAAATTGTAATAAATATTTGTTTGAATAAAATATCTATTTGAATTCAAATTCTGTATTATTTATTTTATTCATCAAATATTTGTTTACTCTGTGTAAATAAAATAGTATATTAACAAATGCGTTTAAATGAATATATATATATATATATATGTTTATTATCATCAAACAAAAATCATGTAATCGCATATTCAACAAATCTGATTAATACAATAAAGCAATATCATGTATACATACAAATCAAGTAATCAATGGACTATCTGTCTGAACGCTATAGTCTTGTTTGGCTAACTACTAAACTTTAGCTTACTCGGATCTACCAGAAAAAATAAACAAATAATCTAACTTCTGTTAGATACTCCTCTTCTGGACGGTCTATCCCTAACTTACTTCTCCCAAGGTCAACTGATCCTAATGGTTTTGCGGGCTCACCAATAACCTATCTCCCCTCTATAGATTCCTTTCTGTGTGTAATATCAGTTTAGTCTAACCTGTGACAAAGCCCTAAACACTGGAATTTTGGATTTATATTAGCTAGGGGCTACTAGCTAAAGTATAGGGCATGACCCCATACCAGTCTCATATGGTATTCTAATATCTGAGTCATTTTACTTAGGGTAATCTACCTATAAAATTTTCCTTTAAACATTTTCTCTCAATTTGATTTAAACCTTCAAGTCATACTTAAACAAGGAAAATATATTATATGCTTTGCTCAAATCACCGGGCCATGTTATATATACTTAACACAAAACTTTGTTGATGAAAACATTCGAAACCATTGAAAGTACCTCATTCGAAACAAGTAAACTACTTTGCTTTATAATCCTAGGTCGAAGTTCAAAACATTCCTTTCGAAACCATTCATAATCAACCTTTTAAAAACATTAAAATCATCCTTTTTGAAAGCTTTATAAAACCTTATACATCCTTCTTTTAAAATACTTTAAGCATTGCCTCTCGAAAAAATTGGAAACCTTCCATTTAAAAACTTTCGAAAACATTGGAGAACCACCCCTTTGAAACCTTTATCTTAAATCTTTCGAAAGCACTAAGTCTTTTTCATAAAATCAAGCCTTTCAAAATCATTTGGGTTCAAGTAAAACATGTGCAACAACCTTTCGAGACCATTTAAAACCATTCCTTTCAAAACCTTTGGGTTTAACTTTCAATAGAACAAAGGACCATAAAACAACTAAGTCGAGAGCACTCTTTCAAAATAAATTTTCTAAGCAAAGAAGTGATGGTGTAGAAACCAATCCTTCGAAAGCATTGGATAAGCAGTTAGGATTTTAAAACAATATAATCCCTTTCGAAAGCATTATTTCGAAAGGTAGGAAGCAGCAGCAAGGGGTTTCGACCCCTTCAAAAGCTTCTTTATAAAACAAAAGTCACAACATCTTTTGAAACCATATTTTAAAAATAATTTGCCACAGTCGAAAGCTAACCAAGTCGAAAGCATTCCTTTCGAAAGGAAAGTAGGCACAATTTCATTTAAAAACAAAATAAGGCTTTGACCCTTCAGAACCCCCTATTTCGACCCAATAGCTTTTGCCTATGTCCAATTCACTAAGTACCAAGTCTTTGATACCATGTGCATTGGTTTCGATTGAAATGGAAGCAGAAGTACTATGTCGAAAGCCAGGTGCCGAAAGTGGCGAAACAGATGACATATGATAAAAAACTGAATTTTAACATTAAAAGGTAATTCTTTTCAACTAACCTGCCTTGTTTGTCAAAATATTATTGCTTGCTGATTTCATTTCAAACTCCTTTCTAAAAGTACTACAAAATTTTCACAGATAAAAAATTTAAATTCTTTACAAAAAGCCCATTCTTCTTTTATAAATATATAAAATATTTAAGTCCTATGCCTTAAATAATTTTATACACTTACTAAAACACTTAGGAAAAATCTACAAAAATTCCCATGAATCATTTTTTAATATGTTTTTTAACATATATGAATTTCTGACCCAAAACACACAGACATATATATTAGCCTTCTATCAAAAATAATATTAGCCGTAATTACTTTTAAACCCAGATAATAATTTTCCTCACTAGAAAAATAATAATATATCCACATTAATTCATAAAATTATGAAAATTGAAACACATCTCTAAAATATCATTTATGATCTTATATTAAAATCACAAGACAATTGGATGTCATTTAATAGGGTTTTCACATTAAAACTTATCATAAAATCCATATGAAAGAGCATAAATCATCAACAAGCATATATATCCATTTTTAACAATCAAAACATGGCAAAACCTTTGCAAACTATTTCAGATCTAATCTACAACTGAAAACAAGAGAAATATGAGATGTAGTTTATTATTCACTTTAGTTTTGTGATTACGGAGTTGAGATTTGAGTATGGCTTTGATTAACCTTCCTCTTGACTCTTACTTTACGTTCTACTTGCGTTGTCTAATGGTGGCCGGCCTCTAATACTTGATTTTTTTTGAATGTATGAAATGAATGTGGCCTATGGGTTTTACAGTATAAGAATATACTTATCCCTACTTTGCCCTATCTATTTACCCTTTCTTATTTTCATTTTAGTTCTTTGGTTAACAAGGCACGGCTAACCCTATTAACATAAATCTCAATCCTTTAATCATTACATTATTTTATTTAATTTAACTAATTAAATGTCTTAAATAACGTTATTCAAAATTAGGGTTATTATAGACTCCCCTCCTTAAAGAATTTCATTCTCAAAATCACGATAAGGAACTCACAACAAATCAACCATATAGGTAAAACATACCATCAAACAAATCAAGATAAGCATCTCTAATCTGCTCTCGGTCTCCCAAGTATAGTTTCTTTCATACCCGCTCTACTGGACTTTAACTAATTTAACTGTCTTGTTCCTTAGCCTCTTCTCATCTCTCATGACTATCCTAATAGGCTTTCTAACTATAGTCAAGTTCGGCTCTACCACTAAATTGCCTAACACAGTCGGTACTATAGTAGTTGCTGGATCTCTAATATATTTCATTAGATGAGAAACATGAAAAACATCATGGAATCTTACTAAACTATTCGGTAACTATACTCTATATGCGAGTTTCCCGATCCTTTTACAATTGGAAATGGTCCTACAAAGTTCGGTGCCAATTTCCCCGATTTTTCGAATCGAATCACACCCTTCATCGATGACACTATAACATCCCCCACTGAGAAGCCCAAAACTAACGGCTACGGATGCTACAGTCATCCATAGTTATTAATCTTTGACGACCAAATACGATAATGTTAGATACATTGATATAACAGAAATACATGAATATGGAAAAAAAATTAAAACATCAAACAAGTGCCAAATTCCATTTCAAAACATTTCAAGTTCATTACATAATCACACAACCGTAACCATGTTTATATAAAATATAATTATTACACATACGCCAAGAGCGACATATGAAGATGTCACCTTTGATGATCAGAGTATAATATAGGCACGTAGACAACTTTGCTATTACATTCAAAAACATGGCGGAATAAAAAGAACTCCTATTAACTAGCTTCCTCATGCATGTCTCTGGAAGTTTAATTCATCTAAAAGAGAACCTGAAAACCTTAAACCTCAAACAACTCAAAATCAATTGAGCACCCGAGAGTTTAAGAGGAAAACATAAACATCGAGTCAGGCATAAAGCCTAGTATGAATAATAGTCTACCATCTCTAACCATTTAGATATCTAGTGAGATCACACCGCTTTAGGAATGGGTTCTCGCCTCACTAGTATCCTAAAAACTTGATAAAACCATATACTATACTCCTGCATCAACAATGGTTGAAAACATAGCAATTCAAAATATTATGATGATATGCAAACAATTAATCAATTTATGGATTTTCCATCTCCATTCATTCTGACTATCTGTATTAGTTATAGTTTTTAGGGTCACTATTAACCTAATAGTTTTAATGGGCTGATTAATAACCTATTTAATACTCATGGACCGGTTATCCAGTTTCATAGTTTTCATGGGATCATTAGAACTATTGGCCCCTACCAATAACCATAATGTACAATGGGTTCTCCCTGAACCTATTGGTAACTCCAATAACTTCCCTCTTATCCTAATTTTTATGGGTTGACTAGGAACCTATTGACTTCTGTCAATAACTTAATTCGGATATAGTTTTCATGGGTTCACTACAAAACTATTGGCCCCTGATAATAACTCAATCTAATTATAGTTTTCATGGGTTTATTATGAACCTGTTGGTCCCTGCCAATAACTTATTCTACACATAGTTTTCATGGGTTTACTATGAACCTATTGGCTCCTGCCAATAACTTCTCATGTATGTAGTTTTCATAGGTTTGCTATAAACTTGTCTCCCTGATAACTTCTTCTAATCAATATTTTATCATCCTACATTCTATTCTTCCTGACCCTCTAGATGCAATTTTACTCATTTAGGAGTTAATTTAATTTATATACGCTACTGGGTCAACCTAGCTGATTATTCTGCCCTTCGCCAAATTACAGTTATAGGTCCATTACAATGTGGATACATATATATAAAGAAGCAAACGTAATAACATAAAAATACCAACAACTGTGGTTAAATATCCTTGAAATCGCTTTATATAAAACTTGGTTAATCCCTTTAACTTGTTAATCAAGGAAAACTTCTCCAAAAGCTTTATAGTCAAAATCATTTCAAACTTTTTATTTATACCATGGTTTTTTCTTTAAAATGAGATTGGGTTATTTGTTATGAAAACTAAGGTTTTTGAAACTTTAATACATTACTTTCGAAACCTCTAGATAACCTCCTTCGAAAGCACTGATTTTTTTTACAAAACACTAAATATATATCTTTCGAAGCCCTTTAAATCATTTCTTTCCAATTAAAAAATGTACCTTTCGAAAGTACTAAAGCATTACTTATTAGTCCTTATAAACATAGCTTCAAAACAAATGATAGTACCCCTTTCAAAACCGTTCGATTTTGCTTTTAAAAACATATATTGGGTCAAAGTGAATATATACGAAAATATCCATTTCAAAACCATTAATTTTCATATAAAACTGTTAGGGAAAAGTTGATGACTTCGGAACCATCCTTTCGAAAGCTTCAAAACATTTAAGTAAAATATCGAAGGTTAGCATTGAAACCCACTTTCAAGGCCATTGCCTTCGAAACCCCTAAACCCTTTCGAAAGCTTTATGGAAGTGGCTTAGTATAAGTTAAAAAAAAGACTACCCTTCGAAAGCATTGATGACTTCAACACATTCGAAAGGTAAAAGAACGGCAGTTAGGTTTTGATTAGGTGGGAACAACCATTTTCGAAAGCATTGTTTTATAAACAAAGGGACTCATTCGAAAGCCATACTTAAAGTGAAAGACAGCAACCCTCCTCGAAATCTAGTTAGAAAACCTCTTTGAAAAGTATATGTTTTGACTCCTTCAAAAGCTCTTAGTAAAATAAAACGGGCGCTTAAAATTTGAAAGCAAAGCTAAAGCCTCGACCCTATTGGAAGAATTGCTTTCGACACCATGCCTTCCGCCTTTCTCCAATCCACTTTGTATCAATCTCATTGGTACATGTGTATTGATTTCAGCTTTAGTAGGTTTCGAGTAGGTATGTTTCGGCTAAGTCGAAGCTGAAGCATAGGAGTTGAAAGGCCCTTCTGAAAGAGGCGGAGCTAACTTTTTTGGGTTAAGGCTGAATTAAAACTCTTTATAGTAATTACTTTATAATTAACCTGCCTATTTGTGATCCTTTGATTGGTTGCCTTGAAAATTTTCAAATTCTTTATAAAATAACCGTCGCATATTTCAGAACTGTATCAATGAAAATTTAACAATTAAGCCCTTCCATTAAGCAAAATCAAATATGCAAATAAATCTTTCTTCTAAAATAATTTAATTTACTTAGTAAACCACTAAGAAAAAATTCCTAAAAATTAAAAAAATTCACTTTTATAATGTTATCTAACATACAAAAATTCTAGACCCCAATACTTCCGGAAATAATTGAAATAAAATTTTAAATCCAATTATACATATTTTTATTTAGAAATTCATATTAAATTCTCTATAGCTTGGAAAATTACAAAAATTGAATCACATCTCCAAAATCATATTTTACGTAGCATATAATTTTTCCATGGCAGTCGAAAATCATTTCACTCGGTTTTACTCTTAAAACCGTATAAAATCATATTTGTACAAGTTGGTTTAAACCAAACATGTTATAAATCCAAGCATATCATCATTCAAACCACCATTAAAATGGATTTAATCTTAAACACGCAAAATATATGATCAAAGAACAAAATAGAGATAATATAAAATATTATCACCTTGAATATGATAAGGACTTTGAGATTTGATTAGGATTAATTTCCCTAAACTTGAATTCTTAGTTTTAAATTGAACTTCTCTTATTTTCCTCAAAGTAATGGATGACTTCTTTATCTTTTAATTTGTTTTTTTGTGAAATGAACATGGATGTGCAAATGAAAGGATGCGTGAGTTATAAGATGTGGCTATTCCTTATTAAGGCCTAGTTTTAATTTATTAACATATAAGCCATTTTAAGCCCATTTAAATAAGCATGGCCTCTAATTGTTTTCAAATCTCAATCTCCTTATGATTCTAATTATTTACATTATTCTATTTAATTTATCTAATTAAATCTTTTGAATAATGTTATCAAAAATTAGGGATGTTATAGGCTCCTCTCCTTAAAGAATTTTGTCCTTGAAATTTAGTAAGGACTGAACATTAAACATAGCAATCATCTATAAAAACTCCTAACAACCATACTAGCCTACCTGACTAGCAACTATCGATATAAATCTAATATAGACATACCCTCAAAGTAGATCAGGATAAGCATCTCTAATCATGTCTTCTGTCTCCCAAGTGCGGTCCTTCTCGTTGTTGCTCTGAACTTTCACCAACTCGACTGTCTTGTTCCTCATTCTTTTCTCATCTCTCGCTACAACCTGAATCGGTTGTCTAACAAAAGTCTAATTAGGCACTATTATCAAATCTTCTAGCCCTATCAGAGGAATAGTATTCTCTAGATCATGTACGTACTTGCGAAGATGAGACACATGGAATACATTATGGAAACCTGCCATACTGCTCGTCAGCTCTACTTTGTATGTGAGCTTTCTAATCCTCTCTATAATCTTGAATGGACCAATATATCTCGATGCCAGCTTCCTTGACTTTCCAAATCATACCACACCTCGTTGGTGATACCTTAATGAAAACCTTATCTCCAACTTTGAATTCTAGGTCTTTATGCCTCTTGTCTGTGCAACTTTCCTGTCTGAACTAAGTTTCCTTCACCTTTCCCGAATCAAACTCAATATTTTCTGACGCCTCTCTAACCAAATCTGAACCTAAGACTTACCTGTCTCCAGTCTCCAACCAATATGCTGGTGATTTGCATGGCCTTTTATACAAAGCTTCAAAAGGCGTCATTCCTATGCTAGTTTGACAACTATTATTATAGAAAAACTCCACCAAATATAGGCTATCTTCCTAAGATCCACCAAAGTCCAATACATAGGCTCTCAGTAAATCCTCGAGTACCTTGTTGACTCTCTCTATCTACCCATCCATCTAAAGGTGATGTGCAGTACTTATATTAAGCTTAGTACCTAATACATCTTGTAAACTCTTCCAGAATTCGTTAGTGAACAAAGCATCTCTATCACTAACTATACTACTATGAACTCCATGTAGTCTAACTATGTACTTGATGAACAGCTTAGCTAAAATATGTGTCGTCCTGATTAACTTTACCGGAATGAAATTAGCACTCTTGGTCAACATGCCCACTATGATCCATATACTTTCATTTCCTCTATTTGACCTTGGCAACCCATCTATAAAATCCATGGATATTGAATCCCATTTTAAAACTGGAATCTCTAAAGGCTGAAGTAACCCACTCGGCTTCTGATGTTCGACTTTCACTTGTTGACAGTTTGCACACTGCCTAACCCACAAGCCAACATCCCTCTTCACACCTTCCCAATTGAAGCTTCTCTTCGTATCTTGGTACATCTTGGTTCCTCCAGGATGAATCGTAAACTTAGACCAATGACATTCTCTAATAACTTTTTTCCTCAGGTGCACCACATTTAGAATGCACAACCATCCCTTCTTTCACAACCATCCTCTATAGTCAAGGCTAAAATCTTTCAGATCATCGGTCTCGGTTCCAACCTCAAGCCTTCTAATCCTCTTAGCTAATACTGGATCATCTTTCTACTTAGAAGCAATCCTTTTGATTAACATTGGTCAAACTTCTAAAAAGGACAACATAGAAGTACTCTGCCTAGAACTAGCAGTCGATCTTAACTACACACTACAAGTAGTCAAAGCTTCTAAATCCTTCCACTCTGCCAGTAGTGCTAACACCACATTCTGATGTCTTCAGCTGAGAGCATCTGTTAACTTATTTCCATTCCCAGGTGTATGCTCTATACCAAAATCATAAGCAGCCAAAACTCCAGCCACCTCAATGTCTCATATTCAACTCCTTCCGAGAGAATAAATACCTTAAATACTTATGATCTATATATATATATATATATATATATATATATATATATAGCTCAAATTTCTTCCCTAAGAAATAATGTCTCCAAATCTTCAATGCGAAGATCACCGCAGCCAACTCCAAATCATGAGTAGGATATCTTACTTTATGTGGTCTAAGCTGTCATAGGAAATAACTTTACCCTTTTGCATCAACACGGCTCCTAATCCAATCCCGCATGCATCAGTATACACCACCAACCCTTAGTTTCCGTCTGGAACTACTGACGTTGGGCATTAGTCAACAAATGCTTTAACTTAAGGAGTGCTTCTTCACATTTTTCGAACCAGACAAACTTCACCCCCTTTATGATTAACTTAGTCAAAGGTGCTGCTATCCGCGAGAAATCCTTAATGAATCTTCGGTAGTAGCCAGCAAGTCCAAGAAAACTTTCGATGTCGGCCACCGTTTCTGGCCTCTTCCAATTATTCACAGATTCGATCTTATCTGGATCGACTGACAATCCTTTCACTGAAATCATATGACTAAGAAACTTAACCTATTTCTTCCAAAAACAACATTTGGGAAACTTCGCCTTCGGCTGATGCTTCGCCTTCGGCTGATGCTGTCTTAGCATCACAAGAAACACCCTAAGATGATCCTCATGCCTCTCATCTTAGAGTATAATGAAATATCATCTATAAACACCAGTACAAACCTATCCAAGTACTCGAAAAAGTCGGTGCATTAAGTCCACAAAGAAAATAGGTGCATTCGTTAATCCAAATGGCATCACTAACCATTCATACGAACCATACCTAGTCGGAAATGCTGTCAAAGAAATACTATCATCTGCTACTCTTAACTGATGGAAACCTGTCGCCAAATCCAACTAGGAAAACACTCTGGCTCCACTCAACTGATCAAATAGATCATCTATTCTCGACAAAGGATACTTATTCTTGATCTTCCTATTGTTCAACTTGTGGTAGTCGATGCATATCCTTAACGACCCATCTAGTTTCTTCACGAACACCGCGGACGCTCCCTAAGACGAACTACTTGGTTTAATAAAATTCCTTTCTTCAAGAGCCATTAGTTGCACCTTTAATTCCTTCATCTAAGTTGGTGTCATCCTGCTAGGTGGTCTACTAACAGGTTCAGCTTCTAACAAAAGATTTATTCGAAACTCAACAGCTCGTTTCATGGTAGTCTTATAATTGGCTTAAAGACATCTGCAAACTCTCTTGCTACTCGAATCTGACTTAACCCTTCTTCCATATCCGTAGCACTTAACAAAGCACAAACACTCCGGCCAGAATTCTCCACTGGGAATATCACTCCGTCATGACTATCTAGGTATCTCAGTGATATCTCCATATCCTGGAAAAATATCCTAGCCTCATACTTACCCAACCAACCCATACACAAGATGATCCTGAAATCTACGAAATCAAAAACATACAGATTGCATGTAAACTTATGACCTAATAAATCAAGTTATAATTGGTCGCATCTCAACATCAAAGTGACATACCCTCCTATTGGATTCGCAACTCTTAAGGAAGTAATAAGATAGGTGAGTTATAAGCATAATTTATCAACCAAACACTGAAATATAAATGAATGTGATGCACCGGTATCAAATAGTACCCTAACTGGTATACTATGAATCAAAAGCGTACCTTCCATCATAGTCTTCCCTTTATCAGCTGCAGTTGGCCTAGCTGATGATGGCCCAATAGCAAAGACCTTCCCTGTGTCCACCCTAACTGGCTTTGGACAATGATTCTTGTAATGCCCAACTTGATCGCAGTTGAAACACTTCACATTCTTCTTATCTGCAACTTTCCTCGCCTGCTTGACCGACACTCATGTGCATAATAACCCTTCTTCTCATACTAGAAGCAAACTAAATCAACTTTTGCCTTCTTAGCAGCATATCCCTTCAGGGTTCCCTTCTTCTTAAAGAACTTTCATTTCTTTCCTCGAGAACCCTAAATTTCAACTACTTCTCCCTAGCACAAATACCAAGCATCTCCTTATGGCTGATTACTATCTCCACCACCACATTACTAGGATCACAAAGATGTGGCAACGTCGCCCTAGCAATTTCGAGCCTTAGTCCCCTAATGGACCTCTCATTCCACCTGACGACGGTGTCTATAGTATTTTATCCATAACGGGACAACTCTACAAACTTAGTGGCATACTCAACAACTGACATCTCTCCTTGTTCCAGATCCAAAAACCTCCTCAGTAACGCTGACTTAGCGACTTAAAATATTTGCTCAAATCTCCTTCTAAAACCAGCCCAAGTTAATTCCTCCTTCGGAACCCCAACAATAACACTGTTCCACAAATGAAGCACTGACCCTTGCAACTGTTTAGAGGCCAGCCTCCTCTTTTGCTCATCATCTCAACCCAAATCAACAAATGTCCTCTCACAATGCATCGGCCAACTCTCCATCTCAATAGCATCCTCTGTTTGCATAAACGGCTTCCTACCTGGAATGGTGTAGAGCTTAGCATAATTATTCCCAAATGGAGCCATATGATAAGCTCCTCCAACATTTCCAGCAACACCAGCACAACTCCTGCTTACATCATATTGATGAAGGACTTATAAATCGTCCCCATATCTACTGGTGGATTTCCAGCACCTACATTGGCATCAGCATTTTGGTAAGCATTAGCTGGTCGACCTGGATTCCTCCTAATGGGTCGAGCATTTCCATTGGTTGTGGTGCTTCCTCCACCAAGATTTCCTCTTCCGTTTTCTGCTTCTGTATCTTCATTATCTTAAATCTACACACAAGCCTTAGTAAAATATAAAAGAACGGTCTAAAAGAGCGGGGAATATGTACTTATAATTATAACTACATATATCAAATACAAGTACGTTACTATAGCATTAACCCAAACCTCGATCTTATTTTCTGATTCATTGGATTATGTTTGAAAAATCTTTTAAGTTTAAATTTCTCTTAAGTTTCATAGACCCATGCTCTGATATTAACTTGCAACATCCCCCGCTTGGAAGCCCAGAACTAATAGCTATGGATGCTGCAGTCATCCATAGTTATTAATCTTTGGCAACCAAAAACGGTAATGTTAGATACATTGATATAACAGAAACACATGAATATGGAAAAAATTTAAGACATCAAACAAGTTCCACATTCAATTTAAAAACATTTCAACTTCATTACATAATCCCACAATCGTATCCTTGTTCAGATAAAATATAATTATTACATATACGTCAAGAGCGATATATGAAGATGCCCCCTTGGATGATCATAGTATAATATAGGTAAGTAAATAACTTTGCCATTACATCCAAAAACACAGCGGAATAAAAAGAACTCTTATTAACTAGCTTGCCTCCTACATGTCTTCGGAAGCTTTATTCGTCTAAAAGAGAACCTGAAAACCTTAAATCTCAAACTACTCAAAATCAATTAAGCACCCAAGAGTTTGAGGGGAAAACCAAAACTTCGAGTTATGCATAATGACTTGTATGAATATAATCTACCATCTTAAACCATTTAGATATCTAGTGACACCATGCCGCTTTGCGGAACGGGTTTTCTCGTCACTAGTATCCTAAAAACTTTATAAAACCATATACTATGCTCTTGCATCCACATTGGTTAAAAACGCAGCAATTCAAAATATTATGATGATATGTAAACAAGTAATCAATTTATCGATTTTACATCCCCGTTCATTTTGACTATCTGTCTTAGCTATAGTTTTTAGGGTCACTATTAACCTAATAGTTTTCATGGGCTGACTACTTACGGACTCCCTATCCAGTTTCATAGTTTTCATGGGATCACTAAAAACCTATTGGCCTCTGCCAATAACCTTGTAGTTTGATGGGTTCTCCCTGAACCTATTGGTAACTCCAATAACTTCCCACTTACCCTAGTTTTCATTGATTGACTAGGAGCCTATTGACTTCTGTCAATAACTTAATCCGGATATAGTTTTCGTAGGTTCACTACAAACCTATTGGCCCCTGCTAATAACTCAATTTGATCATAGTTTTCATGGGTTTACCATGAACCTATTGGCCCTTGCCAATAACTTATTCTACACATAGTTTTCATGGGTTTACTATGACTTATTGGCCCCTGCCAATATCTTCGCCTATACATAGTTTTCATGGGTTTCCTATGAACTCGTCTCCCTAACAACTTCTTTTAATCAATGTTTTAGCATCCTATATTCTGGTCTTCCTAACCTTCTAGATGCAATTCTACTCATTCAGAAGTTAATTTAATTTATATTCACTACTGGATCAACATAGCTGGTTATTTTTGCCCTTTCCCAAATTATAGTTATGGGTCCATTACAATGTGAATGCATATCTTTATGGGTCCTTTCCCAAATCATAAATAAAGAGTGTAATAGCTTTGGTGTCACACCTTTTTAGTATCAACGTGAACTACCAAAAACGCCCATCTATATATTATCAAATCTTAATTACTTAAAAATATGATCTAATATTAAACTTCTTTTACAGATTCAAACGCCTCTAAAAGTAGGATCTAACGATTAAATAAGCCTTACAAATTTAAAATGCTTCTAAAAATAGTATCTAAAATTAAACTTTCGTTACAAATTTAAAATACTTCGTTGCAGATATACAAATCTTAATATCACTTGAAAATAAAAAAATCATTTTTTGACTGATTTAGACATATACAAATTATAAGGAAAATAATTCACGTGCAAAGCGCGTGCCGTAACACTCGTATATGAAGAAACAAACATAATAACATAAAAATACCAACACCTTGGTTAAATATCCTTGAAATCACTTTATATAAAACTTGGTTAATCCCTTTATTCTATTAATCAAGGAAAAATTCTTCAAAAACTCCATACTCAAAATCATTTCAAACTCTTTATTTATACCATGGTTTTTCCTTTAAAATGAGATATGGTTATTTGTTTTGAAAACTAAGGCTTTCAAAACCTTAAAACATTACTTTCAAAACCCTTGGATAAACTCCTTCGAAAGCATTGAAAACTTCTTTTCACAACACTAAATATATACCTTTCGAAGCACTTTAAATCATCTCTTTCGAAACCAAAATGTCTTTTACGAAAGTACTAAAGCGTTACTTATTAGTCCTTAGAAACATAGCTTCAAAAAAAATGAAAGTGCCACTTTCGAAACCATTGGGTTTTGCTTTTAAAAACATTTTTTGGGGTTAAAGTGAACATATACAAAAGTATCCCTTTTGAAACCTTTAGTCTTCATATAAAATTATTCGGGGACAAGTTGATGGCTTTGGAACCATCCTTTCGAAAGCTTCAAAACGTTTAAGTAAAACATTCAAAGTTAGCTTCGAAACCCTCTTTCGAAGCCATTGCCATCAAAACACCTGAACCCTTTCAAAATATTTAGGGAAGTGGATTAGTATAAGTTTAAAAGAAAGACTACCCTTCGAAAGCATTGATGAATTCAATATATTCGAAAGGCAAAAGAACGGGTGCAGGGTTTTGACAATGTCGCAATCACCATTTTTGAAAGCGTTGTTTTATAAACAAAGGGACTCATTTGAAAGTTCATACTTAAAATGAAATATGGCTACCATCTTCGAAATCTAGTTTGAAAACCCCATTCGAAAGCATACGTTTTGACTCCTTCAAAAGCTCTTAGTAAAACAAAGCAAGAGCTTAATTTCTGAAAGCAAGGCAAAGGTTTTGACCCTATCGGATACCAATGCTTTCGACACCATTCCCTCCATTTTTCTCCAATCCACTTCGTGCCAATCTAATGGATACCATGTGTATTGGTTTCAGATTAGTATATTTTGATTAGGTAGGTTTCGACTGAGTCGAAGCGGAAGCATAAAAGTCAAAAGGCACTCCTGAAAGAGGCGGAACCAACTTTTCTGGGTAAAGGCTAAATTAGAGCTATTATAGTAATTACTTTGTAACTAACCTACCTATTTGTAATCCTTTGATTGGTTGCCTTATAATTTTTCAACTTCTTTATAGAAATAACTGCCATAAATTTCAGACCTAAATCGCTGAAAATTCAACAATTAAGTCCTTCCATTAAGCAAAACCAAATATGAAAATAAATCATTCTTCTAAAATAATTTAATTTCCTTAGTAAATCACTTGGGAAAAATTCCCAAAAATTACAGAAATTCACTTTTAATATGTTATCTAACATACAAAAATTCTAGACCGAAATTCTTCTTGAAATAATCGAAATAAAATTTTAAACCCAATTATACATATATGGTTTTACTGTTGAAACTGTACAAAACCATACTTACACAAGTTTCTTTTAATGAAATATGTTTTAAATCCAAGCATATCATCATTCAAGTCATCATTAAAGTCGATTTAGTCTTCAATCCGTGAAACATATGATCAAAGAACAAAATAAAGATGATATAAATTATTATTCACCTTGAATATGATAAGGACTTTGGGATTTGATTAGGATTAATTTCCCCTATCTTGAATCTTTAATTTTAAGTTGAGTTTCTCTTGTTTCCATCAAAGTAATGGCCGATTCTTTATCTTTTGATTTGCGTTTTTGTTGAAAGAAAATGGATGTGCAAATGAAGGGATGCGTGAGTTATAAGATGTGGCTATTCCCTAATAAGGCTTTGTTTTAATTTATTAACATATAAGCCATTTTAAGCCCATTTAATTAATTCAAGCACGACCTCTAATTATTTTCAAATGTCAATCCCCTTATCGGTCTAATTGTTTACATTATTCTATTTAATTTATCTAATTAAATTCTCTGAATAATGTTATCAAAAATTAGGGATGTTACAGACACCTTGATGAAAACATGATCCCCAACTGAGAACTCGAAGTCTTTCAATCTTCTATCTGCATAACTCTTCTATCTAGACTGAGCTTCCTTCATTGTACCTCGAATCAACTCAATCTTCTTTGCAACTTCTCTAACTAAATCTTGACCAAGAACCAACTTATCTCCGGTCTCTGACCAACAAATGGGAGATTTGCATAGCCTTCCATATAGATGTTCAAATTGTGCCATCCTTATACTAGCCTGAACTGTTGTTATACAAAAAATCGACTAAGTGTAGATGGTCTTCCCATGCTCCCCCAAAATCTAACACACAAGCTCATAACAAATCTTCCAAGACTTTGTTAACTCTTTCCATTCGTCAATCTGTCTATGAATGGTAAGCGGTACTCATCTTGAGCTTTGTTTCTAAATTGTCCTATAGACTTCTCCAGAATTCACTAGTGAATAAGGAATCTCTATCACTTACTATGCTACTAGGAATTCCATACATTCTAACTACATTCTTCTTAAATAAGTTAGCCAAAATAGGTGCTATCATAGTTGACTTAACCAGAATGAAATAGGCACTCTTGGTTAACCTGTCCACTATGACCATATATTTTTATTTCCACTATTAGATATTGACAACCCATCTATAATGTCCATAGAAATAAAATCCCACTTCCATACTGGAGTATCAAACGGTTGACGTAACCTACTTGGTTTCTGATTTTCGGCCTTTATCTGTTGGAAGTTCAGATACTGCTTCACCCATAAGCCAACATCCCTCTTCATACCGTCCCAAAAGAAACTCCTCTTAATGTTCTAATATATCTTAGTTCCTCCCGGATGAATAGCGAACTTCGTACGATGGCATTTTTCAAAACTTCCATCCTAATGTCCCCTCATTGGGAACACAAAATCTTCCTTTCTTCCTCAACCACTTATTCTGGTCACGACAAATCCTTTAAGTCATCGCTCTTTGTTCCTTCCCTTAACCTTTTGATCCGTTCAACTAATACTTGATCCTCATTCTGCTTATAAACAATCTTTTCAATCATCATCGATTGAACTTCTAAACATGATAACACAATGGTTTCTCCACTTGACCCAGCTTCGTATCTCCATTGTACTCTACATGTCGTCAACGCTTCCAAGTCTTTCCACTTAGCTATTATTGCCAACACTGCATTCTGATGTTTTCTACTAAGTGCATCTGCTACCTTGTTGCCTTTCCCTAGTGTGTACTCAATTCCGAAGTCATAAGCAGCAATAAGCTCTAGCCACCTCTGATGTCTCAAGTTCAGATCCTTTTGAGAGATTAGATACTTCAACTACTTATGATCCATATACAACTCAAATGTTTCTCTCAAAAGGTAATGTCTCCACACCTTCAATGCAAAAATCACTATAGCTAATTCCAAATCATGTCTAACCTCATGCGGTCTAAGCTTTCGAGATGCATAGGCAATCACTTTACCTTTTTGCATTAACACAGCTCTTAACCCAGCTCCACAAGCATATATACATATACATATATATATGTACTACCAAGTCTTGATTTCCTTCCAGAATAACCAACACAGGTGCATTACTCAATAACTGTTTCAATCTTCGAAATGCTTCTTCACACTTATCTATCTAAACGAACTTCATATCATTTCGTGTTAGCTTGGTCATCAGTGATGGTATCCATGAAAAATTCTTTATAAACCTCGGATAGTACCTAGCTAATCCAAGAAAACTCTTTTTCTCAGTCATTGTCTCGGGTCTCTTCCAATTATTCACATCTTCAATCTTAGTCAGATAAACAGACAATCCTTTCTCCAAGACTACATGATTAAGAAACTTAACTTCCTTCTTCCAGAAATGACACTTTGAAAACTTAGCCTTCAACTGATGATGCCTCAGCGTATCAAACACCACTCTAAGATAAACTTCAAGCTCCCTTTAATCCTTAGAGTGTATCAAAATATCATCTATGAAAACCAACACAAACGTATCCAAATGCTCTCGGAAAACTCGGTTCATCAAATCCACAAAGAATGCTAGCGCATTAGTTAGTCCGACCGACATTACTAACCATTCGTACGATCTATATCTAGTTCTAAACGCCGTCAAAGGAATATTATCCTCTGAAACTCTAAGCTGATGGAATCATATCGCTAAATCCAACTGGGAAAATACCTTGGCTCTGCTCAACTGATCGAATAAACCGTCAATTCTAGGCAATGGATATCGATTCTTTATCGTCTTTTCATTCAACTTATGATATCTATACATAACCTTAATGATCCATTCGGCTTCTTGGCAAACACTACGGCTGCTCCCCATGGAAAACTACTTGGTCTAGTAAAATTCTTGCCTTTCAAATCCACCAACTGCACCTTTAGCTCCTTTATCTCGATAGGTTTCATTCTGTTTGGCGGTCTACTCACTAATTCTTCTTCTGGTAACAAATCTCTTCGAAACTCGATAGCTCGTTTTCGGTGGCAATCCCACTACAGGTTAAAGATATGCAAATTCTCTAACCACAAAAACTCGATTCAACACGTCTTCTACCTCCATAACACCTAACAAAGCATTAACCTCACAACTAGGATTTTCTACAATATATACAATCCAATCACTACGGTCAGGGTCTCTAAGCGATATTTTCCTATCATGGCAAAATATCATAGCATCGTACATACTTAACCAATCCATACCCAAAATAGTTACGAACCCTACGAAATCAAACACATGCAAAATGAAAAAAAAGGTATGACCTAACAAATCAAACTCTATATGGTCACACTCATTCCAGTGTCACATACCCTCCTATCAGATTTGCAACTCTTAAATAAGTAACTAGATATGAGGGTTCTATGTTAAGCTTATCTACCAAACAACGAGATACAAAAGAATGTGATGCACCAGTATTAAACAAAACGCTAACTGACATACCATGGATCAGAAGCGTACCTCCCCAAATAGCTTTTCCTTTTTCCTCTGTTGTTGGCCTCGAGGTACTTGGCTCCAATGCAAACGCTTTTCCACTTCCCTCCTTAACTGGCTCCTTGCATTGGTTCTTGTAGTGTCCAATTTGATCGCAGTTAAAGCATCTGATATTCTTCTTCCCGATCACTTTATTTCCATCACCTGAATGACATTTATTTGCAAAATACCATTTCTTATCACACTTAAAACAGGCAACCTCCGACTTTCCCTTCTTTGCGGTTCCACCCTTCTGAGCCCCTTTCTTATGGGAAAAATTTCTGTTTTGACCCAGCCTTACTTGGACTTCCTTCGCCTTATTTCTCCCCATAAAAGCAAGCATCCCTCGTGCCTTAAATCCATTTCTATAACAAAATAACAAGGATCCTTGATATTCTATAATAAAGCCTTTTCCAGTTCAGGCTTCAACCCCATGAACTTTTCGTTCCTCTTAATCATAGTATCTATCATAGCCGTATCTCGCTAACTCCTCAAACCTTGTCTCATACTCAAGCACAGACATATCCCTTTGCTCCAACTCAGCAAACTTCCCGAGTATAATAGACTTCGCAATCTCAGACATGAACCTCTCCTTAAACTTTCTTTTAAATTCAACCCATGACATTATTTCTTCATTAACTCTAATTGTCACACTATTCTACTAATATAACGCTGCTCTTTGAAGCTGTCTAGTATAAAGCTTTCTCTTCTTCTAGTCATTGAGCCCTAAATCTGCAAAGATCCTCTCACAATGCAGTAACCAATTCTCCACTTCAATATCATCTTCAGTTCCAATGAATGGCTTTCCTCCTAACCTAGCATAGTCTCTAATCAAAATAGCATAATTGTTGACTACTGGAGCTCCCTGAACTCCTTCAAAATTTCCCCCGACAATTCCAGTAGTAACACCCGTTTGCATCATGTTGATAAAGAACTGATACACGGCTCCCATTTCAACTCTCGGGACTCCAGCACCCCCATTTCCAGCTTATGCCTGACCTTGGTTCCTTCTCGTATTTGGTCTAGCATTTTCATTAGTGGTGGTGCTTCCCCAAAGTTAACTCTTCCACTTCAAGCATCTATATCTGCATTCAAGTCTCGTAAGATACAGAAGAATAGCCTAAAAGAGATAGTAGAACAGAGATATAGCATATACTTATACTTGGCAAATACAAGTACGTTACTATAGCGTTTCCCATACTTGGTCTTATCTCTAATTTCCTTAGGATTATATTTTCAAGAACCATTTTAATTTGAAAATTTTCATAAACCTATACTCCAATACCAAGTTGTAACATCCCCTATCTTGAGGCCCAAAACTAAGCACTACAGATGTTGTAGTCATCTATAGTATTAACTTCCGATGATAAAATACGGTAATGCTAATGGTATCCATAATATCGGAAACAAACAAATATGAAATAAAATCATAGATTGTACAAACTAACTTATTTGATTACAATTCATAAAAAAAGTTTCATATCCAATTACATAATCTTGTATTGTTTCCTAGGTTCAAATCAAATATAATTATTACATAAATACACCAAGAGCAGCATATGAAGATGCCTCCTTGGATGACTAGAGCATTAAATAGTCATAATAGACTTAATGCAACACAGCAGAATAAAACAAAACAACTTCTAAATGCAGCTATCATTAGCCTCCTGCCCATCCCTAGAAGCTTTAATCGTCAACCAACTAAACCTGAAAATCCCCAACCCTCAGCCTACTCAAATCAATTTTTGACCATCCAAGATTTTAAGGGGAAAAGCATAAACTTTGAGTCAGAAATAATGCCTGGTTTTGATAGTACTATACATCTTGGTTATTTGATATTAAGTAAGACCACGCCGCTTAGTGGAATAGGTTTCCCCTTACTAATATCCTTTTTAAAACATATCTTTTGCAAATCATAATCCCGTAACCAAAACTGTTAAAACAATAAAGCAGTATCATGTATACATAAAAATCAGGCAATCAATGGACTATCTATCCAAACACCATAATTTTGTTTGGATAATTAAAAACATTTGGCTGACTCGGGCCTACCAGACAAAATAAACAAATATTCTAACTTCTGTTAGACACTACTCTCCTGGACAGTCTGTCCCCGACTTACTTCTTTGATGTGCACGTAAATGTGCATATTTTTACCACCATAATTATTCTTTTTAAATTAAATAAATGATCATATTGGGCATTTTAACTTGTTTTAACCAAAATTCATATTAATTCCAAATTGTCACATATCCATCTTCATATAGGGGCAAAACGGTCATTTGTGTGCATATATTTCTTTGAGAAAAATTAATTGGAAATTTATATATATTTTTGTAGGAATTTGGTCTCAAATAGAAGTGGTTTCATGAAGCAATATGCATGCACAAAGAATATAAAGGAATGAAGATGGAAATAATTCAAAGTGAAGATCATGGAGGACCCCACCTACCCACCACCTTAATGTACAAATTAGAGGCTAATGCACATGCTTATGGAATTAATGCCTTCATGTACACTTAAATACTGATTAGTAGAAGCTAATGAATACTTGGCCTCCACACTTTCTCAAGGTTAGTTTGGTCATTCCCTAAATTATTGGATTAGGTTTTCATGCATGTATAAATAACCCCTTATGTTTCATGTAACTTCTCTCCCCTCTCACTTAGTCTCTCTTCTCATTAGTTTAGATTCAAAACAAAAGAAAGTTCTCTTTCTCTTTTCATGGCTACTTAGCCATCTTTGTTTTACGTGATTTTCTTTTCATTTTATGCAATGTTAATTATTGTTTCTTTTTAATTACATGTTCATTTCCTTTTATGCAAGTAGTGTACATCTCTCTTATTTTATGCAAGTAGATTAGTTTTTCCTTTCTTTTTGCTTTCTTTTTCCTCTTGTTTGTTTAATGTTGCTTTCTACATTTGTTCATATGATAAAAAAATAGAGAGCTTAATCCCTTCAATTTAGGGGTAATGAAGCTCTCTAGTATGTAGATTCACATTTTGATATTATTTCTCTCTTTTTGTGCTTAATGACAAATGAGTGGTTTAACTTGTTTTTTTTTTGAATTTGATAGCCTATATTGTTGACACCAAATAGGCTATGCCTAAACAATCGCTAATACAAATGCCTCTTCATCAAAATATGATTATGGCATAAGAAAACGATTTGAAATTAAAGTTTGATGGTCTATATTTTAAATTAATAGTTAATAGGCCATACTTAAAATAGATTTCATTTTTAACTTTGTTGTCATTTTCATTAGAGTTAGTAGTGGTTTAAAGGTTATGTTATAGTTTGATGGCTTATGTTGAGCTAATTAATAGCACAAATGAGCCATACTTATGATAAACACACCATTTAAACTCACTTATGACAAAAAAAAAGATCATAATTTTATAATTTGCTAAACTATATGATCTAGAGAGCGGAATTATCCCTAAATTGTCATTTAACTCTCATATTTTTATCACTTTCTTTTTGACATTTTTCTCATTTTCTAGCTAATCACACTCTTCAACTTTGGTTTAATTAATTGAATAGAATTTTAAAATCATCAATTCCCTGTGGATCGACCCGTATTCGCCACGTGCTACATTCGTACACCGTACGCTTGCGGAGATTTTTATTTCTAAATTTTTCGACGGTTTCCTAATTCTATAGAATTTCCATCGTTAAACAAGTTTTTGGCGCCGTTGCCGGGGAATTGTTTTGATTTTGATTTTCTAGTCTTCGAATTATTTTTGTTTGATTTTTATTGTGTGTTTGTTGTGTGTGTTTGCATTTAAAAATATATTGTTTGTTTGTGTGATTTTTGATTGCATTTTCTTTGTGTGCTTGTTTTCTTTTCATTTTCCATTTGCATTTTCATTTAAAAATGAAAAAAAAATGTTTTGTGTGTTTGATTTGTGCTTGCATTTGCATTTCTATTTCCATAAAAAAACATACAAAAATTCAAAACAAAAACAAAAAACATTTTATTTCCCATTCATTTTCTTTACAATTTCAGTTACAATTTACAACTCAATTTCTTTTAGAAATTTGATTGCCTAAAAATTGTGCAGTTCTCCCCCTTCTCTGTTACTGTTACTGCACAATCTTCTCACTGTAATTCACATCTTCAAACTGCTCATATCACTTCACCACTTCAAACCATATACAAACCACTGCTACTCTTCTGCCCACAGCCATACCCTGTTGCTACTGCACAGAGTAATATCATCACAGTGATGCCACCCCTTACTACCACTGTCAAGCAACAACTACTCGAACTTCTGCCATCACTAGTGCTACAACATCCCCAGCCCATTTCAACTTCATTTCCACCAATCATCCCCTTGCTAGGTCACTGCTCTTCACAAAACAGTGCTCTTCACAACACAAACCCATTCTTGAACCACCAGAACTCCTCTCTGAACCATTTCACAACAAATTCAACCACCATCTGCACTTCTTCACATCACCACTACCATTCCCTCCTCTACCATAGTTCAACATTTTCATCACCATCATACATACATCTAACTCCAACATACATACAGTCTCTACTTCAAACCCACCACATCCTCTTGTCATCATCTCCAACAACATACAAAACAGTGATATTTCTACACATCAGCAAACTTCATCTCCATATACCCATTACATATCAAACACTTGCTAACCATCCAATTCAGATCTCTCCTTTGCCATAACACAATCAAGCATGGCCTCATACACTAACACACTTGTACTGCCCAAAATCCAGCATACATCATCACCATCCACCTTAATCATAACTGACCACCAAGCAGCCCATATCCACTAACAAACTTCCACTACTCCCTATTATCCTCACCACTAGTCAGCCTTCTCTGACCATAACTACCTTGTTGACAAAAAAAAGCTTCTGGTCAACTTCCTATCACCACTTCACATACCTACCACCGCAAGCTCCATCGTCTCAATCTCCGCTGTTGCAACTAGCCTCAACAGCAACCTCAAACCATTCATTACCACTCAGACCACCACCGTGAAAGCAACTCGAAAAGCCTAATCTTCTTCTCCAATCCTTTAACAACCAAAACATCACGGCCTTGCCTACTTCAAAGCACACGCAATCGACGACTTCTCCAAAACTTCAAAACCGCACCTCAAAAACAAATCGAATCCATCACCAATTTAAAAAAAACAGTCGAACTTCCTTCCACGAAATCAGACTTGAAGCACATCAACCTGCATCCTCATCAATTCACGACTTCTCCAATAACTCGCAAACAACTACGAAGTCCACACATCGGCTGCAAATCATCTCGATAAACCTCGACTTCCACTACGAACCTACTCCAGCCATCAACAGTTCTACCTAGAACCCCAATTGACAACGCTCCACCCAGTTCCTAACTCCGCACGCAACCGCCAAGTAATTCTGCTCGAACCCGAAACTGAGACGATTTCACCAATTTTGGCTGTGGAATTTTAAATTTTCGAATTGAATTGAATTGATAAGCAGTGGATTTTCGATTTTATTTTCTTCTGACTTGAGGTCTCTTTCATCTTGAAAGAGAAGTACTGGTTAAGGGACAACAGTGGTTCTCGTTCATTTTACAAATTGAATTCATTTGGGTCGGGTTTGTGTTGTTGGGCGAAGTGGCCTTCTTTTTTCTTTTTTTCTTTTATCATTTTTTTTTGTTTAAAAAAATTGTGAATTTGTTTTGGTTTTATTTTATTTTTTTGAAATCCTTTTGAGTTTGTGTGTTGTCATTTTTATTTTGATTTGTTTTGTTTTGATTTTAGTTTTGAGTTTTGAGTTTATGTGTGGTGAGATGAGCTTGTGAGTTCGTGTGATTTAAAATCACTTTTTAGTTTTGTTTTGGTTTGTTTTTAATTTGTTTTCAAGAAACAAAAAAAAACAAAACAAAACAAAAAAACAAAACAAAACAAAAAAAATTGTATGTATCTTGTTTTTATTTTTGAGGTTGCCAAAGCAGAGATGCAAAAGAAGCAGAAGTGCTTGCTAAAATTAATTGCTTGATTTGCTAATCTTGCCAAAAAATTAACTGCTTGCTTATAATTTTCTTTTCGTTTGCCTTGCATTGTATGTATCTGCTGTTTTTTTTGTCTTGCATTGTTGGTTATTTGCATTTGCATTTAAAAAAAATTCAAAAATTCAAAAACAAAAATCCATTCGTAGTTCCATTGTTAATTCACGTTTAATTTCTGCTTTGCATTTCATTCTAGAATTTTAATTAATAATAACGGTTAGACAGCGATAACATTTAATTGTATATTGACAAGTTGTCTTCTTTGAAAAATTTAATTTCTTACTGTCTAGGCTACGGTAGAGTAATAACCATTTATAAATATTATGGTGATTCGTAATATTATAGTGGTTGTTTCTCTGAAGGTACTTAAACCTTCGGCTGCATTGCTACGGTGATTCATGGTGCACCGATAAATCATGTCCGTTACCTGGCTGAGAACTATCTTGTTTATCTAAGACAATTTGTGATTATACAATTTTGGGTTAACTTAGGATAAATCATTTTTAATTAAAACCTTGCATTCATTTAGTTGCATTAGTTCATGCATATTTAAAAAAAAAATCCAAAATAAAAAAAAATTGTAAATATTTCTTAACTTAGTTTTTTTCCTTTTCCTTTGAAAATTTTCAAATCAAAATTCTAAAAAAATACAAAAAAAAAAATTGCTTAGTTTTTTTAGAAAATCCAAAAAAATATATAAAATCTTTCCAAAAAACAAAAAAAATTAAAAAAACAAAAATCAATTTCCCTTTTGAAAAATAAATTCTATTTATTAATATTTTTCTTTATAAATAAACATTCTTGAAAATGTCCGAGTTTCCCCACTTACGTGAATTTTACAATAGTTGTGAAAATCAATATAATCCATATAATTTCACTCAAAATTATTATGGATATTTTAACGACAATTATTTTGTAAATAATTCAAATTTTGAACAACAAAGTTTACAAAACGATGATCAACCCTCGAATCTTGAAAATAGCATTTCATTTTTACTTGAACTCTCTACACAACAAAATCAAAGTATAAACGATTTGTGTAACTCATATTTGTGTAATAGTTCAAGTCAAAATAATCAAAATTTGAATTCACTTCAAAATTCAAATGATTTCGAGTATAACCCATGCCAATTCAATTTTGAGCTTCAGAACAAATTTCAAAATCAAGACGAAAATGTGAACCAATTTTCATATAATTTTGGCAATGGGAATAATCTCGATCATGATACAACTGAAAACTTTGGTTATCAACAAATTCAAAGTGAAAATTTTCAAACTGATAATCATGGATTTGACTTTGTTGAGCAAATGGAAAAAGATTACGGGGATTTATTACTTGAAAAATATAAAACTTTTCGTGAAAATCATAATCAAATCACAACTTGTAAAGAATCAAATAATAATCTACTGCTTATCGAAATTGACGATTCTTGTTCTGAAAAAATCCAAATCGAAATTGTTAAGTTAATAGTCACAAATTTGCCTTCGTTGAACAAATGAATGAAATGTACAATGATCACATAGATTTGGTGTTCGAAACATATTTAAATCAACGTGATAAACATACTCAAATTCTAACATGTGACAAGTCAAGTGATAATCCACCTTTTGCCCGAATCGATGATTTTCAAATATTAACCTTCGAAATGGAAAACGAAAATCTCAACGAAGTTGTTGAAAACATGGTAATTGAGTTGGATTTCAATTCTTTTGAGGGTGCGAAATTCGATTTAAACTTCGATCTTCCTTTTTCTGAAAATTTGAATACGACAACTTTGAATTTAAAACTCGATTTACACGATGAAGTTGTTGATAATCCAACAAAGGAAGTCGAATTTAACGAACACGAGTTTTATGGACTTTTTGAAACAAGTTGTTGAATTCTGATGGGGAAGATTTCGATCACAATTTTGACTTTAAAATCGATAGTTTGAAGGAAGTTTTCAATGATAAACTTGAATTTCAATTTGGTGAAAATAAATGTGAATTTCAATCAATCATTATATCTACCCTAAAAATCATCGAAAAAAAAACAACTCGTAAGATTTTTAATAAAACGACATTCGTTTTTCCAAATCCACACTCAACTTCGAAATCTTTTATGGTTCGGTTTTTCGAGCTTAATCTGTGTCTCGTATACTTGACGAGACAAATGAATCGGTCTTTGGAAGACCGTTTCATTTACTTTTTGACGATATATTTTTTGATGCCATGTAAATACATTTCGTTTTCATGTAAATAACAATAAACGTTCCTTTCACTTGGGTTGACTGTGGGGACACATTCAAAATCAAGTTTGGGGGGAGACTCATCTTCTTCTTGATTTTTCAGGATCAATTTTTCATTTTTCTTCCAAAAACTCAAAAAAATCCAAAAAAAAGAATATTTTTTTTAGTGTTTTTGATTTATTTTTAAAGAAATACTATAGGATAAATATATGGTTTTGGTTTAATAAGTTGAAATTATTGAAAATTTATTTGTCTTAACAAAAATAAAAATGAAGTTTGATTATAAATAACAATGGTTTAACTAGTATATAGGAAGATTCATACGTGTTAATTATGAAATATATCCTAATTGAAAATCTTTGTTTTAAAAGTGGTGAATTTAAAGTAAAGGTTATAACATTTTTTTTGTCTTCTAAGTTAAATGGTGCTAAGATGATTTTGCAAAACACTCTCTCTCTTAAAAAAAAAACATCCAAAGTATCCACTCTTATTTAAAAGTCCTCATGGTTATGCATCGGTGAATTACTTGGAATCTTTGATTATGTGCATTCATACTCATTTAAAAGTCCTCACGGTTATGCATGTATGGAACATATGAAAAAAAGAATAGACTTAATAAAAACCACCTACGGTCGACAGGTGTATGCACGAAAGTGTGTGCACTCGCCATGCTCTGTACTCCCCTCACATAAGCCCGAAAGGCAGTGCATGGGTGGTATATCTGGCCTCAGTTTACCTGAGCTAGATGTGTAATTTTTCTTGCAAATAATGAGAAAGCAAGCAACTAAAATCCTATCACTATTTTTTTGATTTGATTTGTTATTGAAAAGAAGTAAAAATACCACTTTGATAAACTTTGATAATCAATTAAGGATCCATTTCATAGTTACACTGTGTTATTAACCAAAACAACGAGTTAAACTATAGTTTATTTGTTATGGTAACTTCGTTTTTATTGGAAATATTGACGAGTAAATAACTTAAATTTCAAGATAATGACCAAAATCTATATTTAACTTATTCGTGTCAATTTAAAATAAATCCTTCATTTGTAAATATTTTCAAAAACTCGCATTCATCTCTTTGTAAAACAATCTTGCATTTTGCAAAATATTTTCATCCTGCATTTGGATTTTGTGGGTAGTATCCGTTGAAAACCCTCATGAGAGAACATTCTTCCTACTGGGGACACCCAGAGGTTTAACGGCTTGTTGCGTATGCTCAATGCAATCGTGCTCCCTACGAAAATGGACTTATCTTAGTTTTTCTTTATTCGAGGACGAATAAAAAGATAAGTGTGGGGGTATTTGATGTGCAATTAAATGTGCATATTTTTACCACCATATTTATTCTTTTTAAATTAAATAAATGATCATATTGGTTATTTTAACTTGTTTTAACCAAAATCCATATTAATTCCAAATTGTCACATATTCATCTTCATATAGGGGCAAAACGGTCATTTTGTGTGCATATATTTCTTTGAGAAAAATTAATTGGAAATTTATATATATTTTTGTAGGAATTTGGTCTCAAATAGAAGTGTTTTCATGAAGGAATATGCATGCACAAAGAATATAAAGGAATGAAGATGGAAATAATTCAAAGTGAAGATCATGGAGGACCCCACCTACCCACCGCCTTAATGTACAAATTAGAGGCCAATGCACATGCTTATGGAATTAATGGTTTTATGTACACTTAAATAATGATTAGTAGAAGCTAATGATTACTTGGCCTCCACACTTTATCAAGGGTAGTTTGGTCATTCCCCAAATTATTAGATCAGGGTTTCATGCATGAATAAATAACCCCTTATGTTTCATGTAACTTCTCTCCCCTCTCACTTAGTCTCTCTTCTCATTAGTTTAGGTTAAAAATAAAAGAAAGATCTCTTTCTCTTTTCATGGCTACTTAACCATTTTTATTTTATGTGATTTTCTTTTCATTTTATGCAATGTTAACTATTGTTTCTTTTTAATTACACGTTCATTTCCTTTTATGCAAGTAGTGTAGATCTCTCTTATTTTATGCAAGTAGATTAGTTTCTCCTTTCCTTTTGCTTTCTTTTCCCTCTTGTTTGTTTAATGTTGCTTTCTACATTTGTTCATATGATAACAAATATGAGAGATTAATCCCTCAATTTAGGGGTAATGAAGCTCTTTAGTATGTAGATTCAACATTTTGACATTATTTCTCTCTTTTTGTGCTTAATGAAAAATGAGTGGTTTAATTTGTTGTTATTGTTTTGAATTTGATAGCCTATATTGTTGACACCAACTAGGCCATGCTTAAACAATCACTAACACAAATGCCTCTTTATCAATATATGATTATGGCATAAAAAAATGATTTGAAATTAAAATTTGATGGTCTATATTTCTAATTAATAGTTAATAGGCCATATTTAAAATAGATTTCATTTTCAACTTTGTTGTCATTTTCATTAGAGTTAGTAAGTGGTTTAAATGTTGTGTTATAGTTTGATGGTTTATGTTGAGCTAATTAATAGCACAAATGAGCCATACTTATGATAAACACATCATTTAAACTCACTTATGACAAAAAAAAGAGATCATAATTTCATAATTTGTTGAACTATATGATCTAGAGAGCGAAATTATCTCTAAATTGTCATTTAACTCTTATATTTTTATCACTTTCTTTTTGACATTTTTCTCATTTTCTAGCTAATCACACTCTTCCACTTTGGTTTAATTTGATTGAATAGAATTTTAAAATCATCAATTCCCTGTAGATCGACCCATATTCACCACGTGCTACATTCGTACACCGTGCGCTTGTGGACATTTTTATTTCTAAATTTTTCGACGGTTTTCTAATTCCATAGAATTTCCGTCGATTAACATTCTTCAAGGATCAACTAATCCTAATGGTTTTGTGAGCTCACCAATAACCTATCTCTCCTTTATAGATCCCTTTCTATATGTAAGATTAGCTTAGTCTTACCTGAAACAAAGCCCCACACACTGGAATTTTGGACTTATATTAACTAGGGGCTACTAGCTAAAGTATAGGGTGCGACTCCATACCAGTCCCATTTGGTATTCTAATATCTGAGTCATTTTACTTAGGGTAATCTAAAGTTAAAATTTTCCTTGAAAACATTTTCTCTCAGTTTAATTAAAACCTTTAGATCATACATAAACAAGGAAAATATATTCTATGCTTTACTCAAATCATCTTGCCATGTTATATATACTTTACAAAAAACTATGTTGATGAAAAAATTTGAAACCTTTGAAATTACCACTTTTGAAACCATTGAAAGTACCCCTTTCGAAACAAGCAAACTACTTTGCTTTATAACCCTAGGTTAAAGGCCAAAACATTACTTTCGAAACTGATCATAATCAAACTTTCGAAAATATTGAAATCATCCCTTTCAGAAACTTTATAAACCATAGACATCCTTCTTTTAAAACACTTTAAACATTGCTTTTCGAAAACATTGGAAACCTTCCATTTAAAACCTTTCGAAAACATTGGGGAATCAACCATTCCAAGCCTTTATCTTAAATCTTTCGAAAGCACTAAATCCTTTTCATAAAATCAAACTTTTAGAAAGCATTTGGGTTCAAATAAAACATGTGGAACAACCTTTCGAAACCATTTAAAACCATTCCTTTCAAAACCTTTGGGTTTAACTTTCAATAGAACAAAGGACCATAAAACAACTAAGTCGAATGCACTCTTTCAAAAATAATTTCCTAAGTAAAGAAGTTGTAACATCCCTAATTTTTGATAACATTATTCTCAATGTCTAATCAGGTAAATTAAAAAGAATAATGATGATAAGGAGATTGAGATTTGAATAATTTATATAGGACCATGCTTATTAATAAGATAAATGGGCTTTAAATTGCTTTAAAGATTAAATTAATTACACATGGGCATATTAGTAAATTAGCCAATTAATTATACACGGCCATATCTTTTTGGAATTGCCCATTCACGTTTCATTTCCACTTTCACAAATGAAAATTCTAAAAACCTAAACCAAAGCCGACAATTACCAAGGAAGAAAGTGTGACGACCCGACTTTCCACTCCCGGAAAATCGCATCATCTTTAAGAAAGAAAGGGATAGAAAAGAGAAAAGAAAGAAGAGAAAGAGGAAACAACACAAGAATCTCAACAGCGGAACGAATAAATTATATTAATAACATAAGTATTACATAGTATTACAACAATTATCAGAGTTACACATACATATCCAACACATACTAGACAGTTATAAACACCTGTCTAGTTATTACAACTCAATCACAATACACAAACACTCAGAGATATCAACACAGCGGAAAACTATATAACTATACGCGGAAGCCTCCTGCTCCATTTGCTCCTTCTCAATACGTCAAAGCAAATCCTGAATCCTAACCTGAATTCCCTTGGATACTCGTAAAAATTTGAGTACCCAAGAGTTATGGAAAAACAGAAATAACTCCGGGTCAGACATGGGTCTGGTGTGAGTAACAGGTTAAAGTTGCTTAACTTTGAAAAACCTCGTAAGACTTCCCACACATAAACATGGAAAAGTTTTTACCTTACGCTAACCAAAACATTTGATAGAAAATCCGATGATATTATAATAGTGTCTAGGGTTTTCAAGTAAATAGAAAATAGCCGAAATTGTTACATCTATTAAATTCCAGCTACTAGCCACAAAAGTGGGTAATACAATCAAAACCGTTGGCACTAATTGGATTTTGGATTCCATCAATGGCTGGGCTACTGGGGTACCGCCCGTCACAGTACGTGGCCTAGATCACCGTACCGAGGATTACTCCCTTCATCCCCTGCAACACAAAGCCGGACCCGTTCCTTACTGAACAGTTCCAAACAAGACAACCCCGCAGTTGTGATCAGCAACCGCACCACTAAGCCGAAAATATAAAGGGACCTCTAGACAGGGATAAATCTTGCTCTCAAGTGGGTGCTACCCACGAAGCTTTGCTGCACCTCCCCTGTTTTAGCCATTCCCGGTTGATAAGGCTTGAGGCTACGATTTACCTTTATAGGACATATCACTTAGCATGCTCATCGTCCACCTGACGATGGTTCTGAAAGCATTCAATCCATACAAGTTCGTTCCGGGTTCGAACGAAACCAAAGGCATTATCTCGTTACACTCGTATTGGAATCACCCTCAGAGTTAACGACAATAACCCTTGCACTCTGAATTTCCATCTCGAATCTATAAGTACTATTCCGTCAAACTCATTACGGAATCACCCACAGAGTTATACTGACGTATAGCCCTTACACCTCGAGTCTTCACTCGCTCCACTTGGATTAACGACCTAACGTTATTTGGAGTCGATGTGGTTTTCAGATATCCAAATATGGAAACCCGATCCCGGTCTCATCGAAATCCAAAGCGTGTCTTTTAAGGTCCAAGTTGTTTTAAATTTAAAACCATTCAATTTAATTATCTAAATATACACAGATAGATAATTCATAACACAATAGATGATCAACCCTTTCATTATCAACAAGTAATTCATATCATAATCAGATAATCTATATTATCATCCAAAACAACCAATGCATCCATCACATACACTATTCATCTCATAACTGAGATTACAAACCATACATGGCAATCAATACCAATCATCAAACATAAGCAACTATCTAATGATCATTCCATTCTATAATTAATTTAAAATGAATTAAATTAATTACTTAATCTCTAATTAATTTAAAATGAATTAAATTAATTACTTCATCATCAAAATCCTGCTTATCTTAATCTTCAATTGATAACAAATCATCATCTCATTATCCATTTCACTTAATCATTTTTGATTAACCATCTCTAATTACAATAAGTAATTAGCATTTAATATTAATCATACCTTAAATAATCAATTCCAAATTACATCATTAATTAATTAATTAATGATTACATTTAATCAATCTCCCAATATAAATTACATAAGTAATTAATCTTCAATTTAAACAACAAATATATTAATCACCCTTGACTAATAACCATTCAGTAATTAACTACTTTAATTACTCATCTCATAAATTAATTACTCTTAATTAATTATTTAAATTAATCCCATGATTAATTTCAAAGTAATTTAATTCTAATTACTTCTATAATAAATATCTTTAATTACATTTAGTAAATATTAACTAATTACTTCTCTAAGTAATTACAATCCATAAATTACATAAAGTAATTATCAAACAATCCTCAATGTTTAAATTAATTAATCTTAATTAACCTAAACTAATCACATAAATCAAATTAATTACACTAAGTAATTAATTCATTAATTACTTTCATTAAGTAATTTAAACATAAACAATTGATTATTATTAAATTAATTAACCTAATTAATTATCACGAATTAATCACATTAATTAATTGTTAAATAATCTTAAGTTAATGACCTTTATTAACATCACTTAATTACATATTTAAGAAATTAACTTCAATTAATCATTATTAATTATCAATTAATTAATCTTTAATTATCATTTAATTAATCTCTAAATATTAATTAATTAAGTGTTAATTAAATCTTAAATAATCATTAATCACTTGATTAAATAAATCTTAATCATTAACTAAAATTTAATTAACCATTCTTAATTATAGATTAATTAACCTTAATTAATTAATCTCAAATCTTAATTACTTAACATAAAAATAATATTAATTACTTAATTAAACATCCACAATATTAATTAATTAATAATGAATATTCCATTTAAATTAATTTAATGATTTAAAATGAAACCAATTTTCTTAAGTTTAAAATTTAAAAAAAACATTCTTCTTTATACAAAGTATTTTAAACAAATTGTTTCAAACAAAAATTCAAATTTAAAATTTTCTTTTTTTTTAAATTTCAGACTGAACACAATTCAAATTTCCATTTCAAATTCAAACTTAAAATTTAAACTTTATTTACACTTCCATCTTCATTTTCAAATGCAAATCATTATTTTAAAACAAATTTAAATTTAATCCTTTATTTTTAAAGACTGAAGTTTGAATTTAAACTCCAGATTTAAATAAAATCAAACTCAGATTCATTTCATACTTCACTTCCAGATTTAACTTGTTTAAATTTTTCATTGGCATTTTGAAATTTTACTTTGTAATTTAAATCATAAAAACAGAAAACAGTTTCTTGTTTGTTTGAAACAATCTTAAATTTTGATTTCAAATTTGTTTTCAAAACCAAAATTTAAATTACTGAATTCATATTTAAGTTCCAGGTTTAAAAATTCTAGATTGAACTTCATCTTATAAAATTTAAATTTACTTTAAATCTGAAAACAGAAAAACGGTTTCTGTTTTGTTTGAAACCCAAACTAATTTTAGAAACTCAAAAATTACAAAAAAAAAACAAGATTCAAATCATTTGAATTTATATCTAAATTCAGGTTAAATATTTCAGATTGTTTGCAATATTCATTACTTCAAAACTCAAAAAAAAAAAAAAAAACTGGAAAACAGGTTTTCTACTTTTGTTTAAGTACAAATAGAATTTCCAAATTTTAAATTATTTCAGACCTAAAATTAAACTAATTGAATTTACATTTGAATTCAGTTTAAATGTTATACTTGTTCAGGTTTTAATTTACATTTTAAAAACTTTCAAAATTTTAAAACCTGAAAAAAACAGGCTCTGTTAAAAACAAAACCTGAACAATTTTTAACTCGAGCAACATAAATATTTTCTCCGGGTCAGAAGCCATTTTGCTTCGAGTTTATTCCCAATTTCCCCCGAGACCAACCCGAACAAAAGACCCTGCAACCCCAAAAACAGAACATCACCATCATCACTATAATCACCTTGCTTCTGTGCACCTGCACACAGTCTCCAGCCATCACTGGCCACCCATACAACCACCCCACTGCCAACAATGAGTTGCTCAGGCCAAACAAACATCAATACAGTCATCACTTGCTTGGATTTGAAACCAAAGCCAAACATTCAAACCTGGAACAGCACAGTGCCCCCTTCACTTCCAACCTGTCAACACCTTGCTGATGCAACTCAGGCCATCAACACCCTCGAAACTCCGGTGACATGCTCATCAATCCATAAATCTCCACTTCCCAAAATCCTAAGTCACTCGGTCAAGTAAGTTTGCCTAAAAGATCCATTTTCACCAACCCAGTAGAACTAGGGTTTAGATTTTTAAAACCAGATTCCCTCCACAAAGATGAATTTTAATTTAAACCAATAATTTTCCTATCATACTTGATGGCTACTCCATCAATAGAACAAAATTCTACCAATTTAAAGGCAAGTATCAACTGAACTTAGCAAATATGTAATATACAGTATGTTTGAAACTGCACAATATACATAGCTCTAAAATTTGAATTTTTTTGTTTAAAATTCTTGAATTTTCTTATTGTTTCTATTTGTAAACCTGAAACACTTAATTATGAAGTTTGAATTTTCATCCTATATGAATTGTTGCTCTGCATAACTTGATTCCCAGGTTACAGACAATTTGTTTAGTTTATATGAAATTTTTAAAGCTTATCCTATTCTAAAATGAACAAGCTTTGTTCAATTGTTTTAAATCATAATAGCAACAAGCTACAAAATCTCAGGGATCAATATGAGTTTGAAACTTGCAGAAACCCACATGCACAGCCATCAATTTGAACATAGGCAGATATTTATATGTATAACATTCAAAGAAATCTCATATGAATCTATTTGCAATTTATAAGACATATACACAATTCAATTCATCAGATAAGCAAGCAATGAAATCCTACTAAACTTATTTAAATTAGGTGTTACTCACAGTTTTGTAAAATGCAGAGCCCACTTCAATTTGCAGAGTACCATTCCAGATTTGAAATGCAGGCCCTTTGTTTAAAAATGATGCTTGCTTCATAATGATGCATGCAGGCCTCTGAAATGCAGAGCTTCAACTTGTTTTTAAATTTGCATGTTCCAGAGTTTGATTGTTTGAAAATGGTATGCATGTTAAAGTCTGTTGCATGTAGGCCTTACTTGATGAAGATTGAAATGCAGGTAGTGTTTTGGAAAAGAGGAGTTGAATGCAAATTTGTTTGCTAGGCATTTGAATTTGTAGGAAATTGTTGTGCAGGTTTGGAAAAGAATAAATGCAAGTTTGTATATTGGAAGATGCAGACTTGAATATGGTTGTGAGAATGTGATTTGGTCTTCTTTTTGATTAAGGAATGTAAAAAAAATGAATATGAATGAAGAAGCAAGATAATATAAAGGTAATTTTCAGATTTAATGAATTAAAAGAAAATAAAATAAAATTGACACTTGTCCTAAGATGTTAACACATGTAAACTTATACTCTTAAATACATAACACTTGTTAGATTAGGCTTAAATTACTTACACATGTTATCCTAAATGATTTGTTATTTAAATTAAGATTAAATGAAATATTAAACTTAGTTAATTAGTTATTTAGATTAAGTGTTAAAGATAAATTAACTTAATGAATACATGTTCCTATTTTAAATTGTATTTTAAATTTCAAATTAAATTAACAGATCAAAATTATCAATTAATAATTTAAAAGAATAACACAAATATTTTGTAACATTTTTTTAATATACAAACTTGAATTAAAATGAATTTTAAACTAATTAAAACATTTTTCTTATATTTAAAAATCATATAGTATTTTATTAAACATTTTTGAAAAGCTTAATATTATAAATAAATCACAATTCCTATTTTCAAAACATTAAAACTATGCTATACCAATTTAAATAAAAATCAACTTGTCTATTTAAAAATATATACAAAAACATATACATTATTAAATAGAAAACAATTTACTAACTCATTAAAAATAATTTCACAAATTAAATATTTAAATAAAGAAGATTATTAAATCAAATCAAATTTATTAACAAAAATTATCAATTCAATTTAAATTTAAATCCATATTATTAAATTTAAATTGTCCAAAATTCCGGGATATTACAATCCTTCCCCCTTAAAAGAATTTCGTCCCCGAAATTTAAAACAAAGATAATTTAATAATCTATTAACAGATTTTATTTTAAAACACAGCATATGTTAATCATATGCCGACAACCAAAGCAACCAATTCACACAATCAAAACAAATCTAATTATCCAAAAGAATTTTGGATAAACCTTCACGAGTTTCCCCGGTATATATATATCGGGATACTCGCTCTATAGAATACAAACAATCCATACTACTAAGCTATAGAGCTCCTAACAACCATTCTATACAGAATATCGGACTACAAACGAGTCTGACTTCAACAACCAATCCATCCTAAACTACTGGTTCAACAGCCAGAAATATCAAACACGTACTCCCTTAGAGATACGTGAAACACTCTGAATCCCAGTTATCCAAACTGGCAATTCAACTCTAGAAAACCAAACACTGATCTAACCCATCACAGAAGAAACCAAAACACTACGGAGTTAGCTTTCCAAACTTATAGCTCCTTGAATCAGAGAAAACTTATCCCAAATCAAATCTCCGATTCCAGAATCCAAATTCTCTGTCTCTTATCCATAAAAACTCTTCGGACGATCCTGGGCTACCAACATCCATCCTTATCAGCTCAACTCTTGCTGATTCCATTAGAAACAAACTGGATCAAAACAATCCAATGGTCTTCTCAAAATCACTCAAAAACCAAGAACACAACCCTGCTTCTCAACGACAGAAGACAGAACAACTTCTCCTTATCCGCAACAGAAACATTCCCGAACTGCTTCCGCTGCGAAACTCTGATCCGAAATAGAAGAAAATACTGAAGAACAGCACAAGCATAGACTAGACAACCCAACACAGAAATATGGTTCCACATATCCAAAAAGAAAACTCAGATGTTCCTCCCAAACCTGAGTTACTTTACCAACTTCTATCTCAAGGAACCATCCATCTACTAACTGAACCACCAGTTCCATCCTGGAAAGAAAACTCGATCTCCAGATGCAGACAAACCCTGACTTCTTGGAAAAAAAATCCAGACAATCTCCAACAAACACAGGAGAACACACTATCGCAAGTCACTTTTGCGACTCAGCCCATATCCAAAGAAAACTGCTCTCTCTTAACCAAACAGAACAGCTTATGCTGGCTCAGCCAACTTACCACTGCTGATTCTGAACTTTACTTCAGAGAAACTACTCAGCCAGAAGACTCCTTACCAACTCAGAACATTCTGCTAAACTCAGCCACATCACCGAGAAGACTCACTTCTTACTCTTGTTCCAAAGAAACATCTTCGGACACATCCATAGTCACTACATCTCATCACGCAGCTACAACTTCCTGAGATATCAAAATATCATCACTCACTTGCTTCAGCCCCACCGACAGATCAAAACTCAACTCTGCACTTCAAAAATGAACTCCGAACCTTTACAGGTTACCTTCAGAGATCGCTGAAGTCCTTTATCACAACAGAACTCCTTCGAGACGGTATTAGGTCTACAGTCTTGACATATACACTTCCAACCTCAAACATCAAACTCCAACCAATGGTAGTCGTGTTACACACACTTATACCTCATCTACCTTTATAATTTATATTGGAAAACCTGAACAGGTAACCCAACAAATAGGTAGAACCATATAATATATATATATATATATATATATATATATATATATATTAAAAATACAAATACGCTCTCTCAAGAAAGACACCACTACAGTGCCTAGGTATTCACTCAACCTAATGCTCTGATACCAGCTGTGACGACCCGACTTTCCACTCCCAGAAAATCGCATCATCTTTAAGAAAGAAAGGGATAGAAAAGAGAAAAGAAAGAAGAGAAAGAGGAAACAACACAAGAATCTCAACAGCGGAACGAATAAATTATATTAATAACATAAGTATTACATAGTTTTACAACAATTATCAGAGTTACACATACATATCCAACACATACTAGACAGTTATAAACACCTGTCTAGTTATTACAACTCAATCACAATACACAAACACTCAGAGATATCAACACAGCGGAAAACTATATAACTATACGCGGAAGCCTCCTGCTCCATTTGCTCCTTCTCAATACGTCAAAGCAAATCCTGAATCCTAACCTGAATTCCCTTGGCTACTCGTAAAAATTTGAGTACCCAAGAGTTATGGAAAAACAGAAATAACTCCGGGTCAGACATGGGTCTGGTGTGAGTAACAGGTTAAAGTTGCTTAACTTTGAAAAACCTTTGAAAAGAAAAGGTATCACGTAAGACTTCCCACACATAAACATGGAAAAGTTTTTACCTTACGCTAACCAAAACATTTGATAGGAAATCCGATGATATTATAATAGTGTCTAGGGTTTTCAAGTAAATAGAAAATAGCCGAAATTGTTACATCTATTAAATTCCAGCTACTAGCCACAAAAGTGGGTAATACAATCAAAACCGTTGGCACTTATTGGATTTTGGATTCCATCAATGGCTGGGCTACTGGGGTACCGCCCGTCACAGTACGTGGCCTAGATCACCGTACCGAGGATTACACCCTTCATCCCCTGCAACAAAAAGCCGGACCCGTTCCTTACTGAACAGTTCCAAACAAGACAACCCCGCAGTTGTGATCAGCAACCGCACCACTAAGCCGAAAATATAAAGAGACCTCTAGACAGGGATAAATCTTGCTCTCAAGTGGGTGCTACCCACGAAGCTTTGCTGCACCTCCCCTATTTTAGCCATTCCCGGTTGATGAGGTTTGAGGCTACGATTTACCTTTATAGGACATATCACTTAGAATGCTCATCGTCCACCTGACGATGGTTCTGAAAGCATTCAATCCATACAAGTTCGTTCTGGGTTCGAACGAAACCGAAGGCATTATCTCGTTACACTCGTATTGGAATCACCCTCAGAGTTAACGACAATAACCCTTGCACTCTGAATCTCCATCTCGAATCTATAAGTACTATTCCGTCAAACTCATTACGGAATCACCCACAGAGTTATACTGACGTATAGCCCTTACACCTCGAGTCTTCACTCGCTCCACTTGGATTAACGACCTAACGTTATTTGGAGTCGATGTGGTTTTCGGATATCCAAATATGGAAACCCGATCTCGGTCTCATCGAAATCCAAAGCTTGTCTTTTAAGGTCCAAGTTGTTTTAAATTTAAAACCATTCAATTTAATTATCTAAATATACACAGATAGATAATTCATAACACAATAGATGATCAACCCTTTCATTATCAACAAGTAATTCATATCATAATCAGATAATCTATATTATCATCCAAAACAACCAATGCTCCATCACATACAATATTCATCTCATAACTGAGATTACAAACCATACATGGCAATCAATACCAATCATCAAACATAAGCAACTATCTAATGATCATTCCATTCTATAATTAATTTAAAATGAATTAAATTAATTACTTAATCTCTAATTAATTTAAAATGAATTAAATTAATTACTTCATCATCAAAATCCTGCTTATCTTAATCTTCAATTGATAACAAATCATCATCTCATTATCCATTTCACTTAATCATTTTTGATTAACCATCTCTAATTACAATAAGTAATTAGCATTTAATATTAATCATACCTTAATTAATCAATTCCAAATTACATAATTAATTAATTAATTAATGATTACATTTAATCAATCTCCCAATATAAATTACATAAGTAATTAATCTTCAATTTAAACAACAAATATATTAATCACCCTTGACTAATAACCATTCAGTAATTAACTACTTTAATTACTCATCTCATAAATTAATTACTCTTAATTAATTATTTAAATTAATCCCATGATTAATTTCAAAGTAATTTAATTCTAATTACTTCTATAATAAATATCTTTAATTACATTTAGTAAATATTAACTAATTACTTCTCTAAGTAACTACAATCCATAAATTACATAAAGTAATTATCAAACAATCCTCAATGTTTAAATTAATTAATCTTAATTAACCTAAACTAATCACATAAATCAAATTAATTACACTAAGTAATTAATTCATTAATTACTTTCATTAAGTAATTAAAACATAAACAATTGATTATTATTAAATTAATTAACCTAATTAATTATCAAGAATTAATCACATTAATTAATTGTTAAATAATCTTAAGTTAATGACCTTTATTAACATCACTTAATTACACAATTAAGAAATTAACTTCAATTAATCATTATTAATTATCAATTAATTAATCTTTAATTATCATTTAATTAATCTCTAAATATTAATTAATTAAGTGTTAATTAAATATTAAATAATCATTAATCACTTGATTAAATAAATCTTAATCATTAACTAAAATTTAATTAACCATTCTTAATTATAGATTAATTAACCTTAATTAATTAATCTCAAATCTTAATTACTTAACATAAAAATAATATTAATTACTTAATTAAACATCCACAATATTAATTAATTAATAATGAATATTCCATTTAAATTAATTTAATGATTTAAAATGAAACCAATTTTCTTAAGTTTAAAATTAAAAAAAAACATTCTTCTTTATACAAAGTATTTTAAACAAATTGTTTCAAACAAAAATTCAAATTTAAAATTTTCTTTTTTTTAAATTTCAAGCTGAACACAATTCAAATTTCCATTTCAAATTCAAACTTAAAATTTAAACTTTATTTACACTTCCATCTTCATTTTCAAATGCAAATCATTATTTTAAAACAAATTTAAATTTAATCCTTTATTTTTAAAGACTGAAGTTTGAATTTAAACTCCAGATTTAAATTAAATCAAACTCAGATTCATTTCATACTTCACTTCCAGATTTAACTTGTTTATATTTTTCATTGGCATTTTGAAATTTTACTTTGTAATTTAAATCATAAAAACAGAAAACAGTTTCTTGTTTGTTTGAAACAATCTTAAATTTTGATTTCAAATTTGTTTTCAAAACCAAAATTTAAATTACTGAATTCATATTTAAGTTCTAGGTTTAAAAATTCTAGATTGAACTTCATCTTATAAAATTTAAATTTACTTTAAATCTGAAAACAGAAAAACAGTTTCTGTTTTGTTTGAAACCCAAACTAATTTTAGAAACTCATAAATTACAAAAAAAAACAAGATTCAAATCATTTGAATTTATATCTAAATTCAGGTTAAATATTTCAGATTGTTTGCAATATTCATTACTTCAAAACTCAAAAAAAAAAAAAAAAAAAACTGGAAAACAGGTTTTCTACTTTTGTTTAAGTACAAATAGAATTTCCAAATTTTAAATTATTTCAGACCTAAAATTAAACTAATTGAATTTACATTTGAATTCAGTTTAAATGTTATACTTGTTCAGGTTTTAATTTACATTTTAAAAACTTTCAAAATTTTAAAACCTGAAAAAAACAGGCTCTGTTAAAAACAAAACCTGAACAATTTTTAACTCGAGCAACATAAATATTTTCTCCGGGTCAGAAGCCATTTTGCTTCGAGTTTATTCCCAATTTCCCCCGAGACCAACCCGAACAAAAGACCCTACAACCCCAAAAACAGAACATCACCATCATCACTATAATCACCTTGCTTCTGTGCACCTGCACACGGTCTCCGGCCATCACTGGCCACCCATACAACCACCCCACTGCCAACAATGAGTTGCTCAGGCCAAACAAACATCAATACAGTCATCACTTGCTTGGATTTGAAACCAAAGTCAAACATTCAAACCTGGAACAGCACAGTGCCCCCTTCACTTCCAACCTGTCAACACCTTGCTGATGCAACTCAGGCCATCAACACCCTCGAAACTCCGGTGACATGCTCATCAATCCATAAATCTCCACTTCCCAAAATCCTAAGTCACTCGGTCAAGTAAGTTTGCCTAAAAGATCCATTTTCACCAACCCAGTAGAACTAGGGTTTAGATTTTTAAAACCAGATTCCCTCCACAAAGATGAATTTTAATTTAAACCAATAATTTTCCTATCATACTTGATGGCTACTCCATCAATAGAACAAAATTCTACCAATTTAAAGGCAAGTATCAACTGAACTTAGCAAATATGTAATATACAGTATGTTTGAAACTGCACAATATACATAGCTCTAAAATTTGAATTTTTTTGTTTAAAATTCTTGAATTTTCTTATTGTTTCTATTTGTAAACCTGAAACACTTAATTATGAAGTTTGAATTTTCATCCTATATGAATTGTTGCTCTGCATAACTTGATTCCCAGGTTACAGACAATTTGTTTAGTTTATATGAATTTTTAAACTTATCCTATTCTAAAATGAACAAGCTTTGTTCAATTGTTTTAAATCATAATAGCAACAAGCTACAAAAACTCAGGGATCAATATGAGTTTGAAACTTGCAGAAACCCACATGCACAGCCATCAATTTGAACACAGGCAGATATTTATATGTATAACATTCAAAGAAATCTCATATGAATCTATTTGCAATTTATAAGACATATACACAATTCAATTCATCAGATAAGCAAGCAATGAAATCCTACTAAACTTATTTAAATTAGGTGTTACTCACAGTTTTGTAAAATGCAGAGCCCACTTCAATTTGCAGAGTACCATTCCAGATTTGAAATGCAGGCCCTTTGTTTAAAAATGATGCTTGCTTCATAATGATGCATGCAGGCCTTTGAAATGCAGAGCTTCAACTTGTTTTTAAATTTGCATGTTCCAGAGTTTGATTGTTTGAAAATGGTATGCATGTTAAAGTCTGTTGCATGCAGGCCTTACTTGATGAAGATTGAAATGCAGGTAGTGTTTTGGAAAAGAGGAGTTGAATGCAAATTTGTTTGCTAGGCATTTGAATTTGTAGGAAATTGTTGTGCAGGTGAAAAGAATAAATGCAAGTTTGTATATTGGAAGATGCAGACTTGAATATGGTTGTGAGAATGAGATTTGGTCTTCTTTTTGATTAAGGAATGTAAAACAAATGAATATGAATGAAGAAGCAAGATAATATAAAGGTAATTTTCAGATTTAATGAATTAAAAGAAAATAAAATAAAATTGACACTTGTCCTAAGATGTTAACACATGTAAACTTATACTCTTAAATACATAACACTTGTTAGATTAGGCTTAAATTACTTACACATGTTATCCTAAATGATTTGTTATTTAAATTAAGATTAAATGAAATATTAAACTTAGTTAATTAGTTATTTAGATTAAGTGTTAAAGATAAATTAACTTAATGAATACATGTTCCTATTTTAAATTGTATTTTAAATTTCAAATTAAATTAACAGATCAAAATTATCAATTAATAATTTAAAAAGAATAACACAAATATTTTGTAACATTTATTTAATATACAAACTTGAATTAAAATGAATTTTAAACTAATTAAAACATTTTTCTTATATTTAAAAATCATATAGTATTTTATTAAATATTTTTGAAAAGCTTAATATTATAAATAAATCACAATTCCTATTTTCAAAACATTAAAACTATGTTATACTAATTTAAATAAAAATCAACTTGTCTATTTAAAAATATATACAAAAACATATACATTATTAAATAGAAAACAATTTACTAACTCATTAAAAATAATTTCACAAATTAAATATTTAAATAAAGAAGATTATTAAATCAAATCAAATTTATTAACAAAAATTATCAATTCAATTTAAATTTAGATCCAGATTATTAAATTTAAATTGTCCAAAATTCCGGGATATTACAGAAAGGAAGAATTTTAATCGAAAGCTAAGGAGGATTAATCAACAACAAATTTCAAATTCCTTATCAATGTTAAGGTGAATAATATTTTTCTACAATGTTTATTTTTGTTCTATGTTTGTATGGTTTTGAATTTATGATTTAAATTCAATTTTTTGATAAAATAGATGATGATATGCTTGAGTTATATTATGAAGATCTGTTCTAATTCATAAGCTTATGAATTTGTATGGTTTTAGTGTAAAATCGAGAATATATGATTTTAGATTGCCATGGAAAAATTTATTTTAAGTAAAACACATTTTTGGAGATGGGTTTTAATTTTCAGAATTTTCTAAGCTATGGAAATTTTATTATGAATTTTTGATGAAAAATATGATATAATTGAGTTTAAAATTTATTTCGAGTATTTCATGAAGAAATTGGAGCTAAATTTTTAATATGTTTGATTACATGATGAAATCGATTTTCTGTAATTTTGGGGATTTTTCCCAGTTGAATTACTTGTGGAATAAATTATTTTAAAGATGGTTTTTTCTACTAAATGTCGATCTTTGGCTATATGGAAAGGTTTTAACGCAAAAATCCTTTGATATTTGATCTGAATAAATGCAGCAGTTTTAGTTGTAAAGTAACTGAAAAGTTTTATGGCAGCCAATCAGTATTTTACAAATAGGCAAGTTGTTAAAGAGAAATTAATAAAAGTTGCTATAATTCAGCCTTTAAACCAGAAAAAGGTGTTTCGCCTTTATTAGTAAGGTCCTTTTGACGCCTTTGATTTAGCACCGTCCCAATCGAAACCCATGTATTCGAAACCACCATATTCGAAACCAATACACAAGATATCATGAAATGCAGTGAATTGGAAGGAAGGCATAAGCCATGGTGTCGTAAGGGGTAGCTTCTAATGGGGTCGAAACCTTGCTTTGTTTTCAAAAGTCAAGGTCTTGCCTAGTTTTACCTATGGCTTTCGACACAGTCAAGAGTTATGCTTTCAAAATGGTTTTATAATCAGCTTCGAAGAAGGTTGTCATGTTATGTTAAAGTACTTTCTTTTGAAGGAGCACCTTTTTCCTTTCGAAAGGGTAGGTTTCATCCCAGTCGAAAACAAGCCACTAATCCCCCTTTCGATTGGATTGAAGTCATCTATGTTGTCAAAGGGGTTACTTCTATTTTACTTAAGCCTTTCTCTTGTATGCTTCCGAAAGGGTTTCAGGTTTCAAAGGTGATGGAGTCGAAAGGGGGTTTTGACTCTGTCCTTCGAAGTTTTGACTATTAAAGTCTTTTGCTTCCGACTAACATGGTTCCGACACCATCATTTTTTTCCCAAACTAATTTTTGATGGTTTCGAAAGAGACACTTTCATATATAACCATTTTGATCCAAATGATGTTTTTAAAGAGTAAACTCAATACCTTCAAAATAGGGTACTTTCATTTGTTACGAAGCTCTATATTTTAAAACGAGGATTGATACCATTGAAAGGTATGATAGGTTTCGAAAGAAAATGTTTATTAGTGGCTTTGAAAGATATGTATACAATGTTTGAAAAGAGGCTTTTACTTTCGAAGGAGGCTATCCAGAGGTTTCGAAAAAGATGTTTTTATGGTTTCAAACATAAACCCAATCTCAATTTAAAATAAAAACCATGGCATAAATAATTATTTTGAAATGTTATTCACATTATTAATAACCGATAACTATGTTTTAGGGAAAAGGGCATAATCACCTGTTATGTTGACGTAGTAGTGAAAACTTATCAGATGTTAAAATTTTAATTAAATATATTGGCAGAGGCCAGTAGGTTTACGGTAAGCCCATGAAAACTATATGATATTGGCAGGGGCCAATTGGTTCATAGTCAGGCCATGAAAACTATGATTTGATACTGGCATGGGTCAGTAGGTTTGTAATTAGCCCATAAAAACTATATTTGGATTAAGATATTGGCAGTCGACCAATATGTTACTAGTTAGCCCGTGAAAACTAGGATAAGAAATAAAAAATTGGAGTTACCGATAGGCTCTTAATGATCCCATAAAAACTAAGTAATTGGATAGATAGTCCTTAACATTTAACAGGTTAATAGTAACCCTAGAAACTATAACTGAGACAGATAGTCAGAATGAATAGGGATGGGTAATCTAGAATTGATTTATTTGAAAATTATCATAATGTTTTGAAATACTATGTTTTTAACCATTGTGGATGCAGGAGCACAGTATATGGTTTTATAAATGTTTTGGGAAAATAGTGAGGTGAAAATCCATGCCGTTAAGTGGCGTGGTCTCACTAGATATCCAAATGGTTTGAGATGGTAAATTATTGTTCATACTACGCTTCATGTCTGACTCGAAGTTTTTGTTTTCTCCTTGAACTCTCAGGTACTCAATTGATTATGAGTAGATTGAGAGTTAAGATTTCTATATGTTCTTTTGGACGAATAAAATCTTCTGAGGATGTGCAGGAGGCAAGATTGTTATTAGAGTTCTTTTATTTCCGCTTTGTGTTTTGTTTGTAAAGGCAAATTGTTTTCTTGTCTATCTATATACTCTGATCTACCAAGGGGGCATCCTCATGTCTTGCTCTTGGCGTATTTTTTAATAATTATATGTTACCTGGACTTGGTTTGTGAATCAGGATTATGTAATCAATTTGGAATATTTTAAAATGGAATGTGGAATTTGTTTGCTGTCTAATTTTTTTCCATAATCTTGTGTTTCAATATATCAATGCATCTAATATCACCGTGTTTGGTCGTCGAGAATTAATAAGTAGCCGTTAGTTTTGGGCCTCCAAATAGGGGGATGTTACAAGTTGGTATCAGAGCATAGGTTTATGAAATGTTAAAAGAAACTTAGGAAATTTTCAAAACATAATCCAATGAATTAGATAATAAGATTGGAGTTTGGGTTAACGCTATAGTAATGTACTTGTATTTTTTATACATAGTTATATATATATATATAAGCATGTATCCCCTGGTCCCTTAGACTGTTCTTCGATATTTTACTAAGGCTCATATGCAGATTTACGAGAAAGGAGATATGGAAGTAGGAATCAGAAAAGGAAATCTCGGTAGAGGAAGCACCACAACTAATAGGAATGCCCGGCCCTCTACCAAGAGAAATCCGTGTCAACCGACTAATGCTAATAACCAAAATGCAAAAGCCAATATGGGTTCTTGGAATCCACCAGTAGATATGAGGGCGATGTGCCAGTTCTTTACCGGTTTGATGCAAGCTGGAGCTGCTGCTAGAAATGGAGGAGGAGCAAATCCCATTCCAGTTGGGAATATTGCTTTGTTGAGTAGAAATTACACCAGTTTGGGTGGTAAACCATTCTTGGGAACGGAGAGTTAGAATTGGCTATTGCATTATGAGCGTATATTTACTGATTTAGGCCTAAATAATGGGAAAAAAAGGAGGTTAGCCTCTTGGCAGTTGTAGGGGTCAGCACCGCACTAGTAGAATAATATTATCGCTAGAGTACCGAAAGAGCAGTTAACACAGAATGATTTTGAGACGATATTTGAGCAGAAGTTTGTATCTGAGTTTGATAAGTCTAAGCTGATGAGGAAATTTATGGATTTAGTACCAGGAGAGATGTCAGTAGTGGAGTATGCTACTAAGTTTGAAAAGCTGTCTAGGTATGGATATGCTATTATAGATAATGACATCAAGAGGATGAGAAGTTCATTCGGGGATTGAGGTCCGAGCTTACTAGAATGATCATGACCCATGTCTATGATCCTTGTAATATAGTGGTGGATATGGCCATTCGTCATGAGGATTTGCTTGCTTATTTAGTTGAAGAGAAGGCGGTGGAGACCCAGGGTTCTCAGGAGAAGAAGAGAAAATTATTTAATAAGATGGAAACCCAGAAGGGAGATACTGCCAAGAAGTTAAAGGCTGAAGTAGTTTTCTATAAGTGTGACAAGAAGGGTCACTTGCTAACAAATGCTAGTCAATAAATGAGAGGAAGGCTGCAGTTAAAAAGAATGTGAAATGCTACAGTTGTGATCAAGTTAGGCATTATAAGAATCAGTGTCTGAAGCCAGTTAGAGAGGACAAAGGAAAGGTTTTTGCTATAGGACCAGCTAGGTGTAATGACCCGTAAACTTACCACTTTGAAAATGGAATATTTAATTTATTTAAATATTCAAATGTAGAATTTTCAAACTTAAACAATCAAGTTTTATATGATAAATAAGAATGGTAAACTTATTTTTGACATTGAATAAAGATTTTGGATTTCCATTGTAAAATTGACAAAAGTCGGATTCCAATAATGAAGATAAATATTCATGAAATTTGTTTAAAGGATAAATAATTTCTTTTAAATATATATATAATCAACATCAAACTCATTTGATAATAATAGTAATTTAATTTTTAATGGTTTGATAAATATACAAAACTTGTTTTATAAAAATTGATAAATTTCGTCGCATACTGATAAATCGATGTCGTATTTTTACAAATAGATTTGGATACTATTTTATATTTTATAAGTTAAATATGCGGTTTTAATCGTTTAAAGATAATAAGAAATTTATTTTGAAGTTTGGTTTACATAGATAAATAGTTTAACAAAAACGTCAAAATGTGACCGTAAAACGTTTTGTTGAAAATCAACCTTTTGTCGATTAAAAGTTGTAGCAGCATTGTCGCACCTTTTTTAACATATTTTAACATATACATTACACATTTTAATAACTAAGCATTCTTACTTTTACTAAATAAAATTAGAAAACTTCTAAAAGTCATTAGTAAAAGTAAGTAAGAATTAAGAAAAGTAAGAAAAAGTAAACATCAAACCAACATAATTATTATTTTACTTGGCTTAGTTCTTAAGGGATTAAGACATAAAGTAAGAAGTAAAAGGATGATATTTTGAAAAGTAGAGTTTGCTTTAGGTGGAAGTGAAGTTGGTTTGGTAATTTGGTAAGAGGTTATTTTGGTAAATTACCACTCCTTTCTTTTTCTATAAATACCCACCTCCTTCTTCGCTTTCATTCACATTTCTTCTTCTTATTTTCTCAAGCTTATTCATCTTCTTCCCCTTCTCTTTAATGGCTTCCAAGCCATTGGAAAAAATTAGAAAGAGATAATGTCAAAATATTCACAAAATATTCAAAAGAAATCAATGTTCATCCTCTTCAAATCAAACTCATTTTTTCTCTACATTTTACCTTTTTTTCTCTTAGCCATAACCGCTTCAAAACAAAATCAAAATACAAATTCTTTTTTTCGAATCATGTATTTTTCAGTGGCAACAAATTTCATGTTGAGCACTTTGTCTCATTCTAAAGTAAAGCATGTCAAAAATCCACTTTTTCCCAGTGCATTTTCTGACCTGGTTTTTAAGCCAGGGAATATGTCATTTTATTTTGATCATAATTTGACCATAACTGATCCAAATTAAGAAATTATTATCTTTTAACCATATAAAATTCCAGTGGCTACAACTTTTATTTTGGTCACTTTTTCCAGTTTTGAGGTTTACTATACCTGAAACTCAATTATTTGAAGTGCATTTTCGGGCTTCATTTTTGTCAATCTGACAATAACTCTTCTTCATTCTATCATATCTTCCTCAAAAATAATCAAAATCAAGTGATTCTTTTTTTTAATTAAAAAGAAAATAATTTTCAATAACTTTTCATTTAATAAGTTATTCAAATTTTGAGAGTAAGAAAGTCAAAAACAAGAAAGAAGATGACCTATTTTTCAGGTCTAGTTTTTAGAATTCAAGTTCAAAGCTCTACCGATTCTTCTCTATATTTTTTGCCAACCTCCATCTCAAGTCTCGACCAAGCTATTGGAAGAAAGAGAGTGTTGTTTGCTAGTGTTTAATGGAGTAGGAATTAATTAGTGAAGTGTTGGTTGATTAGAATGTTGGTTGGAAGCTAATCGTTTTGATTTATGGTGAGAAACTCTATTTAGCATCTCTATTTATATATAAACATGTTTGATGATGTGTTATGATTGCTATGGATGCTTATATATGCTTTTATCATCAAGTATTTATTGTTTGATATGTTTGTTAAAATTGTTTTACTAAGTCAAGTTGATACACGTCGATAAGCACAAAAGAAATCACTTTCCTTTTGAAAATGAAATGGTGTATATGGAATGCTTAAACCTTTTGGAAATAGTTTTAAAATGAGTTAGAAATGTTTTATAAACATTTTAATATGTTTATGGAAATAAAGAAAGAAAATCAAGATTTCATCTTGTATATTTTAAAATATGTCCAAATCAATTTTCTAGAAAAATCGCGCTTTTGTAGTAAATTGACCAAAGTTTAAAACTAATATTTTCAATTTTTAAAAAATACGAAATAAATTGCAAGAATATTTTTAAAATGTTTTAAAAGATATTTAAGTTGAAAGTATGGATATCTAAATGATATAAAAGTCGTTTTGAAGAATATGGCTTTAAATACGCTATTTGCAACACTTTTTGCAACGCTTTTCATAGCAATTTGAAATGACTTTTGAAATGCAATTTTAAACTTAACAATTCTTTCATATAAATTTTGGAATGATTTTAAAATAATAATTAAGTCATTTAAAGATGATTTGGAAGTTTTAATGAGAGTTTGAATAAATGGGTAAGAGGAATTGTTTATACCACTTAAATAATAAGTGAAGAAGATTGAATATAATAAACCAAGTAATGCGAAAACGACTAGTACATTTGTCCCGCCTGTGGTATCTGGGAATATAAAACAAGATGTTTAACTAGGGTTGGGGATGGAGCAACCAGTGCCCTGAACTTATCTAGCCTATGTTTTCTTTTCTTAGGCGAGGGATGGAATATATCGAAAGGAAAGCCAAGATGCTCTAAAAGATCATAATTAAGTTTTTTTAAGATAAAAGAAAAGAAATAAATTCTTTGAATTTATTATAAATGGTCTATATATAAGATCTATAAATTTGGTATTTTATAAATAAAATTAATGAAATTGTAAAAGTGTTTTATAAATATTTAAAATGGGATTGTAGTCAATATATGGGTTTGTAATTGAAATTAAGAAAAGAATTTATAATGTATTTTATAAATAATAAGATTTGAAAGGAACGAATTTGTAAATAAGATTTTACAAGTAATTAAATTATAATTGGATTTTGACTTATAAATGAGATATAAATGGAATTTGTTAGTAAAGAATTTTTTTATATGGAAGCTTATAAAATATGAATGGAATTTATAAACACTGTTTTGTAAATTTGAAATCAATTTAAATTGATAAGTTAAATGTGAAAGTTTATTAAAAGAATTATATTTGCGATTTTGGGCAATGAAAAATCCTTTAAATTGAATGGATGTTTTGGAAAGTGATATTATAAAAAGGGAATATTTTCCCTAGGTTAAAAGTTAAGAAAGAAATCTTTTATCAAGATTTAATAAATGATTTGAGAATATTTTCCCTAAGTTCAAATTTATAACTTGAATGTAAGAAAACTTTGATTAAGATTTGATGAATGATTTGGAAAGGTTTTTCTAAGTAAAAGGGAAAATGATTTGGAAGTATTCCAGGATTTAAAAAGGTTTAAATAAACCAAATGATTTGATAAATGAGGCTTAATGATTCCATTTACATTTGAAAAGAAAATGGAATAAATTGAAAAGAATATATTTAAGAAAGATATTTTATAAAAGTTGAAGTAATTGATTGATGATTGATATCCACATATGAACTCAATATCTTTTAAATCGATAATTGGCTTCGAAGGAACCGGGGTCGGATTTGGGTAATTCCTGTCCGAAAACCACTTCGAACCAATGAATACGTTCGAATGTGAAGACATGTTGAAGATGATGAATATTTAAGACCGTGGATCTTTATAGCGCGAGTACTGCTTGTTGACTTGCTCTGGGTAGCTTCCATTAAGAGTTATATATAGCAGTGGTCTTCTCCTTGTGGAGATTTTTTGTATTGCAAGGACTACTCGCTACTAGTAGTAGGAGATTGCATTCGGTTTTTCCTGTTCCTGGACAATTTATATGGATGCTTGTTTGACATTGCATTTCTAATACGTACATTAGTTTTTACAAACGTACATCTGTGATGACGGAGAAGGCAATTTCTCTTAGCTTAACATCCTCCTTGAGGCATACGAGCTTAAGGGTTGTATTTTGTAGAAGGCAATTAGTAGTTAATGGAAATGGAAATGGCAATGTGACATTCAGAGATATGATATGTGCTATGTGAAAAGGTAATCGTTGCCTCAAGCCTCATCAAACCGGAAATGACCGAAACGGGATCAGATGCAGTAAGGCTAAGTGGGTCATTCCCAAATAGGGTATGATCATCCCCTTATAGATATATTTCTTCCCGTTATGACGTTCGGGATGTAAATCAATGTGGTGTATGGTAACGAGCGCTCGGTTAAAGGTCGGTAATGACGGGGAGATGAAATATTTGGTACCATCTAGTTACGGAGGTAAGCCGGTCTTGTGTTGGTAGAGAGCAGATGCTCTGTGCCTCGGGACATCCATCTAGAGGTGTATCCATTTTGGAAGGTAGATCCTTCACCTGGTCATTTGTATGAAAATCCATTCTCCAATAAGAACTTGCGGTTCTGTTTGTATTGGCGTAATGAATTGCCTCGAAATGCTATATGGATAACCATTTCAGATAAGATTAATAATTTTATTTGCAAATGTTTTCAAAGAGATGTCATTAAAAATAATATCAAATGTTTTGATATAAAAGTATTTTAGTTATCATAAGGTAAAAAACCGTCCGTGTTTGTGTGCGGGCGTGGTCTTATGAGATACTCTTTATTTTTAAAGGATTTTATTCAAAGGCTGATATCTGACACTGTCATTTATATTTGAGTTTCTCACGCAGGTTTATCAAGCCCGATCTGGGTATTTTCAATACTCGGATCAGATCCGAGTAGTTTCAAGTTTAGTCGAAGACGGTTGGAGTTTCCAAAGGAGAGCCGGAGATATTCATCTACGTATGACATATTCTATTATCCGCTGTGCTTTGCTAGTTTTAGTTAGATGTTTGTCAGCAATTGTGAGGATAGATGTTTATAGCTGTCCAAGATGAATTTAGGTTAGACTCTGATATATGTATTTAAAAGTTTCCGCTGTAAAGATATTATTCAATATTATACGTTATTCCATTCGTGTGAGATTCGGTTCTGTCTTATTTTCTTTATTACCCTTCATGTTTCGTGTTTTCGTGCAATTTGAGGTGGACATGTGTGGTTTATTGTCAATTCAAAGGGCACAGAAAAACGGGCTATGACATTAGGCCTACTGCAGCAGATAAGGAAAAGACTATGATGGAATGTACGCTTTTGATTCAGGGTATTTCAGTTAGAGTACTTTCTGATACCGGTGCATCACATTCATTTATATCTCAGTGTTTAGTTGATAGATTATGTCTAGAACACACGTACCTTGTTACTTCCTTAAGGGTTGACAATCCGATAGGAGGGTATGCAACTCTAGGGTTAAGACGTGACCAGTTAGAACTTGACTTGCTAGGTCATAAGTTTGCATGCAGTTTGCATGTTATTGATTTTTGAAGATTTCGGGATCATTTTGAGTATGGATTGTTTGAGTAGGTATGAGGATAGAATATTTTGCTAGGATAGGGAAGTATCACTAGGACATCATAATAGCCATAACCGAGTAATATTCTCAGTGGAGAGAACTGACCGAAGTGTTAGTAGTATGCTTAATACTATGGAGGTAGGAAATGAGCTAAGTCAGGTTCAGGTAGCTAGAGAATTTGCAGATGTTTTTTGAGCCAGTCATGGACTACCTTCGAAGAGAGCTGTTGAGTTTAAAATTGATTTTGTTACAGGGGCTGAACCTGTAAGTAGACCACCTAGCAGGATGACACTAACTGAGATAAAGGAATTGAAGGTGCGGCTAGTGGATCTAGAAAGAAGGAATTTTATTAGACCATGAAGTTCACCTTAGGGAGCGACTGTGGTGTTTGTAAAGAAACCAGATGAGTCGTTAAGGATGTGTATTGACTATCGTAAGTTAAACGAAAGGACAATTAAGAATAAATATCCTTTGCCAATAATAGATGATATATTTGATCAGTTGAGTGGAACTAGAGTGTTTTCCCAGTTGGATTTAGCGACAAGTTTCCATCAGTTAAGAGTGGCGGAAGACAGTATTCCTTTGACAGCATTTCGAACTAGATATGGTTCATATGAGTGGTTGGTAATGCCATTTGGATTGACGAATGCACTTGCTTTCTTCGTAGATTTGATAAACCGAGTTTTCCGAGAGTACTTGGACAGGTTTGTACTAGTGTTTATAGATGACATTCTAGTATACTCTAAGGATGAGAGAAAGCATGAAGTTCATCTTAGTGTGGTGCTTGAGACACTGAGGCAGAATCAGCTAAAGGCGAAGTTTACCGAGTGTCATTTCTGGAAGAAAGAGGTAAAGTTTCTTGGTCACATAGTTTCAGAGAAAGGTTTGTCAGTCGATCCAGATAAGATCGAAGCAACGAATAATTGGAAAACACCAGAGACAGTGACTGAGATCAGGAGTTTTCTTGGACTTGCTGACTACTACCGGAGATTCATTAAGGATTTCTCGTGGATAACAGCACCCTTAACTTAGTTAACCAGGAAGGAGGTGGGATTTGTTTGGTCCGACAAATGTGCGGAGGCATTCCTTAAGTTAAAGCATTTGTTGACCAATGCACTAGTATTTGTTGTTACAAACGGAAATCAAGCAATGGTGGTGTATACTAATGCATATGGAACTAGATTAGGAGCGATGTTGATGCAGAATGGTAAAGTCATTGCCTACGCATCTAGGAAGCTAAGACCGCATGAAGTTAGATATCCTACTCATGATTTGGAGTTGGTAGCTGTGATCTTTGCATTGAAGATTTGAAGACATTATCTCTTAGGTGAGAGATTTGAGGTGTATACTGATCATAAGTCTTTACAGTATTTATTCTCTCAGAAGGATTTGAATATAAAATAGCAAAGGTGGTTGGAGTTTTTGGCTGCTTAAGATTTTGGTATAGAATATACACCGGGGAAAGGTAATAAGGTGGCGGATGCTCTTAGCAGGAAACATCATAATGTGGTGTTAGCTATGTTGGCGGAATGGACAGATTTAGAAGCATTACCCAGTTGTGGTGTGCAGTTAAGATCGACTGCTAGTTGCCAGAGTCCCGCTAGGGTGTCTTGTTTAGAAGTTTGATCAATACTGATTCAAAAAATTGCTTCTAAACAGAAAGAGGATCCAGTATTTGCCGAGTGGATCAGAAGACTTGAGGTCGGAATAGAGATCGATGAATTAAAGGATTATAGCCTTGACTAGAGAGGGTGGCTAAGAAAGAAGGGATGGTTGTGTGTTCCAAATAAGTTATTGGAGAATGTCATCGATCCAAGTTTACGATTCATCCTGGAGAAACCAAGATGTATCAGGATATGAAGAGGAGCTTCTATTGAAAAAGCATGAAGAGGGATGTTGGCTTGTGGGTTAGATAGTGTGCAAACTGTCAACAGGTGAAAGTTGAACATCAAAAACCAAGTGGGTTACTACAACCGTTAGATATTCCAATTTAGAAATGGGATTCGATATCCATGGATTATATAGACGGGTTGCCAAGGTAAAATAGAGGTAATGAAAGTATATAGGTTATAATGGACAGATTGACCAAGAGTGCCCATTTCATTCCAGTTAAGTCAATCTGAACGGCACATATTTTAGCGAAGTTATTCTTAAAGAACATAGTTAGACTGCATGGAGTTCCTAGTAGTATAGCCAGTGACTGAGATGCATTGTTACTAGCGAATTCTGGAAGAGTCTACAGGAAGTGATGGGTACAAAGCTTAACATGAATACTGCGTATCACCCTCAGACAGATGGGCAGGTAGAGAGAGTCAACAAAGTACTCGAAGATTTATTAAGAGTTTGTGTATTGGACTTTGGTGGATCTTAGAAGGATCACCTATATTTTTGGTTGAGTTTTCTTATAATAACAATTATCAGACTAGTATAGGAATGGTGCCGTTTGAAGCTTTATATAAGAGACTATGCGAATCACCAGCATGTTGGTTGGAGACTGGAGATAGATTGGTCTTAGGTCCGGACTTTGTTAGAGAGGCATCAGAGAAGATTGAGTTAACCCAGGGAATGATGAAGAAAACTCAATCCAGAAAGCAGAGTTACGCAGATAGGAGGCGTAAGGACCTAGAATTCTCAGTTAAAGGCAAGGTTTTCATTAAGGTATCACCTATGAAGAATGTGTTACGATTTGGAAAGTCGGGGAAGTTATCCCCAAGTATGTAGGTCCATTCCAGATTATAGAGAGAATTGGAAAACTCGCATACAAAATAGAGGTGCCGAGAAGTCTAGCAGGTGTCCATAATGTATTTTATGTGTCTCATATTCGCAAGTATGTGCATGATCCATAGACTACTATTCCTTCGACAGGGTTTGATAACTTAGTGGTAGAGCCTAATTTGACTTTTTAGACAACCAGTTCGGGTTATAACTAAAGATGAGAAAAGATTAAGGGACAAGATAGTTAGGTTGGTGAAAGTTTAGTTGAGCGACAATGAGAAGGACTGTACTTGGGAGATGGAGGGCAGGATTAGAGATACTCATCCTAATCTGCTTTAATGTTATGCCTATATTAGATTTATCTAGATAGTTGCTAGTTAGTTAGACTGGTAAAGTTGTTAGGAGTTGTTACAGATGATTCTAGATTTTAAGGAGGGTTCCTGTAACATCCCTTATTTTTGATAACATTATTTAGAATATTTAATTAGATAAATTAAATAGAATAATGATGATAATGAGATTGAGCTTTGAATAAATTATATAGGGCCATGCTTATTAATAAGATAAATGGGCTTTAAATTGGTTTAAAGGTTAATTTAATTACACATGGGCATATAAGTAAATTATACATGGCTATATCATTCTGGAATTGCCCATTCACGTTTCATTTCCACTTTCACAAATGAAAATTCTAAAAACTTAAACCAAAGTCGGCCATTAACAAGGAAGAAAATTATTTAGAGAATTTCAGGAAGAAATTGGGACTAAATTTTTAATATGTTTGATTACACAATGAAATCGATTTTCTGTGATTTTTGGGGATTTTCCCAGTTGATTAATTTGGGGAAATTAATTATTTTGAAAGTAGGCTTTTCTGTAAAATGTCAGTTTTTGGTTATATGGAAAGGTTTTAACGCTAAAATCCTTTTATGTTGGATCTGAATAAATAAAGCAGTTTTAGATGTAAAGTAATTGAAAAGTTTTATGATAGCCAATAAGTGTTTTACAAATAGGCAAGTTGCTAAAGAAAAATTACTAAAAGCTGCTATTACTCAACCATTTAACCAGAAAAAGGTGTTCCGCCCCTATTAGTAAGGACCTTTCAACGCCTTTGATTCCACCTTGTCCCACTCGAAACCTATAAAGTCGAAACTAACATAGTCAAAACCAATACACAATATATCACTTAGATGGTATGAAGTGGATTGGAAGGAAGGCGAAAGCTAGGGTATCGAAAGGGGCAGCTTCCGATGGGGTCGAAACCCTGCTTTGTTTTCAAAAGTTAAAGTCTTGCCTAGTTTTACCTATGGCTTTCGACACAGTTGAAAGCTATGCTTTCAAAAAGGTTTTATAATCAGCTTTTGAAGAAGGTTGTCATGTTGTGTTAAAGTATTTGCTTTCGAAGGAGCATCTTTTTCCTTTAAATAATTGCTTTCAAAAGAGTATGTTTCATCCCAATCGAAACCAAGCCGCTAATCCCCATTTTGACTGCATTGAAGTCATCTATGTTGTCGAAGGGGTTACTTCTGTTTTACTTAAGCCTTTATCTTGTATTTTTTTGAAGGGGTTGAGGGTTTTGAAGGCGATGGAGTCGAAAGGGGGTTTCGACTCTGTTCTTCGAAGTTTTGATTTTAAGGTCTTTTGCTTTTACTAAGATAGTTCCGGCACCACAATTTTTCCTCAAACTAATTTTTGTTGGTTTCAAAAGAGATACTTTCGTATATAAACATTTTGACCCAAATGATGTTTTTAAAGAGTAAACCCAATACTTTCGAAAGGGGTACTTTCATTTGTAAAGAGATAGTTCCTACTAACATTAATGATAAAGACAACTCATCTAAATTCCATATAAATTAAATATTTGAATTTGAATTTAGTTTTGAAATACTAAACACGACGAGCTTTTTGTATCACATATTCCAGTGTAAAAGACAACTTTTCAAAATGTTTGTGTTTAAATGTAGTGTAGTGCATTACATTTGAAATGATTGCCATGTAAACCGATTTGAAGTTATAATAATCTAATATAAAAGCAAAAATTGGCCTTATGAAGCAAATATTATGTTATGTAGTGCTAGTTCAAAGGAATATTATCTTAATAAATTTATATTTAATCGAGCTCTTAAGTTAAAATTTATGTTGTGCAACAAGTGACTGGCATATGGTGTATATCTGCATGTATAAGGCTTGTGTCATCAAAAAGTATATAATAAATTATTATTATTTAAAATATGATATTTAATGTTTTGATTCTGATGGAACTTTCTATTTAGCACCTTTGTATCTTAAGCGCCTGTTTTTAAGGTAATTCTCCCATCTTTCTAACTCAGAATGATTTTAGTTGACTAAATGTTTAAACTAGTTTTTGTACAAATGTTTCTACTGAAGCTATTGTCATATTTCATCATATCTTATTGTTGATACCCAAATCATCTGATTATAACCTTAAAACACATAGTTCTACTTTCCATATTTGGATGGATCGCCTTTCGATAAGAAAAGGTACAAATAGTTCAATCTTGGCAAACAATCAAACAAACTAAAAGCTATCATGGTTTCCCATTCATGCTTTAGCACAAAAGTTCCTATGAAGAATTGAATTTAGTACTCACAAGATTATTTCAAACCTTTTTCTTAGTAAATATCAAGGTCAAAGATTCACCATCCAAAATTGTTGTATGCTCGTATGAATGTCTACATCATAAATCTATAATGGTATGAGAAAGTAACATTAAAACCATTAAGTTGTTTATTATTTATGTTCACATGTTGACTGACTTTCTTTTCTTTTTAAAATTGTTAGGCAATCCAAGCAGAAGAGTTCTTAAAAACATGTACCTTACTATAAGAACTTTCGACACAAAATCTGTTGATGCTCTGCCATTTTAGTTTCCATATACCTATCAAGGACACAAAGGTGATGATGCTGCAAGGGGTGTACCTTTGGGATTTCCTTGTCAGCCCCATGTTGCCCATCATCGGTGGCAGCACCCCCAATTTATGGTTTCCATTAGAAATATTATTATTTCTAAACTCACCAGCATCTGCAGTATCATATAATCATCCCCTCTGTTGGGTGCCTTAAACATCATGTGTAATTTCCACTTTTCTGAAGAACATGAAACTAGTTTGTCAATGGTTGTACATGTTGTTGTAGGTGGCACAAGATACATCTTTAACATTGTTCCCAGTTGAAGTTCTATAATGATGCTGCAAGTGGTTATGAATAGTAGGAAGCAAATGATCACAGCATCAATAATGTACATGACCTTGAAAAGGTAAAATTCAGCTCCAGTATGATTGCTGCCATCAAGTAGGCAGAAAATGCAATTGGTACAAAAAGTAAAAGAACGATTTTGAGTCATGAATTATGTGAACAAACGAAAGAGAGATGGTTGCAGGAAGGCAAGCCATCAAGAAGACTAAGGATTTGAAGTCATGGAAGCCATAGATGGAGAGATAGAGCTGACTGAAGATGGCAGTTGCTAAGGCCAGTAAGGCCTTTGAGGAAATTAATGACGATGCCATGGGCATGGAGGAAATTCCCGATGAAGGTGACGTGGGCACAAATGTTGGAGAAGGACTAGGAGTTGGCCCCGATGCTGAGGTAGAAGCAACACCTATGCCAGATGACCGGGCGATGGGTTTTGTGGGTGATGGAAAGGTACATCATATTTACGTTCATATTTGCTTGCTTTTTTATCCTTTCTTTTGTAAAATTCATCATTTGTGTTTTTTACATGGTAGATGTGTGCCTAGTGAAAGCTTCGTTATGGGGATTCTAACCCAAGACCGCTCAAATCAAAACCCTAAAGCATAGTAGAAAATGAGATCGTGATAAGAAGTGCAAAAACGAACAATCAATGACTCGATCCAGATCTCAATTCGATCCAAACCAATCACAATTATAATCAGAATTCTAAACAAGCAATAGAGAAACAAAGCAATGACGATAAAATAAATCATACACCGATTTATGTTGGTTCCACTAATGTCTTGTTAGTATACATCCACTTTAACATAGCTTTTATTAATACCAATGAGAAGTGTACAAGAGAATGATTACAATGATCACAATATTCATTATAGAATATGATTTTGCAGAGATCCACTGCAACAAAAATACCATTTTACCACAATGACTCTGCAACAGTTCAACAGTGTTGTAAAAATGGTAGATTTTTCACAACATTTGTTAAGGAAAACTTGAGATAGATTTTTATAAACAACATTTTATGTACAAATGTTGTAAAACAAAAACTATCTACAACGTTTGTTTAAACTGTTGTAAAAAACAACTTTGAACAATGACTTTCTCACGTTGTATTATGATTACTTTTTCAAAACATATATGTGATGTTATTGAAACATGCGAATAATAAAACGTTTTTTAAACAATGTAAGTTTATAGTATTAAACAATATTATCACACGTTGTAAACTAGAAGAAAAACAACAACAAAAAATAGTTGTAAACTCTATTTATTTTTTATTTTACAACATCTGCATAATGTTATCACAATTCATATTTAGGACAATGTTTATTTTATATTGTTACCGACATTATATTTAATAACATATGGTTGATGTTGTTAATTCTCCAATTTTATCAATATTCTAGTAACATTGTGATAAGCATGCTTTATAACTTTTACATGGCATTGTTAAAGGTCTAAATAAAGACAACAAACTGTGAATATTATGTTTAAAAAAACGTGTAATAACTTCAACTTGACGTTGTAATTTCATGTTCCAAAGAAAAAAGTTTTGGTAAAATTGTAAAATATTTTGCATTTAATGATGTTTGTTTGATATCGTAAAGTACATCACATTTAATGAGGTTAATTGATATTGTAAAATATTTTACTAAGGATGTTTTATTACAGATTTGTATAGTTCATTATGCATTTTCGTGTTTTAACACTATTTAACTCTCAAATTATCAATTAGAACATACCGAACATTACAGTGTAAGTAGGCTAGTGCTAACCCCTTCAATCCATATCAAGGTACCATTATTCAAAAGTTGAAGGACGTTACATTAAACTATATTTGACCTTACTTGAATATATTATGGCATGAGCATTACATTAAATATACTCTAACAATTAGCTCATATATTTATATGAAACAACAACTTTTCATTTACCTACCGCAGTTGACAAACATCACATGTCTAACTTTGATAAACTTGAATCAGACATTTCAACAACCAATCCAAGTTGAGCATCATCAAACACCATATAAACAACACCGAATTAACTTGTCTTAAAAGTAAAAGAGTACATCATCAGATTTTGATGGTAGGAAGAAAAATACACAAGGAGCCTGCGATAATCTAAAGGTTCTACAACAGTTTTGCATGCAAAAGTACATGAATTCATGGCTACTGTTCAATATCTCAATAGAAAAACTACTTTTCGTCTCATCCTACCGAGGATGAAATTTTAGAGTGCGACTAAAGCATCAATGTTGAGAGAAAAACTTGGAATATCCACAAGTATCGAGTTAATCCAAATATTGATTAACGTGTCAATTGTCTGTTGTTTCTTGCTAGCTGACCCTGACAGTGATGCAGCAAACCACATTAAAGCATTACCATAAAGTATTCTCGAATTTCTCTTTCCTTTGCCCATTAAAATAAGATGATTGTGAACCACAATCGCTAGTGCAACCCGAGCATACTCTTCTAGACTGGAGCGACCAACATAATACTAAAGATCAGGAATATCAGAGTTTATAAATGAGCTAGTTGATGCGACAAAGAGGATAAAACAAAGCAAGATGGATTTTTCACCTCAGTGATCTCATAATGTGAAATTTAATTGAAGTGCTCACATGGATTCAACTTGAAATATGAAAGTATCATGTAACAAAATGTTACTTATACATTGAAATTATACATAAAAGGTTAATAGCGTTGACAATTGTCAGGACCTCCAATATAGGATACTCAAGCTTTTCCACATGATGTTTCTGAAGATTTAGGACATAGAATAGAGCTTAAAAATGTTAGGATAAGAAAGATATAAACTTAAAGATTCTCCTTTCTCCTCCTTCTTTATCTGAGCTTGGGACCGACAATGTGAAACAGACATTGGCAGACTCAAAAAGGGATTAAAATTTTAAGATGCATAACATAACGAAATACAAAAATAACAGTCTGTAACTAAAGAATTTGGGAAAACAACAAAGTTCTCACACAAAAAAATCAAACTACAATAGAGAAATTCTATAGTAAGACATGTAGAATAAATTATTTAGCTCAATCAATTGCCACTTTCAGTACACTACTATTGACAAACGTATACCTGCATAACATACATAGTTGATTAGCATTATCGTTCTTCAATGAAAACATAGTTCATTGCATTTTTTCAAGTATGTAGTGGTTAATGACACACTTTTTTAATATTTGTAATGTCATATAAGGAAATTAGTATACCTCTATGTTGAAAGCCTCTGTTTCATGCTTACGTTCAATTTTGTTTCAATTTGGTAAAGTAGATAGATATATCAAAGTTATATTACAAAAAATTCATCTAACAAAAAAAAGTTTCGCGTTAATGGAGATTTAACAATCATTGAAATATTAGATATCAGCCAATTAATGGTTTCCAAATCATAGCCAACAAACAAAGTTTTTTTCTTCCTGTAAATATCAAAATAGTAAGGTCAAAAAATTGGAACCAATAAGTAGTATGATTGTGTAAGGGAGACAAAGAAAGCAAGACTCTAAAATAACAATATGAAAGAAATCAAGGTTTTTTGTAGTTTGAAAGGTAAAATTTTACAATGTTCACATATAAATAAAAGATTAATTCATAAAAAAAACTGTACCCGTTTACTCTGACAAGCATTTGTATACCACTACCGAGCATGCTGCTGTATCCCCTTCCTACCTAGCAAATTTTCCTCTTCCTGATAGTGCAAATAACTCTGAACCTCTCTCCAACTCTACCCTTGCCATGTTACTGCCTTGCCAAACTAGCTCTTATGTCCATCTTTAACTGTCTAACCACCTGACACTTCCCTCCACTCATCACCTACAAACACACCTTCCAACTCGCTCTTTCCTACCACTTCCTCACAACCTAATGCAAATAAGAAAAAACAGAGAAATAAGAAACAAATGAAGAACAACTACAACACCACTACCACACATTGCGAAAATTATTGTTTTATTTTTTGATGGATGACAAATTTACCTCACTTTTTTCATATAGCTAATTTCTATATTTCACGTAATGCAGGGTAGAAGCTGCTCTTCGAAAATCACCGCATCTAAATTTTGAGCCGTTTCCCTCTACATGTAAACGTCAAAGCAATTGCATATTCTTTTAGGCCAAAATTGAAATATGCGAATGCATTGCTTCATGGAATAATATTATACGATTATAATGAATGCTCATTTTTATTTCTTTATATAGTGACATCTCCAAACTTTAAGTGAAGTTGTTTTTATTACCTTTTTCTCCCTTCTACTATATTTTATGGTACTATATTTCATAATCAAACAGCCTTAACGCTCCAGAATAAGGAATCTGAAATCAATTTTCCGTGTTCAGCAGGTCTCCTTGATCAATCTTGAATCATATTGTCTATCCATACATAGCGATATCCCCAGGTACCAGACTCCATCGGTAAGCAATTAACAAGTTTAATTACAATTTCTCATATATGTTTCATCTTTGATATATTTTGTCCTCAAAATTTGGTAACTTTATGATTTTATAAACAAACCCATAGGTATTGCATTAGTATATATAAACAGTGAACTACAGGTTTATTATTTTGCCTAAGTTAATTGTTTATAGAATACATCTCCTTTTGTGAACTTCCTTATTATATGTAATTTAGTTTTAATACGAATGATAAATATATGGTAACTTTTGAAATAAAAAAAATGTAAACTTACTCTGCAGCAATCAATATCACTTGTTATGAGAATACTATGCTATTTTTTGTTGCTTACTTCATGGTTCAAGTTTATTAGAACATAGTTTATTTTCTAGTTTGCGTGTATTTTTCCTTCTCTGGACTTGATTGTTATATTGGGCCTGTGTTGGGCTTTCGTTCTTATTTTTCTTTTTTTTGTATATAAGTGAAACTGAGTCTTTTGTATTACTGAAGAAGATTAATAAAAATAATATTCTTGTTTTCAAATTTCTTCTTCCCTCTTTAATTTCGTATCATGGTATCAGAGCATTTTCGATCCAAACAATCGATCTAGATTGATTTTATCTTCATCGACTCTAATATTGCCATGGCAGAAAGCAAATCAATTATGGATGTGATGCCAGTGATGTCAAAGATCACTGATTATAAACTGGGGAATTCGAATTATTTCGACTGGAGCAAAACCATTCGCTTGTATCTCAGGAGTATTGACAAGGATGATCATCTTCGAAAGGATCCACCGAAGGAAGACTCGATTGACAAGGATGAGCAGATATGGCTCAGAGATGATGCTCGGTTATTTCTTCAAATTCGAAATACTATTGATGGCAGTGTTATTAGTTTTATTAATCATTGTGGATTTGTAAAAGAGTTGATGGATTATCTAGAATTCTTATATTCAGGAAAAGGAAATTTAAGTAGAATGTATGATATTTGCAAATCATTTTATCGAGTTGAAAAACAAGATCTGACACTAATGATTTACTTTATGAATTTTAAGAAAACCTATGAAGAATTCAACCTATTACTCCCAATTAGTTCAGATGTGAAAATGCAACATCAACAACGAGAGAAGATGGCGATTATGAGCTTTCTTGGAGGTCTTCCATTAGAGTATGAATTAGCTAAAGCACAAGTGTTATCTGGATCGGATATTACTTCGTTACAGGAGGTGTTTAGTCGGATTTTGAGATCAGAAAGCTTGAATGCACAAAATACTCAACTAGGTACAGCTAACAGTAGTGCTTTAATGAGTCAAAGAGGTCAGAGTGAAGCAAGCAGATCTGTATCAAATACACATATGCAGTCTAAAAGACGAGAAATGGCCCCAAATTCTTTTACGTATTGTAAGAAGCCAGGTCACAAATATCAGAACTGTTGGAAGTTACAGGCAGCTAGGCAAAGACAAAACAATGAATCAAATAATAAATGGCAAAACACACCAAATCAAACAGTGAATGTTGTAAAGAGGAATGATGATGGATCTGTTCTTATTTCAGCTGATGAGTATGCAAAATTTTCTGAGTATAAGGAGGAATCAAAGAAAAGCCCAAATCCAGTTTCAACTGTTGCTAAATCAAACAAGTGGATTATTGATTCAGGAGTAACTGATCATATGTCAGGTAACTCACATCTTTTCTCAGTTTTTCAGAATGATAATTCTACTCAGAATGTTACACTTGCTGATGGGTCATTAACTAACACCAAAGGAACTGGATCTGTTTGTATTACATCACAAATATCATTGAACTCAGTTTTATATACACCAAATCTAGCCTTTAATTTGTTATCAGTTAGTCAATTAATTAAAGGGTTGAAATGCTGCATATCCTTCTACCCTACACATTGTGTGTTCCAGGAATTGACAACCAAGCAGATTATTGGTAAGGGACATGAATCAAAAGGCTTATACATTTTGGATACTTTGTTACCAACTCCCGTTGCGTGTACGAGCATTAATCAAGCACTCAAAGAACATTGTCAGTTAGGCCATCCTTCCTTGTCTGTTTTCAAGAAATTTTGTCCTCAGTATAAGTCTATACAATTTTTAGAGTGTGAATCATGTGAATATGCAAAGCATCATCGTCTAAGTTCGAGTCCAAGAATAAATAGAAGGGCTAATTCTATGTTTGAACTTGTACATTCAGATATTTGGGGACCTTCTTCTGTTGTATCAAAACCTGGTTTCAAATACTTTGTCACTTTTATAGATGATTATACCCATGTTACTTGGTTGTTTCTTATGAAGAATAAGTCTGAGTTGTATTCCATATTTTACAAGTTCTGTGCAGAGGTTAAAACATAGTTTAATTCTACAGTTAAAATTTTGAGAAGTGACAATGCTAAAGAGTATACATCAGAGTTGTTTCATACCTTTATGAGCAACAATGGTATGATTCATGAGACTTCATGTGTAGACACGGCATCACAAAATGGTGCAGCTGAGAGAAAGAATATGCATCTTTTAGAAACAACTAGAGCTCTGTTGTTTCAAATGAATATGCCTAAGTGTTTTTGGGAAGATGCAGTGTCAACATCATGTTTTCTTATAAATAGAATGCCATCACCTGTATTGAATGGTGATATACCATATAAGCTTCTACTTCCTAATAGACCCTTATATCAAGTAAAACCCAGAATGTTTGGGAGTACATGTTTTGTTAGAGATGTAAGACAACAGTTATCTAAACTTGATCCTAAATCAATCAAGTGTGTCTTTGTTGGATATTCTCGAGTGCGGAAGGGTTATAGATATTACTGTCCTAGTCTTGATAAGTATTTGGTGTCTATTGATGTGACATTCCATGAAGATATTCCATATTTTCAATCATCACAAGGACCATCTGAATCAGTTCAACTAGATAATGAAGACTTTCTCATTTATTCACTTGGTGATACTACTCAAGAAATCATTCCATCTGACAATCTTATTGATAATTCTGTACCTGTTCACGATCCAATACCTTATGTTAACCCAAAACTTGATCTACCCATTGCACTTAGGAAAGGGAAACAACAGTGCACATATCCTATATCATCATATGTATCATATAATCACTTACCATCTACCACTTGCTTATTTCTTAAGTCATTGGACACTGTTTCTATAACTAAGACAATTAATGAAGCACTATCAAGTCCCAAATGGCATGCTGCAATGACTGAGGAGATGGGTTCTTTAAAACTTAATAAAACATGGAATTTGGTTCCTTTACCTAGTGATAAGAAAGCAATTGGTTGCAGATGGGTATTTTCATTTAAAGTAAATCCAGATGGAACTGTTGCTCGTTATAAAGCAAGACTCGTTGCAAAAGGATATGCTCAAGTCTATGGAATTGATTATCTTGAAACCTTCTCCCCAGTTGCTAAGCTAACCTCAATCAGAATATTTATTTCAATTGTTGCTGTTCAAAAGTGGAAGCTGCATCAATTGGATATCAAAAATGCATTTTTACATGGTGATCTCCAAGAAGAGGTGTATATGCTGCAGCCTCTCGGATTTTCAGGGGAAGAATAAAATGGTGTGCAAGCTTAATAAAACTTTGTATGGTTTTAAGCAAAGTCCTAGAGCTTGGTTTGGAAAATTTAGTTTAGCTATTGAATCATTTGGAATGACCAAAAGCAAGGTCGACCATTCAGTTTTCTATAAGAATCCTACAATTGGACTGATTCTCTTAGCAGTGTATGTAGATGATATTGTTATAACAGGGAATGATGAAAAGGGGATTTCTTCAATTAAAACTTTCACCCACACACAATTTCACACAACGGATTTAGGAGAGTTGAAATATTTCTTGGGTGTTGAAGTTACAAGAAATGAAAGTGGAATCTTTCTATCTCAAAGAAAATATACTCTGGACTTGTTAAGTGAGACAGGAAAATTGGGTGTTCGACCAAACAACTCACCGATGATGCCAAATAGTGATCTAGCAGTAGATGGAGAACCATTTGAAGATCCAGAAAGGTATAGAAAGCTTGTTGGGAAATTGAATTACCTAACAGTGACGAGACCAGATATATCATACTCTGTCAGCAAGGTTAGTCAATATATGGCATCACCAAGCAAATATCATTGGAAAGCACTATACATATCTTGGGATATTTAAAGAAAACTACAGGGCAAGGAATCATGTACTCGAATCATCATCATATCAAAGTAGAATGTTTTTCAGATGCTGACTGGGCAGGCTCGAGACTGGAAATAAAATCCACTTCTGGCTATTGTATGTTTGTAGGAGGTAATCTAGTCTCATGGAAAAGTAAGAAGCAAAGTATAGTGGCTCGATCAAGTGCTGTGTCAGAATATAGAGCCATGTCCAAAGCAACATGTGAAGTTATGTGGGTTGATCATCTAATGACTGAAGTTGGATTGAAGGTTGAAAAACCAATAGTATTGAATTGTGATAATCAAGCAGCTCTATACATTGCCTCAAATCCGGTGTTTCATGAGAGAACAAAACATATTGAAGTCGATTGTCATTTTATTCGAGAGAAGATTCAACAAGGGATTATCAGCACTAAACATGTTAGGAGTGAGGAGCAGGTTGCTGATATTTTAACAAAGGCATTAGATGGAAATCGAGTTCGCTACTTATGTAGCAAGTTGGGCATGATGAATCTATATGCTCCAACTTAAGGGGGAGAGTTATGAGAATACTATGCTATTTGCTGTTGCTTACTTCATGGTTCAAGTTTATTAGAACATAGTTTATTTTCTAGTTTGCGTGTATTTTTCCTTCTTTGGACTTGATTGTTATATTGGGCCTGTGTTGGGCTTTCGTTCTTTTTTTTCTTTTTTTTGTATATAAGTGAAACTGAGCCTTTTGTATTGCTGAAGAAGATTAATAAAAATAATATTCTTGTTTTCAAATTTCTTCTTCCCTTTTTAATTTCGTATCATCACTATTCTACTTTTGTTAACCTATTTAATTGTTCTACCATTAATATTATTTACCTTCACCTTGCTCATATAAACACTCTCAATATTCATGCCCTTTGCTCTTTTTTGAGTATTATTAATATATGTTGGTTAAATTAGGAGTTTTTTCAATGGTTAACTGCGTTAGGTGTGCTATGTATGTAAAGTGATAATATATCCCCATAATAATCATGCAACTCCCAATCGGATAAAGGGTAATAATGCTCAAAATTGAACTAGCTTTGTACTGTAGCTCTTTTAATTGTTAATATTAATGAAATATTGATGAAACAGGATGAGTGATATGGAATAATGCTTACAATTATATCCAATTTATGACATGTCATGTATAGTACCGATGATGACATGGTCTGCAATCAATTTGCATATGTATTTGTCATGGATTATGCCACAAGATATAATAAAATGAATATTCTCTCAGTATTCTATTATTTCATATATACACGAAACTTTAACATCCAGTGGCTTTATTGCTGTAATTTTACGACTACGCAAGTTTTTGGTAAATTTCCATGGTTAATAATTTGTACCAACCAACCGGTCTAATTATTAAAAATTAAGAGATAGTTTTCAGTCTGTTAATGTTGCATATTTTTCAAAAATTTGAATAATCCTATGCAAATAAAAAAACCTAATTAAAATAAAGAACTCAAGATACCAAATGATCCAATGTAAAGTGTTTAAAAGTAATAAAACCTCAAAAACCACTTGCAATATAGTAGTACAATGGCCCATAATATTTGACGTTGGAATTTATCAAAAATTGATAGAGAAGCATTAAATCATAGGAACTAATGATTGGTTATACAATAACTTCTAAATGTTGATTATTGAAGTTCGTTTATACCCGCTATAATATGCGAATTTTGCGTGCAACTATACTAACTTTAGTAACATTTTGATAAAACTCAAAAATTATGCTCTTTCTTTGAATAGCTTCCATGTTTGTTTATTTTTTATAGGTTATAATATCACATAACATCTAAATAATTTCTCAACTGTTTCTACAGCGGAAGAAAGTATGCCACCGATTTAAAATCATGGGTTTATCTACCAAGGTCTGTACTATACAAATTCATTATATTGATGAATTTTGAACATTTTCCAAACTGCTTCATGTCTTAAAAATAATAATTTATGTATACAGAGTTACAACGGAATGTAGAGAAGGGGCATGTAATTTCATAACAAAGCGTTTAAGTACAATGAACAACTTGTTAAGAAAATGAATGCAAAAGATGATTCTAAAACCATTGAACAACTTAATAAAATTAGTTGTCCATGCTCAAAATATTGTAACTTGGGTGCTCATCTATCTGGTTTTGTTGTATTTGAGCACCTAGTTTGTAATGGTATGGATCCTACTTACACTACATGGATTTTGCATGGAGACCGACATACTAATGTAGAAAATTTTCATGAAGATAATGAATTTTTTAATACATATAGAAAGTATGCCGATGCATTTGATGATGAAGTGATTATGATTGATATAAGCATAATAGAAGATGATATGGTAGGAGATTCTTTACTTCCTTTGTTCCCTGGCTTTAAAAAGTCTACAAAGATTTCTGCTACGTTAGCTTTATACCAAATCAAAACCAAGAATGGATTAGCAACTAAAAGTTTTAATGAACTATTAAAGGCAGTACATGAGCACATGCTACTAGATGAAAACTTGCTTCCTAAAAGAAATTATGAGGTAAAAAAGTTTCTCGAGTGTTTTAATCTCAATTATGAGAAAATACATGCATGTGAGAATGATTGCTGTCTTTTTCGAAAAGAGATTGCAAATCAAGATAAATGTCCGAAGTGTGGTTTTCCTAGGTACAAAAAAGGTGACAATGATAATGAGAGGAAGAAAAATATTCCTGTTAAGGTACTTAGATATTTTCCAATTATACCTAGACTTAAAAGAATGTTTAAATCCTAAGAAACATCAAATAAATTGAAAATGGCATAACACGAATAAAAGCAAACATGGAAAATTACGACATTCTGTTGATTCTTTAACTTGGAAGAAAATTGAAAAAATGGCCTGGTTTTGCTTCTGATCCAAGAAATTTTAGATTTGGACTTGCGACGGATGGATTTAGTCCTTTTACCGATCCTAGGTCGACTTACAGTTGTTGGCCCGTACTACTCGGTACACACAACCTTCCTCCATGGTTGTGTATGAAAGAGGAAAATCTAATGTTGTCTTTATTGATTCTAGGCCCCAGGCAACCAGGTAATCATAATTATGTTTTCATTTCATTCTCATGGATTGTTATAGTTCGTATATATATTAATTTCTTTCAATTTTATGCTACACATTTTTATATTACTTCTAAATTCCTTAATTTTTCGTTAACATAGTGTTCCAAAAATATTTCAAAGAATTTTTTTATTTTAACCTCACTTCTTTACTTCTAAAGTTAATACTTTTTCATCAACATAAGGTCACGTGACCTGATCAGATCTTTGTTAATTTGACAATTATAATTGCACATTTTCATCATACAACATTTTCAACGGTATGTATCATGGAAATTCATAGCTACATCTCAGTCAACTTCCTCGTTCTGCTAATTAACTGCATGTAGCTCTCATTTTTAAGCGTAAACAAAGGTCATATGTTGCTTCCATGATTCATAGCACATAATTATTCTGAAACTTAAGGACATAGGAAGTATCATATTTCTATATACCATAATAGTAATAAAAAAGCAAAGTAGAATCATTTAGATGTAAGGTCGGTATTGTTTGCTACACACATCGTATTCTTTACTGTATTTTGGTCAAGGAATATATATTTTGAAGTATAAAATTGTGCATGTATTATTTTTCACATGTTATTCAAATGATCTAAGATTAACAAAAGTTATTTAATTTTATGAGAAGGAAACGACATTGATGTTTACTTAGAGCCACTCATAGACGATTTGAAAGAGTTATGGAATAACGACATGAAGGTAAATGATGCCTTTAGTAATTCCAATTTCAAGTTAAATGTTGTTTTACTGTGGACTATAAATGATTTTCCAGCTTATGGTAATCTAGCTGGTTGCACAACAAAATGAAAGACATGATGCCCAATTTTTTAGGTTAATACATTGCCAAATTGGTTGGCTTTAGTTATAAGTGTGTATATATGCACCATAGAAGGTTTCAATCTCCAGATCACCCTTTTCAAAAAAGAACAAGTTGGTTTGATGGTAAAAATGAAGAACGAGGTAAACCAATAGTAATGAGTGGTATAAATGTGCTAAAATATATAAGTAATATTCAAAATGACTGGGGAAAGAAAGTAAAAGAAGATAAAGGAACAACTATTCGAGCTGCTAAGAGAAAGAGACAAACCCAAAAGAAGAGGAAAGTTGCATATGATAAAAACACTTATTTTTGGAAAAAGAAGTCAATCTTCTACGATCTGTCGTATTGGAAGGTACAAAATATTAGTTAATATTTTATGTATTTTTGATTTTTGATTTTTTAATTTAATTCTCTCATACAATAGTGGATGCTAAAATTTTATGTTATGACTTTTAGGAATTGTTGTTACGTCACAACTTGGATGTAATGCACATTGAAAAAAATGTATGTGAAAGTCTAGTTGGAACAATTTTGAACATAAATGGAAAATCCAAAGATGGGCTAAATTCTCATAAGGATTTACAACATATTGGAATAAGAAAAGTGTTTCATCCGCAAGATGTAGGCGGAAAGACATACCTTCCTGCAGCACAACACACATTAACAAAACAAGAAAAACAATTTCTCTACAATCTACTCGGAAAAATAAAGGTCCCCACAGTTATAGTTCTAATATTCGATAATGTTTTTCAAAGGATGATAATGTAATAGGACTGAAATGTCATGATTTCCATGTTTTAATGCAACAATTATTACCTGTGGCTTTGAGAGGGCTCTTACCAAAGGGGCCGAGGAATGCAATATTTCGGCTCTGTATATTTTTCAACGAACTGTGACAAATAATAATAGATCGAAAGAGGTTGGAACATCTTGAAAATGAAGTTACTGAGATATTATGCATTTTTGAATGGTTTTGCCTCCATCTTTTTTTGATATTATGACGCATCTGACTATTCACTTGACGAGAGAAGTAAGACTGTGTGGCCTAGTACAGTATCGTTGGATGTATCCGTTTGAAAGGTAACATATTACCACTTTTTTCTTGGCTATTTTATGTGATTCATATTCAAATTAAACTCATTTTTAGTCCATGAAAATGAGAAAAATATCTAATTTCCATAATTGGATGCATGATCATAAAGTTTAGAAATATGAATAAACTATTCTATTGCTAAAGATTTGTAGAGCATACTTATTACTGAATTTTATCATATTGAGTTACTGAAAATCATTTATTAACGAACATTGTCATATGAAGTTAAACTTGAGAGCTACTTTATTATTTAAACCCCATTGTTTTATATAAGTTAAATGGCATATCAATTTTAGGTCATATGAAGTTTTTTAAACTACATCTACCAAAAAGAAAGCAAGAGATGTAGTTCATATGGAAAGATAATTTTTAGTTGAATGAATAAGTTTATGTACATAATATAATGGAACAAAATTTACTTGTAATTTTCTTTTACTTTTTTGTAGATATATGAAAATACTAAAAGGCTATGTTAAAAATCCCTCACGTCCCGAAGGATGCATATCAGAAAGTTATCTTGCTGAAGAATGCATGAGGTATTGTGCTAGTTATATGAAAAAAAAATGTAGAAATATGTGAGAAACACGGTAGAAATGAAGAGTTTGAAAATAATGCTTCTCACATCGGGTGTCCAATCAGTAAAAAGAAACATGTTACCATGTCCAATGAAATGCTAGATATTGCACATCATTATGTGCTTTTTAATATGGCAAAAGTGCAGTCTTATGAAAAAGTAAGTATAATAAGATCTTCCAAGCTACAATTATAGCTATAAAAGTGTAATACTTATGATATATATATCATCTTGTTATACTTTAGACTACACATGGAGGAGCTGAAGCATTTGGATGTTCGCTTCATCAAAAATGAAATTTTGCTTTGGAATCAACATTCTGCCAATTTTTGTGATTGGTCTCAAAAAAAGGTATTCTATATATGATGATATGAGTTTGATTTCAATTATTTTTGTGTTTGTGAACCTTACTTAAAAAAACACATGTACATACATGATTGGTGTAGCCTATTTTAACTTACTATGCAGCTTAAAATGGAAATTAAGTCAAAAAATCATGTTCCTGAGAAGATAAAGTGGCTATCATTTGGCCCTTAAAAGAAAGCTGTTACATATACTGGTTATATTATAAATGGATGCAAATTTCATACCCAATATGTCAAAAGATCGACTCAAAATAGTGGTATAATGATTGAAGCAAATAGCATGAGCGATTCACGTTTCAATAATAGTACAACTTCAAAGGCATACTTTGGTATTCTTTAGGAAATTATTGTGTTAGACTATCATATTATGCAAATTCCTATATTTAAATGTATTTGGGCTAATATCAATCGTGGTGCTAAGATGTAAGATGGTTTTATATTAGTTAACCTACACCAAATCCAGAATCAATTCCAGAATGATCCTTTTATTTTAGCTTCACAATCTCGGTAGGTTTTCTACTCAAGAGATTTTGATGTGTCTAACTGGTATGTTGTATTGAAACCACCATCTATAGGTTTTCTTGAATTAGAAATGTGCTACGAATATATCTGTATCAAGTGTCAACCTATGGATATATCACAACTTGATGAAGTTTTGTAGGACGAAGATGGCTTCGAAAGAAAGGGTCATGAAGGCATGTTAGTGTAGCATCTCTTATTTCCATTATTTAGGTAATGGTTTATCTTAGCAATTTCAAAACTTAATAATCCAGTATCATTATGCATATATATGCCAATGTTTTATTTATTCAACTTAAATTGTTGTGATATACATGAGAAATTTTTCATTTGTTGTACGTTTAGTTCCTCGTGTTTTTTTTGCGTAAAAAATTAAGTAAATTTTATGTAATCTTTGTCATATCAAATCATAATGCATACTGATTTTTGATTATGGTTTTTGAGTGGCAGTGAAAATAATAAGGCTTAAATTTCATTCTCAATCACATACTTGCGGCTTAGTTGATTGCCTAGGTACTGGTGTAGCAATAATAGCTATTATTGTTTGTACTAATGCGTTTCTTATTTCATGTTTATAGGCTTGCTGTATCTCAATGCGAGGACAGCTAGAAAACTGGATATCGATACAAACTGAAGACCTCTTTTTGTAAGTTCTTACAACCACCAATCTACTATTTAATTCCCATAAAACTATTTTTCCTCCAACCTTTTTTTGTCCTATTGTAATAATTATCCTCTTATGAGATTCATCTTTTAAATTCTACATCATTTATGTTTAATCTATTATACAATTTATTGTATAGGAATATTTAAACACACTTTCAACCAAAGGTATGATTGCATCTATAAACATGAAAACATGGATAATTGTTTAAAGATTATCCAGTAGAATTGTATCACTCATCTTTGAATGTGAAATTGTACTGAAAACATATCAATCGAGTGGGTGGAAAAAGGGAAAAAATGTAAATTTTGGTTGCAATTGCAACTATACTATTTAACCTTATAATCTCGATTTGCGAAATACACATACATACAAAAACATACATACACACAATGTAAGAAGAAAGGAAAATGATTGCATTGTTATTTTAACTCTCAATTCAAAAGGATTCATAAAGTTACATATTCCAAATTATATCTACCTAATGAAAATAACAGTCAACAGAAACAAATCATCATCCCAACTTCAAAGATATAACATTAAACCCTAATCAGAAATTAAAATCTAAAAATAATTTCATAAAAATATTCACCTAAGCATAAGTTCTCAATTTTATACCACCAAGTTCCTATTTGTGCACCTTTTAAACTGTCAGCACTATAGGCAAGTATAGACAGATCCTAAATAGATATATACTACCACACACATTCTCTTATTTGTGGCATAATATACCTTTTAAATTAAGTTTCTATTTACCAAAATCATTCTCTTGTTTTCAAGGGCCTTGAACAATCAGATATTTTCCAATTTAAAAGAAATAAAGTAAATAAATTACTGATTATTCCAATTTGTTCCAATTGCTATGCTGGAGCCCTCGACGTTTCTCTCCTTACAAAACCCCAGTTAAATCTCTCTATCGGTTAAATTATAGACTACTCGAATTTGTTCCAATTAGTGTGCTTAGGTTACTTATGTCTTTAATGTTAACTTCGATTGTGTTTTATATTTTTGGTTCGTTTTGAAAATTCAAAGGGGTTCCTATTTGGTTGCTTTGTCTCTAGAACTGTCTTTAGAACTAATAATGAATCATTTAAGGTTTGGACCTAAACAACGCATTCAGAATTTTGTATTTGCTTTCAATTTATTCTGATTGATGGTTGCCATAGTAAAATCGTGTAATTTTATGTAGAAACATATGCAAACATTTTATGACATATATCGTCCACATGATGAAAGCAGAGAAATTATTTTCATCTCAGTGGGGTCATATCATTTTAACTCAGGTAAAGGCCTGATCCTCTATTCCCAATCCTATGTGCTGCAAAGCAATAAAACAGGGTCAACATGGATTTTCTTACAAGGACATTGAAATGATAGATAGGTAAATAACATACACATAGTTCATTCCACTAAATGTTGCGTTTTTTCAAGTATGTAGTGGTTAATGACACACTTTTTTATTTTTGTAATGTCATATATGGAATATAGTATACCTCTATGTTGAAAGCCTCTGTTTGACGCTTACGTTCAATTTTGTTTCAATTTTGTAAAGTAGATTGATATATCAAAGTGTATATTACAGAAACTTCATCGAAGAAAAAAAGGTTGGCATTAATGGAGATTTAACAATCATTGAAATATTAAATATCAGCCAATTAGTAGTTTCCAAATCATAGCCAACAGACAAAGATTTTTTTCTTCCTGTGATTATCAAAATAGTAAGGTCAAAAAATTGAAACCAATAAGTAGTATGCCTGTGTAAGGGAGACAAAGAAAGCATAACTCCAAAATAACAATGTGAAATAAATCAAGGTTTTTTGTAGTTTGAAAGGTAAAAATTTTCAATGTTCACATATAAATAAAAGATTACTTCATAAAACGAATTGTACCCCTTTACTCTGACAAGCATTTGTATACCACTACTGAGCATGCTGCTGTATCCCCTTCCCACCAAGCAGATTTTCCTCTTCCTGACAGTGCAAATAACTCTGAACCACTCTCCAACTCTACCCTTGCCATGTTACTGCCTTGCCAAACTAGCCCTTATATCCATCTTTAACTGCCTGGCCACTTGACACTTCTCTCCGCTCATCAACTACTGACACACCTTCCAACTCACTCTCTCCTACCACTACCACTTCCTCACATCCTGATGCAAATAAGAAAAAACAAAGAAATAAGAAACAAATGAAGAACATCTGCTACACCACTACTACACATTGCGAAAATTATTGTTTTATTATTCGATGTATGACAAATTTACCTCACTTTTTTCATATAGCTAATTTCTATATTGCACGTAATGCAAGAGTAGAAGCTGCTCCTGGGAAATCACTGCATCTAAATTTTGAGCCGTTTCCCTCTACATGTAAACGTCACAGCAGTTGCATTTTTTAGACTAAATTATCTTATGAATCCAATATGCACAGTATTTGTTTTTTAAGTTACAGCCATGTAGGATCTTGATGTTAAATACCTTTTGAGTTGGAATTATTAATTATACTATGTTTTTTTAACAAACTATGTTGCTGGTTCAGTGGATTATTGTTAATGTTATGTACTTGCATCTTTGAGAAATCAATGAATTAATTCATTTTCATAAATTGCTGAAATTATAAATATTGTCATGTTTTACTTACAATATTTGACAATCATTGCTAAATGCTTATTTGCAACGACTATTATATGGATATAAATGTGTCTTATAATACGTTAGAACACATTCATAACAGTTTACGATTGCAGTGATAATACTAAATACAACAATTAAAGATAGTCGTATAAAATCAACTTTGCAAAGTTTAACAAGCGACGTTAATGATGTTTTAGTAACATGTAAACTACATTGTCTGCTTTGTACACACAACGTTGAATAAACATGATTGCAATGTCAAACACTACATTCGAAAAAGGTTGTACGAATGTAATAGAAATCTCTTGTTAAACGATGCGAACATTATTTGCAACACTGAATAAGCATGATTGAAATTCCAAAATACTACATTAGAAAATAGTTGTATAACTGTAATGTACAGTTATGATTAAATGATGCAAATACTATTGTGACGATGGGTAAATATCGTTGTTAAAATTGAGTCTATGATGACTGAAAATCACTAACAAACGTATGCAACATAAAGATACCATTGAGAAAAAGTTTATCATGATTTTTGAAATATGTTGTAAATGACTATTTTGTAACCATTAGAAAATGTTGTTAAAGATTTTTCAATTATTTGAGGGTAATTCTACAATATTCATGATGTGTTGTAAATATATTTTTTACAACATTGTACACAACTTATAGATAAATGTTGTAAAAGATACCCATCTTTCACAACAATGGATATGACAACGTTATGATAAACGTTATCAAAATGCATTACAACATTTATTTAATCTTGTAAAATGATATTTTTCTTGTAATGAGATTAGAATTGAAGAAAACTAAGTTTTTATTCCACCCTAGTCAACAAATGTTAAAACCATTTATTAAACGCTTAGAGTGGTCATCCTTTTTTGAATCATAAAATTGCTTATATATGAGTATTTGAGCCTAGGAAAACACCCGATTTGCCACTTAAAACCTTCACAAACTAATGCAATTATCCTGACAATTTGGAGATAACGCGATCAATCAGACATTTGGTTCCTCAACTCAGACGTCTGACACGTAGGCAAAATTTCTTCGCTCCAAGCGGTCAGACATTTGTTCCACATAACCAGACGTCTAAGCAAACCTCGGGATGCCAAATCCAACTTTCAGAGGCGTCTGACTCCAAACATACACTTGTACTAGGTGATTAAACATCTGGTTACTCCAATAAGACATCTTAAACAAGTCTCGAGATGCAAAATACGATGTAGTGAGCATCATTCAAATGCCTCACAATAGCAGTTCAAACATCTAAGGACCTCAGTCAGACGTCTGACCTACTGCTCACTATGTATCTCATGCCTTCAACATGCCACAACTCTCACCTCTGAGCTCCGATTTGTGAACCATCTTCTCCGTCTCTAAGCTACTCACCAAAAGTAACATGACGAGAATTCATAATCTTCTTCGTTTCTGGATTCCATATCTGATAGCCTTTTACACCACCCTTATAGCTAAGCAAATTCCCTTGAAAGTTCTATGCTCAAGCTTATCATTTCTCGAATCATGCACATAAACAGGACTACCAAACACACGAAGATAACTCAAGTCAATGCTCTTTTTCTTCCATACTTCCTCCGGAATTTTAGTACCAACAGTCGAGCATGGAATTCGATTCACAATATGCACCGCGGTTGACAAAGCTTCAGTCTAAAATCCCTTAGAAAAACCTAATGTCAATCTCAAGCATCGAGCTTTCTCTAGTAGAGTACGGTTCATCCTCTCCGCAAAACCATTGGACTGCAGATCTCTTGGTGTAGTAAAATGTCTCTGAATACCATAATGCTTGCAAAACTTCAAGAGATCTTCGTAAACATACTCTCCACCATTGTCGAACCTTAGAATCTTTAAAGACTTGCCTCTCTCATTCTCAACAAGAGCCTTCCAAGCTTTGAATTTTGCAAATGCCTCCAACTTGGTCACTTCTTGAAGCAAATAGACACCATGAATCCTAATACCTTTCATCATCACACGTGCACCCTTCAAAATTCTTAAGCTATCACTCTAAATAGATCTTACAACCTAAAGAATCTTGCTATCCCAAAGAGATAAGAGACATTCGAAGTCCCAGAACATAGTGTACGTTAGTGAGAATATGAATCACTCCGTCAAACATCCAAATTTGCACATAACCAATGCACTTCGACTAATAAATAGCACCATTACCCATAACAACTGCATTTCTCGCTTTGTCGACATAAGAAGAAAAATAATTCCTATTTGACGTCATATGATAAGGCACCCCTGAATTGAGCACCCATTTGCTATGCGAAACATCTGATGCTTCCACCGTTAGCACATCTACGTCTCCCTCACCAACTCCACAGTCCACACTCCACCACAACCAATGAAGATGCTACTTCCTTCTTAGCTCTCTTCTTGTTCGCACACTCATTCTTCTAAGGGGCATTTCACTAGAAGGGCAAACTTTGCAATCCAATTAGTTTCTAAGACACACATCCAAGAAATTAATTTCAAGGCCAAAGTCAGCACAATAATTACATTTAAGGACAAAGTTAGCAGTCCAATTATTTTCAAGGACATAATTTCATAGGTTTTTAGGCCTTAAAAATTAATTATTTTGCATTTTGTCCTTAAAAGTAATTATTTCAGTGGTGTGTCCTAAAAACTAATTGCACTTACTAAAGAGGCCCTTGTGGCTAATTTCCACTTCTTCCAATGACCAGGTTTCTTACAAATAAAGCACCCGCTATTTCTTTCCTTCGACTTTCCTTTCCAACCAGGCTTCCTAGATTTTGGATGGCCCCGGTTTCCTTTCTTGACATATCTCTCCTTCTCCACAAATAAACCGTGATCATCACTAGTACCACTACTTCCAACACTTAAATCCTTCATTTGATCTTGCAACTCCTCACTAACTAGACCTATTTTGACATAATCTAGCATCAAAATATCCCGGTCATAGATCAAACTATTTGAGAAACCCGTATAATAGTTCGACAACGAACACAACAATATCATCGCATTTTTTTCTTCCTCAATCTTCAAATCTATCACCTTCATCTTCATTAGAAAATCATCATACACATTCAAATGTACCTTCACCAAAATACCTCCTTTATCTTACAGATGAAGAACGTTCGCAACAAGATCAAATGATTAGTTAGTTACTTCTTCATATACAACTCCTCCAACTTTACCCAAATACCTTTAGCGGTAGTCTCACCACTAATTTTGAAAATCACATTCTCTCTTACAGCATGTTGAAGTGTAGTGAATGCCCACTCTTCCATTTCCTCTCTCCCCACATTCGACATATCCACTGGAAATATCAAACATAACCCGATGTACTCGATTTCGCCTAAGAACTGCCTCCATCTTCCATTGCCACTTTTCAAAATCATTATCGCCATTCCACTTGTCTATAACTAATTGTGATCACGAAATCGCATACGTCCTACGTACATATGACGCTACTCCATTTGGACTAACCATTGTGGGATTACCAAGGGATTATCTTATTCCAGCATTTCTACAACCACCTACCAACATTAATGCTGCGATACCAAATGTTATGGCGATTCTAACTCAAGATCACTCAAATCGAAACCACAAGGCACAATGAAAAAATGAGATCATGGTAAGAAGTGCAAAAACAACCAATTAATGGCTCGATCCAAATCTCAATCGAATCCAAAGTCAATCACAACACCAAACAAGCAATGGAGAAACGAATCAATAACGATAAATAAATCATACATTGATTTATAGTAGTTTCGGTAACTTCTTGTTAGTACATCCACTTTGAGAAAGAGCTTTTATTAATACCAATGAGAAGAATATAAGAGATTAATTATAATGATCATAATATTCACTCTAAAATATGATTTTGTAAAGATTAGAATTGAAGAAAACTAAGGTGTTGTTAATCCCTAGTTAATAAAGAATAAAACCCTTGATTAAACCCTTAGGTGATCGTCTCACTTTGAATTGGAAAATAGCTTAAATAGGGAGAGTTTGAGCCTAGAGAAATACCTGATTTGCCCTTTGAAACCTTCATAAACCAATGTAGTCAACATGAGCAATTTGGAGAAAACGCATCCGATCAGATGTCTGGTTCCTTAACTCAGACGTTTGACTCAAAGACAAAATTCCTTCGTTCCAGATGCTTAGATTTATGGTCCCCATAACTAGACGTCTGAGCAAACTCTCGAGATACCAAATCAAACTTTCAGAGACGTCTGACTCCAAACAAATGCTTGTACCAAGTGATCAAACGTTTGGTTACCCCATCCAGACATATGAAATAAGTCTCGGGATGCAACACACTATGCAGAGATATCTGGGCATCATTCAGATGCCACACAATAGAAGTTCAGACGTCTGGAGACCTTGGTCGGATGTCTAACCTGCTACTCACACTACAACACAACTGTAATTTTACAGCCATTACAAAATGGAAGTTCTAATAAAGGTATTTAACAACGTTTTTTTTAGAAATTTGTAATAAACTCATTTTCAATAACTCTTTTATTTTGCCAGTTGGAATAGATGTCTATTACAACTTTTCTTTTATTGCCACTTGTAATAGATGTCTATTTTTAACAACTCTTCTTTTTTGCCAGTTGTAATAGATGCCTATTGCAACATTTTTTTTCCGATTGTAATAGATGTCTACTTTAACAACTCTTCCTATTTGCCAGTTGTAACAAATGCCTATTACAACCTTTTTTTCCAGTTGTAACAGATGTCTATTTTGAAGAACTCTTTTCTTCGCTAGTTATAATAGGCGCATATTACAACCTTTTTCGTTTGCACGTTGTAATAACTAATTGATACTTATAGTTAAATAGTACTTAATAATTAATAATTAAAAATAACAGTCACTATTAAATAATAATAATTAATTTGAAATATGAAAGCATTAATAATTAGTAAATAACAATAATTATTATTGTTAAATAATTATTAGTTAATGAATAAGAATTAATTTTTAATAATTAATATAAAAGGTAATATAATGTTTAATAAATAAAAGTAACAATAATTATTAAATAATCAATAAATACGAATTATTTTTTAATAATTGATAATTAATATAAATAACTAATAACTAATAAGTAAGAATTTATTTTTAATAATTAATAATTATATTAATAATTAATTATTAAGAAGTAATTATTAAGAAGTAATATTTAATATTTAGCAATTAATTTTTGATAATTAATAATAATTATAACATTTTTATCAAAAAGTTGTATAAACTTATTTCAACGACTCTTTTTTTACCAGTTATAATAGAGGGCTGTTAAAATTAATAATAACTAATATTTAATAATTAATTATTAATAATATTAATATTTAAGAATTATTAGTAATTAATACCTAATAATAACCTTATGAATTAATAATAATTAATAATTACTATTAAATACTTAGTATTTAATAATTAATTAAGAATAATTAGTTTTTAATAATTACTTTTAAACATTTAATAATAAATAGTCAGCAACATATACATAATAATTAACTTTTAATAATTAATATTCAATTATGACTAAGAAGTAATAATTAATAATAATTAAGAAGTAATATTTGATATTTTAATAAAAAATGTTAATTTTCAAGAAATTCATATCATATTTAATATAATTTTCACTTGTTAATTTTAACTTATAATATTTATTTTTATAAATTTTGGTGTAATTTTGGATATGGCTCATGAAAAATTAGGAGGCACGCCACTAAATAGGACTGTCATGGTAACGATAAATTTACTATTACCATACCATACCAGCCAATCGTTTCCATTTTTGAGTGAAATCGGTATACCAATTTAATCGGTATGGTAACGGTAAATTTACCATTTTCTACGGTAAATCATCGGTAACATTTCTTCAATGCTAGCGGTAACTGTAATTTTACCAGTCAATTTATAATACATGTATATTCATGTAACATGTTTTATTATAGGCATTTAGAACCAAACAAATTATTAAATTTAGTTTATTAATCAGGTAAAATAATGTTAAATACAATTCACTTCATTCTCATTTATGACTTTTACTAAGTAACACTATAAATTGTATTGTGAATCACAGTTATGGTGTGAATACGTGTTATGTTAGTGACCTTTTTTTAGAAAAACGGTAATTCACCGTTACCAGTTTAACGGTTACCAGATTATCGACATACAAGTCTTTGGTATACCAGCCTATCGGTAACAGTAACGGTAAGATATTTTCGTTTACGATAAAGATACTTTGGTAAAGATATTTGTGAAATGGCTTAACAGCCCTACCACTAAATGTTAGGGCAAAAAGCATGAAATTTAGGCCAGAACAGGAAAAAATTGGCTCTAAAATAATTAATGTGTTATATTTCTATTCCCAAATCAGTATTCCAATTCTAAATCCAAATTCTTAATCCAATTCTAAAGTCTGGTCTCGGATCTCAACTAAGAAAATATGCAAATCTCAATTCGAAATGCAAATGCAATATTGCGACCAGAAACTTGTGCGGGTTTGAACTTGAGGCAGGATGCTGAGGTTTGAAGTGCGGATTGCTGCTGGTTGCGGATGTGGTTGGTTTGATTTTAGTCAATGCGGGTTTCAGGCAGGAGCAGGAGTTTTGGTTGTCAAATTAGTTGTGGTGGAGTCGGATGACGCCACATTGAGTGAAGATTCAAGGCACTGACATGTCTTTGATCAAGGACTTGCCTATCTTCTCATGTTTATTACTCTTCTTGCTACTTACATTTTCTTTTCATACGTGTATGATTTCTAAGTTGGTTTGCTGCAATAAAATAATACTTGAATTTCCATTTAAATCATGTCAAAAATTGCATGTAGGAGATATATAATATATTGTGCCATGAATTTATAACTATTATGATTTATGGGAAACGTATTTTAATTGTATAAACAAAGAGGGAGATCATAAATCCATTATTCTTATGAAATTTAACAGTAGATATTTCTCAATTTATAGTTCTGACTAAACTAATATCTGTAGTCTATATTATACTATGAAAAGTTGAGTATTGAATTCATTTTTCTTCTTTTTCCCCTTTTTCATTGATATTTTCGTTTTACCACTTGGCTAGCTGCATCTCCTATCAGCATTCAGTAACCTAACTCATTCCATGTTTATTAATTAACTCAATATTTTTTTCTTAATTATCCTCTCTTTTTATGTTTACTTTGACTGTCCAACTTTTTTTTAATCTGAAATACTTCTAGCCTTGATAAAACTTTTTGATATCAGATGAGATTTATTTTATTGTTTAAGTTACCCGTTATTCTATAGTACATATAGACCACAAGCAGTAGGTTTTATTGTATTGCTTAGATAATGATCTCTTAGATGCCAGAATACCTTCCCTTCTAATTAAAAACTGCTACCAGTAGTCGTTTGTTTTTTGGTCTGATCTGTAGTGTAATATTCTATTGGTGTACTTATTGTTTGCAGATAATGAAGGAGACTTTGATATATTTAACTCACCTTGGCCACAATGATACAGAACTACAGATGATACTAATTGGAGCTGTCATTAATTTGCTTCGGTGCTTGCAACACTTGTTCTATTATTAGCAGATGGCACGATAATGTCATCAAATTATTACACTTGCAACATTAATTTAAACTCCATTATGCTTATTTTATTATTTTTATGGTCTGCTACTGCCTAAATTGATGTTTTATTTTGTCTCAGGTTACACAATTTGTTGATCGTCTACTTTAAGTCAAGAACAGATTTACATAAGTGGTGGTGGGTTGAGGAGGAGGTGAAGTTCTGATGAGGTGAGGATTGATGCAAGGGGGAAGGAAGTGCTAAAGCGAGTTGTGTTGGGTAATAAATGGAGTAGGATGTGGTCATAGTTGTTGAAGGTTAGTTGTACGGTGTTGGGTGCTTGCGATTGTGGATTCCGTGGTTGCAGAAGGAGTTTGGTTGATGTTTGATGTGGTGATTGTTGTAGAGGCGGTCGTGGGTGCAGGAGAAGGAATTGGTGGCAGTTTTGGTTTGTGTGTTTTGGTCTTTCGGGTTGGGATTTGTTCTAGAGTATTCTCAAGTCGAATAAACTAATTGAGATCGTCGTGTTGAAATTCTTTATTTGATCTTAGTTATAATCAACTAATATGAAACTCTCGATCTAGTTATTATGTTGTTATCCAATTACAATTCTATTTTAATTATGATTTAATACTTGTGATTGCAACCATTTGCAATTACAATCATATAACACTTTATTTAAGGACTTTATACTTATATAGGTTTAATAATTTAGTCATTATTTATATCACATATAACATGTACGACATAAAACAAAAGAACTAGAAGCTCACTTCAATTTGAATAAGATTGATTCTAATGTTAGATTATTTAATAAATTACATAATTGCCCTCTCGGGCATACCCTCTAAACTTTCGAATAGTATGTTCATATATCAGGAATGGGTTGATAGTCACTGCTCTTGACATGGATAGTAGGATAGAGCTTTGTTGGTGAAAGCATTCTTACCTGCACAAGGAGTGAGCAAGTTTCAATTTAACCGATTCTTTTCCGTCTGTTATATTCTATTATATATGTTGGTAAATGTGTCGGTAATGAATAAAATGATATACGATTGGTAGTACCTTCTCGATGCTCTGTTAATAATTGGAAGAGATGATTGACCAATTGACCATCTTTACCTTTAAAATAAAGGATGACATGTGCAGAAATAACACTTTTGGTTATATATGAGCCTGTACAATTAAAGCGCTTAGCAATTTCATAGCGGTGGAGGTGTAAAAAGTTATAGTGGTGATAAAATAGAGATATAGCGGAAAATAACGGAGGTGCGTGAAACATCATTAGGTATAAAACCAAATATATAAAGTAGATTTATTCTCATTCTCACATCATTTATGTGGAAAAGAAAAATATTATTTAATTTCATATAACAAAACCGAAGAATATCATGACTTATTCAGTCCAGATTTAGTGACTACAATGGTTTCAAATTTATATTGAGCACTTATGCCTCAAAATTAATTAGGTCTTTACCCTAACTTTGTTGACTTGGTTTAAAAGAAAACTAGTCAAATCAGTAATTTTCTTTTATTGTTGGTAAAGCGAACACTAAAAAGCTTTGATTTACGGGATGTAGCGGAATATAACAAGGCTTAAAACGGATCTATTGTTCAAAAGTGATATATTGAAAAAACGTAGCGGTCGAAGAGCGCTATGAACTATAGCAAGGGACTTTGCGAGGCTTTAACTGGAGTCTAATTGCATAGACATTGAAAGTGTGTATGGATCGTGTATTTATATCTAATATGAAAGTATAATAAAAACTAACTTATAACTACCAGAGTAATGTAAATAAAGGTAAAGAAACAATCACACTAGAGTTTTTATATTGGTTCAGTCCTTCCGTCCTACATCCAGTCTTGAAACTCCCTTTCAGCTTTAAACTAGCAAACAACCCTCGCTTTGCCCGGAGGAATATGCTTGGTACAAAAAGTCTTTTCTTGACAAGTATGTGTTCTTAGTAACACTGATTTTGATTGTACAATACAAATCTTCCTATAATTTCCTTTGAGTAGTATTTGTATGTGAAACTTTGATTTTAGGAAGTGATAAAAATGATGTATTGATTGCTTTTAGAAATCAAAGTATGCAAAGAGCAAAAAGAAAAGATACAGAAAATTCAAGTGAGTTATTTCTCAAAATCTTTACATATTTATATGTGTTCAAGGGTTTTCTTGTGAAGTAACAACTTTAGTATGTTCTGTTTTAGTCTATGGGTAGCAATCTTTGAAGAAGAAGAGATGCATTGAAGAGATATAGATGCACCTATTAGAATGAAGCAAGTGTCTATTCAGGGCATTAACCCGTTACCCAGGTTAGACGTCTATCTCATTATATTTTTTTCAACCCAAGTCAGACGTCTGACTTATATGAACAGACGTCTAATGCCTGTATACTTAGAGAATTAATTTATTTTGAAATAATGAAAACCTTGTAAAAACTTTTATGTGCAATTTTCTATAAAAACCACTCAAGAAGATTTTACAAACCATCTATCTATGATTATAACACACTATAATAGCTTCTTTAATACCCATGATTATTATCTTCTACTGTTCGTCTTCAAGTCATTATATTGTGAATTCTCGAAGCATTTACCAGCAACTACATGGAATATATTATTTGTGTATGATTGTATAGTTGCTGTCATCGAAACCATATAATATAGGTTCTAACATTTTCCCTTTTTTTAATGATGACAACTATACAATCACTTATCAAATAAGCATATAATTTCCCCTGAACGTGATTCCTCCCCCTATATACATGTAATATGGTATCTCTCCCCCTTTGGTATTATCAGAAAGAGATACACATGACATAAATTTTTGCAAGAAATACAAAGAACACAAGGTTTTACAGCGTCACAAATAATATCAAACATAGTCATACAAACAAAAATCGTTCTCAAGAAGTGTTATACACTTTTATGAATGAAAAGAGAAGATAACTTACTAACCTTGGAAATATCCCCAGAGATTAGAGGGACCTTCATCATATTTGCTGCTTTGCCACTATAACTGATCATGGTATTCCTCATTGTAACGATCCATAAAATTTTAGCAATTTTTAATTGGTTTATAACGTATTGAATTGGATTTTTGAGAAATTATTAATAATAAAATTTTGAAATATAAAAAAAATTAATATTTGGATTACGTATAATTATAATTGATTCAGAAATTTATATGAAATCAAGGGAATCGACTGTTACCATAAATTTTATTTTCCTGTCCATTCAAATTTTACATCAGTTACAAACCAATCAATACCTTATCTTTATTACTCCATGTATTCGTGCTGTAGCTCTTTAATTTTCTATCTGTTGCTATTTCATTTCGGGTTTGTTCCTTCCCTATTTATTCCATTTCAAACGTTTTCTCTTCTCTCTAGCAGAAACATAATATTTTACATCATTTATATATATATATATAGCTTGCATTCATTAGTTTATTCACTTTTACGTTTATCATACTTTCTACTTTATTGTCCTTAATTCCCGCGCTTGACGTTATCATTTCAGTTTGTTTCCATTGAATGTGGCACGTTTCATGGTTAACGTTTTATTCCATTTATGTGTGGCTTTCCTTTTGCAACCTGTCCCATTTATATTTCCTTCGTTTCAAAATTTGAAACGTTACAGCTGGACCACATTATTTATTCGCTTGAATAAGGAAGCTAAATCAGTGGATGACCGTTGCTAATAAAATTATTACTTTTCTAACATATATACTCATTGCTACTTTTCCTGACCTTTTATTTCTACTTTCCTTTTTTCACTGTTTCGTTCCTGCTTTAAATTTTTTAATATATATGTTATGTATGTATTAAAAATCTTCACGTCACTTGGTCACTCAAGCCGTTCATTTTCTTTCCTCTAAAACTGCTTATATTTAATTCCATACGTTTCTTTATAACGTTTTATAATATTGCTTTCATCTTGAGACTGAAACAAAATGCACCGCATACACATGTTCGTTCAAAAGAAAGTGGATAGGCCTAAAACGTGCAGCTTTTCATTTACTTTTCAATTGATTTCCTCCCTTATATTTTTACTTTACATTTCAAATTTGAAACGTGGTGCTCAAACAATAGAAATTTGCTTTTATTATTCAGCTCAATTAAGGGTGACCGTTGCCATCACATAACCGGTAAAAGATTTGTATACGTTTTATTTGTTTACGTGGCAACGATTCACATTTACACTATTATTGCCTTTTTAACTTCATTGGTTTTCATTTATTTGTGTACGTTTCGTTTCATTTATTTGCGCTTGAATTTTTCCATATTCGTTACTTTACATTTATATCGGTACGTTATTTTTGCGTTCATAAAACGTTATACGTTACTTTGCATTCATTAAATTTTAAACGGCCCACTTTATTCACCTTTATATTTATTCACTTTTGGCCTTGATATTCCTAATATAAATCTATACGTTTGTCTTTGTCCTTTCACTTTCTCTTCTCAGTCATCCGGTGTTGCATGTGAGAGAATACAACAAAGGATATAAGTGGCCTTCTTCTCCATTCAACTGCTCATTTTGTTCTCCTTGAAAGAAAAAAAATATTTCGCATGCTTATAGATAGCAGTCTCCTCCTCCTTTATTTTCTGAACCCCGCCTTTCTTCTTTCCTCTGCAACCTTTGCAATTCTTTTATACAACGTAATATCTATATTATAAATATATTATGTTGTATTTACCTAAAAGTTAAAAGCTATAATCTGTTTACCTTTTTATACTTATATATATGAATTCATACGAATTATTACAAGTTGTCTTATCTATATATATAGTACGCTGATGATTTGTAAATACCTTATATATACAATTGTTATATACACACTTGTCAACATACAATTGGTTACATAAACATGAGCATGTGTGCATATTTAGCCATATTTTACATATAGGGTCTGCATATTTGTTTGTATATATAATTGTAAGAGCTGAATATATTTAGATTTATATCATTATTTTTGAATCGATCATTTTTTTGCAACAAGTCTTGTATAAATAATATGTTCACATATATATAAGTATATGTATTTTACAGTTTTAACGTATGTGTTTTAACACATGGATTTTATATTCAGACCTTTTATTTACAATTTATATTAAAAAGTATGTTATAATCTCTTGGTTATATTCAAATTTATTATATATATCATTCGCAGTAATAAATTTTATTATTGATCAAAATGTAAGTTACATATATCACTGTAATTGTGACGCCCCACCTCTATATCCACGCTAGCCAAGGACACTACGGTGTAATGTCGTCAACTAGCGCGGAGAATAAGGCTGTTGAGGAGCGACCATCCGTGTAATTGCTTTGTGCGAGCACTAATATGTCAGATAGTACAACTTCGGTTTCAGGAGGAAATCCGACATATCGACACAAACTCAAAACTACTACACAGTGGCTATATATATTCTTCGGAAACAAATATAGAAATAAACATAACACAAATCAGTCACAGACATCTATATCACAAAGGCCGAAAAAAGATATGAATATATAACACGTGAAAGTGTACATCAGAGTAGTGGTCAAACAAGATTCACAATATCACAAGTGAATAGCTACAAGTTCTATATAAAAGAATATGGATACATCAATGAGCATATATCTCAAATGTATACAACAAAAACTACTAGTCTAAGTAGTTAGCCAAAAGTCAATATAATAATCCAAGATGCGAAGTCAAGCAGAAGCACATGTAACATCTCAGTCTGACCCGAGTATTATTTAATAAGAAAATAATAAACGGATCAGTCTAGCTATAAATATCAGATAAAATGGTATAGAATAAGAGATATGACATAAACATATGATAACCATAAACCATACTGTGATATGTAATTGAAAATCAACAAGAGATTAATCAATATCACAAGAATCTTCTCAAAGATAAAAAGAAATGTCATACTCTATATTTTTATTCATAAAAGGTTAATGACACACAAATTTACCAACGCACAAATATTGATAAAACATATCAATGAAAATCACGAAAATTGGTGAAAACACAAATTCCAGAAATCATCAATGGAAATCCAGAAATCACAAAAGGGGGGAGGCCTATCACAAAACGGGAGCATGAAAACTCACAAACACGTGTATCACAAAATGGAACGCTATCCCATGGTTGCTAACCATTAATTTTGAGCCGAAGCTCCACAAAACGGCCCGAATACCATGGGTCGCTACCCCACCAAATTGAGCCGAAGCTCCACAGAAACGGGGTTTAGTCTCCCTCGTAGACAAAGAGACATCACGCATTTGCTAGTCTAAATCACAAAAATGATCATCAACGATCATCAAGAAGTGTCAATTACAGTAAGCTAGTAAATATACAAGCTTAGTTTTATGTCCCATAACCACTAGCTTAACTTAAATATTTACGAACAAATTGTAGATCTCCACTCGAAAATTGTCATAAGAGATTCAATCGAACAAGTCCAAGAATTAATCGACGGAGTAAATGCAAGCATCTCATACCGTTTGTTTTACTAAGCTGTTTAATTAGATTTCTCGTACGAGTGAGGTAAAGTGACAAATCACATAAATGATGGTAGAAACAATAAATCACAAAAATTCACATTCGAAGAGGTGAATAAAAATCCAAAGAATTCGATTCCAAATCCATCAAAGTGGAAATACCCTTGCGACTTAATAGCCACGACTTACGACCTAACGTAAGTCAAGACAAGAAATCATCGACTTAAGAAATAGCATGCGGCCTAACCGTGCGACTTACATGGCCGAGCAAGGGCATGGCGTGACCAAAGGAGCTAGCGGCATAACAGGCCGATCGACCTAAGAGATGCGGCCTAGGTAGTGCGACCTAAGGAAGTAGCGGCTTAAGGGGGAGAGCATGCGGCCTAGGTGATGCAACCTAAGGGGTAAGCGACCTAAGATGAACGTGCGACTTAATGGGCCGAGCGACCTAACTATGCAAGCAAGCCAAGCGACCTATGGATCGTGACCTAACTGCGAGGCGACTTAAAGCATGGCGCGTCACAACAGGCCAAGCGACCTAAGTTGGCGCGACCTAAGCAAGACGACCTAGCCGAGCGACCTAAATGAGGGATGCGGCATATCATGGCCAAGCGATCAAAGGCAGGCCGAGCTAGGACCAGCGACCTATGGTGGTAAAGATAGGCCGAGCGACGAAACAACCTAAGGGGTAAAGAAGGTCGAGCGACCTAACGACCTATGGGTTACAACCTATGGCCGAGCGACCTAAATTACGCGATCTAAGTAAGGCGCGACCTAACTGCAGGCCGAGCACTTCGAATTGTGCAGGTCGAACGACCTAAGGGTTTTGGAGTGCAAAACTCTCTCAATTTGCAACTGATCGAGCACGAACGCTAGGGGATTACGCCTATCGGCTACCCGGTCCTATTGGCTTCTCGATTCATCACCAAAAACGTGTTCAAATATCAAAGATTGGGTTTTTAAAGATTTTGAACCCAAAACACCAAAAATTGGGATTTTCACCAATTCAATCCAAACCACAAGCAAATGCACATGAATAAGTGTTAGGAATTCATACCAACAATCAAAGATAGTTATAGACAAAGATGTGAGATAAAAATCTCACCTTTACACAAAATCAATGAAGAAGAAGCTTGAGAGCAAGGAAGAATCAATGGCTTCTCTTTGAATTTGGAGTTAGATGTTGGATTTGCAAATGAACTTGGGCTTGGAGTTTTAATTTCCTATTCCTTTCTCCATTTTTGATGAAGCTTGAGTTTTAGGAAATGAAAGTAAAGTTATGAAGGGAAGGGGGTTGAGCTAGAGTAAATAGTTTAGGCTAATGCGCTAAACCAAACCCAAAGCCTAAAGTGAAAAAGCGACAAAATTCCACTAACTCCAAACATATCAAAGTTTATACTCAAAAAGATTGCAAACGGTGTTTTGAACTCAATGGAAATGGTTCCGAGTCCTAATTCGACCGTATGCAAAAAGTAACTTTTCGGACTAAAATCCGACTAGCGATAAAATATTAAAAAAATATATTTAAATATTCAATCGTAAAATATGCGGGTTGTTACAGAAATTATGCACATAACTGATACGTAAAGATATATTAGTATATAAGTTTATATTTGTGTTATGGACACATTACTTTATATTTAAAATAATACATAAATAATCATATGTAGGTAGTTGCGTGTTGCAGTGGGTGGGTTAGCTTATAGCAGCGAGGATTTGTAGATATTTGGAAATTTAAAAGGCTGTGCATATATTTTGTAAAAGGCTGTGCATATTTTTTGTAAAGGCTGTGCATATATTCATAGTCTAAAACCTATTATATATATTTTGTTATAAATAGTTATAGTTATATTTTAAAGTGTGAGTCATAACAGAATTATAAAGGTTACTATATAACTTATACTTGTATGCTGATGGGTCTGCATAGATTTATAATGGGTCTGTATACATTTGAGTAACATGAATGTAGTGGGTGGTATATATATAAATATCTTACATATATTTGTTTATACATATACATACTATTTTGGACTTAAGTTGATTTCGTCGATACTAAATTTATAACAAATATTGTTTTAATTATAGCATACAATTTATTTTTCATGTTTGACTTTAGTACATAAATCCACCTATATACCTTTTACCTTCATCGATCCAGTTCTGATTCGTTTTATCAATTCTTGATCATCAGCCTTGTTCGTCCAATTCGCGTTCAAATCTTACTTTGCTTTCAGTTGCTGTTTGGACTATTCGATGGTCTAGATCGTGAGCCAATTCGTATCTTGTCGAGTCGTCAAAATCTCTAGCCTCGAAAGGTGAGCAATCACTCACGATTAACGTTCTTGTATTTTTTTAAATTTGATTTCAATTGAAATGACAATTGAAATATAATGCTGTAGTTATTTTGTTATATATGTTATTATCTGTAACTGTTCACCTATGGGACATGACACCATATCCCGTTGTTTATATTTTATTTAAGTTATTGATGATATATGCCTGTTATTTTATTATATGTTATCACTCTGCAAGTTCCCTGTTAGTATAGAATTCACTATGGGTTGAAATGATACATACCCGAATGGACTTTAGAGTATGAGAAAATCGTTATGGGTTGAAATGATAAACCCAAGCAATTTTCGTTTGAACTGAATTGGGATTACGGGTCGAAATGATATCTACCCGTGTATATATATATATACACACACACTTAATTACGGATTGAAATGATAAATATCTGTATCACTTAACCATACGATAGAAGTATATACAGACGCCGTTGGTCCATATATAAATATTTTGAAATGATTTTCTATGGTTTTAGGAGAAATATAGGGTTTTACTTAATATTGGAAATATTTTTATATATAAATATGTTTAATGTAAAGTAGATTTAATAGTAACTTTAATTTAATAAAGTTTGATTTAATTAATAGAATATGTTTAAGTATTTTATTTTAAATAGATTTCCAATGTTTGTATATGTTAAGGAAGACAAAGTTGAATTGATTGGAATGGTATTTAATTAATAATTTTGTTTAATTAAATCAAATTCGAAACTTATTGAATTTGAAAACTTAAAATATAGTTCATAACATAATTTTGACTTTAGTGATTTAATGAATATTCACGTTTAAAGAAATTGAAGGAAAATATAATGAATTGTAATATAAGGCTATGTAAGTAATATTGAGTGGGTATTTCAAGAATAAATAATAATGAAGTTAAATTAAGATCTATATGAAACTGTTAGGTTTAGTTTGAAATGTTGAAGCTTTGAAATACGGGACTTAAATAGTTAAATTATGATTCGGATCTGTATTTGAAATTGATAAAATTTGAATTTGTTCTTTAGAAGACTAAATTGACTGGAAATTGAAATTTGAGATTTAAATTAAATCTGAATAGGAAAGTCGAGTTGATTTTTGAAGTGATCGGTGAAACTTGAGGAAATTATAAATACTTTACTTTATAAAATTTTCAAAATCTATATATATATATATATATATATATATATATCTATTTTTATATTGAAGTGAAAATGATATTTTGGTTTTGAAATATAAATTAATTTGAAAGGACCATGGTGTTATAGTGTATATTTCTATCTTGTTGATAGTTCTGTAGATCCTTAGGGAATAGTTATCCCAAACATCCTTTAAGTTGCTTGTATTTCAGTTGAATTTCACTTGAGTTGGATTTATAAATATAAGAATGTTAATCCTGACTCGAGTGTTTTTGTGTTTTGCTTTACGCTTGGATCAGACTGAGTGATACAGCATTTGAGACTCACCTTCGAAGTTGGAGCTTTGCTTGAAGATCCAGCTATCTATCCTTTCAGTCATCCAGTTGATTGGTTCAGGGAAGTCATCTACTCGTACTGGAGACTTCACTGCATCTGATATATTCTGTTGTATTTTATTTCTAACTCTGATGTTTATATAGTAGCTTCATGAACTACTATTCATTTGTTCCGATGCGTATTATTGTACTACTCTGTATCCGTGATTCTGTGATTGATTTATTTACTGTATATGTTAAGTTTGCCAAATTTAAATTAACAATATGATATTTTGAGCAATTCAAGTCCGACTTGTGCGGATGCGAATAGTTGAAAATATCGGACCGTTACACTCATCTTCTCGAATAGAGAGAACCTAAAATGATGTGTAACGACTATAGTGCAGTGGGTCTTTTGTAGGCCAGGATATATCTTCGCTTTCCTCAATACGATGGTTATTGGTGTCTTACCAGGACGAGATTGTGGTGCTGGTTCATCTGAAGGCTCTACGCCTGAAGAAAGTCCCGGTTGAAACAACTGTGGTGGTGGTGGTGTCGGGGTGGGAGAAGATGAAGACCGTGAAGAGGAACGACCCCTTAACTTTCTCATTACTTACCCTAAAGTGGAAACGACCTTTTCTAATGTTTTTTCTACTTTGTTCATTCTGGTAGAAAAAGTTTGTTGTGGGCAAGAGATCTTTTTATCTAATGCCTTTTATTGCACGGATGGGAGATGTTGGTTTTGAAATGCAACATCTCGATAGTTCTTCCTTGGCCCAGCTGCAATTTTGGCTTTTTGAATTTTTGAGTCAGAATAACACTCTGTTGGCTCTGAAGGTCTTGCAGATTGGGAAGGTCAACTTGGAGTTTTTTGTTGTTACTGTTGCTGTTGATACTTGTTGCTGTTGATACTGTGAGAAAGGTGCTATTCTTGGTGGAGTTTCAGGAAGATATATCAAAGATAAAAATCGAATTCCACTATCTTTAATGGCAATTACTTCATATTAGGAAAGATATGAAGGGATGCCAAATGATCATAGAATTCTCATGATATATAGAGCATAAAGGATGCTTTAACGTTGAGGCGTCAAAAGCTTTTAATTTGCTTAAAAACGTATTGTGCCTAGTTTACTTCAATATGGCCAAATATAACATACAAAGCTTTATGATCATCTTCATATACTTGTTCATGACTATCGAATCTAGGGATGATTATGTTGATAAGCATATGATTAAGTAGTCGAGTTCTAGATGAAACTTGATATTTTTAATTTGCGCATGTTACCTTCCCAAATAGGACGAGTAACAATATCTCATGGTGCATGTTTTTTATTGGGAACATCTTGCAATCTAATTCCCGTGTAAGAACAATAAAGAATTTGTCCAAGCATTTCAATATTAAAATTTTATGGTTGTTCCATAAATACTTGTCCAAATCCAATTTTCATCATCAGAAGAATTCCAAACTTTTAAAGAGCATAAATTGATAAGGAAAAGAAATACCGCTAATTGATCTATTTTTCCAACATTGTCATCGTAGTTGATTAGATGATAAATATTATCATCTTCAGTCAAATCGACAATATCATAATGAATAAATCAACATATTGGATAAAACAGACCAGAACGTAGAGGCTTTTTCTCCAAATCCTGCAAATTTTTCTTTCCATGCTCATTCTCAACAATACATTCATCTATGTGATGGTCAGTGATGAAGCCTTGAGTAGAAGGTTGAGAGCTTTGCCCTGCAGTATTCTTCTTTCTTTTAGCAATGGGAGTTTTGGGTTTTGGAGCCATTGATTTGGGATTTGGAACGAGTAAATTGATTTGGGGTTTTGGGGTTTTGAAAAAGGGAAATGATGAAAATTGAGAGAAGGTGAAAATATAATATATATATATATATATATCTGTGTGTGTGTTAGTGAAAAGTTGTGGGCTCAGGCGAATAACAGATGTCTGGAACTATTGGTCAGACGTTTGGACATGGGTAAATTTTGAAGCAGTGGGTCCGGTCAGATGTCAGGAAAGAACTTCAGACATCTGCGTTTAAGGGATAATCTTTCCAAAGAGAACCAACAGATGTCTGGCCTACTTTTCAGACGTTTGTGCTGAAGCATGAATTTTTCTAGAGCCCTCGTTCAGATGTCTGTCGAAACAAAAAATTTCCAATGACCTTATATAGACGTCTGCCTCTATACTCAGATGTCTGGTTTTTATTTGTATTCTTTTCCTCTCTATTTCTGTTATATGTAAACAAAATTTAATCTTAAATATGATGAAAATCACAAACGATTATTCATGCATGAACATACATGCTTACTTTGTATAATACTAAATGCCTCTCCTTTACGAAAGACTTCTTTAGTTTTCATCAAACAAGTTAGAAGAATGGTAGATTTGTTTTCCCCATGAATTTTGCTCAATCTTAGTTTGCTCGGAAGATGGTTTAAGAGGAGACCAGTATGGATGGGCAGGACTATGTTCGGTGTTTAATGTCCCTTTTCCCCATAGATTCTGTGGGGTAACATTACCATCTTTGCTCGGAGTTTCAATGAAGCGGGTGACTTCTTATGAAGACAGTTCTTTGTTGTAGAGTGTCCGCATATTGTAAAAAGATATTTTTCTAGAAAATGTATATGCAAGCTTTGTTCTTCTTTCTTATAATACATTTCCTTTTGTACTCCGATCATTTCTTGTTGGTAGTGACATGTCTCATCTAGTTTATTATGCACGGATGGTGATTCTAAGTTGATACTCTTCTTAACCTTTTTGCCAAGTGGTGAATATCCCATGCGATACAACGCTTGAGAAGTTGGTGAAATGCATTTGTTTGATTGTGGGGTGACATTTGAAGCGTAAGAATATGTACTATTCGATGATGGAGCTGTAGTCTATTGAAGAGAAGTCGGAGTTTCTCTCAGAAGACATGATTTTCGGTTTGGAAGAGAGGGCCTTTTTAAAGAATGTAATATATATGTGTGTTTGATCTCTTATATATAAAGTAGTTGTTTAAATATATAAAGTATTTTTAAAGCAAAAAGTTTATGACCTAAAACTAGAAAATTTAATTTGTGGCTGAATGATATATGACCACAAATTTTTTTTAATCTATTTTAAATAATTAAAGAAGTTCAGATGATGAACATATACCTAGTTCTCTTCTAAGTTTTATGAAAGATGCTTCGCAAATGGTTTTGTAAAAGTATCTGCGATTTGGTTTTCGGTATTAACAAATTCTAAAGATATGATACCTTTTTCTACGTTGTGTCTAAGAAAATGATGTTGGACGTCAACGTATTTAGTCCGAGAATGGTTTATAGGATTCTTAGATAGGTTTATGGCACTTGTATTATCGCAATATATAGGTGATCGTGTTATAGTTTTACCAAAATCTTGAAGGGTTTGCTACATGTATATAACTTGTGCACAAGCCAGAGCTGTAGAAATGTATTCTGCTTCACAGGTCAAAAGTGATACAAAATTCTGTTTTTTACTGAACCATGAAACTAGAGATTGATCGATAAAGTGACAAGTCCCACTTGTACTTTCCTATCGGTTTTGCAACCACCGAAATCTACAGCACTATGTAATACGAGTTCGAAAGAGCTGCCTTTAGAATAGAAAAGACCGTAATCCTTAATGTTGATTAAGTAGAACAAAATACGTTTAACTGCTCGATAGTGTGAATCTTTTGGTTGTGCTTGAAATCGTGCACATAAACACACACTCATCGTAATATTGGGTCTACTAGCCGTTAAGTATAATAGTGATCCTATTATACTTCGATATAATTTTTGATCAAAATCCTTTCCGTTTCATCTTTATCTAAATGGCTACTGGTGCTCATGGGTGTTGGTTTACTTTATGTCTTTTCCATTCCAAAGCGTTTTAATAAATCATGACAATATTTTTCTTGATTTATAAAAATACCATTTTCTTAATATTTAATATGTAATCCTGAAAAAAAATTGATTCTCCCATATACGACATTTCAAATTCATTTTTCATGACATGTGCAAAATTATTACATAACTTGTCATTTGTTGATCCAAATATTATGTCGTCCACATATATTTGAACAACTAAGATATGATTATGATCTCTTTTTATAAATAAAGTTGTATCTATTTTTCCAATTTGAAATTCAAAAGTTTTTAAATGAGTTTTTAGTCTATCATACCAAGCACGAGGTGCTTGTTTTAAACCATATAAAGCTTTCTTTAGTTTATAGACATGTTCATGAAATTTTTCATGTATGAACAACGGAGGCTGCTCAATATAAACCTCCTCTTTTATAAAATTGTTTCAAAAAGCACCTTTTATGCCCATTTAAAAAAGTATAAAGTTATGATGGCATGCAAAAGAAAGTAACGTTCGGATGGTTTCTAGACATGCGACTGGAGCAAACGTTTCTTCATAGTCAATGCCTTCCTCTTGATTATATCTTTGTGCTACAAACATTGCTTTGTTCCGACCAATTTTTCCATTTTCATATGTTTTATTCTTATAAACTCATTTTGTCATGATTACGGATTGATCCGTAGGTCTCGGTATAAGTTCTCATACTTCATTTCTTTCGAATTGATTAAGTTCTTCTTGCATTGCAATAATCCATGACTTATCATTCGATGCTACTTTATAATTCTTTTGCTCAAAATTTAAAATGAATGCAATGTGACGCATTTGATTTAATTGATGTCCAGTGGAAACTTTTGTATTCAAATCACCAGTTATATTTTTAATTGGATGATCTTTCAAAATATGAGGTGGTGACCTTAACGTTTTCTCATTGTCTATAGTATTCTCATTATTGTTATTTGAAACAGTGTTATTTTTAGATGGTTTTGTCAAAATTTCTTCATCATCACCGTTTTTGTTATTGGAATTTTTTTTGTCAAATGAGACATGTAGACTTTCTTCTATAGTACTAGTACGTTTATTAAATACTCTATAAGCTTTGCTACGATTTTGAATATCCAACAAAGATTCCTTCGTCGGCTTTTGAATCAAATTTTTCAAGATTATCTTTAGTGTTTAGTATAAAACATTTTGAATCAAATATTCGAAAGTACGATACTTTGAGTTTTTTATCAAAAAACATTTCATAACAAGTATTTTTGGTTAAAGGAAGTAATGTAACACAGTTTAACACATAACAAGCAGTAGCTACAGCTTCTGCCCAAAAATTCTTTGGTAAACCACCACCGTTAAGCATAGTTCGTGCACATTCTTTAAGTGTGTGATTTTTTCTTTCTACAACACCTTTTGTCATGATGTTCTGAGAAATGAAAAATTATGTGAAATTCCCTTTTTGTTACAAAAATTTTCAAAAATCTCGTTTTCGAATTCACCTCCATGATCACTTCTTATACTTTTTATTTTAAGATTCATGAAGTTTTTAATTCTTTTAGCAAAAAATTTAAACATCTCAAATGCATCACTCTTATGTTTTAAAAATAGTGTCCATGCATATCTTGAAAAATCATCTACAACAAATATATACTTGTTATGATTTATTGAACGTACTTGAGTAGGTCCAAATACATCAAGATGTAATATTTCTAAAGGTTATTCGGTAGAAATTTCTTTTTTAAATTTAGAAGAACTCTTTTTATTTGCCATATTAACATGCATCACATAAGTTTTTAACTTTATAGTTTATTTTAGGAAGACCTCTATCCGAATTATGTTTAGCCAATTTGTTTATAAACCTAAAGTTTATTTGACACAACCATTTGTGCCATTTCCATGGATCATTAAAATCTACGGATAGGCATAAATCGCTGGAGTTATTTAGCTACATATTTAATATATAGATGTTTCTTTTTCTTAATCCTTCAAAGGTTATATTTTTATTTTGATCGAATATGTTGCATTTATTATTTTCAAAATCTATTTTGAATCATTTGTCACAGATTTGACTAATACTTAATAGGTTATGTTTTAGATTTTCAACTAAAAGAACATTAGTAATAATAGGTAAAGTGAACATATCGACATTGATGATATCTCCAATTCCAATGACAAATCCTTTTTAATTATCTTCGAAAGTTACAGTACCACCATCTATGTATGTTATATTCGATAACATATGTGCATTTCCAGTCATATGTTTGGAGCGTCCGCTATCAAGTATCCATTTTTCCTTATTATTAGATTTTTTTTGAGTACCTGCACGATAAAAACAATTTAACTAGTACCCACTTCCTTCGTTAGGGTCCTAAGTATCAAAGAGTGAAGGTGGCCATGCCCAGTAGTGTTTGAGACCTTTAAAAGAGTAATTTTCATTATGAATAACACTTTTCAAATAGTTATATATGTGTTTTTGTCTAGTTAATTTGTTACCAGATTTTGGAATCCATATTTTTAATATTTAGAGTTAGAAGCCTTTTCTCTAGTATGTGGCTTCTTGAACCTTTTATATAATGAGCTATAGTTTCTATGTTTTGAATTTTTTGAATCCTAATCCATTCTGATTTTCAGATGGTTTAGAAATTTTGATTAAATTGTCCAAATTCTGCTTTTCTTTATGGAATTTTGAAACATTGTTTGTAATCTTATCTAACTCCCTTTTAAGATTAGAAATTTTGGATTTTGATGCTTCTAGATTATCTTTTCTAATATCATCATTTTCTAGTTTAACTTTTCATAATTCACATAATAAAGAATCATTTTGAATAGATAGGCTCTTGAATTTTTCTTATGTAGTTTCTAATGCTTCTTCTAGAATTGTTTTCTTATCTTTTAATAATCTTATTTCTAGTTCCATTCGATTAAATTTAGCAACATATTCTCTATTTAACTTTTTAGTTTCTCTATTTTTGTCATCTAGTTCCATGCTAAGTTCTAAAATTTCATTATAAGTAAGATTAGGACATACCTCCTCAGTGTCTGCCATGAAGCATATATTGGCTTACTCAGAATCACTATAACTGTCACTGTCTGATGATGAAGATGAATCCAAGTCATCTCAAGTTATTTGAAAAGTCTGTTTTCTTTTCTTGAATATCTCAAACTTGCTTTTCTTTTTGTCATTATTAAGTTCTGGGATTTTCTTTATGTATACGAACTTGTCACATCCAAAGCATTTGATTGAAATTTGGCTGGATGAATTTGAATTTACTCCTTTTTGGGGTTTCGTCGTCTTCTTGAATTTCTTGAACTTGTAGTTTTTGGCAATAAATATGATCTTACCTTCATCCAAGTATGAATCATTATCATTGGCTTGAAAAGCTACATTCTTTTTTTCATGATTTTGTTCTTTTCTTACCTGCAAATTTTCTTCGTACGACGTCAAATTTTCTATCAATTCTTCAACATTTAGTTGAGATAGGTCATTAGCCCCTTCGCTGGCCAACACTTTTCGTTCCCATTAATTAGTTATGGAATTTAAAATATGTGTAACTAAATCAAAATCTATGAATTTGACTCTGTGCCATGAAATCGTGGTGAATAGTTTAAAATTTAGCATACATATCACCAGTAAATTCATTTGCTTTCATTTTAAATGAAGAAAATTGATTTTGTAGCATGAAAATCTTTGTTTGTTTAGCTTTGTTTGTGCCTTCATGAGTGATTTGTAGTGTACGTCATATATCATATGCAGTAGCGTACAACATGACACGTAAAAATTCATTTTTGTCAAGTGAATAGAATGGAACATTCATGGCTTTAGCATTGTTTGTTGCTGTGTTCTTTTGAGCATCTGTCTAAGTGCTTATATGTGTGTCTGATGGTTCATATCTAACTTGTGTTGCTTGCAAAATTTCTAGACCATTAGCTTCCATAAAAATAAACATACGTGTAGACCAGTAAGCATAATTAGATCCAGTGAACAGTGGAGGACGTGCATTGGATTGACCTTCGTGAAATGTACTTGCCATATTAAATATGTTTCAATTATATGTTACTGTAACTTGAAATAACCGTGCTCTGATACCAAATGAAAGTATATACGGATCGTGTATTTATATCTAATATGCAAGTGTAATAAAAACTAACTTATAGCTACCAGATTAAAGTAAATAAAAGTAAAGAAACGTTTACATCATAGTTTTTATACTGGTTCAGACTTACCGTCCAACGTCCAATTCCGAAACTCCCCTTCGACCTTAAACTAGCAAACAACTCTCGCTTTGCTTGAAGGAATAGACTCGATACAAAATGTCTTTTCTTGACAAGTATGTGTTCTTAGTAACACTGATTTTGACTGCATAGTACAAATATTCCTAAAATCTCCTTTGAGTAGTATGTGTATGTGAAGCTTTGTTTTTAAAAAAGTGATAAGAATGATATAGTGATTGTTTTAAAATCAAAGTATGCAAAGAGTAAAGAGAAAAGATTCAGAAAATTCAAGTGAGTTATTTCTCAAAATCTTTACATATTTATAACTGTTCAAGTGTTTCCTTGAGAAGTAACGACCTTTAGTATGTTCTACTTCAGTCTAAGGCTTATACACTAGGCGGAGTTCAAATATAGGGATGTGATAACCTGTTATTTTCTAAGTACAACTGTCAGTCCACTTGGAGAACCACCGTATGCATTCATAAGATCAAGTACCCATGTGTTTCATATTGCCTATAATTTAGGTGGGAATTAATCGGTCGAAGTCTCTCCTGATTTCGAGATAGTATGAAAAAGTTACTGCAGTCTGAACAAAAAAATAGCGGTTTCTACACTAAGTCAAGTTCAAATATGAGGATGGGTTGCCTATTATTTTCTAAGTATAACTGTCAATCTTCATGAAAAACTAAATTGTATGTTCAAAATTCTTATTTTTCAAAGGGGAATTAATTTAAAGGACAAAAATTTCTATATTTTTTGCCTCAAGGACACGACCTTAATATTTTTACCACAAGGACAAACATTCTTATAAAAATTATTCACAAGGACATACATTTTCCAAAATTATTCTTAAGGACAACAAAACTGATACCGAGCTAAAAACTGATACCTAAAAACTGCTACTGATAACTATAAACTGATACCTAAAAACTGCTATCAATAACTAAAAACTGATACCTATAGAAAGTTGTCCTTCAGGACAAAATATTGAACGTCTGTCCTTGAGGCTAAAATGCTGTGAAATTTTGTCCTTGACAATAATTTCCTGTTTTTCAAATTAGTATTAAAATTTAAATTTTTTAATAAATTGGTAAATGAGTTACCCATTTATACCTTTTTAAAAATGAGTCTACCCAACCCATAACTCATTCAATAAAATTAATAAATGGTTGATCCAACCCCTTTAATTTAAAAATAGAGTAAATAGGTTGAGTTAATGGGCTGGTGATCCATGCGACCTTTCAAATATATAATCTACATTCATTCACTTAATAAATACACTTTCCGTGTAAGTAATAAGATTCTTTATTATTTGCTAACTTTTCTTGATTGAATTCATGTTGACATCTCTATAAATAGCCAAAACTTTCTTCATATGAGAAAATACTACCAACATCTTAACCATGGCTACAATAACAATATTTGCCTTGATCATCTCACTTGCCTCCACCTTCACCCTTTCATCTGTAGAGTCAGCGACCTTCACCTTTCAAAACAAGTGCCCATACCAGTATGGCCAGCAACCCAGAACGGTGCAACCTCTCCACCTCTATCACAAACCGGGTTCGCTCTCCCAACCGGATCCACCCTCGTAATGCTAACCACTCAACCAGGATGGAGCGGATGCTTCTGGCCCAGAACCGGATGCACCAACGACTCCATCGGGGCCTTCTCATGCACATCCGCTGACTGCGGATCAGGTCAGATAGCATGCAACGGTGCAGGAGGTACACCGCCCGCCACACTCATGGAAATCACGCTCAACAGAGCGGATGGGCAGGACTTTTACGACCTCAGTTTGGTGGACGGATTCAACGTTCCTATGTCCGTCATCCCACGGGGTGGTTCAGGCGGTGGTTGTGCCCCAAGTTCGTGTGCCACTAACGTGAATAGAAAATGCCCTTGGGAACTTTGGGTGACCGTGTTGGGGAAATCTCGGTCTTCCCCACTTCGTGAAGTTAAGATATGCACTTTAAGATTAAAAGTAGCAATGCAAGCACAAGAGTTTATAATTCTCCAATATGGAGATTCTTCCACTATACAAAAGAATAGTAGGATTACAATAATATGATTACAAAAGTAACTCACACTTGGTGGCTCACTCAAGCTTGAGGATAAAGACTTCTCAAGTTATCACTCTTTTTTCTCAAAGAGGATCTCTCTAACTCTCAAGTTTTTTATCACTCTAAGAAGTGGCTTCTTCCTTGGATTCATGGATGGCTAGTAATAGGGCTCCTTCTCCTATTTATACTACTCAACCTCCATAATGAATGGTGGAGATTACTTGCATCCGACGGTAGAGATTGATTCTCTAGAATGCTCCACACTCTCTAGGAATCTCCACACTCTTCCATTCCCTTCTTTATTCTTCCATACTCTTCCGTAAGGTTCCAGAAGGTTCCACACATCTCTAGAATATTCCAAAGGGTTCCACACTCTTCCACAAGCTTTTAGAGAGTTCTACACTTCTCTAGAGTTCTCCGGAACATTCTAGAAAATTCTATATTTCTCTAGAAACGTCTAGAATTTTCTAGAAACTCTCCAATTAAGGAGAGATCCCAAAAAATCTCCCCCTCCCGACTTAATTGGGGGTAGTAGTACGCCGACACCTTGACAGCAGTCTTCAAACTTCTTTGTTGGTCCTACCTTAGTCATCATGTCAGACCAGTTCTCATCTGTGTGAACCTTGTCAAGATGTATTTGCTTTTCCTCGAGGACTCCTCGGATCCAGTGATATCTTGTATCAATATGCTTTGTGCGGGAATGAAATGTTGAATTCTTTGCCAAGTAAATTGCACTTTGATTGTCACACTTCAAGACATACTTTTCTTGATCCACTCCCAATTCATGCAACAAGTTCTTCACCCACAACATATCCTTGCAAGCTTCAGTAGCTGCGATATACTCTGCCTCTGTAGTGGATAATGCAATACACTTTTGCAGCTTTGATTGCCATGAAATAGCTCCCCCTGCAAAAGTGGTTAGGTATCCTGATGTTGATTTCCTTGAATCAATGTCACCAGCCAAGTCTGCATATGTATATCCTTCTAACACAGGTTTTCCTTTTCCAAAGCATAAACATCTTTTGGAAGTTCCGCGTAGATATCGGAGGATCCATTTGACTGCAACCCAATGCTCATTCCCTGGGTTAGCCAAGAAGCGACTGACGACACCAACTGCATAAGCGATATTTGGTCTTGTGCATATCATTGCGTACATGAGACTGCCTACTATAGATGAGTATGGTTTCTTCTTCATTTCCTCCTTGTCTTTTTCACTTGTCGGACTCTGCTTCGAACTTAGCTTGAAGTGCCCAGCTAGTGGAGTGTTAACCGGCTTTGATTTGTGCATGTTGAACCTTTCCAAGACTTTCTCGATATATCTCTCTTGGGATAGCCATAACAATCTTTTTGATCTATCACGAGTTATTCTCATCCCAAGAATCTGTTTAGCCGGCCCCAAATCTTTCATGGCAAAGCTCTTGCTTAGATCTTTCTTTAAAGCAGCTATCTTTATGTGGTCTTGTCCAATGATTAGCATATCATCAACATAGAGCAGAAGTATGAGAAAGTCACCACTTACATACCTCTTTATGAAGACACAATGATCGTTTTCCGTCATTTTGAAATCATGTTCTGCCATGAATGCGTCGAACTTCTTGTACCATTGCCTTGGTGCTTGCTTAAGTCCATATAGACTCTTTGTGAGGCGGCACACTAGATCTTCTTTGCCTGGAACTTTGAATCCCTCAGGCTGTTCCATGTAGATCTCTTCCTCTAGGTCACCATGTAGAAACGCCGTCTTGACATCGAGTTGTTCAATCTCCAAATCTTGCACGGCTGCTAGGCTAAGCACAACTCGAATTGATGACATCTTTACAACGGGAAGAATATCTCTTCAAAGTCAGTACCTTTTTCTTGTCTAAATCCTTTGACGACTAATCGTGCTTTGTAGCGAGGCTTTGAACAGTTCTCTTCGGTCTTGCTTCTATATACCCACTTATTCTTCAAGGCTCTTCTCCCTTTTGGTAGCTCCACTACTTCATATGTGTTATTCTCATGCAAGGATTGCATTTCTTCTTGCATGGCTATTCTCCACTCTTCTTTATGACAATCACTCATTGCTTCTTTATAGCTTTGAGGCTCCCCCTCATCAGTGAGCGTAACGTACTCCTCTGTGTTGTATCGGGTGGATGGTCTTCTGTCCCTTGAGGATCGTCTTGGCTCTGGTGCGATTGGAGTGCTAGATTGAGGTTCTTCCTGAACTGGTTCATCTGAATTTCATGATCTTCAGCTTCACTGCTTTCTTGTGTGTTGTTATCTTCATGTCGAACCAGAGTAGGTTCAATGTTCTTACTGTTTCTCAATCTTGGCCTCTCTGAATTCTTGATATCTTCAATTGTTTGGTCTTCGAAGAATACAACGTCTCTACTGCGAATAACCCTCTTGTTAATTGGGTCCCACAACCGGTACCCAAATTCATCCTTAGGTAAACGAAGATAAATATACTCCTTTGTCTTTGCATCAAGCAGCTCTCTCATCTTTGGGGATGTGAACAAATGCCCTGCACCCGAACACCTTGAGATGATTATATGAAGCCCTCTTGCCCGTCCAAACTTCCTCAGGAATGGCCCCATCCAAAGGAACTGATGGTGTGAGGTTGAAAATGCCGGCCACAGCCATTATAGCTTCTCCCCAGAATGATTTGGGTAACTTAGCATGAGAGAGCACACAACGAACTCTTTCTTCAATGGTTCGGTTCATTCTCTCAGCTAGCCCATTCAATTGTGGTGTCTTGGGTGGAGTCTTCTCTAGCCTAATGCCATATTTCTTGCAATAGTCTTCAAAAGGACCTCTATACTCACCTCCGTTATCTGATCGTACACACTTGATCTTCCGTCCAGTCTCACGCTCCACCAGAGCATGGAATTCTTTGAAGGCATCAAGCACTTGATCCTTTGATTTTAACAGGTGCAACCATACTTTCCTTGAATGATCATCAATGAAGGTGACAAAATATAGAGCACCACCAATGGATCTCTCAAACATCGAACATACGTCAGTGTGCACAAGGTCCAGAATGTTCTTTCTTCTTGTGGGCGGAGAAGATCTTTGGAAAGCAACCCTATGTTGTTTTCCATCTAAACAATGAGTACAAGGATGAAGTGGTTTACCTTTCACGTCAGGAAGGAGTTGTTTCTGAGCGAGTATGTGAAGACCTTTCTCACTAATGTGCCCAAATCGTTTATGCCATGTGTCCATATCATCAGTAGAGATGTTTATTTCTCCTTTGCATAGCTTAGCTTGCATTACATACAATGATCCTACCTTCTTTCCTCGAGCTATTGTCAAACTTCCTTTGGTGAGCTTCCACTTCCCTTCACTAAAGTAATTCATTAGACCGTCATCATCTAGCTTTCCAGCGGTGATAAGGCTGAGGCGCATGGTCGGGACATGCCTCACATCTTTCAAAACAAGCTTGCACCCGGTGCTTGTCGTCAGAGTGATGTCTCATATTCCAACAATCTTGCTTCTATCTTGATTTCCCATTTGCACCGTGCCAAAGTCACCTCTTTGGTAGGATGAGAAGAAGTTTTCATGTGGAGTAACATGGAAGGAAGCACCAGAATCAACAATCCAAGAACTCTCATCACAAGCAATGTTTAGAATGTTACTTTCACCAACGAGATATAGCGGATCTTCCTTTAATACTATGGCAGTAGTACTCTTTTCTTCTTGCTTCTTCGTTAGGCTTATTTGTTTAGGCTTAACATTACCGGCCTTTTGGTCTCTTTTGAAGCTTCGACATTCCATTTTCTTGTGACCCATCCTTCCACAGTAATAGCATGCAATCTTCGAGCGTGACTTGGATCTACCTCGAGATTGATGGGGATTTCGGCTCTTACTACGTCCACGGGTTTCATTCCTACCCTGATTCTCAACAACATTAGCTTCGAGATGGATAGACTCATCTCGTTTCATTCTCCTTGCTTCTTCACCAAGAAGGCTGTCACTGACGGTATCTATAGTTAACTTTCCTTCCGGAGCTGAGTTACTTAGCGTGACAACAAGTGTGTCCCAACTTTCCGGTAAGGAACTAAGGAGTAGAAGGGTTTGTAGCTCATCATCAATCTTCATATCAATTTTTGTTAGTTGATTTACGAGCCCCTTGAAGTTATTCAAGTGCTCAATCATACTATGACCATCCTTATACTCCAATTTCACCAACCGTCGAACTAAATTGGCCTTGTTGCGAGGCGTTTTCTTCTGAATCATGGACTCAAGCTTTGTCCATAATTCATAGATATTGGTATAAGTAGAAACATGCTCGAAGAGAGTTTTGTCGATGTACTTACGGATCATAGCAACAGCCTTACGGTTCAACAGTTCCCACTGAGCATCACTTTTTCCTTCCACCTTATTTTTGTAGATGATGGGCTCATGCAAATTCTTACAATACAAGTGGTCCTCCATCATTGGCTTCCAGTAGGAGTAGTTGTTAGTTGTGAGCTTGAACATGTCTCCATCACGAGCGGCAATATCCTCCATCTTGAACTTACACGAGCTTGATTACGGCTACGGATGAACCTGGCTCTGATACCACTGTTGGGAAAATCTCGGCATTCCTCGCTTCATGAAGTTAAGATAGGCACTTTAAGATTAAAAGTAGCAATGGAAGCACAAGAGTTTATAATTCTCCAATATGGAGATTCTTCCACTATACAAAAGAATAGTAGGATTACAATAATACGATTACAAAAGTAACTCACACTTGGTGTCTCACTCAAGCTTGAGGATAAAGACTTCTCAAGCTATCACTCTTTTCTCTCAAAGAGGATCTCTCTAACTCTCAAGTTTTTTCTCACTCTAAGAAGTGGCTTCTTTCTTGGATTCATGGATGGCTAGTAATAGGGCTCCTTCTCCTATTTATACCACTCAACCTCCATAATGAATGGTGGAGATTACTTGCATCCGACGGTAGAGATTAATTCTCTAGAATGCTCCACACTCTTTAGGAATCTCTACACTCTTCCATTCCCTTCTTTATTCTTCCATACTCTTCCGTAAGGTTCCACAAGGTTCCACACATATCTAGAATGTTTCAGAGGGTTTCACACTCTTCCACAAGCTTCTAGAGAGTTCTGCACTTCTCTAGAGTTCTCCGGAACATTCTAGAAAATTCTAGATTTCTCTAGAAACGTTTAGAATTTTCTAGAAACTCTCCAATTAAGCAGAGATCCCAACAGACCGATGCAATTGGAGCAGTGGTCGGATGCAAGAGCGCATGCCTTGCTTTTGACACGGATGAGCATTGCTGTAGAAACGCTTTTGGAATCTCGGATTTGTGCAAGCCTTCCAAGTATGCGTGGATGTTCAAGTCTACTTTTCCTCAGGCCTATAGTTATGCGTTTGATGATTCTAGTAATACTTGCGTTGGAGCTGCTGGCTATTTGATTACCTTTTGTCCCGGAAATCATGTATTTTATATTAGAAGATAATTTCTTTTATATTAATTTGTATAGGTATGATATGTTCTTTACTATTGTTAATGGTGTTTGCTTTCATATCACTTTGTTTTTTCCAATCTGTTTGGAGAAGTGTAAAATTAAATGAAGGGTATATGATTTCATGGACGTGTCCTAGTTATATGCATTTATATGGTTTGCAAGTTGTATACATGAAGTTTTTTCTTTTCTTTCTCTCTGTCTATACATTGTATATGCTTTGGATACATCAAACTATTAATGTGTTTATTTTGATTGGTAGCAGTTTAGCTTTGACCGCTGTACTGAAATTGATTCATGCGAACTAACGGTTGAAAGCCAAAGTAACAAAGAAAGCATGTATCATAAACATGTATCATAAATGCACATTCAAAATGATAGTAGACATTCGTCTTCTAAATTATCTTGAAGTACGAAATCTAATGTATACATTTTTGCAAGTTTACTACCCTCCCCAACTCAATCAAATATAAATTAGAAAATATAATGAACTTTTACTTATTTTTCATATGAAACATGTACTGAATTGAAGATAATTGCTTCAAGATTTGTACAAAACGTCAAACACCATCAAAGATTCAAAATAGCTCAAATCTTCTATGCAAAACACATGAATCCATAAAACATCATGATGTGATTTTCAATCATTTTTCTTTTTCTTTTTTTCCACAATTCAAATCTGCACATAGTCGCTATTGCTTTTGTACAAACATCATAAAGTAGTCATCTCTTCACTTGATGCGTATATAAAAGTTGTTTGCCCTTAATTATGTGTCTAGATAAAAAAGGCAGTACTTTCACAGAACAAACACAGCAATATAAAATAGTACCATCGTCTTAACCACAGCTACAACAACGTTTGCCTTGACCATCTCACTTGCCTCCACCTTCGTCTTTTCATATCAGAAGATGATAGCGATGGAATTTTGAAAGATTCCCCTTAGTTCATGGATATATTAAGCTCTTATTCACGAGCAAATATATGAAGCAAATTTCTCCATGGTCGAAGATGTGCTTGACACACATAACTATGCTTGTGTTCTTATAAAGGTTAAAGCAGATATGCAAAGTGCTACCAAAGTTTGAGTGAAAGACGAAAAGGATAATTTATATACTGTAAGACATGAAATACTAACTCATTCAACAAATTTCAGTTATCGAATTGGAAATGGCAGCCTTGTCTACTGATTGGAATGGAACAGGCAATAAATCAGTTCAAATTTCAAAGAGATCTGAAACAAACATCATTTTAGTTTAACGTCATTTGAGTTGGCTAAAAATATAGATAGTAATCAGTCACGTTTGCAACGTTCATTCTTTAATACAATGTCAATTAAGACAGCAAAAGGAAATGCTACTTTAAAGATAATTAATACAAGAAGTCCAGTATACGAAGAATCATAAATTAATATGTATATTTGTATACTAAACCTAACGCTGAACTGAATGCCACAAGAAGAGGAACACGAGGAGGAAGTATATGTATGCTAAACCTAATACTGAACTGAATATCACAAGCAGTTTTAAATGTTAACTTGAAACAAAGAAAAGTAAAAGAAGCAGCCTAGCCGTTCCTTATAGAAACTTAAGGAGCAACACACACTTAAAGAGGATTTCAAATAACATGATGATTTGTTACAAATGCGATGGTGCACACTTCAAACAAAGGAAAAATGGAACATGCAGCAAAAAATAACTCAAAAGTATTTACTTGGTAACTATAACCTTTAATTCTCATATATCAAACGTAGGAATATCATTAATATTGCAGGGAAAATTTTTCCCACCAAAGAAGTCACTGAAATCAGTGTCAGAGAGATTTCTACTCAATTGGTAATAGCTCCAGTCCTGGGTCTGATTGGGCTTGGTGTCAATTATTTCGAATGCCCACCGGGATGAATTGTAGTATAACGAGATAACAACCGACTCGAAGTTGTTTTAAATCTAGAAAAATCATTCATGAAATTAATCATGCATGTATTGCCATCGTTCCAAAAAGTCAATAAGCCTAGCAAAATAACAGAATATGGATATCGTCTGTAATTTTCTCCTACCTTTTTGTTATGGTTATGGAGTTATTTTCACTTCAAATGGATCTTGGTCTTCATTGTAAGTCTATACAACCTAATTTCACTCACTTTATCTATGCTCATGATCAATCACTAGTACGTAAGAAGGTTAATCAGAATGAAATAAAGAAAATAATATAATTTTTGAAGTAGAATTCACCATTTTTTTTCCTTTTTTTTTCTACACAATTTCCAAACACTTCATACATGCGAATTGCTGTTAAAAATATTTACAATCACTATTTGAAGGTGTACTAGTATGAACCAGTCTAATTAAAGATGACATGTTCTCTCTCATAATTTTCATCACTTCACTCACCGAGGGTCTTAGAATCAGGTTTTCGCCAATGCATTTCTCTGCAATCTTCATCATAACTATGGTTTCATTTTTCCTATTCCTTCCATTCCATAAGAATTCAGCTTCAACTGAGTTCTCATCATGGTCACCAACAACTGTGAATTCTTTGTCAAAAATGGTTCAAGTCCAGTAATAAGCTCTAAAACTAGCACCCTAAAACCATACACATCACTTTTCTTTGAAACCAAACCCGATTGAAAGTAACTCGGGTCTGTATAACCTAGAGATCCATCATCACGTTATTATGGTTAACCGGAAGAAGAAACCATGTCGGAAAATCCCAACCGTGCGGATCCAAAATCACATAGTTTTGGATTGAAGCTTTGTTCAAGAAGAACATTAGAAGCCTTCACATCTCCATGAATAATAGGAAGGCCACAGTGCTCATGTAGATGCTCCAAAGTCATTGAGATCTGATATGCAATAGACACACGCTGAGATCAAGAAAGAGGAAATTTAACAGTTGTACCATGTTGTTCATGCAGTATATGGTGAAGTTTTCTATTTTGCACGTGTTCCATGACTAAAACTCCAGCAGATTCTCCATCGTCACCATAACCAAGAAGGCATACTAAATTTGGATGACTATTGTTAAGATGGAGAAAGACATCGAGTTCTTTTCTGAACATGGAATAAAGACGGTTGCTTGGTTCATGTACTTTGACAGCAGTTTCCAGATTGTTTGGAAATCTAACAAGGTGTACTGTACTATAACCTTCCTTTCTGATGATATTCAAGGAATTTCCTACTAGATCTTTGAATTTTCTGCATGAAACATGCATGATTTTTAAAGGAAGTTTGATGATTTTTTCATCATCGACGACTACGGATATTTTAGTGGAGCCTGAATAGTAGCAGCCGGAGATGTATTTGGACAAGAACTTCATGCTGGGAATATTGATTGGAATAAGCGATTTGCTTGTTATGTATATACTTGTATGAGCAATGTGTTGAATATTTTTCAGAAAGAGGGAGAGCATATAAGAAAGAGAAGTTATTTTATTTTATTTTATTGTAGAAAACTTTTCTTTATTGATGATTTATTTGTTGCTCGATTGATTGATACAAAATGAGGGGAGATCCTCTATTTATATGACTCAATAGAACATTTTAGGTATAGAATATTTTAGAAACATGACTCATTTGACAACTCTAGAACTTTCTCTCTAGACAACTCTACAAACATAACTATTACATAATTCTTATTTCTATCAACTAATATAAAATTGTAAAGCTCTCTCCAAATTCTATTAAACACAAGAAGATTCTAGAAACTTTAATAATAAGAAACTTCTAGAAATTAACAAATCAAGTTTAATATTTCAACACCCCCTTTTAAACTTGATTTGTGACTCTAAGCAGTACTTGTAATCTTTGTATTTCACGTGCTTCGGTAGGAATAGAGATATCATCCAAACTTTCTTCATAGCATTGACCTTCTTGCCAAACATTAAGATCTTCAATGCAAGTCATATATTCTTGTTTTACTTCTTTCTTTTCGTCCTTCTTCATCACAATAGATTCTTCCATAAAATAAACGTTTTAACATCCGTCTTATTTCAGTAGCATAAATTTTGCATGAGTCATATATTCTACTTTTGCATTCTTTCATAACTTCGCACTTACGGTTTTTGATCAATCCAATTTTTATGTATGTTTTTCAAATTTCACTTTCGTCCGTCATTTCTGAAAACATTACTTGAAAATTTGGTTTGTTCAAAATTATATAAGCTTTGCTCACTTTCTTATTTTCATGATGAAAATAATCACTTTCCACTTTGGTTTCATTCTCCTTTTCCATGTCTTTAGATTCTTATTCGTACATCAAATTTCCTCTATGCTTTTGAATTTTATCTTATTGATTCAAGCCTTATTCATTGTCATCTTCTTTACTTTTATACTTTTCATCATCGGTGTCATCTTCGCTTTCATTATTTTGTTCATCTTCTTCTTTTTCGTCATCTACACGTTTCCCTTCTTCTTTCAATTTATCATTCTCTAACTCCTCAAATTCCAATAATTTTTCAACATCTTTCTCATTGTCACTATTCTTCGTTTTCTCTTTTTCATGAATCGGATTGTCTTCTTCTGTTATTTTTGCATCATTCTTTCCATATACTTCTTTCAATAAATTCAACGATTCTTTTGTGGAATCTTCTCCAAGTATATGATCATAAGCTACCTCATCAACGTTCTCACTTATCACAACAAGAGAACGATGGTCATTCCATCGTAATTTCGCAAATGCTTTCTTGTCAATTTGTGACACGTTCTCCAAATCATTTGACCATTCATAATCATTTTCGACAATCTTCGATAATCCTTTGCAGATTAACTCTTCTTTCTTTTCCTCATAAGCCAGCAGCAAAGTACCATCTTTTTTGTTTTTTTCTGCAATGTAATTGACCTTCTTTTCATCTTTATTATGCTTTGAAGCTCTACATTCAGAAGCATAATGTCCAAATTTCTCACAATTGTAGCATTTAACACGTGACATGTCATGCCTTGAATTTCCTCTCCCACGACCTCTTGTTGAGCTTTCTTCTCTTTCATTGTTGTTGCTATTGTTGTTTTCATAGTTTGGGCCTCCAACCTCGTCCATGTACATATGCACGACCTCTTCCTCTTTCTTGGACACCACCCCATCTTTGTTGACTTCGGTTACTTTCTTCCTTTTTTAAATCAATCCATGTCTTAAGGACTTGCTCCACAGTCTCTTCCTTCTTCCTTTTCTTTTCTTCGTAAGCTTGCAATGAGCCTAGAAGTTTCTCTATTGACATGTTCTCCAAGTTTTTTGTTTCTTCAATGATGGTGACAATATGTTCGAACTTTGGATCTAATGATCTAAGAATCTTCTCCATAATTCTTACATCATCTAACTTCTCACCATTTCTTTTAAGATAATTACTAACCACTAGAACTCTTGAGAAGTAATCAGAAACAAGTTCACCTTCTTTCATATGCAAAGTTTAAAACTCTCCTCTTAAAGTTTGAAGACGTACCTTTTTGACTTGATCAGCTCTCTTGTAAGACGTTCGAAGCTTCTATCGTGCTTCTTTGGCCGACATTGATGCAAAAATCTTTTCAAATGTGTCATCATCCAATGCTTGATAAATTAGACAAAGAGACTTCTTGTCCATTGTCCTTGATTTTCTTAAACTATCTCTTTGAATTTGAGATAAACCATCTTCATTCTCCTGTTCAGTATAGTCATTTTCAACTATCTCCCACACATTGTGTGCTTCAAGAAGAGTCATCATCCTTAAACTTCAATTATCGTAATTGTTCTTGGCAAGCATTGGAACTTGTAGGGGAACACCATTATTCGCCATCTCTATCTTGTAAAAAATCCTCGCTCCGATACCACTTTGTTGAATATTTTGAGAAAGAGGGAGAGGATATAAGAAAGAGGATTTTTTTTTGTTTTATTGTATTGTAGAAAACTTTTCTTTATTGATGATTTATTTCTTGTTTGATTGATCGATAAAAAATAAGGGGAGAGCTCCTCTATTTATATGACTCAATAGAACATTCTAGATATAGAATATTCTAGAAACATGACCCATTTGACAACTCTAGAACTTTCTCTTTAGACAAGTAGAAACATAACTATTATATAATTCTTATTTATAGCAACTAATATAAAATTGTAGAGCTCTCTTCAAATTCTATTAAATACAAGAAGATTATAGAAACTTTAATAATAAGAAACTTCCAGAAATTAACAAATCAAGTTTAATATTTCAACACAATGCACTATTAATCACTGAGTATGTTTATTTTATTGATGACTGCACGAATGGAATAAAATGTCTGGAAGGGGTACTTCCTAGTGTGCGGTTAGCAAGGTACATGAAACTGCAAATAGTAGCCAATTAGTCAAACGTCAAGTAGGTATATGAATATTCAATGTAACTAAAATAAATCTGTTTCGGTGAATAATTAGATGTTGTAGCAGGGCAATAGTACAAGTATTAAAGATACCATATTATCATGAAATGTACTTTAAATATTAATGCAGATATAACATTATTATTCATAGGACCCAAGACTATCCTCAACGTGTTCAAGGATTGTGACAAGCCAATGTAGTAATGAAATGGTTAAAAGTCATTTATTCTCGGAAACCCGACAGGACCTGAAAAGCGAGCATCAAATATTTCTACAGATCTTACTATCATATATATTAAAATGTAACAAAATCTCAAACCAAACACATGACATATCTATTAGGTGATGCGAGTCAAGGTCTAAAGATATATATAATAAGTGTTGAACACTTTCTATGAGAAAGAAAGAGAATGTAAAAAAACTTTTTTGTTTTTGAAAACTTTTCTTTTGATGGTAGATTTCCTGCTTAATTGTTTAATAAAAAATAATGAGAGAGCTCTTCTATTTATAAGACTCCATGGACTATTCTAAAGACATGACTCTCTAAACAATTCTAGAAACATGACTTCATATATAATTTTTATTTCTACTAGAAAATTCAAGAGCTCTCAACAAAATACATTAAATGCAAGAAGGCTCTAGGAACTATAATAACAAGAAGCTTATAGAAATTAACCATAACAAATCAAGTTTAATATTTCAACAACCCCCTTTAAACTTGATTTGTGACTCCAAACAAATTCCTCAACCTAACAAAATTCTCATGCTTAAGAGGCTTGGTGAAGATATCAGCTACTTGATCATACGTCTTCACGTACTCTAATTGCACATTCTTTTTGGCGACGCACTCTCCAACATAGTGATAGCGTGTATCAATATGTTTGCTTCGATCATGAAAGACTGGGCTCTTTGCCAAAGCAATTGCTGACATGTTGTCCACAAAAATCTTGGTCGGCTCCTCTTGTGGTTATTTCAACTCCTTTAGCAGATTTCGTAACTAAATTGCATGGCAAACATATGAAGTAGCAGCTACATACTCCGCTACGCATGTGGAAAGAGTGATAATCGGCAGTTTTTTCGACATCCAAGTGAAGGCAGTGTCTCCCATGTAGAATACGAAGCCATTTATGCTTTTTTGGTCATCTATATCTCCACTCCAATCGTTATATCTAACAAGCTTGTAATTATCAGAAGCAGAGTAGTAGAAGTCATAGTTTGTTGTGCCTTTTAACATAGAGAAGAATTTTCTTTGCTGCCTTCAAATAAGTTGTTGTTGGATTCTCCATGTATCGACTCACAACTCCTACCGCATATAGAATATTGGGTCTTGTGCACGTTAAATATCACAAGCTTCCAACCAAGCTCTTGAATAATGTTGAGTCCACTTTTTCTCCTTCCCCATGCCTTGATAACTTGATTCCACATTCAATCGACGTGCAATCTGGGTTAGAGTCATCCATCTTGAGCTTCTTTAATATTTCCTTAGCATAACCTTCTTGGGTGATTACGATGCCTTATCTTCTTGTTTTACTTTAATGCCAAGGTAATAAGACATGAATCCACTATCAGTCATCTCAAACTCCTTCATCATCTCTTTTTTAAACTCTTTAAATATGCTTGGATTGCTTCATGGACATTTGATGAAGTTTCTTTCTTGGAGGTACTTATTAATTCGAATATTTCAAGCTCTTAGAGCTTGTTTCAACCTATAAAGTGTCTTCTTTAGCTTCAAGATTTTGTCTTCTTCTCCCTTTACTTCGTAGCCTTGTGGTTGCTCGATAAAAAATTCTTCTTTAAGAACTCCATCTAGGAAGGCAAATTTTACATCCATTTGATGTATCTTCCAATTGTTTTGATCTGTTAAATAAATTATTAGTCTAACAGTTTCTAGTTGAGCAACTAGAGCGAATACCTCATCGTACTCAATGCCATATCTTTGACTATAGCCTTTTACCACCAATCTTGTCTTATATCTTTCAACTTCTCCTTTGGCATTTTTCTTTGCTTTGTACAGTAACTTCACACCAATTGTCTCGTGTTCTTTTGAAAGTGAAGCTAACTCCCATGTGTCATTCTTTTTGATGGCCTTGATTTCTTCGTCCATAGCATTTTTTCAATTCTTTTTTTGCAAAGCTTCTTGGAAGTTTATAGGCTCATAATCCAAAAATAGACAAAAGAGAGTAAAATTGTCTTGATTTTCTGTTATCTCGTAAATTTCTTAAAGTCTTTTAAAGTGTGGAGCCCTGTCACTTAAGCTCTCATCTTCTTGAGAACTTTTGATTGGTGAATCTAGTGGAAAGTGGGCTCCCCGCTTGATTGTTCGATCCTTGGTTGTTGCATTTCATCTCCTTCAAGGTATGGAAAGAAGTTGTAATTGTCATTATGTGATCTCCATTCCATTCTCCTTCTTCATAGAACACAATATCTCGACTAATTATTATCTTCCTCGTATCAGGATTGTAAAGCTTATAGCTCTTGGAGTTAGTGTCGTAACCAATGAAAATATACTTCTCACTTTTATCATCCAATTTTCTTCGCTTCTCGTCCAATATATGTACATGAGCTATGCTTCCAAAGACTCTTAGATGAGAAATACCAGGCTTTCTTCCACTCCATGCTTCTTGTGGTGTATTTCCCCACACACTTCTTCTTGAAGATCGATTTGATAGATAAACCGCACATGTCATAGCTTCCGCTCAAAATTCCTTCTCCAGCCTTTTACTTTTAAGCATGTTCCTTGCCATCTCAAGAATTGTCCTATTCTTCCTCTCTGCTACTCCATTTTTCTGGGGGATCTAAGCACTATCAGCTATCGTTTGATTCTATTATATTCACAATACTTTTGGAATTCTTTTGATGTGAACTCTCCTCCATGGTCAAATCTCATGGCTTTAATCACAAGGCCACTCTACTTCCCAACTTGGGCCTTGAACTTCTTGAAGTTCTCAAAAAACTCTGATTTCTCTTTCAAAAAATACACCAATGTTTTTCTTGAAAAATCTTTGATGAAAAGAAGGAAATAGTTACTCTTGCTAAGTGAACTTGGCTTGATCGGACCACACACATCCGTAAGTATGAGTTCCAACGGCTTTTTAGCTCTTGAGTATGACTTAGTTGGAAAGATCATTTTGAATTACTTTCCAAGTAAACTTCCCTCGCGCATTTGATTACGATGGCTTATGTATGGTAATTCTCTTACCATTTCCTTTTTGGAGAGCAATTCTCATCCTCTAAAGTTAAGATGTCCAAAACAAAGATGCCAAAGTCAAAAGACATCTTTGTAGCACACCATAAGGCATTGTACGGCATCATTTTGAATGTTGAGCATAAATATTCTATTTATTGGCATTGGTACCTTAGCTAAGAATTTACTTGCACCGTCTCTTATAGAAAGGTTATTATCTTTTAATCGAATATCATAACCTTTCTCTAAGAGTTATCCTAGGCTCAAGATGTTGCTCTTCATGTTTGGCACATACTAAACATTAGAAATGAATTGGTTCACTCCATTCTTCAACCGGATAAGAACCTTTCCTTTACCTTCCACTGCTATCTCTGATTCATCTTCAAATGCGACGTTGCCCTTCACCGATTCATCAAGCTCCATAAACATGTTTTTTCTTCCACACATATGGTTGCTTGCACCACTATCTAGGTACCATTGATTTTCCTTACCTTTTTCATTTTCTTTGTGAGCCAATAGTAATGTACCATCCTCTTTATTTTTTCTTCAACGTAATTGGTCTTCTCATCAACTTTATTGTTTCTTGAAGCTCTACATTCGGAAGCATAACATCCAAATTTCTCACAATTGTAGCATTTTACGCGTGACTTGACATGCCTTGAATTTCCTCTCTCACGACCTCTTGTTGAGCTTTCTCCTCTTTTATTATTGTTGTTATTATTTTAATTGTTGGGCCTCCAACCTCCTCCATGTCCATATCCATGACCTCCTCATATTTCTTGGCCACAACCCCATCTTTGTTGGCTTTGATTATTTTCTTACTTTTTTCAATCAATCTGTGTCTTAAGAACTTGCTCCACGGTCTCTTCTTTCTTATTTTTCTTTTCTTTGTAAGCTTGCAATAAGCCTAAAAGTTTCTCTATGGCCATGGTCTCCATGTTTTTTGTTTCTTCAATGGTGGCGATAATATGTTCGAACGTTGGATCTAATGATCCAAGAATCTACTCTATAATTCTTACATCATTTAACTTCTCACTATTTCTTTTTAAATTATTATTAACCACTAAAACTATTGAGAAGTAATCATAAACAAGCTCACGTTATGTAATATGCAAAGCTTCAAACTCTCCTCTTAAAGTTTGAAGACATAGCTTTTGACTTGATCAGCTCCCTTGTAAGATGTTTGAAGCTACTTCCATGCTTCTTTTGCTGATTTCGATCCTGAAACCTTCTCAAGAATATCATCATTCAATGCTTGATAGATTAGATAGAGAGCCTTCTTTTCTCTCGTCTTTTAGTTTCTCAAACTATGCCTCTGAGTTTGAGATAAGCTACCTTCATTTTCTAGTTTAGTATAACCTTTCTCCACTATTTCACATACGTTATGTGCTTCAAGGAGAGCCATCATCCTTAAGCTCCAATTGTCATAATTGTTCTTGATGAGCATTGGAACTTGTAAGTGAACGGCGTTTTTCGCCATCTCTGTCTTTTTTGAAAGAATCTTAAGGCTCTGATACCACTTTGTATATTTTTAAGAGAAAGAGGGAGAGAATATAAGAAAGAGACTTTTTTGTTGTTGAAACTTTTCTTTTATTGATGGTAGATTTCTTGTTTGATTGTTTGATATAAAATGATGAGAGATATTTATAGGTATCTATAGACTATTCTAGAAACATGATTCTCCAAACAATCTAGAAACATAACTCCATACATAATTCTTATTTCTACTAGAAAATTCAAAAGCTCTCAACAAACTACAGTAAATGCAAGAAGACTCTAGAAACTATAATCACAAGAAGCCTCTAGAAATTAACCATAACAGATCAAGTTTAATATTTCAACACTAAGATGGTGTTTTGTAAAGTATCTGTCGATTTGGCACAATAGGGATGGAGACGGATCCTCACCGAACAAGAAACTTTACACTAGATTCAACTTTCCTTTTCAATCAAAATATCTTCTTATCCCGAATCGTAATCACCATTAACAATGTCCTTAAAACTAATAAGAATGTGTTCGTGAGTTAAAAACTACGCAATTTCACATCTTATGCATTCCCTATTCAGTTTCGGGATTGCCGCGTTCCATGCACATTCGTTTCACCCGTGTCTAGATGGCATCAACAGTCAAAGTCTTATATGTCGGTGTTTCGATTGAACATTTCCCTCAATTGCCTCCCGCCGGGCTTATAATCTGGTCTTGGAAACACATTGTAACAAAAAGAATCTCCAATGATACATACCACCAATCCCATATATATATATATATATATATGTATGTATGTATGTATGTATATATATATATATATATATATATGTATGTATGTATCATGATTATTCCAAATATCCTACAATATAGGACTTTAATCCATTCAAACCACGCACCCACGCCATTTACAATACGAGCCACATCTAATAATCTCCACCTTAGTGGGCATTACTCAAGTCACTTTTGAGTTACACTAGAGTCCTCTTCCAGTTGGGTCAGGCTGCTACTCTAAGTTCTCATAAGTAGAAAGGGAAAACTGATTTAACTATGTCTCCACCTTGACGAGCATCACATGCTCAAGCCTCTTTGGAGCCATGCTTTGGTCACGTTGCATCATACCGGTCCATCGAACCATTAAGCTTTGATACCATGTTGAGTTTCGATATTCCCGCATCCCGTACGTATTCGCTTCACCATGTCTAAGTGGCATCATCAGTCAAATTCTCTTTTATCGGCGTCCTGATTGAACATCCTCCTCCATCGCCTTCCATCGGGCATATAATCTGGTCTTGCCAACACATTGTAACAAAAGAAATCCTCAATGTTATGTGCGACCAAACACATTGTAACAAAAGAAATCCTCAATGTTATGTGCGACCAATCTCATATATATACACCACTATTATTTCAAATATCTTACGATGTAGGAGTTTAATCCGTTCAATCCACGCATCCACTACATTTACAATGCACGCCACACCTAAAATTCCCGGCATCAGACACAAGAACTAAGCTTAATTCTCAAGAAGTGAGAAATTTGATGAATTAATGTCCGAAGAGAGTACTGGTTGTCACTCTAAACGTCCCTGCATATTGGCAAACAATATACAACTTTTTTAGTTATTGCTAATATTTTATAATTATTCTTGTATTTTATTTCATAGTTTTACCTAGTTACATTGAAAAGGAAACTTCCCATTGTGTGGTTATCATAGTTTCGACTCATCACTTGATCTTCAAAACTATGCTAACCACTACTAGAATGGAAAATTTTCAAGACTATTGCGAACCGACGTTATAGTTCCCTCCAAAGGGAAACTTCCCAAATGATTATGAACCAGTGCTATAAATATATCAGAAACAAAACTTCAGACACTAGTTATGGATTGAACCTAGTTGATTAAGGGTGCGTTCATAGTAATAATTTACTAGTCCTTGCGTCTGATAACAACATTTTTACCCCGTTTGTTTGGCATGGGAAAATGATCTGCTGAGGTTCGACACATCATACGTCGATGGCCAATTACCCTCTTATATTTACAATACCTTCTATGTCATACCTTTTACACAAAAACATATTCTTCTTCCATTAACATACCCCCTTCAAAGTACCATTTTATTTTCTACTTAATAAAAACTTTGGAGGATGGGATAATCATATGTGAGTGGAGCTGAAACTTAAAGCATAACCAATAATGATTTTTTCAGTTGAAAACTAGACACGGAGCAACTAGGTGTGGCTTATTTTCTTTCCCATGGCTAGTTCAAAACAATTTCATGGCTAGTTTACTAAAAAGTGGCTAGTTTTTATAATGGCGAAGCTTTCGTCATTATACACCCATAACGGCGAAAGATTCGCGTTATAACTTGTGAATATGTAAGTCATGAGCAAAAAAATTATAACGTGAAGACTTCGCTATTGTAAATCCAACCAATTATTTAACTTCACTGGTCTGTGACTAGTTTCACGGTTATCTCAACATGCAGCTTTTTCATTTAGTTGGAAAGCAAGAGAGTTAATTAAGTGAATAGATCGATTGTTGGTAATGGTCTTAGTATTAGCCAGTAAAAAAGTATCATAATTCAGATTGTAAAAACCCATGTAACCACAATTCAGTTTTATGATATTTGAGTTTTAAGATTGTATTTCTCGGTTTTTCTTGTTTTATATGTGGTTCGGAATCATCATCCCTAACCGTATGACTTGCTCTCTTATAATTTCATGGTAATAGAAAACATTTTCGTAAGTAACCTGATGGTAGCAATGGACAATCAACATGGGAAGTAAAACTCAAACATGCAGAATAGAACAATAAGAAATATGAGTGAATTCTAAAGTCCACATGATATAGCATTAAGCACTTGTTATCCCTCCTTTTGGCAAGGCCGAGATACCAATGAACTAACTGGAAAATAAGGGTCACATGTCCTCAATTGTGAATGATTGTTGGTTTACTACAAATATCGATGAATTTTGTCCGAGTCCGGATCGGGCTACAATTGATAAGACACGTCAAGCGAAGCTGTGGAAACGAACGTTCCAAATTTCGAGGCAATCCGAGTTCGTATGCTCAAGTTATCGCCAATGGAAAGTGGAGGAGACAACCTCAGTTCGAACCGATCAGAAGAAGTTTAGGTTCGAATCCATAAGATAGCCTCGCGATCGAATCCATAAACCATGCATTGGTTCGAATCCATCCTCCCAGAGCCTTGCCTCGAATCCATGGAGAGCTCCTTTGCTTCGACTCCATCAGGCAAGCCCTCACTGCGAATCCATCCAAAGCACTCCCTGCTTCGAATACATCAGGGACATGCCTTCGTTCGAATCCATCAGAGGTAGCCACGCTTCGAATCCATCCACACCTACCTTGGTTCGAACCCCTCGAAGTATTCCCATCTTCGACTCCATCCCATGAAAGTCCTTCGGATCCATCAAGCGGAGAAGACTTCGCATCGACCAACTATGAAATACTCTGATCGATACGAAGGGCACGTACGAGGATACCTTCGAATCCATAACTTCGAATCTGTAACTTCGAATCCACCAAGTCATAGCAGCTAAAACCAAGGATTCGACCCTATCGATTCGAAGGGATCGATTCGAAGCACGTATATCAACTAAAAATGCAATCTTGAATCGATCATAACTTGAGATCTACAAGTTCAAATGCTACGAAATTTTCACAGGAGCTTGCATATGCATAGAAGAATGTCCACGCCAAGTTTCATCACGATTGGACACTTTTTTGATCGATTCGAACCAAGGGTCGAATCGATCCCAAAGTGGGCCCGGATCTCCAGAATTCAGCCATGTGGGCCCCCCACACATGCCAGAAGTGGTCTCCCCGAATTTTAGGCGAAATATCAGCCTCCGGCACTTATAAATAGAGCCCCTGGTCATTCAGAAAAGGGATCGGAGAATTTTAGAGATAAAGCACGTCTAGACGCTGCCAGAATTGCTTCAGAGCACCACCGTTACCTTTGATTTCGAATTTTGGCTTACTACTTGTTGTACTTTGACATTGAAAAGTTGTATTCTCCGAATATCAAGAAATAAAGTAATAAAACTTCATAGTGCACGTAGGCAAAACGCCGAACCACTCTAAATCGTTGTCTCTTGTGCAATTTACTTCCTGCTATTTGGAGTTTTTGTTAGATAATCCATGTTTTAATTTACTCTCTTCATTTATTATCTCTTCAAAAACTTCCGACGAGTGTTGTGCCCAATTTTGACACAAACACTTTGGTGTTTTCACTGAGAAAAACCCAGTTTTTCTCCCGTTCGTTGGATCTACTTTCGATACCGAATTGCATAAATCTAAGAGAGAGATCCAGACCTCATATTCAGATTCCTTCCGTTCTATTCAGATTTGTTAAAAGTCTAGGAAAGGATTCAACGCTTCAAGATGGTGAGTACAAGAACCACTTCAAACGTTGGTGATCAAGAAGGTCGAGATAGGCAAAATCCCACACAGCTACAGTCTACCAGTCAAGATGCTGCTGGGCATACGGATCAGTCAGGTCCGGTCACAAGACAAGAGTTACAGGCGCTACTCCAGGAACTAACCCAAAGCCGACAACAGCTAACTGAGCAGTTGCGCGCTAACGCTGAGTTGACCAATCAACTAAATCGCCAAAAGCGAAGAAGATCCAGAAGGGATCAAGCTCCTCATTCTTCCACCGAAAGCTCTGCTTCATCTGACTACAATAACAGATCTACCCGTCCCAGGATAGACGGAAATCATGCGCAAGCTGCTGACTATCAACGGGCGTTAACCGTTGGGCAAATAAGGGTTGGCCCATCTACCAGCTTCCATACTGGACCCTCCTCCCGAGGAGGCACTATTCCATAATACACTGCAGATGATCGAGCTGCCACAGCCGCTGCAGTTGACATAGGAGTTGATACCCGAGATCACTCCAATAAAAATTATCATCAGCAGGGACATGCTCCAGAGCCATATGTCCCAGAAGACGTCGAGCTAAGGTGGCGAGATACGGATCGTCGACAGCGCCCGATCCCACCTCGCACTGTGGAACCCGACCACACTTTGGCTCACCACACACAGAATGTTCCAATACCAGACTTCTCAGCCATGGTACGACAAATGATTCGCGAGAGTCAAGGCCTAACAAATGACGATTGGGGAATCTCCCGAAATCATACCCCGTTTACTGATGACATATTGTACGCTGAACCTCCTCGGCGATTCAGAATGCCAACCCTACCCATGTACGAAGGAAATTCCAACCCAAATCAACATATTTTGAAATACGAGTGGTCGATGACTGCTGCGAGAGCTGACGACGCAGTAAAGTGCCACAGTTTTCCCATTTCCTTAGGGGGAATTGCGACGATGTGGTTTACACGATTACCGCCACGGTCTATTTCTTCATTTGATCAGTTAGCTACCAATTTGTTGAGCAATTTCGCATGCATATTGCCCGACCTAAAGATGTTAATACCTTATCAAGTGTCACTCAAGCTCCCGGAGAAACACTTAGACGATATTTGGAGAGATTCAATGCTGCATGCGCAGAGATCACCAACCCCAATGATAATTCTATTTTAATGGCTTTGACTAAAGGAATCAACCCTGATTCCGAGTTTGGAAATTGGTTAGCTGGAAAGCCTCTCGCATCGTTGGACCGTTTCTATTCCAAAGCCGCTCAATTCTTGAGACGAGAGGATGCGAAACAGTCTAGGAAGCAGGACGATGCAAGGCCCAGCAGTGAAGGGATTCAGAGTAATGTAGCGGTTAAACAATCCGGAGAAAGTTCAGGAAAAGTCGAGTTGAATATTCAAAATAAACAGACTCAACGATCGAGAAATGGTGATAACCGAAGCAAGAAGCAAGACCAGAATCGTGGTCCGAGGCGTAGGGCCGCAATGTTTGACAGTTATACACCGCTTAACAAGTCGTTGAAAAACGTATACTTACAGACTTGTAATACTATGCAATACAAGAAGCCTGCTCCGAAGCCTTCGTCGAAAAGGCAGATTCAAACAGGAAAATTCTGTAGGTTTCATGAAAGTTATGGGCATAATACCAATGAGTGTAGACATTTGCAAGACCTCATTGAAAAGTTGATCAGAGAGAGAAAGTTGGACCAGTTTGTTCGGGCACCACAGTCTGGTGGAGCGGGCCCATCTAATCAAAATCGAACGCAGAATCAGGAAAGACAAGGTGAACCCGCTCGTACGGGCGGAAGGTTGGTTATCAATACAATAAGTGGTGGTCCCCATCCAACAGACAGAAGCTGGAGAGAAATGGAGTCATATGCTAGCTCGATCAGGCATGTGGACTTTGAATGCTACAGTAACTCAGAAGACGGAACACCGGCTAAACAACAAAAGACGATGGCTGATGAAATCGTATTTAGAAATCGAGACGCCGATAAAGTCGAAGCTCCCACAATTGACCCGTTGGTCATATCCGCTCAAGTTGGTCCTGCTTGGATGAAGAGGATCTTGGTAGACGGTAGGAGTTCTGTGAACATATTGTTTAAAAGAGCATACGATTTAATGAAAATGGAAGCTAAGGACTTAAAACCTTGTCAATCACGAGTCCACGGCTTCCACGGGAGTGCGACGATACCAACCGGAATGGTTGAGTTGCCGGTGGAGTTGGGAGTGGGAGAATGCCGAAGAGTTCGGATGTTGCAATTTGTTGTCTTAGATATTCCTTCCCCGTACAATGCCTTTTTGGGCCGACCGGCCCTTGCTGAATTTAGGGATGCTATTGCCCAATGGTGTTTAACTCTGAAGTTCCCTACTGACCACGGGATAGGAGTTGTACAAGGAGATCAGGCTGCTGGGAGTGCCTGTTATGTTGCTGAGCTGCCGGAGGCGCAGCGAAAAGAAAAAGGAAAGAGCGTAGAGGAATCTCTCTGCGTCTGTTTTACTGACGATTGACAACTAGCGCCTAGGCCTCGGCCTGGGCCTCGGCCTGGGCACCATAACCAATTCCAAAAGGATCTTGATCCAAGGGACAATGATAATAAAGAAGAATCTACGGAAAGTCAAGCTTCTCCGGTCGAGCTAACCATCGATGTCCCGATTGACTATGATCACAATGACTCGAGAATGTTGAAGATTGGGTCTCAGCTTAACCAAGAGACACAACAGGAATTGGTTGATTTTCTTCGGGTGAATCTCGACGTATTCGCTTGGACGCACTCCGATATGTGTGGAATCTCGCCGGACATCGCGAGCCACACTTTGAACATTGACCCGCGGAATATCCCGGTCAAGCAGAAAAGACGTGGTATGGATTCAGAGAGATCTGCCGCCCTGAAAGAAGAGGTCGATAAGTTGAAATCAAATGGGTTCATTAGAGACGCTTTATACCCAGAGTGGGTGTCCAGTCCCGTACTTGTCCGAAAACCAAACGGGAAATGGAGAACGTGTATAGATTACTCTGACCTGAATAAAGCCTGCCCGAAAGACAGCTTTCCGCTTCCCCGAATCGATCAACTAGTAGATTCAACCGCCGGACATGAATTGTTATCCTTCATGGATGCTTACTCAGGTTACAATCAGATACCCATGCATGTACCCGACCAAGAGCACACAAGCTTCGTAACCGACTTGGGATTATACTGCTACAAGGTCATGCCTTTTGGGTTAAAGAATGCTGGTGCAACTTATCAACGCTTAGTCAACCGGATGTTTGCCGATCAAATTGGGAAGACTATGGAGGTTTACGTAGATGACATGTTGGTGAAATCACGATACTCCGATGATCATGTCAAAGACTTGTAGTCAATGTTCAATATCCTCCGGAAATACGGGATGAAGCTTAATCCACTAAAGTGTCATTTCGGAGTTGCATCCGGAAAATTCCTTGGGTTCATCGTCAATGCCCGAGGAATAAAGGCCAACCCCGAGAAGATCTGGTCTATCAGAAATCTTTAAACTCCGAGAACCATAAAGCAAGTTCAGAGCCTTAATGGGAAAGTTGCAGCACTGAGCAGGTTTATCTCAAAGTCGACCGACAAATGCATTCCTTTCTTCGATTTAATTCGAAAAGGGAAACGAAACTTCGAATGGACTGCAGAATGTGAGGGCGCATTTCAATCGCTAATCCAACATCTTTCCGTACCGCCAATCCTTTCAAAGCCTGTAGATCATGAACAATTATATCTCTACTTGGCGGTATCTGAAAATGCAATCAGTGCTGCATTAATTCGGGAAGAGGACCGAGTGCAAAAACCGGTCTACTACGTGAGTAAACGATTGACCGGAGCCGAGAGAAATTATCCAAAGCTTGAAAAGTTGGCATATTGCCTAGTCATTGCCTCGAGGAAGCTCCGTCCATATTTCCAGGCTCATCCTATTACTGTGTACACCGATCAGCCGTTACGACAGGTCCTCACGTGGCCTGAGACGTCTGGTAGGTTACTAAAGTGGAACATCGAACTGAGTCAATTCGACATCACTTATACTCCAAGAAGGGCCATTCACGGCCAAGTCCTAGCAGATTTTATAGCCGAATTCACTGTTCCTGAAGACTTGCCCGAGACCAGCAAATCTCCCGAATACATATGGAAGCTATACACCGACGGTGCTTCGAACGATCGGTGTTCAGGAGCTGGGGTAGTGCTTGAAACCCCCGAGGGACGATCCATATGTTATGCTTTAAAGTTCGAGTTCCGTGCAACCAACAACAAAGCCGAGTACAAAGCTCTAATTACCGGACTAAAGCTTGCCCGTGATCTGAAAATCATCGCCGTAGAGATCTACTGTGATTCCCAGTTGATAGTATGTCAAGTTCGAGGAGAATATCAGGCCAAAGACCGAAGATTAGCCGCTTATCTAACTCGAGTTCTGGAGATGCTTAATCAATTCGATTACTATGCCATTTTCTACATACCCCAAGAGCACAATCAGAAAGCTGATTCGTTGGCAAAGTTAGCAAGTACGGGTGAGGCTCAGCAGTTGGGGGTTGTTCCGGTTGAAACCCTATCCTCTCCGAGCATTGATCGAAGGGAGACCGATTTTACATTTGAAGCTACCTCCAATAGGGAGTCGTGGATGACTCCTTATCGAGATTATATTGAACATGGTGTATTGCCCGAGCGACGAAGCGAGAAAAGACAAGTTCTACGAAAGGCCTCACGATTTGTCATTCAAAATGGAGTCATGTACCGGAGAGGATACTCTGTTCCTCTCCTCCGGTGTATCGCGCACGATGAAGTCAAACGAGTGTTACACGATGTACACGAAGGAGAATGTGGCGATCACACTGGGGGGCAAGCACTTGCGAAGAAAATACTTCGATATGGATATTATTGGCCTACTGTTAATCGCGATGCTGCAGACTATGCTAGAAAATGTGGCAAATGCCAAAAACACGCTCGAATTCCTAGAGCCCCGCCTACTGAGATAACCCAAATGGTCAGTCCTTGGCCATTTGCGGTATGAGGAATAGATATCATCGGCACATTGGCTCTGGCCAAAGGTGGCGCGAAGTACGCCATCGTCGCAGTTGATTATTTCACCAAATGGGCTGAAGCTGAACCCCTTGCGACAATTACGACAAAGAAAGTAATCAACTTTGTAGTACGTAACATCATCTGCCGTTTTGGACTCCCACATACTATCATCACCGATAACGGAACCCAATTCGACAGTGCTGAATTCAAGAATTTCTGTCAACGATTCCACATCCATAAGAAATTCTCTGCAGTAGTGCACCCTCAAGCAAATGGTCAAGTTGAAGCTGTTAATAAAGTTATCAAGTCCATTCTAAAGAAGCGACTGGAAAAAGCCGGGGGCAAATGGGTCGACGAACTTCCTATGGCATTATGGGCCTATCAGACAACTCATAAAACTGCAACCGGTCATAACCCGTTTTCTCTATCTTATGGTTCTGAAGCTGTTATTCCAGTCGAAATGGAAGTGCACTCTCATCATGTAACGTATTATGATCCGAAAACAAATGCCATATTACTTGCTGAATGTTTGGATTTACTCGATGAGAAGCGCGAAGAGGATGACTTGAGGGCAGCCGCATATCGAAGTCAAGTCGCCCGACTATACAATGCCAAGGTCCGTCCGCGAACCTTCGAACTCCGCGATCTCGTACTCAAAAGGGTTTATCCGGTCCCTTCGCACATGAAGCCAAATTGGGAAGGGCCGTATGTGATTTCACAAAAGCTCGGAGATGGCACGTTCAAATTATCGACCGTTGACGGTCTTACTTTGCCGAGAGCTTGGAATAGCGAAAATCTTCGTCGCTACTACATATAAAAGACTTTACTTATTTATTTTCTGTCAATTTATTCCTTTGCATTTTATTCTAGCATTTCGAGATTTAAATTTGTAATAAGGCAACTGACTTTGCCATATTTTCTCGTTTCAGCAATAAAATGCCATCTCTTCGAGCCAGAGCTGTGATTTACTGAATATGACGTACAATATCACGGTGCACGGAGAGCTAAGTTCCATCACGCGGTGGGATTTATTCAAATAGGGAGTGACTGTGATACGACCGGTCACTCGCTAAGTGAAACCCGAGCTCGGGGGCAGAACACTACATCAACATTCACGGGGATTGATACACGAAAATCCCTCCTCCAACTCCAAATTCCCAGGGTGCGAATTGGAGTATAAACTTCAACTCTCGGTTCCCAGAGCACGAACCGGAGTATAAATCCATCGCTCCCAGAGTGTGAGCCAACTCCAAATTCCTAGAGAGCGAATTGGAGTATAAACTTCAACTCTCGGATCCCGGAGCGCGAACCGGAGTATAAATCCATCGCTCCCAGAGTGTGAGCCAACTCCTAATTCCCAGAGTGCGAATTGGAAAATAAACTTCAACTCTCGGTTCCCGGAGCGCGAACCGGAGTATAAATCCATCGCTCCCAGAGTGTGAGACAACTCCAAATTCCCAGAGAGCGAATTGGAGTATAAACTTCAACTCTCGGTTCCCGGAGCGCGAACCGGAGTATAAATCCATCGCTCCCAGAGTGTGAGCCAACTCCAAACTCGCAGAGTGTGAATTGGAGTATAAACGTCAAATACAGGTTTCCGAAGAGCGAACTAAGCCATAAACGTTGATAATTAATAAGTTCCCAGGATATGGGCCGAACTGTTAGTTGCAAATTGTGTTAAGTCCCCGAAGTGTGGACATGTATTCAAGGCTTATGACATATGTAAGCACGAGATAATCAACGCAATAATTAAGCAAAAGAGATAAGAGTTGTTTTTCATTTTATCAACAAACAAAAAAGGGGGTTTGATTACATGACAAAACAAAAAACAGTCCATAAAGTGGGTGCCGAGTCCACACTTATACACAGCCTAAAAAAGGAGAAGAAAAAATAATTGCCATTTCACAACCGCATGGTAAAACGAGAAGTTCACTCTTTCTTCTTCCGGGGTCTCTTCTTCGGAGTTGAGCCGCTAGACCCACTACCCGGCTTCTTGTGAGATTTTTTGTCCTTCTTTGGAACATCCTCAGGATCTGGCATAATATCCACGTCTTCCTCAGAGCGGGAAGGGATAGAGATCCTTTTGTGAGGACGAACCGGAGGCAGAGAAGCCATAACAGGTGGTGAACCTCGACACTGGAAGTTATAGCTGTGCCGGCGGGAGAAGTAACCATTAACGGGGTTAAGCTTGGTGGAGCAGCATCACTTCCGAAACCACCGACCGTTGTCACTGCAGCCATTTCAGCGCTTATCTCGGCAAGGATTTCTTCTTCTTGGGAAGATCGAGCAGCGCTGGAAACACTGACGGTCGGCATGAACGAGCTAAAAGTTGGAGCAACTCCACTCATCGCAAAGGAAGGATCGGTAAAGGGTTCACAGGGTTGCTTGAGAAGTTCCTCAATCATCTGAACATCAAACGACATTGAACTCCCCTCTCCCATCTCGCCGGTTACGGCGGTAGTTGTAATAGCCTCAGTACGACAGCTCCTTGCATTGGCTGCGAAGTTTGTGGTACTGGAAGTGTTGGCCCATCAGTTTCAGTCACCGGTCGAAAAGAATTGAGAATAATTAGTCAAACGATCTGTTCCAAGTCAATCATTCTAAAAACACTTAATCAATATTTAGAATACCTTCTTTGCCTCGGCTCGACGATGAGACGAGTTTAGAAACAGTAGTTGTACCGAGAGACAGTTCCGGTCGATCCGGGTTATAAGCAGGGACAACATGTGGACCAACTGTAGCAGTAACTCCAGAGGAAGTCGGGGCATCAACTGAAACATCCTCACTATAATGTGCAGCTCCAGAACCCTCGCCAGTCTCCACATGGTGAAAACCAAGTCTCTCTCTCTCAGCAGAAATCATCGCTTCATGGAGAAGTTTCTTTTCCTCCTCGCTCAACAAGCGAGACTCGAGTTCAAATTCATCCACGGCGCCTTTAGGGAGAGATGCTTTCTCGTTCGCCACCAATTTTCTCCAAGCACTGAGCAGAAGCGTGGAATAATCTCCGAGCCACGAGAGATCCTGTGCTCGAGCACATTAGCATTGTAAGTATCAAGGAGATCATCAAACTCGGCTTCTACTCTGAATATCTCTGCTTGAACTCTCCCTTCCACTTCTACCTCTACCGCTTCAACTTTAGCAACCGCCGCGTCTCGCTCAGCTCGGAGAGACACGGCTTGCTCGCACGCTTCTTGTACGGCCATGTTAGCGTCATCTTTTTCCTTGTTCAAGTCGGCAAATTTAGCCTTTAACTCCTCAAGTTCTTTGACCGCCGCGTCTCGCTCGGCGTCAACGTTTTTGTACCGATGGCCCAAATCTTCAACTAAAGTACAATGTGCTTGTTGCATCATCACCATCTCAGCTAGTGTCTCGTCGACCTTCTTTAGCGACTCCATTTCGGCCTTACGAGAAGATTCCGTTTCAGATTGAAGTATGTCAACAATACGGTTCTTCTGAGCCAAGTATGCTTCCAGTTTCTCAATAACTTTGGCTCGTTCGAAGGCTACTTTCGAAGCTTTAACAGCCGCCCTATACCATTCTTTATACTGAGCATAAAAATCACGGGTATAGCTGAGGGCGGTGCTCACAGCCTCTTCGGGAATTCTTTTGAGATTGGGTGGAAAGATATAAGCATCAAAGCATATTTCTGGAAAATCTTTCTTCAGTTGAGCAATTCTTATAGCCCCTTCACCAGACGGTTCAAGAGGGGCCTCCTCCACAGTTACGGTCGTAGCCGTATCAGTCCTTGAACGATGTGGACAAGGTTTTGAGATTTGTTGAGATGGCTGTTGTTAACGCTAAAATTTGAACGCTAACACCCCGGTGTATGAAGTGAGATTGTGAAAGCATCACCCGATAGCTCGGGAACAGATTATAAGCAGATAATAGCGAAAAAGCAGTAAACAACAGCAATTTTATAGTGGTTCGGCTTAAGAGAGAGCCTACGTCCACTTTGAATATCTTTATTGACGATTTGATTACAAGTCGATACAATTACACTTTGATTACAACACACTTCGAGTTACAAGTGACTTAGAACAAGTAGCCTAAACTTCAATGTCGATCCAAATCCTTGAACTCATGTTGGACATGTATGATTTCTTCATGAAGTTCCTTGAGGCGTTCTTTATATCTCAAAAGCTCTAAGTGTTGGAGTAGTTCAGAATGCAGCAGAGTAACGGTGCTTGGAATGAATGAGCCGAAAAAGTCCCCCAAATGTTGGAAGTGGTCATGTATTTATAGGAGTTTTCGGTCTTGAGTCGTACCCGACTCATCGTTAACTCGTAGCCGAGTCAGGTTGGGTCATGGACGACTCAACAGGTTGAACCCTAGCTTCGTACCAAAGCGCCTTCGATCCTCTGAATATAGCACAAGTCTTGAGTCGTATACGAGTCATTCCTCTTTGATATAAGTATCATGATAGCGGGCTGCGACTTAGTGACTTTAGGTCGTGGACGAGTCGTGGTAAATCGTCTCATGTTACACGCGGCCGACCTACTGGGTTAGCTCCCGGCTTGGTTCCAAGCTATGCTTCCATTCCTATGAATAACACAAGTCCTGAGCCATTCACGAGTTAACCAGCGCAACTTTCCTTGATGTTAGTATGAGTCGTACACGACTCATCATAAGTCGTATGTCGTCAACGAGTTATCTCATTATAGCGTGGTTCTGAACTTGTCTCTGAAGACTTAGGTCGTATCACCTTTATGTCGCATTCCTCTTAAGTCGTAGACCTCCATAAGTCTCCTTGGGTCGTTGAGTCGTAACCCTTCAAGTCGCTTTGAGCTTTAGGTTGTTAACTCGTTGAGTCGGTGACTTGTTGAGTCGTGAGGCTTCCTGAGTCGTAGATCCTTCCTGAAACGTTAAGCACCTTGAGTCGTGGCCCATCTCGGGCCTTAACTCGTTGACTCCTATAACTCGTGGGCCTCTTTACTCGTAGGCTGGAACGGGGTTAACATTTGCCCCTCGAAGCACACGCTTAAGTCGTAAGTCGTGTGCTTCGACTCATCATAACCCGGGTGTGCCGATTCGAGTTCCAGCTCTTCCAGATATAAAATTCTTGACTCGTTCCTCCTATCTCCCACTTCTCATTACTTATCCTTTAAACCGCATCCGCCATTAACGCATCTCCAAGTTCTCACAGGCGATTCCAACTTGATTCTCCTCTGATCATCTCTGACACCACACTACGTAAGCAATCTCACTTCCCTTCCGATTGTCGATCATCATTAACCTATGCGCCCCGTCCTTACCTCCAATTTACTCCCTTGAGCTTTGCAAGTTTGGTCACTCTAACCATCAATAGAGTCAAGGTTGTCTGATCCGATGATTTGCGTCTTGAGGCGATTTAGTGGCGTGATAAGACTAGGGTTGTTGATTGAAAGTTTGTTGGGTTAATGGGTTAAAGGTTGGAAGATAAACTGCTTAGGAGTTAGGTGGTGAGTTGGCCAAATAGAGTTGAATATTGCCTGAAATATGACTCGACCATTTTTGTATGATCCAGCAATCTTTGCGGCTTAACCATGATCCGACCCAACATGCTTCACGACTTAAGCCTTGAGTCGTGGCCGAGATAGGACTTGGAGATTTTCTTATTACTTTGAACCAGAGCTTTTCCCTTTTTCCACGACTTACGACTTAGGGCACTGCCGACTCAAAACACCAACGACTCAAAATCGAAGTATCCTGACTTAACTTGCTTCCCAATCCTTAGGTCATGGATGAGCTAGCCAGAGAACCAACGATTTATCTTAACCCGTAGGAAAAATCTTTGAGCCGTTGACGAGTTAGGACTTATATGAATTCTGTTCGAACTTTGAACCATTACATAAACTTTGAACTGTTGAATTTTATTGCATTCATTCACAGGTTACTTTGATTTGCAGGCTAACAATCTGTTCAGTATAACATTTACAGAAAATTAGGACGAATATACTGCCATCGACCGCCCACATCAAATGACAGATTAGTTAATAACAGATAATTAACTTAAATGGATTGTGTGAATGAAGTACTTTAAACCAACGAATCCAAGCAGAGTGCTAAAGCAATGTTGAAATAGTCAACTGAAATTGACCGGTTTGCACTAACACTATACCTGAAACCTTAAATTAACAAGTCCTGAAATTTATTAATTGATCAATTGCCAACTAGCTTAACTTCAGTTATATTTACTTGTTTATTTTCATTAGTTCTGCACAACACTTCACACTTTTAGGAAACGTGCACCTTCGCATTTGAACATCCAGTTGCTTGTGCAGATTGACTTCTCAACAAGAAGAACCGATGGGCCAGGCTGAAGATGTCTTCCCAATAGCTAACCCATTGGATAACCCTCCGGAGAGAACTTCCACAACTCTGAATCAGCGGGTGTTTAACCAATTGCGCATCCAGTTTGGCATTGCCGAAGCTGATGCCTTACTGCCGGGGCCAAATGATACTGCAGATAGGCCCCCTCTTGGCTTTGTTGCTGTCAATCGCCAAATGTGCTTGAGCGGTGCCATCCCACCTTTTAATGACTTCCTTCAGCAGTTCCTGCTTCGGTTATCTATCTCTCCATTCCAATTGCACCCCAACGGCCATGCCATTCTGATGGGGTTATGTGTGCTATTTAGGAGAGTTTTGGACCGATTACCGAGCTTTGGGGAAATCTTCTACCTCTGCTCATTCACAAAAATTAAAGATCATCCCTCTATCGTAGTTATAAGGAGTGCTCAAAACCGCAAACTCATTACTGATCTTCCTGATAGCGCTCATGGATTTCTAAATCAGTATTTCTTCGTTCGCTGTCCTCCAGGGTTTTATGCCATTTGGAGAGTAGGAAGTAAGATTTCCTGTTTTTATTTCTCCATTCTTGAGCTTTTCGAAATCTGAGTTGCTAAATGCTAACTTCGCTTCTTTTTTTTCTTTTTGTTTTAGCACTTCCTCCTCCCTCTAGAGATCCATGCTATAAGAAATTTTTTGAAAGACTGAATGCCGTGGCGGTAGAAGAGAGGAGTATAAAGTTTTTGTTAAATGATGAATTTTTACATCAATTTGGACTCCTCCACCCTTCTCGTTCCACTCAGCTTTGTGAAGTTCCCGATTCTCCAGCGAAGGCTGAAAAGCTTATGCCAGAAGATCCCTCCACTGAAACTTTACTGGTGAAGTGCCCCACTCTCACTGATGTTGCGGGGCCGTCTAGTAATTTGACACTTTCCCCAGTTATCAAAGAGGAAGAACCTCCACGATCTTCCGGGAGATCTGCTGATGAAGGAGTTGAGAAAGCAAGTCCCAAAAAGCATGATGGTGATGATGTTTTTGAGGGGTTGAGCGACCTAATGGTGACTTCACAAGAACTTTTTAAAGATGATGTTTCCAAAACTATCTCTTCTGTAATCGAGGCGACATCTTCTCTACAACAAATGCCAACTCCTCCTACTCAAGTTATCACCTCCTCTACTCCACAGAGTGGTCTGTAACTTGATGCGTGTAGTTTACACATTACACAACACTTAGGATTTTTCAGCACTTGTTTGTGTTTGACTTCTTTTTCTAAAGTCTTTTAAGGCTTGTCCTTTTTGCCTTTCAGATCCTTCAATGGGGCGTAGCGGCAGCGGTTCTTACTATAAAGACTTTCAGCGCTATGGAGGGCGTGGCAACTATGATTACAGACGCTACCTTACTGGTCCCAGAGAAACCGACGAGCAGAGAGCTGCTCGAAAAGCTAGAGAGAGGAGAGAATATGAAGAACGTCACGAGAGGGTAGATGTGCGACATGAGTCTTCTTCAAGAGGCGATGACTCCCACAAACGTAAAACACATGATGGTCGGGGGAAGAGCCACATTGTTGAGGACCCGAGCAAGCGGGCCAAGCCTAGTGAGAAACACGCATCTGCAATATCTGAAAAGTTTGACGCTCCCATCTCTATCGACATTCCTTCCAAATCCCCTGCTCTTGAAGGAAGCGCTATTCAAACACTTCTTAATAGGCCTTCATATCGTCTTGAAAGGGGCCCACCGACCCTACAGAGCCGATTCCCGAATTGGTGTTTAAAGGGAGTTTGCTTCGATCTTGATTTAGTTCCCATCGATAAAGAAGCCATGTACCAAAATCTTGATGCCGTTAGACTCGATATTGAAAGAATGTCTGGATGGCAAAAGCTCGTTGATGAACTCCAAAGGGTCAATCGGGCCAATATCGAGGCGATGCTAACCATGGAGAACGATAAGTCGGAATGGCAGAAGATTCTTGACCAGCACAACATTGAGATGAAAAACATAACTGAGTATAACGAGAAACTTGAAGCTGAAGTCAAGCAGCTTAAAGACGATCTTGCCACCTCTTCTAACACTTATACTCAAAGAGAAGAGGTGCTACAAAAACAAGTGCGGGATGCACATGCTGGCCAAAGAGATGCCGAAGCTAAAGTTGAGAGGCTAGAAGAGGTTGTAGAGAATTACCGCACTGATGCCGCTCAGTTGCGAAGTAAAATGAGCGCCCAAGACATGGAGATTGAAGCATTAAAAGCTCAACTTGCTAAATCCGAAAAAGAACGAGATGAGGCCATGGCTGGTAAAATCGCAGCTGAAGAATATATTCAAGCCATGGAAGCCAAGGTCAGTTCAACTTTATTCGACTTTTACTTGCACAGCGTCTTAGGGCATGGCAGTCTCTCTTTTCTCGGTCCTAAATACGAAATCACTTTGGCTGAAGTGTGGGAAGCTGCTCTCGACATGTTCAAAGGCGCCAGGTATACCGAGGAAGAGCTTGAGGCGCGCTACCTAGATGAGGAAACTCGCGCTGCTCTTGCGAAGGGAAAAGAGCAACTCGCCAGAGTGCGGACTGGGATGGCGGAAGAGGAATGTTCTGAAAAAGAATTACCACCTACTACCTCCGAACGTCCTTTAGTTTCTCCTGAAGTTGATATCACAGGTTCCAGTGCTCATTCCCCGCCTCCTACAAGAACCGGGGTAATTACCCCTACTGATGATGAGGCTTTGGAGGATATTGGAGCTCAAAATTATGAGATTGAACTAACGAAGCAAATATCTTCAGGTAATTTTGACATTGGTCCGATTCAGGTGGATTGCCTGCTTGCTCCTCAAAAGTTTAATGAGCTTCTCGATTACTTCTTGAATCTCGACGAACCCATATCTCCCTTCTTTTGGGGAGATACTAATATTTTTAATTTCTCTTCTTCTGCAGTTGAAACACCAAGTGTTGTGCAAACTTCGCCTCCTCCGGTTATCCCTCCTCCGTCTCTTCAGGTGGCTCCTTCTGCTTCACAGCCCGGGTCACAAGAGGAGCAAATTGAGGCTCTTCATGGCTTAGATGACCCTATTGCTTCGCAAGAGCAGAAAGACGAAGGACTTGAAGGAGGCGAGATCTCTCCGGAGCGGACTCCTTCTGATGACGTAATTTTGTCTGCTCTTGTTACTCCAGGGAGTGAGTCTTCTTCGAAGAGGAGAAAGAAGCACGGAACATCGAAGAGGAGGGGGAAGAAAATCATTGCTACAGAAGAGGAACCGGAAATTACACCAGTTGCACCTCCCTCTCCTTCTTCCCTTATGCCTTCAGACCGTCCTGAAAAGCTAACCATTCGGCCGGGCAAAGGGTCTAAAGGTGGCAAGAAGAAATGAAGATTTCAGCTTTTAGCTTCTTGTCTTTTGCATGTACTGGTCGAGAACTGTGCGGGTACCGGCCCCTGCTTTTTATTTTGAAACTTGTATCTGCAATACAATTGAATAAAATGATCCTTTATTTGTACAGACTCCTGTTTGAATTTGAGAATGCATTTATTATTCATTTTTGCACAAGTTTATTTATATGATATTGCAGCGGGCTTATGACATGTTGTTTGAGCATTACTTTCGCCGATGTGGCTATACCATATTGTATATAACTATACCATGTTGCCCCCATACCATAAGCTTGCTGCAATATTTTATACTTCGAGGGGACTTGCACTCTTATTTTCTGAAGAATAATTATTTCATTCTTGAAGAAATTCTTCATAGAGCACAACTCCCTTCATATAAGTTTTTACGCTTTGTCCTTCGAAGAAATCACTTTTTCTTTTGCTTATGTACACGTTTTACCAAGTGAATTCTTCTATGAGGTAAAGCGGGCCTCTGAAGGGTACTTTAACTTTCTTCTCTTTTTTTTTTTTTTTTTGAGGAAGGTTATTTTCCAGAATAGGTAAATCACTCTTCCTTTGAAAGTTAAAGTGTGCTTTTGATGAGGATTTTTTTTTTTACATAGAAAGTTGTACCTCTGAGGAGGGATTTTTTCACGTTTCAACACTTGGAAGTTTTATTTCAATCTTGGTGAAACGTGTACCTCCAAAGAGTTGTGCCTTTGAAGGAAGCCTTTTCACGTTTCAACACTTGGAAGTTTTATTTCAATCTCGGTGAAACGTGGGCTTCCGAAGAGGTCTTTCTTCTTGATTGTGTCTCCGGGAGGAGGTTTTTTTTTTTTTTTGCATTTCAACTCTGGTGAAGTGAAATTCCGAAGAGCGGTCGTAACACTTCAACTCCTGGTGAAATGGGCCTCCGAAGAGGGCTTTTATTTTGTTTTACATTTCAACTCTGGTGAAGTGAAATTCCGAAGAGCGGTTGTAACACTTCAACTCCTGGTGAAATGGGCCTCCGAAGAGGGCTTTTATTTTGTTTTACATTTCAACTCTGGTGAAGTGAAATTCCGAAGAGCGGTTGCAACACTTCAACTCCTGGTGAAATGGGCCTCCGAAGATTGCCTGGAAGTTACTCTCTCATGGTTGGAGGGTCATGACTCCTCCAATCTTTTTTGGTTGAGTAGAGAACTTTCTTTTTTGCGGCATATGCTTCGTTAGAGGTCTTTATCCTCCGAAGAGTTGTGCCTCCGAAGAGGACTTTAGTTGTTCCTTGTCCACTTGCTTACGCCTTTTCAGTGATCCTCTATTATTATTATTATTATTTAAGCTTGCACTCCCTTCTCTTACAAGTAGCTTGTTTAATCCAAAGAAGTGTACTTCATTGCTAGGCCAGTTCACGAGAACGGACATAAGCTTCTTAATTGGATGTTTGTTTGTTCAAACTTCTCAATTTATTAGCTAAAGCCCGTTTTCGGCGAAATCATTGACCGTTCAATCGAAGCACTTCTTATCTAGGATTTAAGCTCGGGAATTTTGCGACTTGGAATTTGTTTGTTGAATGATAACAAGGATCACTTGGCCTCGTAATGTGCAAGTTTTGTTTTCGTTGCCTGCAAAAATTTAAATCGACATTTCAGTAATATATTCAATGTACTTTTCATATCGAAAATAAAGCAAACATGTATCAATAATAAGGAACACAAGATTTATAGTGGTTCGGCCAAGAATTTGGGCCTACATCCACTTTATAGTCTTTCATTATTCACTTGCATCAGTTTTACAATTGCTTTCAATTACAGGAATCATACATTCATAATTCTCTTTACAATATTTCAACAAAGCTATCAAGTAAAGTATGGACGCAAGTGATTGCTGTTCCAAGCTCTTGGAATTTGATCTCCTTCGACAGTAGTGAGTTTGTATGTGCCGTCCAGAAGCTTTTGACCTATGACATATGGTCCTTCCCAATTTGGCCCAAACACACCTGTTGCTGTCATAATTCTCTTTAGGACTAAATCTCCAATTTCAAAGCTGCGTTGGCGAACTTTGGAATTGAAATGTCTGGCTATCCTTTGCTGATGAGATGCGATTCTGAGCTCAGCCTCTTCTCTTTTTTCATCAAGGAGATCTAGTGCCTCAAGCTGTAGTTTCTCATTCTCCGCTTGATTGAAATGGATTCTTCTATGTGAAGGGACCTCTGTTTCTACCGGAATCATTGCCTCTGATCCGTATGCCAATGAAAACGGAGTATGCCCAGTCGCAGTTTTGTGGGTAGTTCTGTAGGCCCATAGTGCCAGCGGTAGCTTATCGACCCAACCACCTTTTGCTCTTTCAAGTTGCTTCTTGATGGTTGACTTGATAATTTTATTTACGGCTTCCACTTGCCCGTTTGCCTGCGGATGGGCTACTGCTGAGAAGCTCTTTCGGATTTTGAATCGTTTGCAAAAAATCTTGGAATTTTTCACTTTCAAACTGAGTACCATTGTCTGTAATTATTTTTTGAGGCATACCGTATCTGCAAATGATACTTTTAGTCACAAAACTTATCATCTTTTTTGAGGTGATAGTAGCCAGTGGTTCAGCTTCTGCCCACTTAGTAAAATAATCTACAGCAACAATGGCGTATTTAATTCCAGATTTGGCAGTTGGTAAGGGTCCTACAAGGTCTATTCCCCATATCGCAAACGGCCATGGACTAACCATCTGTGTGAGTTCAGTGGAAGGAGCTCTAGGAATTTTGGCGAATCTTTGGCATCTGTCACATTTTTGGGGAATAGTCTGCTGCATCTCGATTAATTTCTGGCCAAAAATATCAGTATCGGAGAATCTTTTTCGCTAAAGTTTGACCACCTAAATGATCACCACATTCTCCCCCATGCACCTCAGCTAGGATTGTTTTGGACTCTTCCCTGGATACACATCGAAGTAACGGCATTGAGAATCCCCGTCTGTATAACTGGCCATCTTGGACTATATAGCGAGAGGCTTTCCTCAGTAGCTTCTTTCGTTCTTTTGAATTTTCCGGTAAAGATCCATTGAGCGGATATTCTGTTATTGGAGTCATCCATGATTCTTGCTCTTGAGACACGCTCATGATCCAATCAATATCCATCTCATCAATGCTTGGGGTCGACAGGATCTCCACTGGAGTTAACCCCAGAAATTGAGCTTCGCCTGTGCTAGAATACTTTGCGAGAGAATCTGCTTTCATGTTTTCTTCTCGAGGAATGTGACTTATCATGTAATGATCGAAATCACCCAGGAGTTCCCAAGCCTTTGACAAGTAGGCGGGCAGATTCCCCCCTTTTGTTTGGAATTCCTTTTTGACTTGGCATAGAATAAGCTGAGAATCACTGAAGATCGGTAATGCTCGGATGCTTAGTTCTTTAGCAATCCTTAAGCCAGCGATAAGGGCTTCATATTCTGCTTCATTGTTTATTGAAGGAAATTCCAATCTTAGTGCATAACATAATGATCGACCTTCAGGGGTCTCAAGTACAACTCCAGCTCCAGAACAGTAGTCGTTTCTTGCGCCATCGACATATAACTTCCATTGGATTGGGGAATCGTCGATCGTTTCCCCCTCACTATTACCCTTATCTGTGAATTCTGCGATGAAATCCGCTAAAGCTTGTCCATTGATCGCTTTTCGGGGATGATAAGTGATGTCATATTGACTGAGTTCAATATTCCACTTTAGAAGACGACCCGAAGTCTCAGGGCGAAATAGTACTTGCTTTAAAGGTTGATGAGTGAGGACTCTGATAGGATGAGCTTGGAAATATTGCCTCAACTTCCTAGATGCAATTAGTAGGCAATAGGCGAGTTTTTCCAACTTAGAGTAATTCATCTCTGCCCCAGTGAGTCTTTTGCTGATATAGTAAACTGGATGTTGAACCCTCTTGTCTTCTCGTATCAGCGCTGCACTTAAAGCATGAGATGATACTGCCAAGTATATAAGAAGATCCTCGCCATCGCCAGGCCTAGAAAGTATTGGAGGCGTTTCCATATGGCGAATCAATTCATCAAAGGCTTGTTGGCATTCGGGAGTCCAATCGAAGTTTTTCTTTCCTTTCTTTAGGGCGTCAAAGAATGGGATGCATTTATCTGTGGCTTTGGAAATGAACTGACTTAAGGCGGCGACTTTTCCATTGAGACTTTGCAATTCCTTCTTTGTTCTAGGAGCTTTGACTTCCTTTAAAGCGGTAATTTGAGCTGGACTGGCCTCAATGCCCCTAGCGCTCACGATGAAACCTAAAAACTAGCCGGATTCCACTCCAAATGAACATTTTAAAGGATTGAGCTTCATTCCGTATTTTCGGAGGACTGCGAACATGTCTGCTAAGTGTTCTATGTGATCCACTGTTTTCTTAGACTTTACTAACATGTCATCGACGTAGACTTCCATAGTCTTGCCCAACTGCGGTTTGAACATAGCATTAACAAGTCTTTGGTATGTTGCCCCTGCATTCTTCAGCCCGAAGGGCATAACTCTGTAGCAGTAAAGACCAATGTCAGTGATAAAGCTCGTGTCCTCCTGATCTGGCTCATGCATCATGATCTGGTTGTATCCGGAGTAAGCATCCATGAAAGATAACAATTCGTGTCCCGCTGTTCCGTCTACCAGTTGATCGATTCTAGGTAATGGGAAGCAGTCTTTAGGGCAGGCCCTGTTTAGATCTGAAAAATTGATGCATACTCTCCATTTTCCGTTGGCTTTCTTAACCAGCACTGGATTTGAAACCCAATTCGGATAGGTAGATTCTTTAATAAAATTATTCTCCATGAGCCGATCAACTTCTTCTTTTAACGCTGCTGACCTTTCTGGACCCTGAGTTCTCCTTTTCTGCTTCACAGGTGTAAATTTTGGATCAATATTTAGAGCGTGTACTGCAACTTCTGGGGATATCCCGCACATATCGGCATGAGTCCAAGCAAAAACATCCAAATTTGCCTTTAAAAAAGATATTAAGATATTCTGAATTGACGCATTAAGTTGTGAACCCACATTCAACACCTTGTTTGGGTCTTTTGGGTCAACAGGTATTGGTACTGTCGTTTCCACTGGTACCACTCTATTCTCCCCTGCACTGACTTTTCTAGGATCCATTTCTTTCCTTGCTCCGCTGTGCTCGCCAGTGCAGGGTCCGCCCTGTAATTGCTACAAGGCTGGTTCTTTGATGCGGACTGGGGCTGCCGCATCCTTTCCCATTTCTCTTTTTCTGGTTTCTCGTAGCTCTGTTAGATAACATTCCCGCCCCGCATTTTGATCCCCTTTTATAACTCCCACTCCATTATCTGTGGGAAATTTAATGGTGAGGCACCATGGGGCCAGAACAACTTTGAATGCTGCGAGAGTTGGACGGCCAAGGAAAGCATTGTAAGCAGAAAATTCGTCGACAATCACAAAAGTTTGCTTGCGAACCACTTTTCTCTCTCCTTCTCCAAGTTCCACAAACAAATCAACAGTTCCTATCGGCTGTTTTGGCTCCCCAGTGAAGCCAGCGATTTTCTGCGATGAGGCTTGCACATCAGCCATAGGGATCTTCATTTGGTCGAATGTTTTCTTGAAGAGGATATTGCAGGATGCGCCACAATCAATGAGAACTCTTCTGACAATAGCTGGCCCGATACCAGCCGAGATGACTAAGGGATCCAAGGTAGGAGCTTCAATACCTGCGGAATCCCTGGCTCTGAACACAATATCATCATTGAAAGTTCTTTGTTGCTTCAGGGGCATAGCACCTTCCAAAACGAATACATCTTCCTCGGTCGGTACATACTTCAAAGCTCGGGTATACCTTTCCATCTCACCCCAGCTTCTGCCTGCTGGGTGAGGTCCTCCTGTAATGACATTGATAATGGGCCTTCCAGATTCATGCCCTGCAGCCTTCTCACCTGTCCTAGGCTGATGAGCAGGAGCTTGTTGCCCCTGACTAGACGAAGCAGGATTGTTGCTATTCTTTTTCACAAATTGCTACAGCTTGTTTTCCCTTAGCTACTCTTCAATCAGATTTTTCAACTGGCGGCATTCGTCGGTCTCATGACCGGGTTGATTATGGAAGCGGCAGGACTTGCCACTCTGTATAGCCTTTTTCCCGGTCCTTAGAGGAAGAGGTTTAGGAAAATCAACAGAATCTTTAGTGGCAAGGTAGATACGCTCCGGCGTATCTGATAAAGGAGTATACTCTGATGGCTTGAAGGATTGAGGCTTCTTCAGATTATTCTGTTTCTTCCTATTGTTATTTTCCCTTTTTTGCCCTACAGATTCATTCTTGTGTGGAGCAACAGTGTTATCTTCAGCTTTTTCCAACACTGCCTTTACCAGTACGGGACGGCTTTCTAGGCGTATGAATTCATCTGCTTTTTTATAGAATTTTTCAAGGGAGTTTGGTTCCTTCATGTTTAGCCATTTTCCAAATTCGCTCGACTTGTCAATAGCCCTCATCAGATAAGTCAATATCATTCGCGGTTCTGCATTGTCCACCTCGGCCAGCGCTATATTAAAGCGGTTTAAGAAAGATCTGATAGTCTCCCCTGGATTCTGTTCTAAACTTGACAACAACATGATGTCCTTGGTTTTTGAAGCATATAGTCTGAACTGCTCCTTGAATTTCCGGGTCAAGTCCGAAAATTGATCAATAGATCGGATTGGTAGCTTGGTGAAACACAGTAGAGCCACACCTTCTAGATATACAGGAAAATATCGGCACTTTATCTCATCAAAGGCTCTGGCACCTGTCATGTGCCAATCATACTTGTATGAGAATTCGTTCGGATCGCTTGTCCCCTTGTAAGCTGGAATGGTTGGAGGGACAAACTTCTTTGGGAATTCAGCCTTTAAGATTTTCTCAGTAAATGGAGTTTTACTTGGGGCAAAACCCCATTCTTTCTCGTCTTCAACCCTCTGCATACTCTCTTTCATGATTTGTCGGACCATTCCAGAAAGATACTCCTCATCATGTCGAGTTCTAGATCCACCAACCTCAGGAAGTGTTTGTTCAAAGGGGCTAGCAGCCCTTTCAGGAGCATTCCTTTCTTCAGCATCATGAATGTTGCCGGCAAAGTTCCTTTCATTACCTACCGGTTGACGGTTTGCCCCAAGCAAATCGTTCAACCTATTCAGAATTAGGGCATTTTGGGCACTCTGAGCCTCGAATTGTGCATTTTGGGCATTTATCTGCTGGTTCAGCCCTAAGATTGCAGCATCCAGCTCTGCCTTTGTAACTCCGACAGCTGGAGTGGCTTGATTCGATACGGGGGAAGCGGAGGTTCCCTCTTGAGCATTTCCAGATCTTACAGATCTACTCTTTCTCCCCGGAGCCATCATTTCGGATAAACTTCTAGTCTTCAGAGAGGTTATTTCAACAAACTTTCGTGGAGCAATGATGACGATTTGCCTGAGTTCAGTCTTCTCAATGAAAGCACCAAAAATGTTAACGCTAAAATTTGAACGCTAACACCCCGGTGTATGAAGTGAGATTGTGAAAGCACCACCCGATAGCTCGGGAACAGATTATAAGCAAATAATAGCGAAAAAGCAGTAAACAACAGCAATTTTATAATGGTTCGGCTTAAGAGAGAGCCTACGTCCACTTTGAATATCTTTATTGACGATTTGATTACAAGTCGATACAATTACACTTTGATTACAACACACTTCGAGTTACAAGTGACTTAGAACAAGTAGCCTAAACTTCAATGTCGATCCAAATCCTTGAACTCATGTTGGACATGTATGATTTCTTCGTGAAGTTCCTTGAGGCGTTCTTTATATCTCAAAAGCTCTAAGTGTTGGAGTAGTTCAGAATGCAGCAGAGTAACGGTGCTTGGAATGAATGAGCCGAAAAAGTCCCCCAAATGTTGGAAGTGGTCATGTATTTATAGGAGTTTTCGGTCTTGAGTCGTACCCGACTCATCGTTAACTCGTAGCCGAGTCAGGTTGGGTCATGGACGACTCAACAGGTTGAACCCTAGCTTCGTACCAAAGCGCCTTCGATCCTCTGAATATAGCACAAGTCTTGAGTCGTATACGAGTCATTCCTCTTTGATATAAGTATCATGATAGCGGGCTGCGACTTAGTGACTTTAGGTCGTGGACGAGTCGTGGTAAATCGTCTCATGTTAACACGCGGCCGACCTACTGGGTTAGCTCCCGGCTTGGTTCCAAGCTATGCTTCCATTCCTATGAATAACACAAGTCCTGAGCCATTCACGAGTTAACCAGCGCAACTTTCCTTGATGTTAGTATGAGTCGTACATGACTCATCATAAGTCGTATGTCGTCAACGAGTTATCTCATTATAGCGTGGTTCTGAACTTGTCTCTGAAGACTTAGGTCGTATCACCTTTATGTCGCATTCCTCTTAAGTCGTAGACCTCCATAAGTCTCCTTGGGTCGTTGAGTCGTAACCCTTCAAGTCGCTTTGAGCTTTAGGTTGTTAACTCGTTGATTCGGTGACTTGTTGAGTCGTGAGGCTTCCTGAGTCGTAGATCCTTCCTGAACCGTTAAGCACCTTGAGTCGTGGCCCATCCCGGGCCTTAACTCGTTGACTCCTGTAACTCGTGGGCCTCTTAACTCGTAGGCTGGAACGGGGTTAACAGCTGTTGTCGCGAAGGTTCGACTGCAGGTGCCTGGCCTCTGGATGGCGGAGGAGAACGAGAGGGTGAACGGTACCTTCGGTCCCTATCAGAACGCTCCTGGCTAGAATAATATCGGGAATGGTCCCTTTCACGATGCTCTTGCTCATAATACCTCCGTTCACGATCTCGGTCAGAATCCCTACGGCGAGACTCGTAATAAGATGAAGAATGATGCACTCGTCGAAGTCTATCAAGTGTAGAAGGACGATCCGACATGGCACCTGTAAAGAAGAAAAAATTCGGTTAAGTACCAAGAAAAAGCACTGTAATGCATGTGGAAGTCGTGAAGTGTTGTGAAAAGTGTATAAATGCGCAAACCCCCCGACCAACCAGAAGCGTCGATTACACTAACGGGTAAAGATTCGCTTATATCGAGCGCTCCCCGGAGCTCTTCCAACCCGGACCCGTGGTGGAGAGATACGTAGTCCGAAATGGGAATATCGTCCAGCCCTGTGAAAAGGTCTCCGGACTGGCGAGGAGAGGCGCTGGAAACAGTAACCTCAGGTTTGGAACGGGTTACGACTACAGACTTCCATCTCTTAAACTTAGGTACAACAGCCTTGCCTTTCTGACCCTCTTCTATTCGGGAAAGGTCGGCTGCTATCTCAGTGTCCGTGGGCGTTCTTTCATCATCGCTCATTTCTCTTATCACAACGCCAGGTTTTCTTTTTGCCACTTTCTTCTTCTTCCTCGAAGCCGATTTCGCCAATCCTTCAATTACAATACTCTGACTCATCCCAATCAAACCCAATGTCCTTAAGTTATCGTCGGTCAACAGCAAGTCTATGTGCCTTGAGTCGCGTGGGACCCTTTGCAAGCTTTGAACGACGCCTCTATAATGCCCACGGGTAGGTCTCGAAATGATGGCTGTAAGAGTAACAGAGTATTAGTGTAAGTATTAAAAGTGGCCATTCAAAGATAAATTATGATACTTACGTCTGGATAACCATCTCCTGGCAAACCTTGGGGGGCATCGAACAAAGAACCACTCGTTCTCGAAGTAGCTAAGCCTGCTCCAGGCCCCAGTCACAACCTGACAGTTTCTAACCGCTTCCAGAAAAGTGAAAGATGGGCTATCACCCCTACTCTTGAAATTGAATATGTGCCTGATCTCGTTAGGTCTTGGAGGGCGAAAAAGGCAATCCATAAATATGACAAAGACGTTGTTCAGTAATGCATGCCCATTAGGATGGAGTTGTGAAGGAGCGATTCCTAAATACGACAACATCTCTCTGATGTATTGGTTAAAAGGAGGAAGAGATCCAGCCGCACATGCATGACGGTAAAAGGCAGTATATCCTTCAGGTGGGTTATGTGGTCTGTCACTGGCACTAGGTAATAAAACATCGTTCAGGGATATGTTATGTTTCGAACATATCCGGCCCAATAGAGACTCCGAGATATTGGACTAGACATAATCGACAGGATCTTCGATAAATATGGCCTCCGGCAACTCATCCGGAGCCGGATCTATGACTTCAGGAGGGATTTCCGGAATCTCAAGCGCTGGAAGAGGCGAGCTTTGTGCTTCTTGTTGTTGAGAACTCGAAGATTCCATAATTAACTAACTCACCAGAAAGCGGCGTTAAATACATAAAAAGCCCATGCATTCCCCCAGTGTAAAGTGTATGAGTATGTCGTGCAGTGCAAGTGCTATGCAAAACTTAAGCAGATTTTACAAGTTGAAACAAGATGTCCGAACGACGAAACTTTGGAATTTGAGAATGAAAATGACCGTCATCGTTGACCGTCACTTTCACGCCACCCAGATGCTACTGACCAATTCAAGTATAGATTCGTTATATTTTGTTTAAGTCATGGTGCCATCAACGAGCTCCAAAAAAGAGGTCAAGTCAAATTCGATTATGCAAGGCCGAAGCTCGTCGGAGTCAAGTATGCTAAAGTTTAGTGAGTTCGTTAAAGTTCAACTTGAAATTGGTCGTAGTTCAGATATTGGAGCAAATCAGAAGAGTGGGAGTCCCAGAAGCAAGAATGTTCGAATCGATCGACTCGAATCGACACGAGTCGAATCGATGAACTTCGAATCGGTACGTCCCAACTCCATGTAGTTCGACTCGATGAGACCTTGGGACAAAGGAGCAGTTCGAATCCATGAAGCCCTACATGACGTTGAATCGATCAAAGTTGAGCTCCTTCGAATCGATCAACATATCATTACTTCGAATCGATCAGTATTAAGCTCCTTCGAATCGATCAGAATATCGTTATTTCGAATCGATCGCCACGAGCCTTTTTTTTCTTTTTCTTTTATAACCATCGATTCGAAGCTATGCATTCAAAATCGACCCGAATTGCTCATTCTTGGATCGATGCGAAGCAATGAAAGACGACACTCTGATCGATATGACTCGAATGGCCTCATTCCTCAGTTCCATCGAGTCGACCCACTTCGTCCAGATCTCACCACTCCTCAAAATTTTCAAGAAGAAGAGACTGAATCGATGCCAAAAAAGTTCTAAGTACTATCATTCTTATCTCGAATTGATCCCTTGATTACTTGAGTTGATTTGGTTACGAATGGAAGCGTGAAGGGGTTCGATCGATTCAAGAAAAGCACGTTTGTCTTGGCCCTGGAGAGATCGATTCGAAGAGGAGGCTATAGCAACAGTGAAAAGTAAAAAGTGAAAGTGACACCGGCTTCACGTATTTATATGGGTCTCACATAGGAAACGGGACGATTCGTTTCCCGGTCAAAATGACCGACGCCAACCGGTCACGCGCTGGTCGATTCGAAGTAGCCACGTTCGAATCCATCACGTTCGAACACATTGCGTTCGAACCCATCGCATTCGAATCCATCAATACTCCGAATCCATCCATGCAGTGTCGATACGAGGCATCATCGATACGAAGGAACAACCGAACAGAGGATGGATTGAAAGTCTTATCGACTCAAAGCATGAGGTCCATCGGGCCATCGATTCGAAAGCCATCGATTCGAACAAACATAGCTTCGAATCCATCAAAGACCACTAATGAAAATGGACGAAATCGTTTCAATGTGAAAATTACTTGTCTAACTTTTACATCGATTCAGGAGAGGATCGATACAAGAGGACGATTATAGACAATCATAAAACAGTGTCTCAACTCGAATCTCAAGATCGGTTCAGGAGAGGACCGATGCAGAATTCGATGACAAACCAAACTGACAACGACTGGCAATCGCGCAACGTTAACCAAAACCAAAGTGGTACATATATGCACATGTGTATGACTAACACTTGATCTTTAACATTTACAGGGATCAAATGTTCACCTCGTCATGGTTACAACGACTGACGACTTTCAGAAGAGCATGTCCTGATTGTCCAACGTGAAACTGCAGCTTTTCAAAGCACGTCATGTTTACACAAGACGTACTTTGGAGGGCAAATGTTATCCCGCCTTTTGGCAAGGCCGAGATACCAAGGAACTGACTGGAAAATAAGGGTCACATGTCCTCAATTGTGAATGATTGTTGGTTTACTACAAATATCGATGAATTTTGTCCGAGTCCGGATCAGGCTACAATTGATAAGACACGTCAAGCGAAGCTGTGGAAACCAACTTTCCAAATTTCGAGGCAATCCGAGTTCGTATGCTCAAGTTATCGCCAATGGAAAGTGGAGGAGACAACCTCAGTTCGAGTCGATCAGAAGAAGTTTAGGTTCGAATCCATAAGATAGCCTCGCGATCGAATCCATAAACCATGCATTGGTTCGAATCCATCCTCCCAGAGCCTTGCCTCGAATCCATGGAGAGCTCCTTTGCTTCGACTCCATCGGGCAAGCTCTCACTGCGAATCCATCCAAAGCACTCCCTGCTTCGAATCCATCAGGGACATGCCTTCGTTCGAATCCATCAGAGGTAGCCACGCTTCGAATCCATCCACACCTACCTTGGTTCGAACCCCTCGAAGTATTCCCATCTTCGACTCCATCCCATGAAAGTCCTTCGGATCCATCAAGCGGAGAAGACTTCGCATCGACCAACTATGAAATACTCTGACCGATACGAAGGGCACGTACGAGGATACCTTCGAATCCATAACTTCGAATCCGTAACTTCGAATCCACCAAGTCATAGCAGCTAAAACCAAGGATTCGACCCTATCGATTCGAAGGGATCGATTCGAAGCACGTATATCAACTGAAAATGCAATCTTGAATCGATCATAACTTGAGATCTACAAGTTCAAATGCTACGAAATTTTCACAGGAGCTTGCATATACACAGAAGAATGTCCACGCCAAGTTTCATCACGATTGGACACTTTTTTGATCAATTCGAACCAAGGGCCGAATCGATCCCAAAGTGGGCCCGGATCTCCAGAATTCGGCCATGTGGGCCCCCCACACATGCCAGAAGTGGTCTCCCCGAATTTTAGGCGAAATATCAGCCTCCAGCACTTATAAATAGAGCTCCTGGTAATTCAGAAAAGGGATCGGAGAATTTTAGAGATAAAGCACGTCTAGACGCTGCCAAAATTGCTTCAGAGCACCACCGTTGCCTTTGATTTTGAATTTTGGCTTACTACTTGCTATACTTTGACATTGAAAAGTTGTATTCTCCGAATATCAAGCAATAAAGTAACAAAGCTTCATAGTGGACGTAGGCAAAACGCCGAACCACTCTAAATCGTTGTCTCTTGTGCAATTTACTTCCTGCTATTTGGAGTTTCTGTTAGATAATCCACGTTTTAATTTACTCTCTTCATTTATTATCTCTTCAAAAACTTCCGACGAGTGTTGTGCCCAATTTTGACACAAACAGCACTATTCTATTTTCTCTACACCACACGGATATATAATCTTTAATCAACCTAATATTGGTTGAAGCATTCCATAGGGTCTCATGACCTCCATAGAAAGACATTTAGCTAAAAAAACCTAATAACGTAAATTTTAGACGATAAAAAATCAACTTCTTCACTCGTTAATAAATTCAGTGAAACCTCACTTTTGTATAAAAAAATGAGTGGTTTCAAAACGAATGGGAGTTGAGATTCATCTAGCTCCTAGCGGCAACCGACACAAACCTTTTGTCTATGATCGTCAACACTTTCTAATTTGTGTGACATATCTTTAACCACCACGGAAGTGTGAATAAAACTACAATGAATGAGTTATCATTTATGCAAAATAAAATCATGTACAAGCATAATAATACAATTGAAATGGCTAATTCAATAATTCAAGTGCATCCAATAGTAAATTTAACGCAATTTAATTATAAAATATTTTGTATCGGCATAAAAGTATTCAAATGGAATGTGTTTACTCAAAAACTATGCACCATGTCGTATATATTTATGAAAAACCGTGGACCTCAAATTGATAGAGTTAAGAGTGTGTCCTAGGACAACTAAGTGATTTGATTATATGACTTAACTCTTAAAGAGAATCTTGTTTGAAATGAAATATATTTTTGATTTTTCTTTTTTAGTATAAGTATTGTCATACTGGATATAAACATTGTTTTACATACATTAAACATATGTAAGTAGAAAATTCTTTGAAAAATCATTTAATCGATTGTGGTTGGGAATGTTTCGATACCTTGACTATTAAATCGTGTTTAATAAATACTAATCCACAAAATTTTCATATTCAAGATGTATTAAGAAAAAGATATCAACAAATCTATCGAGACTAATGTGCGTAATGCTCTTTATATGATAGATGTTGGATTACTCATGACCGAGAGGCACATCTGCCATAGTTAAGAATATGCTATAGGGTAAATTATGTAATTTATAAACTTAACTCTATAAACAATCTTATTTGAAATAAAATGTGTTTTTGGTTTATTTTCTATTATATGCATTGTTATATAGTGGTAGACGTAATAGATGGATTACATTAAAAATATATATGTAGAAAATTCTTAGGAGAATAATAAGAATAAGAAACGTCCATGGCGGTGGCCAAAATTCTCCTAACAAAGATTCCAGAGCAGATATTCCTATAGATAAATGTGAAGATGATGGGTTTACTGCGGTGGTATATAGGAAGGCGAGAAAGGCAGGGAAGCATGAAATTCATATGTATGGCAATAACGCTAATTCATCTGGCACGGATTTGAATAGTAGACGTTCTACTGGTCATTTTGCTAGGTTTTATCTGTTTCATTCTTAATCGTTCTTTTGTGCCAAATAATAGAGAATTTCTATATATTGCAGAAGTACGTGATGGAAAGAAATACTACAGATGTTAATCACCATAATAAACCTAAAACTCTCGAAGCTTGGAATGAATTAGTGGTAGATCTGGATGTTTCTTCTTACTCACATATTACATGTTTTCCTCCATGTGAGATTAACAAATTGAAATATGCTAAAATAGATTCACAACTAGTTCAATCAAAAAGAAACATAGAGAAATGTTGTAGCTATTTATGTTATCGATCCAAAACCCTACTACCAGTTTTTAAGAGCCTGTATAATTAGGGTATGGAAACCATTTGGAGATTTTCAATTTTTCTCTTAAGAAAATGAATTTATTTAATTAAATTTGAAAATCAAGAAGATTGTGATAGAGTACCAGTTAATGACCCTTGTTTTTGTGATAAACGGTTAATGATCATGAAAACGTGGAAGGATGGTATGAAGCTAACTATGGAATTCTTAAAATCTCTTCCTATTTGGGTTTGTTTTCTGAACTTAGATTTGGATTTTAGATTCCAATTTTAGATGCTGAAGATAACATTATATGGTAGGAAGTTATGTAAAAACGGACCCCATTAAAATGCTCTAATCGCCAATGTTAGGGTCATTCTGATAGAAAGTGCAATTCAGTTAAAACGTGGCTGCCAAAACCACAATCTAAAACCGTTGACGATAACTCCATGCATGTAGACGTTCACGATGGATGTGATGCAAATATTAACGCAGATATACAGATGCAGGGTGTAGGACAGCAAGCTATGGAAACAACTACTAATAATTTAAATGCAGAGAAAAGTGTTAGCAGTTCTTTATAGTCCAGAATTGATGCAGCACGATCTACAATTTCCCAAGAGATAAGTCGGTCACGAGTTAACATGCTTCTAGGTCGTGTGGGGGAAGCTGTGGAGTTGGGTAACTCGGAGATTTTAAGTCGTTACCGACTTAAGGGACATAAGTTACGAGCAAAGGAGGAGGCCCTAAGTCGTTTCCGGGATAACAAAAGTAGAGTAAAATGGACTTCGGTGTTGAGTCGTCTCCGACTTGGTTTGAGTCGTCTACGACTCAGTATAAAGCGTCCACGACTCAACAAGACATGGGAAGAAACGGCACGAGTCACTGAGCAGGAACTTGAGGCGGCCTTGAGTCGAGACCGACCTAAGGGAGCATGTGTGGGAAAGGTGCGAGTTAATGAGGAAGGCATGAGTCGGGACCGAGCTAACAGGCTACGACCTAAGATGAGTCGGCAAGGAGATAAGCAGTATATTTTTGAGTCGTGTACTGTTGTATGTTAGGTCGTTACCGACCTATGGTTTGTGTTGGGTGCTAAGGCGCAAATCCTTGAGTCGTTATACGTTGAGTCGGTAATGTATTGAACCGGGTGAGTTGTTATATGTAGGTCTTACTGTTAAGTCGGTCATGTTGAGTCGTTTACTTTGTATTCCGTTGTAAGGGGTTGGAGTTGCGTGTGTTGAGTCGGTAACGACTTATGGTGAGTCGGCCGAGATGAGTCGTACATGGTGAGTCGGTGCCGACCTAGGAGTTGAGTGTTGTAGGTTGTGTTGAGTTGTAATGCCTATAAATAGCGGGTGTGTTGTAAATTTTTGGGTTGTTGATTTTGAATAAAATTTCTCTTTTGTTAGCTTTGTGCTTTCATACCAATTGGTAGTTGAGTGTAATCTCCTATCTCCACTTACGTCATTCGAGTGCGCTCGAATCCACGTTTGTTGAAGCCGATTCACGGAATCTAGTGCGCTAGATCAACGTGCGAAGAATCGTAGATCTTTGAACACGGTATAGTGCGCTATCAACGTGTTTGAGATAGCTAGAGTTCGGTATCTTTGGATCAACGAACTTGGGCATTTTGGTATCTTCAACTCACCGATTGCTACATTTCATCGATTGAAGTTTTGTTTCGAATTATCCGCTGCAACCAGTTTGGTATCAGAGCCATACTTAGCCAATCATAGCTAAGTTTGATTCTTGGAGCCAAGTTTTTGAAGTTTTTGAAGTTTGGAGTTGTTCATTGTGTTCATATTGAAGTTGCAACCAGTTTGGGGTGTTTGATCCATTTCATTTTGGATCGAGGAGTTGGACTTTGTTTGGATTTTGAATTGGAGTTTTGCGCGCCAAATTTTGAAGGGTTTTGGAGTTGTAGGCCGAGCTAAGCAAGTGAACCGAGATAGATTGGTGCGAGCTAGTTTGAGCCGTGCCAAGTGATTGAGTTGTGCATTGTTGAAATCGACCTAAGTTGAACCGTGAAGTGTCAAGGCCGAGACCAGTTGGAGCCGAGACATTGTTGAACCGTGACTTGTTGATTGAAGTCTTGTGTTGAATTTTTGAAGTCTTGTGAAGTTTACAACCATGCCACCAAGGAGAGCTAACCGACATCAAAACGTTGAAGCTTTGTATCGTAGGGAAGAAGCCGAGCTTATGGAACAACGTATTAATGAAAAGTTTGATGAAGGCATTGGTAAATTGGAGAGATTGATGACTGATTTGAATCAAAGGAGGAGATCACCAAACTCGAACCATGGAGGAAACCGAGTTTCGCCATTGGTTACGGAAGCGAGGAGGGTATCACCACATTCTTGTAGAGATAGAAGAGAAACATCAATTTCATCACGAAGAGATCATCATGACTATGCACATGAAGAAAGAAGAAGTCATCGAGAATTTGACCATGAAGTATATAGAGATGAAGAGAGACATAGTCAAAGAAGCATGCATGAGAGAAGGGATGATGTTAGTCGAGATCGATGTAGGCGTACCTTTGATTTTGTTGAAGAGGGTGATAGAGCAAGTATTCCTTATAGAGATCGAGACCAAATTCGAAATTCTTACCGTGATGTGGAGGATGATCGTCGTTGGGAGTCGGGTATGAAAATGGAAATTCCAGAATTTAAAGGCGGAATGGTTGCTGAGGAGTTTTTAGATTGGTTGTCTAATGTGGAGGAAATCTTTGATTTCAAGGAGGTGCCGGAGAATAGAAGGGTGAAGTTAGTTGCTACAAGGCTGAGGGGAAGAGCACTGGCATGGTGGCAGCAAACTAAACTTACTCGAGAACGAATGGGGAAGTCAAAGATAGAATCTTGGGAGAAGATGAAAAAGTTGATGAGATCTACTTTCTTACCTTACAACTACCAGTCACTTATGTACCAAAGGTTGCAGAATCTGAGGCAGGGGACAAAGTCTGTTAGTGATTATGCTGATGAATTTTACCAACTCATTGCCAGGAATGATATCATGGAAACAGAAGAACAGCTAACTGCTAGATTCATTGGGGGTTTGAGAATGCAGATCCAGGATATGGTTAATATGTTCGATCCTAGATCCGTTGCAGAAGCACATCAAAAAGCATTGGCTTGGGAGAAACAAGGAAGGCGTGGAGGAGGTGTGTTTACTCATTCTAATAATCCAGTGAAAGGTGCCGGTGGAAGTTCTAGTGTTCCTAAACCTGTTACAAAACCAGTGGTGAAGGAGGCAGAGAAAGCGAAGGCTAGTAGTGTTTTCAAATGTTATAATTGTCAGGAGTTGGGTCATAAAAGCAATGAGTGTCCGAAGCCAAAGAAGAGAACCATGGTTGCAGAGGTTGAGGCAGATGATGGTGAGGAGGCAGAGTATTCAAATGTACCTTATGTTGAGGAGGAAGAAGAAGTGTCGGGAGATGAAGGTTGTAATCTTATGTTGAGGAGAAGCTGTTTGACACCAAAACAAGAAGAGGAATGTAGTTGGTTGAGAAGCAATATTTTCCAGTCGACATGCACTATTCTGGGGAAAGTCTGCAAGTTCGTTATTGATGCGGGAAGTTGTGATAATATTATTTCTTCAGAGGCAGTTAGAAAGTTGAACTTGAAGACCGAGAAACATCCGAAACCGTACAAGCTAGCATGGTTAAGGAAGGGAGGTGAAGTGAAAGTATGTCGAAGAGCTTGTGTGAATTTTTCAATCGGAAAGAAGTACAAAGATGAAATATGGTGTGATGTCGTCGATATGGATGTTTGTCATTTATTGTTAGGCAGACCATGGCAGTTTGATAGAGCAGTTCAGCATGACGGTCGTGCCAACAGTTACAGTTTCATGTTCGAGGGTACTAAAATTACTTTGGTTCCCAAGAAACAGCAACAGAAGGAGAGCAAGCTAGAAGAGATTGAAGAATTAAAAACTCTGTTGACTTTGAAGGAGTTTGTTAAAGAAGTGGAGGAAGAACCGGAAGTGTTTTTGTTGATTGGGAGAGAGAGTAGTGAAGAAGTTGAGATTCCAGAAGAAGTAAAGCCTGTTTTGAAAGAATTTGAAGATGTCTTTCCAGATGAGTTACCAAAGGAGTTACCGCCACTTAGAGACATTCAGCATCAGATTGATCTTGTTCCAGGAGCAGTGTTACCACACCGACCACATTACAGAATGAGTCCGAAGGAACATGAGGAGTTACGGAGGCAGGTGGAAGAGTTGCTTGAGCAGGGTCGTATTCAGGAAAGTCTGAGTCCGTGTGCTGTGCCTGCATTGTTAGTACCAAAGAAAGACGGGACTTGGAGGATGTGCACTGATAGTAGAGCTTTGAATAAGATCACTGTTCGTTATAGATTCCCTATGCCGAGGTTGGATGATTTGCTGGATCAGTTGAGTGGGGCAACTATATTCTCGAAGATTGATTTGAAGAGTGGTTACCATCAAATCCGAATCAGACCTGGAGATGAATGGAAGACAGCTTTCAAAACAAGAGAGGGGTTGTACGAATGGTTGGTTATGCCATTTGGTTTGTCTAATGCACCTAGTACATTCATGCGGGTGATGAATCAAATCTTTCGACCATTCATTGGGAAGTTTGTCGTGGTGTATTTCGATGATATTCTGATTTATAGCAGAAGTACAGAGGAGCATGTTCTACATCTGAGGGAAGTGTTGCTTATACTTCGAGAAGAACAATTTTATGCTGCTACAAAGAAATGTGTGTTTATGACACCTACTGTTTTATTCCTGGGTTATGTTGTTTCAGGAGAAGGTATCCAAGTTGACCATAGCAAAGTTGAAGCAGTCAGGAATTGGCCACAGCCAAAGACAATTACAGAAGTGAGAAGTTTTCATGGGCTAGCGTCATTCTACCGAAGATTCATTCCACACTTCAGTAGCGTGATGGCTCCAGTGACTGATTGCATGAAGGGTAAACAATTTGTGTGGTCAGAGGAAGCGGGGGTTGCCTTTGAGAGAATCAAGGAATTGCTGACGTCTGCACCAATTCTTGTTTTACCTAATTTTCAGTTGTTATTTGAATTGCATACTGATGCTTCGAAGGTTGGAATTGGAGGAGTTCTGAGTCAGAATGGGAAGCCAGTTGCATATTTCAGTGAGAAATTGTCAGGGGCGAAGATGAGATACAGTACATATGACGTTGAATTTTATGCTGTTGTTCAGGCTATCAAGCATTGGAGGCATTATTTGTTTCAGAAGGAATTTGTTCTTTACACAGATCATGAAGCTTTGAAACATTTACAGGGACAGGATAAAATTTCCGCGAGACATGCATCATGGATTTCTTATTTACAACAGTTTACTTTTGTCGTTAAGCACAAATCAGGGGTGACAAATCGGGTAGCTGATGCTTTGAGTAGGAGGAGTCATTTACTAACGACAATGAAGGTTGAAGTGACGGGGTTTGAAATGTTGCCAGAGATGCTTGAAGAGGATCCTTACTTTGTGAAATATGTTGAAAAAGTGAAGGATGGGAGTACCGATGAATTCATGTTGGTTGATGGTTTTCTGTTTAAAGGAAATCGATTATGTATTCCGGATTGTAGTCTGAGGATGAAAATTGTGAAGGAATTGCACGAGGAAGGACATGTGGGCCGTGATCGTACTTTGCAGTTGATTTCACAATCTTACTTTTGGCCATTGATGAGAAAAGAAGTTGAGAGATTTGTGGAGCGATGTCATATTTGCCAAGTTTCAAAAGGAACAGCAACGAATGCGGGGTTGTATATGCCATTACCAGTACCATCCAAGCCATGGGTTGATATTAGCATGGATTTCGTTTTGGGTTTGCCGAGAACTCAAAGGGGAAATGATTCGATATTTGTTGTGGTGGACAGGTTTTCAAAAATGGCACATTTTGTTGCTTGCAAGAAGACAGCAGATGCAGTTCGAGTAGCACAGTTATTTTTCAAGGAGATTTATCGACTTCATGGATTGCCAGAATCTATTGTTTCTGATCGAGATACTCGTTTTCTGAGTCACTTTTGGCTGAGTTTGTGGAAAATGGTGGGAACGAAGTTGAATTTCAGCAGTGCTTATCATCCGCAAACTGATGGGCAGACGGAAGTTGTTAACAGGTCATTGGGAAATTTGTTGCGTTGTCTTGTACAGGATAATTTGAGAAGTTGGGATATGAAGCTATGCCAGGCAGAATTTGCTCATAATCATGCAGTAAATCGTAGCACAGGATTCAGTCCGTTTCAGATTGTTTATTCAAATTTACCCAGGGGACCGTTGGATTTAGCAGTAGTACCACAGTCAAAGGGAACAGTTAAACGAGCTGTTGATTTTGTTGAAGAGCTGAATGAATGTCATAAAATCGTTCAGGAACGATTGGAGAAATCGAATGAGAAATATAAGAAGTTTGCAGATTTGAAACGTCGAAATGTTGAATTTAAGAAAGGTGATTTGGTTTATGCCGTATTGACAAAGGATCGTTTTCCGGTGGGTGCTTATAACAAGTTGAAAGCACGAAAAATGGGTCCAGTTGAAGTTTTGAAAAAAATCAATGAGAATGCTTATCGATTAAAGTTACCAGATGATGTTTATACTTCTGATGTCTTTAACGTCAAACATTTAATTCCGTATCATGGAGATGAGATTGTTGGGAAAGAAGTTGCAAATTCGAGGTCGAATTTTTCTCAACCAGGGGAGGATGATGCAGCACGATCTACAATTTCCCAAGAGATAAGTCGGTCACGAGTTAACATGCTTCTAGGTCGTGTGGGGGAAGCTGTGGAGTTGGGTAACTCGGAGATTTTAAGTCGTTACCGACTTAAGGGACATAAGTTACGAGCAAAGGAGGAGGCCCTAAGTCGTTTCCGGGATAACAAAAGTAGAGTAAAATGGACTTCGGTGTTGAGTCGTCTCCGACTTGGTTTGAGTCGTCTACGACTCAGTATAAAGCGTCCACGACTCAACAAGACATGGGAAGAAACGGCACGAGTCACTGAGCAGGAACTTGAGGCGGCCTTGAGTCGAGACCGACCTAAGGGAGCATGTGTGGGAAAGGTGCGAGTTAATGAGGAAGGCATGAGTCGGGACCGAGCTAACAGGCTACGACCTAAGATGAGTCGGCAAGGAGATAAGCAGTATATTTTTGAGTCGTGTACTGTTGTATGTTAGGTCGTTACCGACCTATGGTTTGTGTTGGGTGCTAAGGCGCAAATCCTTGAGTCGTTATACGTTGAGTCGGTAATGTATTGAACCGGGTGAGTTGTTATATGTAGGTCTTACTGTTAAGTCGGTCATGTTGAGTCGTTTACTTTGTATTCCGTTGTAAGGGGTTGGAGTTGCGTGTGTTGAGTCGGTAACGACTTATGGTGAGTCGGCCGAGATGAGTCGTACATGGTGAGTCGGTGCCGACCTAGGAGTTGAGTGTTGTAGGTTGTGTTGAGTTGTAATGCCTATAAATAGCGGGTGTGTTGTAAATTTTTGGGTTGTTGATTTTGAATAAAATTTCTCTTTTGTTAGCTTTGTGCTTTCATACCAATTGGTAGTTGAGTGTAATCTCCTATCTCCACTTACGTCATTCGAGTGCGCTCGAATCCACGTTTGTTGAAGCCGATTCACGGAATCTAGTGCGCTAGATCAACGTGCGAAGAATCGTAGATCTTTGAACACGGTATAGTGCGCTATCAACGTGTTTGAGATAGCTAGAGTTCGGTATCTTTGGATCAACGAACTTGGGCATTTTGGTATCTTCAACTCACCGATTGCTACATTTCATCGATTGAAGTTTTGTTTCGAATTATCCGCTGCGTCAAGAATTATTCACAAAGTGTCTGATGCATCAAACAAATGGCCATTTACTAAGAATACAGATATGGCTAATCAGGTTAGTAATAAATTCAGTTTGGATGCTACTGATGCTAATTCCAATGCTGACATGGAGACTGCAGTTGAGGATGGGGAGAACAGCAATTCGACTGCTCCTTTGAATGATGACCAGGTGAGCTGTAAAATAGATCCTGTGTCTGCATCAAAAGATAAAGGCAAGTAAATAGTTAATGATACGGAAAGCAACTCTTTTGCTAACATGGTATACACTATAACACTCCAATTACAAAAAAATTCTAGCATTAGAATTACATGTATAAATTGACAAGAAGAAGGTAATTTCGAGTTCAAGGCGGAAGGGGTCGGTAGGGGTTACTAATAATCCTGCTTGGTCTGAGCTTATCAACGAAGTAAGATGAGTTCTTCACCTAGTAACCTTAAGACCGAGGAAATAATCTGACAAGGATATCAAAACTTTTGTCAATGGGCACTATCCTAGTTGGAGCTTCGGTTTAAATGAATACCCTAACGAAAAGAGTAGAATATGTGTAATGTGGGACTAAAATTATTGGCAATTTAATGTAATCTCCAAAAACCAACAAGCTATATATGGTATTTTACATAATCTTGGAGGTCTAAAGATTATATTTACTGCTTTTTACGGACTTCATCTACAAACTCAAAGACGAGTATTGTGAGATCACATTAAGTCAATTGCTTAATTCAACTCTTTTCCTTAGATTATCTCAGGAGATTTCAACACGGTCCTACGTAATTCCGATAGAGTTGGGCCAGTTAATAAATCCAGAAATGTCGATGAGGATTTTTAGGGGAATGATTGAATCGCTGCTCTATACATTTACGAGTAGGCCAGATATTATGCATAATGCCTATCTCTATGCAAGATACTAATCTCAACCCAAACAGATCCATTTAAAAACTGTTAAACGTATCCTAAGATATGTAAAATACACTTTAGACTATGACATATTTTACCCTAACAATGATTCTTTTGATTTAGTCTCATACTGTGATGCTGACTATGTTGGTCGTAAATCAGACCGAAAAAGTACAAGTGGAACTTGTCATTTTTTAGGACATTCTTTAGTTTCCTGATTTAGTAAAAAGCAAAATACTGTCTCACTATCAACAACTGAAGCAGAATATATCTCTGCTGCTTTGGCTTGTCAAGTAATCTATGTGTAACAGACCCTAAAGGATTTTGGATTAAATATTTCAAAATCACCAATTTTTTGTAACAATACAAGTGCAATAAATTTACCCAAAAATCATACTCATCATGTCAAAACAAAACATATTGATATCAGACATCTTTTTCTCAGAGATAATATAAGTAAAGAGATTATTTCTCTTGAATTTATTAACACTGAGAATCAAATAGCTGATATTCTAACCAAATGGATCAAATGAAACAAATTGTGAAACTGTTCATCCTAACAAAAAGATCAGGCTTTTAAAAGATCATCCTGTAGAAAATATACTAGAAAATATTGAATCTGTTGTTAGAACTAGAAATCAATTAAACAAGATGAGTAAGTAGCTTTTATATCAAATATTGAACCAAAAATCCAAAGGAAGCATCATTTGATGATTCATGGATTCTTGCTATGCAAGAAGAACTGAATCAGTTCACCAAAAATGATGTATGAGATCTTGTTCCTAGACCTGAGGATAAAACTATAATAGAAACTAAATAGGTTTATAAAAATAAAATGAATGAACAAGGTGAGATCGTTAGAAATAAAGCTCGGTTAGCCGCGCAAGATTATTGTCAAGAGGAAGGAATAGACTATGATGAAACCTTTGCACCCACAGCAAGATTAGAAGCCACTAGAATTCTGCTTTCTTTTACAAACCATAACAATTTTAAATTATTTCAATTGGACGTCAAAAGTGCATTTCTAAATGGTTTTATTAAAGTATATGTTTATGTTGAACTACCCCCACTTTTTGAAGATGAAAAGTTTCCAAATCATGTTTACAAATGAAAGAAAGCTTTATATGTCCTGAAACAAGCTCCTAGAGCGTGGTATGATAGACTAAGATCTTACCTATTACAGTCAAAGTTTGAAATTGGTAAAGTGGATAATACTCTTTTTATCAAAAGAAACAAAAATAATACCCAGTTAGTATAGATTTATGTAGACGATATAATTAATTTTTGGATCAATAAACAATGAAATAAACAAAGAGTTTTCTGAAATAATGACAAAGGAGCTTGAGATGAGTCATATGTGTGAACTTTCTTTTTAGGATTGCAAATAAAATGATAAGATAGTGGTATTTTCATTAGTCAAGAAAAGTATGTTAGCGATCTAGTTAGTAAGTTTTATATGACCACTGCGAGGGGAAAACCTACTCTTATGGCAACCAATGAAGCCTTGAATAAAGAAGACATGTCAAAAGATATCGATCAAAAACTATACAGGGAAATGATTGGATCACTACTCTATTTAATTGCGAGTAGGCCTGAAATCATGCATAGTGTCTGTCTCTGTGCAAGGTACCAATCTCAACCCAAATAGACCCATTTAAAAGCTGTTAAATGTGTCCTAAGATATGTTAAACACACTTTAGACTATGGTCTATTTTACCCTAAAAATGATTCATTTGATTTAATCTCATACTATGATGCTGGCTATGCTGGTTGTAAATTAGACCGAAAAAATACAAGTGGAACTTGTCACTTTTTAGGACATTCTCTGGTTTCCTTATTTAGTAATAATCTATATATTATTTCATTATCAACAACTGAAACAGAATATATCTCTGCTGCTTTGGCATGTTTTCAAGTAATCTATATGCAAAAGACCCTAAAGGATTTTGGATTAAATATTTCAAATAACCAATTTATCGTGACAATACAAGTGCAATACATTTATCCAAAAATCCTACTCATCATAGCAGAACCAAACATATTGATATCAGACATCATTTTTCTAGAGATAATATAAGTAAATAGATTATTTCTCTTGAATTTATCAACATTGAGAATCAAATAGCTGATATTCTAACCAAACCCTTGAATCAATCAACCTTTACTAAATTTAGAAAAGAACTAGGTATTTGCTCTATAACTGAGATATAGAATGTAGATATAGTAACATATATATTTAAATAAATAAAGAAAAATAAAAATTGTCAAAATTTCCATAAGGATGTTGACATACAACGGTAAAATTTAAAATTTGATTTTCCTTCTAAAATTAGTTTGGTTATTATATATTCTCCATGTTTCGAATTCTTCTGTCTTCCACTTCATTTCTCTCTATAATAAACTTCTGAGAATATAAATAATGGTCTCCTCTTCCAAATCAAACCAAAATGCGACTTTTTCTTTCCCTTCTCCTAATCCTTGTCCATTTCATCTAACTACACTGGCCCGAGTCATGAAGATAGAGGAAACTTTGCACTCTGCAAATGATGACTAAGTTGCAAGTCATGCAAATAAAGATGGCTAAGGAACAAAAAAAACAAGGCCTGGAGAATCATGCGGAGCCAATCGTGATTGAAGATGACTCCTCTAATATTCATATTTATAATCCATCAAGAAGACGACAGAGAAGAAGAAGAAGTGCAATGGACGAAGACGATAAAGTCATTTGCGTTGGAGAAGTCTGTTTTGATAAATGTGGTAATTTGGTCAAACAATGTCGCAACTTTTGTCTCCATTTCCCAAATTGTTCGATTCACAAGTCACCAATTATCAAAGACTCTCATTAGATTGTTTTTATGTTAATGTTTTTATATGTTGTGTGTATTTATATATATTTATGTTTATATATGTAATATAACAATATATATATATATATATATAATAAAATTATATTTACGTTTCGCTTAATTATACTTCGTCGTTAATATTTAGTTCCAAAAGTATTAGTTTAAGGGGGAGTTATGTAGTTTAGGATTAGTTTTTGTTGATGACAATGAGGGAGAATTATAAAATAGGGTAGGATAGCCAGGCCATTAGTTAGGCTTAGATTAAGGGGGATTTAGTGGAATAAAGTGGAGTTGTTGGAATAAGGGGAAGTCAGAGTAGAATCAAAGTTAGGTGGAGCATATTTTATAAATATTGGTTGTCATCATCAAAAAGTGAAAGATTGTTAGTTCCTGAGATGATGGTTTTGATGAAAACAACCTTAGGACTTGTTATAAAATATAAATACTAATATTCTTATCTATATATGTATGTATGTATGTATGTAGGATATATACGTTAGAACCTCTATTGTTGGATTTTAGTAACAACTACTATACAATTATGCCAAAGAATCTCTAAGCTAATTTGCAGGTATATGGGCATCAAAAAAAGATAAACAAATACATTCAAAATGAAGATACATAGTACAAAAAAGGATGAAAGTATGTATATGGAGATACAAGAAGAGATACACACGATAGAGACAAGACGAAGATGATAAACAAAGTATTATTAGTCATAGAGTGTCGTGTCTAGAGTTTATAAATGTTAAAATCTACTCCAAATGGTATACACACATATATATTCATATTTTAAATGAAAAATTAAGTTTTCAGAAATTTTTTATGGAGTGGGACTCGAACTGGGTCATTAGTTTAGAAGGAAAGTGCTCTAACTAAATGAGCTATGATAATTTTTGTTAAAGTTTATAATTCAACCGGTTGAATAATACCATTCAAATGACTGAATGCTGAAACAAAGCATAAATTTTTATGCAGTTTCAGTCGGCTGAATGAATTCATTCAGACGGCTGAATTAGGTCAAAAATAGCCTATTTCTTTGCTGTTTTTGCTTTTTAAAATTCAAAAGGCTGAATAAATTCATTCAGCTGGTTGAATATTTTCAACGGCTATTTTTTTATGAAAAGACACTTCTTTTCATCGAAGAGAAACATCTTCAAACCAACAGTTGCACCTATTTCTTTTCATTGTTACATTTCAACAAAGATTGCAACTTTTTAATCTCTATAAATAGATTTCATAATTCAGCAAACAATTCACCGAAACTAATTTTAATATTCTTGAATTCTTATCTATTCTCTATTTTCCAACTGCACTTAAACTGCTTACATCTCTGATCGTTGATCACTCATCTTCCACTATTCTCAAACTTATTACACTATATATCAAAAAGGAGAAGATAATAGGAGGATTGTACTTAACTGACTTATCCGTGCTATTTAAAAAGCATACTACTGTCAGATACTTTTGTTATTTGTGAAGAAGTCCTATTCAGTTTCTTAGGTGGTAGAAGTCCTATTTAGTTGCTTAGGCGGTAGAAGTCCTGTTCGGTTGCTCAGGCGGTGTAAACATATTCCTCCGGGTTGAGTGAGGGTTGCTAGTTTAATTCCATAAGGAGACTGGGACAGGATGTAGTACGAAAGTTCAAACCAGTATAAAAATCTCTGGTGTCATTTACTTTACTGCTTTTACTATTTACTTATTCCACACAAGTAGTTTACTCATATTACACGATTCTATTGCACAACCTTCATTTGGTATCAGAGCATTGTAATTTGGTATCAAAGCTTGGAATTCTATCAATCATCGCAACATCATAAAATAATGGCCAGAAAAAGATCCAATCGAAATACAACAAGCAATATCCATGTCAAAGCCACCAATAAGGACTACATAAAGCTACTTTCTAATTTACAAATTTCAATAAAATATAATAATGAATTAGTTAGTATAAGCGATAAGATTTCACAGCTTAATTTTATTATTTTAGAAAAGATGAAATCTGTTAAACTTGAAAATGAGAAATTGAAAAATGAGAAATTAAATTTAGAAAATCAACTTGGTATTTTGAAAAATAATGTTGAGGCTCTTAAAGATTTTCTAGATGAACACAATACTTTATTTGAAAATGAGAAGGAATTTTTTTCAAAAGAAATTACGGATTTGAAAAGACAAAATGATTTATTACAATCATCTTTTGATAATTTAGAATCTCGAATTTTTCTTCTCAAAAATGAGAACTGTACGTTAAAAAGGAGAATTCTAAATTAAACAAGCAAATTGATATTTCGAAAAACAATAATATTTCTTTTGAAAACAATAATTGTGACTTTAAAGCTAAATTTGATAAACTTAATACTGAAGTCATAAAATTTAATAAAGGAAAAAACGATTTAAACATGATTTTATCTAGTCTATACCTATATATGATAAAAGTGGTTTATGATATAATAAAACTGATCGTAGAAATAGCACTGGATATGCTTTCATGTATAGTAAAAATGTTAATGGTAGTACTAAATTTCGAGTAAAGTCTAAATCCAGTTTTTATAGAAATTCAAATACTGCTATGACTAATAATGTTTATAATTTCTCTAAAAGTACAAAGTCATTGACTGGAAATATGAATAAAAATTATCTAAGCATTTTGATTCCTGTTAATTGGAAAAATAGAGAAAAATACACTAATGATTATTTTGATATGGTAGTTAATAATGAAAATTATATATATAAAGGTTCAGCCACACCCAAATGGGTATGGATTTCCAAGATTTAACCCCCCGAACCCTAACATAGAAAGTGGGTTCAAAAGTGTTTATTATTTATTGTAGGTACTCGGAGAAACAAAAGGAAAATGATAGATTTTGGAATTTTAAAGGATGTTCCATACGTTTAATAGAATTACGTGCTTACAATGAAATATGGACTTCAGAAAATATACTAAAATCTATTTAATTTTTCTCCATATTAATTTTATCCCGCTATTTACAAGATATTTTATAAAATTTATTATATTCCGTTATTCTTTTGATAATGACAAAGGGGGGAAATTCATATGCATATTGATAGAGGGAGATGTTATACTTTGGGTGAGATGTTATACTTAGGTGGAGCTTTAAATATATTAATATTATTTTATATATAGAATGAATTTTTTTTTAAAATGTATAGTTGTCATCATCAAAAAGGGAGAGAATGTTAGAACCTCTATTGTTGGATTTTAATGAAAACAACTGTACAGTTATGCCAAAGAATCGCTATGCTAATTTGCAGGTGCATGGGCATCAAAAAGAGTAACCAAATACATTCAAATTAAAGATACACGGTACAAAAAAGGATGAAAGTATGTATATAGAGACACAAGAAGAGATATATACGATAGAGACAAGACGAAAGTGACAAACAAAGTATTATTAGCCATAGAGTGTCGTGTCTAGAGTTTACAAATGTTAAAATCTTCTCAAATAGTATACACACATACACATCCATATTTTAAATGAAAAATCAAGTTTTTCTAAAAAATTGCATGAAGCAAGACTCAACCCGGGTCATTAGTTTAGAAGGCAAGTGCTATAACCAAATGCGCTATGATAATTTTTGTTACATGCTATAATTCAGCCGGCTGTATAATACCATTCATATAGCTGAATGCTGAAACAAAGCATAAATTTTTATGCAGTTTCAGCCGGCTGAATGAATTTATTCAGACGGTTGAATTGGGCTAAAAATAGCCTATTTCTTTGCGGTTTTCGATTTTTAAAATTCACAAGGCCGAATATTTTCAACGGCTATTTTTATGAAAAGGCACTTCTCTTCATCGAAGAGAAACATCTTCAAACCAACAGTTGCATCTATTTCTTTTCATTGTTACTTTTCCACAAAGGTTGCAAATTTTTAATCTCTATAAATAGATTTCAGAATTCAAGAAACCATTCACCGAAACTAATTTAATATTCTTGAATTCTTATATGTTGTCTATTTTTCAAACTGCACTCAAACTGCTTATATTCTCTGATCATTGATCACTCTATCTTCTACTATTCTCAAACACACAATATATCAAAAAGAAGAAGATTATAGGAAGATTGTACTTAATTGACTTATCTGTGCTATTCAAAGAGCACGCTACTGTCAGATACTATTGTTATTTGTAAAGAAGTCCTATTCGGTTGTTTAGGCGGTAGAAGTCCTATTCGGTTACTTAGACGGTAGAAGTCTTGTTCGGTTTCTCTGGCGGTGTAAACTTATTACTCCCAGTTAAGTGAGGGTTGCTAGTCTGATTTCAGAAGGAATCTGTGATTGGACATAGAACAGGAGTTCGAACCAGTATAAAAATCTCTGTTGTCATTTACTTTACTGCTTTTACTGTTTACCTACTTATTCCGCACAAGTAGTTTATTCATATTACACGATCCTATAACACAGTCACCTTCATTTGGTACCAGAGTATAGTAACTTTCAATATATGCAGGTACTGAGAATGAAGACTATACAGTATAAAGATTCAACACTATGTATAGAGATTCAAGGCGGATGAATTCAAGATTGAAGAAACCAAGATTGAAGACTCATGGGTATCAAGAGTTCAAGATATCAAAAGTTCAAGCAAGATAAGTAATAGAGTCTAGATTTATGTTAAAATTTCATAATAGCACTAAGATCTTTATTCGGATTTTAATAATGGAATGGAATCCACCTTCTCGCTTTAATAGTGGGATGGAAACCACGATTTATTTAGCGGGATGAAACCCATGACCTTCTCTAGTGGAATAGAATCCATGAAATTTTCAAAATGATTTATTTTAAATATATTTTTTCAAAAACTTTTTAAAGTCATCTCTCTAAGTTTAAATATTTTAGCCTTAAACTATTTTTATTATCTTTTATATCTTGATTTTGAAATCATCTCTTGTTTTTAAAATATCTCCTAGTTTTAATATTATAAGCTTTAAACCTCAAAAATATATTCTATACTTAGTTTTTAATATTAATTTTATATTATAGATTATATATTTTTAAGATTACTTTCTCTTTTATAAGTTCAAACTATATTCAAAATGGTTTTAAAACTTCAGTAATTGTTTTGAAAAATTTTTAAAAAGAAAATCTCTTTTAAAAACAAAAATCAATTTTCATAATTAACTAGGGTATGTCGACATACCCCATCCCCCATGTCGACATGGTGACCATAGAAATTCAAACTTCAAATTTTCAAATGAAGAGTGTCTATTCATCATAACCTTTCACGAATGGACATGACTGTTGTTCTTCTATAAATACCAGTTGTTTTCAACGAATTTTAAGTTAGTTTTTATTCATTTATTCACACCTTCTTCTCCACTCAAATATTCTCTTATATTTTAACAAAACTCTGTCGAAATCCTAAGTAAATCAAACTTGATCTTCTCTAGTTTGATTCCCTGCAACTCTCTCTCAAAGATCTCGGTGTTATTTAGAGTTATAGGATCATTTGTAATCAAAGATCGAAAGATCGAAGTGTATCGGGTCTGTCTATCTATCAAAGTGATATTGAAGATGGTGTGATTGTTGCATGTAAATTAATTGGGTGTGATTGTGGCCCGTAAATCAATTAGTTGATCATGTAGCCTAGTTAAATCAAGAGAGTTTGCCCTGGACTCGAAGGTAGGAGGGTGTATCTCGTGGTCTTAAAATCGAGGTTGTAATATCGATATTATATTTGAAAAGAAATCTGCACAATAAATTATGTGGGACTGGATGTAGAGTAACTCCGAACTAGTATAAAATTCTGGCATGTTCTTTCCTTTACCGTTTTTATTTACTATTTGCATCTGTGCATAATTCTATGATTGTTTCTGTGTTTGTGAATTGCATCTATTTGGATTTAATTTGAAAAGATTTCAAAAAGATTCATAAAATTAATTAAACACTATTCACCCCCCCTTTAGTGTTAATTCTACCTTAAGATCCATAATCCGCATTTTCAACATGGGTAACAGGTTTACTTAGAGAGGAGGTAAAAAAATTCCTACATAAAGTAAGCTTGACAAGATTTTCACCAATTTTTTGTTCCAGTCTTTGTTTCCCTAACACTAGTGCCAATATCTTACCACACTCCATAAGTGACCGTTGTCCTATGCTAATACAATTACATATGGTGCTTCTAACCTGAAAAATATTCCATTTAAATTTAACAACATGTGACATATTTTTCTAGTTATGAAGAAGCAGCGGCAAGTGCTTGGTCAATTGATAATGCAGGTAATTAACTATTTAAATTATTATAAAGGCTGAAATAAGTCAAACTTTCACTTAAGCAATGGAATAATGGTTGAGTGTCTCTAAATGAGATTATTAGTCAATTAAGAGAATATAATAATAGATTATATGAGCGGTTGCTAGAAAGTTCCTCGATAAAAAAGTGGTGCATGACTACAAAATAATCTCTTTCAACTAGAATGAACCTTGTATAATCATGCTCTCTATGACAAACAAAAATCTAAAATTAATTGGTTGAAACATGGGGATCAATGCACAAAAAAAATTACTCAAAAATGTCAAGCAGTAGAAATAGAAAAGCTCTTAGTGTGATATTAAATGAATCTGGTCAACCTGCTACATATTCGGCTACTATCTAAGCAATGTCAATTTCTTATTTTTAGAGCCATATAATGCAGCAATGGTGGTTAATAATTTTGATAATATCATTTGTAAGAAAATACTGTCAAACTCTACTAGGAAATTCCTGGAATTAGAAGTTAGCGATGAGGAAATTAAATTAGCCGCTCTCCAAATCAATGAGGACAGTAGTCCAAGGACTGATGGACTGGGCTTAAAATTTTATAAATATCGTTGGGGCCTTATTAAAACTGATCTAGCAGCATCTGTTAGGGACTTATTATAAAAAAAATTAGTCATACTTTTATCACTTTTGTCCCTAAGAAAGACAATGCTTCTTCCATTTCAGATTACCATCCTATATCTTGTTGTAATGTACTTTATAAGATTATTTCAAATATCATATGTGGTAGGATCAAAGAGTAAACGAATGAGCTAAATTTTACAAATCAGAACGCCTTCATTCGTGGGAGAAATATTAGTGAGAATTTTCTATTTGCCCATGAGATAGTAAGAACATTTAATAGGAAAGGTTCTAGTAACTGATGCTTGAATGTGGACTTACATAAAGCACATACTTATGTATCTACCCTAACTTTTTCCATAAGTATTGAGAGCAGCCCCCATGGTTTTATAAAGAGTAATAGAGGCTTAATATAGGGAGATCCGTTTTCTCCCTATCTCCTTGCTATAGTTATGGAATTTCTGTCTTTATCTCTTGAGTTAGAGTATTTAAGGGCCAAAATGTATCCTATTTACAAATGTGATCCTATCATTAATCATCTTATCTATGCTGATGGTCTTCTCATTTTTGTCAAAGCATGCCTAAACACTGTAGCCACTTTTAAGAGGGTTCTGTCCAGTCTAAAAGATAAGGCTGGCCTGGCTATAAATGAGCAAAACCTAACTGTTTTTTCGCAAAGGCGTGCATAGAAAACATTTTTTTTTAATATATCTTAGTTGTTCTATGGAAAATTTTCTTATAATATACTTCGGAATTCCTCTAAGCAGTTCGAGTTAAAATTTTCAAACTTTAACAGACTGCTTGACAAACTTTAACAGACTGCTTGGTAAACATCATAAAATTAGTTGGGACAATGTTTGCAAATCAAAAAATGAGGGGGTCACAGGGTTAAGGAAAATTCAGGATATACAAAATTTAATTTCTATAAAAATTATTATGCAAATTATTGGAAAATAATAATTTATGGGCAAAATGGACGTGGAGTAGATATTGTTATAAAAAAATTTCTACATTATAACTAAAGACACTAATTCTTCTATTACTTGGAAAATAATTCTTAGAGCAAGTGAGAGTAGCAGAGGCCTCATAAATAAGAATTTGCGAATGGAAGAGTTGCTAATATTTGGTTTGATCCATGGCTACATGGTGAAACTCTCGTTCATATGCAAGGCTGGCAGTATATGAGCAAGGTTGGAGGTAGTAATAAAGAAGTTTCTGCATTGATTTCAGGATCTAACTGGTGTCTTAACTCGTCTAGCTTACACCTCAATATATGTAATACAATTAAAAACATTAGCATAGACAAGGATAGAAATGAAGGTTATTGGTGGCGACTTCCTACAATTAATGTAAATTCTCTATTAAGTCGGCTTGGGACAGTATGACATTTAAATCACCCAATGTTTAATGGCATCATCATATATGGAATATTGTTTATGCTCCTAATATGTCCACTTGCACTTATTTTGCGTTATTAAACATGTTGAATATGCAAGTATATGATTTTTTTTATGATAATAAACACACACACATATATATATATATATATTTAAATCTATTTGTTAATGTACTATTTTATTTTCATAGAATTAAATAAATATTTGCTGAATAAAGTAAATAACACAGAGTTTAAATTCAAACATATATTTATTACAATTTTGAATAGTACAAATTTGGGCTCTCACTATATATATACAATTTCAATTACAATACAATTTCAATCACATCACAATTATCATTTACATATGCACCTCAATACGTTTCACTCATTCACTCGTATTTTATCTTCAACTTCATTCCAAATTGAATCCAGCATCCGAGCTCTGTACAAAAATACACAATGACGCAGTAAAATTGAAAATAAAATATTTTTGTAGTGTAAAATAAAATGTAAATTTGAAAATATTATTTGCCTCAGTTATCTAGGTTGTTCGTCATCATTTATTTTTGAATTCAACGTACACGAATAGCTTGTGACATGCACAGTGTATCACTGTACATGCCATAAGGCCATGCACACCGATATACACTTGATAAAGTTACAGAGACATGTGAGCACAAGGTCAAACCCAATCAAAAGCCGGGTTAAACTCAAGTGCAATACAAATAAATTCACGACACGAGCACAAGGTCAAATCAGAGCTATAAGCTGGATCAACACAGGTGCAAACAAAATGTACAAGTTTAAGAAAATGGTCAAGACAACTAAAACAAGCTCGACCAAAATTCATTGCGTACACTTAAAAATTGCTCGACGCACAATGAAACTGCGCCAGACCAAGCTAATGAACAACAGAGATGTGTGCACATACACTAGACTACAAAGAGACAAGGCTAGGACTTCCACTACATATGCATACATACATGAACCACACTGACTCAATTCAAATACAACCAGAAAAATTCAGACATGATCAAAATACATTATGCAAATACACATAGTCAGCGCACATGAGTTCAAATGAAAATTCAGTGCCGACCAAAATTGCATCAAGACTCAAATATCATATGTACAAAATCAATGCAACAAAGTGAACATGCAATCAACCAAAACATCAACTCAATTCACAACCAAAGACCAGCTAATCCAGACAGTATGTAGACATCAAGTAGATGAGCAAGGCTGCAAAGATACATCATGAAACCAGAGTGCATAGCATCTATACCAGACTTATATATGAATGACTAAACCAACCAAACTCGAACAATATATGCAATGCACAGTTAGAACCAGATCAATATCAGTAGACAGTGCAATGAAGACCACAAGACTCAAGTCTACAACATAACAACATGAAGTCTAATCATAACTCGAATGCCACCAGACAATAGAAAATTCTACATGAAGTCAAAAGGAAAAAGTTTCCAAATGCTACAAAATATTTTATTGGAAAGAACAACAAAACCTGAACCAGTGAATCACATAACAACTCACAACAGATTGAAAATGCACAACTAACTCGACTGCAATATCAAAGAAAAAATGGTTACAACAAATCACAATGCAGACTCAAATATCAATGAAAACGAAATAGTGACTCATGGAAATGCAGACACAAAAATATACGAATTCAAACAAAGTCAAGTTAAATGCCAAAGTCATGGAACGGCAGCCTCAACATCAAAGACCAGACTCAAAGTACATAAAGCAGTGAACTATATATGCAGTGTTCGAGACAGAAGTCAAAATCATAGTAGTATCAAGTGGCCAATGTCAAGAGAATAAAGTTAGGAAGGTCAGCAGCAGGTTTTACAATTCAAATCAAAGTGGCCGAAGTCAAAAGCCAACAAATCGTGAAAGTTAGAAAAATGAAAACGTCCAGATTGTCACAGTACGAAAATCAAGCCATGGTGGCCATGAAATCAAACAAGCTGTGACAATAAAGTAATAAAGAATTATATGATTTGAATAAGTCAGAAATCATCACAAACATTCAACTTAAATCGAATGGCCCAACAAAATCATTGACGAATTCAAATAAATCTATACGAACGAAAATATAGGAATTCGAATCCTACAAAACGCAATCTTCATCGGCATGTAAAAACCATTCGAGTTCAAGCAAAAATGAATAATCATTCAACTCGAATCAAGATCGAGTTGAAGCAAGTTAATGAGTAAAGCAGAAAAGCATAAATTACATAGCAGATTTTACGAATTGAACTCGATCATCGAAGTAGCCGAAGCAAGCTACAAGGAGGCGGTCAATCGACAGAGCAAGGAAAGCAAAATCACATATTCGATCAACCAACTAAAGTTGGCAGCTTCAACAAAGTAAAAGCCTAAATTTGGAAAAGAAACGAACAAAGACAAAGCAGCCATTTTTTATCGCAAATGAAAGAAGACATGGCTAATAGAAATAAAAGAGAGAAGGGGAACATTTTATTGCATATTTAATTTACATTGGTCCGGTTTCTTTTATATTGGGCTTTAACTTTTAGGGTTTTATTGTTTATAATCGTTTTAAATTTGTATTTTTCTGTTAAACATTTGTGATTTCTAGTTGTTTCACTAGGGAACGAATTACAGTGGGGTAGTTCGAGAACTCGCAACTCAGTGGCTGAGTTGTGGCGGTGTTTTGAGCATAGAGATAGCTTAGTCAATAGCGGGTGTCGTAAGTTTACGTGTGTAAGCGTCTGACTACTTAATTTCTAGTAGAAACCTTGGGGCAGCATGTAGACAGGGTTTTTCCGAAGCTGGGTAAATCTGTGTGTTCTATTTCTACATTTTTTATTATTCTGCTATGATATGTGCTGCTGTTACATGACTATTATCTGTGCTAAGATTATTTTGTATACTTCCGCATTAAATTTTTATAATTGATAGTATCACCCAATTCACCCCCTTCTAGGGTGAAATCGATCCTACAAAACAAACTTAACACTCTGGACAGAATTAGAAAATGAAATGGTAAAGTTTCACCAACATGTGGGTTTTGTAAAACTGCTGATGAAACAAGAGATCATTTTTTGAATGTGTTTTCTCAAAAAACATATGGACTTAAATCAAGTAGAGATTTAACATAGACTTCCTAATGAATGCAAATCTACTAGATCATGTGAATGCTATTTCAACTAGTCTGCTAATGGGATCTCAACATGGCCATTATTCTTTATTTTTTGGGATTTGCGAAAAGGAGTTAGTAAGCTGGGATTAGTTCGAGGCAATTTAGGAGACAAACATGTCTTTGTTTCTTGGTTTCCAGTGGGTCCTCTTATGAGTTTGTTAATAGGATATTATTTTCCTATACGCTTAGTTTTTTTATGCATTCTCTTGCACCTTTAGTTGATATTATGCATCATTACGTGTGAGTTTTGAGGCAAGAGTTTTCCTTTCACTTGTTTTGAATTTGTTCAACTAAAGTTGTATAAACTCCTATATGTATATAATAAAGTACCAAGTTTCAAACAAATTTATTAGGAGAAATAATTTATCGATTTTAGTTACTAATGTGTTCATATTAATAAGTATTGAATCGATGTATACAAAGTACTAACTCCTTAAATGTTACTAGTTAACATGTATCGAGAAAAGATATCGATATGTCTATTGAGACCAGTGTTCGTAACGCTTTTCATACAATGGGCGATGACTTATTTAACAACTTAGTTAGGAGCGTAATTTAATAAATATGATCGAAGCAGGTTTTATGAATAAAATTTGGAATTTGAAATAAATATGTTGATTTCTAGAAATAAATTGAAATCTTGAGAAGGATAACTTTTTTAAATTTGGAAAATATTTTAAATGAAATAGAGGATGAATATTGGATAAATGAAGTTAAAATATTATTTTGGGAATTTATTCGATAGAAGTATTTATTCAACATAAGTTTAATATTGTTTTATCAAGAAATAATTAAATATTGTACTAATTATGATATTTTGATTTAAATTTCACATTCAAGACTAAGACTATATTTTATGGATTAAAAATGATTTAAATTCTTATTTTAAAAATAAAAATATATGTGTATATAGATTATTTTCAAGTAATTGAAATTTCCTTAGTTTAAAAATTGAATATGGATATCGAAAAGGTATACTAAGCTACATATGATGCTAGAAAAATACTTTCATGGATCAGAAATTTTATAAATGAATTCACATGATTTAAAATATATCTATATGAGTTGATAACATTTCCAAATGAAAGAAATACGGTTTTCTTTCTAAATGTAGCCTAAAACCCTTTATTCACTTCATGACAGGCTAAGTAAAAAAATTATCTCCCTCATTTTCATTCACTAACTCCTTTTTAAAGCTCCTAAAACGTTGTCATTGTAGCGCTAACCTGATCGAAAGCAAAAATCAACAAATCCAATCTTATTTAAGTGTTATTCTAGAAAGGTAAATGCTCTTAATCCATCCTAACCCTCCAATATCTCTTAACTTAAGTTAAATTCAAATTTTAAGTATCATTTTGTGCTAGGCTTGCAAAAGTTTGAGTGAAATTTGGTTAATTTAATCCTTTGCATGCTTCTTGTGATGCTTTAACTTGCTGTATGTGATGGTTTTATGGACGTTTATGCTTGAGTTGATGGAAATATTTATATGAATGTATATAGCTTGTTTCATTGCTCTGATTATGAGAATATACCAAAGACCTAACTCGAAAATCACTCATTTGCTTGTTCATATGTTGTTAGTATATTTTGTGCCTATACCATGTTATAGTACTATTAAAAGCAGGCCACATAATGCTGAAAGATCACCAAAAAAGTTATTGGAATGGTGGGAATTTGCTAGTAGCAAATGCTTCAGACCAATCGACCGGTCATGCCCTAAAGTAAGCTCCAAGTAAAATGCATTTTGGTTATTTATATTTTTGGAACTTTTATTTTAAAACTTGTTTTAATAATTATATGCTTTCTAGCACACAAACACACACACATACATACATGCATATACATACATACATACATACATACATATATCTTTATTAATAGTTGTAATTGTAGGATCGATTTCACCCTAGAGGAGGATGAATAGGGTGATACTATTAATTATAAAAATTATTGCTGAAGTTTATAAAATATTCTCAACACAAATAAATGCAAAATAATAGCAGAACAGAAAACAGAACACATAGATTTACCCAGCTTCGGCAAAACTCTGCCTACGTGTTGCCCCCAAGGTTTCTACTAGAAATTAATCAGTCAGACGCTTACACACGTAAAATCGTGACACCCGCTATCGATTAACCTTAACTCTACACTCAAAATCTTGCCACAACTCAGCCATTGAGTTGCGAATTCTTGAGCTACACACCGTAATTCGTCCCCTAGTCACATGACTAGAAATTACAATGTTTAAAAGAGAAATTAAAAACACTTTAAAACAATAAAATAAATAAAATCTAATTTCAAACATTAAAGCCCAATATCATGTAAAAAGAAGATGGCCCAAAAATTAAAGCATAAGAATAAACTTGTCTTCCTTCTTTTATTTCTGCTTGTATATTACTTCAGCCCGCTTCCCTGCATGGTGAAAATGGCGGCTCGTTCCTTTATTCGCTTGCTCGAAAATTATGGCTTTTCAATTGAAGAAGCGCAAACTTCAATTTGATCAATTGAATATGTGATTTCGCTCCTTGAGCTGTCGATCGACCGTCTCCTTGTAGCTTGCTTCGGCTGCTTCGATCGAATTCGATTTTTTACTCGGATATGTAATTTATCTCCTATGTTCTTCTCATTAGTTCGCTTGAACAAGATCTTGATTCGAGTTGAATGATTATTGTTCTCTGTTTAGCTCGAACTCGAATGCATTATCACTCCGATGATGATTGGGTTTAAATAGGATTTGAATTCCTATTTTCTCGTTCGTTTGAATTTGTAATTTAATTTATCTCGGCCAATGATCTTCGTTTGGATGCTTGAGATTATTATTGACTTATTCAATTCATATTTATTTTGATTTTTTGCTTCTCACGGCTTGTTTGATTTCATGGCCACCACGGCTTGATTTGCAGTTGACTTCGCATTCTCTGATTTTCTGAATATCAAGGCTTTGGGTTTCTGCATTTGAACTTGACATTGTTTATTCATGTTAACAATACTTGACTTGTTTGATTCTTTGCCTTTGACTCGGCACGACTCTGTTTATGCGATGATATTATCTGGCTTTGACTTTGACATTTAACTTGGCATTTTCAGTTCGATAGTGAGTCTGGTTTGGCATTTGTGTTCCATCCCTGATGAAGTTGTAATTTGCATTTGGTTTTGCACATTTGTACATGTCTCTGATGACACTATTCGAGTCTGTGCATTCTACTATGGCTTGATGTCTTGTGGTCTTCATTTTCACACTGCTATGTTTTCACTGGTTTGCATTGGAGTTTTATTGCTTTGAATTGCATACATATATGTTGCTTGGTTTTGTTCATGTACAGTCTACTTGACGTGATTACTTGATGCAGTAGTGTTCTTGTTTGCTGATGATGCTCTGACTGTTGAGGTAGTGCCATTGATATTCGAGTTGCTATGCATTGCATACATGTGAGTTCATATATGTATGTGTTACTGTGCACGATGTTCACTTTCCTATGACATTTGGTTGGTCTTATTCATAACTCCATTTGTAAGTCCGGCTATTTGAACCATTCCTTTCACTTGACAATTTGGTTCATGTTCAGTCTTTGATATACATGTGCAGCATTGATGTTTGTATTGACTTTGATTGCTTGTTTCTCGGACCAGTTGTGGCATTCAAACTTTACTATCATATAAGCTTGATGCCTCGATTTACTTGTGTACTTCATTTGCTCCTCTGGCCACTTGCCGTTTACTGGTCTATTTGGTTCATGCTAGTCGAGTTGGACCAGTTCATTGTATTCATGTGAACTTCATTGTTTTGTTTGATCTGGTTCATGTATATGGAATATGCTCCATTTGTATATCCACTTGATTCTGGTTCACCTTGAACTTCTTGTTGATTTTTGACATTGCACCCGAGTTAAATCCATCTTATAGCTCGGGTTTGACCTTGTGCTCGTGTCATGACTTTATTTTTATTGCACTTGGGATATACCTGGCTTTTCATTTGGTTTGACCTGTACTCACCTATCCTATCAAGTATATATCGGTTTGCACGGCCTTGTAGCATGTATAGTGATACACTGTGCATGTCACAAGCTGTTCGTGTATGATGAATTCAAAATTAAATGATGACGAACAACCCAAATAATCGAGGCAAATAATATTTTCAAAAATACATTTTATTTTACACTACAAAATATTTTCTTTTCAATTTTACTGCGTTAGTGTTTATTTTGCATATTGCTCTGATGCTGGATTCAATCTGGAATGACATTGAAGATCAGTTTTGAGTGAATGAGTGATATGTAGTGAGGACAGTTATGTAATTAAAATGTATTATAATTGAAAATTATATATCTATAGTGAGAGCTTAAATTTGTACTACAAAATTGTAATAAATATTTGTTTGAATAAAATATCCTTTTGAATTTAAATTCTGTGTAATTTATTTTATTTAGCAAATATTTATTTAGTCTATGAAAAATAAAATAGTACATTTACTAATACATTTAAATGAATATATATATATATAAATGTTTATTATCATCAAAAAAAATCATATACTAGCATATTCAACAATAATATCTTTGATGTCTCACTTTTTTTATCAGCTGAACTGCCAAAAACACTCTAATACTAAATCTTAATATCACTGGAAAATATGATTTAACATTTAATTTTTTTTACAAATTCAAAACGTCCGTATTTAAATATTATTAAATCGTAATGTCACTTAAAGATAGGATCTAACAAATAATGTTCTTTTACAAATTCAAAATGTGCACCTACAAATATTGTTAAATCTTAATATTACTTAAAAATCGGATCTAACAAATAAATTATTATTTAATAATATAAGTAAAAATTCAAATTAAAAAAATTTGATGTTGCAATGTAAATACAAAATTTAAACTAATAACAAATGATTTCAAAGCAAAATATTTGATTAAATATTTCTACAAATTATTTTCTCTTATTCAATTATACTAAGAACTTCCTAAGAAGATGTATGGTCAAATTGAATGTAGTCCTAAAAGTTAATACTTCTGTTCATTCGTTTATAGTAATTAATTCTATTTTTTGATTCTTTTTAACTATTAACAAGTGTGTGTTACTATCTTTATCTAATTCAATTAAGTTGGTAAGATTTTAATTTTATATTTTGACTATTACAACTATTTGGACATAGATATAATGATAACTTATTATTATAGATTAAATGAATGCATCTATATTATTTTTTGATGTCTACATGTCGATTTCTATATTTTTCTTGACTTTTGTACCGAGTAAACAATTTAACTATTTAAACATATTTTACTTACCACGTTTCTTAAACGTCCAGTCCAAATTTCACAAAATTTAACATCTTGACTACGGTCTAGTTTGAATAGAAATAGAATATTTGTAGTTTTTCCATGGTCTTGAACGTATTGGATAGAATTATGAAACCTAGGCACCTGGGACAAGAGATGTCAACCCTACCAAGGGAACGAAAATTTCGAAAATCCAAAAAATAAAAATTTCTCTAAACCATGTATATTCATATTTATGATGTACTTTTACATTCCTTTATATGTACTCATAATTTCCTGCATTTTCTTTAAACATGAGTTGTATCTTAATAACTTTGGTGATTTATTTCGAATGATGTAAACCATGAAAATTTAAAACTAAGGTGGGTACTATTGAATGAAAGTGATTTTGAGAATGCATAAATAACTAGATAGATTATATTTAGTTCATTTATAGCGAGAGAGACTATCAAATAAACTAAATTGAATTAGTGTAGAAAAAAAGCATGGATATGTAAACTTAGTGCACTATTTGGGAAAGTTTTATACTTCCACCAAAAATTCCAACTTAACTCAAAGATAAATTCACCAGCACGATAGTTATTACGTATCGATTAGTAAATAGGAACCATGAAAAAACACTGAAACTTTATTGAAGACAAAAGAGTAATTAGAAAGTTACAATGTTTTTTCATGGGTTCCTTTTTATTAATCGATACTTAATAATTATCGCGTTGGTGAATTTATCTTTGAATTAAGTTGGACTTTTTTGCGGAGGTATTAAATTCTCTTAAATGGTGCATTAACTTTATTTATCCATGTTCGATTTTTTACCTAAATAATTTTGGCCAATTTCATTATTTTATCTAGTCTATTACTTTATATTAAAGTAGGAACTTCCATAAACTGACGTGGACTCCTCCGCTTTTCTCATTTCAAAATACCACTTTATTGTTCGCTTCCACGTTTTTTTCCCCTACTACCATTTCGTTATCTGCTTTCGCATTTATTTTTTTCCCCGCCTCATCTCGAACTGCTACACCACGTGGTTCTGCCATATCCCTTCCCTTTCCACGTCATTGCCCTCTTTCTTCCCTAATACGGTAATGTCGAATTCCATCCTCCTCGTCTCCTCCTCTTCCGATTCATCCTCCCCTGCCTCAATGTCACTCCTGTACGCCAAATACTCAACACCGTATGACTCCTTTCCCACTCAGCATCGGTCGTAATGAACTGCCTTTCCGAACCTACAGGCATCGTTCTGGCAATCATCCTGCCGAGTGCCCAACTAAGTATGGCATGCTCTGTCCCCGTCCCCCCTACCGCTTAGTAGGTTGTATAGGTAACTGCTTCCTTCCTCACCATATTAGAAGTTTTATTTTCTTCTGGGATGACTGATTTGCTATCTCCGCCGTCGTCTTCCACCAATTAACATTGTGACTTTGATAATTTTATTTACACCCTACGAACTGTCGAATTTGTCTGACTCTATTTTTCATTTTGCGACGACTTTTCAGATATCCAGCCAGTCGACCCTGAGCATACGACTTCTAATTTTCAATTCATATATACTTTTACTGTGTTGTCTTTGTAACCTAATTTTTCCAAACTGACGATTAAAGGATGTAAAGCTTGGATAGAATTGAACCAATCCTATTGAATTATTAATTGACTAAGGTTTGAGTATGGGAATTATTAATTTGAAACTCTACACTAATAATTGTCAAAAGTCTAAACTATGCATTGTATCTATGTTAACTAAGGCTTGATCACTTACAAGTTACCATGAAATTACTGATGCAGTCATCTTTTGTTTCCCTCTGTTCATGATTTTCTTCCCAAATTGCTGCATTATGGGACTTCAAATTGATTCGACTGTTAAGTGTTTAGCTTATTCCTCTACCTTCACTACAAAGAAAAACTAATTCACGTTAAGTGCTAATTTAGACATGTCCCTACAGCTTCATTCAAAATATATATTACATTGAACATGGACATTACTATTGTTTATTAATAAATGAATATACATATGAACTGCATCTTAAATGTAAAAAAAATTATGCCCACTGTCCATATTTACGCTTTACCAGTTACCTTACTAGATTGTATTCTGTATTTGAAAACCGTTGTTATCCATTGCATGGTTAATGTACCACTTTTGTGGTTTTGGTTTACTTAAAAAGTTATAATACAGAATACTGCTCAACTTGGATAAATAATTTGTTGTCTGTAAACAAGGGTTGTCAACATAAATTATACTACCATCCGACTGGACAATTTACTAATTTGGTTTTCGACGTAAACCCAGTTTTACTGTTTGCATTTCAGATAATGCTTGCCTTAATTTTATTTCCCGCTTATTTACAGTTATTTATATCATATTTTTCTTCTCCTAATATAGTTGAAGACTACCATATTTTTTTACATTCTCCTCCCCATTTTGGTTTTACGTATAATTGACTTATATATTTTATAGGCACAAACTAGTTTTTAACAGTGTTGAAATATGAAAAAAAATGAAGGTAATTGTGGGCTCCTACAACTGTACAATAATCACAGTTTACTAACACTGCAACATTCTGATTGTTTCGATTTTTAGCATAAACAAATGATGTTTCAATTTTACCGCTTCTATTATCGGCAACCTATCATTTACATTACATGCTTAGTTTGCACTATTACTGTCTCATAAATTTTCGATAGATTTTTGATACAGTTCATTTTTGTTCACGAGATTATCTACGAACGCTTCACCCTTATTTAAACAATGATCGTCAACATTAATTACATTACACTCTCATTGCACCAGTTACCACTTTTTTTAAAATCCGGTCTTTACTTGTGCAGGCAATTGACGTTTGTGCTGTGTAAACATAAGCTATACCGATTGGTGCACGGTTTAATTCAGAGCACGCTGCTTTAAGAATTGAAACTACAATCAACGTGCTTCGCTCTATTTTCGCTCAATTTATTACATCTTGCTGAATTGGTAACATTTTCCTTTCTCCTCTTCCTTTTTGACTTTTTGAATCAAATGCATTTCTGCGCTTCAGCTTGAAAGTAGTTAATCCTCTTTTTAGGTTAAGTGAAGCACGAATAACCACGCTTTAGCGTCCATAATGATTTTCATTCAAATTCAGTGATATGTTTGTGTTTAGCGTGTAAGCGTTCCTTAACAAACTTTAGTTTATAAGAATTTCTCCACATTTCAATTTTATACCGTAAATGTCAACTTTGATTTCTCATACACTCATTCCAACGATTTGATCTATCCATATCAGATTGGTCGAATTTGTCTGACTCTATTTTTCATCTATGATGACTTTTCAAATATCCAACTAGCCGACCCTAAGCATACAAATTCTAATTTTCAAGTCGTATACACTTTTCTATGCTGTCTCTTTAAACTAATTTTTTCAAACCGACGGTCAAAGGATGTAAAGCTTCCATGGAATTGAACCAATCCTGTTGAATTAAAGGTGACATAAAAGTTATTTTAAATAAAACAGTGACATTATGAACTATGGAATCCTAACATTTACAAGGATTTTCCATAAAAAATTATAACAAATACCATACTTGCATGGCATACATAATTTATGTCAATATTGGACATGTAAGTAACTGATTGATGCCTTTTGAATAGTGGTTTCCATAAATTTCGCTTTTACCATTATTATGTTTCTAAGAAAATTTTAATTGTTATTCGTTATGTGATAAAAAAATCGAGGACTGAATATGTTATACATTATTTATGATCCTTTGCTAAGCATAAAACACAATTTAAAACTGACTGTTGTTACATACATGCAGGCAATGAGATTCTGCAATAACAATTCAAATGTTTCTCTTTCAAGCCATGCAGCATTAATTAAGGGTTGAGCATGCCACTTATTAATTTGAAACTCTACACTAATAATGGTCAAAAGTATGAACTATGCGTTGCATCTTTACTAAATAAGGATTGATCACTTACAAGTTGCTATGAAATTATTCATGCAGTCATCTTTCGTTTCCCTCTGTTCATGATTTTCTTCTCAAATTACTGCATTCTAGGACCTGAAATTTATTCGAATGTTAAGTGTTTAGCTTATTTCTCTACCTTCACTGTAAAGAAAAACTAATTCACATTAAGTGCTAATTTAGACATGTCCCTACAGCTTCGTTCAAAATATATATTACATTAAAGATGGAGATTACTAACATTTATCAATAAATGAATATACATATGAACTGCATCTTAGATGTTAAAAAAACTTATGTCCACTGTCCATGTTTACGCTTTACTAGTTAACATTACTAGACCGTATTCTCTATCTGAAAACTATTGTTGTCCGTTGCATGGTTAATGTACCCACTTCCTGGTTTTGGTTGACTTAAAAAGTTATAATACAGAATACTGCACAACCTGGATAACTATTTTCCTGCCTATAAAAAAGGATTCTCAACATAACTTATATTACCGTCCAATTGGACAATTTACTAATTCGATTTTTGACGTAAACCCGCTTTTATTATTTGCATCTCAGATAATTCTTGCCTTAATTTTAGTTTCCAATTTTTTATAGTAGTTTATATTACATTTTTCTCCTTCCAGTACAGTTTAAGATTATCATATCTTTTTAACCTTTTCCTCCCTTTTTTGGTTTTACGTATAACTAACTTATATATTTTATAGGCAGAAACCATTTTTTAATGGTGTTTGAAATTTGAAAAAAAAATTAAAGTAAATTGCAGGTTCCTACAACTGTACAATAATTACAGTTTACTAACACCGCAACATACTAATCATTTCGATTTTTTAGCATAAACAAATGATGTTTCAAATTTGCCCCTTCTATTATCGGCAACCCCTCATTTACATTACATGATAGGTTCGTACTACTGCTGTCTCATATATTTTCGACAGATTTTCGACACAATTCATTTTTGTTCATGAGTTTATGTATGAATGCTTTACAACTTATTTACTTCAATTTTTTGCTTTTGGTATATTTTTAATGCAATGTTATTGCTAACCATTTTGCTACATGTAAACAAGGATCATCAACTTGAATTACATTACACTATGATTGCACCGGTTACCTCTTTTTCTTAAACCCGGTGTTTGCTTGTGCAAGCAACAGGCGTTTGTGATGTGTAAACATAAGCTATACTAATTGGTGCACGGTTGAATTCAGAGCACGTTGCTTTAATAATTGAAACTACAATCAACCTGCTTGGCTCTGTTTTTGCTCTAATTTATCACAGGTTGCTGAATTGGTAACAGTTTTCTGTACTCCTCTCCCTTTCTGAATTTTTGAATCAAATGCATTTCTGTACTTCAGCTCGAAAGCGGTTAATCCTCTTCTCGGGTTAAGTGAAGCACAAATAACCACACTTTAGCATCCATAATGCTTTTCATACAAATTCTGATATGTTTGTGTTTTGCGTGTAAGCGTTCCTAAACAAACTTTAGTTTATAAGAATTTCTTAATATTTCAATTCCAAACTGCAAACGTCGGCTTTGATTTCTCATATACTCATTCCAACGATTTGATCTATCTATATCATATTCAATGATCGGAGTTTTAGTTTTCATTATTTCAAGGACATAACATTGTCATCTGTACTTACGCATGGGCCTCCTTACATTTTCATAACGCAAATGATTTGTATGCGATTATCCTAATGTTAGGTGTGCCATGCGTATCGCATATACAGGATTATATTTTTTAACCATCATCATTTTATTTATCTGACAAAACTAATAATGACGAACTGATAGATGACGCAAACAAATTAGAGGAAATTATAGCAGAATTTTTTTCTGATAACAAGGTGAAAACTAGAGAGGGGAAAACATTTTGTGCAAATTATATGGGGCCGAAAACATATCCACCATTCCCTAACCAAACTTGGACTAATATTGCATGTAGTTTAGATAAGTATATAGTTTGAGTTAATCAAAATTACGGTAGGGGTTTATGTATTGCATTCTTATTTTCTGTTCATTACCATTTAAACTATGCACAGATGATGAACTAAAGATACAACTGTGCATATCAACTTTGCACAAGTCCTTTTGAATAATTATGTCTTTGAATGCTAATTTCTTTTAATATTTGATGTCCACCTCTCAGTGCAATGAATCTGTTTCTCGGCAGACAAGGTTTATGAATACCCAGTCTATAGGTGCAAGAAAATAAGGTTTATGAGTACCCAATGTATGGGTCCAACTATAGCCGTCTTCCCTATTTTTCGTGGTTTTGTTCATTCCTACCTTCCTATTTTAATTGACTAAAAACATGACTAGTTTCTTCTCTATTTGTGATGCTGCTTTCGAGCTGTCCTTACTTTAGGGTAGTAAAGTTAATTAGATGAATATTGCACATGCTGTTCTTTTTCTACTGCTGTATTACGATTTTTGTTTACCCTTCCTTGGCCGTATGGTCTAACCAAATATAACCATTACTATTATTTTTTTAAACCCTTTTCTTTCCCACCAGCTGTCCTTGAATAAGCGCACTCGTCATATCCAAAGTCAATAGGCTGTGTGGTTGCTTTTGATGCCAGACAGCAGCATATCACACACGCGTGCATGTCAACAGTTGGTACACATACTTCATCTACCATCTTTACACACATTGTTCTACCATTTACAACTGTCTTAATGTTTCTTTACATTCTTCATGCTGGTATACTGAAATTGCGCTGACTGTCATGAGGTTGAACTAATTTATAAACTCAGATATGCAAGTCTGCAAGAGCGAGATGTAGATTGCTGCTGGCGTGGAAATGGCCAAAAAGATATCATACAACCAGATGAATGCAGTGCAGCCACTTTGTCATGATTTCATAAACATGTCCCTGTATAATTTCGCTTTCTTTGCTGACAACATGAGGAGGATGCTATCAAACTGATTTCTATTGAGTGATCTTACCATCGCCAGAGTTAGTCCATTTTACTACCCGCTTTTTTTCCTGTCTGACTACACTTACTATGCACAACCGTTTACGAAATGCTATTCTCTGTTTGTAGTTTGTCAGATAAATCGTCATCACAGACATCGAACACCGAGGCACAAAACAAGGAGAAAAGCAGCTATAGGTATGACTGATTTTATTCTTCATCTGCTGATGGACATTGACAGAGCTAAATACGCCTTCTTTACAGTATGGGTGTTATGGGCTTTGAATGTTCTTATCATTTTTGATTTTTATAGCAGAAAAACACAGCCTGACAGGATGTCCCATCGACTTATTTCTGACATCATTTGACTCGGCTCAAAGGGGGAACAACATACCTATGTTTGCTGCTTCACATTGTACCCGTCTTTCTACACTTAGGAATTATGGGCAGCGTATGTAACACACATTAACTTGGTTATTATAAAATGCATTGACTGTTCAAATCTTTTCTAAATTTGTTGGCTAAATATGCAGATAAAATGTTTTCGGCGCACAGTTTTGGTCCTCCTATATGTACATGTTCGTACTGTGGAGCATTGCTTTGGTTTGAAGAAAGGGTAAAAAAGGGGAGTACGAATTCAAATCCAAAATTTTCAATATATTATCGGAAGGGAAAGGTTTAGCCACTATCCTACCGACCAACCCCCGATTATTAAATGGATCTTCTAGACTTCAATGGAGGTTCTGTCTCAAAGGGATTTCGACAAAATATACGAGCTTATAATTCTATTTTTGCTTTCATGTCAATGGGTGGGAATGTTGATAACTCCATAAACAATGGTTGTGGTCCATATTTTTTCAGATTAAATGGTCAGAACTACCACCGAATTGGCTCGCTTTTGCCTATGACGGGTAAACCAAAATTTTCTCGGTTATATTTTTACGACACCAGTAATGAAGTCAGTAACCGAGTTTCATCATGTGGTGAAAGTAGGACGCAAAATTTAGATGTTGGTATTGTCAACAATCTAATACGCATGTTCAACAACTGCAGTGAGTTGGCCAAAGTGTTTAGGATGGTTAGAGATAGATTTATGGGTTGGAATACCAGGCTATCACCGTTAGACTATTGAGGAGACGTTATAGGGATGGACGACGGTACAATTTACCTACCACGTCAAAGATTGCATCGTTGATTGATTACTCAAATGTGAATTCATGTGGCTGTCGTGATATTGTGATTGAAGATAGAAATGGAGTATTGAAAAGGGTTAGTGAAATGCACCCTTCTTTTATGTCCATGCAATATCCACTTTTATTTCCTTATGCCGAGGATGGTTTCAGGTGTGATATAGGATATAGATTATTTGACGTATGTTTACAAACTAAAAGACAGACCATGACGATGCGAGAATATCTTATTCAACACAGATTACAAGATTGCCCGGTACTGTTGTGGGGTGGTAGGCTTTTCCACTTGTTTATTGTAGACAGTTGCACATGTATTGAAGAAGACAGGCTGTCGTGGGTAAAGAGTAACAAAAGTACGTTAAGATGTGAACTGTACAGGGTCTGCAAGATGCTATTACGGCTGGTGACAAGAGTGCACGTGTAATAGGAAGAAAGTTTATTCTACCATGCTCTTTCACAGGAGGTCCAAGGTACATGGTGCAAAACTACCAAGATGTTATGGCCATCTGTTGGCGGGCGAGATCCCCAGATTTTTTTGTAATGTTTACGTGCAACCCGAAGTGGCCTGAGATTGAAATGGCTTTAACAAACATTCCCAGTCATAAAGCTGAGGATAGACCAGACATTGTTTCCAGTGTTATCTATATGAAGCTTATGGAGCTGCTGCACGACATAAAGACAGAATGTCATTTTGGAAAAGTCAAAGCACGTAAGTTTGACAAATTGTTGCTAATTTTTTTTACCTTTTTTAATATACTTTCGTCGGCTTAACTTATTTCTTATTTGTCTTCTTTTTTCCCAGTTGTTTACACAATTGAATTTCAGAAAAGGGGACTATTGCATGCTCATATACTTATATTTGTGTTTGGCGATCAGAGACCAAAGACCGTTAACCAAGTTGACGCGGTGATTAGTGTTGAGATACCAGATTAACGCGCAGATCCCTTTTCTTACCAGTAAGTGTGTCAGCACATGATTCATGGTCCATGCGGTTACGCAAATCCTGGATGTGCTTGCATGGTGGAAGGTTCATGCTCCAAGAAATATCATAAACAATACAGGAATGAAACCAGTTTTGACAAAACTGGATTTCCTATGTATAGAAGACGCAACAATGGGTTGTCAACTGAGACAACAAATGGGTTTTTGCAGGACAATGGTTGGGTAATACCTCATAATGTTGATTTAGTTGTCAAATATCAAGCACATATAAATGTAGAGATATGTAACAGAGCAAGGTCTGTTAAATACCTATTTAAGTACATCAACAAGGGGCATGATAGAACAACTATTATTATTGAAGATAGCGCGAACAAAGAATGCACCTTAGTTCGGGAGGGTGATGAAGTAAAAACTTATTTGGATTGCAGATATATTTCAGCTTCAGAAGCATCACGGCGAATATTTGAGTTTGATGTTCATTACCACACTCCAGCGGTGGAGAGGTTAATGTTTCATTTGCCGGGAGAGCAAACTGTGTATTTTGATGAACAGAACAGTTAAATGATGTCCAAGGCAGGCATAGTCTATTCAAAACTATGTTCAACCAGTGGTTAGAGACTAATAGAACGTGTCACGCAGCTCGCCAACTTACCTATGTCGATTTTCCTACTAAGTGGGTATGGGATAAGTCTATGAAGGAGTGGAGGATGAGACAAAAAGGAGAATGTATCGGTAGGATATACTATGCACATCCTATGTCAACGGAGAGGTTTTATATGCATATGCTTTTAAATATTGTTCATGGACCTACATGCTATGAAGACATTAGAATAATAAATGGTGTTGTTTTCAATATCTTCAAAGATGCATGCCTTGCATGGGTTTGTTAGACGATGGCAATGAGTGGGATGAGGCATTGACTGAAGCTGCTTCATGGGCATCCCCAAACCGTCTACGAGAAATGTTTGCAACGTAGCTGTGTTTTTGTGAGGTTTCAGATGCAAAACAACCGTGGGATAAACATTAGGAGAACTTCAGCAAGGATATGGATGGAGGTACATATGCAAGAATGGATGTAGGTCACATGAGATGTCTTCGAATATGGTGAGATCAGAAGCATTACATGCTTTAGAAAAGATTATGCCCAGAAACAACATATCGCTAACCGAGTACGGGTCGGTAAGGGAAGCCGGCCTTGGAAGTTTTCAATTGGTGGATAACATACTTCTATGTGATGAAGTGGACTATGATTGTGAATTGCTATGCATGGAAGCAGAAGAGTCGGTGCTATTACTAAATTCAGAGCAGAAAATGATTTTCGATGCCATAGTCTACTCTATTCATAACATCAATGGAGGTTTTTTTTGTCTACGGAAGTGGAGGGACGGGGAAGACATTTTTATGGAATACTTTAGCATGCACTATACGAGCGGAAGGTAGAATTGTATTGGCAGTAGCATCTTCAGGCATTGAATCACTTCTACTTCCCGGTGGAAGAACTGCACATTCGAAGTTCAAAATTCCTATGTATCTCGATGACATGTCCACATGCGACATTTCCAAGCAGTCATGTTTGGCTGATTTACTTAGATGTACGGATTTGATTATTTAGGATGATATGGTTCACTGAAATGCACTCAAAGCATTTGAAAAGTCATTGTCAGATATAGCCTCCACTGACTCGAATAACGATGATGGTTAAATTTTTTATGGGAAGGCAGTTATACTGGGTAGGGATTTCAGGTAGACACTACCTTCTGTTTGTAAAGGTACAAGAGAGATGATTGTTCGCCCTTTTATAAATTATTCACCTTTGTGGCAGAGTGTAAAGTTTTAACTTTAACAATAAACATGAGATTGAAAAATAACAACTTACCGGTTGATGAAAGAGCAATGTTGTCATCGTTTTCTAACTTGATTTTAGATGTAGGCGAAGGGAAGCTGAAATCTATGTCCTTAGACGAGGCTGAAGAACCTACTTGGATTCAAATACCTGATGAATATCTTATACCAAATGTAGATTATGCCATTCATACAATCGTGGAAATGATATATCCTGATTTGGATAAGAATATATTAAACAAATCCTATTTGCGGGAAAGGTGTATTCTGGCTTCAACAAACGATTGCGTTGAAGAAATTAATTCCTACACAATTGATCTGATAGGTGGTACCATGTAAACTTATTACAGCGCAAATTCAATCAGCCCAATGTCTGATATAAGCAAAGAACATCCTCTTTTGTATCCTCTTAAATTTTTAAACACGTTAAAACTTTTAGGCCTACTGAACCATGAGTTACGTTTGAAAGTGGGTGTGTTGATAATGTTGATGAGGAATCTTAACCAAAATCTAGATTTATACAAGGAACGAGATTAATTGTTACGTAAATATCCACAAAGGTTATTGAAGCTGAGATTGTAACGGGGAACAATGTGGGTAGGAAAGTATTGATTCCGATGATAGTTTTAACCTCTGATGACACAAAGTGGCCATTTGTCCTACATCGACGTCAATTCCTAGTTGAAGTTTTCTTTGCAATGACAATTAACAAAAATCAGGGTCAAACTTTTGAGTAGGTTAGAATTTATTTACCAAGGCCGGTTTTTACACATGGACAGCTTTACATAGCACTTTCTAGAATGGCATCAATGTCTGGTTTGAAGATATTACTTGGCACTACTAAACCTGGTTTTCAAAAATACATGCAAAACATCGTTTACAAGGAAGTCTTCACAAATATTGCTGGCATGATGTTCTTTATCCATCATCCATAATTTTAAAGTACCGATTTTAATGTTCACATACAATTACTGTAAACTGAGGTTCAATGTGTTTCACATGAAATAGGTGTGGAAGGCATAGACGATGCCTTAATGATTTGTGACTAACGTCGCATTCTGCTGACAATGGTAACCGGTAATTTGTTTGCAAACAACGGTTTATTACATAGTTTGAAATCTTATATATTATTTGTTGGGTTTGTTGTCTTCAGAACACTAATAAATTAAGTGTGATAACTATGTACATAGGTGTACGGTGTATTAACAAAGGTTTTTTTAACATAAACATCATCATAATAAGCAAACCTGAAATAATGCCGTGAACAGAGCACCATCGGAAGAGAATATATAACGTAACAGCATACTGCATATAAGTACCTGATTTGCACATGCTATACTTGGCTGTTACCGAAAATCAGTGCACACAACATTAAAATATTTGTGAAATTTAACTTTGAAATACCAGTATATTTGCACTGCATGTTCATCATCGCTTGGATTCACTTCCTGCTTGTTAAACTGCAGATGTTGGCTGCTCATTTTTCCTACATAAAGTAATTCCATTAGCAGATTTATAATTGGCTACCATGTATTTTACAATTATACCTTTAAATTCCATGACCACCTCCAACCCATGTTTGAGTAGCCATGCTTTCAAAAATGTTAACACGTATTTGGAAATATGTTCACCTATCCTCTTAATATATGACCTGTTCAATTATAATTGCACTGTGGTATATGAATTCAGAAGCGATCATTGTACACTCCCGGTTGTTTGAACCTGGTACCATCTGATTTTATTTCCATTTTCCTTAAATAAATGTTTTTTAAGTACTGTTGCGGTTGATTAGAATGTCCCTGTACCCACTATGCGTTACATTAGTTAGCGCTTTGCTTAAACATTGACAAATTTTTTTCATTGGTGCAGATTTTTTTGTGATGTTAGAAAGAATTCAAATTTTTTTCACCAGACTGATCGTTGTCATAGATATATATCTGATTTACAAATCCAACATCACCAATATTTTCTGGAAACACTAATTTGTTTGCAAATTATTTAACTATGATCAGCCAAAAAGAAAGTCCCAGTACTCTGTTATCACTGCCGTTACATCCTTCGTGGTTTGGTACAACATGATTACTGTGCTCACCATCCAACTTCTGGTTGCCTTAATTTTAGATGAATTTTACGACCTTTTTGAGAACCAATTATCGGTTAAATAAATTGCTTATCTGATTAACTAAGACGTGGCTGATTTACAACCCTCCAAACAATTATTGAGTAGAATTGCTGCATTTCATGCATGAATATTCTCCAGTAGTGTATTGCTATAAATCATCACCTCAGTTTGGGGTTTTCCACGACAGACCGTCCTAATGCTACATTGTTGGAAAAAATATGATAGATGATTTAAATCAGTCATTGGTTATAATACGTTGTAAACATCCAATAGAGTTTTGAAAATATATGTGTGTGGAACTGATTTCATTATCACTGTATGTTATTTAATCCTGTATTATTTTGAACTACTGTCCGGATTCTTACCTAAACACTAACACTGCTTATTGATTATTGGAGGGACGTTATTACTTAAGTTCAATCTCTCCACAATCCTTCTGTTTACCTTCTTCAAATATTTTTTAATCATTTTTAATCTTTGTACCATGGTCCTGCCAAAAGTGAGTGCACTTTTAGAGGAACATCTATTCTCCTTAAAAATACATGCATACATAATATTTCATTAGAATGCACAATCACTTTTTGTTGAATAACTATAGCATATATTTTACTTAATTAACGGTATGTGCACTCTGATTGGTACTATTGGTCAAAATCTGTCACTTCTTGGTTCAATTCTTGACTTGGTTGTTTTACCGCACATCCTTCATTTCCTACGTTATCACATTAAGACGAATCAACTATTTGTACTATTTACTATTCTTCAACTACCCTTTTGTTAAATCAACTATCACCTAAGCTAATACTATGTGTGTATTGCATATTAAATCAAACACTTAGATTCTATTTCTAGTAGGACAACTTGGTGAGCATTGGCAAAACTTTGATTTTTTTTGCAACAAGGTAGGAAAACATATGTGATAAGGTATTATACATGAGGTATAAGATGGATGTGCAGATTATTCATGGAAAAGAACATGTGTTATCAAAAATTAATTAGCCAAACCTGTACAGAAAATTGCATGTGCAGTCGAACAAATATCATGTAGATGTCATGTGTGATGTTATTATATTTACAAATAGTTTTCAACTATTACAAAGTTGTGTAAATAGTGCGACTTTTTTATTCCTAACCATCAAACATTCAATTCTCTCAATGCTGGAATATGTAAACATGTGTAATGTTGAAGTTTATTGTTCACACCATGATTTTAGGCATCAATATATACTTCGGGTATTCCTTATTCTACATTTTGATATTTTTAATGACATGCGCACATGGTGACTGTGTTCTAATTAATATTTTGAAGATTGATTAATATACCAATTATATACCTTGTGTCTACCTTTTACTACAAACGATAGCCTATGTTATAGCTAATCTTGTGTCCAAACATGACATTTGATTATTTAGTTGGTAATAAAATTGCTAACTCAAAAGAAAACATTATGAATTTTTGGTTATATACAGCTCTAACTAGCATATGAATTTTCTTCAGAGGATGTTTGACAAGTTGAAAACATCCGTATCCGCATGACCGTCTTGAACATGAAGACTGATGAGAGGAGGAATCTTAAACTTCGACTCAAAGTTCAAAACTGAAAAACCATTCTCACCTGCATGCCATATATTATATGCTGCCTTTTTATGGACTTTCGAGAATTCGAGCTTTGTAGTGAAATCATGTGTACTTTCTTATTCTTATCATATTTCAGTACTTTGAATTAGAATTATGTATGTTTTATGCTCGCACCTAAGATTTACTTAAATTAGAGTTTCACAATCGTTTATTTTTTAGCTGTTCTCTGCTATTAATCTCCAACACATAGTAACTACTTATGTTTCCTGCATGAAAGCGTTCATGAATATTTAGTCCAAAACCATGTGCAATATCTATCTTATAAGGAAATATCTATCTTATAAGGATGCGTGTGAAGTCAAGACATTCTGGACACAAATCTGATACCATATACGTAGTAAACGTCAAACTGCTACTCTGCAGGTCGGTATTGTATTTGTATAGATGTTACATGATATATGCTTGGTCTGACCGTGTCCAACCCAACGTATTTAACTCTTAACTAACATATTTTATGCTGTTGTAGTGGTCCTATCCGCAACAGTACGTACCAAGCTCTCTTTTGCATGCAACACAATTTCCATCTACTCCTTACTACCCATTTCCAGCACATATTTCTGGTAGTTTGCACAACCTATCTTCATTTCAATATGTTGTTGAATCTAACATATACTTATTGCTGTCAGTGTGGACCTGACTACCTGAGTTTTCTGACTGTTGTATGCATGAACAGTAGTCATAAAACTGTATTTGTCTAAATTTAATATCAGACTGCAACCGTAACTTCATATTTGTTTGGCTGAGGAAACATTACAACTGATTTAAAGCAATATTTTAGACGCATTTCTATTTTAACCTACAAACACAAGTAGTTACGGCCGTGGTTTAGTTACTGGCTAAGGTGTGGACGACATGCATCATCAACACAGAATTACTAAAATAAGTGGGTGATAGTTTTTTAGCCACAACAAGTTCCACAACCTTAGTACATCCTCGGTACACGAACTTCTCCCACTCATAATACCTTCCAGAAATGTATTACAAAATGATTGGAAACAAAAACATACCCTCGAATTCAGATAGTTAAATATTTTTTCAACCGCTACCCGCAACATGCAGCTACTCACAAACTGCAGGAGTGTGGTTGTGCTGTTTGTAATATTTGTATTTTTTTCCTACGTCTGGATGCTCACAAACTGTAATACAAATTAAATAATTACTGTCGCAAAAAGTGGGAAGTTGAGGTTAAGTGCACCATCATGCTGACAGTTTAACCATGTTCTTGTGGAACACACCATTTTATGAAGATAGTCTGTACTCTCCTTTCTCCATTTCAGAAACTTGCAACAGCTTCTACCTTTCTTCTCAATTGGCTTACTAAAATCAATGGAAACAACCTATTGCTTTCGAAACTGGTGTTTGGTACAAACTAGAATACCGTTCTTGTCCGAGTGGCTAGGCTGTGGAAATTGATCAGTCAGGGAACAAACGAAGTTTACGCATTGAACATGAATTTGTCGACATCGAGGTATGGTACTGACTACTGTTGTTGTCGAGTTGGGTAGTATGCTTCCTTTTTTTTTTCCTCCCGTCCCTCTTTTGATATTCATACAATTAAGGAAACACATGTTCAATCGCCTGTGCACTAGGATTGGTATTAATTTTGATTATATTCTCTTTGTTGCTCAACCGTGCTGCCCCTGGTCAAAAAGCATGTAGCGGTAATAATTTGTCTGTGCACGTATATAAATCCATTTGTTTTCTGCACTTGCATTATGCAACTTGGACCTTTCTACTGTATGGTTCATACGTGACAACAAAAACATTTGATATCAGTTATTTAGTTTACATTTGTTTATTACCATTTCTCAACTTTGTTGTGGGATCCTTAACCAATTTGTTCGTATCTGAGACGAGCAATGCTGTATATTTCAAAGCACCGTCCTTATTTACCACAATACAATGTAACATCTGCTGCCAATCTGCGTGCTGCTACCTGCATCTGTTACTTTCTGTCGGCATGTGGATTAGTCCACGTATCACAACCTATCTCCTTCCACTAAAAATAAATGTTATTTGTGACAGGGAAATGAGAAGGTGGCAACAGTTCGAAAACATATACTGCATCAGTTTGAAAGCATGTTTGAAGAACCTTCAGTGTACGACGTGATACGGTTCAACGTCCAGAACGCTGAAACAACATACAGAACTGTACATTACGACTGGACAATAGTTCTACGAACTGATACCGAGGCAGTCAAGGTAGCAGATGCAGTGGACAAAATACCATGGTATAAGTTTGCCTTTGCTGATGAAAGCACACTTATAACCCGGCTATGCCGTATAGATAACCTTACGGGTACTTTCATCCCTCTATATATATCACCTGTTTTCATTAATAAAGGTTTCCCACTCATGTTGTACACTTGTGACTTATTACAGATTTGGGTGGTATATTACGTGCTATGACTAATGTATTTGCTGCAACTTCTAAAAGCAGAACACAAACACTGAAACGAGAGTTGTATGTGGAAAGAAATAGGTGTGACCATTTTAACCTTTTTTTATGCAATCAATCAATTGCTGCATTAATTTTTATTTACCGCATAGTGGGAATACAAATGTAATGGGAATACGCAGACTCATCCCAATAAAGATGTACCAATGTTCCGATTTCACGCACTGAATGTTCCGATTTCACGCACTGAAGAACATTGGAAGTTCTGAAATACCGCGGGAGCGGCCATTAAAACCAATTTAAGAATTTAATTTTCCCCATTGACAAGCAATTATACTCCATAATTATAGACCTCGTTTATTAATAAATGTATGCGTTTGTCTTTTTTTTACTATTTCTGTTTTTCTGTCATCCTATATCTCCTCCCTGTACAAAGCTTATGTTTGCTTGGTGGAAGATATCTATGCACATTCACTAATAACTTTATGCATGACAACAAGGGTATGTTATAGCATTTTTAACGAATGTTAATATCAGCAGGGTTGTCACCTATTTCATTCAAAATGTAGGTTACTTTTAGGGGCAAAAGGATAACATATTATAAAAGAAACACGAGGATTGGCTGCATTTTTTGTTCATCTGATTTTCTGACCATATCCCCTTCCAACTGCAAAACATTTCTGTGCACTCTACATACCGCGGATTCGGTAGACATGTTCTGCCTGCTTGATAAATGTAGAAGATCAAGTGTGTAGTGCTATTTTTTTCTGCTACGTGTATGGTCGTACGTTATTCCATTATGGTCTACCACAGGATGTTTTTGTTATTTTACAGTGATATACATAAATTTGTCATATGTTCACCTATTACCGTAATACCGCGTACAGTAAGGCAAATAATACTCAATCTGAAACGAAAGCCACTGACTGTGATGGAAACCATACAAATGTAAATATCAGGTGTTTTAGTCACCGTTAAAAAAACGGCAACATGGCGAGCACTTGGTTTCCACTAAAAAAGGTAGCATTTCAGTTGGAAACATTACTTCAAAATCAAATCCATTACGGACATAAAAAAGAGCAAAAATAAGGGTGGATAGTTTCAAAATTTAGTAGTTATAAAGTTTACAGGAGTCTCAGTCATTACAAACACATCTTATAGTTACCCATCTTCCCCTTTAACTCCAATGGAAATTTATCATGGTGTTTCACAACTTACATACTGCATACCATGCCTCAAAACAACGAGCAATTAGATAACAACAACATTACTAATGTAAATCCTTATGAACAAGATGCTTTTTTTAGTAGCCATGTGATACCCAGAATCAAACCATTGCATGTGGTCCATCAACCAACAAAGTGCACAAAAATCATTCTGCAATCAAAGTGAAGCATTGTCGGATTTCATTCGTCCAAAGTTGCACATTCATTACAATATTTCATACCACGCAGCACATAACTTCTGAATTTCGGAACCGTGTGAAAAAAATAGCTTGCTATTCATATAGGCATGACCATAGTTTATACACCATTACTGTACAGGATTCCTACGTTTAAGAATACTCCTTAATTATAATAAAAATATAGATGCTATGCTTTATCGATTAGATGCAATTTCATTTCATGTTGTGGCTGTGTTTTTGTTCATGTCTATCCCATCACATCACATGCACCACATACCTCTACTAACTTCATACTTGATTCAACACCGCCCATGTGCGTAGCATGGGCCACTCACTAGTTATTTATGAAATTAAAAGTTTTTGTCAAATTCACTTTCATTCAACATTACCTACACAAGTTCTGAATTTTCACCGTTTACCTCAACCGAAATTAATCACCAAACTGATTAAGTTACAACTTGTATTTAAAGAAACTGCAGAGAATTATTGGTATATATAAAATAATGATAAAAGTATGTCATAAACATGAACATATACGTGGTTTGAGGATTTTTTAATTTTTAATTTTTTTGAAATCTTTCTTCTTCTAGTAGGGTTGACATCTCTTATCATGGGTGCCTAGGTTTTTGAATTATATTCTGTGGGTCATTGAGACCATGAAAACAGTGCTAATATTTTATTTCTCTTCTAACCATGTGTCAATATGTTAAATTTAAGTTGGACCTTTAAGAAATGTGGTAAGTAAAATATGTTTAAATAGTTAGATTGTTTTCTCGGTGCAAAACTCAAGAAATATCTAGAAATCAACGGGTATACATCAAGAATTAATACAATTGCATTCACGTAATATAATAATTATTATTGTATTAACTGTGTCCTAATAGATGTAATCGTCAAAATATAAAGTTAAATCTACATAATCAAATTAGATTAACATAATAGCATGCACTTGTTAATTATCAAAAAGAATAAAAAAATTAGAATTGAGTATTAAAAATGAATGAACAACTTAAAGTATTAACTTTTAGGACTAATTAAATTTTACCATATGTCTTCTTAGGAAGTACTTGGTATAATTGAATGAGACCAAAATTAAAATTTCAATTTCAATATTGAACTTTAATAATGAAAAATTATATTCACTTATTAAATATTTCATTTTAATTCTAGATATTAGGCGGGTGGAACCTAACCTTTTTCATAAACAGAAAAATTTACAATAATTAAATAGAAAGAGATATGCATTTAAAAAGTAATACCTAATCTAGCTAATAATACACAATTATTAACGTCACAAATAAAAAACCTTTACATGACAAGCACCTTTGTCCAAGTGGTTAATTGATACGGCTTTGGTGCAGGACGTCATAAGTTCGAAACTTGCTTTCGAATGTTTATTTGACATGGGATATGTTGTTCCAATGATTTATTGTATATAAAGTACCAGTTCAAAAAAAAAAAAAAAACCTTTACATGTTTTCGAACGGTACACATATAATGCACATTCAATTAATGGAAATATCATCGAATAACAAGGTATAGTCACTATTGTAAAAGCCCTAGGCACTAGACGAGTCTTACCGTTTAGTGATTCGCCTTAGTCTGCCTAAACAAGATTTATTGCCTTATGTAAAAATGAAAACATATACTTAGGCACTGGTTAAACATTACTTAAGATTCAATACCATATTTAAATATCAATGTGATAGTTTTAGACGGTTTTACCTCCTTAGCTACTCCCAAGCACATTAAAAAATTTGAAATTCTAATTTCTATCAGTCGTAATCAAAACAAAACATCAAAATTTTGTCCAATATAAATGAGTTATGGAAAACACCTAGCTTCGATTAATACTCGATTAATTCTCATCTAAACGATTAATCCCTACTCTGTACTAACCATCTAGAGTTCGCCTAATGATTATTATAACCTTGGGTATAGCAAGGGATACTTCACCGAAGAAGAAAAAATATATTTGGTGGCCATGCAACTTTGTCATGCTTTACCTAAGAAGGAAAAAACATTAATTTTACAATATTTTAAAAATATTATTCTTTTCCTTTTATGATGTTATACTCATATTGTTACATCATCTATTATAATTAATTTTTCGACCTTTGAAATTCAACGATGCTAAACTTGCAGAAGACGGATAATTGAATGAAGAGCTCATAAGTGATTAAGTGTAGGAAGGCATAAAAAGTCAGATGAGGAAATGTAGGCAGGAAATAGATTTAAATTTTGGAAGGTCTATAAGTATTGCTTATTTCATTAAGAATTTGAAATCTAAATTTATAAGGAAAGAGTGGTCAACATCAATAAAAAATTAGAGTACGTAAAAAATAGTGGAAAGTCGGATGAAACGGTACCGATCGAAATGGATGGATCAGTACCGATCCATTTGAACATAACAACAAATCAGTACACGACTGCTATATTCTTTAGCCCATTAGTGTATGGGGGTTGTAGTCTTGTAGCGTACAAGGAGAATATTTCTGCTGTGTATTTTTAATTGCTTTTGCTACTGTTGATCGTAAGTAATGATGAGGTTTATAACCATTTAGGTAGTTATGGCTCTGATTATCCAATATGGCATCTTTATACGTCGTTCTTGGAACCATATTTGTTTTATTAATTTTATTTGAACGATATAATTTCATGCGTTGCGTAACCAAAATGTAATGAACTTGCAAATGAATAAATGAAATGTTTTGTTAAAATTTGTGAATTCTTGTGCTCTTAATATTAATGACATAGTAACTGGTCATATTTTATCATTAGGAAATAATACTATGTATGACTCAAGCATCACAAATACCTATATTCAAGACTCAAAATGAGGGATATTTTAGTAATGCTGTTAATAAATACCCGAAAAATCTAAAATTTGTTCGCATCCACATCCGAAAAATGGATAAACATCTGATACCCGGAAAAACGGATGTGGATGCAGATATGAAGACATATGCATCTAAAAGTTATCTATTCATTTTTTGTCAAAACTATAATTTAAATTATGTGTATTTTTATATAATGAAAGATATTTATTTATTTATTGCTTTATTAGTTTATATTCACTTGATGCTTATTAACTGCTCAACAGTATTTATTATCATCATATTTGTTAATGTTTAACACTTTTATAATCAATGGTATTGGAAAAAAAATATGTTAAACTAAAATTTTCTATTTATATTTCTTGATTTATCAGTCGTTAGCGGATACGATGATTATCTCATGTCCATCTGCATCCATAGATGCCAATATCCGATATCCAAAAATAATTTCGAATGTGAATGGAGATATGACACTATCTGTATCCGTTGACAGACCTATGTTTTAGTTGATAAAACTGTTATCAAATAAGCGGATCTTCTACAATATTTGTTTCTTAAATGTTGTAAAAAAGTTTTTGCAAACACATTTCTTTTGTAAATGTTTTAAGGGGGAATTAATTTAAAGGACAAAATTTTGTTTATTTTTAGCCTTAGGGACACGATCTCAGTATTTTAACTACAAGCACAAACATTCTCCTAAAAATTATTCATAAGGACAAACATTCTTTCAAAATTATTCATAAGGATAAACATTCTTCCAAAATTGTTACCGAACTAAAAACTGATAGCAAAAACTATTATCGAAACTACAAACTGATACCTAAAAACTGCTATCAATAACTAAAAACGATACCTAAAGAAAGTCGTCCTTCAAGGTAAAATACTGAAGGTCTTTCCTTGAGGCTAAAATGCTGAGAAATTTTGTTTGTGACAATAATTTTCTGATGTTTTAATCGGTTTGTTTTGAAAAATAATTACAAATAATTATCTTCGACAAATATTTTGTAATATTGTGATAAATGTGTTCTGTCGAAATATTTATATCATATTATTGATGTGCTAAATTTTACCATGTTTCACAAATGTTGTAAAAGCTTACATTTAATTACTTTTTTTGAATATTACATTTATTGAATAACAATATTACTCAAATATTGAAATATACCTTTGGTTCTATAACGTTCGTGTAATGTCATAAAATTGAATACTTACGATAATATTTGAAAGTATCGTAAATGATAAAGCTAAGAACCTATAATATATGTTCAAAATATTTTAAAATAATAAATATTTTCAAACAAATTGTTTTCTATCAAAATTTTGTTAACAGTCCATTATTTTTAAATAGAAAAAAGCTATATTTTTTTTAAATAGTTTAACTTATTCAATAAATCGACAAACATTAGCTGCATCAATTTTTTATTTAACATAACAGATGAATTTTATTGAAGGGTAGTTAATGAGAAGAATTTGCAATCCATGTGGTAGATATATGTTGGTTAGCAAACATAGCAATCCATGTGACTTTTTGATATAAATTAGTACTAAAAAAGGATCATCGGAAATAACAATTTTTGCCTCTCAAATAGAGTGCTATTTTGTTTACACCACGTCAACAAAACAACACTGCCCAAGTCGCCCAAGTCGCCCAAGTAGGAATCAAGTTTTGTTCCCTACTCTGTCAAGTATCTCCTGAAAATGTGGCTCCAAATCCTAAAATTTTAGACGCCCTTGTGCCACAGCTCAACTTTACCGCTTATCTTTCACAAATACCAAATCAATAATAAATGCGTTAAACCTTAAATCACTCCAATTCCAGACGATCCAAATGACCCCTTTTGGTATCGTCATGAATTTTATTTGCACGGCCTCCATTCATGTTCAGTGTGCACGTATTTCATCGTCTCCTTGTAATCATCGGTCGAGGCAAGGAGGTTGATTATGTAAAAAGTTGAGATGTGAGAGATTATGGTCTAAGCTTTGGACTTTTGAAGCAGTATCGGAAGTTTGTGCTCTTGATAGCTCAAAATCGGGGGGTGATGTATCAATCAAAGTTTGTTTAGGTGCTAATTCATGTGGCAAGGGCACTAGAAGGTATTGAAATAGATCTGTTTCGAGTATTACAATTTGGAGCATTCGTTTTTGAAATTTGATTACTGATTTTAGTGTAAGAAGTTGTTATATAAGCATGATTCTTACATTAGCTTTAAACCCTGCATATACGAAATTGAAAAACAACATTAAACTATAGTTATTTCTTCCTTCTTTGCAATTAAATATTTTGGCTTTAAAATTCGACCTTTCAAGTAGTTGGGTTTATTTTCATATTCCGCAGTAGTACCACTTGCAATTCAAGTGCTAGTAGCTGATTTGGCAGTTATCAATGAGAGTAGATGGATGTTGTTTTTCGAACGTTGTAAGATTCTCTCTTTGTGCGGTGATTTTACTTTGGAAGACGGTTTGACAAAACTAAGCACATCCATTTGCTTTATCTAATGGCGGTGAGAGCAATTCATGTCTTAAGTAGAGCGTCAAATCATGTCTTAAGTAGAGCGTCATTTCATATGTCTTGGAGCGAATATCGACAAATCAAATACCTTGGAGCAAATATCTACAAATCAAAGTGCAGGCATTGTCTATAGTTGCCACTATATTGGAGAAATACTGTCAACAAAAACTAATACAAGTAGCGCTAAAAAATGGGTCCATGTTAGTGAAGTTTGCATGGTAGCTAGGTGCTTAAGGAAGATAATTTCCAAGGTGAGCCATTTGTAGGGAAGACATGGAAAGAGTTCGTCCAAGTACATTATACTACGAAAAAAGAGAAGTAAAATGCATGTAGAAGGCTTTTAGATTATGATGAAGGATAAGTAGAGCATATGAGGAAGGGAAGATGTACATTTCTTCAAAGAGAAAGTTACAAATAAACTTAAAGCATGCTTACCAACTTCCTCGATTACAGATTTTTTTTTCCTCATTTTTCTGTACCTTAATTTTGCTAATATTTATGGTGAACATGTCAAAAATAAATAAGTCTGTTATATACAACTATCCAACTTTGATATGAATGTTGGCAATCTTATTTTAGCAATTTATGGTGATCGCCCTTTTAAATGATTTATTCATTATTCATCATCATTCACTAAGCGGTTAAATCACCAGTGATAACATGTTTCTATAGAAGAGACTCCTAATTGTGACCAAAAAACTCGTCACAACAATCCAACTCTTTGTTTTCCTGTAAAATCATCAATGTACCTGTCATTTAGAGTTCATAAGATGTGCAGATATAGATTGTGTCCTATGTAGATTCAAACTAACTATTTCAATGCAACTTGAAATATTCCTGAAAATCAAGGATGCTTTATTGAAGTTTCCTTGTTTTATGTTAAAAATGTAGCAAAGTAGTCAATAAAGTGATGAAGTGTGCACGTAGACAAAAAAATTTAAAAGAAATACAAACCTCGGTCTGTGTGTTTTTGAAGTGCAAATAATTATGGGCATACAACCATACTATAGAGGAAGAATATCGAATTGGTGATCTACTATGGCAGAATTCTGTAAAATGAGAAAAATAATTGGAGTTTGTATAAAAAAGTTTGAATGAAACTAAAGCACAACCAATAATGGTTTGTTCAGTTGAAAAACCAACCATCGCGCAATCATTCGTGGTTTATTCAGTTGGTTATGTCTGGTTTTAGATATTCTGTGGTTGATTTACTAAACAGAAGACCGACTTTTTAAATGATAAATATTTTTCCGTTTTATTGAAAATATAGGTTAAAGCGGCAAAGTCTTTGTTGTTTTAACCTATATTTGCAAGCAAATTGAATAAAAAGGCAAAAACATTGCGGTTTTATTTTTTTGCAAAATAAAACGACAAAGTCTTTATCATTTCATTTTTTGCAACTTTTTTAAAACTAATTTGGTGGCTGATTTTAATATTATTTGGCTATGTAAGTGGTTCATTTAACGCAAAGGAAAAAGAGAAGTGAACAAGTCTATTGTTAGTTATGGTCTTAGCTTAAGCATATGGAGAAAAACGGAGAAAAATAAAGAAGTTTTGTTTAAATGGTTGCATTCCACCTCTGCACTATTGTATGCACTTGGAGACCCTAACTTATGTAACATGTATAGTGATTTTTTATGCCAAAAAAAAGAAACAAAAAACGAAAATCAAATAGCAGAAACATATATAAAATTGTATTATCATTTTCAAGAACTGAAAAGCTTACATCTAACAAGAGAGCCAACTGAACAGGATAATGTAGCTTGAAGGTAACTATAGCTAACTGTGACTGATTTCCATCCCTAGAATTTGTCATTATTGTAATGTAGCTTGAAGGTAACCCATAATTTGTCATTTCAATTTTAGGGCACTGAAAATTAGGACATTGGTATAAGAATATGATTCAATAAATAAGCGTGATTACAAATGTATATGCATATAAATTGCCCTTATTGTAATGTAGCGTTGTTTGGTTGATTTTCGTTTTATGTATATTAGGTATTGTGCGCTTGGGAACCTTTTTATAGGCATTGTTGCAACCCAGTGTTGAACTTCTTTGTTACAATAAGATACTTTGATCTTCTTAATAATTGTTTGATAATCTACCTATTTTTATCGAAATGAACCGATTTTTAATATTTGTATTTTGTAGAGTTTGTTGAGATGGAGCCCGGACCGATTGATGGTAGGGCATTATTTCTTCAAGCCTAGCGTCGTACTTATAACGACATATGGATGCAAGTGGTTTTAAAAAATTGTAATGTTTGGTCATATGGTGTAGTTCCTGCTTTTTAATTATGTATTTATCATTTGATTAGCGTGATGATCCAGATACCACTATAAATCACTCCACGTCGTTAAAGAAAGTGACTTCAAACCATCCAGGAGTATTGGCTGAGACTGAAAGGGTTGGATTTTTACACATAACGAAGTTAGGCTACATTCAGCTTGACCACTATCTTATCACTGCTTTGGCAGATAGATGGTGATCAGAGACCTCCACTTTTCATTTTCATGTTAGTGAGATGATGATTACACTAGAAGATGTAGCAATGTTGTTAGATTTACCTATTGAAGGCAATCCAGTAGCTTATGGAGGAGCAACATATGATCATATGCAATTGTGTCATGATTTACTTGGTCTTGGCCCACCCTCGAACAAATAAGGGGTAATGAGTTCGTGGAAGTCGTGTGGTATCGACGTCAATTGTCGCACGATATTCCAGCTAATGCTACAGAGGTTCAGATTCAGCAGCGAACACGAGCTATTATTTTGCACATTATTATTTCCCGATTAATATGCGATCATACAAGGACTCGGGTATGTCTAAAATGCCTACCGTATCTTGCTGATTTATGGGAGTGTGGTAATTTTTCATGAGGCAGTGCTGCGTTATCTTATATATATGGAGTTATCCAGAGTTTTTCTTTTGGAGAATAAATCTATTGTTGGATGTCTAACACTAGTACAGGTTTGAAACAAAATTCAATGGTTTACTGTTTTACATGATTTGTCTCATTTTTTGTTGTAATATTTTCTTTTAAATGCAGCTTTGGTCGTGGACTTGTCTTCCAATAGGAAGATTGTTAGTAACAAATGTTGTTATGGATCAGTCGATGCCACTTGGGTATCAGTATATTTTTTTATCCTTTTAATTTAGTTAAACGGTAAAATTTTCATGTGTAATATTCAATCATTAACATCGTATAACAAGTGGGTAAGACAAAAAATGCGCCAAACTCCAAGACAAAGTGTTAAGTTCTACTGCAACGAGTTAGATGTGCTGGAGGACTACAAGGGCACCGTACACACAGAAAGTGCTAGCACAACTTCCAATCATGTGTACAGATGCTAGATACTTGTGGACTGGCAGAGTACTATTCATAAGTTACACCCAAACTCATCTCACTTACCTAACAGGGTTATGAGACAGTTCAGTATGATGCAGCATATAGCGAAGACAATTCGGTATGATGCAGCATATACTGGATGATGCACCACAATGCACGTCTACGTATAACGAAAAGGAATATGGAACTTACATTCAGTTGTGGAATGAGCGTCATATAGATATGTAGATTGAGGAGCCTGCCACTATATTAGAGTAATACAAAAGGTGGTACTGGAACATAACACGGTGATATGTTCTTAAGACGCTAGTAGAGACAGTGTATAGAAGTCTGCACGTTCCTTGAGCACCATTTCAGAGGAATGTGGTAAGCTGACGTTGTAAGTAGTATTTCAATAAGTTATTATAGTGGTGTATGATGCTAATTTTCATTCAACTATACCGACTGTTGTAACGACCAGATATTTTCAACAATTCGCATCCACACAGGTCGGACTTTAATTGCTCAAAATATCAGATTGTTAATTTAAATTTTGGCAAAACTCAGCATATACAGTAAATAAATCAATCACAGATCACAGACACAGAGTAATACAGTGCAGCAGGATAGATAAATAGTAGTTCATGAAGCTACTATATAAACATCGGAGTTAGAACTAAAATACAGTAGAATATCTCAATTACAGTGAAGTCTCCAGTACAACAAATGACTTCTCTGAACAAATCAACTGGGAAGACGAAAGCTGAAACAATAGTTGGATCTCCAAGCGAAGCTCTAAATTCCAAAGGTGAGTCTCAAATGCTGTATCACTCAGCCTGACCCGAGCGTAAAGCAAAAACACAAAACACTCGAGTCAGGATTAATATTCTTATATCAATAAATCCAACTCAAGTGAAATATCAACTGAAATACAAGTAACTTAAAGGATGTTTGGGATAACCATCCTCTAAAGGGTCCATGGAACTATCTACAAGGAAATATAACCCATAACACCGTGGTCATCTCAAATTAATTTATACTTCAAAACCGAAATATCATTTTCGTTTCAAATATATCTATTTTTCCCAAAATAGTACTTAATTATATTAAATAATTTATAAAGTAAAGTATTTGCAATTTCCTCAAACTTCACAAATCTCCTTCAAATCACACTCGACTTTCCAATTTAAATTAAATTCAATCTAAATTCCCATTTTACTCCAATTCAGTTTCTAAATAACAAGTTCAAATTATATTGATTTCAAATACAGATCTGAATCACAAAATAAACCATTAAAATTCCAGTATATTTCAAAGTCTTAATATTCGACATTTTCAAAGTTAAATTTAACAGTTTCATATAGATCTTGATTTCACTTCATTTTTATTTAGTCAAGGAAATATTCGCTTAATAAATTCAATATCATTTAACTAGCCTTAAATTTCATTTTTCTTATAAATATTTCCATAAATTTATTTGAACGAGAAATATTCATTAAATTACTTAAATCAAAAACCAAGTTATAAATCATATCTTAAATCTCCGTTTCAATAAGTTTCAAATCGGTTTAATTAAATAAAATTCTTTATTGAATACAATTTCAAATAAATTCATATTATCTTCCCAACTTTAACTTATTCAAATTATTACAAAAATCTATTTTGAAACATAAATTTTAAATACTTAACCATATTATATATATTAAATCAAATCTTAATTTAATTAAATATTATTATTATCAAATCTATATATATCATTACCGTTTATATATATAAAAAATCAACATTTATTAAAACCATATATTTCTTTCCAAAACCATAGGATTTAATTTCAAAATACTTATACGGAACAACGGTGTCAGTATATAATTTCCTATTCTATGGTCAATTTGATACGGATATTTATCATTTCAATCCGTAATTTAAGTATATACGGGTAGATATCATTTCGACCCGCAATCCCAAATTCAATTCAAATGCAAATCGCTTGGGTCTATCATTTCAACCCATAACGAAATTCTCTTATTCTAAATTCCGTTCGGGTATGTATCATTTCAACCATAGTGAATTCTAAACTACAGGGAACTTGCAGAGTGATAACAGAGAGTATAATAATATATCAGGCATATATCATCAATAACAGTAAAATATAAACAATAGGATATGGTGTCATATCCCACAGGTGAACAGTTACAGATAATAGCATAAATATAACAATTTATATAACTACAGCAGCATATTTCAATTGTCATTTCAACTGAAATCAAATTTAATAAATATAAGAACGTTAATCGTGAGTGATTGCTCACCTTTCAAGGCTACGGATGATTTGACGATCAAATGAGCTATGAATCCAGTCACGAATTTCAAAGCAAAGCTAGATTGGCACGAGTTCAACGGATAAGCTGATAATGCGAATAGACGAAAGCAAATCAAAAACCAGATTGACAAAGGTAGATGGTATAAATGAACATATATATACTATATATACTATATACAAATCATATACAACTTATAATTTAAAATAACACATAACTTTTAAAATCTATATATACACCCATAACTATATAGATTCAATATTCTATTTAAACTTCTATAAAAATAAAGTCCTATACGTATCAGTTTTATATATAGAATGACCTATATAAATATATCGCATGTACACTTATACTTATATCATTTAAAAATAAATATTTACAATTTATTAAAATATATATATAACCTAACGGTAATTGGGAAATTAAAATCTATATATAACATATGCATATAACTACAACAAATATGAACTAACATAAAATGATGGACTATATTGCATATCTTAATATATATATATATATATATACATACATATATATATATATAACATAGGGTAACTCACTTATATAACTTAATCTGTGTACTCATGTATAAAGTGCAACCTCTATATAGAACCAGCAAAACAAATACATACTGTCCAACTTATGTGCAGACTCAAATACATGCAAACTATAATTATTGTTTGGAAAGCTATATGAATATACTTCAAAATCAAAACATATACACGTTTGATAATTAAAATCAATGCTAACATATATACACATTTGATTATTTATGTATTATATTAAATATAAAGTAGGGCTCGAACATAAATATAACTACAGGTTATAATATGAACGAGTATAGAGATGATTTCGAACATATGTATAAGCTTTATAACAATTTTTTTTTACTTAAACATACGTGAATCAATAGTATGCACAATGCATTAAAAATCAATAATTAAATAAGCGTAACAAGATATCCTATCCCTCACGCAATAGAAAAAAAACTCAATAGGTCATTTCACTCATATATATATCGACACATTTTCAAACAACGTTTATATACTATATTCACGTAAAAAGCAACAGATCGATAAAACTAACTATATGTGTACTTAAAAACTACACAAACATATGCATGCTATAGTATGCACACAAAGACACACGTAACCTCATTTATAACTTATTATAACATATAACTTAAACAATGACAGAAAGATAACTAACCTATAACTAACAGTACAAAGAATTTTTAAGACATATTATATAATTTGTAATATATATATACACACACACATAAGCATACGAAGGCTATATTATATTTTACATTTAAAATCTTGTAAAACATATATAAACAGCGGTTTCTATCAATCAAATATAACTACATACCATCAATAGAATTTGCGAGAGAAGGTGATGCGGTGGCTTGCGTGCAGCTGTGAATGAAGTGGGGAAAAGGCGGCTGAAATTCGAAAAGGAACAGTATTTTCTTTTTTTTCAAAAGTGGAAGGAGAAAAAATGAACCGTTCCAGAGAACACGCAAGAGGTATGCTTTATATATGTTTATAATATAATTTCAATAGTGTGAATAGGGCAGAGAAACGGAAAGAGAATAATAAATTGAAATTTATGGAGATGTAACAGCTAACTATTAAATATTTACCTTTTGGTGGAACAGTGTTTTAAAAAAAAAAGTGGTGAAGGAAGGATTTCATTCCTGGCAAAAGAAAGGACAAGGATGGTATATATATCAAAGAATTTCCAAGTAACGTAAGCAATGAAAAAGGAAAGGCAGAGCAGAACGCATCCAAATATTTATGAAATAAAAGGAATAGTAACGGTCATCCGTAGATTTAGCTTCCTTATTCAAGCAAATAAATAATGTGGTCCAGCTGTAACGTTCAAATTTTGAAACGAAGGAAACAGAAATGGGACGGGTTGCAAAGGAAAGCCACGCAAAAATGGAATAAAACGTTAACCATGAAACGTGTCACATTCAATGGAAACAAACTGAAATGGTAATGTCAAGCACTGGAATTAAGGACAATAAAGTAGAAAGCATGAGAAACGTAAAGGTGAAAATGTTTGAAATGGAATAAATAGGAAAGGAACAAACCCGAAATGAAATTGCAACGGATAGAAAATTAAAGAGCTACAGCACGAATACAGGGAGTAATAAAGGTAAGGTATTGATTGGTTTGTAACTGATGTAAAATTTGAATGGACAGGAAAGAAATAAAATAAAGTGGAACGTACAAATATTATATACTACCTCAAAAGAAAAGTGCAGAATGAAAATGGACAGAAACGGACCACTGAATAATAAACTGGAATGATGGATTGGTGACCGCTGTCCATTGATTTAAACGCAATTGAAATATGAGCGGTTGCCTAATCAATGAAGAAAAAAAATGTACACAAATAAATGAATCTGGAAATAATGAAGATGAAGGGGGAAAGAAATAAACTAGTTTTTTGGACGATGAAGTTATAAAAGGAACCGTGATGTGTACAATAATTAAAACAAAAACGTACACAAATAAATGAAATTGTAACAGTCTCCCATTGGTTCAGTTGACAAATATTAAAGCAATTGATTAATGCGCGTTTAAATTTTGAAACGCAAAAGAAATCAATTGGTAACGGATCCAGTACCGATACAGTTACCGGTTTCATGGATTCCGCTGTGTACCGGACTTCAAAATACATAAATAAATATAACGTTGAGATCCATGCGACGAGACGATCAAAACGGCATATAGATATCAATGATACGATTGAATTATAAAAAGTCGAATTTCTGCTAGCGGAAAAATGCAGAAAAACATAGAAAATAAGATCGACGGAGCTACAGAAGTCCGAATTTGATGGAATGAATTATGACGTCTTGCTCAGAAGACGATTTACAATTTTTCTATAGAAAAATATTCAGGTTTGGAAAATATTTTGTCATCATCAAATATTAACTGATATAAATTGAAGTAGAATTACCCAATAAAATAAACTTTTATATTATCTGATGAAAATTTACCAGCTGCTATGTTTAAGAGGACGTATTCCAAATATTAAATTTTTATTTTAAAAATATTATTATTTAAAAATTTAATTAAATATGTAAATAAAACCATTTAAAATTATTAAAATTTTATGGGTCGTTACACTCTCCCCCACTCCAAACTTTTCGTCCTCGAAAAGGAAGGAGGTAGAAGAATAAAACAACCAGAAAGAAAAATAGACTGAAAGACAAGGATAGACAATATTTTTTTTTAAAATTATATAAATTTCACTTTAAGTTAATTAATATTCAATAAATTGGTTAAACCCGTTTATTATGTCCATAAATAGTCATTTATAAACTTTACAAATCAAAATATTTCCATTTATATGTTATTGAAACGTTAAATCCATAATTCATAAATTAATTAATTTTTTATCTAAAATGCCACTCAGATATTATAAATAAATCAATAATTATTTACTTTAAATGTGTTTTTATTAAATTAATACTTCTAAAATATTAATGAATTTTTTCCTACTAAACCATGTAGTATATAAATAAACAATATTTTAAAGGATATTTTCAAAAAGGAAAAGAAGGTAGATTCGAAAAACAAAATATAGGTGAATAATTAAAGCTGAGCAAATTAGGTAGATTCGAAAGAATAGTATCGGGCACGAATAGTTAATTCAAACCATAAAATTTCAATCCCCAAATATTAATACAAAATTTCTTTGTTGGAAATACCTTTATATAGAAACAAAATTTTCTTTCGAAAATACTTTTTATAACTCGATGTTTCAACAAGTTTATCCTCGCTCTTGCAGACTCTACCCATGCGTTAGTCAGGCGCAAAGCTAGAATTCTTCAAGTACTTAGTAGACCCGTTTCAACACCCAGTGAAAATACTGAAAAACCTTCAAAACCGATACGGAAAGTGTAACGATCCCAGTTTAAAAGACGAATTTAAATTTGGAATTAAATTAAATTCTTGGGTTAAATCGCAGATTTATTTGAATTTTTCAAATTTAATGAGATGTATACTTATTTGTTTTTGAATTTGATTTGAAACTCAAAATAAATTGAATTGGAATTATAGATTTTACTTTGGAAGAATAATATGTATGATTATTTATTAAATGTATAAATTATGTTTTAATCCATTTTCCTTATGAAGTTATAAAATGTATAAAATAAAAGTATATGGTCATATGGCAACATAAAATCAAACTATAAGATAATAACAAATTGTACATACAAAATAAAGTATAAAAATATGTATGCGTAGATATACAAGACAATTAGTATGTGATTTAAATAAATTTAAATTTAACAAATAAATAAAGTGAGGACAAGTAAGATAAGCATATACACATAGAAATAGAAGACAAAGAAAAAGATAAACATATGTATAAAAGCTTGTCAAAGAAGGCACTAGTATAAACAAATAAAGTGAGGACAAATGAAGTAAATGCAAACATGTAGACCTGGAAGGAAACAGGGAAAGAAAAAAAAAGTAAATAAATGTTTATGTACAAAGCAATTAATGCTAGCAATATCATTAGCCACCAAAACATATCTCATCGGCCACCAAGTAGGAAAAAAAATCTGCATCGCCACCAAAATATCATCTATCAGCCGAAATAAAGTTTAGTTTAGTCAAAGATGGATTGTACAAGATAAAATAATACCACCGTTGTGCAAAATAATATATACTGTAAACTTCACATCCTATATATCAATCCATTTAGCATCAGTTCGTTCATCCATAGCAAAATCTGAAGCAAGCTTCATCTTCAACTTTAAACAAATTTCAACCTTATAAATTAACAACAATAAATCAAGACAAATCAGAGAAGAAAGAAGAAGGATTCAGTTACGATTTCAAGCCTGTTTCAGCATAAATGGAACTCTGTTCACTTTGGAAAAAAATACGGTGAGTAAACAAGGATTTTAAAGTTTAAGTTAATTAAAATAGTTCATTTTTCATTAACAATATAGTTTGTATTTGTTTCTTTTCCTTGGTTATGATCCTGTATATATATATATATATATATATATATATATATATATGTATATATGTATATATATATACACACACACACACACACACGTTACTCTGCATATTATTCAGGATTGATTATCATTCAACTTAAGTTTGTTTTCAACTAAATCATTGTAAAGTTTTTATTTTTTTCAATCAAACAAGATGTTAAAACATCAAACAAGATTTTCGAAGTAGATTAAAACATGATTAGTGAATATTTCTACTGGAAGCTGGGTTTACAGGTAATCAAGGAATAAAGTGATAAATCCAACTGTTATAAAAAACTAATTCAGGTTGATAACTTGAAGGCCTACTGAAAATGATGATTTTTAATACAAGAATGAAGATTTATAGATTGGTAATTTATAAGTAGTTAGTAATTGAATAAAATTTGCATTTTTATAAATTTAAGATTACTGAATCAATTTAAATTGTTGAAATTTAGATTGAAGCAAGAATAAATATTAGTGATGTTGTAAAAAATTACCAGATAATTTTTCTAATGTGTGAATTAAGAAGACGAGATTATCTTAGGGTTTTACTTCAGGTTCTTGAACTTGTCTGTAAATGTGTCAAGTTCATCTTCATCGCGCGATCGAGTGGCTCAAGTTTTTGGAGGTTGGTGGTTTATCGTATTCTCGTCGTGTGGGCGAAGGTTTGGGTGCCGCAGGTGGTTGGAGCGTCGGTGGCGAGGCGTTTTGCCGAAGGAGTTTGACACTGTTTTTTTTTAGCAGAAGCCAAATTTTCGAATACGAATTTTTCCAGGCAATTCGAATCTTGATTTCGAGTTTGTAGGGATTTTGGGGCTTGCCGATGGCGTTGGGGATTCACTGGAGTCCAGTGGCGCCGCCGTGCACGTGTACGGCGGCGGTGATGCGTGTCAGTGAGGTGAAGTCAGGGGGCGCGAGTCGTTCTTGAGAAATTTAGGGGATCGCTTCGGGTTTGTATTCGTGTTCGAGTGAGTGTGTTACTGATGCTTTACTTATACTTAGTTTAAAATTTAAACTTACTGGAAAAAAAGAAGAAGAAGAAGGTTTTGCGTGGGAATAGGGTGCGTTCTAGGGGAAGCTGATGTGCGACTCGAAGTTGAACGAGGAGATTCTCGGGTATGATTCAAATTGCAGCATTTTATAAAGATGGTTAGGCAAATTTGTTTAAACACTGTAAACTTAGAAATGATTAACAGTTAAGTTAAGACTTTATTCAAGTTTTAATTATTTTAATCAAAGCTTAACAATGTTCATAAACTTTTAATTATTATGCTAATTAAGTAATTAATACAAGATAAGTATAAAACTTATTAACATATATGTTTGTAATTAGTAATAAATTTATTTCAAGAGTTAAAGAAGCTTTCTTTTTAAATGTTAATTAAGTGAATAATTAATATTAACTGATTATTTTTGAAAAGCAATTAAGAATAATTACTTTACAGTTGTGATTAGATATTAATTAATGATTAAGTGATAAATAAATCGTAATTAACTACTTAAGTTAATTAATGAATAATTAATTAAGGAATTTAATTAAGAATTAATAATTGATTAACTAAGTAGTTAATGGTAAATAAATGAGTAATTAAGTTTGATTAATTAATAATTAAAGTTATTAATTAATGATTAAAGAATAGTAAATTAAGGTTAAATAAATTGATTATGAAGGAATTAATTAAATAGAGGGAATAAAGTAATTAAGTAATTAAGACTTAATAACTGATTTATTAATTAAATAATTTAAAATGGAATGAGTAATTAATTGATAACTAATGATTAATTAAACAGGGTTAAGTAATTAATTCTCAAGTAATTGATTAAATTTGAATTAATTACAATAAGAATTTAAGATGATTGCTTGTGGATAATGGTGTATATAGAATCTCTAATTTGTGATAATTACTTGGTGATATTTTGTGATGTTTCTATGATATTGCTATTGATATATATATATATATATATATATATATATATATGATGATGATGATGATAGTGTATGATTTATCTATGATAAATGTTATTTGGATCCAAAGTGTTGAATTAAACTATTTAAATTAATTAGACAATTTGCCCGTAATACGGCATTTGAATTTCGATGCGACAGACAATCGGATTCCAGTTGGTTATCCGAATCCCACATCGAATTGTGATGATGAATCTTTGTGATTGATAAATTTTACCTGTGAATCTGTGAATGAAGATAAGCGTTATAGTTCATACCGCTTATCAATATTGATATATCTGTGATGATTGATGTTGTGCACTATTGTGTAAAACCCCTGGACCACACTTGTACACACAAATATGGATTGCACGTGGAAATCGGTTAAGTCAGAGATATTTGAATTTAATTCAAAATAGTTTTAAAGGTTGAATTTTAAATCCAAACGGTTTTGGAAATAAATTAAGTTTAATGTGAAAAGCTTTTGAAAAGGTGCTTTAAAAGTGTAAGTTATTTTGAATAACTTAATAGTGATTTGAAATTCGAATAATTTAATTTAAATTGGAATTCAATATCTGAAATTGAATTCTATATTCAGTATTTATGATTTAAAAAGAATTATACAGGTTACAAGGGTTTTAAACCATTTTTTAAGCGTGTTTTCGGGAATTTGAATTAACCCAAAGATTGTAACTTGTGTAAATGGAATCGGGTTTTTTCGAAATAAAATTGTTGTTCTAAATGATAAAAAGCTTTCATATGAGAAATAAATTTCAAATTATATCAAAGGGATTTCAAGTTTGAATTGAAATAGTTTTCCAAATTATGGATGAATCTTTGGAAACGAGTTTTTAAAGCTATAAGCTAAATCTTGATTTAAAGATTCAATGAGTTAATCCGATTGAAACAGAATTTGTTTTGAAATCCGTGAATGGATCTTTGTGAACGGGGTAAACTTTGTGAATTGAATCTTTTTATTTAAAAGATTTGAAATGGTAATCGGTTTGAACCATTTGAAAAAAAAGTTGGAATTATTAAGTTGTGACTTAATTGAAATCCCATATCCATATGCTTTTAAATATTGCGCTCATTATTCGGTTTAGCCGGGAGAGGACCTTTGTGTCATATAACCCATTCCGAATAGTGATACGACGTATATGGTTAGCATTAAAGACCGGTGGTGAAGAACGGGTATTTGCGAGAGCGATAGGATGACCTATCGATTGTCTCTGCACTGAGTAGCTATGGTATAGAGATTTCTTAAGTGATGGGAAGTCCGATCGGGATTGTGAATACCCGAATTGCAAGGGCTTCTTCGGAAGTACCTTCGGTTCTGTTCGAACCCGGGACATACTTGTATGGATGTGTGTCTGACACTACACTTTGAGATATAAAGCAGATTTCTTTCAAATACATATCTGTTGGTGGCGGGGAATTTATTCTCTTTGCTTAACACCCTTCTCTGAGACGCACGAGCTCAGAGGTTATGTAGTTGAAGGTTATCAACGATATACTCCCAATTTGGTAGTGTGGCATGCTAAGTGCTGCTGTGTGTTGATGATCATTTGTGATCAAAGCATGACTTTGTGAAAAGTATAACTTTGTGGACGAGACCTCGTCGAGCCTCACAAACCGGTAATGGTCAAAACAGGAAAGATGCGGCAAGGTTTCAGGGGTAGCTCCCCTAGGGTGTGACCATTCCTTCTAGAAAAGGGTAGTATCATGGTATGGAGCCCAGATACTTGCTCGTGTGGGAACTGTAGTATATATTTATTACTGTGTGATGTTGTTCGTGTTGAGAGCTCTCTGATAAAGGTCCAAAAGGACCGGAGGTGGCATATCTATAGGTATTACTCTCGGGCAGGGAGGAAACCAGCCTTGTGTTGGCAGAGAGCCGGGTAGGTTCTCGGGGGGTCCCGCCAGAGGCGTTCCCATGTGGAAATAGGAAGTTCCTTAGCCTGACCATTTGTTGGAAATCCAAAGAAACAATACGTGTCCCGTATGGTTTTAGTTGTAGAACCTGCCATTTAAAATGGTGGCTATAGCTGGCATAATATAATAGTACCTATGCTGGCTAAGATTAATATTATACTTTTGAAATGTTTTCCACTATGCACTAATAATAATATAAAAAGAAGAATTTTGCGTAGTAAGCATATTTGACTATCATAAGGAGAAATCTCCTCCAATTCTACATTTGCATGGTGTGTGCGGTGGGAGGCCTTATGGTAGTTTCATTTTTCAAAAAGCATTGTGGATTTCGAATTAAAATCTTTTGATTGTTTTTAGAGACCAAACTATTTTTGTTTGCTCATACCAGTCTCATGACTGACCTGGAGTTTATTGTTCCTTTTCTAAACTCTGTGTGTCCACAACTTTCCATACGGGCAGTCTAGAGTTTGGTTTTTTTGATAGTCAGGTTTATAGTTATCTGGAGCTAGTTCAGTCCTTGGACGACTGACCTTGCTTATCTTGGTGCAATCTTGATGGTCGATCGAGTTTAAAGTTTTGGAGCTTTTGGATCAGAGTTGCAGTACTGGATTCATTGAAGACTTATCTCATATTGTATCGTGTTCCGCTGTATTATGTATTGTATATTCTCTGATATTGATGATTATCATTGTATCAAATTGATGTATCGGATTTTGTATTCATGTTGTATCGGTGATATCATCTTTTATTTCCGCTGTGTTATTTATCATCTAATGGGTGTTGCAAGCTCCCGCGATACGGATTTGATGTTGTTTGTCGGACATCGAGTTCGGGTCGTGACAGATTGGCATCAGAGATAAAGGTTGAGTAAGAACTTTAGCTACGGAGTGTAACACATTAGATGGCTCATTAGAGATAGGGTGAAGTATACCCTAGAATGAGTACAACCAGTGGAACCAAAAATCCAAATTCCTCAGTCTATTCTCTTTATCTGTTGTTATTCTCTAAGATATTTTGTCCGAATTCCTAAATCGGTCTTCTTACTATTTACAGATAGTAAGAATGAGTGGAAGAAGATGACGAGATAGGAGACAGGGAAATACCACTTCAGCTGGTCAAAGCCCTGCAACGACAGATATTTTCATTCAATCTCAATCAAATTTGACTGATTTGTATCGAAGCTTTTCTAGACTTAGTGGAAAGCCATTCACAGGCAAAGAATCCGTTATTGAAGCATAAGCATGGATCCGATCGTGTGAAAAGATTTTCAAAGGACTAAAATTAGAAACGATCAGATGCGATTGATAGCTTCTTGGCAGCTCTAGGAAGAGGCTTTAGTTTGGTGGGAAACAGTTACCTTGGATGAGCCGGCGGATGAATTTACTTGGAGTCGTTTCAAGGAAGTGTTCGAGCAGCGATATATGCCGTCTGCTGGTATCTCTAGAATGTACTAGGAGTTCATAGATTTGAAGCAGGGAAGTTTATCATTTGAGGAATACTTAAACAAATTCAATATATTATCTCGATTTGGTCCAGAATTGGTGAATACACCGTTAAAGAAGAATGAAAAGTTTATTCGGGGAATAAACCAGGAGTTTCAGGAAAGGATGACTACTCACGTTAAGGAATCATTTTCTGAATTAATTGATATGGGTTATAGATACGATACTCTGGATAAGCAAAAAGATCCAGAGGAGAATGGAAATACAAGTCATCTGAATTGGAGGAAAAAGAAATTTGGTGGGAAGAAATCGAGGAAAGATAAAGGAAATGGGAATATACAGAAGAAAAGGTTGAAAAGATGTTACTTATTTCAACTACTTGGAGAAAGGCCATTACTTGAACAAATGTAAGAATTCCAGGAAACAAGGAAAGAAAGAGCCATTTATGAAGCCAGAACAGGAATGTAGAGAATGTTGTTACTGCCAAAAGCAGGGACATAGGATCATGAATTGCCCAACTCTGAAGCAAGTTCAAGCAGCGAGGGCCTGTGAAATCAAAGGTGATTTTTCAACCTTAAAATTTAGTTAAGGAAATGAAAATTTTATAAGGTAACTATCTCGTTTACGATTAAATTGTTCGAATTTTGTTCGACATAAAAACTACCCTTAGTTTTGTTTCTCCGTAAATCATAAATGGGTTAAATCTTGAATATGAGATCGTAATCGAATCTATTTTTGTCTACTTTATTGGGTTTCGATATAATCTATAAATGGTTAGTTATTCCTTCGAACTAACCAATACCTCTGTATACTCCGTAGATTAGATAACCCAATTGTTTCATAGTTGATTGAGTTTGTTCTCACATCTATTGTTGATATTCTGATTTGGTAAGCCAAATGCAGAATTGATATCCAGTTTGGTTTAGAAAGATATTTCTCTATCTTTCATCTATCTTTGTTATCTCCTTGGCAAATTTCGAGGATGAAATTTCTTAAGGGGGGAATCTGTAACGATCCCAGTTTAAAAGACGAATTTAAATTTGGAATTAAATTAAATTCTTGGGTTAAATCGCAGATTTATTTGAATTTTTCAAATTTAATGAGATGTATACTTATTTGATTTTGAATTTGATCTGAAACTCAAAATAAGTTGAATTGGAATTATAGATTTTACTTTGGAAGAATAATATGTATGATTATTAATTAAATGTATAAATTGTGTTTTAATCCATTTTCCTTATGAAGTTATAAAATGTATAAAATAAAAGTATATGGTCATATGGCAACATAAAATCAAACTATAAGATAATAACAAATTGTACATACAAAATAAAGTATAAAAATATGTATGTGTAGATATACAAGACAATTAGTATGTGAGTTAAATAAATGTTAAATTTAACAAATAAATAAAGTGAGGACAAGTAAGATAAGCATATACACATAGAAATAGAAGACAAAGAAAAAGATAAACATATGTATAAAAGCTTGTCAAAGAAGGCACTAGTATAAACAAATAAAGTGAGGACAAATGAAGTAAATGCAAACATGTAGACCTGGAAGGAAGCAGGGAAAGAAAAAAAAGGTAAATAAATGTTTATGTACAAAGCAATTAATGCTAGCAATATCATTAGCCACCAAAACATATCTCATCAGCCACCAAGTAGGAAAAGAAATCTGCATAGCCACCAAAATATCATCTATCAGCCGAAATAAAGTTTAGTTTAGTCAAAGATGGATTGTACAAGATAAAATAATATCACCTGTTGTGCAAAATAATATATACTGTAAACTTCACATCCTATATATCAATCCATTTAGCATCAGTTCGTCCATCCATAGCAAAATCTGAAGCAAGCTTCATCTTCAACTTTAAACAAATTTCAACCTTATAAATTAACAACAATAAATCAAGACAAATCAGAGAAGAAAAGAAGAAAGATTCAGTTACAATTTCAAGCCTGTTTCAGCATAAATGGAACTCTGTTCATTCTGGAAAAAAATACGGCAAGTAAACAAGGATTTTTAAAGTTTAAGTTAATTAAAATAGTTCATTTTTCATTAACAATATAGTTTGTATTTGTTTCTTTCCCTTAGTTATGATCCTGTGTGTGTGTGTGTGTGCATATATATATATATATATATATATATATATATATATATATATATTACTCTGCATATTATTCAGGATTGATTATCATTCAACTTAAGTTTGTTTTCAACTAAATCATTGTAAAGTTTCTATTTTTTTCAATCAAACAAGATGTTAAAACATCAAACAAGATTTTCGAAGTAGATTAAAACATGATTAGTGAAAATTTCTACTGGAAGCTGGGTTTACAGGTAATCAAGGAATAAAGTGATAAATCCAACTGTTATAAAAAAACTAATTCAGGTTGATAACTAGAAGGCCTACTGAAAATGATGATTTTTAATACAAGAATGAAGATTTATAGATTGGTAATTTATGAGCAGTTAGTAATTGAATAAAATTTGCATTTTTACAAATTTACTATTACTGAATCAATTTAAATTGTTGAAATTTAGATTGAAGCAAGAATAAATATTAGTGATGTCGTAAATAATTACCAGATAATTTTTCTAATGTGTGAATTAAGAAGACGAGATCGTCTTAGGGTTTTACTTCAGGTTCTTGAACTTGTCTGTAAATGTGTCGAGTTCATCTTCATCACGCGATCGAGTGGCTCGAGTTTTTGGAGGTAGGTGGTTTATCGTATTATCGTCGTGTGGGCGAAGGTATGGGTGTCGCAGGTGGCTGGAGTGGCGGTGGCGAGGCATTTTGCCGAAGGAGTTTGACACGGGTTTTTTTTTAGCAGAAGCCAAATTTTCGAATTCGAATTTTTCCAGGCAATTCGAATCTTGATTTCGAGTTTGTAGGGATTTTAGGGCTTGTCGGTGGCGTTGGGGTTCACCGGAGTCCAGTGGCGCCGCCGTGCACGTGTACGGCAGCAGATGCGTGTCAGTGAGGTGAAGTCATGGGGCGCGAGTCATTCTCGAGAAATTTGGGGGATCGCTTTGGGTTTGTATTCGTGTTCGAGTGAGTATATTACTGATGCTTTACTTATACTTAGTTTAAAATTTAAACTTACTGGAAAAAAAAAGGTTTTGCGTGGGAATGGGGTGTGTTCTCGGGGAAGCTGATGTGTGACTCGAAGTTGAACGAGGAGATTCTCGGGTATGATTCAAATTGCAGCATTTTATAAATATGGTTAGGCAAATTTGTTTAAACACTGTAAACTTAGAAATGTTTAACAGTTAAGTTAAGACTTTATTCAAGTTTTAATTATTTTAATCAATGCTTAACAATGTTCATAAAATCTTAATTATTATGCTAATTAAGTAATTAATACAATATAAGTATAAAACTTATTAACATATATGTCTGTAATTAGTAATAAATTTATTTCAAGAGTTAAAGAAGCTTTCTTTTTAAATGTTAATTAAGTGAATAATTAATATTAACTGATTATTTTCTAAAAGCAATTAAGAATAATTACTTTACAGTTGTGATTAGAGATTAATTAATGATTAAGTGATAAATAAATCGTAATTAACTACTTAAGTTAATTAATGAATAATTAATTAAGGAATTTAATTAAGAATTAATAATTGATTAACTAAGTAGTTAATGGTAAACAAATGGGTAATTAAGTTTGATTAATTAATAATTAAAGTTATTAATTAATGATTAAAGAATAGTTAATTAAGGTTAAATAAATTGATTATGAAGGAATTAATTAAATAGAGGGAATAAAGTAATTAAGTAATTAAGTAATTAAGACTTAATAACTGATTTAGAAATGATTTATTAATTAAATAATTCGAAATGGAATAAGTAAGTAATTGATAACTAATGATTAATTAAATAGGGTTAAGTAATTAATTCTCAAGTAATTGATTAGATTTGAATTAATTACAATAAGAATTTAAGATGATTGCTTATGGATAATGGTGTATATAGAATCTCTAATTTGTGATAATTACTTGGTGATATTCTATGATGTTTCTATGATGTTGCTCTTGATATATATATATATATATATATATATATATATATATGATAGTGTATGATTTATCTATGATAAATGTTATTTGGATTCAAAGTGTTGAATTAAACTATTTAAATTAATTAGACAATTTGCCCGTAATACGGCATTTGAATTTCGATGCGACAGGGAATCGGATTCCAGTTGGTTATCCGAATCCCACATCGAATTGTGATGATGAATCTTTGTGATTGATAAATTTACTTTACCTGTGAATCTGTGAATGAAGATAAGCGTTATAGTTCATACCGCTTATCAATATTGATATATCTGTGATGATTGATGTTGTGCACTATTGTGTAAAACCCCTGGACCACACTTGTACATACAAATATGGATTGCACGTGTAAATCTGTTAAGTCAGAGATATTTGAATTTAATTCAAAATAGTTTTAGAAGTTGAATTTTAAATCCAAACGGTTTTGGAAATAAATTAAGTTTAATGTGAAAAGCTTTTGAAAAGGTGCTTTAAAAGTGTAAGTTATTTTGAATAACTTAATAATGATTTGAAATTTGAATAATTTAATTTAAATTGGAATTCAATATCTGAAATTGAATTCTATATTCAGTATTTATGATTTAAAAAGAATTATACAAGTTATACGGGTTTTAAACCATTTTTTTAAAGTGTGCTTTTAGGAATTTGAATTAATCCAAAGATTGTAACTTGTGTAAATGGAATCAGGTTTTTCCGAAATAAGACTGTTGTTCTAAATGATAAAAAGCTTTCATATGAGAAATAAATTTCAAATTGTATCAAAGGGATTTCAAGTTTGAATTGAAATAGTTTTCCAAATTATGGATGAATCTTTGGAAACGAGTTTTTAAAGCTATAATCTAAATCTTGATTTAAAGATTCAATGAGTTAATCCAATTGAAACAGAATTTGTTTTGAAATCCGTGAATGGATCTTTATGAACTGGGTAAACTTTGTGAATTGAATCTTTTTATTTTAAAGATTTGAAATGGTAATCGGTTTGAACCATTTGAAAATAAGTTGGAATTATTAAGTTGTGACTTAATTGAAATCCCACATCCATATGCTTTTAAATATTGCGCTCATTATTCAGTTTAGCCGGGAGAAGGCCTTTGTGTCATATAACCCATTCCGAATAGTGATACGACGTATATGGATAGCATTGAAGACCGGTGGTGAAGAACGGGTATTTGCGAGAGCGATAGGATGACCTATCGATTATCTCTGCACTGCGTAGCTACGGTATAGAGATTTTCTAAGTGATGGGAAGTCCGATCGGGATTGTGAATACCCGGATTGCAAGGCCTTCTTCGGAAGTGCCTTCGATTCTGTTCGAACCCGGGACAGACTTGTATGGTTGTGTGTCTGACACTACACTTTGAGATATAAAACAAATTTCTTTCAAATACATATCTGTTGGTGGCGGGGAATTTATTCTCTTAGCTTAACACCCTTCTGTGAGACGCACGAGCTCAGAGGTTATGTAGGTGAAGGTTATCAGCGATATACTCCCAATTTGGTAGTGTGGCATGCTAAGTGCTGCTGTGTGTGGATGATCATTTGTGATCAAAGCATGACTTTGTGAAAGTGTAGATTTATGGATGAGACCTCGTCGAGCCTCAAAATCGGTAATGATCGAAACAGGAAAGATGCGGCAAGGTTTCAGGGGTAGCTCCCCTAGGGTGTGACCATTTCTCCTGGAAAAGGGTAGTATCATGGTATGGAGCCCAGATACTTACTCATGTGGGCACTGAAGTATATATTTATTACTGTGTGATGTTGTTGGTGTTGAGAGCTCTCGGATAAAGGTCCAAAAGGATCGGGGGTGGCATATCTGTAGGTATTACTCTCGGGCAGGGAGGAAACCGGCCTTGTGTTGGCAGAGAGCAGGGTAAGTTCTCGGGGCGTCCCGCCAGAGGCGTTCCCATGTGGCAATAGGAAGTTCCTTAGCCTGACCATTTGTTGAAAATCCAAAGAAACAATACGCGCCATGTACGGTTTTAGTTGTAGAACCTGCCATTTAAAATGGTAGCTATAGCTGGCATAATATAATGGTACCTCTGCTGGCTAAGATTAATATTATACTTTCGAAATGTTTTCCACTATGCACTAATAATAATATAAAAAGAAGAATTTTGCGTAGTTAGCATATTTGACTATCATAAGGAGAAATCTCCTCCAATTCTGCGCTTGCACGGTGTGTGCGGTGGGAGGCCTTATGGTAGTTTCATTTTTCAAAAAGCATTGCGGATTTCGAATTAAAATCTTTTGATTGTTTTTAAAGACCAAACTGTTTTTGTTTGCTCATACCAGTCCCATGACTGACGTGGATTTTATTGTTCCTTTCCTAAACTCTGGTTGCCTACAACTTTCCATACGGGCAGTCTAGAGTTTGGTTTTTTTGATAGTCAGGTTTATAGTTATCTGGAGCTAGTTCAGTCCTTGGACGACTGACCTTGCTTATCTGGGTGCAATCTTGATGGTGGATCGATCTTAAAGTTTTAGAGCTTTTAGATCAGAGTTGCAGTATTGGATTCATTGAAGACTTATCTCATATTGTATCGTGTTCCTCTGTATTGTATATTCTCTGATATTGATGATTATCATCGTATCAAATTGATGTATCAGATTTTGTATTCATGTTGTGTCAATGATATCATCTTTTATTTCTGATGTGTTATTTATCATCTAATGGGTGTTGCAAGCTCCCGCGATACGGATTTGATGTTGTTTGTCAAACATGGAATTCGGGTCGTGACAGAAAGTACAATCCAAAAAAACACCTGGATCGCAGGATACATAACAAGGGTTACGCCTGGATCCCCCAGGAAACATCCATATCCTTTAAGCATTCATTGCCTTGCGAATTACGCCATGATAAACAAAACCAGTAGACCGCAGGATACATAACAATGGTTACGCCTGGATCCCTCAGGAAACATCCATATCCTTTAAGCAATCTCTGCCTTGCGGATTACGCTACCCAAAAAAAAAGACCGTGGGTTACGCCACGGTAGGAAACTCGAGTATCACATCCGAAAAACCGAAAATTAGATAGAATAATATCGATAGAATGAATCCACAATGTGGCCACAGAGCGGATATCAAGCTGAAGGCACTTTCCATATCTTTACTTCGAAAATATATATCATATGGTACCTTTTCAAATCACTTTCAAATATCATACTTATATAAGGTCCATTATATATAGGATTCCATTTTCAAATCGAATACACTCCAAATCAATAGTATATCAAATCACACTTATATAGACTTCGATTATACAAGATTTCTCTTTCCAAATTGAGTACCTTTCAAATCAATAGTTTTCAAATCAACTTCATACTTAAACAAATCCATTTTATATAAGTTCGACCACTCCTAAATCAAGTACTTAATAATATAAGGTTCACAATTTCAAATCATTTCAATATCAATTCCGTTTTAAAATCATATATGATTTCACCAATTTTTCTTCCAAATTAAATATCTCAAGTCAAACAAATTCATTTCCAAAATCACCATATAAGTACCGGTTTTAATTCCAATCTAATTTCAAAACCAAATATTTTTCTCAAAATCAATTATACTCAAAATGGTTTCCAAATTTATCATTATACCTTTAAAACCTTTAAACTATTTATTTCTATGTGAAAGTTCCAATTTTCCTTTTGCAAATTATTTATTTAACAAAAGTTTCAATTTTTACTTAAGACATACTCTTTATACTTTAAACATACAAAACTAAACTTATATTCTTTATCAAATATTTTATACTCTTCGAAATTTTCTTAGCTTCAAAATTTTAAACCTTGATTTGGAAGTGTTCGATCCTTCAAAATAGTCGGTGAAATCATTTTCAAATCCAAGAGTTGGAAATCAGCAACAAATCAGTAAATCAATTTTTAGAATAGAGTTATACTAAATCAAATTCGAAACTCGAGGATTGAACACCGGCTTCCTTTAAATCATTTCAAATATATATACATGTCTTTCGAATATCGAATTATACTTCGGAATTTGAAATCAAAATTTGTTTCACAATATCACTCGCATAGCAAAGCTACTAGAGTGGCCTCTTCCCCACTCTGAAACTCGAAAATCAATGTCGATGATGCGTGCATTCATCACCGAAATTATTTTCCAACGACAAAAGTGAGTTCTGGACTTCTATTTTCTTGAAAACTTCTTTGAAATTTCTTAGAAATCATTGAAATTCATTTGAAGCCATTTGGGACATTTCTTATTCGAAAAATACTTTCAAATCGTATTATTATATATTTTCAAAATCTTAAAACCAATTTCAAAATAGCGAAACCCAATCTCTCAAATTTCAAATTCAAAACCATTTCAGTTATAAATCAAATTTCTTATAAAATTTTAAAAATCCAAATCCTTTCAAAACTCCGAATTATAGTTTTCAAAAGGTATATAATCCTTATCGAAAACATTTTCACTTTCACATATCAAATAAAATCATAGTTATCAAAATAATAATTTCGGTATATAAAATAATTTCTAAAATACAAACAAAGCCCATTTTCAAAGGATGATTCAAGGATGGATTTCAAAACAAAGATAGAGATTCAAATTAGAGGGACTCTAATCAAATGGAATTCTGATTCGAAGCTAGGTCCAAACGAAGATGAGATAATTAAATTTTAAAATAGAAGATGGATATTAATCGCGGGCGACCTTAACCGGATCAACCGTAACTTCAGGAATATGATCGATGCGGAATTACAAGGCAAATCGACATTCGATCACCAGATATAGAATTCGGCATAACCAGCGATAGCAGCATCTAAACTAAGAATATATAAATCTTCGGTGAATCGATGCTATTGTAAAGGACTTTCACCCCTTTACAATCATTCAGTGGAGCTATGGGATACTCCAAAATCTAGAAAACACGAATAGGGAAAGACAAGAATGGATTTGGAACCGAGGGGGATGTTCCAAAACTCAAAGGAGAACCGAATCAAATAGGAAGAGATTCAAGCTCGAACTAAAGTGATTCAGTAAATAAATTTACCATATATGCTAAGTTTTGCCTAGAGCCTCGCTCTGATACCAACTGTGACGACCGGATATTTTCAAAATATTTATATATAGACCGACGGTGTCTGTATAAAATTTTCTGTCCTATGGTCAATTTGATACAGATATTTATCATTTCAATCCGTAATTTAAGTGTATACGGGTAGATATCATTTCGACCCGCAATCCCAAAATCAATTCAAATGCAAATCGCTTGGGTCTATCATTTCAACCCATAACGAAATTCTCTTATTCTAAATTCCGTTCGGGTATGTATCATTTCAACCCATAGTGAATTCTAAACTACAGGGAACTTGCAGAGTGATAACAGAGAATATAATAATATATCAGGCATATATCATCAATAACAATAAAATATAAACAATAGGATATGGTGTCATATTCCACAGGTGAACAGTTACAGATAATAGCATAAATATAACAATTTAAATAACTACAGCAGCATATTTCAATTGTCGTTTCAATTGAAATCAAATTTAATAAATATAAAAACATTAATCGTGAGTGATTGCTCACCTTTCAAGGCTACGGATGATTTGACGATCAAATGAGCTATGAATCCAGTCACGAATTTCAAAGCAAAGCTAGATTGGCACGAGTTCAACGGATAAGCTGATAATGCGAATAGACGAAAGCAAATCAAAAACCAGATTGACGAAGGTAGATGGTATAAATGAACATATATATACTATATATACTATATACAAATCATATACAACTTATAATTTAAAATAACACATAACTTTTAAAATCTATATATACACCCATAACTATATAGATTCAATATTCTATTTAAACTTCTATAAAAATAAAGTCCTATACATATCAATTTTATATATAGAATGACCTATATAAATATATCGCATGTACACTTATACTTATATCATTTAAAAATAAATATTTACAATTTATTAAAATATATATAAAACCTAACGATAATTGGGAAATTAAAACCTATATATAACATATGCGTATAACTACAACAGATATGAACTAACATAAAATGATGGACTATATTGCATATCTTAATATATACATACATACATACATACATATATATATATATATAACATAGGGTAACTCACTTATATAACTTAATCTGTGTACTCATGTATAAACTGCGACCTCTATATAGAACCAACGAAACAAATACATACTGTCCAACTTATGTGCAGACTCAAATACATGCAGACTATAAATTATTGTTTGGAAAGCTATATGAATATACTTCAAAATCAAAACATATACACGTTTGATAATTAAAATCAATGCTAACATATATACACATTTGATTATTTATGTATAATATTAAATATAAAGTAACGCTCGAACATAAATATAACTACAGGTTATAATATGAACGAGTATAGAGATGATTTCGAACATATGTATAAGCTTTACAACAAAATTTTTTTTACTTAAACATACGTGAACCAACAGTGTGCACAATGCATTAAAAATCGATACTTATATAAGCTTAACAAGATATCCTATCTCTCAAGCAACAGAAAAAAACTCAATAGGTCATTCACTCATATATATACCGACACATTTTCAAACAACGTTTATATACTATATTCACGTAAAAAGCAACAGATCGATAAAACTAACTATATGTGTACTTAAAAACTACACAAACATATGCATGCTATAGTATGCACACAAAGACACACGTAACCTCATTTATAACTTATTATAACATATAACTTAAACAATGACAGAAAGATAACTAACCTATAACTAACAGTACAAAGAATTTTTAAGACATATTATATAACTTGTAATATATATATATATATATATATATAAGCATACGAAGGCTATATTATAATATATTTTATATTTAAAATCTTGTAAAACATATATAAACAGCGGTTTCTATCAATCAAATATAACTACATACCATCAATAGAATTTGCGAGAGAAGGTGATGTGGTGGCTTGCGTGCAGCTGTGAATGAAGTGGGGAAAAGGCGGCTGAAATTTGAAGAGGAACAGTGTTTTCTTTTCTTTTCAAAAGTGGGAGGAGAAAAAATGAACCGTTCCAGAGAACACGCAAGACGTATACTTTATATATGTTTATAATATAATTTCAATAGTGTGAATAGGACAGAGAAACGGACCGGAGAATAATATATAGAAATTTATGGAGATGTAACAGCTGACTATTAAATATTTACCTTTTGGTGGAACAATTTTTTTTTTAAAAAAAAAAAAGTGGTGAAGGAAGGATTTCATTCCAGGCAAAAGAAAGGACAAGGATGATATAATACATATCAAAGAATTTCCAAGTAACGTAAGCAATGAAAAAGAGAAGGCAGAGCAGAACGCATCCAAATATTTATGAAATAAAAGGAATAGTAACGGTCATCCGTAGATCTAGCTTTCTTATTCAAGCAAATAAATAATGTAGTCCAGCTGCAACGTTCAAATTTTGAAACGAAGGAAACAGAAATGGGACAGGTTGCAAAGGAAAGCCACACATAAATGGAATAAAACGTTAACCATGAAACGTACCACATTCAATGGAAACAAACTGAAATGATAACGTTGAGCACGGGAATTAAGGACAATAAAGTAGAAAGCATGAGAAACGTAAAAGTGAAAATGTTTGAAATGGAATAAATAGGAAAGGAACAAACCCGAAATGAAATAGCAACGGATAGAAAATTAAAGAGCTACAGCACGAATACATGGAGTAATAAAGGTAAGGTATTGATTGGTTTGTAACTGATGTAAAATTTGAATGGACAGGAAAGAAATAAAATAAAGTGGAATGTACAAATATTATATACTACCTCAAAAGAGAAGTGCAGTATGAAAATGGACAGAAACGGACCATTGGATAATAAACTAGAATAATGGATTGGTGATCGCCGTCCATTGATTTAAACGCAATTGAAATATGAGCGGTTGCCCAATCAATGGAAAAAAAACGTAGACAAATAAATGAATCTGGAAATAATGAAGATGAAGGGGGAAAGAAATAAACTAGTTTTTTGGACGATGAAGTTATAAAAGGAACCGTGATGTGTACAATAATTAAAACGAAAACATACAAAAATAAATGAAATTGTAACAGTCTCCCATTGGTTCAGTTGAAAAATATTAAAGCAATTGATTAATGCGCGTTTAAATTTTGAAACGCAAAAGAAATCAAATGGTAACGGATCCAGTACCGATACAGTTACCGGTTTCGTGGATTCCGCTGTGTACCGAACTTCAAAACACAGAAATAAATATACCGTTGAGATCCACGCGACGAGACGATCAAAACGGCATACAGATATCAATGATACGATTGAATTATAAAAAGTCGAATTTCCACTAGCGGAAAAATGCAGATAAACATAGAAAATAAGATCGACGGAGCTACAGAAGTCCGAATTTGATGAAATGAATTATGACGTCTTGCTCAGAAGACGATTTACAATTTTTCTGTAGAAAAATATTTAGGTTTGGAAAATATTTTGTCATCATCAAATATTAACTGATATAAATTGAAATAGAATTACCCAATTAAATAAACTTTTATATTATCTTATGAAAATTTACCAGCTGCTATGTTTAAGAGGACGTATTCCAAATATTAAATGTTTATTTTTAAAATATTATTATTTAAAAATTTCTTAAAAATTTAATTAAATACGTAAATAAAACCATTTAAAATTATTAAAATTTTACGGGTCGTTACACTGCTGGTATAAGCAGGGCATGAGAAAAAGCAGAAAATCTTCGCAAATGACAAACCGACGAGGAGGGTAAGAGGATGTACATTAACATTGTAACGACCCAGAATTTTAATTTATTAAAATTTGAATATTTAATTAATTTTAAATATTAATAAGTGAAATTATAAGTCAAATAAATTTTTATTTGAATAATTGGATTTAATTGGATAATTAAATCGATAATTTAATATGTTAAATTATGGTAATAATTGAAAAATTGAGTTAAATATGATTGAAAATGATTTGTAAAATTTTATTATATCATATGGGAGTTAGAATGATATTTTAGAACTTTTAAAATTGAATTAAAAGTTAATTTGTGAAAATTGAATATTTTAATATTAAAATCGACTAGTGAAAATAGTCAATTTTTGAACAGTCTCAGAATTGGACGAGACCAGTTTCATTGGATCCGTAATAGTTAGTTATTACCGGATTTCAATTTTCGTAGCAATCGGAGTTATCGTTTGATCGTGGCAGCTCGAAACGCATCGAATTATTTTTAATATTAATTTGGCGAGTTAAAATAGCCATTTTTCAAAAAGTCTCGGATTTTGATGAAACCAGTTTCATCGGATCCGTAATGTGATATTATTGCAAGGTTTCAAATTTCGTGTCAATTGGATTTACCGTTTGTCCGGTACAAATTAAAACGCCTAGAAAATCGTTTAAATCGGTTTAATTTAAATTGAACGTTTATTGCCATAACTCGCACAGATGTCCGAATTAGCTTTCGAAACCTGTTCCATTGTGTCCGGAACGCGGGGTAAACCCTAGAAACGCTGGTTACGGCACGTAAATCGGAGTTCGGAATTTCCGGAATGAATAGTGTCGTCCGTTTTCCTATAAATAGACCACTCTCTTCATAAATAAAAAAAAATAAACTCTAAACCCTAGCCAGCCGCCGTTCACCCTCAACCAAAGGCCAGAAATGTTCGATCTTTCCCCCTTAATCTCTCCCAATCCACACGTTTTTAGAAAAACTTGTCAACATGAAAGTTGTAGATCTTGGCGAAAACTTTCAATCCATACGGTTGAGATCGTGTTTGGAGCTACGGATCTTCAACAATGGGGCCGCGTTCTCTTGGAAGTCGCGCACGGTTTCCATGCTTATATGGTGACTGAGCTTTATGGTATTGCAGCCGATGGTGGCCTTGGTAATGGCGAACGTGGTGGAGCTTCCTGATCGTGTTCATGTTGCACGTAAAAATCGAAAAATCTAAACCTAGTTTTGTGTTCATGGGTTCATATACGTATTTTATCACCTGTAGTTGAACGAAGAGAGGAAGAAGGGGGGGACGGGGTGCGCATGGGCCTGATGATGGGGGGTGAGATCCTACGGCCCAGATTCAAGGAGGTTAAAATTAATTATAAAATGTTGTAAATATTAAAGTTATAAATTCGTGTAACTTTAAATTGTTATATCTTTTTCATACGAGGTCGAAAACGCGCGAAACCAGTTGCGTTGGAATCGTATGGATGAGCAGTACACGATGGAATTGGATTGGAGTCGTTTGGAGTTAGTGAGAATTTTGGGTAAAATTAAACGTCCGTTTAATTTTATTCGAAATAAATCGCTAAAACGAAATTGAAATCAAGGTGAGAACTTCTTACTCAATCGAATTAGTTTCGATTTTTATTTTAAATAGTTAGATTTAAAATATTTGAATGCATGTTTGAATGATGATTGTTATCTATTGATTGTTAAAATAGACATTATGCGCCGTTAGTAAGCGGATGTTATTTATTAAAAACATATACCGCGAATATTTCATAAACAGTGAAATTGGTATTATATATAATAGCAATATATATATATTGGCATGTGTATATATTGGAGTTATTGATTTCCCGCATTTTTTAGCGGATGAGACCCTATTGCGTCGTCTATTAAGCGGATAATATTTTAAATCCCATATACCGCGATAATTCCGTACTGGAGCGGAATTGGTATTGTGCTAATGTTTGTGGATGCAGGAAAACAGGTTGGAGGGATCCAACTGGATTCCTCAACAGTTTTTATTTGATTTCAGATATTTTGATATTTGATGGATTATCATATCGATATATGATATCGTTGTAGTCGTGATCGACTATTTGGTGTGTAGCATCATTGGACCAAGTTTTGGAATTTTAAAATGTTTTTAAAGAGATTTTTGAAAGTGTAAGTTACAAAAATATTTTTTTAAATTGATCCATTTTAAATAAATAAACGTTATAATTTTTAAAGTTATAAAAATTATGATTTTGAGAAATACGGTTAAAGATTGATTTTTGAGAAATATAGTTAAAAACTGATTTTTGAAAATATGGGTTAATAACTTTATAAAAAGAGTTTAATCGGGATTTTTGAATTTATTATAAAAGTTTAAATACAGGATTTATAAATTTGATTATTTTATAAATCAAAATGATGAAGTTTTTAAAGGACTTTGAAGACGTTTTAAAAGAATAATATAAATTGAATTATATTAAGAGATTTATAAATGGATATTTATAAATTGAAATATTGAAATTATAAAACGAGTTTTTATAAGTGTTTGAATGAAGTGAAAATGGATTGCATAAGTGAATGGAATTTATAAAATTATAAATGGTGAAGTTATAAGTGAAATTTATAAATAGTAAGATTTATAAGTTTTGTGAAATTATTAAAGAATATATTTGGATAAATAATTGAATCTTATAAGTTATAAGATTTATAATTATGAAGTTCAAAGGAACGATTTTGTAAAATAATCGTTTTATAAGCATTTAACTTATAATGTGAACTTTTGGTTTATAATTGAGTTATAAATCGAATAGGTTAATAAAGGATGTATAAAAAGGAAGTAGTTATAAAACAAATAGAAATAGAATTTATAAACGTTGTTTTATAAAATTCGCAAATGACTTATTTTGATAAGTAAATTGTTGAAACCTATAAATGGAGTTATATTCACGTTTTTGACTGTGAATAATCCTTTGAAATAAAATGAATAAAAGGATGAAATTGATTAACGTAGTATATTCACGTTTTTGAATAGTGAATAATATGTTAAAGAAAATGTTTAGGATGTGATATTTTAAACAGAATTAAAACGATCTAACGATGTTTTAAAATATGTTGACATTCGAAACCATAGATTTCAACATTCATTGTTGAAATAGATGTTTTCGAGAAATAGAAGGAAATGGTGGACTATAACACTGTTGTTATAGTAAATGATTTCCGAAAGGAAATGTTTTGTATAGTATTGGGATTTATATATCTATTTTAATTCGAATCCCTATATTAGTGATTTTGGGTTGTCGTAACGATGTTTTACGTAACATTCGTTTTGGCCCAAATAAATATGTTTAAAAGAATGATTTCCTTAAAGAATGAAATATATACTTAATTTCGATTGAAGTATATTGAATATTTTCCAAGTGTTGAAAATAAATGGATTGAGAATTACTTAATAAGTAAGTATGGAAATGTTTTCCAATATAAAGTGAATATTTTGAGAATTTATCTTTTTGAAGATAAATTGAAAAGGAATATTGAAATGAATAATTGAAGTCATATATTCATAGATATTGTGAAATATAAATTCACTATGGAATTTATAAAAAAAGTGGAATTTGTTTAAAAATAAATATTGATTTATTTTTGAAGTATTGAAAATTATATATCCAGTAAAGATATTTTGAAAAATAAATAATTTGGAAAATTATTTGGAAACTGGTGATGTGTGCATATCCATTGATAGTTCAATAACCGACTATCAATATTTCCCTTTGAATGGGTAATAGATGTGATTTGTTTGAATTTGAATGCCACACTTATTTTTGAATAAGCGCTCACTATTTGGGTTAACTGGGAAAGGACCATGGGGTCGTATAACCCATTCCGAATATGTGATACGTCGTTGTGAATAGCATTAAAGATCGGTGTTGAAGACCCGGTATTTGCGAGAGCGATAGGATGACCTGTCGATTGACTCTGCACCGAGTTGCTCCGGTATAGAGTTCTCCATATGTGATGGTGAATCCGATCAGGATTGTGAATATCCGGATTGCAAGGACTTCTTTGTAAGTGCCTTCGGTTCTGTTCGAGCCCGGAACAGACTTGTATGGATTGTATGTCTGACGTTACAAATTGAGATATAAAGCAGATTTCTTTCAAATATATTTCTGTTGGTGGCGGAGAATTTATTCTTTTAGCTTAACACCCTTCTCTGAGACGTACGAGCTCAGAGGTTATGTAGTTGAAGGTTATCAGCGATATATTCCCAATTTGGTAATGTGACATGCTGATTGTTGCTGTCAAATGATCATTGTGTTGATTATTTGTGATAGGATCGTTTATTTGATCGTCTGTCCTGGTGATCATTTCTATGATCATTTGTTGACCCAAAGCATGGCTTTTGTATAAAGTATGTTTTTGTGGACGTGACTTCGTCGAACCTCACACCCCGGAATGGTCAAAACAGGAAAGATGCAGCAAGGTTATGAGGGGTAGCGCCCTTTAGGATATGTGCATTTCCTTCTGAAAAAGGGTGGTATCATGGTATGGAGCCCAGATACTTACTCATGTTGAAAACACTTTATGATTGTGTGAATTGATTACGAGCGCTCGGTGAAAGGTCCCAAAGGACCAGGGGATGGCATATTCGGTCAGTTGTTACTCAGTTAGGGGTAACCCGGCCTTGTGTTGGTAGAGATCCGGTTTGGTTCTTGGGGATGTCCATCCAGAGGCATTCTCATGTGGCAGTGGGAAGTTCCTTGGCCTGATCATTCGTTGGAAATCCAAAGAAACAATACGTGACTTGTACGGTTTTAGTTGTAGAACCTGCCATCTAATATGGTAGCTATAGTAGGCATAATATAATGGTACCTATGCTGGCTAAGATTTATATTCTACTTTCGAAATGATTTTTTCCTACACTATGCACTAATAATAATATCAAATGTTTCTTTTTAATGCGTATCAAGCATCTTTGACTAACATAAGAAGAAATCTCCTCCAAGTCTGCGTTTGCATTGTGTGTGTGGCAGGAGGTCTTATGGTAGTCTCATTTTTAAAAGCATTGCGAATTGACTTTAGAATATTCATCTATTTTGTTTTCAAAGATAAATAAACTGTTTTGAGTTCTCACACCAGTCACATGACTGACTCGGAGTTTATTGTTTTCCTTCCTAAACTCTGGGTGCCCACCAATTTCCACACGGGCAGTCAAGAGTTAGGTTTATCAGGATATTCTGGATATTCTGGAGTTGCTGGAAGCAAGCTGGATGGCATGGCGTATTACTAGTATATAGTATTTCTTTTTCCGCTGTTTGTTGTTGTATGTTGTTGTATACTCTGATGATGTGATGTAATGAAATGTAATGTATAAAATGTAATAACTGATATAGTTCTTTGTTTAAAGATTATTCATTTATTATTATATGTTGTTGCGCTGCGAATTGTGAGATTCTGATATTGTTGTGTTGTGTTCTGTTTCGTTCTATGTTCTATTCTCTTTTTCCCTCTATCTTCTTATCTCTTCTTCTACCTTTTCTTCTTTCTTAAAACCCTAACATTTCGGTTTTTCGGCAACGAAAAATCGCAATCGTTACATTTGGTATCAGAGCTTAGTGTTAAGCGACAACCATGGTTCTGTTGGGTATTACTCATTAGAGATAGAGTCAGTAGTACTCTAGATTGAGTTTGAGGGTAATAATAGCTATGAGAGCGTATTTGTTAGTGAATATAAAATTATTTTATATTGTGATGATTGGTTTGTTGAGTGGTATATAGATTCTGGTTAATACGAGTAATTAACGTTGTTGATAGGGATCTCTAAACACTTGAATAGAACAATTCGACACAGTACTGTTTTAAATTGGGTAAATGAAATAATTTTACTTTGATTATATTTTATACATAAAGAAATAATTTTTCAGAATCATTAAAGTATATATAAGTTGTTGAATAAGTTGTTTGAATAATCTAAATTGAAGAATAATTGTATAAGTAAAATGAATTATAAGAATTGAATTATAATTAATGTGATTTACAATTGTGAAATAAACTTATATATATGAGAAGTGAAACTATATGAATATGAGTTGTAAATAAAAATGAATTTAAAGTTAAATGGAAATATAACTTAAGAGATGTGAATGAAGTTGATATGGAATAATGAATATAGGTGTTAATTCATTAAAATCTAATGTTATTGAAAGTTGAATAACTGAATGAAAATCAATTTAATTAAACCAATTGAAAGTGATGGTGTTAAAACCAATTGAAAGTGAAGATATTAAGCCAAATTGAATGAATATAGCAAAGTAATTTGGTTGTAATTAATATACATTGATTGTTATATGGTTGTTAGTTGATTGTATATAATTCATTAAGTGTTAATGAAATAGAGTTAATGAAATTGAAAGTTAAAGTAATTGGATGCTAGTTGGTTGATGGTTGAATATATTGTTTTTGTTGCAATTGTTATGTTGACATATATAGTTATTATGTTGCTATATGTTGTATATTGATACTATTTTCATATATACATGATTCTCATGTTGTTTGTTGAGTGTTTAGTAGGTGCGGATCGCGTTTGCTTCGCATTTGGAGCTCGCTTTCGCGCTATATTAGCCGTATATGCTCGCTAATAAAATATAAGGTACATATCTCGGATTACATACCGTACTTTTATACTTTTTTCCCTTCGGGATGCCTCATTACTTGATGAGATGTATATTTGTGATATATATACTGTCATTTTTTTTTCGGATCGAGCCGCGCAAAGGAGACTATGGCGAATTTTTCCGGAAATTTAAGGCGTTAGAAATTTTTTGAGAAAATTGGAAAATTTTGAAAACTTTAACTTTGATTTGGAATTGAAAGTTAAACAATAGTTGTTGTTTTTGAAAAGACAACTAAGTATGATTTGAAAACTTAGTAAAGTTATTGTAAGAAGTTTAACTATGAATTTTGGGAAAGTTAATGGATTCTGTAACTTTTCTTACTTGTTAATTTCGAGGACGAAATTCTTTTAAGGGGGGAAGATTGTAACGACCCAGAATTTTAATTTATTAAAATTTGAATATTTAATTAATTTTAAATATTAATAAGTGAAATTATAAGTCAAATAAATTTTTATTTGAATAATTGGATTTAATTGGATAATTAAATCGATAATTTAATATGTTAAGTTATGGAAATAATTGAAAAATTGAATTAAATATGATTGAAAATGATTTGTAAAATTTTATTATATCATATGGGAGTTATAATGATATTTTAGAACTTTTAAAATTGAATTAAAAGTTAATTTATGAAAATTGAATATTTTAATATTAAAATCGACTAGTGAAAATAGTCAATTTTTGAACAGTCTCAGAATTGGACGAGACCAGTTTCATTGGATCCGTAATAGTTAGTTATTACCGGATTTCAATTTTCGTAGCAATCGGAGTTATCGTTTGATCGTGGCAGCTCGAAACGCATCGAATTATTTTTAATATTAATTTGGCGAGTTAAAATAGCCATTTTTCAAAAAGTCTCGGATTTCGACGAAACTAGTTTCATCGGATCCATAATGTGATATTATTGCAAGGTTTCAAATTTCGTGTCAATTGGATTTACCGCTTGTCCGGTACAAATTAAAACGCCTAGAAAATCGTTTAAATCGGTTTAATTTAAATTGAACGTTTATTGCCATAACTCGCACAGATGTCCGAATTAGCTTTCGAAACCTGTTCCATTGTGTCCGGAACGCGGGGTAAACCCTAGAAACGCTGGTTACGGCGCGTAAATCGGAGTTCGGAATTTCCAGAATGAATAGTGTCGTTCGTTTTCCTATAAATAGACCACTCTCTTCATAAATAAAAAAAAATAAACTCTAAACCCTAGCCAGCCGCCGTTCACCCTCAACCAAAGGCCAGAAATGTTCGATCTTTCCCCCTTAATCTCTCCCAATCCACACGTTTTTAGAAAAACTTGTCAACATGAAAGTTGTAGATCTTGGCGAAAGCTTTCAATCCATACGGTTGAGATCGTGTTTGGAGCTACGGATCTTCAACAATGGGGCCGCGTTCTCTTGGAAATCGCGCACGGTTTCCATGCTTATATGGTGACCGAGCTTTATGGTATTACAGCCGATGGTGGCCTTGGTAATGGCGAACGTGGTGGAGCTTCCTGATCGTGTTCATGTTGCACGTAAAAATCGAAAAATCTAAACCTAGTTTTGTGTTCATGGGTTCATATACGTATTTTATCACCTGTAGTTGAACGAAGAGAGGAAGAAGGGGGGACGGGGTGCGCATGGGCCTGATGATGGGGGGTGAGATCCTACGGCCCAGATTCAAGGAGGTTAAAATTAATTATAAAATGTTGTAAATATTAAAGTTATAAATTCATGTAACTTTAAATTGTTATATCTTTTTCATACGAGGTCGAAAACGCGCGAAACCAGTTGTGTTGGTATCGTATGGACGAGCACTACATGATGGAATTGGATTGGAGTCGTTTGGAGTTAGTGAGAATTTTGGGTAAAATTAAACGTCCGTTTAATTTTATTCGAAATAAATCGCTAAAACGAAATTGAAATCAAGGTGAGAACTTCTCACTCAATCGAATTAGTTTCGATTTTTATTTTAAATAGTTAGATTTAAAATATTTGAATGCATGTTTGAATGATGATTGTTATCTATTGATTGTTAAAATAGACATTATGCGCCGTTAGTAAGCGGATGTTATTTATTAAAAACATATACCGCGAAAATTTCGTAAACAGTGAAATTGGTATTATATATAATAGTAATATATATATATATATATATATTGGCATATGTATATATTGGAGTTATTGATTTTCCGCATTTTTTAGCGGATGAGACCCTATTGCGCCGTCTATTAAGCGGATAATATTTTAAATCCCATATACCACGATAATTCCGTACTGTAGCGGAATTGGTATTGTGCTAATGTTTGCGGATGCAGGAAAACAGGTTGGAGGGATCCAACTGGATTCCTCAACAGTTTTTATTTGATTTCAGATATTTTGATATTTGATGGATTATCATATCGATATATGATATCGTTGTAGTCGTGATTGACTATTTGGTGTGTAGCATCATTGGACCAAGTTTTGGAATTCTAAAATGTTTTTAAAGAGATTTTTGAAAGTGTAAGTTATAAAAATATTTTTTTAAATTGATCCATTTTAAATAAATAAACGTTATAATTTTTAAAGTTATAAAAATTATGATTTTGAGAAATACGGCTAAAGATTGATTTTTGAGAAATATAGTTAAAAACCGATTTTTGAAAATATGGGTTAATAACTTTATAAAAATAGTTTAATCGGGATTTTTGAATTTATTATAAAAGTTTAAATACAGGATTTATAAATTTGATTATTTTATAAATCAAAATGATGAAGTTTTTAAAGGACTTTGAAGACGTTTTAAAAGAATAATATAAATTGAATTATATTAAGAGATTTATAAATGGATATTTATAAATTGAAATATTGAAATTATAAAACGAATTTTTATAAGTGTTTGAATGAAGTGAAAATGGATTGCATAAGTGAATGGAATTTATAAAATTATAAATGGTGAAGTTATAAGTGAAATTTATAAATAGTAAGATTTATAAATTTTGTGAAATTATTAAAGAATATATTTGGATAAATAATTGAATCTTATAAGTTATAAGATTTATAATTATGAAGTTCAAAGGAACGATTTTGTAAAATAATCGTTTTATAAGCATTTAACTTATAATGTGAACTTTTGGTTTATAATTGAGTTATAAATCGAATAGGTTAATAAAGGATGTATAAAAAGGAAGTAGTTATAAAACAAATAGAAATAGAATTTATAAACGTTGTTTTATAAAATTCGCAAATGACTTATTTTGATAAGTAAATTGTTGAAATCTATAAATGGAGTTATATTCACGTTTTTGACTGTGAATAATCCTTTGAAATAAAATGAATAAAAGGATGAAATTGATTAACGTAGTATATTCACGTTTTTGAATAGTGAATAATATGTTAAAGAAAATGTTTAGGATGTGATATTTTAAACAGAATAAAAACGATCTAACGATGTTTTAAAATATGTTGACATTCGAAACCATAGATTTCAACATTCATTGTTGAAATAGATGTTTTCGAGAAATAGAAGGAAAAGGTGGACTATAACACTGTTGTTATAGTAAATGATTTCCGAAAGGAAATGTTTTGTATAGTATTGGGATTTATATATCTATTTTAATTCGAATCCCTATATTAGTGATTTTGGGTTGTCGTAACGATGTTTTACGTAACATTCGTTTTGGCCCAAATAAATATGTTTAAAAGAATGATTTCCTTAAAGAATGAAATATATACTTAATTTCGATTGAAGTATATTGAATATTTTCCAAGTGTTGAAAATAAATGGATTGAGAATTACTTAATAAGTAAGTATGGAAATGTTTTCCAATATAAAGTGAATATTTTGAGAATTTATCTTTTTGAAGATAGATTGAAAATGAATATTGAAATGAATAATTGAAGTCGTATATTCATAGATATTGTGAAATATAAATTCACTATGGAATTTATAAAAGAAAGTGGAATTTGTTTAAAAATAAATATTGATTTATTTTTGAAGTATTGAAAATTATATATCCAGTAAAGATATTTTGAAAAATAAATAATTTGGAAAATTATTTGGAAACTGGTGATGTGTGCATATCCATTGATAATTCAATAACCGACTATCAATATTTCTCTTTGAATGGGTAATAGATGTGATTTGTTTGAATTTGAATGCCACACTTATTTTTGAATAAGCGCTCACTATTCGGGTTAACCGGGAAAGGACCATGGGGTCGTATAACCCATTCTGAATATGTGATACGTCGTTGTGAATAGCATTGAAGATCGGTGTTGAAGACCCGGTATTTGCGAGAGCGATAGGATGACCTGTCGATTGACTCTGCACCGAGTTGCTCCGGTATAGAGTTCTCCATATGTGATGGTGAATCCGATCAGGATTGTGAATATCCGGATTGCAAGGACTTCTTTGTAAGTTCCTTCGGTTCTGTTCGAGCCCAGAACAGACTTGTATGGATTGTATGTCTGACGTTACAAATTGAGATATAAAGCAGATTTCTTTCAAATATATTTCTGTTGGTGGCGGAGAATTTATTCTTTTAGCTTAACACCCTTCTCTGAGACGTACGAGCTCAGAGGTTATGTAGTTGAAGGTTATCAGCGATATATTCCCAATTTGGTAATGTGACATGCTGAGTGTTGCTGTCAAATGATCATTGTGTTGATTATTTGTGATAGGATCGTTTATTTGATCGTCTATCCTGGTGATCATTTCTATGATCATTTGTTGACCCAAAGCATGGCTTTTGTATAAAGTATGTTTTTGTGGACGTGACTTCGTCGAACCTCACACCCCGGAATGGTCAAAACAGGAAAGATGCAGCAAGGTTATGAGGGGTAGCGCCCTTTAGGATATGTGCATTTCCTTCTGGAAAAGGGTGGTATCATGGTATGGAGCCCAGATACTTACTCATGTTGAAAACACTTTATGATTGTGTGAATTGATTACGAGCGCTCGGTGAAAGGTCCCAAAGGACCGGGGGATGGCATATTCGGTCAGTTGTTACTCAGTTAGGGGTAATCCGGCCTTGTGTTGGTAGAGATCCGGTTTGGTTCTCGGGGATGTCCATCCAGAGGCATTCTCATGTGGCAATGGGAAGTTCCTTGGCCTGATCATTCATTGGAAATCCAAAAAAACAATACGTGACTTGTACGGTTTTAGTTGTAGAACCTGCCATCTAATATGGTAGCTATAGTAGGCATAATATAATGGTACCTATGCTGGCTAAGATTTATATTCTACTTTCGAAATGATTTTTTCCTACACTATGCACTAATAATAATATCAAATGTTTCTTTTTAATGCGTATCAAGCATCTTTGACTAACATAAGAAGAAATCTCCTCCAAGTCTGCGTTTGCATTGTGTGTGTGTGGCAGGAGGTCTTATGGTAGTCTCATTTTTAAAAGCATTGCGAATTGACTTTAGAATATTCATCTATTTTGCTTTCAAAGATAAATAAACTGTTTTGAGTTCTCACACCAGTCACATGACTGACTCGAAGTTTATTGTTTTCCTTCCAAAACTCTGGGTGCCCACCAATTTCCACACGGGCAGTCAAGAGTTAGGTTTATCAGGATATTCTGGATATTCTGGAGTTGCTGGAAGCAAGCTGGATGGCATGGCGTATTACTAGTATATAGTATTTCTTTTTCCGCTGTTTTTTGTTGTATGTTGTTGTACACTCTGATGATGTGATGTAATGAAATGTAATGTATAAAATGTAATAACTGATATAGTTCTTTGTTTAAAAATTATTCATTTATTATTATATGTTGTTCCGCTGCGAATTGTGAGATTCTGATATTGTTGTGTTGTGTTCTGTTCCGTTCTATGTTCTATTCTCTTTTTCCCTCTATCTTCTTATCTCTTCTTCTACCTTTTCTTCTTTCTTAAAACCCTAACATTTCGGTTTTTAGGCAACGAAAAATCGCAATCGTTACAAACATCCTTTGGATTCTAAATGCTGTGTTGTGCAGGAATAAACTTTATAGGCCCAGACCTCCATCTCCACCTCCAGCGCTTATGTACACACGACGTCGTCCTATAGGAGGTGTCATTTCATCATCACAAGGCACCCTGTCACAAGATGCACCGGTACAAGAAGAAATTGTTCTTGACCCATCTCAAGAAATAGCCACATTACCTTCGGCCTCCACTGCACGCCGAGAAAGGAGTAGCAGTGCAGTAGCAGTTCGAGACCACTGGTAACGCGTCGGCAAAAATGAAACACGTTAGAATTTCACGAGCTTCACTACTAAATTGGTAATGTTAATGTTGTTTGATGCGAATAGCTAGGGGCAAAGTGTAATGCGATACGATGTACTTGTTAATGTTGTTTGAATTTGTGTAGTTGTGTTTTGTAATATGATGTTGGATTGTGTATTAATGTAATTTCGCACCATTTGACAATGTGCTGTGTTTACCAATGTAATTTGATGTTGTTTGGTAATATGATGTAGTAGTTGTAGGTGCTGCTGCTCTAGTTTCTACAGCAGCAGTTATTTAATCCACAAGGATACACGGACTACAGATATTGCCTCCACCTATAAAAAACAACCCGAACGACCCAAATCTACGAGGATAAATAAACGTTATGGACAAGCATCAAACGCCTAAAACAAACAGGTGCGACAAATGTGGATCGCAGGATCATCAAAGAAAGCGATGTACTTCAACGACCTAAACAATCATTATCAAATGTATGACTACGTACCGAATTAAGATTTATGTGTATTCAAGTTTATGTGAATGTAAGTTCTATGTATCGGACTTCGTATCTATATACTGTTTACTCGATGTCGACGTAAATGACGTTCGCAGTTGTTAGATTTGAAAGTTGATATCTATGCATTGTCTATTAATTCAACTTTTTGATCGTGAGGTAGCTACATGTAGTAGGTGGATGTTATTTTTAGTTGCAGGTTTTTTGTTTTGGCTACTTTTGAAAAATCACAAGTTAGCGCACTGTAAAAATCTGGCCAAATGCGCATTTTCAAAATGCGTCATCATCTAAGTGGTCAAAACAGGTCTATCTTTGTAATTATTTTTCAAACAGAGCCATTCTTATTATTAGTTGCACAAACATGGTTGCTTCTGCAAATTTTCCTGTTATATAAGCACGATTCATACATTAGCTTTTAACCTTGCATATATGAAATTAAAAAATTACAACAAACTACAGTTATTTCTTCCTTCTTTGTAATTAAATATTTTGGCTTTAAAATTTGACCTTTCAAGTAGTTGGGTCTATTCTCATATTTCGCTATAGTACCACTTACAATTCAAATACTAGTAGCTGATTTGGCAGTTATCAATAAGAGTAGAGGGATGTTATTTTTCCAACGCTGTAAGATTCTCTCTGTGTAGTGATTTTACCTTGGAAGACGGTTTGACAAAACTAAGCACATCCATTTATTTTAAAATGGCGGTGAGAACAAATTATGTCTTAAGTAGAGCGTCAGATTGTATTAAGTAGAGCATCATTTCATATGTCTTGGAGTGAATATCAACAAATGAAATACCTTGGAGCAAATATCAACAAATCAAAGTGCAAGCATTGTCTATAGTTGCCACTATATTGGAGAAATACTACCAACAAAAACCAATACAAATAGCGCTAGAAATTGTTTCCATGTTAGTGAAGTTTGCACGATAGCTAGGTGCTTAAGGAAGATAATTTCCAAGGTGAGCCATTTGTAGGAAAGACAGAATGAGTTACCCAAGTACATTATACTACGACAAAAGAGAAGTAGAATGCATATAGAAAGTTTACAGACTATGATGGAGGATAATTACAGCATACGAGGAAGTGAAGATGTAAATTTCTTCAAAGAGAAAGTTAAAATAAACTTAAAGCATGCTTGCCAACTTCCTTGATTCCAGATTTGTTTTCCTCATTTTTCAGTACTTCAATTTGACTAATATTTATGGTGAACATGTCCTAAATAAATAAGTCTGTTATATACAACTATCCAACTTTGATATGAAGGTTGGCAATCTTATTTTAGCAATTTACGGTGATCACCCTTTTAAATGATTAATTCATTATTCACCATCATTCACTAAGCTATTAAATAACCAAAGATACATGATGCTGCAGAGGAGACTCCTAATCGTGACCAGAAAATTCGTCACAACAATCCAACTCTTTGCTTTCCTATAAAATCATCAGTGTACCTGTCATTTAGAGTTCAAAAGATCTGCAGATACAGATTATGTCCTATGTAGATTCAAACTAACTATTTCAATGCAACTTAAAATATTCCTGAAAATCAAGGTGCTTTATGGAAGTTTCCTTGTTTTATGTTGAAAATGTAGCAAAGTAGTCGGTAAAGTGATAAAGTGTGCATGTAGACAAAAAAAATATAAAAGAAATACAAACCTCGGCCTGCGTGTTTTCTGAAGTGCAAATAATTATGGGCATACAACCATACTCTAGAGGAAGAATATTGACTTGGTGATCTACTATGATAGAATTCTGTAAAATGAGAAAATAATTGGAGTTTGTACAAGAAAAGTTGAATGAAATTAGAGCACAACCAATAATGGTTTGTTCGGTTGAAAAACCAACCATTACGCAACTATACGTGGTTTGTTCAGTTGGTTGTGGCTGGTTTTAGATGATTCCGTGGTTGGTTCGCTGAATAGAGGACTGATTTTTTAAATGACAAATATTTTGCCATTTTATTGCAAATATAGGTTAAAATGACAAAAAGGTCTTTGTCGTTTTAACCTGTATCTGCGAGCAAATTGAATAAAAAGGCAAAAACTTAGCCGTTTTATTTTATTTGCAAAATAAAACGGCAAAGTCTTTGTAATTTTATTGTTTTGTAACTTTTTTAAAACTAATTTGGTAGCTGATTTTGATATTGTGTGGCTGCGTAAGTGGTTCATTTAATGCAAAAGAAAAAGAGAAAAGAGAAGTGAACAAGTCTATTGTTTGTTATGGTCTTAGCTTAAGCATATGGAGAAAAACGGAGAAAAATAAAGAAGTTTTGGTTAAATGGTTGCATTCCACCTCTGTAGAGTTGTATGCACTTGGAGACCCTAACTTATGTACATGCACAGTGATTTTTTATGCCAAAAAAGAAGAAACAAAAAAAAAATCAAATAACAGAAACATATATAAAATTGTATTATCTTTTTCAAGAACTGAAAAGCTTACATCTAACAAGAGAGCCAACTGAACAGGATAATGTAGCTTGAAGGTAACTACAGCTAACTGTGACTGATTTCCGTCCCTGAAAAGGCCACTCAATCATTCATCTAAACACAAGAATGTGACTAGGGGACTTTTTCTCAATAAAAAGACCGTAAAAATAACCTCTGAATATGAATGTTATCAACTGTGCCACAATAAGAGAAGAACAAGAGCAGATCTTCAGGTGTTGCTTTTGGCGAAATATTAAGAACCTGAACTCTAAACTGAATTAGAGCCATGAAACGAAAGTATATGCCTAAACCTACTAGCGAAACTGCTAGTTAAGGATAAAAAAAGATTGCACATATTGACAAAACAAAGTTATTACAAGCATCAAGTTATTCAAATGCCTCCAAGCCAAGGTTGGAATACTTCTTGATAATATAAAGACAAATAAAATCTGAAAAATATTGAAATGTTTAAAATTGAAAGATTTAAAATTTTGGGATCAGATTGGTAAAGATGGAGGGTGGCCCAGTGTCGTAACAGGCTTTAGGCGGACACCCTTCTCACACAACTTTTGTGAGTTGTTACCTTTCATCACCTCCTGTTTGCTGCCTGAAGGATCATACTTGTCCATCGCCCTGACCTCCTTATTTAGGCTTAGTTCCGCATTTGACTAAATACTTTTTTGATGATGTGGACTAAGTCCAGAATCAAGTAACTATTTTTAAGAGTATTAATGGTCACTGAGAATTGTATATGCCAGCAAGATGACGAGAACAATAGTATATGCGAAAACTATTTTCAGAATTTATGTCTATCATCGTAAGACTTTCATATTTCCAATTATTATTATTTTATCTGGTTCAAACAAATGCCGATGGCTTTGTTTAGTTGTTGAAATTTACTAAGAACTGTTTGCATCAAGTAGGCAGTCATATTACTCTACCAGTGAGTGCATCAGGAATGTCAACTGTATGTATATGCATTCCAGATCTTCTAGTGAATGCTAGCATTAGGAAACCGGGGGTTTTTGGAAATGCTATCACCAAAAAGCAATGAGATGTTCGCAACTGTGACGCAATGAAAAATTGATGACTAAGATCCAGATTCGAGCATCATCTTGTACACACTTCTCACAAAAAATAGAACATAAAACATTATGTGTCATGAGCTGAAATAGACATGCAAGTTTGATGGTTTGTCGGGTATTTCTAACTATAATTTCAAAGAAAAAAAGGGTGCAATGAGATTAGTATCTATACCATTACTTACCTCATAGTTGCTATGGGATCAATTTAGAACGCTGATTTTGCAGTTGTCGTTCAATAAATAGTTCAAGGACTTCATTTGAGGCATGCAGTGTTCTCCATTCTGTATAAATCATCCAAACAACAAATTCATCGTTCTCTATGACCAAGTTGTTAGACAGTGTTCATGATCAGTTTTCTTTTACCTTTTATCTTTTGGTCATGAGATTAAGCATGCTTTTATTTTTTCCAATTTTTTTCTTCTTGAGCCTTTTTTCTTCTTAAATTCAGGGAAAGAGTTTGAATGCACCTTGAAACCACTTGTAGATATTCTTCATTTTGATCTAAAGTGCTCAAAACTTCAAACTTATTGCTTTCGTTTTGAGTGCCTTTAAGTTTAAGGCTTTCAAAATTTCCCTGTTCTAATTTTCTATCCTTCCTCTATTTAAATGGAGCAAATCAAGTCTTATCTATGTCACTCTTTAACGAAAGAAAGTATTTTAGAGTAGCTACTTGCTATGGGATCTTGAGGAATTGCAGTGTCGGGGATTCTGATTGAACAGATAACAAGGTCTTCAAAGAAACGCAAGTCGGGTTTGGAAAGCAATCACATTAAGACAAAGAGTGGGCTCGGTAACTACGGGCCCAATAGTCAAAGACAAGATAAAAGGCCCTGGAGTAGGCAAATTCAGTGTAACAAAAAATATCAATACTTATTTTAAATACCAATTCATCGACGGGACATAAAAATGCACAGGACATAAAAATATCAATACTTATTTTAAAGAAGAAGGCATAAAAAATAACCAGAGTAATTTATTAAAACTATACATTCTTCTTGTGATGATTTAATATAGAAATTGCAAAATTTAAGCTAACTAATTATCAATATATTACATTTACCAACAACATCAAGGAGGAGACAGTCAAATCTATTGCAATGGAGGTTGTAGGCTGGCGTTAGAGGAGCCAATGCGATGATTGGAATCGGTGGATGGGTCGTGCTCGTGCGATGCATCGATGACTGCCGCAAATCGATGATGGATGTGCATTTTTTCTGCGCAACAAAAGCGGGGTACTAGGGTGTTTTTTGTTGCCTCTGATGGCTCAATGGTTAGTTTCATCTTGACATGAATAGTTTCTTAAAATTGAATTAAAGATCTTACTCATACATCGTGACCAAAAGTCAGCAGTGGTGAAAAATAATTATAACTCTAGCTATGCCAAATGAAGTTACAAGAAGTTATTGTGACATATATAAGCACTGTTTGATGATATTATTTTCAATGTTAATTTTGCATGTAGTAATATTTTTGTTTACAGATATAATGGTTTGTTGTTCTTTATGAACGTATTTGATTCCTTGGGCACAGATAGTTATACAAATTTTTGTATTGTTTGTCAGCATATCATTGTGCCACTCAGCCTGATTCACATAGTTCCACGTGTTCTCATATTTTCGTTATCTGCAGGTCCTCAGATCTACGTGCTTCCTTTAATGTTCACATGCTGATGAAAAGGATGCTAAATGGCCACAATAAGAGAAGAACATTAACAAATCTTCAGGTGTTGCTTTTGGCGAAATATTAAGGACCTGAACTCGAAACCGAGCAACAGTCATGAACGAAAAGTGTCTATGTCTAAATCTGCTGGCGAAGCTGTTAGTTAAGGAAAAGAATAAATAAGACTGTACATCAAGACAAGATAAAGTTATTCCAAGCATCAGCTTATTCAAATGCCTCTAAGACAAGGTTAGAATACTTCTTAATACTGTAAAGACGAATAAAACCTGAAAAATATTGAGATGTTTAAAATTGAAGATTTAAAAATTCGGGATCAGATAGTAAAGGTGAGGATGGCTCAGTGCCGTAGCATGCTTTAGAGGCGGACACCCTTCTCACATAACTTTTTGTGAATTGTTATCATTCACCACTTGCAGCTTGCTGCCTGAAGGATCATGGCTGTCCCAGTAACCCATCCTCCTTATTTATACTTAGTTCCGCATTTAACTAAAGACCTTTTTGACGATGTGGAACTAAGTGCAGAATATTAAATCCGTCGACGAATACTTTCAAATACGGATAGTTTAGTATCTGTATCAGCATCCCAAAATATTTTGAATATTGAATTTCCACGTCCGTGGATACGGACAGATACTGAGTAATTATTTTACCCGCTAATGATTAATAAATCAAAAAACAAAAACGAAAAGTTTTGGTTTAATGTGAACTATTTTCAAATACATTGACTATTAAAATGTCAAAAATGCACAAATATGATGAGAATAAATATTTTTAAACAGTTAACATGCATTTAATACGTATAATATAAACTTCTAATTTAATAAATTAATAAAACAATAAATAAAACCTTTCATGTGCTAAAATACACATAATTTAAGTTATAATTATAAAAAATCTAGACAAATAATTTTCGGATGTGGATGTCTTCGTATCCGCATTCTTTGTATATGCTAGCAAGATGGTAAGAACGATGAACACAAAAATATTTTTGAACTGTAATCACAAACGAACTTCCATTTCCTTTTTTTTATCCTTGGTTAATTGATTTGTGCATCAATCCCAATACCTCCAGAGATAGATTATTTAAAGACTCGCCACTTGAAAATTAAAATTACTACAGATTGGGGTGAGCAAGAAGGACAGTATTTTGGAGTAGCTACTTGCTATTGGATCTTGACGAATTGCAGTGTCAAGAATTCTGATTGAACTGATAGCTGGGTCTTCAAAGAAATGCAAGCCAGGTTTAAAAATTAATCTCATTAAGAGAAAGAGTGGACTCGAAAACTAAAGGCCCAATAGTCAAAGACATGATAAAAGGCCTGGAGTAGGCAATTTCAGTGTATGTAGCCTATGTAAGGAAAAATAAAATAAAGTCTTGGGTTGTAGTTGGGTTAAGTTAGGTTGGAGGAGGCTGGGGTAAAAATAAGTTTAGAGATGTGATGATGGGCTGATGGATATTGTACATGTGAAAACTGGAGCAGTAGTTCATTAGGTTTGCAGAGACGTCGGGCTTATGGGAATTGGGTTGGTTGAGCAATGAGGAGCTTGTGGGGGCCAGTTTTAGCTTGGGTTTGTAAAGAAATTTGACATTTAATATTTTCTTCTTTGGATAATTATATAATTTGATTATATAATTCAACTCGTAGAATGGATCTTGATCGAAATAAAATAGGTTTTTGACTTGTTTTTAATGATATATTGTTATATTGGGATATACGTAATATTATAAACACATCAAATATGTATAAATAAAAAATTCGTAAGACAGGTATTTAAACAATTTGTGCTACGTATGCATTCGTAACCACGAGTATTTAATTGTGGTGATAAATACTTGTCTCTTTAATTTAAAATTACATTTTCTTTACCACTACTGTTATTTTAATTTATTATTAAAATTTCTTGCGCGTTACATTTTTATTTGACTCGACTAAAGTCGTTCGATGGATGTCGTACCATGATTTAAGCATAACCAAAGCAGAGCTTCCACATTGAAGCTCAACGGTATTCTTAAGTTAAGAAAATTGTGTAATATTATCATAACGGTATTTTCTATTGACCTTAACTATATTAACCAACATAAAACTATCGAGTGAGTCGTTCTACAGGTAGCTAATAAATATCAGTACGTAACCCTTTGGTGCCTCCAACAACCAAGAGTAATAGACTGTCTAACATTTGAAAAGCGTTATGTACTCTACTCTCAAATGATGTATCGTTTTCTAGTCTCGATACATTTTAGTAGGAATATTTAAGACTACGTGTTATTTTATATGGTAAATCACTCATGACTACTACAGCTGTAACTGTTATCACAAAGTAGTCCATTTATGAATTTTCTATCAAATTGTTATTTTAATTAAATTAATTAATTAATATAACATGTTATATAAAATATATAATAGACAGAAAACGCCTTTTATTTTGAACAAGATCGATTATCGAGTTAGATAATGTGCAGTTAAAGCGCTCGGTAGATTCAATGTGGTGAAGGTGCAAAAAGTCATAGCGGGGATACAGCGAGGATATAGCGAGATATGTCGGATGACTTTAAAATAGCATATAAAACTCGTGCTTAATGTTTTTACAAATATATAAACGGTAATTAAGTTAAAAATTAACATTCTATTGAATTATAATTAATACATAAATAATTTTAAATAAAAACATGTGTGAATTTATTATAAATAAACATAAAACTGTTATATAACATAATTGAATTTAGTATAATATTAGAGAATTTTCATTTTTGAAAATATATTAGAAATTCGATTAAATATATTGATTTCATAATTTTTATAATATATAAACATCATTTTCATAATTTTTCTATTCAGAAATCTATCATTTTCCTTTTGTTTCTCCAAGTATCTGCAATAAATAATAATCATTTTCGGTACCCACTTACTATGTTTAGGTCGGGGGTTAGGTCTTGAGAAACTATACCCATCTTGGTCATATCTTAATACTATTATATTAGCTGGAATCCATATCTTAATACTATTACTCATTAGCTTAGTACTTGAAGAATAATTTCTATTATTTCTAAACAAAGTATTATTATGACTGTAACTGGTTTTAAAACAATCTTGGTTACTAGTACTAGCACTAAAATTAGTATATAAGAATGCATCTAGTACTATTTTAACTTTTAGCTTGTTTATAGCCTAAACCGCTTTTATCATTATGAGCTTTTGAATTTATAACTAAGGAAGATAAGATATCCTCACCTTTGTTAAAATTTTGATTTTTGTATTTAATCTTTCAAAATTTACTTTGGAATCACAAACTTCTTTTTGAAAAATATTATAATTAACTTTTAAAATCTCACATTCTTTAGATAATTCTAGATTCGTTTTAATTAAAGCTTCATTCTCTTTTTCAAGAGACTAATTAAAGAACTAGAATTATTTAAAGAATTTTTCAAAGATGTATTTATATTTTGCAAAACATTGATTTCCTCCAAAAGATCATTGTTTTTATCTTCTAACTGCTCATTTTCTTTTTGTAGGAAATCCTTTTGTAAAACAAGTTCTTCTACGTTATTTTCAAAACATTTAGTTTGTTTTACCAAAAATTTATTTTCCTCTTTTAAATTGAATATTTCTTGCTCATAATCTTTTAACTTAGTTAAAGCAGTTCTATTAACTTTATTCAAAGTTTTACAATCTTTTAATAATTCATCATGTGCTAACAGAAGATCTTTATATAAAGAATCTAAACATAACGACTGTGATCTGAGTTTAGCCATGAAACATTTGTTTGTTTTCTCCTTCGATTTTTCTTTATTGTTCTTCCTCTTCTTATTACCTCGACTAGAACTCTTTGTAGCCGTTTGTTCTAAGATATTGTTACGATCTCTAAAATCTCAGGCTCTGATACCAAATGAAGGTGCTCTGGTACCAAATGAAAGTGACTATGCTCTGATACCAAAATGAAAGGTACTATGCTCTGATACCAAATGAAAGTCACTGTGCTATAGGATCGTGTAATATAGATAAACTACTTGTGGAGAATATAAACTATGTAAATAATTAAAGCAATGAAGAAAATGACACCATAGATTTTTATACTGGTTCAAACTCCCGTTTCGCGTTCTGTTCCAGACTCCTTTTGGAATTAAACTAGCAACCCTCACTTAATTCAGTGGAATATGTTTACACCACCTGAGCAATCGAACAGAACTTCTACCGCCTAAGCAACCGAATAGGACTTCTACCGCCCGAGCAACCGAACATGACTTCTTTACAAATAACAAAAGTATCTGACTGTAGTGTGCTCTTTGAATAGCACTGATATGTCAATTAAGTACAATCTTCCTATAATCTTCTCCTTTATGATATGTAGTGAAATGTGCTTGAGAATTGTGGAAGATAAAGTGATTAACAATCAGAGAATGTAAGCAGTTTGAGTGTAGTTTGATAGAGAGTAAATAAGAATTCAAGAATATTAAAATCAGTTTCAGTTAATTGTTTGTTGAATTCTGAAATCTATTTATAGAGATTAAAAATCTATAACCATTATCTAAAGGTAACAATGAAAAGAAACAGATGCAACTGTTGGTTTGAAGATGTTTCTCTTCGATAAAGAGAAGTGTCTTTTCACAAAAAATAACCGTTGAAAATATTCAACCGACTGAATGAATTTATTCAGCCTTTTGAATTTTAAAATCGAAAACAACAAAGAAATAGGCTATTTTTGGCCTAATTCTGCTGGCTGAAACTGCATAAAAATTTATGCTTTGTTTCAGCATTCAGCCGTATGAATGATATTATTTAGCCGGCTGAATTCTACTGATAAGCAGAAGTTACCATAGCTCATTCGATTTAAGTACTTGCCTTCTAAATTAGCGACCAGGGTTCGAGCCTCGCTCCATGTAATTTTTGAAAACTTGATTTTTCATTTAAAATATGAATGTATATGTGTATATACTATTTTGAGAAGATTTTACCATTTGTAAACTCTAGACACGACACTCTATGACTAATAATACTTTATTTGTCACATTCATCTTGTCTTTATCGTGTATATCTCTTCTTGTATCTCCATATACATACTTTCATCCATTTTTTGTACCGTGTATCTTTATTTTGAATGTATTTATTTCTCTCTTTTTAATGCTCATGTACATGCAAATTAGCTTAGAGATTCTTTGAAATAACTGTATAGTTGTTGTCATTAAAATCCAATAATTTAGGTTCTAACAATAGCGAACTGTCTTCCTCTAACACGCTAAAACTGAAAGGGACAGCGGATTAAGGATCTTAAGACTAATTTAACACTAGAGGGGGGTGAATAGTGTTTAACGGATTCTAAGACTTATATGAACTAACTTAAAAATTATGACACAAACAAATGCAGAACTTAATCATAGAACAATTATAGAATCAAGATGTGAAAAGTAAATAAAAAGCAGTAAAAGGGAAAGAGAACACCGGATTTTATACTGGTTCGGAGTTACCCTACATCCAGTCCTGTACCAAAGCAAACCACCTCATACAGATTTTTATTATACCAATGTCGAGATTGCATTTCTTAATTTCTAAAGGCCTTGAGGCACCCTCATATCTCACGAGTCCGGGGCAAATTCTCTTGATTTACGGGCCACATGATTACCCAATTGACATGCAGGCACAACCACACCTTATAGAGAGACTCGATAAATATTTGATTACAAATTGATCCTATAACTCTAAATAGCACTTTGATCTTCGAGAGAGGGTAGAGAATCAAACAAGAATGTGATTATAATTTGATTCACTTAAGAATTCGGCAGAATGTCGGCACGATGTTAAAAATATGAAAATTATAGAATATAGATTTGTAGAGAAGAAGAAGTGAAGAAAATAAGAAATTAGTTCGTTAAAAAATTCGTTTATGAAGTAACCATTCGCGATGAGATTTAAACGAATAGACACTTCTTATGAAAATTGAAACTTTTGAATTCAACGGCCACCATGTCGACATGGGGTATCCCATGATGTCGACATCCCTGTGTAAAAAATGATGTAAAATTTGTTTTTGAAAATGAAGTTTAAAGCAAGAGCTTATTTTAAGACAAAAATAAATAATATTTAATGGCTAAAACATCTTTTTGAAAAATCATTTGAAAAGATAATTTTATGGCTAAAATATTTTGAAAAGTAGTTTTGAAAAACCATTTTGAAGTAGTTTTGCAAGCTTCTTCCTGCAGAATATATCATCACATCAGGACTCGAGAACTTGTACAAAACCAGGATGTTTGTGGATTTGTAAGCCAATTGTCGTAGGTTTGTAAGCTACTTGTTGTGGGTTTGTAAGCCACTAAGAAGGTAGAAATTGTTTCCATCCCAAATGAAGTTCGAAATGAAGATTTCCATGCTATCATGAAGCTTTAACACAAACTAGACACATATCTTGATATCTTGATGTTGATACTCTGGAGTCTTCAATCTTGAGTCTTGAATCTTTATACTGATCAGTCTTCAGTAATCAATATCTGCATATACGTATCTATCTAGACAACATTGTTAATATATATTTTATAATAATTTAAGTTAAAAAGGTTGTTTCCATCAAAACCAACATCTCAGTTCCTAACAATCTCTCCCTTTTTGACGTTGACAACCTGTATTATAAAATATACTTATCATACCATAACTCGTCCTATCATAACTCCCCCTTACTCCAAGCCAACTATTATGTTATAACTCATCCCCCTTTGTCATCAACAAAAACTTCTAATTAATAAATTCCCTAAACTTAGATACAAGATAATCAACCATAATAAAATAGAGTAATCCATATATAAGTGTAATAAGTGCTAAGTGTGATCATAAGTGTAATCCAAAAAGTAAATCAATCATCAACCAATCATATGTACAATAATTATTCAATCCAAACATATATACAAACCATAAATTAAGTCAATCAAGTTTAAAACGCACCAATCAAATCAATCAAATAACATACAGAACGACTGGACATTCTTTGGTATTTCCACCCATCCATCTTCTCCAAAGATAGGGTCTGCTTTGATGGCATCCCATTCTTCTTTGTCTTTGTCGAGAGTGACTGGTGGATTTCCTTCGAGATCGTCCTTGTTAACGGCTGGGATCATCCAACAAAGAGCGTCAAAATGTCTCTTTTGCTCCTTAATCATCTGTATTTGACTCAATTCTAAGTGACTTTGATTATGAAGTATGAATGTAAGAACATTGTTAAAGGAAGTGAGAGTTTCTTCAAGATTATAACTTAGATCCTTAATCGGAGAAGCCATAATTCAAGAAAAAGGAAACTATGAAAGAGAGTGATTAGAGATGAAGTTTGACAATTCATTCTGGAAGAAACGGATAAATAGAAGTAGAAAGTCGTTTGAAATGAATAGGCACAAGTTAGTTACATGAAAATAAAAGAGGCATTTCACTAGAAGGACAAACTTTGCAGTCCAATTAGTGTCTAAGACACACATCCTCAGAAATTAATTTCAAGGCCAAAATCAGCAGAATAATTACTTTTAAGGACAAAGTCAGTAGTCCAATTACTTTCAAGGACATAATTTCATTGGTTTTTAGGTCTTAAAAACTAATTTCTGCATTTTGTCCTTAAAAGTTATTATTTCAGTTATGTGTCCTAAAAACTAATTGCACTTGCTAAAGAGGCCATTGTGGCTAATTTCTACAAAATAAAGTTTGAAATGGTAATTATTTTTTGTCCGTTGGATGTCGACATGGGGGATGGTGTATGTCCACATGCCTCTGCCTAAAATGACATTTTGCTTTGTTTTGAATATTATGAACAATTCTATTAAACTAAAATTTGTATAATATAAAAACAAGCAATTACAGAGACAAGTGAAGTTGAATAATGGGAAATGAAAGATTTCATTAATAATTTTAGTCAACATTACATAGGTAATATAATATTAACTAAAACAAAGAAAATACAAAGATAGAACTTAAGATAAAATGAACTAAAACTAGTTAGATGAAAATGAAGAATATGACAGTCCAAGCTTTCTACTAATTTTTCCGAAGAACATGTCGATTTTAGTGGAAATCTTATCTTATTTCTTACCCATTGATCTTTTAAGTGTCTTTTGATTTTCCACTATAATTCTTTGATTATTGAGAATGGTCCTATTAGATGGATTAGCGGGATTAGTAGGATAATCAGTACTTTCTAAGGAGGTTTATTGATCTTCCTATTCCTCCTCTTTAATTTCCATTCCTTCTTCTTCCTCTTATTCTTCTTCTTCCATTCTTCCATATCTTCATGAGTAAGTCTCTCTTCCTTTTTCGTAAGCTTTTCATATGGTTGAAACACTAATGGAATTTGCATAAGGGAAATGTTTCCATGGTTGAACACTTTTCTAGTTATAAATTCTTCCCTTTTGAAATCAACTCCAAAGTAATTAAAACTCCGGGTGAGATAAATTTCATGATATAATGTGATTTCACCCATAGTAAAATTCTTGGGCCTTAGCTCATCAAAAAAAATTGAGCCCAATTGATATCATAATTTCCAAAAATTGCAAAAGGAGCTTTGCAAACTTTCAAAGTCGGGTTTTTGTAGTTTTCCGATCTTGTTATAAGAGTGTGTTGGATAAGAAGATTAGCAATTCTTGATTTTGGACGAAAATAATGATTTTTGAATTTGAAACTGTCACCCCATCAAAGATGTGATGAAATTTCTCTCGATTATTTTCATTGATTTGAAATTCCAAGAGATTCATTTCGGTATACTTACATCCCAAAATATTTCCCAAAATTTCACAATCCAAAACAATTGGTGTTTCTTTAACACTACTCCAAATTTGTCCTTCTTCCCCGTCATAAAAATCACGATTCAAATTCGCATAAAACATCTTAATAAGATTTGGATAACATACAAAATCATTTTGTTTGTTATCAACTAAAGTAAGAATAGAACATTGTTGAAAAAGATTTTCAATATCATAAGATGGAAAAACTTCAAAAATAGCAAATTTTCCCGTATGAACTTTACAAAAGTTTACGTTGTTGATTTAAGCTTTGATAGCTTCCGGTTATTAAAAAGAAAGTCTTTGATAGATTTTGGAAGCCAGATGGTGTTAGGAGTGCTTGAAGAGGCCATTGAAGAAGTTTGAGAGGAGTTGAAGATAATGAAGATAAGTTTGAAATAAAAGTAAAAAGTGATGATAAAGAGAGTGGGATAAATAGAGATTCTATAGACATGTTCTCTGGTCAAGAAACATCTTTCCAGAGCATTGAAGTTTGTGAAAAGATGGAGGGAAATTCAAAAGTTTGAATTCAAATTTTGAAATCAAATTCTGATGGGCATGTCGGCATAGGGTATCCTGGTATGTCGATGTAACGACCCGGAATTTGAGGCAATATCGATTTAATAATCTGTATAAATAATTTAATTGGTTTGATAATTTTCTTTATAATTTTAAATTTAAAATTGGTGAAATTAATCTTATTAAGGATGATAATATTTAATTTGGTAAGTATTTATCAGTTAAGAAAGTAAATGTGTAAATTTATATTTACATTTAAAATCAAATAATTTTTTTTATTAAAATACTTAAAGACATGTGTAACCCTATTAATTATCTCAATAACACTTATTAACTTTTAAAATTATGTTTGTGACATTTGTGAAAATTAATGACAAGTGGCATTATTTTCATTTTAATTTTAATAAATGTTTTTAGGAAAAGAAATGAGTTTATCACAAATTCTTCTTTGTTTCTTTAGCTCAAATCAGAATTTTTTTTTCCATAACCTGAAAATGGAAACTAAATCCAAAACAAAAACCAAATGCTACCTGAAATTCATTATCACAAAAACAAATTAAAACCTGCAAAATTTGGAAAGAATACTGCAACTCAAATCTGCAGTCTGCAAATCAACATGCATCTTCAAACCTGCAAAGTGAAAATCTGCAACATTCAAATCAACTGCATTTCAAATGTTCAACTTTTAATCAATCAAGATTTTAAAGCATGCAAGGGCATTTGATTTCAACAGCAAGCAAATACATTTTTTCTGAATAATAGTTCGAGCCTGGAAAAAAATAATCTGCTCTGCAAAGGTCAAAAGAGGTGAGTAAATTCTTTTAAAAACAGTTCTTAACAAATCTGTAGTTGAATTTGTTGTTGCATGTGTTGAATTTGCTATGATATTGAATACATGTTTACACTAGTACTGATGTTTATGCATGATTAATGGTATGGCATGCCTGGGTATAGATGAACCTGTTTATGATCATCTCTGTCTAATTATAGAAGTTGTTCTTTTTAAAGAAAATGCAAAAATCTCCTTCTGACATCATCATTTGACATTTATGATTGAATAAAAGTTGTTGATATTGGTTGTTGGTAATATTAAAAATAGTTTCTGCAAAATTTAACTTACAAATAATTTTTAAAATGTAAATTACAGTGAAATCTTGATTTCTGTCAAAAATCAATTATCTTAAATTCAAATTTGAATTATATACATGTAATCGTGATGAGAAATCATGAATTTAGGCATGCATTTCAAGAATTTTAATTGGGTATTTATTGGGAAATTTGGGTTTGAACTTTTCTGAGTCTTTTGGTGATTGCCATCGAATTACTCGATGATTCGAGTTAAAATTTGGATCGAGAGTAGTTCGAACAATGGTGAGCATGGGAAAATTGATCACAAATTTTTCAATTGGTCGTGGAATTTGAATTTGATCGTTTAGGGTTTTTAGCCTGTTTCCATGCTCGATTTGGTAATGTGAGATTTGTGACTGGGACGTTGAACCGGAATTGATCGCGAGGGTGGAGAGTCGAAGCTCATGGATGTGGTGTCTCTATGGTGGGGTCGGCAAGGTTAATTGGCAACGAGATGGTCGGTGATGGGGGTGATTTTGGAGTTGGTACTTCCTGCAGTTTCGACAAATGGGTCAATTTTGATTCGTATTTGAATTTTTAATTCTGGGTGTGGATTTAGGCTCGTGAGGGAGGAAGTGATGATGGACGTTGGTCGTGATGATCGTAGGTGGTCGGCGGCAGGGGTGCACGTGCACTGTGTTTGGTTCGTGCATGATTTGAGGTACTGGTATTCGAAGCTTTGGGGAAGATAATGGAATACTCGAAGTAGCTCTCGCGTCTTCCCGTGCTTGACTCGAAGTGGTGGTATCTGGGCATGCTTCGAGACACGCTCGGGATTTGTTGGGTTTCTACTCGGGTTTTACCCGAGACTTTCTCATGTGCTAGAAAGATGCAAGTTTTTTTTAAAAAGATAAGTTTTTATAAAAGGAAAGAAGTTTACAATTTAAAGACTTGTTCTTAGAAAATTAAGTTGATCAAACTTTTTAAAATGTTATTTGAATTTATATTTTAAATTTTAAATGGTTCTAAGATGATTTCTTTTATAAATAATCATCTTAATTAAATTTTGAGTTTTAATTCAAAGAATGTTTTGAATTTAATTATTTAATCAAAGTTTTAAAGTAATGTTTTAATAACAAAGGTTTCAAATTATTTTGAAATAAATAAGTTTATATTAGATGTTAAAGTGTTTTAAATTTCGAAATTGATTACTAAATTCCTTATTTCCAAATAAGGTTATTGTTATAATTTTGAAATCAAAATAGAATAAATTATTTTTAAGTTGTTAAAATTTGATTAAACCCAAATAATTTTTTTATGGAAATAAATAGGGTTAAATTATTTGGATATAAATTTAATAATACTTAATTAACTATGATTTATTAATAAGTAAAGATTGATTAAGATAATTGTTTAATTAAGGATTTTTGAAATATAAAAAATTAATTAATTAATTGTTTAATTAATTTTAAATAATTAGTTAATTATTTATTAATTTTAAATAATCCCTTAATTATGAATTAATTAAGTAGTTAATAGTTAATTTTCAAATATAATTAGAAGGTAATTACTTATGGAAGTAATTAGAGAAGTTACTCATAGAGTAATTAATTAAAGTGATTAATGGAATCACTTAATATTATCAATTAAAGAATTAATTAATATAATTGTTTTTAAAGTTAATTAATTATGGAGTAATTAAATTAGTTAATGAATTAAGATTTATTTAATGGTGGAATTAATTATTGTTAAGAGAGTAATTAAGATTTATTAAGAGAAGTAATTAGAGATAATTACTCATGTAAGTAATTAAGAGTTAATTACTTAATTAGTTTAGTTAATTAATTTATGTGATTTAGTACGAAATGAATGAGTTTAACTTAAGATTAATTACTAAGTGTAATCAATTAAAATGTAATTAATTAAAATGTAATTAATAAGGTAATTAATTAAGGATTAATTATTGATTAATAATTACTTGATGAAGTAATTAAAGATTAATTAATTTGATTAATTAATCAAGGATTAATATAATTAATTTGGAAGTAATTAATTAAGAAGTTAAGATAAGTAATTACAACTTGTTAATTACTGTTTATGATTAATGAGATGATTAATTACAAGTTAATTATTTAATTAATCAAAGAATTATTAATTAATAAAGATTATTAATTAATATAATTAATGAAGTAATTAATTTAAATATGATTAATTAATTGTAATTAATTAAGGATTAATGTAATTAATTATAGTTAATTAATGAAGGATCATTAATTATTGTAATTAATGATAGTAATTAAAGGTTAATTACTGAATATGATTAGGGATAATTACTTGAATGTAATTAAAAGATAATTAATCAAGGAAGATTAATTAGGAAGATCATTAGAAGATGATCAATGAAGTTGATTGTAATAAATCAATAATCCAAGTGATTAAAGAATAGTAATTAATTTAATTAGAGATTAATTAAATTAATTAAGAGTTAATCAATTCTGCTATGGATGATTTATTAATATTGAATGGTTGATATTGAGTGATTGATATTGGATGTTGAATGATATTGGATGTTTGATTATGGGTGATTGGCTAATATTGGATGATTTAGATATCTATGTTGTGATAGGCTGCATTGTGAGATGAATGGTTTATATGAATTATCTATTGTGATAATGTTATTCATCCATCTGTTTATATCATCCTGAATAAGTTAAACTGTTTAAAACCCTTAAGTACAACTTGGACATTAAAATGGCGTTTGGTTTCGGTGAGACCGGGATCGGGTTTCCATATTTGGAATCCGAAAACCACATCGAGTCCAATTAAACGTTAGGTCGTAAATCCAAGCAGAGCAAGTGAAGACTCGAGGTGTAAGGGCTATACGTCAGTATAACTCTGTGGGTGATTCCGTAATGAGTTTGACGGAATAGTGCCTATAGATTCGAGATGATGAATTAGAGTGCAAGGGCTATGGTCGTTGACTCTGAGGGTGATTCCAAAATGAGTGCAACGAGATAGTGCCTTCGGTTTCGTTCGAACCCGGAACGAACTTGTATGGATTGAATGCTTTCAGCACATCGTTAGGCGGACGATGAGCATTCTAAGATAAAAGTGTTCTATAAAGGTAATCGCAGCCTCAAGCCTCATCAACCGGGAATGGCTAAAACAGGGGAGGTGCAGCAAGGCTTCGTGGTTCGCTCCCACTGGAGAGCAAGATTACCCCTGTCTAGAAGTCCCTTTTTATTCGGCTGTGTGGGGCGGTTGAATTCCGGACAACCGCCGGGGTTGTCTTGTTCGGGACTGTTCAGTAAGGAATGGTCCCGGCCTTGTGTTGCAGGGGATGAAGGGAGTAATCCTCGGTACGGTGATCTAGGCCACGTACTGTAACGGCCGGTACCCCAGTAGCCCTGCCATTAATGGAAACCCATTTTCCCTACGAGACCCTACAGCTTTGTTTGTATTACCCACTTTTGTGGCTAGTAGCTGGAATTTAATGAATGTAACAATTTCGGCTATTTCATATTTACTTGAAAACCCTAGATACTATTATAATATCACTGGATTTCCTATCAAATGTTTTGGTTAGCGTAAGGTAAAAACTTTTCCATGTTTATGTGTGGGAAGTCTTACGTGATACCTTTTCTTTTCAAAAAGTTTTTCTAAAGTTAAGCAATCTTAAACCATTTACTCACACCAGACCCCTGTCTGACCCGAGTGTTTATTTTCTGTTTTATTAAACTCTTGGGTACTCATATTATATATGAGTAGACAAGTGATTCAGGTTTGCTTGACGAATTTTGGAGGAGATATGGAGCAGGAGGCTTCGACGTGTAGATATATATTGATTCCGCTGTGTTTGTTGTATCTGTTTCTCTTGTGCTTGAGTTGTATGAATTAGGCAGATGTTTATAACTGTCTAATATGTGTTGAATAAGTTGTATAACTCTGATGTATTATGATACTATGTAATATTTTATTTGATATATTATATTTTATTCGTTCCGCTGTGAGTTATCTGTTATTGTTCTGTCTCTTCTTTCTCTTTCTTTTCTTCTTCTATCCCTTTCTTTCTTCACTAGTGATGCGATTTTCGGGAGATAGGAAGTCAGGTCGCTACAGTCGACATATGTTTATTGAATCAAATGACAAGTTTTTGTTCCTAATTTCTAATAAATACGTTTACTATATCCTATATTCTAATTATATAATTCCTGTAATAACATTAAATATAATAATACTTAAATATTAATAATTTAATATTTAGAATATTATCAAAATAATATTATTTTTGAATTTAAAATTCAAATTTCAAGGGATAAATTTGAATTTAAAAATTCATGGAATTTCAAAAAGAATCAAGCAAACAAACAAGCATCCATTCAAACTAGAAAAATTAAAAAATGTAAATGCATACCTATTTTTAAATCCATACTCCCATCATCATCTGATTCACGAATAGCAGTGAAACACATATTCTTCTTTTCATCGTCACTAGATGATGAGTCTGAGTCATCAAGAGTTGCTGTGTATGCTTTCTTTCTTTTCCTTGACGAGTCATTGTTTGGAGGGAACAACTATTTATCTGTATACGAACAATCTTTTCTATGATTGCCGACCTTATTGCAATTGTAGCATCTATCATTGTTAACGTTCTCCGTATTATTTCTAGAATTCCTTTGATCTTTCTTTTGTAATTATTCATTTTTCTATATTTTAGGAATTTTCGAAAGTTTCTTGTCATCAAAGCAATCCCCTCACCACTGTCTGGTTCTGAATCTTCAGTTGTTGCATTGAATGCTAATGACTTCTTTTTTGTAGCTTTGTTTTCTCTTCTTCCTTGCAGTTGAACTTCATAAGACATCAGATTTCTAATTAATTCTTCTATTTTCATTAGACTGATATCATTTGCTTCTTCGATTGTAAGTGTCTTTTGATCCCATTCTGGAGTGAGTGAATTTAGAATTTTTCTGACTTGGTCTTCCTCCGAAAGCTTTTCCCAGTGCAATTAGTGAATAGACAATATCTTGAAATTTACATTACATGTCGGAAATGGACTCATTTGCATGCATTTTAAACAATTGAAACTGATTTGTTAATATGGAAATTTTAGTCTGTTCAACTTTTCTTGTTCCTTCATGAGTACTTGGAAAAAGTTTTTCAGATTTCAAATGCAGACTTATAAACAAACACTCTATTAAACTCATTTCTATATAGTGAACAAAATAAAATATTCATGGTCTTTGAGTTATTTTGTGCAACACCCTTTTGCTCAGTAGTTCACTAGGCAAAATTGGTAGTTGGTTCAATATATTCAGTTTGTGTGATATTCCAAGTGTCTAGTACTACAGATTATAAACAAATTTTCATTCTACAACCCCAATATGCATAATTACTGCCATTGAAAAATGATGGTCTGACAGTAGACTGACCTTCTACAAATGAACTAGTGTTTGTGATAACAGAACTAGTGCCAGAGTTGACATTACCAGTGTTGGTAGCCATCAAAACAATTTTCAAGTTTCAGATTATGAAAACTATGAAAATCAATGCTCTGATACCAATTGAAAGAGACAAGCGGATTAAGGATCTTAACGCTAATTTAACACTAGAGGGGAGGGTGAGTAGTTTTTAATGGATTCTAAAACTTATATGAACTAATTTAAAAATTATGACATAAACAAATGCAGAACTTAATCACGGTACAATTACAGAATCAAACATAGATGCAAAAAGTAAATAAAAAGCAGTAAAAGGGAAAGAACACACCAGATTTTATATTGGTTCGGAGTTACCCTACATCCAGTCTTGTACCAAGGCAAACCACCTCATATAGATTTTTATTATACCAATGTCGAGATTACATTCCTCAATTTCTAATGGCCTTGAGGTACCGTCATGTCTCATGAGTCCGGGGCAAACTCTCTTGATTTACGGGCCATAAGATTATCCAATTGATTTCTAAGCACAACCACACCTTATAGAGAGACTCGATAAACTTTTGATTACAAATTGATCCTATAACTCTGAATAGCACTTTGATCCTCAAGAGAGGACAGAGAATCAAACAAGAATGAGATTCTAATTTGATTCACTTAAGAATTCGGCAGAATTTCGGCACGATCTTAAAAACATGAAAATTATAGAATATAGATTTATAGAGAAGAAGAAGTGAAGAAAAAAAGAAATTAGTTAGTTAAAAAATTCGTTTGTGAAGCCTATTTATAAAGCGCCAACGGTCATAACCATTTGTGAAGAGATTAAAATGAATAGATACTTCGTTTGAATATTGAAACTTTTGAATTCAACGGCCACCATGTCCACATGGGGTATCTCATGATGTCGGCATCCCTATGTAAAAAAACAATGTAAAATTTGTTTTTGAAAATGAAGTTTAAAGCAAGAGTTTATTTTTAAACAAAAACAAATAATATTTTAAGGCTAAACCATCTTTTTGAAAATCATTTGAAAAGATAATTTTAAGGCTAAAATATTTTGAAAAGTAGTTTTGAAAATCATTTTGAAAAACCATTTTGAAGTAGTTTTGCAAGCTTCTTCCTGCAGAATATCTCATCACATCAGGACTCGAGGACTTGTACAAAATCAGGATGTTCGTGGGTTTGTAAGCCACTTGTCGTAGGTTTTTAAGCTACTTATCATGGGTTTGTAAGCCACTAAGAAGGTAGAAATGGGTTCCATCCTAAATGAAATTCGGAATGAAGATTTTCATGCTATTATGAAGTTTTAACAAAAACTAGGCACATATATTGAAATCTTGATCTTGATACTCTAGAGTCTTCAATCTTGAGTCTTGAGCCTTTATACTGACCAGTCTACAGTAATCAATACCTACATATACATTTCTATCTAGACAACAGTGTTAGTATATATTTTATGATAATTCTTAAAAGGTTGTTGACATCAAAACCAACATCTTAGTTCCTAACAAAAACTACATACACGACCTTATTGCCTCATGTGTACGTGTGTCAATACACTCATTTGTGCACGCTTAGGCACATAAGTTCATGAAAACAGATTACAACTTCACAAGTTACATTTCAGACTTCACCGGAGCGATTACTCGACTCGGTGTACTCTTACGCAACTTAGCACAAGCGATAGCCGCTATGGCCACGTGAAATGTCCATAAAGAAGTTGTATTCAATAATATATCTATTTAATTAAACAATTGCATATATGTGTGTGTCTACACACACACATACACACACAAACTTACAATAACTCTGACTATGATTCGCACAACATATTGATTGTTATATATCTTTAAATACACGTACATGTAAACTTGCCCATACTCATATACATACATGTATATTTAAATAAGTAATTCATTTATTACTTAATCATTTATTACTTTACTTACTAATCTTTTCAATAAAAGTAAAGATATCTATTTATGCTATTTTATAAAATCTTCAAACTATTTTATAAAATACAATACTAGCTTATAAATCAATTGCCATCTAAAACACTTAATTTGCTTCGTTGAAAATCAAGTATTCTTCAATTCAATATTTTATAAATATCATATCTATTTTATAAAATATATTCTTCCTTTATAAAATATTCAAACCATTTTATAAATACCAATTAAGCTTCATTTGTTATTTTTATAAAATATCATATCATTTTATAAAATACCTTTATTACTTATAAAAATTATTCTATTAAAAATATATTTGCAAATACTAATTTAGCTTCATTAACCCTCTAATCACTTTAATAATAAGTGTAGAGTTCAAAGCTTGCTAAATTAGCTTACTAACAAATTTGAAAATCATTTGAATTAGTTTAGTTATGGCCAACTAATGACATGCACTTAGTTATAACATGTAATTAGTCTCTATCTATCACTATGTCACTTATTAACATTAAATCAACCTAAAAATAATTTTCTTAGGTCACTAACTAATTTAAGAAACCTTTATTAAGGTCTTAAACCAATAATGAGCTAACGTAATCATGTTTATAACACAAATATAAGCCCAAATCAACTCAAATAATCTTCAAATTACTTTATATAATTGTGTAATCATCAATAATAATAAAATATGAAGTATAAGGAGAATCATCTCACCCATTTTGCTTAAACCCAAGCCAAGCTCTAATCATCAAAAACCCACTTTTTGCTTACTTTAAATCTTGAAATGCACACCAATACTCTGATCTGAGCCAATTTCTTCGCGGATTTGGTAGAGAATTGGAAGAAAGAAGTTAGGGTGATTTTATTTGATTTTATAAAATTTATTTGATAGGTTTAGTATTTTGAGATTAAAGAGGGATTAAGATGAGATTAGCTGAGGATTAGAGCAAGTGGGAAAGAATGAAACGTGAATGGAGAGTGAATGAGAATAATAAAGAGGAGCGAGCCTACTATAGACAACTAATGGACCAAGCTCCAATTCTCTTTATCTGGCACTATTAATCCCTGAAAATCATCGACTCCAAACATAGCCAAGTTTATACTCATTTTACCAGCATTAAAACAGCGGACCCAATCGGTCGTTTGTAAAAATTGAGTATAATAGGTGTTCCGTCACTTACCGATTAAATATTTTAATTAATCGTTTAAATATTCAATCGTTAAAACTATGGGGTGTTACACACCTCCTTAAAATAATTTTGTGGCCATAATTCTCCTGAATATGAGAAAGTAACATAACTGACCAAATTTCTCAAATCTCAGTTTCGAAAAATTCCAACAGCGCCTTCCCTTAAGTCATCAGCATAACGAAAACTCCCAAATTCGAATGTATCACACACTAGGAAATATTGTAACCTACGTCATCCCACATCCCCTAAAATTCATATCTCGCTTAAGAAAGCTTTTCACTTTTTAAATAACAATCAAATCAAATAAGTATTTAAATAGCTATACATCAGCTCTCAAATATCTAATTGTACTATACAAAGAGGATTGTATACCAACACAGAATTCAAACCCGTATAACCTGAGTGTCGTAACCAATACTACTATAGTCATACCCGACAACCAATTGGAGAGTAAGGTCAAGTTAGTCGGCATCAAAATATACCACGGACCTCGAGTTACATCAAAATCCAATGGATTCGTATAGATCACATCCTGATCCCATAGTGGACATGGATGATATGCGATCATATAAATACACAGTCAAAAGCCAGGAACCTTGAGTCACATCAAACAATAAGCAGTCAAGTACATATGGCAAGCAACAATCAATTATCATATAAGCAGTCAAATACATATGGCAAGCGACAATCAAACAGTAGCAAACCGCAACAAACAACAATCATACAATAACCAGTTGTAAGCAACCAACAACAAGGCAACTAGTAAATCATAGCAAACAAGAATAAACAACAATAACTAGCATACAAATTATTAAACATGCAAGAGAGCAATCAACAAAAATCAACAACAATAAAAATCGACCAACAAAAAATCAAATAACAATACACAACATCAAATAGTTGCAACAACAACAAGAAACAAGCAATAGCAAGCAATAAACAATAACAAGCAACAAACAACAACAGGCCTTCAAAACAACTAAATATTTAAAAAGAGTCTATACCATCACGTAAGATAACTATCAAGAGTCAAACGCGCATGTCAAACCATAAACTCAAACGAGTCCATTCAACATTAAATGGAATAAACACCCAAGTGGTGTAACCCCTTCCGTGAACATAATATATGAATGACTATTACACCTCCCGATATGTAAAGGAAAACCTATACGATATGTAGGATCATCGAGTCTCGAAATTCTAGAATAAATCCAGCAAGTAACGCCTCAACTCTCCTTTTCTTTCGAACAGAACTCATTATCCAGAGGAAAAAATTATACTAATTTAATCATCATAAAATAAAGATCTATAATTTCTTGGATTTTGTTAGGCTAAAACTCATATCAACCGCATAATGTTAATTGGGATAATATACTAAGTGCACTACGATGCTCATCTAGGAAAGTATCATCTCGTAACTTAGAAGATTATCCGAATTGGCACAAAACTAGTTGAGAAACCATTCCCCGAACTATCTCACAAATAATAATTATACTACAATAAAAAATTTCAATAACTAAAGATCATCCCAAACAACACGATGCCTGTTCCAACCATCCATTTTCTCTCAAGATTTTTGTTGTTAAATTAGGGTCGGCTACCTGCCTCTATTTGTGTGAATTCTGATCCGGTTTCTTGATCTGACTATGAAATCGACTTGCACGACTAAGATCGTGTTTAAAAAATCTTTCAATCATCCAAGAATCCAACTCTAGTGCTCGTCTATCATATTCAAGTAAAAAAAACTCTTTCCTAACTGGTGCGAATCACCTAGAAACACTGTGCTCAAACGATAGGTTAAGAATTGTTATGTGAATGGACCAATCTTTAGAAAATGTCCATTTTGGCACATGGGATTACTCCAATCATGTGAGCTTTATTGGCACAAAAAAAACAATTATAATACGAACGATTCTGGACTAATGCCTATAAGTCATTAGCTCGGTCTCTGCTCAGTACTGGGCATCTACTGAACTCTACTTGAATATAAATCCAAGTCACACTTCATCGACCAGCTCATTCAACTCGAAAGCTCGTGTATCAAGTTCGAATAGTAATACTATCGGTCGTTTAATCTAAGTTTTACAACTAAAGTTACTCATACAAGGTTTATCTCCATTGAAGAATTTACCTACTATGAAAGGTGTCCAGTTTAGCCTATCTACCAAGTAATTAGAAACATATAAAATATACCACTCAAGTGTCAGGAGGAACAGAAGTGAGTTCCCAAAAATTGAGCATATCTCACTACATAAGCTCCTTCAGATTCTCCTAAGCACAAGCTTGCTAGGACCTGGTAATGCCTGAAAGGCATAAGTCATCAAAACTTACTTACCCTTTAAAAACATAGGATAGTCATTCTTCAAGTGATCAAACAAACTGTAATTGAAGCACTTACGTTTCACTTTAGCTGGATGACATCTTATAGCAAAATGTCCCCATATGTCATGGGAGTGACATACTAGGCCAGCTTCTTCTTCACATAAGCTCGATCTTCCTTGTATCATGGTCTTTACGCCTCGGTTGGAGTTTCAACTGCTTTCTACTTTCATTGCCTCAAGGGTATCTCATGGGCATTCCCATGGAGGAGAACCATCCCAATGAGATATTCAAAATTAGACCCTAATAGGGATAAGGCTAAGTAGTGCATCCCCAACCAATGCTTAAGACCTAAGGCAAACCTCTTTACCCACAACAACGGAGCACCGACCATCTCAGACCCCAAAACCAAAAGGTTGAATTGGCCAACACTCCTTCACTGAAAAATTGCCTTGCTCAAGATGGGTGGAATACTCAAGCTACAAGTCCTTCTCAATCTCAGAAATGAACTAAGAACCAAAGCAACGTCTGAATTAATTCCAAATCATAAGCCTGCTCATCAGCCACACAAACACTACATCCTACCCATCTAAAGTCTCCCTTCTTCAACGCTGAGAATAATCTTCCTCGTAAGCGTGTCGATACACTCATTCGTGCACACTGAGGCACACACGTTCACACAAACATACAACTTTACAAGTCACATTTCGAACTTCACCAAAGCGATTAGTCGATCCGGTGTACTCTCACGCAACTTGAGCATGCGATAGTTGTGATGGCTACATGAATTTCCCGCAAAGAACTTGTTTTCAATAATATTTCTATATAATCAAACAATTACGTGTATGTGTGTGTGTATAAAGAACCAAACTTACAATAACTCTAACTACAATTCACACAACGTATTGATTATTGTATATCTTCAAATACACATTTATGTATATTTTCCTTACTTATATACATACACGTATATTTAAATAAGTAATTCATTTATTACTTTTACTTAAAAATCTTTTCAATAAAAGCAAAGATATTTCTTTATACTATTTTATAATTTCCTCAAACCATTTTATAAAGTACAATACGAGCTCAAAAATCAATTTTTCCATCTAAAACACTTAATTTGCTTCATTGGAAGTCAAGTATTCATCAATTTACTATTTTATAAAATCTCATATCTATTATATAAATTATATTCCTCATTTATAAAATATTCAAACTATTTTATAAATACTAATTAAGCTTCATTTGTTATTTTATGAAACATCTTACCATTTTATAAATTACCTTTATCACCTATAAAGTCATTCTTCTATTAAAAATATATTTATAAATACTAATTTAGCTTCATTAACCCTCTAATCATTTTAATGATAGAAGTCGAGTTCACAACTTGTTAAATTAGCTTGCTAACTAATTTCAAAATCATTTGAATTAGTTTAGTTATGACCAACTAATGACATGCATTTGGTTGGTTAGAAGTACGGGGTGTTACAAAATATACACAGCAGTGTCAAATTGTGCACCTAAACCATAATCAAATATGGTTCAGTTGTATTATGTACCATATCAAAATTCAAGTTAGTATTAACTAGCCATAAAAGTCATTTTATATTAATAAAGTTCCACTAATTTCGCTAAACTTGGTTCTGAATTTTCAAGAGAATCTTGCACTATGTCGTGTATAATTTTTGAGTGTAGACATATAAAAGGAGCTAAAACCTTTAGAATGGTAAACGTTGCCGTGACAGAAATTTTGAAACTATCTAATACAACAGTTCATCAAGTGTTTCAAATTATAAAATAAGACATTCTTTTTCAAACAAGAACTGCAACTTCAGGTTGATTTTGAATCCAACTTCGATGATGCTTATTAGAGCAGCAGACCTCCTCCAAATTAGGTAAATGCATCTCTTGTCCATCCCTTGAAGTATTATTTTACTTCCAAGCTCTAACCTCCTCAAATGTTTGGTTACAGGGAGATTTCTCGGTTTAGTGTTGGATATAGCCGCCAGTAGGTTGTCGAAGCTCACCACAATCATCTCTATCCCCATCAGATACGTGATTAGTGTGATTTATTATCTTCCAGTAGTCATGCTATCGAGATTGATTCCACTCCCATTATTAGCTACTTGCTTCCAATGAGCATTATTAAAATGGAAGGTTTCTCTACTAGTAATTTTATAACTATCAGTATAACGGGAAAGTCAAGGTGAATATAGAGCTGTGTTAGTTTGCAGTGTGATGTAGAAATACATATGCCAGAGACTCAAATACGTGCTTCAACATCAGAAAGTTTGGAATTCTTCATGTGTAATAAACAATAGGACAATGCTACAATATAGGATTCATCATCAACTTGCCATACATCATATGTCAAATCAGTGAGTAAAACATGGTAAACTATTTATTTCCATGCATGAGCATACGACATTGTTAAATGATAAAAGGCTAGCCAACCAACTAGAGTAGTTGTAGTTCATTCATTTTTACAGTTCTATTTCAATACCTCAATAAAAATAATAAATAACCAACCAGATTAGTTCCTTTGTTATTAAGCTTTAATACATTACCACAAAGATTTAAATAAATTTGTATTTAGTCCATTATTACCAACCTTCAATTTCATCTTGTTAATTATAACAGACAAGAATCAGATCATTCATTACGCATGTGTGTGAGCGCACGCAGAAACATACATACCCCACCACCCCACCCCTCTTACATTAGATAATTAAGGATTATCTTTTTATTTGCGACAAAAAAGTTATGGATGGTTTCATATAAGTTAGTGTGAATATGCCTTTATTCCAGAAGAAAAAGGAACAAAATTAAATGCATAAAACTTTTAATATGCAAGACAAGAGAAAGATTGGAATAAACATAGTAGGTTTTTCCAAAACTATATTGTAAAATTTGCTTGATGTTTGATCCCAGAATGGCTATGTCTATCACGAATATTTTGATACAATGATTTATATTTTATTTTCATAAAAAAATATGTCAAACATCCATTGAATCTAAATCAACTAATGTTGCATAAAATACACCATGTGCTGGACACATAATCAATTAAAATATAATGAAATTGCTTAGTGAACTAAGAAAGCAACAAGGGTTTTTCCCTTGAAAACCCTTCAAGCAGCCATTTACAATTACATACATCTCAGTTCATCAATATCAAAAGGAAAAACATAGCTCATACAATTTGTACATAGATGGCATTAAAACCTAAGAAAGAAATTAAACCTTACTAAGAAAAATGATAGGGCTTACTCAATCATAGCCATCTCCTCAATTTCAGAAATTTCATTCCTGGAATATATATTCATTGGTCATAAGCCACGATAAAAAGGAATCTAAATCGCTGATTTATGAACATTAAATCTTAGTTTAACGGATAAATTCCTGCTTGTTGCTGGCATAATTTCCCTCGCATCTGGTCTTAGATGACTGAATATTGTAAATTGACCGATCAAGTTGTTTACACCCCATCCACTTATCCGTAAATTAATAAGTAGGCAGATAATGAATTATCCTTTTAATGATAATTATGAGAATGCAAAAATTGTAGGTCTCCCGTGATTCTGAAATTTTCAATATTCACTTAATATTATGATTGCGAACTAGTCACGATAATTAAATTCAAACTATGATTGCAACTTAATCTTTTGTCCTTTAGTTCTTTACAAAATGAAGTATTTTTTTTCCTCTCTAAAAAAAGAAGAAGAAAAATAATAAATTCAATAGTTGTCTAAATAAAATTGAACTATATAACAAGAATCAAATGACAAATTCAAGGTACCTATGATGCAACAAGAGTTTCACTTTGTTTGTAACATGTTGCAGTAGGAAAAATAAAAACATTTACATGTCATTTATGTGTACTTAATGTTAAGTTTCTTGTAAAAGAAGTAGCTGTTACTACTATTAAGGATAAAAATAACAATTCAACATATTATAAAATCTTCTTAAAAGCATATATTGTGAATGTTCCTTGGACTATCATAAATAGGATTAATTATCATTATATTTGTTTTTATTTTTTTAGTTTGGTTGTAATCAATACTTTCAATTATGTTAAACTCCCCACAGACACTATTAAAGTTAAGCTAAACTTCTAATTAATTCTTGTGTTTGGTGGCATCTAAGAAACATATGTTCTACTTAATAACTATGGAGCATCTAATCCAAACTATGTACTGATAGAATCTATCATTTTTACATGATATATCATAAAGAATGAGACATAATATACATCCTATGTTGCCAAAATTAAATTTAGAAGATGGACGTAAAGACATTTAATCAACACTGGATTGTCTAACAGATATTACACTGTTTACCGGTAAAATTAAAAGACCAAACTCATCTATGACAGCATAGTAGCCTGCCACAAACATTGTTTATTTTTAGAAGAAAAATGTACATATTGATGATGGCTGTATACATGGGAACTGTATTAAAAGATTGTGAAGATGAGTTTATTTAGGAGACGAATGGCTCTAGGAGTTCAAGTAATTGCAGTTTTAATTAAGTAGCAACTCATTAAACAATTGTCAGCCCTCTTTAAAGTTGCATTATTGAATTCCATATAATTTTACAAGCGTTCTAGCAGCCCTCTTTAATGTACAATTATCGGTCCTCTTAACCTCCAAGTTCTATTCTTTTTCAATCTTTCTAAATCTAGTAATGAAAGCAAATGAATTCAAAAAGAAACCAATCAAATTCTAGTTCATTTGATTTTCATAGTTCCTTGCTCCTTACAATTTAGTCATCAATAAAACATCTAAGAATGTAATAAAAAAAGTGTTTAACCATAAAAGTTAATGTAAGGATTTATAACTGCCAATTTAATTTATAAAAATTGAAATAAAAATATTATCCATTTGCATATGTAGCAATCAACTAGAGTCTTCCGAAATTTTCTATCCTTTTTTAACAACGCTTTTCACCAATAATTTTTTTAACCAAAGCGAGTGTAGTTCATAATGTCAGAAGGCAACATGCCGTGGATAAATAAAATATGTAAATAAGTTCACACACATTTTGGAATGCGCAGGAGAGACTAAATTCAATTAGTCATACTATGAATTTTTTTTCATAATAAATTTATTAATTATAACAAGTTTGGCTAAATGTAGTTATAACCAGTTGAACTAAGATGTTTATCACTTGGAAAAATGCAAGACCGTTATGTTTATATAAAAGCCTAAATTTAATAAAGCACCCACTGATATTTCTTCTTTGTAATACTCCTACAGTTTTTATTTTAGCAGAAAAAAGGTACTTTCCGTAACCAATAAAAATTGCATCCCAATCGCTATTTTAAGAATGCAACATAAAATTGTTGTGCAAAAATTGCACAAATGCAAAAAAAAAAAAAAAAACAGGATCTAGATTTACCAATTTGAACATCACTTAATCTAGCAGCAGTTAATTTATTACTCCAAATAAATAGTAAATAACTATAAAGAAGGCAAAGAGACGCACAATATTTATACCGGTTCCACTAACATCAAGATAGTGTACGTCCACTCCAATGGAGAGAGATTTTATTACACATGAGAGAGTTACAAGAGATTACAAGATAAGAGTTTACATACCAAAGCCCTAAATTAGGGATAACAAGAAGAGACACTCCATTTAGGGATCACTGGCTGAATACCAGGATGGGTTTATAATGAAGTCTACCCTCAATATATAGCCAATGTAAATTCATATTAGTCATCAATCAAATTACCAAGATATGGTAAGAAGATAATGGAGGCAAGTTAAATGGTAACAAATCACGCAAACATATCAAGTAATTTACTCATTCCAAAGATGGAAGAAAATACTTCCAAAGCAATGCGATTACCAAGAAAGAAATAATATGCATATCTTTTTGCATATATATTATTTCATAATACGGGCATGCATATATTTCATTTCCACCTCATTCAAATGCAATCCAATAATTTATGCATTTTGATAATAAACAAACGTAATTGCTTTCCATCTTACATATTTGTTTCCTTCTATTTGTGATTTTGTATCATCAAAATCTAAGACTCCACCTTGATACAAAATCACACATCTCCAACACCCCACCTCGACTCAAGTTCTTTTCTCAACATAAAACTCTTAAAATCAAACTCCACCTTCAACCAAAATCTCTTAACGAGATACAAACTAAAAATGAATATTTACCCAATGGGTTTTCGCAAGGCCACCCCCTATTGCACTTTGTTAACGAGTCCAGACTATGTCCCCGTTCGCCAACAAAATGTTGCAAATATCCAAAATAAAAAGAAGGTAGATACCAAAATAATCTCAAAACCACCAAGGTCAAAAAATCCTCTCAATCACAAATCCAAATAAAGAGCCAAAAAACAAAAGCCAATGGACATAACAAGGCTAATCCAAATCTCTGTATGCAAGAGAAATCTCTCTCCTCTCATATACCTTATCTGCTAAACAACAAATTTTCCATGGGAATCGACATAAGACTCTCACATCAACATTGAGCCATGAAGTAGATACAGGTTCCCAAGTCTAGCTGTCGCTTCAACACACTAAACTCCTTATCATCAAATTTTCAAGACTGGAATGCTCTTCTCTTTCAACATAATATCCTCCATCTTTAACTTCCATATTGCACAAAATCTCATTTTACATCCAAATGAGTAATATCATAACCACCATCGGATCTACCGCTCTTTCTAGAAGTCATTAATGAACAAATTTAAACAAATTGCCTTGCTCTGATACTAATTTGTTGTGCAAAAATTCCACAAATGCGGAAAAGCTATAAACAGGATCTAGATTTGCCAATTTGAACATCACTTAATCTAGAAGCAATTATTTTTTTACTCCAAATAAATAGTAAATAACTATAAAGAAGGAAAAGAGACGCATAATATTTATACCGGTTCCACTAACGTCAAGATAGTGTACGTCTAGTCCAATAGAGAGAGATTTTATTATAGAGAGAGTTACAAGAGATTACAAGATAAAAGTTTACATACCAAAACCCTAAATTAGGGATAACAAGAAGAGACACTCCATTTGGGGATCACTGACTGAATACCAGGATGATTTTATAATGAAGTCGACCCTCAATATATAGCCAATGTAAATTCATATGAGTCATCAATCAAATTACCAAGATATGGTAAGAAGATAACGGAGGCAAGTTAAATGGTAACAAATCACGCAAACATAGCAAGTAATTCATTTATTCCAAAGATGGAAGAAAATACTCCCAAAGCAATGTAATTACGAAGAAAGAAATAATATGCGTATTTTTTGCATATATATTATTCCATAACATGCGCATGCATATATTTCTTTGCCATCTCAATCAAATGAAATTCAATAATTTATGCATTTTCATAATGAATAAACGTAATTATTTTCTTCCTTGCATATTTGTTTCCTTCTATTTTTGATTTTGTATCACCAAAATTTAACAAAGATGACATTGTTTATTGACACTATTATATATTCTCCCGTGTTTTGATATAGTTTTCATGGAAGTTGTACGACTTGCACATACATATAACAAAACTTTCACTTAGCATAGCTAAATACTATACAAATTTGTTTGTTTTGTACCCAATATATTGCTGATATGGTGCATGTATCATTGCCTAGATATAGATGATAAAAAATAAAAAATAAAAGTGAACTCTATAAATCTTCTAAACACAACTTTCTTCTTGTAAATTTACACTCTATATAAGTTAAGACCTCAGAATTTTTGGGGAATTTGATAAAAAAACATAAATAATCAGTATTGCACCAAGTTGAAAATTTTATCACAGTCAACTAAGAAATCATTTAGTGTCTAAATCTTTAGCATAGTAATAGTTTATGAAATGATATCTCTGGTATAAAATAATAGCGAGTTAAAGTGTGCATTGGAAAAGGACAAACAATTATCGTGACATTCAAAACCTAAAATTTCTATGCTTTGTACTCAACCTAAATAGTTGTTAATTTACAACTGTACCAGAGAAACAAGGATTACAATTAATACTTCCTGATAAAACAACTTCAAGCAACCCATTTGTATCTGTATAATTAAGTAAAACAAAAAGAGCACCCAAGTATCAAATCATAAAATTGATTTGAATGGATAATCATGAAACCAACATTGAACATTACATCAACGCGCTTAATTTTTAAGAAATATTTTCATGATATATTGATGTCTCGAAACAAAATTACTATCATCAGTGGTGCATAAATAATCATCAGACCAATGTAGTTCTGCATAAAATCAAAAATAAGCAGGTGATAATTGAAATGTACCTTGTTTTCTTTACTATATTTTTAGCGTGTTGTAATATGCAGTTATCACCAAAAACATTTGCTTTCAGCTGATGTTCTTCTCACAATGTTGAGAGATCAGAAATAGTCCAAATATATTTTGATTTTTTTATTCAATCTTTTCATCTAACAATCTACATGTAGTGGAAACCAAATTAACTACAAGAATTACTATAAACATGAACTATATAACTACGAACCCAATCTTCTATGCCTGACCAAACGAGGATTCCATCTGAAGCATATAGATAGCCTTCAATTGCAAGTTTATGCCACAAAGAAAAGAAGTGTCTCCAACTACCGTACCTCTCCTGACTTCTTCTGACTAAGTCAGCTGGCAAAGCTTCATTGTCAAAGTACCATATGCTATTACACACAGCTGAACTAATCTCCACTTAATAATACCTTTTAGTACCAAAGCATATTTCATTCATTCCCCCACCTGTGACGACTCTGAATTTCTGGATATTTGAAATTGAAATATTTAATTGATTTTAAATATTTGGAAGTTAGTTTACTTGAATTTCAAATATCTCTATTTTATTTGGCAATTAAATTATTGAATTTAACTATGGAAGTTGGGTAAAATATTAAATCTCCAGTTTTATGATTGTTAAAAATATTTCAAAGGCTTACAAAATTTATATTAGTAGTAGTGAAGATAATGAAATCTCTGATACCTCTTTAACGACCCACAAATCCGTAACCCTTGAGTCGACACTATGCTCCATCATATCAACTTAAAGTGAACGGAAATACAAACCACGGAAAGTCAATCGCTCCAATATATATACTACTATATATAATATCACATCCAGTCAATCCAATCATTCAACCAATAATTTAAATTTAACTATTTAGACTTTAAATAGTAATATAAATGAGTGAGATTAACTCACTTTTGCTTTTTATTTGCAATCCCATTTCAATCTCGACTCGGTTTCCCATTTTCCCGACCTTGTACAAACATTATATGATTTTATTAATATTTGGACTAATCGAATAATTAATTTCCATTTAATAGATTTAATTAGCTAATTATTTAATTTAAAAATAAATTTCCTTTAATAAATTATTTTTAGCAACTACAAATAATTAAATAAGTTAATTAAGCAAGTAAATCACTATAATTCTTTATTTTAGAATAAGCTAGTGGATTTTAAAAAAATGTGTATATGTATATATTTTGAAACTACCAATACACTTGTAAGAGTGGTCTATACAGATTTCATAAAAATCTAATGTTGTATATAAATTCTACAAAATTTTTAAAATTCCTATATTTTCAGAACCTTATATATATATATATACATACTATTTTACCTATATATAAAAATGAACTGCACACACATATATATGCTTTACTGTAAATCGATTTCTGAGTTATATATATATATATATTTTCTTTATATACTCATATATATGTAAATATTTTAAAACATAAGTAGTAAGGCTTGGCGATTTTTAGTGGAAATAAAATAATTGGGTGGAAATTTATTCCGCGAGAGAAAATGTGATTTGAAAACTATTTTCAAAAGGTTGAAGTGTGGGGAAAAATATCTTGTGAAGATATTTTTGAAATAAATAATTTGGAAATTCATTAAGGTCTGACGGTTGTTTGTGAATGTTATTTGATAATTCAATAACTGACTATTAATATTGGCCAATGCACTGATCGTTTCGAAGAGACCGGGATCAGGATTAATTTTTTGAAAACCACTTCGATCCGGTTTGTATGTTTTAGTGAGGAAGACAAGAGCTTGGAGTCGAAGATGGAGCAGTGAAGTGCAAGGGCTAATCGCTACTAATCCTGAGGGTGATTTCAAAATGGATGTAGCAGGAGTAGTGCCTTCGGTTCCGTTTGAACCTGGAATGGACTTGTATGGATGAATGCTTTCAGAACATCGTCAGGAGGACGATGAGCATTCTAAGTTAGATGTGTCTAAAATGGTAAAGCATAGCCTCGAGCCTCATCAACCGGGAATGGTTAAACAGGGAAGATGCAGCAAGGCTAAGTGGCTAGCAACCAATTAGGGTAAGGTCATCTCTGTCTAGAGGTCCCTTTTATTTCGGTTGTGTAGGCGGTTGCTGATCTCAACCATGGGGTGATCTTATTTGGACTATCCAGTAAGGGGTAGCTTCGATCTTGTGTAGCAGGGAATCAAAGGTGGATCCTCGGTATGGTGATCTAGACCACATACTGTGACGGATGGTACCACAATAGCCCTGCCATTGACGGAAATCCATTCTCCCTACGTGCCTTTACAGTTTTGCTTATGGAACCTAGTATTGTTCGAATTTAATAATGTAACAATTTCGGCTATTTGAATAAGTATTTGTATATAGACACTACTATAATATCAGATGATTTTATAAGAAATGTTTTGATATCGTAAGGTAAAAACCCGGCATGTTTATTTGTGGCATGGTCTTACGAGATACCTTTGATTTCAAATGGTTTTGAAAACTTTAATAATCCAATTGTAACAACCCTAGATTTTTATGTATATTTTAGTTTCTAATTTATTTAATTTTGAAATTATTTTAAAATTGTTTTATTTCAAACATTTCATTTGTAAAAATAAATTTTGATTATTATATGAATTATAATTTCAAACTGGTATAAATTGAATATTTTCCTGTAAAATGGAATTGTGGTCAAAATTGGTCAAACTTTGACTTTAAAATTTTAAATTTATATATTTAAATTCTTAAACTTTATATTTTATTATGAAAATAAATTTAATAACTTGAATACTGCTTTTCGTTTCGTTGAAAATGGAGATATATTGTGAAAGTTATGTATATTTCAATATTGAGTACAATTTGTTTTATTTAGCAATTTTGTCCATTTTAAATTATATAAATCATATTTTTCTTTGTTATATTTTATTTTAACATGTGTTAATATGTTATTTTATGTATATTTTGTCTTTTAATATTTTTAAAGTGATAATAATTTTTTTTTCCAAAATTTACTGTATTTATTTCATATTTTAAAGGATGTTTTCTATTTTTCTGCTTTTTTCTTCATTTAAATTATATTTAATTAAAATTTATATATTTATTTTGTTAATTCATATTTTATTTTATGTTATTATCTTTGTTATAAATATTTTTACAAGTCCATATAAATTTTCCAAAGTTCATTCTGTTTATTTTCCATTTTTTTAGACTAGTTTGCAATTTTGTGCTATTTTCTTATGTTAACCTTATATAATTAATAAATATTTATATATATTTTATATTTTATTATATTTTCGAATTTGAGACTGAAATTATTATTATTTCCAGTAATATAAACTTATATAAATAAATTAGTGGAAATTTGAAAGGTTTTAAACTTTTAAAATTACAGGGTCCTTTTGTCTTCCGACCTTCCACTTTCTCAACTCCTTTCTTTATGATTTTTGACCGTACCTTACTCTATCCTTCAGCCGATTTATCTTTCATGTTTTTCATGAAAATACTTCTCTTTCTCCTCCAAAAATATCACGGCTCCATTGTGTTCTAGGTTTGGTAAAAATTATCATCTTCTTCCTTTGTTTTTATGATTTTTCTATTGAAATTTTGCATATGCTCTCTACTTCATAGCTCCACTCCTCCTCAACCAAGCTTTGGCCGACCACCACCACCCCCTTTCTCTGACCATCACCCATCCTAGTAACCCTCCTTCCTAGGCCGAACCAACCCAAGGCCAAGATCTACACAAAATCCACCAAAAAGAATCACAACCTATCACCTATTGCACTAGCCTAGCCTAGTTTATCATCTCCTCCTTCTACCACCATTAGCCGCCACTACCTCCACCACCACCACCTATGGCCTGACCTCCACCCTCTGCCACGTCACTCACCACCTCCTAGAGCCACTGGCCGTGACTCATGACTTCTGGCCGAACCAAACAAGAGCAAACAAATGATGTATGTTGCATAGTTTTAGCCTTGTACACCTAGTTTTATGCACCTAGACTAAACCCACCTTTAAAACAAATGTTGGCCAACCACTTGCATACCCAAACTGGACCTATAGCACCCCTAGGCTGAGCTAAACACCTACATAACTGAAGTACATGGGGTAGAGAGCAAGTGCAAAGAAGTTGTTGTTGTTTTGGGTGTTGAATTCTATGTTGTTTGATGTTATATTTGTGTTGTAACTTATGTATGTATATATTGTTTTGTGTATATGTTATCAAGTCATATAGCTTTGGCTCTCCACTCTCAAGTCATTTCCGTATTGTCGTGCCTTCGTAGTGTCTGTATTGTTTGCTTTGGTAGCTATCTCCAGCTCTGAACAGGTGAGTTATTCTCAACAGACAATATGTACATATATAACTAGTAAATTGACCCCTTTTGAATCTGTAAAATGCATTATCATGTTACACCTGCTATATTATGATTATTATATAATGTTCACCCATGCTTAAACACCTATTATAACATCTGTTACTGTTATATTATGATGTTATGTTATTTTTATCAGTTTATCACACTTCAAGTTCCCTTTAGATTAGAATCACTATGGGTTGAACTGATACATACCCGAACAGACTTTAGAATAGGAGAAAATCGTTATGGGCTGAAATGATAGGCCTGAATGATTTTCAATTAGTTTCATTTACTTGGGATTGCGGGTTTGAAATGATCAAACCCGGGTTTTCTATGTAAATTACGGGTTGAAATGATATATTACCCGTATCATTTTACATAGGCTAGAAAATGAAATACAGACCCGTTGTTAAAATATGTTTTTCTAAAATTTTAAAATATTTTAGAAATGTAAATATTATAATATTTTGATTTAAATTTGAAAAAAAATGATTTTTGTAAAGCATTATTGATTTTCTGAAAATTTATAGGTGAAATAAATAAATGGTAAAGTTAGAAAATCTGAAATGTAAGTTATTTTGGAAATTATAATTTGGTGATAAATGGAATTTAAATTAAATATGAAAATATGATAAATTTATGATATTTTGAATTAAATGAATTTTAAAATGATTTTATAATACATTAATGATTTTTGAACAAAGTTAAAATGTGAAATGAATGAATATTTAAGTTGAAATTCTGAAATATAACAAAATTTGGAAATATGTGAATTTGGCTTAAAATTGAATTTTAAGTTAAGTAAATAAAAATGAAATTAAGTTATATTTGAAATTTAAACTTAAGTGTTAAGTTAAATTTAATTTGATGAATTTAAATTTAATGTTGGAATTTAACAAGTGAATTATCATTAAATCTTGATTTTTGAATGGAGATTTAACTTGATAAAATCATGAATATAAGGGTATTTAAATGATTGTTTTAAAAGTGAAATTATATGGTTTTGTAAGTTAAAAATGACTTAAATAAAAATATAATTGTTTGTGAAAATATACTTAATATTTGAAGTTAATTAACTGCATTTCTGAAATGCTATTAATTCTAATGTAAATGATAATACAGTATTTGTAAATGCTGTGGTGGATAATAATGAACCAAATGGCTAAGTTTAATTAAAGGCTGTTATAACATTTTTGTAAATGTTGTAATTGTTGAATTTAACTAAGTTTTATTGAAACTGATGTAACTCTATTATTATTATACATTTTTAAATGCTATCTTTTGTTAAATTGAACTGTTTTGAATGTAACTTTCTACAGCAATTTCTAAATGTTGTGAAAGTTGAATTTCCATCTGTTTTAATAAATTAAGTGAATAAATGAATGTTGAAAGGCTAAAATTTTGGAAATTTAAAAATTTAATTATTAAATATAATTACTTCATTTTATGATTTAAAAAGAAAGTAATTTGTTTCGAAATATAAACTATTTTGAAATGTGTTTTGTAATGGTATTTAAATTAAATAAAAATGAATGTGGTTTGGAAGATATGATATTTTTGATATTTTGAAATGGATTTTTAATGATATTGAAATGATATTTGATTTTGAAGTATAAAATACCATTTTGAAATTTTAACCACGGGATGTATTTAATTTATAGTTTAACTGATTCTTAAAGGATGGGCGATCCCAAGCATCCTTTAAGTTATTGTGTATTTCTACTACAGTTCACTTGAGTTGGTTTACATTATATAAGTATATATTGTCCTGACTCGAGTGTTTTGTGTTTTACTTTACGCTCGGTCATCCTGCTTTGGATTTCTTTTCTAGAGTTAGGAATTGCTGGAGATTCTGCTTGTCTAGTTATCTATCCCTTCTGTTTCAGTTGTTCTATTTCAGCCTTGGTATTGATAAACTGCTATGTAATTGAGATTCTATTGTATATGTTTTACAGACTTATATTATGTATTATGTTTTGAGAGTTTTTTATAGTAGCTTCATGAACTACTATGGTATTTTAATTTTCGCTGCGAGTTATTCTGATATTTCTGTGTCTGTTATTTTGTGATTGTATTTCATTTTCTCCAAAATTATTTACAATGCGATATTTTGAGCAATTCAAGTCTGGCATGTGTGGTGCGAATGGTTGAAAATATCAGGTTGTTACACCAATTGAGTGTGCTTTCCAACGCTGGTTTTTCAGACTGACTCGGGTGTTATTTAACTATAATGCTCGGGTCAAATCGAGTATTGTAGAGTATATATTTTGGATGGACTGCTGTGGAGCTCAGAAGACGAGCTGGATGACGAAGCGTATTTCCGTAGATTTATATTTCCAATGTATAGTGTAAGCTATATATTCAGCTTTGGAAGGACAAGTTATTATATCTGTCCTGAACTGTGTTGTTGATTTTGTTGTACTCCGATGATGTGATGTATATAACAGATACAATTCTTTTATATAAAGATTCAATCATTTATCTATTATGTATTGTTCCGTTGCTTTTGTAAGATTCCGATGTTGTTTTCTATTTCTTCTTCTACCTCCTTCTTCTTTAACCCTAATGGTACGTATTTCCGTTCACTTTGAGATGGTATGATGAAGAACAGTGTCGACACAAGGGGTATGGGTTTGTGGGTCATTATAGCGATATTTTTTTGGGAAGATGTTTAAAAACTGTTTGGTTTTGGAAAGATAGTAAATGGGTATTGGACCATTCTTCTTAACTAGTAATTCCGATGATGAAATTATTTTAAGGAGGGAGGAATGTGACGACCCGAAATTTCTGGATATTTGAAATTGAAATATTTAATTGATTTTAATATTTGGAAGTTAGTTTGACTTGAATTTCAAATATCTCTATTTTATTTGGCAATTAAATTATTGACTTTAATTATAGAAGTTGGGTAAAATATTAAATCTCCAGTTTTATGCTTGTTAAAAATATTTCAAAGACTTATCAAATTTATATTAATAGTAGTGAAGATAATGAAAGCTTTGATACCACTGTAACGACCCTAATGGTTTGTATTTCCGTTCACTTTGAATTGATATGATGTAGCATAGTGTCGACTCAAGGGATATGGATTTCGGGTCATTACACTACCATTGATTAAATTTTTCTTACTAATGCAGTCATTTCAATCATATACCTCATGGGCGCATGCAACAGCTCAAATAATGATGTACCGAGATAAGTTGCCTATGCGAAGCAATTATATGTCTCCATGCAACCATGACTCCTTAACCAATGATTCACCAACCGATGGACACCAGCATCATTAGAACAAACATGTACCTTTGCTAGTTTCCAAATCCAAAACGAAGTTGCATCATGCCCATTCACGTACACTATTTTCCTTGATGGATTAGAAGGACAAGGTGGCAAACTAAGCTCGATTGCTATTAGTCTAAGCCCTCTATCTGTTAGATAAAATATCATTTTTATAGCATAGTCGTTTCTCTCTTTTGATGAATTTATTCACTTGATGAATGGCAAGAACAAATCATGGCGGTCTAGGATAAATAGTTTTTTACTCTCCATTGCCTCTTCTAGGCTCATGTCGTTCAACTCATGCTCGACGAGTTCTTTAGTTATTGCAACTCTGGACAATCATACACTACTGGATCTAGTTTGCTTACAATGGGAAATTCACTTAATCTCTCTATAGACACCACATTCACACATGTAAGGGTCTATCTAGCAAACTCATTATCACTCAGACATGAAAACTGGTCTCTCTCAATGTCATAGAAGGAAATATCATACTTCAAAAACTTTTCACCTACACTCAAAATATTTGACATTTTAGATGCTATAATAAGCCCGCTAGCTTTGATTCATCACTTGTTACAGAAAGTCCTTTGTACGGCCTATGTATATCACAGAAGCACCAAACTGGCCATATGAATTCTTAGAAGAAACATTCATTGCTGGTATGAAAGAATTAACAATATGTTAGAAAAACAACAAAACTTTGTGAACGAGCATTACGACATATGCTTCGTGCTTGAATTTTTTTCCTATACATTATATATGTTTAACACATTTAAGATGAATGATTTACCCAAATATTTTATCATATTTTTACAATGAAATCATGTGTAGTTAGTTTGAATTTTTATTTCTATTATTAGTTAATAAAGATCGAATTTGTAAAAAAAGTTTATTTGTCAGATCTATTTTTTAAGTGATATCAAGATTTGGTAATATTTGTAGATGTGAGTTTTGAATTGGTAAAGAAAGTTTATTTATTTGATCCTATTTTTAAGTGACGGTGATATTTGACAATATTTATGAAAGAGGATTTTGAATTGGTAAATGAAGTTTATTTCTTAAGACCTATTTTTAGGTCATATTAAGATTTGATAATATATGTAGAGGGGTATTTTTGGTAGTTCATGCTTACATCAAAAAAAGTGACACTAAAGGTATTACAACTACTATCAAAGATATGAAAGAATTACACATAATAGTGGTGATTCAACATGTACATAGTAGTTTTACTAGCTACATCAAGACCAACCATCAAAAAACAAAGTCCTTCGTGTTAGGCAAGTCAACCATAATTTGTTTGAGCAAAAAATCAATTGAAAAGTGAATATTTTTCATATCAGGCAAAGAGTAAACAGATTTCAAAATCCCAAATTCAGTAGGAAGTCTTGAAATGGAAATAGAATTTTTGAAATTGTAATGAATTTCAAATCAAGATTCGAGAACACGATTTTGTTCTCGGTTTTGGCCATTGGTAATTTTGTTAGTCTCGGATGATCTCGGAAATTTCAGAAATTTCGGCGTTAGTTTCCATTTCGGTCCTGATTTCGATTTTTAATGGTTTGTTAAGAGAAATGTTATAATTATCTTTACAGATAAATATAAAATATAGTCTATAAGAAAACAAAATGCAACATTGTAAATTTATTACGTTTAAAAATCAATTCTTGGAACTACATATAACTTTATTACATTCAAAAGCTTTACAACAAAGTTTAATTTCAATCCAATATCACTTAACCAAATTATATAATTTCATTACCACTTAAACAAAATCTACACAATGCCATATTAAACTAAATAATATAATTCAGCCCATAAGTTTAACAACAACCCAATATCACTTCACCAAATTTTGACAACAGCCCATATAACTTTAGTCGCACACTTCCATTCATGTAGTCATCTCGACCAAAACTAGGGCAAAAAAAACACTTAGCTAGTTTACTCTCGACTTGACTTTCGACTCCCACCAAAGTTATGGTTTTCTACTCTCAACTCTCGACTAAAGCTCGGGTAATTGGGATTTCGATCTACAATTTGGTGTGCTTTAATTTACGCTTTATTTAGATTGTTAATTTGATTTTGTTTTTTATTTACATAGTTACCGAAACTGAATTTTTTGATCGGTTTCGAATCATAGACCATAGGCACCGGTACGGTACCACCAAAATTTTGGGGTACCGTCCGGTACCTCAAACCATGTTTCAAATTCAAAATTCACTTGAAATCAAAGGTGGAGATTCTTACTTGAGTTGGCGATGAGGAGCTATGCATAAGGTGGCGGTAGAGAGCTATTGGCAACTAGCAAATTGTTGCAAATTTTATCTAGGGTTTCTCTTATGATATGTAACCAACAGTAAAGGGAATCTTGGTATGGCCTTCTTGCAAAACCTTGGGTTGCGCGAGGAAGTAAGTTACAGTGTAGAGCTTGAGGCGAAGGATGAACAATGCTATAAAAAGATGAAGAGAAAAGGAGGGGAAATTATTTTAGGGTTCCGTTTCTTCGTTCTTTAGGGAAGATGTAAGTGGAAAAACGTAGCGGTGCCCATGAATTCCTCTGTCCCGAGTTACATGTCCTAAGTGCCCATTCAAATCACAACCATTCATTATCTCCCTGTAAAGTTAATGTGTAGGTCCCACTTGCAAAATGAATGAAGTAAATTTGACGGGGACATGGAGCATACAATTTTAAGGACAGAGGAATAATCCCTAAAATAATATTATAGCTCCCGCCATACAAAATTTGGATGACAATAGACAACAATTTCCTCTCTTTTTTTATTTTCCAATTAAACATAAAACAGCGGTTTTACAAAAAAGGCTATATTATTGTGTTGTTATAACCAACTTCTCTTGTAGTGATGGTCTATGCAAACTTTGAATTTCAATGCTTGTAATGTTAGTTTTGGTTACTTATGTATGCAATTTTGAATTATGAGTATAAACTTGAATAATAAAAGTATAAATTGCTCTAATGATATTTGTCCCAACATTTAGCGATCTTTGAGATTTAGTTCCTACCTATGTTAAGTATTATTCAATTTTGCAAAAAGTATATTTTCCACCTGGTTATAAATGATGGTGCAACATATGTTTGCATATAATTTTTCTAACATCAATCTAGTATATAAATATAATTCTACTATAATCTAGAATCCTACAAACTCGTTGGAGAGATATGTTTAAAGTAGAATTCTAGTTTCTTTTTCCATTATTTCTAAACATTTCATCCATGCAAGAATCTTTCTAAAAAGTTAATCTTTAAAACCGCCGCTTGTGAGTGCACTGATATAGATTACCGTAAGGAATATGACATATTATCTCTTATAATTTTCATCACTTCACTAACTGACGGCCTTAGATTCATGTTTTCTCCAATGCATCTATCTCAATTTTCATCATAACCCATAGCTTCTTCCTCGTTATATTTTTTGTCCAGCTAGACATCGATCATATTTCCTAATCCTTCCATTCCATACGAATTTAGCTTCAACTGAGGCCTGACCACGGTCACTAATAACTGTATGTTCTTTGGCAAAAATTGATCAACTCCAATAATAAGCTCTAAAACTAGCACCCTAAAACTATACACATCGCTTTTCCTTGAATCCAAACCCGAACGAAAGTAACTCAGGTCAGTATAACCTGGAGATCCTATCATCATTTGTTATGGTTAAATGAACAAGAAACCATGTCATAAAATCCCAACTATGCAGATCCAAAATCACATAGTTTTGGATTGAAGTTTTGGTCAAGAACATTAGAAGCTTTCACATCTCCATGAATAATTGGAAGGTCACATTGTTCATGTAGATGCTTCAAATCCATTGCTATCTGATATGATATAGACACACACTAAGACCAAGAAAGAGTAGTAGTATCACGCGATTCATGTAGCATATGATGAAGTTTTCTACTCTTAATGTGCTCCATGACCAAAACTCCAGTAGATTCTCCACCATCGCTATAGCCAAAAAGATATGCTATATTTGGATGGTTGATGTTGATATGGAGAAAAACACTGAGTTCTTTTTTGAACTTGCAATAAAGGCGCTTGCTTGGTTCATGTACTTCGACCACAACTTCCATTTTGTTTGAAAATCTACCAAGGCATACTGTACTATAAGTTTCTCTCCAACTACATTTGAGGAATTTTCTACTAGATCTTTAACATTTCTGCATGAAACTTGTATGATTTTCGAAGGACATTTGATGGTTTCTTCATCTTCGGCCACTGTGCTTAATTTATTAGAGCCTAAATAGCAGTCAAAAATGAATTTTAAAAAAACCTTCATATTTATAGTATTGGTTGGAATAAGAGATTTTTCTTGTTATATGTATTTATATGAACATTTGCACTGTGAATCATTGAGCATGATTATTTTATCATTGAGTTCATGAATGCAATAAAATGCTAGAAAGGAAACTTCCCAGTGTGTGGCTAGAAAGGAACATGAACCTACAAGTATTAGTAGTTGCAAACAGACTTTTACAAAATGACCTTTTAATATTGATGGAGATCTAATATTATAATTCTTAGAACCCAAGACAGTTTTCAACACATTCGTTGTGTCATAAGAAGTATTCCTTGCTACACTTTTTTATATCAATGGTATCTCCATTAATAGAATGAATAATATGTGTAATGTTCGAAAACATTTAAAGTTGTTTATTTAAGATGTTGGTAGTCATGTATTATTAGCTAGATCGGGTATTACTTTTTATATGCATATCTATTTCTATTTAATTATTGTAAAATTTTCCGTTTATGAAAAAGGTTGGGTTCAACCTGCCTAAAATCTAGAATTAAAATGAAATATTTAATAAGTGCATAAAACATTTTCGTTAGTAAAGTTCAATATTGAAATTTTAATTATGATCTTATTCAATCATACTAAGAACTTCCTAAAAAGATATATGGTTAAATTGAATGTAGACCTAAAAGTTTATACTTTATGTTGTTCATTTATTTATAGTACTCAATTTTATTTTAATTCAATTCTTTTCGACAATAAAAAATTATGTGTTATTATGTTAATCTAATCCGATTATTTTGGTAAGATTTTAATTTTGTATTTTGAGGATTATCTATTTTGGACATGCTCAATACAATAATAACTTATTATATAGATTATGTGAATGCATCTATATTATTTCTGGATGTATACTTGATGATTTTTAGATCTTACTTGAGTTTTGTATCAAACAAAAAATCCAGCTATTTAAACATATTTCACTTAACACATTTCTTAAAGGTTATCTAAATTTCACAAAATTTGACATCTTGATGTCTAGTTTGAAGAGAAATAGAATATTAGTACTTTTTTCATGGTCTCGACGACTTATTGGATAGAATTCCAAAACCTAGGTACCTGTGGCAAGAGATGTCACCCTATTAAGAGAATGGAGATTTCGAAAATCTAAAAAAATGAAAAATTTTCAAAAACAATGTATATTGATGTTTGTGACGTACTTTTATCATTTCTTTCTATGTACTCATACTTCTCTGTATTTTCTTTAAACACGAGTGGTAATGTAATTGATTTTGTGATTTATTTCGATTGAAGTAAATGGTGAAAATTTTAAACTCGTGTGGTACTATTGAATGAAAGTGATTTTGAAGAAAAAATTTAATCGCATAAATAATTAGATAGATTCTTTTTAGTTCATTTATAGCGGGAGAAATTATGAAATAGACCAAAATGATTTAGCGTAGAAAAAAACAAAACATGGATAAGTAAACTTAATGAACTACTTAGGATAATATATTACCTCCGCAAACAAGTCCAACTTAATTCGGAGATAAATTCACGAGCGCGATAGTTATTACATATCCAGTAGTAAACTTAATGCACTAAAAGTTTTTCTCAAAACCACTTTCAATCAATAGTCCATACAGGAGTTTAAAATTTCCACGGTTTACTTCAACTGGAATAAATCACCAAACTTATTAAATTACAACTCCTGTTTAAAGAAAATGTAGAGAAGTATGAGTACATATAACGGAATGATAAAAATACGTCATAAACATCAATATACATTTCTTTGAGATTTTTTCAATTTTTTGAATTTTCGAAATCTTCGTTCTCTTGCTTGGTCACATGTGCATAGGTTTTAGAATTATATCAAACACGTCATCGAGACCATGAAAAAGTACTGATATTCTATTTCTTTTCAAACTAGACGTCAAGATGTTATAAATTGAATCTTTAAAAAATGTTATAAGTAAAGTATGTTTAAATAGTTATATTGTTTGCTCGGTACAAAATCCGACAAAGATCTAGAAATCAACAGTTATACATAAAGAAATAATATGAACTTAACTACGAATCCATATGAACAAGGCATAGTGACAACTACCAACGTTTAGCACCTAGAAAGACTTTTACAACAAGGGACTACACCATGTTCAATGATATCTCTATTGATTGAATGTAACTAATAATACACAATTATTGTATTCTTTAGCCTAAATTCCAGGGATTGGACCCGGTTATCCTCTATTGCTCGATTTTCTCGGAAGTGTGTTAAGGGCTGGCTCGTAGGATTTCAATAAGATACCATCATGGACCACATCTTGGCCCCATATGATTCCAAAAACTTACACCTTGGCTCATCTATGAGCAGCAACCCACCCAACAAAAATATGCGCATGCCGTGTTAAACCCGAGACTTAGACGATTAGGACAACAAATGTGGCCCAACATGCAATCAAAAATCCACAAGCTAGTAATTCAAGCAAGATTGTCTCATTCGTCCCTTGAAAATTTACCTCCCTCGCCCTCCAATGCTATTATCCAACTAACCCTTTCAATAATCCATTACTTTCGATTTTGTTCTGTATGTTTTGATTCCAACTGTCCCTCATATGTGAACGATGACTATTTTCGGGAAGACGTGTCGAAATTGATATTGCAGAACTATTTTTCCTTTTTTGAACATTTAATTGCTCGTCGTTCGTTACTGTTTTTGTCAGGGCAATTCCGATATGCTAAAATATGGAAAGTTGCTCCTCTGTAGCATTTTACTTTGTGTTGGAGTCCACGTGAAAAAAAATCACCTTTTAACAAAAATTGGAGTCCAAGTTAAAGGCCAAAGACTAAGTTTGCTATATATGCATTCAAGTTTATTTCAATATTATGCTCCAAGTTATCCAACTCTGATATGACTGTTGGAAAGCTAATTTTACCAATTTATGATTATAACCATTTTAGTTATTCATTCCATGGTCATCATCATTCAGTAAGTGGCCCAATCCCCATAATTATGGCATGACACTGTAGAGACTCTTAAATTTGACCATAGGACTCATTAAAGCGACCCAACTCTTTGCTTTCCTGTAAAATTATACGAATGGACCTATCAATTAGAGTTTATAAGATGTTCATATATAGATTAAGTAGTAGTATATATATTCAATCATTCAGGCTCCCTTTGTAAAAATAGCATGACATATTTCCTGAAAAAAAATGATGTTATGAACTAGGAGAGTAATGCTCACGCTTTATAAGATGGATCATCAAAGTTTCCATATTTTAGGTTCCCATGATATATAGTAAACTAATGGTAAGGAACATTGAAATTTAATAAGAATCATTTCTATTTAGGAAGTGATAAAGTATGCATGCAGGCAAAAAAATATAAAAGAAATACAAACCTCGGTATGCCATGTTCTCTGAAGTGCGAATAATTATGGGCATACAACCGTTTTCTAGAGGAAGAATATTAACTTGGTGATCTGCTACGATGGAATTCTATAAAGAGGCAAATAAACCATTAGAATGGTTGAATGAAATTAGCTTCAGCATATGAAGATAAGTAAAGAAATTTTAATAAAAGGGTTGCATTCCATCTCTATAGAGTTGTATGCATTTGGCGATGCTAACTGATGTTGCATATACATAATACACACACATATAGTGATTTTTTATGCCAAAAGAAAGACAAAACGAAAAAGAAGAATCAAATATAAGAAACATACACAACCAAATCAACTAGTTGTATTATCTTCTTCAAGAACCGAAGAGCTTACATCTAACAAGAGAGCTAACTGAACATGATAATGAAGCCTAAAAGTACCTACAGCTAACTATGATTGATTTCCATACCTGTAAGAGCCAATTGATCATTCATTTATAAACACAAGAATGTGACTAAGATAAAATGACACTAAGTATTACCGTTGAATGTGGATATTATCAACTGTGCGCAATATGAGAAGAACATTAACAAATCTTCTAGTGTTTCTTTTGGCGAAATATCAAGAACCTGAACTCCAAACTGGACATAACCATCAAACAAAAGTGTATGTCTAAATCTACTGGCAAACCTGTTAGCTAAGGATAAGAATATGTAAATTTTTCCCGGCAAGATCTTAGTTTTGTTGTTTATGGTTTTTTTTATAGGACGTGTTTAACGATCATGTGCCTAACACAAAATTGGAGGATATAAAGTTTGATGATATTGTAATTGAAAATCTCAATGTAAATTATTTAATTGTAAGGTTTTATCATACAATTTTTATGTCATTTTTCCTCTTATTTTTCTTTTCATTTCTTGTATGTTAAATGGAGAATATCAAATTATCAATCACAATAATGTTTCGAATGCACTTGTTGTTTCAAATGAAAAGGTGTTCAATAGTGAAAATATGAAAGAAGACGGTTAATCAAATGCTTCAAAAGACATACAAAATGATTTGACAAACTGTTTTTTAACCGATCAAGTAAGTATTTATTTAAAATTTTATTAAACTCAAACACAATCAAAAAAGTAAATTTTATTATTTGATTTTTGATCTTTTGTGTATGCGATGTGATTTTTGTTACTTTTTGTAAAGAGTTGAATTTGCTTTAGAAAATATGAGTAATAACCGTTATGTTTTGAAATATTTAGATGGCTATTTACATAATATCAAATAACTGCTATGCTTGCATTTCACATTTCAACATAATTGGGCACATCTAAACCCATAAAGGTTCATATTGGAGAATGGGTTCCAATAATGGCAAGGTAAGGGACTACCTTTCGATGATACACCTCTAGAAAATGTACCTAAGGGCTAAAGATGCATCTGTCACTCTACTACACAGGGCTAGCCTACTTCTTTAACATGACAAGCCGGATTACCTTACCTCTTTGACACCAATTGCGCCTCGATGCGTGCGTGCAAAATAAATCTAAGGGACAATCTAGAATAGGATGACGGCTCCTAATAGTAGCTAACCACATGGCTTTGCTGCATGACCTGTTTAAGCCATTCTTCTGGATTATGAGGTTTGAGGTCGCTTTTACCTCTTCTATTAACATGCCATCTTGGAATGCTAACACTGCCCTCTAAGCAGAGATGCAATGCTAGCATTCATCTGTTCAAGTTGTTTTAGGATCGAAAATGCATTCAAAATTTAACTATCTTCCATTTTGGAATCACACTCAGGAAGAATATATAGCTCCATATCATACTTTATCCCAAAAATTATTAGTTTAGAGTGGTTCGAAAAGATTCAAAAACTGATATCTCCAAACTAATGACAATTTCCGGCTATGCAACAAGTATTCAAGTCCTCAACGGGGAACTTGAATATACAATTATACTTCCTAAGTCAAAATAGGTCAAGGTTTGATAGTCAGTTATTTAAGTATCAAATAAACAAAAAACAACAATTCAAAGACTTAATTACCCATAGCAACCACTAAACCTCAAAATAATTCGTTCATTTATTAAAAATCTCTTTACAAAAGTGTATCAAAAACATCCATATACTTATCTCACTGACATAAGTATTTCACAAAACATTTATGAAATATTCTCATTTAAAAATCATATCAACGGATCAAAACAAAATGTTATTTAAATTGGATATTAAGATAACCTCAAACAATATTCCTTCGGTGTTATGTGTGGAACAAATGTGCTTACCACCAGAATTAAGAAGGTCAATTAAAGGAAATAAAATCTCAAATTCTTTTATAAATTTCATTCAATAAATCCTTTTAATAAATCTCTTTTATGCAAAATATTTCATTTAACCAAAACTCCAAATCATTTTGTAAAACATCTTTTATAAATGTTCAAAACCATTTATAACACTATTTATAAATCTCCAAAATCATTTATAATACTGCTATATTTAAAACAAAACTCTTTTAATAAAACTTGGTCCATAAGTTCCCTTGATAAAATCGATTATTTAAAGCACCTTTAAATAAACAAGTTATAATTTATAAATACCTTTATAAAATAATATATAACTTGAAAAAATCATTTATAAACTTTTAACCCCAAATTGATTAAAGAGTTGAAGTTAATTCAAACCCATAGTTTTAAAATCCAAAGAGAGGCTTAGCAATCTCAATGGTAATAATTTAAGCTACCATTTGATTTCCAAGTCACATAGCAGTTACTTACATAGGTCAACATGTATGTAAATTCAATTCATATCCAAATCAGGAAATATCATGTCAATATAAACACTGACATATACATGTCCAAATAACATAATAGCAGGATGGTGATTTGTCCTACTAAATAGACATCCAAACAATTTAATCAATTTATAGCAAAACGAGGATTTGTTCTGCTAATCTATATCCACACAATCAAATCAATTACATTATAACAGAATGGAGATTTATACTAATATGAGATGTCTACACAACCAATTCAATTTAATAGAACTCATCAAAGTTGTATGATTTCTTAATGGTATCGACACCGAATCCCTTGTGTTTAATCTATCCCTTATAAAGGAAAGATTCCTTTTTCAACCAATCGATTTTTGAAAAACAAAAAATTTTTAGAACTTAAATCTTTTTTTATAAAATAATTAATTACAAGCTAAACCTTTATTAAATAATAATTAATCATAATTAAGTCTTCACTTAATTAACAATTAAGAAATAATTAAACCTTAAATAAATAATTTATTATAAAATTTAAACCCTTAACTAGTTTTGTAACGACCTAGAAATTTTAGTCATACGAATTTAGAATATTTAATTGATTTTAAATATTTAAAAGTTAATTCTATAAGTTAAATAACTTATATTTCAAATATAATGATTTATTGGATAATTAAATTATTTAATTTAATATTTGAAATTGTTTAGATAATTGAATCTTGAATTTAAAATGAATGGAAACAATTTCTAATGTTTATTTGAATTCTATTTGATTTAGAATGGAGTTGGTGAACTTTTACTTTTGATTTGAAAGTGAATAAATAGAAATTGGAAATTTATATTTTAATTAACGTGTAAAAATAATCATTTTTGATATTGTCTCAGATTTCGACGAAACTGGTTTCATTGGATCCATAATAGTGAATTATAGCATGCTGTCGAATTTCATAGCGAATGGGCTTATCATTTGATCGTTCGAGTTCAAAACTCGTAGAAATTAATTAAAGGGATTTAATTAAAATAATTTGATTTTGAAAACTTATCTTTTATATATGATAGAATTGTCTTTCGATATATATTTCATTGTATTCGAAATAGGGGTATAACATATAGAACATCAGATGGCATGCTTCGTTTGAAGTTTGAAATTTTCACAGATGAATATTGCCTAGCGAAATCTTCTATAAATAGCCCTCGCTCTCTCTCATTTGTAAAGCTAACCTAAAATGGGAACTTCAGCCGCTATTTCTAACTTTATCGTACGAGGTTCGTTTCAAGCGCGACAAGTTGCGTTTGGTATGTAGCACTACGCTATGGAGTTGGATTGGATGAATTCTGAGCAAGTAGAAATTTTGAGTTAAATCGAATGAGCGATTTCTGGCTTTTAGGTGACTAAACTTACCTCTCTGGTCTATTTATATTTTTGATAAGTGGGAATAATTTTGTATATGCTGGTTATTGCTTATTTAGATGATATACTATATATAAGTTGGTCTGGATATATTCCCGCCTATTGGAACGGACGAGACCCTATTGCGTTCCTGTGTAAGAGTGGATGACCCTTCATATACGAATCCCACCTCGAAACGGTTGATTTTATTTATATGATTATATGTTTTTTTGATGAAGGGAGATAGATTGCATGGATCAAACAGGATTCCTCACCACTTTTGATTTATTTTCATATATATGCTGATATATGATGTTGTGGACGTCCTATTGATGTCTTTAATAGGATTTGACTTATTTAATGCTATGGTAGCAATGGGCCTTATTTTTGATATTTTGGAAATATTGAAATGGTTATTTTGCTTTGAAAAGGATTTCGAAGTGATTTCAAAGTGTGTATATATATATATATGTTTTATGATTTTTAAATTATTAAATGAATGGATTTTTTTTAAAGAAAAAAAAGTTATGATTTTGATATTGTAAAAGTATGGTTTATGAAATTCTTTGAAAGTAGTTTTTAAATAAGTTTATATAAAAGATTTATAAAGGTGATATTTTTATATATTGCGAAGTTGTTTTGCAAATAGATTTATGATTGGATTTTGTTAGTAAAATTAATTTTACAAAAGAATGGATTTATAAATAGAATTTTGTAGATAAAGAGATGTTAATAAATAGAAGTTTTATAAAATAGAAAGGAGATTTAATAAAATTAGTTTTTATGAAAGTATGGATTTTTATTTAAAGGATTTTGGGAAGAAATATTTCGATGAAGTTAATAGTTTTAAAGTAAATTATCTTTTGGGAAGAATGGTTTTAAATGGAGTTTACTCGTTTTTGGAAATGTTTTAAAATGAGATAAGTAACGGATAACATAGATTTCAACATTTATTGTTGTGATAGACATTTTTGGGTAAGTAAGGAAGGCATGGAATATAACACTGTTGTTACAATAACTGATTTTGTGAAAGGAAATAATTTATATAATATATGGGATTATATATCTATTTATTTACCAAATCCCTATACTAGTGTTTTGGGTTGTCCTGATGATGTTTTATGCAACATTTATTTTTACCCAATAATTATGTTTTGACCTTTCATCGTGAAATACACGAACCAGTTCTGCTTGATTTGTTCGGCATGACAAAGGGTTCTCGCTTCTTGTTAGGTAGCAAAAATATTTGGAGATTTGATTTAAGTTATAAAAGATTAATTAAATGGGCCTAGTGATTGCTTATGGTGCAAGATATTGTTTGTTGCTTTGATAGTTAAGTAATCGACTATCAAATAATTAGGCCTATTTATCATTGTTGGTTTGGAGAGACTGGAATCAGATTTATTTGAGAACCACTTCTGCCCAATGTATATGCGTTCGAATGTGCAGGTTTGGAAGACACTGATATTTGGGATTTTCATAGTGCAGAACTGCTTGTTGATTGTTTGTGGATAAACTCCCAATATGCATATAGCAGTGGTAGTCTCTTCATTATGAAATATCCGATGTAAGGACTATTCGCTACTAATTCTAGGGGTAATTTTCGTACAGGATGTGGCAGGAGAGTGCCTTCGGTTTGTCCTATTCCTGGACAACTTGTACGGATGGATGTCTGACAGTGCATTCTTGAGATTGCATCGTTGACTTTTATAAACATAGATCTGTTTGGTGGCGGAGAAGGCAACTTCTCTTAGCTTAATACCCTTCTCTGAGACGTATGAGCTTGGCGGTTGTATGTTTGTAAAATCCAATAGCGATCGAAGGAATGGCAATGTGCCATTCAAAGAGGAATGTAATGTGTGCTGTGTGAAAGGTAAACGTGACCATTGGCCTCACAACCAGAAATGACCAAATCATGGTAGATGCAGCAAGCTAGGCTATGTGGTTCGCAACCATCAGGGTATGATCATTCCCTTTTAGATATATTTCTTCCAGCTATGACGTTCGGGATGTTAATTATTGTGGACATATGCTATGAGGGCCCTCGGATAGGTCGGTAACAACTGGGAGATGATATATTCGGTATTATCTAGTGAGAAAGGTAGGCCGGTCTTGTGTAGGAAGAGGTGTAGATGTTCTGTTGACATGGGTACATTCGTCTAGAGATGCACTGCTGGAAGGTAATCCCTTCACCTGGTCATTTGTATGAAATCCATTCTCCACTACGTGCTTGCTATTTTGTTTGTAGTGCCTTGAATGCTGGAATTTAATAATGGTAATAATTTCGACTATTTTAATTATTATTTGCATACTAGACACTAGTATAATATAACATGATTCGATATGAAATGTTTTGGTTACCGTAAGGTAAAAACTCTTCCGTATTTATGTGTGGGCATGTCTTACGAGATTCCTTTTGTTTTGATAAAAGGACAATTTTACGAACTTTAAAGAAATTCAGTCGAGATGTGTTTTCCCATGCTGGTTTACCAGACTGATCTGGGCGTTGTTCCCTTTCAATGCTTGGGTTAGACCGATATATTTACAGACGTAGATTTGGATGCTTTGGAGCTTCAGTAGGAGAGCTAGATGTCCTCTAGTCGTATTCATGTATATGTTTATTTTCCACTGCATTTTTGTTTAAATTATCAACAATTGTAAGGAAAGGTTATTATAAATGTCCAGCTAATGATTTGTGTTTGATTGATGTACTCTGGTGGATGTATGTATATTATAATACAGTTTCTGTTTTGTAAATATCATTGATATAATATTATATGTTTTTTAGCTGGGATTGTGAGATTCTATAATTGTTTTAGTTTCTTCTATTTTGTCTTCTCCCTCTTCTTTCTCTTTTCTTCTTCTTCTTCTCTTTCTATTCTTCTTTTTCTCTTCTCTTCTCTTCTCTTCATTCTCTCTTCTTTCTTTCTCATGATTATCCGTGTTTTTATTCGGTTCAGGCTGGACATGTATGATTATTGTTGACTCTGGACGGGACGGATTTGCGGGTCGTGACATGTAGTATCAGAGCTTAGGATTTTGTTAACACCTAGGCTTTGGTTGGGAACTCACTATAGATAGGGTTAGTAATGCCCTAGATTGAGTTTGAGTGTATTAAGTATATGAGCACATATTTGTTAGTAATTATAAAATGTTATATTGTGTAACTTTATCTATTGAAGTGGCTTATGAATTCTAGTCAATACATAGGACGCCATGTTATCGATATGGGTTTCTAGACGCTTTAACAAGGAAATCCGAGACAGTACTGTTTTCGAAAGTGGGTAAATCAAATAACTCTACCTAAATTATATTTTATATATATAAAGGAATAAATTTTTCAGGAATTATTATAGATATATGGATTGTTGGTTGTTAGTGAATGGTAATATTTGATTATTATCATTTATTGTTTGCGTATTAATAAAAAGTTGTTATTATTATAATAGAAACAAACATAAACTATTAAGAAGTGGTTTATATAGCCAAGGTGAAATAAGTGAAATTATATATAAGTATAATTTGTAAATGTGATTTATAAGTAGAAAGGATATTTAAAAGAAATAAAAAGCACTAAACTCACTTTAGTCGCTAGGAAATAATTTGGGTGATGATTGCAGCATCATCGGTATTCATTTTCGTGTCTCAAGGTGATAAATTGTCATTATTAATAATCTTCTATTGAAGTTTTGTTTTGCTAAAGAAAGTTTTGATTTTAAAATTCCAAGTATGATTTGATAAATATAAGAAAAAAAAAGTTTTAAACTTATAAATTGAAAATAGTATAGAAAAAAATAAGTCTACGACTTATGAATTTGAATAAGATAAGTAATATCGAATTGTAAAATGGTTGAATATTTTGGTTAAGCACATGAAAGTGAAATTTAAATTTGAAATATGAAATAATAATAAAAATTACTTGAGTAAAGTTAAATAAGAAAAGCTAAATAAAATGAGTAAATAAATGAAGATTATCTTAAGAAAAGTTAAATGAAAGTAAGTTGAATTTTGTAATGAAGTAAATGAAAAGAGATAAATAAATTTGAATTTGAATTTTGAATTGTATATGAACTTAAGTATTTAAAGTGAAATAAAAACAAGAAGTGTTGTATAAAATGTTTATAAACTTAAATAAATAATTTTATAGAATGGTTAATTAAATATTGTTAGTATTAAAAAGGGAAATTTACTAAGTAAATTGCATATGAAATGAAATGTTATTTAACATGGACTGAATTTAAAGTGAAGATTAATAAGTGAACGTTAATTAATTGTATGTAAGTGAAATGATTATGAATAATTGAATTTAATTTTAGAGTAAATGTAGATTAAATGATCGTAAAAGGAATTGAAAGTAAATAATTGAACTGGGAATAAAGAATGAGATATAATAAGAGATCAGTTGGAATAAATACGTAAGTTGTATGTATATTGTTTTATTCGCATAACTGTGTGATCTAGCTTCGAATATACGATTTCGAGGAGATTTACACCAATCCGAGTTAAGATTTTTCACTCAATTTCTTGACGGCGAACCCTGGATGTGGATTTTTGATTTATTCTGATGTTCTCTATCATAATATATGGCTATGTAAGGAGAATGATGGATTTCTAATCAAGGAACAGATCTGAGTCTACACTAGAGTGGTCGTGTGATTAATACTAGTTCGGAAGTGGAATTATGTGATCGAACGAGTGATCAGGTATGGTTTTACGTATGGATGATATACGTACATCGTACGGGCTTTAATAAATTAAATGTTGATATTAGAAAATGTAAATTGATACGATTATGAATTAATTGAAAGAATATAAATTGTTTGATGGTTGCATTGGTTGCATTTGCTATATTTGCATATAGTTATCGCATTGATATATGTTTTACATTGATATTACTTCCTATGTACATGTTCTCATTTGTTGTTGAGTGTTTAGTAGGTGCGGACGGCATATGCTTCACATTTGGAGCTCGCTTTCGCATTATATTAGTTATATATGCTCGCTAATATAACAAAGGTACATATCTCTGATTACATATCGTACTTTTATATATTTTTTCCCTACGGGATGCCTCATCCTCGATGATGAGATGTATATTTGTGATATATGCATACGTTGACTTTACTATGATTAAACCGCACAAAGGAGACGCTGGCGAAATTTTTTGTAAATTTAAGCATTAGAAATTTTTGAGAATTTTGGAAAATATTTTTGATAACTAGAATAATTATGATTTTGAGTTATAACTTGAAATGATATTAGTTGATTTTTGGAAGAGTATTAATTAATGATTATGAATGAATTTGAAGACTTAGAAAAAGTTGTTGTAAGAAGTTTAACTAAATAGTTTGGAAAAGTTATAAGGTTTAAATGATTTTGTTAAGCAATTTTAACTAATTGTTTTGAAAAGTTAATGGGGTTTTGTGGCACTTTTCTTACTTGGTAATTTCGGGGATGGAATTCTTTTAAGGAAGGGAGAATGTAACGACCTAGAAATTTAATCATTCGAATTTAGAATGTTTAATTGATTTTAAACATTTAAAAGTTAATTTTACACGATAAATAATTTTTATTTCAAATATAATGATTTATTCGATAATTAAATGGTTTAATTTAATATTTGAAATTGTTTAGATAATTGAATCTTGAATTTAAAATGAATGGAAATGGTTTCTAAAGTTGATTTAAATTCTATTTGAATTAGAATGAAGTTGGTAAAATTTTAATTTTGATTTAAAAGTGAATAAATAGAAATTGGAAATTTTATATTTCAATTTACATGTAAAAATATTCATTTTTGACACTGTCTTGGATTTCGATAAAACTAGTTTCATCGGATCTGTAATAGTGAATTATAATATGTTGTCGAATTCCATGGCGATTAGACTTATCGTTTGTCGTGCGAGTTTGAAACACGTAGAAATTAATTAAAGGAATTTAATTAAAATAATTTTATTTTGAAAACATATCTTCTGTATATGATGGAATTGGCTCCTAATATATATATATTCCATTGTGCTCGGTATAGGGATATAACATATAGAATGCCAAGCAGCACGCTACGTTTGGAGTTCGAAATTTTCACGGATGAATAGTGCTAAGCGAAATCTTCTATAAATAGTCCTCACTTTCTCTCATTTGTAAACCTAACCCTAAAAGAAAACATCAGCCGCCAATTCTAAACTTCCATCTAATGATCGACGTTAATCGGAGCCGCCAATGACTTCAAGTAGAAAAATGTAGAGCATGATCATTCGAAGCTAGGGTACGGTTGGATCGACGAATCATCGACTAAGGCGACCACAAATCACCAGCATTTGCTGCAATTTTCATGGCTATAGCATGATTTTTGAAACATGCGTATGCGCGTATGTCCTAGGCGGCAATGGCAAGATGGAGGCGCGACACTGCAAGTTTGTCGATGATGGTAGGCGACGGTTCTAGTAGAGGACGTGCGAGCGATTCTTGTTCGATGATAACGAAAAAGAAAGAAAAAGAGGCGCGTGAACAAGTAGCGTGCTGGAGTGAGGGAAGAACGAGTGGGTAATGTTTAAAAGTTAAATAAATTTTATAAAGTTAATTATATTATTAACTACTGGAATGTTTAATGATCCATAACTTTCTCGTACGATCAAGTTGCGTTGCGTTCATAACAGCGAGCACTATGGATTGGATGAATTCAGAGCTAGTAGGAATTTTGAATTAAATTGAATGACCGTTCAATTTAAATTCAATACGGAACGCTTAGGTTGGCATTTTTATGTGTAAACTCACCTCTCTGGTCGGCTTATACTTTTTATAAGTAGGAATAATTTTATATATGTTGATTGTTGCTTATTTGGATGATATACTATTTATTAGTCGGTTTGGACATATTCCCACCTATTGAAATGAATGAGACCCTATTGCGTTCCTGTGTAAGAGCGGATGACCTATCATATACGAATCCCACCTTGAAGTGGTTGATTTTATTTATACGATTATATGTTGATGCAGGGGGACAGATTAGAGGCATCAAACAGGATTCCTCACCACTTTTGATTTATTTTCATATATATGCTGATATATGACGTTGTGGATGTCCTGCTGATGTCTTTGATGGGATTTGACTTATTTAGTGTTATGGTAGCAGTGGGCCTTATTTTTTATATTTTGGAAATATTGAAATGGTTATTTTGATTTGAAATGGATTTTGAAGTGATTTCGAAGTGTGTGTATATATATATATATCCATTTTATGATTTTTAAATTATTAAAAGAATGGATTTTTAAAGAAATAAAAGTTAAGATTGTTGATATTGTAAAAGTATGGTTTTATGAAATTCTTTGAAAGTAGATTTTTAAATAAGTTTATATGAAAGATTTATAAAGGTGATATTTTTATAAATAAGTAAGTTGTTTTGTAAATGGATTTATGATTGGATTTTGGTAGTAAAATTTGTTTTATAAAAGAATGGATTTATAAATAGAATTTTATAGATAAAGGGAATTTAATAAATATAAGTTTTATAAAATAGAAAGGAGACTTAATAAAAATAGTTTTTATGAAAGTATGGATATTTGTTTAAAGAAGTATTGGAAGAAATATTTCGATGAAGTTAATAGTTTTAAAAGTAAATTATCTTTTGGGAAGAATGGTTTTAAATGGAGTTTAATGGTTTTTGGAAATGTTTTAAAATGAGATATGCAACGTAAAACATCTCAACATTTATTGTTGCGATAGATGTTTTTGGGAAAGTAAGGAAGGCATGGACTATAACACTGTTGTTATAGTAAATGATTTCCGAAAGGAAATAATTTATATAGCATGTGGGATATATATATATATATATATATATATATTTATTTATTTACTGAATCCCTATAATAGTGTTTTGGGTTGTCCTAATGATGTTTTATGCAACATTCATTTTACCCAATAATTATGTTTTGGCGTTCCATCGTGAAATACACAAATCGCTTCTGCTTGATTTGTTCAGCATGACAGAGGGTTCTCGCTTCTTTTTAGGTAGCAAAAATATTTGGAGATTTGATTTAATTAATAAAAGATTAATTAAATGGGCCTAGTGATTGCATATGGTGCAAGACATTGTTTGTTGCTTTGATAGTTAAATAATCGACTATCAAATAATTTAACCTATTTATTGTTGTTGGTTTGGAGAGACCGGAGTCGGATTTATCTAAGAACCACTTCGGACAAACGTATATGCATCCGAATGTGTAGGTTTGGAAGACATTGATATTTGGGATTTTCATAGTGAAAGACTGCTTGTTAATCGTTTAGGGATAAACTCCCAATATACATATAGTAGCGGTAGTCTCCTCATTACGAAATATTTGTTGCAAGGACCATTCGCTACTAATCATAGGGGTAATTTTCGTACAGGATGTGGTAGGAGAGTGCCTTCGGTTTGTCCTGTTCCTGGACAACTTGTATGGATGGATGTCTAACAGTACATTCTTGAGATTGCATCGTTGACTTTTATAAACGTACATCTGTTTGGTGGCGGAGAAGGCAACTTCTCCTAGCTTAACACCCTTCTCTGAGACATATGAGCTCGAGGTTGTATGTTTGTAAATGCTAATAGTGATCGAAGGAATGACAGTGTGACATTCAAAGAGAAAAGTGATACATGCTATGTGAAAGGTAAACATGATCTTTGGCCTCGCACCCGAAAATGAACAAAACATGATAGATGCAGCAAGGCTATGTGGTTCGCAACCATTTGTGTATGATCATACCCTTCTAGATATATTTCTTCATGCTTTGACGTTCATATTGTAAATTATTGTGGATGTATGCTATGAGGACCCTCGAATAGGTCTGTAACGACCGGGGTGATGACATATTCGGTACTATCTAATGAGAAAGGTTGGCCGGTCTTGTGTTGGTAGAGGTGCAGATGTTCTGTTAACCTCGGTATATCTCTCTAGAGATGTACTGTTGGAAGGTAGTCTCTTCACTTGGTTATTTTTATGGAATCCATTCTCCACTATGTGCCTGCCATTTTGTTTGTAGAGCCTAGTTTGTTGGAATTTAATAATGGTAACAATTTTGGCTATTTTAATTATTATTTGTATATTAGACTACAGTATAATATAACATGATTATGAAATGTTTTAGTTATCTTAAGGTAAAAACCCGTCCGTGTTTATGTGTGGGTGTGTTTTAGGAGATACCATTTGTTTTGATAAAAGAATGTTTTTATAAACTTTAAAATAAATTCAGTTGAGATGTATTTTCTCATGCTAGTTTACCAGAATGATCCAAACACTCTTCTCTTTCAATGCTCGGGTCTGACCGAGTATATTTACAGATATAGATTTGGATGCTTTGGAGCTTCAATAGGAGAGTTTGATGTCTTCTGGTCGTATTCACGTATATGTTTATTTTCCTCTGCATTGTTGTTTAAATTATCAGCAATTGTAAGGATAGGTTATTATTACTGTCCAGACTGATGATTTGGTTTGATTGATGTACTCGGATGAATGTGTATATTATAATACAGTTTCTATTTTGTAAAGATCATTGATACGATGTTATATGTTTTTCCGCTGTGATTGTGAAATTCTGTAATTGTTTTAGTTTCTTCTGTTTTATCTTCTCTCTCTTCTTCTTTCTATTTTTTTCTTCTTCTCTTTCTCTTTTTCCTTTTCTCTTCTCTTCTCTCTTCTCTCTTCTCCCTTCTCTCTTCTTTCTTTCTCATGATTATCCGTGTTTCCATTCGGTTTGGTTCTGGACATGTGCGGCTGTTGTCAGCTCTAAACGGGACGGATTTACGGGTCCTGACAAATTTATAATTAAAAATAATTGAAAATATTGATTAATAATTAATTAATAGTTAATCCTATATTCGACTAATTAAAAATAAATTATATATTTAACCCATGATTAATTAAAAATTATTCTTACTTAATCGATAATTAATTAAAAATTAATCTTGTTCTTAAAAGATAATCAATTAGTATTGATCTACACTGCATTAAAGTTCATAAACCGTGTTTAATACTTAATTAATTATTAATTATTTAAACTTAATTAATTAAAAATTAATCATTAAACTCTTAATTATTTTTTAAAACATCATTGTTAAGTTTACAAAACATTCCAAAGTTTGAAACTTTCATTTGATAATTTTAAATTTTATCGAAGCTGCATTCATGGCGACTATCGCTATGGATGTCATTTCCCAGAAATGCTATCCTATTTACTTCTTTGATAACTTATCACTTAAATGCTTTCTAACCTTTTTAAATACGAAGTAGATATTTTAAAAACAAAACAAAGTTTCCTAACTTTAAAAATGATTTTGATTTCTAAATCAAAGTTCATTTTTTCATAAAAAGATTCCTTCATCGATAAACCAAGCCAGAGTGCTAGCTTCCTAAGCAACAAACATATAATCATGTTTATCATAACATATACATCTCACAACCTAAACATAAGCAAACACATATTCATGCATACATAACCAATACTTTATACTTCAAATCAAAGCCTAACTTTGCAAATACATAACAACATCATTCAAACTTATTCAACTACATCAAAATCTAACAACATCAAGCCACATATCATACAACATTTTATGCAACATATAGAAGTAAAACTTAAAATTTTAAAGCAAAAAAAATTTACTCACCAAATTTTTAGAAAATTTTCAAGAACTTGCAATTCGAAACCAAAGTTCATTAATACATAGTACGACTTTAGATTCACACTAGAACTTGAATTAGCTCAAAGAAAACAAAAATTTTGATGGGCCTAAGGCTACAAAGTGGTTCGGCCCAGATCATGACTTGTTCGACCATAATGGTTTGAAGATGGTATGGCTATGTGTGAACTTGATTTTGCTAGAATGAGTGATTTTAAACTAGTTTTAAAAGAATTTAAAAAATAAAATTTGGTTTTTAAAACTTGGAAAAATAAGTGGAAGCCATAGAAGAGGTTTTGAGAGCTCAGAAGAAACTTTTGCAAAGTAGAAGTGAAAACAAAATGAGAAAATCTTAGGAATTTTGTATACATGCAAGGTGCACAAGTTAAATTTCCTAACTAACCCTAAGTACATGCCCTCCTACCATAGTTTGCCACCTCACCACCCATGATTCCTCCTCTCTAACACACACCTCCACCTTGTCCCCCTCCTTGTACCTTACTCCCACACGTAATAATTGCACTCTTGTATTTGGTTTAGACATGTTTTGCACCTTAGGTCTTTTCATGTTTCCATAAGCAACTTTATATTATATACTTAAACATACATGCACACACATATGCATACAAATGCTTTATAACTCTAACTTAAACATAAATGTATGTGCATATTTATACCATAGTGTACACACTAATGTTACAAAAATTTCGACAACTTTTAGTCGATGAAAATTAAAAAATTCAAAAAGCAAATTCGGGTCACATTTTTATTTTATTTTTCGAATTAAATATTTTATAAACAAGTTTTAAAAACTATTTCATCGTCATTATTTACTATTAAAATAGAGTTTATTTAATTATAAAAACCAATATTTTACTATTTAAAATTAATTAAATATTCACAAATTAAAGTAATGAACTTTTGGATCATTACAATCTACATCTAAAACAAATCCTCATATGTAAATGTAGCCTAGTCTAGGTACAAACAAATCTCAGGCTGAGGAATATCTATCACCTTTTGACGATGTGGGAATAGCGACTGTCCAACCAAAATCTCTTGTTTGGAGTGCGTTTGGAGTGCATTTGGAGCAGGATACATCTGAGTGCTCCATGTGAGGTCCTATAATACGGGAGGAGGAGGGGATAAGACCATTTGGAATGGCTGAAGGTCCTCCAAAATCAATTACTCCAACATGAATAAAACTGACCATGTATAGTGGAGTTTAAAACCGATGCCAAAACAACGCATAATCTAAACCAGTAATGATGAAGTAATTAGCCAAGAGACCACTCATTTGCATGCTCTTGTAAATTAACGCTGGGATACACCTTCAAAAATGATGTATTTGGGTATGGATCATCCCAAAAACAAAATCCACATCTAAATTCTGTCTCCAACTATGCTTTCCAAGGGACCAATAATAGCCGCTAGTGGGAGGAGGAGATAGTAATGGAAAACGTCTCACAAAAAGATAGCCATCATGTTGTACGTTTTCATCAGTCAAAAAGGAAGAACCATCATAAGGATGTCATGTGATACTCTCTTGAATAGTCCGTAACTTTCTGATTTCTAGCCACAACAAATATATGACGAGCATTGCCTCCTTGCACCATTCTACAGTTCTCATGAGTCTAGACTTTCACTCGAGGGAAGAATAAAGGTAGCGTGGAGTCTATCTTCGGGTACATCAAATTGTGAAATTACACATAGTACCAATACTGTAACATCACCTAACAGATCGACCTGTACATACAAGGTAGGTTGACAGGTTCAGCTAATCCTCTATTTCTTCAAATGTATTCTTTGTTTTATTTCCTGTTTGATTTTTGTTTGATTATTGCTGACACTCAAAAAATACCAAAAATTCTGAAAATGCATTATGATATTTGAAATACTATGACACAATTTGGATGATTCAAGGTTCGATAATGACTCGATATCTCTAACGTTGTTATGTTCTAGTAGATTTTTTTAACTTCATTCGATGTCTTTGAACGCTTGTTCTCCATCGTAAATGCCTCCATTTTATTTTTTTTGTATTTTTATATATCACCCTTTAGTGAACTCCTATCGATCTCCATTACAACTCAGCTTTTATATTAGCGCCATTATACCAAAAATAGATTGTCAATAGATACTTTCGAATGTGGATACATCCACATCCGAAATTATTTTCAAATATTGAATAAAAAATTTGGTATAACATAACTTTTTTTTCAATCACACTGATTACAAAAGTATGAAGAATAAACAAATATAATAATAATAAATAGTTTTGGACAAGTAATATGCATTAATATATGTCATATAACTTGCAAACTTAATAAATGAATTACACCCATCAGAATACTTCTTCATTGTCCAGGCAAGTTATTCCAAGCACCAATTTATTTAAATGGAAATTAGAATCCATCCATTATTGTAACATCTCTTATCTGGAGGCCCAAATCTAAGCGCTATAGACACTGCATTCATCTATAATATTAACTTCCGACGATAAAATACGGTAATGCTAATGACACCCATAATATCAAAAGCACGTGGATATGAAACAAAATAATAGATTTCAAAAAAACAACTTTTGTGATTACATTTCATAAAACTTGTTTCATATCCAATTACATTATACCATATCGTTTACCAATTTCAGATCAAATATAATTATTACATAAATATGCCAAGTGGGACGTATGAAGATGCCCTCTTTGGATGACCAGAGTACTAAATATCATAATAGACTTAATATAACATAGAGGAATAAAACAAAAAAAACTTCTAAATATATCTATCATCAGCCTTCTGCCTGTCTCCGGAAGCGTTATTCATCAACCTACTAAACCTGCAAATCCTCAACCCTCGGCCTACTCAAATCAACTTTTGAACACGGGAGAGTTTAAGGGGAAAACGTAAACTTCAAGTTAGACATAAAGTTTAGTGTAAATTATACTATACATCTTGGTTATTTGATATTAAGTGAGAACACGTCGCTTAGCGGAACGGGTTTCCCCTTCTAATATCCTTTTTAAAACATATCATTTGCAAATCCTAATCCAGCAACCAAAATCTTGTAGGATCGATTTCACACTAGAGGGAGATGAATAGGGTGATGCTATTAATTAAAAAAATTATTGTGGAAGCTTATAAAATTATTTCAACGCAGATATATCAAAATTATGGCAGCACAGATAATAGTCGAATAATAAATATACAAATAGAACGACGCAGAATTTACCCAGCTTCGGCAAAACCCTGCCTACTTTCTGCCCCCAAGGTTTCTACTAGAAATTAAGTAGTCACACGCTTACACACGTAAACTCGCGACACCCGCTACTGACTAACCTAACTGTACGCTCAAAACTTTGCCACAACTCAGCCACTGAGTTGCGAATTCTCAAACTACGCAACGTAGTTTCTTCCCTAGTCATACGGCTAGTAGTTGCACAATTTTCAAAAGAAAATACAAAAGACAACAATTTTAAACCAATTAAAAAACAAAAACCTAATTATTCCCTTTTGATATAAACCAATACTAAAGATAGAAGGGCCGGCCCAAAATATATTCACTAAAAATACGGCCCCGTTATCTCCTTTTTGCTCTGAGAAAAAATGTCGGCCTCGGTTCCTTCTTCTGTTCTATCCTTTTAGCTCTGAAATTAGGGCTTGTGAAATCGCCGCTTAAATTGACGATTGTGCATCGATTGCTTACTTCAATTGATTCATTCGCGGCTTCCCTCCTAGATCGAGTTCGACTTTGATTTGGTATGTAAATTCTTCTTTTACTTCTTCTGATTTGCATGCTTGAACTCGATGTCAATTGCCGATGATGTTTACTTGTTTGTATAGGATTCGAGATCCTTGACTTTCGTTTGTATACATTTGTTTGAATTCGCCTTCGACCATTTGATTTTGTTTTAATGCTTGAGATTTATTTCTGAATTTTTCAATTTGCTTGAATAACATGGTTTTGAATTCTGATTTGGTTCGATTCCTTGATTGCCAAGGCGTTGATTTCGTTCGTTCTCGTTCTTATTGTCTTCGGCTTTGGCTTAATTTTGACGATTTTGATCTTGTTCGACTTTTGCCATACTGTTCACTGCCCTGGTAGCACTTTCGACCTTGTTCGATTTTGCTTACTATTTCATGACTCCGGCCATTATGTCTTTGACTGTTGTGTCACTTTGATGATGATGCTTGAGATTCTATTGTACTGACTTGAGTTCGAGCCTTGTTCATGTCGATGTTTACACTACTGGTTCATTATAGTATTGATTTGGGTTGTTATGCCATTTACTGGTTCTCTTGAACTTCATGTAGAGGCTGCATTGTGTATATACACTTGGATTTTGGTTATGCAGTTTTGGGTTCTGTTGCTCCACTATTGTCATCTGTGTATATATGTTGTAGTGTTTATTGTGTGGTTGTTTTGAACATAGCCATTTCATTGTTGAGGCCGTGTCACTGACTTGAGTTTGAGCATTGTTCATGTCTTCACTGGTCTGATCATGCTTGCATACCACGGCTGGTTTGAGTTTTGCTTGTATCAGTCATTTTTGCTGCATTGTGTACATGTGTCCTCATTGATGTATATACATTTTGCACTGTTTGTTCACTTTGATTCTGTTGTGTTATGTAGTAGCCTAGTTTGCTGGTGCATATGTTTCATTTGTTGCTAGACCTTCATGTATTTTGTACCACTGTTTCTATTTGAGCTTGCACTGTATATTAGTTCATTTGAAGTTCTGGTAGCACTCGAGTCTTGTTGCACATATATATGTACACTGTGTATATACATATTCACTTGGTTGTCACAGCTCTGACTTTTGATTCTTCGATCACTTTCCTTGACTCTCTGCATATTGAAGTCTTCTTGCTTCACTTTGGTATTTGCAGTTTCACTGCTGCCTCTTTAACCTGAACTGGTTTGGTTGTATTGAGTCACTACTTGTATGTATACATGTATATACATGTGTGTGTGTGTGTGTGTGTGTGTGTGTGTGTATTTGTGCATTGTCAAGTGATGCATCGCTTGGCCATATGTATTTGATTGCAGTTTTGCCCCTGTTTCATTTATGTTGTACTAATTTGGTATTTTCTTCAATTCAGTTTGATTCACTTTGAACTTCATGTTGACTTTTGAAATCACACCTGAGTTGAACCAGCTTAAAGCTCGGGTTTGACCTTGTGCTGATATTGTGACATTATTTTTATTGCACTTGAGTTGAACCCGACATTTTGGGTTTAACCTATGCTCACCTGTCCCTGTAATTTTATCAAGGTACATATCGGTGTGCACGGCCTTGTGGTATATACAGTGATACACTGTGTATGTCACAAGCTGTTCGTGTATGATGAATTCAAAATTAAATGATGACGAACAACCCAAATAACTGAGGCAAATATTATTTTCAAAATCCACATTTTATTTTATACTGCAAAAATATTTTATTTTCAATTTTAATGCGTCAATGTATATTTCTGCAGATTTCTCATATGCTGGATTCACATTGGAATGAAGTTGAAGATCAGTACGAGTTGAGTGAATGAGTGATATGTAGTGAGGGCAATGTAAATGTGAAATTGTGATGTAATCAAAGTTGTTTTGTAATTGAAGTTATGTGTATATATGTATAGTGAGAGCTTGAAATTTGTACTATACAAAAATTGTAATAAATATCTGTTTGAATAAAATATCCGTTTGAATTCAAATTCTATGTTATTTATTTTATTCATCAAATATTCATTTAATTTGTGTAAATAAAATAGTATATTAACAAATACATTTAAATGAATATATATATATATATATATGTTTATTATCATCAAACAAAATTCATATAATCGCATATTCAACAATCTACCCCTTTTGATGATAACAAACATATATTTAAGATTTTGAACATATTAAATGTATTTGATAATTCCATTTGCTCCCCCTATTTGAATGCTTCCTCTCTACACAAAGCTCCCCTTCATATATGCATACAATTAAAAATATGCAAATGAGCCTAGATGCAAATAGAAAATATTTGACCTTTGCTTAATTTTATTTAACAAAATCTTAACTTTTCTCTCCCCCTTTTGTTATCAGCAAAAGAGTAATAGTGTTAGAGAAAATGGAGATAAGGTGATCGATATTAATACAATATTAAAACTCAATCGAATATAAATATTAAATTTCAATAAAAAATCAAACAAAAATCATAAATACTTTATTAGGCGCATATTCCACTTTTAGGATGATGGGAATGATATCATCATATAAAACCATACAGTTGTGTCTATTTGTGGTATATTTATATCAAGAATTTGAATATCTACCCACCATGCATAAGCGTTAGGACTTTTAAATGAGATTAGTAGTATTCCAATTTTATTTAAAAAATGAATTCAAGTATCTTCGAGCCAAACATAACTGTGAGGACTTTTAAATGGGATTAGAATCAACTTGTTTCTTTAATAAATCAATTTTGATATGCATTCCATACATGCATAACCGTGATTTAAATGAGCATGGAAGCACATAACAAATTCCAAGTAATTCACCCATGCATAACCGTGAGGACTTTTAAATGAGAATGAATACTTTGGATATTTTATTATTATTATTATTATTAAATGTAAAATGAAAAACGAATGATTCCTGTTTAAAGTACCACATATTGACAAACTATATTGAATTTTGATGAGTGATGGTCGTTAGAAATATGGTAGAAATAAAGATGGTCTTGTAATTTTTACCAACAAAAAGTTTTATAATTCTTGTTTAAATTTCTAAAGAAATTTACTAATTATACCGTTCTGAGTCATAATATATGATAAATATCAACACTCATCACTTTTTCAATCACTATTTATCTTTTTGATAATTAGTAGGGAGTCAGATTGGTCAATGTTATAATTTAAAAATTAAATTCAAAAATAATTATAGAATCAATTTTTCTAAAAATGACCAATCTGGAAACAAGGTCAAAGATGATTTTCTAGAAGGGGTTTTATGAGAAAAATTTCTGCTAATTTAAAAAAAAATTGAAATGAAAAATATGCAGATATTTTCTTTGAAAAACGATGCAGTTACTAAATGTCTCAACAAAAATCACGTTCCATTAGTAATTTTTCTATCAACTAGATTACCAGTGTGATCGGCATCTGAATTCTTCTTTCACTCAAAAAAATCATTAATTAAATTTGATAGACCAGACCATGAAGTGTGCAATAAAATATCTCAAAATCAATTTTAGAAGCTTTTTTAAGTGACATTCTCTTGAATTTGAATTGAAATCGTGTAAATAATCAAAAACTGTTAATGCTGAGTTAGCCGTAAAATAACCAAATGTATTATCATCCAGTAAAACACTATTATTAATCCAAACTAATATATATGAAGTAATTCAAAGACTCTAGAGATTTTTATAGTGTTCTTGGCATAAGAATATAATTGGCCAACAATTTTGAATAAGTTAGAATCAAAATCATCATTATTTCATCATCACATTATTGGCTGATTTAACTTAGTCCCGGTGCAGATTATCACATTTAATACATCGTTCAAATAAATATATCATTACCTGTTTTACCTTTACGATATTTTTCGTTATTGTCCATTGTGATTCTGTTACCTCTATACTAGGCTAAGGAACTTTGCTTTGTCGCCCGTTGTGTTTGTGGAACAGCCAGAATCCAGATAACACTGTTGTTGTTCCTCAGCCTGCCACCACTCTTATACGATAAAAGATTTTTGTGACCTGTTTGTTTTTATAGGTCCATTATTGTTAGTGGCAAAATATTTTGAAAAATAATTTTTTGGAGACCCAAAACTATTTATATATGTTCCTTTCGGCACCCAGATTTGTTTAACTTTGAGAGATTTTATATTTGTGCCTTTTGGAACCCAAATTGGTATAGTTTTCACGTAATAAGTCTATATCAACAATGATTGTGATTGTGTCCATATTTTCTACAAATTGTGCACATATAATTGAATTGATTAATTTTGCTTTTAACATTTTCAGATTGATTATATCCAAGTCGTTGTCTAACCGTATTAATAGTTTGCTTCCCTAATAGCATATTCAATGATTTTTCACTTTTCGAAAATTTATCTAAAGTCTTTGACAATTGTTGAACTTGTGTTTTAAGAGATTCATTTTTGTTCAATAATTGTGTGCACTTTTTAATAGAGTTTTCTCTCGTACTATTTTCACTCTCTTTCAAAATCAGAATTTTATTTTCAAGTGATTTTATATTAATTTCTAATTTTTTAATTTCTTCTTCAAATGTTGGACACTTATACACTTAGGGATCCTACTTTGATAGGTTTTAACGAATTGGTCAAGTTGTTTATTTAAATCTATCAAAGTATCTTTTTGTGATTCAACTTTTGCATACTTCTCCCTAAGTCGTTCAAAACAGCCATTTACTTCATGGAAATATATAAGTAATTCTGAATGAGTGAGTTTTGATACCTTGCTTGGTTCGTCATCGTCGCTATCAGTTATATTTCCTTGAAGGCACATATCTGCTTTCTCACTCTCACTGCTAGTACTTTGATTATCTTCATCACTTGTATTCCACGCGGCTGTAAAACTTCTCCTTTTTGATTTCTTTTCAAAATCGCATCTATTTTGAGGACAATTGGGCTTGATGTGTCCGGGTTGGTTACACTTATGACAGATGATCTTCTGTTCGTCTAAGTTGTCTAGTGCTTTGTCTATTCTGCTTTTCAAATTTCGATTTAGAGCTCGATTTCCGTATTTGTAATTCCACCATTTTAATTTCTTTATTATCAGCTCCAATTCTGCTGCTCCATCATCATCACCACCATCACTTTCTGTTGTTCCTTTAAGAGTTATGATTTCTTTCGAGTGTCTCCTCCTTCACGCTCTTTCTTGAATTTCATTTCTAGCTCATAAGTGGTGAGATTTCCGATGAGTTCTTCAACTTTCTTTTGTTTTAAATCTTTTGATTCTTGAATGGAAGTTACTTTGGCTTCAAAACTTCGTGGAAGGACTTTGAGGATTTTTCGGACTATCTCCAATTCTGTGCATAATTTTCCAAGAGCCTTTGATTTGTATACGATAATAGAAAGTCGTTCGTACATTTCTTTGACATTTTCTTCCTTGGCCATTGTGAAATTATCGTATTCGCTGCTTAGCATGGAAAGTCGAGATTCTTTTACTTGAGATGTTCCTTCGTGGGTCACTTCTAGTGTGTGCCATATTTCCTGCGCAGTTAGACAATGTGAGACACGATTAAATTCAAATTGATCCAATGAACAGATAATAGAATTCATGGCTTTAGCATTAGCATTTTGTAATTTATTTTCTAGTTCTGTCCATTGATCCTTTGGTTTATCTATTTCCTGATTATCTACAATTATAGTTGGTGCTCTATAACCTGTCTCAACAATATTCCAAGCGTTAATGGTTTTCAGAAAAAATTTCATTCTATTTTTCCAGTAAGCGTATTCACCATTAAACATTGGTGGTCTAACTATGGACTGACCCTCAGCAAAAGTAGTATTAAAAGAAGCCATTTTAAAAATTCAACTTTTTAAAACAAAAATTGATTTTTGAAAAAAATCGATTTTTTTTTTAAAAAACGTTTTCCTAGCTCTGATACCACTTATATGATCGATTTCACCCTAGAGGGGGGTGAATAGGGTGATGCTATTAATTACAAAATTATTGCGGAAGCTTATAAAATTCTTTCAACACTGATATATCAAAATTATAGCAGCACTGGTAATAGTAGAATAATAAATGCAGAAATAGAACGACACAGATTTACCCAGCTTCGGCAAAACCCTGCCTACGTGCTGCCCCCAAGGTTTCTACTAGAAATTAAGTATTCACACGCTTATCGCGACACCCGCTACTGACTAACCTAACTCTATGCCACAACTTAGCCACTGAGTTGCGAATTCTCAAACTACGCCACATAGTTTGTCCCCTAGTCACACGACTAGTAATTACACAATTTTCAAAAGAAAATACAAAAGATAACAATTTAAAACCAATTAAAAAACAGTAATTATTCCCTTTTAATATAAACCAATATTAAAGATAGAAGGGCCGGCCCAAAATATATTCACTAAAAATATGGCCCTGTTATCTCCTTTTTTCTCTGAAAGAAAATGTCGGCATCGGTTCCTTCTTTTGTTCGATCCTTTTAGCTCTGAAATTAGGGCTTGTGAAGTCGCCACTTAAATTGACGGTTGTTGCATCGATTGCTTACTTCAATTGATTCGTTCGCGGCTCCTCCTCCTTGATCGAGTTCGACTTTTATTTGGTATGTAAATTCTTCTTTTGTTTCTTCTAATTTGCTTGCTTGAACTCGATGTCAATTGCCGATGATGTTTACTTGTTTATATAGGATTCGAGATCCTTGATTTTCGTTTGTATACATTTGTTTGAATTCATCTTCGGCCATTCGATTTTGTTTTGATGCTTGAGATTTTTTTTTGACTTTTTCAATTCACTTGAATAACATGGTTTTGAATTTTGACTTGGTTCAATTCCTTGATTGCCAAGGCATTGATTTCGTTCATTCTCGTTCTTGTTGTCTTCGGCTTTGACTTGATTTTGATGATGTTGATCTTGTTCGACTTTTTCCATACTGTTCACTACCTATGGTAGCACTTTCGACCTTGTTCGATTTGGCTTGCTGTTTCATGACTCCGGCCATTATGTCTTTGACTATTGTATCACTTTGATTATGATGCTTGAGATTCTGTTGTACTGACTTGAGTTCGAGCCTTGCTCATGTTGATGTTTACACTACTGGTTCATTGTAGTATTGATTTGGGTTGTTGTGCCATTTACTGGTTCTCTTGAACTTCATGTAGAGGTTGCATTGTGTATGTACACTTGGATTTTGGTTATGCAGTTTTACGTTCTATTGCTCCGCTGTTGTCATCTGTGTATATATGTTGTAGTGTTCATTGTGTGGTTGTTTTGAATATAGCCATTTCTTTGTTGAGGCTGTGTCACTGACTTGAGTTTGAGCATTGTTCATGTCTTCACTAGTCTGGTCATGCTTGCATATCACGGCTGGTTTGATTTTTGCTTGTATCAGTCATTGTTGTAGCATTGTGTACATGTGTCCTCATTGATGTATATGCATTTTCCACTGTTTGTTCGCTTGATTCTACTGTGTTATGTAGTAGCCTAGTTTGCTAGTGCATATGTTTCATTTGTTGCCAGACCTTCATGTATTTTGTACCACTGTTTCTATTTGAGCTTGCACTGCGTATTAGTTCATTTGAAGTTCTGGTAGCACTCGAGTCTTGCTGCACATATATATGTACACTTTGTATATACATATTCACTTGGTTGTCACAGCTCTGACTTTTGATTCTTCGATCACTTTCCTTAACTCTCTGTATATTGAAGTCTTCTTGCTTCACTTTGGTATTTGCAGTTTCACTACTGCCTCTTTAACCTGAACTGATCTGGTTGTATTGAGTCACTACTTGTATGTATACATGTATATACGTATGTACGTATATTTGTGCATTGTCAAGTGATGCATCGCTTGGCCATATGTATTTGATTGCAGTTTTGCCCCTGTTTCGTTTAGGTTGTACTGATTTGGTATTTTCTTCAATTTAGTTTGATTCACTTTGAACTTCATGTTGATTTTTGAAATCACACCTGAGTTGAATCCAGCTTAAAGCTCGGGTTTGACCTTGTGCTGATATTGTGACATTATTTTTATTGCACTTGAGTTGAACCCGACATTTTGGGTTTGACCTGTGCTCACCTGTCCCTGTAATTTTATCAAGTGTATATATCAGTGTGCACGGCCTTGTAGCATATACAATGATACACTGTGTATGTCACAAGCTGTTCGCGTATGATGAATTCAAAATTAAATGATGACGAACAACCCAAATAACTGAGGCAAATGTTATTTTCAAAATCCACATTTTATTTTATACTGCAAAAATATTTTATTTTCAAATTTACTGCATCAATGTATATTTCTGCAGATTTCTCGGATGCTGGATTCACATTGGAATGAAGTTGAAGATCAGTACGAGTTGAGTGAATGAGTGATATGTAGTGAGGTGCAATGTAAATGTTAAATTGTGATGTAGTCAAAATTGTATTGTAATTGAAGTTGTGTATGTATATAGTTAGAGCTTGAAATTTGTACTATACAAAAATTGTAATAAATATTTGTTTGAATAAAATATCCGTTTGAATTCAAATTCTGTGTTATTTATTTTATTCATCAAATATTTATTTAATCTGTGTAAATAAAATAGTATATTAACAAATACATTTAAAAGAATATATATGTGTGTGTGTGTGTGTGTGTGTGTGTGTTTATTATCATCAAACAAAAATATATAATCGTATATTCAACAGAGCTGATTAATACAATAAAGAAATATCATGTATACATACAAATCAAGTAATCAATGGACTATCAGTCCGAACAATATAGTTTTGTTTGGCTAACTACTAAACTTTGGCTAACTCGGACCTACCAAAAAAAATAAACAAATAATCTAACTTCTGTTAGATACTCCTCTTCTGGACGGTCTGTCCCTAACTTACTTCTCCCAAGGTCAACTGATCCTAATGGTATTGCGGGCTCACCAATAACCTATCTCTCCTCTATAGACTCCTTTTTTGCGTAACATCAGTTTAGTCTAACCTGTGACAAAGCCCTAAACATTGGAATTTTGGATTTATATTAGCTAGGGGCTACTAGCTAAAGTATATGGCATGACCCCATATTAGTCTCATCTGGTATTCTAATATCCGAGTCATTTTACTTAGGGTAATCTACCTATAAAATTTTCCTTGAAACATTTTCTCTCAATTTGATTTAAACCTTCAAGTCATACTTAAACAAGGAAAATATATTATATGCTTTACTCAAATCACTTGACCATGTTATATATACTTTACACAAAACTTTGTTGATGAAAACATTCGAAACCATTGAAAGTACCTTTTTCGAAACAAGTAAACTACTTTGCTTTATAATCCTTGGTCGAAGGTCAAAACATTCCTTTTGAAACCATTCATAATCAACCTTTTAAAACATTGAAATCATCCCTTTTGAAAGCTTTATAAAACCTTATACATCCTTCTTTTAAAATACTTTAATCATTGCCTTTCTAAAACATTGGAAACCTTCCATTTAAAAACTTTCGAAAACATTGGAGAACCACCCCTTTGAAACCTTTATCTTAAATCTTTCGAAAGCACTAAGTCTTTTTCATAAAATCAAACCTTTCAAAATCATTTAAGTTCAAGTAAAACATGTGGAACAACCTTTCGAGACCATTTAAAACCATTCCTTTCAAAGCCTTTGGGTTTAACTTTCAATAGAACAAAGGACCATAAATCAACTAAGTCGAGAGCACTCTTTTGAAATAAATTTCCTAAGTAAAGAAGTGATGGTATTGAAACCAACCATTCGAAAGCATTGGATAAGCTGTTAGGATTTTAAAACAAAATAACCCCCTTCGAAAGCATTACTTCGAAAGGTAGGAAGCGGCAGCAAGGGGTTTCGACCCCTTCGAAAGCTTCTTTATAAAACGAAAGTCGCAACATCTTTCGAAACCATTTTTTAAAAATAATTTGACATAGTCGAAAGCTAACCAAGTCGAAAGCATTCCTTTCGAAAGGAAAGCAGGCACAATTTCATTTAAAAATAAAGTAAGGCTTCGACCCTTCAGAACCCCCTATTTCGACCCAATACGTTTTGCCTATGTCCAATTCACTAAGTACCAAGTCTTTGATACCATGTGCATTGGTTTCGATTGAAATGGAGGCGGAAGTACTATGTCAAAAGCCAGGTGCCGAAAGTGGCGAAACAGCTGATATATGATAAAAAAAACTGAATTCTAACTTTAAAAGGTAATTCTTTTCAACTAACCTGCCTTATTTGTCAAGATATGACTGCTTGCTGATATCATTTCAAAATCCTTTCTAAAAGTACTGCGAAATTTTCATAGATAAAACAATTTAAATTATTTACAAAAAGCTCATTCTTCTTTTATAAATATATAAAATATTTAAGTCCTATGCCTTAAATAATTTTATACACTTACTAAAACACTTAGGAAAAATCTACAAAAATTCCCATGAATCATTTTTAATATGTTTTTTAACATATATGAATTTCTGACCTAAAACACACACACACATATATATTAGCCTTCTATCAAAAATAATATTAGCCGTAACTAATTTTAAACCTAGATAACTATTTTCCTCACTAGAAAAATAATAATATATCCACATTAGTTCAGAAAATTATGAAAATTGAAAATTATCTCTAAAATATCATTTACGATCTTATATTAAAATGGCAAGACAATTGGATGTCATTTAATAGGGTTTTCACATTAAAACTTATCATAAAATCCATATGAAAGAGCATAAATCATCAACTAGCATATATATCCATTTTTAACAATCAAAACATGGCAAAACCTTTGCAAACTATTCCAGATCTAATCTAAAACCGAAAAAAGAGAAACATGAGATGTAGTTTATTATTCACTTTATTTTTGTGATTACGGAGTTGAGATTTGAGTATGGTTTTGATTAACCTTCCTCTTGACTCTTACTTTACCTTCTACTTGCGTTGTCTAATGGTGGCCGACCTCTAATACTTGATTTTTTTTGAATGTATGAAATGAATGTGGCCTATGGGTTTTACGGTATAAGAATATACTTATTCCTACTTTGCCCCTATCTATTTACCCTTTCTTATTTTCATTTTAGTTCTTTGGTTAACAAGGCACCGCTATCCCTATTAGCATAAATCTCAATCCTTTAATCATTACATTATTTTATTTAATTTAACTAATTAAATGTCTTAAATAATGTTATTCATAATTAGGGTTATTATAGACTCCCATCCTCAAAAAAATTCATTATCAAAATCATGATAAGGAGCTCACAACAAATCAACCATATAGGTAAAATATACCATCAAACAAATCAGGATAAGCATCTCTAATCTTCTCTCAGTCTTCCAAGTATAGTTTCTTTCATAGCCGCTCCACTAAACTTTAACTAATTTAACTGTCTTGTTCCTTAGCCTCTTCTCACTCTCATGACTATCCTAACAGGCTTTCTAACTACAGTCAAGTTCGGCTCTACCACTAAATCGCCTAACACAGTCAGTACTATAGTAGTTGTTGGATCTCTAATACATTTCATTAGATGAGAAACATGAAAAACATCATGGAATCTTGCTAAACTATTCGGTAACTCTACTGTATATGCGAGTTTCCCGATCCTTTTACAATTGGAAATGGTCCTACAAAGTTCAGTGACAATTTCCCCGATTTTCTGAATCGAATCACACCCTTCATCGGTGACACTATAACATCCCCCACTTAGAAGTCCAAAACTGACGGATACGGATGCTACAGTCATCCATTGTTATTACTCTTTGACAACCAAATACGGTAATGTTAGATACATTGATATAACAGAAATGCATGAATATGAAAAAAAATATTAAAACATCAAACAAGTTCCAAATTCCATTTCAAAACATTTCAAGTTCATTACATAATCACACTACCGTAACCATGTTTATATAAAATATAATTATTACACATACGCCAAGAGCGACATATGAAGATGTCCCCTTTGATGACCAGAGTATAATATAGGCATGTAAAAAACTTTGCTATTACATTCAAAAACACAGCAGGATAAAAAGAGCTCCTATTAACTAGCTTGTTCATGCACGTCTCTGGAAGTTTAATTCATCTAAAAGAGAACATGAAAACCTTAAACCTCAAACTACTCAAAATCAATCGAGCACCCGAGAGTTTAAGAGGAAAACGTAAACTTCGAGTCAGACATAAAGCCTAGTATGAATAATAATCTACCATCTCTAACCATTTAGATATCTAGTGAGACCACGCCGCTTTAGGAATGGGTTTTCGCCTCACTAGTATCCTAAATAAAACCATATATTGTACTCCTGCATCAACAATGGTTGAAAACATAGAAATTCAAAATATTATGATGATATGCGAACAATTAATCAATTTATGGATTTCCCATCTCCATTCATTCTGACTATCTATATTAGATATAGTTTTTAGGGTCACTATCAACCTAATAGTTTTCATGGGCTGATTAATAACTTATTTAATACTTATGGACCGGTTATCCAGTTTCATAGTTTTCATGGGATCACTAAGAACTATTGGCCCCTACCAATAACCTTAATGTACCATGGGTTCTCCCTGAACCTATTGGTAACTTCAATAACTTCCCTCTTATCCTAGTTTTCATGGGTTGATTAGGAACCTATTGACTTCTGTCAATAACTTAATTCAGATATAGTTTTCATGAGTTCACTACAAACCTATTGGCCCCTGACAATAACTCAATCTAATCGTAGTTTTCATGGGTTTACTATGAACCTATTGGTCCCTGCCAGTAACTTATTCTACTCATAGTTTTCATAGGTTTACTATGAACCTATTGGCTCCTGCTAATAACTTCTCATGTACATAGTTTTCATAGGTTTGCTATGAACTTGTCTCCCTGATAACTTCTTTTAATCAATATCTTATCATCCTATATTCTGTTCTTTCTGACACCCTGGATGCAATTCTACTCATTCAGGAGTTAATTTAATTTATATACGCTACTGGGTCAACCTAGCTGATTATTCTGCCCTTCGCCAAATTACAGTTATGGGTCCATTACAATGTGGATACATATATATAAAGAAGAAAATGTAATAACTTAAAAATACCAACAACTGTGGTTAAATATCCTTGAAATCACTTTATATAAAACTTGGTTAATCCCTTTAACTTGTTAATCAAGGAAAACTTCTCCAAAAACTTTATAGTCAAAATCATTTCAAACTTTTTATTCATACCATGGTTTTTTCTTTAAAATGAGATTGGGTTATTTGTTTTGAAAACTAAGGTTTTTGAAACCTTAATACATTACTTTCGAAACCTCTAGATAACCTCCTTTGAAAGCACTGAATTTTTTTCTCAAAACACTAAATATATACACCTGTCGAAGCTCTTTAAATCATTTCTTTCCGATTCAAAAATGTACCTTTTGAAAGTACTAAAGCATTACTTATTAGTCCTTAGAAACATAGATTCAAAACAAATGATAGTACCCCATTCAAAACCGTTCGATTTTGCTTTTAAAAACATTTATTGGGTCAAAGTGAATATATACGAAAGTATCCATTTCAAAACCATTAATCTCATATAAAATTGTTAGGGAAAAGTTGATGACTTCAGAACCATCCATTCGAAAGCTTCAAAACATTTATGTAAAACATCGAAGGTTGGCATTGAAACCCACTTTCAAAGCCATTGCCTTCGAAACCCTAAACCCTTTCGAAAGCTTTATGGAAGTGGCTTAGTATAAGTTTTAAAAAAAAGACTACCCTTCGAAAGCATTGATGACTTTAACACATTCGAAAGGAAAAAGAACGGGAGTTGGGTTTTGATTAGGTGGGAACAACCATTTTCGAAAGCATTGTTTTATAAACAAAGGGACTCATTCGAAAGCCATACTTAAAGTGAAAGATAACAACCCTTTGAAAAGTATATGTTTTGACTCCTTCAAAAGCTCTTAGTAAAATAAAACAGGCGCTTAAAATTTGAAAGCAAAGCTAAAGTCTCGACCCCATCGGAAGCAATGCTTTCGACGCCATGCCTTCCGCCTTTCTCTAATCCACTTCGTATCAATCTCATTGGTATCATGTGTATTGGTTCCGGCTTTAGTAGGTTTCGAGTAGGTATGTTTCGATTAAGTCGAAGCTGAAGCATAGGATTTGAAAGGCACTTCTGAAAGAGGCGGAGCTAACTTTTTAGGTTAAGGCTGAATTAAAACTCTTTAGAGTAATTACTTTATAACTAACCTTCCTATTTGTGATCCTTTGCTTGGTTGCCTTGAAACTTTTGAAATTCTTTATAAAATAACCGTCGCATATTTCAGATCTGTATCAATGAAAATTTAACAATTAAGCCCTTCCATTAAGCAAAATCAAATATGCACATTAACCTTTCTTATAAAATAATTTAATTTCCTTAGTAAACCACTAAGAAAAAATTCCCAAAAAATTAAAAAAATTCACTTTTAATATGTTATCTAGCATAAAAAAATTCTAGACCCCAATACTTCATGAAATAATCGAAATAAAATTTTAAATCCAATTATACATATTTTTATTTGGAAATTCATATTAAATTCTCTATAGCTTGGAAAATTACAAAAATTGAATCATATCTCCAAAATCATATTTTACGTAGCATATAATTTTTCCACGGCATTCGAAAATCATTTCACTCGGTTTTACTCTTAAAACCGTATTAAATCAGATTTGTACAAGTTGGTTTAAACCAAACATGTTATGAATCCAGGCATATCATCATTCAACCCACCGTTAAAATGGATTTAATCTTAAACCCGCAAAATATATGATCAAATAACAAAATAGAGATGTTATAAATTATTATTCACCTTGAATATGATAAGGACTTTGAGATTTGATTAGGACTAATTTTCCCTAACTTGAATCCTTAGTTTTAAATTGAATTTCTCTTATTTTCCTCAAAGTAATGGCCGACTTCTTTATCTTTTAATTTGTGGTTTTGTGAAATAAACATGGACATGCAAATGAAAGGATGCGTGAGTTATAAGATGTGGCTATTCCTTATTAAGGCCTTGTTTTAATTTATTAACATATAAGCCATTTTAAGCCCATTTAAATAAGCATGGCCTCTCATTGTTTTCAAATCTCAATCTCCTTATGATTCTAATTATTTACATTATTCTATTTAATTTATCTAATTAAATTTTTTGAATAATGTTATCAAAAATTAGGGATGTTATAAGCTCCTCTCCTTAAAGAATTTCGTCCTTGAAATTTAGTATGGACTGAATATTAAACATATCACTCATCTATAAAAACCCATATCAACCATACTAGCCTACTTGACTAGCAACTATCGATATAAATCTAATATAGACATACCCTTAAAGTAGATCAGGATAAGCATCTCTAATCATGTCTTCTGTCTCTCAAGTACGGTCCTTCTAGTTGTTTCTCCACTGAACTTTCACCAACTCGACTGTCTTGTTCCTCAATCTTTTCTCATCTCTCGCTACAACCTGAATCGGTTGTCTAACAGAAGTCAAATTAGGCACTATTATCAAATCTTCTAGCCCTGTCAGAGAAATAGTAGTCTCTAGATCATGTACGTACTTGCCAAGATGAGATATATGGAATATATTATGGAATGCTTGGCAACTCTATTCTGTATGAAAGCTTTCTAATCCTCTCTATAATCTGGAATGGACCAATATATCTCGATGCCAGCTTCCTTGACTTTTTCAAATCGTACCACACCCTTGTTGGTGATACCTTAATGAAAACTTTATCTCCAACATAGAATTCTAGGTCTTTACGCCTCTTGTATGTGCAACTTTCCTGTCTGAACTAAGTTTCCTTCACCTTTCCCGAATCAAACTCAATCTTTTCTGATGCCTCTCTAACCAAATCTGAACCTAAGACTTACCTGTCTCCAGTCTCCAACCAATATGTTGGTGATTTGCATGGCCTTTTATACAAAGCTTCAATAGGCGCCATTCCTATGCTAGTCTGATAACTATTATTATAGGAAAACTCCACCAAATATAGGCTATCTTCCTAAGATCCACCAAAGTCCAATACACAGGCTCTCAGTAAATCCTCAAGTACCTTGTTGACTCTCTCTATCTGCCCATCCATCTAAAGGTGATGTGCAGTACTCATATTAAGCTTAGTACCTAATACATCTTGTAAACTCTTCCAGAATTCGTTAGTGAACAAAGCATCTCTATCACTAACTATACTACTATGAACTCCATGTAGTCTAACTATGTTCTTGATGAACAGCTTAGCTAAAATATGTGTCGTCCTGGTTAATTTTACCGGAATGAAATTAGCACTCTTGGTCAACATGTCCACTATGACCCATATACTTTCATTTCCTCTATTTGACCTTGGCAACCCATCTAAAAAATCCATGGATATCGAATCCCATTTCAAAACTAGAATCTCTAAAGGCTGAAGTAACCCACTCGGCTTCTGATGTTCGACTTTTACTTGTTAACAGCTTGCACACTACCTGACCCACAAGCCAACATCCCTCTTCATACCTTCCCAATAGAACCTTCTCTTCATATCTTGGTACATCTTGGTTCCTCCAGAATGAATCGTAAACTTAGACCGATGATATTCTCTAAGAACTTCTTTCCTCAAGTCCACCACATTTAGAATGCACAACCATCCCTTCTTTCATAACCATCCTTTATGGTCAAGGCTAAAATCTGTTAGATCATCGGTGTCAGTTCCAACCTCAAGTCTTCTAATCCTCTTAGCTAATACTGGATCATCTTTCTACTTAGAAGCAATCCTCTTGATCAACACTGGTCGAACTTCTAAACAGGACAACATAGAAGTGCTCTTCCTAGAACTAGCAGTCGATCTTAACTACACACTACAAGTAGTCAAAGCTTCTAAATCCTTCCACTCTGCCAATACAGCTAACGTCACATTCTGATGTCTTCAGTTGAGAGCATCTGCTATCTTATTTCCTTTTCCAGGTGTATACTCTGTACCAAAATCATAAGCAGCCAAAACTCCTGCCACCTCTACTGTCTCATATTCAACTCCTTCCAAGAGAATAAATACCTTAAAGACTAATGATCTATATATATATCTCAAATTTCTTCCCTAAGAAATAATGTCTCCAAATCTTCAATGCGTAGATCACCGCAGCCAACTCCAAATCATGAGTAGGATATCTTACTTTATGTGGTCTAAGCTGTCATGAAGCATAGGTAATAACTTTACCCTTTTGCATCAACACGGCTCCTAATCCAATCCCGCATGCATCAGTATACACCACCAACCCTTAGTTTCCGTCTGGAACTACTGACGTTGGGCATTAGTCAACAAATGCTTTAACTTAAGGAGTGCTTCTTCACATTTTTTAGACCAGACAAACTTTACCCCTTTCTGATTAACTTAGTCAAAGGTGCTGCTATCGGCGAGAAATCCTTAATGAATCTTCGGTAGTGGCCAGAAAGTCCAAGAAAACTTTTGATGTTGGTTATTGTTTCTGGCCTCTTTCAATTATTCACAGCTTCGATCTTATCTGGATCGACTGACAAGCCTTTCTCTAAAAACATGTGACCAAGAAACTTAACCTATTTCTTCCAAAAACAACATTTGGTAAACTTCGCCTTCGGCTGATGCTGTCTTAGCATCACAAGAAGCACTCTAAGATGATCCTCATGCCCTCTCTCATCCTTAGAGTATAATGAAATGTTATCTATAAACACCAGTACAAACCTATCCAAGTACTCGGAAAAGTCGGTGCATTAAGTCCACGAAGAAAACAGGTGCATTCGTTAAACCAAATGGCATCACTAACCATTCATACGAACCATACCTAGTCCGAAATGCTGTCAAAGAAATACGATAATCTGCCACTCTTAACTGATGGAAACCTGTCGCCAAATCCAACTAGGAAAACACTCTGGCTCCACTCAACTGATCAGATAGATCATCTATTCTCGGCAGAGGATACTTATTCTTGATCTTCCTATTGTTCAACTTATGGTAGTCGATGCATATCCTTAATGACCCAACTGGTTTCTTCACGAACACCACGGCCACTCCCTAAGGCGAACTACTTGGTCTAATAAAATTCCTTTCTTCAAGAGCCATTAGCTGCACCTTTAGTTCCTTCATCTCAGTTAATGTCATCCTGCTAGGTGGTCTACTAACAAGTTCAGCTTCCAACAAAAGATTTATTCGAAACTCAACAGCTCATTTCGTGGTTGTCTTATGATTGGCTTAAAGGCATTTGCAAACTCTCTTACTACTCGAATCTGACTTAACCCTTCTTCCATATCCGTAGCACCAAACAAAGCACAAACACTCCGGTCAGAATTCTCCACTGGGAATATAACTCCGTTATGACTATCTAGGTGTCTCGGTGATATCTCCCTATCATGGAAAAATATCCTAGCCTCATACTTACCCAACCAATACATACACAAGATGATCCTGAAATCTACAAAATCAAAAACATACAGATTGCATGTAAACTTATGACCTAACAAATCAAGTTCTAATTGGTCACATCTCAACCTCAAAGTCACATACCCTCCTATTGGATTCACAACCCTTAAGGAAGTAATAAGGTGTGTGAGTTATAAGCATAATTTATCAACCAAACACTGAAATATAAATGAATGTGATGCACCGGTATCAAATAGTACCCTAACTGGTATACTCTGAATCAAAAGCGTACCTTCCATCACAGTCTTCCCTTTATCAGCTGCAGTTGGCCTAGCTGATGATGGTCCAAGAGCAAAGACATTCCATATGTCCACCCTAACTGACTTTGGACAATGATTCTTGTAATGCCCAACTTGATCGCAGTTGAAACACTTCACATTCTTCTTATCTGCAACTTTCCTCCCCTGCTTGACCGACACTCATGTGCATAATGACCCTTCTTCTCACAGTAGAAGCAAACTAAATCAACTTTTGCCTTCTTAGTAGCATATCCCTTCTGGGTTCCCTTCTTCTTAAAGAACGTTCATTTCTTTCCTCAAGAACCCTAGATTTCAACTGCTTCTCCCTAGCACAAATATCAAGCATCTCCTTATGGCTGATTACTATCTCCACCACCACATTACTAGAATCGCAAAGATGTGGCAACGTCGCCATAGCAATTTCGAGCCTTAGTCCCCTAATGAACCTCTCATTCCACCTGATGACGGTGTCTATAGTATTGTATCCATAACGGGACAACTCTATAAACTTAGTGGCATACTCAACAGCTGACATCTCTCCCTGTTCCAGATCCAAAAACCTCCTCAATAACGCTGACTTAGCAACTTCAAATCTTTGCTCAAATCTCCTTCTAAAATCAGCCCAAGTTAATTCCTCCTTCGGAACCCCGACAATAACACTGTTCCACCAATGAAGCACTGACCCTTGCAACTGTCTAGAGGCCAGCCTCCTCTTTTTCTCATCATCTCAACCCAAATCACAAATATCCTCTCATAATGCAACATCCAATTCTCAATCTCAATAGCATCCTCTGTTCGCATAAATGGCTTCCCACCTGGACTGGTGTACAGCTTAGCATAATTATTCCCAAATGGAGCCATATGATAAGCTCCTCCAACATTTCCCGCAACACCAGCACAACTCCTACTTACATCATATTGATGAAGGACTTATACGTCGTCCCCATATTCACTGGTGGATTTCCAGCACCTACATTGGCATCAGCATTTTGGTTAGCATTAGCTGGTCGACCCGGGTTCCTCCTAATGGGTCAAGCATTTCCATTGGTTGTGGTGCTTCCTCCACCAAGATTTCCTCTTCCGTTTTCTGCTTCCGTATCTTCATTATCTTAAATCTGCATACAAGCCTTAGTAAAATACAGAAGAACGGTCTAAAAGAGCGGGGAATATGTACTTATAATTATAACTACATATATCAAATACAAGTACGTTACTATAGCGTTAACCAAAACCCCGATCATATTTTCTGATTCATAGGACTATGTTTGAAAAATCTTTTAAGTTTAAATTTCGCTTAAGTTTCATAGACCCACGCTCTAATATCAACTTGTAACATTCCCCACTTGGAGGCCCAAAACTAGTGGCTATAGATGCTGCAGTCATCCATGGTTATTAATCTTCGGCAACCAAATACGGTAATGTTAGATACATTGATATAACAGAAACACACGAATATGGAAAAAATTTAAAACATCAAACAAGTTCCACATTCAATTTAAAAACATCTCAACTTCGTTACATAATCCCACAATCGTATCCATGTTCAGATAAAATATAATTATTACATATACACCAAGAGCGATATATGAAGATGCCCCTTTGGATGATCATAGTATAATATAGGTAAGTAAATAACTTTTCCATTACATCCAAAAACGCAGTGGAATAAAAAGAACTCTTATTAACTAGCTTGCCTCCTACACGTCTTCAGAAGCATTATTCGTCTAAAAGAGAACCTGAAAATCTTAAATCTCAAACTACTCAAAATCAATTAAGCACCTGAGAGTTTGAGGGGAAAACCTAAACTTCGAGTTATACATAATGACTTGTATGAATAATAATCTACCATCTCAAACCATTTAGATATCTAGTGAGACCATGCCGCTTTGTGGAACGGGTTTTCTCATCACTAGTATCCTAAAAACTTTATAAAACCATATATTATGCTCTTGCATCCACATTGGTTAAAAACATAGCAATTCAAAATATTATGATGATATGCAAACAAGCAATCAAATTCTCGATTTTACATCCCATTCATTCCGACTATCTGTCTTAGCTATAGTTATTAGGGTCACTATTAACCTAATAGTTTTCATGGGCTGACTAATAAACTATTTAATACTTATGAACTCCCTATCCAGTTTCATATTTTTTGTGGAATCACTAAAAACCTATTGGCCTCTGCCAATAACCTTGCAGTTTGATGGGTTCTCCCCGAACCTATTGGTAACTCCAATAACTTCCCACTTATCCTAGTTTTCATGGATTGACTAGGAACCTATTGACTTCTATCAATAACTTAATCTGGATATAGTTTTCGTAGGTTCACTACAAACCTATTGGCCCCTGCCAATAACTTAATTTGATCATAGTTTTCATGGGTTTACCATGAACCTATTGGCCCTTGACAATTACTTATTCTACACATAGTTTTCATGGGTTTACTATGACCTATTGGCCCTTGCCAATAACTTCACCTATACATAGTTTTCATTGGTTTACTATGAACCCGTCTCCCTGACAACTTCTTTTAATCAATATTTTAGCATCCTATATTATGGTCTTCCTAACCTTCTAGATGAAATTCTACTCATTCAGGAGTTAATTTAATTTATATTCACTACTGGGTCAACCAAGCTGGTTATTTTTGCCCTTTCCCAAATTATAGTTTGTGAATGCATATCTTTGATAATAGTTATAATAGCTTTGGTGTCACACTTTTTTGGTATCAACGTGAACTACCAAAAACGCTCATCTATATATTATCAAATCTTAATCACTTAAAAATATGATCTAACATTAAACTTCTTTTACAGATTCAAACGCCCCTAAAAGTAGGATCTAACGATTAAATAAGCCTTACAATTTTAAAATGCTTCTAAAAATAGTATCTAAAATTAAACTTTCGTTACAAATTTAAATTACTTCGTTGCAAATATACAAATCTTAATATCACCTGAAAATAAAAAAGATCATTTTTAGACTGATTTAGACATATACAAATTATAAGGAAAATGATTCACGTGCAAAGCGCGTGCCGTAACACTCGTATATGAAGAAACAAACATAATAACATAAAAATACCAACACTTGTGGTTAAATAACCTTGAAATCACTTTGTATAAAACTTGGTTAATCCCTTTATTCTGTTAATCAAGGAAAACTTCTTCAAAAACTCCATACTCAAAATCATTTCAAACTCTTTATTTATACCATGGTTTTTCCTTTAAAATGAGATATGGTTATTTGTTTTGAAAACTCAGGCTTTAAAAACCTTAAAACATTGCTTTCAAAACCCTTGGATAAACTCCTTTGAAAGCATTGAAAACTTCTTTTCAAAACACTAAATATATACCTTTCGAAGCACTTTAAATCATCTCTTTCGAAACCAAATTGTCTTTTACGAAAGTACTAAAGCATTACTTATTAGTCCTTAGAAACATAGCTTCAAAACAAATGAAAGTGCCACTTTCCAAACCATTGGGTTTTTCTTTTAAAAACATGTTTTTGGGTTAAAGTGAATATATACGAAAGTATACCTATTGAAACCTTTAGTCTTCATATAAAATTGTTTAGGGACAAGTTGATGGCTTTGGAACCATCCTTTTGAAAGCTTCAAAACGTTTAAGTAAAACATTGAAAGTTAGTTTCGAAACCCTCTTTTGAAGCCATTGCCTTCGAAGCCCCTGAACCCTTTCAAAATCTTTAGGGAAGTGGATTACTATAAGTTTAAAATAATGACTACCCTTCGAAAGAATTGATGGCTTCAATATATTCGAAAGACCAAAGAATGGCTGTAGGGTTTCGACAAAGTCGCAATCACCATTTTCGAAAGCATTGTTTTATAAACAAAGGGACTCATTCGAAAGTTCATACTTAAAATGAAATATGTCTACACTCTTCGAAAGCTTGTTTGAAAACCCCATTCGAAAGTCTACGTTTTGATCCTCCAGAAGCTCTTAGTAAAACAAAGCAAGAGCTTAATATCTGAAAGCAAGGCAAAGGTTTCGATCCTATCGGATATCAATGCTTTCGACACCATTCCCTCTGTTTTTCTCCAATCCACTTGGTGCCAATCTAATTGATACCATGTGTATTGGTTTCAGATTTAGTATATTTTGATTAGGTAGGTTTCGACTGAGTCGAAGCGGAAGCATAGAAGTCGAAAGGCCCTTCTGAAAGAGGCGGAACCAACTTTTCTAGGTAAAGGCTAAATTAGAGCTATTTATAGTAATTACTTTATAACTAACCTGCCTATTTATAATCCTTTGATTGGTTGCCTTATAACTTTCAAATTCTTTATAGAAATAACTGCCACAAATTTCAGACCTAAATCAATGAAAATTTAACAATTAAGTCCTTCCATTAAGCAAAACCAAATATGCAAATAAATCCTTCTTCTAAAATAATTTAATTTCCTTAGTAAATCACTTGGGAAAAATTCCCAAAAATTACAGAAATTCACTTTCAATATGTTATCTAACTTACAAAAATTCTAGACCGAAATTCTTCTTGAAATAATGAAATAAAATTTTAAACCCAATTATACATATACGGTTTTACTTTGAAACCGTATAAAACCATATTTACACAAGTTGCTTTTAATCAAATATGTTATAGATCCAAGCATATCACCATCCAAGTCATCAATAAAATCGATTTAGTCTTCAATCCGCAAAACAAATGATCAAAGAACAAAATAGAGATGATATAAATTATTATTCACCTTGAATAGGATAAGGACTTTGGGATTTGATTAGGATTCATTTCCCCTATCTTGAATCTTTAATTTAAAATTGAGTTTCTCTTATTTTCATCAAAGTAATGGCCGACTCTTTATCTTTTGATTTGCGTTTTTGTTGAAAGAAAATGGATGTGCAAATGAAGGGATGCGTGAGTTATAAGATATGGCTATTCCCTATTTTAATTTATTAATATATAAGCCATTCTAAGCCCATTTAATTAATTCAAGCACAGCCTCTAATTATTTTCAAATCTCAATCCCCTTATCGCTCTAATTGTTTAATTATTCTATTTAATTTATCTAATTAAATCCTTTGAATAATGTTATCAAAAATTAGGGATGTTGCAGACACCTTGATGAAAACATGATCCCCAACTGGGAACTCGAAGTCTTTCCATCTTCTATCTGCATAACTCTTCTGTCTAGACTGAGCTTCCTCCATTGTGCCTCGAATCAACTCAATCTTATCTGCAACTTCTCTAACTAAATCTGGACCAAGAACCAACTTATCTCCGATCTCTGACCAACAAAATGGGAGATTTGCATAGCCTTCCATATAGATGTTCAAATGGTGCCATCCCTATACTAGCCTGAACTGTTATTATACAAAAAATCGACTAAGTGTCGATGGTCTTCCCATGATCCCCCAAAATCTAACACACAAGCTCATAACAAATTTTCCAAGACTTTGTTAACTCTTTCTGTTCGTCAATCCGTCTGCGAATGGTAAGTGGTACTCATCTTTAGCTTGGTTTCTAAATTGTCCTATAGACTTCTCTAGAATTCATTAGTGAATAAGGAATCTCTATCACTTACTATGCTACTAGGAATTCCATATAGTCTAACTACATTCTTCATAAATAAGTTAGCCAAAATAGGTGCTATCCTAGTCGACTTAACCGGAATGAAATAGGCACTCTTGGTTAACCTGTCCACTATGACCATATAGTTTTATTTCCACTATTAGATATTGACAACCCGTCTATAATGTCCATAGAAATAAAATCCCACTTCCATACTGGAATATCAAACGGTTGACGTAACCTACTTGGTTTCTGATGTTCGGCCTTTATCCGTTGGAATCAGATACTGCTTCATCCAAAAGCCAACATCCCTCTTCATACCTTCCTAGAAGAAACTCTTCTTAATGTTCTGATATATCTTAGTTCCTCCCGTATGAATAGTGAACTTCGTACGATGGCATTCTTCTAGAACTTCCATCCTAATGTCTCCCTCATTAGGAACACAAAATCTTCCTTTCTTCCTCAACCACTTGTTCTGGTCAGGACAAATCCTTCAAGTCATTGCTCTTTGTTCCTTCCCTTAACCTTTTGATCCATTCAACTAATACTTGATCCTCATTCTGCTTATAAGCTATCTTTTCAATTATCATCGATTGAACTTCTAAACATGATAACACAATGGTTTCTCCACTTGACCCAGCTTCATTTCTCCATTGTACTCTATATGTCGTCAACGCTTCCAAGTCTTTCCACTTGGCTATCATTGCCAACACCGCATTCTGATGTTTTCTGCTAAGTGCATATGCAACCTTGTTGCCTTTCCCTAGTGTGTACTCAATTCCGAAGTCATAAGAAGCAATAAACTCTAGCCACCTTTGATGTCTCATGTTCAGATCCTTCTGAGAGATTAGATACTTCAACTACTTATGATCCATATACAGCTCAAATCTTTCTCTCAAAAGGTAATGTCTCCACACCTTCAATGCAAAAATTACTGTAGCTAATTCCAAATCATGTCTAACCACATCCGGTCTAAGCTTTCGAGATGCATAGGCAATCACTTTACCTTTCTGCATTAACACAGCTCTTAACTCAGCTCCACAAGCATATATACATACACACACACACACACACACACACACACACATATATATATATGTACTACCAAGTCTTGATTTCCTTCCAGAATAACCAACACAGGTGCATTACTCAAGTGTGTTTCAATCTCCGAAATGCTTCTTCACACTTAACTATCTAAACGAACTTCATATCCTTTCGTGTTAGCTTGATCATCAGTGACGATATCCATGAAAAATTCTTTATAAACCTCGGATAATACCTAGATAATACAAGAAAACTCTTTTTCTCAGTCATTGTCACGGGTCTCTTCCAATTATTCACATCTTCAATCTTATTCAGATAAACAGACAATCCTTTCTCTAAGACTACATGATCAAGAAACTTAACTTCCTTCTTCTAGAAATGACACTTTGAAAACTTAGCCTTCAACTAATGATGCCTCAATGTATCAAACACCACTCTAAGATAAACTTCAAGCTCCCTTTCATCCTTAGAGTATATCAAAATATCATCTATGAAAACCAACGAAAACATGTACAAATGCTCTAGGAAAACTCGGTTCATCAAATCCACAAAGAATGCTAGCGCATTAGTTAGTCCGACCGACATTACTAACCATTCGTACGATCTATATCTAGTTCTAAACGGCGTCAAAAGAATATTATCCTCGAAACTCTAAGCTGATGGAATCATATCGCTAAATCAAACTGGGAAAATACCTTGGCTCCACTTAACTGATCGAATAAATCGTCAATTCTAGGCAATGGATATCGATTCTTTATCGTCTTCACATTCAACTTATGATATCTATACATAACCTTAATGATCTGTCCGGCTTCTTAGAAAACACTATGGCTACTCCTCATGGAAAACTACTTGCTCTGGCAAAATTCCTGCCTTTCAAATCCACCAACTGCACCTTTAGCTCTCTCATCTCGGTAGGTGTCATTCTATTTGGCGGTCTACTCACTAATTCTTCTCCTGGTAACAAATCTCTTCGAAACTCGATAGCCCGTTTTCATCGGCAATCCTACTACAGGTTTAAAGACGTATGCAAATTCTCTAACCACAAAAACTCGATTCAACACGTCTTCTACCTCCATAACACCTAACAAAGCATTAACCTCACAACTAGGATTTTCTATGATATATACAATCCGATCACTACGGTCAGGGTCTCTAAGCGATATTTTCCTATCATGGAAAAATATCATAGCATCGTACTTACTTAACCAGTCCATACCCAAAATAATTACGAACCTTACGAAATCAAAGACATGCAAACTGCAAAAAAAGGTATGACCTAACAAATCAAACTTTATATGGTCACACTTCATTCCAAGTGTCACATACCCTCCTATCAAATTTGAAACTCTTAAACAAGTAACTAGGTATGAGGGTTCTATGTTAAGCTTATCTACAAACAACGAGATACAAAAGAATGTGATGCACCAGATCAAACAAAACGCTAACTGACATACCATGGAGTAGAAGCGTACCTCCCCACACAGCTTTTCCTTTTTCCTCTATTGTTGGCCTCAAGGTACTTGGCTCCAATGCAAACACTTTGCCACTTCCCTCCTTAGCTGGCTCCTTGCATTGGTTCTTGTTGTGTCCAATTTGATCGCGGTTAAAGCATATGATATTCTTCTTCCGGATCACTTTCTTTCCATCACCTGAACGACATTTATTTACGAAATGCCATTTCTTATCACACTTAAAGCAGACAACCTATGACTTTCCCTTCTTTGCGGCTCCACCCTTCTGAGCCTCTTTCTTATGGGAAAATCTTTCTGTTTTGACCCAGCCCTACTTGGACTTCCTTCGTCTTATCTCTCTCCAGAAAAGCTAGCATCCCTTCGTGCCTTAAATCCATTTTTATAACAAAATAACAAGGATCCTTGATATTCGATAATAAAGCCTTTGCCAGTTCAGGCTTCAACCCCATGAATTTTTCGTGCCTCTTAATCATAGCATCTACAGTAGCATAGCCGTATCTCGCTAACTCCTCAAACCTTCTCTCATACTCAAGCACAGACATATCCCTTTGCTCCAACTCAGTAAACTTCTCGAGTATAGTAGACTTCGCAATCTCAGACATGAACCTCTCCTTAAACTTCCTTTTAAATTCAACCCATGACATTGTCTCTTCATTAACTCTAATTGTCACACTATTCTACTAATATAACGCTGCTCTTTGAAGCTGTTTAGAATCAAGTCTTCTCTTCCGCTCATCATTGAGCCCTAAATCTGCAAAGATCCTCTCACAATGTAGTAACTGCACTTCAATGTCATCTTTAGTTCCAATGAATGGCTTTCCTCCTAACCTAGCATGGTCTCTAATCAAAACAGCTTAATTGTTGACTACTGGAGCTCCCTGAACTCCTTCAAAATTTCCCCCAACAACTCTAGTAGTAAACCCGTTTGCATCATGTTGACAAAGAACTGATACACGACCCCCTTTTCAACTCTCGGGACTCCAGCACCCCCATTTTCTAACTTGTGCCTGACCTTGGTTCCTTCTTGTATTTGGTCTGGCATTTTCATAGTGGTGGTGCTTTCCCAAAGTTAACTCTTCCACTTCTGGCATCTACATCTGCATTCAAGTCTCATAAGATACAGAAGAATAGCCTAAAAGAGATAGTAGAACAGAGATATAACATATACTTATACTTAGCAAATACAAGTACATTACTATAGCGTTATCCCATACCTGGTCTTATCTCTAATTTCCTTAGGATTATATTTTCAAAAACCATTTTAATTTAAATTTTTTCATAAACCTATGCTCCGATACCAAGTTGTAACATCTCCTATCTTGAGGCCCAAAACTAAGCACTACACATGCTGTAGTCATCTATAGTATTAACTTCCGACGATAAAATACGATAATGCTAATGGTATCCATAATTTCGGAAATAAACGAATATGAAACAAAATCACAGATTATAAAAAACTAGCTTATTTGATTACATTTCATAAAAAAGAGTTTCATATCCAATTACATAATCTTGTATTATTTCCTAGGTTCAAATCAAATATAATTATTACATAAATACACCAAGAGCAGCATATAAAGATGCCGCCTTGGATGACTAGAGTACTAAATAGTCATAATAGACTTAATGCAACACAACAGAATAAAACAAAACAACTCCTAAATACAGCTATCATTAGCCTCCTGCCCATCCCTAGAAGCTTTAATCGTCAACCAACTAAACCTGAAAGTCCTCAACCCTCGGCCTGCTCAAACCAATTTTTGAGCATCCAAGAGTTTAAGAGGAAAAGCATAAACTTTGAGTCAGACATATAGCCTAGTTTGAATAGTAATATACATCTCGGTTATTTGATATTAAGTAAGACCACGCCGCTTAGTGGAATAGGTTTCCCTGCACTAATATCCTTTCTAAAACATATTTTTTGCAAATCATAATCCTATAACCAAAACTGTTAAAACAATAAAGCAGTATCATATATACATAAAAATCAGGTAATCAATGGACTATCTGTCCAAACACTATAGTTTTGTTTGGCTAACTAAAAACATTTGGCTGACTCGGGCCAACCAGACAAAATAAACAAATATTCTAACTTCTGTTAGACACTACTCCTTTAGACAGTCTGTCCCCAACTTACTTCTTCCAGGATTAACTAATCCTAATGGTTTTGCGAGCTCACCAATAACCTATCTCTCCTTTATAGATCCCTTTCTATATGTAACATTAGCTTAGTCTTACCTATACACACTGGAATTTTGGACTTATATTAACTAGGGGCTACTAGCTAAAGTATAGGTTGCGACCCCATACCAGTCCCATCTGAGTCATTTTACTTAGGGTAATCTACACTTAAAATTTTCCTTGAAAACATTTTCTCTCAATTTAATTTAAACCTTTAAATCATACATAAACAAGGAAAATATATTCTATGCTTTACTCAAATCATCTAGCCATTTTATATATACTTTACACAAAACTATGTTGATGAAAACATTTGAAACCTTTGAAATTACCACTTTTGAAAACATTGAAAGTACCCCTTTCGAAACAAGTAAACTACTTTGCTTTATAACCCTAGGTTGAAGGCCAAAACATTACTTTCGAAACAATTCATAATCAACCTTTCGAAAAAATTGAAATCATCCCTTTTAGAAACTTTATAAACCATAGACATCCTTCTTTTAAAACACTTTAAACATTGTTTTTCGAAAGCATTGGAAACCTTCCATTTAAAACCTTTCGAAAACATTGGGGAACCAACCATTCTAAGCCTTTATCTTAAACCTTTCGAAAGCACTAAGTCCTTTTCATAAAATCAAACCTTTAGAAAGCATTTGGGTTCAAATAACACATGTGGAACAACCTTTCAAAACCATTTAAAACCATTCCTTTCAAAACCTTTGGGTTTAACTTTCAATAAAACAAAGGACCATAAAACAACTAAGTCGAATGCACTCTTTCAAAAATAATTTCCTAAGTAAAGAAGTTGTAACATCCTTAATTTTTGATAAAATTATTCTGAATATTTAGTCAGGTAAATTAAATAGAATAATGATGATAAGGAGATTGAGATTTGAATAATTTATATAGGACCATGCTTATTAATAAGATAAATGGGCTTTAAATTGGTTTAAAGATTAATTTAATTACACATGGACATATTAGTAAATTAACCAATTAATTATACATGGCTGTATCTTTTTGGAATTGCCCATTCACGTTTCATTTCCACTTTCACAAATGAAAATTCTAAAAACCTAAACCAAAGCTGATGTGCACGTAAATGTGCATATTTTTACCACCATATTTATTCTATTTAAATTAAATAAATGATCATATTGGGTATTTTAACTTGTTTTAACCCAAATTCGTATTAATTCCAAATTATCACATATCCATCTTCATATTGGGGCAAAAAGGTCATTTGAGTGCATATATTTCTTTGAAAAAAATTAACTGAAATTTTTTATATATTTTTGTAGGAATTTGGTCTCAAATAGGAGTGGTTTCATGAAGAAATATGCATGCACAAAGAATATAAAGGAATGAAGATGGAAATAATTCAAAGTGAAGATCACGGAGGACCCCACCTATCCACCTACCTTAATGTACAAATTAAAGGCTAAAGAACATGCTTTTGGAGTTAATGGTTTCATGTACACTTAATGGGGTATTAAGACATGTTGATGGTTACTTGGCCTCCACACTTCCTAAGGGGTATTTTGGGCATTCCGAAAAATATGAATTAGGGTTTCATACATGTATAGATACCCATATGTTTCATGTAGCCTCCTCACCACTTACTTAATTTCCTCTCTTCTCTTAGTCTCCCTTAGGCCCCCTTCTCTTTAGTTTAGTTTAGATCAAATAAAAGAAAGCACTCTTTCTCTTTTCATGGCTACTTAGTCATTTTTTATTTTATGTAATTTTCTTTTCTTTTTATGCGATGTTAATTAGTGTTTCCTCTTACTTACATGTTCATTTCCTTTCATGCTAGTAGTGTAGATTTACTTTTATGCAAGTAGAATAGTTTTCTTTTCATTTGCTTTCATTTTTCTTTCTTTTTTTGCTTTCATGTTGTTGCTACATTTGTTAATAAAATGACAAATATGAGAAGCTAAACCCTTCAATTTAGGGGTAATGAAGCTCTCTAATTAATGTAGCTTCAACATTTTGTTAATTCATGCTCTCTTTTTGTGCTTAATGATGGTTTTGCTTTGAATTTGATAGTCTATATTGTTGGCACCAAATAGGCTATGCTTAAACAATCACTAACACAAATGCCTCTTCATCAATATATGATTATGGCATAAGAAAGTGATTTGAAATTAAAATTTGATGGTCTATATTTCTAATCAATAGTTAATAGGCCATACTTAAAATAGATTTCATTCTCATTTTCTTTGTCAAGTTTCACGAAAGTTAGTAAGTGTTTTAAGGGGCGTGTTATAGTTTGATGGCTTATGTTGGCTAATCAATAGCTCAAATATGTCATACTTATAATAAACACATCAATTAAAACACTAATGAACATAAAAGAGATATCATGATTTCATGTGTTGAACTACATGATCTAGAGAGTGGATTTATTCTCTAAATTGTCATTTAACTCTCATATTTGCATTTCTTTTCTTTTTGTTAGTTAGTTAATTTTCTAATTTTATAGCTTAACATTCTCTTCAACTTTGGTTTAATTTGATTGAATAGAATTTTAAAATCATTAATTCCCTACGGTTCGACCCGTATTCGCCACGTGCTACATTCGTACACCGTGCGCTTGCAGTATAAATTTTATTTCAAAATTCGTTCGACGGTTTTCTAAACCGATAGAATTTCCGTCGACGAACAAGTTTTTGGCGTCGTTGCCGGGGAATTTCTTTGATTTTATTATACGATTCTTCGGATTATTTTTGTTTGATTTTTGTGTGTTTATTTTGCGTGTTTGTTTAATTTTTGTGTGCCATTTGTTAGTGTGCTTGTTTCTTATTTTCTAGTTGTTTTTGCATTTAAATATATATATATATATACAAAAAAATTATGGTGTGATTTGTGTTTGCGTGCTTGTTTTCTAGTTTTATTTGCATTTGCATAAAAAAAACATACAATTTCTAAAACATTTTATTTTATTCCAAGTTACAATTTTCATTTTCTGTTTTTACAATTTTCTTTTTCAACCTTACATTTGCATCTTCTGTGCATACATATATTTTCAGTGCACTGTTACATCAACTCTCTGTTCTATATTTCCTCAAAATAAAAACATTACATTTCAGTTCCATATTGCCTTTTCCATCACAACACATTACTGCTTCAAAACCATCCCTGTTAGCTTGCTCTTCACCACCACTGTCTTTCAACATCAACTACAACCTTCCACTTGGCCATAGCATTTCCTCCGACCTACTTCATCGCTGCCTGACTCAGCAACATCTCCCACTTTAACAACACTTCAGTTGCAATCATACACTTTCTGTCAACCTCCCTTCGATTCACATTGAATATACTGACTACATTGCTTCCTCCCCTATGACATTGCAACTTCATTCATCAATATACTGCTCGCATATCAAACCACATCAAACATCCACGTTCTCCCATCACAGTTTACTTTCCATCCCCTTACTACTTCACAGCAGTATCTCCACCAAATCACTAAACAACCCCTACTGCTTGCCTACCACTACTATCTGCTCACCATCCCCGTCATCTTTCTTCTTGCCTCTGCCACAATCACTTCACAGTTCATATCCCAAACATCACCTCCTCCTTCACATAACCACCAAAAACCCAAACCTCTGCCTCAACAGTCTTCAAAATCCCAAATTCCCACTGTCGTAAGTCCCTCCACCTCACCACAACCATAGTACGACCCCCTTTAAAATCACCGCGACTTTCCTCTCGATTCCATCACCTCGAACTCAGGCCGCAACCGATAGCAGGCTCCAGCTAGCCCAAATCCCCAAACTACAACAGCCTCGTCAACAATCGAATTCGAATCATCGCAACCTCTCAACCACCGTGACAATCCCCTAAACTCACCCAACTTAATCTTCATTATCATCTGCTTGCAAACCATAGTAGGCGCCCACCTCATCGCTGAAATCGAACAACCCAAACCGAAGCCTGAACCATCGCGACCCTAACCGCAGATTTTTATTTCGCATTTCTTTTTTTTTGGATTCGTGAACTAGAATTGGATTTCATTAGAGAAAGGCAAATTGGATTTGGTTTTGTTTTCTTTTGATAAGCGTTTTTACAGAAGAGAAGGAAGTAGGCGTCTTTTGTTTTAACTGTAGTTGTTTGTGTTTTCTTTTGTTTAGTGGGTATTGGGCCTATTGGGCTAAGTTATTGTTTTGTTTTGTTTTATTTCAAACCTTTTGTGTTTTCTTTTGTTTAAACATATTTAAAAAAAACAAAAAAAAAGAGTAATAATAACAAATTGTTTTTGGTCTTATTTATTTACTGAAATTGGTTTTGGCAAATTGTTTGTTTTGGTTTCAATTTTTTTTAGTTTCTTTCTCTTAAAAAAATATAAAATAAAAATAAAACTGTGTGTGCATGTGTGTGTGTGTGTGTGTGTGTGTGTGTATACCTTGTTTTTATTTCCAGGTTGCAGAAGCAGATAAAGAACAATAAGTGGATTGCGCTACTAAGCTTGCCGGAAAAAAAACTGCTTGCTCTATCTCTTGTTTTTATTTGCTTTGCATAGTTGTTTGCATAGTTTGTTTGCTTGCATTTAAAAAAAAATTTCAAAAACCAAAAACAAAATCCATTCATAGTTGCATTGTTAATACACGTTTAATTTCTGCTTTGCATTTCATCATAGAATTTGTTAATAATAACGGTTAGACATCGATAACACTTAATTGTATATTAACAATTTGTCTTCTTTGAACAGTTTAATTTCTTGGTGTCTAGGCTACGGCAGAGTAATAACCATTTATAAATATTACGGTGATTCGTAAATATTATAGTGGTCGTTCCTCTGAAGATACTTAAACCTTCGACTGCATTGCTACGGTGATTCGTGGTTCACCGATAACCCCTGCCCGTTACCTGGCTGAGAACTATCTTGTTGATTTAAGACAATTTGTGATTATACAATTTTGGGTTAACTTAGGATAAATCATTTGTAATTAACCACTGCATTCATTTAGTTGCATTAGTTCATGCATATTTAAAAAAAAACAATAAAAAAAATCAAAATCCAAAACTAAAAAAGAATTTGTAAATATTCCTTTTCCTTTTAAATATATTTTAATCCTTTTTCTTTGAAATTTATAAAATCCAAAAAAAAAATCTTTTCAAAAGCCAAAAAAAATTTGAAAATCCAAAAACAAAACAAAAATCAATTTTCCATTTTGAAAAATAAATTCTCTTTGTAAATATTTTTTGCTTAATAAAAAAAAACCAAAAAACATTCTTGAAAATATCAGAATTTCCATATTCGCTTGAATTTTACAATAGTTGTGAAAATCAGTATAATCCATATGATTTCAGTCCAAATTCGTATGGATATTTTAACAACAACTATTCTGTAAATAATTCAAATTTCGAACAACAAAATTTTCAAAACAATGACCAACCTTCGACTCTTGAAAATAACATTGAAATGATTTCATCTTTACTCGAACTTTCTACACGACAAAATCAAGAGATAAATGATTTATGTAATTCTTATGTAACGACCCGTATTTTACGTGTCGATATATCGTAGAATTTACAGGTCGTTAGTGTTATGTTATCCCTAGCCTAAGTCGTATGGGAGGTTAACTCGTGTGTTGTTTGGGTTGTAAGGAAGATATCTCGTGTAGGCAACTTAAGCTTAGGTCGTGTGAGAGTAGGTCGAGTGGAGCGACCTATATGTTTGGACGAGTTAGCGTGTTAGTGCTAACGAGTTAAGGCTTAAGGAATTACGAGCTAACGTGTTAAGTGTTGAGTCGTGTTCGAGTTAATAGGGTTTTAAGTCATTAACGAGTTATAAGAGTTAGTGAGTTAGTGTGCTACGACTTAATGGTTTGGGATGAGTTAAGGGCTAGCGACTTAAGGTTTTGACCGACTTAGGGGCTAGCGAGTTAGTGTGTGAGCGAGTTAGGTGGAGCAGCGGCTTATGAGTTAAGTCGTTGGCAACTTAAGGTGTTAGGTCATTAAGAAGTTAAGTCGCGGCATCGTGGATCTGCATTCATTTTAAGTCGCGCAGCTTTAGGACCGTTAGATCGTGTGTGCAACTTAGTTGCTCGCTGTGTCGTAAGTCGTAACTCGTTTACGAGTTAGCGGATCTGCGTTCTTTTTAGGTCATAGGGATTGTGAGCCGTTGGATCTTATAGGTTGTAGAGGGGCTTTGGAGTTAGGTCGTTAACGACCTAGTTAACCCGAGTTTTGGTTGAGTCGTTGGTACGAGTTAAGGCCTTAGGTCGCCTAAGAGTTAGGTCGGCACATGCTAAGTCGTTAGCGACTTAATGATAGGTCGCAACTCGTGTTTCCTGTTAGGTCGTGAGCCTATTAGCGTTAGGTCGTGACATTTATAAGTCGTTTCCCAGTTGAGTCGTTGGGTTTGATAAGTCGTAAGCCGTTGAGTCGTTAGGTCGTGAGTCGTGGGAATTTTGGGTCATGAGTCGTAACATGTTAGGTCGGCAACGACCTAAGACCGAGCGTGAGTTATGGACTGAGCGACCTAGGGGGGGGCGATTCAGCCTATAAATACGTGACCACTTGTGCACTTTTTGGCACCGGATTTTGAAGCAACGAAGTGCTGCCATTTTGAGAGCTCGACTACAACATTTCTTCATCTCCTTTTCTCCATTCCAATCTAGTTCTAACATCCATCCAAGATCGAAGATTCAAGGGCCAAAGTTGAAGATCTTCATCCGTTCGAGTGAGATTTCATCGATTGAAGCGAGATTTTGCCGGATCAAGCTTGGGTATTTGCTGTCCAGATCTGAAGTGGGTTTCTTTTGAAGTGTTTGGGTGATTCGGTAAGTGGTAGTTATCTCTCACGCGGACCCGAAGGAGTATATTGGATTGTTGGCTTGTTTGAGTGTTAAAGTTAGAGATTTCATGCATTTTTCTTGGTTCCAAGACTAGATTCATTACTTTTGAAGATGTTTATCTATGCAAGTTCAATTAACAAGTTATAGAGACAAAACCCATGTTTTATATTTGATAGATCTATGCTAAAATCTATGATTTCATATATGTTAGACTTATGCTCATTTATTTACGAAATTGCCATTATAGTTGATATTGCTTGATTAGATCTTGTTTGGATGCTTGATTGTTTGGATGCATGATTGATTTGATTGTCTCGAGTTAGCTTGTAGTTGATTTGGGACAAGATGGTTGAAGATGATTCAAAAGCTAAGTGGAAAGGCTCTTGAATGGTGAAAGCTGCTGTGGCATATGAAGCGGATGATGAAGCTCATATGGATGGGTTCGAGGACTTTGCTATAGTTAGAGGAAGCAAAGTATGATGACGAAATGGACTTTGCCATGATATGTTAAGGAGAGCATGATGAGATGGACTTTGCTAAGATGCGTTGGAGCAAAGCATGATGTGGAAGCCTTGGTTTAATCCAGACGGGATCATCCCAAGCATGTTGATTACTCGATGATGCGGTTCGAGTTGGTGGATAATGGTGGCTCGAGAGGTGCTTGAGCTATAATGGGAATAGTCGTCGAGGAGGATGACTAGAAGGCTGAGATCTTATCATTATTGAAGGTTCTAGCAAGCTCAAAGCAAGAGTACGTTGGGTAGATCCGTTATACCCAGGCGTGGGTCATGATGACGTGCTAGTACTCTGGGTAGATTCGTTATACTTAGGCACGGGTCACGAGGACGTGCGGAGTTATGTCTAGAACCGGGGTTGCCATTAGCCCTTGACGGATGTTTGAAAGATGAGTTGGTCATTCAATTAACGATAAAATCAAGGCAATGATAACAGTGATAGCCGGAGTCATGGATGTTTGGTTGTATCATCATTCGGTCTCAAGAGCGGTGTTTTCTAGGTGCTTATTTGATCTTGGTTTAGGCCTTGGGGGTTTGTATTTGGAAAACATCGACCTTGACTCGAGTGATTATTGCTTTACTTTAATTATCTGCTTTGCTATGCTTGCTTCTCCTTAGTGTGTGTCTAGGGGCTATCACTGTAGAAAGAGGCGGAGTGGGATGATTTGGGTTCCTATTCCTTTTATCCCTTATGCTCTTTTGGTATGTTTGATAGTTGATTTACTGCTCACTAAGACTCTGTCTGACTCAAGGTTTTATGTCTCCTCTTATTACCTTGGGCTGTTCATCCATGTTTGGGATGGGCAGACTAGGTGACAGGTGACAGGTGCTGATCTTAGTGGCTCACGCTAATGATGACGAAGACGAGCAGGAGGCTTTGCATATTATTTTCATATTCTATGTACTGGATCTTCCGCTGTTTGTTGATTACTCTGAGTGCTATGTAGTGAGGCTTCTTGTATTCATGATTCAGACCATGTATAAAGCTATTATGATTAGATGATGATATTCTGTTCTATGCGAGCTTCACTATATTATATTTCTCTATTGTATTTTATCCATGCGCTGTGAGTTTTACGATAGAGTCTGCGATGTTTATTCTACCCTTGACTATCGTCCATGGCTGCCTGGCACACTTTCAGCGCATTATTTCCTTGTTTTGGTGCGGGAGTCATGGGCGGTCGTCACATTTGGTATCAGAGCCTTGGTTAATCGATTTTAGCCAACGCTCGCTGACGTGACTACGTATGAGAGGCGTAATTGTATTTTGATGAATGATTACTATATATAATATAGTAATTTAGAAGGATTTGAACTCCTTATGCAGTTGTTTCTCAAGGTGTTCTAAGTCATTCCTTTTTGTAGATATTAAGGATGAGTCGAAGAGGGAGACCAGCTGCAAGGGAAGGCCGTGCCGCTGAAGGAGTTGCTAATTATGGAGCTATGTTTGAAGCTATGATGACTTCTATCATGAGAAGGATACCAGCTCCAGGGCCATCTGTAGATGTTGGAGTTCAAGTTCGAGCTCCAAGATCGGTGGATTTTGCTAAGTTGTGTAAGGACTATACTGCTCTTGGAGGAAAGGTTTTCTTAGGGACGGAATCGACCATTGAAGTGCAGAGATGGATGGATGCTTGTAGGAGGATCTTTGGAGATTTAGGAATTGAGGATGCAACTAAGAGGAAGCTTGCATCGAGACAGCTTCAAGGGAGAGCTGCTGATTGGTGGAATTCTATCACCATAGACACTCCAGAAGAAGAGATTACTTGGGAGCAATTCCAAGTTAGATTTGAAGCCAAGTTTATCTCTACAGCTCAGAAGTCTGTTTTGTTTAAAAAGTTTGTTAAGCTCAAGCAAGGTGGGAAATCGGTTCTTGAGTACGTTTCTGAGTTTGAGGCCTTGTCCAAGTATGCTCGGTCGTATATTGAATCTTCTTATCAGAAGAATGAGAAGTTTGTGACAGGCTTGGACAGTTATCTTGGAAGGCAGTTGGTGGATCATCTGGACGATCCATTTGAGAAGCTGGTGGAGAAAGCTCTCAGGCACGAGAGTTTGTTTCCTAAGGAAGTATCTGTTGTTGCTGTGACCAAGGAGGAGTCTAAACCACAGCAGGGTGGAAACAAGAAGAGGAAGCAGCAACAACAGAAGGGTAAGGATGGTCAGAAGAAGCTGAAGGGGGAAAAGACCTGCTATAATTGTCGGCGGAAGGGCCATCTCTCCAAGGATTGCAAGAATCCGAAGGTGTTGTTGAAGTGCTACAACTGTGATAAGCCGGGGCACATTAAGAAGAACTGTCCGGAACCGATAAAGGACAGGCAGGTTGTGCAAGCTTATGCTTTGGGGGCTGTCCCGTCATCTTCAAAAGCTCCTACTACTGAAGAGAAGGGGAAGAATGTGGTGGTTCAAGGTACTCTTTCTATTTGTGGTGTTCCAGTTAGAGTGTTGTTTGATACTGGAGCGTCGCATTCTTTTGTTTGTGATGATTTGGTAGGCCGGTTAGGTTTGAAACCGGATATTGTTGATAGGCCATTGGTAGTGACAAATCCAGTTGGGGGTTCGTCATGTCTGTGTATGATGTGCCATGGTCTAGTTGTGTCGAGTCATGATTGCTCGTTTGTTTGTGATTGCTTTGTTCTGAACTTTGCGGGGTTCGGAATTATTTTGGGTATGGACTGGCTTAGGAAGTATGCGGCAAGGATTGATTGTGAGAGGCTGGAGGTAACAGTCGGGAATGTGGAAGGGCGAAAGGTTGTGATATGATGTAAGCATGAGGAAGGCGTCTTCATGAGCTTCATGTATTCGCTGGTTGTTCCACGGGATGGACTGTCATCGGTGCCAATCGTGAATGAATTCGAGGATGTCTTTGACGAGGTCAAAGGGTTACCGCCGCATAGAGAGATCGAGTTTCGTATTGATCTAGTTGAGGGAGCCAGACCCGTTGTGATGCCTCTTAGGCGGATGGCGCCTAGGGAACAGCAAGAGTTGAAGGTGCAAGTTGATGACCTTTTACGGAAAGGATTCATTCGGCGTAGTGTGTCCGAATGGGGTGCACCAGTTGTGTTCACAACCAAAGTGGATGGATCGTTGAGGTTGTGTGTTGATTATCGTGAGCTGAATAAGGTGACTAAGAAGAACAAGTATCCATTGCCGAGAATAGATGACTTGTTTGATCAGCTTCACGAGGCTAAGGTGTTTTCTCAGATGGATTTGGCAACGGGATTTCACCAGTTAAGGGTGGCGAAGGATAGTGTGCCGAAGACTGCTTTTAGGACACCATCCGGTTTTTATGAGTGGCTGGTAATGCCGTTTGGATTGACTAACGCACCAGCATATTTTGTGGATCTTATGAATAGAGTGTTCAGAGATCAGTTGAATAAGTTCGTGCTTGTGTTCGTGGATGATATTCTGATTTACTCCAGAACTGAAGAAGAGCACAAGACGCACTTGAGGATTGTTTTGGAAATCTTGCGGAAACATCAGCTGAAGGCTAAGTTTTCGAAGTGTCACTTCTGGAAGAGTGAAGTGAGATTCTTAGGCCATGTTATCTCTGGAAATGGGATAGCAGTTGATCCCGCTAAGGTGGCAGCAATCCAGGATTGGGTTGGACCTAAGAATGCATCTGATGTGAGAAGTTTTCTTGGATTAGCAGGATATTATCGTCGGTTTATCAAAGACTTTTCCAAGATAGCTGCACCATTGACAGGATTGACGAAGAAGAACCAAGTGTTCAGTTGGGACGCTAAGTGTGAACAAGCTTTCGTAATCCTGAAAAAGCGACTGACAAGTGCTCCTGTTTTGACCATTCCTAGTGGGAATGATGAGATGGTGGTTTACACCGATGCATGTGGTAATGGACTTAGAGCAGTGCTAATGCAGAAAGATAAAGTTGTTGCGTATGCTAGTCGACAACTGAAGCCGCATGAAAGGAATTATCCGACACATGATTTGGAGTTAGCGGCGATTGTATTTGCTTTGAAGATGTGGAGACATTATCTTTTGGGAGTTCGATTCGAGTTGTTTACGGATCATAAGTCGTTGAAGTATCTGTTTTCCCAAAAGGATTTGAATCTTCGGCAGCAACGGTGGCTAGAGTTCTTAGCATAGTATGATTTTGGTATAGCTTATACTCCGGGAAAAGGGAACGCAGTAGCTGATGCGTTGAGTCGAAGACATGCAGGATTGGGAGCCATGTTTTCGGAATGGAAGAGTCTCGAGTATTTGGCTGGATTTGACTTCAGGCCTAGATGTGAATTGGAACCTGAAATGTTGGCAAACTTATCGATAAGACCTACTCTTGTGGAAAGGATTGGCGAGAGCCAAAAGCGAGACGATAAGCTTGTCAAGATTATCCGTGACTTGGAATTTGGATTGGAACTAGGGAAGGATAAAGGATTCGAAGTCGATCGAGAGGGTTGGCTTTGGAAGCAAGGACGACTAGTTGTTCCCGATGTAGATGGATTGAGAGATGAAGTTCTTAGAGAAAGTCATCACTCGAAGTTGACAATTCATCCAGGTGGAAATAAGATGTATCGGGATATGAAGAGAACCTATTATTGGGAAGGCATGAAGAAGGATGTTGGAAATTTTATTTCCAAGTATATGAACTGCCAGTTGGTGAAAGCTGAACAGAAAAAGCCCAGTGGATTACTTCAGCCATTAGAAGTTCCTACATGGAAGTGGGAGCAGATATCGATGGATTTTATCGATGGACCTAGAACCAGAGCAGGGAATGAGGGGATTTGGGTCATAGTAGATCGTTTGACCAAGAGTGCAAGATTCATTCCTGTTCGATCGACTAGGACTGCATCGAAGTTGGCTGAGTTGTATGTTAAGTGGATAGTTCGATTCTATGGTGTTCCGAAGAATATAGTGAGCGACCGAGATCCTTTGTTCACTAGTGGATTTTGGAAGAGCTTCCAGGAAGTTTTGGGAACTAAGTTGTGTTTGAGTACAGCTTATCATCCCCAAACAGATGGTCAGACTGAGAGAGTCAACCGAGTTTTGGAAGATCTTCTCAGAGCTTGTGTTTTGGATTTCGGAGGATCGTGGGAAGATCATCTTCATTTGGTGGAGTTTGCGTACAATAACAGTTACCAGTCAAGCATTGGTATGGCACCGTATGAAGCGCTGTATGGAAGACCGTGTAACTCTCCGACATGTTGGTTGGAAACTGGAGAAAAGCTGATACTTGGGCCAGAGATGATTCGACAGACTTCAGATTGTATAGGGATCATTCGGCAACGAATGAAGGCAGCCCAAGATCGTCAGAAAAGTTATGCCGATAAGCGTCGTAAAGATTTGGAGTTCGACGTAGGTGATATGGTTTTTGTGAAGATTTCTCCTCTGAAGAATGTTATTCGATTCGGGAAGAAAGGAAAGTTAACCCCAAGGTTTGTTGGACCATTCCAGATCATCGAGCGAATTGGAAAGCTCGCTTATAGATTGGAGTTACCGGAAAAGATGTCGGGTGTGCACAATGTTTTTCATGTATCATATCTACGAAAGTATGTGCACGACTCGAATGCAGTGGTTTCTGCTGATAGCTGTGAAGATTTGGAGGTTGATCCAGTGGTTACGAGACCTCGTAAGCCGCTCCGTGTTGTTGAAACCGATACGAAACAGCTTAGGAGGAAGACGATTACGTTGCTCAAGATACAATGGAGTGATGATGTTAACGACTGTACGTGGGAGAAGGAAGAGAGGATGAAGGCAGCTCATCCTGAACTCTTCAAGGTATGGCCCTAAGGTGTCGTGACATCTCATGAATTTGTAACTTGATTCTGATCTTAGAATTCTGCATGCTAGGTTAGAAATTGGATGCATGATTTGTTGATTGCTATGGATGGTAGGCATGCAGAATAGCTTTGATTGCTGTTGTTTGTTTGGAATTTCGGGGGCGAAATTCCTAAGGGGGAGAGAATGTAACGACCCGTATTTTACGTGTCGATATATCGTAGAATTTACAGGTCGTTAGTGTTATGTTATCCCTAGCCTAAGTCGTATGGGAGGTTAACTCGTGTGTTGTTTGGGTTGTAAGGAAGATATCTCGTGTAGGCAACTTAAGCTTAGGTCGTGTGAGAGTAGGTCGAGTGGAGCGACCTATAGGTTTGGACGAGTTAGCGTGTTAGTGCTAACGAGTTAAGGCTTAAGGAATTACGAGCTAACGTGTTAAGTGTTGAGTCGTGTTCGAGTTAATAGGGTTTTAAGTCGTTAACGAGTTATAAGAGTTAGTGAGTTAGTGTGCTACGACTTAGTGGTTTGGGATGAGTTAAGGGCTAGCGACTTAAGGTTTTGACCGACTTAGGGGCTAGCGAGTTAGTGTGTGAGCGAGTTAGGTGGAGCAGCGGCTTATGAGTTAAGTCGTTGGCAACTTAAGGTGTTAGGTCGTTAAGAAGTTAAGTCGCGGCATCATGGATCTGCATTCATTTTAAGTCGCGCAGCTTTAGGACCGTTAGATCGTGTGTGCGACTTAGTTGCTCGCTGTGTCGTAAGTCGTAACTCGTTTACGAGTTAGCGGATCTGCGTTCTTTTTAGGTCATAGGGATTGTGAGCCGTTGGATCTTATAGGTTGTAGAGGGGCTTTGGAGTTAGGTCGTTAACGACCTAGTTAACCCGAGTTTTGGTTGAGTCGTTGGTACGAGTTAAGGCCTTAGGTCGCCTAAGAGTTAGGTCGGCACATGCTAAGTCGTTAGCGACTTAATGATAGGTCGTAACTCGTGTTGCCTGTTAGGTCGTGAGCCTATTAGCGTTAGGTCGTGACATTTATAAGTCGTTTCCCAGTTGAGTCGTTGGGTTTGATAAGTCGTAAGCCGTTGAGTCGTTAGGTCGTGAGTCGTGGAATTTTGGGTCATGAGTCGTAACATGTTAGGTCGGCAACGACCTAAGACCGAGCGCGAGTTATGGACTGAGCGACCTAAGGGGGGGGGGGCGATTCAGCCTATAAATACGTGACCACTTGTGCACTTTTTGGCACCGGATTTTGAAGCAACGAAGTGCTGCCATTTTGAGAGCTCGACTACAACATTTCTTTATCTCCTTTTCTCCATTCCAATCTAGTTCTAACATCCATCCAAGATCGAAGATTCAAGGGCCAAAGTTGAAGATCTTCATCCGTTCGAGTGAGATTTCATCGATTGAAGCGAGATTTTGCCGGATCAAGCTTGGGTATTTGCTGTCCAGATCTGAAGTGGGTTTCTTTTGAAGTGTTTGGGTGATTCGGTAAGTGGTAGTTATCTCTCACGCGGACCCGAAGGAGTATATTGGATTGTTGGCTTGTTTGAGTGTTAAAGTTAGAGATTTCATGCATTTTTCTTGGTTCCAAGACTAGATTCATTACTTTTGAAGATGTTTATCTATGCAAGTTCAATTAACAAGTTATAGAGACAAAACCCATGTTTTATATTTGATAGATCTATGCTAAAATCTATGATTTCATATATGTTAGACTTATGCTCATTTATTTACGAAATTGCCATTATAGTTGACATTGCTTGATTAGATCTTGTTTGGATGCTTGATTGTTTGGATGCATGATTGATTTGATTGTCTCGAGTTAGCTTGTAGTTGATTTGGGACAAGATGGTTGAAGATGATTCAAAAGCTAAGTGGAAAGGCTCTTGAATGGTGAAAGCTGCTGTGGCATATGAAGCGGATGATGAAGCTCATATGGATGGGTTCGAGGACTCTGCTATAGTTAGAGGAAGCAAATTATGATGACGAAATGGACTTTGCCATGATATGTTAAGGCGAAGTATGATGATGAGATGGACTTTGCTAAGATGCGTTGGAGCAAAGCATGATGTGGAAGCCTTGGTTTAATCCAGACGGGATCATCCCAAGCATGTTGATTACTCGATGATGCGGTTCGAGTTGGTGGATAATGGTGGCTCGAGAGGTGCTTGAGCTATAATGGGAATAGTCATCGAGGAGGATGACTAGAAGGCTGAGATCTTATCGTTATTGAAGGTTCTAGCAAGCTCAAAGCAAGAGTACGTTGGGTAGATCCGTTATACCCAGGCGCGGGTCATGATGATGTGCTAGTACTCTGGGTAGATTCGTTATACCTAGGCACAGGTCACGAGGACGTGCGGAGTTATGTCTAGAACCGGGGTTGCCATTAGCCCTTGACGGATGTTTGAAAGATGAGTTGGTCATTCAATTAACGATAAAATCAAGGCAATGATAACAGTGATAGCCGGAGTCATGGATGTTTGGTTGTATCATCATTCGGTCTCAAGAGCGGTGTTTTCTAGGTGCTTATCTGATCTTGGTTTAGGCCTTGGGGGTTTGTATTTGGAAAACATCGACCTTGACTCGAGTGATTATTGCTTTACTTTAATTATCTGCTTTGCTATGCTTGCTTCTCCTTAGTGTGTGTCTGGGGGCTATCACTGTAGAAAGAGGTGGAGTGGGATGATTTGGGTTCCTATTCCTTTTATCCCTTATGCTCTTTTGGTATGTTTGATAGTTGATTTACTGCTCACTAAGACTCTGTCTGACTCAAGGTTTTATGTCTCCTCTTATTACCTTGGGTTGTTCATCCATGTTTGGGACGGGCAGACTAGGTGACAGGTGACAGGTGCTGATCTTAGTGGCTCACGCTAATGATGACGAAGACGAGCAGGAGGCTTTGCATATTATTTTCATATTCTATGTACTGGATCTTCCGCTGTTTGTTGATTACTCTGAGTGCTATGTAGTGAGGCTTCTTGTATTCATGATTCAGACCATGTATAAAGCTATTATGATTAGATGATGATATTCTGTTCTATGGGAGCTTCACTATATTATATTTCTCTATTGTATTTTATCCATGCGCTGTGAGTTTTACGATAGAGTCTGCGATGTTTATTCTACCCTTGACTATCGTCCATGGCTGCCTGGCACACTTTCAGCGCATTATTTCCTTGTTTTGGTGCGGGAGTCATGGGCGGTCGTCACATCTTATTTGTGTAATAACTCGAATCAAGGATTTCAAAATTTGAATTCAATTCAAAATTCAAACGATTATGATTATAACCCCTGCCAATTTAATTTCGAACTCCAAAATGAATTTCAAACTCAATATGAAAATGAGAACAGCTTTTCAAACGAATTTGGCAATGGGAATAATCTTAACCATGTTACGAGTGAAAATTTTTGTTCTCAACAAATCCAAATCGAAAATTCTCAATTTAATAACTACAAATTGGATTTTGTTGAACAAATGAATGAAATTTACGATGATCACACGGATTTGTTGTTTGAAACTTATATGAAACAACGTGAACAACAAAATCAAATCTCAACGTGTGATGAGTCAAGTGATAATCCATCTTTTACCATAATTGATGATTTTCAAACAACAACTTTTGAAACTGAAAATAACAATCTTAATGAAGTTGTTAAAAACACGGTAATTGAGTTGGATTTCAATTCTTTTGAGGGTGCGAAAGTCGATTTAAAATTCGATCTCCCTTTTCTCGATTTCGAAAATTTGAATACAACAACTTTGGATTTTGAACTTGAGATATGTAATAAAGTTGTTGATAATCCAACAAAGGAAGATGAATTTAACGAACACGAATTTTTTGGAATTTTGGATGACGAGTTGTTAAATTCCGACGGGGAAGATGAAAATCATCATCTTGATTTTGAAATCAATAACTCTGAAAATGTTTTCAATAATAAACTTGAATTTCAATTTGGTGAAAATAAATGTGAATTTTAATCAATTGTTTTATCAACCCCAAAAATTATTGAAAACAAAACAACTCGTTTAATTTTTAATAAAAAAAATTTATTTTTCCAAATCGACAATCAACTTCAAAATCTTTTATGATTTCGTTTTTCATGCTTAAGCTGTGTCTCACACATTTGATGAGACAAATGAATCGGTCTTTAGAAGACCGTTTCATGTACTTTTTGGCTGTATACTTTCTCATCTCATGTAAATAATAATCTTTCATGTAAATATTGGATTTTTATTTTTATTTTTCTCCTTCCACTTGAGTTGACTGTGGGGACACAGTCAAAATCAAGTGTGGGGGGAGACTCATCTTCATTTTTTGTTTTTTTTTTGTTTTTTTTCTTGGTTTATTTTTTCTTTAAAATCATAAAAAAAATTAATTAAAAAAAATCCCAAAACCAAATTTTCTTTTGATTTATTTTTAAAAGAAACACTATAAGATAAATATATGGCTTTGGTTTATTAAATTGAAATTTTTGAAAATTTATTGGTCTTAACAAAAATAAAAATGAAGTTTGATTACAAATAATAATGGTTTAACTAGTATATAGGAAGATTAATACGTGTTAATTATGAAGTACATCCTAATTGAAAATCTTTGTTTTAAAAAGTGGTTGATATGAAGTAAAGGATATAACATTTTTTTGTCTTCTAAGTTAAAAGCTGCTAAGATGATTTTGCAAAACTCCCTCTCAAAAAAAATATAAAAATAAAAAATAATAACATCCAAATATTCACTCTCATTTAAAAGTCCTCACGGTTATGCAGGGGTGATTACTTGGAATTTTTGATTATGTGCTTTCATACTCATTTAAAAGTCCTCACGGTTATGATGTATGGAACACATGTAAAAAAAAGACTTAATAAAAACCACCTACGGTCGATAGTGTATGCATAAAAGTGTGTGCACTCGCCATGCTCTGTACTCCCCTCACATAAGCTCGAAAGGCAGTGCATGGGTGCTATATCTGGCCTCAGTTTACCTGAGCTAGGTGTGTAATTTTTCTTGCAAATAACGAGAGAGCAAGCAATTGAAATCCTAGCACTATTTTTACTTATTTGATTTGATTTGTTATTGAAAAGAAATGAAAATACCACTTTGATAAACTTTGATAATAAACTATGGATCCATTTTATAATTACACTTTGTTATCAACCGAAACAACAAATTAAACTATTGTCTATTTGTTATGATAACTTGATTTTTGTTGGAAATTTTGACTAGTAAATGACATAACTTTTCAAGATAATATTCAAAACATATATTTAACTTATTCTTGTCGATTTAAAAATAAATCCTTCATTTGTAAATATTTAAAAAAAATTTAGCATCCATCTCTTTGTAAGTAAATCTTGAATTTTGTAAATATTTTCATCCTGCATTTGGATTTTGTGGGTAGTATCCGCTGAAAACCCTCACGAGACAACACCCGTCCTACTGGGGACACCCAGAGGTTTAACGGCTTGTTGCATATGCTTAATGCAATCGTGCTTCCTACGAAAACGGATTGATCTTAGTTTTAGTTTATTCGAGGACGAATAAAAAGATAAGTGTGGGGGTACTTGATGTGCACGTAAATGTGCATATTTTTACCACCATATTTATTCTACTTAAATTAAATAAATGATCATATTGGGTATTTTAACTTGTTTTAACCAAAATTCATATTAATTCCAAATTATCACATATCCATCTTCATATAGGGGCAGAAAGGTCATTTGAGTGCATATATTTCTTTGAGAAAAATTAGTTGAAATTTTTTATATATTTTTGTAGGAATTTGGTCTCAAATAGGAGTGGTTTCATTAAGTAATATGCATGCACAAAGAATATAAAGGAATGAAGATGGAAATAATTCAAAGTGAAGATCATGGAGGACCCCACCAATCCACCTACCTTAATGTACAAATTAAAGGCTAAAGCACATGCTTTTGGAGTTAATGGTTTCATGTACACTTAATGGGGTATTAAGACATGTTGATGGTTACTTGGCCTCCACACTTCCTAAGGGGCATTTTGGGTATTCCGAAAAATATGAATTAGGGTTTCATACATGTATAGATACCCATATGTTTCATGTAGCCTCCTCACCTCTTACTTAATTTCCTCTCTTCTCTTAGTCTCTCTTAGGCCCCCTTCTCTTTAGTTTAGTTTAGATCAAATAAAAGAAAGCTCTCTTTCTCTTTTCATGGCTACTTAGTCATTTTTTATTTTATGTAATTTTCTTTTCTTTTTATGCAATGTTAATTAGTGTTTCTTCTTACTTACATGTTCATTTCCTTTCATGCTAGTAGTGTAGATTTACTTTTATGCAAGTAGAATAGTTTTCTTTTCATTTTCTTTCATTTTTTTCTTTCATGTTGTTGCTACATTTGTTAATAAAATGACAAATATGAGAAGCTAAACCCCTTCAATTTAGGGGTAACGAAGCTCTCTAACTAATGTAGCTTCAACATTTTGTTAATTCATGCTCTCTTTTTGTGCTTAATGATGATGATAGAAGTGGTTTTATTTGTTGTTTTTTCTTTGAATTTGATAGTCTATATTGTTGACACCAAATAGGCAATGCTTAAACAATCACTAATACAAATGCCTCTTCATCAATATATGACTATGGCATAAGAAAGCGATTTGAAATTAAAATTTGATGGTATATGTTTCTAATCAATAGTTAATAGGCCATACTTAAATAGATTTCATTCCCATTTTCTTTGTCAAGTTTCATGAAAGTTAGTAAGTGATTTAAGGGGTGTGTTATAGTTTGATGGCTTATGTTGGCTAATCAATAGCTCAAATATATCATACTTATAATAAACACATCAATTAAAACACTAATGACCATAAAAGAGATATCATGATTTCATGTGTTGAACTACATGATCTAGAGAGTGGATTTATTCTCTAAATTGTCATTTAACTCTCATATTTGCATTTCTTTTCTTTCTATTAGTTAGTTAATTTCCTAATTTTCTAGCTTAACATTCTATTCAACTTTGGTTTAATTTGATTGAATAGAATTTTAAAATCATCAATTCCCTGTGGATCGACCCGTATTCGCCACGTTCTACATTCGTACACCGTGCTCTTGCGGTATAAATTTTATTTCAAAATTCGTTCAACGGTTTTCTAAACCGATAGAATTTTCGTCGACGAACAAAAGCCGACAATTACCAAGGAATAAAGGAAGAATTTTAATCGAAAGCTAAGTAGGATTAATCAACAACAAATTTCAAATTCCTTATCAAGGTTAAGGTGAATAATAATTTTCTACAATGTTTATTTTTGTTCTATGATTGTATGGTTTCGAATTTATGATTTAAATTCAATTTTGTGATAAAATAGATGATGATATACTTGAGTTATATTATGATGATTTGTTTTAATTCATAAGCTTATGAATTTGTATGGTTTTAGTACAAAATCGAGAGTATATGATTTTAAATTGCCATGAAAAATTTTTATTTTAAGTAAAACACTTTTTTGAAGATGGGTTTTAATTTTCAGAATTTTTCCAGGATATGAAAATTTTATTATGAATTTTTGATGAAAGATATGATATAATTGAGTTTAAAATTTATTTCGAGAATTTCATTAAGAAATTGGATCTAAAATTTTAATATGTTTGATTACAAGATGAAATCGATTTTCTGTCATTTTGGGGATTTTTCCCAGTTGAATTATTTGAGGAATAAATTATCTTAAAGATGGGTTTTTCTTCAAAATGTCGATTTTTGGTTATATGTAAAGGTTTTAACACAAAAATCCTTTGATATTGGATCTGAATAAATGCAGTAGTTTTAGTTGTAAAGTAACTGAAAAGTTTTCTGGCAGCCAATCAGTAATTTACAAATAGGCAAGTTGTTAAAGAGAAATTACTAAAAGTTGCTACAATTCAGCCTTTAAACCAGAAAAAGGTGTTCCGCCTCTATTAGTAAGGACCTTTTGACGCCTTTAATTTAGCATCGTCCCAATCGAAACCCACACGTTCGAAACCACCATATTCGAAACCAATACACCAGATATCATGGAATGAAGTGAATTGGAAGGAAGGCATAAGCCAGGGTGTCAAAAGGGGTAGCTTCCGATGGGGTCGAAACCTTGCTTTGTTTTCAAAGTTAAAGTCTTGCCTAGTTTTACCTATAGCTTTCGACACAGTCGAAAGTTATGCTTCCAAAAAGGTTTTATAGTCATCTTCGAAGAAGGTTGTCATGTTATGTTAAAGTATTTTCTTTTGAAGGAGCACCTTTTTCCTTTAAATAAATGCTTTCGAAAGGGTAGGTTTCGTCCCAGTCGAAAACAAGCCACCAATCCCCCTTTCGACTGCATTGAAGTCATCTATGTTGTTGAAGGGGTTACTTTTATTTTACTTAAGCCTTTCTCCTGTATGCTTCCGAAAGGGTTTCAGGTTTCGAAGGTGATGGAGTCGAAAGAGGGTTTCGACTCTGTCCTTCGAAGTTTTGACTATTAAAGTCTTTTGCTTTCGACTAAGATGGTTCCGACACCATCAATTTTTTCCCAAACTAATTTTTGTTGGTTTCGAAAGAGATACTTTCATATATAACCATTTTGACCCAAATGATGTTTTTAAAGAGCAAACCCAATACCTTCAAAAGAGGGTACTTTCATTTGTTACGAAGCTCTATATTTTAAAACAAGGATTGATACCATCGAAAGGTATGATAGGTTTCGAAAGAAAATGTTTATTAGTAGCTTTGAAAGATATGTATACAATGTTTTGAAAAGAGGCTTTTGCTTTCGAAGGAGGCTATCCAGAGGTTTCAAAAGAGATGTTTTTATGGTTTCAAACATAAACCCAATCTCAATTTAAAATAAAAACCATGGCATAAATAATTATTTTGAAATGTTATTCACATTGTTAATAACCAATAACTATGTTTTAGGGAAAAGGGCATAATAACCAGTTATGTTGACGTAGTAGTGAAAAATTATCAGATGTTAAAAATTTAACTAAATATATTGGCAGAGGCCAATAGGTTTACGGTAAGCCCATGGAAACTATATGATATTGGCCGGGGCCAATAGGTTTATAGTCAGCCCACGAAAACTATGATTTGATACTGGCATGGGTCAGTAGGTTTGTGGTTAGCCCATGAAAACTATATTTGGATTAAAATATTGACAGTCGACCAATAGGTTACTAGTTAGCCCATGAAAACTAGGATAAGAGATTAAAAAATTGGAGTTACCAATAGGTTCCTAATGATCCTATAAAAACTAAGTAATTGGATAGATAGTCCTTAACATTTAACATGTTAATAGTAACCCTAGAAACTATAAATGAGATAGATAGTCAGAATGAATGGGGATGGGTAATCCAGAATTGATTTATTTGCAAATTATCATAATGTTTTGAAATACTATGTTTTTAACCATTGTGGATGCAGGAGCACAGTATATGGTTTTATAAATATTTTGGGAAAATAGTGAGGTGAAAACCCATTCCGTTAAGTGGCGTGGTCTCACTAGATATCCAAATGGTTTGAGATGGTAAATTATTGTTCATACTACGCTTCATGTCTGACTTGAAGTTTTTATTTTCCACTTAAACTCTCAGGACTCAATTGATTACGAGTAGATTGAGAGTTAAGATTTCTATGTGTTCTTTTAGATGAATAAAATCTTCTGAGGATGTGCAGGAGGAAAGATTATTATTAGAGTTCTTTTATTTCCACTTTGTGTTTTGTTTGTAAAGGCAAATTGTTTTTTTTGCATATCTATATACTCTGATCGACCAAGGGGGCATCTTCATATGTTTCTCTTGGCGTATTTTTTAATAATTATATGTTACCTGAACTTGGTTTGTGAATCAGGATTATGTAATCAATTTGGAATATTTTAAAATGGAATGTAGAATGTGTTTGTTGTCTAAATTTTTTCCATGTTCTTGTGTTTCTATACATCAATGCATCTAATATCGCCGTGTTTGGTCGTCGAGAATTAATAAGTAGCCGTTAGTTTGGGCCTCCAAATAAGGATATGTTACAAGTTGGTATCAGAGCATAGGTTTATGAAACGTTAAAAGAAAGTTAGGAGATTTTCAAAACATAATCCAATGAATTAGATTATAAGATTGGAGTTTGTTTTAACGCTATAGTAACGTACTTGTATTTTTTAACATGGTTATATATATAAGCATGTATCCCCTGGTCCCTTAGACTGTTCTTCGATATTTTACTAAGGCTCATATGTAGATTTACGAGAAAGGAGATATGGAAGTAGGAAACAGAAGAGGAAATCTCGGTAGAGGAAGCACCACAACTAATAGGAATGCCCGGCCCTCTACCAAGAGAAACCCAGGTCGACCGACTAATGCTAATAACAAAAATGCAGAGCCAATATGAGTTCTTGGAATCCATCAGTAGATATGAGGGCAATGTGTCAGTTCTTTACCAGTTTGATGCAAGCTGGACCTGTTGCTAGAAATGGAGGAGGAGCAAATCCCATGGCTCCGGTTGGGAATATTGCTTTGTTGAGTATAGATTACACCAGTTTGGGTGGGAAGCCATTCTTGGGAACAGAGGGTTAGAATTGGCTATTGCATTATGAGTGTATATTTGCCGATTTAGGCCTGAATGATGGGCAAAAAAGGAGGTTAGCCTCTAGGCAGTTGTAGGGGTCAGCACCACACTAGTAGAATAATATTACCGCTAGAGTGCCTGAAGAGCAGTTAACTTGGAATGATTTTGAGACGATATTTGAGAAGAAGTTTGTATCTGAGTTTGCTAAGTCTAAGCTGATAAGGAAATTTATGGATTTAGTACCAGGAGAGATGTCAGTTTTGGAGTATGCTACTAAATTTGAAGAGCTGTCTAGGTATGGATATGCCATTATAGATAATGACATCAAGAGGATGAGAAGTTCATTCGAGAATTGAGGTCTGAGCTTACTAGAATGACCTTGACCCATGTCTGTGATCCTTGTAATATAGTGGTGGATATGGCCATTCGTCATGAGGATTTGCTTGCTTATTTAGTTAAAGAGACGGCGGTGGAGACCCAGGGTTCTCAGGAGAAGAAGAGAAAATTATTTAAGAAGATGGAAACACAGAAGGGAGATACTGCCAAGAAGTCAAAGGCTGAAGTAGTTTGCTATAAGTGTGACAAGAAGGGTCACTTTGCTAACGAATGCTGGTCAGGAAGCCAGTTAGAGAGGACAAAGGAAAGGTTTTGGCTACAGGACCAGCTAGGTGTAACGACCCGTAAACTTACCACTTTGAAAATGGAATATTTAATTTATTTAAATATTCAAATATAGAATTTTCAAACTTAAACAATCAAGTTTTATATGATAAATAAGAATGGTAAACTTATTTTTGACATTGAATAAAGATTTTGGATTTCCATTGTAAAATCGACAAAAGTTGGATTCCAATAATAAAGATAAATATTCATGAATAAATAATTCCTTTTAAATATATATATATATATAATCGATATCAAACTCATTTGATAATAATAGTAATTTAATTTGTAATGGTTTGATAAATATACAAAACTTGTTTTATAAAAATTGACAAATTTCGTCGCATACTGATAAATTGATGTCGTATTTTTACAAATAGATTTGGATGTTATTTTATATTTTATAAGTTAAATATGCTTGTTTTAATTATTTAAAGATAATAAAAAATTTATTTTGAATTTTGGTTTACATAGATAAATAGTTTAACAAAAACGTTAAGATATGACCGTAAAACTTTTTGTTGAAAATCAACCTTTTGTCGATTAAAAGTTATCGCAGCATTATCACACCTTTGTTATCATATTTTAACATATACATTATACATTTTAATAACTAAGCATGTTTACTTTTACTAAATAAAATAGAAAACTTCTAAAAGTCATTAGTAAAAGTATGTAAGAATTAAGAAAAGTAAGAAAAAGTAAACACCAAATCAATATCACATCAAAACCAACATAATTATTATTTTACTTAGCTTAGTTCTTAAGAGATTAAGACATAAAGTGAGAAGTAAAAGGATGATGTTAATTTTTGAAAAAGTAGAGTTTGCTTTAGGTTGAAGTAAAGTTAGTTTGGCAATTTGGTAAGAGGTTATTTTAGTAAATTACCACTTCTTTCTTTTCCTATAAATACCCACCTTCTTCTTCACTTTCATTCACATTTTCTTCTTATTTTCTCAAGCTTATTTAACTTCTTCCTCTTCTTTTTAATGGCTTCCAAGCCATAGGAAAAAATTAGAAAGAGATAATGTCAAAATATTTACAAAATATTCAGAAGAAATCAATGTTCATCCTCTTCAAATCAAACTCATTTTTTCTCCACATTTTACCTTTTTTCTCTCATCCATAACTTCTTCAAAACCGAATAAAAATACAAATTCTTTTTTTTGAATCATGTATTTTTTCAGCGGCAACAAATTTCATGTTGAGCACTTTGTCTCATTCTAAAGTAAAGCATGTCAAAAATCTACTTCTTTCCAGTGCATTTTCTAACCCAGTTTTTAAGCCAGAGAATAAGTTATTTTGTTTGTTCATAATTTGACTATAACTGATCCAAATTAAGAAATTATTTTCTTTAAACCATATAAAATTCCAGTGGCTACAACTTTTATATTGGTCATTTTTTCCAGTTTTGAGGTTTACTATACTTAAAACTCAATTATTTGAAGTGCATTTTCGTGCTTCTTTTTTGTCAATCTGACAATACCTCTTCTTCATTCTATCATATCTTGTTCAAAAATAATCAAAATCAAGTGATTCTTTTTTCTAATTCAAAAGAAAGGAATTTTTAATAACTTTTTAGTTAATAAGTTTTTCAAATTTTGAGAGTAAGAAAGTCAAAAACAAGAGAGAAGATGACCTATTTTTCAGGTCTATTTTTTAGAATTCAAGTTCAAAGCTTTACCGCTTCTTCTCTATATTTTTCGCCAACCTCCATCTCAAGTCTCGGCCAAGCTATTGGAAGAAAGAGAGTGTTGTTTTATAGTGTTTAATGGAGTAGGAATTAATTAGTGAAGTGTTGGTTGATTAGAATGTTGGTAGGAAGTTAATCGCTTTGGTTTATGGTGAGAAACTCTATTTAGCATCTCTATTTGTATATATACATGTTTGATGATGCGTTATGATTTCTATGGATGCTTATATATGCTTTTATCATCAAGTATTGATTGTTTGATATGTTTGTAAAAATTGTTTTACCAAGTCAAGTTGATACACGTCGATAAGCACAAAAGAAATCACTTTCCTTTTGAAAATGAAATGGTGCATTAGAATGCTTAAACCTTTTGGAAATAGTTTTAAAATGAGTGAGAAATGTTTTATAAACATTTTAATACGTTTAAGGAAATAAAGAAAGAAAATCAAGATTTCATCTTGTATATTTTAAAATATGTGCAAATCAATTTTCTAGAAAAATCACGCTTTTGCAGTAAAGTGACCAAATTAAAACTGATATTTTAAATTTTTAAAAAATATGAAATAAATTTTAAGAATCTTTTAAAAATATTTTAAAAGATATTTAAGTTGAAATTATGGATATCTAAATGATATAAAAGTCGTTTTGAAGAATATGGCTTTTAAATACGCTATTTGCAACACTTTTTGCAACGCTTTTCGTAGCAATTTGAAATGTCTTTTGAAATACAGTTTTAAACTTAACAATTCTTTCCTATAAATTTTGTGAATGATTTTAAAAGAATAATTAAGTCATTTAAAGATGATTTGGAAGTTTTAATGAGAGTTTGAATAAATGGGTAAGAGGAACTGTTTATACCACTTAAATAATAAGTGAAGAAGATTGAATATAATAAACCGAGTAATGCGGAAATGACTAGTACATTTGTCCCGCCTGTGATATCTGGGAAGATAAAACAAGATGTTTAACTAAGGTTAGGGATGGAGCAATCGGTGCCCTGAACTTACCTGGCCTATGTTTTCTTTTCTTAGGCGAGGGGTGGAATATATCGAAAGGAAAGCCAGGATGCTCTAAAAGATCATAATTAAGTTTTTCTAAGATAAAAGAAAAGAAATAAATTCTTTGAATTTATTATAAATGGTATATATATAAGATCTATAAAATTGATATTTTATAAATAAAAGTAATGGAATTATAAAAGTGTTTTATAAATATTAAAAATGGGATCATAATCAATATATGGGTTTGCAATTGAAATTAAGAAAGAATTTATAATGGATTTTATAAATAATAAAATTTAAAAGGAATGAATTTGTAAATAAGAGTTTTACAAGTAATCAAATTATAATTGGATTTTGACTTATAAATGAGATACAAATGGAATTTGTTAGTAAAGAAATTTTGTATATGGAAGTTTATAAAATATGAATGGAATTTATAAACACTGTTTTGTAAATTTGAAATCAATTTAAATTGATAAGTTAAATGTGAAAGTTTATTAAAAGAATTATACTTGCGATTTTGGGCAGTGAGTAATCCTTTAAATTGAATGGATGTTCTGGAAAGCGATATTATAAAAAGGAAATATTTTCCCCAAGTTAAAAGTTAAGAAAGAAATCTTTTATCAAGATTTAATAAATGATTTGAGAATATTTTCTCTAAGTTCAAATTTATAACTTGAATAAAAGAAAACTTTGATTAAGATTTAATGAATGATTTGGAAAGGTTTTCCGAAGTAAAAGGGAAAATGATTTGGAAGTATTCCAGGATTTAAGAAAGGTTTAAATAAACGAAATGATTTGATAAATGAGGCTTAATGATTCCATATACATTTGAAAAGAAAATGAAATAAATTGAAAATTATATATCTAAGAAAGATGTTTTATAAAAGTTGAAGTAATTGATTGATGATTGATATCCACATATGAACTTAATATCTTTTAAATCGATAATTGACTTCGAATGTGAAGACATGTTGAAGATGATGATTATTTAAGACCGTGGACCTTCATAGTATGAGGACTGCTTGTTGACTTGCTCTGGGTAGCTTCCATTATAGAGTTATATATAGCAGTGGTCTCCTCGTTGTGGAGATTTTTCGGATTACCAGGACTACTCGTTACGAGTGGTAGTAGGAGATTGCCTTCGGTTTTCCTGTTCTTGGACAGCTTGTATGGATGTTTGTCTGACATTGCATTTCTAATACGTACATTGGTTTTTACAAACGTACATCCATGATGGCGGAGAAGGCAACTTCTCTTAGCTTAACACCCTCCTTGAGACATACGAGCTTAACACCCTCCATGAAGTCTGACATTGCATTTTGTGGAAGGCAATTAGAAGTTAATGGAAATGGCAATGTGGCATTCAGAGATATGATATGTGCTATGTGAAAAGGTAATCGTTGCGTCAAGTCTCATCAAACCGGAAATGATCAAAACAGGATCAGATGCAGCAAGGCTAAGTGGATCATTCCCAAGTAGGGTATGATCATCCCCTTATAGATATATTTCTTCCCGCTATGACGTTCGGGATGTAAATTAATATGGTGTATGGAAACGAGCGCTCGGTTAAAGGTCTATAAAGACCGAGGGATGACATATTTGGTACTATCTAGTTACAGAGGTAAGCCGGTCCTGTATTGGTAGAGGGCGGATGCTCTACGCCTCGGGACATCCATCTAGAGGTGTACCCATTTTGAAAGGTAGATCCTTCACCTGGTCATTTGTATGAAAACCCATTCTCCAATAAGAACTTGTGGTTCTGTTTGTATTAGCGTAATGAATTGCCTCGAAAATGCTATATGGGTAACCATTTCAGATAAGATTAATAATTTATTTGTAAATGCTTTCAAAGAGATGTCATTAGAAATAATATCAAACGTTTTGTATAAAAGTGTTTTAGTTATCATAACGTAAAAACCCGTCCGTGTTTTTGTATGGGCGTGGTCTTATGAGATACTCTTTATTTTCAAAGGATTTTATTCAAATGCTGATATCTGACACTGTCATTTATATTTGAGTTTCTCACGCTGGTTTATCAAGTCTGATTCGGGTATTTTCAATACTCAGGTCAGATCCGAGTAGTTTCAAGTTTAGTCGAAGACAATTAGAGTTTCCAAAGGAGAGCTGAAGATATTCATCTATGTATGACATATTCTATTATCCCCTATGCTTTGTTAGTTTTAGTTAGATGTTTGTCAGCAATTGTGAGGACAGATGTTTATAACTGTCCAAGCTGAATTTAGGTTAGACTCTGATATATGTATTTAAAAGTTTCCGCTGTAAAGATATTATTCAATATTATACGTTATTCCATTCGTGTGAGATTCTGTTCTATCTTATTTTCTATATTACCCTTCATGTTTCGTCTTTTCGTGCAATTTGAGCTGGACGTGTGGTTTATTGTCAATTAAAAGGGTACGGAAAAACAGGCTATGACACTAGGCCTACTGCAGCAGATAACAGAAAGAATATGATGGAAGGTACGCTTTTAATTCAAGGTATTTCAGTTTGAATACTTTCTGATACCGGTGCATCACATTTATTTATATCTCAGTGTTTGCTTGATAGATTATGTCTAGAACACACCTACCTTGTTACTTCCTTAAGGATTGACAATCCGATAGGAGGGTATGCAACTCTAGGGTTAAGACGTGACCAGTTAGAACTTGACTTGTTAGGTCATAAGTTTGCATGCAGTTTGCATGTTATTGATTTCATATATTTCGGGATCATTTTGAGTATGGATTGGTTGAGTAGGTATGAGGATAGAATATTTTGCCAGGATAAGGAAGTATCACTGAGACACCATAATAGTCATAACCGAGTAATATTCTCGGTGAAGAAAACTGACCGAAGTATTTGTACTATGCTTAATACTAGGGAGGTAGGAAAAGAGTTAAGTCAGGTTCAGGTAGCAAGAGAATTTGCAGATGTTTTTGAGCCAGTCATGGACTACCTTCGAAGAGAGCTGTTGAGTTTAAAATTGATTTTGTGACAGGGGCTGAACCTGTAAGTAGACTACCTAGCAGGATGACACTAACTGAGATGAAGGAATTGAAGATGCAGCTAGTGGATCTAGAATGAAGGAATTTTATTAGACCAAGAAGTTCACCTTAGGGAGCGGCCGCGGTGTTTGTGAAGAAACCAGATGAGACGTTAAGGATGTGTATTGACTATTGTAAGTTAAACGAAAGGACAATTAAGAATAAGTATCATTTGCCAAGAATAGATTATATGTTTGATTAGTTGAGTGGAACCAGAGTGTTCTCCCAGTTGGATTTAGCAACAAATTTCCATCAGTTAAGAGTGGCAGAAGGCAGTATTCCTTTGACAACATTTCGAACTAGATATGGTTCATATGAGTGGTTGTTAATGCCATTTGGATTGATGAATGCACCTTCTTTCTTCGTAGATTTGATAAACCGAGTTTTCCGAGAGTACTTGGATAGGTTTGTACTAATGTTTATAGATGACATTCTAGTATACTCTAAGGATGAGAGAAAGCATGAAGTTCGTCTTAGTGTGGTGCTTGAGACATTGAGGTAGAATCAGCTAAAGGCAAAGTTTACCAAGTGTCATTTCTGGAAGAAAGAGGTAAAGTTTCTTGGTCACATGGTTTCAGAGAAAATTTTGTTAGTCGGTCCAGATAAGATCGAAGCAATGAATAATTGGAAAACACCAGAGATAGTGACCGAGATCAGGAGTTTTCTTGGACTTGCTGACTACTACCGGAGATTCATTAAGGATTTCTCGTGGACAACAGCACCCTTAACTTAGTTAACCAGGAAGGAGGTGAGATTTGTTTGGTCCGACAAATGCACGGAGGCATTCCTTAAGTTAAAGCATTTATTGACCAATGCACCAGTATTTGTTGTTACAAATGGAAACCAAGCAACGGTGGTGTATACTAATGCATATGGAACTGGATTAGCAGCGATGTTGATGCGGAATGGTAATGTCATTGCCTACGCATCTAGGAAGCTTAGACCGCATGAAGTTAGATATCCTACTCATGATTTGGAGTTGGTAGCTGTGATCTTTGCATTGAAGATTTGAAGACATTATCTCTTAGGTGAGAGATTTGAGTTGTATACTGATCATAAGTCTTTACAGTATTTATTCTCTCAGAAGGATTTGAATATAAAATACCAAAGGTGGTTGGAGTTTTTAGCTGCTTAAGATTTTGGTACAGAATATACACCAGGGAAAGGTAATAAGGTGGCGGATGCTCTTGGTAGGAAACATCAGAATGTGGTGTTATCTATGTTGGCGGAATGGGCTGATGTAGAAGCATTACCCAGTTGTTGTGTGCAGTTAAGATCGACTGCTGGTTGCCAGAGTCCCGCTAGGGTGTCTTGTTTAGAAGTTTGATCAATATTGATTGAAAAAATTGCTTCTAAATAGAAGGAGGGTCCAATATTTGCTGAGAGTATCAGAAGACTTGAGGTTGGAACAGAGATCGATGATTTAAAGGATTATAGTCTTGACTAGAGAGGGTGGCTAAGAAAGAAGGGACGGTTGTGTGTTCCAAATACGGAAGACTTAAAGAAAGAAGTTCTTGCAGAATGTCATCAATCGAATTTTATGATTCAGCCTGGAGAAACCAAGATGTATCAGGATATGAAGAGGGACTTCTATTGAAAAAGCATGAAGAGGGAAGTTGGCTTGTGGGTTAGATAGTGTGCAAACTGTCAACAGGTGAAAGATGATCATCAGAAACCAAGTGGGTTACTACAGCCTTTAGATATTCCAATTTAGAAATAGGATTCGATATCCATGGATTATATAGACGGGTTGCCAAGATCAAATAAAGGTAATGAAAGTATATGGGTTATAGTGGACAGATTGACCAAGAGTGCCCATTTCATTCCAGTTAAGTCAACCTGAACGACACCTATTTTAGCTAAGTTGTTCTTCAAGAACATAGTTAGACTGCATGGAGTTCCTAGTAGTATAGCCAATGACAGAGATGCATTGTTACCAGTGAATTTTGAAAGAGTCTACAGGAAGTGATGGGTACCAAGCTTAACATGAGTACCACTTATCACCCTCAGACAGATGGGCAGACAGAGAGAGTCAACAAAGTACTCGAAGATTTATTAAGAGTTTGTGTATTGGACTTTTGGTGGATCTTAGGAGGATCACCTATATTTGGTTGAGTTTTCCTATAATAACAGTTATCAGACTAGTATAGGAATGACACCATTTGAAGCTTTATATAAGAGACTATGCAAATCACCAGCATGTGGGTTGGAGACTGGAGATAGATTGGTCTTAGGTCCAGACTTTGTTAGAGAGGCATCAGAGAAGATTGAGTTAACCCAGGGAAGGATGAAGAAAACTCAGTCCAAACAACAGAGTTACGCAGGTAAGAGGCGTAAGGACCTAGAATTCTCAGTTGAAGGTAAGGTTTTCATTAAGGTATCACCTATGAAGAGTGTGTTACGATTTGGAAAGTTGGGAAAGTTAGCCCCAAGTATGTAAGTCCATTCCAAATTATAGAGAGGATTGGGAAGCTCGCATACAAAATAGAGGTGCCGAGGAGTCTAGCAGGTGTGCATAATGTATTTCGTGTGTCTCATCTTCGCAAGTATGTGCATGATCCAAAGACTACTATTCCTTCGACAGGGTTTGATAACTTAGTGGTAGAGCCTAATTTGACTTTTGTTAGACAACCAGTTTGGGTTGTAGCTAAAGATGAGAAAAGATTAAGGGACAAGATAGTTACGTTGGTGAAAGTTTAGTTGAGCGACAATGAGAAGGACTGTACTTGGGAGGTGGAGGGAAGGATTAGAGATACTCATCCTAATCTGCTTTAAGGGTATGCCTATATTAGATTTATCTAGATAGTTGCTAGTTAGTTAGACTGGTAAAGTTGTTAAGAGTTGTTGCAGATGATTCTAGATTTTAAGGAGGGTTTCTATAACATCCCTAATTTTTGATAACATTATTTAGAAGATTTAATTAGATAAATTAAATAGAATAATAATGATAATGAGATTGAGCTTTGAATAAATTATATGGGGTCATGCTTATTAATAAGATAAATGGGCTTTAAATTGGATTAAAGGTTAATTTAATTACACATGGGAATATAAGTAAATTATACACGGCTATACCTTTTTGGAATTGCCCATTCACGTTTCATTTCCACTTTAACAAATGAAAATTCTAAAAACTTAAACCAAAGTCGGCCATTAACAAGGAAGAAATTTATTTTGAGAATCTCAGGAAGAAATTGGGTCTAAATTTTTAATATGTTTGATTACACAATGAAATCGATTTTAGGGGATTTTTCCCAGTTGATTAATTTGGGGAAATAAATTATTTTGTAAGTAGAATTTTATGTAAAATGTCGGTTTTTGGTTATATGGAAAGGTTTTGATGCTAAAATCCTTTTGTGTTGGATCTGAATAAACACAGCAGTTTTAGATGTAAAGTAATCGAAAAGTTTTATGACAGCCAATCAGTGTTTTACAAATAGGCAAGTTGCTGAAGAGAAATTACTAAAAGATGTTATTACTCAACCTTTTAACCAGAAAAAGGTGTTACGCCCCTATTAGTAAGGACCTTTCGACGCCTTTGATTCCACCTCGTCCTAGTCGAAACCCATAAAGTCGAAACCAACATATTCGAAACCAATACGCAAGATATCACTTAGATGGTATGAAGTGGATTGGAAGGAAGGCGAAAGCTAGGGTGTCGAACATGGTAGCTTCCGATGGGGTCGAAACCCTGCTTTGTTTTAAAAAGTTAAAGTCTTGCCTACTTTTACCTATAGCTTTCGAAAAGGTTTTACAATCAGCTTTTGAAGAAGGTTGTCATATTGTGTTAAAGTATTTGCTTTCGAATAAGTACCTTTTTCCTTTAAATAATTGCTTTCGAAAGAGTAGGTTTCATCCCAATCGAAACCAAGCCTTTAATCCCCCTTTCGACTGCATTGAAGTCATCTATGTTGTCGAAGGGGTTTCTTCTGTTTTAATTAAGCCTTTCTCTTGTATGTTTTCGAAAGGGTAGAGGGTTTTGAAGGTGATGGAGTCGAAAGGGGGTTTCGACTCTGTTCTTTGAAGTTTTGATTTTAAGGTCTTTTGCTTTTACTAAGATGGTTCCGGCACCATCAATTTTTCCTCAAACTAATTTTTGTTGGTTTCAAAAGAGATACTTTCGTATATAAACATTTTGACCCAAATGATGTTTTTAAAGAGTAAACCCAATACTTTCGGAAGGGGGTACTTTCATTTGTAAAGAGATAGTTCCTACTAACATTAATGACAAGGACAACTCATTCAAATTCCATATAAATTAAATATTCTAATTTGAATTTAGTTTTGAAATACTAAACGCGACGAGTGTTGAAAATTTTCAAAAAGATTTGGGCTTTCGGTTTTTTTGTTTGGAAGAGAAAGAAGGAAGGAAGAAGAAAGAACTAAGTCCCACATCATAGAAACTTATACAAGATATTAGTATAAATAAAGATTTCTCAAGTGGATGTTGGGGCCTTGGGCTCCCACATGTTTGCTTTGTTGTGAGGAGAGAAGTCATGCAACACCACACGCGCGCCGCCGCCGTCCGTCCGACCGAACCGAACCGGGCCGAGCCGGGTACGGGTTTCGGGTTCGGACCCGAAAATATTTTTGGATCAAAATAAGAACGGTAACGGGCCAGATTTCTGCCCGTTAAGGACCCAAAACCGGAAAATATGAATTTGGATAAAGGGCGGGAATTTGTAACGTTTTCTAAACGTTACAAACTGAATGGACGCAACATTTGAATTGCAATGGTTTTTTGAACTTTGCAAACGAAAGGTCGCGACGTTTAATTTTTGAATCCATTCGCAACAGTTACGAACCGTTGCAAACGATCGCGACGCTTCGCGAATGGACACCTCTTCACGTCTATATATAGAGACGCCCGAAAATAGTTAGATACAGTTTTCGAATCCTCTTCTTCTTCTCCACACAATTCTGCGACGCCCAGAAATCTTTACAGATTGCTTTGTTTTGTGACGCATCCTAGGTGTTGCAAATTCAGAACGCGTTGTAGAATTGTTTTCTTCTTCCTCTTCATTCTTCTCTATACAAATTGCATCATCAGATACAGTTTCTGAAGTGTTCTTGGTCGGATCAAAGTCGTACAAACTTTGAATCCGATTACGCTATTATAGGGCTTCATTGAATCCTGAAAATCGATAGTTCGATAACCCGTTTGTACCTGGTGCATTGAACTATTGTCTGAAAGAATCTACTCCATAGATCCTTGAAGTCAGAAGTACAGCACTGTTTTTATCTCTATCGCCATCAAATCCGCCTCGAACCACAAAATCCCCAACAAAATTTCAGAAAATATTCTTCAACCATGGAAGGTTCGAGCGCTCTACAAGTTGTGAATCAGCATCTAACTCGATTAGAACGTTTTGATGGCGACAATTTCACTCGTTGGCAAGAGACGATGAAATTTTTCTTGGTCACCGTCAAGTTGTTCTACATCTTGGAAGATGACTTGGAAGAAATCCCGGAGGAAACTGATAAGGATGATGCTGCTCTAAAGGCTAAACGTGCAAAGCGCAAAGAGGACGATTTCCTATGCAGAGGCCATATTTTAAATGCGCTATCTACCACTGTCTACAATGCTCATAGGACCTTGGAAACAGCGAAGGCACTCTGGACTGCTCTGGAGAATAAGTACCGCATATCCGAGGCAAGTAATAAAAAGTTTCTTATTTCTAATTTTGTGGATTTCAAAATGGTCACCAATAAGTCCATAATTGGACAAGTAAGCGAAATCTTACTGTTGGTGAATCAACTTAAAGATGCTGGAATTGATCTCCCTGAATCTTTTGTTCTTGGAGTTATAATTTCTAGACTTCCGCATAGTTGGAATGATTATAAGGAAAAGATGAAACATACGAAAACGGATTATAATTTAGACGGTTTACAGCATCATCTTCGTATTGAAGAAGACTCTCGCAAACGCGATCTAGATGATAATCCGCAAACTGAGTCTCATTCTAAGGCAAATAATGTTGAAATTTCTGATAAATTAAAGCCAAAGAATGAGACACGGTTTAAGAAAAATCATTCCAAAACTAACAACAAAAAGAAAGGTGTTTTTTATTTTTGTAACAAGCCCGGCCACTATGCCCGAGACTATCGTCTGGGGAAGAACAAAAAGTTAATGTGGTCGAAGACTCTCTTGTGGCTGTAGTGCAAGAGGCAAACTCCGTTAGTGGCAATGATAATGATTGGTGGTTCGATACTGGAGCAACCATTCACATTTGCAAAGACCGCAATCTGTTCAAGAGTTACGAAGAAAATAAAAGAGAAGCCGACGAAGTTACTGGAGCAAATAAGGTTCCAAGCAAAGTTTTGGGAAAAGGCACCATAGAACTTCTTCTCACCTCTGGAAAAGTTCTTACATTAGTCAATATATTCTATGTACCCGATATGTGTAAGAATTTGGTCTTTGGATACCTTCTTAACAAAGGAGGATTCAAGATGGTGTATGAGTCTGATAAGCTAGTGTTGTCTAAGAATGGTAAATTCATTAGACAGGGATACTCTTGTAACGGCATGATTAAGTTGAATCTAATAAAGAAATCTTCTGTTTATATTGTTGATTCTATTAATTTATGGCATGGTAGATTAGGACATATTAATTATAATTCCATTAGGAATATGAATAAATTAGGATTAATTTCTGATTGTGATTTCGATACCATCTGTAAATGTGAAATATGCGTTCAAGCAAAAATACACCGAAAATCCTTTAAATCCGTAGAAAGGAAAACTGGTTTGCTTGATTTAGTATATAGTGATGTAGGTGACTTAAAAAGTCATATCACCTATGGTGGTAACCAATACTATATAACATTCATTGATGATTATACTAGACATGCATATGTATATCTAATGAAAACTAAAGATGAGGCTTTTGATAAATTCAAAATTTACAAAGCAGAGGTCGAAACACAATTAGGAGTTAAAATTAAAATATTACATTCAGATCGTGGAGGTGAATATTTCTCAAATGAATTCACGTTGTTTTGTAAACAACAAGGTATAATTCACCAATGTACTGCCCCGTATACACCACAACAAAATGGTGTTGCTGAAAGGAAGAATAGAACTTTAATAGAAATGGTTAATTCCATGCTCATAAGTTCTAATTTACCTTATAACCTATGGGGTGATGCTATGTTATCTGCATATTATATTTTAAATAGAGTACCACTTAAAAAAAAAATATTTCCCCTTATGTATGGTTTAACAGGAAACCTAACCTAACTAGACTTAAAGTTTGGGGTTGCTTAGCTTATGTTAGAAAACCATACCCTAAACGACCAAAGTTAGGAAATAGAGCATTTAAATGTGTTTTTATAGGATATTCACTTAATAGTATAACTTATAGATTTCATATTCTTGACACCCTAGAAGTTATAGAATCTGTAGATGTAGAATTTTTTGAAAATCAAACTATTGAGATCCCATTGAGATCATCTAGTCCAGAACGTAGTATGACTAATGATAACAATGACGATGATTATGCTCCTGCTCAAAACAGCAAGGAAGTGTCAATACCATATAATAGTACTGAACAACGGAGAAGTAAAAGAGCGAGAATAGAAAAGGACTATGGTCCTGACTTCATTACATATCTTGTAGAAGGAAGTAAGGATGAAGTCCTTAATGTGACTAAATATGTAATGAACGTTGATGATGATCCCAAAACTTATTCTGAAGCTATGAGTTCCAGAGATTCAAATTTCTGGAAAGAAGTTATCAATGATGAAATGGATTCCATAATGTTAAAACAAACTTGGGTTTTAACTGATTTACCTCCTGGTGCTAAACCTACAGGATGTAAATGAATATTCAAGAAAAAGTTGAATACAAATGGATCCATTGATAAGTTTAAAGCCAGATTAGTTGCTAAGGGATATAAGCAAAGACATGGAGTGGATTATTTTGATACATATGCTCCAGTTGCTCGCATATCTTCTATACGCTGTTTAATTGCACTTGCATCAATTCATAAATTAGTCATACATCAAATGGATGTAAAGACTGCTTTTCTAAATGGAGATTTAGAAGAAGAGATATATATGGAACAACCTGAAGGCTTCAAAACCCCAGGCCAAGAAAAGAAAGTTTGCAAATTAGTAAAATCTCTTTATGGCCTGAAGCAAGCTCCCATGCAATGGCATGAGAAGTTTGATAAAGTTGCACTGTCATATGGATTCATTGTTAATGATGGTGATAAATGTATTTATAGCAAATCGGATAACAACGGCATTGTTATAATATGTTTATACGTTGATGACATGCTAATATTTGGTTCCAATATATCATGTGTGAATGAAACTAAAATTGTAGGAAAGAGGGGGAGTTATTACTAACTCAATCCCATTATATAGAGAAATTCCTACAAAAGTATGGTCATTACGATGACAAACCGGCACCAACTCCTTTAGATCCTAGTATTAAATTAGAAAAGAACACTGGACGTACTATCTCTCAACTAGAGTATTCTAGTGTTATTGGGAGTCTTATGTATGCTATGCATTGCACTAGACCAGACATCGCGCATGCTATAAGTATATTGTGTCGATTTACGAGTAATCCAGGTTTCGAACAATGGAAAGCCATTTCCAGAGTTTTAGCTTATTTGAAAGGAACCATTGAATATGGTTTATCTTATAAAGGATATCATTCTTTAATAGAAGGATATAGTGATGCAACTTGGAACAATGTAGAATCCAAATCCAAGTCTACGACTGGATGGATCTTTACACTTGGAGGCGCTGCTGTGTCTTGGGCTTCCAAGAAGCAGACCTGTATTTCTGACTCAATAATGTTGTCAGAATTGATTGCATTAGCAGATGCATGTAAAGAAGCGGAATGGTTTATGAATTTATTAATGGAAATCCCTTTGTGGAAGAAACCATCTCCAGCAGTTTTGATTAACTGTGACAATCAAGCAACAATATACAATGTGTCTAATAAGACATATAATGGAAAGTCTAGACATGTGAGTCTAAGACATCAAATGGTGAGACAATTACTCAAAAGAGGAGTTATAACTGTTGACTACATATAAACGAAGAAAAACTTGGCTGACCGACTTACAAAAGGGCTTCCAAAGGCAATGGTTTCTGTAAAGTCACAAGAAATGAGACTAAGGTCTGTGAATGAAGGTTGATCATCCTTAACAGAAACCCAACTTATGTCTTGAAAAGGATAGACAAAGTTCAATGGGTACCAACAAGTTAAGAGAATGATTATGGAACACTAAATTGATAATCCCATAATATTTAGGGTTGGCTTCTGCAAGAACAAAGGATGGATATATATCCTTAATAAGTCTAGAAACCTTAAAAGGTGTATCGCAGAAACACCTTAAGAGACTTACCTATATGAGTATGGAAATCAGGCTGTTTCCTAGGAAAGTAAGACCGCTTTCTAAGTAGACTCATGAACCAGGATTTAAGCACATGGCCATTAACGTGCTGAGCAATACAGAACACTTTACCTAAGGAAATCAATATGTGTGATTGCTCCGGTTTTATCATTAGGGATACTTGGTTCAAGATTCGTTCACCATAGAATCTCGATAAGGCTTTGAATGGTTTACACTAAGTAAAGGTTCAAATCCAAAAGATACCTTTTATTTATGTATTGGTTTTCACGATGATGCAAAACTTGATCTTAGAACTACATAGGCTTGATCCCACTAGGGTATGTAGGAAGTCACTCTAGTGATTCAGCCGTCCTATTTATTTATTTTCATATTTTGAAAATTGGGGGAGATTGTTGAAAATTTTCAAAAGATTTGGGCTTTGGGTTTTTTTGTTTGGAAGAGAAAGAAGGAAGGAAGAAGAAAGAACTAAGTCCCACATCATAGAAACTTATACAAGATATTTGTATAAATAAAGATTTCTCAAGTTGATGTTGGGGAATTGGGGCTCCCACATGTTTGCTTTGTTGTGAGGAGAGAAGTCATGCAACACTACACGCGCGCCGCAACCGTCCGTCCGACCGAACCGAACCGGGCCGGGTACGGGTTTCGGGTTCGGATCCGAAAATATTTTTGGATCAAAATAAGAACAGTAACGGGCCAGATTTCAGCCGTTAAGGACCCAGAACCGAAAAATCTGAATTTGGATAAAGGGCGGGAATTTGTAACGTTTTCTAAACGTTACAAACTGAATGGACGCGACATTTGAATTGCAACGGTTTTCTGAACGTTGTAAACGAAAGGTCGCGACGTTTAATTTTTGAATCCATTCGCAACAGTTACGAACCGTTGCAAACGGTCGCGACGCTTCGCGAATGGACACCTCTTCACGTCTATATATAGCGACGCCCGAAAACAGTTAGATATAATTTTCGAATCCTCTTCTTCTTCTCCACACAATTCTGCGACGCGTAGAAATCTTTACAGATTGCTCTGTTTTGTAACGCCTCCTAGGTGTTGCAAATTCAGAAAGCGTTGCAGAATTGTTTTCTTCTTCCTCTTCATTCTGCTCTATACAAATTGCATCATCAGATACAGTTTTTGAAGTGTTCTTGGTCGGATCAAAGTCGTACAAACTTTGAATCTGATTACGCTGTTATAGGGCTTCATTGAATCTTGAAAGTCGATAGTTCGATAACTCGTTTGTACCTGGTGGGTTGAACTATTGTCTGAAAGAATCTATTCCATAGATCCCTGAAGTCGGAAGTACATCACTGTTTTTATCTCTATCGCCATCAAATCCGTCTCGAACCGCAAAATCCCCAACAGCGAGCTTTTTGTATCACATATTCCAGTGTAAAAGACAACTTTTCAAAATATTTGTGTTTAAATGTAGTGTAGTGCATTACATTTGAAATGATTGCCATGTAAACCGATTTGAAGTTACAATAATCTAATATAAAAGCAAAAATTGGCCTTATGAAGCAAATATTATGTTATGTAGTGCTAGTTCAAAGGCATATTATCTTAATAAATTTTTATTTAATCGAGCTCTTAAGTTAAAATTTATGTCATACCCAAATCATCTAATTTGAATGCACCCGCTGCCGCCTTTCCTCTTTCATAACCATTTGATTGCCAAGCCACAAATTAAAATTAAAATTTCAGTCAAAAGAATCAAAACAACGTACCGCGTGATTTTTATAGATTTAGCAAACTGCCAACAGCAAGCTGTTGTAAACAAGCCAGCAGCAACTGCTTTCTCTGAAGCTACACATTCATATGCAGCAAGCAATATTATATGTACAAATACAATCATTATCTGACCTATGCCTGCCTTGGAAGCGTAATATACTCGATTCTAAGTGAAGATATGTATCTACATGCTTACTGTGAATTTTCATGTAATTTTTACCGTGATCGAATAAATTTGCTAATCGCATGTTTACATTATTTACTGATATCGTCGTAGATTTACTGAAAGTTAGTCGCGTGCATCTAGCAAAATTCATTAAAACGTGTTGTCCATACACAAATTATAACAATTATGTTATGAATGAATAAAGAGGGAAACAAGACACTGTTGAATGAGATGTCTAGTTCTATGGATAGTCACGTAACCACAGAGTCACGTAACAGAACTAGAACATCACGTAGTAATGTATAATAATTAATATTCTTGGACCATAGATAGTCATTAAAACGACAAATTTCTACCAGTGTTCACAAAATAACAATTAACTAACTCACGCAATCACATAATCAAAAAATTACTTCTATAAGAAAGAGAAAAGAAGATTAATATGAAACATACGTTTGTCGTTTGAAGAAGAAGACAATGTGACTTCTTTCTTCTTCTTTCGGGGTATTCTGAGGAAATGTCTTCAGCTAGGGTTTGAGTGAGTGGTTTCTAGAAGCTCAAAAGACATAATTAAAATGTGATGATTTACAAATGCTCAACAATGATGTGCACCAATGATGTGCGTTACTACACTGCCCAAGGAGGATACCCACGAACCATTTGACGCAATTGTGTCACCCGTTTGTTTCCCGAATTGTGTCCAAATTAAAGTATATGAATACAATTTGATAACATAATTGATGACAGAATGGATTTCTATAATTAAATTGCTCCATGAATTCTACTTCATAATGATTCAGTTGACTAAATGCTTAAACAATAGTTTTTGTACAAATGCTTCTGACTGAAGCTGTTGTCATATTTCATCATATCTCATTGTTGATACCCAAATCATCTGATTATAACCGTAAAACACATAATTCTACTTTCCATATTTGGATGGATCGCCTTTCAATAAGAAAAGGTACAAATAGTTCAATCTTGACACACAATCAAACAAACTAAAAGCTAGCATGGTTTCTCATTCATGATTTAGCATAAAAATTCCTATGAAGAATTGAATTTAGTACTCACAAGATTATTCCAAACCTTTAAATATCAAGGCCAAAGATTCACCATCCAAAATTGTTATATGCTCGTATGAATGTCTACATCATAAATCTATAATGGTACGAGAAAGTTTCATTAAAACCATAAAGTTGTTTATTATTTATGTTCATATGTTGAATGACTTTCTTTGCTTTTTAAAATTGTTGGGCAATCCAAGCAGAAGAGTTCTTAAAAACATGTACCTTACTATAATAACTTTCGACACAAAATCTGTTGATGCTCTGCCATTTTAGTTTCCATATACCTATCAACGACACAAAGGTGATGATGCTACAAGGGGTGTACCCTTGGGATTTTCTTGTCAGCCCCATGTTGCCCATCGTCGCTGTCAGTGCCCCCCAACTTATGGTTGCCATTAAAAATATTATTATTTCTACACTCACCAGCATCTGCAGTATCATATAGTCATCCCCTCTATTGGGTGCCTTAAACATCATGTGTAATTTCCACTTTTCTGAAGAACTTGAAACTAGTTTGTCAATGGTTGTACATGTTGTTGTAGGTGGTGCAAGATTCATCTTTAACATCGTTCCCAGTTGAAGTTCTATAATGATGCTGCAAGTGGTTAAGAATAGTAGGAAGCAAATGATCACAGCATCAACAATGTACATGACCTTGAAACGGTAAAATTTAGCTCCAGTATGATTGCCGCCATCAAGTAGGCAGAAAATGCAATTGGTACAAAAAGTAAAAGAACGATTTTGAATCGTGAATTATGTGAACAAACGAAAGAGAGATGGTTGAAGGAAGGCAAGCCATCAAGAAGACTAAGGATTTGAAGTCATGGAAGCCATAGATGGAGAGATAGAGCTGACTGAAGATGGCACTGCTAAGGCCAGTAAAGCCTTTGAGGAAATTAATGACGATGCCATGGGCATGGAGGAAATTCCCAATGAAGGTGACGTGGGAACAAATGTTGGAGAAGGACTGGGAGTTGGCCCCGATGCTGAGGTAGAAGCAACACCTATGCCAGAGGACCGGGCGATGGATTTGTGGGTGATGGCAAGGTACATCATATTTACGTTCATATTTGCTTGCTTTTTTATCCTTTCTTTTGTAAAATTCATCATTTGTGTTTTTTACATGGCAGATGTGTGCCTAGTGAAAGCTTCGTTATGGGGATTCTAACCTAAGAACGCTCAAATCAAAACCCTAAAGCATAGCAGAAAATGAGATCGTGGTAAGAAGTGCAAAAATGAACAATCAATGACTCGATCCAGATCTCAATTCAATACAAAACCAAACACAATTATAATCATAATTACTAAACAAGTAATAGAGAAACAAAGCAATGACGATAAAATAAATCATACACTGATTTATATTGGTTCCACTAGTGTCTTGTTAGTATACATCCAGTTTAACAGAGCTTTTATTAATACCAATAAGAAGAGTACAAGAGAATGATTGCAATGATCACAATATTCACTATAGCATATGATTTTGCGGAGATCCACTGCAACAAAAATACCATTTTACAACAATGATTCTGCAACAGTTCACCAGTGTTGTAAAAATGGTAGATTTTTCACAATGTTTGATAAGGAAAACTTGTAATAGATTTTTCTAAACAACATTTTATGTACAAATGTTGTAAAACAAAAACTATCTACAACGTTTGTTTAAACTGTTGTAAAAAACAACTTTTAACGATGACTTTCTCACGTTGTATTATGATTACTTTTTCAAAACATATATGTGATGTTATTGAAATATGTGAATAATAAAACGTTTTTCAAACAATGTAAGTTTATAGTATTAAACAATATTATCACACTTTGTAAACTAGAAGAAAAACAACAACAAAAAATAGTTGTAAACTCTATTTATTTTTTATTTTACAACATCTGCATAATGTTATCACAATTCATATTCAGAACAATGTTTATTTTACATTGTTACCGACATTATATTTAACAACATATGGTTGATGTTGTTAATTCTCCAATTTTATCAATATTCTAGTAACATTGTGATAAGCATGCTTTATAACTTTTATATGGCATTGTTAAAGGTCTAAATAAAGACAACAAACTGTGAATATTATGTTTAAAAAAACATGTGATAACTTCAACTTGACGTTGTAATTTCATGTTCCAAAGAAAAAAGTTTCGGTAAAATTGTAAAATAGTTTGCATTTAATGATGTTTGTTTGATATTGTAAAGTGCATCACATTTAATGAGGTTAATTGATATTGTAAAATATTTTACTAAAGATGTTTTATTACGGATTTGTATAGTTCATTATGCATTTTCATGTTTTAACACTATTTAACTCTCAAATTATCAACTAGAACATACCGAATATTACAGTGTAAGTAGACTAGTACTAACCCCTTCAATCCATATCAAGGCACCATTATTCAAAAGTTGAAGGACGTTACATTAAACTATATTTGAGCTTACTTGAATATATTATGGCATGAGCATTACATTAAACTATACTCTAACAATTAGCTCATATATTTATATGAAACAGCAAATTTTCATTTACCTGCTGCAGTTGACAAACATCACATGTCGTCTAACTTTGATAAACTTGAATCGGACATTTCAACAACCAATCCAAGTTAAGCATCATCAAAAACCATATAAACAACACCGAATTAACTTGTCTTAAAAGTAAAAGAGTACATCATCTGATTTTGATGGTAGGAAAAAAATACACAAGGAGCTTGCAATAATCTAAAGGTTCCTACAACAGTTTTGCATGAAAAGTTACATGAATTCATGGCTACTGTTCAATATCTCAATAGAAAATCTGCTTTTCGTCTCATCCTACTGGGGATGAAATTTCAGAGTGCGACTAAAGCATCAATGTTGAGAGAAAAACTTGGAATTATCCACAAGTACCGAGTTAATCCAAATGTTGATCAAGCTGTCAATTGTCTGTTGTTTCTTGCTAGCTGACCCTGAAGCGATGCAAAAAACCATATTAAAGCATTACCATAAAGTATTCTTGAATTTTTCTTTCCTTTGCCCATTAAAATAAGATGATTATGAACCACAGTCGCTAGTGCAACCCGAGCATACTCTTCTAGATTGGAGCGACTGTGATAACCTTGATTTGATGAGCAATTTTATGATTTAAATTAGCCTATGATTGTTTAAAAATTGTATTGAAAAAAAAATAGGAATAGAAACCTGTTGCCAATGGATGGTTAAAACATGTACAAGTGCACAAGATATTGCACACACATGCACACATTTTTCTGCAAGATAAAATAGGCAGAAATTAATTTGTAAGTTAGAATAAATAAATTAAAAATACATAGGCATGCAGACATGATTGTTGCAGACATGATAATGTCTTTAAAATAAGTTTAGCATAAAGAAAATAAATATAGGTAGGCTGGAATAAATATATGCAGAAGATAGTAAATACTTAAAAAAAATAAAAATAAAGACATAGGCAAGAATAGGCATGCATGTATTATACATGTACACCAAACAAATGCTTGCTGAAATAAAATTAAAATTGCATGGAAATGGTATGAAATTTTGAACAAACACTTTATCCATTTTTAGCAATTCCCTTTGCTTTAGAAAACAGAAATCATGCAAATGACATGACCGGGGTAATAAGGCATATTTTCTAAAAATAAAAGCAAGGACCGCTTACCCATTTTCTTTAGAAAAATAAAATGAGAGGCAGATCATAGTTGATAGGGCAAAAAGGACATTTGGTAATTTCCTTAAACCCTAGTAGCAGCCAGGGTTTATATAAGAAGGCCTGGTGCAGTGAGGTTTTTACATTGCTCTGCCTCATAAAAGAAAAGGAAAAATATACAAAACAGAAGTTAGAGGAAAATGTGGAGCACCATCCATTAGAGTAGGAAGAGGGCAGAGGATCAAAAGAAAAAGAAAAACTTAGGGAAAAGGGGGGAATAAGGTGAGTAATCTCACTGATAATTTGGCATTAAGTCCTGAATATTGTGGCAGCCTAATTGATTTTATATTTCATTTTTGCAAACTGTGTTCATTTTATGACTTGATGCTTCTGGTATGTGAATGATTTGTTTAAGTATGAAATTCTTCATAGTGATTTATCCAGTATAAAAGAGTCATGTATTTCATGTTTTAAAATGTCTATCTGATTATGGATTAACTTTGAGATGAAGTGGTTTCTTTTCATGGGTTTTCTTCATTTAAATACTTATTTAAATTCCAGGATTTATGTGGTAAATAAATGGTCTAAAATGGAAAGAAATATGGGGCAGTAACATTGTGTTGTTGCTTATGTCTCATATTAAACTGAAAAAAATAGAAGTGCAATGTTATACATGTGCTGAGCTTCTATGATTTTATAAACTATCCAAATCAAAGCTTAAACTTATGGTTTAACCAGATCTAAATTAATAAGGATCTGATTGAACCGGAGGTAAAAAGGAAGTAACCAGAAAAATCATTTATGATCATATGTTTATGACTTGATCTATTAGAACCCATAGGCAAAATAATATGCAAAGTAATCATATCAATTTGCATGATTAAACAGTTGCTTCTGAGCATATGATTTATGCATCTCTGAAAGAATACATGATTGGATGAATTGTTTATTTTCCTCTGATTGAAGTGTGACCTGCAGAAGAGATTAGCACAGTTAAGAAAAGGGAAAATAACACTTAGTAATTTAACTAAGGACTTTGGATCTTAGGGCTACAAAATATGGCTTGGCAAGGTGAACATTGCAAGCTCACACATGGTATGTTTATACCCAGGGGCCTGAGTGTGCTGGGTTAATAGAGATTTGTCCCAGGCAGTGTGTGATTTAACAGGAGAAAGTAGCTAAAGACCATAATTTATATACTTGATTGTAGACAATAGAAATAGGTTGAGGCTTGGGTAAAGTCCCTGATGGCCAGTAAATTTGAAAAAGGGGGCTGGATGATTGAATCGAGGATTGCATTGGTTAGTTTATAATGTTTATTTGGTGAATCTTATGATTGTTTTTCTCTGAACTAGACCATTTGGGTTATATAAAAGTTAATTTGCTCCGATGAGAATGCGCATGCCTTACAAAAAAAAAGCATGTACAAAAATGATACTGAGTTTCTTAATTCATTTAAAGTATTTGCATATAAATAAAGTCATATAAAATCATATTTTCAGGTAGATTACTCATACCAGACATTAGTCTGACCCATGTGTGTTGATGCACTATTGGGTGTCTCATATTTTTATGAGGCGGTCCATGGTGATTGTGCAGGTAAATAGGCACTTCATTGATCAAGCTTTAGATGAGTTGGCTGCTTAAGAATTTGGATGCAATAGTTACAGATTTTCTGAAATTAAGAATAGAAGTTTAAGTCAAATCTATGTTATGCTATGTTGTTCAAGTTGCTTAGAAAGAAACTAATGTAATGTCATTTTCTGTTTTGTAAGTACTGAACTTAAAAGCGTAATTCAGTTGAAACTTGTGAGTTGCTCTTGAAAATGTTTTTAACTGGGTAATGTAGTTTCTTCTTTTAGCTTTTAAAATGATCAAATTTATAGCAATAGAAAATCTGAGATGGCAAGTATGTATGAACTGAATAAATGATTCCGGTAGTTGATATGAGGAATTCAGGTTTAAAGATGAAGTAAAAAAAATCTGGGATATACAAGTTTTGAATTACCCAAGGAAGGACCCAAAATAACATGCACTTTGTTTTTTTTTGAAATGGTACTTTATATACAACAAATCATTGGGACAACATATCCCATGTCAATAAACGTTCGAAAGCAAGTTTCGAACTTGTGACCTCTTGCACCAAAGCCGAATCAATTTACCACTTGGACAATGGTGCTTGTCAACATGCACTTTGTTTAAGAATAAATGCGAGATGAAAGGCTAACCTGACCATTTTACCAAGCCTGGGTTTAACCATTTTTCAATTGTTTTAAACCCAGTTTGCAGTAAAGCTTAAAAACTCAAATATATAGGGTAGGTCTCATCATTTTAAGTTAACAATTATTTGAAAAGAATTTAAGCACTCAAAAGTCTTCCCAGTGAATAAACATACACAGGAACATGCACACACATATACAAATTTAAAGGCACAGTCAATACAGAAATGAAATTATGAGAAATATAAACAAATGCTAAGTCTAGAAGGCATAAAATCAATGGTTATGTAGAAATAGGTATGCCTAGAAATAAAAATCTGATTTCTAGAAAACATATTGCTATGTGGGAAATTATTATTTTTAACAATTTCCAGACAGATTTCTACTTATAAATTTTTGTACTCTGATTTAAGTAGAAAGTAACTTATATATCTTCATATATGTAAGTTTAAGATGATTTAAAACAAACCAATATTTATTGGCAGAAAGATCCTGGAAAGGAGAAAAATAAGAGAGATTATTATTTTCTTATTTTAGATGACCACTTTACATACAAAAAAAAAATTAAGTTGAAGAAAGTGGGTCATCTCAGCGACCAACGTAGTACTAAAGATCAAGAATATCATATTTTATAAATGAGCCGGTTGATGCGACAAAAAGGCTAAAACAAAGCAAGATGGATTTTTCACCTCAGTGATCTCATAATGTGAAATTTAATTGAAATGATCACATGGATTCAACTAGAAATATGAAAGTATCACGTAACAAAATGTTACTTATATATTGAAATTATACATAAAAGGTTAATAGCATTGACAATTGTCAGGACCTCCAATATAGGATACTCAAGCTTTTCCACATGATGTTTCTGAAGATTTAGGACATAAAATTGAGCTTAAAAATGTTAGGATAAGAAAGATATAAACTTAAAGATTCTCCTTTCTCCTCCTTCTTTATCTGAGCTTGGGACCGGCAATGTAAAACAGACATCGGCAGACTCAAAAAGGGATTAAAATTTTAAGATGCATAACATAACGAAATATAAAAATAAAAGTCTGTTACTAAAGAGTTTAGAAAACAACATAGTTCTTACAAAAAATCAAACTACAATAGAGAAATTCTGTACTAAGATATGTAGAATCAATTATTCAGCTCAATCAGTTGCCACTTTCAGTACACTACTATTGGCAAACGTATACCTGCATAACATACATAGTTGATTAGCATCAATGCAACATATCGTTCTTCAATGACAAGTGATTCTGTATAACATACACATAGTTCATTGCGTTTTTTCAAGTATATAGTGGTTAATGACACACTTTTTTAATTTTTGTAATGTCATATGTGGAAACTAGTATACCTCTATGTTGAAAGCCTCTGTTTCATGCTTACGTTCAATTTTGTTTCAATTTTGTAAAGTAGATTGATATATCAAAGTTTATATTACAAAAAATTCATCTAACAAAAAAAAAGGTTTGCATTAATGGAGATTTAACAGTCATTGAAATATTAGATATCAGCCAATTAATGGTTTCCAAATCATAGCCAACAAACAAAGATTTTCTTCTTCTTGTAATTATCAAAACAGTAAGGTCAAAAGATTGGAACCAATAAGTAGTATGATTGTGTAAGGGAGACAAAGAAAGCAAGACTCTAAAATAATAATGTGAAAGAAATCAAGTTTTTTTGCAGTTTGAAAGGTAAAATTTTACAATGTTCACATATAAATAAAAGATTAATTCATAAAACAAACTGTACCCGTTTACTCTGACAAGCATTTGTATACCACTACTAAGCATGCTGCTGTATCCCCTTCCTACCAAGCAAATTTTACTCTTCCTGATAGTGCAAATAACTCTGAACCTCTCTCTAACTCTACCCTTGCCATGTTACTGTCGTGCCAAACTAGCCCTTACATCCATCTTCAACTGCCTGGCCATCTGACACTTCCCTCCGCTCATCACCTGTTGACACACCTTCCAACTCGCTCTTTCCTACCACTTCCTCACAACCAAATGCAAATAAGAAAAAATAGAGAAATAAGAAACAAATGAAGAACAACTACAACACCACTACTACACATTGCGAAAATTATTTTTTTATTTTTTGATGGATGACAAATTTACCTCACTTTTTTCATATAGCTAATTTCTACATTGCAAGTAATGCAGGAGTCGAAGCTGCTCTTCGAAAATCACCGCATCTAAATTTTGGGCTGTTTCCCTCTACATGTAAACGTCATAGCAATTGCGTACATATTTTTCAGGCCAAAATTGAAATATGCGAACGCATTGCTTCATGGAATAATATTATACGATTATAATGAATGCTCATTTTTATTTCTTTATATAGTAACATCTCCAAACTTTTAGTGAAGTTGTTTGTATTACCCTTTTCTCCCTTCTACTATATTTTATGATACTATATTTCATAATAAAACACCCTTAATGCTCCAGAATAAGGAATCTGAAATCAATTTTCCGTGTTCCGTCAGGTCTCCTTGATCAATCTTGAATCAGATTGTCTATCCGTACATAGCGATATCCCTAGGTACCAGACTCCATCGGTAAGCAGTTATCAAGTTTAATTACAATTTCTCATATATGTTTCATCATTGATATATTTTGTCCTCAAAATTTGGTAACTTTATGATTTTATGAACAAACCCGGTATTGCATTAGTATATATAAACAGTGAACTACAAGTTTATTATTTTGCCTAAGTTAATTGTTTATAGAATACATCTCCTTTTGTGAACTTCCTTATTTATGTAATTTAGTTTTAATACGAATGATAAATATATGGTAACTTTTGAAATCAACAAAATGTAAACTTACTCTACGGCAATCAATATCACTATTCTACTTTTGTTAACCTATTTAGTTGTTCTATCATTAATATTATTTACCGTCAGCTTGCTCGTATAAACCCTCTCAATATTCATGCCCTTTGCTCTTTTGAGTATTATTAATATATGTTGGTTAAATTAGGATTTTTTTTTCCAATGGTTAACTGCGTTAGGTGTGCTATGTATGTAAAGTGATAATATAGCCCCGTAAAAATCATGCAACTCCTAATCGGATAAAGGATAATAATGCTCAAAATTGAACTAGCTTTGTACTTCAGCTCTTTAATTGTCAATATTAATGAAATATCGATGAAACAGGATGAGTGATATGGAATAATGCTTACAATTATATCCAATTTATGACATGTCGTGTATAGTACCGATGATGACATGGTCTGTGATCAATTTGCATATGTATTTGTCATGAATTATGCTGCAAGATATAATAAAATGAATATTCTCTCAGTATTTTATTATTTCATATATATATATATATATGAAACTTTAACATCCAGTGGCTTTATTGCTGTAATTTTACTGCTACGCAAGTTTTTGGTAAATTTCCATGGTTAATAATTTGTACCAACCAACCGGTCTAATTACTAAAAATTAAGAGATAGTTTTCAATCTGTTAATGTTGCATATTTTATAAAAATTTGAATAATCCTATGCAAATACAAAAACCTAATTAAAATAAAGAACTCAAGATAGTAAATGATCCAATGTAAAGTGTTTAAAAGTAATAAAACCTCAAAAACCACTTGCAATATAGTAGTACAATGGCCCATAATATTTGACGTTGGAATTTATCAAAAATTGATAGAGAAGCGTTAAATCATAGGAACTAATGATTGGTTATACAATAACTTCTAAATGTTAATTATTGAAGTTCGTTTATACCCGCTATAATATGCAAATTTTGCGTGCTATACTAACTTTAGTAAAATTTAGATAAAACTCAAAAGTTATGCTATTTCTTTGAATAGCTTCCATGTTTGTTTATGTTTTATAGGTCATAATATGCAAATTCCTAATTACTAATTTCGGGGACGAAATTCTTTTAAGGGGGGAGGAATGTGACGACCCGTAAATTTTAACAAATTAAACTGGAATAATTAATCGATTTTAAATTTATTTAAAGGTTAAATTTAACTTGAATTCAGGATATCAATATTTACTTGATAATTAAATAATCGAACTATATAGTTTAAATATTGAATTTAATAATTGAAATTGGGTAAAATGATGAATCTGAAATTTTAATCCTGTTTAAATAATTTGAAAGCTTATAAAACTTATAATGGTAATACTAGAGATAATAGAATGGTTGAATTTCAATTTAAAAGTAATTTGTTCAGTTTTAAAATAATATATCGTTTAAATTGAATTTAAAATAGCCTTCCGAGGCACAGTCTCGGAATTTGACGAAACCAGTTCCGTTGGATTCGTAATAGTTAGTTATTATCGGATTTCAATTGTCGTAGCAATCGGAGTTGTCGTTTGACCCTAGCAGCTCAAAACGCTTAGAACTATTTTAATCGATTTAATTTAAAATCGATCGTTTAATTCCATAATTGGCACGTACGTTCAAATTAGCCTCCGAAACATGTTCCATTGTGTTTGGACGCGGGTAAAACCTTATAATAGCCTAGCGGCACGCCGCGATGGTGGTTCGAAGTTTCGAGCGGGGTAAAGTGAGATATTTATAATTAAATATTTTATTCTGTTAAATCAACGCCTCAGCTTGCTCTATATGACATCGTTCCCACTTATAACCCTCATTTCTGTCCCCCTCTTGATTGTGAACGGCAGATCGAACTCCATCTTTTTTATAAAAAAAAAAAAAAAAAACTGGCTGAGCCGGCCTCATCGAAGTGAAGTCGTATAGCGTCGCGTGCTCCCTCTCTCTCCCATGTCAAGCGATCGAACTGCGTTAAGGTGGAGGCGCGTCAGGTGAGTGGTCGTGATCGGTCGTTGAAGCTTCCACGGCTCGCGAGGATAGGGGCAGCGATTTGGGGGGTTGTGGCCAAGGGTTTTCGTTCGCGACTTGGAGGCTTCGACGGCGGCGCGAGGCTGTGGCGACGTGATTGCGAAGGCGATGCTCGCGATCGGGATTGAGGGTGTGGCTGCGTGGTGAGGCTGGGTCCTTGTGTTCATGTTATCTCAGTGGATTTATCAGTTGCAGGTGAGTGATCTTCAATTAATTTTATTCTATTTGAATCTTATTCGAAATGATGTTGTAGGTAAATATTTTAAGTGTGTTTGTGAGTGATTTGAAATTCATCAAAATTAAAAGGTAAATAAAGTGTTAAATAAATAAGTTGATTAATTTATGTTATAGATTAATTAATTACAATATTAAGGACTCTAAGTTTACGATTTGGATTAAGGTTATTAAATCAGGGTTAAATTAAATGGTAACTAGGAAATTGATAATTAAGTAAGTTGGATTGATAATCAGTGAATTAGGAATTAGTAAATTGAGTAATAAGGGATAAATTTTAGTTATAATTTAGAAATTAATTATGTAATAAAAAATGAAATAATTTATAAATAAATTTGTAATCAAAGTGATTAATTAACATTAGTTACTTAGAGAAGTAATTAAAGGATTGGTTGATGATTATAGCAAATAGGGGATCATTGGTGAAGGGTTTTGGATGGTGTATAAATGTGATTAATTCAAGGTAATTCATATTATTAATCAATGAAAGATGGAAAATTGGGAAATTTGGTGGATATAATGACCTAATGTATTTATAATGGTATACTTATTTGGTGAAGTACTTGGGAATAATTGTTGGATGTAATTGATCAATGGATGGTTTGATAGAAATTACACAATGGTATTAATAAATTATAATTACTTGGTGAAATTAATCAAGAGATTAATTAAGAAGGTTAAATAAGGAGTAATCGATTTATTTAATGAAGTAAATAAAGGGATAGTTAATTACAGGTTGAGATTAATCGAGAATGATTAATATTGTGGCTTAATTGAGATAAATAAATTTGATTGGGATAAAATAAATTATAATTGAAAATTTTTGAGTTTTATAATTAATAGTATAATCAAAGATTTATTAACCCATAATAAGGGACTTATTAGAATTAATTCATATAAGCAATTAAGAATAAATGAAACTAATTTATGGAATAATGAAAGAATACTTATTGATTTGGTTAACAAAAATTGATTTCGTGTAATTAAACAAAGATATTTATATGAATGTAACTGAAAATATACAATTGAACCAAGTGGGTTAATTAAGATGAGAAATGAGGGATTGATTAGTTAAGTGATTTGGAAATTTATTAGTGACAAGTGGATAATTTTACATGGTTGAGGTTAGAAATTCACTCAGAATTAACTTAATTAATATCGGCAGCAAACAAGATTTGCATGTGGACGATTGAATGATATTGGATGTCTTGAATGGGTAGATATCTCTGGTCTGGAATATTGTGTATTCCAATTGAATAACTTGAGTTGGAATATCATGAGTTTCGAAGTGACCGGGGTCGGGTATTAGTAAATACCCGAAACAACTTCGCTTTTTTTTAAATTGTTTTGGTCAATAAATAGATCAAAGTGAAATGATTTGAGAAAATTAAACTATTTTACCTAAGTTGATACTTAGCAAATTGATGATGGGATAAGTATTCTTTATAGCTAATTGCAAATTTGTTAAATTGACATAGGTTACCTGGGTTATATAAGTTGATTGCTTTGGTATTCCTTGATAGTTGAGTTTACTCACGCTGGTTTCCAGCCTGACCCGGGTGTTACTTTGGTGTAATGCTTGGGTCAGATCGAGTATTACAGTTTTTCAGGTTAGGACGTTCTGGAGCTCAGGAAGCGAGCTCGATGACAATATCGTATAGAGTATTCCGCTGTATTTATATTATTGTTAATCTGAGACTTGATAATTGTAAATATTCAGTGACTGTATATAATGTGAAACTCTGATGTATATTAAATGTAATCAACGGATATAGTATTCTTTTGTAAACTATTATTATTTATTATTATATTTTATCCGCTGCAATTGTGAGATGTTTGGTACTTCTGTTCTTCTTCTTCTATCTTTTTCTTCTTTTTCATAACTATCTGGAATTTTCGGGTTAGAAAATTTAGGGTCGTTACACGCTATAATATGCAAATTTTGCGTGCTATACTAACTTTAGTAAAATTTGATAAAACTCAAAAGTCATGCTATTTCTTTGAATAGCTTCCATGTTTGTTTATGTTTTATAGGTCATAATATCACACAACATCTAAATAATTTCTCAACTGTTTCTGCGGCAGAAGAAAGTATGCCACCGATTTAAAATCATGGGTTTATCTAGCAAGGTCCGTACTATACAAATTCATTATATTAATGAATTTTGAACATTTTCCAAACTGCTTCATGTCTTAAAAATAATAATTTATGTATACAGAGTTACAAGGGAAAGTAGAGAAGGGGCATGGAATTTCATAACAAAGCGTTTAAGTACAATGAACAACTTGTTAAGAAAATGAATGCAAAAGCTGATTCTAAAACCATTGAACAACTTGATAAATTCAGTTGTCCATGCTCAAAATATTGTAACTTGGATGCTCATCTATCTGGTTTTGTTGTATTTGAGCACCTAGTATGTAATGGTATGGATCATACTTACACTACATGGATTTTGCATGGAGAACGGCATACTAATGTAGAAAATTTTCATGAAGATAATGAATTTTTTAATACATATAGAAAGTATGCCGATGCATTTGATGATGAAGTGATTATGATTGATACAAGCATAATAGAAGATGATATGGTAGGAGATTCTTTACTTCTTTTGTTCCCTGGCTTTAAAAAGTCTACAAAGATTTCTGCTACGTTAGCTTTATACCAAATCAAAACCAAGAATGGATTAGCAACTAAAAGTTTTAATGAAATGTTAAAGGCGGTACTTGAGCACATGTTACTAGATGAAAACTTGCTTCCTAAAAGAAACTATGAGGTAAAAAAGTTTCTTAGGTTTTTTAATCTCAATTATGAGAAAATACATGCATGTGAGAATGATTGCTGTCTTTTTCAAAAAGAGATTGCAAATCTAGATAAATGTCCGAAGTGTGGTTTTCCTAGGTACAAAAAAGGTGACAATGATAATGAGAGGAAGAAAAATATTCCTGTTAAGGTACTTAGATATTTTCCAATTATACCAAGACTTAAAAGAATGTTTAAATCTGAAGAAACATCAGATAATTGAAAATGGCATGACACGAATAAAAGCGAACATGAAAAATTATGACATTCTGTTGATTATTTAGCTTGGAAGAAAATTGACAAAAAATGGACTGGTTTTGCTTCTGATCCAAGAAATTTGAGATTTGGACTTGCGACAGATGGATTTAGTCCTTTTACTGATCCTAGGTCGACTTACAGATGTTGGCCCGTACTACTCGGTACACACAACCTTCCTCCATGGTTGTGTATGAAAAAGGAAAATATAATTTTGTCTTTATTGATTCTAGGCCCCAGGTAATCATAATTATGTTTTCATTTCATTCTCATGGATTGTTATAGTTCGTATATATATTAATTTCTTTCAGTTTTATGCTGCACATTTTTATATTACTTCTAAATTCATTAATTATTCGTTAACATAGTGTTACAAAAATATTTCAAAGATTTTTTTTATTTTAACCTCACTTTTTTACTTCTAAAGTTCATACTTTTTCATCAACATAAGGTCACGTGATCTGATCAGATCTTTGTTAATTTGACAACTACAATTGCATATTTTCATCGTACAACATTTTCAACGGTATGTATCATGAAAACTCATAACTACATCTCAGTCGACTTCGTCGCTCTGCTAATTAATTGCATGTAGCTCTCATTTTTAAGCGTAAACAAAGGTCATATGTTGCTTCCATGATTCATAGCACATAATTATTGTGAAACTTAACGACATAGAAAATATCATATTTCTATATACCATAACATTAATAAAAAAGAAGAAAAGTAGAATCATTTAGATGTAAGGTCGGTATTGTTTGCTATACACATCGTATCCTTTACTGTATTTTGATCAAGGAATATAGATTTTGAAGTATAAAGTTGTGCATATATTATTTTTCACATGTTATTCAAATGATATAGGCTTAAAAAAAATTATTTATTTTTATGAGAAGGAAACGACATTGATGTTTACTTAGAACCACTCATAGACGATTTGAAAGAGTTATGGAATAATGACTTAAAGGTAAATGATGCCTTTAGTAATTCCAATTTTAAGTTGAATGATGTTTTACTGTGGACTATAAATGATTTTTCGGCTTATGGTAATCTAGTTGGTTGCACAACAAAAGGAAAGACAGGATGCCCAATTTGTTGGGTTAATACATTATCAGATTGGTTGGCTTTTAGTTGTAAGTGTGTATATATGCACCATAGAAGGTTTCAATCTCCAGATCACCCTTTGAGAAAGAACAAGTTGGTTTGATGGTAAAAATGAAGAACGAGGTAAACCAATAGTAATGAGTGGTATAAATGTGCTAAAATATATAAGTAATATTCAAAATGACTGGGGAAAGAAAGTAAAAGAAGATAAAGGAACAACTATTCGAGCTGCTAAGAGAAAGAGACCAAACCAAAAGAAGAGGAAAGCTGCATATGATAAAAACACTTATATGTGGAAAAAGAAGTCAAACTTCTTCAAGCTGTCGTATTGGAAGGTACAAAATATTAGTTAATATTATATGTATTTTTGATTTTTGATTTTTTAATTTAATTATCTCATACAATAGTGGATGCTAAAATTTTATGTTATGACTTTTAGGAATTGCTGTTACGTCACAACTTGGATGTAATGCACATTGAAAAAAAATGCATGTGAAAGTCTAGTTGGAATAATTTTGAACATAAATGGAAAATACAAAGATGGGCTAAATTCTCATAAGGATCTACAACATGTTGGAACAAGAAAAGAGTTGCATCCGTAAGATGTAGGCGGAAAGACATACCTTCCTGCAGCACAACACACATTAACAAAACAAGAAAAACAAATTCTCTACAATCGACTCGGAAAATTAAAGGTGCTCGACAGTTATAGTTCTAATATTCGACAATGTTTTTCAAAGGATGATAATGTAATAGGACTGAAATGTCATGATTGCCATGTTTTAATGCAACAATAATTACCTATGGCTTTGAGAGGGCTCTTACCAAAGGGGCCAAGAAATGCAATATTTCGGCTCTGTATATTTTTTAACGAACTGTGCCAAAGAATAATAGATCGAAAGAGGTTAGAACATCTTGAAAATGAAGTTGCCGAGATATTATGCATTTTTGAATGGTTTTGCCTCCATCATTTTTTGATATTATGACACATCTGACTATTCACTTGACGAGAGAAGTAAGAATGTGTGGCCCAGTACAATATCGTTGGATGTATCGTTTGAAAGGTAACATATTACAACTTTTTTTCTTAGCTATTTTGTGTGATTCATATTCAAATTAAACTCTTATTTAGTCCACGAAAATGAGAAAAATATCTAATTTCCATAATTGGATGCATGATCATATAGTTTAGAAATATGAATAAACTATTCTATTGCCAAAGATTTGTAGAGCATACTTATTACTGAATTTTATCATATTGAGTTACTGAAAATCATTTACTATGAACTTTGACATATGGAGCTAAACTTGAGAGCTACTTTATTATTCAAACCCCATTGTTTTATATAAGTTAAATGGCATATCAATTTTAGGTCATATGAAGTTTTTTAAATTACATCAACCAAAAAGAAAGCAAGAGATGTAGTTCATATGGAAAGATAATTTTTAGTTGAATGAATAAATTTATGTACATAATATAATGGAACAACATTTACTTGTAATTTTCTTTTTCTTTTTTGTAGATATATGAAAATACTAAAAGGCTATGTTAAAAATCCCTCACGTCCCAAAGGATGCATATCAGAAAGTTATCTTGCTGAAGAATGCATGAGGTATTGTGTTAGTTATATGAAAAAAAATGTTGAAATATGCGAGAAGCACGGTATAAATGAAGAGTTTGAAAATAATGCTTCTCACATCGGATGTCCAATCAGTAAAGGGAAACATGTTACCATGTCTAATGAAATGCTGGAAATTGCATATCATTATGTGCTTTTTAATATGGCAAAAGTGCAGTCTTATGAAAAAGTAAGTATAATAAGATCTTCCAAGCTATAATTATAGCTATAAAAGTGTAATACTTATGATATATATATATATATATATATATATATATATCATCTTGTTATACTTTCGACTACACATGGAGGAGCTGAAGCATTTTGGATGTTCGCTTCATCAAAAATGAAACTTTGCTTTGGAATCAACATTCTGCCAATTTTTGTGATTGGTCTCAAAAAAAGGTATTCTATATACGACGATATGAGTTTGATTTTAATTATTTTTGTGACTATGAGCCTTACTTAAAAAAAGCACATGTACATACATGATTGTTGTAGCCTATTTTAACTTACTATCTAGTTAAAATGGAAATTAAGTCAAAAAATCATGTTCCTGAGAAGATAAAGTGGTTATCATTTGGCCCTTAAAAGAAAGCTGTTACATATACTGGTTATATTATAAATAGATGCAAATTTCATACCCAATATGTCAAAAGATCGACTCAAAATAGTGGTATAATGATTGAAGCAAATAGCATGAGCGATTCACGTTTCAATAATAGTACAACTTCAAAGGCATTCTTTGGTATTCTTTAGCAAATTATTGTGTTTGACTATCATATTATGAAAATTCCTATATTTAAATGTATTTGGGATAATATCGATCGTGGTGCTAAGATGTAGGATGGTTTTATATTAGCTAGCCTACACCAATTCCAGAATCAATTCCAGAACGATCCTTTTATTTTAGCTTCACAATCTCGGTAGGTTTTCTACTCAAGAGATTTTGATGTCTCTAACTGGTATGTTGTATTGAAACCACCATCTGGAGGTTTTCTTGAATTATAAATGTGCTACGAATATATCTGTATCAACTGTCAACCTTGGATATTTCACAACTTGATGAAGTTTTGGAGGATGACGATGGCTTCGAAAGAAAGGGTCATGAAGGCATGTTAGTGTAGCTTCTCTTATTTCCATTGTTTAGGTAATGGTTTATCTTAGCAATTTCAAAACTTAATAATCCAGTATCATTATGTATTGATATGCCAACGTTATATTTATTCAACTTAAATTGTTGTGATATACATGAGAAAATTGTTTATTTGTTGTACGTTTAGTTCCTCGTGTTTTTTTGCTAAAAAATTAAGTAAATTTTATGTAACCTTTGTCATATCAAATCATCAATGCATACTGATATTTGATTATGGTTTTTGAGTGGCACTGAAAACAATATGGCTTACATTTCATTCTCAATCACATACTTGTGGCTTAGTTGATTGCCTAGGTAATGGTGTAGCAATAATAGCTATTATTGTTTGTACTAATGCGTTTCTTATTTCATGTTAATAGGCTTGCTGTATCTCAATGCGAGGACAGCTGGAAAACTGGATATCGATACAAACTAAAGACCTCTTTTTGTAAGCTCTTACAACCACCAATCTACTATTTAATTCCCATAAAACTATTTTTCCTCTAACCCTTTTTTGTTCTATTGATAATAATTATCCTCATATGAGATTCATCTTTTAAGTTCTACATCGTTTATGTTTAATCTATTGTATAGGAATATTTTAAACACATTATCAACATAAAGGTATGATTGCATCTATAAACATGGAAACATGGATAATTGTTTCAATGATTATCCAGTAGAATTGTATCACTCATCTTTGAATGTGAAATTGTACTGAAAATATATCAATCGAGTGGGTGGAAAAAGGAAAAAATGTAAATTTTGGTTGCAATTGCAACTATACTTATTTAACCTTATAATCTCGATTTGCGGAATACACATACATAAAAAAACACACATACACACAAAAACACACATACACACAATGTAAGAAGAAAGGAAATTGATTGCATTGTTATTTTAACTCTCAATTCAAAAGGATTCATAGACTTACATATTCCAAATTATATCTTGTTAAACAATGCGAACATTATTTGCAACATTGAATAAACATGATTGAAATTCCAAAATACTACATTAGAAAATAGTTGTATAACTGTAATGTACAGTTCTGATTGAACGATGCAAATACTATTATGACGATGGGTATATATCGTTGTTAAAATTGAGTTTACGATGACTGAAAATCATTAACAAACGTATGCAACATAAAGATATCATTGAGAAAAAGTTTATCATGATTTTTGAAATATGTTGTAAATGACTATTTTGTAACCATTAGAAAATGTTGTTAAAGATTTTTCAATTATTTGAGGGTAATTCTACAGTATTCATGATGTGTTATAAATATTTTTTTTTACAACATCGTACACAACTTATAGATAAATGTTGTAAAAAATACCCCATCTTTCACAACAATGGATATGACAACGTTATGATAAACGTTATCAAAATGCATTACAACATTTATTTAATGTTGTAAAATGATATTTTTCTTGTAGTGAGATTAGAATTGAAGAAAACTAAGTTTTCATTACACCCTAGTCAACAAAGGTTAAAACCATTTATTAAACCCTTAGAGTGATCATCCTTTTTTGAATCAGAAAATTTCTTATATATGAGTATTTGAGCATAGGAAAATACCCAATTTACCACTTAAAACCATCACAAACTAATGCAATCAGCCCAGCAATTTGGAGACAACGCGATCGATCTGACATCTGGTTCCTCAACTCAGATGTCTAACACATAGGCAAAATTTCTTCGCTCCAAGCGCTCAGACATTTGTTCCACATAACCAGACGTCTAAGCAAACCCTCGAGATGCCAAATCCAACTTTCAGAGGCATCTGACTCCAAACATACGCTTGTACTAGGTGATTAAACGTCTGGTTACTCCAATAAGACATCTTAAACAAGTCTCGAGATGCAAAATACAATGTAGTGGGCATCATTCAGATGCCTCACAATAGCAGTTCAAACGTCTAAGGACCTCAGTCAGACGTCTGACCTACTGTTCACTGTGTTTCTCATGCCTTCAACATGCCACAACTTTCACCTCTGAGCTCCGATTTATGAACCATCTTCTCCGTCTCTAAGCTACTCACCAAAAGTAACATGACGAGAATTTATAATCTTCTTCGTTTCTGGATTCTATATCTAATAGTCTTTTACACCATCCTTATAGCCAAGCAAATTCCCTTGAAAGTTCTATGCTCAAGCTTATCATTTCCCGGATCATGCACATAAACCGGACTACCAAACACACGAAGATAACTCAAGTCAATGCTCTTTTTCTTCCATACTTCCTCCGGAATTTTAGTACCAACAGTCGAGCATGGAATTCGATTCACAATATGCACCGCGGTTGACAAAGCTTTAGTCCAAAATCCCTTAGAAAAACCTAATGTCAATCTCAAGCATCGAGCTTTCTCTAGTAGAGTACGGTTCATCCTTTCCGCAAAACCATTCGACTGCAGATCTCTTGGTGTAATAAAATGTCTCCGAATACCATAATGCTTGCAAAACTTCAAGAGATATTCGGAAACATACTCTCCACCATTGTCGGACCTTAGAATCTTTAAAGACTTGCCTCTCTCATTCTAAACAAGAGCCTTCCAAACTTTGAATTTTGCAAATGCCTCCAACTTGGGATTCATTATATATACCCATACCTTCTGAGAAAAATCATCAATGAAAGAAATATAATACCTTACTCCTCTCAAAGAAGCTACCGGTGTCGGCCCCAAATATTCATATGCACATACTCGAGAACCTCTCTCGAATCATATTTTGCTTTACCGAATGAAACTTTAGTTTGATTTCTCAGATACATTTCTCGCAAAACTCAAGTTTGTTGAAACTCTCTCCATCGATCATCTCTCTCTTTCGAAGAATATCCAAATTCCTCTTCGAGACAAGAACTAATATCAAATTCCACAACCTAGTCACATCCAAGCTACAAGAACTATCAACAGCAATGCTAATTTCACCTTCAATGGTCACTCCTTGAAGCAAATAGACACCATGAATCCTAACACCTTTCATCATCACACATGCACCCTTTAAAATTCTTAAGCTATCACTCTCAATAGATCATACAACTTAAAGAATCTAGCTATCCCAAAGAGACAAGAGACTTCCGAAGTCCCGGAACATAGTGTACGTTAGTGAGAATACGAATCACTCCGTCAAACATCTAAATTTGCACATAACCAATGCACTTCGACTAATAAATAGCACCATTACCCATAACAACTGCATTTCTCGCTTTGTCTACATAAGAAGAAAAACAATTCCTATTTGGCGTCATATGATAAGGCACCCCTAAATCGAGCATCCATTTGCCACGCGAACCATCTGATGCTGCCGCCGTCAGCACATCTACGTCTCCCTCACCAACTCCACACTCCACACTCCACCGCAACCAATAAAGATGATACTTCCTTCTTAGCTCTCTTCTTGTTCGCACACTCATTCTTCCAAGGGGCATTTCACTAGAAGGATCCAATTAGTTTCTAGGACACACATCCACAGAAATTAATTTCAAGGCCAAAGTCAGCACAATAATTACATTTAAGGACAAAGTTAGCAGTCCTATTACTTTCAAGGACATAATTTCATAGGTTTTTAGGCCTTAGAAATTAATTATTTTGCATTTTGTCCTTAAAAGTAATTATTTCAGTTGTGTGTCCTAGAAACTAATTGCACTTGCTAAAGAGGCCCTTGTGGCTAATTTCCATTTCTTCCAATGACCAGGTTTCTTACAAATAAAGCACCCGTTGTTTCTTTCCTTCGACTTTCCTTTCTAACTAGGCTTCCTAGATTTTGAATGCCCCTGGTTTCCTTTCTTGACATATCCCTCTTTCTCCACAAATAAACTGTGATCATCACTAGTACCACTACTTCCAACACTTAAATCCTTCATTTGAGCTTTCAACTCCTCACTAACTAGACCTATTTTGACATTATCTAGCATCAAAGTATCTCGGTCATAGATCAAACTATTTGAGAAACCCGTATAACAGTTCAACAACGAACACAACAATATCATCGCATTTTGTTCTTCCTCAATCTTCAAATCTATCACCTTCATCTTCATTAGCAAATCATCAAACACATTCAAATGTACCTTCAAAAAAATACCATCCTTTATCTTACAGATGAAGAACGTTCCCAACAAGATCAAACGATTAGTTAGTGACTTCTTCATATACAACTCCTCTAACTTTACCCAAATACCTTTATTGGTAGTCTCACCACTAATTTTGAAAATCACATTCTCTCTTACAGCGTGTTGAAGTGTAGTGAATGCCCACTCTTCCATTTCCTCTCTTCCCACATTCGAGATATCCACTGGCAATATCAAACATAACCCGATGTACTAGATTCCTCCTAAGAACTGCCACCATCTTCCATTGCCACTTTTTAAAATCGTTATCGCCATTTCACTTGTCCATAACTAATTATGATCACGAAGTCGCATACGTCCTACGTACGTATGATGCTACTCTATTTGGACTAACCATTGTGGGATTACCAAGGGATTATCTTATTTCGGCATTTCTACAACCACCCACCAACATTAATACTGCGATACCAAATGTTATGGCGATTCTAACTCAAGATCGCTCAAATCGAAACCACAAAGACAATGAAAAAATGAGATCATGGTAAAAAGTGCAAAAACAACCAATTAATGGCTCGATCCAAATCTCAATTGAATCCAAAGCCAATCACAATCACCAAACAAGCAATGAAAAAACGAAGCAATAACGATAAATAAATCATACATTAATTTATAGTAGTTTCAGTAACATCTTGTCAGTACATCCACTTTGAGAAAGAGCTTTTATTAATACCAATGAGAAGAGTATAAGAGAATAATTATAATGATCATAATAATCACTCTAAAATATGATTTTGTAAAGATTAGAACTGAAGAAAACTAAAGTTTTGCTAATCCCTAGTTAATAAAGAATAAAACCCTTGATTAAACCCTTAGGGTGATCATCTCACTTTGAATTGGAAAATAGCTTAAATAGGGAGAGTTTGAGCCTAGATAAATGCATGATTTGCCCTTTGAAACCTTCATAAACCAATGTATTCAACATGGGCAATTTGGAGATAACGCATTCGATCAGATATCCGGTTCCTTAACTCAGACGTATGACTCAAAGACAAAATTCCTTCGCTCCAGATGCTCAGATTTCTGGTCCCCATAACTAGACGTCTGAGCAAACTCTCGAGATGCCAAATCAAACTTTCAAAGACGTCTGACTCCAAACAAATGCTTATACCAAGTGATCAGACGTCTGGTTACCCCAACCAGACATATGAAATAAGTCTTAGGATGCAACATACTACGCAGAGATGTCTGGGCATCCTTCAGATGCCTTACAATAGAAGTTCAGACGTTTGAGGACCTTGGTCGGATGTCTAACCTGCTACCCACACTAGAACACAACTGTAATTTTACAACCATTACAAAATGGCAGTTCTAATAAAGGTATTTAACAACGTTTTTTTAGAAAGTTGTAATACACTCATTTTCAACAACTCTTTGATTTTGCCAGTTGTAATAGATGTCTATTACAACTTTTCTTTTTTTGCCACTTGTAATAGATGCCTATTTTTAATAACTCTTCTTTTTTGCCAGTTGTAATAGATACCTATTGCAACATTTTTTTGTCAATTGTAATAGATATCTACTTTTAACAACTCTTCCTTTTTGCCAGTTGTAACAAATGCTTATTACAACCTTTTTTTTTCAGTTGTAACAGATGCCTATTTTTAAGAACTCTTTTTTTTTGCTAGCTATAATAGACGCATATTACAATCTTTTTCGTTTGCCCGTTGTAATAACTAGTTGATACTTATAGTTAAATAATACTTAATAATTAATAATTAAAAATAACAGTCACTATTAAATAATAATAATTAATTTGAAATATGAAAGCATTAATAATTAATTTAATAATTAGTAAATAACAATAATGATTGTTGTTAAATAATTATTAATTAATAAATAAGAATTAATTTTTAATAATTAGTATAAAAAGTAATATAATATTTAATAAATAATAAGTAATAATAATTATTAAATAATTAATAAATATGAATTATTTTTTAATAATTTATAATTAATATTAATAACTATTAATTAATAAGTAAGAATTTATTTTAATAATTAATAATTATATTTAATAATTAATTATTAAGAAGTAATTATTAAGAAGTGGTATTTAACATTCGACAATTAATTTTTGATAATTAATAATAATTATAACATTTTTATCAAAAAGTTGTATAAACTTATTTCAACGGCTCTTTTTTTACCAGTTATAATAGAGGGTTGTTAAATATTAACTAATATTTAATACTTAATTATTAATAATATTAATATTTAAGAATTATTAGTAATTAATACCTAATAATAACCTTATAAATTAATAATAATTAATAATTACTATTAAATACTTAGTATTTAATAATTAATTTACAATAATTAGTTTTTAATAATTATTTTTAAACATTTAATAATTAATAATCGGCAACATATACATAATAATTAACTTTTAATAATTAATATTCAATTATGACTAAGAAGTAATAATTAATAATAATTAAGAAGTAATATTTAATATTTTAATAAAAATGTTAATTTTCAAGAAATTCATATCAAATTTAATATAAATTTTCACTTGTTAGTTTTAACTTATAATATTTATTTTTATAAATTTTGGTGAAATTTTGGCTATGGCTCATGAAAAATTAGGGGCCACGCCGCTAAATAGGACTGTAATGGTAATGGTTAATTTACCATTACCATATCATTACCAGCCAATCGGTTACCATTTTTGAGTGAAATCGGTATACCAATTTAATCGGTATGGTAACGATAAATTTACCATTTTCTACAGTAAATCATCTGTAATATTTTTTCAGTACCAACGGTAACGGTAATTTTACCAGTCAATTTATAATACATGTATATTCATGTAATATGTTTTATTATAGGCATTTAGAAACAAACAAATTATTAAATTTAGTTTATTAATCAAGTGAAATAATGTTAAATACACTTCACTTCTTTCTCATTTATGTCTTTTATTAAGTAACACAATAAATTGTACAGTGAATCACCGTTATGGTGTGAATATATGTTATGTTACCGACCTTTTTTAGAAAAACGGTAATTCACCATTACCAGTTTAACGGTTACCAGATTATCGGTATACCAGTATTCGGTATACCAGCCATCGGTAACCGTAATGGTAAGCTATCTTGAGTAAAAATAGTTCGGCAAAGATATTTGTGAAATGGTTTAACAGCCCTACCACTAAATGTTAGCGCAAAAAGCATGAAATTTAGGCCAGAACAGGAAAAAATTGGCTCTAAAATAATTAATGTGTTATATTTCTATTCCCAAATCAGTATTCCAATTCCAAATACAAATTCTCAATCCAATTCTAAAGTCTGGTCTCGGATCTCAACTAAGAAAATATGCAAATCTCAGTTCCAAATGCAAATGCAATATTGCGACCAGAAACTTGTGCGGGTTTGAACTTGAGGCGGGATGCTGAGGTTTGAAGTGCGGATTGCTGCTGGTTGCGGAGGTGGTTGGTTTGATTTTAGTCAATGTGGGTTGGGTTTCAGGCAGGAGCAGGAGTTTTGGTTGTCAAATTAGTTGTGGTGGAGTCGGATGACGCCACATTGGGTGAAGGTTCAGGGCAGTGGCAAGTCTTTAGATCAAGGACTTGCTTATCTTCTCATGTTTATTACTCTTCTTGTTACTTATTTAGTTCATTAGATTTTACATCTTCTTTTTATACGTGTATGATTTCTAAGTTGGTTTGCTGCAATAAAATAATACTTGAATTTCCATTTAAATCATGTCAAAAATTGCATGTAAGAGATACATAATATATTGTGCCATGAATTTATAACTATTATGATTTATAGGAAACGTATTTTAATTGTATAAACAAAGAGGGAGATCATAAATCCATTATTCTTATGAAATTTAACAGTAGATATTTCTCAATTTATAGTTCTGACTAAACTAATATCTGTAGTCTATATTATACTATGAAAAGTTGAGTATTGAATTCATTTTTCTTCTTTTTCCCCTTTTTCATTGATATTTTCGTTTTACCACTTGGCTAGCTACATCTCCTATCAGCATTCAGTAACCTAACTCATTCCATGTTTATTAATTAACTCAATATTTTTTTCTTAATTATCCTCTCTTTTTATGTTTACTTTGACTGTCCAATTTATTTATTTTTTTAATCTGAAATACTTCCAGCCTTGATAAAACCTTTTGATATCAGATGAGATTTATTTTATTGTTTAAGTTACCAGTTATTCTGTAGTACATATAGACCACAAGTAGTAGGTTTTATTGTATTGCTTAGATAATGATCTGTCAGATGCCAGAATACCTTCCCTTTTAATTAAAAACTGCTACCAGTAGTCGTATGTTTTTTAGTGTGATCTGTAGTGTAATATTCCATTGGTGTACTTATTGTTTGCAGATAATGAAGGAGACTTTGATATATTTAACTCACCTTGGCCACAATGATACAGAACTACAGATGATACTAATTAGAACTGTCATTAATTTGCTTCGGTGCTTGCAACACTTGTTCTATTATTAGCAGATGAGACGATAATATCATCAAATTGTTACACTTGCAACATTAAATTAAACTCCATTATGCTTATTTTATTATTGATGGGGATGGTGGGTTTAGTAGATAGTAGTTTATTGATAAAAACATTAATTATCATAATGGCATTAATTGACTTTGTGGTTTAACGGTTGGTGGTAGGGTATTTTTATTCACTTGGTGACCTGAGATCAAATCCCAAAGTCATGCGCTATTTTTAATGCCTTCAACATTTTTTGGGCTGGGCCACCTAACAAACTTGGGCCGACCCCGGCTGTAATTCAGATTCCATTTCCCTGCTTGTCTAGTTGAATTTTTATGCTATGTTCTGGTAATTTATTGTATGTTTCACTCTCTTTTCTCTGTGCCAACTAAATAAGGAGGCAGCGTATTGTGATTCAATATGCATATTTCAAAATGCATGATCCTGGAAAGTGTTTGGCTGTTGTTCATCACTCTGTATTAATGTCGTGTGTCCTCTGTCCAGCTATTTAATTCACATTTTGAGCAAATTGGTGCTGCACACATTTTTGTACAAGGGGTTGGATTTTATTTGTTTTAACTTTACATGGAACTATATTCATTTTTTTGTGGTCATGCTGGTTGTGACTTCATGTATTATTCTAATGCACTTGTTTTGCATTTTGAAACATTAGTTGTTAAACATTGATTCCACCCTTTACATTGAGTTTGATTTTGTATTCATTGTTTTCATGTTTGAATATTATTTTCATAATTTAGATTATTTTGTAGTATTCATGATAAATATGATGAATTTAGACTGTATGTAGTTGAAGTTGATTTTGTGTGTGATATATTTGATCATGTTTTGGCTGACTGTGATTATGTTATGTGGTCTGATATTTTTATTATTTTATGTGTGTTTTCTAATAGTTTATGATATGATAGTCTGAAGCATACAATTTTTGAAAAATGTATGTCCGTTATATAGTTGCATAAAGTGAGATTGAAGTTGGAAATAAAAATATACCATAAAAATACATGAAATTGCTGACAAATTTGCTGTTGGTAGAGAAAGAGCAGCGTCATTTAACTGGTTGGTGAAATATGTGATGAACTCATAACAAGTGTGTCGGTAATTTATCACTAAATTCCAACGTTTTGTTGAATCTTATCAAATAGAAAGTTGTGTCAAAATCGTTCGGTAATTTGTCCTTAAAGTCCGATGGATATACCGATGTTTTACTGAATCTTATTAAAAAGAAAATTATCTCAAAATCGTTGGTAAAGCTTGATGTTTTAGCTGAAATGTTAGGAAATAGCGTTGGAAATTAAATGGTGCTCAATTTTGTTGACATTTTTTTTTGTCCGTAATTTCTTCCATAGCTTATTTTTCCAACGAAATGCCGACATTTTCGAACCTCTTTTTCACGTTGAAGTTCTAGAGTATTCTCAAGTCGAATGAACTAATTGAGATCGTCATGTTGAAATTCTTTATTTGATTTTAGTTATAATCAACTAATAGGAAACTCTTAATCTAGTTATTATATTGTTATCCAATAACAATTCTATTTTAATTATGATTTAATACTTGTGATTGCGACCATTTGCAATTACAATCATATAACACTTTATTTAAGGACTTTATACTTATATAGGTTTAATACTTTAGTCATTATTTATATCACATATAACATGTACGGCATAAAACAAATGAACTAGAAGCTCACTTCAATTTGAATAAGATTGATTCTAATGTTAGATTATTTAATAAATTACATAATTGCCCTCTCGGGCATACCCTCTAAACTTTCGAATGGTTTGTTCATATATCAGGAATGGGTTGATAGTCACTGCTCTTGACATGGATAGTAGGATAAAGCTCTGTTGGTGAAAGCATTCTTACCTGCACAAGGAGTAAGCAAGTTTCAATCTAACCGATTCTTTTCCGTCTGTTATATTCTTTTATATATGCTGGTAAATGTGTCGGTAATGAATAAAATGATATGCAATTGGTAGTACCTTCTCGATGCTCTGTTAATAATTGGAAGAGATGATTGGCCAATTGACCATCTTTACCTTTAAAATAAAGGATGACATGTGCAGAAATAATACTTTTGGTTATATATGAGCCTGTACAATTAAAGCGTTTAGCAATTTCATAGCGGTGGAGGTATAAAAAGTTATAGTGGTGATAAAACAGAGATATAGCGGAAAATAACGGAGGTGTGTGAAACATCATTAGGTATAAAACCAAATATTTACCGTAGATTTATTCTCATTCTCACATCATTTATGTGAAAAAGAAAAATATTATTTAATTTTATATAACAAAACCGAAGAATATCATGAGTTATTCAGTCCAGATTTAGTGACTACAATGGTTTCGAATTTATATTGAGCACTTATGCCTCAAAATTAATTAGGTATTTACACTAACTTTGTTGAATTGGTTTAAAAGAAAACTAGTCAAATCAGTAATTTTCTTTTATTGTTGGTAAAGCGAACACTAAAAAGCTTTGATTTACGGGATGTAGCGGAATATAACAAGGCTTAAAACAGATCAATTGTTCAAAAGCGATATATTGAAAAAGCGTAGCGGTCGAAGAGCACTATGAACTATAGCAAGGGACTTGGCGGGCCTTTAACCGGACTTTAATTGCATAGACACTGAAAGTGTGTATGGATCGTGTATTTATATCTAATATGAAAGTATAATAACAACTAACTTATAACTACCAGAGTAATGTAAATAAAGGTAAAGAAACAATCACACTAGAGTTTTTATACTGGTTCAGACCTCCCGTCCTACATCCAGTCTCGAAACTCTCTTTCAGCCTTAAACTAGCAAACAACCCTCGCTTTGCCCGGAGGAATAGACTTGATACAAAAAGTCTTTTCTTGACAAGTATGTGTTCTTAGTAACACTTATTCTTATTACACAGTACAAATCTTCCTATAATCTCCATTGAGTAGTATTTGTATGTGAAGCTTTGATTTTAGGAAGTGATAAGAATGATGTATTGATTGCTTTTAGAAATCAAAGTATGCAAAGAGCAAAATGAAAAGATTTAGCGAATTCAAGTGAGTTATTTCTCAAAATCTTTACATATTTATATGTGTTCAAGGGTTTTCTTGTGAAGTAACAACTTTTAGTATGTTCTATTTTAGTCTATGGGTAGCTATCTTTGAAGAAGAAGAGATGCATTGAAGAGATATAGATGCACCTATTAGAATGAAGCAAGTGTCCATTCAGGGCTTAAGCCCGTTACCCAGGTTAGACGTCTATCTTATTATATATTTTTTAACCCGAGAGCATAGTCAGACGCCTGACTTATATAAACAGACGTCTAATGCCTGTGTACTTAGAGAATTAATTTGTTTTGAAATATTGAAAACCTTGTAAAAACTTTTATGTGCAATTTTCTGTAAAAACCACTAAAGAAGATTTTACAAACCATCTATCTATGATTATAACACACTATAATAGCTTCTTTAATACCCATGATTATTTTCTTCTACTGTTCGTCTTCAAGTCATGATATTGTAAATTCTCGAAGCATTTACCAGCAACTACATGGAATATATTGTTTGTATACGATTGTATAGTTGTTGTCATCGAAACCATATAATATAGGTTCTAACATTTTCCCTTTTTTTAATGATGACAACTATACAATCACTTATCAATAAGCATATAATTTCCCTTGAACGTGATTCCTCCCCTTATATACATGTAATATGGTATCTCTCCCCCTTTGGTATTATCAAAAAGAGATACACAAGACATAAATTTTTGCAAGAAACACAAAGAACGCAAGGTTTTACAGAGTCACAAATAATATCAAACATAGTCATACAAACAAAAATCGTTCTCAAGAAGTTTTATACACTTTTATGAATGAAAAGAGAAGATAACTTGCTGACCTTGGAAATATCCGCAGAGATTAGAGGGATCTTCATCATGTTCGCTGCTTTGCCACTATGACTGATCATGGTATTCCTCATCTTCTCGAATAGAGAGACACTAAAATGATGTATAACGACTATAGTGCAGTGGGTCTTGTGTAGGCCAAGATATATATTCACTTTCCTCAATACAATGGTTATTGGTGTCTTACCAGGACGAGATTGTGGTGCTGGTTCATCTAAAGGCTCTACGCCTGAAGAAGGTCCCAGCTAAAACAACTGTGGTGGTGGTGGTGTCAGAGATGGAGAAGATGAAGACCGTGAAGGGGAACGACCCCTCAACTTTCTCATTACTTACCCTAAAGTGGAAACGTCCTTTTCTAATGTTTTTTCTACTTTGGTCATTTTGGTAGAAAAAGTTCGTTGTGGGCAAGAGATCTTTTTATTTAATGCCTTTTAGTGCACGGAGGGGAGATGTTGGTTTTGAAATGCAACATCTCGATAGTTCTCCCTTGGCCCAGCTGCAATTTTGGCTTTTTGAATTTTCGAGTCAGAGTAACACTCTGTAGGTTTTGAAGGTCATGCAGATTGGGAAGGTCAACTTGGAGTTTTTTTTGTTATTGTTGCTGTTGATACTGTGAGAAAAGTGCTATTCTTGGTGGAGTTTCAAGAAGATATATCAAAGATAAAAATCGAATTCCACTATCTTTAACGGCAATTACTTCATATTAGGAAAGATATGAAGGAATGCCAGATGATCACAGAATTCTCATGATATATAAAGCATAAATGATGCTTTGACGTTGAGGTGTCTAAAAGCTTTTAATTTGCTCAAAAATGTATTGTGCCTAGTTTACTTCAATATGGTCAAATATAACATACAAAGCTTTATGATTGTCTTCATATACTTGTTCATGACTACCGAATCTAGGGATGATTGCGTTGATAAGCATACGATTAAGTAGCCGAGTTTTTGGATGAAACTTGATATTTTTAATTTGCGCATGTTATCTTCCGAAATAGGACGAGTAACAATATCTCATGGTGTATGTCTTATGGGGAACATCTTGCAATCTAATTCCCGTGTGAGAACAATAAAGAATTTGTCCAAGCATTTCAATATTAAATTTTATGGCTGTTCCATAAACACTTGTCCAAATCCAATTTTCATCATCAAAAGAATTCCAAACTTTTAAAGAGCATAAATTGAAAAGGAAAAGAAATACCGCTAATTGATCTATTTTTCCAACATTGCATCGTAGTTGATTAGATGATAAATATTATCATCTTCAGTCAAATCGACAATATCATAATGAATAAATCAACGTATTGGATAAAATAAACCAGAACGCAAAGGCTTTTTCTCCAAATCCTGCAATTTTTGCTTTCCTTTCCTGACATCTGACCGGACCCTCTGCTTCAAAATTTACCCATGTCCAAACGTCTGACCAATAGTTTCAGACATCTGTTATTCACCTGAGCCCACAACTTTTCACCAATATATATATATATATTATTTTCACCTTCTCTCAATTTTCATCATTTCCTATTTTCAAAACCCTAAAACCCCGAATCAATTTACTCATTCCAAATCCCAAATCAATGGCTCCAAAACCCAAAACTCTCGTTGCTAAAAGAAAGAAGGATACTGCAAGACAAAGCTCTCAACCTTCTACTCAAGGCTTCGTCACTGACCATCACATAGATGAATGGATTATGGAGAATGAGCATAGAACTTCAGACGTCTACGTTTAAGGGATAATCTTTCCAAAGAGAACCGACAGACGTCCGGCCTACTTTTCAGACGTTTGTGCCAAAGCATGAATTTTTCTAGAGCCCTCATTCAGATGTCTAATTTTAAATTCAGACGTCCGAGTCGAAACAAAAAATTTCCAATGACCTTAGATAGACGTCTGCCTCTATACTCAAACGTCTGGTTTTTATTAGTATTCTTTTCCTCTATATTTCTGTTATATGTAAACAAAATTTAATCTTAAATATGATGAAAATCACAAACGATTATTCATGCATGAACATACATGCTTACGTTGTATAATACTAAATGCCTCTCCTTTACGAAAGACTTCGTTAGTTTTCATCAAACGAGTTAGAAGAACGGTAGATTTGTTTTCCCCATGAATTTTGCTCAATCTTAGTTTGCTCGGAAGATGGTTTAAGAGGAGATCAGTATGGATGGGAAGGACTATGTTCGGTGTTTAATGTCCCTTCTCCCCATAGATTCTGTGGGGTAACATTACCATCATTGCTCCGAGTTTCAATGAAGCGGGTGACTTCTTATGAAGACAGCTCTTTGTTGGAGAGTGTTCGCATATTGTAAAAAGACATTTTTCTAGAAAACGTATATGCAAGCTTCGTTCTTCTTTCTTATAGTACATTTCATTTTGTACTCCGATCATTTCTTGTTGGTAGTGACATATCTCATCTAGTTTATTATGCACGGATGGTGATTCTAAGTTGATACTCTTCTTAGCCTTTTTTCCAAGTGGTGAATATCCCGTGCGATACAGCGCTTGAGAAATTGGTGAAATGGATTTGTTTGATTGTGGGGTGACATTTGAAGCGGAAGAATATGTACTATTCGATGATGGTTAGCTGTAGTCCATTGAAGAGAAGTCAGAATTTCTCTCAGAAGACATGATTTTCGGTTTGGAAGAGAGGGCATTTTTAAAGAATGCAATATATATTTGTGTTTGATCTCCTATATATAAAGTAGTTGTTTAAATATATAGAGTATTTTTAAAGCAAAAAGTTTATGACCTAAAACTAGAAAATTTAGTTTGTGGTTGAATGATATATGACCACAAAAAAAACTTTTAATCTATTTTAAATAATTAAAGAAGTTCATATGATGAACATATACCTAGTTCTCTTCTAAGTTTTATGAAAGATGCTTCGCAAATGGTTTTGTAGAAGTATCTGCAATTTGGTTTTCGGTATTAACAAATGCTAAAGATATGATACCTTTTTCTACGTTATGTCTAAGAAAATGATGTTGGACATCAACGTATTTAGTCCGAGAATGGTTTATAGGATTCTTAAATAGGTTTATGGCACTTGTATTATCGCAATATATAGGTGACCGTGTTATAGTTTTACCAAAATCTTGAAGGGTTTGCTACATGTATATAACTTGTGCACAAGACAGAGCTGCAGAAATGTATTCTGCTTCACAAGTCAAAAGTGATACAAAATTCTGTTTTTACCGAACCATGAAACTAGAGATTGATCGATAAAGTGACAAGTCCCACTTGTACTTTCCTATCGGTTTTGCAACCACTGAAATCTGCAGCACTATATAATACGAGTTCGAAAGAGCTGCCTTTAGGATAGAAAAGACGTAATCCTTAATGTTGGTTAAGTAGAACAAAATACGTTTAACTGCTCGATAGTGTGAATCTTTTGGCTGTGCTTGAAATCGTGCACATAAACACACACTCATCATAATATCGGGTCTACTAGCCATTAAGTATAATAGTGATCCTATTATACTTCGATATAATTTTTGATCAAAATTCTTTCCGTTTCATCTTTATCTAAATGACCACTGGTGCTCATGGGTGTTGGTTTACTAGATGCCTTTTCCATTCCAAAGCGTTTTAACAAATCATGATAATATTTTTCTTGATTTATAAAAATACCATTTTCTTAATATTTGATATGTAATCCTGAGAAAAAATTTAATTCTCCCATATACGACGTTTCAAATTCATTTTTCATGACATTTGCAAAATTATTACATAACTTGTCATTTGTTGATCCAAATATTATGTCGTCCACATATATTTGAACAACTAAGATATCATTATGATCTCTTTTTATAAATAAAGTTGTATCTATTTTTTCAATTTGAAATTCAGAAGTTTTTAAATTAGTTTTTAGTCTATCATACCAAGCACAAGGTGCTTGTTTTAAACCATATAAAGCTTTCTTTAGTTTATAGACATGTTCATGAAAATTTTCATGTATGAACAACGGAGGTTGCTCGATATAAACCTCCTCTTTTATAAAATTGTTTTGAAAAGCACTTTTTATGTCCATTTGAAAAAGTATAAAGTTATGATGGCATGCAAAAGCAAGTAACGCTCGGATGGTTTCTAGACGTGCGACCAGAGCAAACGTTCCTTCATAGTCAATGCCTTCCTCTTGATTATATCTTTGTGCTACAAACATTGCTTTATTCCGACCAATTTTTCCATTTTCATATGTTTTATTCTTATAAACTCATTTTGTCATCATTACAGATTGATCCGTAGGTCTCGGTATAAGTTCTCATACTTCATTTCTTTCGAATTGATTAAGTTCTTCTTGCATTGCCATAATCCACGACTTGTCATTCGATGCTACTTTATAATTCTTTTGCTCAAAATTTAAAATGAATGCAATGTGAATCATTTGATTTAATTGATGTCTAGTGGAAACTTTTGTATTCAAATCACCAATTATATTGTTAATTGGACGATCTTTCAAAATATGAGGTGGTGACCTTAACGTTTTCTCATTGTCTATAGTATTCTCATTATTGTTTTTTGAAACGGTGTTATTTTCAGATGGTTTTGTCAAAATTTCATCATCATCACCGTTTTTGTTATTGGAAAAGTTTTTGTCAAATGAGACATGTAGACTTTCTTCTATAGTACTAGTACGTTTATTAAATACTCTATAAGCTTTGCTACGATTTGAATATCAAATAAAGATTGCTTCGTCGGCTTTTGAATCAAATTTTCCAAGATTATCTTTAATGTTTAGTATTAAACATTTTGAACCAAATATTCGAAAGAATGATACTTTGTGTTTTTTACCAAAAAACATTTCATAACAAGTATTTTTGGTTAAAGGACGTAATGTAACACAGTTTAACACATAACAAGCAGTAGCTACAACTTCTGCTCAAAAATTCTTTGGTAGACCACCACCGTTAAGCATAGTTCGTGCACATTCTTTAAGTGTACGATTTTTTCTTTCTACAACACCTTTTGTCATGATGTTTTGAGAAATGAAAAATTATGTGAAATTCCCTTTTTGTTACAAAATTTTTCAAAAATCTCATTTTCGGATTCACCTTCATGATCACTTCTTATACTTCTTATTTTAAGATTCATTAAGTTTTTAATTCTTTTAGCAAAAATTTTAAACACCTCAAATGCATCACTCTTATTTTTAAAAACAGCGTCCATGTATATCTTGAAAAATCATCTATAACAAATACATACTTGTTATGATTTATTGAACGTACTCGAGTAGGACAAATAAATCAAGATGTAATATTTCTAAAGGTTATTTGGTAGAAATTTCCTTTTTAAATTTAAAAGAACTCTTTTTATTTGCCATATTAACATGCATCACATAAATTTTTAACTTTATAGTTTATTTTAGGAAGACCTCTAACCAAATTGTGTTTAGCCAATTTGTTTATAAACCTAAAGTTTATGTGACACAACCATTTGTGCCATTTCCATGGATCATTAAAATCAACGGATAGGCATAAATCGCTAGAGTTATTTAACTTCATATTTAATATATAGATGTTTCTTTTTCTTAATCCTTCAAAGGTTATATTTTTATTTTGATCAAATATGTTGCATTTATTATTTTCAAAATCGATTTTGAATCATTTGTCACAGATTTGAAAAATAATTAATAGGTTATGTTTTAGATTTTCAACTAAAAGAACATTAGTAATAACAGGTAAAGTGGACATATCGACATTGATGATATCTCCAATTCCAATGACAAATCCTTTTGAATTATCTTTGAAAGTTACAGTACCACCATCTGTTTATGTTATATTCGGTAACATGTGTGCATTTCCAGTCATATGTTTGGAGCGTCTGCTGCCAAGTATCCATTTTTCCTTGTTATTAGATTTTTTTTTTTTGAGTACCTGCACGATAAAAACAATTTAACTAGTACCCACTTCCTTCATTAGGGTCCTAAGTATCAAAGAGTGAAGGTAGCCATGCCCAGTAGGGTTTGAGACCTTTAAAAGAGTAATTTTCATTATGAATAACACTTTTCAAATAGTTATATATGTGTTTTTGCCTAGTTAATTTGTTACCAGATTTTGGAATCCATATTTTTATTATTTAGAATTAGAAGACTTTTCTCTAGTATGTGGCTTCTTGAACCTTTTATATAATGAGCTATAGTTTCTATGTTTTGAATTTTTTGAATCCTAATCCATTCTGATTTTCAGATGGTTTAGAAATTTTGATTAAATTGTCCAAATTTTTCTTTTCTTTATTGAATTTTGAAACATTGTTTGTAATCTTATCTAACGCACTTTTAAGATAAGAAATTTTGGATTTTTATGCTTCTAGATTATCTTTTCTAATATCATCAGTTTCTAGTTTAACTTTTCATAATTCACATAATAAAGAATCATTTTGAATAGATAGACTCTTGAATTTTTCTTACATAGTTTCTAATTCTTCTTCTAGAATTGTTTTCTTATCTTTTAATAATCTTATTTCGAGTTCCATTCGATTAAATTTAGCAACATATTCTTTATTTAACATTTTAGTTTCTCTATTTTTGTCATCTAGTTCCATGCTAAGTTCTAAAATTTCATTATAAGTAAGATTAGGACATACCTCCTTAGTGTTTGCCATGAAGCATATATTGGCTTACTCAAGAATCACTATCATTGTCACTGTCTGATGATGAAGATGAATCCGAGTCATCTCAAGTTATTTGAAAAGTCCGTTTTCTTTTCTTGAATTTCCAGAACTTGCTTTTCTTTTTGTCATGGGCATTGTTTCTTTATGTATACGAACTTGTCACATCAAAAGCGCTTGATTGAAATTTGGCTGGATGAATTTGAATTTACTCCGTTTTGGGGTTTCGTCGTCTTCTTGAATTTCTTGAACTTGTAGTTTTTGGAAATAAATATGATCTTACCTTCATCCAAGTCTGAATCATTATCGTTGGCTTGAAAAGCTACATTCTTTTTTTCATGATTTTGTTCTTTTCTTACCTGCAAATTTTCTTCGTACGACATCAAATTTTCTATCAATTCTTCAACATTTAGTTGAGATAGGTCATTAGCCTCTTCGCTGGCCAACACTTTTCGTTCCCATTAATCAGTTATGGAATTTAAAATATGTGTAACTAAATCAAAATCTGTGAATTTGACTCTAAGTGCCATGAAATCTTGGTGAATAGTTCAAAATTTAGCATACATATCACCAATAGATTCATTTGCTTTTATTTTAAATGAAGAAAATTGATTTTGTAGCATGAAAATCTTTGTTTGTTTAGCTTTGTTTGTGCCTTCATGAGTGATTTGTAGTGTACGCCATATATCATATGCAGTAGTGTACAACATTGTTAGGGATGCGGATTAAGGATCTTAAGGCAGAAATAACACTAGAGGGGGGGGGTGAATAGTGTTTTAAAGAATATATGAACTATATGACTAAATTAAAACTTTCAACACAAATCTAAACAGAATTCTAACACAGAATGATCACAGAACATATGACAAATGCAAATAGTAAAGTAAAGCAAGTAAAAGGAAAGAACACACCGGATTTTATACTGGTTCGGAATCCTCCTACATCCAGTCCTGCACCAAGGTAATATCCTTGTACATATTTTTATAAGACAATATCCAAATTACAACCCTCAATTTCTAAGGCCTTGAGGAACCCTCCTATCTCCGAGTCCGGGGTAAACTCTCTTGATTTACGGGACACAAGATCAACTTAATACTTCTTAATAACAATCCTTTTAAATGGATAGACTCTATGGACTTTTTGAATACAAATTAATCCTATAACTTTGAATAGAACTTTGATCTTTAGTAGAACGATGGAGAATCAAATAGAAAGAGTATCTAAATGATTTCCTATTGAGAATTTGGCAGAATGATGACACAATCTTGAAAATATGAAGTTTTATGGATATGGAATGGTGGAGAAGAAAGAGTGAAGAAAATAAGAAAGTAGTTATTAAAAAAATTCGTTTTGGAAGCCTTTATATAGATGCACAACAGTCATAACCATTGGCAAAAGGTTTTCGAACGAATGGACACTTCTTTTGAAAATTGAATTTTTGAATCCAACTGTCACCATGTCGACATGGGGTATCCCCTTATGTCGACATCCCTTAGTTCAAAATTATAGAGATGTTGTTTTGTAAAGACAATTGAATTTAAAACAAGTTGAAACTTCTCTGAAGCAAAGTAAAGTGTTTAAACAATATTTTGAGATAGAGAATGAATATAAAACATTATTATATATATATATAATTGATATAGACCGTCAATTATATAAGTAATATTTAAAATCAGAATAAGTTTTGATGTTTTAAAAATAGAAGTTTTTAAAATCAGAATAGAGGAATATTTCAAGGCTAAAACAAATTTTGAAAATATTTTTGAAAACATGATTTTGAAAGCTAAAACATTTTGAAAACAGATTTAAAAACATTTTGAAAAATCTATTCAAACTGAAATTGCAAGAACCTTCCTACAGAGCTCCTCCATAGGACTCGAGAACTTGTACAAGTAGTTTAAATGATTTTGATTTTCGTGGGTTTGTAAGCCACTTGTCGTAGGTTTGTAAGCTACTTGTCGTGGGTTTGTAAGCCACTGGTTTCGATAGAAATTGGGTTCCATCCCAAAAGAAAATTGAAAGAAAGATGAGAGTGCTATTATGAAGTTTTAACAAAATACTAGACACTTATCTTGAGATCTTGATTCTTTAGAGTCTTGAATCTTGAATCTCTAATCTTCATTTTGATGCTTGAGTCTTTATACTGATCACTCTTCGATGATACCTGCATATACTTGCTATATACATACATACATATATATATATATATCTATATGGAAATGTTAGTATATATCTTATAAAGTAAAGTATAATAACTATATAATGTTGTTGTCATCAAAACATCATCAACTCAGTTCCTCACAAACATGACACGTAAAAATTCATTTTTGTCAAGTGAATAGAATGGAACATTCATGGCTTTATCATTATTTGTTGCTGTGTTCTTTTGAGCAACTGTCTAAGTGCTTATATGTGTATCTGGTGGTTCATATCTAACTTGCGTTGCTTGCAAAATTTCTAGACCATTAGCTTCCATAAAAATACACATACGTGTAGACCAGTAAGCATAATTGGATCCAGTGAATAGTGGAGGACGTGCATTGGATTGACCTTCGTGAAATGTACTTTCCATATTAAATATGTTTCAATTATGTGTTACTGTAACTTGAAATAACTGTGCTCTGATACCAAATGAAAGTATATATGGATCATGTATTTATATCTAATATGCAAGTGTAATAAAAACTAACTTATAGCTACCAAATTAAAGTAAATAAAAGTAAAGAAACATTCGCACCATAGTTTTTATACTGGTTCAGATTTACCGTCCAACGTCCAGTCCCGAAGCTTCCCTTCGACCTTAAACTAGCAAACAATTCTCACTTTGCTCGAAGGAATATGCTCGATACAAAAAGTCTTTTCTTGACAAGTATGTGTTCTTAGTAACACTGATTTTGACTGCATAGTACAAATCTTCCTAAAATCTCCTTTGAGTAGTATGTGTATGTGAAGGTTTGTTTTTAAAAAAGTGATAAGAATGATATAGTGATTGTTTTAAAATCAAAGTATGCAAAGAGTAAAGAGAAAAGATTCAGAAAATTCAAGTGAGTTATTTCTCAAAATCTTTACATATTTATAACTGTTCAAGTGTTTCCTTGAGAAGTAACGTATGTTCTACTTCAATCTAAGGCTTATACACTAGGCGGAGTTCAAATATAGATATGTGATAGCCTGATATTTTCTAAGTACAACTTGCATTCATAAGATCAAGTACCCAAGTGTTTCATATTGTCCGTAATTTAGTTGAGAGTTAATCGGTAGAAGTCTCGTCTGATTCCGAGTTAGTATGAAAAAGTTACTACAGTCTGAACAAAAAAATAGCGGTTTCTACACTAAGTCAAGTTCAAATATGAGGATGGGTTGCCTATTATTTTCTAAGTACAACTGTCAGTCTTCATGAAAAACTAAATTGTATGTTCAAAATTCTTATTTTTCAAATTAATATTAAAATTTAATTTTTTTAATAAATTGGTAAATGAGTTACCCATTTATACCTTTTTAAAAATGAGTCAACCCAACGCATAACCCATTTAATAAAATTAACAAATGGTTGATCCAACCCATTTAGTTTAAAAATAGATTAAATGAGTTGGATTAATGGGTTGTTCATCCATGCGACCTTTCAAATATATAATCTACATTCATTCACTTAATAAATACACTTTCCGTGTAAATAATAAGATTCTTTATTATTTGCTAACTTTTCTTGATTGAATTCAACGTTGGCATCTCTATAAATAGACAAAACTTTCTTCATATGAGAAAATACTACCATCATCTTAACCATGGCTACAATAACAATATTTGCCTTGATCATCTCACTTGCCTACACCTTCACCCTTTCATCGGTAGAGTCAACGACCTTCACCTTTCAAAACAAGTGCCCATACCAGTATGGCCAGCAACCCTGAACGGTGCAACCTCTCCACCTCTATCACAAACCGGGTTCGCTCTCCCAACCGGATCCACCCCGTAACGCTAACCGCTCAACCAGGATAGAGCGGACGCTTCTGGCCCAGAACCGGATGCACCAACGACTCCACCGGGGCCTTCTCATGCACATCCGCTGACTGCGGATCAGGTCAGATAGCATGCAACGGTGCAGGAGGTACACAGCCCGCCACACTCATGGAAATCACGCTCAACGGAGCAGATGGGCAGGACTTTTACGACCTCAGTTTGGTGGACGGATTCAACGTTCCTATGTCCGTCGTCCCACGGGGTGGTTCAGGCGGTGGTTGTGCCCCAAGTTCGTGTGCCACTAACGTGAATAGAAAATGCCCTTGGGAACTGTGGGTGACCGATGCAGTTGGAGCAGTGGTTGGATGCAAGAGCGCGTGCCTTGCTTCTGACACGGATGAGTATTGCTGTAGAGACGCTTTTGGAAGCTCGGATTTGTGCAAGCCTTCCAAGTATGCGCGGATGTTCAAGTCTGCTTGTCCTCAGGCCTATAGTTACGCGTTTGATGATTCTAGTAGTACTTTTACTTGCATTGGAGTCGCTGGCTATTTGATTACCTTTTGTCTCTGAAATCATTTATTTTATATTAGAAGATAATTTTTTTTTTATTAATTTGTATAGGTATGATATGTTCTTTACTATTCTTAATGTTATTTGCTTTCAAATCACGTTGTTTTTTCCAATCTGTTTGGAGAAGTGTAAAATTAAATGAAGGGTATATGATTTCATGGACGTGTCCTAGTTATATGCATTTATATGATTTGCAAGTTATATGCATGCAATTTTTTTCTTTTCTTTCTCTCTGTCTATACATTGTATATGCTTTGGATACATCAAACTATTAATGTGTTTATTTTGATTGGTACCAGTTCAGCTTTGACTGCTGCACTAAAATTGATTCATGCGAACTAAATGTTGAAAGCCAAAGTAACAAAGAAAGCATGTATCATAAACATGTATCATAAATGCACATTCAAAATGATAATAGAAATTTGTCTTCTAAATTATCTTGGAGTACGAATCTAATGTATACATATTTGCAAGTTTACTACCCTCCCCAACTCAATCGAATATAAATTAGAAAATATAATGAACTTTTACTTTAATTATTTTTCATATGAAACATGTACTGAATTGAAGATAATTGCTTCAAGATTTGTACAAAACGTCAAACACCATCAAAGATTCAAAATAGCTCAAATCTTCTGTGCAAAACACATGAATCCATAAAACATCATGATGTGATTTTCAATAATTTTTCTTTTTCTTTTTTTCCACAATTCAAATCTGCACATTATCGCTATTGCTTTGTACAAACATCATGAAGTAGCCATCTCTTCACTTGATGCGTGTATAAAAGTTGTTTGCCCTTAATTAATTATGTGTCTAGATAAAAAAGGCAGTACTTTCACAGAACGAACACAGAAATATAAAATAGTACCATCATCTTAACCATAGCTACAACAATGTTTGCCTTGACCATCTCACTTGCCTCCACCTTCGTCTTTTCATATCAGAAGATGATAGCAATGGAATTTTGAAAGATTCCCCTTAGTTCATGGATATATTAAGCTCTTATTCATGAGCAAATATATGAAGCAAATTTCTCCTCGGTCTAAGATGTGCTTGACACATAACTATGCTTGTGTTCTTATAAAGGTTAAAGCAGATATGCAACTTGCTAACAAAGTTTGAGTGAAAGACGAAAAGGATCGTTTATATACTGTAAGACATAAAATACTAATTCATTCAACAAATTTGTACTCATTTTAATGGTTTCGGCCGTAAAATTGACTAATGCGACTGTAATGTACAAAAAGAAATCAGTGTGACATATTAAAGAAAAAACAATGATATAGGTAATAAGCCATGCAAGGAGCAGTATGGTGCATGTGCAACTGAGTACACATTACTGGATTAACGATGCAGCCAAACATATTCAGTTATCGAATTGAAAATGGCAGCCTTGTCTACTGATTGGAATGGAAGAGGCAATAAATCAGTTCAAATTTCAAAGAGATCTGAAACAAACATCATTTCAGTTTAACTCCATTTGAGTTGGCCAAAAATATAGATAATAATCAGTCATGTTTGCAATGTTCAATCTTTAATACAATGTCAATTAAGACAGCAAAAGGAAATGCTACTTTAAAGACAATTAATACAAGACGTCCAGTATACAAAGAATCATAAATTGATATGTATAGTTGTATACTAAACCTAACGCTGAACTGAATGTCACAAGAAGAGGAACATGAGGATGAAGTGTGTGTATACTAAACCTAATACTGAACTGAATATCACAAGCAGTTTAAATGTTAACTTGAAATATAGAAAAGTAAAAGAAGCAGCCTAGCCGTTTCTTATAGAAACTTAAGGAGCAACACAAACTTAAGAGGCTTTCAAATAACGTGATGATTTGTTACAAATGTGATGGTGCACACTTCAAACAAAGGATGAAATGGAACATGCAACAAAAAACAACTCAAAAGTGTTTACTTGGTAACTATAACCTTTAATTCTCATATATCAAATGTAGGTACATCATTAATATTGCAGGGAAATGTTTTCCCACCAAAGAAGTTACTGAAATCAGTGTCAGATAGATTTCTACTCAATTGATAATAACTCCAGTCCTGGATCTGATTGGGCTTGGTGTCAATTATTTCAAATGCCCACCGGGATGAATTGTAGTATAACGAGATAACAAACGACTCGAAGTTGTTTTAAATCTGGAAAAATCATTCATGAAATTAATCATGCATGTATTGCCATCGTTCCATAAAGTCAATAAGCCTAGCAAAATATCAGAATATGGATATCGTCTGTAATTTTCTTCTACCTTTTTGTTATGGTTATGGAGTTATTTTCACTTCAAATTGATCTTGGTCTTCATTGTAAGTCTATACAACCTAATTTCACTCACTTTATCTGACGCAGCGGATATTTCAAAACAAACTTCAATTGATGAAATGTAGCAATCGGTGATTTGAAAATACTGCAATGCCCAAATCCGTTGATCCAAAGATGCCGGATTCTAGCTATCTTCGTCTCGTTGATCGCGCACGATACCGAGAAACAAAGATTTATGATTCTTCGACGTTGATCAAGCGCACTTGATTCCGTGAATCGGCTTCACAAACGAAGATTCGAGCGCACTCGAATGACGTAGGTGGAGATAGGAGATTTCACTCGACTACCAATTAGAGAAGACAGCACAAAGCAATCAACAAGAAATTTTTATTCAATATTCAACCACCTTTACAAATGACATAACGTGCCTATTTATAGGCTTACAACTCAATACACGACTTAACAAGGCGGTACAACAAACACACACAAACAATCTAAACACTATACAGTACATGACTCAACTTGACTCGGGACTTAAAATAACTCGGAATCGACTTAATGTGACTCGGCCACGTTCAAGTGACTCGGTAACGACTCAGGAAGATTGCCACGACCTTATGAAATTGTCACCCGACTTACTGGGAGCAACTCATATTTCGTCCGCGACTTTTCAAAACAAATATGAGTCGTTCGCGACTCAATGAAGTTTCACCCTACTGGAAATTGGGGAAACTCATTCGCGTTTAGGTTTTTTTTTCGTGTTTTGGGTCGGGAAACGAGCTAATCGTGGCTAAGGGGAAAAGAATGGTTCGCGAGATTGATATGTGTCATGAGTCGGTGATGGATGGATCGTAGGTCGCGGGGTAGAGTTGAGTCGTGAGTCGGTGGGGGGGACGAGTCGTGGGGAAATGGATGGCGATGGGGATGAGTCGCGAATTGTGGGAAGTGGCGATGGGGATGAGTCGCGAATTGTGATGAGTCGCGAATTGTGGGAAGTGGCGATGGGGATGAGTCGCGAATTGTGATGAGTCGGCTGTGATTGACTCGTGGGTCGTGGATGGAGGGGACTCGTGAGTCGGTGGTGGGGATAAGTCGTGGGGAAGTGGGGGTTGAGTCGGCACGGTGATTTTTTGAGGTAAACGCTTCATCATCCTCCCCTTGTTGGAAAGAATTCGTCCTCGAATTCACATCTTCGCCTTCTTCATCAAGTACCTCCCCATAATACGGGACTAAGTGTTTGACATTGAAAACATCAGAAGTATGAACATTTTCTGTCAACTTTAACCGATACGCATTATCATTTATCTTCTTTAAGATTTCCACTGGACCGATCTTCCGAGCTTTCAACTTGTTATAAGTGCCTACCGGAAAACGATCTTTTGTTAACACTGCGTAGACAAAATCTCCTTCCTTGAAGACAACACTTCTTCGTTTCTTATCCGCCATTTGTTTATACCTCTCATTTGTCCTCTCTAATCGTTCCTGAACGATTCTATGGCATTCTGTCAACCCATCAACAAAATCAGCAGCTCGTTTAACTGTCCCCTTCGGTTGTGGTACCATCGTCAAATCCAACGGCCCCTTCGGTAAGCTTGAATATACAATCTGAAATGGACTGAAGCCTGTACTTCGGTTATTTGCATGATTGTGAGCAAATTCAGCTTGACACAACTTCACATCCCAACTCTTTAAATTGTCTTTCACAAGACATCGTAACAAGTTTCCCAACGATCTATTCACCACCTCTGTCTGCCCATCTGTTTGCGGATGATAAGCACTACTAAAATTCAGCTTCGTTCCCACCATCTTCCACAAACTAAGCCAAAAATGACTTAAAAATTTGGTATCCCTGTCGGAAACAATAGACTCCGGCAACCCATGTAAACGATAGATTTCTTTAAAGAACAACTGAGACACTCGAACTGCATCCGCTGTCTTCTTACAGGCTATAAAATGTGTCATCTTCGAAAACCTGTCCACCACAACAAATATAGAATCATTTCCCCTTTGAGTTCTCGGCAAACCCAAAACGAAATCCATGCTGACATCAACCCATGGTTTGGTAGGCACCGGTAATGGCATGTATAACCCCGCATTGGTTGCTGTTCCCTTAGAAACCTGGCATATATGACATGTCTCCACAAACCGTTCAACCTCCTTCCTCATTGACGGCCAAAAGTATGATTGAGCAATCAAATGTAAAGTACGGTCACGGCCCACATGTCCTTCCTCGTGTAACTCCTTGATAATCTTCAATCTCAAACTGCTCTCTGGAATACATAACCGATTTCCTTTAAATAGAAAACCATCAACTAACACAAATTCATCAGTACTTCCTTCCTTGACTTTCTCAACAAATTTCACAAAGTAAGGATCTTCTTCAATCAGCTCTGGCAATAATTCAAACCCTGTCACTTCAACTTTCATTGTTGTCAATAAATGATTCCTCCTGCTCAAAGCATCAGCTACACGGTTCGTCACCCCTAATTTGTGTTTAACGACAAAAGTAAACTGCTGTAAATATGCAATCCATGATGCATGTCTCGCTGAAATTTTATCCTGCCCCTGTAAATGTTTCAAAGTTTCATGATCAGTGTAAAGAACAAATTCCTTCTGAAACAGGTAGTGTCTCCAATGCTTAACAGCTTGCACAACAGCGTAAAATTCAACGTCATATGTACTGTATCTCATCTTTGCCCCTGATAACTTTTCACTGAAATATGCAATAGGTCTCCCCTACTGACTCAACACTCCCCCAATCCCAACCTTTGATGCATCAGTGTGTAGCTCAAACAACAACTGAAAATTAGGTAAAACAAGAATTGGCGCTGTCGTCAACAGTTCTTTGATTCGTTCAAAAGAAATCCCGGCTTCTTCTGTCCACGAAAACTGTTTACCCTTCATGCAATCAGTAACTGGAGCCATTACGCTACTGAAGTGTGGAATGAATCTTCGGTAGAATGACGCTAGCCCATGAAAACTTCTCACTTCCGTAATTGTCATTGGCTGTGGCCAATTCCTGACTGCCTCAACTTTACTCTGATCAACTTGAATACCTTCTCCTGAAACAACATAACCCAGAAATAAAACACTGTGCGTCATAAACACACATTTCTTCGTAGTAGCATAAAATTGTTCCTCACGAAGAATATTCAATACTTCCCTCAAATGTTGAACATGCTCCTCCGTACTCCTGCTGTAAATCAGAATATCATCGAAATAAACCACGACGAACTTCCCAATGAGTGGTCTGAAGATTTGATTCATCACCCGCATGAAGGTACTAGGTGCATTTGACAAACCAAATGGCATAACCAGCCATTCGTATAACCCCTCTCTCGTTTTGAAGGCTGTCTTCCATTCGTCTCTAGGTCTAATCCGAATTTGATGATAACCGCTTTTCAAATCAATTTTCGAAAAGATAGTTGCCCCACTCAACTGATCCAGCAAGTCATCCAACCTTGGCATAGGAAATCTATATCTCACCGTAATCTTATTTAATGCTCTACTGTCAGTGCACATCCTCCACGTCCCGTCCTTCTTCGGTACCAACAAAGCCGGCACAGCACATGGACTCAAACTTTCCTGCACACGTCCCTGCTCAAGTAACTCTTCCACCTGTCTTCTCAACTCTTCATGTTCCTTCGGACTCATTCGATAATGTGGTCTATGCGGTAATACTGCTCTCGGAACAAGATCGATTTGATGTTGAATATCTCTCAGTGGCGGCAACTCCTTAGGCAACTCCTTTGGGAATACATCCTCAAATTCTTTCAAAACTGGTTTTGCTTGTTCTGGAATTTCAACCTCTTCGTTACACTCTCGTCCAATCAACAAGTACACTTCAGGTTCTTCTTCAACTTCCTTGACAAACTCCTTCAAAGTTAACAGAGTTTTCAATTCTTCAATTTCCTCCAGCTTGCTTTCTTTCTGTTGCTGCTTCTTGGGAACTAAAGTAATTTTAGTGCCTTCAAACATGAAACTATAGCTATTAGCACGACAATCATGTTGAACTGCTCTATCAAACTGCCATGGTCTGCCTAACAACAGATGACATACGTACATGTCTACAACATCGCACCAAATTTCATCCTTGTATTTTTTTCCCAATTGAAAATTTAACACAAGCTCTCCTTCCGACTTTCACCTCACCTCCTTTCCTCAACCAAGCTAACTTGTACGGTTTAGGATGCTTCTCGGTTTTCAATTCCAACTTCTTTACTGCCTCTGTAGAGATAATGTTATCGCAACTCCCAACATCAATAACGAATTTACAAACTCTTCCAAGAATAGTACAAGTAGACTGAAATATGTTATTCCTCAACCAACTGTCTCCCTCCTCTTGCTTTGGTGTCAAACAACTCCTCCTCATCATCAGTGAATATCCTTCGTCTCCCGATAACAAGTCTTCCTCCTCAACCGGTAAGGAATTAGAACACTCAGCCTCTTCATCCTCATCCTCAGCTTCAACTATCATAGTTCTCTTCTTCGGCTTCGGACACTCATTGCTTTTATGACCCATTTCCTGGCAATTATAACATTTGAACCCACTATTAACCTTCGCCTTCTCACCCTCCTTCACAATTGGCTTACTGACAGGTTTAGGAACATTAGAACTTCCACTGGCCCCCTTCACTTGATTGTTAGAATTAGTAAACACACCACCTCCACGCCTTCCCTGCTTTTCCCAAGCTAACGCTTTCTGATGTGCCTCTGTTACAGATCTTGGATCAAACATATTAACCATATCCTGGATCTGCATTCTCAATCCCCCAATGAATCTAGCAGTTAACTGTTCTTCAGTCTCCATAATATCGTTCCTGGCAATGAGTTGGTAAAATTCATCAGCATAATCACTAACAGACTTTGTCCCTTGCCTCAAATTCTGCAACCTCTGGTACATAAGTGATTGATAGTTGTAAGGTAAGAAAGTAGATCTCATCAACTTCTTCATCTTATCCCACTCAACAACCTTCGACTTCCCCATCCGTTCTCGTGTAAGTTTAGTTTGCTGCCACCATGCTAATGCTCTTCCCCTCAATCTAGTAGCAACCAACTTTACTCGACGATTCTCCGGCACTTCCTTGAAATCAAAGATTTCTTCAACATTAGATAACCAGTCTAAGAACTCCTCAGCAACCATCCCACCTTTAAACTCCGGAATCTCCATCTTCATTCCCGATTCCCATCGATGATCATCATCTACATCTCGATACTGACGTCGTGTTTGTTCTCTATCTCGATGCATACTCCCTTTGTCACCAACAAATTCCTCATCAAAATCTGAAGTATATCATTGTCATTCACGTCCTCCAACATCTCTACCACCACTCCTACTACCAACATCCCTTCGATCCCGATCATCAACATTCCTTCTACTTCGATTATCAACACTTCTATGCTCTTGACTTTCTCTCCTCTCCCGTTCTGAATGTGATGAAACTCTACTACCCCCACGATTTGATTCAGGTGAAATTCTTCTTCTACTTTGATTCATTTCAAGCATCATTCTCTCTAATCGACCAATTCCTTCGTTCAACTTTTCAGTAAAGCTCTCGTGGATTCGTTGCTCCATTTCATCGGCCTCTTCTCTTCCATACAAGGCATTAATATTGCGATGACGTTGAGCTCGTCTCGGTGGCATGATTGAACTTCGCAAAATCTTTAAACAATAAACTTCAACAAATCAAAACTTCAACACAAAATCAAACAAGTCACGGTTCCTTAGCTTGGCTTCAAACTTCAAAACAACTTCACAAGGCTCGGCTACTTTTTAAGTATACACGGCCTTCCTTCAACAATAATAGCAAAGTGATGCTTCAACTCTTGGCTCAAACCCCTTTTCAACTTTGATCCGAAATGAAATGGATCGAAAGTTCTCCTCTTGTTGCAACTTCAATATGAACTCGACGAACACAAACTTCAAACTCCAAACTTCCCGACAATTTGCAAATTCGATCTCTAAACTTCAACTTCTTGAAACCCAAATCTCCAAATGATGCAAACTCCTTGCAATCTCGCTCTGATACCAAACTGACGCAGCGGATATTTCAAAACAAACTTCAATTGATGAAATGTAGCAATCGGTGATTTGAAAATACTGCAATGCCCAAATCCGTTGATCCAAAGATGCCGGATTCTAGCTATCTTCGTCTCGTTGATCGCGCACGATACCGAGAAACAAAGATCTATGATTCTTCGACATTGATCAAGCGCACTTGATTCCGTGAATCGGCTTCACAAACGAAGATTCGAGCGCACTCGAATGACGTAGGTGGAGATAGGAGATTTCACTCGACTACCAATTAGAGAAGATAGCACAAAGCAATCAACAAGAAATTTTTATTCAATATTCAACCACCTTTACAAATGACATAACGTGCCTATTTATAGGCTTACAACTCAATACACGACTTAACAAGGCGGTACAACAAACACACACAAACAATCTAAACACTATATAGTACATGACTCAACTTGACTCGGGACTTAAAATAACTCGGAATCGACTTAATGTGACTCGGCCACGTTCAAGTGACTCGGTAACGACTCAGGGAGATTGCTGCGACCTTATGAAATTATCACGCGACTTACTGGGAGCAACTCATATTTCATCCGCGACTTTTCAAAACAAATATGAGTCGTTCGCGACTCAATGAAGTTTCACCCTACTGGAAATTGGGGAAACTCATTCGCGTTTAGGTTTTTTTTTTCGTGTTTTGGGTCGGGAAACGAGCTAATCGTGGCTATGGGGAAAAGAATGGTTCGCGAGATTGATATGTGTCATGAGTCGGTGATGGATGGATCGTAGGTCGCGGGGTAGAGTTGAGTCGTGAGTCGGTGGGGGGGGGGACGAGTCGTGGGAAATGGATGGCGATGGGGATGAGTCGCGAATTGTGATGAGTCGGCCATGATTGACTCGTGGGTCGTGGATGGAGGGGACTCGTGAGTCGGTGGTGGGGATAAGTCGTGGGGAAGTGGGGGTTGAGTCGGCACGGTGATTTTTTGAGGTAAACGCTTCATCATTATCTATGCTCATGATCACTCACTTGTATGTAAGAAGGTTAATCAGAATGAAATAAAGAAAATAATATAAATTTTGAAAGAGAATTCACCAAATTTTTTTTCCTTTTTTTTCTACACAATTTCCAAACGCTTCATCCATGCGAATTGCTGTCAAAAATATTTACAATCACTATTTGAAGGTGTAATTCTATGAACCAGTCTAATTAAAGATGACGTGTTCTCTCTCATAATTTTCAAAACTTCACTCGCGACGGTCTTAGAATCGGGTTTTTGCCAATGCATTTCTCTGCAATCTTCATCATAACTCTGGTTTCCTTTTCTCATATTTTTTGCCTAGTTTAACATCAATCATTTTTCATATTCCTTCCATTACATAAGAGTTGATCAGCTTCAACTGAGTTTTCATCATGATCGCCAACGCATCACTTTTCTTTGAAACCAAACCCGATCGAAAGTAACTCGGGTTTGTATAACCTAGAGATCTCATCATCACGTTATTATGCTTAAAATCAGAAGTATAAGATAATATGAGAGCCGCAGAATATCATTAGGGTTTGATATAAAGATACAATGGATAGCGGGCCTTGGGCTTGAACCCATATTTGCTTTATTTTGTTGCTTGTGAACTGTATATATAGAGTACAAATACAACCGTGTGTAGGATGAAGTCAATATATCAATAAAATTCTGTTTTTTTTACATTTTTCTCTAAATTCCATCATGGTATTAGAGCAATAAAAAAACCGTGTAAAAACAGAGTTATATTTTTTGTTTTGAATCCATCAGAGATTATCTCATCATTTGGATTTACAACAGTTCATCAGAGTATCAATCTCTTCTTCTGAAACTGCTGGTGTTTCAGTTCTCAGATTTCATCAAGAATCACGAAATCATCATCAAGCCTTGCCAAGAAGAGTTGTCAAGAAATTATCATCATCCAACTCAACGGTTGCTTTCAGTTTTCTTTAAAAAAAGGAAAGGAAATCATCATAAAAAAAAAATCAAGAACTGAAACAAGAATCATCATCGAGCCTTGCCAGTAGTCTTGATCACTGGCTACTCTCAGATTCACTGGAAAGAAATCTAAACTAAGTCACCTGAAAAGCAATTGTTCGCTTATTACTTTTCTCTGCCACTCTCAATTCACAACTCAGGTTCTTGATTAATCTTTCTCTTCCGTATACGTTCTGCATTGAACCTTTACTGTTTTTTTTTCAATCATAGCTGAAGGAGTTTTAGATAATAACTCCTCAACTTCTACAAATCCGAGATCGAACTCTGCTGCACCATCTATCATCACTGAAAACATATCAAAAATTATATTTAGTCCACAACCACAGTTAATTCAGACTCAACTGGATGAGACAAACTATTTGCTATGCAAATTTCAAATTCAAATAACAGTAAGGGGTTATGGATTAGAAGATTATATTATTGGCACCAAAGAAGTACCGCAGCAATTCATCGCCCACAATGAAGGAAATTCAACATTGAACAGAGAATACACCATTCATAAAAGACAAGACAGTTTACTTTCTTCTTGGATTTTATCAACAATAAATGAAAACTTATTACCACAGCTCATAGGATGCAAGAATGCACATGAAATATGGCATACTGTGGAACATGTATTCAGTTCTCAATCAGTAGCAAGAGTAATGCATTATAAGAGACAATTACAAAATTTGAAGAAGAATGGTATGGTCATGAGAGACTATCTTTCCAAAATCAAAACATTGTGTGACTTACTTGGCGCTGCTGGATATACTGTCAGTGATACTGAACAGATCTTGCATATCTTAGGTGGATTAGATAATGAGTATGAATCCATCGTGGCAGTGATATCATCTAGAGATATCACACCATCACTGTCATATGTTCACTCCATGCTTCTTGCGCATGAAGGCAGACTAGAGAAAAAGAAGCCAATTGTCTCTGACCTCTCAGTCAATTATATCTCAAACAAAGGAAAAAATCAAGAAAAGACTCAATCAAGAAATGAATCAAATAACAATCAAAGAGGCAATCAATTCCACAGAGGCAGGGGCAGAGGTGGAAGGTACAACAATAACAACAATGGAAGACCAAGATGCCAAATTTGTGAAAAAGTTGGTCATACTGCAAACAAATGTTACTTCATATTTGATATTCACTATAACCTGGACAACAAAACAATCAGAAACCAAGTGCTAACATGACCGACATTCAACCAGATGCAAAACAACAATCTGAATTAACTAAAGTGGAAGATATTCAGGATGACACTTGGTATCCAGATTCTGGAGCTACAAATCATGTAAGAAACAACCTGAGCAATCTAAACTTGGGGAACAAAGAGTACAAAGGTAAACAGTGTATACACATGGGCAATGGTGAGGCAACTAAAATTACTTACATTGGTAATGGTTACATAAAAGGTGAAAAGATATTATATCTTAATCATCTTTTAAGAGTTCCACAAATAAAGAAAAATTTACTTAGTGTGTCTCAATTTGCCAGTGATAACAAAGTATATTTTGAATTCTATCCAAATTACTGCCTTGTTAAAGACATTCTAACAAATAGAATTCTCTTGCAGGGTAAAACAGTGAAGGGCTTGTACAAGTTTACTCTAATTGATTCAAGAATTAGTGGAAAACAAAATCTGTGTTGTAATGCTTGTGAAATATCTCAAAGTAAAAGAAGTATGAGTATGGTTGATCTATGGCACTATAGGTTTGGTCATCCAAGTGTACACATTGTAAAGAAAATATTCATAGTAATAAAATATCTTTTGACAATGCATTAACTCCATATATTTGTACATACTGCGAGCTAGGAAAAAATCATAAACTACCATTCAAAAATTCTGAAACCAATTATAACAAACCATTAGATCTTGTAGCTACAGAGTTATGGGATCCTGCACCCATTGATACAGATTATGGTTTTAAATATTACATATCATTCATAGATGCATATTCAAGATATGTACGGATATATTTTCTGAAAATAAAATCTGAAGCATATTATGCAGTTTTACAGTTTATTGCACAGGCAGAAAAGCAGACTGGAAATAAAGTCAAAATTATACAAACTGATGGTGGTGCTGAATTTAAAACACTCAGAGAATTTTTTCAAAGAAAAGGAATATTACACAGAACTACTTGTCTCTATACTTAAGAACAAAATGGATTGATTGAAAGAAAACACAGACATGTGGTTAAAACAGGTTTTACAATGCTAACTCAAGCATCCTTACCCTTAAAGTTCTGGCCAAATGCTTTCAGCACAACAGTATTTCTAATCAACAAATTACCAACTAAGGTTCTGCAAGGGAAGAGCCCAATTGAAGTGTTACTTAACGTGCAACCTGATTACAAAAGCCTCAAAGTCTTTGGATGTCTTTGCTTTCCATGCTTAAGACAGTACGACAACCATAAGTTGGATTTCAGGTCCTCACCTTGTACATTTCTGGGATATGATAACAACATCAAAGGATACAAATGTCTTGATAGTAAGGGTAGAGTCTTCATTTCAAGACATGTATTCTTTGATGAAGACATATTCCCATTCAGTGAAAAAGAAATAAAGACAACTCAGAAAATTTACAACTCAAGATTCTCTATACCTCCCTTGCCATATGAAGTGTATGAAGAGGATTAGATTGACAATACTGGATCATAACACACTGTACCCAATGTTGGCCAGGTCATGAACCAGACAGTCAATTCACGAGTAATTGTCATGGAACACATCCTGATGTCAGTTATCAATCTGGTGAAGAACACACAAGTGATCAAATTCAGACACCTAGTTCACATTCTGAATCAGAGGAGTAGCAAACCAGAATCAGTCTTCTACTCCTGCAACAACTGGTCATCACATGATCACTAGAGCAAAAAGTGGTATCTTTAAACCAAAACTATATACTGTTAACCTGGACACCGATAAACCATGTACATATCAACAAACAATACAAAGTGAAAAGTGTAAAGAAGCTATGGATGAAGAATATGCAGCACTTATGAAAAATAAGACATGGAGTCTTGTTACTGCACCAAATCATAAAAATGTCATTGGATGCAAATGGACTTATAGAATAAAGAGAAATGCAAATGGGTCTATCGCAAGATACAAAGCCAGACTTGTTGCAAAAGGCTACTCACAACAACAAGGATTTGACTTTAATGAAACATTTTCACCAGTTGTCAAACCAACTTCCATCAGAGTAATTCTTACAGTGGATTTATCAAAAAATTGGAAAATAAGACAGCTTGATGCCAATAATGCATTTCTAAATGGAACATTTCAAGAAGAAGTATACATGGAGAAACCTGAGGGTTACAAAAAAAATGGAAGCAATTTGGTCTGCAGGCTAAATAAAGCTATATATGGACTCAAACAGGCACCAAGAGTGTGGTTTGAGAAGTTAAAAAAAACACTGATCAAACTTGGGTTTAATCATACCAAATCTGATAATTCTTTATTTACTAAATTTTCAAAAAATATTATTGTATATGTACTGATATATGTTGATGATTTCATTGTTACAGGAAATAATGAGACTGAAATCAACAGTCTTATTTAGCAACTAAATAATGAGTTCTCAATTAAGGATCTTGATGATTTGCACTGTTTTCTAGGAATAGAAGTCAAAAGACTATCCAATTCAGTTATACAGTTAAGCCAGAAGAAATACATATCTGAGATACTACTCAAAACAAAGATGGATCGGGCAAACAGTCTACCTACACCAATGATATCCAACTTACAGTTATCAAAAAACAGAGGAGAACCATTTACGGATGCAAAATACTACAGAAGTATTGTTGGAGCACTACAATATGTGACAATCACAAGGCCAGAGATCACTTATAGTGTCAACAAAGTTAGCCAATTTATACAAAATCCTTTAGATGAACACTGGAAGGCAGTGAAAAGGATTCTCAGATATTTAAAGGGTACAGTGAATCATGGACTAATATTAAAAAATTGTCCTAATATGAATTTATTTGGTTTTGCAGATGCTTGGGCCACAGATCCAGATGATCAAAGATCAACATCTGGATATTGCATTTATATTGGTAAAAATCTAATATCATGGTGTTCAAAGAAGCAAACTACCACATCTCGATCTAGTACAGAGGCATAGTATAGGAGTATGGCTAATGCTACAGCAGAACTGCTATGGATTAAATCTCTACTAAGTGAACTTCAAATTAACATCACAAACAAGGCTACATTATGGTGCGACAACTTAAGCACGGTCTCCCTTACTGCCAACCCAGTTTTACATGCCAGAAGCAAACATATAGAACTAGATTTGCACTTTGTAAGAGAGAAAGTACTACAGGGAATTATCGAAGTCAATCACTTACCGAGTACTTGCCAAAGAGCAGATATACTCACCAAAGCCCTCTCTGCCAAGAGCTTTCTTCGTCTGAAACAGGAACTTAATATTGAAGATTGTACTAATCATCAACAGAAAGCTTAGATTTACAATTAATCTCATGTTCAGGTCCTTCAAATTGAGAAAGCTTGGGCAAAAAATCGAAACTTTCTGCAATAAACTTTACCGAAACCCTAAACTTGAAATCTAGCTTCAAGTTTAGGATCAGATCAGCCGCTGCTTTGCTTCATCAAGTTTTTCACCTCAAGCACTAAAGATCAACTCTAGTTTGAGGTCAATCTTTCAGGAAACCCTAATCCGATAAATTACAAGCGGCGAAACAAAGTTCTGCCAACAGATCTGAAAAGCTCTCCTAAAGCTTTGTCGCAACATATAAAATAGCTACTCATATTGAGGGAAGACATCAGATCTCTTAGTAAACTCAGGGAATCGCAAGGATTCGCGAAATCACCGCTCGTATTGAGGGAAGATATCAGAAGTATAAGATAATATGAGAGCCGCAGAATATCATTATGGTTTGATATAAAGATACAATGGATAGCGGGCCTTGGGCATGAACCCATATTTGCTTTATTATGTTGCTTGTGAACTGTATATATAGAGTACAAATACAACCATGTGTAGGATGAAGTCAATATATCAATAAAATTCTGTTTTTTTACATTTTTCTCTAAATTCCATCACTTAACCAAACAAGAAACCATGTCGGAAAATTCCAACCATGCAGATCCAAAATCACATAGTTTTGGATTGAAGCTTTGGTCAAGAAGAACATTAGAAGCCTTCACATCTCCATGAATAATAGGGAGGCCACAGTGCTCATGTAGATGCTCCAAAGTCATTGCAATCTGATACGCAATAGACACACGCTGAGACCAAGAAAGAGGAAATTTAACAGTAGTACCATGTTGTTCATGTAGTATATGATGAAGTGTTCTATGCTGAACGTGTTCCATTACTAAAACTCCATAAGATTCTCCATCATCACCATAGCCAGAAGGCGTACTATATTTGGATTAAGATGGAGAAAGACATCGAGTTCTCTTCCGAACATGGAATAAAGACGGTTGCTTGGTTCATGTACTTCAGTTTCCAGATTGTTTGGAAATCTGACAAGGTGTACTGTACTATAACCTCCCTTTTCGGTGACATTCAAGGAATTTCCTACTAGTGATTTGACTTTTCTGCATGGAACTTGCATGATTTATGAAGGATGTTTGATAATTTGTTCATCTTCGGTGACTGCAGATATATTAATGGAGACTGAATAGCAGCAACCGGAGATGTACTTGGATAAGAACTTCATACTGGGAATATTGATTGGAATAAGATATTTACTTGTTATGTATATACTTATATGAGCAATGCACTATTAATCATTGAGCATGTTTATTTCATTGACGAGTGCACGAATAGAATACAATGTCTGGAAGGGATACTTCCCAGTGTGCGGTTAGCAAGGTACATGAACCTGTAAATAGTAGCCCGTCAGTCAAACATCAAGTAGGTATATGAATATTCAATGTAACTAAAATAAATCTATTTCGGTGAATAATTAGACACTGCAGCAGGGAAATAGCACAAATATTAAAGATACCACATTATCATGAAATGTCCTTTGTTAAGTACATATCTCTTTTGGCTCAACTTAATGGAACACACAAGTTCACTGATGACAATACCCTTGAAAATCAGCTCAAAGCTTGCAAGGGAAGTAACAAGGCTTATATTGATAACAATTCTAATTTTGATCATGAATATCACGCTAATACAAAAAAAAATTATACCTAATTCCAGCAAGAGAAGTTGCAGTATTGTTGAAGATGACAATAATTTTCTCTTGGCCAACAAAGATTAGGAGGCTCCTTCAATTTAAACAAGTTAAATAAGCAGATCTACCACTTATCTATCTAGGATAAAGGAATGTTTAGTAAATCTTACTCAGTTGCTTCTCCCTGCATTTTATGACTAATTTAAAAGAGGATCAACCTTCGATTTTTCCTACTTCCTCAGATCTATAGTCTGGAGGCATTTATGATAGTAAAGTAGCTAGCTTCAACGATAGGAAGTCAAAAACAGCGAGACGTCACCATTTTTGCCTCACTCCTGAGCTTGATAGACTTCAAACTAAAGAAATAAAGGAGTGGAAGCCTCCTTGAGGACAATTTCTCATGATTTCTTAGTTTTTCTAATCAGGGTGGGTAGAGATCCGCCATTATTTTGTTTTTCTGCGTCTTTGGAGTGGAGGCGGAGGTTTAAGTCGTATGTGTATCGGGTCTTTACCCATTAACTCTTTGGGCCTTGGCCTTTTATTTAATTCATTTTCAAAAAAAATAAATGAAATGTCCTTTGAACATTAATGCAGATATAATGTTATTATTCATAGGACCCAAGACTGTCTTCAACGTGTTCAAGAATAGCGACAGGCCAGTGTAGTAATGAAATGATTAGAAATCATTTATTCTCATGAACCCAATAGGACCTGAAAAGCAAGCTTCAAATATTTCTACAGGTCTTATAGTACTATCATATATATTAAAATGTAAAAAAATCTCAAACCAAACACATGACTTATCTATTGGGTGATGCGAGTCGGGTTCTCTAGGAACTATAATAACAAGAAGCACATAGAAATTAACCATAACACATCAAGTTTAATATTTCAACAACCCCCTTTAAACTTGATTAATGACTCCAAGCAAATTCCTCAACCTGACAAAATTCTCATGCTTAAGTGGCTTGGTGAAGATATCAGCTACATGATCATGCGTCTTCACGTACTCTAATTGCATATCCTTTTTGGCGATGCACTCTCTAATATAGTGATAACGTGTATCAATATGCTTGCTTTGACCATGAAAGACTGCATTCTTTGCCAAAGCAATTGTTGACCTGTTGTCCATGAAAATCTTGGTCGGATCCTCTTGTGGTAATTTCAACTCCTTTAGCAGATTTCATAACCAAATTGCATGAAAAACATATGAAGTAGCAGATACATACTCCGCTTCTCATGTGGAAAGAGTGACAATCAATTGTTTTTTTGACATCCAAGTGAGGACTGCGTCTTCTCATGTGGAAAATCTTGCCCTGAAATGGACGCTACCCACCTAGCCTTGCTGCACCTCCCCTGTTTTAGCCATTCCCGGTTGATGAGGCTTGAGGCTGCGATTACCTTTATAGAACACATCTATTTTAGAATGCTCATCGTCCACCTGACGATGTTCTGAAAGCATTCAATCCATACAATTTCGTTCCGGATTCGAACGACACCGAAGGCACTATCTCGTTGCACTCATTTTGGAAACACCCTCAGAGTCAACGACCATAGCCCTTGCACTCTAAATCACCATCTCGAACCTATAAGTACTATTCCGTCAAACTCATTATGGAATCACCCACAGAGTTATAATGACGTGTAGTTCTTACACCTCGAGTCTTCACTTGCTCCACTTGGATTCACGACCTAACGTTTAATTGGAATCGATGTGGTTTTCGGATCCCAAATATTGAAACCCGATCCCGATCTCACCGAAACCAACAGCCATTTTAATGTCCAAGTTGTACTTAAGGGTTTTAACAATTAACTTATATCCAGGATGATATAAACAGATAGATGAATCACATTTATCACAATAGATAAATCATATCAACATTCATCTCACAAAGCAGCATATCACATATCATAGATATCCAAATCATCCAGTCAACCAATCACCCAATATCAATCGTCAATATTAACCAATCAATATTGATCATCCAACATCAATCAATCAACCAATATTAATCAATCATCCAAAGCAGAATTGGTTAACTCATAATCAATTGGATTACCCTAAATCCTTCTTCATTTATTTATTATTCCAAATAAATTAATCATCTCTAATGATCTTCCCAAATTGATCTTCCTTGATTAATTGTACTTTAATTACATTCAAGTAATCAAACTTAACAATATTCTGTAATTAACCTTTAATTACTATCATTAATTACAATAATTAATGATCATATATTTGTTTCCATTTATTAATTAACTGTAATTAATTACATTAAACCTTAATTAATAACAATTAATTAATCACACTTTAATTAATCACTTTATTAACTAACCTTGATTAATATCATTAATTAACTAATGATCCTTATTAATTAATAATTCCTTCAATTAATTAAATAATTAACTTGTAATTAATCATCTCATTAATCATAAACAGTAATTAACAATTTGTAATTGCTTAACTTAATTAATTAACTTCTTATTTAATTAAGTTAACCCTTTGATTAATTAATCTAGTTAATTAATCTTTAATTACTTCATTAAGTAATTATTATTCAATTAAATTAATAATTAAATCCTTAATTAATTACTTTATTAATTAGTTACATTTTTAAATTAATTACACTTAGTAATTAATCTTAAATTAATCACATTCATAAATTAATTAATCACATTAATTAATTAACTAAAATTAACTAAGTGATTAACCCTTTAATTACTTACATAAGTAATTATCTTTAATTACTTCATTAATAAATCTTGATTACTCTCTTAATTAATTATTTAACAAGTAATTACTTCCATCATTAACCAATCCTTAATTATTTAATTAATTAATTACTTCATAATTAATTAACTTCAACAATTATATTAATCAATTCTTTGATTGACAATACTAAGTGATTCCATTAATCACTTCAATTAATTACTCCCATGAGTTACTTCTCTAATTACTTCCATAAGTAATTACCATTCAATTACGTTCAAAAATTAACCATTGATTACTTCATTAAGTAATCACACTTAGTCAATCCATAATTAAGTGATTATTTAAAATTAAATAAACAATTAACTAATTATTTAAAATTAATTTAAACAATTAATTGATTAACTTCTTATATTTAAACAATCCTTAATTAATTAAGAAAACATTATTCTTAATTAAACTCTCTTATTAACAAATCATATTAATTATTCTTATATTCAAACAAAGATAAATTAACCTTATTTATCTCATAAATAAATTATTTGAATTTTATCAGATTTTAATAACTTAAACAAATTATTCTATTTGGTTTTCAAAATCATAACCTTATTTGAAAGTAAAACATTTAGAAATTAATTTCAAAATTTAAAATACATTAAACATCTAATTTAAACTTATACAATTTCAATATAAATTTGAAAACTTTGGTTATTAAACATTACTTAAAATTTACTTTAAAACTTTGATTAATACCTTAAATTCAAAACACTTCTTTTAAATTGAATTTCAAAATTTAATTAAGATAATCACTTATTAAAAAAATCATCTTAAGCATTTAAATTTGGAATATAAATTCAATTTACATTTTAATTGTTTGATTAACTTTTATTTTCAAAAAACAAGTTTTCTTGTTAGTTTACTGAATTTATTTAAAATAATAAGTTAAACTTGTAAACTTATCTTCCTTTATAAACTGGTTTCATATTTTAATACTTGACCGATATTTATCACAAACTACAGGTTAATTAGCAACTTACCACTAGACAGACCAACCCAAAAGAAAAACACGCAACCCAAAAACCCGAGTCGAACACAGTAACATCACGAGTCTTCCCCGAAGCAACCCAGCTACCATCCCACTTCGAGTCGATCACGCGAACATCACGATCACAAACCCGAGCTACACTTCGGCTATAACTCATCTTCCCAAATCCTAAACCCAGTTGTAACGACCCGATATTTTCAACCATTCGTATCCGCACATGTCGGACTTGAATTGCTCAAAATACCGCGTTGTAAATAAAATTTGGCAGATCTCAGAATATACAATAAATACATAATCACATATCACAGACACAGAGTATTTAATAATGCAGCGGAAGTAAAAGAGATAGTAGTTCATGAAGCTACTATATATATAAGATACATCAGATTTAAATAATATACAGCAGAAGAGTAACAAGATACATCAAGTACAAATCAAAATACATCACTGGAAACACTGGATACTAAAAACAAATAGATGGCTGGATCTTCAAGCAAAGCTCCAACTCCGAAGGTGAGTCTTGAATGCTGAATCACTCAATCTGACTCGAGCGTAAAGAAAAATACAAAACACTCGAGTCAGGACATAAATACTTATGAACTGTAAATAAACTCAAGTGAACAGTAACAAAAATGCATCAGTAAGTTAAAGAATGCTTGGAATCGCCCATCCTTTAAGGATCCGTTAAACTATTTACTATGTAGTAATATTGCGCTATTATAATAATGTCTACAGTAAAATAAACATACTTTTAAATAGCGTTCCGGGCTACCCATATCACCCTTCACACATAATAGTCCCAGTAGTCCATCCAATATCATGCCATCCCCACTCCGAGTGACTGTCAGAGGATACCACACGGGCTACGGGAGAAAAACAAACTCGTAGTAAAGGCTCGGTATGGTAGGTGACACGGCACACAAGGCAATGCCAGGGTAGATATACCAATTACGCACACGGGCTGGTGGTAACGCAGCAGCCACATACGCCCACCTCGGAAGACACTCCCATATCAAAATCGGAGGATGGCCATCTAATCAATCACCAGTAAGAGTATAGTATCGAAGGAATGTGTCCGATCGAAGGAATGACCTCACTTGGCCCGAGATCGCTCCTGTTTTAGCCACCTTATGCCAACTCATGGGAGTTGGGTCCACGTAATATACCTCAAGAACATCGCCACCATCCTACTTCATTCTGGAATCTCCACCGCGTACACGGTTGTTAAAGTGGTTTTCGGAGTTGGCAGAGAGTATGACAACGTCCGATCCCGGTCTCTTTAACAACCAAACGTTATTATAACGCCGTGGTCATTTCAAAATAGTTTAAACTTCAAAAAGATCAAATAATTTCATTTCAAACTATATTTCTTTCAAAATAGTTTATACTTCGAAACCAAAACCATTTTTATTTCAAAAATACTTATTCAATCAAAATAGTTTATACTTAGAAACCAAAATCATTTTTATTTCAAAACTATTTATTCAATCAAAATAGTTTATACTTAGAAACCAAAATCATTTTTATTTCAAAACTATTTATTCAATCAAAATAGTTTATACTTCAAAACCAAAAACATTTCAAAACTATATTCAAATCAAATAGTTTATCATTTCCATTTCAAACATATATTCACCTTTTAAAAAAATTGATAATACTTTCAAAGTATAACTTTTCCGAAACCAAAATACTTGAAATCATTACACTTTGAAAATCATAACATTCCGAAATCATACATTTGAAATCAATCTTTTAATTCTTTACACTTTACAAATTTATTCCACTAAACCAAAATTTCAAATTTCCAATTTAATTCAATTTCCAATTTAATTCAATTCAAACCATCAGTTTCAATTCAGTTTAGTTTTCTAACTAAACATTTCAAATCTTACGAATTTCAAATATAGATTTGATCTACAAAATAAACAATCCAATTTTAATATATTTCCAAACTTTAATATCCCATATTTCAAAACTAAACTTTATAATTCCATATATTCATATCTCAAATCTAATTTCATTATTATTTCGTTTTGAAATATTCATTTCATAAATCCAACATTGTTAAAAAAAACTTAAATTACAATTAAACCAAATATCTTTTCATACAAATATAAACTTCAAATATTCCTTTACCAAATAAATCAAAATCAAATATTATTCCACATTCATATTCTTTATCAAAATAAAGATAAATCATTTCCAAACCATTTCAAAATCACTAAAATATCATATCCTTTCAAAACCTCATTATCATATCATTATTTGAATTCAAATTCAAATATTCAAATTTAAATATCATTTGAAAATCAAGCATATCATTTATTTATTATTTCAAATATCATTACAAAACACCTTTCAAAATCACATTCACCAATTCATTTATCTTATTACATTTCATTCCATTTAACACATAACCAAGTAAACTTTATTTAAATTCAAATTCAATTTAAATTCCTTAAAAATTCATATTTAAATATTAAAATATATTCAAAACTCCTTACATTCACAAATAATAAATTTCCAAAAGTTAAATCATTTAACAATTCAAAATATAACACAAAAAGTGTTAAATTTTATAACATTTCAAAACATTGTCAAATTAAAGCCACGACAACATTTATACAGTACTACAGAAACTTATAGTTTCCAAACTAGTTTAGTTCAAGAATAACGGCATTTATAACATGCCGTAATAGATATTTAGTTATTTCAAATATAGTCAAGTTCAAAAACAACAGCATTTAAAATGCTGTCAAAAGACTACAACATTTTGGAAATGCTATAAGATTCCAGATTTTATTTTAACTTTTCAAAACAATAAAACTTCAATTTAACAAACTTTAAACTTATAAATCATATTTGTAGACTTCAAAATTTCATATTTAAATAATTTTAACATATGATTTATCAGAATAAAAATTTAAGATCAAATATTCAATTTAAAAACTCCATTAATTTATTAAGTCAAAATTCACTATTTATTAACTTATAAATTTAATAAAGCTTAACACTTCACTTCAAATATCATTTCAAAACTTTAAATTTAATTTCCATTATTTATTTACATTTTAAAATAAAATTTAAAGTCAAAAATCACAATTACTTCAAATTTGCATACTTAAATTCACAATTTCAAGACTTAATATTTAATTTTCTTAAAACCATAAAATATATATTTTTAAATCAAAATTTCATACTTTAAAAAAATACATATTTTAATAAAAATCATTTAAAAATATACCACGGGGTCTGTATATAATTTTCTAACCGAGGTCAAGTGATACGGATATATATCATTTCAATCCGTAGTTTACAAAGAAAACCCGGGTTCTATCATTTAAAACCCGCAATCCCAAGTCAAATAAAATACAATAAAAATCGCTTAGGCCTATCATTTCAGCCCATAACGATTTTTTCCTTATCTAAAGTCCGTTTGGGTATGTATCATTTCAACCCATAATGATTCTATTCTAACAGGGAACTTGCAGTGTGAATATATGCGTAAACAATATAAACAATGTCAATGTCACAATATAATGTCGTATATCAGATGTCAGGTGATAATTAACCGTTTTAACACGGTAATAACATGGCATAGCATATCATATGATCATCATTAACTTGCATAACATTTTATATTACTAAACACTTGTCATCAATTCACTATTTCATAAGTATAAATGTCAGAGTGAGAAAGACTCACCTTTTACGAAGCTAGAGACAAACAACACACACAAGAGCGATTCCAAAGGCACAACAGGCACGATTTGATTTGAATTGATGGAGACCCTTGTAAACAACACAAAATATAACATACATAATCACAAATATAGATATCGACATACAAATATAATCAACAACTTTAGTTTGCAGAACAGTTGCAAAACAAGATAGATGACCAAACCTTAGAAGCAAAAGACTTGCACACGACAACATAAGCTTGTCACATGATCAAATGGGCTCGATATCACCACACTAGGCTCTGGTTTGGGTCAGGTATGGCAACCATAAAGGTCAGGTTACAAGTGGATGAAGGTGGTGGAAGAGTTACAACATGAAGCATACATGGGTTCAAGGCAAATATGTGAAGTTTTTGGTGCATTTTGACTCGGCTATGACCACATATAGGCTCGGCCATGGGGTCTTCATGTCAGGTCAGATCTGAACAGTAGTGAAAAGGGAAGCCAGAGGTGAAGTAGATGATGGTGGTGGCGGCTAAGGGGTGGCCAAAGGCAACTATGAAGGCAATAGTGGAGTATAGGCTTGGCTAGCATTGTTTTGGTGAAGTGCTTTGCAAATTTGAGGTGGTGGCTTCATCTAATGGTCATGGCTAGAGGTGGTGGTCAGAGAAGAGGGGGTTGGTGCTGCTGTAGATGGTGGAGAGGATGGTGGTCAGCAAGGAGAGAGGTGAGGCCAAGAAAACATGAAGAAGAGGAAGGCTAAATTAGTGAAGAAGAGGGAAAAATGTGAAAAGAAAAGCCATTGTTTTTTTTTTCTTTCATACATGGCCGTGATTTTTAGGGGATGAGAAGTCTTCCCTTTCACGTGAAAAAGAAAGAAGAATACACGGCTGAAGAATGGAGTTAAGGCAGCTAATTGAAGAGATGTTGGTTGAGAAATGAAAGGACAGAATACAAAAAGGCTTAAGCAAATAAAGAGTCACAAACCTTTCAAATTTCCACCATTTCTTTTTAAAATTTAACTACATGTAAAATATGTATAAATACAGATAAAACATGAAAATATAGTAAATAAACAAAAATAAAGAAATAAATATTAATTAAATATAATTAAATTAAGAAAATAACAAAGAAAATGTAAATTAGGCTTGAAAATTTGAAAATAAATGAAATGAACTTTGGGAAAATTGTATGTACATGAAAAATATTTATAAATAAAGATAAAAACATAAAAATAAAATTTCATACATAAAATTTAATAAATAAATTTTAATTAAATATAATTTAAATGAAGAAAATAGCAGAAAAATGAAAACTAACCTTTAAAAATAGAAAATAAATTCAATGAGCTTTGTAAAAATTCAAACATCACTTTAAAAATATTTAAAAGGTAAAATTATATGTAGCATAACATATAATACAATTTAGAATAAGATATGACAATTAAAAAGATTATTTATATAATTTAAAATAAGAAAATAGTGTTAAATAAAACAATTTACACCCAATTTTGTAAAAAGCATAACTTTCACAATATTATTCGGATTTCAACGAAACGAAAAGAGTGTTCTTGAAATTTTATTTGCTTTCATAACAAAAGATAAGATTTAAAATTTTCAAACTTTTAAAATTTAAATTTAAAAGTCAAAGTTTGACCAAATTGACCAAAATTCACATTTTCTGGAAATATTCAATTTATGCATGTTTGAAATTCTAATCCACATCAAAATCAACATTTATATTTCAATTAACAAAATATATCCATTTTAATAAATAAAATAAAGTTTTTAAATTAGGAATTTAAATTTAAATAATTAAAATATACAATTACAATAATCAGAAAATACAGGGTTGTTACACTCTCCCCCACTCAAAACTTTTCGTCCCCGAAAAGGAATGAGGTACGGGAAAGCACAGAAAAAGATTGAATGAAATAGTATTAAGACAAGATGACAAGAAGATTAAAATTATACCTGATAACTGTTGCTATAGGTAAGTTTAACAATGTGGAGATGATCTTTCCAAGATCTTCCAGAATCAAGAACACAAGCATGAAAAGAATCTTTTAGAATCTGATTCACCCTTCCCGTTTGACCGACGGTCTATGGATGGCAAGCGGTGCTTAGATTCAAAGATGAGTGCCAAAGATTATTAATGATTTTAGAAAGATTTCTAAACAGACTGGTGTACGTAATAGCCTCCCATTCTGTAGCAAGATAAGGGAAATTAGGACAACTAAAAGATAGTTTGAAAAACAAAATAAAATAATAAATTTGAAACCATAAAATTTCAACTTAAACTGAAAATTAATTTTACATAAGTCAAATAAATCTTAAGCATCTCTAATTTCATTATCTTATCATCCAATTATCTTAAATTAACAAATCCCTAAAATCATGTATTTGAAAAATCTTTTATTATACTCAAAATGTACCAAATAAAATTTAATTCTTCTTCACTACTAATTAAAATTAAATTTATTTCCTCTCAATATATTTTATCACCTATGTTAAATATATTTACACTCATTGTAACTGCCTTAAATTGATTCTTAGTTCCTTTATCATCATTTTATATTGTAAATTATTCCATTACACTTTTTCTTTATTTACCTCTGTTAATCCTTTTATAACTAAAATTTAAGTATATAAAATTTATAATAACCACTCAAATTTTATTTATAAAAATCTTTTTTTTATATTGTATATTATCCAACTACATATTCAACTTCTGAAAATTAAGGTAAGTTATATTGGAATGAAATTGTGTATTATACAAATAAAACTTTCTAATTCAATTATTTCAAGCTTGAATATTTATCCAAATCTTGAAATTATACTTAAAATTTATCTTTCAAGATAAAATTTAGGAATTAAATTTTCAATAAATTCCAAACTATTTAGAGATAACTAAATGCACATATACTATATATATATATATATATATATATACACATATATTCAACTTTAAATCATACATCAGCATATGTTATGAATCCAGTCTTATTTTAGAAATTAAAATCAATTAAATTTCTCGAAACAAAACTGTAGCAAGACTACAGAATGGTCTCTTCACTTCGAAACTCGAAAATGAATGTCGATGATGCTGCAGTCATCACCGAAGTTATTTTCCAGCGACAAAGAGAAGAGCACTAGTTTTAAACTTTAAAATTTCTTTGGAAACAAATTTCTATTCGAAAATACTTTAAATAATATATCCTTTAAAACTTTAAACACAAAGTTTGAAATCCATCGGAAATTAAATTCTCAAATTCTTGTTTTACATTCATTTTAAATTTCCAAATAAATTTATAATCATGTTTTATAGTTCAATTATTTATATGTGAAATAAGAGAAATATATATAAAATCAAATATTATTTCTTAACAACCAATTCAATGAAATCTAGAAAAGATATTTATAATATAGTTACAAAATTTATTTCATTACCCAATTTGAAAAAAAACATATTGTGTCAGTTTGCTCTGTTCAAGTGTTTTGGAAATCTTATCATTAGCGTTGATCAGACGAATCGATCGGAAACCCAAATCAACATCAACAACTCAAACAACACAATATATAAAACATTTTATATTACTACAAATATACTTCAAAAATGATTTGAAGATAAGTTGGAAATAAAGATGAGATGAACAGATAAGGAAGATGGATAAGCTTATATAAATCACGGGCAACCTTAACCTGGTCAACCGTGACTTAAAGAATTAGATCGATGTGGATTTCTTGGGTAAATCAACATTCGATCTCAAGATATAGAGTTTGAAATTATAAGAGATACTAGCATCTAAACCAAGGATATAGAATCTCTGGTGAATCGATGCTGTTGTAAAGGAGTTTCCCCCTTTACAAATAAATTTAAAGTTGGCGAGACCACCGACTCATTATGAAGATCTTTTGAAGTGGAGTTATGGGATACTACAGAAACAAAAGAAGATAAATAGTGAGGGACACGAATGAATTTTGGAAACACAGGGAACGTTTCAAAATTTAAAGGAATCGAGTCAAAAAGGAAGAGATTTAAACTCGAATGAAAGTGATTCTGTAAATACATTTACCCTATATACTGAGTTTTGCCTAGAGCTACCAAAGCACTGATACCAACTGTAACGACCCGATATTTTCAACCATTCGTATCCACACATGTCGGACTTGAATTGCTCAAAATACCGCGTTGTAAATAAAATTTGGCAGATCTCAGAATATACAATAAATACATAATCACATATCACAGACACAGAGTATTTAATAATGCAGCGGAAGTAAAAGAGATAGTAGTTCATAAAGCTACTATATATATAAGATACATCAGAGTTAAATAATATACAGCAGAAGAGTAACAAGATACATCAAGTACAAATCAAAATACATCACTGGAAACACTGGATACTGAAAACAAATAGATGGCTGGATCTTCAAGCAAAGCTCCAACTCCGAAGGTGAGTCTTGAATGCTGAATCACTCAATCTGACTCGAGCGTAAAGCAAAATACAAAACACTCGAGTCAGGACATAAATACTTATGAACTGTAAATAAACTCAAGTGAACAGTAACAAAAATGCATCAGTAACTTAAAGAATGCTTGGGATCGCCCATCCTTTAAGGATCCGTTAAACTATTTACTATGTAGTAATATTGCGCTATTATAATAATGTCTGCAGTAAAATAAACATACTTTTAAATAGCGTTCCGGGCTACCCATATCACCCTTCACACATAATAGTCCCAGTGGTCCATCCAATATCATGCCATCTCCACTCCGGGTGACTGTCAGAGGATACCACACGGGCTACGGGAGAAAAACAAACTCGTAGTAAAGGCTCGGTATGGTAGGTGACATGGCACACAAGGCAATGCCAGGGTAGATATACCAATTACGCACACGGACTGGTGGTAACGTAGCAGCCACATACGCCCACCTCGGAACACACTCCCATATCAAAATCGGAGGATGGCCATCTAATCAATCACCAGTAAGAGTATAGTATCGAAGGAATGTGTCCGATCGAAGGAATGACCTCACTTGGTCCGAGATCGCTCCTGTTTTAGCCACCTTATGCCAACTCATGGGAGTTGGGTCCACGTAATATACCTCAAGAACATCGCCACCATCCTACTTCATTCTGGAATCTTCACCGCGTACACGGTTGTTAAAGTGGTTTTCGGAGTTGGCAGAGAGTATGACAACGTCCGATCCCAGTCCATTTAACAACCAAACGTTATTATAACTCCGTGGTCATTTCAAAATACTTTAAACTTCAAAAAGATCAAATAATTTCATTTCAAACTATATTTCTTTCAAAATAGTTTATACTTCGAAACCAAAACCATTTTTATTTCAAAAATACTTATTCAATCAAAATAGTTTATACTTAGAAACCAAAATCATTTTTATTTCAAAACTATTTATTCAATCAAAATAGTTTATACTTAGAAACCAAAATCATTTTTATTTCAAAACTATTTATTCAATCAAAATAGTTTATACTTCAAAACCAAAAAAATTTCAAAACTATATTCAAATCAAATAGTTTATCATTTCCATTTCAAACATATATTCACCTTTTAAAAAAATTCATAATACTTTCAAAGTATAACTTTTCCGAAACCAAAATACTTGAAATCATTACACTTTGAAAATCATAACATTTCGAAATCATACATTTGAAATCAATCTTTTAATTCTTTACACTTTATAAATTTATTCCATTAAACCAAAATTTCAAATTTCCAATTTAATTCAATTCAAACCATCAGTTTCAATTCAGTTTAGTTTTCTAACAAAACATTTCAAATCTTACGAATTTCAAATGTAGATTTGATCTACAAAATAAACAATCCAATTTTAATATATTTCCAAACTTTAATATCCCATATTTCAAAACTAAACTTTATAAATTCCATATATTCATATCTCAAATCTAATTTCATTATTATTTCGTTTTGAAATATTCATTTCATAAATCCAACATTGTTTAAAAAAACTTAAATTACAATTAAACCAAATATCATTTCATAAAAATATAAGCTTCAAATAATCCTTTACCAAATAAATCAAAATCAAATATTATTCCACATTCATATTCTTTATCAAAATAAAGATAAATCATTTCCAAACCCTTTCAAAATCATTAAAATATCATATCCTTTCAAAACCTCATTATCATATCATTATTTGAATTCAAATTCAAATATTCAAATTTAAATATCATTTTAAAATCAAACATATCATTCATTTATTATTTCAAATATCATTACAAAACACCTTTCAAAATCACATTCACCAATTCATTTATCTTATTACATTTCATTCCATTTAACACATAACCAAGTAAACTTTATTTAAATTCAAATTCAATTTAAATTCCTTAAAAATTCATATTTAAATATTAAAATATATTCAAAACTCCTTATATTCACAAATAATAAATTTCCAAAAGTTAAATCATTTAACACTTCAAAATATAACACAAACAGTGTTAAATTTTATAACATTTCAAAACATTGTCAAATTAAAGCCACGACAATATTTATACAGTACTATAGTAACTTATAGTTTCCAAACTAGTTTAGTTCAAGAATAACGGCATTTATAACATGCCATAATAGATATTTAGTTATTTCAAACATAGTCAAGTTCAAAAACAACTGCATTTAAAATGCTGTCAAAAGACTACAACATTTTGGAAATGCTATAAAATTCCAGATTTTATTTTAACTTTTCAAAACAATAAAACTTCAATTTAACAAACTTTAAACTTATAAATCATATTTGTAGACTTCAAAATTTCACATTTAAATAATTTTAACATATGATTTATTAGAATAAAAATTTAAGATCAAATATTCAATTTAAAAACTCCATTAATTTATTAAGTCAAAATTCACTATTTATTAACTTATAAATTTAATAAAGCTTAACATTTCACTTCAAATATCATTTCAAAACTTTAAATTTAATTTCCATTATTTATTTACATTTTAAAATAAAATTTAAAGTCAAAAATCACAATTACTTCAAATTTACATACTTAAATTCACAATTTCAAGACTTAATATTTAATTTTCTTAAAACCATAAAATATATATTTTTAAATCAAAATTTCATACTTTAAAAAAATACATATTTTAATAAAAATCATTTAAAAATATACCACGGGGTCTGTATATAATTTTCTAACCTAGGTCAAGTGATACTGATATATATCATTTCAATCCGTAGTTTACAAAGAAAACCCGGGTTCTATCATTTCAAACCCGCAATCCCAAGTCAAATAAAATACAATAAAAATCGCTTAGGCCTATCATTTCAGCTCATAACGATTTTTTCCTAATCTAAAGTCCGTTTGGGTATGTATCATTTCAACCCATAGTGATTCTATTCTAACAGGGAACATGTAGTGTGAATATATGCATAAACAATATAAACAATGTCAATGTCACAATATAATGTCGTATATCAGATGTCAGGTGATAATTAACAGTTTTAACACGGTAATAACATGGCATAGCATATCATATGATCATCATTAACTTGCATAACATTTTATATTACTAAACACTTGTCATCAATTCACTATTTCATAAGTATAAATGTCAGAGTGAGAAAGACTCACCTTTTACGAAGCTAGAGACAAACAACACACACAAGAGCGATTCCAAAGGCACGACATGCACGATTTGATTTGAATTGATGGAGACCCTTGTAAACAACACAAAATATAACATACATAAGCACAAATATAGATATCGACATACAAATATAATCAACAACTTTAGTTTGCAGAACAGTTGCAAAACAAGATAGATGACCAAACCTTAGAAGCAAAAGACTTGCACACGACAACATAAGCTTGTCACATGATCAAATGGGCTTGATATCGCCAAACTAGGTTCTGGTTTGGGTCAGGTATGGCAACCATAAAGGTCAGGTTACAAGTGGATGAAGGTGGTGGAAGAGTTACAACATGAAGCATACATGGGTTCAAGGCAAATATGTGAAGTTTTTGGTGCATTTTGACTCGGCTATGACCACATATAGGCTCGGCCATGGGGTCTTCATGTCAGGTCAGATCTGGACAGTAGTGAAAAGGGCAGCCAGAGGTGAAGTAGATGATGGTGTTGGCGGCTAAGGGGTGGCCAAAGGCAACTATGAAGGCAATAGTGGAGTATAGGCTTGGCTAGCATTGTTTTGGTGAAGTGCTTTGCAAATTTGAGGTGGTGGCTTCATCTAATGGTCATGGCTAGAGGTGGTGGTCAGAGGAGAGGGGGTTGGTGCTGCTGTAGATGGTGGAGAGGATGGTGGTCAGCAAGGAGAGAGGTGAGGCCAAGCAAACATGAAGAAGAGGAAGGCTAAATCAGTGAAGAAGAGGGAAAAATGTGAAAAGAAAAGCCATTGTTTTTTTTTTCCATACATGGCCGTGATTTTTAGGGGATGAGAAGTCTTCCCTTTCACATGAAAAAGAAAGAAGAATACACGGCTGAAGAATGGAGTTAAGACAGCTAATTGAAGAGATGTTGGTTGAGAAATGAAAAGACAGAATACAAAAAGGCTTAAGCAAATAAAGAGTCACAAACCTTTCAAATTTCCACCATTTCTTTTTAAAATTTAAATACATGTAAAATATGTATAAATACAGATAAAACACGAAAATATAGTAAATAAACAAAAATAAAGAACTAAATATTAATTAAATATAATTAAATTAAGAAAATAACAAAGAAAATGTAAATTAGGCTTGAAAATTTGAAAATAAATGAAATGAACTTTGGGAAAATTGTATGTACATGAAAAATATTTATAAATAAAGATTAAAACATAAAAATAAAATTTCATACATAAAAATGAATAAATAAATTTTAATTAAATATAACTTAAATGAAGAAAATAGCAGAAAAATGGAAACTAACCTTTAAAAATAGAAAATAAATTCAATGAGCTTTGTAAAAATTCAAACATCACTTTAAAAATATTTAAAAGGTAAAAATATATGTGACATAACATATAATACAATTTAGAATAATATATGACAATTAAAAAGATTATTTATATAATTTAAAATAAGAAAATAGTGTTAAATAAACAATTTACACCCAATTTTGTAAAAAGCATAACTTTCACAATCTTATTCGGATTTCAACGAAACGAAAAGCAGTATTCTTGAAATTTTATTTGCTTTCATAACAAAAGATAAAATTAAAAATTTTCAAACTTTTAAATTTTAAATTTAAAAGTCAAAGTTTGACCAAATTGACCAAAATTCACATTTTCTGGAAATATTCAATTTATGCATGTTTGAAATTCTAATCCACATCAAAATAAACATTTATATTTCAATTAACAAAATATATTCATTTTAATAAATAAAATAAAGTTTTTAAATTAGGAATTTAAATTAAAATAATTAAAATATACAATTACAATAATCAGAAAATACAGGGTTGTTACACCAGTGCACACAACAAAACTCGTGCACGTGTGCAACCTTCTCCGGCCGAACTTGGTCGTCGCGACCATGGGTGACGGTCGCATTAACGCGCGCGAACCACATACCAAACCCAGAATCAACTATACATCATCCAATCGAATTCGAGCATCAAGCTCGATCATCTGCAGAGACTCGAGCACAAAACCAAACCCACCGCCGACCATCACGGCAATGATGATCCTCGCGGACCTCTCCATCGAAACGCCATGTTTCACCAAATGATTCTAACCCCTCGCGAGACCCTTCCCTCCAATCTTCAAGACGCAATCAACTCGACAGTAAAGCCAGATAAAAAGCAAGCTTAAACCCTAATTTATTAAAATTCGAAAAATTCACACATTGGAAAATTTTTATAGCATTTGTCCTATAATCTACAAGCCATACACAAGCTTCAACCAAGATTTCAAACCAAATCATTGAGTGGATAATCGGCAATCACCAAAACTCCCAAAAACACATAAACCCAAAATTCTCATAAAATACCAAACTAAAAATTACAAATCTCATATCAAAATTCACGATTCTCAATCATGATTGCATGCATGTACTTCAAATTAAAATTTAAGGTAGTTGATTTTTGACTAAAATTTAGTTTTACTGTAAATTTCCTATTTAATATTATTTGCTGCTTTTAAAAATTATGAAACAAATTTTATAATTACTATCAAACATTAACTTACAAATTTCATTTATATAACAATGTCTAATATTTATTCGTTTGAGAGATTTTGAATTTTCTTACACAATCAACTACTGAAATGAAAAAACAGAGATAAATATTACACAAGTTTTTCCTACTCTCAGGCAATCTCTACCAATAACATGCATATACGTCAGTACTCATATAAACAAATATATATTTACCAAGCCAAATTCATCACATGCAACAATAAATTCAAGTATACTATGATAAAATTTGTTTTTAAAAGGTTTACTCACCTTATTTAAAATATGCAAAGCAGGTTTATTTTTTTATTCTTGAATTTTCCAGGCTCTGAAATCTGGAAAAGCTTGATGTTGAAAATCTTATTGCATGTCTTCTATTTGATGCTTTAAAGGATGTTGAAATTGATCTTTAACTTGCTGAGTTGATCTCAACTTGAATTGCAGGTTTGATTAAATTCACATTTCCCTTTGCATGTTGAAGTTGCAGTTGTACTTCATGCAGGTTGAAGTTGAAAAGAACTTTGTTATGAAAATGGCAGATTTGAAGTTGAACATCCATTTGCATTTGCAGGTTGATGTATGCAGATTTGGTTGCAGTCTTTCTTTAATTTGCAGGTTTGTAAATTGATGTGAAGAGCTTCATTTTATTGCAGATTTTGTTTTCATATTTTACTTTGCTTTTGTGGTTTTGAAATTTTAGATTGAAGAAAGATTTCTGTTTTGAACTAAGAAGTAAAAACAAAGGGAAAAGTGTTTAAATGAAAACTATTTTTTTTTCTTAAAAATATTTATTAAAAATAAAAATTATATGTTGCCACTTGTCTTCAAGAGTTTACATTTGTCATTTAGTTCACTTAATTATTTTACAAGTGTTATTAAGGGTGTTAACTAGTTTACACATGTTTATTGGTATTTTTAATTAAATTTTCATTTAGTTTAATATGTAAATATAACTTACTTTCTTAAGTTACTAAATAAATATTTACATAAGTATATAAGTTTACTTTTAAAAGAAAAATATTCTAAAACTAATAAATACAAATATATTCTCATGGATTTAAAAATCTAAAACATTTATATTTATACACTTATAACCATTTTATATTAAGCATTTTTAAGGAAAACAAAACAAAATGTTTAAATCCTTTTAAACTATCATATTTAAAATAACAATTATCTTATACTTGAAAACAAATGAATTAAACTAAATTAACTTTTGAAAAATATAAATTAAAATAAAGTTTTAAATTACAATTTATACATATATGAATTATCCATAGATTAAATTAAATTTCAAAACAACATTAAATTAAAACATATACATGCATATATATTACAAATTGAAAATTAAATCTTTTATTTAAAACAAAAGATATTTCTATTAACAATATATATCAAATATATATTATAAATAGAATGAAATTTCATTAGCTTGAAAAATAATTCTTATCAATATTACCAGATTAAATATTCATTAACCTTTAAAAGATTAAATTTATCAATTTAAATTAAAATTATAAAGAAAAATTATCAAACCAATTAAATTATTAATACAGATTATGTAGCGACCCGAAATTCCACTACCGGAAAATCGCATCACTAATAAAGAAAGAAAGGGATAGAAGAAGAAAAGAAAGAGAAGAAAGAGAAAACAACACATCAGAATCTCACAGCGGAACGATTTAAATATAATATAGAACATATACATAGTTCATATACATCAGAGTACATAACTAAACATCTCAATATATAGACAGTTATAACATTCTGTCTAATACAATACAAGACATCAACATAGAATATACACAGCGGAAACTCTAACCATATATTTACACGCTGAAGCCTCCTGCTCCAAAGCTCCTCCAGAATTCGTCAAGAGATAACCTGAATCACTTGACTACTCATATATAATATGAGTACCCAAGAGTTTAATAAAACAGAAAATAAACACTCGGGTCAGACAGGGGTCTGGTGTGAGTAAACGGTTTAAGATTGCTTAACTTTAGAAAAACCTTTGAAAACAAAAGGTATCACGTAAGACTTCCCACACATAAACATGGAAAAGTTTTTACCTTACGCTAACCAAAACATTTGATAGGAAATCCAGTGATATTAGAATAGTGTCTAGGGTTTTCAAAATAAAATACAGAAATAGCTGGAATGCTTACATCTCACGTTCCAACATAGTTGGGCACAATCAAAACCGTACGGGCACTTATTGGATTTTGGATTCCATCAATGGCAGGGCTACTGGGGTACCGCCCGTCACAGTACGTGGCCTAGATCACCGTACCGAGGAGCCACCCTAACTCCCCTGCAACACAAGGCCGGGACCATTCCTTACTGAACAGTCCCGAACAAGACCACCCCGCAGTTGGCTGCAGACCAACTGCCCACACAGCCGAAATATAAAGGGACCTCTAGACAGGGATGTATCTTGCCCTCCAGTGGGCGCGACCCACGAAGCCTTGCTGCACCTCCCCTGTTTTAGCCATTCCCGGTTGATGAGGCTTGAGGCTTCGATTACCTTTATAGGACCAATTATCTTAGAATGCTCATCGTCCGCCTGACGATGTGCTGAAAGCATTCAATCCATACAAGTTCGTTCCGGGTTCGAACGAAACCGAAGGCACTATCTCGTTGCACTCATTTTGGAATCACCCTCAGAGTCAACGACCATAGCCCTTGCACTCTGATTCACCATCTCGAATCTATAAGCACTATTCCGTCAAACTCATTACGGAATCACCCACAGAGTTATACTGACGTATAGCCCTTACACCTCGAGTCTTCACTTGCTCCACTTGGATTAACGACCTATCGTTTAATTGGAATCGATGTGGTTTTCGGATTCCAAATATGGAAACCCGATCCCGGTCTCATCGAAACCAAACGCCATTTTAATGTCCAAGTTGTACTTAAGGGATTTAAACAATAGATATTTAGAAATATCACTTAACATAAATGGATGTATTCACAACACAAATAGATGAGCATCTATCATCGCATGCATCTATACATATCACAAAGCAGCATATATATCACAATCAGATATAGCATATACATATCATCATCCATCAATCAATGCCATCCAACAACAACCAATATCATTAACTCATTCAATGATATATAAATCATCCAATCATTAACCATTCATAAACAAGTTTGATTCAAACTTGATTAATTTAATTAATCCTTAAATTAAATTAATCCTTAATTAAATACTTGGATTATCTTCAATCCAATACTATTCATTAATTAATTACAAATTAATTAACTAACCATCACTTAATTATCCACTTCAATTAATCCTCCCTAATTAATTATCACTTAATTACTTAAGTAATTATTACTTAATTACCAAATTAATTAATCATCCTGATTAATTACCTCCAAATTATATTAAGTAATTACCCCTTAATTACTTTCTAAATTAATCAACCTTGATTAATTATTCTGGTAATTATTCCTTAATTATCTTTAACCAGTTACACTTGATTAATCATTTTTAATTAATCACATTGATTAATTACTTTTAATTAATCATACTTAATTAATTACTTTTAATTAATCACCTTTGATTAATTACTTTAATTACATTTAGTAATTAAAACTAAATTATAAATTAATTGCTCTTAAATTATTAATTAACAATTAATTAATTATTTCCATTAATTAATGATTATATCATTAATTAAATTCTATCTTAATTAATTACTTAAACAAGTAATTAATAACTCTTAATTCTTTAATTAATCAATCATTAATCAAATAATTTAAACCTTTAATTAATTATTAATTAAGTCTTTAATTAATAACTAAAGTGATTAACTTTTAATCACATTTACATAATTACTTTTAATAAAGTGATTATCCTTTACTTAATGACCTCTTGTAATTAATCACTTAATTACTTAATTACTTTCCCAGTAATTACATTAAATTAACTCATAAGTGATTATCTTAATTAATCACAAATTTATTATTTAATTAACTATTTAACTAAATCATTTAAAATTAATTAAATGATTCTTAACTTTTTAAATTATAAAATTCTTAATTAAGAAAACATTGTCTTAATTAAATTGTTATATTAACCAATAACCTTCATCTGTTAAAAATCTAATTATCTTAATTATCTTTCTAAACTTAATTATCTTTAATTAAATCAAAATTCAAAATAATTAAAGATAATCTTTATTACAATTGATTATCAAATTCTAAATCATTAAACTTTATTTAAAATAATATAATATTTAGAAATCAATTATAATTTAAACATATTTTAAATTGAACTTTTAAATCTTTAAATCTTTTCCAAATTTATTTAAATAAAGTTTAATATAAACTTTATTCCAAATCCACCTATTTTATTTTAAAATTTCCATATTTAAAATATATATATAATCGTGTTTTTAAGACATAACTTTGAAAACAAATTTAATCTGAAACTTGTTTAACCCATTTCGTTTAAAAACCTTATTCCTAAAAACAAATTATTTGAGTTACAACTTAAACATCAAGTCCTAAAGTCTGGATATTTAAATACTCGAGTAACCAAGCTTTAACTCGAGTAACCCAACAAAACACCCAGTAACATCCCGAGTCTCCCCTGCCTACCCTTTGCTTCGAGTTCCACATCACAAAACACGGTGCCTGCTTCGAGTTCTTCACCATCTTCTCCCATTCAACCCAACAGCAACTGATACCACCCCACCGTGCAACGTGCACCGAGTTTCCCATCGCCAACGACCACCATTCCGACCACCACAAGTCACGTTCAACCCCTCCATCCCAATGCTCAACCCAGAAATCCAAACACGATCGAAAATCGAAATACAACATTCGAACCCAAACAGTTCGAAGAATCCCTACCTGTAAACCACCACCGCCCGTCACTGCCTTCACCAGAGACCACGCCTTCATCACTGCAGCTTCATCTCACTTCCCCTCACCTCCCTAACCCCTCGCAATAGCCTCCAGATTGCCCACGAAGTCGCGATTTAAAGATGAACAGAGAAAGAAAGAACAGGAAGCAAAACCCTACATCAATCCATTCCCATCGATTTAAAAATTAGAAAAATACTTCTGCATTTTTCTGGTGAACTTCAACACCCCCTCTACCTCCATACTCAACCACGATGCTTGATTCTTCGACTATCACCCAGAATCGGCCAAAAACCCCAAACTAGAAAATCCCAAAATGCTCACTGAATACTCCATTAGAAATTGTGATTCAAGTTCTAAAATTCATCAATTTCCATTTGCAATTCAATTGTGAAATCAAAACTTGAAATTGTTTTAATAAATTTCTGACCATAATTTATATTTTACTGTAAATTCAAGTAATTTAAATCATTTATTCACTTTAAAAACTGGTAATTGTTTCTGGATGATAGTTTACTTAGATTCAAACAACTTCTATTAACAATCCTAGTTCGAATTTGAATCCAAGAACAAGATATTGAATTTATTATAGATATTGAAATTGTTTCAAAACCTCACAATAAACTACAGGCATTAAATCTATATCCAGACATACCCTTAAACACTCACATACAACATACATTTAATTCAATCAAGTAATAGCATGATATTCATTCACAATCCAAGATAAGATTCAAGTTTAAATCTGTTTTTAAAATTTATTTACTCACTAGATTCAAACAGAAGACAGAGCAAATGATTTTACTTCTCAGGCATTCATTCAAAATCCAAGAATTCAAAGAACCATAACATTTTCATATATAAACAGAGATGAAATCAAGTTAAAACTGTTTTTAAAATTCGTTTTACTCACATGTATTTAAGTGGAAGAAAGAACTGCATGATTGTTTCCAGGCATTTGAATTCACTGCATGCTGAAAACAGAACTCTTTGCATGTTGAAACTTTCATGTTTGATCTACTTCCAGGTTCTTGCATGTTGATTAAATTGATGCTGCATGTTGGTGTTTATCTTGTAGTTGAATACAGAGTTTCCAGATGTTGATGAAGAACTTGCATTTGTTTTAAATCCAGATTTACAGTTTTCTGCATTTGTACTCATCTTGTTTGAAAGAAGAAAGTGATTTCTTCTTTTGATTTGCATGCATTTTTATCTTTGTATTTTGCTTTTGTTTTCAGTTTTGAGTTTGAAGAAAATGTTTGAGCTGAAGTAAAACTTTGTTTTATATTTACAAGTTAAATTTTAAATTTAATTATCAAAAATGAAGAAGACATTTGTCACAAAGAACTCTAATCTATTTACACCTAAGCAATTAATTTACAAGTGTCTTAACACATATTCAAAAGTTTAACAAGTGTTATTTATATTTTATTTTTTATTTATTTTAAATTTTGCATGAAAGGTGAATATATATATAATGTATTTTAAGGTTTAATTATTTATTTACTATGTAATATTCATATGAAACAAGTAACTTACATTTTTAATTCAATCATGTTTATATTTTTTTTGAAACATCTATTTTAATTTAAATCTTATTTAAAAGCTTAAAGTACTTATTTATCATAAATAAGGAATTAACTTTGTTATTTTAAATTTAAATCTCAATTATCAATTCAAAGTCATTAAATCAAATTATCATTTTAAATTCTAAACTAAATATATTCAAGTTTGAAAACTCTTATTAAATTCAAATTAATGCAATTCCTATTTCAAACATACATATACAAATATATATACACATTTCAAATAGAAACATATTCTAACATTAAATTTATTAATTTCCAAATTAAATTTTAAAATAAATACCAAATCACAATATATACATTTATATATATTACAATTTGAATACAAAGTTTTATTACATTAAAAACTTCTTATTTATCAAAATAAGTATTTTCCAAATCAGATTATTATAAACTTTCAAAAGAATTTATCTTGCCTATTCATATTTGTAAAGAAAAATATGAATAGATATTAACAAATTATTATCATTAACCTTTAAAATAAATTTAACTTGTCAATTTATAATATAAAATGATCAAATCAATTTAATTATTATCAAAGATTATTAAATTGATATTGCTCAAAATTCCGGGTCGTCACAGATTATTAAATTGTTATTGCCCAAAATTACGGGTCGTTACAATCCTTCCCCTTTAAAAGAATTTCGTCCCCGAAATTTAAAAGCAAAGATAATTTAATAACCCAGTACAAATTTCAATTTCAAACAGCAAAGCATTCCTATCAACCAGTAACTAACAACCATAGCAATCAATTAAACAAACAAACCTAATTAATTATCCTAACACAAATCAGAATAAATCTTCTAATACTATCTCGAGTTTCCCAAGTATAGATCACCGGGAGACTCGCTCTACAGAAGCTAACAGACGACAACACCAAAATCCAGAGCTCAACTCACCTCTAGATCCATCAATCTGAACAGAATATCAGACTATACTCAAGTCTAGCTCAACTTCCAAATCCAACTGGACTGCAGATTCAACAACCAATGATGAATCATACACGTACTCCCTCAGAGATTCGTGAAATACAATGAATTCCAGCTATCCAAACTGGCAATTCAATCTTATCCTATCAAAAACACAGATAAGAAATTCCAAATGCCTCGGCACTAGCCATTCAATCTTACTCAAATGTTGTTCTCTTAACCCAAGAAATTCTTAATAACAATAAAGTCTCCAACTTCGAATTCCAAACTCCTTATCTCATATCTGTATAACTCAACAGACAATCCTGGGTTGCAAATCTCTTCCTGATCAGCTCAACCTATGCTGATACTTCCAGAAAAAACTAGACCAAAACAAACCAGTTCCTGGATCCTATTCAACAGAAAGTCTTCCATAATCCGTTGAAATCTAGAACACAAGCCCTACTCCAAAGCAATAGCAAACTAAACTTGCTTCCTTCCTTGTATAGCTGCTACCTCGCTTCCGCTGCACAACTCTGATTCTGAAATAAATGAGAATGCTGTTGATGAACACGAGTAAAAACTTATCCAATATATCCGGTAAACTTTGTCCATCAAATCCATAAAATCTGAGTGACACGTCTAACTCGATCACACAACCTTACAACAGAATCCAACTCAAAAACTAGATCTGACCAAATCCAGATCCAAAAATATTCTGAGCTGCTACACCAACTCCCTCTTCTCCAAAAACCATCCTACAACCGGCTAATTACCAGTATCGCTTCTGGAACCAAAACAATATGGAACTCAACTCCAGATGCAGAAAAACTTTTGATCACTTCAGTAGCTCCTATCCACATGAGAATCCTCAGTCTCAAACAAAAGATAGCCCAAGAAAAATTTCCAAACTAATCGCAAGTCACTTTGGCGATCCAACCTAGTTCGGATTCCAAAGAAACTGTCCTCACTTTATCAATTAGAACAGCTTAAGCTTTTCCAAACAAGGTTAACCCTTCAAGAAAACATCCACCAACTGCCCGGACTGCTGATAGAAGAACCACCAAGATTCCTGAACCATCGGAGAAACAAGCCACACTGCTGCTTCTAAACTCTACCTCGATGATACTGCAAAGCTAAAAGACCTTCTCGTCAGCACACCGAACACTTCGAACTGCACTGCTACCACAGCTAACCAATGACTTCTAATCCAAAGGCTCCTCAAAAACCAAATCTATCTACAAACCACACAAAAAACCTTTGAGATGGCAGACATCCCAAAGAAACTTGGGCTCCAAACCAAGCATCAACAATCTCGCTCTTCTTAAGGAATGACAATGAGCCATGCCAAAGCTAAGCAACTTACAGACCTTAGTCTCATATTTCAAAACAGTTAACCTCTATGCTAAAGATCTAGATAACTTCTACACAGACGAGTCTTTCTTGCGGCAGGTAAAGGTTGCTCCTCAACCACTTTTAAAACTGCTTCAAGAGAAAACATCTTCGGAAATATCCATGGATACTGCATCTCATCACGCAGTTATCAAGATATCATCATTTACTTCTGCACTTCCGACAGATCCAAACTTACACTTCAAAGATAAATTCCGAATCTTTAAAAAGATTTCCTTCGGATTTCAGATAAATCCTTACTTCAAACTACAAATCTTACTCGAGACGGTATTAGGTCTACAGTCTCGCCAAATACTTCCAACCTCAAACATATGGACCTCTTCCATTAGTGGTAGCCGTGTTACACACACACCACTACTCCATCTACCTCTAAACTTATGTTGGATAATCCGAACAGATAACCCAACAGATCAGGTATATATATAGTTATATATATATATGTATGTATGTATATAAAAATTACAAGTACGCTCTCTCAAGAAAGACACCACTCCAGAGCCTAGGTATACACTCAACCTAATGCTCTGATACCAAGTGAGACGACCCGACTTCCTATCTCTAGGAAATCGCATCATCTTGAAGAAAGAAAGGGATAGAAGAAGAAAAGAAAGAGAAAGAAGAAACACAACAACATCAGATAACTCACAGCGGAACGAATGAAATATAATATATCACATAAAATATTACATAGTATCATATTACATCAGAGTACACAACTTATACAACACATACTAGACGGTTATAGACATCTGTCTAACTATACAACTCAAGTACAACAGATACAAATACCAAACAACACAGCGGAACCATAATATATCTACACGTAGAAGCCTCCTGCTCCATAACTCCTCCAGAATTCGTCAAGCAAACCTGAATCACTTGACTACTCATACATAATATGAGTACCCAAGAGTTTAATAAAACAGAAAAAAAACACTCGGGTCAGACAGGGGTCTGGTGTGAGTAAACGAGTTAAAATTGCTTAACTTTAGAAAAATCTTTGAAAAGAAAAGGTATCACGTAAGACTTCCCACAAATAAACATGGAAAAGTTATTACCTTACGCTAACCAAAACATTTGATAGGAAATCCAGTGATATTATAATAGTGTCTAGGGTTTTCAAATAAATAAGAAATAGCCGAAATTGTTACATTATTAAATTCCAGCTACTAGCAACAAAAGTGGGCAATACAATCAAAACCGTAGGGTCTCGTAGGAAGAATGGGTTTCCATCAATGGCAGGGCTACTGGGGTACCGTCCGTCACAGTACGTGGCCTAGATCAACATACCGAGGAGCCACCCTAACTCCCCTGCAACCCAAGGCCTGAACAGTTCTTTACTGAACAGTCCCGAACAAGACAACCCCGCAGTTGGCCGCGACTCAACTGCCCACACAGCCGAAAAAAAAGGGACTTCAAAATCTTGCCCTGAAATGGGCGCTACCCACCTAGCCTTGCTGCACCTCCCCTGTTTTAGCCATTCCCGATTGATGAGGCTTGAGGCTGTGATTACCTTTATAGAACACATTTATCTTAGAATGCTCATCGTCCACCTGATGATGTTCTGAAAGCATTCAATCCATACAAGTTCGTTCCGGGTTCGAACGACACCGAAGGCACTATCTCATTGCACTCATTTTGGAATCACCCTCAGAGTCAACGACCATAGCCCTTGCACTCTACATCACCATCTCGAACCTATAAGTGCTATTCCATCAAACTCATTACGGAATCACCCATAGAGTTATACTGACGTATAGTTCTTATACCTTGAGTCTTCACTTGCTCCACTTGGATTCACGACCTAACGTTTAATTGGAATCGATGTGGTTTTCGAATCCCAAATATGGAAACCCGATCCCGGTCTCACCGAAACCAACCACCATTTTAATGTCCAAGTTGTACTTAAGGATTTTAACAATTAACTTATATCCAGGATGATATAAACAAATAGATTAATCACATTTATCACAATAGATAAATCATATCAACATTCATCTCACAAAGCAACATATCACATATCATAGATATCCAAATCATCCAGTCAACCAATCACCCAATATCAATAATCATAATAACCAATCAATATTGATCATCCAATATCAATCAGTCAACCAATATTAATCAATCATCCAAAGCAGAATTGATTAACTCATAATCAATTGGATTACCCTAAATCCTTCTTCATTTATTTATTATTCCAAATAAATTAATCATCTCTAATGATCTTCCCAAATTAATCTTCCTTGATTAATTATACTTTAATTACATTCAAGTAATCAACCTTAACCATATTCAGTAATTAACCTATAATTACTATCATTAATTAAAATAATTAATGATCATATATTTGTTTCCATTTGTTAATTAACTATAATTAATTACATTAAACCTTAATTAATTACAATTAATTCATCACACTTTAATTAATCACTTTATTAATCAACCTTGATTAATATCATTAATTAACTAATGATCCTTATTAATTAATAATTCCTTTAATTAATTAAATAATTAACTTGTAATTAATCATCTCATTATTCATAAATAGTAATTAAAAATTTGTAATTACTTAACTTAATTAATTAACTTCTTATTTAATTAAGTTAACCCTTTGATTAATTAATCTAATTAATTAATCTTTAATTACTTCATTAAGTAATTATTATTCAATTAAATTAATAATTAAATCCTTAATTAATTACTTTATTAATTAATTACATTTTTAGATTAATTATACTTAGTAATTAATCTTAAATTAATCACATTCATAAATTAATTCATCTTATTAATTAAATAACTAAAATTAACTAATTAATTAACCCTTTAATTACTTACATAAGTAATTATCTTTAATTACTTCATCAATAAATCTTGATTACTCTCTTAATTAATTATTTAACAAGTAATTACTTCCATCACTAACCAATCCTTAATTATTTAATTAATTAATTACTTCATAATTAATTAACTTCAACAATTATATTAATCAATTCTTTAATTGACAATATTAAGTGATTCCATTAATCACTTCAATTAATTACTCCCATGAGTAACTTCTCTAATTACTTCCATAAGTAATTACCATTCAATTACATTCAAAAATTAACCATTGATTACTTCATTAAGTAATCACACTTAATCAATCCATAATTAAGTGATTATTTAAAATTAAATAAACAATTAACTAATTATTTAAAATTAATTTAAACAATTGATTAATTAACTTCTTATATTTAAACAATCCTTAATTAATTAAGAAAACATTATTCTTAATTAAACTCTTTTATTAACAAATCATGTTAATTATTCTTATATTCAAACAAAGATAAATTTACCTTATTTATCTCATAAATAAATTTATTTGAATTTTATCAGATTTTAATAACTTAAACAAATTATTCTATTTGGTTTTCAAAATCATAACCATAACCTTATTTGAAAGTAAAACTTTTAGAAATTAATTTCAAAATTTAAAATACATTAAACATCTAATTTAAACTTATACAATTTCAATATAAATTTGAAAACTTTAGTTATTAAACATTACTTAAAATTTACTTTAAAACTTTGACTAATACCTTAAATTCAAAAACTTCTTTTAAATTGAATTTCAAAATTTAATTAAGATAATCACTTACTAAAGAAATCATCTTAAACATTTAAATTTGGAATATAAATTCAATTTACGTTTTTAAATGTTTGATTAACTTTTATTTTCAAAGAACAAGTTTTCTTGTTAGTTTACTGGATTTATTTAAAATAATAAGTTAAACTTGTAAGCTTATCTTCCTTTATAAACTTGTTTCATATTTTAATACTTAACCTATATTTATCACAAACTACAGGTTAATTAGCAACTTAGCACTACACAGACCAACCCAAAAGAAAAACACGCAACCTTAAAACTCGAGTCGAACACAGTAACATCACGAGTCTTCCCCGAAGCAACCCAGCTACCATCCCACTTCGAGTCGATCACGCGAACATCACGATCACAAACCCGAGCAACACTTCGGCTGTAACTCATCTTACCAAATCCTAAACCCAGTGCACACAACAAAACTCGTGCACGTGTGCAACCTTCTCCGGCCGAACTTGGTCGTCGCGACCATCGGTGATAGTCGCATTAACGCGCGCGAGCCCCATACCAAACCCAGAATCAACTATACATCATCCAATGGAATTCGAGCATCAAGCTCGAACATCTGCAGAGACTCGAGCACAAAACCAAACCCACCGCCAACCATCACGGCAATGATGTTCCTCGCCGACCTCTCCATCGAAACGCCACGCTTCACCAAACGATTCTAACCCCTCGCGACACCCTTCGGTCCACTCTTCAAGACACAATCAACTCGACAGTAAAGCCAGATAAAAAGCAAGCTTAAACCCTAATTTATTCAAATTCGAAAAATTCACACATTGGAAAAATTTAATAGCATTTGTCCTATAATCTACAAGCCATACACAAGCTTCAACCAAGATTTCAAACCAAATCATTGAATGGATAATCGGCAATCACCAAAACTCCCAAAAACACAAAACCCCAAATTCGCATAAAATACCAAACTAAAAATTACAAATCTCATATCAAAATTCACGATTCTCAATCGTGATTACATGCATGTACTTCAAATTAAAATTTAAGGTAGTTGATTTTTGACTAAAATTTAGTTTTACTATAAATTTCCTATTTAATATTATTTGCTGCTTTTAAAAATTATGAAACAAATTTTATAATTACTATCAAACATTAACTTACAAATTTCATTTATAAAACAATGTCTAATATTTATTCGTTTGAGAGATTTTGAATTTTCTTACACAATCAACTACTGAAATGAAAGAACAGAGATAAATATTATACAAGTTTTTCCTACTCTCAGGCAATCTCTACCAATAACATGCATATACGTCAGTACTCATATAAACAAATATCTATTTACCAAGCATTCATCACATGCAACAATAAATTCAAGTATACTATGATAAAAGTTGTTTTTAAAAGGTTTACTCACCTTATTTAAAATATGCAGAGCAGGTTTATTTTTTTATTCTTGAATTTTCCAGGCTCTGAAATCTGGAAAAGCTTGATGTTGAAAATCTTATTGCATGTCTTCTATTTGATGCTTTAAAGGATGTTGAAATTGATCTTTAACTTGCTGAGTTGATCTCAACTTGAATTGCAGGTTTGATTAAATTCAGATTTCCCTTTGCATGTTGAAGTTGCAGTTGTACTTCATGCACGTTCAAGTTGAAAAGAATTTTGTTATGAAAATGGCAGATTTAAAGTTGAACATCCATTTGCATTTGCAGGTTGATGTATGCAGATTTGGTTGCAGTTTTTTTTTAATTTGCAGGTTTGTAAATTGATGTGAAGAGCTTCATTTTATTGCAGATTTTGTTTTCAGATTTTACTTTGCTTTTGTGGTTTTGAATTTCAGATTGAAGAAAGATTTCTATTTTGAACTAAGAAGTAAAAAACAAGGGAAAAGTGTTTAAATGAAAAGTAATTTTTTTTCTTAAAAATATTTATTAAAAATAAAAATTATATGTTTCCACTTGTCTTCAAGAGTTTACATTTGTCATTTAGTTCACTTAATTATTTTACAAGTGTTATTAAGGGTGTTAACTAGTTTACACATGTTTATTGGTATTTTTAATTAAATTTTCATTTAGTTTAATATGTAAATATAACTTACTTTCTTAAGTTACTAAATAAATATTTACATAAGTATACAAGTTTACTTTTAAAAGAAAAATATTCTAAAACTAATAAATACAAATATATTCTCATGGATTTAAAAATCTAAAATATTTATATTTATACACTTATAACCATTTTATATTAAGCATTTTTAAGGAAAACAAAACAAAATGTTTAAATCCTTTTAAACTATCATATTTAAAATAAAAATTATCTTATACTTTAAAACAAATGAATTAAACTAAATTAACTTTTGAAAAATATAAATTAAAACAAAGTTTTAAATTGCAATTTATACATATATGAATTATCCATAGATGAAATTAAATTTCAAAACAACATCAAATTAAAACATATATGTAACGATCCCGAATTTTAAATAATTTGAAATTGATAATTTATTTTAAATTAGAATGAAAATATGTGAAATTAATTTGGTAATTGATATAACATATTAGTTGAATTAAGGAATTGCTTTTAACTAATGTATTTGAATTCAATCGAATTGGGATTTATAAATAATGTAAAGTTCAAAATATACTTACAAACAAAATAAATACTTAAGCTAGAAATAGGAAAAAGATTTATAAGATAAATTATAAAATATAAAGAAAACACATTAACAACATAATTAAAAATAGAAATTTATTTTCATGGTATGACAAAGTATAAGATAAAGTAACAAGACACAATGCAAAAATATGAAACAAAAGAAAAGTATGATAATATGAAAACATTATAAAAATCTTTAAGTTATAAAACAAAGCAAAGGTAATCAATGCAATATCTTTAGCACCCTAGCATGTCATCTCAGCCATAAACAAGATCTGCCAAACCAAACTTGTATGCAAGCAAGAATATAAAACAAAGTAAAATAAATATCTATCAAACATAAACAAAGATAAAACAAAGCAAACGTAATTTATGCAGACTTGAGCAAACAAAAATATCCACAAATTCAAAATCTGCATACAAATACAAGATCATATCAGCTGAGTAAAAAAATGAACAAGGCATAAAACAATAACTTTTAAGTACTTATGTACACTTAAATAAACATAAAGTAAAGACTGCTGTAGATACATGGAGATATTACCTAACATGCTTTCATTTAATGCAATTACTCCTCTACAGGAAACAAGATCCCATCAGTAAAATTTAAAAACATAGTCAAAAAGAAAAAGAAAAAATATAAACTGCTGGGAAAAGGAAACAAGTACTTGCCTATACCTTCACCTGTACAAAATATTTTATATATACATGAACATCTCTCTGCTTTAATTTTTTCAAGTCATAGCAAGTTAGCATTCCAACTTTTACAACAAACCAGAAAACAAATTCAACTACAATCAAAGAGGGGAGCTTTAGCTCGCAAGTTTCAATCTGTGTCAAAGAGAAGAAGAGCTCTGTTCTTTCTTCTTTCTGAAAACTGTGAGTAACTTCATATTTTTAAAATATTCTAAAGTTTTAATTTAGTTGTATGATGAATATCAAAGTTGTGTTGTGTGAAATATATGCAGTTCATTGGATTTTTGATAAGATGAAGTCTGCACATTTTTTTTCTCTTTTTTTTGGATGTTGCTCTGTTTATAAATTTTAGAAGACCGAGTTACTTCAAAAAATCACTTTTGCTCAATCTATTGATTGTTAGAACAAACCATGTAAACAAATTATGTTTGGGTAAGTATGAAGTAAATTTTAAAATTAAATTCATGCTAAATTAAGTCATCTGCTCTGGAAAACATAAGGACGGTTTAAAATTTCAATACAAGTGACAAATTCAAACATCATGAATTGTCGATTCAAGTTTACAAACTGATTGCTTGATCAAATTTAGGATTTTTAAAACTCGAATCATATTTTTTAGTGATAGAATGAATGGGCATTGATGTGTTGAACGGAAAATGGGTTTTGGTCAAGATAGGGTGGTCGGAAGCACTGGGTTGGCCGGGGTTTCTCGAGGAGGTAGAAGGGCTTACGGGGTAGCTAGGAAAAATATTGGATCAAAGAATTAAGCTACGTGGATTTTGGAATTTGGATTTAAAAATTTTAAACCTAGTTTTTAAGCAATGGTGGAAAATTGATCACCTCGCCCTCAATGTTGATTCGAGTGTTCCGATGCTTCGGGGGGTCGAAGTTTGGGCAGTGTCGAGTTCAGGGCCGGAGTTGCAGTCGACACGATGGTCGAGGTTGCGGAGGCGACGTGCTTTCCAGGTTTGGGGTGTTCGAAGTTTTTGTTCCAGGTTTGGTTACTACTCGAATTTGACTTCGAGTTATGGGGTGAAGGATTTGATGCTTGCATTGGGTTGTAAGGGGGGATGTCGACTTCTCAGAGGACGGAGGGGAGTTCGCCAGCGACCGGCATTGCTGTACACGTGCACCGTGCTCGAGATTTTGTTAATCTGGAATTTGGGTTAGTGAGTGAAAGCAGGAAATTTTTCAGGAGATTGTCTCGAGTTATCCTTGAGCAAATTTGAGTTCGGCTCGAAGTCTCTGGCCGTTGGACTCGAAGCGAACTTGAGTTGCCTCGGGTTAGTTTAACAGGATGACAGTTTTGTTCAATACTGTCTACAGATTGAATTTAAACCAAATTTAAATGAATTTGTAAACTAGATGTGAATAAAGTTAAATCAAGTTAAGTTAGATTCAAGTAGAATTTTGAATCTTAAAGTTCTAAAAAAAAGGAAATTTAATTTTAAATCAAAGCTGTAAAGATTTAGAAGGTGGGTTTCAGGTTTTACACCGGACAGTTTCTATTTTTAAATTTAATTTAAAAATCTGAAACATAATTTAAACTAAGTTAAATTTAAAAGTAAAGTTTAGTTTTCAAATAAACTTTTGAATCTTAAATGGTTTTAAAATGAAATTTGAATTTAAATTTAAAGTGTAAGTTTAAAATACACTTGAATGATTAATGAAATCATTAATAAAGGAATTGATTGTATTAGAGACAATTAAGGCATTAAGTGATGTAATTTATATGATAATTAATTAAGGACGTATTTATTTAAATTTTAAATTTATGATTTAGATTTATTTATAATTAGAGATTAATTAAAAGTAATTAAGAAATGTTATTAGTTAATGAAGATGATTAAATAAGGATTTTTAAGTATTACTTAATATGATTAATTTAGATAATTAATTAGATAAATTAATTTAGATAATCAATTATAGATTGTAAATTGTAAATTACTTAATGAAAGCAATTAGAGATAATTACTTATTATGATTAATTAAGGATAATTAATCAAATAGAGATTAATTAAGGATTAATTAATAAATGAGATTAATTAATATTAGTTAAAGATTTATTAAAGTAAATTTATTTAAATGATAAAGATTAATTTGAAATTAATGATTTATGGTTATGGGATGATTTCTTAATGGTAAGAAATTAAAGATTTAATTTCTTAAAATGATTTAATTAAGGGTTAATTAATTATGTAATTGGTTTAAGGGTTGACTAAATTAATATGATTAATTAAAAATAATTTAATTTATTAAAGGGTTTGATAAATTAATTGATATCAAATGATTTTTTATTAATTAATCAAGATTGGGTAATTAATTCGTAAGTAATTAATTTACTTGGAGATAAATTGAATTAAATAGGATTAAACGATTAATAAATCCTACTTATAAATGATTATTGAATACTTGACCTTGCTTATAAATGATTGTATTGTATGAGATGCCTTGAATTCATTGCACTAGCTGATCTGTGACATTTTGTTCTGTGGATTGAACTGAGTATTTTATTCATTTATTGATGATACATCTGCATATTATCTGTAAATTGTGAATGGAAGATAAGCGTTATACTTTATATCGCTTATCAACTATATTTCTGTGTTTTAATCTGTGATGATTGATTGATGTTGCACTATTGTGTTAAACCCTGGACCACACTTATACACGCCTAAATATGGATTTCACGAGGAAATCGATTAAGTCACAGATTTTGAAATGATTTACAAAATTGAATATTTAAATTCAAATGTTTTGGAAATGGATTGGGTATAAAGTGAAAAGCTTTTGGAATAGAATTTCAAAGATGAGATTTATTTTGAATAACTTGATAAAGTATGAAGTTTAAATAATTTGACTTAAACTTAATTTCAAGATTTGAAATTGAATTCTATGGTTTGAAACTAGGGATTAACGATATTATACTAGTTATATATGAGTCAAACCATTTTTAAAGTATTGTTCTTTTGGGAATTTGAATTAACCCAAAGATTGTAACTTGTATAAATGAAATAGGGTTTTTCCAAAATAACACTGTTGTTTCTAAATGATAAAAAGCTTTCATAGGAGAAATGAATTTCAGATTGTATTAAAAGGGATTTCAAGTAAACTGAAATAGTTTCCAAGTTATAGATGAATATTTGGAAACGAATTTTTTCTGAGAATATTTAGGAACGATTTGAAAGCTATGAAACAAATCTTTGATTTAAAGATTTAAATGAATTAATCCAATTGAGATGGAATTGTTTTGAAACTTATAAATGAACCTTTGAGAAACTGGGTGAATTTTGTGAAATTAATCTTTTTGTTTAAAAGATTTGAAAATGGTAATTCGTTTAAACCATTTGAAAGAAAGTTTTGAATTATTAAGTTGTGACTTAATTGAAATCCCATATCCATATGTTTTAAATGTTGCGCTCACTATTCGGGTTAGCCGGGAAAGGACCTTTGGGTCGTATAACCCATTTCGAATATGTGATACGTCGTTATGGATAGCATTTGAAGACCGGTGGTGAAGACCGGGCATTTGCGAGAATGATAGGATGACCTATCGATTGTCTGTGTACCGAGTAGCTACGGTATAGAGATTGCCTAAGTGATGGGAAGTTCGATCGGGATTGTGAATACCCGGATTGCAAGGACTTCTTTGGTAGTGTCTTTGGTTCTGTTCTAAATCCAGAACAGACTTGTATAGATTGTATGTCTGACTTTACATTTTGAGATGTAAAGCAGATTTCTTTCAAATACATTTCGGTTGGTGGCAGAGAATTTATTCTCTTAGCATTAACACCCTTCTCTGAGATGTACGAGCTCAGAGGTTATGTAGTTGAAGGCTACCAGCGATATGTTCCCAACTTGGTAATGTGGCATGCTGAGTGCTGTTGATCATTTGTTGATCAAAGCGTGGCTTTTGTAAAAAGCGTAGCTTTATGGACGAGACTTCGTCGAGCCTCACAAACCGGTAATGGTCGAAACAGGAATTGTGCGGCAAGGTTTCAGGGGTAGCTTCCCTAAGGTATGACCATTCCTTCTGGAAAAGGGTAGTGTCATGGTATGGAGCCCTGGTACTTACTCATGTGGATACACTATATCTATTACTGTGTGGTGTTGTTGGTTTAGAGGCGCCTCGTATAAAGGTCCCAAAGGACCGGGGGTGGCATATCTGAGGTTTAGTATACTCCCCGGGAAGGGGGGTAGCCGGCCTTGTTTGGCAGAGATCCAGTTGGGATGCTCGGGGCGTCCTTCCAGAGGCGTTTCCATGTGGCGATGGAAAGTTCCTTGGCCTGACCATTTGTTGGAAATCTATTCTTCAAATACGTACCTTGTACGGTTTTAGTTGTATAAACTGCCATGGAATGTGGCGGTAACCTGCTATTGAACATGGTAGCAATAGTAGGCATACGATAATGGTCGTATGTTGGCTAAGATTTATATCTTTACTTTCGAAAGGATTTTTACTACACTATGCACTAGTAATAATATCATTTAATGCATATCAAGCAAATTTGACTATCATAAGGAGAAATCTCCTCCGATTCTGCGTTTGCATTGTGTGTGTGCGGGAGGCCTTATGGTAGTCTCATTTTCTAAAAGCATTGCGAATCTAATTTAAAATTCCCTTGCAGTTTGTTTTTAAAAGATAAACTGTTTTTATAACTCACACCAGTCCCATGACTGATCCGGAGTTTATTGTTTCTTTCCTAAACTCTGGATGCTCAAATTTTTTCTGCACGAGCAGTCTAGAGTTGGGTTTTTCAGATAGTCAGGTTTAGTAGGTTATCTGGAGCTAGTTCAGTCTTTGGATACGAATTGCACTTGCTTATCTTTGTGCATCGTGATGTTGGATCGAGCTGCTGTTGCTGGAGTTCTCTTTTGAAGACTATTTTAGAGTTATATTGTTTCGCTGCTAGATGTTATCTATTTTTCTTTTTCGCTGCTATTTTCTTGTATCATATCTCTGATGTATATTGATATTCATTGTATCACTCTGTTGTATCAGATATTGTATATCAATGTATTTTTTTTTCCGCTGTGTTGTTTACTTAACGTTGTTATAAGCTCCGGCGACTCGGATTTGAACGGTCGAATCTACGGCATTCGAGTACGATGTAAAGTATGGATGTCAATTTTCGAGCGCGAAAAATCCCTATCGTTACAATTTGGTATCAGAGCTAAGGTTAAAACTTTAGCCCAGGAGTATGACACATTAAGTAGATCATTAGAGATAGGGTGAAGTAAACCCTAGAATGAGTATATCCCTAAGATATCTGTTGAATGTCTCAGTAAATTCTCTTATTATCCACCGATAGTAAGTATGAGTGCAAGAAGAGAACGAGATAGGGGACAGGGAAATACGACTATAAATGGTCAATGCCCTGCAACAGTGGAAACAATCTTTCTCTATCAATTTCCTTTGATTCGATTCCAATTTTTTTCGATTGCTTTGTGACAGCTACAAGAAGAAGTTTCGGTGCGGTGGTGCCCTACGAATCGTTATAGAAAATTCTTACTTCGTATCTTCATCGATTTCTTATCAATTTTTGATTTAAACCTTAATGAATATGAATTGGAAATTTTAAATAAATTGGAAATTTTAATTTGAGTTAAATTGATCAATAGAATATGAAGGATAATTTGAATTACATCATTTTAAACGTTCGTTTAAAACTGAATTTGAAATTCTATTGTAATTTATTGTGAATATCGAAGTTCGAAGAGGGACAGGTTGGTATATATTTTGGGAAATTTCGACTTGAGTTTGAAATCCATCCCTAGTGTTTGAGAATTATGGAAGATTTAATCCATTTATCTATTGTTTGGGTCTCGATATATTCTACGGATGGTTAGTTATCCTTCGAACTAACCAGTGCTTTGCATATTTCATAGAATTTATGACCCGAGTATCCTATGTAGTATTTTATGAGTTTGTTCTCACATTGTCGACATTCTGATTTGGTGAGCCAAATGCAGAATAAATATATCTATTTGATCTCGAAAGATATTTCTCTTTCATCTATCTTCGTTATCTCTCTCTGGCGAATTTCGAGGACGAAATTCCTTTTAAGGGGGGAAGTCTGTAACGAACCCGAATTTTAAATAATTTTAAATTGATAATTTATTTTAAATTTGAATGGAAATTTGTGAAATTAATTTGATAATTGATATAACATATTAGTTGAATGAAGGAATTGCTTTTAACTAATGTATTTGAATTCAATCGAATTGGGATTTATAAATAATGTAAAGTTCAAAATATACTTACAAATAAAATAAATACTTAAGCTAGAAATAGGAAAAAGATTTATAAGATAAATTATAAAATATAAAGAAAACACATTAACAACATAATTAAAAACAGAAATTTATTTTCATGGTATGACAAAGTATAAGATAAAGTAACAAGACACAATGTAAAAATATGAAACAAAAGAAAAGTATGATAATATGAAAACATTATAAAAATCTTTAAGTTATAAAACAAAGAAAAGGTAATCAGTGCAATATCTTTAGCACCCTAGCATGTCATCTCAGCCATAAACAAGATCTGCCAAACCAAACTTGTATGCAAGCAAGAATATAAAACAAAGTAAAATAAATATCTATCAAACATAAACAAAGATAAAACAAAGCAAACGTAATTTATGCAGACTTGAGCAAACAAAAATATCCACAAATTCAAAATCTGCATACAAATACAAGATCATATCAGCTGAGTAAAAAAATGAACAAGGCATAAAACAATAACTTTTAAGTACTTATGTACACTTAAATAAACATAAAGTAAAGACTGCTGTAGATACATGGAGATATTACCTAACATGCTTTCATTTAATGCAATTACTCCTCTACAGGAAACAAGATCCCATCAGTAAAATTTAAAAACATAGTCAAAAAGAAAAAGAAAAAATATAAACTGCTGGGAAAAGGAAACAAGTACTTGCCTATACCTTCACCTGTACAAAATATTTTATATATACATGAACATCTCTCTGCTTTAATTCGTTCAAGTCATAGCAAGTTAGCATTCCAACTTTTACAAAAAACCAGAAAACAAATTCAACTACAATCAGAGAGGGGAGCTTTAGCTTGCAAGTTTCAATCTGTGTCAAAGAGAAGAAGAGCTCTGTTCTTTCTTCTTTCTGAAAACTGTGAGTAACTTCATATTTTTAAAATATTCTAAAGTTTTAATTTAGTTGTATGATGAATATCAAAGTTGTGTTGTGTGAAATATATGCAGTTCATTGGATTTTTGATAAGATGAAGTCTGCACATTTTTTTTCTCTTTTTTCTGGATGTTGCTCTGTTTATAAGTTTTAGAAGACCGTGTTACTTCAAAAAATACTTTTGCTCAATCTATTGATTGTTAAAACAAACCATATAAACAAATTATGTTTGGGTAAGTATGAAGTAAATTTTAAAATTAAATTCATGCTAAATTAAGTGATCTGTTCTGGGAAAACTTAAGGACAGTTTAAAATTTCAATACAAGTGACAAATTCAAACATCATGAATTGTCGATTCAAGTTTACAAACTGATTGCTTAATCAAATTTAGGATTTTAACTCGAATCATAATTTTTAGTGATAGAATGAGTGGGCATTGCTGTGTTGAACGGAAAATGGGTTTTGGTCAAGATAGGGTGGTCGGAAGCACTGGGTTGGCCGGGGTTTCTCGAGGAGGTAGAAGGGCTTACGGGGTAGCTAGGAAAAATATTGGATCAAAGAATTAAGCTATGTGTATTTTGGAATTTGTATTTAAAAATTTTAAACCTAGTTTTTAAGCAATGGTGGAAAATTGATCACCTCGCCCTCAATGTTGATTCGAGTGTTCCGATGCTTCGGGGGGTCGAAGTTTGGGCAGTGTCGAGTTCAGGGCCGGAGTTGCAGTCGACACGATGATCGAGGTTGCAGAGGCGATGTTCTTTCCAGGTTTGGGGTGTTCGAAGTTTTTGTTCCAGGTTTGGTTACAACTCGAATTTGACCTCGAGTTATGTGGTGAAGGATTTGATGCTTGCATTGGGTTGAAAGGGGGGATGTCGACTTGTCAGAGGCCGGAGGAGAGTTCGCCAGCGACCGGCGTTGTTGTACACGTGCACCGTGCTCGAGATTTTGTTAATCTGGAATTTGGGTTAGTGAGTGAAAGCAGGAAATTTTTCAAGAGATTGTCTCGAGTTATCCTCGAGCAAATTTGAGTTCGGCTCGAAGTCTCTGGCTGTTGGACTCGAAGCGAACTTGAGTTGCCTCGGGTTGGTTTAACAGGATGGCAGTTTTGTTCAATACTGTCTACAGATTGAATTTAAACCAAATTTAAATGAATTTGTAAACTAGATGTGAATAAATTTAAATCAAGTTAAGTTAGATTCAAGTAGAATGTTGAATCTTAAAGTTTAAAAAAAAAAGAAATTTAATTTTAAATCAAAGCTGTAAAGATTTAGAAGGTGGGTTTCAGGTTTTACACCTGACAGTTTCTATTTTTAAATTTAATTTAAAAATCTGAAACATAATTTAAACTAAGTTAAATTTAAAAGTAAAGTTTAGTTTTCAAATAAACTTTTGAATCTTAAATGGTTTTAAAATGAAATTTGAATTTTAATTTAAAGTGTAAGTTTAAAATACACTTGAATGATTAATGAAATCATTAATAAAGGAATTAATTGTATTAGAGACAATTAAGGCATTAAGTGATGTAATTTATATGATAATTAATTAAGGACATATTTATTTAATTTTTAACTTTATGATTTAGATTTATTTATAATTAGAGATTAATTAAAAGTAATTAAGAAATGTTATTAGTTAATGAAGATGATTAACTAAGGATTTTTAAGTATTACTTAATATGATTAATTTTGATAATTAATAAGATAAATTAATTTAGATAATCAATTATAGATTGTAAATTGTAAATTACTTAATGAAAGCAATTAGAGACAATTACTTATTATGATTAATTAAGGATAATTAATCAAATAGAGATTAATTAAGGATTAATTAATAAATGAGATTAATTAATATTAGTTAAAGATTTATTAAAGTAAATTTATTTAAATGATAAAGATTAATTTGAAATTAATGATTTATGGTTATGGGATGATTTCTTAATGGTAAGAAATTAAAGATTTAATTTCTTAAAATGATTTAATTAAGGGGTTAATTAATTATGTAATTGGTTTAAGGGTTGATTAAATTAATATGATTAATTAAAAATAATTTAATTTATTAAAGTGTTTGATAAATTAATTGATATCAAAGGATTTTTTATTAGTTAATCAAGATTGGATAATTAATTCGTAAGTAATTAATTTACTTGGAAATAAATTGAATTGAATATGATTAAACGGTTAATAAATCCTACTTATAAATGATTATTGAATACTTGACCTTGCTTATAAATGATTGTATTGTATGAGATGCCTTGAATTCATTGCCCTAGCTGATCTGTGACATTTTGTTCTGTGGATTGAACTGAGTATTTTATTCATTTATTGATGATACATCTGCATATTATCTGTGAATTGCGAATGGAAGATAAGCGTTATACTTTATATCGCTTATCAACTATATTTCTGTGTTTTAATCTGTGATGATTGATTGATGTTGCACTATTGTGTTAAACCCTGGATCACACTTATACACGCCCAAATATGGATTTCACGAGGAAATCGATTAAGTCACAGATTTTGAAATGATTTACAAAATTGAATATTTAAATTCAAATGTTTTGGAAATGGATTGGGTATAAAGTGAAAAGCTTTTGGAATAGAATTTCAAAGATGAGATTTATTTTGAATAACTTGATAAAGTATGAAGTTTAAATAATTTGACTTAAACTTACTATCAAGATTTGAAATTGAATTCTATGATTTGAAACTAGGGATTAACGATATTATACTAGTTATATATGAGTCAAACCATTTTTAAAGTATTGTTCTTTTGGGAATTTGAATTAACCCAAAGATTGTAACTTGTATAAATGAAATAGGGTTTTTCCAAAATAACACTGTTGTTTCTAAATGATAAAAAGCTTTCATAGGAGAAATGAATTTCAGATTGTATTAAAAGGGATTTCAAGTAAACTGAAATAGTTTCCAAGTTATAGATGAATATTTGGAAACGAATTTTTTTTGAGAATATTTAGGAACGATTTGAAAGCTATGAAACAAATCTTTGATTTAAAGATTTAAATGAATTAATCCAATTGAGATGGAATTGTTTTGAAACTTATAAATGAACCTTTGGGAAACTGGGTGAATTTTGTGAAATTAATCTTTTTGTTTAAAAGATTTGAAAATGGTAATTCGTTTAAACCATTTGAAAGAAAGTTTTGAATTATTAAGTTGTGACTTAATTGAAATCCCATATCCATATGTTTTAAATGTTACGCTCACTATTCGGGTTAGGCGGGAAAGGACCTTTGGGTCGTATAACCCATTTCGAATATGTGATACGTCGTTATGGATTGAATTTGAAGACCGGTGGTGAAGACCGGGTATTTGCGAGAACGATAGGATGACCTATCGATTGTCTCTGCATCGAGTAGCTATGGTATGGAGATTCCCTAAGTGATGGCAAGTTCGATCGGGATTGTGAATACTCGGATTGCAAGGACTTCTTTGGAAGTGCCTTCGGTTCTGTTCTAAATCCAGAACAGACTTGTATAGATTGTATGTCTGACATTACATTTTGAGATGTAAAGCAGATTTCTTTCAAATACATTTCTGTTGGTAGCGGAGAATTTATTCTCTTAGCATTAACACCCTTCTCTGAGACGTACGAGCTCAGAGGTTATGTAGTTGAAGGTTATCAACGATATGTTCCCAACTTGGTAATGTGGCATGCTGAGTGATGCTGATCATTTGTTGATCAAAGCGTGGCTTTTGTAAAAAGCGTAGCTTTGTGGACGAGACTTCGTCGAGCCTCACAAACCGGTAATGGTCGAAACAGGAATTGTGCGGCAAGGTTTCAGGGGTAGCTTCCCTAGGGTATGACCATTCCTTCTGGAAAAGGGTAGTGTCATGGTATGGAGCCCTGATACTTACTCATGTGGATACACTATATCTATTACTGTGTGGTGTTTTTGGTTTAGAGGCGCCTCGTATAAAGGTCCCAAAGGACCGGGGGTGGCATATCTGAGGTTTTGTATATTCCCCGGGAAGGGGAGTAGCCGGGCTTGTTTGGCAGAGATCCAGTTGGGATGCTCGGGCGTCCTTCCAGAGGCGTTTCCATGTGGCGATGGGAAGTTCCTTGGCCTGACCATTTGTTGGAAATCCATTCTTCAAATACATACCTTGTACGGTTTTAGTTGTATAACCTGCCATGGAATGTGGCGGTAACCTGCTATTGAACATGGTAGCTATAGTAGGCATACGATAATGGTCGTATGTTGGCTAAGATTTATATCTTTACTTTCGAAAGAATTTTTACTACACTATGCACTAGTAATAATATCAAATGTTTCTTTTTAATGCGCATCAAGCAAATTTGACTGTCATAAGGAGAAACCTCCTCTGATTCTGCGTTTGCATTGTGTGTGTGCGGGAAGCCTTATGGCAGTCTCATTTTATAAAAGCACTGCGAATCTAATTTAAAATTCTCTTGCTGTTTTTTTTTAAAAGATAAACTGTTTTTGTAACTCACACCAGTCCCATGACTGATCCGGAGTTTATTGTTTCTTTCCTAAACTCTGGATGCTTAAAATTTTTCTACACGAGCAGTCTAGAGTTGGGTTTTTCAGATAGTCAGGTTTAGTAGGTTATCTGGAGCTAGTTCAGTCTTTGGATACAGACTGCACTTGCTTAATTTTGTGCATCGTGATGTTGGATCGAGCTGTTGTTGCTGGAGTTCTCTTTTGAAGACTATTTTAGAGTTATATTGTTCCGCTGCTAGATGTTATCTGTTTTTCTTTTCCGCTGCTATTTTCTTATATCATATCTCTGATGTATATTGATATTCATTGTATCACTCTGTTGTATCAGATATTGTATATCAATGTATTATTATTTTTTCCGCTGTGTTGTTTACTTAATGTTGTTATAAGCTCCGGCGACTCGGATTTGAACGGTCGAATCTACGGCATTCGAGTACGATGTAAAGTATGGATGTCGATTTTCGAGCGTGAAAAATCCCTATCGTTACAATTTGGTATCAGAGGTAAGGTTAAAACTTTAGCTCAGGAGTATAACACATTAAGTAGCTCATTAGAGATAGGGTGAAGTAAACTCTAGAATGAGTATATCCCTAAGATATCTGTTGAATGTCTCAGTAAATTCTCTTATTATCCACCGATAGTAAGTATGAGTGCAAGAAGAGAACGAGATAGGGGACAGGGAAATACGACTATAAATGGTCAATGCCCTGAAATAGTGGAAACAATCTTTCTCTATTAATTTCCTTTTATTCGATTCCATTTTCTTTTGATTTCTTTGTGACAGCTACAAGAAGAAGTTTCGGTGCGGTGATGCTCTACGAATCGTTGTAGAAAATTCTTACTTCGTATCTTCATCGATTTCTTATCAATTTTTGATTTAAACCTTAATGAATATGAATTGGAAATTTTAAATAAATTGGAAATTTTAATTTGAGTTAAATTGATCAATAGAATATGAAGGATAATTTGAATTATATCGTTTTAAACGATTTCGTTTAAAACTGAATTTGAAATTCTATTGTAATTTATTGTGAATATCGAAGTTCGAAGAGGGACAGGTTGGTATATATTTTGGGAAATTTCGACTTGAGTTTGAAATCCATCCCTAGTGTTTGAGAATTATGGAAGATTTAATCCATTTATCTATTGTTTGGGTCTCGATATATTCTACGGATGTTTAGTTATCCTTCGAACTAACCAGTGCTTTGCATATTTCGTAGAATTTATGACCCGAGTATCCTGTGTAGTATTGTATGAGTTTGTTCTCATATTGTCGACATTCTGATTTGGTGAGCCAAATGCAGAATAAATATATCTAGTTGATCTCGAAAGATAGTTCTCTTTCATCTATCTTCGTTATCTCTCTCTGGCGAATTTCGAGGACGAAATTCCTTTTAAGGGGGGAAGTCTGTAACGAACCCGAATTTTAAATAATTTTAAATTGATAATTTATTTTAAATTTGAATGAAAATTTGTGAAATTAATTTGGTAATTGATATAACATATTAGTTGAATTAAGGAATTGCTTTTAACTAATGTATTTGAATTCAATCGAATTGGGATTTATAAATAATGTGAAGTTCAAAATATACTTACAAATAAAATAAATACTTAAGCTAGAAATAGGAAAAAGATTTATAAGATAAATTATAAAATATAAAGAAAACACATTAACAACATAATTAAAAATAGAAATTTATTTTCATGGTATGACAAAGTATAAGATAAAGTAACAAGGCACAATGTAAAAATATGAAATAAAAGAAAAGTATGATAATATGAAAACAGTATAAAAATCTTTAAGATTATAAAACAAAGCAAAGGTAATCAATGCAATATCTTTAGCACCCTAGCATGTCATCTCAGCCATAAACAAGATCTGCCAAACCAAACTTGTATGCAAGCAAGAATATAAAACGAAGTAAAATAAATATCTATCAAACATAAACAAAGATAAAACAAAGAAAACGTAATTTATGCAGACTTGAGCAGACAAAAATATCCACAAATTCAAAATCTGCATACAAATACAAGATCATATCAGCTGAGTAAAAAAAATGAACAAGGCATAAAAAAAATAACTTTTAAGTACTTATGTACACTTAAATAAACATAAAGTAAAGACTGCTGTAGATACATGGAGATATTACCTAACATGCTTTCATTTAATGCAATTACTCCTCTACAGGAAACAAGATCCCATCCGTAAAATTTAAAAACATAGTCAAAAAGAAAAAGAAAAAATATAAACTGCTGGGAAAGGGAAACCAGTACTTGCCTATGCCTTCACCTGTACAAAATATTTTATATATACATGAACATCTCTCTGCTTTAATTCGTTCAAGTCATAGCAAGTTAGCATTCCAACTTTTACAACAAACCAGAAAAAAAATTCAACTACAATCAAAGAGGGGAGCTTTAGCTTGCAAGTTTCAATCTGTGTCAAAGAGAAGAAGAGCTCTGTTCTTTCTTCTTTCTGAAAACTGTGAGTAACTTCATATTTTTAAATATTCTAAAGTTTTAATTTAGTTGTATGATGAATATCAAAAGTTGTGTTGTGTGAAATATATGCAGGTCATTGGATTTTTGATAAGATGAAGTCTGCACATTTTTTTCTCTTTTTTCTGGATGTTGCTCCGTTTATAAGTTGTAGAAGACCGAGTTACTTCAAAAAATCACTTTTGCTCAATCTATTGATTGTTAGAACAAACCATATAAACAAATTATATTTGGGTAAGTATGAAGTAAATTTTAAAATTAAATCCATGCTAAATTAAGTGATCTGCTCTGGGAAAACATAAGGACAGTTTAAAATTTCAATACAAGTGACAAATTCAAACATCATGAATTGTCGATTCAAGTTTACAAACTGATTGCTTAATCAAATTTAGGATTTTCAAAATTCGAATCATATTTTTTAGTGATAGAATGAGTGGGCGTTGCTGTGTTGAACGGAAAATGGGTTTTGGTCAAGATAGGGTGGTCGGAAGCACTGGGTTGGCCGGGGTTTCTCGAGGAGGTAGAAGGGCTTACGGGGTAGCTAGGAAAAATATTGGATCAAAGAATTAAGCTATGTGGATTTTGGAATTGGATTTAAAAATTTTAAACCTAGTTTTTAAGCAATGGTGGAAAATTGATCACCTCGCCCTCAATGTTGATTCGAGCGTTCCGATGCTTCGGGGGGTCGAAGTTTGGGTAGTGTCGAGTTCAGGGCCGGAGTTGCAGTCGACACGATGGTCGAGGTTGCAGAGGCGACGTGCTTTCCAGGTTTGGGGTGTTCGAAGTTTTTGTTCCAGGTTTGGTTACATCTCGAATTTGACTTCGAGTTATGTGGTGAAGGATTTGATGCTTGCATTGGGTTGTAAGGGGGGATGTCGACTTGTCAGAGGCCAGAGGGGAGTTCGCCAGCGACCAGCGTTGTTGTACACGTGCACCGTGCTCGAGATTTTGTCAATCTGGAATTTGGGTTAGTGAGTGAAAGCAGGAAATTTTTCAGGAGATTGTCTCGAGTTATCCTCGAGCAAATTTGAGTTCAGCTCGAAGTCTCTGGCTATTGGACTCGAAGCGAACTTGAGTTGCCTCGGGTTGGTTTAACAGGATAAGAGTTTTGTTCAATACTGTCTATAGATTGAATTTAAACCAAATTTAAATGAATTTTTAAACTAGATGTGAATAAAGTTAAATCAAGTTAAGTTAGATTCAAGTAGAATTTTGAATCTTAAAGTTTTAAAAAAAGGAAATTTAATTTTAAATCAAAGCTGTAAAGATTTGGAAGGTGGGTTTCAGGTTTTACACGTGACAGTTTCTATTTTCAAATTTAATTTAAAAATCCGAAACATAATTTAAACTAAGTAAAATTTAAAAGTAAAATTTAGTTTTCAAATAAACTTTTGAATCTTAAATGATTTTAAAATGAAATTTGAATTTAAATTTAAAGTGTAAGTTTAAAATACACTTGAATGATTAATGAAATCATTAATAAAGGAATTGATTGTATTAGAGACAATTAAGGCATTAAGTGATGTAATTTATATGATAATTAATTAAGGACATATTTATTTAATTTTTAAATTTATGATTTAAATTTATTTATAATTAGAGATTAATTAAAAGTAATTAAGAAATGTTATTAGTTAATGAAGATGATGAACTAAGGATTTTTAAGTATTACTTAATATGATTAATTTTGATAATTAATTAGATAAATTAATTTAGATAATCAATTATAGATTGTAAATTGTAAATTACTTAATGAAAGCAATTAGAGATAATTACTTATTATGATTAATTAAGGATAATTAATCAAATAGAGATTAATTAAGGATTAATTAATAAATGAGATTAATTAATATTAGTTAAAGATTTATTAAATTAAATTTATTTAAATGATAAAGATTAATTTGAAATTAATGATTTATGGTTATGGGATGATTTCTTAATGGTAAGAAATTAAATATTTAATTTCTTAAAATGATTTAATTAAGGGGTTAATTAATTATGTAATTGGTTTAAGGGTTGATTAAATTAATATGATTAATTAAAAATAATTTAATTTATTAAAGGGTTTGATAAATTAATTGATATCAAATGATTTTTTATTAATTAATCAAGATTGGGTAATTAATTCGTAAGTAATTAATTTACTTGGAAATAATTTGAATTAAATAGGATTAAACGGTTAATAAATCCTACTTATAAATGATTATTGAATACTTGACCTTGCTTATAAATGATTGTATTGTATGAGATGCCTTGAATTCATTGCCCTAGCTGATCTGTGACATTTTGTTCTGTGGATTGAACTGAGTATTTTATTCATTTGTTGATGATACATCTGCATATTATCTGTAAATTGTGAATGGAAGATAAGCGTTATACTTTATATCGCTTATCAACTATATTTCTGTGTTTTAATCTGTGATGATTGATTGATGTTGCACTATTGTGTTAAACCCTGTACCACACTTATACACGCCCAAATATGGATTTCACGAGGAAATCGATTAAGTCACAGATTTTGAAATGATTTACAAAAATGAATATTTAAATTCAAATGTTTTGGAAATGGATTGGGTATAAAGTGAAAAGCTTTTGGAATAGAATTTCAAAGATGAGATTTATTTTGAATAACTTGATAGAGTATGAAGTTTAAATAATTTGACTTAAACTTAATTTCAAGATTTGAAATTGAATTCTATGATTTGAAACTAGGGATTAACTATATTATACTAGTTATATATGAGTCAAACCATTTTTAAAGTATTGTTCTTTTGGGAATTTGAATTAACCCAAAGATTGTAACTTGTGTAAATGAAATAGGGTTTTTCCGAAATAACACTGTTGTTTCTAAATGATAAAAAGCTTTCATAGGAGAAATGAATTTCATATTGTATTAAAAGGGATTTCAAGTAAACTGAAATAGTTTCCAAGTTATAGATGAATATTTGGAAACGAATTTTTTTTTAGAATATTTAGGAACGATTTGAAAGCTATGAAACAAATCTTTGATTTAAAGATTTAAATGAATTAATCCAATTGAGATGGAATTGTTTTGAAACTTATAAATGAACCTTTGAGAAACTTGGTGAATTTTGTGAAATTAATCTTTTTGTTATAAAGATTTGAAAATGGTAATTCGTTTAAACCATTTGAAAGAAAGTTTTGAATTATTAAGTTGTGACTTAATTGAAATCTCATATCCATATGTTTTAAATGTTGCGCTCACTATTCGGGTTAGCCGGGAAAGGACCTTTGGGTCGTATAACCCATTCCGAATATGTGATACGTCGTTATGGATAGCATTTGAAGACCGGTGGTGAAGACCGGGTATTTGCGAGAACGATAGGATGACCTATCGATTGTCTCTGCATCGAGTAGCTATGGTATAGAGATTCGCTAAGTGATGGGAAGTTCGATCTGGATTGTGAATACCGGATTGCAAGGACTTCTTTGGAAGTGCCTTCGGTTCTGTTCTAAATCCAGAACAGACTTGTATAGATTGTATGTCTGACATTACATTTTGAGATGTAAAGCAGATTTCTTTCAAATACATTTCTGTTGGTGGCGGAGAATTTATTCTCTTAGCATTAACACCCTTCTTTGAGACGTACGAGCTCAGAGGTTATGTAATTGAAGGTTATCAGCGATATGTTCCCAACTTGGTAATGTGGCATGCTGAGTGCTGCTGATCATTTGTTGATCAAAGCGTGGCTTTTGTAAAAAGCGTAGCTTTGTGGACGGGACTTCGTCGAGCCTCACAAACCGGTAATGATCGAAACAGGAATTGTGCGGCAAGGTTTCAGGGGTAGCTTCCCTAGGGTATGACCATTCCTTCTTGAAAAGTGTAGTGTCATGGTATGGAGCCCTGATACTTACTCATGTGGATACACTATATCTATTACTGTGTGGTGTTGTTGGTTTAGAGGCGCCTCGTTTAAAGGTCCCAAAGGACCGGGGGTGGCATATCTGAGGTTTTGTATATTCCCCGGGAAGGGGGGTAGCCGGCCTTGTTTGGCAGAGATCCAGATGGGATGCTCGGGGTGTCCTTCCAGAGGCGTTTCCATGTGGCGATGGGAAGTTTCTTGCCCTGACCATTTATTGGAAATCCATTCTTCAAATATTGCACCTTGTACGGTTTTAGTTGTATAACCTGCCATGGAATGTGGCGGTAACCTGCTATTGAACATGGTAGCTATAGTAGGCATACGATAATGGTCGTATGTTGGCTAAGATTTATATCTTTACTTTCGAAAGGATTTTTACTATACTATGCACTAGTAATAATATCAAATGTTTCTTTTTAACGCGTATCAAGCAAATTTGACTATTATAAGGAGAAATCTCCTCCGATTCTGCGTTTGCATTGTGTGTGTGCGGAAGGCCTTATGGTAGTCTCATTTTCTAAAAGCATTGCGAATCTAATTTAAAATTCTCTTGCTGTTTGTTTTTAAAAGATAAACTGTTTTTGTAACTCACACCAGTGCCTTGACTGATCCGGAGTTTATTGTTTCTTTCCTAAACTCTGCGTGCTCAAAATTTTTCTACACGAGCAGTCTAGAGTTGGGTTTTTCAGATAGTCAGGTTTAGTAGGTTATCTGGAGCTAGTTCAGTCTTTGGATACAGACTGCACTTGCTTATCTTTATGCATCGTGATGTTGGATCGAGCTGTTGTTGCTGGAGTTCTCTTTTGAAGACTATTTTAGAGTTATATTGTTCCGCTGCTAGATGTTATCTATTTTTCTTTTCCGCTGCTATTTTCTTGTATCATATCTCTGATGTATATTGATATTCATTGTATCACTCTGTTGTACCAGACATTGTATATCGATGTATTTTTTTTTCGCTGTGTTGTTTACTTAATGTTGTTATAAGCTCCGTCGATGCGGATTTGAACGGTCGAATCTACGGCATTCGAGTACGATGTAAAGTATGGATGTCGATTTTCGAGCGCGAAAAATCCCTATCGTTACAGTATATATGCATATATATTACAAATTGAAAATTAAATTTTTTATTTAAAACAAAAGATATTTCTATTCACAATATATATCAAATATATATTATAAATATAATGAAATTTCATTAGCTTGAAAAATAATTCTTATCAATATTACCAGAGTAAATATTCATTAACCTTTAAAAGATTAAATTTATCAATTTAAATTAAAATTATAAAAAAAATTATCAAACCAGTTAAATTATTAATACAGATTATTAAATTGTTATTGCCCAAAATTCCGGGTCGTTACAATCTTATTTGAAATAAAATATGTTTTTGGTTTTATCTTCTATTATATGCATTGTTATACAGTAGCATAAATAATAGATTGATTACATTAAACTTATATATGTAGAAAATTCTTAGGAGAATAATAAGAATAAGAGACATCCATGGCGGCTAGGATTTCTGGCTAAAATTCACTAACAAAGATTCCAGAGCAGATATTCCTATAGATAAATGTGAAGATGATGGGTTTACTGAGGTGGTATATAGGAAGGCGAGAAAGGTAGGGAAGCATGAAATTCATACATATGGCAATAACGCTAATTCATCTGGCACGGATTTGAACAGTAGACATTCTACTGGTCATTTTGCTAGGTTTTCTTTGTTTCATTCTTCAGGGCATAATCGTTCTTTTGTGCCAAATAATAGATAATTTCTATCTATTGCTGAAGTATACGATGGAAAGAAAAATACTAGAGATGTTAATCATGATAATAAACCTAAAACTCGGTGCTTGGAACGAATTGGTGGTAGATCTGGATGTTTCTTCTAACTCACCTATTACATATTTTCCTCCTCGTGAGATTAACAAATTAAAATATGCTAAAATAGATTCACAACTAGTTCAATTGGAAAGAAGAATGGACAAATGTTGTAGCTATTTATGTCATCGATCCAAAACCCTACTACCAGTCTTTTAGAGCCTATGTAATTAGGGTATGGAAACCATTTGGAGATTTTCAAATTTTCTCTTAAGAAAATGAAATTGTTTAATTAAATTTGAAAATATAGAAGATTGTTATAGAGTACCAGTTAATGACCCTTGTTTTTGTGATAAACAGTTGTTTTTGTTATAAACAGTTAATGATCATGAAAACGTGGAAGGATGGTATGAAGCTAACTATGAAATTCTTAAAATCTCTTCCTATTTGGGTTTGTTTTCTGAACTTAGATTTGGATTTTTGGACTGAAGAACCAATTGGAAGAATTGCTTCTATAATTGGTTTTCTCATTAAGCTTGATCAAGTTACTGAAGGAATGATAAGCTTATCTTTTGCTACAGTGCTTACAGAAATCGATGAAAACTTTGCATTTCCCAAGCAGATTCCAATTTTAGATGCTGAAGATAACATTATACAGTAGGAAGTTATGTATAAACGGACCTCGTTAAAACGCTCTAATCGTCGATGTTAGGGTCATTCTGATAGAAATTGCAATTCAGTTAAAACGTGGCTGCCATATCCATAATCTAAAACAGTTGAAGATAACTCCATGCATGTAGACGTTCACGATGGATGTGATGTAAATATTAACGTAGATATACAGATGCAGGGTGTAGGGCAGAAAGCTATGGAAACAGCTGCTAATAATTTAAATGCAGAGAAAAGTGTTAGCAGTTCTTTAAAGTCCAGAATTGTTCACAAGTGTCTAATGCATCAAACATATGGCCATTTACTAAGAATACAAATATGGCTAATCAGGATAATAATAAATACAGTTTGGATACTACTGATACTAATTCCAACGCTGACATGGAGATTGCAGTTGAGGATGAGAGAAAAGAAATTCGGGTGCTCCTTTGAATGCTGACCATGTAAGCTGTAAAATAGATCCCTGTCTGCATCAAAAGATAAAGGCAAGTAAATAGTTAATGATACGGAAAGTAACTCTTTTGCTAACATGGTATACACTATAACACTCCAATTACAAAAAAATTCTAGCATTAGAATTACATGTAGAAATTGACAAAAAGAAGGTAATTTCGAGTTCAAGGCGGAAGGGGTCGGTAGGGGTTACTAATAATTCTGCTTGGTCTGAGCGTACCAACGAAGTAAGATGAGTTCTTCACCTAGTAACTTTAAAACCGACGGAATTTCTATGTCTACTAAATAATGCCATTCCTTATTTGGAGTGTATGGGGAATGAATTCCTTTACAAGAAAATTGGATAAGCATATTGCAAATTATAAAGTTTCAGTTGTGGTTCTAGATCAACAAAAATAATCTGATAAGGATATCAAAATTTTTGTCAATGGGCACTATCCTGGTTGGAGCTTCGATTTAAATGAATACCCTAACGAAAAGAGTAGAATATGTGTAATGTGGGACTAAAATTATTGGCAATTTAATGTAATCTCCAAAACCAACAAGCTATATATGGTATTTTACATAATCTTGGAGGTCTAAAGATTATATTTACTGCTTTATATGGACTTTATCTACAAACTCAAAGACGAGTATTGTGGGATCACATTAAGTCAATTGCTTAATTTGACTCTTTTTCTTAGATTATCTCAGGAGATTTCAACACAGTCCTACATAATTCCGATAGAGTTGGGCCAGTTAATAATTCCAGAAATGTCGATGAGGATTTTTAGGGGAATGATTGAATCGCTACTCTATACATTTACGAATAGGCCAGATATCATGCATAGTGCCTATCTCTATGCAAGATACTAATCTCAACCCAAACCGACCCATTTAAAAACTGTTAAACGTATCCTAAGATATGTAAAACACACTTTAGACTATGACAATGATTCATTTGATTTAGTCTCATACTGTGATGCTGACTATGTTGGTCGTAAATCAGACCGAAAAAATACAAGTGGAACTTGTCATTTTTTAGGACATTCTTTGGTTTCCTGATTTAGTAAAAAGCAAAATACTGTCTCACTATCAACAACTGAAGTAGAATATATCTCTGCTGCTTTGGCTTGTCAAGTAATCTATGTGTAACAGACCCTAAAGGATTTTGGATTAAATATTTCAAAATCACCAATTTTTTGTAACAATACAAGTACAATAAATTTACCCAAAAATCATACTCATCATGTCAGAACAAAACATATTGATATCGGACATCTTTTTCTCAGAGATAATATAAGTAAAGAGATTATTCTCTTGAATTTATTAACACTGAGAATCAAATAGCTGATATTCTAACCAAATGGATCAAATGAAACAAATTGTGAAACTGTTCATCCTAACAAAAAGATCAGGCTTTTAAAAGATCATCCTGTAGAAAATATACTAGAAAATATTGAATCTGTTGTTAGAACTAAAAATCAATTAAACAAGATGAGTAAGTAGCTTTTATATCAAATATTGAACCAAAAATCCAAAGGAAGCATCATCTGATGATTCATGGATTCTTGCTATGCAAGAAGAACTGAATCAATTCACCAAAAATGATGTATGAGATCTTGTTCCTAGACCTGAGGATAAAACTATAATGGAAACTAAATAGGTTTATAAAAATAAAATGAATGAACAAGGTGAGATCGTTAGAAATAAAGCTCGGTTAGTCGCGCAAGATTATTGTCAAGAGGAAGGAATAGACTATGATGAAACCTTTGCACCCATAGCAAGATTAGAAGCCATTAGAATTCTGCTTGCTTTTACAAACCATAACAATTTCAAATTATTTCAATTGGATGCCAAAAGTGCATTTCTAAATGGTTTTATTAAAGTATATGTTTATGTTGAGCTGCCCCCACTTTTTGAAGATGAAAAGTTTCCAAATCATGTTTACAAATGAAAGAAAGCTTTATATGGCCTGAAACAAGCTCCTAGAGCGTGGTATGATAGACTAAGATCTTACCTATTACAGTCAAAGTTTGAAATTGGTAAAGTGGATAATGCTCTTTTTATCAAAAGAAACAAAAATAATACCCAGTTAGTATAGATTTATGTAGATGATATAATTTTTGGATCAATAAACAATGAAATAAACAAAGAGTTTTCCGAAATAATGACAAAAGAGCTTGAGATGAGTCATATGTGTGAACTTTCTTTTTAGGATTGCAAATAAAATGATAAGATAGTGGTATTTTCATTAGTCAAGAAAAGTATGTTAGGGATCTAGTTAGTAAGTTTTATATGACCACTGCGAGGGGAAAACCTACTCCTATGGCAACCAATGAAGCCTTGCATAAAGAAGACATGTCAAAAGATGTCGATCAAAAACTGTACAGGGAAATGATTGGATCACTATTCTATTTAATTGTGAGTAGGCCTGAAATCATGCATAGTGTCTGTCTCTGTGCAAGGTACCAATCTCAACCCAAATAGACCCATTTAAAAGCTGTTAAATGTGTCCTAAGATATGTTAAACACACTTTAGACTATGGTCTATTTTACCCTAAAAATGATTCATTTGATTTAATCTCATACTATGATGCTGGCTATGCTGGTTGTAAATTAGACCGAAAAAGTACAAGTGGAACTTGTCACTTTTTAGGACATTCTATGGTTTCCTTATTTAGTAATAATCTATATATTGTTTCATTATCAACAACTGAAACAGAATATATCTCTGCTGCTTTGGCATGTTTTCAAGTAATCTATATGCAAAAGACCCTAAAGGATTTTGGATTAAATATTTCAAATAACCAATTTATCGTGACAATACAAGTGCAATACATTTATCCAAAAATCCTACTCATCATAGCAGAACAAACATATTGATATCATACATCATTTTTCCAGAGATAATATAAGTAAATAGATTATTTCTCTTGAATTTATCAACATTGAGAATCAAATAGCTGATATTCTAACCAAACCCTTGAATCAATCAACCTTTACTAAATTTAGAAAAGAACTAGGTATTTGCTTTATAACTGAGATATAGAAGGTAGATATGGTAACATATATATTTAAATAAATAAAGAAAAATAAAAATTGTCAAAATTTCCATAAGGATGTTAACATACAACGGTAAAATTTAAAATTTGATTTTCCTTCTAAAATTAGTTTGGTTATTATATATTCTCCATGTTTCGAATTCTTCTGTCTTCCACTTCATTTCTCTCTATAATAAACTTCTGAGAATATAAATAATGGTCTCCTCTTCCAAATCAAACCAAAATGCGACTTTTTCTTTCCCTTCTCCTAATCCTTGTCCATTTCATCTAACTACACTGGCCCGAGTCATGAAGATAGAGGAAACTTTGCGCTCTGCAAATGATGACTAAGTTGCAAGTCATGCAAATAAAGATGGCTAAGGAACAAAAAAACAAGGCCTGGAGAATCATGCGGAGCCAATCGTGATTGAAGATGACTCCTCCAATATTCATATTTATAATCCATCAGGAAGACGACAAAGAAGAAGAATAAGTGCAATGGACGAAGACGATAAAGTCATTTGCGTTGGAGAAGTCTGTTTTGATAAATGTGGTAATTTGGTCAAACAATGTCGCAACTTTTGTCTCCATTTCCCAAATTGTTCGATTCACAAGTCACCAATTATCAAAGACTCTCATTAGATTGTTTTTATGTTAATGTTTTTATATATTGTGTGTATTTATATATATTTATATTTATATATGTAATATAACAATATATATATATATATATAGTAAAATTATATTTACGTTTTGCTTAATTATACTCCGTCGTTAGTATTTAGTTCCATAAGTATTAGTTTAAGGGGGAGCTATGTAGTTTAGGATTAGTTTTTGTTGATGACAATGGGGGAGAATTATAAAATAGGGTAGGATAGCCAGGCCATTAGTTAGGCTTAGATTAAGGGGGATTTAGTGGAATAAAGTGGAGTTGTTGGAATAAGGGGAAGTCAGAGTAGAATCAAAGTTAGGTGTAGCATATTTTATAAATATTGGTTGTCATCATCAAAAAGTGAAAGATTGTTAGTTCCTGAGATGATGGTTTTGATGAAAACAACCTTATGACTTGTTATAAAATATAAATACTAATATTCTTATCTATGTATGTATGTATGTATGTATGTATGTATGTATGTATGTAGGATATATACGTTAGAACCTCTATTGTTGGATTTTAGTGACAACAATTATACAATTATGCCAAAGAATCTCTAAGCTAATTTGCAGGTATATGGGCATCAAAAAAAGATAAACAAATACATTCAAAATGAAGATACATAGTACAAAAAAGGATGAAAGTATGTATATGGACATACAAGAAGAGATACACACGATAGAGACAAGACGAAGATGATAAACAAAGTATTATTAGTCATAGAGTGTCGTGTCTACAGTTTATAAATGTTAAAATCTACTCCAAATGGTATACACACGTATATATTCATATTTTAAATGAAAAATTAAGTTTTCAGAAATTTTTTACGGAGTGGGACTCGAACTGGGTCATTAGTTTAGAAGGAAAGTGCTCTAACTAAATGAGCTATGATAATTTTTGTTAAAGGTTATAATTCAACCGGTTGAATAATACCATTCAGATGACTGAATGCTGAAACAAAGCATAAATTTTTATGCAGTTTCAGCCGGCTGAATGAATTCATTCAGACGGCTGAATTAGGTCAAAAATAGCCTATTTCTTTGCTGTTTTTGCTTTTTAAAATTCAAAAGGCTGAATAAATTCATTCAGCTGGTTGAATATTTTCAACGGCTATTTTTTATGAAAAGACACTTCTTTTCATCGAAGAGAAACATCTTCAAACCAACAGTTGCACCTATTTCTTTTCATTGTTACATTTCAACAAAGATTGCTACTTTTTAATCTCTATAAATAGATTTCAGAATTCAGCAAACAATTCACCGAAACTAATTTTAATATTCTTGAATTCTTATCTATTCTCTATTTTCCAAACTGCACTTAAACTGCTTACATTCTCTGATCGTTGATCACTCATCTTCCACTATTCTCAAACTTATTACACTATATATCAAAAAGGAGAAGATAATAGGAGGATTGTACTTAATTGACTTATCTGTGCTATTTAAAAAGCATACTACTGTCAGATACTTTTGTTATTTGTGAAGAATTCCTATTCGGTTTCTTAGGTGGTAGAAGTCCTATTTAGTTTCTTAGGCGGTAGAAGTCCTGTTCGGTTGCTCAGGCGGTGTAAACATATTCCTCCTGGTTGAGTGAGGGTTGCTAGTTTAATTCCATAAGGAGACTGGGACTGGATGTAGTACGAAAGTTCAAACCAGTATAAAAATCTCTGGTGTCATTTACTTTACTGCTTTTACTATTTACTTATTCCACACAAGTAGTTTACTCATATTACACGATTCTATTGCACAACCTTCATTTGGTATCAGATCATTGTAATTTGGTATCAAAGCTTGGAATTCTATCAATCATCGCAACATCATAAAATAATGGCCAGAATAAGATCCAATCGAAATACAACAAGCAAAATCCATGTCAAAGCCACCAATAAGGACTACAAAAGGCTACTTTCTAATTTACAAATTTCAATAAAAGATAATAATGAATTAGTTAGTATAAGCGATAAGATTTCACGGCTTAATTTTATTATTTTAGAAAAGATGAAATCTGTTGAACTTGAAAATGAGAAATTGAAAAAGGAGAAATTAAATTTAGAAAATCAACTTGGTATTTTGAAAAATAATTTTGAGGCTCTTAAAGATTTTCTAGATGAACACAATACTTTATTTGAAAATGAAAAGGAATTTTTTTCAAAAGAAATTACGGATTTGAAAAGACAAAATGATTTATTACAATCATCTTTTGATAATTTAGAATCTCGAATTTTTCTTCTCAAAAATGAGAACTGTACGTTAAAAAGGAGAATTCTAAATTAAACAAGCAAATTGATATTTCGAAAAACAATAATATTTCTTTTGAAAACAATAATTGTGACTTTAAAGCTAAATTTGATAAACTTAATACTGAAGTCATAAAATTTAATAAAGGAAAAAATGATTTAAACATGATTTTATCTAGTCTATACCTATATATGATAAAAGTGGTTTATGATATAATAAAATTGATCGTAGAAATAGCACTGGATATGTTTTCATGTATAGTAAAAATGTTAATGGTAGCACTAAATTTGGAGTAAAGTCTAAATCCAGTTTTTATAGAAATTCAAATACTGCTATGACTAATAATGTTTATAATTTCTTTAAAAGTACAAAATCATTGACTGGAAATATGAATAAAAATTATCTAAGCATTTTGATTCCTGTTAATTGGAAAAATAGAGAAAAATACACTAATGATTATTTTGATATGGTAGTTAATAATGAAAATTATATATATAAAGGTTCAACCACACCCATATGGGTATGGATTTCCAAGACTTAACCCCCCGAACCCTAACATAGAAAGTGGGTTCAAAAATGTTTATTATTTATTGTAGGTACTCGGAGAAACAAAAGGAAAATGATAGATTTTGGAATTTTAAAGGATGTTCCATACGTTTAATAGAATTACGTGCTTACAATGAAATATGGACTTCAGAAAATATACTAAAATCTATTTAATTTTTCTCCATATTAATTTTATCCCGCTATTTACAAGATATTTTATAAAATTTATTATATTCCCTTTTTCTTTTTGATAATGACAAAGAGGGGAAATTCATATGCATATTGATAGAGGGAGATGTTATACTTTGGGGGAGATGTTATACTTAGGGGGAGCTTTAAATATATTAATATTATTTTATATATAGAATGAATATTTTTTTTAAATGTATAGTTGTCGTCATCAAAAAGGGGGAGAATGTTAGAACCTCTATTGTTGGATTTTAATGAAAACAACTGTACAGTTATGCCAAAGAATCACTATGCTAATTTGCAGGTGCATGGGCATCAAAAAGAGTAACCAAATACATTCAAATTAAAGATACACGGTACAAAAAAGGATGAAAGTATGTATATGGAGACACAAGAAGAGATATATACGATAGAGACAAGACGAAAGTGACAAACAAAGTATTATTAGCCATAGAGTGTCGTGTCTAGAGTTTACAAATGTTAAAATCTTCTCAAATAGTATACACACATACACATCCATATTTTAAATGAAAAATCAAGTTTTTTTAAAAAATTGCATGAAGCAAGACTCAAACCCGGGTCATTAGTTTAGAAGGCAAGTGCTATAACCAAATGCGCTATGATAATTTTTGTTACATGCTATAATTCAGCCGGCTGTATAATACCATTCAGATAGTTGAATGCTGAAACAAAGCATAAATTTTTATGTAGTTTTAGCCAGCTGAATGAATTTATTCAGACGGTTGAATTGGGCTAAAAATAGCCTATTTCTTTGGGTTTTCGATTTTTAAAATTCACAAGGCCGAATAAATTCATTCAACCGGTCGAATATTTTCAACGGCTATTTTTATGAAAAGACACTTTTCTTCATCGAAGAGAAACTTCTTCAAACCAACAGTTGCATCTATTTCTTTTCATTGTTACTTTTCCACAAAGGTTGCAAATTTTTAATCTCTATAAATAGATTTCAGAACTCAAGAAACCATTCACCGAAACTAATTTAATATTCTTGAATTCTTATATGTTCTCTATTTTTCAAACTGCACTCAAACTGCTTATATTCTCTGATCATTGATCACTCTATCTTCTACTATTCTCAAACACACAATATATCAAAAAGAAGAAGATTATAGGAAGATTGTACTTAATTGACTTATCTATGCTATTCAAAGAGCACGCTACTGTCAGATACTATTATTATTTGTAAAGAAGTCCTATTCGGTTGTTTAGGCGGTAGAAGTCCTATTCGGTTACTTAGGCGGTAGAAGTCTTGTTCGGTTTCTCTGGCGGTGTAAACTTATTCCTCCGAGTTAAGTGAGGGTTGCTAGTCTGATTCCAGAAGGAGTCTGTGATTGGACATAGAACAGGAGTTCGAACCAGTATAAAAATCTCGGTTGTCATTTACTTTACTGCTTTTACTATTTGCCTACTTATTCCGCACAAGTAGTTTATTCATATTACACGATCCTACAACACAGTCACCTTCATTTGGTACCAGAGTATAGTAACTTTCAATATATGCAGGTACTGAGAATGAAGACTATACAGTATAAAGATTCAACACTATGTATAGAGATTCAAGGCGGATGAATTCAAGATTCAAGAAATCAAGATTGAAGACTCATGGGTATCAAGAGTTTAAGATATCAAAAGTTCAAGCAAGATAAGTAATAGAGTCTAGATTTATGTTAAAATTTTATAATAGCACTAAGATCTTTATTCGGATTTTAATAATGGAATGGAATCCACCTTCTCGCTTTAATAGTGGGATGGAAACCACGATTTATTTAGCGGGATGAAACCCATGACCTTCTCTAGTGGAATAGAATCCATGAAATTTTCAAAATGATTTATTTTAAATATATATTTTCAAAAACTTTTTAAAGTCATCTCTCTAAGTTTAAATATTTTAGCCTTAAACTATTTTTATTATCTTTTATATCTTGATTTTGAAATCATCTCTTGTTTTTAAAATATCTCCTAGTTTTAATATTATTAGCTTTAAACCTCAAAAATATATTCTATACTTAGTTTTTAATATTAATTTTATATTATAGATTATATATTTTTAAGATTACTTTCTCTTTATAAGTTCAAACTATATTCAAAATGGTTTTAAAACTTCAGAAATTGTTTTGACAAAATTTTAAAAAGAAAATCTCTTTTAAAAACAAAAATCAATTTTCATAATTAATTAGGGCATGTCGACATACCCCATCCCCTATCCCCCATGTCAACATGGTGACCATAGAAATTCAAACTTCAAATTTTCAAATGAAGAGTGTCTATTCATCATAACCTTTCACGAATGGACATGACTGCTGTTCTTCTATAAATACCAGTTGTTTTCAACGAATATTAAGTTAGTTTTTATTCATTTATTCACACCTTCTTCTCCACTCAAATATTCTCTTATATTTTAACAAAACTCTGTCGAAATCCTAAGTAAATCAAACTTGATCTTCTCTAGTTTGATTCCCTGCAACTCTCTCTCAAAGATCTCGGTGTTATTTAGAGTTATAGGATCATTTGTAATCAAAGATCGAAAGATCGAAGTGTATCGGGTCTGTCTATCTGTCAAAGTGATATTGAAGATGGTGTGATTGTTGCATGTAAATTTATTGGGTGTGATTGTAGCCCGTAAATCAATTAGTTGATCATGTAGCCTAGTTAAATCAAGAGAGTTTGCCCTGGACTCGAAGGTAGGAGGGTGTATCTCGTGCTCCTAAAATCGAGGTTGTAATATCGATATTATATTTGAAAAGAAATCTGCACAAGAAATTATGTGGGACTGGGTGTAGAGTAACTCCGAACTAGTATAAAATTCTGGCATGTTCTTTCCTTTACCGTTTTTATTTACTATTTGCATCTGTGCATAATTCTATGATTGTTTCTGTGTTTGTGAATTGCATCTGTTTGGATTTAATTTGAAAAGATTTCAAAAAGATTCATAAAATTAATTAAACACTATTCACCCCCCTTTAGTGTTAATTTTACCTTAAGATCCATAATCCGCATTTCCAACATGGGTAACAGGTTTACTTAGAGAGGAGGTAAAAAATTCCTACATAAAGTAAGCTTGACAAGATTTTCACCAATTTTTTGTTCCAGTCTTTGTTTCCCTAACACTAGTGCCAATATCTTACCACACTCCATAAGTGACCATTGTCCTATGCTAATACAATTACATATGGTGCTTTTAACCTGAAAAATATTCCATTTAAATTTAACAACATGTGACATATTTTTCTAGTTATGAAGAAGTAGCGGCAAGTGCTTGGTCAATTGATAATGCCGGTAATTAACTATTTAAATTATTATAAAGGCTGAAACAAGTCAAACTTTCACTTAAGCAATGGAATAGTGGTTGAGTGTCTTTAAATGAGATTATTAGTCAATTAAGAGAATATAATAATAGATTATATGAGCGGTTGCTAGAAAGTTCCTCGATAAAAAAGTGGTGTATGACTATAAAATAATCTCTTTCAACTAGAATGAACCTTGTATAATCATGCTCTCTATGACAAACAAAAATGTAAAATTAATTGGTTGAAACATGGGGATCAATGCACAAAAAAAAATTACTCAAAAATGTCAAGCAGTAAAATAGAAAAGCTCTTAGTGTGATATTAAATGAATCTGGTCAACCTGCTACATATTCGGCTACTATCTAAGCAATGTCAATTTCTTATTTTCAGAGCCATATAATGCAGAAATGGTGGTTAATAATTTGATAATATCATTTGTAAGAAAATACTGTCAAACTCTACTAGGAAATTCCTGGAATTAGAAGTTAGCGATGAGGAAATTAAATTAGCCGCTCTCCAAATCAATGAGGACAGTAGTCCAGGGACTGATGGACTGGGCTTAAAATTTTATAAATATCGTTGGGGCCTTATTAAAACTGATCTAGCAGCATCTGTTAGGGACTGTTATAAAAGAAATTAGTCATACTTTTATCACTTTTGTCCCTAAGAAAGACAATGCTTCTTCCATTTCAGATTACCGTCCTATATCTTGTTGTAATGTACTATATAAGATTATTTCAAATATCATATGTGGTAGGATCAAAGAGTAAATGAATGAGCTAAATTTTAAAAATCAGAACGCCTTCATTCGTGGGAGAAATATTAGTGAAAATTTTCTATTTGCCCATGAGATAGTAAGAACATTTAATAGGAAAGGTTCTAGTAACTGATGCTTGAATGTGGACTTACATAAAGCACATACTTATGTATCTACCCTAACTTTTTCCATAAGTATTGAGAGCAGCCCCCATGGTTCTATAAAGAGTAATAGAGGCTTAATATAGGGAGATCCGTTTTCTCCCTATCTCCTTGCTATAGTTATGGAATTTCTGTCTTTATCTCTTGAGTTAGAGTATTTAAGGGCCAACATGTATCCTATTTACAAATGTGATCCTATCATTAATCATCTTATCTATGCTGATGGTCTTCTCATTTTTGTCAAAGCATGCCTAAACACTGTAGCCACTTTTAAGAGGGTTCTGTCCAGTCTAAAAGATAAGGATGGCCTGGCTATAAACGAGCAAAACCTAACTGTTTTTTTGCAAAGGCGTGCATAGAAAACAAATTTTTTTAATATATCTTAGTTGTTCTATGGAAAATTTTCTTATAATATACTTCGGAATTCCTCTAAGCAGTTCGAGTTAAAATTTTCAAACTTTAACAGACTGCTTGACAAACTTGAAAAGAAGCTAAATGGTTGGAATGCTAATTTATTAACCATGAGTGGTAGGTTGGAATTAATCAAGACAATTGTTAATGCCATGATCTCCTTTTGGATTCAAATTTACCAAATGCCAATAGGTATTATTAAGAAAGTAGACATAATATGTGGCAATTTTTTATGGGCAGGTAAACATCATAAAATTAGTTGAGACAATGTTTGCAAATCAAAAAATGAGAGGGTCACAGGGTTAAGGAAAATTCGGGATATACAAAATGTAATTTCTACAAAATTATTATGCAAATTATTGGAAAATAATAATTTATGGCCAAAATGGACGTGGAGTAGATATTGTTATAAAAAAATTTCTACATTATAACTGAAGACACTAATTCTTCTATTACTTGGAAAATAATTCTTAGAGCAAGTAAGAGTAGCAGAGGCCTCATAAATAAGAATTTGCGAATGGAAGAGTTGCTAATATTTGGTTTGATCCATGGCTACATGGTGAAACTCTCGTTCATATGCAAGGCTGGCAGTATATGAGCAAGGTTGGAGGTAGTAATAAAGAAGTTTCTGCATTGATTTCAGGATCTAACTGGTGTCTTAACTCGTCTAGCTTACACCTCAATATATGTAATACAATTAAAACCATTAGCATAGACAAGGATAGAAATGAAGGTTATTGGTGGTGACTTCCTACAATTAATGTAAATTCTCTATTAAGTCGGCTTGGGACAGTATGACATTTAAATCACCCAATGTTTAATGGCATCATCATATATGGAATATTGTTTATGCTCCTAATATGTCCACTTGCACTTATTTTGCATTATTAAACATGTCGAATATGCAAGTATATGATTTTTTTATGATAATAAACATATATATATATATATATATATATATATATTTAAATGTATTTGTTAATGTACTATTTTATTTTCATAGAATTAAATAAATATTTGCTGAATAAAGTAAATAACACAGAGTTTAAATTCAAACATATATTTATTACAATTTTGAATAGTACAAATTTGGGCTCTCATTATATATATACAATTTCAATTACAATACAATTTCAATCACATCACAATTATCATTTACATATGCACCTCAATACGTTTCACTCATTCACTCGTATTTTATCTTCAACTTCATTCCAAATTGAATCCAGCATCTGAGCTCTGTACAAAAATACACATTGACGCAGTAAAATTGAAAATAAAATATTTTTGTAGTGTAAAATAAAATGTAATTTTGAAAATATTATTTGCCTCAATTATTTAGGTTGTTCGTCATCATTTATTTTTGAATTCAACGTACACGAATAGCTTGTGACATGCACAGTGTATCACTGTACATGCCATAAGGTCATGCACACCGATATACACTTGATAAAGTTACAGGGACATGTGAGCACAAGGTCAAACCCAATCAAAAGCCGGGTTCAACTCAAGTGCAATACAAATAAATTCACGATACGAGCACAAGGTCAAATCCGAGCTACAAGCTGGATTCAACACAGGCGCAAACAAAATGTACAAGTTCAAGAAAATGGTCAAGACAACTAAAACAAGCTCGACCAAAATTCATTGCGTACACTTAAAAATTGCTCGACGCACAATGAAACTGCGCCAGACCAAGCTAATGAACAACAGAGATGTGTGCACATACACTAGACTACAAAGAGACAAGGCTACGACTTCCAGTACATATGCATACATACATGAACCACACTGACTCAATTCAAATACAACCAGACAAATTCAGATATGATCAAAATACATTATGCAAATACACATAGTCAGCGCACATGAGCTCAAATGAAAATTCAGTGTCGACCAAAACTGCATCAAGACTCAAATATCATATGTACAAAATCAATGCAACAAAGTGAACATGCAATCAATCAAAACATCAACTCAATTCACAACCAAAGACCAGCTAATCCAGACAGCATGTAGACATCAAGTAGATGAGCAAGGCTGCAAAGATACATCATGAAACCAGAGTGCATAGCATCTATACCAGACTTATATATGAATGACTAGACCAACCAAACTCGAACAATATATGCAATGCACAGTTAGAACCAGATCAATATCAGTAGACAGTGCAATGAAGACCACAAGACTCAAGTCTACAACATAACAACATGAAGTCTAATCATAACTCAAATGCCACCAGACAACAGAAAATTCTACATGAAGTCAAAAGGAAAAAGTGTCCAAATGCTACAAGATACTTTATTGGAAAGAACAACAAAACCTAAACCAGTGAATCACATAACAACTCACAACAGATTGAAAATGCACAACTAACTCGACTGCAATATCAAAGAAAAAATGGTTACAACAAATCACAATGCAGACTCAAATATCAATAAAAACGAAATAGTGACTCATGGAAATGCAGACACAAAAATATACGAATTCAAACAAAGTCAAGTTAAATGCCAAAGTCATGGAACGGCAGCCCATCAAAGACCAGACTCAAAGTACATAAAGCAGTGAACTATATATGCAGTGTTCAAGACAGAAGTCAAAATCATAGTAGTATCAAGTGGCCAATGTCAAGAGAATAAAGTTAGGAAGGTCAGCAGCAGGTTTTACAATTCAAATCAAAGTGGTCGAAGTCAAAAGACAACAAATCGTGAAAGTTAGAAAAATGAAAACGTCCAGATTATCATAGTACGAAAATCATGCCATGGTGGCCATGAAATCAAACAAGCTGTGACAATAAAGTAATAAAGAATTATATGATTTGAATAAGTCAGAAATCATCACAAACATTCAACTTAAATCGAATAGCCCAACAAAATCATTGACGAATTCAAATAAATCTATACGAACGAAAATATAGGAATTCGAATCCTACAAAACGCAATCTTCATCGGCATGTAAAAAACCATTCGAGTTTAAGCAAAAATGAATAATCATTCAACTCGAATCAAGATCGAGTTGAAGCAAGTTAACGAGTAAAGCAGAAAAGCATAAATTACATAGCAGATTTTGCGAATTGAACTCGATCATCGAAGTATCCGAAGCAAGCTACAAGGAGGCGGTCAATCGACGGAGCAAGGAAAGCAAAATCACATATTCGATCAACCAACTAAAGTTGGCAGCTTCAACAAAGTAAAACCCTAAATTTGGAAAAGGAACGAACAAAGACAAAGCAACCATTTTTTATCGCAAATGAAAGAAGACATGGCTGATAGAAATAAATGAGAGAAGGGGAACATTTTACTGCATATTTAATTTACATTGGGCCGGTTTCTTTTATATTGGGCTTTAACTTTTAGGGTTTTATTGTTTATAATCGTTTTAAATTTGTATTTTTATGTTAAACATTTGCGATTTCTAGTTGTTTGAATAGGGAACGAATTACAATGGTGTAGTTCGAGAACTCGCAACTCAGTGGCTGAGTTGTGGCGGTGTTTTGAGCATAGAGATAGCTTAGTCGATAGCGGGTGTTGTAAGTTTACGTGTGTAAGCGTCTGACTACTTAATTTCTAGTAGAAACCTTAGGGCAGCATGTAGACAGGGTTTTTCCGAAGCTGGGTAAATCTGTGTGTTCTATTTCTACATTTTTTATTATTCTGCTATGATATGTGCTGCTGTTAGATGACTATTATCTATGCTAAGATTATTTTGTATACTTCCGCATTAAATTTTTATAATTGGTAGTATTACCCAATTCACCCCCTTCTAGGGTGAAATCAATCCTACAAAACAAACTTAACACTCTGGACAGAATTAGAAAATGAAATGGTAAAGTTTCACCAACATGTGGGTTTTGTAAAAATGCTGATGAAACAAGAGATCATTTTTTTTTGAATGTGTTTGCTCAAAAAACATATGGACTCAAATCAAGTAGAGATTTAACATAGACTTCCTAATGAATGCAAATCTACTGGATCATGTGAATGCTATTTCAACTAGTCTGCTAATGGGATCTCAACATGGCCATTATTCTTTATTTTTTGGGATTTGCGAAAAGGAGTTAGTAAGCTGGGATTAGTTCGAGGCAATTTAGGAGACAAACATGTCTTTGTTTCTTGGTTTCCAGTAGGTCCTCTTATGAGTTTGTTAATAGGATATTATTTTCCTATACGCTTAGTTTTTTTATGCATTCTCTTGTACCTTTAGTTGATATTATGCATCATTACGTGTGAGTTTTGAGGCAAGAGTTTTCCTTTCACTTGTTTTGAATTTGTTCAACTAAAGTTGTATAAACTCCTATATGTATATAATAAAGTACCAAGTTTCAAACAAATTTATTAGGAGAAATAATTTATCGATTTTAGTTACTAATGTGTTCATATTAATAAGTATTGAATCGATGTATACAAAGTACTAACTCCTTAAATGTTACTAGTTAACATGTATCGAGAAAAGATATCGATATGTCTATTGAGACCAGTGTTCGTAACGCTTTTCATACAATGGGCGATGACTTATTATAAAAACTTGGTTAGGAGCGTAATTTAATAAATATGATCGAACCAGGTTTTATGAATAAAATTTGGAATTTGAAATAAATATGTTGATTTCTAGAAATAAATTGAAATCTTGAGAAGGATAACTTTTTTAAATTTGGAAAATATTTTAAATGAAATAGAGGATGAATATTGGATAAATGAAGTTAAAATATTATTTTGGGATATATTCGACAGAAGTATTTATTCAACATAAGTTTAATATTATTTTATCAAGAAATAATTAAATAATGTACTAATTATGAAATTTTTATTTAAATTTCACATTCAAGACTAAGACTATATTTTATGGATTAAAAATGATTTAAATTCTTATTTTAGGAATAAAAATATATGTGTATATAGATTATTTTCAAGTAATTGAAATTTCCTTAGTTTAAAAATTGAATATGGCTATCGAAAAAGGTATACTAAGCTACATATGATGCTAGAAAAATACTTTCATGGATTAGAAATTTTATAAATGAATTCACATGATTTAAAATATATCAATATGAGTTGATAACATTTCCAAATGAAAGAAATACGGTTTTCTTTCTAAATGTAGCCTAAAACCCTTTATTCACTTCATGACAGGCTAAGTAAAAAATTATCTCCCTCATTTTCATTCACTAACTCCTTTTTAAAGCTCCTAAAACGTTGTCATTATAGCGCTAACCTGACCGAAAGCAAAAATCAACAAATCCAATCTTATTTAAGTGTTATTCTAGAAAGGTAAATGCTCTTAATCCATCCTAACCCTCCAATATCTCTTAACTTAAGTTAAATTCAAATTTTAAGTATCATTTTGTGCTAGGCTTGCAGGAGTTTGAGTGGAATTTGGTTAATTTAATCCTTTGCATGCTTCTTGTGATGCTTTAACTTGCTGTATGTGATGGTTTTATGGACGTTTATGCTTGAGTTGATGGAAATATTTATATGAATGTATATAGCTTGTTTCATTGCTCTGATTATGAGAATATACCAAAGACCTAACTCGAAAATCACTCATTTGCTTGTTCATATGTTGTTAGTATATTTCGTGCCTATACCATGTTATAGTACTATTAAAAGCAGGCCACATAATGCTGGAAGATCACCAAAAAAGTTATTGGAATGGTGGGAATTTGCTAGTAGCAAATGCTTTAGACCAATCGATCGGTCATGCCCTAAAGTAAGCTCCAAGTAAAATGCATTTTGGTTATTTCTATTTTTGGAACTTTTATTTTAAAAATTGTTTTAATAATTATATGCTTTCTAGCACACACACATACATACATGCATATACATACATACATATATCTTTATTAATAGTTGTAATTGTAGGATCGATTTCACCCTAGAGGGGGATGAATAGGGTGATACTATTAATTATAAAAATTATTGCAGAAGTTTATAAAATATTCTCAAAACAAATAACAGCAAAATAATAGCAGAACAGAAAACAGAACGCATAGATTTACCCAGCTTCGGCAAAACTCTGCCTACGTGTTGCCCCCAAGGTTTCTACTAGAAATTAATCAGCCAGACGCTTACACACGTAAAATCGTGACACCCGCTATCGATTAACCTTAACTCTACACTCAAAATCTTGCCACAACTCAGCCACTGAGTTGCGAATTCTTGAGCTACATACCGTAGTTCGTCCCCTAGTCACATGACTAGAAATTACAATGTTTAGAAGATAAATTAAAAACACTTTAAAACAATAAAATAAATAAAATCTAATTTTAAACATTAAAGCCCAATATCATGTAAAAAGAAGCCGGCCCAAAAATTAAAGCATAAGAATAAACTTGTCTTCCTTCTTTTATTTCTGCTTGTATATTACTTCAGCCCGCTTCCCTGCTTGGTGAAAGGCGGCTCGTTCCTTTATTCGCTTGCTCGAAAATTATGGCTTTTCAATTGAAGAAGCGCAGACTTCAATTTGATCAATTGAATATGTGATTTCGCTCCTTGAGTTGTCGATCGACCGTCTCCTTGTAGCTTGCTTCGGCTACTTCGATCGAAGTTGATTTTTTACTCGAATATGTAATTTATCTCCTATGTTCTTCTCATTAGTTCGCTTGAACTCGATCCTGATTCGAGTTGAATGATTATTGTTCTCTATTTATCTTGAACTCGAATGCATTATCACTCCGATGACGATTGGGTTTAAATAGGATTTGAATTCCTATTTTCTCGTTCGTTTGAATTTGTAATTTAATTTATCTCGGCCATTGATCTTCGTTTGGATGCTTGAGATTATTATTGACTTATTCAATTCATATTTATTTTGATTTTTTGCTTCTCACGGCTTGTTTGATTTCATGGCCACCACGGCTTGATTTGCAGTTGACTTCGCATTCTCTGATTTTCTGAATATCAAGGCTTTAGGTTTGTGCATTTGAACTTGACATTGTTTATTCATGTTAACAATACTTGACCTGTTTGATTCTTTGCCTTTGACTCGGCACGACTCTGTTTATGCGATGATATTATCTGGCTTTGACTTTGACATTTAACTTGGCATTTTTAGTTCGATAGTGAGTCTGGTTTGGCATTTGTGTTCCATCCCTGATGAAGTTGTAATTTGCATTTGGTTTTGCACATTTGTACATGTGTCTGATGTCACTGTTTTATTCGAGTCTGTGCATTCTACTATGGCTTGATGTCTTGTGGTCTTCATTTGCACACTGCTGTGTTTTCACTGGTTTGCATTGGAGTTTTACTGCTTTGAATTGCATACATATATGTTGCTTGGTTTTGTTCATGTACAGTCTACTTGACGTGATTACTTGATGTAGTAGTGTTCTTGTTTGCTGATGATGCTCTGACTGTTGAGGTAGCGCCATTGATATTCGAGTTGCTATGCATTGCATACATGTGAGTTCATATATGTATGTGTTACTATGCACGATGTGACATTTGGTTGGTCTTATTCATAACTCCATTTGTAAATCTGGCTATTTGAACCATTCCTTTCACTTGACAATTTGGTTCATGTTCGGTCTTTGATATGCATGTGCACCATTGATGTTTGTATTGACTTTGATTGCTTGTTTCTCTGACCAGTTGTGGATTTCATACTTTACTTCATATAAGCTTGATGCCTCGATTTACTTGTGTACTTCATTTGCTCCTCTGGCCACTTGCCGTTTACTGGTCTATTTGGTTCATGCTAGTCGAGTTGGACCAGTTCATTGTATTCATGTGAACTTCATTGTTTTGTTTGATTTGGTTCATGTATATGGAATATGCTCCATTTGTATATCCACTTGAGTCTGGTTCACCTTGAACTTCTTGTTGATTTTTGACATTGCACCCGAGTTGAATCCATCTTATAGCTCGGGTTTGACCTTGTGCTCGTGTCATGACTTTATTTTTATTGCACTTGGGCTATACCTGGTTTTTCATTTGGTTTGACCTGTACTCACCTATCCTATCAAGTATATATCGGTTTGCACGGCCTTGTGGCATGTATAGTGATACACTGTGCATGTCACAAGCTGTTCGTGCATGATGAATTCAAAATTAAATGATGACGAACAACCCAAATAATCGAGGCAAATAATATTTTCAAAAATACATTTTATTTTACACTACAAAATATTTTCTTTTCAATTTTACTGCGTTAGTGTTTATTTTGCATATTGCTCTGATGCTGGATTCAATCTGGAATGACAATGAAGATCAGTTTTGAGTGAATGAGTGATATGTAGTGAGGACAGTTATGTAATTGAAATGTATTGTAATTGAAAATTGTATATCTATAGTGAGAGCTTAAATTTGTACTACAAAATTGTAATAAATATTTGTTTGAATAAAATATTCTTTTGAATTTAAATTCTGTGTAATTTATTTTATTTAGCAAATATTTATTTAGTCTATGAAAAATAAAATAGTACATTTACAAATACATTTAAATGAATATATATATATATATATAAATGTTTATTATCATCAAAAAAAAAATCATATACTAGCATATTCAACAATAATATCTTTGATGTCTCACTTTTTTTATCAGCTAAACTGCCAAAAACACTCTAATACTAAATCTTAATATCACTGGAAAATATGATTTAACATTTAAATTTTTTTACAAATTCAAAACGTCTGTATTTAAATATTATTAAATCGTAATGTCACTTAAAGATAGGATGTAACAAATAATGTTCTTTTACAAATTCAAAATGTGCACCTACAAATATTGTTAAATCTTAATATTACTTAAAAATCGGATCTAACAAATAAATTATTATTTAATAATATAAGTAAAAATTCAAATTAAAAAAATTTGATGTTGCAATGTAAATACAAAATTTAAACCAATAACAAATGATTTCAACGCAAAATATTTGATTAAATATTTCTACAAATTATTTTCTCTTATTCAATTATACTAAGAACTTCCTAAGAAGATGTATGGTCAAATTGAATGTAGTCCTAAAAGTTAATACTTCTGTTCATTCGTTTATAGTAATTAATTCTATTTTTTGATTCTTTTTTAACTATTAACAAGTGTGTGTTACTATCTTTATCTAATTCAATTAAGTTGGTAAGATTTTAATTTTATATTTTGACTATTACAACTATTTGGACATAGATATAATAATAACTTGTTATTATAGATTAAATGAATGCATCTATATTATTTTTTGATGTCTACATGCCGATTTCTATATTTTTATCGACTTTTGTACCGAGTAAACAATTTAACTATTTGAACATATTTTACTTACCACATTTCTTAAACGTCCAGTCCAAATTTCACAAAATTTAACATCTTGACTACGGTCTAGTTTGAATAGAAATAGAATATTTGCAGTTTTTCCATGGTCTTGAATGTATTGGATAGAATTATGAAACCTAAGCACCTGGGACAAGAGATGTCAACCCTACCAAGGGAACGAAAATTTCGAAAATCCAAAAAATAAAAATTTCTCTAAACCATGTATATTCATATTTATGATGTACTTTTACATTCCTTTATATGTACTCATAATTTCCTGCATTTTCTTTAAATATGAGTTGTATCTTAATAAGTTTGGTGATTTATTTCGAATGATGTCAACCATGAAAATTTAATACTAAGGTGGGTACTATTGAATGAAAGTGATTTTGAGAATGCATAAATAACTAGATAGATTATATTTAGTTCATTTATAGCGAGAGGGACTATCAAATAAACTAAATTGAATTAGTGTAGAAAACAAAGCATGGATATGTAAACTTAATGCACTATTTGGGAGAGTTTTATACTTCCACCAAAAAGTCCAACTTAACTCAAAGATAAATTCACCAGCACGATAGTTATTACGTATCGATTAGTAAAAAGGAACCATGAAAAAACACTGAAACTTATTGAAGACAAAAGAGTAATTAGAAAGTTACAATGTTTTTTCATGGGTTCCTTTTTATTAATCGATACTTAATAATTATCGCGTTGGTGAATTTATCTTTGAATTAAGTTGGACTTTTTTGCGGAGGTATTAAATTCTCTTAGATGGTGCATTAACTTTATTTATCCATGTTCGATTTTTTACCTAAATAATTTTGGCCAATTTCATTATTTTATCTAGTCTATTACTTTATATTAAAGTAGGAACTTCCACAAACTGACGTGGACTCCTCCGCTTTTCTCATTTCAAAATACCACTTTATTGTTCGCTTTCACGTTTTTTTCCCCTACTACCATTTCGTTATCTGCTTCCGCATTTATTTTTTTCCCCGCCTCATCTCGAACTGCTACACCACATGGTTCTGCCAAATCCCTTCCCTTTCCACTTCATTGCCCTCTTTCTTCCCTAATACGGTAATGTCGAATTCCATCCTCCTCGTCTCCTCCTCTTCCGATTCATCCTCCCCTACCTCAATGTCACTCCTGTACGCCAAATACTCAACACCTATGACTCCTTTCCCACTCAGCATCGGCCGTAATGAACTGCCTTTTCGAACCTACAGGCGTCGTTCTGGCAATCATCCTGCCGAGTGCCCAACTAAGTATAGCCTGCTCTGTCCCCGTCCCCCCTACCGCTTAGTAGGTTGTATAGGTAAATGCTTCCTTCCTCACCGTATTAGAAGTTTTATTTTCTTCTGGGATGACTGATTTGCTATCTCCGCTGTCATCTTCCACCAATTAACATTGTGACTTTGACAATTTTATTTACACCCTACGAACTGTCGAATTTGTCTAACTCTATTTTTCATTTTGCGACGACTTTTCAGATATCCAGCCAGTCGACCCTGAGCATACGACTTCTAATTTTCAATTCATATATACTTTTACTGTGCTGTCTTTGTAAACTAATTTTTCCAAACCGACGATTAAAGGATGTAAAGCTTGGATAGAATTGAACCAATCCTATTGAATTATTATTTGACTAAGGTTTGAGTATGGGAATTATTAATTTGAAACTCTACACTAATAATTGTCAAAAGTCTAAACTATGCATTGTATCTATGTTAACTAAGGCTTGATCACTTACAAGTTACCATGAATTTACTGATGCAGTCATCTTTTGTTTCCCTCTGTTCATGATTTTCTTCCCAAATTGCTGCATTATGGGACTTCAAATTGATTCGACTGTTAAGTGTTTAGCTTATTCCTCCACCTTCACTGCAAAGAAAAACTAATTCACGTTAAGTGCTAATTTAGACATGTCCCTACAGCTTCATTCAAAATATATATTACATTGAACATGGACATTACTATTGTTTATTAATAAATGAATATACATATGAACTGCATCTTAAATGTAAAAAAAAATTGTGCCCACTGTCCATATTTACGCTTTACCAGTTACCTTACTAGATTGTATTCTGTATTTGAAAACCGCTGTTATCCATTGCATGGTTAATGTACCACTTTTGTGGTTTTGGTTTACTTAAAAAGTTATAATACAGAATACTGCTCAACTTGGATAAATAATTTGTTGTCTGTAAACAAGGATTCTCAACATAAATTATACTACCATCCAACTGGACAATTTACTAATTTGGTTTTCGACGTAAACCCAGTTTTACTGTTTGCATTTCCGATAATGCTTGCCTTAATTTTATTTCCCGCTTATTTACAGTTATTTATATTATATTTTTCTTCTCCTAATATAGTTGAAGACTACCATATTTTTTTACATTCTCCTTCCCATTTTGGTTTTACGTATAACTGACTTATATATTTTATAGGCACAAACTAGTTTTTAACGGTGTTGAAATATGAAAAAAAAATGAAGGTAATTGTGGGCTCCTACAACTGTACAATAATCACAGTTTACTAACACTGCAACATTCTGAATGTTTCGATTTTTAGCATAAACAAATGATGTTTCAATTTTACCGCTTCTATTATCGGCAACCCATCATTTACATTACATGCTTAGTTTGCACTATTGCTGTCTCATAAATTTTCGATAGATTTTTGATACAGTTCATTTTTGTTCACGAGATTATCTACGAACGCTTCACCCTTATTTAAACAATGATCATCAACATGAATTACACTACACTCTCATTGCACCAGTTACCACTTTTTTTAAAATCCGGTGTTTACTTGTGCTGGCAATTGACGTTTGTGTTGTGTTAACATAAGCTATACCGATTGGTGCACGGTTTAATTCAGAGCACGCTGCTTTAAGAATTGAAACTACAATCAACGTGCTTCGCTCTATTTTCGCTCAATTTATTACATCTTGCTGAATTGGTAACATTTTCCTTTCCCTTCTTCCTTTTTGACTTTGTGAATCAAATGCATTTCTGCGCTTCAGCTTGAAAGTAGTTAATCCTCTTTTTAGGTTAAGTGAAGCACGAATAACCACGCTTTAGCGTCCATAATGATTTTCATTCAAATTCAGTGATATGTTTGTGTTTAGCGTGTAAGCGTTCCTTAACAAACTTTAGTTTATAAGAATTTCTCCACATTTCAATTTTAAACCGCAAATGTCAACTTTGATTTCTCATACACTCATTCCAACGATTTGATCTATCCGTATCAGATTGGTCGAATTTGTCTGACTCTATTTTTCATCTACGATGACTTTTCAAATATCCAACTAGCCGACCCTAAGCATACAAATTCTAATTTTCAAGTCGTATACACTTTTCTATGCTGTCTCTTTAAACTAATTTTTCCAAACCGACGATCAAATGATGTAAAGCTTCCATGGAATTGAACCAATCCTGTTGAATTAAAGGAGACATAAAATTATTTTAAATAAAACAGTGACATTATGAACTATGGAATCCTAACATTTACATGGATTTTCCATAAAAAATTATAACAAATACCATACTTGCATGGCATACATAATTTATGTCAACATTGGACATGTAAGTAACTGATTGATGCCTTTTGAATAGTGGTTTCCATAAATTTCGCTTTTACCATTATTATGTTTCTAAGAAAATTTTAATTGCTATTCGTTATGTGATAAAAAAAACCGAGGACTGAATATGTTATACATTATTTATGATCCTTTGCTAAGCATAAAACACAATTTAAAACTGACTGTTGTTACATACATGCAGGCAATGAGATTCTGCAATAACAATTCAAATGTTTCTCTTTCAAGCCATGAAGCATTAATTAAGGGTTGAGCATGCCACTTATTAATTTGAAACTCTACACTAATAATGGTCAAAAGTATGAACTATGCGTTGCATCTTTACTAAATAAGGATTGATCACTTACAAGTTGCTATGAAATTATTCATGCAGTCATCTTTCGTTTCCCTCTGTTCATGATTTTCTTCTCAAATTACTGCATTCTAGGATCTGAAATTTATTCGAATGTTAAGTGTTTAGCTTATTCCTCTACCTTCACTGTAAAGAAAAACTAATTCACATTAAGTGCTAATTTAGACATGTCCCTACAGCTTCGTTCAAAATATATATTACATTGAAGATGGAGATTACTAACGTTTATCAATAAATGAATATACATATGAACTGCATCTTAGATGTTAAAAAAACTTATGTCCACTGTCCATATTTACGCTTTACCAGTTAACATTACTAGACCGTATTCTCTATTTGAAAACTATTGTTGTCCGTTGCATGGTTAATGTACCCACTTCCTGGTTTTGGTTGACTTAAAAAGTTATAATACAGAATACTGCACAACCTGGATAACTATTTTCCTGCCTATAAAAAAGGATTCTCAACATAACTTATATTACCGTCCAATTGGACAATTTACTAATTCGATTTTTGACGTAAACCCGCTTTTATTATTTGCATCTCGGATAATTCTTGCCTTAATTTTAGTTTCCACTTTTTTATAGTAGTTTATATTATATTTTTCTCCTTCCAGTACAGTTGAAGATTATCATATCTTTTTAACCTTTTCCTTCCTTTTTTGGTTTTACGTATAACTAACTTATATATTTTATAGGCAGAAACCATTTTTTAATGGTGTTTGAAATTTGAAAAAAAAAATTGAAGTAAATTGCAGGTTCCTACAACTGTACAATAATTACAGTTTACTAACACTGCAACATACTAATCATTTCGATTTTTTAGCATAAACAAATGATGTTTCAAATTTGCCCCTTCTATTATCGGCAACCCCTCATTTACATTACATGATAGGTTCGTACTACTGCTGTCTCATATATTTTCGACAGATTTTCGATACAATTCATTTTTGTTCATGAGTTTATGTATGAATGCTTTACAACTTATTTACTTCAATTTTTTGTTTTTGGTAATATTTTTAATGCAATGTTATTGCTAACCATTTTTCTATATGTAAACAAGGATCATCAACTTGAATTACATTACACTATGATTGCACCGGTTGCCTCTTTTTCTTAAACCCGGTGTTTGCTTGTGCAAGCAACAGGCGTTTGTGATGTGTAAACATAAGCTACACTAATTGGTGCATAGTTGAATTCAGAGCACGTTGCTTTAACAATTGAAACTACAATCAACCTGCTTGGCTCTGTTTTTGCTCTAATTTATCACAGGTTGCTGAATTGGTAACAGTTTTCTGTACTCCTCTCCCTTTCTGAATTTTTGAATCAAATGCATTTCTGTACTTCAGCTCGAAAGCGATTAATCCTCTTCTCGGGTTAAGTGAAGCACAAATAACCACGCTTTAGCATCCATAATGCTTTTCATACAAATTCTGATATGTTTGTGATTTGCGTGTAAGCGTTCCTTAACAAACTTTAGTTTATAAGAATTTCTTAATATTTCAATTCCAAACTGCAAACGTCGGCTTTGATTTCTCATATACTCATTCCAACGATTTGATTTATCTATATCATATTCAATGATCGGAGTTTTAGTTTTCATTATTTCAAGGACATAACATTGTCATATGTACTTACGCATGGGCCTCCTTACAATTTCATAACGCAAATGATTTGTATGCGATTATCCTAATGTTAGGTGTGCCATGCGTATCGCATATACAGGATTATATTCTTTAACCATCATCATTTTATTTATCTGACAAAACTAATAATGATGAACTGATAGATGACGCAAACAAATTAGAGGAAATTATAGCAGAAAATTTTTCGGATAGCAAGGTGAAAACTAGAGAGGGGAAAACATTTTGTGCAAATTATATGGGGCCAAAAACATATCCACCATTCCCTAACCAAACTTGGACTAATATTGCATGTAGTTTAGATAAGTATATAGTTTGAGTTAATCAAAATTACGGTAGGGGTTTATGTATTCCAGTCTTATTTTCTGTTCATTACCATTTAAACTATGCACAGATGATGAACTAAAGATACAACTGTGCATATCAACTTTGCACAAGTCCCTTTGAATAATTATGTCTTTGAATGCTAATTTCTCTTAATATTTGATGTCCCCTCTCAATGCAATGAATCTGTTTCTCGGCAGACAAGGTTTATGAATACCCGGTCTATAGGTGCAAGAAAATAAGGTTTATGAGTACCCAATGTATGGGTCCAACTATAGCCGTCTTCCCTATTTTTCGTGGTTTTGTTCATTCCGACCTGCCTATTTTAATTGACTAAAAACATGATTATTTTCTTCTCTATCTGTGATGCTGCTTTCGAGCTGTCCTTACTTTAGGGTAGTAAAGTTAATTAGATGAATATTGCACATGCTGTTCTTTTTCTACTTCTGTATTACGATTTTTGTTTACCCTTCCTTGGCCGTATGGTCTAACCAAATATAACCATTACTATTATTTTTTTTAAACCCCTTTTCTTTCCCACCAGCTGTCCTTGAATAAGCGCACTCATCATACCCAAAGTCAATAGGCTGTGTGGTTGCTTTTGATGTCAGACAGCAGCATATCACACACGCATGCATATCAACAGTCGGTACACATACTTCACCTACCATCTTTACACACACTGTTCTACCATTTACAACTGTCTTAATGTTTCTTTACATTCTTCATGCTGGTATACTGAAATTGCGCTGACTGTCATGAGGTTGAACTAATTTATAAACCCAGATATGCAAGTCTGCAAGAGCGAGATGTAGATTGCTGCTGGCGTGGAAATCGCCAAAAAGATATCATACAACCAGATGAATGCAGTGCAGCCACTTTGTCATGATTTCATAAACATGTCCCTGTATAATTTTTCTTTCTTTGCTGAAAACATGAGGAGGATGCTATCAAACTGATTTCTATCGAGTGATCTTACCATCGCCCGAGTTAGTCCATTTTACTACCCACTTTTTTTCCTTCTTTACAGTATGGGTGTTATAGGCTTTGAATGTTCTTATCGTTTTTGATTTTTATATCAGAAAAACACGGCCTGACAGGATGTCCCATCGACTTATTTCTGACATCATTTGACTCGGCTCAAAGGGGGAACAGCATACCTATGTCTGCTGCTTCACACTGTACCCGTCTTTCTACACTTAGGAATTATGGGCAGCGTATGTAACACACATTAACTTGGTTATTATAAAATGCATTGATTGTTCAAATCTTTTCTAAATTTGTTGGCTAAATATGCAGATAAAATGTTTTCGACGCACAGTTTTGGTCCTCCTACATGTACATGTTAGTACTGTGGAGCATTGCTTTGGTTTGAAGAAAGGGTAAAAAAGGGGAGTACGAATTCAAATCCAAAATTTTCAATATATTATCAGAAGGGAAAGGTTTAGGCACTATCCTACCGACCAACCCCCGATTATTAAATGGATCTTCTAGACTTCAATGGAGGTTCTGTCTCAAAGGGATTTCGACAAAATATACGAGCTTATAATTCTTTTTTTGCTTTCATGTCAATGGGTGGGAATGTTGATAACTCCATAAACAATGGTTGTGGTCTATATGTTTTCAAATTAAATGGCCAGAACTACCACCGAATTGGCTCGCTTTTTCCTATGATGGGTAAACCAAAATTTTCTCGGTTATATTTTTACGACACCGGTAATGAAGTCAGTAACCGAGTTTCATCAGGTGGTGAAAGTAGGACGCAAAATTTAGATGTTGGTATTGTCAACAATCTAATACGCATGTTCAACAACTGCAGTGAGTTGGCCAAAGTGTTTAGGATGGTTAGAGATAGATTTATGGGTTGGAATACCAGGCTATCACCGTTAGACTATTGAGGAGACGTTATAGGGATGGACAACGGTACAATTTACCTACTACGTCAAAGATTGCATCATTGATTGATTACTCAAATGTGAATTTGTGTGGCTGTTATGATATTGTGATTGAAGATAGAAATGGAGTATTGAAAAGGGTTAGTGAAATGCACCCTTCTTTTATGTCCATGCAATATCCACTTTTATTTCCTTATGCCGAGGATGGTTTCAGGTGTGATATAGGATATAGATTATTTGACGTATGTTTACAAACTAAAAGACAAACCATGACGATGCGGGAATATCTTATTCAACACAGATTACAAGATTGCCCGGTTCTGTTGTGGGGTGGTAGGCTTTTCCACTTGTTTATTGTAGACAGTTGCACATGTATTGAAGAAGACAGGCTATCGTGGGTAAAGAGTAACAAAAGTATGTTAAGATGTGAACTGTACAGGGTCTGCAAGATGCTATTACGGCTGGTGACAAGAGTGCACGTGTAATAGGAAGAAAGTTTATTCTACCATGCTCTTTCACAGGAGGTCCAAGGTACATGGTGCAAAACTACCAAGATGTTGTGGCCATCTGTTGGCGGGCGAGATCCCCAGATTTTTTTTGTAATGTTTACGTGCAACCCGAAGTGGCCTGAGATTGAAATGGCTTTAATAAACATTCCCAGTCATACAGCTGAGGATAGACCGGACATTGTTTCCAGTGTTATCTATATGAAGCTTATGGAGCTACTGCACGACATAAAGACAGAATGTCATTTTGGAAAAGTCAAAGCACGTAAGTTTGACAAATTGTTGCTAATTTTTTTTACCTTTTTAATATACTTTCATTGGCTTAACTTATTTCTTATTTGTCTTCTTTTTTCCCAGTTGTTTACACAATTGAATTTCAGAAAAGGGGACTACTGCATGCTCATATACTTATATTTGTGTTTGGCGATCAGAGACCAAAGACCGTTAACCAAGTTGACGCAGTGATTAGTGCTGAGATACCAGATTAACGCGTAGATCCCTTTTCTTACCAGTAAGTGTGTCAGCACATGATTCATGGTCCATGCGGTTACGCAAATCCTGCATGTGCTTGCATGGTGGAAGTTTCATGCTCCAAGAAATATCATAAACAATACAGGAATGAAACCAGTTTTGACAAAACTGGATTTCCTATGTATAGAAGACGCAACAATGGGTTGTCAACTGAGACAACAAATGGGTTTTTGCAGGACAATGGTTGGGTAATACCTCATAATGTTGATTTAGTTGTCAAATATCAAGCACATATAAATGTAGAGATATGTAACAGAGCAAGGTCTGTTAAATACCTATTTAAGTACATCAACAAGGGGCATGATAGAGCAACTATTATTATTGAAGATAGCGCGAACAAAGAATGCACCTTAGTTCGGGAGGGTGATGAAGTAAAAACTTATTTGGATTGCAGATATATTTCAGGTTCAGAAGCATCGCGGCGAATATTTGAGTTTGATGTTCATTACCACACTCCAGTGGTGGAGAGGTTAATGTTTCATTTGCCGGGAGAGCAAACTGTGTATTTTGATGAACAGAACAGTTAAATGATGTCCAAGGCAGGCATAATCTATTCAAAACTATGTTCAACCAGTGATTAGAGACTAATAGAACGTGTCACGCAGCTCGCCAACTTACCTATGTCGATTTTCCTACTAAGTGGGTATTGGATAAGTCTATGAAGGAGTGGAGGATGAGACAAAAAGGAGAATGTATCGGTAGGATATGCTATGCACATCCTATGTCAAGGGAGAGGTTTTCTATGCATATGCTTTTAAATATTGTTCATGGACCTACATGCTATGAAGACATTAGAATAGTAAATGGTGTTGTTTTCAATATCTTCAAAGACGCATGCCTTGCATGGGTCTGTTAGACGATGGCAATGAGTGGGATGAGGCATTGACTGAAGCTGCTTCATGGGCATCCCCAAACCGTCTACGAGAAATGTTTGCAACGTAGCTGTGTTTTTGTGAGGTTTCAGATGCAAAACAACCGTGGGATAAACATTAGGAGAACTTTAGCAAGGATATGGATGGAGGTACATATGCAAGAATGGATGTAGGTCACATGAGATGTCTTCGAATATGGTGAGATCAGAAGCATTACATGCTTTAGAAAAGATTATGCCCAGAAACAACATATCGCTAACCGAGTACGGGTCGGTAAGGGAAGCCGACCTTGGAAGTTTTCAATTGGTGGATAACATACTTCTATGTGATGAAGTGGACTATGATTGTGAATTGCTATGCATGGAAGCAGAAGAGTCAGTGCTATTACTAAATTCAGAGCAGAAAATGGTTTTTGATGCCATAGTCTACTCTATTCATAACATCAGTGGAGGTTTTTTTTGTCTACGGAAGTGAAGGGACGGGGAAGACGTTTTTATGGAATACTTTAGCGTGCACTATACGAGCGGAAGGTAGAATTGTATTGGTAGTAGCATCTTCAGGCATTGAATCACTTCTACTTCCCGGTGGAAGAACTGCACATCCGGAGTTCAAAATTCCTATGTATCTCGATGACATGTCCACATGCGACATTTCAAAGCAGTCATGTTTGGCTGATTTACTTAGATGTATGGATTTGATTATTTGGGATGATATGGTTCAGCGAAATGCACTCGAAGCATTTGAAAAGTCATTGTCAGATATAGCCTCCATTGACTCGAATAACGATGATGGTTAAATTTTTGGTGGGAAGGCAGTTATACTGGGTAGGGATTTCAGGTAGACACTACCTTCTGTTTGTAAAGGTACAAGAGAGATGATTGTTTGCTCTTTTATAAATTATTCACCTTTGTGGCAGAGTGTAAAGTTTTAACTTTAACAATAAACATGAGATTGAAAAATAACAACTTACCAGTTGATGAAAGAGCAATGTTGTCATCGTTTTCTAACTTGATTTTAGATGTAGGGGAAGGGAAGCTGAAATCTATGTCCTTAGACGAGGCTGAAGAACCTACTTGGATTCAAATACCTGATGAATATCTTATACCAAATGTAGATTATGCCATTCATACAATCGTGGAAATGATATATCCTGATTTGGATAAGAATATATTAAACAAATCCTATTTGCGGGAAAGGTGTATTCTGGCTTCAACAAACGATTGCGTTGAAGAAATTAATTCCTACACAATTGATCTGATAGGTGGTACCATGTAAACTTATTACAGCGCAAATTCAATTAGCCCAATGTCTGATATAAGCAAAGAACATCATCTTTTGTATCCTCTTAAACTTTTAAACACGTTAAAACTTTTAGGCCTACTGAACCATGAGTTACGTTTGAAAGTGGGTGTGTTGATAATGTTGATGAGGAATCTTAACCAAAATCTAGATTTATACAATGGAACGAGATTAATTGTTACGTAAATATCCACAAAGGTTATTGAAGCTGAGATTGTAACGGGGAACAATGTGGGTAGGAAAGTATTGATTCCGATGATAGTTTTAACCTCTGATGACACAAAGTGGCCATTTGTCCTATGTCGACGTCAATTCCCAGTTGAAGTTTGCTTTGCAATGACAATTAACAAAAATCAAGGTCAAACTTTTGAGTAGGTTAGAATTTATTTACCAAGGCCGGTTTTTACACATGGACAGCTTTACATAGCACTTTCTAGAATGGCATCAATGTATGGTTTGAAGATATTACTTGGCACTACTAAACCTGGTTTTCAAAAATACATGCAAAACATCGTTTTCAAGGAAGTCTTCACAAATATTGCTGGCATGATGTTCTTTATCCATCATCCATAATTTTAAAGTACTGATTTTAATGTTCACATACAATTATTGTAAATTGAGGTTCAATGTATTTCACATGAAATAGGTGTGGAAGGCATAGATGATGCCTTGATGATTTGTGACTGACGTCGCGTTCTCCTGACAATGGTAACCGGTAATTTGTTTGCAAACAACGGTTTATTACATAGTTTGAAATCTATATATATTATTTACTGGGTTTGTTGTCTTCAGAACACTGATAAATTAAGTGTGATAACTCTGTACATAGGTGTACGGTGTATTAACAAAGGTTTTTTTAACAGAAACATCATCATAATAAGCAAACCTGAAATAATGCCATGAACAGAGCACCATCGGAAGAGAATATATAACGTAACAGCATACTGCATATAAGTACCTGATTTGCACATGCTATACTTGGATGTTCCCTGAAATCAGTGCACACAACATTAAAATATTTGTGAAATTTAACTTTGAAATACCAGTGTATTTGCACTGCATGTTCATCATCGCTTGGATGCACTTCCTGCTTGTTAAACTGCAGATGTTGGCTGCTCATTTTTCCTACATAAAGTAATTCCATTAGCAGATTTATAATTGGCTACCATGTATTTTACAATTATACCTTTAAATTCCATGACCACCTCCAACCCATGTTTGAGTAGCCATGCTTTCAAAAATGTTAACACGTATTTGGAAATATGTTCACTTATCCTCTTAATATATGACATGTTCAGTTATAATTGCACTGTGGTATATGAATTCAGAAGCGATCATTGTACACTCCTGGTTGTTTGAACCTGGTACCATCTGATTTTATTTCCATTTTCCATAAATAAATGTTTTTTAAGTATTGTTGCGGTTGATTAGAATGTCCCTGTACCCACTATGCTTTACATTAGTTAGCGCTTTGCTTAAACATTGACAAATTTTTTTTCATTGGTGCAGATTTTTTTGTGATGTTAGAAAGAATTCAAATTTTTTCCACCAGACTGATCGTTGTCATTGATATATATCTTATTTACAAATCCAACATCACCAAAATTTTCTGGAAACACTAATTTGTTTGCAAATTATTTAACTATGATCAGCCAAAAAGAAAGTCCCAGTACTCTGTTATCACTGCCGTTACATCCTTCGTGGTTTGGTACAACATGATTACTGTGCTCACCATCCAACTTCTGGCTGCCTTAATTTTAGATGAATTTTACGACCTTTTTAAGAACCAATTATCGATTAAATTAATTGCTTATCTGATTAACTAAGACGTGGCTGATTTACAACCCTCCAAACAATTATTGAGTAGAATTGTTGCATTTCATGCATGAATATTCTCCAGTAGTGTATTGCTATAAATCATCACCTCAGTTTGGGGTTTTCCACGACAGACCGTCCTAATGCTACATTGTTGGAAAAAATATGATAGATGATTTAAATCAGTCATTGGTTATAATATGTTGTAAACATCCAATCGAGTTTTGAAAATATACGTGTGTGGAACTGATTTCATTATCACTGTATGTTACTTAATCCTGTATATTTTGAACTACTGTCCGGACTCTTACCTAAACACTAACACTGCTTATTGATTATTGGAGGGACGTTATTACTTAAGTTCAATCTCTCCACAATCCTTCTGTTTACCTTCTTCAAATATTTTTTAATCATTTTTAATCTTTGTACCATGGTCCCGCAAAAGTGAGTGCACTTTTAGAGGAACCTCTATTCTCCTTAAAAATACATGCATACATAATATTTCATTAGAATGCACAATCACTTTTTGTTGAATAACTATAGCATATATTTACTTAATTAACGGTATGTGCACTCTGATTGGTACTATTGGTCAAAATCTGTCCCTTCTTGGTTCAATTCTTGACTTGGTTGTTTTACCGCACATCCTTCATTTCCTACGTTATCACATTAAGACGAATCAACCATTTGTACTATTTACTATTCTTCAACTACCCTTTTGTTAAATCAACTATCACCTAAGATAATACTATGTGTGTATTGCATATTAAATCAAACTCTTAGATTCTATTTCTAGTAGGACAACTTGGTGAGCATTGGCAAAACTTTGATTTTTTTTTGCAACAAGGTAGGAAAACATATGTGATAAGGTATTATACATGAGGTATAAGATGGATGTGCAGATTATTCATGGAAAAGAACATGTGTTATCAAAAATTAATTAGCCAAACCTGTACAGAAAATTGCATGTGTAGTCGAACAAATATCATGTAGATGTCATGTGTGATGTTATTATATTTACAAATAGTTTTCAACTATTACAAAGTTGTGTAAATAGTGCGACTTTTTTATTCCTAACCATCAAACATTCAATTCTCTCAATGCTGGAATATGTAAACATGTGTAATGTTGAAGTTTATTGTTCACACCATGATTTTAGGCATAAATATATACTTCGGGTATTCCTTATTCTACATTTTGATTTTTTTTCATGACATGCGCACATGGTGACTATGTTCTAATTAATATTTTGAAGATTGATTAATATACCAATTATATACCTTGTGTCTACCTTTTACTACAAACGATAGCCTATGTTATAGCTAATCTTGTGTCCAAACATGACATTTGATTATTTAGTTGGTAATAAAATTGCTAACTCAAAAGAAAACATTATGAATTTTTTATTATATACAGCTCTAACTAGCATATGAATTTTCTTCAGAGGATGTTTGACAAGTTGAAAACATCTGTATCCGCATGACCGCCCTGATCATGAAGACTGATGAGAGGAGGAAACTTAAACTTCTCAAAGTTCAAAACTGAAAATCCATTCTCACCTGCATGCCATATATTATATGCTGCCTTTTTATGGACTTTCGAGAATTCGAGCTTTGTAGTGAAACCATGTGTACTTTCTTATTCTTATCATATTTCAGTACTTTGAATTAGAATTATGTATGTTTTATGCTAGCACCTAAGATTTACTTAAATTAGAGTTTCACAATCGTTTATTTTTTAACTGTTCTCTGCTATTAATCTCCAACACATAGTAACTACTTATGTTTCCTGCATGAAAGCGTTCATGAATATTTAGTCCAAAACCATGTGCAATATCTATCTTATAAGGAAATATCTATCTTATAAGGATGCGTGTGAAGTCGAGACATTCTGGACACAAATCTGATACCATATACGTAGTAAACGTCAAACTGCTACTCTGCAGGTCGGTATTGTATTTGTATAGATGTTACATGATACATGCTTGGTCTGACCGTGTCCAACTCAATATTGCTGTATTTGTACAACTGTTATATGATTAACTTGGATGTAAAACCCAACGTATTTAACTCTTAACTCACATATTTTATGCTATTGTAGTGGTCCTATCCGCAACAGTACGTACCAAGCTCTCTTTTGCATGCAACACAATTTCCATCTACTCCTTAGTACCCATTTCCAGCACTTATTTCTGGCAGTTTGCACAACCTATCTTCATTTCAATATGTTGTTGAATCTAACATATACTTATTGCTGTCAGTGTGGACCTGATTACCTGAGTTTTTTGACTGTTGTATGCATGAACAATAGTCATAAAACTGTATTTGTCTAAATTTAATATCATACTGCAACCGTAACTTCATATTTGTTTGGCTGAGGAAACATTACAACTGATTTAAAGCAATATTTTAGACGCATTTCTATTTTAACCTACAAAAACAAGTAGTTACAGTCGTGGTTTAGTTACTGGCTAAGGTTTGGACCACATGCATCATCAACACAGAATTACTAAAATAAGTGGGTGATAGTTTTTTAGCCACAACAAGTTCCACAACCTTAGTACATCCTCGGTACACGAACTTCTCCCACTCATAATACCTTCCAGAAATGTATTACAAAATGATTGAAAACAAAAACATACCCTCGAATTCAGATAGTTAAATATTCTTTCAACCGCTACCCGCAACATGCAGCTACTCACAAACTGCAGGAGTGTGGTTGTGCTATTTGTAATATTTGTATTTTTTTCCTACGTCTGGATGCTCACAAACTGTAATACAAATTAAATAATTACTGTCGCAAAAAGTGGGAAGTTGAGGTTAAGTGCACCATCATGCTGACAGTTTAACCATGTTCTTATGGAACACACCATTTTATGAAGATAGTCTGTACTCTCCTTTCTCCATTTCATAAACTTGCAACAGCTTCTACCTTTCTTCTCAACTGGCTTACTAAAATCAATGGAAACAACCTATTGCTTTCGAAACTGGTGTTTGGTACAAACTAGAATACCGTTCTTGTCCGAGTGGCTAGGCTGTGGAAATTGATCAGTCAGGGAACAAACGAAGTTTACGCATTGAACATGAATTTGTCGACATCGAGGTATGGTACTGACTACTGTTGTTGTCAAGTTGGGTAGTATGCTTCCTTTTTTTCCTCCCGTCCCTCTTTTGATATTCATACAATTAAGGAAACACATGTTCAATCGCCTGTGCACTAGGATTGGTATTAATTTTGATTATATTCTCTTTGTTGCTCAACTGTGCTGCCCCTGGTCAAAAAGCATGTAGCGGTAATAATTTGTCTGTGCACGTATATAAATCCATTTGTTTTCTGCACTTGCATTATGCAACTTGGACCTTTCTACTGTATGGTTCATACGTGACAGCAAAAACATTTGATATCAGTTATTTAGTTTACATTTGTTTATTACCATTTCTCAACTTTGTTGTGGGATCCTTAACCAATTTGTTAGTATCTGAGACGAGCAATGCTGTCTATTTCAAAGCACCGTCCTTATTTACCACAATACAATGTAACATCTGCTGCCAACCTGCGTGCTGTTACCTGCATCTGTTACTTTCTGTCGGCATGTGGATTAGTCCACGTATCACAACCTATCTCCTTCCACTAAAAATAAATGTTATTTGTGACGGGGAAATGAGAAGGTGGTAACAGTTCGAAAGCATATACTGCATCAGTTTGAAAGCATGTTTGAAGAACCTTCAGTGTACGACGTGATACGGTTCAACGTCCAGAACGCTGAAACAACATACAGAACTGTACATTACGACTGGACAATAGTTCTACGAACTGATACCCAGGCAATCAAGGTAGCAGATGCAGTGGACAAAATACCATGGTATAAGTTTGCCTTTGCTGATGAAAGCACACTTATAACCCGGCTATGCCGTATAGATAACCTTACGGGTACTTTCATCCCTATATATATATCACTTGTTTGCATTAATAAAGGTTTCCCACTCATGTTGTACACTTGTGACTTATTACAGATTTGGGTGGTATATTGCGTGCTATGACTAATGTATTTGCTGCAGCTTCTAAAAGCAGAACACAAACACTGAAACGAGAGTTGTATGTGGAAAGAAATAGGTGCGACCATTTTAACCTTTTTTATGCAATCAATCAATTGCTGCATTAACTTTATTTACTGCATAGTGGGAATACAAGTGTTATGGGAATACGCAGACTCATCCCAATAAAGATGTACCAATGTTCCGATTTCACGCACTGAAGAACATTGGAAGTTCTGAAATACCGCGGGAGCGGCCATTAAAACCAATTTAAGAATTTAATTTTCCTTATTGACAAGCAATTATACTCCATAATTATAGACCTCGTTTATTACTAAATGTATGCGTTTGTCTTTTTTTACTGTTTCTGTTTTTCTGTCATCCTATATCTCCTCCCTGTACAAAGCTTATGTTTGCTTGGTGGAAGATATCTATGCACATTCATTAATAACTTTATGCATGACAACAAGGGTATGTTATAGAATTTTTAACGAATGTTAATATCAGCAGGGTTGTCACCTATTTCATTCAAAATGTAGGTTACTTTTAGGAGCAAAAGGATAACATATTATAAAAGAAACACGAGGATTGGCTGCATTTTTTGTTCATCTGATTTTCTGACCATATCCCCTTCCAACTTCAAAACATTTCTGTGCACTCTACATACCGCGGATTCGGTAGACATGTTCTACCTGCTTGATAAATGTAGAAGATCAAGTGTGTAGTGCTATTTTTTTCTGCTACATGACCACAGTACTGCAACGTGTATGGTCGTACGTTATTCCATTATGGTCTACAACAGGATGTTTTTGTTATTTTACAGTGATATACACAAATTTGTCATATGTTCACCTATTACTGTAATACTGCGTACAGTAAGGCAAATAATACTCAATCTGAAACGAAAGCCACTGACTGTGATGGAAACCATACAAATGCAAATATCAGGTGTTTTAGTCACCGTTAAAAAAATGGCAACATGGCGAGCACTTGGTTTCCACTAAAAAAAGGTAGCATTTCAGTTGGAAACATTACTTCAAAATCAAATCCATTACGGACATAAAAAAAGAGCAAACATAAGGGTGGATAGTTTAAAAATTTAGTAGTTATAAAGTTTACAGGAGTCTCAGTCATTACAAACACATCTTATAGTTACCCATCTTCACCTTTAACTCCAATGGAAATTTATCATGGTGTTTCACAACTTACATACTGCATACCATGCCTCAAAACAACGAGCAATTAGATAACAACAACATTACTAATGCAAATCCTTATGAACAAGATGCTTTTTTTAGTAGCCATGTGATACCCAGAATCAAACCATTGCATGTGGTCCACAAACCAACAAAGCGCACAAAAATCATTCTGCAATCAAAGTGAAGCATTGTCGGATTTCATTCGTCCAAAGTTGCACATTCATTACAATATTTCATACCACGCAGCACATAACTTCTGAAATTCGGAACCGTGTGAAAAAAAATAGCTTGCTATTCATAGGCATGACCATAGTTTATACACCATTACTGTACAGGATTCCTACGTTTAAGAATACTCCCCAACTATAATAAAAATATAGATGCTATGCTTTATCGATTAGATGCAATTTCATTTCATGTTGTGGTTGTGTTTTTGTTCATGTCTATCCCATCACATCACATGCACCACGTACCTTTACTAACTTCATACTTGATTCAACACCGCCTATGTGCATAGCACGGGCCACTCACTAGTTATTTATGAAATTAAAAGTTTTTGTCAAATTCACTTTCATTCAACATTACCTACACAAGTTCTGAATTTTCACCGTTTACTTCAACCGAAATTAATCACCAAACTAATTAAGTTACAACTTGTATTTAAAGAAACTACAGAGAATTATTGGTATATATAAAATAATGATAAAAGCATGTCATAAACATGAACATACACGTGGTTTGAGGATTTTTTAATTTTTAATTTTTTTGAAATCTTTCTTCTTCTAGTAGGGTTGACATCTCTTGTCATGGGTGCCTAGGTTTTTGAATTATATTCTGTAGGTCATTGAGACCATGAAATCAGTGCTAATATTTTATTTCTCTTCTAACCATGTGTCAATATGTTAAATTTAAGTCGGACCTTTAAGAAATGTGGTAAGTAAAATATGTTTAAATAGTTAGATTGTTTTCTCGGTGCAAAACTCAAGAAATATCTAGAAATCAATGGGTATACATCAAGAATTAATACAAATGCATTCAGTTAATATAATAATTATTATTGTATTAACCGTGTCCTAATAGATGTAATAGTCAAAATATAAAGTTAAATCTGCATAATCAAATTAGATTAACATAATAGCATGCACTTGCTAATTATCAAAAAGAATAAAAAATTTAGAATTGAGTATTAAAAATGAATGAACAACTTAAAGTATTAACTTTTAGGACTAATTAAATTTTACCATATGTCTTCTTAGGAAGTACTTGGTATAATTGAATGAGACCAAAATTAAAATTAAAATTTCAATATTGAACTTTAATAATGAAAAATTATATGCACTTATTAAATATTTCATTTTAATTCTAGATATTAGGCGGGTGGAACCCAACCTTTTTCATAAACAGAAAAATTTACAATAATTAAATAGAAAGAGATATGCATTTAAAAAGTAATACCTAATCTAGCTAATAATACACGATTATTAACGTTACAAATAAAAAACCTTTACATGTTTTCAAACGGTACACATATATTGCACATTCAATTAATGGAAATATCATCGAATAACAAGGTATACTCACTATTGTAAAAGCCCTAGGCGCTAGACGAGTCTTACCGTTTAGTGATTCGCCTTAGTCTGCCTAAACAAGATTTATTGCCTTATGTAAAAATGAAAACATATATTTAGGCATTGGTTAAACATTACTTAAGATTCAATACCATATTTAAGTATCAATGTGATAGTTTTAGACGGTTTTACCTCCTTAGCTACTCCCAAGCACATTAAAAAATTTGAAATTCTAATTTCTATCAATCGTAATCAAAACAAAACATCAAAATTTTGTCCAATATAAATGAGTTATAGAAAACACCTAGCTTCGATTAATACTCGATTAATTCTCATCTAAACGATTAATCCCTACTCTGTACTAACCATCTAGAATTCGCCTAATGATTATTATAACCTTAGGTATAACAAGGGATACTTCACCGAAGAAGAAAAAATATATTTGGTAGCTATGCAACTTTGTCATGCTTTACCTAAGAAGGAAAAAAATTAATTTTACAATATTTTAAAAATATTATTCTTTTCCTTTTACGATGTTATACTTATATTGTTACATCATCTATTATAATTAATTTTTCGACCTTTGAAATTCAACGATGCTAGACTTGCAGAAGACGGATAATTGAATGAAGAGCTCATAAGTGATTAAGTGTAGGAAGGCATAAAAAGTCAGATGAGGAAATGTAGGCAGGAAATAGATTTAAATTTTGGAAGGTATTTAAGTATTGCTTATTTCATTAAGAATTTGAAATCTAAATTTATAAGGAAAGAGTGGTCAACATCAATAAAAAAAATAGAGTACGTAAATAATAATGGAAAGTCGGATGAAACGGTACCGATCGAAATGGATGGATCAGTACCGATCCATTTGAACATAACAACGAATCAGTACACGACTGCTATATTCTTTAGCCCATTAGTGTATGAGGGTTGTAGTCTTGTAGCGTACGAGGAGAATATTTCTGCTGTGTATTTTTAATTGCTTTTGCTACTGTTGATCGTAAGTAATGATGAGGTTTATAACCATTTAGGTAGTTATGGCTCTGATTATCCAATATGGCATCTTTATACGTCGTTCTTGGAACCATATTTGTTTTATTAATTTTATTTGAACGATATAATTTCATGCGTTGCGTAACCAAAATGTAATGAACTTGCAAATGAATAAATGAAATGTTTTGTTAAAATTTGTGAATTCTTGTGCTCTTAATATTAATGACATTGTAACTGGTCATATTTTATCATTAGGAAATAATAATATGTATGACTCAAGCATCACAAATACCTATATTCAAGACTCAAAATGAGGGATATTTTAGTAATGCTGTTAATAAATACCCGAAAAATCTAAAATTTGTTCGCATCCACATCCGAAAAATGGATAAACATCCGATACCCGGAAAAACGGATGTGGATGCAGATATGAAGACATATGCATCTAAAAATTATCTATTCATTTTTTGTCAAAATTATAATTTAAATTATGTGTATTTTAGTATAATGAAAGATATTTATTTATTGCTTATTAGTTTATATTCACTTAATGCTTATTAACTGCTCAACAGTATTTATTATCATCATATTTGTTAATTTTTAACACTTTTATAATCAATGGTATTGGAAAAAAATATGTTAAACTAAAATTTTCTATTTATTTTCTTGATTTATCAGTCGTTAGCGGATACGATGATTATCTCATGTCCATCTGCATCCATAGATGCCAATATCCGATATCCGAAAATAATTTCGAATGTGAATGGAGATATGACACTATCTGTATCCGTTGACAGACCTATGTTTTAGTTGATAAAACTGTTATCAAATAAGCGGATCTTCTACAATATTTGTTTCTTAAATGTTGTAAAAAAAAATTTTTGCAAACACATTTCTTTTGTAAATGTTTTAAGGGGGAATTAGTTTAAAGGACAAAATTTTGTTTATTTTTAGCCTTAGGGACACGATCTCAGTATTTTAACTACAAGCACAAACATTCTCCTAAAAATTACTCATAAGGACAAACATTCTTTCAAAATTATTCATAAGGAAAGACATTCTTCCAAAATTGCTACCGAACTAAAAACTGATAGCAAAAACTATTATCGAAACTACAAACTGATACCTAAAAACTGCCATCAATAACTAAAAACCAATACCTAAAGAAAGTCGTCCTTCAAGATAAAATACTGAAGGTCTTTCCTTGAAGCTAAAATGCTGAGAAATTTTGTTCGTGACAATAATTTTCTGATGTTTTAATCGGTTTGTTTTGAAAAATAATTACAAATAATTATCTTCGACAAATATTTTGTAGTATTTTGATAAATGTGTTCTGTCGAAATATTTGTATCATATTATTGATGTGCTAAATTTTACCGTGTTTCACAAATGTTGTAAAAGCTTACATGTAATTACTTTTTTTGAATATTACATTTATTGAATAACAATATTACTCAAATATTGAAATATACCTTTGGTTCTATAACGTTCGTGTAATGTCATAAAATTGAATATTTACGATAATATTTCAAAGTATCGTAAATGATAAAGCTAAGAACCTATAATATATGTTCAAAATATTTTAAAATAATAAATATTTTAAAACAAATTGTTTTCTATCAAAATTTTGTTAACAGTCCATTATTTTTAAATAGAAAAAAGCTATATTTTTTTTAAAATAGTTTAACTTATTCAATAAATCAACAAACATTAGCTGCATCAATTTTTTATTTAACATAACAAATGAATTTTGTTGAAGGGTAGTTAATGAGAAGAATTTGCAATCCATGTGGTAGATATATGTTGGTTAGCAAACATAGCAATCCATGTGACTTTTTGATATAAGTTAGTACTAAAAGAGGATCATCGGAAATAACGATTTTTGCCTCTCAAATAGAGTGCTATTTTGTTTACACCGCGTCAACAAAACAACACTGCCCAAGTCGCCCAAGTCGCCAAGTAGGAATCGAGTTTTGTTCCCTACTCTGTCAAATATCTCCTGAAAATGTGGCTCCAAATCCCAAAATTTTAGACGCCCTTGTGCCACAGCTCAACTTTACAGCTTATCTTTCACAAATACCAAATCAATAATAAATGTGTTAAACCTTAAATCACTCCAATTCCAGATGATCCAAATGACCCCTTTTGGTATCGTCATGAATTTTATTTGCACGGCCTCCATTCATGTTTAGTGTGCACGCCTTTCATCGTCTCCTTGTAATCATCGGTCGAGGCAAGGAGGATGATTATGTAGAAAGTTGAGATGTGAGAGATTATGTTCTAAGCTTTGGACTTCTGAAGCAGTATCGGAAGTTTGTGCTCTTGATAGCTTAAAATCGGGGGGTGATGTATCAATCAAAGTTTGTTTAGGTGCTAATTCATGTGGCAAGGGCACTTGAAGGTATTGAAATAGATCTGTTTCGAGTATTACAATTTGGAGCATTCGTTTTTGAAATTGGATTACTGATTTTAGTGTAAGAAGTTGTTATATAAGCATGATTCTTACATTAGCTTTAAACCCTGCATATATGAAATTTAAAAACAACATTAAACTATAGTTATTTCTTCCTTCTTTGCAATTAAATATTTTGGCTTTAAAATTCGACCTTTCAAGTAGTTGGGTTTATTTTCATATTCCGCCGTAGTACCACTTGCAATTCAAGTGCTAGTAGCTGATTTGGCAGTTATCAATGAGAGTAGATGGATGTTGTTTTTCGAACGTTGTAAGATTCTCTCTTTGTGCGGTGATTTTACTTTGGAAGACGGTTTGACAAAACTAAGCACATCCATTTGCTTTATCAAATGGCGGTGAGAGCAATTCATGTCTTAAGTAGAGCGTCAAATCATGTCTTAAGTAGAGCGTCATTTCATATGTCTTGGAGCGAATATCGACAAATCAAATACCTTGGAGCAAATATCTACAAATCAAAGTGCAGGCATTGTCTATAGTTGCCACTATATTGGAGAAATACTGTCAACAAAAACTAATACAAGTAGCGCTAAAAAATGGGTCCATGTTAGTGAAGTTTGCATGGTAGCTAGGTGCTTAAGGAAGATAATTTCCAAGGTGATCCATTTGTAGGGAAGACATGGAAAGAGTTCGCCCAAGCACATTATACTACGAAAAAAGAGAACTAAAATGCATGTAGAAGGCTTTTAGATTATGATGAAGGATAAGTACAGCATATGAGGAAGGGAAGATGTACATTTCTTCAAAGAGAAAGTTACAAATAAACTTAAAGCATGCTTACCAACTTCCTCGATTACAGATTTTTTTTCCTCATTTTTCTGTACCTTAATTTTGCTAATATTCATGGTGAACATGTCCCAAATAAATAAGTCTGTTATATACAACTATCCAACTTTGATATGAATGTTGGCAAGCTTATTTTAGCAATTTATGGTGATCTCACTTTTAAATGATTTATTCATTATTCATCTTCATTCATTAAGTGGTTAAATCACCAGTGATAACATGTTGTTGTAGAAGAGACTCCTAATTGTGACCAGAAAACTCGTCACAACAATCCAACTCTTTGTTTTCCTGTAAAATCATCAATGTACCTGTCATTTAGAGTTCATAAGATGTGCAGATACAGATTATGTCCTATGTAGATTCAAACTAACTATTTCAATGCAACTTGAAATATTCCTGAAAATCAAGGATGCTTATTGAAGTTTCCTTGTTTTATGTTAAAAATGTAGCGAAGTAGTCAATAAAGTGATGAAGTGTGCACGTAGACAAAAAAATATAAAAGAAATACAAACCTCGGTCTGTGTGTTTTTGAAGTGCAAATAATTATGGGCATACAACCATACTCTAGAGGAAGAATATCGAATTGGTGATCTACTATGGCAGAATTCTGCAAAATGAGAAAAATAATTGGAGTTTGTATAAAAAAGTTTGAATGAAACTAGAGCACAACCAATAATGGTTTGTTCAGTTGAAAAACCAACCATCGTGCAATCATTCGTGGTTTATTTAGTTGGTTATGTCTGGTTTTAGATATTCTGTGGTTGATTTACTAAACAGAAGACTGACTTTTTAAATGATAAATATTTTGCCGTTTTATTGAAAATATAGGTTAAAGCGGCAAAGTCTTTGTTGTTTTAACCTATATTTGCAAACAAATTGAATAAAAAGGCAAAAACATTGCGGTTTTATTTTATTTGCAAAATAAAACGACAAAGTCTTTATCATTTCATTTTTTTGCAACTTTTTTAAAACTAATTTGGTGGCTGATTTTAATATTATTTGGCTACATAAGTGGTTCATTTAACGCAAAGGAAAAAGAGAAGTGAACAAGTCTGTTGTTAGTTATGGTCTTAGCTTAAGCATATGGAGAAAAACGGAGAAAAATAAAGAAGTTTTGTTTAAATGGTTGCATTCCACCTCTGCACTGTTGTATGCACTTGGAGACCCTAACTTATGTAACATGTATAGTGATTTTTTATGCCAAAAAAAAGAAACAAAAAACGAAAATCAAATAGCAGAAACATATATAAAATTGTATTATCATTTTCAAGAACTGAAAAGCTTACATCTAACAAGAGAGCCAACTGAACAGGATAATGTAGCTTGAAGGTAACTACAGCTAACTGTGACTAATTTCCATCCCTGGAATTTGTCATTATTGTAATGTAGCTTGAAGGTAACCCATAATTTGTCATTTCAATTTTAGGGCATTGAAAATTAGGACATTGGTATAAGAATATGATTCAATAAATAAGCGTGATTACAAATGTAGATGCATATAAATTGCCCTCATTGTAATGTTGGGTTGTTTGGTTGATTTTGGTTTTATGGATATTAGGTATTGTGCGCTTGGGAACCTTTTTATAGGCATTGTTGCAACCCAGTGTTGAACTTCTTTGTTACAATAAGATACTTTGATCTTCTTAATAATTGTTTGATAATCTACCTATTTTTATCGAAATGAATCGATTTTTAATATTTGTATTTTGTAGAGTGTGTTGAGATGGAGCCCGGACCGATTGATGGTAGAGCATTATTTCTTCAAGCCCAGCGTCGTACTTATAACGACATATGGATGCAAGTGGTTTTAAAAAATTGTAATGTTGTGTCATATGGTGTAATTCCTGCTTTTTAATTATGTATTTATCATTTGATTAGCATGACGTTCCAAATACCACTATAAATCACTCCACGTCGTTAAAGAAAGTGACTTCAAACCATCCAGGAGTATTGGCTGAGACTGAAAGGGTTGGATTTTTACACATAACGAAGTTAGGCTACATTCAGCTTGACCACTATCTTATCACTGCTTTGGCAGATAGATGGTGATCAGAGACCTCCACTTTTCATTTTCATGTTGGTGAGATGATGATTACACTAGAAGATGTAGCAGTGTTGTTAGATTTACCTATTGAAGGCAATCCAGTAGCTTATGGAGGAGCAACATATGATCATATGCAATTGTGTCGTGATTTACTTGGTCTTGGCCCACCCTCGAACAAATAAGGGGTAATGAGTTCGTGGAAGTCGTGTGGTATCGACGTCAATTGTCGCACGATATTCCAGCTAATGCTACAGAGGTTCAGATTCAACAGCGAACACGAACTATTATTTTGCACATTATTATTTCCCGATTAATATGCGATCATACAAGGACTCGGGTATGTCTAAAATGCCTACCGTATCTTGCTGATTTATGGGAGTGTGGTAAGTTTTCATGAGGCAGTGCTGCGTTATCTTATATATATATATATATATATATATATATATATATATAGAGTTATCCAGAGTTTTTCTTTTGGAGAATAAATCTATTATTGGATGTCTAACACTAGTACAGGTTTGAAACAAAATTCAATGGTTTACTGTTTTACATGATTTGTCTCATTTTTTGTTGTAATATTTTCTTTTAAATGCAGCTTTGGTCGTGGACTTGTCTTCCAATAGGAAGATTGTTAGTAACAAATGTTGTTATGGATCAGTCGATGCCACTTGGGTATCAGCATATTTTTTTATCCTTTTAATTTAGTTAAACGGTAAAATTTTCATGTGTAATATTCAATCATTAACATCGCATAACAAGTGGGTAAGACAAAAAATGCGCCAAACTCCAAGACAGAGTGTTAAGTTCTACTGCAACGAGTTAGATGTGCTGGAGGACTACAAGGGCACCGTACACACAGAAAGTGCTAGCACAACTTCCAATCATGTGTACAGCTACTAGATACTTGTGGACTGGCAGAGTACTATTCATAAGTTACACCCAAACTCATCTCACTTACCTAACAGGGTTATGAGACAGTTCGGTATGATGCAGCATATAGCGAAGACAATTCGGTATGATGCAGCATATACTGGATGATGCATCACAATGCACGACTACGTATAACGAAAAGGAATATGGAACTTACATTCAGTTGTGGAATGTGCGTCATATAGATATGTAAATTGAGGAGCCTACCACTATGTTAGAGTAATACAAAAGGTGGTACAGGAACATAACACGGTGATATGTTCTTAAGACGCTAGTAGAGACAGTGTATAGAAGTCTGCACGTTCCTTGAGCACCATTTCAAAGGAATGTGGTAAGATGATGTTGTAAGTAGTATTTCAATAAGTCATGATAGTGGTGTATGATGCTAATTTTCATTCAACTATACCGACTGCTTGTAACGACCAGATATTTTCAACAATTCGCATCCACACACGTCGGACTTGAATTGCTCAAAATACCATATTGTTAATTTAAATTTTGGCAAAACTCAGCATATACAGTAAATAAATCAATCACAGATCACAGACACAGAGTAATACAGTGCAGCGGGATAGATAAATAGTAGTTCATGAAGCTACTATATAAACATCGGAGTTAGAACTAAAATACAATAGAATATCTCAATTACAGTGAAGTCTCCAGTACAACAAATGACTTCTCTGAACAAATCAACTGGGAAGACGAAAGCTGAATCAATAGTTGGATCTCCAAGCGAAGCTCTAAATTCCAAAGGTGAATCTCAAATGCTGTGTAACAACCCGATATTTTTCAGCCATTCGCATCTGCACATGTCGGACTTGAATTGCTCAAAATACCGCGTTGTAAATAAATTTGGAGCAAATGAAATACAATCACAGAATCACAGACATAGAACAAACAGAATACCTCGCAGCGGAATATAAAATACATAGTAGTTCATGAAGCTACTACGGCAGAGTCTCAAACCAAATACATAATACAGTCTGAAAACAACATAATAGAAATCCGAAATACATAGAAATTCACTAATACATGAGATAAATTAGAATAGCTGAAACAGAAAGTAGATATAAATGTAGATAAGCAGAAACTCCAGCAAAGACCAGCTCCAGAAAGAGAATCCAAAGCTGTGAATACTCAGGCTGACCCGAGCGTAAAGTAAAACACAAAACACTCGAGTCAGGACAATATATACTTATATAATGTAAACCAACTCAAGTGAATTGTAGTAGAAATGCACAATAACTTAAAGGATGCTTGGGATCACCCATCCTTTAAGAATCAGTTAAACTATAAATTAATTACATCCCGTGGTTAAAATTTCAAAATGGTATTTTATACTTCAAAATCAAATGTAATTTCAAAATTCAATATCATATCTTCCAAACCACATTCATTTTTATTTAATTTAAATACCATTACAAAACACATTTCAAAATAGTTTATATTTCAAAACAAATTACTTCATTTTAAATCATAAAATGAAGTTATTATATTTAATAATTAAATTATTAAATTTACAAAATTTTAGTCTTTCAAAATCCATTTATCCACTTAATTTATTAAAACAGATGAAAATTCAACTTTCGTAGCATTTAGAAATTGCTACGGAAAGTTACATTCAAAACAGTTCAATTTAATAAAAGATAGCATTTAAAAAGGTTGTAATAGGGTTACATTAGTTTCAAATAAAACTTAGTTAAATTCAATAATTATAGCATTTACAAAAATGCTATAATAACCTTTAATTAAACTTAGCCATTTGGTTCATTATTATCAACTACAGCATTTACAAATGTTGTATTATCATTTACATTAGAATTAATAGCATTTCAGAAATGCAGTTAATTAACTTCAAGTATTCAATATAATTTCACAAACAATTATATTTTTATTTAAATCATTTTTAGCTTATAAAATCATATAATTTCACTTTTAAAACAGTCATTCAAATACCTTTATATGCATGATTTTATAAAGTTAAATCTCCATTCAAAAATCAAAATTTAATAATAATTCACTTATTAAATTCCAACATAAAATTTCAAATTCATTAAATTTAATTTAACACTTAAGTTTAAAATTTTCAAATATAACTTAATTTCATTTTTATTTACTTAACTTAAAATTCACTTTTAAGACAAATTCACAAATTTCCAATTTTAGTTATATTTCCAAATTTCAACCTAAATATTCATTCATTTCACATTTTAACTTTATTCAAAAATCATTAATATATTATAAAATTCATTTTTAATTCATTTAATTCAAAATATCATAAATTTATCACATTTTAGTATTTAATTTAAATTCTATTTATCACCAATTATAATTTCCAAAATAACTTACATTTCAGATTTCCTAACTTTACCATTTATTTATTTCACTTGTAAATTTTCAGAAAATCAATAATGCTATACAAAAATCATTTTTAATCAAATTTAAATCAAAATATTATAATATTTACATTTCTAAAATAATTTAGAAATTTTAGAAAAACATATTTTAACAACGGGTCTGTATTTCATTTTCTAGCCTAGGTAAAGTGATACGGGTAATATATCATTTCAACCCGTAATTTACAAAGAAAACCCGGGTTTGATCATTTCAAACCCGCAATCCCAAGTAAAAGAAAATAATTGAAAATCATTCAGGCCTATCATTTCAGCCCATAACGATTTTCTCCTATTCTAAAGTCCGTTCGGGTATGTATCATTTCAACCCATAGTGATTCTAGTCTACAGGGAACTTGCAATGTGATAAATTGATGAAAATAACAGAATAGCATGAAATAACAGTAACATATGGTGTAACAAGTGTAAATATAGGTGTGAACATCATATGAATGTAATATAGCAGTTATAACAGGATGATATGCATTTACAGATTCAGGTGATGTCAGTTTATCACTACATAAGTACATATTAGTCTGGTGAGATTTACTCACTGTTTTGAGCTGATGACACAACGACGAATTGCACAACGGGATCTACACAAGCACAAAAGCACGATACAGATACGAAATGGAGGAGCCAAGGATTAATTCCCTTGAATACAAATCAAACAAACAATATAATAATTATAAGGTTTCAGACCAAAAATACAATAAACGATGCTAGAAATTAAGGAACAACAATTAATCAAACACTTGCACTTGCTTCCACCATCACTATGCTCAGCCTATAGGGTGATAAGGTACTGCCATGGGGTGTATTTGGTCAGGTATGGGTCATATATGGTCGGCCTAGCAAGGGTAGTGAAGGTATGGAAGTTGCTATGTATGAAAATACAAGTACAAGGCAAACAAGTGGATTTTTGTGCAATTTCAAGCATCGGGCAAGGCTACAAATGGCATGGACAGACCTGTTGGAGGCTAGGAGATGGTGTGGCAGTGGTTTTGGTTCAGGTATGAGCTGGATAAGGTGGTGCAAAGGTCGGCTAAGGGTGTGGTGAAGTGGTGGAAGTTACAAGGTGTGAATACAAAGGGTTTAAGGCAAATAAGTGGCTTTTGTGCAACCATGGCTCAACCAAAGGACCATTGGGCTCGGCCCCTACAAGGTGAAGGTCGGGTGGGGTCTGGAGTGTCGGCCAAAGGTGGTGGAGGGACTGGTGGCGGCGGCCAAGGAGGTGGTTTAGGTGAAAAATGAAGGGTATGTGCATAAATGGTTCGGCTAGGCTGAACAAGTGGAGTGTTTGCATAAACTTTGGTGGATCTAGTCATAGAAGACCACGGCATGGCTTGGTCAGTGGGTTGGAGGAGATGGTGACCTGATGTGGTGATGGTGGAGGCGGCTATGGTGGTGGAGGAGCAAGGCCGAACCTATGATGAAGAAGAACAAGTGTAAAAACCATGAATTCAAGCATAAACAAATGGAAAAAGGAAATAAAGTTTACCAAACTTTCTTCAAAAGCTATGGCCGAAATTTTTTGAGGAAATGAGAGAAAAAATGAAGTAAGTGAATGAGAAATGAGGGTGGCAGCTGAAAGAATGAAGAGATATGGCCATTTGAGTGAAAAGAAACGTTAAAATGTGAAAAGGTGGGAAAATCAAAAGGCATAGGAAACAAAAGGTCACAAACCCTTTCAATTTACCTTTTATTATTTATATAAATTTATGTAGCTGAAATAATAATAATATCAGATAATATTTCGAAATTTTCAACCAATATACAAATATATATAATATTTATCAATTATGTAAAGTAAAATTAAGGAAAATAGTTAAAACAGTGAACTAGACTTGCAAAATTTGAAGTTAAATGAAATAATTTTTAGAAAATTCATATAAGCTTGTAAAGTATTTTTAAACATAAATAATAACATAAAATACAAATATATTCACAAAATAAATGTTTAAAATTTAATTTAAATATAAAATTATAATGCAGAAAATAGGAGAAAATGGGAAAACAGCCCTTAAAAATAGGAAATCAACACAGTAATTTTTAGAAAAATTCTATTATTATTTTAAAAGTATTTAGATATGAATTTTCACAAATAAAACAAATTTAAAATAAAATAAAGAAATTTAAAAATGAAGAAAATGGCAGAAAATTAGAAAACAGCCTTTAAAAATAGGAAATAAATACGGTAAATTTTGGAAAAATTATATTATCATTTTAAAAATGTTTAGAAATGATATCACACAAATAAAAAAAATTAACATAATTTCAAAACGAAATAAAGTCAAATTTAAATATATAGTCAAAATCTAGGGTTGTTACACTCTCCCCCACTCAAATCTTTTCGTCCTCGAAAAGGAAGGAAGCGGAGAAACAACAAGAAAGAGCAATATGTTGGAATGCATCCCCGAAAGAAGGTAGGGAAAAAAAGATAGCTAGGAGGTAAAGCAGGTTGAAAGACAAGGATGAACCATTATTTGAACCATTATACATTTCAATTTTTTTTTTTATGATGAATAGTCATTTGATTCAAATCTGATGGTTCAAAGTAAAAAATATTTAAAACATTTTAAATTTTTAGAAGGGAAAATAACTGATCAAAATATTCTTTATATAGTACTTTATCAAAATACTTTTATAACTCGATGTCTTAACAAGTTTACTTTCGTTCCTGCAGACTCTGGCTATGCGTTGATCAGGTGCAAAGCTAGAATTCTCCAAGTACTTAGTATACTTGTTTCAACACCCAGTGAAAATAATGAAAACACTTTTAAAAATAGATATGGAAAGTACAATCCAAACAAATCAACCAAACCAAAACAGTTGTCTAACCATGGATCGCAGATACACAATGGTTACGCCTGGATCCCCCAGGAAACAATCCGTATCCGTAAGCTTTCTCAGCCCTGCGAGTTACGCCATGATGACGAGTAGAATGCAGGATACACAATGGTTACGCCTGGATCCCCCAGGAAACAATCCGTACCCCTAGGCAAGACTCAGCCAGGCACTTGCGCTACTCTTCGCGACCTACACAGATTGCAGGATACACAATGGTTACGCCTGGATCCCCCAGGAAACAATCCGTACCCCTAGGCAAGACTCAGCCAGGCAGTTGCGCTATGTAGTCGCGATCATAAGACCACGGGGATCGCCGTGGAATTTGATGGACACTCGAGTATCATATCCGGAAAACCCAAATCAAAGAGAGAGAATAATATCGATAGAATGAATCCACAGTGTGGCCACAAAGAGGATATCAAGCAGAAGGCACTTTCCATATCTTTACTTCGAAAATATGTATCATATAGTACCTTTCAAAATCACTTTCAAATATCATACTTATATAAAGTCCATTTTATATAAGATTTCATTTCAAATCAAATACTTTTCAAAACAATAGTATATCAAATCACACTTATATAGATTTCGATTATATAAGATTTCACTTTTCAAAATTGGGTACCTTTTCAAATCAACAGTTTTCAAATCTACTGCATACTTATACAAATCAATTTTATATAAGTTCGATAACTCCCAAATCAAAGTATTTTTAAAAAAAAAGGTTCTCAATTTTAATTCATTTCAATAGTATTTCGGTTTAAAAATCATATATGATTTCACCAAATCATTTCTTCCAAATTACATATTCAGTTTCAAAATTTCTTAAAACAATAGGTTTAGAAAATAATCCAAATTTCCAAATCAACAAAATTTAAGTCAAATAAATCCATTTCCATTTCAAACATGTATTCACTTCAAAAGTCATAATACTTTCAAAGTTATGAATCTTTCGAAACTAAAATACTTGAAATCATTACACTTTGAAAATCATAACATTTAGACATCATGCATTTGAAATCATAAAACATGCCCTCAATTCTTTTCATTTCAATTTTTTTCAATTAAACCAAAATCTAAAATTTTTAATTTTAATTCAATTCAAACCATCAGTTTCAATTTAGTTTTCCAACAAAACCATTTCAAATATTATCGATTTCAAATACAGATTTGATTTACAAAATAAACTATTAAATCTTAAATATGTTTCAAGGCTTAAATATACCATATTTCAAAACTAAATTTCATAATTTCATATACCCCAAATTTTACTTCATTATTACTTACATATGTCATTATTTCGCAACATTACATTCGATCGCTCGCTTGATCACACAAGTTCGCTTTCGAACTAGTATTGTCCATTCGACTTCCCTAATGCGGACTTCGATATGGTTTCTTGACTAGAAGCCATCAGCCTCCTTGCATAGCCATATACTATGATAGAGAATTTTAGAATCAAGCCCAAAATCCATATCGAATGTTCGCCATCAAGAATCAAATGAAAAATCCTAACATGAAATGGTGTAATTCACCTCGAACTTGTGTACTCAAACTTGGATCAAATTAATTATGCGAATAAAACAACGTACGTACAACTTATGTATCTATTCCAACTTGTTAAATAAATAGTTTTATAAAGATGTTACTAAGTTAAAACATTTAAAACCAAAATTTTCTCAAACATTTGAAGACTAATTTTTATCCAAAATATTTGAAAACTAAATTTCATATTAGTATAATTCAAAATAGTCTTATTTATTTACTTAACAAAACAGTTTCAACTTATAAAAAATCATATTGTTTCATACTTGAAACATACAAACTAAACTTATATTCTTTATCAAATACCTTATACCTTTAAAAAAAAAAAAATTTAGCTTTGAAAAAATTAACCTTGATTTGGAAGTGCTCGAATCTTAAAATAGTCGAAGAAGTCATATTTTCAATCCAAGAGTTGAAAATCAACACTAAATCAGTAAATCAATTTCAAAAGTTAGGTTTCAAAATCTGAAACTCGAGAACTGAACACCGGCTTACTTTAAATCTTTTCAAATATATATATATACGGATCTATCTTTCGAATATCAAACCATACTTCGAAATCTGAAATCAAAATTGGTTTCAAAAAATCACTCGCAGAGCAAAGCTACTAGAGTGGCCTCTCTCTCACTTAGAAACTCGAAAATCAATGTCGATGACGCATGCATTCATCACCGAAATTATTTTCCAGCGACATAAGTGAGTTCTGGACTTCAATTAACTTTGAAAAACTTCTTTGAAATTCCTTCGAAATCATTGAAATTCATTCGAATACATTTGAAACATTTCTTATTTGAAATATATATATATATATATATATATATATATCTTTAAATCATATTACTATATATATTTTCCAAAATCTTAAAACCGATTTCAAAATACCGGAATTTGATTCCTCGAAATTCAAATTCAAAACCCTTCAGTTATAAATCATTTTTGTATAAATCAAGCTCTTATAAAATTTTCAAAATTTCAAATTCTTTCAAAATTCCAAATTTTCATTTTTGAAAGGTATATAATCCTTATCGAAAACATTTCACCTTTTATATACAAAATATGGTCATCCTTAATAATTTCGATGTATGCACAATTTCAAAATACAACCAAATACAAATTTCCAAAGGATGATTCAGGGAAGGATTTCAAACAAACAAAGATTCAAAATTAGAGGGACTCTAATCAAATAGAATTCTAGTTCGAAGATAAACTCAAAAGAAGATGAGATAATTTAATTACCAAATAGAGGATAGATAAGCCTATATAAATCGCGGGCGAACTTAACCGATCACCCGAGACTTTAGGAATATATTCAATACGGAAATCTAAGGCAAATCGACCTTCGATCGCCAGAGAATAGAATCCGGGTAGAGCAGGAGATAGATAGCATCGACATCCGAGGATAAAAAAAATCTTCAGTGAATCAATGCCAATTGTAAAGGAGTTTCACCCCTTTACAAATCATTCAAAGATTTACAGAATCATCGCTCTTTAGAGAGGTCATTCCAAAGTAGAGTTACAAATGCTCCAAAATTAAAAGGAAAAATGGGGAAAACAAGACTGGATTCCAGAACAAGTGGGAGTGTCCCAAAGTTCAAGGAATCCTAGTCGATAAGAATCTTATCCAAAAGATTTCTAACAAGGTGGATAACGTAGAGATGAAGTTTAGAAAATCTTGATTTCGAAATAAGAACATTTTTATACCAAAATAATCTTTGAAAAATCTTTTAAAAATCTTTTTAAAAATCATTTTATACTTCGAAAATACGTTCTCTCACAAAGAAAGGATCCTGAGATTGATTTCACTCATTCTAGGGTATTTCTACCCTATCTCTAATGAGTTTTTGCTCCGCAGGCTAAGGTTTGCCTAAAAACCTAAGCTCTGATACCAACTGTAACAACCCGATATTTTTCAGCCATTCGCATCTGCACATGTCGGACTTGAATTGCTCAAAATACCGCGGTGTAAATAAATTTGGAGCAAATGAAATACAATCACAGAATCACAGACATAGAACAAACAGAATACCTCGCAGCGGAATATAAAATATATAGTAGTTCATGAAGCTACTACGGCAGAGTCTCAAACCAAATACATAATACAGTCTGAAAACAACATAATAGAATCCGAAATACATAGAAATTCACTAATACATGAGATAAACTAGAATAGCTGAAACAGAAAGTAGATATAAATGTAGATAAGCAGAAACTCCAGCAAAGACCAGCTCCAGAAAGAGAATCCAAAGCTGTGAATACTCAGGCTGACCCGAGCGTAAAGTAAAACACAAAACACTCGAGTCAGGACAATATATACTTATATAATGTAAACCAACTCAAGTGAACTGTAGTAGAAATGCACAATAACTTAAAGGATGCTTGGGATCACCCATCCTTTAAGAATCAGTTAAACTATAAATTAATTACATCCCATGGTTAAAATTTCAAAATGGTATTTTATACTTCAAAATCAAATGTAATTTCAAAATTCAATATCATTCAAAATATCATATCTTCCAAACCACATTCATTTTTATTTAATTTAAATACCATTACAAAACACATTTCAAAATAGTTTATATTTCGAAACAAATTACTTCATTTTAAATCATAAAATGAAGTTATTATATTTAATAATTAAATTATTAAATTTACAAAATTTTAGTCTTTCAAAATCCATTTATCCACTTAATTTATTAAAACAGATGAAAATTCAACTTTCGTAGCATTTAGAAATTGCTACAGAAAGTTACATTCAAAACAGTTCAATTTAATAAAAGATAGCATTTAAAAAGGTTGTAATAGGGTTACATTAGTTTCAAATAAAACTTAGTTAAATTCAATAATTATAGCATTTACAAAAATGCTATAATAACCTTTAATTAAACTTAGCCATTTGGTTCATTATTATCAACTACAGCATTTACAAATGTTGTATTATCATTTACATTAGAATTAATAGCATTTCAGAAATGCAGTTAATTAACTTCAAGTATTCAATATAATTTCACAAACAATTATATTTTTATTTAAATCATTTTTAGCTTATAAAATCATATAATTTCACTTTTAAAACAGTCATTCAAATACCTTTATATTCATGATTTTATAAAGTTAAATCTCCTTTCAAAAATCAAAATTTAATAATAATTCACTTATTAAATTCCAACATAAAATTTCAAATTCATTAAATTTAATTTAATTTAACACTTAAGTTTAAAATTGTCAAATATAACTTAATTTCATTTTTATTTACTTAACTTAATATTCACTTTTAAGACAAATTCACAAATTTCCAATTTTAGTTATATTTCCAAATTTCAACCTAAATATTCATTCATTTCAAATTTTAACTTTATTCAAAAATCATCAATATATTATAAAATTCATTTTTAATTCATTTAATTCAAAATATCATAAATTTATCACATTTTAATATTTAATTTAAATTCTATTTATCACCAAATTATAATTTCCAAAATAACTTACATTTCAGATTTCCTAACTTTACCATTTATTTATTTCACTTGTAAATTTTCAGAAAATCAATAATGCTATACAAAAATCATTTTTAATCAAATTTAAATCAAAATATTATAATATTTACATTTCTAAAATAATTTAGAAATTTTAGAAAAACATATTTTAACAACGGGTCTGTATTTCATTTTCTAGCCTAGGTAAAGTGATACGGGTAATATATCATTTCAACCCGTAATTTACAAAGAAAACCCGGGTTTGATCATTTCAAACCCGTAATCCCAAGTAAAAGAAAATAATTGAAAATCATTCGGGCCTATCATTTCAGCCCATAACGATTTTCTCCTATTCTAAAGTCCGTTCGGGTATGTATCATTTCAACCCATAGTGATTCTAGTCTACAGGGAACTTGCAGTGTGATAAATTGATGAAAATAACAGAATAGCATGAAATAACAGTAACATATGGTTTAACAAGTGTAAATATAGGTGTGATCATCATATGAATGTGATATAGCAGTTATAACATGATGATATGCATTTACAGATTCAGGTGATGTCAGTTTATCACTACATAAGTACATATTAGTCTGGTGAGATTTACTCACTGTTTTGAGCTGATGACACAACGACGAATTGCACAACGGGATCTACACAAGCACAAAAGCACGATACAGATACGAAATGGAGGAGCCAAGGATTAATTCCCTTGAATACAAATCAAACAAACAATATAATAATTATAAGGTTTCAGACCAAAAATACGATAAACGATGCTAGAAATTAAGGAACAACAATAAATCAAACACTTGCACTTGCTTCCACCATCACTATGCTCAGCCTATAGGGTGATAAGGTACTGCCATGGGGTGTATTTGGTCAGGTATGGGTCATATATGGTCGGCCTAGCAAGGGTAGTGAAGGTATGGAAGTTGCTATGTATGAAAATACAAGTACAAGGCAAACAAGTGGATTTTTGTGCAATTTCAAGCATTGGGCAAGGCTACAAATGGCATGTCCAGACCTGCTGGAGGCTAGGAGATGGTGTGGCAGTGGTTTTGGTTCAGGTATGAGCTGGATAAGGTGGTGCAAAGGCCGGCTAAGGGTGTGGTGAAGTGGTGGAAGTTACAAGGTGTGAATACAAAGGGTTTAAGGCAAATAAGTGGCTTTTGTGCAACCATGGCTCAACCAAAGGACCATTGGGCTCGGCCCCTACAAGGTGAAGGTCGGGTGGGGTCTGGAGTGTCGGCCAAAGGTGGTGGAGGGACTGGTGGCGGCGGCCAAGGAGGTGGTTTAGGTGAAAAATGAAGGGTATGTGCATAAATGGTTCGGCTAGGCTGAACAAGTGGAGTGTTTGCATAAACTTTGGTGGATCTAGTCATAGAAGACCACGGCATGGCTTGGTCAGTGGGCTGGAGGAGATGGTGACCTGATGTGGTGATGGTGGAGGCGGCTATGGTGGTGGAGGAGCAAGGCCGAACCTATGATGAAGAAGAACAAGTGTAAAAACCATGAATTCAAGCATAAACAAATGGAAAAAGGAAATAAAGTTTACCAAACTTTCTTCAAAAGCTATGGCCGAAATTTTTTGAGGAAATGAGAGAAAAAATGAAGTAAGTGAATGAGAAATGAGGGTGGCAGCTGAAAGAATGAAGAGATATGGCCATTTGAGTGAAAAGAAACGTTAAAATGTGAAAAGGTGGGAAAATCAAAAGGCATAGGAAACAAAAGGTCACAAACCCTTTCAATTTACCTTTTATTATTTATATAAATTTATGTAGCTGAAATAATAATAATATCAGATAATATTTCGAAATTTTCAACCAATATACAAATATATATAATATTTATCAATTATGTAAAGTAAAATTAAGGAAAATAGTTAAAACAGTGAACTAGACTTGCAAAATTTGAAGTTAAATGAAATAATTTTTAGAAAATTCATATAAGCTTGTAAAGTATTTTTAAACATAAATAATAACATAAAATACAAATATATTCACAAAATAAATGTTTAAAATTTAATTTAAATATAAAATTATAATGCAGAAAATAGGAGAAAATGGGAAAACAGCCCTTAAAAATAGGAAATCAACACAGTAATTTTTAGAAAAATTCTATTATTATTTTAAAAGTATTTAGAGATGAATTTTCACAAATAAAACAAATTTAAAATAAAATAAAGAAATTTAAAAATGAAGAAAATGGCAGAAAATTAGAAAACAGCCTTTAAAAATAGGAAATAAATGCGGTAAATTTTGGAAAAATTATATTATCATTTTAAAAATGTTTAGAAATGATATCACACAAATAAAAAAAAATTAACATAATTTCAAAATGAAATAAAGTCAAATTTAAATATATAGTCAAAATCTAGGGTTGTTACATGCTGTATCACTCAGCCTGACCCGAGCGTAAAGCAAAAACACAAAACACTCGAGTGAGGATTAATATTCTTATATCAATAAATCCAACTCAAGTGTAATATCAATTGAAATACAAGTAACTTAAAGGATGTTTGGGATAACCATCCTCTAAAGGGTCCATGGAACTATCTACAAGGAAATATACACCATAACACCGTGGTCATCTCAAATTAATTTATACTTCAAAATCGAAATATCATTTTCGTTTCAAATATATCTATTTTTCCCAAAATAGTATTTAATTATATTAAATAATTTATAAAGTAAAGTATTTGCAATTTCCTCAAACTTCACAAATATCCTTCAAATCAAACTCGGCTTTCCAATTTAAATTAAATTCAATCTAAATTCCCATTTTACTCCAATTCAGTTTCTAAATAACAAACTCAAATTATATTGATTTCAAATACATATTTGAATCACAAAATAAACCATTAAAATTCCAGTATATTTCAAAGTCTTAATATTCGACATTTTCAAAGTTAAATTTAACAGTTTCATATAGATCTTGATTTAACTTCATTTTTATTTAGTCAGGGGAATATTCGCTTAATAAATTCAATATCATTTAACTAGCCTTAAATTTCATTTTTTCTTCTAAATATTTCCATAAATTTATTTGAACGAGAAATATTCATTAAATTACTTAAATCAAAAACCAAGTTATAAATCATATCTTAAATCTCCGTTTCAACAAGTTTCCAATCGGTTTAATTAAATAAAATTCTTTATTGGATACAATTTCAAATAAATTCATATTATCTTCCCAACTTTAACTTATTCAAATTATTACAAAAATCTATTTTGAAACATAAATTTTAAATACTTAACCATATTATATATATTAAATCAAATCTTAATTTAATTAAATATTATTATTATCAAATCTATATATATCATTACCGTTTATATATATAAAAAATCAACAATTATTAAAACCATATATTTCTTTCCAAAACCATAGGATTTAATTTCAAAATACTTATACGGACCAACGGTGTTAGTATATAATTTCCTATTCTATGGTCAATTTGATACGGATATTTATCATTTTAATCCGTAATTTAAGTATATACGGGTAGATATCATTTCGACCCACAATCCTAAATTCAATTCAAATGCAAATCGCTTGGGTCTATCATTTCAACCCATAACGAAATTCTCTTATTCTAAATTCCGTTCGGGTATGTATCATTTCAACCCATAGTGAATTCTAAACTACAGGGAACTTGCAGAGTGATAACAGAGAATATAATAATATATCAGACATATATCATCAATAACAGTAAAATATAAACAATAGGATATGGTGTCATATCCCACAGGTGAACAGTTACAGATAATAGCATAAATATAACAATTTAAATAACTACAGTAGCATATTTCAATTGTTGTTTCAATTGAAATCAAATTTAATAAATATAAGAATGTTAATCGTGAGTGATTGCTCACCTTTCAAGGCTACGGATGATTTGACGATCAAATGAGCTATGAATCCAGTCACGAATTTCAAAGCAAAGCTAGATTGGCACGAGTTCAACGGATAAGCTGATAATGCGAATAGACGAAAGCAAATCAAAAACCAGATTGATGAAGGTAGATGGTATAAATGAACATATATATACTATATATACTATATACAAATCATATACAACTTATAATTTAAAATAACACATAACTTTTAAAATCTATATATACACCCATAACTATATAGATTCAATATTCTAGTTAAACTTCTATAAAAACCTATACGTATCAATTTTATATATAGAATGACCTATATAAATATATCGCATGTACACTTATACTTGTATTATTTAAAAATAAATATTTACAATTTATTAAAATATATATATAACCTAACGGTAATTGGGAAATTAAAATCTGTATATAACATATGCATATAACTACAACAAATATGAACTAACATAAAATGATGGACTATATTGCATATCTTAAAATATATATATATAACATAGGGTAACTCACTTATATAACTTAATCTGTGTACTCATGTATAAAGTGCAACCTCTATATAGAACCAGCGAAACAAATACATACTGTCCAACTTATGTGCAGACTCAAATACATGCAAACTATAATTATTGTTTGGAAAGCTATATGAATATACTTCAAAATCAAAACATATACACGTTTGATAATTAAAATCAATGCTAACATATATACACATTTGATTATTTATGTATTATATTAAATATAAAGTAGCGCTCGAACATAAATATAACTACGGGTTATAATATGAACGAGTATAGAGATGATTTCGAACATATGTATAAGCTTTATAACAATTTTTTTTTTACTTAAACATACATGAATCAATAGTATGCACAATGCATTAAAAATCAATACTTAAATAAGCTTAACAAGATATCCTATCTCTCACGCAATAGAAAAAAAACTCAATAGGTCATTTCACTCATATATATCCCGACACATTTTCAAACAACGTTTATATACTATATTCACGTAAAAAGCAACAGATCGATAAAACTAACTATATGTGTACTTAAAAATTACACAAACATATGCATGCTATAGTATGCACACAAAGACACACGTAACCTCATTTATAACTTATTATAACATATAACTTAAACAATGACAGAAAGATAACTAGCATATAACTAACAGTACAAAGAATTTTTAAGACATATTATATAATTTGTAATATATATATACACACACACACACACACATAAGCATACTAAGGCTATACTATAATATATTTTACATTTAAAATCTTGTAAAACATATATAAACAGCGATTTCTATCAATCAAATATAACTACATACCATCAATAGAATTTGTGAGAGAAGGTGATGCGGTGGCTTGCGTGCAGCTGTGAATGAAGTGGGGAAAAGGCGGCTGAAATTTGAAAAGGAAAAGTATTTTCTTTTCTTTTCAAAAGTGGAAGGAGAAAAAATGAACCGTTCCAGAGAACACGCAAGAGGTATGCTTTATGTATGTTTATAATATAATTTCAATAGTGTGAATAGGGCAGAGAAACGGAAAAGAGAATAATAAATTGAAATTTATGGAGATGTAACAGCTGACTATTAAATATTTACCTTTTGGTGGAACAGTTTTTTTAAAAAAAAAGTGGTGAAGGAAGGATTTCATTCCAGGCAAAAGAAAGGACAAGGATGGTATATATATCAAAGAATTTCCAAGTAACGTAAGCAATGAAAAAGGAAAGGCAGAGCAGAACGCATCCAAATATTTATGAAATAAAAGGAATAGTAACGGTCATCCATAGATTTAGCTTCCTTATTGAAGCAAATAAATAATGTGGTCCAGCTGTAACGTTCAAATTTTGAAACGAAGGAAACAGAAATGGGACAGGTTGCAAAGGAAAGCCACACAAAAATGGAATAAAACGTTAACCATGAAATGTGTCACATTCAATGGAAACAAACTGAAATGATAATGTCAAGCACGGGAATTAAGGACAATAAAGTAGAAAGCATGAGAAACGTAAAGGTGAAAATGATTGAAATGGAATAAATAGGAAAGGAACAAACCCGAAATGAAATTGCAACGGATAGAAAATTAAAGAGCTACAGCACGAATACAGGGAGTAATAAAGGTAAGGTATTGATTGGTTTGTAACTGATGTAAAATTTGAATGGACAGGAAAGAAATAAAATAAAGTGGAACGTACAAATATTATATACTACCTCAAAAGAAAAGTGCAGAATGAAAATGGACAGAAACGGACCACCGAATAATAAACTGGAATGATGGATTGGTGACCGCTGCCCATTGATTTAAACGCAATTGAAATATGAGCGGTTGCCCAATGAAGAAAAAAAACGTACACAAATAAATGAATCTGGAAATAATGAAGATGAAGGAGGAAAGAAATAAACTAGTTTTTTGGACGATGAAGTTATAAAAGGAACCGTGATGTGTACAATAATTAAAACGAAAACGTACACAAATAAATGAAATTGTAACAGTCTCCCATTGGTTCAGTTGACAAATATTAAAGCAATTGATTAATGCACGTTTAAATTTTGAAACGCAAAAGAAATCAATTGGTAACGGATCCAGTACCGATACAGTTACCGGTTTCGTGGATTCCGCTGTGTACCGGACTTCAAAATACATAAATAAATATACCGTTGAGATCCACGCGACGAGACTATCAAAACGGCATACAGATATCAGTGATACGATTGAACTATAAAAAGTCGAATTTCCGCTAGAGGAAAACTGCAGAAAAACGTAGAAAATAAGATCGACGGAGCTACAGAAGTCCGAATTTGATGGAATGAATTATGACGTCTTGCTCAGAAGACGATTTACAATTTTTCTATAGAAAATATTAAGGCTTGGAAAATATTTTGTCATCATCAAATATTAACTGATATAAATTGAAATAGAATCACCCAATAAAATAAACTTTTATATTATCTGATGAAAATTTACCAGCTGCTATGTTTAAGAGGACGTATTCCAAATATTAAATTTTTATTTTCAAAATATTATTATTTAAAAATTTAAATATGTAAATAAAACCATTTAAAATTATTAAAATTTTATGGGTCGTTACACTCTCCCCCACTCCAAACTTTTCGTCCTCGAAAAGGAAGGAGGTAGAAGAATAAAACAACCAGAAAGAAATATAGATTGAAAGACAAGAATAGACAATATTTTTTTTTTAAAAATTATATAAATTTCACTTTAAGTTAATTAATAGTCAATAAATTGGTTAAACCCGTTTATTATGTCCATAAAAAGTCATTTATAAACTTTACAAATCAAAATATTTCCATTTATATGTTATTGAAACGTTAAATCCATAATTCATAAATTAATTAATTTTTTTATCTAAAATGCCACTCAGATATTATAAATAAATCAATAATTATTTACTTTAAATGTGTTTTTATTAAATTAATACTTCTAAAATATTAATGAATTTTTTCCTACTAAACCATGTAGTATATAAATAAACAATATTTTAAAGGATATTTTCAAAAAGGGAAAAAAGGTAGATTCGGAAAACAAAATATAGGTGAATAATTAAAGCTAAGCAAATTAGGTAGATTCGAAAGAATAGTATCGGGCACGAATAGTTAATTCAAACCATAAAATTTCAATCCCCAAATATTAATACAAAATTTCTTTGTTGGAAATACCTTTATATAGAAACAAAATTTTCTTTCGAAAATACTTTTTATAACTCGATGTTTCAACAAGTTTATCCTCGTTCTTGCAGACTTTGCCCATGCGTTAATCAGGCGCAAAGCTAGAATTCTTCAAGTACTTAGTAGACTTGTTTCAACACCCAGTGAAAATACTGAAAAACCTTCAAAACCGATACGGAAAGTGTAACGATCCCAGTTTAAAAGACGAATTTAAATTTGGAATTAAATTAAATTCTTGGGTTAAATCGCAGATTTATCTGAATTTTTCAAATTTAATAAGATGTATACTTATTTGTTTTTGAATTTGATTTGAAACTCAAAATAAATTGAATTGGAATTATAGATTTTACTTTGGAAGAATAATATGTATGATTATTTATTAAATGTATAAATTATGTTTTAATCTATTTTCCTTATGAAGTTATAAAATGTATAAATTAAAAGTATATGGTCATATGGCAACATAAAATCAAACTATAAGATAATAACAAATTGTACATACAAAATAAAGTATAAAAATATGTATGTGTAGATATACAAGACAATTAGTATGTGAGTTAAATAAATGTTAAATTTAACAAATAAATAAAGTGAGGACAAGTAAGATAAGCATATACACATAGAAATAGAAGACAAAGAAAAAGATAAACATATGTATAAAAGCTTGTCAAAGAAGACACTAGTATAAACAAATAAAGTGAGGACAAATGAAGTAAATGCAAACATGTAGACCTGGAAGGAAACAGGGAAAGAAAAAAAACGTAAATAAATGTTTATGTACAAAGCAATTAATGCTAGCAATATCATTAGCCACCAAAACATATCTCATCGGCCACCAAGTAGGAAAAAAAATCTGCATGGCCACCAAAATATCATCTATCAGCCGAAATAAAGTTTAGTTTAGTCAAAGATGGATTGTACAAGATAAAATAATATCACATGTTGTGCAAAATAATATATACTGTAAACTTCACATCCTATATATCAATCCATTTAGCATCAGTTCGTTCATCCATAGCAAAATCTGAAGCAAGCTTCATCTTCAACTTTAAACAAATTTCAACCTTACAAATTAACAACAATAAATCAAGACAAATCAGAGAAGAAAGAAGAAGGATTCAGTTACGATTTCAAGCCTGTTTCAGCATAAATGGAACTCTGTTCATTTTGGAAAAAAATACGGTGAGTAAACAAGGATTTTAAAGTTTAAGTTAATTAAAATAGTTCATTTTTAGTTAACAATATAGTTTGTATTTGTTTCTTTTCCTTGGTTATGATCCTATACACACACACACACACACACACACGTTACTCTGCATATTATTCAGGATTGATTATCATTCAACTTAAGTTTGTTTTCAACTAAATCATTGTAAAGTTTTTATTTTTTTCAATCAAACAAGATGTTAAAACATCAAACAAGATGTTAAAACATCAAACAAGATTTTCGAAGTAGATTAAAACATGATTAGTGAATATTTCTACTGGAAGCTAGGTTTACAGGTAATCAAGGAATAAAGTGATAAATCCAACTGTTATAAAAAACTAATTCAGTTAGATAACTTGAAGGCCTACTGAAAATGATGTTTTTTAATACAAGAATGAAGATTTATAGATTGGTAATTTATGAGCAGTTAGTAATTGAATAAAATTTGCATTTTTATAAATTTAAGATTACTGAATCAATTTAAATTGTTGAAATTTAGATTGAAGCAAGAATAAATATTAGTGATGTCGTAAAAAATTACCAGATAATTTTTCTAATGTGTGAATTAAGAAGACGAGATTATCTTAGGGTTTTACTTCAGGTTCTTGAACTTGTCTGTAAATGTGTCGAGTTCATCTTCATCGCGCGATCGAGTGGCTCGAGTTTTTGGAGGTTGGTGGTTTATCGTATTGACGTCGTGTGGGCGAAGGTTTGGGTGCCGCAGGTGGCTGGAGCGGCGGTGGCGAGGCGTTTCGCCGAAGGAGTTTGACATTGTTTTTTTTAGCAGAAGCCAAATTTTCGAATTCGAATTTTTCCAGGCAATTCGAATCTTGATTTCGAGTTTGTAGGGATTTTGGGGCTTGCCGATGGCGTTGGGGATTCATTGGAGTCCAGTGGCGCCGTCGTGCACGTGTACGGCGGCGGTGATGCGTGTCAGTGAGGTGAAGTCAGGGGGCGCGAGTCATTCTCGAGAAATTTGGGGGATCGCTTTGGGTTTGTATTCGTGTTCGAGTGAGTATATTACTGATGCTTTACTTATACTTAGTTTAAAATTTAAACTTGTTGAAAGAAAAAAGAAGAAGAAGGTTTTGCGTGGGAATAGGGTGCGTTCTCGGGGAAGCTGATGTGCGACTCGAAGTTGAAAGAGGAGATTCTCGGGTATGATTCAAATTACAGCATTTTATAAAGATGGTTAGGCAAATTTGTTTAAACACTGTAAACTTAGACATGTTTAACAGTTAAGTTAAGACTTTATTCAAGTTTTAATTATTTTAATCAAAGCTTAACAATGTTCATAAACTTTTAATTATTATGCTAATTAAGTAATTAATACAAGATAAGTATAAAACTTATTAACATATATGTTTGTAATTAGTAATAAATTTATTTCAAGAGTTAAAGAATATTTCTTTTTAAATGTTAATTAAGTGAATAATTAATATTAATTGATTATTTTTGAAAAGAAATTAAGAATAATTATTTTACAGTTGTGATTAGAGATTAATTAATGATTAAGTGATAAATAAATCGTAATTAACTACTTAAGTTAATTAATGAATAATTAATTAAGGAATTTAATTAAGAATTAATAATTGATTAACTAAGTAGTTAATGGTAAATAAATGGGTAATTAAGTTTAATTAATTAATAATTAAAGTTATTAATTAATGATTAAAGAATAGTAAATTAAGGTTAAATAAATTGATTATGAAGGAATTAATTAAATAGAGGGAATAAAGTAATTAAGTAATTAAGACTTAATAACTGATTTAGAAATGATTTATTAATTAAATAATTTAAAATGGAATAAGTAATTAATTGATAACTAATGATTAATTAAACAGGGTTAAGTAATTAATTCTCAAGTAATTGATTAAATTTGAATTAATTACAATAAGAATTTAAGATCATTGCTTGTGGATAATGGTGTATATAGAATCTCTAATTTGTGATAATTACTTGGTGATATTTTGTGATGTTTCTATGATATTGCTATTGATATATATATATGATGATAGTGTATGATTTATCTGTGATAAATGTTATTTGGATCCAAAGTGTTGAATTAAACTATTTAAATTAATTAGACAATTTGCCCGTAATATGGCATTCGAATTTCGATGCGACAGGGAATCGGATTCCAGTTGGTTATCCGAATCCCACATCGAATTATGATGATGAATCTTTGTGATTGATAAATTTACTTTACCTGTGAATCTGTGAATGAAGATAAGCATTATAGTTCATACCGCTTATCAATATTGATATATCTGTGATTATTGATGTTGTGCACTATTGTGTAAAACCCCTGGACCACACTTGTACACACAAATATGGATTGCACGTGGAAATCGGTTAAGTCACAGATATTTGAATTTAATTCAAAATAGTTTTAAAAGTTGAATTTTAAATCCAAACGGTTTTGGAAATAAATTAAGTTTAATGTGAAAAGCTTTCGAAAAGGTGCTTTAAAAGTGTAAGTTATTTTGAATAACTTAATAATGATTTGAAATTCGAATAATTTAATTTAAATTGGAATTCAATATATGAAATTGAATTCTATATTCAATATTTATGATTTAAAAAGAATTATACAAGTTATAAGGGTTTTAAACCATTTTTTAAGCGTGTTTTTGGGAATTTGAATTAACCCAAAGATTGTAACTTGTGTAAATGGAATCGGGTTTTTTCGAAATAAAATTGTTGTTCTAAATGATAAAAAGCTTTCATATGGGAAATAAATTTCAAATTGTATCAAAGGGATTTCAAGTTTGAATTGAAATAGTTTTCCAAATTATGGATGAATCTTTGGAAACGAGTTTTTAAAGCTATAAGCTAAATCTTGATTTAAAGATTCAATGAGTTAATCCGATTGAAACAGAATTTGTTTTGAAATCCGTGAATGGATCTTTGTGAACAGGGTAAACTTTGTGAATTGAATCTTTTTATTTAAAAGATTTGAAATGGTAATCGGTTTGAGCCATTTGAAAAAAAGTTGGAATTATTAAGTTGTGACTTAATTGAAATCCCATATCCATATGCTTTTAAATATTGCGTCCATTATTCGGTTTAGCCGGGAGAGGACCTTTGTGTTATATAACCCATTCCGAATAGTGATACAACGTATATGGTTAGCGTTAAAAACCGGTGGTGAAGAATGGGTATTTGCGAGAGCGATAGGATGACCTATCGATTGTCTCTGCAATGAGTAGCTACGGTATAGAGATTTCTTAAGTGATGGGAAGTCCGATCGGGATTGTGAATACCCGAATTGCAAGGGCTTCTTCAGAAGTGCCTTCGGTTCTGTTCGAACCCAGGACAGACTTGCATGGATGTGTGTCTGACACTACACTTTGAGATATAAAGCAGATTTCTTTCAAATACATATCTGTTGGTGGCGGGGAATTTATTCTCTTAGCTTAACACCCTTCTCTGAGACGTACGAGCTCAGAGGTTATGTAGTTGAAGGTTATCAACGATATACTCCCAATTTGGTAGTGTGGCATGCTAAGTGCTGATGTGTGTTGATGAGACCTCGTCGAGCCTCACAAACCGGTAATGGTCAAAACAGGAAAGATGCGGCAAGGTTTTAGGGGTAGCTCCCCTAGGGTGTGACCATTCCTTCTGGAAAAGGGTAGTATCATGGTATGGAGCCCAGATACTTACTCGTGTGGGAACTGTAGTATATATTTATTACTGTGTGATGTTGTTCGTGTTGAGAGCTCTCGGATAAAGGTCCAAAAGGACCGGAGGTGGCATATCTGTAGGTATTACTCTCGGGCAGGGATGAAACCGGCCTTGTGTTGGCAGAGAGCCGGGTAGGTTCTCGGGGGGTCCCACCAGAGGCGTTCCCATGTGGCAATAGGAAGTTCCTTAGCCTGACCATTTGTTGGAAATCCAAAGAAACAATACGCGTCCTGTACGGTTTTAGTTGTAGAACCTGCCATTTAAAATGGTGGCTATAGCTGGCATAATATAATGGTACCTATGCTGGCTAAGATTAATATTATACTTTCGAAATGTTTTCCACTATGCACTAATAATAATATAAAAAGAAGAATTTTGCGTAGTAAGCATATTTGACTATCATAAGGAGAAATCTCCTCCAATTCTACATTTGCATGGTGTGTGCGGTGGGAGGCCTTATGGTAGTTTCATTTTTCAAAAAGCATTTGTGGATTTCGAATTAAAATCTTTTGATTGTTTTTAGAGACCAAACTATTTTTGTTTGCTCATACCAGTCTCATGACTGACCTAGAGTTTATTGTTCATTTTCTAAACTCTGGGTGTCCACAACTTTCCATACGGGCAGTCTAGAGTTTGGTTTTTTTGATAGTCAGGTTTATAGTTATCTGGAGCTAGTTCAGTCCTTGGATGACTGACCTTGCTTATCTTGGTGCAATCTTGATGGTGGATCGAGCTTAAAGTTTTGGAGCTTTTGGATCAGCGTTGCAGTACTGGATTCATTGAAGACTTATCTCATATTGTATCGTGTTCCGCTGTATTATGTATTGTATATTCTCTGATATTGATGATTATCATTGTATCAAATTGATGTATCAGATTTTGTATTCATGTTGTATTAGTGATATCATCTTTTATTTCCGCTGTGTTATTTATCATCTAATGGGTGTTGCAAGCTCCCGCGATACGGATTTGATTTGTTTGTCGGACATCGAGTTCGGGTCGTGACAGATTGGTATCAGAGATAAAGGTTGAGTAAGAACTTTAGCTACGGAGTGTAACACATTAGATGGCTCATTAGAGATAGGGTGAAGTATACCCTAGAATGAGTACAACCAGTGGAACCAAAAATCCAAATTCCTCAGTCTATTCTCTTTATCTGTTGTTATTCTCTAAGATATTTCGTCCGAATTCCTAAATCGTTCTTACTATTTACAGATAGTAAGAATGAGTGGAAGAAGAGGACGAGATACGAGACAGGAAAATACCACTTCAGCTGGTCAAAGCCCTGCAACGACAGATATTTTCATTCAATCTCAATCAAATTTGACTGATTTGTATCGAAGCTTTTCTAGACTTGGTGGAAAGCCATTCACAGGCAAAGAATCCGTTATTGAAGCACAAGCATGGATCCGATCGTGTGAAAAGATTTTCAAAGGACTAAAATTAGAAATGATCAGATGCGATTGATAGCTTCTTGGCAGCTCCAGGAAGAGGCTTTAGTTTGGTGGGAAACAGTTACATTGGATGAGTCGGCGGATGAATTTACTTGGAGTCGTTTCAAGGAAGTGTTCGAGCAGCGATATATGCCGTCTGCTGGTATCTCTAGAATGTACTAGGAGTTCATAGATTTGAAGCAGGGAAGTTTATCATTTGAGGAATACTTAAACAAATTCAATATATTATCTCGATTTGGTCCAGAATTGGTGAATACACCGTTAAAGAAAGAATGAAAATTTTATTCGGGGAGTGAACCAGGAGTTTCAGGAAAGGATGACTACTCACGTTAAGGAATCATTTTCTGAATTAATTGGTATGGGTTATAGATACAATACTCTGGATAAGCAAAAAGATCCAGAGGAGAATGGAAATACAAGTAATTTGAATTGGAGGAAAAAGAAATTTGGTGGAAAGAAATCGAGGAAAGATAAAGGAAAGGGGAATATACAGAAGAAAAGGTTGAAAGATGTTACTTGTTTCAACTGCTTGGAGAAAGGCCATTACTTGAACAAATGTAAGAATTCCAGTAAACAAGGAAAGAAAGAGCCATTTATGAAGCCAGAACAGGAATGTAGAGAATGTTGTTACTGCCAAAAGCCGGGACATAGGATCATGAATTGCCCAACACTGAAGCAAGTTCAAGCAGCGAGGGCCTGTGAAATCAAAGGTGATTTTTCAACCATAAAATTTAGTTAAGGAAATGAAAATTTTATAAGGTAACTATCTCGTTTACGATTAAATTGTTCGAATTTTGTTCGACATAAAAACTACCCTTAGTTTTGTTTCTCCGTAAATCGTAAATGAGTTAAATCTTGAATTTGAGATCGTAATCGAATCTATTTTTGTCTACTTTATTGGGTTTTGATATAATCTACAAATGGTTAGTTATTCCTTCGAACTAACCAATACTTCTGTATACTCCATAGATTAGATAACCCAATTGTTTCATAGTTGATTGAGTTTGTTCTCACATCTATTGTTGATATTCTGATTTGGTAAGCCAAATGCAGAATTGATATCCAGTTTGGTTTGGAAAGATATTTCTCTATCTTTCATCTATCTTTGTTATCTCCTTGGCAAATTTCGGGGATGAAATTTCTTAAGGGGGGAATCTGTAACGATCCCAGTTTAAAAGACGAATTTAAATTTGGAATTAAATTAAATTCTTGGGTTAAATCGTAGATTTATTTGAATTTTTCAAATTTAATGAGATGTGTACTTATTTGTTTTTGAATTTGATTTGAAACTCAAAATAAATTGAATTGGAATTATAGATTTTACTTTGGAAGAATAATATGTATGATTATTTATTAAATGTATAAATTGTGTTTTAATCCATTTTCCTTATGAAGTTATAAAATGTATAAAATAAAAGTATATGGTCATATGGCAACATAAAATCAAACTATAAGATAATAACAAATTGTACATACAAAATAAAGTATAAAAATATGTATGTGTAGATATACAAGACAATTATTATGTGAGTTAAATAAATGTTAAATTTAACAAATAAATAAAGTGAGGACAAGTAAGATAAGCGTATACACATAGAAATAGAAGACAAAGAAAAAGATAAACATATGTATAAAAGCTTGTCAAAGAAGACACTAGTATAAACAAATAAAGTGAGGACAAATGAAGTAAATGCAAACATGTAGACCTGGAAGGAAACAGGGAAAGAAGAAAAAAGTAAATAAATGTTTATGTACAAAGCAATTAATGCTAGCAATATCATTAGCCACCAAAACATATCTCATCAGCCACCAAGTAGGAAAAAAAATCTGCATAGCCACCAAAATATCATCTATCAGCCGAAATAAAGTTTAGTTTAGTCAAAGATGGATTGTACAAGATAAAATAATATCACATGTTGTGCAAAATAATATATACTGTAAACTTCACATCCTATATATCAATCCGTTTAGCATCAGTTCGTTCATCCATAGCAAAATCTGAAGCAAGCTTCATCTTCAACTTTAAACAAATTTCAACCTTATAAATTAACAACAATAAATCAAGACAAATCAGAGAAGCAAAGAAGAAAGATTCAGTTACAATTTCAAGCCTGTTTTAGCATAAATGGAACTCTGTTCATTCTGGAAAAGAATACGGTGGGTAAACAAGGATTTTAAAGTTTAAGTTAATTAAAATAGTTCATTTCTCATTAACAATATAGTTTGTATTTGTTTCTTTTCCTTAGTTATGATCCTGTATATATATATATACACATACACACACACACACACACACACACACACACATATATATATATATATTACTCTGCATATTATTCAGGATTGATTATCATTCAACTTAAGTTTGTTTTCAACTAAATCATTGTAAAGTTTCTATTTTTTTCAATCAAACAAGATGTTAGAACATCAAACAAGATTTTCGAAGTAGATTAAAACATGATTAGTGAATATTTCTACTAGAAGCTGGGTTTACAGGTAATCAAGGAATAAAGTCATAAATCCAACTGTTATAAAAAAAAACTAATTCAGGTTGATAACTAGAAGGCCTACTGAAAATGATGATTTTTAATACAAGAATGAAGATTTATAGATTGGTAATTTATGAGCAGTTAGTAATTGAATAAAATTTGCATTTTTACAAATTTAAGATTACTGAATCAATTTAAATTGTTGAAATTTAGATTGAAGCAAGAATAAATATTAGTGATGTCGTAAAAAATTACCAGATAATTTTTATAATGTGTGAATTAAGAAGACGAGATCATCTTAGGGTTTTACTTCAGGTTCTTGAACTTGTCTGTAAATGTGTCGAGTTCATCCTCATCACGCGATCGAGTGGCTCGAGTTTTTGGAGGTAGGTGGTTTATCGTATTGTCGTCGTGTGGGCGAAGGTATGGGTGTCGCAGGTGGCTGGAGCGGCGGTGGCGAGGCATTTTGCCGAAGGAGTTTGACACGGTTTTTTTTAGCAGAAGCCAAATTTTCGAATTCGAATTTTTCCAGGCAATTCGAATCTTGATTTCGAGTTTGTAGGGATTTGAGGGCTTGTCGATGGCGTTGGGGTTCACCGGAGTCCAGTGGCGCCGCCGTGCGCGTGTACGGCGGCGGAGATGCGTGTCAGTGGGGTGAAGTCAAGGGGCGCGAGTCATTCTCGAGAAATTTGGGGGATCGCTTTGGGTTTGTATTCGTGTTTGAGTGAGTATATTACTGATGCTTTACTTATACTTAGTTTAAAATTTAAACTTGCTGGAAAATAAAGGTTTTGCGTGGGAATGGGGTGTGTTCTCGGGGAAGCTGATGTGCGACTCGAAGTTGAACGAGGAGATTCTCGGGTATGATTCAAATTGCAGCATTTTATAAAGATGGTTAGGCAAATTTGTTTAAACACTGTAAACTTAGAAATGTTTAACAGTTAAGTTAAGACTTTACTCAAGTTTTAATTATTTTAATCAATGCTTAACAATGTTCATAAACTCTTAATTATTATGCTAATTAAGTAATTAATACAATATAAGTATAAAACTTATTAACATATATGTTTGTAATTAGTAATAAATTTATTTCAAGAGTTAAAGAAGCTTTCTTTTTAAATGTTAATTAAGTGAATAATTAATATTAATTGATTATTTTCTAAAAGCAATTAAGAATAATTACTTTACAGTTGTGATTAGAGATTAATTAATGATTAAGTGATAAATAAATCGTAATTAACTACTTAAGTTAATTAATGAATAATTAATTATGGAATTTAATTAAGAATTAATAATTGATTAACTAAGTAGTTAATGGTAAATTAATGGGTAATTAAGTTTGATTAATTAATAATTAAAGTTATTAATTAATGATTAAAGAATAGTTAATTAAGGTTAAATAAATTGATTATGAAGGAATTAATTAAATAGAGGGAATAAAGTAATTAAGTAATTAAGACTTAATAACTGATTTTGAAATGATTTATTAATTAAATAATTTGAAATGGAATAAGTAATTAATTGATAACTAATGATTAATTAAACAGGGTTAAGTAATTAATTCTCAAGTAATTGATTAAATTTGAATTAATTACAATAAGAATTTAAGATGATTGCTTATGGATAATGGTGTATGTAGAATCTCTAATTTGTGATAATTACTTGGTGATATTCTATGATGTTTCTATGATGTTGCTCTTGATATATATAAATATATATATATATATATACACACACACACGATGATAGTGTATGATTTATCTATGATAAATGTTATTTGGATTCAAAGTGTTGAATTAAACTATTTAAATTAATTAGACAATTTTTCCGTAATACGGCATTTGAATTTCGATGCGACAGGGAATCAGATTCCAGTTGGTTATCCGAATCCCACATCGAATTGTGATGATGAATCTTTGTGATTGATAAATTTACTTTACCTGTGAATCTGTGAATGAAGATAAGCGTTATAGTTCATACCGCTTATCATCATTGATGTGATGATTGATGTTGTGCACTATTGCGTAAAACTCTTGGACCACACTTGTACACACAAATATGGATTGCACGTGGAAATCCGTTAAGTCACGGATATTTGAATTTGATTCAAAATAGTTTTAGAAGTTGAATTTTAAATCCAAACGGTTTTGGAAATAAATTAAGTTTAATGTGAAAAGCTTTTGAAAAGGTGCTTTAAAAGTGTAAGTTATTTTGAATAACTTAATAATGATTTGAAATTTGAATAATTTAATTTAAATTGGAATTTAATATCTTGAATTGAATTCTATATTCAGTATTTATGATTTAAAAGAATTATACAAGTTATACGGGTTTTAAACCATTTTTTTAAGTGTGTTTTTAGGAATTTGAATTAACCCAAAGATTGTAACTTGTGTAAATGGAATCAGGTTTTTCCGAAATAAGACTGTTGTTCTAAATGATAAAAAGCTTTCATATGAGAAATAAATTTCAAATTGTATCAAACGGATTTCAAGTTTGAATTGAAATAGTTTTCCAAATTATGGATGAATCTTTGGAAACGAGTTTTTAAAGCTATAATCTAAATCTTGATTTAAAGATTCAATGAGTTAATCCAATTGAAACGGAATTTGTTTTGAAATCCGTGAATGGATCTTTGTGAACTGCGTAAACTTTGTGAATTGAATCTTTTTATTTTAAAGATTTGAGATGGTAATCGATTTGAACCATTTGAAAATAAGTTGGAATTATTAAGTTGTGACTTAATTGAAATCTCATATCCATATGCTTTTAAATATTGCGCTCATTATTCAGTTTAGCCGGGAGAAGACCTTTGTGCCATATAACCCATTCCGAATAGTGGTACGACGTATATGGATAGCACTGAAGACCGGTGGTGAAGAACGGGTATTTGCGAGAGCGATAGGATGACCTATCGATTATCTCTGCACTGAGTAGCTACGGTATGGAGATTTCCTAAGTGATGGGAAGTCCGATCGGGATTGTGAATACCCGGATTGCAAGGGCTTCTTCGGAAGTGCCTTCGATTCTGTTCGAACCCGGGACAGACTTGTATGGTTGTGTGTCTGATACTACACTTTGAGATATAAAGCAGATTTCTTTCAAATACATATCTGTTGGTGTTGGGGAATTTATTCTCTTAGCTTAACACCCTTCTCTGAGACGCACGAGCTCAGAGGTTATGTAGTTGAAGGTTATCAGCGATATACTCCCAATTTGGTAGTGTGGCATGCTAAGTGCTGCTGTGTGTGGATGATCATTTGTGATCATTTATGATCAAAGCATGACTTTGTGAAAAGTGTAGCTTTATGGACGAGACCTCGTCGAGCCTCACAAACCGGTAATGGTCGAAACAGGAAAGATGCGGCAAGGTTTCAGGGGTAGCTCCCCTAGGGTGTGACCATTTCTCCTGGAAAAGGGTAGTATCATGGTATGGAGCCCAGATACTTACTCATGTGGGCACTGTTGTATATATTTATTACTGTGTGATGTTGTTGGTGTTGAGAGCTCTCGGATAAAGGTCCAAAAGGACCGGGGGTGGCATATCTGTAGGTATTACTCTCGGGCAGGGAGGAAACCGGCCTTGTGTTGGCAGAGGGCCGGGTAGGTTCTCGGGGCGTCCCACCAGAGGCGTTCCCATATGGCAATAGGAAGTTCCTTAGCCTGACCATTTGTTGGAAATCCAAAGAAACAATACGCGCCCTGTACGGTTTTAGTTGTAGAACCTGCCATTTAAAATGGTAGCTATAGCTGGCATAATATAATGGTACCTATGCAGGCTAAGATTAATATTATACTTTTGAAATGTTTTCCACTATGCACTAATAATAATATAAAAAGAAGAATTTTGCGTAGTAAGCATATTTGACTATCATAAGGAGAAATCTCCTCCAATTCTGCGCTTGCACGGTGTGTGTGGTGGGTGGCCTTATGGTAGTTTCATTTTTCAAAAAGCATTGCGGATTTCGAATTAAAATCTTTTGATTGTTTTTAAAGACAAAACTGTTTTTGTTTGCTCATACCAGTCCCATGACTGACCTGGAGTTTATTGTTCCTTTCCTAAACTCTGGGTGCCTACAACTTTCCACACGGGCAGTCTAGAGTTTGGTTTTTATGATAGTCAGGTTTATAGTTATCTGGAGCTAGTTCAGTCCTTGGACGACTGACCTTGCTTATCTTGGTGCAATCTTGATGGTGGATCGATCTTAAAGTTTTGAAGCTTTTGGATCAGAGTTGCAGTATTGGATTCATTGAAGACTTATCTCATATTGTATCGTGTTCCTCTGTATTGTATATTCTCTGATATTGATGATTATCATCGTATCAAATTGATGTATCAGATTTTGTATTCATGTTGTGTCAATGATATCATCTTTTATTTCTGTTGTCTTATTTATCATCTAATGGGCGTTGCAAGCTCCCGCGATACGGATTTGATGTTGTTTGTCGGACATGGAGTTCGGGGCGTGACAGAAAGTACAATCCAATAAAACACCTGGATCGCAGGATACATAACAATGGTTACGCCTAGATCCCCCAGGAAACATCCATATCCTTTAAGCATTCACTGCCTTGCGAATTATGCCATGATAAACAAAACCAGTAGACCGCAGGATACATAACAATGGTTACGCCTGGATCCCCCAGGAAACATCCATATCCTTTAAGCAATCTCTGCCTTGCGGATTACGCTACCCAAAAAGAATGACCGTGGGTTACGCCACGGTAGGACACTCGAGTATCACATCCGAAAAACCGAAAATCAGATAGAATAATATCGATAGAATGAATCCACAATGTGGCCACAGAGCGGATATCAAGCAGAAGGCACTTTCCATATCTTTACTTCGAAAATATATATCATATGGTACCTTTTCAAATCACTTTCAAATATCATACTTATATAAGGTCCATTATATATAGGATTCCATTTTCGAATCGAATACTTTTCAAATCAATAGTATATCAAATCACACTTATATAGACTTCGATTATATAAGATTTCTCTTTCCAAATTGAGTACCTTTCAAATCAATAGTTTTCAAGTCAACTTCATGCTTAAACAAATCCATTTTATATAAGTTCGACCACTCCTAAATCAAGTACTTAATAATATAAGGTTCACAATTTCAAATCATTTCAATATCAATTCCGTTTTAAAATCATATGTGATTTCACCAATATTTCTTCCAAGTTAAATATCTCAAGTCAAACAAATTCATTTCCAAAATCACCATATAAGTACCGGTTTTAATTCCAATCTAATTTCAAAACCAAGTATTTTTCTCAAAATCAATTATACTCAAAATGGTTTCCAAATTTATAATTATCCCTTTGAAACCTTTAAACTATTTATTTCTATGTGAAAAATCCAATTTTCCTTTTGCAAATTATTTATTTAACAAAAGTTTCAAATTTTACTTAAGACATACTCTTCATACTTTAAACATACAAAACTAAACTTATATTCTTTATCAAATATTTTATACTCTTCGAAATTTTCTTAGCTTCAAAATTTTAAACCTTGATTTGGAAGTGTTCGATCCTTCAAAATAGTCGGTGAAATCATTTTCAAATCCAAGAGTTGGAAATCAGCAACAAATCAATAAATCAATTTTTAGAATAGAGTTATACTAAATCAAATTCGAAACTCGAGGATTGAACACCGGCTTCCTTTAAATCATTTCAAATATATATGCATGTCTTTCAAATATCGAATTATACTTCGGAATTTGAAATCAAAATTTGTTTCACAATATCACTCGCATAGCAAAGCTACTAGAGTGGCCTCTCCCCCACTCTGAAACTCGAAAATCAATGTCGATGATGCGTGCACTCATCTCCGAAATTATTTTCCAATGACAAAAGTGAGTTCTGGACTTCTATTTTCTTGAAAACTTCTTTGAAATTTCTTAGAAATCATTGAAATTCATTTGAAGCCATTTGAAATATTTATTATTCGAAAAATACTTTCAAATCGTATTATTATATATTTTCAAAATCTTAAAACCAATTTCAAAATAGCGAAACCCAATCTCTCAAATTTCAAATTCAAAACCCTTTCAGTTATAAATCAAATTTCTTATAAAATTTTAAAAATCCAAATCCTTTCAAAACTCCGAATTATCATTTTTAAAAGGTATATAATCCTTATCGAAAACATTTTCACATTCATATATCGAATAAAATCATAGTTATCAAAATAATAATTTCGGTATATAAAACAATTTCTAAAATACAAACAAAGCCCATTTTCAAAGGACAAGGATGGATTTCAAAAAAAAGATAGAGATTCAAATTAGAGGGACTCTAATTAAATGGAATGCTGATTCGAAGCTAGGTCCAAACGAAGAAGAGATAATTAAATTTTAAAATAAAAGATGGATATTAATCGCGGGCGACCTTAACCGGATCAACCGTGACTTCTGGAATATGATCGATGCGGAATTCCAAGGCAAATCGACATTCGATCACCAGATATAGAATTCGGCATAACCAGCGATAGCAGCATCTAAACTAAGGATATATAAATCTTCGATGAATCGATGCTATTGTAAAGCAGTTTCACCCCTTTACAATCATTCAGTGGAGCTATGGGATACTCCAAAATCTAGAAAACACGAATAGGGAAAGACAAGAATGGATTTGGAACCGATGGGGAAGTTCCAAAACTCAAAGGAGAACCGAATCAAATAGGAAGAGATTCAAGCTCGAACTAAAGTGATTCAGTAAATAAATTTACCATATATGCTAAGTTTTGCCTAGAGCCTCGCTCTGATACCAACTGTAACGACCAGATATTTTCAAAATAATTATATATAGACCGACGGTGTCTGTATAAAATTTTCTATCCTATGGTCAATTTGATACAGATATTTATCATTTCAATCCGTAATTTAAGTATATACGGGTAGATATCATTTCGACCTGCAATCCCAAATTCAATTCAAATGCAAATCGCTTGAGTCTATCATTTCAACCCATAACGAAATTTCTTATTCTAAATTCCGTTCGGGTATGTATCAAATCAACCCATAGTGAATTCTAAACTGCAGGAAACTTGCAGAGTGATAACAGAGAATATAATAATATATCAGGCATATATCATCAATAACAGTAAAATATAAACAATAGGATATGGTGTCATATCCCACAGGTGAACAGTTACAGATAATAGCATAAATATAACAATTTAAATAACTACAGCAGCATATTTCAATTGTCGTTTCAATTCAAATCAAATTTAATAAATATAAAAACGTTAATCGTGAGTGATTGCTCACCTTTCAAGGCTATGGATGATTTGACGATCAAATGAGCTATGAATCCAGTCACGAATTTCAAAGCAAAGCTAGATTGGCACGAGTTCAACGGATAAGCTGATAATGCGAATAGACGAAAGCAAATCAAAAACCAGATTGACGAAGGTAGATGGTATAAATGAACATATATATACTATATATACTATATACAAATCATATACAACTTATAATTTAAAATAACACATAACTTTTAAAATCTATATATACACCCATAACTATATAGATTCAATATTCTATTTAAACTTCTATAAAAATAAAGTCCTATACATATCAATTTTATATATAGAATGACCTATATAAATATATCGCATGTACACTTATACTTATATCATTTAAAAATAAATATTTACAATTTATTAAAATATATATATAACCTAACGATAATTGGGAAATTAAAATCTATATATAACATATGCGTATAACTACAACAGATATGAACTAACATAAAATGATGGACTATACTGCATATCTTAATATATATATATATATATATATGTATGTATATGTATGTATGTATGTATGTATATACATAGGGTTACTCACTTATATAACTTAATCTGTGTACTCATGTATAAACTGCAACCTCTATATAGAACCAGCGAAACAAATACATACTGTCCAACTTATGTGCAGACTCAAATACATGCAGACTATAAATTATTGTTTGGAAAGCTATATGAATATACTTCAAAATCAAAACATATACACGTTTGATAATTAAAATCAATGCTAACATATATACACATTTGATTATTTATGTATAATATTAAATATAAAGTAACGCTCGAACATAAATATAACTACAGATTATAATATGAACGAGTATAGAGATGATTTCGAACATATGTATAAGCTTTACAACAATTTTTTTTTTACTTAAACATACGTGAACCAACAGTGTGCACAATGCATTAAAAATCGATACTTATATAAGCTTAACAAGATATCCTATCTCTCAAGCAACAGAAAAAAACTCAATAGGTCATTCACTCATATATATACCGACACATTTTCAAACAACTTTACATACTATATTCACGTAAAAAGCAACAGATCGATAAAACTAACTATATGTGTACTTAAAAACTACACAAACATATGCATGCTATAGTATGCACACAAAGACACACGTAACCTCAGTTATAACTTATTATAACATATAACTTAAACAATGACAGAAAGATAACTAACCTATAACTAACAATACAAAGAATTTTTAAGACATATTATATAACTTGTAATATATATATATATATATATATATATATATATATATATATATATATATATATATATAAAAGCATACGAAGGCTATATTATAATATATTTTATATTTAAAATCTTGTAAAACATATATAAACAGCGGTTTCTATCAATCAAATATAACTACATACCATCAATAGAATTTGCGAGAGAAGGTGATGTGGTGGCTTGCGTGCAGCTGTGAATGAAGCGGGGAAAAGGCGGCTGAAATTTGAAGAGGAACAGTGTTTTCTTTTCTTTTCAAAAGTGGGAGGAGAAAAAATGAACCGTTCCAGAGAACATGCAAGAGGTATGCTTTATATATGTTTATAATATAATTTCAATAGTGTGAATAGGGCAGAGAAACGGACCGGAGAATAATAAATTGAAATTTATGGAGATATAACAGCAGACTATTAAATATTTACCTTTTGGTGGAACAATTTTTTTTAAAAAAAAAGTGGTGAAGGAAGGATTTCATTCCAGGCAAAAGAAAGGACAAGGATGATATAATATATATCAAAGAATTTCCAAGTAACGTAAGCAATGAAAAAGAGAAGGCAGAGCAGAACGCATCCAAATGTTTATGAAATAAAAGTAATAGTAACGGTCATCCGTAGATCTAGCTTCCTTATTCAAGCAAATAAATAATGTGGTCCAGCTGCAACGTTCAAATTTTGAAACGAAGGAAACAGAAATGGGACAGGTTGCAAAGGAAAGCCACACATAAATGGAATAAAACGTTAACCATGAAACGTACCACATTCAATGGAAACAAACTGAAAAGATAACGTCGAGCACGGGAATTAAGGACAATAAAGTAGAAAGCATGAGAAACGTAAAAGTGAAAATGTTTGAAATGGAATAAATAGGAAAGGAACAAATCCGAAATGAAATAGCAACGGATAGAAAATTAAAGAGTTATAGCATGAATACATGAAGTAATAAAGGTAAGGTATTGATTGGTTTGTAACTGATGTAAAATTTGAATGGATAAGAAATAAATAAAATAAAGTCGAACGTACAAATATTATATACTACCTCAAAAGAGAAGTGCAGAATGAAAATGGATAGAAACGGACCATTGGATAATAAACTAGAATGATGGATTGGTGATCGCTGTTCATTGATTTAAACGCAATTGAAATATGAGCGGTTGCCCAATCAACGAAAAAAAACGTAGACAAATAAATGAATCTGGAAATAATGAAGATGAAGGGGGAAAGAAATAAACTAGTTGTTTGGACGATGAAGTTATAAAAGGAACCGTGATGTGTACAACAATTAAAACGAAAACATACACAAATAAATGAAATTGTAATAGTCTCCCATTGGTTCAGTTGACAAATAATAAAGCAATTGATTAATGCGCGTTTAAATTTTGAAACGCAAAAGAAATCAAATGGTAACGGATCAAGTACCGATACAGTTATCGGTTTCGTGGATTCCGCTGTGTACCGAACTTCAAAACACAGAAATAAATACACCGTTGAGATCCACGCGACGAGACGATCAAAACGGCATATAGATATCAATGATACGATTGAATTATAAAAAGTCGAATTTCCGCTAGCGGAAAAATGCAGAAAAACGTAGAAAATAAGATCGACGGAGCTACAGAAGTCCGAATTTGATGAAATGAATTATGACGTCTTGCTCAGAAGACGATTTACAATTTTTCTATAGAAAAATATTCAGCTTTGGAAAATATTTTGTCATCATCAAATATTAACTGATATAAATTGAAATAGAATTACCCAATAAAATAAAGTTTTATATTATCTGATGAAAATTTACCAGCTGCTATGTTTAAGAGGACGTATTCCAAATATTAAATGTTTATTTTTAAAATATTATTATTTAAAAATTTCTCAAAAATTTAATTAAATACGTAAATAAAACCATTTAAAATTATTAAAATTTTATAGGTCGTTACACTGCTGGTATAAGCAGGGCATGAGAAAAAGCAGAAAATCTTCGCAAATGACAAACCGACGAGGAGGGTAAGAGGATGTACATTAACATCCTTTGGATTCTAGATGTTGTGTTGTGCAGGAATAAACTTGATAGGCCCAGACCTCCATCTCCACCTCCGGCGCTTGTGTACACACGACGTCGTCCTATAGGAGGTGTCGTTTCATCATCACAAGGCACCCTGTAAGCTGCACCGGTACAAGAAGAAATTGTTCATGACCCATCTCAAGCAATAGCCACATTACCTTCGACCTCCACTGCATGCCGAGAAAGGAGTAGCAGTGCAGTAGCGGTTCGAGACCACTGGTAACGCGTCGGCAAAAATGAAACACGTTAGAATTTCACGAGCTTCACTACTAAATTGGTAATGTTAATGTTGTTTGATGCGAATAGCTACGGGCGAAGTGTAATGCGATACGATGTACTTGTTAATGTTGTTTGAATTTGTGTAGTTGTGTTTTGTAATATGATGTTGGATTGTGTATTAATGTAATTTCGCACCATTTGATAATGTGTTGTGTTTACCAATGTAATTTGATGTTGTTTGGTAATATGATGTAGTAGTTGTAGGTGCTGCTGCTCTAGTTTCTACAGCAGCAGTTATTTAATCCACGAGGATACACGGACTACATATATTGCCTCCACCTATAAAAAAAAACCCGAACGACCCAAATCTACGAGGATAAATAAACGTTATGGACGAGCATCAAACGCCTAAAACAAACAGGTGCGACAAATGTGGATCGCAGGATCATAAAAGAAAGCGATGTACTTCAACGACCTAAACATTCATTATCTAATGTATGACTACGTACCGAATTAAGATTTATGTGTATTCAACTTTATGTGAATGTAAGTTCTATGTATCGGACTTCGTATCTATATACTGTTTACTCGATGTCAAGTTCGCAGTTGTTAGATTTGGAAGTTGATATCTATGCATTGTCTATTAATTCAACTTTTTGATCATGTGAGGTAGCTACATGCAGTAGGTGGATGTTATTTTTAGTTGCAGGTTTTTTGTTTTGGCTACTTTTGAAAAATCATAAGTTAGCGCACTCTAAAAATTTGGCCAAAGGCGCATTTTCAAAATGCGTCATCATCTAAGTGGTCAAAATAGGTCTATCTTTGTAATTATTTTTCAAACAGAGCCATTCTTATTATTCGTTGCACAAACATGGTTACTTCTGCAAATTTTCCTGTTATATAAGCACGATTCTTACATTAGCTTTTAACCTTGCATATATGAAATTAAAAAATTACAACAAACTACAGTTATTTCTTCCTTCTTTGCAATTAAATATTTTGGCTTCAAAATTTGACCTTTCAAGTAGTTGGGTCTATTCTCATATTCCGCTATAGTACCACTTACAATTCAAATACTAGTAGCTGATTTGGCAGTTATCAATAAGAGTAGATGGATGTTATTTTTCCAACGCTGTAAGATTCTCTCTGTGTAGCGATTTTACCTTGGAAGACGGTTTGACAAAACTAAGCACATCCATTTATTTTCACATGGCGGTGAGAGCAAATTATGTCTTAAGTAGAGCGTCAGATTGTATCAAGTAGAGCATCATTTCATATGTCTTGGAGTGAATATCAACAAATGAAATACCTTGGAGCAAATATCAACAAATCAAAGTGCAAGCATTGTCTATAGTTGCCACTATATTAGAGAAATACTACCAACAAAAACCAATACAAATAGCGCTAGAAATTGTTTCCATGTTAGTGAAGTTTGCACGATAGCTAGGTGCTTAAGGAAGATAATTTCCAAGGTGAGCCATTTGTAGGAAAGACAGAATGTGTTACCCAAGTACATTATACTACGACAAAAGAGAAGTAGAATGTATATAAAAAGTTTACAGACTATGATGGAGGATAATTAGAGCATACGAGGAAGTGAAGATGTAAATTTCTTCAAAGAGAAAGTTATAAATAAACTTAAAGCATGCTTGCCAACTTCCTTGATTCCAGATTTGTTTTCCTCATTTTTCAGTACTTCAATTTGGCTAATATTTATGGTGAACATGTCCTAAATAAATAAGTCTGTTATATACAACTATCCAACTTTGATATGAAGGTTGGCAATCTTATTTTAGCAATTTACGGTGATCGCCCTTTTAAATGATTAATTCATTATTCACCATCATTCACTAAGCTATTAAATAACCAAAGATACATGATGCTGCAGAGGAGACTCCTAATCGTGACCAGAAAATTCGTCACAACAATCCAACTCTTTGCTTTCCTATAAAATCATCAGTGTACCTGTCATTTAGAGTTCAAAGGATCTGCAGATACAGATTATGTCCTATGTAGATTCAAACTAACTATTTCAATGCAACTTAAAATATTCCTGAAAATCAAGGTGCTTTATGGAAGTTTCCTTGTTTTATGTTGAAAATGTAGCAAAGTAGTCAGTAAAGTGATAAAGTGTGCATGTAGACAAAAAAATATAAAAGAAATACAAACCTCGGCCTGCGTGTTTTCTGAAGTGCAAATAATTATGGGCATACAACCATACTCTAGAGGAAGAATATTGACTTGGTGATCTACTATGACAGAATTCTGTAAAATGAGAAAAATAATTGGAGTTTGTACAAGAAAAGTTGAATGAAATTAGAGCACAACCAATAATGGTTTGTTCGGTTGAAAAACCAACCATTACGCAACTATACGTGGTTTGTTCAGTTGGTTGTGGCTGGTTTTAGATGATTCCGTGGTTGGTTCGCTGAATAGAGGACTGATTTTTTAAATGACAAATATTTTGCCATTTTATTGCAAATATAGGTTAAAATGACAAAAAGGTATTTGTCGTTTTAACCTGTATTTGCAAGCAAATTGAATAAAAAGGCAAAAACTTAGCCGTTTTATTTTATTTGCAAAATAAAACGGCAAAGTCTTTGTCATTTTATTTTTTTGCAACTTTTTTAAAACTAATTTGGTAGCTGATTTTGATATTGTGTGGCTGCGTAAGTGGTTCATTTAATGCAAAAGAAAAGGAGAAAAGAGAAGTGAACAAGTCTATTGTTTGTTATGGTCTTAGCTTAAGCATATGGAGAAAAACGGAGAAAAATAAAGAAGTTTTGGTTAAATGGTTGCATGGCAAAAAAAAAACGAAAAACGAAAATCAAATAGCAGAAACATATATAAAATTGTATTATCTTTTTCAAGAACTGAAAAGATTACATGTAACAAGAGAGCCAACTGAACAGGATAATGAAGCTTGAAGGTAACCACAGCCAACTGTGACTGATTTCCATCCCTGAAAAGACCACTCAATCATTCATCTGTGAACACAAGAATGCGACTAGGACCGATATTTTCTCAATAAAAAGACCTTAAAAGTTACCTCTGAATATGAATATTATCAACTGTGCCACAATAAGAGAAGAACAAGAGCAACTCTTCAGGTGTTGCTTTTGGCGAAATATTAAGAACTGAACTCTAAACTGAATTACAGCCATGAAACGAAAGTATATGTCTAAACCTACTGGCGAAACTGCTATTACAAGCATATTGACAAAACAAAGTTATTACAAGCATCAAAGTTATTCAAATGCCTCCAAGCCAAGGTTGGAATAGTTCCTGATACTGTAAAGACAAACAAAAACTTAAAATAATTGAAATGTTTAAAATTGAAGATTTAGACATTTGGGATCAGATGGATAAAGATGGAGGGTGGCCCAGTGTCGTAACAGGCTTTAGGCGGACACCCTTCACACATAACTTTTTGTGAGTTGTTACCATTCATCACCTCCCGTTTGCTGCCTGAAGGATCATACTTGTCCCATCGCCCTGACCTCCTTATTTAGGCTTAGTTCCGCATTTGACTAAATACCTTTTTGATGATGTGGGACTAAGTCCAGAACCAACTAACAATTTTTAAGAGTATTAATGGTCACTGAGAATTGTATATGCCAGCAAGATGACGAGAACAATAATATATGCAAAAACTATTTTCAGAATTTATGTCTATCATCGTAAGACTTTCATATTTCCAATTAATTTTTTTTATCTGGTTCAAACAAATGCCGATGGCTTTGTTTAGTTGTTGAAATTTACTAAGAACTGTTTGCATCAAGTAGGCAGTCATATTACTCTACCAGTGAGTGCATCAGGAATGTCAACTGTATGTATATGCATTCCAGATCTTCTAGTGAATGCTAGCTTTTGGAAACCGGGGGTTTTTTGAAATGCTATAACCGAAAAGCAATGAGATGTCTGCAACTGTGACGCAATGAAAAATGGATGACTAAGATCCAGATTCGAGCATCATCTTGTACACACTTCTCGCAAAAAATAGAACATAAAACATTATGTGTCATAAGCTGAAATAGACATGCAAGTTTGACAGTTTGTCGGGTATTTCTAACTATAATTTCAAAGAAAAAAAGGGTGCAATGAGATTAGTATCTATACCATTACTTACCTCATAGTTGCTATGGGCTCAATTTAGAACACTGATATTGCAGTTGCGTTCAATAAATAGTTCAAGGACTTCATTTTAGGCATGTAGTGTTCTCCATTCTGTATAAATCATCCAAACAACAAATTCATCATTCTCTATGACGAAGTTGTTAGATAGTGTTCATGATCAGTTTTCTTTTACCTTTTATCTTTTGGTCATGAGATTAAGCATGCTTTTATTTTTTCCATTTTTTTTCTCTTGAGCCTTTTTTCTTCTTAAATTCAGGGAAAGAGTTTGAATGCACCTTGAAACCACTTGTAGATATTCTTCATTTTGATCTAAGTGCTCAAAACTTCAAACTTATTTCTTTCGTTTTGAGTGCCTTTAAGTTTAAGGCTTTCAAAATTTCCCTGTTCTAATTTTCTATGCTTCCTCTATTTAAATGGAGCAAATCAAGTCTTATCTATGTCACTCTTTAACGAAAGAAAGTATTTTAGAGTAGCTACTTGCTATGGGATCTTGAGGAATTGCAGTGTCAGGAATTCTGATTGAACAGATAACAAGGTCTTCAAAGAAACGCAAGTTGGGTTTGGAAAGTAATCCCATTAAGACAAAGAGTGGGCTCGGTAACTACAGGCCCAACAGTCAAAGACAAGATAAAAGACCCTGGAGTAAGCAAATTCAGTGTAACAAAAAATATCAATACTTATTTTAAATATCAATTCATTGACAGGACATAAAAATGCACAGGACATAAAAATATCAATACTTATTTTAAATAAGAAGGCATAAAAAATAACCAGAGTAATTTGTTAAAACTATACATTCTCTTGTGATGATTTAATATAGAAATTGCAAAATTTAAGCTAACTAATTTTCAAGATATTACATTTACCAACAACATCAAGGAGGAGACAGTCAAATCTATTGCAATGGAGGTTGTAGGCTGGCGTTAGAGGAGCCAAGGCGATGATTGGAATCGGTGGATGGGTCGTGCTCGTGCGATGCGTCGATGACTGCTGCAAATCGATGATGGATGCGTGCGTTTTTTCTGCGCAACGAAAGCGGGCAACTAGGGTGTTTTTTGTTGCATCTGATGGCTCAGTGGTTATTTTCATCTTAACATGAATAGTTTCTTAAAATTGAATAAAAGATCTTACTCATACATCATGACCAAAAGTCAGCAGTGGTGAAAAATAATTATAACTGTAGCTATGCCAAATGAAGGTACAAGAAGTTATTGTGACATATATAAGCACTGTTTGATGATATTATTTTCAATGTTAATTTTGCATGGAGTAATATTTTTGTTTACAGATATAATGGTTTGTTGTTCTTTATGAATGTATTTGGTTCCTTGGGCACAGATAGTTATACATAATTTTTGTATTGTTTGTCAGCATATCATTGTGCCATTCAGCCTGATTCAGATAGTTCCATATGTTCTCATATTTTCGTTATCCACAGGTCCTCAGATCTACGTGCTTCCTTTAATGTTCACATGCCGATGAAAAGGATGCTAAATGGCCACAATAAGAGAAGAACATTAACAAATCTTCAGGTGTTGCTTTTGGCGAAATATCAAGGACCTGAACTCTAAACTGAACAACAGCCATGAAAGAAAAGTTTATGTCTAAATCTACTGGCGAAGCTGTTAGTTAAGGATAAAGAATAAATAAGACTGTACATCAAGACAAGATAAAGTTATTCCAAGCATCAGCTTATTCAAATGCCTCCAAGACAAGGTTAGAATACTTCTTAATACTGTAAAGACGAATAAAACCTGAAAAACATTGAAATGTTTAAAATTGAAGATTTAAAAATTTGGGATCAGATAGTAAAGGTGAAGATGGATCAGATAATAAAGGTGAGGACGCCCTTCTCGCGTAACTTTTTGTGAATTGTCATCATTCATCACTTTCCGCTTGCTGCGCGAAGGATCATGGTTTTCCCAGTAACCCATCCTCCTTATTTATACTTATTTCCGCATTTAACTAAAGACCTTTTTGATGATGTGGAACTAAAGTCCAGAATAAGTGGACCAGTCGACGAATACTTTCAAATATGGATAGTTTATCAGTATCCCAAAATATTTTGAATATTGAATTTCCACGTCCACGGATACGGACAGATACCGAGTAATTATTTTATCCGCCAATGATTAATAAATCAAGAAGAAAAAACGAAAAGTTTTGGTTTAATGTAAATTATTTTCAGGCACATTGACTATTAAAATGTCAAAAATACACAAATATGATGAGAATAAATATTTTTAAACAGTTAACATGCATTTAATACGTATAATATAAACTTCTAATTTAATAAATTAATAAAACAATAAATAATACCTTTCATGTGCTAAAATGCACATAATTTAAGCTATAATTATAAAAAAATCTAGACAGATAATTTTCGGATGTGGATGTCTTCGTATCCGTATTCTTTGTATATGCTAGCAAGATGGTAAGAACGATGAACACAGAAATATTTTCGAACTATAATCACAAACGAACTTCCATTTCCTTTTTTTAACCTTGGTTAATTGATTTGTGCTTCAATCGCAATACCTCCAGAGATAGATTATTTAAAGACTCACCACTTAAAAACTAAATGACTACAGATTGAGGTGAACAAGAAGGACAGTATTTTGAAGTAGCTACTTGCTATTGGATCTTGAGGAATTGCAGTGTCAAGAATTTTGATTGAACTGATTACTGGGTCTTCAAAGAAATGCAAGTCGGGTTTAAAAAGTAATCTCATTAAGAGAAAGAGTGGGCTCGGAAACTAAAGGCCCAATAGTCAAAGACATGATAGAAGGCCTGGAGTAGGCAAATTCAGGGTATGTAGCCTATGTAAGGAAAAATAAAATAAAGTCTTGGGTTGTAGTTGGGTTAAATTAGTTAGGTTGGAGGAGGCTGGGGTAAAAATAAGTTTAGAGATGTGATGGAGGGCTGATGGATATTGTACATGTGAAAACTGGAGCGGTAGTTCATTAGGTCTATAGAGACGTCGGGCTTATGGGAATTGGGTTGGTTGAGCAATGAGGAGCATTTGGGGGTCTGTTTCCGCTTGGGTTTGTAAAGAAATTTGACAGCTCATTTTTTGTTCTTTGGATAATTATATAGTTTGATTATATAATTCAACTCGTAGAACGGATCTTGATCGAAATCAAATAGGTTTTCGACTTGTTTTTAATGATATATTGTTATATTGGGATATACGTAATATTATAAATACATCAAATGTGTATAAATAAAAAATTCGTAAGACAGGTATTTAAACAGTTTGTGCTACCTATGCATTCGTAACCATGACTGTTTAATTGTGTTGATAAATACTTGTCTCTTTTATTTAAAATTACATTTTCTTTACCACTACTGTTACTTTAATTTATTATTAAAATTTCTTGCGCGTTGCATTTTTATTTGACTCAACTAAAATCGTTCGATGGACGTCGTACCATGATTTAAGCATAACCAAAGCAGAGTTTCCACATCAAAGCTCAACGGTATTCTCAAGTTAAGAAAATCGTGTAATACTATCATAACGGTATTTTCTATTGACCTTAATTATATTAACCAACATAAAACTATCGAGTGAGTCTAACTACCGGTAGCTAATAAATATCAATACGTAACCCTTTGGTGCCTCCAACAATCATGAGTAATAGACTGTCTAACATTTGAAAAGCGTTATGTACTCTACTCTTAAATGATGTATCATTATCTAGTCTCGATACATTTTAGTAGGAATATTTAAGACGACGTGTTATTTTATATGGTAAATCACTCATGATTACAACAGGTGTAACTGTTATCACAAAGTAGTCCATTTAAGAATTTTCTATCAAATTGTAATTTTAATTAAATTAATTAATTAATATAACATGTTATATAAAACATATAATAGACAGAAAATGCCTTTTATTTTGAACAAGATCAATTATCGAGTTAGATAATGTGCAGTTAAAGCGTTTGGCAGATTCAATGTGGCGGAGGTGCAAAAAGTCATAGCGGGGATATAACGAGGATATAGCGGGATATATCGGATGACTTTAAAATAGCTTATAAAACCCGTACTTAATGTTTTTACAAATGTATAAATGGTAATTAAATGAAAAATTAACATTCTATTGAAATATAATTAATACATAAATAATTTTAAATAAAAACATGTGTGAACATATTATAAATAAACATAAAACTGTTATATAACATCATTGAATTTAGTATAATATTAGAGAATTATCAATTTTGAAAATATATTAGAAATTCAATTAAATATATTAATTTCATAATTTTTATAATATATAAACGTCATTTTTCTATTCATTTATTTTAAAGAAGATATAGCGGAAATAGCAAAATATAGCGTGTAAAACGGGATATAGCGGAAATAGCGGGGCTTAAAGCGAAAAAAACTATATGTGGGGCTATATGAAAAAAGCGTGGCGGTAGAAATCCGCTATGAGATATAGCAGGATTATAGGGGGGAAATAACGGGAGATTAACTACACATGTTAGATATATAAAACAATTATATTACTACCCCTTACCTCTAACTCTATCATATAGACCATTTTCGTAGTGCTTTGAGTCCACGTATGGTTGAGGCTCCAAACTAAATTTTTTTTAGATCATCGGATTGAGGTTCCTCTTGATAATGTGTATTATTATGATGAAGCCTTCTAACTTGATATTAGCATTCCTTAAATAGTTTAATTCCTCGTTTTGTTTGACTTTACATACAATACTTTAACTAACTTGTTTGGCATATAGAATTTGTAGATGGACGCCAACATGGATCGCCATCATCTTTTAATTTCACGATGGATAGTCAATTATTGTAGTTTTCACCATGGTTTGTTTGCCTTTTACATATCTATATGTTTAATTTATGTTGTTGAACTTTTATATTGTTGTATATTTATTATACTAGTATATAGTTTATACTGAATATATGTATGAACATATCCAGCTTGCACACAAATGTTGTTAGTGAATATATACTCATATCATATTGTTATATCATTTATTATACTATTATACTCTTAAACTTAAAAATATATGAATGTATACTAAATATTATTAAAGTATAATAAATATACAGATCATATATGGTATAACAGTATGCTGAATAATAGTATAATATATATAACAGTATATATCGATATTGAATAATATATATAACAGTAATTTATCTAATTAAACATATCCCGGATCAACCTGCAAAGGTACAAATTCGTTCCATTCAATTGTACACACCCGTCGGATGTGATCGTATGACCAATCGTCGTGCTGACCCCATACCTAATCGTTAACGATTCCAAAAGAATCAGCTAGTATTCGATTTAAGTCTCGAGCTTCGCCTTGCATCCCACCTCCCTGAGTAGTCCAGAGCCTCCCTAAAGTCGTGCTAAGACACCACAAAGAACCGCGTATGAACGGGGAACAAATTCCCCGAAGTTGTTCACTGCTTAGGGGTTCAATCGTCTAGGGGTTTCATTCAGTCGACCGAGCCCAATCGAATGAACCTAATTATCCTACTCTTTTGTTATGGAATCTCCCTTGCCCAATATTTCCACACTACTTCATTCGACTGAACTTTTATTCAATCGGCTAAAATTGCTAGGTCTGGCAATGAACCTGGGCAGGGAGTAAATTCCCCAAACCATCGCTGATTCGCGTGTATTTTCTTCCGATGCTGCGCCTAATGAGTCAACTTTCTTCCACAACCTGACTCCACTACGTTGGACTTCCACCGGGGTTACTTTATTGATGATGTTTTAAAAGTGAATTCAATAAGTATTCAAAAAACGGTTTCGATACAAAAATCCACTCTTTGCACGAGTAGAGTTCAATAGGCGATTATAGTTGTAAGCTACTATGCTACTAAATGAAAGTTACTATGCTATAGAATCGTGTAATATGGGAAACTACTTGTGCGGAATATAAACCAAGTAAGGCAATAATTAAAGCAGTAAAGAAAATGACACCAGAGATTTTTATACTGGTTCGAACTCCCGTTCTATGCCTAGTCCTAGAATCCTTCTGGAATTAAACTAGCAACCCTCACTTAACCCGGAAGAATAGGTTTACACCGCTTGAGCAATCGAATAGGACATCTACCGCCTAAGCAACCGAATAGGACATCTACCGCCTGAGCAACCGAAAAAGACTTCTTTACAAATAACAAAATCATCTGACTGTAGTGTGCTCGTTGAATAGCACCGATAAGTCAATTAAGTACAATCTTCCTATAATCTTCTCCTTTATGATATGTAGTGTAATGTGCTTGAGAATTGTGGAAGATAAAGTGATCAACGATTAGAGAATGTAAGCAGTTTGAGTGTAGTTTGAAAATAGAGAGTAGATAAGAATTCAAGAATATTAAAATCAGTTTCAGTTAATTGTTTGTTGAATTCTGAAATCTATTTATAGAAATTAAAAAGCTATAACCATTGTCGAAAGGTAATGATAAAAAGAAACAGGTGCAACTGTTGGTTCGAAGATGTTTCTCTTCGATGAAGGGAAGTGTCTTTTCATAAAAAATAGCCACTAAAAAAATTCAGCCGACTGAATGAATTTACTCAGTCTTCTGAATTTTGAAATTCGAAAACAGCAAAAAAATAGGCTATTTTTGGCCTAATTCAGGCGGCTGAATGAAACCATTCAGCCGGCTGAAACTACAAAAAATTTATGCTTTGTTTCAGCATTCAGTGGTCTGAATGACATTATTCAGCTGGTTGAATTCTGTTGATAAGCAAAAGTTACCATTGCTCATTTGGTTAGAGCACTTGCCTTTTAAACTAGCGAACTAGGTTTGAGCCCCGCTCATTATAATTTTTGAAAACTTTATTTTTCATTTAAAATATGAATGTATATGTGTATATATCATTTTGAGAAGATTTTAACATTTGTAAACTCTAGACACGATGCTCTATGACTAATACTTTGTTCGTCACCTTCGTCTTGTCTCTATCGTGTATCTCTTCTTGTATCTCCATATACATACTTTTATCCTTTTTTGTACTATGTATCTTCATTTTAAACGTATTTGTTTCTCTCTTTTTGATGCTCATGTACCTGCAAATTAGCTTAGAGATTCTTTGGAATAACTGTATCGTTGTTGTCATTAAAATCCAACAATTTAGGTTCTAACATTCTCCCTCTTTTTGATGATGACAACTATACAATTTTTTTAAAAAATATTCATTCTATATATAAAACAATATTAATATGTTTAAAGCTCCCCCTAAGTATAACATCTCCCCCTAAGTATAATATCTCCTTCAATACGCATATGAATTTCTTCCCCTTTGTCATTATCAAAAAGAATGAGGGAATATATTAAATTATAAAATATCTTGTAAATAGCGGGATAAACTCAATATTAATTATAGAGAAAAATAAAATAGATTTTACCATATTTATTGAAGTCCATATTTCATTATAAGCACGTAATTCTATTAAACGTATGGAACATCCTTTAAAGTTCCGAAATCTATCATTTTCCTTTTATTTCTTCAAGTATCTGCAATAAATAATAATCATTTTTGGTACCCACTTACTATGTTAGGGTCCAAAGGGGTTATGTCTTGGGAAACCATACCCATCTTGGTCATATCTTAATACTGTTATATTAGCTGGAATCCATATCTTAATACTATCACACATTAGCTTAGTACTTGAAGAATAATTTCTATCATTTCTAAACAAAGTTTATTATGGCTGTAACTGGTTTTAAAACAATCTTGGTTACTAGTACTAGCACGAAAATTAGTATATAAGAATGCATATCTAGTACTATTTTTACTTTTAGCTTGTTTATAGCCTAAACCGCTTTTATCGTTATGAGAATTTGTAATTAAGGAAGATAAGATATCTTTGCCTTTGTTAAAATTTATGATTTTTGTATTTAATCTTTCAAAATTTGCTTTAGAATCACAAACTTCTTTTTGAAAAATATTATAATTAACTTTTAAAATCTCACATTCTTTAGATAATTCTAGATTCTTTTTAATTAATGCTTCATTCTCTTTTTCAAGAGACAAAATTAAAGAACTAGAATTATTTAAATAATTTTCCAAAGATGTATTTTTATTTCGCAAAACATTGATTTTCTCCAAAAGATCGTTGTTTTTTTCTACTAACTGCTCATTTTCTTTCTGTAGAAAATATTTTCGTAAAACAAGTTCATCTATGGTATTTTCAAAACATTCAGTTTGTTTTACCAAAAATTTATTTTCCTCTTTTAAATTGGAAATTTCTTACTCACAATCTTTTAACTTAGTTAAAGCAATTCTATTAACTTTATTCAAAGTTTTACAATCTGTTAATAATTCATCATGTGCTAACAGAAGATCTTTATATAAAGAATCTAAACATACTGACTGTGATTTGAGTTTAACCATGAAGCATTTGTTTGTTTGCTCCTTCGATTTTTCTTTATTGTTCTTCCTCTTCTTATTGCCTTGACTAGATCTCTTTGTAGCCATTTATTCTAAGATGTTGTTACGATCTCTAGAATCTCAGGCTCTGATACCAAATGAAGGTGCTCCGGTACCAAATGAAAGTGACTATGCTCTGATACCAAAATGAAAGGTATTATGCTCTGATACCAAATGAAAGTCACCATGCTATAGGATCGTGTCATATGGATAAACTACTTGTGCGGAATATAAACTTAGTAAATAATTAAAGCAGTGAAGAAAATGACACCATATATTTTTATACCGATTCAAACTCCCGCTCTACGCTTAGTTCCAGACTTCTTTTGGAATTAAACTAGCAACCCTCACTTAATCTGGTGGAATATGTTTACACCACCTGAGCAACCAAACAGAACTTCTACCGCCTAAGCAACCGAATAGGACTTCTACCGCCTTAGCAACCGAACATGACTTCTTTACAAATAACAAAAGTATTTGACTATAGTGTGCTCTTTGAATAGCACTGATAAGTCAATTAAATACAATCTTCCTATAATCTTCTCCTTTATGATATGTAGTGTAACGTGCTCGAGAATTGTGGAAGATAAAGTGGTTAACGATCAGAGAATGTAAGCAGTTTGAGTGTAGTTTGAAAATAGAGAGTAGATAAGAATTCAAGAATATTAAAATCAGTTTCAGTTAATTGTTTGTTGAATTTTGAAATCTATTTATAGAGATTAAAAAGTTATAACCATTATCGAAAGGTAACGATGAAAAGAAACAGATGCAACGGTTGGTTTGAAGATGTTTCTCTTCGATGAAGAGAATTGTCTTTTCATAAGAAATAACCGTTGAAAATATTCAGCCGGCTGAATGAATTTATTCAGCCTTCTGAATTTTAAAATCGAAAACAGCAAAGAAATAGGCTATTTTTGGCCTAATTCAGTCGGCTGAATGAAACCATTCAGCCGGTTGAAATTGCATAAAAATTTATGCTTTGTTTCAACAATCAGCCGTCTGAATGATATTATTCAGCCAGTTGAATTCTATTGATAAGCAAAAGTTACCATAGCTTATTTGGTTAGAGTACTTGCCTTCTAAATTAGTGACCTGCGTTCGAGCCTCGTTTCATGTAATTTTTGAAAACTTGATTTTTCATTTAAAATATGAATCTATATGTGTATATACCATTTTGAGAAGATTTTAACATTTGTAAATTCTAGACACAACACTCTATGACTAATAATACTTTGTTTGTCACGTTCGTCTTGTCTTTATCGTGTATATCTCTTTTTGTATCTCCGTATACATACTTTCATCCATTTTTTGTATCGTGTATCTTCATTTTTAATGTATTTATTTCTCTCTTTTTAACGCTCATGTACCTGCAAATTAGCTTAGAGATTCTTTGGAATAACTATATGGTTATTGTCATTAAAATCCAACAATTTAAGTTCTAACAGTAGCGACCAGTCTTCCTCTAACACGCTAAAACTGAAAGGGACAGCGGATTAAGGATCTTAAGGCTAATTTAACATTAGAGGGGGGTGAATAGTGTTAATTGGATTCTAAGACTTATATGAACTAACTTAAAAATTATGACACAAACAAATGCAGAACTTAATCATAGAACAATTACAGAATGAAACGCAGATGCGAAAAGTAAATAAAAAGTAGTAAAAGGGAAAGAACACACCGGATTTTATACTGATTCGGAGTTACCCTATATCCAGTTCTGTACCAAAGCAAACTACCTCATACAGATTTTTATTATACCAATGTCGAGATTACATTCCTTAATTTCTAAAGGCCTTGAGGTACCCTCACATCTCATGAGTCCAGAGCAAACTTTCTTGAATTACGGGCCACATGATTCCCAATTGATTTCCAGGCACAACCACACCTTATAGAGAGACTCGATAAACTTTTGATTACAAATTGATCCTATAAGTCTAAATAGCACTTTGATCTTCGATAGAGGATAGAAAATCAAACAAGAATGAGATTCTAATTTGATTCACTTAAGAATTCGGCAGAATGTCGGCATGATATTAAAAATATGAAAATTATAGAATATAGATATGTGGAGAAGAAGAAGTGAAGAAAATAAGAAATTAATTAGTTAAAAAATTCATTTGTGTAGCCTATTTGTAAAGCACCAACGGTCATAACCATTCACGATGAGATTTAAACGAATAGACACTTCTTTTGAAAATTGAAACTTTTGAATTCAACGGCCACCATGTCGACATGGGGTATCCCATGATGTCGACATCCCTATGTAAAAAACGATGTAAAATTTGTTTTTGAAAATGAAGTTTAAAGCAAGAGTTTATTTTAAGACAAAAACAAATAATATTTTAAGGCTAAAACATCTTTTGAAAAACCATTTGAAAGGATAATTTTAAGGCTAAAATACTTTGAAAAGTAGTTTTGAAAATCATTTTGAAAAACCATTCTGAAGTAGTTTTGCAAGCTTCTTCCTGCAGAATATCTCATCACATCAGGACTCGAGAACTTGTACAAAACCAGGATGCTTGTCGGTTTGTAAGCCACTTGTCGTAGGTTTGTAAGCTACTTTTCGTGGGTTTGCAAGCCACTAAGAATGTAGAAATTGGTTCCATCCCAAATGAAGTTCGGAATGAATATTTCCATGCTACCATGAAGTTTTAACACAAACTAGACACATATCTTGAAATCTTGATCTTGATACTCTAGAGTCTTCAATCTTGAGTCATGAGTCTTTATACTGACCGGTCTTCAGTAATCAATATCTGTATATACATATCTATCTAGACAATAGTGTTATATATATTTTATAATAATTTAAGTTAAAAAGGTTGTTTCCATCAAAACCAACATCTCAGTTCCTAACAATCTCCCCCTTTTTGATGTCGACACCCTGTATTATAAAATATACTTATCATACCATAACTCCTCCTATCATAACTCCCCTTTACTCCAAGCCAACTATTATTTTATAACTTCTCCCCCTTTGTCATCAACAAAAACTTCTAATTAATAAATTCCCTGAACTTAGATACAAGATAATCAACCATAATAAAATAGAATAATCCATATATAAGTGTAATAAGTGCTAAGTGCGATCATAAGTGTAATCCAAAATGTAAATCAATCATCAACCAATCACATGTACAATAATTATTCAATCCAAACATATATACAAACCATAAATTAAGTCAATCAAGTTTAAAACACACCAATCAAATCAACCAAATAACATACAGAATGACTAGACATTCCTTGGCATTTCCACCCATCCATCTTCTCCAAAGATAGGTTCTGCTTTAATGGCATCCCATTCTTCTTTGCCTTTGTCGAGAGTGACTGGTGGATTTCCTTCGAGATCGTCCTTGTTAAGGGCTGAGATCATTCAACGAAGAGCGTCAAAATGTCTCTCTTGCTCCTTAATCATCTGTATTTGACTCAATTCTAAGTGAAGCTGATTATGAAGTATGAATGTAAGAGTATTCTTAAAGGAAGTGAGAGTTTCTTCAAGATTATAACTTAGATTCTTAATCGGAGAAGCCATAATTCAAGAAATAGGAAACTATGAAAGAGAGTGATTAGAGAGGAAGTTTGACAATTCATTTGAAAGAAATAGATATAAATAGGTGACGCAGCGGATTAATCAAACAAAACTTCAATCGGTGAAATGTAACAATCGGTGAGTTGAAGATACCAAAATGCCCAAGTTCGTTGATCCAAAGATACCGAACTCTAGCTATCTCAAACACGTTGATAGCGCACTATACCGTGTTCAAAGATCTACGATTCTTCACACGTTGATCTAGCGCACTAGATTCCGTGAATCGGCTTCTACGATCGTTGAATCGAGCGCACTCGATTAACCGAAAGAGGAGATAGGAGATTACACTCAATTACCAATTGGTATGAAAGCACAAAGCTAACAAAAGGAATTTTATTCAAAAATCAACCATCTTTACAAATGACTCACACACGGCTATTTATAGCATTTACAACTCACGCCACTCTTAAGTCGTATGCGACTCGTGAAAACCCCCCCGACTCATCATAAGTCGTTGCCGACTTATTCACAACAATACGACTCAACTTATTTACATACAGCCCAATGTAACGACTCAAACCCTGACCGACTTAACAAGTACGACCTACATACAACAACTCATCCGACTCAATGCGACCGACTTATGTATATTACCGACTCACATATTACATACATGACCGATTCAAACTGTTACCGACCCAACATCATGCCGACCTACGACTCAAAGAAACACGACTTAACTCCTTGCCGACTCAACCTCCACGCGGCTTACCCTTCTTCATTAACTCGCACCCTTTCTACACATGATTCCTTAGGTCGGAAACGACTTATAAGTGAACCGTTGAGTCGTGTACGACTCATCAAGCTCGAATGATTCAGTCGTAACTTCTTCCCCTGTGGTTTGTTAGGTCGGGCCCGATCCAAGCGCCTAACCCGTAGCCGACTTAAAGCTCCCCTAACTCGTAGCTCGGCTTCACTGGCTCGTAGCTCTTTCTCCTTAGGTCGGAACTGACCTAGCTTAACCTGTGCTCGACCTAAGCCTTCCATAGGTCGTGCTGCATCATCCTCCCCTGGTTGAGAAAAATTCGACCTCGAATTTGTAAATCCTTCCTCAACAATCTCACCCCCATGATATGGAATTAAATGTTTGACGTTAATAACATCAGAAGTATAAACATCATCTGGTAACTTTAATCGATAAGCATTCTCATTGATTTTCTTCAAAACTTCAACTGGACCAATTTTCCATGCTTTCAATTTATTGTATGTTCCCATTGGAAAACGGTCTTTTGTCAACACTGCATAAACCAAATCGCCTTCGTTAAATTCAACATTTCGTCGCTTCAAATCTGCAGACTTCTTATACTTCTCATTCGATTTCTCCAATCGTTCCTGAACGATTTTATGACATTCAGTCAGCTCATCAACAAAATCAACAGCTCGTTTAACTGTCCCCTTCGACTGTGGTACTACTGCCAAATCCAACGGTCCCCTGGGTAAATTTGAATATACGATCTGAAATGGACTGAATCCCGTGCTACGATTCACTGCATGATTATGGGCAAACTCAGCTTGGCATAATTTCATGTCCCAACTCCTCAAATTATCCTGTACAAGACATCGCAACAAATTTCCCAATGACCTGTTAACAACTTCTGTCTGTCCATCAGTTTGTGGATGATAAGCACTACTAAATTTCAGTTTCGTTCCCACCATCTTCCACAAACTCAACCAAAAGTGACTCAGAAAACGAGTATCTCTATCCGACACAATAGACTCTGGTAATCCATGAAGTCGATAGATCTCCTTGAAAAATAACTGTGCTACTCGAACTGCATCCGCTGTCCTCTTGCAAGCAACAAAATGTGCCATCTTTGAAAACCTGTCCACCACAACAAATATCGAATCATTTCCCCTTTGAGTTCTAGGCAAACCCAAAACGAAATCCATGCTAATATCAACCCATGGCTTAGTCGGTACTGGTAATGGCATATACAACCCTGCATTCGTTGCTGTTCTCTTTGACACCTGGCAAATATGGCATCTCTCCACGAATCTTTCAACCTCTTTTCTCATCGACGGCCAAAAGTAAGACTGTGAAATCAATTTCAAAGTTCGATCACGGCCCACATGCCCTTCCTCGTGTAACTCTTTGACAATTTTCAACCTCAAGCTACAGTCTGGAATACACAAACGATTTCCCTTAAACAGAAAACCCTCAACCAACATAAATTCATCGGTACTCCCATCCTTCACTTTCTCAACATATTTCACAAAGTAAGGATCTTCATTAATCATCTCTGGCAATATTTCAAACCCCGTCACTTCAACCTTCATTGTCGTTAATAAATGACTCCTCCTACTCAAAGCATCAGCTACCCGATTTGTCACCCCTGATTTGTGCTTAACGACAAAAGTAAACTGCTGTAAATATGCAATCCAAGATGCATGTCTCGCTGAAATCTTATCCTGCCCCTGTAAATGCTTCAATGCTTCATGATCTGTATAAAGAACAAATTCCTTCTGAAATAGGTATTGTCTCCAATGCTTAACAGCTTGTACAACAGCATAAAACTCAACGTCATATGTACTGTATCTCATCTTTGCCCCTGACAACTTTTCACTGAAATATGCAATAGATCTCCCCTGTTGACTCAACACTCCTCCAATCCCAACCTTCGAAGCATCAGTATGCAATTCAAACAATAACTGAAAATTAGGTAGAACAAGAATTGGTGCAGACGTCAACAATTCCTTGATCTTCTCAAAAGCAACTTCCGCTTCCTCTGACCATACAAACTGTTTCCCTTTCATGCAATCAGTAACTGGAGCCATCACGCTACTGAAGTATGGTATGAATCTTCGGTAGAATGATGCTAACCCATGAAAACTTCTCACTTCTGTAATTGTCTTTGGCTGTGGCCAATTCCTGACTGCCTCAACTTTACTCTGGTCAACTTGAATACCTTCTCCTGAAACAACATAACCCAGAAATAAAACACTGTGCGTCATAAACACACATTTCTTCGTAGCAGCATAAAATTGTTCTTCACGAAGAATAATCAACACTTCCCTCAAATGTAGAACATGCTCCTCCGTACTCCTGCTGTATATCAGAATATCATCGAAATAGACCACGACAAACTTCCCAATGAATGGTCTAAAGATTTGATTCATCACCCGCATGAATGTACTAGGTGCATTTGACAAACCAAATGGCATAACCAACCATTCGTATAACCCTTCTCTCGTCTTAAAAGCTGTCTTCCATTCGTCTCCAGGTCTGATTCAAATTTGATGATAACCACTCTTCAAATCAATCTTCGAAAATATAGTTGCCCCACTCAACTGATCCAGTAAGTCATCCAACCTTGGCATAGGAAATCTATAACGAACAGTAATCTTGTTCAAAGCTCGACTGTCAGTGCACATCCTCCAAGTTCCGTCCTTCTTTGGTACTAACAATGCTGGCACAGCACATGGACTCAAACTTTCCTGAACTCGTCCCTGTTCCAACAACTCTTCCACTTGCCTTCGTAACTCCTCATGTTCCTTCGGACTCATTCGGTAATGTGGTCGATGTGGTAACACTGCTCCCGGAACAAGATCAATTTGATGTTGAATGTCTCTAAGTGGCGGTAACTCCTTAGGCAACTCCTCTGGAAAGACATCTTCGAATTCTTTCAAAATTGGCTTTGCTGCTTCTGGAATTTCAACTTCTTCACTATTCTCTCTCCCAATCAACAAAAATACTTCAGGCTCCTCTTCAACTTCTTTCACAAACTCCTTCAAAGTCAACAGAGTTTTCAATTCTTCAATCTCTTCTAGCTTGCTCTCCTTTTGTTGTTGCTTCTTAGGAACCAAAGTGATTTTAGTACCCTCGAACATGAAACTGTAACTATTGGCACGACCATCATGTTGTACTGCTCTATCAAACTGCCACGGTCTGCCCAACAACAAGTGACAAACATCCATGTCCACTACATCACACCAAATTTCATCTTTATACTTCTTCCCAATAGAAAAATTAACACAGGCTCTTCGACACACCTTCACTTCACCACCCTTCCTTAACCATGCTAACTTGTACGGTTTAGGATGCTTCTCAGTCTTCAAGTTCAACTTCCTTACTGCTTCTGTAGAAATAATATTATCACAGCTTCCCGCATCAATAACGAACTTGCAAACTTTCCCCAGAATAGTGCATGTCGACTGAAAAATATTGCTTCTCAACCAACTACAATCCTCCTCTTGCTTTGGTGTAAGACATGACCTCCTCATCATAAGATTACAACCTCATCTCCAAACAATTCTTCTTCCTCCTCAACATAAGGTATATTTGAACATTCTACCTCCTCACCATCATCCTCCTCAACTTCTGCAACCATGGTTCTCTTCTTTGGTTTCGGACATTCGTTGCTTTTGTGACCCAACTCCTGACAATTATAACACTTGAACCCACTGCTAACCTTCGCCTTCTCAGCCTCCTTCACCACTGGCTTTGAAACAGGTTTAGAGACATTAGAACTTCCACCAACACCCCTTGCTTGATTATTGGAATTAGTATACACACCACCTCCACGCCTTCCTTGTTTCTCCCAAGCCAACGCTTTCTGATGTGCCTCTGCAACTGATTTAGGATCGAACATGTTAACCATATCCTGGATCTTCATTCTCAATCCCCCAATGAATCTAGCAGTTAGCTGTTCTTCCGTTTCCATAATATCATTCCTGGCAATGAGTTGGTAAAATTCATCAGCATAATCACTAACAGACTTTGTCCCTTGCCTCAGATTCTGCAACCTCTGGTACATAAGTGATTGGTAGTTGTAAGGTAAGAAAGTAGATCTCATCAACTTCTTCATCTTATCCCACGATTCTATCTTTGACTTCCCCATTCTCTCCCTGGTAAGTTTAGTTTGCTGCCACCATGCCAAAGCTCTCCCCCTCAACCTAGTAGCAACCAACTTCACCCTTCTATGCTCAGGAACCTCCTTGAAATCAAAGATTTCTTCAACATTAGACAACCAATCTAAGAACTCTTCAGCAACCATCCCGCCTTTAAATTCTGGAATCTCCATTTTCATACCCGATTCCCATCGACGATCATTTTCAACATCCCGATAAGAATTTCGAACTTGGTCTCGATCTCGATAATGAATACTAGCTCTATCACCTTCTTCAACAAAATCAAAAGTACGTCTACATCGATCTCGACCATTATCATCCCTTCGCTCATGCATGCTTCTTTGACTATGTCTCTCTTCATCCCTATATGCTTCATGGTCAAATTCACGTTGACTTCTTCTCTCTTCATGTGCATAGTCATGATGATCTCTTCGTGATGAAATTGACGTTTCTCTTTTATCTCTACAAGAATGTGGTGATACCCTCCTCGCTTCCGTAACCGATGGCGAAACTCGGTTTCCTCCATGGTTCGAGTTTGGTGATCTCCTCCTTTGATTCAAATCATTCATCAATCTCTCCAATTTACCAATGCCTTCATCAAATTTTTCATTAATACGTTGTTCCATAAGCTCGGCTTCTTCTCTACGATACAAAGCTTCAACGTTTTGATGACGATTAGCTCTCCTTGGTGGCATGATTGAAAACTTCACAAACTTCTACAATTCAAACACAAAAATTCAAAGCTTCAACAATGCAATAAGTCACGGCTCAACAATGACTTGGCTACAATTTGTTTCGGCCTCCACTTGTCTCGGTTTGCTTTGTATGACTCAAAGTAACTCGGTCCAACACTTCAAACCTTGGCGCGCAAAACCCAAGACCAAATTCAAACAATGTCCATCACTTCGATCCAAAATGAAATGAATCAAACACTCTAATGTTGTTACAAATTCAACAAGAACACAATGAACTCCTTCAAACTTCAAAAACTTCAAAAACTTCAAAAACTTGGCTCCAAGAATCAACTTAGCTATGATTGGTTAAGTATGGCTCTGATACCAAATAATGACGCAGCGGATTAATCAAACAAAACTTCAATCGGTGAAATGTAACAATCGGTGAGTTGAAGATACCAAAATGCCCAAGTTCGTTGATCCAAAGATACCGAACTCTAGCTATCTCAAACACGTTGATAGCGCACTATACCGTGTTCAAAGATCTACGATTCTTCACACGTTGATCTAGCGCACTAGATTCCGTGAATCGGCTTCTACGATCGTTGAATCGAGCGCACTCGATTAACCGAAAGAGGAGATAGGAGATTACACTCAACTACCAATTGGTATGAAAGCACAAAGCTAACAAAAGGAATTTTATTCAAAAATCAACCATCTTTACAAATGACTCACACACGGCTATTTATAGCATTTACAACTCACGCCACTCTTAAGTCGTATGCGACTCGTGAAACCCCCCCCCCCGACTCATCATAAGTCGTTGCCGACTTATTCACAACAATACGACTCAACTTATTTACATACAGCCCAATGTAACGACTCAAACCCTGACCGACTTAACAAGTACGACCTACATACAACAACTCATCCGACTCAATGCGACCGACTTATGTATATTACCGACTCACATATTACATACATGACCGATTCAAACTGTTACCGACCCAACATCATGCCGACCTACGACTCAAAGAAACACGACTTAACTCCTTGCCGACTCAACCTCCACGCGGCTTACCCTTCTTCATTAACTCGCACCCTTTCTACACATGATTCCTTAGGTCGGAAACGACTTATAAGTGAACCGTTGAGTCGTGTACGACTCATCAAGCTCGAATGATTCAGTCGTAACTTCTTCCCCTGTGGTTTGTTAGGTCGGGCCCGATCCAAGCGCCTAAACCGTAGCCGACTTAAAGCTCCCCTAACTCGTAGCTCGGCTTCACTGGCTCGTAGCTCTTTCTCCTTAGGTCGGAACTGACCTAGCTTAACCTGTGCTCGACCTAAGCCTTCCATAGGCCGTGCTGCATCAATAGGAGTAGAAAGTCGTTTGAAATGAATAGACACAAGTTAGTTACATGAAAATAAAAGAGGCATTTCACTAGAAGGACAAACTTTGCAGTCCAATTAGTTTCTAGGACACATATCGATAGAAATTAATTTCAAGGCCAAAATTAGCAGAATAATTTCTTTTAAGGACCAAGTCAGTAGTCCAATTACTTTCAAGGACATAATTTCATAGGTTTTTAGGCCTTAGAAACTAATTATTCTGCATTTTGTCCTTAAAAGTAATTATTTCAGTTATGTGTCCTAAAAACTAATTGCACTTGCTAAAGAGGACCTTGTGGCTAATTTCCACAAAATAAATTTTGAAAGTGTAACTATTTTCTATCCGTTGGATGTCGACATAGGGGATGGCGTATGTCCACATGCCTCTGCCTAAAATGACATTTTGCTTTGTTTTGAATATTATGAACAAATCTATTAAATTAAAATTTGTATAATATAAAAACAAGAAATTACAGAGACAGTGAAGTTGAATATTAGGAAATGAAAGATTTCATTAATAATTTTAGTCAACATCACATAAGATAATATAATATTAACTAAAATAAAGAAAATAAAAAGAAAGAACTTAAGATAACATGAACTAAAACTAGTTAGATGAAGATGAAGAAGATGACAGTCCAAGCTTTCTACTAATTTTTCCGAAGAACTTGTCGATTGTAGTGGAAATCTTATCCATTTTCTTACTCATTGATCTTTTAAGTGTCTTTTGATTTTCCACTATAATTCTTTGATTATTGAGAATGGTCTTATTGGATGGATTAGTGGGATTAGTAGGATATTCAATACTTTCTAAGGAGGTTTATTGATCTTCCTCTTCCTCCTCTTCAATTTCCATTCCTTCTTCTTCCTCCTCTTCTTCTTCTTCCATTTCTTCCATCTCTTCATGAGAAAGTCTTTCTTCCTTTTTCGTAAGCTTTTCATATGGTTGAAACACTAATGGAATTTGCATAAGGGAAATGTTTCCATGGTTGAACACTTTTTTAGTTATAAATTCTTCCCTTTTGAAATCAACTCCAAAGTAATTAAAATCCGGGTGAGATAAATTTCATGATATAATGTGTTTTCACCCATAGTAAAATTCTTAGGCCTTAGCTCATCCAAAATAACTTGAGCTCAATTAATATCATAATTTCCAAAAATTGCAAAAAGAGCTTTGCAAATTTTCAAAGTCGGGTTGTTGTAGTTTCCCGATCTTGGTATAAGAGTGTGTTGGATAAGAAGATCAAAAGTTTCTTGCTTTTGGACGAAAATAACGATTTTTGATTTTGAAATTGTCATCCCCTTCAAAGATGTGATGAAATATCTCTCGATCATTTTCATTGATTTGAAATTCCAAGAGATTCATTCCGGTATACTTACATCCCAAAATATTTCCCAAAATTTCACAATCCAAAACAATTTGTGTTCCTTTAACACTACTCCAAATTTGTCCTTCTTCCCTATCATAAAAATCACGATTCAAATTCGTATAAATCATCTTAACAAGATTTGGATAACATACAAAATCATTTTGTTTGTTATCAACTAAAGTAAGAATAGAACATTGTTGAAAAAGATTTTCAATTTCATAAGAAGGAAAATCTTCAAAAATAGCAAATTTTCCAGTATGAATTTTACCAAAGTTTACATAGTTAATGTAAGCTTTTATATCTTACAGGTTATTAAAAAGAAAGTTTTTGACAGATTTTGGAAGCTAAATGGTGTTAGGAGTGCTTGAAGAGGCCATTAAAGAAGTTTAAGAGGAGTTGAAGATAATGAAGATAAGTTTGAAATTTGAAATAAAAGTGAAAAGTGATGATAAAGAGAGTGGGATAAATAGAGATTCTATAGACATGTTCTCTGGACAAGAGACATCTTTCCAGAGCATTGAAGTTTGTGAAAATGTGGAGGAAAATTCAAAAGTTTGAATTCAAATTTTGAAATCAAATTCTGATGGGCATGTTGACATAGGGTATCCTGGTATGTCGACATGTGCCTATTGAATCAAAGGACAAGTTTCTATTCCTAATTTCTAATAAATACATATATTATATCCTATATTATAATTATATAATTCCTGTAATTCCTGTAATAACATTAGATATAATAATACTTAAATATTAATAATTTAATATTTAGAATATTATCAAAATAATATTATGTTTTTTATTTAAAATTCAACTTTCAAGGGATAAATTTGAATTTAAAAATTCAAGGAATTTTAAAAAGAATCAAGCAAACAAACAAGCATCCATTCAAACAAGAAAAATTAAAAATAATGTAAATGCTTACCTATTTTTAGATCCATACTCCCATCATCATCCGATTCATGAATATCAGTGAAACACAGATTTGAATTATCCGTCTTCTTTTCATCGTCACTGGATGATGAGTCTGATTCATCAAGAGTTGCTGTGTATGCTTTCTTTCTTTTCCTGGATGTGTCATTGTTTGAGGAAACAACTGTTTATCTGGATACGGACAATCTTTTCTATGATTGCCGACCTTATTGCAATTGTAGCATCTATCATTGTTGACGTTCTCCATATTATTTCTGGAATTCCTTTGATCTTTCTTTTGTAATTATTCATTTTTCTATATATTATGTTTATTTTATTTTAATACAATGAAGAATATATATATATATATATATATAACTTTATTGAGGTAGCATAACAAATTATATGTATGTTAATTGCTCAAATTTATTTACTATCATCATTGTTTGTGTTGGGGTTTAGGTTTATGAAGAATTGGGTCAAGGAAAATTGAGACGAGGGATTTCCAAAGTGGTTGACTGATCGGACCTACTTGATTATCTATGCATCTGCAGTAATAATTTACCAGTCCTTGCCCCTGGTAACAAACTTTTTTCCTCATTTGTTTGGCATGGGAAAATGATCCATTGGCGTTCGAAGCATTATAGGCCAATAGCTAATTACCCTCTTATAAAACAGTGCGTAATTTATGCGTTGCATACGATAAAATTGTACAAGCACCATATTCATAAATATTAATAAAAATAGAAATTATTTACTTAGTATATGGTAAATATGTTGTCTTATCGGTTATAAATCAAACTTTTTTATCACTATTTATGTATATAACATTTGTTAAGTGAATTATGTATTTTTATATTCGAATGAAAATTTGATTTCACCATTTTGTTAATAAGAATCATATTGAAATTAGAAGCTTTTAAAGACTTGTTAGAAAAATTAATAATTATTATTTACTTGAATTTATTTAAACATTTTATGTTTAAGTATTAAATTGATTATTAATTTAAATATATACACTTAAATGCAAAATAATAAGTTTGAATCAAAAAGAACTTTTGTGGTCAGTATTATAAAAAATGTAGGTATTTGAGTGTAAAACCATTTGAAAGCCTGTCTTTCGATACCATTGGATTTAATTTAAAACATATCTTGTTAGGTCTAAGTGAATATATGCGGAAGTACCCCTTCCAAAATCATTAAAAAGAGTTTAGAGAAAAACAGATGGCTTCAGTGCCATCCATTCGAAAGCTTAAAACATTTAAGTAAAACAACTGAAGGACAGCGTCAAAACACCCTTTCGACACCATTGCCTTCCAAACCTTTGAACCCATTTGAAAACATTTAGGAAGTGACTTAGTATAAGCTTAAACAAAAGCTACCCTTCGAAAGATTGATGAATTCAATACACTCGAAAAGTAGAAGAACGGCAGCAGGGTTTCGACTAGTTCGAAACCACTTCTTTTGAAATCATTATTTTGTAAATAAAGGAACTCATTCAAAAGCTTATACTTTAAATCCTAAGATGATAACCTCCTTCGAAAGCTATTTAGAAAACCCCTTTCGAAAGCTATTTAGAAAACCCCTTTCGAAAGCATATGTTTTGAATCCTTCGAAAGCTTTTAGTAAAACGAAGCAGGCGCTTATCTTTTTGAAAACAAGGCAAAGGTTTTGACCCCATCGGAAGCTATGCTTTTGACACTACGCCTTCCGTATTCCTCCAATCCACTACGTACCAATGTAGTTGATACAATGTGTATTGGTTTCGTTTAGTTGGTTTCGACCTAATAGGTTTTGACTTGATTGAAGGCGGAAGCTATGAGTCGAAAGGTGCTTCTCATAGAGGCGGAATCTACTTTTCTGGGTAAACCTGATTTAATGCCAATTAAAGAAAACACTTTCTAACTAACATGCCTACTTGTAAACAAGTGGTTGATTGCCTCAACTTTCAAATTCTTTATAAAAATAATTTCCGCATAATTTCAGATCTAAATCAAGATTAATTTAGCAATCAAGCCCTTCAATTAAGCAAAACTAGTTATGCAAATAAGTCCTTTCTAAAATAATTTAATTTCCGTAGCAAATCTCTTCGGAAAAATCCTCAAAAATTACAGAAATCCACTTTCAATATATTATCTAACATATATTATTCAGGCTCAAATTCTCAATATAATTTTTAAAATAAATTTCTAAACCCAATTAACCATATTTTCCATTGAAAATTCATATTAAATTTTCCATGGCTTGGAAAATTACAAAAATTAAAACCCATCTTCAAAATCATATTTTACAGAACATATAATTTTTCCACTGCACTAGAACATCATTTACAATTGGTTTTCCCCTAAAACCGTATAAATCCTTATTTAAATATTTTGATTTAAATCATTCACATTATAATTCAAGCATATCATCGTCCAAAACATCGTAAAAATGAATTTAATCATAAATCCTAAAACATATGATCATAAAAAAATAGAGATGGTACAAATTATTATTCACCTTGAATATGATAAGGAGATTGAATTGAGACTAAGATTTTTTTCTCCTTGCTTTAATTTCGAAGCTTTAGATTGAATTTCTCTTACTTTCTTCCTTGTAATGGTCGGCCTTGCTTAGATTTACGTTTGCATTTCGTTTTTGTATAATGACATGAAAGGGAAATTGAAACGTGAATGGTGCAAGGAATGAAAATATATAAGGTAATGGAAATAGGGTGCAGTAATTACCCTTATGTTTACTTAATTAACATTTACCCATTTATAAGCCCATTTAAGTTATTAAGCTCGACCCTTAGTTTTATTTTCAAATCTCAATCTCCTTATCTCTTGTAATGACCCGTATTTTTGATAATTAAAAATATTAAATATAATAATATTTTGGGATTTAATATTGTCAAAAAAATAAAGTTTACGATTTATTAATGAAAAAAAGGTTAGAGTATATAACTTGATCTTAAATGAATTCTAAAAATGACAAGTTCAATGAGGTAAGGGTGGTAGCACAAATTAGAATATAATTTAGTGTTATTGATTTGAATACAATCAATAACTGTTTGAATGAAAATTTAACTGATTGTAAATAATAAATGTTAATAAAGAATGAAATGATTGTTTATTTCTAAATCAAATATAAATGTAATGTTTATTTTGGTTATAATTATGGGCTTTAATAGGGAATAAAATAAACAATATAATTTATTAAAGGAGTCATATGTCATTTAATTGAAATTGGTTTTAGCATTGATAAGTAAATTTATTAACCTTTATTTATAAATAATAATTTTATAAATGTGTTTAAAAGATTAAGATGTAACAATTGTTCTATTTCCAAATGTGTTTAAAAGATTAACCCTTATTCATTTCTTATTTCATAAATCTCTTCCTCTAACTTTCCATTCCAAAACGCGCTTGCATTATTTTTTTTGCCTGAACTTTTCTCTCTCTTCTAAAAAAATGTGAGCAACTTATTTTCATGAAGCCAATCTTTTCCATTTGTTTGCAAATCCATTTCCTAAAGCCTCCTTCCTCCATGCATGAACCATCGTGTCATTTTTTCCATTGATTCTCCAGGCTTTAGAAACACGAGTATGCTTCAAAATTCTTAACATGAGTAACTAATTTGTTTTTTATTAAAATATGTGTACATGTTTTTTTATTTCATTTTCATAATATTCTTGTAACTTGAATATCTTTTTTATACGAACTCTGATTGAAGTGCGGTTTCTTCTGTTGGGTTCGTATCAGAACTTCGGACAATATGAAACTGGTTTGGTTGAATTTGGAGACCGTTGGACTTTTAGGCTTCTATTGGATTTTCAATGGGATTTAAAATCAAAGGTGAGTGTTAAACTCACTCATGCAATACTAAAATTTCCATTGCAAGTTAAATCAAATTTATGATGTAATATGTAAATATTTGATTGTTGATTTGAATTTACATTTGAATTGACATTAAATTGAATTGAAATTAAATTCATATTGAAATTTAATTTCTAGTTTAACACCCCGACAATTGATAACTAGTAACTATCATGATATATTGGTTGATTTGGATGTTGGTTGAAATAGGTGCTTATTGGTTGATATATCGGATGTATGGTTGTTTATTTATCTTGATATATCCTTTTTATCATCTTGTATATTATTGACATTAATTAAATGGTCGTTTGAATCATTTTAAAATCGTATAACTATAACAATTAAATTATGGTTTGAAATGATATATACCTGTACAATTGAATTTGTAAAAATGATCATTTAGACACGGGGTAGAAAATTATATACGGATACCGAATTTGATTAAATTGAACAATTTTTAAAATCTTGAAGTTGGATTGACTCGAATGATATTGTTTTAAAGGAAATAATAATTTGGATTTATATGATTTAATTATATCCTAATTTGAGCTTGAAAAGTTGAAATTGAAACTGCTTAATTAAAATTGTTTAAAGGATTTAACCTAGAATCCTAAAGCTAAAATTGAGATATGATGTAAATGTATCAGAATTGAACCTTTTGAAAGGTCTAAGTTTTAATTTAAATTTTGGATTTATTTTTGTTAACGTGAAAATCAGACGCTAACACCCCAGTGTAGATTGAAGTTGAGCGAAAGCACCACCCGTGAACACGAGAACTAAAAACAAATAGAAAAATCACAGAGGAAGCAGAAAAGACAACAGTTTTTATAGTGGTTCGGCTTAAGGTAAGCCTACGTCCACTTTAATTCTCTTTATTGCTGAATCAATTACAACTTTACAACAATCTTCAATTACAATTCTGACGAGACAAACAACCAGAACTTTGGTGGAGAAGAATTCTTCGAATCCATGTAGATTGCGTTAGATTTTCCCTCGAAGTTGGTTGAGATGCCTTTCGAACTTGAAGTGTCGAGTGAGTCGAGAATTCAGCAGAGTATTGGCGCTTAAAGAGATTGGCCAAAAGTCCCTTTCATGTTTGAGGTAGGTTGGTATTTATAGGAAAATCTCCCTCCTTAGGTCGTAAGCCGTGACCGGTCTAAGGTAATTTATGGCCGGTCTAAGGTAAGTCGTGGCCGACTCATCTGGCCCCTCCGTGGTTTCACAAAGGTTCCCTTGCACAAGTCCTAGGTTGCCTCCGAGTCAACTTCACCTCTTCTCAGTAATAAGGCATCAAGCTTATATTCGGTGGCTTTAGGTTGTGGACGAGTTAACTTGGTAATTCGCAAGTCACGGTCCAACTGGTAAGTCCTGGATCGTATACGAGTTAAGAGGCCACTGTGTCAAGTATCTGCATTGAACTTACCTTCCTTTGCTTAGGTCGTGACCGACTTAACATTGGTCATAGGTCGGCCGCGACTTAGGTCGGTAGCTATCTTGGGTCGGCGTTCTTTAAGTCTTAAATTGGTACACATGTTAGAGCATTGGGTCGGCACCTCTCTTAAGTCGGTATCCCTTTTCGGTCTTAGGTCGGCATTCCTGTTAAGGTAGTTAGGTCGGCAACCAGTTAGGTCGGCAACCAGTTAAGTCGGCAATCTCCCTAGACTGTTAGGTCGGTATCTATGTTGAGTCGGTAGCCTTTTTGAAGTATTAGGTCGGCATACTTGTTGAAGTGTTAGGTCGGCATATCCCTTAGGCCTTAGGTCGGTAACCCTGTTAAGCCTTAGGTCAGCATCTCTTTGAGTCTTAGGTCGGTATCGTTTCAAGTCGCTGAGTCAAAACCGAGGCGGAGTTAACAATTGCCCCTCGAAGTATACGCCTACTGGTTAGGTCGTGTGCTTCGATATCCTCTAACTCGTCCACTCTTTAGGTCGGTAGGTCGTGTACGACCTAACAGTTTGGTCACACGCGCCGCTTCAGGTCTCTCTACTATAAGTCGCATATTCTCTCCTTTCTTCTCATTACTTACTCTCTTGCTTCTGCCATTAAAGACTTTCTCAAGCTCCAAAAGGCGATTCCATTCCAAACAATCACCGATAATCTTTGTTGTTTATCACGTAAGTAAAACCTGCTCTTCTCTTGATCCCTTATCGATTCACGAATTCTATTCAAACCGAACCCACCTCTTGCGTGCTGCTTTACTGCGAACCTCATTGCGCCAGCAGTTTGTGAGCTCGAGTTTGCTTGGTTTTGGCTCTAAATGATCGACGAGATGATGGAGATGGTGTATTGCTTCTGGCTAGTTGATTTTGATTTGCGTTAGGATGGCTAAGCATTGAATTTGGGTGATTTTGAACTGACTTAGTGGATGATCCGATATCACGAATGAGACAGCGTGAATGGAGTGAGGGTTTTTTGTGGATGGAGCGGCTAGCGGGTTAACGGGTTGAAGGGAATGAGATACTGACTTGGACGTGACCCAGTGATTTTGGGTGACCTAACCGTTGGCCGACCTAATCCTTGAATCGTGGCCGAGTTAACCATTGGGGGAGAAAACTGCTGACCTAATCTTCTGCCGATCCAACCCTTAAAATGTTGGCTGACTTAACCCTTAAACCGTGGCCGACTTAACCCTTAAACCGTGGCCGAGTTAACCCTTGGGGAATTTCACACTACTTTTTGAACCGGAGCCTTTACCCTTCCTACTTCTTATAACTTAAATAGCCACCGATCTAATGAATTAGAAACTTAATCTTCATTTGCGAGACTCCTTGGGTCGCCGTCGAGTTAATACTTGGATGCCCAACTCGAGTTCTCACTTGAAAGCATAGTTCCAATTTGAATTCTTAACTTAATCTACTGGACTGAACTGCTTAAATCGTGGATTATTTTAATTTTGCTTCCTTATTCCACAGACCACATTAACTCATAGGCTAACAACCTGCTGAAAACAACAATCGCAAAAACCAAGGCGAATATACTGCCATTGACTGCCCACATCAAATGACAGATTAGTCGACATAAAGTAATCAACTTAAATACACTGTATGAAATGCTGTGAATAAATCAACTAAAGTGAAGTATTAATGCAAAGCATCGCTAACTTGAACTGATTTGTTTGCATCAACATTACACTTGCATATTAAAACAATGAACTCTGGACTTTATAACTGGCAAATACTTGCTAGTTTTCATTCCAGTTACATTTGCTTATTGCTTGATTGATTTTACACAACACTCCACACACTTTAGGAAACGTGCACCTTCATGTTTGAATATCCAGTTGTTTGTGTAGAATGACTTCCCACCAAGAAGAAGAAGGGGTAGCTTAAGCTGAAGAGACCTTCCCGATAGCTATTCCCATAGAGAATCCTCCAGAGAGAACTCCGACTATCCTAACTCCGAGAGCGTTTATTCAGCTACGTACACAATTTGGTTTTGCTGAAAATGATGCTCTACTTCCCGGACCGAATGATACTGCCGACAGTCCTCCCCACGGTTTTGTTGCAGTCAATCGTCAAATGTGCTTAAGCGGGGCGATTCCTCCTTTCAACGACTTCCTCCGAACCCTTCTCCTTCGGTTGACAATCTCTCCATTTCAACTTCATCCTAATGGCTATGCCACCTTGATGGGGTTGTGTGTTTTGTTCAGGAGAACTCTTGATCGCTTGCCGAGTTTTGAAGAAATTCGCTACTTATGCTCGTTTGCAAAGAGTAAAGACCATCCTTCCCTCATTATCGTGAGAAGTGCTAGAAATCGCAAGCTTATTTCTGATCTTACAGAAAGCGTTCACGGATTTTTGAACCAGTTTTTCTTTGCTCGCTACCCCCCAGAGTTTTATGCCATCTGGAGAGTAGGAAGTAAGATTACATGTTTCTATTTTCTCCATTTCCAAACTTTTCCGAGATCCGAATTATCAATTGCTAATCTCATTCTTTGCTCTTTTCAGCACTTCCTCTCCCTTCTAGAGATCCAATCCATAAACAAGTTTTTGAAAGACTGAGTGCCGTTGCCGTAGAAGAGAGAAGTGCAAAGTTTTTGTTGAGGGATGAATTTTTACATCAGTACGGGCTTTTACACATCTCTCGCTCTACACATCCACATGATATCCCAGACTCCCCGGCTAGATCATCAGATGCTCCGGTTTCTTCCGACGCACCCGTACCAAAAGATCCCGCTTCCGAAGCTTCTTTAGTGAAATGCTCTACTACTGTCGATGTTGCGGGGTCCTCTGGCAAACTCACACTTGCCCCAGTTATTGAGGAAGAAGAGCCTCAGGGATCTCCCCAACGTTCACAAAAGTCTGGCGAAGAAGCCAGGAAAACAAGCCCTGTTAGGCAGAGCGGGGACGACACTTTCGAAGGGTTGAGCGACCTCTTTGCCACCTCACAGGAGATGTTTAAAGACGATCCTGTCACTCCTAGGGTTTCTTCTTCAGTAGTGGAAGCGACTTCTTCTTTGCAACAAGCTCCGTCGACCCAAGAGTTGACGTTAACTACTACCCCCACGATTATTCCGCAATCAAAGAGTGGTTCGTGGTTTGATGCGCGTAGCTTGCACATTATACACGCTTAGAATCTTTCGGCACTTCTATACTCCCAACTCTTTGTACTTTGAAGATTCTAAAGTTATGCTTCTTTTTTCTGAAGACTTTTAAGACTTGTCTCTCTTTTTTATTTCAGATTCTCCGATGGGACGCAGCGGCTCTTACTATGACGACTTCCAGCGCTACGGGAGGCGTAGTCAATATGACTATTGGCGCTACCTTCCCGTTCATAAAGAAACCGATGAAGAGAGAGCTGCCCGAAAGGCTCAGGAGAGGAGGGCTCAAGAAGAGCGTTATGAGAGAAAAGAAAGGGAGGAGCACCATGATTCTTCTCAGAGAGGCGACGATTCTCACAAGAGAAAATCGCATGATGATCGGGGAAAAAGCCACATAGTTGAGGACCCAAGCAAACGTGCTCGGCATGGTGAAAAGCATGCTTCTACAACTCCTAAAAAGGTCACTGCCCCTGTCTCACTTGACATTCCTTCTGGCTCTCCCGCTCTCGGAAAGACAGACATTCAGACAATAATCAGCAGGCCTAAATTTCAAGTTGGATCAGGCCCGGCTACTTTGCAAAGCCGGTTCCCACACTGGTGCCTGAAGGGAGTGCGGTTCGATCTTGACTTGATCCCTATTGACAAGCCTGCCATGCTGCGAAATCTCGATGCCGTCAGGCTTGATATTGAAAGGATGTCGAACTGGCAAAAGCTTGTTGATGAGCTTCAAAGGGTCAACCGTGCGAATATAGAGGCCATGCTTACTATGGAGAATGATAAGGCCGAATGGCAGAAGGTTCTTGAGCAGCATGATACCGAAATGAGGAGCATCACTACTTACAATGAAGAGCTTGAAGCGAAAGTTGAGGAACTTAAACAAGCGTTTGCCACTTCTTCTACCACATATACTCAAAAATAAGAAGTACTTCAAAAGCAAGTTCGTGATGCTCACGCCGCTCAGCGACATGCCGAGGCACAACTTGAAGCTGAGCAAAAAACAGCGGGAAGGTATCGTGCTGAGGTTACAGAGTTACGGGAGAAAGTCAACTCTCAAGAGGCGGAAATTCAAATGCTAAAGCTTCAACTTTCCAAAACTGAAAGAGAGCGTGATGAGGCCATTGTCGGTAGAATTGCAGCTGAAGAATCTCATGAGGCAACGAAGACCAACATCAGCTCGACACTGTTTGACTTCTACCTGCATAGCGTCTTGGGGCGCGGTGGTCTCGCCTTTCTAGGTCCCAAGTATGAAATTACTCTAGCTGAAGTGTGGGAGGCCGCACTTGATATGCTTGGTGCTACAGGTGCTGGCTATGTCGAATCAGCTCTTGAGGAGCATTACTTGGATGAAGATGCTCGCGCTGCTCTCGCCAAGGGAAAAGAACAACTTGCAAAATTAAGAGCTGAAATGGCAGTAGGGGAACATTTAGGAAAAACTATCTCAACTGCTCTAGTTCAGCCTTCTCCTTCGGCCGAAATCGACATTATCGGCTCCAGTTCTCATTCTCCATCCCCTACTAAAGTTACCACTGAGATCACAAGCATACAGGGTGGAGATGAAGGCGACGAGAGTGCTGAAGCATAGGCTTACGAGGTTGATATCAGGAAGCCGACTTCTCCAGGTAACTCTACTGTCAATCTTGCTCAAGTAGACTGCTCATTTGTTTCTTACGAGCTTGATGAGCTTCTTGACTATTTCCTGAATCTCAACGAGCCTTTATCTCCTCTTTTTACTGACTTTAACCTCTTTTCTTCTGTAGAGAAAGCATCGAGCATTGTTCAAACTTCCCCTCCTCCAATTATTCCTCCTTTGGTTCTCCAGGTCACTCCTCCGTCCGCCTCTCAACCCGGGTCGCAAGAGGAGCAAATAGAAGCTCTTCATGGCTTAGATGATCTTATTGCTTCTCAAGAACATGGGGGAGAAGGGCTTGGAGAAGGCAATGAGTCTCCAGAGCGAACCACTTCTGATAACATAAAAGTATCTGCTCTTGTTACCCCGGGAAGTGAGTCTTCTTCAAGGAGGAGGAGGAAGCGTGCCACTTCCAAGAAGAGAGGGAAAGATATTCAGGAAGCGAAAGTTGATCCGGCAGTAATCCTTTCTCCTTCATCCCCGACTCTCCCAAGCCATCCTGAAAAGCTGCCTATTAGGTCAGGTGAAGGCTCTAAGGGTGGTGGCAAGAAGAAGTAAGGGGTCCTGTTTCGACTTATTTTTACTTTTTTCTTTTTGCATGTACTGGACGGAGATTGTGCGGGTACCGGCCCCCGCTTTTCTTTATTTTGAAACCTGTACCTGTACAAAATTTTGACAGTGTTGAATAAAATGATTCTTTTTGTTTGTACAAACTTCTGTCTGTATTTAAGAATGCATTTACTATTCATTTTTGTACAAGTTTCTTTATATGATATTGCAGTGAGCTTGTGGTATGTTGTTCGAGCGTAATTTTACCAATGTAGTTATACCATGTTGTATGTGGCTATACCATGTTGCCCCTATACCATAAGCTCGTTGCAATATTTTATACTTTGAGGGGACTTGTACTCTTATTTTCTGGAGAATAGTTATTCCATATTTGGAGGAATATTATCTTGTTAAAAATAGAGTACAGCTCCCTCCATATGAGTTTTTTTTTTACGCTTTATCCTTCGAAGATATCACTTTTCTTTTGTGCATACACTCGTTTTACCAAGTGAATTCTTCTATGTAGTAAAGCGGGCCTCTGAAGGGCACTTTAACTTCTTTTTGAGGAAGAGTATTTTCCAGAATAGGTGAATCATTCTTCCTTTGAAAGTTAAAGTGTGCCTTCAAAGAGGGCTTCTCTTTTTTTTTTTTACGCCTCAATAAAGGGCTTTCTGATTTTTGCTTTGCGTTTCTGACGAAATGCTTCTTTGAAAAGTTGTACCTCTGAGGAGGGCTTTTTCACGTTTCAACACTTGGAAGTTTTATTTCAATCTCGGTGAAACGTGTGCCTCCAAAGAGTTGTGCCTCCGAGGAGGGCTTTTCACGTTTCAACACCTGGAATTTATTTCAATCTCGGTGAAACGTGTGCCTCCGAAGAGGTCTTTCTGTTCGATTGTGCCTCTTGGAGGAGGTCTTTTTGTCTCTGCCTCTGGGAAGAGGTCTTTTTTGTTTGATTGTGCCTCTGGGAAGAGGTCTTTTTGTTTCTGCCCCTTGGGAGAGGCTTTTATTTTTCCCTGTTCGCTGGGAAGCGGGCCTCCGAAGAGGGCTTTTCACATTTCGTCTCACGGGAGTGTATCACCGATCATGGTGAAATGTGTGCCTCTGAGTAGGGTTACTGCCTGGAAGTTTGGAGTTTCTTCCTCTCGGTTGGACGGATTCACGGGAGTGTATCGACCGATCAGTCCGCAACTTTGTATCGAGAAAGATCTCTCTTTTTATGGTTTGGCCCACTCGAGGTCTTTTAGCATTTCAACTGTGGTGAAATGGGCCTCCGAAGAGGGCTTTTCACGTTTCAACACTTGGAAGTTTTATTTCAATCTCGGTGAAACGTGTGCCTCTGAGTAGGGCTTTTGCCTGGAAGTTTGGAGTTTCTTTCTCTCGGTTGGACGGATTCACAGGAGTGTATCGACCGATCATTCCGCAACTTTGTATCGAGAAAGATCTCTCTTTTTCTGGCAAGGCCCGCTCGAGGTCTTTATCCTCCGAAGAGTTGTGCCTCCGAAGAGGGCGTGTGCCTCCGAAGAGGTCTTTTGCTGATTGATTCTTGCTCGCCCATGTCTCTTTGCCATCGATTCATGTTGGCGATCCCCGTTGTCTTTTGCAAGTGTTATCACTTTTTAGTTGCCAATAATTTCCCTTATCCAAAGAAATATACTTCATAGTTAAGCGAGTTGGTGGTGGTAGACACAGGCTATTTAACTGGTTGTTTATTTGTTCAAACATTTGCAGTTAGTTAGAAATGGTCCACTTCCATCCGCATTGCTAACTTTTGTTCGAAGCACTTCTTTTGTAGGATTTGAGTATGGAAATTTTGAATGGTTTAGTGTTTGCTTGCTGAGTGATGTTGGAGATCGCTTGGTCTTGCGATGGGTAAACTTTGCTTTTAAGGCCTGCATTATTAAATCGACATTTTAGTGACACAATTAACGTATTTTATATGTCGAAATAAAACAAAGCAGTTTATAATAGTAGAAAACACAAGATTTATAGTGGTTCGGCCAAAAGCTGGGCCTACATCCACTTTATAGCTTTTCATTATTCACTTGCTTTACAATTGCTTTCAATACAAGAATCATATATTTGTAATTCTTTTACAACATTTCAGCAAAGCTTTCAAGTAAAATAGGGACGCAAATGATTGCTGTTCCAAGCTCTTGGGATTGGCTCTCCTTCGACAGTTGTGAGTTTGAATGTGCCATCAAGAAGTTTCGTGCCTATAATATATGGCCCTTCCCAGTTTGGCCCAAACACACCTACGGCTGTCATAATTCTCTTCAGGACTAAATCCCCAACTTCAAAGCTGCGCTGACGAACTTTGGAATTGAAGTGCCTGGCTATTCTTTGTTGATGAGCTGCAATTCTAAGCCTCGCCTCTTCTCTTCTTTCGTCAAGGAGGTCAAGTGCTTCCAGTTGCAGTCTATCATTCTCATCTTGATCAAAATGGATCCTTCTGTGTGATGGGACTTCAGTTTCCACTGGAATCATCGCTTCCGATCCGTATGCCAATGAAAATGGAGTATGTCCAGTCGCAGTTTTGTGGGTGGTTCTGTATGCCCATAGTGCAAGCGGTAACTTATCGACCCAATCACCTTTTTCTTTTTCCAGCTGCTTTTTGATGGTTGATTTGATGATTTTGTTTACTGCTTTCACTTGCCCGTTTGCCTGCGGATGAGCCACTGCTAAGAAGCTTTTTCGGATCCTGAATCGTTTGCAGAAATCTTGGAACTCCTCACTTTCAAACTGAGTACCATTGTCTGTGATTATCTTCTGAGGCACACCATACCTGCAAATGATATTTTTAGTCACAAAACTTATCATTTTCTTAGAGGTAATAGTAGCCAATGGTTCGGCTTCAGCCCATTTAGTGAAGTAATCAACAGCAACGATAGCATATTTAATCCCCGATTTGGCAGTCGGCAAAGGCCCAATGAGATCTATTCCCCAGATGGCAAACGGCCACGGACTGACCATTTTTGTTAGCTCAGTGGAAGGTGCCCTAGGAATTTTAGCGAATCTCTGGCATTTATCACACTTTCGGGAATAGTCAGCGGCATCCTGATTAATTTCTGGCCAAAAGTATCCATAACGGAGGATTTTCTTTGCTAAAGTTTGACCACCTGTATGATCCCCACATTCCCCTCCGTGTACTTCAGTTAGAATTGTCTTAGCTTCTTCCTTTGTCACACATCGGAGTAATGGCATTGAAAATCCTCGTCTGTACAAACGACCATCTTGAACTATATATCTGGAGGCTTTTCTCATCAGCTTCTGTCGTTCTTTTGAACTTTCTGGCAAAGAACCATTGAGCAAGTATTCAAGTATCGGAGTCATCCATGAGTCTTGTTCTTGGGATACATTCATAATCCAATCAACATCCATTTCATCTGTACTTGGAACTGTCAAGACTTCAACGGGAATTAACCCCAATAGTTGAGCTTCACCAGTACTTGAATACTTTATGAGAGCATCCGCCTTCATGTTCTCCTCTCGGGGTATATGGTTTATTGAATAACGGTCAAAATCTTGAAGGAGCTCCCAGGCTTTTGATAAATAGGCGGGTAGATTCCCTCCTTTAGCTTGAAATTCCTTCCTGACTTGGCAAACAATGAGTTGAGAATCACTGAAGATTTGCAACGCCTTGATGTTTAGTTCTTTAGCGATCCTCAAACCAGCGATGAGAGCTTCATATTCAGCTTCATTGTTTGTCGAAGGGAACTCTAGTCTCAGCACATAACATAGTGATCGCCCTTCTGGGGTTTCAAGGACAACCCCCGCTCCAGAACAGTAATCATTCCTTGTGCCATCGACATACAATTTCCATTGGATTGGGACGCTATCAGTGACTTCTTCCTCACTATCACCCTTATCCGTACATTCTGCGATGAAATCCGCCAAAGCTTGTCCATTGATTGCTTTTCGGGGATGGTAAGTGATGTCATATTGGCTGAGTTCAATATTCCATTTCAAAAAATGGCCCGAAGTCTCAGGATGGTATAGGACTTGCTTTAGGGGTTGATCAGCTTGGAAATACGGCCTCAATTTTCTTGATGCGATCAACAGACAATAGGCGAGCTTTTCTAATCTTGAATAGTTCATCTCTGCCCCAGTGAATCTTTTACTGATATAATAGACTGGGCATTGAATCCTTGCGTCTTCCCGTACCAACACTACACTGAGAGCATGAGACGAAATTGCCAAATATACGAAGAGATCTTCACCACTGTCAGGCTTTGAAAGTATCGGAGGCACTTCCATATGATGAACCAACTCATCAAATGCTTTCTGACATTCAGGAGTCCACTCAAAGTTTTTCCTTCCTTTCTTCAGAGCATCAAAGAATGGAATGCATTTGTCAGTAGCTTTGGAAATAAACCGACTCAAAGCAGCAACCTTTCCATTGAGACTTTGCAATTCCTTCTTCGTTCTAGGAGCCTTGACCTCTCTCAAGGCAGTGATCTGAGCTAGATTGGCTTCAATGCCCCTAGCGCTCACAATGAAACCCAAAAACTTTCCGGACTCCACACCAAATGAACATTTCAGGGGATTAAGCTTCATTCTGTACTTGCGGAGCACTGCAAACATCTCTGCCAAGTGATCCATATGGTCCACTGCTTTCTTAGACTTTACTAGCATATCATAAACATAAACTTCCATTGTCTTGCCAATCTGTGGTTTAAACATGGCATTGACAAGCCTTTGGTAAGTTGCCCCTGCATTCTTGAGTCCGAAAGGCATGACCTTGTAGCAGTAGAGTCCAACATCTGTGATGAAACTAGTATCCTCTTGATCTGGCTCATGCATCATAATCTGGTTATATCCGGAGTATGCATCCATAAAAGATAACAATTCATGTCCTGCCGTCCCATCCACCAACTGATCGATCCTGGGCAGTGGGAAACAGTCTTTGGGGCAGGCTTTGTTCAGATCTGAAAAATCAATGCATACTCTCCACTTTCCATTAGCCTTTTTTACCAGCACTGGATTTGATACCCAATTTGGATAAGTAGATTCTCTGATGAAACCGTTCTCCATGAGCCGATCCACTTCTTCTTTTAACGCAGCCGTTCTCTCAGGACCCTGGGTTCTTCTCTTCTGTTTCACAGGTGTAAACTCTGGATCAATGTTCAGAGTGTGTACTGCAATCTCTGGGGATATTCCACACATGTCAGCGTGAGTCCAAGCGAATACATCCAATTAGCCTTCAAAAATGAAATCAGAACATTCTGAACCGTTGTGTTGAGTTGTGAACCCACATTAAGCACTTTGTTTGGGTCCTTTGGGTCAATGGGCACCGACATTGTTACCTCTACCGGTACTACCCTATTCTCCCCTGCACTGGCTTTCCTTGGATCCATCTCTCTTCATGCCCCACTACATTCGCCAGTGCAGGGCCCACCTTGTAATTGCTACAAGGTTGGTTCTTTGATGCGGACTGGAGCCGCCGCATCTTTTCCCATTTCTCTTTTCCTTGATTCACGTAGTTCTGTAAGATAACATTCTCGCCCCGCATCCTGGTCTCCCTTAATCACACCAACTCCGTTATCTGTGGGGAATTTTAGAGTCAGACACCATGGAGCAAGAACAGCTTTGAATGCAACAAGGGTTGGTCGGCCTAAAAAGGCATTGTAGGCAGATAATTCTTCAACAATTATAAAGGTTTGCTTTCGAGCGACCTTCCTCAGTCCCTTTCCAAGTTCTACAAACAAATCTATGGTCCCAATCGGCTGTTTGGGTTCTCCAGCAAACCCAGCGATCTTAAGTGATGAAGCTTGAACGTCAGCCATTGGAATTTTCATTTGATCGAAGGTCTTCTTGAAGAGGATGTTACATGAAGCTCCACAATCAACTAGAACTCTTCTCACAGTTGCTGGCCCAATACCAGCGGATATGACCAAAGGATCTATGGTCGGGGCCTCGATACCCAAAGAATCCCTGGCGCTGAACACAATATCATCTGTGGAAGTCTTTTGTTGTTTTAAAGGCGCATCATTCTCTAAAACAAAAACATTCTCTTCAGCTGGTACATGCCTTAAGGCCCGGGCATACCTTTCCATCTCGCCCCAGCTTCTGCCTGTTGGGTGAGGTCCTCCAGTTATTATATTGATGGCAGGCCTTTCCGATTCATGTTCCACGGCCTTCTCACTTGAGCCAGGATGGTGAGCGGGAACTTGCTGTCCTTGATTTGACGAAGCTGGGGCATTTCTGTTCCTTTTCACATACTGTTGGAGTTTGTTTTCCTTCAAGAGTTGTTCAATTACCTCTTTCAACTGACGGCATTCGTTAGTGTCATGGCCGGGCTGGTTGTGGAACCGGCAGAACCTTCCACTTTTTTCCATCTTAATTGCAACTCTCATTTTAGGTGGTGTCGGATAATTGACATCATCTTTGGTTGCAAAGTAGATGTTTTCAGGGGTATCGGTCAAGGGCGTGAAATTGAAAGAACGGCCTTTCTTAGCATCTCCCTATTTCTTTCCACCATCGTTTCCCCTTTTCTGAGTGTTTGGTTCTTTTTTATTCGAAGCAGCACCATCGTTTCCGGCTTGCGCTGATACCACCTTAGCCGGTGTTTGGAGGCTCTCCAAGCGCATGAACTCATCCGCTTTCTTGTAGAATTTGTCAAGTGAGTTTGGTTCTTTCATTTTCAACCGTTTTCCAAATTCACTCGATTTGTCAATCGCCCTCATCAAGTATGTCAGGACCATGCGTGGCTCAGCATTATCTACCTCAGCCAATGCTATGTTAAAGCGATTCGAAAATGACCTGATAGATTCTCCCGAATTTTGCTCTAGACTTGACAGCGACATTATGTCCTTTGCTTTGGAAGCATACAATCGAAATTGTTCCTTGAACTTCCTGGTCAAATCGGAGAACTGATCGATGGACCTGACCGGCAGCTTTGTAAACCACAATAGAGCTACAGCTTCTAGATATACCGGGAAGTATCGGCATTTAATTTCATCAGACGCCCTGGCACCTGTCATATGCCAGTCGTATTTATACAGAAACTCGTTAGGATCACTCGTCCCCTTGTAAGCCGGAATAGTAGGGGGAACGAATTTCCTTGGGAACTCCGCCTTTAAGATTCTTTCAGTAAATGGAGTTTTTCTTGGAGCAAAACCCCACTCTTTCTCGTCTTCATCTCTTCGCATACTTTCTTGCATGATTTGACGAACCATACTCGAAAAATACTCTTCATCATTTAGAGGCTCTGGAGGGCACACATCAACCACTCTTTCTGAATTCTGTCTTGACAATCGTTCACGGAGGGTCGGCTGCAGCCCTGATCCTCCAGCTTGAAGAGGAGTCCTTTCTACAGGGTCTGCGGCTCTTTGAGAAAATGTTCCCTTCAACATCCTGAACTCCCACAGTAGGGTTCCCATCATTATTACCCGGTTGACGGTTTTCCCCAAGTAAATCATTCAATTTACTCAAGATCAGGGCATTCTGGGCTTCCAACTGCGCATTCTGAGCATTCAATTGTTGATTCAATCCCAAAACTACGGTGTCCAACTCTGCTCGAGTAACTCCAACAGTTGGAGCTGCTTGACTTGAAGGAGGAGAGGTAACAGTATTCTCTTGAATATTGTCGGATGTTACAGAACTTCGTTTTCTCCCAGGAGCCATTATTTCCAATAAACTTCTGGTTTTAAAAGAAATCCTTTCAACAATCCTTCGCGGAGCAATAGTGGAAATTTCCTGAGTTGGGCTCTCAATGAAAGCACCAAAAATGTTAACGTGAAAATCATACGCTAACACCCCAGTGTAGATTGAAGTTGAGCGAAAGCACCACCCGTGAACACGGAAACTAAAAACAAATAGAAAAATCACAGAGGAAGCAGAAAAGACAACAGTTTTATAGTGGTTTGGCCTAAGGTAAACCTACGTCCACTTTAATTCTCTTTATTGCTGAATCAATTACAACTTTACAACAATCTTCAATTACAATTCTGACGAGACAAACAACCAGAACTTTGGTGGAGAAGAATTCTTCGAATCCATGTAGATTGGCGCTTGAAGAGATTGGCCAAAAGTCCCTTTCATGTTTGAGGTAGGTTGGTATTTATAGGAAAATCTCCCTCCTTAGGTCGTAAGCCGTGACCGGTCTAAGGTAATTTATGGCCGGTCTAAGGTAAGTCGTGGCCGACTCATCTGGCCCCTCCGTGGTTTCACAAAGGTTCCCTTGCACAAGTCATAGGTCGCCTCCGAGTCAACTTCACCTCTTCTCAGTAATAAGGCATCATGCTTATATTCAGTGGCTTTAGGTTGTGGACGAGTTAACTTGGTAATTCGCAAGTCACGGTCCAACTGGTAAGTCCTGGATCGTATACGAGTTAAGAGGTCACTGTGTCAAGTATCTGCATTGAACTTACCTTCCTTTGCTTAGGTCGTGACCGACTTAACATTGGTCATAGGTCGGCCGCGACTTAGGTCGGTAGCTATCTTGGGTCGGCGTTCTTTAAGTCTTAAATTGGTACACATGTTAGAGCATTGGGTCGGCACCTCTCTTAAGTCGGTATCCCTTTTCGGTCTTAGGTCGGCATTCCTGTTAAGGCAGTTAGGTCGGCAACCAGTTAAGTCGGCAATCTCCCTAGACTGTTAGGTCGGTATCTATGTTGAGTCAGTAGCCTTTTTAAAGTATTAGGTCGGCATACTTGTTGAAGTGTTAGGTCGGCATATCCCTTAGGCCGTAGGTTGGCACCCCTGTTAAGCCTTAGGTCGGCATCTCTTTGAGTCTTAGGTCGGTATCGTTTCAAGTCGCTGAGTCAAAACCGAGGTGGAGTTAACAATTTTAATTAAAGTGGTTTAAATTTGTATTTTGAATTTTGATTAGGAGATGGAAAATCGCATAATATCTCTGGAACTATTGCACTCGTTTTTTACTTGTTACCGATTTAACTTACATAAGAACTTTTAGTTCCAACTCGAGTGTTTTGTCTTTTCATCACGCTCGGGTCAGCCAGAGTATTTCAGTGTTTCTAAGACGTTATTCCTTGAAGAAGAAGATGAAGATTGGTGATCTTTCTACTGCATAATTTGGTATATTTGTTTATTGTACTCTAACAAATGTAACGACCCGAAATTTTCGATCCTGAAAATTCCAGATAGTTGGAAAAAGACGAAAGAGATAGAAGAAGAAACAGAAAACCAAACTCAGAATCTCACATTCGCAGCGGATAAAATATAATATCAACTAATAACATTTATACAAGAAGCTGTATCAATTAAATTACATACACAACATCAGAGTTACAACATTTACACAAACACTGGACAGTTAAAATTACATGTCCCAGATATACAACAACATATCACAGCGGAAACACTCCATACGTTCCTGCCATCCAGCTCGCCTCCTGATCTCCAGAACGTCCTTATCTAAAAATTTGTAATACTCGGTCTGACCCGAGCATTACATTGATATTGTAAAATGTGTAATAAAATAGATATTGTAAAACAGCTTCATGAACTGTTTATTTGATTATTATATTTGAACAGCTTCAGAGATGAATACTAAATACCTAAATTTTTATTCTATAATTGAATTAAGTTATAAACACAAGTAAATGAAGTAGAAGCTTAAGTAATATCTTATGGAATGATTCATTAATGACTTAAATATTTATTGAAAAATAAATTTTGTAAGAGATTGATCTTTGTATAAATAAATGAGCATTAAAAATGAATGAAAAATAAATGACGTGTTAAAGAAACCAATGGAATAAATATGTAAGTTGTGCGTAGATCATTTTATTCGCACAACAGTTCTGATTCAGATTCGAATACATGTATTGTAGTAATCCGCACCAGTCCGAATTAGGATTTTTTGCTCGATTCTTGACGGCGAACATTTGATATGAATTTTTGATATGAATTAAATGTTTCCTGTCATAGTTATGGCTATGCAAGGAGAACGAATATTTTTAATCAAGAAACCAGATCAGAGTCCACATTAGAGTGATTGGGTTACTAATACTAGTTCGAAAGTGGAATTTATGTATTCAAGCAAGTGGCCGATTTGATATTATGTAAAAATGATATATGTACATCTTACGAACTTTAATAATAAAATGTTGTGCTATGATTATTGCTTTTGATTGCTATACTATTATGGTTGCATGTAACAGATACATTCCATTAGAATTTCGTGTAGAAGTGCATCATACTTATTAATTGCATTACATTGCTTTGTTATGATTATTGTATTGTGTTTTATTGGTATTTATGATAGAATAATTGCCATTTTATCATGTTTAATTCTCTTGAATTATGTAAGTAAGATACAGGTTTATGAAAGCAATAGATGTTGCTTTATGTTTCATAAATAAAGTTTTGTTTGCCCAATAAATAGGTACATTTTCGGATTACGGTTGTGTAGCGGTATTTTATTGTTTTTTCCATGGTTTGAGATGCTTTATTATTGAAATATGAATATGCAATGTAATTATTGATATTGTTATTTTTCCATAAATAGTCGCTCAAAGGAGACGCTGTCGAAATTTTTCGTAAATTTAGGACATAAATTTTTCGTGAAAGTTGAGTTGTTGTCGAATTTATATTAAACTACATATGTAAGTTTAATTGTGTATAAATTAACTATTTTGAATAAAGTATATCAAATTCCTTGATTTCTTCTTGTTCCTTTTCGAGGACGAGAAATTTGAGGGGGAGAGACATATTTTTGATAATTAAAAATATTAAATTTAATAAGATTTTAGGATTTAATATTATCAGAAATTAAATTTTATGATTTATCAATGAAAAAAAAGTTAGAATACATAACTTGATCTTAAATGAATTCTAAAAATGACAAGTTCAATAAGGTAAGGATGGTAACACAAATTAGAATATAATTTAATGTTATTTATTTGAATATAACTAATAACTGTTTAAATGTAAATTTCATCGATTGTAAATAATAAATGTTGATAAAGAATGGGATGATTATTTATTTCTAATTGGAATATAAATGTAAAGTTTAATTTGGTTATAATTGTGGAGTTTAATAGGGAATAAAATAAATAATATATTAAAGGAGAAATCATATGTCATTTAATTGCAATTGGTTTTAGCATCGATAAGTTAATTCATTAACATTTGTTTGTAAACAATAATTTTATAAATGTGTCTAAATGACTAAGATGAAACAATTGTTCTATTTCTCATCTTATTATTTAATCCGTTTGAAATTAATTTGGAAATCAATGAAATTTAGTGTAATTGAAGTATTTCAGTAATATGAGAAAGGACATAACTGTAGAGTGATGAGTGCAATATAATGAAAATTTTGTTTAATAAACACATAAGATATTGTTTGATTTAATATAAAGAACATTTAAAAAATAAAAAAATAAAAGTAAATGTCGAAAACAAAATTGTAATGAACTAGAACTTTATACGGTTGTAATTAAAATTTGGAATTAATTTAGTATATAGATACTGGGTTTAATATGGAAATTGGGATTTCAAGGGAAAACAATTGGATTAATTATCTTTCTAGTATTAGGGTATGTTTTGAGATTTAATTATTGTAATTGACAGTAATTAAATCATCGTAACTAAATCTTGCCATTAATAAGAAATAGAAGTAAATGGTAATTAATTAGTGATGATATGTACAATTTAAGTTTTGTGTTAAAAATATAATGAGAATTTCAATATGAAATATTATGTTCAAATTGTGAGTACTCAAAATGATAATAGGATATCAATTGATAAAGAAACGATGTGGTTGTACGGCGTATTATTTATAACTCTTTAATGGGATAATCTTTAAATATAAGTTGGTATTAAAGGGGGAGGTGCTAATTGTAAATTAATGTGTAATAAAAAGAAATATGTTTCGATAAAAATGAAAGAAAAGGATTGATTTATTGAAAAGAATATCTTTATCAAATAAAGTGAATGTTTCATTTGTAAATATGAAGATAATTTCATTAAAACGAAGAATTGAATTTTGTTGTGTGTTTCTAATTGGAATATTTGATTTATTTAAATATTCAAAAACTTGATTTGAACTTAACTTATAAAAAAATGGTAAGAAAACAACTAAAAGGTTTGGTTAAAATTTTGATTTGGCATAGTTAGCATATTTACATAGGAAATTTATTTCATCCAAATTTGAACTTGGAGTCTTGGTTCATCTTTTACTGTGTGTAGTGGCGATCCCCATTACGTTAATTACAGTGTTTAATTTTATTTACTGTGTACTAAATAAAAATATATACATGTGTGTAAATTTGAGTATATTGGGGTTAATAAAATATGTTAAAATGAACGATTTTTATTTGAGTATATTAGATTTATTCTTTCCATGTACAGTCTATCTTCTCAAATTTAAATTGTGGCTTTTATTTATTTTATTTTATTATTATTACTTTCTTTTATTAAATACATGGCTCTTTTGATGTTCCAGTAAATTTTATTTATTTACACGTGAGCCTTGCCATGAAATGTTTCTTGTATGTTAATGAAATTAATTGAGGTAGCGCACGTTTTGAAATTTATACCAAAAGATTTTCTTGCTATGTAAACATGTCTTATCAAATTCCAACGTGTGTCTTTCATCCTTTGTTAATTACCTACATGTTAGTCTCTTTTCATTTTGCAAATTTACATCGTCTTGTATCCATCCCTTTCAAGTTCCAATTTCCAAACTGTGCTTTACCCTTATTCATTTTTTATTTCATAAATCTCTTCCTCTAACTTTCCATTTCCAAAACGTGCTTCCATTCTTTTGCCTGAAATTTTCTTTCTCTTCTAAAAAAAAATTTGAGCAACTTATTTTCATGAAGCCAACCTTTTCCATTTGTTTGCAAATCCATTTCCTAATGCTTCCTTCCTCCCTGCGTGAGCCATCATGTCATTTTTTCCGTTGATTCTCCAGGCTTTAGGAACACGAGCAGACTTCAAAAATTTTAACACGAGTAACAAATTTATTTTATTTTATTATTAAAATGTGTGTACATGTTTTTATATTTTATTTTCATAATATTCTTATAACTTGAATAACTTTTTCATACAAACTCCTATTGACATGCGGTTTCTTCCGTTGGGTTTGTATCGGAATTTTGGACAATATGAAACTTGTTTGGTTGAACTTGAAAATTGTTGGATATTTGGGCTTCTATTGGATTTTTAATGGACTTGAAATCAAAGGTGAGTGATTAAACCCACTCACGCAATACTAAAATTTCCATTGCAAGTTGAATCAAATTTATGATGTGATATATGAATCTTTGATTGCTATTTGTTGATTTAAATTGAAATTTGAGTTGATGTTAAATTGAATTGACATTAAGTTGAATTGACATTAAATTCATATTGAAATTTGATTACTAGTTTAACACCCGACAATTGATAACTAGTTAACTGCAGTGATATATTGGTTGATTTGGATATTGATTGAAATGGATGCTTATTGGTTGATATGTTGGATGCATGGTTGTTTATTCATCTTGATATATCTTTTTTATCACCTTGCATATTATTGACATCAATTAAATGGTCATTTGAATCATTTTAAAATTGGATAACTATGACAACTAGTGTGAGGCCCGTACTTCGCATACGGCCAGATTAGGAAATAAAACCTCTTTTGAAATTTATTTTTTTGGTAGAAGTTATAATTTCGTAAAAAAATATGCAACATCAGAAGATGAAAAACGGTCATTACTTCAATGACACTTGACGACTGTAATTCAAATAAGGTATGCATCTTATGGTTACAACATAATATGCCTCTGTAACCAATTAGCATGCAACCTACTTGTTACCGCCCTTCTTTATAAATTTGAACCTCACCGTTTAAGTAGCAGAGGAGTGATGTATCTTAAATTTTATTTTATTTTTTCCTTAATACAACTGACTGTTAGACAAACATAGTTCAAAATCATAAATTGATTGTTGAACAAAGTCACATCATTATGGTGTTATTTGGAAACAAATTGTTTGTCAAATAGTGAAAAACAATTATATTGGACATAGAGGCATGTAAACTTCCAAAAGGTCTTAAAACAAACTCTTTACTACTTCCCATGTTAACTAATTGATTTGAGGCTAACAACAAAAAAGAAGGCGAAAGCATAATTCAATTTTTTTAAGAACTAAAGACATATTCCAATCCAACTCCTTCCACCATTCTGCGCGGTCTAAGGGTTGTATTTATGTCAACATCACACTTACACTTTTGCCTGAATGATATATCCAAGCTTTATATGAGGATTCTCCATGGAAGCTTAGACGCTGTCAATGGCTTCTTTACCTCATATATTCATTATGTAGGTTGCAGTTTTATCAAGCTTGTTAAATTTGATCTGCTGAGGTTGACATACATTTGGGGAGGTAGTGGCATTGCCTTTAATAGGAATTGGTTCATCATCACTCACTGTTTTGTCATGGACCTTAGAGCTTTTACACCAATACACATCATTTGATAGTTCCATTATTGTTTGTCAGATGTAGTGGCAGAGCTAGCTTTAAAGATCAGCTAGGCCGGAAAATGAAAACAAATCGATAATCCGACATCACCCAAAAATGGTAAAGTAAAGTTGTATATATATCGGTAGGTGCTCTTTTAGGTTGAACAACTTAGAATGGTTTGAGTTAACATGATAACTACTCAGGCTCACCTAGGGTTGAAGTTCTAATTTTAGCTATGGCATAATTGGTGTGCTTTGTATCTGCTAATGTAATAATGAATTTTGAGGTAGAGCCAAGTCCCTAGCAGGCCATACCTTGCCTCCGCCCCTAACCAGATGTTGCCACTTATATTATGTAAAGGGTAATTTGAGAAATTCAAAAAGACACGGTTGAATTCTATTTATGGAATTCTCATTATTAATAGTAGAGATTAAATTATGGGTTGAAATGATATATGCCCGTACAATTGAATTTGTAAAAATGATCACTTGGACATAGGGTAGAAAATTATATACGGACACCGAATTTGATTAAATTGAATGGTTTTAAAAATCTTGAAGTTGGATTGATTTGAATGATATTGTTTTAAAGGAAATAATAATTTGGATTTATTTGATTTAATTATATCCTAATCCGAGCTTGAAAAGTGAAATTGAAACTTCTTAATTGAAATTGTTTAAAGGATTTAACTTGGAATCCTAATGCTGAAACTGAGATATGATGTAAATGTAACAGAATCGAATCACTTGAAAGGCCTAAGATTTAATTTAAACTTTGGAATTATTTTATTTAAAGTGGTTTAAATTAGTATATTGAATTTTGATTAGGAGATGGAAAGTCCTGTAACATCTCTCCAACTACTGCACTCATATTTTACTTGTTACTGATTTAACTTACATAAGAACTTTTACTTCTGACTCGAGTGTTTTATCTTTTCATTATACTCGCCAAGAGGTTATTCCTTGAATATGAAGATGAAGATTATTGATCGTATTTATTATTATTTTTCCACTACATTATTTGGTATGTTTGTTTATTGTACTCTGATTGATGTTGTCAAATGTGTAATAAAACATATATTGCAAAAAAAACTTCATGGACTATTTATTTGATTATTATAGTTTGTCATTTTGCTGCGAGATTCTGTGTTTGCTTTCCTTCTTTTCTCTTATTTTCTTATTAAATCACATTGACAATCCTTCCTTTTGAATGATTTGAGTTAGACATATGTGGTTTATTGTCGATTTAAACCGTCCAAAAAGATGGGTCGTCACATCTCTCTACTCTTTACATTATTTTATTTAATTTACCTAATTAAATCTTCTGAATAATGTTATTAAAATTAGGGGTGTTACATATGGCATTTGTAGTTTTATATACATATTATATATATACACACACATGCATATCTTTATTAATTAACATTAATTTATTTATTTATCAAATAAATATTTTATTTAATTGAAGTAATTTTAATTAAATATTATTAATAAATCTAAAATATTATTTAATCCACCTTAAACAATTTAACATAAATACATACATACATACATATATATATATATATATATATATTGAACTATAATATTTACAGATATATATATACACATATATATTAATATATATGTTTATTTTAGTCAATTAACTTTTAATTAATTAATTATCTATTTAACCAGAGTAATTAAATTTTAAATAATTTTTGAAAGTATTAAGTCTATTTTTGAAAAAAAGAATGAAACATATTTTATAACTTTTATAATATTTATTTTACATTTTAAACTTAACTTTTAAATTTAAAATATATTTCAAAATTTTCAGGCTGAATTTTGAAAAGAGCACAAGGCCTAAATCAGGTTGAACCTTTACAATTAAGCCAACAATTTGGACTTACTACAACTATTAGGTGAAGCCAATAGCAAGAGAGGGGATAATATTTGATTATTCAACCCCTAGAATACGAGGAGTATATTTCCACTGTGCAGTTTTAATAGCTTTTGCTATCATTGATTGTATGTAATAATGAGGTTTATAACCATCCAGGTAATTATGACTCTGATTATCCAACGAGTCATCTTCGTATGTCGCTCTTGGAACCATATTTGTATTTATTATATTTCATTTGAATAATATAATTGCATGGGTTATGTAACTGAAATGTAATGAACCTGCAAATGAAAATGTTATGTTAAAAATTTTGAATTCTTGTGCTCTTAATGTTGATGATAGAGTAAACCGGTCTTATTTTATTGTTAGGAAATAATGCGATGTACAAATCTAGCATCACAAATACTTATTTTTGAGACTCAAAATAGGGAATGTTTTATTAGGCTGTCAACGGATGTATGAAAAATTCAAAATTCCTCTGCACCGTATCCGAAAAGCGGATAAACATCTGATATTCGAAAAAACAGATGCGAACGCAGATACGGAGACATCCACATCCGAAAATTATCCATCGTTTTTTGTTAAAATTATAATTTAAATTATGTGTATTTTACTATAATGAAATATATTTATTTATTGTTTTATTAAGTTAGTAGTTTATATTATATTCACTTAATCCTTATTAACTGCTCAAAAGTATTTACTATCATCATATTTGTTTATTTTTAGTACTTTTATAATCAATGTATAATAAAAATTATTAAACTAAAATATTCTATTTATATTTTATTGGTTTAGTGGATAGGATAATTATGTGATATCCATTTTTTATCCACAGATGCCTATATCTGATATCCGAAAACTTTCGGATGCGGATTTGCCACAATCCGTATCCAAATGTATCCGTTGATAGGCCTATATTTTAATTGATAAAACAACTGTTAAATAAGTGGATCTTCTACAACAGTTGTTTCATAAATGTTGTAAAAAAGTTTTTGCACACATTCTTTTGTAAATGTTATAATCGATTTGTTTCTACGTCATTTCGAAAAATAATTAAAATAATCATCTTCGACAACATTTTGTAATATTGTGATAAATGTGTTCCTTCAAAAACATTTATATCATATTGTTGATGTGCTAACGTTAACCATGTTTTACAAACATTGTAAAAGCGTTACATTTAATATATATTTTTTGAATAACAATATTACTCAAATATTGAAATATAGCTTTTGTTCTATCACATTCATGTAATGTCATAAAATTGAATATTTACGATAATATTTCAAAGTATAGTAAATGATAAAGCTAAGAGCCCATAATATATGTTCAAAATATTTTAAAATAATAAATATTTTTAAACAAATTGTTTTCTATCAAAATTTTGTTAACGGTCCATTTTTCTTTAAATAAAAAACCTACATATTTTTTTCAAAATAGTTTATCTTATTCAATGAATCAACAAACATTAGCTGCATCAATTTTTTATTTAACATAATAAATGAATTTTATTAAAGGGTAGTTAATGTGTAACGAACCGAAATTTTCGATCCCGAAAATTCCAGATAGTTATGAAAAGAAGAAAGAGATAGAAGAAGAAGAAAAAGAAGATCAGAAACATCCACATCTCACATTCGCAGCGGATAAAATATAATAATAAATAATAACAGTTTACAAAAGCATTCTGTATCTGTCAATTTCATTTGTAATACATCAGAGTTACACATTTATACAGACACTGGATATACACAATTACCATGCCTCAGATTTACAATAATATAATACAGCGGAAAACACTCTATACGTTGCTGCCATCCAGCCCGTCTCCCAAGCTCCAGAACGTCCTTACCTGAAAATCTGTAATACTCGGTCTGACCCGAGCATTACATCAAAGTAACACCCGGGTCAGGCTGAAAACCAGCGTGAGTAAACCCATTCAACAAGGAATACAAAGCATACAACGTATATTGAACCCGGGGTAACTCGAATCAATTTACAAGTCCACAAATTGATATAGACATTACTTATTTCACACATTAATTTTCTAAGTACCAAACTTAGATTTAATAGTCCAATTCACTTAAATCATTTCATTCCAGCCTATAGATTTCACATATCAATCTATGAAAATTCGAAGTGGTTTCACGTATCTTCTAATACCCGACCCCGGTCTCTTCGATTCTTTTTCAAGGCATCCAATACCATTCAATCATCCATAAGCAAAGCTTAATCACATACAAATTTAATTTAAGTAATCCTGATTGAATTACTAACCTCAATCCCTTAGATTTCTTCATTTATAAATAATTAATTTCAAATAAATTAATCAATCATCCCTTCATTATTCATCTTAATTAATCACCCTGGATTAATTATCCTTCAACTACATTCAAGTAATTATCTTTAATTAACTTCACAATATTAATTATTCTTAACCAAATCAGTGATTAATCTTTGCTACTTCACACATTAATTAACTATAATTAATTACATGAATCCTTAATTACTTATATTAATTTAATTTCCCATAAGTCACTTATTATTGATTAATTCATCCTAATTAATCAATCTTTAATTACATCGTTAATTATATAAATTAATGATTTCCAATTATATTTCAATTTATCCTAATCTAAATTAATTACATTAAATAATTGATCATTAATTAAACTGCAAATATTAATCATTCTTGATTTATCTTAGCTTGTAATTATCTACCTTTTATTTATTACATTAAATAAATTAATTACTCCTTAATTAACTATCTTAATTAATCTCTTGATTAATTTCAAAAAGTAATTATATTTTATTAATTACAATAAGTAATTACCTATCAAACCATCCATTGATTATTCTAAATTAATCAAACTTAATAAATTAACTTAAACCTTAATTAATTAATTCAAACCCATAATTTCTAAATTAATCAACCCAAATCATTAATTAATTGAATTAATTAATTATCCATTTTAATTACCCTTCTAATTTGATGAATCACAATTCATAATCCCTTATTAACATTAAAATGAAAACATTTTCTTATTTATGACTTAAGTTGAAACAATTTAAAACTCGAACACTTCGAGTCAAGCAACAATTAACTCGAGAACCAACCAAAACCAAATTCACCAGATCATCAGTACACATCAAATCAATTCGATCATTCAACCAATTATTTAAATTTAACCATTTAAATTTAAAAAAACATCCAAAGGAGTGAGATTAACTCACCTTTGCTTTTTAATTTGCAATACGATCCACACCGGCTTGATTCTCTATTATTTTAAACCTTGTATAAACAGTTATATGGTTTATTATTATTTGAACCAATCAGACGATTATTCACCATTTGTCTATTTAATTTAACTAATGATTAAATTTTAACCTTTGATTTAAGTTAATTAAGTATTAAATTTTAAACTGATTTCCCTTTCATAAATTATCTTTATTAACTAGAATAACTAAATAGGTTAACTTAACAATTTATCCACCGAATCCATTATTTTAAAAATACAAGCAAATTAAAATATGTAAATGAAAATAGGCGTATATATAATTTAATTCTATTTTCTTAAGCTACATATACTAAAGAACAAGCTATATACACTTTTTTTTAAATCTACTCTTTTCAAATTCCACAACATTTTAAAAGTCCTTCCTTTTTTTTTCAAACTCTTTTCTATATAAAATAATTTATATATATATATTTAAAAACTGTATTCCTTTGAAATCACAAATACATTTTAAAAATAATTCTACCACAATATAAAATTCCTATTATACATATATAATTTCAAACTTTTCCCTGTATATATTTTTATATTTTCTTGCTTCTTGAAACAAAACTTTTTAATGCTTCAGTTTAATTTCATCTATATAAATATTCCAAAAATAAATAAATAAACTACCTCACTGCTAGCCCAAAACCATGCCGCGCTACCCCGCTTGCTAGCCCAGCTCATCGACCGATCACGACCCGATCTTGTTGCACTGTTCGATTTCACGATGTCGCCTCACGTGAGCGCGTGCTCCCACATCGATCGCCAACGAGCGTACGTGTCCAGGTGTCCTTGAACTCTATGCCGCTGCTTTCCCATGCCCTAGGCGAAGTCGCGACTCGCCTACGACCATCCCGTTCTTCCCCTATATTTTTTTTCTAAAACTGGAAATCGCGATTGGTTTTCATTTGTTTTAAAAATCGAACAGCTTCGAGTTGATTTCGGCTATTTATGATTCTGCTTTGGTTTGATTTTATGATTCAATCGCCATTTTTTTATTTTTTTCTTTGTGGAATTTCAATTTCTGTTTTAAGCATAGAGAGGGGACGGAGACGTATAATAAAATTGGGAATGGCTTCTTGAGTACGCTTGATTATTATATAATTGAATATTGAAAATGTCTCGTGTTGCATACCGTGAAATTTCAAACTCCTAATCAGACATGCCGCCAGGCGTTTATAAGGCTTTACCCGTATTCCGAACACAATGGAACGTGTTTCAGAAGCTAATTTAATCGTATGCGGAAGTTAGCTTTATAAATCGATTTAAAAGATTAATTATCGATTTTAATTTCAACGCGTTTCTCACCCGTACGAGCAAACGGTAAATCCAAACGCTACGAAAACTGAAATTCGATAATAAATAACTATTACGGATCCAATGGAATTGGTTTCGTTGAATTCCGAGACTGTGCCTCAGAAGGCTATTTCTAAATGTCAAATTAATTGATATATTATTAAAACTGAACAAATTACCTTTAAATTAAATTTCATCCATTCTATTATCTTCAGTATCATCATTATAAATTTTATAAGCCTTCGAATTATTTTTAACAGGCTTAAAATTTCATATTCAACATCTTACCCAATTTCGAATTATATAATTTAATAATTTAATTATCAAGTAAATATTAATATTTGGAATTCAGGTTAAAATTAAATTTTAAATATTTAAAATCAATTAATTATTCCATTTTAAATTGTTAAAAATTCCGGGTCGTCACATTCCTCCCCCTTAAAAGAATTTCGTCCCCGAAATTGCTAGTTAGGAAGAATGGTCCAATACCTGTAACATCCCGTATTTTTAAGCCATTGAAATTGATTTTTGAAATAAATTGATATGGATTGGAATTCAATTCAAAGAGTTTGTAAATGAATGCAAGTGAATTGGTTTAAAATAGCAAATGGAATTGATTTTGAATTAATTGAAGTGAATTTAGTGTAAACTAAATTTAATGAAATTGGTCTTGGCCTGGGTGGAATTTTGGTGGTTTGATAAGTAAAGTTTGAAAGGAATAATGAAAAACCCAGTTCTAGTATGGGATTTAGTTTTGGCAATAAAAAGTTGAGTGTTGATTCTAGGGGTACGGATTTTGCGGGCTGTCACACTTGGTATCAGAGCTTAGGTTGGCGACAACCTAGGCTTTGGTGGGGAAATTACTCATTAAACAGAGACAATAGTACTCCATAATGAGTTGAGTGTATTAATAGATATGAGAGCGTACTTGTTAGTGAATATAAAATTGTTTTTATACTGTGTTGACTTATCGGTTGAGTGTTTATGAATTCTGGTCGGTACGGGAAGTACAACCGTATCGATAGGGGTTTCTAAACTCTTGAACAAGATAAACCGACATAGTGTTGTTTTTAAAGTGGGCAAATGAAATAATTTTACCCAAAATTATATTTTGATATAAAAGAAATAATTTTTTGAAATTATTATATATATTTGGATGATTGGTTGTAAATGTCTAAATCAAATAAGAATCTAAAATTTAATCTGGAATTTGAAATATTTATAATGAAAATAAAATTCTACAAATATAAATTATATAAAAGGAAGAATAACTAAATTGAATTGAACCAGAATTTACATCCCGGAAGTTTTGGAAAGGATTTTAAATGTAATGAAACCAATGAATTTGGGATTGGGCTAAAGGATTTTGGAAAGGGAATATAAGCTTTTAAGTAAGCAAATTGGATGAGTAAGTGAGTTTGAGCATCGTTTCTACCTTAGCAAATTTCAGGGACGAAATTTTTATAAGGGGGGAGAATGTAACATCCCGTATTTTTAAGCCATTGAAATTGATTTTTGAAATAAATTGATATGGATTGGAATTCAATTCAAAGAGTTTGTAAATGAATGCAAATGAATTGGTTTAAAATAGCAAATGGAATTGATTTTGAATTAATTAAAGTGAATTTAGTGTAAACTAAATTTAATGAAATTGGTCTTGGCCTGGGTGGAATTTTGGTGGTTTGATAAGTAAAGTTTGAAAGGAATAATGAAAAACCCAGTTCTAGTATGGGATTTAGTTTTGGCAATAAAAAGTTGAGAGTGTTGATTCAAGGGGTACGGATTTTGCGGGCTGTCACAATACCCGTTTACTTTTTCCCAAAACCAAACACTTATATCAACTTGCCATAACATCTTTTATTAAAGACCCACTATTACTTCAACCAACTTCCCAAAACCTCTATAGTTTCCAACAACATTATTTACTCCACTTATTCAAATTCAAATTTAAATTTAAAATTCAAATTTAAATTATCACAACTTTCTCAAAAAAATTCCAACTCTCTAAATTTCTGAATTTTTTTGCCAGCGTCTCCTTTGCGCGGCTAGCTCGGTACAACTATAAAATGCCTCTACGGGCTCCTAAATTCCAAAAGAAAACAAAAGCCAAGTGGCTAGATCAAAAACCCAATCCAATTTCATACAGAAATTTAAATACATACCTTTTTGTCGTGCAATTCACATTATCTCCTGAAATCAAATCCAAATTTCTTTTCCCTTTATAATACCTGCATATCTTACTTAGCAATAATATTCAATCGTAACTTTTCAAATCATTTTATACATTTCTTTCATAGTTTTCATATTTACTTCTACTCAAATTAGTTTTCCTATTTCCATATGAATTCAATTTGTCTTCAATTTTGGATATTGAAATTTTTTTATCTTCCATTTATAGGTGATTCATATCATTATTTTGAATTAGTTTATTCACAAATTTATTTAAATTTCCTATTTGACATCGTTTTGTTGCTAACAAATTTTTTTTCCAAAAATGTTCTAACTCCCAAAATTTTCGAAATTTTTTGGCAGAGTCTACTTTATACGGAGGAGCTTTTACAATTTGACAAGAGATATAAATATATATACATCGACCCAAACGGTCGGAAAAACAAAAACAGTTCATATTTTCTATTTTTATTGCGTAGGCGTACCTTTATTTAGCATTTTAAGCAAGCGGCTTATTATTTAAGCAATTAGCGCAATCCAAATCCAGCCAAACGGCCTTCAGGTACTCGTACTTACTCAATTTAAACATATAAGCACTATATATATGAAGTTTATAACATTTCTCTTACCTAAACAACTATAACGCTTGAACTCTAAAAGAAATGTATTCAAAATAACTTCCACGAGCAATTTATATGTTTTCAAAACTAATTCAATTGCTTCCAACAAATTCATATACCATTTCATTAAATTTAATGGTTTTCAGCTCAATTTCTTACATTCAATTTATTTTTAATCCAAACAAGTTCATATTCAATTCAATTGATTTCAAACTCAAGTTATTTAACTTCTCTCAACCCATAGAATTTTAATTTCTTTCATTTACGTCAAATGACAATTCATTCTATGCAAATTTGACAATATTCGCTTAATAGAGTATTTATTTTTAGTTTATAACTACTTTAAATTAATTTCAACTCATTCTGTAATTAATTCCATTTCATTTCTAATTTATTCACCAACCATTCATTGCATTTCATTTTATCTCCACACTGGATTCATTTAAAACTATTTCATCGAGCTTTACAACATTCGATGCTTATATTAGTATCCATTTCCCAAATAAATTTAACCCAGACTTTTATTTAATGGCCTTCCATTCTACTCGAAACCAAGCTTTTATTGACTTAAGTAATTTTACTTCAATCTAATACGCCTCATAACTTAAGTTTATTCTGATAACCCAATTCAAATTAAAACTTTGATTTAATTTCTATTCAATCATACTTCATCCATTTATTATTTAATTCAATTACCCAATTTATTCACCCCATTTTAAATTTTTAATTCACATGCTTAATTCATTTTCGAATTTATTTTATTAATACAAAGCCATTCTCAATTTATTTTTACCCACCTGGGTTTTATTTGCAACTCAAACGATTTCTATTATAATTCACTTTCATTTCATACGACAACACTTCTCTTATATCTAATTTACTTTTAAATTACGTTAACTATTACTTATAACACACTTGAATTTTATTTGTAATTCAAACCATCACTATCTCGATCCAACTCTATTCTATTAACTCAAGTTCATTTCCAAACTCCATTATTAATTTACAATCCATTTATTTAACCGGGTTAAATTTTATTAATATACTCTATCAAATATTTTATTTAGTTAATTAGCTTACTTCTAACTTTTATTACAAAAATCACTTCATTAAATTTTTCTGAGTTAAATCTTATTTATAATTCCAGTTTGGATTTTCTTTCATCTTTCAAAATTCCAACACTTTTATTTAAAAATTTTAGAAATGCTTTTAAGTTCACATCATACTAATAAAATAGCTCTTTATAAAAATACTTCTTATAACTCAATGTCTCAACCAGTCCATCTTTGTTCTCACAGAAATTCAGTTATACGTTAATCAGGCGTAGGACTTAAAATCTATAAGTACTTGGAAAACCCGTTTTCAACATCCAGTGGAAATACTTGGAAAATAATTTTATTGAAAATATAGAAAACAATTTTTGAAAATAGAGGAAATATCTTTGGTGAGAATGCTCTGGAAATCATCACCCCCATCCATGGTCGCAGTTACATCCTGGGTTACGTTGCCATCGCAGCAAAATTCCATGTAACTGTAGGCACTCCGTGCCCCTCGATTACGCCATGGAACCCACAACAGATCGCAGTTACATTCCAGGGTTACGTTGCCATCGCAGCAAAAGTCCATGTAACTGTAGGCATCAGCTCCCCTCGATTTTTGCCGTCAAAATGAAACTTCTCCACTCCTACATAGGTCGCAGTCTACCGATGTAAAATCAAACGCAGACTATTGGCTCTCAGCAGCACACACGACTTTCGCTATGTTACCATAGGTCGCAGTCTACCGATATAAAATCAAACGTAGACCGTTGGCTCTCAGCGGCACACACGACTTTCGCTGTGGTATACACTACTCATAAACCTCAGGAACTAGTTTTGTCCGGACTCCTCACAGGATCAACTTTAGAACCCTCCTTGGGGATCAAGGTAGCACCGCCCAGTGGCACTCCTGAGAAGTTTATTTCAAGGGAGTGCCTTTTTCCTCAGAGCCATCATCAAAACACTTTATACTATACACATATAGTATCTTTCAAATCATACACCTAGTATGATCTCATACAAAGCTCCCTTACACAAAATCGATTATCCCAAAATCGATAATTCTCAAACTAGGCTTTCCAAATTTCAATATTGATTTTACCCAAAAATCAAAAGCTTTTCCAAATCCAAAGGTTTCCAAAACCTTTTTCCAAAATCCTCATAAGATCCTTTTTATATATATAGATAGATATATACACAATCCTTGATAAAAAAAACTTTGGATCTTTTCAATCTTATATAAAACTCCTTTTATACTTTAAACACCTTCAAAATCCTTTTTTTCTGGCAATAGATTCAACAAGGAGAGATTTATCTATATAACAAAGATATATAACTTTGCTTATTCAAAATCAAATATTAAAATTTGATTACTCTTTCCAATATCAATTTCATTCAAATCTGTACGATGTACACTTATCATCCGTACGCTATACCAATCCGATCGCTCACTCGATCACACAATTTCACTTCCGAACTAGTATCATCCATTCGACTTCCTAGTGCAGACACAGATCTGGTTTCTTGATCAGAAACCGTCATTCTCCTTGCATAGCCATACCTATGATAGAGAATATCCAGAACCAATCAACAATCCATATCCAGGCTCGCCATCAAAAATCGAGTGAAAAATCCCAACTCGGATCGATATAACTATCTCGAAATTCTGTGCTCGAATCTGGATCAAATCACTATGTGAATAGAATAATATACATACATCCTACGTATTTAACTTCATTGATTATTAGCCAAATCAATTTCTCTTTCTATTCACATTTCCTTAAATTTCCACTCACTTGTTCACGTTTGCCTTAATCCTCACATGGATTATATCTTCAATTCTTATCTCAGTTGGGTATTTAATCAATAACAGTTTGAACACCGACCAGTTTATTTTTAGAAAATAGCTCGAAAATTTTAAAAATAGACAAGTAGTTGGAAAATAATTATTAGTTTGCAAAGTAGCTGTAAAATAGTTAACTAATTGTAAAATAGTTGAAAAATAGTTAAATAGTCTAAGAAAGTTTAGATAATTACAAAATAATTGTAAAATAGTAATTAATTTATAAAATAGTTGAAAAATAGTAATAAGTTTATAAAACAGTTGAAAAATTGTTAAATAGTTCCAAAAATAATTGTAAAACAAGTATAAAACAATTTGGCTTTAAGAAAGAAAGGTTGTATACATTAAATAGCTTGGAAAAACAAGTTTATATTAAAACAATCTATATTGAAAATAGTCCAGAGTCAAAACTGTTAACTTTCCTGTCAATTCAATTTAAATTTCCACTTCCATTTAAATTGACTCGATTCCAATTTAAATAACTTCAATTTCTATTGAAATTGATTTAACCCCAATTCAAGTTGAATCACTCCTGATTTCTTTCCCAATTTAAATCAAATTCCATTTGATTTTAAACCTACTCAACTTTAATTACAAATTTCAAATTATTCCAATCAATTGGAACCAATATCAATTGAACCCACTTCAATTTTCAAATCATTTCAATTTAATTGGATTTTCCATTTTTTTTAACTTATCCATCTTCAATCACAAATCCAATTAATTTAAACCAAATTCAATTTTGAACTAATTCAATTTCAATCTCAATTTTAAACCATCTCGAACTATATAAATTCGAGTTAAATTCTCAAAGGTTGGTTTAACTCTTTAAACCAAATTAACCTTTATTTAAAGTTTTTAAACAATTTAATTTCTGAGCTCAATTTCTAGAATTTCATTTTCAACCAATTTAATTTTAATTTGGTTGTATTTCTGTTACCACTTAATTTAATTCCAACTCAAGATTTCAATTTGTTTGTATTATATATTACTTCTTAATTTGATTTCAATAATTTAACAACCATTCACCTTAATATTTATTAGAAAGAAATATTACTTTATATATCAAAATATATTTTTATATACAATCATTTAAAACCTTTATATAAGAAAATAACAAGTACGCTCTCATATATATATATATATATATATATATATATATATATATATATATTCATCTCATCCTAGAGTATTACGGACTCTATTTAAGGAGTAGTCCCCCACCAGAGTCAAGGTTCCCGCTTAACCTTTCAACTCTGATACCAGCTGTAACGACCCGAAATTTTCGATCCCGAAAATTCCAGATAGTTATGAAAAGAAGAAAGAGATAGAAGAAGAAGAAAAAGAAGATCAGAAACATCTACATCTCACATTCGCAGGGGATAAAATATAATAATAAATAATAACAGTTTACAAAAGCATTCTGTATCTGTCAATTTCATTTGTAATACATTAGAGTTACACATTTATACAGACACTGGATATACACAGTTACCATGCCTCAGATTTACAATAATATAATACAGTGGAAAATACTCTATATGTTCCTGCCATCCAGCCCGTCTCCCAAGCTCCAGAACGTCCTTACCTAAAAATCTGTAATACTCGGTCTGACCCGAGCATTACATCAAAGTAATACCCGGGTCAGGCTGGAAACCAGCGTGAGTAAACCCATTCAACAAGGAATACAAAGCATACAACGTATATAGAATCCGGGGTAACTCGAATCAATTTACAAATCCACAAATTAATATAGACATTACTTATTTCACACATTAATTTTCTAAGTACCAAACTTAGATTTAATAGTCCAATTCACTTAAATCATTTCATTCCATCCTATAGATTTCACATATCAATCTATGAAAATTCGAAGTGGTTTCGGGTATCTTCTAATACCCGACCCCGGTCTCTTCGAGTCTTTTTCAAGGCATCCAATACCATTCAATCATCCATAAGCAAAGCTTAATCACATACAAATTTAATTTAATTAATCCTGATTGAATTACTAATCTCAATCACTTAGATTTCTTCATTTATCATTAATTAATTTCAAATCAATTAATCAATCATCCCTTCATTATTCATCTTAATTAATCACCGTGGATTAATTATCCTTCAATTACATTCAAGTAATTATCTTTAATTAACTTCATAATATTAATTATTCTTAACCAAATCTGTGATTAATCTTTGACTACTTCACACATTAATTAACTATAATTAATTACATGAATCCTTAATTACTTATATTAATTTAGTTTCCTATAAGTCACTTATTATTGATTAATTCATCCTAATTAATCAATCTTTAATTACATCGTTAATTATATAAATTAATGATTTCCAATTATATTTCAATTTATCCTAATCTAAAGTAATTACATTAAATAATTGATCATTAATTAAACTGCAAATATTAATCATTCTTGATTTATCTCAGCTTGTAATTATCTACCTTTTATTTATTACATTAAATAAATTAATTACTCCTAAATTAACTATCTTAATTAATCTCTTGATTAATTTCACAAAGTAATTATATTTTATTAATTACAATAAGTAATTACCTATCAAACCATCCATTGATTATTCTAAATTAATTAAACTTAATAAATTAACTTAAACCTTAGTTAATTAATTCAAACCCATAATTTCCAAATTAATCAACCCAAATCATTAATTAATTGAATTAATTAATTATCCATTTTAATTACCCTTCTAATTTGATGAATCACAATTTATAATCCCTTATTAACATTAAAATGAAAACATTTTCTTATTTATGACTTAAGTTGAAACAATTTAAAACTCGAATACTTCGAGTCAAGCAACAATTAACTTAAGAACCAACCAAAACCAAATTCACCAGATCATCAGTACACATCAAATCAATTCGATCATTCAACCAATTATTTAAATTTAGCCATTTAAATTTAAATAAACATCCAAAGGAGTGAGATTAACTCACCTTTGCTTTTCAATTTGCAATACGATCCACACCGGCTTGATTCTCCATGATTTTAAACCTTGTATAAACAGTTATACGATTTATTATTATTTGAACCAATCAAACGATTATTCACCATTTGTCTATTTAATTTAACTAATGATTAAATTTTAACCTTTGATTTAAGTTAATTAAGTATTAAATTTAAACTAATTTCCCTTTCATAAATTATCTTTATTAACTAGAATAACAAAATAGGTTAACTTAACAATTTATCCACCAAATCCATTATTTTAAAAATACAAGAAAATTAAAATATGTAAATGAAAATAGGCATATATATAATTTAATTCTATTTTCTTAAGCTACATATACTAAAGAACAAGCAATATACACGTACAGATGCTAAATAATTATTTTATCCGATAACGATTAATAAATCAAGAAACAAAAGCAAAAGTTTTGATTTAATGTAAACTATTTTCAGTTACATTGACTATTAAAATGTCAAAAATAAATAAATATGACGAGAATAAATATTGTTAAACAGTTAACATGCATTTAATACGTTAATAAATTAATAAAACAAAAAACAATACCTTTCATGTGCTAAAATACACATAATTTAATCTATAATTATAAAAAATCTAGACGAATAATTTTCGGATGTGCATGTCTTCATATCCGCATTTTTTGTATATGCTAGCAAATTGGTAAAAACGATGAACACAAAAATATTTTCAAACTGTAATCACAAATGAACTTCCATTTCCTTTTTTTAACCTTGGTTAATTAATTTGTGCTTCAATCCCAATACCTCCAGAGATAGATTATTTAAAGACTTACCACTTAAAAATTAAAACGACTGCAGATTGAGGTGAACAAGAAGGACAGTATTTTGGAGTAGCTACTTGCTATTGGATCTTAAGGGATTGCAGTGTCAAGAATTCTGATTGAACTGATAACTGGGTCTTCAAACAAATGGAAGTCAGGTTTAAAAAGTAATCTCATTAAGAGAAAGAGTGGGCTCGATAACTACAGGCCTAATAGTCAAAGACAGGATAAAAGTCCTGGAGTAGACAAATTCAGTGTACGTAGCCTATGTAGTTGGGTTAAGTTAGTTAGGTTGGAGGAGGCTGAGGTAAAAATAAGTTTAGAGATGTGACGGTGGAATTATATATATATATATATATATATATATATATATAGGCTTGTGTAAGGCAGTGTTTGGGCTGGTGGGGAAAGTATATTGTACATGTGAAAACTAGAGAGATAGTTCATTAGGTCTGCAAAAACGTCGGGATTATGGGAATTGGGTTGGTTGAGCAATGAGGAGCTTGTGGGGGGATGTTTCCGCTTGGGTTTGTAAATAAATTTGACATAGTTAGTTTTTTGTTCTTTAGATAATTATGTAATTTGATTACGCAATTCAACTCGTAGAATGGATCTTGTTCGAAATAAAGTTGGTTTTTGACTTGTTTCAATGATATATTGTTATACATTGGTATACGTAATTTTATAAATACATCAAATATGTTTAATTCCTCATTTGTTTGACTCTGCATATAATAGTTTAATTCCTCATTTGTTTGACTCTGCATATAATACTTTAACTAACTTGTTTGACATATAGAATTTGTAGATGGACGTCAACATGGATCGCCATCATCTTTTAATATCACCATGGATAGTCCATTATTATAGTTTTCACCATGGTTTTTTATCTTTTACATATCTATGTGTTTAGTTTATGTTGTTAAACTTTTATATTGTTATATATTTATTATACTAGTATACGGTTTATACTGAATATATGTATGAACATATCCAGTTTGCACAAAGATTATTAGTGAATGTATACTTATATCATAATGTTATATCATTTATTATACTATTATACTGTTGAACTTAAAAATATATGAATGTACACTTAATAATATATGAATGTACACTAAATATCATAAGTATTAGATTTCTTCATTTATCATTAATTAATTTCAAATCAATTAATCAATCATCCCTTCATTATTCATCTAAATTAATCAACCTGGATTAATTATCCTTCAATTATATTCAAGTAATTATCTTTAATTAACTTCATAATATTAATTATTCTTAACCAAATCAGTGATTAATCTTTAACTACTTCACACATTAATTAACTATAATTAATTACATGAATCCTTAATTACTTATATTAATTTGATTTCCCATAAGTCACTTATTATTGATTAATTCATCCTAATTAATCAATATTTAATTACATCGTTAATTATATAAATTAATGATTTCCAATTATATTTCAATTTATCCTAATCTAAATTAATTACATTAAATAATTGATCATTAATTAAACTGCAAATATTAATCATTCTTAATTTATCTCAGCTTGTAATTATCTACCTTTTATTTATTACATTAAATAAATTAATTACTCCTAATTAACTATATTAATTAATCTCTTGATTAATTTCACAAAGTAATTATATTTTATTAATTACAATCAGTAATTACCTATCAAACCATCCATTGATTATTCTAAATTAATTAAACTTAATAAATTAACTTAAACTTTAATTAATTAATTTAAACCCATAATTTCTAAATTAATCAACCCAAATCATTAGTTAATTGAATATTAATTATCCATTTTAATTACCCTTCTAATTTGTTGAATCACAATTCATAATCCCTTATTAACATTAAAATGAAAACATTTTCTTATTTATGACTTAAGTTGAAACAATTTAAAACTCGAATACTTCGAGTCAAGCAACAATTAACTCGAGAACCAACCAAAACCAAATTCACCAGATCATTAGTACACATCAAATCAATTCGATCATTCAACCAATTATTTAAATTTAACCATTTAAATTTAAATAAACATCCAAAGGAGTGAGATTAACTCACCTTTGCTTTTTAATTTGCAATACGATCCACACCGGCTTGATTCTCCATGATTTTAAACCTTGTATAAACAATTATACGATTTATTATTATTTGAACCAATCAGACGATTATTCACCATTTGTCTATTTAATTTAACTAATGATTAAATTTTAACCTTTGATTTAAGTTAATTAAGTATTAAATTTAAACTAATTTCCCTTTCATAAATTATCTTTATTAACTAGAATAACAAAATAGGTTAACTTAACAATTTATCCACCAAATCCATTATTTTAAAAATAGAAGAAAATTAAAAATGTAAATGAAAATAGGCATATATATAATTTAATTCTATTTTCTTAAGCTACATATACTAAAGAACAAGGTATATACACATACATATGCTAAATAATTATTTTATCCGCTCACGATTAATAAATCAAGAAACAAAAACCAAAAGTTTTGATTTAATGTAAACTATTTTCGGTTACATTGACTATTAAAATGTCAAAAATACATAAATATGACGAGAATAAATATTTTTAAACAGTTAACATGCTTTCAATACGTATAATATAAACTTAATAAATTAATAAAACAACAAACAATACCTTTCATGTGCTAAAATACACATAATTTAAGCTATAATTATAAAAAATCTAGACGAATAATTTTGGATGTGCATGTCTTCATATCCGCATTTTTTGTATATGCTAGCAAATTGGTAAGAACGATGAACACAAAAATATTTCCGAACTGTAATCACAAATGAACTTCCATTTCCTTTTTTTAACCTTGGTTAATTAATTTGTGCTTCAATCCCAATACCTCCAGAGATAGATTATTTAAAGACTTACCACTTAAAAATTAAAACGACTGCAGATTGAGGTGAACAAGAAGGACAGTATTTTGGAGTAGCTACTTGCTATTGGATCTTGAGGGATTGCAGTGTCAAGAATTCTGATTGAACTGATAACTGGGTCTTCAAACAAATGGAAGTCAGGTTTAAAAAGTAATCTCATTAAGAGAAAGAGTGGGCTCGATAACTACAGGCCTAATAGTCAAAGACAGGATAAAAAGGCCTGGAGTAGACAAATTCAGTGTACGTAGCATATGTAGTTGGGTTAAGTTAGTTAGGTTGGAGGAGGCTGAGGTAAAAATAAGTTAAGAGATGTGACGGTGGGATTTTATATATATATATATATATATATATATATATATATATATATATATATATATATATATATATATGCTTGTGTAAGGCAGTGTTTGGGCTGGTGGGGAAAGTATATTGTACATGTGAAAACTGGAGCGGTAGTTTATTAGGTCTGCAAAAACGTCGGGATTATGGGAATTGGGTTGGTTGAGCAATGAGGAGCTTGTGCGGGGCTGTTTCCGCTTGGGTTTGTAAAGAAATTTGACATAGTTAGTTTTTTGTTCTTTAGATAATTATGTAAGATTACGCAATTCAACTCGTAGAATGGATCTTGTTCGAAATAAAGTTAGTTTTTGACTTGTTTCAATGATATATTGTTATACATTGGTATATGTAATATTATAAATACATCGAATATGTATAAATAAAAAATTCGTAAGACAGGTATTTAAACAATTTGAGCTACGTATGCATTCGTAACCACGAGTATTTAATTGTGTCGATAAATACTTGTCTCTTTTATTTAAAATTACATTTTCTTTACCACTACTGTTATTTCAATTTACTATTAAAATTTCTTGCGCATTACATTTTTATTTGACTCAATTATAGTCGTTTGATGGACGTCGTACCATCATTTAAGCACAACCAAGTAGAGTTTCCACATTGAAGCTCAACGGTATTCTCAAGTTAAGAAAATTATGTAATTTTATCATAACGGTATTTTCTATTTGACTTTAGTTATATTAACCAACATAAAACTATCGAGTGAGTCGTTCTACAGTTAGCTAATAAATGTCACTACGTAGCCCCTTGGTGTCTCCAACAGCTATGAGTAATAGACTGTATAACATTTGAAAAGCGTTACGTACTCTACTCTCAAATGATGTATCGGTATCCAGTCTCGATATATTTTAGTAGGAATATTTAAAACGATGTGTTTATTTTATATGGTAAATCACTCGTGATTACCATAGCTGTAACTGTTATCACTAAATAGTCCATTTATGATTTACTATCAAATTGTTATTTTAATTAAATTGATTAATTAATATAACATGTTATATCAAATATATAATAGACAGAAAATGCCTTTTATTTTGAACAAGATCGATTATAAAGTTAGATACTGTGCAGTTAAAGCACTCGGTAGATTCAACGTGACGGAGGTGCAAAAAGTCATAGCGGGGATACAGCGAGGATATAGCGGGATATATCGAATAACCTTAAAATATCATATAAAACTCGTACTTAATGTTTTTACAAATATATAAATGGTTATTAAATGAAAAATTAACATTCAGTTGACTTATAATTAATACATAAATAATTTTAAATAAAAACATGTGTGAATATATTATAAATAAACGTAAAACTATTATATAACATAATTGAATTTTGTAGAATATTAGAAAATTTTCATTTTTGAAAATATATTAACAATTCAATTAAATATATTAATTTTATAATTTTTATAATGTATAAACGTCATTCAATTCATTTATTTTAAAGAAGATATAGTGAAAATAGCATAATATAGCGGGTAAAACGGGATATAGCGGAAATAGTGGGACTTAAAGCGAAAGGCTATATTTGGGGCTATATGAAAAAATCGTAGCAGTAGAAATCCGCTATGAGATATAGTAGGGTTACAACGGAGAAATAACGGGGCATTAACTGCACAGGTTAGATACGTAAAACAATTATATTACTACCCCTAGGACATACCTCCGACTCTATCATGTAGACCATTTTCGTAGTAGTTTGAATCCACGGATGGTTGAGGCATTAGTTTTACTCAAAATTGGTTGAGGTCCAGTCCAATTTTTTTAGATCATCGGATTGAGGTTCCTCTTGATGATGTGTATTATTATGATGAAGCCTTCTAACTTGATATTAGCATTCCTTAAATAGTTTAATTCCTCATTTGTTTGACTCTGTATATAATACTTTAACTAACTTGTTTGACATATAGAATTTGTAGATGGACGTCAACATGGATCGCCATCATCTTTTAATTTCACCATGGATAGTCCATTATTGTAGTTTTCACCATGGTTTTTTTATCTTTTAAATATCCATGTGTTTAGTTTATGTTGTTAAACTTTTATATTGTTATATATTTATTATACTAGTATACAGTTTATACTGAATATATGCATGAACATATCCAGTTTGCACAAAGATTATTAGTGAACGTATACTTATATCATAATGTTATATCATTTATTATACTATTATACTGTTAAACTTAAAAATATATGAATGTACACTAAATATTATTAAAGTGTAATAAATATACAGAATATATATGGTATAACAGTATATTGTATAATAGTATAATATATATATATATATAATAGTATATATCTATGTTGAATAATATATATATAACAGTATTTTATCTAATTAAACATATTCCGGATCAACCCGCAAAGGTACGAATTCGTTCCATTCGATCGTACACGCACGTCTGATGTGATCATATGACCAATCGTCGTGCCGACCCCATACCTAATCATTAATGATTCCAAAGGAATCAGCTAGTATTCGATTTAAGTCTCAAGCTTCGCCTTGCATCCCGCCTCCTTGAGTAGTCCAAAGCCTCCCTAAAGTCGTGCTATGACACCACAAAGAACCGCGTATGAACGGGGAACAAATTCCACGAAGTTGTTTACTACTCAAGGGTTCAATCGACTAGGCGTTTCATTCAGTCGACCGAGCCCAATCGAATGAACCTAATTATCCTAGTCTTCTATTTTGGAATCTCCCTTGCCCAATATTTCCACACTAGTTCAATCGACTCAACTTTTATTCAACCGGCTAAAATTTCCAGGTTCTGGCAATGAACCTGGGCAGGGAGTAAATTCCCCAAACCGTCACTGCTTCGCGTGCAGTTTCTTCCGATGCTTCGTCCAATGAGTCAACTTTTTTCCACAACATGACTCCACCACGTTGGAGTTCCACCAGTGTTACTTTATTTATGTTGTTTTAAAAGTTAATTCTATAAATATTCAAAAAAACGGTTGTGACACAAAAATCCACTTTTTGCATGAGTAGAGTTCAACATGCGATTATAGCAACTTGTCTTCCTCTAACACGTTGAACGACGTACACGACCTAATTGCCTTGTGCATACGTGTGTTAATACACTCATTCGTGCACGATTAGGCACATAAGTTCACGCAAACACATTACAACTTCACAAGTTACATTTTGGACTTCACCGGAGTGATTACTCGACTCGGTATACTCTTACGCAACTTAGCGCAAGCGATAGCCGCTATGGCCACATGAAATGTCCGCAAAGAACTTGTATTCAATAATATATATATATATATATATAATTAGAAAATTGCATATATGTGTGTGTCTATAAACACATATACACACACAACCAAACTTACAACAACTCCGACTATGATTCGCACAACGTATTGATTGTTATATATCTTTAAATACACGTATACGTAAACTTGTCCGTACTCATATACATACATGTATATTTAAATAAGTAATTCATTTATTACTTAATCATTTATTACTTTACTTACTAATCTTTTCAATAAAAGTAAAGATATCTATTTATTCTATTTTATAAAATCTTCAAACTATTTTATAAAATACAATACAAGCTTATAAATCAATTTTGCCATCTAAAACACTTAATTTGCTTCGATGAAAATCAAGTATTCTTCATTTTACTATTTTATAAAATCTCATATCTATTTTATAAAATATATTCTTCCTTTATAAGATATTCAAACCATTTTATAAATACCAATTAAGCTTCATTTTTTATTTTTATAAAATATCATATCATTTTATAAAATACCTTTATTACTTATAAAAATCATTTTATCGAAAAAATATTTGCAAATACTAATTTAGCTTCATTAACCCTCTAATCACTTTAATAATGAGTATAGAGTTCAAAACTTGCTAAATTAGCTTACTAACAAATTTGAAAATCATTTGAATTAGTTTAATTATGGCCAACTAATGACATGCACTTAGTTATAACATGTAATTAGTCTTTAATCTATCACTATATCACTTATTAGCATTAAATTAACGTAAAAATAAATTTCTTAAGTTACTAACTACTTTAAAAAAACATTTATTAAGGTCTTAAACCAATAATGAGCTAACATAATAATGTTTATAACACAAACATAAGCCCAAATCAACTCAAACAATCTTCAAATCACTTTATATAATTGTATAATCATCAGTAATAAAAAAAATATGAAGTATAACATATAAATTAGTAAGGAGAATCGTCTCACCCATTTTTATTAAACCTAAGCCAAGCTCTAATCATCAAAAACCCACTTTTTGCTTACTTTAAACTTGAAATGCACACCAATACTCTGATCCAAGCCAATTCCTTCATGGGTTTGGTAGAGAATTAGAAGAAATCAATTAGGGTGATTTTATTTGATTTATAAAATTTATTTGAGGTTTAGGATTTGGGGATAAAGATGAGATTAGTTGAGGATTAGGGAAAGTGGGAAAGAATGAAACATGAATGGAGAGTGAATGAGAATAAAAAATAGGAATGAGCCTACTATAGACAACTAATGGACCAAGCTCCAATTCTCTTCATCTGGCACTATTAATCCCCGAAAATCATCGACTCCAAACATAGTCAAGTTTATACTCATTTTACCTGCATCAAAACAGTGAACCCAATCGATCGTTTGTGAAAATTGAGTATAAGAGGTGTTCCGTCACTTACCGATTAAATATTTAAATTAATCGTTTAAATATTCAATCGTTAAAACCATGGGGTGTTACACACCTCCTTAAAAGAATTTCGTTTCCAAAATTCTCTTGAATATGAGAAAGTAACATAACCGACCAAATTTCTCAAATCTCAATTTCGAAAAATTCCAACAGTACCTTCACTTAAGTCATCAACATAACGGAAACTCCCAAATTAGAATGTATCACGCACTAGGAAATATTGTAACCTACATCATTCCACATCCTCTAAAAATTCATATCTCTCTTAAGAAAGCTTTTCACTTTTTAAATAACAATCAAATCAAATAAGTATTTAAATAGCTATACATCAACTCTCAAATATCTAATTGTACTATACAAAGAGTATTGTATACCAACACAGAATTCAAACCCGTATAACCTCAGTGTACTAACCAATACTGTTATAGTCATACATGACAACCAATTGGAGAGTAAGGTCAAGTTAGTCTGCATCAAAATATACCACGGACCTCGAGTCACATCAAAAGCCAGTGGATTCGTATAGATCACATCTTGACCCCATAGTGGACATAGATGATATGCAATTATATAAACACGCAGTCAAAAGCCACAGACCTCGAGTCACATCAAATAATAAGCAGTCAAATACATATATCAAGCAACAATCAATTATCATATAAGCAGTCAAATACATATGGCAAGCAACAATCAAACAACAGCAAACCACAACAAACAACAATCAGACAATAAGCAGTTATAAGCAACCAGCAATAAGGAAACCAGCAAATCATAGCAAGCAAGAATAAACAAAAATAAATAGCATACAAATTATCAAACATGCAAGCGGGCAATCAAAAAAAATCAAGGACAATGAAAATCGACGAACAAAAAAATCAAACAACAATACAGAACATTAAATAGTTGCAACAACAGCAAGCAACAAGCAATAACAAGCAATAAACAATAGCAAGCAACAAACAATAATAGGCCTAACAAACAACTAAATATTTAAAAAGAGTCTATACCATCATGCAACGTAACCATCAAGAGTCAAACGCGCATGTCAAACTATAAAATCAAACGAGTCCATTCAACATTAAAGGAATAAACACCCAAGTGGTGTAACCTCTTCCGTGAGCATAATACATAAAAGACTATACGTAAAGGAAAACCTATACGATATGTAGGATCATCGAGTCTCGAAATTCTAGAATAAATCCAGCAAGTAACGCCTTTACTCTTTTTTTCTTTTGAACGGAACTCATTCTCCAGAGGAGAAAATTATACTAATTCAATCATCATAAAATAAAGATCTATAATTTCTTGGGTTTTGTTGGGTTCAAACTTAGCTCGACCGCATAATGTTAATTGGGATAATATACTAAGTGCGGTACGACGCTCATCTAGGAAAGTATCATCTCGTAACTTAGAAGATTATCCAAATTGCCACAAAAGTAGTTGAGAAACCCTTCCCCGAACTATCTCACAAATAATAATTATACTACACTAAAATTTTGCAGTAACTAAAGATCATCCCAAATAACACGATGCCCTTTCCAACCATACATTTGCTCTCAAGTTTTTTGTTGTTAAATTAGGATCGGCTACCTGTCTCTATCTGTGCGAATTCCGATCCAGTTTCTTGACCTGACTACTCAAATCTACTTGCACGACTAAGGTCGTGTTTAAAAAATATCTCAATCATCCAAGAATCCAACTCAAGTGCTCGTCTATCAGATTTAAGTAAAAAACTCTTTCCTAACTGGTGCGAATCGCGTAGAAACACTATGCTCAAACAATAGGTTAAGAAGTGTCATGCGAAGGGACCAATCTTTAGAAAATGTCCATTTTGGCACATGGGATTACTCCGATCATCTGAGCTTTATTGGCACAAAGAAAATAAATTATAACACAAACGATTCTAGACTAACGCCTATAAGTCATTAGCTCGGTCTCTGCTCAATACTGGGCATCTACCGAACTCTACTTGAATATAAATCCAAGTCACACTTCATCGACCAACTCATTTAACTCGAAAGCTCGTGCATCAAGTTCGAAATCGGTCGTTTCATCTAAGTTTTACAAATAAAGTTACTCATACAAGGTTTTTCTCCATTGAAGAATTTACCTACTATGAAAGGTGTCAAGTTTAGCCTATCTACCAAGTAATTAGCAACAGATAAAATATACCACTCAGGTGTTGGGAGGAACAGAAGTGAGTTCCCAAAAATAGAGCATATCTCACTACATAAGCTCCTTCAGATCCTCCTAAACACAAACCTGCTAGGACCTGGTAATGCCTAAAAGGCATAAGTCATCAAAACTTATTCACCCTTCAAAAACGTAGGATAGTCATTCTTTAAGTGATCAATCCAATTGCAATTGAAGCAACTACGCTTCACTTTAGCTGGATGAAGTCTTATAGCAAAATGTCCCCATATGTCATGGGAGTGACATACTAGACCAGCTTCTTCTTCGCATAAGCTCGATCTTCCTTACGCCTCGGTTGGAGTTTCGACTGCTTTCTACTTTCGTTGCCTCAACGATATCTCATAGGCATTCTCATGGAGGAGAACCATCCCAATGAGATATTCAAAATCAGACCCTGACAGGGATAAGGCTAAGCAGTGCATCCCCAACCAATGCTTAAGACCTAAGGCAAACCTCTTTCCCCACAACAACGGAGCACCGACCATCTTAGACCCCAAAAATAAAAGGTTGAATTGGTCAACACTCCTTACTAAAAAACTGCCTTGCTCGAGATGGATGGAATACTCAAGCTACATGTCCTTCTCGATCTCAGAAATGAACTGAGAACCAAAGCAACGTCTGAATTAATCCCAAATCATAGGCCTGCTCATCAGCCACATAAACACTACATCCTACCCAGCCAAAGTTTCTCCTCTTCAATGCCGAGAAATAATCTTCCTTAAGAGAACATTCCCTAGACTTATATCGATGAAAGCCCTTTCATGCTTGTGCCCAAGATCGTGTCTCAGAAATGGTATCAGGACTCAGATATGGCTTCCCTCTATGATTAAGGAAATTCCGGCAATGCTTTGAAGAAGCTAAAACTGGTGGAGTTAGAAATACCAATGCCCCAAAGGCCACACCAATTCTGACGCCATCAGCATCCGTAGGAAATGTTTACAGACGATGGAATATTTTTTGCGGTAGCTAAATAATCTCTAAACTAATCAAGCATCGTCCACAATTGCTCATGCACTCCATCTGCTAATACTGATAGCCCAAAGAATATACCTTAGCAACTAGCGATAAAAACAAATTAAGTCCAGAAGACAAATGGTGTATACAATATAATATAGTAGAAAAATACAACTACACTCTCTCTACTATCTCCTTTCACCAGGTTGATTAACTCAAACTGGTCTACTTAGTCTGAGTGTTGAGCCTAAGCTCTGATACCAACTATAACCACCCGCTCTTTGTAGAACCCAAAAAGTCATCTCATAACAACGATAGACTCCTGAATACGACAAAAGATAGACCGTCGAGGTAAAATTAGAACAAAATAGTATACCAAGACATCGATAGGGTCTTACATTGGAATGACAATATATAATATGCTAAATATACATGAACTGAATAAAATAACAATATATAAGAGACCGCACTAGTGGAAGTAACTGATAAATAAGTATCGGTACAGAATATCAGAATACATAAACTCCAAGAAGAACAGAGTTCTATATAAATATATGACACAACAATCTCGTATACGAATAACAAGGCTGTCATGTACTACTAAAATATCAAGTATATATATCTCAATATCAATGCCACGCCTCCAAAATGCTCCAACTGCGCATCCTAATTGCATATCCTTAAAAGCACCCGACTCTCTAGCTACTCAGTCGAGCAGCCAAGAATTGTCATGACATAAGCAGACAAAGGCAAAATGCGAGTCAAACATAAAGTCTAGTGTGAAGAGAACTATATCAAAATAGTGTATATCAAAACTATATACAAATAAACAAGAATAACTGAATCACAATCAATCCTCTCCATAAATATGGTTCAGAGGTAATGCTGATCATCCATAAACAAGTACAATAAACTCATCCAAAAGATAGGGCATCAAGCCATAATCTCTTCTTCACATCTAATCAACGAGTTAGCACAACTAATATAATGTGACTGACACGTAACTATATATCGTGATAAAGGAAATCGTAGTATATAAGTGTAGAAGTGATAAAAGTGTGATAATATAAGTTTAAACTATGCTACACACAATGATAATATCAATCAACCAATATAGCACAAGCACAACATAACAATGGAGGATAACTAAGGAATTCGAATCAATGCTCGTCATTAGTAATGCGTGGAGTCAACAATGGCCACTTATCGCGATTCAACGATTCATGATAAATAAGGTCAATACACTAACGTACTCGGACATTCGTCGCAATCCAATAAAAAATAGAGTCAGCACACTTACGTACCCAGATATCTATGTTGATCATTGTTAACTCCTCTTTTTCACGAATAAGCGACCTAACGACCTAGAGTATGAACGAGTTAACTTGGACGCGACTCAGCGACCTAAAGTTATCGACAACCCTGCGACCTACAGGGCTCAGCGACCTAAAGGGCTCAGCGACCTAAAGGAGGAGATGGTCCAACGACCTAGTGAATCAATGAGTTAACAGCGACCTAACTGCTGAAGCGGGTTAACGACCTAAGGGGTACCGCGACTTAACGATTTACAGAAGAACGCGACCTAACTACCTAGGGGAGCAAGCGACCTAATAGCTCAAGGGACCTAACATGGATGCGAGACCAACAACGAGCTAGCGACTTAAAGTACTAAACGAGTTAAGCCACTCAGCGAGCTAATGAGTTTAACTATCTGAAGAATGTACGACTTAAGGCGGAGTGCGACCTAGCGACTTAAGTATCTAGCAACCTAGCGGCTTAAGTGCCCAACGACCTAGCAACTTAAGTATTCAACGACCTAGCGAGCCAAAAGAGGAAGCGATCTAGCGAGCTCCAGAACAAAGCCGCATGTATGCTCTCTCATTAGGTCGCTTGTGACCTAAGCAAGTCGATATAACATTTATGCTCTAAGTGCTAAGTCGCTGACAGCCAGTACCTGGTTACAGATGGGCTTCACTAGGTCGTGGACGACTTAAGCTACTTCAGGACCGACCTACCATAGGTCGCTACTACCTACTAACTCGCTCAGATGACCTAGTACGACCTTACTAAGTCGTAAACCACATCCCCTAGGTCGCTGGCGACCTACGACCCATCTAAGGTCGCTCGCGACCTACGACCTAGCCCAGAAAACTCCTATAAATACGACACTAACTCCAACAATCGGGGGATCTTTGGCTCATTCCTGGAACGCCGATACTCTGCTGAATTATCGACTCACTCGACACTTCAAACACGAAAGACATCTCAACTAACTTCAAGAGGAAATCTAACACAATCAACATGGATTCAAAGGGTTCTTCTACATCGGAGTTCTAGTTGTTTGTCTCATCAATATTATAGTTGAAGATTGTTGTAAAGTTGTAATTGATTCAGTAATAAAACAGATTAAAGTGGACGTAGGCTTAACCTGAAGCCGAACCATTATAAAATTGTTGTCTTTTACTGCTTTCTCTGTGACTTTCCTACTTGCTTTTAATTCCTGTGTTCACGGGTGGTGCTTTCACTTAATCTCTACATACACCGGGGTGTTAGCATTCAATTTTTAGCGTTAACATTTTTGGTGCTTTCACTGAGAACCAAACTCAGGATATCTTCGCCATTGCTTCGCAAAAGTTTGTTGAAAGAGTCTCTCTCAAAACCAGAAGTCTGTCAGAGATAATGGCTCCTGGAAGAAAGCGTGGATATACAAAACCTAGTAATGTCCATGAAAATACTGCCACTTCCCCTTCATCAAGTCAATCAGCACCAAGTGCCGGAATTACACGAGCAGAGTTAGATGCTGCAGTATCTGGATTATACCAGCAGATGGAAACTCAGAATGCTTTAATGCTTGAGAGGATAAATGCATTGCTCGGGGCAAACCGTCAACCAGTGAATAATGAAGAAAACCTTGCAAATGATGTTTATGACCCTGAAGAGAGGAATATTCCTCAAAGAGCAGCCAGCCCCATTAAAGAAACACCTCCTCAAGCTGGGGGATCGAGACCATAGCCAACTCTCCGCGAACGTTTGTCCCGACAAACTTCCGAGAATATGGCCGAAGTTTGTCCTGCAGATCCTTTAAATAATGAGGAATATCTTTCGGGCATGGTGCAACAAATCATGAAAGAAAGTATGCAGAGAGATGAAGATGAGAAGGAATGGGGATTCGCTCCGAGCAAAACTCCGTTCACTGAGAAGATTCTAAAGGCAGAATTCCCAAGGAAGTTTGTTCCTCCGACCATCCCGGCTTATAAGGGAACAAGCGACCCCAATCAATTCCTGTATAAGTATGATTGACACATGACTGGTGCTAGAGCGTCTGATGAGATCAAATGCTGGTACTTTTCGGAATACTTGGAAGGAGTGGCTCTGCTCTGGTTCACAAAACTTCTGGTCCGATCCATAGATTAGTTCGCCGATTTGACTCGGAAGTTTAAAGAGTAATTCAGGTTGTATGCTTCAAAGGCAAAGGATATTATGTCACTATCAAGCTTGGAAAAGAACCCTGGGGAATCTATCAGGTCTTTCTTGAACCGCTTCAACATAGCTTTGGCTGAAGTGGACAATGCGGAGCCACGGATGGTCTTGACATACCTGATGAGGGCAATTGATAAATCAAGCGAATTTGGGAAGTGGCTGAAGATGAAAGAACCGAATTCACTTGAGAAATTCTATAAGAAAGCTGATGAATTCATGCGCTTGGAAAGCCATCGGGCACCAGTTAAAGTGGCATTGACAGAGGTTAAGGATAATACTACTGCTCCTACCAAAAGAGAATCCGGAAGTCAGAAAAGGAAGAACAATGGTGGGAAGAAACAGAAAGATATGAAGAAACCTCATTTTTTTAAAATCTTCAGATTTCACTCCTTTGACCGACACTCCGGAGAATATCTTCTTTGCTACCAAAGATGCGGTAGAATATCCTAAACCGCCTGAGATGAGAGTTAGCAAAAAAGCTGCTCAAAGTGGGAGATTTTGTCGGTTTCATAACCAACCCGGTCATGATACTAACGAAGAACAAGTTGCAGCAATATGTTAAGAGAAGTAGAAATGACCCAACTTCGTCTACTAAGGATCAGCAACTTCCTGCTCAACCATCTGGCTTGGGTAAGAGGAACACTGTGCATGAATCAGAGAGGCCTGTTATTAATGTGATTACAGGAGGGCCTCACCCAGCAGGCAGAAGCTGAGGTGAGATGGAAAGATATGCCCGTGCCTTGAAATATGCACCAACAGAAGAAAGTGTTTTTGTGCTAGAAGATGCTGCACCTTTGAAGCAGCAGAAAACTTTTAATGATGATATTGTGTTCAGAGTCGGGGACTCTATGGGCATTGAAGCTCCAACCATGGTTCCTTTGGTCATCTCTGCAGGCATTGGGCCGGCTATTGTGAGAAGAGTGCTTGTAGATTGCGACGCTTCTTGCAACGTTCTCTTCAAGAAGACGTTCGATCAAATGAAAATTCCAATGGATGATGTTCAAGCCTCATCTCAGAAGATTGTTGGGTTCACTGGGGAACCGAAGCAGCCCATTGGAACTATCGACTTGTTTGTGGAGCTTGGAGAGGGGCAGAAAAAGGTAGTTCGGAAACAGACTTTTGTAATTGTTGATGAATTTTCTGCCTACAGCGCCTTCCTAGGCCGACCAACTCTTGCGGCTTTTAAAGCAATTCTCGCCCCGTGGTGCCTCACTATGAAATTTCCCACAGATAATGGCGTTGGAGTTATTAAAGGGGATCAGAATGCTGGGTGAGAATGTTATCTAATAGAGCTGCGTGAAGCAAGGAAGAGAGAGATGGGAAAAGATGCGGCAGCTCCAGTCCGCATCAAAGAACCAACCTTGTAACAATTACAGGGTGGACCCTACACTGGCGAGCATAGCGGGGCATGAAGAGAAATGGATCCCAGAAAAGTTAGTGCAGGAGAGAATAGAGTGGTGCCAGTTGAAGTAACGGTGCCAGTACCTGTTGACCCGAAAGATCCAAACAAAGTAGTGAATGTGGGTTCGCAACTTAATGTGGCGGTTCAAAATTCCTTAATATCATTCTTGAAGGCAAATCTGGACGTATTCGCTTGGACTCATGCTGATATGTGCGGAATATCCCCAGAAATTGCGGTACATACTATGAATATTGATCTGAAGTTTACACCGGTAAAACAGAAAAGAAGAACCCAGGGTCCTGAAAGGTCAGCAGCGTTGAAAGAAGAGGTAGACCGGCTTATGGAGAATGGTTTCATCATGGAGTCTACTTATCCGAATTGGGTTTCAAATCCAGTACTGTTTAAGAAAGCTAATGGGAAATGGAGAGTTTGCATTGACTTCTCAGATTTAAACAAAGCCTGCCCCAAAGACTGCTTCCCATTACCCAGGATAGATCAGTTGGTGGATGGAACAGCGGGGCACGAATTGTTATCTTTCATGGATGCTTACTCCGGATACAACCAGATTATGATGCATGAGCCGGATCAGGAGGATACAAGCTTCATCACCGATGTTGGTCTCTACTGCTATAGAGTCATGCCTTTCGGACTTAAGAATGCAAGCGCAACTTACCAAAGACTCGTCAATGCTATGTTCAAACCGCAGATTGGAAAAACTATGGAAGTTTATGCTGACGATATGTTGGTGAAGTCAAAGAAAGCAGTAGACCATATGGACCACTTGGCAAAATGTTTGCAATCCTCCGAAAATATGGAATGGAACTTAATCCTTTGAAATGTTCGTCTGGGGTGGAGTCCGGAAAGTTTCTGGGTTTCATTGTGAGTGCTAGGGGCATTGAAGCTAATCCTACTCAGATTGCTGCCTTGAAAGAAGTAAAAGCTCCTAGAACGAAGAAGGAATTGCAAAGTCTTAATGGAAAAGTCACTGCCTTGAGTCGATTCATTTTTAAAGCTACTGATAAATGCATTCCATTCTTTGATGCACTGAAGAAAGGAAGGAAAATTTTTGACTGGACTCCTGAATGCCAGAAAGCTTTCGATGAGTTGATTCATCATATGGAAACGCCTCCGATACTTTCTAAGCCGGACAGTGGTGAAAATCTTTTGGTATATTTGGCAATCTCATCTCATGCTCTCAGTGCAGCATTGGTACGGGAAGATGAAAGAATTCAGCGCCTGGTCTATTATATAAGCAAGAGCTTCACCGGGGCAGAGATGAATTATTCAAAATTGGAAAAGCTCGCCTATTGTCTACTCATTGCATCAAGGAAGTTGAGGCTGTATTTCCAAGCTCATCCTTTCAAAGTCCTCACTAATCAACCTCTAAAGCAAGTCCTGTTTCGTCTTGAGACTTCGGGTCATCTTCTGAAGTGGAATATTGAACTCAGCCAATACGACATCACTTATCATCCCCGAAGAGCAATCAATGGACAAGCTTTAGCAGATTTTATCGTAGAATGTACGTATAAAGGTGATAGTGAGGAAGAAGTGACTGATAATCCCCCAATTCAATGGAAATTATATGTTGATGGTGCAAGAAACGATTACTGTTCTGGAGCTGGGGTTGTGCTTGAAACCCCTGAAGGGCGGTCGTTGTGCTATGCACTGAGATTGGAATTCCCTTCGACAAACAATGAAGCAGAATATGAAGCTCTTATTTCCGGCTTGAGAATTGCTAAAGAGTTGAATGTCAAAGTGTTGCAGATCTTCAGTGATTCACAACTTATTGTATGTCAAGTCAAGAAAGAGTTTCAGACTAAAGGAGGAAATCTGCCTACTTATCTGTCAAGAGCTTGGGAACTTCTTGGTGATCTTGACCATTATACGATAAATCATATACCCCGGGAAGAGAACATGAAGGCAGATTCTCCCGCAAAGTATGCAAGCACTGGTGAAGCTCAATTATTGGGATTAGTTCCTGTAGAAGTCCTGTCATCTCCAAGCATTGATGAGATGGATATTGACTGGATCATGACTATATCTCAAAAGTAAGAATCATGAATGACTCCGATAATGGAATATTTGCTCAACGGTTCTCTACCAGAAAGTTCAAAAGAACGACAGAAGTTGCTAAGAAAAGCCTCCAGATACATAATTCAAGATGGCCGATTGTACAGGCGGGGATTCTCAATGCCATTACTCCGATGTGTGACCAAGGAAGAAGATAAAACAATTCTAGCTGAAGTACACGGAGGAGAGTGTAGAGACCATTTAGGTGGTCAAACTCTAGCGAAGAAAATCCTCCGATATGGGTATTTTTGGCCAGATATTAATCGTGATGCTGCAAGCTATTCCCGAAAATGTGACAGATGCCATAGATTTGCAAAAATCCCAAGAGCACTTTCAACAGAGATAACACATATGGTCAGTCCGTGGCCATTTGCTATTTGGGGAATAGATCTCATCGGGCCTTTGCCAACTGCCAAATCCGGAATCAGATATGCTATTATTGCTGTTGATTATTTTACTAAATGGGCTGAATCTGAACCATTAGCTACTATTACCTCTAAAAAGATGATAAACTTTGTAACTAAGAATATCATTTGCAGGTATGGTGTGCCTCAAAAGATAATCACAGACAATGGAACTCAATTTGAAAGTGAAGAGTTTCAAGATTTTTGCAAACGGATCAAGATCCAGAAAAGCTTCTCAGCAGTGGCTCATCCACAGGAAAACAGGAAAGTGGAAGTAGTAAACAAAATTATCAAATCAACCATGAAAAAACAACTGGAAAAAGCAAAAGGTGGTTGGGTCGATAAAGCTTCCGCTAGCACTATGGGCATATAGAACTACCCACAAAACTGCGACCGGGCACACTCCATTTTCATTAGCATATGGATCGGAAGCAATGATTCCGGTGGAAATATAAGTCCCTTCACATAGAAGAATTCATTTCAACCAAGCTGAAAACGAAAAGTTGCAACTTGAAGCACTAGACTTCCTCGATGAAAAAAGGGAAGAGGCTCAACTCAGAATTGCAGCCCATCAGCAAAGAATTGCCAGGCATTTCAATTCCAAAGTTCGCCAACGCAGCTTTGAGATTGGAGATCTAGTCTTGAAAAGGGTCATGACAGCAACATGAGTGTCTGCGCCAAACTGGGAAGGGCCATATGTCATAGGCCAAAAACTTCTTGATGGCACTTTCAAACTGACAACTGTCGAAGGAGATCCAATTCCAAGAGCTTGGAACAGCAATCATTTGCTTCCATATTTTACTTAAAAGCTTTGCTTAAGTTTGCAAAAAGAATTATGAATGTATGATTCTTGTATTGAAAGCCATTGTAAAGCTAGTGCAAGTGAATAATAAGAACTATAAAGTGGATGTAGGTCCAGTTCTTGGCCGAACCACCATAAATCTTGTGTTCTCTACTGCTTATTTTATCTCGATATATAAAGTACTTCAATTGTATTGCTAAAATGTCGATTTAATATTGCAGGCTATTAAAACAAAGCTTACCCATCACAAGACCAAGCGATCCCTGACATCACTCAACAAATGAATATCTAGCCACAAAATTCCAGATTCAAATCCTATATAAGAAGTGCTTCAAGCAAACTGTTAGTGGTTCCGCCAAAAGTAGTCCCTTCCTAACTAATTGTGTCTACCCCTGCGAACTCATTTAACAATGAAGTACACTTCTTTGGATATAATAAGCTACTTGCAAAAGAAAGAAATGTGCGCTTGGAAATGATAACATGAAACCGCTGATATGAGAAAATGGCGAAAAGACATGGGCAAGCATGCAGCAAACAGCAAAAGACCTCCTCGGAGGCACAAGCCCTCTTCGGAGGCACAAGCCCTCTTCGGAGGCACAACTCTTCGGAGGATAAAGACCTCTGATGGGACCTGCCAGAAAAAGAGAGTTCTCTTTCTCGATAGAAAGTTGTGGACTGACCGGCGGCACAGGACACTCGTTAACTAGCTGAGAACGTTGTGCAAACAAACAATCCAAGTAACTTGTGCCCGCCCCGTGAATCCATCCAACCGAGAGAAGGAAACACCAAACTTCCAGGCAAAGGCCCTACACGGAGGCACGCATTTCACCGAGATTTGAAATAAAACTTCATAAGTGCTGGAATGTGAAAACCCCTTTTCGGAGGCCCATTTCACCATAGTTGAAATGCTAAAAGACCTTTAACGGGACTAGCCAGAAAAAGAGAGTTCTCTTTCTCGACAGAAAGTTGTGGACTGACCGGCGGCACAGGACACTCGCTAACTAGCTGAGAACGTTTGAGCTAACAAACAATCCAAGTAACTTGTGTCCGCCCCGCGAATCCATCCAACCGAGAGAAGGAAACACCAAATTTCCAGGCAAAAGTCCTACTCAGAGGCACACATTTCACCGTGATCTGAAATAAAACTTCACACGAGTCGAAATGTGAAAATCCCTCTTTGGAGGCCCGCTTCCCAGCGGACAGGGAAAAGATAAAAGCCTCTCCCCAGAGGCAAAAACAAAAAAAAAGCCCTCTCCCCGGAGGCACAAACAAAAAGCCCTCTCCCCGGAGGCACAAACAAAAATCCCTCCCCCCGGAGGCACAAACAAAAAGCCCTCTTCCCCGGAGGCACAATCAAACAAAAAGCCCTCTTCGCAGAGGCACAATCAAACAAAAAGCCCTCTTCCCAGAGGCACAATCAAACAAAAGCCCTCTTCGGAGGCACAAGCAGGTCGAAGCCCTTTTTCGGAGGCCCACTGTACCATGAAGTAAAATTCACTTGCCAAAACAAAAGTGACTTTCTCCAAAAGTGAAGTGTAAAAACTTCGCGATAAAAAAAAGAGAAAACTTCTCCAATACGAGGCACATTCTACTAAATCAGAAAAATATTTCCTTAAAACGGAAATATTATCGTATAAAGTACAGATGCAAACCTCCTTCAAATGGAAAAGTTGTTCTCTAAAGAAAGAGTACAAGTCTTCTCGAAACAGAAGAATTGTTCTCCAAAACTTTGCCATGTGAAAGAGATTGCAATAAACCATGGTATGGGGGCAATACATATATTATAGTTGCAAAAATGAAAACAATGCTCAAACAACATACCATAGGTTTACTGCAACATCACACAGAGAAAATAAAGAAACCTATATAAAAAAAGAATAAATGCATTCTCAAATACAGACAGAAGTTTGTACAAGTAAAAGAATCATTTTATTCCATACTATAATTTTTTTATACATGTGCAGGTTTCAAAACAAAAGAAGGCGGGGATCGGTACCCGCACAATCGCCGGTCGACATAAGTCTTTGTAGATACAAGCAAAAAAGCGAAAAACAAGACAAGAAGCATAAATCCCAAGCCAATTATTTCTTCTTCCTGCCACCTTTCGAGCCTACGCCTGGCCGGATGATCAATTTTTGGGGCCGGCTTGTGAGAGTAGGGGAAGAAAGAGGAAGAGGTGCAATTGGGTGTTCTTCTGTTTTTTCCTCGCCAGCAGAAGCTTCTCTCTTTTTCTTTGAGACTCCGCGTTTCCCACTCTTCTTAGAAGAAGACTCACTACCCGGAGTGAAAAGAGTGGATAATGTTATGTCATCAGAAGCAGTCTGCTCCGGAGTTCTCTCCCCTTCTTCAGGATCTTCGACCTTTTGTTCTTGGGAAGCAACAGGATCGTCCAAGTCACAAAGAGCTTCTATATGTTCTTCTTGCGACCCCGGTTGAGATATAGAAGGGGGAGTAATCTGAAGAGGCGGAGAGGAAACAGTTGGAGGAGGGGAAGTCTTAACAATACTTGGTGCTTTCTCTACAGGAGAAGAAAAGTTAAAGTCGGTATTCCTCATAAAAAGAGGGGATAATGGCTCATCGACACTTAAGAAATAAGCAAGAAGCTCATCGAACTCAGTCGAAGCGAACAAGCAATCCACTTGAGCGAGATCAACATTGAGGTTACCTGAAGAAGTAGACTTCACTATGTCAATTTCGAAGTCCTGTGCTTCAGCGCTTTCTTGAGCCTCATCTCCAGTGTGGGCGGTGGTGCTTTCAATAACGGCTTTAGCAGGAGAAGGAGAATAGGAACTGGAGCCGGCAATATCGATATCGGCCGAAACTGAAGGTAGAAATGGGTCGGTTGAGATTGTCTTTCCTAAATGTTCTCCTTCTGTCGTTTCAGCTCTCTCTTTGGCAAGTTGCTCCTTTCCCCTTTCAAGAGCGGCACATGCATCATCATCTAGATAGTGCCCCATTAAATCTACTTCGGCATATCCGGCTCCTCCAAACATATCAAGTATGGCCTCCCACACTTTGGCCAAAGTAATTTCATATGCCGGCGCCAAAAACTTAAGACTACCACACCCCAGAACGCTATGGATGTAAAACTCGAATAGAGTGGAGCTGACTTCAGCTTTAGTTGCCATATGAGACTCTTCGGCTGCAGCTTCGCCGACAACAGCTTCGTCACGCTCCTTCTCAACTTCAGAAAGTCGAGTTTTGAGCAGTTCAATCTCCAAGTTCTGGGCGTTGGTTTTCTCTCGAAATTGAGCAACATCAGCCCGGTAATTTTCTACAGCTTGCTGCTGCGCTTCAAGTTTAGCTTCGGCATCTCTCTATGCCGCGCGAGCATCTCTCACTTGTTTTAGAAGCACTTCTTCCCTCTGAGAATAAGAAGTGGAAGAAGTGGCGAGCTCCTCTTTAAGTTTTTCGACCTCTGCTTCAAGCTTTTCATTATAAGTGGCTATGCTCCTCATTTCCACATCATGCTACTCAAGAGTTTTCTGCCATTCAGGTTTTTCGTTTTCCATTGTTAGCATGGCCTCAAGATTCGTGCGATTTACGCTCTGAAGCTCATCAACAAGCTTCTGCCAGCTAGACATTCTCTCGATATCTAGTTTCACAGCATCAAGATTGCGCAGCATAGCCTGCTTGTCAATCGGGACCAAATCAAGATCAAAGCGTACTCCCTTCAAGCACCAATGCGGAAACCGACTTTGAAGTGTGGCCGGGCCTTGTCCAACCTGATATGAGGGCCTGCCAATAATTGTTTGAATATTAGTACGAGCAAGGGCAGGAGATTGAGAAGGTGCAGGAGCAGCGGGCTTTTCAGGAAGTTCAGACGCCGGCTTTTTGCCATGTTTGGCCCTTTTACTTGTATCTTTAGGGATGTGGCTTTTCCCTTTATCATCATGGGATTTCCGTTTATGAGAATCATCTTCCCTCTGGGAAGAGTCATGTCGCTCATCTCGTCTTTCCTGGCGTTCTTCATGGGCGTGCCTTTCACGAGCCTTCCTCGTGGCTCTTTCTTCGTCAGTTTCCCAAGTGGCAGAAAGATACCTCCTAGGGTCATAAGCACCGTACCTCCCATAACGCTGGAAATCGTCGTAGTAGGAGCCACTTCTTCCCATTAGAGAATCTGAAAATGAAGAAAAGATAAACTCAGAAATCTTGAAAGCAAGAGAGTTGAATGCATATAAGTGCTGAAAAGTCCTAAGTGTGTGTAACGTGCAAACTACGTGCGTCGAATCACGAACCACTTCTGGGTTGGGGTGATGATGGGTCTAACAGCCAGTGTTAACTCTTGGGTTGATGGAGTTTGTTGCAGAACGGATGTCTCTTCGACTGCTGAAGAAGTAACTTTAGCAGTGATAGGATCATCTTTAAAAAGCTCCGGTGAAGTAATCATCAGGTCGCTCAACCCCTTAAAAGTATCATCACCGCTGTGCCTAGCGGGACTTGTTCTTTCAGCTCCTTCGACATTAGATCTTCCGGATTGTTGAGGAGGCTCCTCTTCTTCGATGACCGGGGCAAGTGCATGTTTGCCAGATGACCCCGCAACATCAATCGAAGTAGAACACTTTACCAAGGAAGCCTCGACAGTATGTTCTTTCGGTGCAAGTTCTCCAACAGGAGCTGGGGCATCTAATATTTTTACTGGAGAGTCGGGGACTTCATGAGGTTGGGTAGAACGAGAAGAGTGCAAAAGCCCGTATTGGTGCAGAAGTTCATCTCTCAGCAAAAACATAATACTTCTTTCTTCAGCCGGCACGGCACTTAATCTATCAAAAGTCGTCTTGCGACTGGGATTTCTAGAGGGAGGAGGAAGTGCTGTAAAAGAAAAGAATGAAGTTAGCACTCAGCAATTCGGATCTTGAAAAGCTGAAATGGGAAGAACGGGAATGAGCAATCTTACTTCCTTTTCTCCAGATGGCATAAAACCCTAAGGGCAGCGGACAAAGAAGAATTGATTCAGAAAACCATGAGCACTTTCGGAAAGATCGGTGATAAGTTTATGATTTCTGGCACTTCTCATGAGTATAAAGGAGGGGTGGTATTTATTCTATGCAAATGTGCATAAGTAGCAAATTTCTTCAAAGCTCGGAAGACGGTTAAGTGTCCTCCTAAATAAAACACACAATCCCATCATGATGGCGTAGCCATTGGAATGTAGTTGAAAGGGAGAGATGGTTAGCCAGAAAAGGAGTTGATGAAGAAATTCATTGAAAGGAGGAATGGCACCACAAAGGCACATCTGACGGTTGACGGCGACAAAACCGAGAGGTAGCCTGTCGGCAGTATCATTTGGGCCAGGAAATATAGCATCCGCTTCGGCAATCCCAAATTGAATTCATGATTGATTGAATGCCCGCTGACTCAGGGTAGTTGGAGTTCTCTCTGGAGGATCGACCAATGGGTCGGCTATCAGGAAGACTCCTTCATATTGCTCGATTATCTCTTCTTGAGAAGACATTCTACATAAGGAACTGGATATTCAAATGTGAAGGTGCATGTTTCCTAAATGTGTGAAGTGTTGTGCAGAACTAATAAAATAACGAGAAAATATAACTGAAACTAAACTAATTAATAGTTGTCAGTTAAAAAGTTTCAGGGCTTGTTGTTTTAAGTTCAAGTGCAGTGTTGAAGCAAACAGATTAGCTTTGGTTGATTAATTCAGCATTGCTTTAATACTTCACTTGAGTTTGTTGATTCACAGCATTTCATATAATTTATTTAAGTTGATTATCTTTTATCGACTAATCTGTTATTCGATGTGGGCAATCAGTGACAGTATATTCGCCCTAGTTTTCTGCAAATGTTGTGTTCAGCAGGTTGTTAACTTACAAGTGAATATGATCTGTAAAGAAGTCCAGACAGTTCAAAGTTCAAATAGTTTAAAGTTCTAGCAGTTCAAGTTAGAAGTACAATCAAGTTCTATCAAAATTCTGAAGCTTTCAAGTTTTGTTCAAGTCCTTAAGTCACAATCCAAGTCAAAAATTCTCTAAGTTCTAGGTCACTCACGACCTAACAGATGGAATTAAGATCGGTCTAGGGCGCAAGAGGCAACTCAAAATTTGTTTCTAAGACGCTCGAACGACCTAGGCACTAAGTCGTTCACACGACCTAAAGACTAGGTCGCCCACGCGATCTAAAGTTAAGTCGGCTATTCTAACTCGGCCGCGACCTAAAAGCTTAAGTCGCAGGAAGTTAAGCCACAACAAGTGTCTAAGTGTTAGCACGTCTGCGACTTAAAAGTTGTGTTGCAAAGGTTAGCTCGCTCAAGTCATGATGCGACCTAGAGGTAGGTCGTTAAAGAGGATGATTCGTCCAGAGTAATGGGTCATGCATCATAGTCGCAAGGCCCTTAGGTTGTCTGACACATTAGGTCGCCTTGAGAGTATTTCAGGAAAATGCCAAGCTTTCTTCCATCAAGAAATCCTAAGTCTTATTCCCCACTCGCATGATACCACGTATTCATCTCCCTCACCTCACCAAAGTATCACAGCAAAGCTAAAACCTATTAACCCGATAACCATCTCCTTGTCTCCTCCAAACTCCCAAAACATCCTCAAAAACCCCTAACCGATTCTAAAAACTTTACATTCACCAAGATAACTCCATGAAACCCTAGCTGATTCACTTTCTAAAGCAATCGCCAACGATTCAACAATAATCGAAAGGCAAATCAGGACATAATCTTACAGCATGGTGGCGAAAATGATCGGAATTACCTTTGTTTGCTGTTGGAATCAACAATTGGGGATGAAGAAGAGGAGATTTTGTGATTAGCTTCTGAGCTTGAATGACAACAATGGCGGTAAAAGGATAGGTGATAAAGTGAGGGGAACGAAGCAACTTACGGTTTATAAAGGAAACAGAGGAAGAAGGTGAAAAGGTGTGCGAGTTAGCAATCTTTTTGAGTCGCTTGCGACCTAGCAGAGTTATATCGAAGCATACGACTTATAACCTAGGCATATGCTTCGAGGGGCAAGTGTTAACTCCTCTTTTTCACGAATAAGTGACCTAACGACCTAGAGTATGAACGAGTTAACTTGGACGCGACTCAACGACCTAAAGTTATCGACAACCCTGCGACCTACAGGGCTCAGCGACCTAAAGGAGTAGATGGTCCAGCGACCTAGTGAATCAATGAGTTAACATTGACCTAACTGCTGAAGCGGGTTAACGACCTAAGGGGTACCGCGACTTAATGACTTACAGAAGAACGCGACCTAACTACCTAAGGGAGAAAGCGACCTAATTGCCCAAGCGACCTAACATGGATGCGAGACCAACAGCGAGCTAGCGACTTAAAGTACTAAACGAGTTAAGCCACTCAGCGAGCTAATGAGTTTAACTATCTGAAGAATGTACGACTTAAGGCGGAGTGCGACCTAGCGACTTAAGTATCTAGCGACCTAGTGGCTTAAGTGCCCAACGACCTAGCAACTTAAGTATTCAACGACCTAGCGAGCCAAAAGAGGAAGCGACCTAGCGAGCTCCAAAACAAAGCCGCATGTATACTCTCTCATTAGGTCGCTTGCGACCTAAGCAAGCCGATATAACATTTATGCTCTAAGTGCTAAGTCGCTTACAGCCATTACCTGGTTACAGAGGGGCTTCACTAGGTCGTGGACGACTTAAGCTACTTCAAGGCCGACCTCCCAAAGGTCGCTACTACCTACTAACTCGCTCAGATGACCTGGTACAACCTTACTAAGTCGTAAACCACATCCCCTAGGTCGCTGGCGACCTACGACCCATCTAAGGTCGCTCGCGACCTACGACCTAGCCTAGAAAACTCCTATAAATATGACACTAACTCCAACATTTGGGGGATCTTTGGCTCATTCCTGGAACGCCGATACTCTGCTGAATTCTCGACTCACTCGACACTTCAAACACGAAAGACATCTCAACTAACTTCAAGAGGAAATCTAACACAATCAACATGGATTCAAAGGGTTCTTCTACATCGGAGTTCTAGTTGTTTGTCTCATCAATATTGTAATTGAAGATTGTTGTAAAGTTGTAATTGATTCAGTATTAAAAGGGACTAAAGTGGACGTAGGCTTAACCTGAAGCCGAACCACTATAAAATTGTTGTCTTTTACTGCTTTCTCTATGACTTTCCTACTTGCTTTTAATTCCCGTGTTCACGGATGGTGCTTTCACTTAATCTCTACATGCACCGGGGTGTTAGCGTTCAATTTTTAGCGTTAACAATATTTAGACATCTATCTCGATCTTATAATAAGTTGAACCAACACACTAACGTAGCCAGACATCTACCTTGATCCAATGATAAAAAGAGTCAGCACACTAACGTACCCAGATATCTATCAGGATCCAATAATAAATAAATAGAGTCAGCACATTAACGTACCCAGACATCTATCTCGATTGTATATTAAATAGAGTCGACACGCTAACATACCGAATCATCTACCTCGATCTTATAATAAGTAGAACCAGCACACTAACGTACCCATACAACTACCACGATCCAATAATAAATAGAGTTCGCACACTAACGCATCCAGGCATCTATCAGAATCCAACAATGTACGTGGTCATTGATATAAGATCGATACCATGTACGGTCAGTATTAAAAGACCGATACAATTTATCTAATTTTACGTACCCTGGGGTAAACCCCCGAAGGTATTGAATTCATTCCATTCGAACATACACACTCATTAGACGTGATCATATGACCAATCACCATGTCGACCCTATGCCTGATCGTTATTGATTCCAAAGGAATCACCTAGAATTCACATTAAAGTATCGAGCTTCGCCTTACATCTTGCCTCCCCGAGTAGCTCAGAGCCTCTTTGAAGTCATGCTGAGACACCATAAAGAAACGCGCTCGAAAGGGGAAGACATTTCCCGAAGTTGTTTACTGTCCAGGGGTTCAATCGATTGGGGATTTCATTCAATCGACTGAGCCCAATCGACTGAACCCAATTCCCCTGGTCTATTGTTCTGGGATCGCCCTTGGTCAATTCTTCTGCACTAGTTCAGTCGACCGAAATTTTATTCAGTCGACTGAAATTGCCAGGTTCTGGCAATGAACCTGGGCAGGGAGTAAATCCACCAAACAGTCACCAATTTGCGTGTCGTTTCTTCCGATGCTTTACCCAATTAGTTGCCTTACTTCCAGAGCCAAACTTCACCCCGTCGGACTCTATTGGGATTAATTTGTTGATACTTTGGATGTGAATTCCATAAGTATTCGAAAACCAATTTCGACGCAGAAATCCACTCTTTGCACGAGTAGAATTCGATGGAAGATTATAGCGACTCGGCTTCTTCTTACATGCCAAAATGACATACCCGACCTCCTTGCATTGTGTACGGCTTGTAAGCATGTCGATACACTCATTCGTGCACGCTGAGGCACGCACGTTCACACAAACATACAACTTTATAAGTCACATATCAGACTTCACCGGAGCGATTAGTCGACCCGGTGTACTCTCACGCAACTTGGGCATGCGATAGTTGCTATGGCTACGTAAATTACCCGCAATGAACTTATATTCAATAATATTTCTATATAATCAAACAATTGTGTGTATGTGTGTGCATAAAGAACCAAACTTACAATAACTCTAACTACAATTCACACAATGTATTGATTGTTGTATACCTTCAAATACATGTATATGTATAATAACGATACTTATATACATACACGTATATTTAAATAAGTAATTCATTTGTTACTTTTACTTACTAATCTTTTCAATAAAAGCAAAGATATTTCTTTATACTATTTTCTAAATTCCTCAAACCATTTTATAAAATACAATACTAGCTTAAAAATCAATTTCGCCAGTTAAAACACTTAATTTCCTTAATTGAAAATCAAGTATTCATCAATTTACTATTTTATAAAATCTCATATCTATTTTATAAATTATATTCTTCATTTATAAAATATTCAAATCATTTTATAAATACTAATTGAGCTTCGTTTGTTATTTTATGAAATATCTTACCGTTTTATAAAATACCTTTATTACCTATGAAAGTCATTCTTCTATTAAAAATATATCCATAAATACTAATTTAGCTTCATTAACCCTCTAATCATTTTAATGATAGAAGTAGAGTTCAAAACTTGTTAAATTAGCTTGCTAACTGATTTCAAAATCATTTGAATTAGTTTAATTATGACCAACTAATGACATGCACTTGGTTGGTTAGAAATATGGGATGTTACAAAATATACACAGCAGTGTCAAATTATGCACCTAAACCATAATCAAGTATGGATCAATTGTATCATGTACCATATCAAAATTCAAGTTAGCATTAACTAGCCATAAAAGTCATTTTATACTAATAACGTTCAACTAATTTCTCTAAACTTGGTTCTGAATTTCCAAGAGAATCTTGCACTAACAAAGTTCAATATAATATCGTGTATAATTTGAGTGTAGACATACAAAAGGAACTAAAACCTTTAGAAAGTAAACGCTGCCATGACAGAAAGTTCGAGACTATCTAATACAATAGTTTATCAAGCGTTTCAAATTATAAAATAAGACATTCTTTTTCAAACAAGAACTGCAACTTCAGGTCGATTTCGAATCCAACTTCGATGATGCTTATTAGAGCGGCAGACCTCCTCCAAATCAGGTAAATGCATCTCTTCTCCATCCCTTGAATTATTATTTTGCTTCCAAGCTCTAACCTTCTCAAATGTTTGGTTACAAGAAGATTTCTCGGTTTAGTGTTAGATATAGCCACCAGTAGGTTGCCGAAGCTCGCCACAATCATCTCTATCCCAATCAGATACGTGATTAGTGTGATTTATTATCTTTCTTTTGTAAAATTTCTCTTGATCTCGGGTTTTCAATATTAAGCTGTGTATTTTCTTGTAGGAATCTTCTTCCCTCATGCATGTAGCTGTGTGAGCGGTTGTCCCTGATCAAATCAGATAAAGAACAAATTTTTATTAGCCTCCATCATTGATTCGTAATTTAAGTTGTAATTACTAATAATTTGCCCACTTCCCTTGCAGGAGTCCCTTCTGGTCTGAGTTGAGGATCGGCCGCCTCCAGTAGTCATGCTATCGAGATTGATTCCACTCCTATTATTAGCCATTAGCGTTATTAAATGGAAGGTTTTTTGCTAGTAGTTTTATAACTACAAGTATAACGGGAAAGTCAAGGGTCAATATAGAGCTGTCTTGATTTGTAGTGTGATGTAGAAATACATATGCCAGAGATTCAAATACGTGCTTCAACATCAGATAGTTTGGAATTCTTCATGTGTAATAAACAATAGGACAATGCTACAATTTAGGATTCATCATCAACTTGTCGTACATCATATGTCAAATCACTGAGTAAAATATGTTAAACTATTTATTTCCATGCATGAGCATACAACATTGTCAAATGATAAAAGGCTAGCCAACCAACTAGAGTAGTTGTAGTTCATTCATTTTTATAGTTCTATTGCAATACTTTAATAAAAATAATAAATAACCAACCAGATTAGTTCCTTTGTTATTAAGCTTTAATACATTACCACATAGATTGAAATGTGTATTTAGTCTGTTATTACCAATATTCGATTTCATCTTGTTAATTAGAACAGACATGCATCAGATCATTCATTACGCATGCGTGTGTGTATGCAGAAACATACATACCCCACCACTATTTGCGCCAAAATTGGTCACAACACTCTTCGGGAGTCGTTGAAGAGATAATAATGAAGAATGTAAATTGAAAACGAGTATTTATCTAACAAAAACTCCAATCAACAATAAAGTAAATGCGTAGACAAGCGATTTATAGTGGTTCGGCGTGTTGCCTACGTCCACTGTGAAGTTTTTTGCAGTTTTATTGATTCTGTTTTCATGATTACAAGTTGTTATAGCAAGAAACAGCAAGTTACAATTGGAAATTTGAATACTACAGCAAGAATATGATGTATGATGATGGAGATCTCAATCCAACAGAGTCTGGGCGCTTGAGAGTCCAAAGATCCTTTTTATGTTGGCTCTGGGGCTCTATTTATAGACGAAGGAGGCCGAGATCGCGCTCAAATCTCGGAAGACTTTTTGTGGCACGTGGGTGGGCCCACGCGACCAACCTCAGAAAGTTTCAAGTCGATCTGTGATCGATACGAAGTCATTTCGTATCGATCAAGATGATGTCCAAATGGGATGAAATTTGGTGGACACATTCTTCATCATGCATGCAAGCTCTTGTGAAAATTTCATGGCATTTGGATCAGTAGATTGGGAGATATCGTCGACACGAATTGAGCATTCTCGAGTGGCTGTTTATTTCGAATCCATCTCTTCGCATCGATGGTTTTGAACGGATGGTGGCACGCACCTTTGTGATGACATGGAGCGCAAACTTTGACTCGATCCGGTCTTTACTCCGAGTTGACCGCATCGACTCCATACACTTCGGCTTGTTCGTATCGAGGGATGACACGTCACCAAGGCAAGTTGACTCGATGGATTCGAATAAATCCTTATTCATGGGTACGAACTGCAACAGTTGGTGGATACGAATCACTGATGGACACGAAGCAGGGTAACCTGATGGATACGAAGTGCTTTGACCAGATGGATTTGAAGGGATGCTTCCATGATGGATACGAAGAGGACATTACCCGATCGTTACGAAGTGCATCATCTGCTAATGGGTACGAAATCCATCGATACGAACTCGATGATTCGAACACGGCCAATCCTGATCGATACGTACTCATGGGGGTTGACCGATACGAAGTAAGTGATCTGCCGATGGATTCGAATGAGACCGAGTCGAACCAAGCTACTTCGATGGATTCGAACTAATCGATACGAACCGAGACACTTTGATGGATTCGAAGATGATCGATAAGAAAGTGATCGATTCGAACCAGAGTTTGGTGATGGATACGAAAACACTCATATTGATGGATACGAAATCAGGGCTTTTCCCTTCAATTTGAATCGATCGTAACTTGAACGTATGAACTCGGATTGACTTGGAATTTGAGATACTGACTTCTATGATCTTTCTTGTCATGTCCTATCAATTTTAGCTCAATCTGGACTCGGACAAAATTCAGCGATGTCTATAGTGAAGCAAAGTATGACCAATCTCTCAGACGAACTGTACTTTGTTTTCGATCGATCTTTGGTATCACGGCTTTGCCAAAAAGCGGGATAACAACACCCCTCTTACATTAAATAATTAAGGATTATCTTTTTATTTGCGATAAAAAAGTTATGGATGGTTTCATATAAGTTAGTGTGAATATGCCTTTATTCCAGAAGAAAAAGTAACCAAAATAAATGCACAAAACTTTTAATATGCATGACAAGAGAAAGATCGGAATAAACCTAGAAGGTGTTTTCCAAAACTATATTGTATAAAGGGTTGCTTGATGTTTGATCCCAGAATGGGTTTGTCTATCACCAATATTTAGATACAATGATTTATATTTTATTTTCATAACAAAATATCTCAAACATCCATTGAAGCTAAATCAATTAGTGTTGCATAAAATACACCATGTGTTGGAAACATAATCAATTAAAATATAATGGCATTACTTACCGAACTAAGAAGGCGACGGCGGGTTTTCCCTTGAAAACCCTTCAAGCAACCATTTACAGTTAAATACATCCCGTTCCTTCAATATCGAAAGGAAAAACATAGCTTAGACAATTTGTACGTTGATGGGACTAAAACAGGAAGAAAAAAAATTAAACCTTAATAAGAAGAATGGTAGGGCTTACTCAATCATAACCATTTCCTCATTTTCAGAAACTTCATTCCTGGAATATAAAGACATTGATCATAAGCCACGGTAAAAAAGGAATCTAAATCGCTGATTTACGAACATTAAATCTTAGTTTAAAGGATAAATTCCAGCTTGCTGCTGGCTTTATTTCCCTCGCATCGGGTCTTAGATTACTGAATATTGTAAATTGACTGATCAAGTTGTTTACGACCCATCCACTTATCCGTAAATTAATAGGTAGGCAGACAATGAATTATCCTTTTAATGATAATTATGAGAATGCAAAAAATTGCAGGTCTCCCGTGATTCTGAAATTTTCAATATTCACTTAATATTATGATTGCAAATTTGCCATGATAATTAAATTCAAACTATGATTGCAAAATTAATCCTATTTCCTTTAGTTCTTTATAAAATGAACTATTTTTTTCCTCTCTAAGAAAAAGAAGAAGAAAAATAATAAATTCAATAGTTGTCCAAATAAAATTGAACTATATAACAAGAATCAAATGACAAATTCAAGGTACCTATGATGCAAACAATAGTTTCCCTTCCAGACAAATATGTAACATGCTGCAACAAGAAAAATAAAAACATTTACATGTCATTTATGTGTACTTAATGTTAAGTTTCTTGTAAAAGAAGTAGCTGTTACTACTGTTAAGGATAAAAATAACAATTCAACATATTATAAAATCTTCTTAAAAGCATATGTTGTGAATGTTCCTTGGACTATCATAAACAGGACTAATTATCATTACATTTGTTTTTATTTTTTGAGTTTGGTTATAATCAATACTTTCAATTATGTTAAACTCCCCACAGATACTATTATTTGTTGGCCTACAATTCTGAAGAAAAAAGAGTTAAGCCGAACATATCTTCTAATTAATTCCTGTGTTTGGTGGCATCTAAGAAACCTATGTTCTGCTTGATAACTATGGAGCATCTAATCCAAACTATGTACTGACAGGATCTATCATTTTTACGTGATATATCATAAAGAATAAGACATATAATATACGTCCTAAGACAATGTTGCCAAAATAAAATTCTAAAGATGGACACAGACATTTGATCAAGACTGGATTGTCTAATAGATATTGCAGTGTTTACTGGTAAAATTAAAAGGCCAAACTCTACTATGACAGCATAGTAGCCTGCCACAAACATTGTTTATTTTTAGCAGAAGGATGTGCATATTGATAATGGCTATAAACATACGAACTGTGTTAAAAGATTGTGAAGATGAGTTTATTTAGGAGACGAATGGCTCTAGGAGTTCAAGTAATTGCAGTTTTAATTAAGTAGCAACTCAATAAACAATTGTCATCCCTCTTTAAAGTTCGCATTATTGGATTCCATATAATTTTATAAGCGCTCTAGCAACCCTCTTTAATGTACAATTGTCAATCCTCTTAACCTCCAAGTTCCATTCTTTTTCAATCTTTCTAAATCTAGCAATGAAACCAAATGAATTCAAAAAGAAAACAATCAAATTCTAGTTCATTTGATTTTCATAGTTATCTATTCCTTACAATTTAATCATCAATAAAACATCTAAGAATGTCATAAAAATAAGTGCTTAACCATAAAAGTTAATATAAGGATTTATAGCTGCCAATTTAATTTATAAAAATTAAAATAAAAATATTAACCATTCGCATCTGTAGCAATCAATTGGAGTCCTCTAAAATTTGTTATCCTTTTTTAATGACGCTTTTCACCTACAATTTTTTTTTATAACCAAAACGAGTGTAGTTCGTTATGTCAGAAGGCAACACTCCATGGACAAATAAAATATGTAGATAAGTTCGTACACATTTTGGAATGCACATGAGAGAGACTAAATTCAATTAGTTATACTATAATTTTTTTTCATAACAAATTTATTAATTATAAGGAGTTTGGCTAAATGCAGTTATAGCCAGTTGAAGAAGGATGTTTACCACTTGGAAAAATGCAAGACCATTAGTTTATATAAAAGACTAAAGTTAATAAAGCACTCACTGATATTTCTTCTTTGTAATACTCCTACATTTTTAATTTTAGTAGAAAAATGGCACTTTTTGAAACCAATAAAAATTGTAACCCAATCGCTATTTTAAGAATGTAACATAAAGATGACATTGTTTATCGACACTATTATATATTCTCCGAGTGTTTTGATATAGCTTTCATGGAAGCTGTATGACTTGCACATACATATAACAAAACTTTCATTTAGCACAGCTAAATACTATACAAATTTGTTTGGTTTATACTTTATACCCGATATATTACTGATATGGTGCATGTATAATTGCCTAGCTATGGATGAAACAAATAAAAAATAAATGTGAACTCTATAAATCTTCTAAACACAACTTTCTTCTTGTAAATTTACACCCTATATAAGAGATAAAATTTGAACTGAGATAATTTCAGAAATTTGCTGAAGAAGAAATTGAAGTATTTTGACCTTTATTGATGAAACTATTTGATGTTTTACTGATACAGAAATTGATTAACTGATGATACAAAATGATTACAATATATATAAACGTTACAGAGGAGATGGGCCTATTTCTATAGCCCACTGTACTCAGCCCAGAATAAATAATATCGGGTAACTAAGATATATCTGGTTGATGTGAATATCTCGCTTCATTTACTTCCCCCCTCAACCAGATACTAGGGTTAGGGTTACTTTGCCTTCTACGAGCGATTCAAAATTTCGGCTGAGCGATACACTTCTAAACACTTTTTTCTTCCTCAAATACCTTTAATCATGTTATTATACTTAGAATTGAAGCTCAGATTGCTTTGCTTTACAGATTTGAAGAGAAGAGTGACGATGCTGAGAGAAATCATCTGCCGCTGCTTCACTTTGACCTTGATATTAGATTTGAGAACAGATACCGCAGTAGATCTGAAGCAGAGAGCAGAAAGATGAAGTCTTTGTTTCATTATTCACCGATTGGTTCAACTTTCAGGTCTTGTCTAAATCGGTGAAAATTCTTAGCTGATAATGCTTTTGTAAGTATGTCTGCTCGTTGGTAAGTTGATGGTAAGTGATTCACTTGTAGTTTTCCTCTTTGCACTAATTCACAAACAAAGTACAAGTCGATCTCTATGTGTTTTGTCCTTGAGTGCATAATTGGATTAGCTGTCATGTACACAGTACTTTGATTATCACACCACAGTGTTGGCTTTGTCTCTGTTTTGATGTTTATTTCTGAAAGTAATGATTGAATCCAAGTGATTTCCGCGGCAGCGCTGGCTATACTTCGGTATTCAGCCTCCGTGCTAGATCTGGAAATAGTTGTTTGCTTCTTTGAACACCAAGAAATTGGATTGTTCCCTAAATATATGTAGTAACCTGAAACTGACTTTCTGTCATCCACATCTGTTGCCCAGTCTGCATCTGTTTATGCTGTAATGCTTAGTTGTTTGCACTTCTTTAGTGTAATGCCATAATTTGTTGTTCCATTGAGGTATCTGAGTATCCTCTTCACAGCTTTCCAGTGTTCTTCATGTGGTTCCTGCATAAATTGTGAGACTTTGTTGACACTGAAGGATACATCTGGTCTTGTTATAGTTGAGTATTGTAGGGCCCCTACAATACTTCTATATTGTTTGATGTTTAATATTTGTTCTCCCCTGTATTTGGATAGTTGTTGATGACTGATCATTGGAGTGGGTTGAGGTTTAGCACTGTCCATCTTTGCTTTGACCAGCAACTCCTTGATGTACTTCTTCTAACTTAAAAATATTTCTGTGTTTGATTTTTTTCTTACTTCTATTCCCAGGAAGTAATTTAGTTCACCCAAATCCTTGATTGAGAATTGTTTGTCAAGATACTGTGTTATGCCTTTGATTTCATTCTCATCATTACCTGTTATAATTAAATCATCAACATATATCAGTATGTAAACAATAAGATTATTATTAATTTTGATAAATAAGGAGTTGTCAGATCTTGTGGATTGATAGCCCAGATGAACAAGAGTTGCTTTCAATCTATCAAACCATACTCTGGGAGCCTGTTTTAACCCATATATGGCTTTGTTTAGCTTGCACACTAGATTGTTGCTTTCTTTGTATCCCTGTGGTTGTTCCATATAGATTTCTTCCTGTAGAACACCATTCAGAAATGCATTGTTTACATCTAACTGTCTCAGATTCCAGTCATTATTTAAAGCAACTGTAAGAACTATTCTGATGGTAGTTGGTTTCACCACTGGTGAGAAGGTCTCACTGAAGTCAAACCCATATTCTTGTGTATACCCTTTGGCAACTAGTCTTGCTTTAATTCTGGACACTGTTCCATCTGAATTTCTTTTTACTTTACAAGTCCATTTGCAACCTATGATGTTTTTGTTGCTTGGTGGATGAACAAGACTCCATGTTTTGTTCTTCATTAATGCCTTATATTCTTCATCCATTGCTGCTTTCCAGTTTTCATCTTTGAATGCCTGCTCAAATGTTTGTGGTTTTGAATTGCATGTAGTTGCAGTATAGACATTTGGTTTATATATTCCACTTTTTGATCTGGTGATCATATGATGACCTGTTTTAATCTGTTGCTCAGTACCTGATGTCTCTGTGTTGCTGTCCTGATCTGTAATAATATCTGGTTGATTTTCATGACTGTTCTGATCTTCATTGCTTGATTATGCAGGTGACTGAGGATGTGCTGCAGGTTGACCAACTACATCATGACCTGGTCCAGATGGCATTGTGTGTTGTGATCTAGTGTCTCCTGTTCTTTCCTCAGTCTCATCAGCATGCCATATATATGGCATTACTGGTATGTTTGGTTAGGAGACCTTTGGATTATAAACTTTTTGTGTGGTTTTAATACTTGCATTTGCAAAAGGAAATATTTTCTCATTAAACACTACATGTCTGCTTATAAATATTCTCCCTCTATCATCTAGACACTTGTATCCTTTCTGTTTGATTCGGTAACCTATAAATGTAAATGGTTGAGACCTAAAGTTTAATTTATGACTGTTGTATGGCCTTGGATAGGGAAAACACAAGCATCCAAAGGTTTTCAGATGTTGATGGTCTGGTTTGACACCTAAAAACTTTTCTAAAGGGCTTATTCCATTCAGTACTTTAGTTGGATGTCTATTAATTAAGTAGACAGCAGTACTGAATGAATCAGGCCAAAACTTTTAAGGTAATGATTCTTGAGCTAATAAAGTCAAACCAGTCTCAATAATGTGCCTGTGTTTTCTCTCAACTAGGCCATTTTATTCAGATGTATAGGGACATGTGGTTCTATGCACTATAACATTATCTAAAAAATATTTGTTAAGAGACTTGTACTCAGTACCCCCATCACTCTGAATAATTTTGACTTTGTGATTGGTCTGTCTTTCGACTTGAGTGACAAAATATATAACAACATTATATGTTTCTGCCTTGGATTTTAAAAAGTATATCCAAGTATATCTTGTACATGCATCTGTAGGATCTAGATTTAACCCTAGAGGGGGGGTGAATAGGGTTGTAACAAATTTTCTTGATTTTAAACACAGAAACAAAACTGTAGAAATAAATATGCTGAAACGTAAATCACACAAAAAATTTACCCAGCTTTGGCAACCCCTGCCTACTGCTGCATTCACAGATTTCTATTAGAACTAAACAGTATCACGCTTACAAACACTCTACTAGACTCGCAGACATTTGCTCCCGCTCACAAACACTCTACTAGAATCACACACCCTGCTCGCAAACATTTGCTCCCGCCCACAAACACTCTACTAGACTCGCACACCCTGCTCCGCCTATAGAGTTTCGCTTACTTGCAAACTTTGCTTCCCGCCTATAGAGCTTCGCTTACTCGCAAACTCTGCTCCCGCCTATACAGCTTTGCAAACTCGCACACCCTGCTCACTGAACTAATTCTAACTAGACAATCTGACACTACCTAAACCCTAGGTGGTGATTTACAAAGTTTTGATTCAAAAAATAAAAACAATAATTAAAAGACACATAAATAAACCTAATTAAAATAACCCTAATTAAAATTATACTAAAGCCCTTTTAAAATTCTACCGGCCCTATTCCTTTTTGCTTGGTACGTTCCTTTGCTTCTTTGTGAAAATGGCCGCTCTGTTCCTCTTGCAAATTTAGGGCTTCGTCCCTTGCGCTCTTTGTTCCAAATTAGGGCTTCGGGAGGAATTGCCGCTTGATGGTTGATGATTCGGTTTGCTTGCTTCAATTGTTTGCGGCTTCTCCTCCTTGATCGAGTTCGATTGCTTCGGTATGTAATTTATGCTTTTTGCTTTTCTGATTTTAGCTTGCTCGAACTCGATGGATTTTAGATTGCCGATGATGATGGTTTATATAGGAGTCAATTTCCTAAAATCTCGTTTGTCTGATTTCTTCAACTTTATGCTATCAACCCTCTGATTTTGTTTCGATGATTAAGATGTTTTCTGACTTGATCAAAAACGTATACTGATGGTCACGGCTTTGCTTGGTTACCACGGTATCCAATTCTGACTTGAATTTGTGACATTTGAATTGCCGTGCTCATCACGGTGTTGATTTTTGACTTCGTCAATTACATTTGCTACCTCGATTTTGGACTTGTTCATTATATGACTTCGGTCATTTTACTGTTGACTTTGGCTTCTTGAATTTTTTTTAAACTGTATTTTTGAATGTCGTGAATTTCTTGTTGACTTTGGCTTCTTGAATTTTTTTTTTAAACTGTATTTTTGAATGTCGTGAATTTCTTGTTGACATTGGTATGCTTCCACGACTTTGACATTTACATTGTTCATCCCTCTGCTGGTTTTTGGCTTTGAATCATTTCGTCTCTGGCCATCTTTTTCTGGTTGGTACTGGATGCATCACTTCAGTGCTTCATTACCTCATGTGCTTGTATTGACATGTTATGGCTTGTACTCGGTTTGCTTTTGATGCATTCTGGTGCGGTGTTGTTACTGCATTCATGACCACTGTAATGTGTTCTCTGGTTTGATGTTGCATTTCATGATTCATCTGATCACTGCTGTGTCTTGATTAATGGAGTCAGTGATAATGATCACTGTGTTGGCCTTGTAGTACTTGAATATTTGCAGTTTGTAGCGTCATTGAGCTTGCATACTGTTTTCATTTGTTCAACATGGTCTTTGTAGTTGGTGATTCGCACTTGCACACTGTCTTTACTGTAGTTCACTGCATTTTGTACATGCATTTGCCTTTCTGTTGCTGTGCACTTCTGTTTGCTGTCATGTTCCTGTGCTCGAGCTCTTTGCACTCTGATGCTTGTTGTTGTATATTTGTGACATTCATGTTGCTGCTGCTTAATGTCTTGAAACTCGGCCTATTGTGTACTTCACATAGTTGGTTCATGTTGTTGCTTATGTTGCTGTCATATACATTCATCAATGTTGTTTCACTGCCATACTTGATGATGTGGCCTGTACTTGTGTACTTCTGGTATGCTGCAGCTTGCATCTTTGTTGCATTTGCTTGAGTTTGTGTCATCTTTACTTGCATTGCTGTACACTTTTGGTTTCATTGCTGCACTCGAGTTTTGTTACTTGTGGTCTTCATTCTGGTTGGCACTTGCATGCATTTCTGGTCTCATATTCATTCTTTGATCATGTTGGCTATTTGGTCGAGTTCATTTGAGTCAGTGGAGTTGATATTCTCTGGTCAGTTACATGTTCATGATGCATTATGCCTTTGCCTCTATTTGCTTGATGTCTACATGCATGTGGTCTTGCTTTTTTGCTTGTACTGTGTGTTCTGGTCATTCCTTCTGTTTGTTACTGCATTCCTATGCAGTTGCTGTTGATCTTCATTGTTTATTGCATTGTTGAACTTGATTCACTTCATGTTGCCTTCTTCACTGTGTCACTTAGGTGCATATGTTTGCACTGTGCATTGACTTGAGCTTCTCTTGACTTGGTCATCTTTGATGTTTTTGAACTTGGTGGCATGCATTTTGTGGTCTGCCTTGTTGCTGTTGCTATGCAGTTGCTATGCCTTGTGTTGAACCCAGTTTTAAAACTCGGGTTTGACCTTGTGCTCGTGTCGTGATTTTCAATGTTATTGCACGTGAGTTGAACCCGGTTTTTCATTTGGGTTTGACCTGTGCTCGTCTGTCCCTGTAAATCAATCAAGTGTATATATCGGCGTGCACGGCCTTGTGGCATATACAGTAATACACTGTGTATGTCACAAGTTGTTCGTGTATGATGAAATCAAATTTAAATTATGACGAACAACCCAAATAACTGAGGCAAATCATATTTTCAAAAATTATCTTTTATTTTTGAATTGCAAAAATATTTTATTTTCAATTTTACTGCGTTAGTTTATATTTTTGCAGATTGCTTAGATGCTGAATTCAAACTGGAATGCAGTTGAAGATAAATACGAGTGTGTGTGATATGTAGTGAGGTGCTGATGTAAATGTGAAATGTGATGTAATTGTAATCAAAGTTGTATAGTTATAGTGAGAGCTTGAAATTGTACTATTCAAAAATGTAATAAATATTTATTTGAATAAAATATCTGTTATCATCAAATTCTGTGTAATTTATTTTATTCAACGAATATTTATTTAAATTGTGAAAAATAGAATAGTATATTAACAAATACATTTAAACGAATATATATATGTTTATTATCATCAAACAAAAATCATATAAGCGCAAAGCGCATATTCAACAATCTCCCTCTTTTGATGATAACAAACATATATTTAAGATTTTGAATGTATTAAATGTATTTGATTGATCGTTCAATTTGCTCCCCCTATTTAAATGCTCCCTCTCTACACAATACTCCCCCTACATATATGCATACAAATAAAAATATGTAAATGAGCCTATATGCAAATGAAAAATTATTTGACCTTTGCTTGATTCTATTTGACAAAATCTTAACTTTTCTCTCCCCCTTTTGTTGTCAGCAAAAGAATAACAATGTTATAAAATAGGGATGAAGTGATAGACATGAATCAAACATTTAACTCAATTGAATATAAATATCAAATTTCAATAAAACTCAAACAAAAATCATAATTACCCTTGTCAGACGCATATTCCACTTTCAGAAGTGATGGGGATAAATTCATCAAAAAATCATACAGTTTTGTCTATTTGTGGTATATTTATTTCAGGAAATTTGAATATCTACTAACCATGCATAACCATTAGGACTTTTAAATGAGATTAGTAGTATTCCAATTTAATTTAAAAAAATAAAATCAAGTATCTTCTAACCACGCATGACCGTGAGGACTTTTAAATGGGATTAGAATCAACTTGTCTATTTGAATCAATTAATTTTGATATGCGTTCCATACATGCATAACCGTGAGGACTTTTAAATGGGCATGGAAGCACATAATCAAAAATCCAAGTAATTCACCCATGCATAACCGTGAGGACTTTTAAATGAGAGTGAATACTTTGGATATTTATTTTATTGAAGAATATAATAAATTGAAGCACATATAATTTCCTTTATAGTAATAAATTGAAGAACGAATGATTTCCTTTGTAAACTACCACAAATTTACATACTATATGTAATTTTGATGAGTGATGGTCGATAGAAAGATGATAGAAATAGGAATGATCATGGAACTTTTACCCAACAAAAAGTTTTTATAACTCTTGTTATGAAATTCTAAAGAAATTTTCTAATTATACTTTCTCGAGTTATAATATAAGATAAATATCAACACTCATCACTTTTTCAATCACTATTCATCTTTTCGATAATCAAAGGGAGTTAGATTAGTCAAAATAGTCATTTAAAATCAAATTCAAAAATTATAAAATAAATTTTTCAAAAATGACTAATCTGTAAATATGGTCAAACATGATTTTCTCGAGGGGGTTTTATAAGAAAATTTTCTGCTATTTGAAAATTATTTCAAGTGAAAAATATGCCGATATTTTCTTTGAAAAACGATGCAGCAAATGAATGTTTCAAAAATTAATCACGTTACACTAATAATTTTTCTATCAACTATATTACCAGTGTAATCTGCATCTGAATTTAAATTTCACTCAATATTCACTCGTTGGATGTCAAAGACCAGATTTGTGAAATTTCAACAAACTATCTCAGAATGAAATTTGAAATGAAGCCATGTTACCACTCAAACAAATATCATAGTGTTAAACTTAGAAACCATAGGATGAACAACTATCAACAGTCATTAAAACTTCATTATTATTTCAAAACAATTTCTTGAAGTTTCAACAATTTCATAAAGTTTCAACAATTTCAAAAATTTCTTAAAATCCTTTTTATAGCATGAGTAGACAGTAATTAATCAACATCATAAATTGACCAAACAGATTAAGTTTAATGATGAAAGGATGGTTGGTCTACTTTTAAGCACAAATCAAAGTAAGAACAAGTCAAAAAATATCAATTAAGAATAAGTCAGAATTAAAGACATCATTCATTTCATCATCACATTACTGGCTGATTTATTACGGTGCAGATTATCACATTTAATATATCGTTCAGAAACAAATTTACCTGTTTTACCTTTACGATAATTTTTCGTTGTTGTCCATTGTGATTCTGTCACCTTTATACTAGGCTAAGGAACTTTGCTTTGTCGCCCGTTGTATTTCTAGAACAGCCAAAATCCAGAGAACACCGTTGTTGTTCCTTAGCCTGCCACCACACCTACACGGTGAAAGATTTATGTGACCTATTTGTTTTTATAGGTCCATGATTGTTAGTGGCAGAATATGAAAAATATGTTTGTGGAGACCCAAAACTATTTATATATGTTCCTTTTGACACCCAAATTTGTTTGACTTTCAAAGATTTTATATTTGTGCCTTTTGGAACCCAAATTGGTATAGTTTTCACGTGTTTGGGTCTATACCAACAATTATTTTGATTGTGTCCAAATTTTCTACAAATTGTGCACATTGAATTTTCTTGATTAATCTCATTTCTAACATATTCAGAATGAGTATATCCAAGTCCTTGTCTATCAATATTGACAGTTTGTTTTCCTATTAACATATTCAACGATTTTTCACTTTTGGAAAATTTTTCTAAAGTCGTTGACAATTGTTGGACTTGTATTTTGAGAGATTCATATTCGTTTAACAATTGTGTGCACTTTTTAATAGAATTCTCTCTTCTAGTATTTTCAATTTTTAAAATCAGAATTTCATTTTCAAGTGATTTCATTTTAATTTCTGATTTCTTAATTTATTCTTCAAATGTTGGACACTTATCACACTTAGGGATCCTACTTTGATAGGTTTTAACTAATTGGTCAAGTTGTTCATTTAATTCTATCAAAGTGTCTTTTTGTGATTCAAGTTTAGCGTATTTTTCCCTAAGTCGTTTAGAACAGCCATTTACTTCGTGGGAATAAATAAGTAATTCAGAGTGAGTAAGTTTTGATACCTCGCTTGGCTCGTCGTCGTCGCTATCGGTTATATTCCCATGAAGGCACATCTCTGCTTTCTCACTTTCACTGCTATCGCTTTTATTCCACGTGGCTGCAAATTTCCTTTTTGAATTCTTCATTAATAATGCCAGCTTGGCTGCTCCGTCATCATCCTCCTCATCACAACTGCTATTTACCAATCATGTTAAGCATATTTCTTTAACTGAGTCAGTTGTGGAGGACTTCTCATTGCTGTTGACTTTTGCACCATATATTGCATCGAGAGTTTTTCAAATTTTCTGTGCATTTCCACAATGAGAGACGAAATAAAAATTGTCACAATTAATATGAGAATATAATATATGCATAGCAAGAGCATTAATCGAGATAATTTCCTTATTTGTTAAATCACACCCATTTTCAATAATATCCCACCATTTAATATTAACAGATTTTAAATAAAATTCCATTTTCAATTTCCAATTCAAAAAATCTGTTCCATCGAAAATAGAAGGAATAATATTGAAACGACCCTCAACAAAAATATTATCTGGTGGATTCATGACTCTAGAGTTAAAGAAAAAAATACCGGGCTCTGATACCACTTGTAGGATCTAGATTTAACCCTAGAGGGGGGGTGAATAGGGTTATAACAAATTTTCTTGATTTTAAACACAGAAACAAAACTGCAGAAATAAATATGCTGAAACGTAAATCACACACAAAATTTACCCAGCTTCGGCAACCCCTGCCTACTGCTGCATTCACAGATTTCTATTAGAATTAAACAGTATCATGCTTACAAACACTCTACTAGACTTGCAGACATTTGCTCCCGCTCACAAACACTCTACTAGACTCGCACACCCTGCTCGCAAACATTTGCTCCCGCTCACAAACACTCTACTAGACTCACACACCCTGCTCCGCCTATAGAGTTTCCCTTACTCGCAAACTTTGCTTCCCGCCTATAGAGCTTCGCTTACTCGCAAACTCTGCTCCCGCCTATACAGCTTTGCAAACTCGCACACCCTGCTCACTGAACTAATTCTAACTAGACAATCTGACACTACCTAAACCCTAGGTGGTGATTTACAAAGTTTTGATTCGAAAAATAAAAACAATAATTAAAAGACACATAAATAACCCTAATTAAAATAACCCTAATTAAAATTATACTAAAGCCCTTTTAAAATTCGACCGGCCCTATTCCTTTTTGCTTGGTACGTTCCTTTGCTTCTTTGTGAAAATGGCCGCTCTGTTCCTCTTGCAAATTTAGGGCTTCGTCCCTTGCGCTCTTTGTTCCAAATTAGGGCTTCGGGAGGAATTGCCGCTTGATGGTTGATGATTCGGTTTGCTTGCTTCAATTGTTTGCGGCTTCTCCTCCTTGATCGAGTTCGATTGCTTTGGTATGTAATTTATGCTTTTTGCTTTTCTGATTTTAGCTTGCTCGAACTCGATGGATTTTAGATTGCCGATGATGATGGTTTATATAGGAGTCAATTTCCTAAAATCTCGTTCGTCTGATTTCTTCAACTTTATGCTATCAACCCTCTGATTTTGTTTCGATGATTAAGATGTTTTCTGACTTGATCAAAAACGTATACTGATGGTCACGGCTTTGCTTGGTTACCACGGTATCCAATTCTAACTTGAATTTGTGACATTTGAATTGCCGTGCTCATCACGATGTTGATTTTTGACTTCGTCAATTACATTTGCTACCTCGATTTTGGACTTGTTCATTATATGACTTCGGTCATTTTACTGTTGACTTTGGCTTCTTGAATTTTTTTTTTAAACTGTATTTTTGAATGTCGTGAATTTCTTGTTGACATTGGTATGCTTCCACGACTTTGACATTTACATTGTTCATCCCTCTGCTGGTTTTTGGCTTTGAATCATTTCGTCTCTGGCCATCTTTTTCTGGTTGGTACTGGATGCATCACTTCAGTGCTTCATTACCTCATGTGCTTGTATTGACATGTTATGGCTTGTACTCGGTTTGCTTTTGATGCATTCTGGTGCGGTGTTGTTACTGCATTCATGACCACTGTAATGTGTTCTCTGGTTTGATGTTGCATTTCATGATTCATCTGATCACTGCTGTGTCTTGATTAATGGAGTCAGTGATAATGATCACTGTGTTGGCCTTGTAGTACTTGAATATTTGCAGTTTGTAGCGTCATTGAGCTTGCATACTGTTTTCATTTGTTCAACATGGTCTTTGTAGTTGGTGATTCGCACTTGCACACTGTCTTTACTGTAGTTCACTGCATTTTGTACATGCATTTGCCTTTCTGTTGCTGTGCACTTCTGTTTGCTGTCATGTTCCTGTGCTCGAGCTCTTTGCACTCTGATGCTTGTTGTTGTATATTTGTGACATTCATGTTGCTGCTGCTTAATGTCTTGAAACTCGGCCTATTGTGTACTTCACATAGTTGGTTCATGTTGTTGCTTATGTTGCTGTCATATACATTCATCAATGTTGTTTCACTGCCATACTTGATGATGTGGCCTGTACTTGTGTACTTCTGGTATGCTGCAGCTTGCATCTTTGTTGCATTTGCTTGAGTTTGTGTCATCTTTACTTGCATTGCTGTACACTTTTGGTTTCATTGCTGCACTCGAGTTTTGTTACTTGTGGTCTTCATTCTGGTTGGCACTTGCATGCATTTCTGGTCTCATATTCATTCTTTGATCATGTTGGCTATTTGGTCGAGTTCATTTGAGTCAGTGGAGTTGATATTCTCTGGTCAGTTACATGTTCATGATGCATTATGCCTTTGCCTCTATTTGCTTGATGTCTACATGCATGTGGTCTTGCTTTTTTGCTTGTACTGTGTGTTCTGGTCATTCCTTCTGTTTGTTACTGCATTCCTATGCAGTTGCTGTTGATCTTCATTGTTTATTGCATTGTTGAACTTGATTTACTTCATGTTGCCTTCTTCACTGTGTCACTTAGGTGCATATGTTTGCACTGTGCGTTGACTTGAGCTTCTCTTGACTTGGTCATCTTTGATGTTGTTGAACTTGGTGGCATGCATTTTGTGGTCTGCCTTGTTGCTGTTGTTATGCAGCTGCTATGCCTTGTGTTGAACCCAGTTTTAAAACTCGGGTTTGACCTTGTGCTCGTGTCGTGATTTTCAGTGTTATTGCACGTGAGTTGAACCCGGTTTTTCATTTGGGTTTGACCTGTGCTCGTCTGTCCCTGTAAATCAATCAAGTGTATATATCGGCGTGCACGACCTTGTGGCATATACAGTAATACACTGTGTATGTCACAAGTTGTTCGTGTATGATGAAATCAAATTTAAATTATGACGAACAACCCAAATAACTGAGGCAAATCATATTTTCCAAAATTATCTTTTATTTTTGAATTGCAAAAATATTTTATTTTCAATTTTACTGCGTTAGTTTATATTTTTGCAGATTGCTCAGATGCTGGATTCAAACTGGAATGCAGTTGAAGATAAATACGAGTGTGAGTGATATGTAGTGAGGTGCTGATGTAAATGTGAAATGTGATGTAATTGTAATCAAAGTTGTATAGTTATAGTGAGAGCTTGAAATTGTACTATTCAAAAATGTAATAAATATTTATTTGAATAAAATATCTGTTATCATCAAATTCTGTGTAATTTATTTTATTCAACGAATATTTATTTAAACTGTGAAAAATAGAATAGTATATTAACAAATACATTTAAACGAATATATATATATATATATATATGTTTATTATCATCAAACAAAAATCATATAAGCGCAAAGCGCATATTCAACAGCATCAACAAAGGATATATAGTATTTATACCCAAAGCTAGAGCAGATGGGTGCTGGTCCCCACAAATCTGTTGAAATCAATTCAAGAGGTACCTTGTACTTTGTTAAAAAATCTGCAAAAGCTAATTTGTGACTTTTGCCCATTTGGCAGTAAGAGCATATATAAGGCAGTGTTATATCATCAAAGAAAAATTTATTTTCTTTAAGAACCTGTTTTATAACACTTGCACATGGATGTCCTAATTTGCAGTGCCAATGATCAAAATCATTTCTACTGATTTCACATGACTTCAATTCATTGTTATTACAGTTTGTCATTCTTTGATTTGAACTTTTTCTATTAGTCAGAGTGAACTTGTAAAGGCCATTTACTGCATTACCCTGCAAGAGTATATCCTTAGTTAGAATGTCTTTAACTAAGTAGTAAGTTGGGTAAAATTCAAAATAAACATTATTATCATGAGCAAATTGAGAGACACTCAAAAGGTTTTTCTTAATGTTGGGTACTCTTATTAGATTATTGAGATATAGTTGTTTTTCACCTTTGATATAAGCATTACCAGTGTGTGTGATCTCAATTGCTTTTCCATTTCCCATGATAATAGATTGTTTACCTCTGTATTCTCTGCTGCCCATATTCAAGTTCTCTAAGTTGCTTGTTAAGTGATTTGTTGCCCCTGAATCTGGATACCATGACTCATCTTGGATGTGCTCTGCTTTAGCAATTTCATTCTGATTTTGATTTCTGTTTGCACTGGATTGTTTGTCTGAATCTTGTTGTATTTGCACCATGTTTGCATTGTAATTACCATTTCTCTGATTACTTGATCCCTGACCTGGCACGTAGTCTGCATTAAATCTGAAGTAGCATTTAGTTGTAGTGTGTCCAACTTTTTCACATATCTGACATTTTGGCTTGTTACTGCCATTGAATCTTCCTCTGCCTCTTCCCCTAAAATTCTGTCCACCCCTCTGTTGTTGTTGATATGTTCTTCCATAGTTCTGATTTTTGTTTTTACTGTTTGAAGCATAGTTAATAGACATATCTGTATCGAGGGGTTTCTTGTATTCCGGTCCTCCTTCATTAGCCAGTAGTATAGAATGCACATAATCAATGGAAGGCAAAGTTTCTTGTGATGCAACGACTGCCACAACTGCCTCATATTCATCACTTAACCCACTCAGTATTGTTAATGCATGTTCTATATTTGACATCTTGTATCCTGCTGCTTCAAGTAGATCACAAGTGTTCTTGATTTTGGAGAGATATTCTTTCATAGGTTGATTGTCTTTCCTTATATTGTGTAACTGTCTTTTGTAATGCATTATTTTGGCTGCTGATTGTGTATTGAAGATTCTTTCTACAGTGGTCCATATTTCATTTGCTGTTTTACACCCTATAACTTGTAGTAGCAGTTTTACACTGATTAAAGAAAGCAACCAAGAACTTATTAAACTATCTTGCCTTTGAAATCTAATGTATTCCTCATTACTCACAGTTTTATTTTCTTGATCAGTGATAAACTTGGGTGGTGTGGCTATCATGTCAAGAATGTATCCATCAAGACCATATCCTCTGGCTGCAGTTTCGACTTGCACTTTCCAGAGTAGATAGTTGTCATCTTCAAGTTGTGCAGTGATGAGATTGGAATGTGGGCTAATTATGGTTTTGATCAAACTGTCTATGGCATCCATGGATTGCAGTGAAGTGTTGGTGTTGTTACCTGATGTAGCACTGCTTCCTTCAGCCATGAAGAGTTTTTTTTCAAGAAACAGGATTGAGAATGAAATCAGAAAGAAAGTTGTGGTAGGATCAAGGAATTCTTCCTTCAACAGGTATGTTGCAACCAAGAAATATGATGAGGTTTCTCTGATTATTTCTGGTATGGCACTTGCTGTTTTTGAATGATGAGATTCTGTTTTCTTCTCTATCTGGATTTCTGAATTATCTTCTTGATTCTTGAATCTGTTCTTGAGATAAAACTCAGCCGATCGTGAATCTTGGCAAGGCAGTGGGTCCTTGAACAAATTCTTTACCCAAATGATGAGATTTGATTCTGATGGGTAAACTGATCCAAATGATGAGATTTCTCTGATGGATCAGTTCTTTTTTTTTAACAAGCTGTTAAGCCTTTGTATCTTGCTCTGATACCAAGATAAAATTTGAACTGAGATAATTTCAGAAATTTGCTGAAGAAGAAATTAAAGTATTTTGATCTTTATTGATGAAACTATTTGATGTTTTACTGATACATAAATTGATTAACTGATGATACAAAATGATTACAATATATATAAACGTTACAGAGGAGATGGGTCTATTTCTACAGCCCACTATACTCAGCCCAGAATAAATAATATCGGGTAACTAAGATATATCTTGTTGATGTGAATATCTCGCTTCATTTACTTAGTCTTTGGGGAATTCCATTAAAAACGTTAATAATCAGTATTGCACCATGTTGTAAATTTTATCGATGTCAACTAAGAAATCAATTAGTATATAAATCTTTAGCATAGTAATAATTTATGAAATGATATCTCTGGTGTAGAATAATAGTAATTGAGTTAAATTGTGCGTTGGAAAAGGACAAATAACTATCGTGACATTCAAAACCTAAAATTTATATGCTTTGTACACAACTAAATAGTTGTTAATTTACAACTGTACCAAAGAAAAAAGTACCGCAACGAATAGTTCCTGATAAAACAACTTCAAGCAACCCATTTTGTATCGGTATAATTAAGTAAAACAAAAATAGCACCCAACTATCAAATCATAAAATTGATTTGAATGGATAATCATGAAACCAACATTGAACATTACATCAAAGCACTTAATTTTTAAGATATATTTTCATGATATATTGATGTCTCAAAACAAAATTACCATCATCAATGGTACATAAATAATCATCAAACAAATGTAGTTCTGCATAAAATTAAAAATAAGCAGGTGATAAACGTACCTTGTTTTCTCTACTATATTTTTAGCGTGTTGTAATATGTAGTTATCACCAAAAACATTTGCTTTCAGCTGATGTTCTTCTCACAACCTTGAGAGATCAGAAATAGTCCGAATATATTTGATTTCTTTTATTTAATCTTTTCGGCTAACAATTTACATGTAGTGGATACCAAAATAACCATAAGGGTCACTATAAACATGATCAACATAACTAAAAACCCAATCTTCTATGCCTGACCATATGAGGATTCCATATGAAGCATATAGATAGTCTTCAATTGCAAGTTTATGCCACAAAGCAATGAAGTTTCTCCAACTACCATACCTCTCCCGACTTCTCCTGACCAAGTCAGCTGGCAAAGCTTCCATGTCAAAGTACCACATGCTATTACACACAACTGAACTAATCTCCACTTAATAATACCTTTCAGTACCAAAGCATCCTTCAATTATGCCCCCACCATTGATTAAATTTTTCTTACTAATGCAGTCATTTCAATCGTATACCTCATAGGTTGGTGCAACAGCCCAAATAACGATGCACCAAGCTAAGTTGCCTATGCGAAGCAATTATATGTCTCCATGCAACCATGACTTCTTAACCAATGGTTCAACTGATGAACACCGGCATCATTAAAACAAACATATATCTTTGCTAGTTTCCAAATCCAAAACGAAGTTGCATCATGCCCAATCGTGTACACTAACTTCTTTGATGAATTAGAAGGATGAGGTGGCAAACTAATCTTGATTGCTATTAGTCTAATCCCTCTATCTATTAGATAAAATATCATTCTTATAGCGATTCATTATTTCCTTGTAAAATTAATTTGTGGGTCCCACTTCCAAAATGAATGAAGTAAATTTGACACGGACAGGGAATACACAATTTTGAGGACATAGGAATTGATCCCCAAAATAATATTAGAGTTCCCGCCGTACAAAATTTGGCCGACAATAGACAACAATTTCCGCTTTTTTTAATTTTGAATTAAATATAAAACGGCGGTTTCACAAAAAAAGGCTATATTGTTGTGTTGTTATAACTAACTTTTCTTGTAGTGATGGTCTATGCAAACTTTGAGTTTCTATGCTTGTAGTGTCAGTTTAGGTTACATATGTATGCAGTTTTGAATTATGCATGCAGACTTTGAATTATACATGTGATTGGTTAACAGGTTTACTTAACAAGTCAACCAATTAATATAAATGGTTAACCGGTAACCGTTTATATTAATCAGTTAACCGGATAAATAAATTGGTTAACCATGGTTAAAACTAACTGGCTCGGTCGGCAGACTTCGATCGGAATTAACCAACTACAGGTTAACTGAACCACGTTAATTTTGTGGTTAACCGAAAATATTAACCGATTTATTCCGTTATCCGATTGTGCCCGCCCCTAGAATTGACATCATTTTATTTCTATAACTATGAGTACAAACTTAAGTAATAAAAGTATAAATTGCTCTAATGATATTTGTTACATTTATTTTAGTCATCTTTGTAATTTTAGTTCCTACCCGTGTTAAGTATTATTCAATTTTGCAAAAAGTATATTTTCCACCTGGTTATAAATGATGGTGCGACATATGTTTGCATACAATTTTTCTGACATTAATGTAGTACATAAGTATAATTCATAATGTAATTTAGAATCCTAGAAACTCGCTAGAGAGATATCACTTAAAGTAGAATTCAAATTTCTTTTTCCATAATTTCTAAACATTTCATCCATGCAAGAATCATTCTCAAAAGTTAATCTTTAAAACTGCTGCTTGTGAGTGCACTAGTATGGATTACTGTAAGGAATATGACATATTATCTCTCATAATTTTCATCACCTCACCAATTGACAGCCTTGGAGTTGAGTTTTCTCCAATGCATCTTTCTCAATCTTCATCATAACCCATGGGTTCTTCCTCGTTATATTTTTTGCCCAGCAAGACATCAATCATATTCCATAATCCTTCCATTCCATATGAGTTAAGCTTCAACTGAGGCCTGACCATGGTCGCTAACAACTGTGAGTTCTTTGGCGAAAATGGTTCAGCTCCAGTAATAAGCTCTAAAACTAGCACCCTAAAACCATACACATCGCTTTTCTTTGAAGCCAAACCCAAATGAAAGTAACTTAGGTCAGTATAACTTGGAGATCCTATCATCATGTTATTATGATTAACTGAACAAGAAACCATGTCATAAAATCCCAACCGTACGGATCCAAAATCACATAGTTTTGGATTGAAGTTTTGGTCAACAACATTAGAATCTTTCACATCTCCATGAATAATTGGAAGGTCACAGTGTTCATGTAGATGCTTCAAAGTCATTGCTATCCGATATGCAATGGACACACACTGCGACCAAGAAAGAGTAGTAGTATTATGCGGTTTATGTAGCATATAATGACATGCTATATTTGGATGACTGATGTTGACATGGAGAAAAACATCGAGTTCTTTTCTGAACTTGCAATAAAGGCGCCTGCTTGGTTCATGTAACCGCAGCTTCCATCTTGTTTGAAAATCTACCAAGGAGTACTGTACTATAACCTTTCTCTCCAACGATGTTTGAGGAATTTTCTACTAGAGCTTTAACATTTCTGCATGAAACTTGTATGATTTTCGAAGGATGTTTGATGATTTCATCATCAACCACTGCATATATTTTATTAGAGCCTAAATAGCAGTCAAAAAATGTATTTGAAAAAAAAAACTTCAATATTTGTAATATTGATTGGAATGAGAGATTTTGCTTGTTATATGTATTTATATGACATTTGCACTATGAATCATTGAGCATGATTATTTTATTACTGATTGCACGAACGCAACAAAATGCCAAAAAACGGAAACTTCCAGCGTGTGGCTAGTAAGGAACATGAACCTGCAAGTATTAGTAGTTGCAAACATACTGTTTACAAAATGACCTTTTAATATTAATGCAGATATAATATTATTATTCTTAGAACCCAAGACAGTATTTAACACATGCGTCAACATGTGTCACAAGAAGTATTCCTTGCTACACCTTTTTATGTTGATGATATCTCCATTAATTGAATCTATAGTATATGTGTAATGTTCGAAAACATTTAAAGCTGTTTATTTAAGACGTTGGTAGTCATTTATTCTTAGCTAGATCGAGTATTACTTTTTATATGCATCTCTTTATATTTAATTATCGTAAAAAAATTTGTTTATGAAAAAGGTTGGGTTCCACCCGCCTAAAATCTAGAATTAAAATGAAATATTTAACAAGTGCATAAAATATTTTCATTAGTAAAGTTCAATATTGAAATTTTAATTTTAATTTTGATCTTATCTAATTATACTAAGAACTTCCTAAAAAGATATATGGCTAAAATGAATGTAGTCCTAAAAGTTCATACTTTATGTTGTTCATTCATTTATGGTACTCGCATTTATTTTATTTTAATTCTTTCTAACAATGAAAAAGTGTGTGTTATTATGTTAATCTAATCCGATTATTTTGGTAAGATTTTAATTTTATATTTTGAGTATTATTTATTTTGGACACGGTCAATACAATAATAACTTATTATATGGATTAAGTGAATGCATCCATATTATTTCTTGAGGTATACCTAATGATTTTTAGATCTCACTTGAGTTTTGTATCAAACAAATAATCCAACTATTTAAACATATTTCACTTAACACATTTCTTAAAGGTCATCTAAATTTTACAAAATTTAACATTTTGAAGTCTAATTTGAAGAGAAATAGAATATCAGCAATCTTTTCATGGTCTCGACGACTTATGGGATATAATTCTAAAACATATGCACATGTGACACGAGATGTCAACCCTACCAAGAGAACCAAGATTTCGAAAATTCAAAAAGAAAAAAGAAAATGTCAAAACAATGTATATTCATGTTCATGACGTACTTTTATCATTTCTTTATATGTACTCATACTTCTCTGCATTTTCTTTAAACATGAGCTGTAACTCGATAAGTTTGGTGATTAATTTCAATTGAAATAAACTTAAAAAAAATTTAAACTTGTGCAGGTAACATTGAATGAAAGTGATTTTGAGAGAAACTTTTAGTGCATTATGTTTACTAATGGATACGTAATAACTATCGGCTCATGAATTTATCTCTGAATTATGTTGGACTTCTTTGCGGAGGTACTAAACTCTCCTAAGTAGTGCATTAAGTTTACTTATCCATGCTTTGTTTTCTATGCTAAATCATTTTAGTCTATTTCATAATTTTTCCCGCTATAGATAAACTGAATATAATCTATCTAGTTATTTATGTGATTAAAAGTTTTGCTCAAAATCGCTTTCATTCAATAGTATTACATGATTTTTAAATTTTCACTGTTTACTTTATTCGAAATAAATCACCAAACTAATTAAGTTACAACTCAAGTTTAAAGAAAATATAGAGAATTATAAGTATATATAACGGAATGATAAAAGTATGTCATAAACATGAATATACTTGGTTTGAGAATTTTTCATTTTTTTTAATTTTTGAAATCTTTAGTCTCTTAGTAGGTTGACATCTTTTGTCACATGTGCCTAGGTTTTATAATCCTATCCACTAAGTCGTCGAGACCATGAAAAAAATATTGATATTCTATTTCTTTACAAACTAGACGTTAAGATGTCAAATTTTGTGAAATTCAAGTTGAACCTTTAAGAAATGTGATAGGTAAAATATGTTTAAATAGTTGGATTGTTTGCTCGGCACAAAGCTCGAGAAAGCTCTAAAAATCAACAATTATACATTAAGAAATAATATGAACTTAGCTACAAATCCGTATGAACGAGACGTCTTGCTACCAACGTCTAGCACCTAGAAAGACTTTTGCAAGAGGGACTACACCTTGTTATGTCGATGATATCTCTATTAATTGAATGTAACTAATAATACACACCTACCATATTCTTTAGCCTAAATTCCATGGATTGGACCCGGATATTCTCTATTGCTCGATTTTCTCACAAGTATGATAAGGGCCGGCCCGTAGGATTTCAATAAGACACCATCATGGCCCGCATCTTGTCCCCGTATGATTCCAAAAACGTAAATCATGGCTCGTCCATGATCGGCAACCTACTCAACACAAATATGCGCATGCCGTGTTAAACTGGAGACTTAGACGACCACGACAACAAAATGCGGCCCAACATGCAATCGGCAATCCACAGGCGAGCAACTTGGACATGACTGTCTGATACATCCCTTGAAAATTTCCCTCCCTCGCCCTCCAATGCTATTATCCAACTAACCCTTTCAATAATCCATTACTTTGTCTCGTATGTTTTGCTTCCGATTGTCCCTCATATGTGAACGATGACTATTTTCGGGAGGACATGTCGAAATTGATATTGCATAACTGTTTTTCAATTTATTGTACATTTAATTCCTCGACGTTGGTTATTGTTTATGTCGGGGAAATTCCGATATGCTAAAATATGACAAGTGGCTCCCCTGTAGAATTTTACGGTGTGTTTGAGTCCCCGTGAAAAAAATCACCTTTTAACAAAAATTGAAGTCCAAGTTAAAGGCCAATGACTAAGTTTGCTATATATGCATTCAAGTGTACTTCAATATCATGCTCCAAGTTATCCAACTCTGATAGGAATGTTGGAAAGCTAATTTTACCAATTTATGATTATTACCATTTTAATTATTCATTCCTTGTTCATCATCATTCAGTAAGTGGTCAAATCGCCATAATGATGGCATGACACTGCAGAGACTCTTAGATGTGACTGCAGGACTCATTAACGCAATCCATCTCTTTGCTTTCCTATAAATTTATATGAATATGAATGGACCTGTCAATTAGAGTTTAGAAGATGTTCGTAGCTAGATTAAGTAGTAGTAGTGGGGGGGGGTGTGTGTGTGTGTGTATTCAATCATTCAGGCTCCTTTGTAAAAACAGCATGACATATTTCCTGAAAAACAATGATGTTATGAACTAGGAGAGTAATGCTCGCGCTTTATAGATCATCAAAGTTTCCATGTTTTAGGTTTCTATGATGTATAATAAGTAGTCTATGAACTAATGGTTAGGAACATTGAAATTTAATAAGAGTCATTTCTATTTAGCAAGTGATAAAGTGTGCATGCAGAAAAAAAAATGAAATACAAACCTCGGTGTGACGCCCCACCTCAATACCCACGCTAGCAAAGAGTATTAATAGATAATATCGTCTGCTAACACGGAGAATAAGGCTGTTTAGGAGCGACCATCTATAGCCTTGCTTTAATTATCTATTGAATACATCGACAATTGCCTTACCAAGCAAATCGACATATCCAATGAATACTTAAAACAAAACCATAGGTGGCTAGAGGATCTATCAGAACAGAATATAACAACTCAAATGCAATATACATCACAGAACAGTAAACCATCATATACACATATACTGATACATAGCTGAGCATACAAACTAATACATGTCAAGTGGTATAGCAAACCACAATATACAGACGAGTCAAAAGAATACATATATCAGAGTTACAAATAAAGGACTACACAAAAAGCTATGACAAAAAGAAACTAGCGAAGTAGTCCATGCGGAAGCAAACGAGGCTAAGTCCAAAAGCACCTAACCTGAAACATCTCTGTCTGACCCGAGTATAAAATACACGGGTCAGTCTAGCTAAACAAATCAGTTAGATAAACTAAACAACAATAAACATGCAAGGTTACAAGGTATAACAAATATCTCTAAGGGAGATAACACAATCATCTAACAAAAGATGAATCATATGATAACAAGCCTCATATCATCGACAATATATAGAAACAAAGGATAAGAATATCCCCAAGCAAGCCAAAGGCAATAACAAATACCTATAAGGTATACAAGTTCCACAAGGTAATCGCTACATATCGTGCGGTTCAAAAAGACCAACACCGAAGGGCGATACCTAGGGAATATACATATGAATGAAACATCAGAAAATTGCTCGAGCTCAGTACTGTATAAACAAGGATCCATGAGCCCGAAGACTCCAAACCCAATATCACTTGAGCGGTGACGAATGACCAACTCTGAAAGCGATACTATAGGGCAACAAACCCGAAGACGACAAACCCAAGTATCTCTCGAGCGGTGACGATGGACCAACTCCAAAAGCTATACTAAAGGGGAAACCCACCCGAAGGCAACAAACCTGAAGGAGACAGTTCGAAGACACTATCCTAAAGGCAATAAACCGTAGTGGTGAAGGTCAGAGACCCCGTACTGGACACCACTAACTGGCGGAATGTGTCACAACTCTCGAAAAGGAATCCGAAAAGTGGTAACGTGAGTCCCATAACCACTCGTTCGCACTAAACGGTTTACTATCCGTCAGCCACTTTCACACTCAAAGCAGTACAAAGTTTACCTCATATCATCGATAAACCAAACCCGAAGGTCAAAACGATCAATCGAATAGGTCGGGGATTAATCGGCAAGACAAACGCATGGATTCATGGTCCGTGTTTTACCCAACCATTTAATCACCCTTCCACTCCGCTCGAAGTGCGAAATTGTGTATGTGCGTTTTAAATAGAATTTAAGAATTTGAGAAGGAAACTTTTAATACGATTTAGAATGATTATTTATGAAAACCCGTGAATGAACTCAAAAATAAGTTATCAAAGCCAAAGATGCAATGAAAACTACTAAAAACCAACTCGAATCGATAAAATTTGAAAAACCAATCAAAATGAGCAAAAATAGGCAAAACAGCAAAATAGGAGCAGGTCGGTCGACCGATTGCAAGGCCCGGTCGGCTGGCCAGATGCAGGAAATAAAATATGGCTCGGGGTAGCAGGTCGGTCGACCGGCTACAGGGCTCGGTCGGCCGAACCTGATGATTTTGCACTTCCTGCCCTATTTCAATGAAATGCAAATTCTTCCAAACCGCGACCGTTCGAGCAATGGACCTAAGGAGCTTTAGCCAATAGATACCCCAGCTCCATTAGCTCTCCGATTCGCAACCAAAAACATATTCAAACATCAAAGTTAGAATCTTTAAAGAATTGAACCCAAACACTAAAAATTTGGATATTCTCCAATTCAATCCAAACCAAAAGCAAGTGCATATGAACAAGGTGTTAGGAATTCATACCCAACAACAATGAAATCAAGAGAAGTAGATGTGAGTTCAAAACTCACCTTTAACCCAAAACAAAGAAGATGAAGCTCAATAACAAGGAGAAGACCAACCAAACACTACTTCAACTCAACAAGCTTCAATCTAAGAATAAAACACATATTCCCCAATTTTAGGTTTAGGAAATTTCTGAGATTGAAGAGAGAAGGAGATAGAGAAGATGAAGAGAAGCTTACCAATGGCTTCTCTATGATTTTGGAGCAAGAAATCAAGTTTGCAAAGAAGAAACTAGGGCTTGCAATTTCTATTTCCCTTTCCCTTCCACCATTTTCAGTTTTCTTAAGTAAAAGAAATGAAATGAGGGTGAATGGATGAAGAGTTAATGAGCTAGGGGGGGTTAAGTGGAGATTGGGGTTGAACCCAAACTCAAGCCCAAGTAGAAAAAAGAGTCAAAACTCAACTTACTCCAAACATATCAAAGCTTATACTCAAAAAGATCGCAAACGGCATTTTGAACTCAATGGCAGTGGTCTTGAGACCCAATTCGACCGTTTGCAGAAAGTAACTTTTCGGACCATAATCCGACAAACGACGTTATATTTAAATAAAATATTTAAATATACGACCGATAAATATGCGGGTTGTTACACTCGGTCTGTCGTGTTCTCTGAAGTGCAAATAATTATGGAAATATAGCCATTTTCTAGGAAGAATATTAACTTGGCGATCTACTACGATGGAATTCTGTAAAGAGGCAAATAAACTATTAGAATAGTTGAATGAAATTAGCTTCAGCATATGAAGATAAGTAAAGAAATTTTAGTAAAAGGGTTGCATTCCATCTCTTTAGAGTTGTATGCATTTCGCGATGGTAACACATGTAGTACATACATACATACATAGTGATTTTTTATGCAAAAGGAAGAGACAAAAAAGAAAAGGAAGAATCAAATAAAAGAAACATATACTGATACACAACCAAATCAACTAGTTGTTGTTCAAGAGCCGAAGAGCTTACATCTAACAAGAGAGCCAACTGAACATGATAAGGAAGCTTGAAAGTAACTACAACTAACTGTGATTGATTTCCATACCTGTAAAAGCCAATTTGATCATTCATTTGTAAACACAAGAACGTGATTAAGATAAAAAGACACTACGTATTACCGTTGAATGTGGATATTATCAACTGTGTCGCAATATGAGAAGAACATTAACAAATCTTCTAGTGTTGCTTTTGGCGAAATATCAAGAACCTGAACTCCAAATTGGACAGCAACCATGAAACAAAAGCATGTCTAAATCTACTGGCAAAGCTGCTAATTAAAGATAAAGAATATGTAAATTTTGCCCAGCAAGTTCTTAGATTTGTTGTTTATGGATTTTTTATAAGATGTGTTTAATGATCTTATGCCTAACACAAAATTAGAGGATATAAAGTTTGATGATGTTGTAATTGAAAATCTCAATGTAAATTATTGAATTGTAAGGTTTTATCGTACAATTTTTATGTCATTTTTTTCTCTTATTTTTTTTTCATTTCTTGTATGTTAAATGGAGAATATCAAATTATAAATCACAATAAAGTTTCGAATGCACTTGTTGTTTTGAATTAAAAGGTGTTTAATAGTGAAAATATGAAAGAAGATGATTAATCAAATGCTTCAAAAGACATGCAAATTGATTTGACTGACTGTTTTTTAACCGATCAAGTAAGTACTTATTCAAAAATTTATAAACTCAAACACAATCGAAAAAGTAAATTTTATTATTTTATTTTTGAATTTTGAATTTTTTGTGTATGTGATGTGATTTTTGTTACTTTTAGGAAAGAGTTGAATTTGCTTTAGAAAATATGAGTAATATGAAATATTTGGATTGCTATTTATTTAAAATGAAATAACAGTTGACGTTAAGAAAAGAAGTAAAGAACCAAACCTTTTATGGTAGCCTTTAGTTGTGTCAATCAAAGACATTTTTTTGGATGTCAGTAACAGCACACTATAATTAACAAGTTTTAATAAAATAATTGTGTTTATTTCAAATTATAAATTTCAATAATTTTTAATTTTATTGACAAACAAAATATTAAAGAAACGAGATTGAGAAAAATGTATCATCTTATAATTTATTGCATTAAAAGCACCAACTCGCATCCTATAGTACACATCAAAATTTAACAAATTCTATCCTTTCTCCAAATTTAAACATTAATTCATCAAATGAGTCTCTAGTCCGATATATGATCAAAATCTAACAAATGCACCTAAATCGGTACCAAATGAACAACTATATTCTGAACTCGAATATGCAACAAAATCATCATGTAGAACTTCAAAATCTTCTTAATACTAACAAAATCCATATTTTATCATCAATTTATAATGGAAACTACTAAATGATTGGTGATTGAGAGGATACTCACCAATATCACTACTCGAACCAATCGCTGAAGCGATCTCTTTTTTTCCTTTGCTTAGCCATGATCTTCTTTCTTCTCTTATTTTATTTATCTCAATTTAACAATCTTTTGAATCTGAATTTGCCAGCTCCTAGAAGATATGGAGCTCGGGTATTTATGGACGGTCCCTTACACTTTCTATTCAAGGTGTATTTTCAGTTTCCCACCAAAATGAATTTCATTCACTCCAAATCATCCTCTACCTGATCCGCCCCTCTGCAACAAAATCTATGCTTGCAGACTTCTCAAGCACCTTAAAAATCCAAACTTTGAACATAATTAGCTAAATCTGATCATTCCAAACTTCTCAAACACCTTAAAAATCCTAACTTTGACTACTCTTACCCCTGTATAATTGTATATGTAACTATATTGTAAATCTTTCCTCTTTCTTCTCATTTCAGTCTACTACATACTGCAGAAATAATGTTGTGATCAAGAATTATGGCATTTGAAATAGAGATAGAACTAGCTATATACTTCTATACATTCAGATGATACAGTATATGGCATAACTAACACTGGTGACAATAAATTTGTTCTAGTGGTAGCTTTTGAAAATTGGGAATTTTTTGAAATACCACAATCGAAAGGTGCAATGCGATCAGTATTTATACCTTCACTTACCTCAAAGTTGTTATGGACTCGCTTTAAACCACCAATATTGCAGTTGTCATTCAATAAACGGTTCGATGATTTCATTCTAGACATGTAGCGTTCTTCATTCTCAATTTTATCTTCCCTCTCCGAAGAGAAAATTAAATCTTCCAATCCGCAAATTTTACCTTTTGACCGTGAGATTGAGCATGCTACTAGATTTTCGACTTTTTTTCTCTTGACCCTTTTTTTCTTCTCAAATTCAAGGAAAGAATTTGAATTCGTCTTAGAAACCAGTCGCAGTTATTCCTCCTCCTGATCTAAAGTGCTCAAAACTTCAAACCTGTTTCTTAGTGGAACAAATTATTTTCTATCCATGTCAAAGTTCTTTATAGGGGAGGGTCTTTGGGAGTAGCTACTGGCTATTGGAAGTGTCCAGAATTCTGATGGAATTGCTAATTAATTCATGGAACGAACGCAGGCCATGTATGAAAATTTAGCCCACCAAGAGAAATAGTGAGCTCAGTAACTACAGGCCCAACAGTCCAAAGACATGCCTGGAGTAGGCGAATTCGGTGCATGTAGCGTACGTGAGGAATAAATATGGCTAATAAATTTCAAAATAGAAAAAATATCATTCTCAAATTAAACTTACATTTTTGGTCTTTATTTTCAAATTCGCGCACGCAAAATGACCAAGATACCCTTTATGTTTTTAACATTTCAAACGCGTATAACTTTATGTAGAAAAATCGGATCAACATACCGTTTTCACCAAAAAATCACAAATTTTATGATCTTTAAAATGAGATCTATTGTTAATACCACAAATTTATATTTGTAGTAAAGGTGCAATTATATCATATATTTGTGGACAATTCATCAAATTTTGAACGCTTTCGATTTTTTTTCTTCAAATTTACAATATTTGCAAATAATTACAGACATTTCTACAACTATATGCTATAGTTGTAGATATTTCTGCAACTACGACATATGGTTTAGGGCTGTCAATGGGTACCTGAAAAATTCGATATCCGTCCGAATCCGTAGCCGAAAATATGAAAAATATCCATTATCCGAAAAGCGGATACGGATATCCGATATCTGAAAAGCTTTTCGGATACGGATATGGTTATAGTGGTATCCGTATCCGAAAAATATCCGTCCGATTAACTGATGCATATTTATATAATTTAAAATAGGAAAATAGGGCTATGAGTGTTCAACTTTTGAATATTTTTGGATACACATACATATATTAGTATAAAACAATGTTTTATCACCATATTTTTTATTTCTTTGTTTTTTTTATAAACAACAGTACAAAAAATGTTTTATGTTGATTTAAACTTTTTCGTTTATACCTTCAAATTTATCAATTATTGGCGGAGCGGATAAATATCCGATATCCGTCCGTATCCGAAAATTAAGCGGATACGGATATCCGATATCGGAAAATTAAACGGATACGGATATCCGATATCCGAAAATGATTTCGGATACGGATATGGCACTATCCGTATCCGAAAGCATCCGTTGACAGCCTTAATATGGTTGCAGAAATTTCTACAACTATTGCATATAGTTGCAGACATTTCTGCAACTATCGGATATTTGCAGAAATGCGACTATTGCATATAGTTGCAGAAATGTCTGCAACTATTGCATATGGTTGCAAAAATTTCTGCAATTATTGCGTAGAATTGTAGACATGTCTGCAACAATTGCATATAATTGCTGAATTGTTTGCAACTATTGCATATAATTACAGATATTTCTGCAACTATTGTATATAATTGCAGTTTTTCATTGAAATCGAGAAAGCTTAGCTCGCCATTGAAGAAGAAGATAAATCAAGAAACATAAGTTCGCCAATGAAGAAGAAGATGAAATCAAGAAAGATAAACTCGTTATTAAAATCAATTGTGCTAGAAGCGGGGCCGTATTTTAGGGAAAAAATAGTCGAAATGAAAAAACAGGGACCTGCAAATTATGTTTTCTTACGGGAGAAATTCTAGTGAATTAAGTTTGCGTTTAGAGATGCGTGCCTAATATTCACAATAAATAAAGTCATGAGTTGCTGTTGGTTCATGGAAGCTAGGTATGATAAAACTGGGTTGAAGTTCGTTTAGGATATGATGGTAGGCGACTGGGATATAAACAGACAGTGTTTGGTTTGTTGTTTTTAGTTTTGGATTTTTGTCCATACAAAATTGCACATGACGCATATATATTGTCAAAAATGACCAATTTAGAAAACGAAGTTAACATACAAAATTGAAAAAAAAAATTATATTCCGTGTTTGGGAAATAACACAAGCACGTGAAACAATTCATTCTTCCATCATCCCTCTATCTCCTTCGTTCTCCCATCCATCTTTCTTTCATCCCCTTCGTCGTTCCTCCATTCTTCTCATATTTGACATACATATTAAAAACCGAAAACGCAAAATTAATTTTTAAACCAAGCACTACCTAAGTATCTCGATAAATAGTTGAAAATTTTGAAATCCTTCTACATTCGTATCCTAAAAATAGATAAATATTTGATAACCGAAAAAGCATACATTGACACAGATATGATGGTATTCGCATTCGAAAATTATTCATTTAAATTTTTTCAGGATTATAATTATATTATGTTTATTTTATTTTAATACAATGAATTATATATATATATGTATGTATGTATGTATATATAATTTTATCGAGGTAGCATAACAAATTATGCGTATGTTAACTTCTCAAATCTATTTATCATCATCATTATTTGTGTTGGGGTTTATGAAGAATCGGGTCAAGGAAAATTGAGACGAGGTATTTCCAAAGTGGTTGACTGATCGGACCTACTTGATTACCTGTGCGGTTGCACCAATAATTTACCAGTCCTTGCCCTTTTGCCTCATTTTGTTGGCATGGGAAAATGATCCATTGGTGTTCGAAGCATTATAGGCCAACAGCTAATTACCCTCTTATAAACTAGTGCGTAATTCGTGCATTGCATATGATAAAATTGTACAAGCACCGTATTCATAAATATTGATAGAAATAGAAATTATTTATGTAGTATATGATAAATATGTTGTCTTATCAATTATAAATCAAACTTTTTTATCACTATTTATGTATATAACATTTGTCAAGTGAATTATGTATTTTTATATTCGAATGAAAATTTGATTTTACCATTTTGTTAATTAAATGTGGCATATATATTAAAATTGACAGCTTTTAAAGACTTGCTAGAAAAATTAATAATTATTATTTACTTGAATCTATTTAAACATTTTATATTTAAGTATTAAATTGATTATAAAATTAAATATATACACTTAAATGCAAAATAATAAGTTTGAATCAAACAGAACTTTTGTGGTTAATATTATAAAAATGTAGGTATTTGAGTGTAAAACCATAAAAAGAATTAATAAACATTGTGTATAATTGTAAAAATAACAATTTACAAAATTAAAAAAAATAGAATTAAGAAAAAAGAGATATTCAAAGTTGTACAATTAAGCATATGAGTCATACAATGAAAATTTGAGAGAGAGTCATTGAACATCGATTAAGAAGAATGAAAAACGTTTCAAAAGCCTATTTGGTTTCATGCTTGAGAGGTCGATCACAAAGACGATTTTCTTGATAAGACAACTTATGAAAAGGTTTAAGGAGTGAATGAAGATCTACACATGGTATTTCTCGATTTGGAGAAAAGTTATGACAAAGTATTGCGAAATGTTATGTGGTGGGCATTGGAAAAGAAGAGAGTCCCAACAAAATACATTACCCTCATCAAGGATATGTACGATGATGTTGTGACTAGTGTTAGAGTATGTGATGGTGATACCAGTGACTTTCCCATTAACATAAGATTACATTAAGGATCAGCTTTGAGCCTCTATATTTTTGCCCTATTAATGGATGAGGTTACGAACGGTATACAATGTGAGATTTTTTTGTGTGTGCTCTTTGCTAATGATGTTATGTTAATTGATTAAAGTAGGATTGGGGTTGATAGACAACTGCACCTGTGGAGACAGACTTTAGAATCAAAGTGATCTAGGCTTAACAGAACTAAAACAGAGTATATGAAGTGCGAGTTCAGCGGTGTCGGGTCAGCGAATGAAGACGTCACTCTGGTCGGACAATTAGTTCCCAAGAAAGAATCATTTCAATATTTAGGACTGATGTTGCAGTATGATGGTTAGTTTGATGAAGATGTTAGTTTTAGAATTCGAGCAGGATAGATGAAATAGCGATAAGCGTCCGACGTTCTCTGTGAAAAGGAAGTTCCACAAAAGCTTAAAGGAAAGTACTACAGAATGGCAATCAGGCATGCGATGTTGTATGGTGCAGAATGTTGGCCTACTAAAAAGCCAACATGATCAGAAGATAAGTGTAGCAGAAATGCGTATGTTGCGATGGGGCTACGATCATACAAAAAGAGACCGAATTAGAAATGATGATATACATGATAATCTTAGAGTAGCACCAATTGAGGAGAAACTAATCCAGCATCGTTTAAGATGGTTTGGACATCTGCAAAGGAGGCCACTCGAGGCAGCAGTGCACATTAGAATTATAGGCCGCGGCGAATGCTCAAAGGGAGGTAGAGATCGACCAAGGTTTACATGGATGGAGGTAGTAAGAGAGCTTGAAAGATTGGAATATATCCAAAGAGCTGGTGACGGACAGGAGCGCGTGAAAGTTAGCGATCCATGTACCATAAGCTATGAGTTTGGTAAGTTTTAGATTAAAGGACTAGAGAACATGAGCCTAAGATGTAGTGTTTGGTCTTCGACCATTATTATAGTAAGACCATTATACTATTACTATTGTTGTTGTTAATATTTTCCTTTATATGTATATATATATATGTGTGTGTGTGTACATATATATATATATATATATATATATATATATATTAGTTATTATCATTATTAATTTACTTATTTGACTTTATTTCGTTATTGATATTGTTATTGTCGTTATTATGACTTTTAAATTGACTTTGTCACTTAATTTTGGGTTCCATCTCTAGCCAATCCCAACTTGTTTGCGAATAATGACTTTGTTGTTGTTGTAAAAAATATATTAGAAAAGAAGTGAAGAAGAGGGTCACAACTTCTATAACTAAAGAGAGGGATAGAAGTTCTCTACCGTACTATTATTTATTTAGTAGATAATTTGTTGAGACAAGAAAAATATAAATTAAAATTGTTTACAATGTTTATGTATATAAATTTTATTTTGTGATTTATATATTCTTATAATTGAATATGTATACATAAAAAATTAATTTTTCCATTTTTTTAATATAAATATGATATGCATTTTAAAATTGTTATTTTTTGTGATATAATTAATAGACAAAACAATGAATAATAATTAATTGAATTTATTTAAAAATAGTTCAAATTATGATATTTAATTAACTTAAATGTAAGGATATAAATGTTAAATATTGCAGCTAATTGAGTAAAAGATTTTGACTCTGGAAATTATATAAGATGAGTATTTGAATGTAATATGGTTGGTGTGTTTCAGTGAGTAAATTTAAAAATCATGAATTGTATAAAGTAAATACAATATACATATTAAAATTGTTATTTTTTGCGATCTAATTAACCGACAAAACAAAGAATAGTTGTTAATTGAGTTTACTTCGAGTAGTTTAAATTAGGTATTGAATTAACTTAAATGTAAGGATTTAAATGTAAAATATTAAAGATAATTGAGTAAAAGAATTAAACTCCAGATGTGTATTTGAATGTAACATGGTTAGTGTGAATTAATAGACATCTAATAAATTTAAAAATCATGGATTATATACAAACATTTCGAAGTAAAGTACCATGAGAGAATTAAAAGAGAGAAATTTGTCATAAGTGCAAATTCATCTGCTATATAATTATATTAGTGTGACTCCATGCATTGCACAAAGTATGATTTAGAAAATAATTTTAAAAAACTGAACGTATTTTCAATTTATGGTGAATTTATTGAGATAATTGAGTTATATACCGAACTTATTTTTCTAAGTACGTATTTTTGTTTATGAGATTTATGTATTTTTATATTTATATAAATTTTAAATTCTTATTTCTCTAGATAATAATTTATTATTTCTAACCATTTAATATTTATTAAGAAACTAAATGAAAGTTGGTATTCTTAAATAATTTTAAGTTAATATTTTTTTTTTAAATTTGGATAGATAAATATTTATATATATAAATTTTGAGTTTGACTTTCTTTTGATACTTTTTCTTAAAAGGAGAATGATATATAAATTGAATTCCACACATGACTCCAGAGTATGACAACAATACATAAAATGAAAGTGTAATTGTAATGAATCGATATTTTTTTATTCATTGAATGCTATTGTAGTCAATATTAAAAATTAGTATATAATATTCTTAAAGTGATAGAAAATTATATTTATTCAACGGCTAAAATAGGCGGCGATTAAAAGAAATACTACAAATCATATGGCTATTTTAATTTTGTAAAAAATAATAACTTAGTTCTTAATCCATGATTACATACCTCATTAATCTTAATTTATAATCAAACTTGGCAAAAAAAATTAACATAAGCTTCAAGGAGACGATGAAATAAATAATAAAAATAATCTTAGTTCGAAATATCATATCCTTTTACATATTAATTACTGTAAATTACGAATATACGTAATTAATATTAACATTTTCATAAAAGGTATTAATTGAAATATTTATTAATTTAAAATAAACAATTGTATTCAATATTTGTCATTAATTTAATGTCATTTATTAACAGAAACAAATTTTATTAGTGAGGAACAATCCAATGTGTCAATTTCAGAAAAAAAGAACATTGTCTATGTTTCTAATAATATACCTATTTTAGAAAGTAAAATTCATGTACGTATTCGTTTGTAAAGAAATGCCTCCTTTATGAAGAAAAGTAATGGAAATTTTAAGTAGTATGGACTTGAATGTAATATTAATTTTATAAATTTTGATATTGTAAGTGTGGTACACAATACGCTGAATTATCATGTTTAAGACTTATTAGAGCAAAAATTAAATATCATAGTTAATTTGATTTATTAAATACAAATTTTAGATTATTAATTAACTTAGATTTATGGACTTGAATGTAAAGGTACATGATAAAACTTAGGAAAATTCTTTAAATAATTGGAGAAATTATTAATCGTTAATATTTAAATATAAAATGATAATGGAGAGAATCGGTAAAATTTTGTAATAATTATTATAGTGATAAATTGTATGAATTTGAGACTAAAATATCTAGAGAGAAGTAAGAAGAGAGGTGGAAATATGTAGAATTAATAACATAGTAGGAAATATCAAGAACTTGAACTCCAACCGGACAACAACCATGAAACAAGAGTGTATGTCTAAATCTACTGGCAAAGCTGCTAATTAAGGGTAAAGAATAAGTAAATGTTGCCCAACAAGATCTTTGATTTGTTGTTTATGGTTTTTTTATAGGACGTGTTTAATGATCTTATTCCTAAAAAAATGGAGGATATAAAGTTTGATGATGTTATAATTGAAAATCTCAATGTAAATTATTGAATTATTGGTTTTATAATACAATGTTTATGTCATTTTTTCTCTTAATTTTTTTTTCATTTCTTGTATGTTAAATGGAGAATACCAAATTGTCAATCACAACAAAATTGAGAATGCACTTGTTGTTTTGAATGAAAAGGTTTTCAATAGTGAAAATATAAAGGAAGACGATTAATCATATGCTTCAAAAGACATGCAAATTGATTTGACAAACTGTTTTTTAACCGATCAATTATTTATATAAAATTTTATAAACCCAAACACAATCGAAAAAGTAAATTTTATTATTTTATTTTTGATTATGTGTGTATATGATGTGAATTTTTTTGTACTTTTTGGAATGAGTTGAATTTGCGTTTGAAAATATGAGTAATAACCGTTGTGTTTTGAAATATTTGGATGTCGATTTGCTTAAAATAGAATGATAGCTGGCGTTAAGAAGTAAAGAACCTAACCTTTTATGGTGGATTTTAGTCCTGCCAGTCCAGGCATTTTTCTAGATGTCAATAGTCGCACATCATAATTAATCCATATTTTACTAAAATAATAGAGTTTATTTTAAATCATAAATTTCAATAATTTTTAATTTTATTGACAAATGGTAATGTTAAAGAAATGAGATTGAGCAAAATACATCCTCTGGTAATTTATGCATTAAAAGCACCAACTCACATCCTATAGTACACATCAAAATTTAAAAATTCTATCCTATCTCCAAATTTAAACAATAATTCACCAAATGAGTCTCTAGTTCGATATATGATCAAAATTTAACAATTGCAACTAAATTGGTACCAAATGACATCAAATGTGAACAACTTTATTCTGAACTTGAATATGCGACAAAATCATCATGTAGAACTTCAAAATCTTCTTAATGCTAACAAAAACCATATTTTATCAATGTATAATGGAAAACTACTAAACGATAGGTGATTGAGAGGATCCAAGTTGGAATTACTCACCAATATCACTACTCAAAACCTATCACTACTCAAAACCAATGGTTGAAGCGATCTTTTCTTTTTCTTTGCTCAGCCATGATCTTCTTTCTTCCCTTATTTTCTTTATCTCAATTTTTTGAATCCGAATTTTCCAATTCCTAGAAAATATGGAGCTCGGGTATTTATGGATGGTCCCTTACGCTTGCTATTCACATTTCATTTTCAATTTCCCACCAAAATGAATTTCATTCCCTCCAAATCATCATCTACTTGATCGGCCCTTCTATAACAAAATCTATTCTTGCAAACTTCTCAAGCACCATAAAAATCCAAACTGTGAACATAATTAGCTCAATTTGATTATTCCAAATTTCTCAAACACCTTAAAAATTCGAAGTTTGACACTTCTACCCCTGTATAATTATATATGTAACTATATTGTATATCTCTTCCCTTTCTTCTCATTTCAGTTTGCTACAGACTGCATAAATAATGCTGTGATCAGGAATTACGGCATTTGAAATAGAGATAGAACTAATTATAGATTCAGATGATATGGTAAATGGAATAGCTAACTCTGGTGACAATAAATTTGTTCCAATCCTAGCTTTTGAGAACTAGGAATTTTTTGAAATACGACAATCAAAAGCTATAAATGAAATTAGCGTTTATACATTCACTTACCTAAAAGTTGCTATGGACTCGCTTTAAAGCATCGTACGATTGGAGGATTTCACTCTAGATATGTAGTGTTCTCCATTCTCTATTTTGTCTTCCTTTTTCGAAGAGAAATTTAAATCTTTCAATCAACAAATTTATCGTTCTCAGTGACGAAATCCTTAGAGAGTCCTCACAATTAATTTATTTCACCTTTTGACCATGAGATTGAGCATCAACTTTTTTCTACTGAGCCTCTTCTTCTTCTTAGAGCATTCCCAACAGCGTGTAGATTTTCGTGGGTGGTTGCTCGAAATAAAGCGATGGAAATCCCCACTCGGCTAGCAGTGAGTGGGGAGCCGTTTCCCTTTTTTATTAAAACTTTTACCACTAAATTGTTTTCTGGAAACCTTCTAATGCCTATAAAATTAAAAATATACAACCCGAGAGGGTTTTTACAGTCAGTGTAAAACCCTCTCGAGTTCTATTTTAGTGGCCTCTTCCTCCGACCTAATTTCATAAATCCAACAAAATTCCACCACAATCATATTCAATCACATAGAATCGATCCACTAGCCTATCTCCTCACTTATACAACAAATTTATCTAATCAAATCCCATAATCAAAAAATTTCCAAAATTTAAGGTTTGTTCATTTGGTTGATTTATGGAGATGGATGGTGAAAACGTTGAAGGATCTAGCTCTACATCGGTTGTTCGTAGAAGAAAAACGTCTAGGAGGAATCAAAGAGCTTTCGGTTATGATGACGGTGGATATAGAGTTGGCATAGACAACACGATTTCATCGATATTTCCGTTTAGGTCGATCACAAATCTTTAAGAAGGGGTTCATCATTTTTACAACGAAGGGAAAGAGCTCACGGTATATATCTTTTTTTCATAGTGGAAAAGCCATTAATTCATATATGTATAATTAATTTACATTATATCATTTTATAAATAGAATCATGATAGAATGAGATGTCATGGAGCATTCATAACTATGTTGAAATGGTGGAAAAAACTTAATGTTCATCCTTAAGTTCGAGATTCTCATGTTCAAATTTTTTGGTAGATTTATGGATATCGAGTTGAAAAACTCCGATAATAGATGCATACATGCTATAGTTGAGCGATGGTAGCTGTAGCGACCCAACTTCCAAACTCCAGGAAGTCACATCGCTAAGAAGAAAGAAAGGGATAGAAAAGAGAAAAGAAAGGAAAGAAGTAATAGACAACATCAGAATCTCACAGTGGAATCGAATAAATTATAATATATCACATAATACTTTACATAGTATCATGTACATCAGAGTTATACAGCTAATACAACACAAACTAGACAGTTATAAACATCTGTCTAGCAATTACAATTCAAGTATATCAGAGAAAACATATACAACTCAACACAGCGGAACCACTACATATATCTACACGCTGAAGACTCCAACTCCATTATCTCCTCCAGAACTCATCAAAGCAATCCTGAAACACTTGACTACTCATACGTAATATGAGTACCCAAGAGTTTAATAAAACAGAAAATAAACACTCAGGCTAGACATGGGTCTGGTGTGAGTAAATGGGGATAAAAGTTGCTTAACTTTTAGAAAATCCTTTGAAAACAAAAGGTATCACGTAAGACTTCCCACACATAAACATGGAAAAGTTTTTACCTTATGCTAACCAAAACATTTGATAGGAAATCCAGTGATATTATAATAGTGTCTAGGGTTTTCAAAATAAAATACAGAAATAGCTGGAATGCTTACATCTCACGTTCCAACATAGTTGGGAACAATCAAAACCGTACAGGCACTTATTGGATTATGGATTCCATCAATGGCAGGGCTACTGGGGTACCGCCCGTCACAGTACGTGGCCTAGATCACCGTACCGAGGAGTACGCCCGCTCCCCTGCAACACAAAGCCGGACCCATTCCTTACAGAACAGTTCCGAACAAGACCACCCCGCAGATTGGTCGTCACCAACTGCCACACAGCCGAAATATAAAGGGACCTCTAGACATGGATAAATCTTGCTCTCCAGTGGGGGCTACCCACGAAGCTTTGCTGCACCTCCCCTGTTTTAGCCATTCCCGGTTGATGAGGCTTGAGGTTACGATTACCTTTATAGAACACATCAATCTTAGAATGCTCATCGTCCACCTGACGATGTTCTGAAAGCATTCAATCCATACAAGTTCGTTCCGGGTTCGAACGAAACCGAAGTCATTATCTCGTTACACTCGTATTGGAATCACCCTCAGAGTTAACGACGATAACCCTTGCACTCTAAATCTCCATCTCGAATCTATAAGTACTATTCCGTCAAACTCATTACGGAATCACCCACAGAGTTATACTGACGTATAGCCCTTACACCTCGAGTCTTCACTTGCTCCACTTGGATTAACGACCTAACGTTTAATTGGAATCGATGTGGTTTTCGGAATTCCAAATTTGGAAATCCGATCCCGGTCTCATCGAAACCAAACGCCATCTTAATGTCCAAGTTATACTTAAGGGTTTTAATCAATTAACTCATTTTATTATTATCTAATTCACACAGATAGATAAACTACATCACACAATAGATAATCACATTCATATCATAAACAGATAATCTGTATCATCCATACACAGATAATCATCACAACCAAATAATCCATCACAAACCATCATACTTAAACCATGCATTCATATCATATAGATACGACTCATCTCATTTCTGAGATCACAACCATTCAATCAATAACATCCATAAGCAATGATTTAATCATCAATTATAATTAATTTAAAATGAATTAAATTAATTACAACCATCTCTAATTAATTTAAATTAAATTAAATTAATTACCACGTTTAAATCCTGCTTAATATTCATTAATTAATTAACTTAGTTAATTAATTATTCACTAAGTATTTAACTTGACTAAACACCTTGATTAATCATTCACTAATTACAATGAGTAATTAGTATTTAATTAATTTTCACAAATTAATTAACCTTATCATAAGTAATTAACATTTAATTACTCATTTATTAATTATTATAATTAATTATATTTATCCTTAATTAATTACAATTAATTAATCACTTAATTTAACTTAATCAAACAATCCTTAATTACATCATTAATTATAATAATTAATGATCTCTAATATTTAAATAAATTACTTAATTAAAATTATTTACATTTAGTAATTATGCTAATTATTAATCACCTTGATTAATATTAAATTTAGTAATTAACTATCTTTAATTACTTATTTATAAATTAATTAACAAATCATTAATCATTAATTAATTCCTTAATTAATTCCACAAGTAATTATCCAAATTACTAATTACATTCCAGTAATTATCATTATTACTTCCCTAAGTAATCCTGCTCCATTAATTACATTTAGTAATTACTTCCATTAAATCATTAAATGATTTACTTAAATTAATTAAACTAAATTAATTAACTTAAATAAATCACATATCAAAATTAATTACAATAAGTAATTAATTCCTTAATTACTTTAACAATTAATTATACTTAACAAATTACAATTAATTATATTCAATTAATTAATCTAGTTAATTATCAAAATTAATTACATTAATTAATTACTTAATTATCCTTAGATAATTATTTTTATTAATTAACAACATTTCAATAATCACATACTTAAGAAAATTTGAATTATATTAATTATTAATAAATCATTTCTAATTAATATTAATCTAAATCATTATTTAAAACCAAATAATTAAGTAAATTCTTAATTATCATAATTATAATTTTATTTACTTATCAAATGACTCATTTACATTCAAAATATATTAAAACAATACATTTCTAAAATTAAATTCAAATTCCATTTAAAATTTTAATATTTAAAATGTTTAACTATTTAAACATTAATCCTAATTTAAATAAATATAAACCTTAAAATAAAATGAATGTTAAAGCACATTCATTACTTAAATATAAAAGAAAGATTTAAAATAAAATTTAATAAATCGGGCTTTGAAACTAAATTGATTGTTTTAATTTCAAATTTAAATTAACATTTCATAATTCAAATTCAAATATTAAAGGAAATAAATCTTTCAAGTTTAAACCTTATTTGAATCAAATTTCATTTTCAAATTTACTTTCAAAACGATTTGAATCTGCCCATTCATTTAAAAATTTACGACACTTTTTTAAATCAAAATCTGTTTTTAAAGGTAAACCTGAAAACTACTTTTGAACTTGATTTAAAACAAAATTTAAATCTTGTTTAATTTTTAAATTTTCATTTTTTTTAAAAACCTTGAACTCAAAACTTCATTTAAATTCAGATTCAAGTTATACTTGAATCAAGTTGCAACTTTAAAATATGAATTTTATTCAAAAATCTAAAAACTGCAAAACTCTCTCGTTTATAACCCTACAACTAAACTAACCCGAGAACCCAACTATTTTACTACGAGTTCCAAATCCATATGCTTCGAGTCAATAAAAAAAATACACGAGGTCATCTCCGAGTCAAAAACCCTGCACACTCCATATTTCCACCGGACTCCAAACATGCATGGTGCATATGCACCGGAGCTCTGATCAACTCCTGACACCCTAGGCTACTCCCCCTAGTTGCCTACCATCTCTTGACATAGGTACGATCATCATAAATCTACTGTAACTCGAAATTCGAAGTTTGAGAAACCACTGCAACCTGAAACTCATCTCTACCTATAGCCAAACCTGTCAACAGCCCATAAGCACGCCTCTGACCATCATCATCGCTGAAATTCCCGCAGATCCTCCCTTGATGATCCCTCTACAACCTCTCAAATTCCTAACCCACTCGATGCAACAGAGTGTATGTGCAGAACTAAGAACTGCAACCCTAAAGACAAGGGTTTTGAAACCTGGAAAACCCCAATATCACCTCCTCTCTCTGATCATCCATCACCAAGAATTTCCTTCATTCTTACATCAAGACTCCACTACAGGAGGCATCTTAACCCCCAAATTCACTAGCCTATAGATACTTTCAAAATTCCTATTTCTGTTTAAAACAGAAATTCCTTCCCCCTAACAGTTTATTTAAAACTGTAATATTAGTTTTTAAAATTCCTAATTTTAAACATGTATTCTAATTTATACACTTGTTCTAATAATTTTTTATGTTTGATATTTGTTTTATTCTAATGATGACTGATTTTAGTTTACAGAAGCTACAGATTTATTAAACTAACTTAAAATTTATAAATCTAATTTTATACCAAACAAACATATTTGCTTACACAAACTTTGCTAACTGAAATAATTCAAGAGGTAAAGAATTCCTATTAAAGGATATCTTAGTTTACAAACAAGTTGGATTTGCAGCTACAGGAAAATAAACACAGATAAACATATTCATATATGTATACAGAACAGTCATCAACATACAATCATCACAACATACTTATCTCTACCAATTCACATACACAGATATCTTAAGCTTTTATGCATGTGAGGTTATTCAATTCATTTCTAAAACAAAACAGAACAGTTTTGTTAACAGTTTGATTTCTGGGAAACAGTTTGCATTTGATCATTAGTGCTATAAATTACTTTAACTTTGATTTTTTAAAAGAAACTGTTTTTAAAAATAAAAGCTTACTAACCTGATTTAAGAAGATGCAGAGCACAATAAATGCAGATTTCATTTTCCAGAAACTGCATATTGAAATGCATGTTGATCCTGCCTTGCATTTGATTACAGAAATTACTTTTCTTGTTGATGAAGATTGCATGCAGACCCAAAACTTCATTGCTCAGATTTTATATTGAAGTTGAGCTCCAATTTGAAGTTGAAAAATGGCATGCAGATCCACATTCAAATGCACAGATTTGAAGTTTGATTTTTGCAGAATTTTGAGTAGATAGGTTGCAGATTTGAAGAAATTGATTGCAGATTTAAATTGCAGATATGAAGTTTGATTTATAATTTGATTTTGCAGATTTGTAGTTTGTTTGGGTTTTAATTTACTGAAATCTGATATTCAGATTTTTCAATATGAAGAGAAAGTGTTTTTAACAAATGCATTTGTTATATTTTCTTGTTAATATATTTTAAATAAAAAGGTTTTTAAAACAATGCTACTTGTTATGGTTATTATCTCAAATTTTTACAAGTGTCTTCTTTATAGTTTAAAATTTAACACATATGCATATCCAATTATTAAAAGCAATTTCTAAATTTATAATTGTATTTAAATTATCTTAAAACCATTTATAATTTATTTTAACATGTTTTAAATGTTTTATTAACATTAGCCTTTAAATAATAACATATCTACTTATAAACTTCTTTATAAAATTATACATTTTAAGTGTTTGTTTAATTATTTTTCAAAATAATATTCTTTCAAAACTAAATTTCAAAAGAAAAGATTTTTAAAAGAAGAAAAGAAATGTTGAATTCATTTTATTTCAAAAGGTTTCAAACTAAATGTTATACTTTAACAAAAATGAACTAAATCTTATTTCAAAGAAAACAATTTTTAAAACAAAACAAAACAAACTTTTATTATAAAACAAAATTAAACTATATTTATTTTTATAAACAAAATAAATACTTACTTACATTTCTATGAAAATATAAGATAGACTTTTAAAACAAACTTTTGAAAAGTTTACAATACTAATTCAAATTAATTTAATCAATTTATAAATTATACAATTATATATAAAATTAGAAAATATCTTTATTTAATATAAATTAAAATTAAAACCAAATCCTCTATTTACAATGTATAAACATTTATACATTATAAATAAAATATTTTTAAATCAGTTTAGAAAGATAAATTTATTATTTAAATATTTTTAACAATTGAAAAGAATATCATTTATCAAACTAAATAATTATAAATTATTTAATCAATATTTCACATTTTAAAATAATTATCAAAGAAATTATTAAATAATTATTGCCTAAATTTCCGGGACATCACATTCCTCCCCCCTTAAAGAATTTCGTCCCCGAAATTTAGAAGCAAAGGTAATTTAATAATCCCATGCAGATTTTAAAATTTAAAAGAGCAAACATATGCTATCAACCAAATACTAGTAACTAATTCAAACAAACAATTCTAATTATCCATACAAAATTCTGGATAAGATTCCCTAGAGTTTCCCAGGTACAAACACCGGGACACTCGCCCTACAGAATCTAAACCAGCTACACCACTCAGATCTAGAGCTCCTATAAATCTAGATCTACTAATCTCAACAAAACACAGGACTACAGACAAATCCTGATCAACTTCCAAATCTCTCAGAACTACTGAGTCTAAAACCAATGGTAGATCATCCACGTACTCCCTCAGAGATATGTGAAAGCAAAACAAATCCCAACCATCTGAACTGGCAGTTCAATCCTGTAGACCAAACACTTAACTCTCAAGAGAAAACAGAAAGATCCAATACTCATATCCACAAATCTCTCCTGTCGATCCTGGGCTGCCTCCAACCTTCTAGATCAAACAAATCTACCACACAACTCTTCTACACCAATATCAGAAGACTCCAAACAAACTACTCTTTCTGGAAAACAAACAGATACAAAACAATCAAGTCTCCAGATCCAAAATGAATTTCCTGTAGAAATCCTCTGATCCAAGACAAAACTCAAATTCCAAAGAATCAGGTGCTGCTTCTATTCTGGAATAGCTGCCACCATGCTTCCACTGCGCAACTCTGATTCAAGAATGTTGTTGATGAACACAAGTATAAACTTGATCAACTTATCCCGGAAACATTTGTTCATCAAATTCCATAAATCTCAATGACCTATCCGATTCAGTCACAAACACACAGCAAAAATTCAACCAGAAAACTAGATCCAAAAAAAATCCTACCAACTTAAACAGATTTCTCTTAAAGAACCTCCTATTAATCCGATTCACCAGTAAAGCTCCAAGAACCAAGTCGATGCAGAACTCAATATCTTGATGGATGCAAATATTAATTCCCTCGAAGATATCCAGAAAATACAACTTCGAAACTCAAACATCCACTAGAGATGTTTCAATCCCAAAACAAAGAACACTTAGAGAACTTCCGAACCGTCGCAAGTCACTTTTGCGATCCCACTCGGTTCAGATTCCAAGAAATAGTTATCACTACACAATCAGAACAGCTAAAACCTTCAAAAGAAGAAACTAGTGGTCCACCTCTTAACCACTAACATCACTCCCATCTGAGCCTCCAGAAGAAATGGACAAGCTCCACCATATGCCCGGACTACTGACAGAAAAATCACAGAGATTTCTGACCATCGATGAACAGGTCACTCACTGCTGCTACTGCTGCCAAAACTTCCTTATCCAAAAGCTCATCGAACCTTAAAGCTACACCGGCATCTTCACAATAGAGCTTTCCAGATAGACAGATATCTCTCAGGAAACTCGCTCCCAAACCAAACTCAAAACACTCTGCCAAACTGAGTCTCAAACTCAAATATAGACAGAACTCCTCCCTAAGGTTACCAAGATACCATTGCTGGCTTCAGAACTCCCAACTGATCCAAACTCAAGAAAATCCACTCACACGAGTGCAACCAGCTTATAATCCAAATATAAACTCTGAATCTTGAAAAGATTTCCCTTCAGAGATCAGTAGAATCCTTTACCAACTGCAGAACTACTAAAGATGCCAAAACTGCCCTAGCAGATCACTTCCAATCTCAAACACTTGGACTCCAATTATTGGTAGTTGTGTTACACACACCACTACCCTATCCACCTTTATTATTTATATTGGAAAACCTGAACAGGTAACCCAATCAAATAGATAGAAATATATAAAATATATATATTCAAAATTACAAATACGCTCTCTCAAGAAGGACACCACTCCAGAGTCTAGGTTTCGCTCAACCTAGAGCTCTGATACCACAATGTGACGACCCAACTTCCAAACTCCAGGAAGTCACATCGCTAAGAAGAAAGAAAGGGATAGAAAAGAGAAAAGAAAGGAAAGAAGTACCAGACAACATCAGAATCTCACAGCGGTATCGAATAAATTATAATATATAACATAATACTTTACATAGTATCATATACATCAGAGTTATACAGCTAATACAACACAAACTAGACAGTTATAAACATCTGTCTAGCAATTACAATTCAAGTATATCAAAGAAAACAGATACAACGCAACACAGCGGAACCACTACATATATCTACACGCTGAAGCCTCCAGCTCCATTATCTCCTCCAGAACTCGTCAAAGCAATCCTGAAACACTTGACTACTCATACGTAATATGAGTACCCAAGAGTTTAATAAAACAGAAAATAAACACTCAGGTCAGACATGGGTCTGGTGTGAGTAAACGGGGATAAAAGTTGCTTAACTTTTAGAAAATCCTTTGAAAACAAAAGGTATCACGTTAGACTTCCCACACATAAACATGGAAAAGTTTTTACCTTACGCTAACCAAAACATTTGATAGGAAATCCAGTGATATTATAATAGTGTCTAGGGTTTTCAAAATAAAATACAGAAATAGATGGAATGCTTACATCTCACGTTCCAACATAGTTGGGCACAATCAAAACCGTACAAGCACTTATTGGATTATGGATTCCATCAATGGCAGGGCTACTGGGGTACCGCCCATCACAGTACGTGTCCTAGATCACCGTACCGAGGAGTATGCCCGCTCCCCTGCAACACAAAGACGGACCCATTCCTTACTGAACAGTTCCGAACAAGACCACCCCGCAGATTGGTCATCACCAACTGCCACACAGCCGAAATATAAAGGGACCTCTAGACAGGGATAAATCTTGCTCTGCAGTGGGGGCTACCCAAGAAGCTTTGCTGCACCTCCCCTGTTTTAGCCATTCCCGGTTGATGAGGGTTGAGGTTACGATTACCTTTATAGAACACATCAATCTTAGAATTCTCATCGTCCACCTGACGATGTTCTGAAAGCATTCAATCCATACAAGTTCGTTCCGGGTTCGAACGAAACCGAAGTCATTATCTCGTTACACTCGTATTGGAATCACCCTCAGAGTTAACGACGATAACCCTTGCACTCTAAATCTCCATCTCGAATCTATAAGTACTATTCCGTCAAACTCATTACGGAATCACCCACAGAGTTATACTGACGTATAGCCCTTACACCTCGAGTCTTCACTTGCTCCACTTGGATTAACGACCTAACGTTTAATTGGAATCGATGTGGTTTTCGGAATTCCAAATTTGGAAATCCGATCCCGGTCTCATCGAAACCAAACGCCATCTTAATGTCCAAGTTATACTTAAGGGTTTTAATCAATTAACTCATTTTATTATTATCTAATTCACACAGATAGATAAACTACATCACACAATAGATAATCACATTCATATCATAAACAGATAATCTGTATCATCCATAAACAGATAACCATCACAACCAAATAATCCAATACAAACCATCATACTTAAACCAAGCATTCATACCATATAGATACGACTCATCTCATTTCTGAGATCACAACCATTCAATCAATAACATCCATAAGCAATGATTTAATCATCAATTATAATTAATTTAAAATGAATTAAATTAATTACAACCATCTCTAATTAAATTAAATTAAATTAAATTAAATACCACATTTAAATCCTGCTTAATATTCATTAATTAATTAATTTAGTTAATTAATTATTCACTAAGTATTTAACTTGACTAAACACCTTGATTAATCATTCACTAATTACAATGAGTAATTAGTATTTAATTAATTTTCACAAATTAATTAACCTTATCATAAGTAATTAACATTTAATTACTCATTTATTAATTAATTATAATTAATTATATTTATCCTTAATTAATTACAATTAATTAATCACTTAATTTAACTTAATCAAACAATCCTTAATTATAATAATTAATGATCTCTAATATTTAAATAAATTACTTAATTAAAATTATTTACATTTAGTAATTATGCTAATTATTAATCACCTTGATTAATATTAAATTTAGTAATTAACTATCTTTAATTACTTATTTATAAATTAATTAACAAATCATTAATCATTAATTAATTCCTTAATTAATTCCAAAAGTAATTATCCAAATTACTAATTACATTCCAGTAATTATCATTATTACTTCCCTAAGTAATCCTGCTCCATTAATTACATTTAGTAATTACTTCCATTAAATCATTAAATGATTTACTTAAATTAATTAAACTAAATTAATTAACTTAAATAAATCACATATCAAAATTAATTACAATAAGTAATTAATTCCTTAATTACTTTAACAATTAATTATACTTAACAAATTACAATTAATTATATTCAATTAATTAATCTAGTTAATTATCAAAATTAATTACATTGATTAATTACTTAATTGTCCTTAGATAATTATTTTTATTAATTAACAATATTTCAATAATCACATACTTAAGAAAATTTGAATTAGATTAATTGTTAATAAATCATTTCTAATTAATATTAATCTAAATCATTATTTAAAACCAAATAATTAAGTAAATTCTTAATTATCATAATTATAATTTTATTTACTTATCAAATGACTCATTTACATTCAAAATATATTAAAACAATACATTTCTAAAATTAAATTCAAATTCCATTTAAAATTTTAATATTTAAAATGTTTAACTATTTAAACATTAATCCAAATTTAAATAAATATAAACCTTAAAATAAAATGAATGTTAAAGAACATTCATTACTTAAATATAAAAGAAAGATTTAAAATAAAATTTAATAAATCAGGCTTTGAAAATAAATTGATTGTTTTAACTTTCAAATTTAAATTAACATTTCATACTTCAAATTCAAATATTAAAGGAAATAAATCCTTTCAAGTTTAAACCTTATTTGAATCAAATTTCATTTTCAAATTTACTTTTAAAACAATTTGAATCTGCCCATTCATTTAAAAATTTACAACACTGTTTTAAATCAAAATCTGTTTTTGAAGGTAAACCTGAAAACTGCTTTTGTACTTGATTTAAAGCAAAATTTAAATCTTGTTTAATTTTTAAATTTTCATTTTTTTTAAAAACCTTGAACTCAAAACTTCATTTGAATTCAGATTCAAGTTATACTTGAATCAAGTTGCAACTGTAAAATATGAATTTTATTCAAAAATCTAAAAACTGCAAAACTCTCTGGTTTATAACCCTACAACTAAACTAACCCGAGAACCCAACTATTTTACTTCGAGTTCCAAATTCATATGCTTCGAGTCAATAACAAAAATACACGAGGTCATCTCCGAGTCAAAAACCCTGCACACTCCATATGTCCACCAGACTCCAAACATGCATGGTGCATATGCACCGGAGCTCTGATCAACTCCTGACACCCTAGGCTACTCCCCCTAGTTGCCTACCATCTTCTGACATTGGTACGATCATCAGAAATCTACTGTAACTCGAAATTCGAAGTTTGAGAAACCACTGCAACCTGAAACTCATCTCCACCTATAGCCAAACCTGTCAACAGCCCATAAGCACGCCTCTGACCATCATCATCGCTGAAATTCCGGCAGATCCTCCCTTGATGATCCCTCTACAACCTCTCAAATTCCTAACCCACTCGATGCAACAGAGTGTATGTGCAGAACTAAGAACTGCAACCCTAAAGACAAGGGTTTTGAAATCTGGAAAACCCTAATATCACCTCCTCTCTCTCTGATCATCCATCACCAAGAATTTCCTTCATTCTTACATCAAGACTCCACTATAGGAGGCATCTTAACTCCCAAATTCACTAGCCTACAGATACTTTCAAAATTCCTATTTCTGTTTAAAACAGAAATGCCTTCCCCCTAACAGTTTATTTAAAACTGTAATATTAGTTTTTAAAATTCCTAATTTTAAACATGTATTCTAATTTATACACTTGTTCTAATAATTTTTGATGTTTGATATTTGTTTTATTCTAATGATGACTGATTTTAGTTTACAGAAGCTACAGATTTATTAAACTAACTTAAAATTTATAAATCTAATTTTATACCAAACAAACATATTTGCTTACACAAACTTTGCTAACTGAAACAATTCAAGAGGTAAAGAATGCCTATTAAAGGATATCTTAGTTTACAAACAAGTTGGATTTGCAGCTACAGGAAAATAAACACAGATAAACATATTCATATATGTATACAGAACAGTCATCAACATACAATCATCACAACATACTTATCTCTACCAATTCACATACACAGATATCTTAAGCTTTTATGCATGTGAGGTTATTCAGTTCATTTCTAAAACAAAATAGAATAGTTTTGTTTAGCAGTTTGATTTCTGGGAAACAGTTTGCATTTGATCTTTAGTGCTATAAATTACTTTAACTTTGATTTTTTTAAAAGAAACTGTTTTTAAAAATAAAAGCTTACTCACCTGATTTAAGAAGATGCAGAGCACAATAAATGCAGATTTCATTTTCCTGAAACTGCATATTGAAATGCATGTTGATCCTGGCTTGCGTTTGATTACAGAAATTACTTTTCTTGTTGATGAAGATTGCATGCAGATCCAAAACTTCATTGCTCAGATTTTATATTGAAGTTGAGCTCCAGTTTGAAGTTGAAAAATGGCTTGCAGATCCACATTCAAATGCATAGATTTGAAGTTTGATTTTTGCAGAATTTTGAGTAGATAGGTTGCAAATTTGAAGAAATTGATTGCAGATTTAAATTGCAGATATGAAGTTTGATTAATAATTTGATTTTGCAGATTTGTAGTTTGTTTGGGTTTTAATTTACTGAAATCTGATTTTCAGATTTTTCAATATGAAGAGAAAGTGTTTTTAACAAATGCATTTGTTATTTTCTTGTTAATATATTTTAAATAAAAAGGTTTTTAAAACAATGCCACTTGTTATGGTTATTATCTCAAATTTTTACAAGTGTCTTCTTTATAGTTTAAGAATTTAACACATATGCATATCCAATTATGAAAAGAAATTTCTAAATTTATAATTGTATTTAAATTATCTTAAAACCATTTCTAATTTATTTTAACATGTTTTAATTGTTTTATTAACATTAGCCTTTAAATAATAACATATCTACTTATAAACTTCTTTATAAAATTATACATTTTAAATGTTTGTTTAATTATTTTTCAAAATAATATTCTTTCAAAACTAAATTTCAAAAGAAAAGATTTTTAAAAGAAGAAAAGAAATGTTGAATTCATTTTATTTCAAAAGGTTTCAAACTAAATGTTATACTTTAACAAAAATGAACTAAATCTTATTTCAAAGAAAACAATTTTTAAAACAAAACAAAACAAAACAAACTTTTATTATAAAACAAAATTAAACTATATTTATTTTTATAAACAAAATAAATACTTACATACATTTCTATGAAAATATAAGATAGACTTTTAAAATAAGCTTTTGAAAAGTTTACAATACTAATTCAAATTAATTTAATCAATTTACAAATTATACAATTATATATAAAATTAGAAAATATCCTTTATTTAATATAAATTAAAATTAAAACCAAATCCTCTATTTAAAATGTATAAACATTTATACATTATAAATAAAATATTTTTAAATCAGTTTAGAAAGATAAATTTACTATTTAAATATTTTTAACATTTGAAAAGAATATCATTTATCAAACTAAATAATTATAAATTATTAAATCAATATTTCACATTTTAAAATAATTATCAAAGAAATTATTAAATAATTATTGCCTAAATTTTCGGGACATTACAGTAGCCGACTATGCATACGTTTTTATTTCCTAGTGCGGAGATTAGCTTTACACCCTTAGATTTTATGATGCTGACATCTATAACGACACATAATTTCGCTACTTCGAAAATGAAAGATTTTACTTATTTTTAAATTTAAAAGAAATTTAAATCTTAAAATAAATATGTTATATATAATAAATAACTATCTATTCTTATAGTTAATAAATTAAAAAGTATAAATTTGGCTTTTAGAACAAATCGACAAAAGTTAAGTTTTGTTAATAATAAATAAAGGCTTAAATAAATGAATTTAAATATTTATTTAAAAAGGTAAATCTTATTTAAAACATCTAATAAAGATAATAAAAGTAAATTTATATATTTAAAAGTTTGTTAATAATCGTTTTACAAAAATAACCAAAATTTATCGCATTTTGTCAGTTTTACATACACTGTAAAATTAGAGATTTTGATATTAATTAAAGATAATTTTAAAATATAAAGAGACATATTTTAATTTAGGGAGAATTAATTTAAAGGACAAAGATTTGTATGTTTTTTGCCTTAAGGACACGACCTCAATATTTTTACCACAAGGACAAACATTCTTCTAAAAATTATTCATAAGGACAAACATTTTCCAAAATTATTCATAAGGACAACAAAACTGCTACCGAGCTAAAACTGATACCTAAAAACTGCTACCGATAACTGAAAACTGATACCTAAAAACTGCTATCAATAACTAAAAACTGATAGCTACAGAAAGTTATCCTTCAGGATAAAATATTGAAGGTCTGTCCTTTAGGTTAAAAAAAACTGTGAAATTTTGTCCTTAACAATAATTTTTTGTTTAATTTATTTAAAGAAGTAAAAAGTTCATTTTAAAGTTTTGTTTATCCCAATATATAGCTAAATAAAAAGTCAAATTTTTACTGTAAAATTTGTCGACAAAAACACCGTTTTTAACCAAAATAAGTTGTCGACAAGTTGTTGCAACTTTATACATTTTCTAACTTATAAATACAAGTGTACAAACTATTTAAACACTTTACATTTAGCACTAAAAGACAAAAAGAGTTTACTTTTGAAAAGTTTAAATAAATGTATAAAGAGTGGAAAGACATGATTTGACATAAAAATAACATCATAACTAAACCATCTTTTCTCATTAATGCATATCCTTTCTCATATTGGAAAGGAAAGAAAATAAGTTGAAAATTCAAAAAGTAAAAGGGTATTTTAGTCATTTTGGCTAAGGTTAAAAATGTAATTGACATAGAAAACTTTTGCTATAAATACCACTACACTTTCACTCATTTTCTTCACACCTCTCATTCTTCTTCTTCTTCATTTTTGAGCTTTTTTTTGCTCATTAACGGCTTCTCCTCTTTAAGAGGGGTAGGAAGGTTAAAAATAGTGGAGTGTTTAAGCACTAATCCACTTGTTACTCTCTAACCTTTTCTTAATTCACTTCTTCTTCTTCTCTTCTTAAAAAGGGCCTTAGGCCGTGAGTTTGGGAGTTGATAAGGAGAGGATGTGAGCAAAGCAAGTAGAGATGGAGATGGTTGAGCACTTGGAAGCATGGTCATGATAAGGTTTAGAAAGGTTTAGTGAAGCGTTGAATTAAAGGAATGTTGGTAGGAAGTTAAACATTTTGGTTAAAGGTGAGAAATTCTCATTGCTTTTGAATTTATATTTTGATTATGTTATAAATCATATTTACACCCTTATGACATATGAATGTTTATACCAAATTGATTGTTAATATGGATGATTTGATAGTTAGTAAATTAGGTGAATTGTGATAATATATCCCGTTATGATATTAATAGTGAATGTTAGATTTGAAATCATATGCATGTGATTGGTTGAATGGATGTTATGTTAGTGATAAATATGAATATTGGATATGTTCATTTCGATTAAGTAATCCCTTTATCTAAAAAGACCATATTTTAGTAATATGAGATATTGTGGAAAAATAAGTTTCTTTTCATTTAAAAGTGAAATTAAAGTTAAAATGAAAGAGAATTTGAAATTTAAAGGGAAACGCATTTGAAAACGATAGTTAATTAGAAATTGAAATTGAGATGAATAGTGAAATTGAAATTGAACTCGATTTTGAAAAAGTGAAGTTTAGTTTGAGAGTAAAATGAAGTTTAAATTGAAATAAGATTTGAAATCTAAGTTTTAAATGAGTTTAATTTGAGACTAGAATTGAAATTGAGTTAAAATTGGAATTTAAAATTTAATATTAAAATAATGGGAATATAATAATATTATAATATATGGTAATAGTGAAAATAAGTATTAAATACTTTAAAAACTGAAAATATTGATGTAAAATGATTTGTAATGATTTTATAAGTGTTGAAATCCAATTTGAATAGATTATTTCAAATATTGAAAAATAAGTTAAAACTAGACGCGTCGCGTAACGGTAGTTGGCGATTTCGCGCCGAATAGTTCAAATGAATGTGTAGAGTGGAATATGGCTCGAAATTCTTCGAGATAAGAAAATCTCGTACTATTATATCCATATCTTCTAAATGAAAAAAGATAATCAAAGTTTCGATAAGTAGATTTTGAAATAAGTCCAAATCAATTTTTCAGAAAAATTGCGCTAGTGCAGTTTAGTGACCATAACAGAAAATCTTTTAAAAGAACATTTTTAATTATGGAAAAATATGAAATAAATTTGATAAATCTATTTAAATGATTCAAAAGAGATTTGGATTGGAAAATACGAATTATCGAATGTTTAAAAGTTATTTAATGAAAATAAGCTTATTTAGCACTTTCCGCAGCACTTTTCTGTTGCAAATTCTACAACTTTTGGAATATGAGTTTAAATGTAATGACATTTTTCAGAATAAATTGTTAATGTTTTAAAAAGGATAATTAAGCAATTTGAAAGATAATTTGGAATATTTATAAGAAATTCCAAAATAAAGTCGAAAAATCTGAGTATGCAGAAACGACTAGTACATTTGTCCCGCCTGTGAGATCTGAGAAGATAAAATAAGGTGTTTAACTAAGGTTAGGGATGGAGCAACCAGTGCCCTGAACTTACCTGGCCTATATTTTATTTTCTTAGGCGAGGGGTGGAACAGATCGAAAGGAAAGCCCGGATGCTCTTAAATAAAAAGATTATGTCAAGTTTTCCAAAATAAAAGAAGATTGGTATTATCCAAAAGTTAAGCAATCTCCAAAAATGAATGATTTCTATGATCCTATTTACTTCAAAATGTTTGTTAAGATTGATTTAGGGTTTTTCGTAAACGATGTCTTAAATAACAATGTTTTTGACCCGCCTAAAAGTTAAAGAATTTGATCAAGAATTAAGTAAGGAAATTTGAATGAATTTCTTAGAAATTATCCTAAGTCAAAAGAGTAAAATTTCGAAATCATCCAAAAAGAATTAAAGTGAAAAGAGACTTAATTAATCCTGTATACTCATATTCACTTTCTATCGATATTGGATTTCGAAGGAACTGGGGTCGGATTTGGGAAATTTCTATCCGATAACCACTTCGAACCAATGTATACGTTCGAACGTGAAGACATGTTGAAGACGATGATTATTGAAGACCGAGGATCTTCAAATCGTGAGGACCGCTTGTTGATTTGCTCGGGGTCGCACTCATTATAGAGTTATATATAGCAGTGGTCTCATCGTGATGGAGATTTTTCGGATTGCAAGGGTTTCTCGCCTAATAATGGCCGAGGAAAGTACCTTCGGTTTGTCCTATTCCTGGACAACTTGTATGGACATTTGTCTGACATTGCATTTCTAACGATTACGTACATTGGTTTTTACAAACGTACATCAGTGGTGGCGAAGAAGACAACTTCTCTTAGCTTAACACCCTCCTTGAGACGTACGAGCTCAAGGGTTGTATTTTTGTGAAAGGCAATTAGTAGTTAAACGGTAATGGCGATGTGGCATTCAAAGATGTGATATGTGCTTTGTGAAAAGGTAATCGTAGCCTCAAGCCTCATCAAACCTGAAATGACCGAAACAGGATTAGATGCAGCAAGGCTAAGTGGGTCATTCCCAATTAGGGTATGAATATTCCCTTCTAGATATATTTCTTCCCGCTATGACGTTCAGGATGTATATTAATGTGGTGTATGGAAAACGAGCGCTCGGTTAAAGGTCGGTAACGACTGGGGGATGACATATTCGGTACCATCTAGTTAAGAGGTGGGCCGGTCTTGTGTTGGTAGAGGAGCTTTGTGACTGTTTCTCGGGACTTCCATCTAGAGGTGTATCCATTTTGGAAGGTAAATCCTGCGTCTGGTCATTTGTATGGAAATCCGTTCTCCAATAAGAACCTACGGTTTTGTTTGTATTGGCGTAATGAATAGCCTCGAAATGCTATATGGGTAACCATTTCGGATAAGATTATTAAGTTTATTTGCAAATGTTTTCAAAGAGATGTCATTAAGAATAATATCAAACGTTTTGATATAAAAGTAATTTAGTTATCATAAGGTAAAAACTCGTCCGTGTTTATGTGTGGGCGTAGTCTTATGAAATACTCTTTATTTTCAAAGAATTCATAAAAAGGCTGATATATGACACTGTCATCTATTATTGAGTTTTTCTCACGCTGGTTTATCAAGCCTGATCCGTGTATTTTCAATACTCGGGTCAGATCCGAGTAGTTTCAGGATAGTCGAAGACGGTTGGAGTTTCCAAAGGAGAGCTGGAGATATTCATCGACGTGTGAGCATGTTCTATTATCCGCTGTACTTATTGTATTTTGTTTGATGTTTGTCAGCATTTGTAAGGATAGATTTTATAACCATCCAAGCTGAATTTAGGTTAGACTCTGATATATGTATTTAAAAGTTTTCCACTATAAATATATTTGTTCAATATTATATGTTATCCCATTCGAGTCTGTTCTGTCTATTTTTCTTTATCTCCCTTAAAGATCCGTCTTTTCGTGCAATTTGAGTTGGACATGTGTGGTTTATTGTAGATTCAAAGGGTACGGGAAAACGAGCCTTTACATTTGGTATCAGAGCTTTTGGTTGAGCGAACACCGAAGGCTGATATAGGTAAGTCTTATTAGAGATTGGATTAGTAATATCTTAGGACGAGTAACTCATTAGAGATAGGGTTAGTAGCACCGTAGAATGAGTTATGAGAGTATTATATATATAAGAGCGTATTTGTTAATTTTATAAAAATGATTTTTTTTTAAAGAAATTAGTAAATGAAATAATTTTGCCTTGGCTTTATATTATAAATATTAAAGGGGATATTATTATCTTTTGGGTTAGAAATTAAGGATTAATTGTAATTTAGCTTAGCTAAGATATGAATATCTTGTGATTAGAATTGCACAATTTGACTATAAGATATTCCATATAGAATCAATTAGTTGAAACCTAGAATTTAGAACTTTAATCATATACCCTTAAATATGTAGTATTAAGAAATAATAATGATTAAGTGATTATCATAATGGATGGATTTAAAAGCTAAGTACAAATATCTTGTGAAGTAAAATTCACGATTTGATTATAAGATATTTGATGATAATACTGAAGCTACAAGTTGTAACTAGAGAAAGTAAAAAGAAAATGCATACATAGAAAAAAATTATTATCAATAAAATAGAAAAAGATAAGCCAAAATTGAAATTTTGGGTAAATATAATATGAAAAGGTAAGTTCTATAACTTATAAAGGAGTTAAGTTAATTTGAAATTTAGACACTTTGACTAGGTTAAAATCAAAGTGAATTTAGGAACAAAAGATATAAGAAATATCCTCCTAATATAAAAATTTGAATTAGCGATACATTTAGGGTAACATTTGTAATTCAAAATGAAGTAAGAATAGAAGTGGATATTTTTGAATAAAATGATTAATAGGTTGATTGTTGGATGAAAATTTTAAATAACAAATACCACATGAATTAAGTTTCATAATTTGAGTATAAGGTATTTGATGGATTTAAGATTAAGAAATTTGATTTAGAAAATGGATAGGTAATTAAGTTAAGTAGTTAATCATAGAATGGTGAGGAAAAGATGTACACTTAGAAAAGTAGTCTTATTAATATATGGATAAGATAAACAATGTTAGCTAAATCAAGACCTTAGGTAAATAAAACTAAGGATTAAGTTTTATAACTTATTTATTTGGAATAATAGAATTCCACATTTGTTGAAGACCCTAATTGAAGTAATGACGATTTGAAGTTGGGGATATGTATATATACTCTTAGGAAGGAAAGGTATATTATACAAGTTTAAGTCATATTTGTATGCTTAAGTAATGATATATTAGGTAAAGATGAATGTGAATAAGTACACAAGTTAAACATAGATCATTTCAGCACATAAATTTTGATCTAAGATTGGAGTACATAACTTGAGGTGTTTACACCAATCCGAAAAAGGATTTTGTAACAACCCTGAGATTGCAATTACCGAATAATGAATTAAAATTATGATTTTAAGTTAAAAAGGGAGCTAAACAAATTTTTGGGAATTTAAATTTGCAATTGGTTCGCAAATTAAAATATTTTTGGGTTGAAATGGGGATTTTTTTTGTGATTATAGGTTAATGGGCCAAATGAGCAATTATATGGTTTTAATTAAAACTAGGATGCTTCTTAGATTTTGTTCACATGATAACCTTAGGAAAAATAAACTAAGTCCTAATGGGTTTTAAAACCTCTTACCATGACCCATTAACCAACCCACTCCTATTTAATATCTCAAACCCCTCCCATAAACCCTAACCCTCCTCTTCATAAATTCCTAAACCTAGATCTAAACATAATTAATGGCCTCCCTTTAGAAGCTCCATCTACTTCTCTTCATAATTAAACTAGTTTAATCTTTGAAAGGTAATGCAATCTCCCCTATTCTCTAATCCATCTTAATCCCTATTTATCTCTACCATCTTGTTGTAATCATTATTTTGTTTTTTTGTTGATTTTGGGTCCTTTGAAGCCTCTTGATCTTTGCTTTGGGGTTGAGGAGTTTGGCTTGCTTGATATTGTGCACTCAAAGCATTTGATACTTTGCTTCATTAAGGTAATTACTATGGATTAGTAATTATTGCTAGTTGTAATGCTAAGATTTGGCCTTGGTTTCCTTTAATTTAGTGTAATAATCATTATATGGTGATTAGTGATTGTTATTAGTGATTTTTTTGATGCCAAAAAATTGAAAAAAACACCTCTAAACCATCAAAAACACAAAAATATGCTTGCTGGAAATATACAGGCTGAAAACAGGCCAAAACATGCCAAAGGGCTCTGGGTGCACCAGGACAGGCCTGGGTTGCACCCAGGCCCCCAGCCCGGGCGCAGCCCGGGCGCGCACAGTCCCCCAGCCCGCCCAGGCTGGGGGCGGGCCACAAGACCCCAGCCCGAAAGGGGCTGGGGCGGGCCCCATTCCCCAGCCCGCAACCCCCAGCCCGCGCGGGCTGGTGGCGGGCCCAACTCCCCAGCCCGCGCGGGCTAGGGGGAGGCGGCCCAGAAACCCCAGCCCGCGCGGGCTGGGTGGGGCGGGCCCGAAACCCCAGCCCGCGCGGGCTGGGGCAGGCCCTAAGTATCCCCAGCCCAAGCGGGCTGGGGGCCCATTAGGAAAAATAAAAAAATAAAAAAAATAAACCACCTCTGTTCCCAGCTTTTGAGCGCCACTTCGCGATGCCGCCACGTTCGCATCGGAAGTCGGAATTCGACATTTTTGTCTCGTTGGAAAGGTGGAGTTGCGAACTCCATCTCTGGAAAATTTGGACAACATTGGAGTTGGTTTGGTACTTCGATTTTCGTGCCAAAGTTAGACTCTGGTCGCTGTTGGAAAACAGTATGAATCTTTCTCTGGGTTCAACTTTGAGACATCGCTGCCACTTCGTCTCAACTCGAAATCTAGAAATTCTTTTTGCATCTTAAAGTAGGGATGTTGGACTATATGCCTACCAGTTTTCATGCCATTTGGACACAGTTTGCTGGTCCATATAAATTGCCGAACTTGGGTTCGCAGCAGTTTTTGAATGGTTTCAAACACTTAGAATATTTTTGATGATTTTCTGGTTTTTGTCGATTTCTTTGAGATTTGTCTCTGGATTTCGTACACGGGCTTTATAAAAAGGATTTAAAAGTATTTTTCACTCCAAAATGGCTTTTGAAAATTATTATATAATATTATTTTTAATTATTAAATTAATTACTCCATAATAGGAGACTTTTCAAAAGACCGTTTTAAAAGTGATTTCGAAATCAATTACAAATCCGTTTTACACCATTATTTTCTATAATAAAAATCTCACCCTCACTTTTAGCACGTCAAGCGAAGTGGAAAGGTGCTTAAACTGTTAGGAAATCTCCGACCTATGGAAACCGTGTGTATTTTCTTTTCGGTTAATCCCAGACCTATTCGATTGATCGTTTTGACCTTTGGGTCTAGTTTACCGATGATATGAGGTGGACTTTTTATTGTTTGGAGTGTGAGCTTGCTATTGGTTAGTAAACCGTTTAGTGCGAACGTGGGGTATGTGACTCATTGTTAACACTTTACGGGTTCCTTTCCAAGAAGTTAGTGACACATTAGCCTCTGGGCGGCCAGTACTGGACCTCTGGGTCACCACGCCTCTGAGCAACCGTCTCTGGACACCTGCTCTATGGAGTAGTTTATTTTTCGGCGTGCGCCTCTGCGCCCTTATCCTTCTGGGAAGGATCTCGCCGTATCGCGCGTTCCGCATCTGTGCGAGTGATCGATCACAACTCTACAGTACTTGGCAACAACGACTCTGGTCGGTGCACGTGCAATATTTGTATTATCTGATGATTTTATATCCATTCGAGTATCGCCATTCGGTGTTGGTTCTATGGAACCATACGATGTAAGTGCGATTACCTTGTGGATTCACAGTGTCTCTGGACACTGCTTTTCAGTGTTTGATTTCATTGATTTTTCAATATATCCCTATTGCTCTTTGGAGCATCGATCTTTGCTTGGGCATTGATTACTGACTCTGGTCACTCTTGGGATTATTGCCTATGGGCAACTTTATATAGCTTTGGCTACGCCGATGATATGAGACGATTTTATTTATTCTACACTTTGGTGTTGATTTTCTCTTTGGAGATTTTTACTGTTGATTGATGATTAGGGATCGTCATTATATTCATGTAGTCCATATTACTCTTCTCTTTGGAGAAGTACTGTTTTATTTATGTACTGCATTATTATATATCTCAGTTATTACTGATTATTTAGCTAGCCTGACCCGAGTGTTTTCGCTCGGGTCAGACCGAGTTGTTTCAGGTTAGGTCTCTGGACTTAGCTTTCTGTGCTTCCTCTTGGACATTATCTGCTATGCTGATAGATAGCTCTTTTATTTGTCCACTATTCAGCTACTCTGTTATTTCAGACTCTTATGTATATATTTTTGACTCACATGTGTGAGCGGTGGCTTTGTACCCACCTTTTGATATTTGGATCTGTATTGACGATGTATTGTACCTATGTTCTGTGACTGTTATGTGACTGTTCTGTGATGATGATGTTATCATTTCGTATTATGTTTGTTCTGAACCTATTTTCCTTAGCCATTGTAGTTTCGTTATAAATATCTATTGGATATGTCGAACCACTTGAGAAAAGAAAACCACATATTCGACGTATTCAGTAGATAGTTATAGCTTGATTACATATGGTCGCTTCCATTATACTCCATTCTCCGTTCTAGTAGACGGTATTACTCCGTAATACTCTTTACTAGAGTGGGTCTTGGAGTGGGGCGTTACAGATTTACCACTCGATTCTTGACGGCGAGCATTGATGGGAGTTTATGATTATGTACACGAGTTTTCTATCATAGTTGAGAGCTATGCAAGGAAAGCAAGTGTTTGTGATCAAGAAGTCTGATCAAAGTATGCACTAGAAAATCGAGGGATTGATACTAATTCAAAAGAAAAGTTGTGGATTCGAATAATAGATCGAATCAAATATCACATATAGTATGATGTGTTGGGTCTATCTACTTAGCAGTTGGATAGTTATCTCAAATAGTAGGCACTAAGATATAGTGGTTGAACTGATGTTGTGGTATGTATATATAGACGTCAGGTAAAGTACATGCTTAGGTCAGATAATGAGTTATGTGGTGGTATTCGTTTATCTTGATATAGTATCGGTGTGGTTGTTTTGGATGCATAGTCTTGGTTGGTTGTTGTATATATTATCCTAAGTGTACAGTATGCACTAGAATGGGTAGGATAGAAGTTTGAGTTGATGTATGTATGTATAACCGTAAGTACGTGATATGTACTCAGGTTAGTGTAGGGAATCTCTCTATGTATGTTTGACATCATTTGCTTTTAGTGTTGTTATGATATCGACCTTCTTCTTTTCTATCATCAGTAGAAATAAGTCAAATTATTTAAGGATATGAGTATGAGATAGATTCTTTTGTCTAACTTTCATTTCGAGGACGAAATGCTTTTAAGTAGGGGAGACTGTAACAACCCATAATTTCGCTACTTCGAAAATGAGAAATTTTACTTATTTTTAAATTTAAAAGGAATTTAAATCTTAAAATAAATATGTTATATATAATAAAGAATTATCTATTCTTATAGTTAATAAATTAAAAAGTATAAATTTGGATTTTAGAACAAATCGAGAAAAGTTAAGTTTTGTTAATAATAAATAAAGGCTTAAATAAATGAATTTAAATATTTATTTAAAAAGGTAAATCTTATTTAAAACATCTAATAAAGATAATAAAAGTAATTTTATATATTTAAAAGTTTGTTAATAACCGTTTTACAAAAATAACCAAAATTTGTCGTATTTTGTCAGTTTTACATACACTGTAAAATTAGAGATTTTGACATTAATCAAAGATAATTTTAAAATATAAAGAGACATATTTTAATTTATTTAAAGAAGTAAAAAGTTCATTTTAAAGTTTGGTTTATCCCAATATATAGTTTCGTAAAAACGTCAAATTTTGACTGTAAAATTTGTCGACAAAAACACCATTTTTAATCAAAACAAGTTATCGACAAGTTGTTGCAACTTGATACATTTTCTAACTTATAAATACAAGTTTACAAACTATTGAAATACTTTACATTTAGTACTAAAAGACAAAAGGAGTTTACTTTTGAAAAGTTTAAATAAATGTATAAAGAGTGAAAAGACATGATTTGACATAAAAACAACATCATTACTAAACCATCTTTTCTCATTAATGCACATCCTTTCTCATCTTGGAAAGGAAAAAGTAAGTTGAAAATTCAAAAAGTAGAAGGGTATTTTAGTCATTTTGGCTAAGGTTAAAAATGTAATTTACATAGAATTTTTTTGCTATAAATACCACTACACTTTCACTCATTTTCTTCACACCTCTCATTCTTCTTCTTCATTTTTGAGCTTTCTTTTGCTCATTAATGACTTTTCCTCTTTAAGAGAGGTAGGAGAGTTAAAAATAGTGGAGTGCTTAAGCACTAATCCACTTGTTACTCCATAACCTCTTCTTAATTCACTTCTTCTTCTTCTCTTCTTAAAAAGGGCCTTAGGCCATGAGTTTGGGAGTTGCTAAAGGAAGGACGTGAGCAAAGCAAGTAGAGATGGAGATGGTCGAGAACTTGGAAGCATGGTTATGAATAGGTTTAGAAAGGTTTAATGAAGTGTTGAACTAAATGAATGTTGGTAGGAAGTTAAACGTTTTGGTTAAAGGTGAGAAATTCTCATTGCTTTTGAATTTATATTTTAATTATGTTATAAATCATATTTACACCCTTATGACATATGAATGTTTATACCAAATTGATTGTTAATATGGACGATTTGATAGTTAGTAAATTAAGTGAATTGTGATAATATATCCCGTTATGATATGAATAGTGAATGTTAGATTTGAAATTATATGCATGTGATTGGTTGAATGGATGTTATGTTAGTGATAAATATGAATATTGGATATGATCATTTTGATTAAGTAATCCATTTATCTAAAAGGACCATATTTTAGTAATATGAGACATTGAGAAAAATAAGTCTCTTTTCATTTAAAAGTGAAATTAAAGTTAAAATGAAAGAGAATTTGAAATTTAAATTAAAGTTAAAATGAAAGAGAATTTCAGAAAAATCGCGCTAGTGCAGTTTAGAGACCATAACAAGAAATCTGTTTAAAAGAACATTTTTAATTATGAAAAAATATGAAATAAATTTGATAAATCTATTTAAATGATTTAAAAGAGATTTGGATTGGAAAATACGAATTATCGAATATTTAAAAGTTGTTTAATGAAAATAAGCTTATTTAGCGCTTTCCGTAGTACTTTTCTGCTGCAAATTCTATAACTTTTGGAATATGAGTTTAAATGTAATGACGTTTTCCAGAATAAATTATTAATGTTTTAAAAAGGATAATTAAGCATTTTGAAAGATAATTTGGAATATTTATAAGCAATTCCAAAATAAAGTTAAAAAATCTGAGTATGCAGAAACGACTAGTACATTTGTCCCGCCTGTGAGATCTAAGAAGATAAAACAAGGTGCTTAACTAAGGCTAGGGATGAAGCAACCAGTGCCCCGAACTTACCTGGCCTATGTTTTTTTCATAGGCGAGGGGTGAAGCAGATCAAAAGGAAAGCCCGGATGCTCTTAAATAAAAAGATTCTGTTAAGTTTTCTAAAATAAAAGAAGATTGGTATTATCCAAAAGTTAAGCAATCTTCAAAAATGAATGATTTCTATGATCCTATTTACTTCAAAATGTTTGTTAAGATTGATTTAAGGTTTATCGTAAACGATGTCACAAATAACATTGTTTTTGACCCGCCTAAAAGTTAAAGAATTTGACCAAGAATTAAGTAAGAAAATTTGAGGTATTTTCCAAAGAAAAAGAATGGATTTCTTAGAAATTATCCTAAGTCAAAAGAAAGAGATTTCGAAATCATCTGAAAAGAATTAAAATGAAAAGAGACTTAATAAATCCTGTATACTCATATTCACTTTCTATCAATATTGGATTTCGAAGGAATCGGGATATGATTTGGGAAATTCCTATCCGAAAACCACTTCAAACCAATGTATATGTTTGAACTTGAAGACATGTTGAAGACGATGATTATTGAAGACCGGGGATCTTCATAGCGTGAGGACTGCTTGTTGATTTTCCCGGGGTCGCGCCCATTATAGAGTTATATATAGCAGTGGTCTCCCCGTGATGGAGATTTTTGGATTGCAAGGGCTTCTCTCCTAATAATGGCCGAGGAAAGTGCCTTCGGTTTGTCCTGTTCCTAGACAACTTGTATGGACGTTTGTCTGACATTGCATTTCTAAAGATTACGTACATTGGTTTTTACAAACGTACATCAATGGTGGCGGAGAAGACAACTTCTCTTAGCTTAACACCCTCCTTAAGACGTACGAGCTCAAGAGTTGTATTTTTGTGGAAGGAAATTAGTAGTTGAACGGAAATGGCAATGTGGCATTCAAAAATGTGATATGTGCTTTGTGAAAAGTAATCTTAGCCACAGCCTCATCAAACCAGAAATGACCGAAACAGGATTAGATGCAGCAAGGCTAAGTGGGTCATTCCCAATTAGGGTATTGTGACGACCCGGAATTTTTGAGCATTTAAAATCGGAATGTTTAATTGATTTAAATATTCAATGGAATAATTTTAACTTGAATTACGAGTACCACAGTTTATTTGATAATTGAATTATTAAATTAAATAATTTGAAATTGGATAAAATATGAAATCTGAGATGTTAAGCCTATTAAAAATAATTTGAAGGCTTGGGAAATTTATATTAATAATACGGAAGGTGATAGAACTTTTAAAATGGAATTTCAAAGTAATTTGTTAAAATTCTATCGTTTAAATTGATATTTGAAAATAGCTTTCCGGGGCACGGTCTCGGAATTCGACGAAACCAGTTCCATTGGGTCCGTAATATTGAATTATTGTCGGATTTCAATTTTCGTAGTGATTGGAGTTGTTATGTGAGCATACGATATATAAAAGCGTTGAAATATACAACGATAATTTAATTTAAAATTTTATAAGTATATTATCACATAAGCCATCTCCAGCGGAAATCTTTCCTGAACAAGCCGACTTCCTTTCCTATCCTGTTCCCTTTCTCCCCTACCCAGCACGCTTCCTATCTTTTCTTTCTAATCATGGTCGAACGAAGAAAAACAAAGAAAATGAATATATTGGCAGTTGATAATCTTGAGTGGAATCAGTTCCCTCTTCCCATTTTTCGTTCGAATCATTTAGAAATCGTTCCTCCTCCTTTCAAGGAAATCGAAATGGCTGAAAATAAATTCACATCTCCCCTCTTTTTTTTCGAACGCAAATCCCCTTTCTTCCTTTCAAAATCAAATCGTCTACTCAAAAAAAAAATGAAAATGAGCGAACTCCAGCAAAATATTCTTTCTCCCCTAATTCAATCAAACCCTCATGTCCCACTCGAAATCATTTCGAGTCGCGTCTCCCTGTACTTTGTGATCGAATTGATTAGCATGAACGCGAGCTCGAGATTGTCATCGCGTAGGAAGGGTAGTAGGATTTCACTCAAGCTTAGTGACCTCGCGAGCGAATTTGGATCGAGGGTGGGGCGTTGATGACAGGAATCATGCTCGAAGCTACAACATGAAGCGAGGCAGAAGGGAAGGCCGCGAATCGCAGTGGGGCCTAGGGTTTTGGAGTCGCGATTCGCATAGGGAGGCTGAGCGTCGCATGAAGGGGGTTGTGCAGGCGGTCTTGGAGATGGGTGGGCTTGATTTCGATCTGCAGTTAGGTAGTGATTTTTGGCTTGTTCGTTTTTATTTAATTTAACTTTTTACTGTAGGAAACGTTACAGCAATTAAATTGTTATGTAAGTAAGTTATAGAAAACATATATATTCCTACTTTTACTTATTAATTAAATTTTAAAATGATGGGGGTAGATTTATTTAATAAACCTATATAAGTAAGAATATTTTTTTTAAAAGAAAAAAAGAGATTAGTTTGAAATCATGTTTTAAAACTAAAATTTAATTAGTTGATTGGATAATTTATAGTCAAATAAATAATTTAATAAATCGTAAATATTTAAGGTTTATATAGGATTTCAAAATAAAATTTCAAATTGCATATTGTTTTAAAGTTTTTGAAGTTGATGAACAAGTGATCAATTAAATAATTTGGTTATTTTAATTCCTAAGGTAATTTATTTTTGGAATCTAGATAAAATCAATTTATTTGTTTAAAACCAAATGTTTAGTTAAATTAAATTGTTGGTTAATTAAATTATTAAATAGTAAGCCATTGGCTAATTAAATTTATAAATGGGAATAAATGGTTCAAGTTATTTCAAAGTGTTAATAAATCGTATGATTGTTATACAAGGTCAAAATCTGATAGAAGCAAGCCGGGTTGGATCGAATTGCAAAACAAAATGAAAGGTGAGTTAATCTCACTCAGTTTAAATTTAAATTTGAATGATTAAATCTAAATAATTGTTTGAATGATTGGATTGCTTGATGTACTATAGTATGGTATATTTGGAATTGGTATATTATATTGTGATAATGTCTGTGGATGCAGGAAAAACAGGTTGGAGGGATCCAACTGGACCCCTCAATTTTATTTAATTATTTGATATTCTCTGTTCTGAATATTTGATATTCTGTAATGAATTATGTGGAAATATCAAATGCAATGGCTTGATTGTTATAATCGGGCAATAATGGATTACCAAATATAAAATTTGAGTTTGGGGAATGAAAATAAAAGAAGTGAAGTTGTAAGTTAAATAATTATAGAAAAGTTGAATAAATTTATGAATGAACTGGAAAGGGAATAAAGTGACTTTAAATTTTAATAAATAAATCTTAAGTATGGAAAGGAAAATTTAAATGAACACGAAGTTAATGAAACTTAAACTTCAATGTTATTGTTTAAAAGAACAAAACGTTTATTTTAAAATTGAGGATTTAAATTATTCAAGAAGAATAAAGAAGGAATTGGGAATAACCTGAAATTTGTACATTTCAGATAAAGGATTTAAAATCAAACTGAAAATAATAATAAAGTCCATAATTAATGAATTTTGAAATGAACTGATAAGTAAAGAAATTTATTTCAAATGGAATAAATTAGGAATCGATTTGGAAATTGAATTAAGTGTTTGAGGTTGGAAATTCTCCCTGAATAACCAAGTACGTTTTCAAAGTAAATTTTTAAATATAAATTCAATGCTTTAAAGTTTTTTTAAAGAAAGCAAGTTTTGTACAATTTATTATTTCTAATATTTAATTTCTAAAGCAAGTATTTCCTTTTAATATATTATAGCAAATAATTATTTAAAGGGTGACTTAGTAGTTTGTTTAAGATTAAACATTTAGTTATATTTTATAAAATAACCTTATTTTCAAATATTTATATAGTACATATTTTAACAAATTATTGAAGTAGTTTAACTTAAATGTTTAAATGTATATTTTAAAGTAAAGTGTTTTAAATTATTTTAAAAATCTAGTTTGTGCTTGGCAATTTTAGTGGAGATAGAAAATACTTGAGAAAGTTTATTCTGGAAAGAAAGAATGGTTTGAAACTGTTTTCAAAAGGTTGAAAATAGAAATATATCTTGTAAAGATATTTTGAGGTTAATAAATAATTTGGGAAATTATTTATTGTTGAATGGTTGTTTGTGAATATTAATTGATAGTTAAATAACCGACTATCAATATTGGACAAATGCGTTGATCGTTTCGAAGAGACCGGGATCGAGATTTATTTTTCGAAAACCACTTCGATCCGGTTTGTACGTTTCGTGAAAACGATTTTGGATTCGAAGATGGAGCAGTGAAGTGCAAGGGCTAGTCGCTACTAATCCTGAGGATATTTCCAAAATGGATGTAGTAGGAATAGTGCCTTCGGTTCCGTTCGAATCCGGGACAGACTTGTATGGATGAGTGCTTGCGAAACATCGTCAGGTGGACGATGGGCATTCTAAGGGATATATTCTAAAAAGGTAACGCTTAGCCTCAAGCCTCATCAAATGGGAATGACTGAAAATCAGGGTATATGCAGCAAGGCTAGGTGGGTAGCACCCAAGAAGGGTGAGGTCATTCCAATCTAAATGTCCCTTATTATTTCGGCTTAGTGGGCGGTTGCTGATCCCAACCGCGGGGTGATCTCACTCGGGATTATCCAGTAAGGGGTAGTCCCGGTCTTGTGTTGCAGGGGAGCGGGCGTACTCCTCGGTACGGTGATCTAGGCCCCGTACTGTGACAGGTGGTACCCCAGTGCCTAGTCATTGGTTGGAAATCCATTCTCCCTACGAGCCTTGTACGAGTTTTGTTTGTATTACCCACTCTGTGGCTAGTAGCTGGAATTTAATCATGTAACAATTTCGGCTATTTTATAAGTATTTGCATATAGACCCTATTATAATATCAGAGGATTTCTATAAAAATTGTTTTAACTATCGTAAGGTAAAAACCCGACATGTTTATTTGTGGCGTGGTCTTACGAGATGCTTTTGTTTTCAAAGGATTTTTGAGACTTTAATAACCAATTGGGTGTGATTTTCTCACGCTGGTATTCCAGTCTGACTCGGGTGTTATTTAACTGTAATGCTCGGGTTAGGCCGAGTATTATAGGATACAGGTTATGATGCTGTGGAGCTCAGGAGACGGGCAAGATGACGATACGTACATTCGTACTTGTTTTATATATATATATATATATATATATATATATATTCCGCTGTGTTGTGTAGCTGTGTATCCAGTTGTATGTTATTGATGTGAGCTGTGATTGATGTACTCTGATGATGTAATATGTGTAAACAGATATATTTGATTTGAGTATAGATTATTTATTATCTATTATATTTTACTCCGCTGCGATGGTTAGATTCGGTTGTTGTTTTCTATTCTCTTCTTCTACCTCTTCTTCTTTAACCCAAATGGTTCGTATTTCTGTACAACTTGAGTTGATTTAGGTAGAATAGTGTTGACTCAAGGAGTACGGATTTGCGGGTCGTTACAGTTGGTATCAGAGCATAGGTTGGTGATAACCTTGGCTCTGGTGGGAATTACTCATTTAAAATAGAGTCCGTAGTACTCTGTAATGAGTTTGAGCGTATTAATAAATATGAGCGCGTATTTGTTAGTGAATATAAATTGTTTTAATATTGTGTTGATTGGTTTATTGAGTGGCATATGAACCTTCGTCGGCACAGTCTGTACAACTGTATCGAAGGGGTTTCTAAACACTTGAATAGAACAATTGACACGATATTGTTTTAAATGTGGGTGAATGAAATAATTTTACCCAAAAACATATTTTGATATAAAAAATAGTTTTTGAAAACTATTTAGCTAATATATGGTTGCTTGGATGTTAGGAAGAATAATATTAAAGCATTATCATTGTTAAGTGAGAATTTGACTAGAAATGGAAATGTAACTAAAATTTAAGGAAATAAATTCATTATAAAATGAAATTTATAAATATGAAATAAATGTAAATTATAAATTGACACATAATCAAATGGAGATTTGTATAAGCATAAACTATACAAATGCATTATAGTTAAAATTTGAATTAAAATAGAATTTGAAACTTTAAAACCCCGGAGATTTTGGAAATATTTTGAAGATAAATGGTAATATTATTGTTTTTGGGTTATTTCTGAGGTAAAATTGTTTCAAATAAATTTTGGAAAAGAGAGATAGCATTGAATTCACTTCAGTAACTGGAAAATAACTTTGGTGATGACTGCAGCATCATCGATGTTCATTTTCGAGTTTCTAAGTGACAGATTGCTGCCAAATTAATTTGTTTTGGAAACCTGTTTGTTTTTGTAATTTCAAAGGAAATTTGTTGGAAATAAAAACCAGGATTGGTTTGAAATTTTTGAGAAGTGGGATTTTGAGATGTTGAAGATTTCAAAATAATTTGAAACCAAAGGTCGAGTGTTTAAAAAAAAATCCTGATGAGATAAGTTGTAAGCTTATAAATTGAGATGAGTTTTAAATCAGGAAGAGAATATAAGCTTTGAATGTTGGAATGTAAATATAAAGAGAAAAGTTAAAAATGGAATTAACTTGGATTGGAAAATAAAAAAATAAAAATTTGACTGGATTGAAATTAATTGAATAAGCTGAAATAATATCCAGTTGTATTCGAATTAAGTTGAAATCGAATTGGGTTGAATAAATCTGAGTTAAAATTAAATTGAATTGGAATAAGAATTCAAATGAATTAATGAATGGAATTAAATTCTTACCTGAATTAATGGAAAATGAGTTGGATAAGGATTGCATTGAAATAACTACATCAGAATAACTTATAAGAGAAATTAAAAATCCATGAAATAAAACATGTTTGGGATATAAATAAGCATAAGGCTTGAGTAAAATAAAAGATGAATATATTTAAGCCTATGATGAATGGAATTGTGTAAATTATAAGTGGAGACTTATAAAATTGGAAATGGAATACAAAGCCCAAAATTAATATTTTGATGAATTGAAAAGTAAAATCAAAATCAAAACTTGAATTATAAAATAAATTTGAACTTAAGAAAATTTTAATGAAGAGATTTTGATGTTAAAATCAAGTTCTGAATTATAAGTTGGGGAAAAATTATTTAGATAATAAATTAGATAATGAAATATATAATGATAACCAATGTAGCTAAAGAAAAGCTGAATTGATAAGTTAATATTGAAGTTTGGAAATAAAAGTCAAGTTATAAATTAAATTCGACTTAAATTGTCGATGAAGTAAATATAATTGAACTTTGAGTTCATAAATTTAAGTGAATTGAGAATGGATAGAGGATTCGGAACTTGAGTTATCAATTAAAATTTAACTTGAAGTGTTAACAAATTAAATATAATTGAAAATGTATCGAATAAAGATGAAATTGGAGTAAAATAGCAATGGTTTGTATTACGAATAAAATCCAAATAAGTGGGAATAAATTGGAAATGACCATATAAGTAATTGAATGAGCTGAAACTAAAAAGTTAAAATGTATAATAAATTTGTAGTTTGAAATGGGATTGGAATCAAATAGAATCAAGTTAAATTGAAAAGAGAAATTTATTTGTAAAATGAAATGAGCTTAAGTATAAAAAAAAGAGATTTGAATAAATTGAAGGAGAGTTGAATTGGATTTAACTTCAAACTAAGTGTAATGATATTGGATTGGATTAAATCAAGTGAAAATGAATTTGAATCGAAATAAAACTTGGTGGGTTGTAAATAATATTTACGGAAATGAAAATTCATAATGAATTGAGTGGATAAACTAATTATATTGAATAAGTAAATGGATGGAATAACTAAGAATTAAATGGAAGTGAACTTAGGTTTGGAGTGGAGTAAATTGAATTAACTTGAGTTGAGAATAATTAGAAGCTCGACTACGAGTAAAATTGGAAGACCATTAAATTCAAGCTTGGTTTGAATTAATTAAGGAGTGTATAGTAATGTGCAAGCTTAAATGGGTCGAGCTAAATAAATGGTCGTGAATGAATTAAAATGAAAGGAGAATTTAATTGGCAATTAAGATGAACCTAGGTTGTAAATGGTTTGAATGAACTAGTTGGTTAATAAAATGAAATGCAAGTGAATGTATTCAAATCTGAAATGCAATGAAAATGAGAATATATAGATTGTGAATAAATTGGAAAATAAAATATAATTAAGTATAAATCGAGTTGAAATCCATTTAAATTGGTTATAAAACATAAATATTGTTTGTTCACATAGATCTCGTCAAATTGCAAAGAATAAATTGTTATTGAATGTAAATGGAAGTAATTAAGATCCTATGAATTGACAAAAGTGAAATAGAATTGATTTTGAAATCAACTGAATTAAATATGAGTTCGGTTTGTTTAAAAAAATAAATTAAATGTAAGTGATTGAGTTTTAAACCATTCAAATTGAATGAAAATTTTATAAGTTGCTTACGGAAAAATGTTTGGTGTGAATTTCTTTTAGAATTCATGTGTTTAATCATTGCAACTAAGTGTAATATTGTTACACTGCATATATTTGGCACTTACATGTTTAAATTGAGTAAGTACAGGTACCTGGAAGCCGTTGGGCTGGATTTGATTGCACTAACTGCTAAAATAATAATCCGCTTGCTTAAGATGCTAAATAAGGTACGCCTACGCAATAAAAGTAGGAAATATGAACTGTTTTTGGTTTTTCCGACCGGGTGGGTCGATGTATATATATTTATCTCTTTTTTCAAATTGCAAAAGCTCCTCCATGCAAAGGAGACTCTGCCAAAAAATTTCAAAAATTTTGGGAGTTAGAATTTTTTTTGAAAATGTTGGAAAATTTTGTTAACGACAAAACTATTCAGAATTGGAAACTAAAATAAGTTAGTCAATGAAACTAATTAAAGTAATGACATAAATTAGTTATAAATGAAAGATAAAATTTAAAGTTCAAATTTTAAAATAAATGAAATTCATATGTAATGTGGAAATCAATTTGAATAGAAATAGATATTAACTAAAGTGGTAAAGTGAAAACAAATAAAGAAGTATATAGAATGCTTGTACTAACTTAAGAGGGAATGGTGGATTCTTAAATGAAAATTGATACTACTAATATAATTCAAGTCAATATTGGAATGAATAGATATTGACATTATGTGAGGAAGTCGATAAAATGTCTTGGGAATATTGTAATTGGATATTAGTGCTAAGCAGGATATGCAGGTACTATAAAAGAAAAAGGGAATTGGATTTGATTTCAGAAAAATAAATTTGAAATGCTCGACAAAAAGGTATGTATTTACATTTGGTGTGAATTTGATTGGGATTTTGGATTGAGCCACTTGGCCTTTGTTTTCTTTTTGGATTTGGGAGGCCGTAGAGCCATTTTGTAGTTGTACCAAGTCAGCCGCGCAAAGGAGACGCTGGCAAAAATTTTCGGAAATTTAGAGAGTTAGAAAATTTTTGAGAAAATTTTGATAATTCAAAATTTGGTTGTAAATTGAAACTTGAATGGTTAAACAAAGGGTATAGTTTGCAACTAGAGAAAGACTTGGAAAGTTAATAGGAATGATAATGGTCTTTTATAAAAGATAGTTGGTTGGATGTTGAACTGTTTGGTTTTAAGGAAAAGTAAACGGGTATTGGATCATTCTTCTTAACTAGTAATTTCGGGGACGAAATTCTTTTAAGGGGGAAGGAATGTGACGACCCGGAATTTTTGAGCATTAAAATCAGAATGTTTAATTGATTTAAATATTCAATGGAATAATTTTAACTTGAATTACGAGTACCACAGTTTATTTGATAATTGAATTATTAAATTAAATAATTTGAAATTGGATAAATTATGAAATCTGAGATGTTAAGCCTATTAAAAATAATTTGAAGGCTTCGGAAATTTATATTAATAATACGGAAGGTGATAGAACTTTTAAAATGGAATTTCAAAGTAATTTGTTCAGTTTTAAAATTCTATCATTTAAATTGATATTTGAAAATAGCTTTCCGGGGCACGATCTCGGAATTCGACGAAACTAGTTCCATTGGGTCCGTAATATTGAATTATTGTCGGATTTCAATTTTCGTAGTGATTGGAGTTGTTATATGAGCATACGATATATAAAAGCGTTGAAATATACAACGATAATTTAATTTATAATTTTATAAGTATATTATCACATAAGCCATCTCCAGCCGAAATCTTTCCTGAACAAGCCGACTTCCTTTCCTATCCTGTTCCCTTTCTCCCCTACCCAACACGCTTCCTATCTTTTCTTTCTAATCATGGTCGAACGAAGAAAAACAAAGAAAATGAATATATTGGCAGTTGATAATCTTGAGTGGAATCAGTTCCCTCTTTCCATTTTTCGTTCGAATCATTTAGAAATCGTTCCTCCTCCTTTCAAGGAAATCGAAATGGCTGAAAATAAATTCACATCTCCCTCTTTTTTTTCGAACGCAAATCCCCTTTCTTGCTTTCAAAATCAAATCGTCTACTCAAAAAAAAAAAAATGAGCGAACTCCAGCAAAATATTCTTTCTCCCCTAATTCAATCAAACCCTCATGTCCCACTCGAAATCATTTCGAGTCGCGTCTCCCTGTACTTTGTGATCGAATTGATTAGCATGAACGCGAGCTCGAGATTGTCATCGCGTAGGAAGGGTAGTAGGATTTCACTCAAGCTTAGTGACCTCGCGAGCGAATTTGGATCGAGGGTGGGGCGTTGATGACAGGAATCATGCTCGAAGCTACAGCATGAAGCGAGGCAGAAGGGGAGGCCGCGAATCGCAGTGGGGCCTAAGGTTTTGGAGTTGCGATTCACATAGAGAGGCTGAGGTCGCATGAAGGGGGTTGTGCAGGCGGTCTTGGAGATAGGTGGGCTTGATTTCGATCTGCAGTTAGGTAGTGATTTTTGGCTTATTCGTTTTTATTTAATTTAACTTTTTACTGTAGGAAACGTTTACAGCAATTAAATTGTTATGTAAGTAAGTTACAGAAAACATATATATTCCTACTTTTACTTATTAATTAAATTTTAAAATGATGGGGGTAGATTTATTTAATAAACCAATATAAGTAAGAATATTTTAAAAAAAAATTAAAAAAAAGAGATTAGTTTAAAATCATGTTTTAAAACTAAAATTTTATTAGTTGATTGGATAATTTATAGTCAAATAAATAATTTAATAAATTGTAAACATTTAAGGTTTATATAGGATTTCAAAATAAAATTTTAAATTGCATATTGTTTTAAAGTTTTTGAAGTTGATGAATAAGTGATCAATTAAATAATTTGGTTATTTTAATTCCTAAGGTAATTTATTTTTGGAATCTAGATAAAATCAATTTATTTGTTTAAAACCAAATGTTTAGTTAAATTAAATTTTTGGTTAATTAAATTATTAAATAGTAAGCCATTGGCTAATTAAATTTATAAATGGGAATAAATGGTTTAAGTTATTTCAAAGTGTTAATAAATCGTATGATTTTTATACAAGGTCAAAATCTGATAGAAGCAAGTCGGGTTGGATCGAATTACAAAACAAAATGATAGGTGAGTTAATCTCACTCAGTTTAAATTTAAATTTAAATTTGAATGATTAAATCTAAATAATTGTTTGAATGATTGGATTGCTTGATGTACTATAGTATGGTATATTTGGAATTGGTATATTATATTGTGATAATGTCTATGGATGCAGGGAAAACAGGTTGGAGGGATCCAACTGGACCCCTCAATTTTATTTAATTATTTGATATTCTCTGTTCTGAATATTTGATATTCTGTAATGAATTATGTGGAAATATAGAATGCAATGGCTTGATTGTTATAATCGGGCAATAATGGATTACCAAATATAAAATTTGAGTTTGGGGAATGAAAATAAAAGAAGTGAAGTTGTAAGTAAAATAATTATAGAAAAGTTGAATAAATTTATGAATGAACTGGAAAGGGAATAAAGTGACTTTAAATTTTAATAAATAAATCTTAAGTATAGGAAGGAAAATTTAAATGAACAGGAAGTTAATGAAACTTAAACTTCAATGTTATTGTTTAAAAGAACAAAACATTTATTTTAAAATTGAGGATTTAAATTATTCAAGAAGAATAAAGAAGGAATTGGGAATAACCTGAAATTTGTACATTTCAGATAAAGGATTTAAAATCAAACTGAAAATAATAATAAAGTCCATAAATAATGAATTTTGAAATGAACTGATAAGTAAAGAAATTTATTTCAAATGGAATAAATTAGGAATCGATTTGGAAATTGAATTAAGTGTTTGAGGTTGGAAATTCTCCATGAATAACCAAGTACGTTTTCAAAGTAAATTTTTAAATATAAATTCAATGCTTTAAAGTTGTTTTTAAAGAAAGCAAGTTTTGTACAATTTATTATTTCTAATATTTAATTTCTAAAGCAAGTATTTCCTTTTAATATATTATAGCAAATAATTATTTAAAGGGTGACTTAGTAGTTTGTTTAAGATTAAACATTTAGTTATATTTTATAAAATAACCTTATTTTCAAATATTTATATAGTACATATTTTAATAAATTATTGAAGTAGTTTAACTTAAATGTTTAAAGGTATATTTTAAAGTAAAGTGTTTTAAATTATTTTAAAAATCTAGTTTGTGCTTGGCAATTTCAGTGGAGATAGAAAATACTTGGGAAAGTTTATTCTGGAAAGAAAGAATGGTTTGAAACTGTTTTCAAAAGGTTGAGAATAGAAATATATATTGTAAATATATTTTGAGGTTAATAAATAATTTGGGAAATTATTTATTGTTGAATGGTTGTTTGTGAATATTAATTGATAGTTAAATAACCGACATCAATATTGGACAAATGTGTTGATCGTTTCGAAGAGACCGGGATCGAGATTTATTTCTCAAAAACCACTTCGATCTGGTTTGTACGTTTCGTGAAAACGATTTTGGATTCGAAGATGGAGCAGTGAAGTGCAAGGGCTAGTCGCTACTAATCCTGAGGATATTTCCAAAATGGATGTAGTAGGAATAGTGCCTTCGGTTCCGTTCGAACCCGGGACGGACTTGTATGGATGAATGCTTGCGAAATATCGTCAGGTGAACGATGGGCATTCTAAGGGATATATTCTAAAAAGGTAACGCTTAGCCTCAAGCCTCATCAAATGGGAATGACTGAAAATCAGGGTATATGAAGCAAGGCTAGGTGATGGGTAGCACCCAAGCAGGGTGAGGTCATTCCAGTCTAGATGTCCCTTATTATTTCGGCTTAGTGGGCGGTTGCTGATCCCAACCGTGGGGTGATCTCACTCGGGATTATCCAGTAAGGGGTAGTCCCGGGCTTGTGTTGCAGGGGAGCGGGCGTACTCCTCGGCACGGTGATCTAGGCCCCGTACTGTGACAGGTGGTACCCCAGTGCCTAGTCATTGGTTGGAAATCCATTCTCCCTACGAGCCTTGTACGAGTTTTGTTTGTATTACCCACTCTGTGGCTAGTAGCTGGAATTTAATCATGTAACAATTTCGGCTATTTTATAAGTATTTGTATATAGACCCTATTATAATATCAGAGGATTTCTATAAAAATTATTTTAGCTATCGTAAGGTAAAAACCCGACATGTTTATTTGTGGCGTGGTCTTACGAGATGCTTTTGTTTTCAAAGGATTTTTGAAACTTTAATAATCAATTGGGTGTGATTTTCTCACGCTGGTATTCCAGTCTGACTCGGGCGTTATTTAACTGTAATGCTCGGGTCAGGCCGAGTATTATAGGATACAGGTTATGATGCTGTGGAGCTCAGGAGACGGGCAAGATGACGATACGTACATTCGTACTTGTTTTATATATATATATATATATATATATATATATATATATATATTTCGCTGTGTTGTGTAGCTGTGTATCCAGTTGTATGTTATTGATGTGAGCTGTGATTGATGTACTCTGATGATGTAATATATGTAAACAGATATATTTGATTTGAGTAAAGATTATTTATTATCTATTATATTTTACTCCGCTGGCGATGGTTAGATTCGGTTGTTGTTTTCTATTCTCTTCTTCTAACTCTTCTTCTTTAACCCAAATGGTTCGTATTTCTGTACAACTTGAGTTGATTTAGGTAGAATAGTGTTGACTCAAGGAGTACGGATTTGCGGGTCGTTACAGGTATGATCATTCCCTTCTAGATATATTTCTTCTCGCTATGACGTTCAGGATGTATATTAATGTGGTGTATGGAAAACGAGCGCTCGATTAAAGGTCGGTAACGACAGGGGGATGACATATTCGGTACCATCTAGTTAAGAGGTGGGTCGGTCTTGTATTGGTAGAGGAGCTTTGTGATGGTTTCTCGGGACATCCATCTAGAGGTGTACCTATTTCGGTAGGTAGATCCTGCGTCTCGTCATTTGTATAGAAATCCATTCTCCAATAAGAACCTATGGTTTTGTTTGTATTGGCGTAATGAATAGCCTTGAAATGCTATATAGGTAACCATTTCGCGTAAGATTATTAAGTTTATTTGCGAATGTTTTCAAATAGATGTCATTAAGAATAATATCAAACGTTTTGATATAAAAGTGATTTAGTTATCATAAGGTAAAAACCCGTCCGTGTTTATGTATGGACGTGGTCTTATGAAATACTCTTTATTTTCAAAGGATTTATAAAAAGGCTGATATATGACACTGTCATCTATTATTGAGTTTTTGTCACGCTGATTTATCAAGCCTGATTCGGGTATTTTCAATACTCGGGTTGGATCCGAGTAGTTTCAGGGTAGTCGAAGGCGGTTGGAGTTTCCAGAGGAGAGCTGGAGATATTCATCGATGTATGAGCATATTCTATTATCCGTTGTACTTATTGTATTTTGTTTGATGTTTGTCAGCATTTGTAAGGGCAGATTTTCTAACCATCCAAGCTGAATTTAGGTTAGACTCTGATATATGTATTTAAAAGTTTTCCGCTGTAAAAATATTTGTTCAATGTTATATGTTATCTCATTTGAGTGTGATTCTGTTTTGTCTATTTTTCTTTATCTCCCTTAACGTTCGTCTTTTCGTGCAATTTGAGTTGGACATGTGTAGTTTATTGTCGATTCGAAGGGTACGGTAAAACGGGCCTTTACAACATCCATATCTGTAGGAATGAACACACTTAGTATACGTATAATGAGAGTTGAAGTCAATTCTCCAATGCTAATCAATTTTTACCACTTCTTATTGAGAAAGATATTAAGATTGGAAACGTTTCCATATCTCATCTTGTTAAGTACTTTGGTTATGACTACATAGGGGCCAATATCAATAATCTTGATCATATCACCCGAATATTTGTCTTATACATGATGCGGGACTCATTTTTTTACGACAACAAATGACACGATTAGTCTTGGGTACTTGGAGCCTGTACTGAATTTGGAGTTGGTTCAGCAGTTTGATTGGGGTTCAACAACTATAGATTATCTATATCAGGGTTTGGACTTAGCTGCGATTAAGGGAGGTCATCTCACCAGCGTTGTCGACTATTACAGGTATATTACTTTATAGAAATGTGAATTATTTTATCTTTGCTGTTAAATTGTTCTGTTGCTTAAGTAATTTTGTGATTTGTAGTATTGGTTCTTTGAGTATATAATGGTTTGTGGTTATATTGTAAAAGAATCCGTGAAGCAGTCAGCTTACCCAAGATTGAAATCGTGGGAGAAAAAGAAACAGACTCGTAACACATGATACTTCGACCCATCTATTTTCGAGCACGCATTATCATATTGATCATCGATAGGCTGGTCATATAAATTGGAACCCTTGGTACAATTTAGTCGCATTTTCTTTGGTGAGGTTGTACATGCACAAAACTTATCATGAAACAGTTGCCTTTTCTTGTTCCCCTAGGAGATTTTTATGAGTTGTTTCTAGGGGAGAGGTGCATGCGACAGTTGACTGGATGGGCTACTATCCCTTTTAGATCCTCCCTTGCACATGACACGTAGGATGACACATGCAACTTATGCGGAGATGCAACAAGAACTTTACCAAGATAACTGCCAACAATATATCTACCAAGGCCAAGACATGGACTACAACACTTATTGGAAGACAATCGGTAAAGATGTTGGTCCATTACTAGATGTTGTAGTGCGTATAGGGAATGTGGATTTTTTTGGGCCGTCTGCATTGAAGGCAGGTATTTAAGCTCCCATCATCACATCTTTAGAAGTCAATTATGCATCAAAGTTTTATCAACAATCGCAGCAAGCAAATTAGGCAAGGGATCCTGGATGGAATTTGCAATGGACAGGGTGAGATCCATTCCCCATTCCCCATTTGCCTGACATACCTCCTGTTCCGTCACACTACACCATCGATAGTCTATAGGAGATGAACATGGGTATGATGTAGTTAGCTCTTCAACAATCATAATACTACGAAGAAGGATTAAATAGAATAAATACAGTAGAAGATGACTTTTTATGTTATTAATTTATTGTTCAATATACGTTTTACATTTATGTTCTTAATAGTTTACTAATATGTTGTTTGGTCATCACATTTGCACAGAACATAGAGATTATCAGGGAACCGATTTTGGGTCTTCGCACTAAATCCTCATGTCGATCAAAGCCAAACAATGAGGATCCGACTAAGGGCGAATGAGATATATAATGAGGATCCGAAATGCCAAATAAAGAGAACATTTGAAAGCATAAAGATGGCATGGTATAACCTGAATGGTATGTGTACCAAATACAAAGGTATAACAACATAAAGAGGGGATAGACTGAGAAGTGGACAATCCTTTAGAGACTTAAAAGATGATTACGACAAGATATATCGTGATATTTATAAAGCATTTGAAATTCTTTCAACGAAGCCGCGTTGGGCCACTCTAACTGAACTAGATGATGTGGACCTAGTTGATGCTGAAGCATTAAATTTAAGAAAGGTAGCTTCAAGACTCCCGATGGATTCATCCCATGGCAATTCAAACGATTCTCCCATGCTAATAGACAGAGAGGGGAACGGTAGTAGTACATTGACTCCGACTTCGGGAATGCTTTATGGTGGAGTTGATATTTGGCTCGAAGGAATAAAATCAAGCATGAGATCCTTGTTGAGAAGCAAGAAGGCAATCAAATTAGCAATGGCTAGTGATAGGCTAACTTTGTTACTAAGTGAAATTTCAATTGCGTTTACCTCGAAAACAGAAGAATGTTTAAAGCTAAAAGAGCAGAAGTTAAGTCTTATGGAATTGTAGGTTCAACAAGATGCAGAGAGAACTAGAGCTCTACATGAAAGAAATGAACTGAAAAAGGTGCATGAAAGACATTTGAAGGAAAAGGAAGAGGAAGAGTATCTAGCAAAAGATGTTTCTCATCTAACTGGAGAGTGTCTAGAGTACGTACTGACCAAAAAATGTAGCTTTGAGAGCTCAACTACTTAGGTATCAAGAGGAAGAGGATAGTTCTGGGATGTAGATGAATTCTATGGTGTTGTTTCAAGAGTGTTGTTTTCTTATTATAATTTCAACGGTTGGCTTTTATTTTTAATGTTTGTGTTTGTAGTGTGGTTTTTAGATTACGACTCAAACCGAATTTGACTATTAATGTGTGTTTTTTTTACTATTGAAAGAATATTTCTCACGGTTATTATTATTTTATCGACTACAATGAATACACGTTAAAAATTTACAAAACAAACACATATATATAAATAAACAAATTTAAAAATATTCAAAACTAAAATTAACAAACTAAGATACACATATATATAAATAAAATAATAAGTAAATAAATTAAACAAGTATGAACAATAAAATTTAAAAAAAAAATCAAAACTAAAATAAACCAGAAGAAAACTAAGTAAAACAAACTTAGCAAACTTAAAAAAACAAAAACAAAACTTAAAACGGGCTTCTAAAATCCCTTTTCCTTAAACGGCTTTCAGAAAGCTATTTATGCCTTAAACAGTTTTCTGGAAACTATTTAAGGCTTAAAAGGCTTTCAGAAAGCCGTTTAGGGATCGCCGTTGTAAAAAAAAATGGGGGCGATCCTCACTTCCCGTTCCTCCCCACGCTCGAATTCCCACTGCTGGGAGGAACGGCAGTGGGGATCATCCCCATTTCTTCTTATATTTTCGCTGCTAGGAATACTCTTACACTCAGGGAAAGAATTTGAATTCGCCTTAGAAACCATTTACAGTTATTCCCCATTCTGATCTAAAGTGCTCAAAACTTCAAACATGTTTAGGGGCAGCTACTCTATTGGAAGCATCCAGAATTCTGATTGAAAGGGTAATTGATTCTTGGAAAAAATGCAGGCTGAAAATTTGACCCATTAAAAGAAAAACTGGGCTTACTAACTCCAGGCTCAACAGACCAAAAAAGCCTGGAGTTTGTAAATTTTGTGCATATAGCTTACGTGAGGAATAAATAAAGTCGGGGGTTGTTGTTGGATCATGGAATCTAGGTAGGATACAACTGGGTTAAAATTCGTTTAGGATATGCGATGGGCTACTAGGATATATGCAGATAGTGTTTGAAGTGGAGCAAAAACCAGAAACTAAATATGTCGATAAATCTTGAAAATTTTGAAATCCTTTTGTATTTATCCCAACAACAGATATGATGGCATCCACATTTGAAAATTATTTATTTGAAAATTTTCAAGATTATAATTATATTATATTTATTTTAATATAATGAATTATCTTTCTTTAATAATAGTTGTAATACGTTTACTGTCGCACGTTTTTAGTGTTAGCGTGAACTACCAAAAATGCCCCTATACAACATTAGAAAATCTTAATATTCCTTAAAAATTGAATTTAACAATTAAACTTGCCTGATATAAACAAAGTTTAATATCCCATAAAAATAGGATCTAACAGTTAAACTTCTTTACAAATTCAAAATGTCAATCTACACTTAAAAATAGGATTTAACAAATAAACATTTTTTTGTTATTAACTACAAATTCGTTGTTTATTAATTAATAATACAAATAAAATTTAAACTAACAAAAAATTTAGATGTTGCAACTTAGAAATAAAATTTTAAACTAACTACACATTATTTCAACTTAAATACATGGCTAAATATTTGTGCAAACCATTTTTGTTGAACATGTTAACCATATATAGTATGTAGAAAAATAATTCATGAGCAAGACACATGTCAATATCACGTGCGAAGCGCGTGCCCGAACGCTCGTAGGTATATATTGCTTTATCGAGGCAGCATAACAATTTATATGTATGTTAACTACTCAAATCTATTTATTACCATCATTGTTTGGGTTGGGGTTTATAAAGAATTGGGTCAGGGAAAGTTGGGACGAGGGATTTCCAAAGTGGTTGACTGATTGGACCTAGTTTCTTACCGGTGTGTCTGTAGCAATAATTTAACGTCCTTGCCCCTGATAATAATTTTTTGCCTCATTTGTTTGGCATTGGAAAATGTTCCATTGGCATGCGAAGCGTCATACGCCAACGGCTAATTACCCTCTTATAAACTAGTGCGTAACTCGTGCGTTGCATATAATAAAATTTCATAAATATTGAATAAAATAATAATTATTTACGTAGTATATGATAAATATGTTGTCTTATCAATTATAAATCAAACTTTTTTATCACTGTTTATGTATATAACACTTGTTAAGTGAATTATATTTTCTATTCGAACGAAATTTTGATTTTACCATTTTATTAATAAGAATGGGCATACATATTGAAATTGACAGCTTATTAAAAGAAAAATTAATAATTACTGTTTACTTGAATTTAGTTAAACATTTCATATTTAAGTATTAAATTGATTATTAATTTAAATGTATGGACTTAAATGCAAAATAATGAGTTTGAATTGAAAAGAAGTTTTGTTGTTAATATTGTAAAAATGTAGGTATTTAAATGTAAAACCATGTGTATAATTGTAAAAATGACAATTTACAGAATTAAAAAGAAAATATCAGGAATGAAGTAGGGGAGGGGGTAGAGCGTGGACAAAACTTCTATAACTAATGAAAGGGTTAGAAGTTCCTTACCCTACTATTATTTATTTTGTATATAATTTATTGAGACAAGAAAAATATAAATTAATATTTTTTTTCAACGTTTATGCATAAAATTTTATTTTGTGATTTATATATTCTTATAATTGAATATGCATATACAAAAAATTAATATTTTCATTTTTTAAATATAAATATGATATACAATTTAAATTTTTTATTTTTTGTGATATAACTTATAGACAAAACAATGAATAATAGTTAATTGAATTTATTTTGAATAGTTTAAATTATGATATTTAATTAACTTAAATGTAAGGATTTACATGTAAAATATTGCAGCTAATTGAATAAAAGATTTTGATTCTAATAATTATAAAAGATGAGTACTTGAATGTAATATAGTTGGTGTGAATCAATAGAACATCGAGTAAATTTAAAAATCATGAATTATATAAACTAAATATGATATACATATCAAAATTATTATTCTTTGAGACCTAATTAACAGACAAAACACCGAATAGTTGTTAATCCAGTTTACTTTGATTAGTTTAAATTAGGTTATTGAATTAACTTAAATTAAGGAGTCAAATATGAAAATTGAAGATAACTAAGTAAAAGAATTTAACTTTAGAAGTGTATTTGAATGTAATATGATTGGTGTGAATTAATAGAACAACTAATACATTTAAAAATCATGGATTACATACAGACATTTTGAAGTAAAATACCATGAGAGAATTAAAAGAGAGAAAGTTGTCATAAGTTCAAATTCATCTGCTATATAATTATATTAGTGTGACCCCATGCATTGCACAAAGTATGATTTAGAAAAATATTTTTTGAAAAAATTGAACCTATTTGCAATATATGGTAAATTTACTGAGATAATTGAGTGATATACTGAACTTATTTTTTTTAACTATGTATTCTTTTATGAGATTTATGTATATTTACATTTATATAAACTATTGAGTTCTCATTTTTCCATATGATGATTTATTATTTCTTACTATTTGAAATTTGTTAAGATAATAAATGAAAGTTAATATTCTTAAATAACTTTAATAGTTAATATTTTTTAAATCTGAATGGATAATTATATATATATATATAAATTTTGAGTTTGTCATTTTTCTTTTATTACTTTTTTCTTAAAAGACGAATGATATATAGATTGAATTTCACACATGACGTCAAAGAATGACAACTATACATAAAATGAAAGTGTAATAGTAGTAATGAATTAGTATTTTTTTATTCATTGAATGCTCTTATAGTCGAATCATCATTAAAAATTAGTATATAATATTCTTAAAGTGACAAAAATTTATATTTAATAAACGGCTAATATAGGTAGCGATTAAATAAAACACTACAAATCATATCATTATTTTAATTTTGTAAAAATAATAACTTGATTTTAAAACCATTATTCCACACCTCATTAATTTTAATTTATAATAAAACTTGGCGAAAAATATTTAACATATGCTTCAAGAAGATGATGAAATACAAAATAAAAATAATCTTAGTTCGAAATATCGTATCCTTTTACATATTAATTAATGTAAATTACGAATATGCATAATTAATATTAACATTTTCATAAATGGTATTAACTGAAATATTTGATAATTTAAAAATTACAAACTGCCGTATTCATTATTTATCATTAGTTTAATGTCATTTCTTAACAAAAGCAAATTGTATTAGTGAGGAACAATCCAATGTGCCAATTTTAAAAAGAAAGAATATTGTCTATGTTTCTAATGATATACATATTATCAAAGTAAAATTCATGTATATATTCATTTGGAAAGAAATGCTTACTCTAGGAAGAAAAATTACATAGAATTTTCATTATAACAAAATATTAATTTTAGAAATAAATAGATTATGTAAATTTGAATGTAAAACAATATAACACTAAAGCTAGTTTTGTATATAATTATAGAAATTTTAAGTAGTATGGACTTGAATGCAATATTAATTTTATAATTTTTGATACTGTAAGTGTGATATATAATACGTTAAATTATTATGTTTATGAGTTATTAGACCAAAAATTAAATATTATAGTTATTTGGATTTATTAAATTCAAATTTTAGATTATCAATTAACTTAGGTATATGGACTTGAATGTAAAGTTATATTATAAAACTTAGAAAAATTCTTTATATAATTGTAGAAATTACTAATCCTTATATTTATATATAAAATGATAATGGAGACAATCAGTAAAACTTTGTAATAATCACTATAGTGATAAATTGTAGGAATTTGAGACTGAAATATCTAGAGAGAAGTAAGGAGAGAGGTGGAAATACTTAGAATTAATAACATAGCAGGAAATTCTACCATTTTACTATTTTTCGATAGAGACCTCCTTTGTCATACCCTTTCATACGCAAAAAGTGTCATAATTTGGATTGGAAAAACACACATAACTATTATTCCGCTTTATGATATTTGATTTTCGGGATGGTATTTCTTGATTTTCTTATTTTGTATATGATTAATGATCATCATCCCCAACCATATGACCTGCTCTCTTACACTTTCCATGGTAATAGAAAACATTTCCATTAATAAACTAATGGTAGTAACGGGTAATCAACATGAGAAGTAAAACTCAATTATGTAGAATAGAATAATCAAAAATATGAATGAATTCTAAAGTCCACTTCATATGGCATTGAGCATTATTCTATTTCTGTAAGCCACACATATAATCTTTAATCAACCTAATATTCTGACCTCCATGGGAGGAAAACTAGCTATAAAAAATCCTAATAACGCAATTTTTTAGGATAAACAAGACTACTTTTTCACTCATTAATAAATTTAGTGGACACCTCACCGTTGTAAAAAATGAGTGGTTTTAAAATGAAAGGAGTTGAGATTCACCCGATGCCCAATGACAACAAAAAAAAACATTTTTCTTTGATTTAGACTTTTTAATCTGTATGACATATCTTTTAACCATGACACATGTGTGAATAAAACTGCAATAAATGAGTTATCATTTGTGCAAAACAAAAAATATGTATAAGCATAATAATACAATTGAAATGGCTAATTCAATAAATTAAATTAATAATAAACTTGATATAATTTAATTATACAAGATTTTATAGCGGCATAAATGCATCCAAATGGAATGTGTTTATTCCAAAATTGGGCAAATAGGTTGTATAGATTTATGAAGATCCGTGACCTTAAATTGGTAGAGTTAAGAGTGTGTTATAAGGATAATTACGTTATTTGATTATATAAATTAATTCTTAAAAAGAACCTTGTTCGAAATGAAATAAATTTCTGATTTTACCTTTTCTATTATAAGTATTATTATACTGGATATAAGCAATGTTTTACATGCATTAATTATATTTAAGTAGAAAATTCTTAGAAGAAATATATAATTGATTGTGGTTGCGAATGTTTCGATACCTTAAGTATTAAATCATGTTTAATAAGTACTGATCCTCAAACTGTTCATAGTTAAGATATAATGAGAGGAAGATATCAACACATTTGTTGAGACTAATGTACATAATGCCCTCCATACAATGGGTGGTGAATTACTCATGACCATTGGGGGTATCTGTTAAAGTTAAGGATGTACCTTAGGGGAAATTATGTGATTTATTATATAAACTTAACTCTATAAACAATCTTGTTCGAAATAAAATGTGCTTTTAGTTTTATTTTCTACTATATGCATGGTTATACAATGGCATAAATAATAGACTAATTATATTTGACATGTATAAGTAGAAAATCTTTAAAAGAAGTAATTTATCTGTTTTAGTTACAAATGTGTTTGTAACCATGAGTATTGAATCAATGTATACAAAACACTAACTCCTTAAATATTACGAATCAATATATATCGAGAAAAGTCATCGACGTCGATTGAGGCTAGTGTTCTTAATGCTCTTCATACAGTGGATGGTGATTTACTGTAACAACTTGGTTAGCAGCATAATTTGATAAATATAATTAAATAGATTTTTGTGAAAAAAATTAGGAATTCTAAATAATATGTTGATTTTTGTAAATAAATTAAAATCTTGAAAAGAATAATTGTTTTCAAAGTTGGAATTTTTTTAAAATGAAATTAAAGATGAATATTGAATAATCGAAGTAAAAGTATTATTTTGGGAATTTATTTGACATAATCTTTTGTTCAATACAAATTTAATATTGTTTTATGAAGAAATAATTAATATTGCATTAATTATATATATTTTCGGGTTAAATTTCATATTGAAGGTTAAGAATATGTTTTAATGATTAAAATTGATTTTAAATTCTTATTTTAGAATAAAAATGTAAATGCATATAGATTATTTTCAAATAATCGAATTGTGATTTGAAAAATGTTTTCATGGTTTAAAAATTGAAAATGGCCATCGTAAAAATATATTAAGCGGCAAATGATATTAGAAAAATATTTCATCGATTAGAAATTTATAAGTGAATTCATATGATTTAAAATACATTAATAAGATTTAGTAACATTTCCAAATGAAAGAAATACATTTTTCTTTAAGGAAATGGGCCTTTTGGGTACTAAATGAGGCTCAAAACCCTTTGTTCTATCCGGACAGCCTAAGAGAAAATTACTTCCCTCATTTTCATTCGTTAACTCCTTTATAAAGCTTGTAACATGTTCTCATGGCAGCATTAACCTAACCCGAAGCAAAAATCAACAAATCGTAGCTTATGTTAGTGTAATTCTGAAAGGTAAATGCTCTTAATCCATCCTAACTCTCCAATATCACTTAATTTAAGTTAAATTCAAAATTTATTATTATTTTGTGTTATGTCGGTAGTAGTTTGTGGGAAATTTGGTCTAGTTGATCCTTGGCATGCCTCTTGTGATGCTTTACTTTATGTATGTGATGGTTTTATTGATGTGTATGCTTGAATTGACTGAAATATATTGATATGAATGTATAGTTTGTTTCATTGCTCCGATTATGATATATGCAAAAGCCCTAAACCAAAATCCCTTATTTGCTTGTTCATGTTTTGTTAGTCTATGCATGCCTAAATCATGTTGTAGTTGTGACGACCCGGAATTTTCGAGCATCTAAAATCGGAATATTTAATTGATTTTAAGTATTCAATAGAGTAATTTTAACTTGAATAACGAATATTACAATTTATTTGATAATTAAATTATTGATTTATTCAATTAAACAATTTGAAGTTGGATAAAATGTTGAATCTTCAGTTTTAAGCCTATTAAAAATATTTGAAGCCTTGTAAAAGTTATATTGATAATACTGAGGATAATAAAAGTTTTAAGATAGAATTTAACACTGATTCGTTCGATTTTGAAATTTGTATCGTTTAAATTGAATTTTAAAAAAAAACTTAGCCTTCCGAGGCACAGTCTCAGAATTAGATGAAACCAGTTCCATTAGGTCCGTAATATTGAATTATTATTGGATTTCAAATTTCGTAGTGTTTGGAGTTGTTGTGTGGGCGTACGGTAGATAAACACACTTAAATTTATATCGAAATTTTATTTAATAACTGGATCCAAAAAGTTATCTTTTCCATGCGATCGAATTAGGACTCGAAACCTTTTCCAGTGCGTTCGGAATAGGGATATAACATTATGATGTCTAGCGGCATGTATCGTTAAGAGTTTGAAATTCGTAAGTTGCTTTTGAAAACGAGATATTTTGGGGTTGGAATAAAATAATATAGGTAATCAATTCAACTTTCTTTTCAGCCGAGATTTTATCAAATCAAGCCGCCTGGTTTTGTTTTAAACACACTTTCATCAAATCATTCGATCCTTGTTCCCTTTTTCCTTTCAGTAAAATCACTTCTTCGAAAAAATAAGAGAATCAAATTAATAGCCGCTTTCTATCTCGATTCGCATATACTCTCCACCACTTCTCTTTTCATTTCTAATCGAAAGCACGAAACCAGAAAGTAGAGGAAAACAATATAAACTTTTCAAACTTTAAAATTTGAAAACCCTAAATCTATTCCATGAAAATTTCGAAAGGAAATATCCTTGAAATCGTGAAAGCTTGAGCTTTGATCCATTCGAGTCTGCTTTGTTGTGGTTTCCTATTTCGACAATCGGTAGTATTAGGGATCCCTGCAGATAGCTGGGGTTAGCTTATAGGCGAAATTAAAGCAGTGATTCGACAATCGGAGAGTAGATTTGAATTTTAAGGGTCGAGTAGCATCTACGAGAGGAATTGGAGTGGAGCTACACCACTTTTGTAGTCGCGACATTGAGCTATAGTAGGAAGAGACGGGGTAGTCGCGTTTTGCTGTGGCGGTTCGAGTCGACGTTTTTGAGGTCAGGAAGGGCGGGAACGCTCGAGTTGATCTCGCGTGTGATAGAAGGCGGCGGCGACGTCGGTGGAATTTAGGGCAGAAGCTCGAGTGGATATGGGCTTTTGATGCTGCGAGATAGACTCTGTTCGATTTTTAATATAGTTAATTTTGTATAAACTTATGTATATTACAGTGAGACAAGTTCTGGGCAATTTCAATAAATTAGGATAAGATTTGGAAAATTTTATAAGCGAATAAACTGATAATTTAATAATTATTAAATGATAAACTAGGATTTAATTATTGGGCCACGGTCTGAGAATTTATAAAGTTATATTTAAGGCTGTGGAAACTCCAGTTGGAATAAGTTAATAATCCAGTTGGGTCGTCACAATATATTTTGATCTAGACCTGTCACATGTAAGTGTAACACCCTGTTATAAATTTATTATCAGTTTAAAAATAAATTATTAGTAAATTAAATTATTGGATAATTAAATTTATTTAAGAAAAATGAATTGTTCGGTTAATTCAAGTATTAATAAACCGTAATGTTTATTCAAGGTCAAAAATCGAGAAACCAAGGGAATTTTGAAGTGAATGGCAAATGCAACATCAAAGCTGAGTTAATCTCACTCGGTTAAATTTAAATTTAAAATTTAAATTCAAATGATTAAATTCAAATAATTGTTTGAATGTTTGGATTGATTGATGTGATATAGTATGGTATAATCTGAAAATGGAATATTTTGTTGTGCTAACATCTGTGGATGCAGGGAAAAACAGGTTGGAGGGATCCAACTGGACCCCTCAACTTTATTTAATTATTGAATATTCTCTGTTTTGAATATTTGATATTCTGTAATGAATTATGTGGAAATATTGAATGCTATGGCTTGATTGTTATAATCGGGCAATAATGAATTACCAAATATATATAATTTGAGTTTGGAAATGAAAATTAAAGAAGTGAAATTGTAAGTAAAATAATTATAGAAAAGTTGAATAAATTTATGAATGAACTGGAAAGGAAATAAAGTGACTTTAAAATTTTAATAAATAAATCTTGAGTATGGGATGGAAAATTTGAATAAACAGAAAGTTAATGAATTTTAAACTTCAGGATTGTTATTTAAAAGAACAAAACATTTATTTAAAATTTTAGTTTTAAATTATTTACGAAGCATAAAGAAGAAATTGGGAATAACCTGAAATTCGTATATTTTAGCTAAAGAAAAAAAGAAAAAAAATCAAACTGGAAATAATAATAAAGTCCATAATTAATGAATTTTGAAATGAACTGATAAGTAAAGAAATTTATTTCAAATGGAATAAATTGGGAATCAATTCGGAAAATTGATTTAAGTGATTGAGATTGGAAATTTCTCTCTGAATAACCAAGTACGTTTTCAAAGTAAATTCTTAAACATAAATTAAAAGTTTAAAGTTGTTTTAAGAAGTGTGTTTTGAAAAAATTTATTGTTTCTAAATATTTAAATTCTAAAGGTAAGTATTTCCTTTAATCTATTATAGCAGTAGTTATTTAAAGAGTGATTTAGTATTATTATTTTAAAATAAAAATTTAGTTTTATATTTTATTAAGTAACCTTATTTTCAAATATTTATATAGTATGTATTTTCAACAAATTATTGAAGTAGTCTTATCTTAAATATTTTAAAGTATATTTCAAAGTAAAGTGTTTTAAATTATTTTAATAATCTAGTTTTGTGCTTGGTGATTTCAGTGGAGATAGAAAATAATTGGGAAAGTTTATTCTGGAAAAAAGAAAGAATGGTTAGAAACTGTTTTCAAAGGGTTTCTGAAAATGGAAAATTTATCTTGTGGAGATATTTTGAAGTTAATAAATAATTTGGGAAAATTATTTATTGTTTGATGGTTATTTGTGAATATTAATTGATAGATCACCGACTATCAATATTGGACAAATACGTTGATCGTTTCGAAGAGACCGGGATCGAGATTAATTTCTCGAAAACCACTTCGATCCGGCTTGTACGTTTTCGTGAAAAACGATTTTGGATTCGAAGGTGGAGCAGTGAAGTGCAAGGGCTAATCGCTACTAATCCTGAGGATATTTCCAAAATGGATGTAGTGGAATAGTGCCTTCGGTTCCGTTCGAACCTGGGACGGACTTGTATGGATGAATGCTTGCGAAACATCGTCAGGTAGATGATGGGCATTCTAAGGGATATGTTCTAAAAGGTAACGCTTAGCCTCAAGCCTCATCAAATGGGAATGGCTAAAAATCAGGGGTTATGCAACAAGGCTTCGTGGGTAGCCCCCACTAGAGGGTGAGGTCATCCCTGTCTAGATGTCCCTTTATTTCGACTTAGTGGGCGGTTGCTGATCCCAACCGCGGGGTGATCTTGCTCGGGACTGTCCAGTAAGGGATGGTTCTGGTCTTGTGTTGCAGGGGAGTTAGGGTGGCTCCTCGGTACGCTGATCTAGACCAGGTACTGTGATAGGTGGTACCCCAGTGCCTAGCCATTAGTTGGAATCCATTTTCCCTACGCGCCCGTACGGTTTTGATTGTGCCCAACTATTGCTGAAACGTGAGATGTAAGCATTTCAGCTAGATTCTATTTTACTTTCTATAGACACTATTATAATATCAGAGGATTTTAATAAAAATGTTTTAGCTATCGTAAGGTAAAAACCCGACATGTTTATTTGTGGCGTGGTCTTACGATATGCTTTTGTTTTCAAAAGGATTTTTGAAACTTTAATAATCGACTGGGTGTGATTTTCTCAAGCTGGTATTCCAGACTGACTCAGGTGTTATTTAACTGTAATGCTCGGGCCAGACCGAGTACTATAGGTTACATGATATGATGCTGTGGAGCTCAGGAGACGAGCTGGATGACGATACGTACATTCGTACTTGTTTTATATGTATGTGTGTGTGTATATATATATATATATTCCGCTGTGTTGAGTTACCGTGTATCCATTTATATGATATTGTTGTTGTACTGTGATTGATGTACTCTGATGATGTAATAAATAAACCGAGTATTTGATTTTTTGAGTAAAGACCATTCATTATCTATTATATTTTATTCCGCTGCGATGGTTAGATTCTATTGTTGTTTCCTATTTCTCTTCTTCTACCTCTTCTTCTTTGACCCTATGGTTCGTATTTCCGTGCAACTTGAGTTGATTGTTGTAGAATAGTGTTGACTCAAGTGGTACGTATTTGCGGGTCGTTACAGTAGTAATATCATAAGCAGGCCACACAATTCTGGAAGATTGCCAGAAAAGTTGTTGGAATGGTGAGATTTTGCTTGTATAAAATGCTATAGGATTTCACCCATCTGTCGATCAGTGGTCTTCAGAACAGTCGACCAGTCAAGCCAAACCTGGAGTAGGCTCCATGTATAATGCATTTTGATTATTTTTATTTTTTAACTTTTACTTTCAAATTTGTTTTAATAAATTAAATGCTTTCTGGTGTATTTATATATAGTCCCTATGTGTGTGTGTGTATTTAAAAGAGTAAGGACTTTTGTAGAATTATAAATAGTTTGAAATTGTTTTTATAAACGTTCATATAAACAAAAATACTTTTAATAAGTGTTTATTTATAAATCACATTTCATTTTGTACAGATATTGACGAAATATAATAATCGACTTTTGCAGTTAGTAAAAATAAATTTATGTGATGTTTCAGCTATGCTTTACGAAATTATGGATTACGTTGGTATCAAGTTCTTATGTGATGAATACTCAAGTCAATTTTAAATATAAATTGCATTCCTAATATTTCTTTATGATGCATTCAAGTTAAACCTAATTGTTGTGATGTGTATGTTAAGGTATCATCAAGTTGCCTTACGTATGCTTTTAAGATGTTGATGCTCTGTCCTTATATAGACACACACACACACATACATACATATATTTACCGAGGACCGAGTTCAGACCAAAGAGTGAACACAACCGCATTGTTAATTATTTCCAAGTTTCACTAATGTAAAAAATAATTTATAAATCAAAAAATAATAATAAATAATATGAATGTTGTATCAAATTTATGGCTTTTTGTTGTTTTTTTGAAGCTTAAAATATATCGGAACATTGTGTTAAAGTTATGTGTCGATTCAAATGAGAAGGTAATATAATTAAATTATTGATTCAACACGAGTCAATAAGCATTGACCATGATAGGTCGTTGTTAAGCTCATACTTGAAGGAGACCCTATGAGACCTAGTCATATAGGGTTTGAAGAAAAGAAGTGATAGGCTTAGGGGTATGCCATGCAAACAATTATGTAATTTGCTACATATTTCTAACTCGTTGATCAATTTTATTCAAAATAAAAAGGTGGTTTTATTATATACTTGTTATATTACGATGTAATTGATTACTTAATTCAAAGAACATTAAATAGATAATCCTTAAATGATATGTTATGTGATAGTAATTAAAATGTGATGTAATAATGAAACTTTTATCACATTAAAAATAACATATTGTTTCGAAAATTCATGGTCAAGATGTTTCAAGATGGACATTGATACATTCGTTAAGACTAGAGCAAGTAAAGCTTTCCAAATGCTAGAAAGTATATTACTCATGGATGTTTGGAAGCACCAAGGAATACATACTGGTAGTTCTTGGATAACTATGGATAATTCACTTGAGAGTCTTTTGTTGGTTAATATAACTAAGGTCAAACAGAGAATCTCAAAGTGACGATGTTATAAGATTCACTTGACTTAAGAATATAATGGAACTTCAATATGGACACTCCACTTTTATTATACTTAAAATGTGGCACGACGTTCTTTAAACGACTATAGTTGGGTCTGAATTTAAGTATCAGAAGTGAAATACTGTTCAATAGAGAACTCGTCTCTTTGGTAATATGAGGTTAGTATCACAGCCAACTACCATCAAATCAAATTCAAAGTCTTTGGCTAGAACAACATGGTTGATAATAAATGTTGTTATTGAATCAATGATTTTGTGATCGAAATTACAAAGTCGAACGTGGATAATGTTGGAATTTTGACTAAATCCAAATTTCATAAGTCCTAATGTGATATAGTATTGATGAAGAGAATTGATATAAACAATCTTTACTACCAAGTACCGTTTGTAATAAGTAAAATTGGACTTTACCTAAAAGATGTGTAAGAGATAAATTCAACTAATCACTTCACTAGCTAAAGTAACACGTGAACATTAATATTTGAATCATTTAATATTAATTGCCGACTGAATTTACACCTTTGAATCGCAAAAACCTTAATGATGAATACTCCAAGAACTCACACGATTTAATTAATCTATAATCATTGTAAATGAATTAAACTAGTTAATATTTATAAAATATTAATTATTAAATTTTATTCAATTTGTTTAAATACCATCAGTATTCAATAAAGTGCATATATTGCATATTGATATACGATACCGATAAAATATTCAAACTGAATTTAAATAGATTAAATGCTAAGCGATTTTAGGAATTTTAAAGGGTTGTATGTCACCTAGTATGGTTGGTGATCGACCATACATAATAAAGAAAGAGAGAGGATTTGATGAGTACTGATATGCAATGTAGTTACCTTGTATTTAGGGGTAATTAATAAAAGTAAATAATAATTATTTAGTGAAAATAAGGGACACATCTATAGAAACAAACTTCATACACAAAACATCTTTCCCAAAAAAAGATATAAATTACATCCTTATTTTCAAATACTCTAAATTTCTTTCCTAAAATACCCCTTTATTCCATTGCATTCTTCATACATGCATGTTATTCTCACACGCATAATTAAATTTTGCACCTCATTTAATTATCAATCTTTAAAACGCAATAATTTTTTGTAGAAACGACGGATTAACAAACCGTTTTCACCATTAAATCACAAATTTTATTATCTTTCTAATGAGTGACATTGTGCATATGTAAAAACAACATATGGTATGATTGCAGACAATTCTGCAATAATTGTATAAAAGTCTGCAATTATACGCAGTAATTGCAGAAATGTCTGCAATTATATGGTATAGTTGTAAACATTTAGCAATGATATGCAATTATTGTAGAAATGTCTACAATTATACACAATAATTGCAGAAATGTCTGTAATTATATGGTATAGTTGCAGACATCTAGCAATTATATGCAATAATTGCAAAAATGTTTGCAATTATATGCAATAATTGCATAAATCTCTGTAATTATTGCATAAATGTCTGCAATAATTGCAGAAATGTCTACAATTATATGGTATAACTGTAGAAATGTCTACAATTATATGGTATGATTGCAGACAATTTTGCAACTACTTGGAATAATAGCAGAGTTTTCTGCAATTATTCGACATAATTGCATAAAAGTATGCAGCAATTATCCGACATAATTGCATAAAATTATGCACTTATATGAAATAATTGCATAAAAGTTTGCAATTATAATATATAATTGCATAAAAGTTTGCAATTTTATGGAATAGCTACTGATATTTGAAGAAAAATCGATGATGTTCGAAAATTGCAGTATTCTTTGCAAATATATGGAATAATTACAGCCTTACTGCAAATTTGGTTTTTTGTATCAACAATGGTTCTCATTTTAGAGATCGTAAATTTTTTGAATTTTTGGTGAAAACGTTATGTTGATCCGATATTTCTACAAATTTTTTTACACGTTTGAAATATTAAAAATGTAAGGGGTATTTGGGTCTTTTTGCGCACGTCGATTAGAAAATAGGGATTGGAAATGTAAATTTAGTTTGGGGAGGATTTTTTTCTATTTTGAAACTTAGCAAGGATGTGAGCCAAACTATCCCTAGTATTTAATTAGTTAAAAATTGATTTTTTTAAGTTTAATAAGAACAATTATAGATTTAATAAAGGATGCTGTAAATTTATAATTAGGTAATTAGTGATGTAATTAAGTGATTTTGAGTTATTTTTCTTAAGAGATTTGTGACAATTTAATTAGGAAATTTTTAATAAATTGGCTTAAAATGGAATATTGGCTATTTAAATAAGTTAAAATATGAAAAATAAATTCTATAAAATTTTATAATATGGAGTAAATAATTAAATTTATTGATATAAATTTATTTTAGGATTTCATAGTAATTTGTTTTAAATAAAAAATAGAATAAAAATAGTTTTATAAAAGAAAAGAAAAGGAAGAATGAAATGAATATTTAGTAATCTCTAAGCCTAAGCTCAAGTCTCAAGCCAAAAATTTCTCCACCCTTACATCTAGATATTTATATTTCCATAATTTATCTTCGCTTATTAATATAACTTAAATGCTCACTTTCTTCATTTTGAGAAAATCAAACATTCCACTATACTCCATCGCTTTAAAAATAAAAATAAAAGCCTAATAAATTCTATAAATTCCTTTGTTATGATGTATGCATCTCAACACCAATATACACATACGCAAGGAGAAATTTGGAGTTCGTTGCAGTGTTGCATTCTAGGTGCATGCAATCAGAGAGAGGTAGAAGAAGATGAAACACAGTATGCAGGTGAGTGATCACACTCACCAACCTATGTCTATATCATTTTAGTCTTTGCATATATGTATTCGAGCTGTTACTTGTTTGAATATGTTGTCTGTGCATTGAATTGGAAAAGAAATGATTGATGGTGGAGGAGATGATCGCTAGAATCGGCAATCATTCACATACTTTTTCATATGACCGGTCGACCACCTAAGGCTACTAGTTTTCCCTAGCGATCGGTCATGCACAAATTATGTATGTGTCTCTATGTTTTGTTTAGTTATTATATATATATATATATATATATATATATATATTAATAACTTATGTATATAAATAATAATTTTTATAAATAAAAATATGTTTATAGCATACTGTTAAATTTAGTTAGAGAAATTTTTTATTTAATAATAATTATTATTTATTTAATTTAGAGATAGACAATTTAATAAAAATTTAGTTTTTGATTTTTAATAAATCTATAAAAAATCTATAAAAAATCTAGAATTATATAAAATAGTTTTTAATCGATATTTTATAATTTACGAAGTATATTTTATGAAAATTTGAATATAATTAATTTTTTTAAATAATATATTATATGCATTTGGAATACAATAAATCAATTTGGATTTTATAAAATAATTTAAAAATAATATATTATTATAGAAAATTATGAAATAATCGTTATGAGTAATATTTAGTTTTATGGACTAATTTTGGGTTATTGGAAGAAAGAAATGGGTTGTCTAATGTTATTGGCGAGTATCAAATTACTTTTTAATTTTATAAAAGATTGAGCAATTAGTTATTTATTGTATAAAATAATTATATTTGAGTTTAATTAATTATCTAGTTAGTTCTAGTATATATATTTATTATCCAATTTTAGGTCTTTATTTTGTTGCATAAGACTAAATGTTGCGATTGACTTATTATCGAATATTGATTTGTTTGTTTTATGCAAACACATACACACACGCGCGCGCACACACACACACACATATATATGTATATGTGTGTATTTTTGGTAAATCTATATTATCCTGTTTTCCTAATTTTGCTTCCTTTTATATTGAATTGGATCATATGAATGATTCACTATTGATGTGAATTTATTTAGTTTTCTATTATCATACGGTGATGACATTCTTCTAGATGATTTTGTGATGATTTTTCTTGTATAGTGAGAAATTTTAATAAGCGGAGTTATAATACTTTTTGGAATAGGGAATTCGGTAATATTTCTGTTGTTATTCTTTGGACTCGTTATATAGGATATTACGGAGATTGAGTGTAGTTTACGAGCAATGAATGATTAAGCATCACGCGGTGGTATGGACACCGATGTGATACTTATTTGGTTATTTATTATAAGTAGATATCACTCAATTGACGGGAACTGGGATTATACTTACATGAGGTGATGCTTGGTGTAGAGCAAGTTTATATGCTCGGTGCAGAACGAGTTTATATGCTCGGTGTAGAGCGAGTATATATGCTTGTGGCAGAGCATTATGAATGATTGAGTTATTAGGGTGTACCTATATGTATGTTGTCTATTATGAAGTACTATGAGATATAATTAGGAGTTAGTGGGAGCCAGATGACTAATGTCCACCTTGACGACCTGATCGTGGGATCGCACCCTAGATCCATGACACTTTTTATTGTATTAGATGCACATTGTGGGATATGAGTGAAGGGTGGTGTAGCCCTAGCCTTTTTAGTCACAAGGGCCAGTAGTCTGTTACCATGAGGTTATGATCCGGGCCATGATCAAGGCATAATGTAGTATTGCGGTGTGTTCATGACATGTGGTAGATTATCATATTAATAACTGAAGATGTAACGACCCAGAATTTTGAATAATTTAATTTGAAAATATTTAATTAATTTTAAATATTTGAATGATGGTTTAGATTTAAATTTCAATATAATTTTGAATTTGACGATTAAATTATAGAATTTAATCTATTGGAAAATTTAATAATAATTTGAATCTTCAATTTTAAGCTGATTAAAAATATTTCAAAGGCTTGTAAATTTCATATTGAAAATACTGAAGACAATAGAAGCTTCAGAATTGAATTTGAAAGTGAATTGTTCAGTTTTGAAATTTAAATCGTTTGAATCGATATTTAAAAATAGCCGTCCGAGGCACAGTCTTGGAATTCGACGAAACCAGTTCCATTGGGTCCGTAATATTGAATTATTGCCGGATTTCAAATTTCGTATTTTTCGGAGTTAATATGTGAGCACACGACACACAAACGCGTTGAAATTTAATTTGATTTAAACTTGAATTTAAATTTTTATTTAAGTCAACAAACATCACGTTCTTCCTAAACTCACGCCTAAAATCATGCCGATAAATCACGATACAAAATCGTGCAGAGCATACTCCTTCACGTTTAAAATCTTCCTCTCTCCCTCAATTCGTTCCTCAGTTCAAATCATACGAGAAAAAAAATAATAATGGCCGAAGCCCCTAACTGATTCAAAATAAAAAAAAGAATGAACAAATTAATAATGGCCGCGCGCGACAAAGGGGAGGTGGCGATGTCGAGCAGCTCGCGACGAGATGATGTCGCGATTCGAAGAGGCGGCGGCACGGCTTGGCCGTGAATTTAGGGGTTCGGCAGTCGAGGCAGTGGCGACGCGAGGCGGCGCGATGATGGCTGTGGGAATTTGAAGGCAACGGCGGCGCTGTGTCGATTTGTGGCGATGGGGGCGCGCACGCGGGCGAGCATGGCGATTCGATTAGGGGTCGCGAATTGGGATTCGACGAGGTCGCGTAGAAGTGGGTGGCGGTGGCGTTGTTAGGTAGAGGCGAAGTTAAAGGGAGGGTAGCTGTCGCGATGTGGGGCGAAAGTCGCGACTGCGATTGGTGGTCGCGTGTACAGTGAGGTAATATTTTATTTTTATTATTCGATTTCTAAATTAATATATATATATATATATACAGTTTTGTTTTTTTTAAAAAAAAAAAAGAAAAGAAAAAAAAATATACAGTTAAGTTAAAAAAATAAATGATAATGTTTATTTCAAGTTGAAAACTAATTTAAGTAAATTAGCTTAAAAAGTTAATGATTTAGTTTATTATGTTAAGTTAAAACTAAATTATTTAAAGTGGTAAATTATTCAAATAACTTATTTAATCATTTTAACTATTGGAAAAAAAAAGAAAAAAAAATAATATGATTCGCTTTACTAGGTTGATAAAATAATTTAGTTAGGGTGTTTAATTCATTTAATTAACTTATTTAGATTTTTAGAAATTGTTAAGAAGGATTTATTAAAATTAAAAATAATTAGTCAACAGAAATTTTGTAAAAGAAAATTAGTTAGAAATTTTACTTATTTAATAAAATGACTTATGAAAAGAAATATTATTTATTATTGGAAAAATGGGTAATTAGGGACTAAATGATAGTTTATAAAAAAGAAACTTTGTTTAAATTTAAGTTAAGTGGTTAAAAATAATTTATTTAAAGGGAAATTAAATTGTAGTTAAATAAATTTTTAAAGGAAATTTAGATTAAAAACTTAATTTTTATAATTTATTAAAAGAAATTGATTTAAAGATATTAGTTTAAAGTAAAATAATTAGTTGAAATAAATTTATTAAAGAAGAAATTAGTTTAAAACGAAACTATGAGTTAATTTAACTATTAAAACAAAATCGCCGATGAATCGAAATTATCTAACGAAAATTTATTATTCAATCTGTTTGAATATTAATAAATTGTGTAAATATTTATACAAGGTATAAATCAAGAAAAATCGAGTCAAGATGGAAAATGGATGGCAAAATAAAAGCAAAGGTGAGAACTTCTCACTCTAAAGAATTTATTTAAATTTTAAATAGCTAGATTTAAAATTGATTAACTGTGTTGATTGAATGATTGAATGATGATTGTTATATATCTCTCTATATATATATATATTGGATGTGAATAGACCCTATACGCCGTTAGTAAGCGGAGGTTATTTATTACACACATATACCGCGATATTCCACCTCGAAGTGGAATTGGTATTATATTATATATATAGCAATATATATATATATTGGCATATGTATATATTGCAGTTGATTTATTTTCCGCATTTGTATAGCGGATGAGACCCTATTGCGCCGTTAGTAAGCGGATAATATTTATAAAATCCCATATACCGCGATATTCCGTCTTGAAACGGAATTGGTATTGTGCTAATGTCTGTGGATGCAGGGAAACAGGTTGGAGGGATCCAACTGGATTCCTCACAAATATTTATTTGATTTCATATATTGTGATATTTGATTGTTTATCATGGATGATATATGATGTTTGAAAGTCGTGATTGACTATTGATGTGTTGCATCATCGGATCCAATTTTTGAAGTTTAAAAATAACAATTTTGATTTCTAAAGTGATTTTTGGAAATATATGTTTATAAAATATTTTTGCAATTGATTCATCTTAAATAAATAAACGTTATAATTTTAATGTTATAAAAATTATGATTTTTGAGAAATACAGTTAAAAATTGATTTTTGAAATATGAGATTAATGATTTTATAAAATAGTTTAAACTGTGATTTCTGAATTTATTATAAAAGGTTAAAAAATTTGATTTATGAAATTTGATTTTTTTATAAATCAAAATGATGAATTATAAAGGAGTTTAAAGACGTTTTAAAATTAGCAATATAAATTGTTTTATATTAAAAGATTTATAAATTGATATTTATAAATTAAAAATATTAGAATGTAAAACGAGCTTTTCTAAGTGTTAGAAAGAATTGTGAATGAATTTCATAAATGAATGAAATTTATAGAATTATAAACAGTGAAGTTATAAATGAAATTTTATAAGAGGTAGGTTTATAAAATTTATAATGTTATTAAAGGAATAGATTTGGATAAATAAATGAATCTTAGGAGTTATAAGATTTATAGATTTGGGAAGTTTGAAGGAATGATTTTGTAAATAAATAAATTATAAGTATTTAACTTATAATATGAATTTTTAATATATCATTGTGATATGAATTGAGATAGGTTAATAAAGGAAATTTATAAAAGTTGTTATAAAATAAATAGAAATAGAATTTATAAACATTGTTTTATAAATCCGCAAACTACTTATTTGTAATAAGTAAATTGTTATAATTTACTTATGGAATTATATTCACGTTTTGAACAGTGAATAATCTTTTAAAATAAAATGAATAGAAGTGATGAAATTTATTAACAAGGTATATTCACGTTTGAATAGTGAATAATATATTTAAGAAAATGTTTTGGATGTGATGTTTTAAATAGAATTAAAACGATCTAAAGATGTTTTAAAAGGTGTTGAGATTCGAAACCATAGATTTCAACATTTATTGTTGAAATAGATGTTTTCGAGAAATATAAGGAAATAGTGGACTATAACACTGTTGTTATAGTAAATGATTTCCGAAAGGAAATGTTTTGTATAGTATTGGGATTTATATATCTATTTTAATTTTGAATCCCTATACTAGTGATTTTGGGTTGTCGTAACGATGTTTTACGCAACATTCGTTTGGCCCAAATAAATATGGTTAAGTGAATGATTTCCTTAAAGAATGAAATATATACTTAATTTCGATTAGAGTATATTGAATATTTTCTAAGTATAGAAAATAAAAAGATCTGTGAATTACTTATTTTTAATAAGTATAGAAATGCTTTTCCAATATTAAGTGAATATTTTGAATTTATCTTTTTGAAGATAAATTGAAAATGAATATTTGAAAACGAATGGAAATCGTATATTCATAAATATTTTGGAATGTAAATTCAATATGGAATTTATAAATGAAATTTGGAAATTGGGTTTAAAAATAAATATTGATTTATTTTTGAAGAATGGAGAATGTATATCTTATAAAGATATTTTTGAAAAATAAATAATTTGGAAAATTATTTGGAATCCGGTGATGTTGGCATATCTATTGATAGTTCAATAACCGACTATAATTATTTACCTTTAAATAGGTATTTGTTGTGATTTGTTTGAAATTGGATGCCACACTTATTTTTTTAAAATAAGCGCTCACTATTCGGGTTAACCGGGAAAGGACGTTGGGGTCGTATAACCCATTCCGAATATGTGATACGTCGTTATGAATTGCATTCGAAGATCGGTGTTGAAGATCGGATATTTTCGAAAACGAAAGGGTTTCTTGTTGATTGTCTCTGCACTGGCTGATCCCCGGTATTGAGATCTCCATATGTGATGGGAAATCCGAACGTGATTAGAGATTATTCGGATTGCAAGGACTTCTTTGTAAGTGCCTTCGGTTCTGTTCGAGCCCGGAACAGACTTGTATGGATTGTGTGTCTGACATTACAAATTGAGATATAAAACCGATTTCTTTCAAATATATTTCTGTTGGTGGCGGAGAATTTATTCTCTTAGCTTAACACCCTTCTCTGAGACATACGAGCTCAGAGGTTATATAGTTGAAGTTATCAGCGATATATTCCCAATTTGGTAATGTGACATGCTGAGTGTAGCTGTAAATGATCATTGTGTTGATTATTTGTGATATGATCATTTGTTTGATCGTCTATCTTGGTGATCATTTCTATGATCATTTGTTGACCCAAAGCATGGCTTTTGTATAAAGTATGTTTTTTTGGACGTGACTTCGTCGAGCCTCACAAACCGGTAATGGTCGAAACAGGAATTATGCGGCAAGGTTTCCAGGGATCGCTTCCCTAGGGTATAGCCATTCCTTCTGGAAAAGGGTAGTATCATGGTATGGAGCCCAGATACTTACTCATGTTGAAAACACTTTATGATTGTGTGATGATGGTGACGAGCGCTCGGTGAAAGGTTCCAAAGGACCGGGAGTGGCATATCTGAGGGTTTGTAATATTCCTTGGGAAAAGGGATTCCCGGCTTTGTTTAGCGGAGAACGGTGGTTCTCGAGGCGTCCTTCCAGAGGCGTTTCCATGTGGCAATGGAAAGTTCCTTGGCCTGACCATTTGTTGGAAAATCCATTCTTCAAATACGAGACTTGTACGGTTTTAGTTGTATTACCTGTCATGGAATATGGCGGTAACCCGTTATTGAACATGGTAGCTATAGTAGGCATAAGTGCGAAATGTCTATGCTGGCTAAGATTTATATCTTTATTTTCGAAATGAATTTTCTCTACACTATGCACTAGTAGTAATATCAAATGTTCTTTTTAATGCGTATCAAGCATCTTTGACTATCATAAGGAGAAATCTCCTCCGATTCTGCGTTTGCATATGTGTGTGTGCGGGAGGCCTTATGGTAGTCTCATTCTTAAAAGCATTGCGAATTGATTTTTAAAATATTCTTCTATTTTGATAAAAAAGAAAAATAAACTGTTTTAGTTCTCGCACCAGTCACATGACTGACTCGGAGTTTATTGTTTTCCTTCCTAAACTCTGGGTGCCCACCAATTTTCACACGGGCAGTCAAGAGTTAAGGTTTATCAGGATATTCTGGAATTCAGGAGTTGCTGGAGGCAAGCTGGATGGCGTATTACTAGTATAGTATTTCTTTTTCCGCTGCATTGTTTGATGTTGTAAACTCTGATGATATGATGTAATGTAATAACTGATATAGTTCTTTGTTTAAAGATTATTCATTTATTTATTATATGTTGTTCCGCTGCGAATTGTGAGATTCTGATATTGTTCTGTAGTTTCTTTCTGTTCTATTTTCTATTTTTCTTTTCTCTCTATTTTCTATCTTTTCTCTCTTCTTCTACCTCTTTTTCTTTCTTAAAACCCTAAGGGTTCGTATTTTCGTTCATCTTGAATTAATAAATGGAGATTAGTGTCTATTCAAGGAGTACGGATTTACGGGTCTTTACATTTGGTATCAGAGCATATGGTTAAGCGACAACCATGGTTCTGTTGGGTATTACTCATTAGAGATAGAGTCAGCAGTACTCTAGAATGAGTTTGAGTGTAATAATAGATATGAGCGCGTATATGTTAGTGAATATAAAATTGTTTTTGAATCGGGTAAATAAGATAATTTTGCCCAAAACTATTTTTGATAGAGAAGAAATGATTTTCTATGGATTTTTATAATATATGGTTGCATGGTTATTATTATCATTATTATATGGAATTAAATAAGAAATAAGATGGATTGAATTCAAGTAAACTAACTTGATAATTTATTCATTTGTGAAATAATTTCAAATGGAATGAATTGAATATTGAAATGAATTAGTAAATGAAAGTTAATCATTAGAATTCAATATTTAGAATTGAGAATTGAATTCAAATTGAATTGAAATTTTGAATTGAATTCAAATGAAATTTAATGAATTGAAATTGAAATGTGAAATTGAATGAGAATGGATATGTAACTTCAATAGTGAAGTAAAAATGTATAAGAAACATATATTGAAAATTTTGTAATAGAATAGGCAAAATGGTTTGAATGTTGGAAATGGATATTTTGGATGCTACTACTAGCAGGTTATACAGGTGTATAAAGGAATTGGATTTTGATTTCAAAGTTAAAATTGAATTGCTCGACAAAAAGGTACGTATTTCAATTTCAGTATGAAATTTGATGACTTTCTTCTCTAGCCACTTGGCTTTTCTCTTTTCTTTTTGATTCTGAGGGGCCGTGGTGCCATTTTGTAGTCGTACCGAGCTAGCCGCGCAAAGGAGACGCTGGCGAAATTTTTCGAAAATTTAGGGTGTTAGAAAAAATTTTGAGAAATTTTGAAAGTTGAAATTTGAATTTGAATTTAAATTTAAATTGTTAGGAAACAATGTAGTTTGAAACTTATAAGTGAAGTTGGAAAGCTAGTTGAAATGATAATGAATCTCTAATAAAAAGATTTAGGCTAGTAAGTTGATAAAACTATTTGGATGTGAAAAGTAGTTAATGGGAATTGGGGCATTCTTCTTAACTTGTAATTTCGGGACGAAATTCTTTTAAGGAGGGAAGATTGTAACGACCCAGAATTTTGAATAATTTAATTTGAAAATATTTAATTAATTTTAAATATTAGAATGATGGTTTAGATTTAAATTTCAATATAATTTTGAATTTGATGATTAAATTATAGAATTTAATCTATTGGAAAATTTAATAATAATTTGAATCTTCAATTTTAAGCTGATTAAAAATATTTCAAAAGCTTGTAAATTTCATATTGAAAATACTGAAGATAATAGAAGCTTCAGAATTGAATTTGAAAGTGAATTGTTCAGTTTTGAAATTTAAATCGTTTGAATCGATATTTAAAAATAGCCGTCCGAGGCACAGTCTCGGAATTCGACGAAACCAGTTCCATTGGGTCCGTAATATTGAATTATTGCCGCATTTCAAATTTCGTATTTTTCGGAGTTAATATGTGAGTACACGACACGCAAACGCGTTGAAATTTAATTTGATTTAAACTTGAATTTAAATTTTTATTTAAGTCAACAAACATCACGTTCTTCCTAAACTCACGCCTAAAATCATGCCGATAAATCACGATACAAAATCGTGCAGAGCATACTCCTTCACGTTTAAAATCTTCCTCTCTCCCTCAATTCGTTCCTCAGTTCAAATCATACGAGAAAAAAAAAATAATGGCCGAAGCCCCTAACTGATTCAAAATAAAAAAAAGAATGAACAAATTAATAATGGCCGCGCGCGACAAAGGGGAGGTGGCGATGTCGAGCAGCTCGCGGCGAGATGATGTCGCGATTCGAAGAGGCGGCGGCGCGGCTTGGCCGTGAATTTAGGGGTTCGGCAGTCGAGGCAGTGGCGACGCGAGGCGGCGCGATGATGGCTGTGGGAATTTGAAGGCAACGGCGGCGCTGTGTCGATTTGTGGCGATGGGGGCGCGCACGCGGGCGAGCATGGCGATTCGATTAGGGGTCGCGAATTGGGATTCGACGAGGTCGCGTAGAAGTGGGTGGCGGTGGCGTTGTCAGGTAGAGGCGAAGTTAAAGGGAGGGTAGCTGTCGCGATGTGGGGCGAAAGTCGCGACTGCGATTGGTGGTCGCGTGTACAGTGAGGTAATATTTTATTTTTATTATTCGATTTCTAAATTAATATATATATATATACAGTTTTGTTTTTTTAAAAAAAAAAAAAGAAAAGAAAAGAAAATATACAGTTAAGTTAAAAAAATAAATGATAATGTTTATTTCAAGTTGAAAACTAATTTAAGTAAATTAGCTTAAAAAGTTAATGATTTAGTTTATTATGTTAAGTTAAAACTAAATTATTTAAAGTGGTAAATTATTCAAATAACTTATTTAGTCATTTTAACTATTGGAAAAAAAAAGAAAAAAAAATAATATGATTCGCTTTACTAGGTTGATAAAATAATTTAGTTAGGGTGTTTAATTCATTTAATTAACTTATTTAGATTTTTAGAAATTGTTAAGAAGGATTTATTAAAATTAAAAATAATTAGTTAACAGAAATTTTGTAAAAGAAAATTAGTTAGAAATTTTACTTATTTAATAAAATGACTTATGAAAAGAAATATTATTTATTATTGGAAAAATGGGTAATTAGGGACTAAATGATAGTTTATAAAAAAGAAAATTTGTTTAAATTTAAGTTAAGTGGTTAAAAATAATTTATTTAAAGGGAAATTAAATTGTAGTTAAATAAATTTTTAAAGGAAATTTAGATTAAAAACTTAATTTTTATAATTTATTAAAAGAAATTGATTTAAAGATATTAGTTTAAAGTAAAATAATTAGTTGAAATAAATTTATTAAAGAAGAAATTAGTTTAAAAAGAAACTATGAGTTAATTTAACTATTAAAACAAAATCGCCGATGAATCGAAATTATCTAATGAAAATTTATTATTCAATCTATTTGAATATTAATAAATTGTGTAAATATTTATACAAGGTATAAATCAAGAAAAATCGAGTCAAGATGGAAAATGGATGGCAAAATAAAAGCAAAGGTGAGAACTTCTCACTCTAAAGGATTTATTTAAATTTTAAATAGCTAGATTTAAAATTGATTAACTGTGTTGATTGAATGATTGAATGATGATTGTTATATATCTATATATATATATTGGATGTGAATAGACCCTATACGCCGTTAGTAAGCGGAGGTTATTTATTACACACATATACCGCGATATTCCACCTCGAAGTGGAATTGGTATTATATTATATATATAGCAAAATATATATATATTGGCATATGTATATATTGCAGTTGATTTATTTCCCGCATTTGTATAGCGGATGAGACCCTATTGCGCCGTTAGTAAGCGGATAATATTTATAAAATCCCATATACCGCGATATTCCGTCTTGAAACGGAATTGGTATTGTGCTAATGTCTGTGGATGCAGGGAAACAGGTTGGAGGGATCCAACTGGATTCCTCACAAATATTTATTTGATTTCATATATTGTGATATTTGATTGTTTATCATGGATGATATATGATGTTTGAAAGTCGTGATTGACTATTGATGTGTTGCATCATCGGATCCAATTTTTGAAGTTTAAAAATAACGATTTTGATTTCTAAAGTGATTTTTGGAAATATACGTTTATAAAATATTTTTGGAATTGATTCATCTTAAATAAATAAACGTTATAATTTTAATGTTATAAAAATTATGATTTTTGAGAAATACAGTTAAAAATTGATTTTTGAAATATGAGATTAATGATTTTATAAAATAGTTTAAACTGTGATTTCTGAATTTATTATAAAAAGTTAAAAAATAGGATTTATGAAATTTGATTTTTTTATAAATCAAAATGATGAATTATAAAGGAGTTTAAAGACGTTTTAAAATTAGCAATATAAATTGTTTTATATTAAAAGATTTATAAATTGATATTTATAAATTAAAAATATTAGAAGTGTAAAACGAGCTTTTCTAAGTGTTAGAAAGAATTGTGAATGAATTTCATAAATGAATGAAATTTATAGAATTATAAACAGTGAAGTTATAAATGAAATTTTATAAGCAGTAGGTTTATAAAATTTATAATGTTATTAAAGGAATAGATTTGGATAAATAAATGAATCTTAGGAGTTATAAGATTTATAGATTTGGGAAGTTTGAAGGAATGATTTTGTAAATAAATAAATTATAAGTATTTAACTTATAATATGAATTTTTAATATATCATTGTGATATGAATTGAGATAGGTTAATAAAGGAAATTTATAAAAGTTGTTATAAAATAAATAGAAATAGAATTTATAAACATTGTTTTATAAATCTGCAAACTACTTATTTTTAATAAGTAAATTGTTATAATTTACTTATGGAATTATATTCACGTTTTGAACAGTGAATAATCTTTTAAAATAAAATGAATAGAAGTGATGAAATTTATTAACAAGGTATATTCACGTTTTTGAATAGTGAATAATATATTTAAGAAAATGTTTTGGATGTGATGTTTTAAATAGAATTAAAACGATCTATTTTAAAAGGTGTTGAGATTCGAAACCATAGATTTCAACATTTATTGTTGAAATAGATGTTTTCGAGAAATATAAGGAAATAGTGGACTATAACACTGTTGTTATAGTAAATGATTTCCGAAAGGAAATGTTTTGTATAGTATTGGGATTTATATATCTATTTTAATTTCGAATCCCTATACTAGTGATTTTGGGTTGTCGTAACGATGTTTTACGCAACATTCGTTTTGGCCCAAATAAATATGGTTAAGTGAATGATTTCCTTAAAGAATGAAATATATACTTAATTTCGATTAGAGTATATTGAATATTTTCTAAGTATAGAAAATAAAAAGATCTGTGGATTACTTATTTTTAATAAGTATAGAAATGCTTTTCCAATATTAAGTGAATATTTTGAATTTATCTTTTTGAAGATAAATTGAAAATGAATATTTGAAAACGAATGGAAATCGTATATTCATAAATATTTTGGAATGTAAATTCAATATGGAATTTATAAATGAAATTTGGAAATTGGGTTTAAAAATAAATATTGATTTATTTTTGAAGAATGGAGAATGTATATCTTATAAAGATATTTTTGGAAAATAAATAATTTGGAAAATTATTTGGAATCCGGTGATGTTGGCATATCTATTGATAGTTCAATAACCGACTATCAATATTTACCTTTAAATAGGTATTTGTTGTGATTTGTTTGAAATTGGATGCCACACTTATTTTTTTAAAATAAGCGCTCACTATTCGGGTTAACGGGGAAAGGACGTTGGGGTCGTATAACCCATTCCGAATATGTGATACGTCGTTATGAATTGCATTCGAAGATCGGTGTTGAAGATCGGATATTTTCGAAAACGAAAGGGTTTCTTGTTGATTGTCTCTGCACTGGCTGATCCCCGGTATTGAGATCTCCATATGTGATGGGAAATCCGAACGTGATTAGAGATTATTCGGATTGCAAGGACTTCTTTGTAAGTGCCTTCGGTTCTGTTCGAGCCCGGAACAGACTTGTATGGATTGTGTGTCTGACATTACAAATTGAGATATAAAGCCGATTTCTTTCAAATATATTTCTGTTGGTGGCGGAGAATTTATTCTCTTAGCTTAACACCCTTCTCTGAGACATACGAGCTCAGAGGTTATATAGTTGAAGTTATCAGCGATATATTTCCAATTTGGTAATGTGACATGCTGAGTGTAGCTGTAAATGATCATTGTGTTGATTATTTGTGATAGGATCATTTGTTTGATCGTCTATCTTGGTGATCATTTCTATGATCATTTGTTGACCCAAAGCATGGCTTTTGTATAAAGTATGTTTTTTTGGACGTGACTTCGTCGAGCCTCACAAACCGGTAATGGTCGAAACAGGAATTGTGCGGCAAGGTTTCCAGGGATCGCTTCCCTAGGGTATAGCCATTCCTTCTGGAAAAGGGTAGTATCATGGTATGGAGCCCAGATACTTACTCATGTTGAAAACACTTTATGATTGTGTGATGATGGTGACGAGCGCTCGGTGAAAGGTTCCAAAGGACCGGGAGTGGCATATCTGAGGGTTTGTAATATTCCTTGGGAAATGTTCTTTTTAATGCGTATCAAGCATCTTTGACTATCATAAGGAGAAATCTCCTCCGATTCTGCGTTTGCATGTGTGTGTGTGCGGGAGGCCTTATGGTAGTCTCATTCTTAAAAGCATTGTGAATTGATTTTTAAAATATTATTCTATTTTGATAAAAAAGAAAAATAAACTGTTTTAGTTCTCGCACCAGTCACATGACTGACTCGGAGTTTATTGTTTTCCTTCCTAAACTCTGGGTGCCCACCAATTTTCACACGGGCAGTCAAGAGTTAAGGTTTATCAGGATATTCTGGAATTCAGGAGTTGCTGGAGGCAAGCTGGATGGCGTATTACTAGTATAGTATTTCTTTTTCCGCTGCATTGTTTGATGTTGTACACTCTGATGATATGATGTAATGTAATAACTGATATAGTTCTTTATTTAAAGATTATTCATTTATTTATTATATGTTGTTCCGCTGCGAATTGTGAGATTCTGATATTGTTATGTAGTTTCTTTCTGTTCTATTTTCTATTTTTCTTTTCTCTCTATTTTCTATCTTTTCTCTCTTCTTCTACCTCTTTTTCTTTCTTAAAACCCTAAGGGTTCGTATTTTCGTTCATCTTGAATTAATAAATGGAGATTAGTGTCTATTCAAGGAGTACGGATTTACGGGTCTTTACAGAAGACTAAAGGAGCAAATCTAGCCAGTGTAGCCTTTGGATCCTTGAGCAAGGAAGGTAGCTATCAGTCTCCCTTCTGGTTCTACATGGACTGGTAGATGAGTACATATTATCTATATCCCTCACCTAAGTATTAGAGTGGATCTAGGTGAATAACCCAAGCGCTCTTGGAGATGACGGATAGCCTTGTTGTGGTTTGACTAAGTGGCGTAACCCAGACATTATGAGGTCATTGGGTTGTATAATGCATACATTATGATTTTGTTCCCATCACCATTTATTTCTACATGAGGAGATGAGATTATATCTGGATAGATGTCCAGAGTATAGTGGATTATTGTATATGATTTTACTGATAGACGGCCTATATTTTATATTGTTGACGATATTTTATTAATTGAGATAGAGAGATATATTTGGGCAATGTCATGTGCCAACCTAACTATAATTGGTGATATCTCACTTTTTATTGCTTTTTGGACTTTGATTATGATTTCTAGATATGCGTGATTCACCCATTTGACATTGATTCCGTGTTTCCTGATTTGATGTGGTTTATATGGGTGATGACATCTTTATGCATGGTTCTGTGATATTTTAATGTTATAGGATGCATTTGAGATTGCCTCTAATATATTAATTATACATAATACATACATACACGCATACATACATACATACTTACATACATACATACATATATATACATATATATATAAATACGCACGCACCATACATACATTACTATATATTTATTGATGTTATGGATACTAGTATACAACGCATGTACATGCATCTAATATTCAAAGATGTTTACCTTAAATGGATGTGTGTTTTAAGTGCTAATATTTTTGTAGTCACAGCACATTTCAAGTTGTTTTGTTTGTGATAACGACGACAAATTGTTGGTAAAATTTCGTTGGTGGGTAGGCGGAAAGTGTGGTGAGATTCCATTAACGAATAAGGGAAATTTTGAAATTTCAAAAAGACGCCATGTAAATCATGTTGATCGAATTCTCTTTATTAGTAGTAGAGATTATATACCATTCATATACTGAGTTACCTATGTATGTTAACCCTTGATTTGGACATAGTCTAAAGAGTGTGTTATTTATAATACTCGGGTCAGTCCAAGGCATTTTAGGTATAGTGACAGTAAGATCAGTTTGTGTTTATTGGGCATAGAGGAGATTACGTATTCGATATGGATTTTATTATTTTATATTGTATAATCTCATGTATGTACATTCTTGTATGTATATTGAACATGCCTTGTATATACATATTATATATTATCACTACGATTGACTCTATGATGATATTTCTGTATATTGTGTATTTTTCTATCCTAGAAAACACGTATTTATTTCTTTGTGCCAATACTATGTGCCTGTAGGTGAGTTATTTATTCGATGTTTAGCAACGTTTTCTACGTTATTATGGAGATGCGCGGCTACATCTTGAATATTCAGTTGCGCGGGCAACTGAACACCCTGCGACTCAAAGAGATCTTCCAACTAATTGTCAATAAGTTCTTTCAATGAGGTGAAATCGGCCTAGATACGTACCGGTGTTAGTCCAAGGGAATATCCACATGTATACCTCATATATCCCTATTCTCCGCACTATCTGACAGAATTACCCATTAATACTCTTGAATAGCTTGGTTACAGAGGTGAGGTTTTACAATTTAATATTAGAGTAGGTTCAGAACAATACATCATATCCAGGAGACACGAGTCAAGACCTTAGATGAGACTTAGAGTCCTCGTCTCTTTGGGTGTGTTGGGTAGTTCCCTACAATTAGGGATAGTAAGAGTATATGATGATTACTTTGGTGATCATCGGGGGATGTATTTTTATTTTCTATAAGTATAAGATATATTAGGTTATTAGTACCGAGTGTACGAAATTATAAAATGACTGACCTTGGGTGGTTCAATATTGAATTGTTAAGATTTGGTTGATCTTGATCAGAGTGCACAACAAGAAATCTATTTGTCGGTTTATCGTTAAATGCATTGATTATGTGGTTCTTATATTTTTAGGTTATTGATAATTATTTTGGTTGAATTTAATTTTTATTATTAATGGTTGCATATTTGAATGTCTTTAACAATGATGTGAAACGGATTCATTTTGGTCTTTATTTGCTTATTTACGATTAATATACGTGTAAGGTATTTGTTTGGTATTATATAATGTTTATTGAAATTTTTAGTGTTTACAATATTTGAAAATATTTTGATAGAGTAGTGTTTGTTATAGAAAATATTTTTGATATATATATAGCTATTGGAAAAAAATTTATCTGAAATATTATGATAAAATATGGTATTTTCTTAAGCTTATTATAAAGGCAAGAATGTTAAAGGATTTTTACAAATAACGTTATAGAAAATTTTGAAATGAATCAGGTTAATCAGTCCATCGAGTGCTTTAAGATTTATGATTGATGTAGGTGCACACATATTCGATAGGGATTTCTAAACATTAGAACGAGATATTTGGACACACTATTATAAAAGATATAAATGTTTTAGATATAGATGTTTTGAAAATTAAAGTATTTTGAAAAGACTAAATAATTTAAATAGAATTTTAAGGTAAGTTTTTGATTTTGGTATAATGACGTTTAAAGTTAACGTTTAAAATATTTTGGGAAAATGTGTTTTAATAGATTTTTTTTTTAAAGTTTAGATCATGAAGCCATTGGATATTAGTGGATAACCGAGATCTCTAGCGAGGTAGAATTGATTATGTGGTCAATATTACAGCCAATTGACATTAGTAAGTCACTAAATTGGCGAGGGGACATCACTATATTTTATAGTGTTTGTGATTTTGATAAATGATATGTGTTAAAACAAATTATTTAAATTTTTTGAGAAATTATATATGAATTGAATTTGGGTTTTATGAATATTAAATTAAGTTCATAATAATGTGAAACAAATTTTTGTGTTCAAACTATTTTAAAAGATTGCAAAGTTTGTATATTTATAGAAAATATTTATTAAAGAATTATTTTAGTAAGAAATATCATACCTAGTTTTGGAAATACTGAATTTTATAGACTGATTAAGGTATTTATATTATATATATAATATTGGGAGTTTTGCAACAAAATACTATGTTAAAAGATTTTGTTTTAAGTTGTTTTGAAATTAAGAAACGTACTAAAAATTCATTTATGAATTTGAGGCTATAATTGAATAGATTATAATTTATTAATTTTTGGAATTAATTTGTATGTTTTGGGATATAATGATTTATATGGCTATAAATTATTTAATATGGTTTAGATATCTTGATTTTAAATATATATGGATTTTTAAGTATTGAATTGAATTTGATAATCAAGTAGTATAATAAAATATTATGGACTTGAGTGGGTTTACAAAATTAACATGGAAGAAAATTTTGGAAATGTAAATAAGTATTTATAAATTAATGAATATTGTATAGTATATTTTGACTATAAAGGAATCTTTTTGAGTATGAATATTATTAATCATTGGAAGAATCAAGTTTGTGAGATTTTGTTTACAAAATAAAAAATTAATTTGGAAAGTATTTGTTTTATAATTTCATGTGAAATATTTGAATAGTTAGTGTTAATCAAAGAGAAGTATTTTGTATAAGTTAAAGTGTTTTTGGATTAATATTTTGAAATTTAGTTTGAAGTGAAGTTATTTTGAAGTTTAAATGAAGATGTGGGATTGTTTTAATGATAATTTGATTTTCATTTAAATATAAAATGATAACGGAGTTATTAGCTTTGATACAAATTCTTCCTAAGGAATTATAGGATATAATTTTGTTAAGGGAGGGAGTCTGTAATAACCCTGTGTTTAGGGTTAATTAAAAAGTAAATAATAATTATTTAATTTGTTAAAAATGGATTCTTTAAGATTTAATAAGAACATTTTTGGATTAATAATGGATATTAAAATTTTATAATAAGATAATTAATGATGTAATTAAGTGGTTTTGAGAATAATTATTTGCTTAAGAGATTTGTGAAATAATTTAATTTGGAAACTTTTAATAAATGGTCTTAAAATGTGAATATTGGGTATTTAAATTTAAATTTAAATGAATTAAAATATGAAAAATAAATTCTATAAAATTTTATAATATTGAGTAAATAATTAAATATTGTTGTTATAAATTTTATTAGGGATTTTATAGTAATTTGTTTAAAATGAAAAATAAAATAAAAATAGTTTTATAAAGGAAAAGAAAAGGAAGAATGAAATTAATATTTAGTAATTTCCAAGCCCAAGCCTCAATTCCAAAACTTCTCCACCCTTATATCTAGATGTTTCTATTTCTAAATAATTCATCTTCACTTATAAATATACTTACGCCATTACTTTAAAAATTGAAATAAAAGCCAAATAAATTCTATAAATTCCTATGTTATGATATGAGCATCTCAGCACTAATGTACACTTACGCAAGGAAAGAATTTGGAGTTCATTGCTATGTTTTCATTCTAGGTGTATGTGATCAAAGAGAGGAAGAAGAAGATGAAACATAGTGTACAAATGAGTAATCGCACACATCAATCTATGTCTACATCATTTTAATCTTTGCATATGATGTGTTTGAGTTGTTACTTGTTTGAATATGTTATCTGTGCATCGAATTGGAGAAGAAATGATTGATGGCGGAGGTGATGATTGCTTGAACTGGCGATCATTCACACAGTACTGCATATGACCAATTGACCACCTAGTCGACTGATGGTAGCGTCCAATCGTGCACATATTATGTGTGTGTATGTTTGTTTTGTTTAGTTGTTTAATTTCCTGATATATATTAATTAATAACTTATATAAATAATAATGTTTGTAAATAAAAAGTTGTTTTTAGTATATTGTTAAATTTAATTAGAGAAAAAGTTTTATTTAATAATAGTAATTATTTATTTAATTTGGAGATAGACTATTTAATAAAAATTTAGTTTTTGATTTTAAATAAATCTATAAAAATCCTGTAAAATTCTAGAATTGTACAAAATGGTTTCTAATCAATATTTAAAAAATTTCAAAGTACATTTTATGAAATCTTGAATCTAATTAAAGTTTTGAAAAATGTATTTTGTGGATTTGGAATATAATAAATCGATTTGGATGTTATATATTTAAAAATAGCATTTTATTATAGAAAATTATGAAATAATATTTATAATAATCTTTAGCTTTACAAACTATTTTTGGGTTATCAAAAGAAATAAATGAGTTTTCTAATGTTATTGGTGAGTATTAAGTTATTATTTAATTTTATAAAAGATTGAGAAATTAGTTATTTATTGTATAGAACATATTATATTTGAGTTTAATTAATTATCTAGTTAATTCTAGTATATATATTTATTATCCATTTCTAAGTATTTATTTTTTCTTATAAGATTATATGTTGCGATTGACTTATTTTTGAATATTGATTTGTTTATTTTATACATACTATATATATAACGCACACATGTTTGTTTGTGTGTTAATTTATTTTGTCTTGCTTTTCGGATTTTTCTTTCTTTTATGTTGAATTGGATCAAATGAATGATTCACCGTTGATATGGATTTGATTTGTGTTTTGATATGATATGGTGATGACATCCTTCTATATGATTTTATAATGATTTATATTCTATGTAGCAAGGAATTTGAATAAATGGAGTTACAATACCGTTTGGGATGGGGGTATTCGGTAGTATTTCTCCAGCTATTCTTTCATCCCATTATATAGAATATTGTGGAGATTGAGTGGATTTTATGAGCAGTAAACAAACAATTAAGCATCACGCGATGGTATGTGGCCGGTGTGATACCTATTCGATTATTTACTGTAAGTAGATGTCACTCAAGTGACAGTAACTAGGATTATACTTACGTAAGGTGATGCTTGATGCAGAGAGAGTTTATATTCTTAGTGTAAAGAAAGTATATATGCTTAGGGTAGAGCATTGTAGATGGTTGAGTTATGGGGATGTACCCATATGTATGTTGTCTATCATAAAGTGCTTTGCAATATGATTAGGAGTTAGCGGGAACCAGATGACCGGTGCCCACCTTGGTAGCCTAATCATGGGGTCACGCCCTAGATCGGTGATGCTTTTATTGTACTAAATGCACATCGTAGGATACGAGTGAAGGGTGGAGTTGTCCTAGCCCCATTAATCATGAAGGTCAGCAGTCTGTTACCATAAGGGCATGATCCAGGTCGTGATCAATGCATAACATAGTCTTGCAGCATGATTACGACATGCGGTGGACATAGTCATGATACCAGGTTGGTAAATGAAGACCGTAGGAGTGGATCTGGGTGGTGTAGCTCTAGGCTCCTAGAGTAAGCGAGGTAGCTGTCGGTCCCCCTTCTAGTTCTACAGGATTGGTAGATGAGTACATATTATCTATATACTCCACCTAAGTACTAGAGCAGATTCAGGTGAATAACCCATGTGCTCTTGGAGATGGCGAAAAGTCATGTTGTAGTTTGACTAGGTGGTGTAACCCATACATTATGAGATCATTGGGTGGTGTAACCCATACATTATGACTTGGTTCCTATTACCATTTATTTCTACATGAGGAGACAAGATTATATCTAGATTGGTGTTCAAAATATAGTGGATTCTTATATCTTTCATCGCATATAATTTCATTGGTGGGCGGCCTATATTTTATATTGTTGATGATATTTTATAATTTTGAGATTGATATATATAGGCAACGCCATGTGCTAACCTGACTATACTTTATGATATCTCACTTTTTATTTCTTTTTGGATTTCGACTATGATTTCCGGATATGTGTCATTCACCCGTTTGACGTTAATTATGTATTTCCTGATTTGATATGATTTATATGGGTCATGACATCTTTATGCATGGTTGATATTTTGATGTTACGGGATGCATTTGAGATTGTATCTGGTAATTTGATTATGTGTATACACACACACATACATCCACCCCATACATACATTACTACATATTTATTAATATTATGGATATTATATACCCTGCATACATTGATTTAGCTATGTATATTAACCCATGATTTAGGCATAGTCTGAACGTGTGTTATTTATAATAGTTGTGTCAGTTCGAGACATTTTAGGTACATGGACAGTGAGATCAGTTTGTGTTTATTGGGCATAGAGGAGATTAGGTATTCCGTATATGTCTTATTATTTTTTATTGTATAATCCCATATATATATATTCTTATTATGTATATTGAACATACTTTGTATATAATGTTATATATTATTGCTACAATTGAGTCTGTGATCTCTGGTACTTCTATATATTGTGTATTGTTCTATCCTGGAGGCATGCATATCTATTTCTTTGTGTCGATACTGCATGCATATAAGTTATTTTTCCAATATTTAGATATATATTACTATTAGCCAAAGGAAATATTCACGTGTATACCCCATATAGTTTCATTCTTCGTATTATCTGATAGTATTACCTGTTAATACACTTAGATAGTATGGGTATAGGGTAGGGTTTTACAATTTGGTATTAGAGAAGGTTTAGAACAATACATCGTATATAAGAGACACGAGTCAAAAACTTAGATGAGACTTAGAGTCCCTATCCCTTTGGATGTATTGGGTAGTTACCATATAACTAGGGATAGCACTAGTATATAATGATTACTGTGGTAATCATCGGAGGATGTATTTGTTATTTTCTATACGTATACGATACATTGGATTTTTAATGTTGAGTGTATGAAATTATAGAATGATTGACCTTGGGTGGTTTGATATTAAATCGTTACGTTTTGATTGATTTTGATCAGAGTGCGTAGCGGAAAATCTATTTATTGGTTTACCGCTAAATGCATTAATTGTGTTTTTCTTATATTTATTGGGTTATTGCTAATAATTATGATTGAATTTGATTTACATTATTAATGGTTGAATATTTGTAAGTGTTTAACAATGATGTGAAATGGATTCAATTTTTTTATCTTTATTTGCTTACTTTCCATTAATATATGTGTTAACCCGCCTTTTGGTAAGGCCATAGGCAGGCGGATTTAACTAATTCAACTGCTCGTTCGTCGAGGCTGGTTTATGATGGATTTTGTCGACTGGATGGATGACGATCAAGCATGGATAACGATCATGATTTACAGCCAGGATTCGGCATAGTCGACGGACGAAGGTTGTTGGGTACTTGAAACTTTGGTTTCGATGAGTTGTAAGCTGCCTTGGATTTGCTTCAAGTCATATGGAGTCGAGCTTCGAGTTGTATGGATGATTTCTTCGAGTCTTCTAGGTGGCTCGGCATAAGTGGCTCTGTAACGTGGCTCGACATGGATGGCTCAGCTGTGTTAGTTGCTCGACCGTGTTGGTGGCTCATCATGGAAGGTGTTCGGCCTAGTTAGATCATGGTTCGGCCTTGGTTGTCGCTCAACGTTGTGGTTCGGTCAGGGCGGCTCGGCAGGGTGGTTCGGCACTATGGCTCGCCGAGGTGGCCCGGTTGTGGATAAGGTAACAAGGTGGCTCGGTCAAGTTGAGGGTCGGTAGTGGCGTGTGGCATGGTTGCTTCAAGTCATTCGGCTCCTAGGATGTGGGTTGGTAGGAAATATAGCTAGGTCGGCTACAATATAGTTTGGTCCCTTCATGTCACTCGACTCGTGACTTCGGATCAGCTACATGATAACCTGGGTCGACGTTAATGCATGGTTCGGCCGGATCAAGTCTTCGGGTTACTTCGAGTCCAAAGGGAATTTACTTTGAGTAGCCTTGGTGGGTTTCTTGGGTCGGTGGCATCTGGGCAGGAAGTTGGTCGAGGCTATAGGTTCTGGATCGGCCGTGGACTTAATGGGCCTCGGGTCATTTAGGAAGCCCAGTTACCTGCATTTGCCTATAAATACAGCATGCGGGTCTCTAGATTGGGGGATCTTCCTTCTGTTCTTTGGTTTTCTCTTTTCTAAGGCTAAGGCTATTCTGCCACTGTTAAACTCTAGATTGTAGCTGTAATCGATTATTATAGCAACAAAAAGGAAATTTATGAAGTGGATGTAGGCCGGAGTTAGCCGAACCACTATAAAATCCCTTGTCGTTTACTGCTTTTCTTTTTAAATTTTAGTTATTCTTCATATTAATATCCTCCATATATATTCTGTTTGTGATCTATGACTGGTATTTGGTGTTATCTCTTGAATTTGGGTGTTAGTGACCAATTTTGGCGCTAACATTTTGGTGCTTTCACCGAGAGCTCTAGCAATCAGGGATTCATAAGCTTGAAGTTTGGATATAAAGGCTTAGGAACTTGGATTTTGGAGACTATGGCAGAGCAATAAAGTAGGAGACATATGACGAAAAGAAGTCAGCAAGAGGGAAGTCAGGAGACTGCCTCTGGAGCTAATCAAGCCTCTATCTACATCTCTTGGGACGAGATGCATGTCATGATGAATTCTATGCAGGAAGAGTTGAGAAGGCAAGAGTAAATGATGCAGGCACTTTTCAAACAACTGGGACAAGCAGGAATAGCAGGAGCTACAGGAGCTCAGATGCATGGAGCTGGATCAGAAGGACTCAACAAGCAAGCAGATGGAGTGGCTCTATAGGGGGTAGCCCCCAATTAGCAAACATTTATCAATCTGGATGGATCTAGACTTGGGAGCACACCACCAGGAAATGCTGGACCAATCCATAGAGGGATACCAGATGACGCTGCATAGCCCGACGCTAATAGGAATACATGAGTACATGATGAGGAGTATGTACCGAAATTCCCTCGAGGACTTGGAGGCCAGTTAGGAAATGTAAATGGGGGGCAGCCCTTGGTAGGTAACACTGGATTGGCTGACATCATCAGGCGAACCATTCATGGAGGTCTGACAAACAGGGATTTGGAGGGAGTCAACAAAATTCCATTTATCCGGAGCATCGAGATAGTTAGGAATCCACCCGATTTCAAGCTACCCACTCTAGAAGTATACAACGGTAAGACGGATCTCACTGACCATTTGATGAGGTACACAAGGCATTTGGAAGTGCTGGGGGAATCAGAGGAGGTCATGGTTCGATGTTTCCCCTATATTTGACTGACATAGCTGCTATGTGGTTCAGACAGCTGGAGGATGGATCTATTGGAACATGGACAGAACTGGTGGACAATTTCTTATGTCATTGTCGAGTTCACATAAAAAGTCCAAAGAATGTGATGACGCTAATGTCAGTTAAGCAGAGGACGGATGAATCGCTCAGGACTTTTTTAACTCGGTTTAATGCAGCAGTTAGCTTCGGTGGATCGGGCGGATCCATTAATAGTTTTGATGGCGGTAGTGTCAGGAGTTAGAGACGATTCGGATTTTAAATCGTCATTGATACGGGATCCACCATTGGATCTTGGGGAATTCTTTCATGAAGCCGAGAGGTTTCTTCGACAAGAGAAACCATGTTTGGATATGAAGCAAAAGGAAGTAAACGTGGTTAAGGATGGAGGGCACCCCAGTGAAAACTCGAGTAAAAGCAAGGATAAAGGGAAAAGGAAGCATTGGGGAGAGCCAAAATTCTCCACTTACACAGGATTTAATGCAACATTGGAGTGGATATTCTTGGATACTCGAGATCGCCTTCCATATCGAAGTTCGGCAAGGAGGGAGCCCTCAGAACTCGAAAGGGCATCCGGAAGGTACTTTCTTTTTCATGGCCTGGACATGCATGATACTAATAGCTGCCGATATTTGAAGGATATAATTGAGGACCATGTAAGGAATGGTCAGTTGCAGCAATATGTCGGAACTCAAAACGCAGCGGTGGAACAGGAGTAGCCACCACCGACCTTGAACGACGAAGGCGCGAGGCCCAAGAATGGTGTCCGGTTGGTCATCAACTAACTGTGATGGTTTGGAATAAGTAACGAACTCCGAGAAAACGGCTAAATCACTTACTTATGTACGAGATCAGAGATAAACCTTAGGATGCTCTGAGATGATGGTTTACCGAGACGTTCAGGTTTGTGAAATCTGTTTTTTCCATTTGCACTCAGACATTAGCTTTTTCTGGTTTGGTTCTGGAGTTTGGATTGAACTCCTATTTTTTATTTGTTTTTTGATCTGGATTTTGGTTTGGACGTATGAATTTTGGTTTGGATTTTTGGTATGGATTTTTGGTTTTCCGGTTTGAATCTAGATTTTGCATTGGATTTTGACTGACTTTACGTCTGGTTTTTGGCCAGAAGGTCATCGAGTATGGATTATACTCGTCAAGGGTCCAGAGAGACCAGGATTCAGCACAGGATATAATCCCTGTATTACCTATTGGTTATTGATGCAGGTCGTCGAATATGGACTATGCTCGGCAAGGGTCCGAAGCGACCAAGATTCGGCTTAGGACTTAAGCTACGACATTACTCAACGTTCAGGGACACTAACTAGGAACACCACATTACTTGACATAGGTCGTCAGGTGTAGGTTATGCTAGGCAAGAACCCGGAGCGGCAACAGATTCGGATATTGGCTACGAACAGCTAAGGATTTGGGCATGGACCTGGAGCAGTCTCGGATTTAAATATCGACCCGGAGAGGTCATGGATGCGTTTATTGGATATGCATGGATTAGAAATCGGTTATCGGGTTCGGATGGATGTGGAATTGGATAAGGATTTAGTTACTGGATAGGAATCAGATATTGACTTGGAGCAGTCGTAGATTTGGATAAGAATATGGCAATGGAACTTGGATAAAATGGATTGGATAATGAACAGGAAAGTATGGCTATATATGACATACGGACTTCGGATACCGGGTTTGAGGCTATTCAAAACACCCCTTCCAATAGCAAGGCATGTTTTATGAGGCAAATGTTAACCCGCCTTTCGACAAGGCCATGGGCAGTTGGATTTAACTAAATTGACCACTCGTTCATCGAGGTTTGTTTACGATAGAGTTAGTCGACTTGATGGATGGACGATCAAGCATGGATAATAATCAAGGATTTACAGCCGGGATTCGGCATAGTCGATGGACGAAGGTTATTGGACACTTGGAACTTGGGTTTCATTGAGTTACAAGTTGCCCTGGATTTTCTTTGAGCCATATGGAGTCGAGCTTCGAGTTGTATGGATGATTTCTTCGAGTCTTCTAGGTGGCTCAGCAAGGTGGCTCGGCATAAGTGGCTCTGCCGTGTTAGTGGCTCGACCGTGTTGGTGGATCATCATGAAAGGTGGTTTGGCCTAGTAAAATCAAAGTTCAGCCTTCGTTGTCGCTCGGTGTTGTGGTTCAATCAGGGCGGCTCGACAAGGTGGTTGGCACTGTGTCTTGCCGAGGTAGCCCGGTCGTGGATAAGGTAACATGGTGGCTTGGTCATGTTGAGGGTCGGTAGTGGCATGTGGCATGGTTGCTTCGAGTCGTTCGGCTCCTACGATGTGTGTCGGTAGGAAATGTAGCTGGGTTGGCTACATTAAAGTTTGGTCACTTCGTGTCGTTCGGCTCGTGACTTCGGGGTCGGCTACATGATAACATGGGTCGGCGTCAATGCATGGTTCGGCTGCATCAAGTCTTTGGGTTACTTTGTGTCAAAAGGGGATTTACTTCGAGTTGCCTTGGTGGGTTTCCTGGGTCGGTAGCATATGGGCAGGAACTTGGTCGAGGCCATAGGTTCTGGATCGACCGTGGACTTAATAGTCCCTGGGTCATTCAGGAAGCCCAGTAATCTGCATTTGCCTATAAATACAGCGTGTGAATCTCTAGATTGGGGGATGTTCCTTTAGTTCTCTGGTTTTCTCTTTTCTAAAGCTAAGGCTATTCTGCCATTGTTAAACTCTAGATTGTAACTGCAATTGAGTATTACAGCAATAAAAAGAAATTTTTTGAAGTGGATGTAGGCCAGAGTTTGCCTAACCACTATAAAATCCCTTGTTTTTTAATGCTTTCCTTTTTAATTTTAGTTATTCTTCATATTAATATCCTTCACATATATTCTATCCGTGATCTGTGATTGGTCTTTGGTGCTATCTCTTGGATTTGGGTGGTAGTGACCTATTTTGGCGCTAGCAATATGTATAAGGTGTTTGTTTGGTATTATATAATTACTGAAATGGTTATTGTTTATAAAGGATATTTGAAAATGTTTTGATAAACGAGTGTTTGTTATAGAAAAGATTTTTGACACACACACCCATATATACACACACACTTGTATAGTTGTTGGAATATGTTTAACTGAAATATTATGAAAAAATATGGTATTTTCTTAAGCTTGATATAAACTAATAATTCTTTTATAAAGGCAAAATGTTAATAGATTCGTACAAATAATATAATAGAAAGTTATGAAATGAACCGTGTTAATCTGTTCATTGAGTGCTTTAAGATTTCTGGTTGATGCGAGTGCACACATATGCAATAGTGATTTTAGTAAGAAATATCAATCCTAGTTTTGGAAACATTGAATTTTATAGTCAGATTAAGGTATTTTTATTATATATAACAATGAGAGTTTTGCAACAAAATACTGTTTTAAAAGAACCTGTTTAAGATGTTTTGAAATAAAGAAATATATTGAAAATTCATTTTTGAATTTGAGGCTATAATTGAATAGATTATAATTTATTAATATTTGGAATTAATTTGTAGGTTTCGGGATATTATGATTACATGGCTATAAATTATTTAATATGGTTTAGATATCTTGATATTAAGTATATAAGGATTTATTAATATTGTATTGACTTTCATAATCAAGTATTATATTAAAATATTATGGACTTGTGTGGGTTTATAAAGTTAATATGAAAGAAATTTTTGGAAATGTAAATAAATATGTATAAATTAATGAATATTGTATAGTATATTTTTTTTCCATTAAGGAATCCTTTTGAGTACGAATATTATTAATCAATGGAAAAATCGAGTTTGGGAGATTTTATTTTCAAAATGAAAACTTAATTTGGAAAATATTTATTTTATAAATTCATGTGAAGTATTTGTATAGTTGATGTTAATCAAAGAGAAGCGTTTTGTTTAAGATAAAGTGTTTTTGGATTAATATTTTGAAATTTAGTTTGAAGTAAAGTTATTCTGATGGAAAAGATTTTATGAGTGAAGTTTAAACGAAGATTGCGGGGCTTTTTTATGATTATTTGATATGCATTTAAATGTAAATTGATAATGGAGTTACCAGCTTTATTGTAAATTCCTCCTAAGAAATTATGTGGATGCAATTTGATTAAGGGAAGTATGTGACAACCCTGTTTTTAGGGGTAATTAATAAAAGTAAATAATAATTATTTAAGTATGTAATATTTTTAAATTTTAAAAAGAATAATTTTTGATTCAATAAAGGACATTAAAAATTTATAATAAGGTAGTTAATGATGTATTTAAATGGTTTTGAGAATAATTATTTGTTTAAGAGATTCTGAAATAATTTAGTTTGGAAATTTTTATTAAATGGGTTTAAAATGTGAATATTAGGTATTTAAATTAAAATTAAAATTAGTTAAAATATGAAAAACAAATCTTATAGAATTCTATAATGTTGAGCAAATAATTAAATCTTGTTGATATAAATTTTAATTGGGATTTTATAGTAATATGTTTTAAATGAAAAATAAAATAAAAATAGTTTTATAAAAGAAATGAAAATAAAGAACGTAATGAATATTTAGTTATTTCTAAGCGCCACTCTCAAGCCCAAAACTTCTCCACCCTTATACCTAGATGTTTGTGTTTAGACAATTCATCTTCTCTTATAAATATACTCAAATGCTAACTTTCTTCATTTTGCGAAAATCAAACATTCCACCCATATTCCGTCACTTTAAAAATTAAAATACAAGCCAAGTAAATTCTATAAATTCCCATGTTATAATATGTGCCTCTCAACACCAATATACACTTATGCAAGGAGTGAATTTGGAGTTGGTTACCATGTTGCATTTTAGATGCGTGCGATTAGAGAGAAGAAGAAGAAGAAGAAATGTAGTGTACGGGTGAGTAATCGCACTCACAAATCCATTTTTATATCATTTTAATCTTTGCATATGATGTGTTTGAGTTGCTACTTGTTTAAATATGTTGTTTGTGCATCGAATTGGATGAAATGTTTGATGGTGGAGGAGATGATCGCCTTAATTGATGATCATTCACAAAGTTTTGCATACGACCAGTCGACCACGTAGGGCTACCTGTCGACCGCTTACGGTCAAATGGTGGTATCACCGGTCATGCACAAATTGTGTGTGTCTGTGTGTTTTGTTTAATTATTATATTATATCATATATATTTAATTAATAACTTGTATAAATAATAATGTATATAAATAAAAAGGCATTTTTAGTATATTGTTAAATTTAATTAGAGAAAAAGTTATATTTCATAATAATTATTATTCCTTTAATTTAGATATTGACTATGTAACGACCCAGAATTTGACCACCTCCAAATATAACATTTAAAGTGATCTTAAACATAAAATATATAATATTTATGATTCAAATAATATTAGATAAGATTTGGAAAGAGAAGTATAAGTAGTAACATTTGTTTATATTGACAAAAGTGACAAAATGCTGATTTCAGAAAAGTAAGTTTCAATGGTTAAATAAATTATTTTAATTTATTTATAAGTGTTTATATTTTTGAATAGCATTGTAAAAATTTATTTTTAAATTTTTTTTACATAAATAATTAGTTTAACAAAAAGGTTAAACTTTGACCGTAAAATATGTCGATAAAAAACACTATTTCTGACCAAAACAAATTAGCACAACGTTCTAGCAACAAGACCACTTTGCAACTTTATATAACATGTTTACAAAACTATAATACACTTTACATTTATCATATGAAGACAAAAATGAAATTTTGAAAAGTTAATTTTATTAAATAAAAGAAAACGACACGATTTGACAACTTTTAATTAAAATAAGATTTCTAAACATAATCATTACTAAAAATATCCTAACATATCTTCTCTATTTAATGCCTAAAGTCTTGTCCTGTATGGAAAAATATAAAAAAGGATTTTGTGCATTTTCTAATTAATAAAAAAGGTACAACATCATTACTACTTCAAATCCAAGGATCTTATCATCATTAATGCAAGTCTCTTCATGCATGGAAACTAAGCAAAATTACATTTAAACATTTTGTAAATTAATAAAAAGAAGCAAACATCATTACCTTAAGTACATGAATCAAATCGTAACATCTTTCACCATAAATGCATTTCTTATCATGCTAAGCAAAAGCCAAAACGTAGAAAAAGGGTATTTTAGTCATTTTCCCTTCCACACTCAAGTATAAATAAGCATGCATACCTTCCATTATTTCACACTTCATTCCTTACTTCCTTCTTTTTCTTCATCTCCATATCCATAGCTTCCATCTCTATTTATAGGTAAAATAATATAAAATAAAATAAAATAAAAGGAAAAAAACATACCTCAAAACTCCACAAAACCACAACCTCCTCTCCCTTTCAATTCGGCCATACCCCTCCCTCCATATCCATGGCCACACACCACCTTCACCTTCGCCCAAGGCCTTGGCCGAGAGCACTAAGGAAGAACGGAAGAGGATCGAAGGCTCCGCAGCAAGAAAAAAGAAGGAAGTGCTGTCAAAATCGATTAGTGAATCTACGAAAAAGTTTGGTGGAGTGGAACTAATTGCAAGTACTCATATTTAAAGTTACTAATTTCTAAAAATATTTCAAGTTAATAACATGAAAAGTTTAGTATATGTTGGATGATTTAATGGATGATAACTTGGTTGATATTATGGTCGATTATATATTTGTGATATGGATGATATCTTGGTTTGATAAATGATAAGAAAAATGGTTAGTAATTATCAATGGAAATTAAATTCATATAAATATGTGTATGGAAAGTATATAGCTTCTTAATGATTTTAAAATATCTAAAAAGAGTTGAAAATGATACAATATTATGATATAAAATGAAATGAAGAAATGAGTCTGAAATACAAAAATATTATTTAAAATATGTTTAAAATGATTTATATATGTTTTATAAAAATTTAAAAATGTTTCAATAAAGTCTGAAAAGAAATGGAAAAACAAGTCAAAAAAGACGCGTCGCGTAACGGTAGTTTGCGACTACGCGCCGTAGAAGTTAAAATAAATATTTAAAGTGGAATACAGCTCGGAATCATTCGAGATAAGAATTTTCTGGACCATTATATCCATAATCTTCCAAAAAAGAAAGAAATTCAAGAATTTATTAAGTAGATTTTACAATATGTCCAAAACAATTTTCTAAAAACATCTCGGTTTTATAGTTCAGAATTCGAAAAGGAATTTCTTTTAAAATGACATTTTTAAATGGATTAAAAATATGAATTAAATTCTAAAAATCTTTTAAAAGATATTTAAGTTGAAAATATAAATTTTTAAATGATATAAAAGTGGTTTTGAATAATATAGCTTTTAAAACACTATTTGCAACGCTTTTCGCAGAAGTTTTAAATAACATTTGAAGTGTAGTTTTAAACTTAACAATCCTTTCCCAAATTTGTTGTGAATGATTTTAAAAAATAATTAAGCATTTTAAAGATGGTTTGGAAGTTTTAATAACTGTTTGAGTAAATGGTTAAGAGAAATTATTTATAATACTTAAGTAAAAAGTGAAGAATATTGAATATAATAATAATCTGAGTATGCAGAAACGACTAGTACATTTCTCTCGCCTGTGAGAGCTAAACGGTAAAACAAGTTGTGTAACTAAGGTTAGGAATGGAGCAAGCAGTGCTCTGAACTTACCTGGCCTTTGCTTTTTCTTTTCGACGAAGGGTGGAACGGATCGAAAGAAAAGCCGGAATGCTCTAAAAGATCATATTTAAGTTTTTCATAGATAAAAAGATACAAATTTTAGAATATTAATTAACCACTCAACATCTTTTTATCGATCATTAGTACAACGGAACCGGGATCGGATTTGGAAGATTCCTATTCGAATAACAAGGATCGGATTTTGGTGATTCCTATCCGAAAACCCCTTCAAACTAATTTTCGAAATAATACATATTGAAGACAAAGATCTTCAAGATGTAGGATTACTTGCCACTAGTTCATCGAGGTGAAATTTACCATATCTAGGGTGGCAGTAGTGCCCTGTTATGAAAATCTTTGATTTGCAAGAATATGATACGAAGATAAGAAAGAATTCTTGAAATAAAGGAACAAACTGAAAAGAATATATCTAAGAAAGATATTTGATCTAAATAAAGGATGAAGTAATCGATTGATGATTGATGATTGATAATCATATGTGAATTTAACATCTTTTTCATCGATGATTGGCTTTAAAGGAACCGGGGTCAGATTTGGGTGATCCCTATCGGAAGACCACTTCGAACCAATGTATATGTTCGGAAGTGAAGACATGTTGAAGATTATGATTGTTGAAGACAGAAGATATTTGTAGCAGAAGGAATGCTTATTGACAATCTCTGGGTCGCTCCCAATTTAGAGATATTTATTGCAGTGGTCCTATCGTGTTTGAAATTTTCGGATTGCAAGGGCTTCTCGCCTAGTTATGTTCGAGGAAAGTGCCTTCGGTTTCGTTCAGTCCTAGAACGAACTTGTATGGATGTCTGTTTGACATTGTATTCTAAGTCACATTTGAGTGGTTTCTATAAAAGTATATTAGTTGGTAGCGGAGGAGGCAACTTCTTTTAGCTTAACACCCTTTCACAAGACATACGAGCTTAGGAAGTTATGCTTTTCTTGAAATCAAACATGTGACGTGGAATGACAAGGTGGCATTCAAAGTGGAACCTGTTATGATCAAAGCGTGGTTTTGTATGAAAAGCATGGCTTTTTCTAAGTTGAGCATAGGCTCACTAGCCTCAAATCCTGGAAGATGATATGGGAAACTATGTGGTTTGACAGACACAAACTCGGGATAAGTAAGTATGTATGGTGGTGTCCAATACATTGGGCCATTTGGGGGAAACACCCCTCGAGGCATTTATCGCCCCATTTTGATAAAGTGGTTAGCTTGAGAAAAGTAGAATACTACCGGTTATCAGTAGTAGTGTAGCGAGTATAGTTCCAAGTGACTTGCTTGAGAAAAGCAATTATCGCACCTCAGGAACTATGTTTGTTATACATGGATTGGAGAAAGAAAAAAGCCACTAGTTCCTTATCATGTTGGAAATCCATCTCCAATACGAGCTTTACGGTTTTTTTAAGTCCCAACATAGCTGTAATGCTTTGCTAACATTTCAGCTATCCTATTTTGGTATCATTTATTCCATTCTGGTATATTCCGTTGACCCAGTACGGATATATTCCTTTAAACTTAGTCCGGATATTGATACCTTACTTGAATAAGTATATTTGAAAGGTGTTTTTAAAAGAAGGTCATTAAAGATAATATCAAATGATTTGATATAAAGTATTTTGGTTATCATAAGGTAAAAACCTGTCCGTATTTATGTGTGGGCGTGGTCCTTCTTTTCAAAGGTTTTGACAACGTCGTCATTTTAAATTTCAAGTATTTCACGCTGGTTTATCAAGCCTGATTTGGGTACTTTAAATACTCAGGTAAGATCCGAGTAGTTTCAGGTTTAGCTGAAGACACTTGGAGTTTCCAAAGGAGAGCTGGAGATCTTCATCATCGTATGGGCGTATTCTATTATCTGCTACATCTATTGTATTTGTATTATTATTTTTAGCATTTGTAAATACATATGTTTATAACTGTCCAAGTTGAATCTAGGTAAGACTCTGATATTGTATTTTAAATTTTTCCGCTATAAAGATTATTATTGAAATAATATATGTTATTCCATTCATGTGAAATTCTGTCCTCTCTTTATTTTCTTTTTCACCCCCTAAAGATCCATCTTTTCATTCAATTTGGGTTGTACATGTGTGGTTTATTGTCGACTCAAAGGGTATGGAAAAGCGGGCCTTTACATTTGGTATCAGAGCTGAAGGTTAAGCGAGAACCTTGGCTTTAGTGGGGTAAAGACTCATCAAAGATAGGGTTAGTAATACTCTAGGATGAGTAACTCATTAGAGATAGGGTTAATAGCATCCTAGAATGTGTTTGAGTGTATTATATATATATATATATATATATATATATATATCTGTGTGTGTGTGTGTATGAGTGCGTATTTTTTATTGGATATAAAAAAATTTGTGTATCGGTTGAGCGATTTATAAATTCTGGTTGATATGGGAAGTACAACCGTATTGATAGGTATTTCTAAACTCTTAACAAGGCACATTGACTCACTGTTTTAAAAGGATTATATTTTCAATATAAAGAATATATTTTGAAAAGTTACATAGTTAGAAATGAAAGATCAAAATATTTAAATATGAACATTTTTTGAATAGAATTTCACAGTTTGACTATAAGATCGAAAGGAAAGCCCGGATGCTCTAAAAGATCATATTTAAGTTTTTCCAAGATAAAAAGATACAAATTTTAGAATATTTATTAGCCACTCAACATCTTTTTATCGATGATTAGTACAAAGGAACAAGGATCGGATTTGGATGATTCCTATTCGAAAAACAAGGATCGGATTTTGGTGATTCCTATCCGAAAACTCCTTCAAACTAATTTTCGAAATGATACATATTGAAGACAAAGATCTTCGTGATGTAGGATTACTTGCCACTAGTTCATCGAGCTGAAATTTACCATATCTAGGGTGGCAATAGTGCCCTGTTATGAAAATCTTTGATTTGCAAGAATATGATATGAAGCTTAGAAAGAATTCTTTGATTAGGATTTAATGAATGATTTGGGAATATTTTCCGTAAGTTAAAATTTATACCTTGAAAATAAGAAATAATTGATTAAGATTTAATGAATTATTTGGAAAGGTTTTCCTAAGTAAAAGAGAAAATGATTGGAATTATTCTAAGATCTAAAGAGGTTTAATAAATCAAATGATTTGATAAATGAGGCTTAATGATTCCATATACTCTTAAATAAATGGAACAAACTGAAAAGAATATATCTAAGAAAGATATTTGATCTAAATAAAAGATGAAGTAATTGATTGATGATTGATAATCATATGTAAACTTAACATCTTTTTTATCGATGATTGGCTTTAAAGGAACCGGGGTCAGATTTGGATGATCCCTATCCGAAAACCACTTCGAACCAATATATACCTTCGGAAGTGAAGACATGTTGAAGATAATGATTATTGAAGACAGAAGATTTTCGTAGCAAAAGGACTGCTTATTGACAATCTTTGGATCGCTCCCAATTTGGAGACATTTATAGCAGTGGTCCTGTCGTTTTTGAAATCTTCGAATTGCAACGGCTTCTTGCCTAGTATTGGTCGAGGAAAGTGCCTTCGGTTTCGTTCAGTCCCAGAATGAACTTGTATGGATGTCTGTTTGACATTGTATTCTAAGTCACTTTTGAGTGGTTTCTATAAAAGTATATTAGTTGGTGGCGGAGAAGGCAACTTCTTTTAGCTTAACACCCTTTCACAAGACATATGAGCTTAGGAAGTTATACTTTTCTTGAAATCAATCATGTGACTTGGAATGAAAATGTGGCATTCAAAGTGGAACCTATTATGATTGAAGCATGGTTTTGAATAAAAAGTGTGGCTTTTTCTAAGTTGAGCATAGCCTCGCTTGCCTCAAATCCTGGTAGATGATATGGGAAACTATGCGGTCTGACAGACATAAACTCGGGATAAGTAAGTATGTATGGTGGTGTCCAATACATTGGGACATTTGGGGGAAAACACCCCTTAAGGCATTTATCGCCCCATTTTGAAAAAGTGGTTAGCTTGAGAAAAACAGAATACTACTGGTTATCAGTAGTAGTGTAGCGAGTATAGTTCCAAGTGACTTGCTTGAGAAAAGCAATTAAAGCACCTCGGGAACTATGTTTGTTATGCATGGATTGGAGAAAGAAAAAACCACTAGTTCCTTATCATGTTGGAAATCCATCTCTAATACGAGCTTTAGGGTTTTGATTTTAGTCCCAAGGTAGCTGTAATGCTTTGCTAACATTTCAGCTATCCCATTTTGGTATCATTTATTCCGTTCTGGTATATTCCTTTGACCCAGTCCGGATATATTCCTTTACACTTAGTCCGGATATTGATACCTTATTTGAATAAGTAAATTTGAAAGGTGTTTTTAAAAGAAGGTCATTAAAGATAATATCAAATGATTTGATATAAAGTATTTTGGTTATCATAAGGTAAAAACCTGTCTATATTTATGTGTGGGCGTAGTGTTATGAGATACCCTTCTTTTAAAAGGTTTTGACAACATCGTCATTTTAAATTTCAAGTATCTCACGCTGGTTTATCAAGCCTGATTTTGGTACTTTAAATACTCAGGTAAGATCTGAGTAGTTTCAGGTTTAGCTGAAGACACTTGGAGTTTCCAAAGGAGAGTTGGAGATCTTCATCATCATATGGGTGTATTCTATTATCTGCTACATCTATTGTATTTGTATTATTATTTTCAGCATTTGTAAGGACATATGTTTATAACTGTCCAAGTTGAATCTAGATAAGACTCTGATATTGTATTTTAAAATTTTCCATTATAAAGATTATTATTGAAATAATATATGTTATTCCATTTGTGTGAAATTCTATCCTGTCTTTATTTTCTTTTTACCCCCTAAAGATCCATATTTTCATTCAAGTTGGGTTGTATATGTGTGGTTTATTGTCGACTCAAAGGGTACGGAAAAACGGGCCTTTACATTTGGTTTAGAGCTGAAGGTTAAGTGAGAACCTTGGCTTTAGTGGGGTAAAGACTCATCAAAGGTAGAGTTAGTAATACCCTAGGATGAGTGACTCATTAGAGATAGGGTTAATAGCATCCTAGAATGTGTTTGAGTGTATTATATATATGTGTGTGTGTGTGTGTGTGTGTGTGTGTATGAGTGCTTATTTTTTATTGGATATAGAAATATTTTGTGTATCGGTTGACGATTTATAAATTCTGGTTGATATGTGAAGTACAACCGTATCGATAGGTATTTCTAAACTCTTAACAAGGCACATTGACACACTGTTTTAAAAGGATTATATTTTGAATATAAAGAATATATTTTGAAAAGTTATATATTTAAAAATGAATGATAAAAAATTTTAAATATGAACATCTTGTGAATAGAATTTCACTTTTTGACTATAAGATCTTTCATAAAGATAATCGATAAATAAGAAATCTGATAAGGAAATTAAGATCTATAATAGTTATTCCAAAATAAGAAATTAAGAAATGATAATGTTAAGTTACTATCATAAATTGATCAACTGTGTGATTTAAAAGTTTAAATACAAATACCTTATGAACTAAATTTTATGATTTGACTATAAGGTGTTTGATTATAAGATTTATTTAAAGAATGAACATATAAATATATAATAGAAAATGATTGTGTAAAAATATAAATATAAAAGGAATGAGAATTCAAATTCGAGTAAAAGAATTATGGAAAATTAAATGAAGTTAATTAACATAAGATAAATTTATAAAGAGAATTTATAAAATAGGTTTAATAAAAAAAATTAATCTCTAAAGGATTTTGAAAATGGTATTATTTCAGATAAAAAGAGGTATTTTATGATAACTAGTTCGATTGGCTCGAAAACGAACAAAAAATGGGCAAGAGATGTGTTCGAATGGTAAACACTTCTCTTAAGTATTACTATTCTTGTTAAGAGGATATATGATACTATTGCTAGTACCTAGTTTCTTGGTATTGTTTGGAGTTACTCGATCTATATAATTTTATTAAATTAAAGAAATAATGTGAATCATTAATTAATAAATTGTTTAGTAATCTTTATAAAAGAGTTTAAACCAAATATAAATTAGGATCGCTAATTGATAAAATAAAGCGGAATTTCCAACGATTTTAGACAATCAAAAATTTCCAAATCATACCCAACTCAAAGCCAAGAAACTGATGAAAAGTTTTGATAAAAGGTTGGGAAATATTTTGAGTAATTGAAATTAGATAAGTATAATTTATAAATGTGATTTATATATAGAAAGGATTAAAAAACCGAGGATTAGGAAATTTAAATATCGGTAATTTTGAATTTGTTTTCCAAAGCTAGATTTTTTTATAGTTCAGAAGAAGAAAAGAAATAATAAGAAAATTTTATCTCTACAATTAATAAAGAGAATTCGGTGAATAGGATTTGCACGGTGTTTATTTGAAATTCCAAATATACTCTACCATCCATCAATAGGATCTCACCAACGATTTGCAACCTTTAGCAACCATTACCTTTTCGATCAATTAATGGAATTTCACTATTAATTTATTATATCCAACACAACTAACATAACTGCTTGAAATAAAGGTGTTGTGACCCCCAAAGCTTTCACGTTTATAGCAGACACTTGTCCATTAATTATTTTATTGAATAAAAAAGTATATTATTCTAACTATTAGATGCATGTACGTGCAATATATACAAGTTATAATAAAGATAAATTATCTTTTGAGTAAAAAATGGTTCCTTTGGAATATTTTCCTTTAATAAAAATATTTGGAAATAAATAATTAATGGTATTATATAAAGAAGCACCTTTATAAAATGTTTGAACTTAAGATAAAAGTTTTAATTAAAAGTTTTTGAAAGTTAACAAATACATATATGATATGTAGATCATTTCGTCGCACAAATCTTGATCTAAGATTCGAGTTTGGGACTTTGAGGTGTTTACACCAGTCCATAAAAGAATTTATCACTCGATTCTTAATGGTGAACATTGATTAGGGGTTATGGTTTGTTACTTGAGTTTTCTATCATAGTTGAGAGCTATGCAACGAAAGAAAGGGTTTTTGCGTAAATAGCCTGATTAGAGTCCACACTACAGGATCGAGGGATCGATACTAGTTCGAAAGAAAAGTTGTGGATTCGAATAGAATATCGAATATGATATTTCATACAAATAATCTATGTATATCATACTGAATTAAGTTTGTAAGATAAATATTTTGGGCAAATTTTTTTTTTGAGAAATTTCGAGACGAAATTCTTTTAAGTAAGGGAGAATGTAACGAATCATAATTTGACCACCTCCAAATATAACATTTAAAGTGACCTTAAATATAAAATATATAAGATTTTATAATTCAAATAATATTAGTTAGGATTTGGAAAGAGAAGTATACACAAAAAAAGTAACATTTGCCTATATCGACAAAGCGAAAGTTTGCTGATTTTAGAAAAGTAAGTTTCGAAGGTTAAATAAATTAGTTTAAGTATTTATAAGTTTTTATATTTTTAAATAGCATTGTACAAGTTTATTTTTAAATCTAGTTTACATAAATAAATAGTTTAACAAAAATGTCAAATTTTGACGGTAAAATACGTCGATAAAAAACAATATTTCTAACCGAAACAAGTTAGCACAACGTTCTAGCAACAAGACCACTTTGCAACTTTATACTACATGTTTACAAACTATAATACGCTTTACATTTATCATATAAAGATAAAAATGAAATTTTTGAAAAGTTATTTTTATTAAATAAAAGAAAAAGACATGATTTGACAACTTTTAATTAAAATTAGTTTTATAAACATAATCATTACTAAAAAAGCTAACAAATCTTCTCTCACTAATGCCTAACGTCTTATCATGTATGGAAAAAGAGCAAAAAGGATTTTGTATAATTTCTAATTAATAAAAAAGGTACAACATCATTACTATTTAAAATCCAAGGATCTTATCATCATTAATGCAAGTCTCTTCATGCATGGAAACTAAGCAAAATTATATTTAAACATTTTTTAAATTAAAAAAAGAGGAAAACATCATTACCTTAAGTACTTGAATCAATTCATAACATCTTTCATTATAAATGCACTTCTTATCATGCCAAGAAAAAGTCAAAAAGTAGAAAAAGGGTATTTTAGCCATTTGCCCTTCCAAACTCAAGTACAAATTAGCATGCATACCTTCCATTCTTTCACACTTCATTCCTTACTTCCATCTTCACGCTTCTTCTTCATCTCCATATCAATGGCTTCTATCTCTATTTTCTAGCAAAAAATAATATAAAATAAAAATAAAAGGAAAAGAAAGCGCACCTCAAAACTCCATAAAACCACCACCTCCTCTCCTCATCATTTCGACCGTACGCCCACCCTCCATCTCCACGACCGTACACCACCTTCAACTCCATCCAAGGCCATGGCCGAGAGCATTAAGGAAGAACAGAAGAGGTTCAAAAGCTCTGGAGCAAGGAAAAGAGAAGGAAGTACTATAGGAATCGATTTGCAAATATATGAAAAAGTCTGGTGGAGTGGAACTAATTGTGAGTACTCATATTTGAAGTTACTAATTTATAAAAATATTTCAAGTTAATAACATGAAAAGTTTAGATGTTGGATGATTTAAGGGTGATAACTCGGTTGATATTATGGTTGATTATATGTTGTGATATGGATGATAACTTGGTTTGATAAATGATAAGAAAAATGGTTAGTAATTATAGTTAATTCAATGGAAATTAAATCCACATAAATATGTATATGAAATTTATTTAGCCTCTTAATGATTTTAAAATATCTAAAAAGAGTTGAAAATGATATAATATTATAATATGTAATGAAATGAAAAATGAGTTTGAAATATAAAAATATTGTTTAAATTGATTTATGTATGTTTTATGAACATTTAAATGTGTTTCAATAAAGTTTGAAAAGAAATGGAAAAACAAGTCCAAAACAGGCGCGTCGCGTAGCGTTAGTTCGCGATTTCACGCCGTAAAAGTTATATAAGTATACAAAATGGAATATAGCTCGAAATCACTCGAGATAAGAATTTTATTGACTATTATATCCAAAGTTTCCCAACAAAGAAAGAAAATCAAGAATTCATTAAGTAGATTTTAAAATATGTCCAAAACAATTTTCTAAAAACATGGCGGTTTCGCAGTTCGAAATCCAAAAAGGGATTTCTTTTAAAAAGATATCTTTGAACGGATTAAAAATATGAAATAAATTCTAAAAATCTTTTAAAAGATATTTAAGTTGAAAAGATGGATTTCTAAATGATATAAAAGTGGTTTTGATTAATATAGCTTTTAAAACACTATTTGCAATACTTTTCGCAACGCTTTTAAACAACTTTGAAGTGTAGTTTTAAAGTTAACAATTCTTTCTCAAATTTTTGTAAATGAGTTTAAAAGAATAAAAAAGTATTTCAAAGATGGTTTGGAAGTTTTAATAAGAGTTTGAATAAATGGTTAAGAGAAATTGTTTGTAACACTTAAGTAAAAAGTGAAGAATATTGATATAATAATAAACTGAGTATGTGGAAATGATTAGTACATCCCGCCTATGAGACCTAAACGATAAAACAAGGTGTGTAACTAAGGTTATAATTGGAGTAACCAGTTCTTTGAACTTATCTGGCTTTCGCTTTATCATTTAGACGAGGGGTGGAACAGATCGAAAGGAAAACCCAGATGCTCTAAAAGATCAAATTTAAAATTTTCTAGGATAAAAAGAAATAAATTTCAGAATATTTATAAACCGATTAATATATTTTTATCGATGATTATTACAAAGGAACTAGGATCGGATTTGGGTAATTCCTATCTGAAAAACCAGGATCGGATTTGTGTGATTTTTATCCGAATATCCCTTCAAACTAATTTTCGAAATAAAAATATATTGAAGACAAATATTTTCATGATGTAGGACCACTTGCCACTAGTCCCTCGAGGTGAAATTTAACATATCTAGGGTCGCAGTAGTGCTCTGTTATGAAAATCTTCGATTTTCAAGTGATTCGAAGTTAAGCAAGAATTCTTTGATTAAGATTTAATGAAAGTTTTGGGAGTATTTTCCTATGTTAAAAGTTATAACTTGAATATAAGAATTCTTTTATAAGATTGAATTATTTGGAAATGTTTTCCTAAGTAAAAGAGAAAATTATTGGAATTATTCCAAGTTCTAAAAAGAGGTTTAATAAATCAAATGATTCGATAAATAAGGCTTAATGATTCCATATAGTCTTGAAAGAAATGGAATAAATTGAAAAAAAATATCTAAGAAAGATATTTGATCTAAATAAAAGATGAAGTAATTGATCGATGATTGATAATCACATATGAACTTAACATCTTTTTATCGATGATTGGCTTCGAAGGAACCGAGGTCGGATTTAGGTGATCCCTTTTCAAAAACCACTCTGAACCAATGTATACGTTCGGAAGTGAAGACATGTTGAAGATGATGATTATTGAAGACTGAAGGTCTTCATAGTGGAAGGAATGCTTGTTGACATTCTCTGGGTCACTCCCAATATAGAGACATTTATAGCAGTGGTCCTGTCGTGTTTAAATCTTCGGAGTGCAAGGGTTTCTCGCTTGGTAATGGCCGAAGAAAGTGCCTTCGGTTTCATTCAGTCCCAGAACAAACTTATGTGGATGTCTATTTGACATTGTATTCTAAATCACATTTGAGTGGTTTCTATAAATGTATATTAATTGGTGGCTGAGAAGGCAACTTCTTTTAGCTTAACACCGTTTCATGAAACATACGAGCTTAGGAAGTTATACTTTTCTTTAAATCAGTCATGTGACATGGAATGACAATGTGGCATTCAAAGTGGACCTATTATGATCAAAGCGTGGTTTTTTATGAAAAGTGTGGCTTTGTCTAAGTTGAGCATAGCCTCAGTAGCCTCAAATCCTAGAAGATGATATGGGAAACTATGTGGCCTGACGGACACAAACTTGAGATAAGTAAGTATGTATGGTGGTGTCCAATACATTGGGCCATTTGGGGGAAAACAACCCTCAAGGCATTTATCGCCCCATTTTGATAAAGTGGTTAGCTTGAGAAAAGCAGAATACTACTGGTTATCATTAGTAGTGTAGCAAGTATAGCTCCAAGTGACTTGCTTGAGAAAAGCGATTAATGCATCGCGGGAGCTATGTTTGTTATGCATGGACCGGAGAAAGAAAAAAGCCACTAGTTCCCTATCATGTTGGAAATCAAACTCCAATATGAGCTTTACAGTTTTGATTTTAGTCCCAAAATAGCTGTAATGTTTTGCTAACATTTCATCTACCCCTTTTTGGTATTATATATTTCGTCCGGTATATTCCCTTGACCCAGTCCGGATATATTCCTTTAAACTTAGTCCGGATATTGATACCTTATTTGAAAGGTATTTTTAAAAGAAGATCATTAAAGATAATATCAAATGATTGATATAAAGCATTTTGGTTATCATAAGGTAAAAACCCATCCGTATTTATGTGTGGCGTGGTCGTATGTGATACCCTTCTTTTCAAAGGTTTTGATAACATCATCATTTTAAATTTCAAGTATCTCATGCTGGTTTATCGAGCCTGATCCGGGTATCTTTAATACTCGGGTAAGATCCGAGTATTTTCTGGTTTAGCTGAAGACGCTTGGAGTTTCCAAAGGAGAGCTGGAGATCTTAATCATCATATGGGCATATTCTATTATCCACTGAATCTATTGCATTTGTTTTATTATTTCAATATTTGTAAGGACAAATGTTTATAACTATCCAGTCTGAATCTAGGTTAGACTCTGATATTGTATTTGAAAATTTTCCACCGTAAAGATTATTATTGAAATAATATATGTTATTTTCATTCGTGTGAGATTCTGTTCTGTCTTTGTTTTTTTTGTACCCCCTAAAGACCCGTCTTTTCATTCAGTTTGGGTTGGACATGTATGGTTTGTTGACGACTCAAAGGGTATGGAAAAACATGCCTTTACAGACTATTTAATAAAAATTTAATTTTTGATTTTTAGTAAATCTGTAAAAAATCCTATAAAATTCTAAAATTATGTAAAGTGGTTTCAAATTTATATTTAAAAATTTTCAAAATACATTTTATGAAATTCTGAATATAATTAAAGTTTTAAAAAATGTATTTTATGGATTTAGAATATGATATAACGACTTGGATGTTATGAAATTATTTAAAAAATAATATCTTGTTATAGAAAATTTTGGAATAACCATTATGAGTAATATTTAGTTTTGCAAACTATTTTTGGGTTATCAAAAGAAAGAAATGATTGTTTTAATTTTATTGATGAGTATTAAATTACTATTTTATTTTACAAAGATTGAGAAATTTGTTATTTATTGTATAGAACATATTCTATTTGAGCCTAATTAATTATCTTGTTAATTCTAGTATATATATTTATTATCCATTTCTAAGTATTTATTTTGTTATATTAGATTTTATATTTCGATTGACTTATTATGGAATATTGATTTGTTTGTTTTATACGTTCACACACATGTTATTGATAGAAGACTTAATCAATTGTGGAATAATGGAATTGATATTTATGATGCGTTTAGTAGGACCTTTTTCAATTTAAGTGCAATTTTACTATGGAAAATAAATGATTTTCCGAACTATGGAAATCTTGCAGGATGTTGTGTGAAAGGCGAAAGCTTGTCCATTATGTGGTGTAATAACGCATCATCGATGGTTAAAACATAGTCGAAAGATTGTTTATATGAGACATAGAAGATTTCTAGATCCTTCACATCCATGGAGTAAACATAAAACTTGGTTTGATGACACCGTAGAGAAAGGTAACAAGCCTAGAATTTTAACTGGAAGAAACATTTCTATAGTTTTGAAAGGCTTTCCAAATGTTTTTGGAAAAAATAAGAATAATGAAACCAAAAAGTGGGAGGTCTACAAGAAGTTAAATATGAGGTTGAGTACGAAGATGACAAGTAAAAAGAGGAAGAGTAAACACAATAAAAAAGATGAAGATGATGAGCAAAATGACTTGTTAAGTTGGGAAAAAAGATCAATCTTCTTTGATTTTCCATATTAGAAGGTTAGTATTTAAATTATACTTTCTTCTCATTGGCCTAACAATAAAAAAATTATCTCATCGAACCGTTATATTATTGATATTTGTAGGAACTTCCCTTGCGGCATAATTTAGATGTAATGCATATGGAGAAAAATGTTGCTGAAGGCTTATTAGGCACAATGTTGCATGATAATAAATCGAAAGATGGAAATAATTCCAAAAAGGATTTGGAGGATTGGAGGATTTGACAAAGTCTTTATGTGCAACCTCGTGGAAATAGAACATATCTTCGACCAGCTCCACATACGTTGCCTTTTTCTGAAAAAAAATATTTTGTAAAAGATTATAGGATTTTAAGGGTCCTAATGGTTATTGCTCTAATTTCAAAAGATTTGTATCTTTAGAAGACTGCAAATTTAGTGGTTTGAAGTCTCATGATTATCATGTTCTAATGCAACAATTATTATCTGTTGCAATTAGAGGATTACTACCAAAGAATGTCAGAACAACATTAATTCGTCTATGTTCTTTTTGCAATAAAATATGTCAATGTATTCTTGAACGAGAAAAGTTGCGGCTACTTGATGATGAGACTATTGGAATTTTGCACGAGCTTGAAAGATATTTTCCGCCATCTTTTTTTGTCATAATGATACATTTGACAATTCATCTTGGAAGAGAAGCACCATTGTGTGGTCCAGTTCATTTTCGTTGGATGTACTCATTCGAAAGATACATGAAAACACTTAAAGATTATGTAAGGAATTATGCACGACCTGAAGGGTTTATTGCATAATCTTACCTTGCAGAAGAGTCAATGAGATTTTTTAGTGAATTTCTAAAAAATAAAGTACAAATGGAGGAGATACAAGTTCATAACGAAGATTACGAGAACAATGTGATACTCGAAGGACATCTAATTTTAAAGCCGAAGACAATTGAATTGTCATCTAATGAAAAAGATGTTGCTTATCTGGCCGTGTTAATGAATATGGCTGTGGTGGAACCATATTTAGAGCAAGTACATATTATATTTTGGTTCTATTTTTTGGTGAAATGGCATCATTAAATATTACTTAACAAATTTTTCTTGAAAACCAGTATGCATTTGGAGGAGCTACAAAATTTAGATAAGCGCTTGGAAAAAATGCAACGTTGCTTCGAAAAACACATATAGATAATTTCTTTGATTGAATTAAAAAGAAGGTTAGTTTAATTTTAATTTATCCTTTCATTGGAAAGAATTCATTTTTATAAAATTTATGTATAATGAATTTTTTACAGATACCTACTCACTCAACGAATGATGAAATGTTAAAATAGATTGCCTTTGGTCTGAGTTGTAGTGCATTATCCTATAAAGGGTATGTAATTAACGGAAAACGTTTTCACACAAAATACATCGAGAGAGACTCAAATTTATGGGGTGACTTATGATGCGACTACCTGTGTAGGGAAAGTGCAAAAGATATTTCTCAAAGAGTTGATGTGGTCACTTATTATGGCATAGTGATTGACATAATCTTGTTAAATTATCATGATTTTTATATTCTCGTATTTATGTGTCATTGGGCAAATATAGGAAACAGGGTGAAGGTCGAAGACGGATTCATTCTTATCAATTTACATCAAAATCAAGCTTCATTTATAAAAGATCCATATATTCTTGCATCTCAAGCGAAATAAGTTTTTTATTCAAGAAAGAATGATCATTCTAACTGGTATGTTGTAATGAAGGCACCACCAATAGGTTTTCATGAATTAGAGATAGATGATCATGTTATGGAAGTTAGCTTTGTTAAGACAGATTATGAAGAAACTGATATGGATATTGATTCCATGGAGAATATTAGTTATGTTTAGAGAAGATTGTGAAGGCATATTTGAGTAGATTTTAAATCTTATTTGATGATGAGGCTTATTATGAGTGTTTGGCTTGTTTATTCTTGTTATGAGTAGATTTTCAACTTCTCTAACTTCTTTATTAAGTTGATTGTATGCATCATTTTGAATTTCCTGACCTGTGATAGATGTTGTTTGTTCTGTTTATGCTTTTCTGTTAAGTGTATGCATCATGATACACTATGTAGACAGTTAAAGCTAGGTAAAATACAAGTTTACTTTTATTTTTTGTAAGTGCAGCTGTTCTTATTCAACTATATGGATGCAATGTTTCTTTGATCTTGCTAAGTGTTTCTGAGATCAATCCATTTAGAAAAATATCAACTTTTCCCTTTTGTTTTATCATGTCTTTGGTAATTACAGCTGTTTCTTGATTAGCTACAATGGATGCCTAGTTTGTTTGCTCATGCCAAGTGTTTCTAAGAACAATATATTTCGCTGAACGCCAACATTTTCACTTTAGTTTTGTCTTGTTCTATGGTTAGATGATTTATTTATAATATGCTATTAATCTTTGTAAATGTAGAGGTTTTTTTCTCATAGTGATACTGTGTCCATTGGAATGATGTTTTGTGTTTGTCATATTGAAGTTATATTTTGGATAAGTGCTTATTATAGTAAGATCTTGCTTTATTTAGTATGTCACCTAACTACTTCATGCTGTGAAATATATATTAAAATATTTATGGATGGTTAGTTTCCTTATTGTCAACCGAAATCAAATTGTACAGTATCATCTCATATAACTGATTATAATTGTTGTTATAAATGTCGACTGTGAAGTATGAACAAACAAGGAGGTAGTTTGTTTGATAAATGTCTTCTTTTATTTTAATTTAGTTGCGGTCATCTTTTTTTTCCTTTTCTTTTCTAAAAATACATAAAACAGAACTTTACTCCTAAGTCACCAAGGATTGTGCGCACATGGAAATTTGAAAAAGAGTATATATGTCTGTATTAATGTTTGAACTTTACACATTTCAGTAATATTTCAATATTTTTAACAAAGATTTCTAATCTCGGAATGCGATTACGTTTCGTCTTAAAATTTTCATTCACGATTTATCAAATCAGGTAAGATCTCAGATAAAGCACAATATTTTTCACTATGCCTAAAGCAACTGACTTCCACTCATATTTTACTTCTTGTTGTGTTATTTGGTCCTTTTTGTTTATGACTATCACCAAGTTAGTGCAGTTGGACAGCCAACTTGAATAAGCACCGATGTACATAAAATTATGTAAATGTGCGTGATTTTTCTTTTAAAGTTTGTATGTAACCATCTAAACATATGCATCTGAAACCCTGAAATTGGACCTGCACTCTGAAATGTGTACTCATTTGTGCTTTTTTTCTCTTCAATAGTCAAAAGCAAGGAAAACAGAATAATATCAGAAAATGGCAAAATGTCAGTCCTTATAGGCATTCCATCCATCAATAATATATTATACTATTATTCAATTTTATACGTAAACAATAACGAAAAAATCAATATTTATTTTAATAATTCGATGGTACATAAATATGGAGATTTTTTTCATAAGCAGATTTTTGTAGCATACATTTATGTTATTCAACAACGAATTAAAGAATTAATGTTATTTTGACGTGCATCTTCATTGGAACCTGTAGCTTTTTAATGCAAAAGCGTGTTAAAGCATTTCTATTCTTTGGCTAATGAATTAGTACAGTTAATTAAGAAACTAATTATATATCTGTACTATTAAATTATTTATTGTTGCATAATGATGGATTATATGAAAGCCAATGCAATATATGTCAGAATAATCATGTGCTGACGGTTTTACAAGTATGTTTCGAAAACTGCACTCACCAAAATTGACATTTATATAATTAAACACAAACTTTTGCTGTGTATTTTTAATTAAATCGATGAACTGCTTCTTCGTTTTTTTATGCGAATGACTTTATACATTTAAATGCAGAATTAGAAAGCAATATCCTTGAGTTTCCCTCATTGTTGTATGCTTACATATTCTTACTTCATGTAATCTCACACCTTTTTGTAACATGATCAATTTTTGTAACAGAAAATGGGCAGGACTCTGAAAAAGAGAAAGCACACCGATATGCAAAAGGAAGTCAAAGAGCCTAAATCTACACCCAACAAAAGCATTGCAAGGGATGAGCAGTTTGAGGTAGACAATGAGATTCATAGTGAACACAACCCACAAATAGATGAAGACAATGCAATTTAATTGGAAGAAAATTGCGAAGGTGCAATGAATGGCGAGAGACATATACATGGTGGCAGTGCATGTCTAAATGTGAGAAGAAAAAAAGTAGAGGGCCAACTAAAGCTAGAAGGCTTCCATTCAACTCTCTGGAGGTAATCGAAGTTGAATTTAACAGTGATGGTGAACCAGTAGGAGATGGTTCGATCAAGTTATCTTCCTTTTTAGGACCTCTTATACGAGAAGTGGTTCCGGTCACATTAAATGTGATTGGAGGCACCTTAGTGATGATTTGAGAGATGTTTTATGGAAAAGCATTCCGTTGACATATTTCTTTAACATTTTGTTTTAAATGCTTCTATATATTTTTATGCATTTCAGCTAATCTATCAAGATTATTTGAAATAGCCATGTATTTCTGAATTAAATAGTCAATGATAAGGTGATCGGTTTGAAATTTGGTGGTCACAAGTGATACTTCAGATTTTTCTTTTTTTATAGAGTTGACACAAAAAAATTCAGTTGAAGGGAGACTCCATTTTATTTAATGTAATTCTTTGCTTTTTATATATGTTGTAAGTTGCCACATACATGTAGTCATAAAGGTATGGCTCGACTGGCTGAAGATATGGTGTAAGACCCGTAAATTTTGATAAATAAAATTGGTTAATTTAATTTAATTTTAGAAGTCAAATTAGGAAGGAATAAAAATTTTATAATGTATATTGAAATAAGTGTTAATAATGAATTGTAGAAATGGTTATTAAACCTAATTGTTGAAAATTTAAGTGAAATCCCAATAAAGAAATAGTGTTACTTGTTGCACTTGGGTATAAAATTTAAAATAAGTAATTATGGACAAGAATTTAATTTACTTATGTAATAATATATTGATAAATTGTAACTGTATGTTAATTAAGGTAGTAATGTAAATGGCAGTTGATGAATAACCAATTTAATGCAATTCAATTTGATTGAAACGACTGCTTAGGTTATAAGGGAGTGAAAATAGAAATATTTAGTAATAATTTGAATATAAGAAAACAAAGGCAATTAGTGAATTAAGTAATGAATTCATAATAATAAATAGTGATTAAGTAAAATCAAGGTTCTGTACGTAATTGTTTGGGAATAATAACTAGAATAAATTGCAACAGTAAAAAAAATGTAAGTTAACTGTTAATAACTTGGATTAATTCCAATAAGTGAAACAATATAAATGTTATACTTGGTTACCAAATTTATATACGGAAGTGGATGTAAATATGAATTTATTTAATGAAATAATACAGGGTTAATGACAATTAATTAAAATTTGTATATATGGAATTTTAACCTGTGTTGGGAAGTAATAACTTATAAAAGGAAGTAAAGGTTACTTTAATGATAATTAATATAATAACGGAAAGGTGAATGTAAATTGAAGAGAAGCGTAAGTTTATCTATAAGGCAGTAATTGATGAAATAGAAGTTGGAAACAAAGTAAATAAATTAATGAGGACATTTAATAGTAATTAATGTATATATATTTGGCAATTAGATCAAATCAATTTATAGAAATCAATTTTAAATTAATTGGAAGGAAATCTATAGTAAATGAATTTATTTGTAAGTGAATGAAATTTATTTCTATATTAATTGGAAATTGGAATAAGATGGTAATCGTAAATGTAAAAAGAGTAAGCCAATAATAATTCTTTCCATAAATTGATAATTGATTCAATATTGTAATACTATCCATAATAGGGCAATTTGATTGAATAATTGAATGAAAAGTCTATTAAAAGGGATTACTGAAAATAAAATTTGTAATTTCTAAATTATTGGAATTGGAAGTAAGGATAGTAATTATTGTAATAATTAAAATGGGAGTCAATTAGAATTTAATGAACCTTAATGTATATTAATGAGAATTTAAGGCAATAGTCACCAGATATGAAGGAAATAGGATGAATTGCAATTTAGTTTATACGTAAAACAATAAGTGATGTAATATAGGAATGAAATCAAAAGAGATAAGTTTAATTGAGACTTTAATTTCAAATAACGTGTGAAATTGACCAAAATATAGTAAATGGAAATATGATAGTCAATAAATAAAGGATGGAATGAGATCAATAATGTAATGAATGTAAAACAAATATTAACTATGATTATAGAAAGGTTTAATAGAGAATGGAAGGATTGAAATCAGGTTTAAAGCAATGTATTGTAAGTAATTATAAATAAATTGATTTATTAAATCGAAAATAAATGAAATTTAACGTCTAAATATTACGTTAATAGAGATTTAAATAAAATCTAAGAATATTAAAATAATAGATTTAGAATCCAATATTAAATCCATCTATTTGAAATCTATGGATGGAATAATCATTGATTTATTTAATTTAATAGAATTTTTGGAAATTTAATTTATAATTTTGAATATAATGAAATTAAAGATTTGACACTGCAATTGATAGATTAATCAACTTTAAATTGACATCTAAACTTGTTTAAAATTTTATATAAATGATTAAGAATTATAAAGTGATAAAGATTGTTAATTTCAGAATTTAAATGGGAAATTTGATTTAATTAATTTATTTTAAATTTATTTAATTAATATAAAAATAGCCATTTTGGCCACTGACTCGGATTTCGACGAAACAAGTTTCATCGGATCCGTAATAGTGAATTATTGTAGGATTTCAAGTTTCGTATCGATCGGACTGGTCGTTTGATCATATGGGCTTGAAACGACTTGAAATCGATTAAATGAAATCAATTGAAATAAATTTAGAAAATATTTGTGACGCCCCACCTTTAAACCCACTCTAACCAAGGACACTATGGGGTAATGCCGTCAACTAGCGTGGAGAATAAGGCTGTTGAGGAGCGACCATCCGCGTAATTGCTTTGTGCGAGCATCGATATGTCAGATAGTACAACATGCATTTGGTTTTCAGGAGGAAATTCGACATAACGATACAAACTCAAAAATACTACACAGTGGCTATATATTCCTCGGAAACAAGTATAGAAATAAACATAACACAAATCAGTCACAGACATCCATAACACAAAGGCAGAAATAGATATGAATATATAACACATGAAAGTGTACATCAGAGTAGTGGTCAAACAAGATCCACAATATCACAAAAGAATAGCTACAAGTGCTAGACAAAAGAATATGGATATATCAATGAGTCTATATCTCGAATGTATACAACCAAAAACTACTAATCTAAGTAGTTAGCCGAAAGTCAGGGTGATAATCCGAGATGAGGAGTCAAGCAGAAGCACCTATAACATCTCGGTCTGACCCGAGTATTATTTAATAAGAAAATAATAAACGGATCAGTCTAGCTATAAATATCATATAAAATGATATAGAATAAGAGATATGACATAAACATATGATAACCATAAAGTCATATTGTGATAAGTATGCAATTGAAAATCAACTAGAGATTAATCAATATCACAAGAATCTTCTCAAAGATCAAAAGGAGCATACTCTTTATTTATATTCACCAAACCACAAATATGGACAATTATATCAATGCCAATCACAAAAGTTAATGACACACAAATTCACCAATACACAAATATTGATAAGACATATCAATGCAAATCACAAAAATTGGTGAAACACAAATTCTAGAAATCATCAATGGAAATCCAGAAATCACAAAAAGGGGGAGGCCTATCACAAAACGGGAGCATGAATACTCGCCAACACGAGTATCACAAAATGGAACGCTATTCCATGGTTGCTAACCATTAATTTTTAGCCGAAGCTCCACAAAACGGCCAGAATACCATGGGTCGCTACCCCACCAATTTGAGCCAAAGCTCCACAGAAACGGGGTTTAGTCTCCCTCGTAGACAAAGAGACATCGCGCATTTTCTAGTCTAAATCACAAAAATGATCATCAACGATCATCAAGAAGTGTCAATTACAGTAAGCTAGTAAATATATAAGCTTAGCTTCATGTCCCATAACCACTAGCTTAACTTAAATGTTTACGAACAAATTGTAGATCTCCACTCGAAAATTGTCACAAGAGATTCAATCGAACAAGTCCAAGAATTAAATAACGAGGTAAACGCAAGTGTTTCATACCACTTGTTTTACTAAGCCGTTTAATTAGATTTCTTGTACGAATGAGATAAATGTTTGCATTTACTAGAAGATTGGAAAACGGTTTAAGAAAAGAGCTTTGTAATAAAATAGTGTTGAAATCGTTTTAATGGAAGAGTTTTGATATTTACTACTAGTATAGAAAACCTTTATATTTTTAAAGTGAAAAATCAAAAAAATGAACGTAGAAACAATAAGTCACAAAAATTCACATTCAAAGACGTGATTAAAATCCAAAGAATTCGATTCCAAATCCATCAAAGTGGAAATACCATTGCGACTTAACAGCCACGACCTACGACTTAACATAAGTTAACACAAGAAATCAGCGGCTCAACGCATGCGACTCCACAGCATACGACCTAAGAGATCAACGACTTAAGGAATAGCATGCGGCCTAACAGAGCAACACAACATGGCGCGACCTATAGCATGTGACTTAACAGGCCGAGCGACTTAAGGTACTGGGGCAAGCCGAGCGACCTAAGTAATGCGACCTAAGTGGTGTGACCAAGCCGAGCGACCTAACACATGGCACGACCTAAGCATGGCGCGACCTAAGGGGTAAGAGTAGGCCGAGCGACTTAAGTAATGTAACAACCTAACAGGCCGAGCGAGCTAAGGTATAGCGCGACCCATAACAGGCGTGACTTAACAGGCCGTGCGACCTATGGTACGAGCGACCTAACTGATGCTAGCGGCATAACAGGCCGAGCGACCTAAGTGATGCAAAGACCTAAGAGATGAGAATAGGCCGAGCGACTTAAGAATGAAACGACCTAAGGGGTAAAAGAAGGCCGAGCGACTTAAGTAATGGAACGACCTAACAGGCCGGGCGACCTAAGGTATAGCGCGACCCATAACAGGCGCGACTTAACAGGCCGTGTGACCTATGGTACGAGCGACCTAACTAATGCTAGCGGAATAACAGGCCGATAAATTCGAATGGTGCAGGCCGAGCGACCTAGGGGATTGAAGTGCAAAACTCTCTCAATTTACAACCGATTGAGCACGGACGCTAGGGGATTACGCCCATCGGCTACCCGGTCCTGTTGGCTCCTCGATGCATCACCAAAAACGTGTTCAAACATCAAAGTTAAGATTTTTAAAGATTTGAACCCAAAACACTAAAAATTGGGATTTTCACCAATTCAATCCAAGCCAAGAGCAAATGCATATGAAAAAGTGTTAGGAATTCATAACCAACAATCAAAGATAGTTATAGACAAAGATGTGAGATAAAAATCTCACCTTTACACAAAATCAATGAAGAAGAAGCTTGAAAGCAAAGGAAGAATCAATAGCTTCTCTTTGAATTTGGAGTTAGATGTTGGATTTGCAAATGAACTAGGGCTTGGAGTTTTAATTTCCCATTCCTCCCTCCATTTTTGATGAAGCTTGAGTGTTAGGAAATGAAAGTAAAGTTATGAAGGGAAGGGGGTTGAGCTAGAGTTAATAGTTTAGGCTAATGGGCTAAACCAAACCCAAAGCCCAAAGTGAAAAAGTGGCAAAATTCCACTAACTCCAAACATATCAAAGTTTATACTCAAAAAGATAGCAAACGGCATTTTGGACCCAATGGAAGTGGTCCCGAGTCCTAATTCGACCGTATGCAAAAAAAGTAACTTTTCGGACTAAAATCCGACTAACGATAAAATATTAAAATAAAATATTTAAATATTCAATCGTAAAATATGCGGGTTGTTACAATATTGTTTTTAGCATAACTTCTTCATACGATGGAATTTGGACTTGAAATGTTTTCCATTGCGTTTAAAATATTTTAAAACATCTATTTTGATATATGGGTTTACCTAATTTCATTTCGCGGTCAGAACGGGCTTTTTGGGCCACTTTGTCGTTAGCACGGTATATCCAACCTTATCCATCCCTTCCAAATTCTGACCTACTTATATAAACCCGGATATAAACCCTAGTCTTCCTAATTCTCATTTGTCTGCACGTGTAATTCCTGCTCAGCTCCTCCTTCAATGGCAGAAAAACCCTAATTCCAATTGCAACCCCAAATCAAATCCAAAGCTGAAAATTTAAACTCCTCAAATATATCGAATTATATATCGATTTGAAGCTCTTGATGAGCATAAGTCAAATATGTGATTCATTCTTCGATCTGGATTTCTGTGTGGCCGATATTGGGCGATTTGTTCTCGGTCGTCCATTGATCGCCGTTTCGTTTAACGGTGGATTTACGACGAGAGGTCAATTAGAGGGTGGCGTTGGGTAGATGTTGTCGAGTGGGTCACATCCATACGGTTCGTTTGTGCTAAGAGTGGTCTGAATCGCCAGTAAATGTCCTGGAAGTTCGAGGCGATGGGTGGCTTTCGGTGGCGTCTCGGGGCGCCATGTGCGGGCCGGGGGATCGGTTTGAGGCGTGGAGGTAGGCGGCGTTGCCTGATTGGTGTAACGACCCGTTAAATTTGATGATATTAAATGAGTTAATTTAATATGTTTTATAATCTAATTTAGAATGAAATAAAAAGCCTTAAGATTTTATTTGAGTAAATGTAGGAATTTTGATATAGTAATTGTAATTTAATGTTAACAATTAAATATTTATATGGCAATAGATTTGAATAATGTAAATGGTCATACTTAGTTATAAGTTAAATATAAGAAACCAATATGAATGTTGAATTAGTGGATATTAATAAAAATATTAACTAGAATGGGATTCATTAATATAAAAATCAATAGTGGAGATTTTACATTTGGTGGTAAAATAGATAGTGACTAAATAAAGGTGACCGTTGAATAAACCAATGCAATAAGTGTAGATAAGTAATTTTAATGAATGGTGTCGATAATAAACGTATTTAAATTTGTAATAAAATTGTTTTGTTTAGGTGATTATGTATTGATAAGCTATAACTAAATTTGAAGTTTGGTAGTAAATAGGAAATAAGAAGACAGTTATTAGCTAGTAAATTAATAAATGAATTCTAATAATAAGTAGTAATTAATGCATATATATATTGGGCATTTGTGATAATTACCAAATTTTAACCATTCATATAATTTATTTAATTAAATCTAAATCTATGGCAACATTGTCGTTAATGATGTTGTAAGTGAATTTGGATATAAAAGGGTAACAAGTATTTAGGTTAACCATTATCGAGTATATTAAGTAAGAATGGAAATAGATTGAAATAAATCTAAATTAAAAATTTTGCTTTGTTAATATGTTCTAGTTAATAAAAGGGCTTTATAAGAAATAAAGTGTGCACTAATAAAATGTATTATAATTCAAATGTTGTTTATACCCATAAAATGTCTAATTATTGAATAGAAGATTTTAAATCAATAAACGAATTTATTGAAGTTCCAATTTATAATTTATAACATTTAATGTAGACTCCATTTAAATTAATTGATCTAATTTGTGTAGTTAGCGTAGATTTGTTTTGTAATTGTAGTAGTTAATTCTATAAGATGAAATTAATGTTAATTCCATTTATAATTGGGCTATTTGTTGATATAGACTTTAGAAAGCAAGATTTATAAATTAATTTGATTTTCAAAATCCAACTATTGCATTTATTTCATTATAAAGTGGAATTAAACGTTAAATATTACGTTATTGAAATTTAAAATGGAATTTGTGGATATTAAAGAGAAATCTTGAACCAATGTTAGTTGCATCTTTATCTTAGGTGAAAGTTGAGAATATAAAAGTTGAAAATCTAATATATGGGGTTTTGAGAAATTTATTTATAATTCTTAAATATAAGAAAGTGGAGAAATTAACGTGGAAATTTATAGACTTATCAACTTTTGATCCACATCTAAACTTGTTAAATCATTTGAAATTGATTAAGATATATAAGCAATAAAATTTGGTCAATTTTAGAATTTTAATATAAAATTTGATTTTTATAATTTATTTAATGAATATAAAAATAGCCATTTTGGCCATGGACTCGGATTTCGATGAAACCAGTTTCATCGGATCCGTATCGGTGAATTATTATTAGGTTTCAAGTTTCGTATCGATCGGACCTGTCGTTTGATCGTACGGGCGTGAAACGCCTTGAAATCGATTTAATTAGAAATCAATTTGAAATCAATTTGGAAATTTTATTTTCAGCATAACTTCTACATACGATCAAATTTGGATGTGAAACTTTTTCCATCGCGTTCAGAATATTTTAAATTACCTATTTGGATATATAGATTTAACAAATTCGATTCCGGAGGCATAGCGGGTTTTTTGGGCCATAGTTTATTCCGCACGTTCATTCTACGGTCTATCTACTCTATCTCTAACCCATCTATATAAACCTAGCTACAAGCCCTAGCCTCCGCCTAATTTCATTTCATATGCGCGTATACTTTCTTCAAGCTCCTCTTCTTCTTCAATGGGTGCAAACCCTAGATCCAATCAATTCAAAATTTCAATGAAAATTCAAACTCTCCAGAAAAATTCCACAAAAATATATGTCAATGCTCTCGATGAGCGTAATTCAATGGTGCTGTTCGTTTTTCGATCCGAGTTGTGGTTTGCTCAGAAAATTTAGGACAGTTCGTGGCCATTCATCTCGCCGTAATCAACTTCGTCGGATCGAGAAAACATTTCTGGGTATTGAGAGGGGACTGAGGGGAGTCGATCCGTGTGGTTTGTGGGACGAGTTAACGGCTAGATTTGGCTCTAGATTCGATTAGGGTTGCAAGTATATGTGGCGGTCGGTGGTTGTTCTCGTGCGTGATGACTGGGCTAACCGAGGGGGGGCTCGGGATGGCGTAGGGTGGCGTGTGGCGCGCGCGGCAGGTGGCCAGAGGGAGTGGCGTTCGTCCTAGGCGCGGTCAAAGGCTGTAGCGCGTGCATCTGATATGGGTTGCGTTCGATCTCTTCTTCCTGTAGCGTGCGGTCCCTGTTCCAAGTGAGGATAACGTGGCTTTTATTTGTGTGTTAAAATGGTTAGTATGTTTTACATTATAAATTAAGTTTTCAAATCGATTTACGGGGATAATTTTTGCATACAAACTGCGTTTCACTCGAGATTTCTTTTGTTAGGTTCGTAATTAAATTTCGGATCCATTGACGCTGGTTTGGATGAATTTGGAGACCGTCAAATTTTTGAGTTTAAATTGAATTTAAATTCGATTTAAATTCCAAAGGTGAGTGTTTCAACCCACTCACAACTTCTAAAAGTTTTTATGTTTGTTAAATTTATTTTAGATATGAGTAGAAATTTATTTAGGACTGTTTGGCATGTTTTATTCAACATATCTGTTAATTCGTATTTATTTAATTTAACTGTTAATTTAGTTTATTTATTTCATATTAATTGACAGTTAGAATTTATTTATTTGCATTTAAACTGCTAGTAAATAGTTATAAAATGTATTACTAATATAAACTGTTAGTTTAATAGTTGATTAAATTTATTTTTTTGAATATAAATGCTAGTATTTACCTGTTATGTATTATCTGACATATATTAATATTGATCTAAAATTGGATGATGTTTGAAATTGATGATTTATGATTGATGGATGAATGGATGTATATTGTATATCATTAACTGCAAGTTATCATGCATTTTTCATTTCATTTGGGATTGTGGTTTGAAATGATATTAACCGCAAATTTTATTTTTAAATTGCGGATTGAAATGATAAATATCCGTATCACTTGACCATAGGATAGAAAATTATATACAGGCACCGTGGTCTATATATAAAATTATTTTAAAGTGATTTCTATGGTTTGGATGGGATACGGTTTATAAAAATTTATTTTGATATTGTATAAAATATTATTCTTCGATATATGCACATATGAAGTTAAAATTTTAAATTTAAGTTGTGTATAAACCTGTTGAATAAAATAATAAAATTTGAGTAAATGGAATTTGGTAATATATCTTATATGTTTAAGTTTGTAAATTTTAAGGTATGATATTTATAAATGGATTTTCCAAGATTTACTTAAATGGGATATTTTAGTATAAATTAAATTTAAGAAAATACTTAATTTCTAGAAATTGGAGTTTTATTTATAGATTTTATGTAAATATTCAAAACTAAATAATAGAACATTTAATTTGTTGAAAGAATAAATTCCAACTTTAGTTTTGAATATTAATACTCCAAATGGATATATATATATATATATATATATAAATAGAAATTGAAGTAGTTTTGGAACTTGAAAGTGATATTTAAATTTTGGTTTAGATTGTAAATAAAGAAACATATTTGTAAAGCCATGGAAATTATTTTTCTTTACAAAGTTACCTTAAAGTTAAACCATTTATTTTATATACCGTTGAATATCCAAACCATTCAAGTTTTAGAAGTTATGGTTTTAAAAGTATGAATTCCGAAATATTATGTTTTGAAAGTATGATTCAAATGTTTGGTTCCCAGATATTTTAAATTTTAAACCAGTATGATTTTGGAAAAGGATTATATTTGAGATAAAATGATATCATATTATTTTGGGTTTAAATTTGATATCGTATTCATAGTTTTGAAATGGAAAATTTATTCTGATTTTAAAGTATAAACTATTTTTAATTGACCGCGGTGTTATAATAACGATGGGTCAGCAAAGAAACCGGGATCGGATATGGACATACTCTCTGTCGATACCGAAAACCATTTTGACTAACCGTGTACGCGGTGGAGATTCCAGAATGAAGTAGGTTGGTGGCGGCGTTTCCTGAAGGTAAATACGTGGACCCAACTCCCGTGAGTTGGCATAAGGTGGCTAAATCAGGAGCGATTCTCGGGCCAATGAGGTCACTCCTCTGATCGAACGCACTCCTTCGATACTATACTCCGACTTTGGATTGATTCGGTGGCCACTTTTGATTTCTTTGATTTTGGGGGTGTTTGTTCGAGGTGGGCGGTAGCTGCGGCTATGCGTTACCATCAGCCCGAGTAGCAATTGGTATATCTACCCTGGCATTGCCTAGTTGTGCCGTGTCACCTACCCTATCGCGCCTTGTACGAGTTTGGATTTCTCCCGTAGCCCGTGTGGTATCCTCTGGTGGCTTCCCGATCAGGAGGGACTATGATATTGGATGGACTACTGGGACTATTACGTGTTAAGGTGGAAAATGTAAAGCCTTAATGCTATTTAAAAGTATGTTTATTTTACTATAGACACTATTATAATAGCGCAATATACTACATAGTAAATAGTTTAACGGATCCTTAGGAGATGTGAATCCCGAGCATCTCTTGAGTTACTGCACTCATATTTAATTCTGTTAATTTAACTTACATAAGATCTTTTAGTTCTGACTCGAGTGTTTTTGTCTTTTCAAATTCGCTCGGGTCAGTCCGAGCGTTTCAGGATTTGAAGATTTAGCTTTGGAGGACGAAGACGAAGATTTGTATTATTATTATTTATACTAGTGCACTACAATCTGTTCCGCTGCATTGATATTTTGGTATATGAACTCTGATAATTATTATATAAAGAAGAAGCAAATGTTTTGTAAACAGTTATATAAACTGTATATTTTATTATTATATTTTATCCTTCCGCTGTGAGATTCTATTTTGTTTTATTTCTTCTCTGTTTTCTTATTTACCCCATAACAATCCGCCCTTCCGTATGGTTTGAATCGGCATGTGTGTCGATTTGAAGCGTGCAAAAAGGCGGGACGTTACAGTTGGTATCAGAGCCAGGTTTAGCGATAAACCTTAGCTTTGTGGGGTTTGACTCTTTGTTAATAGGGTAGTAATACCCTATGGGAGTCGCTGAGCGTACATATATGAGAGAGCGTATTTGTTAGTGTTATAAAAAGATTTTGATATTGTGTTAATCTGTTCCGTTTTGTATTTATAAATTCTGGTTAGTGCATGGGACGCTATGACATCAATAGGGATTTCTAAACACTTAATAGGACAGACCGACATAATATTTGTTTTAAATATAGGTAAATGAAATAATTTTGCCTATTATATTTTCTATATATAAAATAAATTTTATATTCTGGTTGCAATAGATTGATTGTTAGGAATAAAATTTTAAATAATAGGTAAGATAAGATTGAAATTAAAATCAATGAAATTTGGAAATTTTAGGACTTAAGTCCGGGATTTTTGAAATTTGCTTTCAAAGGATTTATGAAATATAATAATTGTTTATAATTATTTTCTTATATAAATATTTAGTATAATTCGGAAGAATTGTTTTAAAGAAGATTTTGGAGAAAATAAGTTTCGTACTTTCCTCTCTGTCGCTGGAAAATAATTTCGGTGATGGCGGCCGCATCATCGACTTTCATTTTCGAGTTTCGAAGGGAAAGGCCACTGTGGAAAATTCTACTGCAGATTTATTTTGAAATTATCTAAAATTTTAATTGTTTTAAATATAATTAGAGACATATAAGTTGTAAGAAATTATTTATCTATTATTTTTTTTTAATTGAAATTTAACCCGGTATTTAATTCTTAAATTTCCATTAATAAAAATTGTTTAAATTATGGTAGTAGAACAGAATTAAATTAATAATTGAAACCCTAAATAAAATAAGAGACTTAAATGCTAAGTTATAAATGAAGTTAAAATTGTAACTTATAAGGAAAAAATTAAAGATTTATTGAACGTTAAATTTAGTTATAAGATGAGATAAAACTTGTATAAGTTCTTTTGCATTTTTTTTAAACATAAGTAACTTACAAATATGAAAAGTTGAAATGTTAGATAAGAAATTGGAATTGAATATTATACAAGTAGAAATTTTGGAAATAATGAAGTATTCGATGAATTGCTATTATAAATAAGAATTTGATGGTATAAACTTAAGTTATGATGGAAATTTTACTAAAATTAAAGGTAAGTACTATTAATAGGTGATTTAAACTTAAGTAAATAAAATGAAATTCTTTAATAAATAGGGATTGATGTGTAAGGTTGGAAAAGAATTTAAGTATGATATAAATGCTACTAGTTTAATATAATGGAAAGTAGGTAATATAAATAAAGGACTGGCAACCCTAGTTAAAGAATTAATAAAATCCTTTATTTATAAGAATGAAGATTATAAGGTTAATAATTTAGGTATAACTAAAAGGGTTACTGAAATTAAATATAATAAATGTAAGCATTTAATAAATGTTTGAAATTGAGAAGTGTATTAAATATAATAAATAAAAGAAACCTACATAACCTGAAGAAATAAATAGAATGAATAACTGTAAGTAATAGGAAAAAAAATAAAGGAAACAACCACTGATGAGTAAATAAAATTAAAGGTTGTTAGATATAAATGTAAATTATAAAAAAAAAGAGAAATTTATGTGGTATGAATGAAACATAAGAAAAGGGTTTTAGGAAAATAAATGAAAATAAAAGATAAACTGTTATATAAATGAAAAGATCAAACAGCTGATGTATGAAATAAAAATTTATGTAAGTTAATTTGATGTGTTGGTTGAATTGTATTGTTTGATTTATGGTTTGGTCGGGTAAGGAAATTTGAAGTAGTTGGATGAATAAATAATCTATTCCGTCCCATCTAAGACTATTGAGTAAATGATGCACTTGATGGTTATTTTTCATTCCGTACCATTTCAAGTTTTGAACCCGAACAACTATTTGTTTGTTTGATTGAATGATGGGTGTTTTGTTGTGTATGCTGTTTGTTAAAATTGATGGTTGTTGTATTGAATTGTTGTTAGTGATTGTAACCACTTAAATATTTCACTTGAGATAAATTGTTAACCTTTTTAGATGATATAAGTGAAATGCAGATATGGAAGCAATTGCTACTGCTTTTGGTTCCATAATAATAAGCGTAATTGCCCGACAAATAGGTACGTTTTCGGATTACGTTTTGTAGCGCTATTTTATATAATTTTCCCGTGTGGGGATATCTTATTTTGGATAATATATGTAATATATTTGTTATATTTTGATATATATTTTTCTCCCAAACCTCTCCGTACAAAGGAGACTCTGCCAAAATTTTCCGAAATTTTTGGACTTAGAATTTTGTTGAAAATGTTTTCCTAACTCTAATTATTTAAGTATAAAAAGGATATAATGATTATAAAACGGGTATATTTCATTTAAGGAAATTTAATTAGTAAATTATTATTTTAAGTTAACATTTGAAATAAGGAGTATTGTTTATTAAATTCTTCCTTCTCCCCTCTTTTTCCTTTTCGGGGACGAAAAGTTTTGAGTGGGGGAGAGTGTAACGACCCGTTAAATTTGATGATATTAAATGAGTTAATTTAATATGTTTTCTAATCTAATTTAGAATGAAATAAAAAGCCTTAAGATTTTATTTGAGTAAATGTAGGAATTTTGATATAGTAATTGTAATTTAATGTTAACAATTAAATATTTATATGGCAATAGATTTGAATAATGTAAATGGTCATACTTAGTTATAAGTTAAATATAAGAAACCAATATGAATGTTGAATTAGTGGATATTAATAAAAATATTAACTAGAATGGGATTCATTAATATAAAAATCAATAGTGGAGATTTTACATTTGGTGGTAAAATAGATAGTGGCTAAATAAAGGTGACCGTTGAATAAACCAATGCAATAAGTGTAGATAAGTAATTTTAATGAATGGTGTCGATATAAACGTATTTAAATTTGTAATAAAATTGTTTTGTTTAGGTGATTATGTATTGATAAGCTATAACTAAATTTGAAGTTGTAAATAGGAAATAAGAAGACAGTTATTAGCTAGTAAATTAATAAATGAATTCTAATAATAAGTAGTAATTAATGCATATATATATTGGGCATTTGTGATAATTACCAAATTTTAACCATTCATATAATTTATTTAATTAAATCTAAATCTATGGCAACATTGTCGTTAATGATGTTGTAAGTGAATTTGGATATAAAAGGGTAACAAGTGTTTAGGTTAACCATTATCGAGTATATTAAGTAAGAATGGAAATAGATTGAAACAAATCTAAATTAAAAATTTTGCTTTATTAATATGTTCTAGTTAATAAAAGGGCTTTATAAGAAATAAAGTGTGCACTAATAAAATGTATTATAATTCAAATGTTGTTTATACCCATAAAATGTCTAATTATTGAATAGAAGATTTTAAATCAATAAACGAATTTATTGAAGTTCCAATTTATAATTTATAACATTTAATGTAGACTCCATTTAAATTAATTGATCTAATTTGTGTAGTTAGCGTAGATTTGTTTTGTAATTGTAGTAGTTAATTCTATAAGATGAAATTAATGTTAATTCCATTTATAATTGGGCTATTTGTTGATATAGACTTTAGAAAGCAAGATTTATAAATTAATTTGATTTTCAAAATCCAACTATTGCATTTATTTCATTATAAAGTGGAATTAAACGTTAAATATTACGTTATTGAAATTTAAAATGGAATTTGTGGATATTAAAGAGAAATCTTGAACCAATGTTAGTTGCATCTTTATCTTAGGTGAAAGTTGAGAATATAAAGTTGAAAATCTAATATATGGGGTTTTGAGAAATTTATTTATAATTCTTAAATATAAGAAAGTGGAGAAATTAACGTGGAAATTTATAGACTTATCAACTTTTGATCCACATCTAAACTTGTTAAATCATTTGAAATTGATTAAGATATATAAGCAATAAAATTTGGTCAATTTTAGAATTTTAATATAAAATTTGATTTTTATAATTTATTTTAATTTATTTAATGAATATAAAAATAGCCATTTTGGCCACGGACTCGGATTTCGATGAAACCAGTTTCATCGGATCCGTATCGGTGAATTATTATTAGGTTTCAAGTTTCGTATCGATCGGACCTGTCGTTTGATCGTACGGGCGTGAAACGCCTTGAAATCAATTTAATTAGAAATCAATTTGAAATCAATTTGGAAATTTTGTTTTCAGCATAACTTCTACATACGATCAAATTTGGATGTGAAACTTTTTCCATCGCGTTCAGAATATTTTAAATTACCTATTTGGATATATAGATTTAACAAATTCGGTTCCGGAGGCATAGCGGGTTTTTTGGGCCATAATTTATTCCGCACGTTCATTCTACGGTCTATCTACTCTATCTCTAACCCCTCTATATAAACCTAGCTACAAGCCCTAGCCTCCACCTAATTTCATTTCATCTGCGCGTATACTTTCTTCAAGCTCCTCTTCTTCTTCAATGGGTGCAAACCCTAGATCCAATCAATTCAAAATTTCAATGAAAATTCAAACTCTCCAGAAAAATTCCACAAAAATATATGTCAATGCTCTCGATGAGCGTAATTCAATGGTGCTGTTCGTTTTTCGATCCGGGTTGTGGTTTGCTCAGAAAATTTAGGACAGTTCGTGGCCATTCATCTCGCCGTAATCAACTTCGTCGGATCGAGAAAACATTTCTGGGTATTGGAGAGGGGACTGAGTGGAGTCGATCCGTGTGGTTTGTGGGACGAGTTAACGGCTAGATTTGGCTCTAGATTCGATTAGGGTTGCAAGTATATGTGGCGGCCGGTGATTGTTCTCGTGCGTGATGACTGGGCTAACCGAGGGGGGGCTCGGGATGGCGTAGGGTGGCGTGTGGCGCGCGCGGCAGGTGGCCAGAGGGAGTGGCGTTCGTCCTAGGCGCGGTCAAAGGCTGTAGCGCGTGCATCTGATATGGGTTGCGTTCGATCTCTTCTTCCTGTAGCGTGCGGTCCCTGTTCAAAGTGAGGATAACGTGGCTTTTATTTGTGTGTTAAAATGGTTAGTATGTTTTACATTATAAATTAAGTTTTCAAATCAATTTACGGGGATAATTTTTGCATACGAACTGCGTTTCACTCGAGATTTCTTTTGTTAGGTTCGTAATTAAATTTCGGATCCATTGACGCTGGTTTGGATGAATTTGGATACCGTCAAATTTTTGAGTTTAAATTGAATTTAAATTCGATTTAAATTCCAAAGGTGAGTGTTTCAACCCACTCACAACTTCTAAAAGTTTTTATGTTTGTTAAATTTATTTTAGATATGAGTAGAAATTTATTTAGGACTGTTTGGCATGTTTTATTCAGCATATATGTTAATTCGTATTTATCTAATTTAACTGTTAATTTAGTTTATTTATTTCATATTAATTGACAGTTAGAATTTATTTATTTGCATTTAAACTGCTAGTAAACAGTTATAAAATGTATTACTAATATAAACTGTTAGTTTAATAGTTGATTAAATTTATTTTTTTCAATATAACTGCTAGTATTTACCTGTTACGTATTATCTGACATATATTAATATTGATTTAAAATTGGATGATGTTTGAAATTGATGACTTATGATTGATGGATGAATGGATGTTTATTGTATATCATTAACTGCAAGTTATCATGCATTTTTCATTTCATTCGGGATTGTGGTTTGAAATGATATTAACCGCAAATTTTATTTTTAAATTGCGGATTGAAATGATAAATATCCGTATCACTTGACCATAGGATAGAAAATTATATACAGGCACCGTGGTCTATATATAAAATTATTTTAAAGTGATTTCTATGGTTTGGATGGGATACGGTTTATAAAAATTTATTTTGATATTGTATAAAATATTATTCTTCGATATATGCACATATGAAGTTAAAATTTTAAATTTAAGTTGTGTATAAACCTGTTGAATAAAATAATAAAATTTGAGTAAATGGAATTTGGTAATATATCTTATATGTTTAAGTTTGGAAATTTTAAGGTATGATATTTATAAATGGATTTTCCAAGATTTACTTAAATGGGATATTTTAGTATAAATTAAATTTAAGAAAATACTTAATTTCTAGAAATTGGAGTTTTATTTATAGATTTTATGTAAATATTCAAAACTAAATAATAGAACATTTAATTTGTTGAAAGAATAAATTCCAACTTTAGTTTTGAATATTAATACTCCAAATGGATATATATAAATAGAAATTGAAGTAGTTTTGGAACTTGAAAGTGATATTTAAATTTTGGTTTAGATTGTAAATAAAGAAACATATTTGTAAAGCCATGGAAATTATTTTTCTTTACAAAGTTACCTTAAAGTTAAACCATTTATTTTATATACCGTTGAATATCCAAACCATTCAAGTTTTAGAAGTTATGGTTTTAAAAGTATGAATTCCGAAATATTATGTTTTGAAAGTATAATTCAAATGTTTGGTTCCTAGATATTTTAAATTTTAAACCAGTATGATTTTGGAAAAGGATTATATTTGAGATAAAATGATATCATATTATTTTGGGTTTAAATTTGATATCGTATTCATAGTTTTGAAATGGAAATTTTATTCTGATTTTAAAGTATAAACTATTTTTAAATGACCGCGGTGTTATAATAACGATGGGTCAGCAAAGAAACCGGGATCGGATATGGACATACTCTCTGTCGATACCGAAAACCATTTTGACTAATCGTGTACGCGGTGGAGATTCCAGAATGAAGTAGGTTAGTGGCGGCGTTTCCTGAAGGTAAATACGTGGACCCAACTCCCGGGAGTTGGCATAAGTGAGTTGGCATAAGGTGGCTAAAACAGGAGCGATTCTCGGGCCAATGAGGTCATTCCTCTGATCGAACGCACTCCTTCGATATTATACTCTGACTTTGGATTGATTCGGTGGCCACTTTTGATTTCTTTGATTTTGGGGGTGTTTGTTCGAGGTAGGCGGTAGCTGCGGCTATGCGTTACCATCAGCCCGAGTAGCAATTGGTATATCTACCCTGGCATTGCCTAGTTGTGCCGTGTCACCTACCCTATCGCGCCTTGTACGAGTTTGGATTTCTCCCGTAGCCCGTGTGGTATCCTCTGGTGGCTTCCCGATCAGGAGGGACTATGATATTGGATGGACTACTGGGACTATTACGTGTTAAGGTGGAAAATGTAAAGCCTTAATGCTATTTAAAAGTATGTTTATTTTACTATAGACACTATTATAATAGCGCAATATACTACATAGTAAATAGTTTAACGGATCCTTAGGAGATGTGAATCCCGAGCATCTCTTGAGTTACTGCACTCATATTTAATTCTGTTAATTTAACTTACATAAGATCTTTTAGTTCTGACTCGAGTGTTTTTGTCTTTTCAAATTCGCTCGGGTCAGTCCGAGCGTTTCAGGATTTGAAGATTTAGCTTTGGAGGACGAAGACGAAGATTTGTATTATTATTATTTATACTAGTGCACTACAATCTGTTCCGCTACATTGATATTTTGGTATGTGAACTCTGATAATTATTATATAAAGAAGAAGCAAATGTTTTGTAAACAGTTATATAAACTGTATATTTTATTATTATATTTTATCCTTCCGCTGTGAGATTCTATTTTGTTTTATTTCTTCTCTGTTTTCTTATTTACCCCATAACAATCCGCCCTTCCGTATGGTTTGAATCGGCATGTGTGTCGATTTGAAGCGTGCGAAAAGGCGGGACATTACTATTGGAGTGGATGATGCTCTGATGGCCGGCATTTTAGTTGGAAGGTCAGCGGCTGTGTAACGTGTTTGATCATTCGATGCGGCTAGGGTTCGAGGGAAGCAAAAGAGGTGATGTGTACTGTGATATTAATTGTTTTATTTATTTAAAATCGTTCAATCTTCTAACACGTATATCTTTACCATACGAGGTCCGTTTCACGCGCAGTTTTCTCCGCTAGGCTCGTATTGAAATCCGGACTTTTCGGCGCTCGTTTGGACGAATTCTGAGACTGGTCAAATTTTGGGTTTAAATTGAATTTAAATTCAATCTAAATTCAAAAGGTGAGTGGTTTAACCCACTCACAACTTCTAAAATTTCTTATGTTTGTTAAATTGATATATGATGTAATTTGAAATTATTTATGGTTGTTTGGCATATTTTAATCAACATCCCAGTAAAATTGAATTATTTAATTTAATTGTTACTTAACTATTCATTGCATATTAACTGCCAGTTAAATTGTTATTTATTTCTTGCATATTAACTGCCAGTTAAATTGTTATTTATTTTATTGCATAAAACTGCGGGTTAAACAGTTATAATTTATTTTTGAATATAAACTGATTGTTGATACCTGTTATTGTCACTTGTTATATATTGATGTATTGTTTGAATTTGGATGATGATTTTGATAAATGGTTGATGGTTGATATTGAATGAATGAATGTTGTATTCTATATTGTTATAAACTGCAAGTTATTATGCATTTTCATTTCATTCGGGATTGCGGTTTGAAATGAACCGTAATTTTTATTTTAAATTACGGATTGAAATGATAAATATCCGTATCACTTGACCATATGATAGAAAATTATATACAGACACCGTGGTTTATATATATAAAAATATTTGAAATGATTTCTATGGTTTTGAAAAGGAATATACGGTTTAATATATATTAATTTTTGATGTTATATAAATATTATTGATATATATATAGTTAAATTCTTGAATTTAAGCTATGTATAAAATTGATTTATAAAAATGAGTTTAATAAAGGAGTTTGATTGTTTTATATTATATGGTTTAGTACCTATTTAAGATATTGTATATATAGAGTTAAATGACTTAAATGAAGTTTAAGTTGGAAGGTAAATATGAAATTGGTTAAATTTGAATTATTTAAGAATTGTACTTGAATAAATTTGATTTGGAATTTAAATATAAGTTGAGATTTTAAAGTGTATGATTCCTATAACTTGATTTGTTTTAAAGTGTTTTAAATGAATATAAAGTTGAGATAAATGAATATATCAAGTTAAATAAAATTTAAAGAATATCCATTTGTTTGAAGTTAAAAGTTTTACTTAAATTTTATTTGATTCATTAAGTAAACATTTCAAATCTAAATAATTGTAATCGAATTTTATATATGTGGAATTATCAAAGAATTAGTTTGAAATGGTGGAAAAGTTAAAGCTTTGAAATATATGAATTGAAATGGTTTATTTGGAGGTTTAAATCGATATTTGGAATTTATTGTGAAATTTAAAGAAGCTATTTTATTATATATAGTAATATAGTATTTAAACCATTAAGTATTAAAAGTTATTTCAAAGCCATGGGTTTCAAGGTATATAGATTTGAAAGTGCTATGATTTTTGGAAAAAGATATATTTGAAAAAAAAATATTATCATATTGATTTGGGTTTTAAAAATGGTAATGATATCGTATTTATAAGTTTTTGAAATGGATATTATATTCTGGTTTTGAAGTATAAATTATTTTGAAAGACCGTGGTGTTATAATAACGTTTGGTTGTTGAAAAGACCGGGATCGAAAGTTGTCATACTCTCTGCCAACTCCGAAAACCACTTTAACAACCGTGTACGCGGTGGAGATTCCAGAATGAAGTAGAATGGCGGCGGCGTTTCCTTTGAGGTAAATACGTGGACCCAACTCCCGTGAGTTGGCATAAGGTGGCTAAAACAGGAGCGATTGACAGATTAATGAGGTAGCACCTTTGATCGGACACATCCCTTAGATATTATACTTTGACTTTTGGATTTCGGTGGCCACTTTTGATTTCTTTGATTTGGGGGTGTTGTTTGAGGTGGGCAGTAGCTGCGCGCTACGCGTTACCACCGACCCGGAAGCATAATTGGTATATCTACCCTGGCGTTGCCTAGTTGTGCCGTGTCACCTACCCTAGCGCGCCTTGTACGAGTTTCTATTTGTGTCGTACCTATGGAGTATCCTCTGGTAGCCTCCCGATCAGGAGGTATTACGGTACTGTATAGACTATTGGCATTTCACGTGTTAAGGTGGAAAATGTAAAGCCTTAACGCTATTTAAAAGTAAGTTTATTTTATTAATAGACACTATTATAATAGTGAAATATTACTACATAGTAAATAGTTTAACGGATCCTTAGGAGATGTGAATCCCGAGCATCTCTTAAGTTACTGCACTCATATTTATTTCTGTTGATTTAACTCACATTAGATATTTTAGTTCCGACTCGAGTGTTTTGTCTTTTCAATTCGCTCGGGTCAGTCCGAGCATTTCAGGATTTGGAAGACCATATTCTGGAGGACGAAGACAAAGATATTATTATTATTATTATTATTTATTATAATATTCCACTACATTCATACTGTTCCGCTTCATTGTTATTGATATGTGCAACTCTGATATATGTTGTACAAGTATAATCGAATATTTTGTAAAACAGCTATATAAACTGTATATTTGATTATTATATTTTATCATTCTGCTGCAAGATTCTATTTTGTTCTTTTTCTTTCTCTGTTTTTTCTTATTTACCCCATAACAATCTGCCCTTCTGTATGGTTTAAATCAGCATGGGTTTCTATTAAAGCGTGCGAAAAGGTGGGATGTTACATCTGGTATCAGAGCTTTGGTTTAGTGATAAACCTTAGCTTTATGGGGTCTGACTCTTTATTAATAGGGTAGTAATACCCTATGAGAGTCTCTGAGTGTATATATATGAGAGAGCGTATTTGTAAGTGTTATAAAAAGGTTTTAATATTGTGTTAATCTGTTCCGTTTTGTATTTATAAATTTTGGTTGATGCATGGGACGCTATGACATCAATAGGGGTTTCTAAACACTTAATAGGACAGACCGACACAATATTTGTTTTTAATATAGGTGAATGAAATAATTTTTCCTGTTATATTTTCTATATATAAAGTAATAAATTTTATAATTGCTTGTAATATATTGGTTGTTAGGTAATGAAATTTAAAAATAATAGTCGAAATAAGATTGAAAATAAAATAAATGAAATTGGAAATTTAGAACTTAAGTTCCGCGCTTTTGAAAATTTCTTTCGAATAATTTTAGAATATAATAATATTGTATATAAGTATTTTTCTGATATAAATATTTTAATATAATTTGGAAGAATTATTTTAAAGAAGATTTTGGAAAAAAGTTCTGCACTTCCCTCTCTGCCGCTGGAAAATAATTTCGGTGATAGCGACGGCATCATCGACATTCATTTTCGAGTTTCGAAGTGGAAAGGCCATTGTAGTAGTTTTGCTGCAGAGTTGTTTTGATAAACAAATATAAATTTTAAATTGTTTTTAAATATAAATTGGATATATAAATTGCAAGCATATGTTTATCTGTTATTTTAAAATGATTTGAAATTAAACCCGGTATTTAGTTCTTAATTTCCATTAATTGATAGCTTCAATTAGTGTAGTGAAATGAAATTTAACTAATAATTGAAACCTTTAAATTGAATGAGAAATGTAATGCTAAGTTAAATGAGATTAAAAGAAAATTGAAATTATAATCTTATAAAACGAAAGATATTATTATTAAACATTAAGTTAATTAAGAGAGATAAAATAAACTTGTATTACTTTCAATTATACTCTTAAAAAGTATATATATAACCTACCAAAAGATTAAAAAAAAGTTGAAATGTTTAATAAGAAATGGTAATAGAATATTATACAAGTAAAAATTTGAAAAAAATGAAAGTATTCAATGAAATTCTTTAATAAATAAGAATTTGGTATTGTAGTCGTTATGAACTTAAGCATAATTGAAAGATTACTAATTAAAATAGAAGGTAAGTATTATAAATGAAATTTAGTAAATAAATGAAATTAAGTAGTATAAATGAATGATAATAAACTTAAGTAATGGTTGAAGTTATTTATAAATAAAATAATTAGGAAAATGAATACTGTACTAAGTGAAATTTAGTAATGAATAAATGAATGTAATGCTAACAAAAGAAATTTGCATTATATATGGATAAATAAAAACTGTAAGAAATAAAACGTAAAATAACAAAAAGAGATAAACCATTATATGAATTAAAAAGAAATCAAACAACAAAGGTATGAATGGAATTAATAAGAATAAACTTAATCTGTTGTTTGAAATTGTTGTTGTTTGTTTGGTTTATGGTTGTTTGGGTAAGGATACTTTAAAATTGTTTGGATGAATGAATAATCTATTTAGTCTCACCTAAGACTTTTGAGTGAAGGGTGCGCTTAGTAGTTTATCTTTCATTCTGTACAATTTGAAGTTTTGAACCCAAACAACTATTTGTTTTGTTTGATATGAATGAATGATTGATTTGTGTTGATTTCTTTGTGATGGTTGTATACCTGGTTGCAAGTGATTGTTGTATGTATTATTGATTGTTGGTTGGTGGTTGAAACAACCTTAAATATTTCATTTTATATAGTTATTAACTCTTTTGGATTTTATAAGTGAAATACAGGCTATGGAAGTAATTGTTACTGCTTCTGGTTTCATAATTGAGCGTTATTTGCCCAACAAATAGGTACATTTTCGGATTACGGTTTATAGCGTTATTTTTTTTTCCCGTGTTGGGATATATATTATTTTGGAAAATATGTTTTATATTGTTATATTTGATATTATATTTTCTCCCGAGCCTCCCATACAAAGGAGACTCTGCCAAAAAATTCCGAAAATTTTGGACTTAGAAATTTTTTGAAAAACGTTTCCAAACTTTATTAATTTAAGTATAAAAGGATTAATTGGTTATAAATCTATATATTTTATTTAAATTATCCTATTCTGTAAAATTATTGTTATGAATATAATGTTTTGAATAATATATATTATAATTCTTCTTTTCCCTTCTTTTCCTTTTCGGGGACGAAAAGTTTTGAGTGGGGGAGAGTGTAACGACCCGTAAATTTTGATAAATAAAAGTAGTTAATTTAATTTAATTTTCGAAATCAAATTAGGAAGGAATAAAAATTTTATAACGTATATTGAAATAAATGTTAATAATGAATTGTAGAAATGGTTATTAAACCTAATTGTTGAAAATTTAAGTGAAATCCCAATAAAGAAATAGTGTTAATTGTTGCATTTGGGTATAAAATTTAAAATAAGTAATTAACGACAAGAATTTAATTTACCTATGTAATAATATATTGATAAATTGTAACTGTATGTGAATTAAGGTAGTAATGTAAATGGCAGTTGATGAATAACCAATTTAATGCAATTCAATTTGATTGAAATGACTGCTTAGGTTATAAGGGAGTGAAAATAGAAATATTCGGTAATAATTTGAATATAAGAAAACAAAGGCAATTAGTGAATTAATTAATGAATTCATAATAATAAATAGTGGTTAAGTTAAATCAAGGTTCTGTACGTAATTGTTTGGGAATAATAACTAGAATAAATTGCAACAGTAAAAAAATGTAAGTTAACTGTTAATAACTTGGATTAATTCCAATAAGTGAAACAGTATAAAGGTTATAACTTGGTTACCAAATTTATATATGGAAGTGGATGTAAATATGAATTTATTTAATGAAATAATATAGGGTTAATGACAATTAATTAAAATTTGTATATATGGAATTTTAACCTGTGTTGGGAAGTAATAACTTATAAAAGGAAGTAAAGGTTACTTTAATCATAATTAATATAATAAAGTAAAGGTGAATGTAAATTGAAGAGAAGCGTAAGTTTATTTATAAGGCAGTAATTGATGAAATAGAAGTTGGAAACAAAGTAAATAAATTATTGAGGACATTTAATAGTAATTAATGTATATATATTTGGAAATTAGATCAAATCAATTTATAGAAATTAATTTTAAATTAATTGGAAGGAAATCAATAATAAATGAATTTATTTGCAAGAAAATGAAATTTATTTCTATATTAATTGGAAATTGGAATAAGATGGTAATTGTTAATGTAAAAAGAGTAAGCCAATAATAATTCTTCCCATAAATTGATAATTGATGAGCATTAATGTAATGAATGTAAAATAAATATTAACTATGATTATAGAAAGGTTTAATAGAGAATGGAAGGATAGAAATCAGGTTTAAAGCAACGTATTGTAAGTAATTATAAATAGCTGTATTTATTAAATTGAAAATAAATGAAATTTAACATCTAAATATTACGTTAATAGAGATTTAAATGAAATCTAAGAATATTAAAATAATAGATTTTGAATCCAATATTAAATCCATCTATTTGAAATGTATGGATGGAATAATCATTGATTTATTTAATTTAATAGAATTTTTGGAAATTTAATTTATAATTTTTAATATAATGAAATTGAATATTTGACACTGCAATTGATAGATTAATCAACCTTAAATTGACATATAAACTTGTTTAAAATTTTGTATAAATGATTAAGAATTACAAAGTGATAAAGATTGTTAATTTCAGAATTTAAATGGGAAATTTGATTTAATTAATTTATTTTAAATTTATTTAATTAATATAAAAATAGCCATTTTGGCCACTGACTCGGATTTCGACGAAACATCATCAGATCCGTAACAGTGAATTATTGTGGGATTTCAAGTTTCGTATCGATCGGACTGGTCGTTTGATCGTATGGGCTTGAAACGACTTGAAATCGATTAATTGAAATCAATTGAAATCAATTTGGAAAATATTGTTTTTAGCATAACTTCTTCATACGATGGAATTTGGACTTGAAACCTTTTCCATTGCGTTTAAAATTTCTTAAAATATCTATTTTGATATATGGGATTAACAAATTTCATTCCGGGGTCGGAACGGGCTTTTTGGGCCACTTTGTCGTTAGCGCGTATATCCAACCTTATCCATCCATTCCAATTTCTGACCTACTTATATAAACCCGGTTATAAACCCTAGTCTCCCTAATTCTCATTTGTCTGCACGTGTAATTCCTGCTCAGCTCCTCCTTCAATGGCAGAAAAACCCTAATTCCAATTGCAACCCCAAATCAAATCCAAAGCTGAAAATTTAAACTCCTCAAATATATCGAATTATATATCGATTTGAAGCTCTCGACGAGCGCAAGTCAAATATGTGATTCGTTCTTCGATCTGGATTTATGTGTGGCCGATATTGGGCGATTTGTTCTTGGTCGTCCATTGATCGCCGTTTCGTGTAACGGTGGATTTACGACGAGAGGTCAATCAGAGGGTGGCGTTGGGTAGATGTTGTCGAGTGAGTCACATCCATACGGTTCGTTTGTGCTAAGAGTGGTCTAAATCGCCAGCAAATGGCCTGGAAGTTCGCGACGATGGGTGGCTTTCGGTGGCGTCTCGGGGAGCCGCGTGCGGGCCGGGGGATCGACTTGAGGCGTGGAGGTAGGCGGCGTTGCCTGATTAGAGTGGATGATGCTCTGATGGCCGGCGTTTTAGTTGGAAGGTCGGCGGCTGTGTAACGTGTTTGAGCATTCGATGCGGCTAGGGTTCGAGGGAAGCAAAAGAGGTGATGTGTACTGTGATATTAATTGTTTTATTTATTTAAAATCGTTCAATCTTCTAACACGTATATCTTTACCATACGAGTTCCGTTTCGCGCATGGTTTTCTCTACAAGGTTCGTAGTGAAATTCCAAACTTTTTGGTGCCAGTTTGGACGAATTATGAGACTGATCAAATTTTGGGTTCAAATTGAATTTAAATTTAATTTAAATTCAAAAGGTGAGTGTTTTAACCCACTCACAACTTCTAAAATTTCTTATATTTGTTAAATTGATATATGATGTGATTTGAAATTTATTTATGGTTGTTTGGCATATTTAATCATCATCCCAGTAAAATTAAATTATTTAATTTAATTGTTACTTGACTATTCATTGCATATTAACTGCCAGTTAAATTGTTATTTATTTCTTGCATATTAACTGCCAGTTAAATTGTTATTTATTTTATTGCATAAAACTGCGGGTTAAACAGTTATAATTTATTTTTGAATATAAACTGATTGTTGATACATGTTATTATCACCTGTTGTATATTGATGTATTGTTTGAATTTGGATGATGATTGTGATAAATGGTTGATGGTTGATATTGGATGAATGGATGTTGTATTCCATATTGTTATAAACTTCAAGTTATTATGCATTGTCATTTCATTCGGGATTGCGGTTTGAAATGATATAACCGTAATTTTTATTTTAAATTACGGATTGAAATGATAAATATCCGTATCACTTGACCATAGGGTAGAAAATTATATACAGACACCGTGGTTTATATATATAAAAATATTTGAAATGATTTCTATGGTTTTGAAAAGGAATATACGGTTTAGTAAATATTAATTTTTGATGTTATATAAATATTATTGATATATATAGGTAAATTCTTGAATTTAAGCTATGTATAAAATTGATTTATAAAAATGAGTTTAATAATGGAGTTTGATTGTTTTATATTATATGGTTTAGTACCTATTTAAGATATTGTATATATAGAGTTAAATGACTTAAATGAAGTTTAAGTTGGAAGATAGATATGAAATTGGTTAAATTTGAATTATTTAAGAATTGTACTTGAATAAATTTGATTTGGAATTTAAATATAAGTTGAGATTTTAAAGGGTATGATTCCTATAACTTGATTTGTTTTAAAGTGTTTTAAATGAATATAAAGTTGAGATAAATGAATATATCAAGTTAAATAAAATTTAAAGAATATCCAGTTGTTTGAAGTTAAAAGTTTTACTTAAATTTTATTTGATTCATTAAGTAAACATTTCAAATCTAAATAATTGTAATCGAATTTTATATATATGGAATTATCAAAGAATTAGTTTGAAATGGTGGAACAGTTAAAGATTTGAAATGTATGAATTGAAATGGTTTATTTGGAGGTTTAAATCGATATTTGGAATTTATCGTGAAATTTAAAGAAGCTATTTTATTATATATAGTAATATAGTATTTAAACCATTAAGTATTAAAAGTTATGTTTCAAAGCTATGGGTTTCAAGCTATATAGATTTGAAAGTGCTATGATTTTGGGAAAAAGATATATTTGAAAAAAAATGGTATCATATTGATTTGGGTTTTAAAAATGGAAATGATATTGTATTTATAAGTTTTTGAAATGGATATTATATTCCTGTTTTGAAGTATAAATTATTTTGAAAGACCGCGGTGTTATAATAACGTTTGGTTGTGAAAGAGATCGAGATCGGAAGTTGTCATACTCTCTGCCAACTCCGAAAACCACTTTAACAATCGTGTACGCGGTGGAGATTCTAGAATGAAGTAGGATGGCGGCGGCGTTTCCTTTGAGGTAAATACGTGGACCCAACTCCCGTGAGTTGGCATAAGATGGCTAAAACTGTAACGACCCAGAATTTCTATTAATTAAAATTAGAATATTTAATTGATTTTAAATATTAATAAGTAAAATTTGTAAGTCGAATAAATTTTATTTCGAATAATTGGATTCAATTTGATAATTAAATCCATAATTTAATATTTGGAAATACAGAAATAACTGAAAATTGGGTTTAAATATGATTGAAATGATTTGTAAAATTTTATTATATCATATTGCAGTTATAATAATGTTATAGAACTTTTAAAATTGAATTTGAAGTTAATTTGTGAAAATTGAATATTTTAATATTTAATTGACGAGTTAAAATAGCCATTTTTCAAACATTCTCGGATTTCGACGAAACCAATTTTATCGGATCCCTAAAGTGATATTATTGTAAGGTTTCAAATTTTGTGTCAATCGGATTTACCGTTTGTCCGAGGCAAGCCAAAACGCATAGAAAATTCGTTTAATCGATTTAATTTAAAATCGATCGTTTATTGCCGTAACTCGCATAGGTGATCGAATTAGCCTCTGAAACATGTTTCATTGTGTTCGAAACGCGGGGTAAACCTTAAAAAGGCCAGCCGGCATGCTTCGTTTGGAGTTTGGAAAATTCCGGATGAATAATAATTTGAAATATTTTCTATAAAAGGCCACAGACATTCAGTATTTTCACAAATTAATCAAAACCCTAACCCTAAATGTCTCAACCGCCATTCCCTATACCAATGGCCGAAAATTCCTAACTTTCCCCTCCAATTATCTTCCAATCCAAACCCTTTTAGCTTTCGATTCCTAAAAGAAAGTTAAAGAGCTTCGCGAGCTCTACGTTGTGAACGGCTATGATCGTTTGACTCGAAGTGGATCGATGGGAATTTGAGCTCAAAGCCATCACGTTCAAGCACGTTTTTCTAGCAAAATACGAAGCCGAGCACGTTGAAACTTGGGCCAGTGGTGGTGCTAGGCTGGGCGCTTCGAACGGCGGTGGTTGATCGAGGTGGCAGTGCTCGTATTGGGTGCGAAAATTTAGGGTTTTGAACGTAAGTGGGTTCGGTCGCGTTTTCTAGAGAGGGAGAAGGAGAGGGCCGAACGACCTGATATGCTTGAACTTGAAATGGACGGTGATGATTTTGGTTAGGATTTGAAAATAATTAAAAGTGTATAATTATTATATTTATAATTTGTTCAAAGTTTAAATCGATGTATCTTTGTCATGCGAGGTCCGTTTTGGACGAAACGAATTGCATTGGCTTCGTTTTGTCGAGCACTACGCAATGGAACTGGAGTGGAGTCTTTTGAAGCTAGTGAGAATTTCGGATAAAATTAAACGCGTGTTTAATTTTATTTGAAATAAAACGCGAAAACTGAATTGAAAGCAAGGTGAGAACTTCTCACTCAATCGAATTAGTTTCGATTTAAATTTTAAATAGTTAGATTTAAAATTGATGATTATATGCCTGGATGATAAATTATTATCTATTGTTTGTTAAAATAGACATTATACGCCGTATATTAAGCGGATGTTATTTATTAAAAACATATACCGCGATAATTCCATCTTGATGGAATTGGTATTATTTCCCGCATTATATAGCGGATGAGACCCTATTGTGCCGCATAATAGCGGATAATATTTTATAAATCCTATATACCGCGATATTCCGTACTGGAACGGAATTGGTATTGTGCTAACTTCTGTGGATGCAGGAAAACAGGTTGGAGGGATCCAACTGAATTCCTCACCAGTATTTATTTGATTACAGATATTGTGATGTTTGTTGATTATCATATCGATATATGATATTTGGATGTCGTGATTGACTATTTGGTGTTGTTGCATCATCGGATCCATTTTTGAAGTTTTAAAATAATGATTTTTGATTTGAAAAAGAATTTTAAAGTGATTTTTGAAAGTATACGTTTTATTAAATTTTGAATTGTTAAAATAAATAAACATTTATAATTTTATTGTTATAAAAGTTATATTTTTGGAAAATAGTACTTAAGTATGATTTTGGAGTTATATAAGTTTTAAATAACGTTTTGTAAATTATTAAAAGGATTGGTTTATTTAAATTGAGATTTTTGAATTATTATAAACGGTTTATATAAAAGATTTCTAAGATTGATATTTATAAATTAAAAATATAGGAATTGTGAAACGAGTTTTATATGTGTTAAAATGAAGAATAAATGGATTTCAAAAGTGAATAAAATTTATACATTTATAAATTGTGAAGGTATGAAATGAATAGATTTTGTAAAATAAAAGATTTATAAATAATTAACTTATAAATCGGATTTTGGGTATAAAGTTGAGTTATAAATTGAATTGATTTATAAAAGGGATTTTATAATTGAAGTTTATATAAATAGAACTGGAATTTATAAACATTGTTTTATAAATCCGAAATCAATTGAATTTGATAAATTAAACATAGAAGTTTATTAAAGGAGATATATTCGTGATTTTGGGCAGCGAATTATCCTTTAAGTTAAATGTCGTAAAAACAAGAGTTTGGTTGGGAATTTTATCCATGATTTGGATAGTGGATAATATTTTAATAAATGTGTTGAAACATTGAATTGGGTAAATTAAGTATATTCACGATTTTGGACGGTGAATATATTATTAAAGAAAATGGATATGTTTTTAGGGAAGTCCGGTCGTGAGTAGTGAATATCCGGATTGCAAGGACTTCTTTGGAAGTGCCTTCGGTTCTGTTCGAGCCCGGAACAGACTTGTATAGATTGTATGTCTGACATTACAAATTGAGATATAAAGCTGATTTCTTTCAAATATATTTCTATTGGTGGCGGAGAATTTATTCTCTTAGCTTAACACCCTTCTCTAAGACGTACGAGCTCAGAGGTTATGTAGTTGAAGGTTATTAGTGATATACTCCCAATTTGGTAATGTGACATGCTAAGTGCTGTTGAGCATTTGATGAACAAAGCGCAGCTTTTGTATAAAGCGTGGCTTTGTGGACGAGACTTCGTAGGACCTCACACCCCGGAAATGGTCAAAACAGGAAGGATGCAGCAAGGTTATTAGGGGGTAGCGCCCCTTTAGTGTATGTCATTCCTTATGGATAGAGGTGGTATCATGGTATGGAGCTCAGATACTTAACCTGTGTTGTTGCTGCAAATTTATTGCTTTGTGGTTGTTGGAATCGAGAATCCTCGGATATAGATCGGTTAAGATCGGGGAATGACATGTTCGTGTCAGTAGTTACCTATTTTGAAAGGTAACCCGGCCTTGTGTTGGCAGAGATCCGGTTAGGTTCTCGAGTCGTCTTTCCAGAGGCGTACCCATGTGGCAATGGGAAGTTCCTTGGCCTGACCATTTGTTGGAAATCCAAAGAAACAATACAATCTTGTACGGTTTTAGTTGTATAACCTGCCATGGAATGTGGCGGTAACCTGCTATTGAACATGGTGGCTATAGTAGGCATACGATAATGGTCGTATGTTGGCTAAGGTTTATATCTTTACTTTCGAAATGTTTTCCTACACTATGCACTAGTAATAATATCAAATGTTTCTTTTTAATGCGTATCAAGCATGTTTGACTATCATAAGGAGAAATCTCCTCCGATTCTGCGTTTGCATTGTGTGTGTGTGTGGGAGGCCTTATGGTACATTTTCCAAAAAGCATTACGAAGCTATTTTTAAATTATCCTGTTGTTTGTTTTTAAAGATAAACTGTTTTAAGTTCTCACACCAGTCACATGACTGAGTCGGAGTTTATTGTTTTCCTTCCTAAACTATGGGAGCCCATAAATTTTCCACACGGGTAGTTCAGAGTCAGGTTTATCAGGATATTCTGGAATTCAGGAGTTGCTGGAGGCAAGCTGGATGGCATGGCGTAGTATATTACTAATATATTGTATTTCTTTTCCGCTGTTTGATATTGTTTGTTGTTGTACACTCTGAGGATGAAATGTAATGTAATGTGATGTAATGTAATAACCGATATAGTTCTTTGTTTAAAGATTATTCATTTATTTATTATATGTTGTTCCGCTGCGATTGTGAGATTCTGATATTGTTCTGTTGTTTCTTTCTGTTCTGTTCTATCTTTTTCTTCTTCTCTAACCATAACGGTATGGTTTTCCGGCATTCGATTGCTCGGCAGTTGATACAGTGGACGTATTGATGTCGGTTTTCGAGCGTCGAAAAGTCGCATCGTCACATTTGGTATCAGAGCATATGGTTAAGCGACAACCATGGCTCTGCTGGAAATTACTCATTAGAGATAGAGTCAGTAGTACTCTAGAATGAGTGTGAGTGTAATAATAGCTATGAGCGTGTATTTGTTAGTGAATATAAATTGTTTTGTATTGTGTTGACTTATCGGTTGATTGTTTATGAATTCTGGTCGGTGCGGGAAGTACAACCGTGATCGATAGGGGTTTCTAAACTCTTAAATAAGATAAACTGACACGGTATTGTTTTAAATTGGGTAAATGAAATAATTTTACCTTGATTATATTTTGTATATAAAGGAATAATTTTTCAGAATTATTAAAGTGTATATCAATTGATTGTTTGGTAGTTGAAAATGTAAGATATATGCAACTTAATAAAAGTTGTTTGAATAAGTTAAATGAAACATATTGTAAAAGAATAATTGTATAAGCGAAGAATTATAAGTATGGAATTATAACTAATGTGATTTACAATTGTGAAATGATCTTATATAAGTAAAGAGAAAATAATGAAATTATATAAGCAAAAGATTTATAAATGTGATTTATAATCTGAAGTAAAAATTCCAGAGAAGTGTTTTGAAAGGATTTGATATTTTGGAAAATTGTTCTGAAGAAATTAAAGCTCTAAACTCTTTTTGGTCGCTGGAAAATAATTCCGATGATGATTGCAACATCATTGGTGTTCATTTTCGGGTTTCCAAAAGAGGGATTGCTGCCAAATTGTTTTAAATAAAAGTTGTTTGGAAAATTTGGATTTGGTTTTGAAATTCAAAGGATAATTGAATTGGTTTCAAAAATGGTTGAAGTGTGGATGCAGGGAAATAGGAAAGGATAAGTAAAACAAATTGTTAAAAATGGTTAAACAATTTTGTTAAGAAAAATGAGATGGAATTTGAATAAGTGGTGGAATTTGACTTCGGTAAAAAGTTAAATAGAATTTACTTTAGAATTGGAATTTGAATTGAATTTATGAGTGGAAATTAAAGTTAAGATTAAACAAAAGATGTTTAATTGGAACATAACTTAAGTGATGAAGTTGAAATTGTTATAAATAAGTGAAGTGATGAATATGAACTTGAGTTATATAAATGAAATTCAACTTTAGGTTGTTAAACGAATTAGCAATTGAATTGATAAATGGATTGAATGTTAATCAATTAAATGTAAATAATTGATATGAAATAATGAATGTAAGTGTTAATCCATTAGAAGCTAATGAAGTTGAGAAATTGAATAAATTGAATGAAAATCAATTTAATATCAACCAATTGAAATTAAAAGTGTTGAACCAAATTGAATGTAAAGAAATGTAGATTAAATAAATTTGGTTGTAATGGATGTACATTGGTTGTTATGTGAATGTTCGTTGATTGTATATAATTCGTTAAGTGTTAATGAAATTGAATTAGCAAAATTTGAAAGCTAAAGTAATTGAATCCAAATTGGAAGTAAATGAATATGTATTGAATTTGATTCAATTTGGAAGTAAACTAATGTGAATGTAAATTAGTGAATAAGAACTAATTGAAAAATGAATGAATGAGTATTTATAAAATCCAATGTTAACAAATCAAATGTGATTTAAATTGGAAAACCAATTCATTGAATAATAATGAGAAGTGAATGTATATTGATTTGATATGGATTTGTTGGATGATAGTTGTTTGGTAGTTGCATTTATTGCTTTTGTTGCATTTGCTATATTAGCATATGTAGATATATGTTGTATATTGATATTACTTTCAAATATGCATGTTCTCATGGTTTGTTGAGTGTTTATAGGTACAGATTGCGCTTGCTTCCCCTTTGGAGCTCGCTTTCGCGCTATATTAGCCGTATATGCCCGCTAATAATAAATAAGGTACATATCTCGGATTAAATATCGTACTTTTACACTTTTTTCCCTGCGGGATGCCTCATCACTTGATGAGATGTATATTTGTGATATATATACTGTCGTTTTTTTTTCTTTTCGGATCGAGCCGTGCAAAGGAGACTCTGGCGAATTTTTTCGAAAATTTAAGGCATTAGAAATTTTTTGAGAAAATTGGGAAAATTTTGAAAACTATAAATTTGATTTGGAATTGGAAATTAAACGATATAGTTGATTTTGAAAAAGATAACTAAGCATGATTTGAAAACTTAGTAAAGTATTGTAAGAAGTTTAACTATAGATTTTGGGAAAGTCAATGGATTCTGTAACTTTTTCTTACTTGGTAATTTCGAGGACGAAATTCTTTTAGGGGGGGGGTTTGTAACGACCCAGAATTTCTATTAATTAAAATTCGAATATTTAATTGATTTCAAATATTAATAAGTAAAATTTGTAAGTCGAATAAATTTTATTTCGAATAATTGGATTCAATTTGATAATTAAATCGATAATTTAATATTTGAAAATACAGAAATAATTGAAAATTTGGTTTAAATATGATTGAAAATGATTTGTAAAATTTTATTATATCATATTGGAGTTATAATAATGTTATAGAACTTTTAAAATTGAATTTGAAGTTAATTTGTGAAAATTGAATATTTTAATATTTAATTGACGAGTTAAAATAGCCATTTTTCAAACAGTCTTGGATTTCTACGAAACTAGTTTCATCGGATCCGTAATGTGATATTATTGTAAGGTTTCAAATTTTGTGTCGATCGGATTTACCGTTTGTCCGGGGCAAGCCAAAACGCATAGAAAATTCGTTTAATCGATTTAATTTAAAATCGATCGTTTATTGCCGTAACTCGCACAGATGATCGAATTAGCCTCCGAAACATGTTCCATTGTATTCGGAACGTGGGGTAAACCTTAAAAAGGCCAGCCGGCACGCTTCATTTGGAGTTCGGAAAATTCCGGATGAATAGTAATTTTAAATATTTTCTTTAAAAGGCCACAAACATTCATTATTTTCACAAATTAATCAAAACCCTAACCCTAAATGTCTCAGCCTCTATTCCCTATACCAATGGCCGAAAATTCATAACTTTCCCCTTCAATTATCTTCCAATCCAAACCCTTTTAGCTTTCGATTCCTAAAAGAAAGTTAAAGAGCATCGCGAGCTCTACGTTGTGAACGGCTATGATCGTTTGACTCGAAGTGGATCGATGGGAATTTGAGCTCAAAGCCATCACGTTCAAGCACATTTTTCTAGAAAAATACGAAGCCGAGCACGTTGAAACTTGGGCCGGTGGTGGTGCTAGGCTGGGCACTTCGAACGGCGGTGGTTGATCGAGGTGGTAGTGCTCGTATTGGGTGCGAAAATTTAGGGTTTTGAACGTAAGTGGGTTCGGTCGCGTTTTCTGGAGAGGGAGATGGAGAGGGCCGAACGGCCTGATGTGCTTGAACTTGAAATGGACGGTGATGATTTTGGTTAGGATTTGAAAATAATTAAAAGTGTAAAATTATTATATTTATAATTCGTTCAAAGTTTAAATTGATATATCTTTGTCATACGAGGTCCATTTTGGACGAAACGAATTGCGTTGGCTTCGTTTTGTCGAACACTACGCAATGGAACTGGATTGGAGTCGTTGGTAGTTAGTGAGAATTTTCGGGTAAAAAACGCGTGTTTAATTTTATTCGAAATAAAATGCGAAAACTGAATTGAAAGCAAGGTGAGAACTTCTCACTCAATCGAATTAGTTTCGATTTAAATTTTAAATAGTTAGATTCAAATTTGATGATTGTATGCCTGGATGATAAATTATTATTTATTGATTGTTAAAATAGACATTATACGCCGTACATTAGCGGATGTTATTTATTAAAAACATATACCGCGATAATTCCATCTTCATTGGAATTGGTATTATTTATGTACTTGGAGTTGATTTCCCGCATTATATAACGGATGAGACCCTATTGCACCGCATAATAGCGGATAATATTTTTTATATCCTATATACCGCGATATTCCGTACTGGAACGGAACTGGTATTATGCTAACGTCTGTGGATGCAGGGAAACAGATTGGAGGGATCCAACTGGATTCCTCACCAGTATTTATTTGATTACAGATATTGTGATGTTTGTTGATTATCATATCGATATATGATATTTGGATGTCGTGATTGACTATTTGTTGTTGTTGCATCATCGGATCCATTTTTGAAGTTTTAAAATAATGGTTTTTGATTTGAAAAAGAATTTTAAAGTGATTTTTGAAAGTATACGTTTTATTAAATTTTGAATTGTTAAAATAAATAAACATTAAGAATTTTATTGTTATAAAAGTTATATTTTTAGAAAATAGTACTTAAGTATGATTTTGGAGTTATATAAGTTTTAAATAACGTTTTGTAAATTATTAAAAGGATTGGTTTATTTAAATTGAGATTTTTGAATTATTATTAACGGTTTATATAAAAGATTTCTAAGATTGATATTTATAAATTAAAAATATAGGAATTGTGAAACGAGTTTTATATGTGTTAAAATGAAGAATAAATGGATTTCACAAGTGAATAAAATTTATAGATTTATAAATTGTGAAGGTATGAAATGCATAGATTTTGTAAAATAAAAGATTTATAAATAATTAACTTATAAATCGGATTTTGGATATAAAGTTGAGTTATAAATTGAATTGATTTATAAAAGGGATTTTATAATTGAAGTTTTTATAAATAGAAATGGAATTTATAAACATTGTTTTATAAATCCGAAATCAATTGAATTTGATAAATTAAACATAGAAGTTTATTAAAGGAGATATATTCGTGATTCTGGGCAGCGAATTATCCTTTAAGTTAAATGTTGTAAAAACAAGAGTTTGGTTGGGAATTTTATCCACAATTATGGATAGTGGATAATATTTTAATAAATGTGTTGAAACATTGAATTGGGTAAATTAAGTATATTCACGATTTTGGACAGTGAATATATTATTAAAGAAAATGGATATGTTTTTGGGGAAATCCGGTCGTGATTAGTGAATATACGGATTGCAAGGACTTCTTTGGAAGTGCCTTCGGTTCTGTTCGAGCCTGCAATAGACTTGTATGGATTGTATGCCTGACATTACAAATTGAGATATAAAGCTGATTTCTTTCAAATATATTTCTGTTGGTGGCGGAGAATTTATTCTCTTAGCTTAACACCCTTCTCTGAGACGTATGAGCTTAGAGGTTATATAGTTGAAGGTTATTAGTGATATACTCCCAATTTGGTAGTGTGATATGCTAAGTGCTGTTGAGCATTTAATGAACAAAGCACAGCTTTTGTATAAAGCGTGGCTTTGTGGACGAGACTTCGTCGGACCTCACACCCCGGAAATGGTCAAAACAGGAAGGATGCAGCAAGGTTATTAGGGGGTAGCGCCCCTTCAGTGTACGTCATTCCTTCTGGATAGAGGTGGTATCATCGTATGGATCCCAGATACTTAACCTATGTTGTTGCTGCAAATTTATTGCTTTGTGGTTGTTGGAATCGAGGATCCTCGGATATAGATCGGTTACAATCGGGGAATGACATATTCGTGTCAGTAGTTACCTAGTTTGAAAGGTAACCCGGCCTTGTGTTGGCAGAGATCCGGTTAGGTTCTCGGGTCGTCTTTCCAGAGGCGTACCCATGTGGCAATGGGAAGTTCCTTGGCCTGACCATTTGTTGAAAATCCAAAGAAACAATACGATCTTGTACGGTTTTAGTTGTATAACCTGCCATGGAATGTGGCGGTAACCTGCTATTGAGCATGGTAGCTATAGTAGGCATAAGTGCGAAATGCCTATGCTGGCTAAGATTTATATCTTTACTTTCAAAATGATTTTTCTTACACTATGCACTAGTAATAATATCAAATGTTTCTTTTTAATGCGTATCAAGCATCTTTGACTATCATAAGGAGAAATCTCCTCCGATTCTGCGTTTGCATTGTGTGTGTGTGCGGGAGGCCTTATGGTAGTCTCATTTTCCAAAAAGCATTACGAAGCTATTTTAAAATTATCATGTTGTTTGTTTTTAAAGATAAACTGTTTTAAGTTCTCACACAGTCACATGACTGACTCGGAGTTTATTGTTTTCCTTCCTAAACTCTGGGTGCCCATAAATTTTCCACACGGGCAGTCTAGAGTCAGGTTTATCAGGATATTCTGGAATTCAGGAGTTGCTGGAGGCAAGCTGGATGGCATGGCGTAGTATATTACTAATATATTGTATTTCTTTTCCGCTGTTTGATATTGTTTGTTGTTGTACACTCTGAGGATGAAATGTAATGTGATGTGATGTGATGTAATAACCGATATAGTTCTTTGTTTAAAGATTATTCATTTATTTATTATATGTTGTTCCGCTGCGATTGTGAGATTCTGATATTGTTCTGTTGTTTCTTTCTGTTCTGTTCTATCTTTTTCTCTCTTCTTCTATCTTTTTCTTCTTCTTTAACCATAACTGGTACGGTTTTTCGGCATTCGACTGCTCGGCAGTTGATACAGTGGACGTATTGATGTCGGTTTTCGAGCGTCGAAAAGTTGTGTCGTCACAAAAATAGGAGTGATTGACGGGTTAATGAGGTAGCATCTTTGATCGGACACATCCTTTCCATATTATACTTTGAATTTTGGATTGATTCGGTGGCCACTTTTGATTTCTTTAATTTGGGGGTATTGTTCGAGGTGGGCGGTAGCTGCGTGCTACGCGTTACCAACGTCCCGAAAGCGTAATTTGTATATCTACCCTGGCATTGCCTAGTTTTGCTGTGTCATCTACCCTAGCGCACCTTGTATGAGTTTCTATTTGTGTCGTACCTATGGAGTATCCTCTGGTAGCCTTCCGATCGGGAGGTATTACAGTACTGTATAGACTATTGGCATTTTACGTGTTAAGGTGGAAAATGTAAAGTCTTAACGCTATTTAAAAGTAAGTTTATTTTATTAATAGACACTATTATAATAGCGAAATATTACTACATAGTAAATAGTTTAACGGATCCTTAGGAGATGTGAATCCCGAGCATCCCTTAAGTTACTACACTCATATTTATTTCTGTTGATTAACTCACATAAGATATTTTAGTTCTGACTCGAGTGTTTTGTCTTTTCAATTCGCTCGGGTCAGTCCGAGCATTTCAGGATTTGGAAGACCGTATTCTAGAGGACGAAGACGAAGATATTATTATTATTTATTATAATATTCCACCACACTCATACTGTTCTGCTGCATTGTTATTGGTATGTGTAAATCTGATATATGTTGTATAAGTATAATCGAATATTTTGTAAAATAGCTTTATAAACTGTATATTTGGTTATTATATTTTATTGTTCCGCTGCAAGATTCTATTTTGTTCTTTTTCTTTCTCTGTTTTTTCTTATTTACCTCATAACAATCGGCCCTTCCGTATGGTTTAAATCGACATGGGTGTCTATTAAAGCGTGCGAAAAGACGGGATGTTACTTATGATAAGAAAAAGAGTAATTTTATCTACTATAATATTTATGAACTTATTACTTAATACAATTTGTTATTTGTTGTTCTTTTGAATGTAGAAAAAGCAAGTGATTACTCTTGCGTCACTAGAAATCAAGTTTGGATCAAATCTCGCACACAGAAAAATGGGGAACAAGTGAATATGATAGTTGTAGATACTATAGTAAGTTGATCAAACTTTGTTTTTCCTTCTAAAATTATATTAAATTGATTTTGACCAATGTGTGGTAAGGTAGTTCACAAGTTCAATTAGGAAATAGCACATCCTAATCATCCATGTATTTTGAAAATATATGGTAAGATGGTTCATAACTTAAATTTTAAGGCAGCACTATTAGCACATCTTAATCCTTTTGAAAGAAAAAGAAAACAAACTCAAGTGAAAGGAAAAAAATTGGCATCACAGTAAGTAGGCTGCTGCTGCTATGTGCATTAGAAAAAGGACCCTCTTGATTAATTTGGAGATGGAGAGCTGATATGTTTGCATTGTCCAATGCTAGGTATGTTCTCAAAATACTAAAGATGTTTTAACAAATTTTCATTTGCAATTGCATATTGTTAAAAAAACCAAATAACACCCTAGACACAACGCAGTATATTATTAAGAACTAGGGAAAATATAAACTATGAATGCTTTAGTCTAACATGTTATTGTTTTCATCCTTGTTCAACTGTCAAGGCATTTACTAAAGCGGTTAATTTTTCAAACTCAAAATTATCTTACTTACATTAGTTTGTAAAATAAATGTTAATATAAACTTTGACCATTAAAATATTTAACTCGAGTTGATAAAAACTTTTTGACTTTAATACCCGTTGTATTTATTTAGATATCCTTTAACATTTATTGATTTTTACTAATGTCCACTTGAAATATCAAGAACTACGCTTCAAAGTGACAAGCGCCATTGTCCAAGTGGTTAAGTGATTCGGCTTTGATGCTTAAAGACACAAGTTCGAAACTTGCAAAGCATGATTCAAACATTTATTGACATGTGATATGTTGTCCTAGTGATATGTTGTATATAAAGTACCATTTCAAAAAAAACTATGCTTCAAAGTTCTATTCTTTATGTTCAGATCTCAATTTATTATATATGTGTGCATGCATATGGCCATACGCCTTGTTTTCTTATTCTACGAACATGCATTTTAAATTATGTCTTTGAGCAGACATGTGATATGTACATTTATAGTTTGAATGTCTGTTCTTACAAATACATATGTTATATAATTAGACTTTAATGTATCTCAAAACGGATCCCTTAAAATGAAATGAATGAGCAAATATATTTTTTGACTTGAAATGATATCATAAAAAAATAAACATATTATAAGACTCAAAATTATAGTATGAATACTGCTATAAAAATGATCATGCGGCCAGGTTAGACCAATGTTTTAAATCAGTGCTCTCCCTGAATTGAAATAAAGTGAAACCTATTCCGCTGTTCTTTTATGGTCTATAAATTTGTGTCTTTTTCTCACTCTTCTAACTATACTCATCTCCTTATTGATTTTCTATTGAGCTGGTTCGCTTTGACTTGTGCAAAAGTATCTGCAAGCTAAAAAGGAATGATCCCTTCACGGTTACAACTGCATTTCAGTATCAGCATTTTAATTATCACCCATTTAAAAAGTTAATGCACATCTATATCTTAGTATAATTATCAACTGCATTTCAGTATCAGCTTAGCTTCTCTGGCTGTAGTTGTCGATTGTTTCTTATATCAAATGATGTAATTTTTTATGGGGCATGCTTTCTAAAACTCACAATATATACAAAATTAGTTTTAAAATCGGTCTGCTCTGATTTACAATTTTATCCTCATTTTATACTGGTTACCATAATGCACTTTAAATTCATTTAAAGCATAATTTAGATAGCAAAATTAAACTACATAATAGGTGCTGATAAAGAAACTGACTTTATAATTACATCGATTCTTACCTTGACATATTTTGAAACATTGTAGGATTTTTTTATTATTATTATTATATAGGGAAAAGAGTCTCTTCGTCGTTTTTGTTAAGTGGGTGAATACATAATACACCTAACTTTAATAACTATAGCTAAAACAATCCAAACTGAAAAATTAAGGCTGATTTACAAATTAATGTTAGCCTTTGATTCCTCAATTACATTGACTTTCTAAATAAGCAACATGACCTAACATGTTCTATATTTTTCAACCTCATCTCTCTGTTTATGGTTTAAATTGCTTCAGCTATAACTAAATAAACAACTATATAATGTGATAAAATTAGGTATTTCAGATTAAAAAGCTTGTATACTACTTTATCCCATTTCTTAGATTTTGCTGATTCAGTGGTTGAACGTGACATAATTATCAACTAATTTTGACTTCAAATTTAGTATATTCGCTTTAACTTGTGCAAAGTATCAACTGCATTTCAGCACACTGCATTTCTCACAAGTGTGGCATTTTACTTCTTTCAATTTCAAATATATCACTTTCTTAGTATATAAATGTATCTTTATATAATCTATGTGCATTAACATTTGTTGACAAAGATAAAATAATTTAAAAGTGTTCCATAATCAAGCTCGGCAATCAATTTCAAAGAATATGCATTTTCTCAAGTACTGAGACAAGATAGACTGGGTCGATTAAGAGAAATGGAAAGGAAAATGAACATCACTAGGGCAATTTTAGCACAATTTAAGGATAAGCAAACAATGCAACTTGAAAGAAAAGTTTTAGAGTTAGAGAAAAAATTTCTCGTGATGATGAAAAATCAGGTAAAATAACTCTTGTCTATTGAGGATCGATGCCAATATTTGCTAGCTGTTCTCATAATTGTATTTATGTAATTATAATTCAGCATTGAAGGGTAAACTAATGTTATAACAATTTATTTTGCCAGATTTGTAGGGTAGAGACAGTTGGACAGAAGTAAACACACCTTATGTACACTGTATTATTGGTTTCACATCATTTTTATTTTTATTTTTTCCAGCAATTAATGTATTAATCCTTTCATTAATTATAATGCGGGTATGATAAAAACCTCCAAAAATGTGATTTATTGGATTGGCGAGGGAACGGAGAAATTGTTGCTGAAGGAAGAGTGGTGTCGAAGGATCCAAACAAGCTTGTCAATAATATTCCTTTAGGATCGGATGCGATGATAATTCTAATAGACTTACCAACAAAGCTAGATGTTTCTTTACGGAGGCCTACATCTAGTTTCACACTTATTGGGGAAGCAAAGGATGATCTAATGGCATGGCCAACAAATAGAGATGTTTTACATCAAAGTGACCACCTTAAAGAAGAAGAGGATGGGGTAAACATTTATCTTTTGCAATTTACATACTATTTTAAAATATTTAACTTTTACTAAATAGATATTTTTTTGTCTCTAATACAGTTAAAGTGGAAACTTAGAATGCGAATGCAAGATTTGAGATTGAGGAGGGAGCAAAGAATTAGTGGCGGAAGGGCGATTACACTTGAGTGACTCAAATGAAATTATTAATGATCTTCCTCTTGGACCATGCGCCATGATTGTTTGGATAGATAATCCAATAAAAAAGATGCTTTTTTATGGAGGCCAGCCACTCCTATGATATTTGTTGAAGAAGCTGTCGGTAGGAAGGTAGCATGGCCTGAGTCCCAAGTAGTTGTAAGATGGTTAATGTTCCAGCATCTCCTACGCCTCAGACCATAGTGCAAACATTTATGATACTTGATTTTTATGCATTCGCGTATCTTTTAAATTATGATTTTACAATGATTAATCAATATTTTATCAACATAAACCAACTACAACATATCCTTTTTGTTAATTTACAAACGACAAATTCAAGAAGGAACAATGTATGCAAGCTGATGGATTTATCAGAAAAGGAAAAAATAGTTGCTGTAGGATGTGTAGAGTCAATTGATCCAAAAGCACTGGTTCATTTTAAATCATTAGGACCAAATGCATTTTAAGTTTGGATAATGGTTGTTAAAGAGCCAACTGTGGTGCAATGGAGGCAAACATTTGAATTACAATAAATGGAAGACACCGTTAGTTCTATAATAGCTTGGCTTACTGCGCACGTTGTAATGACATGAATTTTCAGCAAGTATAATCTACTTTGTTTACAAACATATATATCTACCTTGGATACGTATAACCCTTTAGTTAATATACACACATAGGATCTTAATTGTCACGTGATTAAAAATATATAGTAAATATCACTTATTAAATTACATGTTAAAGTTGTGGTTGTGATGGAGAGTTGTGGGTTAGAGCTTGGAATTTGGGTTTCGATGATTGAAGATAGTTTGACGACGTAGGAGATGGTTGGTGTGCGTGGTGATTGAAATTCGATAGTGTGATGTAGATCCTTTGCTTAGGGTGGTAGATTTTGAATTGAGGCGATTTGCGTGTTGAAGTTGGTTTGAGGAATACGATTTCGATTGGGTAGTGAAGGTTAATTCTGTTCGGAATTGAAGTTGGGTGATTGATGAGTGATGTCGCGGTGAGGTTGTTTGGAAGTGGAGTTGGGTTTGTCATTTGGTAGCATGATGGTCGGTTGTTGGTTGCGGATTTGTAGCAATTTGGAGATTTGAAGGAGATGGGTTGAATTGCAGTTTTGTGACATTTAATGAAATTGATGAGGGGAGAGTTGTAGAGTGATGCACTTTTCTGGAAATGTGTTGTTTGGAGAATGAGGAGTTAAAGGAAGTTGAAATTTCAGTTTGGTTTACTGTGATGAGGAGTTCTAGTGAGGATGTGACAGGGGGAATATGCAGTTTTTGGATGTTTGCATTTCTACTGAGGTCGGGGGTGTTAGGTGTTTGACTGATGTGTTGTAGGCTTGGCAATGGAGTTCGCATAATGGTTGTCATGAGGAACCGAGGGAGCCGATATGGGGTTGTAGCTTGACCAAAGCAATGGGTTTGAAGCTATTATGGGTGAAAGGTCTGGTGATGTCGAAAGTTACGAACAAGTGAGGACACTGGGTGGTTGGTGGAGCAGTGATGATGATTTGAAGGAAGAGTATGCGGTGTTTGGGATATGGATGGTGTTTGTTGGTTGCATGTAGTTGTCATATTGTGGTAAGGTAGAAAGGGAAGGTGATGTTTGTGTAGAGGAAGTTGCTGTAGTTGTTGAATGAAAGTGAATTAATGGGGTTTGGTTGTATAAGAAAGTCTGGAGATGGAGTAGGCTGTGAAGGTGATTACGGTTTCAGGTTATTGACAGTTTTGAAGATAATGAACCTGCTTCAAGTGATGGCGAGGATGTTGTTTATTTAGGGTCAATGATTGATGCTGCTAAGATTAATGATGAAGATTTTGAAAGTTCAGATATGGTGGTAGGTAGTTTGGATGATAAGGATGATATATTGGTAGATAAGGCAAATCGGGTAGTTGGATGTGCTGATATGCATGGTGCTATTGGAAATGTGCATTAGGAAACAAACAAGCACAAGCAGGCTTGTGAAGAACGTTACGAGCTATTGGATTAGGATACCGATTTGTCAGACCGGCTGTAACTATTTGCTGAATATCAATCTCTGCTTCCCCCATTGTAGCCAAGTAACATAATTTTGAATAAAAAGAAAATAAATTCTATTAAATCACACAAATCAATGAGTGCAAATATGATAATTCCTCTTATTTGAAGAACATAACCTAATTGTTATAATAGTTTTGACTCATTCATGTTCATGTGCACAACTATGCACGTGGACATGCAAATCAGTCTTCTAACTACACGTCCAAATACTGCATCTTGTAAATTTCTCCTCCCATATCATTTCAACGCCCATAGTCAGCGGTTATGGTGGTTGGTCGATATATTGTGATCATCCTTCAACAACATGCTTGCAAATTGTTTGCTGAATTGCTTGAGAACCTAACAAAAATGGATAAATCCAATTTATTTTTTTGGTTATTTTAATAATCGGTAAAAGATCTATTTATTATTATTTATGAATAATCCAATCGACTTTAATGCTTCGAATGGAGTGTCAAGTTTTTGAATTTTTAGAAAATTAAAAAAAATGTGTAGATTAATAAAAAGGAGCTTAGTCATAGAAATGGTGAATAAATTCATAGTTATAAGGATCTGTATGAAATTTTCAACTAGTTAATAAAGAATGCATAGGACGAAATCTCAGCTGCAATGGGTCATTTGTTTCTTATCGCTATTTGATTCATCAAAACCATAAAGGGTTGACTAAAAACATACAAGAAGTTTTATAGGTAACGAGAAATAGAAGCTGGAACAAAATTGACCCTTTGTTCTTGGAAAACTACTAGACTTATAAATAATCTGGAACAACATTTATTCTCCGTCTTGGATGTATTTTGTAGTCATGTCAAAAAAGGCCTTAGTTTCAACTTTTCATCTCTTTATGCACACATACTGCACCGTGTTATCTAAAAATCAAATTTCGTTAGTGTTTTATTCGTATACGTTCTTAATGTAAATATTTATCTTATTTGCAGGTGTGTGAAAGAAGAAGGAAGCGAAAATTGTGGCCTTTTTTTTAATGCAAACAACTAAATATGTACTTGTTTTTTTGTTACACTTTGCTACTATTTTTGGGGGTGTTGTTTAAACATTTGCTAGTACATTTTGATTTATGTGGTTTAAGCTATAAGATATTATGTGTGTGGATATTTGATATGTTTAATGTAATGTGTTACATCTCTATATTTATTATCTTTTATGATTCTTGCGTTATTTAAATGATTTTACATTTAAAATGATTATTTTTGTGCATTTTGATATTACTATTTAATATGTAGTTTTTGAATAGGATGCAAAAAAAATTGAATTGTGAAACTAAACCATTGTATTTGAAAACCGTTATAAATATTTCATAACGTCGAATGACCAATGTTAAACCTATCAGTATTACAGATACATAGATTACAAAAAAAAAGAGCTTTCGCAGCGCATCAAAAGTGCTGCCATATTCATTAGCGGCATTTCGAAGAACGCTATATAATACCATGCTGCAATATAGTCAGGAAATTCCACAGCATTTTTGAAATGTTGCTAAATAAATGGCTACCAAGCTTTTTAAAAACGCTGCAGCAAATTAATTTTGCAGCATTAATTAAACGCTGCAACTTCATTTAGCAACGGTTTAGACACGTAGATAGTAATACAACAGCAGTTTTGAAACGCTGCAAAAATAAATTATGCAACTTTTTTGGAACGCTGCGGTATATCAACGTTTTTGCTACATTTTACAACTATTGCTGCATATTCAATTTATAAAACACTAATAGATATAATTTGATACTATAAATAGTTACAAAGATTAAACATAATCAAAGATATAATCAAAGCTACATCAATTTCATACACCATAAAATTTAGTTATATACAATGTTTCATGAACAATGTTTTAAACACAAATGTTAAAGACATAGAATCTTACAAAAAGAGCTTGCTAAAAGAGAAAATATAAATTGTGGAATGTCCAATCTTGTCTCCTTCAAAAGTTCAGTATGCCTATAAGAAGAAGAAAATGCAATTAGAGATTAGCAGTCGAAAAGAACAAATGTTCCCATATAACTAGACTATTTGCGTTAATAGCGTGTTATCTCGCCTTTTTAGCAAGGCCGTGATATCAAAGGATCGACCGAGAAAAGCAAGATAGCTCGTCTCAAAGATTGGTCAACTCAGCATCTCAACAAAGCAAGTTATGTTGAATGATTTCTCATCTAAGATCCCCTACCGAGGGGGGGTCCAGGGGGGTGCTAGCCCCCAAGGTGGGAGTGCGGGCAACGCCACCGCTACGGTGTTCGACCTGCCCGGTCAGGTCGCAGGGGTCCAAGGGGCAGCGCCCCCGGCGTGGTGCGGGGCAGCGCCCCGTCCAAAACGGTATGCGACTTAGGGCATGGAGTATCCAACGAGCTAAAGCAACTCAGCGAGTTAGTGCGGCAAGCATTATACCCGACCTAACAAGTTAGCGACCTACGACTTAAAGATTGGAGCGACTCAGCATGGGAAGTGACCTATCAAGTAACGACCTAGCGACCTAACACTTAGCGATCTAACAAGAAGAGCACCCAGAAACTTGTGCGACCTAACTAGTTCGCGACCTAACTTCCCACGACCTAACTCCGTGACCTAATACCATAACGACCTAAAGCAGTTCCTAACGACCTAACGACTATTCAGTTAGGTCGCAATTCCTTTAACTCGTCCCACCTTACACCGTTACCATTTAGGTCGCTCACGACCTATAAAGCCATTCCTCAACATCCTTAGGTAGCCACTCCTTGAGATCGTGATTCCTTAGGTCGTGACTTCTTCCTTTGCTACTCAGTTAGGTCGCCAACAACCTTCAAACCCATCCCTTTAGGTCGTAACTCAGCTATCCACGACCTACGACCTACCTTAGGTCATTCACACGACCTACGACCTACCTTAGGTCGTTCACGACTTATGCCCAGAAACTCCTATAAATACGGCATGAACTCCATCTAGGAAGGGACTTTTCGGATTCCAAGACGCCGATATTCTGCAGTTTTCTCCACTCCTCCAACACTTCAACCATCGAAGATTCTTCATCAAGAGATCTACTTCATCCAAGAGAGATTCGAAGAGCAATTCACCATCAACGTTCTAACTTCTTTCTCTGTTCATGTTGTAATTGCAAGATCGTGTTGTAAAGATGTTCTAATCGAGAGATCATGCTGTAAAAGTGCTGTAATCTTGTAAAAGTGTGTACAAAGAAGATAATGAAGAATGTAAAGTGGATGTAGGCTTACTAGAAGCCGAACCACTATAAAAATCTCTGTCTCTTTTACTTTTCTGCTATTTTTCTTTTTACTATGTTTTCCGTATAAATGGGTGGTGCTTTCACTTCATCACGAGATACACCGGGTGTTAGCGTTAAACCAATTTTTATCGTTAACATTTTGGTGCTTTCACTGAGAATTGAACTCAAGAATCTTATTAATCAATACTTGAATCCGGGAGATTGAGACTGAAATCCGAAGAACTATGGTAAGGCGATCAAGTAGATTACAAAGACCAGAGAATAGTCAGCATGAAGGAAGTCAAGAGGCTTCTTAGAGAGCAAGCCAAACTTCAGCCTTTGTTACAAGAGAGGAGATGGAGGCAATGATGAAAAGGCAAGAGGATTTGATCCAGAATTTGTTTCATCAGATTGGGCAACTTGGAGCGCAGAATCAAAGAGGAACAGAAGCCCAACCAGAAGAACAAATTCCACCATCCCCTCGTGAACTCAGGGGGCAAGACGAAAGCCAAGGGCGAGGACTGTCACTAAGAGATAACGACAGATTAGCGAAAATGGTCAAAAAGACTATGAAAAGTGGTTTGGTAAACAAAGACTTGGAGGATGTCAATAGAAGTCCTTTTACCGTAACAATCAGGCGAGATAAGAACCCACCAGACTTTAAGCTGCCATCATTGGATATGTACAATGGAAGGACAGACCCTACAGTTCATCTGACAAAATATATGAGGCATATGGAAGTGCTGGGGGCATCAGAGGAAGTTATGGCCCGGTGTTTTCCGCTGTACTTGACAGATTTTGCGGCACTATGGTTCAGACAATTGGAAAATGGATCGATTGAAACGTGGAATGATTTGATTGAGAGGTTTATGAGGCAATTCAGGGTCCACATCTCGAGGCCCAAGAATGTTATGAGTTTGACAGTACTAAAGCAAAGAACCGGAGAATCTTTGAGAAGTTTTTTGACGCGATTCAACGCAGCCGCGGCATCGGTGGATCGACTAGATCCATCCATGGTTCTAATGGCAGCTGTGTCAGGCATAGCTGATGGCACAGAGTTCAAGAATTCATTGACCAAAGATCCTCCTATAGATTTGGGAGAATTTTTCCATGAGGCCGAAGGGTTCTTACGGTTAGAGGACGCAAATGCTGATATAGAAGAAGGAGAAGGAACCGATGTTTTTGTGGTTAAAAGCAGGAATCCTCTTGGGAAATGTGCAGAAACCAGCAAAGGAAAACGAAAGGCTGAGGATAACAATGATAAATCAGCACGCCAACAACGGAGGTTGAGATTCACCTCGTACGCAGAGTTGAATGAGACCTTGGAGCGAATCTATCAAGACACCAAGGGACATGTTCCATATCGAAAGCCAATTAAGAGAGATCCAACTAACAACGAGAAAAAGTCGGACAAGTATTGCTTGTTCCATGAGCTAAATGGTCATAGCACGAATGACTGCAGACACTTGAAAGATGAAATTGAGGGGCATATCCGGGATGGTTTGCTATCTCAATATGTGAAAAAGAAGGCTGCAACGGTGGAACAAGAACGACCACCTGCACCAACTGGAGACGCCTCAGGATCAAAGCGTCGACCTATCATCGAATAATTGAGGTTATGACGAATGAGTGGAAAATCTACATCAACACAATTAAGTTGTTCACACATGTATGGGACCACGATCGATCCCCAGGCATGCTCTGATACAACTATAAATCATACTGATGTAGATGTTTGCACTCGGACGTCAATTCTTTGCTTTTGAATTTTACTTCTGATGGTTGACTACTTTACTTTTTTATTTTACTTCTGATGACCGATTACTTTGCGTTCTGTGTTTGGACTAGGCTTGACATTGCTTTCATGATTTGTTTCCGACGATTGAGTTTGACTCTACATGGCTTTCATGTTTTGCTTCTGATGTTTGAGTTTGACTCTACTTTGCTTTCATGTTTTGCCTCTGATGTTTGGATTTAATTCCACTGTGCTTTCATGATTTTCTTCCGATGTTTGGATTTGATTCCACATTGCTTTCACGATTTGCTTCGAATGTTTGGATTTGACTTTTTCAGACATTTCTACTTGACAACTTTTCAGTTGAATATTTGATTTTTCATGATTTTGAAATGTGTAAGCCCTACGAACAGGCATCATCAAGCCCTACGAACAGGCATCCGACTTCGAACAGTCTCAATGATTAAGTCCTATGAATAGGCACCCGACTTTGAACAGTCAAAAACTCATGGATTTAAGTGCTTGACCGCCAACAGTCGCTTGACTGTGGTCGGCCGCGCTTCAATTCATAACTCGATCCTAAGCGATCGTCGCATAGATTTAAGTGCTTGACCGCGCAGAGCCGCACTTGACCTCAAATGACTCGATCATGAATGGTCGTCGTTTGAAGTTAAGCGCTTGACCATGAACGACCGCGCTTCACACCGCCAACAGTCGCACTTTCACCTCAAATGGCCCGACTCCGAATGGTCGTCGTTTGAAGTAAAGCGCTTGACTGTGGACGGTTGCATTTCAGCTCACTTAGCTTGATCCTGACAATCATATAAAGTTGAGTGCTTGACCACGGACGGCCGTGCTTCACCTCAAATGACTCGATCACAAATGGTCGTCATTTGAATTAAGCGCTTGACCACGAGCGGCCACGCTTTACCACTTGATCGCTCAGGGCCGCAATTTACTACAAATGACTCGACCCCGAATGGTCGTCATTTGAAGTAAGGCGCTTGACCATGAACGGTTGAGCTCTACCACAAATGGCTCGATCCCGAATGGTCGTCATTTGAAGTAAAGCGCTTGACCATGAACGGTTGTCATTTTGATCGCGCAGGGCCGCACTTTACCACGAGTGGCTCGACCCCCGAATGGTCGTCATTCGAAGTAAAGCGCTTGACCATGAATGATCACATTTCACTACAAATGACCCGATTCCGAACGATCGTCGCATGGATTTAGACGCTTGACCGCGCAGGGCCGCACTTCACCTCAAATGACTTGACCACAAATGGTTGAAGTTAAGCGCTTGACCATGAACGGCCGCGCTTCATCCCAAATAGTTCGATCTCGAACGGTCGTCATTTTGGGGCCATATAAAACTGTCAATCCCTTTACGGGTTGTCAACAGGATATGAACGTACGGATTATGGCATTACAAAACACACCTTCCTACCGCAAGGCATGTTTTGGGAGGCAAGTGTTATCCCGCCTTTTTAGCAAGGCCGTGATATCAAAGGATCGACCGAGAAAAGCAAGATAGATCGTCTCAAAGATTGGTCAACTCAACATCTCAACAAAGCAAGTTCTGTTGAATGATTTCTCATCTAAGATCCCCTATGGAGGGAGGGTCCAGGGGGGGTGCCAACCCCCAAGGTGGGGGTGCGGGGGCAACGCCACCGCTACGGTGTTCGACCTGCCCGGTCAGGTCGCAGGGGTCCAGGGGGCAGCGCCCCCGGCGTGGTGCGGGGCAGCGCCCCGTCCAAAACGGTATGCGACTTAGGGCATGGAGTATCCAACGAGCTAAAGCAACTCAGCGAGTTAGTGCGGAAAGCATTATACCCGACCTAACAAGTTAGCGACCTACGACTTAAAGATTGGAGCGACTCAGCATGGGAAGCGACCTATCAAGTAACGACCTAGCGACCTAACACTTAGCGATCTAACAAGAAGAGCACCAGAAACTCGTGCGACCTAACTAGTTCGCGATCTAACTTCCCGCGACCTAACTCCGCGAGCGACCTAACTCCGCGACCTAATACCATAACGACCTAAAGCAGTTCCTAACGACCTAACGACTATTCAGTTAGGTCGCAATTCCTTTAACTCGTCCCACCTTACACCGTTACCATTTAGGTCGCTCACGACCTATAAAGCCATTCCTCAGCATCCTTAGGTCGCCACTCCTTGAGATCGTGATTCCTTAGGTCGTGACTTCTTCCTTTGCTACTCAGTTAGGTCGCCAACAACCTTCAACCCATCCCTTTAGGTCGTAACTCAGCTATCCATGACCTACGACCTACCTTAGGTCGTTCACACGACCTACGACCTACCTTAGGTTGTTCACGACTTATGCTCAGAAACTCCTATAAATACGACATGAACTCCAACTAGGAAGGGACTTTTCGGATTCCAAGACGTCGATATTCTGCAGTTTTCTCCACTCCTCCAACACTTCAACCATCGAAGATTCTTCATCAAGAGATCTACTTCATCCAAGAGAGATTCGAAGAGCAATTCACCATCAACGTTCTAATTTCTTTCTCCATTCGTGTTGTAATCGTAAGATCGTGTTGTAAAGGTGTTGTAATCGAGAGATCATGCTGTAAAAGTGCTGTAATCTTGTAAAAGTGTGTACAAAGAAGATAATGAAGAATGTAAAGTGGATGTAGGCTTATTAGAAGCCGAACCACTATAAAAATCTATGTCTCTTTTACTTTTCTGCTATTTTTCTTTTTACTTTGTTTCCCGTATAAACGGGTGGTGCTTTCACTTCATCACGAGATACACCGGGTGTTAGCGTTAAACCAATTTTTATCGTTAACATAGCGTGTAGCTTAATGTTACATGCTAGGCAAAACTAAGAAGTATCTTGATAACTTTGATATTATAAAAAGTAACATCGATTACTTGGGCAGCGTCTATGAGAAATAATTGAGAGCTTTTGTACATTCTAGCCCACTGGCTCTTCCCAAGACCAACTAACATAGTGGCATTCCAATATGAAAAAAGATGCATTAATGGATGATATCAAATTTCTTTAAACCGGTACATTTCCCTAACTTTTATTATTAACTAATTTTTTTAACAGTCATGAACTTATGGAATGGCTAGGAAATTTTAGATGTACAGTGAATTAGTGCAAAGCAAAATTTTGCCGAAGCTACGAGATATTTAGTTTCCAAATGGAAAATGCTTTTGTGTGTGTATATGCTCAACAAAAAGGCATATCTGGTGACTATATTGAATTCTTGTAGCTGCGAAATAATAAATATAATATGATACGAACTTGTAAAACATCCTACATGACCAAGATCATCATTCTTATGATATTCTAGCACACAAAAATTAAGATATTCATGTGTCTTGGTATTTGTGTGCTTGAATACATTAAAATATGGGTTAATCTTACAGTTCATAGTCATAATCTTGATCATCATTGTCATTCTCTTCTTTGTTGATGAAACCTTTCTTCTCTTGCCTTGTCTTCCATTTATTTACTCTACCTTCCATTCTATGTTGCTCTCTGCTTCCCTCTCGCCTTCCAATTCTTTACCCACAACCGTAAAACACCAACATATGAACGCAAATGTTTATGGAAGCAAATTATATCTCATATCAATTTGACAAAACCTACCACTTCCCGTAAAGGATGAGAATGCAGCCCCATTGGTCAGCTTCCATTGCTGTATCTATTCTCCGTAAAATTATAATAAATTATAATTTTTAACCAATGATGACGATGATATAAAAGAAATATAAAATCAAGCTGATATGATCAAAGTTTACCGATTTGCCTGTCAGCTTGTGGTTTATCTGCCACCGCTATCTTCGTCTTAATTTTACATTCATCTTCCGAATCTTCCAAATCACCTACGCCCTCATCGTCTCCCTCTACTCTAGGAGGGCCTAATCAATATTGTTTCTTCGTTTCAGTCTCATAATTTTTGATCTTACTAGAAAAAAGTTTACAACTTATGTATGTACATCAAGTATAATATGACACAATATCACTGTCAAGTTGCATAATAAACTTGTATTTTTATTAATTCATCAAATGAACATTACTCTTTAGGCCAATCCATACGAGAGCGAACCTTATATCAAAAAATTCAGGTTTATCAAAAAATTTTTTCCACCATCACATCTAGGTCTCTATGCTGAAAAAACACATGATAATGGTTCAACTCTAGTCAACAACCTAAAATCACTCAAAACAAACAACAAGCAAATGACTTTATTTCAATAAGATCAAAAACGAAAAACATATCCATAAGTATCATGATTTCATTATCATTTGTGTCGAAAATATAAAACATAGTTAGCATAGCTCCTCTTTATTTCCATAAATCATAGCACGGCCAATGTGATAGTACCCAGCCTGCATTAATCCAAAAAACAATCACATTTGTGAAATCTTTGATACAATTGCTTTTGTGTCGGCTAGAGTGCTAAATGACTTTTATCACATAAATGGAACTAACAAAACTATTTAGAAAACCCAATTTACTGAATTAATTCTTGGTAATTTAACGCTGAAAATGATGCACAGAACCTGAGTAGACGCCAGGGGTGAATGAATTGCTCGACCTACAGCAGCAAGAGTCTCTAAGACTTGCAAATTGCGAGTACCGTTGTAATAGATATTACATGTGTAAATTAACAGACATAAATTGCGTAGTTACAAGAAAATATCATGCAAGCATACTAGAACCCATAATGGGCAAAGAATTTTATGCAGGCGGTGTGCCACATTAAAAACTGTTCTCAAAGCCTATAGCCATAAATAGAAAAACAAATGTAAGATTACGGGATTATAGATATAGATATAAGAATGAAGTCAAGAAAAATACAGATTGCATGACTTCTCTAAACATGAAACCTGAACATTCTTTTGTGTAAGAACAATATAAGGTTGAAGAAAGTGATCCAAGTTGTAGTTGAGTGGAGAGGCTGGCGGAATCATTTGTCGTCCGCTCAAAGATAGAGTATGTTATTGCTTTTTAAACTCATATATGTATAAATGTGATAGAAAACTTAAAATATAAACAGTAAACTGGAAAATGTTGAGTGAGATAAGATTAGATATAGTTGTAGAAAACATATGATGACAAGTAACTGTAAATGAACTATTATTATTAATTTGCATCCAATAATTACAGCTTACCATGTACCATGTTTTTCTTTTTTATATCAAAATATTGTTATAATTCATTAGTTGAACATACTATAGCAAAAATAGTTAAAAAAAACTTAAATAACTCAAACTATATTCCAAAAGGGCAACCAACCTTTCCCAGTGCTCTTTTTAGCAGATTCACAACTTCCACCTTCCGAATAAACATCAATTTTAAAGCAAATCAAAATATTAGTAGTTTAATATTGAAAGAAAACTCAATCATGGAAAACTATTGTAAACTTCAGCGTCTGAACTGGAAATTATCATTATTAGAATAATAATAATTTAAGTCAATAACTATAATTTATCAATCATTAGGATGTCAGGAATGATTTGCATACAACATTTGAATATGGGACAACACAATCTAAAATGACATAACTGATCAAAAGCTTCAACTATTCTCTAAAATGTGCGAATTGAATTTGTCCATCACTATTATTTATCACAGACCAAGATCCAAAATAAGCAGTCAATTTAAGACTGTAAACAATGTCATCTCATCAAAAGGGCATAATTGATACTTAAAGAAAACAAATGCAACGTCTTGTGAACATCAACTTTCATGTTGAATTTTTCCAGATGGAATTACTACCACCATTGTCTAATTCTTTTATTAATTAATTGTGTAATAAAAATGGCTATTTTTGGTATATTTGCATCCATAAACCAATTAGGAAAGGATGATATCAAGGATCTACTAAGATCATGGAAAGACAACCTACAAAGGGGTGATGATATAATTCAAAAGAGAAAAATGAAATAAAGTTACTATTGTCGTTGTTCTAAATTTAGTCATATTTTTATGAAACATAGTTAATTTCATAATTTATTAGTATTGGTACTATTATTATTTTAAATTTAGTTAAATTTATAAGCTTAGTTAATTATTATTATTATTAATATATAAACTTAGTTATTTCTTATAAAACTTAGTAAACTTAATTAATATTTTATAATTTATTACATTATTATGATTATTATAAACTTAGTTAATTTTTAATTTTTATGAACTTAGTTTAATATTATCAGTATTATTATATAAACTTAGTTACTTTTTATAAAATTTGGATAACTTGGTTAATATTTTATAATTTGTTATTATTATTATTATTATTATTATTATTATTATATAAATATAGTTATATTTTATGAAACACGTGTATCATGTAATGTGCTGGATTTTCTTTATTCATATTTGTGTAACTATAAGCATTATTGTAACGACCCGTTAAATTTGATAATATTAAATGGATTAACTTAATATAATTTTTAATCTAATTTATAATAAATGTAGGAGTTGGATATAGTAACTGAGATTAAAGATTTAACAATTGAAATGTTATATGGCAATAGGTAGAATAATGAAGATTTATGTTGTGGTTATAAGTCATAATTAGTTGATTAAAATGGTATTAATGAAATAATAACTGAATTGAATTGCAATATATAAACATCAGAAAAATTTAATTGGTGGATTAAATTTGTTAAAGTTCATAAGTTTTGTAATTTAGTTTAGTAGAACTTTAAATTATAAACGAAGATTGAAATAAACGATAAATTTAATTATGTAAATGGTGACTCAAGACCTAGGTTATAGGAATTGGAACATAATCCAATTTGAATTAAGTAGAAGAAGGATTTGGTTAATATGTAAGTTATTGTTCAAGATATTGAATAAAAACTTGGAATCCAATCATAATTTAATGATAATAACGTTAGTATTAGAGAATAAAAATATTTCAATGCAGTACCCGAATGAACGGAATAAAATGAATATATATTGAATAGAAATGAAATGTAGATTGGCACATTTGGTTGAAAGTTAATTTTAAGAAACATATAAATGTTGAATTTGTGAATATTAATATAAATATTAACTTGAATGGGATTCATTAATACAAAGATGTAATAAGTGTAGATAGTAAAAATTTAATGGCTGTAGTGGATAAAAAAATCTAGTAGTAACATAAAATTTATTTATATGGAAAAAGAGTATAGATTTGAACAAATTTATGAAAATTTGATAAGAACGGTGGTTGTAATCAGTTTGGTTATTTAATATTTGGAAGATAGAGATTTGTAAATCCGTTAATGAATTTATAATGGGAAGGAATGGTAAGAATGTAAAAATTATAAGCATTTGATTCAATTAAGGGAATTAAATTATAATAAATGGTCATTTAATAAATTCAACGTTCTGTGAGAAATCATAATAGTTGTGTAAAATGTGTACAAACTTCGATTTGGAAATTTATTGGATTTATAACGGTTTTGGTATTGCATTTATGAGTTTAAAAGTTATTCCATTTTGTAAAGTAATAAAAGCTTATTTAGGTGACTATAATTTAGCGTAACGACTATTGTGTGTTACCTATTTTTGTTGCTTGTTAATTTAAATTTTGGGAATCAAATTCAATTTATCCGCCAATTTACCGCAGTTAAAGTGAAATGAATTGGTGAGTGAGTAATGTTAAATACAAATAAGATGTAACCAAGAAATCCCATTTATAATAATTTATGTAGAATATAGTAAAGAAACCAGGAAATGAAAATGTGAAAATGTGGATGCAATGAGATCTTAAGTAATAATAACTTTGTTAGGTAAGTGATAACGGATTTTTTTTTTGTATAACCAAATAAAGATCCAAATTTATTTGGAAATTAATTGCAATCAATTGAATTTATTGCAATTAAATGGATTTAATATTTAATAGTTATGTAATTATTATTTGGAAGAAATTGGAGTTATTTGTAATAAGTATGAACCTAATGTTAATTTTTCTTATAGGATTGACAATTGATATGGAATGAAAAGAAGAAAATTTGGGTCAGTAAAATTTGGAATTTATGCATAATAAAATGGATTCTAACGTCAAATACTACGTTATTGAGATTTAAATTAGACTTAAAGAATAATGATGTGAATCAGGAACTAAGGTTTATGACATCTTTATTTTAGGTGAAAGTTGAGAATATAAAGATTAAAAATCTAAAGTATGGGTTTTGAGAATATAATTTATAAAATTCTTAAATATAAGAAAGTGTAGAAATTAACATTGCAATTAATATACTGTCAACTTTTAATTCACAACTAAACCTGTTAAATCTTTTCAATTGATTACGAATCATATAAGAAATAAAATTTGGCCAATTTTAGAATTTAATATAAAATTTGGATTTTTATAATTTATTTAATTTATTTAATGAATATTAAAAATAGCCATTTTGGCCACGGACTCGGATTTCGACGAAACCAGTTTCATCGGATCCGTATCGGTGAATTATTATAGGGTTTCAAGTTTCGTATCGATCGGACTTGTCGTTTGATCGTACGGGCGTGAAACGCCTTGAAATCAATTTCAATAAAATCAATTTGAAATCAATTTGGAAATTTTGTTTTCAACATAACTTCTTCATACGATCGAATTTGGTCGTGAAACTTTTTCCATCGCGTTCAGAATATTTTAAAATACCTATTTGGATATATGGGTTTAATAAATTTTGTTCCGGAGGCTAAACGGGCTTTTTGGGCCATAGTTTGTGGCGTACGTTCATCCTTCTAGTCTATACGCTCTAACCCAACCCTAACTATAAATATACAGTTATAAAGCCTAGCCACTCCTTATTTTTCATTTTCTATACATACATCTCCTTCTCACCTCCTCATTCTAATGGCAGAAAAAAAACCTAATTCCCAAATTCAAAAAAAAAAAAAAAAAAAATTGCGGATCTGCAGCAGCTTCTGGTCGCGCTTCGGGTTTCAGGGGAGAAAACCCTAGAGCAACTTCGGGTCAGGAAGACAATGACTCGGGTCGCTCCGGGTCGTTTTGGCGAAAACTCCAAGCAGGCACCGGGGAATTGAGGCGGCGCACCGAAGTCGAACCCGAAGTCGACCCAGGACCAGAATTTTCCATTTTTCAAATTTTCATAACTTTTGCATACGAGCTCGGATTCACGCGCGGTTTGTTTTACTGGGATCGTATCGGAATTTCTGACGTTTTGACGCTGGTTTGGACAAATTCTGAGACCGTCAAAATTTTGAGTTTAAATTGAATTTAAATTCGATTTAAATTCCAAAGGTGAGTGTTTTAACCCACTCACAACTACTAGAAGCTTTTATGTTTGTTTAAATTAATTTTAGAAATGAATAGAAATTTATTTATGAGTATTTGGCATGTTTATTTTATTCATATCTGTTGAATTGCATTTAATTAATTTAACTGTTAATTTAATTAACTTATTGCGTATGAATTTACAGTTAAAATTTATTTGTTTGTATATGAACTGCTAGTTAACAGTTATATAATTTATTACTGAATATAGACTGTAGATTAATAGCTGTTAAATTTAATTTGAATAAAATTGCCAGTATTACCTGTTATGTAGTACCAAAAATAATATTGTTATTCGTTGATATTGATTGATGATTGCGATTTGGATGATGGATGATGTTGATGAATGGATGTTTATTGTATATCATTAAATTGCAAATTATCATGCATATTTCATTTCATTCGGGATTGTGGTTTGAAATGATATATAACCGCAAAATTTTATATTTTTTTAAATTGCGGATTGAAATGATAAATATCCGTATCACTTGACCATAGGATAGAAAATTTTATACAGGCACCACGGTCTATATATAACTATTTTAATGTGATTTCTATGGTTTGGATGGAATACGGTTTATAATAATCTTAAATTTTATATTGTATAAATATTATTCTTCCATATATATACATATGAAGTTGAAAATTTTGAAATTAAAAGGTGTATAAATCTCTTTATTAAAAATGGAAAAATTAAGAAAATGGAGTTGATAATTTATATCATATGTTTAAATGTTAAGTTTGAAAATTTTAAGATATGATATTTATAATTGGATTTTTCCCAAGATAAATTGAAATGAATATTCTAGTATAATTTGAATTGAAAAAATATATATTTTATTACTAGAAATTGGAGTTTTTATTTATTTATGGATTTTATGTGAATATTCAAGACTAATTAATAGAACATTCGATTTGCTGAAAGAATAAATTCCAACTTTAGTTTTGAAATATTAATACTCCAAATGGATATATATATAAATAGAAATTGAAGTGGTTTTGAAACTTGAAAGTGATATTTAAATTTGGTTTAGACTTTAAATAAAGAAGTATATTTGTAAAGCCCTGGAAATAATTTCTTAACAAAGTAACCTTAAAGTTAAACCATTTATTCTATATACCATTGACTATCCGAACCATTTAAGTTTTAGAAGTTATGGTTTTAAATTATGAATTTCGAAATATTATGCTTTGAAAGTATAACTCAAATATTTGGTTTCCAGATATTTTAAAATTTAAAGTAGTATGATTTTGGAAAAGAATTATATTTGAGAAAAGGATATCATATTGTTTTGGGCTTTAAATTGATATCGTATTCATAATTTTGAAATGAAAATGTTTATTTGGTTTTAAAGTATAAACTATATTTTTAAAATGACCGCGGTGTTATAATAACGATTGGTTGGCAAAGAGACCGGGATCGGATATGGACATACTCTCTGTCGATACCGAAAACCACTTTGACTAACCGTGTACGCGGTGGAGATTCCAGAATGAAGTAGGTGGTGGCGACGTTTCCTGTAAGGTAAATACGTGGACCCGACTCCCGTGAGTTGGCATAAGGTGGCTAAAACAGGAGCGATTCTCAGGCTAATGAGGTCATTCCTCTGATCGGACCCTCCTCTTCGATATTATACTTTGACTTGGATTGATTCAGTGGCCACTTCTATATTTTGATTTTGGGGAGTTAGTCCGAGGTGGGCGGTAACTGCGGCTACGCGTTTCCACCAGCCTGGATAGCAATTGGTATATCTACCCTGGCATTGCCTAGTTGTGCCGTGTCACCTACCATACCGAGCCTTTACTACGAGTTTCTATTTGTGTCGTACCTATGGAGTATCCTCTAGTAGCTTCCCGATCAGGAGGTATTACGGTACTGTATAGACTATTGGCATTATTTGTGTTAAGGGCTATATGGGTAACCCCTTAACGCTATTAAAAAGTAAGTTTATTTTATAAATAGACACTATTATAATAGCGCAATATACTACATAGTAAATAGTTTAACGGATCCTTAGGAGATGTAAATCCCGAACATCTCTTGAGTTACTGTACTCATATTTATTTCTGTTAATTTAACTCACATAAGATCTTTTAGTCTGACTCGAGTGTTTTGTCTTTTCAAATTCGCTCGGGTCAGTCTGAGCGTTTCAGGATCGAAGATTTTAGCTTTGGAGGACGAAGATGAAGAATCCGTATTATATTATTTATAGTATTGCACCACAGTCTAAAATTTTCGCTGCATTGATTGTATTGGTATGTGTAACTCTGATATTCATTGTATAAGTAAAATAAATATTTTGTAAACAGTTATCATGAACTGTATATTGATTATTATATTTTATCCTTCCGCTGTGAGATTCTACTTTGTTTTATTTCTTCTCTGTTTTTCTTATTTACCCCATAACAATCCGTCCTTGCGTATGCTTTGAATTGGCACGTGTGTCGGTTTAAAGTGTGCAAAAAGACGGGATGTTACAATTATAATTCTCAAAGACGAGATTCTAAAAAGCAAATATTGTAGCAAATGCATATATCAACAGATATCTAATTCAAAAAACTGCTAGATAGTGATATTTGATCTGTTATCTCAACAGGACTTGGCCAAATTTGCCTACAAAGAATACTTAACATCCTCTGTTTCATGCATCCTAAACAACCTTAAGATAGAATCCAGTTTTGAATTTAATTGATCATTGTCATTATACTTCCTATAAGATAATAAAATTCATATAAAAAAATTGATAAAAGGATCGAAGGACTCGAACAAACTTTATCAATTACCCGACAAAAGCAGTAAAAAACACAAGACTAAAGCCTTTAATCCCCAGTCTCACCCTTCCACATACCCTGCGAATTGCATAAATTCAAATATTAGTGCAATTCAATGCATATAGATATCAAAGTATTAACATGAAAATTCAACCAACACTGATCCAATAACAATTAAGCATAAGAAAAATCAAAGTATCAATTTGTATAAAACATAAAACAAACTAGAAAACTTTTAGAGTACATCAGTGGTATTTATTTAGTTGAATTGTTGATTAAATTTGCCTCTAATACCATGTTATTGCAGAGGGCTATATCGACAAATCTAAAGAGTGGAATAAGTTTTAAAATTACATGTCATTTAAACTATAAATAGGTTAAAATACAAGGACAAATTAGAAGCAGACCTATATATATTTACATAAAACAAAATCAGATCGAAAATTTTAAATTCGATGAATAAGCAACATGGATAATTTATTGTACTAATCAACCGCTACATCGGATCAGAAGGAAGTGCAGAAAAAATTTCAATGTACTAATCAATCGTAAAATAAAATCAACAGTAAGAAGGAAGTGCAGAAAAAATTTCAATGTACTAATCAATCGTAAAATAAAATCAATAGCCATAACGAATTTAATATACACATCAAATCTATGATTCTTAACAAATTGGTGCTGAATGAAGGTATATGAAGCAAGTACCTTCTTTTCAAATGGCTATATGGTACTATATGAACGTATGTGAAGCAAGCATCTATTTTTCAATTAACTTTTCAGTAAATTTGTCTAAAGTTCCGAGGAATAAAAATATTATAAAGAGATAGCAACAATAGTAGGTAATGTCTACAATTTGTAATGAAATTGATTGCCTCTTAAAAAATAAGTAAGAAAAAACTGACTTTGTGCCAAAAGTAAAGAAGATCTGCATCCCTCTGATTCATAGCCTTTGGAGACGATGGTAATACATTGTCGATAAAAGTTAAATTTACATTGACAGGATTTGATCCCATATACATGAACACACAGTCTGCACTTAGATCAAGTTTTCCTTATTGCATGACATTTGAACCAAGATTGTAATTGTTATAAGCCGAGGTTCTGGTTTTCACTTATGATTGTATAAAAGAGATGCCAGAACATTAATCATACAATAGATAGAAAAGGAATGAAGGAATTTCAAGCTTTTATGCACATGCCAGTTGGCACAATATCAATCAGTAGATTATTAAAAACATATGGGTAGGATTGCCCATAGGAAATCAGATAGACAACCTCCCCTCTAAGGGGAATCACAGGAGACGTAGATGACTGAAAACATCAACATAATAAGTTACATGGGAAAACAATGTAGATAAAGGTAACAACTTGTCTCGAAGAGAGATTTGTAATAAAAAACAGGAATATATATCTCTTAAAAAATAAACGAAAGAATTGTGAAAATTTTCAAAAATTGACCAAGTTCAATTTAGTTCCCACAAAAAGAAATGAAAGAAAAGAAAAAAACAGAAACATGAAATTTGATTTAAGGAGCTCCAAAATTTATATTGATGCACAGTAATGTTTACACAATTACATAACTCTTACCCTCACCATCTGATTGCCAAAGTATTTGTAGCCTAAACTTTACCCAAACACTTTACAGCTTCCTGGGACAAGGTTAGGAAAAGAGTAAGAAAAGGGCAGAAAACCTACAGAGTATGAATATGATTTATGAAACCATTGGAGTATAAATATAAAATTAAATTTTGGTTAATTTGAACATTAAATTAAATTAGCATCAAGGCATAGAATTCTTCTATGCTATTGATTTATGAAACCATAACTGACATTATTGTCGGTATGACTTAAAATAATTATGTTTAAAGATGAGATTATGATTTATTTTTGTATATTCGATTAAACTTCGGTTTTTATATATAGACTCCCTTTAAATTTATGGTGGATTTCAACGTGGGTTTTATGATATAATTTTATTAAACGTTTAAGTGACGCTAGTAAATATTTAGGTAGATGTAAATAATAATGGCTGAATTTTTTTTTTATTTTGTGTATTATAATTTCTTTTTCTTAGCATAACTCGTATGTCATCCAAAACCGTTGGTATCCACCGTACATACCCTTGGCCTTTAGAGGAATCGTAAGGTGGTTGAAAGCTCTACAACTATTTCTCTGTCTCTTTCGAGAATAAAGGAAATTAAATGGGGTTGTCCGTTTCTGAAATTTACCACACCAAGTTTTAATACAAATTTGTCTTACAGGAATGATACAAACCACCAAAATCTATAGAGACAAACCACCAAAATATCCCTGAAATGATACTGGAGTTGAGCATCTTGAATCAACATATTCAGCAGTAATTACATAGCCTACCAAATAATGCATACATGTTGCTGTTTTATGTATTTACAGACGTGGACAAGTAGATTCATTTATCTGGATGCGGCGAAACAGCCATTTAAAGAGCATATGACCATGTGCTACTAATTTGCTCGATAACTAAGAATGAGGTTAAGTCATCGGGCATTCACATTAAATGGTCGTATAGCTACTAATTCAGTTTAATGGCAACCAACAAGGACATTGTTATTTACGAGTCACATTAAAATGTAAGTGTCGTTTTCTTTACATGGCCAACCACAGTCATAACTAAGAAAAAAAATCAATTTTTTAGTGGTTACTTAAGGTTAACTAGTAACCAATAAAAGAATCGAGATTTTATGGGGATTAACAATCTAGTTGGTTGCCGACTTTTGAAAGTTAAAATAAAAATGAACAACTCATTAAAAAAAAGGAAAGAAAAAAATAGATTGTACCAATTTGGTTGTTTTTCTTGCTTTATATCTATCATGAAAGAAAAAGTGCGGGTTAAATTATCTGTACGTTTTCCACCTTATATCAAATCATATGAAGTGAAAATTGTGATAACAAGAGAAGACCGTTAATCTGCGCCCCTACATTGATGCTAGTTATAACCAATGCTAATAACACTGTGAATGCACTACGTTCTCGAACACAAAATGTCTATAATACCTCTGTCCAGATTTAGTATAGATTGGGTAACCTGGGTTGAGGGAATCTGCAAGATTTGCTATGGTGGAAACTAGAACACATAGGTCATGTCTACTGTATAACATGAACAGATACCTTCACCAATTTATACAGACAAAGATACTGGCGGAAATAAATAGAATGGGTTGTAAATTAAAATTACATACCTTTATATTGGTAATTGAGCTCAATGGTGAAATGCAACAATGCTTTGAAATCTTACATAAGATATATCAATAGCTGTCGTCAATAGGGATGTCCTACTGAAACTGTTTAAAATGGAAACATTTGGCATTTTCCATCTCCTTTTAGCAATCACATTCTTCAATCATTGCTCTATTCCAAAACATCTACTCTCATGCTAGCACATTATATCAGTCCTTAATTGGCTAAATTCCAAAATGCACATCAGACAAATGATTAATGTACCTGCGTTTTTTAAATTTTAATGCAACATATATGAGTAGAAGCAAAAAAAACGAAAAAAAGTCATCAGTCTACATGAGTGGAAAATTCAAAATCACGGAATTCAAATTTGAAGCAAGCAGAAAGTTGAAAATAAGTGACCATCTCACTATAAGATATACTTTTTTTAGCTGCAGCACGTGGCGACGGCTGTCGACGGCCCATCGAATTTTTCCATTGGCCGGCCATTTTATTACTTACCAAATTAAATAATTAACTTAATTCCTATTATGTTTTATTAAAAAATGTTTCGAAATACTAATTTATTCCTAAAAAAACATTCAAACATAATTATTTTAAATCATCCTCAAACATAATCATTTTAAGTCATAATCTCCATTACATAACCATCTTTAAATCCTCCATTGAATCGTCCAATTCAATGTCAATTGTGCACTCCTTCATAGATATAGAAGGAAGCTACCTTGTCTTCCTCTAAAGATATAATTACCGAATCACAAATGAATAAAAGGATAATGTTTCACTAATTTCCAAGAAGATTATATACATACTAACCTTAAGGTTTCATTTATTTAGAATAAAAACATAATTGAATATTTGGAAGTTGTTATTAATTTACTAACAGAGCTCGCAGGCAGGAAAACAAAATATAGAAATCACTAAAAACAAAGTTTAATATGACTATAAAAATCATTAGTTTAGCTTTCCACCATAAATAAACTACCTCCAAGTTAACTTCAGAATTGACAAGGACAAGGATATGGGTGATCAAGCAGGAGTACCCTGATTCAAGAACTGATATATGTAGTGTATGAGCATTTGTGAGGACAGCTGGAAGCTTTCATCTTATATGTAGGAGAAATCAAGAAAATCTCTCACCATGTATGTCAACACACTTGATTTTACCACAGACAAAGCGACAGGTTAAATAGTCAATGGAGCACAAAAATGGTATAAAAATAGATCAGGGTAAAGAATCAAAATTAGTTTTAGGGACAGCAGCTGCATTTGATTCTCTAAAAATGACGCTTTGCTTATATTTGCAAATTAACAGCCAAGGACCTCTAAGATTTCATAGGAAAGACATTCACCCATAATGTATTGTATATGCTAACTGTTCCATATAAGCGGAACTTTAAGGTCCCAAACAAAAATAATTTCCTAGATAAAAAATGTAATAAATAATGAGGCATCAATGATGACTTAGGCTGAAAAACCCAGTAGATGCATTTCGGTCAGTTCTCGGTATGTATGCAAGTATATTATAAATGTCGACATGGCTTCATTTTTCTACACAACTAGCGGAATAAGAAACTAATATCTTCTCACTTCATATCAATTTCCAAGACAAATAAATTTTTTATTAATGAGTTAGAATTAGCTTCTATACCTTGTGAATTATGATTGATATCTTTGGATTTTCTGCATATAAGATATTATTCGACTGCTGACAGTCGAATGTCTGACAATTTCATGTATAATATACAAAAGTGGGATTTGAGTATGCAACCAAGTTGAAAGCCATGGCATGTGCAACTGCGATAACTGTCATGGAAGTGCATTTGTACAGTTTTTTTAATAAGGTGTTACAGTTGAAGCAACATGATACTGTATAATGCAGTCAAATGAGAAAGCTTACTTGGGTACTTCAAACATGAGTATAAGTATAACACAAATTATATTCACTAAATGTGCTTTACGTTTAAGAATTGTGACCATATGTACTACTATGTATAATGTACCGGTAACAAGAAACTTGGCATTATATGTTTATACACCCAAGATATACCATATGTATATATCAGCCACAATGCATCACATGCCAGAATTTACAATAAAGTTTTCCTAAGTTAATTAACAAATGTTTCTATGCAACTTGGAAGTATACATATTTTTATAGATTATCACCAATCCATTACATTTTATATAAAATAGATTTTAGTCAAACAAATACAATTCGAGAACATGTAATTGATAAATTGTATGCAGCCATTCAACCATCCAAAGTAAGACTGCTACCTCACACAAATATAGCATCTGATGTGGAGTATTATTTTTTGAATGATTTAACCTTCATACTATTACGTCCTCTGTTAAATTCAAAAAAATAGCAAATGCAAGTTGCTTCTGTAGAACTAAGTGATTTTCCCGATTGTACTATATATGCAGTATCGCCTATCATTACCACGCTATCAAATATAGTCAATCTAAAATTAAAAATTAAGCTACACAATTAGCAATTTACCAAATAATTTACGTATGTCCCCAATATTCGCTAACAACAGGTATCAATATAAAGAACATTGCTTAGAGGTCATAACTCAAAAGTAATATAAAGAGCAGCTGCAATGTGCAAAGAACAGTAAACTCGCAGACGTACACACTCCTATGACCATTAAAAATTTTAATACCAGAATACCAAGTTATGTAAGCACTTCGTTGCTTTATATTCTAAGCACTTAATTAAACCCAAGATGTATATTTCCTAGCTTAAAAAAAGGACATTCAAGATCTCATAGGCAAGACATGAACTCTACACAGGACCTCTTGTATTTTCTGTTTGTTTCTTATAAGCAAAAATTTAAGGTCCCTACCAAAGACAAATTCATACAATAAAATTTTCATTTTACTTCTGAAATTTCAATTAGCATATCTGCAAGATAGATAAGATAATGATTATACCATCTACACACGCTAAGAGGAAAATAATCACAATTACATATTGTTAGGCTTGGTTCCTGGTGGAGGATTGCGTAGGAAGTAAAACCCATAGCAACATGTGTGCGTAAGTCAAATGAATAACTGAGCATATTTTACATTTATCATACCTCATCTAGCTGAATCAATGATTCCTCTAACACACGAGCATTTTGAAGACTCAAGTTACCAATTGTAGCAGCTATGTAGAACCATGGAAAAACCCTAACTTTCCGAAGAGCATCGGAGTTTCCTAAACTTTTCAGCTAACTCCTGTATTCGACATTAAAAAGATAAACATGTATTATGTATTAGATACTAGAAAAAACAGGTATAGCTATAAGAAAGAGGAACTAGAGGATTGCTGAAGATCGTGGATCGACAGAGTTGTGGTGTAGGTATTATGAAGATCTTAAGTGGAGAGAGGGAGAGAAATCGACAGTATTCCTGAGATCGCGTTGTTTGTTTTTTAATTAGATTAGGGATTGGGATTAACGGGAGAGAGGAAGAGAGGTCATGTTGAGTGTTAAAGGTATGCGATATATTTTTGTTTTCCCCCTTTTTACATTTGCTTCCTAACAACGTTTTGGATATATTTTTTTTTGTTATTTTAAATAATTCATCCACATAATCACAACATTTTTATCAAAAAGCTGCTTAATTGTGCCGTGGAAAATAGATTTTGTTGTAATCATAATAGAAAAAGCACTATGGTATTAAAAAAAGCGCTATAAAGAATGATGAATAATAGGTTAGGAAGCACTATAAAAGAACATATCATAACAGAGTATAAGTGTTATTTTAGCTGAATCTCTATAGTGGCATATTGTTGTTGTGATAAGTCAACATCTACAATAACGTGTCTATATACAGTGCTCATAATCCGCTATTAATACTTTTCTAGCGAATTATTAGTGCTATCGTAGAAAACAGAAGTATTTTGTGGCTAATAACGAATTTTATAGCGGACAAATAGCGCTATTATAGCAATCAATAACACATAATTTGCCATTATAAAAAAGTTTAAAATAGCCTTTTTTGCGATGTTATATTAGTACTTTTTATAGCACTTATTATGTGCTATAAATTGTTCAATGCTTTTAATAATATGTCGTTATAAAACATTTATTAAACCACTATTATTGGCTTTAATAGCATTTTTTGGCGCCATCAATGGTCTTTTTGTTGTAGTGCCAACAACTTTCCGGTGTCGAAAGGTCGAAATTTCAAAAAACATTCTTCGATCACATTTTCCATTTTTCTACGAGCTATTTAATTTGGTAAACATATTTTGAAAAAAAAATCATCATTATTAATTAATTAAAATGTATTCATTTATCAATAAAATCCATTTATTTACTATATATAAAAAAAATTCCAAGTTAAAGCAACCAAACCCTGGGTCGTCACATTTACCCTATTATAAGAATTTCGTCCTCGAAATTACTAACAAGAGTTAACACAAAAGGAATCATATATTCATACCATAAAATTCATACAAAAGGTATACAAGCATCCAAACCAACAATACATCCATGACACGTACACAACAACTATACTAACACCTATCCATCCATTCAGGATAAGCTTCCTTTACGTGATCCACAGTCCCAAGTGCAATCGCTGGGATCATGTCTCCATTGAATCTTTTCAAGTCGCATCACTTTGTTGCACAATTTCTTCTCATCTTGATCCACAATACTGATTGGATGTCTACCTATCGTCAGGTTCGGTTTATCTTCTCCAGTTCATCCTAAATTGATGTTTCCACCACTGAAGATGGATCATGCACGCTTTTCCTCAAATGGGACACATGGAACACATTGTGAACTCCTGACAACTTTTCGGGCAACTGAACTCTGTAAGAAAGTGGTTTAATCCTTTCCATGATCTTGAATGTCCAATGTATCTTGGTGCCAACCTTCCATCTTTTCCAAATCGAATGAATCCTTTGATGGGAGTTATCTTCACATATATAGAATCGCCGACTTTGAATTCTAAATCCTTCTTTGCCTTGTTAGCATAACAATTTTGGTGATCCTGAGCTTCCTTCATCCTTCTTCTAACCATTTCAACTTTCTCCATCGTCTCTCAAATCGTATATGGATCAGCACTAAACAATCTCCAAATTCTACCCAACATACAAGCAATTTGCACGGTCTCCCATACAGAGCCTCATAAGGCGCCATTCCAATGCTAGCTTGATAGCTGTTATAACAAGAGAACTCAACTAAGTGAATATGATCCTCCAAAATCAAGAATATAGGCTCTAAGCATATCTTCCAAAATGCGATTAACTCTTTCAGTCTAGCCATCGGTTTAACGATGGTAGGCGGTACTAAGATTTAACTTCATTCTCAAAGCTATTTGCAGAGCTCCCCAAAATTGGCTCGTAAAGATAGGATCTCGATCACTTACTATGCTTATTCGAACTCCATGTAGTCGAACTATTTCCCTCGTATAAATTTTTGCCAATGAAGCTATCGTTTTATTTGGCTTGGTCGGAATAAAATATGCACTCTTTGTTAACCGGTCCACAATGATCCACACTCCTTCATTTCCCTTTCTGGTTATTAGTAAAATGTCTATGAAATCCATTTATATTATCTCCCATTTCCACTTATGGATCTCCAAAGATTGAAGTAATCTGGCTGTTTTCTAATGATCTCCCTTAATTTGTTGGCAACTCGCACATCTACTCATAAAGATGGATATATCCTTCTTTAGTCCTGGCCATCAAAAGACTCTCTTCATGTCCTTATACATCTTATGAACTCTAGGGTGAATATTCAATCTTGATTTGTGACATTCCAACAATACTTCCTATATCGGTCCATCTATATCCGGAATGCAAAATCTTCCCTTGATTCTTAAAACACCTTGGTGATCCATCTTAGAATCTGTACATCGACCTTCCTTGACTCCTCGAATTAATTTTTCCATAGTACTATCCTTTCTTTGGTTTTCCATTATCCTTAGCTGAAGAGTCGGGGTAACTTCCAAAAGAGACAAAACTACATTCCTGCTTTAGGCATCTACGACTATTTTAGCCTTTCCCGGCGTATAAAGAATGTCTAAGTCGTTTGCCGCCAAGAAATCTAACCATCTTTTCTATCTGAGATTCAGGTCTATTGGGTGAAAAATACTTTAGGGACTAATGATTAGTGTAGAGCTCGAATTTTTCACCTAATTGAAGAAGAAGAAAATCCACTTATTAGAATGTCTAAAGAAAGAAGAAAGAAGGAGATCAAGAAGCAGGGAAATAATTTTACCAACAAATAATGCCTCCATATTTTCAATGCGAAGACCACAGCTAATAACCCTATGTCATGCGTAGAATAATATTTTTCATGTGGCTTTAACTGCTTGTTATCATACACAATCGCATTTCCATTCTGCATCAGAACAGCTCCTAATCCAACTCCACATGCATCGGTAAACACCATAAACATACCATTCCCATCAGGGACAGCAAGAACTGGTGCATTGATCAGTCTCTTCTTCAGTTCCCTAAATGCCTCACATTTTGGAGTCCATTCAAACTTTTCACCTTCTTAGTCAACTTAATCAAATGTGAGAAGATTTTAGAATAATCCTGAGTGAATCTTCTATAGTAACTGGCCAATCCTAAGAAACTGTGAACTTCGGTAGAAGTCCTAGGTCGCTTCCATTCCTATACTACTTCCACGTTTATCGGGTCCACTAAGATACCATCTTCTGATACAATATGCCGTAAAAATCTTACCTTCAATTGCCAAAAATGGCATTTAGAAAAATTTACTTTCAATACATACCTCCTTAGGGGTTCTAAAACTACTTCCAAGTGATATCTATGTTCTTCTTCTGATTTGGAGTAAATTAAAATGTCATCGATAAAAACAAGCACAACCTTATTTAGAACCTCTCGGAAAACACAATTCATAAGATCTACGAAATATGCGGGTGCATTGGTCATCCCAAAAGGCATAACCAACCATTCAAAGAAAAAGTCTGGGCCCCTAAAGGAAGCTAAGGGTATATTATCCTTAGCAACCCTTAATTGTTGAAATCCGGCAGCTAGATCCTTTTGGAAAAATATCGTAGCTCCATGAAGTTGGTCAAAAAAGTCATCGATACGGGGAAAGGGTATTTATTTCTAATAGTCAACTTATTCAACTCTCTATAATCCACACACAATCTTAAAGATCTATCTGACTTAGCCGTGAAGACTATTACTGATCCTCGGCTCGATTGACTAGGTCTAATTAATCCCCTCTCCAACAAGTCCTGGGTTTGCTTTATTAACCCCTCCCTTTCCTCAGAGCCATTCTTCTCTTAGGTTGAACTACGGGTCTTGCACTAGGAACTAGATCAATGTGGAATTCTATCTCCCTATATAGGGGTAAATTCCTAACTTCTTCAAACACATCGGAAAGATCTTAAAAATCTCTATGGATCCTAACCGTTCTTGAGATGCTTCCAAGGTATATGGGAAACTACACATATGAATACTAGGTATCTTACCTATATTGATAACCAGCCCATACCAAGAATGAAGTCAAATCCCTTAAAATATAAGATATATAGATCACAAGTAAATGATGGGAAAGATAAGAAATTGGCACATCTTCACACACTAGGTTCAAATGGGATACACCTTCTATAGGATTAGATATGCAAATAGGATTTTTCTTATGATATTTGGGATAAAATGAAATTTCTTTATGGCTTCTAAAGAGAAAAAACTATGGGAGGCACCAATATCAAACAACTTGAACAAAAATACCACTAATTAATTTTAATAGGGTACCTTCAAGAATGCCCTTTCCCTTCACATCTCCTGGTTGATGCTCGTCCTTAACCACATACACTTTAGCCTGCTGCACCTTCTTCATGAGTGGGCAGTCTTTATCATATGTCCAGGTTAGTGAAAGTTGAAGCTTAATGTCTTCTAGACCATTGGAGAGATAGGTCCCGCTAGCGGCAAGTTTCAGAGTCTTTACATAATTTGGCAATATGACCCTTCTACTTATAGAGATAACAAGTGGTATCCTTAAACTTGTTCCCCTTATTCCATTCTAGATTTACTTTTCCTTTACCCTTCTTACTCCGATTTCAGTTGAACTTCTTTTTGTTTGAATCATTGCTGACGACATTATCATTTGTTGCTGCTAGGTCGCGCTTCTTCTTGTCTAAGACTTCATACATTAATGCCATGTCTACTAAGTCCATAAAAACCCCTTAACATGGGCAGCCATCTTCTCATGGAAATTCGACCTCATTCCCAAAACGAACAAAATGAACATCTCATTTTTCTTTAGCGGGGTGTTTATCAATTCCGGTCCAAAACAAGATAGCTCATTGAACTTTGCCTCATATTCTACCACAGATGAATCTCCCTGCTTTAAGTCTATGAAATTTATGTACACTCTGCAGGTAGGAACTGATCTTCAAATGCTATCCTAAAATGAGTCCAAGTAAAATCCTCTTCTGGAACATTAGCTGTGAGCGAGTTCCACCAAGCTACGGCTCCTTCCTGCAATTACCATGATGCTAAAAATCTCTTCTGCTCATTTGATAGATCCCGACCTTTGATAATCTTTTCACAAGTGTGCAACCAAGCATGAATTTTATGATAGACTCGGTTCCCTTAAACGGGTTCCCTCCTAGATTTGTGTAATCCTTACATAAAGTTGCAAAATTCACCTTGGCTACTCTGGTGTTGGCTCTTTGACAGTTCCAACCCTTTCAGTCTGAGTCCGACCATTGGTGGTCGTAGGGCTATTATTTCCTCTACCTTTCTACCTCTAGTGCTTATTTCTTACTATTTGGGCATTGCAAGATACTTCTTGGAATACCTTGACAAGATAAATTCCAAAAAGGAGAGCACTAATCTAATTATCAAACATGATCTACCTATCAGGGATATATATATTTATATATATGAGTAAAATTACAAATACGCTCTCTCAAAGTTGACCCTAACCCAAAGATAACTAAAGGTTCACTTAACCTAATGCTCTGATACCAAATGTAATAAACCACTTTTCTTGCACTCGAAAGACGAGTCATTATGGGTTGAAGAAATAAAAAGGATAAGAAGAAGACTAATCAAACACCGAATCTATCACGCAGGAACAAGGAAAAGAAAATGTAATATATTACACAATCATAGCCAAAATATTACATCAGAGTTCAATAATACAAGTTCCAAAACTAGGATAAGTTACAACTGGTTGTCCACAAAATACATAGAACATACATACATAAACAGTAGAATAATTTATACTAACAATAACTATACATAAAGCCACCTGCTCTAGCTCTTCTAACATTCTTTCGAGAGAAACCTAGATCACTTGACTATTCATGAAAATTGAGTACCCAAGAGTTTAGGAAAAAGAAAAATAAACTCTGGGTTAGACATGAGTCTAGTGTGTGTAAACTCAAATAACAATATTTTTATTTGAAACTCCTTTGAAAAAAACAAAAGGTACCGTAAGACCGCGCTGCACCTAGACATGGAAGGGTTTTTACCTAACAATAACTAAAAAACACTTTGTATTTAATAAGATGATATTATGATAGTGCCTAAGGGTTTAAAATAAATATAAAACATAGCTGAAATGCTTGCATCTTACATTCCAACATATTGGAGATTGAATTCCATACAATGGCAAGGCTACTGGGGTACCGCCTTCCATAGTACGCCTCTAGATTAACATACCGAGATCGTAATGAACGGTTCCTTCCAACAAAGGGCTGACATATCCCTTGTTGGATAGTACCGAATATGATCATCTCCTTGGTTGGGATCAACTACCATTTGGGGATATAGTATATCTGAGTAAGGACTCATTCTAGAAGGAAATGATCCTACCCTAATAGGGGTGACCCACATGTCCCTGTTGCATATCCCATATTTTAGTCATTCCCAGTTGATGAGGCATGAGTTTAGTCATTACTTTTCACATATATCACTTCTCTCTTGACATGCTAACATTGCCTTCCCGATGTTAACACGACATCTGCATTCATCCATACAAGTCATTCAAGAGATAATGGACCTAAGGCACTGCTTCCACTACACCCATTTTGGAATCACCCTCAAGGTTAATGGCAAGATATCCCTTGAACTTCAAGTCTTGAATCTTGATCATGACTTCGATAGATCCAATTTAAATGTTTTACGTTGGTTCAAAGTGGTTTTCGGATCACTGTTCGTCATCCGACCCTGGTCTCTTCAAACCAACATTCGATAATTTTGAATGGTTGAGTTATCTGATAGTGAATAACTTCACTATTGGGTGCAAGATTTACACATACACTTCATATACTTAAGTTTTCATGACCCACTTATCGAAATCAACCTCCTTGTGTTTATCACGTCCTGATATTCAGCATTTGTGCCAAACACTAGTCAACTTACTTTCCATAAAATGTGTCAACGTTTATAATCACTACTTTAATTAATTTGGCTACTTAATGGTCCAGACGATGAGTTCCTTTGATTTAAATCACTTAATTTGAAAAAAAGATTGATTTAAAACATAACCAATTTAAGTTTAAAAATTGTTTTGAAAAGATTAAAATATATTGAATTGGATTAAACCCTAATTATATCTTAATTAAATCAATATTAATTAGTAATTAACTTTAATTAACTTAGTGAACTTAATTACATCCTAATTGAGTTCTTAATGCATCTTAGTTAAGGTTAAACAATTCATTATCAATTAATCCCTACTTATTTAAAATCAATTAAATAATTACTTATTAAATATAATTAATTAACTAATTAACTTAACTAAATAATAATTAATCATTAATTTACTTCTTAACTTCGTTAATCACTAATTAAAACTTTATTAATCACTAATTAGTCATTAACTTTCTTTAAGTGTTACTTTACCCTTATTTACTTACTTAATTATCAATTAAGTACTAATTATTTTTAATTAATTTATTAAATAATAAAATATTAATTTAACTAAACTTAATATCTTTTTATATTATTAAATAAATTTGGAAAAACTTTTGCAAAACCATTTCAGAAGATAACATTTTAAAACGAAAATCGAAAATTTATCGAAGTGTGTCCATAGCGACTATCGCTATGAGCGCAGTTCGCTTAAACATACTTTAAGCAAAAAATTGCTTGGTTCTTTTCTATTTAATGTTTTGAAACATAACTCTTAAAGCTTTTCAAATATAGAAACAAAGGTAGAAACTTTGAAACAATTTCCAAACATTTAAACAAGAAAACATAATTTTTTTCCAGATTTCGAATTGGTTATCATATCCATCGCAACACACAAAGTTGTTAACTTTGACTCAAAACATACGTTGGTTCTTGGATCACAACCATACATCCATACTATCACACTTTTTAACGTCACAATGAAACGCATACAAAAATATATGTTTACATGCTTACAACTTGACAATACCGCATTTAAATCTGAAATTCAACACCAAACACCAACAACCATCAAATCAACATCAACCAACATAATAACCATTCAATCTGCACATCATATAATCATCACAATAACACCACATAGTAAAGGCAAAAAAAATTCTAAATAAAGTAGTTTACTAATCGAAACTCCGCAAATACAAAGCGAATTTCGACTAGATTTTGGAAACAACACATGAGCTTCGAAGAATGAAGATATTTCCAGAGTTTTGAGCTTCAAATGGCTCAGGCTGACGGTGTGAGTCTTGGCCTAGTGGTTTGGGATGGGTGTGAGCTTGGTTTCTTGAAGAATAAAGTGAAGAAATGAATATAGGAAAATTTAAACTAGATTTGGAAGAGATTTAATGTGAAAAGTTAGGATTTTTAAATACTTAGAAAGGATTTGGAGGACATGGAAATTTCTAGTATGGAAGTTTTAGAAAATGAAGGAGAGAATGTAAATAAAAATGTATATGTATGGGTGTGTATTTGTAGATGAAGGAAAGTGGGGAAATTACCATTTTATTCTTAGTTAAACATATCATAACATGTCATCATTTTGATATGTCACATCACGACCTTCCTCCCCCTCTTATGTCACATCTCCCTTCTCTCTAGTCACATCCCCTAAGCTATGATGGGTAATGATGATGGTACTTAAGGAAATGACAAGAGATAATAATATGATTTATTATATGCATAAGTTTTTATTTTAAAACCATGTCTTGTCACATCAATTGCTAAACATAGTTAACATAAGATAATATATTATTAGTGTATTATTATTGTTTGGTTACTTAACTCTTATATATGTATATATATAGTGCACAAAGGCGAATAATAATCCTGATAACTTTCCGGTGTCGAAAAGTTGAAATTTCGAAAAACATTCTTCGGTAACATTTTCCTTTTTTCTACGAACTATTTAATTTGATAAACATATTTTGAAAATGGTTTTTCCCATCATTATTGATTAATTAAATGAGTTCATTTACCAATAAAATCCATTTATTGACTATATAAATTATATATATATTTGCCTAGTTGAAGCGACCAAACCCTGGGTCGTTACAGCCACCTAACCGGATGTGCTCAGATTTCCTTATCATTTGTCTTTGAAGAGCAAAACGAGTTTATACGTACAGTACATCATCACTGAAAATAACCTATACCATATTATTTTCGTGTTTCTTTTAGATATTTCCAAATATATGTTTTGGTTAATTTGAACAATAATGAGAATGATCGCATAAGGAATTTAAGTCCTATATACTTTCCATAAGTAAGTAACACTTCAATCATGATTGACACACATAAGCACGATCAAGTCATATATATGTTGGGTTGATCACCAGTCTAATATGCGATTTAACCCCTTGGATGATTCCTATTTTAGATTTGTTTCCGATGATCATTTGGACCTTAGATGACTTATCACAGACCTTCTAATGATTCCTTAGTTCTCGACTTGGACGGTTCGTATGCTGGGTTAAATTCTGTCATGATTGCTGATACTTCCAAGGATCGATCATTTATTTACTCTTCTGATGTCGTGGTTTATGATCCTTCTCTTGCTATCCTTTTCCGCCCCTTTGTTGGTCTTTTTGGGAATGTCCCTTTGGTTACTTCCCAAGTGTTTGAGGACGTTGGTGCTTCTTCCTCTTCGAAGGAGTCCTAGTCTAGGCGAAATTTATTGTAGCTGTCGCATGTCTGTCACACTCCTATGCTCTATTTTCCTTTATCTTAGTAGTTAAGGTGTCTTTACCTTACTCCCATATTTCAAGTTTTATTACATTCGTAATAAAAGGTGGGCGGTCCACTATAAAACCGGCTAGCCTTGCCAAAAAATTCCCATTTCCTAATTGTATACATACATCCATACATACATACATACATACGTACATACATACATATATTAAAAATATCTTTATAAGGGTGTATACAAGTATTCTACAATTCCCTATTCATTTGTACTCTTTCAGTACTTCAAAAAGTATTCATATACTTCCCTCAACGGTATAAGTATATTCAGAAATCATTAACAAGATTTACTTACTTTAAAATATTATCAAAGAGGTTAAAAACAAATGTTGCTTACACATTATATTACTATAAACCTCTTCTCTCTTTTATACTTTAAAACCTATATTTTTCTATCCTTACCAAAAGATTCCATACTTCTTGTCATCTGTAAATTCCATTATTAAAAATCTAAGTATTTCTCAAAATCATTTAACAATATTTAAATATTTTACCACTTTAAAATATTATCTAAGGGTTTTAAAACAAATGTTACTAAAACATTGTTTATAGAAAACCCAAAACACTTCGCTTAATCATTTTCTTTAAAACCCTCTTTTTTAAGATCTAATTCCATTTATAAGGGTTTAAGACATATGTCACTTTATAAAAACACTTCACTTCGCACAATCCCATTATTTTAAAAAAAAGGTTAAAATCCAATTCTTCTTTTAGTACTTTATAATAGACTTAACTTACCTTTCCAAACTTTCATATTTACTAAAAATCTTAATAAACTGATATTTGTATATGTGGTAATTTATTTAAAAGGTAGGATATTTAATAAAATTCTACAAACAATTGAAAAAATACTTATATTACATAAGCTTCTAATTACTTTAATAAAGCCATTAACCTATTTTCTAAAACTATATATACATATATGTAAAAACATTTTGAAATACTTATAATATAGTTTAAAACATTTACTTAAGATATTACTTGAAATTAATTATTTTATAATTTACCTACAGACCGTAAAAATCATGTTTATCAATTTAAAACTCTTTAATTTAAAATTCAAAAATAAATATAAAACATGTTTAAAGTCTAAACTATCTTTTTAAAGTACTTTAATAACTTTTCACAAAAATTCATTTAAAAGATTTGAAAAAAATATCTGAAGCAAAATCCCTTTGTACTTTACTAAAAACCAAGATTTTCAACACAGCTTATTTTCAAAATTTCAATAACTTTCCAAACCAATTCCTTGAGGTCAAACATACCTAAAACATGTGTGTAGAACACACCATTATATTCACATTTTACCAATTTAACAAGTGTTAAATACAGGGAATTTCAAAGTGTGTTCATAGTAACTATTTCACTTTGACCATTCACACACACTTTTTAACCCTAATAAACAACAATATCAAACATGTAAGCAAGTTTGGACCATGATACATGTTTTAGAGAGTTAAAAGAGAAATTATACTACATATATTGTTGTCACATGCTTTCTAAAACAAAGAGGGATCCAAAAGTAATAAATTGCATTGTTCTTTATACTATTTATATTTTAACACAAGAAATTATATCATACCAATATATTAATTAACTGGTGAGTAAACCCACCCAAGCCAAACCAACCAAAGATGTAGAGGATCTAGCTACGAGTGTAATGATGAAGACGATGTCTCGATTGGACCTCGTATGCACAAGATATTGATTTTATAAAAAATTAGATTAATCAACTAATTAATCTAATTAATCAATTAATTTACCTTAAACCTTTTCTCCCTCTCTTTCTCAATTTCAAAACCGTGCACAGTGATATGCATACAAAAAAACCCAAGACAAACGTACACACCATCACCCCTCACCGGAGCTCTGGTCGACAGATCAACGAACGGATTTCGCCATCGCGTCTTCATTTCCTCTCCACATCAGACACCACCACCTGGAGCTCGGCCCCATTATCCCATTTCAAAAACATGTAGACGATGTCCACTTCCCAAATGTCTCTTTTCACCTCAGCCCCGGCTACTGCCAGTCATCATCTCTTCATACCCCGACCCCAACCATATCCTTGATTTGACCTATGGCCTCCTTATACCTTGTCACGATCCAAACCCAGCAAACGGCAAAGAAAAATTCGCACACCATCAAAGCCAGTAGTGCCTCCACTAGCTCGCCTTTGCACGAGAAACACTATGCAACCATCGCCATGGCCTTAAACCTCCTCCTTCATCGCCAAAACGAAACCCTAGTTCGACCGCTTTACAGTCAATCGTAACCAAACATAACTGCACCAAATTCCAAGACTATGGATTTGAAGCCCTCTCTCCTATCAGTTTCAATGGATCCAATGATTTTGATTTTCATTAAGCGAAGCTCCAAGAAAAATTCAATTTATTGTGGTGGCTACTTATTTACGTTATAGGAAAATGAAAAAAAAAGGAATAGGAGAAGTACGAGGGAGAAGTTAAGTGTAGGGGGTATATATAGTAATATATATATATATTATAATTTTTGAAATTATTTGCTACTCATTTCAAGCTCGCACGACCACATAGTGCATCGAGTCGTCCCGAAACTCGTTGACGCACGACACCTTATTATTCTTGACCTAATGCCACTAGTTTCATCAAAATATGAGATAATGCCCCAAGTTGATGATTTCACTCGTTATTTAAAAATATTTATTATAAAAACAAGTTTAATCACTTTAATTAAAAATTAATAGTTTATCATTATCATTTATTACTTAAAAGGAGTTAAACAAGCTTTTGAAATCATTTTTATTACATTAAATCCAAGATTTAAATGATTTTGATATTTAAATATAAAACGTTTGAAAATCTGAGTCGTTACATAAATAAACCATAAATGCTATAGTTGATTAACTATCTTAAATAGTTAAAGATGAGTAATTTTAAATAAATCAAATATGATTTAATTAATAAGAATTAAAATTAACTGAATAAGATTTAATTGATAAGATACATGTCTATATTATATAAGTAAATTAAATTATTAAAGTTATAAATAAGATAATACTTATATAATTATATATGTATAAATTTAAGTGGAACTGGAAAGAAACCCAAATAAAATTTTAAGAATAAATACATATGTATAGCGCATATACCATAATTTCAAATGTGTTTGACACTTGAATCACGAGTGTATTTCATAAGAATGCATTATTCTCGAAATCGATATCACTCAATATATGTATGTTAATGGTTATGAATCCTTATTATACATTATAAGTTGTATGCTATCATTTATATATTAATAGATTACTTACATACCTTTTAGTTGTAGATATTCCTCAAGGCTAGAGATGTTACGTGTAGCACTATTAATATATTAACTAGACAACAAAAGATACATGCATGTATTTGTTGATATTCCTCAAGGTACGTGCATTATACTTAGGTCATTTAATCATTTTTAGTAAATCTTGAACGAACGGTGTACCACCACCGACAAGTAAATAAAAGTGACGACTACTTAGACCGCACGGTGGTGCATGAGAACGGACAGAGAAACATTTTGTTTTGCTTGTAATATACAACAGAAGTTCGGCAACTATTAACTGAAGATTTAGGAAAAACAAAAGGCAAAAAGAGACCGCACGGTGACTAATACAGCCGACCAAAGACATCATTTTTTCCAATTGAAAACAACAACAAAAGGAGGACAATAAGTAGCTGAACACTTCGCCAAACAAATGGCAGTTGAAGACTGGATGGTGATGACAACAACCGAACAGATAGACAAGTTTTTTAATTGTAATCATCAACAGAAGATCGGCCGGCTATAACCGAACAAATATAAAACCAAACGATATATATGAGCCGTATGGTTTTGATATCTGCCGAATAGAGACACACTTTTTTTCAATTGAAAAAACAAAAGAAGATCGGTAGTTAGTTGCCAAACAACTGCACAACTGGTGGCAATTGAAGACCGCATGGTGATGACGGCAAACGAACAGATAAATAAGTTTTTTAAGTGGAAATCATCAACAGAAGATCGGCCAGCTATAACCGAAGAAGCAATGAAGCAACCTGTTGTTTATGGCCGAACAGTAGTATATATGCACAATGTTTAAGTGGAGCATATCAGCTAATATGACCTAATCTACAAGCATTACAATCAATCAAGTTATAATATAAATACAAATGCATTTAACTCGTAGGCATTTCATTAACAAGCAAAATATTCATTCCAATTCATAACGGAGAATGCATTTCAATTCAATCAAGCACCAACAGAAATATTAACATAAAACAAGCAAAATTCCATTTCCATTTTCATTTCAAGTCAGAAAACAATTTCATTTCAGTCGATAAAAACCACAAACAAGCAACATTCTCAGTTCCATTTCAACATAACACATAAACAGCATAACCGTTGGTTACAACCAACCAAATACATAATATATACTGTTTCGAAACCCATACAAAACAAACATTGTTTTCAAAATACCAACATGCAAAATAATTATCTACATTTTATGTTCATTCTTTCCTTTTGCGCGTTTCTCCCGTTTATTTGGTTCGTTCAACGCTTCCTCCAATATATCAATTGCTTCACATTCCACAGTAAGACACCGATTAACGGTTCTTGCGCGAGTTACTTTGATATTTCCTTCAGTTTGTCTACGGCTTTCCCAGCAGCAATTCTGTGCGTTAAAGTTACGAACAAACATGAAATTCAAGTACACATAAAACAATTGAAGATCGTACGTACTCACAACTTCTCGTTGTTGTCAACTTTCCTTGACCAACTTCTCCTCACGTCCGGGTGTTGAACAATGGGATGCGACACATTCAAATACCATGGCATATACTTAGCCGTATAATCCCAAGGATCAACTACTGGATTAGATCGTGATTTTGCAGAAAGTAGATGATCTTGCCAGTTTTCTGAACACCAAAATCCATTTTATATACAACTTTATATTGATTAGTATTTCGACCTCTATGACATTTTCTTGGAACCATTGGATTTGTGCGGATACGCTGAGCAATACTAAATTGACGTAGCACTCTGTTGGGATAGTATGGTTCCACGATATCAAAACACAAAACCACGCCATTGTAGAATGCGACTTCAGGAAAGGGGTAACGAGATCTCATAGTATGGTACGGATCCCAACGTACCTAAACATAAACATGTCATTTACATTTGTATGATTTGCAACGCAAAGTGGACAATAATTTTTTAGCTTACGTCTTATGGAGATAAATCATCTAACTGTTCTCGAAGTCGTATTATGGCCGAGGTCGTATCTCTAGATTATTTCACTAGTTGCCTTCTACACATCTTTGCCATCGTGTCATCGTAATCTTTACTAGGAACAACATTAAGAAGCATAGGAAAATGATCGTAAATCCAAGCCTGTAGCAATATTAATTAGTACGTATTTTACTGTTGCGAATATTTAGAGAATAATAATAGAAAAGACTTACTGTTAACAATGTCACGTAGCCAGCCATTTGCTTTACATACCATCTTGAAGCCAACCCCAATTGATGGTAAAAAAAGGCTAATGCTCCCATTCCCTAGGCTTGTTCATTCAAATGATTACGTTCTCCAGACATCTCAAATACTGCACAGGAACCTTCGTGCCTAATTTATTATAGAATAAAGTGCAACTCAATAAATATAGGATATACGCATGTGAAACGACTACGTAATCATCTTCATTTGCATCATCTTTATTTGCCTTTTCTTTAAATGTTTCCAGTAGTGTGACAACCCGGAATTTTGGAAAATTTAAATCGGAATATTTAATTGATTTTAAATATTTAAAAGTTAATTTTCAACTTGAATTCAAATATTACTATTATTTAGCAATTAAGTTATTGGATTTAATAAACTGAAATTGGATAAATTGTAATACTGAAAATAGTAAAAGTGTTAAAATTGAATTTGGAAGTGTTTTGTTCAGTTTTGAAAATATTACATTTAAATCGATATTTAAAAAAGATCCTTCCGAGGCATAGTCTTAGAATTTGACGAAACCAGTTCCATTGGATCCGTAATATTATATAATTATCGGATTTCAATTTTTATAGTGTTTGAAGTTGTCGTGTGAGCGTACGATATACAAACGCACTTAAATCTATATCGAAAATTCAACATAATAACTGGTTCAATAAGCTATCTTCTCCATACGATCGAATCGGGACTCGAAACTTCTTCCATTGCGTTCGGAATAGGCGTATAACATTATAAACGCCTAGCGGCACGTCACGATAGGAGGTCAAGATTTTGAGTTTCGATATCGGGACAATTTAAATTTAAATTCAAATATATTGTTTGACCAGTCAATTTTCTTCAGTTGAAATTCTTTCCCATCAGACCTTTTCACTTCTCCATCATTGTAATAGACCGAGCTTTCTCATTCCTTCTCCAACAGCTTCCCATTATTTTAAGTTTGCCTTCCCCTCTTTCCTTTCAAAGGACGAAACAGAAAAGAAAGAAAAAAAATCAATCGCCTCGGCCTTAATGAAAATTAAGGGGAAAATCTAAATTGATGGCCGCTACTTTTAATTCCTCTTCCCTCAAATTAAAAATTTATCGAAATCGAGGAGCTCAACCAAACGAATGGCGACTGAGATTAACGTGGTAAGGGGAAGCTCGCGAGTGATGAGAGATGGCGAGGACTCGATTGTGGTGGCATCGAAGTCGAATTGCTCGAATCTTGAGACCTGGACGCGAGTGCCTCGGTGATATTGTGGTGGCGATCGACGAAGTGATGCTCGTGGGTTCAAGGGCCGTTGATGGTCTGGTGCAGGTAGCTCGAGTCGTAATTGATCAAAGATGGGTTCGTGTTCGATTTGGGGATTCGTGTGGGATGTTGATGGCGGCAGGACTGGTAGATTCGGTGGTTTGGGCCTCGCGTGGTGGCTCTCGCAGTGGCTTAGAGGAAGGGGTCGATCAGAGGAATTCACTCCTGCGATAATGAGGTTTCTGTTTTTACTTAGGTTTTTACATAATCAAATTTTAGTTGGAAAAAAAGAGAAGTCTACAGTAAAAAGAAAAGGTATAATACATATATTTGTAGAAAACAGAAAATTGTTTTTACAGATAAGGTTTGGAAAGGAAAAAAAGTTATATAGGAATTTTATAAAAAATGTTAAAGGATTATATAAAATTAGATTTTTGAAATCTATAGATTATTTTTCTAAGTATACATGTAGTTTTAAATGTAGAAAATAAAAATAAATATACATATTCACATTTCAAGGCTATTAGTTATTTTAAAAATAATGTATTATGTTGACTAATCTATTAATAAACTTATTTAATTATTTTAACCACTAAAATATTTTATTAAAAGAAAATTTGTTTAAAATTTAATTATTGGTTTAAAACCAAATTATTAGTTTAGATTAAATTAATAAATGACAATTAATTGTTCGATTTATTTCAAATATTAATAAAATCATATAATATTTATACAAGGTCAAAATTTGAGAAGAAAGCAAGCTGGATTTGGAAATGGATGCAAATAAAATAAAAGGTGAGTTAATCTAACTCACTTGGTTTTAAGTTAAATTTAAATAGTTAAATTTAAATAATTGGTTGAAGGTTGAATTGATTTGATGTGCTATTTTATAGTATATAATATATCTTGGAATGATTGATTTCCCACATTATATTGCGGATGAGACCCTATGCACCACATAATAGCGGATGATATTATATTTAAAACCCATATACCGCGATATTCCACCTCGAAGTGGAATTGATATTTTATATTGTGCTAACATCTCTAGATGCAGGGAAACAGGTTGGAGGGATCCAACTGGATTCCTCAAAATTATTTATATTGTTTGATATTTTCTTTTATGAATATTCGATATTCAGTGATGAATATTATTGACAATTGGAATATTGAATGTTATGGTTTACTTTGATATATTTTAGTACACTGAGTTATCAAATTATATAGAATTGGATTTTTGAAAGGAAAATAAAAGGAAGAGAATTTGTAAGTGAAAGAATTATAGAGAATTTAAATAAATTAAGAATGAACTGGATAAGAATATTAGTGGTTTTAAAATTCTAATAAATTAATTCCGTATATAAAAAGTAGATTTTGAATAAACAGGAAGATAATGAATTTTAAACTTCGGTGTTATTATTTAAAAGAACAAAGCATTTATTTTAAATTTAAGATTTAAATTATTGAAAAGAATAAAGAAGAAATTTAGAACACCTGAAATTGGTATGTTTCGGTTAAAAGATTTAAAATCAAACGGATAATAATAATAATAATAAAGTCTATAATTAACGGATTTTGAAATGAATTGAGTAAGTAAAGAAATTTATTTCAAAATGGAGTAAATTGGAAATCAATTTGAAAATTGATTCAAGTGGTTGAAGTTGGAACTTTAGAAAGAGAAGTGGGACTTTGGAATTTATAAACTGGGTTTATAAAAGTAAAGTAGTACATCAGTGGATATTTGGAGAAATAAATCCACAATGGAAGTTATTAAAGAAATGAGAAATTTTGTTTAAAAATAAATAGTGATTTATTTTAAAGGATGTGAAGAGAAGTATATTTCCCTGAATAGCCAAGTACGTTTCAAAGTAAATTTTTAAATATAAGTTAAAAGTTTTATTGTTGTTTTAAAAAAGCATGTTTTAGAAAATTTATTATTTTTAAAAATGTTTAAATTCTAAAGTAAGTATTTTTCTCAAATCTATTATCGTAGTAATTATTTAAAGGTGATTTGGTATTGTTTAACAGAGAAATCTAGTTTCATATTTTATTAAGTAGCCTCATTAAATATTCCCAAAGTATATATATATTTTTAATAAAGTATTGAAGTAGTTTCATTTTGAATATTATTAAAGTATATATTTTGAATAAGTATTAAAGTAATTTTTATTTTAAATGATTTAAAGGATATTTTATAATAGAAAGTTTTAAATTATTTTTAAAAATCTAAAGTTTTGTGCTTCGTTGTTTTCAGTGAAAATAAATATTTTGAAAATTTATTCTGTAAAAGGGAGATGGTTTAAAAACTGTTTTCAAAGGATTGAAAATAGAAATATATCTTGTGAAGATATTTTGAGATAAATAAATAATTTGAGAAATTATTTATGTTTGATGGATGTTGTGAATGTTAATTGATAGTTAAATAACCGACTATCAATATTGGATAATGCGCTGATCGTTTCAAAGAGACCGGGATCGGGATTAATTTCACGAAAACCACTTCGATCCAGTTTGTACGTTTTCGTGGAAAAACCAGTTCGGAGTCAAAGATGGAGCAGTGAAGTGCAAGGCCTAGTCGCTACTAATCCTGAGGATAATTCCAAAATGGATGTAGTAGGAATAGTGCCTTCGGTTCCGTTCGAACCCGGGACGGACTTGTATGTATGAATGCTTTCATAACATCGTCAGGTGGACGATGGGCATTCTAAGTAAAACATTATAAAAGGTAACGCTTAACCTCAACCCTTATCAATCAAGAATGACTGAAAATCAGGGGTTATGCAGCAAGGCTAGGTGGGTAGCACCCACTTCAGGGTGATGTCATCCTAGTCTACATGTCCCTTTTATTTCGGCTTAGTGGTGCGGTTACCGATCCCAACCGTGGGGTGATCTTACTCGGGATTATCCAGTAAGGAGTAGTCCCGGTCTTGTGTTGCAGGGGGTTGGGAGTGATCCTCGGTACGCTGATCTAGACCAGGTACCGTGACAGGTGGTACCCCAGTGCCTAGTCATTAGTTGGAAATCCATTTTCTCTATGCGCCCGTACGATTTTGATTGTGCCCAACTATTGCTGAAACGTGAGATGCAAGCATTTCAGCTAGATTCTATTTTATTTTCTATAGACACTATTATAATATCAGAGAATTTTAATAAAAATTGTTTTAGCTATCGTAAGGTAAAAACCCGACATGTTTATTTGTGGCGTGATCTTACGAGATGCTTTTGCTTTCAAAAGGATTTTGAAACTTTAATAATCAATTTGAGTGTGATTTCTCATGTTGGTATTCCAGATTGACTCGGGTGTTATTTAACTGTAACGCTCGGGTCAGACCGAGTATTATAGGATACAGGAAAAAATGCTGTGGAGCTCAGGAGACGAGCTGGATGGCGATACGTACTTCCGTATTTGATTATTATTCCGCCTTGTGTCCAGTTTGAGGACAAGTTTATATGACTGTCCAGTTGTATGTTATTAATGTTGTTGATTTTTGATGATGTATTCTGGTGATGAAATGTACAAACATATATAGTTTTCTTTTGTGTAAAGATTTGTTATTATCTATTATATTTTATTCCGCTGCGATCACTACAAGAAATTTTATTTTTGGTGGCGCAAAAAACGCAACTAAAAGTTTTAGCAGCGTTTTGATGAACATTGTTATAAAGCCCGCGACTAAAAATACCTTATTTTTAGTTGTACTTATTTCAACGCTATCATAAATCTTATTTCTGCAGCGTACATGAAATGCCACTATATTCTTTTTTTGTAGCGTGTATAAAACGCCACCAAAACGTTTTTTAACGCTACCAATACCTACTTTGCGGTTGCGTTTACTCAACGCTACTATATGTATTTTCGTAGCATTTTTGAAACGCTACTAAAAGTTGATGATCGTTTTGCACTATGTTTCATGCTATTATTTCCTGTTGATGGTCTATGTTGTTTCTACTGTATCAATCAACCGTAAACGTTGAAACATAAACACAATTGAACTACACATACAATCGCAAAATACATATACACATACACATTCAAACATAAACACAGTTAAAAACCACGAAATACACAAACAAAAGCACTAACTAAACAATATGTTAACCGTATATAGAAGTTTACACAACCGAACAGTAGTTTCAAGACAAAAGGTTAATCGTACATGGAAGTTTACACAACCGAACTACGTACCTCAAACAATATGCTAATGCTGCAGTTAAAGTACTATAAACATCTGAACTAAGCAAGTACAATAAACAACCAAACTACCTAACAAGTACGATAAACTAGTGCTTCTACTGCTCATTCTTCAGAAACGCCTACCTGTAAACAAAATACAATCGACAGTGAGACTCAAGGTATAATCAATACCGAGATAATAATGACAGGACCATCAATACTAAGAAAACAATGAGACTAAAGTTATGCACAACTAAATATGTGCAATCTTGTGTTCAACTGAATATTCACAACTGAATATGAAAAATAAAATAATGTGCATGTTAGTTTTGGCCAAGAATAAAATGAAAATGAAGATTTGTCATCAATGTTTTGTACATTTTATCTCTGCCTGTACATTTTCATATACTCAAACACAGATTTTCATATACCAGAACACAGATGAAAATATAAGTGTGCATGAATTATTTTAAATAGTGAAATTAGGTAGGTGTAAGAAGTCTGCCAGACCCATATGGATACAGCCAAACACAGATTCAAAAAATTCATAACGATACATGCGTTTGTTGATAAAAATATAGGATAATAATATAATATGGTCCTAATATGTAAAATGACTGGAAACTTAGGATCATAAATTATCTTTTAAGTACGTACAGTAGGTCGATATAACTCATGGCTACTGATGGATTAAACCACCGACTAATTACAGTTAATATATTAAAGATAAATACCATATTTTGATAAGCCTGATCATAGTAAATTCCAACATAAATTCTAACTTATTCACATTATTGCATATTCACATAAATCATTTAAGTACAACAACTCATTGCACATCTACAAACAAGTTATAATAAGGCAATTTAGAGGAAAATTTCAAATAAATTTGAAGGTAGCCCATTTTCAAATCACTTAGGCATTATAATTATTTGAGTTGATGGTTTAAGTATTTTGTTGCTACTGGTTATCCATGATGGTAATTCTGCAAGAAATTTTCAAGTACATAAAGAATTGCATACCTTTCAATTTGGTTCCATGATGACTTTTTCCATGGGCCAAGCTATAGGAACGCCAAAGGCATCTTCCATGCACGTCACTCCGATGTAGGTCACCATAGCACTGCATCCGGAATTCTCACAGTTTCAACCCAAACTTTTACAGCATCACGTCCCAATGGACGACAATAGACCATCGATATTGGATCAGTTAAAGCGATAGTTCCTTCAGCCACTACTTCGTTCGTTTCACCCACATCAATCAACTTGTACTTATTATCTTTTGTCAGCTTTGCAATCAGCTGGAAAAAATATAGTGCATATCTCAAACAGTGCATATTGAAAACTGTGTACTTGTTTTAGAAACCAAAGCATACAAAATGCAACAACACAGTGGTGCATATTTCAAACAGAAGAAACAAAATACAAAGTAAAAAATATTTCTAGCATATTTACTTACATGTTGTGGTTCTTCGCGATTATGGGTGTCACGGGAGAAGTCGCACAATTTACATTCTTACCAACTGCATATTTATCAACTTCAACTTTTGATTTTGGCCATGCTACTTTTCTACCAACTGCATCTCTAACACACGACATATCAACTATGGGTTGCCACAAATATGCATCTCCGTTTATTACATTGTCCACCTTAATCGCAAAGGCAGCCGGACTGAGCGGAATACCATTAACAAGATGTTGTGGATCTCTGGCATAGATTCTTCCTTCTGCAACTACCCCTTTACCCTCATTCCAACCATAAATCTTGCATTTGTCGTCTTGGGCGCTGCTTCACTCTAAAAAGGAGAAGTGTAAATCAAGAGTTTAATGATTAAGTGAAAATATTGTACAAGACATATTTCTAAATTAAATTTGTGGAAGACCGACGTAAACATTGTGAATTATAAAATTTACCGTACCGACTTCATTCAGATGTCCTCTCAGCGGCCTCTTAATGCAATTTAATGGCCATGCTACTACCTTATTCTCAGCGTTTGCTAATACTGTCTTTTCAGGTGTAGGCCTCCATAAGTAAGCTTCTGGTTCTTCCACGAAATCTATAATAACGCTCACAATATTTGGTCCATGACGAATGCCATTGACAACCTCATTTGGGTCCATGGACAACACTCTCCCATCGGCAACAACTGTAGAAGTTCCATCCCAATTCAACACCGAACATACATCGTCATTGCTCTACAATTATTCAACAGAAAATTATAGCAATTACAGGACCAAAAACTAAAATCCAAATGTTATCTCTTGAGTAATATAATTATTATTTTTACCAATTTAGGTGTGCTCCCTTCTTTTGAACTTTCTTTACCCTGCAGCAAAGCACTAATATTATGATATTTTAATCTTAGGAGAACTGAAGTGGATATGCACAATACTTAAAATGTCACTAGAGTCAGTCCAACAAGTTTGAATGGCAGAGTACATACAAAAAACCAGTTGTTGTAGCATCATTTACAAACATGTGTGTCTGAAGTCATTATTTTCAAAATTATTATATAACAAAAAACCAGTTGTTATGCACTGTTTTGTTATTCCCAGTTACTACAGTGTTTTTATATATCATTTGATGCTATGCATATTTGCATTAAATTATAGGTGCATCATTAAACCTTGTTCATCATAGACTTACCTTTTATGTTCAGTGATCAAGTGTCAAGACGACATGTGCACCCAAAACTTGTTCAGATTTTATTTGAGAAAAAATGAAAAGCAAGCAGGAACACCTATACTACATATACTGTTTGGATACTCAAAATGGATGCCAAAGATTTATGTGAACAAACGACATTATTGTAAATAAATAGTACTGGAAAAATACCGTTTGTAAATTGTAATTGTGAACAGATGATATACTGTTTGTAAATTGTAATTGTGTGCCAAAATAAATAGTACTGAAAATCAATCATTAATGTAAATAGGAAGAAAGCATCAAATTATTATATAGTTGACACCAAAACAAATATCATTCCGTGTCTACTTAATAAATTACTTTTAAAAGTTTACCTTTTGGTCCACCAGCATATGTACCATACCCCTCAATTCTGCTATTTCCTCTCGACATTGAGATAGTTGTTTATCTCTGGACTGTGTCACAACTAGCTTGGTTAAGGTGCAGCCCCTTCCCAGTGCCCTTAACCGTCCTAGTTTATCTTGTCCCAATACATTTGCAAGTGCATCTCCATTGACATTCTGTGACGAGCTGGACTGTGATCGGCTAACAAATTTTTTAATCTCCACCTACATAAATAAATACATACAGATAATGTACGATGGTAAAATCATCATAGTTTCAGACAATTGTTTATATACCGATAAAATAAAAAATTCTTACAATAGTATTTGCAGCTTCCATGGTCACTGGTTCACCATTTTTTTAACGTGAGATTTAATCCAAACATCAGCTCTAGTTATGGACGATAGATTTGGACTTCCTTTTTTCTAATTTAGAATAACATTAGACAAATAAACTGGCAGATATAAAATAATAATAATTAATGCTATACTTAACTAACTAACCATGTCCTCGGTCAATCTAGGCATTCCCCTACGACCAGATGTGTATGGAACTTGACTAATCCTAAGGGCCGAATATTTCTCACTTCGTTTCTGGAAATATTGAAAGGTGTCAGAATTTAGTAACCAAAAGCATATTACAGATATCTTAATGTTACCTTAAACTTCGGACTTAATTTGGCCTTCACAAACTTTCTCCATTCGTTCATGCTTTTGATGTTGGTAGGTTTCAGTTTAAGTCTTTCCTCTTCATTCTCCGCTTTATTTAATTTCGAACCAATTTTCTTTTTGAGGATCTTCAAATTACTCCCATCTATTGAAATACGGCTTTTGTTTTCCATTCCTCTTCCAATTTAAATCTAACCTGCAACAATACATGAAAACATGATATTAACAGTAGAAAACATGATATTAACAGTAGGTGAATATAAAGAAACATGCTATGGTGAAGCAGAACGCTGTCAAGCTAGTACATAATTGGTGAATATAAGACTTTATGGTCACTAAATTTTAAGGAAATCTTAATTGAAAATCATGAACTAATCACCTGGTCCTGACATTAGACACCTAAAATATATCCATAGGATTTGTACTCTTGAAGATGATAGCAATGTCACTAAAAATAAAAATTGGTATGATTTCAATCTCAAGTGAGCAGGGATATTGGTGTTTAAAATTTTTAATTCTATCCAATAATCTATGACAGCATTGTTTAATTTTTGAAGAATAGCATTTGCAGTCTAGAATAATTGTTTTGAAATCATCCGGACCTTTAAATCTCTATCATTCCGAACCTTCCGTGAAATATGAATACTCATTTCTAATTTATTTATCTATTAAATGTTAAAAAACCAGAAATATGAACAATTGAATTTCAGAGGATAACCCATAATACGAACCTGCACTAATGATGATTCAAATTAACAAATTAAGGTTCTTAAACAGAAATCAGGATAAAATGTTTAAACAACATGATTCAACTACTAGAACTTGTGTATTTCTTAATTTAATTCTTGTTTATTATAGGCAATTTAAAAACCGCAAATTGGAAAAACTATAACCGGATTTATACTTTAAAAAGTAAGTGGTAGGAGAAGAAGAAAGATGAGTTGCTTGATAAATCTACGAAATAAATATAGACAGAAGCAGGGACAAATGTTGATAAATAGATTCTCTAGCATATACAGTAGGGAACTTGCTCCATACCTGAAGCGATCGCCACAAAACAACTTTTAACTCTTCACTTAGATTCCTCCAATCATCAAGTGTGTATGGAACCTGCTCCCGCACAAGCGGTCCAAGAAAAGAGGATAAATATACCGACCCTGGCCCTATTGGTACACCTATATCATTGAACTCAACTTCAATTCGATCATGACTGTTTAACGGGAGTTTTTTTTGCTTTTGTTTGACCTCTACTGCCTCTTTTCCAAGGCGAACTTGCGGTTTCAGCATCACTTGCTCTCACAATTTCCACCTCAGCAGCATTAGTCTGGTCAAGAAGAATTTCATTGTCTAAGCGGGGTTCTTCTTCATCTAACAAAGCTCTTTCATCAAATGGGTCTTCTTCATCTAACAAAGCCCTTTCACCATTTGGGTCAGAAGGGTTGTCGTGTAGTGCTTGTTCTTCGTCTTCATTGCAAACACTGGCTTGCTTCTTAGCATTGACTGCTCGTTTTTTGCCTTCACTGCAAGCACCGGCTGGAATCTTATACTTTCGCTTTGAATTATACTTTCGCTTTGAATTATGCTTCTGGGATTCCTCATCAGTCTTTTTTTGGTTGCGAGTACGTACAGAGCTTGAAAACATCTCTTTTCTGCAAATGAAACAAAATATGAGATACTTAAAACTTTCATTATTTACCATCTACTTGCTGGAGGAATCTGGACCCAATAATTAATTTGCAGATACCTGATCTCCGAATCTTTTTAACGTTATCTTTTGAAGTATTCTAGAAGTTAATTTTATATCATAAACAATATAACAACAAAATTAATTAACAAAAGATTAATGTTTTGTAATCAGATCAATATTCTTTTTTAATATATTAATGTAGAAACTTACTAGACCTTGTATGTTAACATGCAAAAAATTAACGTAGTATATATGTATAAACAAAAAACTGTTATAGAGTAGTCATGTTAAGCAAGTTCAATCCTTTTCCATCTCCAGTTCATGATTTGAAAATTAGTTCTTTGACTATGCAGATGAGAAAAATATATACCGTCCATGACAAACTGTAGTAGGCTAATGAATAAAATTGGACCCATAAATACATATTATTCACAGAGGATTCGTGCTTCTTTAGCAACAAACTAGTAGAACAGGATATGCATTATTTTATGAACATTGAGTACTCATAAACACGGACTTTATGAACAGAATATGCATTCAAGTTGTTTTGATATTAGAAGCATCCTGATTGAAAATAACTTAATCAGTAAAACATATCCAAGGTAACCGATTTTTTTGTTACATCCATACCTTATTACAAATGAAAGCTTGAGTTATTTTAAAACAAATATAGACCAGATCAGATGCAAAAAGGGTGAAGTAAACAAATTAAAAAAGAAACAAGAAATATAACATTAAATATGGTGTAAAATTGTTAAAGTAGGTTATTAAATAGTTAATCGAACAAGACATACACATTTATTATTTTCGACACGGTTAAGTACATACACAATTACCATGCAATGTTTTAATATATTCAAAAATACCTGATTTCAGGATGAAAAGAATGGGAGCCTGGAAATCCTCGAAGATGAGTGACAATGTGTGATAGTTATAGAGCCAAATTTGCTGACTTTAATTCTTCAAGTACCAACTGAACAATTGAAAACAGGAATAGAAAAGCATTAGCTCAGAACTATCAGATAAAAATTTGCATGCTATATATTTTAGTTCAAAAAACCAATGATTATGGGCTATTCCATTACAAATACATAACATACAATGAACTAGGCCAAGATTGCCTGAGATGGTAGTTTATTGTGCCACATATTCATGCTTCGTACAAATAACAATCACAAATTAGAACCGCAAACGGGCTGGAACTGTTTGCTACTCTAATTCAACCAATAATTTATATGGATCCAGCAAAATGAGTAACAAGACAATAAAATCTGAATCCATGCTTGCATTCCTTACTAAAACAAGTTTTGATAGTGAATTTAATAAATACAAAATGAGTAACACAACTTGCAAAATAAAAATAGAGACATTCGGAGAGTAAAATGAGTCTACAACTATGACTAATACATTAGTCTAATGTATGGATCTGACTTAGAAGGTGAACATATAATCTACTCAATTATGCCTTCGCAATCGTCCCTAACATAGCTAACATCTTCATCATCCATTTCGGTTATTTCATAATCTTCCACGGCTTGGATATCTTCCTCGATGCAATCATGTGTCTCTAAATCATTAAAACTTCTTGATGGTGCTTTCATTACAACATACCAATTAAAATCATCATTTTCTCTTGAATAAAATACTTGTCTTGCTTGAGATGCAAGTATGTATGGATCACTTGAAAACGATGCTTGATGTAAATTAACAAGAGTGAACCCATCATCATCAAATTTTACTCCATTTCCTTTATACGCCCAACGACGCTTAAAAACTGGAATCTAAAACATATGATAATCTAATAAAATTATATCTGTCAATATTCCATAATAAGTGACCACATCAACCACTTGGGACATATCTTTTAAACTTGCTCTACATATAGTAGTCGCATCAAAGGTCACCCCACAATTCTGAGTTTCTCTCTCTACATCTTTTATATGAAAACGTTGATCATTGATAACATATCCTTTGTAAGACAAAGCATCATTCCTCGGACCCAAAGCAATCCATCTTAACTTGTCATCATGATCCTCGGAGCCAATAGGTATCTACAACAAATTCCATTTAGCATGAATATTTTAGAGTAATATTAGTACTCAAATGAGAATATATTTGGAATCTAACTAACCTTCCTTCTAATCCAATCGGAAATTTTTTTTGTATGTGTGTTCCAAAGCAAGGTCGCATTTTTTCTCATGCGCTGGTCTGAATTTTCTAATTCCTCCAAATGCAAACTAGTATAAAACAAGTGATTATAAGTTATAAATAGCATTACGAACACGTCAAAATGATTAAAACACTGTAACATAAACTTACTCTATAAATGGTTCAACCACATTCATATTCATTAACACGGCTAAATGATCCATTTCTTCCTCATTAGCTGACAATGTAACTGTCTTGGACATTGAAATCGGACGTCCCTCAGGTATTACATTGCTTTCATAATATTCATTTCAAGCTTCTTTCTCCTCTACATGTACATATTTTTTCAAAAATTCATTGAAAAACATCATGGATTCTTCTGCAAGATAGGATTCTACAATACATCCCTCTGGTTGTGCATATTTCTTACATAATCTTTAAGTTTCTTCATATATCGTTCGAATGGGTACATCCAACGAAAATGAACCGAACCAAACATTAGTGCTTCTTTTCCAAGATGAATGGACAAATGTACCATTATATCAAAAAAAGACGGTGGATTTTTTTTCAAGTTCACATAAAACTTCAATAATCTCAACATTGATTTGTTCTACCTTCTCTCTATCAAGAACACGTTGACATAATTTGTTGAAAAAAGAACATAAGCAAATTATTGCTTTTCTTCCCTTCTTTGCCATTAATTCTCTCGATGCTACTGGCAATAACTGTTGCATTAATACATGGTAATCATGTGACTTCAATCCGCTAATTTTGCAATCATGCAACGAAATCCGATTCTTCAAATTTGAACAGTAGCCATCTGGTCCTTTGAAATCGTACAATCTTTTGCAAAATATTTTTCTCTCGGAATTTGACAACATGTATGAAGCCGGTGGAAGATATATTTTATTCCCATGAGGTTGTGCATGAAGCTCATTTCGAATTCCCCAATCCTCTAAATCCTTTCTACAGTTGTTTCCACCTTTTGATTTATTACCATGCAACATCGTGCCCAATAGGCTTTCCCCGATATTTTTCTCCGCATGCATTACATCTATACTGTGACGTAATGGTAGTTCCTGCGAAAACCAAAACTATAACGCATTATTGGGTTTTTCTTATGCTAAAACATTGAAAAATAAATAAATTAACTACTAACCTTCCAATATGGAAAATCAAAGAAAATTGATCTTTTCTTCCATCTTGATAACTACAATTCCGTAGAATTGTTAATATTATCATACTCATATTCTGTATCATAAGCACACTTTCTCTTCTTACTTTTCTCTTCGTTTTCTTTTCCAAAATCATTTGGATAATCCTTCAACAATGCATAAATGTTTCTCCCGGTTAGAATTCTAGGAGCATTACCATTTTCTATGGTGTTATCAAACAATGCCTTTTGTTTCCTCCGTGAATCTGAAGTAGGTAGAAATCTTCTATGACCCATGTAGACGCTCTTTCGACTGTGATTCAACCAACGAGAATGGGTATTGACACCACATAATGGGCAACCTTTTTCCCCCTTCATACGACATCCAGCAAGATTTCCATAAGCCGGAAAATCATTAATCGTCCATAGCAAAATTGCATTCAATTTAAATAAAGTTTTACTAAATGCATCGTAAGCATTAACTCCATTACACCACAAATGATGCAAGTCATCCACCAAAAGCGCCAAATATACATCAATATCATTTTTAGGTTGCTTTGGGCCTGGAATAAGTAAAGTTAACATAATATTTTCTTTCTTCATACACAACGTAGGCGAAAGATTGTATGTCAAAAGCATTACCGGCCAGCAACTATATTTCGAACTCAACATGGAAAATGGATTGAATCCATCTGTAGCAAGACCAACCCTAAGATTGCGTGGATCGGATGAAAAAGATGTATACTTTTCATCCACCATTTTCCATGTCATAGAATCCACTGGATGACGCATTTTTCCATCTTTGCTTGTATTTTTAATATGCCATCTTAAATCTGTTGCCATCTTTTGAGATCTATACATTCCTTTAAATCTCGGAATTATTGGAAAGTATCTCAACACTTTAACTGGAATACCTTTTATAACCTCTTCAGTATCTTGATTTTTCTTCCATCTCGAAGAACCACATTTTGGATAAATATCTAAACCTTTGTATTCTTTTCTGAAAAGGCAACAATCATTCTCACAAGCATGTATCTTTTCAAAACCCATGTCGAATGTTCTAAGAAATTTCTTTACTTCATATAAGGTTTTGGGAAGCACGTTATTCTTCGGCAAAAATAAATGTTGCACAGTTAAAAGCTTATCAAACCCACTGTCGGACAATTTAGTCTCACATTTAAGATTAAACAAGATGGTGATGGCAGATAATTTTGTGTGATCTATGCAACTATGATATAATGGAGTTTCTGCATCTTCCAAGTTCTTGAGTAACTCATCCTCTTTACTCTGAGAATCAACATTATCTTTATCATCATGAAAAAAATCATCATTCAAAAAATCTTCATCTTCATAGTGAATCATCTTGAATAAATCATATACGTCAAACGTATTTGTTTTCTTCTCATCAATTATCTGTTCGCCATGATTAAACCATACACCATGTATGTATTTAGGATCCATTCCTTCAATAATTAAATGTTCAACGATGATGTGATCATCATGACGACTAAGATTCCGACAATCTTTGCAAGGGCATAAAATTTTTTCTACACTTCTTATATTCCTCTTTGCAGCATGCATGAAATTCATTGCTCCTTGTCGGTACTCTACGCTAGTTCTATGACAAAAGTTAAAAACAAAAAAAAAAGAAATTTAGTTTTAATATTATATTACATGTTCTAATTCTCAAAATACATATTAAATAAGCATTGTTTTATCACCTGTTTAAAAAAAACCCAATCTTTTTCCATCATCGACATGTGAAGCCAAATAAGTTCCTAATCTTTGACGTAGAAATTGGTGACACCTCCTCTTCCTATATCAGATACTAATTTAAAAAAAATAAGTTACTACGTTAACACTACTTCTTAATATCGGGCCACCCACTCATTCTAAAGATTAGCCAAATAAAACTTTGTTCAATGATGTTTCAATGAATTTTTGTTAATATAGAGAGAAGAGGAGTTTCAATGATATGATGGAATCGCTCATTATTTTCGTGGAATCAGCCAAAAAATCTATGAAGCACGTGGATGAGATCGATATTTTAGAAGTTTTCAGGAGGAAGGGAGTTTATAACGAAAGATAACGATTTCTTTGTAATTTGACAATGTGAATACATTATATGATTTTGTCTATGCTGAAGGTTGCAGAAACGTGGAGCTTTTTGTATTTGTTTAAGTTGAATTCCAATCCTGTTTCATTAGCTACAAATATTCAAAAATTTAAACTATTCCTTCCTTACTAGTTATATAAGTATGTGACTGGATGGATTTTACTTCAAAGCTCTTGGCTACATACTTGTTCTTTAGTACGCTACTAGTAAAGCAACTAGTTTCTTCCATGAATAGATTATACAGATGATGGATAAATAAATGTTTAAGATGAATATGATATATATTATTGAAATTATGCTATTTTGTGATGATTCTGTTGATGTTTGTTTTGTTCAATCAGTACACTGTAAATCAGAGACTTCTCAGCATTCAAGCACTATAGTAAACACCATGTTTTTTTCCAACGTGGTTAATTAGCGTCTAATGGGATTTGATCTTAATGACTTTACACATACATACCAGTATTTCACAAGGGATATCACTTAGTCTACATGTCCTTGAAAGTAAGATGTTAAATTCTCTGCATTATAATTTCTCAAGCAACACAATTTTGGATATCATAGAGGCAAAACTCTATGTTGATTTACAACGCTTGTAGCCCAGGGATTGCTAAAAGCAACTCATACTTCACTGTAAGAACCATTTCAAGACCAGGTGATTGCATATTTTTTTATTCCTCTCTCTATATGTGTGTGTGTCTATATATACACAATAATCATGGGTGTAGCCAGATTCTCCATGTCCAGACATGTTGATATTCAATATCTTCCATAATTCAATTTTGTGATTATTCATACTTGCTATAAAAAAATTGTACTTTGGTTAAAACGGTAAAAAATTACACAGTTTAACCTTGGATGCAGCCAAGCTTTTATTCATTTAATAAAAGAACAAAAATATATAAAGGTGTAAACTAGGGTTGAATAAAAGATCTTCGTTATTAGGGTTGAATCAACAATTTCAGTTAGAAATTAGGCAGCGATGCATGCAAATTAGGGTTAAATCAAAAAAGAATCACAAAATCGAATCACAAAATAGATTTAGACGATTCGTACCTAAATATACCTAAGCAATTGCTGGCTGCCGCGAGGATGCTGCGTAATGCCGTGAGGACGTTGAGCAAGGACGGAGTGGACGATGAAAAGTGAACTTGATCTTCAGGTGATGAAATTTGAGCGATTGCTGGTTGCCGCGAGGATTGAAAAGGGGAAAAAAAATTCTGCAGAAGTAATCGAAATGGGGAGAGAGTTTTCTAAGTATACATGAGATGGAAAACAATGACTCTGGTCACGTTAATTTTTGGCTAGGCGGAAAAGGTTTTCTAAGGAGCGGGAACAAAAAAAATTTAGTCACGAAACATATTTTGGGAAAAATATTTTTGGTTGCATTTACGATAAAACGCCACAGTTTTTTGCGACCGTAATTTTTTTTTCTTGTAGTGGATGGTTAGATTCTAATGTTGTTTTCTATTTTCTTCTTCTTATACCTTTTCTTCTTTAACCCAAGTGGTTTGTATTTCTTTTCAACTTGAGTTGATTGATGTAGAATAGTGTTGACTCACGGGGTACGGATCTACGGGCCGTTACAGTTGGTATCAGAGCTTAGGTTGGTGATAACCTTGGCTCTAGTGGGAATTAGTCAAATAGAGTCAGTAGCACTCTAGAATGAGTTTGAGCGTATTAATAGATATGAGCGCATATTTATTAGTGAATATAAATTGTTTTAATATTGTGTTGACTTATTGGTTGAGTGGAATATGAATTCTGATTGAGAAAGTTGGCCGGTATTCGAGAAGAGTTTATAAACACCTGACACGATAAATTGACACGGTATTGTTTTAAAGGTGGGTGAATGAAATAATTTTACCCAAAATATATTTTGATATAAAAGAAAAGTTTTTGTAAACTATTTTAGCTAATATATGGTTGCTTGGATGTAGGAATGATAATATTAAATTATTATCATTGTTGTGTACCAATTTAACTAGAAATTGAAAATATAACCAAAGCTTAAGGGAATAAATTCATTTATAAAATGAAATTTATAAAGTGGAAATTTATAAAGCTTAAGGGATTGCTGCCAAATTGATTTGTTCAGAAGAACTAGTTTATTTTTGAAATTTCAAAGGAAACTTGACAAGGAATAGAACCAGGATTGGTTTAAAATTTTGAGAAGTGTGATTTTGAGATAATGGTGATTTCAAATGATTTGAAACCAAAGGCCGGGTGTTTAAAAATCCTGATGAGATAGGTTATAAGCTTATAAATTGAGGTGATTTTTCAATCAGAAAGGAAAATATGAGCTTTGAATGTTGGAATTAAAATTTAAAGTGAAAGTTAAAAATGAAATTAACTTGGATTGATGAAGAAAATTAAATCGAATTGAATTGAATAAATCTGAGTTAAAATAGAGTTGAATTGGAATAAAAATTCAGTTGAGTTATGGGTGATATTGAATGGAATTAGATCCTTAAATAAGTGGAAAATAATTGGATAAGAATTGGATTGGAATAAATAAATTAGAATAACTTATAAAAGAATTAAAAATCCATGGAATAAAATATGCTTGAGTTATAAATAAGCATAAATCTTGAGTTAAAAATAAAGATGAATATATTCAAGCCTAGAATGAATGAAAATGTGTAAAATAATAAATTATGACTTATAAAACTGGAAAGTGGAATAGAAAACCAAAAATAAATATTTTTTGATGATTTGGAAAATGAAACAAAAATCCAAACTTGATTTATAAAATAAATTGAAGTTAAGGAAATTAAATGAAGTGATTTTTGAGATAAAAAATCAAGTATTGAATTATAAATAGGGGAGAACTAATAAGATAATGAATTAGTTAATGAAATATGTAAATGGAACCTAATGTAGTTAAATAGAAGCTGAATTATAATGTTTGTTGTTATTAGTTATTATTGTATATAACGTTGTTTTGAAGTAAATAGATTTTTGATTATTTATAAATGTTCCGAGACCCGTGAATAGAGTTGAAAGACTTGGATTTTATGAAGGAGTTTATAAAACGACCAGAAGACTTAAGTGAAGGCTATTTACAAGGTGAAAGTGTTTATAAATGGTTAGATATTTATAATGAATTTTAGAAATAGGTTTATAGATTTATAAAAGGAGTTTTCAAATGGTTTTATACATTTATAAAGGCTTTATAAATGATTTTAGAAATGTACAAAATTAATTTATGAACAACTAAAATGTATAAAAAAAATTTATAAATGGTCTAGAAGATTTATAAAATGGATTACAAATGTTTTTAGAGAATTATAAGGAGTTTTATAAATGATTTTTGAATCAAATAAAAAGAAGTCTTTCTCGGTTTTATGAATATACTTATACCATTGAGATAAGTATATGGATATTTTCTAAGTATTGAAATATAAGGATTTGCAATTATAACTTTGTAAAAGTAGTTTTACACAAGTAAATTACAAAGTGATTTTAATAAATGAAAGACTTATTAAAAGAGGCTAGTGATTGCTTATTTGCTTAATCAATGTTGGTTTTCTATGAAATAAACCCCTGATTGAATATTTGTTATTCGATAACTAAATAACCGACTATCGAAAATGGACCCTAACGTAACTTTGGAAATACCCAAGAGAAACACGTTAGTTATATGGCACAATCATCTCCAATGATGCTGTACTATGCATATAAATCTTGTTTCGTTCTTTTAGGATAAAGATACGGAAATCCTACCACTAACGGGTAGGAGGTGATCTCCAATCTTATCTTTGGCTATTTATTTCCTAATGTACTGGGGTTGAGTTTACCGAGAATTATTGAAAAGTTGTTTGGAAGAGACGGGGATCGAATAGGTTATTCGAAAACCACTTCGATCTAACTTAAGCGTTTCGAAGTGAAGGCATGTTAAAGATGATGGAATTGAACGCGGAGCTCTCAATTGTTTTGTTCTGTCCCAGAAAGAATCTCTATGGATGAATGCCGAAATTCTACTATTTCCTGGAGAGCAGTGTTGGCATTCCAAGTAGAAAGTGCTATAAAAAGGTAAAACATAGCCTCGAACCTCATCAAGTGGGAAATGACAAAAATCGAGCATGCAATAGAGCTATATGGGTCGCTCTCTAGTAGGGTAGAGTCATTCCAAATCTAGATTGGTTATTATCTCTCATTTGTATGCTTTAGGGCCCATTAATGGAGTGGTGATCATATTTGGTACTACATGTCAAGTGGTAGGCTAGTCCTGTGTGGCAGGGGTACAAGATGTTCTTTTCAGACTCTGGTGTATTTATGTAGGGATGTACTTTCGGAAGGTAGTTTCTTAACTTGTCATAGTATGGGATCCAATCTCTAATACGTGCCTTTAAGGTTTTGATTGCATATATATTATGTTGGAAATTAATTAATGTAACAGTTTTAGCTACGATTAATAAGTATTCGTGTCTAGACACTATTATAATATCAGAGGATTTCATATGAAATGTTTGGTTATCGTAAGGAAAAATCCATCTGCGTTTATATGCGGTGTAGTCTGACGAGATACTTTTGATTTTCAAAAGGTCTTCTTTAACTCTAAAAATCCAGTTGGGAGTGTTTTATCATGCTGATTTTCCAGACTGACTCAGGTATTATGTTGTTATAATGCTTGGGTTAGATCGAGCATATTACACTTTAGTTTGCATGCTTTGGAGCTTTAGGAGAAGAGTTGGAGGCCCAGAGACGTGTTCACGTTGATGGTTACTTTTCCGCTGTATTCTTTGTTGTAATTATCAGCAATAGTGAGGATAGGTTGTTATAACTGGTCAAGATGAAATAGATTAGTATACTTTAATTGATGTCTGTGTATACATATATTACAATTTGACTTTTGTATAAGGATTTTTTCTATATTCTAGATTATTATTCCCACTGTGAGATTCTATGTTGTTTAGTTTTCTACTTATCTTCTTCCTTCTTTCTTTTTCCCTGACAACTGGTTTTTCTCTAGCATTCGATTTCTTGGCATGTAATACAGCGGACGTACTAATGTAAATTTTCGAGGGTCGAAAATTCCAGTCGTTATAAAGTGTATATATACAAATTCTAGATTTGGTTTTATTTAACTAGGACATTTAACAAATTTTAATTTTGTTTTAACTACTGTTTCTCAAATTTATAGGTTATAAAAACTTATTTCCATATAATTCCAACCAAAACACCTAGCTTCTTATTTCTATAACAAAATTTAGAAGTTCTGACTATCCAAAATCGTCGAAATTCCATTTCATGTCAATAAGTGAAAACTACCAAATAACATATCAAAATGAGATGCAGTGCCAAACTATCCCAATTCATAGGATACATGCATCCGTATAACAACTTGATTGAAAACATCAGACCTAAATACCCAGTTTTATTTTAACTCTATTTTGAAATAATTAATATATACATATCTTCTTTTGTATATCAGATCATAATTATGGAATTCAAAACAAAAATTGTGTTATCCAAACAATTTTGTAGCAAAATAATATGGTAGCAACCCCTCACTTAGAAACTCAAAAAAGAACACCGATGGTTCTGTAGTCATCACCAGAATTATTTTTCAGTGACCAAATGAGTTCAATACTTTCTATTTCCTTTAAAATACTTCTTAAAAATATTCCTATTCCAAATATACTTCCAAATAATACTTACTATTTCTTCCAAAAATTTGAAAAATCATTTCCAAAAACACCAGGATTTAAATTCTCAAATTCTCAGTTTAAATCATTTTCTTATAAATCACATTTATAAACCATACTTACATAAGTTTCACTTCTTATATAAAACCATTTCATAAATGTATATCTTTATTAAGATTATAATAAACAACTTTTGTTGGAGTTAAGTTTTAACCAACGTTATCACCGAATGCCTTATAGTCAAATTGTGAAACTGAATTCACAAGAATTTCATTTTAATGTTCCAAGTATCTACCCAACCCATGCAGAGAAAAGGATAAAACTACTCCTAATCAACCGCAATAATCAATGTCTATAATTTGGTCGGGCACAACTACTCAATCAACAAACAATAGCTAATGTTCATAACTGGGTGAGCATGACTATCAAACAATAATTGATAATAATTAAATATTATCATTTCTAATAGACAAACGCTTAAAAATATCTATATTATTTAAATTTTATGATCCTTTATATACAAAATATAAAAAATGGTAAAATTATTTCATTTACCGATTTTCAAAAACAATACGTGTCGATTTGCCTTGTTTAAGTGTTTAGAAATCCCTAGCAATACAATGGCATCCCACATGTTGACAAAAATGTACAAACCACTCCTTAGATAAATCAACATAATATAAAAAAAATTATAATCACTAACAAATACGTGCTCTTATAGATAATATACTCAACTCATTCTAGGGTGTTACTAACCCTATCTCTAATGAAGTACTCCTTCTAGGGCATTACTAACCCTACCGATAATTAGTTTACTTCACCAATGCCTAGGTATCTGTTGACCTAAGCTCTGATACCACGTGTAACAACCTGCCTTTTCGACCTTCAAAAGTCAACACTAATACATACAGGGTGTTCATGTGCTAAGCATTCAAGTGCTAGAAAGATAAATTTTTAAGGTGAAAGAAAATAAAAGACGGAACAAAATCTCATACCATAATGAGTAATATATAATATACAATAGAACTTTACCAAAAAGAAGACTTAAATATACATTCATATCAAGTAGAGTCAACTAAATAATCGTCAGCCTAGACATTTATAACAGCCTATCCATATAGTTGCTAATAAATAAAACAACTAATGCAGTGGAAATAACATATACGTGAATACGTATCGGGACGTCCAACTCACCTCCTGAAGCTCCAAAGCGTCTAAAGAAGATATATAAATATGCTTGGTTTGACCCAAGCATTACTAGAAAATAACACCCAGATCAGTCTTGTAAACCAGCGTGAGAAACACACCTCAATTGAATTTTAATGTTATAAAAATCTTTTGAAAATAAAGGTATCTCGTAGCACGCCACACATAAACACGGATGGGTTTTTACCCTACGATGAACCAAACATTTCATAAGAAATCTTCTGATATTATAATAGCGTCCAAGGTTTAAAATAAATATTGAATATAGCCGAAATTGTTACTTTAATTAAATTCCAGCATAATGGGTATACAGTCAAGTCAAAAAGCTCGTACTAGAAAATGGATTCTAACTATGAAAAGTTAAGGGTCTATTCACAAAATTAGTACACATTTAGATAAAATGTATTGGAGGCTACAACACATTACATCTCAGCTACTCAGGACCAAACCTACCCCTTACTGGATAGCGCCGAATATAATCACCCCTAGATTAATAAACAACCATAATGGGCCTCAAAGCATACATAAATATTGTAACACCCCACCTTTAGACCCACATTAACAAAGAATATTACTAAGTAATATTGTCTACTAATGCGAAGAATAAAGCTAGTTATGAGCGACCATCCGAATATATTACTTTGGGCTTACACTATCACATTTTACCTTTTCGTTCGAACAATATGTATACATGTGAAATGTCCCGACATAAAGTAATAGATACGTTGGCTTTAAATATAATTCAAAACAATATAACCTATAACACAGAACACAGAATTTGGTAACACGGTGGAAAATATAACACATATCAAATACATAATGCTAGTCTACAAAAAGAGATACAAGACCCACATCATATATATATTGACCACAACATGTTACCAAAATATACATAATAACTAGAGTCACTGTCTCATAGAAAATACATATCTAATAAGGTCGATTTCATAATGTACATATGATATAGCTAAAGATAACATAATAGTCTACTTCGAAAAGTTAGAATAAGTCCAAAGTCCTCAAGTCCTGGTACTTGATAAATCTCGGTCTGACCTTAACATAAAATAACACCTGGATTAGATTATCCCCAAGCATCAAATCTAAGATCTAACTATTGAATAGAAATAAATAATAACAGCTTATGTTCACAAGATATATCATACATAAGATCTCCATATAACAAAATATTCACTATGTCAAAAAAGTCATCTCCTACCTAATAATGGAAATCAGCTCAAATGCGGTGAATACAAATCTAATAAACTCACAAAACTAACACGAAAACTAACAAAATGAAAAAAATATCATTAAAACTATGAAAATCATATGACTGCATGAAAGCAACTCAATAAAGTGACTGCACGAAGGCAAGTAAAGCACAAATTCGGACTTTATAGTTATCTTTTACCAAATGAATATTCTCAGAGCGAATTGCTTTCTTCCAAAGGGAGATGAAAAGCTCCAAGAGTTTAGTACACTAAACTCCTACAGTCTAAATGTACCAAATGTCCTTAACATGTATTCAACTAATTATCGCACCGCTAAGGTACCACGCCTACTAACGGATGGCGCAATTGTTATGACATCGAATATAACCTACGGTACAGACTGCTGGCTCGGTGCTATAGGGCTAGAACTAAACGAATACCATGACTCGGGGTGCAACCACCACAGCCAAGCTGCTAAGTGAACAACTAGCCTAAAAGGTCAAGCCATCGAATGTCATGTTATTCATATACACAACATCCAATAACAAGCATGCAATCAATGGTAAAGAATTAGGCAATAAAACTTGCATTTTCTATTGGGTTTTAGGGTTTTAGTTCACTGTAAGATCAAATAAACATCAAACAAAAGAGATTAACTACATGCAACCCTATCTCCTTTAATTTAACTAACTAATACACGCAATTCATATTTAGAGATAATTGTGAGCCAGTTCTCACCTTGTTCTTTAGCTAACACCAATCAAACTACCCTAGTAGCCCTCTTCTTCAATCTTTGTCAAACCCTAAATAACGAATTTACAAATAACACAACAAAGATCACTATCTCAACCAAAAACCGAAATTGGAAGTTCTAAAAGCTAGAGATTGATAGGATAGAGTTACCTTGAATTTATACGAATTTTCGGAATTTTATTGTAATTGATTTGAGAGATTTTTTTAGGTTTTCTAAATGAAAACGTTAGGTTTCTTTCTTCTGGTTTATGAGTACACAGAGTTATACGAACAAACTTAGTGAAATGAGAAGAATCCCCTCTTTCTTTTTGTTAGTTAATGGGCCTAACCCAAATAAGATACCGATTACTAATTTTCTTAATCTAAAAGACTTTAAATTCAATTATAAAAAGAAAGCTAATTCTCTCTTTGTTTATTAACTAAACTCTTCATTAGTTTTCAAAAAGCTTTAAGCTCAACTAGTTACAAACTTAAGAGGAAAAAAATCATCTCTTCTTATTTTCAAAATTAATTTTTTAGTTTTAAAAATAATTTAACTCAAATTAAATTTTCATGTATCCTACATGAGATAAAATTCAAGTAATGATCAAAGAGCAATTTACACTTTAAAATACTTATAATTTTTTTACAATGATTTCATTCTATAACTTATTTTTTATTAAAATTAAAATACTCATTAAAAAAGAAAAATAACACTTCTCTAAAATATTCCAAGCAAATTTAATCTCCTTTAATTACACACAACCCATTATTTATTTTATTTTCATCGATTAAAATTCTAAATTCGCTTAATTTTCTCCAAAATAATTACTACAAAATTTGAATCACGTTTAATTGTTAAATCAGGCTGTTACAGATTTCCCCCTTAAGATATTGCATCCTCATAATTTTGTATCAAAAAAATTCCTACAACAAGGCTAGATAGAATCAAACTAAGATGAAAAATATAGTAAAAATAACATACACGATTCATGAGAATTAGAAAATAATTCGGATATATCTTCTCCATAGACTCTCTAGTCTCCCAAGAGCAGTCTTGAGAATTTTTCGACCACTGAACTTTAATGAGCGAAACATCTTTAACTTGCTTCCTTCAAGCTAAGAGCGGAAGCAAGCAGTTCTTCTAAGTCACTTTATCTCTTAAAAATAATGCGAATAGACTCATAAACATAAGCCAAACTAGGAGAGATATTAAGTTCTTTGATCTATTGAGGTTTAAGAATGGAATCAAGATTTCGAAGACGCTTGCGAAGCTGGGAAACATGAAAAACGTCGTGTATCTCAGATATATGAGCAAGTAAAGCAACACAACAAGCTAATTTTCCAAATTATTGGGTATGGTCCAACAAAGCAAGGGGCCAACTTCTCAAATTGGTTGAAAAACTTCTCAAATCGGTTGAAAGGCATTACCCCCTTCATCGAAGAAACACGAATAAACACAAAATTACCGATACAAAACTCTAAATCCTTCCTTCTATGATCCGCATAATACTTTTGCCTATCGTGTGCGTCTTTTTTCTCTTCCTAATAAGATCAATCTTCTAGGCGGCTTCTCTAACAAAATTCGGTCCCAATACAAACTTATCTCCCGTCTCTAGCCAACAAGATAGTGAATGACATGACTTTTCATATAAGGCTTCGAAATGGGCGATACCTATACTCGAGTGGAACTGTTATTATAGGAAAATTCAACAAGATAAATATGCACTTCCCAACTACCACCAAAATCAAGAACATAAGAATGAAGCAAATCTTCCATAGTCTTATTTATCCACTCCGTCTGTCGTCGGAATGAGAATGGTAGGTAGTGCTGAGATTAAGCTTATTATTTAAGGCCGACCAAAGACTCTTCCAAAACCCACTAGTGAAAAGTGGATCCCGACCACAAATAATGGCACAGGGAATGCCATGTAATCTAATAATCTCCTTGACATAGAGTTTAGCTAAAAATGCGCAGTTCAGTTAAACTTTATCAGAATAAAATGAGATGATTTTGTCAACCGATCCATGGTCACCCATAAACTATCTTGCCTAAGCTTAGAATGAGGTAAACCATCAATAAAATCATGGAAATTTGCACAAGATAATTAATTTGATCAATATTTAGATCAATTCAAAAGAAATGTAAATATGAACTTAATTCTATCTAAGTACACATATACCCGATCCAACTTCCATAACAGGATTTCCAAAGGTTGGGGATGACCACTAGGTTTATGGTGTTCTGCCTTTACCAACTGGCAGGTTACACAGTGATCTACAAACCAGGCAATGTCTCGTGTCATACCTTCCCAGTAATATAATCTTTTCATATTCGCATACATCTTGTTGTTACCAGGATAGATGGTATAACGAGAACAATGACACTCATCCATAGCATCTCTATGGAGATTATCTATATCATGCACAATAAGTCTATTACGTCTCTGAACAAAACCTCGGGTGTCAACAACAAACTCTTTCAAATTCTCAACATCTCTACCAATAGAAAGACTCTGAACAAGCTTAACTAATTTGGGATCTTGCTTCTGGGCCTCTATAATATGTCAAGAATAGAAGGACGAGCCTCTAAACTCGATAGTACTATATATGATCTCAACCTCGAATCTCGATCTCTAATTTCACACATAAAAAGTGTTTCCAAAATTTTCCATTCAACCAACATCATAGAAACCATTGTTTGATGTCTAAGACTAAGGGCATGGCTATAGAATTACCCTTTCAAGGAGCATACTGAATCTCGAAATCATATGCCACCAAAACTCCAACCACCGCTGTTGATGCATGTTTAATTCCCTTCCGGAAGAAGAGATTTTTCAAAGATTTATGGCTGGCTTAAAGAATAAATCTCTCACCCAAAAGATAATGACAAGCTTAAGTGCAAAAAAAATAACTACAAGTTCGAGATCGTGAGTGACATAATGGATCTCGTTCGGATGTAATTGTCTCAAAGCATAAGCATCTACTCTATCTCTCTACATTAGCACTACACCAGTCCCTGAACCATATGAATCAGTGTAGACAACCAGATCTTGATTCCTTTTTGGAGCTATAAGAATAAGCATATGAGTCAAAAGATCTTTTAAAGTCTAAAATGCAAAATCACACTTCTCTGACCAGACATACTCCACTCCTTTTTTGGTTAAGCTGGTAAGAGTGAAAACAACTTTAGAAAAGTCTTTAATAAAGTGTTTATAATAACTAGCTAATCCCAAAAAGATGCAGATCTCCGTCATGCTCTCCAGTCTCTTCCAATTTCCAAGATATTCGGTCTTTGTGGGATCGGTCGAATTTCCCGCTTGAAAAATAAAATGATCAAAAAATTTCACTTGCTTCTGCCAAAAATGGCACCTGGAAAATTTGACTTTAAGCTGATGGCTGTGAAGATTTCCTAATACAATACGAAGATGCTTCTCATGCTCCTCTTCAGAACAAGAATAAATTAAGATATCATAGATAAAACAAGCATGAACTTATCAAGAAATTCCTGGAATATATGATTTATTAAGTCAACATAATATGTGCACACATTTGTTAACCCAAATGGAATGACAAGCTATGCATAAGAACCATATCAAGTTCTGAGAAGTGTCAACGGAATATTATCTTCCGCCAATCGAAGCTGATGAAAATCGGTCGCTAAGTCTAACAGGGAAAAGACTTTCACGCCATTGAGTTGATCGAACATGTCATCGATATGGCGTAAATGATAACGATTCTTAATAGTGATCTCATTCAATTTCCAATAATCGATACACAACCTAAGTGTACTATCGGCTTTTCTCACAAAAACTACAGCTGCATCACACGATGAACTACTAGACTGAATAAGTTGCCTTGAGCTCAACTAACTGCTTCTTTAAATCTTCGTTTTCCTTTATAGAATCCTTGTGCGAGGACGACTAAAAGGCTAAGCACCAGGCATCAAATCAATATGAAATTCAATTTCCCTTTGAGGAGGAAATCTAGAAATGGATAGATATCCAAAACATCATACACAACGAAATACTAGCCATTTCATCCCCTTCTCAAGATTTGATAGTGTTATCCCGCTTTTGGCAAGGCAATGACACCAAGGAACTGACTGGAAATCAAAGACAGATCACCTCGAAGAATGGTTATGTACAGGTTCGCTATGGATGCTAGTAAATTTTATCCGAGTCCAAATTGAGTTACAATTGATATGACACGACGAACAAAGCTATGAAAGCCAATGTTCCAAATTCCAAGTCAATCCGAGTTCATATGCTCAAGCCGAAATCACTATTGTACTCGAGTTTTATTGTTGTAATTCACTGTAAACAGCAAACAAAATTTAATAGAAGTCAAACATTCCATAGTGGGCGTAGACCATACGCCGAGCCAATCTAAATCTCTGTGTTTCTCTGCTGTTTTTCTGATTATTATTTGGAGTGTTTGTTAGATAATCCTCTTTTTCCATTTATTTTCTTCATTTCATCTCTTCAAACACTTCAGAAGAGTGTTATGCCCAATTTCGGTACAAACATTTTGGTGCTTTCACTGAGAAAACCCAGTTTTTCTCCTGCTCAATGGATCTACTATCGATATCGGACTGCATAAATCTAAGAAGAAGATCTAGATTTCAAGCTGAAAGTTCCTCCATCCTATTCAGATTTTCATTAAGCCTAGGAAAGATCTTCGCTACCCACAATGGTCAACACTAGAACTACTTCAATTGCTGCTGATCCAGAAGGACGGGACAGGTAGAATCCCATATAGCTACCTCCTATCGATCAGAATGATGCCGAACAATCAGATCCGTAGGGCCGTGTCACAAGGGAAGAGTTTCAGCTGCTTATGCAAGAACTGACTCAGAGCTGCCAACATCTCACTCAACAACTTCACGCTAATGTGAAACTTACCAACCAACTGAACCATCAAAGACGAAGGAGATCCAGGAGGGATCATGCTTCCTATTCATCTACTAAGAGTTCAGCCTCTTCAGATTACCATCATAGATCCACACGCCCATGGCTGGACGTAAGTTATACTCAAGCCATTGGACATCAGCATACATTGAATATTGGCAACCTAGGGTTGGCCCATCAACCTGCTATCAGACTGGACCCTCCTCCCAGGGAGGTACTGTTCTTCACCATGTTGCAGACAATCGCACTGCCACCGCTGCCACTGAATTGGGAGCCGATGCAAGAAATCGGACAGATCTGAACCGTCGCCAACGTGAATATACTCACGAACCTTATGTTCCATAGAATTTAGAACAAGGAGGGAGACATAGACCGTCGACCGTGACCGTCTCATCCTTGCATTGTGGAACCCGACCGTACATTGGCTCAACAGGTCTAGAATGTACATATGCCGGACATCCCGTCGATGATCCGAGGGAGTCAAGGCCTCAATAATGACAACTGAGGAATCTCTCGGAGTAATACTCCTTTTACAGATGAGATACTCTATGCTGAACCACCTCGGTGATTCAAGATGCCAACTTTAGCCATTTATGAAGGGAGCTCCGATGCTAATCAACATATCTTAAAGTATGAATGGTTAGTGTATGCTGCACAAGCCGATGATGCAATTAAGTGCCGAAGCTTCCCGATCTCTCTGGGGGGCATAACGGCTATATGGTTCACCCGTTTACCACCTGATCTATCTCGTGTTTTGATCAGTTGGCGGCAAAGTTTGTTGATCAGTTCTGCATGCATATAACAAGGCCGAAGGATGTTAATACTTTGTCTAGTGTCACTCAAGATCCTTGAGAGACACTCAGACGTTATTTGAAGAGATTTCATGCTACATGAGCTGAGATTAGCAATCCCAATGATAACTCTATTCTGATGGCATTGACTAAGCGGATTGATCCCGATTCTGAGTTTGGCAACTGATTGGCTGGAAATCCTCCTACGTCATTGGACCGTTTCTATTCAAAGGCAGCCCAATTCTTGAGAAGGGAGGATGTGAAACAATATAGAAAAAAGGATGACGCATGGCCTTGTATGGAAGGGACTCAGAGCAATGTTGCTGTTAAACAAACCGAGGAGAGTTCCAGAAAAGTACAATTGAACGTGTAGAATAAAAAAAGTCAATAGAAAGGCAAAGGAAATCAAAACTGGAAACGGGATTAGAATTCGGGTCCATGACGTAGGGTTCCTATGTTTGATAATTATACTTCTTTGAATACATCGTTGGAGAATGTGTATCTACAGACCTGCAATACTATTCAGTGTAAGCAACCTGCTCCGTAACAGTCATCAGAGAAACAGATTCAGACGGGGAAGTTTTGTAGATTCCACGAAAGCTACGGCCACAACACCAATGAAAAGTTGATACATGAGAGAAAATTGGAGCATTTTGTGCAGGCGCCGAAGTTTGGAGGTGCGAGCCCATCAAATCAGGACCGTGTACTGAATTAGGTGAGATCGAAGGAACTTGCTCGTACCTGCGGGAGGTTGTGATAAATACAATTAGTGGCGGTCCTCATCCAACAGACCGAAGCTAGAAAGAAATGGAGTTGTATGCCAGTTCTGTTAGGCATGCGAGCTTTGAATGTTGTATAGTTTGGAAGATGGGGATCCGGCCAAGCAACAGAAGACGATGACCGATGACATCATCTTTCGAGACAGAGATGCCGATAGGGTTGAACTCCCAACCATCATTCCACTTGTCATATCAGCTCAAGTAGATCCTGCTTGGATGAAGAGGATCTTAGTAGATAGTGGAAGTTATGCGAATATACTGTTTAAGAAAGTCTACGACCAGATGAAAATGGAAACTAAAGGTCTAAAGACTTTTCATTTCGCATTCATGGCTTCAACGGGAGTGCAACTATGCCCACTGGAGTGGTGAAACTGCAAGTGAAGTTGGAAATCGGAGAATGCTGGAGAGTCCGGATGCTACAATTTGTTGTATTGGATATAGGCCCACCATACAATGTTTTCTCAGGTCGATCGACCCTAGCCAATTTCAGGCCTGCAATTTCCCTTTGGTGTCTAACCCTAAAGTTCCCTATCGGCAATGGAGTCGGAGTCATTCAGGAAGACCAGGCCGCTAGGAGAGCCTGCTATGTTGCTAAGCTACGAGAGGTACAACGAAAGGAAAAAAGAAAAGGGTGTAGAGGAATCTCACTATGTCCGCTTTTTTGAGAAATGACAATTGATGCGTAGGCCTAGGCCCGGGCACTACAACCAACTCCCAAGGGATCTTGACCCGAGATATATGAAAACTGAAGACGAAAGTAAAGGCAGTCAAGCTTCTCCAGCCGAGCTAACGATTGATGTGCCGATCAATGATAATGATGATTCTAAAATGATAAAGATTGGATCTTAGTTAAGCCAACAAATGTATAGGGAATTGGTTGGATTTCTCTAGGCAAGCCTTGAGGTGTTTGCCTGGACAAATTCTAGCATGTGTGGAATCTCCTCGGACATTGCGAGCCACATATTGACCAATGGCATGTCCCGGTCAAACAAAAAAGGCATGGTATGGATCTAGAGAGATCTGCCGCCCTTAAGGAAGAGGTGGATAAGCTTAAATCGAACGGATTTATTCGAGATGCTTTATACCCGGAATGGTTATCCAATCCTGTACACGTTTGGAAGCCAAATGGAAAATGGATAACATGTGTTGACTACTCAAACTTGAATAAAGCTTACCCTAAATACAGTTTTCCACTTCCTCAAATCGATCAGCTCGTAGATTCAACGGCTGGACATGTATTCTTATCTTTCATGGATGCATATTATGGCTATAGCCAGATACCCATGCACTTACCTAACCAGGAGCATACCACCTTCGTAACCGATCTGGGACTTTACTGCTACAAAGTCACGCCTTTCGGACTCAAGAACGCGGGGCAACTTACCAACCATTAGTTAATCGAATATTTGCTAACCAGATCGGAAAAACCATGGAGGTATATGTGGACGACATGCTAGTGTAGTTGCGATTCTCCACCGATCATATCAGAGACCTAGAGTTAGTTTTTAACATCCTCTGAGAATATAGGATGAAGCTCAACCTGTTGTAATATCACTTTGGGGCCGCATCTGGAAAATACCTTGGGTTTATCATTAACGCCCGAGGAATCGAACAAACCCTGTAAAGATCTGGATAATCTGAAATCTTGAGACTCCAAGAACCGTAAAGCAAGTCCAGAGCCTCAATAGGAAAGTAGCAGCGTTGAGCAGGTTCATTTCAAAATCCACTGATAAATGCATTCCCTTCTTCGATCTGATCAAAAAAGGGAAACAAAAATTTGAATGGACTATGGAATGTGAGGGCACATTCTGTGTGCTAATTCAACACCTCTCTATACCGCCTATTCTGTCAAAGCCTATTGATCATAGGAAATCGTACATTTACTTGGTGGCGTTAGAAAACGCAATTAGTGCTGCCCTAAATCGGGAGGAAGACCGAATACAAAAGCCAGTCTACTACATTAGTAAATGACTGACCGAAGCTGAGAGAAATTATCTAAAGCTGGAGAAGTTAGCTTATTGTCTTGTTATCGCCTCAAGGAAGCTCCGTCCGTATTTCTAGGCTTATCCTATCACCGTTTACACCTACCAGCCATTATAACAGGTCACTACACGGCCTGGGACGTCTAGTAGGTTACGCAAGTGGAATATCGAGTTAAGTCAGTTTGACATTAATTACACTCCAAGGCGAGCCATTCAAGGACAAGTCCTAGCAGATTTCATAGCTGAATTTACTATCCTAGAGGACTTTCCTGAAACCAGTGAATCTTCCAAGTACGTCTGGAAGCTACATACTGATGGTGCATCAAATGACCGTTGCTCAGGTGCTGGAGTTGTACATAAAACTCCCAAAGGTTGATCAATATGCTGTGATTTAAAGTTTGATTTTCATGCAACCAATAAAGAAGCTGAATATGAGGCCCTGCTTGTCGGATTGAGACTTTCCAGAGATTTAAAAATCATTGCTGTGGAAATTTATTGTGATTCGCAATTGGTCATGTGTCAAGTTTGGGGGGAACACCAGGCCAAGGACCGAAAACTAGCTGCTTACCTTGCTTGGGTTCAGGAAATATTAAATCAGTTCGATTATTATGCCATCTACTGCATAATCTGAGGGTGCAATCAATAAGCCAATTCTTTAGCAAAATTAGCTAGTACTGGTGAAGCACAACAAATGAGACTCGCTCTTGTGGAAACGTTTTCTTCCTCGAGATCGATCAAATGGAAACAGATTGGGTATTTGAAATTGTTCCCGATAAGGAGTTATGGATGACTCCGTTCAAGAATTATCTCGAGCATGGGATTCTACTAGAGCGCAGGAATGAAAAGGAACAAATTCTTCGAAAAGCTTCGCGGTTCGCTATTTAGAATGGAGTCATGTATAGAAGAGGATACTCTGTTCCTTTACTTCATTGTATCACTTACGATGAAATCAAATGAGCATTGCATGATGTGCATGAAGGAGAATGTGGCCAGCACACCAAAGGGTAAGCTCTTACCAAGAAAGTTCTCCGATATAGATACTATTGGCCGACTGTAAATCGCGATGCATCGGACTATGCCAGAAAATAGGACAGATGTTAGAAGCATACTTGAATCCCTAGTGCCCCACCTACCGAGATAACTCAAATGGTCACTCTATGGCCGTTCACAGTATGGGGCATTGACATTATTGGTTGTCTACCTCAGGCTAAAGGTGGTGCGAAGTATGCCATCGCCGCAGTTGATTACTTTACTAAGTGGGCGGAAGCTAAACCCCTTGCTACAATCACAACGAAGAAAGTGATCAACTTTGTAGTATGCAACATTATCCGTCGATTTGGTCTCACACATACCATCGTTACTGATAACGGAACCCAATTCGATTGTGTTGATTTAAGAATTTATGTCAGCGATTTCACATCTAGAAGAATTTCTCCGCGGTTGCACACCCTCAAGCGAATGGACATGTTGAAGCTACTAATAAAGTTATAAAGTCTATTCCGAAGAAACTACTGGAAAAGGCCAAGGGCAAGTAGGTCGACCAACTTCCTATTGCTTTATGGGCTTACCGAACAACCCACAAGTTCGCGGCCGGACATACTCCATTCTCTCTTTCCTACGGTTCAAAAGTCGTTATTCCAATCAAGATGGACGTACCTTCTCATCATGTGACTTATTATGATCCGAAAACCAAAGCCATATTACTTGCCAAATTTTGGATTTATTGGATGAGAAGCGTGAAGAGGCTGATTTAAGGGCATCTGCATACCGAAGTCGAGTTGGCCGATTATACATTGCTAAGGTCTGACCCCAAGCCTTTGAACTCAGCGATCTCATCCTCAAAAGAATCCACCCGGTTCCTTCGCACATGAAACCAACATGGGATGGGTCATATATTATCGAACGAAAGCTTGGAGGCGGCACATTCAAATTATCGACCGTTGATGGGCTTACTCCACCGAGAGCCTGGAATAACGAATGTCGTCATTGATACTTCACATGACAAGCTTCAATTATTTACTTTTCATTTGCAATTTGTTTATGCATTTCGAAATTTGAATTGTAATAAGGTCACTGATTGTGCCGTATTTTCTTATTCAGCAATAAAATGCAATCTCTTCGAGCCAAAGCTGTGATTTTTTGAAACGCGTCATACAACTATTGCCATGCACGGAGAGCTAAATTCCACCCGATGGTGGGGTTTATTCAAATAGGGAGTAACTGTGATACGACCAGTTACTTTCTAAGTGAAACCTAAGCTCGGGAGCAAGTTATCACACTGAAGCCAAAATAGGATTGATACATGACAATTCTTTAACTGACTCTGGATTCCCAGAGTGCGAGCTAGAGTATAAACTTATAAATATGGTTTCGAAGAGGGTGGATCTGTCCACCAAACGACTTCACCTGTATCTTGAACAAGTTTAAGGAGGATGGATCCGTCCATCTAACGACCTCGCTTGTTAACTTAGGGTGGATGTAAACCGACCATCCACGATCCTGATAGACTCATCATTTCCGAAGTGCGAATGAAATCCTAAAGCCTAAATAGATGGGACTGACCATCTGTCGGCCAACTCTAAATTTTCGAAGTGCGAACTGGAGTATAAACATCAACTAACTCCAAATTCCCAAAGTGCGAACCGGAGTAACGACGTCAACCAACTCCAGATTCTCGGAGTGCGAACTGGAATACAAACATCAACTAACTCCGGAATTTCGGAGTGCGAACCAGAGTACCGACATCAATTTACTCTAAGTCCCTAGAGCATGGATTGGAGTATAAACACCGGCTACGTCTTAAATCCTAGAGTGCAGATTGGAGTTTAAACATAAACATCCTTAACACAACTCTGAGTATTAAGAGTGCAGTCAAAGTGTAAACATAAATCGGGTGTGACTGACCACCCACGAATCAATCTAAAGTCCCCAAAGTATGGATGTAGTTATAAATATTAACAATGCATGAATGACCGCCCATGAAAATAACATAAGACCTGGAGCATGGACGTATCACTAAAACTTAAGCAGGCATAATCGTCCACCGACGAATAAGTGTATTCCCCATAGTGTGGATATGATCACCAACTGGTGAGCCAGTGTGGTTCGATTGCTCGAATTCTCCATGCTACCGTTTCATTTCATAAAGTTTTAGATCGATGTGCTAAAGGCAAATAACGATTGCTGACTGATTTTTCCAATGTGTCCCCAAATCTAAGGGCAGAACTTATGTACCGATCACTGATTGAGATAGTTCAATATCGAAATTCAACTTAACGCTCAACCGCGACCCGAAACGGTACCCCTGAGACATAGCAACTAAACGCGGTTCCAAATTAAAGAACTAAAGCTTCAGAAGTGTATCAAAGGAAAGTTCAAGTGCTGAAACACTTAAGAAAATTAACACAAGTTGTACAGGAGATGAAATGAAATTTTATTTCAGTCATTCTTTGGAAGAAAAAGGTTAAGTACAAAACTATACCAAAAGTCCTACTAGAAGGGGCTGAACCCGCATCTATACACATCCTACAAAAAGAAAGCAGGAGTAGATTCCTATCTATCTACCAAAATGACCCGCAGAGACATGTTTATTCTTTCTTCTTTCTCGGTTTATTCTTCGGCGTTGACCTGCTGGATTCGCTGCTTGGCTTTCTCTTCGAACCTTTGCTTTTCAACGACCGATCTCCAGCTGGAGGCATTACATCAACTTCCTCCTCCAAACTCAGGTGAATAGTAATGCTCCTTGAAGGCGAAGTCGGAGGAATAGGTCCAATTTTGGCAGGCGGAGGGGGTACACTTGTCTCAACGACCGTTCCCCCTGAGAGATCATCCGCAAAGGGGCTGGACCAGGGCCCATCCTTCCACCTCCAAAACTACTAGCCTGTTCACCCGCTTCCATCTTGATGTTAATTTTGGCTACTATTACCTCTTTATGAGTTGTCTGTGCATAGCCGGGAACGCTAGCGGTTGGGCCTGAGGAACCGACCGCAAATGCTACTCCACCCATAACAAACGGCAAGTCAACTATGGGATTACTGTAACGACCGAGAAGCTCCTTCATCACCTGTTCATTGAAATTTAGTGTGCTCCCTTGTACCCTATCCGTAGGTGCAGTAGCCATCGTCGTGGTCGCTTCGGTTGTGACGACATCCCGCTCTTGGTGTTGCTCTTGAGTTGCAGGAGGCACGATCGATGTAGTTCCAATCACTGAATAGAAACAAAAGAAGAACTGTTAATAATTACTTCAAGTAATGCTTTCGATTTTAAGTAAGCATAGGAAATGGTTAGAGTACCTTGCTTAGTTTGGTTCACATCTGATGGGGCAGTTTCAAATACTTGCTCTTGGACTGGAGACAACTGCGATTGATCGGGGTTGTATGCAGGAATAGACTGGGGATCAACCGCAAATGTAGTTTCAGGCTGGGTCGGCATGATAGTTTCAGGATTTATATCCTGGTGCTCGACACCAGAACCTTCACAGATCTCCGAGTGCTGAGCGCCAAGTTTCTCCTTTTCATACGAAATTATCGTATCATGGAGAATTTTTCGTTCGTCTTCGCTCCACACCCGGTTCTCGAGCTCGAACTCATTAATCAATTCAGCTTGGTGAGCAGCCTTTTCATCTTTTACTAATCGGCCCTAAGCATTGAACAAATGCGTTGGATAATTATCAAGCCAGGCCAGGTTTCTGTGCTTCAAAACATTAGCATTATAAGTGATGAGAAGACCTTCAATATTTGCCTCTAACCTGGACTCTGCCATTTTAACTTCATCCTCAACCCTGGCCTCAGCCTCTCGGATTTTAAGTGATGCCGCATCCCGTTCACCCCAAAATACCACAACATGTTCACACACCTCCTGGGCTGCTTTATTTGCGTCATCCTTCTCCTTGATGATTTCAGAAATTTGGCCTTTAGCTTGTTGAGTTTTTTAGAGCAGTGTCCCTTTCGGCTGTAGCTGTGGTGTTCCGGTGGCCTAATCCTCCACCAAAGAGAAATGCATTTGTCGCGTTCTTTCCATAGATTGAGTTGCCTTGTTAGCTTTGGTGGCCTCTATTTCAGATTGTCAAGAAGATTCGGCTTCATCATTGAGCGCTTGAATAATACGGTCCTTCTGAGCAAGGTCGGTCTCTAACTTCTCAATTATTTTCGCCCGCTCAAAAGCCACCACCGACGCTTTATCCGTGGCTTCATCCACTCCTTATATTGGGTATAAATATCATGGATGTAATCATGCATTGTTTATTCTGCCTCAGGTGGAATTTTCTTTAAGTGAAGAGGGAAGATAAAACCGTCGAAGCAAATGTTCGAAAGATCATTTCTCAACTGGGAAATTTTGATTGCTCCTTCCCCAGTGGGCTCGGTAATGGCTTGCTCAATGACAGTGGGAGTTTCGACATCAGTTCTACGACGGTGTGAATCAGGCCTGGGGGCTTGAGAAGATGGTTTTTGTTATGGAGGCTTTAATGGTTGTTTTCCATGACCAGAGGGTTGTGTTGGGGATCGAGGAGGTGGAGAGCGTTATCGGGATCGATGTCTGTATTCTCTATCTCGGTCCCTCTCCGTCTCAGAGCGTTCTTGGCTGGAATAACCGAGATCGTGTTCTCTATCTGCCTCCCTCTGGTAGGACACATAATACGAGCTCGATGACTGGCACGCTGAACGAAGACTTCCAAGCATAGAATCACGCCTAGTCATCGTATTTGAAAAGTAAAAGAAAAATAGAGTTAATGATCTCTAGAAGTGGGCAACTCAAGATTGGAAATCGTTTTGTGCCATGAAGTGTGTATGCATGTGTTAAACCCCCCTGATTAACGGGATATGTCGGTCACATTTGTAGGAAGTGGCTCCCTTAAATCTAAAGCACTTTGATGCCCTTCTAATCCAGTGTCGTGTAGGAGCGCACACAGTCGGAATTGAGATGTTGGCAAGCCCTTTAAAAAGATTCTCCACTTGCGAGGAAGGAGATCCAGAAATTCGAACATCGGAGACTGGCAGAGACGCAATTATGGATTTCCATCTCGAAGATTTATGACGCTTATGTGTTGCTACCTTGCCTTTTCTCCTTCCCACTAAATCCTGAAAACTATCTGAAGGCCCAACTACATGTTCATCATCAGTGGGCGTATCCTTTCTATCGCCTTCCTCAACTATTATAATCCCGAGCACCCTATGCTTGGCCCATTTTGTCAGAACTACCCTGATCGACCCTTCGAGTCTAATGCTCTGATTTTGATCGATAAGCCCAACAATCCTCAAGTTTTCATTTGTGACCACCGAATCGATTTCTCTCATTTCACTTGGCACTTCCTAAATAATTTGTATTATGTCCTTAAAATGAGCGCCTTTAGGTCATGGAATTGCGGCTGTAAAGGAAATAAAATATGAGACTCAACATCGGTTGCAACAAACTCATAAACTACTGGAGGAATTGTATCACTTACATATAACTAACCACTGGCTGGAAAACCCTGGAGGGCATCGGATATAGAACCACTTCGTCTTGAAATAGTTGAGCATTGTCCAAGACCCCATCACCACATGACAGTTTCTAACTCCTTCCAAGAATGGGAATGAAGGATTGTCCCCTCGACTCTTGACATTAGATAAATATCTGACTGTGCACGAATATCTATTAAAGGTAGTAAACCCTTCCGGGAGAGCATGTGGTCTATCATTCGGTCCCGGTAATAAGACGTCGTCCAATGACAAACCGTGTCTTAGGCATATCCGCCCCCAACATGTCTTCAGAGATGTTGGACGACACAGAATCTTGCGGATTCCCGATAAAACTGGCTCCTGGAAGCTCGTTCTGAGCTAGATCTATAACTTCAACCATGATGACTGGTATCTCTATTACTAAGGGAGGTGAACTTTGAAGCTCTTGCTGCTATGAACTTGTAGATTCCATAACTAATCAACTCATCAAAAACCATCATTAGATGATAATAATCCCTTGTGTTCCCCAATGTGAAGTGCATGAGTGTATTGTGCAGGGTAGTGCTACATGATACTTAAGAAATTCTACAAAATTTAAGGAATGTTCAAATAACAAGACTTCGAAGTTCAACTAAAGTGACCGTTATCACTGACCGTCACAATCCAGACTTAAGAGACTGATCAGAGTTAAAGCTTGTAAAATTTTTGTCAAATTATAGTCCCATCGACGAGCCTAGAAGGGCAGTTAAGTATGCAGTTCAACAGTTAAGTCCAGATATGCAAGGCAGAAGCTCGCCGGAGTCAAATGTTAGAACACACGTGAAATATTTCGTATCCATCAAAGTCAAAGTCTAGATCATTCATGGCAAAAAAAATTGATTTTGTCTCGATCGTTATAATTATTTCATATCCATCGAGGTTAATCACTTCTATCGATCAAGGTATTCGATTCGTAATGATCGAGGCCAACCACTTCGTATCGATCCAAGCCAGTCATTTCGTATCGACCGAGAAGTATTAATTTCGCACCCATATAACAACTTAGTTTCTATCGATCAGGAAGACATCAGTTTGTTTTAATTCGAAGTGACTATTATGAAGTTTGAGGACTCTCTATCGATACGAAATCAGGGGTTGAGATCGATACGAAACTTTGCATTGTAATCAATACGAAATTAAACATCTTCTTCTCTAATCCATCAATACGATATGAAGGCCGAACCACCTTCTACCAGTTCTTTTGCATCCCTCCAAACACCTTCTTCCCCAATCAAACACGAAAATGTCCCAGACCTTCCTCAATCTCACATTCAATCATCTTCTCTATACAACATCGGGCTATGAATTCGAATGGAGTGACACGAGAATTCAAGTCTCATCATGCTAAGATTAAGTTCGTTTGATTATTTACCTAATTTCAGCAATTCATCCAAGGGGATTGGAGTTTGATTCGATTAGAAAGCGAGGTTCTATTTCTAATTTTCTTAATTGATGAGAAGCCTACAGGAAAATAAACAAGCGAGAAAAATGGCTAAGTACGAAAAGCATTTATATGGACATGAGAGATGAAGGGAAACGATTCACCTCCCAGTCGTTTTGACTTGTTAGAGCAAGTTTCTCCTCCAGTCGTTCGGAAGAGAGCTATTCATTACATGTACCCTCTATCTGAGGCAACACTGTTCATACCCATCATAGGTCCATCGACACGAAATTCTTTGAAAACCAACTAATTCGTGTTGTTCGCCATCGATACGAAGATAATCTTTCAACTTTTCACATCGATCCAGGAGAGGATCGATACGAAGAGATGTACTAAAACAACCATGAAGTGTTGTTATAGTTCGAATTTCACATCGATTCAGGAGAGGATCGATACAGAATTCAACAAAAGAAGACTAACAACGACTCATGAGCATGCGAACGTTAACGGGAGTCAGGTTAACATACGTGCATGTATGACGGACTATAATCCAATTCTTAAAATTCACAGGAATTGAATCCTCACCTGGTGACAATAACGAACAACAGATTACTATCATGCAACACTCAGTTACAAAAATGCGCAGTACAATGATTTGAGGCAAACAATTCATCATTTACATTATAAAGATCAGTCAAAAGTTACAACTTTCGACGAGAAGACAACAATCGTTCAAGCGAGTCAGATAAAACTGTTCAGAAGAGAGATTGAAAATTTTCAAAGCACGCCATGTTCTCACAAGACGTCCTTTGGGGGAAAAATCTTATCCCTCCTTTTGGCAAGGCCTTGACACCAAGGAATTGACTGGAAATCAAAGACAGATCACCCCCGAAGAACAGTTATACGCAGGTTCTCTATGGATGCTGGTAAATTTTGTTCGAGTCCGGATCGAGCTACAATATATATGGAACGACGAAAAAAGCTATGAGAGTCGATGTTCCGAATATCAAGTCAATCCGAGTTCATATGCTAAAGATATGATCGGTGCAAGCCAAGAAAATAGACTCATTCGTATCCATCGGTCAATCCATTTCGCATAGGATTCATTCGAATCCATCAGATGGTGGCTTCCTTCACATCCATTGGGGTTGACCCACTTCATATCCATAGTCTTGCAACCATTTATTCGTATCCATCAGGTAAGTGTTGGTTCGTATCCATCATGATCGCTTCACTTTGTGTCCATCGATAGATGACATTTCGCATCGATATCGTCTGTATGTACTTCGTATCGGTTTACACATCAAGTCAATTCTTATCGATCGACCAACGATAGATACGATCACTAAAGTCATCCTTACGAAGAATGTACAGAATGATCGATACGAAATGACATCCAGGTCATCGATACGAAATGCCTTGGTTTCTATGGATACGAATCAGTTACAAACCATCGATACGAAGTATTGTGCAATAGATCGATACAAATTGGAATAAACAAAATCGATACGAAGTGAGATGTAGCAGAGCAATGCGAGCAAGGCTTAACTAGATCGATATGAATAAGATACACCCCTATGAAAGACTTAGACACTCGGCATGAAAAGTGGATCGATCTAGGAAGTTAGCGCCACATCAAGTTGCAAGCACATGCCCGAAAGCGATACGAACAGATCGATGCGAAGGGAATCGATGCGAATTTAGCAGCCTTTAATAAATCTAAAATTTCGTCGATTATAATTCGAAATCTACATGTCCAGATGCTACCAAATTTTCGCAGGAGCTTGCGTACATCTTCAAGAGTGCTCATGATCGATCTCGACTTTGATCGATACGAAGTTCATTCGTATCGACCACGGATTGAGTGTAAACGGCATAGGATCGATCGTGTGGACTCACCCACATAAGAGAAGAGGTCTTCCAAGATCTGAGCGAGATATTTGCAGCCCACACCTATAAATAGCAGCCTAAGACATACAGAAAAGGGATTTTTAGCTCTTCTACGTCCAGACTCTGTCGAAATCTCTATTGTACTCGAGTTTTACTGTTGTAATTCGTTGTAACTAGCAAGCAGAAGTTAATAAAAGTCAATCTTTCCTTAGTGGACGTATGCCATACACCGAACCATTCTAAATCTCTGTGTTTTTCTACTGTTTATTATTGTTTAGAGTGTTTGTTAGATAATCCTCCTTTTTCATTTATTTTCTTCATTTCATCCCTTCAAACACTTTCGAAGAGTGTTTTGTCCAATTTTGGTACAAACAGATAACATAAAGAGAAACATTTAGATTTGAATCAACTTCTTCATGAGCAAGAGGAAGTAAATCGTTAGAAGATGGATGCTTAAGACATAAGGTATGTTCCAGATGAAGAATAGTAGCCCCATATCTATCGAGCCAATCTAAACTCAAAACCATGCCGAATCTCAAATATGGAATAACATGCAAATTAGCCAAGAAAGAGAATCTATAAAGAATGATTTCGACATCCTTACAAATCAAGCTGAGAGCAAATCCACCAATAGGATTTGCAATCCTCAAAGGTGAAAATAGACATGTCACATCCAAAGAACAACTATCCACTAGCTCCTTTGACATGAATGAGTGTGGTGCTCTCGTATTGAAGAAAACTCTAATGAAACGTTTATGGAATAAGAAAGACCCTTCTAGAATGGACGACGATATACCTTTCTGATGGATCGGGCCTTCGGAATCCTCTGCTGCATTCAAATTCTCTTTCTGTTTAGAAGCTAAAACTAGACAACTAGTAATTTGATGACCTTCCTTATAATAGAAACATACATGAGGAGAAACTGGTGCAGATGAATTAGGCTTTGTGCACTCCCTTGCCTAATGCCCTTTGACTCCACACCTGTAGCATTTAACTTATTCTTTCTGTTGGCCCATAGCATCTAAATCTTGCTTCTTAGCTTTCTTATTGGATATGGAGGCTTAGACTTTCCAAATTGCTTCTTCTTTCTAGGAAAAAATTCCTCTTTTTTGGATTAGCTTTATCACTACTATTCTTTTCAACCTCTTCAAGTCTAAGAGCCATGCCTACCAATCTCTCAAAAGCAAAATCCAACTGAGGCAAGAGCGCCTTCCTTAAAGACTTACTCATCCAATACATAAGCTTCTGATTCTTCTTATAAGGTGGAGTAATAAGATCCACCTCATACTTGGACAATGACTCAAACATCGCCACATACTCTACTATAGAAGAATCCTCTTGCTTAAGATTTATAAATCTCCAAGCTAAGGCCGCCTTCTTTGCTTTTGGCATAAACTTCATCTCAAACCTAGTCTTGAACTCCTCCCAAGATAAGTTGGCCTCATTAACCTTTGCAATAAGCAAGTCACACCAATCTAACACTCTCTCCTGAAGATGACTAGATGCCACTTACACTCTATACTTATTCGGAATCTCCATGCGACCGAAAATCCTCTCGGGTGTCTTCAACCATGCCTAAATCTCTACAACACCTTCCATTCCCATGAACGGCTCCCTCCTAAGTGATCACAATCGCTGCACATCGTAGTAAAGCCTCAACGACGAATTCGAGGATCCACGGGGTCTATGCTAGGAGACTGAACATTTCTGACCAACCACATAATCGACCGAATCTTCATAAATACTCCCTCTTGGTTCAGTCCACTAGATGGTACATGAGTCAGAACGAGTAGCTCTACTGCCAACCACTCACTCAACCACAAATACAATTTCAATTAAGAAACTCAAAAGTAGTAATCAAAAGATGAGAAAAGAAAACATACAAATTCATCCCATCCTTATATCCTAAAAAGGAAAAGAACTAAATCTACCCTCAAACCCAAGGGTTGGGACTCTTAAGTCTTCCTAGGCCAAGATTCATGTCTCTTATATCTTATATTGTTATGAAACATAGCTCTGATATCAAGCTGTAACTCCCCACTTTTAGACCCATGTTGATAAAGAATATTATGAAATAATACTGTCTGCTAATACGGAGAATAAGGCTATTTAGAAGTGATCATCTGTATATATTGCTTTAGGCTAACACTGTCACACTTTACCTTTTCGTCTGAACAATATATATACATTTCAAAAGTATCAACACAAAGTAATAGATACGTTAGCTCTTAATAAAATTCTAAACAACATAACATACACCAAAGAACATAATCAAATAACACAGTAGAAAATATAGTACATATCAAATAAATAATGTGAGTTTACAAAAAGGAGATACGAGACCCACATAACATACATATAAACCATAGCATGTCTCCAAAATATACATAATAATTAGAATCGTTGTCTAATGCAAAATATATATTTGATAATTTCGACTACATAAGCTACATTTACATATGGTACAGCTAAAGATAACATAATTCTCTACTTCCAAAAGCTAGAATAAGTCTAAAGTCCTCAAATCTTGGTACTTGATAAATCTCGGTCTAACTCAAGATTAAAATAACACCTGGATCGGATTATCTCTAAGTATCAAATGTGAGATCTAACTAACAAATTTATTGAACAGAAATCATTAAAAATAGTTTATGGTCACAAGGTATATCATGGACAAGATCTCCATATCACAAAATATTCACCATTCCATAAAAGTCAACTTATATCATACAACGGCATTCATCTCAAATGCGACGAATAAAAATATCATAAATTCATAAAACTAATATGAAAACTAACAAAAAAAGCTATATCATGAAAAACATACGACTACATGAAAGCAAGTCAACAAAGTGATTGCACGAGGGTAAGTCAAACATAAATACATATTTTATAGTTATCTTTTACCAAACGAATATTCTTAGAGAAAATTCTGTTCTTTCAAGAGGAGACTGATATGAAAAGCTCCAGGAGTTTAGCAGCCAAACTCCTATAGTTCAAATGTACATGTAAAATCCCTTATCTTGAGGCCTGAAGTTAAGCACTACAGATGCTGCAGTCATCTATAATATTAACTTCCAATGACGAAATACAGTAATGTTAATGGTAACCATAATTTCAGATGCACCAGAATATGAAATAAAATCAACACAGATTTAAAGCAACTTTTTTAATCAATCTTTCATATTCAGATACATAATCCCATACAATTCTCAGGTTTTGATCAAATATAATTAATATAAGTAACGCCAAGAGCGACATCCGGAGATGCCCTCTTGGATTATTAGAGTACTAAATAGACATATCAGTCCTAATACACCACAGCGGAAATAAAACTAAATAGATCCTATATAGCTTGCTTGCCTCCTACATGTCTTCAGAAGCTTATTCGTCCAACCTACTAAACCCGAAAAATCTTAACTCTCAATCTACTTAAATTAAATTTTGAGCACCCAAAAGTTTAAGGAAAAAACATAAACTTCGAATCAGACATAAAGCCTGGTGTGAACAGTACTATTACATCTTGGTTAACTTATATTAAGTGAGACCACACCGCTTAGCGGAACGGGTTTCCCCTTACCAATATCCATTTTAAAACCTGTCTTTTGCAAATCAAAATTCTGTAGTCAAACTGATTAAAGAAATAATGGAAATATCATATATGCAGATAAATCAGGTAATATAAGGGCTATCTGTCTGAACGATATAATTTCATTTAGCTAACAATTAACCATTGGCTGACTCGGTCCCACCAGACATACTCAATTATTTAACATCTGTTAGACATATTACTTGGCTATCTGCCCTTAACTATCTTCCTCGAGGGTCAAATTAATGTAATCGTTGGCGGGCTCACCAACAACCTATCTTTCTCTCTGTGTATTCTGTTTTGTGTGTAACATCCTTCCAGTTTTACTTGTGACAAAGCCTAATACACTGCAATTTTGGACTTATATTAGCTAGGGGCTTATTAGCTAAAGTATAGGGCACGACCCTATACCAATCCCATTTGATATTCTAATATTTAAGCCATTTACTTAGGGTTAACTACCCCATCTAATTTTTCATTAAAACATTTCATTCAAAGTGATTTAACCCTTTAAATCATATTTAAATAGTAAAATATACTCTTTGCTTTACTCAAATATCTTTACCATGATATATGCTTTATACGAAACAATGTTGATGAAATATAATGGGATTATCTATCCCTCCAAAGGAAGTTAAAATCCCTTTTTAACTTAAAAGATCTTAGTCCATAAGACAAGGTAAACCATTCGAAACCTTTGCTTAAAAACTTTAAACAATACCTTTCGAATCCATTGAAAGCTCCACTTTCAAAATAGATTAATTACTATACCTTGAAACACTAGGCCATATGGCCAAAACATACCTTTCGAAATCATTGAAGTTATCCCTTCGAAAGCTTTATAAAATCATAGACATCCTCTTTTCAGAACTCTTTAAACTTGCCTTTCGAAAGCATTGGAAACCTTCCATTTAGAGACTCTAGTAAACCTTTCGAAAGCATCGAGGTACATCCCTTTCAAAACCTTCATTACAAACCTTCGAAAACATTAAAGCTCTTTCCATAAAAAAACTTTCAAAAACACTAAGTTTAAATAAAAGTTTATGGAACGTAGCTTCGAAACCATGTAAAACCATTCCTTTTGAAACCTTTGGGTTTAACTTTCAATATATCTAAAGTTCTTAAAAGAAATAGGGAGAAAGCATTGCTTTGAAAACATTATTCCTAAGTTAAAAGAAAGTGGATGGTTTATTAACCAACCCTTTCGAAAGCATCGAGCGGCAGCTTCGAATTTTAAGGCAAAATAACCCTTTCGAAGGCATTGATTCGAAAGGCTGAATACGACGACAAGGTTTTCGAACCATTCCAATGCTAATTTTAAAAACAAATGGTAGCAACCTCTTTCGAAAACTCCTTACTAAAACAAAGGCGTATTTGACCAAGTCGAAACTTATTTCCTTCGAAAGCATCAGTTTGTAATCAAAATAGTTTTGAGTTTATAAAGACTACTTCTACCCTTCGAAAGCATGTTTCGACTCTATACCTTATGCCTATCTTCGATCCACTATGTAACGAGGCATTGGTACCATATGTATTGGTTTTGACTGAGTTGATGGCGGCAATATGGGTTCCAAAAGCAGCTGCCGAAAGTAGCAAAGCAACAATCCTTTACAAAATGGATTTTTAACATTTTAAAGTAATATCTTTCCAGCTAACTTGCCTTATTTGTAAACATATAATTGTTGCCAATTCTTTTTCAAAATCTTTTCTAAAAGTGCTGCCAATATCGATATTTAACAATTTAAAACATTTAGTAAGTTGCCCCTTCTCATTTTACAAACATATAAAATATTTATGTCCCATACTTAAATAATTTTATATCTTTAATAAAATACGTAGGAAAATTCTCCAAAAATTCCAATAAATAACTTTTAATATGTTTTTAACATATTTAAATTTCTAACCCAAAGCTAACATTTAATAGCCGAAAATAATTTAAACCTAATTTAACCACTTTCTTTACTAGAAAATTCATAATAAATCTAGAATAACTTAGAAAAGTATAAAACTTGAAACCCTTATCTGAATAATGTTTCTGACCTTATATCAAAAAACATAAGCCATTTGGATCTCACTAAATAGGGTTTTCAAATCAATTTTTATCACAAAACCGTTGTGAAAAAACATAAATCATCAAAAGCATATATAACCATTTAAACAATCAAAACATGCATTTTTCTTGCAAAATAAATTCGGATCTTCTGTAGAAACTGAAAGTAATAAAAATGAGATGTAATCTATTATTCAACTTAGCTTAATTGTTAAGAAGGTTAATATTTGTCCTTGAATTGATTTGATTAAGTTTCCTTCTTAAACTCTTGCTTATAATTCCTCTTATTTACTTCTAATAGTGGCTGGCCAAGCTCCATCTTTAATTTTGTTTATGAATGTTGGTCTTTAATTTTGTTTATGAATGTTGGAAATGAGAATGGGATAAGGGTTTAGATTATAAGAACATAACCTATTCCTATTTTTCCCTTATCTTATTACCTTTACTAACTTCAATTTAAGTTCCCATTTGTTTATTCATTACTTATGGCACACCTATCTTATAATTATACAAATCTCAATCGCTTAACCACTTTAATATTTACATTATTCTATTTAATTTATCTAATTAAATCTGCCGAATAATGTTATTTAAAATTAGGGGTGTCACAGATTCCCCTCCTTAAGGAATTTCATCCTTGAAATTATGATAAGGTACTCATAAAATCAATCATAAAGGTAAAACATACCATGAAACATGTCAGGTTAAGTATTTCTAATACTGCTCTCTGTTTTCCAATTGCAGTCTCTCTCACCATCACTCCACTGGACTTTGATTAATCCGACTGTCATGTTCCGTAGTCTCTTCTCATCTTCGCAACTATAAGAACTGGTTTTCTAACTATAGTCATATCCGGTTTCACTACCAAATCATCTAACATAGTCGATGCAATAGTAGTTTCTGGATCTCGAATACACTTCCTTAGATGAGAAACATGAAAAACATTATGGATTCTTGCCGAACTGTTCCGTAACTCTACTCTATATGCGAGTTTTCTGATCCTTTCTGTAATAGGGAATGCTCCAACGAATTTGGAGCCAATTTTCCTGATTTTTGAATCAGATTACACCTCTCATGAGAGATACTTTGACGAAAACATGATCTCCAACTGAGAAATCTAAGTATTTCTGTCTCTTATCAGCATAATTCTTCTGCCTTGACTAAGCTTCCTTCATTCTAGTTCGAATTAACTTAATATTCTCTACAACTTCCCTAACTAAATCTGGACCAAGAACTAATCTATCCCCCATCTCTAACCAACAAACAAGAGATTTGCATGGTTTTCCATACAAATCTTCAAACAAGTCATCCCTATATTAGTCTGATAATTATTGTTATATGTAAACTCGACTAAGTGTAGGTGGTCTTCCCATGATCTCTCAAAATCTAGGACATAAGCTTGTAACAAATCCTCTTTCCATTTGCCCATCTGTCTGTGGTTTGTAAGCGGTTCTCATCTAAATCATAGCATCTAAAGTCTTCTATAGATTCTTCCAGAACTCGCTAGTGAATAAGAAATCTTTATCACTTACTATACTACTAGATATACCATGCAGTTTCACTATATTCTTCCTAAACAACTTAGCCAAAATAGCTATCATTGAGGCGACCCGACTTTCTCACCACAAAAAATCGTATCATCTTGAAGAAAGAAAGGGATAGAAAGAGAAGAAGGAAGAAACAACATCAGAATCTCAACAGCGGAACGAATAAGTTATATTAATAACATAAATATTACATAGTTTACAATCATTATCAGAGTTACACAGATTATACATCATATACTAGACAGTTATAAACACCTGTCTAGTTATACAACTCAATACAATACAAGGAAACTACTCAGAGAAACCAGCACAGCGGAATACTGTATATCTACACGCTGAAGCCTCCTGCTCCATTGCTCCTCCACAATTCGTCAAAGCTAACCTGAATCCCTTGGCCACTCGTAAAAATTTTAGTACCCAAGAGTTTAAGAAAACAAAAGATAAACTTCGGGTCAGACATGGGTCTAGTGTGAGTAACAGGTTAAGGTTGCTTAACTTTCAAAGCCTTTTGAAAAGAAAGGTATCATGTAAGACTTTCCGCACATAAACATGGAAAAGTTTTTACCTTACGCTAACCAAAACATTTGATAGAAAATCTAGTGATATTATAATTGGTCTAGGGTTTTCAAGTAAATATAAAATAGCCGAAATTGTTACATTATTAAATTCCAGCTACTAGCCACAAAAGTGGGTAATACAATCAAAACCGTTGGCACTTGCTGGATTTTGGATTCCAAACGATGGCAGGGCTACAGGGGTACCGCCCATCATAGTACGTGGCCTAAATCAACGTACCGAGGATCACTCCCAATCCCCTGCAACATAAGGCCGGAACCATCCCTTACTGGAAGTCCCGAACAAGACAACCCCAGCAGTTAGAGCTCAACAACTGCCCCCACAGCCGAAATAAAAAGGGACCTCTAGACAGGAGAAAATCTCGTCCTACTTGGGCATGACCGACTTAGCCTTGCTGCACCTTTCCTGTTTTAGCCATTTCCGGTTATGAGGCTTGAGGCTACGATTAACTTTATAGAACACATCACTTAGAATGCTCATCGTCCACCTGACGATGTTCTGCGAGCATTCAATCCATACAAGTTCGTTCCGGGTTCGAACGAAACCGAAGGCATTATCTCATTACACTCATTTTGGAATCACCCTCAGAGTTAATGACGATAACCCTTGCACTCTGAATCTTCATCTTCACTTGAGATTCACGACCTATCGTTAATTTGGATCGATGTGGTTTTCGGATATCCAAATATGGAAACCCGATCCCGGTCTCATCGTAATCCAAAACGTGTCTTTTAAGGCCAAGTTGTTTTAAAGTTTAAAACAATTCAATTATCTATATACACACAGATAGATAACTCACAAATCACAATAGATAATCAACATTATCAAAATAAACGGGTAATCCACATTATCATTATAAACAGAAAATCCATATTATCATCATGATAGATAATCCATATTATCATCACAATGCAACTAAAGCATTCATGTCACACCGCGTTACTTATCCCATTTCTGAGATCACAAAGCATTTAAGGCAATCAATATCACCCATTCATACATAAGCAATGATTTACTTCATCATAATATAATTAATTTAAAATGAATTAAATTAATTACTTCCATCTCTAATTAATTTAAAGTGAATTAAATTAATTACTTCATCTTTAATTAATTTAAAATAAAATAAATTAATTACTTCATCTTTTAAATCTTGCTTACTTAACCATTTAATTGATTACAATCATTCAAATTAATCACCTTAATTAATCACCCTTGATTAATTATCCTTAATTACATTCAAGTAATTATCCTTTAATTAATTTCACAAATCAATTATTCTTTACAAAAAACAGTAATTAACCTTTAATTACTTCAATTAATTAATTAACTATAATTAATTACATTAATCCTTAATTAATTACATTAATTAATTACCTTTAATCACTTATCATTTATTAATTAATCTTAATTAATCAACTTTAATTACATCATTAATTATATTAATTAATGATCCTTACTTACATTTTAATTAACTACTTTTTATAAAGTAATTACAATAAGTAGTTAACCATAATTATTAATCACTCCAGATTAATCTCATTCGGTAACTAACTAACATTAATTACTTCATTAAATAAATAAATTATTTCTTAATTAATTTCTTAATTAATCCCTTGATCAATTACAAAGTAATTTATTCCAAATTACTTCCATTTTTAAAACATCTTCAATTAATTACATCCAATAATTACCCTTAATTACTTTACTAAGTAATTCCAATCCATTAATTACATTAAGCAATTATTATCAAATCATCTAGTGTTTAAATTAATTAAATTAAATAATCAATTTAAACAATCACATTAAACTAAATTAATTACATTAAGTAATTAATTCCTTAATTACTTTCATTAAGTGATTTCATTTAAACAATTCACAAATGATTATCATTAAATTAATTAATCTAATTAATTATTAAAATTAATCACATTAATTAATTATTAAATAATCATAGTTAATGACCTTCATTAAACATTCTTTAATTACTTCCATTAAGTAATTAACTTAGATTAACCATTGTTAATTACAAATTAATTTTTGATTATCCATTAATTAATCTCTAATTATTTAATTAATTAAGTGTTAACTGTAACTTAATTATTCCTTAATTACTTAATTAATTAACCTTGATTATGACTTAATTGTTTAATTAGTAAATCTTTAATCATTAATTAATAATCTTTAATTATCTAATTAATGATCTTTAATTACAAATTGATTAACCCTTAATCAATTATTTATTAATCCTTAATTAATTATAATAATTAATTATTCCTTAATTATCTCATTAATTAAATTAATTTCAAAACATTAAATCTTAATCTAATTTTAAGATAAAAACATTTCTTAATTATGACTAAATTGTCATTAACAAATTTATTTGAAATCAATTTACTTTTGAACATACTTTTAAACTTTATTTCAGATATGAGATTTAAAATGAATATAATTTAACTTAACAAAGTTTTAAACAATTTAAACCTTTTTAAATTACATGGAAAAGAAATGCTTGTTTTATAAAAGAAAATTTATAAGAGTTTAATCTAAATTCATTTTTAAATCCAATAATTTAAATATACTTTTTAACATCCAAATTTGTTTAAATCTTTCAAATTTAAAACTTCTTTTATTTCAAACTGAACTACATATTTAAATCTTTGATTTCCAGATTTAAACTTAACTTTAAAACTTACTCATATTTTTAAAACTTCATTTTTATAAATTTAAAACTACTTAACCATTTTTAAAGTAGTTAACAATTTCAAGTTTAAAACTTTATTTTTATTTTTATTTTAAAACTGAGATTTTAAATTTAAACTTGAATTCTAGAATTTCAAACTTGAATTTAAAACTTAGTTTAAATTCTAGCTTTACCTTTATAAGCTTCAGTTTTAAAATTTTCTAAAACAGGCAGTACAGGTTTTGTTTAAAACCTGTAACATTCCTTTAAACCCGAGACACCCCCAATTTACTTCGAGTTCAAAGCCCATCCTCCCCGAGCCAACTACCCAACATCTTCGAGTCAAACTGAGATTTACTCGTGTATCCTTCTTTGCTTTTAACCCAAAACATCACCAAACAAAATACTTCACCGTGCATATGCACGGTGACTCTGGCCACCATTGATCATCAGCGATGATCGCGACACACCAGAAAACGACTTAGCAACCCACCACGATCATCCAATCTTGTCCATCACCCAGAAAACAAAATCAAGCAACCAATTCCAAAACCTGGAACAAACTGATCCACACCAACCCAAACCTGGAAATGGAAAAGCACCACCATCTCAAAACCTGTCATCACCTCGCTTGCAAAATTCCGACCACCTGAAGATTTACAACTCCAGCCTCGACTTCAACTACAGCCAAGCTTCCACTATCCAAAAAATTGAAGCACTCGATCAACTACGCAAGCCGTGGTGATCAAAATTCTAAACACATCTAATTCTAGGGTTTAAAAAGAAATCTCACTGCTGCATCTTCCACCATGAAATTCAACACCAACCAATATTTTTCCTAGCTTCTCTGATCACCCCTCCATCATCAGGCAGATACCCATCCTCTCCAGATACATAAATCACCAGAAAAACCAAATAATCCCATTTTAGTTCATATCTTAACTGCACCTTCACCCCAAACCTAAAAACTATAATTCTTGATATAAAAATCATATTTTAGTAGATGTTTTCGATTTATAATACTGGATTTACAAATTAAAAGGTGTGAGTTTTTGTTTTATCTAACATGCACAGAGGCTTTATGTTTTACAGAGACAACAAGCTAAATTTTTGACTTACTTAAATATTTAAATATTAATCTAAGATAAATCAAACAATTTTGATTTATAAATTGCATCCTATTAAAAATTAATTAAAAGATGAGGATAAAAATAAAAAATTTAGCCTGGAAATTAGAACAGAACAGAGTAATTATAACAGCATGCACACAAATACATTTTCACATCAACATTTACTTATAAACACAAGAAATACTTATTCATTTTAGTATACAAGCATGCAACCAATTTTTTTGATTTTAAATATTAAAAGTTACTCACTGATTTTAGAAGAAGGCAGAGCTTCCATTTGAAATGCTTTTGAAAATTTTAAAACTGCAGTTGCCCCTTTTGATACTTTGAACTCCTTTAAACTGACATGCTTCTATAAAAGCTTGTGTGCTTGAAAATGAAGTTTGCTTTGAAAATGCAGGTGCATTGATTTGGAGATGCAGACTAGGTTTGAAGATGTGTAGATTTGCATGCAACATCAAATTTCCAGATTTACAAAAAAAATGATGCAGGCTTTTGAAGATGATTACTGACTTTTGATATGAGGGGTTTATGACAGATTTTGGTTTTGAAGGGTTGTTTACAGATTTTGGAAAATGAGGAGTTTTACTGATTTGCACGAGAACAGGATGAAGTTTCCTTTGATTAGAAAATGAGAAAAGAAATAAGAATGAAGGATGTGTACTTACATAGGATAATTTTTCTAATTTTATTAATATTTTAGAAAATGAAAACACAATGTGACATTTATCTTCCATCCTACTTAATTTATTAACACTTGTTAGAAAAGATGTTTATAAATTAACACATGTATATTATGTATTTTTATTTATTTTTAAATTAATTTACAAAGCTTTTATAATATATTTCCTAATTAATTTATACATTTCTAATTTAATAAATGCTTTAGTAAATTTATAAAAATAAATACTTTAAAAGAAAATTGAAATAAATCCAATCATGTTTTTAAATAAAATCATACCTAGTGTATTAAATTCATTTATGGGTATAAATATAAAACTTTATTCATATATTTCATATTTAAACAACTTCAAAATAATTATTCTTTGAACTCAAATTTAATCCAAATATTAAATTCAAATTCAAAATTTTAAAATCTAAATTTCAAATCAAGTCATATATATAAATTAAATTTGAAATAACAAATGCTATGTTTATTTAGAATCCAATTGTAAAACAATACATTATTAATATTGTTTTTGGAAATAACTCATTATCAAATTAAAATAATTATAAAAGAAATTATATCTTTATTAATAAATTACTTATTTTATTTAAGCTATTTTTAAAAAAAAAACAAAACTAACCTTTTTGTTAATTAATTTAAATTTAAAACTTTACGCCAAAATCATTTTAAACATTAAAACATCTTTCTTAACAATTTTTTAAACCATATAGTTAATTATTAAATAGCTTTGAAAAATTTAATATTAAATTAAATCAAAATTTCCAAATTATTAATATATATATATATATATATATATTAGAATTTTAAATCAAGATTCATTTATGAAACTTGAACCAAGATTATTTATTTAATAACTTTGAAAAGCTTTATATTAAATAAAAACAAATTTCCAAATTACTAAAAATATTAGAATTAAAAATTTTGCTTTGTTTATTAATTTGAAACAAAGCTAATCTATTTACAATATAAACCATATATTTATATTATAAATAGAAACCAATTTATTAGCTTTAAAAGATAAAATCTACCAATTAAATATTTATTAAAGAAAAAATATTAAATCAGTTTGAATTATTATTAACAAAATTATCAAATCAATTTAAATTTTAATACAGATTATTAAATTGATATTGTCAAAAATTCTGGGATATCACAGTCATCCTGATTGACTTAACTTGGATGAAATGTACACACTCGGTTAATCTATCCACTATAACCAATACACTTTCATTTCCCCTATTCGGCCTTGGCAAGCATCTATAAATTATTGAGATAGAATCCCATTTCCAAGCTGAACCTCTATAGGCTAAAGTAACCCACTTAGTTTTTGATGTTTGATTTTTACCAGTTGACAGTTCAAACACTACTTCACCTATAAGCCCACATCCCTCTTCTTACCTTCCCAGAAGAAACTTCTTTTCATGTCCTGATACATCTTAGTTCCTCCAGAATGAATAGTGAATTTTGAACGATGGCATTCTTCAAGAACTTCCGTCCTGATGTTCCAATATTTATAACACATAGCCGTCCTTTCTTCCTCAACCATCCATTCCAACCAAGACTGATATCTTTTAAGCCATCGCTCTCTGTTCCATCCCTTAATTTTCTGATCCATTCAGCTAATGGATCCTCCCTCTTCTTAGAAGCAATCTTTTCGATCATCACCAGTCGAACTTCTAAACATGACAACATAGCAGTTTTCTTACTAAATCTAACCTTAAATCTCCACTCTATTCTACATGTAATCAATGCTTCCAAATCTTTCTACTCAACTATCATTGCTAATACTGTATTCTAATGGTTCCTGCTAAGTGCATCTACAACCTTGTTGCTTTTTCCTGGCGTGTACTCAATACCAATTTATAAGCGGCTAAACTCTATCCACCTCTGCTGTCAGATATTCAACTCCTTCCAAGAGAATAAATGTATCAATGACTTATGATCCATATACAACTCAAATCTCTCTCCAAAAAGGTAGTCTCTCAACACATTCAATGCAAAAATTACCGCAGCCAATTCCAAATCAGTAGTTGGATATCTAACCACATGCGATCTGAGCTGTGGAGAAGCATTGACAATCTTTTTACCTCTTTGCATTAACATAGCTCCTAATCCCGTTCCACTTGCATCCGTGCACACAACTAAGTCCTGATTCCCTTTTGGAACAACTAGCACATGTGCATTTGTTAATAAGTGTTGCAGCTTCTGGAATGGTCCTCATACTTATCAAGCCAGACCAACTTCACATCTTTCCGAGTTAGCTTAGTCATCGGTGCCACTATCTGCGAAAAGTCCTTAATGAATCTCCAATGATAATCAGCTAATCCAAGAAAGCGCTTTATCTTAGTCACTGTCTCGGGTGTCTTTCAATTATTCACTGCCTTGATCTTACCTAGATCTACTGACAAACCTTTTTTTAAGACTACATGACCAAGAAAATTCACTTCTTTCTTCCAGTAATGACACTTCAATATTTCATGTTCAGTTGATGCTGCCTCAATGTCTCAAGCACCACTCTAAGATGAACTTCATGCTCTCTTTCATCTTTAAAGTATATCAAAATGTCATCTATGAATACTATTATGAACCTATCCATGTGCTCTCGAAAAACATGGTTCATCAAATCTACAAAGAATGCTGGCACACTAGTTAGTCCAAGCAGCATTACTAACCATTCGTACGATCCATGTTGGGTTCTAAAAGCCGTCAAAGGAGTACTATCTTCAGCAACTCTAAGCTGATGGAATCCTGTTGCCAAATCCAAATGGAAAAATACTTTGGTTACACTCAACTGATCGAACAAATAGTCAATTCTAGGTAACACATATCGATTCTTTATCATCTTCTCATTTAATTTACAATAATCGATACATAACCTCAATGATCTGTCTACTTTCTTTGCAAACACTACGGATGCTCCCCAAAGCAAACTGCTTGGCCTGATAAAATTCTTAATTTCTAAATTCACCAGTTGCACCTTTAATTCCTTCATCTCGATAGGTGTCATTCTACTTGGCAGTCTGCTCATCGGTTCTACTTCTGGTACTAAATCTATGTGAAGTCGAATAGCTCATTTCTGTGGCTGTCCTATCACTAGCTCAAAGACATCTGCAAATTCTCTGCAAACGTAATTCGATTCAACTCATCTTCTTCCTCTACAACACCTAACAAAACATTAACTCAAAAATAAGGTTTTCTATGGAGTATATTATCCGATCACTACAGCCAGGGTGTCTAAGTGATATTTTCTATCATGGTAAAATATCCTAGCATTGTATTTACTTTACCAATCCATACTCAAAATAATTCCGAACACTATGAAATCAAACATCTAAAAACTGCAAACAAATTTGTGATCTAACAATTCAAACTCTAGGTTGTCACAACTCATTCCAAGAGGTTCATATCCTCCTATCAAATTCGTAAACCCTAAGGAAGTAACTAGGTATAAGGGTTCTAGGTTAAGCTTATCCACTAAACAATGAGATATAAAGAGTTGTGATGCATCAACATCAAATAGAATTCTAACTGATACACCATGAATCAAAAGCGTACCTTAAAACATAGCTTATCCCTTTTCCTCTACTGTTGGTCTCGATGTAGTTGGCTCCAATACAAACACTATGCCTTTTCCATCATTGGTTGGCTCCTTGCACTAATTCTTACTATGTCCAATTTGATTGCAGTTGAAACATCCAACTCCTTAATTTTCAGCAGCTTTCTTCCCTTTGCCCATCCGACACTCATGAGCATAATGTCACTTCTTATCACACTTATAACAGAAAACTTCTATCTTTCCCTTCTTGGCAGCTCCACTTTTCTAAGCTTCCTTTTTATGGAAAAACTTCCTCTTTGGGTTTTGCCCTTCTTGAGCTCCTCCCGCCTTGTTACACTCAAGATAAGAAAGCATCTCTTCCTGCCTCAAATCCATCTCAACAACAACATCGCATGGAACTCTGATATGCGATAATGTGGCCTAAACAAGCTTAGCCTTCAACCCACGAATAAACTTCTCATTCCTTTTGATAACAATATCAATTGTAGCGTATCCTTATCTTGAAAGCTCCTCAAATCTTGTTGCATACTCAAGCACTGTATATCTTCCTGCTCCAACTCAGCAAACATCCAGAGTAGAGTTGACTTAGCAATCTCCGACTTACACCTTTCTTCAAACCTCCTTCTAAACTCAGCCTAAGTCGTATTCTCCTCATTGACTCCAACCGTAAGACCTTTCCACCAGTATAGTGCTGCTCCTTGTAACAGCCTAGAAGCGAATCTCCTTTTCTGCCTATCAGTAAGCCCAATATAAGGAAAAATCCTCTCGTAATGAAGTAATCAATTCTCCACTTCAATCGTGTCCTCAGTCTCAATAAATGGTTTTCCTCCCGAACTAGCTAATCTTTACTCAATATTGCATAGTTATTGACCACCGAATCCTGATTTCGTCCTTCAACATTTCCTCCAACTAACCCCGCAGTAACTCCAAACCGCATCATGTTGAAAAAGAATTGGTACATAGCTCCCATATCAACTTTCGGTGTTCTAGCACCCACATTGGCAGCTTATGCCTGACCCGGATTCCTTCTGATGTTTGGTCTGGCACTTCCATTAATTGTGGTGCTTCCTCCACGAATGTTAGTTCTTTCCCTTTTAGCATCCATATCTTACATCCATAAAACCTACATTCGAGTCTTTGTAAGATATAGAAGAATAGCCTAAGAAAGATGGAAAAATAGAGATAAAACACACAGTTTTGTATAGCAAATACAAGTAGGTTATTATAGCGTTATCCCATACCCCAATCTTTTCTCTAATTCCTTAGGATTATGTTTCCAAAATCATTTTAAGCCTGAAATTTCTTTTAATTTTTTCATAAACCTATGCTTTGATACCACGTTGCAACATCCCTTATCTTGAGGCCCGAAGCTAAGCGCTATAGATGATGTATTCATCAATAGTAATAACTTTCGGTGACAAAATGCAATAATGTTAATGGTATCCATAATATAAGAAGCACATGAATATGAAATAAAATCAACACAAACTTAAAACAACTTTTCTAATTACATTTGAAATCAATATTTCATATTCAAATACGTAACGATTCCCAGGTTTTGATTAAATATAATTATTACAAATTATGCCAAGAGCGACACATGGAGATGCCCCTTAGATGATCACTGTACTAAGTAGGCATATGAGTTTCAACACATCACAGTGGAAATAAAAATAAATAGCTCCTATATAGCTTACTTTGCCTCCTACACGTCTTCAGAAGCCTATTCGTCTAACCTACTAAACTTGAGAAACCTTAATTCTCAATCCACTCAAATTAAATTTTGAGCATCCGAGAGTTTATAGGAAAACATAAACTTCGAGTCAGATATAAAGCCTGGTGTGAATAATACTATCACATCCCGCTTAATTGACATTAAGTGAGACCACACCGCTTAGCGAAACATGTTTTCCCTCAATAATATCCCTTTTAAAATATGTCTTTTGCAAATCAAAATCCTGCAATCAAATTGATTAAAACAATAACAACAATATCATATATGCACATAGATCAACTAATCATTGTCCGAACAATATAATTTTTTGGCTAACATCTCATCATTGGCTGACTCGGGCCTACTAGACATACTCAATTATCTAACTTCTGTTGGACTATCGGGCTATGTTCCCTTTATTATCTGCTTCTAGGATCAACTGAACCTAATGGTTTTACAGGCTCACAAATAACCTAACATTCTCTTTGTATATTCATTTCTATGTGTAATATCATTTAGTCTTACCTATGACAAAGCCCTACACACTGGAATTTTTGACTTATATTAGCTAGGGGCTTATTAGCTAAAGTATAGTCGCAACCCTATATCAGTCACATCTAGTATTCTAATATCCAAGTCATTTACTTAGGGTTAACCATCACATCAAATTTTCCTCGAAAACATTTCTTTCAGATTGATTTAACCCTTTAAATCATACTTAAACAAGGAAAATATACTATTCGCTTAACCTAAATATCTTGCCATGATATATGCTTTATATAAAACAACGTTGATGAAATTCAACGGGATTATCTATCCCTTCAAAGAAAGTTAAAACCCTTTTCAACTTAAAAGATCTTAGCCCATAAAACCAAGGTAAACCATTCGAAACATTTGCTTAAAAGCTTTAAGTAATACCTTTCAAATCAATTGAAAGTACCCGTTTTAAAATAGGTTAATTACTTTACCTTGAAACACTAGGCCGATAGGCCAAAACATACTTTTCGAAACCATTAAAATAAACCTTTTCAAATCATTGGAGGTATCCCTTTGAAAGCTTTATAAAACCTTAGACATCCTCTTTTTAAAATTCTTTAAACTTTCCTTTTAAAATCATTGGAAACCTTCCATTAAAGACTCTAGTAAACCTTCCAAAAACACTGGGGTATCTCCCCTTGGAAACTTTCATTATAAACCTTTCGAAAGCATTAAAGTCTTCTACACAAACAAACCTTTCGAAAGCACTGGATTCAAAAAAAGTTCATGGAACATAGCTTCGAAACCATGTAAAACATTTCCTTTCAAAAGCTTTGGATTTAACTTTCAATATATCTAAGGGTCTTAAAAGAACTTTGGGCGAAAGCATTGATTTTGAAAGCATTATTCCTAAGTTAAAATAAAGTGGATGGTTTAATAACCAATCCTTTTGAAACCATGGAGAGGGGACTTCAAAGTTTAAGGCAAAAGAAACCTTTCGAAGGCATTGATTCAAAAGGTTCAATGCGGCGGCAGGGGTTTCGAATTCTTCGAATGCTAATTTTAAAAAAAGGTAGCAATCTCTTTTGAAAGCCCTTTTCTAAAACAAAGGCGTATTTGACAATATCGAAAGCTATTTTCTTCAAAAGCCTCAAATTGTAACCAAAATAATTCCGAGTTTATAAAGACTACTTTTACCCTTTCGGAAGAATTTTTCGACTCTATACCTTCCGCCTTTCTCCAATCCACTACGTACCAAGGCATTGATACCATGTGTATTGGTTTTGACTAGGATGAAGATATCTGGTCGAAAGGTGGCTGCCGAAAGTGGTGAAACAACAATCCTTCACAAAACAAATTTTTACTTTTTAATGTAATATCTTTCCAATTAACTTGCCTTATTCGTCAACATATTATTGGTTGCCAATTCTATTTCAAAATCTTCTCTAAAGTGCTGCCGAATTCAGTAATTAACAATTTAAAACATTTTGTAAATCGCCCCTACTCCTTTTATAAACATATAAAACATTTAAGTCCCATACCTCAAATAATTTTATACCTTTAATAAAATACTTAGGAAAACTCTCCAAATATTCCTATAATCATTTTTAATATATTTTCTAACATATTTAAATTTCTGATCCAAACCTAACATATAATAGCCAAAAATGATTTAAACCCTATTTAACCATCTTTTATACTAGAAAATTCATAATAATATGAAACTTGACACCCATCTCTAAAATAATGTCTCTAACCTTGTAACAAAAATGCAAGCCATTTGAATGTCATTAAATAGGTTTATCAAACCAAATCTGATCACAAAATCTATATGTAACAACATAAAACATCAACAAGCATATATAACCATATAAATAATCAAAATACGGCATTATTCTTGTAAAATAATTTCAGATCTTATCCAGAAACTAAAAGTAATAAAAATGAGATGTAATTTATTATTCAACTTAGCTTAATTGTTAAGAAATTTGCGATTTGCCCTTGGATTGATTTGATTAAGGTTCCTTCTTGAACGCTTGCTTATCTTCCTCTTATTTACTTCTAATAGTGGTCAGCCAAGATTTATTTTATATTTTGTTTGTGAATGTTGCAAATGAGAATGGGATAAGGGTTAAGGTACAAGAAGATAACCTATTCCCATTTTGCCCTTGTCTTATTACCTTTACTTACTTCAATTTAAGTTCCCATTTGTTATTCATTACCTATGGCACGACTACCTTATAATTATACAAATCTCAATCTCTTAACTACTTTAATCTTTACATTATTCTATTTAATTTGTCTAATTAAATTTTTCGAATAATGTTATTTAAAATTAAGGGTGCTACAGCATCGAGTGTCCATAATACGTGTTCAACTTATTATCGCACTACTAAGGTGCCATGCCTACTAACTGATAGAACAATTGTTATGACATCGAATATAGCCTGTGTTATAGACTGTTAGCTCAGTGGGATAAGGCAAGAACTAAATGAATACCACGAACCATGTTGCGACCACCACAATCAAGCCCCTAGGTGAACAACTAGCCTGCAAGGTCAAGCTACCGAATGCACTAACGAATATGGTGAATTATAAATAATAAGCTTTCACTAAGTTACTATTTAATCCCATAATGTCATATACTTTTCTAATAGTAATTATTAAAGTAAAACATGTGTCCAATAACCACTGGGTTTTGGTAAAGTATTTACTATTAATTAGTAAATTTCAGTACACATAAACATTGCATAAACAAGTCTATAATTAAACAACAAAGTGATAATTAATTGGATAATTAATGTCCAATAACCACTTATTATTACTAAATTGCTTAAATATAATTCTCATCTCCTAGCAAAAGATAGTTTAAATGCCAAATTCCGCAAAATTCATCAATTTTATCAACAAAAGGATTAGTTTATTTCTCGTTTTTTACAAAATAATATGTCTCATTTCAAAACTAAGATTTCAAAAACAAAAACAAAAACATTAATATGATTTTATATAAGCTATTAAATGATTTTTAGAGCTAAAATAAGCTATATATGGTTATAGCTATACTTTATTGAAATCGATTTATAAAATACTTTCATAAAATCATATATATAGTACTAATTTCATTCTCATCAAATCGGAGTTTTAAACACATTTAAATTAGTTCATATACTATGACTAAAACCAAGAAAAAAGTAAAACACCAAAGACAAAATACAAAAAAAATCTATAATGAAAACCTAGAGGCAAGCTCTAGTTCTCTTCCCGATCGGTCCACTGGTGCACCTCCATCGGTCCATCGGTGACGCGAATAATCCTGGAGCTTGTATCCAGACTTTGTTCTCGATTTTCGGCATTTGTGTGAGCGATTTAAGTAGCACTATCCTCTTCAATTATGCTACTTCAATGTAATTCATATACACAACATCCAATAACAAGTATGCAATCATAGGCAAAGAAATTGGACAATAAAACTTGCATTTTCTGGAGCGTTTCAAGGTTTCAGTTTACTGTAAGATCAAACAAACCTATAACAACAGAGATTAACTAAATGCAACCCTGTCTACTTCAATTTTATTAACAAATACATGCAATTCAGATTTAGAGATAATTATGAGCAAATTCTCACCTTGTTCCTTAGCTAACACCAATCAAACTATCCTACCAACTCTCTTCTTCAATCTTAGTCAAACCCTAAATAATTTTTTTACAAATAACACAACAAAGATCAGCATCTCAACTTAAAACCGAAATTGGAAGTTCTAAAAGATAGAGATTGATAAGATAGAGTTACCTTGAATTTATGCGAATTTCCGGAATTTTATTGTAATTGATTTGAAAGATTTTTGTTAGGTTTTCTAAATGAAAACGTAAGTTTTCTTTCTTCTATTTTTTGGTGCATAGAGAGTTGTACGTATAGACTTAGTGAAATAAGAAGAAACTCCTCTTTCTTTTCTTCAGCAAATAGGCTTAAACTAAATAAGATACTAATTACTAATATTTTAATCTAATGAACTTTAAATCCTATTTTAACAACAAAGCCAATTCTCTCTTTATTTATTAACTAAACTCTTCACTAATTTTCAAAAAGCATTAAGCTCTAACTAGTTACAAACTTAAGAAATAAAACCATTTCTTCTTATTTTCAAAAATGAATTAAATTTAGTTTTAAAAATAATTTAACTCTAATTAAATTCTCATTTATCCAATATGAGATAAATTTCTAATAATGATCAAAGAGCAATTTACACTTTAAAATGCTTATTAAAATTTTACAATGATTTCATTCTACAATGTATACTTTAATAAAATTAAAATACTTATTAAAAAGACATTTTTCTGTTTTCCATTTATCTAAATAAAACATTCTAAATAAGTTTTATCTCATTTAGTGACACAAAACCCATTATTTTTTTATTTCCATCAAATAAAGTTTTAAATTCATTTACATATCTCTAAAACAATTATTATGAAATTCAAATTAAGGTAATTATTAAATCGGGTTGTTACAAATATCAACTCTAGATAAGGGATAATCATACCCTAATAGGGGCAACCAACGTAGCCTTGCCGTTGTCCATGCTTTAGTTTTTTAGGGGGTGTGAGGCTCTTGAGGTAATGTAAAGGCCTGTTTTCTCGTACCCTTTGAATCGACAATAAACCATACTTGTCCAACTCAAATTGTACGAAAAGACGGATCTTTAAGGGTGATAAAGAAAAGCAGACAGAACAGAATCTCTTACGAATGGAATAACATATAATATTAAACAAATATTTTTACAGCGGAAAACTTTTAAATACATATATCAGAGTCTAACCTAAATTCATCTTGGACAGTTATAAACCTGCCCTTACAAATGCTGACAAACATCAAACAAAATTCACTAAGTACAGCGGATAACAGAATATGTCTGTATGTCGATGAATATCTCCAGCTCTCCTTTGGAAACTCCAACCATCTTCGACTAAACCTGAAACTACTTGGATCTGACCCGAGTATTGAAAATACCCGGGTCAGGCTTGATAAACCAGCGTGAGAAAAACTCAATAATAAATGACAGTGTCATATATTAGCCTTTGGATAAAAATCCTTCGAAAAGAAAGAGTATCTCGTAAGCCAAGTCCACACATAAACACAGACATGTTTTTACCTTACGATAACTAAAACACTTTTATATCAAAACCTTTGATATTATTTCTAATGACATTCTTTGAAAATCTTTGCAAATAAACTTATTAATCTTAGGCGAAATTGTTACATTGATTAAATTCCAGCATACTAGGCTCTACAAACAAAACCGTAGGTTCTTATTAGAGAATGGATTTCCATACAAATGATCAGACGCAGGATCTACCTTCCGAAAGGGTACACCTCTAGATGGATGTCCCGAGGACCATCATAAAGGATCCTCTACCAGCACAAGACCGAACCACCTCTATAACTATGGTACCGAATAGGACATCCTCCGGTCGTTACCGACCTTTATCGAGAGCCCTCTAGCATACACCACATTAATTTACATCCCGACGTCATAGCGGGAAGATATATATTTAGAAGAGGATGACCATATCCTAATTGAGAATGACCTACTTAGCCTTGCTGCATCTAATCCTGTTTCGGTCATTTTCGGTTTGATGAGGATTGAGGCAAACGATTACCTTTTCTCACAGCATATATCACATCTTTGAATGTCACATTGCCATTAACTACTAATTGCCTTCCACAAAAACACAACCCTTGAGCTCGTATGTCTCAAGGAGGGTGTTAAGCTAATAGAAGTTGCCTTCTCCGCCACCACTAATGTACATTTGTAAAAACCAATGTACGTAATCGTTAGAAATGCAATGTCGGACAAACGTCCATACAAGTTGTCCAGGAACAGGACAAACCGAAGGCGCTTTCCTTAGTCATTACTAGGCGAGAAGCCCTTGCAATCCGTAAAATCTCCATTACGAAGAGATCACTGCTATAAATAACTCTATAATGGGGGCCAACCAGAGCATGTTCAACAAGCAGTCTTCACGCTAGGAAGATCCACGGTCTTCAATCACCATCTTCAACATGTCTTCACATTCAAACGTATACATTGGTTCGAAGTGGTTTTCGGATAGGAATTAACCAAATCCGACTACGGTTTCTTCGAAATCCAATTATCGATAAAAGTGAATATGAGTATATATGATCTCTTTTCACTTTAATTCTTTTCGGATGATTTCAAAATCTCTTTCTTTTAACTTAGAATAATTCTAAGTAATTCATTCTTTTAATTTTGGAAAATATCTCAAATTTCTTTACTTAATTCATGATCCAAATTCCTTAACTTTTAAGCGGGTCAAAAACAATGTTATTGAAGACATCGTTTATGACAAACCCTAAATCAGTCTTAGCAAATATTTTTGAATCAACAGGATCATAAAAATCATTCATTTTGGAAATTTCTTAACTTTTGGATAATACAAATCTTATTTTAATTCAAAACTTAATACAATCTTTTTATTTAAGAGCATCCTGGCTTTCCCTTCGATCTGTTCCACCCCTCGCCTAAGAAAAGAAAACATAGGCCAGGTAAGTTCAGGGCACTGGTTGCTCCATCCCTTACCTTAGTTAAACACCTTGTTTTATCTTCCCAGATCTCATAGGCGGGACAAATGTACTAGTCGTTTCTGCATTTTTCAACTTATTTTTGAATTGCTTATAAATATTCCAAATTCAAAACGCTTAATTATTCTTTTTTAAAATATTCACAATTGATTCTGGGAAACGTCATTACATTTAAACTCATATTCCAGAAATTATACAATTCACATTATAAAAGGGTTGCGGAAGTGCCGTATAAGTTTATTTGATTAAAACAACTTTTAAACATTCGATAATTCATATTTTCCAAAATCTCTTTTAAATCATTTAAATAGATTTATCAAATTTATTTCGTATTTTTCCATAATTAAAAATGTTCATTTAAATAGATTTCCTGTTATGGTCACTAAACTGCACTAGCGCGATTTTTCTGGAAAATTGATTTGGACTTACTTCAAAATCTACTTATTGAAACTTTGATTTTCTTTCTTCATTTATAAGATATGGATATAATAGTCCGGAATTTTCTTATCTCGAAAAATCCGAGCCATATTTCACTCTATACATTCATTTGAACTTTTTGGCGTGAAATCGCGAACTACCATTGCGCGACGCGTCTAGTTTTAACTTATTTTTCAATATTTGAAATAATCCATTCAAATTGGATTTCAACACTTATAAAATCATTACAAATCATTTTAAATCAATAATTTCACTTTTTAAAGTATTTAAAAAATATATTTTCACTATTACCACATTATAATATTATTATATTCCCATTATTTTAATATTAAATTTTAAATTCCAATTTCAATTCAATTTCAATTCTGACTTCAAATTAAACACATTTGAAACTTAGATTTAAATCTAATTTCAATTTAAACTTCCATTCAACCGCAAACTAAACTTCACTTTTTCAAAATCGATTTCAATTTCAATTTCACTATTCATCTTAATTTCAATTTCTAATTAACTATCCTTTTCAATTCTGTTTCACTTCAAATTTCAAATTCTCTTTCATTTTAACTTTAATTTCACTTCTAAATGAAAAGACACTTATTTTTCCACAATATCTCATATTACTAAAATATGGTCTTTTTAAACAAAGGGATTACTAAATTAATAGAAATTTGATGTCCAAATTATCATCACAACCATAAAACAATCATATAACATCAACATATTCAATACGGTAAATGTTATAACATTACTACGGATTATCCAACATATCCAAACAATCAACCAAACATCCATATCACCAAATAGTCATTATCTAACATTACAATTAAGAATGATAATCAATATAATTCAAAAGCGGTGAGAATTTCTCACCTTAATATCCACTCCGTCAAACTTTAACATAAGATTTCCGTCTCTTGCTATCGTTCTATTTCCAAAATCTCGCCTTTTGCCGTTTCCTTTCCGAACGCTTTTGATTTCCTTTCCTTTCCTTTTCTCTTTCTTTTTTTCCTTTTCTTCTCTCGTTTTTTTCTTTTTTTTATATGGAGGATGTGAGCTTTTTTTTGGAAGGAGGAGAGAATGTGGCCTTGTGGTATAGGCGTGTAGGAAGGGGTAGGAGTGTATAGGCTTGGGTTTTGGTGAGGTGGTGCTCGGCCTAGGGGGTAGGAGCTCGGGTTTGGTGAGGTGGTGCTCGGCTTGGGCTTAGGGTGGCTCGGCCGTGGGTGTTGGGAAGGGTAGGCATGGGTTTTGGGTGAGGAGGAGGTGGATAGGTGGTAGTTTGGCTTGTGTAAAGTGATGTAAGGTGATGGTTTGGAGTATGGAGGTGATAACTTGAAGGTAGAAGGAAAATGGTGGAAGTAGAGAAGGTTTTTGGAAATTTTTATGAAATGAAAGTGTAGTGGAAATGAAGAGATGTGTGGTTGTATTTATAAGTTAGAAAATGTATCAAGTTGCAACAATTTGTCGACCACTTGTTTTGGTTGAAAACGGTGTTTTTGAGGACAAAGTTACGTCAAAATTTGACGTTTTTATTAAGCTATATATTGAAGTAAATCAAACTTTAAAACGAACTTTTTACTTCTTTAAATAAATTATAACATATTTAATTAGTATCAAAATCTCTAATTTTAAAGTGTATGTAAAACTGTCAAAATGCGACAAATTTTGGTTATTTTTGTAAAACGATTATTAACAAACTTTTAAATTTATTAGCATACTTTTATTATCTTTATTAGATGTTTTAAATAATATTTACCTATTTAAATAGATATTCATTTATTTAAGCCTTTATTTATTTTTAACTTTTGTCGATTTGTTCAAAAATCCAAATTTATACTTTTTAATATATTAACTATAAGAATAGATAATTATTTATTATATATAACATAATATTTAATATTTAAACTCCTTTTTAAATTTAAATCGAACAAAATCTCTCATTTTCGAAGTAGCGAAATTACGGGTCGTTACATTCTTTCCCACTTAAATGCATTTCGTCCTCGAAATGAAATCAAAGATACAGAACTATAAAGGTCAACAATATATGTCAAAGGAAATACTATTACTAAATACCGATCATAAAGTACAATCATTCATCCTGGTCCTAACCTGAATGCGTACTACACATTTGAGGTAAGTCAACTATCTATATTAGTTAACCCAAAATATCATACAAAAAAACTACATTCCATATCTTAGCACATACTACGTGCTTAAGATAATCACAACTGCTATAATACAATAACCACAAAATATCCCAAAGTGAAACACTAATCATCGGATGAACCCTTTGATGGTGCTTCTAAGTCTATCTCTTCTGGTTTCTCATCTTCCTCAACCGGCTCCTCCTCATCTATCTCTGGAACTATGTCCCACCCTAATGGCTGCCACTGCTGGCCTCCTGGGAACCATGGCTCATGCTGTTCTATCTCAATATCCTCTAAACCAATATCCTCAGCTACCTTCGGAATGGGAGATCTTATCTCCTGAATGGGCGTACCCATATCCCAAATAATCGGCTCATCGTCTTCTGAATCATCTTCCTCGTAAAACCTCGCATCGTAAGTCCCTGAGACTTCCGTCTCTATCTCCATGGGCTCTTCGATCAGTGGCTCGATCTCCATGGGCTCCTCTATAGGTTCCTCTTCCTCCGGTTCCTCATCGTCACTCAAGGGATCTAACATCAAGTCATCCGCCTCATCCTCTGCCTTGTCATCTACTTCCGGTCCTGCATCGATCTCTATGTCTACGGGCAACACATCCTCAATATTTGGAACAACTATCAACTCCTCATCGTCGAAGATATCTATCGGGTGGTCAAATGGTCCCAGTACTATACCCGAGGGTCCTCCTACTGGTATATCTTCCTCATCACTCGTGATCGGCATATCAACAACTTCCAAGTCTCCGTATTTAGCTAAGGCTTCCCTAAATCTTTGCCTAAGTGCTAGTCTTTCGGCCTTGATTGGTTTCTACAATTTTATATATGGGAACTCAAAATTAGTTATCATTTTCTATCAAAGATTCCATTTTTAGCTTATTTTTATTTTATTAAGTGCTTCTTACTTAATTATCATCATCATCATTTTTTTCTCTAATGGGATCCAGCAGAATTTGGACATTGACAAAATAGCAAAATGATAGCTTATATATTGATTCCAAAATACATTCATACTTAGTGACTTCTAAGAAGTACACTCAAAAAGTTTTACAAAAAGTCCTACCATTAAAAATACTTAGATAAGGCTTACTTATACATGCTTAACTAACTTAAACTTCCACTATCCCTTTTTCTGCAGCATATGGTGGATGAGTAAGGGTAACAAAAGGCCTCGGTTGTTCTGCCGCCTTGAGCATTGGACAGTCTCTGGCGATATGTCCTAAAATGTGGCAGTAATAACAACTTTTGGGGACAGTTTTCTTAAAGTTCTTGACGTTTGCTCCTAATCTACATTCTTTGACTATATGTCCTAATTCTTTGCACCGATAACAACACTTTTCCTTCCCTTTTGGGGCTTTGGGTTTCTTCTTTGTTCTAGGGCAATCATGTAGAAAATGTCCTAGCTTCTTACACTTGAACCAGCGTATATCTTTTCGAATAGGTTTTTCTTCCTTTTGTTTCCTTATTTTCTTGGCTGGTGCTTCAGTTGTCGGATGTAGAGCAGCATCTTCGAATTTTAGGGTATTGCTTATCATTTCCCTAAACGATCCATGGATGAAGCTTACCATGCTACACTGGAGCTCATCACATTTTCTTAACCAATTCTTAACTTCTATAATCTTTTCTGATCCCGAGAACTTCCTTTGTCTTAAGAACTCGAACTCCCAACAAAGTGAAGCGAAGTTCAGTGGGTTTGGTCTTTCCTGAAAAGAATATTATTTCTCTACACATTATCATCAAATACCTTATAGTCAAATTGTGAAATTTAATTCATGAGGTATTTGTTCTTATTTACCCATTTTAAACTTATCAAATCATTTATCATTTCTTAAGGCTGAATATCTAGGGTTATGAAAGTTCTATAGTTTTCAACAATTGATTTTTTTTATAGGAATATCTTATAGTCAAATTGTGCAACTCTAATCACAAGATATTCACATTTTAGTTTTACAAAGCAAAAATCACAATCAATCCTTAATATCTAACCCAAAAGGTAATAATGTCCCTTTTAATATTTATAATATAAACCCAAGGTAAAATTATTTCATTTACCAATTTATGTAAAACAAAATCACTTTTATAAAATTAACAAATGCGCGCTCATATATATAATACTCTCATAACTCATTCTAGGGTGTTACTAGCTCTATCTCTAATGAGTTACTCATCCAAGGATATTACTAATTCTTTCTCTGATGAGACTTTTACCCATAATAGAGCCAAGGTTCTCGTTTAACCTTCAGCTCTGATACCAAATTTAAAGGCCCGTTTTCCCACACCCTTTGAATCGACAATAAACCATACATGTCTAACTCAAATTGTACGAAAAGACGGATCTTTAAGGGTGATAAAGAAAAGTAGACAGAACAGAATCTCTTATGAATGGAATAACATATAATATTGAAAAAATATTTTTACAGCGGAAAACTTTTAAATACATATATCAGAGTCTAACCTAAATTTAGCTTGGACAGCTATAAAACCCGCCCTTACAAATATTGACAAACATCAAACAAAATTCACTAACTACAGCGGATAATAGAATATGTCTCGATGAATATCTCCAGCTCTCCTCCAGAAACTCCAACCATCTTCGACTAAACCTGAAACTACTCGGATCTGACCCGAGTACTGAAAATACCCGGATCAGGCTTGATAAACTAGCTTGAGAAAAACTCAATAATAAATCACAGTGTCATATATTAGCCATTGGAAAAAATCCTTTGAAAAGAAAGAGTATCTCGTACGATAAGTCCACACATAAACACGGACATGTTTTTACCTTACGATAACTAAAACACTTTGATATCAAAACCTTTGATATTATTTCTAATGACATTCCTTGAAAACCTTTGCAAATAAACTTACTAATCTTAGCTGAAATTGTTACATTGATTAAATTCCAGCATACTAGGCTCTACAAACAAAACCGTAGGTTGTTATTGGAGAATGGATTTCCATACAAATGACCAGGCGTATGATCTACCTTCCGAAAGGGGTACACCTCTAGATGGATGTCCCGAGGACCATCACAAAGGATCCTCTACCAACACAAGACCGACCTACCTCTATAACTAGATGGTACCGAATATGACATCCTTCGGTCGTTACCGACCTTTATCGAGGTCCCACTAGCATACACCACATTAATTTACACCTGACGTCATAGCGAGAAGAAATAAATCTAGAAGAGGACGAACATATCCTAATTGGGAATAACCCACTTAGCCTAGCTGCATCTGATCCTGTTTCGGTCATTTCCGGTTTGATGGGGCTTGAGGCAAACGATTACCTTTTCTCGCAGCACATATCACAACTTTGAATGCCACATTGCCATTTCCATTTAACTACTAATTTCCTTCCACAAAAATACAACCCTTGAGCTCGTATGTCTCAAGGAGGGTGTTAATCTAAGAGAAGTTGCCTTCTCCGCCACCACTGATGTACGTTTGTAAAAACCAATGTACGTAATCGTTATAAATGCAATGTCAAAAAAAGGTCCATACAAGTTGTCCAAGAACAGGACAAACCGAAGGCGCTTTCCTCGGCCATTACTAGGCGAGAAGCCCTTGCAATCCGCAAAATCTCCATCACGAAGAGACCACTGCTATAAATAACTCTATAATGGGGGCCAACCAGAGCATGTTCGACAAGCAGTCTTCACACTAGGAAGATCCACGGTCTTCAATCACCATCTTCAACATGTCTTCACGTTCGAACGTATACATTGGTTCGAAGTGGTTTTCGGATAGTAATTAACCAAATCCGACTTCGGTTCCTTTGAAATCCAATTATCGATAAAAGTGAATATGAGTATATAGGATTTATTAAGTCTCTTTTCACTTTAATTCTTTTTGGATGATTTCGAAATCTCTTTTTTTTAACTTAGGATAATTCTATGTGATTCATTCTTTTTCTTTTGGAAAATATCTCAAAATTTCTTACTTAATTCTTGATCCAAATTCCTTAACTTTTAAGCAGGTCAAAAACAATGTTATTGAAGACATCTTTTACGACAAACCCTAAATCAATCTTAGCAAATATTTTTGAGTCAATAGGATCACAGAAATCATTCATTTTGGAAATTTCTTAACTTTTGGATAATACAAATCTTATTTTAATTTAAAACTTAATACAATCTTTTTATTTAAGAACATCCGAGCTTTCCCTTCGATCTGTTCCACCCCTCGCCTAAGAAAAGAAAACATAGGCCAGGTAAGTTCAGGGCACTGGTTGCTCCATCCCTAACCTTAGTTAAACACATTTTTTTTATCATTCTAGATCTCATAGGCGGGACAAATGTACTAGTCGTTTCCGCATACAAAGATTTTTCAACTTATTTTGGAATTGCTTATAAATATTCCAAATTATCTTTCAAAACGCTTAATTATCCTTTTTTAAAATATTCACAATTGATTCTGGGAAATGTCATTACATTTAAAATCATATTCCAATAGTTATACAATTCACAACATAAAAGTGATGCGGAAAGTGCCGCATAAGCTTATTTGATTAAAACAACTTTTAAACATTCGATAATTCATATTTTCCAATCCAAATCTATTTTAAATCATTTAAATAGATTTATCAAATTTATTTCATATTTTTCCATAATTAAGAATGTTTATTTAAACAGATAACCTGTTATGGTCACTAAACTGCACTAGCGTGATTTTTCTGGAAAATTGATTTGGACTTACTTCAAAATCTACTTATCGAAACTTTGATTTCCTTTCTTCGTTTAGAAGATATGGATATAATAATCCGGAATTTTCTTATCTTGAAGAATTCCAAGCCATATTTCACTCTATACATTCATTTGAATTTTTTGGCGCGAAATCGCGAGATACCTTGTGCGACGCGTCTAGTTTTGACTTATTTTTCAATATTTGAAATAATCTATTCAAATTGGATTTCAACCCTTATAAAATCATTACAAATCATTTTAAATCAATAATTTCACTTTTTAAAGTATTTAAAATATATTTTCACTATTACCACATTATAATATTATTATATTCCCATTATTTTAATATTAAATTTTAAATTCCAATTTCAATTCTAACTTCAAATTAACACATTTAAAACTTAGATTTAAATCTAATTTCAATTTAAACTTCCATTCAACCTCAAACTAAACTTCACTTTTTCAAAATCGATTTCAATTTCAATTTCACTATTCATTTTAATTTCAATTTCTAATTAACTATCCTTTTCAAATCTGTCTCACTTCAAATTTCAAAACCTCTTTCATTTTAACTTTAATTTCACTTCAAAATGAAAAGAGACTTATTTTTCCACAATATCTCATATTACTAAAATATGGTGTTTTCAAACAAAAGAATTACTAAACTAATAGAAATTTGATGTCCAAATTATCATCACAACCATACAACAATCATATAACATTAACATATTCAATACGGTAAATGTCATGACATTACTATGGATTATCCAACGTACCCAAACAATCAACCAAACATCCATATCACCAAATAGTGATTATCTAACATAACAATTAAGCATGATAATCAATATAATTCAAAAAGCGGTGAGAATTTCTCACCTTCATATCCCTCCGTCAAACTTTAACGTAAGATTTCCGTATCTCGCCATCGTGCTATTTTCGACCTCTCGCCTTTTGCCGTTTCCTTTCCGAACGCTTTTGATTTCCTTTCATTTTCTTTTCTCTTTCTTTTTTTTCCTTTTCTTCTCTATTTTTTTTCTTTTTTTATATGGAGGATGTGAGCTTTTTTTGGAAGGAGGAGAGAGTGTGGCCTTGGGTATAAACGTGTAGGAAGGGGTAGGACTGTATAAGCTTGGGTTTTGGTGAGGTGGTGCTCGGCATAGGGGGGGTAGGAGCTCGGGTTTGGTGAGGTGGTGCTCGGCTTGGGCTTTGGGTGGCTCGGCCGTGGGTGTAGGGAAGGGTAGGCGTGGGTTTTCGGCGAGGAGGAGGTGGATAGGTGGTAGTTTGGCTTGTGTAAGGTGATGGTTTGGAGTATGGAGGTGATAACTTGAAGGTGGAAGGAAAATGGTGGAAGCAGAGAAGGTTTTTGGAAATTTTTATGAAATGAAAGTGTAGTGGAAATGAAGAGATGTGTGGTTGTATTTATAAGTTAGAAAATGTATCAAGTTGCAACAACTTGTCGACAACTTGTTTTGGTTGAAAACGGTGTTTTTGACGACAAATTTTACAGTCAAAATTTGACCTTTTTATTAAGCTATATATTGAAGTAAATCAAACTTTAAAACAAACTTTTTACTTCTTTAAATAAATTAAAGCATGTCTATTTATATTTTAAAAACATATTTAATTAGTATCAAAATCTCTAATTTTACAGTGTATGTAAAACTGTCAAAATGCGACAGATTTTGGTTATTTTTGTAAAACGATTATTAACAAACTTTTAAATCTTTTAACATCCTTTTATTGTCTTTATTAGATGTTTTAAATAAGATTTACCTATTTAAATATATATTCATTTATTTAAGCCTTTATTTATTTTTAACTTTTGTTGATTTGTTCAAAAATCAATATTTATACTTTTCAATTTATTAACTATAAGAATACATAATTATTTATTATATATAACATATTATTTATGATTTAAAATCCTTTTTAAATTTAAATCGAACAAATCTCTCATTTTCGAAGTAGCGAAATTACGGGTCGTTATAGGTAATGATTACCTAATTCCTCCAAGCAATTTCCACTTGGAATGCTAACACTGCCCTCCAGGCAAAAAGGCCATGTCAGCATCCATCTAAACAAGTTTGCTCTGGGCCTGAACAAAATCGATGGCACTACTTCTATTACATCCATTTTGGAATCACCCTTAGGATTAGTAGCAAGTAGCCTTTGTATATCAAAGAACTCCGTATTATAAATCATCATCAACATATCTTTCATCCAAACGCTTATGTTGGTTCGAATTGGATTTTCGATAATATATCTGATCTCGAACGACCTGAACCGATAACGATAGTTCAAAAATTGGCTAAGCTTGATAGTCAATTATTTAACTATCAAATAAAACAATAATCATGTCATGGATTTAATTCCATAAGGAAAACCAACATAGGTCAAGCACATAAGCAACCACTAACCTCTTTAATTAATCCTTTCATTAATTAAAATCACCTTGTGAATACTTGTATAAAAATACTTTTACAAATGTATATTCACAAACCCTTTTTACTTCTTTCAAAACTTGGAAGAATTTCCATATATTATCTCAACGTTACAAGTATATTCATAAAAACACTACACTTCCACTGCTTAGAAAATGTATTTATATACTTATCTCAAGAGTATTAGTATATTTACAAAAACTAAGGAAGATTTCCTATTTGATCTTGAGTATGGAAAGATGTTTCCTTACCACTAAAATTACTTAAAGGTCATTTTTGGAAATAAATCTCATCTTCTTTTATAAATTACCTTTTTATACAACTATAAAATCATTTATAAAACTCCTTTTATAAATATCTAAAATCATTTATAAAGCTCTTTTATTGTAACGACCCGGAAATTTCGATCCCGAAAATTCCAAATAGTTAAGAAAAAAAGAATGAGATAGAAGAAAAAGAAGAACAGAAACACCAATATCTCACAATTCGCAGCGGATAAAATATAATAACAAATAATAACAGTTATACAAAGGAAAACTATACTTATCAAATTACACTTTAATACATCAAAGTTACACATATACTTAAACATTTGACAGATACATTCATGTCCCAAATAACTACAATATATTACATCGGAAAACTCTCCATACGTTCCGACCATCTAGCTCGCCTCCTGAGCTCCAGGACGTCCTTACATGAAAATCTGTAATAATCGGTCTGACCCGAGCTTTACATCAATGTAACACCCGGGTCAGGATGGAAACCAGCGTAAGTAAACCATCTAACAAGAAATACCAATGCATCCACTTAAAATAAAATCTGTGTAACTCGTACTTCGCTATGAGTTCTCAACTTGTTATAGTTAATACTTATTTCATAAATTAATATCTATGTACCTCTACATAGTTTAAATGGTCCAATTATTTAAATCATTCCATTCTAGCCTAATGATTTCACATATCAAATCTATAAGGAATTATAGTAGATTACAAATCGAAGTGGTTTCGGGTATTTACTAATACCCGATCCTGGTCTCTTCGAATTCAAAGTTATCTTAACCCAGGTTATACAATTGAAATTCAATTCAAACTTAATTTCAGGATGTCACACTTTTTACCCAACAATTCTTTATTGATAGATAACCATGTTATCATTTCCACCCAAACATATCATAACACAAACAATTCATATCTGAGATATCAACCAAGTCAAGGCATTTAACATTATTCAATCATTCATAAGAAAGACTGATCACTTCCAAAATTAATTTAATTTATCTCGAATTAAATTAATCACTATTCTTTAATTATTTGGATTACCTTTACTTAACATTAATTAATTACAAATCAATTAATTAATGATCCATTAATTATCCATCTTAATTAATAATCCTTGATGAATTATACTTTAATTACAATAAGTAATTAACTCTTAATTAATTGCACAAGTTAATTAACCTTTACTCATCCGTATTAATTACATTGGTTCTTAATTTATTACTCGAATTAATTATCTTATAATCACTTACATTGATTAATTAACCCTTAATTAATCACACTCATTAATTAACTAACCTTTAATTAATTTCTTTAATTAATCAACCCTTTAATTAATTACACTGAGTAATTAATCCTTAATTACTTTACTAAGTAATTATTCTTTAATTACTTCTCTTAAATAATTAACCTTTAATTATCTTCATCAAGTAATTATACCATTGGTTAATTAATTACATTGATTAATTAACCCAAATCAATAATTATTCCTTTGCTAATAATAATCACTCTTTAATTTCTAATTTACTTACCAATAATTAGTTCTTAATAATTAATTAATAAATTCCTTAATTATAAATAAATTTAAATGATAAATCATTTATCAAAGTTCAATTCCTTAATTATTATTCCAAAATCTTTTAGAACAACCTTGGAATCAAAATGACTTAAAAACTTTAAGTTTAAGTAAAATTTAAAACATTAAATCTTTGATTTACCATTTAATTGTCTGGTTAGTTTAGCTTTTAAAACAACTTAAATACTTTCTCAACTTAAATTAATAAAACATTAACTAATCAATTATCACTTACAATAGTCTAAGATAATTAACTTATCTAGACTCTGCAAACATCTAATTTATAACACAGAGCAACCCGAGTATTACTTCACAAAACTCGAGTTAAACCTATGCTTCCCTGCGTCTCAACCCTTCTTCCACTTCCTTCCCTTTCAAAACTCTAATTTAGTTTAACTTTATAAAAACTGTCACAAGTTTATAAGCTTCGCGAACACACGAAGCAAAACGCAAGCGAAACATCCTCTACCTCGAGAACAACCCCGAAGCAACACTTCCCACCTCTTCGTATACAACGCTGACACACCATAAAACCTCTTGCACGTGCACGAACGTTCTCGTCATCTCCGACCGGCATCACGACCCTCATCTCATCGGCAACTTCACCTTCATCCAACCTGACAACGTAGAAACTCGAAATTACAACCCACTCGAAATCGAGCAATTAGCTACCCACTTGAACTAACAGGATCGCCAAAATAATCATCATGCTTCGACGCTATTGACTACCAATAACTCCGTCATCATGCCTGAGGATGTGCCAGACCCCTCTCTTCCATTTCCCCCACCCTAGCTCAACTCGACGCTGCCTAAACGTCACACCATCCTCACAAAAAACCGACAACCTGCACGAGATCTTAAACCCTACTTCACCCTTCCCTGGCCACCACGGCGAACCGGAATTACTCCGAGTATTTTTTTGTCCACGTCCCTCAAGTCTCAAGCCTCCTCCAGACCAAAACCAATGGAGATCCCGCCGCCGATCAACGGCACTTGCCAATAATCCTAATTATGAACAATTCTGCATATCTCGATCTATAGCAAGCTAAAATTCTGATTTTAGTGCCTAAATTCATCATTTGCCAAGACAATTCATATCATACAATCAAAACTTAAAATTGAAATATTTGGATTTTCCGATTTAAGAGGTTCCCACGGTAAAAAACTTAATTTTCGAAATGTTAACAAAATAATCCCACCAGAAATTATTTTTAAAAATGAATTTACCCTATTATAATCATTTTCTATTCCATGATAGTAGTTTGAATTTACTTGGGTTTGAAGACTTAGATTTGTTTTCCTTTTCTTGAAGATTTACTCTAATTTATTTTAACCTTATAAAAACTGTTACAAGTTTATGAGCTTCGCGAACACACGAAGCAAAACGCAAGCGAAACATCCTCTACCCCGAGACCAACCCCGAAGCAACACTTCCCACCTCTTCGTATACAACGCTGACACACCAGAAAACCACTTGCACGTGCACGAACGTTCTGGTCATCTCCGACCGACGTCATGACCCTCATCTCATCGGCAACTTCACCTTCATCCAACCTGACAACCTAGACACTCGAAATTACAACCCACTCGAAATCGAGAAATTAGCTACCCACTTAAATTAACAGGATCACCAAAATAATCATCACGCTTCGATGCTATTGATCACTGATAACCCCGTCGTCATGCCTGAGGATGTGCCAGACCCCTCTCTTCCATTTCCCCTACCCTAGCTCAACTCAACGCTGCCTAAACGTCACACCATCCTCACAAAAACCGACAACGTGCACCAGATCTTAAACCCTACTTCACCCTTCCCTGGCCACCACTTCGAACCGGCATTACTCCGAGTAATTTTTTTCCACGTCCCTCGAGTCTCAAGCCTCCTCCAGACCAAAATCCAATAGAGATCTCACCGCCGATCAACGGTACTTGCCGATAATCCCAATTATGAACAATTTTGCATATCTCGATCTATAACAAGCTAAAAATTATGATTTTAGTGCCTAAATTCATCATTTGCCAAGACAATTCGTATCATACAATCAAAACTTAAAATTGAAATATTTGGATTTTCTGATTTAACAGGTTCCCACTGTAAAAAAACTTAATTTTCGAAATGTTAACAAAATAATCCCACTAGAAATTATTTTTAAAAATGAATTTACCCTATTATAATCATTTTCTATTCCATGATGGTAGTTTAAATTTACTTGGGTTTGAAGATTTAGATTTGTTTTCCTTTTCTTGAGTCTGTGAATACCACAGACAACAGAGACTTCAGGTATATGTTTACAGACATATATACTATATATACAAAGAATTTTAAATCTATATTCAAACTTAAAAACATCCATACAACCAAATATTCATCATTGATACACATATCTATCACATGCAACAATTTTATAGAAACTCTTAGCTTTCACAAGTTTCTGTTTACTCACCTTATATAGAACAGAGCAGATTTGAAAATCTGAAAACTGAGCTTGAATGTTGATTAATGAATTGCTGTTGATTATGGTCTATACTTGATTAAGTTGATGTTTGAAATGACTGTTTAATTGCTTGCTTCCAAGCCTTGAAAGTTTTGAACTTGAATTAGTTATTGAGATGATCAGATCTTTGCTTTAACTTGTTTTTAGACTTGAGCTTGTTGCTTGATTAAATTTTGAATTTGATTTCAACTGAAACTTGAATTTTATTTTCTGGTTTTAGTTCCTTTCCAGGTTTTGGTTTAAGTAATTTTTGAAAAAGAAAGAAAGAAGATGTAGGGATGTTTTAATAATCTTGTTTTAATTTCACTTATTATTTTTGAAAAAAAAACAAAATTCCACTTGTTTAATTTACTTCCATTTGTCCCTAGCATTCATTAATTGATTTACATTTGTTGAACTATATACACTTAACTTACAAGTGTAATTTCCTTGAATTAATGAATTTTTAAATGATTTATAAAATTTATGTATATATATATATTTCTATTAAGTAAATACATTATTCTAATTTATATAAATAAATCCTTTTTAATTTAAAACCAATTATATAAATAAATAAAATAATATATAAAATATTATTTCTAAGTCCAAAATATTTTAAGTATCTATTTTTTTTAAATTTTAAAATCCAAATTCAAACTAAATTTTAAAATCCAATTTAAAAATCAATTTGATATATATATATATATATATATTTAAACAAACACAAATTCAATTTGTATAAAATAATTCTATTTGAAATATATATATATATATATATATATATATATATATACATAAAACACAATTACAAATATATATATTTATTTGGTCAGATTCATTTGTTTAATCTATAATTCAATATTTTTACTGATTCAATCTAGTTAATTACTGGTTTACAGATGCCCAAAAATTCGGGTTATCACATTCCTTCCCCCTTTGAATCTTTGCATCCTCGAAAAGAAACGAAGCCAGAATTCATTAAAATTATCCTTTAAACCCTTTTAACTATAAACTTCTTTTTATTCAAAACTTGAAAACACTTTAAAATCTATATAATATTACCAAAATAGTTTTTATAAAAATACATTTTATAACTCGATGTTTCAACACGTCCATCATCGTTCTCATAGATATTCGGTCATACGTTGGTCAGGCGTAGGACTGAAAATCTATAAGTACTTAGCAGACCCATTTCAACACCCAGTGAAAATACTTGCAAAATAATTTTATTAAAATATCGAAAACATTTTGAAAATAGAGGAAATATCTTTGGTGAGAATGCTCTAGAAATCATCACCCTCATCCATGGTTGCAGTTACATCCTGGGTTATGTTGCCATCGCAGCAAAAGTCCATGTAACTGTAGGCACTCCGTGCCCCTCGATTACGCCATAGAACCCACGGCAGATCGCAGTTACATTACAGGGTTACATTGCCATCACAACAAAAGTCCATGTAACTGTAGGCACCAGCGCCCTCGATTTTCGCTGCCAAAATGAAACTTCTCCACTCCCACATAGGTCGCAGTCTACCGATGTAAAATCAAACACAGACTGTTGGCTCTCAGCGGCACACACGACTTTCGCTATGTTACCATAGGTCGCAGTCTACCGAAGACTGTTGGCTCTCAACGGCGCACACACGACTTTCGCTATGTTACCATAATTCGCAGTCTACCGATATAAAATCAAACGTAGACTGTTGGCTCTCAGCGGCACACACGGCTTTTTCTATGGTCTACAGCAGATCGCAGTGACATCGAGTTAAACTGTCGTCACAGCATAACTCAAATGCCTCTGTAGGCATCAGCGCCCTCGACTTTCGCTACACACTACACATAATCCTCAGGAACTAGTTTTGTCCAGACTCCTCACAGGATCAACTTTAGAACCTCCCCCTTTGAGGCTCAAGGCAGTACCAACCTATGGTACTCCTGAGAAGTTCATTTTAAGGGAGCGCCTTTTTCCCCAGAGCCATTTCAAAACACTTTATACTATACATATATAGTATCTTCCAAATCATACACCTAGTATGAATTTCATCAAAATCTCCTTTCTCAAATCGATTATCCCAAAATCGATAATTCTCAAATTAGGCTTTCCAAATTCCAATATTGATTTTACCAAAAATCAAAAAACCTTTCCAAATCCAAAGGTTTCAAAAACCTTTCCTCCAAAATCATTCTCATAAGATCCTTTATATATATATGTGTGTGTGTGTGTGTGTGTGTGTGTGTGTGTGTGTGTGTGTATTCTTGAAAAATCTTTGGATCATTTCAAACTTGTATAAAACCCCTTTTATACTTTAAATATTTACGAAACCCTTTCTTCTGGCTATAGATTCAAAAGGGAGATTTATCTTATATAACAAAGATATATAACTTTGTTTATGCCAAATCAAATATTCCAATTTGATTTCTCTTTATAAAATCACTTATCATATCACTTGCTTCCATAAAGTAAATTTCTATTATAGAAACATCCAACTTCCATTTTACTTCATCATATTTTTCACAAAATAGACCTTTCATTTCAAAAACCATTCACAATTATTATCCACAAATTCCCAGTAACAATTTAATTCAAAACCGTACAATGTACACATATCATTCGTACGCTATATAAATCTAATCGCTCACTCGATCACACAATTTCACTTCCGAACTAGTATCGTTCACCCGACTTCCTAGTGCGGACTTAGATCTGGTTTCTTTATCAGAAACCGTCATTCTCCTTGCATAGACATACCTATGATAGAGAATATCCAGAACCAATCAACAATCCATATCCCGGTTCGCCGTCGAAAATCGAGTGGAAAATCCCAACTCGGATCAATATAACTATTTCCAAATTCTGTGCTCGAATCTGGATCAAATCACTATGCGAATAGAATAATATACGAACATCCTACGTATTTATCTTCATTGATTATTAACCAAATCAATTCTCTTTCCTATTCACATTCACTTAAATTTCTATTCACTTATCCACAATTACTTAAATCCTCATTTGGATTATCATTTCAATTCTTATTTCAATCTGGGAATTTAATCATAAACAGTTTACACTCTGACCAGCTTATATTTAGAAAATAACTTGAAAAGTTTAAAATAGATAAGTAGTAAAATAATAATAATTATTATTAATTGTAAAATAGTTGTAAAATAGTTAAGTAATTGTAAAATAGTGGAAAAAAATAGTTATACAATTATAGATATTTTTAAATAATTGCAAAATAGTTTGTAAAATAGTAATTAGTTATAAAATAGTTGAAAGATAATAATTAGTTTATAAAACAGTTGTAAAATAGTTAAATAGTTCCAAAATAATTGTAAAATAAGTATAAAATTGTTTGGGCTTTTAAAAGAAAGATTGTATGTAGTAAATAGCTTGGAAAAATAGATTTATATTAAAACAATTTAATTTAAAAATAGTCCAGAGCCAAACTGTTCAACTTTCCAATCTCCATTTCCCATCAATTCCATTTTAAATTTCCACTTCCACTTGAATTGACTCAATTTCAATTAAATTTAAATTTCCATTTCTATTTAAATTGATTCAATTCCAATTTGAATTGATCCCAATTCCACTCAATTGCCAATTTTCAATTAACTTTCAATTTCAATTCAAATTAAGTTGACTTCCATTCTCATCCCAAATTCAAATCAACTTCGTTTTTGAATTTGAACTCATTCAACTTCTATTTCACTTCAAATTAATACAATTCAAATTTTCCATTTGAATTTTATACTTATCCATCTTTAATTCTAATTAATTCAAACTAAATTCAATTTGAACCAATGAAATCTAAATCTCAACTTTAACCCATCTCGAATTATATAAATTCGAGTTAAATTTCCAAATGTTGATTTAACTTCTTAAACCATAATAACTTTTATTTTGAAGTCTTTAAACAATTTAATTCTGAGTCCAAATTTCAGAATTTCATTTTACACTTATTCCAAAGTTCAAATAATAACACAAATTCTTTTAAACAATTTAATCTTTGAAATCCAATTTATTACCCAAATTCAACTGAAACCAAATTTCAGCAACCTCATTTGCAGTTTATCTTAAACATTAAATTCTCCAACTCAAAGTAATTCCATATCCTTAATTTCAAACTAAAGTCTAATTTTCCTTTTATCTCAATAATGGATATATTACCACACTTCATTTCTAATTCACAATTTAAAGATTATTAATAACAATAGGATGATATCATCCAATTCATTTTAAAACATCCATCCATTTTCAATTTCCAGATCTCAAACCCATTTTGAGATCACACAAACTCCCAATTCAAATTAACCATTTAACTTTCCAAGTTAAATCCCAATTTCATCTTGAAATTTCCAAATCAAATTGTTCATTCAAACTTATTTAACTTCCTCCGAGTTAAATTCAATTAATCCCGTTAACCTTACTCAAATTTGAATTCTCCATTTCAAATTCCAAAATTCTTTCCCACTTATAAGTTCAAAAACTTATCACTTTGGGTTTTCTCATCTCATTCCAAATAAGACTTTAAAATTCAACATTTAGGGTTTATTTCAAACCATCACTGATATTATGTATATTCCTCATATATACATATTATTTTAAACCACCTTTGGTTTTTAATTTAAAAATAAATTCTTTAAAATTTCAAACAACTCTTGTTTGAAATAGGACCCTTTCATTCAAATACATTAAATAATATTATTTATTATTTCTTCATTCCTTTGAAACAATCTTCAAATCTCTAGACCTAGATTTAAAACTTCACAAATTAGATCATCTTTAGTTCCAATTCATAAGTCATACTTGCCTAAATGTTTTATTTCCCTAAAACATTTCATCATTTTAGGATAATAACCAAGATTATCATACCTGGAAACCAATTCATATTATCTTATTCAACTTTTCTCCAAATTCAAGATTTTAATTTCAGTTTGAATCCATTTCAAACTCGTCTTTACTCAATTTAAATTTGGTTGTATTTCTATTACCACTTAATTTAATTCCAATAATTTAACAACCAATTACCTTAATATTTATTAGAAAGAAATATTTCTATATATATATATATCAAAATATATTCTTATAAAGTCATTTAAAATCTTTATATAAGAAAATAACAAGTACGCTCTCATATATACACACACTCAACTCATTCTAGGGTACCATTGACCCTATCCTTAATGAGTAATCCCACCAGAACCAAGGTTCTCGCTTAACCTTCAGCTCTGATACCAAATGTAATGACCTGGAAATTTCGATCCCGAAAATTCCAGATAGTTAAGAAAAAGAAGAATGAGATAGAAGAAAAAGAAGAACAGAACCACCAACATCTCACAATTCGCAGTGGATAAAATATAATAACAAATAATAACAGTTATACAAAGGAAAACTGTACTTATCAAATTACACTTTAATACATCAAAGTTACACATATACTTAAACATTTGACAGATACAATCATGTCCCAAATAACTACAATATATTACATCGGAAAACTCTCCATACGTTCCTGCCATCTAGCTCGCCTCCTGATCTCCAGGACACCCTTACCTGAAAATCCGTAATACTCGGTCTGACCCGAGCATTACATCAAAGTAACAACCGGGTCAGGCTGGAAACCAGCATGAGCAAACCATCTAAGAAGAAATACCAATGCATACCACTAAAATAAAATCTATGTAATTCGTACTTCACTACGAGTTCTCAACTTGTTATAGTCAATACTTATTTCACACATTAATATATATGCACCTCTACATAGTTTAAATGGTCCAATTATTTAAATCATTCCATTCCAGCCTAATGGTTTAACATATCAAATCTATAAGGAATGATAGTAGATTACAAATTGAAGTGGTTTCGGGTATTTACTAATACCCGATCCCGGTCTCTTCGAATTCAATGTTATCTTAACCTAGGTTATACAATTGAAATTCAATTCGAACTTAATTTCAGGTTGTCACTCTTTTTACCCAACAATTCTTTATTGATAGATAACCACGTTATCATTGTCCACCCAAACATATCATAACATAAACAATTCATATCAGAGATGTCAACCAATTCAAGGCATTTAACATTATTCAATCATTCATAAGAAAGATTGATCACTTCTAATATTAATTCAATTTATCTCTAATTAAATTAATCACTAATCTTTAATTATTTGGATTACCTTTACTTAACATTAATTAATTACACATCAATTAATTAATGACCCTTTAATTATCCATCTTAATTAATCATCCCTGATGAATTATACTTTAATTACAATAAGTAGTTAACTCTTAATTAATTACACAAGTTAATTAACCTTTACTCATCCGTATAATTACATTGGTTCTTAATTTATTACTCAAATTAATTATCTTATAATCACTTACATTGATTAATTAACCCTTAATTAATCACACTCATTAATTAACTAACCTTTAATTAATTTCTTTAATTAATCAACCCTTTAATTAATTACACTGAGTTATTAATCCTTAATTACTTTCACTAAGTAATTATTCTTTAATTACTTTTCTTAAATAATTAACCTTTAATTATCTTCATCAAGTAATCATACCATTAGCTAATTAATTACATTGATTAATTAACCCTAATCGATAATTATTCCTTTGCTAATAATAATCACTCTTTAATTTCTAATTTATTAACCAATAATTAGTTCTTAATTATTAATTAATAAATTCCTTAATTATCAATAAATTTAAAAGATAAATCATTTATCAAAGTTCAATTCCTTAATTATTATTCCAAAATCTTTCCGAATAACCTTGGAATCAAAATGACTTAAAAACTTTAAGTTTAAGTAAAATTTAAAACATTAAATCTTTGATTTACCATTTAATTATCTGATTAGTTTAGCTTTTAAAACAACTTAAAGACTTTCTTAACTTAAATTAATAAAACATAACTAATCAATTTTTCACTTACAATAGTCTAAGATAATTAACTTATCTAGACTCTGCAAACATCTAATTTATAACATAGAGCAACCCGAGTATTACTTCACAAAACTTGAGTTAAACCCATGCTTTCCTGCGTCTCAACCCTTCTTCCACTTCCTTCCCTTTCAAAACTCTAATTTAGTTTAACTTTATAAAAACTGTTACAAGTTTATAAGCTTCGCGAACACACGAAGCAAAACGCAAGCAAAACATCCTCTACCTCGAGACCAACCCCGAAGGAACACTTCCCACCTCTTCGTATACAACGCTGACACACCAGAAAACCTCGTGCACGTGCACGAATGTTCTCTTCATCTCCGACCGGCGTCACGACCCTCATCTCATCGGCAACTTCATCTTCATCCAACCTGACAACCTAGAAACTCGAAATTACAACCCACTCGAAACCGAGCAATTAGCTACCCACTTGAACTAACAGGATCGCCAAAATAATCATCACGCTTCGACGCTATTAACCACAGATAACCCCGTCGTCATGCCTAAGGATGTGCCAGACCCCTCTCTTACATTTCCCCTACCCTAGCTCAACTCGATGCTGCCTAAACTTCACACCATAGTCACAAAAATCGACAACCAGCACCAGATCTTAAACCCTACTTCACCCTTCCCTGGCCACCATGGTGAACTGGCATTACTCCGAGTATTTTTTTTCCATGTCCCTCGAGTCTCAACCCTCCTCCAGACCAAAACCCAGAGATCTCGCCGCCGATCAATGGCACTTGCTGATAATCCCAATTATGAACAATTCTGCATATCTCGATCTATAGCAAGCTAAAAATTATGATTTTAGTGCCTAAATTCATCATTTACCAAGACAATTCGTATCATACAATTAAAACTTAAAATTGAAATATTTGGATTTTCTGATTTAACAGGTTCCCACTGTAAAAAAACTTAATTTTCGAAATGTTAACAAAATAATCCCACCAGAAATTATTTTTAAAAATGAATTTACCCTATTATAATCATTTTCTTTTCCATGATAGTAGTTTGAATTTACTTGGGTTTGAAGATTTAGATTTGTTTTCCTTTTCTTAAGTCTGTGAATACCATAGACAACAGAGACTTTAGGTATATGTTTACAGACATATATACTATATATACAGTGAATTTTAAATCTATATTCAAACTTAAAAACATCCATACACACCAAATATTCATCATTGATACACATATCTATCACATGCAACAATTTTTAAAAACTCTTAGCTTTCACAAGTTTCTGTTTACTCACCTTATATAGAACAGACCATATTTGAAAATCTGAAAACTAAGCTTGAATGTTGATCAATGAATTGCTGTTGATTATGGTCTGTACTTGATTAAGTTGATGTTTGAACTGACTTTTTAATTGCTTTCTTCCAAGCCTTGAAAGTTTTGAACTTGAATTAGTTATTGAGATGATCAGATCTTTGCTTTAACTTGGTTTTAGACTTGAGTTTGTTGCTTGATTAAATTTTGAATTTGATTTCAACTAAAACTTGAATTTTATTTTCTGGTTTTAGTTCCTTTCCAAGTTTTGGTTTAAGTAATTTTTGAAAAAGAAAGAAAGAAGATGTAGGGATGTTTTAATAATCTTGTTTTAATTTCACTTATTATTTTTGAAAAAAAAAACAAAATGCCACTTGTTTAATTTACTTCCATTTGTCCCTAGCATGCATAATTGATTTACATTTGTTGAACTATATACACTTAACTTACAAGTGTAATTTTCTTGAATTAATGAATTTTTAAATGATTTTATAAAATTTATATATATATATATATATATATATATATTTCTATTAAGTAAATACATTATTCTAATTTATATAAATAAATCCTTTTTAATTTAAAACCAATTATATAAATAAATAAAATCGTATATAAAATATTATTTCTAAGTCTAAAATATTTTAAGATATCTATTTTTTAAAATTTTAAAATCCAAATTCAAATTAAATTTTAAAATCCAATTTAAAAATCAATTTGATATATATATATATATATAAATAAACACAAATTCAATTTGTATAAAATAATTCTATTTAAAATCTATATATATATACAACACAATTACAAATATAAATATTTATTTGGTCAGATTCATTTGTTTAATCTATAATTCAATATTTTTACTGATTCAATCTAGTTAATTATCAGTTTACAGATGCCCAAAAATCCGGGTTATCACATTTATAAATCTCTAAAATAATTTATAAAACTCTTTTATATATTTCTAAAACAATATATAAAACTCATTTTTAAATTTCGAAATCCACTGGTAAACTCTTTTTACCAATTTGTAAACCATTTATAAAGCCCTTGTTCTAAATCCATAAAACTACCTACATAACTCCTTTTATAAATCAGTTAACCCATCTATAAAGCTCTATTCCTTTAAAAAGCTCCTTTATAAAGATCCTTTAACAAAATACCTTCTAAAATTAATTTATAACAATCTTTTTCTTAAATCCCTTTATAAAAATTCTTTATAAAGCCTTTATAAAAATGATTTATAAATACGATACTCTATTTTCATTTATGACCTCTTTATTAAATAAAATTCTGTGTAATCATTTTATTATTTATAAATACAATTAATTAGATAAATTAATTAACTTTAAACATAATAAATAAATAGTAAATTAACTTTTCAACAACATTAATAGCATAATTAATTTCCTTTAAAACATCGTTAATGAAATAATTAATTTACTTCAAAACATTATTAGTATAATAATAAATAATTTCAAAACATTATTAATAATTTCATACATTATTAATATAATATTTAACAATTAATCTTCAATAACCTTATTATAATAAATAATTGACTTCCAAAATATTATTAATAAATTATTATTATTATCTTCAAACAACATCAATTATTTAAATAAATAACTATTTACAATATTAAAATATTAATAAATAACTTTAAAGTAATATCGAATAGAAACACACAATTTTTAAACATTATTAACAAAGTTAAATAACTTTAAATCATTATTAAATGAAAGTTAAACAATTTAAAAATATTTCTAAATGATTTAGCAAAGATAAATAAAAGGTTGGGGTAAAATAGAGAAGTTCAAAATTTTCTTCAATAAAAATATTCCAGAAAACCCAAAGATCATAATTGAATCGTTCTCTAAATCAAAAACCCATTTCAAGCCGAATAACAAATAATAGTATTTCCAAAGTACTAAATTCAGGCCAACAGCCACCAAAGCACTTAATCAAACGTTATTATTGATTTTTATCACTACAGAGTTTAAGTTTTGAACATATAACAATGGCATAACTAAAAGTGCTAAACAATCAAGATTCAACAATTATCAATCTATATTACAAGATTATAACTGAAATAGAATCAATACGTATATATAACTGGAACTTAAAACAACTGTGATGAGAAATCTGGATTTCTCTATATAATTGCCTATATTTTAATTTTAAATGCAATCGCTTTTCAAAAGAGGTTATTTAACCAACGTAGCCAATAATTTCAACCAAACAAAAATAGTAAATTTTTATCCATTATACATATCCTACTGATTAAAAAAGGGCAAGTTAAACCACTAAAATTCCAATTATCGCTTCCTCATTTTGTTTTTATTAGCTTGAAACTCTATAAGCACCAATCTCAACCAATCCAATTCCATGATGTGGATAAAGTCATTACGATTCCAAGTTACTATCCGCGTTCGATTTGGACCTTGTATGAGAGAATTATAACATTTAACAAATTTCATTTCATTGAATGAACTAATTTCACCTTAATCACATTATTAAGATAATTATCCTAATTAAAACCTAATCCTTCTTCTCCAAATCCTTTCCTTCTCTAACCAAGAACCAATCCACCCATAGCTGCAATTTCCTTCTCTTCGTTCTCCTTCATCTTTCATGAAAACTCACGAGATCACCACCAAGCTTTTCCTCGTTGCAAGCTACACACACCCATCACCTCGAAGTCGCACTCGCATCTCCCTAGTAAATTGCGACTTCAGCCTCTCCCTTTGACTATACTATGAAGGCGTTTTTCCTAGGCAAACGCACACCCCCATACTCGGCATTTAGGTGCTAAATGCCATGTCAAACTAAAATATACACCCACTTCAACAAATCGATGCCTAAAACTCCCTTAAAACCAAACCCCAACCTTGCTTACCCTTGTTCACAAATGCCGCAGGCGTAATCTTGAAGCCATGGCCTCTAAAAATCCACCATATTTACACTAAGCTCTACTAATCCAAAGACTCAAGCTTTTATTTTATTGCTAATTTATTTAAATTTATTAAAAGAGGATTATGAGTTTCTTTATTCTAAGTTTTTAATAAAATAAAAGGGAAGAGGAAAGTGTGTGTGATTGTTTGGGTAAGGGTTTGGCTTATAATTATTTCCAACTTTCCAGCATATCGCTGCACATATTTCCATTTGCGTATGAACAATGAACGACAAAAAAATATATGGTCATGCTTAGAACAACGATGGCCCCAAATAATAATAATATACACTGGTTAACTGATTTTGTAAACACATAGAAACATTGCCATTTGCCGATAAATTGCCAAATGATAATTTAAATACTTTCCAAATTAAACAATATGGAAAAGTCAAATAAATCAAATTAAAAAACACATCAATAAAAATGAGTTGTTATATTAAAAATAAATTTCCTTATTATCTAGTATTGCAAAAAAAATTTGCAAAACGAATTCACCATTATTATTTATTAATTTAAAGGACTTAAATAAGGCTATTCAATCAATTAAATTAATGTCTAAATTAAATTCCATATATTTAACTCACTATTCAAATATAAAATTCCCATCAAATATTTTAAAACAATCTCTATATTTGAATTCCAATTATTAAAAGCATAAAAAATCTAATTATTCAATATTTAAAATAAATTAAAATATAAATCCAAGACTAAAATTCCGATTCGTTACAATATCCTAGGACAAGGAGTTGGCAGGTTATGTGAGTTGAAAGTTTACACGTAATAGTTGTAAATGGGGATCTTGTATGAATCACCCAAAAGAAGTTTGGAAATGATTGTCATTGGATGACCTATATATATTTTGAACATAGTTTTGTAAACTAAAACCAAATCAGTTTTATATATAGAGCCAATTTATATAATGTTTATGAATATATGTTTCATTACATCGAGAAATGGTCGTTGTTTCAAGAAATACCAAGTTCATAAAGAAAGAAATTCCTTTGGAAATTATTGCTAGTAGAATGGATTTGGATATGATCCAAAGAAGAAACCGAATACACATGATGAAATGAAATTTACCTAACCTAAATGAACACAACGCATTAGAGAGTCTAATAAGTATTGTCACACAACGAAGAGAGATTATGAATTTCTTATCAATATTGAGAATAAATAATTCTCGATTGTCAATCAAACAATTAAGAGAGTTGACACTTGCATATGGTATGATGCATAAATCCATAAGGATTCCAAGTACGTTGTCAAAATAATATTTTGGTAGTTGTACCCAAAGGGATGTGATTCATCACAATAAATATGTGTACAAAAGAAAGACTAATTCAGTTGGAATATAACAAGCAACATTCATAAGAATAAAAATCGTTAATTTCAATCATTGAAATTAGTGTAACAGATTCATCGTTCATTATGCTCAAGTTAGTTCGGATTTTTACTCATAATATTATCACTTGGTATAACTTTTTTTGGCTATATATTTGTTGAAATGGAAAATTCTAAATAATGATTTAAAACCGACAATATGCACATAAAAACCATAGTGTCTCGAAGTTAGTTAGAGGATACTGAATTTATAGGTTTTTCGAATATGATCCAAGAAATGATACGAAAGTATAATTCTTTGCGCATTCAAACGAAATAAGTATTATGATAGAAATATCAAATAGTTTGACTTCAGCCAAAATGCAAAAGAAGCTTATGTCCATAAGAAAGAATCGCTGAAAGCTATATAGATATTTCAAGACTAAGTGAACACCATACTGCTAATTATTAATAATGTACTTATGTTAAAATTAGTAGTAGTTTAGTTTTTTGGTAATCTATATTGGAATTGTAAATCATGTCTTATATAACAAGTATAAAAAGTTGAGAATGTCCCAAATGATATGCAAAAAAACCATTTTAAAATGTTCAATATGGAACATACTACATTATTATTATATAATGAGGGATGATTCCTTGTATTAATCATGCTACATTATTGTTATATGATAACAATGTAATGCTAATAGCTCACTAGAAGTTGAGAAGCATACTCCGACTAGTTCCACAAGATAAAGGTAGTTTATCAACATCAAAGAGAGTTGATTGATAGCAAACATAATTAAAACAACATAGCTGATCATTCACGAAAGTTTAACTCGATAAATTCTCATCAAAATGATCGAAGGGATAGGATAGAGATTTCATAATTAGCCCTAAGTGCAAATGGGAGATTGATATAGTTATGGGTATGGCCTAAGGGCAATTATGTAATTGTTACATATATCTAACTCGATAACCAAACTGGTTCAAACTAAAAGGTGTTTTCTTTCTATTATATGCTAGATATAATCTATTATATTAATTAATTAATTTATTAAAATATATTTAATAGAAAATACATAAATAGCATGTTTTTGTGATGTAGTTACAATATGTTGTAACCATGAGTATTTTATCATAATAAAATAAAATACTTGTTTAAATATCTAGTAAAGATTTATCGTGACCAGATATCAATATAACCATTGAGATAAGAGTACGTAACGCTCTCCAAATGTTGGGTAGTGTATTACTTATAGCAATTGGGGCGCCAAGAGGTTACATACTGAAAGTTATTCGATAACAAAGGAATGACTCACTTGATAATTTTCTGTTAGTTAATATAACTATGGTCAAACGAGAAATATCAATATAACAATATTACACAATTCCCTTGACTTTAGAATACTATCGAGATTCAATGTAGAACCCCGCTATGATTATAATTAAAGCGTGGCATGACGTCCATCGGACGACTATAGTTGGATCGCGTGGAAGCATTGGAAGTGAGACACTATTCAAGAGCGTCTCCTTGGTATTACAAGGTTATTATCACAGTCTGTTGAAGTCAACACAAAGTCTCTGGTCAGAGTGGTTTAGTTAATAATAATAATTATTATTGAACCAATGTCTTTGTGTTTAGACAATATTAAATATGGAAAATTTTGGAATTTTAACTATTACCAAATTCTATGAGTCCAAAGTGATATAGTTTTGATGTAGAAAATTTGCGTAACTAACTATCACTACGGAATAATGCTTAGGGAAGTAAAATCGATGCCAAATAAGCGATAAATTTGATCATAATTTGACACCACTGGCTAAGTGAAGTGTGCACTTGATATTTGAATTGTTCAATATTAATTGTTGATCAAATTCACACCTAAGTGTCACACAATCAAAACATTGAATTCTTTTAAATACCACCCAATTTAATTGATTTATAATTGTTATAAATTATTTATAATTTATGAAGTATTAATTATAAAATTTTATTTGATGTGTAGTGAACATATTAAATAGTGTGCAGATAATAGTTATACAAACACTAATTGATATACGATATCAATACACATTTAAATTGGATTTGAATGCAACAAATATCGATTGGGTTTAAGGCCCATTATGAGCTTTTAGGTTAGCTATAAGGCAGCAAATACGGTGCGGCCATTTGATGGCTTAAGGAGAGGATTTTGAATGGTTAAAATGGGAGGTATATAAGAGACAAACAAGGATCTTATACTTTTGCTCTCTTATCTTTCCTTTATACAAAACATCTTATCCTCAATCAAAAGTTTGGATTTTCTCTCTAATTTGTCTCATACCAAAGCCAGCTATACCCCTTTCAAATTCCTAAAATTCAAACTCTAAAACATCAAGTTAAAAGTTGGTTATATCGTTGGTGGTAAAGTTGTTCGAGAGCTAGCAACTTCAGGACTTGTAATTGGACTTAAGGAGTTTTGTTCATGTTTCAAGGTGTGAATCCAAGTCGTTGGTGAAAGATATAATTCTTCTTATAATATACGAGTATATATGCACGTTCAAGTGGGCTTGCAACTAATCACAATATACATGTTATAATTCAATAATGTTTTGTTTACAAATATAGTAGACACTTCCTCCATTCATGTCATGGTGCCTATAAATTTTTAAGTGAAAACTCATGTAAGCATGGAGGCAGTTTGTTAGTAATTTATTTTTAGAGAGCAGAGTAAAAATAGATGGTTGATTCTATGCAATTAAAGTGCTTAGCAGTTCTATAGCGGTGGAGGTGCAATACGTTATAGCTGGGCTAAAGCGGGGATATAGCGAAAAATAACAAAGGTGAAAAAAGCTTCATTAGATACAAAACCAAAAATTTAATTAATTTTCATTCTCTCACATCATTTTGGTACGAAAAAGAAATATTATTTAATCTTATATAACAAACTGAAGAATATCATGATTTATATAGTCCAGATTCGACGACTACAATAGATTTCTAACTTATACTGACCACTTATGCCTTGAAATTAGGACTTTACCCTAACTTTATTGATTTGGTTTAAAAAACCAGTCAAACCATCCATACTATATTAATGTTGCTAAAGTGAATGCTAAAAAGCCTTTATTTAGCGGTTGTAGCAGAAAATAGCAGGCTTAAAGTGGATCTACCATTCATTGTGGCTAAATTGAAAAGGCAAAACAGTCGAGGAGCACTATGCGCTATAGCGAAGCTTTAACTGCATAGTGTTGATGTCATATGAGGTTCAGTAGAATATAGAAAGTAATACTATACTATGCATTCTAAGTCGTACAAAGTACATGCATGTAGCTTGTATTTACATGTGACATCATAATTCTTATGACATGTGAAATGTGTCATGGGTATTTATCACTATTACATGCATGTGTTCGGATAAATAGTAATTTGCAGTCTTTTGCTATGTGTCATGGACAAAATGAATAATTAAGCCATACATAAAAGAAACCACACCAAAGGCAAGTAATGTTTTCATAAGGGCACTAAGAAACAAAATGGGAAAATTTATAAGAGAGTCGGTGCTTAACCGAAGACTTCAACAACATTATACAAATCTGCAAATATATTATATGAGTTATGATGAAAATTATCACAATTTCCTTACCAAACTTCGTATTAGGTAGTAAAAATCATTTCATTAATTTTACCAAACTAAAACGTCCAACATTTTCAAAACAAGCATAAATTTCAAACCAACATCAAAAGACAACAACAAATAAAAAACAAAATCTAATAAGGAAAAACAAAATTCTAAAACAATACATTATTGAGAAACAATACAGTCAAAAACATACATAAATAGTGTTTTCAGGAAATGGAATGTAGCATAGCATTTAAGTAATTAACAACTTTAAGCCCGACGACATTAATGAAAGCTCTTCCAAGACAACGGTTGGTAAGATTGTCATGATATCCCACAAGTTGAATTCAAAAAAAAAAATGGTTAAAGGACTAAAGTTATACACACTCCTTAATCATGTAGGTCTTACTTTGTATGATATCTATTGGAATGATGCATGAGTTACTTCAACAATCATATGTCTTGAGCATCCATACAAACTTTCCTCAAATCTAATAATCTAATTCTTCGACCCATATGCAAATTGTGTCCTTTCAACTAGGTTATACTAACTTTGTCCAGAAAAGATTGAATTCCATCATTGTTGTATCTTCCTGCCCTCTTTACTAAGAATCCAGAGGGGCCACTTCGTATAGTAATGTTGGTTTAACTTGAGATGTTACATTGGCAAATATTCTTTTTCTTTCACTATGATGATTAATCATACATAGTTTATTTCTCCATAAGAAAGTTATCGAGGAAATACATGTATCATAAGATGTATACTTGATTGACGTCAATCACATTTCTCTAGTGTAATGTAGAGTAAACCTCTCTTTCAAGTAGTAGTTGATCAACTGAATCTGTGAATGTAAACTAGTTTAATCGGCAACTAACATATTCATGCATATCAACCTGTACATATCTTGTCATAGTCAGGTTCGTCAAAAGTGGCCCTTAGATTCCCTAGAGGGAACATCTTCCCTTCACATATATTTGTAGTATCTTTGGCATCTTACCGGTTTCCTATATCGTTGAGAAAATGCAAGCTTTTATGTGAATATATAGGCTAAAATTAAGATACATGTTGTTGTTAAGTTTGAAAATTACCATCATCTTAAAGAAGGAATTCATGAGTGTTAGCTATATCTTTAAGAGCAATAACATAGGTAACCGTAGGACCATATAGGAACTTGATCTCCTTCTGTAGGAAGTTCGGTCAATGGCAGCAGATATATATATTTATTTTGTTAAAATAAAGCACTTAGAGTGGTTGCATAATTGCTATAATATTTGGTTATGGTGCACAGTCTATGCAAATTAGTATTGATTTTTGTAATAAGGATTAAATGTTTAATATCATCGCATGGTATTTGATTTAATTGGAATGTGTATGTGTGGATAGGCAACTAAAGTAGTGACATTTACCAGTAATTTATAAATTAAAAGAATGGTGTAAACATAGGCTTTCTTATAATTGGTTGGTTGTTGATATTAAAAAACTTTGATTCAGATTATAAAACTTCAAATGTTAATTTGTTTTAAGCAAAAACAAAACTACAGATATTAAAGTTTCCATTCCTTTTTATTTGACGTACATAATGGATAGTTAGGTTGAGAAACTTACTGTATGTTACAATTCTTTGACATTTATTAAATTTGATTTTCATATGTTCACCATTTTGCAACTATCTTGCTTATTTTATTACATTATTTTACAATGTTATTTTTTTAATAAACCGCGTAGTAGATTGGATTCATATTAGACTTAACAGTAGACTTAGTTTAGAATATCAGTTATGCATAATGAACCGGCAAAATTATGTTTAAGGTTATAAATATCAAGCAATCTGTGATCAATTAGCACTATTATCACTTACAATAAACATCCAATTGCCCTTGATAACTAAATAATCCTAAAATGGGCCAGCACGTAAAAGTAGCATAAAACTAAATTATCAGGTCAATTGCATACCATAATTCCATCCTTTTGTGCAAGTAATCCTAGTATATATTTAATTGAATTTGTTGAAGAATAGACAATCAAGGATGGTACATATGTTGAGGGAAGTTGCCGTGGATGCTGAGGGAAGCTGTTGTAAGTAATCGTGGATGTCGAGGGAAGTTGTCATCAATGCTGAGAGAGATCGAATCTGGGAAGGGATTGAATTAGGGATAAATGAAATTGGGGATTTTTAGGTGAATTTAGGGGCAAAAAAAATTAGGTTTTAGGAGAGGAAAATGAGAATGGAAGTTACGAGTGCGGGTATGACCGTTTGAGTTCAGACATGCTAAACCAGGAGCATTTTTGGATGTTCAAAACGACATCGTGTAATTTAGTGTAATGAATTTTGTCTATTAGTAGTAGAGATGAATGTCAATATGTTCATTATATCATATGTTATTTTAGTTAGATATCAATATAACAAATATGTATATCAATTTGTTGTCACATGTTAATGGGGCTACGTATATGTGCATATATATTAAAAAAATCTTTTATATGCATATTTTTCTAAATGCTCGCGACCAATTTATTAAATTATTTTTAAATAAAATAATATTGATAAATGATTTTAATCTATCTAAAATATAAATTTAAAAAGATTAAGATTATATAATGTACAGTTTAAATTATATATAAATATATTTTCATATATAATGCTTCTGGAAAAAATAGAAAAAAATCTGTATATAAATATTATATATATAAACATAAATTATCTATTTAAAATTTTATAATAACTGTTTATTGAAAAAGAATCTTGGCTAAGAGCATTGTTGTAAATATATATTTATGCAGATTATATTATTATTGTTGCAATAATGGTTAAATAAAAATAATTATGCATATATTTATATCATATATAAATAGTTTTTGAATTTAGAAATTTTTTTAAACATTCCTTGCGGATTTCATATAATTTTATATTTACCCAAATTATTTTATAAATTAATATTAAAATACATACATATATACATATATATACATACATACATATGCATATATATACATGTGTATATATGTATATATCATATATAAACATATACATACATGTATATTACAAGCGTTTTGTATATATTTATTTACAATCGGTATTATATTATATACATAATTATATTTGTATACAAGTATTTATTTACATTATATTTTAGTGCATATTTATATATATTCGGACAACACATTTGCATACAAGAAGGGCTAACATGTCCATTGCAATGTAAATCCCAACATCTATATACATGCAATTGCAAGTGCACATTCAAACATACATGTATATGATACATATATACTATATAATATAAACTATATAAATCATTTTATATTTATGAATGAAATAAAATATTGATTTTATTTGAAAAGAAAATTTAGAAAATCTCTAAATAAATTCAGACTACATAGGGCCAACAAAGATCCAAAAGGTTAAAAAAATTGAAATTTGCCCAATTACTCCTTTGCGTGCTAGCTCAATTCCAACAGTTAACATACAATGGATTCTTAAAAAAATGTTAGCAAGCAATGGAAAAAAATATTAGCAACCAATAGCTGGTAAAAATGTAATGGCTCTAATGTCTTAATCTTTGATAACATATGTAACCCAACTTTTGATAGCATTAATTTATCAATCCTCGATGGCCTTAAAGTCTAACATATGATAGCTATAAGGACTCAACCTTCAATTGACTTGGAAGTTGAAACGCAATAGGTCAAGATGCGATGGCTTCAAATTATGATAACTTTGAAGTGATATAGATTCGACATGCAATAGCCTTGCAGCGCGATAGGTCAAGGCGCGATAACTATGGTAATGTGATGACTTTAAAGTGTAATAGCTATGGTGATGCGATGGCTTTAAAGTGCGATAGCTTAAGATGCAATGGATTCAATATGCGATAGCTTTGAGGCTAGGTAGATTGATGTGCGATAGCCTAGTGTGGTGGCTTTGACATACGATGACTAAGGGAGCTAAAATTTCCTAGGAGAAACAAGAAAATACTTAGTTGCATTTTGAAAGACAGTTTCCAAGTGTTGATTAAAATTTCATAGGCATGAAATTAAGATATGATTTATTACTGAAGTAAGCTCAAGGAAGCTAAGAAATGATACTTGTACCATTTAAATTAAATGTGAAAACATATTATCTAAAAAATAAGCAGGGTGCACAATAAAAAATGCAAGAAATAGATTGAACACAAGAACGTAATGATATACCAACTCATATAGTAGATGAATGGCTAGGTTCCATAACAAGTAAAGTCGAAAGGTCAATGGGTACATGGCATGGTGCCATGACTTAGGATGTCCATAGGGTCCAAATAAAAATAACTAAACTCTAGTGTAATTTATGGTAAGTTTCCATAACATCAAAATGGATGTAATAAATGAATTGGCAATATAAAAAAGTATTTCGAGACTAAGGGAGGCTATTGATGCTTAGTAAGGATGCTTGCTAGAATGTATTCAAGGTGTTTACATTCAACCTCTTAGGAGAGTCATGGTAACTATAATCGAGGTGGCTCCTATTGTGAATGAGTGGCTATTTGATTTGTTACGTTTGAGAAGAAGATAAATTAATGATAGAAAGGCATAGGGAGGCAACCATTAAAATTTGTTAATGATAAATTTATTTTGACACCTAAATATGAGCTCATGTGATGCTTACGAATGTAATTGATATCTATATGACATGGTTCATAACAACTAGGCAATAAGTATATGATATAAACTGAAAAGTGATTGATATCTATATGACATGATTCGTAACAACTGGACAATAAGTATAGTATATAAACTGAAATGGTTGAATATCTATATGACATGATTCATAAATGAATGTTAAGTTTAGCGTAACTTGAGTTTCCAAAATGATGTTTTATGTACAATTATGATGTGTTGATTATTTATATGGCATGATGCGATCATTGTAATGTATAAATGATGGGAAAGCCCATTCCACGCTATAGCGACATGGCCTAACTATGTTTATGTCTAGGATTTGGTTATACTCATATCAGGCTTTATGTTTGATCCGTATTATTATTATTCCCAATAAACGCATAGGTACTCATTCGAGTAGGCTGAGTTCATAGACTTAGACAAGTTACTTTTGGAAAGCCAAACAAAGAGGCTGAAGATGAACCAGGAGGCTTGTAGCTAATAAAATTGTTTTTATTCCAATGTTATAAGATAAGGATATATAACTTGTTAAGTGTTCTTGTCGGCATCCTCATATGTCGGGTATGATATTATTACTTATGGTATTATATCTTACCCCTACATGGGCATGTTTTGGGATTTTAAAAATGTAAAGACAATTATGTGTAATTAAATTTATTTACCTACTCTGTTTACTAAATATTGTCAATCATGGATGACATTTGTTACTTGAAAATAATTCTACGACGACTATAGCATCATCGATGTTCATTTTCGGATCTTAACAGCGGAGAAGTTAAAATTTGGTATCAAAACTTAGGTTATGACAGTTAAGAAAAACAAAGCTAAGTAGAAACTAAGCGATTGTAAAAGAACAGCTTGGGGAGGGTATATACTATATACATACATACATACATACATACATACATACATAAACACACACACACACACACACACACACACACACACACACACACACATATATATATATATATAATGTGCTTGTGTTTTGATATGGATATATAGGAGGATATATCTATCCCTTTGCTATTGTTCTCACTCTATTTAGTTCTGTTTCTTATGAACGCTTTCTTATGTAGAAAGAAAGAGTGGATTTTCGACGCGGACATTCGACTTTGGAAGGTGCAAGAGAAAATGCTAATAAAGGAACTGCTAGTACGAAAACTAATGGCCAAGGAGAGTATGAAACCTGGGAAATTTTTGTAGAAATCGCTACTCAAGTACCTTCTTTGACTACCAAGGAATGGATATAAATACTCTTTTCCACAAGTTTATGACAGAGACGATCAATGATTTGTTTGATCAATTTATCCAGCACCTATGATAGATGACTTAGTTGGCTAGTGGAGTGGAACTGGATATTCTTGTAGCTAAATTGAGTAACAAGATTCCATCAAACTGATGGTAGCCGAGGATAGTGTTTCCATGACTGCATTTAGGATAATGATATGGTTCATATGAATGGTTAGTGATGACTTTCAAACTAACCAATGCTCTAGTTTTCTTTGTAGATATTATGAATTGAATCTTTTACGATTAGTTGGACAGTTTTGTTCTGGTCTGAAGATGTTTTGGTATCCTCTAAGAATGAGGGAGATCATGAATATCCAGGTTTGGTTTTAGAGATATTGAGGTAAAAAAAGGTGAAGGTGATGTTTTTCGTTTCATTTTGGGAAATAGGAAGTTAAGTTTCTTGGTCATATGGTATCGGAGAATGGATTAGCAGTGGATCCATCAAAGATAGAGACCATTGATAAGTGGGAGCGGCAAGATGTGGTAGCAAAATTGAGAATTTTCTTAGGATTGGTTGGCTATTAGCATAGAATCATTAAGGATTTGTCACGTATAGCTTTGAACTTGATTAAGTTAGCCAAGAAGAATATAAATTTGTGTGGACAGATAAGTGTGAAGAGTCATTTCAAAATTTAAAGAAACTATTAACCAATGCTTGGATCTTGATCGTACTTAAAGGGAATCAAGTGTTGGTAGCATATACTAATGCTTATGGAACTGGACCAGGAACGGTTTTAATATAGAAAGGACGAGTGATAGCTTATGTATCAAGGCAACTAAGGCCGCATGAAGTTTGGTATCCGGTTCATGATTTAGAATTAGTCAGCGATCTTTTCTTTGGAGATGTGGAGGCATTACCTTATGTGGGAGAGCAGTTCAAGTTGTGTATGGACCACCCTTAAGTATTTATTCTCTCAAAAGGGGTTGAATATGAGGCAAAAAAGATGATTGTAATTTCTGGTAGCATATGACTTTGATCTTGGGTATACGACAGGAACAAAGTTTCCAATGCTTTGAGTTGGAAGAAATAGAATGGAGTTGTATTATCCCCTATCTTGAGGCCCGAAGCTAAGCACTACAGATGTTGCAGTTATCCGTAGTATTAACTTCTGGTGACAAAATACGGTAATGTTAATTATCCATAATATCAGAAGCACATGAGTATGAAATAAAGTCAAAACATATTCTGTAAATAACTTTTCTGATTACATTTGAAATCAGTATTTCATATTGAGATACGCAATCCCAAAACGATTCCTAGGTTTTGATCATATATAATTATTATAAAATATGCCAAGATCGACATATGAAGATACCCCTTTGGATGATCAGTACTAAATAGACGATCATTTATAATACAGCATAGCAGAAATAAAACTAAATAGCTCTTATATAGCTAGCTCTGCCTTCTGCACTTCTCCGAAAGCTTATTCCCCTAACCTACTAACCAGAAAAACCTTAAATCTCAATCTGCTTAAATCATATTTTAAGCACCCAAGAGTTTAAGGGGAAAAAGATAAACTTTGAGTTAGAGATAAAGCTTGGTGTGAATAATACCATTACATCTTGGTTTACTGATATTAAGAGAGACCACACCTCTTGGCGGAATGGCTTTCCCCTCACTAATATCCTTTTAAAACTTTTGCAAATCGAAATCCTGCAATCAAACTGATTAAATCAATAATAGCAATATCATTTATGCACATAATCAGGTAATCAATGGACTATCTGTCCCCAAAATATAGTTTTGTTTGGCTAATTATTAGCCATTGATCGACTCGGGCCTATCAGACATACTCAATTATGTATCTGTTAGACACACCTCTGGACTAACTACCCTTAACTATCTTCTTCTAGGGTTACCTGAACTTAGTGGTTTTGTAGGCTCACCAATAACCCATTTTCTCTCTATATATTCCCTTATGTGTGTAACCTCATTTTAGTCTTACTATGACAAATCCCTACACATTGGAAATTTTGAATAATATTAGCTAAGCGCTTATTAGCTAAAGTATAGGGTGGGAACCTATACCACTCGATATTCTAACATCTGAGTCATTTACTTAGGGTTAACTACCCTATTAAGTTTTCCTTGAAAATATTTCTTTCAAATTGATTTAACCCTTTAAATCATATTTAAAAAAAAAACACTCTTTGCTTTACTCAAACATTATTTCCATGATATACATACCTTACACAAAACAATATATATCTATCCCTCCAAAGTAAGTTAGAAAATCCTTTTAACTTAAAAGCTCTCAATCGATGAAACTAAGGTAAACCATTCCCAACCTTTGCTTAAAAACTTTAAACAATACCTTTCGAACCCATTGAAAGTACCCCTTTCAAAATAATTTAACTACTATACCTTGTAACACTTGGCCAAAATGTCATAACATACCTTACAAAATCATTGAAGGAATCCCTTCAAAGGCTTTATAAAACTTATACATCCACAGTTCAAAACACTTTAAACTTGCCTTTCTAAAGCATTAGAAATCTTCCATTTAAAACACGAGTGAACCTTTCGAAAACAATGGGGGTATCTCATATACCTCTCGAAAGTATTAAAACTCCATGCTTAAAACAAACCTTACGAAAGCATTGGGTCCGAGTAAAATTTTGTCGAACATAGCTCCGAAACCTTTTAAAACCATTCGTTTATAAAGCATTGGGTTTAACTTCCAATATATCTAAGGGTCTCAAAAGAACTGGGATGAAAGCAATTCTTTCGAAAGCATTATTCCTAAGTAAAAGAAAGTGGATGATTTTGAAACCAACCCTTTCGAAAGCATGGAGAAGCGGCTTCAAAGTTTAACGCAAAAGAACCCATTCGAAGGCATTGATTTGAAAGGTTGAATGCAACATTAGGGTTTCGATGCCTTCGAATGCTTACTTTAAAAACAAAAGGCCGCAAAATCTTTCGAAAGCCCTTTTCTAAGACAAAGGCCCATTTGACTAAGTTGAAAGCTATTTCGTTTGAAAGCCTCATTTTGTAAGCAAAATAGTTTTGAGTTTATAAAGACCACTTCTACCCCCTCGGAAGCATGTCTCAATAGTATACCTTCTGTCTATCTCCAATCCACTATGGACCAAAGCATTGGTACCAAGTGTATTTGTGACGACCTGCCTTTCATTCCATCGAAAGATCCATCATCAATAAGAAAGAAAGAGGTAGAAATAGAATAGATAGAAGAAAGAAATAAACAATATCAGAATCTCACAGCGGAACGGAAACAAAATATAATATATCATATAACTATTACATAGTCTTTACATATCAGAGTCATACAGATTACAACATCATCACATTAGTCAGTTATAAAGACCTGTCTAATCCATTACATTTCAAATACAACAGATAAAGACACCACAGTGGAAATAGATAGATATATCTACTTCTGGATTGCTGCTCCAAGCTATCCAAACTCGTCAACCAAATCTTGATCACTTGGATACTTATAAAAATTTGAGTACCTAAGAATTTAAGAAAAACAGAAATAAACTCCAGGTCAGACATGGGTCTGGTGTGAGTAAACGGGATAAAGTTGTTTAACTTTAAAAATCATTTGAAAACAAAGATATCACGTAAGATTCCCCACACATAAACTGGGTAAGTTTTTACCTTACGCTAACCAAAACATTTGATAGGTAATCAAGTGATAATATAATAGGGTCTAGGGTTTTCAAATAAATATTCACATAGCTGAAATTGTTACTGTAGCGACCCGAAATTCCACTACCGGAAAATCGCATCACTAATTAAGAAAGAAAGGGATAGAAGAAGAAAAGAAAGAGAAGAAAGAGAAAACAACACATCAGAATCTCACAGCGGAACGATTTAAATATAATATAGAACATATACATAGTATTATATACATCAGAGTACACAACTAAACATCTCAATTTAGACAGTTATAACATTTCTGTCTAATACAATACAAGACATTACACAGCATAATACACAGCGGAAACTCTAACCATATATCTACACGCTGAAGCCTCCTGCTCCAAAGCTCCTCCAGAATTCGTCAAGAGATAACCTGAATCACTTGACTACTCATACATAATATGAGTACCCAAGAGTTTAATAAAACAGAAAATAAACACTCGGGTCAGACAGGGGTCTGGTGTGAGTAAACGGTTTAAGATTGCTTAACTTTAGAAAAACCTTTGAAAGAAAGGTATCACGTAAGACTTCCCACACATAAACATGGAAAAGTTTTTACCTTACGCTAACCAAAACATTTGATAGGAAATCCAGTGATATTATAATAGTGCCTAGGGTTTTCAAGTAAATATGAAATAGCCGAAATTGTTACATTCATTAAATTCCAGCTACTAGCCACAAAAGTGGGTAATACAAACAAAACCGTAGGGTCTCGTAGGGAAAATGGGTTTCCAACAATGGCAGGGCTACTGGGGTACCGCCCGTCACAGTACGTGGCCTAGATCACCGTACCGAGGATTACTCCCTTCATCCCCTGCAACACAAGACCGGGACCATTCCTTACTGAACAGTCCCGAACAAGACCACCCCGTAGTTGGCTGCAGACCAACTACCCACACAGCCGAAATATAAAGGGACCTCTAGACAGGGATGTATCTTGCCCTCCAGTGGGCGCGACCCACGAAGCCTTGCTGCACCTCCCCTGTTTTAGCCATTCCCGGTTGATGAGGCTTGAGGCTGCGATTACCTTTATAGGACCAATTATCTTAGAATGCTCATCGTCCACCTGACGATGTGCTGAAAGCATTCAATCCATACAAGTTCGTTCCGGGTTCGAACGAAACCGAAGGCACTATCTCGTTGCACTCATTTTGGAATCACCCTCAGAGTCAACGACCATAGCCCTTGCACTCTAATTCACCATCTCGAATCTATAAGCACTATTCCGTCAAACTCATTACGGAATCACCCACAGAGTTATACTGACGTATAGCCCTTACACTTCGAGTCTTCACTTGCTCCACTTGGATTAACGTCCAAACGTTTAATTGGAATCGATGTGGTTTTCGGATCCCAAATATGGAAAACCCGATCCCGGTCTCATCGAAACCAAACGCCATTTTAATGTCCAAGTTATTCTTAAGGGATTTAAACAATAGATATTCAGAAGTATCACTTAACATAAATGGATGTATTCACAACACAGATAGATAAGCATCTATTATAACATGCATCTATACATATCACAAAGCAGCATATATATCACAATCAGATATAGCATATACATATCATCATCCATCAATCAATGTCATCCAACAACAACCAATATCATTACTCATCCAATGATATATCATCCAATCATTAATCATTCATAAACAAGTTTGATTCAAACTTGATTAATTTAATTAATCCTTAAATTAAATTAATCCTTAATTAAACACTTGGATTATCTTCAATCCGACTTCCTATTTATTAATTAATTACAAATTAATTAATTATCATCACTTAATTACCCAACTCAATTAATCTTTCCTGATTAATTATCACCTAATTACTTTAAGTAATTATTACTTAATTACCAAATTAATTAATCATCCTGATTAATTACTCCAAATTATTCTAAGTAATTTCCTCTTAATTACTTTCTAAATTAATCAACCTTGATTAATTATTCTCTAATTATTCTGATAATTATTCCTTAATTATCTTTAATTAATTACACTTGATTAATAATTATTAATTAATCACATTGATTAATTACTTTTAATTAATCATACTTAGTTAATTACTTTTAATTAATCACCTTTGATTAATTACTTTAATTACATTTAGTAATTTAAAACTTAATTATAAATTAATTATTCTTAAATTATTAATTAACAATTAATTAATTATTTTCATTAATTAATGATTACTCATTAATTAAATTTCTTTCTTAATTAATTACTTTAACAAGTAATTAACCACCTAATTAATTACTCTTAATTCTTTAATTAATTAATCATTAATCAAATAATTTAAACCTTTAACTAATTATTAATTTAGTCTTTAATTAATAACTCAAGTGATTAACTCTTAATCACATTTACTTAATTACTTTTCATAAAGTAATTAACTCTTACTTAATTACCTTCTGAATTAATTTCTTATTTACTTTAATTACTTCCCTAAGTAATTAGATTAATCCAAAGTGATTATCTTAATTAATCATAAGTTAATTATTTAATTAACTATTTAACTAAATCATTTAAAATTAATTAAATGATTCTCAACTTATTATATTAAAAGATTCTTAATTAAGAAACCTTATCTTAATTAAATCATTTATTCATAATTAAAACTTGATAATTAAAAATAATTTAATTATCTCAATTATCTTTACAAATTTAATTATCTTTAATTAAATTAAATTCAAACTTACTAAAGATAATCTTTATTACAATTGATTATCAAATTCTAAATTATTAAACTTAATTTAAATAAATATAATGATTTAGAAATCAATTAAATTTAAACATATTTTAAATTGAACTTTGAAATCTTTAAAACCTTTCCCAAATTATTTATTAAAGTTTAAATACAAACTTTATTTTAAGATCCACTCATTTTATTTTAAAACTCCATATTTTAAAATATATAAACTTGTTTAAAACATAACTTAGAAAACAATTTCAATCTGAAAACTTATTCAACCTTTGTTTTTAAAAAACTTTATTTCTAAAAACAAATATTCTTTGAATTAACAACTTAAACATAAAGTTCTAAAACCTGACCCTCTGAATACTCGAGTAACTAGCAACAACCCGTGCCACACCCGAGTAAACAAGCAAAACAACCCGAGTCTTCCCTGTCTACCCCTTGCTTCGGGTTCCATCATACAAAACACGATGCCTGCTTCGAGTTCTTCACCATCTTCTCCCATTCAACCCAACAGCAACTGATACTTCACCACCGTGCAACGTGCACCGAGTTCCCCATCGCCAACGACCATCATTCCGACCGCGACAAGTCACGTTCAACCCCTCCATCCCAATGCTCAACCCAGAAATCCAAACACGATCGAAAATCGAAATACAACATTCGAACCCAAACAGTTCGAAGAATCCCTACCTGTAAACCACCACCGCCCGTCACTGCCTTCACCAGAGACCACGCCTTCATCACTGCAGCTTCATCTCACTTCCCCTCACCTCCCTAACCCCTCGCGATAGCCTCCAGATTGCCCACGAAGTCGCGATTTAAAGATGAACAGAGAAAGAAAGAACAGGAAGCAAAACCCTACATCAATCCATTCCCATCGATTTAAAAATTAGAAAAATACTTCTGCATTTTTCTGGTGAACTTCAACACCCCCTCTACCTCCATACTCAACCACGATGCTTGATTCTTCGGCTATCATCCAGAATCGGCCAAAAACCCCAAACTAGAAAATCCCAAAATGCTCACTGAATACTCCATTAGAAATTGTGATTCAAGTTCTAAAATTCATCATTTTCCATTTGCAATTCAATTGTGAAATCAAAACTTGAAATTGTTTTAATAAAATTTTGACCCAATTTCCATTTAACTGCAAATTTGAAGATTTTAAGCTAATCTTTCATTTTCAAAACCTATATCTATTTTTAGATAAGAAGTTGCATGATTATAAACAACTTTTGTTTACATATCATGGATCAATACGACTTCATTACTGAATTATTGATTTAGTTAAGAAGTCGAGCCTGTTAAATTACACAGAACACAAGTATGCTTACAGGCAAGACAGATACACCCCAATTCAAACATGTATTCAGATTTAAATCTAATATTCCATCAAACATTATGTTATCTAATCATAGAAACAGGTTGAGTCCAATGTTCAAACTGTTTTTAAAAGATTATTCACTCATATAATATCCCGGACAGAGAACAGATCATCATGCATTACTTATTCTTGAACAAGAAATCAACTATTTATATTTCAAACAGGCATAAATAAAAAATCAAGCAAATCATCATAATTATCTATACTTGAACAAGATGAAATTCAAGATTAGAACTGTTTTTTAAAATTTCATTTACTCACTTGTTTAATGCAGAGGACAGGTGCAGAGGACAGAGAACTTATTTCCAGGTTTTGAATTTTTTCCTTGCATGTTGATTTTACTGCTCGTTTCCAGTTTAGCTTGTTGATTAATGAATTGTTTTGTTTGATGAACCTGAATTGCATGTTGATTATTTACATCCTGATGCTTGATTGTCTTTATATCTTCAGATTCTTCAGATTGAAATTTCCAGATTTTTACAAACTTCTATTTTTTCCCATCTTTGTTTTGAACTTGCTTTTACAGGATTGATTTCCAGATTTTTTTGTTTTAACTGAAAATAAACTCTTCTTTACCATATTTTTAATTTTAAATTTTACTATTAAGAGAATATTGCCAATTGTCAACCCTATGTTCCAATTCCTTACACCTAAGCACATGTAATTACAAATGTCTTTTAATAAGCCCAAAATACTTACAAGTGTTATAATGCTTTTAATTAATATTTTTAAATGTCATTTTCCCTTTTATAAATTATTTTAAGCTTTGCATGAAATGTGTATATGTATTAATGTATTTTAATGCCTACTTATTGATTTTATTATGTAATATTTATATAATTGTAAAATGTTTTTATCTTATAAAAATAAACTTTAGACTTTAACAAGAATTTCAAAAGTAAATTCACATAGACAATTTTAAATAACTTATGTTTTTAATCAATTAAATTCTATCACTTGTTTATAAATTGAAAACTTAGTTTAATTCCTTATATAAATTTTTAAAACAATTTTATCTTATTAAAACAAAAGCTAAAATATATGTTTATAAAATAAGAAATTAACTTTATTATTTAAAATTTAAATTTCAAATATCATTTCAAAGACATTAAATCAAATTAACATTTCAAATTCAAAACTAAATATATTCAAGTTTGAAAACTATTATTAAATTCAAATTAATACAATCCCTATTTCAAATATATATATACAAATATATATACACCTTTCAAATAAAAACATTCTAACATTAAATTTATTAATTTTCAAATTAAATTTTAAAACAAATACCAAATCACAATATATACATTATAATTTGAATACAAAGTTCTATTACATTAAAGACTTCTTATTTACCAAAATAAATAATTTCAAATCAAATATTTATAAATTTCAAAAGAATTTAATCTTGCCAATTCATATAGTCAAGAAACTTATTAATAGATATTAACAAATTATTATCATTTATTTTTAGTATAAATTTAACTTGTCAATTTATAATATAAAATGATCAAATCAATTTAATTTTTATCAAAGATTATTAAATTGATATTGCTCAAAATTCCGGGTCGTCACATTCCTCCCCCCTTTAAAAGAATTTCGTCCCCGAAATTTAAAAGCAAAGATAATTTAATAACCCAGTTAAAGAATTTAAATTCCTATCAGAAAACAAACAATCAATCATAGCAACCAATTCAAACAAACAATTTATCTATTCAGAAAAATTCTGAATAGAACCTCCTAATATTATCTAGAGTTTTCCAGGCACCTATACTGGAATACTTGCTCTACAAATCTTAACTAACTACACTACTAAAACCAAGAACTCCCTCACCTGATTCTACAAATCTGAACAAGACATCAGACTAACTCAAAACCAGCACAACCACCAGATTTCTTCTGAACTGCTGATTTTATCACTCAAAGAATCATACACATATTCCTCAGAGATATGTGAAATACAATGAATTCCAGCTATCCAAACTGGCAACTCAATCCTGTAGTTCAAAATCAAATCTCTAGAGATCACAGATAAAACTCCAAATACCTTCAAAGCTAACTCTCCAGTTTTACCCATTCTTGTATCTCCTTTGATTGGATAAAACCAAATCAATATCCAAACTCTAATTGCACATTCCAAAATTTCACAATTCTTAACTGCACAACTCTTCAGATGCTCTGAGTCACCTCCAATATACCTGATCAGCCTAATCCTTGCTGATTACTTCAAGAAACAACAGCATCAACTTAAATCAAATCTCCAGGTCCTACTCAACAAAATGCCTTTCCAAAAATAATCTGCTGAAATCCATTCCACAGCTCTATACCATAAACATCAATGGACTTCAAACCTACATCTCATATCTGGCATAACCAAACAGTTGCACTTGACAACCTTGCCTTCAAATCTAGAAAATTCCTTCATACTTAAATTTCCAGTAGAAATTCCTTTACTGCGACATCCGGTTGTTCTATACTAGAATAATTCCCAACTTGCTTCCGCTGCACAACTCTGATCTAGAGCAAATAAGAATGCTATCGAAGAACACAAGCAAAAATCTTCCACCAAACACAGTTCATCCGACTCATAAAAATCTCAACGACCATTCCACTTGGTCAAAACATCTCAACAGAATCTCAACTTAGAATAAGATGATCAATCCAAAGAATCCTGAGCTGCCTTACCAAACTCTTCTCGCTCCAAGAGTCATCCCACTATAAGATTAGACCATCAATACTGCTCCTAGAAATCCAAGTTGATAAGAAATCTCAATCTCCGATTCAGGTAGACTTCTGAATTCCTCAAAAAAGTATCTAGAGAATCCCCTGACTACTAAAGCAGTCTATACCTTCATATGAGATATCTCAATCTCAAACCAAGAATACTCCAAGCTTCCCAAACAAATCGCAAGTCACTTTTGCGATCCTACTCAGTTCAGATTCCAAAGAACTGTCTCCCAACCAGAACAGCTTTTCCTTTCCAAGACCAATCTTCAAGAATGGCTCACCTATTAGAAACTGATAGATCCCTTCCAACAATTATCTCGCTTTGCTGAGCCTTCCAAAGAAAAATAAGCTTTCACTATCTGCCGGGTCTGCTGATAGTAGAATCCCAAAGATTACTGAATCATCGAAGAAACAGATCCACACTGCTGCTTCCAAACTTCACTTCAATGATACAGCTAAACCAAAGGTCTTCCTTAACCACAATCTCCTGAAACTCAAAACTATCATCCAATCTCATTAAAAATCCTTGAGATGAGTAAACATCTCCTCAAGAAACTCGGCTCCAAATCAAACACCAGCTACTTATCTTCTTAAGAAAACAATTGAGACCATGTCCGAAATGAGGTAACTCATCGACCTTAGTCTCCTTCTTCAATAAAGATAAGATACCCTTACTTGAGATCCAAAGAATCTCTAAACATCTGCATCTTCCTTGTAGAAGACATCAATGCTCTTCCAACACCATCTAAATCTGGCTCCAAAAGAAACATCATCAGAACCATCTGTGGATACTGCATCTCATCACATAGCTATTCCTTCTTGAAGCTATCAAGATACCATCATTTGCTTCTATTTAGCTGACAACTCAACTCTTGGAAATCCCGCTCACTCGAGAGCAAATCAACCTCACACTTCAAGAATATACTCTAATTCTTAAAAAAGACTTCCTCTGGACTCAAAGAAATCCTTTCTACAATCCACTAAATCTTATTCGAGACAGTATTGGGTCTACAATCTCGATAAACACATCTCCAACCACAACATATAAGCCTCAACCAATAGTGGTAGTCGTGTTCCACACACTCCTACCTTATCTACCTTTTATACCCTATGTTGGAAAATCCAAACAGATAACCCAACAGATTAGGTAGTTATATAAATATATATTTATATAAAAATTACAAGTACGCTCTCTCAAGATAGACACCACTTCATAGCCTAGGTATTCACTCAACCTAACGCTCCCCAAGAAAGACATACTTCAGAGCCTAGGTATTCACTCAGCCTAATGCTCTGATACCAGCTGTAGCGACCCGAAATTCCACTACCGGAAAATCGCATCACTAATTAAGAAAGAAAGGGATAGAAGAAGAAAAGAAAGAGATGAAAGAGAAAACAACACATCAGAATCTCACAGCGGAACGATTTAAATATAATATAGAACATATACATAGTATTATATACATCAGAGTACACAACTAAACATCTCAATTTAGACAGTTATAACATTTCTGTCTAATACAATACAAGACATTACACAGCATAATACACAGCGGAAACTCTAACCATATATCTACACGCTGAAGCCTCCTGCTCCAAAGCTCCTCCAGAATTCGTCAAGAGATAACCTGAATCACTTGACTACTCATACATAATATGAGTACCCAAGAGTTTAATAAAACAGAAAATAAACACTCGGGTCAGACAGGGGTCTGGTGTGAGTAAACGGTTTAAGATTGCTTAACTTTAGAAAAACCTTTGAAAGAAAGGTATCACGTAAGACTTCCCACACATAAACATGGAAAAGTTTTTACCTTACGCTAACCAAAACATTTGATAGGAAATCCAGTGATATTATAATAGTGCCTAGGGTTTTCAAGTAAATATGAAATAGCCGAAATTGTTACATTCATTAAATTCCAGCTACTAGCCACAAAAGTGGGTAATACAAACAAAACCGTAGGGTCTCGTAGGGAAAATGGGTTTCCAACAATGGCAGGGCTACTGGGGTACCGCCCGTCACAGTACGTGGCCTAGATCACCGTACCGAGGATTACTCCCTTCATCCCCTGCAACACAAGACCGGGACCATTCCTTACTGAACAGTCCCGAACAAGACCACCCCGTAGTTGGCTGCAGACCAACTACCCACACAGCCGAAATATAAAGGGACCTCTAGACAGGGATGTATCTTGCCCTCCAGTGGGCGCGACCCACGAAGCCTTGCTGCACCTCCCCTGTTTTAGCCATTCCCGGTTGATGAGGCTTGAGGCTGCGATTACCTTTATAGGACCAATTATCTTAGAATGCTCATCGTCCACCTGACGATGTGCTGAAAGCATTCAATCCATACAAGTTCGTTCCGGGTTCGAACGAAACCGAAGGCACTATCTCGTTGCACTCATTTTGGAATCACCCTCAGAGTCAACGACCATAGCCCTTGCACTCTAATTCACCATCTCGAATCTATAAGCACTATTCCGTCAAACTCATTACGGAATCACCCACAGAGTTATACTGACGTATAGCCCTTACACTTCGAGTCTTCACTTGCTCCACTTGGATTAACGTCCAAACGTTTAATTGGAATCGATGTGGTTTTCGGATCCCAAATATGGAAAACCCGATCCCGGTCTCATCGAAACCAAACGCCATTTTAATGTCCAAGTTATTCTTAAGGGATTTAAACAATAGATATTCAGAAGTATCACTTAACATAAATGGATGTATTCACAACACAGATAGATAAGCATCTATTATAACATGCATCTATACATATCACAAAGCAGCATATATATCACAATCAGATATAGCATATACATATCATCATCCATCAATCAATGTCATCCAACAACAACCAATATCATTACTCATCCAATGATATATCATCCAATCATTAATCATTCATAAACAAGTTTGATTCAAACTTGATTAATTTAATTAATCCTTAAATTAAATTAATCCTTAATTAAACACTTGGATTATCTTCAATCCGACTTCCTATTTATTAATTAATTACAAATTAATTAATTATCATCACTTAATTACCCAACTCAATTAATCTTTCCTGATTAATTATCACCTAATTACTTTAAGTAATTATTACTTAATTACCAAATTAATTAATCATCCTGATTAATTACTCCAAATTATTCTAAGTAATTTCCTCTTAATTACTTTCTAAATTAATCAACCTTGATTAATTATTCTCTAATTATTCTGATAATTATTCCTTAATTATCTTTAATTAATTACACTTGATTAATAATTATTAATTAATCACATTGATTAATTACTTTTAATTAATCATACTTAGTTAATTACTTTTAATTAATCACCTTTGATTAATTACTTTAATTACATTTAGTAATTTAAAACTTAATTATAAATTAATTATTCTTAAATTATTAATTAACAATTAATTAATTATTTTCATTAATTAATGATTACTCATTAATTAAATTTCTTTCTTAATTAATTACTTTAACAAGTAATTAACCACCTAATTAATTACTCTTAATTCTTTAATTAATTAATCATTAATCAAATAATTTAAACCTTTAACTAATTATTAATTTAGTCTTTAATTAATAACTCAAGTGATTAACTCTTAATCACATTTACTTAATTACTTTTCATAAAGTAATTAACTCTTACTTAATTACCTTCTGAATTAATTTCTTATTTACTTTAATTACTTCCCTAAGTAATTAGATTAATCCAAAGTGATTATCTTAATTAATCATAAGTTAATTATTTAATTAACTATTTAACTAAATCATTTAAAATTAATTAAATGATTCTCAACTTATTATATTAAAAGATTCTTAATTAAGAAACCTTATCTTAATTAAATCATTTATTCATAATTAAAACTTGATAATTAAAAATAATTTAATTATCTCAATTATCTTTACAAATTTAATTATCTTTAATTAAATTAAATTCAAACTTACTAAAGATAATCTTTATTACAATTGATTATCAAATTCTAAATTATTAAACTTAATTTAAATAAATATAATGATTTAGAAATCAATTAAATTTAAACATATTTTAAATTGAACTTTGAAATCTTTAAAACCTTTCCCAAATTATTTATTAAAGTTTAAATACAAACTTTATTTTAAGATCCACTCATTTTATTTTAAAACTCCATATTTTAAAATATATAAACTTGTTTAAAACATAACTTAGAAAACAATTTCAATCTGAAAACTTATTCAACCTTTGTTTTTAAAAAACTTTATTTCTAAAAACAAATATTCTTTGAATTAACAACTTAAACATAAAGTTCTAAAACCTGACCCTCTGAATACTCGAGTAACTAGCAACAACCCGTGCCACACCCGAGTAAACAAGCAAAACAACCCGAGTCTTCCCTGTCTACCCCTTGCTTCGGGTTCCATCATACAAAACACGATGCCTGCTTCGAGTTCTTCACCATCTTCTCCCATTCAACCCAACAGCAACTGATACTTCACCACCGTGCAACGTGCACCGAGTTCCCCATCGCCAACGACCATCATTCCGACCGCGACAAGTCACGTTCAACCCCTCCATCCCAATGCTCAACCCAGAAATCCAAACACGATCGAAAATCGAAATACAACATTCGAACCCAAACAGTTCGAAGAATCCCTACCTGTAAACCACCACCGCCCGTCACTGCCTTCACCAGAGACCACGCCTTCATCACTGCAGCTTCATCTCACTTCCCCTCACCTCCCTAACCCCTCGCGATAGCCTCCAGATTGCCCACGAAGTCGCGATTTAAAGATGAACAGAGAAAGAAAGAACAGGAAGCAAAACCCTACATCAATCCATTCCCATCGATTTAAAAATTAGAAAAATACTTCTGCATTTTTCTGGTGAACTTCAACACCCCCTCTACCTCCATACTCAACCACGATGCTTGATTCTTCGGCTATCATCCAGAATCGGCCAAAAACCCCAAACTAGAAAATCCCAAAATGCTCACTGAATACTCCATTAGAAATTGTGATTCAAGTTCTAAAATTCATCATTTTCCATTTGCAATTCAATTGTGAAATCAAAACTTGAAATTGTTTTAATAAAATTTTGACCCAATTTCCATTTAACTGCAAATTTGAAGATTTTAAGCTAATCTTTCATTTTCAAAACCTATATCTATTTTTAGATAAGAAGTTGCATGATTATAAACAACTTTTGTTTACATATCATGGATCAATACGACTTCATTACTGAATTATTGATTTAGTTAAGAAGTCGAGCCTGTTAAATTACACAGAACACAAGTATGCTTACAGGCAAGACAGATACACCCCAATTCAAACATGTATTCAGATTTAAATCTAATATTCCATCAAACATTATGTTATCTAATCATAGAAACAGGTTGAGTCCAATGTTCAAACTGTTTTTAAAAGATTATTCACTCATATAATATCCCGGACAGAGAACAGATCATCATGCATTACTTATTCTTGAACAAGAAATCAACTATTTATATTTCAAACAGGCATAAATAAAAAATCAAGCAAATCATCATAATTATCTATACTTGAACAAGATGAAATTCAAGATTAGAACTGTTTTTAAAATTTCATTTACTCACTTGTTTAATGCAGAGGACAGGTGCAGAGGACAGAGAACTTATTTCCAGGTTTTGAATTTTTTCCTTGCATGTTGATTTTACTGCTCGTTTCCAGTTTAGCTTGTTGATTAATGAATTGTTTTGTTTGATGAACCTGAATTGCATGTTGATTATTTACATCCTGATGCTTGATTGTCTTTATATCTTCAGATTCTTCAGATTGAAATTTCCAGATTTTTACAAACTTCTATTTTTTCCCATCTTTGTTTTGAACTTGCTTTTACAGGATTGATTTCCAGATTTTTTTGTTTTAACTGAAAATAAACTCTTCTTTACCATATTTTTAATTTTAAATTTTACTATTAAGAGAATATTGCCAATTGTCAACCCTATGTTCCAATTCCTTACACCTAAGCACATGTAATTACAAATGTCTTTTAATAAGCCCAAAATACTTACAAGTGTTATAATGCTTTTAATTAATATTTTTAAATGTCATTTTCCCTTTTATAAATTATTTTAAGCTTTGCATGAAATGTGTATATGTATTAATGTATTTTAATGCCTACTTATTGATTTTATTATGTAATATTTATATAATTGTAAAATGTTTTTATCTTATAAAAATAAACTTTAGACTTTAACAAGAATTTCAAAAGTAAATTCACATAGACAATTTTAAATAACTTATGTTTTTAATCAATTAAATTCTATCACTTGTTTATAAATTGAAAACTTAGTTTAATTCCTTATATAAATTTTTAAAACAATTTTATCTTATTAAAACAAAAGCTAAAATATATGTTTATAAAATAAGAAATTAACTTTATTATTTAAAATTTAAATTTCAAATATCATTTCAAAGACATTAAATCAAATTAACATTTCAAATTCAAAACTAAATATATTCAAGTTTGAAAACTATTATTAAATTCAAATTAATACAATCCCTATTTCAAATATATATATACAAATATATATACACCTTTCAAATAAAAACATTCTAACATTAAATTTATTAATTTTCAAATTAAATTTTAAAACAAATACCAAATCACAATATATAAATTATAATTTGAATACAAAGTTCTATTACATTAAAGACTTCTTATTTACCAAAATAAATAATTTCAAATCAAATATTTATAAATTTCAAAAGAATTTAATCTTGCCAATTCATATAGTCAAGAAACTTATTAATAGATATTAACAAATTATTATCATTTATTTTTAGTATAAATTTAACTTGTCAATTTATAATATAAAATGATCAAATCAATTTAATTTTTATCAAAGATTATTAAATTGATATTGCTCAAAATTCCGGGTCGTCACAGTTACATGATTAAATTCCAGCATACTAGCCACGAAGTGGGTTATACAATCAAAACCGTAAAGGTACATGGGGATAATGAGTTTCCATCAATGGCAAGGCTACAGGGGTACTGCCCGTCAGAGAACGAGGTCTAGATCACCTACTGAGGATCCACCCTAAATCTCCTGCAACACAAGGCCGGAACCATCCCTTACTGGACAGCCCCAAATAAGTCAACCCCGCGGTTGTAGCTAGTAATCGCCCACACAGGCGAATAAAAATGGACTCTAGTTAGGGGAAGACCTTATCCTACTTGAGCGCGACTCACTTAGCCTTGCTACACTTCCCCTGTTTTAGCCATTCCCGGTTGATGAGGCTTGAGGCTACGATTACCTTTATAGAACACATCTATCTTAGAATGCTCATCATCCTCCTGGAGATGTTCTGAAAGCATTCAATCCATACAAGTTCGTTCCGGGTTCGAACGAAACCGAAGGCATTATCTCGTTACACTCATTTTGGAATCACACTCAGAGTTAACGACAATAACCCTTGCACTCTGAAACTCCATCTCGAACCTAAAAGCACTATCTCCGTTATACTCATATTGGAATCACCCTCAAAGTTTTGAGTAAAAATAGTTCTTACACTTCGAGTCTTCCACTTGATCTTCACTTGAATTCACGGCCTAACGTTTAACTTGGATCGATATGGTTTTTGGATAATCAAATCTAATGTCCGATCCCGGTCTCATCGAAATCCAAACGTTTCTTAAAGGCCAAGTTGATTTAAAGTTTAAACAGTTTAATTCAATTCACCACTTTAAATTCACATATCTTCATTCACAGATAAATATTACACATTTATCACAAATATATCCCATATCACATTACAGAATATCATAGAATATCATCTAATAGATATTAACCAATCCAGACATTTTACAAACAATCATCCACAAACAGGGATTATTAATCCATATCATAATTAATTTAATTAACTTAAATTAAATTAATTACTTAAGAATTAATCACCTAATCCTGCTTAATCATTAATTAATTAATTAATTACAAACCATTTAATTAATTAATCACACCTTAATTACCTTGTCAATTAATTAATTAATTAATCTCTAATCACAAATTAATTATCCTTTAACTATTAATTATTAACCTTAATTATTAATTAATATCCCTCAATACAAATTAATTAATCCATAATTGCTTTATAATCAACTAATTAATCTTTAATTAACTAATTAAGTATCCTTGAATTATTAAAATCTTAATTATTAATTAACAAAACTTAATTACAAATTAATTAATCCATAATTTCCAGGTAATCAATCCTTAATTAACAGTTAACAAAACCTTAATTAATCTTTAATTACAGAATAATTTTCCTTTAATTATTAATTAATAAAACCTAATTATTTATTAATAAAACTTAATTACAAATTAAGAACCTCTTAATTTCTAGTTAATTAATCTTTAATTACTTAATTATCTACTCTCTAATTACTTAACTAATCAATCTTAATTACTTAGTTAATTAATTCTTAATTACACTTAATTACTTAATTAATTAATTTCTAATCATTAATTAATAATATTTAATTATCTAATTAATGATATTTAAGTAAAAATTAATTAACCTTTAAATTAATTAACTTTTAATCCTTAATTATTAATTTATAAATCCCTTAATTATTCATTAATTAAATCAATGAATTACTCTTAATTAATCCTTTATCATTAATTAATCAAATTAATCAATTATACTTAATTTCCTTAATTAACTTAATTAATCTCAGGACATTAAAACCTTAATTATCTTAAGATAAAATATTATTTTATTAATGCCTTAACATAATTACACCATTTTATCTTTATAATTAACTTTACTTAATTAAATCATTAATTAAGTTTTTAAAATAAAATAATCATTTAAATTGATAAATCGAAGTTAACAAAACATAACTTCCTTTAAATAACTGAAACATTAATAGTTTTAAAACTAATTTAAATTTAAATTTAAAAATTTTCTTTTAAAAAAACCTTTAAAATTTCATTTCTAACTCAAATTTTAAAATAACTTTAAACTTTACTGAGCAAAATTTAAATTAATCAAATTTCAAAACTTTTTAACCAAATGTTAAAGAAACAATTATTATATATAAAGTAAATTTATATAAGAAGGTTTAAACTAAATTTAATTTTAAATTTCAAAACTTAGATTTTAAAACTTTTTTTTAAATCTGCTCAACACTTGCTTCGGGTTCCACCCGAAGACCACTCAGGTCTTGCCCCGGGTAAAAACCTATCTTCTTTTTTTCTTTTCTTTTTTACTTTACTCAATCACCCCGAGATGATGCAGTGACCCAGAATCCGACCTCAACCCAAACTAGGGTTAAAAACTTCCTCGACCCACCGCCGCTGCCACGGTGATCTGGAACTCCACCAGATTATTTTGTTGAAACCACATGACATCCTTCTACCTCCAGCCAAATTCCCGACCTCCCAAGATCCTTCGGCCATCAGCAATTGCTCAGAAACCAAATTCCGATCATCCTCGAAATGGACGTTCACCACAATGCTAAAAATTATGATTTTTGTTTTAAAAATACTAACTTTCGAAGTAGATTCAATTTATAATCCTGAAAAGCAAATTAAAATGATTGATTTTAACATGTTTAAAAGAATTTCTACTGTCTTCCATTTCCCAAATAAACTTCTAAATATTTTTTACGTAGATTCATTTTTAAAACTAAATCTATGTCTAAATAAACATTTATTGTTTGAAAACTAAACCCTATCGAAAATCAGAGGAAGAGAAAATGAATTTTTTTGTCTAAACTAAAAAATTCGGTAACAAGAACAGGGAAGAACAATATAACTCTGACATGCACACCTGAAAACAATCATATATATACACACGCATACAGATACTACACTTATATATACACACATACAGAGCATCATCATCACAGTAATTTCACAAGCAACAATCATTTTCCTACTTAACTTTTTAATTAAAATATTTACTCACAAGTTTTGAAAAGATGAACAGAGCCTGTATTTTGAAATCTGGACATGCTTTGAATTGCTGTGATCTTGTTTATAATCTGCAATGCTTAGTTACTGCTTTTGTTTTAAACAATGGAAATTTGAATGCTTTAAGACTTTGATTGATGCAAGTTGAAGCTTGATTAAATAGAAACATGAGTTTCTTTGATTTTGGGTTGAAGCTTTGAAACTTGATTTTTTATTACAGGCTTTTGAAAAGATTACAGGTTTGGCTTCTGATTTGAAAAATGTTTATAGGGTTTGATTTGTTCTGGTGATTGCTTTACAGGTTAAGTTTCTTTGTTTTGGAAATGAAGATGGGAAAAAGAAATGTAGGAGAAGATGAATGTTTATGTAGTGTTTAATTATAATTTAATAAAATTTAAAATAAATAAATTAAAAGGATGACACTTGTTCAAATTAACTACATTTGTCAAATACCATTATAATCTCATTACACAAGTTAACAATAAGCTTCATAATTAAACGGTTGTATTTATTCATTTTTTATTGTTTTTAAATGATTTTAAAAGCTTTTATATTAATTTTTCGAATTAATAAGTACTTTTTAATAAATTTATAAATGCTTTTCTTAATTTTAGATAAATAAAATCCTTTAAAGAAAATAGAATAAAAATATCTAATTCATTTTTAAATGTTAATATAAAAAATTTTGTATTTATTTTACTATTTAATAAATACATTCATAATTTCTATAAATAAATTCTTTAAGTAAAAACAATATAAAACAAATTAGATTGTAAATAAAAACCTTATTATTATATTTTAAAATGTACAACTTTTAAATCCAAATTTAAATTCAAATTCATTTAAAAATCCAATTCAAAATCAAGTTAAACATATATATATATATATATATATATATATATATATATATATATAAACAAACACATTATTAAATAGTTATTCTATTTATAAAACAACACCAATTATATTTGTAAATAATTATATCATTTAAAATCTACTTATAAATATATTTAAAAACATCACATTATATTGTTTAAAATAACAATTTTACCAATTTTAAGTAATTAATTCAGAGATTATCACATTTTAGATTTCTTGAAATTCCGGGATATCGCATTCTCCCCCCTTAAAAGAATTTCGTCCCCGAAATTTAAAACAAAGATAATGCAAAAACTTTATTTATTTCAACAATCCAAGCATACAAATCAATCATATACTATCAACCAAACAACCAATTCGTCCAAACAAACAATTTATTTGAACAAACAATTCATTCAACAAACAATTCTAGCTATCCGGACACAGATCCGGATAAGCTTTCTTAAAACTATACAGAGTTTCCCAAAACGAACTCTGGAATCCTCATTCTACAAAACCTTAACTAGCTATACCACTATGATTCAGAGCTTCCTCTCACCCCGATCTATAAATTTGAACCAAATATCAGACCACACTTAAAACTTGCTCAACTATCAGATCCATCTGAACTGCAGATCCCAACAAAGATGGATCGTTCAAGTATTTCCTCAGATGAGATACGTGAAAAACATTGTGAATTCCAGCCATCTGGAGTGCAATTCAATCCTGTAGACCGCAACACCAAATCTCTCGAGCACTCGGAATAGACCAATATACCTTGGAGCAAGTTTTCCCATCTTTTCAAATCTTATCTCTCCTTGAATCAAGAAACTTGGACAAAGACTAAATCTCCTATCTCAGATTCCAAATGTCTTTGTCTCTTATCCATATATCTCTTCTGGCGATCCTGCGTTGCTCTCAAACTCCTTCTTGATAAGCTCCACCTCCGCAGATGCCTCTCGGATCAAAACTGGACCAAGAACAAAACGATCTCTCGACTCTACCGAATAGAATGGGAATTTACAAGGTCCTCCAAACAAAGCTTCATAGGGTGCCATCTTGATACTTGCCTGATAATAATTATTGTACGAGATTCCACTAAACACAGATGGTCCACCCAAAATCCATCAAAATCCAAAACACAAGCCCTTAGCATCTTTGAGAATTCTACTCAGCCTTTACATATGTCCATCACCTGAGATGATAGGCTGTACTCAAACTCAATCTCGTACCCAAAGCTGATCGGAAAGCCTCCTAAAATCCGCTGGAAAAGATAGGATTACGATCGCTAACAATGCTGACTGTAACACCATGCAGTCGGACAAACTCTTTCAAGAAAACTCAGCCAAAGATGCTACAGTGCAGGTTGCCTTAACTGGAATAAGATGGGTGTTCTTAGTCAATCGGTCTACAATTACCCATATTCCTTTATTTCCCTTCCTGGTCCTTGGAAAACCGTCGACGAAATCCAAAGAAATCATTTCCCACTCCCACTTCCAACTTCCAAAGGCTGCAACAAACCGGCGGTCTTCTACTGATCACCTTCACCTGTTGAAAGATCGCACATCCATTGACGAAAGCATCTACATCCTTCTTCATACTCGGTTGCCAGAAGACTCTCTTCACATCCTTATACATCTCTGAAATCCTTGGGTGGATACTCAACCTGGAGCGATGACTCTTTGACAGAACTTGCTTCAAATACCAGAAATTCGGAACACAAATCCTTCCGTTGATCCTCAATGTTCCTTGGTCATCAATCTCAAAACTAGAACACTGACCATTTTTGACTCAATCCATCCACCCCTGGCACACACAAATGTCCGTGTAGATCTCAACCTTACTCTTGCCATCAAGAAAAGCTAGAACAGACGCACTGGTCAGCCTTAACTCTGCTCCTTTCCAGGTCAACTTGGTTAAGTGCAAAAAATCTTAGAATAGTCCTTGATAAAGTTCCTATAGTACCCTGCCAAATCCAGAAAATTGTAGACTTTTGTCGGAGTCTGCGGCTGCTTCCACTCCTGAATAGTAGCTACCTTGTTTGGATCTATAGAAATACCCTCACCGGATACAATATGCCTTAAAAATCTGACTTCTGATTTCCAAAAATGGCATTTTGAAAACTTAACCTTCTGAACATGCCTCCTCAAAGTCTCTAATACTATTCCAAATGCCGCTTGTGCTCCTCTTCAGACTTGGAGTAGACAAGAATATCATTGATTAACTCAAGAACAAACTTACTCAACACATCCCAGAATACTTGATTCATCAAATCCACACGAAACCTCAAAGACTCATCCGACTTGGTCACAAAGACAACAACTGAACTTTAACTGGAAAAACTAGGCCAGATCAAACCTTTCTCTAAGAAATCTCGGGTCTGCTCCTCCAATTCTTCTCTCTCCTTTGGCACCATCCTTCTACTAGGTTGAACAATAGGTACTGCTCTCGGAACTAAGACAATCCGAAACTCGATCTCTCGATGAGGACAAACCTTTCACTCTTCGAAAACATCCAAAAATTCTCCGACCACCTCGATGGACTCTACGCCTTCTGGAGATGCCTCGACTCCATGCAAAAGATTGCTCAAATGAACTCTGGAATCATCGCTAGTCAGTTTTGCGATCCTACCCAACTCAGTCTCCAAAGACACAATCCTCACTTCACACATCAAGACAGCCTTATACTAATCCAACCATCCATACCCAGAATAAGATCAAATTCTTTGAAGTCCAATACAAATGGGTCACAAGAAAACTATGGGGAGATAAGAAAATCTTAAGCTTCCACAGATCTTACCTAACTTGGTTTCTCCACCTATAGTATTAGATACAAAGATAGGACAGTCAACCAAACAAAGAGAAAGATGAAACTTCTCTAGAACTCATGTTGGAAACCCGAATAGATATCCAACACATTTAGATTGGCATATAGTTATATAAAAATTACAATTGCGTGCTCTCAAGATAGATACAACTCCAAAGCCTAGGTATTATCTCAACCTATGCTCCGATACCAAGTGTGAAGACCTGCCTTTCATTCCACCGAAAGATGCATCATCAATAAGAAAGAAAGAGTTAGAAATAGAATAAATAGAAGAAAGAACTAAACAATATTAGAATCTCACAGCGGAACGGAAAAAAATAATAATATATCACATAACTATAACATAGTCTTTACATATCAGAGTCACACAGATTACAACATAATCACATTAGATAGTTATAAAGACCTGTCTAATCCATTACATTTCAAATACAACAGATAAAGACACCACAACAGAAATAGATAGATATAGCTAGGTATGGACTCTTTCTCTAAGCTATCCAAATTCGTCAAGCAAAGCATGATCACTTGGCTACTCATAAAAATTTGAGTATCCAAGAGTTTAAGAAAAACAGAAATAAACTCCGGGTCAGACATGGGTCTGGTGTGAGTAAACGGGTTAAAGTTGTTTAACTTTAAAAATCATTTGAAAACAAAGATATCACGTAAGACTCCCCACATATAAACATGGGTAAGTTTTTACCTTATGCTAACCAAAACATTTGATAGGAAATCTAGTGATATTATAATAGGGTCTAGGGTTTTCAAATAAATATTCACATAGCTGAAATTGTTACATGATTAAATTCCAGCATACAAGCCACTAAGTGGGTTATACAGTCAAAACCGTAAAGGCACTTAGGGATAATGAGTTTCCATCAATGGCAAGGCTACTGGGGTAACTCCCGTCACAGTACGTGGTCTAGATTACTGTATCGAGGATCCACCCTAAATCCCCTGCAACACAAGGCTGGAACCATCCCTTACTGGACAGTCCCGAATAAGTCAACCCCACGGTTGTAGCTAGTAGCCGCCCACACAGCCGAATAAAAGGGACTCTAGACAGGGGAAGACCTTATCCTACTTGAGCGCGACTCACTTAGTCTTACTACACCTCCCATGTTTTAGCCATTCCCGGTTGATGAGGCTTGAGGCTACGATTACCTTTATAGAACACATCTATCTTAGAATGATCATCGTCCTCCTGACAATGTTCTGAAGCATTCAGTCCATACAAGTTCGTCCCAGGTTCAAACGAAACCGAAGGCATTACCTCATTACACTCATTTTGGGATCACCTCAGAGTTAACGACAATAACCCTTGCACTCTGAAACTCCATCTCGAACCTGAAAGCACCATCCTCGTTATACTCGTATTGGAATCACCCTTAGAGTTTTACAAAAAATAGTTCTTACACTTCGAGTTTTCAACTAGATCTTCACTTGAATTCATGACCTAATGTTTAACTTGGATCGATGTGGTTTTTGAATAATCAAATCTGATATCCGATCCCTATCTCATCGAAATCCAAACCTTCCTTAAAGGACAAATTCTTTTAAAGTTTAAACAATTCAATTCAATTCAATACTTTGAATTCACACAACATCATTCACAGATAAATATTACACATTTATCATAGATATATCCCATATCACATCATAGAAAATCATCCAATAGATATTAACCAATCCAGACATTTTACAAACAATCATCCACAAATAGGAATTATTAATCCATATTATAATTAATTTAATTAACTTAAATTAAATTAATTACTTAAGAATTAATCACCTAATCCTGCTTAATCAATCATTAAATAATTAATTACAAACCATTTAATTAATTAATCACGCCTTAATTACCTTGTCAATCAGTTAATTAATCTCTAATCACAGATTAATTATCCTTTTACTATTAATTAATAAACCTTAATTACAATTAATATCCCTCAATACAAATTAATTAATCCATAATTAATTTATAAACAATTAATTAATCTTTAATTAACTAATTAAGTATCCCTTAATTATTAATTAACCTTAATTATTAATTAACAAAACTTAATTACAAATTAATTTTTCCACAATTTCCAGTTATTCAATCCTTAATTAACAGTTAACAAAACCTTAATTAATCTTTAATTACAGATTAATTATCATTTAATTATTAATTAATAAAACCTAATTATTAATTAATAAAACTTAATTACAAATTAAGTACCTCTTAATTTCTAGTTAATTAATCTTTAATTGCTTAATTATCTACTCTCTAATTACTTAATTAATCAATTTTAATTACTTAATTAATTAATTCTTAATTGCACCTAATTACATTTATTTACTTAATTAATTAATTTGTAATCATTAATTAATAATCTCTAATTATCTAATTAATGATCTTTAATTAAATATTAATTAACCTTTAAATTAATTAACTTTTAGTCCTTAATTATTAATTTATAAATCCTTAATTATTCATTAATTAAATCAATTAATTACTCCTAATTAATTTCTTAATTAATCCTTATCATAAATTAATCAAATTAATTAATTATACTTAATTTCCTTAATTAACTTAATTAATCTCAAGACATTAAAACCTTAAGTATCTTAAGATAAAATATTATCTTATTAATGCCTTAATTACCCTTAACATAATTACACCATTTTATCTTTATAATTAACTTTACTTAATTAAATCATTAATTAAGTTTTTAAAATAAAATAATCATTTAAATTGATAAATTAAAGTTAACAAAACATAACTTCCTTTAAATACCTAAAACATTAATAGTTTTAAAACTAATTTCAGTTTAAATTTAAAAAATTTCTTGCATAAAAACCTTTAAAATTTCATTTCTAACTCAAATTTTAAAACAACTTTAAACTATACTTAACAAAATTTAAATTAAACAAACTTCAAAACTTCTTAACGAAATGTTAAAGAAACAATTATTATATATAAAGTAAATTTATATAAGAAGGTTTAAACTAAATTTAATTTTAAATTTCAAAACTTAGATTTTAAAACTTTTTTTTTTAAATTTGCTCAACACTTGCTTCGGGTTCCACCCGAAGACCACTCGGGTCTTGCCCCGAGTAAAAACCTATCTTTTTTTTACTTAGTTTATTTTTGAGTTAAAACCTACTAGTATAACACTCAGAAGTACTCGAGTATAAATTCGAGGCACTATTTCCAAATACCCGATCCTACCTTCGAGACTAAACCACAACCAAACAACCAACACCAAAATCTTCACCATGCACGTGCACCATCGGTCAAGGCTATTCCAACCATTAACGACACCTTCATCTCGTCGATGAACACCCCTACAAGCAACCCCGACCACTCAAACATCCACACAAGCTCATGATCAAAATCGAGCAATACATATGAAACTGGAAACCAAACCATCACCAGAAAAACTCCTCGAATCCACATCTTCGATCACCGGAGCAGATGCAACTCCGGCCACGCCTTGCCTAGCATCCACACCACCTTTTCCTAAAGTCTCCAACCACTCGATCACCCAAAGACGATGCAGTGACCCAGAATCCGACCTCAACCCAAACTAGGGTTAAAAACTTTCTCAACCCACCGCCGCTGCCACGGTGATATGGAACTCCACCAGATAATTTTGCTGAAACCACATGACATCTTTCTACCTCCAGCTAAATTCCCAACCTCCCAAGATAATTCGGCCATCAACAATTTCTCAGAAATCATATATCGGTCATCCCTGAAATGGACATTTACCACAATGCTAAAAATTGTGATTTTTGTTTTAAAAATACTAACTTTCGAAGTAGATTCAATTTATAATCCTAAAAAAGCTAACTAAAATGATTGATTTTAACATGTTTAAAAGAATTTCTACTGTCTTCTATTTCCCAGATAAACTTCTAATTATTTTTACTTAAATTCATTTTTAAAATTAAATCTATGTCTAAACAAACATTTATTGTTTGAAAACTAAACCCTAGCGAAAATCAGAGGAAGAGAAAATGAATTTTTGGTCTGAACTTAAAAATTCTATAACAAGAACAGGGAAGAACAATATAACTCTGCCATGCACGCCTGAACACAATCATGTACACACACACACACACACATGCAGAGCATCATCATCACAGAAATTTCATAAGAAACAATCATTTTCCTACTTAACTTTTTAATTAAAATGTTTACTCACAAGTTTTGAAAAGATGAACAGAGCCTGTATTTTGAAATCTGGGCATGCTTTAAATTGCTGTGATCTTGTTTTTAATTTGAAATGCTTTGTTACTTCTTTTGTTTTAAACACTGGAAATTTGAATGCTTTAAGACTTTGATTGATGCAGGTTGAAGCTTGATTAACTAGAAACATGAGTTGCTTTGATTTTGGGTTGAAGCTTTGAAACTTGATTTAATTACAGGTTTTTGAAAAGATTACAGGTTTGGCTTCTGATTTGAAAAATGTTTACAGGGTTTGGTTTGTTCTGGAGACTGCTTTACAGGTTGAGTTTCTTTGTTTTTGGAAATGAAGATGGGAAAAAGAAATGAAGGAGAAGATGAATGTTTATGTAGTGTTTAATTATGATTTATTAAAATTAAAGAAAAAGAAAATAAAAAGGATGACACTTGTTCAAATTAACTACATTTGTCAAATACCATTATAACTCATTACACATGTTAACAATAAGCTTCATAATTAAAAACTTGTATTTGTTCATTTTATTATTATTTTTAAATGATTTTAAAATCTTTTACATTAATTTTCCTAATTAATAAGTACTTTTTAATAAATTTATAATTGCTTTTCTTAATTTTAGATAAATTAAATCCTTTAAAGAAAATAGAATAAAAACCAATTATTCTAAATAAATATATCTAATTCATTTTTAAATGTTAATATAAAACTTTTATATTTATTTTACTATTTAATAAATATATTCATAATTTATATAAATAAATTCCTTAAGTAAAAACAATATAGAACAAATTATATTCTAAATAAAAACCTTATTCATATATTTTAAAATATACGTCTTTCAAATCCAAATTTAATTCCAAATTTAAATTTAAATTCAATTAAAAATCCAATTCAAAATCAACTTAAACATATATATCCAATTAAAAATCAATTTAAACTTATATATATAAACAAACACATTATTAAATAGTTATTCTATTTATAAAACAACACCAATTAAATTTGTAAATAATTTTTCCATTTAAAAATCTATTTATAATTATATTTAAGAACATCACGTAATATTGTTTAAAATAACAATTTTACCAATTTTAAATAATTAATTAAGCGATTATCACATTTTAAATTTCTTGAAATTCCGGGATATCACAGTATTTGTTTTGACGAGGTTGGAGGCAGTAGCAAGGTGTTGAAAGGTGGCTGCCGAAAGTAGCGAAGTAACAATCCTTTACAAAACTGGGTTTTAATTTTTTAAAGTAGTATCTTTCCAAATAACTTTCCTTATTTGTCAACATATAATTGGTTGCCAATTCTTTTTCAAAATCTTTTTTAAAAGTGTTGTCTAATTAATAATAATTTAAAACATTTAGCAAATTACCCCTTCTCCTTTCATAAACATATAAAAAATTTAAGTCCCATACCTTAAATAATTTTATATCTTTAATAAAATACTAATTCTCTAAAAATTCACGTACATCTCTTTTAATATTTTTTTCTAACATATATAAATTTGTGACATAAAACTAACATAATTGAAATTAAATTTAAATCCAATTTAACCATTTTCTTTACTAGAAAATTCATAGTAAATCCACAACTTAGAAAATTATGAAACTTGAAATCCATCTCTAAAATAATATATCTGACCTTATATCAAAATCCCAAGCCAGTTGGACTTCATTTAATAGGTTTTCCAAATTAATTATTGTCATAAAATCTAAACGAAATAGCAGAAATCATCAACAAGCATATATTTCCCTATAAACAATCAAAATATGGAAATATTCTTGCAAAATAAATTCGATCTTATCTAGAAACCTAAAATAATAAAAAACGAGTTGTGATCTATTATTCACCTTAGCTTGATTGTTAAGAAGGTTGTGATTTGCCCTTGAATTAATTTGATTAAGCTTCTTTTTAGAATTCTTTCTCAACTTCCACTTGTTTACTTCTAATGGTGGCCGACCAAGCTCTATATTTTATTTCGCTTATGAATGTTGTAAATGAAATTGGAAGGGTTTAGGGTATAAGAGCATAACAAATTCCTATTTTTCCCCTATCCTATTATCTTTAGTTATTTCATTTAAATTTTCATTTGTTCATTCATTCTTAAGGCATGACTACCTTACACGTATACAAATCTCAAACTCTTAACTACTTTCATCTTTACATAATTCTATTTAATTTATCTAATTAAATCTCCTAAATAATGTTATTTCAAATTAGGGGTGTTACGTACTTCTCTCCTTAAAGAATTTCGTCCTCGAAATTACGGTAAGGTACTCATAAAATTATAAAGGCAAAACATACCATGAAACAAGCCAAGATAAGTATCTCTAATCCTGCTCTCTGTTTCCCATGTGCTGTCTCTCTTGTCATCACCCCACTGGACTTTGACTAATCTGACTATCATGTTCCTTATTCTCTTTTCATTCTCGCGACTATACGAATTAGTTTTTTGACTATAGTCATATCTGATTCTACCACTATATCGTCCAACATAGTCAGTGCAATAGTAATTTCTGGGTCTTGAATACATTTCCTTAGATGAGATATATGAAAATCATTGTGGACTCCGGCCAAGCTGCTCTGTAACTGTACTTTATATGCGAGTTTTTCGATCCTTTCTATAATAGAAAATGGTCCAATGAATCTTGGTGCCAATTTTTCCGATTTCCCAAATCTGATTCCACTTTTCACCGGTGATACCTTGATGAATACATGATCTCCAACTGAGAACTTCAAGTCTTTCCATCTCTTATCAGCATAATCTTCTTCCTAGACCGAGTTTCCTTCATTCTAGCTTGAATTAACTTAATCTTTTCTGTAACTTCCTTGATCAAATCTAGACCAAGAATTAACCTGTCGCTGGTCTCTAACCAACAAATGGGAGATTTGCATGGCCTTTCATACAAAGCTTCAAACGATGCCATCCTATACTATCCTGATAATTGTTGTTATATAAAAACTCGACTAAGTGTAGGTCGTCTTTCCCTGATCCCCCAATATCCAATACACAAGCTCTTGACAAATCTTTGAGTACCATATTGACTCTCTCTGTCTGTCCATCAGTTTGAGGGTGATATGCGGTACTCATACCTTGAGTTTGGTACCTAGCATCTCCTATAGGCTCTTCCAGAATTCACTGGTAAACAAAGCATTTCTACCACTGACTATACTATTAGGCATCCCATGCACTATTACTATGTTCTTCATGAACAACTTAGCTAAAATACGTGCCATTCTGGTTGACATAATTGGAATGAAATGGGCACTCTTGGTCAACCTGCCCACTACAACGCATATACTTTCATTTCGTCGATTCGACTTTGGTAACCCATCGATAAAATCCATTGAGATGGAATCCCTTTTCCAAACCAGAACATTCAAAGGATGAAGTAACCCACTTGATTTCTAATGCTCGGCCTTTACTTATTGATAGTTTAAACACTGCTTCACCCATAAGACTTCATCCAATTTCATGCCTTCTTGGAATAAACTCTTTTTCATATCCTGATATATCTTAGCTTCTCCCGAACGAATGGTGAATTTCAAACGATGGCATTCTCTAAAAACTTCCTTTCTAATTTTTCCCACATTTGGAAAACATAGTCATCCTTTTTTCCTTAGCCATCCATTATGGTCAAGACTGAAATCTTTCAAATCATTTCTCTTCATTCCATACCTTAACTTTCTGATCCATTCAGCTAATAATGGATCCTCTCCTTGCTTAGAAGCAATCCTTTCGATCATTACTGGTCAAAGTAAATATTACAACATAACCGTTTCCTTACTAGAACCACTCTTAGATCGCCATTGTAATCCGCATGTAGTCAATGCTTCCATCTTTCCACTCTATTATCATTGCTAATACCGCATTTTGATGTTTTCTTCTAAGTGCATTAGCCACGTTATTACCTTTTCTGGTTATGTACTCAATACCAAAGTCATAAGTGGCTAAAGACTCTAGCCACCTCTGTTACCTCATATTCAACTCCTTCTGAGAGAATAAATTGCTTAGCGACTTATGATCCATATATAACTCGAATCTTTCACCCAAAAGGTAATGTTTCCACACCTTCAATGCAAAAAATACCATAGCTAATTCGAAATCATGTGTTGGATATCTGACCTCATGCGGTCTGAGCTGTCGAGAAGCATAGGCAACCACTTTACCTCTTTGCATTTACACAGCTCCTAACCATGATAAACATGCATCCCTGTACACCACTAAGTCCTAATTCCCTTATGGTACAACTGACACAGGTGTATTTGTCAATAATTGTTCTGGCTTCTGGAATGCTTCCTCACACTTATCAGTTCCGACAAACTTCACATCTTTCCAAGTTAGTTTGGTCATCGGTGCCGCTATCCACGAAAAATCTTTAATGAGTCTCCAATAATAATCAGCTAATCCAAGAAAACTCTTTTTCAGTCTCTATTTTAGCTCTCTTCTAGCTATTCACTACCTCGATCTTAGCCGGATCTACGGATAACCCTTTCTCTGAGACTACATGAAAAAGGAACTTCACTTCTTTCTTCCAGAAATGACATTTTGAAAATTTCACCTTCAGTTGATACTGCCATTGTCTCAAGCACCACTCTAAGATGAACTTCATTCTCTCTTTCATCTTCAGAGTATATCAAAATATCATCTATGAACACTAACACAAATCTATGCTCTTGGAATATCATGTTCATCAAATCTATAATAATGCTGGCGCATTAGTTAGTCCAAATGGCATTACTAACCATTCGTTTGATCCATATCCAGTTCTAAATGCCGTCAAAGGAATACCACCCTCAGCCACTCTAAGCTGATGGAACCCTATTGCCAAAGCCAACTAGAAAAATACTTTAGCTCCACTCAATTGGTTGAAAAAATCATCAACTCTAGGTAACAGATATCGATTCTTTATCATCTTCTCGTTCAACTTTCGATAATCGAAACGTAACCTCAATGATCCGTCCGTTTTCCTTACAAACACTTCGGCAGCTCCCCAAGACGAACTACTTGGTCTGATAAAGTTTTTATTTTCCAATTCCACCGACTGCACCTTTAGCTCCCTCATCTCGGTAGATGTCAATTTGCTTTGGTGGTATACTCACCGGCTCTGCTCCTGGTACTAGATCTATGCGAAACTCACTAACTCGTTTCAACGGCTGTCTTACTACGGTCTTAAAGACATCTATGAATTCTCTAACAATGAAAACTCGATTTAACTCATCTTCTGCCTCCACAATACCCAATAAAGCAATAATCTCAATTCTAGGATTTTCTATGGAGTATATTAACCGGTCACTAAAATCGGGTGTCTAAGTGACATTTTCCTATCATGGATAAATATTCTAGCTTCGTATTTGCTTAATCAATCCAAACACAAAATAATTCTAAATTCTAAGAAATCAAACACATGCAAACTCTAAGCAAATACATGACCTAACAATTCAAACTCTAGGTTCACATCTCATTCTAAGAGTTGCATATCCTCCTATCGGTTTCGCAACCCTTAAAGAAGTAAATAGGTATGAGGGTTCTAAATTAGGCTTATCTACCAAATAATGAGATATAAAATAATGTGATACAATAGTATCAAATAGAACTCTAACTAATACACCATGAATAAAAAGTGTACCTCCCAACACACTTTTTCCTTTTCCTCCATAGTTAGTCTAGAGGTAGCTGGCCCCAATGCAAAAACTTTGCCTTTTCCATTCTTGGCCGGCTCCTTGCACCGGTTCTTATAATGTCCAATTTGATCGCAGTTGAAATAGCTCACTCCTTTCTTGTCAGTATCTTTCTTCCCTTTGCCTATCCGACACTCATGAGCATAGTATCCCTTCTTATCTCACTTATAATAGATAACTCTGCCTTTCCCTTCTTGGCAGCTCTATCCTTCTGAGCTCCCTTCTTATGGAAAAACTTCCTCTTTTGGTTCTTCCCTCCTTCAGCTCCCTCTGCTTTGTTACCATCAAGATAAGCAAGCACCTCTTCCTTCTTTAAAGACATCTCAATATATACACCGTAGGGATCTCTAATATGCGATAATTTGGCCTTCGTAAGCTCAGGGTTCAACCCATGAATGAATTTCTCATTCCCTTTAACGATAGTATCAACCGTAATGTGTCCGTACCTCGATAGCCCCTCAAATGTAGTTGCATACTCAAGCACTGTCATATCCTTTTGCTCCAGGTCCATAATCTTCCCGAGTAGAGTGGATTTAGCAATCTCTGACATAAATCTTTCCTCGAACCTCCTACTTGTTCAGCCCAAGTCATGATCTCCTTATTGACCCCATTGTAACACTATTCCACCAAAATAGTGCTGCTCTTTTTAACTGTCTAGAAGCAAGCCTTCTCTTTTTCTCATCATTAAGCCTCAAATCAGCAAAAATCCTATTGTAATGTAGTAACTATTTCTCCACTTTAATTGCATCTTCAGTCCGGATAAGCGGTTTCCCTCCCAGCCTGGCATAATCTGTACTTAACATAGTACAGTTATTGACCATTGGAATTTCTCGATTTCCTCCTTCAGCATTTCCTCCAACTAAACCCACAGCAACTCCTGTCTGCATCACATTGACAAAGAACTAGTACATAGCTCCTATATCAACTTATGGCACTCTAGCACCCACATTAGCAGCTTATGCCTGACCTGGATTCCTTCTAGTGTTTGGTTTGGCATTCCCATTGGTTTTGGTGCTTCCTCCACTAATGTTAACTTTTCCACTCCTTGCGTCCATATCTTATGTCCTTAAAATCCACATTCGAGCCTTTGTAAGATATAGAAGAATAGCCTAGACAGACAGGAGAATAGAGATAAAACGTATACTTATATATAACAAATACAAGTATGCTACTATAGCGTTATCTCATACCCCAATCTTTCCTCTAATTCCTTAGGATTATGTTTTGAGAATCATTTTAAGTTTGAAATTTCTTTTAAGTCTTTCATAAACCTATGCTCTGATGCCAAGTTGTAACATCCCCTATCTTAAGGCCCAATGCTAAGACTACATATGCTGCAGCCATTCATAGTATTAACTTATGGTGATAAAATACGGTAATGTTAATGGTATCCATAATATCATAAGCACATAAATATGAAATAAAATGAACACAAATTTTATAAAGAACTTTTCTGATTACATTTCACATCAATATTTAATATTAAGATACACAATCCCAAAACGATTTCCAGGTTTTGATTAAAAATAATTATTACAAAATACGCCAATAGCGACGTATGAAGAAGCCCCCTTAGATGATCAAAGTACTAAATAAACATCAATTTTAATACAACAAAGCGGAAATAAAACTAAATAGCCCCTATAAAGCTAGCTTGCCTCCTACAAGTCTCCGGAAGATTACTGGCCCAACCTACTAACCTGAAAAACCTCAACTCTCAATCTACTCAAATCATATTTTGAGCACCCAAGAGTTTAAGGGAGAAAACATAAACTTCGAGTCAGACATAAAGCCTGGTGTGAATAACACTATACATCTTGGTTTACTAATATTAAGTGAGATCATACCGCTTAGTAGAACGCGTTTCCGCCCACTAATACCCTTTTAAAAGCATATCTTTTGCGAATCGAAATCCTAAAATCAGACTAATTAAAGCAATAATAGCAATATCATATACACACAAAAGTCAGGTAATCAATGGACTATCTATCCCCAAAATATAGTTTTGTTTGGCTAACTATTAACCACTGGCTGACTTAGGCCTACCAGACAAACTCAATCATCTAACTTCTGTTAGGAAACCTTCTAAGCTAACTGCCCTTAACTATCTTCATCTAGGGTCAACTGAACCTAATGGTTTTGCATGCTCACAAATTACGATCTTCTCACAGTATCTTCCTTTACGTGTGTAAACTCGCTTTAGTCTTACTTGTGACAAAGCCCTACACACTAGAATTTTGTACTTATATTGGCTAAGGGCATATTAGCCAAAGTATAGAGCATGACCATATACCAGCCACATTTGGTATTCTAACATTTGAGTCATTTACTTAGGGTTAACTACCCGATAAAATTTTCTTTGAGAACATTTCTTTCAAATTGATTTAACCCTTTAAATCATATTTAAAAAAGGAAAATATATGCTTTTGTTTACTCAAACATTATTGCCATGATATACATACTTTACACAAAAGAATGTTGATGAAATATAATGGGATTATCTATCCTTCTAAAATAATTTAAAAATTCTTTTAACTTTAAAGCTCTTAGGCCATGAAGCCAAGGCAAACCATTCAAAAAAATTCTTAAAAGCTTTAAAAACAATACCTTTCGAACCCATCAAAAATACCCTTTTCAAAATAAGTTAACTACTATACCTTTTAATACTAGGCCGAAAGGCCAAAACATACCTTTCAAAATCATTGAAAGCATCCCTTCAAAAGCTTTATAAACCTTAGACATCCTCATTTCAAAACACTTTAAACTTTCCTTCCGAAAGTATTAAACTCCTTGCTTAAAACATACCTTTCGAAAGCATTAGGTCCAAGAAATTTTTTGTGGAATATAGCTTCGAATCCTTTTAAAACCATTCCTTTCGAAAGCATTGCGTTTAACTTTCAATGTATCTAAAGGTCTTAAAAGAACTGGGATGAAAAAAAGTCTTTCAAAAAAATTATTCGAAGTAAAAGAAAGTGGATGGTTTCGAAACCAACCCTTTCGAAAGAATGGAGAAGCGGCTTTAAAGTTTAAGGCAAAAGAACCCTTTTGAAGACATCGATTCCAAAGGATGAATGAGGCGGCAGGGGTTTCGACCCTTTCAAATGCTTACTTTAAAAATAAAAGGTAGCATCCTCTTTCGAAAGCCCTTTTCTAAAACAAAGGCGAATTTGACTAAGTCGAAAGCTATTTCCTTCAGAAGCCTCATTTTGTAACCAAAATAATTCCGAGTCTATAAGGAATGCTTCTATGCCTTCGAAAGCATGTTTCTATACTATATCTTCTTTCTATCTCCAATCCCTTATGTACTAAGGCATTGATACCATGTGTATTGGTTTCGACTAGATTGGAGGCGATAGCTTGGGGTCGAAAGATGGCTGCCGAAAGTGGCGAAGTAACAATCCTTTACAAAACTAGTTTTTAAAATTTTAAAGTAATATATTTCCAATTAACTTGCCTTATTTTTCAACATATATTAGTTTCCAATTCTTTTTCAAAATATTTTCAAAAAATGCTACCGAATTCAATAATTAATAACAATTCAAAACATTTAGCAAATTGCTCCTCCTTTTATAAACATATAAAATATTTATATCCCATACCTTAAGTAATTTCATATCTTTAATAAAATACGTAGGAAAATTCTCTAAAAATTCTTATAAATATTTTTAATATGTTTTCTAACATATTTAAATTTCTGACCCAAAAGTAACATAACCGAAATTAATTTTAAATCCAATTTAACCATTTTCTTTACTAGAAAATTCGTAGTAAACACACATCAACATGGAAAATTATGAAACTTGAAAGCCATTTCTAAAATAATATTTATGAACTTATATAAAATACTGAAGTCATTTGGATGCCATTTAATAGGTTTTTCAAATTAATTCTTATCATAAAATCTATATGAATTAGCACAAATCATCAACAAGCATATATTTTCTTGTAAACAATCAAAGCATGGTAATATTCTTACAAAATAAATTTGGATCTTATCTAGAAACTAAAAATAAATAAAAGAGATGTAATCTATTATTCACCTTAGCTTGATTGCTAAGAAGGTTGAGATTTTCCCTTGAATTAATTTGATTAAGCTTCTTTCTTGAATACTTGCTTAACTTCCTCTTTTTCTTACTTATAATGGTGGCCGACCAAGCTCTATATTTAATTTTGTTTGTGAATATTGTAAATGAAATTGGAATAAGGTTTTAGGGTATAAGAACATAACCTATTCCTATTTTGCCCTTATCCTATTACCTTTACTTATTTCATTTAAATTTTAATTCGTTTATTCATTCTTAAGGCATGGCTACCTTATACTTATACAAATCTCAATCTCTTAACCACTTTAATCTTTACATGCATTATTTGAAGGCATTATAGGATAGATGCATGATTTAATCAAGATCCCAGTGCATTGGCAAGTTTGGAAATACATTCAACACTTGTGGATAGAACTGTTGTAAGGCAAAGAGAAGACACATTATTAACCGAAAGAATTAACTGATTAAAGATGGATGTGGATGTTAAGGATTCGAATAAATTTGAAGGGATAGCTTAGGAAGAAAGGAAAACTATGCATTCAAAATATAGAAGATCTTTGTAAAGAGGTAATAGTGGAAATTCATCAGTCTAAGTTTAAGACTCATCATGGAGGAAGAAGATGAACCGTGACATGAAGCATGTCTTCTTTTGGGGAAGGATGAAGAGATATGTGGAGGAAAGTATGAAGAAGTGTATCACATATCAGCAAGTGAAAGATAAACATCAAAAGCCAAGCGGTTTACTTCAACCCTTGGAGATACTGTCTTGGAAGTAGAACTCGATATCTATGGATTTTATAGATGGATTTTCAAGGTTGAGAACAAGAACAATAAAATTTAGGTCATAGTCCATAGATTGACTTAAAGTGCCCGCATTATCTTGATAAAGTCAATAAGAATGACAACTAGCTTAGTTAAGCTATATGTGAAGAATGTTGTGAGACTCTATGAGTTTTCGTGCAACATAGTTAGTGATAGAGATCCATTATTCATCATTGCATTGGGTGTAGAATTGAACTTGGGTATGGCTTACCAACGATAAATAGTTGGTCAAATGGAAAGGGTAAATGGTGTATTAGAGGATTTTTTGAAGGCATGTGTTTTGGATTTTAGAGATTCCTAGGAAGATTATTTTCATTTGGTAGAGTTTAACTACAATAATAGTTACCAATCGAGTAATGGAATGACATCGTTCAAGGCACTTTATGGTAGACCGTGCAAGTCACCTGTATAGTGGGTGGGTATGTGAGATAGACTCATATTAGGACCCGACTTGTTAGGAGATGCTACTTAGTAAATAGAGTTGGTTCATGCTAGAATAAAAAGTGCTCAATCAAGGCAAAAGAGTTATGCCTATAAGAAAAGAAAATAATCTAAAGTTCACAGCTTGCGATCATGTGTTCGGAATAGTTTACCAATGCCGGGTATTATGTGCTTTGGGAAGGTAAGGAATCGACTCTTGGATATGTAGATTCTTTTATGGAGATTGAGAGAATTGGTAAGCTCACGTATAAATTTGAGTTACGAAGTAGTTTGGTTGGTGTGCATAATGTTTCCTATATATCAAATTTATGAAAATTTGTGCACGAACCTAGTGCAGGAGTGGAACCAAGAGCGATTAAAGATTTATCTATAAAACTAGGTTTGACTTGTCGAAGATGATTGAAGGGATAGTAGGATGTTATACAAAGGAATCGTGGGACAAAGTTATTAGACTACCAGTGGAGTGACAACAAAAATAATTGTGCCTAGAAGGTAGATGATAGGATTAGGAATATCTATCGTGAGTTGTTTTGGACATTCATGTATACAGTAGCATGCTTTGTATGTCTATTATATGTAATAGTAGAGGCACTAGTGTATTCATGTTATGATATGATTATGTGTTACTAGTTGTACAAATGCATTTTGCCTGATGATTGATGATTTACATTAGTAGGGTACTAGTGTTACTTTGAATTTGTGTGTACTTATGTGATGATGACTTTGGATTTACCATAATTAACTTTGATAGTGAAAGTTAATTTTTGATTTATTGTCGGATTGGTAAATATTTATCAGTTGAATGTAATATTATATATAGTATATATATAATGGAGTGATTGATATTCCCGCATTATATAGCGGATGAGACCCTATGCGCCCCGCATAATAGCGGATGACCCTATGTACTGTGATGTCCCCCTCAAAGTGGGATTGGTATTTTTATATTGTGCTATCTGTGGATGCAGCGAAAACAGGTTGGAGGGATCCAAAGGAATTCCTCAAAAATGTTGGAATTATTTTCATATGTACTAATATGATTTATTTGAATAATTTGTGATAGAATATATTAGAAATTGATTTATTTGATGTTATGGTATTACTTGATATATTTTGGCAATTTAAAATATCAAAAATAGAAGTATTGAATTTTTAAAGGAAATAAAAAGGTATTGCACAGTAATAGATTTATAGAAAAGTTCGATAAATCTAAAAGTAATGAGTTTGGAAAAAATAAATAGTTTGATTTTAAAACTGTGCTTGATAATTTCTAAATATGGAAAGACAGGGATTTTGAAATATTTGAATAAAAGGATTTAATAATGGGAATTAAGTGATTTGTTGTATAAAAGTATTTATTTCTAAATACGAGGTTTAAAATACATTTGAGAAAAACAGAAGTGAAATTTTGGAAAAATAAAATAAAATACAAATTAATGTTCCAGATTTAAATAAGATTTTAAATCATAAAAAGGAACCGAATATGGAACTAGTGGATTTTGGGATAAGTTGGGGTAACGAAGTAATAAGTTAAAAAAAAAGGAATTTAACTTATAAATCGACTTAAGTATTTTAAAACGACTATAAAAGGAAAATGAGACTATGGGATTTATAAACTGAGTTTATAAATAAAGTGAAGTATTTATCAGTGGATAATTTGAAATTATAAATTCATAATGGAAATTTATAAGGAGATGGGTAAATCATTTTAAATAAAGGGTAGTTTATTTTAGAAAGGTAAAAGAGGATTTACGGAATTGGAATGTAAATTTAGTTGGAAATAAATCGGGAGGGATTTATGAATTAATTGGACTGGCTATTTTTGGAATGGAAATATACTTTTCGAAAAATTTATTTAAAGAATATTTTTTAAAGTATTAATTAGAATATGCAAAAGTGTTTTAAAAGAATGTTTAGAAAAATGTATTATTTATTTGTTTTAAAATTTGTTGAAGTAAATATTAATTACGTTAGCTATAGTAATTAATTATTATTAAAGTTTAAATCGGTATTATTATTTTTAAAAGGATAATTATTCAATATTAATATTTAATATAATTGCTTTTATATAAAAGTAGTTTTTGTCTAAAATAACTTGGAAACTTATTATAGAAATTTCGTAAGTATTGTTTTAAAAAAAATTAAATAAATTTTTGGAGAGTATTGGTATATTCGCAAGGCGAAATCGGAGGTAGTGAGTGTCTGCAGTTAAGACTTGGATTTTTCCGGTATAGAGACGTAACCATTGAGCTGTGATCCATGGTTTGATACTACAGTGGTACTTTCCATATTATTTAAAAGGGTTTTTTAATATTTCAGAAGAAAAGATAATTTGTTAATATGCTGAATTCGATAAGATAAGCGTATATTTTTGGCTAAAGAGATTTAATTTATTTAAAATTAAACTTAAATTAGACTTGGTGTTTCCTTTTGGTGAAATGAAGTTTTGGCTGAATTGATTGTTTATTTGACAGTTAAATAACCGACTATCAAACTTGGACCCAAATATAACTTTGGAAATATATAGAAGAAGTACGGGAATTATATGGTACAGTTACCGTCCGAGGTGCTATACTATACGTGTAAACATGTTCATTCTTCCAGGATGTTTATAACAAAATCCATCCACAAACGGTTAGGAGGTGACCTCTGATCTTATTTTCGTCTGTTTATTTTCTAAAGAACCGGGGTTGAGTTTTCTAGGAATATCGAACGTTGTTTCAAAGAGACCGAGATCAGATTGTGATCCGAAAACCACTTCGATCTAACGAGCATGTTTTCGTAATGAAGATAAGAGCATGGAGTCGAAGATGAAGCAGTGATGTGTAAGGGCTAATCGCTACAAATCCTGAGGCTGATTCCAAAATGGATGTAGTAGGAACAGTGCCTTCGGATCCATTCGGAATGGAACAGACTTGTATGGATGAATGCTATCGGTACATTGTCATTAGAGGACAATGATCATTCTAAGTGAATATTTCTAAAAAGGTAACACTTAGCCTCGAGCCTCATCAACAGAGAATGACTGAAAATCAGGGGAGTTGCAGCAAAGCTAAGTGGGTCACACCCAAGTAGGATAAGGTTAGCCCCATCTAGAGTCCCTTTTATTCGGCTGTGTGGTGGTTTCTGATCCTAACTGTAGGGTAATCTTATTCGGGCTATCCAGTTTAAGGGGCTGTCTGGTCTTGTGTAGCAGGGGATCTCGGTGTGGTCCTCGATACAGTATTTCTTGACTTGTACTGTGACAGATGGTACCCCAGTGCCTAGTCATTCAGTTGGAATCCATTCTCCAATATGTGCCTTTGCGGTTTTGATTGTAGAGCCTAGTATTGCTGGAATTTAATTAATGTAACAATTTCGGCTATTTGAATAAGTATTTGCACTTAGCCACTATTATAATATCAGACGATTTTGATATAAAATAGTTTAGTTATCGTAAGGTAAAAACCCGTCATGTTTATTTGTGGCATGGTCTTATGGGATACCTTTGATTTTCAAAAGGATTTTGAAACTTTAGTGATTCAAATTGAGTGTATTTTCCCATGCTAGTTATCTACACTGACACGGGTGTTGTTTTATTACAGTGCTCGGGTCAGACCGAGTATTATAGATACAAGATGGGATGCTATGGAGCTCAGAAGGCGAGCTGGAAGACGAAGACGTATATCACATACTTGATTTAATTCCGCTGTGTATGGTATGCTGTATATTTAGCTTTTGTGATGTCCAGTATTGTGCTATTGATTGTGTTGTACTCTGATGGTATAATGTATAAAAAAATTATAGATTTTTTGTATAAATATCCGTTGTTATCTATTATATATTATTCCGCTGCTATTGTGAGATTTTGTGTTATTATTTTTATTTTCTTCTTCTACCGCTTTCTTCTTACTCTTACGATCTAGTATTTCCGGAATTCGATCGTTGGACATGTGATACAGTGGATGTATTGATTTCGATTTTCGATCGTCGAAAAATCACGGTTGCTACACTTAGTATCAAAGCAGAAGGTTAAGCGAGAACCTTGGCTCTAGTAGGGATTACTCATTAGAGATAGGGTCAGTAGCACCCAAGAATGAGTTTGAGTGTATTAATAGATATAAGCGTGTATTTGTTGGTGAGTATAAAATTGTATTATATTATGTTGATTGGTTTGTTGAGTGGCTTACGGATTCTGGTCAATGCGAGTAATTAATGTTATTGATAGGTATCTCTAGACACTATAACAGAATAATTCAACACAATATTGTTTTAAAATGGGGTAAATGAAAAAAATTACCCAAAATATTTTTATATATAAAGAAATAATTTCCAAAAAATTATAATAGTTATAAATGGTTTGCTTGGTTGTTTGGAAATTATAATAGTAAACTATTATCATTATTTGGAAATTAAATAAAAAGATGATATTAGTTCCAAAAGTTAAGAAAGAGTTTATATAACAGAGTGGAGTGTGTAAATGTGGGTTATAAAGGTGATTTATAATTTGAAAAGTGATAAAACTCCAGAGGAATATTTAAATATGGATTTAAATGGATCAAAAGTTGGAATTTGGGAATTTAAATTCCGTTGGGTTTGAAAATGGTTTTTCAAAGTAGGGATGTAATAATGATATTATTTGGAGATATCTTCAAATTAAAATGTTTTTTAAATGGTTTCTAAAGGAATAAAAGCAATAAACTCACTTCGGTCGCTGGAAAATCATTTCGGTGATGACTGTAGCATCATCGACTTTCATTTTCGAGTTTCCAAGGGAGGAATTGCTACCACTGTGATTTAAGTTGGAGTTGGTTGTAAAAATGATTTGATTTGAATTTGGGGGAATCATATGAAGGATTTTGGGGTATATATGATTTCAAAAATGATATTGAAATACTTAAGTGATTGTTTAAACTCTGGAAGTTTGGTTTAAAATGTGTATGGAATATGAGTAAGTTCAGAAAAAGTTATATTCTTTTGGCAATTGAATTAAAATGGAAATTTACTCGAACTGTAACGACCCGATATTTTCAACCATTCGCATCCGCACATGCCAGACTTGAGTAGCTCAAAATATTAGATTGTTAATTTAAATTTTGCAAAAACTCAGCATACACAGTAAATAAATCAATCACAGAATCCAGACATAGAGTAATATAACAATAATGCAGCGGAATAGATAAATAGCAGTTCATGAAGCTACTATATAAACATCAGAGTTAGAAATAAAATACAACAGAATATCTCAAATATAGTGAAGTCTCCAGTACTAACAGAAGACCTCTTTGAACAAATCAACCGGTAAAGCTAAAAGCTGAATCGATAGTTGGATCTCCAAGCGAAGCTCCAAACTCCAAAGGTGAGTCTCAAATGCTGTATCACTCAGTCTGACCAGAGCGTAGAGCAAAACATAAAACACTTTAGTCAGGATTAACATCCTTATATCAATAAATCCAACTCAAGTGAAATATCAACTGAAATACAAGTAACGTAAAGGGTGTTTGGGATAACCATCCTCTAAGGGTCCGTGGAACTATTTACAATGTAGAAATATACATTATAACACCATGGTCATTTCAAATTATTTTATACTTCAAACCCAAAGTATCATTTCCATTCCAATTATATATATAATCAAATCAATTCTAGTTCCAAATTTCAATTTAATTCAATCTAAAATTTTCCATTTAATTCAATTCAGTTTCTAAATAACAAATTCAAATTATATTGACTTAAAATACAGATCTGAATCACAAAACAAACCGTTTAAATTCCAGTATATTTCAAAGCTTTAATATTCAACATTTTCAAAGTTAAATTTTATAGTTTCATATAGATGTTGATTTAACTTCATTATTATTTGGTCAGGGAATGTTCACCTAATAAATTCAATATCATTTAACTAGCCTTAAATTACATTTTTACTAAATATTTCCTTAAATTTATTTAAAAGAGAAATATTCATTAAATTACTTAAATCAAGACTAAGTTATAAATCATATCTTAAATCTCAATCTCAATGAGTTTCAAATCGATTTAACTAAATAAAATTCTTTATTGAATACAATTTCAACTAAATTCAAATTATCTTCCCAACCTTAACTTATTCAAATTATTGCCAAAATCTATTTTGAAATATAAATTTAAACACTTAAACATATTATAAGTATTAGATCAATCTTAATTAAATTAAATACTATTTTTAAATCTATATATCATTACCATTTATATATAAATTTTTTAAAATCAACATTTATTAAAAACCATATATTTCTTTCTAAAACCCTAGAATTTATTTTCAAAATATTTACATATGGACCAACGATGCCTGTATATAATTTCCAATTCTATGGTCAAGTGTTATGGATATTTAACATTTCAATCCGTAATTTATATATTTACAGGTAGATCTCATTTCATCCTGCAATCCCAACTTCAATGCAAATGAAAATCGCTTGGGTTTATCATTTCAACCCACAACGATTTTCTCCTATTCTAAAGTCTGTTCAGGTATGTAGCATTTCAACTCATAGGGAATTCTAAACTAATAGGGAACTTGCAGAGTGATAACATATATGAATAATAATATAACAGTCATATATCATCAATAATTAAATAAATATAAACAACAGGACATGGTGTCATATCCAACAGGTGAACAGTTACAAATAATAACACATATAACAGTTCAAATAACTACAGCAGCATATTTCAATCGTCGTTTCAATTGAAATCAAATTTAATAAATACAAGAACGTTAATCGTGAGTGATTGCTCACCTTTTGAGGCTAGGGGGACGAACAAGATTGAGATGAGTTAGAATCCAAGCATGAATTTCAAAGCAAAGCACAATGGACACGAATTCGATGGACAAAGCTGATAAACAAAAATTAATGAAACAGATCAAATCAGTTTTGATATACTGAGATGTAATGAATGTTGTATAGTTATATGTATTTTTCTCAAAAATCAATGAAAATTCTTAAAACACATACGAATAACTTACTTTACTGTAGTATATTCATACAAATGAAAGTATGGAATAGTTACTTTGTTAATACTTCGTAAATTCAATGTAGATAATTACATATAATATTTTGCTAACATATATTAGATATAAATGTACCCAGATGAAAATCCTCTATATAACCAAAACATATTCAATTTAAATTTTTGAACATATCTACAACTTATATGTAGGTCCTTAAATTCACATTGCATACATACTGGTCTTAATATAGATACTACTATAAAATATATGCTGACAAAATATATGAAATTCAAAACAGTAAATGAAAATCACTATATTTACACACTTACTTTGCTATTTTATTTAAAGATCAATACCTTTTTAAAACACGTGAAGAAAACCTTCAATATTTTTTAAAGCATAACAATACTATAATTTAAACTTTTCTTTTCAAAAATACAAAACAGGGGAATCAAACAAACTTATGCATAGGAAAACTGACCTGTACACGCAATACATACACAAACAGGGATGTACTATTCACCTTTCTAACATTATTACATTTGTATAAACTACATCTGCTAGATATAATTATAACTTTGAGTATAAAAATGCATACCATATGCAATTATGCCTCAGAAAGCAAAATATAAGTAAACTATATATATATATGTGTGTGTGTGTGTGTGTGTTTAAGAAAAATGGATATTGTATTATATTGTAAACATATGTATATATATAAGCTTACAATAAACATATTATACATATATGTGAAATGCCTGGTATAATATCTTATATAAGCTGGGAGTGCATCTGTTTTGTCTTTTCCGAATAGAAGAAGTAAGTTTAGTCTTCTATTATTTGTGGAGTAGAGTTGTATTCTTGGTTGATGGTTGATCTTGAGAGGATCATTTTTATGGGTTGTTTTAGATCTAGTTTGTTTCTAGAGACATCAGCAAGGGTTGAGCTGATCAAGGAGGATGTGGTCAGCCCAGGATCGTCTGAAGAGTTTTGAGGATAAGAGACAAAGGAATTTGGATTCCGAAATCGAAAATTTGGTTTTGAGTAAGATTTCTCTGATCTAAGGAGCTATAAGTTTTAGTAAGTCTGGAAAGCTAGCTCCGAGGTGTTTTGGATCTATTCTGTGTTTTGGTAGGATAAGTGCTTTGGTTTTAAGAGTTGAATTGCTAGTTTGGATAACTGGGATTTGATGTGTTTCACAAATCTCTGAGGGAGTACGTGTATCTCTGGTTGTGGAACCAACAGTTCAGAAAGGTTTGGTGGTTGAGTCAGACTTGAGTGTAGTTTGATATCCTATTTAATTTTGTAGATCTAGATGAGTAGGAGCTCTGTAGCTGCATAGTTTTGATTGTTTGGATTCTGTAGAGCGAGTATTCCGGTATATATATACTTGGGAAACTCAAGGAAATTTTATCCAGAATTTTGTTTAGATAGTTAAATTTGTTTGATTGGATAAACTGGTTGCTATGGTTGTTAGCATATGATTGATAGATGCTTGTGATTTAAAATTAAAATCTTTGATGGGTTATCAAATTACCTTTGCATTTAAATTTCGGGGACGAAATTCTTTAAAGGGGGAAGGAATGTGATATCCTAGAAATTTTGGCAATATCAATTTAATAATTTGTAGTTAAAATTAAATTGATTTGATAAATTTTGTTAATAAAATTTGACTTGATTTAATAATCCAATTAAATAAATATTTAATTGGTGAATTTTTATCTTTTAAAAGCTAATAAAATGCTTTCTATTTATTATGTGTGTGTATATATATATATTTATATATATTGTAAATAGATAAGTTTTGATTTGAAGTTTAATAAACAAATAAAATCTTGTTTTTTTAATTTCTAATATACATTTTGATAATTTGGAAAAATTATGATTTAATTTAATATAACTTTTCAAAGCTAGTTAATAAATAACTATATGGTTTGTAAATACTTATGGTAAATATTAATTTGTTTAAATTATATCTTAGCTTAAGTGTAAAATTAATAAAAGATCTATTTTAGCTTCTTTCTAAATATAGATTAAGAAATATAATTTGAAATTATATATGAAAATTTAAAATACCATTTATATATTAAACATCAATGCATTTAAATAAGTTAAATAAGATAAGTAATTTATAATTTCTTTTATAAATTATTTAAATTTGATAAATATGTTATTTTCAAATAGTAATAAATGTAAAAAAATAGATATGTTAATAGAATTTCTATTTTAAATTTGCATATGATATAAATTAGCTTTAAATTGGATTTTTAAATTTAAGTAGAATTTGAATTTGAATTAATTTTGAAATTCAAAAGAATAAACATATTTAAATTATGTGAGTAAGCTTTCATTTTTATATAATTTGTTTTATTTCATTTTCTTTAATAAGAAATGGACATATACATTTACATAATTCATTTCTATGTAGATAAGTGTTTAATAAATTAAGTTAATACCTTTATTTTCATTTAAAAATAAGTATTAACAACTTAAGTGACAAATGTAAGTATATCAAGCCTAATATAACAAGTGTAAATTTTTAAGCAAATGTTATGACAAATGTTATGTTCTTAGACAAGTGTCCTTTTAATTTTTGATTTTTGATTTTATTTTAATTAAATCATTTATACTTATAAAACATGTTTTCTTCTTTCTCATTTCTCTTCTAATCTTCATTTTATCAATAAGACAAAAGTTTCAGCTGAAAATTTATTCAAAACAAATCTGCAACTCTAATACTTCCTCAAGACCAAATTCCATATTCAAATTTAAGATCTGGAAATTCTCCTCAAACCAAAAATCAAATCAAAGCCTGCATGTTTTAGTCTAAACATCTGCAGCTCAGTTTTTAAATTACAAAAGCATGCAAATCATTTTCTTCAATCTATGAAGCATTTACAAAATCAATTTTGTCTGCATTTTCATACCTGCAAGCATTTTCAAAATCCAAGTCTGTGAAGCATTTTCAAATGAAATCTGAGGATTGTCTTCTGCATACATTTTCTTAAATCTGGAATCTTGGACCTGCATGCAAATTTAAACAGCAAGCAACACAAGTTAAACCAAAGCAAGTAATTCAGTTTTAAAACAAAGAAGTAAAAGCATTCAAGTGCAAGTTTTAAAACCAGTTTTCAAAAGCAAAAGCTTTTCAAATTTGTGCTCTGATTCATCACTATTTCCAGGTGAGTAACATCACAATTTAAAATGGTTTAAGTATATAATTTTAGTTGCATGCTTATCTCTGAACTTAAGTATGTTTGTGCATATATTTTTAAAAATATTTCTCTGTGTATATATGATTGGTTGGTGTGTGCATTGCTGTATGTTTGGAACTTCTCTGGCTTTAGTTCCAGGTTCAAAAGATAATTAAAAAAATCATTTTCTAAAAATCCAATCTATGTTATGACTTAAGTGTTGAACCAAATATATTTGTTATATCATCAGTTTGAGTTTAAAATTTGTCTAAGTTAAAAACAATTTGTATTGCCTCTGGAAGTAATAAAACATCAGAGCGACTTTAAATAAGTCAAATTTTAATTGTCATGGTTCTTGTATTCAGGAATCTAAATCAAATGCTTAAACCAAAATTGGATTTTAAAAATTAGAATCACTATTTTTAGTGAAGAGATTTGAATATATTTCTGGTTTAATCAGAAATTGAAATTTTATTGTTTTCTGGTGAACTCTATAATCTGGGGGACCAGAATTTCTTCCGGTGATGAATGAGTGATGGGTGAGTGGAGGAAAAATAGTGGAGGTGGTGGAAGATCATCGTGGTGACGATGGTTGATCGTTTTGTTTTGTAAACCTAGTTTGTCTTGGTTATGATTTTTCGATCGGCTTTGTATCTCAAGTTGATCGAGTGTGACGAGACTCAGGTGGATGAAGGTAGGCATGTAGGGGCATACGATGCCGGAGTTCTAGGGGTCACGGTGATCGGAATTGGGTTGGTGAAGCATTTCCAGGTTTTGGGATAAAATGGTGACAGTTGTTCCAGGTTTGTTTTGGCAGCTCGATTTTTGATTTTGGGAGAATGGACACGATTTGATGATCGTGGTGGGTTGCATAGTTTGTTTCTGATGGGTTGCGAACATTGTTGATGATCAATGGTGGCCGGAGCCACTGTGCATATGCACGGTGTAGCGTTTGTGCCAGTTGATTTGGGGTGTTGTTGTGTTTTTTTTGACTCGTGTAATTCTCGAGTAATTTGAGCATTTGCTCGAAGTAGGTAGGATTTTGGCTCAAAGCAGATTTTTTGGTGGCTCGAGTAATTTGTAGGTTACAGGTTTAAGCAGTTAGATGTTTTAAAAAATTTAAACAAAATTTAAAATGTAAAATAAAGATGTAAACTAAGTTTAAACCAAGTTTTTAAATCTGTATTCAGAGTCTAATTTGAATCTTAGTTTGACATAATTTAAGTTTTGAAATTTAAGATATTTTACACAATTTAAAATGTTCTAATAGTTTGAATTTAAAAGTAAAGCTTTAAATAAAAATAGAGATTTAAACCTAAGTTTAAATCTGGAATGAAAATCCAAATTTGAATCATAATTTAGAAATAAAGGAAGTGTTTAAATTTAAATTGTTTTAAAACAACTTTGAATGTTTAAAGTGTAATTTTAATATGATTGGTATTTTAAAATGAATTTGGGTTTAAATTCCTTTAAACTTCTTTTATAAAATAAGAAATCCTTTAGCATAAGTTTTAAAAGATTTTTAAAATGTTTTTAAACTTGTTAAAGTTAAGTTTGACTTCATTTTAAATCTAAAATTTAAAATGAATTTTGAAAACAAATTTAAAGTAAATTGTTTTAAATTGCTTTGTTAATGATAATGTAATCATTAATAAGAAATGATTTTATTTTAAAGCAAATCAAAGATTTAATGAATTGTGATTCATAAAATTAGTAAGGTAACTTAAATAGATAATTAATTAATTTTTTTGATTAATTAAGGTTATGAATAAATTAATTAAGGTTAAGTTAAGTAATAAAGATTAATTAGATCTGTAATTAATAATGATTAATCTAAGTTAATTCCTGAAGAAAAAGTAATTAAAGAATTGTTGATAAGTTAATGAAGATCATTAACTTGGGATTATTTAGTAATTAATTAATGCGATTAATTATGATAATTAATTGGATTAATTAATTTAGATAACCATTTATGGAATTTGATTGAGTATGATTAATTTATGAAGGTAATTAAAGGTATCAATTACTCATTGTAACTAATTAATTAATTTGATTAGTTTAAGTTAATTAATTAAGTTTAATTAATCATTGGATGGAATGATAAGTAATCAATGAAGAATAATTACTTAGAGAAGTAATTAAGATAAGTAATTTATTGGAGGTAATTAATTGTAGTATCGAAAAGTTTTGGGATTAATTGCTTGTGTAATTAATATAAAGGATAATTACTTAGTGAAAGTAATTAATAATTAATTACTTAGTGTAATTAATATAAAGGATAATTACTTAGTGAAAGTAATTAATAATTAATTACTTAGTGTAATTAATTTAAGCATTGATTGATTAAGTCATTTGAAAATAATTAAGTGATGTAATTAATTAAGGGTAATTAATTACTAATGAGATTAATCAAGGATGATTAATAAATTTAATTAATTATTTAAATGTAATTAATTTAGGAGTAATTAATTTACTCGATGAAGTAATTAAGGGTAGTTAATTACTGAATATGATTAATCGAAAGTGATCAATAGTTGTGGTTTAATTAAGGTTAATTACTTAATTTAGTTAATTAATTAAAATGTAATTAGGGATCATTAATTAATTAAGGTTGATTAATTAAGATTAATTAATCAATAATAAGTGATAAAAGCATAATTAATTAATGTAATTAATTAAGGATTAATGTAATTAATTGTAATTAGTTAATTAATGAAGTAATTAAGGTTAATTACTGTATTTGGTTAAGGATAATTAATTTGTGAAATTAATTAAAGGATAATTACTTGAATGTAATTAAATGATAATTAATCAAAGGTGATTAATTAAGGGGATTAATTAGAGGTTAATTAATTGATTAATTTGTAATTAATTAGTGGTTATATAAGCAGGATTTATAGAATGAAGTAATTAATTTAATTTACTTTAAATTAATTAGTGATGGAATAATTAATTTAATTCATTTTAAATTAATTATTAAGGGTGTGATTATTAATCCTTGTTTATATATGGATGATATAGATTTCCTTGAATGGTTAAATCTCAGATATGAGATAAATAATGTTGTGTGATATGGATGCTTGGTTGCATTGTAATGTTAATATGAATTATCTATTGGTGATGATAATGTAGATTATCAATTTGTGATGATAATATGGATTATCTGTTTATGACGGTAATGTTGATTATCTATTGTGATGATGTGAATTATCTATCTATGTGTATATAGATAATTAAATTGAATTATTTTAAACTTAAAACAACTTGGACCTAAAAGATACGTTTTGGATTTTGATGAGACCGGGATCGGGTTTCCATATTTGGATATCCGAAAACCACATCGATCCAAATTAACGATAGGTCATGAAGATGAAGATTCAGAGTGCAAGGGTTATCTCCGTTAACTCTGAGGGTGATTCCAAAATGAGTGTAACGAGATAATGCCTTCGGTTTCGTTCGAACCAGAAACGAACTTGTATGGATTGAATGCTTTCAGAACATTGTCAGGAGGACGATGAGCATTCTAAGATAGATGTGTTCTATAAAGGTAATCGTAGCCTCAAGCTTCATCAACCGGGAATGGCTAAAACAGGGGAGGTGCAGAAAGGCTAAGTGGGTCATGCCCAAGTAGGATGAGATTTTCCCCTGTCTAGAAGTCCCTTTTTATTCGACTGTGTGGGCAGTTGGGTCGCGGCCAACTACGGGGTTGTCTTGTTTGGGACTGTCCAGTAAGGGATGGTTCCAGTCTTGTATTGCAGGGGATTGGGAGTAATCCTCGGTACAAGGATCTAGGCCCCGTACCGTGATGGGCAGTACCCAGGTAGCCCTGCCATTGTATGGAATCCAAACTCCAATAAGTGTCGTACTTATTGATTGTGCCCAACTACGTTGGAACGTGAGATGAAAGCATTCCAGCTATTTCTGTATTTTACTTGAAAACCCTAGACCCTATTATAATATCACCGGAGTTCCTACCAAATGTTTTGGTTAGCGTAAGGTAAAAACTTTTCCATGTTTATGTGTGGGAAGTCTTATGTGATACCTTCCTTTCCAAAGGTTTTTCAAAAGTTAAGCAACTTTAACCTGTTATTCACACCAGACCCATGTCTGACCCGGAGTTTATTTCTATTTTCTTAAACTCTTAGGTACTCGAATTTTTACGAGTAGTCAAGGGATTCAGGTTAGCTTTGACGAATTATGGAGGAGCAATGGAGCAGGAGGCTTCTGCATTGTAGTTATCTAGTTTTCCGCTGTGTTGGTTTCTCTGAGTAGTTTCCTTGTATTGTATTGAGTTGTAATAACTAGATAAATGTTTATAACTGTCTAGTATGTGATGTATAATCTGAGTAACTCTGATAATGGTTGTATACTATGTAATACTTATGTTATTAATATAATTTATTCGTTCCGCTGTTGAGATTGTGATGTTGTTTCTTCTTTCTTCTCTTTCTTTCTCTTTTCTATCCCTTTCTTTTCTAATTCATGATGCGTCTTTCTGGGCTCAGGAAGACGGGTCGTGACAAATATTTTAAAAGGATATATTTAAAAAGGAGAAAAGGTAGATTTGGAAAAAAAATGGAATATAGGTGAATAAATAAAGCTGAAAAGATAAGGTAGATTCAAAAGAATAATATCGGGCACGAATAGTTAATTTCACTCCATAAGAATTTCAATTTCAAATATTAATATAAAATTTCTTTATTGAAAATACTTTTATATCGAAACCAATTATCCTTTCGAAAAAATTTTATAACTCGATGTTTCAACTAGTTTATCCTCGTTCTTGCAGACTCTAGCCATGCCTTAATCAGGTGCAAAGCTAGAATTCAAGTACTTAGTAGACCTGTTTCAACACCCAGTGAGAAACATGAAAAACCTTCAAAACCGATATGGAAAGTACAATCCGAACAAATCAATTGGATCACAGATACACAATGGTTTCGCCTGGATCCTCCAGGAAACATCCGTACCTTTAAGCAATCACTGCCTTGCGAATTTCGCCATGATAACCAAAACCGTGGACCACAGGACACATAACAATGGTTACGCCTGGATCCGCCACGAAATATCCATACCCTTTAAAAAATCTCTGCCTTGCGGATTACGCCACCACATCAAAACTGTAGACCACATGATACACAATGGTTACGCCTGGATCCCCCAGGAAACATCTGTGCCCTTTAAGAAATCTCTGCCTTGCAGATTATGCTACCCAAAAAAAAAACCGTGGGTTACTCCATGGTAGGACACTCGAGTATCACATCCGGAAAACTAAAATCAGAGAGAATAATATTGATAGAATGAATCCACAATGTGGCCACAAAGCGGATATCAAGCAGAAGGCACTTCCCATGTCTTTACTTCGAAAATATGTATAATATAGTACCTTTTCAAATCACTTTCAAATACCATACTTATATAAAGCCCATTATATATAAGATACCATCTTCAAATCGAATACTTTCCAAAATGAATAGCATATCAAATTACACTTATATAGACTTCGATTTATATAAGATTTCGTATTTCAAATTGAGTACCTTTCCAAATCAATAGTTTCGAAATCAACTTCATACTTATACAAATCAATTTTATATAAGTTCGGTAACTCCCAAATCAAGTATTTAGTAAAACAAAGTTCTCAATTTCAATTTGTTTCAATATTAGTTCAATTTCAAAATCATATACGCTTTCACCAAATTATTTCTTCCAAATTAAATATCTTCGGTTTCAAAGTTTTCAAAATAATAGGCTTAGAGAATAATCCTAGTTTCCAAATCAACATAATTTGAGTCAAACAAATTCATTTCAGAAATCATCATATAAATACTGGGTTTTAAATTCCAATCTATTTTCAAAACCAAATATTTGTTTCAAGATCAATTATACCCAAAATGATTACCAAGTTTATAACCATCCCTTTTTAAACCTTTAAACTATTTATTTCTATTTGAAAGATCCAATTTACCCTTTTCAATTTATTTACAAATAAATTTTATTCAAAATATTTCAAAAATTAGATTTCATATTAGTAAAATTCAAAATAGTCTTATTCATTTACTTAACAAAGTAGTTTCAAACTTATTTAAATCATATTACTTCATACTTTAGACATACAAATTAAACTTATATACTTATCAAATAATTTATACTTTTTGAAGTTCTTATCTTTGAAAATTAAACCTTGATTTGGAAGTGTTAAAACATTTAAAATAGTCGGAGAAATCAAATTACATATCCAAGAGCTGAAATCAGCAACAAATCAATTTCAATAGATAGGGTAAATCCGAAACTCGAGCACTGAACACTGGCCCACTTTAAATCGTTTCAAATATATACATATATCTTTCGAAAATATCTGATTATACTTCAGAATTTGAAATCAAAATTGGTTTCACAAAATCATTCACATAGCGAAGCTATTAAAGTGTCCTCGCCCCCACTCTGAAACTTGAAAATCAATGTCGATGATGCATGCATTCATCACCGAAATAATTTTCTAGCGACATAAGTGAGTTCTGGACTTCCATTTCCTTGAAAACTTTTTGAAATTTCTTCGAAATCATTGGAACTCGTTTGAAGTCATTTGAAACAATTCCTATTCGGAAAATACTTTTTAAATCGTATTACTGTATATTTTCAAAATCTTAAAGCCAATTTCAAACACCGGAATTCAACTCCTCGAATTTCCAATTTAAAACCCTTCAGTTATAAATTATTTTTATATAAATCAGTTTCTTATATAATTTTCAAATCCTTTTGAAACTTCAAATTCTCGTTCTAAAGGGTGTATAATTCTTATCGAAAACATTTTCACTTTAATATAGAATATAATCATACTTGTCCAAATAATAATTTCGGTATATAAAACAATTTCTAAAATACAACAAACCTGATTTTTTCAAAGGATGATTCAAGGATGGATTTCAAAACAAAGATAGAGTTTCAAATTAGAGGGACTCTAATCAAATAGAATACTGATTCGAAGGTGGGCTCGATTGAAAATGAGATAATTAAATTTCAAAATAGAAGATGGATATACTTACATAAATCGCGGGCGACCATAACCGGGTCAATCGTGACTTCAAGAACAAGATCGATGCGGAATTCTAAGGCAAATCGACATTCGATCACCAGAGATAGAATTCGTCATAACAAGAGATAGCAGCATCTAAACCGAGGATATATAAATCTCTGGTGAATCAATGCCAATTGCAAAGGAGTTTCACCGCTTTACAAATCATATCGTAGAGCTATGGGATGCTCCAGAATTCAGAAGAATACGAATAGTGAGGGACAAGAATGGATTTTAGAACCGAGGAAACGTTACAAAATTCAAAGGAAATTCAAATCAAAGAGGAAAGAATTCAAGCTTGAGCGAAAGTGATTCCGTAATTAAATTTACCATACATGTTGAGTTTGCCTAGAGCCAAAGTTCTGATACCAACTGTAACAACCCAATATTTTCAACCATTCGCATCCGCACATGCCGGACTTGAATTGCTCAAAATATTAGATTGTTAATTTAAATTTGGCAAAAACTCAGCATATACAGTAAATAAATCAATCACATAATCACAGACACAGGTAATAAAACAATAATGCAGCGAAATAGACAAATACTAGTTCATGAAGCTACTATATAAACATCAGAGTTAGAAATAAAATATAACAGAATATCTCAAATACATTGAAGTCTTCGGTACAAACAGATGACCTCTCTGAACAAATCAACTGGGAAAGCTGAAAACTGAATTGATAGTTGGATCTCCAAGCGAAGCTCCAAACTCCAAAGGTGAGTCTCAAATGCTGTATCACTCAGTCTGACCGAGCGCAAAGAAAAACAAAAAACACTCTAGTCAGGATTAACATTCTTATATCAATAAATCTAACTCAAGTGAAATATCAACAGAAACAAACTTAAAGAATGTTTTGGATAACCATCCACTAAGGATCCGTGGAACTATCTACAATGTAGAAATATACACTATAACACCATGGTCATTTCAAATTATTATATACTTCAAACCCAAAGTATCATCTCCATTTCAATTATATATATACTCAAATCAACTCGAGTTCCAAATTCCAATTTAATTCAATCTAATTTTTTCCATTTAATTCAATTCAGTTTCTGAATAACAAATTCAAATTATATTGATTAAAAATACAGATCTATATCACAAAATAAACCGTTTCAATTCCAATATATTTCAAAGCTTTAATATTCAACATTTTCAATGTTAAATTTTATAGTTTCAAATAGATCGTGATTTAACTTCATTATTATTTGGTCAGGGAGTGTTCACTTAATAAATTCAATATCATTTAACTAGCCTTAAATTACATTTTTACTAAATATTTCCTCAAATTTATTTAAACGAGAATTATTCATTAAATTACTTAAATCAAGACCAAGTTATAAATCATATCTTAAATCTCAATTTCAACGAGTTTCAAATTGGTTTAACTAAATAATATCCTTTATTGAATAATTGAATACAATTTCAACTAAATTTAAATTATCTTCCCAACCTTAAATTATTCAAATTATTACCAAAATCTATTTTGAAATATAAATTTAAACACTTAAACATATTCTATGTATTAGATCAATCTAAATTAAATTAAATATTATTTTTAAATCTATATATATATATATATATATCATACCATTTGTAAATAAAAATTTTAGAATCAACATTTATTAAAAACCGTATATTTCTTTCCAAAACCCTAGAATTTATTTTCAAAATATTTATATATGGACCTACGTTTGGTATATAATTTCCAATCCTATGGTTAAGTTATACGGATATTTATCTTTTCAATCCGTAATTTAAATATATACGGGTAGATATCATTTCGACCCGCAATCCCAACTTCAATGCAAATGAAACTCGCTTGGGTTTATCATTTCAACCCTTAACGATTTTCTCCTATTCTAAAGTCCGTTTGGGTATGTATCATTTCAACCCATAGGGAATTCTAAACTAACAGTGGACTTGCGGAGTGATAACATATATGAATAATAATATAACAGGCATATATCATCAATAATTACATAAATATAAACAACAGGATATGGTGAACAGTTACAGATAATAGAACATATAATAGTTCAAATAACTACAGCAGCATATTTCAATCGTCGCTTCAATTGAAATCAAATTTAATAAATACAAGAACGTTAATTGTGAGTGATTGTTCACCTTTCGAGGCTAGAGGGACGAACAAGATTGAGATGAGTTACGAATCCAAGCACGAATTTCAAAGCAAAGCACGATGGACACGAATTCGATAGAAAAAGCTGATAAACAGAAATTGATGAAACAGATCAAATCAGTTTTGGTATACTGAGATGTAATGAATGTTGTATAGTTATTTGTATTTTTCTCAAAAATCAATGAAAATTCTTAAAACACATACGAATAACTTACTTTACTGTAGTATATTCGTACAAATGAAAGCATGGAATAGTTACTTTGTTAATACTTCATAAATTCAATATAGATAATTACATACAATATTTTACTAATATATATTAGATATAAATGTACCCAGATGAAAATCCTCTATATAACCAACACATATTCAATTTAAATTATTGAACATATCTACAACTTATATGTAGGTCCTTAAATTCACATTGCATACATACTGGTCTTAATATAGATACTATTATAAAATATATGCTGACAAAATATATGAAATTCAAAACAGTAAATGCAAATCACTATATTTACACACTTACTTTGCTATTTTATTTAAAGATCAATACCTTTTTAAAACACGTAAAGAAAACCTTCAATATTTTTTAAAGCATAAGAATACTATAATTTAAACTTTTCTTTTCAAAAATACAAAACAGGGGAATCAAACAAACTTATGCACAGGCAAACGCAACACATACACAAACAGGGACATACTATTCACCTTTCTAACATTATTACATATGTATAAACTACATCTGCTAGATATAATTATAACTTTGAGTATAAAAATGCATACCATATGCAATTATGCCTCAGAAAGCAAAATATAAGTAGACTATATATATATGTGTGTGTGTGTGTGTGTGTGTAAGGAAAATGGATATTGTACTATATTGTAAACATATGTATATATATAAGCTTACAATAAACATCTTATACATATATGTGAAATGCCTTGTATAATATCTTATATAAGCTGGGACTCTTGTATATAAATAAAATAACTTATATAAATTTAAAATTTACCAACCGAGCATTGATAAGATAAGGTATGCGCACAATAGTAACATTATATAATATATGACTGTAGACTTATATATATTGTTATGTATAATACGAATAGCATCTTACCCAAACTTAGACATATTTGCCTATATATTTTATAAAATCTGACACTATATATACATGTATTATAATATGAATAGTATACAAACATATATAAAAAGTGGAACAAGCATACAATATGTGGCTTATATATATATATATTAAACTATATGTACCTACCTATTTAAATTTTTACTGTAAAATATAAACTGTAAAACATTCTACAAAATTTCCCTTAAACTAAAATCTAATCACAACTATACAACTGAAATTGATAGGTTATAAACTAATATATCTCTAATATCTATTACCTAAAATACAAGTGGAGAACTAAAACTCGGCTGGGACCTTTGTGGTGGACAACATCGGTGGCAGAGCAAGCTAAGGGAGAGGTGGGTAGGTAGGGAGGATACAGCACGAAGAAGGAGAAGAGGGGGTGTGATATTGGTGCTCTCGGCGGTGGAGGCTAGGGTAGGCGGTCAGACTTGCTTGCCACATGCTGCAGATGCAGAATAAAGGTGGGTGGCTTACTGGTAGGGTCGGAGATTGGAAAAAAGTGGTTTTGCTTTAGGTTGTAGCAAGGGAAGCATGGTAGAAGGGAAAACGAAACAACAAAAGGGAAGAGAAGAAAAAATGTGAGCATACCTTTTCTCTTTGGGATGAACAGTGATTAGATGAGCAGAGGAGAAAGAATTAGAATAATGCAACAGTGAACACATTGAGTAGAGTTAATAAATATAAAGTGAATTGAAAAGCAACGGTCACCTTAGATTTAGCTGACTCATTAAAGCAAATTATCATTGTTAAATGTTATACATTCCAAATTTGAAAAGTAAAGGAAACTTAAAAGTCACAAATTTTGCTACGGTACGACGCACAGTTTTCCCGTTTCCGTCGCGTACCGGACCTTAAAACACATAAATGAATATACCATGGTGATCAGCACAACGAGATGATCAAAACGGTATAAAGATATCAGTGGTACGATCATCCGATCAAAAGTCGATAATCGGTACCGATATACGTTGCTATTCCATACAGAAAAATCCAAATAGAGCTAGAAACATCTGAATTTTTCGAAATGAATTTTGTAGTCTGATTCAGAGTGTTCTAAATAAATTTTCTCATGTTGATATATTTTGATTTCGGAAAATATTTTATTACCACTCATTTTTAACTGATTTAAATTGAAATAAATTACTCAATAAACTAAGCTTCAATATTTTCAGATGAAAATTTATCAGTTGCTATGTTTAAATAGACATATTCCAAATAATAAATTTTTATTTTTAAATTTTATTGTTTAAAATTTCATAAAATTTCAACTGATTAAATAAATAAAATAGCTAAAATTTTCGGGTCGTTACACGAACTAAGTCAAATAAGAGAGATTTGAAACTTAGCCTTAGTAGGCTAAATGGAAAATAATTCTAAAAAGGATGATAGGGAGATTTGAAATAAGTTCGTAAATGAACTAACAAATTGTAGAATTAATTCGAGCGGCCTAATTAATAAAAATGGGGAAATAAATTATTAAGGTTTGCAATGAACTAGTAGATGAACTAATTTAAAATAATTATTGAAATGAATATGGTTGAGAGATGGTTGATAAAAAAATTCAATATTTAATTTGATTGGAAGTAAAATAGCAATTGGAAGGTAAATTGAAATCAAATGGAATTGAAAAGTGAATTTGAACGAAAATGGATGTAAATCAAAGTGATGAAGTGGAAATAAATATAAAAATTATAATATTTATAATAGTTTTAAGAAAGTAAATGGTGGAGCTTTTAAGTAAAAATTGGTAGTGGGAATATACTGAGTGAATATGTGAATGAAGTATAAATAAAAAGTGTGAAAATGATAGGTGTGGGTAAGTGAATAGGACTTAGAATAAATGCGAATAGAAAGAATTGGATATAGCAAATAATTAATTAGAAATAAATAGGTAAGTTGTACACATATTATTTTATTTGCATAATGATTCGATCCAGATTCGAGAATAGAATTTCGAGATAGTTATTTCGATCCGAGTTAGGATTTTTCACTCGATTTTCGACGGCGAACCCTGGATATGGATTTTGATTGATCCTGAAATTCTCTATCATAGTGTATGACTACGCAAGGAGAATGATGGTTTCTAATCAAGAAGCTAGATCTGAGTCCGCACTAGGGAGTCGTGTGAACGATATTAGTTCGGAAGTGAAATTGTATTGTCAAGTGAGCGATCGGATTTGATATTGCATACGGATGATATATGTACATTGTAAGGGCTTAAGTAAAGTAAATATTAAAAATTTCGAAAGGAATAAATTTAATATTTTTGGAATTAAATGAAGGGATATTACTGATAAGTAGGGTGCATGTATTTAAAAGCAAAAAACTAAATTGATGTTTTCGATTTCAGAAGATAAATTTGATTGCTCGACAAAAGGGTATGTGTTTAAATTACCATATGAAATTTGATGGTTTTCTGATCTAGCCACTTGGCTTTTGTATTCTTTTAAAATTTGAGGGCCGTAGAGGCAATTATGTTGATGTTCTAAGCTAGTCGCGCAAAGAGACACTGGCGAATTTTTTTGAAAATTTAGGGAGTTGGAGAAATTTTGAAGAAAATTATGATAGTTTAAAATTTGGTTTTAAACTAAATTTTGGATTATTGAGGGTATAATATTATTTGGAATCTATGGATGAGTTTGGAAAGTTAGTAAGAGTGATAGTGTGGCTTCAATAAAAATTGTTGGAAAGTTGTTGAAACCGTGTGGTTTTGGAAAAAATAGAAAACTGGTATTGGACCATGGACCATTCTTCTTACCTAGCAATTTCGAGAACGAAATTCTTATAAGAGGGGAGGAATGTAATGACCCGGAATTTTGGATATTTGAAACTAGAAATTTTTAATTGATTTTAAGTATTTAAAGGTTAATTTTGACTTGAATTTCACATATAGCAATTTATTTGATAATTAAATTATTGATAATAATTGGAAATTGGGTAAAATATCGAATCTTGAGTTTTAAGCTTGTTAGAAATAATTTAAAGGCTTATAACATTTACATTGATAATATTGAAGATAAAAAAGTTTTAAAATTGAAATTGGGAGTGATTTGTTCGGTTTTAAAAATATATCGTTTAAATTAACATTTAAAATAGCCTTTTGGGGGCAACAGTTCCATTGGATCCATAATATTGTATTACTGTCGGATTTCAGTGATTGGAGTTAACGTTTGGCCATACGGTGTATAAACGCGCTGAAATTTATATCGAAAATTCAACATAATAATTGGGTCCAAAATGCTATCTTCTCCATACGATCGAATTAGGACTCGAAACCTTTTCCATTGCGTTCGGAATAAGGGTATAACTTTATAAACGCCTAGCGGCATGCCTCGAATGAAATTTTATGTTGGGTAAATCGAGACGATTTGAATTTAATTAACATATATTTTTATATATTTCAGTCAACCTTCAACTGACATTCATTCGAATCAGCCTTTTTTCCTTCTTTTCAAACTATTATACACATTATACTACACGTTACGTTTTTTAAAAATCGCATTCTCTTCCTCATTTTAAAGCACAACTCAATCTCTGAGAAGAAGATAAATATATATATATATATATATATATATATATATATATATAGACACACACACACACACACACACATATATATATATATATGCTTTAGAAATCAATCATTCCTTCCTAGAATCTTTTCAATTTTTGCCCACCAAATACCACCACACCAACAAAATTCCATCATCGGCTGCGCGACCATCTACTGCAGTTCCATTCAAGGTGACTATCAATCAACTCAGCTGCATCACAAGCTCTAAGCCCACCGCGCATGATCGCCTGTTTCAACTTCGAGTCCACCATTTTCCTCATCAGTCTTGGAGTCCACGGTGCGGCTCACGTTTGGGTTGCTCGGCGTAGCTCGGTGAAAACTAGGGTTTCATTTTCTCGGCTTCGAGTGACATTTGTGGACACGGGTGGGATAGATTGGTTTCTCGAGCTGTTTAGCAGCACCGTGCCAAGTCGTGTGCTTCTCGACAGTGGTTTGGGATTCGCGAGTTGAAGGTCGACGAGTTGAGGTGGGTTTTTTTTTGATAATTTATTTAACCCTAAGTTATTATTACTTAATCAAATTTTAGCTTTAAAAAAAAGAGAATAAAAATAAAGGCAGGTTCGTGAAAAAAAAGGTCAAGTCTGAAAAAAAGAGATTGAATTAATGTTATAATTAAGTTGAATCATCAATTTATACGCTTTAAAATTTGCTTATACAAGGTTAAACCGAGAAAATTATGGCAGAGTCAAGTCAGATCGATTAACAAATTCTAAAAATAAAGGTGAATTAAATCTCACTCAACTTTGGATTTACCGCAATTAATTCTGATAGTTAAAATTAATTTTTGATTTATTGTTGGATTGATAAACATTTATCAGTTGAATGTGATATTATATATAATATATATCTGGGGTTTAACTGTATGGGACGTTATTGTGATATGTATTCGATTATTCATTGTAAGTAGACAACACTCATGTAATGGAAATAGAGTGGATAGTATGAGGTGATACGTAGTGACATATGGCTTTGTGTCTGTATTTAGTGAGACGTTGGGTCTATATGCATTGGTTTTATATGCCAGTTTATAATGTACTCCTATTTATGTTTGTTGTAGAGTACCGGATGGCCAGTATCCACCCTGGTGGCCTGATCGTGGGGTTGCTCCCCAGTTATGTGATACACTATATTATATAGCTTAATGTTACCCATTTACACGCGTTAGCTCCTCATGTCACCTAGGCTAACGGTTTGTCACCTATACCTTTGTGGTACTTTATTGGGGCAATTGGAGTATCGCGACTTATTAGTCTTCATGTTGATGAGATATTGGTGGATATGTTTCACAATGACTATGGAGGTAACTAAAACTAGACTTCGTGTCTCCAGAGCTTGCGTGTGTGCTATCAGTCTCCCTTCTGGTACCAACGAAGTAATAGATTGGTGTATACGATTGACAGACCTCACTAAAGCATTGATGTGGGCTAGGTGCAACACATTATATATATATATATATATATATATATATATATATGCACATACACACACACACATGTGTGTGTGTGTGTGTCTACTTGGGGACTTCGGGTCTGTCCTATAGCCATTTCCCATCACAATATTTTCATATAGTTTATATATATGAGGAGATAAGATTATACCTGTAATACATGTCTAGTGTATAATGGATTCTCAGTATTTTTACTGGCAAGCTATCTTATTTGATTTTGACGATGTTTTATCGAGATCGAGAGATATATTTAGGCAATGCTTCGTGCTCGCTTGATTATACTTAGTGGCGTCTCCTCCAATGATATTTCTGGATATGTATGATTCACCCATTTGTGTTGATTCTATGACTTTTGATTGATACGTTTCTATAAGGATGATGACGTCTTTTGATATAAGATTTGATTATTTCAGATAGATTTGAGATATTTGTAAAATGTGATTCATTGATGATTATTTATTACACTATATACATTTTTTGGGCATACATTACCATATTTAAATCCATCCTTTGACATGTCGTCTTATGATAAGATTATCGATGTTAAAGTTATTACATTTTTATTTTGTATTTAGATTGTATTTCCTTTATTATATACCCTTGATTAGACATAGTCTGACCCATGTATTATTTTATAATACTCAGGTCAGTTCGAGACATTTTATGTACACGAATTACATGACCGACATTTATTTTACTGGGCTTAAAGGAGTCTTATATTAGGATTGTTTTATGATATTTATATGACATTATTATATGTATGTGTGTATGTGTGTGTATATGACAATCAGTTGTATATTAATTTTACATCACATTCTATTAAGATAGGTTATATTTGAGATGTGTTGAATTATTACTGTATTAATAATATATATTATATTTGTAATTGACTTTGTTTACTTTGTATTTACTATATATTACGTATTTTTCAGTCTTGAAAGCACACATGTTATTGTTTTGTATCAATACTGTGTACGTAGAGGTGGGGTAATTTTTGATATGTCGCCGTGTCAGTCTAAGAGAATATTCCTGTACGTACCCCATATATCTGTATTCTCCATATTATCTAATAGTATTACTCTATAATACTCTTGGATAGTATGGGTATAGAGGTGGGGTGTTTTAACTTGGTATCAGAGCAGGTTTAGAACAATACATCATACATTAGAGACATGAGCCGAGACCATAGATGAGACTAAGCGTCCATGTCTACTTTGGGGTGTTGGGTAATTTTCTATAACAAGCGATAGTATATTATATACAATTTAAATGATTACTGAGGTAATCATCAAGGGATGTATTTGTGGATTTATAGATGTATGTATTTATACAAATAATTTCTTTTGTTTAAATATGAAGTATAAAATGGTTGGAGTAGAAAGGAAGAAAGGAGTTAATCTTACTACTAGCCTTTGCAATTATGGTTTTGAATGATTTTGTTTTGCGTTGAGGTATTTTGTTTGTTATTATAGTTGAATGGTTTTGTTTTGCATTGAGGTATTTTGAATGGTTATAGTTTCCGTTAAGTACAATTATTTTGGTCTTTTATATTTGTTTGGCTATTTGAAATTATTGGTATTGAATTTAATTTTTGAATTTGTATGTGATTAAAGGTAGTTTGCAAATTGTTGTGAAGTTACTAAAGGTTTGATAAAAGTAAAGACTTTTTATATATGCAAATATAAATTTTTATATTAGTTAATTTTGGAAATTAAATTTGAAGAACAATCTTCTGAATACATGTGTGTGTGTGTGTGTATTATAAGAATGGTATTGAGAAAAATTTAGAGTATTAAAAGATTTGTAAAATAAGTATATTAAATAAATTTTTGGAAGTGGTACTTATCGATATTTTTTAGATGAAAACATTATCCATAGAGTGGTTTAAGAATTCTGGTCAGTACATAGGACGTCATAATATCGATAGGGATTCCTAAACACTAGAATAGGGCATGTGGACGTAATATTTTGGAATCATATAAATAATTTGTGGAAGTTTAAGGTATTTTGGCAAGAGTTGGGTCTTTTAGTAAAGTAATATTTCAAATTTATAATTGTAAATGATATTTTATATGTTTGTATGAATTCTAGTGATAGTTGAGACCATTGAATTTTATTGCATACTTATAGTCACTGGCAAGGCATTATAAGTTATATCAATATTGCAGCCAATTGATATTAATAATCACCATAAGCAACGACAAGATTTTAATTTTATTGTGTTTGAGAATTTGTAAATATAAGTTTGTGTGTGTGTGTGTGTATTTTTGATGTTACTTTGATATAATTAGAATTGTGTTAATATAATTGTGTTTTGGTTTGAGACGTAAGAATAAGTATAATTTGAAAACTTATTATTATTTTAAATGTATGAAATTTTTAGAAAAATTAGTTCTAAATAAATGATTGTAATGCAAATAAGTTTGTACATATTATTATGGTACAATAAAGTGATCTAATTATAACATGATGATTTTGTAAAATGGTAAATGTTTGATTAAATTCATGAACATCTTTAGGTACTCGAAAAATAGAATTTGTAAAATAGTATTTAGAAATGATTTTGTTATAATAATTGTTTGAAATTTAAACAAAATAATGTAAGATATTATATTAAATAAAGAAATAAGGTTTTAGTTGAAAATTATTATTTAATAAAGATTTTGGCTCTTGCAAAAATATTTTTAAAATTATTTGAAGGAAAAATTTGAATTTAAGTTGAAATTGAGTTAGAGTAAATTGAATATTTAGGAAAAAATATATATAAGTGATATAATTTGTGAAAAGGAAGTTATTTAAATGAAGAATTTTGAGATTTTATGAAATAATTTTCCATTGAATAAATGTTTGGAATTTAAAATAAAGTGAAAATAGTATAATTGAGTTAATCCAATAGTTATTATAAAATCTTTGTATCGAAAATTGCAAGGACATAATTTTGTTAAGGAGGGAAGTCTGTAACAACCCAATTTTTAAGTAATAATTAATTTATAAATCAATAATGGTAATTTTGTTAATTAAGCAGGAATTTGGAAATTTATTTGATGATTTGGTTTGAAAATTATTTTACAAAAAGGACTTAAATTGTGAAAATATTATTTTATAAAAGTAATATAATTGAAGTAAAATATTGGTTTCAAAAGGAAATGATTTTAAACTGTATTTGTATTTATTTAAAATAGGTAGAATTTGGCTTTATCAACAAGAAAGTGTAAAATACATATCAATTCATTTTGTATATTTTCATGAAAGCCAAGCCCAACAAAATAAAAGCCCAAGCCTTGACCTATCTTCCTTCACTGTATAACTTTCGCAACTCTTCTTCTATTAAAAAATACATCTTCTTCCGTAAGCAAACGGAAAAAAATTCTTGCCTTGATAATTAAGAAAAAGTTAGGACAAATTCTCAAATTCAAATATGGGATTTACTGTTTCATTTATCATTCATGGCTCAAGTTATGTTTGGTGCGATGCTATGTTTGAGGGTGCATGTGTGTATTAAGTATGAAGCAGAGGAAGGAGAAGACGTGAGTGTCAAGTGAGAATTCTCACGAAACCAATGCTAATCAAGACAATTTAGGCGTATACATTACTTTCTTGAATTGCTCATATTGCTATAAATCCTCCTTGCATACAACTAAAGTATTTGAGTTCGTGAATGGGTTGTGTATGCAGGTAGTAGCAGTTGTATGCATTGGAATATATATGGCTGGGTCTAAATATCTCCATGTATTTAGTATTACATGGTTTTGTCCACATACTGCTTTGGTTATAAGCAAATAGTTGAGCGTTTATGTGTAACGACCCAACATCCAAATACCAGGAAGTCGCGTCGCTAAGAAGAAAGAAAGGGATAGAAAAGAGAAAAGAAAGGAAAGAAAGAACAGACAACATCAAAATCTCACAGCGGAATCGAATAAATTATAATATATCACATAAAACTTTACATAGTATCATATACATCAGAGTTAAACAGCTAATACAACACAAACTAGACAGTTATAAACATCTATCCAGCAATTACAATTCAAGTACATCAGAGAAACAGATACAACTCAAAACATAGCAGAACCACTACATATATCTACACGCTGAAGCCTCCTGCTCCATTATCTCCTCCAGAAACTCGTCAAAGCAATCCTGAATCACTTGACTACTCATACATAATATGAGTACCCAAGAGTTTAATAAAACAGAAAATAAACACTCAGGTCAGACAGGGGTCTGGTGTGAGTAAACGGGGATAAAAGTTGCTTAACTTTAGAAAATCCTTTGAAAACAAAAGGTATCATGTAAGACCTCCCACACATAAACATGGAAAAGTTTTTACCTTACGCTAACCAAAACATTTGATAGAAAATCCAGTGATATTATAATAGTGTTTAGGGTTTTCAAGTAAAATACAGAAATAGCTGGAATGCTTACATCTCACGTTCCAACATAGTTGGGCACAATCAAAACGTACGGCACTTATTGGAGATTGGATTCCATCAATGGCAGGGCTACTGGGGTACCGCCCGTCACAGTACGTGGCCTAGATCACCGTACCGAGGAGCCATCCTAACTCCCCTGCAACACAAAGTCGGGACCGTTCCTTACGGAACAGTCCCGAACAAGACCACCCCGCAGTTGGCTGCAGATCAACTGCCCACACAGCTGAAATAAAAAGGGACATCTAGACAGGGATGTATCTTGCTCTCCAGTGGGAGCTACCCACGAAGCCTTGCTGCACCTCCCCTGTTTTAGCCATTCCTGGTTGATGAGGCTTGAGGTTACGATTACCTTTAGAGAATACATCTATCTTAGAATGCTCATCGTCCACCTGACGATGTTCTGAAAGCATTCAATCCATACAAGTTCGTTCCGGGTTCGAACGAAACCGAAGGCATTATCTCGTTACACTCTTATTGGAATAACCCTCAGAGTTAACGACGATAACCCTTGCACTCTAAATCACCATCTCAAATCTATAAGCACTATTCCGTCAACTCATTACGGAATCACCCACAGAGTTCTACTGACGTATAGCCCTTACACCTCGAGTCTTCACTTGCTCCACTTGGATTAACGACCTAACGTTTACTTAGAATCGATGTGGTTTTCGGATATCCAAATATGGAAACGCCATCCCGGTCTCATCGAAACCAAACGCCATCATAATGTCCAAGTTGTACTTAAGGGTTTTAAGTAATCTACTCACTTCATTATTATCTAATTCACATAGATAGATAAACTATATCTCACGATAGATAATCACATTCATATCATAAACAAATAATCTGTATCATCACAAACAGATAATCATTCAACCAAATAATCCATCACAAACCATCATACTTAAACCAAGCATTCATATCATATAGATACGACTCATCTCATCACTGAGATCACAACCATTCAATCAATAACATCCATAAGCAATGATTTAATTATCATCAATCATAATTAATTTAAAATGAATTAAATTAATTACAACCATCTCTAATTAATTTAAATTAAATTAAATTAATTACTCATTAAAATCCTGCTTAATATCCTTTAATTAATTAACCCAGTTAATTAATTAATCCTAAGTATTTAACTAGATTAAACAACTTTGATTAATCATTCACTAATTACAATAAGTAATTAGTCTTTAACTAATTTCATAAATTAATTAACTTTAATCATAAGTAATTAACATTTAATTACTCATTTATTAATTAATTATAATTAATTATATTTGTCCTTAATTAATTACAATTAATTAATTACTTATTTAATTATTACTTAATCAAACAATCCTTAATTACATCATTAATTATATTAATTAATGATCTCTAATATTCAAATAAATTATTTAATTAAAATTAATTACACTTAGTAATTAATCTAATTATTAATCACCTTGATTAATATTCAATTAAGTAATTAACTATCTTTAATTACTCATTAATCAAATTAATTATCCAATAATTAATTATTTATTAATTCCTTAATTAATTACAAAAGTAATTATCCCATTTACTAATTACATTCCAGTAATTATCAGTATTGCTTCTCTAAGTAATCCTGCTCTATTAATTACATTAAGTAATTTCACTCTTAAAATCATCAAATGATTTATTAAAATTAATTAAACTAAATTAATTAACTTAAATGAATCACATATCAAAATTAATTACAATAAGTAATTAATTCCTTAATTACTTTAACAATTAATTATACTTAGCAAATTACAATTAATTATATTCAATTAATTAATCTGGTTAATTATCAAAATTAATTAATTACTAAATTATCCTTAGATAATTATCACCCATTATTAATTAACAACACTACATTAATTATATACTTAAGAAAATTTAAATTAGATTAATAAATCATTTCTAATTTATATTAATCTAAATCATTATTTCAAAATCAAATAATTAAGTAAATTCTTAATTATCTTAATTATTTTCAAAATAATTCAATTACATATTAATGAATTTATTAATATTCAAATGTATTTAAAACCAAACATTTCTAAATTCAATTCAAATTCCATTTTAAAATTTAAAATTTCAAATGTTTAACCGTTTAAACGTTTATCCAAATTTTAAATAAATTTATTCCTTAAAATATTAATAAAGAATCATTCATTACTTATAAAAGATCCTTTTATAAAAATAGTTTAAAACTAAATTACTTAATTTATTAAAGAAATCAAGCTTTAGAAAATGAATTGATTATTTAACTTTTCAAATCTAAAATTAACACTACATATTTTTATTCAAATATTAAAAGAAATAAATTCTTTCAAGTTTTAAATCTTATTTGAAATCAAATTTCATTTCAAATCTATTTTTAAACATTTGAATAAGTTCATCATTTTTTTTTAACTTTGAATTTCAAACTTCTATTTGAATTCAGTTTTCAACTTCCACTTGAATCAAAATCCAGCTTTAAAAATATGAATTCATTCAAAAATTAAAACTGCAAAATTCTCTGTTTTAAAACCTGCAATCATGTTACCCGAGAGACTATTGCTTTGCTTCGAGTTTCCCAACCCCTTGCTTCGAGTCAGAAGCACAAAAACCCGAGAATTCTTCGAGTCAATAAACCTTGCACACCCAAATAAGTTCACCAGATACCCAAACTGTACGGTGCATATGCACCGTCAACTTGGCCAACTCCAGCCACGCTAACCTACTCCTACAAGTCACTTACCATCCCCTAACAGAGATACAATTCCCTAATCTCCCCTGCAACTCACATTTTCAAAATTTCAGGTTGATCAAACAACCTGAAACACAAACTCAAACTCTATCAAACCTGGAAAACCCAATATCATCTCCTCCCCTTCTGATCATCTATCATCAGATTCCCCCATTCTTACATCCCAAAACTCCACTACAGTAGGTATCTTAACACCTGACATTAACTAGCCTAACAGTCAACCCAAAATTTCCGCTTCTGATTAAAAAACAGAAATTTCCCCCCCTCCAACAGTTTATTTAAATAAGTACTATTTGTTTTAAATTCCATAAATTCAATCATGCATTCAGGTTTCATACTGATTTATTGATTTAAGCTATCTGGTATTGGTTTTCTTTACAATGATGATTGGTTTTATATAAAAAAAAAATACATACTGTTCTATTTGGTTCAGTGGTAACATAATTTTTTTTTTTCAACGGCAACAGTTTTATTTGAACTATCTTAAAATTTATAAATCTAAATTTACACCAAACTAACATATTTGCTTACACAAACTTTGCTAACTGAAATCAATTCTAGAGGTAAAGAATTTCTATTAAAGAAAATTTTAGTTACAACTAATTATAATTGCAGATTCAAGAAATCAGCAACACACAAACATATGCATATATGTTCACATAGAGCAACCATCACAACATATTCTTTTCTACTAATTTATATGCACAAAAATTACAGGCTTTTTTGCATGATGAAGTTACTCTATTCATTTTATATTTTTAAAACAGAGAACAAAACAAATTTTGCCCTAACATGTTTTGACTTCTGTGTATTAAAGACTTAGGTTCTGTAAGTTATGTTTGATTTTGATTTTTAAAGAAACTGGTTTTTTAAAATAAAAGCTTACTCACCTGATTTAAGAAGATGCAGAGCACAATAAATGCAGATTTCATTTTCCAGAAACTGCATATTGAAATGCATGTTGAAATCTGGCTTTCACTTTGATTACAGAAATTGATCTTCTGGTTGATGATGAATTGAAACTGCATTTGCTAGTTGATGATACTTTTACTTGTTGATGAAGATTGCATGCAGACCCATTTTCAAATACACAGATTTGAAGTTTGATTTTTGCAGAATTTAGATTGGAGATTGGAGTTGTATGTAGATTTGAAGAAATTGATTGCAGATTTTTGTAGAAATTTATTGAAGATTTATTTGCAGATTTAAATTGCAGATATGAAGTTTGATTTATAATTTGATTTTGCAGATTTGATTTGAAGATTGGTTTTCTGGATTTGATTTGTATTTTTGATTGCAGAAATTTTAACATGTAGAAATTTTAACAAATCTGGTTTTCAGATTTTAAAACTTTGAAGAGAAAGTGTTTTTAACAAATGTATTTGTTATGTTTCTTATCAATATAACTTAAATTTTAAGAAAAATAAATAAGCTTGCCACTTGTTGACTTATTATGTTAAATGTTTTACAAGTGTCTCTTTATGTTTTAAGATTTTCACACATATACATTATTAATATAAAAGCAATTCTAAATTTGTAAATGTATTTAAATTTATCTTAAACCATTACTAATTTGTTTTTAGCATGTTTTCAAATGTTTATTAACATCTAGTCTTTAATTAAATACATATAAACTTCTTTATAAAACTATACACTTACATTTTAATGTTTGTTTAATTATTATTTTTAAAATAACATTCTTTTAAATCTAATTTCAAAAGAGAAGATTTTTAAAAGAAGAAAAATGTTGAGTTTATCTTATTCAAGAGTTTTAAGTCAAATGTTATAATTTAACATGAATGAATTAAATTTATTTCAAAGAAAACAAATTTTAAAATAAAACGAAACAAACTTTTGTTATATAATAAAATCTAAACAATATTTATTCTTATAAACAAATAAATACTTACTTACATTTCTATAAAGATATAAGAAAGATTTTTAAAATAATCTTTTGAAAAGTTAACAATACAAATTTAAATTAATTCAAATTAATCAATTTACAAATTATACATTTATATAATTATTAGAAAATATCCTTTATTTAATATAAATTAAAATTAAAACCAAATCCTCTATTTACAATGTATAAACATTTATACATTATAAATAAAATATTTTTAAATCAGTTTAGAAAGATAAATTTATTACTTAAATATTTTTAAATTTTGAAAAGAATATCATTTAACAAACTAAATAATTATTTATTTTCAAAAGAGAATTTCTGTTTGAATTAAATTATTAAATCAATATTTCACTATTTAAAATAATTATTAAAGAAATTATTAAATAATTATTGCCTAAATTTCCGGGACATCACATTCCTCCCCCCTTAAAAGAATTTCGTCCCCGAAATTTAAAAGCAAAGGTAATTTAATAATCCTATACAGATTTTAAATTTTAGAAGGGCAAACATATGCTATCAACCAAATACTAGCAACCATAGCAATCAATTCAAACAAACAATTCTATCTATCCAGACAAAATTCTGGATAAGATTTCCCTAGAGTTTCCCAGGTACAAACACCGAGACACTCGCCCTACAGAATCTAAACTAGCTACACCACTCAGATCTAGAGCTCCTATATATCTAGATCTACAAAGCTAATCAGAATACAGGGCCACAGACAAGTCCTGATCAACTCCCAAATCTCACAGAACTACTGATTCTAAAACCAGAGATAAACCATACACGTACTCCCTCAGAGATACATGAATAACAAAACAAATTCCAGCCATCCGAACTGGAAATTTAATCGTGTAGAACAAACACTCAACTCTTAAGAGAAAACAGAAAGATCCAATACTCATATCCACAAATCTCTCATATCGATCCTGGGCCGCCCTCAACTTCTAGGTCAAACAAATTTACCACACAAACTCTATTACACAAATATCAGAAGTCTTTAGACAAACTACTCTATCTGAAAACAAACAGATACAAAAAAATCAAGTATCCAGATCCAAAATAAATTTTTCTGTAGAAATCCTCTGATCCAAGACAAAACTCAAATTCCCAAAGAATCGGGTGTTGCTCTATTCTGGAATAGCTGCCACCATGCTTCCACTGCGCAACTCTGATTCGAGAATGTTGTTGATGAACACAAGTATAAACTTGATCAACTTATCCCGGAATATTGTTCATCAAATTCCATAAATCTCAGTGACCTATCCGATTCGGTCACAACACACAACAAAAATTCAACCAGAAAACTGGATCCAATAAATCCTACCAACTTAAACAGATTTCTCTTAAAGAACCTCCTACTAAGCTGATCCACCTGAAAAGCTTCAAGAGCCAAGTCGAAACAGAACTCAAACTCTCGATGTGGATGCAAATCTCAACTCCTTCGAAGATAACCAGAAAATCAAATCATTTCGATAACTCAAACATCCACTAGAGATGCTTCAATCCAAAACAAAGATTACTCAGAGAACTTCCGAACCATCGCAAGTCACTTTTGCGATTCCACTCAGTTCAGATCCCAAGAAATCGTTCTCACTACAACAATCAGAACAGCTAAAGCCTTCTAATCAAAAGAAGAACTAGTGTTCTACCTTCAACCACAAACATCACACCCAACTGAGCTCCAGAAGAAATGGACAAGCTTCACCATATGCCCGGACTACTGACAGAAGAATCACAGAGATTTCTGAACCACCAAAGAACAAGCCACTCACAGCTACTACTGCTGCCAAAGACTTCCTAATCCAAAAGCTCATCGAATCTCAAAGCTATACCAGCCACTTCACAATAGAACCTTCCAGATAGACAGATATCTTTCAGGAAACTCGCTCCCAAACCAAGCTCAAAACACTCTGCCAAACTGAGTCTCAAACTCAAATACAGACAGAACTCCTCCCTGAAGTTTCCAAGATACCATTTCTGGCTTCAGCACTCCCAACTAATCCAAATTCAAGAAAAACCACTCATACGAGTGCTACCAAGCTTACAATCCAAAAATATATAAACTCCGAATCTTGAAAAGATTTCCTTCAGAGATTGCTGAAATCCTTCACACCAAACTGCCAAGCAACTCAAGATACCCAATACTGCCCTAGCAGATCACTTCCAACTTCAAACACTCCAACTCCAACCATTGGTAGTTGTGTTACACACACACACACTACCATATCCACCTTTATTACTTATTGGTAAACCTGAACAGGTAACCCAACAAATAGGCAGAAATAAATAATATATATATATATATATATATATTCAAAATTACAAATACGCTCTCTCAAGAAGGACACCACTCCAGAGTCTAGGTATTCGCTCAACCTAGAGCTCTGATACCACAATGTAACGACCCAACTTCCAAATACCAGGAAGTCGCATCGCTAAGAAGAAAGAAAGGGATAGAAAAGAGAAAAGAAAGGAAAGAAAGAACAGACAACATCAGAATCTCACAGCGGAATCGAATAAATTATAATATATCACATAAAACTTTACATAGTATCATATACATCAGAGTTAAACAGCTAATACAACACAAACTAGACAGTTATAAACATCTGTCCAGCAATTACAATTCAAGTACATCAGAGAAACAGATACAACTCAAAACACAGCAGAACCACTACATATATCTACACGCTGAAGCCTCCTGCTCCATTATCTCCTCCAGAAACTCGTCAAAGTAATCCTGAATCACTTGACTACTCATACATAATATGAGTACCCAAGAGTTTAATAAAACAGAAAATAAACACTCAGGTCAGACAGGAAACGGGGATAAAAGTTGCTTAACTTTAGAAAATCCTTTGAAAACAAAAGGTATCACGTAAGACTTCCCACACATAAACATGGAAAAGTTTTTACCTTATGCTAACCAAAACATTTGATAGGAAATCCAGTGATATTATAATAGTGTCTAGGGTTTTCAAGTAAAATACAGAAATAGCTGGAATGCTTACATCTCACGTTCCAACGTAGTTGGGCACAATCAAAACGTACGGCGCTTATTGGAGATTGGATTCCATCAATGGCAGGGCTACTGGGGTACCGCCCGTCATAGTACGTGGCCAAGATCACCGTACCGAGGAGCCACCCTAACTCCCCTGCAACACAAAGCCGGGACCGTTCCTTAGCGAACAGTCCCAAACAAGACCACCCCGCAGTTGGCTGCAGACCAACTGCCCACACAGCTGAAATAAAAAGGGACATCTAGACAGGGATGTATCTTGCTCTCCAGTGGGAGCTACCAAGAAGCCTTGCTGCACCTCCCCTGTTTTAGCCATTCCTGGTTGATGAGGCTTGAGGTTACGATTACCTTTAGAGAACACATCTATCTTAGAATGCTCATCGTCCACCTGACGATGTTCTGAAAGCATTCAATCCATACAAGTTCGTTCCGGGTTCGAACGAAACCGAAGGCATCATCTCGTTACACTCTTATTGGAATCACCCTCAGAGTTAACGACGATAACCCTTGCACTCTAAATCACCATCTCGAATCTATAAGCACTATTCCGTCAACTTTTTACGGAATCACCCACAGAGTTATACTGACGTATAGCCCTTACACCTCGAGTCTTCACTTGCTCCACTTGGATTAACGACCTAACGTTTAATTGGAATCGATGTGGTTTTCAGATATCCAAATATGGAAACCCTATCCCGGTCTCATCGAAACCAAACGCCATCTTAATGTCCAAGTTGTACTTAAGGGTTTTAAATAATCTAGTCACTTCATTATTATCTAATTCACATAGATAGATAAACTATATCTCACGATAGATAATCACATTCATATCATAAACAGATAATCTGTATCATCATAAACAAATAATCATTCAACCAAATAATCCATCACAAACCATCATACTTAAACCAAGCATTCATATCATATAGATATGACTCATCTCATCACTGAGATCACAACCATTCAATCAATAACATCCATAAGCAATGATTTAATTATCATCAATTATAATTAATTTAAAATGAATTAAATTAATTACAACCATCTCTAATTAATTTAAATTAAATTAAATTAATTACTCATTAAAATCCTGCTTAATATCCTTTAATTAATTAACCCAGTTAATTAATCAATCCTAAGTATTTAACTAGATTAAACAACTTTGATTAATCATTCACTAATTACAATAAGTAATTAGTCTTTAATTAATTTCATAAATTAATTAACTTTAATCATAAGTAATTAACATTTAATTACTCATTCATTCATTAATTATAATTAATTATATTTGTCCTTAATTAATTACAATTAATTAATCACTTATTTAATTATTACTTAATCAAACAATCCTTAATTACATCATTAATTCTATTAATTAATGATCTCTAATATTCAAATAAATTATTTAATTAAAATTAATTACACTTAGTAATTAATCTAATTATTAATCACCTTGATTAATATTCAATTAAGTAATTAACTATCTTTAATTACTCATTAATCAAATTAATTATCCAATAATTAATTATTTATTAATTCCTTAATTAATTACAAAAGTAATTATCCCATTTACTAATTACATTCCAGTAATTATCAGTATTACTTCTCTAAGTAATCCTGCTCCATTAATTACATTAAGTAATTTCACTCTTAAAATCATCAAATGATTTATTAAAATTAATTAAACTAAATTAATTAACTTAAATAAATCACGTATCAAAATTAATTACAATAAGTAATTAATTCCTTAGTTACTTTAACAATTAATTATACTTAACAAATTACAATTAATTATATTCAATTAATTAATCTGGTTAATTATCAAAATTAATTACATTAATTAATTACTAAATTATCCTTTGATAATTATCACCCATTATTAATTAACAACATTACATTAATTATATACTTAAGAAAATTTAAATTAGATTAATAAATCATTTCTAATTTATATTAATCTAAATCATTATTTAAAAATCAAATAATTAAGTAAATTCTTAATTATCTTAATTATTTTCAAAATAATTTAATTACTTATTAATGAATTTATTAATATTCAAATGTATTTAAAACCAAACATTTCTAAATTCAATTCAAGTTCCATTTTAAAATTTAAAATTTCAAATGTTTAACTGTTTAAACATTTATCCAAATTTTAAATAAATTTATTCCTTAAAATAATAATAAAGAATCATTCATTACTTATAAAAGATCCTTTTATAAAAATAGTTTAAAACTAAATTACTTAATTTATTAAAGAAATCAAGCTTTAGAAAATGAATTGATTATTTAACTTTTCAAATCTAAAATTAACACTACATAATTTTATTCATATATTAAAAGAAATAAATTCTTTCAAGTTTTAAATCTTATTTGAAATCAAATTTCATTTTCAAATCTATTTTTAAACATTTGAATAAGTTCATCATTTTTTTTTAAAACTTTGAATTTCAAACTACTATTTGAGTTCAGTTTTCAACTTCCACTTGAATCAAAATCCAGCTTTTAAAATATGAATTCATTCAAAAATTAAAACTGCAAAATTCTCTGTTTTAGAACTTGTAATCATGTTACCCGAGAGACCATTACTTTGCTTCGAGTTTCCCAACCCCTTGCTTCGAGTCAGAAGCACAAAAACCCGAGAATTCTTCGAGTCAATAAACCCTGCACACCCAAATAAGTTCACCAGATACCCAACATGTACGGTGCATATGCACCGTCACCTTGGCTAACTCCAGCCACTCTAACCCACTACTACAAGTCACTTACCATCCCCTAACAGAGATACAATTCCCTAATCTCCCCTGCAACTCACATTTTCAAAATTTCAGGTTGATCAAACAACCTGAAACACAAACTCAAACTCTATCAAACCTGGAAAACCCAATATCATCTCCTCCCCTTCTGATCATCTATCATCAGATTCCCCCATTCTTACATCCCAAAACTCCACTACAGTAGGTATCTTAACACCTGACATTAACTAGCCTAACAGTCAACCCAAAATTTCCACTTCTGTTTAAAAACAGAAATTTCCCCCCTCCAACAGTTTATTTAAATAAGTACTATTTGTTTTAAATTCCATAAATTTAATCATGCATTCAGGTTTCATACTGATTTATTGATTTAAGCTATCTGGTATTGGTTTTCTTTACAATGATGATTGGTTTTATATATAAAAAAAATACATACTGTTCTATTTGGTTCAGTGGTAACAGAAATTTTTTATTTCAAAGGCAACAGTTTTATTTGAACTATCTTAAAATTTATAAATCTAAATTTACACCAAACTAACATATTTGCTTACACAAACTTTGCTAACTGAAATCAATTCTAGAGGTAAAGAATTTCTATTAAAGAAAATTTTAGTTACAACTAATTATAATTGCAGATTCAAGAAATCAGCAACACACAAACATATGCATATATGTTCACATAGAGCAACCATCACAACATATTCTTTTCTACTAATTTATATGCACAAAGATCACAGGCTTTTTTGCATGATGAAGTTACTCTATTCATTTTTTTTTTAAAACAGAGAACAAAACAAATTTTGCCTAACATGTTTTGACTTCTGTGTATTAAAGACTTAGGTTCTGTAAGTTATGTTTGATTTTGATTTTTAAAGAAACTGTTTTTTAAAATAAAAGCTTACTCACCTGATTTAAGAAGATGCAGAGCACAATAAATGCAGATTTCATTTTCCAGAAACTGCATATTGAAATGCATGTTGAAATCTGGCTTTCACTTTGATTACAAAAATTGATCTTCTGGTTGATGATGAATTGAAACTGCATTTGCTAGTTGATGATGCTTTTACTTGTTGATGAAGATTGCATGCAGACCCATTTTCAAATACACAGATTTGAAGTTTTATTTTTGTAGAATTTAGATTGCAGATTGGAGTTGTATGCAGATTTGAAGAAATTGATTGCAGATTTTTGTAGAAATTTATTGAAGATTGGTTTGCAGATTTAAATTGCAGATATGAAGTTTGATTTATAATTTGATTTTGCAGATTTGATTTGAAGATTGGTTTTCTGGATTTGATTTGTATTTTTGATTGCAGAAATTTTAACATGTAGAAATTTTAAAAAATTTGGTTTTCAGATTTTAAAACTTTGAAGAGAAAGTGTTTTTAACAAATGTATTTGTTATGTTTCTTATCAATATAACTTAAATTTTAAGAAAAAAAAAAAGCTTGCCACTTGTTGACTTATTATGTTAAATGTTTTACAAGTGTCTCTTTATGTTTTAAGATTTTCACACATATACATTACTAATATAAAAGCAATTCTAAATTTGTAAATGTATTTAAATTTATCTTAAACCATTACTAATTTGTTTTTAGCGTGTTTTCAAATGTTTATTAACATCTAGTCTTTAAATAAATACATATAAACTTCTTTATAAAACTATACACTTACATTTTAATGTTTGTTTAATTATTATTTTTTAAATAATATTCTTTTAAATCTAATTTCAAAAGAGAAGATTTTTAAAAGAAGAAAAATGTTGAGTTTATCTTATTCAAGAGTTTTAAGTCAAATGTTATAATTTAACATGAATGAATTAAATTTATTTCAAAGAAAATAATTTTTAAAATAAAACAAAACAAACTTTTGTTATAAAATAAAATCTAAACTATATTTATTCTTATAAACAAATGAATACTTACTTACATTTCTATAAAGATATAAGAAAGATTTTTAAAATAATCTTTTGAAAAGTTAACAATACAAATTTAAATTAATTCAAATCAAATTAATCAATTTACAAATTATACATTTATATAATAATTAGAAAATATCCTTTTAATATAAATTAAAATTAAAACCAAATCCTCTATTTACAATGTATAAGCATTTATACATTATAAATAAAATATTTTTAAATCAATTTAGAAAGATAAATTTATTACTTAAATATTTTTAAATTTTGAAAAGAATATCATTTAACAAACTAAATAATTATTAATTTTCAAAAGAGAATTTCTGTTTGAATTAAATTATTAAATCAATATTTCACTATTTAAAATAATTATTAAAGAAATTATTAAATAATTATTGCCTAAATTTCCGGGACATCACATTATGTCTGTAAGTTTTATGTTTTCTCAAGTTTGTGAAAAATGCGGCTGTGTAAAACTTGAGATTGGGCAGAAAGTGCTTGATGATTGCATGACTATATATACATGATCATATGCGTGTGTCATATATATGCTTGCGTTTTTGTGTTCTCATGTATGTGTAAATGCGATTGTGCAGAGAGAGAGAGAGAGAGTGCTGTGTTAGTGTGTGTTTTAGTTTTTATACATACATACATACATATATATATATATATATATATATATAGGTATAAGCTGTGTGTTTTAGTGTATGTGTATATTTGTTGTAGTTGCATGTAAGTGTACATTTGTGTATAGGTCTGTCTGCAAATTACAGACTTATTCTTGTTGCCACATATATATTTGGGTGCTAGAGTTTGTATTGTTATATATTTCACTTGAATTTGGCCATGTTAATATATCTCTTTGTTATTTGTAAAGGTACAGTTGCACTAGGTTTTGCTCTGGCTTACTCTGTTTTTATTCCTTGCATTTACGCAGATGCAATCTTTTATTTATGTAAGATTTAGAAAAATTATCATTTTAATAAGTGTATTTATACAAAAATATATATGCGAAATTAAACAAATACCTAAGTCTTTAATATATGTTTATTAATTATATATACATATATATATAAGAATGTAAGTATGAGTTTAAAAAATTAATATAGTAATTAAATTGAGCTGATTAAATATTCTTTAAACCATTATTCTATAAAGTTATAAAATTTTAATATGCAAAATTTAGCTTTGTAAAATATTTTATGAATTTAAAATAAGATTTCTTTTGTAATTAATAAATATTTCATAATCAGTTAATTTCATATAACAACAAGCAACTAGTTATTTATTGTAATTATTAAACTATATTTAAACGTAGACAATTATTTGAATAATTCTAGAATATGTACTCATTATCTATTTCATAGCATTCATATTGTTATATAAAAATTATATGTTGTAAATGATGCATTATTAAACATTAATCAATTTGTTTTATGTTTATTTGAATAAATTACATTTAGATTAGTTTCCGATCATTCTTTTCTTGTATATTAAATTATATAAATGATTTACCGTTGATGTTGATTGTGTGAAGTGGTCTGATATGATAGGTGATGACATCCTTCTATATGATTTTATATAATAATTCCATATGATGAGAAATCTAAATAAACGGAGTTATAATACGGTGTGGGATGAGGCATTCGATAATATTTCTTCGGTTGTCCTTTGAATTTGGTATATTGAGTGTAGGAATGAGTGGAATTTATAAGCAATGAATAACTGTTTGAGTATCGCGTAGTGGTATGGGACGTTGTTGTGATATTTATTCGGTTACTCGTTATAAGTAGATAACACTCACGTAACGGGAATAGAGTGGATAGTATGAGGTTACACTTATTGATATATGGATCCATGCCTATATTTAGTTAGACTTCAGGTCTATATGCATTGCTTCTATATGTCATTATTACGATGTACTTCTATTTATGTTTGTTGGAGAGTACCATATGGCCAGTATCCACCCTGGCTTATTGTGGGGTCGTTCCTTAATCCGTGATCCACTATATTATATAGATTCATGCTACCCTTACATGCACATTAGTCACTCGTGCCACCTAGGCCAGCAGTATGTTACCAATAACTTTGTGGTATTTAATAGGGAAATTGAAGTGCCGTGACTTATTAGTCTTCGAGTTTACAAGACATCAATGGATACTTGTCACGATGACTGTGGAGGTAACTAAGACTGTAGAGATTCCATGTCTCTGGAGCTTGCATGCGTGCTTTCAGTCTTCCTTCTGGTACTAACGGAGTAGTAGATTGGCATATATGATTAATATAGCTTACTGTAGCATTGATGTTGGCTAGGTGCCACATATTATTATTATATATATGGCTTTACTTGAGGACTTTGGGTCTGTCATATAGCCATTTCCCATTATGATATTTTCTGATACTTAGCATATACGATGAAATGAGATTACACTTGTGATATATATCCAATGTATAGTGGATTTTCTATATTTTTATAGGCACGCTATCTTATTTGATTTTGATGATGTTATATCGAGATATATTTGAGCAATGCTTCATGTTAGACTGATTATACTGGGTGACATCTGTGACGAACGAGATTTTTGACCTTGAAAATCGACACTATTACATTCTCGGTATTCACGTGCCGCAAATTTAAGTGTCCGAAAGTCCTACCATTAAGGGAAAGAATAAAATAAAGATGGAACAAAATCTTACACAAATGGGATAACATATATTATTTCAACATATAAATACATTTATCAGGGTTTAACTCAACATTAACATGGACAGTTATAAATATCTATCCTTGCAAATGTGGAATACAATAGTACATAAGTGTGGTGGAAATGGATAACAATCTTCAGAACAATCTTCTAACTTCATGCTCCGAGCTCTTCCAAAATGCTCTAAACAAAACGTGACTACTAGGCTGCCCGAAAAAATAGTGTAACGACCCAGAATTCTGTCATTTGAAATTCGTATATTTAATTGATTTTTCAATATTAAAAAGTAAAATTTGTAAGTTGAATTATTTCGAATATCCGGGTTTAATTGGATAATTTAATCGATAATTTAATATTTGAAATTACAGAAATAATTGGAAATTAGGTTTAATGTGATTAAAATTGATTTGTAAAGTAGTATTAAATCATATTGGAGTTAGGATGATGCTATAGAACTTATAAAATTGAATTAAAAGTTAATTTGTGGAAATTGAATATTTTAATATTTAATTGACGAGTAAAAATAGTCATTTTTCAAACAGTCTCGGATTTCAACGAAACCAGTTTCATCGGTTCCGTAATCTTATACTATTATATGGTTTCAAATTTTGTGTCAATTGGATTTACGGTTTGTCCGGGGCAAGCAAAAACGCACTGAAATCGGTTTAAGTGAATTTTAAATTTAAAATAGTCGATTCGAAAACCTATCTTCCAAATATGATAGAGTTGGCTCCCGATACATATTCCATTGCGTTCGGAATGGGGGTAAAACATTACGAATGCCAGGCGGCACGCTTCGTTTGGAGTTCGAAAAATTTTTGGGTGAATAGTGTCGCGTAATTTTCTATATAAGGCCAACTAAATTCACTTTTTACACTCAAAACCCTAACCAGGTCATAGCCGCCACTAAACAATCAATGGCTGAGAAATATTCATTTCTTTCTCCTCCAATATCTTCTAATCCACGCATCAATTCAAGAAGTTTTCAACTACAAAATCAAAGAGGGCATCGAGATCTATAATGTCAACGGCTATGATCGGATTTCGCGCCATGAATCAATGGAAATTGGTGATCAAACGCATGTGTTCAAGCTCGGATTATGATGCAAGGAGGCAGCGGAGTGGGGCCGGCCTCTGGCCGTTGGGGTGTCGCGCGAAGCTCTTCTAGATGGCAGGCTTTGATCATCGTCTAGATCGTTAATGAGGGAGCTAGAATTGGTCAAAGCTTCGAGCTATGGGTTTGTTTTCGCGTCTTTCACCTGGAGATGGAGAAGAAAAGGGCAACGGCCCTGATTTCATCAAGAAAAATGAACGGCCAGATTGCAAGGTTTATAAAAAAATATAAATGAAAAGTTAATTAATTTATATATTAATTCGTGTAAACTTTAAAACTCTGTAACTTGTTCATACTAGGTCGGAATTTGACGAAACAAATTGCGTTGGCTTCGTATTGACGAGCACTACGCGATGGAGCTGGATTGTAGTTGATTTGAGATAGTGTAAATTTTGGATAAAATTAAACGCGCGTTTAATTTTATTCGAAATAAAACGCTACGACTGTTATTGGAAGCAAGGTGAGAACTTCTCACTCAATCGAATTGTGTTTCGATTTAAAATTTTAAATTGTTAAATTTAAAATTGTTTGATTGTGTGATTGAATGATAAATTGTTATCTATTGTATTGAAAAAGACCTTATACGTCGTATATTAAGCGGATGTTATTTATTAAACAGATATACCGCGATATTTCACCTTGAAGTGGAATTGGTATCATATATGTACTTGGAGTTGATTTTCCCACATTATATAGCGGATGAGACCCTATTACGCCGCATAACAGCGGATAATATTTTATAAAATCCATGTACCGTGATATTCCATCTTGAAACGGGATTGGTATTGTGCTAACATCTGTGGATGCAGGGAAACAGGTTGGAGGGTTCCAACTGGATTCCTCAACAGTATTGATTTATTTACAGATATTTGTGATATATTCTGTTATCATATTGATTATGATGTTTGGATGCCGTGGTTGATTTATTGGTGCTGTTGCAGCATTGGGCCTATTTTTGGAGTTTTAAAAAAATGTTAAAGCAACGATTTCAAATTTAAAAGGATTTTCAAGTGATTTTTGAAGGTATACATTTTATTGAATTTTGGAAATGATTCATTTTAAATAAATAAACGTTAAAAATTTTTTGTTATAAAAATTATGCTTTTTGTGAAATATAACCAAAATGTGATTTTTGAAATAAGTAGTTGATTAATTTGTAAAATGGTTTAAATTGGGATTTTTGAATTATTATGAATGGTTATATAAAAGATTTATAAAATTGATAATTATAAATTAAAATATTGGAATTATAAAACGAATTTTTATAAGTGTAAAAAAAAGAAGTATAAATGGATTTCATAAGTGAATGAAATTTATAGATTTATAAATTATGAAGTTATAAAATGAATAGGTTTTGTAAAATAAAAGGTTTATAAGTAATTAACTTATAAATTGGATTTTGGCATTCAAATGGGATATAAATAGAATTTGTTAATTAAGGGATTTTATAAGTTGAAGTTTTTATAAAATTTATATAGATGTGGATTTATAAACATTATTTTATAAATCCGAAATCAATCGAATTTGACAAGTAAATATGAAAGCTTATTAAAGGAGATATATTTACGATTTTGGACAGTGGATAATCCTTTAAATTAAATATGTAGAAGTGTTGAATTTGGTTAACGATTTATATTCACGATTTTGGACAGTGAATAATATATTAAAGAAATGTTTAGGGAAGTGATATTTTAAATAGAATTAAAACGATTTAAAAGGGTTTTAAAATGTATTAAGTATCGAAACCATAGATTTCAACATTTATTGTTGAAATAGACGTTTTCGAGAAATAAGGAAAAGATGAACTGTAACACTATTGTTATAGTAAATGATTTCCGAAAAAAAATGTTTTTGTGTAGTATTGGGATTTATATATCTATCTTAATTTCGAATCCCTATACTAGTGATTTTGGGTTGTCGTAACAATGTTTGACGCAGCATTCGTTTTGACTCAAATGAATGTGTTTAAGGGAATATTTTCCTTAAAGAATAAAATATATACTCAATTGTGATTTAAGTATAATGAATATTTTCCAAATGTTGAAAATAAATAGAGTTGTGAATTACTTATTATTAAATAAGTAAGGGAATGTTTTCAAATATGAAGTGAAATGTTTTGAGATTTTATCTTTTAAAGATAAATTGAAAGTGAATATTTGAAATCGATTTGAAAATCATATATCAGTGGATATTTGCAAATTTAAATTCACCATGGAATTTATAAAGGAAAGGGAAATTTGTTTGAAGATAAACCTTGATTTATTTTGAAGTGTGGAAAATATATCTTGTACAAATAATTTTGGAAAATAAATAATTTGGAAAATTATTTGGAATCTGGTGATGTTGTGCATATCTATTGATAGTTAAATAACCGACTATCAATATTTACCTTTAAATGGGTATTTGTTGTGATTTGGTTGAATTTGAATGCTACACTTATTTTAAAATAAGCGCTCGTTATTCGGTTTAGCTGGGAGAGGACCTTTGGGTCATAAATCCCATTCTGAATAATGATACGTCGTAAGGGATAGCATTTGAAGACCGGTGTTGAAGACCAGGTATTTTCGAAAACGAAAGGATTACCATCGAATGACTCTGCATCGGTTGATCCTCGATATAGAGATTTTATCACCCTTTGCGATGGGAATTCCAGACGTGATTAGTGAATATCCGGATTTGCAAGGGCTTCTTTGGAAGTGCCTTCGGTTCCGTTCAATCCCGGAACGGACTTGTATGGATGTGTGTCCGACGTTACAATTTGAGATGTAAAGCTGGTTTCTATCAAATACATTTCTGTTGGTGGTGGAGAATTTATTCTCTTAGCTTAACCCCATCTCTGAGATGTACGAGCTCAGAGGTTATGTAGTTGATGGTTACTAGTGATATATTCCCAATTTGGTAATGTGGCATGCTGAGTGCTGCTGATCATTTGTTAATCAAAGCGTGGCTTTTACGAAAAGCGTAGTTTTGTGGACGACACTTCGTCGAACCTAACACCCCGGAAATGGTCAAAACAGGAAGAATGCAGCAAGGTTATTTGGGGATCGCGCCCCCATAGGGTATGTTCATTTCCTTCTGGATAGAGGTGATATTATGGTATGGAGCCCAAATACTTAACCTATGTGGTTACTGCAAATTTATTTCTTTGTGGTTGTTAGTGAATCCCGGGATAAAGGTTAGTTACGACCGGGGGTGGCATACTCGTGTCAGTTGTTACCTAGCTAGAGGTAACCCGGCCTTGTGTTGGCAAAGATCCGGTTAGGTTCTCGGGGCGTCTTTCTAGAGGCGTACCCATGTGGCAATGGGAAGTTCCTTGGCCTGACCATTTGTTGGAAATCCAAAGAAACAATACGAGCCTTGTACGGTTTTAGTTGTAGAACCTGCCATTTAATATGGTAGCTATAGTAGGCATACTATAATGGTACCTATGCTGGCTAAGATTAATATTGTACTTTCGAAATGTTTTTCTGCACTTTGCACTAATAATAATAATAATAATCGAATGATTCTGCGTAGTAAGCATCTTTGACTATCATAAGGAGAAATCTCCTCCAATTCTGCATTTGAATTGTGTGTGTGGCAAGAGGCCTTATGGTAGTTGTATTTTCAAAAAGCATTGCGGATCTATTTTAAAAATATTTATTTGTTTGTTTTTAAAGATATAACTGTTTAAGTTCTCACACCAGTCTCATGACTGACCTGGAGTTTATTGTTTCCTTCCTAAACTCTGGGTGCCCACCAATTTCCACACGGGCAGTCTAAAGTTAGGTTATCAGGTCATTCTGGAATTCAGGAGTTGCTGTGGTGATCAGAGGCAAGCTGGATGGCATGGTGTATCAACTAGTATATAATATTTCTTTTCCGCTGTTTGTTGTTGTAAACTTTGATAATGTAATGTAATGTGATGTAATGTAATAACAGATATGATTCTTTGTTTTAAAGATTATTCATTGATATATTATATGTTGTTCTGCTGTGATTGTGAGATTCTGATATTGTTTCTGTTGCTTTTTCTTTCTTCTTTTATCTTCTACCTCTTCTTCTTTAACCCAAACAATTCGGTTTTCCGGCCTTCGATTGCTCGGCAGTTGATACAGTGGACGTATTAATGTCGATTTTCGGAAGTCGAAAATCCTGAAACGTTACATCATGTTTGTATCAGTATTATGAAAACCCAAGTAGGTTTAGATGGACTTAGGAATGGTTTATATAAGGAGAAATGATGAACGAATGTAAGATATTAAGCATGTATAATATAATTTTGTCCTTTGTTTATGACTTTGTTCAAATTTAAATACACAAATCACTTAAGAAAATTTCATAAGAATAAAACTATATATTTGTGAAATGTTTACAAACTTAAACCAAGATTTCCTAAATAGGTTGGAAAAGGTAAAAAAAAGTGTATGCATTTTACATGAATTATTTCGTAACACAAATTTGGCCTAAAGATTTGAATATAAGATTTAGATATCCGAAAAGGATGTATCACTCGATGCTTTAGGGAAAACATTGATGAGGATTTATAGTCGGATCTTTACATTTTCTATCATAGTTGAGGGCTATGCAAGTAAAATAGAATTTTCGGAGCCTGATCGTAGTCTACATTGGAGGATGGAGGGATCAATACTAGTTCAAAAGTAAAGTTGTGGATTCGAATAGTAGATCGAATCAGATTCTGCGTATGGTTGATCTATATACATTGTACGAGTGGAAGCTTAAAACTAAATATTTTGGGCAAACACCTATAGGTTTTGCGTTATAATTTCAACGACGAAGAGGGGAGTCTGTAACAACCCACAAATTTATCAATTTGATACATTATATTTATTTTTAGATATTAATATATAAGGTTTTTTTTAAAATAGATTATGATGTTTTGAATAATAAATGATAATGGTAACCTTATTTTGAATAAGTATTTACAAAAATATATACTTTGGGAAGAATATCGATAAAATGATCGAAAATCGTTTTACTAATAAATAGCACAATAATTATTAGAAGTCGTGCACGGAGTTGGATACATACACTTATTTATGCATATAAATAAGAATATAAAATAAAATAATTTATTTTATTTTTGGGAATGAAATCTATTTACGACATCATCAATAATGGCGTCAAATTTAATAATTGGTTTATGATTTTAAATTGAGATTTAATGACAATAATTATTATAATTATTATAGTAATTGTTTTTAACTGATAATAATTTATTTTAATTAGTTATGAAGTGATAATATCATTTATAATAGTTTTATAAGATATATACTGATTTGAAATTATAAGGAAAGTTTGTATCGCTTTATCGATAATACAATACTTTTTATAAACAGTTGTTTAATATTAAATTATATAGTTTTATACATAAGATCATTTTAAATAGTTAAAAATAATAAGAATTTAGTTTTCAATTTTTTTTAAATTTATATGCAAATTAATTTATAAGTGAAAATGTGGTCAGGAATCGGCTTCCCGATTTTCAAACGTTTAACGAACAAAAGTTGTTGAAACCTTGTTTATATGCCTTGTGCGCATATATAACATACACATGCAAACCCTAACATATACATGAACAAATATATACATACATATACATATACATATACATATATATACATATATATATATATGTATGTATGTATATATTTGTTCATGTATATGTTAGGGTTTATATATATATATATATATATATATATATATATATATTACAAAAGTTCTAAGATACTTTCATGCTTAAAAAGCAAACTTCACTTTACTCTTACACACATCAGCTCGCACACATGGCTGCACACATGGGCGAGGGTATTCGGTCATGTATAGTGATGGACGGGAAGGGTGAGGTTATGATGAAATGGTGATGTATATGCACATAAATATCATGATATTTTAGTTCACATTTTTGTCTATAAATACCACCCTCCATCTTCACTTCATTTGTTGATAAGTTCCTAAGCTTCTTCATCTTCTTACTTCCTACCTCAAGAAAATTATGAAGAAAAATTAGCAAAAACAAAATAAATTTATATTAGTGTATATACATTTGCAATCCACATAAAGACAAGCTTAAGTCCACTCCTTCCCTCACTCAAAACCCACGGCCACCACCTCCTACCACCAAGGCGAGCCCAACTCCACTTGCAAGCATAGGCCGAGCCCATTCAAAGGTCCAAGACTCGATTCTGTAGGCTTGGATTTTGATCGTAGCGAAGCTTTAACAAATTTTTGCAAAGTTAGAAACCAATGAAGGTGAGAAACTCTACCCATACTGTGATAGATTGCATAATATATATGTTTGGTTATGGTTGGTTGTGAAGATTGTAAACCATGCTTGGATATAGTAATATGTTTGTTTGGATTTGAAAACAATTCACGTTTAATATACGTCGAATATCACAAAGGAAATCACTTTCATTTGATAAATGAAATGGTGTATATGATATTTTCAAACCTCTTTAAAATGTTTTATAGATGTTTTATAAACACTAAAACCCAATTTGGTGAAGTTTGGACAAGTTTTGAAAGTTGAGTCAAAATAGGCGCATCGCATAAAGGTAATTTGTGATTTCACGCCATAAAAGTTTGAATCCATTTATACAATGGATTCGGAGTCATAATTCTTTGCAATAAGAATTTTTCAAACTCTTAATCATAGTTTATAACAAAGGAAAATGATTTATATTTTTTAGTAGATTTTTAAATATGACCAAAATAAGTTTTCAAAATAATCGTTTTTTGGCAGTTTAGAAACCAAAGCGACAAATTCTTTAAAAGTGATATTTTCAATTCTTTGAAAATATTAATTTAATAAATATTTTAATTTTTTTAAAAGATATTTGAGTTATAAAAATGGATTCCTAAATTATAGAAAAGTTGTTTTGATCAAATAAGCCTTAAAAGCAGTATTCGCAACACTTTTTAATAACTTTTAAAATATGGCTTTGAACTTAAGTATTCTATCCCAAATCTTTTATAAATGTTTTCAAATAAATAAAATAAGTATTTATTTGGAGGTATTATAATTTATTTTAAAAAGTTTAAATAAATGATTTAAAGATAAGCTGTTATAATCAAGTGATTTAATCTTGGCTCTAAAAGCCGATGAGTAGAATGAACTTTTCTATGTATGAGATCTGGATGTGAGGTACTTAAACTAAGGAGATGTGTACAAGTAAATAGTGTCTTGGCTTATCTTGCTCTTTCCTGGGCGAGGAATGGATAAGGTCGAAATGTCGAAAACGTAGCGAGTATAAAAGATTCAAATTTAATTTAATACAATTTGGATTATATAGAAACAATCTTCTTATAGTTGGTATTAAATTCTAAGGAGGAAACCTGTACTATCCTTATGAATTTAAAAGGTGATTTCACCTTTATTCGATGGATAGTAAAGGTTGAATATAGAAATTAATGTTGAGTAGAATTAGTATAATTTTTGTCGGCCTTTTACTTAAAAAGATTTTGCGATATGATTTATGAGAAATGATTTTGATTTGGTATTTCCAAAGTTAAAGAGAGCTTTAATGATCCCGTATATTTTGAAAAGAAATGTTCTACAAATATATATCTCTAGAAGATATTTTTAATAAAGTGAAAGTAATTAATGAAATCACAATCGCCCTTAAACTTAACCTATTTTATTGATGATTGGTTTGAAGGAACTAGGGTTGGATTTGGGTGATCCCAATCCAAAAACCAATTCAAACAAATTTACGAGTTCGAACTGAAAGCATGGAATGATAATAACTTAGAAGAATGAATGTAGGGCTACATGTCACTGACCCTTGGGGGAAATTTACCATATCATATATATGTGGAAATTGTATCTTAATCAGATCTTCGATGCAAGGGTTGCTTGTTTCTAAACATAGGAGTGATTCCCGACAATATGTAGTAGGAGAGTTCCTTTGGTTTCTCCTGTTCTTGGACAACTTGGATGGACGAATGTTTGAGATTGCATTTCTAAAATGCACATGCATTGTTTTCACAAACGTACATTTATTTGGCGGTGTAGGAGGCAACTCCCTTATACCTAACACCATTCTCTGAGAAGTATGAGCTTAGTGGTTGTACATATGTGGAAACCAATAGTGTGTGATGTAATGGGCAATGTGGCATTCAAGTGAAATGTGTGCTATGAGAAAGTTAATCGTTACCTCGATCCTCATCACTTGGGAATGACAAAAACATAGTAGATGCGACAGGCCTATGTGGGTCACACCCATTATGATATGGTCTTCACCTATCTAGATCACCCTCTATACATGGTATGTTTTATGCTATGAGAGCTCTCGGATAGGTCGAGAACGGCCGGGGTGATGTCATATTCGATACTAACTACAGTGAAGGCAGGCTGGTTCTGTGTTGGTAGAGGACCATCTGTTGGTGCCTCGGTGCCTTTTTATAGAGATTTACTATCGAAAAGTAGTCCCTTATCTCGTCATTGTATGGAATCCATTATCTAATATGTGCCTTCGGACTTAATTGTAGAGCCTAATATGTTGGAATTTAATAATGTAATAATTTCAGCTAAGATTATATATATTTATTTGACAGAGTTTTCAAAGAATCCCACTAAAGATAATATCCTTGATTTTGCATGGCAAATGTTCTAATTATCATAAGGTAAAAACCCATTCCATGTTTATGTGCAACGTGTTCTTATGGGATATTATTTGTTTTCTAGTACCTATATTTTTGAGTTTCTCACATAGCTCCTATGACTGACCCAGAGTTTATTTTCTTTTCCCTTAAACTGTAGGTACCTTATTTTTTCGGGCAGCCATGTAGTTAGGTTTAACTTGGAGCATTGTAATGAAGCTTGAAGTCTGGAGATGAAGATGTTTCTATAGATAGTTCTCCATTTTCATTTCCACTACATTAGTTTATTGATTATATTCAGCATTTATAAGGACAAAGATTTATAACTGTCTAGACTGATTTATAAGACAGACTTTTATAATTGTATTTAAAATTTCCGCCATAGAGATATATATTGAAATAATATATGTTATTCTACTCGTGTAAGATTCTGTTCTAACTTTATTTTCTTCTTTCCCTTAACGATCAGGCTTTCCAGCACTTAGATTTGTGACATGTGAATACCGAGGATGTATTAGTGTCGATTTTCGAGGGTCGAAAATAACATTCGTCGCATAATCGCCGATTGAATGTACATCTATGAGTCGCGCAACCGTAATGTTGAATACTTTATAATACCACTTTATTTAATAAATTATAATTGTTATAAATTAATTAAATTAATTAATATTTATGAAATATTATATTTAATTTGATTTGATTTATATGGATTAATATTTAATAAAGTGTGTATATAAATGTTTTTTATGGATGTATCGATATTGGTTATCCATAAATATATAAATAAGAGTCAAAATGTATAAATATCGATTAGATTTTGAAATGCATATGTGCCCATTCTTGCTTATATGTTGACTGTCCATACAAGGATGGTGATGGTGATATTTGTTTGAAATATATGGTTTAACCTAGTTAGGAGAAGAGGCAAACAAGAAGATCTAGATCCCCTCTTTTTACTCCTTCCTATTGCCTATATAAACCAACCATCCCCATTCTTTTTTGTTAACCTAAAAAATGGATCAACATCCTGGTTAGAATTTGAAGCACCAGTTCTGTCTTGATAGAGCTATATCACAAATCACAGATATAGAAAAAGAATAGTTAAAGAAAGTAGACAGAGAATTTTTATAGTGATTCGGTTGTTAATGAAGCCTAAATCTACTTTATAGTTTTATTAAAGACTGAATGTTGTTACAAGAGATGTTTGATTACAAGGCTTTGATTATCTTTAGCTAGATTGAATCCCCAGAACTGGAATCCACTAGAGAATCACAGTGAATTCCTTTGGAGATTGTCGTCAGCGAGGTAAAGAGTAAAGAATAATTCTAGCAGAGCTTCACCAACCAGTCCAGAGAAGATCCCGTTTATGTTGCAGGTAGGTAGGTATTTATAGAGAGTGGAGGACTTCTGGGCCAGGCCACTTCATCTATTGCTCGCAGGTAGGTATGGAACGCCCCGGGGTGGTTTGGCTCACAAACCAAGGAAAAACCATGGGTTGCTGGCAACCCAAAGTCTATGGGTCACATGCGACCCATGGACTTGGCTTGTTTGTGAGCTAGTGACTTGGCATCCTTTTCATTTCATCCTTAATTATCTTGTTATTGAATCAGAGTGATGTGTAGGTTGCTAGTGATCCAAGCACCTGGGATTTTTCGGGAGTTTGGAGTTGGAAATAATTCCATGGTCTTTTGTCGTTATTGTATCAGTAATATAGTTTGGATCTCATTATTTCCTTTCATTAGCTTTTTTGGTTAAGTTCTGAACCATTAACATGAGATTGTTCTGTCTCCTGTTGGCTCCTGTTGGGTTAAAAACCCGGATAACATTTGCCTCTAAGAGTATGTCTTCATTCCAAACAAGGTGTGCTTTAGAAATAATTGCTCTTAATATCCATCCGTCGTTTTCCAAATGATTGCATTGATATTTTACGAATATGTAGTAGGTTATATTGTAGGTCATTTTGCTTTGGTTTTGACTACTATTTCTTGGTAGAATGGATCAAATTTCTTCTCGTAGCTTCCCAGCATGCTTTGGGATGATAGATAAATGTCATAGTGTGAGCTTGAGAAAAAGTTTCCCTAACACTATGGGTCGCTAGCGATCCATTACGTATGGATCGCTAACAATCCATACTGTTGAAAATTTTCTTTGGGTCGGGTGGCTAGGATCTACGATGGATCGCATGCGACCCAATGCCTTAGGAAATTTTTTGCCTCATTTTTTCATGCCTATTTATTCCCTCGAACTGACCTAGCAGCTTCATTCGACCCGAGCCCTTGCTTCTTCACACGATCTTATTCTAGTGCTATCCGATTCCAGGTGATTCGAACTTTTTCTTGACTCGATCGATTACCTCCTCAAACCTGTATCCACACTGTTCAAGCACCTTCTCGTGAAACCCTTTCCAATACATAGTTCTGTTGTTGATCCATTCGTTTGAAGCTAACCCCTAGCTTGCATTTGAACTATAGGTTGAAAGGGATAGTGGATTAAGGATCTAAAGGCTAATTTAACACTAGAGAGGGGGTAAATAGTGTTTAATGGATTCTAAGACTTATATGAACAAACTTAAATCCATGACACAAACAAATGCAAAACTTAATCACAGAGCAATTAGATAATCAAACACAGATGCAACAAGTAAATAAAAAACAGTAAAGGGGAAGAAAACACCGGATTTTATACTAGTTCAGAGTTACCCTACATCCAGTCCTATACCAAGGCAAACCACCTCATACAGATTTTTATTATACCAATGTCGAGATTATATTCCTCAATTTCTAAAGGCCTTGAGTTACCCTCCTGTCTCACGAGTCCGAGGCAAACTCTCTTGATTTTTGGGCCACAAGATTACCCAATTTATTTCCAGGCACAACCATACCTTTTAGAGAGACTCGATAAACTTTTGATTACAAATTGATCCTATAACTCTGAATAGCACTTTGATCTTCGAGAAAGGGTAGAGAATCAAACAAGAATGAGATTCTAATTTGATTCAGTTGAGAATTCGACAGAATTTTGGCACGATCTTAAAAATGTGAAAATTTTAGAATATGGATTTGTGGAGAAGAAGAAGTGAAGAAAATATAAAATTAGTTGGTTAAAAAATTCGTTTGTGAGGGTAGAGCACCAACAGTCATAACCATTCGTGAAGAGATTTAAACGAATGGACACTTCTTTTGAAAATTGAAACTTTTGAATTCAACGGCCATCATATCAACATGGGGTATCGCATGATGTCGACATTCCTATGTTAAAAACAATGTAAAATTTGTATTGTAAATGGTATAAAAAGGAAAACAAGATAAAATGATTCTGGAGTAAAAACAAGAGTTTATTTAAAAACAAAAACAAAGAATATTTTAAGGCTAAAATATTTTTTTGAAAATCATTTGAAAAAATAATTTTCAAGGCTAAAACATTTTGAAAAGTAGATTTGAAAATCAATTTTAAAAACCATTTTGAAGTAGTTTTGCAAGCTTCTTCTTGTAGAATATCTCATCACATCAAGACTCGAGAACTTTTACAAAACCAGATGTTCGTGGGTTTGTAAGTCACTTGTCGTAGGTTTGTAAGCTACTTGTCATGGGTTTGTAAACCACTAATAATGTAGAAATGGATTCCATCCCAAATGAAATTCAGAATGAAGATTTCCATGCTATTATGAAGTTTTAAAAAGAACTAGACATATATCTTGAAATCTTGATCTCGATACTCTTGAGTCTTTAATCTAGAGATTTTATGCTAATCAGTCTTCGGTAATCAATACCTGCATATATATATATATATATATATATATATATATATATATATATCGTGCATCTGCATATCTATCTAGACAACAGTGTTAGTATATATTTTATAATAATATAAGTTAAAAGGTTGTTGTCATTAATACAACATCTCAGTTCCTAACAATCTCCTGTTTTTTGATGATGAAAACCTGTATTTATAAAATATACTTATCATACCATAACTCCTATGATAACTCCCCCTTACTCCATAACTCCCCCTTACTCCAAGCCAACTATTATTTTATAACTTATCCACCTTTGTCATCAACAAAAATTTCTTAGAAATCCCTGAACTTGTTATAAGATAATCAACCATAATAAAATAAGGTAAACCATATGTAAGTGTAATAAGTGCTAAGTGTGATTATAAGTGTAATCCAAAAGTAAATCAACTATCAACCAATCGTATTTACAGTAATTATTCAATTCAAACATATATACAAACCATACCAAATAAGTTACGTCAATCCAGTTTAAAACTCACCAATCAAATCAAACAAATAACATACCGAGTGACTAGACATTCCTTGGTACTTCCACCTATCCATCTTCTCCAAAGATAGGTTCTACTTTGATGGCATCCCATTCTTCTTTATCTTTGTCGAGAGTGGCTGGCATATTTCCTTCGAGATCGTCCTTGTTAAGGGCTGAGATCATCCAACAAAGGGCATCGAAATGTCTCTCTTGCGCCTTGATCATCTGTATTTGACTTAACTCTAAGTGACGCTAATTACAAAGTATGAATGTAAGAATATTCTTGAAGGAAGTGAGAGTTTCTTCAAGATTATCACTTAGATTCTTAATCAGAGAAGCCATAATTCAAGAAATAAGAAGAACTATAAAAGGGAGTGATTAGAGATGAAGTTTTATAATTTATTCGGGAAGAAACATATATAAATAGGGTAGAAATTCGTTTGAAATGAATAGACACAAGTTAGTTACATGAAAATGAAATGTGAAAGTGTAACTATTTTCTGCCCATTGGATATCGACATAGGTGGATGGTGTATGTCGACATGCCTCTGCTTAAAATGAATTTTTTTCTTTGTTTTGAATATTATGAACAAATCTATTAAACTAAAATTTGTATAATATAAAAACAAGCAAATATTGAGACTAGTGAAGTTGAATAACAGGAAATGAAAGATTCCATTAATAATTCTAGTCAACATTACATAAGATAATATAATATTAACTAAAATAAAGGAAATACAAAGATAGAACATAAGACAACATGAACTAAAACTAGTTAGACGAAGATGAAGAAGATGATAGTCCAAGCTTTCTACTAATTTTTCCAAAGAACATGTCAATTTTAGTGGAAATCTTATCCCTTTTCTTACTTGTAGATCTTTTAATTATCTTTTGATTTTCCACTATAATTCTTTGATTATTTAGAATGGTTTTGTTGGATGTATTAGCGGGAATAGTAGGATATTCAATACGTTCTAAGGAGGTTTCTTGATCTTCCTCCTCTTCAATTTCCATTCCTTCCTCTTCCTCTTCTTCTTCTTCTCCCTCCATTTCTTCCATTTCTTCATGAGCAAGCCTTTCTTCTTTTTCCTTTAGTCTTTCGTATGGTTGAAACACTAATGGAATTTGCATAAGGGAAATGTTTCCATGGTTGAACACTTTTCTAGTTATAAATTCTTCCTTTTGAAATCAACTCCAAAGTAATTAAAAATCCGAATTAGATAAATTCGATGATATAATGTGTTTTCACCCATAGTAAAATTCTTTGGCCTTAGCTAATCCAAAATAACCTTTGCCCAATTAATATCATAATTTCCAAAGATTGCAAAAAGAGGTTTTCAAACTTTTAAAGTCGGGTTGTTATAGTTTTCCGATCTTGGTATAAGAATGTATTGAATAAGAAGATTAACAATTCTTGCTTTTGGACGAAAATAACGATTTTTGAATTTGAAATTGTCATCCCCTTCAAAGATGTGATGAAATGTCTCTTGATCATTTTCATTGATTTGAAATTCCGAGAGATTCATTCCGGTATACTTACATCCTAAAATATTTTCCAAAATTTCACAATCCAAAACAATTTGTGTTCCTTTAACACTACTCAAAATTTGTCCTTCTTCCCCATCATAAAAACCACGATTCAAATTCGCATAAAACATCTTAACAAGATTTGGAAAACGTAATAAATCATTTTGTTTGTTAACAACTAAACTAAGAATAGAACATTGTTGAAAAAGATTTTCAATCTCATAAGAAGGAAAATCTTCACAAATAGCAAATTTTTCAATATGAATTTTACCGAAGTTTACATAGTTGATGTAAGCTTTGGTAGCTTTCGGGTCATTAAAAAGAAAGTTTTTGGCAGATTTTGGAAGCCTAATGGAATTAGGAGTGCTTGAAGAGGCCATTGAAGAAGTTTAAAAGGAGTTGAAGATAATGAAGATAAGTTTGCAATTTGAAATAAAAGTGAAAATTGATGATAAAGAGAGTGAGATAAATAGAGATTCCATAGACATGTTCTCTGGTCAAGAGAAATCTTTCCAGAGCATTGAAATTGGTAAAAAGATGGAGAAATTCAAAAGTTTGAATTCAAATTTTGAAATCAAATTCTGAGGGGCATGTCGACATGGGTATCCGAGTATGTCAACATGTGTCTATTGAATCAAATGATAAGTTTCTATTCCTAATATATATATGTATGTATATATATATATATATATATATTATATCCTATATTCTAATTATATAATTCCTATGATAACATTAAATATAATAATACTTAAATATTAATAATTTAATATTTCAAATATTATTAAAATAATATTATTTTTGAACTTAAAATTCAAATTTAAGAGGATAATTTTGAATTTAAAAATTCAAGGAATTTTAAAACAATCAAGCAAACAAACAAGCATGCATTCAAACAAGAAAAATCAAAAATAATGCATATGCGTACCTATTTTTAGATCCATACTCCTATCGTTACCTGATTCATGAATAATAGTGAAACACAGATTTGAATTATCCGTCTTCTTTTCATCATCACTAGATGATGAGTTTGAGTCATCAAGAGTTGCTGTGAATGCTTTCTTTCTTTTCCTTGATGAGTCATTGTTTGGAGGGAATAACTATTTATTTGGATACAGACAATGTTTTCTATAATGTCCGACCTTATTGCAATTGTAGCATCTATCATTGTTGATGTTCTCCGTATTATTTCAGAAATTCCTTTGATCATTTCTTTTGTAATTATTCATTTTTCTATATTTAAGGAATTTTCGAAAATTTCTTGTCATGAAGGCAATCTCCTCATCACTGTCTGGTTTCGAATCTTCAGTTGTTGCATTCAATGCTAATGACTTCTTTTCTATAGCCTTGTTTTCTCTTCTTCCTTATTGTTGAACTTCATAAGACATCAGATTCCTAATCAATTCTTTTATTTTTATGAGATTGATATCATTTGCTTCTTCGATTGCAAGTGTCTTTGATCCCACTCTGAAGTGAGCGAGTTTAGAATTTTTCTAACTTGGTCTTCCTTTGAAAATCTTTTTCCCAGTGCAATTAGTGAATGAACAATATCTTGAAATTGACAATACATGTCGGAAATGGACTCATTTGCATGCATTTTAAACAATTGAAACCTATTAGTTAATATTGAAATTTTAGTCTGTTTAACTTTGCTTGTTCCTTCATGAGTAACTTGCAAAGTTTTCCAGATTTCAAATGCAGACTTACAAACGGACACTCTATTAAACTCATTCCTATCTAGTGAGCAAAATAATATATTCAGGGCCTTCGAGTTATTTTTTGCAACACCCTTTTGCTCAGCAATCCATGGGCAAAATTGGTAGTTGGTTCAATATACTCAGTTTGTGTGATATTCCAAGTGTCTAATCCTACAGACTATAAATAAATTTTCATTCTACAAGCCCAATATGCATAATTAATGCCATTGAAAAATGGTGGTCTGACAGTAGACTGACCTTCTACAAATGAACTTGTGTTAGTGATAACAAAACTAGTGCCAGAGTTGACATTACCAGTGTTGGTAGCCATTAAAACAATTTTCAAGTTTCAGATTATGAAAACCATGAAAATCAATGCTTTGATACTAATTGAAAGGGACAACAGATTAAGGATCTTAAGGAGAATTTAACACTAGAGGAGGGGGTGAATAGTGTTTAATGGATTCTAAGACTTATATGAACTAACTTAAAATTATGACACAAACAAATGCAAAACTTAATCAGAAAAATTACAGAATCAAACACAGATGTAGAAAGTAAATAAAAAGAGTTAAGGGAAAGAACACACCAGATTTTGTACTGGTTCGAAGTTACCCTACATCCAGTCCTGTACCAAGGCAAACCACCTCATACATATTTTTATTATACCAATGTCGAGATTAAATTCCTCAATTTCTAAAGGCCTTGAGGTGCCCTCATGTCTCACGAGTCCTGGACAAACTCTCTTCATTTACGGGCCACTACATTACCCAATTGATTTCCAGACACAACCACACCTTATAGAGATACTTGATAAACTTTTGATTACAAATTGATCCTATAACTCTGAATAGCACTTTGATCTTCAAGAGAGGGTAGAAAATCAAACAAGAATAAGACTCAAATTTGATTCACTTGAGATTTGACAGAATTTCGACACGATCTTAAAAATATCAAAATTTTAGAATATGGATTTGTGGAGAAGAAGAAGCGAAGAAAATATGAAATTAGTTGGTTAAAAAATTCGTTTGTGAAGGCTATTTATAAAGCACCAACGGTCATAACCATTCGTGAATAGATTTAAATGAATAGACACTTCTTTTGAAAATTGAAACTTTTGAATTCAACGGCCACCATGTCGACATGGTGTATCCCATGATGTCGATATCCCTATGTTAAAAAAAGTAAAATTTGTTTTGTAAATGGTATAGAAAGGAAAACAAGATAAAATGATTCGGAATAAAAACAAGAGTTTATTTAAAAGCAATCTTAAGGCTAAAACATCTTTTTGAAAATCATTTGAAAAGATAATTTTTAAGGCTAAAACATTTTTAAAAGCAGATTTGAAAATCATTTTGGAAAACCATTTTGAAGAAGTTTTGCAAGCTATTTCCTGTAGAATATCTCATCACATCAGGACTCGAAAACTTGTACAAAACCAGGATGTTCGTGGGTTTGTAAGCCACTTTTCGTAGGTTTGTAAGCTACTTGTCGTGGGTTTACAAGCCACTAAGATGGTAGAAATGGGTTCCATCCCAAATGAAATTCGGAATGAAGATTTCCATGCAATTATGAAGTTTTAACAAAAAATGACACATATCTTGAAATCTTGATCTCGATACTCTAGAGTCTTCAATCTTGAGTTTTTATATTGATCAGTCTTTAGTAATCAACTGCATACACATATCTATATAAACAACAGTGTTAGTATATATTTTATAAAAAGATAAGTTAAAAAGGTTGTTGTCATCAAAACCAACATCTCAGTTCCTAACATAGGCGACCCATCTCCTCGCTCGACAACGGTCCATCCACATCTTGTTGTCTCTACGTCTTTGATCTCTCGTGTTTTCTTAAATTCGTTCAGTGGTCGGTTCACTTGTTTGCTAATTACTGTATGTAACGACCCAGTATTTTCAACCATTCGCATTCACATGCCGGACTTGAATTGTTCAAAATATCAGATAGTTAATTTAAAATTTGGCAAAACTCAGCATATACAGTAAATAATCAATCACAGAATCACAGACACAGAGTAATATAATAACAACGCAGCGGAATAGATAAATAGTAGTTCATGAAGCTACTATAAAACAACAGAGTTGAAGTGAAGTCTTTAGTACAAACAGATGACCTCTTTGGACAAATCAATTGGAAAGCTAAGAGCTGAATCGATAGTTGGATCTCCAAGCGAAGCTCCAAACTCCAAATGTGAGTCTCAAATGCTGTGTCAATCAGTCTGACCCGAGCGTAAAGCAAAACACAAAACACTCGAGTCAGGACTAACATTCTTATATCAATAAATCCAACTCAAGTGAAATATCAACCGAGATACAAGTAACCTAAAGGATGTGCAGAACTATCTATGAGATAGAAATATACACTATAACAACGTGGTCATCTCAAATTAATTTATATTTCAAAACCAAAATATCATTTTTCATTTTAATTATATTTATTTTCCAAAACAGTATATATATATATATATATATATATATATATATATAGTAATTTCCACAGCTTCACAAATCACTTCAAAATCAACTCCACTTTCCCATTCAAATTAAATTCAATCTCAATTTATCCATTTTCATTCAATTCAGTCTCAGACCAACAAATTCAAAGTTATGGACTTCAAATACGTATTTGAACCACAAATAAACCCTTTAAATTTAAATGTAATTCAAAGATTTACTATTCAACATTTCAAAGTTAAATTTAGTAGTTTCACATAGATTTTGATTTAACTTCATTATTATTCAGTCAAGGAATATTCATTTAATAAATTCAATATCATTTAACTAGCCTTAAATTGCATTTTACGAAATATTTCCCTAAATTTATTTAAATGAGAAATGTTCATTAAATTACTTAAATCAAGACCAGGTTATAAATCATATCTTAAATCTCAATTTCACTAAGTTTCAAATCGGTTTAATTAAATAAAATTCTTTACCGGATACAATTTCAACTAAATTCAAATTATCTTCCCAATCTTAATTTATTCAAATTATGCCCAAATTCTATTTCGAAATACAAATTTAAATACTTTAACATATTATATGTATTAGATCTACCTTAATTAAATTAAATAATAGTAATAAATTTATATAATCATTATCATTTATATATAAAAATTTAAGAATCAACATTTTTTAAGACCATATATTTCTTTCCGAAACCATAAAATTTATTTAAAAATATTTATATATAGACCAACGAGATCTGTATATAATTTCCTATCCTATGGTCAAGCGATACGGATATTTATCATTTCAATCTATAATTTAAATATATACAGGTAGATATTATTTCAACCCGTAATCCCAAATTCAATTCAAATGAAAATCGCTTGGGTCTATCATTTCAACCCATAACGATTTCCTCCTATTCTAAAGTCCGTTCGAGTATGTATCATGTCAACCCATAGTGAATTCTATACTAATAGGGAACTTGCAGAGTGATAACAGGTATAATTTAACATATAACAACAGGCATATATCATCAATAACAATATAAAATAAACAACAGGATATGGTGTCATATCCCACAGGTGAATAGTTACAGATAATAGCATATATAACAATTTATGTAACTACAGCAGCATATTTCAATTATCGTTTCAATTGAAATCAAATTTAATAAATATAAGAACGTTAATCGTGAGTGATTACTCATGTTTCGAGGTTAGAGGAGTTTGTCAACAGAACAAGCAATGAATTCCAAATCAAAGCAAGATTGGCACGAATTTGGACGGACAAGGCTGATAAATAAGAAATCGATGAAATCAAGTCAGAGCTAAATCGATGTAGATAATTAGTATAGGTGGGCTTATATATAACTATATATATATATGTGTGTGTGTGTGTGTGTGTGTGTGTGTAATCATATTCTAAATCTAATGCATATTACATAATATATATATATATATATATATATGCATTTTTTTTCAAACAATAGTTATTGAAAATCCACGCATTCCTTTTCAAAAGTCGTAGAATAATTATATTATTTCAAAGTCCACTTATAAAATACTCTTTTTTTATGCACGATTGATGACAAGCATCCACAAACCAATATAAACTATTATAAATCTTAGCCCAAAACATAACAGACAAATTCATATCTAATTAATATACACTTTAAAACTACAAACACATATAACAGAACATATATAAATGCAGACACTAAAATAATGTATGCAGACAGAGAAAATAAATTTATAAATAAACCTTACAGATAAAGCCTTCATACTGTAAATATAAAGCAATACTGTACAATAACATATATATGATAATTACAAAATCTGTCAAATACTGTAACAAGAACATACAACACTAAAAATATATTCTAATAACCAAAATATATAGACCGACACATATTAAATAACTACACATATATATACTTGAATTCAAATTAATAGACCGACATATATTAAATAACTACTCATATAACATATATATATATATATTATAATATATATTTGAATTCACGGTAGAACAAAAGGGGAACATGCTTCATGTAAACTTGAAAGGAAGCACGTGCTTGTTGTAACCATAATTTAAAGAAAAAAATCTAAAAATAATATACGTATAAAACATACATACTATTGTAGGCCTAAATACTACTGTAAACATAATTTAAGTCACCCATTCCAATAATAATTGACATATTATATATAACTCATATAGTATAAAACTAACCCATATATACTTTTAACAATTACTTCCATTTGCTGGAATGTATCATATACCAAATATATATATAAGTCAACTTACCGATTAGAAAGCAAATTGGAGTTGAACAATTGGGCAAGAAAATGAAAAGATGGCCTCGGCTACCCGAGTGGTCAAGGCAGAGGGGTGGCCGAAGGAGATAGGGGTGCAGCATGGCTGAGGCCGAGCATGGTGGATCGGTTTCAGTGTTGTGGTGATGGAACCGTGGGGATCGGCTATTGAGGAGGAGGCCATGCGTGCTCAGGTGGCATGGGTTGCTGAGGTGAAATGCGTGAAAGGGAGGAAGAAATAAGGAGAGAGGAGAAGTAAGCGGTGATGGAGATGTTACAGAAAAATGAAGAGGAAAAGATAAAGAAGGTGGGGTGAGTTATCAAATGAGCATGTCTATTTTGAGGGGAAGACAAATAGGGTCTGACAAATATATATATCCTTTTTCAATTGAGACACACAATGCACCAGAAAAGAATGTGAACGAACCAAAATGAATAAAGAAAGAACAGTGAAATTCCAACGGTCCAGTTGTGATACGTTGGGTATTTAAAACAATTTATTGCACGTTTCAGATTTTAAACGCACAGTAAAAATAGACATTTATATAATTCAAAATTTTTGTACCGTTACGACATGCGGTTCCCTCGTCATCGATACGTACCGGACCTCAATTCACAGAAATAAATATACTGTAGAGATCAGCACGACGAGACGATTAAAATGGTATACATATATCAGTGGTACAATTGAATTTAAAAATTCGAATTTCCGCTAGCGGAAAATGCAGCAAACACACAGAAACTAAGATCGACGGAGCTACAGACACTACAAGAAAATCAGCCTTTGGTTGCATAAAATGGTGGCCTTTTTCCCTAAATGTAACCAATAACATTTCAGCCTGTATAAACACAGCAAAAATATTTCACTATCCCGTGCATACCAAAATGTTTCCACGTAAATACAATAAACGTAACCAGCAAGTTTGCGCTCTCTCACTTAGAAAATTTTAACTTAATCTCAAATTGCTTCAACAAAAGCAAACAAACAAAGGTCGATTCCCATTCTTCTCTCCGCATCGTCATTGCAGCACGTCTTTACATCACAAAATCCCTTGTCTTTGTTTTCCAATTCCCTCTTATTCTTTCAATAGAACCACCTCTACTACAACCGCCACCATAGTGCCAGCTTCCTCCTTCTCTTTAGTAATGGACGCAGAAACAAAGCTCCTCTTAAAACTTGCATTTGTAACATTGGGAGTGGTCTCGCTGTGCAAATCTCCGCCATTCAAACCGCCGCCGTTTATGCGCTCAACTCAAACCTATTCTATTCCAAGTTAATAGTTTCGTTAATTTTCATTTGGGCTTTTTCGTGAATACTGAGCATATTTTTCATTATTATTAGACGGGTAGGATCTGGATTGAAAATAGTGAATCATTCGGATTATTGCTGTTATCATTGTTGAGTCAAGATTTTTATAGAGTTTTGATTTCTGACAAAGGAATAAGCCGTGATCGACAAAAAGAAGTTATTCATTTAAGAAACACAAAGAGCTCCATATATTAGAGGTTGATTATTTGGTATGTTAGTAATTTATGTTAAAATCTATCCTCAAATAATCATATAACTTCAATCTTTCAATATATATACATATGCACATTAACTGTGCAAATTGGACTAAACCGGTCGACCGGTTGAAAATAAGGTGGTCGACCGTTTTTGCCCAGAATGCACAGATAACATGCACACATGCACATAACGTATATTTATTTGAATTCCTGTCTACCGGTCCATTTTTGACCTGTCGACCGTTTTTAAACAGAAAGCAACTTTTCCAAAAGACACTTCTCTTCTCCAAAGGTTGCATCTCCTATCTTTCATCAATGATCATAACTCTTAATGGCAACTGTTCACAAAGAGTTACAACTATTTTTCTCTATATATACTCATCTAAATCATTGATTCAAACACAAGTTTTTACACGATCATATATGCTCTCTAATCTAATCTCTAACACTCCTGCATTCTAAAAATTAATTTAGCTTATTGAATCATTGAAACTATTTCATATCTTTTGATTCAATAAGTAAATACCTTCTTTAATCTTTACAAAACATCATTCATAATCTTTGAGGATAAGATTATAGGAAGGGTGTACTACTAGTGACAAATCCGTGTTTTCAAGAACACAAGTTGTCAACAACAATTGTATTTGTTTTTGTTGAAGTCCTCGTGTTGTAAGAGGCAAGTGTTGAAGTCCTCAGTGTATTAGAGGCGTGAAATCCCGTTCGGCTGTTCGGGTATTGTAAACCTGTTCCTCCGGGTGAAGCGAGGTAGTTAATAGTGAAAATCCAGATAGGAGTCTGGGACTGGACGTAGGACGGTGCTCCGAACTAGTATAAAAATCTCTGGTGTGATTTTTCTATTTTTATTTACTTTGCTACTAACATCTATTTTCGCATTTATATTATATTCCATATTACACGATCCGTGTGTACTATATTAGCACATATAATCGTATACACACCGCACTTTCATTTGGTATCGGAGCACGGTCATCATATAACCGTAACACAGTTATTTGATATATTCTTGTAATATGGCAAATAACGCAAGTACTAGCACTCAAAACACCACTTACACAGAAGGGCAATCGACACAAAGACCTCCATTTTTCAATGGTCTTAACTATAGTTATTGGGCAACACGTATGTCATTCTTTATGCAATCAAGTAGCTATGATGCTTGGAATGCTACTCAAAGAGAAATAGTGAATCCAACAACTGATTATTCAGAATGGACTGTGGCTGAGAAAACGGCAGCAGCCGTAAATGCAAGAGCAATAAATATGTTGTTCTGTGCATTAGACCAAAATGAATATAACCGTGTTAGTATCTGCACTACTGCATATCAAATTTGGCAAATGCTAAAAATCACTCATGAAGGTACTAACAAGGTTAAACAAGCCAAAATAGCCATGCTGAAAAGTCAATTTCAAAATTTCAAAATGAAACCAAATGAAACAATCAATGACATGTATTCACGGTTTCAAACTATTCACCATGCACTTATTGGGTTAGGACAAAAGTATTCTGATTTTGATGTTGTTTCAACAATCCTACATTCTCTGACTAATGAATGGGAAGGAAAAGTATTAGCAATTGAAGAAGCTAATGACCTTTCCGTCATGAAGCCAGATGAATTGATAGGAAATTTAATGTCCTATGAAGCAAATTTGCAGGCTAGAAAAGAACAGAAAGAAGAAAAGAAAAATGTAGCATTTCATGTTGAGAAAGATGAAAATGAATCAGATTCTGAAGATGAAGATTTGGCATTCATTGCTAAAGGTTTCAAAAAATTCCTAAAATATCGAAAAGCCAGTCGCTACAATAAAAGGAAACCTGGATCAAATAAACCATCTTCATCTGCTATAGAATGTTTCAACTGCCATAAAAAGGGACACATGCAGAAGGATTGTCCAGAACAAAAGAAGAAGTCAGAAAATGACAAATTCAAATATAAGAAGGACAAATCAAAGAAACGAGCCTTCTCAGTAACATGGGATGATTCAGAGTCATCTTCATCAGAAAGTGAAAGTGATTCGGAGAATGAACAAGCTAATGTTTGTTTTATGGCAACAGAAGATGAGGTACAAATTCCTACATTTGATGAATTACTTGATATTAATGCTGAATTGATAGTCAAATATAAAGACATAAAACGTCAATTAAAAGTAGTCAAAGCAGATTTAAGTAGAGCAGAGTTTGAACGAGATATGTTAAAAGATGAGAAGAAAATATTAGAAGAAGAACTTGAAAATATTCAAGAATCATCATCTAATGTTGACTCTCAAATATCTCTTTTGAGTCAAGAAATAGAAGCTCAAAAAGAGAAAAATAATGCTCTCACTACTGAAAATCATGAACTTAAAGCAAAAGTCAAAATTCTAGACCTAGAAAAAGCTAGTTTACAAACAAAGTTTGATGACATTACTCAAAATGTTTCTAACTTTAACAAAGGTCGAGAAAATTTGACTAAAATCATTGAAAGTTCACAATCTATTTCAGATAAATAAGGTTTGGGATATAACAAACATGAAACTAAGAAACATCTTAGAAATAAAAGGAAGAAGAAAGTACAAAAAACTGAAGCTAAGAAAAATCTTAGTTTATTATATTTCAAACCAAAACCAGTTGTGAAATTTCAAAAGAAAGATGTCAAGACTATCAAAATATGGGTTCCTAAAACAAATAACAATTTGATTAGGAACAAATACATTCAGCAATTCATGAATACTGTGCATCTTAATAATAATTATATATATAAAGGGGATACCAGACCCATATGGGTCTGGACTCCTAAGACCTAACTCTTAGGACCCTATAAAAAGTGGGTACCATGGACTTAATTCTATTTTTTGCAGGTCCTACTTAAGAAAAGAGGGAAATGGATATTCTGGCTGATATACTCCTATATTATTCCATTATCTATTATTCCTTTTTGTCGATGACAAAGGGGGAGAAAGTGCTAACAATTATTTGCAGGAATATATATATATATAAGACAAAATCACAGGGGGAGATCACATACTCAGGGGGAAATTCAGAACTTCAGATATATGTTGTCATCAATCAAAAAGGGGGAGAATGTTTAGTCAAGATTTTTATAGAGTTTTGATTTCTGACAAAGGAATAAGCCGTGATCGACAAAAAGAAGTTATTCATTTAAGAAACACAAAGAGCTCCATATATTAGAGGTTGATTATTTGGTATGTTAGTAATTTATGTTAAAATCTATCCTCAAATAATCATATAACTTCAATCTTTCAATATATATACATATGCACATTAACTGTGCAAATTGGACTAAACCGGTCGACCGGTTGAAAATAAGGTGGTCGACCGTTTTTGCCCAGAATGCACAGATAACATGCACACATGCACATAACGTATATTTATTTGAATTCCTGTCTACCGGTCCATTTTTGACCTGTCGACCGTTTTTAAACAGAAAGCAACTTTTCCAAAAGACACTTCTCTTCTCCAAAGGTTGCATCTCCTATCTTTCATCAATGATCATAACTCTTAATGGCAACTGTTCACAAAGAGTTACAACTATTTTTCTCTATATATACTCATCTAAATCATTGATTCAAACACAAGTTTTTACACGATCATATATGCTCTCTAATCTAATCTCTAACACTCCTGCATTCTAAAAATTAATTTAGCTTATTGAATCATTGAAACTATTTCATATCTTTTGATTCAATAAGTAAATACCTTCTTTAATCTTTACAAAACATCATTCATATTCTTTGAGGATAAGATTATAGGAAGGGTGTACTACTAGTGACAAATCCGTGTTTTCAAGAACACAAGTTGTCAACAACAATTGTATTTGTTTTTGTTGAAGTCCTCGTGTTGTAAGAGGCAAGTGTTGAAGTCCTCAGTGTATTAGAGGCGTGAAATCCCGTTCGGCTGTTCGGGTATTGTAAACCTGTTCCTCCGGGTGAAGCGAGGTAGTTAATAGTGAAAATCCAGATAGGAGTCTGGGACTGGACGTAGGACGGTGCTCCGAACCAGTATAAAAATCTCTGGTGTGATTTTTCTATTTTTATTTACTTTGCTACTAACATCTATTTCCGCATTTATATTATATTCCATATTACACGATCCGTGTGTACTATATTAGCACATATAATCGTATACACACCGCACTTTCAATCATCTTTAGGCTTTTAATTATAAGTCATATTATATATGATCGATGAAAAAACAGAAACAGGTTGGATGCTATATTTAATACGTAGGCATTCAAAAGTCAGTTGCCACTAAAATTGAAATATATTACTCGTTTTTATTGTACTATCGAAGTGCAAATATTAATCAAATATATATATATGTGTGCTTATGTATGAATGCTTACTAATATATTCTATTTTTTGTTTGTAAAACGTTATTGACGTGTCTAAGTTTTTTGTTGTTTGGAGTATCTTAATGTAGTAGGCTGTGTCAACTGTTCTGCTGGCAAAAGGAGGCTGGACAGTGTTTTGTTGTAATAATGTAAACTTTTGATGGCAAAATATCTATAAAATTATCATTTTAAGTCCCGCTATATATTTTGAATATAAAATTGGGAAACAACTATATTTATTTCAACAAGAAAAAATACCCATATTATAATTATTGACATTTATATTGGAGTAGTTTTTCAAAGTTCTATGTCATGTCTAAATTTTTCCACCACATTGTGTTCACATTGCGAACTATTTATTGGCACACGGATTTTTTTTGGCGCTGTATCATATTTGGGTGCAATGCTCTTAGGATTGATAAATGGTACCTTATCTTCTAGATTCTGTTCTATATTTCAAGTTATAGTGTTGCTTCTTGTTTGTGAAATCTTATTTTACCGAGGGCAATATACATATTTGTTTAGCAGCAGTCCTGCTTGCAATAGTTAGATTGCAAGTTTTACACACACACAAATAAGAAATAGTTACCATTGTGTATGCATCAATGAAACTTCAACCGTTACCAAAGTAAAAATCAAGAAAAGACAGCCTCACAAAATATGCCAACAAAACAATGATTAGAGATACTAGATAATTTCAAATAGAATGCAATAGAAAGAGTCGGGTACCATCAAATCTAAAACCACACCAAAAACATATAAGAATTTCAGCCCATTTCAGGAAAATAGTAATCAACAATTACTTACATGTTGAAACACAAAAAGGAAAAAAGCGCCTAGAAGTTAGAGAAATGGAGTAGGAAATCAGTCTACGGGGAGACTGAAGCTCATTACATTCTGGAACCAAATAGGAGTTGGTTTAACCAACTGAGGCGAGAATCCTGATGGTGTTGCAGCCTTTGTGACTAACAATTTCGATGAATTCACACTTTGCTCGCCATTTATTGATAGAGAAAGGCCCGTCTCCACTTCTTGCTTATCATTTGTAATCTGTATCGTATACACCATACAACATATTACATACACACTTTCTTATTAGTATAGATGGATATATACATAACGCTCATGTCATGTGAGCTTTCTCTATGTGCTTTCTTACTGGATAGCCTGCTGTTGTGTCATATCTCCTGAGAGTCATAGTTAGAGAACATTTATGTATGATAGATGATTTGAACCATGGCCAAGAATAGTTTGGGATATAAGTAAGGTTGCAAACTAATAACCCATCATTCCCATTTAAGCTCCTGATATCATGTGAGCTCCTGATATCCCTCTTTTCTCTTCACTCTTTCTGTTTCAAAATCCTGATATCAAACTTAGCACCATATGCATAGACTTTCTTATTATCTAAAAATGTTATCGATTATCATAATGGACTATGATTTGTTAGTTTTGAGTATGATTGCGTAAATATGGTATATTATGTCATCTATTGTAGAGAATTTGACGAAGATTTTTTGCATGGTGTAACGACGTAGAATTTGACCACTTGAAAATATAGTATTTAGCGTGATTTTAAATATAAAATATAAAAGGTTTTATGATTTAAATAATATTAGATAGGATTTGGAAGTAGAAACATACATAAAAATAGTAACATTTGCCTATATCGACAAAAGTGACAAAATGTTGATCTCAGTAAAGTATGTTTCAATGGTTAAATAAATTATCTTGATTAATTTATAAGTGTTTATATTTTTAAATAGCATTATACAAATTTATTTTTAAATTTGGTTTACATAAATAAATAGTTTAACTAAAACGTCAAAATGTGACCGTAAAACATTTTGTCGAAAAATAACATTTTGTAGATTAAAAGTTGTCGCAACGTCGTCGCACCTTTATTTTCTTATATAGAAACATATATTCAGATAGTGCAAGTATTAGTTAACTCACTAAACATTTTTATTTTTACTAAATAAAATTAGAAAACTTCTAGAGGTCATTAACAAAAGTAAGTAAGAAAAGTCAAAAGTAAACATCAGATCAATATCACATCAAAAACCAACATAGTTATTTTTTTTACTTAGCTTAGTTCTTAAGGAAATAAGACATAAAGTAAAGATATGAAAGGTAATGTTAAGTATTGAAAAAGTGGAGATTGCTTTAGGTTGAAGTAAGGTTAGTTTGGTAATTTGGTAAGAGGTTATTTTGATAAATTACCATTTTCTTTCTTTTTCTATAAATATCCACCTACTTCTTCACTTTCATTCACATTTTCTTCTTCTTCTTTTATGAAACTTCTTCATCTTCCTCCTCTTCTCTTTATTGGCTTCCAAGCTATAGAAAAAATTGTAAAGAAATAATGTCAGAATATTTACAAAATATTCAAAAGAAATCAATGTTCATTCTCTTCAAATCAAACCCCTCTTTTCTCCACATTTTACCTCTTCTTTTCTCGGCTATAACTTCTTCAAAGCAGAACCAAAATACAAAAAAAAAAATTTAATCATGTAATTTTTCAGTGGCTGCAACTTTCATTTTGACCACTTTGTTAAACTCTAAAGTTAACTATGTCAAAATTACATTTCTTTCCAGTGCATTTTCTAGCCCAGCTTTTAAGCCAGAGAATAGATCATTTTGTTTTTATCATAACTTGATCATAACCATTCCAAATTAAGAAATTATTTTTTTAAACCATATAAAATTCCAGTGGCTACAACTTTTATGTTGACCATGTTTTCCAGTTTTAATGTTTTCTATACCTGAAACTCAATTCTTTGAAGTGCATTTTCAGGCTTCATTTTTATCAATCCGACAGTACCTCTTCTTCATTCTATTATATCTCCCTCAAAACTACTTGGATTCAAATAATTCTTATTTTCAAATTCAACAGAAAAGAATTTGCAAAAACTTTTCAGTTGACAAGTTTTTAAAATATTGTGAGTAAGAGAGTCAAAAACAAGAGAGAAGTTGATCTATTTTTCGGATCTAAATCTTGGAAACTCAAGTTCAAAGCTTTACCGCTTCTTCTCTATATTTTTGGCCAACCTCCATCTCAAGCCTCGGCCAAACTATTGTAATGAAGAAGGTGTTGTTTGCTAGTGTTTAATGGAGCAGGAATTAATTAGTGAAGTGTTGGTTGATTAGAATGTTGGTAGGAAGTTAATCGCTTTGGTTTATGGTGAGAAACTCTATTTAAACATCTCTATTTATATATATATATATATATACATGTTTGGTGATGTGTTATGATTGCTATGGATATTTATATATTCTTTGATCATGAAGTATTGATTGTTTGATATTTTTGTTAAAATTGTTTTACTAAGTCACGTTGATACACGTCGATAAGCACAAAGGAAATTACTTTCCTTTTGAAAAAGAAATGGTGTATATAAAATGATTAAACATTTTGGAAATAGTTTTAAAATGAATTAGAATTTTTTTATAAACATTTAAATAGTATGAAGAAATAAAGGAAGAAAATCAAGATTTTATCTTGTATGTATTAAATATGTCCAAAATAATTTTCCAGAAAAATCGCGCTTTTGCAGTAAAGTGAACCAAGTTTAAAATTGATATTTTAAATGCTTTAAAAATATGAAATAAATCCTAAAAATCTTTTAAAATGTTTTAAAATAGATTTAAGTTGAAAATATGGATTTCTAAATGATATAAAAGTCATTTTGAAGAATATAGCTTTTAAAACACTATTTGCAAACACTTTTCACAAGGATTTTCGCAGCAGTTTGAAATAATTTTTGAAATATAGTTTTAAACTTAACAAATAGTTCATAAATCTTTTGTGAATGACTTTAAAGGAATAATTAAGTAATGTAAAGATGATTTGTAAGTTTTAATAAGAGTTTGAATAAATGGTTAAGAGAAATTGTTTGTAACACTTAAACAAAAAGTGAAGAATATTGAATGTAATAATAAACTGAGTATGCGGAAACGACTAGTACATTTGTCCCACCTGTGAGATCTGGGAAGGTAAACAAGGTGTTTAACTAAGGTTAGGTATGGAGCAACCAGTGCCCTGAACTTACCTGGCCCATGTTTTCTCTTTTTAGGCGAGGGGTGGAATAGATCGAAAGGAAAGCCCGAATGCTCTAAAAAGATCATTTTTAAGTTTTTCCAAGATAAAAGAAAGGAAACTAATTTTTGAAATAAAACATATTGAAGATAATGATCGTTAAAGACAAAGATATTCATAGTGTAGGATTACTTGCCATTAATCGCTGGAGGTGAAAATTACCATTAGTCCCTGGAGGTGAAACTTGCCGTTAGTCCTTGGAGGTGAAATTTACCATATTTAAAGTGGCAGTAGTGCTCTATTATGAAAAACTTCGATTCACAAGAATACGATTTGAATATAAGAAATCTTTGATTAAGATTTAATGAATGATTTGGGAATATTTTCCCTAAGTTAAAAGTTATAACTTGAATGTAAGAAATCTTTGATTAAAATTTGATGAATGATTTGGAAAGGTTTTTCTAAGTAAAAGAGAAAAATGATTTGGAAAGGTTTTTCTAAGTAAAAGAGAAAAATGATTTGGAATAATTCCAAGATCTAAATATGTTTAATATATCAACTGATTTGATAAATGAGGCTTAATGATTCCATATACATCGGAAAAGAAAATGGAATAAATTGAAAAGAATATATCTAAGAAAGATATTTGATTTAAATTGAAGATGAGGTAATTGATTGATGATCGATGTCCACGTATGAACTTAACATCTTTTTTAAGCGATGATTGGTTTTGAAGGAACCGGAGTCGGATTTGGATGATTCCTAGCCGAAAACCACTTCGAATCAATGTATACATTCGAAAGTGAAGACATGTTAAAGATGATGATTATTGACGACCGTGGATCTTTATAGCGTGAAGACTGCTTGTTGAACATGCTCTGGGTAGCTCCTATTATAGAGTTATTTATAGCAGTGGTCTCCTCGTGATGGAGATTTTTCGGATTGCAAGGGCTTCTCGCCTAATAATGGCCGAGGAAAGTGCCTTTGGTTTCGTTCAGTCACAGAACGAACTTGTATGGACGAATGTCGGACATTGCATTTCTAAGACACAACGTTTGTCTTTTACAAATGTACATCAGTAGTGGCGGAGAAGGCAACTTCTCTTAGCTTAACACCCTCCGTGAGACGTACGAGCTCAATGGTTATATTTTTGTGGGAGTCAAATAGTGATCAAAGGAATGGTAGTGTGGCATTCAAAGTGGAACCTATTATAATCAAAGCATGGTTTTGTATGAAAAGCGTGGCTTTGAAGAAATTGAGCATAGCCTCGCGAGCCTCACACCCCGGTTATGATGGGATTCTATATGGTCAGATGTATGCTAGCATTTCGAATAGTAGTGATTTGGGTTATCAGATATTCTAAGTCCCAAGTACCAGATACGTCTCGGCCTCATGGCAGGGATACGTGAAGTCTGATTTCTTGGATGTTATTCGCAGATTGTAACCACTTTTAGCAATTTGTGTAGTTGTATAACGGCGTCTGAGTGATGGACGTAAGCCGTGGATATAGATTAATCTTTCCACTAGTTTCATATCATGTTGGAAATCCAATCCCAATACGAGATTTACGGTTTTTATTGTATTCCCAAAATCGCTGTAATAACTTGCAAACATTTCAGCTACCCCTTTTTGGTATTATATATTCCATTCGATATATTCCGTTAACCCAATCCGGATATATTTCGTTAGACTTAGTCTAGATATTGATACCTTATTCGAATAAGTTTATTTGAAAAGTGCTTTCAAAAGAATGTCATTAGAAATAATATCAAACGTTTTGATATATAAAAATGTTTTGGATATCATAAGGTAAAAACCCGTCCGTGTTTATGTGTGTGCGTGGTCTTCTGAGATACCCTTCTTTTCAAAGGTTTTGATGACATAGTCATTTTAAAGTTCGAGTATCTCACGCTGGTTTATCTAGCCTGATCCGGATATTTTCAATACTCGGGCCAAATCTGAGTAGTTTCAGGTTGAGTTGAAGACGGTTGGAGTTTCCAGAGGAGAGCTGGAGATCTTCATCATCGTATGGACGTATTCTATTATCCGCTGTACTTAGTGTAATTTGTTTGATGTTTGTCAGCAATTGTAAGGACAGGCGTTTGTAACTGTCCAAGTTGAATTTAGGTTAAACTCTGATATTGTATTTAAAATTTTCCGCTGTAAAGATTATTAAATAATATAAGTTATTCCATTCGTGTGAGATTCTGTTCTGTCTTTGTTTTTTTTCTACCCCTAATGATCCGCTTATTCGTGCAATTTGAGTTAGACATGTGTAGTTTATTGTCGATTCAAAGGGTACGGAAAAAACGGGCCATTACACATGGTGATTGTCGTCTTTGTTTAAGTGTTTTTATTATCATATCTTTTGTTATATTGTAAGGAATAGGACTATTTTGAGTTTGTTTCTGGACCTGTGTTTGAACATCATGTTTCATGCTGAGTGGCTTGTTATGAACTGTATTTTCTTTTTTTATAATTTATTGGCTAGATTGGTATACCTATATACTGGTTTGTTAAAATAGGATTTCTGACTTAATCGAGATTATTTAGCTGGAAAATCTTTGGATAAATGCATGCATAACTATGCATTCTGCCGAGGCAAGAATGGATAGCAGAGGAGCATATGCTCATGAAGACTTTACAGTTAGACTGATTTCACAAATATATGCTCATTCCTTATAGTTATATCTAATTTTTTATTGATGTGATCTTTTTTTGCAAAAGAGGAATGATGGAAACTGGATGAAACACAAAGCGGGGTCAGTATTATTTTTTGTTCAATTTTAGTGCTTCATTACACTTGCATCAAATGATGTATACAGACAGAGATTATGATAGTAGATTGATCATCGAAGATTATAGGTGAAACCTTAGTCATTTTTTTTCTGTTCAAAATTGGAAAGAGAGGTTATTCAGTTGTGAGTGTCCAGTGTAAGGCAGATTCAATTTGTTGTTTAATGTTGTATGTGGGATTACTGATTTGGGTTATGTTATCATTCATGGGACTATTGATGCTTGAAATTATCAAGAAAATTTGGTACTTTCTTTTATCTTTTATTTTTTTGTTCTGTAATTTGAATATTTCTAATGTTTTCATGTGTTGTGCTCTTTTCTTTCTTTCTATCAAGACTTCTGTATGAAGCATTTGGATGGAAACCCAATTAGTTCAGAGGCAGAGAGTGGTTTAGCTTTTACAAGTAGCTATTGAGAGAAGAGCAACAAAGGTATGTTTTAAAACTATTTCTTTTCAATTGTTTTGTCCTTAGATGCTCCTTAATGCTTTACTTAAACTGATATTTACAACTCTATCTGCAATAATATTATACTTGTTTCAGTTTATTTGACTAAAATAAGTATGATTTTATTATATAACTTCAGTTTCATTAAGTTTTGTTAAATTCAATTTATAAATAATGTATGGTTTCATTATATAACTTCAGTTTCATTTATTAAGTTTACCCGTAATTGTGTTTGCAAGTAACTATTGAGAGAAGAGAAATAGAGGTCAGTTTCATTCATTAAGTTCATGTTATAAATGCATACGATGCATGGTTTTATTATATAACATCGATTTTAGTTTACACATAACAGTCGTAACTTAATTTAATTTGTTTTATTATCTCTTTCACACTTAACGTCAATTTCAGCTTATTTGTTATAGTTTGTTCAAACATTTATAATAGTAATATAGCTAAGTTAATTAAGTTTTAAAATAATAATAGTAATAATAATAGTAGTAGTAATAGTAATAGTAAAAATATAACTAAGTTAGCTGAGTTTTATAAATAATAGTAGTCATAATAATAAATTAACTGATTCGGATCTTAATGATGATGGAACTAATTCAGATCTTAATGATGAACAACTAATTGACTTGTTGATCACATTCATTTATTCTGGATACAGGACTATGTCGACTACTTCAATGATGGCTATCAAGTATCTTCATGACAACCCAAATGCCCTAAAGGAATTATTGGTGAGTTAAAACAATATGAAATATGTTACACTTTGTCAACATGAATATTTACTATTTGGGCACTATAACTAAACACATGATTTGTCAACTCGTACGTTAAATTACAATGACGATGATGATGAATTAACTAAGTTTATAAAAATGAACTAAGTTCATAAAAATTAACTGAATCGGTAATAACAATAATATAATTAAGTTAACCGAGTTTTAATAGTATTAGTAATAATGATAATAAATTAACAAAGTTAATCAAGTTAATAAAAATTAATTAAGTTTTGTTAAAATTAAACAAGATTTATAAAATTAACTAAGTTTAAGTAAACTAAATTTAATAAATAATAATAATAATATAACTAATATAACAAAGTTTTATAAATAATAGTGATGATGATAATGAATTAACTAAGTTTATAATAATAATATTAATAACATAACTAAGTTTATGTTAACTAAATTTTATAAATAGTAATACTATAACTAATTTAACAAAGTTTTATAAATAATAATGATGACAACGATGATGAATTAACTAAGGTTATAAAATTAACCAAGTTTATATAATAATACAATTAAATTAATCTTGTTTTATAATAATAGTAATAATAATAAATTAACTAAGTTAACCAAGTTAATAAAAATTAATTAAGTTTTGTTAAAATTGAACAAGTTTTATAAAATTAGTTAAGTTTAAGATAACTAAATTTTATAAATAGTGCTAAATTAATTATTTATAAACTTACATTAACATAATTTCATTAATTTACGAAATGGCTTCCAGATCTAGATCTGGAGATTAAGGTTTATCTCTTTTCTCCTATTTTCTTTCGATTCTTCCATAATCTTCTGTTTAATTCTATTTTCTATCTTCAATTCTTTCTCCTCAAACCTGGACGTCATTGACATGGGTTATCTGCGGGATGAAGAAGGCTGGGAGGAGGTGAGAAGGAAAAGGGGCAAGACTTCAGTTCCTTCGGGACCTGAAACTAGACTCAATCTGGAAGGACACAGACCGAGCAGAATTGGAGCTATTCCAGAACGGAATACGGGGAGAAGGGTTCAGGCGGCTAATGCTGGACGGACATCAACAATACTCTCGAAAACATCAAAGCCGAACGCCCTTCAATCAGGAAGCAATTCGAAAATTAAATTCACTGTCTCAGAGAACGCTAAAAAAAATTCTTATAGTGAGGCAGTTAAAATAGGAGCAGTTGGAGATTTAGGAAAGCTAGATCTTGAATTTATTGAGCCTAAAATAGTTGATGGCAAAAGGATAGGTACCCTTTCGCCCGAAGCTATCATAGAAGCGGAGGGTGGCTGGGACTTATGTATATTACTGTATGTGGTTGGTTATAAACCATGGCTTAAAACTTTTGAAGGTTATGCCAATAGAGTTTGGTGTACACAGAAGCCGTTTTCAGTTCATTCAAGGAATAACGGATTCTTTGTGGTGAGATTTGGGTCTGAGGAGGATTGAAACAAGATATTGAAATCAGGACCTTGGTTTATGGACCGGAACCTGATTATCATGAAGCGTCTGACCCCAGATATGAAAACAGATAGAGATCTACTTACATCTTTGCGTATGTGGGTTAGACTTCCAGATTTAAGTTTTAAGTTGTGGGGCAATAAAGCAATCAGCGCCCTAACAAGCACTATAGGAGTCCCTATAAAGATGGACGAGGCCACGAAAAACAAATCTAGATTAGCCTACGCCAGAGTTTTGATTGAGGTTAACGCTACCTATGGTATGCCTAACACCATCGAAGGTATGGACGAGAAAGGGAGGAGTTTCATTCAGGAAGTGGAATATGAGAACCCCCCTCCTATATGTGGCAAGTGTATGTGTTTTGGTCATGTAACCGACGAATGCCCAATGACCAAGTCTTGGGTTCCTAAACAGACTCAAGTAGCTGACTCTGATAAAGAAAACCCAATGGAACCAAGTCCTGTTAGATGTTCGAAAACAGTAAGGGAGGAAGGCGGAAATGACATTATTGATGATTCAGGAAAACAGGTGAACGATGGAAGTCCCACTGAATCCCTATATACTGAGCTAATGAACGATGGTCAATTATCTGATGGACAAACTAGGAATAACGTGGAGGAGGTTTCATGTAGAGAGGATGGAAATCAGATAGCTAACACGCAGGAGACAAAAAAAAATCCCTGTGGCCAGGAAAGATGTCCTTTCTGATCTAGGAAACAGTGAGTCGACCATCCTTGAGAGATCGACTACCTCGGGAGTCAGAGAATTGAGCTCATTACCTCCGAAGTCACCCTCGACCCAAATTACAATCCTCAAACGCCCTTCGTCATTATCGAATACTCCTTCATTTTCCAATACTTTACTTTCTAATGATATTTGTATTGATGATTGTATAATTAATAATGTTAATTTTAGGAGAGGCACTGAACCTTGTATTGATATACAGGTACAGGAAAATCTGGGTCAGGATACAGGAACGACAGAAGTGGTAGAGGAACAGAATTCATATGATAATGCAGATCCAGCTCAGGAGGAGCAGCTTAGTCCTAAGCCTTAGGATATAGAATTTGAGAATATTCATAAGGATAAGCTTGTTCGTAAGAATCCCAAGTGCGTTCAGATGTTAGGCATTCCTGTAGAAGACAAAGGGGAGTCCTTTAGTAGAAGGTTGCAGAGGACTCGTAACAACAAGGTTACATAATGTCGTTTGCATGTTGGAATGTTAGAGGGTTTCACAACCCCAACAGAATGAAAGAAGTGAGAAAACTCATTGACAAGTATAAAATAAGTTGTTTCGGTGTTTTGGAAAACAAGCTGTTGTTTTCGGATATCATGAAGCTAGAAAGAGTTTTGGATGACGGATGGAAAATAATAAGTAATGTTTCTTGTTATTTTAAATGCAGAATATTCATCCTCATCGACAGAAATTCTTGGGATTTTAATTACATTAGTATGAGTGACCAACATATTACTATTGAACTGATCAACAACTTGAAATTCAAATGTAATTTAACCTTTGTCTACGCTCAGAATTTTGCTAATCTAAGGAAAAGATTGTGGAAGAATCTACAGGAGGATGCTATTAACATTTACAGACCATGGTTGGTTTTCGGGGACTTCAATTGTATTCGCAGTCCCTCAGAAAGAAAGGGAGGTAATCCAGTGTCATTTGGAAACCTGTTTGAGCTAGATGATATGTCTAACTATACGGGCCTTAAAGAGATCAATATTAAAGGTTACGAATTTTCTTGGTGGTCTGGTCCTAGTCGCAACATATTTTCTAAGATTGACAGGGTCTTCACTAACCTAAACTGGATCATAATGCAGTCCTGGTCTCACTATTTCTTAAACCTAGAGACAAGAATAGACCTTTTAGGTTTATGAATCATTGGCCGCTATGTGATCAATACTTTCCTCTGATTGAGAAAACATGGATTTCTAATCAGGAAGACCGACCTCTGTATCAAATCATGTATATTCTCAAAAATATTAAGAGAGAGCTTAAGATTTGGAGTGCCAAAATACGGAATACCAAACAAGAGGTTAAAGTTCAGAGAGAAAATTGTTCTAGACTTCAAAAACTACTGGAAAAATCAAATGATCACAATTTAGTTATGGAATTTCAAAATGCCAAAATTAAACTGGAAATGGCACTTAAAAAAGAGTTCCTGGATGCCAAACAAAAGGCTAAATGTGATTGGTGGATGATGGGTGATGAGGCTTCTTCTTTCTTTTATGCTAAAATGTCTAGCAGAAGAATTAGAAAATGTTTGACTAGCATCGTAGTAGATGGCAAGGCGGTTTCTGAAGATTCATTTGCTGAATCGGCTATTAATTTCTATAAACAAATTTTTAACCTTCCCTTAGGTGATCAGTTCCCAGAAGTTATATGTAAATCGATCATTTCTGAATATGGTGCTAATTTTTTGAATGATGGTATATCTTTGGAAGAAATTAAATTTGCATTGTGGGATATTAAAGATACTGCTTCTCCAGGTCCGGACGGTTTTAACTCTAAGTTTTTCAAAACTCATTGGAATCTTTCGAAAGACCTAATTTTCAAAGCTTTGAATGATATTTTTCAAAAGGGTTTAATAATCAAAGAGTGGAACCATACTTTCTTGCACTTGATTCCTAAAAAAGTCCATTCCACTAGTATTAAAGATTTTAGACCCATTGCCTGTCGTAACACCTTATATAAGGTTTTCACCAAAATTCTTTGTAACAGATTGGTCCCTTTTTTGGATAAGTTGGTGTCCCCGAATCAGACGGCATTTATTAAAGAAAGACCAATAGGGGACGGAATATTATTTGCTCATGAATTATCAGAGGCCTTGGTAGAAAGGATAAAGAAATATGTGTATTAAAGTTGATTTAAAGAAAGCATATGATTCGATTAATCGAGCTTTTGTTTCACACATGTTAATAAGCCTGGGTTTCCCAGACAAGTGGGTGAATATTATCGAACACATCATAACGACTCCTGTGTTTTCTATCATTGTAAACGGGGAATTGCACGGTTATTTCAAGAGTTCAAACGGCCTTAGACAAGGCGACCCACTTTCTCCTATTTTATTTACATTGGTCATGGAATATTTTACACTTTTGATGGAGGAAAAAGTCAAGGATGGTCAAATTTCTCCAATTACAGATTATAATAATAAGCTGACTCACCTTATTTATGCCGATGATATTATTGTTTTTACTAAAGCCAATGCACAAACCGCAACTGCTATTAGTGATGTATTTCAAACCATGAAGAGAGTTACCGGCCTGGAACTAAGTTGTGGAAAATCCAATGTTTTCTTTGGGAAAGGGGTAGATCATTGCACTGACATTAGCACTATCCTCAATATTCAGCAATCAGATCTCCCAATAAGGTATTTGGGTATTCCCTTGTCTAGTGATAATTTGAGAGAAAAGGATTGTTCTCTTTTGTTAGAGAAGATCAAGTTAAGATTTGGAGGATGGGAAACTAGAATGCTGAGCTTAGCAGGGAGACTTGAACTCATTAAATCCACCATTTACCCCATAATACAATTCTGGATGCAATGCTTTTGTCTCCCAGTCTCTACTGTTCAAAAAATTAAACATTTGATTCTTAACTTTCTTTGGAAAAGTCGTAGTAGTAAGATTCCTTGGGAAATTTTGTGTAGGCAAAAAGAAGAAGGTGGAATGGGACTGAGAAATCTAGAAGAGATGAATCGAGCGTTATCTACTAAATTGATATGGAAAATAATAAACGCAGAAGGAATTTAGACGGATCTCATGCATTGTAAATATATTGGTCATAAAAGCTTTTGGGAAATTAATCAGCGATCGAACGACTCGGGAGTGTGGAAATTCATTTTGAAAAACAGACATGAAGCATTGAAATGCCTCTCTCTCAAAATTGTCGATGGTAAAACTACTTCTCTATGGTATGATCCATGGTTGAATGGAAGTTCTATAATGGAACGTATTGGCAGAGACAGCTTGCAGAACTGGTACGGAAAATTTGTTTCTTGGTAGGATTTTAAATAATGGTAAATGGAAGTGGGACTCGTATAGTTTTTTATTTCAAATACATGCAGAAATAGAAGGCGTCAAAATTCACAAAGATAGGGAAAGGGATTTTTGGTCTTGGAAGTGTACAAAGAATGGTTTATACCAGTTCAAAAATGTTTGGAACACGATTAGAACCAGTTTTGAAATCAAATATTGGTCGTCATTGGTCTGGAATAAAATACACGTTCCAAAAATGGCGGTATGCCTTTTTAAAGCCATAAATGACTATCTATTGACAAAAGAAAGATTACTCTAGAAGCAGATAGTTGTGGATCCCTTATGTGTTTTTTGTAATAACCACATTGAAATTATAGACCACCTATTTTTTCAATGTAATTATACAGAAAACATATGGCTTTGGAGCTGTAATTTGTTTTTTAAATTTCTGAAAAGATTGCTCTCCTTTTCTCTGAAGGAAGATTTACAGAAAATTGTTTCTTACTCAAGAGTTAAAAGTCTCAATTCAGATTTGTTTCAACTCTCACTCTCTGTTTGTGTTTGGCATATATGGAGAGAAAGAAACGATAGGGTTTTTCAGAATCGTTTTACAGAAATCACGCAGATTTGTACAAGAATTTATCAGACAATGAACATTAGAATGGCTAAATCTAAACATTTTAAGAACATTACTAGCATGAATGAAATAATAGCAATGAAATGGGGATATACCTGCCAACGCTGAATTGGGGCATCATCTGCATTATCATATGTTTCGTTCTCCTGCAATCTTCGTGTATCTCTGTTTCTTGGTTTAGGTTATCCTGTACCTGTATTATTTACATTACCCTCATCTTCTCTCTTATAATTTACATTATAATTTACAATTAACAATACTTATAGATCTAGTTTGTTAAGTTGCAGATTGCAGTTTCTTCTGGATCTGTGCTAACTGATGTCCTCTTCTGCATCCTTGTTATCGAGCAATCTAAACATAAGGAAATTTTGTTAGTTCCTCAAATTCAGTTTCATTGTTCTGGGTGTCAGAGAATTAACTTATGAAGGTTTTTCTCTTCTTGAGGAGGTTCTGATTTCTGGTCTTGGGTAAGTAATTTGTTCAGAACTGGTACTAAAAGAAGATGCTAAGAGTTACACTAGACTTCGAAGAGTTCCTCCGCTTCTACGGAGTAGTCTCAAGCATTCTAATCACAAAAATCTTAGTTAGTTTCTAATATAAAGTTTAAAGACATCTTCTTTTTGGGTTTTAGGGACTTATCTAGCTAAGATCTGCGTTTGCTCTACTTGAAAAGATGACAGCTTTTTCTGGATCTAAGACCTTCTGTCTGCTGTCGTTTTTGCTTTCTATGGTCTGAAATTAGTTTAGATTTGGAAGAAGCAGTTGATGCTTTGAGTTTCTCTCGATTTTGAAGCAATGTCTCGAGCAACATAACTGCAAAGAAACTTAGTTAGTTTTTCTATTATAAAGTTTGAAGACTTTATCTTTTGGGTGTTAGTAACTTACCTTGATCAGATTTGCGCTGCTCGACTTGAAGGAGATTCTGTCCTCTAGATTTGCTTTCTCTGGTATCCTCCTTGTCTGTAATTTGTTTCGACCTGGAAGTAGAAGTTGAAGAGTCGAGTTACAGTCGATTACGAAGTGTAACATGAAAAGAATATCGTTTTTCCTCTCATGCTGCCATTAATGGCTCTTTATTATTTTACTTTATTCGGAGATGAGTAAATGAAGGAGCTGGAAGTGTCGAGTTGCCTAATTTGCTTTGAGAATTCTCTCGAAGCTTCTGATATTTGGGTTTTCTTAAGTATCATATAGTAGGTTTCGGAAATAATATTGTATAAGTTGATAGGCCTGTTTGTATTTGGCTATGTGATGTTGTGAACTTGCCTTATGGAATTTGTAAATATTGTTCTTATAGTTCCTAATAGAAAAGTTAGAACCCGCTTTCAAATTTTTTTTTTTAAATAATAATATAACTAATTTAACAAAGTTTTATAAATAATAACAATGATTATGATGATGATGAATTAACTATATTTATAAAAATTAACTAAGATTATAAATAATAATAATTATACTAATAAATTAACTAAGTTAACCAAGTTAATAAAAATTAACTAAGTTTTGTTAAAATTAATTAAACAAGTTTTATAAAATTAACTAAGTTTGAGTTAACTAAATTTTATAAATAATAATAATATAATTAATCTAGCAAATTTTTATATATAACTGTAAGATTGGATTTTATTTAATTCATTTCGTTTATATCTTTGATTATTTATATGACGTTATTTATAGTATGATATGCTTGTGCAATGCTATAGATGTTTGATATCAGATTTAGTCCTACGAATTAACATAATTGTTTAACTATATGTTGTGCTTCACTTATGCAGGCATTGGATTTCCAAAGAGAGCAAGGTTGGGCTTTTATGGTTTTAGCTTTCGCATGTGCATGCAACAAAGAACTATGGGTAATCAAGCGTTTTGTTAGCACCAGTTTGGTATAACATTTTATTAGTACTTTGTGTGTAAATTTGTATATGAAAGGTTATTGTATGTGAGTTTGGTTATTTTATCAAAAAACTATGGTATTAGAATGGTTATGGATATCCTATTTGATTAATATGTTTTTGTAATTGTTTGAATATGATGATTATGTGAGCGATTGTTGATTGATATAGTAGAAACAAAATAGACCATCAATAGAAAATAATAGCATGAAAAAATAGTGCAAAATGATCATCAACTTTTAGTAGCATTTCAAAAACGCTACAGAAATACATATAGTGGGGTTGAGTAAATGCAACCGTAAAGTAGGGGTAAAGTTGGAAATTCTATTGGTAGCGCCAAAAAACCTTTTGGTGGCGTCTTTAAAATACTACAAATAGATTTATGGTCGCGTTTGAGAAACGCTGCAATAAAAGGATTTATATGGGCGTTGAAATAAATGCAACTAAAAATCACATTATCACGGCGTTTATCAAAACGCTACCATAAGTTTTGGTAGCGTTTTTTGTGCGCCACCAAAAATAAAATTTCATATAGTGAGAAGTACGAATTTGATGAAACGAATTATGACATCTTGCTCAGAAGGCGATTTACAATTTTTCAATAGAAAAATATTCAGGTCTAGAAAACATTTTGTTATCATCAAATATTAACTGATATAAATTGAAATAGAATTTCATAATAAAATAAACTTTCATATTATCTGATGAAATTTTACCAGCTACTAAGTTTAATTAGACGTATTCCGAATATTAAATTTTTATTTCAAAATATTATTATTTAAAATTTCATAAATTTCAATTAATTTAATAAATAAAATCACAAAAATTTTGGGTCGTTACACCCTCCCCTACTCAAAACCTTTCGTCCCCGAAAAAGGAGGTAGGAGAATAAAACAACCAGAAGTAAAAGTATATTGAAAGTCGAGATAAGCAATTAATTTAAAACTATACAACTTTTCTTGAAGTAGTCATTTGAATAATTCATTTGCAATTCCATTATCTTTAATACTTTAAAACCTTTTTCAAAAACCCATTTGTAAAATTTCTTGCTTCCTTTATAAAAACCATTTTTATGTTTAAATAACACCTTTATAAATATAATACATGAAAACTATTTGAGAACAATTATTTACATCATTACTTATATTCACAAAGAAGCTATCTGGAAACATTAAATCCATAATTCATAAATTTATTAATTTATCTCAAGATACTTCTCAACATTATAAATCAATAATCATCACTTTAAATGTGTTTTATTTAATTAATGACTACTAATATATTTATAACACTAAAAATTTGCTATTAAACCAGGTAGTATATAAATAAACAATATTTTTTTAAAAGGATATATTCAAAAAGGAAAAGAAGGTGGATTCGGAAAATAGAATATAGGTGAATAAACAAAGCTGAGCAGATAAGGTAGATTCAAAAGAATAGATCAGGCACAAATAGTTAATTCAAACCATAAGAATTTCAATTTCAAATATTCATGCAAATTCCTTTGTTGGAAATACCTTTATAATAAAATAATATTATAATAAAATATTTATATAGAAACCAATTTTCCTTTCGAAATTACTTTTATAACTCGATGTTTCAACATGTTTATCCTCGTTCTTGTAGACCCTAGCCATGCGTTGATCAGGCGCAAAGCTTGAATTCTTCAAGTACTTAGTAGACCTATTTCAAAACCCAGTGAAAATACTTGAAAAACCTTCAAAACCGATATGGAAAGTACGATCCAAAAAATCATCTGGATCGCAGATACACAATGGTTACGCCTGGATCCCCCAGGAAACATCCGTATCTTTAAGCATTCACTGCCTTGCGAATTACGCCATGATAACCAAAACTATGGACCGCACGATACATAACAATGGTTACGCCTGGATCCTCCAGGAAACATCCATACCCTTTAAGAAATCTCTGCCTTGCGGATTACGCCACGACAACAAAACCGGTAGACCGTAGGATACATAACAATGTTACGCCTAGATCCCCCAAGAAACATCCATACCCTTTAACTAATCTCTGCCTTGCGGATTGCGCTACCCAAAAAAAGACCATGGGTTACACCATGGTAGGACACTCGAGTATCACATCCGGAAAACCAAAATCAGAGAGAGTAATATCGATAGAATGAATCCACAATGTGGTCACAAAGCGGATGTCAAGCAGAAGGCACTTTCCATATCTTTACTTCGAAAATTATGTATCATATATACCTTTTCAAATCACTTTCAAACATCATACCTATATAAAGTCCATTATATATAAGATTTCATTTTCAAATCAAATACTTTCCAAAATCAATAGTACATCAAATCACACTTATATATATACATCGATTATATAAGATTTCGCCTTTTAAATTAAGTACCTTTCCAAATCAATAGCTTTCGAATCAACTTCATACTTATACAAATCACTTTTATACAAGTTTGATATCCCCCAAATCGTTATTTAGTAAAACAAGGTTCTCAATTTCAATTCATTTCAATATTAGTTCAGTTCAAAATCATACACGATTTTACCAAATCATTTCTACCAAATTAAATATCTTCAGTTTCGCAGTTTCCAAAATAATAGGTTTTTAAAATAATTCCAAGTTTCCAAATCAACCTAATTCAGGTCTAACAAAACTTCATATCGGTATAATTCAAAATAGTCTTATTCATTTACTTAACAAAGCAGTTTCAACTTATTTAAATCATATTACTTAGCTTTGAAAATTTAAGCCTCGATTTGGAAGGGCTCGAACATTCAAAATAGTCGAAGAAATCAAATTTCCAATTCAGAGTTGGAAATCAACAACAAATTAGTAAATCTATTTCAATATATAGAATTATACCAATTCAGATCCGAAACTTGAGGACTGAACACTGGCTTACTTTAAATCATTTCAAATATATATACATATATCTTTCGAATATCAAACCATACTTCGAAATCTGAAATCAAAATTGGTTTCACAAAACCACTCGCATAACAAAGCTACTTAAGTGGCCTCTCCCCTACTCTGAAACTCGAAAATCAAGGTCGATGACGCATGCACTCATCACCGAAATTATTTTCCAGCGACACAAGTGAGTTCTGGACTTCTATTTTCTTGAAAACTTCTTTGAAATTTCTTCGAAATCGTTGGAATTCATTTGGATTCATTTGAAACATTTCTTATTTGAAAATACTTTCAAATCATATTATTATATAATTTCAATATCTTAAAACCAATTTCAAAACACCGGAGTTAAATTTTTGAATTTCAAATTAAAAACCCTTCGGTTATAAATCATTTTTTTTACATAAATCAAATTTCTTAGATATAAACTTCAAAACTTAAAATCCTTTTGAAATTTCAAATTCTCCTTTTTAAAAGATATATAGTCCTTATTGGGAACATTTTCTCTTTTACATATAGATTATAGTCATACTTATCGAAATAGTAATTACGGTATATAAAACAATTTCTAGAATACAAACAAACCTGATTTTCAAAGGATGATTCGCTACAAGAAATTTTATTTTTGGTGGCACAAAAAAAACGCTACCAAAACTTATGGTAGCGTTTTGATAAACGTCATGATGAATCCCGCAACTAAAAATCCATGATTTTTAGTTGCATTTATTTCAACGCCACTATAAATCCTTTTATCGCAGCGTTTCTCAAACGCGATCATAAATCTTTTTCGTAGTGTTTTAAAGATGCCACCAAAAGGTTTTTTGGCGCTACCAATAGAATTTTCAACTTTACCCCTACTTTACGGTTGCGTTTACTCAACACCACTATATGTATTTCTGTAGCGTTTTTGAAACGCTACTAAAAGTTGATGATCATTTTGCACTATTTTTTCATGCTATTATTTCCTGTTGATGGTCTATTTTGTTTCAACTATATCAATCAACAATCGCTCGCATAATCATCGTATTCAAACAATTAGAAAAACATATTAATCGTATAATCAAATAGGATATCCATAATCATTCTAATACAATAGTTTTTTGATAAAATAACCAAACTCACATATAATAACCATTCGTACACAAATTTACATACCAAGTACTAATAAAATGTTATACCAAACTGGTGCTAACAAAACGATCGATTACCCATAATTCTTTGTTGCATGCACAAGTGAAATCTAGAACCATAAAAGTCCAACCCTGCTCTATTTAGAAATCCAATGCCTGCACAAGTGAAAGCACAACATATAGTCAAACAATTATGTTAATTCGTAGGACTAAATCTGATATCAAACATCTATAGCATTGTACAAGCATATCATACTATAAATAACTTCATATAAATAATCAAAGATATAAATGAAATGAAATAAATAAAGTCCAATCTTGTAGTTGTATATAAAACTTTGTTAGATTAATTATATTATTATTATTTATAAATTTTAGTTAACTGAAACTTAGTTAATTTTATAAAACTTGTTTAATTAATTTTAACAAAACTTAGTTAATTTTTATTAACTTGGTTAACTTAGTTAATTTATTATTATAATTATTATTAAAATTAACTTGGTTAACTTAGTTAATTTATTATTATAATTATTATTATTTACAAACTTAGTTAATTTTTATAAACATAGTTAATTCATCATCATCATCATAACCATTGTTATTATTTATAAAACTTTATTAAAGTAGTTATATTATTATTTATAAAATTTAGTTATCTTAAACTTAACTAATTTTATAAAACTTGCTTAATTTTAACAAAACTTAGTTAATTTTTATTAACCTAGTTAACTTAGTTAACTTATTATTATTATTATAAAACAAGGTTAATTTGATTGTATTATTATTATTATTATTAATATAAACTTGGTTAATTTTATAAACTTAGTTAATTCATCATCGTTTCCACCATTATTATTTATAAAACTTTATTAAATTAGTTATAGTATTACTATTTGTAAAATTTAGTTAACATAAACTTAGTTATATTATTATTATAAACTTAGTTAATTCATCATCATCATCACTATTATTTATAAAACTTTGTTAAATTAGTTATATTATTATTACTTATAAAATTTAGTTAACTTAAACTTAGTTAATTTTATAAATCTTGTTTAATTTTAACAAAACTTAATTAATTTTTATTAACTTGATTAACTGAGTTAATTTGTTATCATTATTACTAATACTATTAAAACTCGATTAACTTAATTATATTATCATTATTAATTCAGTTAATTATTATGAACTTAGTTCATTTTTAAAAATTAGTTAATTTGTCATCGTTGTCATTGTAATTAACGTACGAGTTGAGGAATCATGTGATTAATTATAGTGCCCAAATAGTAAATATTCATATTGACAAAGTGTAAAATATTTCACATCGTTTTAACTCACCAATAATTCCTTTAGAGCATTTGGGTTGTCATAAAGATACTTGATAGCCATCATTGAAGTAGTCAGCACAGTCTCGTGTCCAGAATAAATGAATATGATCAACAAGTCAATTAGTTGTTCATCATTAAGATATGAATTAGTTCCATCGTCATTAAGATCTAAATCGGTTAACTTAGTTAATTTATTATTATGACTACCATTATTTATAGAACTCCGCTAACTTAGTTATATTATTACTATTACTACTAGTATTATTATTACTATTATTATTATAAAACTTAATTAACTCAGTTATATTACTATTATAAATGTTTAAACAAACTATAACAAATAAGCTGAAATTGACGTTAAGTGTGAAAGAGGTAATAAAACAAATTAAATTAAGTTATGACTGTTATGTGTAAACTAAAACCGATGTTATATAATAAAACCATATCGTATGCATTTATAACATGAACTTAATGAATGAAACTGACCTCTATTTCTCTTCTCTCAATTGCTACTTGCAAACACCATTATGAATAAACTTAATAAATGAAACTGAAGTTATATAATGAAACCATACATTATTTATAAACTGAATTGAATGAAATTGAAGTTATACAGTAAAATCATACTTATTTTAGTCAAATAAACTGAAATGAGTATAATATTATTGCACATAGAGTTGTAAATGTCAGTTTAAGTAAAGCATTAAGGAGCATCTAAGGACAAAACAATTGAACAGACGTAGTTTTAAAACATACCTCTGTTGCTCTTCTCTCAATAGCTACTTGTAAAAGCTAAACCACTTTCTGCCTCTGAACTAATTGGGTTTCCATCCAAATGCTTCATATAGAAGTCCCGATAGAAAGAAAGAAAAGAGCAGAACACAAGAAAACATTAGAAATATTCAAATTATAGAACAAAAAAATGAAAGATAAAAGTAATTACAAAATTTGATTGATCATTTCAAGCATCAATAGTCCCATGAATGACAACATAACCCAAATCAGTAATCCCACATACCACATCAGACAACAAATTGAATCTACCCTTACACTGCACACTCACAACTGAATAACCTCTCTTATTCCAATTTTGGACAGAAAAAAATGACTGAGATTTCACCTATAATCTTTTGTGATCAATCTACTATCATAATCTCTGTCAGTATACATCATCTGATGCAAGTGTAATGAAGCACTAAAATTGAACAAAAATCATACTGACCCGACTGTGTGTTTCATCCAGTTTCCATCATTCCTTTTCTGCAAAAAAAGATCACATCACTAAGAAATTAGATATAACTATAAGGAATTAGCACATATTTGTGAAATCAGTCTAACTATAAAGTCATCACGAGCATGTGCTCCTCTGCTCTCTATTCTTGCCTCGGCAGAATGCATAGTTATGCATGCATTTATCAAAAGATTTTCCAACTCAATAATCTTGATTAAGTCAGAAATCCAATTTTAGCAAACCAGTATATAGGTATACCAATCAAGCCAAATAAATTATAAAAAAGAAAATACAGTTCATAACAAGCGACTTAGCATGAAACACGATGTTCAAACACAGGTCCGGAAACAGACTCAAAATAGTCCTATTCCTTACAATACAATAAAAGATATGATAATAAAAACACTTAAGCAAAGACGACAATAACCATGCAAAAAATCTTCGTCAAAATCTCTACAACAGATGACATAACATACAATATTTACGCAATCGTACTCAAACTAACAAATCACACTCCATTATGATAATCAATAACATTTTTAGATAATGAGAAGTCTATGAAATATGGTGCTAAGTGTGAATTCATCGAAATTGTTAGTCACAAAGGCTACAACATCATCAGGATTCTCACATCAATTAGTTAAACCAACTCCTATTTGGTTCCAGAATGGAATGAGCTTCAGTCTCCATGTAGAATGATTTCCTACTCCATTTCTCTAACTTCTAGGCACTTTTTTCCTTTTTGTGTTTCAACATGTGAGCAACTGTTGATTACTGTTTTCCTGAAATGGGTTTAAATTCATATATGTTTTTTGGGTGGTTTTAGATTAGATGGTACCTGACTCTTTCTATTGCATTCTATTTGAAATGCTCAAGAATCTCTAATCAGTGTTTTGTTGGCATATTTTGTGAGGCTGTCTTTTCTTGATTTTTATTTTGGTGAAGGTTGAAGTTTCATTGATGCATACACAATGGTAACTATTTCTTATTTGTGTGTGTAAAACTTGCAATCTAACTATTGCAACCAAGATTGCAGCTAAACAAATATTTATATTGCCCTCGGTAAAATAAGATTTCACAAACAAGAAGCAACATTATAACTTGAAATATAGAACAAAATCTAGAAGATAAGGTACCATTTATCGATCCTAAGAGCATTGCACCCAAATATGATATAGCGCCAAAAAAATTCTATGTGCCAATAAATAGTTAGCAATGTGAACACAATGTGGTGGAAAAATTTAGACGTGACACAGAGCTTTGAAAAACTACTCCAATATAAATGTTAATAACTATAATATGGGTATTTTTTCTGTTGAAATAAATATAGTTGTTTCCCTATTTTATATTCAAAATATATAGCGGGACTTCAAATGATAATTTTATAGATATTTTGCCATCAAAAGTTTACATTATTACAACAAAACACAGTCCAGCCTACTTCTGCCAGTAGAACAGTTGACACAACCTACTGCATTAAGATACTCCAAACAACAAAAAACATAGGCACATCAACAACATTTTACAAACAAAAATAGAATATATTAGTAAGCATTCATATATAAGCATATATATATATATATATATATATATATTTGATTAACATTTGCGCTTCTATAGCACAACAAAAATGAGTAATACATTTCAATTTTAGCGTCAACTGAATTTTGAATGCCTACATATTAAATATAACATCCAACCTGTTACTTTTTTTTCATCGATCATATATAATATGATTTATAATTAAAAGCCTAAAGATAATAACAGCAATAATCCGAATTATTCACTATTTTCAATCCATATCATACCCATCTAATAATAATGAAAAATATACTCAGTATTCACGAAAAAGCCCAAATGAAAAGTAACGAAACTAGTACCTTGGAATAGAGTAGGTTTGAGCTCAGCGCATAAATGGTGGTGGTTTGAACGGTGGCGATTTGCACAGCGAGACCACTCCCAATGTTACAAATGCAAGTTTTAAGAGGAGCCTTATTTCTACGGCCATTACTAAAGAGAAGGAGGAAGCTGACGCTATGGTGGTGGTTGTAGTAGAGGTGGCTCTATTGAAAGAGTAAGAGGGAATTGGAAAACGAAGGCAAGGGATTTTGTGATGTAGAGACATGCTGCAATGACAATGCGGAGAGAAGAATGGGAATTGACCTTTTTTTGTTTGCTTTTGTTGAAGCAATTTGGGATTAGGTTAAAATTTTCTAAGTGAGAGCGCAAACATACAGGTTACGTTTATTGTATTTACGTGGAAACATTTTGGTATGCGCAGGATAGTGAAATCTTTTTGCCGCGTTTATAATATAGGCTAAAATGTTATTGGTTGCATTTAGGTTATGCAACCAAAGGCTGATTTTCTTGCAGTGATTCAAGAATGGATTTCAAAACAAAGAAAGGCTCAATCGAAGATGAGACAATCAAATTTCAAAATAAGAGATGGATATACTTACATAAATCACTGGCGAACTTATCCGGGTCAACCGTGACTTCAAGAAGAAGGTCGGTGCAGATTTCGGAGGAAAATCAATATTCGATCGCAAGAGATGGCGACATCTAAACCAAGGATAGGGATCATTTGAAGTGGAGTTATGGGATACTCCAAAATCAAAAGAATACAATTAGAGAGAGAGAAAAATATAGATTTTGGAACCGAAGGGAAACGTTCCAAAATACAAATGAAACCGAGTAAAAAAGAAAGAGATTCAAGCTCGAACAAATGTGATTCTACAAATTAATTTACAGTATATGCTAAGTTTTTCCTAGAGTCAAAGCTCTGATACCAACTGTAACGACACGGGTCGATTCAACCATTTGCATCCACACACGTCGGACTTGAATTGTTCAAAATATCATATAGTTAATTTAAAATTTGGTAAAACTCAGCATATATAGTAAATGAATCAATCACAAAATCACAGACACAGAGTAATATAATAACAAAGCAATGGAATAGATAAATAGTAGTTAATGAAGCTACTATAAAACAATAGAGTTGAAAAAAAATACAACAGAATATCTCAAATACAGTGAAGTCTCGAGTACAAACAGATGACCTCTCTGGACATATCAACTAGAAAGCTGAGAGCTGAATCAATAGTGGATCTCCAAGCGAAGCTCCAAACTCCAAAGGTGAGTCTCAAATGCTGTGTCAATCAGTCTGACCCGAGCGTAAAGCAAAACACAAAACACTCAAGTCAAGATTAATATTCTTATATCAATAAATCCAACTTAAGTGAAATATCAACTGAAATACAAGTAACCTAGAGGATGTGCGGAACTATCTACGAGATAGAAATATACACTATAAAACCGTGATCATCTCAAATTATTTTATATTTCAAAACCAAAATATCAGTTTCATTTCAATTATATCTATTGTCCAAAACAATATATATATATATATATACACATAATTAATAAAGTAAAGTAATAGTAGTTTCCTCAACTTCACAAATCGCTTCAAAATCAACTCGACTTTCCCATTCAAATTAAATTCAATCTCAATTTATCCATTTCCATTCAATTCAGTTTCTGACCAACAAATTCAAAGTTATCGACTTCAAATACGTATTTGAACCACAAATAAACCCTTTAAATTTCAATGTAATTCATAGCATTACTATTTAACATTTCAAAGTTAAATTTAATAGTTTCATATAGATTTTGACTTAACTTCATCATTATTTAGTCAGGGAATATTCACTTAATAAATTAAATATCATTTGACTAGCCTTAAATTGCATCTTACAAAATATTTCCTTAAATTTATTTAAACGAGAAATATTCATTAAATTACTTAAATCAAGACCAGGTTATAAGTCATATCTTAAATCTCAAGTTTCAAATCGGTTTAATTAAATAAAATTCTTTACTGAATACAATTTCAACTAAATTCAAATTATCTTCCCAACCTTAACTTATTCAAATTATTCCCAAAATCTGTTTCAAAATATAAATTTAAATACTTAGACATATTATATGTATTAGATCTACCTTAATTAAATTAAATATTGTTATTAATTTATATATATCATTACTATTTATGTACAAAAATTTAAGAATCAACATTTTATTTTAAAACCATATATTTCTTTCCAAAACCATAAAATTTATTTCAATATTTATATATGGACCAATGGTGTCTGTATATAATTTCCTATCCCATGGTCAAGCGATATAGATATTTATCATTTCAATCCGTAATTTAAATATATACAGGTAGATATCATTTCGACCCGCAATCCCAAATTCAATTCAAATGAAAATCGCATGGGTCTATCATTTCAACCTATAACGATTTCCTTTTATTCTAAAGTCTATTCGGGTATGTATCATTTCAACCCATAGTGAATTCTATACTAACAGGGAGCTTGTAGAGTAATAACATGAACAATTTAACATATAACAATAGGCATATATCATCAATAACAATATAATATAAACAATAGGACATGGTGTCATATCCCACATGTGAACAGTTACAGATAATAGCATATATAACAATTTATATAACTACAACAGCATATTTCAATTGTCGTTTCAATTGAAATCAAATTTAATAAATATAAGAACATTAATCGTGAGTGGTTGCTCACCTTTCGAGGTTAGAGGAGTTTTTCAACAGAACAAGCTACGAATTCCAAATCAAAGCGAGATTGGCACGAATTTGGACGGACAAGGCTGATAAATAAGAAATCAATGAAATCAAGTCAGAGCTGAATCGATTAAGATAATTGGTATAGGTGGGCTTATATATAACTATATATATGTGTATATATATAATCATATTCTAAATCTAACACATATTAAATAACATATATATATATATGCATTTTTTCTCAAACTATAGTTATTGAAAATCCACGCATTCCTTTTCAAAAGTCATAGAATAGTTATATTATTTCAAAGTCCACTTATAAAATACTCTTTTTTATGCACGATTGATGACAAGCATCCACAAAACAATATAAACTATTATAAATCTTATCCCAAAACATAACAGACAAATTCATATCTAATAAATATACGCTTTAAAACTACAAACTCATATAACAGACCATATATAAATGCAGACACTAAAATAATGTATGTAGACAGACAAAATAAGTTTATAAATAAACCTTAGAGATATAGCCTTCATACTGTAATTATAAAGCAATACTATATAATAACATATATATGATTATTACAAAATCTGTCAAATACGGTAACAAGAACATACAACACTAAAACAATATTCTAATAACCAGAATATATAGACCGACACATATTAAATAACTACACATATATATACTTGAATTCAAATTAATAGACCGACACATATTAAATAACTACTCATATATCCTCTATATATTATAATATATATTAGAATTCATGGCAGAACAATGTGGAACATGCTTCATATAAACTTGAATAGAAGCACGTGCATGTTGTAACTATAATGCCAAGAAAAAAATCTAAAAATAATATACGCATAAAACATACATACTATTATAGGCCTAAATACTACTTTAAACATAATTTAAGTCACCCATTCAAATAATAACTGACATATTATATATAACTAATATAGTATAAAACTAACCCATATATACTTTTAACAATTGATGCCATTTGCTAGAGTGTATCATATACCAAATATATATATATAAGTCAACTTACCGATTAGAAAGCAAATTGGAGTTGAACAATTGGGCAAGCAAATGAAAAGGTGACCTCGGATACCCGAGTGGTCAATGTAGAGGAGTGGCCGAAGGAGAGAGAGGTGCAGCATGGCTGAGGCCGAGTATGGTGGATCGGTTTCAGTGTTGCGGTGGAGGAACTGTGGGGATCGGTCATTGAGGAGGAGGCCATGCGTGCTCAAATGGCATGGGTGGCTGAGGTGAAATGCGTGCAGGGGAGGAAGAAATAAGGGGAGAGGAGAAGTAAGTGGTGATGGAGATGTTACAACAAAATGAAGAGGAAAAGCTAAAGAAGATGGGGTGAGTTATCAAATGAGCATGTCTATTTTGAGGAAAAGACAAATAGGATCTGACAAATATATATATCCTTTTTCAACCGACACGCACAATGCACCAGAAAAGAATGCGAACGAACCAAAATGAATAAAGAAAGAACAGTGAAATTCCAACAGTCCAGTTGTGATACATTGGGTATTTAAAACAATTTATTGCACGTTTCAGATTTTAAACGCACAGTAAAAATAAATATTTATATAATTCAAAATTTCTGTACCGTTACGACGAGCGGTTCCCTCATCATCGACACGTACCAGACCTCAATTCATAGAAATAAATATACCATAGAGATCATCACGATGAGAGGATCAAAATAGTATACATATATCAGTGGTACGATTGAATTTAAAAATTCGAATTTCCGCTAGTGGAAAATGCAGCAAAAACGCAGAAAATAAGATCGACGGAGCTACAGAAGTCCGAATTTGACCAAACGAATTACGTCTTACTCAGAAGACGATTTACAATTTTTGTCTAGAAAAATATTCAGGTTCGGAAAACATTTTATTATCATCAAATATTAACTGATATAAATTGAAATAGAATTTCACAATAAAATAAACTTTCATATTGTCTGATGAAATTTTACCAGCTGCTATGTTTAATTAGACTTATTTTGAATATTAAATTTTTATTTCAAAATATTATTATTTAAAATTTCAAAAAATTTCAATTAATTTAATAAATAAAATCACAAAAATTATGGGTTGTTACACTGTATTTGTGTAATGATTTGATGAGGAGTTTCCATTCGCACTGTTGATCATGAGAAACTCGAGATGATTGCGGTTTAACGGGTCAGATAGCCAGTCGGGTTTTGAGTTTTCTCCTGGAACGATGTTCAAGCTTTGGCCCAATGCTTTGTGTGTTTTTCTATCTGTGTTTCTTAAACTAGAATTGACCCATGCCTAGTTTTGTAAATGTCAATACAGGACATATCATCAGTCGATCCCGATTCTTCCAGAGAATTTGGCTTATCCTGCTTGCTTGTTGTACGCTCGGCGTCCCTGTAACAAGAAGAATTATCCGCATTGCTATGGACAATGGATCTATTATCGATCATTGATTGATAATGGGTAAGTATACAGGAAGAAGAAACAAAAGCAGAAAACACAGTGACATGGGAAGTTCTTTTCTTCTTCCACTACGATTGTACTATCTACACGGGATAGGGTGTTTGCAATGGTTCGAGCACCTAGTTTATCCCATATAGATATCACATTGTACTTGCCCCAGTTCTTACTTGAAATCGACGTGTTGACTATAAGTTAATGTTTCTTTGGAATTCGAGTGTGGATGGGGAAGCTATTAGTTTAGGATAGATTAACTTGATCGTTTACGGATGCAAGTTCCGTTATTTATAATGAAGCAACCATCCATATGTCGTAAGTCAATTGGGGGAAGCCTTGTTCTCTTAGAAGCTGAGTCATCATCCACTTCACAAGCTCAATATTTCCAGTGAGTCCCAGTTGGGCCAATCGTGGATCGTATGCCTCCAAACTTTAGAGTTCTGCTTGAACCACCTAAGAGAGCTTCATCGGTTACTTCTGCCAAGGTCCTTCGTAACATCGGTGCACAACGCGGAATTCTCAAAGATGATGTTCGTCTACCAGAGAAGGACGAATTCGCTCATATTCCTTCCCTTGGGTACACCGCTTTCCACCGATACATGTATTTGAATGGGGTCATGCCTCCCTTCAATGACTTTCTACATGAGATCTCTCAAACTTGGGTATTGTCCCATTTCAGCGTCATCTGAATGGCTACGCAATCATGACTTTCTTGCGTGTTCTTTTCATGCGGGTGTTCAACCGCGCTCCAAGCTTTAACGAGTTGCGGTACTTTCTAGCGTTCATGTGGAGAGATGATTGTCCCTCCTTGATTATAATCGAAGCCAAGAAAAATCGAAAAATTGTCCAGTGCTTGAAAAGCAACTTATTGCGATTCAAGGCGCAATATACATTGTCAAATGCCCAGATGGGTTCAATCATTGGTGGACGACAAGGGGTAAGCATCTTTTTATTAATCGAACTTTTGATGTGTTGCCATGGAGTTCCTAACCAACCATATGTCTCTTGCAATTATTCCAAGGTCGAACATAGACGTGACATTGAATGAAGTTTGTGAGACTTTAAAGGCTATCAATGCTGACGAGAGAAGCATTAAAGTATTATTGACTAATAAAAACTTACGCCGATATAGACTACTTGCTCTGGATGGATCTGCGATTCAAGTTGAAATTCCCTCTCCCACTAAATGCAGCATTCATACGAGATCTATTTCCTCTTTCCATGATTCTGTAGAAGGCGCTTCTCAAGAGGGAGAAGGTCTGTCTGGAGGATCCACCGACAAAGCCTGTGAGGGGGAAGAGGCTGTTGCGACTGTATTAAGCAGCTTGGGCAGAATGCCTCCAATTCCAGAGGAAGCAGAAGAGGAGTTCAAACAAAGAGAAGGCAAGGCCACATTGGATTTGCCAAAGGAAGTAGGAGAGTTTGAAAGTAGCAGTGATGAGTCCACTGCCAATGATTACTTCTTGTCTGAATCCGATGGTGAGGACTTATAGTCTTATGATGAAACTCTGGGTATGAGTCCCGTTCTTCCAAGCTAGCTTCTCCTTGATATAAGTGTTAAAGGTAAAGCTTTAGAGCCCAGAAGGCATCGAGACTCCCCAAGTAAAGACGTTAGAGAAGAGTTTGGATATTTCAGCGATGTTTATGTTGACTTTGACGAGCTCATGAAAGATAATTTTAAATTTGTTACGGCTCCTCCCGGTTCAGGTGATATCGTGCCAGAAGTTAACCCGGTTCAGCCCACAATAACCGTAGTTATTCCGATTCTGCCTACGACAGCCATGCATCCCAATTCGTAATAACGTTTTAGGTTCGTCTTAGAAACACAATACACATCACACTAGGATTACATTCATATTCATTCATTTCTCCATATTCATAGTGTTTATCTTATGTTTCTGAAACTTTTTATATATGTTTTATGCCAGATATGACGAGAGGACGAGGTTTCTATGGCAAATTTGAAGAGTTGACTGACTTACAGCGGTACTCTAAGCGTACCTCCAGCCTTTAACAATCCCAAGAAATGAAGGAGGAAAGAACATGACGCCGAAACCGCCGTCAGGAAGAAATGGACCGAAGCCGATCGTATAAAGACGAGTATGAGAAGAGGAGATCTCTTAAGGAGAGGGACGAGCCATCGAAAAATTCAAAGTTTGAACATTATCCTCATTCTTCAGAGCTCGATCCAAAACACTCTTCTATGGGCCAAGAAATTCCTATTGCTTCTGCCTCGCTTCTGCCTTCGATTCACATTTCGTCATCTTCCATAATTACCACTGACCCGGTGCTTCTCACCAACAATGGAGACCTGCTTATTCCTTCTTTTGCCCCCCTAAACTTGAGACAGCTATTCCTCATGTGTTCTTAAAGTGGGTTAAGTTCGATCGCGATTTGCGACCAATCCGTAAACATTCGTACATGCCGCACCTCCAGGCCAATCAGAGTGACTTAGAACAGGCTGAAGGATGGGAGAAGATATGTAAACAATTCGTAGATACAAATCGCAATAATTATCAAGAAATCCTCTCCTTCGAATCATAGAAGAATGACTTTGAGTGGGCATCGGCTGATCGTGATGCAAGAGTAAGCAGATAGAGGAAGAGAAAGCTGCAGCTCTGCAAGAGATCAAGATAAATGCTGACTTACTAAAAGAGGTGGAAGAAGCCTACACTCGAATGGAGGTCGTCTACAGAGACGAAATAAAAAAGGCTCACGCAGAGGAGGAAAAATTAAAACAAGAAGTGACCACCTACAGCGCAGCGATTCAGGCTCAATGGAAAACTATTGTTGACCATGTCCTCATCGTTGAAGGGCATAACAAAACCATTTTTGACCAGGCTAAGATCATTGCTAAGTTACAGACTTAGGTCACACAGCTTAGTGTCAATAAGTCTGCCGCTGAGGTTAAGAAGGCTGCTCTACGAGCATATTATTTGGAGCTCCAGAATTCCTTTGAAAGAAAGATGGAGAGACTCGATGCAACCTTCCTGAATTTATAGGTTAACTCCTTGTTGCATCAATTAAATCTCAATTATCTGGGCTTGAAATTCCCATGCACTCTTGCTTTGGTATTGGAAGAAATCTTGTCCCTCTTTTCTGATAGCGGCGGCATCTACACCAAGTAGGAGTTGAAGGACGCTTATCTTAATGAAGAATCGAAGAAAGCATTACTCGAGGGCTGGGAAATTCTTGGAGTTGAAAGAGAGAAGGAGGCCACTGATGCTGTCTTGACAACCACCATCGAAGCGCTCACCAAGCCTTTTGTCTCTGGCGTGGGTGAATCATCAGAGTAGCCTCCTGACTTGCCAGCGAGTTTAGGACTTGAACCTCTCCCTTAGGTAGTGAAGCTATCAAAAGAGGGCAAAGGTGGTGAATTTGTGGTTCGCTCCTCTAGTGTAGGTAATATTCTCGCATACTTCGAATTTGTGAGTTTCCAACTTACGCCACAAGAGTCTCCCTTAGGTAGTGAAGCTATCAAAAGAGGGCAAAGGTGGTGAATTTGTGGTTCGCTCCTCTAGTGTAGGTAATATTCTCGCATACTTCGAATTTGTGAGTTTCCAACTTACGCCACAAGAGCTAGAAGAATTTAATGCTTTCATTTTTTATCTTATAGGTCCATCTACATTCCCCGTTGACGTGCCAGCTTCTTCGACACATGGACCTGCCGCAATCTCCACATCTCCCATGGTTGTTTCTGTTCTTATTCCATAATCCAGGCCTACATTCGGCTCGCAGTTGGGGCCGGAGGCTGAAAAGATAGCCATGCTTCATGTTCTGGATGACCTTCTAAGTCTTTGGAAGGCGACATTACAGTAGCAAGGGCCAAGGAGCAGGAGACTTGGATGGAGAAACCGTAGAGAACTCAATACGAGCTGGTCACTATCAAGAGGGAAAAGGTCAACGCGATCAAAGCCTCTAAAAGCTCCTGCAAATCACGAAGGCAAAAGAGAAAGGGAGAGGCTACTGAGAAGGCTTCGGAGGAAGATGAGGACATTGCCATCGAGCTGTTCGTCGACATTACCGGCTGCGACACCACTCTTAAGCAGAAGCAGATGTTGCCGATAAAGGGTAGAAAAGGAAGCAGTGGAAAGAATCATTGAGCGGCTCGTCGAGGACTAACTCATTTTCGGTCAACAGCTTGCATAAAGATCGACTAGTTTTTGTTTCTTTTTTGATTCGTTCTGTTCAAATGCAGAGTCTGCATTTTGCATCTTTACTATGGAGTCTATATTTTCTTTTTTTGTTGACCGGTGTTATATTGGTACGGCCCCTTCATTTTGACCCTGTGTACATGAAATTATAAGCAATATGTTGATATTTTGACCGTACTCTTATCTGTCTATTCTTATTTGTTCTATGTACTTGTGCTTGTTTTGTTTCATACTTCTCTAGTTATGTGATTATAGTCAATGTCCTTCCTTTGAAGTAACGGAACTTAGAGATTAATAGCACTTTGGAAGTTAATAGAACCTTTAGAAATTACCAGAATTTAGAATATTTTTGTTTAGAAATTCATAGAACTTTAGAAATTAACAGAACTTAGGGAATTTTTGTTTAAAAATTCTTTGTTGACATCTTTGTTTAAAAAATCTTTGGAAATATTTTGTTTGGAGTCACAGAACTTGTGAACTTATAGGTTTCATGCATTTCTATCCAAGTATAGGTGTATATCCCGCGGTTCACATGGCTGTTTACTTCGAGTAATTTTTAGATAATCGGTAACTTAGGGTTTACATATTCTTTATTGAAAATTTGGCTAAGTTTTGACTCGACTCTCTTTTTTTGGAAGTTTTGCAACTTTAGCACGCAATTCAAGCTTCTTGTGATATTTCAACAAATATGCAATACGCGTGTATCTCAGAGGCGCATAGTGTGTAGGCCAATTGAGGGCAGTTTCAACCCTCAAGTGTCTGTAGTTGGGACTTCTCATTTAGTTTGTAGCATTCCAATTTTGTTGGAGTTGTGCTCAATATTCCTGATTATAGGAGCAGTTGGTGCTAGTTATAAGATGCGCGGTTTCCAATGCTCCTCGGCATTGTCTATCTTCGAGCCACGCTACGAGCAAGTTTTTTTAGTGTTCCCTTATGATGCCTAGCTTCATACAGTGTGAGTAGTTAATGTTTTGGAATTTAGTGCCCAACTTATGGAGTGCATGGCTTTTCTTTTTCCTCGGTTTTGCCTATCTTCGGGCAACCTGAGGAGTTATTATTTTAGTGTGCGGCTTACGAGGTGCGTGAATTTTGTTTTTCCTCGATGTTGCTTATCTTCGGGCAACGTGTGGAGTTATTATTTTAGTGCATGGCTTATGAGGTGCGTGGCTTTTATTTTTTCTTGGTGTTGCCTATCTTCGGGAAACGTAAGGAGCTATTATTTTAGCGCGCGACTAGAGGGGTGCATGGCTTTTTTATTCCTCGATGTTGCCTTTGTGAGAAGTTATTATTTTTGTGCATGGCTTGTGTGGTGCGCGTCTTTTATTTTTCCTCGGTATTGCCTATCTTCGGGCAACATGAGGAGTTATTATTTTAGTGCGCATCTTTTTTTTCCTTGGTGTTGCCTATCTTTTTGGAAACATGAGGTGTTATTATTTTAGTGTGCGGCATATGAAGTGCAAGACTTTTGTATTTCCTCGGTATTGCCTATCTTTGGGCAACGTGAGGAGTTATTCTTTTAGTGCGTGGATTTTGGCACTCTTCGGTGTTGCCTATCTTCGGGCAATGCGAGGAGTATTTATTTTGGCCTTCTTGATGTTGCCGAGGCAACACCGGATTTTAGAAAGTTGCGATCAGGTTCCATCGATCTATCGGTTTGAGTCGATTTGCTTCCATCGACTCGATGGGTAATCATTATGAACACAATTTTGTTGGTTCAAAAGGCTAACTTTGTTAACGAAAGATGGGCAGTTTTTGCCTATATACAATGCCCTCGGTATCTAGGGATGGCTTATTTATTGGAAAATAAATAATACATAAGATAACTTTCAGAAAAAGTAACAGCGAAGCGATTTGCTATTCCATGCCCTAGGAACTTAAGTTCCATCGACGGTTGCTAGTTTGAAAGTTCCATCCCTTAGCTTTTGATTAATGACATATGGTCCCTCCTAGTTTGGTCCGAAGGCCTCCGGAGCAAGATAAACTTACTTGAGCACAAGATCTCCCACTACAAAATTTTGATTGTGAATTTTGTAGTTGAAGTATCATGCGACCCATTTTTTGGTGGCCGATGGTTCTCAGCTCTGCTTCTTCTCTTTTTTCATCAACCATATCCAGCGATTCTAGTAGGAGCTGCTCGTTTTGTTTTTGGTTGAAATTATGCCTTCGGTGTGAGGGAAATTCTAATTCAACAGAAATCGTTGCTTCTGAACCATATGCTAGGGCAAACAGAGTGCAGCCGGTTGCCGCTTTGTAGGTAGTTCTCTAAGCCCATAGTGCGAGTGGAAGTTCATCAATCTAGTTTTCTTTAGCTTTTGTCAGTCGCTTTTTGATAGTGGACTTGATGATCTTGTTTATCGCTTCCACCTACCAGTTTTCCTGTGGATGAGCCATTGCGGAAAAGTGCTTTTCAATTCGGAAGTGCTTATAGAAGTCTTTAAACTCGGCACTTTTAAACTATGTTCCATTGTTGGTGATGATTTTTTGCGGCACACCAAACCTACAAATGATGTTTTCAGTAACAAAGTGAATAACTTTCTTTATGGTTATGGTGGCCAGCGATTTCGCTTCAGCCCACTTTGTAAAATAATCTACGACAACTATATCATATTTGGCTTCTCCTTTCGCTATTCGCAGGACGCCAATCGAATCGATCCCCATATCGCAAATGGCCATGGGATGACCATCTGAGTTTGCTCCGTTGAAGGAGTTCTCTTTATTTTGCTGAATCTTTGGAAGCGAATGCATCTTTAGGCATGATCTGCGACGTCGTGATTTATTGTTGGCTAGAATTACCCATATCAAAGGACTTTCTTCGCAGGGGTCTGCCCCTCGGTGTGGTCTCCACATTCATCTTCATGTACCTCCTTTAGGATTCGTCGTGCTTCGTCATCAGTCACACACCTAAGAAGTGGGTTGAGAATCCCTTCGATAGAGTATTCCATCCTGTATTATGAACCATGGCGCCTTTCGAAAAAGCTTCTTCCATTGATTCTTGTTAATTGAAAGGGTTCATGTGAGTAGATGGTCCTTTATCGGTGTCATCCATGTATCTGGTTCAACAGTGGTTTCGAGAATCCAGTCTATGTCCATTTCGTCTATGCTTAGGTTGGCCAGATTTTCGACTGGGACTGATAACAATGAATGAGCTTCTCCTGAACTTACCGGTTTAGCCAAATAATCTGCCTTAGTGTCTTGCTCCGATGGGATGTGAGTGATTGTGTAGTTTTCAAAATTTCTTAGCAGTTCCTGTAGTTTGGACAGGTATGAGGCAAGATTCTCAGCATGCGCCTAATATTCACCTTTTACTTGATAGACGACCAGTTGTGAATTGCTGCATATGTGAATAGCTTTTATTTTGAGCTCCTTTACATCTTTCAGTCCAGCGATCAATGCTTCATATTCTGCTTCTTTGCTTCTGACGAGGAATTCCAAGCGCAAAGCGTATCTAATGGCTTGCTGGATTCTCGCTTCTTCCCGCATGAGAGCGACGCTTAGTGCATGTGGGGAAACTGCTAAATAAACGAATGGGTCTTCTCCATCCATCGGCTTTGATAAGATTTGGTGAGCCTCCATGTGTCATAGCAATTCCTCGAAAGCTGTTTGACAAGCTTCATTCCATTCAAAGTTTTTCTTTTCCTTCTTCAGTGCATCGAAGAACGGTATGCACTTGTCTGTAGCTTTTGAGATGAATTGGCTCGGTGCTACGACTTTTCCATTCAAACTTTGAAGTTCCTTCTTATTTTTAGGGGCTTAGACTTCCCGTAACGCTGTTATTTGCTCTAGATTCGCATCAATGCCCTGGGAACTAACTATGAATCCAAGAATTTCCCAAAGGCTGCTCTGAAGTGAAATTTGAGCGGGTTGAGCTTCATTCCACATTTTCGAAGTATCTCAAACGTTTCAGCGAGGTTGTCTAGATGGTTAGCAGCTACTCGAGTTTTATCCAACATGGCATCCACGTAAACTTCCTTAGTTTTTCCAATCTGGCATTTGAACATAGTATCCACAAGCCTTTGGAATGTTGCCCCTATATTTTTCAAGCCGAATGGCGTTACCCTGTGCGGTACAATCCCAAATCGGTGATGAAGCTGGTGTTCTCTTGGTCAGGCTCATGCATCAGGATCTATTTGTAGCCCGAGAATGCATCCATGAATGACAACAGCTCATGTCCATCCATTCCATCCACAAGCTAGTCAATTCTAAGGAGCGGGAAGCTATCCTTTGGACAAGCTTTGTTTAGGTTTAAGAAATCAATACAAGTTCGCCATTTTCTATTAGACTTCTTGACTAGGACTAGGTTTGATACCCATTCAAGTTAATTTTCATCTCGGATGAAGCCATTAGCCATCAATTTATCGACTTCCTCTCTTTGTGTCTTGGACCGTTCAGGGCCCAAGCTGCACCGTTTTTGCTTCGCTGGCGTAAATTTGGGGTCAATGTTAAGTGCATGGCAAGAAATTTCTGGTGATACCCTACATATATCGAAAAGTTTCTAAGAAAATACGTACAAATTGGTGTAAAGGAATTTGGTTAGTTCGAACCGCATCTTGTAACAAAGGTGCGACCCAATATTCAGGACCCGCGTTGGGTCATCCATAAAGACTGGGACAGACACCGTCAATTCTGCTGATGATGCCTGATCCTCCCCTGAGTTCTTCTTTCTATGGTCTAAAGCCTTGTCGAATCGACTATGGCCCCCTAGCCAGGGGCATCCTTATAGTTTCTATTCGGAGGGTTCACGGATGTTGAGGGTTTTCCCCACATCCTTTCCTTTTTCCTTTCTTCTTGACTCGTGCAATTCTGCAATGTAGCATTCCCGAGCGGCGCTTTGGTCTCCTTTCACAATTATGACTCCATGTTCTGTAGGGAACTTCATTATAAGGCACCATTGGGCCAGTGCTATTCTAAAGTCGGCTAATGCGAGCCGTCCCATGAAGGTGTTGTATGCCGACATTTCATCCACGAGCACAAAGGTCTGAACGAGGATGACCTTTCGCTCACCCTCACCAAACTCCACTGGTAGGTCAATTGTTCTCACTGGTTGTTTGTGTTCACCAGTAAACCCTTGAATCTTTGTTTGTTACGCGGACACACTTTTCAAGCCAATCCTAATTTGATCGAAAGTGCATTTGAAGAGAATATTAATGGAGCCGCCATTGTCAACCAACACCCGCTGAACTACAGTAGGTCCAATTCCTACCTTCACCACCATCGGATCGAGGGTTGGAGCTTGGATCCCTTCGATGTCTTGATTTTGGAACATAATGTCATCATTCAAGACCCACTGCATCTTAACTGGAGTTTCATCTTCCACAGCTAAACATGATTCCTTTGGAGCATGCATCGATGAACTTGCGTACCGCTCCATTTCTCCCTAACTTTTTTGCACGGGATGCGTTCCCCCGGATATTGTTCCGATGATGAGCCTCTGGTCAGTTTGTTTCAACCCTTCTTCGTTGGTTCCTGCTCGATTCTTTCGTTCTTTTGGGCGTTGTAGAGTAGCGAATTGTTTCGGCAGTCTAACGTACTGCTGGAGTTTGTTATTTTGGATCAGTTCCTCAACGAGATTCTTTAGGTGGCGGCATTCGTTTGCATTTGGTCGTGTGTCTCGTGGAAGCGCCTGAATTTCCCTAAGCATTTCTACTGCTTAGTCGCCTCCTTTTTGGATGCTTTTTGCATTCTTTGTTTCCTTGAGTTATGAGAAAAATGTTTTCCGATGTGTCGCTCAAAGGAGTGTAGCCTTCGGGCCTAAACCCTTTGTACTTTTTATTGTTGACATTTCCAGTCTACTTATTTGAGTTTTGACCTTCTCTCTTTGAATTCCCATCTTTCCCAGTGGTTCCTTCAGCAATCCGAGAACTGTGCGCATTTTGATTCATTGCTACATTACTTTGCCTGGTGTTTGCCGGTTGCACACTAGTAGACTTCCCTTCCAATTCCTATGCTTCCTCCACCCTTAGTTACTGACTTGCTTTGCAATTGAATCTTTCCTGGTGGTAGGTTACCCCAATTTAATCCACTTTCCAAATTCAGTTTTCGGGCGAATGAAATGAACTAATGCCATAAAACTATGTCTTCGTTGGGGTTTCTTACTTTCGTCACCGCGGTGCTAAACCTGTTCATGAAAGGTTTTAGTGATTCATTATGCCCTTGGAACAACTCGGATAGGGACATGACATCTTTTGGCTGCATAGTATGGAGTCTGAATTGATCAAGAAACTTTGTTGCTAGTTGGTCAAAAGTAGAGATAGATCTTGGTGGAAGCCTAGTGAACCACATTGACGCCACCCTTTTGAGAAAGATGGGGAAGCATATGCACCAAATAGCTTCAGATGCATTTTCTCCATCCATATACCAACTATATTTGTACAAGTGAGGTTTCGGGTCCTTCGTTCCGTCATAGGACAGAATAGTTGGCATTGTGAATATTTCTGGATATCTCTCATTCAAGATTTCATTGGTGAAGGGAGTCGGACTTGGCATAGACCCCTATTTATCATCTCTTCTATCTTTACTCTCCTTTATTAATTGTTTAACCTTGCCCGCTGTGTATGCCTCTGATGTCTGGTAGTCCTAAGGATGGCGATCAGTCACCGCACTAAGTGTTTGACTTTGCAAGCGGCCTTGGTGAGTAGGTTGAGGCCTAGGCTCTCCTATCTTCGGGAAAGCCACTCCTGCAGAGTCCCATTAGCTCGCGGTGGGTCTAACTAGAGCAGTTTGGGTATTCCTTGCATTATCAAATGCATTGTCATTTTCTTCCAATTTGTCGTCTTACTCTCCGTCCTCCGAATCGGAAAGATCCATTGCTATGTCCTCTATAGGGGTCTTTACCTCTTGGCTTAAATTTAGAATAGGTTACCTTGTGGCTAATGGAGTGCTTGCATTTTCGTCCACGTTAAGTCTTGTTGTCACCCTCTTTTTGTAGAATACAATAGCCTATTATTTTTGTTTAATGATAATAAACATATATATTTGCTTACATGTATTTATTATTGTACTATTTTATTTTTCCATATAATTAAAAAAATATTTGTTGAATACGATAAATAACTCAGAATTCATATTTAAAAAAATATTTTATTCAAACAATTTTTATTATCAATTCAGATAATATAAATTTGAGCTCTCACAACATTTACACATTTTCAATTACTACTACGTTTACAACACAACTTTCACTTTATAGTTTTACATGAACATTTCACCTACTATATATTCACCTTTCATCCGTACTTGATCTTCAACTCTGATCCAGCCTGTTTCCAGCATCTGAATTATCTGCAAAATAAATACTGATGTCGTAAAATTGAAAAAGAAATATTTTTGCAGTGCGCAATGAAGTGTGTGTTTGAAAAAATTATTTGCCTCAGTTATTTGGGTTGTTCGTCGTCATTTTTGTTAAGTTATCTTACACGAACAACTTATGACATGCACAGTGCATTACTGTACATGCCACAAGGTCATGCACACCATTATACACTTGTTTGTTAAAATAGCATGGACAGTTGAGCACAAGGTCGAACCTAAGCATAGGCTGGATTCAACTCAAGTGCAAATGCAAATAACAGCAAAACAGCGTCAACAAAATGTACATATGATAATCAAAGCATACAACAAAATCAGAATGTAATGCATATGAACAACGTGGTACGAAGGCACAAAATCAACCCAGTAGACATTGACATGCACATGAAGACTCCAAATGACTCCAAGTTCAATGTACAAAACACCATGTTCAAACTAGTTCAAGGGGATGCAACATAGACCAGGCCACATGACAACATGAATGCAAATGGGACAAAAAAGCTTCAGACATACTCAATTTCAACATATAGTGCTTATAAACATTGGAGCATACATATGCCACAGCGCAGACTCAAATCCATATGAAACCAGACACGAAAATCGAATAGACTGGTCAGAACATTCAAGACAAACACAATTGTGCACAAGAGTATAAATTAAACCAGACTTCAAAAACCGATCAAAACAACATGTACACACATGAAGACTTCATTCATATGAAATCGTGGACAAGAGCACCAGACATGTACAAACAAAGACAAGACATCAAAGGGGTAACAGGACCAGATAAATAAAATGCCTTAACCAAATCATTCTAGACCAGATCAGTACATATGCAAAAATGGATATGCAAGCTTGATGCAAAAATGGATATGCAAGCTAAGTTTCAACATGTACAACAAAGTGCAGTAGACCAAAATCACTTCGAATGGAACAAGACTCAAATAACAAAGGCAACCAGACTCCAACATGTTCAAACATAGACTAACCAATCAACCTAGTGAAATACCAAACACTGCAGTGATCAGTACACTGAGAAATACACATGTATACATATATGTATATATATGTATACGCAGATATCACTTTAGAGAATACAAGCAATGGTCAGTGCATAAGCAGTTGTGAACACAAGGAATGCAAAACATACTTGTCACAACAACAAGCCTCAACATATATAAGTTTATATGCAGTGACATATATACATAAATGTGCGTATACATGTATGTATGTATGTATGTATGTATGTATGTATGTATACATGTATGTAAGCATATAAAAATGAATAAAATCAAAGTCGTGGGCCATAAACCAGTCAAGAAGTAGATAACGGTTGCAGTTTGAACAAAGTCAAGGTCATGCTTTGAAAAGAAATGACCAAACATTTTTATTAAAAAAATTGAAATTTGCCAGCAAAAAATGGAACTAGTGAACAAGTCAATCTCAAATTCAAATGCCAAAGTCATAGAACAAAGAATGGAACCAACCCAAATCAATTCAATCGATGATATTATGAACAAGTTAGAAATCACAGAGTTCGTTCAATCAAAAATCCATACAAGTTATAAAATCATGAAAACTTCGAATGAATTAAAAGGGTTTCTATCCCCATAAATTCAACTCAATTCATCACTGAAAGAATCATCAAGTCGAGCATTATCAAAAATCGAAAAGGGGTAAAAATTACATAACAATCTCATACCATTCGAGCTCGACAAAATTGAAGCGACTATGAGCACTCAAAGCTAGGAAGTCGATTGACGAAGCAAATCAAAGCAAAATCTCTACTTCAATCGATCTATTTCAAGTGGCATGTTCAATAGGAACAAATCCCTAATTCAGATCACAAAAGGAAACGTGATGGCACGAATGAAGCAGGCGGCAGCAAAATAAAAGGGAAGGAACGCATTCATCTTTCTTGGTCCGAAGAGATTACACAAATAAAATAACAAAAGGGAAAATTCATTAATATCTTATTGGATGGCATTTTTTTTATTGGTCCGAATAAGTTGATTAGGGTTTTGTATTTACTTATTTTTATTTGAGTCAAACTATAGTTTTAACTAAGTTAAGAACTTCATGACATAGTTTGGAGAATTCGCAACTCAGTGTCCGAGTTGTGGCAGGGTTTAGAGCTTAGAGTTAGGTAAATGGAGTTAGCGGATATTGTGAGTTTACGTGTTTTTTAAGTGACTGATTACTTAATTTCTAGTAGAAAACTTGGGGGCGGCACGTAGACAGGTTTTCACCGAAGCTGTGAAAATCTGTGTGTGATCTCTACTGCATTACTTTCTGTTTTTATTTCCACATTAGTTTTTATTTGTACACCCTATTCACCCCCCTCTAGGGTGAAAATGATCCTACACTTTTGTGGTTGTTTTCTGTTTCTTCTGTGTAGACCAGAGATGGAGTAATTCTCCTGTTCAATGGCAGCCATGGGTTCAGGAATAGTCCTTGGAGCAGGATTTGACTATAGGGTTAGGAGAGCGTTAAGCATGTCCATTAAAGCCTTTGGCTACTTTCCCTTTTTTGATTGATTTCATCAACCATTTTATTTAACTCATCCCTGGTAACAACTTCATGCTAACTGAAGGAGGGTGGCGCCTGATTCCCTAAGTTAGCGCCATTTACTTTAGTCTGTTGGGGATTAACATCTTCTCCAGCTACCACTGCCCCTACGGACCTTCTAGATGCATTTTTTCTTCTTCCAGGGGTCATTGGTTCTAAATAGTGGAGTCTTCAAGCAAAGAATAAGGATCCAAACTCTAGACCTATGGGATTCAAAGTAGATAGCTAGATCTAGATCCTGAGTTGGGTTCTTAGTGAAAGCACCAAAATATTAACCCAAAAAATGGATCAACACCCTGGTTAGAATTTGAAAGCACCCGCCATGTTCTGACCGAGCAATACCACAGATCACAGATGTAGAAAAAGAACAATAAAAGAAAGTAGATAGAGAATTTTTGTAGCGGTTCGACTGTTAATGAAACCTACATCTAATTTATAGTTTTATTAAAGACCATTGCTGTTATGAGAGATGTTTGATTACAAGGTTTTGATTATCTATAGCTAGATTGAATCCCAAGAGTTGGAATCCATTGGAGAATCATAGTGAATTGCTTTGGAGATTGTTGTGAGGGGAGGTAGAGAGTGAAGAATAATTCCAACAGAGCTTCACCAACCAGTTTGGAGAAGATCACGTTTATGTTGCAAGTAGGTTGGTATTTACAGAGAGCAGAGGACTTCTGAGCCAGGCTACTTCATCCACTGCTTGTAGGTAGGTAGGGAACGAACCAGGGGGGTTTGGCTTGCAAACCGAGGCAAAACCATGGGTCGCTAGCAAGCCATGTTCTATGGGTCGCTGGTGAACCGTAGACTTGGCTTGTTTGCAAGCTAGTGACTTGGCCTCCTTTTCATTTCATCCTTAATTATCTTGTTGTTGAATAAGAGTAATGTGTGGGTCGTTGGTGATCCAAGCACTTGGGATTTTTCTAGAGTTTGGAGTTGGAGATGTTTCCATGGTCCTTTGTCATTGTTATCTCAGTAATATAGCTTGGCTCTCGTTAAATCCTTGCCTTAGATTTTCTTTTAAGTTCTGGATTATTCTAATAACAAGAGATTGTTCTGTCTCCTGTGGGTTAAAACCCCAGATAACATTTTTCATTTTAGTTTTTGCCTCCTCCGCTATCTATATTGGTTGCAACTACAAGTACCTGTCTCCCTCTTTTTTTCCAAATGAAATTTAAATCTGTTTAATCTATATCGAAGGTTTAGCGATCTCTTCAGTTAGCAGTTTTTTCTAGAGGAATAATGATTTGATATAAAGAGTTTTAGATTCAACACACAAGATGCACATTCGAGGCTACAATATTTTTAACATCTGTTCTATTTTACGATATATATACTTTTACCTATGTCAATATACAAGTATGAATTAATCTTCGTTTATCACGAATTTAAATACATATTTGTTGTCAACTTTTATAAGATTATACACATTCATTTATATCAAATTTTTTTAAGTACGTTAACTTATACACATATGACATCTTGCCATTTTAAATTTAAATATGTAATGGTTTTTAAACAATTTTAAACTAAACGTGAACTTAGCAGTTGTTAATATATAAATATATATTTCATAAATGTTATATATATTAAAAAATTATATGTATATATATAATTATAAATCATAATTTATATTTTATAAAGTTTAAACTCTATTTAAATCAATATACATGTTTAATAAAAAATAATTTATTTTAAAATCCATGTGGATTCAGTTTAATAAAATAAAATAGTTGTAAAATCTATACAGATTTTATAGTAATAAAAAAAAGATTTTACTTTTCATGAATTTGCATGGATTTATTTAAATAAACGGATTTATGTAAAAATCTTATTATATTATACTATATAATGATACAGAAGAAATAAATTTACAAAAAATAACATACGTTATTTATATTATTAATTGATTTTTATAAATAAATTTAAAATTAAATATAATATATTTTAGATGTTTAAAATATTAATTTATTTACAGTTATATATATTCCTAACATATCATTATTTAAAATTTGAATTCAAATTTGAAATGGATTTTTTAGATCCAGACCCAAATCCAGATTTAAATTTAAAATATCTTTAGATATTTTCAATATCAATCAAGAGTTTGAATTTCTCAAATATCAAATAAGTATAATTAAATATATAAATGCTTTATATACGTATATACATACATACATATACGTATATACATGTATATATGTATGTGTACGTGTGTGTATGCACATACATACATACATATACATATATATATATATATATATATATATATATATATAATAACAAAATAAATGTGGAGAACGAATAATTATATAAAGGGGAAAATATGTCTATTTCAGTGTAATCCTAGTACTTATATACATGCACATTTAACTATGTATATCTCTATATGTTGGACATGCATTATACATGTATGGTGTAATCAATACACACTTACATTGTTTATTATATATAATAAAATCAAATTTTATATAAATAATTAATTAAATTAGAGATTTTATTTAAAATTATTTAGATTGGATGTAAATTGATTTAAAGTTTATAGGCCCAATAAGATCTAAAACAGATTTTTTTAATTCATCGATTTTATTCTGCTGTGTGCTCGCTCAATTCCAATAATGATACCAGAGTCCAGTAGCTTATACGATCTAAAATCATCAATTCTAGGACCAACTAATAAAACTTACATAACTGACTAAGTGTTTAGGACAATATTGTTCAGGCTACGTAATAATAATTAAGTATTCTCCTCTTTCTGGCTAATGACCTGGCCCGACTAGGTAGAGTAAGTCTAAAAGATTAGCCCCATTCTAAAGGCTCAAATTAATTTGAGGGTTGGCTAATTTTGAAATATAGTTTGAAAATATAAATAATATCTTAAATTTAAATTAAATTTAAAAATATAAATAAAATTAATTAGATTATAAATATATTTAAAAAATTGAAAATTCACTAATTAATTTCGAAAATAATTAATTGGATTAAATAATTAATTAATTAAAAAAGTTGATTACTTAAATAAATCCAAATTAATTAAATTTTATTAAAATTGTTTTAATTAAATGTTAGTTAATAAATCATTTAGTGTGTATGTATTATGACATATGTATTACTATAAATATTATAGTGTATAAATTCAATTTTATAACGTTTAAACCGAATAAAATTAAATTGATTAAAATGTTGGTTAACTAATTAATTAAATTAGTTAAATGAGATTTAATTCATAAAATTTGAATTAAATTAAATATGATTTAGTTATGTATGGTGGAACTGTAGAGAATCCAAATTAGATTTAAGTAATAAATACATATATATAGTACGTATATCATTATTCCATATGTGTCTAATACTTGAATCCATAGGGTATTTCATAAGAAATACATTATTCCATAAGTCGATACCACTCTAATAAATATATTAAAGATTATGAATCTTCAATATAAGTGTTGTCCATTACCGTTTATATATTAATAGATTATGTGCATACTCTTCAGTTATTGATCTTCCTCAAGCTAAAGATGTTATGTGTGGTACTATCAATATATTAACTAGATGAGCATAATATATTCTTGTATTTTTTTGTCTTCCTCGAAGTACGTGCATTATACTTGCCCGTCGCAAAATGGTAGGTATGAGAGAATAATCTCTATAACATTCCTCATTTGGGGCCCGAAACTAACTCTACACATGCTACAGTCATCCATAGTTATTAATTCCCAGTGACCAAATGTGGTATTGTTAGTTACATTGAAAACATAGAGGCATATGAATATGATAATTTTTGAACATAATTTAGATTCAAACATCACATTTCATTTCACAAAAAACATTTCAAATACATTACATAACCCCATACACAAACCCGCGCTCAAAGAAATAATTATTATTGCAAAATACTCTAAGAGCGACATATGAAGATGCATCTTGGTTGATCAGAGTCAAATATATATAAGGCAATTAAACAACTTAGCCTTTACATCCAAATAACACAGTGGAAAACAAAAGATAGAAATTCCTAACAGCCTCCTGCATGTCTTCGAAAGCTTATTCGTCAACTAGAAAACCTGAAAAACCCATACTCTCAGCCTACTCAAATTAATTTTTAGCACCCGAGAGTTTAAGGGAGAAAACAAAAATTTCAGGTTAGACAAAAAGCTGGGTGGGATAATAATATACCATCTCAAACCAATCAGATATCTAGTGAGACCACACCGTTGAGCGGAACGGATTTTCCCATTACTGGTATCATTCCAAAATATGTTAGTAACAATCATGCACCTGCAACCACAATAGTTATAACAAAATATAAGATGACCATGCGCATGCGCATGCATGCAACCTGGGTTGGTTTGGCTAGTTTGTCATCCTAGGGTTATGTGCACCCAAAGTTTACCCTTCCCCATAGTAAAATATCTGCCTCAAATCATAGTTTTTATAAGGTCACTATAAACCTAATGGTTTTGCAGGCCAACAATAAACTATCGGGCCAACTCGGGACAAAACACAACCAGATGTTCACAAATCTCCATATATAATTAGGAATTAAAAAACTTAAATAATTTGGTGAGCACATAGAGCCACGAGTTCCTTTCTATGTGTAAACATCCTTCCGTCTCACCACTGACAAGCCCTATGCACTAGAATCGCAAATCTTTACCAACTTGGGGATAACGAATGAAGCCTAGGGTGCGACCATACATCATCCCATCTACAATCTTAATTGGTTTTAAAATTCATGAGTCATTTCTTTGGATCAGTTTAGGGCATCGTATCACAATTGATTTATTTGATCACCTGGATGCAATTCTACTCATTCTAGAGTTTAATTTGTCCACACCATTACAGGGACAACCTAATTGTTAATCCTACCGCCAAATCAGAAGATGAGGTATTGGGTCATGAAATAGGGGTATGGCAATGAAAAAGTATGTAAATTTAACTGAACAATTGAGAATAAGAACATACAACATCATTCAATAAAATATGTTTAATCACTAGTCATATTCGTAGTAAAATTATGTAAAATTCATATGAGGCTGTATGAATCTACAGTTCTGGGAACATGTCTCATGAGGATATTTTAAACATTGTGACTTTTCCCAAATTTCTATATGATAGTTTTGACTGTAAAAACATTGTTTTAGCATAACTTTTGATGCCCAAACCTATTCCATTGCTTCCGAATAATGGTTTTGGTTTCCGTAGAGTGGTAATAATAGAAAATGGACTCACGGTTATAATGTTATGCAAAAAATTTTAGGGCCATAACTTTGGATAGGAGTAGATTTAGGGTCTCAAACCAATTTCATTGCTTCCGAATGATGGTATTCCCCTTCTATAGAATGGTCATAATAGAAAAAGGGACTTACGATTGAAAAGTTATATCTATTTTAAGTTTTGGAAACTATTGGCCAAAATTGACGACTTAGAGCTAAAGGCAAAGACAACAGTCATTGACCTTGATCACATTGACAATTGTCATCATCGATTATGAGTTTGATGATGTCATCAACGATAATGAGCTTGATGGCATTGATGTCGAGTTGACATCATCGAGCCTAATGATGTTGATGTGATCTAGTTGATGTCATCGAGCCCGATAGTTTTGATGACGAGTCGACTTCATCTAACCCGAGCCATCGACGTCGAGCGACGCCATCGAACCTTGATGTCGAGTTGACGTCATCGAGCCTTGATGTCGATTCAACGTCATCTAACCAGATGGAATTAATATCAAGTCGACGTCATCGAGCCTTGATGTCGAGTCGACGTCATCTAACCCGATGGCATTGATGTCGAGTCGACGTCATCGAGCTTTGATGTCGAGTCGACGTCATCTAACCTAATGGCATTAATGTTGAGTCGACATCATTGAGCCCTGATGTCGATTCGATATCATCGAGCCTTTATGTGGAGTCGACGTCATCTAACCTGATGGCGTTGATGTCAAGTTTGACAACATTGAGCATAATGACGTTGATGCCATCAAGCCTAATGACGTTGATGTCCAGTCGACGTAATCTAACATTGTAACAACCCAGAATTTGATCACTTAAAAATATAGCATTTAAAGTGATTTTAAATATAAAATGTAAAAGGTTTTATAATTTAAATAATATTAGATAGGATTTGAAAGTAGAAATATACATAAAAATAGTAACATTTGCTTATACCGACAAAAGTGATAAAATCCTGATTTCAGAAAAGTAAGCTTAAATGGTTTAATAAATTATTTTAATTTATTTACGAGTGTTTATATTTTTAAATAACATTATACAAGTTTATTTTTAAATTTCGTTTACATAAATAAATAGTTTAACTAAAACGTCAAAATATGACTGCAAAACATTTTGACAAAAATAAATGCTTTATCAATTTAAAGCTGTCGCAACGTTGTTGCACCTTTATGTACACAATATAATAAATATATTAACATATAAATGTAGTTAACAATTAACTAAACAAGGTTACTTTTAATAATCATCCTTAGAAAATTCTAGAAAGTATTTAGCAAAAGTAAACTAAAAAAGACAAAACACATTCACATCATATGAGACATAAAGTAAAGTAATCATTCTTATTCTTTACTTAACTCTTAATTGTTTGAATTTAAAAATGTGATGTGATGTGGATTGTAAGTGTTGAATTAAATATGTTTACTTAATTCTTAAGAAAGGTTATTTAAGTAAAAACATAAATCTATATTTAATCTCAAATATTTTCTATAAATATCCATCCTCTTCTTCTTCACTTTTACACCATTTCTTCTCAACTTTCTTAAGCTCTCTTGCATCCATTAATGGCTATTCATCTTAACAAAGTTACGCCAAAATATTCCCAAAAATAAACGAAGAAAAATATAAACAAAACTCCGTCCAAACCACTTCAAAAGTCCTTCTTCCCCCCATATTGCTTAAGCCCCCCTCCCCCTCCATTTGGCAGAGCACATCTTTCCCTTCAAGCTTGGTCGTGGCCTCCTAAGGCAAGTATGAGGAAGTTTAGCAAGTTCTAAGAGCTTAAGGCAAAGTTTAGCAAAGTTAGAAAAGTTTGAAACTAGATTGAAAGCCACAAAAGGTGAGAAATCTAAATTGTTAAGTACAAAATATTTATATGGTGTTTTGCAATTTATAAATGTTGTTGGATGTTAACAATGATGTTTGATAAGTACTTGAAAAATAAAGCAATCACCTTAAAATCATGTGCAAAAGCTAGTAAACAAATATGTATATAAATGACAAATCATGTGACATTGTAATAAAAAGTCATTAAATTTGATATGCAAGTTCATATTAAATGTTAGGATACGTTAAAATGGTTATAAACATTGTTTTGGATGTTTATTAGTTGTACATTGAATATATATGTTGAAACAAGTCATGGATTTACACGACATTTAATCGCTTGGAAATCACTTTTAAAAAGAAATGAAATATGATATGGAATCATTAATAACTTTTAAAAATATTTGAATATACTTTATAAATGATTCCTAAGTGTTTAAACTTGTCAAGCAAAAGTTTGGATATGAATCTCAAAATACGCCTAAAATTTGACGCGTCACGTAACGATAGTTAGTGTTTTCGCGTCCAAAATTCAAATGAACATACAAAGTGGAATATATTTCGGAATTCTTTGAAATAAGAATTTCTGAATCCTTATATCCGTATCTTTAATATAAAAAAAGAAAATCAAGATTTCACCTTGTATATTTTGAAATATGACAAAATCAATTTTCAAGAAAAATATAGTTTTTTCACTATATGACCAAAGTTGGAAATTGATAAAATTAATATTTTAAAAATATGAAATAAATTCTAAAAATTAATTAAAATGTTTTAAAAGTGATTTAAGTTGAAAAAATGGTTTTCTAAATGATGTAAAAGCTGTTTTGAAGAATATAGCTTTTAAAGCACTTTGTAACACTATTTGCAACACCTTTTCGCAATGCTTTTCAATAACTTTGGAAATAAAGGTTGGTACCAAACAATTCTTCCCCAAGTCTTATGTAAACATTTTCAAGTAAATTATAAAGTATTTTAAAAGAAATTTGAACAATTCAACATTATTTCAAAGATTGTTAAACAAATAGTTAAGTGATTTAAAAAGGAAAAATGAGTACGCGAAAATGACTAGTACATTTGTCCCTCCTTTGGGATCTAAAAGTGAAAACAAGATGTGTAACTAAGGCTAGGTATGGAGCAAACCACTGTCCTTAAATTACTTGGCCTCAATTATCTCTTTTAGGCGAAGGGTGGAAGATGTCAAAAGGAAAGCCCGGATGCTCAACTTAGGTTTTATACAAATAATCTTCTTATACTCATTATTAAAATTCGAAGAGGGAACTTGTCCTATTCATGGAATTTAAAAGGTAATCTTACCGTTATTCTGCCATAGATATTGTTGAATACGAAAGTTGATTTTGAATAAATGTAGAATGATTTCTATAATCCTATTTTCTCAAAAGATACTCTTTAAAAATGATTTGAGAAATGTTCAAAAAGATGTTTAAATGATTCCATATTCATTAAAAGAATATTTTGAAAATATATGTCCCTCGAAGATATTTTGGTAAAGAAAAATGAGTGAATCAAAAGACAGTCACCAAATTATATCATTTTTATCAATGATTAGATTTCGAAGGAACCGAGGTCGGATTTGGGCGATTCCTATCCGAAACCCACTTCGAACCAATTTATTGTTCGAAGAATAAAGATATTTATAGACGGAGATATTGAGACGAATAATAATGAGGGATTACTTGTTGATTGATTGGGGATAAACTCCCAATTCACTATATTGTAGTAGTGGTCTCTTTGTTATGAAAAACCTCAAAACCACAAGGACTTCTTGCCTAGTAATGGTCGAGGCAAGTGCCTTCGGTTTCGTTCAATCTCAGAACGAACTTGTATGGATGAGTGTCTGACCTTGCATTCTAAATCACAGTGAGTGGTCTCTATAGATGTATGTAAGTCGGTGGCAGAGAAGACACCTTCTCTTCGCTTAACACCCTTTCTCGAGACATACGAGCTTAGAAAGTTATACATTTATAGAAATCAATCTTGTGAATGTCGAATGGCAGTGTAGCATTCAAAGTGAAAGAAGATGTGTTATGTAAAAAGGTAATCGTTGCCTCGAGCCTCATCAACCGGAAATGACCGAAACCGGGTTAGATGCTGCAAGGATAAGTAGGTCATTCCCCATTAGGATACGATCATTCCCTTCTAGATATGTTTTTTTCCCACTATGATGTTTGGGATGTAAATTAATGTGGATGTATGCGAAGAGAGCTCTCGGATAAAGGTCGGTAACGACCGGGGGATGACATATCCGGTACTATCTAGTTATAGAGATAGGTCGATCTTGTGTTGGTAGAAGAGCTTTGTAATGGTTCCTCGGGACATCCATCTAGAGGTGTACCCATCGGAAGGTAGTCCCTTCACCTGTTCATTTGTATTGAAATCTATTCTCCACAAAGAACTTGCGGTTTTGTTTGTAGAACCTGATATGCTGGAATTTATTAATGGTAACAATTTCGGCTAAGATAAATAAGTTTATTTGCAAATGTTTTCAAGAATGTCATTAAAAATAATATCCCCAAATTTTACGTAATAAAGATTTTTGGTTACCATAAGGTAAAACCCCGTTCCGTGTTTATGTGTGGCGTGGTTGTATGAGATATCCTTTTGTTTTCAAAACATCGTACTTTGAGTTCTCACACTAGTTCAATGACTGACCTAGAGTTTGTTTTTCCCTTTAAGCTCTGGGTGACCTATTTTTCAGGCTGCCGTGTAGTTAGGATACCTTAGGAGCATTTTGGAGCATGTTGAGGAGTCTTTTGGAGCTATGAAGTTGAAGTACCTTATGTAGATATCTACCCATTTTCTACTATGTTATGTAGTATATATTTCCTAGCAAATGTATGATAGACAGTTATAACTATTCCGCTGGATTTATATTTGACTTTGATCATTTATGTATAATGAAAATGTTGAATGCGATGTTATATTCTATTATTGTGTTATCTTTTATCTTTATTTTCTTTTACACTCCTGATAATCCACCTCCCCATTACTTGGATTTATGGCACATGAATACCGTGGATGTATTAGTGTTGATTTCTGAGGGTCGATGAGATGGGTCGTCACATTTGGTATCAAAGTTGAAGGTTAAGCGAGAACCTTGGCTTGGTTGGGGTATGACTCATTAGAGATAGGGTTACTAATGCCCTAGAATAAGTTTAGTCTGAGAGAGCGCATAATTTAAACTTTTATCTTGAATAAGTATATTCATATTGTATAACATTCCCTAAGATATCTCGTCTATATATCCTAAAGATCGTTTCATTACTATATACAGATAGTAGAAAATGAGTGGAAGAAGAAGACGAGGTAGGGAAGGAAATAATACCACAAATGGTCAAACTCCCACAGCTACAGTAGTCGAGGAAGTAGTAGTTCTGGTACAGCCCTAAATTAACTTTTCAACTTTATGCAAGAACTATGCCCTCCTTGGTGGTAAACCTTTTAAAGGAACAGAAACCATCATTGAAATACAAGCTTGGATCCGCTCTTATGAAAGATTATTCAAAGGACCAAATATTGGAGGTAAGTAGAAGAGATTCTTAGCTTCTTGGCAACTACAAGATGGAGCTCTAGTTTGGTGGGAATCTATTACTCAGAATGAGTTAGAAGATAATTTCTCAAGGGAACAAATAAAAGAAGTTCTGAAGGAACAGTATATGCCAGAAGCAGGAAAATCATATCTTTACCGAAATTTTATGGATTTTAAACAGAAGGAGATGTTGTTTGAGGAGTATGCTAACAAGTTTAACGAATTATCTCATTTTAGGCCTGGATTGATAGATACACCCCTAAAAAAGAATGGAAAGTTTTTCTTGGGAATGAAGAAGCAATACCATGTCAGAATGGCTGGACATGTGAAAGAACCATTTGTAGACTTAATAGACATAGGATACAGATATGAAGCTTTGGATAAGATAGATCCACTCATAGTACGAGAAGGCAACAATAATAAATGGAAGAAGAGGAAGTTCACCCATGGCAGGGAAAACCCAAAGGAGGATCTTAGGATAACCGCTTTAAAGAAGTCACTTGCTACCATTACCAGCAAAAGGGCTACATATCAACTCATTATAGAAAAACCATAACTCAAGGAACTCAAGGATCAGCACCAAGAAGCTGCTTTAATTGTCATCAATCAGGTCACATGATAAATGATTGTCTCCTAATGAAGAAAGGAGAACAAGCTAGAGTGTACGCTATCAAAGATAAGCCTTCAACCTCCCAAGAAGTGAAGGGAAAAGGAGCGTTAGAAGGTAAATTTTTTATCAAAGATGTTTTATTTAGAGTATTATTTGATACAGGAGCTTCTCATAGTTTTATTTCTAAAACATCTATAGAAGAATTACAATTTGAACCTAAAAATGTTGACGACCCTATCTGCGTGATGAATCCTATAGGAGGTTCCACTAATCTTTGTATGCACTGTGAAAAAGTCCCAATTTCCTACCCTCCCATCATTTCCTTTTGATCTTTTTGTCTTAGATTTTAACGGATTCGGAATTTTACAAGGTATGGATTGGTTAACTAAAAATGAAGCTACTCTAGATTGTTTGAAAAGAATGGTTGCAGTGAAAAATTTTTTAGGGAAACTCATAGAAATACCTTGTGAAGATCATAGTCCAAGAAGGGATAGTTTTCTTTATGCTTTAAATACATCCCATATAGGATTAGAAACCATATCCGTTGTTAAAGAATTTGCAGATGTCTTGGAGAAAGAGAAATTTTTGCCCCCCCACATCAAGAAATCGAATTCTGTATCGATTTTAATCCTGGCGCGATTCCAACTAAACAACGAGATAGAAGGATGGCTCCAAAAGAAAAGGATGAGTTGAATAACCAAACCCAAGAGCTATTAAAGAAAGGATTGATAAGACCCAGCCGTTCAAGTTGGGGATCAACAGTAGTTTTATTTGCTAAATCAGATGGATCTTTGAGATTGTGTGTAGACCATTGAGATCAAAATAAGCAAACCATTAAGAACAAGTATCATTTACCCTAAATAGATAACTTATTTGACCAGTTACACGGAGCTCATTTTTTCCTAAAATGGGCCTAGCTACAGGATTCCATCAGTTAAGGATCGCAGAAGATTGCATCCATCTAACTACATTCAATGGTCCGAATACTTTCCATGAGTGGTTGGTTATGCCTTTTGGGTTGACTAATGCATCCACTTATTTTGTTGACCTTATGAATAGAGTGTTTAGAGATGTGCTAAACAAATTCATGTTAGTCTTTATCGATGATAACCTTATCTACTCAAAGACAGAAGAAGAACATGCAAGGCATCTAGAATCAGTGTTGAATATATTGAGGAATAATGTGCTTAAAGCTAAATTCTCAGAGTGTCATTTTCGGGATAAGGAGGTAAGATTCCTAGGACATACAATATCAAGGAATGGAATTTTAGTGGATCTAGGAAAATTTCCAGCTATTTAAGATTTCAAGTAGCTACAAACTCCTAAAGATGTTCGTAGCTTCTTAGGTTTGGTAGGACATTACAGAAGATTTGTTTAAGACTTCTCTAAGATTTCCCATCACCTAACGAAGTTGATAATGAAAGATGCTAAATTTATCTAGACTCCTAAGTGTGAAGAAGCATTCCAATAACTAAAGAAGATGTTGACAACCGCTCTAGTTTTACCAGTTATAAATGAAAATAGTGGATTGATCGTTTATACAGATGGTTGTGTAGAAGGAGTTGGTGCACTTTTAATGCAAGATGGGAAGGTGATTGCTTACGCAAGTAGACAGCTGAAGATGCATAAGAAGAATTATGCAAGACACGACTTAAAATTATTTGTCGTTGTGTTCGCTGTAAAGATATGGAAACTTAATTACTGGATAAGAATCTTTCATATTTTATTTCGATAAAACTTTGAATCGACCTTAGTAAATAATATTCCACCTCGTAGGTGAAAAATTCGAACTCTTCACAGTCCACAAATCTTTGAAGTATCTTTTTACCCAGAAGGATTTAAATATGAGACAGCAACGTTGGTTAGAATTTCTCGCATCTTACAATCTAGATATTTTATATACACCCGGGAAAGCCAACGTAGTAGCAGATGCATTGAGTAGAAAGTTAGCTACTATTTCTTATTTGGTAATAACTAAATCTTTTGAAAAATAATTCCAGTAAATAGGGAGAAGATAAATGTTTTGAGAAATACATTAAAGCAGCTGAAGAAGGAAGAAATTCAAGCTTTAAAATAGATAACCTTGGAGTATTGCAATTAAATGGAAGAATTTGTGTTTCGGATGTTGGAAATCTTAGGCAAGAAGTATTAGCTAAATGCCACACGGCCAATCATAGCATTCATCAAGGATTCATAAGATGTACAAGGATATGAAGCATACATTTTTGGTGAAAAAGTATGAAGAGGGACATATCTATCTATGTCAGCGTTGTGAAAATTGCCAAAGAATTAAAAGTGACCAACAAAAGACGACAGGATTACTTCAACCTTTGGAGGTTCCAGCTTGGAAGTGGGATCAAATATCCATGGATTTCATTGATGGCATACCCCGAACAAGGAAAGGAAATGAAGGCATTTGGGTTATCATAGATCAATTAACCAAAAGTGCACACTTTATTCCAGTTATGCCAACAAGAACTGCAGCAAGCCTTACAGATATATATATATATATATATATATATATATATATATATAAAGGATATTGTCCGATTGCATGGATTTTCGAGCAGTATAGTAAGCGATCGTGATCCAATCTTCACTAGTCAGTTTTGGGAAGTACTACAGACAGCTTTGGAAACCAAGCTGAATATAAGCACTGTATATCAACCACAAACTGACAAACAGATGGAAAGAGTCAGTCACATTTTAGAAGATCATTTGAGAGCATGTATTCTAGAGTTTGGAGGCTCGTGAGAGAATCATTTACATTTAGTAGAGTTCTCCTATAATAATAGCTATCAAGTTAGTATCGGCATAGCACCGTATGAAGCTTTGTATGGTCGTCCATGTAAATCGCCAACATGTTGGATAGAAATCGGAGGTCGGTTAATGCTTGCTCCAAAAATGATACAAGAAGCTTCAGAGGAAGTTGATATGACTAGAAAAAAGCAAAAAAAAAGCCCAAAGTAGACAGAAGAGTTATGCAGACCGAAGGCGTAGAAATCTGGAATTCTCAGTTGGAGATTCAGTCTTTTTGAAAGTCTCTTCAAAAGGAGTAGTAAGATTTGGAAGAGCTGGGAAGTTAGCACCTCGATATATTGGACATTTTCCCATTCTCGAACAAATCAGCCAGTAGCTTATCGAGTACAATTGCCTAAAAGATTATCTGCTGTACATAATGTTTTTTCACGTATCACATTTACAAAAGCACGTATATGACCCAGAACAAATGATAGAATGGCTGCCCAGGATGAGTTGAAGATAGAACCAAACTTAGCGGTTATTAAAAGGCTCGTTCGAATCATGGATCAAGATGAAAAATGAATAAGAAGGAAGGTAGCACGATTGGTCAAAGTTCAATAGAGCGGGGATGCTGATGATTGCACATGGGAAACAGAAGATGGAATGAGAAAAGCGTATCCCGAGTTTAGGAACGATGTGTAGACTTTATCTATCATTGGAGTGTACTCACAGTTTGTGGTGTAGTCTCTTTGTATATATTCCATCTTATTGAATGTATATTTTCTTTTGAGCTATTTTCTTCTTATCTAATTTCTAGGATGAAATTCTTTTAAGTAGGGGAGAATGTAACGACCCAGAATTTGACCACTTAAAAATATAACATTTAAATTGATTTTAAGTATAAAATATAAAAGGTTTTATGATTTAAATAATACTAGATAGGATTTGGAAATAGAAATATACATAAAATAGTAACATTTGCTTATATCGACAAAAGTAATAAAATCCTAATTTTAGAAAACTAACTTTAAATGGTTTAATAAATTATTTTAATTTATTTATGAGTGTTTATATTTTTAAATAAAATTTTACAAATTCATTTTTAAATTTGGTTTACATAAATAAATAGTTTAACTAAAATGTCAAAATATGACCATAAAATATTTTGTCAAAAATCAACGTTTTGCTGATTTAAAGTTGTTGCAATGTTGTTTCACCTTTGTGTACACTATTTAATAAATATTTAACATATAAAGGTGGTTAACAATTAACTAAACAATGTTACTTTTAATAATCACCCTTAGAAAATTATAGAAAGTAATTAGCAAAATAAACTTAAAAAGACAAAACACATGTCACATCACATGTGACATAAAGTAAAGTAATCATTCTTATTCTTTACTTAACTCTTAAATATTTGAATTTTAAAAGTGTGATATGATGTGGATGGTAAGTGTTGAATTAAATAAGTTTACTTAATTCTTAACCAAGGTTATTTAAGTAAAAACACAAATCTATATTTTAATTTCAAATATTTTCTATAAATACTCATCCTCTTCTTCTTCTTCACTATTACACCATTTCTTCTCTACTTTCTTAAGCTCTTGTACATCCATTAATGACTATTCACCTTAACAAAGTTATGCCAAAATATTCCCAGAAATAAAACAAAGAAAAATATCGACAAAACTCTGTCCAAACCACATCAAAACTCCTCCTCCCAACTCTTATTGCTCACGCCCCCCTTTCCTCCATTTGGCCGAGCACATCTTCCCCTTCAAGCTTGGTCGTGGCCTCCTAAGGCAAGTACGAGGAAGTTCAACAAGTTTCAAGAGCTTAAGACAATGTTTAGCAAAGTTGGAAAATTTAATACTAGACTAAAAACAACAAAAGTGAGGACTCTAAATTGTTAAATAGGAAATGTTTATATGTTGTTTTGCAGGTTGTAAATGTTGTTTGGATGTTAATAATTATATTTGATAGGTGTTTGAAAAAGAAAGCAACCACCTTTAAGTCATTTGCAAAAGTTAGTGAGCAAATATGTATATAAATGAGAAATCATGTGACATTGTAATGAAAATGTTGTTAAATTTGATATGCAAGTTTATATGACATGTTAGGATATGTTAAAATGGTTATAAACATTGTTTTGGATGTTTATTATTCATATATTGAATATATATGTTGAAACAAGACATGGATTTACACGACATATAATCACACGGAAATCACTTTTCAAAAGAAATGAAATGTAATGTGAAATCATTTATACCTTTGAAAAATGTTTCAATATGCTTTAGAAATGATTCCTAGGTGTTTAAACTTGTCTCGGCAAAGTTTAGATATGAATCTCAAAATACGCTTAAAATTTGATGCGTCACGTAACGGTTGTTCATGTTTTCACGTCAAAAGTTCTCATGAACATATAAACTGGAATATACTTCAGATTTCTTTGAAGTAAGAATTTTTCGAACCCTTTTATCCATATCTTTCATATAAAAAAATAAAATCAAGATTTCATCTTGTATATTTTGAAATATGACAAAATCAATTTTCAAGAAAAATCCAATTTCTGCACTAAATGACCAAAGTTGGAAGTTGATAAAATTAATGTTTTAAAAATATGAAATAAGTTCTAAAAATCGTTTAAAATGTTTTAGAAGTGACTTAAGTTGAAAAGACAATTTTCTAAATGATATGAAAGTCGCTTTAAAGAATATAGCTTTTAAAGCACTTTTTTTAACACTATTTGCAACACCTTTTCGCAACGGTTTTCAATAACTTTGGAAATAAATGTTGGAGATAAATAATTCTTTCCCAAGTCTTATGTAAACATTTTTAGGTAAATGATAAAGTATTTTAAAAGAAACTTGAACAATTTCACACTGTTCAAAGATGGTTAAATAAATAGTTAAGTGATTTGAAAAGGGAAAATAAGCATGCAGAAACGACTAGTATATTTTTCCCGCCTGTGAGATCTAAATGTGAAAACAAAATGTATAACTGAGGTTAGAGATAGAGCAATCAGTGCCCTAAACATACATGGCCTCAGTTTTCTCTTTTAGGCAAGGGTTGGAACATATCGAAAGGAAAGCCCGGATGCTCAACTTGAATTTTATAGAAATAGTCTTCTTATACTCATTATTAAAATCCGAAGAGGGAACTTATCATATTCGTGGAATTTAAAAGGTAGTCTTACTGTTATTCCATCCATAACACTTGTTGAATACGGAAGTTGATTTTGAATAAAAGTGTAATGATTTCTATAACCCTATTTTCTCAAAAGATACTCTTTAAAAATGATTTGAGAAATATTCAAAAAGATATTTAAATGATTTCGTATTCATTAAAAGAATATTTTGAAAATATAAATCCCTTGAAGATATTTTGGTAAATAAAAATGAATGAATTGAAAAAAATCACCTAATTACATCATTTTTATCGATGATTGGATTTCAAAAGAACCAAGGTCGGATTTTGACGATTCCTATTGAAAACCACTTCGAACCAATTTACGTGTTCAAAGAATAAAGATATTTAAAGACGGAGATATTGAGACGAATAATAATGAGGGATTAATTATTGATTAATTGGGGATAAACTTCCGATTCACTACATTGTAGTAGTAGTAGTCTCTTTGTTATGAAAAACCTCAAAACCACAAGGACTTCTCGCTTAGTAATGGCCAAGGAAAGTGCCTTCGGTTTCGTTCAGTCGTATAACGAATTTGTATGGATGAGTGTCTGACCTTGCATTCTAAACCACAATGAGTGGTTTCTATATATGTATATCAGTTGGTGGCTGAGAAGACACCTTCTCTTAGCTTTACACCCTTTTTCAAGACATACGAGCTTAGAAAGTTATACGTTTATAGAAATCAGTCGTGTAAATGTGGAATGGCAATGTGGCATTCAAAGTGAAAGAAGATGTATTATGTGAAAATGTAATCGTTGCCTCGAGCCTCATCTACCCCAAATGACTGAAAAAGGGTTAGATGCAGTCAGGCTAAGTGGGTCATTCCTAGGGTACGATCATTCCCTTCTAGATATATTTCTTCCCGCTATGATGTTCGGGGTGTAAATTAATGTGGATATATGCAAAGAGAGATATCGGATAAATGTTAGTAACGATTGAGGGATGACATATTCGGTACTATCTAGTTATAGAGATAGGCTGGTCTTGTGTTGGTAGAGGATCTTTGTGTTGGTCCCTTGGGACATCCATCTAGAGGTGTATCCATCGAAAGGTAGTCCCTTCACCTGGCTATTTGTATTGAAAACCATTCTCCAATAAGAACTTGCGCTTTTGTTTGTAGAACGTAGAATGCTAGAATTTAATAATGGTAACAATTTCGGCTAAGATAAATAAGTTTATTTGCAAATGTTTTCACCATTAAAACTAGCATCCCAAAATATTGCGTAATAAAGAGTTTTGGTTATCATAAGGTAAAAATCTGTTCCATGTTTATGTGCAGCGTGGTCTTATGAGATATCCTTTTGTTTTCAAAACATCATACTTTGAGTTCTCACACCAGTCCCATGACTGACCCGGAGTTTGTTTTTCCCTTTAAACTTTGGGTGCCCTAACTTTCAGACAGCTGTGTAGTCAGGATACCTTAGAAGCATTTTAGAGCATATTGGGGAGCATTTTGGAGAAATCTTTTGGAGCTATGAAGCTGAAGTACCTTATGTAGATATCTACCCATTGTTCGCTGTGTTATGTAGTATGTATTTTATAGCATATGTACGGATAAACAGTTATAACTATCCCGCTGAATTTTTATTTGACTCCGATCATTTATGCATAATGAAAATGTTGCATGCGATGTGAGATTCTATTATTGGGTTATCTTCTATCTTTATTTTCTTTTAGACCCCCGATAATCTGTCTCCCCGGCACTTGGATTTACGGCACATGAGTACCATAGATGTATTATTGTTGATTTCTGAGGGTCGAGGGGACGGGTCGTCACAAATATGATGGCGTGATGTCAAGCTGACGTTGTTTTGAGCCTTGATGTCGATTCAATTTCATCGAGCCTTGATTTCGACGTCGGGTTGACATCATCGAGCATTGATGTCGAGTTGACATCACCGAGCCTTGATTTCGAGTCAACGTCCTCTAACCTGATGGTGTTGATGTAATTAACAAGAAAACTGATTTATTTCTTTTGAAGATAATACTTTCCACCAACTTCCATTCTTTGTCTAATTTCTAATAGTTAGCAAGTTTTTTTACCATTTTCTTTTTAATAAAACTGCAATAGTTCAAATTTTATCTCTCTCAAATTATTTGCAAATCCTTTATTATTTATTATTATTTTAATATATAATAATTAAATTTTTCTAGCCTAATAAATACATAATTAATCAAAAACACTTGGGAAAAATCCCTAAAATTCACCCAAAATCGAAAATTACATTTATTTACCTTATAAAACTTAAGGGCAAAAATCATCACTTTATTATTTTTAATAATTAAAATGCCAAATAAATGTTCTCCTTAGGAAATTCATTAGACATTCCCATTTACTCGGAAAATTATGAAATTAAATACCCGTTTCCAAAATTATGTTTTACACAACATATCTAAAAATTAAGTCGTTTAGAAGTCACTTACTAACGTTTTTCCTTTAAACCCTATCATAAAAATTCCATAGAAATTCCAATAAACCATCATCAAAATTAAACAATGGTAAATCAACCATATTATCATCAACTAATTCGAAATCAACAAAAAATCTAAAAATTGACATGTAAAAATGAGACGGAAACCATTATTCACCATGATTTGATAAGGAGATTTGAGATTTGGGTTGTTGATTTGATTCCACTTAGCTTTTATTTCCTAGCTTTCTCCTCTTAAATCATTTAGAAATAGCGTCTACTTTGTTTATATTTGTATGAATGTGAATATGAATGTGGATATGAGGGTAGAAGAGGTTGTGTACGAAAATGAGGCTTATTCCTATTTTTCCCCTCTCATAAGTCCTCCTACCCATTTGTAAGTTAAATCAATCTTGTTTATTGATTAGTTAATGCCTAACTCAATTTAAAAACTTAAGTCTAATCCCCTTTTTACGCCGTACATTATTCTGTTTAATTTCTCTTATTAATTCTCTTGAATAATTTTAAACAAAAATTAGAGGTTTTATAAGCTCCCCTCTTTAAAGAATTTCATCCTCGAAATTCAGTAAGGACTACATAACAAGCATATCAAACATGCTTACATCCGTAACAACACTTAACAATAATACTATCCTATCTGACTTGCAAAAATTCTATATGACAAATAAGAACATACCATCAAAATAACTCAAGATAAATTTCTTTAATCCTATCCTCTGTCTCCCAAATGCAGTCTTCATTGTCACTACATTAGACTTTCACTAACTTGACTCTCTTATCCCTTAACTTCTCCTCATCTTTTGCTACAACACGAACTGGTTGTTTAACAATAGTCATATCTGATTCCATTCCTAAATCTTCTAATGCAGTCGGAGCAATAGTGGTTTCCGGATTATTTACACACTTCAGAAGATAAGAAACATAGAAATTATTATGAACTACTGCCAAATTGCTCGATAGCTCTATCGGACAAGCGAGTTTCCCGATCCTCTCAATGATTGGAAATGGACCAACATATCTCGGTGCTAATTTTCTGGTTTTTCCAAACCGATCACACCCTTCATCGGAGATACTTTAACCATGGTCTCCAACCGAGAACCTTTAATCCTTGCGCCTCTTATCTACGTAACTTTTCTACCTAAACCGAGATTCTTTCACCATGCTCGGATCAACTCAATCATTTTCGTGGATTCTTTCATAATACTTGGTCCAAGAGCCAATCTATCTCCAGTCTCCAACCAACATGCTGGTAATTTGCACGGCCTTGAGGAACAAAAGATTATCCCATTGTGTGTTGCCCCAGTTCCAACATAAACAATATTTAATCACACATAAACAAACAATATCCAACATACACATACTCAAACACCGATATATCACAACACATATCCAACACATTTCCATCAAATACAAATAATATCCAATATAAACAAATATGTGCATTAATACAAACAATATCCAAACATAAATATCCAAATACATCATCATCAGTACGAACATAAACAAATGTACACATTAACTAATTCCTTGCACACTCACTAGTTTCATCATCATCATCATAATAATTTGAAATGTTTACATATGGAAAATGTTGCAAAATGCATCAATGTGTTTGTAGAGTTTCTTCTCAAGCTTACCGATATGTAATTTTAAGCATTAGTTATCTTTTTCTGCATCACTACATTTAGCTCATCTTTCTAATGGTGATGTCTACCTAATGTTTTTGTTAATAATAATGAAATTTTTATTTTAACTATTGTTTTGTGTATTAGAACTATTACAGAAAAATACATTGGATGTTTTTATTTTTATTTTCCATATAAAGCAAAATCAAAAACCTTTAATTAATCTATATTTTAACTCAAATAAATTTGTTTAATTTATTGGAACAAAATAAATAATTTAACTTATATATTTATTCAAATTATTGAGTGATTTAATTTATATTTTTGTAATTTATTGAGCGATTTAATAAAATGTATAATTTAACCTATATATTTTTTATGCAGCAATAGGAAAAAATTCACTACGTTTTAAAAAGGCTGCTAAACCTTTTCAAAATGTTACGAAGAATGTTGTCTAAAAATATGTTGTAATAATTTTAGATTATATAATAGTATTGCCATTAACACAACTAAAAGTAAACATATCGCAACATTTTTACCTATGCCATGTTAAAGTTTTGTAGGATTTTTACTAATGTCTTGTTAAAGTTTATGTAGCAATTTAGAAGCGCAATAAAAAATTCATTGCTTTTGGAAAATGTTGTGTAACAACATATTAAAACTGGTTCAAACCATATATAGCAATTCATGAAACGCTGCCTAATTATATTCAACAGCGTTTAGAAATGCTGTAAAAAAATTTATAGTATTTTGACCTTTGAATTGTTGCAGTTTACACTGCATTTCTAAATATTAGAATTTCAAAAAAAAAACATTCGACCACTTCTAAAATGCAAATCAATCAATTTAAATAGCACTAATAGAAACATTTAGGAATTTGAGTGCATTAACATAATCAAATTTATACCAAGTTTATACACCAAACAGTTAATAGTTGTACATATTATTTCATAGGTAATGTTTTAAACATAAATGATAGCGAGATTCTGAAAATAAACCTATCAAAGTAGCAAAATTTCATGATCGTAGAGCTTTCCCTCTTTAAAAGCCCATGGCCTACAAGAAAAAACAGCTAAAACATTAACGTTAGTAAAAGATAGCAGACCTAGTATAAAATTCAAATTAGTAGTGGTGGTGGTGGTGGTAGCAGTAGTATTACTACTACTATTATTAGTTATATTATTACTACTATTAACTTTTATAAACTTGTTTAATTTTTATTAAACTTGGTTAATTTTTAATAAACCTTTTGTTAACTTCTAGAAACTTAGTTAACTTGGTTAACTTAGTCATATTCATAAAACTTAGTAAATTCTTAGAAACCTAACTTACTTAAATTTTTATAAACCATAATTAATTCTTTTTTAATTTTTTAATTTTTATATAAATTATTTAACTTAGTTAAATTTTACAAACCTTATTAGCTTAGTTAAATGTTTATAAACTTAGTTTACTTTTATAGAACTTTGTTTAATTTATGAACTTAATTAATATTTATAGATTTATTTATTTATTATAAAAATTAGTTGACTTAGTTAGTTAATTTTTAGAAATTTATTTGTTCTTTTATAAAACTTGACTAAGTTAATTTTTATAAAATTTAGTTACATTAACTAATTTTAAAAATATTAATTATTTTTTATAAACTTGGTTGACTTAATTAAATTTTTGTAAAACTTAATTAATTTAAAAAGCTCAGTTTAATTTTTATAAAACTCAATTAACTTAGTTAAAAAATTATAGAACTTAATCTTTATAAACTTATTTAATTTTTATAAAATTTAGTTAATTCTTTGTAAAAATTTATAAACATTGTTAATTTTTGAAAAATCTAACGAAACCTACTTTGCACGATTAGTTCTTTCCCGCATGCTCCAATTTAGTACACACGTATACATATATTACAATATAATCTTCATAATGCATATGACAAGCCTAACATTATATTTGTCATATATATTCTTAACTTCATGAGTTTTCCACAAAAATTCACTAACTTGATAGAGGAATGTACATCCACATCTACCTTCTCGATACTGATAAATGGGGTTCATAAAGGTTTTATCACTAGCACAAATGGGTTAAGGCAAGATGATCCGTTGTTCCCCTATTCGTTTACTGTTGCGATGGAATATTTTTAATTTACATACGAAGTTAGCTTGTCATAGAGGGAAGACACATACAATTTTATAAATTCCATCAAAAATTAGTCATTTACTATGCGCTAATGACTTGTTAACATGTCAAAATTTAATGAAAAGGCAGCTCAAAGTTTGAAAAGGGTCTTCAAAAAAGCTAGAAGAAGTGGTTGGACTGAAATAGAATGAGATAAAAACAAAATGTTATTTTAGCAAGTATGCTACAAGCAAGCAAACCATAGAAAATGTGAGAACCACTGTCATCTGATATGATTACAGATAGAGAACGTGGAAAACTGATTAGAAAAATAAAGGACAAACTTCAGGGTGGAGGTCTAAATGTTATCATTCAAAGGAAGAATTGAACTTGTGCACATTGTCATAACAGTAAAGGTTAGATTCAGGATGCAAACATTTAAAATCCCAGAGGCCTCTTGTAATAATGCGGGGTTTTGCTCATTTGATTCTAAATATATAATTAAATTTAAATAGTAAATAATTGATTTTTAAAGGTTTAACATTGAATTCAAATATATGGATTATTTAAAATCTTTGAATTGTGAATAAATATTTGAATAGCGATTCAAATATCAGGATTTTGAATTGAATATTCATTTAACCGATTTAATGGTCTTATTAAACTCATTTTACTTTTAAATAACAATAGTGAATTAATTTTATAAATTTATATGCAGAAATAAATGGTTCAAGTAAATTATGTAAAAATTTATTTTAAAGGTTCGATTTTTATTGTCATGTTTTATATTTATTTTATTTGATTTTTTTCATAATTTTTAATTTGAAAAATAATTAATTATTATTTGATGATTTATCGGTAAACGACAGTGTTTTTGCTATTTTATGGAATTTAATAACCACTATATATTATTATTATTTCACGTTGCTATTTAGAGTGCTCGTATCTTTGTTTTGTCGATCGAGGTCTGTATGCAAATAAAAATCTACATAGCAACTCCATAATCTCACGTTCTCTCTTCTCTTTTTGTCTATTGTCCTCCATTATAAACTGATCGAGCAAAAGAAAACCAACAACTTCTTTTAAAAAATCAATTTGTCCTTAAATACTCAGTCGAAAATTCTAAAACAAGTTTCTTTGAGTTCGTAAAGTCGAGATCTTCAAGTTGATAGTGGTTTGAATGAGTGCGGGGAAGTTGTTGATCGACAGTGGGAGACATAAGTCATAGATGAACTAGGGTTTGGAAATTCTTTTGATATAGGTGACAGGAGAGGAGATGGATGTTGGATTTGAGTTCGTAGGGTTAAATAGCATGTGTGGGATGAATTATGGAAGGTGCAGCATAGGGAATGAAAGCGATAGTTTTTGGCCATATGGGCCACGCCCAGGACAGATTTTGAGGTAGAGGGTCGGGTGCGAGGCAGAGGGTGGAACGCAGAGAGGCTGGAGCGTGGAGTACGATGCAAAAGTCAGTTTAGCATTTCGTTGATCATAGAAGGAGGAATCGATGGGGGAAGGAATAAGGTTTGGGTTTCTTGGATGCGGCATGTATAGCCAAGTTTTGAAGGGAGTTACTTTTGGAGAAGATAGGTTTAAAAATAATAGGGTAATTAGTTTATAATCATGTAATTAGTGTATTAAACTATTATTTAAAAATTGAAATCTAATAAATGGTATAACTCTTTCATACGAGGTCCAATCAAGAAGAAACTTTTTGCATTGCACATAATGGTGAATGTTATGCGATGTAACTGGTTTTGTTGAATTTGCAGCAACTAAAAATTTAGACTCGATTTAGTTCAAATCGAAACGCTTCGGCGCCAACTAGAATTTCGGTAAATATAACTCACCTCTTTGGATAAATCAGTACATATAGTGGATTAAATTTTACTATTTGTGTTTGGTTGAAATTATTGACTGATTGATAAGGATATCCGCTTTGAAAAGAAATTGGCGTTTAAAAGTGAAATACAGGAAAATATATTGAGAAATCCGGATTTCTCACCGTAGTGATTTTAAATTTCCAGTTACACACACACCTATTGATTTAATTTCAGTTGTAACTCTGTTATATAAATTGTAAATTGCTGAATTTTGATTATTTAGAACTATTAGTTATGACATTGTATGTTCAAAATTTAATCCTTGTAGTGATGAAAGTCAATAACAACATTGGTTAAGTGCTTTGGTGGTTATTGGCCTCAATTTAGTATTTCTAAAATACTATGAATAGCCATTTGGCTTGAAATTAGTTTTTGATTTGGAGAATGAATTTAAATCTAATCTTTGGGTTTTCTGGAATACTTTTATTTAAGCAGATTTTGAACTTCTCTATTTTTCTCCAACCATTCTATTTGTCTTTTCTAAATCATTTAGAAATGTTTTAAAGTTGTTTAATAATGTTTTGGAGTTAATTTATTTTATTAAAGTTGTTGAAAAGCAATTTATTATTTATTTATGACGTCTAAAGATTATTAATTTACCTGACTAATTATATTATAAATAATAAATTGATTTATAAAAGGAATTTCATTTAGTAAAAGTGTTATAAATGAAAATGGAGTTTTGGATTTATAAGATATTTTTTGTAAAGGCCTTATAAAGGATTTTTATAAAGGGATTTTAGGAAAGCTTTTAAAAACGTAATTTTAAAAGGGACTTTTGTAAAGGTGTTCTTTGAAAGAATAAAGTTTTGTAAATAGGTTTATAAATTTATAAAAGGAGTTTTATTAATAGTTCAATGGACTTATAAACGAGATTTATAATTTGATTTTTTTTAGATTTATAAAAGAGTTTTATAAATGACTTTGGAGAATTATAAAAGAGGAATTTATAATAGAAGATGAGATTGATTTTCAAAAATGACCTTTAAATAATTATGATGGTATGGAAACATCTTTCCACACTCAATACCAAATAGGAAATCTTTCTCAATTTTTGTAAATATACTTATACTGTTGAGATACGTATATAAATACATTTTCTAAGTAGTAAAAGTGTGGTGTTTTTGCAAATATACTTATACCGTTGAGATAAATATATAAAAACATTTTCTAAGTAGTGAAAGTGCAGTGTTATTATAAATATACTTATACCATTGAGTTAAGTATATGGATATTTTTTCGAGTATTGAAGGAAGTATAAAAGATTTATGAATATATCTTTGTAAAAGTATTTTGATAAAAGTATTTGCAAAGTAATTTTGATTCATGAAAGGATAAATTAAAGAGGTTTATAGCTACTTATATGCTTGACCAATGTTGGTTTCCCTATGGAAATAAATCCCCGATTTGATTGATGCTTGTTTGTCTATTTGATAGTTAAATAACCGACTATCAAACTCGGACAGTTTTAAACTATTGTTGTCGGTACGGAGAGACCAAGATCAGATATAATATTCAAAAATCACTTTAAAGTGGCATAAGCATTTGAATTGGAACATCTTGAAGATGATTGAATTATGCTATGGAGCTGTACTATTCTTTCTAAGGGTGATTTCAAAATAAAAGATGGTAATTGTTGAATGTTTGTTCGATCCCAGAATAACTTATATGGATGAATGATGACATTGCATTTTTGAGTGAGGACAATGTTAGCATTCCAAGTGGAATTACTATCTAAAAGGTAAAACGTAGCCTCTAGCCTCATCAACGGGTAAATGAATAAAGCAGGGACGTGCTGCAAGGCTATGTGGTCACTCCCATTAGGGTATAATCATTGCCATGTCTAGTGTCGATATTTATGTATGATTTGGGGTCCATTATGGTTGTCTATCAACCAAGGTGCAATCATATTATACGCTATCCAGTAAGGGATATGGCCGGTCCTGAGTAGCAGAAGTGCAACGTGTTGTAGCTTTCCGTACATTTTATCTAGAGGTGTACGAATTCAGTGGTTTGACCCTTACCGTTTCATGGTTGGAATTCATTCTCCATTACGAGCCATCAGACTTGATTGTATACCTATTATGCTAAAATTTAATTAATATTACAATTTTGGCTATATTCGATATTTATTTTAAACCATAGACATTACTACAATATCAGAGGATTTTCTATAGAAATGTTTTGGTTATTATAAGGTAAAAACTCTTTTGTGTTTATATGCAGCGTGGTCTTACGAGATACCATTATTTTAAAGGTTTTATAACATTAAAAATCAATTTAAGGTTTGCGTTCTCACACTGGTTTACTATACTGATCCGGGTATTAATTTATAATAATTCTCGGGTTAGACCGAACATATTTACATATTCATTTTGGATACTTGGAGTTTATGAAGATGAGCTGGATGCCTCCAAATCATACTCCCGTATATTTTATTTCCACTACATTCGTTATTTATGTTTATCAGCAATTGTGTGGATAGCTTGTTATAACTGTCCAGGTTATGATTGACTAGTTGACTTTGATTGATATATGTATAATAAAGTTTAAATTTTATTTTGTAAAGATATGTTGTAATTATATGTTACTCGTCATGATGTGAGATTCTGTTCTGTCTTCTCTTTCTTTTACTCAAGTAACATGTCTTTTCGGCACTTGGAAGTTCGGCATGTGAATACCGTAGATGTATTAGTGTCGACTTTTAAGGGTCAAAAAGGTAGGTCGTTACAATGTCCTATTAGAGCTTAGGTTGAGCGAACACTGAGGCTATGGTTGGGTTAACTCATTTGATATAGGGTAAGTGAGACCATAGGATTAGTTTTAGTGTATATATATAAGCACGTATTTGTTAGTGCTATAAAAATATTATATATTGCATTGATTTATCGGTTGGGTGGTTTATGAACTCTGGTCGATATAGAAAGAATAACTGTATCGGTATGTGTTTCTAAACTCTAAAACAAGGTAAAATAACATAGTATTGTTATGGAAAAGTGGGTAAATGAAATAATTTTACCTAAATTATATTTTATATATAAAAGAATAATTTTTTAGAAATTATTATAGTTATATATGGTGTGTTTGGTTGTTAGAGTGATGATATTCATCATTTTGTTTATTGTTGTGCTCAGATAGTTTATGATCATTTATTGTTAGGTTGAATTAAATACGAACACCTTGTGAATTCAATGTAATAATACAGTATTTCAGCGCTCTAATATGGGAATATTTAATTAATTTTAAATATTCAAATAATGGTTCTAATTATTAAAATAAAACTCTTTTAAATGATGAATAATGATGGTAAAATAGTTTTCTTAATTTGTTTACAAAATTATATAGTTTGAAGATGAATTGAAAATGTGATTGGAATTCGTTATCCGAATTTTTGACTTTTCACCCGCTGAAAGTTATCGGAAACAATGTAAACTCTATTGTATAATTATACTCATTCATTTTTAAATGAAATTAGGATATGGTTTTTTATGTATGCATTACTTAAGTAATATAAAAAGTGGATGTGATGTTTTATGGAATTATAAAATTAAAGAATTTATAACATGCCTTATGAAACACATAGAAACATAAGGTACATTAGGTGTCATTCATGTTGGCATAGAAAATATGGGAAGGGGACATGTTGGGGGCATTAGCAAGGAGGGAGGAAGCATGCTTGGTGATGTGGCCAAATATTTTTGAGTGCAAAAGTACTAATGGTGTTTTGGTAATTAGTTTAAGTGGATTCATATAAAATCATAATTCCTTATTTTCTTTTCTCATTTTCATTTTTTTTTCATTTCAACTTAACTTCCTCCTTCCTTAAGCTCTTTTCATGGCTTTATCTTATTTCTTAAATTTTAAAATTCATAACTTTATCTTTCCAAGTTCACGAAATAATTGTATAAAGCAACCTTCTTTCCCTCCTACATCCCTTTTCTTCCAAAATCAAACCCTCACCTCCCTCTTCTTAACATGGCCGAACCATAAGGGCCCTAGGTCGAACCTTACTCTTCATGGCCGAACCATCTGTCCATTTTAAGGCCACCAAATTTTCACTTTTCCAAGCTAAAAGCATGGATCTAGGTCCTATTCTAATTATAGTGGAAGTTCGGTTAGTTCAGATAGCTTTTGTTGAGAAACTAACTCCTTTTATTTAAAGTTTCCACCTTTAAATTATGTTTTATACTTTGTTGCTAAATCATAGCTCTATTGGTTGATTATGATATTGGATTGTATGTGTTTGATGTGCTTTGATGTATGTTGGTTATGACTTGGTTTAAGTATGAAATGTTTTTAAGTTGTTTAAATATTGCTTGATAATGTTTTGGAGTTAATAAATTATTTTATTAATGTTGTTGAAAAGTATTTTCTTATTTATTTATGATGTTTAAAGATTATCAATTTACCTGATTAATTATATCATAAACAATAAATTGATTTATAAAAGGAAATTCATTTAATAAAAGAGTTATAAATGAAAATGGAGTTTTGGATTTATAAAAGATTTTATAAAGGCTTTACAAATGGATTTTAGAAATAATTTTTTCCAATTTTTTTTTTTAAAAGGGATTTTTATAAAGGAGTTCTATTAAAGAATAAAGTTTTACAATTGGGTTTATAGATTTATAAGTGCAGTTTTATAAATAGTTTTATGGATTTATAAAAGAGATTTATAATTAGTTTTAGAGATTTATAAAAGAGTTTTATAAATTATTTTGAAGATTTATAAAAGTGGAATTTATAACAGAAGATGAGATTGATTTTCAAAAATGATCTTTAAATAATTATGGTGGTATGGAAACATCTTTCCATACTCAATATCAAATAGGAAATCTTTCTCGGTTTTTGTAAATATATTTATACCATCGAGATAAGTATATAAAAACATTTTCTAAGTAGTATAAGTGTAGTGTTTTTGTAAATATACTTATACCGTTGAGATAAGTATATAAAAACATTTTCTAAGTAGTGAAAGTGTAGTGTTTTTGTGAACATACTTATACCATTGAGATAAGTATATGGATATTTTTTCGAGTATTGAATGAAGTATAAAGGTTTGTGAATATATCTTTGTAAAAGTATTTTAATAAATGTATTTGCAAAGCAATTTTAATTCATGAAAGGATGAATTAAAGAGGTTTACGGCTACTTATGTGCTTAACCAATGTTGGTTTCCCTATGAAAATGGATCCTCGATTTGACCGATGCTTGTTTGTCTCTTTGATAGTTAAATAACCGAATATCAAACCTATCCAGCTTTAAACTATCGTTGTTGGTTCGAAGAGACAGGGATCAGAATTGTTATCTGAAAACCACTTCGAACCGGCACAAGCATTAGCATTGGAACATCTTGAAGATGATTGAAGTATGCTATGGAGCTATACTATTCTTCCTGAGGGTGATTTCAAAATGGAAGATAGTAACTGTAAAATATTTGTTTGATCCCGGAACAACTTGTATGGATGAACGCTGACATTGCATTTCTGACTGGAGGGCAGTGTTAGCATTCCATGTGGAATTGCTATCTAAAGGGTAAAACGTAGCCTCTAGCATCATCAACAGGTAAATGAATAAAGCAGGGACGTATCGTAGGGCTATGTGGGTCGCTCCCATTGGCGTATGATCGTCCCATATCTAGTGTCGATATTTATGTATGCTGCGGGGCTTATTATGGCTGTTTATCAACCAAAGGGTGATCATATTCAATGTTATTCCGTAAGGGATAGGACCGGTCCTGAGTAGAAGATGTGCAACGTGTTGTAGCGTCCCATACATTTTATCTAGACGTATACAGATTTGGTGGGTAGATCCTTACCGTTTCATAGTTGGAATCAATTCTCCTATACGAGCTTTCCAACTTGATTATATACCTATTATGATGGAATTTGACTAATGTAACAATTTCGACTATGTTCAATATTTAATTTAAACCACGGATATTATTATAATATCATAGAATTTTCTATAGAAATGTTTTGGTTATCGTAAGGTAAATACATGTCCGTGTTTATGTGCGTCATGGTCTTATGAGATACCTTTTTTTAAAGGTTTTATAACATAAAGATCCATTTAAGGTGTGTTTTCTCACACTTGTTTGCTAGACTAATCCGGTTGTTATTTTATTATAATGCTCGTATCAGACCGAGAATATTTACAAATTCAGTTTGGATACTTGAAACTTCAAAAGACGAGCCGGATGCCTCCAATAGACAAACAAGCATGGGAGACTCACGTATATTATAATACTAGACTCACGTATATTTTATTTTCTCTGCATTGGTTGTTTATGTTTATCAGCATTTGTGAGGACAAGCTGTCATAACTGTCTAGGTTGTTTATTGATTAGTTGACTCTAATCGGTATATTTATAATAAAGTTCAAATTTTCATCTATAAAGATATGTTGTATATTATATGTTACTCGTCACGATATCAGATTATGTTATGTCTTTTTTTTTTTCTTTTTCCCCAACAAAATGCCTTTCTGGCACTTGGAAGCTCGACACATGAATACCGTGGATGTGTTAGTATCGACTTTTAAGGGTCGAAAAGGTGGATCGTTACACCTCTGTTGAAAAAATGAGTTCAGCATGTACAAATTTTATATGGAAAAGGGGACTACATAAAGTGAGCCATGACAAACTATGTAGAACTAAAAGTGAAGGTGGTGTGGGTCTAAAAACTTGAAAGACTTGAAGAAATCTAGTGCTTTGAGATTAGGTTAGAAAGTAATAATTGCAAAAAACTTATATAGACTACAAGGATAAGGAACAATATTTAAAAGGTAATTTTTGGAATGTAAGAGCTGATAACAATGCATCTGTAAATTGGAAAGCCATTCTGAAAAACACAGATGCATTAGAAAAACAATTTGAAAAGCAATTTTCTTAAGGTAATGAAACAAGCTTATGATTTGGCCCTTAGATGGAAGGGAAAAGTATAGTGAATAGACTGGGATGTGATACATTCTCTTCTTATAGAGGGACAGATCAAATAGTAAGAACAAAAATGAAGGGGAACTCATGGAGGATTGAGAACAACATAATTATACACCAGTTCAAAGAGCAAGTAAAATGCATTCTGATAGAGTATGGGAGCGGAAACCTACAGGTAAAGAATACAGAGAAAAAACTGCATGGGAACGGACTAGGATCAAGCATCCTATTCTAGAATGGGCTAAGATTGTATGGGATAAATCAAGCATACCAAAAATGGTATTTACAACATATAAAGCAGCCTTAAGGAGATTTGCAACTAAAAACAGATTAATGAAATGGGGTGTGACTAATGGAAAAGAACCATATTTTGTGCATAAAGCAAGAAGAGAGCCACGTTCACTTATTTTTTGAATGTGAATTTAGTAGATCTAAGTGGTAGAGCATAAAATTGAAGCTAACAAATGACAGTTCAGTCGAAGAATTAAAAAAGATTTTTATACTTGAAGCAAGTCGGATCTGACGTCCAAAGTGACCAACATAGCAGCAACGTCTGTAGTGCGGCACGCATGGAAGGAGGGCGATAGTAGATGTTTCAGAAACACAAAGAAAAGAGCAAAATAAGTTTATAACATGATTAAAATTGACATGCAGAGATTAAAAGGAGAAATGGTTGCTGAAGTCAAGAGAGAAGACTTTGAGGCACCGATGAAGCGGGATCTATGGCTACCAAGCAGTAAATGTCAAAACTTTGAGCTGCCATGGATATTTTTGTTTTAGATCTAAGTAAGTGGATATCATGTTTTCTTCCTCAACAGTGTTTGCTGGCATGTGTTTCTCCATTCTTAGAATGAATCTCTTTTTCACACTCTCCAAATAGCCTCACTGTAATTCTTCTTAATGTTTACTAGTATGAAGCCTGTGCACGGATGTGAATTTTGTCTTGTTTTTAAATTCTTAAGGTACCTGTTACACAATTGAAAAGTTATTAGGTGTAAAAGTTGTAACTAATAAGTAATCACACTTGCATATATGCAGGACCGGCCCTGAAAATTGGGTTGCTCGAGGAGATTACCATTTTGGTTGCTCTTAACTAGAAAATTTGAAGACAAATTAATAAAGATCATCCATTTTTCAATTCATAAAGCTTCAAAAAAGATAAGCGTACAACTTTAAATAAATCAAATCAATGCTATATATTATATCTTGATTAAAATATTTAAGCTTACTGATTTTTTATGTACTAAAAATTACAGTTATAATTTTTCAATATTAAAAATAAACACATACTAAAATTAACTAATGCTAAGTTGTAAAGTGAAACAAACTAACATGAATGAACTATTGTACTTTTACCCTTTTTCCCCTTTTCCTTTTTTTGTTTTAACGTTTTTGTTTTTGTGGCTTAAGACTTAATTACAGTTTTTGCTATGTGGTTGCCCTGCAAAGAGGGGTTGCCCAATTCCATTGCCTTAGTTGCCTAGACTAAGGACCGGGCTTGCATATATGCAAACTCATAATCGAAATAAGAATTCAATCTACATGCGTAAATTGATAACTTAAAGAACTATTTTAATAATAAAGTTAATTAATTACTTTCTATGTAGCTTTCATAATTACATCCCACTTTCATAATTCATGCCACTTCCCTTGCCAGGTCATGCCTTCCAATTTGCTTGTACACATTTTCACGCTTTCACTATCCCGTACATAATTCTTGATTTCCTGTAGCACATATTTTCATGTCTGCACATATTCATCAACAGGCATGCATCCATATTTCCCTATATCTGCATGCTCTATCACTATGCACCGCTGTTGCACCACCCAATGACTGCTCCTAAATGCCGCCGTCAGCACCGCACTCCGCCTATCACCATCCGGCACCTGACCCCAGCCACTGCCTCCAACTTGCTGCTTACGGTAGTTTACTTCCTTTTTTCTTTCTGCTAACTGGGCTTGTTTGTGCTGTCTAACGACCCAGCCCGCCACTGCCGAATTCGGCTACCAACATCAGCAATGAAGAAGGTAGCATCTATTTTTATTTTTACTAGATTCATGTGCAATGCCTAGAAACTTACCAAACTTGATGACTATGTGAGATGATATATTAAACACGTTCTAATTGTTTTAATTTGTCACACATCATCAAAAATACATTAATTGTCAGTTGTATGTAAGCTAAGGGATGAAGAAGGAAGTTGTTCTAATAACATCTAATTTAGTTGAGATGATGCTGGAAAGTTTAATGATGCGGCCCATAAACGAATGATATGCAAATTGAGAGACAAATAATTTCTCTATGAAGATTTTAGGGGTGTTTTAGGAAATTCAAACGTGCACAAAAGGACCTCGCTTGCTAGCTTGATTTGACCCTGCTAGCTGAAAAACCCTAGCTTCCTCAATGTCAATAAATATTCATCCCAGCTACCTCCAGAATGAAACTTCCATAGTTTGAATGGACTCTTTTTCTTTACTCGAATTTTCTTTTATACAGGAAAATGCTTGCTTTCTACTCTCTTATGCCAACAACGGATTTTGACATGGATTCCAGCCCGGTCAACGCCGGAATTGGAATGCAATGGCCGAAGCTCTAGCATGTCGATCAAAATCTCGAACCTTAATCCTCACTTGAAATCTTGTTGTAAGTAAACTGACAAATCATCATATCAGCAAAAAAGGGGAAAATGCAAATACAGTGCATGGGGACATACAATCATTGGTAGAATATAGTCTGACGGACAGAGCACAAGGGTTACAATCAAGTCTTCTAAGGGGGACTCGATGAAACATGATCCGCCCTGTTCCACTTGGACCTGCTTCGCCTTCCATTCCATCACACTGCTAATAACATTCAGACCAGCCTCTTTTGGTGTAGTTATCACTACCTTTCCTTTAACCTTTCCATCCACATTTTCTTCCACATTATTCACATTGTTACCGTTATCATAGTTATCATAGTTTCTATTTTGTAAGTAATCCTCCTTGAATCAACATCTCTAGTAGTTCATTGACCATTTCCAACGTAATCTTCTCTTCTTCATCCCCAATAACGTTGTTGTTACTTACGGCATGATCAGGTTCTTCCCCCACATCAATGATATCGTCCGTTGTGTCAAAAATTATATCATCTCCTTGTATAACATCATTGCTGTTTTTTCTGTTTTCTCTGTTACTTTCAACGACCTGAGCTGCATTATTGTTACATTCAAAGGTTTGCTTTCACCATTGGGCCATGCATAGAAATCAGGGTAGTCTGAGTCAACAGGAGCATGCCAATTGTCGGATGGGTCGAGAGGATCGAGGCATGGGAGGACTTGCAATAGAAGAACTATGATGAATGAAAGAGGGATTTGCAGGGGAAATGAGGGAAAGGAGGCCGTGAAAATTATTAGGAGTCCACTTTCAAATTTTATCAGTATGTAGCGTTTGCTTACTAACATTGTGACTGTATTCTTAAGCAAGTTCATAGTAAATCTACTACTGTCCAACCTTCCCATAAATTTATTAAATAGTTAAATGAAACAAACTGGAGTGGGGACTTAGTCTGTGAGCTCTACTCAGTAACATGATTGAACATTGTGCTATTATATAATTAAAACTATTTGGTTCGGTACATTTTTTGTTGGTCCGGAAGTATTTTTGCTGTTGAAACCCAGATACATTTTTATTTATTTACTTTTTCCTTTTTGAAGAGCATTTATTAAGTAAAGGGTTTGATTCCAAATGAATTTCAAGATAGCAATCAAACTATAAAGAAATTATGATAAGTACTTGGAGTGAGTGAACACCTTTTCTAGACAAAAATATATATTTATCTTCTTACCCTATTTTTTTTCTTCTGATAACTCTGTTGAAAATTAAACTTGACTTTGGGCTAGATTATTGGACTTAATTTGGGTCACAAACAAAGAAGTAAAGCTAAAAAGGAATTTTAGAGAAAGTTAGAAAGAAACATCTAAATAGAATTATCTAGATATATGTTGTTATGGTAGAAGAGGTTCTAGAATTTTCCATTCTCAAATTGTAATAAAATAACTAGAATCTAGAGTTTTCTTGTCTAAAGATATTTTGTATGAAAGTTATAGAAAACTCTAGAGAATATTTGTATACCGTAGGATCAAACATTTCTCCACCGTTCATTTGAGATGTGAATTACTATAAATAAGAGTGGTGTATCTCAATTGCAAGCAAGCAAAAAAAATAAAATTGTAAGCAATAATTTATAATAAAGTACAACATTCTCCTTTAAAATCGATCTCTTATTTCACACTTGCTATCCAATTAATCTTCAACTTGAAAATTTTCTAATATTGGTATCAGAGCGAGGTTCTTAGTCAAGAAAATATGGCAAGCGGCATGACACCATTTCAATTTCCATTGCTAAAGAAGGAGTACTATGATAATTGGAGTATTTGCATGAAGGCGTTGCTCGGTTCACAAGATGTGTGAGATATTGTTGAAAATGGGTATATTGAACTCGTCGATATCACCACTTTATCCCAAACACAAAAGGATAATTTGAAGGATTCAAGAAAGAAGGATCGTAAGGCTCTTACTATCATTCATCAAGACTTGAATGAATCTATGTTTGAGAAGGTAGCAAGTGCGCAAAGTAGTAAGGAAGCATGTGAGATTTTGGAGAATGCATTCAAAGGCATCGATAAAGTGAAGAAGATAAGACTACAAACTATGCGAGGTGAGTTTAAAGCTTTACATATGAAATCAACCGATTCGATTGATGATTATTTTTCACGAGTTTTGGCATTAGTAAATCAAATGAAAAGATATGGTGAAAAATTGGAGGACTCTAGAGTGGTCGAGAAAATTCTACGATCTTTAGATTCAAAATTCGATTACATAGTTGTAGCTACTGAAGAATCTAAAGATCTAGAATCCATGACCGTTGATCAACTCATGAGATCAACTCAAATGGTGCACGGAATATGGCACGGAGTATGTTGAAAAGTTAGCTAATCGCTCTCCAACTCGAAGTGTGTGGAACAAAACTCCCAAAGAAGCTTGATGTGGAAGAAAACCATGTACAACACATTTGAGAGTATTCGAAAGCCTAACATATGCCCATGTGCCGGACCAAAAGCGTTCCAAATTGGATGATAAAAGTGAAAAATATATATTCATTGGCTATGACTCAAGGTCAAAAGGTATAAGTTATATAATCCTATAAATGGAAAAGTTGTTGTTAGTCGAGATGTGGAGTTTGATGAAGAAAACACTTGGGATTGGAGCACACAAGAAGATGATTATAATTTCCTTCCCTTTTACGAAGAAGAAGAAAGCAGTGATGTGCAAGAAGAGCCGACTTGTCCAACACCGTCATCTTCATCAAGCACTCATCAAGAAACTCCATAAGAAGAAAGCTCAAGTGAAAGGATGTCGCGCATGAGATCTTTACAAGAACTATACGAGGTAACACCACTTTGTGATAATATTACTTTATTTTGTCTTTTTGCAAATTGTGAGCCAATAAATTTCGAAGAAGCAAAACAAGACAAAAGATGGAGGAGTGTTATGGATGAAGAAATTAAAGCTATTGTGAAAAATGATACATCAGATGGCTGATTTACCTAAAGGGCGCAAAGCTATTGAAATAAAATGGGTATACAAAGTAAAGAAGAACGCTAAAGGAGAAGTTGAAAGGTACAAAGCTAGATTGGTAGCCAAAGGATACAACCAAAGAGCAGGTATAGATTATGACGAGTTATTTGCTCCTGTTGCCCGTTTAGAAACTATAAGATTATTAATTTCTTTAGCGGCTCAAAACAAATGGAAAATATATCAAATGGATGTGAAATCAGCTTTCTTGAATGGTACTATAGAAGAAGAAGTTTATTTGGAGCAACCACTTGGTTATAAAATTAAAGGACATGAAAGTAAAGTTTTAAAATTAAAAAAGGTACTTTATGGTTTGAAACAATCCCCTAGAGCATGGAATACTAGAATTGATAAATATTTTCTAGAAAATAACTTTATAAAATGCCCCCATGAACATGCTCTTTACATAAAGACAAATCAAAGTGGAGATATCTTGATTCTATGTTTGTATGTGGATGACTTAATCTTTATCGGAAATAATCCAAAAGCATTTGAAGATTTTATGAAGGAGATGAGTTTAAAGTCTGAGATAACCGATATTGGACTCATGTCATATTATCTTGGTATCCAAGTGATTCAAAGCGAGCACGGCATATTTATTTCACAAGAAGCATTTGCAAAGGAAATAATGAAGAAATTTAAGATGGATGGAAGTAAACCAGTTAATACCCCAATAGAATGTGGAACAAAGCTCTCAAAATATACCAAAGAAGAAGATGTGGATCCCACACTATTCAAGAGTCTGGTTGGTAGCTTAAGATACCTCACATGCACAAGACCCGATATACTTTATGGTGTTGGACTCATTAGCCGCTATATGGAAGCTCCTACAACATCATATTTGAAGACTGCAAAAAGGATTCTTCGATACATTAAAGGTACCATTGATTTTGGTTTGTTATACTCAAGTTCTAATAATTTCAAGTTAATTGGTTACAGTGACAGCGATTGGGCTGGAGATGTTGATGATCGTAAAAGTACGACTGGATTTGTCTTCTTCATGGGTGATAACAGCCTTCACCTGGAGCTCAAAAAAGCAACCAATTGTGACGCTTTCCACTTGTGAAGCTGAGTATGTTGCTGCTTCAACTTGTGTTCGTCATGCTATTTGGCTTCGAGATCTATTGATGGAGTTACATATACCACAACACAATGCAAAAGAAATTTACATGGATAATAAGTCAGCTATCGCTCTAGCCAAGAATCCCGTCTTCCATGAACGAAGTTCACACATCGATACACGTTATCACTTTATTCGAGAGCGGATTGCAAAAAAGGAAGTACAAGCAAATTTTATTAACTCAAAAGAACAAGTAGTAGACATTTTTACAAAGGCAATAAAAAATGATGACTTTCAAAGACTGCGGAAGATGCTTGGGTGACAAAGTCAAGTTTACGCGAGGATGTTGAAAATTAAACTTGACTTTGGGCTTGATTATTGGACTTAATTTGGGCCACAAACAAAGAAGTAAAGCTAAAAGAGAATTCTAGAGAAAGTTAGAAAGAAACATCAAGATAGAATTATCTAGATATATGTTGTCATGGTAGAAGAGGTTCTAGAATTTTCCATTCTCAAATTGTAATAAAATAACTAGAATCTAGAGTTTTCTTGTCTAAAGATATTTTGTATGAAAGTTATAGAAAACTCTAGAGAATAGTTGTATACCGTAGGATCAAACACATCTCCACGGTTCATTTGAGATGTGAATTACTATAAATAGGAGTGGTGTATCTCAATTGCAAGCAAGCAAAAAAAATTATAAGCAAAAGTTTGTAATAAAGTACAACTTTCTCCTTTAAAATCAATCTCTCATTTCACACTTGCTATCCAATTAATCTTCAACTTGAAAAATTTCTAACAAACTCAACAATCAAATCTGCATTCATCGTCTTTTTGAGCAACAACTCAATCTAAGGTTGAGTTCCACTTGGAGTTATAGATCAAAAGGAAGAGTATAACTATTTATCATGGATTCTAGGATGACCATAAGACAGTACTTTAATGATAAAGCATAAGCATCTACTACAAAAAAACACTTTTGATATAGTGATTTTACTACGATTTGATTAAGTAAACTAAATATATGCAACTGCACCCATAATTATCAAAGTAATTGCTAACTTAAAGATGGATGTAACTGTTGGAGTTCATTCAACAATTGAGCGATATATCAACTGAATTATTAAGAAATAGTGAATTGCCCAAGAAACTGGTGGTCTTTGCAACATTTAATCAATTTATAAACACCTAGCCCCATCTTTTGGACGAAAACAGAGATGATAATGCTATGGTATATATTTAATCCACTTTTAATGTTAATATAAATAAATTAACATTTTAATAGGACTATTAGTGCATCAGTGATTATGAGTTGAACATCGAATAGTATATTGACAACTATATTACTATATTACTGGTGAGATTATTGTGGAAGACTAGAAGTAAATGATGATACTTTGCTATATTACTATAAGCATGGAAACTTCCCACACTTCGATAATAAAACTTAAAGGTAAGCATGCAACGAAAAACTTATTAGCCTTTTATTTTAGAGATGAACGACATGTGACTAATGCACAATTAGTTGTTGGCTCTACAAATGAGTTTCTGATGTAATTTCTAAAGCATAACTGCTTTAAGAAAAACCAAATAATTTTTTTAACTAATCCATTATTTGGTAACTATGGAAATTGGAGAAGAATCTGTTTGGATAATAAATTTGTACCGGAGTACCCACGTACTTGGGTAAGAAGCCTTAAAAAAATCACACGCGGTGGAGAATGGTGCTAATGTCGAGTGAGGCACGACTGCTATGCAGTGGTGGAAGATTGAGATGCGACTGCTATGTGCTGATGATGATGTCGTCCAGGCGAGGCACAACTGCTACATGGAAATGCGATGAATGATATATTGATGAAGAAGAGTTTGGGGAAAAATAGCGTGATACGAGGTGGAAGGTGACGGGAGGGGAAAATGAGGTTTAGAATTAAGTGGGAAACAAATTTTTTGAGAAAAGTAGAATTGAATTTGCAGAAGAATGTAGGCGCATTTTGGAGGAAGGACCATAGATAGAGAAAAAGTTGTAATTTATTTGTATTTCCCTATGTATTGAAATACATAAAACAACATTTTACATAAAAACTCTATAACCAAGTGGTGTAAAAAGTAATTTTTCTTGTAGTATTAATTTATTTGGCGACTTACCTTATACATTTGCTTAACTTATTGAGGAATTTAACAAAACGTATAATTTAAATTATATATTTGTTTATTTTACTAAGTAATTTAACTTATATATTTATCTAATTTACCGACTGATTTAACAAAATGTATAGTTTAACTTACTTATTTGTATGCATATTTAGTTTGTGAATTAAAGTATAAACATATATGTGTATCTTGATAAAAGATATTATCATGGTAATCGTGTGTGTGATTGTATGTGTATCAATGTTATTGTGTGCATGAATGTGTATGTACGATTGTTTTTTATATTAAAATAAGTAACTACCCACCCTGATCATTCCTTCTTTAAATATCAATCGTTGGATGGAGAAAGAGTTCATCTTAAACACACTGGTGGATGGACTGGTAACATTGTTAGGTGCATCGTCTAAATAAAAGAAGACATTATATGTGCATCAAACTCAGCAAAGCGGGTTCCATCATGATCAGACGAGGATCCACTACGGATCTGTCTATGACCTCGACCAGACATATCTGTTATAATGAAACATATACAGGTATGTATACGACATAATAATGGATAGGTAACATGTGTTTTACAATGACATTCATCTGGAGTAGCAATTAGAACAAATGATTTCAAGGTGTATGCAATATAATAATGGATATGTAACTTCACTTGATAAAAAAATAATGTAACTGATTTTGATTCAAGGTGTATATGCCTAAAATTAAAAAAAAAGTACATTTAGTCGTCACAACATGCACACATAAACCTTCAAAATTGATAGTTAAAAATAAAGAAAAATAAAATAACGTTCATATATAAAAGAAGTCTTATAATCTATTATACATATGCTATCAATTGTCAACATGATTATTAATATCATAATTTACAATAACATCCTCATATTCGTGTTCATTGACTTCATTATCATCATCAAGCTCAACATCTTTATCTAATTCAACTCTACCAAATACTTCATTGTTAAGTGGTTATATATCATTGGCATCTTCTGTTATTTTAAGTATTTCGATGTCTTCGAGATCATTTGGGTACAGTTGACCGCCATTAATGATCATGTCCCTATTGAATGATCATCTTCGTTTTGTTTTAACGATAACATACCAGTTTTCATTGTTGTTCACTATGCATAACAAATTTATGTTGCTTGCATATTTAGCACAAATGGATCATTTCCCTTAAATCGCCTTTTGTGGTTTACCTTGATAAGAAGATAATCTTTATGTATATGACATACTCCTACATCTAAAGTAGCATCAAACCACTCACATTTGAATATGAAAATTTTATGCTCAAGTATTGCCAAATAAGCGAGTTCAAGTATTTCCTATTACACTCCGCAATAATCATGTAAATCATTACCATGTTGATTGCCTTTAACACATACCCTAGTGTTGTAAGTCATTTTACTGACTTCAAACTCTGTTATATGTTAAATTTAAAGCTGTTTACATACACAACTAGGCATTCTCTATATTTCGTCAACGGACCTAACGGACCTAAAAAAATTACTTCATTTATCGGTTTAATCAAATTAACCAAACTTTTATTATATTATCAAAATTATTAATGTTATAAAGAATTTTTTAAATTAGTTTAGTGCTCTAAATAATTTTTATTTATCATATATGTGTCAAAATTATTATTAAAAATCATAAGAATACTTTAATTGTTATATTTATGTTTTAGTTTAAAGTATAATTAATATTCTAAACATAAAATGTGAATCATTTTTAGTTCGGTTAGATTGGGTAACCAAAAAAAATAAAGTCTTAATTCCTAATCATATCAGAACAAACATTGCATAGTCTACAGAAAAGTACTAAAAAATATGGAGCTTCTTCAATAATATATGGTTGACATAAACGTTTGAATTTTCTTTCTCCTTTGTTTTAAGGTGACACGAATACCATCATATGAAAATGTTTAAAAATTATCAATTATATGAAAAAGAATATAAATCCTATTTTTATTGTACGTACCTCCCAAAAGGATACATCCATCCATATTGCAATGGTCCGAGCATTAAAGATTTAGTTGGTCGATGTACGTGTAGATGTCATATGCAATTGAAATTTCCAAAAGGAAATATTTTCTCTAATTTACATAACATTTTGGATATATCTATTTCCACTTTCTCTAAATTAGTTTTATTATGTTCAGTTGGGTACAACTTTTTATAGAACAAACTAAGCTCGATAATAGGCATCCGACCTTCATGGTAATAGCTTCATAAATGCCATTAGGGAAAATGCCTCTAAAATTGTATGATAATTAATCGTGACTTTTGATGCCCGACATTTGGAGATCATACCAACGCATCTTTTCATGTTCGAATCCATTCCATATGAAGCCTCAAATTTTGGACCCACTCCAATAGTTTTTATCAACATTTTGGACCCAGCCCAACAGTTTTTGTCAACATTCATTTTTAAGTTTAATTAAGATGATTATAGTATAATGCAGTATCCTTCCTTGTCTTCTAAGATCCTTTATTTTTCTTTCACGTTCATCTCATGTTAAAGAAGTTCTCGAACATGTTTTTCTTATTATGCATTATGTCTACATCGTGTCAAAGTTTTTGAATTTTCCAATAAGGTAACTGCCAAAATATACTTTATTTGCACCAATTATGATACTCTCCTTTACCAGGAGTTTTACGCTCTTTTCCTATCATGTGTATTTTAGGTAATCTTGCACGAGACTCGTACGCTTTTTGTTACTAAAATTGGTTGGTGGCTCAAAAGTAAAAGTTGTATTTATCTCAATTTTTTCTTATCAAATTTAAAATGACTGTTTACATGCAAAAAAACGATGATGTTGATCCCACCAACATTGTTTGCCACCATTTGTAAGTCAAAATTATTTTGTCTATTCCATGCAAACAAGTTAAGTGAATGTTCTACTAGTACTTTGTCCAGAAAGCATCCCATACATAGGAAAATCGTTTATCTTCCACAATAATTAAGCAAATATTCTAGGGTTTATTTTCTAAGACATTTCACATAACAACACCTTCTGCCCATGTCTTTTTCAACTCAACCACCAAAAGCTGCAAGTACATGTATATCTCGTTTTTTGAATTTTAAGGTCTAGGAATAATTACAGGTAGAAACATGTGTGGGTTCTCCATGCACAGCCATGGAGGGATATTGTAAGGTGTTATAATAACTTGTCACATTGAATAAGGCTTGCCAAATGAAGCAAATGGCACAAAACCGTCCGTACATAAACCAAATTGAACACTATGTAATCCTTTAGCAAAATCAAGATACATTATATCAAAATGTTTCCAAGCTTCACCATCTGAAGGATGACATAAAACACTTTCGTCTCGTTATCATTTACTATGCCATCGCATGTGTTTTGCGATAGTAGTTGTTATCGCGCCTTTTGGCAAGGCCGTGATATCATGTATTTAACCCAATGGATCTCATAGTCATCAAAGCAAGAAGCCCAAAGAGATGATTATTAGGTTCAAAGATCAAATATATTCAAGAACATGGACTATAATCGAGTGGATTCGGACAAATGACACTTTGGAATTGGCTAATATGAAATTGACACTTCCCCTAGGCAAGGAATCGAATCAATATGACGGAGTACAGATCCGATCAGGTCAATATCATTATGTATCACTCGGATTGCCAATCCAACTCAATGATGATCGCTCAATAACTCAACAAATATTGGAAGAATTATTAAATGACTAAGGAAACATAGAGCAATAGAAGAGAGGGACCTATTATGGGAATCATTGACCCCATGGTCGAGACCTTGACCGATCAGTGCCGATCCATATAGGGATTGGGGCGATCACTCCAAATGACCCAAATGGATCCCATTTTTCTGGATCGGTCCATCTTGGCTTTACTCTTTTGCATACGAATTTTCAGTTGGATATTTTGCACGTCTTCTCCTACAAATACATGATCATTGGCTTATACAAGAGATCTTCTTTCTTGCTCTCTTTATCTTCTTCCATAGGCGATACTCTGCCGTTTTGATTCTTGATTTTTATGGATTGTAATTGTTATCAATAGTATAAATCAATAAAAGGAAAAGCTTTTGGAGTGGATGTAGGCTAGAATACGTCGAACCACTATAAATTCTCTTGTTCGCTAACTTTCTTACTGTCTTTAAATTCATTTTCTTAATATTTATTTCTCTACATCATTCTGTTTGGATATGGATATTGAATCTATGGTGCTATCGTATTAATTGAGTGTTTGTAACCAATTTTGGTGCAAACATTTTGGTATCAGAGCCAAGTTACTTGCACTTGCAGATTTGATAAATATTTGGAGCTTAAATTTGGATCAATGGTTAGACAATCTATAAGAAAAGAAAATATAGATGGCAATTTAAGTAGAGGGAGCTGTCGAAAATCAGAACCAAGGACAAGGCAATGAAGCTAACATGTAGAGGAACGGAGTAGAGAAACCATGGGCAACCACCGGTTAACAGGATAGGGGTAGGTGCCGATTACTTAGGACTCGGGGACATGACCCCGAGGTCTGGATGGATCGGTTCACGGTAAGCCAGTGGTTAATGTTGTGCAATTTGTTGCAGATCGGAATGTGGATGCACATTATGAAGAGTATGTTCCCAAATACCCACGCAGAGTCGTGGGACAGACTAGGAATATGGATTGAAGACCACCTTCTGATGAGAATGAAAGGATGGCTGAGCTGATATGTCGAATAATAAGCGGTAGATTGCCCAATAGGAGTTTGGAAGATGTTAATCGTAGTTCGTTCACTTTGAATATCAAGAATGCTAGGAATCCACCGGAGTTCAAACTACCAATATTGGAGGCATATAATGGAAAGTCGGATCCAACATTGCATATGATGGCATATGTTCGGTATATAAAGTGCTGGAGGCATCGGAAGAGGTAATCAAAAAGTGTTTTCCTTTATACTTGACGGAGTTAGCTGCACGTTGGTTCAGGCAGCTAGAAAATGGATCAATCAGGACATGGAACGAGCTAGTGGATAAGTTAATGAAATAGTTTTGAGTTCACATTTCACAACCTAAGGATTTAATGATATTGGAGGTACTAAAAAAAAGGACAGAAGATTCCTTGAGGAGCATTTTAAAACCATTTAATGCGGCAATGGCTTTGCGGGATCAGTCGGATCCATCAACGGTTTTAATGGCAGCGGTATCTGGGATTGCAGATGAAATAGATTTAGTATTTACTAGTGTGGGATCCACCAATGGATCTTGGGGAATTTTATCATGAAGCAGAAAGATTCCTGCAGTAGGAGAATGCATGAACCAAAAAACAGGAAGTAAACGCTGTGTGAAGCGAAAGATCATCGAAAGAAGGATTTAGGAAGGAGAAGGGTAAGCGGAAGTTGGGCAATAGATATGATGGATCGAGAAGGAAAAGGAACGAGCGATATCCAAAGTTCTCCTCTTATTCCGATTTGACCGAAAGCTTGGAATGGATTTATTTGGACACTGAGGGGAAACTACTCTATCGAAAATTGGCAAGGAGGGGTCCTATGGAAGATAAGCGCAAGTCTGGAAAACACTGCTTATTCCACCAAGTGGATGGTTATACCATGGATAAAGGCAGACACTTAAAGGATATGGTTGTGGAATATGTCAGAAACGACAAACTACCATAGTACACGAGGACTTAGGTAGCGGCCGTGGAACAGCAACAGCCACCATCCACATCAAATTGAAATGGTCATGGATCAAGGTCATTAATCGTCATCCCTTAATTAGTATGGCATGAACTAAAATAATAAGCTCTGCAATAAGATGGCTAAGTCACTTACACATGTACGAGACCGAGGACAGACCCCAGACATGCTCTGAGGTGATGATAAACCGTCACGCCTGGAGATGTAATGTTTGTTTGTTTTTTTATTTTTTGGTTTTCTGGCTATAAGGACTCAAATTTGATAATTTACTTCAAATCCACATGAATGCAATGAACAATACAGATCGTAGTTGTCTCGAATGGAGAGATGGAGCAATATCTGCAAGGTGTGAGCCCCTTCGGTGGAGAGCAATAGGATGGGCTCGTACATCATGGGTTAAGTCCTCGACCGAAGAGTTAAGGCCGAAGAAAGGAAGTCAGTACATAATTGATCACTTTATGTCCCTGATTAGAGAGTCAAAGACCAAAGTGTAAGAAGTGAGTCACTTCATCGGAAAGCGACAAGATCGACTCACTTATTAATGTTCCCTTTTTCACCGAAGAACGAATGGATGGGGTTCAGCATGGGTCCGGAGAGACCGATTGGCCTTGGAAGGCCATGACATTGCTTTATGTTTAGGGACATTGAACTTGGAGTGCAGGAAGTAATATTTCTTCGCCATAGAGCGCCAGGATCGGCTTACTTATTGTTGTTCTCCTTCACAGGAGAGAGATACGATAGGGTTCAGCAAGAGCTCAAAGAGGCTGTAGTCGGTCCAGGAGGAAAAAGATGTCTCTATAAGCTCCCAAAAAGGCTGGAGATCAGGGAGTGAGTTGCTTCATGAAGAGCGACAAGATCGACTTACCCGCCTTTAAGTTTGGATTGAACTTGGCATGGGTTCGAAGAGACCATCGATTAGTCCGAAGAGGCCATGAACCTGGATAATGATCCGAAGAGGTTGAGGATTTGGCTTTCTAACTTCTAGGATTTGCAATGGTTATGGATTTGGATAATGACCCAAAGAGGTCGAAGATTTGGCTAACAACATGAAGAGGTCGATGATTTGGATAAAATTCAAGTGAGAACAAGGCTTTGGAATTGACAGACGATCCGGAGAGATCGAGTATTTTCTTACCTGCTTTGGATGAATATGGATTTGGATAAGGATATGGAATTGCTTTGGAATTGGTTATCGACTCGAAGCGGTCATAGATTTCACCAAATATCCAAAGAGATCAAGGATTTGGCTTGGCAAAGGATTTTATTTTTAATTAGAAAACTTGGCTACCAATGGATTATGCATTAAGGGTTTTGGACTTGTGGAAATTCAAAACATGCCTTCCTATCGCAAAACATGTTTTGTGTGGCAAAGGTTATCCTGCCTTTTGGAAGGCCATGATGTAATGGATTTAACCCACTGAATCTCATAGTCATCAAGGCAGGAAGCCCAGAATTATGATTATCAGATTAGGAGATTGAATATATTCAAGACTTTGGACGATAGTCCAAAGAATTCCGATAGATGACACTTTGAAATTGGCTAAGTATGGAATTGGTGCTTCCTATAGGTAGGGGATCAGATAAGATCAATTTGATGGAGTACGGCTCGGATCGAATCAATATGGCTATGGATCACTCGGATTGGTAGTTCAACTCAACGATGGTTGCTCAATAACTCAACAAACACTGGGAGAATTACACAAACAACTATGGAAACACATAGCAACAGAAGGGGGACGCACCATGGGAATCGCCGACCCTATAGCCGAGATCTTGACTGATCAGTTCCGATCCCCCTAGGGATCGAGACCGATTGATCCAAATGACGCAGATGGGCCTTATTTTTTTCTTGATCGATCTGTCTTGGTTTCGGTTTTTCGCATGTGGATTTTCAATTGGGTATTTTCACATCTTCTCCTATAAATAGAGGATCATTGGCTCATAGTGTGGGATCTTCTTTCTATCTCTCTTTATCTTCTTCCCTAGGCGATACTCTACCATTTTGATTCTTGATTTTCACAGATTGTAGCTATAATCAGCAATATAAATCAATTAAAGGCAAAGCTTTTGGAGTGGACGTAGGTTGAAGTATGCCGGACCACTACGAATTCTCTTTTTCACTTACTTTCTTATTGTTTTTAATTTTATTTTCTCCATATTTATTTCTCTACATCATTCTGTTTGGATTTGGATATTGAATCTGCGGTGCTATCGAATTAGTTGAGTATTTGTGACCATTTTGATGCAAATAGTAGAAAATGCATATAACCTTTGTAATCTAGGTGTAATTTGAAAATAATGCATTCTTGTGAAAGTTGCACCTTTATCACTAGTTATTATTGATCTATATCTACATTGTTTACTGAATTTACATATCGTTGGATTTTTATCTTTCTTCCAATAGATATGCATCCACTTGGCCACGTGTTAATTTTTTCATATGACGATCCAAAGGGAAAGACTCTTTTTTAAGTGAGTACCAGTTCTTTACTAACACACTTCCATATAGAAGCATTTGTTTACAGAAGCTAAGAATTGCATTCACTGGGTTTTTCGGTGCATTTTATTTAGATTTTATACCGGTTAATCCAGATGTCGTTGACAAATGTGTCATTTTACAACCTTTGTATACTGATTGTTTTGATGCTTCAATAAGTCGAAAAACATTTTCCCTTTCGAGTCAAGATATTCCTCCAAATCTAGTTCATCCGTCCATATACTTAGACCGGTAACATCATGAACCATTTTTGTCATTTTATTTATATATCTATATTTTCTTAAATAGTGGGTTCATCACAATTAGCATCCATTTTATGGCCTCCTTTTGAATAGCATGATCATCTTCTCTGTAATATATCCACGCATTATAGTTTGGCATAAAACCATATTGATTTAACTGTAATTTCATAGTATAATTCTCTATAAGTTTCAAGCAACTGCATTTCAAATACATATATCGAAATTCTTTAATGTTTGATTTATTACAAGATGGCACTATCATGAATGGATCCACATAATTTCTAAAATGCACTGGCATCATTCTCTTTTTATCTTTCATGTACATCCAATTTCGATCTTTTAAATAATCCATTTTTTACTCTACATGTAAACAAAAATAACCTTATTTTTAACACAATAATATATTATTCTTAATTTCTAATAAAACCAAATATTAGCAATAACATTACTACCACCTACTTAATAACATTATTAATTTTGATTAAATTGTTTATATTACTAATTTTAATTAATAATGGAAATAACAATAATTTTATTATTAATTGCAATAACATTATTAATTTTGGTAATATTGTTGATTTTAGTAAATTATTATTAATTTTATTATTAATAACGTAATAATAATCTTATTAATATACCATTGTTATTATTAATTTTAGTAACATTATTGTTAGTTTTATTAATAACCTATAGTCATCTTCTGTTATTAGTTCTGGCGAAAAATAAAATTCATAAATAATTATTAATGTTGTTATTATTTTATTATAAATGTAATCCACAAATAATTCCAAAGCTGTATAACCTAGGGATTTCTATTCTTTTTAATTGGTCGGTCATCTTACTTTGTTCATAATCATTTCAAATCTAACTACTGACAAAATTTAGGCAGCACTTCGCTTATTCCTCATATTATTCATAAAAGAGTGCACATTGGGAACAAAAAGGAGGTGCTATCAAAATTTTGTTAACCGTTTGGTTTGAAATATTGATTTATGGAACATAAATATTATTGCATTTATAACTTGTCCAATACTAGGATAAATCCAAAATATAATGTATCTTATGAATATTGATTTTTGTTTTAATTAAGAATCGAATATCTATGAATGACCATATACGGTATTTTTCAGATGGAGACACATTAAACATCTATGTGCCATTAAGGTACACGATAAAATTTAAATAATATTGTCATAAACATCAAATCATTGGTTGCTAACAAAAGGTAATTTAACTACTTATTATGTTAGGGTCTAATGATATTATTAAAGTATGTGTGCTAACATATGCTAAAGGATATAAGTATATAAAAATTTATATATTTATATCAATACACAAACAAACACATGAGTACGCGCATGTAGGCATGCACCTATATATAATTTATTATTAGTTTGGTCTCAAACATATAATTAAACTAATATTAAAATTAATAATAATGGGTATATAATTGTAAAAAATATTAGGGATATTATTATAAGTAATTTTGAACATATAACTAAATTTATAAACATACATAGGATGGATTTAGCGGCTTAGGCAGTGATGGAATAATTAATGTTGGAGAGGTCCGATTAGAAGATCGGGCGGCACGAGCATGAGTGACGTATGATAGTTGTGATTGCTTCGACAAGAATGCGAGAAGGTCGTGACATGAGTGCGAGCAGAGCATCATAGGTTGGAGTTCGAGGGAGGTAGAGAATACGACAATTAGGGATGGCTTCAATATTGAGGGTGCCGATTGTGGGAGGCAGCTTCGAGTGATAATTTCAGGGAATAGTTTTTAATTTTATTTTTCATCATGAAACTAAAAGTGGAGAGGAGGATGATGGGGTTATTTCTAGATGGGGGCGATGCTATACCGATGTTGGATCGATGCTGAAGAAATGTCATTGTTAACGATTCACATGAAACTATTTGCCCACGGCATACCGATGTCGCGCTGATGCCGTTATTTTGGCATCAACGTTGCATTGGTATTTTTCAAGTTGGTAAATTTTCCCTTTCTACTAGCACCCCAACTTTGATGCCAGTACAATATCAAGACTTTGTTTATGTGTCATTTCAGCTGACCTTAAGTACCATGGTCAATTTCGCCTTAAGTTTGACTACTTAAGCCTGCACTGCTAATCACCATAATTTATAGATCTCTTATGCATTACTACATTCCTAAACATTACCATTGGCTCGATACCATGTTTTATTTATGCATTTTCACTCGAGAGCTCGACTTTTGAACTCAGACCATTGTTCCGTCTATTTGACCTTATCCATGCTCGGGGGATAATATTGAGTTTAGTCAACATATTTTAACAAATAAATCATTTGTTGTTGCATGTGACCAAACTCATACACGTATACCATCTCTCTTATTGCCGTCACCTAGAACTATTCTTTCCAACCGGAGCTTATTGCTTACGTAAAATATAAGACACCCTAACAATTCATAGCTTAAAAATGTCATGTTTGTATCACTAAAAATTGAATTATTTGATCATTTTTAATGAATTGGCTAGGGTTTTGTTATTTGATTCTTGTTTTTCATTTGTTAAGAAACTTTAAAAACTAATACATATACTTTTTTACAAATTACTAAATAGTAACTTTCCTTTCCAATCCCTTAATATGCACAGTAACATAATACCACTTTCTTTTACCATCCTTCACAGCTATTTCGTTTAATTAAAAGTGTACCATTTTTCATTTTTCTCACAAAGTACAATTGGATCCATTACACCCAAAGCCTAGCAGCAAAGATATGCTTAACAAGATGTCAATCAATATCTTGCATGGCTTAATTTCCTATGAATCTAATGAGTCACATGTTTAAGGCCCGTTCAGCTCATCATGCCTATCCAAAGCTCTATTATTCTCTTCCTTAAAAATGTACTTCGTCCTCAAGCATCATCCAACATCGTCTCCTGACCATTTTCCTAACACCTCATTAGGTCATTTTCCACTATATTAGATGCCTAAATGAAAAAAGTCCCAAAATAGCTTTTCCCTCCATGTACAATGTCAGATCACCTTCTTACCTATGACAATCTCCCTCCAACTTCGATACCCAAATTTCAATAAAGTAAGAATGCGTCTTAAGGCATCATGATGGCACTTGACTAATAGAGGGAAGCGTTAGAAGGAAAATGAAAAAAATCAAATCATAAATAACCTATCATATATCTCACAATGCATTAAAAAAGTATAATAGATATAAAATGGTCGATTCGATAGCATAATCAAATGAACCCAAACTAAGCATCATCAGAGTGTAGTGCAGTTCATTAGATTGTATTTCATAAAGTACATATGGGTCTTTACATCAAATGTACATCATAAAGTGCACAATATGAATCTATATCTAATACATATATAAGTGTTGATAACTCCACAACAAAAACTAGCAGCTCCATATAATGGTGTATAATAAAAGTGTAAGCCTCCTACACATTCTTCGTACAACTACATACGTTATCACCTAACCTGGCTCTTAGGCTGCACATTTTGGAATACTTTAGAGTTATAAGAAGAAAATGCAAATAATCTCGAGTCAGATAACAGTTAGGTACTAATGATCTGTAAGCCTAAAACAATTTATATAAGCTTTCTATACTGTAAAATAAGAGTATTATGGTATGCAGAGTCATGCCTAACCTGCTCATGCATCAAACACGTTTGCATACATAACCATAATATGGTAAAATAATATAATAAGGGGTATGTCACTTTGTATTGACATATACTAAGGTTGTTGGGGTATTAAACTTGATAATATGTATCATCAATAAAGATGTGACAATCCATACCTTTTGACACTTCGATTCAAACCCTTGGGTGACTTTCGGATTTTTGTTGGTGCCAAGAAGTGCGAGCTATCAAGTTTTTTTAAACATTACAAAGACTAAGAATATAAGGATAAAATTTAAGACATTCACTTTCAGATCTCATAGTGGAAGGCAGAAAAATATAAATATAGAAAATATTATAGAAAACACAATACTCATACCATACATAGTCATAATCTAGATTTACAGAAATACATTATATGGTATGATAAATACTAAGTACGATAAATACTTACATAGAGAGTAATGGAAAATAATAGGCACCTCCATTTCCAAGCTTGCCTCTCCCCTACTAATCCTTATGCCTATCACTGCTCCCGTGTCCTCCTCTGGTTGGGGAAAAAAAGAAAAAAAAGGACCGTGTCAGACAAAAGTATTGAATGAGTTGAATCATTAATATATGGTGATTTCATGCAATTCACTTTACTAATACTCTATCTGATCTGGAGTGTTCTATTTGTGTTTGTGGAATACTTACTAAAGTAGGTTTCGTTAACCTAGGGAAATAGTTCTAAACACACCTACACCAACATCTTGTCAAGGCTTACATTTAGGGTTAAGCAACTAATTGAACCTCAAAATGTACTATGGATCGGCTTATAGCTAGTGGAACTATTCTAACATAAGATCACCTACAATATCACCCTTGAGTCAACATTCCCAAATTACCACTACACATATTATATTTATGCATTGAGGTGGAGCTAGCAATGCCAACCCATACCAAACATGACTTAGGGTCCACTGCACCTTTGTTTACCCTCAATGGTAATGTAGTGCCACTTATCGTGTAGCACCGAGATCCATCAACAACATAGTATAATGTCCACACTACCATGCATACTAAAGAAATCCCATTAGTTCCAGCCCACATACTTCTCCAAGCACCATCATCAGTGTGCGCATACACCGTAGATACTCCTGTGAGTTCAATTTGCAATATCAACACCCCAATCAATTATCGACCACGCCGAATAAATAGTGTCTAGGCCTCGTTGCTAGTGTACATACTTATCCAGTCCCGTAACCTCCAAGAGTCGCAAACCTAGGAAGCTAATTTCCCTACTTGCACTAACATTCATGTGTGTGTATACACACACACACAAACTATAAACTTAGGCCTTAGATTGGTTCAACATCACCTGCAATTCATTAATCGGTCAATTGTTGGTTACTGAGTGGTTGATCACTTGCTATCTACCAACTCCAATGAACCTGTCAAGTGGTCGATATAATTTTATTGCTTTTCTTTTCATTAATTGTTGTTTGTTTTCTCTATTAATTAATAATTGTCCACATTACAGTAAACCCTAACTAGTAAATCTATGATTTATAATTTTTCTAATTTGGTATTTAATTTCATATACAATTTCATATTAAATATCATTAAATCAAATTAATTTAGGTTTAAAATCAACAGGGTTATTCCTATCTATATTTATTCAACAAAAAAAGGTATTCAACTTGAATTAGTTCTTATTCAATGGATTTACTTTAACCAGATCTAGACTAAAAGAAAGGGATCATATTCATATAGGAAATAATCACTGTGAAATTCCCAATCTGAATAAATAGTGTGTCTCTTTTAAATTGAAATAGTTCCAGATCAAATAGAAAAGTTAACTACATGTAAATAATCTTACTAATTATGAACCCACTCATGTAAATAATGCTATCTCCTTCAATTCGCTTGGAGTCGCCTCCGTTTGGTATAGAACTCTCTTTAATTCGATTTGATTCCTCCTTATTCAATCTCTTGATTTTAATCATTGCTTTTATTAAATTTATTTGACGAGAAAGAGATTTGTGTTTTAGAGAGACAGAGTTTTTTTATGTTTAGATCTAACTAGGGTTCTGACAATAGCTTAAGTTTCTATTTATAAGGGTAGAAACTAGTGACAGTGATTCAATCGAATACTATAAAATCTTTGTCGTTCGGTGAACAAAACCCTAAACTAAAAGCATTGATTGGTTGACCGCTAGGGATCGACTAGTTCAATCCACTGTGCTGACTAGTGGAGCTTTATTTTTATAAATTATTTCTTTTCTAATTAAATTATTAAATTATTTTAAATTTCGAATTTTCAAGGTTAATAACATTTTCATATTAGCTCCGATTACAAAACATTATATATGAAAATTGTCTAGAAAATCACTACGAACACAATGATGCAAGTTTCACAACAAAATTCGGATATTTGTGAAAAAACTATTTTTACCCTTGTTATATTTAAATTTGATTCTTTTATTAAATTTCTGGTCAATTTTTAAGGGTGTTACATTCTCCTCCCTAAAAGGATGTCTCTAAAATCTCCAAGGATGGGAAAAATGCAACTCGTAAGTAAGGAAATTAATACTTACAAAATATCTCATCCATCAAACAATGGCAATCATTGTCCTTAATTCAAATTATAATTCAATATGTATATGTAAGCATGGAATGCATATGAACTAATACTAATGCAAAAATCAAGCGGGCTCCTGATTTGATCGACCTCCAAAAATTAAAATGCTTATGCCATGTGCCCAAATGTATGCAACATCTTAAGTAAATATACTAGCAATGCTACATGTATATGCAACCATTCAATCCATATGCAAAAGCCACATGCCATGGCATACGTGATGGCCTTTCAAATGGAGGTGGTTGATCGTGTTCTCAATGATCGAGGTGGCCATGGAGAGTAGGTTTTGAGGGCGACTATATGGGTTGCTGTACACGTATAAAACCAGGGATGGAAGAAGAAAGATTGGCGGCCACAATCTATCTCCAGAAATTAACAGCCATGATTGATCTAGGATTTAAAATAAAAAATAAAAGTTGCAAATTTATATATATTAATTCATATTATCTTCAAAATTGCATAACTTCTTCATACGAGGTCCGTTTTTGATGAAATGAGTTGCACTGGGTCCGTATTGATGAGCATTACATTTTAGAGCTGGTTTGGAGTTGTGGAGCTAGTGAAAATTTTGGGTATATTTAATTTTATTTGGAATAAAACACTGCAACTGCTATTGGAATAAATGTGAGTACAACTCACTCTTTCTACCCCACTGATATTTTTATATAAGTGAGAATAAATTTATTTTATTATGATTGATGATTTTTTGGATGATATATGATATATTATCTGTATATTGATTGGAACATGGATGTATTCCTGCCTATTGGAGCAGATGAGACCCTATAGGTTCCCATGTATGAGTAGATGACCTTTGTATGCGTGTCTGCCTTGAAGCGGACATTATACATATTTTCTAATATGTATATTTGTGGTAGGTGACAGGTTGGAGGGATCCAACTGGATTCCTCACCGATATTGGTTTTATTAACATATATTGTGATATATGATGTTATCATATGATATTTGATGCTTTGGTTGCCGTGATTGATGCGATTGATGTATTTAGTGCTGTTGCAGCATTGGGCCTATTTTTGGAAATTTAAAATATTAAAGTGATGATTTCAAATTAAAAGGGATTTTCAAATGATTTTGAAAATATACATTTTATATATTTTTGAATTCTTAAAGGAATGAATTTATTTTAAATAAATAGAAGGTATAATTTTTAGGTTATAAAAAATATGATTTTTGGGGAAATATGTTGAAATGTAATTTTTGAAATATGGAGTTGACTATTTTTAAATAGTTTAAATTGAGATTTTTGATTTATTATAAATGGTATGTATATAAGATTTATAAAATTGATATTTTATAAATAAAAATAATGGGATTATTAAGGAGTTTTATAAGTGTTTAAAATGAAGTTATAATTTATAGATGAATAAAATTTATGAATTTATGAAGTTATAAAAAGAAAGAATTTTGTAAGTAAGAGATTTATAAGTAACTAACTTATAATTGGGATTTTGGCATATAAATGAGATATAAATGAGATTGGTTAATAAAGGAAATTTGTATGTGGAAGTTTTTATAAAATGTAAATGGAATTTATAAACATTGTTTTACAAATCCGAAATCAATTGAATTTGATAAGTTAATTATTATAGTATATTAAAGGAGATATATTCACGATTTTGGACAGTGGATAATTCTTCAATAAATGTGTAGATGTATTGAATTTGGTAAGAGGATTATATTCACGATTTTGGACAGTGAGTAATATTTTGAATTTAATAAAAGTTTTGAAAAGTGATATTTTAAATGGTGTTAAATGGTTTGAAGATGTTTTAAAATGTGTAAGTATCGAAACCATAGATTTCAACATTCGTTATTGGAATAGACGTTTTCGAGAAATAAGGAAATGGTGGACTATAGTACGGTTGTTACAGTAAATGATTTTCGAAAGAAGATGTTTGTATAGTGCATGATATTTATATATCTATCTATTTATCAAATCCCCATACTAATGATTTTGGGTTGTCGTAACGATATTTTATGCAATATTCGTTTTGACCCAAATAAATATGTTTAAGAGGATGTTTTCCTTAAAGAATAAAATATATACTTAATCGTGATTTAAGTATATGTAATATTTTCTTAGTGTTGAAAATAAATTGATTTGTGAATTATTTATTATTAAAGAAGTATATGGAAATGTTTTCCAATATTGAAATAGTTTGAGAATATATCTTTATAAAGATAATCTGAAGTGAATATTTGACTAGTGATTCAATTAACAAAAGATTAATTAAAAGGGCCTAGTGATTTCTTATGGTGCTAAATATTTGTTTGTTTACTTTGATAGTTAAATAACCGACTATCAAATTGGCCATTTTAGTTCCTCGACTTGATGTGGGAACTATTTATTGTACACTTAGTACGTAGCCTTTTGTGTAGGCTTGATTATCGTTTGTGTTGAGGATGCTGATTCATGTAGTGTGGAATATTACTCCAATCTATCGAGCTTCCTTCTTGGCCAAAGGATATCAAGTTGAAAGTTGGAAACATGATAAGTCTATGAGACTTAGTTTGCGTGTGAGATTGAGAAACGCTTTTGCGTTGTTGGTGCGAAGTGACCGGGATCGTTTTATCCGAAAACCACTTCGGACCAACGTATATGCGACAATGTGTAGGTTGGTTCTGATGATATTGATATTCTGGGTTTTCATAATGGAGGACTGCTTGTTGATCGTTTGGGGTTAAAATTCCAATATACATCCTGTAGTAGCAGTCTCTTCATTATGAAATATCCAATGCAAGGACTATTTGCTACTACTCCTAGGGATTTCCTGATGGGATGTGGTAGAAAAGTACCTTCGGTCTGTCCTGTTCGTGGACAACTTGTATAGACGTTTGTCTGACATTGCATTTCTAAGATTACGTACATTGGTTTTTATAAATGTACATTAGTGGTGGCGGAGAAGGAAACTTCTCTTAGCCTAACACCCTCCTTGAGTTGTATGAGCTTAAGGATCGTATTTTTGTGGAAGGAAATTTGTAGTCAATAGAAATGGCCGTGTGGCGTTCAAGGTGATGAGATATGTGATCATGGAAGGTAATCGCTACCTCAGGCCTCATAGACCGGAAATAATCAAAACAAGGTTAGATGCGGCAAGGCTAAGGGGGTCGCTCCCAAGTAGGATATGATCATCCTCTTCTAGATATATCTTTACATGTTATGACATCATGTATCTGAGTATTATGGTTTATATGCCATGAGGGCCCTCGAAAAAGGTCGGTAACGACAGGAGGATGATATAAACTTACTTAGGGGTATAAAGGAAACATATATAACCATTGTGACCTACGATTAGTAAATGTTTAGTGATAACATATGTCAGTGATAATGTCAAAGGTGGAAATCATAAATATTAGAAAATTTAGTTTATGCATACATTAAAATAAACTGATTATTTCAAACATTACATTTTAATTAGTATTATTGTAAACATATAAATATATAATAGTAATGATTAAAGAATGTATTATTACGTATAAACCTCTCATTTGCATAGATATAAAATTATTTATATTTAATAGTTTAAATTTAAATTCAATTTATTTAATAAATTTAAAATTCAAACAATAAAAGGAATAGATTTTTTCAAAATAAATATCCAATTGTATGTATATGTATTAAAAAATTATTTAAACATGGCCTTATGTAAAATAAAATTTATATTATTAAGTTTTGATCCTAATTTAATGTGTTTCAAATTTTCATAAAATTTAAATTTCAAATTTATCTGAATTTTATACAAATTAAAAAATTTTATTACCTTTTAAAATCCAAAAACATTTAATAATTTTTTAATAAATTTCCATACGAAAGTTTAGGATTATATATAGAATTTAAAATTAATTTTTTTCTAGGAAAAGCGTAAAGCATAGAATATTTTATTTATTTTGAAGTAAAAAATCATTAATATATGTATATATATTAGATTTGATTAAAAATATTCCAAGTGAAAATTTTATGAGTGTATGTATATAGATATGTATGTAGTATATATTTAAGTCATTTTGTTCGTTCTTTAACTACCTAAAGAACTAGTTTTCTCTTGTAAATTCTAGGAAAGTATATGCCTCCTAAACACATACTTTGGATACCTGTTGCAAGGTTATCAGTTCTAAGGTTTGAGCATGTGACCTTTGGTCTCGTGGTGCGGACCATCAATAAACTAGGCAAACCTCATTGGCACATCTTTTTGTTTATTAATTAAATATTGAAAATAATATTCAAACTTTTTTGACATGGCCTAATATATACAGTGAACTTAATATGCATAAAGATGGAAATATGCACATATATGAATAAAAATAAGTGCCTTTCGCCTAGAGATCTTGTCAACAGTCGAACACGTTGTTCATTGGGGTTTTCCTTTTCGAATATTTGTTCTCCTCCTTGGTTATAAGTTGCAAAGCTATCATCAGGTAATTACCAATCTCTTATGGGCAAGATTTGTGTGGGAGAAGTGTAGTGTGAAAAAGAATGAAGGCTATTTATTTAACCAAAAAGACCAAAATATCCCCTCCTTTCTCTCAAAGCCCAGAAGACTAGGTTTTACAAGCGCCCCTTCATGTATGGTTGGCCTTAACATTGACTTGGAATTGTCAAATTCCAATTGAATCCTATTTTAATCAAAAGTTTAATTTTATTATTTTATGATCTCTTTCAATTTAACTAACATACAACTTTTAAATATCATTCTGGTCGATATTAAGCTTCAAATAAACAATTTAAAACCATAAAATCATACTATAATAGTTGTACTAATTTATCATTAATTTACGACATTTATAAATTAAATTTTACATTGGTTGAATTCAAAAATAACTAACATTGTTTTGTTGACTCAATGGCGTGAACTCGGTCATTAGTCGATATTTTAACAATTCAAATACTAAAGTCTATATAAACTTTATTAAAATATAGTATCGAGTACAAATTCAACGCCTACATATTATTTAGGCGAAATCCATATTGTACTCTATAATAAGCTCACATAGTAAGGATATTTTGTACATGTATTCATTCTACGGTCATTGTATCTGTAACGAAATACCTTTTTGACTCATAAATGTCGACACTAATACATCTACAGTATTCATGTACTGAGCACTCAAGTGATATAAAGATGGATTGTTACGGTAAATAAAAAAAGAAAAAAGAAAAAGAATAAGGTGGGAAGAACAAAACTTCTGAATCTCATAACAAATCAATAATATATAATATCAAAACAGTACAAAGGGTTACTATAAAATGCAATGTAATTTCGGAGTTACCAACCTAAGTACTATTATCAACCTGAACAATTATAAAAACATGTCCTCGCAATTGCAAATATATACATGCTAGTAATGCAGTGGAAAAAAAACTATAGGCGAATGGAAGCATCCAACTTGTCTCTTGAAGCTCCAAAGGACATCAATGAAAACCTTCCTTTCTTAGATTACTCGAAAGAGGACTGGAGGAAGTAAAGGAAAGGTAAAACCATGAGTTAGACATAAGTATGGTATAAGAAACTCAAGAAATATGTGCCCGTACAACTGTAGCTTTTGAGACCGTTCACATACCGTAATGGTTTTCCCCTTGTACGAACTAAAACCATCTAAAAGTAAATAAGGTTATATAATAGATAATGTCTAGGGTGTAGAATATAAATTATAAAATAGTTGTGATGCTTGCATCTCACATCACAAAAATATTAGAAGTACAACTAAAACTATTAAGATTCGTTTGCATATGGATTTCCATTGGAGGTGCCCTCAGTTTCTCAAGGATAGGTCTCTTAATAAGGCTCAGAATCTATCTTTTGAAACCATGTATATCTCTAGAAAAAATATAACACAAAGGTAAATATAGCTGGTCCATGCCTGAACATGTGATACCATATACATTTTGAGTTGATGTACCTTTAGGTTAGCTAAAACCACTAGTTATACTCTTACTCTGTTTTCTTTCATTACCGATGGTATCTCAACACATGAGTTCTCATCATTCGAAAAGATCATGAATCTCTCCATGGATTCCCATATCTCAATGCATGAGCCACTGCCACTTGAATAGTTCATGAAGCTCTCCATGGATTTCAAACTAATTCGTCAATGAATGCTAACAATGACCTTTCCTTTGGAGTTACCTTTAGGATGGACAGTTCAACTTTGTAGTGTTTTTCGAAATGTCAACACCGACCTCTCCCTCGAAGTTAGTCATACGATAGAAAGGTTAAATCTATAACATTTTTCTCCATGACCGCTTAAAAAATATAGAAATCATATATCAGTTTTAGAGTACTTACATTTGGAATCAACTTATATAAGTACAATCCCCATTTTATCAGACTCTTAAAAACCAAATCAATAAATTCCTGGTTAACTTAACTCTGGTTCTTTTTGAAATAACCGGACAATGTATAAGGTAGATATCATCTCTTATCAAAACGAATTTCGTTATCTTTTGTCTTAGAAGAGAAAGACGAGTTTTTGTGTAGGGATACCATCACTAAAAGGATAACTTATCGTATAAATATCATGTTTCTTCAAGATATTTCCAACATTAATTTCGGTCAAATTTAATAGGAATAAACTGATTGTATGTGAAAATCAAGTCTCGTATACTTATCACCATTTCTGACCTTCTCAATACACTGTATCTCTCAGTCAAGAGTGAAGCCAGGTAGGTCAGACACTAGTGGCATCCAATCCCTACCTAGACACATCATTCTTAACTCTTAAAGTTAGAATAAGTCTACTTTATCGGCTTTTAGCGCTAAATATAGGAGTAATTGCTTTCCATAATGAGAAAACACATAAACAAATTGAGTCACACAAGTGACTTCTGATCCCTATATTACAATATAATAATTCTTTGTAAATATTTGTGTGTGTGTGTGTATATATATATTTAAAATATCTTTATAAACGATGCATACATCTATGCTATCATTTCACTATTTATCTCCACTCTTTTCAATATTTCAAATGAATTCATATGCTTATTTCACAAATCATTCAACAAGATTCCCATTTTAAAATATAACCATTATGTTTAATACATTCTTTTTAAAGATCTACACATATTCAAAAGTATATTTAAATGGATTAAAAACATATGTTACTAAAAAATTGTTACTATAAACACAAAACCATTTGTACTTATCATTATCTTTAAATCATTCCTTTTAAAGAACAAAGTATATCCATACTTATTTAACAAGATAATATACTTTTGAATAACTTCCCAAAACCATTTGTTATAACTTAATGTTACAATCGTAACCCACCTATGCTTTTATAAAATACTTATCTCACTTTTCCAAACTTATATATACATATATACTTCTAAAAATACTTATAAATATACTATAAATATCTTGATAAAATATTATGTAAAAATAATTAAGTAGAACATTTTAGTAAAACAATTTTAAATAAATGTTATAAAGAAAACCCATTACTTTAAAAATTCATATATATTTAAACTTGAGACCACTTTTAAAATGATTTAAAATATGTTGTTAAACATTCCTAAAAAGATCTTCTAAAAATAATAAATTTAAATAACATTTCAAACAAGTTTAAAATTATAAAAGTGGCTGAAAACAACATAATAGCAAACAGTGGTATAATAGCATGGAAAGTCTACTGTAGGTCAAAAACGACATTTATAAATGATGTAAAAGATACTAGACAGAGAACATGTTCAAAAAGCATGAAAATTTGAGGCCAGTTTCCTCTATCCAAATAAATGTTTTAAGATTTGATATTTTTACAGTAAGTAGTATACTTAGCCTAATTAAAAACCATGCAAAGAAACCCCTAAGGATATCTTCCAAAATCATATTAAAAATTCCCAGAAACAAGCTATTTACGAAGTTCTCATACATCCTTTTCGCTCCTATCTTTTGAAATTTTATTCAACCAGTTTTAAATTGATTTAGCTCTAACTTTTTACAGTAAGAATTAAACATAGAGTACTTAATAAAAAAGAAAAGAAATTCTTAAGAATGTCTTTCAACAACATATTAAAAAATTACAAATACAATATCCAAAGTGCTCATAAAGCAATCTTTTCGCTCCTATCTTTTGCAACTTTGGTTTAACCATTTTTATAATTTCCAACCTATTTCCTCACTATTCCATACACTAATATAAGTGCAAAGCACAACTAAAATATATCCTTTCACAATATATTCTTGTCTCCTATGTTACCTAAGAGGCTTTACCAAAGTTTGAGAGAGTTTGGAATTGATTTACTTTGATTTCAAAAATATAAAGTGAAGAGAGAAGAGGCATGATGACTAGATTGTGTTCATTGCTTGAAAATGGATTTTTATGGGATATTGGATTATAAAAATAAAAGTTAACAAGAGGTCATCCTTATCTCCTAAACCTTCTTTGCCAGTAAACACACCCTCCCTTCCATGTGCTTCACCTTATACATCATTCCTCTCCTATTTATCCCTTAAGATTTCCCAAAATACCACCTCTTAAATATTTTCTATGACATCATCCATGACGTTATCCAAACATTTAGTTAGCCATAACCACTAAAATATTTTTAGTTGCTAATTGTTTGCATATTTAGATATTAGAAAAGACCAAATGATCAAATAACTTTTATCGCGAAAAAATTCGTTTATTAATAAAACGATTTTCTATCACATTATCAATATTTCTTCGAACTATTTATTTTTTTAAACATATTTTAAAAAGTGTTTATATTCATGTTTTATTAATTAAAAAGGATCTAAATAGATTATAAAATCAATTTTACCACATTTAACGAAGATTCAAATTTTAAATACAAAGTGTTTGAAATTTTTTATCGCTATATTATCATTTAGATATTTAGAGTTTGGACTGACGTCAAAAACTCTATTAAAATTCTATTTAATAGCTTCTATCAATTTTAAGTTCTTAATTCAAACCAATAACAGTTAACAATTAACTAGTTTAATCTGGCCAGAGATTTTTACCTTAAGTTATTGTTGGATCATAGGTTTTGATTACTGACAAGACACAACAATCCATGAATCTACGACTACGATAACATCCAGACTCATCGGCTCAATATATAGTTTGTATAGTTATATATATTTTAACAAGAGTCATCAAATATGTATATAGAGTCTAGTTTAGTGCTTTGTTAAAATCTTTCCTCAAGAATCATCATTCACATTCAAATAAACTCGCATGCATATTTTAATCAAAATCAAGTTTTCAAAAAAAATGCATGGAGCAGGGCTCGAACCCAGGTCACTAGTTTGAAAGGCAAGTACTCTAACCAAATGAGCTATTGCTGTTTTATACTTGAAAAATATGATCTGTGCACATAACATCAGGTCGGTCGACCGGCCAGAATTTTCGGCTGACCGAACCTGTTGTTAGTGCACAGATATGCTCTGTTTTGTGCACGATTTTAATCTCAGCTCACCGGCCAGTTTTCTAGGTCGACCGACCTGAATACAACAGCTAGTTTTCCTAAAGATTTGCGATTGATCATGAAGAGGAATGTCCCTCAATCCAAGAGATACAGAGATTGAAACTCTTCATGAAAGATTATAACTATTCTTCAACTATATAAACATGTTCAAATCACTTCTACAATCACCGATTCTTGTTTATAATTCTGCAATCTATTCTCTATTTATTTCTGCAAATAAAAGCATTCATTCTCATTCAATATCTCTAGAATCTCTGAATTAATTTATATGCTTCGATTCTACGAGATTATCTTCCTTCTAAATCTTCATATACACTACATATTCTTGAGGATTTGATTATAGGAAATTCTACTATCGAAAGACAATCCGTGTTATTCAGAACACACTCGTCAACAAAGTATTTGTATTAAGTTGAAGTCCTCTTTGGCTGTTGAGGCGGAAAAATTCCTGTTCGACTGCTTAGGTGTGATATACCTATTCCTCTGGGTTAAGTGATGGGTTTAGTCTAAATCCAGAGGATATTCTGGGACTGGGCGTAGAACGGGATGTTCGAACTAGTATAAAAATTCCTAGTGTGCTTACTTTACTGCTATTATCGGTTTTCGCATTTATATATCATATTACACGATCCTTAGTACTGCACGTACACTTTCATTTGGTATCCGAGCCTGGTATTCTAGAGATCGTAACAATATCCTAGAATAAATGGCTACAAAGAGATCTAGTCAAGGCAATAAGAAGAGGAAGAGCAATAAAGAAAAATCAAAGGAGCAAACAAACAAATGCTTCATAGCAAAAGATAATGAGATTAGTGATCTAACTTTTGATGATATGATAGAAATAAATTCAGAACTTCTAGACACTTTAAGAAGTCTCAAAAGAAAATATAAGGAAGCTCTAGAAAATCAGAAGAAAGCAGAATTCGAAAGAGATATGCTTAAAGACGAGAAGAAAATATTAGAAGAAGAACTTGAGAAAATTCAAGATTCACTCTTTGACAATTCTCAACTCGCTCTATTAAGTCAACAAATAGAAGCTCAAAAAGAAAAGAATAATGCTCTAGCTTCTGAGAATCATGAGTTAAAAAAAATTAAAATTGTTGAGTTAGATAACACTAGTCTCAAAACTAAGCTTGATGACATTACTAAAAATATTTCCAATTTTAATAAAGGGGGAGAAAATTTATCCAGGATTATTGAAAATTCTCAACTTGCTTCAAATAAGAAGGGATTAGGTTATGTTAAAAATTCAAAAGCTCACAATGTTAAAAGTGGTTTAGGATATAATAAAACTGATCGTAGAAATAGCACTAGATATGCTTTCATGTATAGTAAAAAATGATAGTGCTAGTACTAAATTTCGAGTAAAGCCTAAATCCAATTTTTATAGAAATTCAAATACTACTATGACCTATAATGTTGATAATTTTTCTAGAAGTACAAAATCGTTAGCAGGAAATATGAATAAAAATTATCTTAGTATTTGGGTTCCTATTAATTGGAAAAATAGAGAAAAATACATTGATGATTATTTTGATATGGTAGTTAATAATGAAAATTATATTTATAAAGGTTCAACCACAACCAAATGGGCATGGTTTCCTAAAAATTAGGAAATTATAAGAACCTTGGGTATCGCATGCTTTAAATATTAATTATTTTTCTGATGCCTTACATTGTAAGTAGTAGTTATTTTGTTTTATATTGCTCTATGTTGACACTTATGTAAAATATATTTTATATCATCATATAAACTCTCCTTTTTGTCGATGAAAAAGGGGGAGAAAGATATTGCTCTCTAACACTATTTGCAGGAATAAACCATGCAAGCACAGATTAAGGGGGAAAAAAGATTAATTATTTATAGAAATATATAGCATAGATTCAGGGGGAGAAATCTATAGCACAATTACAGGAAGATATTCAGTGAGAGAGATAAGATCAAACAAAGCTTGTCAAAGATTCGTTCGTAGAAAATGGAGTTGTCATCATCAAAAAGGGGGAGAATGCTGGATCATAGGTTTTGATTACTGACAAGACACAACAATCCATGATTCTACGACTACGATAACATCCAGACTCATCGGCTCAATATATAGTTTGTATAGTTATATATATTTTAACAAGATTCATCAAATATGTATATAGAGTCTAGTTTAGTGCTTTGTTAAAATCTTTCCTCAAGAATCATCATTCACATTCAAATAAACTCGCATGCATATTTTAATCAAAATCAAGTTTTCAAAAAAAATGCATGGAGCAGGGCTCGAACCCAAGTCACTAGTTTGAAAGGCAAGTACTCTAACCAAATGAGCTATTGCTGTTTTATACTTGAAAAATATGATCTGTGCACATAACATCAGGTCGGTCGACCGGCCAGAATTTTCGGCTGACCGAACCTGTTGTTAGTGCACAGATATGCTCTGTTTTGTGCACGATTTTAATCTCAGCTAACCGGCCAGTTTTTTGGTCGACCGACCTGAACATAACGGCTAGTTTTCCTGAAGAGTTGCGATTGATCATGAAGAGGAATGTCCTTCAATCCAAGAGATACGGACACAGTTTTTGATTGAAACTCTTCATGAAAGATTATAACTATTCTACAACTATATAAACATGTTCAAATCACTTCTACAATCACGATTCTTGTTTATATTTCTGCAATCTATTCTCTATTTATTTCTGCAAATAAAAGCATTCATTATCATTCAATATCTCTAGAATCTCTGAATTAATTTATATACTTCGATTCTACGAGATTATCTTCCTTCTAAATCTTCACATACACTACATATTCTTGAGGATTTGATTATAGGAAATTGTACTATCAAAAGACAATCCGTGTTATTCAGAACACACTCGTCAACAAAGTATTTGTACTAAGTTGAAGTCCTCTTCGGCTGTTGAGGCGGAAAAATTCCTGTTCGGCTGCTTAGGTGTGATATACCAATTCCTCCGGGTTAAGTGAGGGGTTTAGTATAAATCCAGAGGATATTCTGGGACTGGACGTAGAACGGGAAGTTCGAACCAATATAAAAATTCCTGGTGTGCTTACTTTCATTCTTACTTCACTGCTATTATCGGTTTTCGCATTTATATATCATATTATACGATCCTTAGTACTGCACGTACACTTTCAGTTATCTACCAATTGCGATGATATCGACCTTCTACAATGAAGGAGATGAATCCTCACTTGCATAGTGTTTCACTTCAAGTAGTTCAACATGCACCCAACTATTGCTGTAACATGGTCATAATTCCATGTGCATTTTCATAGTCAAAATACAGTCTACTTACTTAAGATCGGCGATAGTAATCTCAAGTTAGAATACTATTGTACCTCATTACCATGATATCTTCTACTTTGACTTAGTAGTATTAACCTATATAAGACTCTTTTCGAGTTTTTTAATGGTTGTTCCAAATAACAATAGGTACATAACAGCCTGATGCTCCCTACGATCGTGATCAAATCACTATCCGTTGAATGCATAGCGCTGTGTACAATAACCTTAATGGATGTATCGATATTCTTTTCTTGATACATATTTAAGGAGTTAGAGTTTCATATACATCGATTTACTACTCATGGTTACCAACATATTCATAACGTCAATCGATAAAATAATCTCCTAAGAATTTTGTACTTATACATGTCTAATGTAATTAATTCGTTATTTACAACACTATATAACATCATATATAATATAAAATAAAATGAAAAGCATACCCTATTTTAAACATGATTGTTTATATAGTTAAGTTTACACAATAAATTACATAATTACCTTAGAGCACACCATTAACTTCATCATCTCCGACTTACACTTGTGGCCAATTATGGAGCCTCGACCTATGCCTTTGATCAATCTTCTTATATTTGATTAGAAAGTACCTTAGTGAATGGATCTTCTATTTTATCATTGTCTTTCGACCATGATCCCTGCATTATTGATAAATTGACTTATCATATGGAACTTACGGAGGATGCACCTTGTTTTCTTATGAGCTCGTAGTTCCTTTTCAATTCGTATTGCTACATTATTGTCGTAGTTCATGAGCATCGAACCTTCGCTGCTTGGATTGCAAATAGATCCTTAATGAATTTGCACATCCACATTGCTTCTTTTACGGCATCATTCAATGTGATGTACTCAGCCTTCATGTTAGAATCAGACACACTTCTTCTTTGAAACTTTTCCAACAAACGACCCCCCTTGTTAAGGATAAGGACGAAACTGGAGATTGACTTAATGTCATCAGTATCGCTTTGAAATTTTGAGTTTAAATACACCTTTATAAGGAATTTTTGTTTACATATATCAATTTTTTTTTAGTATTTCTTAAACACTTAAGGATGACTTTAGCTAACATCGAATGACTTTCTTCTAGATTAGATCGATACTGATATAGTGTAACTTATGCAATAAGGACTTCTAACCATGACATATCATAACGTACATGATCCATCCTATTGCAGAAGCATGCGGAATCCAACTCATACACTATCTTTCCTTATCCGTAGATGTAGACTCCTTTCTAGAAAGACAATTCCATGCTACATAGAACATTTCCGCACTTGGAATTTTCCATACTAAATCGTCTTAGAACGGTATCTATGTACATAGATTAGGGAACTCCAAATAAAATTTTAAACCTATCTCTAAAGATCTCTTTATATCCAATATATAAGATGCCTTATCTAAATCCTTCATCGAAAAATTATGGAAGAATGAAGCTTTCACCTATTGTAACATTGGTTTTACTAATCAATAGCATGTCATTGACGTACACTACATAACCATTTCACTCTTCTTATATAGGCTGGCTATCTCATGTTTTGACACAAACCAAACTTGAAGTGAAACACTTGAAGTGAAACTATTTATAAATGGTGATTAGAAGAAACTATTTATATGTCACACCAAACAAATTTCGATCTAATTCCGCCAACATGCATAATGACGATGGTCGAGAGTATGGTCAAAGGAGGATGCGAGGACGGGGGTCTCGGGAAAAATAATGGTAGGGATTCTCGATGGCCGTGGTGACGGGAAAAGGGGAAATTAGGGTTTAAGGAGCTTGTTGGGTCAATTTTGAAGCCTGGGTTTTTGCATTGGCGTAGATGATCTATAGACGATCGGTGATGGGGGAATAGAAAGAGGAGGGTCTGGCGCTGCTACTGGTGCAAGCATGTTGTTTTCTGGTGACCGGGGTTGTCTTCGGCAAGGCATTTTGTGTCGAAGAAGTGGTTCCAGGGAGAGGCATTTGGTTTGATTTTTAATTCGGGAAGGCGACGTCGATCTGGGTGCTCCTCTGTGATGGAGTGGTCAAGAATGATGTGTCAGAGGGTTTAGAGATGGTCGACGATGTCCAGATTGGGTGTGCAGGTGCACTGTGTCATTGCATGCAAGTGATAATGGGAAAGGCTGGAAGAAGAAGAAGTAGAAGAGGAGAAGAATGGAAGAGGTTCGAGTAAGTTTCCAAGTTGTAGCGCGCGTGACTCGAAGCAAGCAGGGGTTGGACTCGAAGGTTTTTGTAGAGGGTTAGACTCGGGTTCACATTGGAGATTTGTTCGAGATTAGCTCGGGTCATATCACCAGAATTTAGCTAAGTTTTAGTATGAAGATAAGGAGAGGGGAAAGTGGGCCAGGGTTTTGGGCCTGAACGAAAATTTTATTAGAGAGGTAAAAGAAATAAAGGTGAAGATAGAAAAAAAATAGGAAACAAGTATTCAGGGCAAGTTCTCAATCCAGCTTCATGAAATTAAATTATAAGGTCAAATGTTGTTGAATTTAAATTACTGATCATGGGAAATAATAATACATCAAGTTAATTAATTAAATTAATTCATAAGGTTGGTTAAGAAGATAAAGATTAAGCTGGTAACTAACCAAAAAGATGATTTCCTATAAATTAATTTTTCAAACATTTAAATAAATCTAAATGACAATTAAGTAAATAATTAAGATAATGGTTATTTAAAAGATTTGTAATTCATTTTAACTTAGATTAAGTAAAATCTTGGTTTGTTTAAAACTTAACTAATAATAATAGTTAAGTACTAATTGAGAAAATGGAATGTTTTTTTATCAACTAAACTTGAGAATGTATGTTAATTTGCAAATTAATTAATTACAAAGTTTATTAAATTTTGATGATTTAGATAGTGATTAAGATAAATGACTTATTTTTCAACTAATTAAGATAGAGTAAGTTAGATTTAATAATTAATTTAAAGAGGTTAAGTAATTTATTTATGAAATAATAGATTAAGAATAATCATCTGTGAAATGGATTAAAGTATAATTACTGAATGTGATCTATAAAGTATAATTATATTTTTAAGTAATTAATGGATAATAACTTAAAGGATAATTACTTAAGAAAAGTAAATAGTGAATAATTATGTAATGGAAGTAATTAAGGATTATTTACTTAGTATAATTAATCAAGGATTGATTAATTAGGGGTTGATTAATTAAGGGTTGATTAATTAAGGTTAATTTATCAAAGTAAGTGATTATAGGATATTTAATTTGGGTAATTAATTATGGTAAATGTGATTAATGTGAATTGATTTGGTTATTAATTAGAGGCTAATTAATAATGTAATTAAAAAGGATAATTAATCAAGGGTGATTAATTAAGATAGAAACTTGAAGGATGAATAATTAAATTTGGTTTGTAATTAATTAATGTTGAGTAAAGGTAATCTAAGTGATTAAAGAATTGTAATTAATTTAATTAGAGATAAATTAAATTAAAAGTTTGGAAGTAATCAATCTTGTGAATGATTGAATGATGATAAATGCCTTGAATTGGTTGATATCCCTGATATAGAATATTTTGTGATATGATTTTTTTGGTGGACAGTGATAACGTGGATTATCTATTGGTCATGAATTACCGTGTAAAGGTGACATCTTGTATTTAAGAATGAATTATATTCACTTGAATAACTGAGGTTAAGATGACATTGAATTCGAAGAGGCTGGTGTCGGGTGTTAGCAAATACCCGAAACCACTTCGATTCTTTATAAATTGATATGAGAAATCAATAGGTTGGAGTGGGGTAATTTAAGTGAATTGGATCATTTAGTCTAAGTTTTTGGTGCTTAAAATTGATGTGTGAGATAAGTGATGTATATAACAAATTGTGAATGTGTAATTTGATACGAGTTACCCCGGGTTTTATGTAGTTTTGTGATGTTGTATTCCATGTTAGATGGGTTTACTCATGCTGATTTCCAGCTTGACCTGGGTGTTACTTTGATGTAATGCTCAGGTCAGACCGAGTATTACAGATTTTCAGGTAAGCACGTTTTGGAGCTCAGGAGGCGCGCTGGATGGCAGGAACGTATGGAGCGTATCTCGCTGTATATATTATAGTCTATCTAGGACATATTTGTTTAAACGTTCCAGTGTTGTGTATTGGTTGTAACTCTGATGTATAAAAATGTAAGTGTACTGATACAGTTCTTCTTTTGTAAACTGTTATTTATGAGATATTATATTTTGATCCGCTGCGAATGTGAGGTTTCTGTGAATTGTTCCTGTTTCTTCTTCTTTTCTTTTCTTCTTTCCTAACTATCTGGAATTTTCGGGATCGAAAATTTTAGGTCATTACATTTGGTATCAGAGCAGAAGGTTAAGCGAGAACCTTGGCTTTGGTGTGATTACTCATTAAGGATAGGGTCAATGGTACCCTAGAATGAGTTGAGTGAATATATATATATATATATATATATATATATATATAAGCGTACTTGTTATTTTCTTATATAAAGATTTTAAATGATTTTATATAAGAATATATTTTGATATATAAAGAAATATTCTTTCTAATAAATATTAAGGTAATTGGTTGTTAAATTATTATGAATTAAATATAAGTGGTAATAGTAATACAACCAAATTTGAATTGAATGAAGATAAGTTTGAAATGGATTCAAACTAGAATTAAGATCTTGAATTTGGTAAAGAGTTTCAGAATAAGATAACAATGAATTGGTTTCCTTGGTTATTATCATAAATGATATTTGTGGTTAATAATAAAATGTGTATTAATGAGTAAGCAAAATAAAATGTTTTAGGATAGTAAAACATTTATGGAAGTATGACTTTTAAATTGGAGTTGAAGATGATCTGAATTATGAAGTTTTAAATCTGGATCCAAAATTTGAAAATTGTTTCAAAGTAATGAAGGAATAATAAATAATGTTATTTAATATATTTGAATGAAGGGTCTTGTTTCAAACAAGGGTTGTTTGAAATTTTAAAAGAATTTGTTTTGAATTTAAAAACCAAAGGTGGTTTAAAATTTAAGGATAATTTGGTGTGTCAAGGAAATAAATATGTATATTTGGAAGTAAACTCTAAGGTTGAGTTTTGAATTTTCCTTAGGATGTGATGTGAAACCCAAAGTGAAGTAAGTTTTTAAACTTAAATGAAAAGATTATAATTATGAAGTTTAAAATTTGAATGAGAATTCAAATTGTGTAAAGTTGACTGGATTAAGTAAATTTAATTTAACTTGGAGAAAGTTAAACAAGTTTGAATGAACAGCCTGATTTGAAAATTTCAAGATGAAATTTTAGATTTAACTTGGGAAGTTAAATAGTTAATTTAAATTGGGAATTGGGAATTTGTGAGATCTCAAAATGGGTTTGAGATCTAGAAATTGAAAATGGATGGATGTTTTAAGTAATTTGAATAATACCATCCTGTTGTTATTAATAATCTTTAAGCTGTGAATTGGATTTGTTTAAAATAAAGTGTGGTAATATATCCATTATTGAGATAAAACGGAAATTAAGCTTTAATTTGAAATTAAAGACATGGAATCACTTTGAACTGAAGATTTGAATGTTAAGAATTGAATTTGTAAATTAAAATTGTTTTAAACCCTTACTTGAACCTTGTAATGAGTTAAGTAAAGATAAGTTAAAAATGGAATTTGAATTTTGAATTAAATGGCTTAATGATATAAGTTGATTGAATTTAAAGTATTAAATCAACATTTAAAAACAAAGTTAAAAAAATTAACTCGAATTTGTATAATTCGGGATGGTTAAAATTTGTAATTTGAATTGAATTAGTTCAAATTAAATTTGATTTGAATTAATTAGAATTTTGATTGAAGATGGATAAGTTTAAAAATTCAAATGGAATATTTGAATTGGATTGATTTGAAATGAAATTGAAGTTGAATAAGTTCAAATTCAAATGGGAATTGGGATTAGTTCAAACAGAAATTGATACGAATTAAAATTGGTTCAATTTGAAATTTATTTGAATTCATTGAAATTGTGATTAAAGTTGAATGAGTAAATTCAAATGGAATCTGATTTGAATTTGGAAAGAAATTGAGGCTGACTCAAATTGAATTGGGGCTAAATCAAGTTCAATGGAAATTGAAGTTATTTAAATTGGAATTGAGTCAATTTAAATAGATGTGGAAATTCAAATTGAATTGATGAAAATGGAGGTTGGGAATTGAATAGTTAGACTCTGGACTATTTTCAAAATAAACTGTTTTAAATATAAATCTATTTATCCAAACTATTTGCTATACAACTTTTCTTTTCAAAACCTAAAACTATCTTATACTTGTTTTACAATTATTTTTGGAACTATTTAACAATTTTTCAACCGTTTTATAAACTAATTATTATTTTTCAACTATTTCACAAATTAATTACTATTTTTCAACTATTTTGCAATTATTTAAAATTTCTATAATTATTTGACTATTTTCCCACTATTTTATAATTACTTAACTGTTTTACAGCTATTTTACAAACTAATAATTGTTTTTCAACTACTTATCTATTTTAAACTTTTCAAATTATTTTCTAAGTTTAAGCCGGTCAGAGTTGAACTGTTTTTGATTAAATTCCCAACTGAGATAAGAATTGAGGTGATAATCCATATGGGATTGAAGAATTTGTGGATAAATGAATAGAATTAAAGGAAATGTGAATAGATAGGGGAAATTGCTTTAGATAATAATCAATGAAGATACATACGTAGGATGTACGTATATTGTTTTATTCGCATAGTGATTTAATCCAGATTCAAGCACATAATTTCGAGATAATATATCGATCCGAGTTGGGATTTTTCACTCGATTTTTGAAGGCGAACCTGGATAAGGATTGTTGATTGGTTCTGGATATTCTCTATCATAGTTATGACTATGCAAGGAGAATAACGGGTTCAAATCAAGAAACCATATTTATGTCCACACTAGGAATTCGGGTGGACGATACTAGTTCGGAAGTGAAATTATGTGATCGAGTGAGCGATCAGATTGGTACAACGTACGGATGATATGTGTACATCATACGGATTTGAATGAAATTGATATTGGAAGGAGTAATCAAAATTTGAATATTTGTTTTGAATAAACAAAGCTATATATCTTTGTTATATAAGATAAAACTCCCCTTGTTGAATCTATTGCCAGAAGGAAAGGATTTTGAAAGTGTTTGAAGTATAAAAGGAGTTTTATACAAGTTTAAAATGATCCAAAGATTTTTTTTATCAAGGATTTTATATATATCTATATATATATAAAAGGATCTTATGAGGAATTTGGAAAAAGGTTTTGGAAAGGTTTTTGATTTTTGGGTAAAATCAATATTGATTTTGGAAAGCCTAGTTTTAGAATTATCGATTTTAGGATAATCGATTTTGTGTAAAGGAGCTTTGTATGAAATCATACTAGGTGTATGATTTGAAAGATACTATATGTGTATAGTATAAAGTGTTTTGATGATGACTCTGGGGAAAAAGGCGCTCCTTTGAAATGAACTTCTCAAGAGTGCCACCGGGTGGTACTGCCTTGAGCCTCTAAGGGGGAGGTTCTAAAGTTGATCCTGTGAGGAGTCCGGACAAAACTAGTTCCTGAGGATTATGAGTAGAGTATACCATAGCAAAAGTCGTGGGTGCCGCTGAGAGCCAACAATCCGTGTTTGATTTTATATCGGTAGACTGCGACCTATGATAACATAGCGAAAGTCGTGTGTGCCACTGAGAGCCAACAGTCTACATTTGATTTTATATCGGTAGACTGCGACCTATGTAGGAGTGGAGAAGTTTCATTTTGACAGCGAAAATCGTGTATGCCGCTGAGAGCCAACAGTTACATGGACTTTTGCTGCAATGGCAACGTAACCCTGAAATGTAACTGCAATCTGTTGTGGGTTCTATGGCGTAATCAAGGGGCGCAGAGTGCCTACAATTACATGGACTTTTCCTGCGATGGCAACGTAACCCAGGATGTAACTGCGATCATAGATAGGGGTGATGATTTCCAAAGAGTTCTCACCAAAGATACTTCCTCTATTTTCAAAAATATTTTCTATATTTTCATTTTTTTTAATTTTCCAAGTATTTTCGTTGAGTGTTGAAATCGAATCTGTTGAGTACTTATAGATTTTCAGTCTTACGCCTGATCAACGTACGACCGAATTTCTGTAAGAACGATGAAGGATTTGTTAAAACATCGAGTTATAAAAGCATTTTGATAAAAACCATTTTGGCAATATTATATAAATTTTAAAGTGATTTCAAGTTTTGAATAAAAAGAAGTTTATAGTTAAAAGGGCTTGAAGAATAATTTTAATAAATTCTGGCTTCATTCCTTTTCGAGGATGAAAAGATTCAAAGGGGGGAGGAATGTGATAACCCGGATTTCTTTGGCATCAGATAATTGTATAATGATTTGATTTAAAATTATTGAGAATACTGATTTATAGATTAAACAAATAAATGTAATAATCTCCTTCATAAATTATTTAAAATTGGCAAAATTGTTATTTCAAAACAACAGTAATAATGTAATGATAAAAAAATAGATATTATAAAACATAGTTCATATATATATTTCTAAACATAATGAATAATTATAAATACTTAATTTAAAATGGGTTAAAAATATAATTATTAAGTTAAGATAAATGGAGGACTTAAATATAAAGATGCTTTTTTTACAAGTGTAAAAAATTTTCAACCATGCAAATGCAAGTGTAACTAACAGAATAACATGTGGCAATCAATAAAAATATAACATGTTTTTTTTAGAAAAAAAAGAAACTTATTTACATATTTTTCTCATCTTGATTTTGAAAACTGAAACCCAAAACAAAGCAGCTGAAAATTTTTAATCTAAATTCTATCATACTCTTGCAATCTAAAACTGTAGCTAAGCAAGTACAAAACAAAACTGGAATTATCTCTTCAACCTGGAAACAAAGCAGTTCATCTCTGTTTCCAAGCTAATGCAATCTTAAGCCTTCCAGTTTTAATAAGGAAACAACAACTGTGACGCCCCACCTCTATACCCACGCTAGCCAAGAACACTCCGGAGTAGTGCTGTCAACTAGCACGGAGAATAAGGCTGTTGAGGAGCGACCATCCATGTAATTGCTTATCACACGGTGGCTATAAATAATCTTCGGAAACAAACATAGAAATAATCATATCACAAATCAGTCACAGATATCCATATCACAAAGGCGGAAGAAGATATGAATATATAACTAACACATGAAAGTGTACATCAGAGTAGTGGTCAGTAAGATCCACGATAATACAAAAGAATAGCAACACGTGCTATACAAAAGAATACAACTATGAGTCTATATCTCAAGTGTATACAACAAAAACTGCTAATCTAAACAGTTAGCCAAAAGTCAGAGTGATGAATCCCTGGGAAGAAGTCAAGCAGAAGCACCTGTAACATCTCGGTCTGACCCGAGTATTATTTAAGAAAATAATAAACGGATCAGTCTAGCTATAAATATCAGATGACATGATATAACATAAAAGATATGGCATAAACATAAACATCCATAACGACATACCACTATAAGTATGTAAATAATGATCAACAGAAGATCAATCAATAAGAGATAATCAATATCACAAGAATCTTCTCAAAGATTCGAAGAGGGCATCATACCCTAAACTTGTACTCATAACAAGTCAATGACATAAATTCCAGAAATCAACACGAGAAATCCAGAAATCATAAAAAGGGAAAGAGGCCTATCACATGACGGTCCGAAGACCAAGGGGAGCTACCCCGCATGTGTGAATGGAATCACACAGATTGAGGTCAAGACTAACCAAAAAGCAGAAAGGTATGTGTGAATGGAATCACACAAGTGGTGTCTAGTCTAACCTTGCAATGAAAGAGACATCGCACAATTGCTAGTCTAATTCATAAAGCGATCATCAAGATCAACGAGAAGTGTCAATTACACTAAGCTAGTAAATATAGAAGTTTAGCTTCATGTCCCATAACCACTTGCTTAACTTAAATATTTACGAACAAACTGTAAATCTTCACTAATAAAATTGTCACAAGAGGTTCAATCGAACAAGTCCAAGAATTAACCGACGAAGTGAACGCAAGCGTTTCATACCACTTGTTTTACTAAGTCGTTTAATTAGATTTCTCATCCGAGTGAGGTAAAGGCTTGTATATACTAATAGATTGGAAAACGGTTTAAGAAAAGAGCTTTGTTAAAAAATAGAGTTGAAATTGTTTGTTAAAAGAGTTTTGATATTTACTACTAGTATTGAAACCTTTATATTATAAAGTGACAAAACACATAAGCAAGTGTAGAAACAATCATTCACAAAGATCGCATACGGAGATGCGAATAAAATCCCAGGAAATCAGCTCAATGTTTTTCAGATAAGATCCCCTACGGAGGGGGGGTCCAGGGGGGGTGGCAACCCCCCAAGGTGGGGGTGCGGGGGCAACGCCACCGCGTACGGGGTTCGACCTGCCCGGTCAGGTCGCGGGGGTCCAGGGGGCAGCGCCCCGACCAAAACGGTACGACCTAGTGAAGACAAAATGAGGTCTAACGACCTAACGACTCAAGGGTCTAACGACCTAACGACTCAAGGGTCATACGACCTAACGACTCAAGGGTCATACGACCTAACGACTCAAGGGTCATACGACCTAACGACTCATGGGTCATACGACCTAACGACTCATGGGTCATACGACCTAACGACTCATGGGTCATACGACCTAACGACTCAAGGGTCATACGACCTAACGACTCATGGGTCATACGACCTAACGACTCATGGGTCATACGACCTAACGACTCATGGGTCATACGACCTAACGACTCAAGGGTCATACGACCTAACGACTCATGGGTCATACGACCTAACGACTCATGGGTCATACGACCTAACGACTTATGGATGAACGACTTAACTCCGAACGAGCTAAAAATGGCCAGAACGACCTAGGGTTAACTCGTGAACGACTCACGACCTATGGACGAACGACTTAACTCCGAACGACCTAAAAATGGCCAGAACGACTCAAGTGCAGAAAATTCAACAAAACGCTAAAAATTGGAGTTTTTCGCCAATCCAATCCAAACCAAATGCTAACATGCATGCAAAAATGATAGGGAATCATTCCCAACAGTCCAATATAGTTATAGGCTAGAATTGTGAGATAAAAATCTCACCTTTGCACTAAAGTTTATGAAGATGAAGCTTGAAAGCAAGGAGAAGCAATCCAAAGCTTGAATCCAATATCTTCTACTTGAATTTGGAGTTGAATGTTGGATTTGCAATTGAATTTGTGCTTGGAGTTTTAATTTCCCATTCCCTCCACCATTAATGCCAAAGCTTGATTAGTTAGGAAATTTATGAAGAGTGAGGAGAAGAGGGTTGGAACTTGGGCTTAATAGGCTAAACTAACCCAAAGTCCAAAGCGGGAAAAGTTAGTGAAATTTCACTAACTCCAAACCTATCGATGTTTATACTTAAAAAGTTGTAAACGACATTTCGAACTCAATGGAAGTGGTCTCGAGTCCTAATTTGACCGTTTGCAAAAAGTAGCTTTTCGGACCAAAATCCGATTAACGAGTTAATATTTAAATAAAATATTTAAATACAAACTCAATAAATATGCGGGTTGTTACAACAACTCAAAATCAAAGTAGTTTCAACAAGTTTTCAGATCCTGACATTCAAGTTTTCAAATCAATTTCAGCAATTCAAGTTCTTAAATCAGAAACATTTCAGCATTCAAATTTACAGTTCAAAAGTTTTTATCAAAAAGAAGACTGTCTTCATTTTTAATAACCCTAAATCTCTTTTTAAATCTTGTGCATGCAGTAATTACTTAGAAAAAGTATGATACATGCTTATCTATTTGCCTAATATGAATGTTATGTGTATATGAATGGATATACGGTAGTAAATGTTTGTATACAAAATTGAATCTCTGTTTAGCTTTACAAGATTCAAGTTTTGATCAAAAATTCAATATCTCTTTACTAGGTCTTTTCCAGACCTTGATGTACGAAAACAACTTGTTAATAATATTCTGTTATAAATTTTAGAAATGCTTTTGAGAAGAAATCGAAGATAGTTTTGACAAGATATAAAGAATTACAGTAAAATCTTAACTATAACAAAAACTCGGCTGTAATAATTCATTAATTCAAGATTGCGATCTGATTCAATTTCGAAAACAAGGATTTTTAAGAGTAAAATCATAATTTTTAAACATGAATTTGAAAAGAATTTTTGGCTTGTTCAAAAAGGAGGTTTCGATCTAATTCCGCTGATAGGCGTAATGATGATGGTCGAGAGTATGGTCAGAGGAGGATGTGAGGACGGCGGTCTCGGGAAATATAATGGTAGGATGGACGTGGTGATAGGAAAAGGGGAAAGTAGGGTATAAGGAGCTTGTTGGGTCAATGTTGAAGCCTGGGTTTTTGCATTGTCGTAGATGATCTATGGACGATCAGTAATGGGGGAATAGAAAGAGGAGGGTCTGGCGCTGCTACTGGTGCAAGCATGTGGTTTTCTGGTGACCGGTGTTGTCTTCGGCAAGGTATTTTGTGTCGAAGAAGTGGTTCCGGGGAGAGGAGTTTGGTTCGATTTTCAATTTGGGAAGGCGACGTCGATTTGGTTGCTCCACTGTGATGGAGCGGTCAACGATGATGTGTCGGAGGGTTTAGAGATGGTCGACGACGTCCAGATTGGGTGTGCAAGTGCACTGTGTCATTGCGTGCTAGTGATAATAGGAAAGGCTGGAAGAAGAAGAAGTAGAAGAGGAGAAGAATGGAAGAGGTTCGAGTAAGTTTCCAAGTTGTAGCGCGTGTGACTCAAAGCAAGCAGGGGTTGGACTCGAAGGTTTTTGTAGAGGGTTAGACTCGGGTTCACATTGGAGATTTGTTCGAGATTGGCTCGGGTCATATCGCCAGAATTTAGCTAAGTTTTAGTATGAAGATAAGGAGAGGGGAAAGTGGGCCGAGGTTTTGGGCCTGAACGAAAATTTTATAAGAGAGGTAAAAGAAATAAAGGTGAAGATAGAAAAAAAATAGGAAACAAGTATTCAGGGCAAGTTCTCAATCCGGCTTCATGAAATTAAATTATAAGGTCAAATGTTGTTAAATTGAAATTACTGATCATGGGAAATAATAATACATCAAGTTAATTAATTAAATTAATTCCTAAGGTTGGTTAAGAAGATAAAGATTAAGCTGGTAACTAACCAAAAAGATGATTTCCTATAAATTAATTTCAAACATTTAAATAAATCTAAATGACAATTAAGTAAATAACTAAGATAATGGTTAATTAAAAGATTTGTAATTCATTTTAACATAGATTAAGTAAAATCTTGGTTTGTTTAAAACATAACTAATAATAATAGTTAAGTACTAATTGAGAAAATGGAATGTTTTTTTTATCAACTAAACTTGAGAATGTATGTTAATTTGCAAATTAATTAATTACAAAGTTTATTAAATTTTGATGATTTAGATAGTGATTAAGATAAATGAATTATTTTTCAACTAATTAAGGTTGAGTAAGTTAGATTTAGTAATTAATTTAAAGAGGTTAAGTAATTTATTTATGAAATAATAAATTAAGAATAATCATCTATGAAATGGATTAAAGTATAATTACTGAATGTGATCTATAAAGTATAATTATATTTTTAAGTAATTAATGGATAATAACTTAAAGGATAATTACTTAAGAAAAGTAAATAGTGAATAAGTACGTTATGGAAGTAATTAAGGATTATTTACTTAGTGTAATTAATTAAGGATTGATTAATTAAGGGTTGATTAATTAAGGTTAATTTATCAAAGTAAGTGATTATAGGATATTAAATTTGGGTAATTACTTATGGATAAATGTGATTAATGTGAATTGATTTGGTTATTAATTAGAGGCTAATTAATAATGTAATTAAAAAGGATAATTAATCAACGGTGATTAATTAAGATAGAAACTTGAAGGATGAATAACTAAAATTTGGTTTGTAATTAATTGATGTTGAGTAAAGGTAATCTAAGTGATTAAAGAATTGTAATTAATTTAATTAGAGATAAATTAAATTAAAATTTTGGAAGTAATCAATCTTGTGAATGATTGAATGATGACAAATGCCATGAATTGGTTGATATCCTCGATATAGAATGTTTTGTGATATGATTTTTTTTTTGGTGGACAGTGATAACGTGGATTATCATTTGGTCATGAATAACTGTGTAAAGGTGACATCTTGTATTTAAGAATGAATTGTATTCACTTGAATAACTGGGGTTAAGATCACACTGAATTCAAAGAGGCTGGAGTCGGGTGTTAGCAAATACCCGAAACCACTTCAATTCTCTATAAATTGATATGAGAAATCAATAGGTTGGAGTGGGGTGATTTAAGTGAATTGGATCATTTAGTCTAAGTTTTTGGTGCTTAAAATTGATGTGTGAGATAAGTGATGTCTATAACAAATTGTGAATGTGTAAATTGATACGTGTTACCCCGGGTTTTATGTAGTTTTGTGCTATTGTATTCCATGTTAGATGCGTTTACTCACGCTGGTTTCTAGCCTGACCCGGGTGTTACTTTGATGTAATGCTCGGGTCAGACCGAGTATTACAGATTTTCAGGTAAGCACGTTTTGGAGCTCAGGAGGCACGCTGGATGGCAAGAACGTATGGAGCATATCTCACTATATATATTATAGTCTATCTAGGACATGTTTGTTTCAACTGTCCAGTGTTGTGTATTGGTTGTAACTCTGATGTATAAAAATGTAAGTGTATGATACAGTTCTTCTTTTGTAAACTGTTATTTATGAGATATTATATTTTGATCCGCTGCGAATGTGAGGTTTATGTGACTTGTTCCTGTTTCTTCTTCTTTCTCTTTTCTTCTTTCCTAACTACCTAGAATTTTCGGGATCGAAAATTTTGGGTTGTTACAGGTTTCACCCCTTTGTGTACATTATCCCAAGTCCATACTTGTTTTTGTACATGGAATCCTTCTTAGATTTCTTAGCATCAATACACAATGAGGGTCCTTACTCTTCAATGTTTGTAGATGCGTGGGGGGGTTGTCGTAATGAATGAGATAATCCTCATTCTCACCATCAATGAGAAACTCAATGTCTCTCTTCGGCTTGCGAGATTCCCTATTATACCTTATAATGGGTTGTGTATTTTCAATGGTGTTGAATTATTGCCTATATAATAAGTCTTTATGGAAGTTTTTTGGACCTCATCCAAGTCTACTTATTGCCTCAAATTTCACAGGAGAGAAATTCCTTTTCTAAAAAGATAACTTGTTTAAAAAAAATATGTTTTGTTCTTGATATGATAGAATATGTATCCATGAGAATTTCTTGGATACCCAATAAACGTTCATAAGACCAATCTTGCCTCAAGATTGCTAGGGTTTATGTTCTTAACGTACGACGAATAGCCCCAAACCCAAGGTAATTAAGGGGAATTTCTACCTAGTCCATAACTCATATAGAGTTTTAGGCACATACAATACCCCATTCAACATAACGCCACAGTTTCTAGCCCATACCCTCGAAAGGAAGGAGCCAACTCAATGTCACTCATCATTGTCAAACAATTTCCAACAAGATTTTTTTTATTGAAATACATAATGTTGTGAAGTATATGAACGAGTGACTTGAGAGAGAATCTCATTCTCCTTTGGGCAGTCTTGAAATTCATATCTAATGCACTTACCAACTGGGTTAGATCGAAGTAACTTTCCATTTTCTTATTAGTTTGGTTTTCTACTTCATTCTTATATTCAATGAATTTATAAAAGACCGTTGGTTTGTGTTTCATGAGAAATATATATCTGTATCTAAATAATTCATTAATGAATATTATGAAGTATGAGGTTTCACTTTTGGTATTAGTAGACATAGGCACATGTACATCGGTATGTACTAGTCCAAAGAGTTCATCAACTCTTTCATTTCTCCCACTAAATGCGTGCTTAGACATTTTATCCTTAAGACATAATGTACAAGTATGAAATGATTCAGAACTACATGGAAGAAACCCTTGGTTTCATAGCTCATTCAATCATTTCTTACTAATATGATCTAGTTTGCAACGCCAAAGGTAACCAACGACTGTTTTTAATGCATTATTATTTTCAATAGCAAATATAAGATTTATTAAGAACATAAATTACATTATTTAAAGCAACAAAACCAACAATTTTATTTCCATAAATATTCATAATACTGTACAAACAAAATTATATTTGTTTTCTATCTGACAGGAAATAGAAATTATTCCACCAATAAAATTTGATGCCAAATAGAAATTATTAAAATTTAAATCGTGTCCTCTAACAAGCTTGACAAGATATTCTCCCATCGTAATGGTAGCTTGGTAGGTCCATTTGCTACTAAGAATTCCATGCTGTCATATGCCATGGGCCTCTTACTTCTAAGTCCCTATAACGAAATATAGGTATGAGTTCTGGACCTTGTATCTAAAACAAAAGTAGAAGCATATATGGATAAATAATTGGAGTAGAATATAATTCCTTCCCCTTGGGCATCTTAAATAGTTTGGATGGGTCCGCTTCCATTATCCCTTCTTTAAGAAAGAGTGACATTCACATTTCCCTTGCTTCTTTGCTTTACCCTTGCTGCCTTTGGACTTCGCTTTCACTTCTTCAAACTATTTAAGGAATATGTACCCTTTATAGCAAGCACTGTATTTGGTTCCTTCATGAACATACTCTCAACAATCCAAACATATTAAGGTGGTCCATGATAGTACAAATCAGGTGGTTCATATTGAAATTCAATATGAATGGACCGAACTATGGAATCAACGATCCAAGAACAATATCAGTCTGAAGCTTAGTCTCAAACATAGTTCCTAGCTAGACCAACATTTCAATGTACCTAATCATATTGAGACATGAACCTAGATTGAGGTGTCCATATTCCTCTTGGAATGGAATAGTTTCCATGAGATCTTGTACCTTTTGATACACTACCTCTTATTATACAACTTTTTTAGATTCTTTAATATTTCTTGAACATTTATGTTATCATGATGCCTTTGGAGCTCGATGCTTGTAACATCCCCCATTATGACACTTGGTAATAAACACCGATGATATTGCAGTCATTACATGAATTATTTTCAAGCAAAAAATGAAGTCGGTATTTTTTTGCAACATTAAGTAAACAAACCTTCTAAATAAATTTTAGTATTCATAACCATCTTTACATTTTCAAAATCCCAAAACACGTCCGCATAATGGTAAAATATAAGAATATAAACAATAATGGCATGCCCGACATATGAAGATGCTGACACGGACACTAAACTAATTATTTACCTTTCTTTTACAACAATGGAATAAAATCAACTTTACTAGCTACAATCCTCCTACTTCATCTTTGACTTCTTCATTCATCTTTCCAAATGTAAAATGTCTAAGTCTATAAACTCATCCCACTCGAACGAGTACTGATGAATTTATGGAAAATAATAAAAACATGGGTTAGACATAAAGCTTAGTATAAGTAAAACCTTACCCTAAACATAAACTTAGCGAGGTCACATTGCTATAGCATGGAACGGGTTTTCCCCCTAGCTTATACATCACAATGATTACGTCATATCATGTAAACAATCATCACACCATGAGCATACACATAACATCATTATGAAAACTCAAGTATACCATGTACTTAACATTCATTTATAACCTATGTCATATAGGTATTTATCCAATTCAACTTAAGTATAGCCAATACTTGGTTTATAGTTGTTATGAATCATTCCATAAAAACATCAATCACATTCATAAGCATCATCTAGGCTCATTTTAGGTGTCAATATAAAAGTTTGCGTTAACTTTGTTAACATGCTTTAATCTCAAATATCACCCCAAAGTCCAGAAGTAATTTTCAAAAGTTGTAATATGAAAGTAAAGCCGAAGGCAAGACGCCTTTATCGAAGATGTAGGAAAATATGTGCTGAATAATAAAGAACACAGAGGAATTATAATGGTTTGGGAAAAGTTCTCTATGTCAACTGTGGCTAAATATTCGTTTCATAGTCAGATGAGTTGTAAGTAGTTGTACAATATCTATTTGGTTTTGTTGGCCATTAATGAGTTCTTAAAAGCTCATGTATAGAAAATTTACAATGGTTTCAAATGAGTTGAGTGATATGTAGTTATTCTTTTGGAGCTCGAATCCTCTTTCTTTTAGAGTACGTCTGATATTTATCAATGATTTGTAACTCTATCATTGGTATAGAGCGCTTCTCTTGGATTACTCACCTCACATACTTATAGTGCTAAGATCTAAACATGTGCCATCATTTAGTTGGTTGCAGATTGACACGGATTACTGAGGTTAGCATTTCTATATATATAGCCTTGGGTATTGTAGTCTGCATTCTTTGTATAAGCTTTCATATTATCTAAAACATTGACATCTGTAACATCCTCTATCTTGAGGCCCAAAGCTAAGCTCTAAGATGCTGCAAACCTATAGTTTTAACTTTCGATGACAAAATACATTATTGTTAATTGTATCCATAATATCAGAAGAACATGAATATGAAACAAAATCACAGATTCCGAAAACAACCTTTTTGATTACATTTCACAAAACATTTTTCATATTCCATTACGTAATCCCAATCGATTCGCAGCTTTAGATTAAATATGATTGTTACATAAATATGCCAAAAGCGAAATATGAAGATGCCCTCATGGATGGCCAAAGTACTATATAGACATAAACTGTCTTAATAAATTACAACAAAATAGACAAAAACATCAGCTCCTAAATATAATTAACATCATCCACTTGCTCATCTCTAGAAGCTTTTATTCGCCCTTTCTACTAAACTTATAAACCCAAACTCTTAATCTACTCAAAATTAATTTTTAGCCCTCGATAATTTAAGGGGAAAAACATAAACTTCGAGTCAGATACAAATTTTGGTGTGAATAATACTATTACATTTTGGTTTACTACTATTAAGTGAGACCAACCCACTTAGTAGAACGAGTTTCCCCTCGTTAATATCCCTTTAAAACATATCTTTTTGCAATTCAAAATCCTGCAACCAAACTGGTTAATCAAATTGATATATCAATAATAGCAAATACCATATATTCTCAGAAACAACTAATAAATGGACCATCTATCCGAAACAATGTAGTTTTATTTGGCTGTGGCTGACTCGGGCCTACCAGACAAACTAAACAAATTATCTAACAACTATTAAACATGCTTGGACGGTCTATCATTAACTTACTTCTCCAAGGGTCACCTGATCCTATGGTTTTTTGGGCTCAACAATAACCTAACCTCCTTCCTTGTACATATATTCCCATCTATGTGTAACCATCATTTAAGTCATGCCTGTGACTAAGCCATACACATTTGGATTTTGGACTAAATTAGCCAGCGGCTAATAGATAATGTATAGCGTGCGACCTTACAACAGTCCCATCTAGTATAGAAATATCTGAGTCAATTTACTTAGGGTTAACAACCTTTTAAATTTTCCTTGAAAACCTTTTCAAAATAATTTAACCCATCAAATCATACCTATACAAGGAAAATATACTATTTTCTTTACTCAAATCACTTTTCCATGATATATGCTTTACTCAAAATATTGTTGATGAAAACTTTCAAACCCTCTTTTTAAACCTTTAAACAATCCCTTGCGACGCCATTGAAAGTACCCCTTTCGACACAAGTAAACTACATTACTTTATAACATTAAGCCGAAAGGCCAGGACATATCTTTCAAAACCATTGACAAAAGTCCTTTTAAAAACATTGGAAACATTTTCTTCATAATCTTTGTAAACCTTAGACATCCTCTTTTGAACACTTTAAATATGCCTTTCGAAACCATTAGAATCCTTCAATTTAAACACTAAGGTAGACCTTTCGAAAACAATAGGGAACCACCCTTTCAAAACCTTTTCTTGTTACCTTTTGAAAGCATTAAAGTATACTGCTTAAAACAAACTTATCGAAAGCATTAGGTTCAGTCAAAATATGTGGAACAACCTTTTAGAACAATTTCTTTTGAAGTCTTTTGGGTTTAACTTTCAAAATATCAAAAAGGGTCATAAAACATCTAAGTCGAAAACAACTCTTTCGAAAGCAATTTCCTAAGTAAAAAAGTGGATGTTTTCGAAACAAATCCCTTCGAAAGCATTGGAGAAGTAGCTCTAATTTTAAAACAAAAGGACCCTTTCGAAGGCATTGCTTCGAAAGGTATAAAGGCGGGAGGTAGAGATTTCTACCCCCTCGAAAACAATAACTTAGAACAAGGGCGCAACCTATTTTAGAAGCTCCTTTTTTAAACAAATTTGACCTAGTGGGAAGCTGACCAAGTCGAAGGCTATCTTATTCGAAAGCAAATCAGGCGCTTTTCCTTAGGAAAAAAACAAGCTTTGACCCCTTCAGAACCCCTTATTTCAACCCTATACCTTTCACCTATGTTCAATTCACTAGCTACCAAGTCTTTGATACAATGTGCATGGATTTTGATCTAGTTGGAGGCGGAGTTACTAAGTCAAAAGGTGGCTGCCAAGGAAGGTGAGATAGCAGAACCTTAGAAAATCTTATTTTTAACTTTAACGGTAATTCTTTTCACCTAACCTACTTGTTTGTCATCATATAATGGTCGCCTTTACTTTTTCAAAATATTTTCCGAAAGGTGCCGCCGAATTTCAAAGATCAACATTTTAAAATATTAGCAAATAGCCCCTTCTTCTTTTATAAACATATAAAATATTTAAGTCCCATACCTTAAATAATTTTATATATTTATTAAAAACTTAGGAAATTCTACAAAAAATCACATAAATCACTTTTATTATGTTTTTTGACATATTTAAATTTCTGACCCAAAATGTATATATAATCATTATTATTAATTTTAAACCCAAATAACCATTTTCTTCACTAGAAAATTAATAATAAATCCACATAAAGCGTCGAAAATTATAAAATTTGAAAACAATCCCAAAAATATCACTTCCGACTATATATTGAAATCGCAAGGCATTTGGATGTCATTTGATAGGTTTTTCAATTCAAAACATGTTATAAAATCAATATGAACAAGCATAATTCATCAACAAGCATGTATATATCCAAACATCATTCAAAACATGGCAATATACTTATAAAAACCTTCGGATCTGATTCTAGAAAGTGAAATACCAAAAATATAAGGTGCAACAACTATTCACCTTAGCTTTGTTGTTAAGAAGTTGAGATTTGATCTTGGATTGAATTTGATTAGGCTTTTCCTTTTAATTCTTTCTTAACTGCCCCTTTATCTTTTTTAATGGTGGTCGGCCTGTTGTTTAGTTTTAGATTACGGAAATTAATGTGTAAAATGAGAGTGAATAAAGATTTAGGGTATAAGAATAAGACTTATTCCTATTTTGTCCCTTATCTAATTCCCTAACCCATTTCATTTTAAATTCCATTTAGTTTATTAACTCAACTAGACACGGCTCCTTTTTTACTATGCAAATCTCGATCCCTTAACCATTTACATTATTTCATTTAATTTAACTTATTAAATGTCCTAAATAATGTTAATCGAAATTAGGGTCGTTACGCACCCCCCTCCTTAAAGAATTTCGTCCTTGGAATTACGATAAGGGACTCATCAAAATTAATCAAAAAGGTAAAACATACCATGAAACAAGTCAAGATAGGCATCTCGATTCCTGCTCTCAGTTTCTCAAGTACAGTCCCTCTAGTCATCACTCCACTGGACTTTAACTACTATGACTGTCTTGTTGCTTAGCCTCTTCTCATATTTTGTCACTATATGAACTGGCTTTCAAACTACAGTCAAATTCGGTTCCACTACTAAGTCGTCTAACACAATCGATGTTATGATGGTCTCTTGATCACGAATACACTTCCTCAAATGAGAAGCATGGAAAACATCATGGAGTCCTACCAATCTGTTCAATAACTCTGCTCTATATGCGAGTTTCATTATTCTCTCTATAGTAGGAAAAGGACCAACGAATCTCGGTGCTAACTTTTCCAGTTTTCCGAATCTGATCACATCCTTCATTGGTGATACTTTGACAAAAACATGATCTCCAACTGAGAATTCTAAATCTTTCCATCTCTAATCAGCATAACTTTGCTTCCTAGATTTAACTTCCTTCATTCTAGCTCTAATCAACTCAATCTTTTCTGTAGCTTATCTAACTAAATCCGGACCAAGAACCAACCTATCCCCTATCTCTAACCAACAAAGAGGAGATTTGCGTGGCCTTCCGTACAAAGCTTCAAATGGTGCCATCCTTATACTAGCTTGATAACTGGTATTATATGAAAAATCAACTAAGTGTAGATGGTCTTCCCATGATCCTCCAAAATCTAGCACACAAGCTCGAAACAAATCTTCTACGACTTTATTAACTCTTTTCATTTTCTCATCTGTCTGCGGAAGGTAATGGTACTCATCTTGAGTTTGGTACCTAAAATCTCTGGTAGACTCTTCTAGAATTCACTAGCGAATAAGGAATCTCTATTGCTTACTATACTACTAGGAATTCCATGAAGTCTAACTATATTATTCATAAACAACTTAGCTAAAACAGGTGCCGTTTTGGTTGAATTTACTAGAATGAAATGGACACTCTTGGTCAACCTGTCAACTATGACCAATATATTTTCATTTCCCCTGTTTGACCTTGGCAACCCTTCTATAAAATCCATCGAGATAGAATCTCATTTCATAGTGGAATATCTAAAGGCTGAAGTAACCCAATTGGTTTCTGATATTCAGCTTTTACCTTTTGGTAGTTCAAGCACTGCTTCACCCATAAGCCTACATCTATCTTTGTACCTTTCCATAAGAAACTCCTCTTCATGTCGTGATACATCTTAGTTCGTCCCGGATGAATGGTGAACTTTAAACGATGGCATTCCTCAAGAACTTCTTTCCTGATGTTTCCTATATTTGGAACACACAATCTTCCTTTCTTTCACCACAAGTTCTGGTCAAGGCTGAAATCCTTTAAATCATCGCTCACCGTTCCATTCCTTAAGTTACTAATCCATTCAACCAATAATGGATTCTCCTTCTGCTTACAAGTAATTCTTTCAATTATCACTAGTTGAACTTCTAAACCTAACCACATAGCATTTTCTCTACTAGACCCACTATGAGATCTCCACTGTACTATACATGTCGTTAGTGCTCCCAAATCTTTCCACTCAGCTATCATCACTAACACTGCATTCTAATGTTTTCTGCTAAGTTCATCCGCAACCTTATTACCTTTGCCTGGTGTGTACTCAATTCAAAAGTCATAAGCAGCTAAAAACTCTAACCACCTCTGTCGTCTGTATTTAGCTCATTTTGAGAGAATAAATAACTCAACGACTTATGATCCGTAAATTACTCGAACCTCTCTCCTAAAAGGTAATGTCTCTACACTTTTAATGCAAAAATAACTGTGGCTAATTCCAAATCATGAGTCAAATATCTAACCTCATGCGGTATAAGCAGTCGAGAACCATAGGCAACCACTTTACCTTTTGTATTAACGTAGCTCCTAACCCTGTTCCAAATGCATCTGTATACACTACTAAGTCTTGATTCACCTCTGGAACAACCAACATAGGTGCATTAGTCAATAAGTGTTTCAGCTTCTTGAATGCCTTCTCACACTTATCGATCAAAATAAACTTCACATCCTTTCATGTTAGCTTGGTTATCGGTGCTGCTATCCGCAAAAAATCCTTAATGGATCTCCAATAGACACAGCTAATCCAAGAAAACTCTATATCTCAGTCACTGTCTCGAGTCTCTTACAATTATTTACTACCTCAATCTTAGTCGGATCTATAGATAACCATTCCTCCGAGGCTACATGACCAAGTAACTTCACTTCCTTCTTCCAGAAATGAAACTCCAAATTTTTTGCCTTCAACTGATGCTGCCTCAACGTCTCAAGCATCGCTCTAAGATGTACTTCGTGTTCTCTTCTATCTTTAGATTATATCAAAATATCATCTATAAAAACCAACACGAACCCATCAAGTGCTCTTGGAAAAGCCGATTCATTAAATCTACAAAAAATATCAGGGCATTAGTTAGTCCGAAGGACATTACTAACCGCTTGTACAATCCATATCTAGTTCTAAACGCTGTCAAGGGAATACTATCCTCTGCCACAGTAAGCTGATGGAACCTGTTGCTAAATCCAACTAGGAAGACATTTTGGCTCCACTCAACTGGTCAAACAAATCGTCAATTCTAGGCAATATATATCGATTCGTTATCCTCTTCTCATTTAACTTACGATAATCGATACACAACCTTAACTATCCGTCTGACTTAATTATCCATCTGGCTACTTAGCAAATACTACGGCTGCTCCCAAGGTGAACTGCTTGGCTGGATAAAATTCTTGCCCTCCAAATCCACCAACTGCACCTTTAACTCCCTCATCTCGGTAGGTGTCATTCTACTTGGCGATCTACTCACGGTTCTGCTCTTAGTACCAAATATATTTGTAACTTAGTGGCTCGTTTCTATGGCAATCCTACTACAAGTTCAAAGATATCTACGAATTCTCTAACAAAAAAAAACTCAAATCAACTCATCTTCTGCCTCCACAACACCAAATAATGTATTGACCTCTAAACTAGGGTTTTCCACGGAGTATATGATTCGTTCTTCACAGTCAGGGTATCTACGCAATATTTTCCTATAATTGCAAAATATCATAGCTTCGTATCTGCTTAACTAATCCATACCCAAAATAATCCTAAACCCTATGAAATCAAACATATGCAAACTACAAGCAAATATATGACCTAATTATTCAAATTCTAAGTGGTCACATCTCATCCCAAGAGTGGCATAACTTCCTATCGGATTTGCAGCCCTTAAGGAAGTAACTAGGTATGAGGGTTTTAGGTTAAACTTATCTAACAAACAATGAGATATAAAAGAATGCGGTGCACTGGTATCAAATAGAATTCTAAATAATACACCATAAATCAAAAGCGTAACTCCCAACATAGCTTTTCCCATCTCCTGTACTATTGGTCTTGTGGTAGCTGGTTCTAATGCAAAGATTTTTCCTTTTACATCCTTGGTTGGCTCCTTGCACTAGTTTTTATAGTGTCCAATCCAATCACAGAACTTTATTCCTTTCTTCTCAACAGCTTTCTTTCCCATGCCCGTCTGATGCTCATGGGAATAGTGTCCTTTCTTGTCACACTTGTGACAAACCACTTCTGCCTTTCTCTTCTTAGAAGCTCCACCTTTTGAGCTCCTTTCTTATGAAAAACTTTCTTTTCTAACTCTAACCTCCTTAAGAATGCTTGGCCTTATTTCTTTCAAGAGAAAACAGCATCTTTTTGCTTCTCAAGGCCATCTCAACGACAGCATCACTTGGTTCCCTGATATGAGATAACTTGGCTTTAATAAGCTCAGGTTCAACCTCCTGATAAACTTCTCATTCCTCTTAATCACAGTACCAATCATAGAATAGCCATATCTTAGTAGCTCCTAAAACCTCATCGCATACTCAAGCACAGTATATCTCCTTGCTCCAACTCGGCAAACTTTCTAAGTAGAGTGGACTTAGCAATTTCTAGTATAAATTTTTTCTCTAACCTCCTTCTGAACTCAACCAAGTCATAGTCTCCTCGTTGACTCCAACCGTTCCACCAAAACGGTGTTTCCCTTTAAACTATCTAGAAGCGTGTCTCCTTTTCTACTCATTGTTGATCCCTAAGTCACCAAAAATCCTCTCACAGTGAAGTAGCCAATTCTCTACTACGATTGCGTCTTCGGTACTAATAAACGGCTTTCCTCCCAGTCGAGAAAAATTTCTACTCAGAATAGCATAGTCATTCACCACTGGAGCTTCTTGGTGCCCTCTTCTTGCATTTCCTCCAACTACTCCAACATCATTTCCCGCCTACATCATGTTGACAAAGAAATGACACATTGCTGCTATGTCAACTTGTGGGACTCCGGCACCTACATTTTCAGCTTCTACCTGACCTTGGTTCCTTCTTGTATTTGGTCTGGCATTTCCATTTGTAGCAGTGTTTCCCCCTCCAAGGTTAACTCTTCCACTTTAGCATCCATATCTGCATTCGAGTGTTCATAAGATACAGAAGAATAGGCTAATAGAGATGAGAGAAAGGAGTTAAAGCGTATACATATAGCAAATACAAGTACGTTGTTATAGCGTTATCCCATACCCCAATCTTATCACTAATTCCTTAGGATTATGTTTTCAAAATCATTTTAGTTTAAAATTTCTTATAAACTTATGCTCTGATACCAAGTTGTAAAATCTCCTACCTTGAGACCCAATGCTAAGCGCTACAGATGCTCCAATCATCTATAGTATTAACTTCCGACGACAAAATACGGTAATGTTAATGGTATCCATAATATCAGAAGCACATGAATATGAAAAAATTACAGATTTAAAATACAACTTTTCCAACTACATTTCACAAAACATGTTCATATTCCATTACATAATCCTAATCATTTCACAGGTTCAGATAAAATATAATTATTACATAAATACGCCAAGAGCGACATATGAAGATGCCCTCTTGGATGACTAGAGTACTATATAGACATAAACTATCTTAATACATCAAAGCAGAATGAACAAAAACAATAGCTCCTAAATATAGTTAACATTAGCCTCCTGCTTGTCTTTGGAAGCTTTATTCGCCCTTTCTACTAAACCTGTAAACCCAAACTCTCAATCTACTCAAATTAAGTTTGAGATTCCCTTTACTAATATCCCTTTAAGACATATCTTTTTGCAATTCAAAATCCTGCAACCAAACTGGTTAATCAAACTGATATATCAATAATAGAAAATATCATATATACTCAGAAATAGGTAATAAATGGACAATCTATTCGAAACAATGTAGTTTTATTTGGATAACTACTAATCTTTAGCTGATCAGGCCTACTAGACAAACTAAATAAATTATCTAACAACTATCAGACATACTTCTGGATGGGTTGTCCATAACTTACTTCTCCAAGGGTCACCTAATCCTATTGGTTTTTCGAGCTCACCAATAACCTATCCTCCTTCTTTGTACATATATTCATTTCTATGTGTAACCATCATTTAAGTCTTACCTGTGACTAAGCCACACACATTAAAATTTTGGACAAAATCAGCCAGGGCCTAATAGCTAATGTATATGGTGCGACCTTATACCAGTCCCATCTGGTATACAAATATCTGAGTCAATTTACTTAGGGTCAACTATCAAAACCTTTGTTCAAACATTTAAACAGTCCCTTCCGACACAAATAAACTACTTTACTTTATAACATTAAGCCGAAAGGCCAAGACATATCTTTCGTAACGATTGACAAATGTCCTTTTGAAAACATTGGAAACATCTTCTTCGAAAGCTTTGTAAACCGTAGACATCGTCTTTTAAAACACTTTAAATATGCCGTTTGAAATCATTAGAATCCTTTAATTTAAACATTAAGGTAAACCTTTTGAAAACAATGAGGAATCACCCCTTCGAAACCTTTTCTTGTTACTTTTATAAAGTATTATAGTATAAAACTTAAAACAAACCTTTTGAAAGCGTTATGTTGAAGTCAAAATATGCAAAACAATCTTTCGAAACCATTTTTTTTGAAAACTTTTGGGTTTAACTTTCAAAATATCAAAAAGGGTCATAAAACAAATAAGTTGAAGAAGTGGATGGTGTCGAAACCAATCCCTTCGAAAGCATTGGAGAAGCAGCTCTAAGTTTAAAATAAAAGGAACCTTTCCAAGGCATTGCTTTGAAAGGTATAAAGGCAGTAGGTAGGGGTTTTGACCCCCTCGATAACATTTATTTAAAACAAGGGCACAACCAATTTTGAAAGTTCCTTTCTTTAAAACAAATTTGAGATAGTCGAAAGCTGACCAAGTCGAAGGCTATCCTATTCGAAAGCAAAGCAGGTGCTTTTCCTTTAGAAAAAAACAAGGCTTTAACCTCTTATGAACCCCTTGTTTCGACCATACACCTTTTGCCTATGTTCAATTCACTATGTACCAAGTCTTTGATAGTATGTGCGTTTGTTTCGATCTAGTTGGAGGTGGAGGTACTTAGTGGAAAGGTGGCCTCCAAAGATGGTGAGATAGTGGAACCTTAGAACATATGTTTTTTAAATTTAAAAAGTAATCCTTTTCAATTAAACTGCTTTTCTGTCATCATATAATTCATTCCGTTTACTTTCTCAAAAAAATTTATGAAAGGTACTGTCGAATTTTAGAGATTAGCTTTTAAAACATTAGCAAATTGCCCTTCTCCTTTTATAAACATATAGAACATTTAAGTCCCATATCTTTAATAATTTTATATTTTTATTAAAACACTCAGGAAAATTCTGCAAAAATTCACATAAATCACTTTTAATATGTTTTCTAATATATTTAGATTTCTGACTCAAAAAATGTATATAATTGCCATAATTAATTTTAAACCCAAATAACCAATTTATTTACTAGAAAATTAATAATAAATCCACGTAAAATTCAGAAAATTATAAAACATGAAACTATACATAAAATATCATTTCCGACTAATTAAAATCGCAAGGCATGTGGATGTCATTTAATAGGTTTTTCAATTCAAAACATGTCACAAAATCAATAGGAATAAGCATAATTCATCAACAAGCATGTATATATCCAAACATCATTCAAAACTTGGAAATATATTTGTAAAAACATTTGGATCTGATTCTAAAAACCGACACCAAAAATATGAGATGTAATAATTATTCACCTTAGCTTTGTTGTTAAGGAGTTGAGATTTGATTTTGGATTGAATTTGATTAGGCTTTTCCTTTTAATTCTTGCTTATCTTCCCCTTTATCTTCTTTAATGGTGGCGGGCCTCATGTTTAGTTTTAGTTTGTGGAAATGAACGTGTAAAATGAGAGTGAGTAAGGTTTAGGGTATAACAATAAGACTTATTTTTATTTTCCCCCTTATTTAATTCCTAACCCATTTCGTTTTAAATTCCATTTAGTTCATTAATCCAACTAGGCACAACTCCCCTTTACTATACAAATCTCAATCCCTTAACCATTTACATTATTTCCTTTAATTTAACTTATTAAATGTCCTAAATAATGTTCCTTAACCACTTACATTATTTCCTTTAATTTAACTTATTAAATGTCCTAAATAATGTTAATCAGAATTAAGGTCGTTACAACATGCATGAAAGCTACTTTAGCCTTGATGGTAGTTTAGTGTCATGTTACTTTAAATTCTTTAATGGAAATAACTTTATCCTTGTATGTTGAGTCAGATGTTATTGGTTAGTATGTTTAATTATGGCTGAATGAAGCCATTCCTTTAGGTAATAATCGTAGGAAGGTCTTAGAATGTTAGCCAGAAGTAGATTGTAGCCTTTGAACTTTAGTCTATTTGGATGCTCTTAGTCTTTTGGTTAAACATCCTCCTTTAAAGGTTATTCCTTCGGTTTGAGTTTCTTCTCTGGATTTTTTGTTTATAGACTACCAGCCTTTGAACATTAGCTCAGCAATTAGTTTTTATACAAACTATATTTCATGATAGTGCTTTTAAGATTAGGCCAATGGTTACCTGTTTCAACATTTGTAATAGGTAAAAATTATGATATAACACATGCTTCCCCAAAGTTTACTTTATAAGGGATACAAAGTAAACTTTTGACTGAAGTTAGATCATAGTTTGTTCTTGTCTATTTTGCTAATTCTTAATTTGTAGTAAGTTCTCATAACTCTTAAATTAGTCCATGACTGTTAGAATCTTGAAACCAAATCGTGCTATGAAGTGAGAGCAAGGATTTGAATATTTTAACTCCTTATGAGGACTTTAAGAATATAACCACCTTTTGAGGGTTTTTGAAAATCAAGCATTATCCTTAGGTTTTAAAAATCTAACCTCGACCTATAGCGAGGTTTTGGAAATCTAAGTTTGTCCTTTAACGAGGGTTGTAAATTAACCTTGATCTTTTGCAAGGATTTTGGAAATCTAACCTTGAACTTTGTGAGGGTTTTGGATAACTAACCTCGTCCTTTAATGAGGGTTTATAGAAACTAATCTCGACCTTTAGCGAAGGTTTGAAAACCTAACCTCGACCTTTAGCGAGAATTTTGGAAATCTATGTTTCTAGATATGGTTGCCGAATGCTATATGTAGTAGACGTGTCGTAATATGTGAAAGTATTTGTAAGCCAAAGGCTTTTTTAATAGATGTGCCGTGATAGGCACAACTATTTGTAAGCCAAAGGCTATGTATAGTAGATGTGCCATAGTTGGGGGAAGTATTTGTAAGCCGAAGTTATGTACAATATATGTGTCATAGCAGGCAAAAGTATTTGTAAGCCGAAGGCTATGTATAGTAGATGTGTCATAATAGACGAATGTGTTTTATTCTCGCTAATTAATGAAGATTCAAAAGTGGCTTTTAAGTTCTTACCTCATGATGAGGGTTTGAGAATATATTTTGAAAATATAACCTTGTTGGTAGGGTTTTTTCCTACTTATGAGGTTTTGGAAGAAACTTTCAAAGTATTTTCCTCATTTATGAGGATTCTTATTAAATAGATTTTGACAAACTTTTGCCTCATTAAGAGAGTTTCTACCTCATTATGAAGGTCGTTACCTCATTTTTGAAGATTTGAAAGCATATGGGACATATCAATTACAGTCATATGAAGGATAACTATGGCATGTCGTAATGTTATCCACGCTAGCTAGACTTGAAGTAGGGAAGACCGATCCAATCTACTCTAGGGTGTTACTCCTAGGATTGATTGCCAAAGTACATGAGTATTCTATGTAGATGGCCCTTTCTATTCTAGCGGATACTCTAGGCATGTGCAAATTCTCAAGAGGAACTATGGTCCTGGTCTTATTGATCAGTGGATCATCCCGACTTTTGTAAATATGTACTTTGATTTCAGAATATTACCGTAAAATTTCCACTTAAGGTGTGGAATTAACCATAAATATGATTTCTAATTATTACGTATAGATTCATCCTCTAGGTTTACTATGATAGTCCACCTTAGTGGTACTAATTGGCTTACTTCGTGGACAATTATGTCGAAATGCAACCTTTTAGAAGTTTTTGATTTGTGGCTTGAGCCAAAATGATTTTTTTGGAGCTTTCTGGCAACCATTGATGTCGAAGGACTCAAAGCCATCGTTTAAAGTGGTCATAACTTCACTAAGGTTGCATTGAACAAAAGCAACATCGTTTTTGGTTTCAATTCTTGTTCCTAGGAACTATAAAATAATTGAAAATTATGCAGAAAATAACCAAACTAATAGAGAGAATTTGTTTTGATAAGTTTTTACATCGTGTTCTGGTCATTGAAACTAAGTCTTACACATATGTCGATTGGAAAACTAATAGTGGCAGCCTTCATGCCTATATGGCATGACATTCCATGGCCATTGGTCACACTATCTTTGCATGACACACCTGGCTATGCCTAAAATACTTGATATAACTTTGAAATTTTCATTATACCGCTTGATAATGGCTTAAGTACCTGAAATGAATTCGAAATTTGCATGATACTATTTGATTATGGTAAAGTACTTGATATAACTTAGAAATTTGCATGATACTATTTGATCATAGCTAAATTACTTGATATATCTTTAAAATTTGCATGATACTAATTGATCATAGCTAAATTACTTGATATAACTTCGAAACTACATGGAATTTGTAGTAGATTTGTAAAGATCTTATTTCGATAGCAACCTTGTGCCGTCGTAATATTTCACATGCTTGACACTCATGTTCGAGGTATGATGTTGTCGTCTAGTCACTTATGAATACGCTCCCAGAGGAGAATTATGTAATAAATGACTAGATGCCCTCCCTAGTTTAGACTTAGGGTTCCGTATGTTGGATATTTGGTATTTAGCATGATCTTTCTAAAGACTAGATCCCCTATTTTGATTTTTCAGGTTAGGACTTGTTGATTCTAATATCTTGTCATTCGGCGAATATACTCGACCGTTCTCAACGACATTTAGTTCCGAAGTTTGGTAAGAAATTAAGGACTCGTTTCAAAGCTATGCATTCTTATGATTTTTGTAGTATAGTACTCGATGAGGGGCTATCTCGAGTTCTATCAGAAGCATGGCTTCATAGATGTAAACTAAAGAGAAGTTAGTATGTCGTGTTGATTTTCGGCCCCAATTTCCCTTAGCTCGATCTAGGCGATTCTTTAAGCAAGCTTTAACTGTTTTGTTGGCTGCTTCTATGGCAATGTTAGCCTACAGATGAGCTACCAAGGGTAAACTTTGACCATGCCATTGAAACATCCCACCTCTATATCCATGCTATACACTAGTATTACAAAGTAATACCAATAGATAATATGGGGAACGAGGCTATATGAGGTACTCGTACATATCGAAACATTAAAGAAATATCATACCTCTACGTACACAGTATCGGTATAAAACAATAAACATGTGTGCCTCACAATTTATAGTAAATACAGAGAACACAAAGTCAACAGCATCAATGATATATATTATATAATACAATAATACAATAAGAATACAACATGCCTCAAAGATCAACTATCTTAATATAATCTGATGTACAATCATTATACAGCTCATTGTCTAATATAAATATACACAATGAATCAATGTCATATAAATATCATACTACAATTGTGATATCCCGGAATTTTAGACAATATCAATTTAATAATCTTTATATAAAAATTAAATTGATATTGGCAATATTGATTAATAAATATGTTTTGGTTTAATAATCAGATTTAAATAATATTTAATTTGTGATTTTATCTAAAATAAATGTTTAAGTTATAATGTGTATATATTTGTATATATATTATAGTTTAACTTTGTTTGGAATTTAGCTTACATGAAAATAAGTAAATGAAGTTTTTTTTTAAATTCTAATAAAATATTGAGTAATTTGTAAATTATGTTTTAAATTAATATTAAGCTTTTAAAAATCTATTAAAATAAATAACTTTATGGTTTGATAATATTTATAATAAATGTTAAATTGTTTAAAATTTATCTTAGTTTAATTTTTAAATAAAAGTTGATTTTATTTCTTTTTAAAATATTATTTGATTAAATATGAATTGAGTATATTTTATAAGTTTAAAATATAAGATAACATATGATTTAAATTCATTTAAATATAAAAGTAATTCATAATATCTTATAAATCATATAAAATTGTAAATTGTTATTTTAAATCATACTAATAAATATTCTATTTTTCAAAAATATAAAGAGGAATTAAAATAGGAAAATAGAATCTTCATTTTTTTTAAATTGATTTTGGTTTTATTTCAAAGAATTAATTTGATTTTGCAATTTTATTTTGAAAGTCAAATTTATTGATTCTTTAGGATATTTTGTAAGTTTTAAATTATAAATTGTTTTATTAACATGTACTTTAACAAGAAAATTCATGCATATTCATTCAAACATAAAATAAACTAAAGAAAACCCTTTTATAAACATTTAAGTATATAAACTAATTAAACAAGACAAGTGTTAAGTATTAACAAATCAAATAACATGTGTTAAATGGTGAATCAAGCAAATGACAAGTGTCATTTGATTTTATTCTTTTCTTTATTTTTGTTAAAATATTTTCAGCTATCTTTTAAAATATTTTCATTTCCCCTCATTCTCTTTTTCAAAACAAAAGATAAAGAAATCAAAAATCTGAAACTCAAATTTCCTCTCAATTAACAAAATCTGCTTATTCATTCAAAAAGCAAATCTAAAAGTAAATCATCTCCTCAAACACAGATATAAATCACAACAACCTATAGTTCCTGCAAAATCATCTCTTCTACCTGGAATTACTGCATAATCAATTTTGCATTGCTATTCATTCCTGCAAAATCAAGGCTTGCACTTGCATCTCTGTAAATTTGAGCAACCTATAGTTTAAAACCTGCATGCATGAAGTAGATAATCAACATAAGGATTCAGTTTAAAGCTACTCAAGTGCAAATTTTTCAAGGAAACATTGTGCTCTGTTCTCCTGAGTTCCTGTGAGTAACTTCTAAATTTTTATTAACAAAATCTGGTTGCTGTTTTTATCTCTGGAATGAATTGTTATGCATGATAAAAGTTGCAAAAAATTTGCTTGTATATGGATTATTTGGAGCTGCTTTTTACTGATATAGGTGTGTATGCTTGATTTGATTTGATCAGTAATTACTGATGCATCAGACTTAGGCATTTAAATTCAAACCTGTATGATAGGATAAAATAGAGTTAAAAAAAAATTCATACAAGTTGGATATTACAAGAACTTGCCTGGAAACATTTATAACAGGGAAATAAAATTGATTAAGTGGAAGATATAAACATTAAGAATCATTGTTTCAGATTTGGATATCAAAACATCATGCAAATTCCTAAATATTAAATCTAGAATCACAGTTTATAAAGTAAAATATAGGAGCAGTTCAAACTTCTTTGTATTTTGAATTTTAGGTGAGTTCTGTTGATTTTTGTGTTTGAATGGGTTGAGATTGTTTCTGTAGTAGGAGGAGATATCAGAGAAGTTGGGAAATTTTTTGATTTGGGCTGCCATTCATTTTTTGAAGTTAAAATTTGAATTAAAGGTTTTGAACCCTAGTTTTTACTGGGTTCCAAATTTTGCTTGAATACAATCTCCTCGGTTGATCGAGTGTTTAGGGTTTTTGAAGGATGGATGTTGGACCCTAGGGGAGTAAGTAGCCGGAATTTTAGCTTCATAGATGGTCGGAGGAGGGAGAAATCATGGTTGACAGGTTTTGAGATGGGGTTGGCATAGTGGTTTTCAGGTTTTAGCAGTGGTGTAGTATGCTCGAGTATGTCTCGGGTAATTCCAATTTTTGTTCGGAGTTAGGGCAGGAATGACTCGAAGTGATTTGGTGTTGAACTCGGGTCCATTTTGTTTCAGGTTGATCTCTGAAACCTGAACTGTTTTGTGTTTTCAAATTCTAAAACTAAATTAAATCTAAAAAGAAAACTAAGCAAGTTGAAATCTAAACTTTAAACAAGATTAAAACATGAATTCAAGAAGACCTTGAATTTCAGGTTTTGAATATACAAGATTTGCAGTTTTGTTCCCGTAGCCTGGACAGTTTCAGGTTTTTGAATTTTTAAACCAAATTTTAAAATCGTAAAGCAAGGTTTGAACTAAATAGCAAGTTTAAATATGAATTCAAAGTGATTTGAATTCTAGTTTCAAATAAATAAATTTGCAGAAATGAGATATTTAATAACCAAATATGTACAGTATTTTATAAAGTGACTTATAAATCTAAAAAAAATTAAAACCAGATTTTAAATTTAAGTTTAAAATCTGGATTGAATACCTGAATTCAAATTTGAATTTGAATCTGAAAGTTTCAAAAAGAAATTTGGTTGATAAATTCAAATGATATATTTAATTTGAGTATTTTATAAAATCTGAAATGAAGATTTAGAACAGAGTTTTAAATTTTAATCTTTGAATTTAAACCTGAAGCATGAATTTGAATTTTGATAAGATTTGAATTTCAATGTTTAAATGTCATTTGAAATATTTAAGATATTTTAAATTTAATTGAATATAGGCTAAAATTAAATGATTTTTCTAAATTTGCTTTAAGAGGTAAAACATACTTTAAAATGAGAACTAAAGAGATTTTTAAAATTTAAAAATCTTGTTAAGTTTAATTTCATTTTAAATTTTAATTTAAAAATGGAATTTAGGAAATTTAAAAGCAAGTTGTTTTTAAATTTTTTTGATAATGATAATTAACTCATTAATGAAATTTATGATTATCATTAAGTTGTTTTGAACTTAATGATTTATTAATTAATCAAGGTAATTAAGATTTTAATTAATTAATTTAATCAATTAATAATTTCAGTAATTAAATAAATAATTAAGGATTTATTTAATTAAATAAAAGTTTTAAATAAGTTAATTAAATTTGATTAAAGTTAATTTAAATAAGATTGGATTAATTTAATTAATGAATTGAATTATATTAATCAAGTAATTAATAATTAATTAAGTTTAATTATCACTTGATTAATTTAATAATTAGGAATTAATTAATGAGTTTTGTAAATAAATATTGATTAATTCAATTAATTACTTTGAAAAGGTAATTAAAGATTTGTTACTGGTTAATGAAGGTCATTTAATTGATATTATTTTATAATTAATGAATGTAATTAATTTTTATAATTAATTGGATTAATTAATTTAAGATAATCCTCCGAATTGTTTAAGTATAATTACTTAATGGAAGTAATTAAGGAAATTAATTACTAATTGTAATTAATTAAGTTTATTTTGATTAATTAAGTTAATTAATTAAGTTTAATTAATTTAAATTAATCCTTGATTGATTTGAGAAGTAATTACAAATGTAATTAAAAATGGAAAATTTCTTAGGAAAGTAATTAAGGAAATAAATTACTAGATGTGATTTAATGGAGGAGTTTGGAAATTAATTACTTTGTGTAATTAATATGTAATTTATATGTTGTAAAATTACTTAAGTAAGTAATTAATAATTAATTACCTAATGTAATTAATTTAGGTCTGATAATTAAGTTATTTGAGAATGGTTAAGAGAAGTAATTAATTTAAGTTGATTACTTAATGTGATTAATCAAGTATGATTAACCAATGGAGATAATTGATAATTAATTTAATGGGGTTATTTAAAATAATTTGAGATCATTAATTTATATAATTAATGATATGATTAAGGATTGATTAATAAGAACAATTAATCAATAAAGAATTAATTAATGTAATTAATTAAGGATTAATGTAATTAATTATGATTAATTAATTGATAAAGTAATTACAGGTTAATTACATGGATTGGTTTGGATTAATTAATTTGTGAAATTAATTAGAGGTTAATTACTTGAATGTAATTAAAGAATAATTAATCAAGATGATTAATTAGGGTAATTTGTTAAGGATAATTAATTGATGTATAAGCAAGATTTATTCGGATGAGTAATTAATTTAATTTATTTTAAATTAATTTAAGGAAGAAGTAATTAATTTAATTCATTTTAAATTAATTATAGATTGGATTGATAAGTCATTGCTTATGAATGATGATTGATATTTTTTACCCTGAATGGTTGAAATCTCAGTTATGAGATAAATATTGTTGTGTGATTTGGATGCTATGGTTGCATTGAGTTGATAATATGATTTATCTGTTTAAGCTGATGGTATAGATTATCTGATGTGATGATAATATTGATTATCTACTATGATGTTGTGATAATTATCTATCTGTGTGTATATAGATAATATTGAATTGAATTGTTTTAAACCTTTAAAACAACTTGGCCCTAAAAGACACGCTTTGGTTTTCGATGAGACCGGGATCGGGTTTGCATATTTGGATATCCGAAAACCACGTCGATTCCAAATAACGTTAGGTCGTGAATACAAATGGAGCTTTGTGAAGACTCGAGGTGTAAGGGCTATACGTCAGTATAACTCTGTGGGTGATTCCGTAATGAGTTGTTGGAATAGTGCTTATAGATTCGAGATGGTGGATCAGAGTGCAAGGGTTATCGTCGTTGACTCTGAGGATGATTCCAATAATGAGTGCAACGAGATAATGCCTTCGGTTTCGTTCGAACCCAGAACGAACTTGTATGGATTGAATGCTTTAAGAACATCGTCAGGTGGACGATGAGCATTCTAAGTGTTATATCCTATAAAGGTAATCGTAGCCTCAAGCCTCATCAACCGGGAATGGCTAAAACAGGGGAGGTGCAGCAAGGCTTCGTGGGTAGCTCCCACTGGAGAGCGAGATTTATCCCTGTCTAGAAGTCCCTTTATATTCGGCTGTGTGGGCAGTTGGTTGCAAACAACTGCGGGGTTGTCTTGTTCGGAACTATTCAGAACGGGTCCGGCCTTATGTTGCAGGGGAGTGGGAGTACTCCTCGGTACGGTGATCTAGGCCACGTACTGTGACGGGTGGTACCCCAGTAGCCCTGCCATTGTATGGAATCCAAAATCACTTAAGTGCCAACGGTTTTGATTGTATTACCCATTTTTGTGGCTAGTAGCTGGAATTTAATAGATGTAACAATTTCGGCTATTTCTTATTTACTTGAAAACCCTAGACACTATTATAATATCATCGGATTTCCTATCAAATGTTTTGGTTAGCGTAAGGTAAAAACTTTTCCATGTTTATGTGTGGGAAGTCTTACGTGATACCTTTCTTTTCAAAAGGTTTTTAAAAGTTAAGCAACCTTAACCTGTTACTCACACCAGACCCATGTCTGACCCGGAGTTTATTTTTGTTTTTCATAAACTCTTGGGTACTCAAATTTTTACGAGTAGCCAAGGGAATTCAGGTTAGGATTCAGGTTGGCTTTGACGAATAATGGAGAAGCAATGGAGCAGGAGGCTTCTGCGTTAGATATAGTTCCGCCGTGTTGTGAATGTACTGAATTGTAAATACTAGATAGGTGTTTATAACTGTCTAGTATATGTAATGAGTATGCTGAGTATCTCTGATTGGTATTGTATATTATGTAAATACTTATGTTATTAATATAATTTATTCGTTCCGCTGTTGAGATTCTTGTGTTGTTTCTTCTTTCTCTTCTTTCTTTTCTTCTTCTATCCCTTTCTTTCTTAATTCATGATGCGATTTTATGGGACTAGAAAGTCGGGTCGTGAAAAAAATCCTAATATAAGACTTATCTAAGCCTAATAATGTAAATGGTTGTCATGTGGTCCTGTACCTGGTATGTCTCAGACTGACCTGAGTATTATAAAATATTACACGGGTCAGACTATGTCTAATCAAGGGTATATAATAAAGGTAATACAATGTAAACATGGAATAATCATATGATAACTTTAACACCGATAATCTTATCATAGGACACATGTCAAAGGATGTATTTAAATATGGTGATGTATGCCTAGAAAAATGTACATAATGTAACAATAATCATCAAGGCATCACATTACCCAAATATCTCAAATCCATCTGAAATAATCGACTCTCATATCAAAATATGTCATCATCCATATAGAAAAATATCAATCAAAAAGAATCAACACAAATGGGTGAATCGTACATATCAAGAAAACATCATCAAATCCAAAAAAATCACTAGAGGAGATGTTGTAATGACCCGTAAATTTATCACTTTGATAATTATGTTTATTTTTAAAATATTCAAATATAAGCTTTTTAACATAGATGATGTGTCTTGAACAATAAATAATGAAGGTAATCTTATTTCAAATAAGTATTTACAAAAATATGTACGTTGGAAAAATATCGATAAAATGACTTAAAACCATTTTATCAACAAATATCCGTATAATTATCAGAATACATGCATAGAGCTGGATACATTACTTATTTATCCATTTACACAAGAATATGAAATAAAATTATTTATTTTATTTTTGGGAATAAAATGTACTTATGACATCATCAATAATGGGATCATGTCTAATAATGGATTTATAATTTTAAATTGAGATTTAATGATTTAATAAATAATATAATTATTCAAATAATTGTTTTAAAAGGCCATAATTCATTTTAGTTAGTACTATAGTGATAGTAAATCATTTATAATAATTTTATAAAGGTATATACCTGATTTTAAAATATTATTAAATTTGTGTTACTTTATCGATATAACAGCACTTCTTGTAAACAATCATTTAATATTAATTTATTTGGTTTATAATTAAAAGGAGATCATTTTAATTAGTTAAAAATGATAAGAAATTATTTTTCGATTTTTTTACATCTATACGTAATTTAATTTATAAGTAAAAATGTGACCAGGGACCGGCTTTTAGATTTTCAACTATTTAACGAACGAAAGTTGTTCACACTTGTTGCAACCTTCTTTATATCACTTGAACACCTATATATCATACACGTGCATACCCTAACATGTACATGAACACATATATACAAGCAAATATACTCACCTTTTACATTAGAACTTACATATGGTAAAAAGTATAAATATCCAAGATACTTTATGCCCTAAAAGAAAACATCAACTCACTTACCCACCATTATCATCACATATATGAAAGCGCAAGAGGGGTGACCTTGCCGTGCATCTTGAGAGATTGGAGGGGATGTGGGAAACGCGCAAAAGAGTAATTATACATTTAGATAATTATTTCCAAAGTTTTCCTATAAATACCCATCATCTCTTCATAATTTTACACGCTATTCTACTTGATCTTCTTCCACATCCTCAAGCTTATCAATGGCTTCCTACCTTAAGGAAATTATGAAGAAAAATATTTCAAGAAGAAACTAAATTTATATAAGTATATATATATACATAATCAATCCACTGCAAAACCAAGACAGATCACTCCTTTCCTCACTCAAACCCCATGGCCACCACTTCTGACCACAAAGGCCGAGCATTCCACCTCCTTCCAAGTTAGGCCAAGCCCATTCATAGGTCCAAGGCTCGATTTCTTAGGCTTTATTTAAATCGTAGCGAAGCTATATTGAATTTTTGAAGTTAGAAACCAATGAAGATGAGAAAATCTATATCTATATATCAATATGATGATAATGATGTGATGATTGCTATGGATGTTTTCTATGCTTTGATCATTAAGTTTGGTTGTTTTAATATAGTTGTTTAATTGTGTAAACATTGTTGGATCATAGTTTTTGATTGCTGACATGAAACAACAATTCATGAATCTACGACTACGTCAACATTCGGACTCAACGACTCAAAGTATGGTTCATATACTTATATATTTTTTAACAAGAGCCATCAAATATGTATATAGAGTCTAGTTTAGTGCTTTTCCAAAATCTTTCCTCAAGAATCATCATTCACATTCAAATAAACTTGCATGCATATTTTAATCAAAATTAAGTTTTCAAAAAAATGCACGGAGTGGGGCTCGACCTCGGGTCACTAGTTTAGAAGGCAAGTGCTCTAACCAAATGAGTTATGGTGATTTTTGATTGTCAATTGAATTCAGTCGACTGAACTCAGTCGACTGAACAAGTCATTCAGTCGACTGAATATCTATAAACAGCCTAGTAAACCTATGTAAAACTGTGCAAATTGCATAGAAATTACCAGGTCAGTCGAATGACCTGGTAGGTCAGCCGACTGACCTGACAATTTTTGTGCAACATGCACAGGTGCACAAATATTCAAATAATTATTTAAAATTCGTTTGAATATTCAGTCGACTGACCCAGAGATTTAGTCGACTGAATTTCTATAACAGCTAAATTTTTTTGAAAAGACAGGACCATTTGTGAAGAGTTACGAACCTCTACAAAGAGATTTGGACACAACACTTCAACCGAAACTCTTCGCCAATGGTCGTTGCTTTTTAACATCTATAACAACATATTCTAACTTGATTTCAAATTATAGAATCTTCTTTTCTCTCTTATCTGACTATCTTGCATACTTATTGCTTAAATCAGATTTATATATTCCAAGAAATACTATTCCTTTCTAATCTTCATAAACTTCAAATATACACATCATACGTTAGGAAAAGATTATAGAAAGGGTGTACTACAAGTGACAATCCGTGTTATCAGAACACACAAAAAGTCAAATAATCTTTTGTATTTGATGAAGTCATGTTCTACTGCTCAGGCGTGTGAAGTCCTCTTCAACTGCAGAGATAAAATCCCGTTCCGCTACTCAGGTCCCTATTCGGCTGCTCAAGGGTTGTATAGACCTGTTCCTCCGGGTTAAGTGAGGGTTGTTGTTTTAGTGAAATTCCAAAAGGAGTCTGGGACTTGGCATAGGACGGTGCTCTGAACCAGTATAAAAATCTCTGGTGTCATTTTACTATACTGCTGTTATATTCCGCACTATTTACAGTATTATTATCATCACTATACTCTGCATTATCATATGTCCATATTACACGATCCATAGCGCACTTTCATTTGGTATAGGAGCAAGGTCATCATATTACTGTATTGATAATCAAAAACCCTAGAATTCTATCGATCGTCACAACATCGTAGAATAATGGCCAGAAAACGATCTAATCGAAATACAACAGGCAAAATCCCTGTCAAAGCCACCAGTGTGGACTACAAAAAGGTACTTTCTGATTTACAAATTTTAGTAAAAAATTATAATGAATTATTTAGTATTTGCGATAAGATTTCAAAGCTTAATTTTATTATTTTATAAAAGTGAAATCTATAGAACATGAAAATGAGAAATTGAAAAATGAGAAGTTAGATTTAGAAAATTAACTTGGTGTTTTAAAGAATAATTCTATAACTATTAAAGATTCTCTAGATGAACAAAACACCATATTTGAAAAAGAGAGAGAGAAACTTTCAAAAGAAATTTTTGATTTGAAAAGACAAATGATTTATTACAATCCTCTTTAGATAATTCAGAATCTCAAAATTCCCTTCTCAAAAATGAGAACCGTACGTTAAAAAACGAGAATTCTGAATTGAATAAGAAAACTGATATTTTGAATAATAGTAATATTTCTTTTGAAAATAATAATTGTGACTTTAAGGCTAAATTTGATAAACTTTACACTGAAGTCACTAAATTTAATAAAGGTCAAAATGATTTAAACATAATTTTATCTAGTTCTAGACCTTTAAATGATAAAAGTGGTTTAGGATATAATAAAACAGATCATAGAAATAGCACTAGACATGCTTTCATGTATAGTAAATATGTTAGTGCTAGTATAAGATTGCAAGAAAAGTCTAAATCCTATTTTTATAAAACATCAAATACTGCTAAGACCAATAATGTTTATAATTTCTTTAGTAGTACAAAATCATTGACGGGAAATATGAATAAAAATTATCTAAGTATTTGGGTACCTATTAATTGGAAAAATAAAGAAAAATACATTGATGATTATTTTGATAAGATATCTAATAATGAAAATTATATTTATAAAGGTTCAACCACACCCAAATGGGCATGGTTTCCTAAAAATTAGGAAATTATACGAACCTTAGGCATCGCATGCTTTAAATGTTAATTTTTTTTCTAATACCTTACAATATAAGTAGTAGTTATTTTGTTTTATATTGTTCTATGTTAACATTTATGTAAAATATAATTTATATCATCACATAAACTCTCCTTTTTGTCGATGATAAAGGGGGAGAAAGATATTGCTCTAATGCTATTTGCAGGAATAAACGATGTAAGCACAGATTAAGGGGAGAAAAGATCAATTATTTACATGAATATATAACATAGATTCAAAGGAAGAAATCTATAGCACAATTATAAGAATATATTCCATGGGAGAAAAAAGTCAACAAAGCTTGTCGAAGATTCGTACGTAGCAAACAGAGTTGTCATCATCAAAAAGGGGGAGAATGTTGGATCATAGGTTTTGATTACTGACATGAAACAACAATTCACGAATCTACGACTACGACAACATCCGGACTCAACGACTCAAAGTATGGTTCATATAGTTATATATTTTTTTAACTGGAGTCATCAAATATGTATATAGAGTCTAGTTTAGTGCTTTATTAAAATCTTTCCTCAAGAATCATCATTCACATTCAAATAAACTTGCATGCATATTTTAATGAAAATCAAGTTTTCAAAAAATGCATGGAGCCGGGCTCGAACACAAGTCACTAGTTTAAGAGGCAAATGCACTAACCAAATGAGCTATGGTGATTTTTGATTATCAACAGAATTCAGTCGACGGAATATCTATAAACAGCCTAGTAAACCTGTGTAAAACTGTGCAAATTGCACAGAAATTACCAGGTCCGTCGAATGACCTGGTAGGTCAGTCGACTGACCTGACAATTTTTGTGCAACATGCACAGGTGCACAAATATTCAAATATTTATTTAAAATTCGTTCGAATATTCAGTCGACTGACCCAAAGGTCCAGTCGACTGAATTTCTATAACAACTATATTTTTTGAAAAGACACACCATTTGTGAAGAGTTACGAACCTCTACAAAGAGATTTAGGCACAACACTTCAATCGGAATTATTCGCCAATGGGGTTTGCTTTTTAACATCTATAAATACATATTCTAACTTGATTTCAAATTACAAATCTTCTTTTCTCTCTTATCTAACTTTCTTGCATACTTATTGCTTAAATCATATTTTATATTCTATGAAATACTATTCCTTTCTAATCTTCATAAACTTCAAATATACACATCATACTTGAGGAAAAGATTATAGGAAGGGTGTACTACAAGTGACAAATCTGTGTTATCCGAACACACAAAAAGTCAAACAATCTTTTGTATTTGTTAAAGTCATGTTCTGCTGCTCAGGCATGTGAAGTCCTCTTCGACTGCTGAGGTAAAATCTTGTTCCGTTGCTCAGGTCCCTGTTCGGTTGCTCAGGGGTTGTATAGACCTGTTCCTCCGGGTTAAGTAAGGGTTGTTGTTTTAGTGAAATTCCAAAAGGAGTCTGGGACTGGACGTAGGATGATGCTTCGAACCAGTATAAAAATCTCTGGTGTCATTTTACTATACTGCTTTTAAATTCCACACTATTTACAGTGTTACTATCATCACTATACTCTGCATTATCATATATTCATATTACACGATCCATAGCGCACTTTCAAAGATGTCACGTTAAATACATGTGGATATTACATAGGAAATCACTTTCTAAATCAAGTTATTAAAGTGATATGAAATCATTAAACCCCTTAAAAAAGATTTAAAATGGTTAATAAATATTTTATAAACACTAATACCCAATTTGGTGAAGTTTTCATAAGTTATGAAAATTGAGCCGAATATAGGCTCGTCGCGTAATGGCAGTTCGTGATTTCACACCGTAGAAAGTTAAATCACTTCATACGATGGATTTGGAGTCGAAATTTTTTGTACTATGAATTTTTCAAACTCTTACAATCATAATTTTCAAACAAAAGAAAATGGATCAAGATTTAGTTTAGTAGATTTTGAAATATGAGTAAATCAAGTTTTCAAATATAGTCGCACATTGGTAGTTCAGAAGCCAAAGCGATAAAATCTTTAAAATTAATATTAATAATTCTTTAAAAATATAGAATAAAATTATAGAAATCTTTTGAAATATTTTAAAAGAGATTTGAGTTATAAAATGGATTTCTAAGTGGTAGAAAAGTTGTTTTATAATTTATTTTAAAAAGAGTTAAATAAATGATTTAACGAAAAGCTGTTAGAATCAGGTGATTAAATCTTAGCTCTAAAGCCGATAAGTAGACTGGATTTTTCTATTCGTGAGATCTAAATAGAAGGTTCTTAAACTAAGGATACGTTCAAGAGTAACCAATGCCTTGACCCACCCAGCGTCTTTCCTGGGTGAGGAATAGATAAGGTTAAAATGTCGGAAATGAGACAAGTATAAAAGATTTAATTTTCCCTAATTTAATACAACTTATATTGTATAGAAATAATCTTCTTGTACTTGGTATTAAATTTCTATTAGAGAACCCATACTATCAATGCAAATTTAAAAAGTGATTTCACCACTATCGAGAATTTGATGTTGAGTAGAATTACTATAATTTTTATGGATCTGTTTTACTTAAATACCAACTAAATTGGCATTATTTTAATGGACCTTTGTACTTAAAATTAATTGTTTTGGGTTTATAGTAAACGATGTCATAAATAACATTGTTTTTGACCCGTTTTAAAAGTTATGATTTAGGAATATCAGTTAAAATTTAAATAAATGATTTGTAGATATTTTCCTAAGCAAAGGATGAAATGATTATTCTAAGATTTAAAAGGTTTTAGTTAAATAAAAATTTGATAAATATGGTTATTGATTCTAAATATACAGGAAAAAAATGTTTTAAAGATATATATCTCTAGAAGATATTTTTGATAAAGAGAAAAGTAAATAATAAAATGATAAGCACCTATTTTCTTAAACATCTTTTTATCAATGACTGGTTCGAAGGAACCGGGGTTGGATTTTCGGTAATTCTTATCCAAAAACCACTTCGAACCAATTTACAAGTTTGAAAGTAAAGATATGTTAAAGATAATGATGTTGAAGGTAGGGATCTTCATAACGGAAGGACTGCTTGTTGATAATTTTAGAGTAGCTCCCGAGATAAATAAATAGCACTTGTCCCTTCATTTCGAGATCTTTGTATGTAAGGACTACTCGCTACTGATCTTAGAAGTAATTCCCGACGGGATATGGTATGAGAGTGCCTTAGGTTTGTCCTATTCTTGGATAATTTGTATGGATGAATGTCTAACATTGCATTTCTAAGATCATAGTGTATCGATCTCTACAAATGTACATTTGTTGGTGGTGTAAAAGGTAACCCTTCTTATACTTAACACCCTTCTTATACTTAACACCCTTCTGTGAAACGTACAAGATTAGAAGTTGTACTTTTTCTAAAATCAATAATGTGTTGTTGGGAATGGCAATGTGGCATCTTAAGTGAAAATATTTTAAGAAAGTTAAACTCTACCTCCAGCCGCACACCCAGGGAATTGTGAAATAGGGGTTGCTTCAAGCCTAAGTGGATCACAACTATTATGGTATGATATTACCTTTCTAGATTTTTTTTTCACCTGCTATGACGTCAGCCAAAAAATATATGGTGTAAAGTATGACGGCTCTCGGATAGGTCAAAAACGACCAGGTAATATCATATTCTATGCTATCCATACCATCTATTGGTTTTGCTTATGCTGATCTTAATTCACTGAGGTTTCAAAGATGTCGATTGTGACTACCCACCTCCTTGACCCTCGAAAATCGACACTAATATATCCTCGGTATTCATGTGCCATAAATCCAAGTGGCGGAGAGGTAGATTATCATGGAGTAAAAGAAAATAGAGACAGAACAGTTTACACAAATGGAATAACATATATTATTTCAATATATATATACCTTTGCCGTAGAAATTTTAAATACAATTATCAGATTCTATCTTATAAATTGGCCTGGATAGTTATAAATCTTTATTCTCATATATACAAAATATGATCAGTAAAGTAATGTAGTGGGAAAGGAAATGGAGAACTATTTGTAGGAACATCTTCAGCTCCAAGCTTTAAGCTCCATCACAATACTCCAAGTTAAACCTGACTACTTTGTTGCCTGGAAAAATAAGGTAACCATAGTTTAAGGGAAAAGAAAATAAACTTCGAATCAGTCATGGGATTGGTGTAAGAAACTCAAAATATAGACGTTTGAAGACAAAGGGTATCTCATAAGACCACGCTGCATATAAACGCGGAATAGGTTTTTACCTTACGATAACCAAATCCTTTACTATACAAAATCTTGGAATATCATTTTTAATGACTTTCTTTGTAAAATACTTTTCAAATAAACTTATGAATCATTGCTGAAATTGTTACATTGACTAAATTCCAGCAAACTAGCTACAAAATAGGTTTTATAATCAAGTCCGAAGGCACTTATTGGAGAATGGATTTCCATGTAATGGTAGGTCTAGAACTACCTTCCATATAATACATCTCTAAAGAGATGTATCGAGGAACAACAACTTTTGAAACCTCTACATCTAGCAAGACTAGCCTACCCGTAGACCCAACTTGGTGGCGAATAGAACTAAATATGACATCACATCGGTCGTAACCGACCTATCAGAGAGCTCTTTTAGCATACACCACATACTCGACATATATAGAGTAATCTAGAAAGATAATGACCATACCCTAATAGTTGCGAACCACATAGCCTCACGACATGCCCTATTTAAGCCATTTTTGGGTGATGAGGCCCAAGGTAACGGTTACCTTTCACATATCACATTCCGCTTTGGATTCCATATTGCCAATTCCATTACAGGCCATTGATTTCTAGAGGTGTACAAACTTTGAGCTTGTACATCTCAAAGAAAAGGATTAAGTATAGGACAGTTTCTTCCTACACCACCAAACATTCGTAAAAATCAATGTATGTGAATGTTGGAAACGCAATATCAGACATCTGTTCATACAAGTTGTCCAGGAATAGGAAAAACCAAAAGATTTCTCCTACCACATCCTATCAGGAATCTTCCCTAGGATTAGTAGCGAATAGCCCTTGCATAGAAAATCAAATGAAGATACTACCACCACATATATATGATATGGGAAATTGCCCTCGAGGGTCAGTTACAAGTAGCCCCTCATTCTATCTTCTATCATTCCATGTCTTTACTTCGAATATGAAAATTTGTTCAAAGTGGTTTTCGGATTAGAATCACTCAAATTCGACCCTAGTTCCTTTAAACCAATCATCGATAAAAGGATGTTAGGTAATTTGGAAATTATTCTTTGATTGATTAATTTCTTTCTATCAAAATATATTCTATATATATATATATATATATATATATATATATATATATATATATCTTTAATAAAATTCTTTCGGTAAATACAAAATCACTAAACCTTTCTTATCAAATCCTTTAGTTACTCTAAATCTTTTTACATCTTGGAGTAATTCCAAATCATTTCATCCTTTACTTAGGAAAATATCTCCAAAACATTTATTTAAATCTTAATAAATATTTCCAAATAATAACTTTTAAAATGGGTAAAAAATAATGTTATTTAAGACATCATTTACTATAGACCCAAAACAATTAATTTTAAATAAAAGGATTCGTAGGAATTGAAATAATTCCAAATCATTTATTTAAATCTTGGCAAATGATTTATTATTTTTAAATAATAACTTTTTAATAGTTTGAAACCATGCTATTTCAGATGGTAAATCCAAATTAGTTAGTATTCGAGTTAACGAATCAATGGAAATTGTACTAATTTTACTTGACATCCATTTCCATATTCAACCTTTTCTATCCATCGAATGCTGGTGAAATCACCTTTTAAATTCACATAGATAGTATGGATTCTCTCCTTGGAATTTAATACCAAGTATAAGAACATTATCTTTATTCAATCCAAGTTGTTTAAATTTGGAAAATTAAATTTTTTATACTTGTCTAATTTTAACATTTCGACCTTATCAATTACTTGCCCAGGAAAATAGCCAGGTGAACCAGGGCATTGGTTGCTCCTGAACATCTCCTTAGTTTAAGAACCTCACATCCGGATCTAACAAATAGAAAAATCCAATTTACTTGCCAGCTTTTAGAGCTAAGTTTAAATCACTTGATTTTAACAATTTTCTTTTAATTTATTTAAATTATTTTACATAAATAATAAAATCTTTAAATCATCTATAAAACACTTAACTATAAATCTAAAAACATTTACAAAAGGTTATGGAAAGAATTGTTAAATTTAAAGTTATATTTCAAAAGTTATTGAAAACTGCTGGTGATTTTAAAGTTATATTGTTCAAATGAATTTTCTGTCTTTTAGAAACTATGTTTATAACTCAAATCTCTTTTAAAACATTTTAAATTACTTATAATTTTTTTCCATATTTTAAAAACAGGTAATTAGACACAAGGAAGACGTTGCGAAAAAATTTAGTCTCAGGGACAACAAGTTTACTTTTTAGTTTGAAGGACAGTTTTTAGTGTAAACTGAAAATGATAGTTACAATTATCATTCTGTGAATTACACTAAAAAGTGTCTTTTAACTAAAAAACAAACTTCTTGTCCCTGAGACTAAATTTTTCTCTAACTTTTTCCTTGAGCCTAAAAACCCCTTTTAAAAATATTTAAAAATACTTAAAAATACTAAATTTTGAGAAACCCTTTTTTGGATTCCGAACTACAAAACCAAGATTTTGTTTAAAACTTGATTTGGACTTATTTGAAAATCAATAAGGTGAAATTTTAATTTTTTTTTCTTTGTTTGAAAACTATGAATATAATAGTTTAGAAATTCCTTATCACGGAGAATTTTGAGCTATATTCCACTTTATATACTCGGTTAACTTTTATAGCGTGAAATCGCGAACTACCGTTACGCAACGCGCCTACTTTTACTCAAGTTTCATAACTTGTCAAAACATCACCACAATGGATTTTAGTGCTAAAACATTTGTAAAACATTTTAAAGTGGTTTAACAATCTCATATAGACCATTTCAATTATTAAAGGAAAGTGATTTCCATTGTAATAATCGATGTGTATTAAACGTGAACCATTTCAATATCAAAAAACATACAATCTACATTCAAAGTTGATGATCAAAGCTTAGTAAACATCCATAGGAATCATATCACATTATCATAATTATAAAATAAATATAGAATTTCTCACCTTCGTTGGATATCGTATTAACTAGACTTTGTTATAGCTCTGCTAACTCGAACTAAAACTCCACGAACTTGAGCCCGAAAGCTCTTGGATTTCTCAACCTAGGTCCTTATGCTTACGGCCAAGCAAAGAGAGAGGTGGTAGCTTAAATAGTGGTGGTAGAGGGTGGTGGCCATGGGTTTGAGTGAGGAAAAAAGTGATTTTGAGGTGTTTTGAGGTGTATGTACTATTATATATATTATATAAATTTAATTGAACTTCTTCTCACAAATATTTTCTTCATTATTTTTTTAAGTGGAGAAGACATTAAAAAAAGTTTAGAAATGAGAAAGAAGATGAAGAAAAGGTTGTAGGAAATTATGAAGAACGGGTGGGGTATTTATAGGAAAATTTTGGAAAATAAAATATTTTAAAAGTAAATGACCTTTTTGCCCTCACCCATCCCATTCTCCCCTTCCTCTAAGTGCACGGTAGCCTACCCCTCCTCTTCTTAGCCATGTGATGGTGAGGCGTAGGTGATGGTGGTGATGATGGTATAGGCTGGTGATGTGATGTAGTGTAAGATGATTTGATGTTTGCTTTTTTTAAAGTAACTATTACTTTAGATATTTATTTTATTACGTTATGTTAACATACACACACATACACTTTCTGCTCTTATCATGTGTATATGTATATGTTAATGTGTGCATGTGCATGTCAAAAATTTGTACAAGTCATTTGAATGACGTTGCATAACTTATATACGTTAAACTATTACGAATTCGAATTCCCATCTTTGGTCATATTTCCATTTATTAAGTAACGTATATATATTTGTAAACAACGTTTGAAAACTATGTTCTTATTGTTATCATCCATGAATTAAGATGATCTTATTTGAATTATAAAACTATACAAATCAATAGTAAACAATTGTTTACAAAAAGTGTTATTATATCGATAAACCAATATTGATTTTCCTTATAATTTCAAATCTTATTTATAAATTTATAAAACTACCACATTTGATTTATTATCATTTTGTTACTATTATATAATGAATTGTTGTCATTTTAAAACTATTATTTGAATATCTATAATAATCATTAAATCTTAATTTAAAGTCATTAATTAATTGTTATACATACTAGCACTACAGATGATGTCATAAATCAATTAAACATTTGTTAATACCATTTTTATTTATGGTTCAAAAAATTATTATTGGGGCTACAGATCCTTATGTTTGAATATTTCAAAAATAATCTTAATTTATTAAAGTGTTGAATTTGCAGGTCGTTACAAACGATCCACGATACATTTTTCTGGAAATTTATTGTATGGGAGGTAGTCCCTTACCTCGCTATCCTTTGAAAATCCATTCTCCAACAATTGCCTTTGTATTTAGTTGTAAACCTATTATGCCATCAATTTGACCAATATAACATTTCGGCCATTTGAATATGTTTATTTGAGATTTTTTCAAAGAATGTCATTAAAAATAATATCACTGGATTTTACGTAGAATAATTTAGTTATCATAAGGTAAAATCCTATTTCATATTTATGTGCGGTGTGGTTGTTTGCACCAAAATTGGTCACAAACCCGAATATCCTAAAAGCACCCGTATATGAATACAAATCAGCAATATTCAATACAAATCTCAGATCTAAGCAATATCAAGCACAGCAATTCAGAAAAAATAATCACAAACACAGGATTTATAGTGGTTCGGTGATCTTGCCTACGTCCACTCTGAAGTTTATGTCTTTGTTGAGTCACTTGATGATTTCAATCAATTACAGTGGATTACGGTTAATAACAGCTCCGAAGTTTGATTACAATAGTGATAAAGTGGTGTAGAACTGAATCCGGCAGAGTCTGGACGTTGAATGGCCAAAAGATCCATTTTCTGAAGGCTTCAGGGTGCTATTTATAAGCATAGGAGGCTGAGATCGCGCTCAAACTTCGGGAGATTTTTCTGGCATGTAAGTGGGCCCACGCGACCGACCCCACCAAGTTTCAACTCGATCTGCGAACAATACGAAATGATTTCGTATCCATCAAAAATTGATCCAATCGAGTTGAAACTTGGCAGGATCATTATTTACCTTGTATGTAAGCTCCCCTGAAAATTTCATAGCATTTGGACTTCTGGTTTTAGGAGATATGATCGATATGAGTTGGAGTTTCTGGGTTGGCTGTTCGCTTCGAGTCAATCACTTCGAATCCACGCCTTCGAATCGATGGATGCAAGTGTCTTCGAGACGACATGGCGTGCACATCTCGCATCGATCCGCCTTTTGCTCCGAGTTGACCGCTTCGTATCCACGAATTTCGCCTTGTTCGTATCAAGTGCCATGACCCAGTTTGCATCGATGGATACAAATCATTGATCGATACGAACTGGATCGAGACGAACCGAGTGGATACGAACATGGCAGATTTCATGGTTACGAAATATTGACCTGTCACTGTTGATGGATGCGAGGACGATCGATACAAAGCAGTGCTTGGGGGTGGATACGAGACCGACCGACTCGAAGTAGGGTATACTGATGGATGCAAAGCGGTGTGGATGGATCGATGCGAACGTCGTCAATTCGAACCTGATGGATTCGAATAGACTAATGCATTATTTCCTGATGGATGCGAACGATAGATTCGAACTGCTCTAAACTCAATGGATACGAACATGTTGAGGCGATGCCTATTTGATCGATTCGAAACCGATTGATTCGTATAGGCCGATATCGTGTTACTGATCGATTCGAACTCGATCGATTCGAAGTATGTGGAACTTAATGGATTCGAACAAAACAAACATTGATGGATACGAATCCGATGGATTCAAAATGGGCATCCCCTCAACTATTTGATGGATACGAACAGCGTATTTTAGCTAAGTTGCATCGATCATATCTCGTTCATACGAACTCCAATTAACCTAAAATTTGGAACGCTGGCTTTCATGTCTTTGCTTGTCATGTCCTATCAATTGTAGCCTGATCCTGGCTCGGACAAAATTCATCGATATCCATAGTGAAGCAAAGTATAACCAATCTTTGAGATGAACTATCTTTTGTTTCCGATCGATCTTTTGGTATCACGGCTTTGCCAAAAAGCGGGATAACAGTGGTCTTAAGAAATACCCTTTATTTTGCAAATATTGATATTTTGAGTTTCTCACTCCAGTCTCATGACTCATTTGGCGTTTATTTTCTATCCCTTAAACTCTGGGTGCCGTATTTGTAACGTTTCGGGATTTTCGACTTTCGAAAATCGACATTAATACATCCACTGTATCAACTGCCAAGCAATCGAAGGCCGGAAAACCGAATTGTTAAGGTTAAGAAAAAGAGGTAGAAGATAGAAGAAGAAAGAAAGAAAAAGCAACGGAAACAATATCAGAATCTCACAATCGCAGCGGAACAACATATAATATAAGAATGAATAATCTTTAAAACAAAGAATCATATATGTTACTACATTACATCACATTACATCACATTATCAGAGTTTACAACAACAAACAGCGGAAAAGAAATACTTTATACTAGCTGATACGCCATGCCATCCAGCTTGCCTCTGATCGCCATAGCAACTCTTGAATTCCAGAATGACCTGATAACCTAACTCTAAACTACCCGTGTGGAAATTGGTGGGCACCCGGAGTTTAGGAAGGAAACAATAAACTCCAGCTCAGTCATGGGACTGCCGTGAGAACTTAAATAGTTATATCTTTTAAAAACAAACAAAGAAATATTTTAAAAATAGATCCGCAATGCTTTTTGAAAATGCAACAACCATAAGGCCTTCTGCCACACACATAACTCAAACGCAGAATTGGAGGAGATTTCTCCTTATGATAGTCAAAGATGCTTACTACATAGAATCATTTGATTATTATTATTAGTGCAAAGTGCAGGAAAACATTTCGAAAGTACAATATTAATCTTAGCCAGCATAGGTACCATTATAACATGCCTACTATAGCTAGCATATTAAATGGCAGGTTCTACAACTAAAACCGTACAAGGCTCGTATTGTTTCTTTGGATTTCCAACAAATGGTCAGGCCAAGGAACTTCCCATTGCCACATGGGTACGCCTCTGGAAAGACGCCCCGAGAACCTAACCGGATCTCTGCCAACACAAGTCCGGGTTACCTCTAGCTAGGTAACAACTGACATGAGTATGCCATCCCCCGGTCGTAACCAACCTTTATCCCGGGATTCACCAACAACCACAAAGAAATAAATTTGCAGTAACCACACAGGTTCAGTATTTGGGCTCCATACCATAATACCACCTCTATCCAGAAGGAAATGAACATACCCTATGGAGGCGCGATCCCCAAAAAACCTTGCTGCATTCTTCCCGTTTTGACCATTTTCGGGGTGTGAGGTTCGATGAAGTCTCGTCCACAAAGCTACGCTTTTCATAAAAGCCACGCTTTGATCAACAAATGATCAGCAGCACTCAACATGCCACGTTACCAAATTGGGAATATATCACTAGTAACCATCACCTACACAACCTCTGAGCTCGTACGTCTCAGAGGAGGGTGTTAAGCTAAGAGAATAAATTCTCCGCCACCAACAGAAATGTATTTGATAGAAACCAGCTTTACATCTCAAACTGTAACGTCAGACGAACATCCATACAAGTCCGTTGCCGGATCGAACGGAACCGAAGGCACTTCCAAAGAAGCCCTTGCAAATCCGGATATTCAGTAATCAGGTCCGGAATTCCCATCACAAATGGTGATAAAATCTCTATATCGGGGATCAGCCGATGCAGAGTCATTCGATGGTAATCCTTCCATTTTGAAAATATCCGGTCTTCAACACCGGTCTTCAAATGCTATCCCTTACGACGTATCACTATTCGGAATGGGATTTATGACCCAAAGGTCCTCTCCCTGCTAAATCGAATAACAAGCGCTTATTTTAAAATAAGTGTAGCATTCAAACTCAAGCAAATCACAACAAATACCCATTTAAAGGTAAATATTGACAGTCGGTTATTTAACTATCAATAGATATACACAACATCACCAGATTCCAAATAATTTCCCAAATGATTTATTTTCCAAAAATATCTGTACAAGATATATTTTCCATACTTCAAAATAAATCAAGGTTTATCTTCAAACAAATTATCATTTCCTTTATAAATTCCACAGTGAATTAAAATTTCCAAATATCCACTGATATATGATTTTCAAATCGATTTCAAATATTTACTTTCAATTTTTATTTAAAAGATAAAATCTCAAAACATTTCACTTCATATTTGATAACATTCCCATACCTATTTAATAATAAGTAATTCACAACTCTATTTATTTTCAAAATTTGGAAAATATTCATTATACTTAAATCACAATTAAGTATATATTTTATTCTATAAGGAAAATATTCCCTTAAACACATTCATTTGAGTCAAAACAAATGCTGCGTAAAACGTCGTTACGACAACCCAAAATCACTAGTATAGGGATTCGAAATTAAGATAGATATATAAATCCCAATACTATACAAAAACATTTCTTTTCGGAAATCATTTACTATAACAACAGTGTTATAGTCCATCTTTTCCTATTTCTCGAAAACATCTATTTCAACAATGAACGTTGAAATCTATGGTTTCGATACTTAATACATTTTAAATCCCTTTTAAATCATTTTAATTCTATTTAAAATATCACTTCCCCAAACATTTCTCTAATATATTATTCACTGTCCAAAATCGTGAATATAAATCGTTAACCAAATTCAACACTTCTGCATATTTAATTTAAAAGATTATCCACTGTCCAAAATCTTGAATATATCTCCTTTAATAAGCTTTCAAATTTACTTATCAAATTCAATTGATTTCGGATTTATAAAACAATGTTTATAAATCCACATCTATATAAATTTTATAAAAACTTCAACTTATAATATCCCTTAATTAACAAATTCTATTTATATCTCATTTGAATGCCAAAATCCAATTTATAAGTTAATTATTTATAAATCTTTTATTTTACAAAATCTATTCATTTATATCTTCACAATTTATAAATCTATAAATTTCATTCACTTATGAAATCCATTTATACTTTTTTTTACACTTATAAATACTCGTTTTATAATCCAAATATTTTAATTTATAAATATCAATTTTATATATCTTTTATATAAACCGTTTATAATAATTCAAAAATCCCAATTTAAACCATTTTACAAATTAATCAACTACATATTTCAAAAATCACATTTTGGTTTTATTTCACAAAAATCATAATTTTTATAACATAAAAATTTTAACGTTTATTTATTTAAAATGAATCAATTCCAAAATTCAATAAAATATATACCCTCAAAAATCACTTGAAAATCCTTTTAAATTTGAAATCGTTTCTTTAAAAAAAAAATTAAAACTCCAAAAATAGGCCCAATGCTGCAACAGCACCAATAAATCAACCAAGGCATCCAAACATCATATATCAATATGATAACAGAATATATCGCAAATATCTGTAAATAAATCAATACTGTTGAGGAATCCAGTTGGATCCCTCTAACCTGTTTCCCAGCATCCACAGATGTTAGCACAATAGAAATCCCGTTTCAAGATGGAATATCGCGGTACATGGGTTTTATAAAATATTATCCACTATTATGCGGCCAATAGGGTCTCATCCGCTATATAATGCGGGAAAATCAACTCCAAGTACATATATAATACCAATTCCACTTCAAGGTGAAATATCGCGGTATATGTATTTAATAAATAACATCCGCTTAATATACAGCGTATAGGGTCTATTTGAATACAGTAGATAACAATTTATCATTCAACCACATAATCAAGCAATTTTAAATTTAACTATTTAAAATTTTAAATCGAAACACAATTCGATTGAGTGAGAAGTTCTCACCTTGCTTCCAATAACAGTCGTAGCGATTTATTTCGAATAAAATTAAACGCGCATTTAACTTTACCCAAAATTTACACTATCTCAAATCAACTCCAATCCAGATCCATTGCATAGTGCTCGTCAATACGAAGCCAATGCAATTTGTTTCGTCAAATTCCAACCTCGTATGAACAAGTTACAAAGTTTACACGAATTAATATATAAATTAATTAACTTTTCATTTATATTTTTTTTAAAAACCTTGCAATCTGGTCGTTCATTTTGCTGGATGAAATCAAGGCCGTTGCCCTTTTCTTTTCCATCTCCAGGTGAAAGACGCGAAAACAAACCCATAGCTCGAAGCTTTGACCAATTCTAGCTCCCTCATCAACGATCTAGACAATGATCAGAGCCTGCCATCTCGAAGAGCTTCGCGCAACACCCCAACGACCAGGCCGATCCCACTCGGCTGCCTCCTTGCATCATAATCTGAGCTTGAACGCACGCGTTTGATCACCAATTGCCGTTGATTCGTGGCGCGAAATCCGATCATAGCCTTTCACATTATGGATCTCGATGCCCTCTTTGATTTTGTAGTTGAAAACTTCTTGAATTGATGCGTCGATTAGAAGATATTGGAGGAGAAATAAATGAATATTTTTCGGCCATTGATTGTTTAGTGGCGGTTGTGACCTGGTTAGGGTTTTGAGTGTAAAAAGTGAATTTCGCTGGCCTTATATAGAAAATTACGCGACACTATTCACCCGAAATTTTTCCGAACCAGGCGTTCCTAATGTTTTACCCCATTCTGAACGCAATGGAATATGTATCGGAAGCCAATTCGATCGTATTTGAAAGATAGGTTTTCGAATTGACTATTTTAAATTTAAAATTCACTTAAATTGATTTCAGTGCATTTTAGCTTGCCCCGGACAAACCATAAATCCGATTGACATGAAATTTGAAACCATATAATAATATAACATTACGTATCCGATGAAATTGGTTTTGTCGAAATCCGAGACTGTTTGAAAAATGACTATTTTTACTCGTCAATTAAATATTAAAATATTCAATTTCCACAAATTAACTTTTAATTCAATTTTAAAAGTTCTATAGCATCATCCTAACTCCAATATGATTTAATACTACTTTACAAATCAATTTTAACCACATTACCCAATTTCCAATTATTTCTGTAATTTCAAATATTAAATTATCCAATTAAACCCAAATATTCGAAATAAAATTTATTCGACTTACAAATTTTACTTTTTAATATTTAAAAATCAATTAAATATATGAATTTCAAATGACATAAATTCTGGGTCATTACATATAACTACCTTATAAGACACACACGCACATGCTACTATATAATATTAATACTACATAGGTGTTTCCAAATCTTCCAATCTCACATCATAATCACCCCTCCGAGTTTGATGCTAATGGTCCATTTCCATATCCAAAATCAAACATGACTTCTTCATCGCCACCACTATCATCTTGTTCGTTATTAGCTTTGTTTCCGTGCTCAATATATGGTATCACATCCACTTCATATGGTAACCAAGGCTAGTTATAGGGCACACGCCTAGGTCCGGCTGGCACTTCTTGTATAACTTCTCCTTCTTCTAGTTCTTCTAAACCTTGCACTTCTTCTTCCTCAGATCCTCAAATTCTTCATCTTCGTCCCCCATGTTGTCCTAATGAATGGGCGAATCTAAAAACTCATCGCACCAAATAATATGGTCATCGCCCATCTCCCATATGACGCTACTGTCTCTACTGTTGTTGTTTGATCCATGGGATATCATAGTGTTTGGGTCCTCTTTAGGTTGAGATTCTTCTTCCATCGGCTCCTTCGCAGGAATTTCTTTTTTCGGTTCTAGGTCTGAACTTACTGGGCCAGTGACCTACATTCTTTCTGAGGCTTGAGGGGTCTCTTCATCACTAGACACTATAATAAGTTTTGAAGTCTAGGGAGATATTGGAAATTTATCCAAAGGGTAACCGTCTTTATCTAGTTGAGTGTATGGACCTAATTCTTCTTTAATAATGGGCACATATTGCTAAGTGGCCATTTCCCGAGTTCTTCCTCATCATTTGAAAGAATGATTAGATCATTCTTCTCACCCCAATTTTCTCTTGCGGTCTCTCCCTGCCAACACTTTCTCCCATAGCTTGAGGGTTTCTACAATTATCATCAACAAACACTTAGATACTAATCATTTTAATTGTATTAACAAAATATAATGTTAGGTTATAAATCTAAGTTTATCCCAGAACGAATCCATTTTATTTGTACAATGTTAAGGGTGATAGTTTGCTAAGCATATGATATTGTTTCTCCCAAACTAATACTTAGAATATTTCAAATAAAATCCTTTGAAAATTCTCTTCTCAAAAAACCCTTTCATATAAAAGTTCTCATTATCCAAATCCTATTCCAAAGTATTACTCTTAATCTTCTCAGTGTTATTATTAAACATCTTATGGTCAAATTGTGAAATTATAATTGCAAAATGTTTATACTTAGATTTTACTAATCTTGATTTCAAACTATCATTCAAGTTATAACATGTCCAACTATATATTTTTTCAAAAAATATTCTTTATATTAGAAATATAATCTTAGATAAAATTATTTCATTTACTATATTATTCTAAAACAAAAATAATTTGTATATCATTAACAAATACGCATTCTTATATGATATACTCTCAACTCATTCTAGGGGTCACTTACCCTTTCTAATGAGCTACTCATATTAGGTATTACTAACCCTATCTCTGATGAGACTTTACCCCTATCAGGCTTAGGTGTTCGCTCAACCTAAGCTCTGATAACAAATGCGATGAATGGGATTTTTCGACCCTTAGAAATCGACACTAATGTATCCTCGGTATTCACATGACACAAATCCTAGTGTTGGAAAGCCTGGTCATTAAAAGAAAGAAGAAAATAACGACAGAACAGAATCTTACACGAATAAAAAAACATATATTATTGCAACATATATATATATATATTTACAAAAAAAATTTAAATACATTTATCAGAGTCTATCTTATAAATCAGCCTAAACAGTTACAAATCTCAGTCCTTGTAAATGTTAAATACAATCAGTAAACTGATGCGGCAAAACTCAAAATCATGAACTATCTACATGAACATCATTAGCTCTAAACTTCAAGCTCCATCAAAAGCTCCCAGTTAAACCTGACTACTTGGCTGCGGGGAAAAATAGGGCCTCCAGAGTTTAAGGGAAAAGGAATTAAGCTCCACGTCAGTCATGGGACTGGTGTGAGAAACTCAAAAATAGGGTATTGGTAAACAAAGAATATCTCATAAGATCATGCTGCACATAAACACAGAATGAGTTTTTACCTTATGATAACCATAATATTTGCTACGCAGAATAAGGGTTATTATCTTTAGTGGCATTCTTTGAAAAATCGTTCAAATAAATGTATATAATCTTAGCTGAATTTGTTACATTATTAAATTGCAGCATACTTGGCTCTATAATTAAGTCTGAATGCATATAATAGATTACAGATTTTATGCAATGGCAAGGCAAAGGACTACCTTTTGACAGTACGTCTTTAGAAAATGCATAGAGGCACCAACAAATGGTCTATTACCAACACAGAACCAACCCGCCTTTATTGCAAATAGTATGGAATATGGTATCACCATGGCCATTCTCAACCTATCTGAGAGCTCTCATAGCATACACAACATACCCATATATAGAGGGTGATCTGGAAAGGAGATGCCATATCCTAATGGGCACGACCCACATAGGCCTGTCGCATATACCGTATTTTTATTATTCCTAGGTGATGAGGCTCGAGGTAACGATTACCTTTCTCATAGCACACATTTCACTTCAATACCACATTGGAAATTCCATCATACACTATTGATTTCCACAAAAGTATAACCTCTAAGCTCGTACTTCTCAAAGAAGGGTGTTAAGCATAGGAGAGATACCTCCTACACCACCAAAGAGATGTATGTTTGTAAAACTCAATGCACATGCAATCTCAAACATTTGTCCATACAAGTTGTATGAGAACGGGACAAATAAAAGGAACTCTTCTACCACATCCTATAGCGAATCACTCTAAGGATTAGTAGTGAGCAACCCTTGCATCAAAGATCAAATGAAGATACTACCGCCACATATATATAATATGGGAAATTTCCCTTAAGGTCCAGTGACAAGCAGCCCTACATTCCATCTTCTATTTTATTATCATTCCATGTCTTCAATATGAACTCGTAAATTGGTTCAAAGTGTTTTTCGGATAGAGATTGTCAAAATCCGACCCTAGTTCCTTTAAACCAATCATCAATAAAAAGATGTTAAGTTTAATGGTGATAATCATTTCATTGATTACTTTCCCTTTATTAAAAATATCTTCTAGAGATATATATTTTTAAAACATTTCCTTCCTGTATATAGGATCCTTAAACTTCTCTTTAACTTTCAAAATACCAAATCAAAATGTTTTCTCACACATCATATTGCTAACCTTTTTGAGTAAAAGGGTCAACAGAAATTATACTAATTCTACTCAACATCAATTTCCAAATTCAACCTTTACTATCCATGAAATAATGGTGAAATTACCTTTTAAATTCATAGGGATGGTACGGGTTTTGTGATGCCCTACCTCTATACTCACACTAGCCAAGGATACTGTGGGGTAATGCCATCGACTAGCCCGAAGAATAAGCCCGTTGAGGAGAGACCATCTGTGTAATTACTTTGTGCGAATACCGATATGTCAGATAGTATGTCATGCATTTCATTTCAAGAGGAAATCTAACATATCAAATACAAACTCAAAGCTACTACACTGTGGCTATGTGGCCTTTGGAAACAAATATAAAATAAATACAACACAAACTTAGTCACATATATTCATATCACTAAGGCGGAATCAAATATGAATATAACATATAGAAGTGTACATCAAAATAGTGGTCATATAAGATCCACTACATGCCAAAAGAATAGGTACATGTGTGTTAGCAGCAAAATTGGTCACTAACACCCTTAGAAAGATTGTGTAGAGGGATTAATGAAGAAAGTAAATTAAAATAGAGAATAGAGTGTAAATTTAAATGCAGAGAACAAGAACACCAAATTTATAGTGGTTCGGCGCAACTGCCTACATCCACTTTGAAGTTGATTTCGTTGATGGGTGATTACTGATACAATCAGTTTTTAGTTACTAGAATACAATTGAAAAGTAAAAGAAATAAGTCTGGAATGAGTCTTGAAAATGGCAGAGTCTCCCCAGTATTCTCTCAAATCCCTCCTTTTTTTGTGCCCCTGCCCCTCTATTTATAGACAAAGGTGGGTTGGACTTCCTTGATGGGCCTGGTAGTTGAATAACTCAGTCCAAATAGGACAAGCCTTGTACGCCGAACCGAGCAGGCGGAACGGTCAAGTACCGACCTATTCTCTTTATGCCGAACGACACGTATGTTGTGGGAAAGAGTAGGCCGAGCAGTGATCGGACCGGGCGTGTTGGGGAGAATGCCGAACCATCCTTGATTGTCGAACCATCTTTGATTGCCGAACGTCTCGGGAGGCCGAATGAGAATGCCGAGTCTTCATGGGTACCGGTCGCTCCTCGAAACCGAACGGTATAATGTCGAACGGCCTGCGTGCCAAACGAGGCTCTTGATTCTTAAACGCAATCTTGACCGAACGAGCCTTTGGCCGAACTATGCTTTTGGCTGAAAAAGGCCCTAGGCTGAGCGAGGCCTTTGGCCGAACGAGGCCTTTGGCCGAACGCTTCTGAATGACGTTTGCAAAGAGATGCCAGACGGACCAGTTGGGCCGAGCAGTGGGTATGCTGAGCGTTATGGTGCCGAACCACTTAAAGGCAGAGCGAGTTTTCTGGCCGGACGATCGCTTTGGCCGAACGATATATTATGCCGAACCCTCCATCTTGGACCGAACGACAGGGGAGGCCGAGTACTAAGTTGCCCGGCCAATTCCTTGGGAAACACTTGCCTCCCAAAGTGTATTGCGTGACCGAACGTGATACACTTTGTATTACATATCCTTCATGCTTCACTCCAATCCTTGGATCATCACACTTGGGGGTTGTATAATTCTCCTGTGCCGAACGTAGTGTAAAATGCCAAACGGTCCAATTGAAACCAGACACTCCTCGTGTGCCGAACGAGATGCAGGGGCCAGACCGAACGGTGTGGCTTTGACCAGTTTCACAGGGAATATCCTCTTCGTCTTCTTCCTCTTCTCTATAAAGTCCAGCGCCCTCCTCCGTCTCCTCTTTTCACATTTTATCACCGTCGCCTTGTACTTGCTGATTTTTCCAGTCAACAAACTCCGGTGATCCGTCAATCCTTTCCAGGTCTTTATCCCACTAGCTAGGTATTGATTCTAACTCCTTCCCATAACTTAAAAGGGTTTTGACGTTCGAGTTCCGTAATCGATAGGGTGAATCGAGCCTAGGTTTAGATATCTCAAGGGTTTTCGGTGTTAAATGACGAGGGTGGAAGGAGGTGTGAATAGAGACGTACCTTCTAGGAAGCCGTTAGGAGATGTGTTAGGGTTCGACATAATTACCTCGTGCCGACCGAGATGGGAGGAAGAAAGGGTGAAGGAGGAGCAGGAGGTATTCATGATGCCGAATGGTATGTCCTGGTACGACTAGGCAAACGGTCAGTCCTCGTTGCTCGGTCGATGATGGTGGAAAAGAGGGAAGGATTTCAGGGTGGATTGCCGAACATTGGAGCTCGGCATAATTTTGGTTCGATGTGACTCATCACATGCTGGACGGTAGGAGGGAAGGTTTGGGAGTGGGCATGAGTTAGCGGAGAGGATGTTGAGAGTTGTTTCGGCCGAATGGGATTTTGGTCGAACGATACCCTGCCGAGTGCTAACTGGTTCGAACTGCAGTTAGGCCGAACGTGAGTTTTAGGCCGGTCGATAACTTTGCCGACCGACGGCTTATTCGAACAAACGTAAGGGCCGAAACATGCATGCCGAGCGGTATTTAGCCGAACAACACATAAGTGTCAAACTAAAACATGCCGAATGCTATCTAGGCCGGCCAGTATTTAACCGGTCGACGTCTTGGCCGAGCGATCATGAATACCGATCCGTACCCTATCGGCCGAACATGACTCAAGCCGAGCCAACATAAATGCCAACCGTATTCTATTGGCCGGACATAACTTAAACCGATCAAACAATTGCCTTGCCCAATTTCATAACTGAACAAGGACAGGAACTCCAGCATACTTGTATATTGAACTAATTTGGACTGGTAACCTTCCCAGCGGATATAAACCTGAACTTAATTCGATGTAACCGGATGACTTCCCCTAACGTTTTCTGAACCTGAAACTGTAATCGCCATAAGGAAGGCTTTTGGAGACGGTCAGCGATGACGGTCTTCGAAGGCGATGATTTTAAGCTTAGTCTTATATCAGTAATCTTGCGACTTCCAAATTTTTAATGCTTATACACGATCGATTGCACTAGTTCACACACCACGTGGGGGGATTATTCGTGTTGTTAATTCTGATGTCGATCATTTTTCAAGTAACACAGGTGCTATGCAGGATTTGATTTCCATCAAAAATGTCTAAAAAATCTAGTTCCGCCACAATCTCGGACAGACCCGGGCCATCTTCCAAACAAGGGGACGTAGACACTTCTAATCCGTCGACCTCCCCCGCTCATGATTTTTCTCTTGATACCCTAGAGTCCACGATTCTCTTGGATAATCCGATCGATTCACAGGCTTTAAAGATTAACGAAGTTGCGCTCTGACGGATACGTTCGATCCACGGAATCCCTTTCGCCGACGTGTTGGTTCCGTCGGGCCGTGATCGTCCACACCTGCCCCCAGTCGGATACACTGCCTGCAATAAGTTTATGTGCTGGGTGGGCAGCGTGCCCCCGTTCAATTTATTTCTTCAGGATGTGTTGCAATACATAGACATCACCCCGTCGCAGCTGCACCCAAACGGTCATGCTTTCATTTATGGGTCCTACCTCCTATTTATGGCTGTCTTCTCCAGGCCTCCAACTCCTGGCGACATCAGATATATTTACATGACCAAGAAGCGGAGAGATAACCCCTCCTTCGTGTTTCTCGAGCTGCATCACACGTGCCAAATTCTAACCGGAGCGTGGAGCAAGTTTTCCCTATACAAACAGGAATGGTTCTACGTGCGCTGCCCTCCCTGTTTCGCGAGGAGATGGGTTGAAGGAAGTAAGTGTTCTTGCTCATATTTCGTTTGAGGCGATGCTTTTTCTATCTCTTGTTTCATTTTTTCACACATCAATCCACGTCCTGAGGGCCACGGCTATTCAGAGGTTGTTGAGGCTATTAGGGCTCTTCACGTCGAGGAACAAGACATTCGAACCCTCATTTCAAATGAGTCACTGTCAAGGTTTGGGCTGTTAGCAGAAGGCCATCGGGTGAGCCTTCCTGAGGGCGTCACCATCCCCAAGCCCGCATCCGGTATAGGGAAAATGTTGGCTCCCCGGTGCACATGAGGAGGGGAAATCAGAGAGGGTGAAGTACCCGAAATACAAGCTGAGAATATGGGTCCTACTCAGGATCCACTGGTCGAAGTGCACGATATTGAAACGTCATCTTCCCCTTCGAAGGGGAAAAAGACGTTGACATATAAGATTAGAAAGGAGAAGGTTGGTGGAACTTCCAAAGTTACGTCATCCCGGCAGAGAAGGAGGCTTCTTCACAGCATATTGAAAGTTCGCTAAAGGTCCTTTCGAACCTTTCCATTCCAGAGGATCTTCTCAACTATGATTTTGGTGATCCGGAGGCATTCAAGTTTCACTCGCCTGTTAGAGGCGATATGGGCATTCCAACCCAAAGTCAGGGAGAGAAAACCCCTGTTAGTAAGGCTACTGGTCCGTCGGGGGGAAACACTAGGACACACACGAACATTTGCACTTCAATTCACACTTAAATTTTTATTGTCACGTTTCTCCTTGCTAACTCGTTGCTATTTGAATTTCGTGCTGGTGACGTGGGGCGCTCACACGGATTCGATCGTCTCTGTGGTTCTTTAATTTTTCATCCGTCTGGACGGGACTTGGGTCCGATTGACATCGAGATAGAGATGATGATGGTGATAGGGACCATCATTCTAGGGACTCATCATTTCGGAAGAAACTGTATTACCAACCCAAGCATCATCGACACCCCTCTTCTCATTCGGGGCAAAGTAAGGATAAGCCTGGTTATAAGGGGTCGTAATCTCATATCCCCCGAGATCAACGCTCTAATTCTACTTCCACTCGACAGTCTCGAGATTTTCATAAGAGGGGCGAACTTTCAAAGCCGTCTCCTCCTGCTCCTGCATCGGATCCAACAGTATCAGAGAGACTGAGCGAGATCAAGGCTACATTTCCCAAGATTTGCTTCGATGGGTTGAAGTTTCTTCCGACGATTCATCCTATACCTGGAGATGTTAAGCAGAATGCCATTGCTTGCACCAACGACGTCTATGTTCAACATGACGCGTTCGTTCACCTAGCTGAGAAACTTTCCGAAGTCTCTGTGGAGCGCCAACATGAAATAGACCGTTTGAAGCTTGAGGCCACCCACGATAAAAACATCATTAAGGCCCAGGATGAAGATATCGCCACTTATAAGTCTAAACTCGAGGTTGCCCATCGGAGTGCCAGGGATACTACTGAGGCCGTCGCTCGCTTGGAATCAACTCATAAGAAAGAGCTTGACGAGGCGGTTCAACGATGTGGGGCTTTGGCCTTAGAGAAGGACTCCGTTCAAAAGGAGAGGGATGCGTTCAGCACCCGGGCGAAGGAACTTGAAGAGCTACTCCATAGAGAGAGAGGAGAAAACGGCTGCCCAAGAAGAGTCACAGCGATACTGTGACGAGATTGTCGCCACCCGAGTTTTAAAAGAACAACTCGAGTGCGAGCTTTCCAGGGTTGAGATGTTAAAGAGTAAGGCCTGTGAGGAGGGCAAGAAGATGGCGTTGATGGACATCGATTCCCGTCTTGAGGCAGCCAGGGAGGAAGGTAGAGAGGACATTAAAACCGCGTTCGACCCACTCATTGCCGAATTCAACGCCCGCGTGCTCATGCACCGTGACTTAAATTTTTGGACGATGGCTATCTTGAATCGTTGTTCGAGGCGTGGGAAATCTTAATTCAGACTAGGAAGGCCGAGCGTAGTGTCGAGGAGGTTGATGAGGAGGATTTGATAATGGAATTTCTGAAGGGAAATGAGCCTTCGGACCCATCGGCGGCCAAGGTCCTTTACTACAAAGGCTCCCCTCGAGGTAAGGGAAAGAAGTTGTCGCCAGTCCATCCGAGGCCAGGTCTCCCATTCTCATGCCTTTCTAGCTGGCTGGTCGGCCGATACTTGATCCCTTTGAACAGCACATTGGCTATGATCCGAAAGCCCCCGACCTGGGCGTTCATGTTTTGTCTCCTATCCCGGAAGGCGAAACTCCTTTGACGGTAGAGAGTTTGTCAGGGCCTGGTAGATAACCTTTCACTTTGAGATTTTGAAAGTCGTTACTCTTTGTGAAGTACTATTGCATTCTAATGCTCATCTTCTCTGATTTTGTGCAGGTCATTTTGATCTCGATCCTACTCCGAGGAGCGATGTCGCCAAGGAAGTGGAAATGACTGGTGGGGCCGCTCATGCTGGTGAAGTCCCTGGGCCAGATGCTCAAGTGATTGGGGCGCTTGACGAAGGCAAGTCCGACTCCTTCTATGAGAGTTATGAAATAGAAGTCACTGGTGCCTCTGGGCATACATCGAACCTGAGCATGGAGGAGCAACTCGATAAAGAGAAGGAGGAAGCGGCCAAAATCAAAGCTGAGCCCCGAATGGTGGACCTGGACGACCCTTTGAACCAACCGTTGAAGGTCATCCTGCCTGGCAGGTCCAAGCCCGTGGGTGTTCACCCCACTTCTTCAGTGGTTACCCCTCCATCAAGGAAGGATTTCAAGGGTAAACGCTCAGGGGAGGAGTCGTCTAGGAAGAAGTCGAAGAAGCACAAGAAGTGATTACTGTTCTCGTTCAACAAGGGTTAGTCTAAGTCACGTAATAATTTTTGTAATTTTTGTAGATAGATTGTTGACTTCGAATTTTGGAGTGCTTGTAGCAGAAAAATTTTCTTGAATAAAGTTTAGTTTCCTTTCTGTCTTTTTAAAAGATTCTTATTATTCAGCTTTCTTTGTGATTGTGACTCGAATTCATGCTGTTCTGCGTAACACAGACTTCTTGGTTTGTCTTCACATAGCCCATTGATTCTCTGAGAGTTATTCATTTTCCTCCCATGCTTCAAGCACTTAGAACATTTTTAATCTGTACAATGGGAACTTAGAATATCCCAGTCCGTATTCTGGGGACTTGGAGAATTTTTACTTTTCATACTCGAGTTCACGCTCTGGGGACATAGAGTACGCCAGTCCGCACTTCGGGGACTTGGAGATTTTGAGTCGTTTATACACGAGTCCGCGCTCCGGGGACTTAGAGTACTCCAGTTTGCACTCCGTGGACTTGGAAATTTCATATCGTTTATACTCGAGTCCGCGCTCCGGGGACTTTGAGTACTCCAGCCCGCAGTCCGGGGACTTGGAGATTTTGTAGCATTTATACTCGAGTCCGCGCTCCGGGGACTTAGAGTACTCCAGTCCGCACTCCGAGGACTTGGAGATTTTGTATCGTTTATACTCGAGTCCGCGCTCCGGGGACTTATAGTACTCCAGTCCACACTCTGGGGACTTGGAGATTCTGCATCGTTTATACTCGAGTCCACGCTTCGGGGACTTAGAGTACTCCAGTCCACGCTTCGGGGACTTGGAGATTTTGCATCGTTTATACTCGAGTCCGCGCTCCAGGAACTTAGAGTACTCCAGTCCGCACTCCGAGGACTTGGAGATTTTATATCATTTATACTCGAGTCCGCGCTCCAGGGACTTAGAGTACTCCAGTCCGCACTCCGAGGACTTGGAGATTTTGTATCGTTTATACTCGAGTCCACGCTTTGGGGACTTAGAGTGCTCCAGTCCGCACTCCGGGGACTTGGAGATTTTGTATCTTTTATACTCGAGTCCGCGCTCCAGGGACTTAGAGTACTCCAGTCCACACTCCGGGGACTTGGAGATTTTGTATCGTTTATACTCGAGTCCACGCTCTGGGGACTTAGAGTGCTCCAGTCCGCACTCCGGGTACTTAGAGATTTTGTATCTTTTATACTCGAGTCCATGCTCCGGGGACTTAGAGTACTCCAGTCTGCACTCCAGGTACTTGGAGATTTTGTATCGTTTATACTCGAGTCCGTGCTCCGGAGACTTAGAGTACTCCAGTCCGCACTCCAGAAACTTGGAGATTTTGTATCGTTTATAGCGTTCGTACGCCAGCCAGAATAATATAATTTTAATTGCTTGCCACAGGACTATCTTATGCAGAAACATTAATCATTCATAAAAAGATGGCTTCAAGCCTTTATTAATGAGAGCAAGCTAAATTGTCTTATTACATGCCAAGAACTAGAAATGAAAACGTATTGGAAATAAATGCAACTACGGAATGAAGAAATAGACTAAGTGTAATAACGTCGCAAGTGCTCGTTTTCCACGTTCAGGGGAGTGTTGCACCATCGAAGGTCGCTAGCTTGAAAGTTCCTTCTCCAAGCCTCCATTCGATGACGTACGGACCTTCCCATGCGGGGTTCATATGAGATGGGGCTGGAAAAACTCGTTTCAAAACGAGGTCTCCCACGTCAAAGATTCTCGGTTGGACTTTTTTGTTATAATATCTGGCGACCCGATGTCTATATGAGGCCACTCTCAAATCGGCTTCTTCGCGTTTTTCATCAATAAAGTCCAATGATTCCAATAAGAGATCCCGGTTCGACGCAGGGTCATAGTGAGTTACCCGATGAGAGGGAACTTCAATTTCCATGGGTATGACAACTTCCGTGCCGTATGCCAATGCGAATGGAGTGTGGCCAGTCGCGATCTTGTGGGTGGTTCTACAGGCCCAAAGCGCCGTCAGGAGCTCATCTACCCACTTGCCTCTAGCCTTTTCCAAACGCTTTTTTAATATGGACTTGATTATTTTGTTTACGGCTTCTACCTGTCCATTCGCCTTCGGGTGAGCAACTGCTGCAAACATTTTCTCAATGCCGTACTTCTTACAAAATTCTTTGAACTCCTCGCTTTCAAATTGGGTTCCATTGCCTGTTATGATGGTTCGTGGAAGGCCAAAACGGCATATGATATTTCGTACAATGAAATTAATGACTTTCTTGGTTGTGATTGTGGCCAAAGGTTCCGCCTCTGCCCACTTGGTGAAGTAATCGACCGCTACTATTGCGTATTTCACGCCTCCTTTGGCTATGGGTAAAGAGCCGATTAGGTTAATCCCCCACATTGTAAATGGCCAGGGACTAACCATTTGTGTGAGTTCCGTTGGTGGTGCTCTTGGGATTTTTTAATATATCTGGCATCTGTCACATTTTCTCACATAGTCTGCAGCGTCCCGATTCACGGTTGGCCAATAGTATCCATAGCGGAGGATCTTCTTTGCTAATGCCTGCCTCCCAGTATGGTCGCCGCACTCTCCTTCATGGACTTCCTTTAATACCCGTTTTATCTCATTATGGGCCACGCACCAGAGTAAGGGGGTCGAGAATCCCCTCCGATACATTATCCCATCCTGTATTACATAACGTGAAGCTTTACAGAGGACCTGGCGTCTTTCACTTCTCTTTTCAGGCAAATCCCCTAGTAGCAGGTACTACTTGATTGGGGTCAACCACAATTCCTTCTCAAGTTCGATTTCTAACATGAAATATATCTCCATCACGTCTATACTCGGAGCATGGAGGGTCTCAATAGGGAACAATCTCATTTGCTGTGCAACGCCAGTGCTTGCAAATTTTGCCAATGAATCGGCTTATCTGTTTTGTTCACGTGGGACGTGTGCGATGTCATAGTATTCCAGATGCGCCAGCAGCTCTTGAACCCGAGCAAGGTAAGGAGCAAGTCTCTATCCCTTCGCTTGATAGTCTTCCCGCACCTGATATACAACCAGTTGCGAGTCACAGAAGATTTTGAGTGACTTCACTCCCAGTTCGATAACAAGTTTCAAGCCAGCAATCAATGCTTCATATTCGACTTCGTTATTTGTAGCTACAAACTCAAACTTCAAAGCATAGCAGATTGATCGGTCTTCAGGAGTTACGAGGATTATTCCTGCCCCCGAGAAACGGTCGTTAGACGCCCCATCGGTGTACATCTTCCATCGAACGGGGGGTATGGTTCTGTGATTACTTGGTCTAGCACAGTGAATTCAACAATGAAGCCGGCTAGTGCTTGTCCTTGTATGGCCCTCCGCGGAAAATAGGTAATATCGAACTGACTTAACTCAATATTCCATTTCAGCATCCTTTCGGAAGTTTCCGATCGTTGGAGTACCTATCGCAAGGGTTGGTCAGTGTAGACACCAATTGAGTGTGCCTGAAAGTAGGGGCAAAGCTTGCGTGATGCGATCGCCAAGCAATAGGCTAGTTTTTCAATCTTTGGATAACTTCTTTCCGCCCCTGTCAAGCGCTTACTGACATAGTAAACCGGAATTTGAATCCGATCTTCCTCGCGGACCGAGGCTGTACTGATAGCGTGCTGAGATACCGCCAAGTACACATACAACGTTTCATGGTCTATCGGCTTGGACTGTGCGGGGGGACTTTCCAAGTGCCTTACCAGAGCCCAGAATGCTTCCTCGCAATCGGATGTCCATTCGAAGTTTCTCTTTCCTTTCTTTATAATGTCGAAGAAGGGAATACACTTGTCTGTAGCCCTGGATATGAATCGACTTAGCGCAGCCACTTTTCCATTCAGGCTTTGCACCTGCTTTATGGTTCTGGGTACTTGTATATCTCGGATAGCCTGGATCTTCTTTGGGTTAGCCTCAATTCCCCGGGCATTCACAATGAATCCCAGAAACTTTCTTGATGCTACGCCTAATGAACACTTTAACGGATTGATCTTCATTCCATAATTCCCGAGTATGTCAAACATCTCCATTAGGTCTCGGATGTGCTCGTTCGACTGCCGTGACTTCACTATCATGTCATCCACATAGACTTCCATTGTTTTACCAATCTGGTCTTTGAACATTCGATTCACCAAGCGTTGCTGCATTCTTCAATCCGAATGGCATTACTACATAGCAATACAATCCCACGTTTGTGACAAAGCTGGTGTGTTCTTAGTCCGGGATGTGCATCGGAATTTGATTGTAACCAGAGCACGCATCCATAAATGATAGTAACTCATGTCCAGCAGTTGAATCGACGAGTTGGTCAATCCTTGGCAGTGGGAAACTATCCTTCGGGCATGCCTTGTTTAAGTCGGAGTAATCAACACAAGTCCTCCATTTTCCATTCGCTTTCTTTACTAGCACCGGGTTAGATACCTATTCAGGGTAGAGGGTGTCGTGGACGAACCCATTGGTTTTGAGTTTGTCCACCTCCTCTTTGAGAGCCGCGGACCTCTCCCGGTCCATGCCTCTCCTTTTTTGTTTCATAGGAACATGTCTCGGGTCTATGTTCAACATATGACTTGCGATTGCAGGAGAAATCCCACACATATCAGAATGCATCCAAGTAAAAACATCAAGGTTCGCTCGGAGGAAGTCAGTAAGATTCTCAGCTTCCACGGGGTCGAGTTGTGATCCTATTTTAAGAACTCATGATGGGTCACTGCGGCTAACTGAGATGTCGATGGTTAGTTCAATCGGTGCCGCATTTTTTTCCCTGGGTTCTCCATCATCGTCTCTCGGATCTATGTCTCCATGGATCCGAAAATGCCGCCCTAGCCAGGGCTCGAGCGCTAGTTGTCAATCGTCAGAACCTTGGATGCGGACAGGGCTGTCCGCTACCTTTCCTTTCTCCCTACACCGTGCCTCCCTGAGCTCAGCTACATAGCATGCATGGCCGGTTGCCTGGTCGGCGTGTACCACTCCAACCCCTCTGTCTGTTGGAAATTTTAACGTCAAACACCAAGGGGCCAAAGCTGCCCTAAATTCCGCCAGGGCTGGATGGCCCAGGAATACATTGTATGGGGAATCAAAGTCCAGTACTATGAACGGTAGGATTCGCACTCTTCTGTGTTCACTTGTCCCAGTTCAACTGGTAACTCCACATATCCCATTGCATCGGTTACTGCGCCATTAAAGCCATGGATTATGGCCTTGGATGGTTTCAAATCCTTGGTCTCCAGCTTCATTTGGTCGTAAGCCTTCCGGAAGATGATGTTAACGGAACTTCCGCAATCGATTAGAATTCTCTTTACGAATGCCGGCCCGATGGTCGCAGATATGACCATTGGGTCAATGGTAGGAGCTCTACCTTATCTGCATCTCTGTTCCCGAATACGATATCGTCATTCATCGTGCGCTGCTGTTTTGCAAGAGTCCCATCTTCCATATTCGAACAACACTCATACTCTGCATGTCTTAAGGAGTTAGCATATCGCTCCATCTGCTGCCAATTCTTGTCTGCAGGGTGAGGTCTGCCGGCAATCGTGTTAATAACCAATCTACCCACAGTCCGAGTAGGTTGTTCCAGTTGGTGTGGGGCTGGCCCGCGTCCAGGGTCTGACATTTTTTGCCTGGCATCCTATGGGTCTTTGACAAATTCCTGTAGCTTCTTCTGTCTAATTATTTTTTCTATGGCGTCATGGAGGTGTCTGCACTTCTTTGTGTTGTGCCCATAAGACTCATGAAAACGTAAATACTTCGCGGTCCGCTTCTGTTCTTCTGTCAATTCCTTTGGACGTGGCTTCCTATATTGGAAAGTGTTGCAAGTTGATCGATAGATGTTCTCAAGAGATGCATTCAACGGGGTGTATTCATTGTATGTTGGGATTCTTGATTTCCATTCCCCTGTCTTTTTTTTCTTTCCGGGGGTTCCACCTCCGGATCCTTTAGACTGCCAAGGCTTGTTCTGGAAGTCAACTTGAGTTTTTCTAGGGCTATTTCCAGTTTGCTTCACGACGACGTTACTTTTCACAGACTCTTCAACGGGCCCTGATGCCTTGTCTCGCCTTGTCCACCGAGCTTCCTCCCTTCTTATGAACTGATGAGCTTTCGAATAAAAACATTCCAGCGTAGCTGGGGGCTTCCCCGCCAACCAATCTCCAAATTCAGAATCCGGATCCACTCCACGCATTACTGCCATCAAAATCGCATGGTCGTTAGTATTGCTCACCTCGGTAGCAGCAACATGAAACCTTTACAGGTATGCTTTCAATGACTCCCAGGAGTTTGAGTTATACTTGATAAGGACATCACGTCCTTTAGATGAGTGGTGTGTATCCTGAATTGTTCTACGAATTTCATTGCTAATTCATCGAAGCTGGATATAGATCGTGGCGGGAGTCGAGTAAACCACATGGTGGCAATTCCGGACAAGGTGATTGGCAAACACTTGCACTTGGTTGCGTCATTAGCTCTTGCAGAATCCATCATCCATCCATACCTCATCACATGCTGCCTGGGGTCAGTCTTCCCTTCGTAGGCGGGAATGGCGGGCTTGTTGAACTTTCTTGGGTATTCGGCCTGTAGAATGGTATCCGTGAAGGGAGTATGACTCTTAGACACTCCTCAATCTTCATTAGTTAGACCTTGGTTTTCTTTCATCAACTGCCTGACCATAGCCGTCAAATCCGGGGTTTGTATGGAAAATGGTGGGTTGGGTTCCGTTCCACGGGACCGTGTAGGTTGATATCCCGTCCGATTTGGGTCTTGGTCTCTAGTAGATCGATCAGTAGCACCTACACGTGCATTTTCAGCCTTACGGCGTCTACGTCTAGGAGGTTCATCAGCAGAAGTCAAGCTATCATCTTCAGAGTAACGGACAGGGCTTCCTCCAACATTCTGACGCTGCTGAGTAAGCTAAGTCATGAGGTCGGCGTTGGCTTGCATTTGCTCAACAAGTTGCTTTCTACTTTCCCAAAGTTCTCTTATCAGGTCATTGAATTCTGCTCGGGAAACAACTTCTGCTTGGTTTTGGTGGGAGGGCCCTGCACCCCGAATCGCTTGCTAATTGCTAGTTCCTAGTTGTTGTACACTAGCGGTTTCATAGGCATCTGCATTTTGAGAGGCTGATCTAGTTCGTGGTCTTTCCATGGTAGAGTTGTTGGTTGTAACTCTGAGTAGAATCACAGATGCCTTATAGATGATTATGGATCTCCTTCGGGGGATTAACGCAATCCAGTAGCTGCAAAGTAGATCCTAATAGCCTGAGTTCAATTCTCAGTGAAAGCACCATAATGTTAGCACCAAAATTGGTCACTAACACCCTTGGAAAGATTGTGTAGAGGGATTAATGAAGAAAGTAAATTAAAACAGAGAATAGAGTGTAAATTTAAATGCAGAGAACAAGAACACCAAATTTATAGTGGTTCGGCGCAATTGCCTACATCCACTTTGAAGTTGATTTCCATTGATTTCCTTGATGGGTGATTACAGATACAATCCGTTTTTAGTTACTAGAATACAATTGCAAAGTAAAAGAAATAAGTCTAGAATGAGTCTTGAAAATGGCAGAGTCTCCCTGGTATTCTCTCAAATCCCTCCTTTTTTGTTCCCCTGCCCCTCTATTTATAGACAAAGGTGGGTTGGACTTCCCTGGTGGGCCTGGTAGCAGAATAACTCGGTCCAAATAGGACAAGCCCTATACGCCGAACCGAGCAGGCCGAACAGTCGAGTACCGGCCCATTCTCTTTATGCCGAACGACATGTTTGTTGTGGGGAAGAGTAGGCCGAGCAGTGATCGGACCGGGCGTACTGGGGAGAATTCCGAACCATCCTTGATTGCCGAACCATCTTTGATCGTCGAACGGCTCGGGAGGCCAAATGAGAATGCCGAGTCTTCATGGATACCGGTCGCTCCTCGAAACCGAACATTACAATGACGAACGGCCTGGGTACCGAACGAGGCGCTTGATGTTCAAACGCAATCTTGACCGAACGAGCCTTTGGCCGAACGATGCTTTTGGCTGAACAAGGCCCTTGGCCGAGTGAGTCCTTTGGCCGAACGCTTCTGAATGACGTTTGCAAAGAGATGCCGGACGGACCAGTTGGGTCGAGCAGTGGGTATGCCGAGCATTATGGTGGCGAACCACTTAAAGGCCGAGCAAGTTTTCTGGCCGGATGATCGCTTTGGCCGAACGATATCTTATGCCGAACGCTCCATTTTGGACCGAACGATAGGGGAGGCCGAGTACTAAGTTGCCCAGCCAATTCCCTGGGAAATAATATGCTACACAAAAGAATAAGTATACATCAAGGAGTCTCTATCTCGAACGTATAAAAACAAAAACTTCTAAGATAAAGTAGTTAGCCAAAAGTCGAAAGCTAGTCCTTGCTAAGAAGTCAAGTGGAAGCATGTGAAACATCTTGGTCTCACCTAAGTATTATTTAAGAAGAAAAATAATAAACGGATCAGTCTAGCTACAAATATCATAAAAGATGAGATAGGATAAGGATATGACAAAATATATGATAACAATGAAAATCATACAATATCTCAGGTCTCCTCAAATACCCAAAAAAAATATCATATTCTTTAGCTTATTCACCAAATCTCAAATATTGACAAAACATATCAATACAAATCGCAAAAAACTGATGAAACATAAATTCTAGAAATCATTAATTAGAAATACAGAAATCACAAAAAGGGGAAGGCTTATCATAAACGGGAGCATGAAAACTCACCAACACCTGTATCATAAACGGGACACTATCCCATTGGTCGCTAACCCATAAAGCCGGTGCAATGACGTAGTTCAATGGTACGCTCGAGGAACCTGAAACTCAAAAAAGTTGGAACAATGATGTAGTTCAACGGTACGCCCGATGATCTGAACTCCATAAACGGTTAAAAACCCATGGGTCGCTAACCCATAAAAATGAGACATAACTCTATAATAATGATCATCATTGATCAAAAAGGTGTGTAAATTACACTAACCTAATAAATAAATGAGTTTAGCTTCATGTCCTATAATCACTGGCTTAAATTAAATATTTACGAACAAATTGTAGATTTCCACTCGAAGATTGCCATGAGATTTCAACTGAAAGCGTTTCATACCACTTGTTTTGCGAAGTCATTTAATTGGATTTCTCATACGAATGAGGTAAAGGTTTGGATATACCAATTGATTGGAAAATGGTTTTAAAACGAGCTTTGGATTGAAAGTAGTGTTGAAATCATTTTTGTGAAAGAGTTTGAATATTTACTGCTAGTATAGAAACCTTTGTATTTTAAGGTGACAAATAACATAAATGATTGTAAAAGTAATCTATTAAAAAAAATCCACATTTTAATAACATGAATCAAAACCATGGAAACCAATATCAAATCCATCAAATGGATATTCCCAAAAATCCAGAAAAGAAGTCATTAAAGTCAATATGGATTGGCGATAACTATTCGAATCGTGAAAGATCAATAAAAATAGGAAATCCACTCAAAAACATGCAAAATAGGCAAAATTCAATAGAACCAGACATTTGGTAGCCAGACGTCTGACCTTATGTCCTGGAGATTTATAATTTTTTCTCCATTTTCTTTTTATTTCTTGAAGCCTCCCAAATGACCGGTTGGGTTTAACCAAACGTATGGCCCTGACCTTTGCCATTTTATTTTTCATCGTTTCATTTTCTTTTCTCAGGAGCCCAAACCAGACATTCTGATTTTTCAACCAGACGTATGGTTGCATGTACTGGGCAAAAAATTTCTTTGGCCATTGATTGCCAAATGAACTCGAAAGCGATCGAACGAGCGATGCATGCTAGGGATTTGTTCCCAGCGACAACCCAATCCTATAGGCTCTTCGATACACCCCAAATAACACGTCGAAACATCCCTAGTAAGATTTTCAGAAATATTGACTTTAAAACCCAAAATTAGAAAATTCGCCAAACCAATTCAAATCAAAAGCAAATGACACATGGAATAGATGTTAGGAATTCATACCTAACAACAATTAAAGCTGTGGACATATATGTGAGTTCAATGACTCACCTTTAATTTCAAAAACAAAAATTGAGAAGCTCTAAAACAAGGAAAGATCAACTCCACTTCAATCACAACTCTAGAAGCTCTAATCTATGATCACATGCAAATATTTCCTAAGTTAGGTTATTGGAAATTATGAAAATTGGAGAGGGATTGAGATGGAGAAGGTGAAGGGGGTTCTTACCTAAGCTTCTATTTGATTTTAGGAACTTGAATTCCTAAGAGAAACTAGGGCTTAGGAGTTTTAGTTTCCTTTTCCCACCATTCTTCCTAGGGATTGGGTGTTAGGAATTTAGAAAATGGAATGAATGAATGAATGAATGAAGAGGAGTGGAGTAGGGGAAATTAGGTAGAAGAGTTTGTGTCTCCTATTGGGTTAATAGGCTAGAACCCAACATAAAACCCGAATGAAAATATAAAAATCCTATTCAACTCCAAACATATCGATGTTTATACTTAAAAAAGTTGTAAACGTCGTTTTAAACTCAATGGAAGTAGTCTCGAGTTTGAATTCGACTACTTACAAGAAGTCACATTTCCAACTTTAAATTCAACCAACGATGTATGTTTAGATAAAACATTTCAATATATAATCGTAAAATGTGCAGGTTGTCACAGACTCTCCTCCTTAAAGAAATTGTGTCCTTGCAATGTTTAAGTTGAACATAAAAAGTAACAACCACTCTAAGGCATAACAACACAAAAGAAAATTTTGAAGTGAGAAGTTCACCTTAAATAGAACGAGAGAGTAAGTCCCGATGTGTTCGCTCGATGAATTTTTTGGATTCCCAAGAATAATTCTTAGGATTTACGGACCATTGAACTTTCATAAGTGGAACATCTTATGGTGAAGGCATTTAACCTCCGTAGCAATGGTACGAATAGGATGTTGCTTATAAGTCAAATTAGGTGAAACTTCAATTTCTTCAATAACACCGGGCTCAAGAATAGAATCGGAATATCTAAGGCATTTCCGTAGCTGAGAAACGTGGAATACATCATGAATAGCAGAAACTTGAGCCGGTAATAAAAGGCGATAAGTCATGGAACCAATGCATTTGGTGATGGGAAATGGGCCAATATATTGAGGTACTAATTTTCTCGATCGACTGAAACACACAAGACCCATCATAGGTGAAACACAAATAAATACCAAATCTCCCACAAAAAATTCTAATTTCCTTCTTCGGTTACGGCATAGGATTTTTGTCTATTCTAAGCTTTTTTCATCTTATGACGGATAAGTACAATCTATTTTATGGAATCATGAATAAAATATGGACCTAAAACCAGCTTCTCACCAGCTTCAAGCCATCATGAAGGAGATCGGCATGGCCTTCCGTAAAGTGCCTCGAAATGTGCCATACCAATACTAGATTGGAAGCTGTTATCGTAAGAAAACTCGATAAGGGAAATATATCTTCCCAACTTCCACCAAAATCAAGAACACATGCATGAACAAGATCTTCAAGAGTTTGATTCACAATCTCTATTTGTCTATCGGATTGAGGATGATAACGGTGCTAAAATTAAGCTTCGTTCCCAAAGATTTTTGAAGACCCTTTCAAAATCCACTAGTAAATAATGGATCACGATCACTAACAATAGATGTTGGAACTCCATGAAAGTTAACAATTTCTTTAATATAAAGTTTAGCCAAAATAGGTACGGTCCGGTTGGACCGAATGGGAATAAAATGGATGGATTTTGTAAGTCTATCTACAATCATCCATAGAGTGTCATGACCCGAACGACAATGGGGAAGACCATCAATAAAGTCAATGGAAACTTGATCCCATTTCCAAAGGGGAATGACCTAAGGTTGCAATAACCCACCGGGCCTCTGATGCTCGGCATTTATGAGTTGGAAAGTCATGCAACACTTAATAAAGTTATCAATATCAGATTTTATTACATCCTAATAATAAATTCGTTTCATGTCCACATACATTTTACTACTTCCAGGATTAATGGTAAATTTAAAACGATGAGAATCTTCTAAGATGTCTTTACAAAGATCACTAATATTTGGCACAATAAGTCTACCAAATTTTCGAATGCCTCTAAGAGCATCGATTTGAAAGTCTTTCAAACCATCAACCTTATTTGTACCCCCAACAACTTTGGCTAAGAAGAGCCAATTTAGGATATTCCTTTTGAGCTTCAAGGATGCGGTCTAAAAAAGAAGGATGAACCTCAAGGCCACATGATATAAGAGATGAACATGAATTGGGGTCATGACCTCAAATCTCACAAGTGGACAAAGTTTCAAGATCATTCCTTTCAGGTATCATCATGGAAACAACCACTTGTTGCTTACGACTAAGGGCATCGGAAACATGATTTCCCTTTTCCGTGAGTATAGAGTATATCAAGATAATAAGATGCAAGGAATTCGAGCCAAAAATGTTGATGCAAATTAAGTCCCTTTTGAGAAAATAAATACTTCAAAGATTTATGATCAGTGTAGAGAACAAATTTCTCTCCCAAAAGATAATGAAGCCAAATTCTAAGGGCGTAAACAATGGCTGCGAGCTCTAAATCATGAGTGGAATATCTAGTCTCGGAAAGCTTTAATTACCCAGAAGCATAAGTGATAACACGTTACTTTTGCATGAGAACAACTCCCAAACCAACACGACTAGCATCGGTATAAACAATCAAGTCTTGGTTCCCTTTGGGAATCACAAGAATAAGAGATCGAAAAGGAGTAATTTTAATTTCTGGAAAGCAGCTTTACATTTGTCTGAAAAAATGTACTTAACTCCCTTCTTTGTCAAACTAGTAAGAGGTACAAAAATTCTAGAAAATTCTTTTGTGAACAGATGGTAATAGCCCGCCAATCCAAGAAAGCTATGAATTTCCATCACACTCTTTGGTCTCTTCCAATTTTGAATCACCTCAGTCTTTGAAGGATCCATAGAAATTCCATATTTAGAAGTAATATGTCCTAATAATTTCACATAGGATTGCCAGAAGTGGCACTTAGAAAATTTTGCTTTCAGTTGATTTCTCCTAAGGGTCTCCAACACAATTTGAAGATGATTTTCATGCTCTTCCTCATTTTTAGAATAAACAAGAATATCATCTATAAAGATGAGAACAAATTGATCGAGGAAGTCTTTGAAAATTTGGTTCGTAAGGTCAATGAAATAAGCTAAAGCATTTGTTAAACCAAATGGCATAACAAGCTATTCATAAGATCCATAACGAGTATGGAATGATGTCAAAAGAATACTATCCTCCGCAATACGAAGCTGATTAAAACCAGTTACTAAGTATAACTGTGAAAAAACTCTGGCACCACAAAGTTGATCGAATAGATCATCAATTCGAGGAAAGGAATATTTATTCTTGATGGTAAGAACATTAAATTTGCGGTAGTCAACGCAAAGACTAATTGTACTATCAGATTTCTTCACAATAATAGCTGAAGCTCCCCAAGAAGAGGAACTAGATTGAATAAACTGTTTTGCTTCCAATTCAGATAATTGTTTACGCATCTCCTTATGTTCTTTATTGGACATATGATAAGGAAGACGAGCGATAAGTAGAGCTCTACGGATTTGATTAATTCTGTAACGACCCGGAAATTTCGATCCCGAAAATTCCAGATAGTTAGAGAAAAGAAGAAAAGAGATAAAAGAAGAAGAACAGAAGAAACACACAAACTCACATTTCGCAGCGGATAAAAATATAATATCACATAATAACAGTTTACAAAAAGAACTATATCACTACATTTACATTTTTATATATCAGAGTTACAACATTTACACAACATAGGACAGTTCTAAAACAACATGTCCTAGATATACAACTATATATCACATCGGGTACGCTCCATACGTTCCAGCCATCCAGCTCGCCTCCTGAGCTCCAGGACGTCCTTACCTAAAAATCTGTAATACTCGGTCTGACCCGAGCATTACATCAAAGTAACACCCGGGTCAGGCCGGAACCAGCGTGAGTAAACCCATCTAACATGGAATACAAAAGCATACAACTTATATAAACCCGGGTAACTTATCAATTTACAACTTAACTAGCTATTACAGACATCACTACTTCACACATCAATTTATAAAGAATCGAAGTGGTTTTCGGGTATTTACTAATACCCGACTCCGGTTTCTTCGAATTCAAAACCATATTAACCCAAGTTATACAAGTGAAATATAATTTAACTTCAAATAGGATGTCACTTCTTATACTGCAATTCATCATCGATAGGTAACCACATTATCACTTTTTAAACCAATCATCTCATATCACATAACACTACAAATCACATATCAGAGATATCCACTAATATCCGGCTACAATATTATCCAATCATTCATAAGCAAGATAAATCAGTTATACCATTCTAATTAATTTAAACAAATTAAATTAATTACACCAATCATCCTTAATCCTGCCTATTTAGCGTTACTTAATCACAATCCCAATTGATTAATCATTCCTTAATTCATCAATCTCAATTAATCATCCTCGACTAATTAATCTTTAATTTAAGTAATTAATCTTTAATGATCACACAGATTAATTAACCTGACCATTCTCATTTATTATCTTTGAATTAATCTTTAAAGTATAAATATTTTTAATTTGTTTTGATTTTAATTAATCACTTCTATTAAGTAATCACTTAAATAAATTTTACAATTGATTATCATTTAGTTAATTAATCTAATTAATTATTTAAAATTAATCACATTAATTAATTGTTAAAAATCTTAAGTTAATGACCATCATTAACCATTAACTATTCTCTAATTATTTTTCTTAAGTAATTAACTTCATTAATCAATATTAATTTCAAATTAATTAATCTTTAATATCCAATTAATTAACCTTTAATTATTTAATTAATTAAGTGTTAACTGTAATTTAATTAATTTTGAATTACTTGATTAATTAATTCTTAATTGTTAATTAAAATCAAATTAAAAATCCTTAATTTCAAATTAATTATTCCTAATTAATTAATCTTAACCATCAATTAATTAGTTTAAACCTTTAATTACTTATTTAATTAATCTAAATGATTAATTAATCAAATAAATTAATTATCCATTAAATTTCCTTATAAATTTAATGAATACAAATCTTTAAATTCTAATTTACTTAAAGATCAAACTTTGTTACTAATCAAGTTACCATTTACAAAGTACTAAAACAATTTATTTTAAATTTACTTTCAAATCTCATTTTAACTTTAAGATTTAAAAATGAATTCAAATTACCTTTAAAAAAGTTTTAAAACACAATTTTAAGCCTTTCATTTCACAAGTTTAAGAATTTCTCATTTAATAAAGAAGGTTAAAAGGATTTAAAACTAAATTCATATTTAAATTCAAATCAATTTAAATTACCTTTTAAACATTCAAAATAGTTTAAATCACTTTAAATTTTAAAACTTTCCTACATTTCAAAATGAAAATACATATTTAAATTTGAATTCAGATAAATCTTTAGATTTTAAACCTCTACTTATATTTTAAATCTTTATTTTAAAATTCGACTACTTAATCATTTTTAAAGTATTTAACCATTCAAATTTAAAGTCTTAATTTGTTTTAAAACTGAGATTTAAACTCAAATTTGAATTCCAGACTTTAAACTTGGATTAAAAATTTAGTTTAAACCTTTGCCTTCAACTTAAACTTCAGTTTTGAATTTTTTAAACAAAATAATTTATATTTTACTTTTAACTTAATAAGGTTGTTTTAAATAATTTAAATTTATAAAACTTCCTTAAATTCCAAACTAGGATACAAAAATTATTTGGATCCATACCCAAAATCTGGTTTAAACCTTATTTTAAAAAAACTATTTCAAAATCTGTTTAAAATCAACAGATAGATTTCTAAAAAAAACCTGTAACAACTGCATTTACCCGAGCCAACTCGAATTCTTCTTCGAGTCCTCCATCCATAAACTTCGAGGTACCCTTACACATTCTTCGAGTAACTCAAGTAACCCTCCTCTGCTTCTACCCAACTACCATCAGGTATCAAAATGCACGGTGTACATGCACCATGCCTTCGATCATCACCAGCCACCTCCGATGGTCTTACCACATCGACGACCAACCCCACGGCCAACCACAACCATCAGATCATCTATTCACAGCTCGAAATCGAATTCGAGCCCTTATCTGAATCCTGGAACAGAAAAACAGGTATCACCACCAAACCAGGAACATGCTTCGTCCTTAACCTTCTGACCACCGGAATAGCAGCGACTCCGGCCACATGTTCATCAACTACCATGCTATCGTCCTCCAAAAACTCATTCAACTCGATCACTTCTACAAGCCATGCCGACCAAACAATTAATCTAGTTGAAAACTAGGGTTACAGAAAATACCCCTCCACCGCAACCTCCTCACCGAAATACATCACAATCAACCATTTTCCCTAACATCACCGATCACTCCTCCATCAACACCCAAGATCCCGACCCCTCCAATCTCATAGATCAACAGAAATTCCCAAAAACCCAAAAACAGTGCAAATCAGAACGGCACCTTCAATCCTAATTTAAAAATTGGGATTTTAGTGTTATAAATCATGGTTTGGATTATGTATTCATTTCATAATACAGAATCTATAAATTTTTACAGTTTAAATTTTCTTTTATATTGAGCATGCACCGATGCTTTGGTTTTACAAAGATACACAGGCTTTCATTTAACTTGATTAAATTTTTAAATCTTAGTTTATGATAATCAAACAACATTGGTTTGTAAGTTAAGTCCTAACAAAACTAGATCAGGTGATGAGGAATTAAAAATGAAACCTTGAGTCTGGGAACCATATAAGAACAGAGCACACCGTCACAAATGCACACCATAAATAATCATATCAGATTCATTTATACACACATGCAATACTTATGCAACCAAATTTATTTTAAGTTTAAAAGTTACTCACCGTTTCTTCATATTTATATACATATAAACATCTTAAATCATCCATGCAAAACTGTTTCACAATATTACATCTACAATCTATCACATACATCCTGACCCAAACAAGTTTAAGTTATTAAAGGAATGTTTTACTCACCTTTGAAAACAGAGAACATGGTTTATGCTTTAGATCTTAAATCTTGTTAATCTAGAATCTTTTTGTTTTAAACATCTCTAGAAATAAGAGATTTAGGGTAGAGATCTTGAATTTATAGTTTGACTTTAAACCCTGTGAACTAAAAGCAGAACAACACAGGCATGCATATATATATATATATATATATATATTATATGCCTATATACTTTAAATCAAATTTTCTCAACCATGCAAGCATGTTTCATAACATAACATTTACAGATAATCGCACGCATCAAGTTCTAATAGATAATAGTTTGATTTACTCACCTGCATTTATTTTAAGCAGAGAACAGAAACTGAATTTGTTTTCCAGGTTCTATAATTTTTCTCTGAATTCTTCTTTGCATGTTGAATAAAATCTTGTTGATAAACTTTCTGTTGCTATAGAATCTGAATTGCATGTTGATAAATCTCCTTGCTTCTGATTCCTTGATTCAATGATGATTCTAAAAACTGAAGTTGGTGTGACGACCCAACTTCCACTCCCGGAAAATCGCGTCATCTTTTTAAGAAAGAAAGGGATAGAAGAAGAAAAGAAAGAGAAGAAAGAGAAAACAACACATCAGAATCTCACAGCGGAACGATTTAAATATAATATAGAACATATACAGAGTATCATATACATCAGAGTACACAACTAAACATCTCAAATTAGACAGTTATAACATTTCTGTCTAATACAATACAAGACATCATACAGAAACAACACAGCGGAAACTTTAACCATATATCTACACGCTGAAGCCTCCTGCTCCAAAGCTCCTCCAGAATTCGTCAAGAGATAACCTGAATCACTTGACTACTCATATAGAATATGAGTACCCAAGAGTTTAATAAAACAGAAAATAAACACTCGGGTCAGACAGGGGTCTGGTGTGAGTAAACGGTTTAAGATTGCTTAACTTTAGAAAAACCTTTGAAAACAAAAGGTATCACGTAAGACTTCCCACACATAAACATGGAAAAGTTTTTACCTTACGCTAACCAAAACATTTGATAGGAAATCTAGTGATATTATAATAGTGTCTAGGGTTTTCAAAATAAAATACAGAAATAGCTGGAATGCTTGCATCTCACGTTCCAACATAGTTGGGCACAATCAAAACCGTACAGGCACTTATTGGATTATGGATTCCATCAATGGCAGGGCTACTGGGGTACCGCCCGTCACAGTACGTGGCCTAGATCACCGTACCGAGGAGCCACCCTAACTCCCCTGCAACACAAAGCCGGACCCGTTCCTTACTGAACAGTTCCGAACAAGACCACCCCGCAGATTGGTCGTCACCAACTGCCACACAGCCGAAATATATAAAGGGACCTCTAGACAGGGGTAAATCTTGCTCTCAAGTGGGTGCGACCCACGAAGCTTTGCTGCACCTCCCCTGTTTTAGCCATTCCCGGTTGATGAGGCTTGAGGTTACGATTACCTTTATAGGACACATCAATCTTAGAATGCTCATCGTCCGCCTGACGATGTGCTGAAAGCATTCAATCCATACAAGTTCGTTCCGGGTTCGAACGAAACCGAAGGCATTATCTCGTTACACTCGTATTGGAATCACCCTCAGAGTTAACGACAATAACCCTTGCACTCTAAACCACCATCTCGAATCTATAAGTACTATTCCGTCAAACTCATTACGGAATCACCCACAGAGTTATACTGACGTATAGCCCTTACACCTCGAGTCTTCACTTGCTCCACTTGGATTAACGACCTAACGTTTAATTGGAATCGATGTGGTTTTCGGATATCCAAATATGGAAACCCGATCCCGGTCTCATCGAAACCAAACGCCATCTTAATGTCCAAGTTGTACTTAAGGGTTTTAAACAATTAACTTATCTCATTACTACCTACTTTACAGAGATAGGTAAACTACATCTAACAATGGATAAGCACATTCATATCATAACAGATAATCTGTATCATCCATAAACAGATAATCATCACAACCAAACAATCCATCACAAACCATCATACTTAAACCATACATTCGTATCATATAGATATAATTCATCTCATTTCTGAGATCACAACCATTCAATCAATAACATCCATAAGCAATGATTTACTAACCAACAATTTATAATTAATTTAAAATGAATTAAATTAATTACAATCATCTCTAATTAATTTAAAATAAATTAAATTAATTAACACATTTAAATCTTGCTTAACATCCATTAATTAATTAACCCAGTTAATTAATTATACACTATGTATTTAACTTGATTAAACAACCCTGATTAATCATTTACTAATTACAATAAGTAATTAGTCCTTAATTAATTAACCTTAATCATAAGTAATTAACATTTAATTACTCATTTATTAATTAATTATAATTAATTATATTTATCCTTAGTTAATTACAATTAATTAATCACTTAATTAATTAATTATTATTTAATTAAACAATCATTAATTACATCATTAATTAAAATAATTAATGATCTCTAACATTTAAATAAATTACTTAATTAAAATTAATTACATTTAGTAATTAATCTAATTATTAATCACCTTGATTAATATTCAATTAAGTAATTAACTATCTTTAATTACTCATTAACAAATTAATTAACCAATAATTAATCATTAATTAATTCCTTAATTAATTACAAAAGTAATTATCCAAATTACTAATTACATTCCAGTAATTAACATTATTACTTCATCAAGTAATCCTGCTCCACTAATTACATTAAGTAATTACATTCTTAAAATCATCAAATGATTTATTAAAATTAATTAAATTAAATTAATTAACTAAAATAAATCACAATCCAAATTAATTACCATAAGTGATTAATTCCTTAATTACTTTAACAATTATAATTAATTTCCTTACTAAATTATTCTTAGATAATTACCATCTTTATTATTAACACATTTCATTAATTACATACTTAAGAAATCTGGATTAGATTAATAAATCACTTCTAATTAAAATTAATCTAAATCATTATCTAAGAGTCAAATAATTAAGTAAAATCCTTAATTATCAAATGACTTCATTTATATTCAAAATATATTTACACAATACATTCTAAATTTGATATTTTAAAATGTTTAACCTTTTAAACATAAATCTAAATTAACACATCATATTTTAAATTCAAATACTAAGGAACTAAATTCTTCCAAGTTAAAACTTATTTGAAATCAAATTTTATTTTCAAATCTATATTAACATTGAAATATGTTCATTCATTCTTCTTTAAATTTATAAACTGTCTGAAATCAAAACTGGGTTTCAAAGTAAATTTGAAACTGTTTTTAATTTGATTTCAAACCAATTTAAATCAAATTTGAAAATATTTAAATTTGATCATACTTCTAAAACTTACAAAACTATTTAAATCTAATTCTGGTTTTTAAAAAAAACAACCTGAAACTATTCTTAAACTTGATAAAAACTGAATTTTTAATCTAGTTTAAATTTAAGATTTGAATTTTTAAAACTTTGAATTCAAAATTACATTTGAATTCAGATTCAAGTTACACTTGAATCATGTTGCAACTTAAAAAAAAATGAATTTTATTTAAAATACCAACTGCAAAATTAGAGACTTTAAACCTGCAACAATTTTTATATTTATTTAAAACCAAATTTAAAACTTATTTAAGATATTTCAAATTTTAAAAACTTTGAATTCAAACTCTATTTGAATTCAGTTTCAACATATACATGAATCAAACCCTACACTGAAATTTGAACTCCATTCAAAATTTTTTTTTTTTTTTTAAAAAAAACTGCAAATGTTCTCTGGTTAAAACCTGAAACAGTTTTTTTAAAAAAAATCTTGATTTAAACAGAATTTAAAACTTTGTTTAAATTTAAAAATTCATTTTTAAAACCTTTGAACTCAAAACTTCATTTGAATTCAGTTCAACTCATACTTAAATCAGCCCTACACTAGAATTTGAATTAAATTCAAATTTCTAAAAAAAACTGCAACTCTCTGTTTTAATTCTTGTTTTAAACTGAATCTAAATCTTGTTTAAATTTAAGATTTTACTTTTTTTTTAAAATTTTTGAATTCAAGGCTACATTTGAATTCAGTTTAAATCTTACATTTGATTCAATTTTAAATCTTTAAAATAAGAGTTTCATTCAAGATTTTAAAAACTGTAAAATTACAGACTTTAAAACCTGCAACCAAAAAACCCGAGACACCCACTCTTTTACTTCGAGTTCCTAAGCTACCTGCTCCGAGTCAAAATTAAAATCACCCGAGGATTGCTTCGGGCAATTAAACCCTGCACACCCAAGGTTACCTGAGTTCAACTCTGCAACCCAATTCAACCTGGAAACACCCAATCCATATCACCAGCCTCTCTGATCCTCCATCAACAACACCTCCTCCATCCTCTCACCTCAATACTCCACTAACATAAACATCTTAACACCTGACATTCACATAGATTAACAGATACCTCAATTTCTTATTTCTGTTTAAACAGAAATGTTTTCTTCCCAACAGTTTATTTAAACTGTAATATTAGTTTCCATAATTTCTACTTTCAAACATGCATTCTAATTTATACACTGGTTCTAATATTTATGATGTTTGATATTTGTTTTATTTTAATGATGACTGGTTTTGGTTTACAGAGGCTACAGATTTATTAAACTAACTTAAAATTCATAATTCTAATTTTACACCTAACTAACCTATTTACTTACACAAACTTTGCTAATTAAAACCATTCAAGTGATAAAGCTTTTCCAATAAAGAATATCCTAATTCATAACTAACACTTTATGCAGTTTTCAAGAAATCAAAACATGCAAACATATTTACACACAGCATTTATCAATATAAGATTTACAGACAAGCTTGTTTTCTTTTATTTTTCCTAAGTATTTACATGCATCAGACAATTCAAGCTTCCTTGCATTTGTGAGGTTACTCACTTTCAAAAGAAACATAGGAGTTCTCATCAAACAGTTTTTACATTCAGGTGAACTAGCATTTAGTTCTGTAATTTGCACTTATCTTGATTTTAGAAAAAAACTGTTTTTAAAATAAAAGCTTACTCACCTATATGGAAGATGCAGAGAACAGACTAGATGCCAATTTTATTTCCAGGAATGCAATATGATGTTGCATGTTGATCCTGGCTTGCATTAGATTACAGAAGTTGCTTGCCAATTTAAATTCAAAATTATTGCATTTGCATTCCCAGTTGAACATGCATGCAGACATCATCCAAATGCACATATTTGAGGCTGATCTTTTAATTGATGTTGAGCATTGCAGATTTAAGAAATTGATTTGCAGGCAGATGTATGCAGATCCCTCAGTTTTGAATTTAAACTGATGTTACTTTGCTTCAGATTTTGAAACTGGGCTTTCAGATATGCAGACTTGAAGAAACTGATTCTAATGTTGCAGATTTGAAGATTTTAACATGCTTTGTAGAAATTGAAGTTGTATGCAAATTTTTGCTTCAGATTTGTAGTTGAACTTAGCATGCAGATCCAATTCAAATGCATAGAATTAAAGATTGAAGTTGTATGCAGATTTGAAGTTTGAAATTTTCAGATTTCTCAATTTGACGAGAAAGTGTTTTTAACAAAATAAGTTTCTAAGTTTTCCTTATTTACAAAAATAAATTTCAAAATGTATTAACATGCCACTTGTTATCTTAAGTAAGATAAATGATTTACAAGTGTCTCTTTATAGTTTAAGAACTTAACACATGTATATATCAATGTTTAAAAGCAATTTTAAATTTATAAGTGTTTTAGAGTTTATCTTAAACTATTTGAAATTATTTAAGCATATTTCAAATGTTTATTAACATTAGTTTTGAAATACATACACATACACTTCTTTATAAAACTATACAATTATACTTAAATGCTTGTTTAAATATTTTTAAAATAATATTACTTATAAAACAAAATTTCAAAAGAAAAGATTTTAAAAGAAATGAGAGGTTGAATTAAATTTTATCAATGTTATACTTTAACACAAATGAATTAATTCTCATTTCAAAGAGAAAAACAAATTTTTAAAATAAACAAAACAAATTTTTATTATAAAACAAAATTAAACTATATTTATTCTATAAACAAATAAATACTTACTTACTAATTTAAATCAATTTACAAATTTACATTTATATATAATAAATTAGAAAATATACTATATTAAATATAAATTAAAATTAAAACCCAATCTTCTATTTACAATGTATAAACATTTATACATTATAAATAAAATATTTTTGATTTTTGAAAAGAATATCATTTAACAAATTAATTAATTGTAAATTTTCAAAAGAGATTTTCTGTTTGAATTAAATTATTAAAATTATATTTCACATTTTACAACAATTATCAATGAAATTATTAAATAATTATTGCCTAAATTTCCGGGACATCACATTCCTCCCCCCTTAAAAGAATTTCGTCCCCGAAATTTAAAAGCAAAGGTAATTTAATAATTCTATACAGATTTTAAATTTTAAAAGAGCAATCATATACTATCAACCAAATACTAGCAACCAAAGCAACCAATTCAAAACAAACAATTCTAATTATCCAGACAAAATTCTGGATAAGAATCCCTAGAGTTTCCCAGATACAAACACCGGGACACTCGCCCTACAGAATCTAAACTAGCAACACCACTCAGATCTAGAGCTCCTATATATCTAGATCTACAAATCTAGACAGAATACAGGACTACAGACACGTCCTGATCAACTCCCAAATCTTCCAGAACTGCTGATTCTAAAACCAATGATAAACCATACACGTACTCCCTCAGAGATACGTGAAAACAAAATAAATACCAGCCATCCGGACTGGCAATTCAATCTCGTAGAACAATCACTTAACTCTTAAGAGAAAACAGAAAGATCTAATCTCATACCCACACAATCTTTCATATCGATCCTGGGCTGCCTCTAACCTTCTAGATCAATCAAATCTACCACACAGCTCTTCTACACAAATATCAGAAGACTTCCAACCTACTACTCCTATTCTGGAATAGCTGCCACCATGCTTCCACTGCGCAACTCTGATTCAAGAATGCTGTTGATGAACACAAATATAAACTTGATCAACTTATCCCGGAATATTGTTCATCAAATTCCATAGAATCTCAGTGACCTATCCGATTCGGTCATAACATCACAGCAAAAATTCAACCAGAAAACTGGATCCAATAAATCCTGCCAACTTAAACAGATCATACTCAAAGAATCTCCTACAATGTTGAACCATCGGTAAAGCTCCAAGAATCAAGTTGAAACAGAACTCAATCTCTTGATACAGATGCCAATCTTGATTCCTTCGAAGATATCCAGAAAATTCCACTTCGATAACTCAAACATCCTTTAAAGATGCTTCAATCCAAACAAAGGTCACTTAGAGAACTTCCGAACTGTCGCAAGTCACTTTTGCGATTCTACTCAGTTCGGATTTCAAGAAATCGTTCTTACTACAACAATCAGAACAGCTAAAGCCTTCAAAAGAAGAAACTAGTGGTCCACCTCTTAACCACTAACATCACTCCCAACTGAGCTTCCAAAAGAAATGGACAAGCTCCACCATCTGCCCGGATTACCGACAAAAGAATCACAGAAACTTCTAAACCATCGAAGAAAAGGCCACTCACTGCTGCTACTGCTGCCAAAACTTCCTTATCCAAAAGCTCAACGAACCTCAAAGCTACACCAGCCTCTTCATTAAAGAGCCTTCCAGATAGACAGATATCTCTCAGGAAACTCGCTCCCAAACCAAGCTCAAAACACTACCAAACTGAGTCTCAAACTCAAATATAGACAGAACTCCTTCCTAAAGTTGCCAAGATACCCTTGCTGGCTTCAGAACTCCCAACAAATCCAAACTCAAGAAAAACCACTCACACGAGTGCAACCAAGCTTACAATCCAAGATAAACTCCGAATCTTGAAAAGATTTCCTTCAGAGATTAGTGAAATCCTTCACCAACTGCAGAACTACTCAAGATGCCCAAACTGCCCTAGCAGACCACCTCCAACCTCAAACACTCGAACTCCAACCATTGGTAGTTGTGTTACACACACCACCACCCTATCTACCTTTATTACTTATTGGAAAACCTGAACAGGTAACCCAACAAATAGGCAGAAATAAACAAACATATATATATATATATATTCAAAATTACAAATATGCTCTCTCAAGAAAACACCACTACAGAGCCTAGGTATTCACTCAACCTAATGCTCTGATACCACCTGTGACGACCCAACTTCCACTCCCGGAAAATCGCGTCATCTTTTTAAGAAAGAAAGGGATAGAAGAAGAAAAGAAAGAGAAGAAAGAGAAAACAACACATCAGAATCTCACAGCGGAACGATTTAAATATAATATAGAACATATACAGAGTATCATATACATCAGAGTACACAACTAAACATCTCAAATTAGACAGTTATAACATTTCTGTCTAATACAATACAAGACATCATACAGAAACAACACAGCGGAAACTTTAACCATATATCTACACGCTGAAGCCTCCTGCTCCAAAGCTCCTCCAGAATTCGTCAAGAGATAACCTGAATCACTTGACTACTCATATAGAATATGAGTACCCAAGAGTTTAATAAAACAGAAAATAAACACTCGGGTCAGACAGGGGTCTGGTGTGAGTAAACGGTTTAAGATTGCTTAACTTTAGAAAAACCTTTGAAAACAAAAGGTATCACGTAAGACTTCCCACACATAAACATGGAAAAGTTTTTACCTTACGCTAACCAAAACATTTGATAGGAAATCTAGTGATATTATAATAGTGTCTAGGGTTTTCAAAATAAAATACAGAAATAGCTGGAATGCTTGCATCTCACGTTCCAACATAGTTGGGCACAATCAAAACCGTACAGGCACTTATTTGATTATGGATTCCATCAATGGCAGGGCTACTGGGGTACCGCCCGTCACAGTACGTGGCCTAGATCACCGTACCGAGGAGCCACCCTAACTCCCCTGCAACACAAAGCCGGACCCGTTCCTTACTGAACAGTTCCGAACAAGACCACCCCGCAGATTGGTCGTCACCAACTGCCACACAGCCGAAATATATAAAGGGACCTCTAGACAGGGGTAAATCTTGCTCTCAAGTGGGTGCGACCCACGAAGCTTTGCTGCACCTCCCCTGTTTTAGCCATTCCCGGTTGATGAGGCTTGAGGTTACGATTACCTTTATAGGACACATCAATCTTAGAATGCTCATCGTCCGCCTGACGATGTGCTGAAAGCATTCAATCCATACAAGTTCGTTCCGGGTTCGAACGAAACCGAAGGCATTATCTCGTTACACTCGTATTGGAATCACCCTCAGAGTTAACGACAATAACCCTTGCACTCTAAACCACCATCTCGAATCTATAAGTACTATTCCGTCAAACTCATTACGGAATCACCCACAGAGTTATACTGACGTATAGCCCTTACACCTCGAGTCTTCACTTGCTCCACTTGGATTAACGACCTAACGTTTAATTGGAATCGATGTGGTTTTCGGATATCCAAATATGGAAACCCGATCCCGGTCTCATCGAAACCAAACGCCATCTTAATGTCCAAGTTGTACTTAAGGGTTTTAAACAATTAACTTATCTCATTACTACCTACTTTACAGAGATAGGTAAACTACATCTAACAATGGATAAGCACATTCATATCATAACAGATAATCTGTATCATCCATAAACAGATAATCATCACAACCAAACAATCCATCACAAACCATCATACTTAAACCATACATTCGTATCATATAGATATAATTCATCTCATTTCTGAGATCACAACCATTCAATCAATAACATCCATAAGCAATGATTTACTAACCAACAATTTATAATTAATTTAAAATGAATTAAATTAATTACAATCATCTCTAATTAATTTAAAATAAATTAAATTAATTAACACATTTAAATCTTGCTTAACATCCATTAATTAATTAACCCAGTTAATTAATTATACACTATGTATTTAACTTGATTAAACAACCCTGATTAATCATTTACTAATTACAATAAGTAATTAGTCCTTAATTAATTAACCTTAATCATAAGTAATTAACATTTAATTACTCATTTATTAATTAATTATAATTAATTATATTTATCCTTAGTTAATTACAATTAATTAATCACTTAATTAATTAATTATTATTTAATTAAACAATCATTAATTACATCATTAATTAAAATAATTAATGATCTCTAACATTTAAATAAATTACTTAATTAAAATTAATTACATTTAGTAATTAATCTAATTATTAATCACCTTGATTAATATTCAATTAAGTAATTAACTATCTTTAATTACTCATTAACAAATTAATTAACCAATAATTAATCATTAATTAATTCCTTAATTAATTACAAAAGTAATTATCCAAATTACTAATTACATTCCAGTAATTAACATTATTACTTCATCAAGTAATCCTGCTCCACTAATTACATTAAGTAATTACATTCTTAAAATCATCAAATGATTTATTAAAATTAATTAAATTAAATTAATTAACTAAAATAAATCACAATCCAAATTAATTACCATAAGTGATTAATTCCTTAATTACTTTAACAATTATAATTAATTTCCTTACTAAATTATTCTTAGATAATTACCATCTTTATTATTAACACATTTCATTAATTACATACTTAAGAAATCTGGATTAGATTAATAAATCACTTCTAATTAAAATTAATCTAAATCATTATCTAAGAGTCAAATAATTAAGTAAAATCCTTAATTATCAAATGACTTCATTTATATTCAAAATATATTTACACAATACATTCTAAATTTGATATTTTAAAATGTTTAACCTTTTAAACATAAATCTAAATTAACACATCATATTTTAAATTCAAATACTAAGGAACTAAATTCTTCCAAGTTAAAACTTATTTGAAATCAAATTTTATTTTCAAATCTATATTAACATTGAAATATGTTCATTCATTCTTCTTTAAATTTATAAACTGTCTGAAATCAAAACTGGGTTTCAAAGTAAATTTGAAACTGTTTTTAATTTGATTTCAAACCAATTTAAATCAAATTTGAAAATATTTAAATTTGATCATACTTCTAAAACTTACAAAACTATTTAAATCTAATTCTGGTTTTTAAAAAAAACAACCTGAAACTATTCTTAAACTTGATAAAAACTGAATTTTTAATCTAGTTTAAATTTAAGATTTGAATTTTTAAAACTTTGAATTCAAAATTACATTTGAATTCAGATTCAAGTTACACTTGAATCATGTTGCAACTTAAAAAAAAATGAATTTTATTTAAAATACCAACTGCAAAATTAGAGACTTTAAACCTGCAACAATTTTTATATTTATTTAAAACCAAATTTAAAACTTATTTAAGATATTTCAAATTTTAAAAACTTTGAATTCAAACTCTATTTGAATTCAGTTTCAACATATACATGAATCAAACCCTACACTGAAATTTGAACTCCATTCAAAAATTTTTTTTTTTTTTTTAAAAAAAAAACTGCAAATGTTCTCTGGTTAAAACCTGAAACAGTTTTTTTAAAAAAAATCTTGATTTAAACAGAATTTAAAACTTTGTTTAAATTTAAAAATTCATTTTTAAAACCTTTGAACTCAAAACTTCATTTGAATTCAGTTCAACTCATACTTAAATCAGCCCTACACTAGAATTTGAATTAAATTCAAATTTCTAAAAAAAACTGCAACTCTCTGTTTTAATTCTTGTTTTAAACTGAATCTAAATCTTGTTTAAATTTAAGATTTTACTTTTTTTTTAAAATTTTTGAATTCAAGGCTACATTTGAATTCAGTTTAAATCTTACATTTGATTCAATTTTAAATCTTTAAAATAAGAGTTTCATTCAAGATTTTAAAAACTGTAAAATTACAGACTTTAAAACCTGCAACCAAAAAACCCGAGACACCCACTCTTTTACTTCGAGTTCCTAAGCTACCTGCTCCGAGTCAAAATTAAAATCACCCGAGGATTGCTTCGGGCAATTAAACCCTGCACACCCAAGGTTACCTGAGTTCAACTCTGCAACCCAATTCAACCTGGAAACACCCAATCCATATCACCAGCCTCTCTGATCCTCCATCAACAACACCTCCTCCATCCTCTCACCTCAATACTCCACTAACATAAACATCTTAACACCTGACATTCACATAGATTAACAGATACCTCAATTTCTTATTTCTGTTTAAACAGAAATGTTTTCTTCCCAACAGTTTATTTAAACTGTAATATTAGTTTCCATAATTTCTACTTTCAAACATGCATTCTAATTTATACACTGGTTCTAATATTTATGATGTTTGATATTTGTTTTATTTTAATGATGACTGGTTTTGGTTTACAGAGGCTACAGATTTATTAAACTAACTTAAAATTCATAATTCTAATTTTACACCTAACTAACCTATTTACTTACACAAACTTTGCTAATTAAAACCATTCAAGTGATAAAGCTTTTCCAATAAAGAATATCCTAATTCATAACTAACACTTTATGCAGTTTTCAAGAAATCAAAACATGCAAACATATTTACACACAGCATTTATCAATATAAGATTTACAGACAAGCTTGTTTTCTTTTATTTTTCCTAAGTATTTACATGCATCAGACAATTCAAGCTTCCTTGCATTTGTGAGGTTACTCACTTTCAAAAGAAACAGAGGAGTTCTCATCAAACAGTTTTTACATTCAGGTGAACTAGCATTTAGTTCTGTAATTTGCACTTATCTTGATTTTAGAAAAAAACTGTTTTTAAAATAAAAGCTTACTCACCTATATGGAAGATGCAGAGAACAGACTAGATGCCAATTTTATTTCCAGGAATGCAATATGATGTTGCATGTTGATCCTGGCTTGCATTAGATTACAGAAGTTGCTTGCCAATTTAAATTCAAAATTATTGCATTTGCATTCCCAGTTGAACATGCATGCAGACATCATCCAAATGCACATATTTGAGGCTGATCTTTTAATTGATGTTGAGCATTGCAGATTTAAGAAATTGATTTGCAGGCAGATGTATGCAGATCCCTCAGTTTTGAATTTAAACTGATGTTACTTTGCTTCAGATTTTGAAACTGGGCTTTCAGATATGCAGACTTGAAGAAACTGATTCTAATGTTGCAGATTTGAAGATTTTAACATGCTTTGTAGAAATTGAAGTTGTATGCAAATTTTTGCTTCAGATTTGTAGTTGAACTTAGCATGCAGATCCAATTCAAATGCATAGAATTGAAGATTGAAGTTGTATGCAGATTTGAAGTTTGAAATTTTCAGATTTCTCAATTTGAAGAGAAAGTGTTTTTAACAAAATAAGTTTCTAAGTTTTCCTTATTTACAAAAATAAATTTCAAAATGTATTAACATGCCACTTGTTATCTTAAGTAAGATAAATGATTTACAAGTGTCTCTTTATAGTTTAAGAACTTAACACATGTATATATCAATGTTTAAAAGCAATTTTAAATTTATAAGTGTTTTAGAGTTTATCTTAAACTATTTGAAATTATTTAAGCATATTTCAAATGTTTATTAACATTAGTTTTGAAATACATACACATACACTTCTTTATAAAACTATACAATTATACTTAAATGCTTGTTTAAATATTTTTAAAATAATATTACTTATAAAACAAAATTTCAAAAGAAAAGATTTTAAAAGAAATGAGAGGTTGAATTAAATTTTATCAATGTTATACTTTAACACAAATGAATTAATTCTCATTTCAAAGAGAAAAACAAATTTTTAAAATAAACAAAACAAATTTTTATTATAAAACAAAATTAAACTATATTTATTCTATAAACAAATAAATACTTACTTACTAATTTAAATCAATTTACAAATTTACGTTTATATATAATAAATTAGAAAATATACTATATTAAATATAAATTAAAATTAAAACCCAATCTTCTATTTACAATGTATAAACATTTATACATTATAAATAAAATATTTTTGATTTTTGAAAAGAATATCATTTAACAAATTAATTAATTGTAAATTTTCAAAAGAGATTTTCTGTTTGAATTAAATTATTAAAATTATATTTCACATTTTACAACAATTATCAATGAAATTATTAAATAATTATTGCCTAAATTTCCGGGACATCACAGTTGGTACTTGCCTTTCTTTGATCAGGTTGCGGCCTTTATTTTTTTTTTCTGTTTTGATCTTTGCTTTACAGGTTTTGCTTCTAGTTTTTATTTTAGAGAATGAACTGAATAAAGAAAATGAAAGAGGATTAGAAAGATGTTTATATTACTCAGTTTTCTCATTTATTAATTTCTTTGAAATAAGAGATTAAGGACACTTGTCAATATCCTTATCTATTTTGTTAACACTTGCTAATTAACTTCTTAATTGAATTACATATGTCTTTCTCATTTATATTTATCTTTAAAAGAATTTGAAAAGCTTTTTAAATATGATTTCCTAATTAACTAATATGTTTCTTAATTTATAAATGCTTTACTAATTTTAAATAAATAAAACTTTTAAGAGAAAATAAGATAAAAATCAATTATCTTTTAAATAAAATCATACATAATATTCTCAACTCATTTTTAAATGCTAAATCAAAAAGCTTTGGTATTTATTCCTATTAAATAAATACTTTTACAAATTTCTATAATTAAATTTTTCCTTTAAAGAGAATAATATAAAACAAATCTTATTTTTAAATAAAAATTCATTCATAATTTTAAATCTAAACTATATTATTATTTTTATTTCAAGATATATATTCCTTTAAATTCCATTTTTAAATTCAAATTCAAAATCAATCTATAATCATAATTTAAAACATCGCATTATTAAACAATTGATTATTTATATTTGAAAATAACAATTTTTATCAATTTTAAACAATTCAATTAAGAGATTTTCACATTTTAAATTTCTCGAAATTCCGGGATATCACAAATTTTGAACTCAATTGCTCGCTTAGGTGGTAATCCTAAAATAGGAGCAAATATGTCGGGAAATTAAAGAACAACGTGAATAAGGTAATGACATCTTCCTCATCATCATAATCATCATCATGCGGATTTAGAGAATATAGGGATGCCACCGAGTTGGAATCTGAATCTTTAAGTACAATAGAAATCTGCTTAGCAGATTTGGGATATCGACAATGGATAGTCCTCTCGGGACATAAGATGCGGGCTTTACAACGATTAGGCCAATCCATTTCCAAAATCATTTTAAAAACTAAGTAATGCATAACATGCAAATCGGCATGGAAGGCATAATCACATAAAATAATTTCAACATCCTTACAAAATAAATCGAGTATTGTGGATAAACCAACCAGATTCGCAATTCTCAGTGAAGTCATCAAGCCCATAACATTTAAAGACAAAGTATCAACAAGTTCCTTTGATATAAAAGAGTGAGATGTATCTGTATCAAAAGGAACTCGAATAGGATGATCACGAAACATAATAATGCCATTGAGGACAGAATGAAAAATACCTTGACCAAGAGAAGTGTTACTAGAGGCTTGCGCAACATTCAACTTTCCCTCTTTCTTACTTTGAAGTTTGGGACATGAAGATATAAGATGACTTGAACTTTTCCAATAGCGATTATAAAGGGGTTTCAGACACCTATTTGCATAATGGTCCTTAGAACCACAATTGTAGCATTCTCCACAACTAGAGGTAGGAGTCTTTGCTATCAAAGTTGCATGCTTCCCTTTCTTGTTTGGATTAGGGTCTTTGAACTTTCTGTCGAGATGCCTCTTCTTGTTGTTGTTGAAGTTCTTCTTGGCACCACAACTTCAACATCACTTTCTTTATCGGCCTCTTCAAGTCGAAGAGCAATATCTATAAGCAGATCGTAAGGAACTTCTAGTTTTAAAAGTTAAGCCTTTTTGAGATTCTTATTCAGCCCATAGATAAACCTCTGATTTTCTTCAATAGGGTATTAATATACTCGACCCCATATTTAAAGAGGGGTACAAATGATGCGACATAGTCCATCACAGAAGATTCACCTTGAACAAGGTCAATAAAGTGTCGGGCTAAAGTTACTTTTTCATCTTTTGGCATAAACTTTAACTCGAACCTTTCCCGGAATCGCTTTCAAGTAAGATCCGCTTCAATAATTTTCAAAATTAAAAGCTTGTACCAATCTAATGCTCTCTCCTGGAGCATGCTAGAAGCCACTTGGACTTGATGTAGATCCACAAGATTCATGCGAGAAAAGATGCAACCGCATGTTCTAAGCCAAGCTTGGACATCTATAACGCTTTTGGTACCTTTGAATGGCTTTCCACCAAAATTGGTGTAATAACTACACAAGCGTCCAAACCCAGATTTAGGAGGAGTAGGCTTACGAATGGGTCCAGCGGCTTGGGCTTTCTTTACAAGATCCAAAAGCTATTAGGCAGACATAAATATACCATCTTGAGGAGTAGCATTAGATTGACCAGTGCTAGGACGACCAGGTCTGACCATTTCTCTTCCTTAAGAAAGAAAGAAAGAAGAGGAAAAATGTTATTCTTAGAATGAATATCAAACAAACTTGATTGATAAAACAAGGCATCATAAAAGAATATAGGATAAAGCAGGTTTTAAGACTCGAATTAAATCCTAAGGCACGATTCTTAAGAGAGATTTAGGACAATGATCTTTGCTAGATTATTCTACATTGTTCCAAAATTTGACTCTGATACTAAGTTATGACGCCCCATCTCTGTACTCACTCTAGCCAAGGACACTATGGGGTAATGCCATCGACTAGCCCGAAGAATAAGGCGGTTGAGGAGCAACCATCTGTGTAACTGCTTTGTGCAAGTAACGATATGTCAGATAGTATGTCATGCATTTCATCTCAAGAGGAAATTTGACATATCAAATACAAACTCAAAGCTGCTGCACAGTAGCTATGTGGCCTTCGGAAACAAATATAAAATAAGCATAACACAAAATCAGTCATAGATATTTATATCACTAATGTGGAATCAGATATGAATATAACACATACAAGTGTACATCAAAGTAGTGGTCATACAAGATCCACTACATGCCAAAAGAATAGGTACATATGCTACACAAAAGAATAAGTATACATCAAGGAGTCTCTATCTCGAATGTATAAAAACAAAAATATCTAAGCTAAAGTAGTTAGCCAAAAGTCAGACGCTAGTCCCTACAAAGAAATCAAGTGGAAGCACCTGAAACATCTCGGTCTGACCCGAGTATTATTTATGAAGAAAAATATTAAACGAATTAGTCTAGCTATAAATATCATATAAGATGAGATAGGATAAGAGATGTGATAAAAATATATGATAATAATGAAAATCATACAATATCTCAAGTCTCCTCAAATACCCAAAAAGAATATCATATTCTTTAGCACATTCACCAAATCTCAAATATTGACAAAACATATCAATGCAAATCGTAAAAAATTAGTGAAAAATAAATTCCAGAAATCATCAATTAGAAATCCAAAAATTACAAAAAGGTGGGAGGCTATCATAAACGGGAGCAAGAAAACTCACCAACACGCGTATCAAAAACGGGACACTATCCCATGGATCACTAACCCATAGAGCCGGTGCAACGATGTAGTTCAATGGTATGCCCGAGGAACCTGAAACTAAAATAAGATGGAACAACGACATAATTCAACGGTATGCCCGATGATCCAAACTCCATAAATCAGTTAAAAAAACAATGGGTCGCTAACCCATAAAAAAGAGAAGAAGCTCCATAAAAATGATCTTCATTGATAAAAAAGAAGTGTAAGTTACAATAGGCTAGTAAATAAATGAGTTTAGCTTCATGCCCCATAACCACAAGCTTAACTTAAATATTTACGAACAAATTGTAGATTCCCACTTGAAGATTGTCAAGAGATTTCAATTGAACAAGTCCAAGAATTAACCGGTGAAGTAAATACAAGCATTTCATACCACTTGTTTTGCTAAGGTGTTTAGTTGGATTTCTCATAAGAATGAGGTAAAGATTTGGATATACTAACAGATTGGAAAATGGTTTTAAAACGAGCTTTGTATTGAAAGTAGTGTTGAAATCATTAAAGAGTTTGAGTATTTACTACTAGTGTAAAAACATTTGTATTTTAAAGTGACAAATCATAGAAATGATTGTAAAAATATTCTATCACCAAAAAACCACATTTCAATAACGTGAATCAGAACCATGGAAATCGATATCAAACCCATCAAATAGATATTTCCAAAATTCCAGAAAAGAAGTCATCCAAGTCCATATAGATTGACAATAGCTGTTCGGATCGTCAAATATCAATAAAAATTCAAAATCCAATCAAAACAGGCAAAATATGCACAATTCAACAGGCTTAACCAGATATCTAACAGGCTTAACCAGACATCTGACCCTATGTTTTGGAAATTTATAATTTTTCTCTCCTTTTTCTTTTTATTTCCTAAAGCCTCCCAAACATCGGGTTGGGTTTAACCAAACGTATGGTCCTGGGCTCAGCCATTTTATTTTCCATCATTTCTTTTTTTTCTCAAGAGCCCCAACCATACGTCTGGATTTTTCAACCTGATGTCTGGTTGCCTGTGCTGGGCAAAATCTTGCTTAGGCCATTGATGGCCAAAAGAAGTCGGAAGCGATCGAACAAGCAATGGATGCTAGAGATTTATGCCAAGCGACAACCCAGCCCTATAGACTCTTCAACACACTCCAAACAACATGTCCAAACATGCATAGTTGGATTTTCATAAATTTTGACTTCAAAACCCAAAATTGAAAAATTCGCCAAACCAATTAAAATCAAAAGCAAATGAACATGGAATAGATGTTAGGAATTCATAGCTAACAACAATTAAAGCTATAGACATAGAAGTGAGTTCAAGAACTCACATTTAAATTCAAAAACAACAATTGAGAAGCTCAAAAACAAGGAAAGATCAATTCCAATGCAATCTCAACTCTAGAAGCTCCAATCTATGATCATTTGCAAATTTTCCTAAGTTAGGTTATATGAAATTATGAAAATTGAAGAGGGATTGAGATGGAGAAGGTGAAGGGGATGCTTACCTAAGCTTCCTTTGATTTTAGAACTAGAACTTCAATTCCTAAGAGAAATAAGGGCTTAGGAATTTTAGTTTCCTTTTCCCACCATTCTTCCAAGGGATTGAGTGTTAGGAATTTAGAAAATGGAATGAATGAATGAATGAAGAGGAGTGGAGTGGGAGCTATTAGGTAGAAGAGTTCGGGTCTCTTATTGGGTTAATGGGCTAGAACCTAACATAAAGCCCAAATGAAAATGCCAAAATCCTAATCAACTCCAAACGTATCGATGTTTATACTTAAACAAGTTGTAAACGTCGTTTTAAACTCAATAGAAGTAGCCTCGACTCCAAATTCGACTATTTACAAAAAGTCATATTTTGGACTTTGAATTCAACTAACGATGCTATATTTAAATAAAACATTTAAATATATAATCTTAAAATATGCGGGTTGTTTTAGTTTTTCTCCTCAGAATTTAATACCAAGTATAAGAAGATTATTTCTATATAATTCAAGTTGTATTAGTTTTGAATCTTTTATACCTCCTCATTTCCGACATTTCAGCTTTATCTATTCCTCACCCAAGAAAGAGGCTAGATAAGCTAGGATACTAATTTCTCCTACAAATTCCTTAGTTTAAGCACCTCACATTCGCACCTCACAAATAGAAAATTAAGTCTACTCATCGGCTTTAGAGCCAAGATTAAATCACTTGATATAACAACTTTTCTTTAAATCATTTATTTCAACTTTTAAAATAAATTATAAAACCTCTAATCATCTTTAAAATACTTATCTATTTATTTGAAAACATTTATGAAATATTTGGGAAAGAACACTTAAGTTTAAAGTCATATTTCAAAAGTTATTAAAAAGTGCCGGGAATAGTGCTTTTAAGGCTTATTTGATCAAAACAACTTTTATATCATTTAGAAATTCATTTTTATAACTCAAATATCTTTTAACACATTTTAAAATAATTATAGAGTTTATTCCATATTTTTAAAGAATTAAAAAATATCACTTTTAAAGAATTTTTCGCTTTGGTTTCCGAACTGTCAAACCGCGACTATTTTGAAAACTTGTTTTGCTCATATTACAAAATCTACTAAATAAAATATCAATCATTTTCTTTTGTTTTAAGACAATGGTTAAGAGTTTTAAAAATTCTTACTACAAAGAATTATAACTCCAAATCCATCGTATAAATGGATTAAAACTTTTGTGGCGTAAAATCACGAATTACCTTTACGCGACGTGCCTATTTTTGACTCAACTTTCAAAACTCGTCCAAACTTCACCAAATTGGGTTTCGGTATTTATAAAACATTTATAAACCATTTTAAAGAGGTATAACAATCTTATATACAACATTTCATTTATCAAACGAAAATGATTTGCTTTGTGATATTCGACGTGTAATAAATGTGAATTGTTTACACATTCAAACAAACATATTATTATATCCAAACATGGTTCACAATCATCGCAACCAAGCATAACCAAATATATATATATCATCCAATATATCATAATATAAATAGAGTTTCCCACCTTCATTGGTTTGTAACTTTAAGAAAATTTGCTATAGCTTCGCTATGATCGAATCAAAGCATATAGAATCGAGCCTTGGACCTTTGAATGGGCTTAGCCAATGCTTACAAGTGGAGATAATCTCGGCCTTGGTGGTAAGAGGTAGTGTCCATGGGTTTTGACTGGGGAAAGGAGTGGACTTGAGCTTGTTTTTAAGTGGATTGCAAATTTGTATATACTTATATAAATTTATTTTCATTTCGCTAATTTTTCTTTATAATTTTTTAAGGTAGGAAGCCGTTTCTTTATAATTTTTTAAGGTAGGAAGCCGTTAAATAGAAGTATAAGAAGATAAAGAAGCTTAGGAATTTATGAACAAATGAAGTGAAGATGGAGGGTGGTATTTATGGGCAAACATGTGAACTAAAATATCATGATATTTATGTGCATATACATTACCATTTCATCATCACCACACCCTCCTCCTCCATCACTATGTAGAGCTTAACACCACTCCATGTGTGTAGCCATGTGTGTGAGTTGATGTGTGTAAGAGTGAAGTGAAGTTTTCTTTTTAAGTGTGAAAATATCTTAGATCTTCTGTAATATATATATATATATATATATATATATATATATATATATATATATATGTATGTATGTATGTATGTAAGTTTTTATGTACATTTATATGTATAGACGTGTTCATGTATATGTTATGGTGTGCGTGTGTATATTATATATATGCACATGACATATAAACAAGGTTGTAATAACTCTAAACAACTTTCGTTCGTTAAACAATTGAAAATCGAAAAACCGATTCCTGATCACATATTCACTTATAAATTGATTTACCTATAAACGTACACAAAATTTGAAAACTAATTTCTTATTATTTTTAACTAATTAAAATAATCACATTTGATTTGTAAAACCGTACAATTTAATATTAAACAACTATTTAGAAAAAGTGTTATTATATCGATAAAGCGATACAAACTTTCCTTATAATTTCAAATCAGTACATATCCTTGTAAAACTATTATAAGTGATTTATTATCACTTTATAAACTAATTAAAATGAATTATTATCATTTGAAAATAATTATTAGAATAATTATTAAATCATTAAATTTCAATTTAAATTCATAAATCAATTATTAAATACGATGCCATTATTGATGATGTCGTAAATACATATTATTTCCAAAAATAAAATAAATTATCTTATTTTATATTCTTTTTTATATAGAAAAATAAGTGTATGTATCCAGCTCTGTGCCTGACTTATAATAATTATAGAGTTGTTTATTAATAAAACAGTTTTCGACCGTTTTATCGATATTTTTCCCAAAGTATATATTTCTGTAAATACTTATTAAAAATAAGATTACCAATATTATTTATTATTCAAGGAATCATAATCTATGTTAAAAAAACCTTATATTTGAATACTTAAAAATAAATACAACTTATCAAATTGATAAATTTGTGGGTTGTCATAGATTAATATCGTGCAATTCTTATTTAACGTTCACACGTCACTTAGCTAGTAGTGTGAAAATTTATCCAAATTTATCGCTTATGCATTTTGGTAAAAATTCATTTTTACTATTTTATGTGTCCCTGGTAGTAAGGATTATTTACACCAATTCACTTTGTCAAAAATATGTCACGGTATAACTTCTGAAATTTGGTTTTAGTCAAAATTGCAATGTCGTCCATATTCAATTGTTATAATCCAAAAACAAATTCCTTGGTTCAGTAATGACAATTATTGTTGACTAAACTACTATGGCTATAGACTTTATATAACGTCCCCACTTGAGACCTAAAACTAATGGCTACGAATATTGCAGTCACCCATAGTTATTAATTCTTGCTGACCAAATGCGGTAACGTTAGATGCATTGATATAATAGAAACACATGGATATGAATAACTTTTAAAATCATTAATCAAATTTCTCATTCCATTTCAAATCATATTTCAAATTCATGACATATTCCAAATTTGGGAACCACGTTTAGAGAAAGCATAATTATTACAAAATACGCCAAGAGCGACATATGAAGATGTCCCCTTGGATGATTGGAGTCCAGACATTGGCAATTAAACAACTTTGCCTTTACATCGAAACATGTCGAATCAAATAGAAAGGAACTCCTATTAACGAGCTTGCCTCCTGCACGTCTCTGGAAGCTTATTTAGCAAAAGGAGAACCCGGAGACCTCAATTCTCAAACTACTCAAAATCAATTGAGCACCTGAGAGTTTAAGGGGAAAACATAAAGTTCGAGTCAGACATAAAACCCGGTATGAATAACAACGCACCATCTCGAACCATTTAGATATCTAGTGAGACCATGTTGCTTAGCGAAACTGGTTTTCCCCTCTCTAGTATCTTACCCAAAAATTTATGATAACCATATACTGTGCACCTGCATCCATAATGGTTAGAACATATCAATTTAAAATATGACGATGATATAAAACAAGCAATATATTTTGGATTTCCCAGCCCCATTCATTTGACTATCTTTCTCGGCTATAGTTTTTATTGTCATTGTTATTCTATTAGATTTCATAGGCTAACTAATAAGCTGTTCAAAGCTTATGGACTACATATCCGGTCTCATAGTTTTCATAGGAACACTAAGAACGTTTTAGTTTTCATAAGATTACTAATAACCTTCCTAAACTCTTAGGGACTATCTTTCCGATTTCATAGTTTTCATGGGATCACTAAGAACCTATTAGCCAATAACTTCGTTCAGTTATTTCATGGGTACTCCCCGAACCAATTGGTATCTCTAGTAACTTCTTTCATATCATAGTTTTTGTGATATTCCGGAATTTCACACCGAATTTAAATATGATAATCTATATAATAAATTAATTTAAATTGATAAATTTGTAAATTTTTCAACAACTAATAAATGAATGGTAAATATAAATTTATTCTAATTAAAAACTAAGTACATATATAAGGAATTGAATGTGCTAAAATTTTATTCATACCAAATTTGATTTTGAAGTGGATTTTTAAAATTCAATTAGAGTTTGAATTGATATATTAAAAGATTTAAACTATGTTAATTTTTTATTCTAAAATTATAATTGGAGTACTAAGTTATATTCTCATAATTTTAATTATGTTATAACATTGGTTTTATATTCATTATTTAAAAAGGAAATTGATTTTTTTCTAAGGATTTAAATATAAACTTATATAAGAAAAATCAATTAAGTAAATATTTTAATTTCATTTTTTGCATGAGATAAAACACTTGTTAACATCTAAACTTATTAACAAAACATGTGTTAGGAATTTAACCATTAATTTGACAAGTGTCATAATATAAATTTTCTTTTCTCTAAATTTTTATAAAAAAAAATTTTCATGCATACTCTCTCATTTTATTAAAAAGAAATTTTTTCATTTCTTCTCTCCAAAAATCTGAACCTTTTCAATCTTCACATCTTCAACAAAATTTCTGCAACAATCACAAAGTTTTAGCACCAACTTATTCAAGATTTAAAGCACCAACATCAAGTCATCTCAGTTTTTAGAAGTCTGCAGTTCACATAATTTGTTCCTGCAATTTGAATCTTCATCAGAGAAAAAAAAATAAGGCGAGTAAATCTTTAAATTAAACCTTAAGTACAAAAGTTGTATGTTGAATGTTAGTGATGAATGCTTGCATGTTAATTGATTTGTGAAATGTTTTTTACAGTTTTAAATATTTGACTGTGCATGTTAATGAAACTGTGATCCTCTGTTGCTTCAAGATCAAAGAAAATTTTCTTAGCAAACTTTAAATTAAAATATAGTATGGTGATGTTGGATATATATATCTTCAAATATATATAAGTTAGAGTCAATATGATATAAGTATTAAAAATATACATACTGATGATACTGTAAACTACAGGAAGTAAGTATAGGCTGTAAAAAAAAAATCATAGCATACAAATCATGTTAAATTTTGACGAATCAAATATATATGTTGGATCTATAATGCATGTTATGAATTTTCAAATTGAAATCAGAATTTATAACTTGCAATTGAATTCGAATTTTGAAGATTACTGTATTTGGGGCTTTTGTAAAATTCTTGAGCCTGGATTGATTTTAGCTTTTGAAATTTAAATTGAAGCTATGTTAGACGATGTTTATCACTAGAAAAATATAAATCGAATTTATTATACAACATAGAATTTGAAATTTGGATTTTTAGGGTTATGGGTTCTGTTTATTTGGGTTTGTGATTTTCGGTCGTATGAAGATTTGGATTGATCGAGCTTCATATGGTTTGAGGAGGAGTGACGTGTGGTTGTTGTGCACGCGTGGCCGGAGTTTGGTGCCGGAATGGGGTGAGATGGTCGTGGTTGTTGGGTTTTCTCTTTGCGTCTGCAGTTTCGAATTTTGGTTCGAGCAATCGATTTTCGTTTGAGCTCGTATTGTTGATTTCTGGGTTGAGATTCTGGAACAGGGGACGAAGTGTAGGTTGCGCATATGGCCAGCGGTGGCGATGGTGGCGCGGTGGCACTGTGCAGGTGCACGTCGAGGCCGTGTGTGTGTCTGTGCGTATTCATGTGTGCGTGAGTTGAAGCTCGAAGTCGCACTCGATGGAAGACTCGTGCTTGGTCGCGTGATTTGTCGTGCGTGGCTCGGGTTGAAGGGGTGTTGTGCTCGTGAGTGTTGGTTGGGTTTCAGGTTGAAGAGAGGTAGGGGGAGATGAGTTAGGGCCTGGTAGTTTGTTTTGGGCTGGGTTTTGAACTAATTAATGAAGTTAAGTTTTAGTTTGTTTTCAAACTTCAATTTTGTTTTAAGTTGAATTTAACACTTTATACTTCACAACTTATGAATGTCAAAATTCTATTTTAAAAGTAATCACATTTTATTGTTGAAGTTTTGAAATGGATTTACATTTTTAAATCTAACATTTTCAAAAGTATTTAGTTTTTAATAAATTGAATACTTAAACATGTAAGAGTTTTGAAGATCAATGAATATTGTTTGTTAAAAGTTAATTAAATTTTGAAATTTAAGTTACTTTAATTTATTAGTAATTAGTGATGGAATTAATTAATTAATTTTGGTTAATTAATTGTTAAGATTTAATTAATTTCTTATGAATTATTTAATAGGTAATTATGGATTAAATCTAATAACAATTAATAGGTTATTAATTAATTTATTAATTAATTTAAGATTAATTCGAAAGTAATTAATAATTGATTAATTAATTGGTTAATGATTAATAATTTAGTGATTAAGAAATTAATTAATTAATGGATTAAGAATTAATTAATTAAGTAATTAAACATTACTTAATTTATAATTAATAGTAAATTAATTAATTATTAAGTCTTAATTAATTGAGTAATTAAGGTTAATTAAGGAATAATTAATCAAGTAATTAAGAGAAATTAATTTGTAATTAATTAAGAATTAATTAAGAATTAATTAAGGTTAATTAATTATAAATTAAGGATTAATTAATAACCAATTAAGGAATGATTAATTTTTAATCGAAGTTTAATTAATAAATAACTATAGTAATTAATTGATAATTAAATAAAGATTATTAATTAATTAAGTAGTAATTAATTAATAATAAGATGATTAAGAGGTGATTAATTAATTAAATAATTGGGATTAATTAATTAATGTTTGGTTAAGCAAGATTAATTGATAAATTCTTAAGTAATTAATTTAATTTAAATTAATTAAATTAATTATGATATGAATTAAGTAGTGCTTGCTTGTGGATGATAGTTTGTATTGATATCTGTATATGGTTGATATCTGTTGAATGATAGTTGAGTGATATTCTGTGATAAGATGTTGTATATCTGTGATAGATATTGGTTATTATCTGTTGATAATGTTGTGTGATGCTATGTTTAAATCTGAATTGAATTGTTTAAACCTTTAAAACAACTTGGACCTAAAAGACACGCTTTGGATTTCGATGAGACCGGGATCGGGTTTCCATATTTGGATATCCGAAAACCACATCGATTCCAAATAACGTTAGGTCGTGAATGTTATGTGAAGAGTGAAGACTCGAGGTGTAAGGGCTATACGTCAGTATAACTCTGTGGGTGATTCCGTAATGAGTTGACGGAATAGTACTTATAAATTCGAGATGGAGAATCAGAGTGCAAGGGTTATCGTCGTTAACTCTGAGGGTGATTCCAAAACGAGTGTAACGTGATAATGCCTTCGGTTTCGTTCGAACCCGGAACGAACTTGTATGGATTGAATGCTTTCAGATCATCGTCAGGTGGACGATGAGCATTCTAAGAGCTGTGTTCTTTATAAAGGTAATCGTAGCCTCAAGCCTCATCAACCGGGAATGGCTAAAACAGGGGAGGTGCAGCAAGGTTTCGTGGGTAGCCCCCACTTGAGAGTGAGATTTACCCCTGTCTAGAAGTCCCTTATTATTTATTCGGCTGTGTGGGCAGTTGTTGGCCACAACTGCGGGGTTGTCTTGTTCGGAACTGTCCAGTAAGGGATGGGTCTGGCCTTGTGTTGCAGGGGATCGGGAGTGATCCTCGGTACGGTGATCTAGGCCCCGTACTGTGACGGGCGTTACCCCAGTTGCCCTGCCATTGATGGAAACCCATTTTCCCTACGAGACCCTACGGTTTTGATTGTATTACCCACTTTCGTGGCTAGTTGCTGGAATTTAATCATGTAACAATTTTAGCTATTTTCTATTTACTTGAAAACCCTAGACCCTATTATAATATCACTGAATTTCCTATCAAATGTTTTGGTTAGCGTAAGGTAAAAACTTACCCGTGTTTATTTGTGGGAAGTCATACGTGATACCCTTTGTTTCAAAATGATTTGAAAGTTAAGCAACTTTAACTGATTTACTCACACCAGACCCATGTCTGACCCAGAGTTTATTTTGTTTTTCATAAACTCTTGGGTACTCAAATTTTTATAAGTAGCCAAGTGATTAGGTTTGGATTAGCATATGTTTTGGAAGCTGGAGCTGGAGTCCAGACGTACTATCTATCTATATCCGTTGTAGGGACATTTTGGGTGTTATGTTTTGAGTTGTTTGGGTTGTAAGAACTATTATGAATGGCTGATGTAATGGAGTAGTATTATTTTGTGAACTCTGATATGTAAATTATGTAAGGGATATATGTAATATTATATTTTGTTCGTTTCCGCTGTGAGAGTCTGATGATTGTTGTTTCTTTTCTTTCTATCTTTCTATTTCTATCTCTTTCTTTTCTTATTGATGATACATTTTTCTGTGGAATGAAAGACGGGTCGTCACAGTTGGTATCAGAGCAATGGTTGAGAAACACCTAGGCTCTGAAGTAGTATCTATATTGAGAGTGCGTATTTGTAATTTTCTTATATAACTATATCCCTATCTAAATTGATTGGATTACCTGTTCAGGTAGCCAATATGAGTTCAAGAGGCCGAAGGGGAAGAGTTGTGGGTAGTGGATCAACTGGTAACAGAAGAGAGCAGACTGATGATGAGACTGTTAATCCAGTTACGTCTCCAGCCAGTTTTGCCGGATTATGCAAGGACTTTGTTCATCTAGGAGGGAAACCATTTCAAGGATCAGAAACTATAATAGAAGTTCAAGCGTGGATTCGCTCCTGCGAGAAGATTTTTAAGAGCATGAGGTTATCAGATGAGCAGAAGAGAATAATGGCTGCGTGGCAATTACAGGGTGGTGCTGCAGTATGGTGGAATTCAGTGACTGCTAATATATCGGAGGATGGTATGTCTTGGGAAGAATTTAAGGAGATGTTTGAGGAAAAGTATATGCCTGCTGCAGGAAGAACTCGGCTTTATCAAGATTTTATGAATTTGAAACAAGGGAATATGTCCATAGCTGAATACAAGACAAAGTTCAACGAGTTATCTTGCTACGGACCAGGACTTATAGACACACCTCTTAAGAAGAACGAGATGTTTGTCCAAGGGTTGAGGCCTGAGTATCATGAGAGAATGACTGCACATCTGAAGGGGTCTTTTGTGGAGCTTATTGATATGGCATTAAGGTATGAAGATTTGATGAAGAAGAGGTCAGTGGCTCAAGTTGCTGCATCAGGAGGAAATTCTTCTAATTAGAATAAGAGGAAATTCTATCCTAACTGGAAGAAGCAAAACAAGATGAAGTCTGGGAACAATAATGAACCCCGAAAGTGTTATATTTGTCATCAAGAAGGTCATCTGGCAAACAAGTGTCCCAGCAAAGGATCTCAACAGCGGCGGCAGCAGTATAGTGGACCAGGGTCAGCCTTAGTTCAGAAGTCTCTTTGTTTTAACTGTCACCAACCGGGACACATGATTAGGGACTGTCCGCTCCTTCATAAGGTTCAACAGAACAAAGTATTTTCTTTCGAAGGCGCACCATCAAACTCATCGAAGGGCAAGGGAGTTTTAGAAGGTACTTTACTTTTAAATGGAAAGTATATTAAAGTCTTATTTGATTCTGATGCTTCTTTAAGTTTTATTTCCCTGGGAACTGTAGAGAATTTCCTACTTACCCCTAGTATCGTAGACAATCCCGTTTGTGTATCAAATCCTATAGGAGGGGTAACCAAATTGGATAGGATTTGTAAAGATTTGAGAATCTCCTATCTATCCCATAGTTTTTCCTGTGATCCTTATGTATTGGATTTTCAAGGTTTCGACCTTATATTGGGAATGGATTGGCTTGACAAATATAAAGCTATCTTAAATTGTGATGAAAGAACAGTTTCGTTGGAAACTGATCTGGGTAGGGTTGCCAAAGTAATGTGTGATAACTCTGGAATCCACTTGAGTAGTCTTTTTACGTGGAGTGGAGACTTCTCAAGAGGAGGTTGTAGATATTGAAGTAGTCCGAGATTTCTCCGACGTATTTGAGGAAGTTAAATGTTTGCCTCCGCATCGGGAAATTGAGTTTCGTATTGATTTGGTTCCTGGAGCAGTACCTGTAATTCAACCAAGTAGGAGGATGGCTCCAAGAGAAAGGGAGGAATTAGTGAAGCAAACTCAAAATTTGTTGGAGAAGGGTTTGATTAGACCAAGTTTTTCTTGTTGGGGTTCTGCTGCAGTTTTTGTCACCAAGTCGGATGGGTTGCTAAGGTTCTGTGTAGACTACCGTGAATTGAACAAGGTGACCATTCGGAATAAGTATCCTCTTCCTCGCATTGATGATCTCTTCGACCAGCTTCATGGTGCATCTGTCTTTTCTCAGTTAGATCTAGCATCATGTTTCCATCAGTTAAGGGTAGCTAAAGACAGTATTCCCTTAACCGCATTTAGGGGACCTAATTGTTTCTATGAGTGGTTGGTTATGCCTTTCGGGTTAACCAACGCTCCTGCTTATTTTGTTGATCTGATGAACCGAGTCTTTAGAGATGTTCTGAATAAGTTTGTTTTGGTCTTCATCGATGATATTTTGGTTTATTCTAAATCGGAAGAAGAGCACAAGCAGCACTTGGGAATAGTTTTGGAAACTTTGAGAAGGCATGTGCTGAAGGCGAAGTTCTCTAAGTGTCATTTTTGGAAATCAGAAGTGAAATTTTTGGGCCACATTGTTTCTGGTAAGGGAATCTCTGTAGATCCTGCTAAAGTTGAGACTATTCTGGAATGGAAGCAGCCTCGGACTCCTACAGAAGTTCACAGTTTTCTTGGATTGGCCGGTTACTACAGGAAGTTTATTAAGGATTATTCTAAAATCTCTTCTCATCTAACGAAGCTGGCAAGGAAGGGAGCTAAATTCAAGTGGACACCGGAATGTGAGGAAGCTTTCCAGAAACTGAAGACTAAAATTGACAAGTGCTCCTGTATTGGCTATTCCTGATGGTAAGAGCAAGTTTGAAGTGTATACTGATGCCTGTATTGTTGGATTGGGAGTTGTGCTTATGCAGAATGGTAGAGTTATTGCGTATGTGAGTAGGCAGTTGAAGCCTTATGAGAGAAACTACACTACGCATGATCTAGAATTGTTGGCTATTGTTTTTGCTCTAAAAATATGGAGGCATTATCTTTTAGGAGAAAAGTTTGAGTTATTCACGAATCACAAACCGTTGAAATATCTTTTCTCTCAGAAAGATCTTAATCTAAGACAGCAGCGATGGGTTGAATTCTTGGCGTCATACGATTTGGATATTCTGTATACTCCAGGAAAGGGGAACGTCGTGGTAGACGCGCTTAGCGGAAATGCGGTTCTTTCTCTTTTGGAAGTGGTTCCATCTCTTCTGGAAAGGATTTCAAGCAAGCAGGAATCTGATAGTAAGTTAAGAGGAATTATCAGAAGAGTTAAGAAGGGGCAGTGTCCTAGTTTTGAGATTGATGATCAAGGAACGCTAAGGATTAATGGAAGGATCTGTGTTCCAACTTTCAAGGAATTAAAGCAGGAAGTATTGTCTAAATGTCATCACTCCAGATTAAATATTCATCCAGGAATCTCGAAGATGTACAAGGATATGAAGGGAGTTTTCTGGTGGCCGGGCATGAAGAGGGATGTAATCAGATTCGTCAATAGTTGTGCAATCTGCCAGAAAGTGAAAGGAGATCAGCAGAAGCAAGCCGGTTTGTTACAATCTTTGGAGGTCCCGACATGGAAATGGGAGATGATTGCGATGGACTTCATCGACGGTTTGCCTAGAACTAAGAAGGGTAATGAAGGAATATGGGTGATTGTGGATCGTCTTACCAAGAGTGCCCATTTTATACCAGTTAAAGCAACCCGAATTGCAGTTTCTTTGGCTGAAATTTTCTTGAAGGAGATTGTGAGATTGCATGGCATTCCAGTCAGCATTGTAAGTGATCGAGATCCGATTTTCACCAGCAAATTCTGGGAGGCATTGCAAACAGCTTTGGGAACTAATTTGAGATTGAGCACAGCATATCATCCACAAACAGATGGGCAAACAGAAAGGCTTAACCGAATTCTAGAAGATATGCTGAGAGCCTGTGTATTAGATTTTGGAGGATCATGGGAGGATCATCTACATCTAGTGGAGTTCTCGTATAATAACAGTTACCAAGCAAGTATCAAGATGGCTCCTTATGAAGCATTATATGGTAGACCGTGTAGATCTCCAGCTTGTTGGATAGAATCGAAGGACCGTATTGTGCTTGGACCAGATTTGATCCGAGAAGCATCTGCTAAAGTCGAGCTGATCAAGAAAAGGATGAGAGCTGCTCAGGATCGACAAAAGAAATATGCTGATAAAAAACGAAGACAATTGGAATTCGAGATTGGTGATCTAGTCTTTGTTAAAGTTTCCCCTATTAAAGGAGCTGTAAGGTTCGGGAAGACAGGGAAACTCGCTCCGAGATTCATTGGTCCGTTCCGAGTTCTCGAGAGGATTGGTGATGTTGCATATAGGATTGAATTGCCAGTCCGGATGGCTGGAATTCACAATGTTTTCCACGTATCTCATCTACGGAAATATGTGCACGATCCATCTCTTATTGTGGAACCAGCTGTGCAGGAGGAATTGGAGGTTGAACCGGACTTGTTAGTTGTCCGACATCCTATTCAAATTGTTGATCAAGATGAAAGGCAACTCAGAAGCAAGATTGTGAAGCTTGTTAAAGTCCAGTGGAGTGAGGATCCCAGAGATTGTACCTGGGAGACTCTGGATAGTATTAGGAAGGCTTATCCGGATATGTGTCCGGATAGTTAGTGGTGTTTGTATTGGATGTATGTTTGTTTGGATGTTTTGTTTGATGGTTGCTTATGTATGGATGTTATGTATGTTTGAAGTGTTGAATAAAATGAAATTTTTTGGATTATCTTTTGTTTAAATTTCGGGGACGAAATTCTTTTAGGGGGAGAGGATTGTGATATTCTGGAATTTCACACCGAATTTAAATATGATAATCTATATAATAAATTAATTTAAATTGATAAATTTGTAAATTTTTCAATGATTAATAAATGAATGGTAAATATAAATTTATTCTAATTAAAAACTAAGTACATATATAAGGAATTGAATGTGTTAAAATTTTATTCATACCAAATTTGATTTTGAAGTGGATTTTTAAAATTCAATTTGTGTTTGAATTGATATATTAAAAGATTTAAACTATGTTAATTTTTTATTCTAAAAATATACTTGGAGTACTAAGTTATATTCTCATAATTTTAATTATGTTATAACATTGGTTTTATATTCATTATTTAAAAAGGAAATTGATTTTTTTCTAAGGATTTAAATATAAACTTATATAAGAAAAATCAATTAAGTAAATATTTTAATTTCATTTTTTGCATGAGATAAAACACATGTTAACATCTAAGCTTCTTAACAAAACATGTGTTAGGAATTTAACCATTAATTTGACAAGTGTCATAATATAAATTTTCTTTTCTCTAAATTTTTATAAAACAAATTTTTCATGCATACTCTCTCATTTTATTAAAAAGAAAATTTTCATTTCTTCTCTCCAAAAATCTGAACCTTTTCAATCTTCACATCTTCAACAAAATTTCTGCAACAATCACAAAGTTTTAGCACCAACTTATTCAAGATTTAAAGCACCAACATCAAGTCATCTCAGTTTTTAGAAGTCTGCAGTTCACATAATTTGTTCCTGCAATTTGAATCTTCATCAGAGAAAAAAAAAAGGTGAGTAAATCTTTAAATTAAACCTTAAGTGCAAAAGTTGTATGTTGAATGTTAGTGATGAATGCTTGCATGTTAATTGATTTGTGAAATGTTGTTTACTGTTTTAAATATTTGACAGTGCATGTTAATGAAACTGTGATCCTCTGTTGCTTCAAGATCAAAGCAAATTTTCTTAGCAAACTTTAAATTAAAATATAGTATGGTGATGTTGGACATATATATCTTCAAATATATATAAGTTAGAGTCAATATGATATAAGTATTAAAAATATACATACTGATGATATTGTAAACTACAGGAAGTAAGTATAGGCTGTAAAACAAAAATCATAACATACAAATCACGTTAAATTTTGATAAATCAAATATATATGTTGGATCTATAACGCATGTTATGAATTTTCAAATTGAAATCAGAATTTATAACTTGCAATTGAATTCGAATTTTGAAGATTACTGTATTTGGGGCTTTTGCAAAATTCTCGAGCCTGGATTGATTTTAGCTTTTGAAATTTAAATTGAAGCTATGTTAGATGATGTTTATCACTAGAAAAATACAAATCGAATTTATTATACAACATAGAATTTGAAATTTGGATTTTTAGGGTTATGGGTTCGGTTTATTTGGGTTTGTGATTTTCGGTCGTATGAAGATTTGGATTGATCGAGCTTCATATGGTTTGAGGAGGAGTGACGTGTGGTTGTTGTGCACGCGTGGCCGGAGTTTGGTGCCGGAATGGGGTGAGATGGTCGTGGTTGTTGGGTTTTCTCTTTGCGTCTGCAGTTTCGAATTTTGGTTCGAGCACTCGATTTTCGTTTGAGCTCGTATTGTTGATTTCTGGGTTGAGATTCCGGAACAAGGGACGAAGTGTGGGTTGCGCATATGGCCAGCGGCGGCGATGGTGGCGCGGTGGCACTGTGCAGGTGCACGTCGAGGCCGTGTGTGTGCGTCTGTGCGTTTTCGTGTGTGCGTGAGTTGAAGCTCAAAGTCGCACTCGATGGAAGACTCGTGCTTAGTCGCGTGATTTGTCGTGCGTGGCTCGGGTTGAAGGGGTGTTGTGCTCGTGAGTGTTGGTTGGGTTTCAGGTTGAAGAGAGGTAGGGGGAGATGAGTTAGGGCCTGGTAGTCTGTTTTGGGCCGGGTTTTAAACTAATTAATGAAGTTAAGTTTTAGTTCGTTTTCAAACTTCAATTTTGTTTTAAGTTGAATTTAACACTTTATACTTCACAACTTATGAATGTCAAAATTCTATTTTAAAAGTAATCACATTTTATTGTTGAAGTTTTGAAATGGATTTACATTTTTAAATCTAACACTTTCAAAAGTATTTAGTTTTTAATAAATTGAATACTTAAATATGTAAGAGTTTTGAAGATAAATGAATATTGTTTGTTAAAAGTTAATTAAAATTTGAAATTCATGTTACTTTAATTTATTAGTAATTAGTGATGGAATTAATTAGTTAATTTTGGTTAATTAATTGTTAAGATTTAATTAATTTCTTATGAATTATTTAATTGGTAATTATGGATTAAATCTAATAACAATTAATAGGTTATTAATTAATTTATTAATTAATTTAAGATTAATTCATAAGTAATTAATAATTGATTAATTAATTGATTAATGATTAATAATTTAGTGATTTAAGAAATTAATTAATTAATGGATTAAGAATTAATTAATTAAGTAATTAAACATTACTTAATTTATAATTAATAGTAAATTAATTAATTATTAAGTCTTAATTAATTATATAATTAAGGTTAATTAAGGAATAATTAATCAAGTAATTAAGAGAAATTAATTTGTAATTAGTTAAGAATTAATTAAGAATTAATTAAGGTTAATTAATTATAAATTAAGGGTTAATTAATAACCAATTAAGGAATGATTAATTTTTAATCGAAGTTTAATTAATAAATAATTATAGTAATTAATTGATAATTAAATAAATATTATTAATTAATTAAGTAGTAATTAATTAATAATAAGATGATTAAGAAGTGATTAATTAATTAAATAATTGGGATTAATTAATTAATGTTTGGTTAAGCAAGATTAATTGATAAATTCTTAAGTAATTAATTTAATTTAAATTAATTAAATTAATTATGATATGAATTAAGTAGTGCTTGCTTGTGGATGATAGTTTGTATTGATATCTGTATATGGTTGATATCTGTTGAATGATAGTTGAGTGATATTCTGTGATAAGATGTTGTATATCTGTGATAGTTATTGGTTATTATCTGTTGATAATGTTGTGTGATGTTATGTTTAAATCTGAATTTAATTGTTTAAACCTTTAAAACAACTTAGACCTAAAAGACACGTTTTGGATTTCGATGAGACCGGGATCGGGTTTCCATATTTGGATATCCGAAAACCACATCGATTCAAAATAACGTTAGGTCGTGAATGTTATGTGAAGAGTGAAGACTCGAGGTGTAAGGGCTATACGTCAGTATAACTCTGTGGGTGATTCCGTAATGAGTTGACGGAATAGTACTTATAGATTCGAGATGGAGAACTAGAGTGCAAGGGTTATCGTCGTTAACTCTGAGGGTGATTCCAAAACGAGTGTAACGTGATAATGCCTTCGGTTTCGTTCGAACCCGGAACGAACTTGTATGGATTGAATGCTTTCAGATCATCGTCAAGTGGACGATGAGCATTCTAAGAGCTGTGTTCTTTATAAAGATAATCGTAGCCTCAAGCCTCATCAACCGGGAATGGCTAAAACATGGGAGGTGCAGCAAGGTTTCGTGGGTAGCCTCCACTTGAGAGTGAGATTTACCCCTGTCTAGAAGTCCCTTATTATTTATTCGGCTGTGTGGGCAGTTGTTGGCCACAACTGCGGGGTTGTCTTGTTCGAAACTGTCCAGTAAGGGATGGGTCCGGCCTTGTGTTGCAGGGGATCGGGAGTGATCCTCGGTACGGTGATTTAGGCCCCGTAATGTGACGGGCGGTACCCCAGTAGCCCTGCCATTGATAGAAACCCATTTTCCCTACGAGACCCTACGGTTTTGATTGTATTACCCACTTTCGTGGCTAGTAGCTGGAATTTAATCATGTAACAATATCAGCTATTTTCTATTTACTTGAAAACCCTAGACCCTATTATAATATCACTGAATTTCCTATCAAATGTTTTGGTTAGCATAAGGTAAAAACTTACCCGTGTTTATTTGTGGGAAGTCTTACGTGATACCCTTTGTTTCAAAATGATTTGAAAGTTAAGCAACTTTAACTGATTTACTCACACCAGACCCATGTCTGACCCGGAGTTTATTTTGTTTTTCATAAACTCTTGGGTACTCAAATTTTTATGAGTAGCCAAGTGATTAGGTTTGGATTAGCATATGTTTTGGAAGCTGGAGCTGGAGTCCAGACGTACTATCTATCTATATCCACTATAGGGACATTTTGGGTGTTATGTTTTGAGTTGTTTGGGTTGTAAGAACTATTATGAATGGCTGATGTAATGGAGTAGTATTATTTTGTGAACTCTGATATGTAAATTATGTAAGGGATATATGTAATATTATATTTTGTTCGTTTCCGCTGTGAGATTCTGATGATTGTTGTTTCTTTTATTTCTATCTCTTTCTTTTCTTATTGATGATACGTTTTTCTATGGAATGAAAGACGGGTCGTCACAGTTTTCATGGGTTGATTATGAACCTACTGACTTTTATGAATAAGTTTATCCGGATATATGTTTCATGGGGTCACTACGAACCTATTGGCCCTTGCAATAACTCTTTACAAACATAGTTTTCATGGGCTTACTATGAACACGTCTAAATTGACAACTTCTTTGATCAGTCTTTGGGCATTCTATATTCTGATCTACCAGACCTCCTAGATGCAATTCTACTCGTACAGGAGTTAACTCAATTTATATTCACTACTGGATCAACCTAGCCGGTTATTCTGCCCTTTCTCCCCAAAATAAAGTTATGGTTCCATTATGCAGTGAATATGTTTATAAAAGAAGCTAATACAATAGCATAACAATACCAACATTTATGGTTTAATATCCTTGAAATCCTTTCCACACGAAATATGGTTAATCACTTTAACCCGTTACTTTTACCAAGGAATGCTTCTTCAAAAATTCCAAAACTAAAACCATTTCAAAGCTCTTTTATATTGCTATGGGTTTTCCTTTAGAAATGAGATTGGGTTCTTTGTTTTGAAAACTAAGGCTCTCGAAACCTTAGACCTCTACTTTCAAAACCATTAGAATATATCTTTCGAAAGCATTCAAACCTTCTTTTCAAAACACTTAAACATATTCCTTTTGATACACTTAAATTATATTTTTCTAAAGTATCAAAAACCTTCCTTTCGAAACCATCAAAATATTCCTTTCAAAGGTATTAAAGCATATCTTTCGAACTTATAGAATCATAGCTTCAAAACCATTTGAAAGTACCTCTTTCGAATCCATTAGGTTTAATCTTTTAGGTCAAAATAAACATAAGCGAAATTACCCCTTTCGAAACCATTAACCTCAAGTAAAAGAGTTGGGAGAAAATGGATGGCTTCGGAACCATCCTTTCGAAAGCCCTAATCTTTTAAGTAAAAAAATTAGAAAGATAGCAAACACCTTTTGAAGCCATTGCCCTCGAAACCTTTAGTTTAAATGGCTACTGGAGTCCTTTCGACAACATTAGGAAGTGACTTGTTATATTTATAAAACGAAAGCTTGCCTTTCAAACTCATTGAAAACTTTTAACCTATTCGAAAGGTATGAAGATGGCAGCAAGGTTTCGACTTGGTTCAAAACTACCCTTTTAAAAGCTTCCATTTAAAACATAATATATGGCAACTCATTTGAAAGCTACCCTTTAAAAAAAAAGACAACAACCCTTCGAAAGCTGTATAAAAGTAACTCAACCCTTTCGAAAGTATCCATTAAAATCAAGGCAAGAGGCATCTCTTTTAAAGTAAAAACAAAGAAATTCGAAAGCAATTTAAAATGGTCTCGACCCCTTCGAAAGCATGGTTTCAACTCTATATCTTTCGCCTTTCACTAATTCACTGCGTACCAAAGCATTGATACCATGTGTATTGGTCTCGACTTGGTGGGGGTTGAGGTATGGGGTCGAAAGTTAGCAAACGGAAGTGGCGGAGTAGTAAATCTATGCAAAACTTTTTGTTGGCTTTTTAAGTAATGCTAACTTTCCTATTTATAAAAACATAATTGATTGCCATAAACTTACCAAAAATCTTTTCTAAAAGACTTTCGAATTCATCTAGGATTATAACTAACAAAGAAGCCCTCCCCTTTAACGAAACAATTAAGACATTTTAGTCCTCCAACCTAATTAATTTAATTCCTATAGTAAATCTTTTAGGAAAAACCCCCAAAAACCCCCAAAAATCATCATAATTCATTTTTAATATGTTTTATAACATATACAAATTTCATGCCCAAATTCCTTTATATAATAGCCGAAATAAAAATTTTAAACCCAATTATTTATTTCTTCATTCAAAAATTCATAAAAAATTATCCATGGCTTGGATAATTATGAAAATTTAAACCTAACTCCAAAATAATGTTTTACATAACATATTAAATCCCCATGGCATTCGAAAACCAATAAATTCGAATATATCATTTATCAGACATACTTGTTTGAATCAAACAGATCATGTAGTCCAAGCATATCATCAATAAAATCATCATTAAGGTTTTGAATTTAAAACCCGGAATCAAATGCTCTTTGAAAAAGAACATGAGATGGTCTTAATTATTATTCACCTTGCTTTGGATAAGGAATTTGAGATTTGATCTGCTTATTCCTACTTTGTTTGATTCCTATGCCTTAGTAAATTTTTAATCTCCTTTTCCCTTAGGTTGTGGTCGGCTTTAAGCTCCCCTTTTCTTATGTTTTTGAATTATGAAAGTATGGATTAAAATGGGATAAGGGTTTAGGGGTCATGGGTTTATGGTGGATGGTTATTTCCCATAATACCCTTGTCTTATTCTCTTATTAGTTAACTTATAAAATCATTTCCATAAACCCATTCTTTTAATTTTTATTTAATTAAGCACAGCCTCTATTTTATTTTCCAAATTTCAATCTCCTATCACTCTAATCTTCACATTATTCTTTTTAATTTATCTATTTAAATCTTCTGAATAATGTTATTTAAAATTAGGGGTGTTACAGGCTCCCCTCCTTAAAGAATTTCGTCCTCAAAATTCAATAAGGAATAAATGCTAAGCATAGCAATCATTTGTGACAACTCCTAGCTACCATACTGGCCTACCTGAATAACAACAGTCTATATAAAGAAAACATAGAACATTCCCTCACAGCAGGTCAGGATAAGTGTCTTGAATCCTATCTTCTGTCTTCTAAGTGCAGTCCCTCTCATATCGCTCCATTGAACTTTCACCAACTTGACTATCTTGTTCTTCAATCTTTTCTCATTTCTCGCTACAACCCAAATCGGTTGCCTAACAAAAGTCAAACTAGGCTCTATTATCAAATCTTCCAACCTAGTTAGAGGGATGTCTCTAGATCATGCACATACTTGTGAAAATGAGACACATGAAATACATTAAGGACACTTGCCATACTGCTCGGCAACTCTACTCTGTATGCAAGCTTTCTGATCCTCTCTATAATTTAGAACGGACCAACATATCTTGGTGCTAGTTTTCTTGACTTTCTAAATCATACCACACCCTTCGTTTGTGATACATTAATGAAAAATCCATTTCCGACTGAGAATGCATAACTCTTCTATCTAGACTGAGCTTCCTTCATCCTTTCTAGGATCAACTCAACCTTCTCTATTGCCTCTCTAACCAGATCTGGACACAAGACCAATCTGTCTCTAGTTTCCAACCAGCATGCTGGTGATTTGCATGACCTTCCATTCAAAGCTTGAAAAGGTTCCCTATACTAGTCTGATAATTGTTATTATAGGAAAACTTAAACGAGTGTAGGTGATCTTCCCAAGATCCACCAAAGTCCAATACACTAGCTCTTAACAAATCATCGGATACCTTATTGGCTCTCTCTGCCTTCCCATCCGTCCGAGGGTGATACTTAGTACTCATCTTGAGCTTTGTACCTAACACTTCCTGTAGACTCCTCCAGAATTCACTAGTAAATAATGCATCTCTATCACTGACTATACTACTAGGAATTCCATGCAGTCTAATTATGTTATTCATTAACAATTTAGCTAAAACAGGAGATGTCTTGGTTGACTTAACTAGAACGAAATGGGTACTCTTGGCCAACCTGTCCATTATGACCCATATCGTTCATTTTCCTTATTCGACCAAGGTAACCCATCTGTAAAATCCATGGATATTGAATCCCATTTCCAAACTGGTATCTCCAAAGGTTGAAGCAATCCACTCGGCTTCTAATGTTCGGTCTTCACTTGTTGACAGTTCGCACACTGCCTAACCCACCAACCAATATCCTTCTTCATATCTTCCCAATAGAAGATTCTCTTTATATCTTAATACATCTTGGTTCCCTCAAGATGAATCGTAAATTTGGATCGATGACGTTTCCTAAGAACTTCTTTCCATAAGTCCTCAACATTCGGAGCACACAACCGTCCTTCTTTCTCAACCATCCCCTCAAGCCAAGATTAAAATCCTTTAGATCATCGATCTTTGATCCAACCTCAAGCCTTCAAATCTTATCGGCTAATGACGGATCGTCTGTCTTCTTAGAAGCAATCCTTTCGATTGACACTGGTCGAACTTCCAAACATGAAAACATGGCGGTGCTGTAAGTAGAACTAGCAGTCAATCTTAAATGCAAACTACAATTAGTAAATGCTTCAAGGTCTTTCCCTTCTGCCAACACGGCTAACACCACATTCGTATGTTTTTTGCTAAGAGCATCCACTACTCTATTTCCTTTTTCGGGTGTATACTCTATACCAAAATCATAAGATGCTAAAACATCCAGCCACCTTTGTTGTCTCATATTAAACTTCATTTGAGAGAATAAATACCTTAAAGACTTATGATTTATGTATAGCTCAAATCTCTCCCATAAGAGATAATGTCTCCATATCTTCAGCGCAAAGATCATCGGGCCAACTCTGAATCATGAGTAGGATTTTCACTTCATGAACTCTAAACTGTCATAAAGCGTAGGCAATGAATTTACCCTTCTGCATTAAAATAGCTACTAGTCTGGTTCCGCGTGCATCGGTATACAGCACCAACCCTTGGTTTTAGTCTAGAACCACTAACACGGGTGGGTTGGTCAACAAATGTTTTAACTTAAGGTATGCTTCCTCACATTTGTCAGACCAAATGAACTTCATGTCCTTCCTGGTTAACTTAGTCAAAGGCGTTGCTATCCACGAGAAATCCTTAGTGAATCTCCGATAATAGCCAATAAGTCCAAGAAAACTTCTAATCTTAGTCACCATCTATGGTCTCTTCCAGTTATTAACAGCTTCGATCTTATTTGGATCGACTAACAAACCCTTCTTTAAACCACATGACCAAGAAACTTAACCTCTTTCTTCCATAAATGAAACTTGGAAAACTTCGCTTTCAGTTGATGCTACCTCAGCATCTCAAGCACTACTCTGAGATGATCCTCATACTCTCTTTCATCTCTAGAGTATGAAAAATATCATCTATGAATACCAACACGAATCTATCCAAGTACTCTTGGAAAACTCAGTTCATCAAATTTACGAAGAAAGCCGGCGCATTAGTTAACTCGAATGGCATTACAAATCACTCGTACGATCCATACCTAGTCCAAAATATTGTCAATGGAATACTGTCCTCTGCCACTCTTTACTGATGGCAACCTGTCGCCAAATCCATTGGAAAAATACTCTAGCTCCACACAACTGATCAAATGAATCATCGATTCTCGACAAAGGATACTTATTCTTAATAATCTTCACGTTCAACTTATGATAGTCAATGCACAGACTTAACGACCCATCCGATTTTTTCACGAACACCGCGACTATACCCCAAGGTAAATTGCTTGGTCTAATAAAATTTTCTCTTCTAGATCCACTAGCTACACCTTCAGTTCCTTAATCTCGGTTGATGTCATCCTACTAAGTGGTCTACTTACAGATTTGTCTTCTGGCACAAGATCTATCTGAAACTCAATAGCTCGTTTCGGTGTTAATCCTGTAACTGGCTCAAAAACATATGTAAAGTTTCTTGCTATTCGAACCTGACTTAACTCCTCTTCTACTTCCATAGCACTCAACAAAGCACAAGTACTCCGATTTGAATTCTCCATTGAGAATATAATTCGGTTATTACTATTAGGGTGTCTTAGCAATGTTTCTCTATCTTGAAAAAATATCCAAGCATCATATTTACCCATCCAATCCATACCCAATTGTTAACCCGCCTTTCGGCAACGCCATAGACAGACAGATTTAACTAAGTTGACTTCTTGGGTTGAAATATAATGGATTCAGTTTAGAGGGATGGAATTCACCTGGATATGTCGCTCGGTATGGAGGTGAGAATATGCCGCTCCGCATGGAGGTGAGGATATGCCGCTCGGCATGGCGGTGAGGTTATGCCGCTCAGCATCGAGGTGAGGTTATGCCGCTCAGTATTGTGATGAGGCTATGCCGCTCAGCATGGGTGAGGTCAGGGTTGCTCGACATGGGACGAATGTGGCTCGGTGGAAGGTCATTCGGCCTTGGAGGTATGTGGTTTGGTGGAAGGTCTTGATGGGCTTATATCGTTCAGAAAGCTCAACAACTCAGGATTTGCCTATAAATACAGCATGTGGGGTTCAGAAAAGGGATCTTCTTTCGGCTCCCAGACTTTCCTTCTTTAAGGCTAGGGCACTTAGCGGTTGTCAAACTTTGGATTGTAACTATAATCGATTATTATAGCAATAAAAAGGAAATTTCTAGAGTGGACGTAGGACGGAGTTAGCCGAACCACTATAAAATCTTTTGTTCTTTACTGCTTTCGTTTTAATTTTTACTGTTCTTCATATTTATATTCTCTACATTCAAACTATCTGTGAGCTGTGACTGGTCTTTGGTGCTTTCATCTGGATTTGGGTGTTAGTGTCCAATTTTGGCACTAACACCAATATGATTTCGAAGTCTATGAAATCAAAAATATACAAGCTGAATGTTAACTTATGACCTAATAAATCAAGTTCTAACTGGTCACATCTCAATCACAGAGTTGCACATCCTCCTATCGGATTTGCAATCCTTAACGAAGTAACAAGGTATGTGGGTTTTAAACATAACCTATCAACCAAACACTGAAATATAAATGATTGTGATGCACTGGTACCACCATAACTGGTATACTTCAACAAAAAAGTGTACCTCCATCACATTCTTTCCTTTCTCAACAACAATTGGCCTAGCAGATGATGATCCAACAACAAAGACTTTTCCCCTGTTCGCCCTGACTGGTTCTGGACATTGATTCTTATAATACCCTATCTGGTCGTAGTTAATGCACTTCACATCCTTTTTGTCTATGGCCATCTTCCCTTTTCTAGTTCAGCATTCATGAGCATAATGACCCTTCTTATTACACCTGAAGCAAACCAGATCAGCCATAGCTTTCTTCGCATCTTCTCCCTTCTGGAATCCTTTCTTCTTAAAGAAATTCCTCTTCTTATCCTGAGAACCATGGGTTTCAACCTACTTCTCCTTCTCATAAGTGGCAAGCATCTCCTTATTTCGGATTTCCATCTCCACAACAACATTACAAGGATCATGGAAATGAGGTAGGGTCGCCCGAGCAATCTCGGGTCTCGGCCCTCTAACAAACTTATGGTTTCTTTTGATGATGATGTCAATGGTAGCATATTCGTATTTGGATAACTCATCGAACTTTTTAGCATACTCAATCACCGACATTTTTCCTTGCACTAAATCCATGAACTTCCTCAACAATGCCAACCTGGCAATTTCTGACAAAAACCTCTCTTCGAATCTCCTTTGAAATTTTGCCCAAGTCAACTCTTCCCCGGGAACTCCAGTAATAACACTATTCCACCAATGAAGCGTTGCTTCTTGTAACTATCTAGAAGCAAGCCTCCTTTTCAGCTCATTAGTTAATCACAAGTCAGCGAATAGCCTTTTACAATGCAAAAGTCAGTTCTCCACTTCTATAGCATCCTCCATTCCCAAAAACGGTTTTCCACCAACACTGGTATAATCTCTGCTCAACTTAGCATAGTTGTTTCCAACTGGCACCACGGGATTAGCTTCTCCAACATTCCCAGCTACTCCAGCAACTGCTCCAGCTTGCATCAAATTGATAAAGAACTGATACATCATCCGCATATCTACTAGTGGATTTCCAACACCTACATTAGCATCTGGATTTTGATTAGCATTTTCCTGTCTGTGTTGATTTCTTTTGTTATGTCGACCATTTTAATTTGTTATGGTGCTTCCTACACTGAGATTTCCTCTTCCGTTTCCTCCCTCCATATCTTCCTTTCTCGTAAATCTACATACGAGCTTTAGTGAGATACATAAGAACGGTCTAAGAGAGAGGATATACATACTTATATATGTATATATCAAATACAAGTACGTTACTTAGCGTTAACCCTACCCTCGATCTTATTTTCGGATTCATTAGATTATGTTTTGAAAAATCATCTTTAACTTTGAAATTTCTTTTAAGTATTCATAAACCTATGCTTTGATACCAACTTGTAACATCCCCCACTTGGAGGTCCAAAACTGACGGCTATGGATGCTGCACTCATCCGTAATTATTAATTCTCGGTGACCAAATGTGGTAACGTTAGATACATTGATATAAAAGAAATACATGGATATGAATAATTTTTAAAACCATTAAACAAATTTCTCATTCTATTTCAAATCATATTTCAAATCCATTACATACTCCTAAATTTGAGAACCACGTTTAGAGAAAATATAACTATTACAAATCACGCCAAGAGCGATGTATGAAGATGTCTCCATGGATGTACAAAGTCTATACATAGACAATTGAACGACTTTGCCTTTACATCAAAATATAGTGGAATTAGATAAAAAGGAATTCCTATTAGCTAGCTAGCTTGCCTTTTGCACGTTTCCGGAAGCTTATTCGTCTAAAGGAGAACCTGAAAACCTTAACTCTCAAACTACTCAAAATTAATTGAGCACCCGAGTTTTTAAGGGGAAAACATAAAATTTGAGTTTGACATAAAGCCTGGTATTAATAATAACCTACCATCTCGAATCATTTAGATTCTAGTGAGACCACGCCGCTTAGCGGAACGGGTTTTTCCTCTCATTAGTATCTTATCCAAAAATTTATAATAACCATATATCGTGGACCTACATCCACAACGGTTAAAACATAGCAATTTAAAATATCATGATGATATGCAAACAAGCAATATATTTGGGATATCTCATCACCATTCATTTGACTATCTATCTTAGTTATAGTTTCTGGCGTCACTATTAACCTATTAGTTTTCATGGGCTAACTAATAACATGCTAAAATTTTATAGACTACTTGTCCGGTCTTATAGTTTTCATGGGATGATTATTTACCTTTCTAAACTCTTAGGTACTATATATCTGATTTCGTAGTTTTCATGGGATCACTAAGAACCTATTGGCCCCTATAAATAACTTCATTCAATTATTTAATTATTTAATGGCTTCTTCTCGAACCTTTTGGTATCTCCAATAACTTCTTTCATACCATAGTTTTAATGGGCTGATTATAAACCTATTGGCTTCTATCATTCACTTTATTCAGATATTGTTTTCATGGAGACATTATGAACCTATTTGCCCCGCCAATAACTCTTACCAAACATAGTTTTCAGGGGTTTACTATAAACCTGTCTAAACTGACTACTTCTTTGATCAGTCTTTGGGCATCGTATGTTATGGTATACCTGACTCTTGGATGCAATTCTACTCGTAAGGAGTTAACTTAATTTATATTCACTATTGGGTCGATCTATTTGGTTATTCTACCCCTTCTCTCCCAAATTAGTTATGAGTCCATTATGTAGTGAATATTTTTATAAAAGAAGCTAATACAATAACATAACAATACCAAAATTTATGGTATAATATCATCAAAATCATTTCCACATGAAGTTTGGTTAATCCCTTTAACCCATTATTTTTATCAAGGAACGTTTCTTCAAAAACCTTAAAATTAAAAGCCATTTCGAAGTTCTTTTATATTGCCATGGGTTTTCCTTAAAAAATGCGATTGGATTCTTTGTTTGAAAACTAAGGCTTTCGAAACCTTAGACCTTTACTTTCGAAACCATTAGAATATGTCTTTCGAAAGCATTCAAAGTTCCTTTTCAAAACACCTAAATACATGCCTTTCGAAACACTTAAAATATCTCTTTCGTAATTATCAAAACCTTCCTTTCGAAACCATCAAAATATTCCTTTCGAAAGTATTAAAGCATATCTTTCCAACTTATAGAAGCATAGCTTCGAAACCGTTTGAAATTACCACTATCGAAACCATTGGGTTTAATCTTTTAGGTCAAAGTGAACATAAGCGAAAGTATCCCTTTCAAAACCATTAACCTTAAAATAAAAGAGTTTGGAGAAAACAGATGGCTTTAGAACCATCATTTAGAAAGACTTAATCTTCTAAGTAAAACAATTAGAAGGATAGCTTTGAAACACATTTCGAAGTCATTACCTTCGAAACCTTTAGTTTAAATGGTTACTGGAGCCCTTTTGAAAGTATTGGGAATCAGTTTGCTATATCTATAAAATAAAAGGTTGCCTTTTGAACTCATCGAAAATTTTCAACCTATTTGAAAGGTATGAAGATGATAGCAAGGTTTTGACTTGGTTCAAAATTACCATTTTGAAAGCTTCTCTATAAAATAAAATATACGGCAACTCATTTTAAAGCTACCCTTTAAAAAAAAGGCGGCAACCCCTTTGAAAACTGTATAAAAGTAATTCAACCCTTTCGAAAGCATCCACTAAAGCAAGGCAAGCAGCTTTTGAAAGCAAAACAAAGACATCAGAAAGCAATTTAAAATGGTCTTAACCCATTCGAACGCAAGGTTTCGAATCTAAACCTTCCGCCTTTCTCCAATAAACCACGTACCAAAACATTGATACCATGTGTATTGGTTTCGACTTAGTTGGAGGCGGAGGTATGGGGTCGAAAGGTAGCAAACCGAAGTGGCGAAGTAGTAAATATATGCAAAACTGTTTTGTTGCCTTTTAAGTAAATTCTTTTCAAATAACTTGCCTATTTTTAAAAATATAATTAGTTGCCATAAACTTTACCAAAAACCTTTTCTAAAAAACTACTAAATTCATCAGAATTAATTAAAAATAATTAACAAAGAAACCCTTCCCTTTAACAAAACAATTAAGACATTTAAGTCCTCTAACTTAATTAATTCAATTTCCATAGTAAAGCACCTAGGAAAAACCCCTAAAATCCATCATAATTCCCTTTTAACATGTTGTCTAACATATATAAGATTCAGACCCAAAATCCTTTATATAATAGCCGAAATAAATTTTTAAACCCAAATATTTATTTCTTCCTTCAAAAATTCGTAATAACTTATCCATAATTTAGATAATTATGAAAATTTAAACCCATTTCCAAAATAATTTTTTACATAACATATCAAATCCACATGGCATTTGAAAACCAACAAATACGATTTTAACATTAAATTCGAATAAATAATTTATCAGATATACTTGTTTGAATCAAACAGATCATGTAATCCAAGCATATCATCATTAAAATCATCACTAAGGTTTTAAATTTAAAATCCAAAACCAAATGCTCTTTAAAAATGAAATGTGATGGTTTTGATCATTATTCACCTTGCTATGGATAAGGAACTTGACATTTGATCTTGCTTATTCCTCCTTTGCTTGATTCTTAAGTTTTAGTAAATTTTTAATCTCCTTTTCCCCTAGGTTGTGGCCGACTTTCAGTTCCCCTTTTCTTATGTTTTTGAATAATGAACATATGGAATTAAAATGGAAATAAGGGTTTAAGGGTTATGGGGTTCTGATGGATGGCTATTTCCCATAATACCCTTGCCCTATTTTCTTATTAATTAACTTATAAAACCATTTCCATAAACCCGTTCTTTTAATTTTTATTTAATTAAGCACGACCTTTTATTTTATTTTCCAAATCCCAATCTCCTTATCGCTCCAATCTTTACATTATTCTATTTAATTTATCTAATTAAATCTCTTGAATAATGTTATTCAAAATTAAGGGTATTACACTTTAACTTTGAGTTAAATATAGTTGATCGTGATACAAACCTCATATAACTAAGGGGATGATTCTCCATCGAATAGTCAACTCAAACCCAACTATAACCGTTTGATAAATGTTGTGCCATAATCAACTACAATTAACGTGGAGTGTCCACGTTGAAGCCTAACGGTATTCTTAAGTCGAGAGAACCATGTAGTATCATTACTTCAATATTCTATGTTTAACCTTAATTATATTAACTACCAGAAAACTATTGAGTGAGTCATTCCATAGTTATCCAATAATTATCAGCACATAACTCCTTGGTGCCCCCGCCATGAGTAATACACTACCCAACATTAGGAAATCACAAAGTACTCTATGTCCTAACGAATTTATTGATATCATTTCTTGAAACATCTTGACTAGGAATATATAAATTAATATGTTGTTTTTATCATGATATTACTATATTATAGCATATCATTTAAGGATATTGTACTAAATATACTTAAATTTAGTAAATAATTAACATAAGAGAGTATGATAAGTATATAATAAAAAGAAAAATTATTTTGAATGAGATTTTATTACAAAGTTAATAATTTTCAATAAATTATAGAATTTCCCCTAGGAAACACCCCTTACTCTATCTGTTTGTATATGAATTTGTGATGGAGGTCAGAAAGGCAGTACAAATGTTGCAAAAATGCTTCAGACTTAACGTTAGTACTTTGTTTTAGTGGTTTAGCTTGACGCCGGTAAGCCTTCGATATGGCATCAAAATAATGTCAGCTATGCATCGGAAAATCCATTCTTTTGGTATCGGCAAGTCGTACCTACGGTGTTGGTAATAAGGCGTTGGCAAGGCATCGAAATGACATCGATATTATGCTTACCGACGCCATGCCGATGCCATATTATCGTCGATAAATGACATTTGTTTTATAGTAGCATAGAGAAAGACATATGAATCGATGCCATTCTGGATAAAGATTCTTTGGGCTTCTCATATTTTATGTAGTAACAGGTGTAGAATGGGAAAAACGGTCCAACATCATAAAATAATAAGAGATGTGGAAAGCGGAGGCCTCGAGTGGAATTCCAAAACTAAATGTGAATATAATGATATAGATAATAGTTTTAGGGAGCTACTGGACACAAATTATAGGCAGAAAATGGGACAGGAGATCTTGACAATTCAATCTCCCCCTGATTTCCTCCTTCCATGTACTCAAAAGGATCCGACGGCCAATGCTTATTGTATCAAGCTTTTTTTATTTTGTATCCCAATATATGCTCCCATAGTTTTAACCTACATATTCAACACATAATACTATAAGTAATTAATTAACAAATAGTGCATGCATAAATAAAAAGATAAATTAAATTGTGAAATCATATCATAATTTAGTGGACATGGTGACATATGAAATAAAATACAAAGGGGGAATTAGGAAGAAGGAAAATTTTGAAAAAAAATCAGGTTGAAGGAGGCCAAGTTTTACTTTTGGGCCGAAAAACAGAACGCTAGTTATAACTAACATTATATTTAAATTTTACACAATACAGAATGCTAATTACAACTAGCATTATATTTAGTTTGCATTATACAGAATGCTAGATATAATTAGCATTGTAATCCTTCAGCCAAAAGAACTTGAAGTCCTTCGGCCTACTTTTTTTCAAAGTTTGTCATTTTTCCAATTTTTCTCAAATACAAAAATACATTATAAAAATATTAACTACAAACAAAAAAATTTGTAGTTTTTGTACCAATATTTGGAGACAACCAAAGTGACAATTACCGCTCTCTTCAAATGCCAACCCACCAAATTTCTTGCAATATAAAATGGGATACCATGTGTAACGATCTAGAATTTTAAACACTTCGTATTTAAATATTTAAATTATTTAAATATTTGAATCTTTGATTAAATGTTATTAAAATGATTTAATGAGATTTTTAAACCCTTTTAAATCATAAGTAATGATGGTAAACTTGTATTGAAATTGTTTTTACAAAAATATATTCTTGGGAAAAACATCGACAATGGGACCGTAATCGTTTTATCGATAAACATCTTTTTTCTCAATAAAAGTTGTTTAAAATTTTGTGCATGTCTAGTTAATCATTACGGAGTTAATTAGCTGCTAAAAATATTTTCATGTATTATGGCGAACTATATGGAATGATGTAACGATCCAAAATTTAACCACTTTAAAATATAATATATAAAGTGATTTTAAATATAAAATAGGTAAGGTTATATGATTCATACAATATTAGATAAGATTTGGAAAGAGAAGTATACATAAAAATAATAACATTTACTTATATCGACAAAAGTGACAAAATGCTGATTTTAGAAAAGTAAGTTTCAATGGTTAAATAAATTATTTTAATTTATCTACGAGTGTTTATATTTTTAAGTGACATTATACAAATTTATTTTTAAATTTATTTTACATATATAAATACTTAAATAACACGTCAAAATACGACCGTAAAACATTTTGTCAAAAATTAACGTTTTGTTGATTTAAAGTTGTCGCAACATTGTTGCACCTTTACGTATACAATTTAATAAACATGATAACATATAAAGATAGTTAACCATTAAATAAATAATATTACTTTTAATAATCACACTTAGAAAATTCTAGAAAGTAATTAGCAAAAGTAAACTAAAAAAGACAAAACACATGTCACTTGAAAAGTGACATAAAGTAAAGAAAAATGACATAAAGTAAAAAAATGTGACATAAAGTAAAGTAATCATTCTTATTCTTTACTTAACTCTAAAGTATTTGAATTTTAAAAGTGTGATGTGATGTGGATGGCAAGTTTTGAATTAAATAAGTTTACTTCATTTTTAAGGAAGGATATTTAAGTAAAAACACAAATCTAAATTTTATTCTCAAATATTTTCTATAAATACATACCCACTTTGTGATAAACCAAATTTTTAGGCATCTGCTAATTAGTAATTAACAAGATTAAATTAAAGAATCTGAACTTAAATAAATGTTGAATTTTAAACATTTGGATAAGTATTTATTTTAGTATACTTGTTTAATGATCTTCTTATATAATTTATCTTTTATAAATAAATATGTTTTCTATTTTTATGGATGTTGTTAATGGTTAGTTATGGTTTTAAATAAATATTTATTTATAATAATTTTCAATGGTTATTTGAAATTTTAAAAAAAGTTAACAACAAGGATAATTTTTTATTTATTATAAATATAAAAAAATTTCTCTAGCATATAAACATATGATGCATTTAATTTGATCAAAGCATAAGTTATTTATAAATAAAATGTTTACTTGAATTCATTTTTGTATATTTATTAAAATATAAAAGTTTATTTATATAAGATTAATTAATTAAAAATGAGGTTAATTAAGAAGTGATTAATTAATTAAATGATTGGGATTAATTAATTAATGATTGGTTAAGCAGGGTAATGTGATTAATTCTTAAGTAATTAATTTAATTTAAATTAATTAAATTAATTATAATATGAATTAGAGATATGCTTGCTTATGGATGATTGTTTTTGGATTGAATATCTGGAATTGGTTGATATCTGTTGGGTGGTAGTCTAAGATATTCTATGATGAGATTTGTATATATCTGAGTTGGATGATTGTTATTATCTGTGGATAATGCTGTGTGGATACAACGTTTTAAAAATTGAATTGAATTGTTTAAATTTTAAACAACCTGACCTTTAAGATGGTGTTTGGATTTCGATGAGACCGGGATCGGGAATCAAATTTGATTTTCCGAAAACCACATCGATCCAAGTTAAACGTTAGGTCGTGACATCTCAAAGTGAAGATCGAGATGGAGTTTTTAGAGTGCAAGGGTTATTGTCGTTAACTCTGAGGGTGGTTCCAAAATGAGTGTAACGAGATAACGCCTTCGGTTTCATTCGAACCGGAACGAACTTATATAGATTGAATGCTTTCAGAACATCGTCAGGTGGACGATGAACATTCTAAGAGATGTGTTCCCTAAAGGTAATCGTAGCCTCAAGCCTCATCAAACGGGAATGGCTAAAATGGGTGAGGTGAAGCAAGGCTAAGTGGGTCATGCCCAAGTAGGACGAGATTTTCCCCTGTCTAGAAGTCCCTTATTATTTTGGCTGTATGGGCAGTTGTTGGTCACAACTGCGGGGTTGTCTTGTTCAGAGCTGTCCAGTAATGGATGGTTCCAGCCTTGTGTTGTAGGGGATCGGGAGTGGTCCTCGGTACGGTGATCTAGGCCCCGTACTGTGACGGACGGTACCCCAATAGCCCTGCGTTTGTATGGAATCCAATCTCCAGTAAGTGCCTGTACGGTTTTGATTGTGCTCAACTATGTTGGAATGTGAGATGTAAGCATTCCAGCTATTTTTGTATTTTATTTTGAAAACCCTAGACCCTATTATAATATCATCGGATTTCCTATCAAATGCTTTGGTTAGCGTAAGGTAAAAACCTACCCGTATTTATTTGTGAGGAGTCTTACGTGATACCTTTTGTTTTAAAAATGATTTTAAAGTTAAACAACTTTAACTGATTTACTCACACTAGACCCATGTCTGACCCGGAGTTTATTTTGTTTTTCATAAACTCTTGGGTACTTAAATTTTTATGAGTATCCAAGTGATTAGGTTGGGATTAGCAAATGTTTTGGAAGCCGGAGCTGGAGTCCAGGCGTACTTATCTATCTCTATCCGCTGTAGTGACTTTTGATGTTGTATTTTGGGTTGTATGGTTTGGCAGACTCTTAAATGTCAAATGTAATGAAGTCGTATTATTTTGTGTACTCTGATATGTAAAACTATGTAATGAATCTGTGTAATATTATATTTTGGTTCGTTCCGCTGTGAGATTCTGATGATTGTAGTTCTTTTCTTTCTATCTTTTCTATTTCTATCTCTTTCTTTTCTTATTGATGATACGTCTTTCTGGGATTGAAAGACAGGTCGTCACAGTAAATCAAGCATTTAACTACAATCAAGTTTTATTAAAGAAACCAAAATGCAAAGTTAAAAAGCTTGTTGTTTAAAAGTAATTGATAATCAAACTTTAAAGGTATAAATTGAATTTATTTTAAAATTTAAATTTATTTTAAAATTTAAATTTATTTAAAATGATTTCTTTTTGGAATGTAATTTAATTTAATTACATTTTGGATTTTAAAATTTAAAGAAGTATGTTTGAATTTAAATATTAATCAAAGTTTTTAGGTAAATTGTTAGGTAATGTTGAATAACTAAGTTTTCATATTTATTTTGAAAATAAATAAGTTTAAATTAGATGTTTAAAATGTTTTAAATTTCAAATTCATTTCCAAATGTTTTATTTTCCAAATAAGGTTATTGTTAAATTTTGAAATACAAATAATTTGTTTGAAGTTATTAAATTTGATTAATTTCAAATAACTTAATTAAGAAGATAAATAAGGTTAAATTATTACGGATATGAACTTAAGGATATTTAATAAATATGATTTGTTAATAAGTAAAGTTTAATTAAGATTAATGTTTTCTTAATTAATTAAGGATTGTTAAATATAAGAAGTTAACTAATTAATTATTTAATTAAATTTAAATAATTAGTTAATTGTTTATTTAATTTTTAATAATCACTTAATTATGGATTAATTAAGTGTAATTACTTAATGAAGTAATTAATGGTTAATTGTTGAATGTAATTAAGGATGGTAATTACTAATGGAAGTAATTTAATGGAATTACTCATGGGAGCAATTAAAGTGATTAATGGATAATCACTTGATATTATTAATCTAGGAATTGATTAATGTAATTGTTGAGATTAATTAATTATGGAGTAATTAATAAATGAAATTAAATATTATTCAATGATGGGATTAATTACTTGTTAAGTAATTAATTAAGAGAGTAATCAAGATTTATTAATGGAAGTAATTAGAGATAATTACTTGTTAAGTAATTAAGGATTAATTACTTAATTATTTAGTTAATTAATTAATATGATTACTTAATTAATGAATGAGATTAATTTAAGATTAATTACTAAGGGTAATTAATTAAAATGTAATTAATTAATTAAGTAATTAATTAAGGATTATTAAATGATGTAATTAAATAATTGATTACTTAATGAAATAATTAAAGACTAATTAATTATATTAATTAATCAAAGTTTAATATAATTAATTAAGAAGATAATTAATTAAGTTAAGTAATTACAAGTTGTTAATTACTGTTTATGATTAAGGAGATGATTAACTACAAGTTAATTATTAATTAATGAAGATCATTAATTAATGTAATTAATGATATTAATCAAGGTTGATTAATAAAGTGGTTAATTTAAGTGTGATTAATTGATTGTAATTAATTGAGGTTTAATGTAATTAATTATAGTTAATTAATAAATGGAAGCAAATGTATGATCATTAATTATTGTAATTAATGATAGTAATTAAAGATTAATTACTAAATATGGTTAAGGATAATTACTTGAATGTAATTAAAGATAATTAATCAAGGAAGGTTAATTAAGAAGATCATTAAGAGATGATTAATTTATTTATTTGAAATAAATAAATGAAGAAGGATTTAAGGTTAATCCAATTGATTTGGAGTTAATCAATTCTGCTATTGGATGATTAATTGATATTGGATGATCGATATTGGATGATCAATTGATATTGGATGATTGATATTGGGTGTTTGGTTGATACTGGATGTTTTGGATATCTCCGATACATGTTATGCTGCTTTATGAGATGAATGGTTGTTATGAATTATCTGTTGTGATAATGTGATTCATCTATCTTCTTATATCATCCTGAATATAAGTTAATTGTTTAAAAACTCTTAAACAACTTGGACATTAAAATGGCATTTGGTTTCGGTGAGACCGGGATCGGGTTTCCATATTTGGATATCCGAAAACCACATCGATTCCAATTAAACGTTAGGTCGTGAATCCAAGTGAAGCTTTGTGAAGACTCGAGGTGTAAGGACTATACGTCAGTATAACTCTGTAGGTGATTCCGTAATGAGTTTGACGGAATAGTACTTATAGTTCAAGATGGTGATTCAGAGTGCAAGGGTTATGGTCGTTGACTCTGAAGGTGATTCCAAAATGAGTGCAACGAGATAGTGCCTTCGGTTTTCGTTCGAACCCGGAACGAACTTGTATGGATTGAATGCTTTCAGAACATCGTCAGGTGGACGATGAGCATTCTAAGATAGATATGTTCTATAAGGGTAATCGCAGCCTCAAGCCTCATCAACCGGGAATGGCTAAAACAGGGGAGGTGCAGTAAGGCTTCGTGGGTAGCCCCTACTTGAGAGTGAGAATTATCCCTGTCTAGAGGTACCTTTCTATTTCGGCTTAGTTGTGATTGGTCGCGCCAACCACGGGGTGGTATTATTCGGGACTGTTCAGTAAGGAACGGTTCCGGCCTTGTGTTGCAGGGGAGCGGGCGTACTCCTTGGTACGTTGATCTAGGCCACGTACTGTGACGGGCGGTACCCCAGTAGCCCTACCATTGATGGAAATCCATTTTCCCTACGAGACCCTACAGTTTTGTTTATATTACCCACTTTTGTGGCTAGTAGCTGGAATTTAATCATGTAACAATTTCGGCTATTTCATATTTACTTGAAAACCCTAGACACTATTATAATATCACTGGATTTCCTATCAAATGTTTTGGTTAGCGTAAGGTAAAAACTTTTACATGTTTCTGTTTGGGAAGTCTTACGTGATACCTTTTCTTTTCAAAGGTTTTTCTAAAGTTAAGCAATTTTAACCCGTTTACTCACACCAGACCCCTGTCTGACCCGAGTGTTTATTTTCTGTTTTATTAAACTCTTGGGTACTCATATTATGTATGAGTAGTCGAGTGTTTCAGGTTAGCTTGACGAATTCTAGAGGAGATATGGAGCTGGAGGCTTCCACATGTAGATATATTATGGTTCCGTTGTGTTTGTTTGGTATCTGTATCTTGTGATCTTGAGATTTTATAGTTAGACAGATGTTTATAACTGTCTAATATATGTTGTATAAGTTGTGTACTCTGATGTAATATGATACTATGTAATGTTTTATGTGATATATTATATTTCATTCGTTCTGCTGTGAGTTCTCTGATGTTGTTGTCTTTCTTCTTTCTCTTTCTTTTCTACTTCTATCCCTTTCTTTCTTAATTAGCGATGCGACTTTCTGGTGTTAGGAAGTCGGGTCGTTAATGTTGGTATCAAAAGTTAATTAATTAAGTGATTAATTACTTGTTAAAGTAATTAATTGTGAAAGAAATTTAATTAATGAAGTAATTATTAATTAATGGAAATTCAAATATAAAGAAATGTTATAACTGTCTAAATTGAGATGTATAGTTGTGTACTCTGATGTAAATGATACTATATTTATATGTTATATATTATATTTCATTCGTTCCACTGTGAGTTTCTGTTGTGTTGTTCTTTCTTCTCTTTCTTTTCTTCTTCTATCTCTTTCTTTCTTAATTAATGATGCGTCTTTTTGGTGATAGAAATTCGGGTCGCTACAGGTGGTATCATAGCATTTTATATACATGTAAATATTTCATAAATATATATATAAATTTAAATGAATTAATAAAAGACAAGAATAAAACTTGTAAGCAATTTAAAATGGGTTGAAGACATTAGTAAAAATAAATGCATATGTGTAAGTTAATTAACACCTAAAAGGGACAAATGTCAACATTTCTTTTTGATTAAAAAAATATATGAAAGAAGAAATTTTTTTCACTTTTCAGCTGAATTCTTCTTTTCCCCTTTTGAACTAAAATCTAATTCAAATCAAAAGAAAATTAAGACTGGAATATTGAGAAAATGAAACTGGAAAATTCAACAAAGCAGGAAATCAAAGGGGAAAGGCAATAACAATATCAAATTTTCAAGTGCAACCAGTCAAGACAAATCTAATGCAAAGATCAACACCAGATGTGAATTTAATAAGCAGGGATCAGATCAATTCAACAACAAAGTAAATAAGGATGAAAGGAAATCAAGCTTGCAGCATCCAGGATTTATTCTCTACTCAAATTTTTACAGGTGAGTAAACAATTTTAAAAACAGTATTAAATCCTGAATTTTTCTGTGTTATCTGAATATTAAAATCATTTGTTAGCCTGAGAATTTGAATTGAAATGGATGTGTGAATATTTAATGACTGTGTAGTTATAAAATAGACTCTGCTGATAAACTACAGGTCCTGATTTCTCTAAAAATTAAAAATCTCATCATTTATTCTGATAACCTTTGATTTGTAGATGAAAGATGTTTGGAAATAGGTAACATTCCTCTTAAAAATAATTACAGGAGTTGGACATGAATATTTGGTTCGAAGTTTTTATAATTTACAGTGGAAGTGTAAATTTGGTCAAAAATTTATAAATTTAATTCTAGGAATGGATTGCATGAGTGAATTAGTGATGGAAAATCATGATTTTTAATATATAGTTCATGAATTCTAGCTTGATATTATTTGGGAATTCCTGAGATGATCGTTTTGGGTCATTTCGGTGATGGCCGATGATCGGCCGTGCTTGGGGGGTCGACGTTTGAGCTGAAGATGGTCTGAGTGATGGAGAGTTTAGGAAAAATGCTTGTGTACTTTCTTGTTGGTCGAGGTGATAGAATTTTGGTGATTTAGGGTTTGGAGGCTGGTCGAGGTGGTCATCATTAAGGTACTCGTATGGTGGTTAGAGTGGTCCGGAGTGGATCGCGGCTATGGGAATGGAGGCTGGAGGAAGTGTCGAAGCTTCAGCGAAGAAGGCAGGCCATCTCGAGGTTGGAGGTGATGGGAAGATGGGGATTTCCGGCAGTAATGGTTTCTGCGTTTGGTCGTGGGTGTTCATTTTTGCCTCGTCGGTTTTTCATTCAATCTGGGTGTTCGTGTGTGATCGCGAGAGTGCGTGTGAAGGTCGAGCGTCGCCGTGACGGTCACCAGAGGCAGGAGGTACTAGTGTACGTACACCACGTGCACGTGTATCTGAGAACAAAGGGGATGAGGATTGTTAAAGAGTGGCTAATATTGTGTTGTGCGTTGTTTCTTTTTAGGAGAAAGGGGATTCTCGGGTAAGTCTCGAGGAGATAGCGCTTTTGGCTCGAAGTTGATGGAGTAGGTGAGTGACTCGAAGAAAACACGAGATCGCTTAGGGTTGGACTCGGGTTTTGTATTGAGGGGTAATCGGGTTCTAGTAAAAACAAATCTTGGAGTAAAGAACCAATTTTTTTTCCAATTATAAAACAAGTTTTTCAAATGAGATTGAAAATAAGAATGTTTCAAGTTAAAGTTATGTCCAAAGAAATTATAAAGAAATGTTTAAATTAGATTTTTTAAAAATTATTTAAATGGATAAGTGAAGGATATGAAAATTGGAATTTCAAAGATAAATAACTATTTAATTTCATTTATATGGTTAGAGGATTTTCAAAGATTTTTAAAATATATTAAAGATTAAGAGTTGGAATTGTTTTGTTGAAAATAAAATGTTATTTCAATATATATATATATATATATATATATATTGAAATCTAAATTAAATTTAATTAAGTTAATAATTGGAATAAATAATTAAAATAAATGAAGATTTTATCTTTAAAGGATGAGACTAATTAAAGATAATTAATTAGCAAAGTAATGAAAGGTTAATTAATCATTTATAATTAAGAATAATTACTTAATGGAGGAATTAAGGGTTAATTAATTAGTGTAATTTATTAAAATATTAATATAATTAATTAACGAGTTAATTAATTAAGGAAAGTAATTATAGGATGGTTAATTATTGTTTATGATTGATTAAGGTTGATTAGTGAAAATAATTAATTAAGGATCATTAATTAATGTAATTAATGGATGTAAATTAAAGATTATTCACTGTAATTGGCTAAGAATAATTAATTTGTGTAAGTAATTTAAGAATAATTACTTTAGGTAGTTGAGGATAATTAAGGGTGATTAATTAATTGATTTGTAATTAATCAATGATTAAGTAAAGAAAATCTTAGTGATTAAAAGATTGGTAATTAATTTATAGATAAAATTAAACTAATTTTGGATGATCCATCTTGCTTATGAATGATTAAATGATGATTAAATGCCTTGAATTGATTGATATCTCTGATATGAAGTGTTTTGTGATATGATATGTTTGGATGGACTATGATAGTGTGGTTATCAATCAATGATGAATTGTTGGGTAAAAAGTGACATCTTGTATTTAAAGTTGAATTGTATTTCACTTGAATAACTTGGGATAGGATGGTATTGACTTCGAAGAGACCGGAGTCGGGTATTAGTAAATACCCAAAACCACTTCAATTCTTTATAGATTGATATGTGAAGTCGATAAACTGGAATGGAATGACTTAAGTGAATTGGACCATTTAATATAGGTTTTGGCACTAAGAAATTGATGTGTGAAATAAGTGGTGTCTATAATAACTTGCAAAGTTGTAAATTGATATAAGCCACCCGGGATTTAAATGAGTTCTATGCATTGGTATTTCATGTTGAATAAGTTTACTCACGCTGGTTTCCAGCCTGACCCGGGTGTTACTTTGATGTAATGCTCGGGTCAGACCGAGTATTACAGATTTTCAGGTAAGGACGTTCTGGAACTCAGGAGGCGAGCTGGAGGGCAGGGACGTATGAAGTATTTTCCGCTGTGATATGTTTGGTATAACTAGGACATGTTTTTTAAAATGTCCAGTTATTAGTAATGATCGTAACTCTGATGTATAAAAATATAAGTATACTGATACAGTTCTTCTTTGTAAACTGTTATTTATGTGATATTATATTTCGATCCGCTGCGAATGTGAGGTTTCTGTGTTTTGGTGTTTCTGTTTCTTCTTTTACTTCTATCTCTTCCTCCTTTTAATAACTATCTGGAATTTTTGGAATCGAAAATTTCGGGTTGTTACATTTAGTATCAGAGCTGAAGGTTAAGCGAGAATCTTGGCTCTGGTGGGAATTACTCATTAAGGAGAGGGTCAATGGTACCCTAGAATGAGTTGAGTACATATATATGTGAGAGCATACTTGTCATTTTCTTAAATAAAGATTTTAAATGATTTTATAAGAATATATTTTGATATATATTGCAGTTTTTCTTTCTAATAAATATTAAGGTGATTGGTTGTTAAATTATTGGAATTAAATTAAGTAGTAATAGAAATACAACCAAATTGAAATTAAACTAAAGATAATTTTGAAATGGATTCAAACTGAAATTTAATCTTGAAGTTGGGGAAGAATTTCAAAATAAGGTAGAATTGGTTTCAAACCAAATAAATAGAATGGTTATTGTGTTTAATAATGGGATGATTGTTTTCCAGTAAACAATAAAATGATTTAAGGATGTAAATTGAAGTGTGTTTTAAACTGTGAAGTTCTGAATTCTAAATTTAAACATTTGAATTGGTTTCAAAATGATAAAGGAAATAATATTATTCAAATTATTTTGAATGTAATCTTATTCTAGAATAAGAAGTTGTTTGTAAATTTTAAAAGAATTTTTTTGAATTAAAACCAAAGGTGGTTTAAATTTTAAATTTGTCTTGGAAGGCCAAGAAGTAAATATGTATATATGTGTGGATACACATAATATCAAAGTTGGATTGAAATAAGTTCTAAATATTGAGTTTTAAATCTGGGATGAGATATGATACCCAAAGTGATAAGTTTTTGAACCTAATAAGTGGGAAGATTATACATGAGAAGTTTAAAATTTGAAATGGAAGTTCAAATTGGGTAGGGTTGATTGGATTAAGTGGATTGACTTTAACCTGGGAAAAAGTTAAATAAGTTGGAATGATCAACCTGATTTGGAAATTTGAAGATGAAATTAAGATTTAACTTGGGAAGTAAAATGGTTGATTGGAATTGAGAATTTGAGTGATCTCAAATTGGGTTTGAGATCCGAAAATTGGAAATGGATGAATGTTTTAAAATAATTTGAATGATACCATCCTGTTGTTATTAATAATCTTTAAACTGTGAATTTAATTTGTTTAAAGAAAAGGGGTATGGTAACATATCCATTATTAAGGTAAAATGGAACCATTTTGGACTTAAGATTTGAATGTTTAAGATAAAACTTCAAATGTTTAGTTTGAAAATTTAGATTTGATGATAAATTGAATTTCAAAGATTTAGTTGTCTAAAAGGGGATTTGAATTATTATTTGAATTATGAAATAGGTTAAAATGGAATTTGGATTCAAAATTTAATGGTTTTAAAGATATAAGTGGATTTGATTTAAAGGATTAAATCAACCTTTAAAAATTTAACTCGAACTTATATAATTCGAGATGGTTTAAATTTGAAATTTGAATTGAATTAGTTCCAAGTTAAATTTGATTTGAATTAATTAGAATTGTGATTGAAGATGAATAAGTTTAAAAATTCAAATGGAGAATTTGAATTGGATTGGTTTGAAATGAAATTGAAGTTGAATAAGTTCAAATTCAAATGAGAATTGGGATTTATTCAAACAGGAATTGAGATGATTTGAAATTGAAGTAGGTTCAATTTGAAGTTAGTCCAAATTGATTTGAATAATTTGGAATTGTAATTAAAGTTGAATAGGTTTAAAATCAAATGGAATTTGATTTGAATTTGGAAAGAAATCGAGATTAATTCAACTCGAATTGGGGATAAATCAAGTTCAAGGGAAATTGAAGTTGCTCAAATTGGAATTAAGTCAATTTAAATGGATGTGGAAATTTAAATTGAATTAATGGGAATGGAGATTGGAAATTAAACAGTTTGGCTCTGGTTATTTTAATATAAAATATTTTAAATCTATTTTCTTAACTATTTACTATACAACTTTTCTTTTTAAGACCCAAGACTATTTTATACTTATTTTACAATTATTTTTGAAGCTATTTAACTATTTTACAACTGTTTTATGAACTAATTACTATTTCTCAACTACTTTATAACTGATTACTATTTTACAAACTATTTTACTATTATTTAAAAATTCTATAGCTATTTGACTATTTTCCAACTATTTTACAATTAATTAACTATTTTACAATATTTTACAAACTAATAATCATTTTTCAACTACTTATCTATTTTTAACTTTTCAAGCTATTTTCTAAAATTAAGATGGATAGCGTTTAAACTGTTTATGATTGAATATCTATTTGATATAAGAATTGTGGTAATAATCCAAATGAGGATTTAAGCAATTGTGGATAAATGGATAGAAATCAAAAGGAGATTGATTTGGTTAATAATCAATAAAGATTAGTATGTAGGATGTACGTATATTATTCTATTCGCATAATGATTTGATCCAGATTCGAGCACAGAATTTCGAAATAGCATATCGATCCAAGTTGGGATTTTTCACTCGATTTTCGATGGCGAACTGGATATGGATTGTTGATTGGTTCTGGATATTCTCTATCACAGTTATGGCTATGCAAGGAGAATGACGGTTTCTGATCAAGAAACCAGATCTGAGTCCACACTAGAAACTCGGGTGGACGATACTAGTTCGGAAGGGAAATTGTGTGATCGAGTAAGCGATCAAATTAATATTGCGTACGGATGATATGTGTACATCATATAGATATGAAATTGATATTGAAGTTTGTGGATAAGAAATGTGAAATGGTTTTTGAAGTGAAAATATATTTTGTGAAATATATGAGGAAATAAAATAGAAATTGGATATTTCTATGGCAGAAATTTACTTTATGAAAATAAGTAATATTATTAATGACTTTATAGAGTAATCAAATTTGAATAATTGATTTGGAATAAACAAAGTTATGTATCTTTGTTATATATAAGATAAATCTTCTCTTGTTGAATCTATTGCCAGAAGAAAATGGATTTTTGGAAATAATTGAAGTATAAAAGGAGTTTTATACGAGTTTGAAATGATCCAAAGTTTTTAAATATTTATATATATATATATATAAAGGATCTTATGAGGATTTGGAAAGTTTTTGGGAACCTTCGGATTTGAAAAGGCTTTTGACTTTTGGGTAAAATCAATATTGAAATTTGGAAAGCCTAGTTTGAGAATTATCGATTTTGGGATAATAGATTTTGTGTAAAGGAGTTTTGTATGAGATCATACTAGGTGTATGATTTGAAAGATACTATATGTATATAGTATAAAGTGTTTTGATGATGGCTTTGGGGAAAAAGGCGCTCCCTTGAAATGAACTTCTCAGGAGTGCCACCGGGTGGTGCTGCCTTGAGCCCCAAGGGGGGTTCTAAAGTTGATCCTGTGAGGAGTCTGGACAAAACTAGTTCCTGGGGATTATGAGTAGTGTACCATCGCGAAAGTCATGTGTGCCGCTGAGAGCCAACAGTCTACGTTTGATTTTATATCGGTAGACCGCGACCTATGGTAACATAGCAAAAGTCGTGTGTGCCGCTGAGAGCCAACAGTCTGCGTTTGATTTTATATTAGTAGACTACGACCTATGTAGGAGTGGAGAATTTTCATTTTAACAGCAAAAATCGTGTGTGCCGTTGAGAGCCAACAGTTACATGGACTTTTGCTGCGATGGAAACGTAACCCTGGAATGTAACTGCGATCTGTTGTGTGTTCCATGGCGTAATAGAGGGGCACGGAGCACCTACAGTTACATGGACTTTTGCTGCGACGGCAACGTAACCCAGGATGTAACTGCGACCATTGATGTGGGTGATGATTTCCAAAGCATTCTCACCAAAAATATTTCCTCTATTTTCAAAATGTTTTCTATATTTTCAGTGAAATTATTTTTTCCAAGTATTTTCACCGGGTGTTGAAAGTGAGTCTGCTAAGTACTTATAGATTTTCAGCCCTACGCCTGATCAACGTAGGACCGAATTTCTATGAGAAAAAGGATGGACTTGTTGAAACATCGAGTTATAAAAGTATTTTTATAAAAACTTTTTTATAATATAATATTAATTTTTAAAGATTTTTAAGATAATGATAAAAGAATAAATAATCTGGTTTTGAGTTATTTTATAAAGTCTATCTTCGTTTCTTTTCGGGGACGAAAAGATTCAAAGGGGGAAGGAATGTGATAACCCAGATTTTTAGGCATCTTCTAATTAGTAATTAACAGGATTAAATTAAAGAATCTGAACTTAAATAAATGTTGAATTTTAAATATTTGGATAAGTATTTATTTTAGTATACTTGTTTAATGATCTTCTTATATAATTTATCTTTTATAAATAAATATGTTTTCTATTTTTATGGATGTTGTTAATGGTCAGTTATGGTTTTAAATAAATATTTATTTATAATAATTTTCAATGGTTATTTGAAATTAAAAAAAATTTAACAACAAGGATAATTTCTTATTTATTATAAATATAAAAAAAATATCTAGCATATAAACATATGATGCATTTAATTTGATCAAAGCATAAGTTATTTATAAATAAATGTTTACTTGAATTCACTTTTGTATATTTGTTAAAATCTAAAAACTTATTTATATAAGATGAATACATTTTATATACATGTAAATATTTCATAAATATATATATAAATTTAAATAAATTAATAAAAGACAAGAATAACACTTGTAAATAATTTAAAATGGGTTGAAGACATTTGTAAAAATAAATGCATATGTGTAAGCTAATTAACACCTAAAAGGGACAAATCTCAACATTTCTTTTTGATAAAAAAATATATGAAAGAAGAAATTGTTTTCACTTTTCAGCTGAATTGTTCTTTTCCCCTTTTCAACTAAAATCTATTTCAAATCAAAAGAAAATTAAGCTTGGAAATTTGAGAAAATGAAACTGGAAAATTCAACAAAGCAGGAAATCAAAGGGAAAGGCAATAACAATATCAAATTTTCAAGTACAACCAGTCAAGACAAATCTAACAACAAGTAACAATGCAAAGATCAACACCAGATGTGAATTTAATAAGCAGGGATCAGATCAATTCAACAACAAAGTAAATAAGGATCAAAGGAAATCAAGCTTGCAGCATCCAGGATTTATTCTCTACTCAAATTTTTACAGGTGAGTAAACAATTTTAAAAACAGTATTAAATCCTAAATTTTTCTGTGTTATCTGAATATTAAAATCATTTGTTAGCCTGAGAATTTGAATTGAAATGGATGTGTGAATATTTAATGACTGTGTAGTTATAAAATAGACTCTGTTGATAAACTATAGGTCCTGATTTCTCTAAAAATCTAAAAATCTCGTCATTTATTCTGATAACCTTTGATTTGTAGATGAAAGATGTTAGGAAACAGGTAACATTCCTCTTAAAAATAATTACAGGAGTTGGACATGAATATTTGGTTCGAAGTTTTTATAATTTACAGTGGAAGTGTAAATTTGGTCAAAAATTTATAAATTTAATTCTAGGAATGGATTGCATGAGTGATGGAAAATCATGATTTTTAATATATAGTTCATGAATTATAGATTGATATTCTTTGGGAATTCCCGAGATGATCATTTTGGGTAATTTCGGTGATAACTGATGATTGGCCGTGCCTAGGTGTTCGACGTTTGAGCTGAAGATGGTCTGAGTGATGGAGAGTTTAGGAAAAATGCTGGTGTACTTACTCGTTGGCCGAGGTGATAGCATTTTGGTGATTTAGGGTTTGGAGGCCGGTCGAGGTGGTCATCATTTAGGAACCTCGTACGGTGGTTAGAGTGGCCCGGAGTGGATCGCGGCTATGGGAATGGAGGCTGGAGGAAGTGTCGAAGCTTCAGCGAAGAAGGCAGGCCATCTCGAGGTCGGAGGTGATGGGAAGGTAGGGATTTCCGGTAGTAATGGTTTCTGCATTTGGTCATGGGTGTTCGTTTTTGCCTCGTTGGTTTTTCATTCAATCTAGGTTTCGTGTGTGATCACGAGAGCGCGTGTGAAGGTCGAGCGTCGCCGTGACGGTCACCAGAGGCAGGAGAAAGTGGTGTACGTACACCACGTGCACGTGTATCCGAGAACAAAGGGGCTGGGGATTGTTAAAGAGTAAATAATGTTGTGCTATGCGTTGTTTTTTTGAGGAGAAAGGGGATTCTCGAGTAAGTCTCGAGGTGACAGCGCATTTGACTCGAAGTTGATGGAGTAGGTGAGTGACTCGAAGAAAACACGGGATCGCTTAGGGTTGGACTTAGGTTTTGTATTGAGGGGTAATCGGTTTCCAGTAAAAACAAATCTTGGAGTAAAGAACCAAGTTTTTTTCCAATTATAAAATAAGTTTTTCAAATGAGATTGAAAATAAGAATGTTTCGAGTTAAAGTTATGTCCAAAGAAATTATAATGAAATGTTTAAATTAGATTTTTAAAAATTTATTTAAACGCATAATTGAAGGATATGAAAATTGGAATTTCAAAGATAAATAACTATTTAATTTCATTTAATATGGCTAGAGGATTTTCAAAGATTTTTAAAATATATTAAAGATTATGGGTTGGAATCGTTTTGTTGAAAATAAAATGTTATTTCAATATATATATATATATATATATATTGAAATCTAAATTAAATTTAATTAAGTTAATAATTGGAATAAATAATTAAAATAAATAAAGAGTTTATCTTTAAAGGATGAGACTAATTAAGGATAATTAATTAGCAAAGTAATGAAAGGTTAATTACTCATTTGTAATTAAGAATAATTACTTAATGGAGGAATTAAGGGTTGATTAATTAGTGTAATTTATTAAAAGATTAATATAATTAATTAACGAGTTAATTAATTAAGGAAAGTAATTATAGGATGGTTAATTACTGTTTATGATTGATTAAGGTTGATTAATGAAAGTAATTAATTAAGGATCATTAATTAATGTAATTAATGGAAGTAAATTAAAGATTACTCACTGTAATTGGCTAAGAATAATTAATTTGTGTAATTAATTTAAGAATAATTACTTTAGGTAATTGAGGATAATTAAGGGTGATTACTTAATTGTTTGTAATTAATCAATGATTAAGTAAAGAAAATCTTAGTGATTAAAAGATTGGTAATTAATTTAGAGATAAAATTAAACTTATTTTGGATGATCCATCTTGCTTATGAATGATTAAATGATGATTAAATGCCTTGAATTGATTAATATCTTTGATATGAAGTGTTTTGTGATATGATATGTTTGGATGCACTATGATAGCGTGGTTATTTATCAATGATGAATTGTTGTGTAAAAAGTGACATCTTATATTTAAAGTTGAATTGTATTTCCCTTGAATAACTTGGGATATGATGGTATTGACTTCGAAGAGTTCGGAGTCGGGTATTAGTAAATTCCGAAACCACTTCGATTCTTTATAGATTGATATATGAAATCGATAAACTTGAATGGAATGACTTAAGTGAATTGGACCATTTAATATAAGTTTTGGCACTAAGAAATTGATGTGTGAAATATGTGGTGTCTATAACAACTTGCGAAGTTGTAAATTGATATAAGCCACCCGAGATTTAAATGAGTTCTATGCATTGGTATTTCATGTTGAATAAGTTTACTCACGCTGGTTTCCAGCCTGACCCGGGTGTTACTTTGATGTAATGCTCGGATCAGACCGAGTATTACAGATTTTCAGGTGAGGATGTTCTGGAGCTCAGAAGGCGAGCTGGAGGGCAGGAACGTATGGAGTATTTTCCGCTGTGATATGTTTGTTATAACTAGGACATGTTGTTTTAAACTGTCCAGTGATTAGTAATGGTTGTAACTCTGATGTATAAAAATATAAGTGTACTGATACAGTTCTTCTTTGTAAACTGTTATTTATGTGATATTCTATTTCGATCTGCTGCGAATGTGAGGTTTCTGTGTTTTGGTGTTTTTGTTTCTTCTGTTACTTCTATCTCTTCGTCTTTTTCATAACTATCTAAATTTTCGAAATCGAAAATTTTGGGTCCTTACACACTTTCTAACTTCCTTCCGCATTTCTTCTTTTTTAAATTTCAAGCTTCTTCTTGCCTCCTTTAGTCACTTCCAATATCAACAAATTTATGCCAAAGTATTACCAAAAGTAAAATAAAGAAAATATCGACAAAATACCATCCAAACCACTTCAAACTCCTCCTCCTTCCTCACATTGCCCATGCCTCCTCTTCCTCCATTTGATCGAGCACTCTTAGCCTTCCCCAAGCCAAGGCGAGCCGTCTAAGTCGAAGCGTTCAAGGAATCATAAGCTTAAAACGTCGAATAGAGAAGCTATTGCCGATTTTCCATTCGCCAAAACCAAACGAAGTGAGAACACCTAATTTATATGTATATATTTGTTTATGATTTTGTGATATGTTTTTTTGGATGTTAATAATGATGTTTGATAAGTATTTGAAAAAGAAAGCAACCACCTTTAAGTCATTTGCAAAAGTTAGTAAGCAAATATGTACATAAATGACACTTATATGACATTGTAATAAAAATATTGTTAAATTTATATGAAAGTTCATATGACATATTATAAAATGTTAAAATGATAATAAATATTGTTCTGGATGTTTATTAGTTGTATACTGAATATATATATGTTGAAACAAGTCACGGATTTACACGACGTATAATCACATGAAATCACTTTTCAAAAGAAATGAAATGTGATATGGAATCATTTATACCTTTAAAAAATGTTCGAAAATATTTTGGAAATGATTCCAAAGTTTTTAAACTTGTTTCGACAAAGTTTTGATATGAATCTCAAAATACGCGAAAAATTTGACGCGTCGCGTAACGGTATTTCGCGTTTTCGCGTCAAAAGTTCAAACGAACATACGAAGTGGAATATAGTTTGGAATTTTTCGGAGTAAAATTTTACAAATCCTTATATTCATATATTTCATAAAAAAAGAAAATCAAGATTTCATCTTGTATATTTTGAAATATGGCAAAATCAATTTTCAAGAAAAATCCCCCTTTTGCACTATGACCATAGTTGGAAATTGATAAAAAAATCATTTTAAAAATATGAAATAAATTCTAAAAATCTTTCATAATGTTTTAAAAGTGATTTAAGTTTAAAAGATGAGTTTCTAAATGATATAAAGTTGTTTTGAAGAATATAGCTTTTAAAGCACTTTTTGCAACACTTTACGCGACTCTTTTCATAATTTTTGAAATAAAGTTTGAAGCTTAACAATTCTTTTCCAAATCCTTAGTAAATATTTTTAAGTAGATAATAAAGCATCTAAAAAGAAATTTTAACAATTTAACATTACTTCAAAGATGGTTAAACATGAAGTTAAGCGATTTAAAAAGAAAATGGGTATGCCGAAACGACTAGTACATTTGTCCCGCCTATGAGATCTAAAAGTGAAAACAAGGCATGTAACTAAGGTTAGGGATGGAGCAAGCAGTGCCCTGAACTTACCGGGCCTTAATTTTCTCTTTTAGACGAGGGGTAGAACATATCGAAAGGAAAGGCCGGATGCTCAACTTGGATTTTATTGAAATAGTCTTCTTGTACTCATTATTAAATCCGAAGAGAGAACTTGTCCTATTCGTGGAATTTAAAAGGTGATCTCACAGTTATTCTGCCTATAGCACTTGTTGAATACGAAAGTTGATTTTGGATAAAAGTAGAATGATTTCTATAATCCTATTTTCTCAAAAGATACTCTTTAAAAATGATTTGAGAAATATTCAAAAAGAGGTTTAAATAATTCCGTATATACTAAAAGAATATTTTGAAAAATATATCTCTCGAAGATATTTTGGTAAAGGAAAATGAATGAATCAAAAAACAATCACCTAACTACATCATTTTTATCGATGATTGGATTTCGATGGAACCGAGGTCGGATTTGGTTGATTCCTATCCGAAAACCATTTCGAACCAGTTTACGTGTTCGAAGAATGAAGATGTTCGAAGACGGATATATTGAGACGAATAATAACGAGGGATTACTTGTTGATTAATTGAGGATAAACCCAATGCACTATACTGTAGCAGTGGTCTCTTTGTTATGAAAAAACTCAAAACCACAAGGGCTTCTCGCCTAGTAATGGCCGAGGAAAGTGCCTTCAGTTTCGTTCAGTCCCAGAACGAACTTGTATGGATGAATGTCTGCCCTTGTATTCCAAATCATAATGAGTGGTTTCTATAAAAGTATATCAGTCGGTGGCAGAGAAGACATATTCTCTTAGCTTAACACCCTTTCCAAAGACATACGAGCTCAGAAAGTTATACGTTTTCAAAAATTAGTTGTGTGAATGTGGAATGACAATGTGGCATACAAAGATGTGATGTGTGTTATGTGAAATGGTAATCGTAGTGTAACGACCCGCAAAATTCGATGATTAAAATGAGTTAAATTAATAAGATTTTTAATTAAATTTAGAAAGAAATAAAAATCTTATAATTTATATTGGAATAAATGTTAGAAATTTAATGTAGCAATTGAAATTAAAATTAACAGTTTAAAATTTAAATTGCAATTAATTGGAAATAAGGTAAATTGTCATACTGGGTTATAAGTTTAATATAAGAAACAAATGGGAATGTTGAAATTGTAAATTATTAATAAAAATTATTAACTAGAATGGAATTCGAATTAATATAATACTGGAAAGTGTTAATTGTTGCACTTGAGTATAAAAATTTAAAATAAGTAATTAAAGGTAAGCATTTAATTAGCCAATGCAATATTATACCGATTGATAGTAACTGCATGTAAATTTAGGCAATAATGTTAATGCAAGGTACACAATACTAATTAGAGTTAATAATAAATGAATGGAAGGAAATTCCAATTAATGAAAATAGTTTTAAATGTTAGGACTTAGTTATAATGCAAATTAAGTAAATAAATGTAAGTATTGTATGAATATATGAATTAATGTCTGATTTAGGGTAATAGAATGAATTCATGTGATGTAAGTAATTATAATAAATAATGAAATTGCAATAAATCTGAATTTAATGTTACGATAATGTAAATTTGGGTAATAATTGGAATAACGTAAATTTTATTCAGTGTTATGATAATTTGTCGATTAGAACATAAACTTAAGTGTAAATTTAAGGAATGGAAATAAAGATGTATTAATGTAAAACTTAATAAATGGAAATTTGAAAGGAAAGATGAAAATTTGAGCGTACGAATGTAATAAAGGGTAAAACAAATGTTATCTTTATTTATTGAATAATAATTGATTTGATAAAAAGGATTGAAGTTAAATCAAGTAAATTTATAATTTCTGAATTTATGAAAATTGAAGTTAAACAATGTAATTGGTAAATTTATGTATGCATTAATTTATAATGGGATGTAAATGGTAAATTAATAATTTATAATGTTGACTTACTACTAAACTAGTGTATAATGAATGGAAATGAAATAAATTAATGTTATGGAACTAATGGTAGCATTTGTTCGAAGCTATAAACTTATAAATGAAAAAAAAAGTTAATGGTATCAATTATTATGTGCTACATATTTATTTAGCCTATTATATTGAATTGGAAATCAAATTTTGCAAATTTACGAGATTAATTACTACGTTGGTTGAAATTAGAAGAAATTGGAAATTTTTAACGCAGTAAAATGTAAATCATGATAATTATACCATAAAATGGAATTGACAGAATAATAAATTGAAAGTAAATTAAATTTAATTTATAATTATTTCATAAAATTGAAGAATTTTTAAATTTTAAATCGACAGTTAAATTTGTTTAAATCAGTGTAAATGATTGGAAAATTAAAAATGATAAGGATTGTCAATTATTGAGTTGAAATTGAAAATTTGATTAAATTGACTAATTTTTAATTTATTTAATTAATACAAAAATAGCCATTTTGGCCATTGACTCGGATTTCGATGAAACCGGTTTCATCGGATCCGTAACAGTGAATTATTATAGAATTTCAAGTTTCGTAGCGATCGAACTTGTCGTTTGATCGTACAGACTCGAAACGCTTTGAAATAAATTAAATTGAAATCAACTGAAACCAATTTGAAAAATATTGATTTTAGCATAACTTCTTCATACGATGAAATTTGGACTTGAAACATGTTCCATCGCGTTTAAAATATTTAAAAATGTCTATTTTGATATACGGATTGATCCATTTTCGTTCCGGAGTCGATTCGGGCTTTTCGGGGCATTATGGTCATTTCAATCCAACACGACTTTTAGCAGTAACCTACGAAAATGATAGAATTGAGCCTCGAAACTAGTTCCATTATATTCAAAAGGCCTTTCTACATTAGGAACGCCAAGCGGCATGCTTCGTTTAGAGTTTGGGCTGTTTTAGACCTCACGTTATAAATATGGCACGCCTAACGAGGAATATTATTATTTTATTCTGGAATCCTAGCCCTAACCCTGGCCGCCGTTTCCTCTTAATTCAATGGCCGAATTTTCATGATCTTCTTCCCTTGATTTCTCCTTATCCGTTCAACGAAATCAAAATCTTCCAAAGGCAAAGTTGCAGAACTCGACGAGCTCTGCACATCCAATGGTTGATTTGTGCCAAAGCATTACGGATTGCTCAAATTTTTGATTTGAGTGCTGCGCGTCTTCATTGATTTTCGCGGTGAACGGAGGCGACGGGCTCATTGGCGTTCGAGGTGGAGGTCGAGGGTTTGAGGCGCACACGTTGGTGGCTTGAGATCGATGTCAGGTGTCGTTGGTGACGTGCTATCGAAGATGGGTGCGTGCGTTTTTGGGTTCGGTTACGGCTGTAATAGGTAGAAGATGAAATAATTTTTTTTTTAATTTATGTGTTAATTACATTAATTTATAGTCATGCTAATAAAATTCATAACGTTTGCATGCGAGGTCCGTTTCACGCGTTGTTTTCTCCGCTGGGATCGTAATAAAATTTCAAACATTTTAACGCTGCTTTGGATGAATTCTGAGACGGTCAAATTTTTAGGTTTAAATTGAATTTAAATTCAATTTAAATTCAAAATTTGAGTGTTTTAACCCACTCACAACTTCTAAAATTTCTTATGTTTGTTAAATGGATTTAGGATGTGATTAGAAATCGATTTATGACTATTTGGCTTATTTTAATCATCATCCCAGTTAAATTTAATCGATTTGAATTAAAGGTTATTTAATTTATTTATTGCATATAAATTTGCCAGTTAAATTTTAATTTAATTCATTTTTGAATATAAACTGCTAGCTGATACCTGTTGCTTATTACCCATTATATATTGATGTTATTGATTGACCTTGATGATTGTTGTGATTAATGGTTGCTGATTTATATGATGGATGAATGGATGTTTTATTTATTATCATCATAGTCTACAAGTTATTTATTGATTTGTCATTATTGATTCGAGATTGCGGTTTGAAATGATATACAACTGCATTTTTGTTTTTAAATTGCGGATTGAAATGATAAATATCCGTATCACTTGACCATAGGGTAGAAAATAATATACAGACACCGTGATCTATATATAAAAATATTTTGAAATGTTTTCTATGGTTTCGGGAAGAAATATACGGTTTAATAAATATTAATTTTTGATATTATATAAATATTATTATACATATATATATTTAAATTATTGAATTTAAGCTATGTATAAATTTGTTTAGTAAAAATAAGCTTAATAATGGAGTTTGATTTTTTTCATATTATATGGTTAAGTACCTCTTTTAAATATTGTATAAATAGAGTTTAATGACTTAAATAAAAATTAAGTTGGAAGATAAATATGAAATTTGTTTGAATTGAATTATTTAAGAATTTTTCTCGAATAAATTGATTAGATATTTTAATAAAACTGAGATTTTAATGGGTATGATTTCATAACTGGATTTTAATTTAGAGTGATTTAAATGAATATCAAGTCGATTTAAATGAATATATCAAGTTAAATAAGTTGAAAGAATATCCAGTTAATTGAAGTTTTAAAAGTTTTTCTTAAATTATATTGGATTTATTTAGTTAACATTTCAAATCTAAATAATAGTAATTAAATTTGATATATATGTGTGTGTGTGTGTGTGTGGAATTATCAATATTTAGTTTTTGAAATGGTGGAATATTTAAAGCTTTGAAATATTTGAAAATTATATTGGTTTATTTGGAAATTTAAAATCCATATTGGAATTGATTTGTAGAGGGGAAGAAGCTATTTTACTATATAAAGTAATTAAATATTTAAACCATTTAAGTGGTGTAGTATGTTTCAAAGTTATGAAATTCAAAGTTTTATGATTTGAAAGACTATATTTCAAGTTTTGGTTTCGAAATATTATAACTTTGAAATGTTATAGTTTTAGAAAGGATATATCTGAAAATGATATCAAATCTGATTTGGGTTTTAAAAAGAGGAAATGATATCTTATTTATATGGATTTGAAATGGATATTATATTCTGGTTTTAAAAGTATAAACTATTTTGATAAGACCGCGGTGTTATAATAACGTTGGGTTGTTAATGAGACCGGGATCGGAAGTTTTCATACTCTCTGCCAACTCAGAGAACCACTTTAACAACCGTGTACGCGGTGGAGATTCCAGAATAAAGTAAGATGGCGGCGGCGTTTCCTTTGAGGTAAATACGTGGACCCGACTCCCTTGAGTTGGCCTAAGGTGGCTAAAACAGGAGCGATTCTCGGGCCAATGAGATAGCACCTTTGATCAGACACATCCCTTCGATATTATACTTTGACTTTTGGATTGATTCGGTGGCCACTTTTGATTTTTTTTTTATTTGAGGGTGTGGCTCGAGGTGGGCAGCAGCTGCGCGCTGCATATTACCACCAGCCCGGATGCGTAATTGGTGTATCTACCCTGGCATTGCCTAGTTATGCCGTGTCACCTACCCTATCGCGCCTTGTACAAGTTTGCTTTTCTCTCGTAGCCCGTGTGGTATCCTCTGGTGGCTTCCCGATCAGGAGGGACTATGATATTGGATGGACTAGTGGGACTATTACGTGTTAAGGGGAATATTGGGTCACTCCTTAACGCTATTTAAAAGTATGTTTATTTTACTATAGACATTATTATAATAGCGAAATATAACTACATAGTAAATAGTTTAACGGATCCTTAGGAGGTGTGAATCCCGAGCATCTCTTAAGTTACTGCACTCACGTTAGACACCGAATAGGAGATGTCAAAACCCGCAAACATCTCCGACACCGTTACACTTATATTTGTTTCAGTTGATTTTACTTACATAAGATCTTTTAGTTCTGACTCAAGTGTTTTGTCTTTTCAATTCGCTCGGGTAAGTCCGAGCATTTCAGGATCGAAGATTTTATTCTGGAGGACGAAGACGAAGTTTTGTAGTGCTATTACCTACAATATTATTCAACTACATCATTTAATTCCGCTGCATTAATTATTATCCTTTGGTATGTGTAACTCTGATATATATTGTATACGAAAAATCAAATGTTTTGTAAAACAGCTTCATGAACTGTATATTTGATTATTATATTTTATCGTTCCGGTGCAAGATTCTGTTTTGTTTTTTTTCTTTCTCCGCTTCTTCTTATTTACCCTATAATAATCCGCCTTTCTATATGGTTTAAGTCTGACATGTGTGGTTTATCGTCGATTTAAAGCGTGCAAAATGGCGAGTCGTTACATATGGTATCAGAGCTTTGGTTTAGCGATAAACCTTAGCTTTGTGGGGTCTGACTCTTTATTAATAGGGTAGTGATACCTTATGGGAGTCGCCGAGTATATATATATGAGAGCGTATTTTTGTTAGTATTGTAAAAAGGTTTTAATATTGTGTTAATCTGTTCCGTTTGTATTTATAAATTCTGGTTGATGCATGTGACGCTATTACATTAATAGGGATTTCTAAACACTTAATAGGACAGACCGACACAATATGTATTTTGAATATAGGTGAATGAAATAATTTTGCCTATTATATTTTCTATATATATAAAATAAATTTTTATAAAGGATATATATATATATATATATATATGGTTTTAAATTATTGGTTGCTAGTAGTGTAATATATGAATATTAGTAAAGTAGAATTTGAAATTAAAATAATGAAAATTGGAAATTTGGAACTTAAGTTCCGGGGTTTTGAAACTTTCTTTTGAATGATTTTGAAATATATTAATAATATTTTAGAAGTATTTTCTGATATAAATATTTCAATATAATTTGAAAGAATTGCTTTAAAGAAACTCTAAAAAGAAATAAGTTGTACACCCCTCTCTGTCACTGGAAAATAATTTCGGTGATGAGTGCATGCATCATCGACATTCGTTTTCGAGTTTCGAAGAGGGAATGCCATTGTAGTAGTTTTACTGCAGATATATTTTGATTAACAAATATAAATTTTAAATTGTTTTAATTATAATTGGATATATAAATTATAAGTATATATTTATGTGTTATTTTAAAATGATTTGAAATTTAACCCGGTATTCTTAAGTTCCAATTAATTAATAGTATTAGTAAGTGTAGTGAAGTGGAATTTAACTAATAATTGAAACATCTAAATGAAATAAGAAATGTAATGCTAATTTATAAATGAGATTAATAGAAAGTTGAAATTGTAACTTATAAGACAAAAGATAAAATTATTGAACATCTAACTGATTAAAAGAAATAAGATAAACTTGTATAACTTTCAATTACATTTTAAAGGCATATATAACTTACCAAAAGATATAAAAAGTTGAAATGTTAATAAGAAATGTAATAGATATTATATAAGAAATAATCTTGAGGTAATGAAAGAAATTAATGAAATTCTTTTATAAATAAGAATTTGATTTTGTAGTTGTTATAAACTTAGGTATAATGGAAAGGGTACTAATTAAATAATTTAAAAGGAAAGTACTATAAATATATGAATAACTAAAAATGAAAATTTGCTAGAAATAAATATAAATTAAAAAGATAAACAATTATATGAATAAAAAGGAGAAATCAAACAACAAGTGTATGAAATGAAATTAATAAGAATGAACTAAATTTTTGTTTGGATTTGTTGTTGTTTTGGTTTATGGTTGTTTGGGTAAGGATACTTTAAAATATTTGGATGTAGGAATAATCTATTTAGTTTCATCTAAGACTGTTGAGTAAATAATGCACTTAGTAGTTTATTCTTTATTATGTACCATTTAAAGTTTTGAATCCGAACAACTATTTGTTTTGTTTGATATGAATGAATGGTTGATTTATATTGATTCTATGTGATGGTTGTATGCTGGTGTTGCAATTGGTTGTTGTTGTATTGGTTTGGTTGGTTGTGACTAAAATAACTCAAATATTTCATTTTATATAATTATTAACTCTTTTAGAGTATATAAGTGAAATACAGGTTATGGAAGCAATTGCTACTGCATTTGGTTTCATAATATAAGCGTTATTGCCCGACAAATAGGTACGTTTTCGGATTTCGGTTTTATAGCGCTATTATATTATTTTCCCGGGTTGGGATATATTGTTTTGGAAAATATATGTTGTATATTGTTATTTTGATATTATATTTTCTCCCGAGCCTCCCCGTACAAAGGAGATTCTGCCGAAATTTTCCGTAAATTTTGGACTTAGAAAATTTTGAAAATATTTTCCAAACTTTATTAATTAAGTACAAAAGGATTTAATGGTTATAAATCAGTATATTTTATTTAAATTAATTAATTTTATAAATTTATTTTTTTATAAATTTAATATTTTAAATAAGATATATTGATTTCTTAATTCTTCTTTTCCTTTCTTTTCCATTTCGGGGACGAAAAATTTTGAGTGGGGGAGAGTGTAATGACCCGTAAAATTCGATGATTAAAATGAGTTAAATTAATAAGATTTTTAATTAAATTTAGAAAGAAATAAAAATCTTATAATTTATATTGGAACGAATGTTAGAAATTTGATGTAGCAATTGAAATTAAAATTAACAATTTAAAATTTATATTGCAATTAATTGGAAATAATGTAAATTATCATACTGGGTTATAAGTTTAATATAAGAAACAAATGGGAATGTTGAAATTGTAAATTATTAATAAAAATTATTAACTAGAATGGAATTCAAATTAATATAATAATGGAAAGTGTTAATTGTTGCACTTGAGTATAAAAATTTAAAATAAGTAATTAAAGGTAAGCATTTAATTAACCAATGCAATAATATATTGATTGATAGTAACTGCATGTAAATTTAGGCAATAATCTTAGTGCAAGGTACACAATACGAATTAGAGTTAATAATAAATGAATGGAAGGAAATTCCAATTAATGAAAATAATTTTAAATGTTAGGACTTAGTTATAATGCAAATTAAGTAAATAAATGTAAGTATTGTATGAATATATGAATTAATGTCTGATTTAGGGTAATAGAATGAATTCATGTGATGTAAGTAATTATAATAAATAATGAAATTGCAATAAATCTGAATTTAATGTTACGATAATGTAAATTTGGATAATAATTGGAATAACGTAAATTTTATTCAGTGTTATGATAATTTGTCGATTAGAACATAAACTTAAGTGTAAATTTAAGGAATGGAAATAAAGATGTATTAATGTAAAACTTAATAAACGGAAATTTGAAAGGAAAGATGAAAATTTGAGCGTACTAATGTAATAAAGGGTAAAACAAATGTTATCTTTATTTATTGAATAATAATTGATTTAATAAAATGGATTGAAGTTAAATCAAGTAAATTTATAATTTCTGAATTTATGGAAATTGAAGTTAAACAATGTAATTGGAAAATTTATGTGTGCATTAATTTATAATGGGATGTAAATGGTAAATTAATAATTTAAAATGTTGACTTTCTACTAAACTAGTGTATAATGAACGGAAATGAATAAATTAATGTTATGGAACTAATGGTAGCATTTGTTGGAAGCAATAAACTTATAAATGAAAAAAAGTTAATGTTATCAATTATTACGTGTTACATATTTATTTAGCCTATTAAACAGAATTGGAAACCAAATTTTGCAAATTTATGAGATTAATTACTACGTTGGTTGAAATTAGATGAAATTGGAAATTTTTAACGCACTAAGATGTAAATCATGATAATTACACCATAAGATGGAATTGAAAGAATTATAAATGGAAAGTAAATTAAATTTAATTATTGGAAATTTAATTCATAATTGTTGAATTTGATGAAATTGAAGAATTTATAAATTTTTAAATCGACAGTTAAATTTGTTTAAATCAGTGTAAATGATTGGAAAATTAAAAATGATAAGGATTGTCAATTATCGAATTGAAATTGAAAATTTGATTAAACTGACTAATTTTTAATTTATTTAATTAATATAAAAATAGCCATTTTGGCCACTGAGTCGGATTTCGACGAACCAGTTCCATCAGATCCGTAACAGTGAATTACTGTAGGATTTCAAGTTTCGTAGCGATCGGACTTGTCGTTTGATCGTACGGACTCGAAACGCCTTCAAATAAATTAAATTGAAATCAAATGAAACCAATTTGAAATTTTTTATTTTAGCATAACTTCTTCATACGATGGAATTTTGATTTGAAACCTGTTCCATCACGTTTAAACTATTTAAAAACGTCTATTTTGATATATGGATTGATCCATTTTCGTTCCGGAGTCGAAACGGGCTTTTCGGGGCATTATGGCCATTTCAATCCAACACGAGTTTTAGCAGTAACCTACAAAAATGATAGAATTGAGCCTCGAAACTAGGTCCATTGTATTCAAAAGGCCTTTTTACATTAGGAACGCCAGGCGGCATGCTTCGTTTAGAGTTTGGGCTGTTTTGGACCTCACGTTATAAATATGGCATGCCTAACGAGAAATATTATTATTTTATTCTCGAACCCTAGCCCTAACCCTGACCGTCGTTTCCTCTTAATTCAATGGCCGAATTTTCATGATCTTCTTCCCTTGATTTCTCCTTATCCGTTCAACGAAATTAAAATCTTCCAAAGGCAAAGTTGTAGAACTCGACGAGCTCTACACATCCAACGGTTGATTCATGCCAAAGCATTACGGATTGGTCAAATTTTTTATTTGAGTGCTGCGCGTCTTCATTGATTTTCGCGGTGAACGGAGGCGGCGGGCTCATTGGCGTTCGAGGTGGAGGTCGAAAGGGTTGAGGCGCATGCGTTGGTGGCTTGAGATCGACATTAGGTGTAGTTGGTGACGTGCGATCGGAGATGGGTGCGTGCGATTTTGGGTTCGGTTACGGCTATAATAGGTAGAAGATGAAATAATTTAAAAAATTTCAATTTATGTGTTAATTACCTTAATTTGTCATCATACTAATAAAATTCATAACTTTTGCATAGGAGGTCCGTTTCACGCGCGGTTTTCTCCGTTGGGATCGTAATAAAATTTCGGACATTTTGACGCCGGTTTGGACGAATTCTGAGACTGTCAAATTTATAGGTTTAAATCGAATTTAAATTCAATTTAAATTCAAAAGGTGAGTGTTTTAACCCACTCACAACTTCTAAAATTTCTTATGTTTGTTAAATGGATTTAGGATGTGATTAGAAAATAATTTATGACTGTTTGGCTTATTTTAATCATTATCCTTGTTAAATTTAATCTATTTGAATTAAATGGTTATTTAATTTATTTATTGCATATAAATTTGCCAGTTAAATTATAATTTAATTTATTTTGAACATAAGCTGTTAGTTGATACCTGTTGTTTATTGCCCATTATATTGATGCTATTGATTGACCTTGATGATGGTTGTGGTTAATGGTTGCTGATTTATATGATGGATGAATGGATGTTTTGTTTATTATCATCATAATCTACAAGTTATTTATTGATTTTTCATTATTGAATCGGGATTGCGGTTTGAAATGATTACAACCGTATTTTTATTTCTAAATTGCAGATTGAAATGATAAATATCCGTATCACTTGACCATAGGGTAGAAAATTATATACAGACACTGTGGTCTATATATAAAAATATTTTGAAATGTTTTCTATTGTTTTGGGAAGAAATATACGGTTTAATAAATATTAATTTTTGATATTATATAAATATTATTATATATATATAGTTATATTATTGAATTTAAGCTATGTATAAATTTGTTTAGTAAAAATAAGCTTAATAATGGAGTTTGATTTTTTCATATTATATGGTTAAGTACCTGTTTAATATATTGTACAAATAGAGTTTAATGACTTAAATAAAAATTAAATTGGAAGATAAATATGAAATTGGTTTGAATTGAATTATTTAAGAATTTTTCTCGAATAAATTGATTTGATATTTTAATAAAATTGAGATTTTAATGGGTATGATTTTATAACTGGATTTTAATTTAGAGTGATTTAAATGTATATCAAGTCGATTTAAATGAATATATCAAGTTAAATAAGTTGCAAGAATATTCAATTATTTGAAGTTTTAAAAGTTTTTCTCAAATTATATTGGATTTATTTAGTTAACATTTCAAATCTAAATAATAGTAATTAAATTTGATATATACGTGAATTACCAAAAATTAGTTTTGAAATGGTGGAATATTAAAGCTTCGAAATATATGAAAATTATATTGGTTTATTTGGAAATTTAAAATCCATATTGGAATTGATTTGTGAAGGGGAAGAAGCTATTTTACTATATAAAGTAATTAAATATTTAAACCATTTAAGTGGTGTAGTATGTTTTAAAGTTATGAAATTCAAAGTTTTATGTTTTGAAAGACTATATTCCAAGTTTTGGTTCTGAAATATTATAACTTTGAAATGTTATAGTTTTAGAAAGGATATATTTTAAAATGATATCAAATTTGATTTGGGTTTTAAAAAGAGGAAATGATGTCTTATTTATATGGATTTGAAATGGATATTATATTCTGGTTTTAAAGGTATATACTATTTTGATAAGACCGCGGTGTTATAATAACGTTGGGTTGTTAATGAGACCGGGATCGAAAGTTGTCATACTCTCTACCGACGCCGAAAACCACTTTAACAACCGTGTACGCGGTGGAGATTCTAGATTGAAGTAGGATGGTGGCGGCGTTTCCTTTGAGGTAAATACGTGGACCCGACTCCCGTGAGTTGGCATAAGGTGGCTAAAACAGGAGCGATTCTCGGGCCAATGAGGTAGCACCTTTGATCGGACACATCCCTTCGATATTATACTTTGACTTTTGGATTGGTTCGGTGGCCACTTTTGATTTTTTTATTTGGGGGTGTGGCTAGAGGTGGGCGGTAACTGCGTGTTATGCGTTGCCACCAGCCCGGATGCGTAATTGGTATATCTACCCAGGCATTGCCTAGTTATGCCGTGTCACCTGCCTTATCGCGCCTTGTACGAGTTTGGTTTTCTCCCATAGCCCGTGTGGTATCCTCTGGTGGCTTCCCGATCAGGAGGGACTATGATATTGGATGGAGTACTGGGACTATTATGTATTAAGGGGAATATTGGATCACTCCTTAACGCTATTTAAGAGTATGTTTATTTTACTATATACATTATTATAATAGAAAAATATTACTATATAGTAAATAGTTTAATGGATCCTTAGGAGGTGTGAATCCCGAGCATCTCTTAAGTTACTGCAATTACAGTATGCCACAAATGATCAAACTCCCGCAATTACAGTAGTCGAGGAAGTAGTAGTTCCGGTACAACCCCAAATTAACTTTGCAACTTTATGCAAGAACTATACCAGCCTTGGTGGTAAACCTTTCAAAGGAACAGAAACCATCATTGAAGTACAAGCTTGGATACACGCGTGTGAAAGAATTTTCAAAGGACTGAATATTGAAGATGAGCAGAAGAGATTCTTAGCTTCTTGGCAACTACAAGATGGAGCTCTAGTTTGGTGGGAATCTTTTACTCAGAATGAGTTAGAAGACGATTTCTCTTGGGAATGATTCAAAGAAGTTCTAGAGGAACAGTATATGCCGAAAGCAGAAAAATCACGTCTTTATCGAAATTTCATGGATTTAAAACAGGAGGAATGTCGTTTAAGGAGTATGCTAACAAGTTTAACGAATTATCTCGTTTTGGGCCTGGATTGATAGATACGCCCCTAAAAAAGAATGAAAAGTTTATTTCTGGAATGAAAAAGAAATACTATGTCAGGATGACTGGGCATGTGAAAGAACCATTTGTAGACTTAATGGACATGGGATACAGATATGAAGCTTTGGATAAGATAGATCCACCTGTAGTACAAGAAAGCAACAACAATTACTAGAAGAAGAGGAAGTTCAATGGCAAGAAGCACTGGGAGGGAAAACCCAAAGGAGGATCTCAGGATAACCGCTTCAAAGATGTCACTTGCTATAATTGCCAACAAAAGGGCCACCTATCAATTCATTGTAGAAAACCCAAAACTCAAGGAAATCAAGGATCAACACCAAGAAGCCGCTTTAATTGTCATCAATCAGGACACCTGATTAAGGATTGTCCCTTAATGAAGAAAGGAGAATAAGCCAAAGTGTATGTGATCAAGGATGAGCCATCAACCTCCAAAGATATGAAGGGTAAAGGAGTGTTGGAAGGTAATATTTTTATCAAATATGTTTTAATTAGAGTATTATTTGATACAGGAGCTTCTCATAATTTTATTTCTAAAACAACTGTAGAAGAATTGGAACTTAAACCTAATATTGTTGACGACCCTATCTATGTAACAAATCCTATAGGAGGTTCCACTAATCTTTGTATGCTCTGCGAAAAAGTCCCAATTTCCTATCCTTCCCATCACTTTCCTTTCGATCTTTTCGTTTTAGATTTTATTGGATTTGAAATTTTACTTGGTATGGATTGGTTAACTAAAAATGAAGCAATTCTAGATTGTTTTAAAAGAAGAGTTGCTGTGAAAACAAAGTTAGGGAAAATCATAGAAATACCTTGTGAAGGTCTAAGTCCAAGAAGGGATAGTTTTTTATGCTTTAGATACATCCCGGACAAGATTAGAAACAATACCCGTTGTTAAAGAATTTACATATGTCTTTAAGGAAGTAAAAAGTTTTCCCCCACACCGAGAAATCGAATTTCGTATCGATTTAGTTCCTGGTGCGATGCCAATTAGACAACAAGATAGAAGGATGGATCCGAAAGAAAGGAATGAGTTGAATAAACAAACCCAAGAGCTATTAAAGAAAGGACTGATAAGACTCAGCCGTTCAAGTTGGGGATCGGCAGTAGTTTTTGTTGCTAAGTCAGATGGATCTTTGAGATTGTGTGTAGACTATCGAGATCTAAATAAGCAAACCATTAAGAACAAGTATCCTCTACCCCGAATAGACGACTTGTTTGACTAGTTACATGAAGCTCGAGTTTTCTCTAAAATGGACCTAGCTACAGGATTCCATCAATTAAGGATCGCAGAAGATTGCATCCATTTAAATGCATTCAAAGGTTCGAATACTTTCTATGAGTGGTTGGTTATGCCTTTTGGGCCGACTAATGCACCTGCTTATTTTGTTGACCTTATGAATAAAGTGTTTAGGGATATGCTAAAGAAATTCGTGTTAGTGTTTATCGATGATATCCTCATCTACTCAAAGACAGAAGAAAAACACGCAAGGCATCTAGAAGCTGTGTTGGAGATATTGAGGAATAATGTGCTAAAAGCCAAATTCTCAAAGTGCCATTTTTGGGAAAAGAAGGTAAGATTCCTTGGACATATAATATCAAGGGATGAAATTTCAGTAGATCCAAGAAAAGTTGCGGCTATTCAAGATTGGAAGCAACCACAAACTCCTAAAGAGATTCATAGCTTCTTAGGGTTGGTAGGATATTACAGAAGATTCGTTCAAGACTTCTCTAAGATTTCCTATCACCTAATGAAGTTGACAATAAAGAATGCTAAATTTATTTGGACTCCTAAGTGTGAAGAAGCATTCCAAGAACTAAAGAAGAGATTGACAACTGCTCCAGTTTTAGCAATTATGAATGGAAATAGTGGATTGACCGTTTATACAGATGCTTGTGGAGAAGGGGTTGGTGCAGTTTTAATGCAAGATGGGAAGTTGATTGTTTACGCCAGTAGACATCTGAAGACACATGAGAAGAATTATGCAACACACGACTTAGAACTATTAGCCGTTGTGATCGCTCTAAAGATATGGAGATATTATTTGCTAGGTAAGAATATTTCATAGTTTATTTCGATAAAACTTTGAATTGACCTTAGTAAATAATATTCCATCTTTTAGGTGAAAAATTCGAACTCTTCACGGACCATAAACCTTTGAAGTATCTTTTCATCCAGAAGGATTTGAACATGAGACAGCAACGCTGGCTAGAATTTCTCGCTTCATATGATCTAGATATTCTATATACACCCGGAAAAGCCAACGTAGTAGCTGATACATTGAGTAGGAGGTTAGCTATTATTTCTTATTTGGTAGTAACTCCAACTCTTCTGGAAAGGATTGCCAATAAACAGGGAGAAGATAAACGGTTTGAGAAATACATTGAAGCGGCTGAAAGAAGAAATTCAAGCTTTAAAATAGATGACCATGGAGTATTGCGGTTAAATGGAAGAATTTGTGTTCCAGATGTTGAAAATCTTAGGCAAGATGTACTAGATGAATGCCACATCGCCAAACTTAGCGTTCATCCGAGGATTCATAAGATGTACAAGGACATGAAGCATACATTTTGGTGGAAAAGTATGAAGAGGGACATATCTATCTATATCAGCCGTTGTGAAAATGGCCAAAGAATCAAAAGTGACCAACAGAAAACTGTAGCATTACTTCAACCTTTGTAGACTCTAGCTTGGAAGTGGGATCAAATATCCATGGATTTCATTGACGGCTTACCCCGAGCAAGGACATGAAATGAAGGCATTTGGGTTATCATAGACCTATTAACCAAAAGTGCACATTTTATTCTAGTTAAGCCAATAAGAACTACAGTAAGCCTTGCAGATATATATAAAGGATATTGTCCGATTGCATGAAGTTCCAAGCAGTATAGTAAGCGATCGTGATCCAATCTTCACTAGTCAGTTTTGGAAAGCACTACAGAGAGCTTTGGGAACCAAGCTGAGTATAAGTACTGCATATCACCCCCAAACTGATGGACAGACGGAAAGAGTTAACCATATTTTGGAAGATCTTTTGAGAGCCTGCATTCTAGACTTTGGAGGCTCGTGGGATAATCATTTACATTTAGTAGAGTTCTCCTATTATAATGGATATCAAGCTAGTATCGGTATGGCTCCGTATGAAGCTTTGTATGGTCGTCTATGTAAATCGCCAGCATGTTGGATAGAAACCGGAGATCGGTTAGTGCTTGGCCCAGATATGATACGAGAAGCTTCAAAGAAAGTTGATATGATTAGAAAGAAGCTAAAAGAAGCCCAAAGTAGATAGAAGAGTTATGCAGACTAAAGGCGTAGAAATCTGTAATTCTCGGTTGGAGATTCGGTCTTTTTGAAAGTCTCTCCAATGAGAGAAGTAGTAAGATTTCGAAGAGCTGAAAAGTTAGCACCTCGATATATTGGACCTTTTCCCATTCTCGAATGAATTGGCCCACTAGCATATCAAGTACAATTGCCTGAAAGATTGCCTGGTGTACGTAATGTTTTTCACATATCACATTTGTGGAAGCATATATATGACCCAAAACAAATCATAGAAACAGCTGCTCAGGATGACTTAGAGATAGAAGCAAACTTAGCAGTTATTAGAAGACCCATTCGAATCGTGGATCAAGATGAGAAACGATTAAGAAGGAAGGCTGTAGCGTTGGTAAAAGTTCAGTGGAGCGGGGATGCTGATGATTGCACATGGGAAACAGAAGATAGAATGAGAAAAGCATATCCCGAGTTTAGGTTCGATGTATAGACTTTATCTATCATTTGAATGTACTCACCGCCTGTGGTGTAATCACTTATTGTATATATATTGCATCTTATTGAATATATATTTCCTTTTGAGCTATTTTCTCCTTATCTAATTTTGAGGACGAAATTCTTTTACGTGGGGGAGAATGTAATGACTCAAAATTCAACCACTTTAAAATATAATATTTAAAGTGATTTTAAATATAAAATAGGTAAGGTTATATGATTCATACAATATTAGATAAGATTTGGAAAGAGAAGTATACACAAAAATAGTAACATTTACTTATATCGACAAAAGTGACAAAATACTGATTTTAGAAAAGTAAGTTTCAAAGGTTAAATAAATTATTTTAATTTATCTATGAGTGTTTATATTTTTAAATGACATTATACAAATTTATTTTTAAATTTGGTTTACATAAATAAATAGCTTAAACAAAACGTCAAAATATGACCATAAAACATTTTGTCAAAAATCAACGTTTTGTTGATTTAAAGTTATCGCAACATTGTTGCACCTTTATGTATACAATTTAATAAATATGATAACATATAAAGATAGTTAACAATTAATTAAACAATGTTACTTTTAATAATCACACTTAGAAAATTCTAGAAAGTAATTAGCAAAAGTAAACTAAAAAAGACAAAACACATGTCACATCAAAAATGACATATTGTTTTGAATGTTTATTAGTTGTATATTGAATATATATGTTGAAACAAGTCACGGATTTACACGACGTATAATTACATGGAAATCACTTTCCAAAAGAAATGAAATGTGATATGGAATCATTTATATCTTTAAAAAATATTCGAAAATACTTTAAAAATGATTCCAAAGTGTTTAAACTTGTTTCGACAAAGTTTGGATATGAATCTCAAAATACGTCAAAAATTTGACGCGTCGTGTAACGGTAGTTCACGTTTTCGCGTCAAAAGTTCAAACAAACATACGAAGTGGAATATAGTTTGAAATTCTTCGAAGTAAGAATTTTACGAATCCTTATATCCATATATGTCATAAAAAAAGAAAATCAAGATTTCATCTTGTATATTTTGAAATATGGCAAAATCAATTTTTAAGAAAAATCCTCTTTTTGCACTAAATGACCATAGTTAGAAATTGATAAAAAATCATTTTAAAAATATGAAATAAATTCTAAAAATATTTCAAAATGTTATAAAAGTGATTTAAGTCGAAAAGATGAATTTCTAAATGATATAAAAGTTGTTTTGAAGAATATAGCTTTTAAGGCACTTTTTGCAACGCTTTTCAATAATTTTTGAAATAAAGTTTGAGGCTTAACAATTCTTTCCCAAATCCTTAGTAAATATTTTTAAGTAGATAATAAAGCATCTAAAAATAAATTTGAAAATTTTAACATTATTTCAAAGATGGTTAAACAAGAAGTTAAGCGATTTAAAAGGAAAATGAGTATGCAGAAACGACTATTACATTTGTCCCGCCTGTGAGATCTAAAAATGAAAACAAGGTGTGTAACTAAGGTTAGAGAAGGAGCAACCAGTGCCCTTAACTTACCTGGCCTAAGTTTTCTCTTTTAGGCGATGGGTGGAACATATCGAAAGGAAAGCCCGGATGCTCAACTTGGATTTTATAGAAATAGTCTACTTATACTCATTATTAAAATCCGAAGAGGGAACTTGTCCTATTCGTGGAATTTAAAAGGTGATCTCACTGTTATTCCGCCTATAGCACTTGTTGAATATGGAAGTTGATTTTGGATAAAAGTAGAATGATTTCCATAATCCTATTTTCTCAAAAGATACTCTTTAAAAATGATTTGAGAAATATTCAAAAAGATGTTTAAATGATTCCGTATTTACTAAAAGAATATTTTGAAAATATATATCTCTCGAAGATATTTTGGTAAAGGAAAATGAATGCATGGAAAAAAAATCACCTATGTACATCATTTTTGTTGATGATTGGATTTCGAAGGAACCGGGGTCGGATTTGGTTGATTCCTATCCGAAAACCACTTCGAACCAGTTTACGTGTTCGAAGAGTGAAGGTGTTTGAAGACAGAGATATTGAGACAAATAATAATAAGGGACTACTTGTTGATGATTGGGGATAAACTCCCGATGCACTATATTGTAGTAGTGGTCTTTTTGTTATGAAATTCTCAAAACCACAAGGGCTTCTCGCCTAGTAGTGGCCGAGGAAAGTGCCTCCGGTTTCGTTCGGTCCCAGAACGAACTTGTATGGATGAATGTCTGACCTTGTATTCCAAATCATAATGAGTGGTTTCTATAAAAGTATATCAATCGGTGGTGGAGAAGACACCTTCTCTTAGCTTAACACCCTTTCCAGAGACATACGAGCTCAGGAAGTTATACGTTTGTAGAAATCAGTCATGTTAATGTGGAATGATAATGTGGCATTCAAAGATGTGATGTGTGCTATGTGAAAAGGTAATCGTAGCCTCGAGCCTCATCAACCGAAAATGACTAAATCAGGGTTAGATGCAGCAAGGCTAAGTGGGTCATACCCAAGTAGGGTATGATCTTCCTTTTCTAGATATATTTCTTCAAGCTATGATGTTCGGGATGTAAATTAATGTGGATGTATGCGAAGAGAGATCTCAGATAAAGGTCGATAATGACTGGAGGTTGACATATTCTGTACTATGTAGTTATAGAGTGTAACGTCACGGGTTTTTCCCGCTCGAAAATCGACATCCATACTTCAAATCGTATTCGAATGCCGTAGATTCGACCGTTGAAATCCGATTCGCCGGAGCTTATAACAACATTAAGTAAATAACACAGTGGAATAAAAAGAATAATACATTGATACACAGCATTGATACAATATCTGATACAACAGAATGATACAATGCATATCAATATACATCAGAGATATGATACAACAAATAGCAGCGGAAAAGAAATAGATAACACAAGCAGTGGATAATCTCCATCTTCAAACGCCAATCCAGAAATAGCTCGAAATCCCATGGATAAGCAAGACAGGTGCGAACCAAAGACTGAACTAGCTCCAGATAAAATCAACTGAACCTAAGTATCTGAAAAACCCAACTCTAGACTGCTCGTGTAGAAAATAATGAGCATCCAAAGTTTATGAAAGGAACAATAAACTCCGGATCAGTCATGGGACTGGTGTGAGCAACAAAAACAGTTTATCTTTAAAAACAATCAACAAGAGAATTTTAAAGTAAATTCGCAGTGCTTTTTGAAAATGTAACTACCATAAGACCTCCCACCACACACACAATGCAAACGCAGACTTGGAGGAGATTTCTTCTTATGATAATCAAACATGCTTAATACGCAGAAAATTTCTTTGATATTATTATTATAAGTGCATAGTGTAGAAAACAATTTCGAAAGTAGAATATAAATCTTAGCCAGCATAGACATTTCGAACTATGCCTACTATTGCTACCATCCAAACAGTGGGGCGCCACCACAAGTGAGTGGCAGGTTCTACAACTAAAACCGTACAAGGCTCGTATTGTTTCTTTGGATTTCCAACAAATGGTCAGGCCAAGGAACTTCCCATTGCCACATGATAACGCCTCTGGAAGGACGTCCCCGAGAACCTAACCGGATCTCTGCCAACACAAGGTCGGGTTACCCCTAACTGGGTAACTACTGACACGAGTATGCCACCTCCCGGTTGTAACAACCTTTAACCGGGGCCCCAACATCAAATCACAAAACAAGATATATATAAGTTTGTGATGTCCACATAAGTAAGTATCTGGGCTCCATACCATGATACCACTTCTATCCAGAAGGAGATGTACATACCCTAAAGGGGCGCTCCCCCTAATAACCTTGCTGCATCTTTCCTGTTTTGACCATTCCGGGGTGTGAGGTTCGACGAAGTCTCGTCCACAAAACTACGCTTTGGTACAAAGCCATGTTTTGGGTCAACAAATGATCAAAGTAATGATCACAAAGATAAATGATCAAACAAATGATCATATCACAAATGATCAAACAATGATCATTTCACAGCAACACTTAGCATGTCACAATACCAAATTGGGAATATATCGCTGATAACCTTCAACTACATAACCTCTGAGCTCGTACGTCTCAGAGAAGGGTGTTAAGCTAAAAGAATAAATCCTCCGCCACCAACAGAAATGTATTTGAAAGAAATCTGCTTTATATCTCAAAATGTAATGTCAGATACACAATCCATACAAGTCTGTTTCGGGCTCGAACAGAACCGAAGGCACTTCCAAAGAAGCCCTTGCAATCCGGATAATCCCTAATCACGTCCGGATTTCCCATCACATATGGAGATCTCTATACCGGGGATCAGCCAGTGCAGAGACAATCGACAAGAAACCCTTTCGTTTTTGAAAATATCCGGTCTTCACCACCGGTCTTCAAATGCTATCCATAACGACGTATCACATATTCGGAATGGGATATATGACACAAAGGTCCTCTCCCGGCTAAACCGAATAGTGAGCGCAACATTTAAAAACATATGGATATGGGATTTCAATTAAGTCACAACTTAATAATTCAAAACTTTATTTTCAAATGGTTTAAACAATTTACTATTTTAAATCTTTTAAACAAAAAGATTAATTTCACCAAATTCACCCAGTTTCACAAATATTCATTTCCAGATTTCAAAACAATTCCATTTCAAATTGATTAATTCACTAAATCTTTAAATTAAAGATTTATCTTATAGACTTCAAACTATTTCCAAATATTCACTTTTAAAAATTTGTTTTCAAATATTCATCAATAACTGGGAAAACTTTTTCAGTTTAAACTTGAAATCTGTTTGATACAATTTGAAATTCATTTCTTTTACGAAAGCTTTTTATCATTTAGAAACAACAATCTTATTTCGGAAAACCCAATTTCATTTATACAAGTTATAACCTTTGGGTTAATTCAAATTCCCAAAAATAATACTTTAAAAATGGTTTTACTCGTATATAACTAGTATAATATCGTTAATCCCTAGTTTCAAGTCATAGAATTCAATTTCAAGTATTGAATTCAAATTTAAATCAAAATATTTAAATTTCAAAACTTAATCAAGTTACTCAAAACAAATTTCATCTTTGGAATTCCATTTCAAAAGCTTTTCACTTTAAACCCAATCTCATTTTCAAACCAATTGAATTTAAATTTTCTATTTAAAAATCGTTTCAAAATCTGTGACTTAAATCGATTTCCTCGTGAAATCCATAATTGTGTGTGTGTAAGTGTGGTCCAGGGGTTTAACACAATAGTGCACCAACATTCAATCATCATCGATTCAAAACACAGAAATATAGTTGATAAGCGATATAAAACTATAACGCTCATCGTCCATTCACAGATTCACAGATAATATACAAATGTAATAAATATACACAGCTCAATCTACAGAACAAAATATCACAAATCAGATAGGAAAATCACTTCAAGGCATTTGATACAATGCAATCATTCATAAGTAAGGTCAAGCATTCAATAAACATTTATAAGCAGGATTAATTTAATTGCTTAATCCTAATTAATTCAATTTATTTCCAATTTAATTAATTACTTATGAATTTATTATCCAATTCTGATTTATTAATTCCAAATCATTTGATATAAATTAATTTATCAAACACTTTAATTAATTAAATTGTTCTTAATCAATCATATTAATTAAATTGACCTTTGAACCAATTATATAATTAATTAACTTCTTAATTAATTGTTTCAATAAATTTACTCTTTAATTTCTTATCATTGAGCAATCATCTCATAATAACAAATCATTAATTACGTATTTATCTTTATCATTAATTTAATCAAAATATCCAAACTTAATTACAATTAGTAATTAACCCCTTAATTTCATTCATTAAGTAATTAACAATTTACAATTTATTTAATTTATTAAATCTAATTTGTTATCAAAATTTATCCCATTAACTTTGTTACTTAATAATTCATAGTTAATTTATCCTTATTAACTAATAACATTTCTTAATTTACTTCTTAATTAATTAAATCCAAATCATTAATTAATATAACTTAAAATTTTAATGAATCATTAAATCTTAATTATCTTTGAGATAAAATCATAATTTTTTTAAATTATTAAAACGAATTGAATTTAAAGCTTTATTTATGTCCACACTAAATTCTAATTCAACTTGAATTTATGTTTTACATTTTCATTCGAACTCAATTTTTTTAAACTTTGGTTTAAAAATTAAATCTGGTTTTAAAATTTCCAGACAAAACAGTCTTCAGGTTTGAAGCATGGAACGTGAATTCGACCCGAGTTTTCCCTGACCCTGCTTCCAGTAAATGACCCGATCCACTCGAGTGCGACGCGAGAAAAACTCTAGTTCCTCCCAGGCAACCAAATACCCAGAACACACAGTGCTCGTGCACGTGTACATCGCCACTGGCAATCTTTCGGCACCACCACTACGTCGAGCAAGTCGACGATCATCCCTAGATCAATTCGCGACCACCTAAACTTCCCCATCACCTTGAATTTGAAATTGAGTTCGAGCTCAATCCTGGAACCCATGAACTGGAAACACCACCAATCCCTGTCAACACATCGCCTTCGAAATTCCGACCACCAGAACGCGCCGCACCTCCGGCTACATCATCGACTACCCTTCCACTTCCATCACCCAAAAATTTGCAGCGTCCGATCCCCTTTAGAGCCCACGAGAGATCGAATAGCATGGCCCCCTTAAAACTAGGGTTGTGAACGAGAAACCCAAACCGCGACCACCTCGATTACTTCTATCGCCATTGACCATTTTTCGTGGCTCCTCTAATCACTCACCTACCTCTCGATCGAACCCCAAACTCTCCGATCAAGTGAATTGGCCGAGACAACCCAATCTACCCAAAATGATCAACACAGCAATACATATCCTACCCATTACAAAAAATATGAATTGAGCTTTAAAAATCCTATTTTTGACTTAGCAAACAGTTTGTAAACTCGAAACAATAATTCGTGATGATCGAAATTATCACTTATGCTAACTTTGTACTGTTCTTATGTTTTTCCCAGAGCAATTCAGTTTTTATTAGCATGAATTAAATTTTACAATCTACTTTATACTTGCCTAAACATGTTTTGTTTATATACTTTGCTCTAACAATCAATGGTTTGAGAAATTATGATTTTTGAAGTAGCTCAGCCTCTTAAAATTTATAAACAGAGCAAATATCCAGATAAAAGAAAATGGCCAGGCTTCATCTTATCAAAATTAAATGAAATGCATATATTTCATACAACAATATACCTAATATTCATCATACACTAGATTTAAACTTAGGTTACTTAGATTATGAAGTTACTCATAGATTCACGGCATTGAATTCAAGAACTGGTTTTAAAACTTAAAGTTGCTCACCTGATCCTGGATAGGGCAGAGAAGAACTTAAGAAAATTTCTTTTTGTGTTTTGAAAACCCAGCTCGATTTTGTTTTTCTGGGTTGTTCTACTTGATGATGAACAGCTTTAGCTTTACTTGCTGTGATATTACTTTTGTTTTGATGCCTTGAATCCTGCTTCCAGGCCTTGATTCTAGTTTTAGTTGTAACTGAAGCTTTGTTTTGATAAGCTTGAACTAAAATGGAAAGGCTGGGATAAATAGAAAAGGAAGTTGACAGGAAACTTATTTTATTCAACTGCAGTGATAGTACTTGTGATATATCTTTGCTTGTACAGGGAATGTGATTTTTTTTTATCAACAAGATCTCGGCTGAGATGATGTTGCTAGAGTCCTTTGTGTTCAAGTTCATACTATTTTTAAATGCATATGCAGTTTTGTTTTCTATTTTAAGTGTACTAAAGATTTTTGTCTTTGAAATACTTGTTTATGTTTTAAAAGATTTGTTTGTACAGTTTGTTTATGCTTGCCTACACTTGCATTCTTTTGTTTACTTCAGCTTTGTCTACTTCTTTACTTTGCTTTTACTGGCTTCCAGGTTGTAGCTTGCCTTGCATTTTCCTTGCATTGAAGTTATCATCTCGGCTGAGATATCTGCATTTATTATATTTGACTTCTTTTGCATTTGAATATGAAGTTTTGTTTGTATATGCAGGTTTTCTTTTACATATTTATGTCTTTGAAGATGTTTTGCATAACCACATAGTGGTGACATACAAGATCCCTTTACTTACTTCTGATTTTATACTTCATGTATATACATATAAAGCTACTATAATTATTGTTATAAAAATAACTCCTTATTGTTTTAAAATAATTTACAAAAGAAACCGTTTTCTTATTAATAAATAACACAAACCATTTGACTTTGGAAAAACTCCAATCGATTTTCATTTAATTTCACAATTTTAAATCAAAAGTAAATTTAATTATCAATTTAAAATAAATTAAAATTCGGGATCGTTACATAGGGATAGGTCGGTCTTGTGTTGGTAGAGGAGCTTTATGATGGTTCCTCGGGGCATCCATCTAGAGGTGTACCCACCCCTTCACCTGGTCATTTGTATGGAAAGCCATTCTCCAATAAGAACTTGCGGTTTTGTTTGTAGAACCTAATATGCTGAAAATTAATAATGGTAACAATTTCGGTTAAGATTAATAAGTTTATTTGCAAATGTTTTCGAAGAATGTCATTAAAAATAATAACCGTAAATTTTGCGTAATAAAGAGTTTTGGTTGTCATAAGGTGAAAACCTGTTCCGTGTTTATGTACAGTGTGGTCTTATGAGATACCTTTTTGTTTTCAAAAATATCGTACTTTGAGTTCTCACACCAGTCCCATGACTGACCCAGAGTTTATTTTCTCTTTAAACTATGGGTGCCCTATTTTTCGGGCAATCGTGTAGTCGGGATAACTTAAGAGCATTTTGGAGCATGCCAGGTAGCATTTTGGACAAATCTTTTGGAGCTATGAAGCTGAAGTACCTTATGTAGTTATCTACCCATTTTTCGCTGTGTTATGTAGTATGTAATTCTAGCATATGTACGGATAGACAGTTATAACTATACTGCTAGATTTGTATTTGACTCTGATCATTATGTATAATTATAAATGTTGAATTTGATGTGAGATTCTATTATTCTGTTACCTTCTATCTTTATTTTCTTTACACCCATGATAATCTGCCTCCCCAGCACTTGGATTTATGGCATGTGAATACCGTTGATGTATTAGTGTCGATTTCTGAGGTTCAAGGAGACGGGTCATCACAAATGATGTCGTACATGATGTAAGAGAGGATATGATATTTTAAAAATGAGAAAATAAGGAAAGTATCCAAATAAGGAAATCATTAACCCTTAAGCTTATGTGACATAAAGTAAACACGATGTGTTTAATTAAAGATATTAGTATTTTGAGGGGTTTTGTCTTTCCTCATCATATTCCTAAGCCTACATAAGGAAGGGTACACCCTTAGGGATAAATCACAAAAATTACAAAGATTTAAGTTAGAAATCAACGGCTTCTTCATCTCTTTCTTTCTCATGTTCTAAAAAGAAATAGTTGTTAATCAACTCCAAATCACTTCAAACATTTCTACTAGGCTTAGTAAAATATTAGAAAACCTTCCACCTTGCCAAAAGTTGAAGAAGTGGAGCCATGCTTCTCTACTATGTGATGGTCGTGAGCTATATGGAGGTTGGGAAGGCAAAGAGGCAAGGAGAAGCAAAGGAAAGGAGGAAGGAAGAAGGTGGTTGCAAGTGTGGTTAGGCTTGTATTCTTGAATCATGGTTATAGTTGATTAAAGGTGGATTAACAATTCACTTTGAATGAAAATATAACACACATATATGTTATGTTTATTGTATATATGTTGTTTGAATTATTGTTAACTATGTTAAAACATTGGTAGAATTCTTACCATAAAAGTAAGTGACATATGTGATCCATGAAAAAGGACTTGGAAAAACATGGAATGGACTTGAATGGACATATATGACATGTGACTAGACCTTGAACAAAGCACATAGGTTATAGATGGACTTTGGTTTAGACCAGACTTGGATTTGAAAGTGCACTAATAGTGATAGTCGCTATAGATGCAGTTTTGAATTACCGTGTTTTTGGCAATTGCTATGGAACTTTATAGAGAGATCCTATCACGTAAGGGATTTCCAACCCATGAAAATTGACATCTATACGTCCACTACATATAATGTTAAGCAATCGAGTGCTGGCCAGTTCATTAGGGATGAAGAAGAAAAGTTAGAGGTAGACGAAAAGAGAAACAACAACATAAAATCTTACATTAACAGTGGAACAATATATAACAGATAATAACATGTCTTTATACAAAAAAAATCTAACTATGACTTATACATTACATCATCAGAGTACAACAAATTAATAACTCAATACTGGACGGTTATAATAACTTATCCTCACTAGTGTTGACTATACAACCTACAATACACAGTGGAATATAATCAAGTACGGGTAATACGTTTTCGTCATCCAACTCATATCCCGAGCTCCATAGCATCCTAACCTAAATCTGTAATACTCGGTCTGAACAGAGCATTATAATAAAATAATATCCGAGTCAGTCTAGAAAACCAGCATGAGAATACACATCCAATTTGAATTATTACTGTTATCAAAATCCTTTGGGAAACAAAGGTATCTCGTAAGACCACGTCACACATAAACACAATGAATTTTTACTTTACGATAACCAAAACATTTTATATCATCTAATATTATAATAATGTCCAAGTACAAATACTTATTCAAATAGCCAAAATTGTTACATTATTAAATTCAAGCATACTAGGCTCTATAACCAAAACCGTAAGGGCACGTACTGGAGAATGGATTCCATACAATGATTAGGCACTGGAATACCACCTATCACAGTACACTTTTAGAAAAATGTATCGAGGACCTCGCCAGGATCCACTACAACACAAGACCGACCCTATCCCTAACCTAGATAGAACTAAATATGTTACCACGTCGGGTGTTCCCACCCTTATCGAGAGCTCTTTTTCCACCACCGTATCCATAATTTATAATATATCCAAGGGTATCTAGAATGGTGATAACATACTCTAATTATGTGCAACCCACTTAGCCTTGCTGCATCTCCCTTGATTTTCAGTCATTCCGGTTGAAAAGGCTCGAGGCTACGATTACATTTTTAAGGAATTTTCACTTAGAATGCACATTGTCCTTTAATGAAAATGTGCTGAATGCATTCATCCATACGAGTCTATTCTGGGTTTGAATGAAACCAAAGGCACTATTCCTACAACATCCATTTTGGAATCATCCTTAGGATTAGTAGCGACTAGCCCTTGCACTTCAATACTCTGTCTTCGATTCCATGCTCTTGTCTTCACTTCGAAATGTATTCGTTGGATCGAAGTGGTTTTCGGGTAACTTATTTGATCCTAGTCCCTTCGAAACAATGTTCGATATTTTCGGTAAATTTTATCCCAGTTCTTTAGGAAATAAACAGAAGAAAATAAGATAGGAGATCATCACTAGTGGACGGATTCCTTATCATCATCCTAGAAGAACGAAACGAGTTTATATGTACAATATAGCACCTTCGACGGTAACTGTACCATATAATCCCCGTGTTCCCCATAGATATTTCCAAAGTTATGTTTTTGGTTCAGATTTGATAGTCGGTTATTTAGCTATCAAATAAACAATTATTCAACCAAAGAGTTTATTTTCCATTAGAAACATTAAGTCTCATTTAATTAAAATTTTAATGAACTAATTCTCCTTATCAAAAGGCATATACTTATCTTATCGGAGTAAGTACGTTCACTAACTATACTTTTCAAAAATATTTAAAAACTTTCAAAAATAAATATGGAAAGCACCATGCGGTATCAACCATGGCTTTGCAGCTCGATGATTTACATCTCTATCCCAGAGAAATCCAAACTTAATTGTTGGCTCTCCCTACCTCCCAATTTCACCATGAAAGTATACTATTACTTTCCGAAAACTTTATTTAATAATAAAATTTACTTTTAAAAAGTAGATAATTACATAACTTTGAAACAATAATCAATTCCGATTTACTAATAAAATTCTAATCGATTTACAAGACTTGTTTATAAACTTATAATTCTTTTTGACAACTTAAAAATATTTAAATTAATAATTTTTTGTAATATTTTTACACTAAAAAACATTTTAAAATTACCTACTTTAATAATTAAAAGTTCACCCTTTAAAATAGACCCAATTTCTCGAAAAATATATTATTTAATTCCACTATAACCATTCTAATATTTATAAATCCCTCTGGATTTATCACCAATCGATTTATGTCCCCAATTTCATAAATCCCTTCTTCACATTTCCAAATGTAAAATATATCTTTTCTTTTTAAACCGATTTACCCATCTCATTATAAATTCTCACCGTGAATTTATATCCTCAATTTATCAAATAATAATCGTTTCACTCTATCTATAAACATTGTTTATAAATCCCATAATCTCATTTCTAGTTTATAACGGTTTCACCTTATTTAACTCCATTTATAAATCGATTTCTAAATTAAATTCCATTTATAATTCAATTTCTAAAACAAACCAAACTATATTCCAAAAACCAACCAAATCTCGATTCTACATCCATTTTGTAATTTAGAAATCTTATTTAAGATCCAGTATACCCAATTTATATTTATTTCCAAATACCCTTCTATTCTCCCAATCTATTTAAAATCTTGATTTTTAAAACCTTTCATATTTAAACAAGTACCACTTAGGAATTATTATTTAAAATCCTTTATATACATTATTCCAAAATCCCTATTTATAATATTCCAAGAAGTTAGGTACAAATTCCAAACCATATATTTTATCCAATTAATTAATCCAAAAATCTATATAAATATTTTACTTCAAAATCGCTTTCCAATTTATTTTCAAATTCAAAACATATGTTTATGGTATTTAAAAAATACCAACATCTAGACCAGTGCTACTATATCATCTAATAAATTCAATCACACAATAGTCTACCATAGATTTTTCAGACAAATCATATATCACTATATATGAAATTAAATTCAACATTTTTGAGGAATCCAGTTGGATCCATCCAACCTATTCCCTGCAACCACAGATGTTAATACAACATAAAAATACCAATTTCGCTTCAAGGCGGGATATCGTGGTATATAGGGTCATCCGCTATTATGCGGGGCGCATAGGGTCTCATCCGCTAAAATATACGGGAACGACAATCCAACTACTAATGTATATAATACTATATATAATATCACATTCAACTGATAATAATTTTTCAATTCAACCAATCAATAAATAGATAAATTTTAACTATTTAAAATAAACTAATTATCCAAGATGAGTGAATTTTTAGTCATTTTGATTGGGAGCTCCAAATTTTCCCAATCCAGTCCCATAGCATAGACGTCGACAATACGAGCGCATCACGAATGACGGCGTCTCGATCGGGCCTTGAATGAGCAAGTTATGGCTTTTATGAGTTAAGTGATTTAAATTTTATAGTTAAATACACTAATCCTGTCTTATCTCTTAATTACTGTTTAAACCAAGACTTCCCCTAATCAATCTATCTTTCTACTTCTATCTGCTCTGCAATAACCATGGCCGACCCCTTTCTTCTTTCCCCTTATTCATTTCTTTTATTTCCTTTTTGGAAAAAATAGCTGGCCCAAGCCCAATACAAGAAAAAGGCAGGGCTCCTTCTCCTCCCCCCCTTGATACAGTATGCACATAATGTCAGTGCACCAAAACCCGACAATAGCCGAGCCTATCACCATCCTCCCTCACTCATTCTTCCATTAAACCCCATCAGAATTTCACGGAGCGACTCACCATCGAAATTTCCACCATCTTATATCAAAATCACTAAGCTCGCACCCACCATGTGAATCGCGACACTTGTTACAGTGATCGCTCCCTGTCAGTTCGCAACCCATCACAAGGCATCGCACCCCTCCAAATCACAGCCACGCGTGCTTCCACTTCCTGTGAAGCCAACTCCAAACTTCGCTCGGCCTTTCGATGATCAAAGCCCCAAAAACCCTAACCCAAGCTTCGAAACTCGACCACCACCAATTGTCGTGCCCTCCCAATCTCGACCGCACCTTATAATTTCCATATCAAATCAATGCTTGCACAAAAATACAATTTTTGAAGTTGGTTTGAAATTTTTTCATGAAATAATGTGAGAGATTTTGATTTTTAAATTTTGATTTTCCTTTTTCTTTGTTTACTGTTGGGCTCGGCTGTACATTTTTAAGAGGAGGAAGAGTATAAAGAAGGGATAGGTCAGATACATATAGGCTGACTTGAAATGAAAGACAAGAGCCAGAAAAGAAGGGTTGATTAGACAATATATTAATTTAGATTCCAAAATATCTCGATTTACACAACCAAAATCTCGAACCCCTATAAAGCATGCCGCCAGGCGTTATACCTCTATTTCAAACTCAATGGAAAAAGTTTTGAGTCCTAGTTCGATCGTATGTAGAAGATAGTTTTTAAATCCAATTATCATATTGAATTTTCGATATTAACTTCAACGCGTTTATATCCCGTACGACCAAATGATAACTCGAAATGCTACAAAATATGATCAAAATCCAAGTCTGTGCCTCAAAGGCTATTTTCACTTGTTAATTTAACCGAGTTATTTTTAAAATCGAACAGACCCCTTTAATTTCAATTTAAAAGTTCTGTTACTTTCATTCCTATTATTATAAATATAATAAGCCTTTAAATTATTTTTATCAAGCTAAAAACTCAATGTTCAATTATTTGAGCAAATTTGAATTATTAAATTTAACAATTAAATTACCCTATAAATTATTAGATTTGAAATTCAAGTTAAAAATTAACTTTTAAATATTTAAAATTAATTAAATATTCCAAATTCAAATAACCAAAATTCTAGGTCTTTACAGATCCTTAAAGGTCTCTCGTTATATTTATATTGTTCTATATGTATGTTTATTGCTATCAAAATTTTAAATTGTAAAAGGTTAAGTAACATCTCGAAAATGTCCAAAATATCACGAACTACCCCGTTTAGACTTATTTTTTGGACTTAAAAGGTTTGAAAAGATATTTAGATTTAAGTATTTTTTTATTCTTTTTACAAGTGGTTACTAACTATTTTTAGAGAATTTTGAACGTGGTTTGAGATCTTTATGATTTTTAATAATTATTTATGAATTTTGAAAACATTTCTTTTCAAGTTTTTAATGATTTTTCAAACATTTTATTTTCAAGTAATATTTTAAATAAATGTTTTAAAATCTATTGTAAGTATTTTGAAGTATAAATATCTTATATAAATACCTTAGAAAATATCTTATCTTGTGAAAATATCTTATGCTAATATCTTACCTTTTGAATTGTTTTATTAATTATCCATTTTTAAATTATATATCAAAGGTTTAAAAAGTGGTTAGTAATTGCTAAATGGCTAAATGATTAATTGTTTGATTACTTATTTGAAAATTAATTGAGTAGGCTTAATACTAAAAGCCAATGAAGTAAGGCTTATCTATTTGTGAGAGTTAAGATCGATGTTAAGTAGGGACGGAGCAGTAGAGCTCTAACCTATTAGGCTTCCCTCTTGATCGAGGAATGGTAAGTTGAAAAATATTGAAAACATGTTAATCATCCCTCTTGTGAGATTCAAGAATAAAGTGTCTAGGCAAAGGTTGATGCAACCAGTGCTCAAACATACCTAGCATCACTCTTGGGCAAGGAATAGTTGAGTTGGAATGTCAAAAATGAGTTAAGTGTACCAATCGTGATTTCTATGAGAATTCATCTTTAGAACTTGATAGTTAACTTGTTAAATGTTGAACTTGACTGAATATGAACTTAGATCTTTAACAAAATGTTTCAAAGATAATACAAGTATGGAATGGTTTTGGGTTTGTTGTGTTAATGTGTTAATACATTCGTCTTTAGCCCTTTTTATGGACGAAAATAGATCTTTAAATGAATGATTTAAAGATAAGCACAAGAAAAATTGTCTTGGGTTTGTAGTGACAATGTTTAAGTAGCATTAGTCTTAAACCATTTTGAATGGATTTGCGAAAGTACTTGGATCCTTAAAATGGATATTTCGAAGGAAATTATAAGTTTAGAATCTTTTGAAAAAAGATAAAAGTTTATTGGGTAGAAGAAGTTTTACTAAAAAAGAATTTCTAATTAATAAAATAATTAATTAAATAAAGGGGATCAAGAGTTGCATAAGTAGCTTAATCAAACTTTGTGTGGCTTGATCGTGTTTTGACTTGATAATGTTTTGTATGTTCATTTGTTTATGGAAAGTATACGAGACTTGGTTTCCATTTACAAACATCTACCTTGTACCAAATAGTCGATTAGTGTACTATCAAAATTGTCCAAATATAACTTTAGGTATATTTAGAAGAAATACGAGTTTTATATGTTATAGTTACCTTTAGAGATGCTATATGCTATATTGTACATATAAACTCATCTTGCTCTTCTAGGACAAACGATAAGGAAATTTGTCCGCCTAAACTGTTAGAAAGAGATCTTTGCTCTTATGTGTTTTCTATTTGTTTCTAAAAGAACCGAGTTAAGTTTACCAAAAATTCATCGATTAGTTTTGAATAGTCCGAGGATCGGTAAGTGTTTTACTTATTGAATACCACTTCAAAACTTATGTACGAGTTCTATATTTTGGAAGTTGTTGTGAAGTGGAATGTTATAGAGTTGAACATGCAATCCTTAGAATAAGTCCAAGGGGGAGGTCTGCGTTAATATTTCAAACAATGCTGTCGTGTAGGACTGTTTTTCTTAAGGAGTATTCCAAGAGAGAGGACATCGTTAGCATTCATCAGAAGACATATGCTAGGAACCTATGTAGAGGTCCAATATCTATTCAAGATGCTCAAATCCATGTAGTGATTCATGATCTGTTCGAGATAAAAGAATTCAATTGGGGATTCATGTGTTGTTCGAGTGATGAAGACTCGATTGAAATATGCCGAATGTAGCCTTATCATCGAAAATGACTAAAAATAGAGAAGGTTGCATAATATCGAGTTTACTTTAATCAAGAGGGTATATCAACTCCATATCTAAATATAATTATCGATATGTTGTGTGTAGGAGTTGTTGATACTTAGTACCACGCAGTTCACCATTGGGCCTGTTGTGTTTACCTTAGAGTATATCCTATCTAGAGATATATGATGCTCGAAGTGATGTTTTTGATCCTTATCATGGAGATCCACTTCAGTTTACTAAAGGCATTTCAATGAAAAACAATCCATATACGAACGCGCCTTTGCGGGATTTATTGTATGCGTATTATTGTTGTAGCATTCACACAATAACTAAATTATATGACTTATGTGCTACACTCTTGACATTATCTATCATATCACACTATATGTAAAACTAAATGAATGGTTGGTTTCTTTGGGGGAAAAGCCATTATGGGAATCCATACAGTCTCAATGGCTACCGTTACTTCACTAAATTTCTTGAATTTATCACGATGGTTTTCCAAACTGATCTGGGTGTTATTTTCTTATAATGCTCGGATCGGCCACGTGTACGTTTCTAGATTTATCCGTAGAGGCTTTGGAGCTTATGGAGAAGAGTTAAGGTTCTAACTACCGTAATATTTATTTCCACTACATTACTTGGTGTGTATATATTAGCATTTGTTAGGACATCTTGTTAAAACTGTCCCAACTGATTACTGTAACTTTAAAAAACATTACATCTTAAAATGATAGTTTATATTGTCTTTTGATATTATATATGATCATTTCATTGTGAGATTCTGATATTGCGATCCTTCTTCCTTGTTTTATTTCATTTTCTTTTAATTCACCATAACAACTCATCTCTACAGCACTTGAGTGTTTGGCACATGAATACCATGGATCTATTAGTATTGACATTTGGAGGTTAAAAAGACGAGTCATTACACTTGGTATCAGAGCTTAAGGTTAAGTGAGAACCTTGGTTTTGGTTGCATATGGCTCATTAGAGATAGGGTAAGCGACACTCTAGAATGAGGTGAGAGTATTATACATATGAGAATGTATTTACTAGTACTACAAAAATGTTTTATATTGTGTTAATTAGTCTGTTGAATAGTTTATGAATTCTGGTCAATGTGCTTAATCAACCTTATCAATAGGTTTCTAAACACGTAAACAAGGAAAACTAACATGGAATTTTTTTTGAAATAGGTAAATGAAATAATTTTACCTAGGATTAAAATTTACATAAATGTATACTATTTTCGTAAATTTGTATAGTTATTTATAATAGTTTTTTTGTTAGGAAATGATAATATTCAATAATTATCATTTATTGTTTCATCAGTTGTTCTCCACCGCTTTAAAAATGGTAAACTTCAATTATTATCATTTATTGTTGATTAGTTGCGCTCCACCATTTAATGAGCATCTACTATAGTTGTTGATTTATAAAAATATTACCTTCTTACAATAAGCACTGGGCAGATTGTAATTTATAGGAACATTAAATTTACGAACAACTTACGAATTGAGTTTTATGGTTGACTAAAAGGTATTTGATGGTAAAGTTGGGTTAGAATTGAATAGTACCAAGAGCTATTTATTATAATCTAAATAATGATATAGATTTGTGAAAGGATTGGATAAGAGGACAACTGCATATAAACATGGTTTGTAAACAAAAAGGATTTAAATAGAGAATTTTAGGACTTAAATCTCGGTATCTTCGAAAATTAAGATTTTGGAGAAAATAATAGTAGTATTATTTGAAAGTAAGTATTTGGGCATTTAGTTTATGAAAGTGAGATCATGATAGTTAGTAACATTTGCGAAGTATTTGATACCATTTTGAAATGATTTTGGTTTAGTCCGAAAGCCATGAGTTGGATGTATTGAACTCACTCATGTCGCTTGAAAATAATTCTGGTGATGACTTCAACATCGTCGGCATTCATTTTTGCATTTCTAAGTGTGGGATACTACAAAGTTGCTTTGATAAAATAGATTTTGATTTAATCCCAAAGTAATATTTGATATACAAAAGTTATGAGTATATATTATTTCAAAATGATTTGAAATGAAAACCGGTGTTTAATCCTAAAGTTTTCTTATTAAGATATTTCATAAACACATGTAGCTTATGCATTAGAAAAGTATGGATGTGCATCATGATATGATATGTTGTGGGTAGTCTTTATTTGTTAAAATGAAACGGAATTTTCCGATGATTTTGGATAGTCGGGAACTTCTAAATCGTTATAAAACTTGTAGTTAAGTGTTTTTTAAGGTGTAAAGTTAAGTTTATTTCTAACACATAAACTAAAAAGGTAGTAAGTTAAAAATAAGTTCAAATTTGTTGAACATACTTGTTAATTAAAACAAATTTGGTGTTTGTATATACACTTAAGATGTAATGGAGTATTGTATGGGTATAAAATTAAGTTATAAAATAATGATAAGCTTGAAGTTTTGATTTATGAAATAAGGCATAAATAATTTAGTATTGAAGAGATATACTTATTGGATGAAATGAAGTGATAAAGGAATTGGTGTAGTTAAGAAACCGATCGGATAAATATGTAAGTTGTACATTGATCGTTTTATTCGCATAAGTGTTCTTGATCCAGTGTTCGGGTACATATTTTCGAGGTGGTTTACACTGGTCCGAACAAGGATTTTTCACTCGATTCTTGACAACGAACACTTGATACAGATTCTTGATATGATCCTGATTCTATCATAGTATATAACTATGTAGGGATAATTGGAGTTTGTAATCAAGGAACCTGATCAGAGTCCACACTAGAGAGGTCGGGTGGACTATACTAGTTTGGAAGTGAAAATTTATGTGATCGAGCAAGTGATTAGATCGAATATTGCATATGGATGGTCCGTTGTGCATCATACGGCCTTTGGTATGTTTGTATACTATATTTATTGTCTTAGGGAGAGTTTAAAGAATAGCTCTTTGATTTGTTCTTGGATGGCATGAATAATCATCTGACTAATAACCTGAGGCTATTAAGTAGAGGATACGCTAAGTAGATTGATTTTCATCCTTGTGCAATGGGAGGGTTTGGACTTGAGCAAACCATGAGTTTTTTGCTAATGATAGTGAGGCCATTAAGTATCGAGGTGTGATTTTTTTTCTTTGGTTACTCATGTTGAATTTGGAGGATGAAGTATTCTAAGTAAGGGATAATGTAACGATCTAGAATTTCAGACACTTCATATTTAAATATATGAATTATTTAATGTTTGTATGTTTCATTAATGTTATTAAAATGATTTAATGAGCTTTTAAACCTCTTTTAAATCATAAATAATGATGTTAAACTTGTTTTGGAAAAATGTTTACAAAATATATTCTTTGAAAAAATAATGACAATGTGACCGAAAATCGTTTTATCGATAACAACTTTTTTCTCAACAAAAGTTGTTCAAACAATTTGTGAATGTCTAATTAATCATTATGGAGATAATTAGTTACTAAAAATATTTTCATGTTTATGGCTAGCTAGATGGGATGATGTTATGCATGATGTAATAGAGGATAAGATATTTTAAAAGTGAGCAAAAAAGGAAAGTAAGAAAATAAAGAAATACTTAACCCTTAAGCTTATGTGGCAAAAAGTAGACGTGATGTGTGTAATTAATGATATTATGGTTTTGAAGGGTTTTGGTCTTTCCCCATCACATTCCCAAGGCTACACAAGGAAGGGTACATCCTTAGGAATAAATCACAAAAATTATAAAGCTTTAAGTTATAAAATTAACGGCTTCTTCATCTCTTCCTTTCTCATGTTCTTAAAACAAAGAGTTTCTAATCAACTCCAAATCAATTCAATCTTTTCCACAAGGCTTAGTACAATATTATAAAATCTTCCACCATGCCAAAAATTGAAGAAGTGGAGCAATGCTTCTCCACCATGGGACGACCGTGAGCTATGGATGTTGGGAAGTCAAAGAGGCAAGTTAAAGCAAAGGAAATGAGGAAGGAAGGAGGTGGTTGAAGTGGGGCTAGGATACGGTTCTTGGATCTTGGTTATAGTTAGATTAAAGGTGAGTTAACACCTCATTTCATGCAAAGTTAAGTAACATCTTGAAAATTTCCAAAACATCACTAGTGCGAAAGTGCCACGTTTAGACTTGATTTTTGAATTTAAAAGGTTTAAAAAGGTATTTAGATTTAATATATTGTTTCATTCTTTTTGCGAGTGGTTATTAACTATTTTTAGAGAATTTTAAAAGTGGTTTGAGATCTTTATGAGTTTTAAGGAGTTGATTGTGAATTTTTAAAGAAGAGATATTTTGTTGAAAACAAGTCGTTTTCAAGTTTTTAATGATTTTTCAAACTTGTTATTTTCAAGTAATATTTTAAAAGAATGTTTTAAAATCTATAATAAGTATTTTGATGTATAAATATCTTACATAAATATATTGAAAAATATCTTATCTTGTGAAAATATCTTATCTTGTGAAAATATGTATGTAAATATCTTACGCAAATGTCTTATCTTTTAAATTGTTTTATTAGGTATCTAGTTTTAAATTATAAAACAAAGGTTTAAAAAGGGTTAGTAATTGATAAATGGCCAAATGGTTAATTGTTTAATTACTTATCCGAAAGGTAATTAACTATACTTAACACTAAAAGCCGATGAAGTAAGGCTTATCTATTTATGAGAGTTAAGATTGATGTCAAGTAGAGGCGAAGCAATATAACTCTAACCTACCAGGATACCCTCTTGACCGAGGAATAGTAAGACGAAAAATGTCGAAAACATGTTAATTGTGTTGATTTCTTATTATTTTTTGAAATCATTAAAACTATACTTAACACTAAAAGCCGACGTGGTAGACTTATTTATTTATGAGATTCAAGAATGAAGTGTCTAGGCAATGCTTGATGCAACCAATGGTCAAACCTACATGGCTTCACTCTGAGGCGAGAAATAGTTGAGTTACAATGTCGAAAACAAGTTAAGTGTACGAATCGTGATTTCTATAAGCAATAATTTTAGAACTTGATAGTTAACTTGTCAAATGCTGAACTTGATCGAATATGGTCTTAGATCTTTAAAGCAAATGTTTTAAAGATAATACATGTACAAAATTATTTTGGGTTTTCTTGTGACAATGTGTTAATATCATTCATCTTTAACCCTATTTTTATGGATGTAAATATATCTTTAAAAGAATGATATAAAGATAAGCACAAGCAAAATGGTCTTGGGTTCTAGTGATAGTGTGTAATTAACATTAGTCATAAAGCTTTTCAAATGGATTTGTGAAAGTACTTAGATCCTTAAAATGGATATTTTGAAGGAAAATATAAGTAGGAATCTTTCGGAAAAAAGTATAGTTTATTAGGTAAAAGAAGTTTTACTAATAAAGGAGTTTTTAATTAATAAAAGGATTAAGAAACTTAACCAAACTTTGTGCGGCTTGATCATGCTTTTTGTGAAATAATAGTGCTTTGTATGTTCATTTGTTTATGGATAGTATACTAGACATGGTTTCCGTTTACAAACACCTATCTTGTACTAGATAGTCGATTAGTCGACTTTCTAAATTGTCTAAATATAACTTTGGGAAAATCTAGAAGAAATACGAGTGCTATATGGTAAAGCTATCTTCAGTGATGCAATACTGTACGTATAGACTCGACTTCCTCTTCTAGAAAGGAAATCCATACGTTTAAACAATTAGGAGGTGATCTCCACTGTTATGTATTATTTGTTTACTTCTGAAAGAACCGGAGTTGAGTTTACCGAAAATTTATCGATTAGTGAAGCGTCTGGGATTGTAAGTGTTTTACTTATTGAATACAACTTCAGAACTAGTTTACGAGTTCTATGTTTTGGAAGTGGTTGTGAAGTGTAATGTTATAGAGTTGAACTGGCAATCCTAAGGATAAGTTCAAGGGAGAGTTAGCATTAACATTTCAAGCAATGTTATCGTGTGGGACTGTCTATCTTGAGGAGTATTCCAAGGGAGAGGATGGCGTTAGCATTCATCAAAAGACTTATGTAGGGAACCCATGTAGAGGTTCAAGATCTCTTCATGATGCTCGAATCCATGTAGTGATTCGTGATCTGTTCGAGATGACGGAATCCAATTGGTGATTTGTGTGTTGTTCGAGTGATGAAGACTCGAGTGAGAGATTCCGAACGTAGCATCGACATCGAAAATGACTAAAACCAAAGAAGGAAGCACAGTCTCGGGTTTATCTTACACATGAGGGTATATCAACTCCATATCTGGAGATGCTTACTGATATGTTGCGTGTAGGAGTTGTTGATACTTGGTATCGCACAGTTCACCGTTGGGCCAGTTATGTTTCCGTAAAGTATATCCTATCTAAAGATATATGATGCTCGGAAGGAAGTTTCTAATCATTTTCATGGAGATCTACTTTACTTTACAAGAGGCGTTTCCACGAAAAACAATCCATATACGAGCACGCATTAAAGGTATTGATTGTATACATATTATTATTGTAGCATTAACACAACAACTTATTGATACGACTTATGTAATACACTCTAGACATTATATATCATTTAACTATATGTCAAACTAAATGAATAACTGGCTTCTTTAAGGGAAAAATCATAACGGGAAACCATGCAGTCTCAATGGTTACCATTACTTCACCATATTTCTTGAGTTTCTCGTGCTAGTTTACCAAACTGATCCTGGTCTTATTTTCTTATAATGTTCGGGTCAGCCCCGTCTATGTTTCCATATTTAGTCGTGGACGCTTTGGAGCTTATGAGAATAGTTAGAGTTCTACCTATAGTAGTATTTATTTCCGCTGCATTATTTTGTGTGTATATGATTGCATTTGTGATTACATGTTGTTATAACTGTCCAAGCTGATTACTGAAACTCTGAAAAACTTTGCATCTTAGAATGACAATTTATACAATCATTTGATATTATATATGATCGTTCCGTTGTGAGATTCTAATATCGTCTTCCTTCTTCCTTGTTCTATTTCCTTTTCCTTCAATTCACCCTAACAATTCATCTTTCCAGCACTTGAGCGTTCAACACATAATACAGTGGATGTATTAATGTCGGCATCTTCATGTCTAAAAATCATGCATTATTACAAAACCAATTGGCAATGTGAAGAGTGGCCTCTTAATATTTATATAGGATTTATTTATAAACTTCACGATATGGGACTAATCTCGATACTAGTGTGATACCTTTTATTCCAAATTTTAGCCTTTTTAACAATGTTTTTTCAAAGAGTTTGTGACTTGTAATTTTAAGGAGCTACATGTGAATGAATTAAATGTACTTTACAAAACACCATCTTTTTGTACCATAAGAGCCTGATACACATTATCCAGTTGATAAATCATGTATTTGGTTCAAGGTTTGTTACATATGATATATGATAGCATTATAAGGTCTGTGATGTATTTGAAGCTCGCTTTTCAAGTTATCAGTTGGCTTTGTGAAAATAAGTGGTCATTAATACTTAATTATGTATAAGTTACCCAGATTGCACGTTAGGGAGTTCATTTAAATACTTAGTAACATTATATAAACAATTTGTTCGTTGCATCTAATTAATTTATTTACAGGAAACGAGTTATGTTGATTATATGTGGGGTTCATTATATAAAGAGCTAGGATCAATAGCACTCTTACCACCATTTTATAGCCCCCGATATCTGCCACAACTTTGTATTTAAATATTTGTTATTTCTCTCTCTAGGTACATGTCCAAATATTTCAATATAAACTTATGGCTAATATCAGCGGTCTACAAATGATGTTAAATAAAGGGTGAATTGATCCTAGCTATATATATATATATATATATATATATATATATATATATATATATATATATATATCCTCAATTTTGAACCAAAAAATTATAAAGAAGCCACAGAAAAGAATACTGTATATTAGTTATCCAAGTAGAAACTAATTTGAATGTAACGATATGCTGATATTAATTCCTTGGCAAATGATCAGTCTCTAACAAGGATTAAGTTGGCATATAGAAAAAATATATAATGAAAACGGTGAAACTATCAAAAGTAAAGCTATATTAGTTGCATTGAGGTAAACAAAGAAGAAGGAATTGGTCATAATAAGATGTTTGCTCTTGTGGAAAGACACGAAGAAATAAGATTTACTAGCATTTGCTTATCCCCATAATTTCAAACTTTATCAAATGGACATTAGTAGTGCATTTAAATGGTTTTATAAAAGAAATTGTTTATGTAGAGCAATCTCCCTTGTTTAAGCATGAAAAACACCCAACGACATTTATAAGCTTAAAAAAGAGCTTTACAGCCCTAAATATGCACCATATGCTTGGTTAAGTATGTTAAAAAGATATCTTTTGTCTCTTCTTTGTTTATTAAAAGAGTAAAAATGATTATGAGTGGTGCAAATATATGTAGGTGGTATGATTTTTAAATCTATGAATGAACGTTGATGTGTAGAATTATCAAATATTATGCAAAATGAATTTGAAACATCTCATATATGATAAGGCAACCGTTTTCTTCATTTACAAGTTAAACAACTAAAAAATAGTACTTTTATCTATCAAGAAAAATACTGTTAAGATTCGATAAAATGATCCGAAATGGAAAATACGACCGGTAAACCAACTTCAATGAGCACAAATTTACACTTAGATCATGATGATAGTGGAAAAGACGTTGACCAATGATTATATCAAAGCATGATTGGGTCACACTCCATTTATCTCCCAGTCAACCGAATGCAATGATGAATGCACACTTATGCACTAGATTTCATTCTAACCCTAAGGAGTCACACTTAAGAGTTGTAAAAAGAATATTAAAATATTAAACCGGAACTAAGGATAATGGACTTAATTATTCAGAAGGTTGCTCTTTTTAGTATCTTCCAGTGACGTTAGTTATTAAGTTGGCAAGAGGGATGGAAAAAGCACAACAACACATGTCATTTTATTGACTATTCCTTGGTCTTCTAGTTTAGTTAGAAACAAAGTTGTACATTTTTATTAACTTGTGGACCATAATATATTTCGATAGCATTAGTTTATGCACAAGTATATCTACGTAATAAACACTAAGTGTGTTTAGAAAATCCATTTAATCACCCAAGAAGAAAATAAATTTACATTAGACACCATTTTCTATTTGACCATGTATTGAAGAAGATATCATTTTGGAATTCGTAAACACATAGAATCAAATTCTAGATATTTTTACTAAACCAACGTGTGAAGCAACATATATTATACAGTGTGGTTAATATCAGATAATATCGTTGATATATAGCTAATATACCTAATATAGATTCTGTGTCAATGTTTTGTCAAAATATCTTTTAAACTATCTTTACCGATATATCGCTCGATATTTGCTGATATATCGCTTCGATATTTAGTGCGAAATACCCGATATATTTAAAGAATATCATTCATTATCGTGTGTCTTAGAAAAAAAATATTCACAAATAAATAGCTTCACGTTCTCAATATTTATTTTTGTATATGATGATTGACAATATCTAAACCATATTAGAAACCTGATGCACTAATTGTTTAGTTTTAACCATACAGTTTTAGTCTTGTTCTTTAGTCTTTTAATAAAGAAAACACTACATATTCTAATAGCTTATGTTTTTATTTTCTATAAAGAGTTTACCATTAAAAACAAGAAACTACTACTTTTCTTTTTAGTTGTTTTTTGGTTCACCATTTATAGTTGGTAAGTTAGTATATGAAAATTCATTTTATTAGTAATTACCATGCACCAAGAACTAAAATTAGAAGAGAAGAAAAGTTATATATTTGACATATCAATAAGAAATGGGTTAAAGTAGTAAAAAGAATTAACGAAGCTAGCCAGCATTTAAAGTCGGTCGTCTATATAGATAAACAAATAATAAACAGGTGTTCGGTACATGCACCGGAACAGCTATAAGAAAATGAAAAACAGGAGTTTGACAAAAGCACCAAACTACTAAACAATAAAATAGAAACTATTCCCCTCCGAAGAGGAAGAAACACACTCCTTGGAAGAAGATACATACCCAATACCGTGAAGGAACCCTAAAAAAGAAAAGCTAAGTGGGAACATAATTGCCTGAATCAGGGCGGTAATAAAATTTCCTATCCCAAGTGACATCTACTAAAAAGTACGTTTCAAATCACCAAAATAACCAAGCTCGGTAAGGGAAAGGCCCTTTCCTCAACATGATAAAGAAACCCCTTATCTTTCTCGTCTCCACCAACAAATTTAAAATAATCACCATTGTCGGGTCAAGCCACATTTAAGAAGGCTTGTGAAGCAAAGATTACTCATAATCAACCCAAGATATATCGAAGGAAGGAAAAGCCACAGCAGAAGAGACCAAGGTAGCATCATCAGCAGAGATAGAAGGATTAACAGAATGTGAAGGCATATTCTCGGAAGGAGAGACAACAATGACTGGACTAATTTTCGAAACCCACTTCATGGAGGGAGGACGAGGGAGCCGGACCCTAGCAGAAAGTGGAATAGCAGAAATCTCAAACTGCAAAGTAAAAGCTTTCATGAAGTGATCGAAAGAGTGATAAGCTATACCAATATCGGGTTTCCAACTGCAATGGACATCAATAACAAAGACCTGACCCTCAACAACGTGAACATGAATCTTGGAAGGTAAAAGCTTGTTATAAGTTACTTGAATTAGAGCCTTAGCATTCACCAACTTATTATGAGGAACATTTTCGCACCAAAAACATTTTAGCTAGCCAATAATAACCGCTAACCAATTTAACTCGATCATGCCTGTAGTATGGACATAATATGAGCGAAATGTGTCCAATCCGGAGTTGAGAGAATCTATTTCTTTGTCTTGCCCACCAGAGGTTTCTACGGGGTAATAATCAAAGGTTTCCCTGCTATAATAGAGGGATCCGACTCAAGCACACAAAGACTTTCTTCCTTTCTAGAAAACATAAAAAAGAACAAGAAATTATCAAAGTGAACTGGCAGTCTTCCCTTTATATTCCAATGATTACGGCAATGATCACGAACCTTAGTGGATTAGCTTGTAGAAAGAAGCCAAGTACACACTTCGACAAAAAATCAGACCTCGCTTCCAATACCTCTTTCGGAGGAACCAAGCTCCATTCTCCTCAATAATACTAAAAGAGTGGGGAATGTAATCACCTGCATTTCTTGGAAAGTTTTTAAAAAGAGATGCCCACTTGCAAGAGGCCTTAGGCGGCCTAGAACAACACTAAACAAAGGAGACACAACATGCATACCATTTCCATAGACATTTGAGTGCACCCAAACATTTACATCTGTTACAGCAGATACATGGGAAGGGAATACAGCAACACAATGAGGGGCAGGTGAACTATCAGAATCAATTTCTACAATTTAATGTCCCATAATTTTTTCAACATTACATAAATCATTAACAGGTTTAATATTAACCTAATTTTCCTTCACTTTGTATAGAAGACACAAGTAAGGATGAAATCACAATGCTAATTTTCGCTATACCAGATGCAGGCCCAACTATAAAAGGAGAGGAAGGAAACTATGCAACAAAATCATTGAATGTGTACGACTTATTGAGAGGGCTAGCAACAAAAGGAATTTATCCAACACCAACAACTCCTTCAGCAGTAAAACTGACACATGTACAATCAGAATCAGTAGGCACAGAGCCTGTATTTCATCTACCAAAGGAATGCCAAGCTTATCGATGCTTAATAAAGGATTAAACAGTGCACTGAGCCTTTTAGAAATATTGATGGACACATCTAGTGTGTTTGGAAATTTAGAAAATGATGATGGAGAAAGCTCTAACATGGAGGCAGAAACAACATCCTTGGTCTGAAGCAAAGAAGCTGAACAAGAAAGGCCGAATCTGGTTTGTGAGGGAGGTCGAGGCTCAAGCGACATAGAGAAATGAGCTTCGGATTTGCGCTTCTTTGTCATTAGATCTGAGGTAGTAAGAGTATATGTAGAGAAGAGGAGAAATTGTTGGAGGATGAAGGAAGATTAAGTGGTGATTGGAAAGGAGAGGCAGATCTAAACAAAAGGGTCGCCATTAATGAAGCATTTGAACAAAATTCTGTTGAGCTAAAGTAGTGATTGGTATCAAATCAACATTGCATGTTCGATAAATTAAGTGAAAATGATGTTATCCCGCTTTTTGGCAAAGCCGCGATACCAAAAGATCGATCGAGAAACGGAGGATGGTTCGACTCAGAGGTTGATTATATTTCGCTTCGCTATGGATATCGCTGAAAGTTGTACGAGTCCAGATTGAGCTACAATTGATAGGACATGGCAAAAAAGACCGTAGGAGTCAGCATCTCAAATTTCAAGTCAATCCGAGTTCGTATGCTCAAGTTATGATCGACTCAATTTGGAGGGGAAAACCAAAGTTTCGAGCCGATGGTTGATTAGTGGTTCGAACCGATCACCTTCGAACCCATCTACTTCGAAACCATCAACGCGCCTCGGGATCGACCCATCACCCTCGAACCCATCGAGCATCAGTTGTTCGAACCCACCTGTGAAGCCTTGTTCGAACCCATCACAGAGGCCTTGTTCGAACCCATCACAGAGGCCCTATTCGAACCCACCTGTGAAGCTTCATTCGAAACCACTGGGTCAACCAACCATGATGACGTGTCTTTCATCGGTTCGAATGCGCCGAGATATATGGAGTCGAAGCGGTCAACACGGAGTGAAGACCGGATCGATTCGAAGTTTGCGCTCCACGTCAACGCGAAGCAACGTGCCACCATGGTTTCGAAACGATCGGTTCGAATGCATGGGTTCGAACCAAACAGCCACGCCATGAACCTTATTTCGAACCCATCATATCTCCCAATCCACTGATCCAAATGCCATGAAATTTTCACAGAAGCTAGAATACATGTCGAAGAGTCTCCACACCAAATTTCACCTCGATTGGACGAATTCTTGATCGGTTCGAATGGAGTTCGAACCGATGCCAAAGTGGGCCCAAACTTCCTAAGACTGTGCGTGTGGGCCCCCTCACATGCCAGAAGTGGTCTCCTGAGTTTTCAGCGAAATATCAGCAGCCTACGCCTATAAATAGAGCCCCAGGGCCAACGGAAAAGGGATCTTTCGACTCTGAAGCGCCCAGACTCTGCCGGATCAAGACCTACATCTTCCGACAACATAATTTTACCGTTAATTTCGAATTTCCAGTTGTAATTTGCCAGCCATTTATTGCTGCAACAACTTGTAATCATTGAGAAAAAGTCAATAAAATATCAAAACACTTCACAGTGGATGTAGGCGACACGCCGAACCACTATAAATTGCTTGCCTTTGTCTTTGCTTCATTGCTGTTTGGAGTTTTTGTTAGATAATCCACATTTTAATTCATATTCTTCATTTATTGTCTCTTCAAAAGACTCTCGAAGAGTGTTGTGCCCAATTTTGGTACAAACACTTTGGTGCTTTCACCGAGAAAAACCCAGTTTTTCTCCTGCTCCTTGGATCTGTCGCCGATACCGGATTGCATAAGTCTAAGGGAGAGATCTAGATTTCATCTTCAAATTCCTTCCGTTCTATTCAGATTTGCTAAAGTCTAGGAAAGGAGTTCACTATCCAAAATGGTAGCACAAGAACTACATCTGCAGCTGGTCAAGAAGGTCGGGATAGACAAAATCCCGCGCAACTACCTCCGCCTAACCAAGATGATACCGGGCATTCTGACCCCTCAGGTCCGGTCACCAGGCAAGAGTTCCAGACATTGCTCCAAGAACTAACTCAAAGTCGGCAACAGCTAGCCGAGCAATTGCACGTCAACACTGAGTTAGCCAGCCAACTAGATCGCCAAAAGCGAAGAAGATCCAGAAGGGATCAAGCTCCTCATTCTTCCACCGAAAGCTCTGCTTCGTCTGACTACAACAACAGGTCTACCCGTCCCAGGCTAGACGGAAACCATGCGCAAGCTGCTGACTATCAACAGGAATTAACCGTTGGGCAAATAAGAGTTGGCCCATCTACCAGTTTCCATACTGGACCCTCCTCCCGAGGAGGCACTATTCCACAATACACTGCAGATGATCGAGCTCCTACAGCCGTTGCAGCTGACACAGGGGTTGATACCCGAGATCACTCAAATGAAAATTATCATCAGCCGGGACGTGCTTTAGAACCCTATGTCCGGGAAGACTTCGCGCCAAGGAGGCGAGACACGGATCGTCGGCAGCGTCCGTTCCCATCTCGCACTGTGGAACCCGACCAAACTTTGGCTCACCACCCTCAGAATGTTCCAACACCAGACCTATCATCCATGTTACGCCAAATGATTCGCGAGAGTCAAGGCCTAACAAATGATGATTGGGGAATCTCCCGAAGTCATACCCCATTCACTGATGACATATTGTACGCTGAACCTCTTAGGCGATTCAGAATGCCAACCCTGCCCATGTATGAGGGGAATCCCGACCCAAATCAACATGTTTTGAAGTACGAATGGTCGATGACAGCTGCGAGAGCCGATGACGCAGTAAAATGCCGTAGTTTTCCCATTTCTTTGGGGGGAATTGCGACAATGTGGTTTACGCGATTGCCACCGCGATCTATTTCTTCTTTTGATCAGTTAGCTACCAAATTTGTTGAGCAGTTTCGTATGCATATTGCCAGACCCAAGGATGTTAATACCTTATCAAGTGTTACTCAAGCTCCCGGAGAAACACTTAGACGATATTTGGAGAGGTTTAATGCCGCGTGCGTTGAGATCACCAACCCCAATGATAATTCCATGTTAATGGCTTTGACTAAAGGAATCGATCCTGATTCGGAGTTTGGCAATTGGTTGGCTGGAAAGCCTCCCGCATCGTTGGACCGTTTCTATTCCAAAGCCGCTCAGTTCTTGAGGCGTGAGGATGCGAAACAGTCTAGGAAGCAGGACGATGCAAGGCCCAGCAGTGAAGGGATTCAGAGTAATGTTGCAGTTAAACAGACCGGCGAGAGTTCAGGAAAAGTCGAGTTGAATATCCAAAATAAACAGACTCAGCGACCGAGAAGCGGTGATAACCGAGGCAAGAAGCAAGATCAGAATCGTGGTCCGAGGCATAGGGCCGCAATGTTTGACAGTTATACACCGCTTAACACGTCGCTTGAAAACGTATACCTACAGACTTGTAATACTATGCAATACAAGAAGCCAGCTCCGAAGCCTTCGTCGGAGAGGCAGATTCAAACAGGAAAATTCTGTAGGTTTCATGAAAGTTACGGGCATAATACCAATGAGTGTAGACATTTGCAAGACCTCATTGAAAAGTTAATTAGAGAGAGAAAGTTGGACCAGTATGTTCGGGCGCCGCAGTCTGGTGGAGCGGGCCCATCCAATCAAAATCGTACACAGAATCAGGAGAGACAAGGTGAACCCGCTCGTACTGGCGGAAGGTTGGTTATTAATACAATAAGTGGTGGTCCCCATCCAGCAGACAGAAGCTGGAGAGAAATGGAGTCATATGCTAGCTCGATCAGGCATATGGACTTTGAATGCTATAGTAACTCAGAAGACGGGACACCGGCTAAACAGCAAAAGACGACGACAGACGACGTCGTGTTTAGAAATCGAGATGCTGATAGAATCGAAGCCCCCACGATCGACCCACTGGTTATATCTGCCCAAGTTGGTCCTGCTTGGATGAAGAGGATCTTGGTAGACAGTGGGAGTTCTGTGAACATACTGTTTAAAAGAGCATATGATTTAATGAAGATGGCAGCTAAGGACTTAAAACCTTGTCAATCACGAGTCCACGGCTTCAAAGGAAGTGCAACGATACCGATCAGAATGGTTGAATTGCCGGTGGAGTTGGGAGTGGGAGAATGCCGAAGAGTTCGGATGTTACAATTTATTGTCTTGGATATCCCTTCTCCGTATAATGCTTTCTTGGGCCGACCGGCCCTCGCTGAATTTAGGGCGGCTATCACCCCATGGTGTTTGACCCTTAAGTTCCCTACTGATCACGGGATAGGGGTTATACAAGGAGATCAGGCTGCGGGGAGAGCCTGCTATGTTGCTGAGCTGCGAGAGGCGCAGCGGAAGGAAAAAGGAAAGGGCGTAGAGGAATCTCTCCGCGTCAATTTCACCGACAATTGACAATTAACGCCCGGGCCTCGGCGCAGGCATCAAGACCAATTCCAGAAGGATCTAGACCCCTGAGACAATGAGAATAAAAATGAATCAAGAGAAAGTCAGGCTTCGCCAGCTGAATTAACAATCGACGTTCCAATCAGTGGTAACGATAACTCAAAGGTGTTGAAAATTGGGTCGCAATTAAGCCTGCAAGCACAACGGGAATTGGTCGAGTTTCTCCAATTGAATCTAGACATATTTGCTTGGACGCATTCCGATATGTGTGGGATCTCGCCAGATATCGCGAACCACACCCTAAACATTGACCCGCGGTTTGTCTCGGTCAAGCAAAAAAGGCGTGGTATGGATCCAGAGAGATCTGCCGCCCTAAAAGAGGAGATTGATAAGTTGAAATCAAATGGGTTCATCAGAGACGCTTTATACCCAGAATGGGTGTCCAATCCCGTACTCGTTCGAAAACCAAACGGGAAATGGAGAACGTGTATCGATTACTCAGATCTGAATAAAGCCTGCCCGAAAGACAGTTTTCCACTCCCCCGAATCGATCAACTGGTACATTCGACCGTAGGACATGAACTATTATCCTTCATGGACGCTTACTCAGGTTACAATCAGATACCCATGCATGTACCTGATCAAAAGCACACAAGCTTCGTAACCGATTTGGGGTTATACTGCTATAAGGTCTTGCCTTTTGGATTAAAGAATGCTGGCGCAACCTATCAACGCTTAGTCAACCGAATGTTTGCCGACCAGATTGGGAAGACTATGGAGGTTCATTCTCATCGTGTGACATATTATGATCCGAAAACGAATGCTATACTACTTGCTGAATCCCTGGATCTGCTTGATGAAAGGCGCGAAGAGGCCGATTTGAGGGCATCCGCACATCGGAGTCGAGTCGCCCGAATGTACAATGCCAAGGTCCGACCACGGACCTTCGAACTCGGTGACCTTGTACTCGGGAGAGTTTACCCGGTTCCTTCTCACATGAAGCCAAATTGGGAAGGACCGTATGTGATTTCACAAAAGCTTGGAGATGGCACATTCAAGCTATCGATCGTTGACGGTCTAACTCTGTCGAGAGCCTGGAATAGCGAGAGTCTCCATCGCTACTATACATGACAGGCTTTATTTGTTCTAGCTCGTTATTTCCTTTGCATTTTATTTTCGTATTTTGAGATTTGAATTTGTAATAAGGCAGCTGACTTTGCCATGTTTTCTCATTTCAGCAATAAAATGCTATCTCTTCAAGCCAGAGTTGTGATTTATCGAATACGCCGCAAAACATCACAGTGCACGAAGAGCTAAGTTCCATCATGCGGTGGGATTTAGTTCAAGTAGGGAGTGACTGTGATACGACCGGTCACTCGCTACGCGAAACCCAAGCTCGGGGGTATGTCACCACGTTAACACTTAAAGGGATTGATACACGACAATCCTCACACTAACTCCAAATTCCCAAAGTGTGAATTGGAGTATAAACATTAAATAAATCGTTCCCAGAGTGCGAACGGAATCCAAATTCCCAGAGTGTGAATTGGAGTATAAACATTAAATAAATCGTTCCTAGAGTGCGAACGGACTCCAAATTCCCAGAGTGTGAATTGGAGTATAAACATTAAATAAATCGTTCCCAGAGTGCGAACGGACTCCAAATTCCCAGAGTGCGAATTGGAGTATAAGCATTAAATAAATCATTCCCAGAGTGCGAACGGACTCCAAATTCTCAGAGTGTGCATTGGAGTATAAACATTAAATAAATCGTTCCCAAAGTGCGAACGGAATCCAAATTCCCAGAGTGGGAATTGGAGTATAAACATTAAATAAATCGTTCCCAGAGTGCGAACGGACTCCAAATTCCCAGAGTGCGAATTGGAGTATAAACATTAAATAAATCGTTCCCAGAGTGCGAACGGACTCCAAATTCCTAGAGTGCGAATTGGAGTATAAACATTAAATAAATCGTTCCCAGAGTGCGAACGGACTCCAAATTCCCAGCGTGCAAATTAGAGTATAAACATTAAATAAATCGTTCCTAGAGTGCGAACGGGCTCCAAATTCCCAGAGTGTGAATTGGAGTATAAACGCCCGATAAGTCGTTCCCGGAGTGTGAATGGATTCCAAATTCCCAGAGTGCGAATTGGAGTATAAACATCAAATCCGTCATTCCCAGAGTGTGAACGAATTTCTAAAAAGCCCAAACAGGTGCGACTGACCATCTATTGGCTGACTCCAACTTTCCAGAGTGTGAATTGGAGTATAAACATTCATTCTAGGTTCCCTAAGTGCGAATCCAAACGTACATGTTTTCTCCAAGTTCCCGGAGTGTGAATCGGAGCACAAATGCCACGTTAAAGTTCCCGTAGTGCGAACTGAAATGTTAATACTAACTCCGAGATTCCCAGAGTGTGAGTCAGAATGTGAACATCAATTCAGAGTTCCCGGAGCACGAACCATGTTACAAACATAGATAACTCTCGAGTTCCGGGAGTGCGAACCGGATTATCGGTTTCAAATTATCTTAAGTCCCCAGAATGTGGACATGTGCTTAAAGTTTGCAATAAACGCACTCAACCACCAAAACATAAATGTTATTCCCCAAGACTAGGGGGCAAAAAAAAGCTAAGTGTTAATCGCTAACCAAAGTGTTACAATATCCGAAGTTCGATTATTCATCGATCGCAACCTGCGACCAAAATTCTCAGACTTGGCAAATAAAAACAAGTTCTACTTGACAGTAGAAACACCACAAGTGCATCGGACTGAAAACAAGACACTACAGACACTTAAGCACAAAAGAAATGAGAGTTGAAGCAAAGAAACTAAATTTTATTTCAACTCACTGAAGATAAAGACTTACATGCAAATAAGTTTTCCCAAAAAAAAAGAATCCCTACTAGCAGGGGCCGAACCTGCATCTACACACGGCCTACTAACAAAAAACGAAACAAATTCCTATCTACCCAAAAAATCTGCTTGGGAAGCCGATCTATTCCTTCTTCCTGGGCTTCCTTATCAGCGGTTCGTCGTCAGAATCGCTAGGAACCGAAATCCTTCGTTTGGACGACCTCCTCTCCGGTGGTTGCTCTTCGGCCGGGGGCATAATATCTACGTCCTCCTCAGAACTTGAATCTAAATGAAGGCTCCCCGCCGGAGGAGTAGGAGGGACCGGACCCACAACGGAAGATGGGATAGTGCCACCCGACGATACTATCCTCGCAGGTGCTGGGCTCTGCGCCGCCGTGCCACCGCCAACACTACCACTTTGCCCCGCAGCTTCTAATTCTGCCTGAATCTCGGCCAGAATCTCTTCATTGCGAATCGTATGGGCTTGGCTGGGGGCATCCGCAGCCTGCATCGAAGAGCTAGAGGTCGGCGGAAGGTCACTAATGATGAACGGCAGATCTGAGGAGAAGCCACCCTGCTCACCAAGCAGCTCGCTCACCATTTGTTCCTCAAGAGATAATCCACTCCCCTACGCCGCCTCGGTTGATACCGTAGTTACAGTAGTAGTCTCGGTGGTGATGGCCTTATTTTCTTTGCTTGACTCTTGGGTCGCGGCAGTCGGAGCAACTCCAGTCACTAAACAAAGATATGAAGAGGTTATCAGCAACTGCTTCAGAACAAACTCACTATTTAGAAAACACTTGGGATAAATCCGAAATACCTTCCCCAATTTGGCTTGCGGACGACTGAGCGACCTCGGAAGTATGCTCATGAATAGGAGATAACCGCGGCTGTTCCGGGTCGTAAGCAGGAACGGATTGCGAGCCGACCGCAGATATAGGAACTGACGAAGGTGGTGCGGTGACTTCGGTGACCGCAAGATGGTGCTCAACGCCTGATCCCTCTCCAACCTCCAAAGATCGGCCACCGATCATCTCCTCCTCATGAGCGATAATAGCGTCGTGAAGAACCTTCTTCTCGTCATCAGTTAATAGCCGGTTCTCAAGTTCGAATCGATCGACCGATTCACCCGGACGTGCTTCCTCTTCTTCCTCGACCAATCGACCCCAAGCGCTGTGGAGGTGTATCGGGTAGTCTTGAAGCCAGGCCAAATTTCGGTGTCTCAACACGTTGGCATTGTAAGTGATAAGCAAATCTTCGATATCGGCCTCCAGCCTGGCCTCCGCTTGATGAACCTTCTTCTCAACCTCCATCTCAGCCGCCTGGACCTTAGCCACTGCTGCATCCCATTCAGTCCGAAGAATCACGGCTTGTTCACACGCCTCCTGGGCTGCATTATTCGCATCGTCCCTATCCTTGGCAATTTCGGCAAATTTGGACTTAAGCTCGTTCAACTCCTTCAGGGCTGCGTCCCTCTCAACAGCGACCAGGGTGTTTCGATGGCCCATGTCTTCTACCGTGGCATAGTGCTCATGTTTCATCCTATCCATGGTTTCCTGGGCTTCATCGGCTCTTTTGATGACTTCCATTTCAGACATCCGAGAAGATTCAGCTTCAGTATTTAGCACATCAATAATACGGCTTTTTTGGGCTAACTCGGCTTGCATTTTCTCGATAGTAGCCCCACGCTCAAAGGCCAATGATGATGCTTTCTCGTCCGCCTTGTACCACGCCCTGTATTGGGCATAAAAGTCGTGCACATAATCGTGCGCCGTCTGCTCGGCCTCCAGCGGAATTCTTTTCAAGTGAAGAGGAAATATGTAGTTATCGAAGCAAATATTTGGAAAGTCCTTCTTCAGTTGAGCAAGCCTGATTGCTCCTTCTCCCGAAATTTCAATGGGAGATTGTTCCGCAACTACTGGAGGCATTGCCTCAGATCTGGGGTGGCAAGATTCATACTTAGAAGATTGAGAGGCCGACTGATAGTGTGAGGAATCAGAAGGACGAGAAACATGGACAGGAGGCTGTATAGGAGCTCTTGGAGGAGGGGTGCGCGATCGAGACCGATGTCTATAATCCCTATTTCTCCGTTCTTGGCTAGAATACCCGGAGTACCTGCGATCGTAATCCCTATCTTTTTCTCTCCGTTGTGACTCGTAATATGAGGAAGATTTGCGAGCATGTCGTAGGCTCCCTAGCATCGAACCGCGCCCAGTCATAATATCTGCGAAGTGAAATGAGAATAAAGTTAGTGGTTTCTCGAAACCGATGACCTAAGACTCAGGGCTATGTAGTGTCGTGAAGTGTGTATGAACATGTATTCCCCCTGACCAACCAGAAGTGTCGACTGAGCTAGTAATAACAGGCTCGCTCAATTCTAGAGTACGATGAAACTCCTCCAACCCGGCGTCATGCTGAAAAGACACATCATCCGGGATTGGAAGGTCGGTAAGCCCTTCGTAAAGACTTTCAGTTCGCGGAGGAGACATTTCGAAAATTCTAACTCCGGGAGAGGATCGGGCCATAACAACCGATTTCCATCTCCCCTTCTTAGTTGACGAGACGACGGCAGCCTTGCCTTTTCTTTGCTCTTCAGCATCCTGAACCATGTCTGTAGGCTCCAACAACGGCTCATCGTCAGTATGAGTTCTTTCAGAATCAGCCTCCTTGGCTATGATAACTTTGGGCTTCTTGTATTTGACTCGCTTCTTCGAAACAATCCTTAGTGCCCCGTCAAACAGCATGCTCTGCCCCCGTTCAATCAGCCCGTAGGTCCGGAGATTCCTATTGGTCAGAAGCGAATCGATATCCCTGTCCTCGCTCGGGACTCCCCGGAGTACTCGCACCATCTCTTTAAAACGCTCGCCTTCAGGTCGCTGAACCGTCGCTTTGAAAAGAGAAAGAACATAAGTTTTGCTTCGACCGCATTTGTCTTAGAAATAACTTAATAACTCAGCTACACTCACGTCTGAATAACCATCGCCGGGAAAACCCCGGAGGACACCTGACATAGAACCATTCCGTCCTATAGTAGCTCAACCTGGTCCAGGACCCAGTAACCACTTGGCAGTTCCTCACCGCTTCCAGAAATGTGAAGGAAGGATAATCGCCTCGAGTCTTGAAGTTAAATAGATATCTGATCTCGGTCGGGATCGGCGGTCTATGAAGGTACTCCATGAAGACGATGAATAAACTATTCAGGGAGGCGTACTCGTTCGGGTGTAGCTGAGATGGAGCGATCCTCAAAAAAGACAACACCTCCCTTATGTACTCGTTGAACGGAGGAAGCGTCCCAGCCGCGCACGCGTGGCGATTAAATGCTGTATATCCCTCCGGCGGGTTGTGTGGTCTATCATTCGGCCCTGGCAATAACACGTCATCCAATGACAGACCGTGCCTCAAGCATATTCTCCCTAACATGTCTTCAGAAATATTCGATTGAACGGAATCCGACGGATTGGCAATGAAAGACGCATTGGGAAGTTCGTCCGGGGCCGGACCAATGATCTCAGGTTCGATATCTGGAACCTCTAGTCTCGGAGCAGCTGTACTTTGAACCTCCTGCTGTTGCGAACTTGATGGTTCCATAACTAGCTAACTCATGAGAAACCATCGTTAGACGACAAAGAACCCGTGTGTTCCCCAGTGTAAAGTGTATGAATGTATGTTGTGCAGTGCCATGCATTACTTGAATAAATATCGCAGAATTAAAAGAAATATACAAACGACAAAGCTACGGAGTCCAGTTATAGTGACCGTCATCGCTGACCGTCATCGTTGAACCGTTTGTATGATGGAAATTTGATTTGGATAGAAGTTGTTATGGTTCCATCGACGAGCTTCGAAAGGTGGTCAAGTATGCAGTTTAATATGTCCAAATATGCAGGAATGAAGCTCGTTGGAGTTATGCTCAGAAAATGTCAAACTTTGGTATCCATCATAGAGGGTTCGAACCCATCACAAGGAATTCATTCGAACCCATCTTAACTTCGCTTCGAACCGATACAAAAAGGCGCACTTCGAATCGAGGCAGAAAGACATGCTTCGAATCGATGATCAGGTGTCAAGTTCGAATCGATTGATGGAGGACGACTTCGAACCGATCCTTGGTTACCTGGTTCGAACCGATAAGGAAACCCCTAACTTAACATCGTCCATGCTCGAATCGATACCTACGTATCGATGCAAAGTTGAGATTCGAATGTCAAGTTCGAACCGATAGCCGATGGGTTCGAATTCATTGATTCGAATGAACCCATCGAATCCATCGATCGGTGCGAACCGCGTCACCCCCATAAGGTCGTCCAAGAGATCGATACGAAAACCAAGAAAAATAACGCCGCCGTCATCGATTCGAACTCGAGTTCGTGTATCGTTTCGAAGCCTACCCAAACCAGATCTGGTTTAGCCAATCACTGAAGCGAGCAATCGATGAAAAGATGGATTCGAAATAGCTTTGCCGTTTTGATTCGAGGCTAATTACCTAGTTTATGTGATGGATTCGAGGAGTTAAGATCTTGAATCTGGATTGGTTCGAATACGCGACGCAGTGTTTTCTCCTTTGAAGCTTCGAAACGATGCGTAGCACAGAAAAATCAGGGAAAAAGTAAAAAGTAAAAAGTGAAAAATATGAAACCCCTCTGCTATTTATATGAAGTCTCGAAGGCAACCGAGACGATTCCCCTTCCGGTAAAAGCGACCGGTCGCAACCAGTCAATGCATGGATCGTTTTGAAGTCTCCATTCGAAACCATTCAACTAATGCCTTGTGGGTTCGCAGTTAACCTCGTACTTCATCGATACGAAGTATGCAGCAGGACAACAAGTTGCGTCGACTCGAAGCGTGCAGTGGACACATCATTTCGAAGCCTCTGTTCGCGACTCCATCCACAACCTACCAAAACGAACTGCTAGTTCGAACCCATCCATTCACATCGTTTCGAATGTCAGTTTCGAACCCATCACAACACAAGCATCAGCGTGGCCATACGAACGTGGATTTCGAACCCATCTGTACTTCAGCGCACCGGTTCGAAATCTTGCACTCGTGCAATACAAATTCAATTCCTTCCACTTTCAATATCGGTTCAGGAGAGGATCGATACGAAGGAACTTTTCAAAACAACCATCAGGCGTTGTCTCACTTCAAATTTCAAAATCGATTCAGGAGAGAATCGATACGAAATTCAATGGCAAACAAAACTAACAACGACTTGTAGACGCACGACGTTAACGAAAATCAAACGCACATATGTGCAGATATGTCAACTAACATTCGATTTTAAACGTTTACAGGGATCAAGTATCCACCTTGTTACAAATGCAACGGCCAACGGCTAAGCGTCATTATACAGCAATCAATTATATCAACGCGAGGTTGCAGCAATACAGAGTACTAGTCCCAACAAAAGGAAAGCAATGATTGTTCGGAGAGAAGTTGTAGCTATTCAAAGTACGTCATGTTTCCACAAGACGTACTTTGGGGGGCAAAATGTTATCCCGCTTTTTGGCAAAGCCGCGATACCAAAAGATCGATCGAGAAACGGAGGATGGTTCGACTCAGAGGTTGATTATATTTCGCTTCGCTATGGATATCGCTGAAAGTTGTCCGAGTCCAGATTAAGCTACAATTGATAGAACATGGCAAAAATGACCGTAGGAGTCAGCATCTCAAATTTCAAGTCAATCCGAGTTCGTATGCTCAAGTTATGGTCGACTCAATTTGGAGGGGAAAACCAAAGTTTCGAACCGATGGTTGATTAGTGGTTCGAACCGATCACCTTCGAATCCATCTACTTTGAAACCATCAACGCGCCTCGGGTTCGACTCCATCACCCTCGAACCCATCGAGCATCAGTTGTTCGAACCCACCTGTGAAGCCTTGTTCGAACCCATAAAAGTGGCCTTGTTCGAACCCATCACAGAGGCCCTGTTCGTACCCACCTGTGAAGCTTCATTCGAAACCACTGGGTCAACCAACCATGATGACGTGTCTTTCATCGGTTCGAATGCACCGAGATATATGGAGTCGAAGCGGTCAACACGGAGTGAAGACCGGAGCGATTCGAAGTTTGCGCTCCACGTCAACGCGAAGCAACGTGCCACCATGGTTTCGAAAGGATCGGTTCGAATGCATGGGTTCGAACCAAACAGCCACGCCATGAACCCTATTTCGAACCCATCATATCTCCCAATCCACTGATCCAAATGCCATGAAATTTTCACAGAAGCTAGAATACATGTCGAAGAGTCTCCATACCAAATTTCACCTCGATTGGACGAATTCTTGATCGGTTCGAATGGAGTTCGAACCGATGCCAAAGTGGGCCCAAACTTCCTAAGACCGTGCGTGTGGGCCCCCTCACGTGCCAGAAGTGGTCTCCCAAGTTTTCAGCGAAATATCAACAGCCTAAGCCTATAAATAGAGCCCCAAGGCCAACGGAAAAGGGATCTTTCGACTCTGAAGCGCCCAGACTCTGCCGGTTCAAGACCTACATAATCCTACAACATAATTTTACCGTTGATTTCGAATTTCCAGTTGTAATTTGCCGTTTATTGCTGCAACAACTTGTAATCATTGAGAAAAAGTCAATAAAATATCAAAACACTTCACAGTGGATGTAGGCGACACGCCGAACCACTATAAATTGCTTGCCTTTGTCTTTGCTTCATTGCTGTTTGGAGTTTTTGTTAGATAATCCACATTTTAATTCATATTCTTCATTTATTATCTCTTCAAAAGACTCCCGAAGAGTGTTGTGTCCAATTTTGTTACAAACAAATGAAAACAACGAAACTATAAATATGAAAATTTAGGGAAAGAAATATAACAACTTATAATTTTCGAAGGCATGTAATAATCCCTTAAAATGAGTTGAAAATCTCGAGATCGAAAAGTGCCTCTACGAGAGCTTGGCTTAAAAGGGGGATCGGTTAGGGAAAACCTACCGAGTTCCTTAGCTCTACTCTCCGGAGAAGGGTTTTATTTGAATATAGATGATTAGAGAATGAAGTATTGGACCTTGGCCAGCCCGTAACGGAACTTATGAGTGAATTTCAAAATTTTTTACCCTATTGATTGTTCATTGGTCTATGAAGTCTAATTTATTTAGAATATTTCTAGATTTTATTAAATAAAATATTTCATTTTATTTAAATTTATAAAATATATTGTATTATTTAATATATATTATATTAATATATATGTATATCTTATATACATACATAAATGTATGCATATGTAACATATCAATCCGTGCAAGGTATAACATTCTCGTGTATAGTTGTTAGGATTTATATCGCAATAGACATGTTATCTCATCCAACATGCAAATATATTGTCTAAATGTATGTTTATGTATACACACACACTTTTACTTTATAACTGAAATTTTATTTTAAACACACACACACATATATATATTGCAATTACTATCACAAACACACCATTTAAGGATTTTTTGTTAAATATAATTTAATTAAGCATTTAATTATTTATGAAAAATATATAAAAATATAATAGAATGAAAAAAATCCTTTATTACAAAAGAGAATTGATTGGAGAGATAAATAGTTTGCAATAAATAACAGAATTGCCCTAAGGGCATATGCCTAACTCTATCAATCTTCCACTAGCACATGGGGTTTACTATGGAATCTCAAACCTATCCCTTCAATCAACTTCTCGAGAGCCGATCGAACTAGACACTTGGTGAATGGATCTGCTAGGTTATCCTTGTTATCTACCATTTGTATCATAGCCTCTTTCTTCCCAACGAATTCTCTAATCAGGTGGAACTTTCAAAGAATGTGTTATGACTTCTTTTTGTACTCTGGGCACCTTTGTAATATGCATCGCCATATCGTTATCACGCTATAAGATTAGCGGTATAAAAAATCACTCTGATCTCACTCAAAAACTTACATGTCCAGACTGTCTCTTTAGCAGCTTCATTGAGTGCAATGTACCCGGCCTCCATCATAGAATCATCAACTGTTTCTTGCTTGAAAATTTTCCAACTAATAGCTCTGTCGATAAGCATAAGACGTAACCAGACACCGATTTACTATCGTCTATATCATTTTAAAAACTCCACTCTATATACCCCTCATAAGAAGGACTCCATTTCCATATATTAGGAATAAGTCTTGAGTATTTCTTAAATATTTCAATATCCTACGGCCATATAATGTTTTTCTTTGGGATTAAACTGGTATCGGCTTATGCATCCTAATATGTATGCCACATGTGGTCTAATACATAGCATAGCGTGCATTATTGATCATATGGCTGAAGCACAAAGGATCCTCCTTATATGCTCTTTCTCCTCATTAGTATAAGGAGCATCCTTCTTAGAAAGGACGATTCCAAACTTCTTTGATATGTTTCCATGCTTGGAATTCTCCATACCGAACCTTTTCGGTATGGTATCTATGTAAAGGTGTTAGAACCAGCCTCTTAGATCTATCTCTATAGATCTTTATACTAAGTGTATAGGCTGCTTCTCCCAAATTATTCATGAAGAAGTTCTTGGAAAGCCAAGCTTTCACTTATTGTAATAATAAAGTGTCATTGCCAATCAATAATAGATCATCGATATTGAGCACTAGGAATATGATAGCGTTGCCCTGTTCCTTTCTGCATACGCATGCTTCCTCTGCATTTTGGTAAAAACCAAACTGTTTGATTGTCTTATCAAAACACTTGTTCTAACTACTTGAAACTTGTTTAAGTTCATAAATGGACTTTAAGAACTTGTAGACCTTGGCCTCACTCCCACTCATCCAAAAATCTCAAACTACGACATATAAATGGTTTTTTCTAAATCATCATCTAGAATAGCCGTCTTTATATCCATTTTCCATATTTCTTACTCATAGAATGTAGCAATAGCTAGCATAGTCCGAATGGACTTAAGAATGGCTTTGGGTGAAAAAGTCTCATCATAATCAACACCTGGAATTTGATGAAATCCTTTCACAACTAGCCGAGCTTTGTATCTCCATATGCATTTAGGTTTTTCTTAAAAATCCACTTGTAGAAGATGGGTTTTATCCCACTAGGTACATCTGGCAAAGTACAAATTTCGTTTTCATATATGAAATCCATCCCAATTTCATAGCTTTAAACCAGAGTATAGAGTCTTTACCCTGCAATGCTTGTTGGAAAGACATAGAGTGTTGTCATCTAAGACATGGTCCACCTTTTCGCCATCCATTAGAAGCTGCATTATCTCTCCGATGTGTGAGATTCCCTACCAGACATTCTAATAGGTTAGATGTTTTCAGTTACAGGTGAACTTGGTTCTCCCAATCGTTTAGTCTTAGTGTTAATTTCTTGGATCTCATCCAAGTTTACGGCCTCGCTGTTAATTTCCTTTGGTAAAAAGACCTTTTCTAAAAAGATAGCATGTTGAGAAACAATAACCTTTTGTTTCTCAATATTGTAGAATATATATCCCATTGAATTCTTGGGATATCCTATGAATTTACATAGTACCAATATCGCCTCTTGTTTATTCGGACGAATGTTATTAACATATGCCTAATAACCCTACACCTTCAAATACTTGAGTTTAGGTTTCTTACCATAGCACATCTCACATGGTGTTTTAGGCACATATTTAGTGGATAACAAGTTCAACATATGCGATACCATTTCTAGCACATATCCCCAATAGGACAGAGGTAACATAGCCTTACTCATCATTGATCAAACCAAATCTAATAGGGTTCGATTCCTTCGCTCCAACACACCGTTGTGTTGCAGAGTATAGGGTGGAGTAGCCTAAGAGATAATCCCATCATCTTGTAAGTATTATTGGAGATACTGTTTGACTTACTCACCTCCTCGATCTGATCAAAGACTCTTACTTTAAGGCTCATTTGGTTTTCTACTACATTTTTATATTCGACAAATTTCTCATAAACATAGAATTTGTTATACATAAGTAATAGATACCTAGTCTTGAGAAATCATTAGTGAAGCTGACAAAGTAGGAACTATTATCTTTGTGACAACCCAGAATTTTGAAACCCATTATTATCATAAGTTTTTGATTAAATTTAAATAAAATATAATATTTTCATTTATAAATAAATAAGATGTTGGATATTTTTAGTTGTATATGTGTTAGAAAGGAAATTTATAATTTCAAAATGTAAACTAGACTTTGTTAACAATATTCCAAAATTAAATCTTTTTTATTTAATTAAATTAAAAATTATGTATGAATGGCATTTGATATCCGATATAAGAATGTAGTTAATAAAAATAAGTACAATAATACAATTTTATTTATATTAAATATAAATATAAAATACATAGGTGCAAATACATTACAAATCCAATATTGGACACTTTAACTTTAAATAAAAATAAGATTTAAGTACTGTTTCTACACAATAACTTTTATAACTAAAATAAAATAAGCTTATAAATATTTAACATGAGTTTCTATATAAATATAAATACTTATAAATATGGTTATAAACATGAGCTTTTATATATTTAACATAAATATAACACAACAGTAGGATTACAAACATAAGTACAAAATTATAACTTGAATAAGAAATAAATAAAAGTGTTAACTATTGAAAGACAAATATACATAATCTGTAAACAATGAGACAAATATCTTTAAACAAATGTAACTTGCGTGCAAACATTAATAATATGCTAGCATAAATAATAAAACAAAACCTGCAAGCAACATTGATCTAAATGTTAACATAAGTATGTTTAAACAAAAATCTGCAAGTATGAAATTATGAATACATCTTAATACAAATACACTGCAAATACCTTTGTACAAAATTGTGTCAGCAATGCATTATAATGTAAACCTATATGAATACATTCAGTACAGACAAAACCTGAAATAATGTTTGTGACAGCAAACACTATGATATGTTAACATATATGTTAACACAAACATTAATTAGCATAACAATCTGCCAAATATATAATCTCCTAGCCAAAATATGTGACAGATCTCAGGTTTTAGTACAAAAATAAAATAAAATAAGGCAAGATATTTTACCAAGCCAAAGCTTGTGCAAGAAGACAACATGCATGAAAGATATAAATATTTGTATACATCTTCTTATCCCTTAACTCATCTGTATCTTCAAAAGCAAAAGAAAACTTCACAAATCTGAGAAACAGCAAAAGAAAGAAAAAAAATAAACAAATTTCAAGTTCAAAAGCCAGAATCAATAAGGTTACAGGAATTTCAAAACTGCATATTATTAAGCATATTCAAATTCAAGCTACAAGTTTCTTGCATCATCCTCGGTTCAACTGCAAACTTGTGTGAGTAAACCAACTTTTTGAAATTTAATTTTAATAATTGACTTATGAATGAATTACTATGTTGTTATAAAGATGTTCTGTTATGTTTGTAAACTTTGGATATCTGTGTTTTAATAATAGCATGAATACTGTAAGTTGAATTTACAGTATAAAGTATAATTATAGTAAAAATTCAAGTAACTTAAATTGAAAATTTGAGTTTATATATTGATTTAACATACAGTAATATGATTTTTATGACAAGAATCAAAATTTTTGGCTAACTATTTACAGAGCAGTTCATGAATGAACTGTAGAAGCTATTTCATGAATATCAGGTGATTCACTCAACGATTAATGATGAAAATTTATATGAAGCTTGTGTATAGATTATAGATCACTAGAAAAATGCTAAAAAAAATTTATGGATGCAAGGTTGTTGAGAATTGATGGAAAATAGGGTTTATGGGTTCTTCGGTTTAGGGTTCTGTATTTTGGTGACCGCGACACCATAGCTTCATCGAGCGTTCAGAGATCTTGGGAAGTGGTTGAGGGGGTCGTTGGCGAGGTTTGGCCGAAGCCTTGCCGTATCAGGTGGACGTGATCGCGAGAACGAGGTGAATTTGCCTACGGTGGTTATGTTGAGGTTCGACTTTTTAGGCGTATTTTGATTTTGAGGTTGTCGTGTTATTCTAGGCTTCGTATTCGAGTGAGGGGGGTGGCGAGTGACTTGTTGGTGATGTCGCGTGGTGGTGGCGCGGTGGTGGACCGCCGTGCACATGCACGGCGGTGGTGAAGGCCTGGGTATTTTTAACTCGTGTGAAACGCGAGAGGGTTCACGTTGTTTACTTCGAGTTTTGGTTCCTGGGTCGAGAGAGTGAAGCGCGTGTGTTTTTCTTTAAGTTTCAACAGTTTTTTTTTTCTTACTTAAGCTTTAAAAAAAAGAATAGAAACAGAAGTAAGAAACAGGGGAAGAAGAAGATGCAGGGAAGTACGCGAGAAACATACTGGGTTATCTCGAGCTCGACCCGAGAAATCACGTTGTTTACTTCGGGTTGTTTAATTCCTGAAGCTTGCTAATTTTGTTAAGTTAAAAGTATTTAGTTAGGTAAGTTAAGTATTGATCAAAGATACCGTTTATAAACCAGTTAATACATGATGAACTTTAGAGTTTTATAGAAAACAAAGTAGAGTAATTAAATTAATTTCGAAGTAAATTAAGAATGTAATCAGTTTTATAAATAATTTAATAAGTAGTTCAAAAATGTAATTGAATTTGTAATTAAAGATTTTAATGATAATCTTGTATAAAATCAATCATAATTAAGAATTTAATTAATCATTCAAAGTGATTAATTAACAAATCATAGTTACCGAATTAATTAACTAATTAATGATTAAACGATTAAATTGATTAACAATTAATGATTAAATAAATAAATAATAATAATAATAATTAATTGTGTAATTGAGTTTTATAAATCAATAATTAAGGTATTGATTAGTAATTAAGAATTAATTCATTAATTAAGTGAATAATTAATAAGTAATTAATAAATGGAAATAAGTTAATTAATGTGTAATTGATTAAGCATAATTTATGTTTAAGTATGCAATTAAGTTTAGAACAAATAAATCTAGTTGACATGAATCGATGATTATATTGATTGCCTCTGATGTTTATTTATTTCTGTGATGTTCTGTGATATTCTAGATATATCTGTTATGGTTGTGTATGATTTATCTGTATTAAATTGCTATATGTTTATCTGATGTTATTCATGTGTATTAAATTACTCTATGAATTCAATTGTTAAACTTAAACTGTTAAGTTAATTAGACAACTTGAACTTTAAAATGGCGTTTGGATTTCGATGAGACCGGGATCGGGTATCAATTGATATTCCGAAAACCACATCGATCCAAATTAAACGTTAGGTCGTGTAATCTTAAGTGAAGATCGAGATGGTGTTTTCAGAATGCAAGGGTTATCGTCATTAACTCTGAGGGTGATTCAAAAACGAGTGTAACGAGATAATGCCTTCGGTTTCGTTCGAACCCGGAACGAACTTGTATGGATTGAATGCTTTCAGCACATCGTCAGGCGGACGATGAGCATTCTAAGAATTATGTTCTAAAAAGATAAACGCAGCCTCAAGCCTCATCAACCGAGAATGGCTAAAACAGGGGATGTGCAACAAGGTTAAGTGGGTCATGCCCAAGCAGGACGAGGTATACCCCTGTCTAGATGTCCCTTTTATTCGGCTGTGTGGGCGGTTGGTCTGCAGCCAACTGCGGGGTTATCTTGTTCGGGATTGTTCAGTAAGGAATGGTTCCGGCCTTGTGTTGCAGGGGAGTTAGGGTGGCTCCTCGGTACTGTGATCTAGGCCACGTACTATGACGGACGGTACCCCAGTAGCCCTGCCATTGTATGGGATCCAATTTCCAATAAGCGCCGTACGTTTTGATTGTGCCCAACTACGTTGAAATGTGAGATGTAAGCATTTCAGCTATATTTTACTTGAAAACCCTAGACACTATTATAATATCACTAGATTTCCTATAAAATGTTTTGGTTAGCGTAAGGTAAAAACTTACCCGTATTTATTTGTGGGGAGTCTTACGTGATTCCTTTATTTTCAAATGTTTTTCAAAGTTAAACAACTTTAACCTGTTTACTCATACCAGACCCATGTATGACCCGGAGTTTATTTTTGTTTTTCATAAACTATCGGGTACCCAAATTTTTACGGGTAGCCAAGGGATTCAGGTTAGCTTTGACGAATTCTGGAGGAGCAATGGAGCAGGAGGCTTCAGCGTTGTAGATATATATATAGTTCCGCTGTGTTGGTATCTCTGAGTCATATTGTTTGAGTTGTATTGTATCGAGTTGTATTAACTAGACAGGTGTTTATAACTGTCTAGTATGTGATGTATTATCTGTATAACTCTGATTGATGTATTATATTATGTAAATAGTTATGTTGATATATTATATTTTATTCCATTCCATTGTGAGATTCTGATGTTGTTATTCTTTCTTTTCTTTTCTTTTCTATTTCTATCCCTTTCTTTCTTATTGATGACACGTCTTCCTGGGCGTAGGAAGCTGGGTCGTCACAGCTGGTATCAGAGCGATAGGTTGAGCGAGTACCTATGCTCTGGAATAATATTTATCTTGAGAGTGTGTATTTGTATTTTTCATATAAATATATATATATACCTATCTAAATTTGTTGGTTACCTGTCTAGGAGGCCAACATGAGTTCTGGAAGAAGAGGCAGAGTTAGGGCCAGTACTTCAACTGATAATGTTCGAAGTCAAATTGCTAGTGAGGCTGTTAATCCAATACCGCCTCAAGTTAGTTTTGCAGCCTTATGTAAAGATTTTATCGATCTTGGAGGCGAACCATTTAAAGGTTCAGAATCGATAATTGAAGTTCAAGCCTGGTTACGTTCTTGTGAGCGTATTTTTAAGAGGATGAGATTGGCGGATGATCAGAAGAGGGATATGGCATCATGGTGGGATGCAACGATTGCAAATATTCCTGAAGAAGATATTTCATGGGAAAGATTTATGGAGTTATTTGAGGAAAAGTTTATGCCGACGGCAAGGAAAACTCAATTGTACCAGGATTTTCTGAATTTGAAGCAGGAAAGCATGACCATTTCTGAGTATGAGACCAGATTCAACGAACTTTTGTGTTATGGATCGGGACTCATTGATACTCCCCTCAAGAAGAATGAAAAGTTTGTGCAAGGATTGAGATCCGAATTCCAGAATAAGATGACGGTGCTCTTGAAAGGATCTTTTGTTGATTTGGTTGATATGGCATTGAGGTATGAAGATTTGATGAGCAAGAAATTGGACGCAACAGTAGCAGCTTCAAGAGGGAATTCCATTAACCCAAATAAAAGAAAGTTCAACCCACTTTGGAAAAGACAAGTTAAGGGAAAAAATCGGGTAGAAGCAATAACGGACCCTGTAAGTGTTATAATTGTCAGCAAATTGGACATTTGGCGGATCAGTGTTCTCAAGGAGGATCTCAGCAACAGCAATGTCAGAGTGGTCCAGAATTAGCAGTAGTCCAGAAATCGTTGTGTTTTAATTGTCGTCAGCCCGGTCATATGATTAAGAATTGTCCACTTTTGCAGAGGACACTTCAGGATAAAGTTTTTGCCTTGGAAGCTGGTTCATCTTCTTCTTCTCAAGATAAAGGATTTTTGGAAGGTACCTTACTCCTAAATGGCAAATATATTAAAGTTTTATTTGATTCGGTTGCATCTTTGAGTTTCATATCTTCAGAATCAGTAGAAAAGTTTTCTCTTAACTCTAGTACCGTGGAGCGTCCTATTATTGTATCTAATCCTATATGTGGAGCAACAAAATTGGATACGATCTGTAAGGACTTGAAGCTTTCTTATTTGTCTCATAGTTTCTCTTGTGACCCGTATGTGTTAAATTTTAAAGGATTTGATCTTATTTTGGGAATGGATTGGCTCGATAAGTATAAAGCAGTCCTGAATTGTGATGAGAGGACAGTTTCATTGGAGACTGATTTGGGTAGGATTGCCAAAGTGTCATGCGATAGTTCGGGATTTCACTTGAGTAGTCTTTTGCTAGGAATTGAGACTTCTCAAGAGAGAGTTGAGGAAATTGATGTGGTTCAAGATTTTCCTGATGTTTTTGAAGAAGTTAAGTGTCTTCCACCACATCGAGAGATTGAGTTTCGTATTGATTTGATTGCAGGAGCTGTGCCGGTGATTCAACCCAGTAGAAGAATGCCTCCTCGAGAGAGAGAAGAGTTGGTTAAGCAGACGCAAGATCTTTTGGAGAAGGATTTGATTAGACCCAGTTTTTCTTGTTGGGGCTCTGCTGCGGTGTTTGTCACCAAATCGGATGGTTCATTAAGGTTTTGTGTTGATTATAGAGAATTGAACAAAGTGACCATTCAAAATAAATATCCTTTTCCTCGCATCGATGATCTTTTTGACCAGTTGCATGGAGCTTCTATCTTTTCTCAACTAGATCTAGCTTCAGGTTTCCATCAATTGAGAATAGCTGAAGATAGTACTCCCTTAACAGCATTTAGAGGACCGAATTGTTTTTATGAGTGGTTGGTTATGCCGTTCGGATTAACTAATGCTCCAGCTTATTTTGTTGACCTCATGAATCGAGTTTTTAGAGATGTGTTGAATAAGTTTGTGCTAGTATTTATTGATGATATTTTGGTCTACTCTAAATCGGAAGAGGAGCACAGGCATCATTTGAGGATTGCATTGGAGACTCTGAGGAAGCATGTGTTGAAGGCAAAGTTTTCAAAGTGCCATTTTTGGAAATCAGAAGTTAAGTTTTTAGGGCACATTGTTTCGGGTGAAGGCATTTTAGTAGATCCAGCAAAGGTTGAAACTATTTTGCAATGCAAACAGCCGGAGACACCGACGGAAGTTCGCAGTTTTCTAGGTTTGGCTGGCTACTACAGAAAATTCATTAAGGATTATTCCAAAATTTCTTCGCATCTGACCAAGCTAACAAGGAAAGGAACTAAATTCAAGTGGACACCTCAGTGTAAAGAAGCTTTTCAGGAATTGAAGACAAGGCTAACTAGTGCACAAATACTTGCTATTTCGGATGGAAGAAGCAAATTTGAAGTTTATACGGATGCATGTTTAGTTGGATTGGGTGCAGTTCTGATGCAGAATGGCAGAGTGATTGCGTATGCTAGTCGACAATTGAAGGCCCATGAGAAGAACTATGCTACGCATGATCTAGAACTGTTAGCTATTGTTTTTGCTTTGAAGATATGGAGACATTATCTTTTGGGAGAAAAATTTGAGTTATTCACGGATCACAAACCATTGAAATATATTTTCTCTCAAAAAGATCTTAATTTGAGACAGCAGAGATGGGTCGAATTTTTGGCATCTTATGATCTAGATATTTTGTATACTTCGAGGAAAGCGAATGTCGTGGCTGATGCTCTTAGTAGAAATGTTGTTTTATCTCTTTTGGAAGTCGTTCCATCTCTCCAAGAAAAGATCATAGGTAAGAAAATGGAGGATAAATCTTTTGAGGAAATAATTCTCGGAACTATGGACGGTCGGTATTCGGATTTCAAGATAGACGATCAAGGTGTTTTAAGGATTAATGGTCGTTTGTGTGTGCCTAATATTGTTGGGCTGAGGCAAGAAGTTTTAGCTGAGTGTCATCGTTCTAAATTGAATATTCATCCGGGAATTTCGAAGATATATAAAGATATGAGCAGAGTTTTTTGGTGGCCGAATATGAAGAAGGATGTGGCTGCATTTGTTAATAGTTGTGCCATTTGTCAGCAAGTGAAGGGAGATCAACAAAAGTCTGCAGGACTATTGCAACCTTTGGAAATTCCAGATTGGAAGTGGGAAATGATCTCGATGGACTTCAGCGATGGTTTGCCTAGAACCAGGAAAAGAAATGAAAGAATATGGGTTATTGTGGATCGTTTAACGAAGAGTGCTCATTTTATTCCATTTAAGGCAACTCGCACTGCGGTTTCTTTGGCAGAAATTTTCTTGAAGGAGATAGTTAAATAACATGGTGTTCTTGTTAGCATAGTGAGCGACCGTGATCCTATTTTCACTAGTAAATTTTGGGAAGCTCTACAATCAGCAATGGGAACAAGTTTGAGATTAAGTACAGCCTATCATCCTCAGACGGACGGACAAACGGAGAGACTTAATCGTATTCTGGAAGATATGCTGCGAGCTTGTGTATTGGATTTTGGTGGATCATGGGAAGACCATCTTCATCTAGTGGAATTTTCCTATAATAACAGTTATCAAGCGAGTATTAAGATGGCTCCTTATGAAGCTCTGTATGGAAGACCGTGTAGATCTCCATCTTGTTGGATTGAATCGAATGATCGACTTGTACTTGGACCCGATCTTATTCGTGAGGCTTCTGCGAAGGTTGAACTTATCAAGAAAAGGATGAGAGCTGCTCAATATCATCAGAAGAAATATGCAGATAAGAGACGAAGACCCTTGGAATTTGAGAACGGAAATTTAGTTTTTATCAAAGTTTCCCCAATCAAAGGTGCTATAAGATTAGGTAAGACGGGAAAACTTGCTCCGAGATATATTGGTCCATTCCGAGTGCTAGAAAGAATCGGAACTGTAGCCTACAGGATTGAATTACCAGAACGAATGTCTGGGATTCACAATGTATTCCATGTGTCTCATTTAAGGAAATATATTCATGACCCATCATTGGTGGTAGAACCAGTTGCTCAGGAAGATTTAGAAGTAGAACCCAACCTGACTGTAGTTAGAGATCCTGTTCAGATTGTAGATCAAGACGAGAAGCAGCTAAGGAATAAAGTGGTGAAACTCGTCAAGGTGCAATGGAGTGAGGATCCCAGAGATTGTCCTGGGAAACTCTGGATAGTTTTAGAAAAGCTTATCCAAATTTATGTCCGGATAATTAGTAATGTTGTTAGAATTGACTGTTTGATTGTTTGTTTTGTATGAATGATATGTATGTTTGGATTGATAATATTAAGTTTTTGAAATTAACTGTTGTTTAAATTTCGGGGACGAAATTCTTTTAAGGGGGGAGGAATGTGACATCCCGGAATTTTGACCCTATTATTATCATAAGTTTTTGATTAAATTTAAATAAAATATAATATTTTCATTTATAAATAAATAAGATGTTGGATATTTTTAGTTGTATATGTGTTAGAAAGGAAATTTATAATTTCAAAATGTAAACTAGACTCTGTTAACAATATTCCAAAATTAAATCTTTTTTATTTAATTAAATTAAAAATTATGTATGAATGGCATTTGATATCCGATATAAGAATGTAGTTAATAAAAATAAGTACAATAATACAATTTTATTTATATTAAATATAAATATAAAATACATAGGTGCAAATACATTACAAATCCAATATTGGACACTTTAACTTTAAATAAAAATAAGATTTAAGTACTGTTTCTACACAATAACTTTTATAACTAAAATAAAATAAGCTTATAAATATTTAACATGAGTTTCTATATAAATATAAATACTTATAAATATGGTTATAAACATGAGCTTTTATATATTTAACATAAATATAACATAACAGTAGGATTACAAACATAAGTACAAAATTATAACTTGAATAAGAAATAAATAAAAGTGTTAACTATTGAAAAACAAATATACATAATCTGTAAACAATGAGACAAATATCTTTAAACAAATGTAACTTGTCTGCAAACATTAATAATATGCTAGCATAAATAATAAAACAAAACCTGCAAGCAACATTGATCTAAATGTTAACATAAGTATGTTTAAACAAAAATCTGCAAGTATGAAATTATGAATACATCTTAATACAAATACACTGCAAATACCTTTATACAAAATTGTGTCAGCAATGCATTATAATGTAAACCTATATGAATACATTCAGTACAGACAAAACCTGAAATAATGTTTGTGACAGCAAACACTATGATATGTTAACATATATGTTAACACAAACATTAATTAGCATAACAATCTGCCAAATATATAATCTCCTAGCCGAAATATGTGATAGATCTCAGGTTTTAGTACAAAAATAAAATAAAATAAGGCAAGATATTTTACCAAGCCAAAGCTTGTGCAAGAAGACAACATGCATGAAAGATATAAATATTTGTATACATCTTCTTATCCCTTAACTCATCTGTATCTTCAAAAGCAAAAGAAAACTTCACAAATCTGAGAAACAGCAAAAGAAAGAAAAAAAATAAATAAATTTCAAGTTCAAAAGCCAGAATCAATAAGGTTACAGGAATTTCAAAACTGCATATTATCAAGCATATTCAAATTCAAGCTACAAGTTTCTTGCATCATCCTCGGTTCAACTGCAAACTTGTGTGAGTAAACCAACTTTTTGAAATTTAATTTTAATTATTGACTTATGAATGAATTACTATGTTGTTATAAAGATGTTCTGTTATGTTTGTAAACTTTGGATATCTGTGTTTTAATAATAGCATGAATACTGTAAGTTGAATTTACAGTATAAAGTATAATTATAGTAAAAATTCAAGTAACTTAAATTGAAAATTTGAGTTTATATATTGATTTAACATACAGTAATATGATTTTTAAGAAAAGAATCAAAAAATTTGGCTAACTATTTACAGAGCAGTTCATGAATGAACTGTAGAAGCTATTTCATGAATATCAGGTGATTCACTCATCGATTAATGATGAAAATTTATATGAAGCTTGTGTATAGATTATAGATCACTAGAAAAATGCTAAAAAAATTTATGGATGCAAGATTGTTGAGAATTGATGGAAAATAGGGTTTATGAGTTCTTCGATTTTGGGTTCTGTATTTTGGTGACCGCGACACAGTAGCTTCACCGAGCATTGAGAGATTTTGGGAAGTGGTTGAGGGGGTCGTTGGCGAGGTTTGGCCGAAGCCTTGCCGGGTCAGGTGAACGTGATCGCGAGAACGAGGTGAATTTGCCTACGGTGGTTATGTTGCGGTTCGACTTTTTAGGCGTATTTTGATTTTGAGGTTGTCGTGTTATTCTGAGCTTCGTATTCGAGTGAGGGGGTGGCGAGTGACTTGTTAGTGATGTCGCGTGGTGGTGGCGCGGTGGTGGACCGCCGTGCACGTGCACGGCGGTGGTGAAGGCCTGGGTATTTTTAACTCGTGTGAAACGCGAGAGGGTTCACGTTGTTTACTTCGAGTTTTGGTTCCTGGGTCGAGAGAGTGAAGCGCGAGTGTTTTTCTCTAAGTTTCAACAGTTTTTTTTTCTTACTTAAGCTTTAAAAAAAAGAATAGAAACAGAAGTAAGAAACAGGGGAAGAAGAAGATGCAGGGAAGTACGCGAGAAACATACTGGGTTATCTCGAGCTCGACCCGAGAAATCACGTTGTTTACTTCGGGTTGTTTAATTCCTGAAGCTTGCTAATTTTTAAGTTAAAAGTATTTAGTTAGGTAAGTTATGTATTGATCAAAGATACTGTTTATAAACCAGTTAATACATGATGAACTTTAGAGTTTTATAGAAAACAAAGTAGAGTAATTAAATTAATTTCGAAGTAAATTGAGAATGTAATCAGTTTTATAAATAATTTAATAAGTAGTTCAAAAATGTAATTGAATTTGTAATTAAAGATTTTAATGATAATGTTGTATAAAATCAATCTCAATTAAGAATTTAATTAATCATTTGAAGTGATTAATTAACAAATCATACTTACCGAATTAATTAACTAATTAATGATTAAACGATTAAGTTGATTAACAATTAATGATTAAATAAATAAATAATAATAATAATAATTAATTGTGTAATTGAGTTTTATCAATCAATAATTAAGGTATTGATTAGTAATTAAGAATTAATTCATTAATTAAGTAAATAATTAATAAGTAATTAATAAATGGAAATAAGTTAATTAATGTGTAATTGATTAAGCATAATTTATGTTTAAGTATGCAATTAAGTTTAGAACAAATAAATCTAGTTGACATGAATCGATGATTATATTGATTGCCTCTGATGTTTATTTATTTCTATGATGTTCTGTGATATTCTAGATATATCTGTGATGATTGTGTATGATTTATCTGTATTAAATTGCTATATGTTTATCTGATGTTATTTATCTGTATTAAATTACTTTATGAATTCAATTGTTAAATTTAAACTGTTAAGTTAATTAGACAACTTGAACTTTAAAATGGCGTTTGGATTTCGATGAGACCGGGATCGGGTATCAGTTGATGTTCCAAAAACCACATCGGTCCAAATTAAACGTTAGGTCGTGTAATCTCAAGTGAAGATCGAGATGGTGTTTTCAGAATGCAAGGGTTATCGTCGTTAACTCTGAGGGTGATTCCAAAACGAGTGTAACGAGATAATGCCTTCGGTTTCGTTCGAACCCGGAACAAACTTGTATGGATTGAATGCTTTCAGCACATCGTCAGGCGGACGATGAGCATTCTAAGAATTATGTTCTAAAAAGGTAAACGCAGCCTCAAGCCTCATCAACCGGGAATGGCTAAAACAGGGGATGTGCAGCAAGGTTAGGTGGGTCATGACCAAGCAGGACGAGGTATACCCCTGTCTAGATGTCCCTTTTATTCGGCTGTGTGGGCAGTTGGTCTGCAGCCAAATGCGGGGTTTCTTGTTCGGGACTGTTCAGTAAGGAATGGTTCCGGCCTTGTGTTGCAGGGGAGTTAGGGTGGCTCCTCGGTACTGTGATCTAGGCCACGTACTGTGACGGGCGGTACCCCAGTAGCCCTGCCATTGTATGGGATCCAATTTCCAATAAGCGCCGTACGTTTTGATTGTGCCCAACTACGTTGAAATGTGAGATGTAAGCATTTCAGCTATTTCTGTATTTTACTTGAAAACCCTAGACACTATTATAATATCACTGGATTTCCTATAAAATGATTTGGTTAGCGTAAGGTAAAAACTTACCCGTATTTATTTGTGGGGAGTCTTACGTGATACCTTTATTTTCAAATGTTTTTCAAAGTTAAACAACTTTAACCCATTTACTCATACCAGACCCATGTCTGACCCGGAGTTTATTTTTGTTTTTCCATAAACTCTCGGGTACCCAAATTTTTACGGGTAGCCAAGGGATTCAGGTTAGCTTTGACGAATTCCGGAGGAGCAATGGAGCAGGAGGCTTCAACGTTGTAGATATATATATATAGTTCCGCTGTGTTGGTATCTCTGAGTCATATTGTTTGAGTTGTATTGTATCGAGTTGTATTAACTAGACAGGTGTTTATAACTGTCTAGTATGTGATGTATTATCTGTATAACTCTGATTGATGTATTATATTATGTAAATAGTTATGCTGATATATTATATTTTATTCCATTCCGTTATGAGATTCTGATGTTGTTATTCTTTCTTTTCTTTTCTATTTCTATCCCTTTTTTTCTTATTGATGACACGTCTTCCTGGGCGTAGGAAGCCGAGTCGTCACAACCTTTGGTTATTATGGGCATCGGGCCACATCCATCACTATGTATTAACCCTTAGAGTTCATTACCTCTTTCATTACTCCCATTGAAAAGTACTTGTCATTTTACCTTTGAGACAGCACTCACACGTGTTAAATGTATCAAAATCAATTGATGGTAGAAAACCTTCGGTGTTCAAGGTTATTAATATGTGCAGTCATTTTTCATCAATATAGTCTGGTGTCCAATTCGAAAAATAAATATCATTCATACTGTTAGAACAATTATTCGCAGAACACACAAAATTAGTGTTAATCGCATAAATTCCATTTTCAAGAACATCATCATAGACTTTATTTCCGTCCAAAGTAATGTTCATAACATTATTTGCACAATGAAATATATATCCAGTCTCAAACAATCTAGAAATGGAAATATTCCCACAAATGAAGTCTTTTAGAAATAGCAATTATTTTATACTAATACTACTCCACTAGGTAAAACTAAATGATAATCTCCTACTGTTGATGCATCTTCCATAGATCCATCGGCAACTTTGAGCTACATATCTCCTTTTGCCTTGTGATGCTAGATCATAGGCCTTTGTAACAAATTAAAATATGAGTACCAGATCCGGTATCTAAGACCCAAGACATTTTATTGATTACAAAATAATTTTTAAATCATAAATGTACATGATGAGCCATAGAACTATTCTTCTTCTTTCTCTAACAATCCTCGAGTAATCGGGACAATTCTTTTTCTAGTGACCTTACTTGTGGGAGTGGTGGCATTCACCATTATTATCAGTCTTCTTACTTTTCTTTTTCTTACCCTCTCTTTTCCACTTCTTTGAACTCTTCGAAAATGATGCAGTACATGTAACGACCCATAATTTTAATTATTTGAATTTGGAATATTTAATTAATTTTAAATACAAAAAAGTCAATTTTATGGATTAAATAACTCGAATTTCAAATATGGTGATTTATTCGATAATTTAGTTGTTAAATTTAATATTTGAAATTGTTTAAATAATTAAAACTTGGGTTTTAAGTTGGATAATAATGATTTAAAAGCTTATTTAATTTCTATTAAATAAGAATGAAGATAATAAAACTTCAAGATTGGATTTAAAATTGATTTAACTAATTTTGAAAGTAACTCGTTTTAATTAACATACAAAAATAGCCTTCCGGGGCAGTGTCTTGGATTTTAACGAAACCAGTTTCATTGGATCCATAATAATGAATTATAATACGCCATCAATTTTCATGGAGATCGGATGTATCGTTTGGCTGTGTGAAATGGAAACACATAGGATTTAATATTGAAAATTTAATATAATAATTGGGTTCAAAAGTCTATCTTCTACGTATGATCGAACTAGCTCTCAAAACAAGTTTCATTACGTTTGGAATAGTGGTATAACATATAAAACGCCTGGCAGCACGTCTTGATTGGGGTTCAATATTATATAGCTTGATATTTTACATTTAGATAATAAAAATATATTTAGATTTGACTATACAAACCTATGCTCTATCACATCAACCAAACCCGTACATGAAACCACACATCTACCCGTTAATGATCATACCTTCGTTCATTTTAAATACTCCCTCCCTCTCTTATTAACTGATTAAAACCAGGAAGAGAAAAAAATACTCAGCAATAATATCGAAAACCCATATTTCCTTAAGCTCTATATGTGTTATGCTTGAATCTAGTGGGTGTGTGAGCTCGGCCGTGAGCAGGCAGTGGAAGACGAGAGCTTGTAGTCGCTAAGGTTCAGTTTTCTGCATATTGGAAGTTGAGTTGGATGTTTTGGTGATTGGATTCGAGTTTGTCATGGAGAGAAGCAGCTCAAGCAAGGTTTTTGGAGTTCGTGGTGGCCGAGAGTGGTTTCGGTCCACTATATGGACGTGGGAAGTTGGCCATGGATGCGATCTCCTAGGCTAGTGCGGAGGAGGGTTTAAGTCATCGAGGTAGTGGAGCTCGGGGAAAGATGGAGTTTAGTGGTGGTTTCAGGATTTTTCATGGAGGAATGGAGGAATGTAACAACCCGTTTTTCCGTACCGTTTAAATCGACAATAAACCGCACATGTCCAACTCAAATTGCATGAATAAGCGGATCATTAAGGGTAGAAAGAAAATAAAAGAATCTCACACAAATGGAATAACATATATTATTTCAATAATAATCTTTAGAGCGGAAAATTTTAAAATACAATATTAGAGTCTAACCTAAATTCAGCTTGGACTGTTATAAACATCCATCCTTAAAATTGCTGACAAACATCAAAAAAATACACTAACTACAACAGATAATAGAATATGTCCATACGATGATGAAGATCTCCAGCTCTCCTCTGGAAACTCCAAACATCTTCAACTCAACCTAATACTACTCGGATCTGACCCGAGTATTAAAAATACCTGGATCAGGCTTGATAAACCAGCATGAGGTACTCGAACTTTAAAATTACTATGTTATCAAAACCTTTGAAAAGAAGGGTATCTCATAAGGCCACGACCACGCATAAATACGAACGGGTTTTTACCACATGATAACCAAAACACTTTTTTATATCAAAACGTTTGATATTATTTCTAATGACAATCTTTTGAAAACACTTTTCAAATAAACTTATTCAAATAAGATAACAATATCTGGACTAAGTCTAACGGAATATAACCGGACGGGGTCAACGGAATATACCGAACAGAATATATGATACCAGAAAGGGGTAGCTGAAATGTTTGTAATTCATTACCGCTATTTTGGGAATACAATCAAAACCGTAAATCTCGTATTTGGATTGGATTTCCAACATGATTGGAAACTAGTGGAAAGATCAATTTGTATCCATGGCTTACGTCCATGACTCAGACGCCGTTATACAACAACACAAATGGCTAAAAGTGGATACAATCAACGAATAACATCAAAGGACTCGGACTTCGTGTATCCCTGACATGAGTCCTAAACAAATCCGGTACCTAGGGCTCAGAACATCTGATAACCCAAATCTCTACTATCCGAAATGCGAGAATACATCTAACCTCATAGAATCCCATCATAACCGAGGTGTGAAGCTCGCGAGGTTACGCTCAATTTGTTCAAAGCCACGTTTTTCATACAAAACCACGTTTTAATTATAACAGGTTCCACATTGAATGCCACATTGTTATTCTATGTCACACGACTGATTTCTAGAAAAGTATAACTTCCTGAGCTCGTATGTCTCGGGAAAGGGTGTTAAGCTAAGGGAAGTTGCCTTCTCCACCACCAACTGATATACATTTATAGAAACCACTCAAATGTGATTAAGAGTACATTGTCAGACAAACATCCATACAAGTTCGTTCTAGGACTGAACGAAACCGAAGGCACTTTCCTCGGCCATTACTAGGCGAGAAGCCCTTGCAATCCAAAAAAATCTCCATCACGAGGAAACCACTGCTATAAATAACTCTATATTGGGGGCCAACCAGAGCATGTTCAACAAGCAGTCTTCACGCTATAAAGATCCACGGCCTTAAATAATCATCATCTTCAATACGTCTTCACTTTCGAATGTATATATTGGTTCGAAGTGGTTTTCGGATAGGAATCATTGAAATCCCACTCCGGTTCCTTTGAAACCAATCATCGCTTTTAAAAAGATGTTAAGTTCATATGTGGATATCAATCATCAATTAATTACTTCATCTTCTATTTAAATCAAATATCTTTCATAGATATATTCTTTACAATTTATTCCATTTTCTTTTCAAATATATATAAAATCATTAAGCCTTATTTATCAAATCATTTGATATATTAAACTTCTTCAGATCTTGGAATTATTCCAGATCATTTTTCTCTTTTACATAGGAAAACCTTTCCAAATCATTTATTAAATCTTAATCAAAGATATCTCATATTCAAGCTATAACTTTTAACTTAGGGAAAATATTCCCAAATCATTCATTAAATCTTAATCAAAGATTTCTTAAATTAACTTCAAATCATATTCTTGCAAATCGAAGATTTTCATAATAGAGCACTACTGCCATCTTGAATATAGTAAATTTCACCTCTAGGGACTAATGGCAAGTTTCACCTCTAGGGACTAATGGCAAGTTTCACCTCTAGGGACAAATAGCAAGTTCCCCCCCAAGGACTAATGGAAAGTAATCCTACATCATGAATACCTTTGACTTTAACGATCATCGTCTTCTATATATTTTATTTCAAAAAATTAGTTTGAAGTGATTTTTGGATATGAATCACCCAAATCTGATCACGGTTCCTTGGTACAAATCATCGATAAAAAGATGTTAAGGAGTTATTTAACATTCTAAGAATTTGTTTTTTTGTTTTATCTTGGAAAAATTAAAAAATGATCTTTTTAGAGAATTCGGGCTTTCCTTACGATCTGTTCCACCCCTCCCCTAAAAAGAGAAAACATAGGCCAGGTAAGTTCAGGGCACTGGTTGCTCTATCCCTAAACTTAGTTAAACACCATATTTCATTTTTCCAAATCTCACAGACGGGACGAATGTACTAGTCGTTTCCAAATACTCGGTTTGTTATTATATTCAATCTTCTTCACTTTTCGTTTAAGTGTTACGAACAATTCATCTTAACAATTTATTCAAACTCCTATTAAAACTTCCAAATCATCTTTACATTACTTAATTATTCCTTTTAAGCCGTTCACAAAATATTTAGGAAATAATTGTTAAGTTTAAACTCGTATTCAAAAGGTTATAGAATTCGCAGCATAAAAGTGCTGTGGAAAGTGCTATATAAGCTTATTTGATTTAAACAACTTTTTAACATTTGAAAATTTATATTTTCCATTCCAAATCTCTTTTAAACCATTTTAACAGATTTATAAAATTCATTTCATATTTTAATCATTTAAAAATATCATTTATAAATAAATCCCCTTTTGAATTTCAAACTGCAAACCGCGATGTTTTTAGAAAATTGTTTTGGAGATATTTCAAACTTTACTTGATGAAATCTTGATTTTCTTTCTTCATTGGAAAAAATTATCATTGTGGGCTAAAGAATTTTTATTTCGAAGAAATTCGACTTATAAATCATTCTCTATACTAGTTTGAAGTTACAGGTCGAAATTTACGAACTACCGCTACGCAATGAGCTCGATTTTGACCAATTTTGTGAATTGCTTTTGGAATGTCCAAAACATTTGAAATTTGTTTTAAACCATATTTAAACTACCTTAACTTATTTAAAATCATTACGAGGCTAAAATACTTCAATACACATATTTATATGGATTTAACTCTCATTTAATTAACTATGGTTAATTACTGATCATTTCTCTTATCATTTGTCAAACCAAGTTATCATCCACATCACAAGCATATAATCAACAATAAGATCAACCAAGTTATCAAAAACTTAATCATCCAACTTATTTAAATTTCTCAATCATTATACTTGAAATAATTTATGGATTCATTAGTAAATATGAGTACTCACCTTTAATTTAACCAATTCTTCCTACCAACATTCATATGCAGCAATACTTCACTAAATCCTTTTATCTTTACCAAATCTTTTCCCTAGACTTTCCTTTTGATCCCGACAGCACTTCCTTCTCTTTTTCTCACTCCGAAGCTTCACGACTTGCTCTCCTTCCTCCATAGGTTCTGCCATGCCCTATTCCACTCCTTCCTCCATCATTTCTTCACTTCTTAGATGTTAAACCATGCTCTAATGGTATTCTAAGGTCTTTGGAAAAGTTTGATGGTATTTGGAGTTGATTTGATATGGTTTTGAAAAAGTTAATAAGCATTTGGAAGAAAAGAAGAAGCCATTAAAGAGAACTTCAAGGAAGAAGAAGAAGATAGAAAATGGTGTAAAAGAAAGTGGAAGAATGGTGGTCTTATTTATAGAAAAAGAAATGAAGTGGTAAATTATCAAAATATCCCTTTACCAAATTACCAAAATAACCTTAATTACTTCTAAAGTAATCTTTTTTTTAACACTTAACATCACATTTTAAGTCATTACCTTATGTCATTTTCACTCAACTAAGTAATAATTATGTTTCTTTGGTTTGATATTTTACTTTGACTTTTGTACTTGTTTTGTCTTTTTATGCTTACTTTTTCTTAATTATTTTCTAGAAGTTTCTAACCTTGTTTAGTAAAATTAAACTTGATTAGTGAATTAATTAATACTTATACCATTTAAATATATGTTTATATATAAGAAAATAAATGTGCGACGATGTTGCGACAACTTTTAATCAACAAAACGTCGTTTTTCGACAAAATGTTTTACGGTCACATTTTGACATTTTAGTTAAACTATTTCTTTATGTAAAACAAATTTAAAAATGATCTTTTTACTTCTTTAAATAAATTAAAACATGTCTCTTTATATTTGAAAATCATATTTAAATAATATCAAAATCTCTAATTTTACGGTGTATGTAAAACTGACAAAATGCGACAAAATTTGGTTATTATTGCAAAACGATTATTAACATACTTTAAATATTTTAATATTCTTTTATTATCATTATTAGATGATGTAACAGCCCGCAAATCCATACCATTTGAGTCAACACTATTCTACATCAATCAACTCAAGTTGCACAGAAATACGAACCATTTGGGTTAAAGAAGAAGAGGTAGAAGAAGAAAGTAGAAAACAACATCAGAATCTAACCATCGTAGCGGGATAAAATATAATATATAATAAATGCTCTTTACTCAAAATTAAAATTTTCTGTTTATATATTACATCATCAGAGTACATCAATCTCAGCTCAACATCAATAACATACAACTGGATACACAACTACTCAACACAATTAAATATATATATAAAACAAGTATGGATATACGTATCATCATCCAGCTCGTCTCCTGAGCTCCACAGCATCATATCCTGTATCCTATAATACTCGGTCTGGCCCGAGCATTATAATTAAATAACACCCGAGTCAGTCTGGAATACCAGCGTGAGAAAATCACACTCAATTGATTATTAAAGTTTCAAAAATCCTTTAAAAACAAAAGCATCTCGTAAGACCACGCCACAAATAAACATGTCGGGTTTTTACCTTACGATAGCTAAAACACTTTTTATAGAAATCCTCAGATATTATAATAGGGTCTAAATACAAATACTTATAAAATAGCCGAAATTTTTACATCTATTAAATTCCAGCTACTAGCCACAGAGTGGGTAATACAAACAAAACTCGTACAAGGCTCGTAGGGAGAATGGATTTTCCAACTAATGACTAGGCACTGGGGTACCATCTGTCACAGTACGTGGCCTAGATCACAGTACCGAGGAGTACGCCCGCTCCCCTGCAACACAAGACCAGGACTACCCCTTACTGGATAATCTCGAGTGAGATCACCCCGCGGTTGGGATCAGCAACCGCCCACTAAGCCGAAATAAAAGGGACATCTAGGCAGGGATGACCTCAGCCTGCTTGGGTGTTACCCACCTAGCCTTGTTAAATAACCCCTGATTTTCAGTCATTCCTATTTGATGAGGCTTGAGGCTAAGCGTTACCTTTTTAGAACATATCCCTTAGAATGCCCATCGTCCACCTAACGATGTTCCGAAAGCATTCTTCCATACAAGTCTGTCCCGGGTTCGAACGGAACCGAAGGCATTATTCATACTACATCCATTTCGGAAATATCCTCAGGATTAGTAGCGACTAGCCCTTGCACTTCACTGCTCCAACTTCGAATCCAAAATCGTTTTCCATGAAACGTACAAACCGAATCGAAGTGGTTTTCGAGAAATAAATCTCGATCCCAGTCTCTTCGAAATGATCAACGCATTTGGCTAATATTGATAGTCGGCCATTTAACTATCAATTAATATTATAAAACAACCATCCAACAATAAATAATTTTCCAGATTATTTATTAACCTCAAAATAACTTCACAAGATATAGTTCTATTTTCAAGCCTTTGAAAACAGTTTCAAATCATCTTTCTTTTCAGAATAAAATTTCCCAAATATTTTCTATCTCCTCTGGAATCACCAAGCACAAAATTAGATTTTTAAAATAATTTAAAACACTTTACTTTGAAATATACTTTAAACATTTATTTTATAAACTGCTCCAATAATTTATTAAAAATATATACTATATGAATATTTGAAAGTAAGGTTACTTAATAAAATATAAACTAGATTTTCACTTTTAAATACAAAATACTAAGTCACTCTTTTAATAATTACTACCATAATAGATTAAAGGAAATACATAGTTTTAGGATTTAAATATTAGAAATAATAAATTTTTCAAAACATACTTTTTAAAACAACTTTAAAACCTTTAATTTATATTTAAATATTTACTTTGAAAACGTACTTGGTTATTCAGGGAGTATTCCAACTTCATTCACTTAAATCAATTTTTTTCCAAATTGATTCCCAATTTATTCCATTTGAAATAAATTTCTTTACTTTCAAAATTCATTAGTTATGGACTTACAATTAATGTATTATTTCCCGTTTGATTTTAAATCTTTTAACTGAAATAACAAATTTTAGTTTTTTCCAATCTCTTCTTTATTCTTTTCAATATTTTAAATCTTAAATTCAAAATAAATGTTTTGTTCCTTTTAAATAATAATACTGCATTTTAAAATTCATTAACTTTCTATTTATTCAAATTTTCCTTCCCTTACACAAGATTTATTTATTAAAATTTAATGTCACTTTATTCTTTTCCAATTCATTCTTAAATTTATTCTATAATTATTTTACTTACAAATTTACTTCTTTTATTTTCTTTCCAAAATCCAATTCATATATTTTTGGTAATTTATTATACCCAATTATATCCAATCAATCCATAGCATTCAACATTCCAATATATTTCATCATAGAATATCAAATAATTACAACAGATGGCATTAAATAATTTAAATAAATGTGAGGGGTCCAGTTGGATCCCTCCAACCTGTTTTCCCTGCGTCCACAGACATTATCACAATATAAAATACCAATTCCAAAATATACCATAGTATAGCGTATCAATCAATTCAACCAATCAGACAATTATTTAAATTTAATCATTTAAATTAAGTTTAACTGAGTGAGATTAACTCACCTTTGATTTTTGTATTACAATCCACTTCAATATTGCTTTGGTTTTCCTGATGTTTGACCTTGAATAAGCATTATAGGATTTTATTAATATTTGAACAAATTTATTTTATTTTAATAAATTTAGTTTACTAATAATTTAGTTCAAACTAAAAATTTCCTTTAAAAAAAATCTATTTCGTAGCTAAAATAATTAAAATAAGTTGATTAAACAAAAAAAAAATCTTCACCAAACCCATTATTAAAAATAAACCTAGCAAAGCAAATAGTTATGTGTGTATTTATTAATACTTCCTTCACTGTATATACACATATGTATATATATATATATGTTCCTCTGACTAACAAAGAGTTTTCAGTTTTTTTAAACCTTACATAAATTCAGTTTCTTTTACCTATATATAATTAATTTTTAATTCTTTTTTTTTAAAGAATTGTCTTATATGACTCACTGTAAATGCAATTTCTTTTCTACTTTTCTGAAATATACATACATGAGTTATTAGATTAAAACTGAAAGTAACAGTGAATCGATACCTCACCGCCCAAGGGAGAACCCAGACTCCACGTCGCACGACGCCGATGCCGATGCTCAACTTCCCTAAGTCGTCGTTCGAAAACCCAATCCCAAATCAAGAAATCACGATCGCCATGATCGAGACTCCTCCAACATCGACTTCGCGCCTCTACCCTACCACCCAGACCACTGCTACTTCCACCGCGCCTCGACACGCCAACTGGCCTCGCCAATCGATCGGCTTCGACCCCCCATGCGATCCCCTCCAACCAATCGAAATCGTGACACGAATCGCGAGTCCCACTAAATCGCCTCCGATGATAAGCATACGCGAGCGCTACTTCACTCTTTTTTTAGCTGAGGGTTTTGATTTGAAAAAAAATTGAGGCTTCGGCCAAATATGAAAGTGGAAATGAATCTGAAGTGAGGGGTAAAAGAAAAAGGAGCTTGTGTTGGAAGCTAGGGGATGAGACTTCTATAAAAAGATTTGACTAAGTAAATTAAATTTAATTAGATTCCTTTATGCATTTACGGTTTGTACGATCAAACAGTAACTCCGAACCCTACGAAAATTAAAATCCGACAATAATATAATATTATGGGTCCAATGGAACTGGTTTCGTCGAATTCCGAGACTATGCCTCGGAAGGCTATTTTTCAATTCAATTTAAACGGTATATTTTTAAAACTAAACAAATCAGTGTTAAATTCAATTTTAAAACTTCTATTATCCTCAGTATTATCAATATAAATTTTACAAGCCTTTAAATTATTTTTAACAGGCTTAAAATTCTAGATTCAACAATTTACCCAACTTCAAATTATTTAATTCAATAATTTAATTATCAAATAAATAGTAATATTTGAATTCAAGTTAAAATTACTCTATTGAATATTTAAAATCAAGTAAATATTCTGATTTTAAATGCTTGAAAATTCCGGGTTGTCACAGATATTTTCAATGATATTTATCTTTTTAAATAAACATTTAAACCTATTTATTTAAGCATTTATTTATTTTTAACAAAGCTTTACTTTTGTTGGTTTGTTCTAAAATCCAAATTTATGCATTTTAAATTATAAACTATAAGGAAAAATAATTTCTCTATTATTATCTATTATACATAACTCATTTATTTAAGTTTTAAACCTTTTTAAATTTAAAACAAACGAAATCTCTCATTTTCAAAGTAGCGAAATTACAGGTCGTTACATTCTCCCCTACTTAAAAGCATTTCGTCCTCGAAATTACTCAAAACAAAAGTTTTCCCAAAACATTTATCTTTAAACTTAAATTCATATAATATACACTAATCATCCATATGAAATATCTTGTTCGATCTTCTATTCAAATACACAACATTATTTTCGAACTAGTATCGATCCCCGATTCTCTAGTGCAGACTTTAATCATGCTCTTTGCTCAGAAACCTTTGCTTTCCTTGCATAGTGCTCAACTATGACAGAAAACTCAAGTACCCAACCATAAACCCTAATTAATGTTCGCCGTCAAGAATTGAGTGATAAATCCTTTTTCGGATTAGTGTAAACACCTCAAAGTTCTGTACTCAAATCATAGATCAAAATGTGTGTGACGAAATGATCTACATATAATATTTGTATTTATTAACTTTCAAAAAAAAACTTTCATAAAAATTTTATCTTAAGCTCAAACATTTTATAAACGTGCTTTTTCATAAAATCCTTTAATCATTTATTTCCAATTATTTTTATTAAAGAAAAATATTCTAAAGAAACCATTTTTCACTTAAAAGATAATATATCTTTAAAAGAGTCTTCCCACATCTTTTAACTCGGTATATTTCCTTTAACACCATTGTTATTTATAAATCATTCATAAAACTATTACTTAAGTTTATTACATCTTATAACTTATGTAAATCAATCACATTTTAAAGGCTTAAATCCAAATTTTTAATTAATGCTAGAATTCATTAATAAAACATTTTCTAGGTTACAGTTTCCTTTTTTTAAAGTCATATTTATAAATTATACTTATTCAATTTCATTTACTCGGAATATTTCACAATCTTTTAGCTTTGATAAATTCCTTAGCTTCGAGTTAGGTATGATTTGGAAATTTTCGACTGTCCAAAATCATTGAGAATCCCGCTTTATCTTATCAATTAGCGATCCCAATTTATCTTTAGTTTAAACACTTTTATAAAGATTACTAATCAATGATTCACATTATTTCTTTAACTTTAGAAAATTATATAGATCGAGTAACTCCGAAATAATCCAAGGAACCGGGTACTACTAATAGTATCATATATCCTCTTAACAAGAAGAGTAATACTTAAGAGAAGTGCTTACCATCCGAACACATCACTTGCCCATTTTTAGTTTATTTTTGATCCAATCGAATTAGTTATCACAAAATATCTCTTTTTATTTGAAATAATACCATTTTCAAAATCCTTTAGAGATTACTTTCTAAAACCTATCTTATAAATTCATTTTATCTTATATTAATTAACTTTATGTAAATTACCACAATTGTTTTAATCGAACTTAAATTCTCAATCCTTTTATATATAACTTTTACAAAATCATTTTCTATTATTTAAATACATTTTCAGCTTATACGTTCATTCCTTCAACAAAACTTATTATCAAACACCTTATAGTCGAATCGTGAAACATCACAAGGTATTTGTACTTAAACTTTTAAATCAAACAATTGATCAATTTATGATAGTAACTTAACATCATCATTTCTTAATTTATTATTTTGGAATAGGTATTAAAGATCTTAATTACCTTATCAGATTTCTTACTTATTGATTGTCTTTATGAAACATCCTATAGTCAAACTGTGAAATTCTAATCACAAGATGTTCACATTTAAATTTCACTAATCCTGATTTCTAATTGTATAACTTTTCAAAATATATACTTTATATTGAAAATGTAATCCAAGGTAAAATTATTTCATTTACCATTTTGTTCAAAATCAGTGTGTCGGTTCGCCTTTTTTTAAAATGTTTAGGAACCCTCATTGATAACGGTGATCAGGCGCATCGATCAGAATCCATAAATCGCTCAATAAATAAATCAACACAAAACATTTTTATTAGTCACTAACAAATATACGCTCATATATAATGCACTCAAACTCTAGGATGTTACTAAACCTATCTATAATGAGTTACTCATCCTACGGTATTACTAACCCTATCTCTGATGAGTCTTTACCCAACCAAAGCCAAAGTTCTCGCTTAACTTTCAGCTCTGATACCAAAGGTAACAACCCATTTTTTCGTACCGTTTGAATCGACAATAAACTGCACATGTCCAACTCAAATTGCACGAATAAGCGGATCATTAAGGGCAGAAAGAAAATAAAGACAGAACAAAATCTCACACGAATGGAATAACATATATTATTTCAATAATAATCTTTATAGCGGAAAATTTTAAAATACAACATTAGAGTCTAACCTAAATTAAGCTTGGACGGTTATAAACATCTGTCCTTACAATTTCTGACAAACATCAAACAAAAATACACTAAGCACATCGGATAATAGAATATGTCCATACGATGATGAAGATCTCCAGCTCTCCTCTGAAAACTCCAACCGTCTTCAACTCAACTTGAAACTACTCGGATCTAACCCGAGTATTAAAAATATCCGAATTAGGCTTGATAAACCAGCATGAGACACTCGAACTTTAAAATGACTATGTTATCAAAACCTTTGAAAAGAAGGGTATCTCATAAGACCACGGCCACACATAAATACGGATGGGTTTTTACCTTATGATAACCAAAACACTTTTATATATTAAAACGTTTGATATTAGTTCTAATGACATTCTTTTAAAAACACTTTTCAAGTAAACTTATTCAAATAAGGTACCAATATTTGGACTAAGTCTAACGGAATATATCCGAACGGGGTCAACTGAATATACCGAACGGAATATATGATACCACAAAGTGGTAGCTGAAATGTTTGCAAGTCATTACCACTATTTTGGGAATACAATCAAAAACCGTAAATCTCGTATAGGGATTGGATTTCCAACATGATAGGAAACAAGTGGAAAGATCAATCTGTATGCACGGCTTACGTCCATGACTTAAACGTCGTTATACAACACAAATGGCTAAAAGTGGATACAATTAGCGAATAACATCCAAGGACTCTGATTTCGCGTATCCCTGCCATGAGGCCCAGACGTATCTGGTACCTGGGGCTCAGAATATCCGATAACCCAAATCTCTACTATCCGAAATGCGAGCATACATCTGACCACATAGAATCCCATCATAATCGGGGTGTAAAGCTCGCGAGGCTACGCTTAATTTCTTCAAAGCCATGTTTTTCATACAAAACCACGCTTTGATTATAACAGGTTACACTTTGAATACCACATTGTCATTCCACACCTTGTTTTATCTTCCCAGATCTCACAGGCGGGAAAAATGTACTAGTCGTTTCCACATACATAGTTTGTTATTGTATTCAATCTTCTTCACTTTTTATTTAAGTGTTATGAACAATTCATCTTAATAAGTTATTCGAACTCTTATTAAAACTTTCAAATCATCTTTACATTACTTAATTATTCCATTAAAGCCATTCACAAAAGATTTAGGAAATAATTGTTAAGTTTAAATTCATATTCAAAAGGTTATAGAATTCGCAGCATAAAGTGCTGTGGAAAGTGCTATATGAGCTTATTTGATTTAAATAACTTTTTAACATATGAAAATTTATATTTTCCATTCCAAATCTCTTTTAAACCATTTTAATAGATTTATCAAATTTATTTCATATTTTTAATCATTTAAAAATATCATTTATAAAGAAATGTCCTTTTGAATTCCAAACTGCAAAACCGCGGTGTTTTTAGAAAATTGTTTTGGAGATATTTCAAACTCTACTTGATGAAATCTTGATTTTCTTTCTTCGTTGGAAAACTATTATCATTGTGGGCCAAAGAATTTTTATTTCGAAGAAATTCGACTTATAAATCATTCTCTACACTAGTTTTAAGTTACAAGTTGAAATTTATAAACTACCGCTATGCGACGAGCCAGATTTTGACCAATTTTGTGAATTGCTTCGAAACTTGTCCGAAACACTTGAAATTTGTTTTAAACCATATTTAATCTATCTTCACTTATTTAAAATCAGTAAGAGGCTAAATAACTTTCATATACATATTTATATGGATTTAATTCTCATTTAATTCACTGTGGTTAATTACCAATCATTTCTCTTATCATTTGTCAAACCAAGTTATCATCCATATCCCAAGCATATAATCAACAATAACGTCAACCAAGTTATCAAACGTTTAATCATCCAACTTATTTAAACTTTTAAATCATTATACTTGAAATAATTTATGGATTAATTATTAAATATGAGTACTCAACTTTAACTTAACCAATTCTTCCTACCAACATTCGTATGCAACAACACTTCACTAAATACTTTTGTCTTCACCAAATCTTTTGCCTAGACTTTCCTTTTGATCCCGGCAGCAATTCCTTTTCATTTTCTCACTCCGAAGCTTCACGACTTGCTCTCCTTCCTCCATAGGTTCGGCCATGCCCTAATCCACTCATTTCTTCACTTCTTAGATGCTAAACCATATTCTAATGGTATTCTAAGGTCTTTGGCAAACTTTGGTGGTGTTTGGAGTTGATTTGACATGGTTTAGAAAAAGTTAGTAGGCATTTGGAAGAGAAGAAGAAGCCATTAAAGATAGCTTCAAGGAAGAAGAAGAAGTTAGAAAATGGTGTAAAAGAAAGTGGAAGAATGACGGTCTTATTTATAGAAAAAGAAATGAAGTGGTAAATTACCAAAATTTCCCTTTACAAAATTACCAAAATAACCTTACTTACTTCTAAAGTAATCTTTTTTTCAACACTTAACATCACATTTCAAATCATTACTTTATGTCATTTTCACTTAAGTAAGTATAATTATGTTTCTTTGATTTGATGTTTTACCTTTTGACTTTTGTACTTATTTTGTCTTTTTGTGCTTGCTTTTTCTTAATTGTTTTTTAGAAGTTTCTAACCTTGTTTAGTAAAAGTAAACTTGATTAGTGAATTAATTAATACTTATACTATTTGAATATATGTTCCTATGTAAGAAAATAAAGGTGCGACGACATTACAACAACTTTTAATCGACAAAACGTCGTTTTTCGACAAAATGTTTTACGGTCACATTTTGACGTTTTAGTTAAACTATTTATTTATGTAAACAAAATTTAAAATTGAAATTTTTACTTCTTTAAATAAAGTAAAACATGTCTCTTTATATTTTAAAATCATATTTAAATAATATCAAAATCTCTGATTTTACGGTGTATGTAAAATTGACAAAATGCGACAAAATTTGGTTATTTTTGCAAAACGGTTATTAACATACTTTTAAATCTTTTAATATTTTTTTATTATCTTCATTAGATGTTTTTAATGATATTTATCTTTTTAAATAAACATTTAAACCTATTTATTTAAGCATTTATTTATTTTTAACAAAACTTAACTTTTGTTGATTCGTTCTAAAATCCAAATTTATACATTTTAAATTATAAAATATACGAAAAATAATTTCTCTATTATTATCTATTATATATAACTCATTTATTTAATTTTTAGCCTTTTTTAAGTTTAAAACAAACGAAATCTCTCATTTTCGTAGTAGCGTAATTATGGGTCGTTAGAAGTGGCAGGTAGTCAAAGATTGGCCATGATGATGTCGTATACTAGAGGCGACAATTCAAATTTGGGGAAGAAGGTTATTAAAATGTAATTAAAGTTTAAGTATGGAATTAATTTATTTTATTATTAATTTAATTATCAAAACATAAAAATTTAATAACTCCTTCATACGAGGTCTAATCAAGACGTGGATTTTTACGTTGAGCTCACAATGATGAAAGCTTCCTAATGCAAGTGGTTTGGTCGGATTTAGAGATAGTTGAAAATTGGGCTAAAATTGGACGTTGTTCAATTTTAGTACCAAATCGGAATGCCTCGGCGGCCACAGAAAATTTAGGCGAGATAATCTCACCTTTTTGGTAAACTAGTATGATATAGTTGATAAAAATTATTGGACTATTATTTGAAAGAATTGCTATATTTATTAGTTGGTTTGTATATATTTCCACCTGTTGGAGTGGATGAGACCCTATTACGTACCTGTGTAAGAGCAGATGACCTTTTGTATATGAATACCGCCACGAAGCGGTTAATTATATTCTATGATTGTATAAGTTGTGATGCAGAGGAAAAAGGTAGGGGATCCAACAGGATTTCTCACAACTGTTGATTTTATTTACATATATGTGTTAATATATACAAACTGTAATACAGGAAAACATGTTGGAAGGATCCAACGGGATTCCTCGTTATTATTTGAATTATTTCCATAATATTTTTTTACATGGATTATTGAAAAGTGAATATGATTGTGGACACTGTGGTTATAACATCACTATATGTTTGAAAATAAAACCAGTAGTGATTGAAAATCAATATCGATATTGGTTAAGTGTTGTGTGACGACCCGAAATTTTTAACATTTGAAATTGAAATATTTAATTGATTTTAAATATTTAAAAGTTAGTTAAAACTTGAATTTCACATACAACTATTTTATTGTATAATTTAATTTTTGAATTAAATTACTGCAATTGAGGTAAATTAGTGAATCTTGATTTTTAAGCTTGTAAAAATAATAATTTGAAGGCTTGTAAAATCTATATTGGTCATACTGTAGATAATAAAAGTTTTAGAATTGGATTTGGCAGTGTTTGTTCATTTTCAAAAATATATCATTTAAAATTATATTTAAAAATAGCACATCGAGGCCCAGTCTCGGAATTCGACGAAATCAGTACCATTGAATCCGTAATATTGTATTATTATTGGATTTCAAGTTTTGAAGCATTTGGAGTTGTCGTGTGATCGTACGATAAGTAAACGCGCTGAAATTTATGTCGAAAGTTTAATATAAATAACTGGGTCCAAAAAGCTATCTTCTCCATACGATCGAATTAGGACTCAAAATCTTTTCCATCATCTTCGTAATAGGGGTATAACCTAGCGGCGCGCCTCGATAGGAGATTGAGATTTTGAGTTGCGAATTCAGGACGAATTAAATTTGAATTTAAATTCAAAGTATAAATAATATAATTGCTTTGCAACACTGTTGTAAGCATAGACACGCAAAGAAAACTTCAGAACACGCGTTCACTTGGATAACACGCATTCATCTTCAAACAAAACAAAACAGCCATGCATTTTGAAAAAAAGGAAAACCAAATCAAATACATATTTCCACTTCCTCCCTCAGCTGAAATAGATGGCCGAAAATCGAATAAAGCTCAATATAAAAAAAAAGAGAAAGGCAGTGATTTCAAAATCGAAATCTAGATTTTTCTCTTACTTCATCAATACGATTTCATTTGAATATATAAAAAAGGCGCTGGCAATCGAATTTAAAATCGAAGGAAACGATAAGGGTCGAGCCTTGATTCGGCACTCAATCTCACGTAGGGGATCAATGGCATCGCAAGCGACTTTACGGCATTCGATTGGGGCGCTCATGCAAGCGACAGGGAGAGGCACTCTTCAATGGGCATGGTCGTGAGGCCGGAAGGGGCGGTGAAATCTGGAGGCTCTGTTCTCGAGAGCAGTGGTGACGTGCGAGTAGGAGGCGGCGATGGTTTGGTGATTCACATGGCCGTTCGTAGCATGGAGACACAAGATCCAGTGGCGACGTGGGAAGGTCGTGGTAGTGGCCGATGTCGATCGTGTCTCAATAGGGTAGTAAGGTATTAAGCTAATTTTATTCAGTTTAGAATTATATATATATATGTGTGTGTGTGTGTGTGTGTGTGTGTGTGTGTGTATTCAAATGCAGTAGGGAAAATATTAAAGTAAATATGAATACGTAGGTGTAGTTTATTTACAGTAAAAGAAGAAACTAGTAGATGTATGATTCACTCGCATATTTTGCTTACCTATTTTAAAACTTATATATACATAGAGATGAATAGAAAATGTATGTATATTTTGGTCGGAAAATATATAACAATATTGATTTTACGGTAAGTTTTAAAATTTCTATTTGGATTTAAATATAATTAATAGGTGTATAAACATAAATATTTTTTTTGAGAAAAATGTTTGATCCTCTAACAAAAGAGGAGAGCATACATGAATATATATATATATAACACATATGGTGCTGCCAACATGCCTGGCAGGTGGAAAATATATGTACTAGCAACAAAATAAAAAAAGGTACCCCCATATTGAGATCTGGCAAAGCCACTGCCCGCACTACCCCAATATCGAGCTCCGGCATGGCCACCGCCCGATATTAAGGTGACGAAAGTACCTAGAAAACTAAAAAAGTATCGAAAGCCATAGATACTAGAAGCCAGCACCATCAATAAGGAGACTCTATGTATCCGCCTCGAATGAAGTACACTCATCTAGAGAAGAAAATAGTCCAGAAAATAGCACACAGCACTCCACTCTGAAGACTCCGTATATCTGAAGGAAGCACCTGAAGCAATCAGCAATCCTAGGACTGACTATCCTAAGCACCTGTAAAAAAATGCTAGCTGCCCTGCAAACCTGAAAAGAGACACTAACAACCTATCTAATCCAAACCTGTAACAAAACTAAGAATAATATTTGTTTGAATCACATATATGTATATAAATCTTTTTATATACATATATGTGAATGTATTATCAAATGTGTCAAAATAAAGCAAAGATAATCTAGTATAAAAACTAACAATTCTAAATGGTAAGGGTAATATGATCAATACTGAATAAAATTAACAAACCATTAACTAGAACAATGATAGCTCAATAAAAAACAAAATCATTACAAGAAATTTCTTTATGAACTTACAAAAGGGAGAAAATTATGGTACACTAAGAGATCATTATTTAAATTAGAGAGGTTATCAATACTAATATTATTAATGTCAAAGTTATTATTATTTTGTTTGAATATATTAATATTGTTACTAACCTTGTTAAGATATTCCTTAAAAAGATTATTTTTAGCTAATTTATATTTAGGATTAGAAATCCAATTAAAACAAAAAGAAGAAATTAAAATATTAATTTATTACATGATTGTTATTATTAAAAATTCTTTAATTTTTTTCGAACCAAATGTATCAACAAAAAATAGTGAATAAAGTATCAACCAAGTATCTATTATCCTTATCAAACTTAAATCTAAAAGTGTTCCAACAGAAAATCAGTAATTCTATTACTAATATTAAAATCAAAAATAATAAGGATATTCTTAAGAACAAAATAGGTTTTCATACAATCATAGTAAATATGATTAACATCCTCAGAATGCATATTATAAAAGTAACATTTGTTATCAATGTGAATATTTTTTCTTTTTAAAAATTCTATGGTATTTAATTTACCATGCATAATTAGCCACATATGGATTTAAATTTTGGATGAGCGTTAGATTTCCAAATAAGATTAAAAAATTTATTAGTTACACCAGAAAAATTAATAAATCTATAAAATGAATTGGTAGAATATTTCTTACTCTTATCCACTCCTAACTAAAACGATCATTCTCATTGTCAATATTGTAAAGGTTTAGTCTAGCAAAAAGCAAATTAAGCTGTTTAAGGGTTGAACCTACTAGAGTTCTATTAAAACTAAATATCCAAGGAGGGTCATTTTCAGAATTAAAAACTTTAGAAATAAATGCATACTTAAAGTTACAAATATCATATAGTTCTTTAAACTCATTTCTAAGAGGAATAACGGAAAATATAACTATCATGCTGAAAGGATGCATTATTACCAAGAATGAACAATAATATTAATTCCTAAGTTAAAAATCTCATTTCATTTTAAAATGGATTTCCAAAAATAAGATTGTTTACGAGAAACCGAAGGACTAATTTGATAAAGATTATTACTACCATTATAGTAACAGTCAGAAATAATTTCCTTCCAAATGGCATTATCATTGGTATCTCTGAACTTCCATAACCATTTGCTAAGAAGAGATAAATTCATATTACACAAGTTAATGACACCTAAACCACCATCCTTCTTGGATTTATAGACAGTTTCCCAATTCACGAGACACTTAATGCAACTGTTTGGATTATCACCACTCCATAGAAAATCTCTTCTAATTTTATCTATTTTATCTCTCACCCATTCAAGAAAAAGATGTAAAGACGTCCAATAAGTTGGGAGAGCTGATAAAAGAGAATTAATTAAAACAAGTCTACCTGCTCTAGATAAAAATCTTCCGTTCCAATTGGAAATCCTGTTTTTGATTTTATCTACGATTAATATCCAATCATCATGTTTAAGTTTAGTATGTCTAATAACAAAACCAAGATAGTCAAATGGAAAATTCATAGTTTCACAATTTAATGTATTAGCAACTAAATTTTCAACATTTTCAAAGTCTTTTAAAAATAAAACAGAACTTTTGTCAAAATTTATTTTTAGGCCCGTTAAAAGCTCAAAACTATGTAGAATAAACTTAAGGGTAATTATGTGTCTAGGAAAATAAGAGGAAAAAAGCAAGGTGTCATCTGCAAATTGAAGGACTGATAAACCATAACGCGATATATCATTACTAATATTACTCAGAGAACCATTTTCAACTCCTTTTTTAATGATCTTAGCAAAAACATCAGCAGCTAAGTTAAACAGAAGAGGCAATAAAGGGTCCCCTTGCCTTAGACCTCTCTTAGATTGAATTTTATTACCTAAAATACCATTTAACGTAATACTAGAGTTACCAGTTTTAAGCAAATTTATGATCCAGTTAATCCATCTATTATTAGACCCTTTAGCATGATAAATATCTACAAGAAAATCCCAATCCACCGAATCAAAAGCTTTAGTGAAATCTAATTTTAAGATAGCACAACAAATATTATTCTTACAACAATGATTAATGTATTCTTGAGCAACTGCCACACCATCTGTGATATTTCTGCCTTTAATGAAAACATATTGCGAACAGTCAATTAGGTCATTCATTCTTATACTAAGTCTATTAGCTAAAACTTTTGAAATGGTTTTAACTAAACAATTGGTCAATGAAATTGGTCTAAATCTTTTAAATTATTAGCACCAACTTTTTTGTGCAGTAAGATAACATTTGCAAAATTAAATCTACTTAATTGTAAATTTCCATTATAAAAATCATTAGACATACTAATTAAGTCTAATTTTAAAATTTCCCAAAAAGTTTTGTAGAAGAAAATTGGAAATCCATCCGGCCCTCGGGATTTATCGCCCGGTAAGTCAAAAATGGCTTTATGGATTTCCTCTTAAGAAAAAGAAACATCTAACTCAGAAAGATTGATATTAGAGACAGCCGGATAAAGATCATTCCATCTTACATTAATTATATGTTTATTTTTATTACCTAAAATATTTTTATAATAACCAGTGAAAGCCTTATTGAGATCTCTTTGGTCAACTAATTCCACATTGTTAACTAGAATGGAATTAATTATATTACTACGTTTTCTATCATTGGCCATATTATGAAAAAAATTAGTGTTGCTATCACCTTCATTGATCCACTGAATTCTGGATCTTTGTTTCCACATAACTTCCTCCTTATCAAGAATAGAGTTAAGTTCTTCTTGTAAGTTGGTGAGAATATTCCTCTCACCTGCATTTAATTGTCCAGTTTCTTTTATCTTGTTTAATTTGAGCATCTCATTAAGAATATTATCTTTTTTAATTTTGATATTACCAAAAATATTTTCGTTCCAATTCTTAAGTGCCTATATAAATAGAAATATATATAAGTAGGATTTTTATTTATAGTAAGGAAGAAGTTTAAAAATATATACACACATACGTATTTTCATTTAAAAGTATTTACTATAAGGTATAAATTAATCCTGTTCCTTTTTAAATATATGTATATAGATAAAGCAGGAAAAATTATATATAGAAAAGACTTTGAAAATATATAGGGATTTTTGAAATGTTTGAAGAAATTATAAAAGTTGGATTTTTGAAATCTATAATCTGTTTTTATAAGTGTATATATAATTTCAAAAGGAAAATTATTAGTTTAAAATTTAATTATTAGTTAATTTAAATTTATTTCATGGTAATTCATTGTTAGACTATTTCAAATAAACTATATAATGTTTGTACAAGGTCAAAAATCGTAAAGAAAATAGCCTTTTGGGTCGGATTGCAAAGCAAGATCAAAGGTAAGTTAATCCCACTCATTTGCATTACCATTAAATTTAAGTAGTTAAAATTATATTATGGATTGATTGCTTGAATTTGATGACTGTTATCAGTCTGGATATGATGTAAAATATAATAGAATATATATATATATATATATATATATATATATATATATATATATGTATGTATATATTGTAGCGATTGATTTCCCGCACTATATAACGAATGAAACCCTATACGCCCCGCATAATAGCGGATGACCCTTTATACCGCTATATCCCGCCTTGAAGTAGGATAGGTATTTTAAATTATTGTGCTAACATTTGTGAATGCAAGAAAATAGGTTGGAGGGATCCAACTGGATTCCTCAAAACGTTGAATTTATTTTATTTTCACCGACGTGATTTATTTGATGATCTGTGACAGATTATATTGATTTTATTGGGAATTGAAATTATTGAATTCTAAGGCTTGGTTATATACACATATATATACATATTGGTATTTTGAGAACATGAAAAAAAATATAAAGTTTGGGTATTTAAAAGGAAATACAAAGGGAATTTTTAAGTTAAATAATTATAGTGAATTTGGGTAAATTAAAGATTGAATTTGAGAAAGTATAAAAGTTTGAATTTTAAATTTTATAATATAAATTCTGGTTGTGGAAATGAAGATGGAGCTTTAAAATAAATAAAAATAAAAGAGTTTTGAAGACTTTATTAGTCCTTGAGATGATGGTTTAGATGACAACAACCTTAGAATAAGATTATAAAATATAAATACTAACATTATAGTTTAGATATATATGTATATGCAGGATTTAACCATGCAGGTACAAAGAATAAAGACTGTACAGTATAGAGATTCAAGATATCAAGATTGAAGACTCATGAGTATCAAGATTATCAAGAGTTCAAGATTTCAATAATAAGTAATTTAATTAGAATTTTTGTTAAAACTCCTAGAAAAGCACTAGCATCTGAAAATCCAATTTATTCATGAAATGGAGTCTACTTCGTGTGACGAACGCGATTTTTTCGTTGCCGAAAAAACCGAATCGTTATGATTTAAAAAGAAGAAAAGATTGAAGAAGAGAGAAAAAGAGATAGAATAGAACAGAAAGAAATAACAGAACAATATTCGAATCTCACAATCCGTAGCGGAACAACATATAATAGATAAATGAATAATCTTTAAACAAAGAACTATATCAGTTATTACATTACATCATATTATATTACATTACATCATCAGAGTGTACAACAACAAACAAACAGTGGAAAAGAAATACTATATACTAGTGAATACGTCATGCCATCCAGCTTGCCTCCTGCATCTCCTGAATTCCAGAATATCCTGATAAACCTTACTTCTGACTGCCCGTGTGGAAATTGGTGGGCACCGAGAGTTTAGGAAGGAAAACAATAAACTCCGAGTCAGTCATATGACTGGTGTGAGAACTTAAAACAGTTTATGTTTTAAAATAAAGAACAGGATAATTTTAAAATAGATTCGCAGTGCTTTTTAAAAATGAGACTACCATAAGGCCTCTCGCACACGCACACAATGCAAACGCAGAATCGGAGGAGATTTCTCCTTATGATAGTCAAAGATGCTTGATACGCATTAAAAAGAAACATTTGATATTATTACTAGTTCGTAGTGTAGGAAAAATCATTTCGAAAGTAAAGATATAAATCTTAGCCAGCATAGGCATTTCGCACTTATGCCTACTATAGCTACCATCCAAACAGTGGTGACCACCATAAGTGAATGATAGGTTCTACAACTAAAACCATACAAGATCGTATTGTTTCTTTGGATTTCCAACAAATGGTCAGGCCAAGGAACTTCCCATTGCCACATGGGTATGCCTCTTAAAAGACGACCCGAGAACCAAACCGGATCCCTGCAAACACAAGGCCGGGTTATCCCTAACTGGGTAACTACTGACACGAATATGTCATCCCCCAATCGTAACCGATCTATCCAAGGATCCTCGATTTCCAACAACCATAAAATTTGCAGCAACAACATAGGTTAAATATATGGGCTCCATACCATGATACCACCTCTATCTAGAAGGAATGACATACACTAAAGGGGCGCTACCCCCTAATAACCTTGCCGCATCCTTCCTGTTTTGACCATTTCCGAGGTGTGAGGTCCGACGAAGTCTCGTCCACAAAGCCACGCTTTATGCAAAAGCTGTGCTTTGGGTCAACAAATGATCATAGAAATGATCACCAAGATAAATGATCAAACAAATGATCATATCACAAATGATCAAATAATGATCATTTCACAGCAACACTCAGCATGCCACACTACCAAATTGGGAGTATATCACTAATAACCTTCAACTACAAAACCTCTGAGCTCATACGTCTCAGAGAAGGGTGTTAAGCGAAGAGAATAAATTCTCCGCCACCAACAGAAACATATTTGAAAGAAATCAGCTTTATATCTCAATTTGTAATGTCAGACATACAATCCATATAAGTCTATTCCGGGCTCGAACAGAACCGAAGGCACTTACAAAGAAGTCCATGCATTCCGGATAATTTCTAATCACGTCCGGACTTCCCGTCACTAAGGGTGATAAAACCTCTATATCGGAGATCAGCCGATGCAGAGTAACTCAACGATAATCCTTCCGTTTTCAACAATATTCGGTCTTCAACACCGGTCATCAAATGCAAATCCATTACGACGTATCACAAATTCGGAATGGGTTATACGACCCCAAGGTCCTTTCCCGGCTAACCCGAATAGTGAGCGCTTATTCAAAAATAAGTGTGGCATTCAATTTCAAACAATCACAACAAATACCTATTTAAAGGTAAATATTGATAATCGGATTATTTAACTATCAATAGGCGTGCTCAACATCACCAAATTCCAAATAATTTCCCAAATTATTTACTTTCCAAAATATCTTTACTAGATATATCTTTCCACACTTCAAAAATAAATCAACGTTTATTTTTAATCAAATTCCCCTTTCCATTTATAAATTCCATAGTGAATTTACAATCCCAAAATATTTATGAATATACGATTTTCAAATCGATTTTTAATATTCATTTTCAATTTATCTTCAAAAAGATAAAATCTCAAAAATATTCACTTCATATTGGAAAACATTTCCATACTTATTTAATAATAAGTAATTCACAAACCCATTTATTTTCAATACTTAGAAAATATTCAATATACTTAATATCGAAATTAAGTATATATTTCATTCTTTAAGGAAAACATTCACTTAACACATTTATTTGGGTCAAAACGAATGTTGCGTAAAACATCGTTACGACGGCACAAAATCACTAGTATAGGGATTCGAAATTTAGATAGATATATAAATCCCAATACTATACAAAAACATTTCCTTTCGGAAATCATTTACTATAACAACAGTGTTATAGTCCACCATTTTCTTATTTCTCGAAAACGTCTATTTCAAAAATGAATGTTGAAATCTATGTTTTCGATGTTTACACCTTTTAAAACATCGTTAAAACGATTAACTTCAATTTAAAATATTCATTTTCCCAAGCATATACATTTTATTTGATAATATATTCACTGTCCAAAATCGTGAATATACTTCCTTAACCAATTTCAACATTCAATTTACCAAATTCCGTTGATTTCGAGTTTATAAACAATGTCTATAAATTCCATTTCTATTTATAAGCTTCGATTTATAAATCTCCTTTATTAATCAAATTTATATTTCGTTTATATGCCGAATCTAACTTACAAGTAAATTACTTATAATCCATTTATTCACATTCCATTCTTTTATGTCATCATTTGTTTATAAATCTAAAATTCTTATTTAATTATAAAACTAAGTACTACTTTATTTTAACACTTATAAAAGCTCGTTTTATAATTCCAATATCTTTAACTTATAAAATATAAATTTTATAAATCTTTTATATAAACCGTTTATAATAATTCAAAAATCTCAATTAAACCATTTTATAAATTTATCAGCTATTTATTTCAAAAATCTTAATTTGGCTATATTTTACAAAAATCATAATTTTTATAACATAAAATTTTATAACGTTTTAATTATTTGAAATGAATCAATTCAAAAATTTAATCAAACGTATACTTTCAAAAATTACTTTAAAAATTCTTTTAAAAACCAAAATCATTATTTTAAAACTTCAAAAATGGATCCGATGATGCAACAACACCAAATAGTCAATCACGACATCCAAATATCATATATCGATATGATAATCAACAAATATCAAAATATCTGTAAATAAATCAATACAGTTGAGGAATCCAGTTGGATCCCTCCAACCTGTTTTCCTGCATCCAAAGATGTTAGCACAATACCAATTCCGTTCCAGTACGGAATTATCGCGGTACATGGGATTTATAAAATATTATCCGCTTAATAGACGGCGCAATAGGGTCTCATCCGCTATACAATGCGGGAAATCAACAACTCCAATATATACATATGCCAATATATATATTGTTATATATAGATATATCCTATTATATCTAATATCACAATCAAACAGCAATCAATAACTGCAATCATCATTCAACATACATTCAAGCAAATTTTAAATCTAACTATTTAAAATATAAATCGAAACCGATTCGATTGAGTGAGAAGTTCTCACCTTGATTTCAATTTCGTTTTCAGCTTTTATTTCGAATAAAATTAAACGTACGTTTAATTTTACCCGAAATTATCACTAGCTCCAAACGACTCCAATCCAATTCCATATCGTAGTGCTTGTCCATACGAACCCAACGCAACTGGTTTCGTGCGTTTTCGACCTCGTATGAAAAAGATATCGCGTTACAAAGATTACACGAATTTAATAAACAATTATTTACATTTTATTTTATAATTTTATACCAAAATCTAATCCAAGTCGTTGATTACTGCAAAATGAGATCTGGGCCGCCCCTACCCTTCTCTCCTCTCACGCGTTTAGCTCCCAGGAAGGTCATGCACGCAAGAAACCCAAGCCGCCATCCAAACCCTAAATCTCGCGACCAACCCACACGACTTCACGACGATCAGACGACTCCACATCGAAGACCACGACGAACCCCACCCTCGGCCTGAACGATGGCCAGCTCGGTCTCCCCTTCTCCTTGAAAAACACGCACAAAGCCGGTCCATTCAAACACATATTGCCGTTGATTTTCTCAACGAAAATCGATCATCCCCGTATGGATTCGTAGATCTCACTTAGCTCTATAACTTTGTAGTCGGAAGCTTTTACTAATTGTTTATGGATTGAGAAATATTGAGGGATGCACGTGGGAGTTTTTTGGCCATTGTTTATATAGGAGGCGGCGGCTCTGTTAAACCCTAGGGTTTTATTATTTTGCAAAAGTGAAGAGAGCAAGGGCTTTTATAGAAAATTTTCCAATTTACTATTCATCGGAAATTTTCCGAACTCCAAATCTCGCGCGGTGACTGGCGTTTCTAGGGTTTACCCCACGTTCCGAACACAATGGAACGTGTTTCGGGAGCTTATTTGGTGATCTGTGCGAGTTATGGCGATAAACATTCAATTTAAAATCAAACCGATTAAACGATTTTCTAGGCGTTTTAGCTTGCACCGGACAAACGGTAAATCCAATTGACATGAAATTTGAAACCATACAATAATATCACATTACGGATCCGATGAAACTAGTTTCGTCGAAATCCGAGACAGTTTGAAAAATGACTATTTTAACTCGCCAAATTAATATTAAAACAATTTCGATGTGTTTCGAGCTGCCACGGTCAACGAAAACTCTGATTGCTACGAAAATTGAAATCCGATAATAACAAACTATTACGAATCCAATGGAACTAGTTTCGTCCAATTCTGAGACTGTTCGAAAAATGGCTAATTTCACTAGTCGATTAAATATTAAAATATTCAATTTTCACAAATAAACTCTTAATTCGATTTTAAAAGTTCTAAAATATCGTTATAACTCCAATATGATAAAATAAAATTTTACAAATCATTTTCAATCATATTTAAACCCAATTTACAATTATTTCCGTAAATTCAACTATTAAATAATCGATTTAATTATTCAATTAAATCCAATTATTCGAAAAATAAATTATTCGACTTATAAATTTCACTTATTAATATTTAAAATTAATTAAATATTCATATTTTAATTAATATAAATTCTGGGTCGTTACAGACTTCTCCCTTAAAAGAATTTCGTCCTCGAAATTACCAAGTAAGAAAAATTTACAGAATCCATTAACTTTTCAAAACAAACCGTTCAAATTAGATTTTTTTTTCAAATCTCTTAAGTGTTTAACCTTTCCAAAATTCATAGTTAAATTTCTTACAACAACTTTACTAAGTTTCCAAATCCAAACTTAGTTTTCAAAAATTTCCCAATTTTCTCAAAAATATTCTAACGCCTTAAATTATCGGAAAAATTCGCCAGAGTCTCCTTTGCGCGGCTCGATCTGGAAAAAAAAACGACAGTGTATATATCACAAATATACATCCCATCAAGTGATGAGGCATCCCGCAGGGAAAAAAGTATAAAAGTACGATATTTAATCCGAGATATGTACCTTATATTTTATTAGCGAGCATATACGGCTAATATTAGTGCGAAAGCGAGCTCCAAATGCGAAGCAAACACGATCCGCACCTACTAAACACTCAACAACAACATGAGAACATGCTATATGAAAATAATATCAATATACATCATATAGCAACATAACAACTGCGTAATATAGCAAATGCAACTAAACAACAAATGCAACCATCAACCAACTCAATATTCATTCATATTCTCATTAATATTCAAGGAATTGGTTTTCCAATTTAAATCACATTTGATTCATTAACATTGGATTTACTAACATTCATTCATATTCAATTTTAATTAGTTTGCATTCACTAATTTACATTCACATTAGTTCACTTCCAAATCAAATTCAATTCTATTCAAATTTACTTACTTCTAATTTGAATTCAATTACATAGCTTCCAATTTCGCTAATTTAATTTCATTAACACTTAATGAATTTATATACAATCAATCAACAATCAAATAACAACCAATGTCTATTCAATACAACCAAATTTATTCACTTTACATTCAATTTGGTTCAACACATTTAATTCCAATTGGATCATATTTAAATTGACTTCCATTCAATTTATTCAATTTCTAATAACATTAGCTTCTAATGAATTAACACTTACATTCATTATTTCATATCAATTATTTACATTTAATTGATTAACATTTAATCCATTAGTTCAATTCAATTGCTAATTCCTTTAACAATATAATGTTGAATTTCATTTATATAACTCAAGTTCAAATTCTGAATGGCTTCATTTCATTAATTCACTTATTAATTTACTTCGATACCAAAATTAACTTCATTCAACTTCACTTAAGTTATATTTCATTTCAAGCATCTTAGCAAATCCAAATCAATTTATTTAACTTTCCTTTTGTTAAATTTCAAATTACATGTCTTTGATGACAATTCGAATTTATTTCAACTTGGATTTTATTGATTTACTTATACTTCCTTAATTTAACTCCATTCTTTAAATTAAATTTATTCTATCAAAATTCAAATTGTATAAGTTATCAACTCATTTATCATTCCCATAAATATTTTAAATAGGATTCCAGAGTCTTTTCAAATCTTTCAAAACCATTTTTGAAATCAATTCAACTATCTTTCGAATTTCAAAACCCAAACTCAAAATTTTCCAAAAAAAACTTTTATTTAAAACAATTTGGCAGCAATTTCTCTTTTGGAAACCCGAAAATGAATTCTAATGATGTGGCCATCATCATCAGGATTATTTTCTAGCGGCCGAAAAGAGTTTAGAGCTTTAATTTCTCCAAAACAATTTTTCAAATTATCAAATCCTTTCAAAACACTTCTCTGGAATTTTATTTTCAGATTATAAATCACATTTACAAACCCTTTACTTACATAATTTCACTTCTTATATATATAAGATTATTTCACAAGTGTAAATCATTTTAATTATAACTCCATACTTATAATTCAATTGCTCATACAATTATTCTTTTACAACTGTGGTTTTATTTAACTTATTCAACAATCAACAATCAATTCATATACACTTTAATAATTCTGAAAAATTATTCCTTTATACAAAATATAATCAAGGTAAAATTATTTCATTTACCTAATTTAAAATGATACTATGTCGGCCTGCCTCGTTTAAGAGTTTAGAAATCCCTATCGATAATATGGCGTCCCATCTACCGACCATAATTCACAAACAGCTCAACGGATAAGCAAACACAATATAAAACAATTTATATTCACTAACAAATACGCACTCGTATCTATTATTACGCTCACACTCATTCTAGAGTACTACTGACTCTATCTCTAATGAGTAACGCCCAACATAGCCATGGTTGTCGCTTAACCATATGCTTTGATACCAAATGTGACGAACGCGATTTTTTCGTTGCCGAAAAAACCGAATCGTTATGATTTAAGAAGAAGAAAAGATAGAAGAAGAGAGAAAAAGAGATAGAATAGAATAGAAAGAAATAACAGAACAATATTCAAATCTCACAATCCGCAGCGGAACAACATATAATAGATAAATGAATAATCTTTAAACAAAGAACTATATCAGTTATTACATTACATCATATTACATTACATTACATCATCAGAGTGTACAACAACAAACAAACAGCGGAAAAGAAATACTATATACTAGTGAATACGTCATGCCATCCAGCTTGCCTCCTGCAACTCCTGAATTCCAGAATATCTTGATAAACCTTACTCCTGACTGCCCGTGTGGAAATTGGTGGGCACCCAGAGTTTAGGAAGGAAAACAATAAACTTCGAGTTAGTCATGTGACTGGTGTGAGAACTTAAAACAGTTTATCTTTTAAAATAAAGAACAGGATAATTTGAAAATAGATTCGCAATGCTTTTTAAAAATGAGACTGCCATAAGGCCTCCCGCACACACACACAATGCAAATGCTGAATCGGAGGAGATTTCTCCTTATGATAGTCAAAGATGCTTGATACGCATTAAAAAGAAACATTTGATATTATTACTAGTGCATAGTGTAGGAAAAATCATTTCGAAAGCAAAGATATAAATCTTAGCCAGCATAGGCATTTTGCACTTATGCCTACTATAGCTACCATCCAAACAGTGGTGACCACCATAAGTGAATGATAGGTTCTACAACTAAAACCGTACAAGATCGTATTGTTTCTTTGGATTTCCAACAAATGGTCAGGCCAAGGAACTTCCCATTGCCACATGGGTACGCCTCTGTAAAGATGACTCGAGAACCAAACCGGATCTCTGCCAACACAAGGTCGGGTTACCCCTAACTGGTAACTACTGACACGAATATGTCATCCCTCGATCGTAACCGATCTATCCGAGGATCCTCGATTTCCAACAACCACAAAATTTGCAGCAACAACATAGGTTAAATATCTGGGCTCCATACCATGATACCACCTCTATCCAGAAGGAATGACATACACTAAAGGGGCGCTACCCCCTAATAACCTTGCCGCATCCTTCCTGTTTTGAAAATTTCCGGGGTGTGAGGTCCGACAAAGTCTCGTCCATAAAGCCACGCTTTATGCAAAAGCTGTGCTTTGGGTCAACAAATGATCATAGAAATGATCACCAAGATAAATGATCAAACAAATGATCATATCACAAATGATCAAACAATGATCATTTCACAGCAACACTCAGCATGCCACACTACCAAATTGGGAGTATATCACTAATAACCTTTAGCTACAAAACCTCTGAGCTCATACGTCTCAGAGAAGGGTGTTAAGCGAAGAGAATAAATTCTCCGCCACCAACAGAAACATATTTGAAAGAAATCAGCTTTATATCTCAATTTGTAATGTCAGACATACAATCCATATAAGTCTATTCCGGGCTCGAACAGAACCGAAGGCACTTACAAAGAAGTCCATGCATTCCGGATAATTTCTAATCACGTCCGGACTTCCCGTCACTAAGGGTGATAAAACCTCTATATCGGAGATCAGCCGATGCAGAGTAACTCAACGATAATCCTTCCGTTTTCAACAATATTCGTTCTTCAACACCGGTCATCAAATGCAAATCCATTACGACGTATCACAAATTCGGAATGGGTTATACGACCCCAAGGTCCTTTCCCGGCTAACCCGAATAGTGAGCGCTTATTCAAAAATAAGTGTGGCATTCAATTTCAAACAATCACAACAAATACCTATTTAAAGGTAAATATTGATAATCAGATTATTTAACTATCAATAGGCGTGCTCAACATCACCAAATTCCAAATAATTTCCCAAATTATTTACTTTCCAAAATATCTTTACTAGATATATCTTTCCACACTTCAAAAATAAATCAACGTTTATTTTTAATCAAATTCCCCTTTCCATTTATAAATTCCATAGTGAATTTACAATCCCAAAATATTTATGAATATACGATTTTCAAATCGATTTTTAATATTCATTTTCAATTTATCTTCAAAAAGATAAAATCTCAAAAATATTCACTTCATATTGGAAAACATTTCCATACTTATTTAATAATAAGTAATTCACAAACCCATTTATTTTCAATACTTAGAAAATATTCAATATACTTAATATCGAAATTAAGTATATATTTCATTCTTTAAGGAAAACATTCACTTAACACATTTATTTGGGTCAAAACGAATGTTGCGTAAAACATCGTTACGACGGCACAAAATCACTAGTATAGGGATTCGAAATTTAGATAGATATATAAATCCCAATACTATACAAAAACATTTCCTTTCGGAAATCATTTACTATAACAACAGTGTTATAGTCCACCATTTCCTTATTTCTCGAAAACGTCTATTTCAACAATGAATGTTGAAATCTATGTTTTCGATGTTTACACCTTTTAAAACATCGTTAAAACGATTAACTTCAATTTAAAATATTCATTTTCCCAAGCATATACATTTTATTTGATAGTATATTCACTGTCCAAAATCGTGAATATACTTCCTTAACCAATTTCAACATTCAATTTATCAAATTCCGTTGATTTCGAGTTTATAAACAATGTCTATAAATTCCATTTCTATTTATAAGCTTCGATTTATAAATCTCCTTTATTAATCCAATTTATATTTCGTTTATATGCCGAATCTAACTTATACGTAAATTACTTATAATCCATTTATTCACATATCCATTCTTTTATGTCATCATTTGTTTATAAATCTGAAATTCTTATTTAATTATAAAACTAAGTACAACTTTATTTTAACACTTATAAAAGCTCGTTTTATAATTCCAATATATTTAACTTATAAAATATAAATATTATAAATCTTTTATATAAACCGTTTATAATAATTCAAAAATCTCAATTAAACCATTTTATAAATTTATCAGCTATTTATTTCAAAAATCGTAATTTGGCTATATTTTAAAAAAATCATAATTTTTATAACATAAAAATTTATAACGTTTTAATTATTTGAAATGAATCAATTCAAAAATTTAATCAAACGTATACTTTCAAAAATTACTTTAAAAATTCTTTTAAAAACCAAAATCATTATTTTAAAACTTCAAAAATGGATCCGATGATGCAACAGCACCAAATAGTCAATCACGACATCCAAATATCATATATCGATATGATAATCAAAAAATATCAAAATATCTGTAAATAAATCAATACAATTGAGGAATCCAGTTGGATCCCTCCAACCTGTTTTCCTGCATCCAAAATTGTTAGCACAATACCAATTCCGTTCCAGTACGGAATTATCGCGGTACATGGGATTTATAAAATATTATCCGCTTAATAGACGGCGCAATAGGGTCTCATCTGCTACACAATGCGGGAAATCAACAACTCCAATATATACATATGCCAATATATATATATTGTTATATATAGATATATCCTATTATATCTAATATCACAATCAAACAGCAATCAATAACTGCAATCATCATTCAACATACATTCAAGCAAAATTTAAATCTAACTATTTAAAATATAAATTGAAACCGATTCGGTTGAGTGAGAAGTTCTCACCTTGATTTCAATTTCGTTTTCAGCTTTTATTTCGAATAAAATTAAACGTACGTTTAATTTTACTCGAAATTCTCACTAGCTCCAAACGACTCCAATCCAATTCCATAGCGTAGTGCTCGTCCATATGAACCCAACGCAACTGGTTTCATGCGTTTTCGACCTCGTATGAAAAAGATATCGCGTTACAAAGATTACACGAATTTAATAAACAATTATTTACATTTTATTTTATAATTTTATACCAAAATCTAATCCAAGCCGTTGATTACTGCAAAATGAGATCTGGGCCGCCCCAAGCCTTCTCTTCTCTCACGCGTTTAGCTCCTAGGAAGATCACGCACGCAAGAAACCCAAGCAGCCATCCAAACCCTAAATCTCGCGACCAACCCACACGACTTCACGACGATCAGACGACTCCACATCGAAGACCACGACGAACCCCACCCTCATCCTGTACGATGGCCAGCTCAGCCTCCCCTTCTCCTTGAAAAACGCACACAAAGCCGGCCCCTTCAAACACATATTGCCGTTGATTTTCTCAACGAAAATCGATCATCCCCGTATGGATTCGTAGATCTCACTTAGCTCTATAACTTTGTAGTCGAAAGCTTTTACTAATTGTTTATGGATTGAGAAATATTGAGGGATGAACGTGGGAGTTTTCTGGCCATTGTTTATATAGGAGGCGGCAGCTCTGTTAAACCCTAGGGTTTTATTATTCTGCAAAAGTGAAGAGAGCAAGGGCTTTATAGAAAATTTTCCAATTTACTATTCATCGAAAATTTTCCGAACTCCAAATCTCGCGCGGTGACTGGCTTTTCTAGGGTTTACCCCGCATTCCGAACACAATGGAACGTGTTTCGGGAGCTAATTTGGTCATCTGTGCGAGTTATGGCAATAAACGTTCAATTTAAAATTAAACCGATTAAACGATTTTCTAGGTGTTTTAGCTTGCACCGGACAAACGGTAAATCCAATTGACACGAAATTTGAAACCATACAATAATATCACATTACTGATCCGATGAAACTAGTTTCGTCGAAATCCGAGACAGTTTGAAAAATGACTATTTTAACTCGCCAAATTAGTATTAAAACAATTTTGATGCGTTTCGAGCTGCCGCGGTCAAACGAAAACTCCGATTGCTACGAAAATTGAAATCCGATAATAACAAACTGTTACGGATCCAATGGAACTAGTTTCGTCCAATTGCGAGACTGTTCGAAAAATGGCTAATTTCACTAGTCGATTAAATATTAAAATATTCAATTTTCACAAATAAACTCTTAATTCGATTTTAAAAGTACTAAAATATCGTTATAACTCCAATATGATAAAATAAAATTTTACAAATCATTTTCAATCATATTTAAACCCAATTTACAATTATTTCCGTAAATTCAACTATTAAATAATCGATTTAATTATACAATTAAATCCAGTTATTCGAAAAATAAATTATTCGACTTATAAATTTCACTTATTAATATTTAAAATTAATTAAATATTCATATTTTAATTAATATAAATTCTGGGTCGTTACACTTCGAGCCTGTCAATGGGATGGAACCCTAAGTAGGATGGAACCAACGAAAAATCTAGAGGAACATTGTTTTGTATCCGCTAACCTATTATTCAAATGTTTTTACAAAATTATATATGTTTTCAAAATGATTTCAAAATCTTCCTTTTAAAAGAATCAAAAACATCTATCCTGGTTTTAAATACTTTTAGCCTCAAAATAATCTTTATTTTCAAAATCAAATTATCCTTAGTTTTAAACTATCTTTAATAATAATATATTTAACTTTTAATATTAGATTTAAATATAAAATTATAGTAAAATTTTACATATATACCAAAATATTATTCTCTATATTTACTTATGTATTTTAACTATAATTAAGTACATTTATAAAGTTTAAAATAGTTTTAATATAAGATAGAAGTTATTTTCAAAGAAAAACAAATCACCAAAATTTCCTTTGGCATGTCGACATCCTCAAGTAGCCCATGTCGACATGGTAGCAGTTTATTTCAAAAATTTGAATTTCAAAGGAAGTATCTATTCGTCGTATCCTTTCATGAATGGACATGGCTGTTGTTCCACTGTAAATATGGGTGGTTTTGAACGAATTTATAATCATATTTTTTTGGTTTTCACTCCTCTTCTTCTTCCACATTTCTTTATACACATTCTTACCATTACTCTGCCGAAATCAACAATGAATCTAACTAGATCATTTCTGGTTTGATTCTCTATCACCATCTCAACAAGATCTTAGTGCTATTCAGAGTTATAGGCTTCTTTGTAATAAGCTAAGCGAAAAAAGGTGTGATTGTAGCATGTGATTACAATCAAGCGAGAAAAGGTGTGATTGTAGCCATGGAAATCAATTGGGTGAACTTGTTGCCCATGAAATCAAGTATCTCTACCCAGAGGATTGTGAATCTGGAGAGGTGTACCTCGTGGCCTTGAAATCCAGGGTGTACCTACTTAATTGCTTTTGAAAGGAAATCTGTACTTGTGCGCGGGACTGGATGTAAGATAACTCTGAACCAGTATAAAATCCGGTATGTTCTTTTCTTTACTGCTTTTACTTTATTTCTGCATCTGTGTTTGATTCTGTGATCATATCTGTGTCGGAATATTGCATATATTTGTGTTCAATTAACAAAAACTCAAAAAGATTTAGTAATTCCTTAAAACACTATTCACCCTCCTCTAGTGTTAATCCTAGCCTTAAGATCCATATCCGCATTTCTCACATTTGGTATTAGAGCAAGGTTTTCAAAGTTTCATAATATGATTTTTGAAAAAGTTTTAAAATGGCTATGTTTAAGAAATTTGTTAATGCTAGTTTAGAAATATTCAGATCATCATTGTCTCTTGAGTCTGCATATAATCAATATTGAAAATCAAGTTGTCTATCAAAATTGTTTTATGTGTAGGAAACATGCTTTATGGGTGTTGAGGAATCAATCGACAATGGACAAATTGTGCAGATCAAAAAGAATAAATGGATACTCGATAGTGGATGCTTTAGACACATGACTGGCAATCCAGATATGCTGAATGAGATAATATACAAAGACGGAGGACTGGTTACTTTGGAGACAATTCAAAAGGATATGTGATTGGCATCGGCAAAGTCGGTAATTCTGAAACTCCTATTATTACTAATGTTTTGCTAGTTAAAAATATGAAACATAATCTTCTTAGTATTAGTCAACTTTGCGATAAAGGATAAAAATTAAATTTGAAAACCTAAATGTCACATTGAAGATAATAATTTAACCATAATATTTGAGGGAATTAGGAAAAAGAATATTTATATTCTTAGTATGAAAGTCTCAAATGATAACTTATGTCTTTTAGCAAATACAAGTGACCCTTGGATTTGGCACAAGAGATTTGGATATTTTAATTTCAGACTCTTATCTAGACTGTCAAAACATGATCTAGTAAGAGGTCTCCCTAAAATGAATTTTAAATTAGATAGTCTATGTGATGTATGTCAATTAGGAAAACTTAGAAAAAGTTCCTTTAAATTAAAAGATATGATTTCAACATCAAAAACTCTTGAATTTCTTCACCTTGATTTATTTGATGCATCTAAAATTCTGTCAATAAATCATAGTAAATATGTTTCTGTAATTGTAGATGATTATTGTAGATTTACATGGACAATATTTTTGAAACATAAAAGTGATACTTTTGAATTTTTTAAGAACTTTACAAAAAGAATTCAAAATCAAATTTCTCTAAAAATTATAACCATCCGTAGTGATCACGGTGGTGAATTTGAAAATGAAAAGTTTGAGGAATTCTGCAATAAAAATGGAATAACTCACAATTTTTCATTTCCTAGAACTCCACAACAAAACGGGGTAGGAGAATGTAAAAATAGGGCGATTCAAGAGTGCGCGAGAACCATGCTTTCAGATAGTAAATTACCAAAGTATTTTTGGGCAGAAGCAGTTGCTACCGCCTGTTATATTTTAATTAGACCTTTAACTAATAAGACATCTTATGAACTTCTTCACAGAAAGAAACCAAAGGTATCTTATTTTAGAATTTTTGAAAGTAAATGTGTAATTTTAAAGACAAAAGATAACTTAGATAAATTTGATCCTAAATCCGACAAAGGTATCTTTATTGGATATTCAAATAAAAGTAAAGTGTACAGAGTGTTTAATTTAAAAACAAACACCATCGAAGAAACAATGCATGTTTCATTCGATGAAAATCTCAAAAATTTTGAAGATACAAATGATGAAGAGGATTTAATCACTCAAATCAAGAGTCAACTAAAACTAATAATGAAATTAATCATCCTAATAAAAAGATTAAACTTTTAAAAGGCCATCCTATAGAAAATGTACTTGGAGATATGCAATCTGTTGTTAAATCTAGAAATCAATTAAGTAAAGTGAGCAATGTAGCCTTTATACCAACTATTGAACCCAAAAATCCAAAAGAATCATCAACTGATGATACATGGATTTTGGCTATGCAAGAAGAACTAAATAAATTCACTAGAAATGATGTTTGGGAACTTGTTCCTAGACCTGAAAATAAAACTATAATTGGAACTAAATGAGTTTATAAAAATAAAATGAATGAACAAGGAGAGGTTGTTAGAAATAAATCTCGGTTAGTCGCTCAAGGTTATTGTCAAGAAGAATGATTAAATTTTGCTGAAACCTTTGCTCCCGTAGCAAGATTAGAAGCCATTAGTATTCTAATTGCTTTCGCAAATCATAACAATTTCAAATTATATCAAATGGATGTTAGAAGTTCTTTTTTAAATGGATTTGTAAAAGAGGAAGTATATGTTGAACAACCACCACTTTTTGAAAATGAAAAATAACCAAATCATGTTTACAAACTTAAGAAAGCTTTATATGGTGTAAAACAAGCTCCAAGAGCCTAAGACTAAGATCTTACTTATTACAATCGAATTTTGAAATTGGTAAAGTAGATAATACTCTTTTTATTAAAAGAAATAAAAACGATATTCAACTAGTACAAGTTTATGTAGATGATATCATTTTTGGATCAACTAATTTTGAAATGAATAAAGAATTTTATGAAATAATGTCAAAAGAGTGTGAGATGAGTCATATGGGTGAATTAAACTTCTTTCTAGGATTAAAAATAAAACAATTAGATAATGGTATCTTTATTAGTCAAGAAAAATATGCTAAAGACCTAGTTAGTAAATTTGGTTTGACTACTGCAAGTGGAAAACCTACTCCCATGGCAACCAATGAGTACCTAAGTAAAGAAGATCTCCCGAAAGATGTAGATCAAAAATCATATGGAGGAATGATTGGATCATTACTCTGTATCACTGCTAGTAGTCCTGATATCATGCATAGTGTTTATCTCTGTGCAAGATATCAATCCCAACCTAAAGAGACCCACTTAAAAGCTGTAAAACGTATCATAAGATATGTTAAACACACCTTTGATTATGGCTTATTTTATCCTAAAAATGATTCTTTTGACTTAATATCTTACTGTGATGCTGATTATGCTGGTTGTAAATCAGACAGAAAAAGTACAAGTGGAACTTGTCACTTTTTGGGCATTCTCTGATTTTCTGGTTTAGTAAAAAGCAAAACATAGTTTCTTTATCAATAACTGAAGCAGAGTATATTTCTACTGCTTTGGCTTGTTCTCAAGTAATATATATGAACAAACGTTAAAAGATCTTGGTTTAAATATCTCAAAATCACCAATTTATTGTGACAATACTAGTGCAATAAATTTATCTAAAAAAACTACTCATCATGCTCGAACTAAACATATTGATATCAGACGTCATTTTCTCAGAGATAATATAAGTAAGGAAGTAATTACTCTCGATTATATCAATTCTGAGAATCAAATTGCTGATATGTTAACGAAACCCTTAAATAATCTATATTTATTAAATTAAGAAGAGAACTAGGATTTGCTCAATAACTGAAATATAAAAATAAATAACAAAGTATAATTAAAAAATTAAATCAAAATAAATAAAATAGTAAAAATATCAAGCACCATGTCGACATCCCCTCTCTACCCATGTCGACATATAACGATTTTTTATTTTTGAAAATTTCCCACCAAAATTCAAATAAATGGTTATATATTCTTCTCATTTTCGAAATTTTATTCATTCTTTCTGTTATTTATCTGTTCTATCTTCTGAAATCAATTAAACAATGGCCTCCTCTTCCAAATCAAACAAAAATTCAACCTTTTCGTTCCCTTCTCCTTCTTCTGGACCATTTCAACGAACTACGCTCATACGAGTGATGAAAATGGAGGATTCTATAAAGGATGCACTATAACTAATGACTGAAATTCAAGTGGTGCAACTTAGAATGGCCAAAGAACAAGAACGGCAAAGGCAAAATCCTTAGAAATTTGCAAAAATTTCTAATGGACAATCATGCCAATCCGATCTTGATTGATGAAGAGTCTTCAGGAGATCACGTGCAAGAGGACAGCGAGGGAGAAGAAGGAGATGCCCCATGGAAGAAGAGCACGTTGAAGATGACGACAAAGTCGTTTGCGTTGGCGAAGTGTGCTTTGACAAGGATGAAAATCTTGTCGAACGACGTTGAAATTTCTGTTTTCACTACCCAAACTGTTCGGTTCATAGATCTCCCATTTTCAAAGACACACATTAGTTTCTTTTTTTTCTTTCCTTCTGTTGTATGTTTCTACTTACGTTCTCTATGCACATGTAAATAAAACAATATATAATAAAAAATTACTGTTCTTATAGTTTGTAATTTAGGATTAAATTTTAGTTTTAAAATCGAGTGTTGATTATTTATGATAACACTATCGTTATAATCACATAGAGTATTAGATTAACGGGGAGTTATATAGTTTCGAGTTAGTTTTTGTTGATGACAAAGGGGGAGAAGTATAAAATAGGATAGTTAGGCATAGATTAAGGGGGAGTTATTAGTTTTAGGGGAGTTATCAGGATAGTAGTAATATTTTATAAACAAAGGTTGTCATCATCAAAAAGTGGGAGATTGTTAGTCCTTGTGATAATGGCTTTGATGACAACAACCTTAGAATAAGATTATAAAATATAAATACTAACATTATAGTTTAGATATATATGTATATGCAGGATTTAACCATCCAGGTACCAAGAATGAAGACTGTACAGTATAGAGATTCAAGATATCAAGATTTCAATAATAAGTAATTTAATTAGAAATTTTGGTAAAACTCCTAGAAAAGCACTGGCATCTTAAAATCCAATTTATTCATGGAATGGAATCCACTTTGAGCCTGTTAAAGGGATGGAACCCTAAGTAGGATGGAACCTATGAAAAATCTAGTGGAACATTGTTTTGTATTCGCTAACCTTTTATTCAAATGTTTTTACAAAATTATATCTTGTTTTCAAAATGATTTCAAAATCTTCCTTTTAAAAGAATCAAAAACATCTATCCTGGTTTTAAATACTTTTAGCCTCAAAATAATCTTTATTTTCAAAATCAAATTATCCTTAGTTTTAAACTATCTTTTAATAATAATATATTTAACTTTTAATATTAGATTTAAATATAAAATTATAGTAAAATTTTATATACATACCAAAATATTATTCTCTATATTTACTTATGTATTTTAACTATAATTAAGTACATTTATAAAGTTTAAAATAGTTTTAATATAAGATAGAAGTTATTTTCAAAGAAAAACAAATCACCAAAATTTCCTTTGGCATGTCGACATCCTCAAGTACCCCATGTCGACATGGTAGCAGTTTATTTCAAAAATTTGAATTTCAAAGGAAGAGTCTATTCATCATATCCTTTCACGAATGGACATGGCTGTTGTTCAACTTTAAATAGGGGTGGTTTTGAACGCATATGTGATCATATTTTTCTGGTTTTCACTCCTCTTCTTCTTCCATATTTCTATATACACATTCTTATCATTACTCTGCCGAAATCAATATTGAATCTAACTAGATCATTTCTGGTTTGATTCTCTATCACTATCTCGACAAGATCACGGTGCTATTCAGATTTATAGACTTTTGTGTAATAAACTAAGCGAAAAAAGGTGTGATTGTTGTTAGTCCGTGAGATGATGGTTTTAATGACAACAACCTTAGAATAGGATTATAAAATATAAATACTAACATTATAGTTTAGATATATATGTCTATGCAGGATCTAACCATGCAGGTACCAAGAATGAAGACTTTACAGTATAGAGATTCAAGATATCAAGATTGAAGACTCATGAGTATCAAGAATATCAAGATTATCAATAGTTCAAGATTTCAATAATAAGTAATTTCAATTGGAATTTTTGTTAAAACTCCTAGAAAAGCACTGGCATCTTAAAATTTAATTTATTCGTGGAATGGAATCCACTTCGAGCCCGTTAAAGGGATGGAACCCTAAGTAGGATGGAACCTACGAAAAATCTAGTGGAACATTATTTTGTATCCGCTAACTTTTTATTCAAAATGATTTTACAAAATTATACCTTGTTTTCAAAATGTTTTCAAAACCTTCCTTTTAAAAGAATCAAAAACATCTATCCTGATTTCAAATACTTTTAGCCTCAAAATAATCTTTAATTTCAAAATCAAATTATTCTTAGTTTTAAAACTCTCTATAAAAATAATTAATATTTATACTTAGATATAAAATTGTAGTAAAATTTTATACATACCAAAATATTATTCTCTATATTTGTTTAAGTATTTTAATTATAGTCAAGTATATTTATAAAGTTTAAAATAGTTTTTAATATAAGATAAAAGTTATTTTCAAAGAAAAACAGACCACAAAAAATTCCTTTGGGATGTCGGCATGCTCAATATACTCATGTCGACATAGTGTCAGTTAATTTCAAAATTTAAATTTCAAAAGAAGTGTCTATTCGTCATATCTCTTCACGAATGGACATGGATGTTGTTCTTCTATAAATAGAGGTTGTTTTCAATGAATTTTATTTCAGATTTTCTAGTTTTCATTTCTCTTCTTCTTCCACATTTCTTTATACATATTCATACCATTACTCTGTCGAAATCAATATTGAATCTAACTAGATTATCTCTGGTTTGATTCTCTGTCACTATCTCAACAAGATCCTCAGTGCTATTCAGAGTTATAGGCTTCTTTGTAATCAATTAAACGAGAAAAGGTATGATTTTGGCCTTGGAAATCAATCAAGCGAGAAAAGTTGTGGTTGTAGCCTTGGAAATCAATTGGGTGAACTTGTTTCCCATGAAATCAAGTATCTACTACCCAGAGGATTGTAAATATGGAGGGTGTACCTCGTGGCCTTGAAATCGAGGGTGCAATTGTACAATTGCTTTTGAACGAAAATCTATACTTGTGTGCGAGACTGGATGTAGGGTAACTTCGAACCAGCATAAAATCCGGTGTGTTCTTTCCTTTACTGCTTTTACTTTATTTCTGCATCTATGTTTAATTCTGTGATCATATCTTTGTCTGAATATTGCATACATTTATGTTCAAATTAATAAAAACTCAAACAGATTTAATAATTCCTTAAAACACTATTCACCCCCCTCTAGTGTTTATCCTAGCCTTAAGATCCGTAATTCGCATTTCTCACATTTGGTATCAAAGCGAGATTTTCAAAGTTTTCATAATCTGAATTTTGAAATTTTTTAAAATGGCAATTTTTTTAAATTTATTAACACTATTTTCATATGAATATGTCACAGAATCATCATGATATTGTTGTTTAAAATTGTATTTAGTTATTTTGAAAAGTCACTTGATTCTTTATAAAATTATGATGTTTTGTAGGAGAAGAGTTATTGTAGGATCTAGATTAACCCTAGAGGGGGGTGAATAGGGTTATAGCAAATTTTCTCGATTTAAACACAGAAATAAACTGCAGAAATAAATATGTTGAAAAGTAAATCACACACAAAGTTTACCCAGCTTCGGCAACCCCTGCCTACTGCTGCATTCCCAGATTTCTATTAGAATTAAACAGTATCACGCTTACAAACACTCTACTAGACTCGCAGACCCTTTTGCTCCCGCTCACAAACACTCTACTAGACTCGCACACCCTGCTCCCGCCTATAGAGTTTCGCTTACTCGCAAACACTGCTCCCGCCTATAGAGTTTTGCAAACTCGCACACCCTACTCACTGAACTAATTCTAACTAGACAATCTGACACTACCTACAACCTAGGTGGTGATTTACAAATTCTTTGACTCGAAAAGAAAAAACAATTTCAAAAATAAAACCAGGAGCAAAAATTAAAATATAAACTTAATCCCTAATTTTTGCTCAAAATAAAAAACCCCCTTTTGATAAAACCCTAAATAAAACAAAATAATCCCCTTTTTAACAAATATAAGGCCGGCCCCTTATTCTTTGACCCGATCCACTGTTATTCCTTGACCCGTTGCTTTCTTTTGCTTAGTGAAGAATAATGCGGCCGATTCTCTTTGCCACTAATTTAGGGCTTCTGTCTTCGATTCAAAATTGGGGCTTTCTGATGATCGGTTCTCTAACTTGCGTTGCTCTTGCTCACTCTCGTTCTCTGATGATTTATGCTTGTTGCTAGCTCGATCGAGTTGTTGATGATTTCGGTATGTAATTTCTTTTGTTGCTTGTTTGATTGCTTGCTCTTTAACTCGATGTCGATGATGTACTCTTGGGTTTGATATTTATATGAATTCGAGACACTTGTTTTCGTTCATATCAATTTGATACTTTCCCAATTTTCTGTTACCTGATGCGCACGGCTTCTATTCTGTAGCGTTCGATTGCCTTGAGTCACACGGCAACAACTTTCCCCTTTTTCATTTCTAACTTTTTCAAAGACGTATATTTTTGATTTACTTGAGACTCACGGCTTTGAAATTGCCTTGCTCATCACGGTCATGATTTTGCTGGTTCGACTTGGCATTGACTGTTTCAATTTGACACACACTTGATTTCTGATTTGTGAATTATTCGACGCCTTGTTCATCACTGTACTGACATTTGCTTTGACCAGTTTATTTTCTTTGGTCATACTGTTGAAATTGATCTTGTGAATTTCTTATTGCTGGCTTCGGTCATCTCTGTAATGTTCGTCTCTGGCCAACTTCTCTGGTCGGTTTTACATAAACTTTACTTGGGAATTTTGTATGTTTCATTTTACTTGACTTCTGTTCATGTCGGCACTGGATGTAGTTGAGTTGATACATTTGTCAGTTCTACATTTGTTTCACTTGGTATCGCTGTATCCATTCTGTTGCACTTTGATGTTGTATATGTGATGCATTCTTTACTGCAATACTTGTTGCACTTTAGTTGTTCACCATGTTGCATTCATTCCATTTTGCATTGGTGCAGTGCTGTCATGTTGTTTACAACTGTGTTGCACTTGTATCACTGGTATTTGAACTAAACTTGTGTATCTTGTCTCCATGCATTCATGTACACTACTGTGTTGTATGCTTGATCACTGAGCACTTGAGTTGTTTGCATATTTGTAGTCTTGGCCATGTTGGTTTAGTTGAGTATGTTGCATTTGTTGGTTTAGTCGTGCACTTGGTCCCTTCACTTGTATATTTGTACTGTTGGGTTGTAGTTTACATTGCTGAACTTGTGTTGTCTTTGATGTTGTTGAACTTGGTGACATGCATTTTTTTGTGGTCTCTGTTCTTTGTTCATTGGTTATTGTTCTGGTTCTTGGTGGCTTGAGCATTTGGTTTGCACTTGTTCATCATGTAGCTTGTTCTCTACATTTACTTGACTGGTCTGCATACATGTGCTTAATTGCTGTTTTGTTGACACTGGTTTGGGCCCTGTTGTCTGCACTTGTATGCTCTCGTGTATTGCCTTTGACATGATTCACTTCATGTTTGTTGCTAGTTTACCTTGAATTACTGCTTCCATTTTGACTTGGTCTTTGTTGAACTTGTCATCTTCACTGTGTTTGCACATTTGTGGTCTATTCACCCATTACTGCACTTGCATTGCTGTTTGGTCATTTTGTATTTCTGGATGGAGCTGTGCATACGAGTTGGCGAGGCAGTGCACACGTGTATAAATGTACACGTGTGTATTGCAGCCACTTATGATTACCTGTCTCTGTAGCGTTATCAAGTGTATATCTCTATGTGCACGACTTTGTGATGAATTCAAGTGTGAATGATGACGAACAACCCAAATAACTGAGGAAAACCATATTATCAAAAATCGTATTTCATTTTATATTGCAAACATATTTCTTTTTCAATTTTACTGCGTTAGTGAATATTTTTGCAAATTGCTCAGATGCTGGATTCAAACTGGAATGCAGTTGAAGACAAAATACGAGTGTGAGTGATATGTAGTGAGGTTATCAATGTAAAAATATTTGTGATGTAATCGTGATGTAATCAAAAATGTATATGTATAGTGAGAGCATGAATTTGTACTATTCAAGATTGTAATAAATATTTGTTTGAATAAAAATTTTGTTTGAATTCAAAATATGTGTAACTTGTTCTGTTTGAATTCAAATTCAAATTCTGTGTAATTTATTTTATTCAACAAATATTTATTTAATCTGTGAAAAACAAAATAGTACATTACCAAATACATTTAAATGAATATATATGTTTATTATCATCAAACAAAAACATATAAGCGCATATTCAACAATCTCCCCCTTTTGATGATAACAAACATATATTAAAGATTTTGTACATGTGTTAAATGTATTTGATCAATGGTATACTCTAATTGCTCCCCCTATTTAAATGCTTCCTCTCTACATGATGCTCCCCCTACATATATGCATACAAATAGAAATATATTCAAATGAGCCTAGATGCAAATGGAAAATTATTTGACCTTTGCTTGATTCTATTTGACAAAATCTTAATTTTTCTCTCCCCCTTTTGTTATCAGCAAAAGAATAATAGTGTGAGAGAAAAATAGAGATAAAGTGATCGATATTAATCCAACATTAAACTCAAATAGAATATAAATATTAAACTTCAATAAGAATCAAACAAAAACCATAACTACCCTTGTTAGGCGCATATTCCACTTTTAGAATGAATGATGGAAATGATGTTCTAATATAAAATCGTACAATTGTATCAACTTATGGTACATTCATATCAGGAATTTGAATATCTACTAATCATGCATAACCGTTAGGACTTTTAAATGAGATTAGTAGTATTCGAATTTAATTTTAAAAATGAAATCAAGTAACTTCTAACCACGCATGACCGTGAGGACTTTTAAATGGGATTAGAATCAACTTGTCTATTAAATCAATTAATTTTGATATGCGTCCCATACATGCATAACCGTAAGGACTTTTAAATGAGCATGGAAGCACATAATCAAAAAAATCCAAGTAATTCACCCATGCATAACCGTGAGGACTTTTAAATGAGAGTGAATACTTTGGATATTTATTTATTTTAAAAAAATGTGACATGAAAAACAAATGATTCCTGATTATAGTACCACATATCGACAAACTATATTGAATATTTGATAAACCATGGTCGATAGAAATAATGATAGATATAGAAATGGTCATGAAATCTTTACCCAACAAAAAGTTTTATAATTCTTGTTTTAATTCCTAAAGAAATTTTCCAAATACACTCTCTTGAGTAATGTATGTTAAATATCGACACTTATCACTTTTTCAATCATTATTTATCTTTTTGATAATTTGTAGGGAGTCGGATTAGTCAAAATTTGTCATTTAAAATCAAATCAAATGATTAATCTGAAAATATGGTCAAACAATTATTTTCTCGAAGGGGTTATATGAGAAAAAATTCTGCTATTTGAAAAAATTATTTCAAGTGAAAAATATGCAGATATTTTCTTTGAAAAATGATGCAGCAAATGAATGTTTCAAAAATTAATCACGTTACACTAGTAATTTTTCTATCAACTATATTACCAGTGTAATCTGCATCTGAATTTCTTATTCACTCCAAAATCTCACTAACTAAATTTGATAAACCAAACCATGAAGTGTGCATCAAAAATTTCAAAACTAATTTTAGAATGAAATTTGAAATGAAGCCATGTTAACACTCAAACAAATATCATAGTGTTAATTTCAGAAACCATAGGATAAACAATTATATTCATGTGTAATCAACAGTCAATCAACATCATAATTATTTCAAAAACAATTTCTTAAAGTTTCAACAATTTCTTAAAATCCTTTTTAACAGCTTTCACATGAAATTTGAAATCGTGCAAATTTACAAGCAGTGACCAAAATGTCAAAATATATCTACGTGTAGCATGAGTAATCAAGGATCAATAAAATACCATCATTTGACCAAACAAATTTATATGGATTAGTTCAAAGTTGAAAATTTGATTGGTCATCATTTAAGAACAAATCAAGGTCATAAATAAGAACAAGTCAAAAGAAAAATCATATTGATAAGTCAGAATTAAAAACATCACACCATTATCACAATTTTGGCTGGTTTAATTCAGAATATGGTGCAGATTATCACATTTAATATACCTTCACCTGTTTTACCTTTACGATACTTTCTCGTGATTGCCCATTGTGATTATGTCACCTTTATACTAGGCTAAGGAACTTTGCTATGTTGCCCGTTGTGTTTCTAGAACAGCCAAAATCCAGAGAACACCGTTGTTGTTCCTTAGCCTGCCACCACACCTACACGATGAAAGATTTTTGTGACCTATTTCTAGGTCCATGATTGTTAGTGGCAGAAGCATTATGAATAAACAAACCCTTTGTAACCCAAACTTGTTTAGTCCTTTTATTCTTGTTCCAATAGACATGAAATTTGTTTGTAGAATTCTTAGGAACCCAAACTTGTATAAATTTTGTGTTCTTGTTCCTATTACTACAATTTTCAACACGATGTCCAATTATTTCACATCTATCAAAGACACTCTTCCCTTCTGCATTATCCTTAACTTGTGTTTTCCCAAAACCTAGTCCTTTTCTATTGTTAGCAAAAATTTGATTTCCCAATAGCATGTTGAAAGATTTTTCGCCTCTTGAAAAGTTATTCAAAGATTTCTCAAGATTTTGGACTTTGGTTTTAAGTGATGTGTTTTCAGTTACAAGTGAGGTGCATCGATTTATGAAATCCTTTTTCCTAGTGTCGATGGTTTCCTTAAGACTCAAGTTTTCTTTTTCAAGATTCTCAAAGCTATTCTTAAGTCTTGTCAATTCTGAATCTAAAATTTTACATTTTTCACATTCTAGATTTTGAATGTTCTCAAGTTCAGTTTCTAATCTAAAATTTTCACGAGCAAGTTCTCTCCTATCAGATTTCAGTTTTTCAATTTTAGATTCAAGAGCATCAACTACTTTAGTAAGATCAAGACACATAAAAACAAGATCTCTATAGGAATACTCACCTTCCTCACTAGATTCCTCTGAGCTTGAATCTGAATCTGATTTCGCCATAAGACACAAGTTAGCCTCCTCTGAGCTGCTATCCGAAACTTCCTCTCCTTCTTCATCATCCCAAGTCGCTACAAAAGCCTTCTTTTTCTTTTTCTTTCCTTTGTTATATTTGAGAAGTGGACATTCTGGTTTGATGTGGCCAGGCTTGTTGCAGTTATAACATGTCAGTTCATCATCGGAATTTTCAGAGTCTTTTGACCTATTGCCCTTTGTTTTCTTCTTGCGTGGCTTGAATCTTGACCATCTTCTAAGATTATTGACAGCCATTGCAAGCTCTTCAATTGGATCTTCTTCATCTTCATCGCTCTCTTATTTGCTCTTTAAGGCAATCGTCTTCTTCTTTGGTTCGGAGTTGTTGCGTTCTTCCTTTGCTTTTAGCTCAAGCTCATATGTCATCAAGTTGCCAATCAACTCCTCCATGCTTAGCTTACTCAGATCTTTCGATTCTTGTATTGCCATGACTTTTGCCTCAAAGTTCATCGGTAGGACTCGTAATATCTTCCTCACAAGCTCTACCTTAGTGAATACCTTCCCAAGCGCTCAAGCGTTGTAAACCAAGGTTGAAAAGCGTCCAAACATATCCTTTATGCTCTCGCCTTTGTCCATCACAAAGTTTTCGTATTCATTGCTGAATAGGGCTAGACGAGACTCCTTGACTTGAGAAGTTCCTTCGTGTGTCGCCTCCAAAGTGTGCCAAATTTCCTGTGCTGCTATACAATGAGAAATTCTATTAAATTCATTTTTATCAAGAGCACATATCAAATCATTCATGGCTTTAGCATTTGTCGTTTTCAATCTCTTATCGTTAGCATCCCACCTATCCTTAGGTTTAGGAATCTCAGTATTACCAACGATTATAGTGGGAGGTTTATAGCCAGTTTCAATAATATCCCAAACATCATAATCAACAAAACTAAGATAGATACCCATCCTAACTTTCCAATAAGCATAATCGTTCCCGTTAAACATGGGTGGCCTAACAATAGATTGCCCCTCAGTAAAAGCATTATTTGATGACTTCATGACTCTAGAGTTAAAAATACCAGGCTCTGATACCACTTGTAGGATCTAGATTAACCCTAGAGGGGGGGTGAATAGGGTTATAGCAAATTTTCTCGATTTAAACACAGAAATAAATATGCTGGAAAGTAAATCACACACAAAGTTTACCCAGCTTCGGCAACCCCTGCCTACTGCTGCATTTCCAGATTTCTATTAGAATTAAACAGTATCACGCTTACAAACACTCTACTAGACTCACAGACCCTTTTTCTCCCGCTCACAAACACTCTACTAGACTCGCACACCCTGCTCCCGTCTATAGAGTTTCGCTTACTCCCAAACACTGCTCCCGCCTATAGAGTTTTGCAAACTCGCACACCCTGCTCACTGAACTAATTCTAACTAGACAATCTGACACTACCTACAACCTAGGTGGTGATTTACAAATTCTTTGACTCGAAAAGAAAAAACAATTTCAAAAATAAAACCAGGAGCAAAAATTAAAATATAAACTTAATCCCTAATTTTTGCTCAAAATAAAAAAACCCCTTTTGATAAAACCCTAAATAAAACAAAATAATCCCCTTTTTAACAAATATAAGGCCGGCCCCTTATTCTTTGACCCGATCCACTGTTATTCCTTGACCCGTTCCTTTCTTTTGCTCAGTGAAGAATAATGCGGCCGATTCTCTTTGCCACTAATTTAGGGCTTCTTTCTTCGATTCAAAATTGGGGCTTTCTGATGATCGGTTCTCTGACTTGCGTTGCTCTTGCTCACTCTCGTTCTCTGATGATTTATGCTTATTGCTAGCTCGATCGAGTTGTTGATGATTTCGGTATGTAATTTCTTTTGTTGCTTGTTTGATTGCTTGCTCTTTAAATCAATGCCGATGATGTACTCTTGGGTTTGATATTTATATGAATTCGAGACACTTGTTTTCGTTCGTATCAATTTGATACTTTCCCAGTTTTCTGTTACCTAATGCGCACGGCTTCTATTCTGTAGCATTCGATTGCCTTGAGTCACACGGCAACAACTTTCCCCTTTTTCATTTCTGACTTTTTCAAAGACGTATATTTTTGATTTACTTGATACTCACGGCTTTGAAATTGCCTTGCTCATCACGGTCATGATTTTGCTGGTTCGACTTGGCATTGACTGTTTCAATTTGACACACACTTGATTTCTGATTTGTGAATTATTCGACGCCTTGTTCATCACTGTACTGACATTTGCTTTGACCAGTTTATTTTCTTTGGTCATACTTTTGAAATTGATCTTGTGAATTTCTTACTGCTGGCTTCGGTCATCTCTGTAATGTTCGTCTCTGGCCAACTTCTTTGGTCGGTTTTACATGAACTTTACTTGGGAATTTTGTATGTTTCATTTTACTTGACTTCTGTTCATGTCGGCACTGGATGTAGTTGAGTTGATACATTTGTCAGTTCTACATTTGTTTCACTTGGTATCGCTGTATCCATTCTGTTGCACTTTGATGTTGTATATGTGATGCATTCTTTACTGCAATACTTGTTGCACTTTAGTTGTTCACCATGTTGCATTCATTCCATTTTGCATTGGTGCAGTGCTGTCATGTTGTTTGCAACTGTGTTGCACTTGTATCACTGGTATTTGAACTAAACATGTGTATCTTGTCTCCATGCATTCATGTACACTACTGTGTTGTATGCTTGATCACTGAGCACTTGAGTTTTTTGCATATTTGTAGTCTTGGCCATGTTGGTTTAGTTGAGTATGTTGCATTTGTTGGTTTAGTCGTGCACTTGGTCCCTTCACTTGTATATTTGTACTGTTGGGTTGTAGTTTGCATTGCTGAACTTGTGTTGTCTTTGATGTTGTTGAACTTGGTGACATGCATTTCTTTGTGGTCTCTGCTCTTTGTTCATTAATTATTGTTCTGGTTCTTGGTGGCTTGAGCATTTGGTTTGCACTTGTTCACCATGTAGCTTGTTCTCTACATTTACTTGACTGGTCTGCATACATGTGCTTAATTGCTGTTTTGTTGACACTGGTTTGGGCCCTGTTGTCTGCACTTGTATGCTCTCGTGTATTGCCTTTGACATGATTCACTTCATGATTGTTGTTAGTTTACCTTGAATTACTGCTTCCATTTTGACTTGGTCTTTGTTGAACTTGTCATCTTCACTGTGTTTGCACATTTGTGGTCTATTCACCCATTACTGCACTTGCATTGCTGTTTGGTCATTTTGTATTTCTGGATGGAGCTGTGCATACGAGTTGGCGAGGCAGTGCACACGTGTATAAATGTACACGTGTGTATTGCAGCCACTTATGATTACCTGTCTCTGTAGCGTTATCAAGTGTATATCTCTATGTGCACGACTTTGTGATGAATTCAAGTGTGAATGATGACGAACAACCCAAATAACTGAGGAAAACCATATTATCAAAAATCGTATTTCATTTTATATTGCAAACATATTTCTTTTTCAATTTTACTGCGTTAGTGAATATTTTTGCAGATTGCTCAGATGCTGGATTCAAACTGGAATGCAGTTGAAGACAAAATACGAGTGTGAGTGATATGTAGTGAGGTTATCAATGTAAAAATATTTGTGATGTAATCGTGATGTAATCAAAAATGTATATGTATAGTGAGAGCATGAATTTGTACTATTCGAGATTGTAATAAATAATTGTTTGAATAAAATTTCTGTTTGAATTCAAAATCTGTGTAACTTGTTCTGTTTGAATCCAAATTCAAATTCTGTGTAATTTATTTTATTCAACAAATATTTATTTAATCTATGAAAAACAAAATAGTACATTACCAAATACATTTAAATGAATATATATGTTTATTATCATCAAACAAAAACATATAAGCGCATATTCAACAATCTCCCCCTTTTGATGATAACAAACATATATTTAAGATTTTGTACATGTGTTAAATGTATTTGATGAATGATATACTCTAATTGCTCCCCCTATTTAAATGCTTCCTCTCTACATGATGCTCCCCCTACATATATGCATACAAATAGAAATATATTCAAATGAGCCTAGATGCAAATGGAAAATTATTTGACCTTTGCTTGATTCTATTTGACAAAATCTTAACTTTTCTCTCCCGCTTTTGTTATCAGCAAAAGAATAATAGTGTGAGAAAAAAATAGAGATAAAGTGATCGATATTAATGCAACATTAAACTCAAATAGAATATAAATATTAAACTTCAATAAGAATCAAAAAAAAACCATAACTACCCTTGTTAGGCGCATATTCCACTTTTAGAATGAATGATGAAAATGATGTTCTAATATAAAATCATACAATTGTATCAACTTGTGGTACATTTATATCAGGAATTTGAATATCTACTAATCATGCATAACCGTTAGGACTTTTAAACGAGATTAGTAGTATTCGAATTTAATTTTAAAAATGAAATCAAGTATCTTCTAACCACGCATGACCGTGAGGACTTTTAAATGGGATTAGAATCAACTTGTCTATTAAATCAATTAATTTTGATATGCGTCCCATACATGCATAACCGTAAGGACTTTTAAATGAGCATGGAAGCACATAATCAAAAAAATCCAAGTAATTCACCCATGCATAACCGTGAGGACTTTTAAATGAGAGTGAATACTTTGGATATTTATTTATTTTAAAAAAATGCGACATGAAAAACAAATGATTCCTGATTATAGTACCACATATCGACAAACTATATTGAATATTTGATAAACCATGGTCGATAGAAATAATGATAGATATAGAAATGGTCATGAAATCTTTACCCAACAAAAAGTTTTATAATTCTTGTTTTAATTCCTAAAGAAATTTTTCAAATATACTCTCTTGAGTAATGTATGTTAAATATCAACACTTATCACTTTTTCAATCACTATTTATCTTTTTGATGATTAGTAGGGAGTCGGATTAGTCAAAATTTGTCATTTAAAATCTAATCAAATGGTTAATCTGAAAATATGGTCAAACAATTATTTTCTCGAAGGATTTATATGAGAAAAAATTCTGCTATTTGAAAAAATTATTTCAAGTGAAAAATATGCAGATATTTTCTTTGAAAAATGATGCAGCAAATGAATGTTTTAAAAATTAATCACCTTACACTAGTAATTTTTCTATCAACTATATTACCAGTGTAATCTGCATCTGAATTTCTTATTCACTCCAAAATCTCACTAACTAAATTTGATAAACCAAACCATGAAGTGTGCATCAAAAATTTCAAAACTAATTTTAGAATGAAATTTGAAATGAAGCCATGTTAACACTCAAACAAATATCATAGTGTTAATTTCAGAAACCATAGGATAAACAATTATATTCATGAGTAATCAACAGTCAATCAACATCATAATTATTTCAAAAACAATTTCTTAAAGTTTCAACAATTTCTTAAAATCCTTTTTAACAGCTTTCACATGAAATTTGAAATCGTGCAAATTTACAAGCAGTGACCAAAATGTCAAAATATATCTACGTGTAGCATGAGTAATCAAGGATCAATAAAATACCATCATTTGACCGAACAAATTTATATGGATTAGTTCAAAGTTGAAAATTTGATTCGTCATCATTTAAGCACAAATCAAGGTCATAAATAAGAACAAGTCAAAAGAAAAATCATATCGATAAGTCAGAATTAAAAACATCACACCATTATCACAATTTTGGCTGGTTTAATTCAGAATATGGTGCAGATTATCACATTTAATATACCTTCACCTGTTTGACCTTTACGATAATTTCTCGTGATTGCCCATTGTGATTCTGTCACCTTTATACTAGGCTAAGGAACTTTGCTATGTTGCCCGTTGTGTTTCTGGAACAGCCAAAATCCAGAGAACACCGTTGTTGTTCCTTAGCCTGCCACCACACCTACACAATGAAAGATTTTTGTGACCTATTTCTAGGTCCATGATTGTTAGTGGCAGAAGCATTATGAATAAACAAACCCTTTGGAACCCAAACTTGTTTAGTCCTTTTATTCTTGTTCCAATAGACATGAAATTTGTTTGTAGAATTCTTAGGAACCCAAACTTGTATAAATTTTGTGTTCTTGTTCCTATGGCTACAATTTTCAACACGATGTCCAATTATTTCACATCTATCAAAGACACTCTTCCCTTTTGCATTATCCTCAACTTGTGTTTTCCCAAAACCTAGTCCTTTTCTGTTGTTAGCAAAAATTTGATTTCCCAATAGCATGTTGAAAGATTTTTCGCCTCTTGAAAAGTTATTCAAAGATTTCTCAAGATTTTGGACTTTGGTTTTAAGTGATGTGTTTTCAGTTACAAGTGAGGTGCATCGATTTATGAAATCCTTTTTCCTAGTGTCGATGGTTTCCTTAAGACTCAAGTTTTCTTTTTCAAGATTCTCAAAGCTATTCTTAAGTCTTGTCAATTATGAATCTAAAATTTTACATTTTTCACATTCTAGACTTTGAATGTTTTCAAGTTCAGTTTCTAATCTAAAATTTTCACGAGCATCAGATTTCAGTTTTTCAATTTTAGATTCAAGAGCATCAACTACTTTAGTAAGATCAAGACACATAAAAACAAGATCTCTATAGGAATACTCACCTTCCTCACTAGATTCCTCTAAGCTTAAATCTGAATCTGATTTCGCCATAAGACACAAGTTAGCCTCCTCTGAGCTGTTATCCGAAACATCCTCTCCTTCTTCATCATCCCAATTCGCTGCAAAAGCCTTCTTTTTCTTTTTATTTCCTTTGTTATATTTGAGAAGTGGACATTCTGGTTTGATGTGGCCAGGCTTGTTGCAGTTATAACACGTCAGTTCATCATCGGAATTTTCAGAGTCTTTTGACCTATTGCCCTTTGTTTTCTTCTTGCGTGGCTTGAATCTTGACCATCTTCTAAGATTATTGACAGCCATTGCAAGCTCTTCAATTGGATCTTCTTCATCTTCATCGCTCTCTTGTTTGCTCTTTAAGGCAATCGTCTTCTTCTTTGGTTCGGAGTTGTTGCGTTCTTCCTTTGCTTTTAGCTTAAGCTCATATGTCATCAAGTTGCCAATCAACTCCTCCATGCTTAGCTTACTCAGATCTTTCGATTCTTGTATTGCCGTGACTTTTGCCTCAAAGTTCATCGGTAGGACTCGTAGTATCTTCCTCACAAGCTCTACCTCAGTGAATACCTTCCCAAATGCTCTAGCAGTGTATACCAAGGTTGAAAAGCTTCCAAACATATCCTTTATGCTCTCGCCTTTGTCCATCACAAAGTTTTCGTATTCATTGCTGAATAGGGCTAGACGAGACTCCTTGACTTGAGAAATTCCTTCGTGTGTCGCCTCCAAAGTGTGCCAAATTTCCTGTGCTGCTGTACAATGAGAAATTCTATTAAATTCATTTTTATCAAGAGCACATATCAAAGCATTCATGGCTTTAGCATTTGTCGTTTTCAATCTCTAATCGTTAGCATCCCACCTATCCTTAGGTTTAGGAATCTCAGTATTACCAACGATTATAGTGGGAGGTTTATAGCCAGTTTCAATAATATCCCAAACATCATAATCAACAAAACTAAGATAGATACCCATCCTAACTTTCCAATAAGCATAATCGTTCCCGTTAAACATGGGTGGCCTAACAATAGATTGCCCCTCAGTAAAAGCATTATTTGATGAGTTCATGACTCTAGAGTTAAAAATACCAGGCTCTGATACCACTTGTAGGATCTAGATTAACCCTAGAGGGGGGGTGAATAGGGTTATAGCAAATTTTCTCGATTTAAACACAGAAATAAATATGCTGGAAAGTAAATCACACACAAAGTTTACCCAGCTTCGGCAACCCCTGCCTACTGCTGCATTCCCAGATTTCTATTAGAATTAAACAGTATCACGCTTACAAACACTCTACTAGACTCGCAGACCCTTTTGCTCCCGCTCACAAACACTCTACTAGACTCGCACACCCTGCTCCCGTCTATAGAGTTTCGCTTACTCCCAAACACTGCTCCCGCCTATAGAGTTTTGCAAACTCGCACACCCTGCTCACTGAACTAATTCTAACTAGACAATCTGACACTACCTACAACCTAGGTGGTGATTTACAAATTCTTTGACTCGAAAAGAAAAAATAATTTCAAAAATAAAACCAGGAGCAAAAATTAAAATATAAACTTAATCCCTAATTTTTGCTCAAAATAAAAAACCCCCTTTTGATAAAACCCTAAATAAAACAAAATAATCCCCTTTTTAACAAATATAAGGCCGGCCCCTTATTCTTTGACCCGATCCACTGTTATTCCTTGACCCGTTCCTTTCTTTTGCTCAGTGAAGAATAATGCGGCCGATTCTCTTTGCCACTAATTTAGGGCTTCTGTCTTCGATTCAAAATTGGGGCTTTCTGATGATCGGTTCTCTGACTTGCGTTGCTCTTGCTCACTCTCGTTCTCTGATGATTTATGCTTGTTGCTAGCTCGATCGAGTTGTTGATGATTTCGGTATGTAATTTCTTTTGTTGCTTGTTTGATTGCTTGCTCTTTAAATCAATGCCGATGATGTACTCTTGGGTTTGATATTTATATGAATTCGAGACACTTGTTTTCGTTCGTATCAATTTGATACTTTCCCAATTTTCTGTTACCTGATGCGCACGGCTTCTATTTTGTAGCGTTCGATTGCCTTGAGTTACACGGCAACAACTTTCCCCTTTTTCATTTCTGACTTTTTCAAAGACGTATATTTTTGATTTACTTGATACTCACGGCTTTGAAATTGCCTTGCTCATCACGGTCATGATTTTGCTGGTTCGACTTGGCATTGACTGTTTCAATTTGACACACACTTGATTTCTGATTTGTGAATTATTCGACACCTTGTTCATCACTGTACTGACATTTTCTTTGACCAGTTTATTTTCTTTGGTCATACTTTTGAAATTGATCTTGTGAATTTCTTACTGCTAGCTTCGGTCATCTCTGTAAGTTCGTCTCTGGCCAACTTCTCTAGTCGGTTTTACATGAACTTTACTTGGGAATTTTGTATGTTTCATTTTACTTGACTTCTGTTCATGTCGGCACTGGATGTAGTTGAGTTGATACATTTGTCAGTTCTACATTTGTTTCACTTGGTATCGCTGTATCCATTCTGTTTCACTTTGATGTTGTATATGTGATGCATTCTTTACTGCAATACTTGTTGCACTTTAGTTGTTCACCATGTTGCATTCATTCCATTTTGCATTGGTGCAGTGCTGTCATGTTGTTTGCAACTGTGTTGCACTTGTATCACTGGTATTTGAACTAAACATGTGTATCTTGTCTCCATGCATTCATGTACACTACTGTGTTGTATGCTTGATCACTGAGCACTTGAGTTGTTTGCATATTTGTAGTCTTGGCCATGTTGGTTCAGTTGAGTATGTTGCATTTGTTGGTTTAGTCGTGCACTTGGTCCCTTCACTTGTATATTTGTACTGTTGGGTTGTAGTTTGCATTGCTGAACTTGTGTTGTCTTTGCTGTTGTTGAACTTGGTGACATGCATTTCTTTGTGGTCTCTGTTCTTTGTTCATTGGTTATTGTTCTGGTTCTTGGTGGCTTGAGCATTTGGTTTGCACTTGTTCATCATGTAGCTTGTTCTCTACATTTACTTGACTGGTCTGCATACATGTGCTTAATTGCTGTTTTGTTGACACTGGTTTGGGCCCTGTTGTCTGCACTTGTATGCTCTCGTGTATTGCCTTTGACATGATTCACTTCATGTTTGTTGCTAGTTTACCTTGAATTACTGCTTCCATTTTGACTTGGTCTTTGTTGAACTTGTTATCTTCACTGTGTTGCACATTTGTGGTCTATTCACCCATTACTGCACTTGCATTGCCGTTTGGTCATTTTGTATTTCTGGATGGAGCTGTGCATACGAGTTGGCGAGGCAGTGCACACGTGTATAAATGTACACGTGTGTATTGCAGCCACTCATGATTACCTGTCTCTGTAGCGTTATCAAGTGTATATCTCTATGTGCACGACTTTGTGATGAATTCAAGTGTGAATGATGACGAACAACCCGAATAACCGAGGCAAACCATATTTTCAAAAATCGTATTTCATTTTATATTGAAAAATATTTCTTTTTTAATTTTACTGCGTTAGTGAATATTTTTGCAGATTGCTCAGATGCTGGATTCAAACTGGAATGCAGTTGAAGACAAAATACGAGTGTGAGTGATATGTAGTGAGGTTATCAATGTAAAAATATTTGTGATGTAATCGTGATGTAGTCAAAAATGTATATGTATAGTGAGAGCATGAATTTGTACTATTCAAGATTGTAATAAATATTTGTTTGAATAAAATTTCTGTTTGAATTCAAAATCTGTGTAACTTGTTCTGTTTGAATTCAAATTCAAATTCTGTGTAATTTATTTTATTCAACAAATATTTATTTAATCTGTGAAAAACAAAATAGTACATTACCAAATACATTTAAATGAATATATATGTTTATTATCATCAAACAAAAACATATAAGCGCATATTCAACAGTTATGTCTAATGATCGTTGGTTAAAAGATACCAGATAATCATTCATCGATCAGGAAGAACAAATGGATATATAATGGAAATCGACAATGAAATGGGTACCAAATTAATAAAACACTTTTGTTTCTCATCTACAACTAGACTTGATACTGTACTTCTCTCCATCTGCTTCACAATGTCACTGGTTTCGTGCGAATCCATTAAGAAATAACCAAGTTATGGTTAAATGAAGTTTTGGTGAACAAAGAGAGAAAGAAAGTAGAACTGTCAATGGTATTCTTCAAATTTCATATAGATATTTGAGTATTTTTCTCCTACTCTTTTTCAAAACTATAGTTCTTGTTCTCACGGTCATTTTGATGGGTGGATCATCCAATTCCGATCACAATTGAGTGAGATATGACAGTTTGAAGTTGGCTATCCAAAACTGAAAATCTGTGTACGGGATTTTATATATTTCTCTTACTGTTTGGCCTGTTTCACCACAATACTGTACAAATTCATCACTAAACTATTACTGGATCGTAGTACTTGCCTTCCTCTTCGATTTGCCGCTGGTTTCAACCAATTTCGTTGAGAAACAAAGGACATATGCCTTCTAGAAGTTTCATGGTAAATAGAAAAACGGAAAGAAGAAGAGAAACTTTTATGAAAAAAGGTGACTGTTTGGCCTATTTATAGTGGTTGAAGTGTCCATTCATTCAAAATTCAAATTTAAAGTTTTGACGCCAAGTTGGTCGATCTACTAAATCATCTGTATCTTTCTCATATAGTTTTCAAATTCAGCAAATGAATATACTACACTAATCAGAAAAACGAGCCCATCGCAATAGAAGAGATATCGTCGTCAAATTATAAAAGATGTAAATGTGTGGTTCATGACAATGGAATAACAAACAAAGTTAGAAAGATGGAGTGCAAAAATTGGTATGCTTTACTATTATCTCATCTTTATTGTTGCATTTAGGAATATATATTTATGCATTTAGTTTGGTATAGAAATTTATCTCTTTTATTAGTTTTCATATTTTAATCCATATATCGACACACCATAGTATAAATTTCGATATATCAGTCTAAATTTTCTTTAAAAAGGTGTTTTTAAAAATGGGTTTTCTTTCAAATCTTACTATTAATTTATTACAACTATACTAAGTAGAAAAGCATTTTTACATGCATAATGTCAAGTGTCTTTACACATGTTTTCTCATTATTTTTTATGTTAATTAAATGCTATAAAAAAATTGGGTAAAAAATCAATTATTTACATGTCAATATCCAGTCGTAAAATTTGTGCAAAATCATGTTAAAATCCGGCCCAGACAATAAATAGTATATCTGAAATGCTGTCTTTTCTTTTGGAATGTTTCTTAAGTGCTGCAAATTCATTTTTATAGCATCTCTGTGCTTTGAAACACTATAGTGTTTTAGAAACATTTCACATCATTTGTTAAATGCTGTAGTTTCTGTTTAAAATGTTTTGAATATATTTTACTGCAAAAACTTTTTACAACATTCTACAAATGCTGTCTTTTTTATTTGAACTTTAAACTATGTAAAAATAATATTTAAATTAAGTATTTTTCTCTATTCTTTTTAGAGTTATTTTCTAACTTATATTAGAATATTTTAAAATTAATTTCATGCTTAAATATTTTTTAATAATTAATTAAACTTTTTAATGTAAGAAGCCTTAATATAACACATGTTTATTTTAGTTTTTCAATCTTTATTGTTTTATTTAATATTTCATTATGATATTTTTTAAATTTAAAAGATGTTTAAACATGTTTTTAAATATTTAAACCAATAACAATTTCATATAAAGGTTTTAATTAGTAAGTTAAATATTTTATAAACATGGAAGTTCGGATTCTTTCATATTTTAAATAAATTAAATAAGTAGGCTATTAATTTTCATAAAAACCATATTTGATCAAATATATAGTTTAAATTCATATTTCTTAGCAATTTGATTTCGCTATTGAGTTTGATTACTACCTTTCATGAATATGTTATAGTTTTAATACCATTTATTAGCTTTAAACTCTTGTCTTTACTAATCTTTCAGTACCATTCATTAGTTTCCTTAACCTAAGTCTGGTAATTGGTGTGTATTACCTTTGTTTGGTTGAGGTGATTTATAATAAATAGTTTGACATATGTATACATACATATATATGCTTGTCAATTAGATATTTCTTATCACTCATGTTTATCTTATAATCTGAATATCTCTTACTATAGTATATATCATCATATCATTCTGCATATTATTATTTTTACTTTGTTATCATTTTATTTCATATTACATATCACTGTGCATCCTATTTCATATCACATTTCATTGCATATTACATCATAAATTGCAATGCATGAAATATCATAATCATTTGTGTAACGATCCTAACTCGGCCTTCAAAAATCGGCACCAAATACGACACTCGTATTCAAGTGCCGCAGATGCAAACGTCGAACCTGGTTCGTTGGAGCTTATAACACATTAAGTACAACACAGCGGAAGAAATGAAATAATACATTTGATATACAACAGAATGATACAATAGATATCAATACTATCAGAGATACAAGAAATAGCAACGGAAAGATAATGTCTTCAATGCCAAACTCCAAGAACTCCATCTCCAATCCAAAGCTAGCTCGAATCCTCATCAAGTTTCACAAGGATAAGAAAGTGCAGTCCATGGATGCTGAAGTGTAGCAAATGCGATCCTAAAATCCAAAGAGCTTCGAAGTTTATCGAATCAATTCCTACTATTTGACTATTAGGAAAACCCAACTCTAGACTGCCCGTGTGGAAAATAGTGGGCACCCAGAGTTTAGGAAAAGAACAATAAACTCCACGTCAGTCATGGGACTGGTCTGAGCAAACGAAAACAGTTTTATCTTTTAAAACAAACAACAAAATTTTAAAGTTCAAATCCGCAATGCTTTTTGGAAAATGAAACTACTATAAGGCCTCCTGCCACACACACAATGCAAACGCAGAATTGAGGGAGATTTCTCCTTATGGTAGTCAAAAATGCTTGATATGCGAAAACCATTTTGATATTATTATTAGTGCGTAGTGGAAAACATTTTGAAAGTATAATATTAATCCTAGCCAGTATAGACATTCCAAACTATGCCTACTATAGCTACCATCCAAACAGTGGGGCGCCACCATAAGTAGATGGCGGGTAATACAACTAAAACCGTACAAGGTGCGTATTGGATGAATGGATTTCCAACAAATGGTCAGGCTAAGGAAATCCCTATTTCCACATGAGAATGCCTCTAGAGGGACGCCTCGAGAACCTACCCGGCTCTCTGCTAACACAAGGCCGGTATACCCCTTTCCTGGGGATAAAACCTAAGATATACCACCCCTGGTCGTTTGCGACCTTTATCCGAGGGCCCTCTACACCAACAACATCACACAGTAATAAATATACTACAGTGTCCACATGAGTAGTATCTGGGCTCCATACCATGATACCACCCTTTTCCAAAAGGAATGGTCATACCCTAGGGGAGCTACCCCTGAAACCTTGCTGCATCTTTCCTGTTTTGACCATTACCAGTTTGTGAGGCTCGATGAGGTCTCGTCCACAAAGCTATGCTTTTTCACAAAGCCATGATTTGATCAACAAATGATCAGCAGCACTTCGTATGCCACATTACCAAATTAGGAATGTATCACTGGTAACCATCAACTACATAACCTATGAACTCGTACGTCTCAGAGAAGGGTGTTAAGCTAAGAGAATAAATCTTCGCCACCACGCAGAAATGTATTTGATAGAAACTAGTTTAACATTTCAAAGTGTAATGTCATACACACACCCATACAAGTCTGTTCCGGGTTCGAACAGAACCGAAGGCACTTCCGAAGAAGCCCTTGCGAATCCAGTTATTCACAATCCCGATCGGACTTCCCATCACTTAGGGAATCTCTATACCGGCGCGACTCAGTGCAGAAACAATCGACGGGTTATCCTTTCGTTCTCGAAAATACCCGGTCCTCACCACCAGTCTTCAAATGTTATCCATATCGAGTACCATTATTCAGAGTGGGTTATATGACACAAGGTCCTCTCCCGGCTAAACTGAATAATGAGCGCAATATTTAAAAGCATATGGATATGGGATTTTGGCTAAGTCACAACTTAAAACCCAAAACTTTCTTTTCAAATGGTTTAAACAAACTACCATTTTAAATCTTTTAAACAGAAAGATTTATTTCGAAAGTTCACCAATTTTCCCAAAGGTTCATTCAAGGCTTTCCAAAGCAATTTCATTTCAAATTGGATTAACTTATCCAATCTTTAAATTAAAGATTTAATTCGTAACATTCAAACCATTTCCAATTCAAATCTTTTATATGAAAGATATACCATTTAAAACTCTCTTCAATGTCAAGACAAGGTTTAATAATCTTTCACAAAGTTAAAGCTGATTACATTTACATAAGTTAAAGCCATTCAAGTATAAACTTGGGTTTAAATTTAAATTTCCAAAACAATACTTTTTAAATGGTTAAAAACCCATGCAAACACCTTTATAACTTGTATAATCCTTTGAAACTATGATTCCCAAATTATTGAATTCAATTTCAAATATTGAATTCAAATTTAAATCAAATTATTTAAATTTCAAAACTTTTTTAAGTTATTCAAAATAACTTTTATTTTCGAAATCCCTTTTCAAAAGCTTTCAATTCCAATTCCAAAACTATTTTGGATTCAAAAATTCAATCTTTAAATTTGTTAATAATTTGTGACTTAACCGATCTCCTCGTGCAATCCATATTTGTGTGTGTAAGGTGTAGTCCAAGGGTTTTACACAATAGTGCAACTATAACAATCATCACAGATTCAAGCATATCAATATCGATAAGCGGTATATTACAATAACGCCTAGCTATATACACAGATTCACAGATGAAAATATGAATGCATTATAAATAAATAAATTACATTCATCACAACTTGAATTAAAACAATTCAAATCACAAAGCATCACATATAAGGAATATCAAACCATTCAAACATTCAAAAGAATCCAAACATTCATAAGTAAGACTAATCAATTATCTGGTTATTTAAATCAGATTAGTCACTAATCCTTGGTTAATTAATATTAATTAATTACAAATTATTCTAATTAATTATCCTTTAATTATTTATTAATTAACCTTCAATTTATAATCAATCCTTTGATTAATTATCCTTAATTAATTACAATAATTAATTAATTAATCCTTAATTAATAATCATTTCTTAATCACTTTCATTAATCAACCTTTAATTAATTAATTATTCTCAAATTAATTATCTTATTTAATTAACCTCATTTATTAATTATTCTTTAAATAAATTAACCTTTAAACATTTGATTAATCAATTTTTAATCATTAATTATCCATTCTTAATTACTCTAAATTAAGTAATTATTTTTTAATTAATTATTCATTAATTAGTTGATTTATTAAACTTAAATTCTTGATTAATTTATCTTTAATTTATTACAATAAGCGATTATCCCTAATCACTTTCATTTATTAATCCTTAATTAATTAATTATTCGCAAATTAATTACCTCTACTATTTAATCAGTCAAATTAATTAGCCTTAGTTAATTATTCTTCAATCGCTTGATTAATACCATAATTTAATCAACCTTTAATACATTAATAACATTAACCGGATTAACCTTAAATCATTTTAATTCATTAATTAAATAATCCTTAAAGGTAATTACCCAAAGTATTAACTTTACTATAATTACACAAAATAATTATTCTCATTTAATTACTAACCTTGTTTAAATAAGGTAAATCATCATTAACTGAATTTTGACAACCTTTAAGTAATTTAGTAATCAAAACATTATTAAAATAAACCATTTTTTTTTTTAAATCAGTTTCTTAATTATTAAATTTAAATTTCAAAATAATTAAGGAAAACAAACTTAATTAATTTAAAGTTAAATAAACTATAAAACTTTTATTGCCCCGAAAAATTTCAATAAACTTTTATTATATAAAAGAAATTTATTTAAAAATAAGATTTTAAACTTTATTCTATTCAAATTTAAAATCTGGTTTGTCTAAATGCTTTTAGACCCGAGACACTCACGTGTAAACCCTGTAAACACTTTCGAGTCCAACCACTATTCCATCGCTTGAAGTCGAACCCATGTTTGCGCGTGATAGAACCTGAGCTCTTCCTTCTTCCCCAAAACTGCTTCAAACCCAGATGCACAAACACGAATCGTGCACATGTGCTCCGACCCACATCGATGATCGCCGCGACCATCCCCTAGTCCACGACTACCTCCCTTGACGACCCGATCGCCCAAATTGCCTCAACGACGTCAAACTCAAATTCGAGCTACTTAACACCACCAGGATCCAAACCTGACCATCGAAACTACCCTGCTCCTCCTATCTCCGATCACTGGAGATCCTCTCGACCAACTCAAAAACCTCGCACTGTCCAACGCTGCAGTTCCCTATCGCTTTGGTCAAGCTCGATACGACCAAGTTGCCGCGATTGATTCTTAAACATCATCGATCAGAACAGGTCCTAGAACCCTAAAACATCTTCGCCTGGACACCATAATTGATGAGAAAATTTGCGATTGTTTTTCCTATAATCTACATCACGTTATCCCCCTCCAAATTCGAACTCGAAGCTTAATTGTCCTTAGATCGATGGATTTTGACGAAAAATTAATTTTTGTTCATCTCAAGAATACGCAACATTCTCTAAATTAAAAATCATGAAATCTTTACATAAATTCATCACTTCCAAATACTAATCAAGTTATGAAATCAAATCGTGAAATTAGATCAATTAATTTTCTAACTTATACTGATTTTTACTGTAAATTTCTTATTTTGAAATAATTATCTAATATAAAACCTGAAACTATCTTTAAAAAATCATATTATCCATATACATAAGTTTTTCATTTAAAGTTTCTAACCTAAAAAGATTCAAGGAAAGAGATTTTTAAATTTTGTTTATACAGGTTTGAAACCTGTAGCATATGAACAGAGGCAATTTATGCCTGTTTTCCAACATGCACAAGTATATGTATTTGTATACATGCAAACAGATTAACAACTTTTCATCAAGCATGAATCACACATCAGGTCATAAATCAAATCAAAGAGGTAAGTTTTCTCACACTGAGTTGGGAAGGAACAGAGATCTTTGCCTGGAAACTGTTCTGATTTCTTTCCAGATTTGAAAACTGCATTTTCCAGATTTCTTCTTTTCTTTGTTTTAGTTATCACTCCCTCAGATTGAAAGTACTGAGTTAGCTATGGTTTTAATTGCTTCAAATTTTAAATTTTATAAAATTTTACTTGTGAGTTTGCTTAATTTTACCTGAGTTGTCCTGCAGCTTGCTTTAGTTTCCAGATTGCATTAAATTGCTACTGGGTTTGATTGCTGAATCCATTTGTTTGAACTATTCTACTGATTCAAACTTCAAGCTTGAACTTGATTTGTTTCAGATCTGAAATGCTTCAGGTCTGAATCTTGAAAGCTTTGCTTTGAAATTTTTTTCTTTCAGGTTGATGATTTGAAAGGGTTTTAATTTTGAAGATTTTGAATGGCCTGATTTTGTTTTACATGTTTCTTTGATCTGGTTTCTCAGATTTGAGAATTTTTTTGAAAATGAAAATAGCCTGCCACTTGTTCATCTTACATATTGCATGGCTTACACTTGTTTATTTTTGTTAAAATTGTGTTTATACCCCTAATGCAATTTATTTTGTAACTTTTGTTTTAAATCCACTTGAATTTATATTTACACTTATATTCATATGTATGTTTCTATTGTTTATATGGATTATCTATTTACATACAAAATTATTTTTAGCCCTTGTGTTATAATTTATTCTTAACTTGGTTTTAATTCTTACCTTATTTTAATTTATGAAAACATGCTTTATGCCTTTAACCCTTTTTATTAATTTATTTATAAATTATACAGTTGTATTTATTTTACTTTTACAACTTTTAAAGAGAAATGGATTTAAAACAATTTGTACACTCAATAAATAAATCATACACAAGTACATTTCTTAGTTTATAAGGCTTTTGTAAACTTATTTATTAATTCAATTTATTTTATTTACATTACATTTATTAAATTTCAAAAGATAAATATTTTATATTCATTCTTGTTTTAAATTTTAACTTCAAGTCGTTGTACAAATCATATTTTTATTGATTTATGAATTCTACCTTTAATGATTAATATATATATACACACACACAAATCGTATTTAACTCCTTAGTTTGTAAATTTTGTATTTAAATTTTTATTCTCTTATGTTTACATATTTATACATTTCAAAAGATATATATACATATATATAAAAGCATTTTTATATTTAATTACGTATATACTATTATATTTATTTTCAAGTATAAAAGAAAAGTAATTTAATTTTTTTTTATCAAATCTCATAAATTTACAAACCAATTTTCTTCACACACACACACACACACATATATATATATATATGCTTTCTTTTAATTTTCAAAAGACATGTATATTTTAAAACTTGTTAATTCTTGTTTTAATACCATATATACATTTTCAAAACAAATCTTATTAAAGCTATAGAGTATTTAAATTCAGTTTACTTTTAATATATTTATCCTTGAATTTTAATTTTCAACATTCATTTATAAAATACTCATCTTTAAATTCCAAACCAAAACTCTATTTAAAATAAAAAATATTTATTTATCCTGGAAATCTCCTAATTACTTCACAATTAATTTCACAAATAAATTCCAAAATTAAATTAATTGCCAAATTAAACTTGGTTAAAATTCAGGAATGTTACAGATTCCCCTCCTTAGAAAAATTTCGTCCCCGAAATTTGCCAGGGAGACAACAAAGAATGGATAGATACACAAAGATAGAGAAATATCTTTTCAGAACAAAATAAACATTTATTCTGCATTTGGCTTACCAAATCAGAATATCAACAATAGATATGAGAACAAACTCATTCAATACTATACGAGATACACGGGTCACTAGATCTACGAAATATGCAGGGGCGCTGGTTAGTTCAAAGGAATAACTAACCACTCGTAGAATATATCGAGACCCAAATGATGGATAAATGGATTTAATCTTCTACAACTCTCAAACACTAGATATGGATTCCAACTTAAATCGGAACACCCAAATTATATATAACTTGTCCCACTTCGGACTTTGATATTCATAAGAAATTACAATAGAATTTCAAAATTTGGTTTTAATCGAAATCGTTTCATCGATACAATTTATTTAACTTTATATTTTAGTTAACCAATTTATTTCGATTCAAATTTCAATTTTTCTAAAGTTAAAAATGAAAAGCTGATAGAATTCATACGAAGAGAATACGAAGCAGAGACTTATCTACACGATTCGTAGGGCCACCATCACATCAAAGCTTCTTCCTCGAGCTGCCATGAAGCAATCAAAGAATTTGGAAAGACGAATCAAAGGAGATTGATAAGAAAGTTATTTCCACTGTCGCAGGGTATTGACCATTTGTGCTAGCACTCCCCTGTCCCCTATCTCGTTCTCTTTTTGCACTCATACTTACTATCAGTGGATAGTAAGAGAATTTACCGAGGCATTCAAACAGATATCTTAGGGATACTCATTCTAGGGTATACTACACCCTATCTCTAATGAGCTACTTAATGTGTTATACTCCTGAGCTAAAGTTTTAACCTTCAGCTCTGATACCACTGTAACGATCCTGACTCGACCTTTGAAAATCGACACCGAATACGACATTCGTATTCAAATGCCGCAGATCCAAACGTCGAACCTGGTTCATCGGGGCTTATAACACATTAAGTACAACACAGCGGAAGAAATGAAATAATACATTTGATATACAACATTTGATATAATATGATACAATAGAATGATACAATAGATATCAATACTATCAGAGATACAAGAAATAGCAATGGAAAGATAACGTCTTCAATGCCAAACTCCAAGAACTCCATCTCCAATCCAAAGCTAGCTCGAATCCTCATCAAATTTCATAAGGATAAGCAAGTGCAGTCCATGGATGCTGAAGTGTAGCAAATGCGATCCACAAATCCAAAGAGTTTCGCTGGTTATCGAATCGATTCCTACTATTCGACTATTTGGAAAACCCAACTCTAGACTGCCCGTGTGGAAAATAGTGGGCACCCAGAGTTTAGGAAAGGAACAATAAGCTCTAGGTCAGTCATGGGACTGGTGTGAGCAAACGAAAACAGTTTTATCTTTTAAAACAAACAACAAAACTTTTAAAGTTCAAATCCGTAATGCTTTTTGGAAAATGAAACTACCATAAGGCCTTCCGCCACACACATAATGCAAACGTAGAATTGGAGGATATGTCTCCTTATGGTAGTCAAAAATGATTGATACGCGAAAACCATTTTGATATTATTATTAGTGCATAGTTGAAAACATTTTAAAAGTATAATACTAATCCTAGCCAACAAAGACATTCCGAACTATGCCTACTATAACTATCATCCAAACAGTGGGGCGCCACCATAAGTAGATGGCAGGTAAAACAACTAAAACCGTACAAGGTGCGTATTGGATGAATGGATTTCCAACAAATGGTCATGCTAAGGAACTTCCTATTGCCACATGGGAACGCCTCTGGAGGGACGCCCCGAGAACCTACCTGGCTCTCTACTAACACAAGGCCGGTCTACCCCTTTCCCTGGGATAAAACCTAAGACATGCCACCCCTGGTCGTTTGCGACCTTTATCCGAGGGCCCTCTATACCAACAACATCACACAGTAATAAATATACTACAGTGTCCATATGAGTAAGTATCTGGGCTCCATACCATGATACCATCCTTTTCTAGAAGGAATGGTCATACCCTAGGGGAGCTACCATGAAACCTTGCTGCATCTTTCCTGTTTTGACCATTACCAGTTTGTGAGGCTCGATGAGGTCTCGTCCACAAAGCTATGCTTTTTCACAAAGCCATGATTTGATCAACAAATGATCAGCAGCACTTCGTATGCCACATTACCAAATTAGGAATGTATCACTGGTAACCATCAACTACATAACCTATGAACTCGTACGTCTCAGAGAAGGGTGTTAAGCTAAGAGAATAAATCTTCGCCACCACGCAGAAATGTATTTGATAGAAACTAGTTTAACATTTCAAAGTGTAATGTCAGACACACACCCATACAAGTCTGTTCCGGGTTCGAACAGAACCGAAGGCACTTCCGAAGAAGCCCTTGCGAATCCAGTTATTCACAATCCCGATCGGACTTCCCATCACTTAGGGAATTTCTATACTAGCGTGACTCAGTGCAGAGACAATCGACCGGTTATTCTTTCGTTCTCGAGAATACCCGGTCTTCACCACCGGTCTTCAAATGCTATCCATATCGACATATCAGTATTCGGAGTGTGTTATATGACACAAGGTCCTATCCCGGCTAAACCATATAACGAGCTCAATATTTAAAAGCATATGGATATGTGATTTTAGTTAAGTCACAACTTAAAACCCAAAACTTTCTTTTCAAATGGTTTAAACAAACTACCATTTTAAATCTTTTAAACAGAAAGATTTATTTCACAAAGTTCACTAATTTTCCACAATGGTTCATTCACGGCTTTCCAAAACAATTTCATTTCAAATTGGATTAACTTATCCAATCTTTAAATTAAAGATTTAATTCGTAACTTTCAAACCATTTCCAATTCAAATCTTTTATATGAAAGATATACCATTTAAAACTCTCTTCGATTTCAAAACAAGGTTTAATAATCTTTCACAAAGTTAAAACTGATTACATTTACATAAGTTAAAGCCATTCAAGTATAAACTTGGGTTTAAATTTAAATTTCCAAAACAATACTTTTTAAATGGTTAAAAACCCATGCAAACACCTTTATAACTTGTATAATCCTTTGAAACTATGATTCCCAAATTATTGAATTCAATTTCAAATATTGAATTCAAATTTAAATCAAATTATTTAAATTTCAAAATTTTATTTAAGTTATTCAAAATAACTTTCATTTTTGAAATCCCTTTTCAAAAGCTTTCAATTCCAATTCCAAAACTATTTTGGATTTAAAAATTCAATATTTAAAATTGTTAAAAATCTGTGATTTAACCGATCTCCTCGTGCAATCCATATTTGTGTGTGTAAGGTGTAGTCCAGGGGTTTTACACAATAGTGCGACTATAACAATCATCACAGATTCAAGCATATCAGTATCGATAAGTGGTATATTCCAATAACGCTTATCTATATACACGGATTCACAGATAGAAAATATGAATGCATTATAAATAAATAAATTACATTCATCACAGCTTGAATTAAAACAATTCAAATCACAAAGCATCACATATGAGGAATATCAAACCATTCAAACATTCAAAAGAATCCAAACATTCATAAGTAAGACTAATCAATTATCTGGTTATTTAAATCAGATTAGTCACTAATCCTTAGTTAATTAATATTAATTAATTACAAATTATTCTAATTAATTATCCTTTAATTATTTATTAATTAACTTTCAATTTATAATCAATCCTTTGATTAATTATCCTTAATTAATTACAGTAATAAATTAATTAATCCTTAATTAATAATCATTTCTTAATCACTTTCATTAATCAACCTTTAATTAACTATTTATTCTCAAATTAAGTACCTTAATTAATTAACCTCATTAATTAATTATTCTTTAAGTAAATTAACCTTTAAACATTTGATTAATTAATTTTTAATCATTAATTATCCATTCTTAATTACTTTCAATTAAGTAATTATTTCTAATTAATTATTCATTAATTACTTGATTTATTAAACTTAAATTCTTGATTAATTTATATTTAATTTATTACAATAAGCGATTATCCCTGATCACTTTCATTTATTAATCCTTAATTAATTAATTATTCTCAAATTAATTACCTCCACTAATTAAACATTCAAATTAATTAGCCTTGATTAATCATTCTTCAATCGCTTGATTAATACCATAATTTAATCAACCTTTAGTACATTAATAACATTAACCGGATTAACCTCAAATAATTTTAATTAATTAATCAAATAATCCTTAAAGGTAATTACCCAAAGTATTAACTTTACTTTAATTACACAAAATAATTATTCTTATTTAATTACATAATCACATTCATTAAACCTTGTTTAAATAAGGTAAATTATCATTAACAAAATTTTGACAACCTTTAGGTAATTTAGTAATCAAAACATTATTAAAATAAGCCATTTATTTTTTTAAAATCAGCTTCTTAATTATTAAATTTAAATTTCAAAATAATTAAGGAAAACAAACTTAATTAATTTAAAGTTAAATAAACTATAGAACTTTTGTTGCCCCGAAATTTCAATAAACTTTTATTATATAAAAGAAATTTATTTAAAAATAAGATTTTAAACCTTATTCTATTCGAATTTAAAATCTGGTTTGTCTAAATGCTTTTAGACCCGAGACACTCACGTGTAAACTCTGCTAACACTTTCGAGTGCAACCATCATTCCATCGCTTGGAGTCGAACCCATGTTTGCATGCTAGAACCCGAGCTCTTCCTTCTTCCCCAAAACTGCTTCAAACCCAGATGCACAAACACGAATCGTGCATGTGTACAAGTACTCCGACCCGCTTTAATGATCGCCGCGACCATCGCCTAGTCCACGACAACCTCCCTTGACGACCCTATCGCCCAAATTGCGTCAACGACGTCAAACTCAAATTCGAGCTACTTAACACCACCAGGATCCAAACCTGACCATCGAAACCACCCTGCTCCTCCTATCTCCAATCACTGGAGATCCTCTCGACCAACTCAAAAAACTCGCACTGTCCAACGCTGCAGTTCCATATCGCTATAGTCAAGCTCAATGCGACCAAGTTGCCGCGATTGATTCTTAAACATCATTGATCAGAATAGGTCCTTGAACCCTAAAACATCTTCGCCTGAACACCACGATTGATGAGAAAATTTGCGATTATTTTTCCTATAATCTACATCACGTTATCCCCCTCCAGATTCGAACTCGAAGCTTAATTGTCCTTAGATTGATGGATTTTGACGAAAAATTGATTTTTGCTCATCTCAAGAATATGCAACATTCTCTAAATTAATAATCAAGAAATCTTTACATAAATTCATCACTTCCAAATACTAATCAAGTTATGAAATCAAATCGTGAAATTAGATCAATTAATTTTCTAACTTATACTGATTTTTACTGTAAATTTCTTATTTTGAAATAATTATCTAATATAAAACCTGAAACTATTTTTAAAAAATCATATTATCCATATACATACGTTTTTCATTTAAAGTTTCTAACCTAAAAAGATTCAAGGAAAGAGATTTTTAAATTTTGTTTATACAAGTTTGAAACTTGTAGCATATGAACAGAGGCAATTTATGCATGTTTTCCAACATGCACAAGTATATGTATTTGTATACACGCAAACAGATTAACAACTTTTCATCAAGCATTAATCACACATTAGGTCATAAATCAAATCAAAGAGGTAAGTTTGCTCACACTGGGTTGGGAAGGAACAGAGATCTTTGCCTGGAAACTATTGATTTCTTTCCAGATTTGAAAACTGCATTTTCCAGATTTCTTCTTTTCTTTGTTTTGGTTATCACTCCCTCAGATTTTGGTACTGAGTTAGCTATGGTTTTAATTGCTTCAAATTTTAAATTTAATTTTTTTTTTACTTGTGAGTTTGCTTAATTTCACCTGAGCTGTCCTGCACCTTGCTTTAGTTTCCAGATTGCTTTGAATTGCTACTGGGTTTGATTGCTGAATCCATTTGTTTGAACTATTCTACTGATTCAAACTTCAGGCTTGAACTTTATTCGTTTCAGATCTGAAATGCTTCAGGTCTGAATCTTGAAAGCTTTGCTTTGAAATTTTTTTTTCAGGTTGATGATTTGAAAGGGTTTTATTTTTGAAGATTTTGAATGGCCTGGTTTTTTTTACATATTTCTTTGATCTGGTTTCTCAGATTTGAGAATTTTTTTTGAAAATGAAAACAGCTAACCACTTGTTCATCTTACATATTGCATGGCTTACACTTATTCGTTTTTGTTAAAATTGTGTTTATACCCCTAATGCAATTTATTTTGTAACTTTTGTTTTAAACCCACTTGAATTTATATTTACACTTATACTCATATGTATGTTTCTACTGTTTATATGGATTATCTATTTACATACAAACTATATTTTTAGCCCTTGTGTTTAATTCTCACCTTATTTTTACCCTTATTTATTCGTAACTTTGTTTTAATTCTCACCTTATTTTAATTTATGAAAACAAGCTTTATGCTTTTAACCCTTTTTATAAATTTATTTACAAATTATATACTTGTATTTATTTTACTTTTACAACTTTTAAAGAGAAATGGATTTAAAACAATTTGTACACTCAACAAATAAATCATACACAAGTACATTTCTTAGTTTATAAGGCTTTTGTAAACTTATTTATTAATTCAATTTTATTTACATTACATTTATTAAATTTTGAAAGGTAAATATTTTATATTCATTCTTGTTTTAAATTTTAAATTCAAGTCGTTGTACAAATCATATTTTTATTGATTTATGAATTCTATCTTTAATGTTTAATATATATACACACACACACAAATCAAATTTAACTCCTTAGTTTATAAATTTTGTTTTTAAATCTTTATTCTCTTATGTTTACATATTTATACATTTCAAAAGATATATATATACACATATATACATAAGCTTTTTTATATTTAATTACATATATACTATTTTTTTTTTTAAGTATAAAAGAATAGTAATTTAATTTTTTTATCAAATCTCATAAATTTACAAATCAATTTTCTTCACACACACACACATATATGCTTTCTTATAAATTTTCAAAAGGCATGTATATTTTAAAACTTGTTAATTCTTGTTTTAATACCATATATACATTTTCGAAACAAATCTTATTAAAGCTATAGAGTATTTAAATTCAATTTACTTTTAATATATTTATCCTTGAATTTTAATTTTCAACATTCATTTATAAAATACTCATCTTTGAATTCAAAACCAAAATTCTATTTAAAATCTTAAATATTTATTTATCCTGGAAATCTCCTAATTAATTCACAATTAATTTCACAAATAAATTCCAAAATTAAATTAATTGCCAAATTAAACTTGGTTAAAATTCAGGAATGTTACAATTTGCATCACAAGTTGCACTTCGTTCTGCATATCATCTCATGTTACATTGCATATGTTATACATTTCATACTGCATTGCAAACTACATATTGCATACATGAATACATAATGAGTGTATTTTATTTAGGGGGTATTTGTAGTATTGTCTTATAGTTTAGGATTATTAGTTTTTTATTTGTCTGGTATGTTTTGATTGACTTAATTGTCTTGTTTGACTTGTTTGACTTGATTGACGTGTTTGACTTGTTTGACTTGATTGACTTGTTTTACTTGATTGACTAGTTTGACTTGATTGATTTGTTTGGCCTTTTTTTGTTTGATTGTTTTACATGATTGGATTTGATGTGCGTGTTGATTGGATTGTTTGAAATATACTTGTACATATTTATGTGTTGAATAATTATAATATAATTATGTTAATGTCTTTCACAATCCGTTTACTATACTTTGTTGTAGTATTAGTTTAAAGGGGAGTTGTATAGTTTTATGGTTTTAGGATGGTTTTTTTGGGGACAAAGAGGGGAATATAAAATAGGATAGTTAGGCATAGATTAAGGGGGAGTTATTAGTTTTAGGGGGAGTTATTAGGATAGAAGTAATATTTTATAAACAAAGGTTGTCATCATCAATAATGGGGAGATTGTTGGTCCGTGAGATGATGGTTTTGATCACAACAACCTTAGAATAGGGTTATAAAATATAAATACTAACATTATAGTTTAGATACATATGTATATGCAGGATCTAACCATGCAGGTACCAAGAATAAAGACTGTACAATATAGAGATTCAAGATATTAAGATTGAAGACTCATGAGTATCAAGAATATCAAGATTATCAAGAGTTCAAGATTTCAAGAATAAGTAATTTTAATTAGGAATTTTTGTTAAAACTCCTAGAAAAACACTAGAATGTTAAAATCCAATTTATTCATGGAATGGAATCCACTTCGAGCCCATTAAAGGGAAGGAACCCTAAGTAGGATGGAACCTACAAAAAATCTAGTGGAACATTGTTTTGTATCCGCTAACTTTTTATTCAAAATGATTTTACAAAACTATATCTTGTTTTCAAAACCTTCCTTTTAAAAGAATCAAAAACATCTATCCTGATTTCAAATACTTTTAGCCTCAAAATAATCTTTAATTTCAAAATCAAATTATTCTTAGTTTTAAAACTATATTTAAAAATAATTAATATTTATAATTAGATATAAAATTATAGTAAAATTTTATATATACCAAATATTATTCTCTATATTTATTTAAGTATTTTAACTATAGTCAAGTATATTTGTAAAGTTTAAAATAGTTTTTAATATAAGATAAAAGTTATTTTCAAAGAAAAACAAACCACCAAAAATTCTTTTGGGATGTCGACATGCTCAATATACCCATGTCGACATAGTGTCAGTTAATTTCAAAATTTAAATTTAAAAAAAAGTGTCTATTCGTCATATCTCTTCACGAATGGACATGGTTGTTGTTCTTCTATAAATAGAGGTTGTTTTCAATGAATTTTCATTCATATTTTCTGGTTTTCATTTCTCTTCTTCTTCCACATTTCTTTATACATATTCCTACCATTACTCTGCCGAAATCAACAATGAATCCAACTAGATTATCTCTGGTTTGATTCTCTATCACTATCTCAACATGATCCTCGGTGCTATTCAGAGTTATAGGCTTCTTTGTAATGAATTAAAAGAGAAAAGGTGTGATTGTGGCCTTGGAAATCAATCAAGCGAGAAAAGGTGTGATTATAGCCTTGGAAATCAATTGGGTTAACTTGTTTCCCGTGAAATCAAGTATCACTACCCAGAGGATTGTGAATCTGGAGGGTGTACCTCATGGCCTTGAAATCGAGGGTGTAATTGTACAATTGCTTTTGAAAGGAAACCCGCACTTGTTTGCAGACTGGATGTAGGGTAACTCTAAACTAGTATAAAACCCAATGTGTTCTTTCCTTTACTGCTTTTACTTTATTTCTGCATTTGTGTTTGATTCTGTGATCATATCTGTGTCTGAATATTGCATACATTTGTGTTCGAATTAATAAAAACTCAAAAAGATTTAATAATTCCTTAAAACACTATTCACCCCCTCCTCTAGTGTTTATCCTAGCCTTAATATCCGTAATTCGTATTTCTCATAATTGTAGCCTATGAAATCAATCAAGTGAGAAAAGGTGTGATTGTAGCCTTGAAAATCAATTGGGTGAACTTTTTGTCCGTGAAATCAAGTATCTCTACCCAAAGGATTGTGAATCTGGAGAGGTATACCTCGTGGCCTTGAAATCGAGGGTGTAATTATACGATTACTTTTGAAAGGAAATCTGTACTTGTGTGCGGGACTGGATGTAGGGTAACTCCGAACCAGTATAAAATCTAGTATGTTCTTTCCTTTACTGCTTTTACTTTATTTCTGCATCTGTGTTTGATTCTGTGATCATATCTGTGTTTGAATATTGCATACATTTGTGTTCAATTAACAAAAACTCAAAAAGATTTAGTAATTCCTTAAAACACTATTCACCCCCATCTAGTGTGAATCCTAGCTTAAGATCCGTATTCTGCATTTCACACAGACTTAAGTGATATTGTCTAAAAATTTAAAGGATTTATTTTCAAATTTTAAGATTGAAATGTTTGGGAAGAAATAAAAGGATAGAATTCTGAATGAAGTATGAAGTGGATATTTCAGTTTAAATAAGATTTTAAATCATAAATATAGAAGTAAATATGGAATCGATGGGTTTTAAAATAAATTTGGATAAGTAAAGGAATTTATTTAAAATGGAATTAGTTTTGAAAATCGATTTGAAAACTGATTAACTGTTTGAAACTGGGATTAAGGAAGAATGAGACTATGGAATTTATAAACGGGGTTTATAAATTAAGTGAAATAATAATCAAAGGATAATTTTGAAGTATAAATTCAGGATGGGAATTTATAAAGAAAGAGTGATTTGTTTAAAAATAAATAGTGGTTTATTTTTAAAGGTGAGGAAAGGAAAGTGTATTTCCCTGAAAAGCTGAGTATATTTTCAAAGAAAGATTTTCAAGTATAAGTTAGAGGTTTAAAGTGGTTTTAAAAGAATGTTCTAGAGGAATTTTATTATCAGGAAATTATTGTCAAGGACAAAATTTCACAGCTTTTTAGCCTCAAGGACAGACCTTCAATATTTTATCATGAAGGACAACTTTCTGTAGGTATCAGTTTTTAGTTATTCATAGCAGTTTTTAGGTATCAGTTTGTAGTTATCGGTAGCAGTTTTTAGGTATCAGTTTTTAGCTCGGTATCAGTTTTGTTGTCCTTACGAATAATTTTGGAAAATGTTTGTCCTTGTGAATAATTTTTAAAAGAATGTTTGTCCTTGTGGTAAAAATATTGAGGTGGTGTCCTTGAGGCAAAAAATATAGAAATTTTTGTCCTTTAAATTAATTTCCCCTTTTATTATTTTAAAATTGTTTTAAAAATTTAAAGTCATTTAAGTCTATTATAGTAGTAATTATTTTAAAGGTTTAACTATTATTATGATTTGAAAGATAATTATTTAATATTTATACCCTATAGAATAACTTTTATTTTAAATTTGTTTTGGCTTAAGTTATACATGAGAAATTATTATAAGATTTTATAACTAGTATTTTAAATAAAGTGTTTAAGCAGTTTTATTTTATTTTAAATGTTTTAAACTATATATTTATGGATAAAGTGATTTAAATTATTTTAAAATCTAAATATTAAGACTTGGTGATTTTCAGTGGAAATAAAACAATTGGGTGGGATTCTTTCCGTAAGAGAAAAGGTGATAAAAAACTATTTTCAAAGGAACTAAAGTGTAGAAAATATCTTGCGAGGATATTTTGAAATAAATAAATAATTTGGAAAATTATTAAAGCCTGATGGTTGTTTGTGGATGTTATTTGATAATTAAATAGCAGGCTATTAATATTGGCCAATGCGCTGATCGTTTCGAAGAGACCGGGATCGAGATTTATTTTTCGAAATCCACTTCCATCCGATTTGAACGTTTTTATGAGGAAGACAAAAGATCAAAGTCGAAGATGGAGCAGAAGTGCAAGGGCAAATCGCTACTAATCTTGAGTGTGATTCCGAAATGGATGTAGTAGGACTAGTGCCTTCGGTTCTGTTCGGACCCAGAACGGACTTGTATGGATGAATGTTATCAAACCAGTCAGAAGGACGGTGAGCATTCTATGTGAATGTGTGCTAAAAAGGTAGCGCATAGCCTTGAGCCTCATCAATTGGGAATGGATAAAACAGAGGAGGTGCTCGCAAGGCTAAGTGAATAGCAACCAATTAGGGTAAGGTCATCCATGTCTTGATGTCCCTTTTATTCAGCTGTGTGGGCGATTACTGATCCCAACCGCTGGATGACCCTATTCGGACTATCCAGTAAGGGGTAGCTCCGGTCTTGTGTAGCAGGAGATCAAGGTGGATCCTCGATACGGTGATCTAGACCATATACTGTGACGGGCGGTACCCCAATAGCCCTGCCATTGATGGAAATCAATGCTCCCTACGTGCGTTTACGGTTTTGTTTGTAGAACATAGTATTGCTGAAATTTAATGAATGTAACAATTTCGGCTATTTAAATAAGTATTTGTATGTGGACACTATTATAATATCAGAGGATTTAATAAGAAATGTTTTGGTTATCGTAAGGTGAAAACCCGACATATTTATTTGTGGCGTGGTCTTATGAGATACCTTTGATTTTTAAAGGATTTTGAAAACTTTAATAATCCAATTGAGTGTGTTTTCTCATGCTGGTTTTTCAAACTGACTCAGGTATTGTTTTATTATAATGGTTGGGTTAGACCGAGTATTATAGAATACAGGATAGGATGCTTTGGAGCTCAGGAGACGAGCTGGATAGCGAGGCGTATCACACATATTTGATGAATATTTCGCTGTGTATGATTAACTACACAGGCAGTTTTTGTGAGGACAGGTTATGATAACTGTCCAGTTGTGTGCTATGAATCTTGTTGTACTCTGATGATGTAATGTATATAACAGATATAGTTCTTTTTTAAAGATCAGTCATTTATCTATTATATATTGTTCCGCTGCGTTTGTGAGATTCTGATGTTGTTTTCTATTTCTTCTTCGACCTCTTTCTTCTTTAACCTTAACGGTCAGCTTTTTCGGCATTCGATTGTTTGACATTTAATACAGTGGACCTATTGATGTCGATTTTTTGGACGTCAAAAAATCGGGTCGTTACAGTGGTATCAGATCTGAACGTTAAGCGAGAACCTTGGCTCTAGTGGGGATTACTCATCAGAAATAAAGTCCGTAGTGCTCTAGAATCAGTTTGATTGTATTAACATACATGAGCGTGTATTTGTTAGTGAATATAAATTTTTTTTATATTTTGTTGATTGGTTTACCGAGTGGTATATGCGTTCTGGTCAATACAAGTAATTAACATTATTGATAGGGATCTCTAAACACTTGTACTAAACAATTCGACACGATATTGTTTTAAAATAGGTTAATGAAATAATTTTTCCCAAATTATTTTTATATATGAAAGAAATAATTTTCCGTAAATTATTATAATTATATAGGGTTTCTTGGTTGTTAGGAAGTCATAATATTAAATTATTATCATTTTTGTGATGGAAATTGAATAGGAAATTGCAATTATAACTAGAAGTTAAGAAAAGAATTATATAACAAGAATTGAATTCGTAATGTGAATTATAAATGTGATTTATAATTGGAAATGAAAACTAAAAAAATTCTAGAATAATATTTGAATATATGAAAAGATTTAAAACTTGAAAATTTTGTGAAAAGTTTAAATTCCTTTGGGTTTAAAAATGATTTTCAAAGGTTTTGGAGGAATAATGGTGATATTATTTGAGAAATATTTTTGAATTAGATTTGTAATCGGGTGAGATTTGGAATTTTAAATTATTTGAAATGCTTTGAAGAGATAAAAGCACTGGACTCTTTTCGGCCGCTGGGAAATAATTTCGGTTATGACTGCAGCATCGTCGATGTTCATTTTCGAGTTTCCAAGAGAGGAATTAGTGAATCTTGATTTTTAAACTTGTAAAAAAATAATTTGAAGGCTTGTAAAATCTATATTGGTCATATTGAAGATAATAAAAGTTTTAAAATTAGATTTGGCAGTGGTTTATTCAATTTCAAAAATATATCGTTTAAAATGATATTTAAAAATAGCCTCCCGAGGCACAGTCTTGGAATTCGATGAAACCATTACCATTGGATCCATAATACTGTATTATTATCGGATTTCAAATTCCAAAGCATTCGGAGTTGTCGTGTGATCGTACGATAGGTAAACACGCTAAAGCTTATATCGAAAATTTAATATAAATAATTGGTTCCAAAAAGCTATCTTTTTCATACGATTGAATTAGGACTCGAAACCTTTTCCATCATGTTCGTAATTGGGGTATAATATTATATATGCCTAGCGGCACGCCTCGATAGGAGGTTGAGATTTTGAGTTGCAAATTCAAGACGAATTAAATTTGAATTTAAATTCAAAATATAAATAATATAATTGCTTTACAATGCTGTTGCAAGCATAGACATGTAAAGAAAATTTCACAACACGTGTTCACTTGGATAACATGTGTTCATCTTCAGCCAAAATAAAACAGCCGTGCATTTTAAGAAAAAGGAAACTCAAATCAAATACCTATTTCCACTTCCTCCCTCAGCCAAAATTGAGGGTCGAAAATCGAATAAAGCTCAATATAAAAAAAAAGAGAAAGGCAGTTATTTCAAAATCGAAATCTAGACTTTCCTCTTACTTCATCAATACCAATTCGTTCCTATATATAAAATAAAAAAAGGGAACTGGCAATCGAATTTAAAATCGAAAGAAACGATAAGGGTCGAGCCTCGATTCGGCACTCAATCTCACGAAGGAGATCAATGGCATTGCGAGTGACTTTGCGACGTTCGATAGGGCGCTCACGTAAGTGGCGGGGAGAGGTGCTCTTCGATGGGCATTGTTGCGAGGCTGGAAGGGGCGGTGAACTCTGGGGGGCTCCGTTCTTATGGGCAGTGGCGACGTGCGAGTAGGAGGCGGCGACCGTTTGGTGATTCGCATGGGATTTCGCAGCCTAGAGACGCAAGATCTGGTAGCAACATGGAATGGTCGTGGAGTGGCCGATGTCGATCGTGTGTCAGTAGGGCAGTAAGGTATTAAGCTAATTTTATTCAGTTTAGAATTTTCTATATATATGTGTGTGTGTATCAATTCAAATGTAGTAGGGAAATTATTAAAGTAAATATAAATACATAGGTGTAGTTTATTTTACAGGGAAAGAAGAAATTAGTAGATATATAATTCACTCGCATATTTTACTTTCCTATTTTAAAATTTATATATATATATATATAGAGATGAACAGAAAATGTATGTATATTTAGGTCAGAAAATATATAACAATATTGATTTTACAGTAAGTTTTAAAATTTCTGTTTTGATTTAAAAGTAATAAATAGGTACATAAACAGAAATATATATATATATATAATATTTTTGATTTACAGTAAGAAGAAGTATAAAAATATATACACACATACCTATTTTCTTTTAAAAGCATTTACTGTAAGGTATAAATTAATCTTGTTCCTTTTTAATTATATGTATATAGATAAAACAGGAAAAATTATATGTAGAAAAGACTTTGAAAATATATAGGGATTTTTAAAATGTTTGAAGAATTTATAAAAGTTAGATTTTTGAAAACTATAATCTATTTTTATAAGTGTATATATAATTTCAAAAGAAAATTTATTAGTTTAAAATTTAATCATTATTTAATTTAAATTTATTTAATGGTAATTTATTGTTAGACTATTTCAAATAAACTATAATGTTTGTACAAGGTCCAAAATCGTTAAGAAAATAGCCGGTTTGGGTCGGATTACAAAGCAAGATCAAAGGTGAGTAAATCTCACTTATTTGAGTTACCATTAAATTTAAATAGTTAAAATTTAAATTATGGACTGATTGCTTGAATTTGATGATTATTATCTGTCTGGATATGATAGTATATACGATAGTGTGTGTGTGTGTGTGTGTGTGTATTGGAGTGATTGATTTTCTACATTATATAGCGGATGAGAACCTATGCGCCCCGCATAATAGCGGATGACCCTTTATACCACGATATCCCACCTTGAAGCGAGATTGGTATTTTAAACTGTTGTGCTAACATCTGTGGATGCAGGGAAATGGGTTGAAGGGATCCAACTGGATTCCTCAAAATGTTGAATTTATTTTATTTTCAGCGATGTGATTTATTTGATGATCTGTGATAGATTATATTGATTTTATTGGGAATTGAAATTATTGAATGATATGGCTTGGTTGAACACACACACACACACAGATATATATATATATATATATATATATATATATATTGGTATTTTGAGAAAATGAAGAAAAAAAAATAAAGTTTGGATTTTTAAAAGGAAATAAAAAGGGAATTTTTAAGTTAAATAATTACAGTGAATTTAGGTAAATTAAAGATTGAATTTGGGAAAGCTTAAAGTTTGATTTTGAAATTTTATTAAATAAATTCTGAGTATGGAAATGAAGATGGAGATTTAAAATAAATTAAAATAAAAGAGTTTTGGAGATTTAAGTGATATTGTCTAAAAATTTAAGGGATTTGTTTACAAAATTTAAGATTAAAATGTTTGGGAAGAAATAAAAGAATAGAATTTTGAATGAGGTATGAAGTGGATATTTCAGTTTAAATACTATTTTAAATCATAAATATAGAAGTAAATATGGAATTAATGGGTTTTAAAATAAATTTGGATAAGTAAAGGAATTTATTTAAAATACAGTTAGTTTTGAAAATCGATTTGAAAACTGATTAGGTGTTTGGAACTGGGATTAAAGAAGAATGAGATTATGGAATTTATAAACGGGGTTTATAAATTAAGTGAAATATTTATCATTGGATAATTTTAAAGTATAAATTCAGGATGGGAATTTATAAGGAAAGGGTGATTTGTTTAAAAACAAATAGTGGTTTATTTTCAAAGGTGAGGGAAGGAAAGTGTATTTCCCTGAAAAGCCAAGTATATTTTCAAAGAAAGATTTCCATGTATAAGTTAGAGGTTTAAAGTGGTTTTAAAAGAATATTTTAGAGGAATTTTATTATTTTAAAATTGTTTTAAAAATTTAAAGTAAATAATTATTTAAATCAATTATAGTAGTAATTATTTTAAAGATTTAACTAGTATTATGATTTGAAAGATAATTATCTAATATTTATACCTTATAAAATAACTTTTATTTTAAATTAGTTTTGGCTTAAGTTATACATGAGAAATTATTATAAGATTTCATAACTAGTATTTCAAATAAATTTTGTAAGTAGTTTTATTTTATTTTATTTTAAATGTTTTAAGGTATATATTTTTGGATAAAGTGATTTAAATTATTTTAAAATCTAAATATTAAGACTTGGTGATTTTCAATGGAAATAAAACAATTGGGTGGGAATTTTTTTCCACGAGAGAAAAGGTGATTTGAAAACTATTTTAAATGGAATTAAAGTGTAGAAAATATATTGCGAGGATATTTTGAAATAAATAAATAATTTGGAAAACTATTAAAGCCTGATGGTTGTTTGTGGATGTTATTTGATAGTTAAATAACAGACTATCAATATTGGCCAACGCGCTGATTGTTTCGATGAGACAGGGATTGGGATTTATTACCCGAAAACCACTTCGATTCGGTTTGAATATTTTCGTGAGGAAGACAAAAGCTTGGAGTCGAAGATGGAGAAGTGAAGTGCAAGGGCTAATCGCTACTAATCCTGAGGGTGATTCCAAAATGGACGTAGTAGGAGTAATGCCTTCGATTCCTTTCGTACCCGGAACGGACTTGTATGGATGAATGCTATCAGACCATCGTCAAGAGGACGGTGAGCATTCTAAGTGAATGTGCGCTAAAAAGGTAACGCATAGCCTCGAGCCTCATCAACTGAGAATGGCTAAAACAGGGGAGGTGCTCGCAAGGCTAAGTGGCTAGCAACCAATTAGGGTAAGGTCATCCCTATCTAGATGTCTCTTTTATTCGGCTATGTGGGCGACTGCTGATCCCAACCACGAGATGATCTTATTCGGACTATCCAGTAAGGGGTATCTCTGGTCTTGTGTAGCAGGGGATCAGGGTGGATCCTCGGTACGGTGATCTAGACCACGTATTGTGACGGGCGGTACCCCAGTAGCCCTGCCATTGATGGAAATCCATTCTCCCTACGTGCCTTTACGGTTTTGTTTGTAGAACCTAATATTGCGAGAATTTTGATAAATGTAGCAATTTCGGCTATTTGAATAAGTATTTGTATATAGACACTACTATAATATCAGAGGATTTAATAAGAAATGTTTTGGTAATCGTAAGGTAAAAACCGGACATGTTTATTTGTGGCGTGGTCTTACGAGATACCTTTGATTTTTAAAGGATTTTGAAAACTTTAATAATCCAATTGTGTGTGTTTTCTCATGCTGGTTTTCCAAACTGACTCGGGTATTGTTTTATTATAATGCTCGAGTCAGACCGAGTATTATAGAATATAGGATAGGATGTTGTGTTGCTCAGGAGTCGAGCTGGATGGCGAGGCGTATCACACATATTTGACGAATATTCCGCCGTGTATTATTAACTACACAGACAGTTTTTGTGAGGATAGGTTATGGTAACTGTCCAGTTGTGTGCTATGAATCGTGTTGTACTCTGATGATGTAATGTATATAACAGATATAGTTCTTTGCTTAAAGATCAGTCATTTATCTATTATATATTGATCCGCTGCGTTTGTGAGATTCTAATTTTTTTTCTATTTCTTCTTCTACCTTTTTCTTCCTTAAGCCTAACGGTCCGCTTTTCCGACGTTCGATGTTCGGCATTTAATACAGTGGATGTACTGATGTCGATTTTTCGATTGTCGAAAAATCGGGTCGTTACATGTTGGGTGTGGCTATTGGCCTCAAATTAGTATTTTAAAAATACTATAAATCTCTATTTGAGTTGGAATTGGTTTTGAGATAGGAAATGATTTTTGAATCCAAAATTGGGTATTGGAAATATTTTGTTTTAAAGATTATCTATTATATTAATATCATTTGTAAGTATTAATTATATTAATATTATTTTAAAGTATTTGATTACATTATCTTTGTTTTAAATTATATTAATATTGTTTTAAGGTTATTTAATTATATTAGTATTGTTTTTAAGTTATTTATTTATAGTTAATTTGTTTTAGAGAATTTATGAAATGTTTAATAAATTGAAAGGTTAATTATTTTACGAATAATTATGGTATTGAAATTATAAATAAGAATTGTTAATAAGGTTTTGAAAAAAATTATTATTTTTTATCAAAATGGTAAAGATTAATTATTAATGTTTCTTAAATAATATTTTGAAATTATTAATTATTATTTTAAGATGTTTAAAGTTAATAAATTCCATTTATTTATAATATTTTATTGTCAGTAATCATTATTACAAATGATATTTGGAAGCATAAGATTTCTAATTATTTATAAATGTTTCTGAGACCCATGAATAGAGTCGAAAGATTTGGATTTAATAAAGGGATTTATAAATTGTTTAAAGACTTAAGTAAAGATTTTTACAAGGTTAAAGAGTTTTATAAATGGTTTTATGGATTTATAAAGGGTTTATAAATGATTTTTGAAATATATAAGAAGCTAATAAGTGATTTTTAAAATGATTTCTGAGACCCTCTCTTTTCCCCTTCTTCGAACACTTCGAAAATGATGCACTACCTATAACGACCGATAATTTTTAATTGTTTGATTTGGAATATTTAATTAATTTTAAATATATAAAAGTAAAGATTATGGATTAAATAACTCAAATTTCAAATATAAAGATTTATTTGATAATTTAATTGTTGAACTTAATAATTGAAATTGTTTAAATAACTGAATTTTATAATTTGGATAAAAATCATTTAAAAGCGTATTTAATTTCTATCAAATAAGAATGAAGATGATAAAAAATTTAAATTGGATTTAAAAGTGATTTAACTGATTTTAAAATAACTCGTTTTTAACTAACATTCAACGATAGCCTTCGAGGGTACTGTCTCTGATTTTGACGAAACCAATTTCATATGAATTATCGTCAATTTTATGGTGTTCAGATGTATCATTTGGCCGTGCGAGATCGAAACACGTAGGACTTAATATTGAAAATTTAATATAATTATTGGGTTCAAAAGGCTATCTTCTACGTACGATCGCATTAGGTCATGAAACATGTTCTATTATATTTGGAATAGCGGTAAAACATATAGAACGCCTGGCTGCATGTCTCGATTGGGGTTTGAAATTTTATAGCTTGATAATTTAAATTAAACTATAAACATATATTTATATTTGACTATATAAACCTGTAACGATTGCGATTTTTCGTTGCCGAAAAAAACCGAGCCATTAGGGTTTTAGAAAGAAGAAAGAAGGAAAGAAAAAGGAAAGAAGAGAGAGAGAAGAGAGAAGATAGAAAATAGAGGGAAAAGAAAATAGAAAATAGAACGGAACAGAAAACAACAGAACAAAATCAGAATCTCACAATTCGCAGCGGAACAACATATAGTAGATAAATGAATAATCTTTAAACAAAGAACTATATCAGTTATTACATTACATTACATTACATCATATCATCAGAGTGTACAACATCAAACAAATTTAAACAGCGGAAAAGAAATACTATATACTAGTAATACGCCATGCCATCCAGCTTGCTTCCAGCAACTCCTGAATTCCAGAATATCCTGATAAACCTTAACTCTTGACTGCCCGTGTGGAAATTGGTGGGCACCAAGAGTTTAGGAAGGAAAACAATAAACCCCGAGTCAGTCATGTGACTGGTGCGAGAACTCAAAAAAGTTTATTTTTCTTTAAAGATAAAAATAGAGGAATATTTTTAAAGTCAATTCGCAATGCTTTTAAAAATGAGACTACCATAAGACCTCATGCCACACACACAATGCAAACGCAGACTTGGAGGAGATTTCTTCTTATGATAATCAAAGATGCTTGATACGCATTAAAAAGAAACTTTTGATATTATTATTAGTGCATAGTGTAGAAAAAATTCATTTCGAAAGTGGAATATAAATCTTAGCCAGCATAGGTACCATTATATTATGCCTACTAATAGCTACCATATTAGATGGCAGGTTCTACAACTAAAACCGTACAAGTCACGTATTGTTTCTTTGGATTTCCAACGAATGATCAGGCCAAGGAACTTCCCATTGCCACATGAGAATGCCTCTGGATGGACATCCCCGAGAACCAAACCGGATCTCTACCAACACAAGGCCGGGTTACCCCTAACTGAGTAACAACTGACCGAATATGCCATCCCCCGGTTCTTTGGGACCTTTCACCGAGCGCTCGCAATCAATTCACACAATCATAACAAAGTGTTTTCAACATGAGTAAGTATCTGGGCTCCATACCATGATACCACCCTTTTCCAGAAGGAAATGCACACATCCTAAAGGGCGCTACCCCTCATAACCTTGCTACTTCTTTCCTGTTTTGACCATTCACGGGGTGTGAGGCTCGACGAAGTCACGTCCACAAAAACATACTTTATACAAAAGCCATGCTTTGGGTCAACAAATGATCATAGAAATGATCACCAAGATAGACGATCAAACAAATGATCCTATCACAAATAATCAACACAATGATCATTTCACAGCAACACTCAGTATGTCACATTACCAAATTGGGAGTATATCGCTGATAACTTCAACTATATAACCTCTGAGCTCGTACGTCTCAGAGAAGGGTGTTAAGCTAAGAGAATAAATTCTCCGCCACTAACAGAAATATATTTGAAAGAAATCGGCTTTATATCTCAATTTGTAATGTCAGACACACAATCCATACAAGTCTGTTCCGGGCTCGAACAAAACCGAAGGCACTTCTTACGAAGCCCTTGCAATTCGGGTATTCACAATCCCGGTCGAATTTCCCATCACTTAGGACATCTCAATACCGGGGATCAGCCAGTGCAGAGACAATCAACAAGAAACCCTTTCGTTTTCGAAAATATCCGGTCTTCAACACCGATCTTCGAATGCAATTCATAACGACGTATCACATATTCGGAATGGGTTATACGACCCCAAGGTCCTTTCCCGGTTAACCCGAATAGTGAGCGCTTATTAAAAAAAAAATAAGTGTGGCATCCAATTTCAAACAAATCACAACAAATACCTATTTAAAGGTAAATATTGATAGTCGGTTATTGAACTATCAATAGATATGCCAACATCACCAGATTCCAAATAATTTTCCAAATTGTTTATTTTCCAAAAATATCTTTATAAGATATACATTCTCCATTCTTTTAAAAATAAATCAATATTTATTTTTAAACTCATTTTCCAAATTTCATTTATAAATTCCCATATTGAATTTACATTCCAAAATATTTATGAATATAAGATTTTCATTCAATTTCTAATATTCATTTTCAATTTATCTTCAAAATGATAAATTCCAAATATTCACTTAATGTTGGAAAAGCATTTCTATACTTATTAAAATAAGTAATTCACAGATCTTTTATTTTCTATACTTAGAAAATATTTAATATACCTTAATCGAAATTAAGTATATATTTCATTCTTTAAGGAAATCATTCACTTAACCATATTTATTTGGGCCAAAACGAATGTTGCGTAAAACATCGTTACGACAACCCAAAATCACTAGTATAGGGATCCGAAATTAAAATAGATATATATGAATTCCAATACTGTACAAAACATTTCCTTTTGGAAATCATTTATTATAACAACAGTGTTATAATCTACCATTTCCTTCTATTTCTCGAAAACGTCTATTTCAACAATGAATGTTGAAATCTATGGTTTCGATAGTTAATATATTTTAAAACATCTTTAGATCGTTTTAATTCTATTTAAAACATCACATTCAAAACATTTCTTTAACATATTATTCACTATTCAAAAACATGAATATACTTGTTAATAAATTTCATCACTTCTATTCATTTTATTTTAAAGAATTATTCACTGTTCAAAAACGTGAATATAATTCCATAAGTAAATTATAACAATTTACTTATTAAAAATAAGTAGTTTGCGGATTTATAAAACAATGTTTATAAATTCTATTTCTATTTATTTTATAACTACTTTCTTTATAAATTTTCTTTATAAATCTATTCAATTCATATCACAATGATATATTAAAAATTCATATTATAAGTTAAATACTTATAATTTATTTGTTTATAAAATCGTTCCTTTAAACTTCATAAATTTTCATAAATCTTATAACTTATAAGATTCATTTATTTATCAAAATTCCATTCTTTTAAATAACTTTACAAATTTTATAAACCTACTGTTTATAAAATTCCATTTATAACTTCACCGTTATAATTCTATAATTCCAATTTATGAAATTCATTTACAAATCATTCTATCACTTATAAAAGCTCGTTTTATAATTCCAATCTCTTTAATTTATAAATATCAATTTATAAATCTTTTAATATAAAACAATTTATATTACTATTTTTAAAACGTCTTTAAACTCTTTTATAATTTCATCATTTGATTTATAAAATAATCAAATTCCATAAATTCTATTTTTAGACTTCTTATAATAAATTCAGAAATCCCAGTTCAAACTATTTTATAAAATCACTAATCCCATAATTTCAAAAATCAACTTTTAACTGTATTTCTCAAAAATCATAATTTTTATAATATTAAAATTATAACGTTTATTTATTTAAGATGAATCAATTCCAAAAATATTTTATAAACGTATATTTCCAAAAATCACTTTAGAAATCAAAATCGTTATTTTTAAACTTCAAAAATTGGATCCGATGATGCAACACATCAATAGTCAATCACGACTTTCAACATCATATATCGATATGATAAACAGTCAAACATCACAATATCTAACATCAATAAATATTTGTGAGGAATCCAGTTGGATCCCTCCAACCTGTTTCCCTGCATCCACAGACATTAGCACAATACCATTCCGTTTCAAGACGGAATATCGCGGTATATGGGATTTTATAAATATATATCCGCTTACTAACGGCGCATAGGGTCTCATCCGCTATACAAATGCGGGAAATCAATCAACTGCAATATATACATATGCCAATATATATATATATATATATATATTGCTATATATATAATATAATACCAATTCCACTTCGAGGTGGAATATCGCGGTATATGTGTGTAATAAATAACCTCCGCTTACTAACGGCGTGTAGGGTCTATTCACATCCAATATATATATAACAATCATCATTCAAACATTCAATCAACACAGTCAAGCAAATTTTAAATCTAACTATTTAAAATCTAAATAAATCCTTTAGAGTGAGAAGTTCTCACCTTTATTCCCGTTTGCCATCCACTTCCAATTCAACTTGTTTTCTTCATTTATACCTTGTATAAATATTTACACAATTTATTAATATTCGAAATAAATCGAATAATAAATTTTCATTTTTGATTTTAATTCATCGGTTTTGTTCTAAACCAATTCCTTTAAATAATTTTATTCAACTAATTATTTCATCTCAAGTTAATGATTTTTATTTTAAGCTAAAAATTAAAGATTCAAACTGATTTTCTTTTTAAAATAATTCTAACATCTTGCTTATATAAATTTTCTTAAATCTTTGAAATTCCTTTGTTTAATAAATTATTTTAACTAAAAATTTAATTTAATTAACCAAACTTACTTTCAATAAAATTATCTAATCGAAGAATTAAATCTTAAACTAGAATTCCTTTAAATAAAGTACTTTAACAAATTTTTCTTTAACAAATTTATTTTAACTAATTATTAAATTTAGAACCAAACTTCCTTTAATAATTTAATGAACTATTAATTCAATTTTAACTAAAATTTTAAAATAACCTCTTTAAGTGGCTAAGAACAAATTAATTTTTTCCAATAGTTCATTATTTAAAAATTTCACTAGTAAAAGGAAATAGGCATATATGGGTTATTAATATTTTAACTTATCAAACAATTCATTACCATCAAATAAATAAATCAACTAATTTTTCTTAAATAAAATTATTTTCCTTTCAACCAAATCTCTGTTAAATAAATTTATTTAACTAAACATTTTATTTTCAAACTAAATTTCCTTTTTAATAAATTATTTTAACTAAAAATTTATATATTTCAAAAATCTAATTTTTTTTTAACAACTTCTTAACAATTTGTCTATCTCAAATTAAATTTCAACTAAATTTACTTAAATAATTTTTTTTATTTAACTAATTTATCTTTTAAAATAATTCTAATTAGAAATTTTAAATTGAACTAAATTCCCTTTATTAGCAACTATTAAATCTTAGAAATAAATTCCTATTTAATAAATTTAATTAACCAAAAATTATATTTTAGACTAATATCCTTTTACCATTTCTAAAATAATTAATTTAAACAAGTTTCGCATATATTTAAATTTAAATTAAAACAACTGTTGAACCAAACTTTTTTTTTTCACTGTCTACTTATATATATATATATCTACAGATTTTTAAATAAATTCAAAAATTTAAATTTCTTTAAACTTGCAGTATATATATATATTTCAATATATATGTATATATAAATGTTTATTAATTTAATTAAATTGAATACCTCGCTGTTGCCATCGCGAATGCCATCGCAGCCCACTGCCACGACCCACTATCGCGACCTGAGTTCGCGCCTCCACCTACCTTCGAGCGCCGCCGCGCCATCTCCACGAACAGTCGCGACTTCCCCCAATCGAGTTCACGGCACCAAAATTCGACCGCGACCCTATTTCCTCCAACCTCACGCTCGTGCGATGCTTCACTGAGTCGATGCCGCCCAATCGAACTGCACGCACCCCAAAGCCCTAGCCCATCGCCGCTCGAGCCGCCGTCACATACACGCGCGACACCATCTACTTACGCGCCGCCGCTTGTCGCGCGCCTACGTACGTGACCTTCCACTGCCGCGCGCGCTCGCGATCGCCTCCACCATCTCTACGAATCGCGACTTCGATTTGTCGCTTCGGCCTTCTTTTTTTTTTTCCTCTTCGATTCGGCTGCGGCCATGATAAAAAAAAATTCGATTTGAAAAAACTGAAGAGAGGAAGTGAAGGTGTTTCGGCCAGATTATTATCTCTCTGTGTTTTGATTTTGAAGGTGAGGGACGTGATATTTAAAATCGTGAAGAACATGGGCTGCACGATCTTTTCTTCGGGATCGTAGGCGTGAGTTTAGGCATGATATTAGGGATACTGTCTTTTGTTTATTTAAATTTAAATTTAAATTAAATTCGTTACAATACAATTTTCAACGCGTTTACTCACCGTGAGCTCACATATCAACTCCGAAAAATACGAAATTTGAAATCCGGTAATAATTCAATATTACGGACTCAATGGAACTGGTTTCGTCGAATTCCGAGACTGTGCCTCGGACGGCTATTTTTGAATATCGATTCAAACTATTAAATTTCAAAACTGAACGATTCACTTTCAATTTCAATTCTGAAGCTTCTATTACCTTCAGTATTATCAATACGAATTTTACAAGCCTTTGAAATATTTTTAATTGGCCTAAAATTGAAGATTCAAATATTTATTCAACACTCAATTAGATTAAATTCTATAATTAGTTCGTCATATTCAAAGTTAAATTGAAAATTCAATCTAAACCATCATTCAAATATTTAAAATTAATTAAATATTTTCAAATTAAATTATTCAAAATTCAGGGTCGTTACAATCTTCCCCCCTTAAAAGAATTTCGTCCCGAAATTACAAGTTAAGAAGAATGCCCTTATCCCGTCTATCATTTTTTCACAATTCAAATAGTTTTATCAACTTTCTAAAACAAATCTTTTTATTAGAGATTCATTATCATTTCAACTAGCTTTCCAACTTTAATTATAAGTTTCAATCAACATTGTTTTCTTAACAATTCAAATTTAAATTCAAATTCAAATTTCAAATTTTCAAAATTTTCTCAAAAAATTTTCTAACACCCTAAATTTTCGAAAAATTTCGCCAGCGTCTCCTTTGCGCGGCTAGCTCGGTACGACTACAAAATGGCACCACGGCCCCTCAGAAAGAAAAGAGAAAAAAGAAAGCCAAGTGGCTGGAGAAGAAAGTCATCAAATCTCATACTGAAATTGAAATACGTACCTTTTTGTCGAGCAATTCAATTTTTTATCTTTGAAATCAAAATCTCAATTCCATTATACACCTGTATAACCTGCTAACAGTAGTATCCAAATCCAACATTCAAACCATTTTGCCAATTACAAAATTTCCAATATATGCTTCTTATACATTTTTACTTCACTATTGAAGTTACATATCCATTTCATTCAATTTTTCATTTCAATTCATTAGTCCATGAATTAATAATTTATCAAGTTAGTTCACTTGAATTCAATCCATTTTATTTTATTATTTAATTCCATATACTAATGATAATAATTCAATATTATCACTTCTAACAATCATGCAACCATATACTATAATAATTCATAGAAAATCATTTCTTTTCTATACAAAATAGTTTTGGGCAAAATTATCTTATTTACCCGATTCAAAAACAATTCTATATTCACTAACAAATACGCGCTCATATCCATTATTACACTCAAACTCATTCTAGAGTACTGCTGACTCTATCTCTAATGAGTAATACCCAACAGAACCATGGTTGTCGCTTAACCATAAGCTCTGATACCAAATGTAACGATTGCGATTTTTCGTTGCCGAAAAAAACCGAACCATTAGGGTTTTAGAAAGAAGAAAGAAGGAAAGAAAAAGGAAAGAAGAGAGAGAGAAGAGAGAAGATAGAAAATAGAGGGAAAAGAAAATAGAAAATAGAACGGAACAGAAAACAACAGAACAAAATCAGAATCTCACAATTCGCAGCGGAACAACATATAGTAGATAAATGAATAATCTTTAAACAAAGAACTATATCAGTTATTACATTACATTACATTACATCATATCATCAGAGTGTACGACATCAAACAAATTTAAACAGCGGAAAAGAAATACTATATACTAGTAATACGCCATGCCATCCAGCTTGCTTCCAGCAACTCCTGAATTCCAGAATATCCTGATAAACCTTAACTCTTGACTGCCCGTGTGGAAATTGGTGGGCACCCAGAGTTTAGGAAGGAAAACAATAAACTCCGAGTCAGTCATGTGACTGGTGCGAGAACTCAAAACAGTTTATTTTTCTTTAAAGATAAAAATAGAGGAATATTTTTAAAGTCAATTCGCAATGCTTTTAAAAATGAGACTACCATAAGACCTCCTGCCACACACACAATGCAAACGCAGACTTGGAGGAGATTTCTTCTTATGATAATCAAAGATGCTAGATACGCATTAAAAAGAAACTTTTGATATTATTATTAGTGCATAGTGTAGAAAAAATTCATTTCGAAAGTGGAATATAAATCTTAGCCAGCATAGGTACCATTATATTATGCCTACTAATAGCTACCATATTAGATGGCAGGTTCTACAACTAAAACCGTACAAGTCACGTATTGTTTCTTTGGATTTCCAACGAATGATCAGGCCAAGGAACTTCCCATTGCCACATGAGAATGCCTCTGGATGGACATCCCCGAGAACCAAACCGGATCTCTACCAACACAAGGCCGGGTTACCCCTAACTGAGTAACAACTTACCGAATATGCCATCCCCCGGTCCTTTGGGACCTTTCACCGAGCGCTCGCAATCAATTCACACAATCATAGCAAAGTGTTTTCAACATGAGTAAGTATCTGGGCTCCATAGCATGATACCACCCTTTTCCAGAAGGAAATGCAGACATCCTAAAGGGCGCTACCCCTCATAACCTTGCTGCTTCTTTCCTGTTTTGACCATTCACGGGGTGTGAGGCTCGACGAAGTCACGTCCACAAAAACATACTTTATACAAAAGCCATGCTTTGGGTCAACAAATGATCATAGAAATGATCACTAAGATAGACGATCAAACAAATGATCCTATCACAAATAATCAACACAATGATCATTTCACAGCAACACTCAGTATGTCACATTACCAAATTGGGAGTATATCGCTGATAACTTCAACTATATAACCTCTGAGCTCGTAGGTCTCAGAGAAGGGTGTTAAGCTAAGAGAATAAATTCTCCGCCACCAACAGAAATATATTTGAAAGAAATCGGCTTTATATCTCAATTTGTAATGTCAGACACACAATCCATACAAGTCTGTTCCGGGCTCGAACAAAACCGAAGGCACTTCTTACGAAGCCCTTGCAATCCGGGTATTCACAATCCCGATCGAATTTCCCATCACTTAGGAGATCTCAATACCGGGGATCAGCCAGTGCAGAGACAATCAACAAGAAACCCTTTCGTTTTCGAAAATATCCGGTCTTCAACACCGATCTTCGAATGCAATTCATAACGACGTATCACATATTCGGAATGGGTTATACGACCCCAAGGTCCTTTCCCGGTTAACCCGAATAGTGAGCGCTTATTAAAAAAAAATAAAAATAAGTGTGGCATCCAATTTCAAACAAATCACAACAAATACCTATTTAAAGGTAAATATTGATAGTCGGTTATTGAACTATCAATAGATATGCCAACATCACCAAATTCCAAATAATTTTCCAAATTGTTTATTTTCCAAAAATATCTTTATAAGATATACATTCTCCATTCTTTTAAAAATAAATCAATATTTATTTTTAAACTCATTTTCCAAATTTCATTTATAAATTCCCATATTGAATTTACATTCCAAAATATTTATGAATATAAGATTTTCATTCAATTTCTAATATTCATTTTCAATTTATCTTCAAAAAGATAAATTCCAAATATTCACTTAATGTTGGAAAAGCATTTCTATACTTATTAAAATAAGTAGTTCATAGATCTTTTATTTTCTATACTTAGAAAATATTTAATATACCTTAATCGAAATTAAGTATATATTTCATTCTTTAAGGAAATCATTCACTCAACCATATTTATTTGGGCCAAAACGAATGTTGCGTAAAACATCGTTACGACAACCCAAAATCACTAGTATAGGGATCCGAAATTAAAATAGATATATAAATTCCAATACTGTACAAAACATTTCCTTTTGGAAATCATTTATTATAACAACAGTGTTATAATCTACCATTTCCTTCTATTTCTCGAAAACGTCTATTTCAACAATGAATGTTGAAATCTATGGTTTCGATAGTTAATATATTTTAAAACATCTTTAGATCGTTTTAATTCTATTTAAAACATCACATTCAAAACATTTCTTTAACATATTATTCACTATTCAAAAACATGAATATACTTGTTAATAAATTTCATCACTTCTATTCATTTTATTTTAAAGAATTATTCACTGTTCAAAAACGTGAATATAATTCCATAAGTAAATTATAACAATTTACTTATTAAAAATAAGTAGTTTGCGGATTTATAAAACAATGTTTATAAATTCTATTTCTATTTATTTTATAACTACTTTCTTTATAAATTTCCTTTATAAATCTATTCAATTCATATCACAATGATATATTAAAAATTCATATTATAAGTTAAATACTTATAATTTATTTGTTTATAAAATCGTTCCTTTAAACTTCATAAATTTTCATAAATCTTATAACTTATAAGATTCATTTATTTATCAAAATTCCATTCTTTTAAATAACTTTACAAATTTTATAAACCTACTGTTTATAAAATTCCATTTATAACTTCACCGTTATAATTCTATAATTCCAATTTATGAAATTCATTTACAAATCATTCTATCACTTATAAAAGCTCGTTTTATAATTCCAATCTCTTTAATTTATAAATATCAATTTATAAATCTTTTAATATAAAACAATTTATATTACTATTTTTAAAACGTCTTTAAACTCTTTTATAATTTCATCATTTGATTTATAAAATAATCAAATTCCATAAATTCTATTTTTAGACTTCTTATAATAAATTCAGAAATCCCAGTTCAAACTATTTTATAAAATCACTAATCCCATAATTTCAAAAATCAACTTTTAACTGTATTTCTCAAAAATCATAATTTTTATAATATTAAAATTATAACGTTTATTTATTTAAGATGAATCAATTCCAAAAATATTTTATAAACGTATATTTCCAAAAATCACTTTAGAAATCAAAATCGTTATTTTTAAACTTCAAAAATTGGATCCGATGATGCAACACATCAATAGTCAATCAAGACTTTCAACATCATATATCGATATGATAAACAGTCAAACATCACAATATCTAACATCAATAAATATTTGTGAGGAATCCAGTTGGATCCCTCCAACCTGTTTCCCTGCATCCACAGACATTAGCACAATACCATTCCGTTTCAAGACGGAATATCGCGGTATATGGGATTTTATAAATATATATCCGCTTACTAATGGCGCATAGGGTCTCATCCGCTATACAAATGTGGGAAATCAATCAACTGCAATATATACATATGCCAATATATATATATTGCTATATATATAATATAATGCCAATTCCACTTCGAGGTGGAATATCGCGGTATATGTGTGTAATAAATAACCTCCGCTTACTAACGGCGTATAGGGTCTATTCACATCCAATATATATATAACAATCATCATTCAAACATTCAATCAACACAGTCAAGCAAATTTTAAATCTAACTATTTAAAATCTAAATAAATCCTTTAGAGTGAGAAGTTCTCACCTTTATTCCCGTTTGCCATCCACTTCCAATTCAACTTGTTTTCTTCATTTATACCTTGTATAAATATTTACACAATTTATTAATATTCGAAATAAATCGAATAATAAATTTTCATTTTTGATTTTAATTCATCGGTTTTGTTCTAAACCAATTCCTTTAAATAATTTTATTCAACTAATTATTTCATCTCAAGTTAATGATTTTTATTTTAAGCTAAAAATTAAAGATTCAAACTGATTTTCTTTTTAAAATAATTCTAACATCTTGCTTATATAAATTTTCTTAAATCTTTGAAATTCCTTTGTTTAATAAATTATTTTAACTAAAAATTTAATTTAATTAACCAAACTTACTTTCAATAAAATTATCTAATCGAAGAATTAAATCTTAAACTAGAATTCCTTTAAATAAAGTACTTTAACAAATTTTTCTTTAACAAATTTATTTTAACTAATTATTAAATTTAGAACCAAACTTCCTTTAATAATTTAATGAACTATTAATTCAATTTTAACTAAAATTTTAAAATAACCTCTTTAAGTGGCTAAGAACAAATTAATTTTTTCCAATAGTTCATTATTTAAAAATTTCACTAGTAAAAGGAAATAGGCATATATGGGTTATTAATATTTTAACTTATCAAACAATTCATTACCATCAAATAAATAAATCAACTAATTTTTCTTAAATAAAATTATTTTCCTTTCAACCAAATCTCTATTAAATAAATTTATTTAACTAAACATTTTATTTTCAAACTAACTTTCCTTTTTAATAAATTATTTTAACTAAAAATTTATATATTTCAAAAATCTAATTTTTTTTTTAACAACTTCTTAACAATTTGTCTATCTCAAATTAAATTTCAAATAAATTTACTTAAATAATTTTTTTTATTTAACTAATTTATCTTTTAAAATAATTCTAATTAGAAATTTTAAATTGAACTAAATTCCCTTTATTAGCAACTATTAAATCTTAGAAATAAATTCCTATTTAATAAATTTAATTAACCAAAAATTATATTTTAGACTAATATCATTTTACCATTTCTAAAATAATTAATTTAAACAAGTTTCGCATATATTTAAATTTAAATTAAAACAACTGTTGAATCAAACTTTTTTTTTTTCACTGTCTACTTATATATATATATATCTACAGATTTTTAAATAAATTCAAAAATTTAAATTTCTTTAAACTTGCAGTATATATATATATTTCAATATATATGTATATATAAATGTTTATTAATTTAATTAAATTGAATACCTCGCTGTTGCCATCGCGAATGCCATCGCAACCCACTGCCACGACCCACTATCGCGACCTGAGTTCGCGCCTCCACCTACCTTCGAGCGCCGCCGCGCCATCTCCACGAACAGTCGCGACTTCCCCCAATCGAGTTCACGGCACCAAAATTCGACCGCGACCCTATTTCCTCCAACCTCACGCTCGTGCGATGCTTCACTGAGTCGATGCCGCCCAATCGAACTGCACGCACACCAAAGCCCTAGCCCATCGCCGCTCGAGCCGCCGTCACATACACGCGCGACACCATCTACTTACGCGCCGCCGCTTGTCGCGCGCCTACGTGCGTGACCTTCCACTGCCGCGCGCGCTCGCGATCGCCTCCACCATCTCTATGAATCGCGACTTCGATTTGTCGCTTCGGCCTTTTTTTTTTTTATTTCTCTTCGATTCGGCTGCGGCCATGATAAAAAAAAATTTCGATTTGAAAAAACTGAAGAGAGGAAGTGAAGGTGTTTCGGCCATGATTATTATCTCTCTGTGTTTTGATTTTGAAGGTGAGGGACGTGATATTTAAAATCGTGAAGAACATGGGCTGCACGATCTTTTCTTCGGGATCGTGGGCGTGAGTTTAGGCATGATATTAGGGATACTGTCTTTTGTTTAATTTAAATTTAAATTAAATTCGTTACAATACAATTTTCAACGCGTTTACTCACCGTGAGCTCACATATCAACTCCGAAAAATACGAAATTTGAAATCCGGCAATAATTCAATATTACGGACTCAATGGAACTGGTTTCGTCGAATTCCGAGACTGTGCCTCGGATGGCTTTTTTTGAATATCGATCAAACTATTAAATTTCAAAACTGAACGATTCACTTTCAATTTCAATTCTGAAGCTTCTATTACCTTCAGTATTATCAATACGAATTTTACAAGCCTTTGAAATATTTTTAATTGGCCTAAAATTGAAGATTCAAATATTTAATCAACACTCAATTAGATTAAATTCTATAATTTAATCGTCATATTCAAAGTTAAATTGAAAATTCAATCTAAACCATCATTCAAATATTTAAAATTAATTAAATATTTTCAAATTAAATTATTCTAAATTCAGGGTCGTTACAAAACCTATGCTCTATCACCATCAACTAGACCCGTAGACGAACCCACACCTCTACGTGTTAATGATCGTACCTTTGTTCATTTTAAATACTCCCTCCTTCTCTCGTTAACCGACTAAAACTAGGAAGGAAAAAAAATAGTCAGCAATAAAATCGAAAACCCATATTTCCTTAAGTTGTATATGTGTTAGGCTTAAACATAGTAGGTGTGTGAGCTCGGCCGTGAGCAGGCAGTGGAAGACGAGATCTTATTATAGCTAGGGTTAGGTTTTTTGGCAAATTGGAGGTTGAATTGGATGTTTTATTGATTGGATTCGAGTTTGTCATATAGAGAAACAGCTCCAAAGAGGTTTTTGTGGTTCGCGGTGGTAGAGAGTGGTTCCCGTCTATTCTACGGATATGGGAAAATAGTCATAGACGTGATTGCCTAGGGTGGTGCAGAGGTGGGTTTAAGTGATCAAAGTAGTGAAGCTCGGGGAGAGATGGAGTTTGGTGGTGGTTATAGAATTTCTTGGATGAGTGGAGGAGCGGTGGCCAATCGAAGATGCGGCCATGGTGAAGTCGTACGCTAGAGGTGACAATTCAAATTTGGGGAAGAAGGTTATTAAAATGTGATTAAATTTTAAATATGTATTTAGTTTATTTTATTTTTAATTTAATTATAAAAACTTAAAAATTTAACAACTCCCTCATATGAGGTCTTGTTGAGACGTGGATTTCTGCGTTGTGCTCATAACGACAAAAGCGTTGCAATGCAACTGGTTTGGTCAGATTTGGAGAAAGTTGAAAATTGGATTAAAATCGGACGTCGTTCGATTTTAGTTCCAAAGCGGAATGCCTTGTCCACAGCAAAAAATATAGGTGAATTAATCTCACCTTTTTGGTTAACTAGTATGATATATAGTTTATAAAAATTGTTGGATGATTGTTTGAATGAATTGCTATAATTATTATTTGATTTCAATATTTTCCCTCTTATTGGAGCGGATGAGACCCTATTACGTTCCCTTGTAAGAGCGGATGACCCTTTGTATATGAATCCCGCCTCGAAGCGGTTGATTATATTTTATGATTATATAAGTTGTGACGTAGGAGAAACAGGTCGGAGGGATCCAACAGGATTCCTCGCAACTTTTTATTTTATTTAAGTATATACGTGCTAATATATATAAGTTGTGATGCAGGGAAACAAGTTGGAGGTTATTGCCTGAATCATTTCCATAATATTTTGTTATATGGATTATTGAAAAGTGAACATGATTGTGGACACGGTTGTTATAACAACACTATATGTTTGAAAATAAAACCTAGTAGTGATAGAAAATCAATATCGATATTGGTTAAGTGTTGGGTGGCCATTGGCCTTATGTTAGTATTCTAAAAATACTCTATATCTCTATTTGAGTTGGAATTGGTTTTGAGAAAGGAAATGATTTTTAAATCCAAAGTTGGGTTTCGAAAATATTTCATTTTTCTATTATATTAATATCATTTTAAAGTATTAATTATATTAATATTATTTTAAAGTATTTAATTATATTAACATTGTTTCAATGTTAATTACTCGTATTAATAATATTTTAAGGTTATTTAATTATATTAGTATTGTTTTAAAGTTATTTTTTTGCAGTTAATATGTTTTAAAGAATTTATCAAATGGTTAATAAATTGAAAGATTAATTATTTTAAGAATGATTATGGTTTTGAAATTGATAATGCGAATTATCAATAAGGTTTTGAAAATAAATTATTATTATTTATCAGAATGTAAAGACTAACTATTGATGTTTCTTAAACAATATTTTGAAATTATTAATTATTAGTTTAAGATGTTTTAAAGTTAATAAATTCCATTTATTTATAATATTTTATTGTTAATAATCATTATTATAAAATGATGTTTTGAAGTAAAAGATTTTTAATTATTTATAAATGTTTCCGAGACCCATGAATAGAGTTGAAAGATTTGGATTTTATAAAGGGCTTTATAAAATGGTTTGAAGACTTAAGGAAAGATTATTTACAATGTTAAGGGGTTTTATAAATGGTTTTATAGATTTATAAAGGGTTTGAAATATACAAGAAGCTTGTAAGTGATTGAATTTTTATAAAGGGATTATAAAAAGTTTTTCGGAGATTTATAAAATGGTTTATAAATGGTTTTGGAGAATTGTAAGGGAATTTAGAAATGATTTGAGAATCCAATGAAAAGAGAATCTTTTCAATTTTGTGGATATACTTATACCGTTGAGGTAAGTATACGGATATTTTCTAAGTATTGAAAATATAGGGTGCAGATATATCTTTGTAAAAGTATTCTTATATAAATAATTTACAAATGGTTTTAGTTGTGAAAGATTTATAAAACGAGGCTAGTACCTGATTTATGCTGAACCAATGTTGGTTTTCTCTATGGAATGAATCCTTGATTGAACGTTGTTATTCGATAGTTAAATAATCGATTGTAGAAAATGGACCCAAACATAATTTTGGTAATATCTAGGAGAAACACGTGAGTTATATGACACAGTCATCTTCGATGATGTTGTACTGTGCGTATAAATCTCATTTCGTTCTCCTATGACAATGACAAGAAAATCTGTCCACTAATGGTTAGGAGATGATCTTCGATCTTATCTTTAACTGTTTATTTCCTAAAGAACTAAGGTTAGTTTAGCAGAAATTATCGAATGTTGTTTCGAAGAGATTGGGATCAGATATGTTATCCAAAAACCACTTCGATCCAAAGAATGCGTTTTGAAGTAAAGACATCATTAAGTGCATGGAGTCAAAGAGAGAGAAGTGAAGTGCAAGGGCTAATCGCGGCTAACCTTGAGGGTGAATCCAAAATGGATGTAGTAGGAATAGTATGTTCGGTTTTGTTCAAACCTAGAATGGACTTTTATGAATGAATGCTATTAGCGCATTACCATTGGAGGGTAATGAGCATTCTAAGTGTAAATGTTCTTGAAAGGTAATCATCGTCTCAGGCCTCATCAACCGAGAATGACTAAAGTAGGGGACATGCAGTAGAGCTATGGGGATCGCTCCCAAGTAGGGTATGATCATCCCTATCTATAGTCGCTATAATATCTCACTTGTATGCTTAGGGCTCCTTAACGGAGGGGTAATCATATTCCGTACTATCCAGTAAGGGGTAGGCCAGTACTGTATTAGTAGGGAATCCAGATGAGGTCCCCAGTGTTATTTTATCTTGAGATGCATCGTGATGGGAGGTACCCCAGTAGCCTAGTCATTGTATGGAATCCATTCTCCAATAAGCGCCGTATGAACTTAGTTGTGCCCAACTATGCTGAAAAGTGAGATGCAAGCATTTCAGCTATGTCCATATTTTCCTTGATCCCTATACATTATTATAATATAAATGGATTTTCTATAGAAAACGCTTTGGTTATTATAAGATAAAAACCCGTCTGTGTTTATGTGTGGCATGGTCTTATGAGATACTTTGATTTCAAAGATTTTACTTATAACTTCAAATCCATTTGGGTGTGTTTTCTCATGTTGGTTTTCCAAATTGACTAGGGTGTTAATCTATTATAATGCTCAGGTCAGACCGAGCATATTACAGATTGGTTGGATGCTTTGGAGCTTTAGAAGATGAGTTGGAGGCCCGGAGACGTATTAACGTAGATGGTTATTTTCCGATGTATTCATTGTTGTCTTTATCAATAATTATGAAGACAATCTTTTATAACTGCTTAGGCTGAAATAGGTTAGTTAGTATACTATGATTGATGTTTTTATATACACTATAGTTTTTCTTTTTGTGTAAAGATTTGTGCTATATTATAGATTATTCGTTCCATGGTGTGATTCTGTGTCGTTTAGCTTTCTTCTTATCTTTGCCCTTTTTTCTTTTTCCCTAACAATCGGGTTTTCCAGCATTCGATTGCTCGACATGTGATACCGTGGATGTATTAATGTCATTTTTTAGGGTTGAAAAATCCTCGTTCATTACGCTACCCTTTATCGCAAGTACAGTCCCTTGATACTTAGATTGTGACTCGATCAACCTTAATATATTAAGGAGCTCCACGAGATTCACATTCAGTTGGTTTATGTTATATCCAGCATAAACGATTCATATTTAGGAGTAAGAGAACCACAGATCAAATCAACTTTCAATTACTTTTTTATTTGTATATCCAACCATGAAATCCCATCAATATAGCCCTTCATTATCAGAACATAATAATCCAATCTCTATCCTTTACTTATTTTGGTATTGAATAACTTCATGTAAGCTCGCACCCTACAGAACGTGATTGTCCACTAAACAAGGCCTTGAGACTATCAAATATCTCATGGACATACATATTGAGAGCTCTTTCTGCAATGGCTTCTCTATCGTAAATAGTAGAAAATTTGGGCAATCTCTAGTCTGACACCCATTTTTCATAACCAAATCATAGCTCGGGGTCTACATCATCAGTAGGCTGTTTTTTGGATTTGCATGTACTAGCTAACCATATGCTCTCATAAGTTAACGCTATTTTAATTACTTTTAGCCAGTCGATACAGTTTGGTCCGGTAAGCTTGTCTTTTTCAGAAAACGATTTTGAAGTTTCATTTTCTGCAAGTTTAAGTGGTAGATTGTTACAAAAATTCATAGTGGATGTTCTTATAATACTTGTAGTACACACACCTCTATACCTCTATTATACAAGGGTGATACAGAGTAATACTGTCAGATAATATGGAGAATAAGGTAACTTGGGATACACACGTGAATACCCCCTTAGGCTAACACTTATATATTAAAACATCGAATATACCTCATCAACAAACGTACTGAGTATCAACACAAAATAATAAACACATTTGCCTCCAAGATAGAATAATACGCAATATACAATGAATAAATAGATCACAAAGTCAATCGCAACTGTAATATATTGTATATAATATACAATATACAGTATATGTTCAATATACATCATAATGATAAATATAAGAGACTATACAATATAGAATAGTAATATACAATTTTCTGGTCTACTCTATGCCCAGAAAATACAAGCTGATCTCATAGTCCCAATACCTGAAATATCTTGGACTGACCCAATATATAAATAACACACAGGTCAGATTATATCCAAATCCAAGGTCAATAAACATATAAAACTCTGTATATACTATGTCTAAATATAATCATGTTATCTCAAATAATCCCAATTGTCATATATTGTGGAAAACCACAAAATCTAGCATAAAAATATCATAACCTATATAATATCACATAAACCAGGAATTAAAAAATCAAAATCAAATGGGTGAATCATCCGTGTTCTAAAATCATCATCAAAATCTAAAATGTTTAACAAGGGAGATATTACCAAGTATAATCAGATCTGAATATAGTAATTGTAACATTCCCGAATTTTTACCAAGTTTAATTTGACACTTAATTTAAGTTTTGGAATTAAATTATGAAATTATTGGTAAAATAATATTAAATTTCCAGAACAAATAAAAATATGTACTTTAAATAGAATTTTGGATTGAAATTATTGGTAAAATAATATAAGTATTTATTAATTTGAATTTTATTTGAATATTCTAAGTTTTGAAATGAATAAAATTGTTTTCTAATTTTAATATATGATATATTGGAAAGTCATATTTTTAAATTAATATAGAAGAGTTGTTCAAAACTAAATTTCATATTATTTAAAATACATATCTCTTGAAAATCAATAAGGACTAAATTAAGAAGTTTACATACCTTCTTTTAAATTAGTTTGAACTAAATTGTAAATATAATAAGATGTTAAACAAGGTTAAATAAAAGATTTAAAATGCTTTTGTTTTATATACTTGAAAATGAATATAGTTGATAAATAAATACAAAGCTTTGATAAGGATGTATATTTTGAAGGTATAAAATGTTAATATATTGAAATTTAATTGGACTTAAAGAAAATTGTATATTTGAAACAAAAGTGTAATAAGTATGATTACTTAAGTTTAAGATGAAAATTTTAAAATAAGTATTTGTTAATAAGTTTAAAATCTTAAATTTAAAAATATAAATGTATTGAAAATAAAAATTGTATTTACTAACTTATAAATATTTGTTAGCAATGTATAATTTAATTTCAAACCATTTTTTTCCTAAATTTGTATAAGTATAAATATTACATAAGAAAGTATTAAATAATTGTTTTTAACATTTAAAACATAATAAGTATAATTTGAGAACATACATATGTGAATATAAAGCAATTTATAAAATGATAGGACGAAAATAAAATTTATAATTAAATTTAACAAAAGGATTTAAACATAAAAAGTTTATATTTTAACAAGTGTAAGAATATGAATATAAGAAACTAACAAATGTAAACATAAAGACAAGTGGCATTTAATCCTCTTTTAAAAATTAATTTTTTTACATGTATTACAAAAATAAATAAATTAATGGATAATGAAAAGAGGAAAATTTTCCTCTTCTCATTTTTGTTTTAGGAATTCAAAACTGAAACCTGCAAATTGAAAACAAGAAAAATTTCTCAAATCAAATACTTGAGAATTTAAAACCAGGAAAAAAATTCAAAACAGTGAAACCTGAGAACAAAGAAAAGAAAATGCATACTACAACCTGATTTCGTGTAAAACAAAGGCAAAGATTCATATCATAAAAAGCTCTCAACCTGATAAGGAAGAAGCTCAAATCAAAAGTATTTCAAAACCTGAAACATGGAAGTTAAAAGAAACTTCAAACCTATAAGTTAAAATTTAAAGAGCATGCAAGTTTAAGGCAATGCAGGGATTAGGCTTCAGAATCAAGATCAATAAACAAAATTTAGAGTAGCAGATCACCAAAGGAATAGATTCAAGTTTACAATGTACACCAGTATCCAGATCAGGTTCACTGTCTCTGTTCCTCTCTGTTTTCTTCCTACCAAGGTGAGTAAACTTTATTTAAAAACATGTTAAAAACTTGAATCTAAACTGTAATGCACGTTTTTTTGTTGGCATAAATATTAGATTGGAATGCATGATATATATCTACATATGTCTGTGTGTATAAGTTCCTCTGCGTGTTTCAGGAATCATACTTTCATGACAAAATGAATTCATTTCTTTCTACTAGATTGATTTTATACCAGAGTATTTAAAAGAAAAAGTACTATAACATGTTGATGTAAATTCTAAAAGTGATTTCAGGAATGTATATCAGGTGTTTATTTCAAGATTTATAAATGACAGTAAAATCATCATAAATCAGAAAATTCGAGTATTTCAGTTGTACAATCTAATTATATAATTGTGTTCGTAGTACCAAAAAATGAAAGTAATTAAGGATTGGTACTTGATGATAAAAGATTGATTTAATCAAATATTTAAATGTTAATTAATTTAAAGAATAATTAATTAATTTAAAGAATATTAATTAACTAAAGAATAATTAGTTTATGTGATTAGTTAATTGAGGTAATTAATTTGAGAATAATCGACTAATTAAAGGTTAATTAATTAAAGAAATTAATTAAAGGCTAATTAATAAATTAATAATTAAAGGTGGATTTATTTCAAATTTATTAAGATAATTAATTAAGGTAAATTAATTGCTAGTTAATTTATGGTTAATGATGACTAAGTGATTAAGAATAATCACTTATTATAACTAATTAAGGGTAATTAAATAATGTGATGAATTAATCAAAGGTTAATTAATTAATGAAGGTGTATGGGATGATTATTGATTAAGGGTTAATTAACTATTGTAATTCATTAAGGATATTTAATTAAATGGTTTGTAATTAATTAACATTAATTAACCAAGATTAGTGACTAATCTGATTTAAATTAATCAGATAATTAATTGATGGCTGTTTGGATTGGATGATTTAATTGGTTGATATCCCTGATATATGATGCTTTGCGTTATGAATTGTCCTGATTTGTGCTGTGGTCTGTGATGTAATTTATCTGTGATGTGATGTATTATCTACGATGAACTTATATTTTTCATCCATGATCTGTAAATAAAGATAAGCGTTATAGATTATACCGCTCATCAACATTGCTGTGTTTGAATTTCGTGATAATTGATGATGTTGCACTATTGTTTAAAAAAACCCCTGGACTACACTACGCACACAAATATGGATTGCACGTGGAAATTGGTTAAGTCGTAGATTTTCGAAAAAGTTTTAAAAAAATTGAATTTTGAATCCAAAATAGTTTTGAAATTTGAATTGAAAGCATTTGGAAAAAAATAAGTTTCAAAAATAAAAGTTATTTTGGAATAACTTAATAAAGTTGTGAAATTTAAATAATTGGATTTGAATTTGAATTCAATATTTGAAATTGAATTCAATAATTTAGAATTTATGGTTTAAAAGATTATGCAAGTTATAAAGGTGTTTTAACCATTTAAAAAGTATTGTTTTGGGAACTTAAATTTAAAACCCAAGTTTTACTCAAATGGCTTTAGCTTATGTAAATGTAATCAGCTTCAATTTATGTGAAAGATTATTAAACCTTGTTTTGAAATCGAAGAGAGTTTAAATGGTATATCTTTCATATAAAGATTTAAAATAGAATGGCTTTGAAAGTTATGAATGAATCTTTGGAAATTGTTTTAAAAGCTATAAAAATGAGTCTTTGATTTAAAGAACAAATGAGTTAATCAAATTGAAATAGAATTGTTCTGAAAGGCTACGAATAAATCTTTGATAAAGATTGGTGAACCTTGTTTTAAATTGAAAGGGGTTTTTTTTAAAAGGTAAATCTTTTTCTTAAAAGATTTAAGTTTGGGAATCGTTTAAACCGTTGAAAGGTTTTTGGAAGTAAATCTTTTTGTTTAAAAGATTTGTAAATGGTAATTCGTTTAAACCATTTGAAAGAAAAGTTTTTGGGTTTTAAAGTTGCGACTTAACTAAAATCCCATTATCCATATGATTTTAAATATTGCGCTCGTTATTCGGTTTGGCCGGGAGAGGACCTTTGTGTCATATAACCCATTCCGAATAATGATACGACGATATGGATAGCATTTGAAGACCGGTGGTGAAGACCGGATATTTTCGAAAACGGAAGGATAACCCGTCGAATGTCTCTGCACCGACTGGTCCCCGGTATAGAGATTTGATCACCCTTTGTGATGGGGAGTCTGGATGTGATTAGGGATTAGCGGATTTGCAAGGGCTTCTTCGGAAGTGCCTTTGGTTTTGTTCGAAACCGGAACAGACTTATATGGATGTGTGTCTGACGTTACACTTTGAGATGTAAAACCAGTTTCTATCGAATACATTTATGTTTGGTGGCGGAGATTTATTCTCTTAGCTTAACATCCTTCTCTGAGACGTACGGGCTCAGAGGTTATGTAGTTGATGGTTACTAGTGATATATTCCCAAATTTGGTAATGTGGCATACAAAGTGCTGCTGATCGTTTGTTGATCGAAGCATGGCTTTCGTGTAAAGCATAGCTTTGTGGACGAGACTTCATCGAACCTCACAACCCGGAATGGTCGAAACAGGAAGAATGCAGCAAGGTTATTCGGGCATAGCGCCCCCTAAGGGTATGTTCATTTCCTTCTGGATAGAGGTGGTATCATGGTATGGAGCCCGGATACTTAACCTATGTGGTTGCTACAAATTTATTACTTTATGGTTGTTGGTGAATCCCGGGATAAAGGTTGGTTACGATCGGGGGATGGCATACTCGTGTCAATAATTACCTAGTTACAGAGGTAACCCGGCCTTGTGTTGGTAGAGATCCGGTTAGGTTCTCGAGGCGTCCCTCCAGAGGCGAACCCATGTGGCAATGGGAAGTTCCTTGGCCTGACCATTTGTTAGAAATCCAATCATCCAATACGCACCTTGTACGGTTTTAGTTGTATAACCTGCCATCTAACATGGTATCTATAGTAGGCATACTATAATGGTACGTATGCTGGCTAAGATTAATATTATACTTTTGAAATGTTTTCCAGTATGCACTAATAATAATATCAAAAAAGGATTTTGCGTAGTAAGCATTTTTGACTATCATAAGGAGAAATCTCCCCCAAGTGTGCGATTGCATGGTTTGTGTGTCGGGAGGCCTTATGGTAGTTTATTTTCCAAAAAGCATTGCGGATTTCAAATTTAAATTCTTTTGTTTGTTTTTAAAGATAAAATGTTTTTTGTTTGCTCATACCAGTCCCATGACTGACCTGGAGTTTATTGTTCCCTTCCTAAACTCTGGGTGCCCACAATTCTCCACACGGGCAGTCTAAAGTTGGGTTTTTCAGATAGTAGATATCGATTCGGTAGCTTTTAGCTTTCTCTTTGGTATTCTTTGGAGATCTTGGATATTGGAGTCTTTGGATTCACGGACGAGACTTGCTTAGCTTGGTGCAACTTGATGGTGGTTCGAGCTATCTATGGAGATTGCTGATATTGATGTTTCTTCTGGAGTTTCATGTTCTAGTTATTTCCACTGCTAGTTCATTGGGTTTTCTGCTGTAGCATTGTATCTTATCTCTGATATTTGTTGGGTTGTGTATCATTGTTGTATATCATTCTGGATATTGTATTCTTTGGAGTTGTATATGATATTTATTTCACTTCCGCTGTGTTGTTATACTTAATGTGTTATAAGCTCCGGCACGACTCGAATTTCAACGTTTGAATCTGCGGCATTCAAGTACTAGTGGATTACGGATGTCGATTTTCGAACGTCGCAATTTGGATCGTGACATTTTGGTATCAGAGCTGAAGGCTGAAACTTTAGCTCAGCAATATAACACATTTTGTAACTCATTAGAGATAGGGTGAAGTATACCCTAGAATGAGTATTTCCCTAAGATATCCGTCCGAATGCCTCAGTAAATTCTCTTACTATTCACCGATAGTAAGTATGAGTGCAAGAAGAGGACGAGATAGAGGACAGGGGAGTACCACTACAAATGGTCAATACCCAGCAATAGCGGAAACAATCTTTTCTCTATCAATCTCTTTTGTTCATCATCTCTTTTCGATTCTTTAATGGTTCCTGGCAGTTCCAGGAAGAAGCTTTGATATATTTACATGGGACACAAACTCCAGACGGGTCAGAATTGTTTATTTGAATGAATTGTTGGCTTTGGTTGCTATGGTTGATAGGTATATTTTGGTTGTTTAAACTAAATTTTTTTGGATTGCATCCATATATCTGTTATTCTATTGGGTCCAAAAATATTTTACGAATGGTTAAGTTATCCCTTCGAACTAACCAATACCCTGTATACTTCATAGTTCTAGTAACCCGAGTATCTTGATTCGTTCTTGTATCCATTATTGATATTCTGATTTGGGAAGCCAAATGCAGAATAGATACCCAGTTTGATTTGGAAACTGTCTCTCTGTCATTGTATATCCTTTGTTGTCTCCCTACTTTCAAATTTCGGAGACGAAATTTTCTAAGGGGGGAATCTGTAACATTCCCGAATATTTACCAAGTTTAGTTTGACACTTAATTTAAATTTTGGAATTAAATTATGAAATTATTGGTAAAATAATATTAAATTTCCAGAACAAATAAAAATATGTACTTTAAATAGAATTTTATATTGAAATTATTGGTAAAATAGTATAAGTATTTATTAATTTGAATTTGATTAGAATACTCTAAGTTTTGAGATGAATAAAATTGTTTTCTAATTTTAATATATGATATATTGGAAAGTCATATTTTTAAATTAATATAGTAAGAGTTGTTTAAAACTAAATTTCATATTATTTAAAATACATATCTCTTGAAAATCAATAAGGATTAAATTAAGAAGTTTACATACCTTCTTTTAAATTAGTTTGAACTAAATTGTAAATATAATATGATGTTAAACACGGTTAAACAAAAGATTTAAAATGCTTTTTTTTATGTACTTTAAAACGAATATAGTTGATAAATAAATATAAAGCTTTGATAAGGATGTATATTTTGAAGGTATAAAATGTTAATATATTGAAATTTAATTGGACTTAAAGAAAATTTTATATTTGAAACAAAAGTATAATAAGTATGATTACTTAATTTTAAGATGAAAATTTTAAAATAAGTAGTTGTTAACAAGTTTAATATCTTAAGTTTAAAAATATAAATGTATTGAAAATAAAAATTGTATTTACTAACTTATAAATATTTGTTAGCAATGTATAATTTAATTTCAAACCATTTTTTTTCATTAATTTGTATAAGTATAAATAATACATAAGAAAGTATTAAATAGTTGTTTTTAACATTTAAAGCATAATAAGTATAATTTGAGAACATACATATGTGAATATAAAGCAATTTATAAAATGATAGGGTTAAAACAAAATTTATAATTAAATTTAACAAAAGGATTTAAACATAAAAAGTTTATATTTTAACAAGTGTAAGAATATGAATATAAGAAACTAACAAATGTAAACATAAAGACAAGTGGCTTTTAGTCCTCTCTTAAATTTTTTTTTTTTTACATGTATTACAAAAATATATAAATTAATGGATAATGAAAAGAGGAAAACTTTCCTCTTCTCATTTTTGTTTCAGGAATTCAAAACTGAAACCTACAAATTGAAAAAAGAAAAATTTCTCAAATCAAATACCTGAGAATTTATAACCAGGAAAAAAATGAAAACGATGAAACCTAAGAACAAAGAAATGAAAATGCAAACTACAACCTGATTTGGGGTAAAATAAAGGCAAAGATTCATACTATAAAAAGCTCTCAACCTGATCAAGAAGAAGCTCAAATCAAAAGTATTTCAAAACCTGAAACCTGGAATTTAAAAGCAACTTCAAACCTATAAGTTCAAATTTAAAGAGCATGCAAGTTTAAGGCAATGCAGGGATTAAGCTTCAGAATCAAGATCAATAAACAAAATTTAGAGTAGCAGATCAGTAAAGGAACAGATTCAAGTTTACAATGTACACCAGGATCCAGATCAGGTTCACTGTCTCTGTTCCTCTCTGTTTTCTTCCTACCAAGGTGAGTAAACTTTATTTAAAAACAGGTTAAAAACTTGAATCTAAAATGTAATGCAAGTATTTTTGTTGGCATAAATATTAGATTGGAATGCATGCTATATATTTGCATCTGTCTGTGTGTATATGTTCCTCTGTGTGTTTTAGGAATCATACTTTCATGACAAAACGAATTCATTTCTTTCTATTGGATTGATTTTAGACCAGAGTATTTAAAAGAAAAAGTACTATAACATGTTGATGTAAATTCTAAAAGTGATTTCAGGAATGTATGTCAGGTGTTTATTCCAAGATTTATAAATGACAGTAAACTCATCATAAATCAGAAAATTCGAGTATTTCAGTTTTACATTCTGATTATATAATTGTGTTCGTAGTACAAAATAATGATTTTAGGTGAAGGAATTATGATTTTTAAGTTTATAAATGATGAGAAGTCGCGAATTGAACTGGAAACTTGTTTTGGTCAAATTCCGTTGATCAATGACGAATTTGATGACGTGATTGCTAGTGAAGGGGATGGTGTAGTGGGAATCATCAGAAAATTAACCGGAGAATTTATAATTCGTCGTGGCGAACGTTTGACCATGCAGTAGGGTTTAAACTTTTGGTTTGGTCGATGATGTTACTTGAATTCGTGTATTATTGTAACGACCCAGAATTTCTGTCATTTGAAATTCGTATATTTAATTGATTTTAAATATTAACAAGAAAAATTTGTAAGCCGAATAAATTTTATTTCGAATATCTAGATTTAATTGGAAAATTAAATTGGTAATTTAATATTTGAAATTAAAAAAAATAATTGGAAATTGAGTTTAATGTGATTAAAATTGATTTGTAAAGTTGTATTAAATCATATTTGAATTAGAATGATGTTAGAGAACTTTTAAGATTGAATTGAAAGTTAATTTGTGGAAATTGAATATTTTAATATTTAATTGACGAGTAAAAATAGTCATTTTTCAAACAGTCTCGGATTTCGACGAAACCAGTTTCATTGGATCTGTAATGTTAAATTATTGTAAGATTTCAAATTTCGTGTCAATCGGATTTACGGTTTGTCCGAGGCAAGCTAAAACGCACTAAATCGGTTTAAGTGAATTTTAAATTTAAATAGTCGATTTGAAAACCTATCTTTCAAATATGATTGAACTGGCTCCCTATATATATTCCATTGTGTTTGGAATGGGGGTAAAACATTATAAACGCCAGGCGGCATACTTCGTTTAGAGTTCGGAAATTTTTCGGATGAATAGTGCACGATTATTTTCTATATAAGGCCTCCATATTTCATTATTTTCACAAAACCCTAATTATCTAGGGCTAACCGCCACAAAGAATTTCAATGGTCATAATTTCAATTCGTTTCTCCTCTATTATCATTCAATCCATCCAATATTATCAAAAAATTGTAACCTACAAACTTGTAGAGGGTGGTGAGTACTTCATATCCAACGGCTATATCGATTTTTATTGAGCCGATCGACGGCGATTTGATCGTGAAGGTCCGAACTTCATGCACGTTTTTTGAGGGGAGGGAGCTGTCGAGCTTCGTGTCATTTGGGCCATGGGTGAGTCTCAGATAGGCGCACGCATCGAGGGTTTTTGATCGACTTCCGGTCCTCGTAGGATGGTGCGACATCGATGGAATGGCCGCGTGATTTGGGTTTTGGTTTCCTGGGAGCGACGTTGAGGGAAGAAGGGCAAGAGCGGCCCTGATCTGCAATTCAAAAATGTGTAGCTCAGATGCAGTTTGAGGTTAAATAAAAATAAAATTAAAAAGAAAATTGTAAATTGATTTATATTAAATCGTATAAACATTAATACTATGTAACTCTTTCATACGAGGTCCGTTTCGCACGAAACGAATTGCGTTGGGTTCGTACGGACGGTACTACGCGATGGAGATGGATGGGGATTGATTGGAGCTAGTGAGAATTTTGGGTAAAATTAAACACATGTTTAATTTTATTCAGAATAAAACGCTGAAACCGCTATTGGAAGCAGGGTGAGAACTTCTCGCTCAATCGAATTTGTTTCGATTTAAATTTAAAATAGTTAAATTTAAAATGCTTGATTGTATGCTTGGATGATAAATTGCTATCTGTTGTATTGAAAATAGACCTATACGCCACATATTAAGCAGAGGTTATTATATTAAACACATATACCGCGATATTCCACCTTGAAGTGGAATTGGTATTATATATGCACTTAGAGTTGATTTCCCGCATTATATAACGGATGAGACCCTATTGCGCCACATAATAGCGAATGATATTTTATATAAACACATGTACCGTGATATTCCGTCTTGAAACGGGATTGGTATTGTGCTAACATCTGTGGATGAAGGGAAACAGGTTGGAGGGATCCAACTGGATTCTTCAAATAATTGAATTTGTTTCAATATTTTATGTTGATTATTTATAATCTATGTGTGATTATCATTGTGATTGAAATCGCTGAAGGCTAAAATTTAGTTGAATATAATTTTGGTATCGTTAGATACCGGAAATAAATAAAATTTGATTTTTAAAAGTTCAAGTTGAAAGTTTATAATAAAATTTATTTTTCAGAATTGGATAAATTTAAAAGAAGGAATTCTAAAATAATAAAGTTTTATTTTTAATCTTATTGAATAAAATTGCAAAATATGGGAAAAGCTTTAACAAATGGATTTCAGGTAATATTATTCAAAGGTTGAAGAATTTATTCAAAATATGGATTTTAAAGAGTTTGAAAAATAAAGAAATTTATTTTCTTTAAAAGGGATTTATCTTTAAAAGGAAATAAAATTTGAAACCCATTTGGGAATTGATTTTTGGTGATTGAATTTCAATCTTTTGAAAATCCATTTGGAGATTTATTTGGTGTTTTGAAAAGGATTTGGAATAAATTTGAAAACTAATTTGGGGTTTAATAGAAATTGATTTCAATTTGAGATTTCAATGAAATTCACTTGGTGTTTAATTTCTTGGAAAAATCAATATGCAATTTGATTTGGTTGTTTTTGAAATCAATTGAAAAATTGAATTGTTGTTGAAAGTGAATATTTGAAATCGATTTGAAAATCGTATATTAGTGGATATTTGGAAATTTAGATTCACTATGGAATTTATAAAGAAAATGGAAATTTGTTTAAAAAAAATAAACATTGATTTATTTTTGAAGTGTGGAAATAAATTTACGGATTTGGAACGTAAATTTAAAGTAAATCGGTAAGGATTTATTTAATTGGTTCAAATGAACCATTTTGAAATAAAAGTGTGTTCTCCTTGAAAAGCCGAGTATGTTTTGAAAGTAGCCTTTGAATGTAAATTTTAAAGTTCTAAAAATGGTTTGTAAAAGGATATTTGTGAAGATAGTATTTTTGTAAATTGTTTGTAAATCTTTAGAGTAAAGATTTATTTAAGTTAATTTTTAGAAGTGGATGTTTTAAAAGATTTAATTTATATTTGTTTTAGACAATAGTTATTTAAAACGATTATACTCTATTTACTGATTTTATTTTAAAAATTAGTTGGAATTGAAGTTTTGTACGAGATGATAGTATAATATCTTCATAACTAATATTTAAAATAAAGTGTCTAAAAATAGTTTTACTTTAAAATATTTCCAAGTATATATTTGGATAAATGATTTAATTTTTTTTTAAGTATTCAAACTCGGCAGATTTTTCAGTGGAAATAAATGATTTCGGGAATATTATTCCGCGAGTGAAAAATGATTTGAGATTCGTTTTCAAAAGATTGAAAGGTAATTTGAAATTGGTTTTTAAATGGTTGAAGTGTGAAAATATATCTTGTGAAGATGTTTTGAAAATAAATAATTGTTAAAATTATTTAAATTTGGAAATTGTTGTGAATGTTGATTGATAGTTAAATAACCGACTATCAATATTGCCTTTGAATGGCGTTTGAATTTCGATGCGACCAGGGGTCGGATTCCAAGTGGATATCCGGAAACCACATCGAACCTTTGTGATTGTGATAGATCTTTTATTTAAAAGATCAAAGTAGAAATTGTTGTAATTTGTTTGAAATCTGAATGAACGCTTATTTTTAAAAATAAGCGCTCGTTATTTGGATTAGCCGGGAGAAGACCTTTGTGTCATATAACCCATTCCGAATAATGATACGACAAAATGGGATTGCATTTGAAGACCGGTGACGAAGACCGTGTATTTGCAAGAATGATAGGATGACTTATCGATTGTCTCTGCACTAAGTTGCTCCGGTATAGAGATTCCCTAAGTGATGGGATGTCCGATCGGGATTGTGAATACCCGGATTTGCAAGGACTTCTTCGGAAGTGCCTTCGGTTCTGTTCGAACCCAGAACAGACTTGTATGGATTGTATGTCTTACATTACGTTTTGAGATGTAAAGCAGATTGCTTTCAAATACATTTTTGTTGGTGGCGGAGAATTTATTCTCTTAGCTTAACACCCTTCTCCGAGATGTACGAGCTCAGAGGTTATGTAGTTGAAGGCTATCAGTAATATATTCCCAACTTGGTAATGTGGCATGCTGAGTGCTGCTGATCATTTGTTGATCAAAGCGTTGCTTTGTGAAAAGCGTAGCTTTGTGGACGAGACTCCGTCGAACCTCACAACCCAGTTATGGTCGAAACAGGAATCGTAGCAGCAAGGTTATTTGAGGGTAGCGCCCTCTAAGGGTATGTCATTTCCTTTTGGATTATGAGTGGTATCATGGTATGGAGCCCAGATACTTACTTTGAGGTTGCTGTAAACTTATTTCTTTGTGGTTGTTGGTTGAGAGGATCTGGGATAAAGGTTGCAAACGACCAGGGGATGGCATGCTCATGTGAGTGTTACCTATTACAGAGGTAACCCGGCCTTGTCTAGCAGAGATCCGGTTAGGATCCGGGGACGTCCCTCCAAAGGCGTTCCATTTTACTTGGGAAGTTCCTTTGCCCGATCATTTGTTGGAAATCCAAACAAAACAATACGAGCCTTGTACGGTTTTAGTTGTAGATCCTGCCATTTAATTTGGTAGCTATAGTGGGCATACTATAATGGTACGTATGCTGGCTAAGATTAGTATTATACTTTCAAAATGTTTTCTACACTATGCACTAATAATAATAAAAATCAAATGATTCTGCTTAGTAAGCATCTGTGACTATCATAAGGAGAAATTTCCTCCAATTCTGCATTTGCATTGTGTGTGTGGCAGGAGGCCTTATAGTAGTTTCATTTTCCAAAAGCATTGTGGATTCTTTTTATTTCTTTTTGTGAATAACTGTTTGAAGATCTCACACCAGTCCCATGACTGACCTGGAGTTTAACGTTCCCTTCCTAAACTCTGGGTGCCCATCAATTTCCACCCGGGCAGCCTAGAGTCAGGATATTTTGGAATTCAGGAGGTGCTGTGGAGCTCAAGAGGCGAGCTGGACGGCGAAATTTATCACTTGTATATGATATTATCTTTTCCACTGTGTATCCACTTGTAAGGACAAGTTCATATAATTGTCTAATTGTGTTGTGTTGTAAGCTGACTCTGATGATGTAATGTATAAAATGTACAGTTCTATTGATTTAAAGATATTCATTTATCTATTATATGTTGTTCCACTGCGATTGTGAGATTCTGATATTGTTTCTGTTGCTTCTTCTTTCTTCTTCTACCTCTTCTCCTTTAATCCTAACGGTTCGGTTTTTCCAGTATTCGACTGTGCGACATTCGATACAGTGGACGTATTGATGTCGATTTTCGTGAGTCGAAAATCTCGTTCCTTACATTTGGTATCAGAGCATTTTTTTAAGCGACAACCTTGGCTCTGTTGGGAATTACTCATTAGAGTTAGAGTCAGTAGTACTCTAGAATGAGTGTGAGTGTAATAATAGATATGAGCGTGTATTAGTTAGTGAATATAAAAATGTTTTGTATTGTGTTTGCTTACCCGTTGAGCTGTTTGTGAATTATGGTCAGCATGTGGGACGCCATATTATCGATAGGAATTTCTAAACACTTAAATGAGGCAAACCGACACGGTATTGTTTTAAAATAGGGTAAATGAAATAATTTTACCCAGACTATTTTGTAAATAAAAGGAATGATTTTTCAAAAATTATTATGGTTGCTTGGATGTTAGGAAGTGATAATATTAAACTATTATCATTGATTGTTGAATAAGAAATTGAAATTATAACTCAAAAATGTAAATTGTAAATGTGATTTATAATCTGAAATAAAATTCCAGAGAAGTGTTTTGAAAGCATTTGAAATTTGGAAAAATTTGGAAATTAACTTCCTTTTGGTTTGAAAATAATTTTCAAGGGTTTTGGAAAATTGTTTTGAAGAGAAGAAAGCACTAAACACTTTTCGGTCGTTGGAAAATAATTCCGATGATGATCGTGACATCATCGGTGTTTATTTTCGAGTTTCCATGAGAGGAATTGCTACCGAATTATAATTAAATGGAAGCTGTTTATGAAATTGAGTTTGGTTTAGGAAATTCAAAAGATAATTTGAATAGATTTCAGAAATAATTTTTGAAAGATTGAAAAGACTCTGGAATGTTATATAAAATGTTTATGGAATAATAAATAAGTTTGGATGACTTAGGAAATTCAGATTTAAACTGAAATTGACCTGAGTTAATTGGAATAAAGGTGAATTTTAGAAGTCTAATAGACTAAATGATTGGAATACAATTATTAAGTTGGAAAATAAATTGTGAATGAATAAATAAAATTTGCAATTGCAAGTGCAAGAAAATGAAATTGAATGTTGAAATTCATTTCGAATTTGTAAGTAAATAGAACGGGAATTGGAATTGAATTTGATTTGTGAAAAACAAAGTGAAGTGTTAAACTAAAATTAGTAAGTGTAGCTAATTGAAGAATGACTAAAGGGATAAGATTTAAAATGAATTGAATCCAATATTTTTTTTTATGAAAGTAAATTGTATTCATATAGAATTGGAAATCCAGCGTAATATATGTAAGTGAAACCTAATGATAAAATGGTTAAACAATTTTGTTAAGCAAAACGAAATATGAATTTGAATAAGTAACGAAATTTGACTTTGGTAAAAATAAATAGAATTTACTTTGGAATTGGGATCTGAATTGGATTTATAAGTGGAAATTTAAGTTAAGTTAAACAAATGATGTTTGAAATGGAATATAACTTAAGTAATGTTGAATGAAGTTGATTTTGGTATCGAAGTAAATTAATAAAGTGAAGTGATGAACATGAACTTGAGTTATGTAATGAACTTCAACTTTTGTGGTTAAATGAATTAGCAATTGAATTGAACTAATGAATTGAATATTAATCAATCGAATGTAAAAAAATTGATATAGAATAATGAATGTAAGTGTTAATTCATTAGAAGCTAATGAAGTTGAAGAAAATTGAATAATTGAAAGAAAAGCCAATTAGATATTAAACCAATTGGGGATTAAAAATGTTAAACCAGATTGAAGTTAGACAAAGTGAATATGAATTGTTGAATGTAAATTTAATAAATTTGGTTGTATTGAATATACATCGATTGTTATATGATTGTTAGTTGATTCTATATAATTCATTAAGTGTTAAGGAAATTGAATTGATAAATAGAAAGCTATGTAATTGAATTTGAATTAAAAGGGAACTAATGTGAATTGGTTGTAAGCAATTACAATTTGTATCGGAACCTTATAAAATGCTTATGGGAATTATTTTGATTGCATTGCTTATAAAAACTATGTGTTTTCTATTGAAAATTAGTGAAATGTAAATGAATTTCCTATATATATATGTCACTTACATGTTTAAATTGAGTAAGTATAGGTACCGGGGCTGTAGTTGGTTGGATTTGGTCATGCTAAAATGCTAATAAATAACTGCTTTGCTTAAAAATGCTAAAAATTTACGTCTACGCAATAAAAATAGAAAATATGAACTATTTTTCGACCGTGTGGGTCGATGTATATATATTTATATCTATTGTGATATTGCAAAAGCTCCTCCGTTAAGGGAGACTCTGCCAAAATTTTCCGTAAATTATGGGAGTTAGAAAAAATTTTGAAAATTTTTGTTAACGAAAAGTCAATTCTAAATTGAAATGAAAATGTATGATTTGAAAACTTAGTAAAGTTATTGTAGGAAGTTGAACTATGGATTTTAGAAAATTTAAAATGTGTAAATGAATTTGAAATTTAATTTGAGCAAACGGTTTTGAAAAGTTAATGGATTCTGTAACTTTTTCTTACTTGGCAATTTCGAGGACGAAATTCTTTTAAGGGGGACATTTGTAACGACCCAGAATTTCTGTCATTTGAAATTCGTATACTTATTTTATTTTAAATATTAACAAGTAAAATTTGTAAGCCGAATAAATTTTATTTCGAATATCTAGATTTAATTGGAAAACTAAATCGATAATTTAATATTTGAAATTAAAGAAATAATTGGAAATTGGGTTTAATGTGATTAAAATTGATTTGTAAAGTTGTATTAAATCATATTTGAATTATAATGATGTTAGAGAACTTTTAAGATTGAATTGAAAGTTAATTTGTGGAAATTGAATAATTTAATATTTAATTGACGAGTAAAAATAGTCATTTTTAAAATAGTCTCCGATTTTGACGAAACTAGTTTCATTGGATCCGTAATGTTAAATTATTGAAAGATTTCAAATTTCGTGTCAATCGGATTTACGGTTTGTCCGGGGCAAGCTAAAACGCACTGAAATCGGTTTAAGTGAATTTTAAATTTAAATAGTCGATTTGAAAACCTATCTTTCAAATTTGATCGAACTGGATCCCGATATATATTCCATAGCGTTCGGAATGGGGGTAAAACATTGTGAACGCCAGACGGCACGCTTCGTTTGGAGTTCGGAAAATTTTCGGATGAATAGTGCACGGTTATTTTCTATTTAAGGCCTCCATAGTTCATTATTTTCACAAAACCGTAATTATCTAGGGCTAGCCGCCACAAAGAATTTCAATGGCCATAATTTCAATTCTTTTCTCCTCTATTATCATTCAATCCATCCAATATTATCAAAAAATTGTCGATTACAAACTTGTAGAGGGTGGTGAGTACTTCATATCCAACGGCTATATCGATTTTTATTGAGCCGATCGACGGCGATTTGATCGTGAAGGTCCGAACTTCATGCACGTTTTTTGAGGGGAGGGAGCTGCCGAGCTTCATGTCATTTGGGCCATGGGTGAGTCTCGGATAGGCGCACGCATCGAGGGTTTTTGATCGACTTCCGGTCGTCGTAGGATGGTGCGACATCGATGGAATGGCCGCGTGATTTGGGTTTTGGTTTCCTGAGAGCGACGTTGAGGGAAGAAGGGCAAGAGCGGCCCTGATCTGCAATTCAAAAATGTGTAGCCCAGATGCAGTTTGAGGTTAAATAAAAATAAAATTAAAAAGAAAATTGTAAATTGATTTATATTAAATCGTATAAACTTTAAAACAATGTAACTCTTTCATACGAGGTCCGTTTCGCACGAAACGAATTGCGTTGGGTTCGTACGGACGGTACTACGCGATGGAGATGGATGGGGATTGATTGGAGCTAGTGAGAATTTTGGGTAAAATTAAACGCATGTTTAATTTTATTCGGAATAAAACGCTGAAACCGCTATTGGAAGCAGGGTGAGAACTTCTCGCTCAATCGAATTTGTTTCGATTTAAATTTAAAATAGTTAAATTTAAAATGCTTGATTGTATGCTTGGATGATAAATTGCTATCTGTTGTATTGAAAATAGACCTATACACCACATATTAAGCAGAGGTTATTATATTAAACACATATACCGCGATATTCCACCTTGAAGTGGAATTGGTATTATATATGTACTTGGAGTTGATTTCCCGCATTATATAACGGATGAGACCCTATTGCGCCACATAATAGCGAATGATATTTTATATAAACACATGTACCGTGATATTCCGTCTTGAAACGGGATTGGTATTGTGCTAACATCTGTAGATGCAGGGAAACAGGTTGGAGGGATCCAACTGGATTCTTCAAATAATTGAATTTGTTTCAATATTTTATGTTGATTATTTATAATCTATGTGTGATTATCATTGTGATTGAAATCGCTGAAGGCTAAAATTTAGCCGAATATAATTTTGGTATCGTTAGATACCGGAAATAAATAAAATTTGATTTTTAAAAGTTCAAGTTGAAAGTTTATAATAAAATTTATTTTTGAGAATTGGATAAATTTAAAAGAAGGAATTCTAAAATAATAAAGTTTTATTTTTAATCTTATTGAATAAAATTGCAAAATATGGGAAAAGCTTTAACAAATGGATTTCAGGTAATATTATTCAAAGGTTGAAGAATTTATTCAAAATATGGATTTTAAAGAGTTTGAAAAATAAAGAAATTTATTTTCTTTAAAAGGGATTTATCTTTAAAAGGAAATAAAATTTGAAACCCATTTGGGAATTGATTTTTGGTGATTGAATTTCAATCTTTTGAAAATCCATTTGGAGATTTATTTGGTGTTTTGAAAAGGATTTGGAATAAATTTGAAAACTAATTTGGGGTTTAATAGAAATTGATTTCAATTTGAGATTTCAATGAAATTCACTTGGTGTTTAATTTCTTGGAAAAATCAATATGCAATTTGATTTGGTTGTTTTTGAAATCAATTGAAAAATTGAATTGTTGTTGAAAGTGAATATTTGAAATCGATTTGAAAATCGTATATTAGTGGATATTTGGAAATTTAGATTCACTATGGAATTTATAAAGAAAATGGAAATTTGTTTAAAAAAAATAAACATTGATTTATTTTTGAAGTGTGGAAATAAATTTACGGATTTGGAACGTAAATTTAAAGTAAATCGATAAGGATTTATTTAATTGGTTCAAATGAACCATTTTGAAATAAAAGTGTGTTCTCCTTGAAAAGCCGAGTATGTTTTGAAAGTAGCCTTTGAATGTAAATTTTAAAGTTCTAAAAATGGTTTGTAAAAGGATATTTGTGAAGAAAGTATTTTTGTAAATTGTTTCTAAATCTTTAGAGTAATGATTTATTTAAGTTAATTTTTAGAAGTGACTGTTTTAAATGATTTAATTGATATTTGTTTTAGAAAATAGTTATTCAAAACGATTATACTCTATTTACTGATTTTATTTTAAAACTTTGTTGGACTTGAAGTTTTATACGAGATGATAGTCTAATGGATTGGGATTGATTGGAGCTAGTGATAATTTTGGATAAAATTAAACGCACGTTTAATTTTATTCGGAATAAAACGCTGAAACCGCTATTGGAAGCAAGGTGAGAACTTCTCACTCAATCGAATTTGTTTCAATTCAAATTTTAGATAGTTAAATTTAAAATGCTTGATTGTATGCTTGGATGATAAATTGCTATCTGTTGTATTGAAAATAGACCCTACACGCCGCATATTAAGCGGAGGTTATTATATTAAACACATATACCGCGATATTCCACCTTGAAGTGGAATTGGTATTATATATGTACTTGGTGTTGATTTCCCGCATTGTGTAGCAGATGAGACCCTATTGTGCCGCATATTAGTGGATGATATTTTATATAAACCCATGTACCGCGATATCTCGTCTTGAATTGGGATTGGTATTGTGCTAACATCTGTGGATGCAGGGAAACAGGTTGGAGGGATCCAACTGGATTCCTCAAATAATTGAATTTGTTTCAATGTTATGTGTTGATTATTTATAATCTCTTTATGATTATCTTTGTGATTGAAATCGTTGAAGGCTAAATTTAGCCGAATATAATTTTGGTATCGTTAGATACCAGAAATAAATAAAATTTGATTTTTAAAAATTCAAGTTGAAAGTTTATAATAAAATTTATTTTTGAGAATTGGATAAATTTAAAAGAAGGAATTCTAAAGTAATAAAGTTTTATTTTTAACCTTATTGAATAAAATTTCAAAATATGGGAAAAGCTTTAACAAATGGATTTCGGGAAATATTATTCAAAGGTTGAAGAATTTATTCAAAATATGGATTTTAAGGAGTTTGAAAAATAAAGAAATTAATTTCTTTAAAAGAAATTTATTTTTAAAAGGAAATAAAATTTGAAACCCATTTGGGAATTGATTTTTGGTGATTGAATTTAAATCTTTTGAAAATCCATTTGGAGATTTATTTAGTGTTTTTAAAGAATTTGGAATAAATTTGAAAATTAATTTGGGGTTCAACAGAGATTGATTTCAATTTGAGATTTGAATGAAATTCACTTGGTGTTTAATTTCTTGGAAAAATCAATATGGAATTTGATTCAGTTGTTTTTGAAATCAATTGAAAAATTGAATTGTTGTTGAAAGTGAATATTTGAAATCATTTTGAAAATCGTATATTAATGGATATTTGGAAATTTAGATTCACCATGGAATTTATAAAGAAAAGGGAAATTTGTTTAAAAAAATAAACATTGATTTATTTTTGAAGTGTGGAAATAAATTTACGGATTTGGAACGTAAATTTAAAGTAAATCGGTAAGGATTTATTTAATTGGTTAAAATGAACCATTTTGAAATAAAAGTGTGTTCTCCTTGAAAAGCCGAGTATGTTTTGAAAGTAGCCTTTGAATGTAAATTTTAAAGTTCTAAAAATGGTTTGTAAAAGGATATTTGTGAAGAAAGTATTTTTGTAAATTGTTTCTAAATCTTTAGAGTAAAGATTTATTTAAGTTAATTTTTAGAAGTGACTGTTTTAAATGATTTAATAGATATTTGTTTTAGAAAATAGTTATTCAAAACGATTATACTCTATTTACTGATTTTATTTTAAAACTTTGTTGGACTTGAAGTTTTATACGAGATGATAGTATAATATCTTCATAACTAATATTTAAAATAAAGTGTCTAAAAATAGTTTTACTTTAAAATATTTCCAAGTACATATTTGGATAAATGATTTAATTTTTTTTAAGTATTCAAACTCGGCAGATTTTTTAGTGGAAATAAATGATTTCGGGAATCTTATTCCGCAAATGAAAAATGATTTGAAATTCGTTTTCAAAGGATTGAAAGGTAATTTGAAATTGGTTTTCAATTGGTTGAAGTGTGAAAATATAACTTGCGAAGATATTTTGAAATTAAATAATTGTGAAAATTATTTAAATCTGGAAATTATTGTGAATGTTGATTGGTAGTTAGATAACCGACTATCAATATTGCCTTTGAATGGCGTTTGAATTTCGATGCGACCAGGGGTCGGATTCCAAGTGGATATCCGGAAACCACATCGAACCTTTGTGATTGTGATAGATCTTTTATTTAAATGATCAAACTGGAAATTGTTGTAATTTGTTTGAAATCTGAACGAACACTTATTTTTAAAAATAAGCGCTCGTTATTCGGATTAGCCGGGAGAAGACCTTTGCGTCATATAACCCATTCCGTATAATGATACGACGAAATGGGATTTCATTTGAAGACCGGTGGTGAAGACTGGGTATTTGCAAGAATGATAGGATGACCTATCGATTGTCTCTGCACTAAGTTGCTCCGGTATAAAGATTCCCTAAGTGATGGGAAGTCCAATTGGGATTGTGAATACCCGGATTTGCAAGGACTTCTTCGGAAGTGCCTTCGGTTCTGTTTGAACCCAGAACAGACTTGTATGGATTGTATGTCTGACATGACATTTTGAGATGTAAAGCTGATTACTTTCAAATACATTCTGTTGGTGGCGGAGAATTTATTCTCTTAGCTTAACCCCCTTCTCTGAGACGTACGAGCTTAGAGGTTATGTAGTTGAAGGTTATCAGTAATATATTCCCAACTTGGTAATGTGGCATGCTGAGTGCTGCTGATCATTTGTTAATCAAAGCGTGGCTTTGTGAAAAGCGTAGCTTTGTGGACGAGACTTCGTCGAACCTCACAACCCGGTTATGGTCGAAACAAGAATCGCAGCAGCATGGTTATTTGAGGGTAGCGCCCTCTAAAGGTATGTCATTTCCTTCTGGATTATGAGTGGTATCATGGTGTGGAGCCCATATACTTACTTTGAGGTTGCTGCAAACTTATTGCTTTGTGGTTTTTGATTGAGAGGATCCTCGGATAAAGGTAGCAAACGACCAGGGGATGGCATGCTCGTGTCAGTAGTTACCTATTACAGAGGTAACCTGGCCTTGTCTAGCAAAGATCCAATTAGGATCCGGGGACGTCCCTTCAGAGGCGTTCCATTTTAATTGAGAAGTTCCTTTGCCCGACCATTTGTTGGAAATCCAAACAAAACAATACGAGCCTTGTACGATTTTAGTTGTAGAACCTGCCATTTAATATGGTAGCTATAATGGGCATACTATAATGGTACGTATGCTGGCTAAGATTAATATTATACTTTAGAAATGTGTTCTACACTATGCACTAATAATAATAAAAATCAAATGATTCGGCGTAGTAAGCATCTTTGACTATCATAAGGAGAAATCTCCTCCAATTCTGTGTTTGCATTGTGTGTGTGGCGGGAGGCCTTATGGTAGTTTCATTTTCCAACAGCATCGCGGATTCTTTTTATTTCTTTGTGCAAATAACTGTTTTAAGATCTCACACCAGTCCCATGACTGACCTGGAGTTTATTGTTCCCTTCCTAAACTCTGGGTGCCCATCAATTTTCACATGGGCAGCCTAGAGTCAGGTTATCAGGATATTCTGGAATTCAGGAGGTGCTGTGGTGCTCAAGAGGCGAGCTGGATGGCGAAACGTATCACTTGTATATGATATTATCTTTTCCGCCGTGTATCCACTTGTAAGGACAAGTTCATATAATTGTTCAGTTGTGTTGTGTTGTAAGTTGACTCTGATGATGTAATGTATAAAATGTACGGTTCTATTGATTTAAAGATATTCATTTATCTATTATATGTTGTTCCGCTGCGATTGTGAGATTCTGATATTGTTTCTGTTGCTTCTTCTTTCTTCTTCTACCTCTTCTTCTTTAACCCTAACGTTTCGGTTTTTCTGGCATTCGACTGTGCGGCATTCGATACAGTGGACGTGTTGATGTCGATTTTCGTGAGTCGAAAATCCCGTTCCTTACAATTATCGCGGTAATACTGGAGGTGATCGGACCAAGATAGGAGGATGCGGGGGGTCTTCGATGAGTTTGTGAATGAAGCGGCGTGTATGATCGTGGAAGAGATTGACGGCGATGATCGGGTTTTCTGATCTGGGTTGGTTCTTGGAAGTAGCGGATATGCTCGATTTTGATTTGGGGGAAATTTTGAATTTCTGGGTGTTTAGGAAGCTCGGGGGGACCGACGTCGACTTGGTGGTGAGTGGCGACTTGATCTGAGGTGGTCGGGGAAGTGGTACACGTGCATGCGTAATGGGATGCATCTGGGTTGTTTGGAATTTGGGTAAGTAGTTGGGGACTTGAGTTCGAGTACGAGAATTCGTGAATTGGCTCGGGAATGTCTCGAGTATTAGCAGTAATGACTCGAAGCAAGTGAGAGAGGAGGGAACTCGAAGTAAATCTCGAAGTATTCAAGCATCTGGCTCGGGTTATACTTTGAGGTAGAAGAGTTGATAAGCTTTGAATAAATTACTTTATAGCTTATTGAATTGAATCAGTTTTAAAGAATATTAATCAAATTCTTTTCAAGTAAATTTATTTACAAGGTTTTAAACAAATTTCCAAGGCTTATTTATAAAGGATTTAGTGTTTTAAAACTTATTAATATGACTTTGTAATAGTTTATCAAGATGATCAATTTAATTTCCAAAGTTTAATTTAATGTTATAATTAAGGAATGATCCACCAAGGATTTCTTAAATCAATGTTAAGCATTTAATGTAATTTATTTAAGGGATGTAATTAAAGTAAAAATAAAGATGAAAGGATTTATCTTTTAATTAATTAAATAATAATAGAATAATAATAATTGCTTAATGAAAGTAATTAAGGATTGATACTTGATGATAAAAGATTGATTTAATCAAGTATTTAAAGGTTAATTAATTTAAAGAATAATTAAATAATTTAAATAATAATAATTAAATAATGAATAATTAATTTATGTGATTAGTTAATTGAGGTAATTAATTTGAGAATAATCGATTAATTAAAGGTTAATTAATTAAAGAATTTAATTAAAGGCTAATTAATTATTAAGGTGGATTTATTTCAAATTTAGTAAGGTAACTAATTTAGGTAAATTAATTGCTAGTTAATTTATGGTTAATGATGACTAAGTGATTAAGAATAATCACTTATTACAACTAATTAAGGGTAATTAAATAATGTGATGAATTAATCAAAGGTTAATTAATTAATGAAGGTGATTAGGGGATGATTATTGATTAAGGGTTAATTAATTATTGTAATTCATTAAGGATATTTAATTAAATGGTTTGTAATTAATTAACATTAATTAACCAAGATTAGTGATTAATCTGATTTAAATTAATCAGATAATTAATTGATGGCTATTTGGATTGGATGATATAATTGGTTGATATCCCTGATATATGATGCTTTGCGTTATGAATTGTCCTGATTTGTGCTGTGATCTGTGATGTAATTTATTTTTGATGTGATTTATTTTCTACGATGAACTTATATTTTTCATCCATGATCTGTAAATAGAGATAAGCGTTATAGATTATACCGCTTATCAACATTGCTGTGTTTGAATTCCGTGATAATTGATGATGTTGCACTATTGTGTAAAAAAATCCCTAGACTACACTATACACACACAAATATGGATTGCACATGGAAATTGGTTAAGTCATAGATTTTTGAAAAAGTTTTTAAAAAATTGAATTTTGAATCCAAAATAGTTTTGAAATTTGAATTGAAAGCTTTTGGAAAGAAATAAGTTTCAAAAATAAAAGTTATTTTGGAATAACTTAATAAAGTTGTGAAATTTAAATAATTAGATTTGAATTTGAATTCAATATTTGAAATCGAATTCAATAATTTGGAATTATGGTTTAAAAGATTATGCAAGTTATAAAGGTGTTTTAACCATTTAAAAAGTATTGTTTTGGGAACTTAAATTTAAAACCCAAGTTTTAATTAAATGGCTTTAGCTTATGTAAATGTAATCGGCTTTAACTTATGTGAAAGATTATTAAACCTTGTTTTGAAATCGAAGAGAGTTTAAATGGTATATCTTTCATATAAAGATTTGAAATAGAATGGCTTTGAAAGTTATGAATGAATCTTTGGAAATTGTTTTAAAAGCTATAAAAATGAGTCTTTGATTTAAAGACCAGATGAAATTATCAAATTTGAAATAGAATTGTTCTGAAAGGCTACGAATAAATCTTTGATAAAGATTGGTGAACCTTGTTTTAAATTGAAAGGTTTTTTTTTTTAAAAGGTGAATCTTTTGCTTAAAAGATTTAAGTATGAGAATCGTTTAAACCATTGAAAGGTTTCTGGAGGTAAATATTTTTGTTTAAAAGATTTGTAAATGGTAATTCGTTTAAACCATTTGAAAGAAAAGTTTTTGGGTTTTAAAGTTGTGACTTAACTGAAATCTCATTATCCATATGATTCTAAATATTGCGCTCATTATTCGGTTTTGCCGGAAGAGGACCTTTGTGTCAGGTAACCCATTCCGAATAATGATACGACGATATGGATAGCATTTGAAGACCGGTGGTGAAGACCGCATATTTTCGAAAACGAAAGGATAACCCGTCGAATGTCTCTGCATCGACTGGTCCTCGGTATAGAGATTTGATCACCCTTTGTGATGGGGAGTCTGGACGTGATTAGGGATTATACGGATTTGCAAGGGCTTCTTCGGAAGTGCCTTCGGTTCTGTTTGAACCCGAAACAGACTTGTATGAATGTGTGTCTAACATTACACTTTGAGATGTAAAACCGGTTTCTATCAAATACGTATCTGTTTAGTGGCGGAGATTTATTCTCTTAGCTTAACATCCTTCTCTTAGACATACGAGCTCAGAGGTTATGTAGTTGATGGTTACTAGTGATACATTTCCAAATTTGGTAATGTGGCATACGAAGTGCTACTGATCATTTTTTGATCGAAGCATGGCTTTCGTGTAAAGCATAACTTTGTGGACAAGACTTCGTCGAACCTCACAACCTGGAATGGTCAAAACAGGAAGAATGCAGCAAGGTTGTTTGGGGGTAGCGCCCCCCGAGGGTATGTTCATTTCCTTTTGGATAGAGGTGGTATCATGGTATGGAGCCCAAATACTTAACCTATGTGGTTGCTGCAAATTTATTACTTTGTGGTTGTTGGTGAATCCCGGGATAAAGGTTGGTTACGACCGGGGGATGACATACTCGTGTCAGTAGTTAACTAGTTAGAGAGGTAACCCGGCCTTGTGTTGGCAGAGATCCAGTTAGGTTCTCGGGGAGTCCCTACAGAGGCGTACCCATGTGGCAATGGGAAGTTCCTTGGCCTGACCATTTGTTGGAAATTCAATCATCCAATACGCGCCTTGTACGGTTTTAGTTGTAGAACCTGCCATCTAACATGGTAGCTATAGTAGGCATACTATAACTGTATGTATGCTGGCTAAGATTAATATTATACTTTCGAAATGTTTTCCACTATGCACTAATAATAATATCAAAAAAGGATTTTGCGTAGCAAGCATTTTTGACTATCATAAGGAGAAATCTCCCCCAAGTGTGCGATTGCATGGTGTGTGTGCCGGAAGGCCTTATGGTAGTTTCATTTTCCAAAAAGCATTGCGGATTTCAAATTTAAATTCTTTTGTTTGTTTTTAAAGATAAAATGTTTTTTGTTTGCTCATACCAGTCCCATGACTGACCTGGAGTTTATTGTTCCCTTCCTAAACTCTGGGTGCCCATAATTCTCCACACGGGCAGTCTAGGGTTGGGTTTTTCAGATAGTAGATATCGATTCTTTGGAGATCTTGGATATTGGAGTCTTTGGATTCACGGACGAGACTTGCTTAGCTTGGTGCAACTTGATGGTGGTTCGAGCTATCTATGGAGATTGCTGATACTGGTGTTTCTTCTGAAGTTTCATGTTCTAGTTATTTCCGCTGCTAGTTCATTGGGTTTTCTGTTGTAGCATTGTATCTTATCTCTGATATTTGTTGGGTTGTGTATCATTGTTGTATATCATTCTGGATATTGTATTCTTTGGAGTTGTATATGATATTCATTTCACTTCCGCTGTGTTGTTATACTTAATGTGTTATAAGCTCCGGCACGACTCGAATTTCAACGTTTGAATCTGCGGCATTCAAGTACTAGTGGAGTACGGATGTCGATTTTCGGACGCTGGATTTTGGATCGTGACAGTAATGCCCAAATATATCTCTCAATCTCACATAATAAAGTATTATCAATTCCCAAAAATCAATAAAAGGTTTGGATTATACATGGTAATGCCCAATTAAAATTAATGATGAGTAGATCGTCTGCTTGAGTAGTATAGACCGTCTATTGGAATACTATAAGTCACCTACCTAGAACGGATGTGTCGTCTTTCTATAAATCACATAAAGATAAGATACAAATATTTACAGTATCCTACACCCAGTCTTAGGTAGGAATATTAATAGTATATGTCTATTTACCATACACACTAGAACCAGACAGGAGACTGATAACACGTCTGCCTTCTCTATGAGCCTCACTTATGTTTGTCTGACACTGCTCCTATAGTTATTAGTTACCTTCCACACAGTATCGTGATATTATACATCGCATATCATAAACATGCAGCAGAACTGCATTATGCATCGATCATGACCTACCACGATGACCCTATAGGTAATTGATTACTGGCTTAGGTGACACAAGGGGCAAATGCACACAACAATATATGCCATCACATGAGAAGAGGGCAACACATGACCAATATGTAAAATAGTGTCGCAGATCCAGGGTGCGACCACTACGATCAGGCAACTAGGGTGGATGTTGGCCAATCTGGTTCACTTCCAAAACAAAAAGGATGTTAGACAAGGTAGATTTGCTACCATATAGCTTGATAATATTTCCGACACAAGGCTATAAATATTGTTGTGACAAAGCTCGATAATATTGTCGAAACATGGCTATAAATGTTGCTGCCACACAGCTTGATAATATTACCAACACATGGAAATACATATGACTCACCACAGTAAGTCACCACAAATCCCCGTCACGTGAGTATCACCTACTTATAATGAATAACTGAATAAATATCACAATGGTGTCCCAAAACACTGTGTAATACTTAATTATTTAGTCACTACTTATAAACTACACTCAATCACCACAATGTTCTATATAACGAGTCCAAAGTATAATCGAAGAAATATTACTGAACGTCCCATCCCAAATGTTATTATAACTCCCTTTATTTAGATTTCTTTTTATAAAGAATTAGAAATCATCACAAAATCACATAGAAGGATGTCATCACCATATCAGATCACATTTAACTAACCTAAATAAATACGGTAAATCACTTATATAATCTCATTCGGTGTGTGTGTAATTAGGAATATGAAAAGTAGGATAAAATATATTAATTAAATCACACACGCATATTTATACAACCGAACAATTCAATATTTTATAATAAATTAATGACAACATATAATCTCGTATCTAATACTTAAAATAGAAAATAAATTAATATTCCATAATTAACCAGATAATCAATTAATATTTAATATAAGATTTAATTACTAAATCCATTACCAAATCCTTTTTTCAAATAAATTTATAAATCGCTGGTCAGGAATATAAGGTTTACTATTCAGCAATCGCTGGTCGGTAGTAATTGAACAGGTTTCCCTAGTTCAAAAAAAAAATTACTAAATCCATTACCAAATCCTTTTGTATAAATTTTCCAAAACCTCCAAAATCACTTTACACATCAAAAATAATTATAACAACAACTATTTCATAATTTTCTATAACTAAATAATACTTTAAAATAAATTTATAAATCTCCAAAATAATTCTTTTCCTCCCAAACCAGAATTTATAATTCAAACCCTTCACTATATACTCAAAATCTCAAATAGCTCTAATGGAAAATCAACAAATATTTCTTTAAATTCATTCCATAATCTTCTACATAAAATACTATTTCAAAATAAATTTGTAAGTTACAAAATATATATACTTTTTTCAAACCATAGAATACATTTCAACATCTTCTTACCATATACATTTTCTTACAATTTCAATAAATCAATTTCGAACTACTAAAAAATAACACACACACACTCGAAAAGGAATTTATATTGTAGTACTCTTAAAACCACTCAACAATATTTCAAGATTGGTTTACCTTCATAATAGGCTCCTATACTCAAAAAAACCCTTTCCGAGGAGATCTCTTAAATCCAATTTATTTAAAAACACACCATACAAGATATTTTTTTGAAATTATTATTAAAAACATTTTGATTATACAATATCATAAAATAAACAAATTCCATATACTTAATTACTTCCGAGAATCTCTAATTTCATTTTTGAAACAAACTTTTATTTCTAAAACAATTTCTATAAATCATTTTATTACACATTCACTTTTTATTTGTTTAAATATATACTTCAAATTAATTTTAAAATGCCAAAAATAACCCATTGAATCTTTTTTAAAACTAGAAAACCAATCAAGCATCCAAAAATACAAATCATGGAGCAAAATTCTTCAAAATCAACAACCAATCCTCAACATAAATTTTATTATGTGGCCGAGTCAAAATCCATCGAATTTTGGCCATCGATACACCGTACATGGAATTTAAACAAATCGCATAAAATAAAGTGCAACGAACAACATATCTTTTGCATTTTGGAAATCCAACGAACACAAAACACTATTACTAAACACCAAAATAACAACCAATATCACAACAATCAATCAGTTACCCCAAATCGATATTTTAAGCAAGCAATTCAATTAATAATGGGATAAGTATGTATATAGATAAGACAGGCAAAAATATCGATCTAGTTGTGAGTGATAAACATAACGAAACCTTAGCGATGACCTTACTGCCTCCTTCAGCCACATACCTGAATCCATTCCACATACCTGAATCCATTACTGTGGCTATGACCTAAACCTGGTAGCAGCCTCCATATATGCATTACAGCAGCCACCTATGCAAGAACTCCGTGGGTCGAAGCATCAAGCACGCCATATCCTACTATCACCATGTCACCTTTAATTTTTGATCGCATCCCCCTTTTGATCGGACCCACCCTATATGCCGTAGCATTAGGTCATGACTCCTCAACAACGCATGCGACCTAAATGCGGCTCTCCCTCCATGGGATGCGCCTACAGCCATATCGCCTACCACTAGGCACCAACATCATTGTGCAATGTCACATATTCATATATATGGACGCAATTTTTTTTTTGAATTGGGAAATTATGGCAAACGATGAAATAGGGGGTATGGGTTTTGGGCTTAAGGGTATGGGATGTGGGGTACTCTAGAATTTAGGAAAAAAGTAAATGGGCTAAAGAATTTTGTTTAGGGCCATAGATTAAAATTTTATTTAATTTTAATTAATTTCTTTTAAACTTTAATTTGATTACGTATAAATATATGTTATGGCCCAATTTATATTGATTTATACTCCATTCTTTAAATTATATGTCGATAAGTGGATAATTTTATTCAATTTCAGAAAATTTTCCAGAAAGGATTTATTAATTTATTTCAATTTATTAAATCAAATCTTATATTAAATAAAATTTGATTAACTAAACTTTATTTTAAAAATATAAATTATCAATATCAAATTTGAATAATTTTATTTTAATTAAATTTATCTATACAACGTAGAAAGCAGGGTTGTTGCAATCCTAGTAAAGTTAAACTATATGTTTTATTTTACTAATAAGATTCCACTAGTCTTTTATGTTTCGGTGAAACCTAAGTCAAAACATAGTAGTCTATCGACTTCACCCGTAGTGTTAGAACTCGTCCATCTTTGAATTTTGACATTGAGTTTGTTCAACAAATCATAGCACCATGGATGATAGATAACTCCTTATCAGTTGTATCGTATACAACTTCTAACCCTTTAGTACCTAATCCTAATCTCACTTTGACCTTGAGTTTGGTCAAGAAATCAAAATGAAATTATTCGTTCATATCTACTATATCGCGATGGCCTAAGTATAGCATATGTACCTTGAGTTTGCTTAACAAATACATATAATTGTCTTACCTCGTCTATTTAATGTATTAATAATACTATACATAACATCCCTAACTTGAGCTTGCTTAACAACTAAGGAGTATGCATGTAATTTATTAACATATATATAGTAGAGGACAACATTAATATTGAGTGATATCGACTTATGGAATAATTTAATTCTTATGAATTACTCACGTGTTTCAAGTGTCAAACGCATAGGAAATCACGGTATACGTACATTTAGATATGTATTTATTCTTGAAGTCTATTTAGGTTTCTTTAATATTCCACCCTTAGTTTATACATTCATATTATATAAGATTCATTATTATATAACTTTTTGATTTATATTACTTATATAATTGTCTTATGTATAACATTATTTAAATAAATCTTATTTAATTAATTTTGATTAATTAACATTTCGATCAATTTTATATTAATACAACATTTATATTCAACATTTATTATATACTATAACCTATGTAGTATAACACATATATCATATATATGTGTATATTCTTTAATTAGCTAACCTTTTAATTAATTTATTTAATCAATAATTAAATTATATTAATTTCAAAATTTAATTCATATACATACATGTATACTTATGTTATTTTAGACAATTTAAAACAACATAGCATATATCACAATATATAACACATATATATTTTTATTAATTAATTAACATATTTAATTAATTAATTTAATTTATCTTATTAATAAATTTTAAAAAAATTTGAAACTAATTTGAATTATTTTCAAACATTTTGAAAACTTTATTATATTATAACTTTTATAATATATGTATATCTTATTTTAAATTTAACTTTTAAATTTTAAATATTATATTTTTAATTTTCAAATTTTATTAAAAATTAGCTCAAGGCCCAATTCAAATTAGGCCTTTTCCTGTTATAGACAACCATTGGGATTACAAATTTACTCGGGCCAGGTTGACAGCCATGCATGGCAGATTACTTGATTTGTCAAACCCAATCCTAGATACTACCTTTCTAGACATCTTACTAGTTGGGCAATGAACTTAATTAGTTAATCCTAACATGACTAATTTAGATCGCATAGACTATTGGGCTCCAACACTATTTCGAAACCAGGCTAGCCCATAACGGAAGTTATGAGTGAATTTCAATGTTTTTTACCCATTGGATCTTTATTGAGTCTATGTAGTCTAATTTATTTAGAACGTTTCTTAATTTTATTTTAATAAAATCTTTTGTTTTTATTTAAATTTATAAAATGATATTGTACTATTTAATTATATTATATTAAATATGTAACTGTATCATATACACATGTTTAACTGTGTACATGTGTAACATATCAATCCGTTCAAGGTGTAACTTGTCCATGTATAGATGTTGGGATTTACATTATAACAGCTACGTTAGCTCATCTAATATGCAAATGTATTGTCCAAATGTGTACATATATACACACCCACTTTTACTTTATAAATAAAAATTACAATATATATGTACGTATGTATAAAATAAAATTTTATTAACATAATTTTTGTATAAATATGTAAATACACAAACATATAACGATAAAATATTAACAATATGTTTATATTTATAACTATAAACATACATATGTTAAATGATCTAGACAAAAAAATTTCTTGCAATGCCAAAATCAATACATGTGTGTATGTATATATATATATATATATATATATATATATATATATATATATATATATATATATATTAAATACTTATAATATATGCATACATATATATATTTGTGTGTGTGTGTGTCAATACATATAAAGACATAAAATAATTTATATTTAAATATATATGTGTGTGTGTGTGTGAGTCTGTGCGTATATATAACAACCTGGTCTTGTGCACGGCTTACGATATTTATTTTTTTATTAAAATCTAAATTTTAAATACATATATATATATATACATATTAATAAACTGTATTAAATTATTTAAAATTAATAAAAATATTATTTTTTTGAAATCAAATTTGAATTTAAAATTTTCAGTAAAATTTTATAATTTTTTTTATAGTTTTAAAATTTTCAGTAAAATTTTATAATTTTTTTTATAGTTTTAAAATTTATTTTATGATGTTATAATTTAAAACAATTTAAGATATATTTTTTATTTTTCGGTTTATATTTAAATATTAAAAAATGTTACTCATTTTTATTTCAGCCTAGAGTATAATATGAATTAATATAACTTTATAAAATATAAAACATATTTTTTACTATATATATGAATTTGCAAAAAAACTTACACGATTATCAGATTTAAATATTACTTAAAATAATATATAGATCAAAAAATATTTTCTTCCTGCTGAAATATTATGCCCATTAAATATTATATATAAAATCATATTTTCATATTTTACATATTAATGATGTAGTATTTAAAATTAAAATTATATTAAATTATTTAAACAATATAGAAAAGATTTTAATTCTAAGCCGTCTTGCACCAAGATACATATACATACAACCAATTAATATTATGATAATATATTTACATGTTGGAATCGTCACGTATCTAACTAACTAACTAATAGTGATAATGATAATGATAATGATAATGAACATCATAAATATAGTTAAATATTTGTAATCAAATTTGCCAAAGCCCTTAAGCACACTATGAAAGGATGATGTAAGCTCCTTGAAATGTTCCGATCCAAAGAGTGATGGTCTTTGAACCATTGACCACCAACAATCGAGTAACAGTTGAATGATTAGATTATAGCTTAGGAAATTAGGGAGATGGGAGCGGGAGTTCGGCCAGCAATGTATGGTGATGGAGGCTCCAAAAGATCGATATCAAATGATGGTAGAGATGCTTAAATAACGGAAGGAAAGGAGAGAATTTAGGACCTTGTCTTTTACTCAATCTCCTTCCATCTCAGCCATCCAAAATCAAGTCACTCTAGCCTATGTCATTGCCACTTATAACCCCTCATTATAGCTTTTTTGAGCCTATATTATGATTTATATTTAATAGAATATCCCAGTAAACATATTTTAGTCTATAAACTATATGCAATCAGTCCTTCATAGTAATTTGGCATTTATTATTCACATATTTAACATTTTAATATCAATATAACATTATAACATTGTCTAATATATCTTACTATATGTTCTATTTATTATTCACATATTAGGTGGTATGATATTATCGGTTGCCTATTGAAATCCAAATAAATAAATAAATAAATAAATAAATAGTGTTATGACAACTAATAGGCTGCTCAATTTAAATGTGCAAAGGCATAACATAAACACTTCCACCTCGTGTCAGTATATTTAATTTTGTACATAGTGCACTTACATTCTTCTCCACTTGTATTCACTTGAACTAGAACTTTAAGAGGCTCTCTTCCCAGGTCTCCTATAACTCGATTAAGACAATTTGCTAACTGAAATTACATGAATAAACTTTAAGAGGCTCTCTTCCCAGTTCAGTTTCAGGTAAGCCATACTTTTTTCTGTCTCAATGGACTTCAAGCAATAAAAGAACAAATAATACTAAACCAATATATTATAAAACTATATCCTGTACAACAGCCTACTCAACTATTATCAAAGTCACTAAACACAGACCAGAATATTCATTTGACTTACTTGAACTAATTTCTTTTACAACTATTGGATAACCGTGTCTTCTGCTCCTTTTATTTGCTAACTCAAATATCGTTCTCAAACTTCAGTCTAATTAAGTTCATCTATAATGAAGCGGTGTTTATGCCAGTTTTATTCTTTATATCAATCAGCCTTTATGATATTGCTATCTTATTAATCTCTTATTTGCTTAAATAGATGTCTGTGCTACTTATTCTCACTACTAAATATCAAACTCATCCACGTAATTGTAACAATGATCTAAATTATTGTAACAACGTTCTTAGCTCAATGCATACCTTTTTTAATGACCAAACCATTATGGGAACTTTTTTTCTTAGAAGTTAATGCAGATTCGACCGACTCGGTCAGTAGTGACCGCTTCCACTATTTGAATGCACAGTCCTATCAACAACTCGTTTAGACCTTAATTTTTGGTATTCTGAAAGCAAACCCATTTGGAAAAATTTTCCCATCAGTGCCTGGAGCAAACCCAAATTCAGATATTAATGCATTCCGGACTGCAGTCGAGGTAAGAGTATCTCGGATTCTAATTTGGATGCCAAGTAGTTTGTAGCTGAAATGTTCAAGAAAAAAAAATTTAACTATGGAGTTTAATCTAACCTGAAAATGGTACAAGTCACAAAACTTCGCAAAAAGGAAGCTGGCATCATAAGCTCATCTTTGTAACTATATATCACAAGTTGCAATCACACCATAGTGGCATTATGATGTCAGTTCTTTCATTATGATTTCTTCTTCCTGGCATGCTTGACACTGAACAAATATACCATGTGTTAATTAAGGTTTATACAATATTACTTTAGCTGAGTCATTGTTATATGAACTCATCTCTTACGTTTTGCAGGAATCATATTTTTGTCATGTTCACTACTTCTATATTAAATGACAGTTAGATTATAGCTGTCATTTCTATTTAAATTAATGCAATGTAAATTATCCACAAGGTTTCAAATCTTCAGCCATTGCCTTAAGTACAAGTTTATCTACAATTGACATTTGCATTCTACTGTATGTATGTGTGTATATGTACACACACACACAAAAAATCTTTCTTATTCAGAAATCAAGAAGCATATAATTTGAAAATAGAAGAAACCATAAACGATAGACCAAAAGAACTTACAGAGTTCGACAATAATAAAGCTGGCGTGAAAAGTTTAGTTGATGCAAGCATCAAAAAGTACCAAGAATCTTCATACATGCACCTGACGCTACCAAATCAGAGAGATTCGGTTAATATGAATCCTCAAATTTCGGTTAATGATCTTGAAGGAATCGACAACAAAAACATTTGAAAACAATTTGTTACTATAGTTACTGAAGTAGTAAAGTCGTTTTAGGTACTATATCATGGAATATCAGTAAATGTACTTGTTAGTATGATACAAGGAAACAAGAGGTTTCATGAACTCCATACTGATATGAAGGCTTAATACTTTTCAAAAGATTTAAATGATACGATCAGGTAAGCTTCCCATCGTCTTTTGTTTACATTATCTACTTCTGATTGGAGGGATACGCTTTGCATTATCTTCGATGGATCACTCAAACCTGAACAATAACCATCTGTTTTCAGGTAAAATGAAACATTTTTACGTTTGAGAATAATTATCTGTAAAACACAGAAAAATACCCGTGCTCTAACCCAAAAAATGATAATTATACTCTCAAAGTTCTATAGATGCCCAAAGTGAAGGTTGTACTTGTTTATCTTGTCTTATAATACAGGTATTTTCTATAATATAACACAGGCTCATTTTGCTCTTCAAATTTATCATCTGTAGTACTTCAAAACAGTCTCAAAAATACTTATATATTCCAATTTGTTAGTGGGAGGAAATGATAGGAGTATGAAAATCGCAATATTGTTGCAGTGACAACACACGAACTACTCTATCCGAAGCACTAGGACTCAACTTGAACCATCTAAAAAGCATAAACTCCATTACAACACAAAGTTTGATATGCCATTATTTTTCTCCATGTCCTGAACTAGAAATAACTTTGTTCGAGTAATGGGGTGGTTAGGCTTGGAAGACTGTTGTATATAGAGGTAGGTTGATGGCCAAGGAAGGATAGTGCAGTTTGTTTAAGGTGGTGGCAGAGGATGTTTGTAGTGAAGAGGCTTGTTGTGGTGTAAATAGCTGTGGATTTTATGGAAGTTCTATGGTCAAAAATGATGTTGTGGGTTGTGCTTTGGGTGGCCTCTGCCGTAGTGTGTGATGTATGGTGCAGTTGGAAATGGATGCTAGATGATGTATATGGGTATGGCAAAGTTGTGACAGAGAATGTGTGAAGCAAGCAGTAGCGGGTGATGGTTGAGTGGGATGGTACTTGATGGCAGAAGCTCGGTGGTGGAAGAGGATGATTGGTTAGTGATAGGGAACTACTGCTGTGATGTTGTATGGAGGTGATGAATGAAGTTGCTCGGGCAGTAGTGGAGTTAATGGAGAATGGATAGACAACAGTGAATTAGAGTGGTAGTTTTGTAGCAGGAAAGGGTGAAATTGCAGAGGGGTGGGGGAACAGAAGTACAGTGATTAACAAAAACAGTTTGTAATAGAGAATGGAAATGTGCACGGTGCACAGGTTTTTTTTTTGTAAATGCGAAAAAGGAAAATGCAATAGTAAAAAAAATGTAAATGCAGCTATAAATTTGTAAATGCAATTTGAAATGGATTTTTTTTCTTTTTGAATTGTATATGATTTTTTTTTTGAAATGCAATGTAAAATGAAAATAAATAACAACAAGCACACACACAAGATTGAAAACACACACAAATTTTTTTATAATAAAAATACAAACAAACACACAAAATAAAAACAATTAAAATCAAACAATACTGCTTACGCAACCATTAGCCGTGTAGGAAACTCTGCAGGTCAAATCCGTGCAAACCCACATCAACGCAGAACGGTTCCTTTGAATTGACGTTAAAACTAAATCTAAAACAATACTGCCTACGCAACCATTAGCCGCATCGCCTTTATCTCTCAGCCTAGAAACGATTACTGTCTATCCCTACTTTCTAGATCTAATATCGAGATCACGAAAAGAAAACTAGGGTTCATGGTTATCGCTCGCAATATGAATTACAACCATAAGTCTTCTCACCGTCAGCCGCACTAAATTATATCTCGATCCATTTCATATTTTTATTTGTATACCCACTTCTTATACACATGCCGTTAATTGACTAGAGGTTGCTGTCCTAACTCGATGTACATTTGATAAATTAGGAATAACAAACATTTCCTTCTCTGTAGAGAAATTAACAGCGAATTCCATAATAGCCCAGATGTTGTAAAAATTACCTAAGATCATCTATAACTCCATATCTATAATATCTAGTATCACATTCAAAAACGAACTATATTTTGCTTCCAATTGTCACATCTTTGGATTAGCCAGAGAACAACAGTCCTGTAGTTCGTATATATGTTTCACAGAACGTGAAACCCAATCATTAGAAAATTAAGTACCGTGTTATGTACCACCCATACTGTACTTATATACCATGCAAAACTTAAATAAAATCTCAACCTATTCCCAAGTAAAATGCGCAAAACTACTTTCTAAAAGGGAAAAAGAAGAGTACTAATTTCAAGTGGTTAAAAAGCCGTGTTAGGTATATATTGTGATGTAGAAACATCTTAAATTTATCCTTGCCGATTTCAGATGTAAACTGTTTTATACCTATTTCAGTCGAAGTATAATCAACGTCTTATTACAAAATTTAGTTTCTACGTAAATGACAACTCCAACCAAATACGGTATTCTTTTCAACTTCAAATAAGTGATTGTTATGTATAACTTTCTTGATATATATTATACTATAATTTCTAGATGCATGTGTATTTGATAGAGTATTCCTATTAACTGATATTGATAGCACAAATTAATTGAAGGAAAATAAATTTTTTAATAAACCACTTATACCCAAACCTATAACCTATTCATCAACATTGAGTGTTCTAGAAACCACTAATTACATATATCAATATATGATAAGCTTTCAATCGCACGGAAGGTTGAAAAATTATACGAAATTTGGACATGAAAACTAACCAAGGTCCAAACAAAAGGATCTGGAAACCTGCATCCATCCGCTCAAGCCGTTCTAACGTTGCCCTTCCCATTATTAGATACCAATGCGAGAAGTAGAGTAGAAATAGAGAGTTTGTGGAAGAAAATAAATAAAATATTTAGTTGGGAATTATAATAGAAAGAGATGGAGGCAACGAGAAAATTTTCATTAGAAAGATGGTCGGTGAACTTCGTTCATGAGAACAGTGGAAAAAATTGTGATTTATGAATGTGGGGTTAAGGTTTGACAGTTACATCCTCACGTTATTATTGTTGCATAAGAGAGCAATTTTGTAAATTCAAATCAAGCTATTCTCACAGCAAACTGCCTGCACTTTTACCAAATGTGCACATATCACAATTGTCACACCTCTCAACACACCTCCATATGCTACTATCTCCATCCACTGCTACTCATCTACCGTCAGTGCTTGCAACTATAAACAGACATCTGCCTAATCATCCCACATGAAATATACTAACCAATTACATAACCGCAACCATCATCCCCTGCCACCAACCATCATTCTTACAGTCCCTGCCACCAATCCACAAACCTCTGCCTCGACTACCCACTTCAAAATCCATCATTTAACATCAACTCACATTAACCATCCACCTACTTTCATTGCCTTGTACCCACTTTGCCTTCAATACAACTCCATTTGCCCCGACTGCCTTGCCTCTGCAATACAACACTCCCACGAACACTACTGCCACCATTCACATTTACCGAACACTTCTGGACCTGCCACCTCCTCTCCTTTACCCAGTACCAATACTACCCATCAACCTCCAATACACGTGAACCACCCTGAACCTCCACCACAAACTCGCTAATCTTCGAAATTCGCGCTTCAATCTAAACCGCAACTCCAAATCACTTCAATCGCCTCCTTCAAACATCCACTGCCCAGCGTTCATCGACCAAATCCCCTCGACCAACTCAGCAACATCCACCACCGAGATTTCCTACTGCCATCAATCGCGAACGAAATTTCCCTCCTTTCGAAAAACGAATCGCCTACTAAAGTTGGGAAATTGAGTCGAATTTTGGTTGCGGATTGATTGTTAATTTGAGATTTTAAGACGTACAAATTGATTATTGAGGACTATTATGTTTAGTATAAGACAATTGTAGATTGGAGTAGTTTATTTATTAGAAATAAAATGAAACGTGGTCAAACCGAATGACTAAAATACCCTCTGTCTTTGTCCAAATTAAACTTTGGAGCCAATTTTTCATTATTTTCCACCTAAATTTCATATTGCCATCAACATGTAGTTGCATCGGTTGACTTTAAAACCGATGCGACTAAAACTATTTGCATCGGTTGTTGGTGAGAACTGATGCAAATTTGATTTTTTTATTACCTACTTTCCACGTACCAATTGCATCGGTTATTAAGATAGAACTGATGCAAATAGTTCTATTTACATCAGTTTTTACTTCAACCGATGCAAATAAGGCGAAGCAATATGCACTTTTTGTACTAGTGCTATAAATGAATGTACTAGATTGTGGTTCGTCACATGTCTGTGTTCTAAATGTAGAATCATCACTATGCCATAAAGTGAATCAGATAACAATGATCACACGACATAAGCTATACTTTCTGTTATCCCACTTCTTCACACAACACATGGCAAAACCATTTATAGTCTGAAGAGCCATATAATCTTTCATTTGTTGTCTGAGTGGTCCATGAATTCCCTATGTACAAACTTGTTATTCAAACAACATTTTATATGTCGTTTGATTTAAGTTATCGGATTTTTTATTTTTGGCTCCAACTTTTCCTACTTAATTATTTCGTGGGCGCTATTTTTTCTATTCCCCCCTTAATTATTTTGTTCCCCCTTTATTATATCGTTCTGTTTCCCCCTTTATTATTTCGTTCCCCTTTTTATTTTTATTTAGGAGAAAATCGTTATCTTCTTCTTGTCGTTAACTTATGGTTTTATGAAATTGAATTCGTCTTCTTCTCGTCTTCTCATCTTTATGCAAACTGATGGTTGCGTGCTTTATTCATTATTTAGTGTTTTTCGATTAGGGCTATTGATGGTTGCGACTCCTTGTCGATTGTTCATCGATTGATTTTGGTATGACTTTTGCCCCTTTCTATTTATATTGTTCTCGAATCTGGTTATCCTGCCAATGATGAATTGGGTTATTTATATAAGAACTAATTTACTATATTTCCATATATATTTGAGATTTCTGCCCCTTTTGATTTTTTATTGATCTCGACTTGATTTTCCTTTTGATTTCTACCCCCATTCTGTTTTGTATTGATCTCGACTTGATTTGTCTATGATGATTTGGGTGTTTATGTGACAATGATCAAATTTGGCTGAAGTGCATTGGACGATGATGATTTGGTTTTCTTATATAGGATTTTATTTCCTAAATATGTGAATATTTGATTCGATTTGATTCTTGAATTTCTGATTTTTGTTTTTGTTTGATTTGGTTTTCTGATTCTTGAATTTCTACTTTGGTTTCCATTTGCTAACTTTATTGCTAGGTTGGACCTTGTTTTTCACTATGCCTTCTGATCATGTGCTCTTAACTTCATGTCGAAGTTAGTGGATTGCTATGTTGGACCTTGATGTTCAAGGAAGTGTTGACTGGAACTGCCTTGTTCAAGGTAGTGCACTTCAACACTTGATATGTCTTATTGTATATACTTGTACGTGTGTCCAGTTTCTCGAATCTTGTGTTGAATTACAGGTAGCAATGCCTATTGTTGTGAGTCTTGTTGGTCCTGCCTTGTTTTAGTTTGTATGAATGTTTATACTTGTGTTCATGTGTTCATATGCATATACTTATGTTCATATGTTCATGTGTGTGTTATAGGATACCAGTTTTGAGATATATGGGATTTCAGTGTTGCATATATACATACATACATGTATATACATATGTGTATATGTGTATATGTGATGTTACATCTTACTTCATTTCTGTATATGTGTGAAAAGTTTGTATAATTATACCGCAGTGCTTGTGTATGTATATCTTCACCCTTGTATGTGTGTTATGTTGTTTCAGTTATCACATATACTTGTATGTACTTGAGCTTGAACCATTTTGAGTATGTACATATACACATGTTTTTACATATGTGTATATATGTATATTACTTAAGGCTTGTTGTTGGTCGAATCTCTAAACATGTATTGCATATATACATGTATATATGTATATTAGTGTGCCAATTACATAACACTTCATTTCTATTTTGCTGGTTCATTTATGATCTGGCATGGTCTTGTGCCTTGAACTGATTCATTTCTGCACTTGAACTGATTCATTTACGATCTAGTTTTATGCCATGAGCCTGGACCATGTGCATTGAATTTTTCATGTCTCCATATGTTATATATATATATATATATATATATATATATATATATATGCATGCACATACATGTATCCATGCATATACATACATGTATACATGTATATATGTGTAAAATCCCTTGACTAGATTTTAAACAGCTTTGAGCTGCTTTTGAATTGTTCATGTGTTCATGTGTATATGTATATACATATGTGCTTTGAGATGATTTTGAATTGCTTTGAGCTACTTTTGAATTGTTCATGGGTTCATATGTTTAATTTTTGATGCATTTTGAGTTGATACTTGAATGGATTTTTCTTTGATTGCTTTCCCTGAACCTAGAATGCATTTTGATACATGTACACATCCTTTTGTATGCATTTTGGTTTATACGTATATACATGTATACATTCAAGATTTATACATATACACATGTATGCATTTTTCTTTGAATGGTTTATATATAAATATACATGTATCAATTTCAGGCCATTCAAGTATCAAAGCAATCAGAGATTTATACATGTATATATGCTTTGATACCAAAATGTATTTTTCTTTGATTGCTTTCTCTGAACCTTGAATGTATATATCCTTGCCTTCCTTGAACCTTGAATGGCCTGAAATTGATACTTGAATAACCTGAACCTTGAATGGTTATTACTGTTATATGCAGTCGTCTTGCTTGTTACTTCCATGTATACACACACATAAATATGTATTATATGTGTGTGAAATGTTGCCATGATTTCCTTGTTTTGTCTGGTTTATACATGTGCACTTCAGCTTTGTTCATGCTGCTTCAATATGCACTATGCTTAAATTGTTTTGAGATTTCGTGCCTTGTATTCATTATGTACTCTTGTGTTTTTCGAATCAATGAAACCAGTTTTATGATATGCCACCTGAGTTAAGCCCGAGGAGGCTTGGGCTTGACCTTGTGCACATTTGCACTGTGTTGAGCCTTCTGGCTTGACCTTTGCAATAGTCCGTGAGATTTAATTGATGTTCGGCTTTATGATAGTCATAGTTATACATTGTGCATATCATAAGTTGTTTGTGCACATATATATTTGTACGGCACATATATATTTGTACGGCCATGTCTAAAACACGAAGAGAAAACAAACCTATAAACTGAGGCAATATTAATATTCTAATTTAATTTAATTTTTGCAATTTAGGTTTGTTTCATTTTCCATTTTACTGCATTGTTTATTTGACAGGTATAAAATATGGCTGGACACAAGCTGGAGCAAGCAAATGAAGATCAATATCATAAATAAACTCGAGTGAGTGCTAGTAAAAAAATGTTATATATAAGAGTGTAGAGAAAAGTTGTATATATGAGAGTGATAGTGAAAGTCGTATTGTATTTGAAAATGTAAGAATAGTGAAAGTTGTATTGTATTTGAAAATGTAAATATATTGAAAGTTGTAATGTATTTGAATTTGATTTGGAATAAATTATTAATTTAAATAAAATTGTGATTCATTATTTCATTTTTGCAAATGTAACAAAAGTGTAATTGATATGCATATCAGTCAATATTTATAAGTTGTCTTATAGAAAATTCTAGATATGATACTATAACATCAAACAACATATGGTTTTTTCTTTTGATGTGTTGGTGCACATTAGACGACGGGGCATATCTGTGGTCTGATGTGTAATGAGACAGCACGAAAATAGATGACAAATAGACCATAGATAGATATGCAATCAGACAACGGAGCATATTTGTCGTCTGATGTGTTTTATCCCATAGTGCACTCACATAGAAGTCAAACAACCTTCTAAAAAAATTCACACTTTTTAATATGTCTTTTGCATCTACTTTTTCATACATTTCTGCAACACATAACTTCAAAATTTGAAATTTATACGTTGGATCAAACACGCATGTAACAAGTAAATTTTTATTCATGTTACTTATGCTTCCCCAATATTTGTCAAACTTAACTTTCATATTATATGCCATTTTTCCAAGATAAGGATTTGTTTCTGCAATCAATACTCGAAGTTCTTCTTGAATTAGCTCGATAAGACAATCATTTGAGGCAATAGATAAAGTTTTTCTAAATTTTAAAGTATTATCATAAAATACTTTAAGAATTTAACAAATAATTAAGCATTTTTCCAATCTATAGAACTCGAAGGATGAATTTTGTTATCGAAGTAGACATAAAAATACAATCATTTTCTTTCATATCATCGAAAACCCTTGTGTATTTCAAGGCCGCTTCCAACATCAAATACATTGAATTCCACATAATGGGTACGTCTAAAACAAGCGTAGATTTATTTTCAATTCCCAAACTTGAACACATCTGTCTGAATTTAGTAAATCGTGCAGGAGATGATCTCACAAATCTAACTGCAGTACGAATTCCAACTATGGTACTACTAATTTCTTTTAGCCCATTATGAATGATTAAATTGGTTATATGAGCACAACAATGTATAATGAATTCACCATTCAAAACACAACCACTATTATAATCATTTAGTTTGTTTTTCACAAAATTAGTTGCCACTTCATTCGCACTAGCATTATCAATCGTGATCGACACTATTCTTTTGAGTTTCCATTTTTTGATGCATTAGACAAATTTTCACCTTATGGCTAGTAATCACACAAAAATTTATAACCCTTTTATGTAAATTCCAATTTCTATCGATAAAGCGTGCGGTTAAAACCATATAATTCACATTTTGAATAAAAGTCAATGTATCGATAGTTAGACGAAAACCATGCAATGATTCAGAGAACATCTTTTTAAGAGAATCTATTGAGTCCCAATATTTTTTTTTTAAACTTACTATATAAACTCAACCAAAAGCGGTCAACATGCCTGATAGGTAACCAATACTAAAAACCAAAAGGAAATACCACCAAAAAACCCAGAACATAGGATAAAACGAAGCAACCAAAAAGGAACCAATATATACTAACGAGAAGCAGAGGCAAAAACTCTGGCCTAGCCACTCTGCTCACCCAATGAGCTACTATAAACCACCGCCCATCCAACATCGTACTCGAGCTCTGGCAAGGCCACCGCCCTACTACGATGTTGAGGGTCCAACCATCAAAGAAAAGCAAGCTCATCCGCCGCCCCTCCAAGATAACCGGAAGAAACGGCCAATACCACCAAAGCTGAAAGACCGACAGAATGAAGAGGATAAAGACTTCCTAGAAGCAAACTCCAAACAGCATATGATAATCAAGAAAAGAATCACCCCAGATAATCAAGAGCCTGAAAGCAATAATCACACTGTTAGAAAAATGGGGGGGAGGGGAATGATGAGGGAAGACGGACCGGGAGGGGTCTACTAAGCCAGAATTAGCAGTCCCCATATCGGCAATCATCCTATACCTGCTCTATTAGAAGATTGAGAGCAGTTTATAGATAATAGGTTCACTAAGGGACCAGAGCGAGCACTGGCCGAACCTCTGAAGGGTCGGCCCCGAAAAGCTAAAAAAACATCATCTCTTACCCGCCGAACAACGGAAAGAGGATCCATTGGAACTTCTTCAAAGATAGCCTTATTCCGCGCACACCAGACATGCCAACAGATCAGACAAGAAATCAAACGAAAGATGATAGAGCGAAGAGATTTCCCAGTGCAATCAACCCACCAAGAAGTCAGCAAATCATTTGGCGAGGAGATGATGCCACGAACTCCCAAAAAATTACCGAAAAAATTCCAGGTGGAACTAGCACACCATCCACCGAAAATCAAATGATTAATCGATTCAGTTTCCCCGTTGCCACAATATAATTGAAGCACATCCCTACAAATTATTCTACATGAAGGAACTTCAAAACTAGGACACAATTGCTAACAAACTTCGAGAAAACCTTCACCCTCCACAAAACTAAAAGGGAGTTCATCAATAGTTACCATTCGAGCTAGTGCTTTTCCACATTCCTCTTTGTTAAACGACCATGTGGTAAGATCGCAACTACTTTCACTATCAGTATTTTTTCCACAAGCTAAATTTTTTGTCCCTTATCACTATCACGTGGAATTGACCTATAGGATTTTGTTATATGATAATTCAAATGTGTAGTGCCAATCTAGAATCGCATGCAAATTATTCACCATAGTAGTTGCAAACACATTTGTGAACATTTTTTTTTTCTAAAATTAGCATATCATAAATAAACTCAACCAAAAGCTTTCATTGTGAACACATTTGTGAACATTTGGATTAATATCCTTAGTAAAATGTTTTCATACCGGACAAGGCTTCCTAGAAGAAGGCTTACGATTCGGGTGTAGGGGCGGTTTTCCAGCATGGATGTTTTAGTCGTCGATTTCCACATCATCCGCTTCTTCCACATACTCATCATCATCCCATGTTTCTCTAGATGATCTATCTATTTGCACCTATTATACAATTGAAAAATATATCGATTGATGATTTTGGTTGCATATATGTCTAATTGATACATGATATACAATTAAGAAATAACTAATGCACTACTTTACAATGGATATAATGTAAAACACGTATAAACATTAGGTCAGTATGATACAACTATTTGTAAAAAAAAATCAAAAGTTTAGGCTGTTCAACATATGAAATCTAGAATTAAGCTAACAAATTCATGAATTTCATAACACTGATACATAAAATTGTAAGTTCATATAAAACAGATATTTAAAACTTAAAAATTATAAGCTGGTATATGAAATTGATATAAACAGAACTGTAAAATTGTAAGTTGATATAAAATTGTACATATATTTTCTACATTATTTAGCTTGACTAGTGTCTAGTGATCAAACTATATGATAAAGTGTCTAGTGATCATACTATATCATTTACATTCATAATATATAAAAGGAATGTTGTATAGATTATTTCTTTTCTATCATGTATTTTTTTTAGCAAGTGATCTTGTGTAGCTTATAGTTGTATACAGCTTTATATGGAAACTATTCAGGACCTTCTTTATCCAGAAAATGACATAATTTGAAAAATAATATATTATATATCACCTTATTACTGATATAATAGTATATTATATATTGAATTGCTGATATATCAAATAACAATATATTATATATCAACTTAACCATCAATATTTCCACAAGCAGCAGCAAAATGCATGCATATAATCAAAAAAACTACTATAGTAACAAAAAGAAGCATATAATCTTAATCGGTCAGTACAATGCATGCATATTATATATCTTAACCACCAGTACAAACTTATTGCAGAACAAAGAAGCATATAATCACAAAATTTCAGGTAAGGCATATAGAAAATGCATTCACTAGCATTATTTATTGAAATATACATCAAAATATAGCTGGATTCAACCAAGTATACAATAACCAAGTCTTTGATGGGACATTTTTTTGCTTGAGACCAGTACATGTACATGAAAACAAATCTGAAATCTTTAGTTTACAAGAAGGATAACAAAATTGGGGTGTGTGTGTGTGTATCAAACATCAAACTAATTACTAATTATATATCAAAATTATTATATTAGTATATCGAAACTGATGTTGAATTATATATCAAATATCAAACTTACAAATCATATCGAAACTAATATGAACTGGTTTCATTAGCATATATACTGATATGACAAAATTTGTGTTAATATACATATAAATCAACCTTACTTTGCAACTCCACTTCTCTATTTAGGTCGTTCACATGCTTGCATTCAAAAACATGCCTCTTCCTGCTAACATTTCGGTTCTTAAGCAAAGTAGAAAGTAGAAAACAAACTAATATATATCAAACACTAAACTAGTATAATTATGATAATGTTACATATGTGTTCAAAATTAAAGACAAGCAGTAAAATAAAAGAATATATCAAACTCATATTTTTTCCTCTTCCCGATAGCATTCACCATCGCTCAAAATTCAAATCGACGATTGAGATAGCAGAAAACGGAAACCAAGAAGGAGAAGGATCAATTTCTATTTGATTCGAAGACAAATAATTTTTTGGAATGAAAATGAACGAGTTGTTTAGGAACGAATTGTATTTGTGTTTTGTGAATACTGGATAGCGGCTGAACTGAAAGCTCGATTTGATTTGGATTAGAATTAGGGCAAATGGGTGGGCCGGGTTGCATATGCATTGGATTTGGCCCTTTTTTAAAGTTTAAAAAATAGGTTGGGTAACGGTTAACCGATATATGAACCGTAGTTAACAGTTAACTGAACCCATTTTGGTGGCTAAGCGAAAGTTCGGGTAACTAATTTTTTCGGTAAAAGCAGTTCGATTAAGGTCGGTTATGTTGGTTCAACCGGTTAACTCGGTTAAATGCGCACCCCTACACAGGTCTGCTTCTTGGAACGCCAAGACTCAATAGCTCCTCCTAATGTAAACATCCATCCAGTCCTAGATTTAGATTTGGATTCTACATTGTTCCAAGCAGCATCACTATATCCTTCTAATACAGTAGGATATCTTTTTTATAAGAAAGACCAGAGTCGATGGTACCTTTCAAATAAGCTAGAACTCTTGAAATTGTTTTCTAATGTTCCGTATGTGGATTACTCATAAAATGATATATTACGCTAATAGCGAGTGCTATGTTAGGTCTTATGGAATGCATGCATACATAAGACTCTCAATAATGCTAGAATATTCTAGTTGAGAAATAGTAAGCTTAATATTCTTTTCTAATTTAATATTAGGATCTAAATAAGTTGGAGCTGGTTTGTCATTATAATGATCGTATTTATTGAGAAATTTCTCAATATAATGAGATTGTGTTAACACAAACGGCACCAATTTTCTAAGAATTTAATTCCTAAGATAACATCAGCTTCTCTTGAATCTTTCATATTAAATTTTTAGGACAAGAATTTCTTAGTCATATCAGACACAAAAATTACCATATCATCAACGTATAAACATAATATAACATAACCATTTTTATATGATTTTCTATATTTACATTTATCTGCATCGTTGACTTTAAGTCCATGTGATAATGCTATTTCATCAAACTTCTCATACCATTGCATAAGAGCTTGCTTCAGACCATAAAGAGATTTAAGTAATTTGCAGCAAACTTATCCTGTTTGGCCTGGTAATATGAAACCTTCGCGTTGTTCCATATATATATCTCTTCTTCTAAGACACCATTTAGAGATGTTGTGTTACATCCATTTAATGTATAATTAAATTATGCATAGATGCTAGTGCTACAAAACAACGTATGGAAATAACGCGAGCAATATGAGCATATGTGTCAAGATAATCTACCCTTGTCTTCGTTCATAATCCTTTGTAACTAATCTGGCTTTAAATTTGTTAATGGATCCATCATATTCAATTTCTTCTTGAATACTCATTTACATCCTAATTTTCTTAACATCAAGAGGTAAATTAATCAAAATCCAAGTTTGGTTTGACATAATTGAATCCATTTCATCATTTATTACTTCTTTCTAGAAATTTGCATATATGGAACTCAAAGCATCAGAATAGTTTGTTGGATCATTATCGACATTTATTACATATTTGTTGATATTATGGATTTCATCCTTAGTGGCTTTGATAAGATATGTAATAAAGTCAGTGACGAAATTCTTTTCCAGTCTTGCACCTTTGCTTCTTCTCCATTCAGTATCTTCTGCAGGTACTGAGATTTCCTTATTGTTTTGGTTAGAGATATAATCATCATCATTGATCTTAGCATGTTCTGATCTGGATGATATTAATGGATGATCACAATTTTGGGCTAGTGATATATACTTATTCACGAAAAATTCTACATCTTAAGATTCTATAACTTCTAAAGTATCTAAAATAATAAATCGATAAATACTACTATTTTGAGAATATCCTATAAAAGCACATGTATAAGCTATGTTTCCTAACTTTGGTATTTTAGGATTTGGTTTTCTGACATAAGCTAAACAACCCCAGACTTAAGTTTTGATAAGCTTAGTTTATGGTGAAACCGTAATTCATAAAGCAATACATCCTTTTATCTCAAAGGAACTCTATTTAGAATGTAATAGGAAGTTATCAGAACATCATCCTATAATGAATTTGGTAATTTAGAACTAATAAGCATTGCATTAACCATTTCTACCAATGTTCTATTTTTCTGTTTCGCAATGTCATTTTGTTGTGGAGTATAAGGAGCCATACATTGGTGAATCAAGCCATGTTGTTTGCAAGATAAGATGAATTCATTCAAAAAATATTCAACGTCTCGGTCAGAATGGAACACTTTAATTTCAAATTTTGTTCCCACCTCTACCTTGTAAATTTTGAATTTATCAACACTTTGTCTTTGGTTTTCATTAGATATACATAGGCTTATCTAGAGTAATGATCAATAAATGTGACGTAGTATTTATTTCCTCCTTAGATTTTTAAGTTCACCAACATCACTATAAACTAAGTCAAGCAAAGTAGCGTTCCTTTCAACGGATGTGAAGGATTTTCGATGAATATATCTTTGCTTGAATACATATATCACATTTAACAATAGATTCAAAATTGCAATCAGAAATTAATCCTAACTTATGCATAGGTTTAAGGGAATTATAGATAACGTGTCCTAATCTAGCATGCCATAAATTAAAGGAGTCAACAATATAAACAGAACTACCTTTTATTATACTCAACTTAATCATGACATCACAAGAGTATCCGTGAAACACAAAACTACCATTCTTTGACAAAACTAGCTTATTAGACTCATAAACATCTTGAATTCTGCCTTATTAAGGAGGTATCTGGATACAAGAATCTTACAAATACCAAGTACATAAAATACATTGATCAAAGTAAACTTTTCCCGTGGTGAATGAAATTCCAATAGTGCATTTTGCAATGACTTTGCTACGAGATTTATTTGCCCCAGTAACTTCATTTTCTTCTCCGCTTATTTTAACATACGTCTTAAAAAGACTACGGTATTTGCATATATTTATGTTTGCTCCAGTATCGAGCCACCAATCATTTTCTATGCCACTAACAGAGTTTTCCTCTTGCACCATAGCTGTAAGCATTTCTTCGACCACATTCACTTTTTGTTTCTTTCGTTGATGACAGTCACGGGTATAATGGTTGAGCTCGTTACAAAAATAATAAGCACCCTTCATTTTGTCATTTTTTGCTTTTCTTTTCTTATTTTCATTCTTTGTCTTTGATGCATGAATTTCTTCAACGTTGTTGATCTCAGAATGAAATTCAGTATGTTGACCATTAATTTGTTCACGTTTGCGACAGTCTCCTTCTATGTGAAGATGACGTTGTAAAGCTTCTAAACATAATCCACTTCAGCATATTTTATTTTCTACTTATAATCATTCCAAGAAGAGGGAAGTCGGGATACAATAACCACTACTATGAATGGTTCAGTAAGCTCTATATTGACATCTTTAAGATGATTGACATTGAATAGAATCTCATTTACATGTTCGATGATCATTTTAATGTCATTCATCTTAAATTCCATAAAGTTGCTAATAAAAAATTTACTTGCCTCGAAAATGTGATATTTGTTCTCCAAAGCAGTCCATAACGCCTTCGCAGTTTCCAAGCTTCGATATGCATGTAGACGAATGTAGATAGCGCATTCAATATGTGTCCTCTACACATAAAGTCATTCTCCTTTAGCTTATGTCGTTTAGGTTTTAGCTCAATAGTATCCGCTGGAGTTTCAGGCAGCAATTCTTCCAAGTCGTCCTTTAGTATGTAGAAAAGTTTCATAGCAATGAGAAAGACTTCATCGTCCCTTGCCAACGAGTAAATTTTTTGCCATCAAAACGTTCTACCCTTGTTACATGTTTATTCATGACATGAAGTGTGTCGTAGTTGCTTGAACCCTTCATTTATTGATAATATTTTCTAAAAATTGTTGGAATATAGTGTGGATACCATTGTCGTACTTCAGCCTTTGAGGATCTGTTATATATTCTTTCAGAAAATAGTTTAGCCCTATCTAGTACACAAAGACTATCGAACTATTCCCGTCAGGATTCAAAAAAGTATTCTATCGATGTTACTTGATTCAAAGTGTTGTATCACTATTATCAATCCAAGAACACAGTATAAAAATATTTCTGATAATTGCCAAGAGTGAAGAGAAAAGAAAATGATTTTATTACAAAATTTGATTGTATTAAATGTAGGGACTAACAGTGCTTATATAGATGAGGGGGATGTGAAGAGGAGTTGCTTCACTTCAGAAAAACTGGTAGAAAAGCTACCAGACGAAGAGCAACATCCATCAGGAATAATTGTACCTCTTTGAAAAGACATGGTTATTCGCGGCCTTCGTTCAGTGTGCATTCTTTATTACCACCGGTCGACCGGTTGTAATCCACTTGTGGACAGATGGTTTGAAAATATACAGCGGTTCTTTTCAAACATAGTTCCCAAAACCCATTTCCTAACATGATTTTATGATATGAACAAAAAGTGCTTACTTCGGATTTTAGATGAAAGATACACTGTACTAGAATGACGAGTATAAATATTAGTGGCACCCAAAAGATGAAGCCTAATAAAAGGTTTCCAAGTGAAACTGGTGTTATAATGTCTCAATATTGATTCAAATTCATGCTGCTATATGGACATATGTGAATATGCGCAATGCCTATATAAGATTTCATTTATGCTATTTAAATTTTAAAGTTCATCCTTAATCTTCTCTCTTTTTTTCACATATATTTGATCCTTCACTTTTTTCTTTTTATCAGCCAAATGTAATACGATTACTATGTAATTTTTCACATATGATTGAATCATTGAAACAATAAGAGTTGAGTTTCTATGCAATATCATACAGAGACAGTTCCTACTTCCTACAGACATTAATGACAAGGGCATCCTAACCAAACTCCATATAAATTGAATATTTTAATTTGAATTTGGTTTTGAAATACTAAACACAACAAGCTTATTGTGTGAAGCCAAAGGTATTATACTAAACCTAACACCGAACTGAATGTCACAAATAGTTTAAATGTCAACCTGAAACAAAGGAAAGTAAATGTTGTAGGCAAGGTTCCAACTTCCGGCCGGCATGCCGAAATCTCATCGTTTCCGCTCCGGTTCCGGCATGGACCGGGCCGAAAGTTCATCAAAGTCTCATTTTGGGATTTAAAAATCAAGAAGAGTAAGAAAAAAAGTTTACAATAAGAAAATCAGTTAAGAATGAAATTTGAATTTCGAAATTACCTTGCTTTTATAATCTATTTTGAGCTACAAATCGAAATTAAACTTTGACAGCGTTTTTCCCTTCGTCGATTTCAAGCATCCATTAGTAATTTGTATTTTTTTCCTTTTTGGAACTAGAATGAAAATCAATTTTGATTCACACTATGGCACAGCCTTGGATGGGGTTGAAGAAGAAAGCAGTGAGGCAGAAGAAGGAAGAAGGGTTCGTTACGATGTTTTTTTTTAATGTTGGGCTGGGCTGGGCTGAGCAAGTGGCTGGGTAGGGTTGGTATAAAATAGTCTTTTTAAAATAACTTAAATATACCTAGTTATACAAGTAAACTTAGTTGATTTTTTATAGGGATACTATGAAGTTGGTCTAATAATATAATTTTGAAATTTTTTATATACTTTGGTTTTCTATTCATGCACCTAGATGTTTATAAATTATAAAATAATATCGGAATCTATAAACCGAAAATAAAGAGGAATTTCCAAAACTACCGAAACGGAACCGAAATTTGTAAATTTTGTGAAGACTGGAATGGAAACCGAAAATGAAATTCTGAACCTTGGTTGTAGCCTCTAGTAGTTCCTTCTAAAACCTTGAGGAGCAACAGAAAATATGGTGTTTACTTTAATGTCTATGATAAGTGGGAAAAAATTACATATAGAGTAAATGGACCTCTAGTGAAAGATAACTTGATGCATATGTTCCCTGATTTTAATTAGAGTGCTCCCTAGCTCTACAAGCGATCACTATCCCCTGCACATTCAGTTTCACAACACAAACAATATGATTGGCAACATACCTTTTAGATATGCCAGTTATTGTTATTTAGGTCAAGTTTACCTTGAACCTACAGACATAACTCATTTTGATACTCACAATGAAATAAACATTAAACAAGGAGAGCTATTGGCCATGGCTTTCAAGTTCAGCTTACGATATGTCAACACACAGAAGCAATAGCTTCAATCAAAAAAAGAAAAAAGGGTCAAAAGAGAAGTGGCTTACTGAGGGGATGAATGTTCAAAAAGAATACTATATACTCCAAATGAAGACTTTCAAATAACATGATGAAGTGTTATTATTTCTGATGATGTAAGTGTACTTCAAACCAAAGAAGAAATGGAACATGCGGCAACAACTTATTTTTTAGAAGTATCCAATGGTAAGTATAACTTTTAGTTCTCATATCAAATGTGAAAATATCATAAATATTGCAGAAATTTTTTTTCCTACTAAAGACGTTACTGAAGTCAATGTCAAAGAAGATATCCACTCAATTGATAAACGACTCCAGTCTCGGGCCAGTTGGGCTTGGTGCCAATATTTTCAAAAGTCCACTGGGTTTAATTGTAATATGATGAGACAATAAGCAACCCAGAAGATGTTTTTAATGTGGAAAAACCATTCATGAAATTAATCAGGCTATAATGTAATATGTAAAATCATTACCATGACTTGCTAGTATGTATCAAGGCTAATCAGAACATAGTCTGCAATGTATAAAAGTAGACATGCACATAGCTTATGCCAAAGTTAGCTTGAATTTTTCTTGCACACGATCAAATATACAAGGCTTCCTCATATAACCAAAATATTAATTGCAGACTTCAGTGATTCTGTTACCTTTTTGGTTTTGATAAATGAATGCCCTAAATTTATTATTTCATTGTAAGTCTATGCAACCTAATTTCACTCACCTCATCTGTGCTCATGACTCGCTAGTATGTAACAGGGCTAATTAGAACGAAATAAAGAAAATAATTGGAATTTTAAAGTAGAAATTCATCATTTTTCCCCCAATTTCCAAACACTTCATACATGAAGGAATTGTTTTCAAAAATCTTTACAATCATAATTTGAAGGTGTACATGTAAGAACTAATCGAATTGAAGATGACATATTATATCCCATAATCTTTATCACTTCACTAACCCCGATCTTAGAGTCGGGTTTTTTCCAATCCATTTCTCTTCAATTTTCATCATAACTATGATTTCTTTCTCATTATAGCTTTTGCCAAATAAAGAGTATGCGGCAACTCACCATATCATTTATCTCAATATAGTTAACGCTAATATGGGCTGTAATCAAAACTCGAAAGCCCAAGCCCATTTATGTAAACAATTGTATATAAAAGCCTGATACAGGCTACAGAAATGTATTAGAGAAAACTACAAATCAAAATTTCATCTCTGCAATAAAGTATATCTGCAATTTACAATTCAAACTTTCTTTCAGTCTATCATTTCGAATTCTTTCAAATTCTATCTTGGTATCAGAGCCAGATCAAGAAAAAAATGCATTAAAACTCTCGAAGAAAAAAGGGAAAGGAAGATACTAATCTCCATCAGAGAAATCTCATCATTTAGAGATTAGTTACCCATCAGAAACATTATCATCATTTGGGCAGTATAAGATTTGTCTCCAAAGACTAGTACCTCGTCTAGTAAAGTCTGGCTGCACTCAGTCTCTCTCATCGATCAAATCTTAACTTGAAAAAGTCGAAAATCAGTCAAGAATTCAAGAAACTCATCAAAATAGAAAGGAGGCAAGTGTCATACCATTGGTTTATCAGATTAGGCATCATCATTTAAACCTAGTTGCAACATACCTGGATTCTGCAGAAACAAGTTCTTGATCACTCTATTTAATTTCAGACTTCTCAAGTATTTCTTGATTAAAGAAGCTTCATCATGGCTGATGATAACTCAGAAACCTCTGATAATGCATCCAATCCACCACAACAAGCCACTGCTGTAGCAGAAAATCTCCTGAAAGTCACAATTAGTCCTCAGATTCAACTCATCACTGCACAACTTGAAGAAGATAATTATCTTCTTTGGAAAGTTCAAGTTAAAACTGCAGCAAGAGGGTATGGCTTGGAAGGATTTATTCTTGGCACCATTGCTGTTCCTTCCAAATTCATCACTGATTCAGAAGAAAAAAATTGTAAGCAATGGAGAATATGTAAAGTATCAAAGACAAGATAGTCTTATAAGTTCTTGGTTACTTTCATCAATAAATGTTAAATTACTACCTCAAGTAATTGGTTGCAGAACTGTTAATGAAATCTAGTTGGAAGTAGAAAGAATTTTTAACACTCAATTTGCAGCCAGAGTAATGCATTACAAAAGACAGCTACAGAATGTCAGAAAAGAAAGTCAAACAATGAGGGACTATCTGGGAAAGGTCAAGAACATATGTGATATGCTTGAAGCTGCAGGACACAATGTTTCAAATACAGAGCAAGTTTTAACTATTCTAACTGGTTTAGGTGATGAGTATGAATCAGTAGTAGCAGTATTATCCTCTCAAGAAACTCTACCATCTCTTGTGTATGTTAGTTCCATCCTCCTTGCACATGAAGGAAGATTGGGTTTCAAGAAACTAATGGACAGTGATATGTCTATCATATTTGCCTCAAGTAATAATAAGAATAGAAATCAAAATCACAATAATCAGCAATATCAAAGGGGAAACACTGCTGTCAGAGGCAGAGGCAGGGGGAGATGGAGCAACAACAACAAACCAAAGTGTTAGATCTGTGAGAAAATTGGTCACACTGCACCAAAATGTTATTTCAGATTCAATGCTAACTATGTACCAAGACAAAACTCAATCAGTCAAAGAAATTGTAACTACAGTGCAAACATAGCACAAGCTCAACAAGAGTCTAATAAACAGTGTAGTGGCAATATGAATCAACATCAAGATGAAACTGCAAGATCAGAACACAACAAGATGAAGCATGGTACCTATATTCAGGTGCAGCCAATCATTTGACAAATAATCTTGACAACTTAAATTTTGGCAACAAGAAGTACAGAGGTAAACAATCAATATTTATGGGAGATGGTAAGCCTATTGGGATCACTCATATTGGTAATGCCTATATCAAAGGTGAAAGACAAATATACCTCAATAATCTATTAAGAGTACCAAGAATTAGGAAAAATCTTATGAGTGTTTCTCAATTTGCACATGATAATAATGTGTACTTTGAATTCTATCCTAAATACTGTTTAGTTAAAGACATACTAACAGGTGGAAAACTTTTGCAGGGTGATGTAGTGAACGGATTGTACAAGTTCACTGTGACTAACTGCAGAAACACAGTTGGGAAAGTAAAGTGTAGCAATAACTGTGAAATATCATCTGTTGAAAACAATAAAAGTATATTTGATCAGTGGCATCATAAGTTGGGGAATCCCAATGCAAATGTTGTAAAACAGGTTTTGAAAGACATTAAAGTCTCCTTTAGTGATCCTACTTTACCATATATCAGTACTTATTGTCAAATGGGCAAAAGTCATAAATTACCCTTTGCTGACTCTATTACTGAATACAAAATGCCACTAGAACTAATTACAACTGATCTTTGGGGTCCTACACCCATTAGTTCTGACTATGGCTGCAGATATTACATATCTTTTGTTGATGCCTTTACTAGATACACATGAATATATTTTCTAAAAACTAAGGCAGAAACTTATAATGCTGTCATACATTTTATTACTCAAGCTGAAAGACAAACTTGTCATAAAGTTAAAATTGTTCAAAGTGATGGTGGTAGTGAATATAAGTCACTTGACAAATTTTACTTAAATAGAGGTATAACACATAGAATCACATGTCAATATACCTTTGAACAAAATGGTCTAGTCAAGAGAAAACACAGACGCATAGTAGAAACAGCGATAACTTTACTTGCTCAGGCATCTCTACCCTTGAAATCTGGCTAGACTCATTTAGTACTTCAATGTATTTGATCAATAGACTTCCAATTAAAGTACTATGGAGTTAGTCCAGTTGAAAAACTCATGGGAATTAAACCAATTATGATAGTCTTAGAACTTTTGGATGTCCGCGTTTTCCCTATCTAAGACCATATAACAGATACAAATTAGATTTCAGATCTCATCCCTGTACATTTCTGGGTTATGTAGACATGTAGTGTTCAATGAAAAGATATGTCCTTTTGCTTCAGCAAATATAGAAACTACTCAGAAGATATATAACCCAAGAACATCTATCTCAAATATACCTGTGTATTCTGAGACATGGAATCTCAAGGAGGCGGGTGTCTTTGAACCACAACACACTGTGTTGCCTGAACCAGGTCATGGAACAGAAGAACAGCTTGATATACATGTACAGTTATCCACTGCATCAAGCAATCATAATCAAAGAATCAGCACTGACAGATTTCCAGACCAATCTCTGGACAACACTGGTGAAGATGATAATTCAACATCAACAGATACTGAATTACCAACCAGAACAGATCATCACATGATCACTAGATCCAAAAGAGGGATATTCAAGACAAAAATATGTACCGCAACAACAAATGTTGAAGATCCAGAGTCATTTAAGCAAGCATACAAAGATGAAAACTGGAAGACAACAATGAATGAAGAATATCAAGCACTAATAAAGAATAAAACATGGAATCTTGTGCTTCCTCCAATAAACAAAAATATAATAGGATGCAAATGGACCTATAAACTAAAGAAAAATCCAGATGGAATAGTGTCCAAATACAAGGCAAGACTAGTTGCCAAAGGATATACTCAATAGTATGGATTTGACTTCAGTGAGACATTCTCATTTGTGCTAAAGCCAACAACCATCAGAGTTGTGCTTACAATTTCCTTAAGCAAAAATTGGGACATAAGACAACTGGATCTTAACAATGCATTCTTAAATGGCATTCTACAAGAAGAAATCTATATGGAACAGCCACGGGATTATAGACAGAATGATCATCAAGTTTGCAAGTTAAACAAGGCCATATATGGCTTGAAACAAGCACCAAGAGTATGGTTTGACAGACTGAAGGCTATATTAACTTCTCTAGGCTATCAGTCTACCAAATCTGATAACTCTTTAGTCAAAAGTTATAATAATCATATTATTTACTTTCTAATATATGTTGATGACATGACCACAACAGGTGATGATACAATAGAAATCACAAGCATCATACAATATCTTAACAAGAAAGTTTCCATCAAAGATCTTGGCAATCTTAACTATTTTCTAGGCACTGAAGTTAACAAAAAATCAGATACAGAGATATTGCTAAGTCATAAGAATTACATTAGAGAAATACTGACGCAGCGTAGGAAGCGAATTCGACAATGTAAATCGAATCCGTCCAGGATCTCACACGATTAGCGGAAATAATCGGTGAATTGATGATAACTCGATGAATTTAAGAATACCGTAAGGCCCAAATCCGTTGATCACGAAGATACCGGACTTTAGCAATCTTCGACACGTTGATCGCGCACGATACCGTGAGAGAAGATCTTCAATTCTTCGAACGTTGATAAAGCGCACTTGATTCCATGAATTGGCTTCAACAATCGTTGATTCGAGCGCACTCGAATATCCGAAAGTGGAGATAGGAGATAACACTCAACTACCGATTTTAATGGAGGCACATAGCACAAACCAAATTTTATTCAAAATTCAACAACCTTTTTACAAATGACACAACCCGCCTATTTATAGGCTTACAACACACATACACGACTTAAGAAAATGCTTCTCAACAGTATAATGATTTTCAAAACACACAGACGACCTAAAGAACAACGCACGCGACCTAAAAATATATAACACAAGCTTCTTCCACAAACGAGCTAAAATAATGCGACCTTCCACATATCAAGATAAGGAATGCGGCAACGCTTGAGATGGAGCGACCTACGACTTAAAATAATGCGATAATCTTAGGTCGTTAGCGACCTAAATTTCTTCAGTGAAAAGGAATCCAATCGACCTATCATAGGTCGAAATTCGCCTCCGCGACCTTGGTCAGGTCGTCATGTCGTTTGCGAGCTAGTATAAGTCGCTCGCGACCTACTGGGGGGGATTTGCGACCTAAAGGAAGTCGTTCGCGACATAAGATCATCAGCTGCTCGCGACCTAGGCTTGCTCGATTGAAGGTTAGGTCGTTCGTGAGGTGGTTCTGGGGTTGCAGCACGACCTAGGGCATGTCGTGCGCGAGCTTCTTCTTCGCCGCGACCTAGGGCTTCGCTACTTATCAATGTCGCTGTCTTCGCTTGCAAGGTATGCTCTTCATCATCCTCCCCTTGTTTGAAGGAATTCGTCTTCGAATTCACACTCTCATCATCTTCGACAAGTTCCTCCCCATAATACGGAATCAAATGTTTAACGTTGAAAACGTCTGTAGTGTGAATATGATCTGGCAACTTTAACTGATACACGTTATCATTGATCTTTTTTATGATTTCTAAAGGACCAATCTTTCTAGAAGCTAGTTTGTTGTAAGTACCAATAGGAAATCGATCCTTCGTTAATACTGCGTAAACAAAATCACCCACTTTGAAGTCCACATTCCTTAGTTTCTTATCTGCCAATTGTTTATACTTCTCATTTGATGCAAGAAATCATCCATGAACAATCCTGTGGCACTCCCGTAACTCATTTACGAAATCACTAGCCCGCTTAACAATTCCCTTCTGATATGGCACTGTTGTCAAATCCAACGGTCCCTTTAGAATTGCAGAGTATACAATCTGAAACGGACTGAATCCAGTACTTCGATTCACAACATGATTATGTGCAAATTCCGCTTGACATGACTTCGTATCCCAGCTCTTCAGATTATCTTTCACAATACATCTCAATAAATTTCTCAATGATCTGTTAACTACCTCCGTTTGTCCATCAGTTTGCAGATGGTAAGCGCTACTAAAATCCAGCTTCGTTCCGACCATCTTCCACAAACTCAACCAAAAATGGCTTAGAAATCTAGTATCTCGATCAGAAACAATAGATCCAGGTAGCCCATGTAATTGATACACCTCTTTAAAGAATAATTGAGCAACTCGGACGGCATCAGCTGTCTTCTTACAGGCAACGAAATGTGCCATCTTTGAAAACTTGTCCACCACAACATATATAGAATCATTTCCCCTCTGAGTTCTCGGCAAACCCAACACAAAATCCATGCCAATATCAACCCATGGTTTAGTAGGCACGGGTAATGGCATGTATAATCCCGCATTCGTCGCTGTTCCCTTTGAAACCTGACAGATATGACATCTCTCCACAAATCTTCCTACCTCTTTCCTCATTGACGGCCAAAAATAAGATTGGGAAATCAATTGCAATGTACGATCTCTACCCACATGGCCTTCCTCATGTAATTCCTTCACAATTTTCATCCATAAACTGCAATCTGGTACACACAATCGAGTTCCTTTAAATAGGAAACCATCCACTAACACGTATTAATCCGTCTTTCCCTTCTCTATTTCAATTACAACCTTGGCAAAGTAAGGATCATCCACATATAATTCTGGCAACACATCAAACCCCGTCCCTTCAACTTTCATTGTAGTCAACAAATGATTCCTCCTGCTTAATGCATCTGCCACACGGTTCGTAATTCCCGACTTATGTTTCACAACAACTGTAAATTGCTGCAAGTATGCAATCCACGATGCATGCCTAGCTGAAATTTTCTCCTGCCCTTGCAAATGCTTCAAAGCTTCGTGATCAGTATATAAAACGAACTCCTTATGGAACAAATAATGTCTCCAGTGTTTCACAGCTTGCACGATAGCATGAAATTCCACGTCATAAGTACTATATCTCATCTTTGCTCCCGATAGCTTCTCACTGAAATATGCAATAGGACGCCCTCTCTGACTCAACACCCCTCCAATCCCAACCTTAGATGCATCAGTATGTAGCTCAAACAACAACTGAAAATCTGGTAATACTAAAATTGGTGCTGACGTTAAGAGTTCCTTGATTCGTTCAAAAGCAACCTCTGCTTCCTCTGACCATGAAAACTGCTTGCCCTTCATACAATCAGTAACAGGCGCCATCACACTACTAAAGTGTGGAATAAGCCTTCGATAAAATGAAACTAATCCATGAAAACTTCTAACTTCTGTTATGGTTCTGGGTTGTGGCCAGTTTCTGATTGCTTCAACTTTATTCTGATCCACCTGTATACCTCCTTCTGATACAACATATCCCAAAAATAAAACACTATGCGTCATGAACACGCATTTCTTCGTTGCAGCATAAAATTGTTCATGTCGTAGTATCATCAACATTTCTCTCAGATGATGCAAGTGTTCTTCTAGGCTTCCACTGTATATCAATATATCATCAAAATACACCACCATGAACTTCCCAATAAATGGTCTAAAGATCTGATTCATCACCCGCATAAACGTACTAGGTGCATTCAAACGACCAAACGGCATAACCAGCCACTCATACAACCCTTCCCGTGTCTTGAACGCTATTTTCCATTCATCACCTGGTCTAATTCGAATTTGATGATAACCGCTCTTCAGATCAATCTTAGAAAATATAGTAGCTCCATTCAACTAGTCTAGCAAATCATCCAATCTAGGCATAGGAAACCTGTATCGGACAGTAATCTTGTTCAATGCCCGACTATCGGTACACATCCTCCACGTTCCATCCTTCTTCGGCACCAACAATGCTGGTACTGCACATGGACTGAGACTCTCCTGAACACGCCCTTGCTCAAGCAACTCTTCCACTTGCCTTCTCAACTCCTCGTGTTCTTTCGAACTCATACGATAATGTGGCCTATGCGGTAAAACGGCACCTGGCACTAGATCAATTTGATGTTGTATGTCTCTCAACGGTGGCAATTCTTTTGGCAACTCTTCAGAGAATACATCTTCAAATTCTTCCAGCACTGGCTTTACTTCTTCAGGAACTTCCACCACTTCACTACTCTCACGTCCAATCAACAAAAATACTTCAGGTTCCTCCTCCACTTCTTTAACAAACTCCTTCAAAGTCAATAGAGTCTTTAATTCTTCAATCTCCTCCAACTTGTTTTCTTCTTGTCGTCGCTTCTTAGGAACTAAAGTGATTTTTGTGCCTTCAAACATGAAACTGTAGCTGTTGGTACGTCCTTCATGTTGCACAGCCCTATCATACTGCCACGGTCTCCCTAACAACAGATGGCATACATCCATATCCACAACATCGCACCAAATCTCATCTTTATATCTCTTCCCAATTGAAAAATTTACACAGGCCCTTCGACAAACCTTCACTTCACCACCCTTCCTCAACCAAGTATGATAGGAAACTGGCGCAACGTAGGAAGCGAATTCGATGATGTAAATCGAATCCGTTCAGGATCTCACACGATTAGCGGAAATAATCGGTGAATCGATGATAAATAGATGAATTTAAGAATACCGAAAGGCCCAAATCCGTTGATCACGAAGATACCGGACTTTAGCAATCTTCGACACGTTGATCGCGCACGATACCGTGGGAGAAGATCTTCAATTCTTCGAACGTTGATCAAGCGCACTTGATTCCGTGAATTGGCTTCAACAATCGTTGATTCGAGCGCACTCGAATGCCGAAAGTGGAGATAGGAGATAACACTCAACTACCAATTTTAATGGAGGCACAAAGCACAAACCAAATTTTATTCAAAATTTAACCACCCTTCCTCAACCAAGCTAACTTGTAAGGTTTTGGATGCTTGTCTGTTTTCAATGCTAACTTCTTCACAGCCTCTGTAGAAATAATATTATCACAACTGCCCGCATCTATAACAAACTTGCAAACCTTCCCCAGAATAGTGCATGTCGACTGAAAAATGTAGCTTCTCAACCATCTAGAATCGTCCTCTTGCTTTGGTGTCAAACATGACCTCCTCATCATCAAATTACAACCCTCATCTCCTGACAATTCTTCTTCCTCCTCAATCGATAAAGAATTAGAACATTCTGCATCTGCATCCTCATCTTCAACCTCAGCAATCATTTCCCACTTCTTCGGCTTTAGACATTCATTGCTCTTGTGGCCAAACTCTTGACAATTAAAGCATTTGATACTACTATTGACCTTAGTCTTAGCAACTTCACTACCAACCGATTTTGCAATAGCCTTGGAAATATTCGCATTGCTACTAGCCCCTTTCATTTGATTATTGGAATTTGTAAACACACCACCTCCTAGTCTTCCCTTCTTCTCCCAAGCCAACGCTTTTTGGTGGGCTTCGGCCACAGATCTAGGGTCAAACATATTTACCATGTCCTGGATCTGTGTTCTTAACCCTCCAACAAACCTAGCAGTCAACTGTTCCTCCGTCTCCATGATATCATTCCTAGCAATCAGTTGATAAAACTCATCAGCATAATCATTAACAGTCTTTGTCTCTTGCCTTGGATTTTACAACCTCTGATACATGAGTGATTGATAGTTGTAAGGTAAAAATGTAGTTTTCATCAGTTTCTTCATCTTCTCCCAATCAACAATCTTCGACTTTCCCATCTGTTCTCGTGTAAGTTTGGTTTGCTACCACCATGCCATAGCTCTTCCCCTCAACCTAGTAGCAACCAACTTCACTCGACAATCTTTCGGAACCTCCTTGAAATCAAAGATCTCTTCAACATTAGATAACCAATCTAGAAATTCTTCAGCCTGCATACCACCCTTAAACTCTAGAATTTCAATTTTCATTCCGGACCCCCATTTGTGATCGTACTCTGAATGATTTCTTCCTTGGATTTGATTTCGACTATGAACACTTCCACCATCAAACTCCTCATCAAAATCTGATGCATATCGATGTCGTTCATGACCACCAATATCTCTACCACCATTTCTACCATCAACATTTCTTCGATCTACATTCCTCCGATCACGATAATCCACATCTCTCCGATTTCGTTCATCAACATTTCTATCACGATCGTCAACATTTCTACGATCATGATCTTCTCTTCTCTCCCGATCTGAATGTGGTGAAACTCTATTTCCCCCATGACTCGATTCAGGTGAAACCCTTCTTCTACTTTGATTCATTTCAAGCATCATTCTCTCTAATTGACCAATCCCTTCATTCAACTTCTCAATGAAACTCTCGTTGATTCGTTGCTCCATTTCATCGGCTCTTCTCTTTCATACAAAGCATTAATATTGCGATGACGTTGAGCTCGTCTCGGTGGCATGATTGAAATTCAACAAATTCAAAAAAATTCAAACGCTTCCCGATCGTTGATCCAAAATGATATGGATCGAAACTCTCAACTTGTTGCAACTTCACGATGAACACGATGAACACCAAACTTCTCAACAATTGCAAATCCGATCTCCAAACTTCAAATGACGCAAACTCCTTGCAATATAGCTTTGATACCAAACTGACGCAGCGTAGGAAGCGAATTCGACGATGTAAATCGAATCCATCCAGGATCTCACACGATTAGCGGAAATAATCGGTGAATCGATGATAACTCGATGAATTTAAGAATACCGTAAGGCCCAAATCCGTTGGTCACGAAGATACCGGACTTTAGCAATCTTCGACACGTTGATCGTGCACGATACTGTGAGAGAAGATCTTCAATTCTTCGAACGTTGATCAAGCGTACTTGATTCCGTGAATTGGCTTCAACAATCATTGATTCGAGCGCACTCGAATATCCGAAAGTGGAGATAGGAGATAACACTCAACTACCGATTTTAATGGAGGCACAAAGCACAAACCAAATTTTATTCAAAATTCAACAACCTTTTTACAAATGACACAACCCGCCTATTTATAGGCTTACAACACACATACACGACTTAAGAAAATACTTCTCAACAGTATAATGATTTTCAAAACACACAGACGACCTAATGAACAACCACGCGACCTAAAAAATATATAACACAAGCGTCTTCCACAGACGAGCTAAAACAATGCGACCTTCCACATATCAACATAAGGAATGCGGCAACACTTGAGATGGAGCGACCTACGACTTAAAATAATGCGACAATCTTAGGTCGTTAGCGACCTAAGTTTCTTCAGTGAAAAGGAATCCGAGCGACCTATCATAGGTCGAAATTCGCCTCCGCGACCTTGGTCAGGTCGTCATGTCGTTCGCGAGCTAGTATAAGTCGCTCACGACCTACTGGGGGGGATTTGCGACCTAAAGGAAGTCGTTCGCGACATAAGATCATCAGCTACTCGCGACCTAGGCTTGCTCGATTGAAGGTTAGGTCGTTTGTGAGGTGGTACTGGGGTTGCAGCACGACCTAGGGCATGTCGTGCGCGAGCTTCTTCTTCGCCGTGACCTAGGGCTTCGCGACTTATCAATGTCGCTGTCTTCGCTTGCGAGGTATGCTCTTCATCAAATACTCATCAAATCCAAGATGCATGAGGCAAAATCACAACCCACTCCTATGATCAGCAACCAACAATTGTCCAAAAACAGGGAAGAATCCATATTAAATATTAAGCAATATAGAAGTATTGTAGGAGCACTACAATACACTACTATTATTAGGCCAGATATACCATTCAGTGTTGACAAAGTTTCTCAATTTATGCGGAAACCACATGATGAGCACTGGGAGACAGTGAAAAGGATTCTCAGATTTCTTAAAGTAACAACAGATTTTGGATTAATGTTAAGAGCATGCAGTAACTTAAACATCACAGCATATGCAGACTGGGCTACAGACATTGATGATAGAAAATCTATAACAGGATAATACATATATATTGGGGACAATCCAGTGTCATGGTGCTCAAAGAAACAGACCGCTGTATCAAGATCGAGCACAGAGGCAGAATATAGAAGTGTTGCAAGTGCTAATGCTGAGATAATTTGGCTACGATCTCTACTAAAGGAACTACGAATCAACACAGCAGTCAAACCAATATTATGGTGTGATAAACAAAGCACTGTGTACATGGCAGCAAATCCAATATTGCACGCACGAACAAAACACATCGAAATTGATCTATATTTTATTTGTGAACAAGTTCAAAGAGGAAATTTACAAATCAATCACGTACCTTCGACTTACCAGCGTGCGGACATACTTATCAAGGCTCTGTCAGCAAGAAACTTTCTGAAGTTTCGAGCCGAACTAAAAGTAGAGAGCAAGGTAGATCTCAGAAAGTCGATCTTCGACAAAGAGAAGAAAACTCAGGTCAAGTCACCTCAAACAAATATAACTTCAGCAAGCAAGTTGCCTCAGGATGATACTAAAACCAAATCTGAAAAGGAAGAACATAAATCGAACTCTGAAGGGATGTCTAAAGTTGTTGAGAATTCTCAGAGGTGATCTTTTAAAGGAAAATTCGTAGCAAAACCTAAAGACATGTTGTGAGGAATTGAATTCCGTGGAGGATCGAAGAAAATCGTGATCGCTCTCAGTCGCTGCCATGGATCTGAGACATCATAAGTAAACCTAAACCTAATACTGGTTTGAGGGGGGGATAAACAGTATGCAGCAACTCACCGTATCATTTACCTCAATATAGTTAAGGCCAATATGGGCTTTAATCAAAACCCGAAAGCCCAAGCCCATTTATGTAAACAATTGCATATAAAAGCCTGATACAGGCTATAGAAATGTATTAGAGAAAACTACAAATCAAAATTTCATCTCTGCAATAAAGTATATCTGCAATTTACAGTTCAAACTTTATTTCGGTCTATCATTTTCGAATTCTTTCAAATTCTATCTTTGCCTAGCATAGCATCAATCATTTTCCTATTCTTTCTGCTCTGTGAGAGTTCAACTTCAACTTAGGTTTCATCGTAGTTGCCAACAGCTGTGCGTTCTTTGGTGAAAATGGTTCATGTCCGGTAATAAGCTCTAATACAAGCACCCCAAAACTATACCCATCACTTTTCTTTGAAGCCAAACCCGAAAGAAAGGAACTTGGGTCTGCATAACCTGGAGATCCCATCATCTTGCTATATGGTTAACTGAACGAGAAACCTTATCAGAAACCATGAAGGTCCAAAATCGCATAGTTTTGGGTTCAAGCTTGGTCAAGAAGAACATTAGAAGCCTTCACATCTCCATGAATAATAGGAAGGTCACAGTGTTCATGTAGATGCTCCAAAGCCACTGCCATTTGATATGCAATAGGCACACGTTGAGACCAAAAAAGGGTAGTAATAGTGATGAAGCACTTACCTCGCGGCCGACTCATCCCCATCGCCATCCACTTCCCCATAACTTATCCCCACCGCCGACTCACAATCCCCTCCATCCACGACCCACGAGTCAATCACGGCCGATTCATCACCATTCGTGACTCATCACCATTCGCGACTCATCACCATTCGCGACTCATCCCCATCACCATTTCCCACAACCGCGACTCATTCCCATCCATTTCCCCACGACTCAACCCATCAACAACCCACGACTCAACATCACCGACTCATTTCCCTCACGCGGCATCGGTTCTAATCTAAAACCCTAAATCGCGATACTGCTATAAGTCGCGAACGATTTAAGTTTCCCCTTCGCCTCTTTCATGTGTCGCGTGCGCGACTTAACCTTTTCCCCTCAATCCTTTAAGTCGCGAAACTACTTGTGCCGTGCTAACTGTTAAGTCGCGAAGAAGATCCATTAAGTCGTTGCCGAGTTTCAGTTGAACCGTAGCCGAGTTAGCATAAAGTCGTTGTATTTTTTTTTTCTTTAAGTCGTGTACCATTGTGTTGTAATTTTTTAAGTCTCGTAGTGAGTTGTAAGCCTATAAATAGGCAAGTCGTGTCATTTGTAAAGCGATGGAAAATTGAATAAAAATTTCTTGTTGATTGCTTTGTGCTTTCTTCTCTAATTGGTAGTCGAGTGAAATCTCCTATCTCCACCTACGTCATTCGAGTGCGCTCGAATCTTCGTTTGTGAAGCCGATTCACGGAATCAAGTGCGCTTGATCAACGTCGAAGAATCGTAGATCTTTGTTTCTCGGTATCGTGCGCGATCAACGAGACGAAGATAGCTAGAATCCGGCATCTTTGGATCAACGGATTTGGGCATTGCAGCATTTTCAAATCACCGATTGCTACATTTCATCAATTGAAGTTTGTTTTGAAATATCCGCTGCGTCAGTTTGGTATCGGAGCTTGTTTTAGCCAATCATAGCTAAAATCGGGTCTTGGAGCCAAGTATTCGAAGTTTGAAGTTTATATTCGTCGTGTTCATATTGAAATTGCAACAAGTTGAAGTTTTTGATCCATCTCATTTTGGATCTAGAGTTTGTTGAAGGTGTTTGAATTTGCGTGGGAGAGATTTCACGCCAAAGTGAAGTTCGAAGCAAGCTTGAAGCCGTGCTAGTTGATTTGAATTGTAGCTTTGGAGTTGTTTTGTTTGAAGATTTTTGAAGTTTGATTTGTTGAAGTTTATTGTTTAAAGATTTTTGCGAAGTTCAATCATGCCACCGAGACGAGCTCAACGTCATCGCAATATTAATGCCTTGTATGGAAGAGAAGAGGCCGATGAAATGGAGCAACGAATCCACGAGAGCTTTACTGAAAAGTTGAACGAAGGAATTGGTCGATTAGAGAGAATGATGCTTGAAATGAATCAAAGTAGAAGAAGAATTTCACCTGAATCAAACCGTGGGGGTAGTAGAGTTTCATCACATTCAGAACGGGAGAGGAGAGAAAGTCGAGAGCATAGAAGTGTTGATAATCGAAGTAGAAGGAATGTTGATGATCGGGATCGAAGGGATGTTGGTAGTAGGAGTGGTGGTAGAGATGTTGGAGGACGTGAACGACAACGATATACTTCAGATTTTGATGAGGAATTTGTTGGTGATAGAGGGAGTATGCATCGAGATAGAGAACAAACACGACGTCAGTATCGAGATGTAGATGATGATCGTCGATGGGAATCGGGAATGAAGATGGAGATTCCGGAGTTTAAAGGTGGGATGGTTGCTGAGGAGTTCTTAGACTGGTTATCTAATGTTGAAGAAATCTTTGATTTCAAGGAAGTGCCGGAGAATCGTCGAGTGAAGTTGGTTGCTACTAGATTGAGGGGAAGAGCATTGGCATGGTGGCAGCAAACTAAACTTACACGAGAACGGATGGGGAAGTCGAAGGTTGTTGAGTGGGATAAGATGAAGAAGTTGATGAGATCTACTTTCTTACCTTACAACTATCAATCACTTATGTACCAGAGGTTGCAGAATCTGAGGCAAGGGACAAAGTCTGTTAGTGATTATGCTGATGAATTTTACCAACTCATTGCCAGGAACGATATTATGGAAACTGAAGAACAGTTAACTGCTAGATTCATTGGAGGATTGAGAATGCAGATCCAGGATATGGTTAATATGTTTGATCCAAGATCTGTAGCAGAGGCACATCAGAAAGCGTTAGCTTGGGAAAAGCAGGGAAGGCGTGGAGGTGGTGTGTTTACTAATTCTAACAATCAAGTGAAGGGGGCCAGTGGAAGTTCTAATGTTCCTAAACCTGTCAGTAAGCCAGTTGTGAAGGAGAGTGAGAAGGCGAAGGTTAACAGTGGTTTCAAATGTTACAATTGCCCGGAGATGGGTCATAAAAGCAACGAGTGTCCGAAGCCGAAGAAAAGAACTATGATAGTTGAAGCTGAGGATGAGGATGAAGAGGCTGACTGTTCTAAGTCCTTACCGGTTGAGGAGGAAGACTTGTTATCGGGAGATGAATGATATTCACTGATGATGAGGAGGAGTTGTTTGACACCAAAGCAAGAGGAGAAAGACAGCTGGTTGAGGAATAACATATTTCAGTCTACTTGTACTATTCTTGGAAGAGTTTGTAAATTCGTTATTGATGCTGGGAGTTGCGATAACATTATCTCTACAGAGGCAGTAAAGAAGTTGGAATTGAAAACCGAGAAGCATCCTAAACCGTACAAGTTAGCTTGGTTGAGGAAAGGAGGTGAGGTGAAAGTTGGAAGGAGAGCTTGTGTTAAATTTTCAATTGGGAAGAAATACAAGGATGAAATTTGGTGCGATGTTGTAGACATGGACGTATGTCATCTGTTGTTGGGCAGACCATGGCAGTTTGATAGAGCAGTTCAACATGATGGTCGTGCTAATAGCTATAGTTTCATGTTTGAAGGCACTAAAATTACTTTAGTTCCCAAGAAGCAGCAACAGAAAGAAAGCAAGCTGGAGGAAATTGAAGAATTGAAAACTCTGTTAACTTTGAAGGAGTTTGTCAAGGAAGTCGAAGAGAAGCCTGAAGTCTATTTGTTGATTGGGCGAGAGTGCAGTGAAGAGGTTGAAATTCCTGAGGAAGCAAAGCCAGTTTTGAAAGAGTTTGAGGATGTATTTCCGAGGAGTTGCCTAAGGAGTTACCGCCATTGAGAGACATTCAATATCAAATTGATCTTGTTCCGGGAGCAGTGTTACCACATCGACCACATTACCGAATGAGTCCGAAGGAACATGAAGAGTTACGAAGGCAGGTGGAAGAGTTGCTAGAACAGGGACGTGTTCAGGAAAGCTTGAGTCCTTGTGGAGTGCCAGCCTTGTTGGTGCCGAAAAAGGATGGAACATGGAGGATGTGCACTGACAGTAGAGCATTAAATAAGATTACGGTGAGATATAGATTTCCTATGCCAAGGTTGGATGACTTGCTGGATCAGTTGAGTGGGGCAACTATCTATTCGAAAATTGATTTGAAAAGCGGTTATCATCAAATTCGGATTAGACCTGGAGACGAATGGAAGGCGGCCTTCAAAACGAGAGAGGGGTTATACGAATGGTTGGTTATGCCATTTGGGTTATCAAATGCACCTAGTACATTCATGCGGGTGATGAATCAAATCTTCAGACCATTCATTGGGAAGTTCGTCGTGGTTTATTTCGATGATATTCTGATTTACAGCAGGAGTACGGAGGAGCATATTCAACATTTGAGGGAAGTGTTGATTATTCTTCGTGAGGAACAATTTTATGCTGCTACGAAGAAATGTGTGTTTATGACGCACAGTGTTTTATTTCTGGGTTATGTTGTTTCAGGAGAAGGTATTCAAGTTGATCAGAGTAAAGTTGAGGCAGTCAGAAATTGGCCACAGCCAAAGACAATTACGGAAGTGAGAAGTTTTCATGGGCTAGCGTCATTCTACCGAAGATTCATTCCACACTTCAGTAGCGTAATGGCACCAGTTACTGATTGCATGAAGGGTAAACAGTTTTCGTGGACAGAAGAAGCCGGAATTTCTTTTGAACGAATCAAAGAACTGTTGACGACAGCGCCAATTCTTGTTTTACCTAATTTTCAGTTGTTGTTTGAACTACACACTGATGCATCAAAGGTTGGGATTGGGGGAGTGTTGAGTCAGCAGGGGAGACCTATTGCATATTTCAGTGAAAAGTTAACAGGGGCAAAGATAAGATACAGTACATATGACGTTGAATTTTACGCTGTTGTGCAAGCTGTTAAGCATTGGAGACACTACCTGTTTCAGAAGGAATTTGTTCTTTACACTGATCATGAAGCTTTGAAACATTTACAGGGGCAGGATAAAATTTCAGCGAGACATGCATCATGGATTGCATATTTACAAAAGTTTACCTTTGTTGTTAAACACAAATCCGGGGTGACGAATCGTGTGGCTGATGCTTTGAGTAGGAGGAGTCATTTGTTAACAACATTGAAGGTTGAAGTGACGGGATTTGAATTATTGCCAGAGATGATTGAAGAAGATCCTCACTTTGTGAAATATGTTAAAAAAGTCAAGGAAGGGAGTACCGATGAATTTATGTTGGTTGATGGATTCTTGTTTAAAGAAAATCAGTTATGTATTCCAGAGGGCAGTTTGAGAATGAAAATTATCAAGGAGTTGCATGAAGAAGGCCATGTAGGTAGAGATCGTACATTGCAGTTGATTTCTCAATCTTACTTTTGGCCGTCGATGAGGAAAGAGGTTGAAAGATTTGTGGAGAGATGCCATATTTGCCAGGTTTCGAAGGGAACAGCAACGAATGCAGGGTTGTATATGCCGCTACCTGTACCGTCTAAGCCATGGGTTGATATCAGCATGGATTTCGTTTTGGGTTTGCCTAGAACTCAGAGGGGGAATGATTCTATATTTGTTGTGGTGGACAGGTTTTCGAAGATGGCACATTTTATAGCCTGTAAGAAAACGGCGGATGCAGTTCGAGTGGCTCAGTTGTTCTTTAAAGAAATCTATCGTTTACATGGGTTGCCAGAGTCTATTGTTTCCGACAGGGATACCAGATTTTTAAGTCATTTTTGGCTTAGTTTGTGGAAGATGGTGGGAACGAAGCTGAATTTTAGTAGTGCTTATCATCCGCAAACAGATGGACAGACAGAGGTGGTGAATAGATCGTTGGGAAATTTGTTACGATGTCTTGTGAAAGACAATTTAAAGAGTTGGGATGTGAAGTTGTGTCAAGCTGAATTTGCTCACAATCATGCAAATAACCGAAGTACAGGTTCCAGTCCATTTCAAATTGTATATTCAAGTTTACCAAAGGGGCCGTTGGATTTGACGATGGTTCCACAACCGAAGGGGACAGTTAAGCGGGCTGCGGATTTTGTTGATGGGTTGACGGAATGCCATAGAATCGTTCAGGAACGATTGGGAAAGACAAATGAAAAGTATAAACAAATGGCAGATAAGAAACGAAGAAGTGTAGTCTTCAAAGAAGGTGATTTGGTTTACACGGTATTGACGAAAGACCGTTTTCCAGTTGGAACTTACAATAAGTTGAAAGCACGAAAGATTGGTCCAGTAGAAATCTTGAAGAGGATCAATGATAATGCGTATCGATTAAGGTTGCCGGAAGAGGTCCATACTTCTGATGTTTTCAATGTCAAACATTTAATTCCGTATTATGGGGAGGAACTTGACGAAGACAACAAAAATGTGAATTCGAGGACGAATTCTTTCCAACAAGGGGAGGATGATGAAGCACTTACCTCGCGGCCGACTCATCCCCATCGCCATCCACTTCCCCACAACTTATCCCCACCGCCGACTCACAGTCCCCTCCATCCACGACCCACGAGTCAATCACGGCCGATTCATCACCATTCGCGATTCATCACCATTCGCGACTCATCACCATCACCATTTCCCACAACCGCGACTCATTCCCATCCATTTCCCCACGACTCAACCCATCAACAACCCACGACTCAACATCACCGACTCATTTCCCTCACGCGGCATCGGTTCTAATCTAAAACCCTAAATCGCGATACTGCTATAAGTCGCGAACGACTTAAGTTTCCCCTTCGCCTCTTTCATGTGTCGCGTGCGCGACTTAACCTTTTCCCCTCAATCCTTTAAGTCGCGAAACTACTTGTGCCGTGCTAACTGTTAAGTCGCGAAGAAGATCCATTAAGTCGTTGTCGAGTTTCAGTTGAACCGTAGCCGAGTTAGCATAAAGTCGTTGCATTTTTTTTCTTTTCTTTAAGTCGTGTACCATTGTGTTGTAATTTTTTAAGTCTTGTAGTGAGTTGTAAGCCTATAAATAGGCAAGTCGTGTCATTTGTAAAGCGATGGAAAATTGAATAAAAATTTCTTGTTGATTGCTTTGTGTTTTCTTCTCTAATTGGTAGTCGAGTGAAATCTCCTATCTCCACCTACGTCATTCGAGTGCGCTCGAATCTTCGTTTGTGAAGCCGATTCACGGAATCAAGTGCGCTTGATCAACGTCGAAGAATCGTAGATTTTTGTTTCTCGGTATCGTGCGCGATCAACGAGACGAAGATAGCTAGAATCCGGCATCTTTGGATCAACGGATTTGGGCATTGCAGCATTTTCAAATCACCGATTGCTACATTTCATCAATTGAAGTTTGTTTTGAAATATCCGCTGCGTCAAATAGTATGCTTTTCATGTAGCATATGTTGAACTGCGTTCTGTTCGGAACGTGTTCCATGACTAAAACTCTCAGAAGATTCTCCATTGTCACCATAGCCAAGAAGACGTGCCATATTTGGATGACTGTTGTTTACATGGAGAAAGACATCGCGTTTTTTTTCTGAACATGGAACAAAGGCGCTTGCTTGATTCATGTACTTTGTCCGCAGCTTCCAGTTTGTTTGGAAACTTAATAAGGTGCACTGTACTATAACCTCCATCTCCTATGTAGTATGAGGATTCTTCTACCAGAGCTTTGACTTTTCTGCATGAAACTTGTACGATTTTTTAAAGACATTTGATGATTTCTTCATCTTCGGCGACTGTGAATATTTTATTAGAGCCTGAATTGCAGCCATAGATGTATTTGGACAAGAACTTCATGTTGGGAATATTGGTTGGAATAAAAGATTTGCTTGTTATGTATATATTTGTATGAACAATGCACTGTTAATCATTGAGCATGTTTATTTTATTGATGAGTGCACGAATGGAATAAATTTCGGGAGGGAAACTTCGAAGTGTGCGCTTAGTAAGGTACATGAACCTGCAAGTAGTAATCAGTCAGTCAAGTATTGAGTATGTTTATCGATATTTTATATGATGAACTCCATGTATAATCAGCATAACTTGGTTTCCTGTGTAATTTATAATTAGACGCAACAAACGGATTTTAAGTACAATGCTATTGAGTATTTAATTGAACTACGAAACATGCGATCAGGTTATTGTATAGAAGTATAAATAACTATTTATTCTTACAAACCCGACTGATAACCTGAAAAGTGAGCTTATAATATTTTTGCAAATCTTATATCACTGGCATGTCCCGCTATCGAGGTGGAGCCTCGTACACTCGGCTCCACCTTTGTAATACTGTCATGTATATTAAAAGTTAAAACTTAACAAATCTTAAACCAAATACATGATTTATCTATTGGGTGATGCATGTCAGGTTCTCATGATATAATAAGAAGTATTTTGTAAAGCTTTTTTAGTTCATTCACACATATACCTCCTTGTACAAGTGTCAAGATCCTTAAAAACATCATATGCTTATAAATATATGCAAGACATTAAATATGAATTCATTCAACAGATATGTACTCTTACCACCAATGTATACCCATTGCAAGTGGTTCAGCCATAAAATTGACAATGATACAAGTGACAAATCACGCAAGGAACCACACCGTGCATATGAAACTCAGCAGTTTTTTAAAGAGATAGTGCACATATATATCAACCTAGTTTAACAAGCAGATAGTTAAAAAAATTAAAAAAAAAAAATTAAAAAAAAAAAAAAAAAATAGACATCAGTCCATCAATAGATGGATCCAAAACACAAACATGTTTAGTTCTCAAACTGGAAATGAATGGGGAGTAATGCAAAAATAACGATGACAGTTCTAGCTGTGAACTACTTGCAATTTGGAACAAATCTACATGGTCATTAAACAAGTTAAAATCAAGTGAGAAATGCTTGGTTCTAACAAAAAAAGGGGAGTTTAACATTGAAATCATCTCAGCTTATAGAATTTACCAATTGTCTACTAGAAACTGGTTTAGTAGAAGGATTTCACCATTCACAAATCACAATGGCCTTAAGTATACATGAAGAAGTTGAAAACTGAGAAAAAATTGCCTATAGATTAGATAGAGCTCTAGTGAACATCAACTTGTTGCATATGTTACCTGTTTAAATTAAAGTGCTTCCTAGTTCTACAAGCGTCAAATGTCCCTGCACGTTCGATTTCACGGCACAAACAATAAGATAAGATTGACAACAAATCTTTCACATATTTCAATCATCGTCAAAGTCAGAACTAGTGTATGAGTAACGGTTATAACTGTTACAAATGCACTTTGCAATGGAAATACCCAGGGTTACAGAATGTGTGGCAAATTTTTGTCACAAAATAGAAACGTTAATAACCGTTATGAAGTAAAATTTAGTAACTATGTAACTAAAAATCCTAGAATGCAGATTTGAACAAAAAAACAAAGTTGGAAAAGCAAATCACCTGGTCTTAATATTGATGTCCCTGTACCAATTAAATCTCCACTGTCAATTACTAACATATTTAACTACCAAAACTTAAAATTTTATAAATGAATGAGTGGATTTCAATGTGCACGGTGACAGAGAATATTGAGACCAGGAGATTTGATCCCAAAGTTGAGCCAAAGAACATAATCAAATAAAAACTTTACAAGGGAAATGTGTTATTTTGCAAACTGAGCTGGAAACAGATCCTCAAAATGAAACATTAAACAACAAGGAGTATTATTGGGCATGGCATTCAAGTTCAGCCAATGAATTGTAACACACAGAAGGAATAACTTCAATAAAAAAATTGTAGTCCAAAAAGAAGTGAACGCTGAAGGGACGAATGTTCAAAAAACCTCTATACAAAGACCTCTAAAAGAAGACTTTCAACGTGATGAAGTGTTATTGCATCTGATGGTGTACTTCAAACCAAGGAAGAAACGGAACATGCGGCAATAACTCATGTTTCAGAAGTATTCAATGGTAACTATAACTTTTACTTTTGATAAAATGAAACCCCTAAAGGTTGCATAACCTGCTCTAGATTTTGTTGAGACAATTGACCCCCTTTTCTCCTTCCTTTTTGTTATGGTTATTGAGTTATTTTCACTTCAAATGGATATTGTTATTCATTGTAAGTATATTCACCACTCACCCTATCTATGCTCATGACCCACAAATATGTATCAAAGCTACTCAGAATGAATTAAAGAAAATAATATAAATTTTAAAGTAGAATTCATCAAGTTTTTATTTTATTTTACAATTTCTGAACACTTCACACATGCAATAACTGTTCTTAAAAATCTTTACAATCAGTGTTTGAAGGTGTACTTAAGTATGAACTAATCAAATTAAACATGGCATATGTTTTCTCGCATAAATTTCATCACTTTACCCACCGACGGTCTTAGAATCTGGTTTTCTCCAATGCATTTCTCGGCAATCTTCATCATAACTCTGGCTTCCTTTTCATCATAATTTTTGCCCAGCTTAACATCAATCATTTTTCCTATTCCTTCCATCGCATGAGAGTTCAGCTTCAACTGAGTTCTCATCATAGTCGCCAACAACTGCGAGTTCTTTGTCAAAAATGGTTCAAGTCCAGTAATAAGCTCTAAAACTAGCACCCCAAAACTATACACATCACTTTTCTTTGAAACCAAACCCGATTGAAAGTAACTCGGGTCTGTATAACCTAGCGATCCCATCATCGTGTTATTACGGTTAATCGAACGAGAAACCATATCAGAAAATCCCAACCGTGCAGATCCAAAATCACATAGCTTTGGATTGAAGTTTTGGTCAAGAAGTACATTAGAAGCCTTTACATCACCATGAATGATTGGAAGGTCACAATGTTCATGTAGATGCTCCAAAGCCATTGCTATTTGATATGCCATGGACACACGCTGAGACCAAGAAAGAGTTATTTTAGCAGTAGTACCATGTTGCTCGTGTAGTATATGATGAAGTGTTCTATTCTGAACGTGTTCCATGACTAAAACTCCAGAAGAATTTCTGTCATCACCATAGCCTAGAAGGCGTACTATATTTGGATGACTGTTGTTGACATGGAGAAATACATCGAGTTCTTTTCTGAACATGGAATAAAGACGGTTGCTTGGTTCATGTACTTTGACGGCAGCTTCCAGATTGTTTGGAAATCTAACAAGGTGTACTGTACTATAACCTCCCTCTCCGATGATATTCAAGGAATTTCCTACTAATGCTTTGACTTTTCTGCATGAAACTTGCATGATTTTTGAAGGACGTTTGATGATTTCTTCATCTTCGACGACTGCGGATATTCTGGTAGAGCCTGAATAGCAGCAGCCAGAGATGTATTTGGACAAGAACTTCATGTTGGGAATACTAATTGGAATAAGAGATTTGCTTGTTACGTGTATACTTATATGAGCAATGCAGTATTAATCATTGACCATGTTTATTTTATTGATGAGCACTGCACGAATGGAATAAGATGTCGGAAAGGATACTTCCTAGCGTGTGGTTAGCAAGGTACGTGAACCTGCAAGAAGTAGTCAGTCAGTTAAACATCAAGTAGGTATATGAATATTCAATGTATCCAAAATAAATCTGTTTCGGTGAATGATTAGACGACAATAGTACAAGTATTAAAGATACCGTCTTATCATGAAATGTCCTTTCAATATAAATGCAGATCTAATATTATTAATCATAGGACCCAAGACTGTCCTTAACGTGTTCAAGAATTGTGACAAGCCAATGTAGGAATTGAATGATTAAGAATTATTTTATAAAGGGTTTTAAACAAAAATAAATAAAGGCAGTATAATGTTTGTTGATATTGAAATAGTGTTGTGGGGGAAAATTTATATAAAGAGCTTAAAGGAAAAATTTTGTAGTTAATAAAGATATTTTATTTTTGTAACGTGGAAGGTGTTGGTGAAAAGATTTATTTATTCCGAAGGAAAAATAATGTTTTATGATAGTAAATTTGAATTATACGTGTGTTAAGATATATTGAAGATAATATTTGGGAATTATAAAAAATAAAAATGTGTACTATTTTATATATTGATTTTAAAAGAACTATCAATAGAAATGTAAATTTATTTTTGTAACGATGCATAAATTTATCACTTTGAAATATAATATATTTTAATTTAGTGGAAATTAGGTTGAAGTGCTTCTATTTGGAGGATAATAAGTTTTAAGGACAACATTTCTGAATAATTAGTTTTAAGGACAATTTACAGCATAATAATAAATTCATTTATCTTTTCAAGTTATACAGGAAAATGATAACTCCTTTTATCATTATTTCTGTATAACTGAAAATGATAAATTCTTTTATTTTTTTCCCGTAAAATGTTCTTAAAACTAATTTTTTAGAAGTAGTGTCCTTAAACTTATTACCCTGCATAAATAAGCCCTTGAAGTAAAAATCCCATTTTATTTATTATTTAAATATATAAGATATTATAACACAAATTATAATGTTTTGAACAATAATAAATGATGGTAAACTTGTTTTAAAATTAGATTAACAAATATCACTACAAGAAAAAGGCAGAATACCGACAGCCAAGACCGACGGCTTCCGACGGCCATTTTCCGACGGCTTTCGACGGGCCGTCGGCGGCCGTCGGAAGCCGTCGCAAATTTGCGATTATACCAGCCAGCCGAGCCCTTTCTTCCTCCTCCATTTCATACGAAAAAAACCCAAAAAACCCCCCAAATTCAACCCCTAAGCTTCCAATCCCTAATTTTTAGCTTCCGGATCTTCCAACGCACTCTAATCAAGCTTCAGTACTCTTAATCTCAGGTATAATCTCTTATTTTTATGAAAAATTCAGTTTTTACCCTAATTATAGATTTGCATAAATTGATAAATTAGGGCGAATTAATGATTGCAATTGTTTCCACTAGCGTAATAACGGTTTATAGCATCACATGGTATACCAATTTCATCTTTTATCGTGAAATTGTGATAAACACGTATAATTTGTGCATGTTCATGTATATGTATTTTGTTGTGTATGCCTTGATTCGACGATTGTATACGTTATTTGGAATAAGATAAAATGATTGAATGAACTAGGAGTATTATATTGTGCACGTTTTTACTTATGACACAAAAAAAATGCATTACTCTAAATTATAATTGTGTGTATTGAAAAATGACAAAATGTTAAACCAGCCCTAAGTTGATGCGTAATACGTCGAATAAATGTGTGAAATTAATATATAAATGTGAACAGTGAGTAAAACTGTATTTTTGAGTAAAATGCGCGCATGTTAACCGACAAATGTCCCTTAGAGAGTTTTTGGCCCCGTCTGATCGATGAATCAAATGTTTTGGTAGAAGCGTTTGACAGTGCAGAGGAAAATATCGTCGAAAACGAGACCGAATCTGAATCAGAAGACGATGATGACTGATATAAATTTGAATCTGTTTTTTTGCAATTGATGTAACTATGTTGAATTCTTGATGTATTATGAAATTGATGTAACTATGAAACTAAATCCGTTTACTATTGTTTTATGTTATTTCAATTTGTCATTTATTTAGCAATTTTTATTAAAAATGCAATGAACTCTGCTTATCGTAGGAAGAGTACACCCATCATGAATCAGGTATAACAAACTTACATGTCTATTTACATTTCAGTCATTATAATTAAGCAATTTATACCATTGATGTCATGTTCATATGAAATATATTTCATTATCATGTTTTTATTCTCTTATATAATGATGTGTAAACGTCACAGGTTTATCATTATGTCACATAGAGGGAGGAGCTCTTCCCGTTCTTCAGGAGGCGATGGCAGTGGCCCATCGCAAGCGCCACACCGTCCAGTTGTTACGTTAGCCCCCAAAGCAGATGGGTAAAAATTAAATCTTATTCATCATCTTATTTTTTCTATACTATACGTATGTACTTATCTGTATCGTACTTAAAAACAGGGGGTTCGAGCTACTACCCACTAAGGTAGTGTTGGACGTCTCCAGAGCAGCATATCGTAGTAGGATGAGTGCGTGCTGGCCAAAGTGGGATACCATCCCTCCGCACATCATAGAGTGCATATGGCAGGATGTCCTAGTATGTGTAATTTTTATGTTTTCCATTTTTAATTCGTTTTTGTCGTTTTTCTACCGTTTATCGTTTAAAGTGTAATCTTTTTTTAACACAGGCTGAGATAGACATCCAGACAGATGATATGCAGCTGGCACGAGCATACTGGATGAGGAAGATGCGAAAGAACTACAGAGACACGATATCTGAGGTTAAGAAATCCGGGAAGAGACCACGGTGGATGGGGGAGAGCGTGTGGCAAGCTTGGTTGAGCTACTGGGAGACGGACGAGGCGAAGGCAAGTATACTAATTTTTTTTCAATTATTAATTTAACGTGATTGAAAAATAATGTATCAAATTTTGAATGTACAGGCAGAGTCAGATAGAAACTCTGCAAATAGAAATAAGAATCCCGTTACTCATCGCGGAGGATCGAAGTCGTTTCAGCAGTATCGGCAGGAGTTGGTAAATTTAATTACTGAATAATAAATGTAAATAGTTTATGCTATATGATTTTAAATGTATAATAATTGTATGTAACAATCAACTTCAGGAAGCCGAGGCACATGGTCCTGTCAGCTATATGGACGTGTTCACCCGTACGCATGCTGTTGAGCATGTTAATCCAGACGGGACTGTTTCGTACACATGGCAGGACGATAAATCCAGTAAAAGCCATGTAAGCATATTTCATTTTATTCAGTATTAGTAATTGTTTTAGTTGTCAAATTATTATGAAATAAGATATGATATTATTAATTTGTCAATGCAGGAGATGTTTATGGAGCAGCGACAGAAACTCCTTTCTGATACGGGTCGAGAGCAGCTGACGACCGATGAAGAGGACATTATTTTTGAGTCCGTTATGAGTCCACCAGAGCATGGTCGACGATACGGATTTGGCAATTTAGCGGTAAATAATTTAATTTTTCTTAAAATACTTAAAATATGATATTCTTACCTTTTCAAAACAATAAACTTTGATTTTATTTATTTTTCAATTATTGCAGTCCAGTAGTCAGAGTAGGAGACGGCGGAGTAGACCTCAGAGCGAGCTAGCAAGTATAGAAGAATTACAGACTAGAGTTCAGCAGTTGGAGGAGCAGAACCGCCAACAGGCCATGCAGACGGCACAGTTATTTGAGTACATGCAGCAGTTTGGTGGCCGCTTCCCTTCATCGGCTGGCTCTGGATCTGGGGCAGATTGATTCATTGCTTTCTAATTCGTTCGTGCAGGTATGTTTAGTTTTAGTTTACAATGATTTGGTAGAAGGAACAATTAATTGTTGATATGTATAATTATGTATAATACACTTGGTTCTGTAGCTGTATCAGGATATGCATGATTAGAACAGTTATTGTTAGTATTATTGTTAATGTTGGAATGTTATGTATATTTTGTATTTTATTTTTATTCTAATTTAGTTTATTTCTGTGTCTATTGAATATTTTGGAGTATTGGTTTGCATGTTTGGTTGGATTATTGTTTATTTGATTGTGCAGTATTGATATTGTAGTGTTTGGAAGAGAAATGTGGTTGGAAGGCTCTATTTGCAGCAGATTTTAAAAAAAAACAGCAGGTTTCCGACGGCTTCCGACGGCTCTCGACGGCTTATTGGTCGAAATTTTCCGGCGGTTTCCGACGGGTTCCGACGGCTTATTGGCCTGATTTCCGACGGTTTCCGACGGTTTCCGACGGCCGTCGGAAGCCGTCGGAAACCGCCGGAAACCGCCGGAAACCGTCGATAATGTATACGGCATCACCCGTCGGTAGCCGTCGGAAATACTGCTTCCCGACGCCTTCATTTCCGACGGCTTTTTCCGACGGCCGCCGACGGCTTCCGACGGCCGCCGACGGTTTTCAGCCGTCGGAAATCCCCCCTCCCCTTGTAGTGTATAGATATTTGAGATTTCCGTTAAAAAAGCGACGAAAATCAGTTTTCGGTAAAGTTGGGATTTTCTCAATATTAGAGGATACGAAACTGGATGCATACACTTATTTCTTTATTGAAGCAGGAATATGTAATAAAATTATTTATTTTATTTTTGAAAATAAAATGTCTTTATGGCATCATCAATGATGTCATCATTTTTAAATAATTAATTTTTTAATTTAAATTGAGTTTAAATGATTTTATAATTGTTTTAAAATCAAATGACGCCCTTTTAATTATAAAATGATAATAGAAATGTCATTTTCAAATTTTGTTTACCCACACAAATATATACATATATTAACTAGGAAGTAAAAATATGATCGGAATCTTGATCCCTAGTTCATCACGATTTAACGAATAAAAGTTGTATCGAAACAATGCAACTTAATTTGCCAAAAATAAAGATAAAAGCACCCATACATGCACATGAACACTCTTATACACACACACACCCCATTAACATTTACTAACTTATGGTAAATATATAAAAATCTAGATATTTCTAAACAAAACAAAACTCACTATCACTTACAAGCACACTTACAAGCACATGGGGTGGCACATGGGAGGAGGGTGATTCGGCAGTGTGGAGGGGCGTGGGTGTAGCACATGGGTGATGGGAATGGTGATGATGATGCTGTAAGTATTTTGCTAAAAAAAAGCTATAAATACAAGTCCATATCCTCTCATTTCCTTACACCAAAATTCTTAAGTTTTTCTCCTTCTTCATAAGACCATTATTGGCTTCTATGACTTCATAAACTATTCCATGGTCGAGGTGAAGCTCTGTTGAGAATACACTTTATATAGAGAGATATATCACCTTAGTTTGAAATCAAAGTGAGCAATCATCTCCTCTTCTTACTCCCTGCTTGGCCGAGCTCATCAAGAGCCACCACCACCTCTCCACCCTCTCTAGTACAAGGCCGAGCAAACCCAGAGTCTCGAGACAAATATCATAAGCTTTGGTGCAAGAATAGTGAAGCTATTGTCAATTTCGTAACGCTAAGAGAATGATAGCTATATAAGTGAGAATTACTCTGTTAATTTATTTTATTATACTATATGATGATATGACACATTTGCTATGTTTGTTTTCTTTGTTTCATCATCATTTTTTAGATGTGATAATATGTGTACGTGGTTATGGAAATAATATACAGTAAATACACGTCGAATTTACATTAAGAAATCACTTTCTTTTATGAATTGTAATGGTGTCACGGCATAGTTAAACCTCTTTAAACATGAATAAAAATGGTTTAAAACGGTTTATAAATGTTTTATAAATATTAAAACTCATTTCAACAAAGTTTTGAAAAGATATAAAATTAAAGTGAGTCCAGTTTGCGATTCCGTGACCCGAAAAATTAAACGAATGAGTGGTGTGGATTATTAGTCGGAATTCTTTGAAATAAGAATTTTCCGAACACTTGGAGTTATAGTTTTCGAATGAAAAAAAAATCAAGATTTCATTTAGTAAAGTTTGAGATACGTCCAAATCAAGTTTTCAAAAAACGTTGCGTTTGACAGTTCGAAAACCAAAGTTTCGAATTTTTTTAAAATGGATATTTTTAATCTTTTTAAATACGAAATAAGTTCTAAAAATATGTTAAAATAGTTTTAAATGGAAAAATGGACATATATAAGGAATAAAACCATATTTGTGCTACTAAGCCCTTAAAGGCATTTTTACTGGCAATTTAGCAAAAGAATTTGAAATTTTCGAAAATAAGATTTTAATTGGGTTTTTCTTTCCGAATCCTTTATAAATGATTTTCAAATAAGAAATCAATTAATTTAAAGGGTTTAGAGTTGATCAAATAACTTAACTGCCTTATGGGTGATAAAAATGTAGTTACCAGGCTGAAGTTAGATTTTGGAAAACTAGTTTCCTACTCCCCCTAGCTATCCGGACTAGTCCGACGAAGGAGATAGTTAATTGAATCAAAAAAGAAAAGAGATTTGGTATTTTTCATAAAGTTAACCAAAATTTCAAATAAGATTTTAATGGTAAAGATAACATTATATTTAAACTCTGTCTTAAATTTCGAGGAGGGAACTCATAGTATTTGTGTGAATTTAAAAGGTGATTTCGCCGTTATTTAACGAATAGTAAGGGTTGAATACGAGAATTAATGTTGATTATAATTAACGTAAAACCTATGGATCCCTTTTGTACTCAATACTAGTTGGTTTGGCTTTACAGTAAACAATGTCTTAAAATACATTGTTTTGACCCATTAAAGACATGTTTTGAAAATGTGAAACCTACACTAAGACTTAAATTATACTTTTCTTAAGTAATCGAAGAAAAATGATTTAGCATTTCCAAAATTAAATAAAGGTTTAATAATCTCGTATACGCTGAAAAAGAAAATGATTTAAAGACATATATCTTTAAGAAGATATTTTACTTGGATAAAAGATATTGATTAATTGAATAGTAACCACCTATATACTTGCCATCTTTTATCGATAATTGGTTCGAAGAAATCGGGATCAGATTTGGGTGATTTCTATCTGAAAACCATTTCGAACCAATATACCCGTTCGAAAGTAAAGACACGTGGAGGACAATGATTTCGAAGACGGAGAACTACATAATGAAGGGTTGTTTGCCACTAACCTCTAGTGTAATTCCCATATCATATAAATGGTGACAGTAGTATCTTCATTCTGAATCTTCAATTCAAGGACTAGTCGATACTGATCCTAGGGATGATTCCCAAACATGATGTAGTAGGAGAAGTGCCTTTGGTATGTTCTGTTTCTGAGCAACTTGTATGGACGAGTGTCTGACAGTGCATTTCTAAGACCACATACATTGATTTTTATGAATGAATATCTGTTTGATGGTGTAGAAGGTAACCCCTCTTACAGTTAACATCCTTTTCCCGAGGCGTGTGAACACGGGGGTTGCACTTTTGTGCAAATCAATAGTGTGTTATTAGACATGGCAATATGGAATTAAAAGTGGGATTTATTTTGTAAAAGGTAATGCGTTACCTTAGGCCCAATACTCGAAAATGGTTGAAACAGGGTATGCCGCAAGGCAATGTGGGTCGGACCCATTAGGGTATAATCATCATCTTTCTAGGCTACTCTCTGTATATCGGGTTTGTTGTGTATGCTGTAGTCACGGATAGGTCCGAAAAGACCGAGATGAAGTCATATTCGGTACTATCCATGACCATTGTGTTGGTCACGAGAAAGGGGTAGGCCGGTCTTGCCAGACGTAGTGGACTGTCTACGGATCATCAAAGCATTCCTCTAGAGATGTACTATACGAAAGATAGTCCTTTACCTATCATTATATGTAATTCATTCTTCAATAAGTGCTTTCATACTTGGTTGTATACCTATTATGCTGGAATTTAATCAATGTAACAATGTCGACTATGATTAATATGTATTTATGCTGGACTTGGTTGTATACCTATTATTCTTCAATAAGTGACATTTTCTGCATGAAACTTGTATGATTTTTGAAGGACGGTTGATGATTTCTTCATCTATTGGGTGATGCGTGTCAGGCTCTCATGATATAATAAGATGTATTTTGTAAAACATTTTTAGTTCATTCACACATATACCTCTTTGTACAAGTGTCAAGATCCTTAAAAATATTATATGCTTATCCAACCAATATATGCAACACATTGAATATGAATTCATTCAACCGATATGTACTCTCACAACGGATGTATACCCATTGCAAGTGGTTCAGCCATAAAATTGACCAGTGTGATTGTAAAATCCAAAAAGAAACCAGTGTGAGACATATTAAATAAGAAGACAATGATACAGATGGTAAATTAGGCAAGGAGCCGCATGGTGTGCGTATGAAACTGAACAGTTTTTCTAAAGAGATAGTGCACATATCAACCTAGTTAAACAAGCAGATAGATAATAATAAAAAATAGACATCAGTCCATCAATAGATGGATCCAAAACTCAATTATGTTCAGTTCTCAAACTGGAAGTGAATGGGGAGTAATGCAAAAATAATGGTGACAGTTCTAGCTGTGAACTACTTGCAAGTTAAAATCAAGTGAGAAGTGCTTGATTCTAACAAAAAGGGGAGTTTAACATTGAAATCATCTCAGCTTATAGAATTTATCAATTGTCTACTAGAAACTGGTTTAGTAGAAGGATTTCACTATTCACAAATCACAGTGGCCTTAAGTATACATGAAGAAGTTAGAAACTGTCAAAAAATTGCCTATAGATTAGATGGAGCTCTGTGAACATCAACTTGTTGCATATGTTCCCTGTTTTTAAGATTAAATTAAAGTGCTTCCTAGTTCTACAAGCGTCTGAATGTCCATGCACATTCGATTTCGCAGCACAAACAATAAGATAAGATTGACAACAAACCTTTCACATATTTCACTCAACGTCGGAACTGGTGTATGAGTAATGGTTATAACTGAGTAATGGTTATAACTGTTACTTATGAAGGAAAATTTAGTAACGGCGTAATTAAAAACACTAGAGTGCAGGTTTGAAAAAAAAGTTGGGAAAGCAAATCGTCATCTTGTCTTAATATTTATGTCCCTGTATCAGTTAAATCTCCACTGTCAATTACTAACATATTTAATTACCAAAACTTAAAATATTATAAATGAATGAGTGGATTTCTATACAAAGCTGAGCCAAAGAACATAATCAAATAAAAACTTTGCAAGGGAAATATGTTGTTTCGCAAACTGAGCTGGAAATAGATCCTCAAAATGAAACATTAAACAAAGAGTATTATTGGCCATGGCATTTAAGTTCGGCCTTTGAATTGTAGCACACAGAAGCAATTTCTATAAAAAGAAGTCCAAAGAGAAGTGGCTCGCTGAGGGGACGAATGTTAAAAAAAATTCTATACAAAGACCTCTAAAAGAAGACTTTCAACGTGATGAAGTGTTATTGAATCTGAATCTGATGGTGTACTTCAAACCAAGGAAGAAACAGAACATGCAGCAATGACTTATTTTTCAGAAGTATTCAATGGTAACTATAACTTTTACTTTTGATAAAATGAGACCACCAAAGGTTGCATAACCTGTTCTAGAGTGTGTTGAGACAATTAACCCCCTTTTCTCCTTCCTTTTTGTTATGCTTATGGAGTTATTTTCACTTCAAATGGATCATGTTATTCATTGCAAGTCTATTCAACCTAATTCCACTCACCTTCTCTATGCTCATGACCCAAGTATGTATCAAAGCTATTCAGAATGAAATAAACAAAATAATATAAATTTTTAAGTAGAGTTCATCAAGTTTTTTTATTTTATTTTACAATTTCTGAACACTTCATACATGCAATAATTGTTCTCAAAAATCTTTACAATCAGTGTTTGAAGGTACTTGTATGAACTAATCAAATTAAACATGGCATATATTTTCTCTCATAAATTTCGTCACTTTACCCACCGACGGTCTTAGAATCGGGTTTTCTCCAATGCATTTCTCTGCAATCTTCATCATAACTTTTTTTTTTTTTTTTTTTTTTTTTTTTTTCTTCAAAAGAGCTGTTTTTTTTTTGGAGAAAAAAAGCCTTTCTCCGGGAGCTTACAGGAATAAAATAGACATTAAAAATGCCTACGAGAATAAAAGAACAGAAACAAGCCTAACAGGAGTACTAAAGCAGTAGAAAGCACAAGAATCCACTGCCGGTAGAAAACAAAAAGATCCTCCTGAGAACATAGGGGCAACAATCCACTGAACCGCCTATCCCGCTACACCCGATGAAGGTGTAGGCCAGACCACCGTAATAAACCAACCTCCTCCAGAAATAGAAAGCCCGAAACCAACCAAGAACTAAACACCAACAAACAGACAGCCGACGACAAGCTCTACCCAACAGAGGAAGAGGAAAGAAACAACAGTCAAAGGCAATGGTGAAGACACAACCGATCCATCAAGGAAGACGAATCACCACAAAACCTAAACCAGAATCCGCCGCCGGTAGAAAACCAAAAGATCCTCCTGAGAACAGAGGGGCAACAATCCACTGAACCGCCTATCCCGCTACACCCGATGAAGGTGTAGGCCAGACCACCGAAATAAACCAGCCTCCTCCAGAAATAGAAAGCCCGAAACCAACCAAGAACTAAACACCAACAAACAGACAGCCGACGACAAGCTCTACCCAACAGAGGAAGAGGAAAGAAACAACAGTCAATGCAGCGGTGAAGACACAACCGATCCATCAGGGAAGACGAATCACCACAAAACCTAAACCTGAAACACTAGCAAAAACATCAAAACCGAAAAATAGGGGGGGAGGGGGAACCAGATTGCTGGATGAACGCCAGCAATCCGCCAGGAGGACCTATCCGACGCCAAGTCTGGCGGAACTCGGCGCACAGGAAATGGAAAGAAGACGAACAAAACGATGAGCATAGGAGGTCAAGTTGCCCCTAAACGGTCGACCACGGAATGCTAGGAAAACATCATTCCTAACTTGATGAATAATGGTTGAGGGGATCATCGGAGAATCGTCGAAGGTTGCCTTATTCCGTGCACACCAAATGTGCCAGCAGATAAGACAAGGAACCAGACGATGAATAATCGAACGAAGAGATTTCCCAGAGTTCCGCGTCCACCAGGTAGCCGGTAGATCATTAGCGGATCTGACAACACCGCGGACAGACAAAAGGTTACTAAAGTAATTCCAGCATGCAGAGGCTGTTGAACTGGCGAAGAAAAGGTGGTTCAAGGATTCAGAATTCCCGATGCCGCAGCATTTGCAACGGGAGACTAAAGGAATGCCTACCCTTTTGAGATTATCATCCAATGGCAGTCCGTCATGCAGGATACGCCACATCAGAAGTGAAACCTTAGGAGGAGAGCGAGAATCCCATATGAAGGAAAATAATGGACGAGTAGGACAAGAAATTCTAACCGAGGACCAAGCTTTCAGGATGGAGAATGGAGCGCCATCCCAGCCCGCCTGGCCTCCATGAGAATCAGCGAAGGTCTTCACAGACTGCATGTGCTTCCAAGTCTCACTAGCATAAGACGGAGTTCCCGAATAGTTGGAACCAACCAGCCTATGGTACTTAGCATGAAGGAAGTTAGCCCATAAGGAGTCATTAGCACCAAATCTGTACCACAGTTTACAAGCAAAAGCAGCACAAATATCCTTAGGATTCCTAATCCCCAAACCGCCCTCGTTCTTGGGACGACAAATAGTGTCCCACGAAACCCAGTGGTGGCGACGGCGATCGTCCTTTGTGCCCCAGAAAAAGGATGAGACCAAAGACCGATACGAGCGGAAGAACGATGATGTAGGGGTCATAGTCGCGAAGACATGAGTGCCCATAGAATCCAGCACAGACTTAATAAGAACCAGACGACCGGCCTGGGAAAGAAGAGTCGCATTCCAGCGACAAATCCGGCCTCTCACCTTGTCAGTTAAGCAGTCGAACAAGGAGTTAAGCTTCCTACCACGGTATAGAGCGATACCAAGGTATGGTAACGGCAAAGAAGCTTCCGTGAAGCCCGAGAAGGTCTCAATCCAAGAGGATCGAGACGAAGAACAGTCCTTAGCACGAACGAAACAACTTTTGGAAGGGTTAACAAGCTGACCAGAGGACCGTTCGTATTGGTGGATGAAACAAATAAGACGACGAACGGAGGAACGACCCCCGTTTGAGAAGATAACAATGTCGTCAGCGAATGAAAGAGAAGAAATAAGAGGACAACCCCTAGGGATTCCAAATCGCTGAATTTGACCAAAAACCGTAAGGGTATGAAGACCGCGAATGAGAACTTCAGCCGCGATCACAAAGAGAGTGGGCGATAGCGGGTCTCCTTGACGCAAACCCCTCCCCGCTTTGAAAAATCCGCTAGCAGAACCATTAATAAGCACAGAGAACCAGCAGTTGGAAATAAGTCTCCAAACTAGGTCGATGATGGTTTCCGGAAAACCGAACGATCTTAAAACTTTGATGACGAAAAACCAGGACATACGATCGTAAGCCTTAGCCATATCCAATTTGAATACAACATTTGAACCCCTAACTTTCCTATCAAGCTGGGAGATCAATTCCTGGGCCAACAGGACGTTGTCAGAAATTAAGCGCCCTTTAACGAACCCCGCTTGAGACGTAGAGATAATACGCTCAAGGAAAGGGGCCAGACGACTAGCAAGGATCTTGCAAATAACCTTGTTCGAGAAGTTGCAGAGGCTTATAGGACGAAAATCCCCACAGGACCGGGGGTTGTCGCACTTAGGGATAAGAAAAAGGTTGGTGGAGGTCCAACCAGAGGGGAGGCAACTTCCGGAAAAAAAGGACCGGACAGCAAGACAAAAATCCGCCTGAATAATAGGCCACGAACAACGGTAAAAAGTACCGTTGAAACCATCCGGGCCGCTCGCACTATCCTTACTCAGGGCGAACACAGAAGCACGGATTTCCTCAGGGGTGGGGAGGACCGCTAGAAGGTCTCTCTCTGGCGGGAGCACCAGCCTAGGAATAAAGGCAAGCAAAGCGGAATCGGTTGTCACCTCGGACGGAAAACCCATGAAGGATTGAAAATGGGCCAAAAGGGTATCTTTCACTTCCTCGGGCGAGGATGCTATAGAGAGATCAGGCCGCAGAATCTCACGAATAGTGAGAATGTTGTTCTTCTTTCGAATGAAGGAATGGAAGAATTTGGAGTTTGCATCGCCGTCAACCATCCATTTTACCCTTGCCTTTTGACGAAGGAATTCATTCTCTATACGAAGCTCCGCAGAGTAGGTAGAATGAGCCAGGGCCCACGCCTCCTTATTGGACGCGGACGGGACCTCATCAAATAAAGATTCGGCTAAGATAAGCGATTCTTCTGCCACCCGGACTCGATCGAAGACGTTCTTGAAAACCTCAGCGTTCCAAACCTTAAGACAGCATTTCAGACGCTTCAGTTTGCGACTGAAAACCGAGCAGGGAGAGGCAATAATGGGAACGGACCAAGAATCATCCACAACTTGGCGAAAAGTGTGGTGCGATCTCCACATGCTCTGAAAGCGGAAAGAAGATGGCCCGGACAGGGAGAAGGGAGAGCAACGAACAACCAGCGGGGAATGGTCTGAGAGGGACCGATGGAGATGAGCTACAGAGAAAGAAAAAGGTAAACCGAACCAATCCTCTGATCCGAAAACCCGATCGAGCCTGGAGAGGATGCGACTAGGGCCCACCTGATTGTTTGACCAGGTGAACGCAGAGCCCACAAAAGGGAGCTCGGAGAAGCCAGAGCTGACAATGAAGGAGTTGAAGTCTGCCATTGCAAGGCGGTTGATGGCAGCTCCCCCTCGTTTCTCAGCCTGGCAGGCGACGATGTTAAAATCGCCGCCCACTAACGAGTTAGCAATACCCAAAGAACCAAGACCAATAATGTCTGACCAATAATGTTAAAATCTTCATCATAACTCTGGCTTCCTTTTCATCATATTTTTTGCCCAGCTTAACATCAATCATTTTACCTATTCCTTCCATTCCATGAGAGTTCAGCTTCAACTGAGTTCTCATCATGGTCGCCAACAACTGCGCATTCTTTGTCGAAAATGGTTCAAGTCCAGTAATAAGCTCTAAAACTAGCACCCCAAAACTATATACATCGCTTTTCTTTGAAACCAAACCCGATTGAAAGTAACTCGGGTCTGTATAACCTAGCGATCCCATCATCGTGTTATTACGGTTAATCGAGCGAGAAACCATATCAGAAAATCCCAACCGTGCAGATCCGAAATCACATAGCTTTGGATTGAAGTTTTGGTCAAGAAGTACATTAGAAGCCTTTACATCACCACGAATGATTGGAAGGTCACAATGTTCATGTAGATGCTCCAAAGCCATTGCTATTTGATATGCAATGGACACACGCTGAGACCAAGAAAGAGTTATTTTAGCAGTAGTACCATGTTGCTCGTGTAGTATATGATGAAGTGTTCTATTCTGAACGTGTTCCATGACTAAAACTCCAGAAGATTTTCCGTCGTCACCATAGCCTAGAAGGCGTACTATATTTGGATGACTGTTGTTGACATGGAGAAAGACATCGAGTTCTTTTCTGAACATGGAATAAAGACGGTTGCTAGGTTCATGTACTTTGACGGCAGCTTCAAGATTGTTTGGAAATTTAACAAGGTGTACTGTACTATAACCTCCCTTTCCGATGATATTCATGGAATTTCCTACTAGAGCTTTGACTTTTCTGCATGAAACTTGCATGATTTTTGAAGGACGTTTGATGATTTCTTCATCTTCGACCACTGCAGATATTTTATTAGAGTCTGAATAATAGCAGCCAGAGATGTATTTAGACAAGAACTTCACGTTGGGAATATTAATTGGAATAAGAGATTTTTGCTTGTATGTGTATACTTATAGGAGCAATGCAGTATTAATCATTCAGCATGTTGTTTATATTATTGATGAGTGCACGAATGGAATAAAATGTCGGAAGGGATACTTCCTAGTGTGTGGTTAGCAAGGTACATGAACCTGCATGTAGTGGTCAGTCAGTCAAACATCAAGTAGGTATATGAATATTCAATGTAACCAAAATAAATCTGTTTCGGTGAATGATTAGACGCTGCAGCGAGGCAACAGTACAAGCATTAAAGGTACCGTATTATCATGAAATGTCCTTTTAATATTAATGCAGATCTAATATTACTATTCATAGGACCCATGACTGTCCTCAACGTACCCACGCAAGAATTGTGACAAGCCGATGAAAGAATGAAATGATTAAGAATTATTTTGTAAAAGGTTTTCCAAGAAAAATAAGTAAAAATAGTTTAATTTTTGTTGATATTGAAATGGAGCTTTTGGGCAAAATTGATATAATGAGCTTTAAAGGAAGAAAAAAAATAGCAAACAAAGATATTTTATTTTTGTAATATGGAAGGAGCGGGGAAAAAATCTAAATTATTATGAAGGAAAAATAATGTTTTATGGTAGTGAACTAAAATTATTTGTGTATTAAGATATATTGAAGACAATAAATTAACAATATTCGGGAATTATAAAAAATAAAAATATGTAATTTTCTAAATATTGATTTAGAAAGAAATTTATTTCTCTTTAAGAAGGGAATTTCAATTTTTGTTGTTTCAAACATATGAGAAATTTAACAATTGGACATGTGAATTTTTTGGGTGGAAATTACTTTTTGTTTGGATTTCAATTCAAAGGGTTTAAATTGTTTGCAACATATAAAAAAATAAAAAAGAGGAATATTTATTTGCGTAGGCTTTGAAAAACTTAGCCTAACTCACCCGTATATTTTCTCTATCTCCTAAATCCAATACAAACTAAGTAGAAATTGTTACAGAATTTCAATAGTAGAAATTACAATGACACAATTTTCTTGAGGGGCGAGTCTATAACAACCTGATGTAAGAATGCAATGAATTGAGATTAAGAATTGCTTTATAAATGGTTTCAAATGGAAAAGAATTAAAATAGTATAATCTTTGCTAATATTGAAATGGTATTTTGGAGAAAATTTGTATAAACAACTTAAAGGAAATTTTTATATAAATAAAAATATTTAATTTTTGCAATATTGAAGGATTTAGAAGAAAAAATAATTTATTATGAAGGAAAAAAATGTTTTATTGTGGTAAAGTAAATTTATATCTTTGTTATAAGATATATTTAACTATTTTCCTACCTTAATATAACTCTGCTATGATGGTAGAGAATAATGTCTTGAGTTCCTAAGAACAAGCCGTGTACTGAAAAAAGGTAAAATAACATGTTAGAAGAAAAAGGCACGTGCAAAACTTTCACCAAAGAACTTTGGAGTTATTCTAACTCAATCAGTTGAGCATCATCCAGGCGCGCAAAGAGAAACCAACGGTACAGCCAGAAGAGTGGGCATAGGGGTGTGAATTATTTTCTAACTCAAAAGAAAGGTAATAACGACAACCAGACTTTTGTGCAAAGGAGAAGTATCATTTATCGTTTGACTAGAAGAAGATGGAATATGCTTAGAAGTATGGATATTTGTAGGATGTGTCTATTCCGAGGTCACTTCCTACTTTTGTGTACTTTATTAATGTGTTTCTTCCTATTGTCCCTCTTTATTTTCTTCCAAGCTGAGCGGAGATAGATCAAAAAGTGGATTGGTGTTAATTTTGTAGTAAAAAACGTCTTCATCATCACTGCCATGGTTCATAATATTAGACAAGCTCAACTTCTTTGACATGTCATCCATGTAAAGAAATAAGAAAGAATATGTCAACTGCTTCACCATAGACGTATATGTATGTAAAATGGAAGAGAAATCATGAGAAAATAAGTGTGTGAAATAACCATATAGCGAAGAATCTAGGTTAATTAGAAGCGGGTTAAATAAGCGAAGTTCAAATATATTTCATTTTGGAACTTTGTTGAGCATATGAAGTCTAATTGATGTTAGATCTAATCTTAAACCTATTTCAAATAAAATCTTATTTTGTTTAATTTGTTTAAATGGGAGTTTGATTAATTGATTTATTTTAATCAATTTGATATTTATATAAAATAGTGTATATCAAAAATACCTTTTTTTTTAAAATGGTACTGAAATACAACATATCACTTAACCACTGGGACAATGGTGCTTGTCATCAAAAATACTCTTGTGTGTATATATGTGTAACAGTTACTTGTTATATATTATTACTTTGCTAAATGAAGAGTCAAATTTTTATTTGTAAGGTACTATTTATTATGTCATAAATGTTATGAATGTGCAAATAATTAGGAATTACACGTGCTACTTTTGATTTGATCAAGTTTGTGCTTGGTATGTTTATGAGTGTATTTAAATATTTTATAGCATATTTAAATAAACTTATGTGAGTATAGTGCAAGTACAATTTATAAACAACGTACATGGTTAATACATACGATTGTAGATGTAGTAGGGTTTTACACCATGATGGATACGTTCACCACATATGTCTTTGTTGTCCATGATTTTATTATGAAATTATAAAAAGTAATAATTATATACGTAAATGTACATTTCAAAATTAATCTTGACTAAGATTGTATGTTTAGAAATTTGAAATCTAGATTTGACTTAGGAAGAATTCAAATTAAATATATGATTCCAAAAAAGATCCTTTTATAAATATTGAATGTGTACACACACACACACACACATATATATATATATATATATGCATGTATAAACAATTATAAAATATATTTTATATTTGAAAATAATATGCATATATATATGTATATATAATTTATATTCAATTTTATAAAATAAATTCAAATAATAGTTTACTTTTATTAATATGTAAATATGAAATAAAATTGTTTTAACTAAAGAAAATAGTTTTAAATTCGAATTTTTTTATAAATAATTTTAGTATAATGTTGTTTTGAATACACGCACACAGAGACACAATCCCTCTCTTTTTTTAATAAACATTAATTTCTAAAACAATACCAAATAATAGATTGGGCAACATAGGCTTTATAAATTCGTTGTATAACATATGAGATCTAAACTATGCTAACATGAATATATAATCAAAATAAGACATAATAATTACCGTATAAAGTAGCCTAAGATTCACATCTTGAATGATTAAGATTTAATCTAGCAGAAAGCAGATTAAGTTGTCTAAGAGTTGAACCTACTAAAATTCTATTAAAACTGAAAATCCAAGGAGGATCATTTTTAGAATTAAAAACTTTAGAAATAAATGCATATTTAATGTTGCAAATATCATACAAATCTTTGAACTCATTCCTAAGAGGAGTTGCTGAAATCCAACTATCATGCCAAAAAGATGTATTATTACCAGAGTGAACAATAATATAAACACCTAATTTAAAAATCTCACTACATTTTAAAATGAATTTCCAAAAGTACGATTGTTTATGAGTAATCGAAGGACTGATATGATAGAAATTGTAACTACCATTGTAATAATATTTAGAAATAATCTCCTTCCAAAAGGCGTTATCATTGGTATCTCTGAATTTCCATAACCATTTACCAAGAAGAGACAAGTTTATATTACGAAGATTAATGACTCCTAAACCACCATCTTTTTTGGACTTACAGACAGTTTCCCAATTTACTAAACATTTAATACTACTATTTGAATTTTCGCCACACCAAAGGTAATCTCTTCTAATTTTGTCTATTTTATCAATCACCCAATCAGGAAAGAGATGCATCGACATCCAATAGATAGGATGATAAAACAGTATTAATTAAAACCACTCTACCTGCTCTAGATAATAATCTCCCATTCCAGTTTGTAATCCTATATTTGATTTTATCAACAATTATTAACCAATCATCATGCATAAGTTTGGTAGGTCTTATAACAAAACCAAGGTAGTCAAACGGAAAATTCATAGTTTTACAATTTAAAGTATTTGCAACTAAATTTTCAACTTTATCCAAATCGTTTAAAATTAAAACATAACTTTTATCAAAATTTATTTTTAAACCCTACAAAAGTTCAGAACTATAGAGAATAAACTTAAGAGGAATTATGTACCTAGGAAGATGCGAGGAAAAAAGCAAAGTATCATCTGCAAATTGAAGGACAGATAGACCAAAACTAAATCTATCATTACCAATACTGCCCAGAAGATTATTGTTAACAGCATTTTTAATAATCTTAGAAAAAACGTTAGCCGCTAAATTAAACAAAAGGGGCGATAAAGGGTCCCCTTGCCTCAAACCTCTCTTAAATTGAATTTTATTACCTAAAATACCATTAACCATAATACTAGAGTTACCTGTTTTAAGCAAGTTCCTGATCCAGTTAATCCATCTATTACTAAAGCCTCTAGCATGAAAAATATCTATAAGAAAATTCCAATCAACCGAATCAAAAGCCTTAGCAAAGTCTAATTTTAAAATAGCACAAGTAATATTATTCTTGCAACAAAGAGTAATGTATTCTTGAACAACTGCTACACCATCTATGATATTTCTTCCTTTAATGAAAGCGGATTGAGAAACATCAATTAGATCATTCATTTTTAAACTAAGTCTATTAGCTAAAACTTTAGAAATAATTTTAACAGAGCAATTAATTAATGAAATGGATCTAAAATCTTTTAAAGTATTAGCACCAACATTTTTATGTAATAAAATAACATTAGCAAAATTAAATCTACCTAATTGGAGATTTCCATTATAGAATTCATTAAAAAATACTAATTAAGTCTAATTTTAAAACATCTCAAAAAGTTTTATAAATGAAAATTGAAAATCCATCTGGACCCGAAGATTTATCACCAGGTAAATCAAAAATGGCTTTTTGGATTCCCTCTTCGGTAAAAGGAACATCTAACTTGGAAAGATTAATATTAGAGTCATACGGATAAAGATCATTCCATCTAACACTAATTCTATGCATATTTTTATTGCCAAAAATATCTTTATAATATTCAGTGAAAGCCTTATTAAGATCACGTTGATCAACTAATTCCACATTATTAACTAAAAAGGAATTAATTGTATTGATACGTTTTCTACTATTGGCTATATTATGATAAAAATTGGTATTATTATCACCTTCATTGATCCATTGAATTTTCGATCTTTGTTTCCACATAACTTCCTCTTTTTCCAGTATAGAATTAAGTTCTTCTTTTAAGTTATTAAGAACATTTCTCTCACCAAAACTTAAATGTCTAGTTTCTTCAATCTTATTTAACTTAAGCATCTCATTAAGAATATTTTCTTTTTGAATTTTAATATTACCAAAAATATTTTTATTCCAATTTTGAAGATAAATCCAAAGTTTTCTAAGTTTGAGCACAAAAGCTTTAGCAGAATTATCATTATATTTAAAACTATACTAACTCAAAGACAACCATTTATTGATGATTAAATTTGAAAAACATGGTTCTAAAAGCCACATTTTTTCAAATTTAAAAGATCTACTAATAATTCTATGATGATCGCAAGTAAGGATAATGGGACAATGATCTGAAAGAGTGTATGGTAAACCTGACACTCTACAGATAGGAAATTTATCCTCAATTTCATCACTAACGAAAAATCTATCTAAGAGAGCCAAAGAGGGAGACTCCTTATTATTACTCCAAGTAAAATCTCTATTGGATAGAGTAATTTCAATCAAATTAGAATGAGTAATAAATTGATCGAATTCCTCCATGGCCGAATAATCTCCTTCCCGAGGAGAACGCTCCTTAATAAAACGAGTAACGTTAAAATCACCCCCCCCCCAAAATCCAAGATCCGGGGGCCAAACATCTAAACTCAAGGCATTCATTCCAAAGAATCCGCCTATCTATTTTAGAGTTAGGCCCATAAACATTAGAAATATTTAAAAAAAAATTGTCAGTTAGATTAATTAAAATAATGTGTAAAGAGTGCTGTTTGTGAATACACTGAAGTAATTTAAAGAGATTATCCCTCCAACCAATCATTAAACCCCCAGAAGAGCCCACAGAAGGTAAAAAAACCCATTTTCTAAAATGAAAGCCTTCTAATCATTTAAAAAACGAAAATCGGGACACTTTATTTTAGTCTCTTGTAAGAGAGCAATGTCAATAGAATAGTCTTTAAAGAAGATTCTAACTTTATCGCATTTATTTAAATCATTTAAACCTCTTATGTTCCAACTAATGATCATCATAAACTTATAGACCTAGCCCTATCAAATTCCTTACTTCTAATAAACTCACGATCTAACTCAATATCAGTGTAAATAAAAGTAGTGCCACTGGCTAGCTGACTGAATTCGGAAGCTGACAAATTACCTAGAGCATAAGATGAATAAGAGCTACCCAAATCAAAATGCATACCTGAGCCTGGTTCCGTAACACCACTCACGGTGTTCAAACCAGGAAACTCACCCAACGATTGAGAGCGACTGTCTCTAATCCTGACACTACGACAAATCGTTTCGCTAGAAGCTGAAAACTTTCTTCGTCTACCTCTCTTCGAAGAAGAAAAAGAAGGTACTAAATCACCACCAGCCTCCCTAATCTGACCTGAAAAAAGAAATCTAGGTCTCCTCTCCAAAGCACCAGTATCAGTAGAGTCAACAATACCCAAAGGGGCCACTACCAGATTATCACTCCCACCCAAATGCTCAACAGTGGAAACTACTTTGTCTTCACCATTATCACAAACATCACCAATATCAAAAGAGACAACAATACCCAAAGGAGCCACCACCAGATTATCACTCCCACCCAAATGCTCAACAGTGGAAACTACTTTGTCTTTACCGTTATCACAAACAACATTACCATATAGGGAGTAAGGATTAACATTATCACTTTGGAAACTTTCCACAGATTGATTAATCAAACTCAGAGAAGAAATTGAAGAAGTTTTATCAACAAGAGTAGCCTGAACCTATGCATCACGCACAACTGAGTCAGTGTGCATATCATTAAAAGAGGGATTAAGCAAATTTAATAACTCGTCGTCAATATTGCTCTCTGGTTCAACAGAATTCACAACCTTATTATGATTCTCAGTTGAAAGGAACCAATCACAAAAGACATCAAACTCATAACAAACTGAAGAATCAGAATCATCAGGTTCTATTGGAACCTCCAAATCATCCAACAACTCACTATCGCTTTTTAAGGATTCCAGCTATGTGATCTGAACTGATAGATCGAAATCAAGAGGCAAAATAGTTGCTGACATTGATGAACACAGACCATAATCCAGAGTAGAAAACTGATCCACCTCCAAAAGAATATCCTTTTTGACATCTATCAAATTGTTCTGATAACCCTGATCGAGATCGAATAAGAACTCACTAAAAAAATAACAATTCTTTAGTCTGTCACCTTGATTGCCGCAATCGTTATCAACAGTGAATTCATTACCAACTGTCACTTTCTTGGTCTTCACTTGAGAAAAGCCTATGGTCAATTCAGATTCCTTACATTCTACCATTTCAGAAGACGAATGTAAGTGATCTAAATCCACTCGAATATCCAGATCTTTACTAACATCTTCCAGGTTGTTTAGATTATCACTAACAGCCAAACAATCCTTTAAACTGCCACCTACACCATCAACAAAGTCGTTACAGGCATTCTCACTCAATTGAACATTCATAACCTTGTCCACTTCTCCCTCAATAGGATCAGAGATTGATTCCAGTTCAAGACAATCGAATCTGTTAGCAGTAGGAATCTCGAAATTCACCAATCTTCTAGTATGTGAACTGTATTTTTTGGCCTTTATCTTATTAAAACAATAATTCGAATTGATTCCAGATTGAGAGACAGAGGATTTTTTTACTTAAAGCAACAACATCAGGATCAATCAAAATAGGATCAAGTCTTGATAATTTCTCTTTCTTGATAGAGTCAGGAAGACCACTCTCAGATACACTGGCAAGATTATTCTTTTTTGAAACATTGTGAATATGATCAGATTTGCCGAAATATAATTCTGGATCGCCAAACTTATCTCTATACCCTTTACCAATGTTTGGTTCATTGATAACGTTGAAATGTAACAGCAAATCCTCTAGATATTTAATACCTTCACTACGCTTTTGCCATAAATGATCCAATAAAATCCCCTTCAAAAGCATACACTTTAATACGAATTGAAATCCATGATCAACCAGAATTGCAGAGGAGACAGATTCGAATGATTTAGATGAACAAGAAAATTTCTTGTACCTAGTATTGCCGCAAGCGAAATAAATGATGGGTTCGCGACATTGAAAAGCATAGTGATTAAGACCTCCACATCTAAAGCAAATATCCTTTCTTTTCCTAGAATCGATCGAATTTTTGTATAAAGATTACGGAGACGGTCTCTGAAATCGATGAGGAAGTTGGCGATCTCGTACCACCTATGCGTAAGATCGATAAGGAACATGATCCCAATGAAAAAAAATCTGATGAACGAGAAGAAGACAGTTGAAAAGAAGAGGAAGATCTTCGATCGTGAAAGAAAGATACAGGAGTTATTTTTTCCCTAAAATGGCGAATTTTTTTTTCACACAACTTTTATACGCATTTTATTAAATAATAATCGCATTCAAAAATAAAATAAGATTTAATAATTAATATTTCATAAATATTGATTGATTTAATTAATTTACAATAATTATAAATTAATTAAATTCTATGGTGTTTTAGAGTGTTCATCATTACAGTTGTACAACTCATAAGTATAAATTAAGATATCAAACAATTTGAATATTAATATTCACACGTCACCTTTGCTCTTGGTCTGACAGTTGGGCTGAATTTATCATATGCACGTCATTTTGGTAATATTTAATTTTATTATTTTAAGTGGTACCTTTTAGTAATGATTGTTTGCATCAACTCTATTTGTCAAAATTGTATAACTTTAAGACTTCTGGGTTTGGGTTTTATCAAAATTCCAATATCTTTCATATTCAATTCGGTTAGCCCAAACACAAAATATTTTGTTTAATCATAACATTTACTATTAACCTTACCCCTTTAGTCAGAGACTTTGACTTTGAGTTGAATATAGTTGACTGTGATATTAACCCCTTATAACTGAAAAGGCGAATTCTCTATTGAATAGTATTTTACTTCTAATGCTTCAGCTCAAACCCAACTATAGTCACTTGATGGAATGTCATGTCATAATTTAGTTATAGTCAAATTGGAGTATCCATATTGAAGTTCCACGGTGTTCTCAAGTGAAGGGAATTGTGTAACATCGTCACTTTTGGCTCTCTTGTTTAACCATAGTTATAATTAAGCAATAGGGAACTCTCGAGTGAGTAATTCTATAGTAATCTAATAACTATCAGTATGTAAGCTCTTGGCACCCACAACAGACATGATGTAACAACCCTCTTCGGAACGGGTCTAATTTTTGACCTAATAAAAACCTATCGAACCTTAGGTCCATTCCAGAGCTGGTTGTTGGTTGGTAAAATTGATTAAATAAACAATATACAAAGTTATTTATCTATGCTTTCAGAATCTCACAATTGAGGGGATAAATATAATAATAAATTTAGTACCCATTTCATACATTTCAAATCTTGAAAAAACAATATTCCAAATATCCATAACTCAATGTCTTAAAATAAAGCATTGACAAGTCTAAAATTTGGGTACATCGGAATAAATCATAATCATTAATAAATAGCTATACAGATAGAATTATGAGTATTCCCTTAAAATAATTTTGTAATTTGTTACATAAATGTAACTCCATAACCAATCTTATTCGAAATTAAAGGTGTTTCCTTTAAGTTATATACTTGTTATAAAATATTATAAATAATTAACTAGTTAATAAAAGTATATTTGAAAGAAAACCCATAAATGATGTATTTGTGATAGCAGTTACAAATAGTTGTAACCATGAGTTTTATATCACAATATGATAAGCACATCGTTTCAAATATTTCTAGTCAAGATTTATCGACTCTGGACATTAAAGAATCCGTTAACACCAGATTATGTAACGCTCTCAAAATGTTGGGTAGTGTATTACTGATGGCTTCTATAGGCACTAAGGAGTTACGTATTGATAGTTATTGGATAACTATGGAATGACTCACTTGATAGTTTTCTGCTGGTTAATATAACTAAGGCCAAATAGATAATATCAAAGTGATTAATTTACATAGTTCTTCTAGCTTGAGAATACTGTTGATCTTCAGTATGAAAGCTTCACTTTGATTATAATTAAATCATGGTATAATGTTCGTCGAACGATTATAGTTGGATCGAGTGGAGGTATTAGGAGTGAAACACTATTTAAGGAAGAATTCGTCTCCTTAGTTATATGGGCTAGTATTATGGTCAATTGAAGTCAACTCAAAGTCAAAAGTTTTGGTCAAAGTAGTTTGGTTGATAATAGTTGTTATTATTGAAACATGAACATTATGTTTGGACTATAAAGTTGAATATGGACAGCACTAAAATTTTAACCATTACCAAATTAACGAACAGAATTAGAGAAAATAACTATTACTATCAGGTACCGATTATTATAAATAAAATTGGATTTTACCAAAAAAACGTGAGAAACAAATTCAGTCAAAATATCACACCACTAATTAAGGCGACATGAAACATTAATATTCGAATTGTTCGATATTAACTGCAGATTGAATTTACACCTTTGAGTCGCACAACCAAAATGATGCAAACTCCGAACGAACCACATGATTTGATTAATTTATAGTTATTATAAGTTAATTAAATAAATTGATATTTATAAAATATTAATTATTAAATTTTATTTGATTTGTTTAAATAAGAGTATATTTAATAAGTGCATATATATATATAAGTTATAAATGTACGTATCGATATATATTGTCACTAGAATATTTAAATTAGATTTAAATAAAATAAATACTACGTGTTTTTTAAATTAATTAATATTTATGAAATATTAATTATTAAAAAATTATTTGATTTGAATATCGTTAGCATTTAGTAAAGTGCGTAAATAAAAGCTATAAATGCACGTAGCAAAATATGATATCGATAGATTGTTTAAATTAGATTTAAATGGTATAAATATTGAGTGGGTCTGGGATCTTTTGGAACCCATGTGGCATCTATTTTTGGCAAGCCAAATGAAGGGAAAAGAAAGGGTTCGAATTGAATTCTAAGAGCAATGGAGTAAATAAAAGAATGAAGATAATCTCTAGGCTTAATTAAAAATTGATTGCCTTTACTATTCATTCATTCCTTTTGCCATTCTCCCTTCCTCTCCCCCAAATGATTCATGGTTGAAATTAACATGGAGACATGGCAAAAAAAATTTCAAAAAAATAAATTAAAATCAAACTAGTTAATAAATGGTGCGTTATCTCTCTTGATCTTTGCAAAATATAAAGGTTGATTTTTGGATTTCGGAGCTCTTAATCCATCATTCAAGATGTGATCTTTTGGCATCATCAAATGGTAATTTTCAATCATTTTTATTTATATTACAACATCTTTGAATAGCTTACATCCCCTTCTTATCTTGTTATAATCATAGTGTAAATTTAATTTGGATTTCACATCTTTTGCAACAAATGCTTACACACATGCACGCACACGCGTGCGCGCACACATATATGTTTGTGTTGTCTAATTTTGTTTAGTATTATTTTTAAAAACAAAAGTTCAAAAAAAAATTTCAAACCTAGATCTAAATTTATTCAATTGAAATTATATACACACACACACACACATATAAGTGAAACACATACATATTTGTTTGAACTCATTTATGAAATTGAGTATAAGTTTCATGTGCGGTTGTTTTCCTTTCTTTAAAAAAAAAACCCTACTCCGAAGAGTAGAGCTAGAGGATTCAAATGTCCTACCCGACCCTCCTGTTTAGCCAGCCTAACACGTAGCATCAATTTCCCAAGCATTCTCGCTTTTTTTCAAAGAATAACCGCTCTACATCTTAAGGGTTACACGACGCAGCTTGCTAGCACTCGAACCCGCGACAAGGATCTTTTTTCCATGATCGCTATGTAGCATTTCGTGTGCAATGTTGTTATATTGGTTATCATATATTTTGTTGTTATTTACTTTGTTTCAATGAAAAATTATAAAAGGAATTCAATATTATAGATCTTATGTTGTACTCATTCCAAAACTAAAATTAGACATCTAGTTGTTATTTTAAGTTTTAAAACATATAAGACTATAAGTTTCATTTTGTACGTTATTTCAAATTAAATACGGTTTGTTATTATTTCCATATGTACATAAACACATACTTATATTATTTTAATTAGAAATCATGAAAGGCTTTAGTGGAAAAATTACTAATCTAATGTTGAATTCTTTTATATGTCAAAACCATCTTTCAAATTGTAGATGTTAAACGGTAAACATATACGATTCCATGTTTTACATAAGTATGTTATTTTGAATTTAAAACATATTTAATCATCATTTACATATGATTTTGTGTGTCTGTGTAAACCAAGGTTGTAAAATCGCTAGGTAGATGCTAGGCATTAAGCATCGACTAGAGGTTAATCGCTTATGCGGGGATTAACCGGAACTAGGCGTTTTTCAATAAACTCATGCATTTGGATGACTTAGTAATTTATCTAATATTAACTGATCCGTAATGGGATATCATGGAGTGGGATGGGTTACGAAGCAACTACGGAGAAAAAATCGCTTGAAACAAATATTTTGATGCATATAAGAGGCATCAAGCCTAAATTGGTGCATATATAGTGCCCATAAACCAGTTTATATACTTAGATAACATAGTAATTCTCATCTAGGCCTGCCAAACGGGTTGGGTCAAAATGAGTTGGCTCGAGTTTGACCTATCCCATTTACAACCCATTCTTTTTTATCCACTTATGACCCAACCCATTTATGACCCAACCCGTTTAATAAGCGGGTTACCCATTTAACCCATTTAAAGATTTAAATTTGATTTGACTAATAAAACAAATAAATATAAAATAATTTTAATTTTAATTTTTATATTTTGAATTTCGATAAAAATTTAAAATTTGAATTCTAATTTTTATAAATTCAAATATGGGGATGTGGTAGCCTGTTATTTTCCAAGTACAACTGTCAGTCCCCTTGGACAACTACAATGTGCGTTCCGAAGACGAAGTATCCGACTGTTACACACCGTCCGAATTTAGGTGGGAGTTCATTGGTTGAAGTCTCGCATGATTCCGAGTTAGTATAAAGAAGTTATTGTAATCTGAACAAAAAAAATAGCGGCTTCTGCACTAGGCGGAGTTCATATATGAGGATGCGGTAACCTGTTATTTTTTAAGTATAACTGTCAGTCCACTTGGAGAACTATAATGTGCGTTCACACAATGAAGTATTTGAGTGTTACATATTGTCCGTAATTTAGTTGAGGGTTAATCGATCGAAGTCTCACCTGATTCCGAGTCAATATGAAGAAGTTATTGCACTCTGAATAAAAAAATAACGGCTTCTGCACTAGGTGAAGTTCAGATATGGGGATGTGATAGCTTGTTATTTTTTAAGTACAACTGTCAGTGCCCTTGGAGAACTACATTATGCATTCATAAGATCAAATATCCAAGTGTTTCATACTGTCTATAATTTAGTAGGGAGTTAATCGGTCGAAGTCTCGTCTGATTCCGAATTAGTATGAAGAAGTTACTGCAGTCTGAGCAAAAAAAAAGCAGCTTCTGCACTAGTTGAAGTTCAAATATGAGGATGTGGTGGCCTGTTATTTTCTAAGTACAACTGTCAATCTTCATGAAAAACTACATTGTATGTTCAAAATTCTTATTTTTCAAATTTATATTAGAATTTAATGTTTTTAATAAATGGATAAATGGGTTACCCACTTATAACCCTTTTAAAAATAGTCAACCCAACCATAAACCATTTAATAAAATTAAAAAATGGGTTGACCCAACCCATTTAAAAGTAGGGTAAATAGGTTGGGTTAATGGGTTTGGTCATATTTTGACAGGTCTATTCTCATCTAGACGGATTAGGCAAATATCCAGGCGGTAAGGCTGGCCTAGCGCTTAGGCGGGGCTTATGCGGGAGCCTAGAGTGATTTTTACAGAGGAGATGCACATACACTCACACATATTAGTCAAAACTTGAATAACAAAGGCATGTGTAAATTTAGTTATAAATGACATTTAATATATCAATTGATGTAATTAATGAGAGAGAGAAATGAAAGGTTTCTTTCTCTAAATTCGTTTATAAATGTTTCATTTACACACGCACACTTCCACAATTTACACTATTAGTGTGTGTGTGTATATATATATATATATATATATATTTGGATTTATTCACTTTTCATACAACGTTTAAATTGATCAACAATGACATTTAACAAATAATCAATCTAATCAGATAGAGAGATGAATTTCTCTCTCCAATTAATGATGTTTATTCCCTTAATTGATTGCACAAGTATTAGAGAAGGAAACAAAAGGTTTCCTTCTCAAATTAATTTTAATAAGTAACTGCTATATACATGAATGTATTTGATACACTCATTCATTTAAATTTATGTCAAATTAACACTTTCAAACTCATCAAATAAAATGAACACCTTTTAGATTCTATCTAAAATTTGTTTAGACTTCAAAGGCCCAGTAGATCCAAAGAGGAATTATTTTGAAATTTACCATTCAACTCCGCTACGGGCTGGCCAAGTTCCAACAACGGTATCAAAGCCCATTAGCCTATCAGGCCTAAATTATACATGTTAAGGCTAACTAATTAAGCTTGCCCACTTAGTACAGTGTCAAGTATGGTAATGTTTAGTATTGGAATTGGGTTATCAAGTACATATCCTACACGCTTACTGGCTTGGCTTGAGTGAGCCCAAAGTTTGGCTCTAATAGAAAAGGCCCAGTTTGAATTGGGTATTGCGCTAAATTTCAAAATTGTTTTAAAAATTAAATAAAAGATTTTAAATTTAAAAGTTAAGTTTATCAATATGACATAAGATTTTAATATGTTTGGAAAGATAATGATATTTTCAAAATGTTTGAAAATATTTAAATATTAGCTAATAAGATTAATAAAATAAATTATTTAAATAAGTTAATTAATTAATAAATATTTGGATTATTATATTTATATATATATATATATATTGATATGCGTTATGTTATTCTAAAATGTTTATGATAGCATAGTATGCATGTATGTATATAAAATTAATTTTCATAATTAATATAGTTTAATTAAACACTTAATTCATAGTTAAATAAATAAAAGGTTAATTAATTAAATAATTATACATATGTATAAGATATATGTGTATTACCATAAAGTTATATATATATTCAATATAATATGTTATAGGAATAACATAATAATTAATTAAAGTGTTAATTGATTAAATTGATTAAATAAGATTTAATTAAGATAATGTTATACATAAAATATATGTAATTTAAATAAAGTATAAAACTTATATAATAATATAAACTATATAATATAAATTTATAAACAAAAAGTGGACCATTAAGAAATCCAATTAGACTTAAGGAATTAATACATATGTATAGTCTATATACCATGATTTTTGATGTGTCCGACACTTGAATCACGAGGGTATTTCATAAAAAAATATTATTCCTTAAGTCGACATCACTCAACTAAATATATTGAAGATTATGAATCTTTAATATAAGTGTTGTCCATTACAATTTAGATATTAATAAATTACTTGCATACTCTATATTTATTCAACAATCTCAAGCTAGAGATGTTACATGTAACATCCCGCCTTTTTATACGCTTAAGCAGACACGCGTGTCATCTCTAACCATATAGAAGGGCAGATTGTTATGGGGTAAATAAGAAGCAGAGAAAGAAAAAAACAAAATAAAATCTTGCCGCGGAACGATAAAATATAATAATCAAATAAACAGTTCATGAAGCTGTTTACAAAAACATTTGATTATACTTATACAATACATATCAGAGTTACACATACTAGAGAATGATAAAATGCAGCGGAGTACATGATGCAGTGAATAATATAATAGATAATAGTAATAATATCTTCGTCTTCGTCCTCCAAAATAAAGTCTTCAAATCCTGTAATGCTCAGACTGACTCGAGCGAATTGAAAAGACAAAACACTCGAGTCAGAACTAAAATATCTTATGTAAGTTAAATCAACGGTAAAATATGAGTGGAACGACATCAGAGATATTTACGGGATTTGACTTCTCTTATCCAGTGTCAAATGTGAGTGCAGTAACTTAAGAGATGTTCGAGATTCACATCTCCTAAGGATCCGTTAAACTATTTACTATGTAGTAAAATTCTGCTATTATAATAATGTCTATAGTAAAATAAATTTACTTTACAATAGCGTTAAGGATTTACCCAATCTCCCCCTTAACACAATAATAGTCCCAGTAGTCCACCCAGTATCATAGTCCCTCCTGATTGGGAAGCCATCAGAGGACACCATATGGGCTACGGAAGAAAACCAAACTCATACAAGGCGCGCTATGGTAGGTGACACGACACAACTAGGCAATGCCAGGGTAGATATACCAATTACGCTTTCGGGCCGGTGGTAACGCATAGCCGTAGCTACCGCCCACCTCGAGCCACACCCCCAAATCAAAAAATCAAAAGTGGCCACCGAATCAATCCAAAAGTCAAAGTATAACATTGAAGGGATGTGTCCGATCAAAGGTGCTACCTCATTAGTCCGTCAATCGCTCATGTTTTAACCACCTTATGCCAACTCACGGGAGTCAGGTCCACATATATACCTCAAAGGAACGCCACCACCATCCTACTTCATTCTGGAATCTCTACCGCATACACGGTTGTTAGTGTGGTTTTCATAGTTGGCAGAGTGTATGACAACTTTCGATCCCCGTCTCTTTAATAACCAAACGTTATTATAACACCGCAGTCATTTGAAAATAATTTATACTTCAAAACCATAATCTAATATCCCTTTCAAAATGGATAAATACGATATCATTTCCATTTCAAAAAATGAACCAATATGATATCATTTTTATTAAACCCAAATCAATATAATAACATTTTGTTTCAAATATATCCTTTTCTAAAATCATAACGCTTTCAACGTTATAACACTTTGAAATCAAAATGCTTGAAATATAACACCTTCAATCATACTACTTTGAAACTCCTAACCTTGAAAACATAACTTCCACCACTTATATGGTTTAAATATTAAAATATTTTATACAATAAAATAGCGTCTTCAATTTTACAAATCGATTCCAAAACAATCGAATTTATAAATTCTATATTTAACCAAATCCCAAATCATAATTTCAATTTAATTCAGTTTTCAAATAAACTATTCCAAATTTATCGATTTCAAGACAGATTAGATCCACAGAATAAACCATTTCAAATTCAATATATTTCAAACTTTAAGTAGTCAACAATTTCAAAACTAAGTTTGATAATTTCATATATATCAAATTCAATTTTCTATTATTTAGTTTCGAAATATTTACTTAATAAATCCACTATCATTTAAACAAAACCCCAATTACAAATAACTAAATGTTTCCTTCAATTTATTTATACTTGAAACATTCATTTATTTCACCTTAAACAAGATCAAGTTATAATTCATACCTTCTAAAATCTCAAATTTAATAAATTTCATATCAAACTTATTTGAATTTAATTCTCAACTAAATTTAATTTCAAATAAATTTCACATTTATCTGCCAACCTTAATTTATTTAAATCATTATACACTCTATATTAAAATATAATTTAAATACTTACCCATATTATATTTTAATAAAATCAAACTCTGTTATTAAACTTATTTTTACTAAAAAAAAATTATACATAGCTTAAATTCAAGAATTTTACTATATATAAAATAATATTTATATAATATCAAAAATCAATATTTTTAAACTGTACATTTCTTTCCAAAACCATAGAAACCATCTTTAAAATATTTGTATATATAGACCGACGGTGTTTGTATATAATTTTCTATCCTATGGTCAAGTGATACGGATATTTATCATTTCAATCCGCAATTTAAAATATAAATACGGTTATATATCATTTCAAACCGCAATCCCGAATGAAATAAAAATCCATAACGACTTGCAGTTTATAATAGTATTAAATACAACGTCCATTCATCCAATATCAATCATCAAACATTTATCACAATCATCATCCAATTCAATCAATAACATCAATATAGAACAAATAATGAATAACAGGTATTTACTGGCAGTTTATATTCGAAAATAAATTAAATACTATTTTATCCAAATAATTTCAAATAAACTGAGATGATGATTCAAAATATGCCAAACGGTCATAAATAAATTTCTAATCACATCATACATCAATTTAACAAACATAAGAAATTTTAGAAGTTGTGAGTGGGTTAAAACACTCACCTTTTGAATTTAAATTGAATGTAATCCAATTTAAACCCAAAAATTGAACAGTCTCAGGATTCATCCAAAGTTAGGTCGAAATGTCCGGAATTTTATTTCGATTCCAGCGGAGAAAACCGCGCGTGAATCTGAGTCCGTATGCAAAAATTATGTCGATTAGAACACTAGAATTTGAAATTAAAAAAATAGAATAAAAGGAATCACCACCACTCAGCACTCGCCACGTCAGCATGCACAAACCAGCATCCTCCCTGAAGCTCACAAGCGCAGTTCGAGATCGAAACCGACACATCACCATTGACCGCCTCGTCGCACGGGCCGCCAAGACTACGGCCCTTGCCACCATCGCGCGAGCGTCAATGCTCCACCCGCGACCGCCCAGCGATGCTCCCCTGGCGACGATCGACGCTATAACGACCAGCCGCCGCCGCTATTTTCTAGCCCTAATACAATTTTTGGCGATGATCTGAATGTCGAATCGACGAACCAACTATGCCGATGAACTCCATTCTGCCCACTCTACAAAACCCCTAAATCAAATCGACGATCCGACAATGTTCATCGACACGCGATGAACGGCCGTGAGTATTCCATCGATTTCCGGCCACATCGAAACTCAAATTGAAAACGGATCATACATTTGACTTGCGCTCGTCGAGAGCTTCAAACCCATATGTAATTCGATATATATTGAGGAATTTGAATTTTGAAGTATAAAATTTTGATATGCAATTCACTGTGAAATTTAGAGTTTGTCTGCCATTGAGAAAGAGGAGCAATTAGAATTGTACGTATAGAAAAATGAACATAAGAAATAGGCTGGGGTTTATAACAGGATATATATAGGTAGGGCTGAAAATAGAGGAACAGATACGATTGGTTTGGACCGTTGAACGATAAATGGCCCGAAAAGCCCATTCTGACTCCGGAAGGAAAATGAGTCAATCCATATATCGAAATAGATGTTTTTGAATATTTTAAAATCAATGGAATAGGTTTCAAGTTCAAATTCCATCGTATGAAGAAGTTATGCTAAAATCATGTGATATCCCGGAAATTTTGGCAATATCAATTTAATAATCTGTATTTAAAATTAAATTGATTTGATAAATTCTGTTAAGAAAAATTAACTTGATTTAATAATCCAATTAAATAAATATTTAATTGGTAAATTTTATCTTTTAAAAACTAATAATTGCTTTCTATTTATAATATATATATATATATATATATGTATGTATATATATTGTAGATAGATAAGTTTTGATTTTAAATCAATGAACAAATAAAATATTGTTTTTAAATTCTGATATTCATTTTGATAATTTGGAGGTTTTTATTTTATTTAATAATTAACTATTCAAAAACTATTTAATAAATAACTATTTGGTTTTAAGATACTTAAAGAAATTGTTTTAAATTGTTTTAAATGTATTTTAAAGCATAGTTTAAATTTTAACAAGATAAAACAAAAGTTTATTTTATTTCTTTTTAAATATAGCTTAGTAATTATAATTTGGAATTATATGAAAAATTAAAATACCCTTTATATATTAAACATTAATTCATTTAATTAAGATAAATAGGACAAGTAATTTATGATTTCTTTTATAAATGATTTAATATTGATAAATGGGTTATTTTCAAATAATAAATGTATAAATATAAATATATATAAGATTTTTAAAAGACAATGTTACTATTTTAAAATTAAAATATGTTGATAAATTAGTTTTTAATGGAATTTTTAAATGTATAAATAGCATTTGAAATTTAATTTAATTTTGAAATTCAAATTAATAAACATATATGAATCTTGTAAATAAGATTTCATTTGTATATAAATTGTTTTATTTCATTTTCATTAAAAAGAAATACATATCCATTTATTTATGAAACTACTTTATATGTATTTAATAAATAAAGAGGATTTAAATTACCTTTAAACTAAATAAAAATAAATTAAATTACTTAAGACGCATGTTATTAAACTAAGTGGTAATTATGACAAGTGTACTTAGGATAAGAGATTGTAACAAGTGTTATTTCTTTTTACAAGTGTCTTTTATTTTTTATTTTTCTTTTAAATTTTTAAATAAATCATTTATACCTATATAAGCATGTTTCTTCAAGTTCTATTCTTTTCTAATGTTCTTTTATTCAAAGTTTAGATGGAAAGTTTCAGCTAAATTAAATCTGAAATAAATTTGTATTCCAAATTCTCAAAACCCAAATCAATATACTTTAATTCATTTTCAATAAATCAAATCTGAAAACCCTCCTTAATCGCAGTAAGAAAATCCTCAAGTTCAAAATGCAAAAGCATTTTCAACCTGTAAATTCCATCAACCTAAATCTGTAATGCAAACAAATCCTCTGTAAACCATTTTCAAATACAAAAGATTTGCCTGCATGCAAATTTAATCATCAAACACGTAGCCTCTACATTTCTTTTACCTGGGAATAAAAGTGGAATTTGAAGCAAGTTTTGAATGGCCTGCACTTCTTTAGAATCTGGGTTTGTCTTCTGCAATATGGTTTGTTCAAGTCTGCATGCAAGTCTAGAACAACAGCAAACACTCAAGATTAAAATCTGCAACTCAGTTATAATTAAAAGTAAAAGCATTTCTGAAAACTTGTGCTCTGTCTTTCAAATGATAGGTGAGTAACTTTTTCTTTTCAAAATTTTAAGTATTGAAATGTTGCTTGATTTATGACTTATGTATGTTTACCTGGATTTCAGGTTGATTTGTATGATTTACCTCATTAGTTTAAAAACTCAAGTATAGTTATGATGATGTATGTTTATTATGTAATAAAGATTGTATTGTGTATATGAGTATAAGATTGTTGTTTTATGATCATTACAGTTTTTTTTAGTACCAGATTCATATTTAGTAAACTTAAGTATCCTTGAATAAATCTGTAAGAATACATGAGACTTAAACAATGTATGTATAAATTATAATTAAGATTTGTTCATGAAAAAAAGAAAAAAAGAAGAAAAAAAATCAGCAGTTTACTGGAAAATGAAGAAAACAACAGAGTAAACTCAAACAGGTGGAATTCAATTAAATTGATTTTAGTTTCAGGTGCTTGAATCTAAAGCTAAAACTAAATTGTGATTTTTAAAACCAAAATTGCAATTTTTAGTGTTGAGATTTATGTGCATTGCTGTTTTTCTTCTAGAAGGTGAAAAGGGGAGGTTGTAAACCTAGTTTTTAGGCACTGTATTGATTTGATCGGTATGGAGGCTTCAGGTGACCGGGTGCCTTAATTTCTGGGGTGATGGCTGCTTGGGTGTCGAAGAGGTGTTGGACGGTGGTGCTAAGCTTCCGATGGCCGGAGAAGAGAGGATGGGCGATTTTCTAGGTTTTGGGTTTGAAGGTAAAACTGTTGACAGGTTTTGGTTTAGGGATACTCGAATTTGATTTCGAGTGGATTGAGGGGTTTTGATGGTCCCGAAGTGATTCAAGGATGGTCGATGACTTGCTCGTTGGTTGGGTAGTGGCCGAAGGTGGCCAAGACCACCGTACATGTGCACGGTGAAGAAGATGGTGTCAGGGTGATTGTTGGGTTTGCAGTTTTTTTTATGCTCGGGTAATAATCGAGTAAATCGAGTTTTAGGCTCGAAGATGAATCAGGTTTTACTCGAAGTAAAACCGAGGGGAGCTCGGGTTTTTCTGTTGGTTTCAGGTTTCAGAGAAACCTGTGCATTTCAATTCAAGATTTGATTTTAAAATCTGAATGCAAGGTTTAAAAAAAAAGAATTTAAATCTAAATTTAAAGTATGAAATTCAAATGAGATTTGAATCCAGGTTTGAAATTTTAATTTATACTTTTTAAATTAAAATATTTAAGCAACATTTAAAAGGGTTTAAATAATTAAATTTAAAGTTAAAGCTTTAAATTAAAATAGAAGATCTAAACATAAATTCTAATCTGGAAACAAGATTCAAATTTGAATCATGTTTTGAAAAGAAAAGAAGTTTTAAATATTTTAAAAGTTTAAACAACTTTTGACGTTGAATCATATTTTAAATATGATTTGAATCTTAAATAAATATGGGTTTAAATCCCTTTTATAAAATAAGAGATTATTTAACATAAGTTTTTAAAAAGATTTTAAATTTGTTTTTTAAATACTTTGTTAAATTTAAGTTTGGTTTTCATTTTAAACTTAAAATTTAAAATAAAAATTGGAAACAAATTTTAGAGTAAGTTGTTTTAAATATTACTTTGATAATGATAATGAAATCATTAAAAAGGAAGTTTATATTTTAAAATAAATCAAAGATTTAATGACTTGATTTATTAAATTAATAAGATAATTAATTAATTTAGTTATGATTTTAATTAATTGAAAATTAATTAATCAAGAGGTTAGGATTAATTAATTGAAAAACTTAATTAATTTAATAATTAGTGATTAATTAAATGATTATTAAGTATTAATAAATTTGCGATTAATAAATGATTAATTACTTAAGTAAGGTAAGTAAAGTAATTGATGATTAGTTAATGAAGGTCATCAACTTGAGATTATTTATTAATTAATTTAAGTAATTAATTTTGATAATTAATTAGATTAATTAAATTTAAATAATCATTATGGTATTTGGTTAAGTATAATTACTTTGTGAAGTAATTAAAGTTATTAATTACTCACTGTAATTAGTTGATTTATTTGATTAGTTTGATTAATTAATTAAGTTTAACTAATTTATAATAATCATTGATGGGTTAGTAAGTAATTAATGAAGGTTAATTACTTAGGGAAGTAATTAAGATAAGTAATTACAGAATGTAATTTATTTAAAGTATGAAGAATTGAGGTTAATTGTTTGTGAAATTATTATGGAGGATAATTTCTTTGCGAAAGAAATTAATAATTAGTTACTTGGCATAATTAATATAAGCAATTATTGATTAAGTTCTTTAGAAAATAATTAAGTAATGTAATTAATTAAGGATAATTAATTACTAATAAAATTATATAATTAATTATTAAATATAATTAATTTAGGGGTAATCAATTTACTCAATGCAGAAATTAAGAATGGTTAATTACTGAAGTTAATTAATCAAGGTGATTAATAATTAAGGTTAATTACTTAATGAAGTTAATTAATTTAAATGTAATTAGGAATCATTGATTAATATAATTAATGATGTGATTAAGAATTAATTAATTGAGATTAATTAATTAATGATAAGTGATTAAAGTAATTAATTAATGTAATTATTTAAGAATTAATGTAATTAATTAAGAATTAATGTAATTAATTATAATTAATTAATTAATGGAGTAATTAGAGGTTAATTACAATATTTGATTAAGAATAATTAATTTGTGTAATTAATTACTTGAATATAATTAAAGGATGATTAATCAAGGATGATTAATCAAGAAGGAATTAATTAGTGGTTAATTAATTAATCGATTCATTAATTTGAAATCAATGGTTGTATAAGAAGGATTTATAGATTGAGGTAATTAATTTAATTTACTTTAAATTAATTAGAGATGATATAATTAATTTAATTCATTTTAAATTAATTATATAGATGGTGTGATTATAAAATCCTTGTTTATATACGGATGATATAAATTTCCTTGAATGGTTTGAATCTCAGATATGAGATTAGTAATGTTGTGTGATATGAATGCATTGGTTGCATTGTGATGATGATTTGGATTATATTCTGATAAATGATAATATGGATTATCTATGGTGATGATTATCTATTGTGATGATGCGAATTATCTATCTGTGTGTATTTAGATAATTTAAATTGAATTATTTTAAACTTAAAATAACTTGGACTTAAAAGACATGCTTTGGATTTCGATGAGACCGGGATCGGGTTTTCATATTTGGATATCCGAAAACCACATTGATCCAAATTAACGATAGGTCGTGATCTCTTGTGAAGATTAAAGACTCAAGGTGTAAGGACTATACGTCAGTATAACTCTGGGGGTGATTCTATGATGAGTTTGACGGAGCTAGTTCTTATAGGCTCGAGATGGAGATTCAGAGTGCAAGGGTTATCGTCGTTAACTCTGAGGGTGATTCCAAAATGAGTGTAACAAGATAATGCCTTCGGTTTCGTTCGAACCCAGAACGAACTTGTATGGATTGAATGCTTTCAGAACATCGTCAGGTGGACGATGAGCATTCTAAGAGATGTGTTTTCTAAAGGTAATCGTAGCCTCAAGCCTCATCAACCGGGAATGGCTAAAACAAGGGAGGTGCAGCAAGGCTTCGTGGGTAGCTCCCACTGGAGAGCGAGATTTACCCCTGTCTAGAAGTCCCTTTTTATTCGGCTGTGTGGGCGGTTGGTTCGCGACAACTGCCGGGGTTGTCTTGTTTGGGACTGTCCAATAAGGGATGGTTCCGGCCTTGTATTGCAGGGGAGCAGGCGTACTCCTTGGTACGGTGATCTAGGCCACGTACTGTGACGGGCGATACCCTAGTAGCCCTGCCATTGTATGGAATCCAAAATCTAATAAGTTTTAACGGTTTTGATTGTATTACCCACTTTTGTGGCTAATAGCTGGAATTTAATAAATGTAACAGTTTCGGCTATTTCATATTTACTTGAAAACCCTAGACCTATTATAATATCATCGGATTTCCTATCAAATGTTTTTGTTAGCGTAAGGTAAAAACTTTTTCATGTTTATGTGTGGGAAGTCTTACGTGATACCTTTCTTTTTAAAGTTTTTTTTTTCAAAAGTTAAGCAACTTTAACCTGTTACTCACATCAGACCCATGTCTGACCCGGACTTTATTTTTTTTGTTTTCATAAACTCTTGGGTACTCAAATTTTTATGAGTAGCCAAGGGATTCAGGTTAGCTTTGACGAATTGTGGAGGAGCAAATGAAGCAGGAGGCTTCTGCGCGTAGATATATATAGTTTCTGCTGTGAAATTTTCTCTGAGTTGTTCTTGTGTACTGCATTGAGTTGTATAACTAAACAGGTGTTTATAACTATCTAGTATGTAATGTGTAATATGTGTAACTCTGATAGTTGTTGTATATCTATGTAATACTTTTGATTATTAATATAATTTATTCGTTCCGCTGTTTAGATTCTGATGTGTTGTTTCTTCTTCTCTTCTTTCTTTTCTCTTTTCTATCTCTTTCTTTCTTATTAATGATGCGTCATTCTGTGGAGACGTATGGCGGGCCATTACAGTGGTATCAGAGCATTAGGTTGAGTGAATACCTAGGATCTGGAGTAGTGACTATTTTGAGAGAACGAATTTTTAGTTTTGATATACATACATACATATATATATATATATATATTCATTATTTCTACCTATCTGTTAGGTTACCTGTTCGGGTTTTCCAATATAGGTTATAAAGGTAGATAAGGTAGTGGTGTGTGTAACACGACTACTACTACTGGTTGGAGTTCAAATGTTGAGGTTGAAAGTGTATGTGTCGAGACTATAGACCTAATACCGCCTCGGATGAGTTGTGCAGTGGTGTAGAGATTTCATCGATCTCTGAAGGAAACCTGTAAAGGTTCGGAGTCTATCTTTGAAGATGGATGAGTTGAGTTTGGATCTGTCGATTTGGTAGAAGTGTGTGATGGTATTTTGATACCTCAGGAAGTGGTAGCTGCGTGATGAGATGCAGTAAATATGGTGTTTCCAAAGATGTTTTCTTTGGAACAAGTTTTAGGAAGTGTATCTGCTTCGGTGGTGTGGCAGAGTCCAGCTGGTTGTTTGTGTTTGGCTTTGAGGTCCGAGTTTCTCGAAGAGCTTTGGATTAAGAAGTCTTTGGCTTTGGAGTCAGCAGTTCGGAGTATTCTGTGTTGGAAGGAAGTCTTCTGGTTAGCAGTTTTTCTGAAGGTGGAGTTCAGAAGCAGTAGAGTAGATCCGTTTCTTAATTGGATCGTCTAGACAAGAGTAAGCTGTTCTGTTTGGTAAAGAGAGAACAATTTTCTTTAGAAATTGATCTGGATTGATCGCAAAAGTGACTTGCGATTGATTGAGTGATCTCTTGTGTTACCAGAGACTTTTCTGGATGTCTTCTGAAAAGTCAGAGGTTTGTCTGTATCAGGAGATTGAGTTTTCTTATCATCTGGATTCCAGGAGTAGAGCTGGTGGATCAGCTAGTAGAAGCATGATTTCTTGAGATAGGATTTGGTGAGGCAGCTCAGGATTGGTGGAACTTCTGAGTTTTCTTTTATGGACCTGTTGAACCATATTCTGGGATATGTTGTCCAGATTGTGCTCATGATCATCATCAGCATTTTTCTTCTTTTCCAGATCAGAGTTGTGCAGCGGAAGCAGTTTGGGTCGTCACATCGACGGTGTCAGCCTTGGGTCAATTGTTCACGAATGAGCAGTGGAAAGCTATTTCGGGCGTGATTGATAATAGTAAAATTCCCAATAATGGTAAGTTTGATGATACTTCATGGATTATCGATACCGGAGCAACCCATCATGTTACAGGGCAACGTTCATTGTTATTTGAAACACAAAATCTAGAGTGTTCGGTTGGTTTGCCCAATGGTCAAAAAGTGATTGCTACTTTGGTAGGATCCGTATGTGTGACGGACAAAATTACTCTCACCGAAGTACTTTATATTCCAAACTTGAGTTGCAATTTAATTTCTGTTTCTCAACTTAATGATGATTTACGAACTATTGTCCAATTTGATTCTCATACTTGTTGCTATACATGACCAAACGAAGGAGCTGATTGGAACGGGAGTTAGGAGACATGGACTGTACTATTTTAGCAAACCGGAATTTGTGTCAACAGTTGAAGCAACATCAAATTTGGAGTTATGGCATTGTCGGGTCGGGTATCCTTCCGAAAAAGATGTTAAGTTAATTCCTCACGTCAAAAATAATAAAGATAGTTTAGATAAAGGGTGTAATGTATGTATGCGTGCCAAACATCCTAGAGACAAGTTTTCTTTAAGTAACAATAAAGCTTCTTGAATTTTTTAGAAAATACATTGTGATTTGTGGTGTTCGTATCGACACGTTTCGTGATGTGGGGCCCGTTATTTTTTGAAAATAGTTGATGATTTTTCGAGAGCGGTTTGGATTTATTCATTGGTTGACAAATTAGAGGTGTTTCAAATGTTTATGTCCATTGTTGTGATGGTCGATAGGCAATTTTCTCAAACAATTAAGGTCGTTCAAAGTGATAATGGAACTGAGTTTAATTATTTGATTGATTATTTTAATGCAACTGGAATTTTGTTTCAAACTTCGAGTGTGGGTTCTCCACAACAAAATGGAAGAGTTGAAAGGAAACATAAACATATTTTGAATTTGGGTAGGGCATTACGCTTTCAAGCAAACTTGCCTATTTATTTTTGGGGTAAATGTGTTCTTGCTGCCGCTCATTTAATTAATCGTACACCCTCTTCCATGTTACAAAATAAAACACCTTTTGAGATACTTTTGATAAACCACCCTCTTTTGATGCTATTCGAACCTTTGGGTGCTTATGCTTTGCTCATAATCAAAAGACTAAGGGAGATAAATTTGCAAGTCGGAGTCGAAAGTGTATTTTTTTGGGTTACCCGTTCAGTAAGAAGGGGTGGAAATGATTTGATCTTAATACAAAGTAATTTTTCATGTCTAGAGATGTGAAATTTGTAGAGGAGGTATTCCCGTTTGGGTGTTCGGAAGATGTCAATATAATATCTAGTCAAAATAATGATCATGATATTCATCAAGATTTTGCTAAAATAATTTACGAAGATGAGGATGTTAATCTTTTGATTAATGATAATCGGTCTATTGGGTTCGCGCATGGTTCTGCTTCGGATCAGTATACTAGTCCACAAGAAATGGGTCGTGGTCTTTGAAAAAAGTTCTCAAATGTTCTGTATCGAGATTTTATGACACATACGGTTTTTGCTAATGGTCCATCTTCTGATTCTCCTCCTTTCAATCACTCATCGGCCATAATTAAGGGTAAGGGCCCTAAATCATTTAAAGAAGCCATGAAATCCGATGAGTGACGTTTTTCTATGAATGATGAGATACGGGGTCTAGAAGACAACGGCAAGACTCAATTTGATTTTCTTCTCTTCAAGTTGGCATTTTTGAATCTCATGCTCCAACTCGAAGGGGGTATTGAGATATATTTAGAATATATGATTAAGATATTATGATATACGTAGAATATATGATTAGATGTTATGAGTGGTATGTAATAAGGGATATATCGTCGGAAGATTTCTTGATGTTTCCGCAATGTATGATTAGATGTTATGAGTGGTATGTAATAAGTGATATATCTTCGGAAGATTTCCTTCCGTTTCCGCAATTTTAGAGTTAGCATAAGATAGAGTCTTGGGTATGTATTATAAATAGAGATGCTAGTGATTAATAATAATTCAAGCTGAGTTTTACATATTCTTCAGATAACTTGGTTTCCGGTGAATAATTTATAATTAGACGCAACTAAGAGATTGGAAGTACAATGCTACTGATTATTTAAATGAACTACGAAATATGCGATCAGGGTTATTGTATAGAAGTATAAATAACTACTTATTCTCACAAACCCGACTGATAACCTGAAAAGTGAGCTTCTAATATTTTTGCTGATCTTATAATACTGTCATGTATATTAAAAGTTAAAACCTAACAAATCTTAAACCAAATACATGATTTATCTATTAGGTGATGCGTGTCAGGCTCTCATGATATAATAAGACGTATTTTGTAAAACATTTTTAGTTCATTCACACATATACCTCCTTGTACAAGTGTCAAGATCCTTAAAAACTCCGAGGCCTTGGTGCAGTGGTAAAACGCCAGGCTGTTGACGACAAGGTCGGCAGTTCGATCCCTGCCTCTGGCATATTAAACTGTGCGCCACGATGATTCTTGCAGACTTGTGTGCTGCCTACTTTGTAAATATAAGTACCCAGTTTCAAAAAAAAAAAAAAAAAAGATCCTTAAAAACATAATATGCTTATCCAACCAACAATATATGCAAGACATCGAATATGAATTCATTCAACCGACATGCACTCTTACAACAAATGTATACCCATTGCAAGTGGTTCAGCCATAAAATAGACCAGTGTGATTGTAAAATCCAAAAAGAAACCAGTATGTGACATATTAAATAAGAAGACAATGATACAAGTGGTAAATCACGCAAGGAGCCGCATGGTGCGTATGAAACTGAACAGTTTTTTAAAGGGATAGTGCATATATCAACCTAGTTTAACAAGCAGATGGGCAAAAAATAAAAATAAAAATAAATAAAAAAATTAGACATCAATCCATCAATAGATGGATCCAAAACTCAAACATGTTCAGTTCTCAAACTGGAAATGAATGGGGGGTAATGCAAAAATAATGATGACAGTTCTATCTATGAACTACTTGCAATTTGGAACAAATCTTCATGGTCATTAAACAATTTAAAATCAAGCGAGAAATCCTTGATTCTAACAAAAAAGGGGAGTTTAACATTGAAATCATCTCAGCTTATAGAATTTACCAATTGTCTACTAGAAACTGGTTTAGTAGAAGGATTTCGCCATTCACAAATCAAAATGGCCTTAAGTATACATGAAGAAGATCAAAACTGAGAAAAAATTGCCTATAGATTAGATGGAGCTCTAGTGAACATCAACTTGTTGCATATGTTACCTGTTTAAATTAAAGTGCTTCCTAGTTCTACAAGCGTCGAATGTCCCTACACATTCAATTTCACAGCACAAACTAAGATTGACAACAAAACTTTCACATATTTCAATCATCGTCAATGTCAGAACTAGTGTATGAGTAACAGTTATAACTGTTACGAATGCACTTTGCAATGGAAATACCCGTGGTTACAGAGCGTGTGGCAAATTTTTGTCACAAAATAGAAATGTTAATAACCGTTATGAAGTAAAATTTAGTAACTTCGTAATTAAAAATCCAAGAGTGCAGATTTGAACAAAATAACAAAGTTGGGAAAGCAAATCATCTGGTCTTAATATTGATGTCCATATACCAATTAAATCTCTACTGTTAATTACTAACATAATTAATTACCAAACTTAAAATATTATAAATGAATGAGTGGATTTCAATGTGCACGGTGACAGAGAATATTGAGACCAGGAGATTTGATCCCAAAGTTGAGCCAAAGAACATAATCTAATAAAAACTTTACAAGGGAAATGTGTTGTTTTGCAAACTGAGCTGGAAACAGATCCTCAAAATGAAACATTAAACAACAAGGAGTATTATTGGCCATGGCATTCAAGTTCAGCCTATGAATTGTAACACACAGAAGCAATAACTTCAATAAAAAAATTGTAGTCCAAAGAGAAGTGAGTCACTGAAGGGACGAATGTTCAAAAAACCTCTATACAAAGACCTCTAATAGAAGACTTTCAACGTAATGAAGTGTTATTGCATCTGATGGTGTACTTCAAACCAAGGAAGAAACGGAACATGCGGCAATAACTTATGTTTCAGAAGTATTCAATGGTAACTATAACTTCTACTTTTGATAAAATGAAACCCCTAAAGGTTGCATAACCTGCTCTAGAGTTTGTTGAGACAATTGACCCCCTTTTCTCCTTCCTTTTTGTTATGGTTATTGAGTTATTTTCACTTCAAATGGGTATTGTTATTCATTGCAAGTATATTCACCACTCACCCTATCTATGCTCATGACCCACAAATATGTATCAAAGCTACTCAGAATGAAATAAAGAAAATAATATAAATTTTAAAGTAGAATTCATCAAGTTTTTATTTTATTTTACAATTTCTGAACACTTCATACATGCAATAATTGTTCTCAAAAATCTTTACAATCAGTGTTTGAAGCAAGGTATTAAAGTCCGGCCGGCACGCCGGAGTTCCGGCCATCTCGGCCCGGTTCCGGCGTGGGCCGGACCGAAACTAAGGCAGAAAACCGTATTCCGGTTTTCGCCTTCGATGAAAAAAAAAATCAGAGAAAAACAGAAAACGCAAAATCAAACAGATAGTCCGTGAAGCAAACATACAAAATTCAATCCAATCAATCACAATTTGTCTGCCACAAGCAAATTCAAACCAAAAATTCACGTGAATACGAATCGAATTGCACTCTATAAAACCAGCGACATTCATACAATGTAAAGACAGTAAAACTTACCTCCTCTTCGCATCGCATCTGAGAGCTTGGCAACGACAGAAACGAAGTGTGGCAACGGCAATGGCAGAAACGAGCAACGGCAGCACCAGTTCGTGTCGCATATGAGAGCTCGAGCTCTGACGACCTCCGCATTCGCGTCAAAGGATCTTGCTCGAGCTTGGCAGCACCACCTCTGACGATCTTCCTCGAGCTTGGCAGCGGCGACCAGGTATTTTAATTTTCCCTAATTTCGTGTCTTTTGATTTGCGTTCTGTAGTGGTGGATAAATGAATAGGTAATGGGCCGTGTTTTTAGTAACAGTATTGCATAAAAATGTAACAGTATTGCATAAAAATATGTAACAGTTAACTACTGCATAATTAGTTAACTAATTAGTGAACTATTGCATAAATGGGCCGTGTTTGTTACTTAATGAAATATGTAACAGTATTGCATAAATGAAATGATTAACGGTATTGCATAAATGGGCCATGTTACTGATTACTGTTACTCATTTACTGATTATGGCAAAAGCAATTGCTAAATGGAAGTTCTATAATACAATTATTGAAATGTCATAGTTATAGGTGCATAAATGGAAGTTCTATAATGCAATTGCTAAAGATAAAAGCAATTTTGAAAATATATTGTGACAAAAATTATTATGTAAAAAATATATTTGTTACTTTAATTCGATAATGAATAACCATGAATGGAAGTTGTATAATGCAAATAATATATTGTTTAGTTTGCATTAAAATGTATTAGCGTTAAGTAATTAAATATTAAATTATTTTGTTTCTTATTTAGGTGGTTGATTATGGCAAATCGTGATATCGTTTGGAATTATTGTACGGCAGTTATTGGTGAAAAAAGAAAAAACAAATGTAATTATTGTCATAAAATAATTTCTGGTGGTGGTATAACACGTATGAAAAAACATTTAGCAGGACAAACAGGCGACGTAGCAGTATGTCCGACTGTTCCCAGAGAAGTCAGGAAACTTATACGAGAACATCTGAATAAAAAGAGAAGTGAGCGAAATCAAGGGAAGCTCGAAAAACAACGTGTGCAAGAAGAGCTAATGAGCATGCCTGTAACGTCCCGCCTTTTCGCACGCTTTAAATCGACACACGTGCCAATTCAACCATACGGAAGGGCAGATTTGTTATGGGGTAAATAAGAAAAATAGAGAAGAGGAAAAACTAAACAGAATCTCACAGCGGAAGGATAAATTATAATAATAAATATACAATTCATAAAACTGTTTACAAAATATTTGATTCTTCTTTATCAATAAATATCAGAGTTCGCATACCAATAAATACCAATGCAGCGGAATACAGTGTAGTGGAACCATATAATAATAATAATAATAATGAAATCTTCGTCTTCGTCCTCCAGAAATTAAGTCTTCAAATCCTGAAATGCTCAGACTGACCCAAGCGAATTTGAAAAACAAAAATACTCGAGTCAGAACTAAAAGATCTTATGTGAGTTAAATTAACAGAAATAAATATGAGTGCAGTAACTCAAGAGATGCTCGGGATTTACATCTCCTAAGGATCCGTTAATCTATTTACTATGTAGTATATTGCGCTATTATAATAGTGTCTAATTGTAAAATAAACTTACTTTTAAATAGCGTTAAGGCTTTACATTTTCCACCTTAACACAGTTATATATTCTCATAGTCTATACAGTACCATAATCTCCCCCGTACTAGGCGTCGTCAGAGGGCACTCCATAGGTATGGTACAAAACCAAAATTGTATAAGGCGCGCTAGGGTAGGTGACATGCACAACTAGGCAATGCCAGGGTAGATATACCAATTACACTTCCGGGTCGGTGGTAACGCATAGCCGCAGCTACCGCCCACCTCGAGCCACACCCCCAAATAAAAATCAAAAGTGGCCACCGAATCAATCCAAGAGTCAGAGTATAATATCGAAGGGATGCGTCCGATCAAAGGTGCTACCTTATTAACCCGTCGATCGCTCCTGTTTTAGCCACCTTATGCCAACTCACGGGAGTTGGGTCCACGTATTTACCGTACAGGAAATGCCGCCACCATCCTACTTCATTCTGCAATCTCCACCGCGTACACGGTTGTTAAAGTGGTTTTCGGAGTTGGCAGAGAGTATGATAACTTCCGATCCCGGTCTCTTCAACAACCAAACGTTATTATATCACCGCGGTCCTTTAAAATAATTATACTTTAAAAGCAGAATAAAATATCCATTTTAAACCCATATAAATACGATATCGTTTATATTTTTAAAACCCCAAATCAATACAATATCATTTAGGCCCAAACCAATATAATGTCATTTTATTTTCCAATATATATTCTTTCCAAACTCATAGGATTTTCAAAGTGAAATATTTAGAAATCACAACTCTTGTATATAATAATTTCAAATCATACTACCTTGAAAATCATAACTTCGAAACAAATTTCCATCTCTTAAATGGTTAAATATTAAATTACTTTATAAAACACAATAGCTTCTTTAGATTTCACAAATCAATTTTCAAATATCGATTTAAACTTCCAAATTCCATTTCAATTCTTATGTTTCAAAGCTTTAAATATTTCACCATTTCAAAACAAACTCATTTGACAATCCCATATATATTAAATTCAATTACTTATTATTTAGACTTGAAATATTTACTTAATGAATTCAATATAATTTAAGAAAAACCTTTAACTTCATACAACTGGATCATCTTTCAATTTATTATATATTCATTTAAATCAACCTGATATTCATTTAAATCACTTTACAAAAAAAATCAAGTTATATAAAAATCATATCCTCTAAAAATTCTAAATTTTTATTAAATTTCAATTTAACTTAATATTCATCTTTCAAATCTTATTCTCATTTAAGTCATAAAAACTCCAGAACTTAGATTTTAATAAATGCTTAAGCGTATTTGATCTTAAAAATCAAACTTTATTTTATACTTCAAATCAAATTTATACAAAGCTTAAAAACCGAAAATTTCTATATATATATATATATATATATATATATATATATATATATATATAACCAATTCAATATCCCATAAACCATATATATATATAGTTTTACAAAACCATAAAAACATTTCAAAATATTTTTTTATATATATATACCGCGGTGCCTATATAAAATTTTCTACCCTATGGTCAAGTGATATGGATATTTATCATTTCAATCCGCAATTTAAAATATAAATGCGGTTGTTTATCATTTCAAACCGCAATCCCGAATGAAATAAAAATGCATAGCAACTTGCAATTAATAAAATTAATCATCCATTCATCCATCAAATCATACATCCATTTATCACAGCCATCATCCAATTTCAAACAATCATCAATACATAGCAGGTGATAAATAATGGTATCAATTATCAGTTTATACTCGAAATAAATTTAATAACTGTTAATTGGCAGTTTATATGCAAAAATAAACGTAAATTTAACTGGCAGTTAATATGAAATAAAAATTTAACATAACTATGACTGGCAGTTAATATGCAAATAAATAAATTCTAACTGTCAAATTTATGCAATAAATAGAATAAATTAACAGTTAAATTAAATAAATGCAATTTAATAGAGATAATGAATAAAACATGCCAAACAGTCATAAATAAATTTCTACTCATATCTAAAATTAATTTAACAGACATAAGAAGTTTTAGAAGTTGTGAGTGGGTTAAAACACTCACCTTTTGAATTTAAATTAGATTTAAATCCAATTTAAACTCAAAAATTCGACGGTCTCCAAATCTTTTCAAACTAGCGTCAATAGATCTGGAAATTTATTACGATCCTAGCAAAAAAAATTCGCGTAAATCGGAGGTTGTATGAGAAAGTTATACGCACTAATGTTGATTGAAATATCAAAAAAGAAAAAAGAAATTATATATCACATCATATATTTATTTAACTTGCAATGGAAATTTTAGTATTGCGTACCTTTTTGCTTAGCCAGATTTGGATCTGGGACTACTTTCTCATTTTGTTTTGTTTCCTTGATATCTTAATATTTTTTTATTTTATTTTTATAGAAAGTTTTGAAGAGAAGATTATATAAATATGGATTTGAAGAAAAAGACATGGAAAGAAGATAAGGTTTAAAAGAGAAAAAAAAATTTAAAGAAGAAGAAGAACAACAAAAAAAAAAGAAAAGGAAACTTTGATAAAGAAGAAGATTTGAAGAATAAGAAGAAGAAAGAGGAAAAAAGAAAAAAAGAAAGGAGATTTGAAGAAGAAACATGAAAAAGGAAGAAGGAAGGTGAAGAGTGACAAAAATGAAGCTATAGAAGATGAAATTTTTTTAAAAATGAAATGAAGCTACAAGAATGAGGAATGAAACTAGTGAAAAGCTAAATATAAACAAAGTAGGAATTGAAATAAAGTAAAAATATAAACAACCCAATAAAAATGGTAGATATTAAAAAAGGTGAAAGAAAGAAATACAAATATGAAAAGTATGTAACGTTCATGAAATGAAAAGGCTTTAGACCATGTAAATGGAAATGAGTAATGGAACAAATGAGGAAACAATTAAAAAAACGTGTGACAATTATTAATTAGAAAGGGAATGAATGGACCAACTCTACTCTATAAACAAACGTTTAGGATTCAAATTTCAAAACATTTGTTCACCCAATTAATTTTTTTTTAGCCCCAAACATACCAAATTTGACACTCATTAAAGATTTAATTACCACAACATAACTAAATTTAAAAAGACCAATTTACATAACGTGGACAGAGGATACATAAATAAAATATGAACCATGATTTAAAAATTCAAATTTAAAAATAACATTTTTCTCGACACGTAATTATGAACTCAATTATTTAATTTATTTTAAATTTCAAGGTTAGTAATAAAATCACTTCCGTGCAACCTATGCCTGCTATTTAACTACCGTAAAATGTTGTTTTAAAAATTCAATTTTCTCTTTTTACAACGTTATATTTATATTCAGAATGGAAACGTTCACTTTATTTCCTCAACATTCTTTTATTTTCCTTAAAATGCTTATTCGTTACTTGCAATTCATAAATGTAAACATTCTTATATTCTAAAATGATCAACTTATACAATATTAAATCCATTCTTATATTTCCAAATAATGTACATTCATAATGAAAACATTCTTACATTAATTTTATTAATTGCACTTTGTTTCTTTTTCTTTTTCAATTGAAAGATTTTAATAAATTTATTTCCAATTAATTTTAATCTTCCACTTCAAAACAGACCCTAATTGATGAAATCAATTAAATAAATACGTGAACATTGTAATCCTTATTTATAGTCAAGCAAACATGTTTATAAAATTACAGTTTCCAACAAGCATTAAATTACATACTAAATAAATCCTTTTCTCTATTCAATTAAAAAATCAAATGTTTATTCCATCTAAAAATTTTAAGTAGAAGGATTCCATGTTGGGTTCAAAATCTATTATTTTAATATCCTTGAATTTTAGTTTAATCTCTATAAACGAAATATTTAAACGTTAATTTCATTTATTTTGCAATACTTTAATTAAACTAAAATATCGTTTTCTAAACTTAAATCTATGCTCCCATTGATTCATTCAATTTGCACTTATTATGTATTATTTTAACAACTCATTTATAACTTTGAATCTATTCCTCAAATTTCACATTTCTATCGTTATATACATTTGAATTCCATCCTATTTCATATTTCAAATATTACGTCATTATCATTAATGTAATAAATATATTTTTAATTATTGCTATTGATTTTCCGTTATAACTTAATATACTAAATAGGTGGTTAATCTTAAATACTTGTTCTCATTAACGATTTATTTCTACTTACAAATTAATGCAATTATTACCTATTTCCATCTTTATCTCCAATTAACGTAAAATGTGATATTCAAATTCCATAAATTTCAATAGATTCAAATAATCATATCTATGAAGAACATTTACGTTATTCTCCATTTATTACCTTAACTTATTCAACGTAACATTTAATTTATATTTATTGTAATGATTTCCAAATCAATTGAATTGAATTAAATATATATGTATCACTCATAATAACTTGTGGTCACAACTCTTGATCACCATTAATAAGTTTATTATTTACAATCCAAAAATCGCCATTCTATATATATATATATACGAATTAACTAATTCAATATTTCCATTTCGTTTTCCTATCCTAAATTTATTACTAAGTGTATTTACTCAATTTCAACAAGTTGGAATTCCATTTTTACTATACAATCATTTCCCTATTCACTTTTATTACTAACCCATCATCATTGCATTTATTGTCTTTTATTGATTTAATCAATTTACCCCATATTCCCTTAAATTCATACTAACGAAACATTCAATTCTATTTATCGCATAAACTCCATATCATAAATCAACCTGCAATTTCTACCTAGAAATAAGGTTACATTTCTGTTGAAAGTACATTTACATCTTACGTTACTACATTAATAATTAGTAACGTTTATATCATCAACCATCACTTATGAATAATTAGTGTTTCCTATTTATTTTGTTACATTCACTTATATTCACTTTAATAATAAATTGGTATTCCTTTTAACCTATTAATTACTAACTTTAATTATTGCAATTCATTTATCTAACATAAATTTTGAATCTATTTCCAAATTTTCATATTTCAATTAATTAACACCTTACAATAGTTTACAAATAAAAGGGATTGTACTAATTACATTATTTATTTTCTTGCATTACTTTATTACCTCCGTTTATATTCAATTTCCGTAAATCAATAATTTATTCCATTGACAAATTCAATATTTGCAACAATTTCCACTATTACTATTAATTGCAATATATAATTTAATTTGTAAATTTTAATTACCCTTGATACATCAAATTTCAATATTTGCTTTCATATAAATTAATAAGATTTTTATTTCTTTATAAATTTAAAAAAAATCCTATTAATTTAATTCATTTTAAACATCGAATTTACACGGGTCGTTACACTCTCCCCCACTCAAAACTTTTCGTCCCCGAAAAGGAAAAAAAGGGAAAAGAAGAATTAAATACAATACATCTTATTCAAAATTATTTAATCTTATAAACAATTAAATTTACAAAATTATTATTATTATTATTTTGAAATGGTACTTTATATACAACAAATCATTGTGACAACATATCACATGTCAATAAACGTTCGAATCACGCTAGGCAAGTTTCGAACTTGTGACCTCTCACACCAAAGCCAAATCACTTAACCACTGGGACAATGGTGCTTGTCTAAATTTACAAAATTAATTACTTTGAATAAGATATCTTAATTTATAACTATTTAATCCTTTATATTTAAATTATTAAAGTTTGGAAAAACATTTTCAAAATATTTCTAAGATATTGCATTTTCTTATATAATCCAAAGGGTTACAATTTTTATAAAGTGAATTTTTTTTAAGTGTTTTCAATCACTAACAACAAATCAATACAACATCCATCAATTTCAACAACCAGCATACCCAACAAATTCAAAGCAACCATTCAATCAAACAAACAAATAGTCGTTCGGGTTCAAACTTTTAAATCGTACGGAATGAAGAATAAACCATCAAGTGCATCATTTACTCAACAGTCTTAGATAAAACTAAATAGATTATTCATTCACCCCAAATCCAATTTTAAAATATTTTACCCGAACAGCCATAACCAAACAACAACAATCCAAACAACAATCAACTTAACTTTTTATTAATTTCATTACATACCTTTGTTGTTTGATTTTCCTTTTTACTTATACAGTGATTTATCCTTTAAATTTACATTTACTCATTAAATGTTTGCTTCATTTAATTTTTCTTATTACTTATAATTATTCAATCCCATTAACTCAGGTCACTCCAGTTCTTTTTATTTTATTATAATTATTCATTCAATTATTGCATGCCCTCATTTATTTACATTTATTTACATTTGTTTACCAATAGTATTCATGTCCCGTTTAATTTCTTAGCATTTCCATTTTATTTACTTAAGTTGATAATCATCTATTTGTCATACTCCCCTTTAATTTTATTTACTTGGTAAAATTTCGATTATAACTTAAGTTTATAACATTAAATTATCATTTAATAGAAAATTCATTGGATACTCCATTACCTACTTTTACTTATACAATTTCCATTACATTCTTTATTAACATTTCAACTTTTTATATTTGGTAAGTTATATATGTTAAAGAAAATGCAAATGAACTTATACAAGTTTTATCTCATCCTTTAATTAAATCTAATATTCAACAATATTATTCTTTGTTTCATATGTTACAAATTTCAAATTTTCTTTAATTTCCATTTATAACTTAGCATTTAAATCTCTTATTTTATTTAGGGTTTCAATTATTAGTTAAATTCTGTTTCACTACAATAATTGAAACAATTAATTAATGGAAATTTAAGAATTTAATACCGGATTAAATTTTAAATTTTTATTTTAAAACAATAAATAAATATATTCTTATAACTTATATATTTCTAATTATATTAAAACAATTCAAAATTTATATATTTTCAAAAATGGAATCTGCAGTAGAACTACTACAGTGGCCTTTCCCCTTCGAAACTCGAAAATGAAAGTCGATGATGCGGCCACCATCACCGAAATTATTTTCCAGCGACAGAGAGGAAAGTACGAAACTTATTTTCTTCAATATCCTCTTTAAAACAAATTTTCCGAATTATATTAAATATTTATATCAGAAAATGTTTATAACCAATATTATTATATTCCAAAAAATTATTCGAGAAAATTTTTAAACCCCGGATTTAAGTTCTAAATATCCAAATTTCATTTATTTTATTTTTCACTTTTATTCCTATTATTATTTATACACTTTATTACCTAACAACCAATATATTTCAACCAAATATAGATATCATTTGAAAATCTTTATTTTATATAGAAAATATAATAGGCAAAATTATTTCATTCACCTATATAAAAAACAAATATTATGTCGGTCTGTCCTATTTAGTGTTTAGAAATCCCTATTGATGTCACAGCGTCTCATGCATCAACCAGAATTTATAAATACAAAACGGAACAGATTAACACAATATAAAAACCTTTTTATAACACTAACAAATACGCTCTCTCATATATATACACTCAGTGACTCCCATAGGGTATTATTACCCTATTAACAAAGAGTCAAACCCCACAAAGCTAAGGTTTATCGCTAAACCAAAGCTCTGATACCAGATAACGTCCCGCCTTTTCGCACGCTTTAAATCGACACACGTGCCAATTCAACCATACGGAAGGGCGGATTTGTTATGGGGTAAATAAGAAAAATAGAGAAGAGGAAAAACTAAACAGAATCTCACAGTGGAAGGATAAATTATAATAATAAATATACAGTTCATAAAACTGTTTACAAAACATTTGATTCTTCTTTATCAATAAATATCAGAGTTCGCATACCAATAAATACCAATGCAGCGGAATACAGTGTAGTGGAGCCATATAATAATATAATAATAATAATAATGAAATCTTCGTCTTCGTCCTCCAGAAATTAAGTCTTCAAATCCTAAAATGCTCGGACTGACCCGAGCGAATTTGAAAAACAAAAACACTCGAGTCAGAACTAAAAGATCTTATGTGAGTTAAATTAACAGAAATAAATATGAGTGCAGTAACTCAAGAGATGCTCGGGATTTACATCTCCTAAGGATCCGTTAATTTATTTACTATGTAGTATATTGCGCTATTATAATAGTGTCTAATTGTAAAATAAACTTACTTTTAAATAGCGTTAAGGCTTTACATTTTCCACCTTAACACAGTTATATATTCCCATAGTCTATATAGTACCGTAATCTCCCCCGTACTGGGCGTCGTCAGAGGGCACTCCATGGGTATGGTACAAAACCAAAATCGTATAAGGCGCGCTAGGGTAGGTGACACGGCACAACTAGGCAATGCCAGGGTAGATATACCAATTACGCTTCCGGGTCGGTGGTAACGCATAGCCGCAGCTACCGCCTACCTCGAGCCACACCCCCAAATAAAAATCAAAAGTGGCCACCGAATCAATCCAAGAGTCAGAGTATAATATCAAAGGGATGCATCCGATCAAAGGTGTTACCTTATTAACCCGTCAATCGCTCCTGTTTTAGCCACCTTATGCCAACTCACGGGAGTTGGGTCCACGTATTTACCGTACAGGAAATGCCGCCACCATCCTACTTCATTCTGGAATCTCCACCGCGTACACGGTTGTTAAAGTGGTTTACGGAGTTGGCAGAGAGTATGACAACTTCCGATCCCGGTCTCTTCAACAACCAAACGTTATTATAACACCGCGGTCCTTTAAAATAATTATACTTTAAAACCAGAATAAATATCCATTTTAAACCCATATAAATACGATATCGTTTATATTTTTAAAACCCCAAATCAATACAATATCATTTAGGCCCAAACCAGTATAATGTCATTTTATTTTCCAATATATATTCTTCCAAACTCATAGGGTTTTCAAAGTGAAATATTTAGAAATCACAACTCTTGTATATAATAATTTCAAATCATACTACCTTGAAAATCATAACTTCGAAACAAATTTCCATCTCTTAAATGGTTAAATATTAAATTACTTTATAAAACACAATAGCTTCTTTAGATTTCACAAATCAATTTTCAAATATCGATTTAAACTTCCAAATTCCATTTCAATTCTTATGTTTCAAAGCTTTAAATATTTCACCATTTCAAAACAAACTCATTTGACAATCCCATATATATTAAATTCAATTACTTATTATTTAGACTTGAAATATTTACTTAATGAATTCAATATAATTTAAGAAAAACCTTTAACTTCATACAACTGGATCATCTTTCAATTTATTATATATTCATTTAAATCAACCTGATATTCATTTAAATCACTTTACAAAAAAAATCAAGTTATATAAAAATCATATCCTCTAAAAATTCTAAATTTTTATTAAATTTCAATTTAACTTAATATTCATCTTCCAAATCTTATTCTCATTTAAGTCATAAAAACTCCAGAACTTAGATTTTAATAAATGCTTAAGCGTATTTGATCTTAAAAATCAAACTTTATTTTATACTTCAAATCAAATTTATACAAAGCTTAAAAACCGAAAATTTCTATATATATATATATATATATATATATATATATATATATAAATAACCAATTCAATATCCCATAAACCATATATATATATATATATAGTTTTACAAAACCATAAAAACATTTCAAAATATTTTTTTATATATATATACCGCGGTGCCTGTATAAAATTTTCTACCCTATGGTCAAGTGATACGGATATTTATCATTTCAATCCGCAATTTAAAATATAAATGCGGTTGTTTATCATTTCAAACCGCAATCCCGAATGAAATAAAAATGCATAGCAACTTGCAATTAATAAAATTAATCATCCATTCATCCATCAAATCATACATCCATTTATCACAGCCATCATCCAATTTCAAACAATCATCAATACATAGCAGGTGATAAATAATGGTATCAATTATCAGTTTATACTCGAAATAAATTTAATAACTGTTAATTGGCAGTTTATATGCAAAAATAAACGTAAATTTAACTGGCAGTTAATATGAAATAAAAATTTAACATAACTATGACTGGCAGTTAATATGCAAATAAGTAAATTCTAACTGTCAAATTTATGCAATAAATAGAATAAATTAACAGTTAAATTAAATAAATGCAATTTAATAGAGATAATGAATAAAACATTCCAAACAGTCATAAATAAATTTCTACTCATATCTAAAATTAATTTAACAGACATAAGAAGTTTTAGAAGTTGTGAGTGGGTTAAAACACTCACCTTTTGAATTTAAATTGGATTTAAATCCAATTTAAACTCAAAAATTCGACGGTCTTCAAATCTTTTCAAACTTGCGTCAACAGATCAGTAAATTTATTACGATCCTAGCAAAAAAAAATCGCGTAAATCGGAGGTTGTATGAGAAAGTTAAAAGCATTAATGGTGATTGAAATTTCAAAAAAAGAAAAAAGAAATTATATATCACATCATATATTTATTTAACTTGCAATGGAGTTTTTAGTATTGCGTACCTTTTTGCTTAGCCAGATTTGGATCTGAAACTACTTTCTCATTTTGTTTTGTTTCCTTGCTATCTTAATATTTTTTTATTTTATTTTTATAGAAAGTTTTGAAGAGAAGATTATATAAATATGGATTTGAAGAAAAAGACATGGAAAGAAGATAAGGTTTAAAAGAGAGAAAAAAATTTAAAGAAGAAGAAGAACAACAACAAAAAAAGAAAAGGAAACTTTGATAAAGAAGAAGATTTGAAGAATAAGAAGAAGAAAGAGGAAAAAAAGAAAAAAAAAGAAAGGAGATTTGAAGAAGAAACATGAAAAAGGAAGAAGGAAGGTGAAGAGTGACAAAAATGAAGCTATAGAAGATGAAATTTAAAAAAAAAAATGAAATGAAGCTAAAGAATAAGGAATGAAACTAGTGAAAAGCTAAATATAAACAAAGTAGGAATTAAAATAAAGTAAAAATATAAACAACCCAATAAAAATGGTAGATATTAAAAGAGGTGAAAGAAAGAAATAAAAATATGAAAAGTATGTAACGTTCATGAAATGAAAAGGCTTTAGACCATGTAAATGGAAATGAGTAATGGAACAAATGAGGAAACAATTAAAAAAACGTGTGACAATTATTAATTAGAAAGGGAATGAATGGACCAACTCTACTCTATAAACAAACTTTTAGAATTCAAATTTCAAAACATTTGTTCACCCAATTAATTTTTTTTTAACCCCAAACATACCAAATTTGACACTCATTAAAGATTTAATTACCACAACATAACTAAATTTAAAAAGACCAATTTACATAACGTGGACAGAGGATACATAAATAAAATATGAACCATGATTTAAAAATTAAAATTTAAAAATAATATTTTTCTCGACACGTAATTATGAACTCAATTATTTAATTTATTTTAAATTTCAAGGTTAGTAATAAAATCACTTCCGTGCAACCTATGCCTGTTATTTAACTACCGTAAAATGTTGTTTTAAAAATTCAATTTTCTCTTTTTACAACGTTATATTTATATTCAGAATGGAAATGTTCACTTTATTTCCTCAACATTCTTTTATTTTCCTTAAAATGCTTATTCGTTACTTGCAATTCATAAATGTAAACATTCTTATATTCTAAAATGATCAACTTATACAATATTAAATCCATTCTTATATTTCCAAATAATGTACATTCATAATGAAAACATTCTTACATTAATTTTATTAATTGCACTTTGTTTCTTTTCCTTTTTCAATTGAAAGATTTTAATAAATTTATTTCCAATTAATTTTAATCTTCCACTTCAAAACAGACCCTAATTGATGAAATCAATTAAATAAATACGTGAACATTGTAATCCTTATTTATAGTCAAGCAAACATGTTTATAAAATTACAGTTTCCAACAAGCATTAAATTACATACTAAATAAATCTTTTTCTCTATTCAATTAAAAAATCAAATGTTTATTCTATCTAAAAATTTTAAGTAGAAGGATTCCATGTTGGTTTCAAAATCTATTATTTTAATATTCTTGAATTTTAGTTTAATCTCTATAAACGAAATATTTAAACATTAATTTCATTTATTTTGCAATACTTTAATTAAACTAAAATATCGTTTTCTAAACTTAAATCTATGCTCCCATTGATTCATTCAATTTGCACTTATTATGTATTATTTTAACAACTCGTTTATAACTTTGAATCTATTCCTCAAATTTCACATTTCTATCGTTATATACATTTGAATTCCATCCTATTTAATATTTCAAATATTACGTCATTATCATTAATGTAATAAATATATTTTTAATTATTGCCATTGATTTTCCGTTATAACTTAATATACTAAATAGGTGGTTAATCTTAAATACTTGTTCTCATTAACGATTTATTTCTACTTACAAATTAATGCAATTATTACCTATTTCCATCTTTATCTCCAATTAACGTAAAATGTGATATTCAAATTCCATAAATTTCAATAGATTCAAATAATCATATCTATGAAGAACATTTACGTTATTCTCCATTTATTACCTTAACTTATTCAACGTAACATTTAATTTATATTTATTGCAATGATTTCCAAATCAATTGAATTGAATTAAATATATATGTATCACTCATAATAACTTGTGGTCACAACTCTTGATCACCATTAATAAGTTTATTATTTACAATCCAAAAATCGCCATTCTATATATATATATATATATATATATATATATATATATATATATATATATACACGAATTAACTAATTCAATATTTCCATTTCGTTTTCCTATCCTAAATTTATTACTAAGTGTATTTACTCCATTTCAACAAGTTGGAATTCCATTTTTACTATACAATCATTTCCCTATTCACTTTTATTACTAACCCATCATCATTGCATTTATTGTCTTTTATTGATTTAATCAATTTACCCCATATTCCCTTAAATTCATACTAACGAAACATTCAATTCTATTTATCGCATAAACTCCATTTCATAATTCTACCTGCAATTTCTACCTAGAAATAAGGTTACATTTCCGTTGAAAATACATTTACATCTTAAGTTACTACATTAATAATTAGTAACGTTTATATCATCAACCATCACTTATGAATAATTAGTGTTTCCTATTTATTTTGTTACATTCACTTATATTCACTTTATGAATAAATTGGTATTCCCTTTAACCTATTAATTACTAACTTTAATTATTGCAATTCATTTATCTAACATAAATTTTGAATCTATTTCCAAATTTTCATATTTCAATTAATTAACACCTTACAATAGTTTACAAATAAAAGGGATTGTACTAATTACATTATTTATTTTCTTGCATTACTTTATTACCTCCGTTTATATTCAATTTCCGTAAATCAATATTTTATTCCATTGACAAATTCAATATTTGCAACAATTTCCACTATTACTATTAATTGCAATATATAATTTAATTTGTAAATTTTAATTACCCTTGATACATCAAATTTCAATATTTGCTTTCATATAAATTAATAAGATTTTTATTTCTTTATAAATTTAAAAAAAAATCCTATTAATTTAATTCATTTTAAACATCGAATTTACACGGGTCGTTACAATGCCCGAACAACATAATGAAGATACCGACAGTGATGGAGGCGAAGATGACATAGAGCTACGATGCGCCTTGCAAGAAAGTAAAGAAAGTTATATGAACTCAGGTGTAGGATCTAGTGGAACAGGTATACGATCTAGCGGACTAAAGCGCAATGATCGTTCTAAATCAATCAGAATAGATGACGATTTAGCAACACGGGCAGCTGGAAGGATTGATCCCTATGTACAAAAACGAGGAGGTAGAACTCAACCTTCTATTAGAACTGCAATAAAAGCCATTAAAGATGCCAAAAAACACATAGGTCGTGCAATATCAATTTTTTTTTACTTTAATCATATCCCACACAATGCTGCTAATAGTCCTTACTATGAAACTATGGTAGAAGCCATTCAAGAAGTTGGTCCTGGAATTAAAGGACCGACAGCACATGAATTATCAAAAACATATTTAGATTTAGAGTGCACTGAAATCAAACAACACATCGACACTTATTCCAACTTTTGGGATGAGTATGGTTGTACGTTGATGTGCGATGGTTGGAGCACACAAAATAGAAGAAAAATCATAAATTTTCTTGTGTGTTCTACCCAAGGAACTGTCTTTCTTAAATCTGTAGATGCTACCGACAAATTTCAAAGTGCTGAGTATATTTGTGGTCTAATGGATAATGTTGTTAATTTTATTGGAGAAGATAGAATTGTGCAAATAGTAACTGACAATGGAGCAAATTACAAAGCTGCTGGCCAACTACTGATGGAAATAAGAAGGAAACTATATCGGACATCATGCGCAGCACATTGTATCGATTTGATTCTTGAAGATATCTCAAAAGAAACTGAGGTAAAATCGATAATTTTAAATTGTCAATCAATAACAGGATTCATATACAATCATGGTTGGTTGCTTACCATAATGAGAAAAGAAACCAATAATAAAGAACTGATTCGGCCAGCAGTAAACAGGTTTGCTACTCGCTTTATTGCATTGAAATCCATATATACACATAAAGAGAATCTAAGAAGAATGATTTCTTCGAGAGAGTGGAGCGCAAAGATTCCTAAACTCGGTCCTAAAGATAAACAAAACTGCAATTCTTATCTATAATTTGATCCACAGTAATAAATTTTGGGTCAACGTTGCTGCTATTATTCTCGTATTTGGTCCACTTGTAAAAGTTTTAAGAATGGTGGACAATGATGATAAAGCAGAGATGGGATATCTATATGAAGCAATGGATCGAGCGAAGGAATCAATTAAGAAAAATGTCAGTATAAGACAGTGTCAAAAGTGGTGGAATATAATCGATAAAAGATGGGAAAGACAATTGCATCGACCTATTCATACAGCAGGTATTTTTTTTTAATTATTGCACAATTATAAAAGCACATATCATGTCAATATTTTTTTGAACTATCAAATTGTTTTAGGTTATTTTCTCAATCCTCATATACAATACGGAGATAATGCAACAAACGATGATGAGGTTTTAAATGGATGGACAAATGTTCTTGAAAAAATGGTACCTGATATTGCTATGCAAATTGAAATTTCAAAAGAGGTAATAAACAAATTATTATACAACTCATGATTCTTGCTATTATGTTTAACGCAAAGAATAACTTTGTTTATTATGAATGATATGTAGGTTGAAAAATATAGAATGAAACTTGATGTATTTGGTTCTGCAAAAGCGAAACGTGCAGTTAAGTCGTGTCTTCCAGCTATGTGGTGGTCAATAATTGGTAGGGAAGCGGCTCCAAATTTAACACGCATAGCTATGCGTATTCTTAGCCAAACAGTTTCTTCTTCAAATTGTGAAAGAAATTGGACAACATTTGCAATGATTCACATGAAGTTAAGAAACAGAATAAAAATGGAGAACTTAGAAAAACTGGTATTTGTACATTATAATATGCGATTAAGAGTACGACATGCTAAACGCCAACAAACAACCGACCAACTTATTGATTTAGATTACATCTTTCATGAGGAGGATCCACTTGCAGAATGGACTAGAGAAGCTGAGAATCCACTACTTGATAATGCAAGCGATAATCCTTGGTCGGACAATGATAATGTATATGCAGAAAATACTGAAAATGATAGTTCATCAAATGATGATTCGGGTAATGCTGGTGGTGACGGTATTGGTTCTAGTGGTTATGGCGTTGGTTCCACTTTTGATGAGTCTCAAAGACATATCCAAAATTACGAAGCAGATAACTATAGTCGACGAAGAGATAGAAATTTGAACGTTGTACATGATGATCAAGGGGATTATGATGAAAGATATACTTCTAACAATGTCCCTAGTTTTAGGTATTCTACGTCTGACTATACCGGAGGTTATTTGTATTGTGGGTTAAATCAACCGTACGCCGCTAAGACATCAAGTAGCCAAGATGAACCTTCACCCTTTGATAATATGATGGCGACATTTTTAAGTTCGGTTCAGATACAGCAGTATGCTTTTCCGGCATATTATAATCCGACACCAGATGAAGAGAGCGATGGAAAAAATTTATATGATGCTCAGAGAAATAGCTTTTGGTTTTAAACTTTTATGTTGTATGTTTCGTAACTTCTATGTCACTTGAATAATTTAGTGTAATTGACTATTAGTATTGCGTATTTATTTGCGTATTTATAATAAAAATATACCGGAATTTCACAAACCGGATTTAAAACGGAATTTCCGGAAATCCCGAAACGGGACCGAAATTTTGAATTTTTCAGATGACCGGAACGGAAACGGAATCCGAAACTTCGAACCTTGGTTTGAAGGTGTACTTATGTATGAACTAATCAAATTAAACATGGCATATGTTTTCTCGCATAAATTTCATCACATTACCCACCGACGGTCTTAGAATCTGGTTTTCTCCAATGCATTTCTCTGCAATCTTCATCATAACTCTGGCTTCCTTTTCATCATATTTTTTGCCAAGCTTAACATCAATCATTTTTTCTATTCTTTCCATCCCATGAGTAGTCGCCAACAACTGCTAGTTCTTTGTCAAAAATGGTTCAAGTCCAGTAATAAGCTCTAAAACTAGCACCCCAAAACTATACACATCACTTTTCTTTGAAACCAAACCCGATCGAAAGTAACTCAGGTTTGTATAACCTAGAGATCCCATCATCGCGTTATTACGGTTAATCGAACGAGAAACCATATCAGAAAATCCCAACCGTGCAGATCCAAAATCACATAGCTTTGGATTGAAGTTTTGGTCAAGAAGTACATTAGAAGCCTTTACATCACCATGAATGATTGGAAGGTCACAATGTTCATGTAGATGCTCCAAAGCCATTGCTATCTGATATGCAATCGACACACGCTGAGACCAAGAAAGAGTTATTTTAGCAGTAGTACCATGTTGCTCATGTAGTATATGATGAAGTGTTCTATTCTGAGCGTGTTCCATGACTAAAACTCCAGAAGATTTTCCGTCGTCATCGTAGCCTAGAAGGCGTACTATATTTGGATGACTGTTGTTGACATGGAGAAAAACGTCGAGTTCTTTTCTGAACATGGAATAAAGACGATTGCTTGGTTCATGTACTTTGACGGCAGCTTCCAGATTGTTTGGAAATCTAACAAGGTGTACTGTACTATAACCCCCCTCTCCGATGATACTCAAGGAATTTCCTACTAGTGCTTTGACTTTTCTGCACGAAACTTGCATGATTTTTGAAGGACGTTTGATGATTTCTTCATCTTCGACGACTGCGGATATTCTAGTAGAGCCTGAATAGCAGCAGCCAGAGATGTATTTGGACAAGAACTTCATGTTGGGAATACTAATTGGAATAAGAGATTTGCTTGTTACGTGTATACTTATATGAGCAATGCAGTATTAATCATTGACCATGTTTATTTTATTGATGAGCACTGCACGAATGGAATAAGATGTCAGAAAGGATACTTCCTAGCGTGTGGTTAGCAAGGTACGTGAACCTGCAAGAAGTAGTCAGTCAGTTAAACATCAAGTAGGTATATGAATATTCAATGTATCCAAAATAAATCTGTTTCGGTAAATGATTAGACGACAATAGTACAAGTATTAAAGATACCGTATTATCATGAAATATCCTTTCAATATAAATGCAGATCTAATATTATTAATCATAGGACCCAAGACTGTCCTTAACGTGTTCAAGAATTGTGACAAGCCAATGTAGGAATTGAATGATTAAGAATTATTTTATAAAGGGTTTTAAACAAAAATAAATAAAGCCAGTATAATGTTTGTTGATATTGAAATAGTGTTGTGGGGAAAATTTATACAAAGAGCTTAAAGGAAAAAATTTGTAGTTAATAAAGATATTTTATTTTTGTAACGTGGAAGGTGTTGGTGAAAAGATTTATTTATTCCGAAGGAAAAATAATGTTTTATGATAGTAAATTTGAATTATATGTGTGTTAAGATATATTGAAGATAATATTTGGGAATTATAAAAAATAAAAATGTGTACTATTTTATATATTGATTTTAAAAGAACTATCAATAGAAATGTAAATTTATTTTCTAACGATGCATAAATTTATCACTTTGAAATATAATATATTTTATTTATTATTTAAATATACAAGATATTATAACACAAATTATAATGTTTTGAACAATAATAAATGATGGTAAACTTGTTTTAAAATTAGATTAACAAATATAGATATTTGGGATTTCCGTTAAAAAAGCGACGAAAATCAGTTTTCGGTAAAGTTGGGATTTTCTCAATATCAGAGGATACGAAACTGGATGCATACACTTATTTCTTTATTTAAGAAGGAATATGTAATAAAAATATTTATTTTATTTTTGAAAATAAAATGTCTTTATGGCATCATCAATGATGTCATCATTTTTAAATAATTGATTTTTTAATTTAAATTGAGTTTAAATGATTTTATAATTGTTTTAAAATCAAATGACGCCCTTTTAATTATAAAATGATAATAGAAATGTCATTTTCAAATTTTGTTTACACACACAAATATATACATATATTAACTAGGAAGTAAAAATATGATCGGAATCCTGATCCCTAGTTCACCACAATTTAACGAATAAAAGTTGTATCGAAACAATGCAACTTAATTTGCCAAAAATAAAGATAAAAGCACCCATACACATGCACATGAACACTCTTAGACACACACACACACCATTAACATTTGCTAACTTACTTATGGTGAATGTATAAAAATCTAGATATTTCTAAACAAAACAAAACTCACTATCACTTACAAGCACATGGGGTGGCACATGGGAGGAGGGTGATTCGGCCGTGTGGAGGGGCGTGGGTGTAGCAGGTGGGTGATGGGAATGGTGATGATGATGCTGTAAATATTTTGCTAGAAAAAAGCTATAAATACAAGTCCATATCCTCTCATTTCCTTACACCAAAATTCTTAAGTTTTTCTCCTTCTTCATAAGACCGTTAATGGCTTCTATGACTTCATAAACTATTCCATGGTCGAGGTGAAGCTCTGTTGAGAATACACTTTATATAGAGAGATATATCACCTTAGTTTGAAATCAAAGTAAGCAATCATCTCCTCTTCTTACTCCTTTCTTGGCCGAGCTCATCAAGAGCCACCACCACCTCTCCACCATCTCTAGTACAAGGCCGAGCAAACCCAGAGTCTCGAGACAAATATCATAAGGTTTGGTGCAAGAATAGTGAAGCTATTGTCAATTTCGTAACGCTAAGAGAATGATAGCTATATAAGTGAGAATTACTCTGTTAATTTATTTTATTAAACTATATGATGATATGACACATTTGCTATGTTTGTTTTCTATGTTTGATCATCATTTTTTAGATGTGATAATATGTGTACATGGTTATGGAAATAATATACAGTAAATACACGTCGAATTTACATTAAGAAATCACTTTCTTTTATGAATTGTAATGGTGTCACGGCATAGTTAAACCTCTTTAAACATGAATAAAAATGGTTTAAAACGGTTTATAAATGTTTTATAAATATTAAAACTCGTTTCAACAAAGTTTTGAAAAGATATAAAATTAAAGTGAGTCCAGTTCGCGATTCCGTGACCCGAAAAATTAAACGAATGAGTGGTGTGGATTATTAGTCGGAATTCTTTGAAATAAATTTTTTTCGAACACTTGGAGTTATAGTTTTCGAATGAAAAAAAAAATCAAGATTTCATTTAGTAAAGTTTGAGATATGTCCAAATCAAGCTTTCAAAAAACGTTGCGTTTGATAGTTCGAAAACCAAAGTTTCGAATTTTTTTAAAATGGATATTTTTAATCTTTTTAATTATGAAATAAATTCTAAAAATATGTTAAAATAACTTTAAATGGAAAAATGGACATATAAAAGGGATAAAACCATATTTGTGCTACAAAGCCCTTAAAGGCATTTTTACTGGCAATTTAGCAAAAGAATTTGAAAATTTCGAAAATAAGATTTTAACTTGGGTTTTTCTTTCCGAATCCTTTATAAATGATTTTCAAATAAGAAATCAATTAATTTAAAGGGTTTAGAGTTGATCAAATAACTTAACTGTCTTGTGGGTGATAAAAAGGTAGTTGCCAGGCTGAAGTTATATTTTGGAAAACTAGTTTCCTACTCCCCCTAGCTATCCGGACTAGTCCGACGAAGGAGATAGTTAATTGAATCAAAAAAGAAAAGAGATTTGGTATTTTTCATAAAGTTAACCAAAATTTCAAATAAGATTTTGATGGTAAAGATAACATTATATTTAAACTCTGTCTTAAATTTCGAGGAGGGAACACATAGTATTTGTGTGAATTTAAAAGGTGATTTCACCGTTATTTAACGAATAGTACGGGTTGAATATGAGAATTAATGTTGATTATAATTAACGTAAAACCTATGGATCCCTTTTTTTACTCAATACTAGTTGGTTTGGGTTTACAGTAAACAATGTCTTAAAATACATTGTTTTGACCCATTAAAGACATGTTTTGAAAATGTGAAACCTACACTAAGACTTAAATTATACTTTTCTTAAGTAATCAAAGAAAAATGATTTAGTATTTCCAAAATTAAATAAAGGTAATTTAATAATCTCGTATACGCTGAAAAAGAAAATGGTTTAAAGACATATATCTTTAAGAAGATATTTTACTTGGATAAAAGATATCGATTAATTGAATAGTAACCACCTATATACTTGCCATCTTTTATCGATAATTGGTTCGAAGAAATCATGATCAGATTTGGGTGATTTCTATCTGAAAACCATTTCGAACCAATATACCCGTTCGAAAGTAAAGACACGTGGAGGACAATGATTTCGAAGACGGAGAACTACATAATGAAGGGTTGTTTGCCACTAACCTCTAGTGTAATTCCCATATCATATAAATGGTGACAGTAGTATCTTCATTCTGAATCTTCAATTCAAGGACTAGTCGATACTGATCCTATGGATGATTCCCAAACATGATGTAGTAGGAGAAGTGCCTTTGGTATGTTCTGTTTCAGAGCAACTTGTATGGACGAGTGTCTGACAGTGCATTTCTAAGACCACATACATTGATTTTTATGAATGTATATCTGTTTGATGGTGTAGAAGGTAACCCCTCTTACAGTTAACATCCTTTCCCGAGGCGTGTGAACACGGGGGTTGCACTTTTGTGCAAATCAATAGTGTGTTATTAGAGATGGCAATATGGAATTAAAAGTGGGATTTATTTTGTAAAAGATAATGCGTTACCTTAGGCCCAATACTCGAAAATGGCTGAAACAGGGTATGCCGCAAGGCAATGTGGGTCAGACCCATTAGGGTATGATCATCATCTTTTTAAATTACTCTCTGTATATCGGGTTTGTTGTGTATGCTGTAGTCACGGATAGGTCCGAAAAGACCAAGGTGATGTCATATTTGGTACTATCCATGACCATTGTGTTGGTCACGAGAAAGGGGTAGGCCGGTCTTGCCAGATGTAGTGGACTGTCTACGGATCATCAAAGCATTCCTCTAGAGATGTACTATACGAAAGATAGTCCTTTACCTATCATTATATGGAATCCATTCTTCAATAAGTGCCTTCAGACTTGGTTGCATTCCTATTATGCTGCAATTTAATCAATGTAACAATGTCGACTACGATTAATATGTATTTATGCTGGACTTGGTTGTATACCTATTATTCTTCAATAAGTGACTTTTTCTGCATGAAACTTGTATGATTTTTGAAGGACGGTTGATGATTTCTTCATCTATTGGGTGATGCGTGTCAGGCTCTCATGATATAATAAGATGTATTTTGCAAAACATTTTTAGTTCATTCACACATATACCTCTTTGTACAAGTGTCAAGATCCTTAAAAATATTATATGCTTATCCAACCAATATATGCAAGACATCGAATATGAATTCATTCAACCGATATGTACTCTCACAACGGATGTATACCCATTGCAAGTGGTTCAGCCATAAAATTGACCAGTGTGATTGTAAAATCCAAAAAGAAACCAGTGTGAGACATATTAAATAAGAAGACAATGATACAGATGGTAAATTAGGCAAGGAGCCGCATGGTGCGTATGAAACTGAATAGTTTTTCTAAAGAGATAGTGCACATATCAACCTAGTTTAACAAGCAGATAGATAATAATAAAAAATAGACATCAGTCCATCAATAGATGGATCCAAAATTCAAACATGTTCAATTCTCAAACTGGAAGTGAATGGGGAGTAATGCTCCTTGTGGGTGGTGTACTGTTTTTCGCTTCCTTTTTGCTCTCTTTCTTTCTTTCCCGTTCCAATGACGAATTTTCTCTTCTGGAATGTCCGTGGCATCGGTAATGATGCATCTGTGGCTAGGCTAAAACGCATTGTCAGGAAACACTCTGTTGGTTTGGTCGCTATCCTGGAACCCTTTATTGACCTGGCAGGTATTTCCAGGATTGCCTTATCCTTAGGTTTTGGCGGTGGCTCTGCTAATGTCTCGGGTAAGATTTGGATTTTATGGTCCAAATCTATTGCGACTCGCCCAGTTTTCGATTCCCCTCAGCTCTTTTCGGTGGAGTGTACGTCCTCGTCTTTTATTGCTCCTTTTCTTTTCTCCGCAGTCTACGCCAAGTGTGATTGCTCGGAGAGATTTGTTCTTTGGTCCGACATTCTTGCTCTTGATTCTCTGGGCATCTCTTCTTCTGTGTTAGGTGGCGTTTTCAACATCGTCGCTAGCCAAGCGGAAAAACGAGGAGGAGCGGCCATCAACAGAGGGGCGATGGCGGATTTCAACTCGTTCGTTGCCTCTTCTGGCCTCTCCGAGCTCCCCTTCGTCGACTCTGCTTTCACCTGGTCTAACAACCAAGAGGGACCGAATCGTATTCTCTCTAGGCTTGATCGTGTGTTCGGTTCGGAGGAATGGTTTCGTCTTCCTTTTTCCTTCTCCATCGCCCATCTTCACCGATCCTTCTCGGACCATGCCCCTATGATAGTTCGTTGCTCTCCTCTATCTCTTTCTGGGCCCTCCTCTTTTCGATTTCAGAGCATGTGGAAATCCCACCACTCTTTCCTCCAGGTGGTCTCTGACTCTTGGAACGTTCCTATCTCTGCCCCCCCCCCCCCCCCCCCCCCCCCCGTGCGGCCTTCGGGAGAAAGCTCTCGCGTCTTAAGGCTTGCCTTAAGGTTTGGAACATTCAGGTTTTCAAAAACATCTTCGATCGCGTTCGCATGTCAGAGGAGGCGCTTATCGTCGCCGAATCATTGTTTGACGAGGAACCGACCGTGGCCAACAAGGAGGCGTGGGCCATTGCCCAAACTTCCTTCTCTTCGGAGCTTCGTGTGGAGAATGACTACCTCCGACAAAAGGCGAGGGTCAAATGGGTAGTCGACGGAGATGCGAACTCCAAATTCTTCCACTCTTCTATTCGGAAGAAAACTAACCGTCTAGCGATTCGTGAGATTTTGAGGCCTGATCTTACTTCGGCTTTATCGCCAGAGGAAGTCCAAGGCATCATCCTTTCCCATTTCCAATCCTTTCTGGGCTCTGCATCAGTCTCAGTTTCAGATCCGGCCCTTTTAGCTTTCATTCCTCCGGTGGTCCTCCCTTCGGAAGGTACCACGATTGCGGATCTCCCGTCCACGGAGGAGATCCGCGTTTGTGTCTTCGCTCTTAGCAAGGATAGTGCCAGCGGCCCTGATGGCTTCAACGGTGTCTTTTATAGGTGTTCTTGGCCTATTATCCAGGCTGATTTTTGTCTTGCTATTCATTCGTTCTTCTCCGGGGGAAATCTTCCTGCGGGATGGACTTCCACCAACCTTATTCTTATTCCTAAGTGTGAAAACCCTAGGACTTGTGCGGATTTCCGGCCTATAAGTCTTTGCAACTTTTCTAATAAGGTTATTTCTAAAATTATGGCCACTCGTTTGGCTCCATTCCTTGAACGCATCATCTCTCCGCCTCAAGCCGGGTTTGTTAAGGGGCGTCTTATCTCTGATAACGTCCTTCTCGCCCAGGAACTGATCTCCCAAATTGATCGGAAAGTTTGGGGATCTAATGTTGTCTTCAAACTGGACATGGCTAAGGCCTACGACCGCATGTCCTGGTTTTTCGTCATCAAGGTTTTAAGAACCTTCGGTTTTCCGGAGACCCTTATTGACTTGGTTTGGAGGCTCGTCTCCAACTGCTGGTTCTCTGTCCTCATCAACGGCTCGGCCCATGGGTATTTCAAGGCTGGTAGGGGTTTACGTCAGGGCGACCCTCTATCGCCTTCTCTTTTTGTGATCGCGGCAGAGGCCTTTATTCGCGGTCTTCAATCCTTAACCATCTACGGTCAAATCCAGCGCTTCGGGATTCCAAGGGGTTGCCCTTTCATTTCCTCCTTATCCTTTACAGATGACATTGTCATTTTCTCTAATGGCAGCCGTTCCTCTGTTCGGCGGCTTCTCAGCTTCATCCGTCAATACGAGAGGTCTTCTGGCCAACTCGTTAATCCTTCCTAATGTTGCTTCGTCCATTCGAAGGATATGTCTCCCTCCCGTGCCTCCTGGATCGAGACTATCTCCGGTTTCAAGAAAACTTCCCTTCCCCTTCCCTACCTTGGTATTGTCCTCTATCGGGGCAGGAAACTTAACGCGATTTTCGACCCCTTGACAGACAAAGTGAGGGGGAAGATTTTACGCTGGAACTCGTCCATTCTTTCCCAGGCCGGCAGACTTGTTCTGATAAAATCGGTCTTAGACTCGATGGGAACTCATATTTTCACGACTATGACCCCCACCTCCTCCTTTTTTCGTTCTTATAGGTCTCTGGCATCGTCTTTCTTCTAGGGTAACAAGGACGACGGCTGTCGTCACCATTGGGTGTCGTGGGACGCGATCTGTCGCCCCAAAAACGAAGGTGGGTTGGGTATTCGTAAACCCTCCGACCTTTGTGTGGCCTTTGCTTGTAAGTTGTGGTATAGGTTTGGCGCCAACAACTCCTTATGGGCGTCGTTCCTCCGGGCTAAGTACCACAGACTTGAGTGCTCGAATTTCTCGGGCTCTCCTTCATTTGCTAGCGAGACCTGGAAGCACATGCAGTCTGTGAAGCTTTTAGTCGATTCTCATGGCGGGTTGTCAGGTTGGGATAGCGCTCCGTTTTCCATTCTGAAAGCCTGGTCCTCTATCAGAACTCCTTTCCCCATCCGCCCTGAATTTTCTTTCATTTGGGATTATCGCATTCCCCCCAAGGTCTCTCTTTTAATGTGGCGTTTGCTACATAATGGATTGCCACTGGACGAGAATCTTCAAAAGATCGACATTCCATCAGTTTCCCGCTGTAGATGCTGCGGAAACGGTGAAACGGAATCCTTGAACCACTTGTTTTTCGGTGGTTTCTCGGCCAGAGCTTGCTGGAATTACTTCGGAAATCTAGTCGGTGTTCGGCGTTCTGCTAGATATCCTGGGCTGGGAGTTCTGGGAAATCCCTTCGATCTTCCGTGTTTCGCTTGATTCCTTGTCTCATCTGCTGGCACGTCTGGTGTGCGCGGAATAAGGCTATTTTCGAGAGCACTACGATGGATCCTCCTTCTTTAATCCGTCGGGTGAGGAATGATGTCTTCCTGGCTTTCCGGGGTAGACCTTTCAGGGGGCCTCTGAGCCACCGCTCCAGGCGACTAGTTGGACTTCTGTCGATTTCCTGCTCTCCTTCTACCGCTAGACTAGGCGTTGGCTAGGCCTCGGCCTTCGGGTCATATTTTCCCCCCTCCTCTCCTCCCTCCCCCCCCCCCCCCTTTTAATTTTAATTCGTCTGGTTGTTTTAGTTTCAGGTGTTTCTGCTGTCTCCTTGGTGCGGCTTGTGCTTAGGATGGTTTCGCTGTTGTGTTCTGTTATCTTCTGGACTGCGCGTTTGGGTCTCCTTCGCCGTCTCTAGTGCTTGAGGTCTCCTGTTTCCTCCCCGGTGATCTCCTTTTCCTTTTTCTGTCTACACCGTTGGGCAATGGCCTTGCCGGAGCTCGATGGTGCGGGCAGAAGGGCGGCTCCCTTGGATCATTCTCAGTTCGGTTTGTTGCTTCTGTCTGTTCCTTTTCTTTCGAATGGTGGTGGTTGGTGGTATGTTGGGTGGACTGGCCCACAGTTTTTGGTTGTTGCGGGAGAGAGGGTTCTCGGGTTTTTCTGTTTATTTGGGCTTTGTCTAAGTGGTCCTTGCTGCTTTGTGTATTTGGGTTGTTTTTATTTGCTCGTTTTTTCTGTTGCTGTCTTTTTCTAAGGAGGTATATGTTCTACATATGCTTCGCCTTTTTTTGTGAGCCTCTGGACGAAGGCTTACTCCTCCATTTTTGCTATTTATATATTCGTTTATTCCAAAAAAAAAAAAAAAAAAAAAAAAAAAAAAAAAAAAGAATGGGGAGTAATGCAAAAATAATGGTGACAGTTCTAGCTGTGAACTACTTGCAAGTTAAAATCAAGTGAGAAGTGCTTGATTCTAACAAAAAGGGGAGTTTAACATTGAAATCATCTCAGCTTATAGAATTTATCAATTGTCTACTAGAAACTGGTTTAGTAGAAGGATTTCACTATTCACAAATCACAGTGGCCTTAAGTATACATGAAGAAGTTAGAAACTGTCAAAAAATTGCCTATAGATTAGATGGAGCTCTGTGAACATCAACTTGTTGCATATGTTCCCTGTTTTTAAGATTAAATTAAAGTGCTTCCTAGTTCTACAAGCGTCTGAATGTCCATGCGCATTCAATTTCGCAGCACAAACAATAAGATAAGATTGACAACAAACCTTTCACATATTTCACTCAACGTCGGAACTGGTGTATGAGTAATGGTTATAACTGAGTAATGGTTATAACTGTTACTTATGAAGGAAAATTTAGTAACGGTGTAATTAAAAACACTAGAGTGCAGGTTTGAAAAAAAAGTTGGGAAAGCAAATCGTCATCTTGTCTTAATATTTATGTCCCTGTATCAGTTAAATCTCCACTGTCAATTACTAACATATTTAATTACCAAAACTTAAAATATTATAAATGAATGAGTGGATTTCTATACAAAGCTGAGCCAAAGAACATAATCAAATAAAAACTTTGCAAGGGAAATATGTTGTTTCGCAAACTGAGCTGGAAATAGATCCTCAAAATGAAACATTAAACAAAGAGTATTATTGGCCATGGCATTTAAGTTCGGCCTTTGAATTGTAGCACACAGAAGCAATTTCTATAAAAAGAAGTCCAAAGAGAAGTGGCTCGCTGAGGGGACGAATGTTAAAAAAAATTCTATACAAAGACCTCTAAAAGAAGACTTTCAACGTGATGAAGTGTTATTGAATCTGAATCTGATGGTGTACTTCAAACCAAGGAAGAAACAGAACATGCAGCAATGACTTATTTTTCAGAAGTATTCAATGGTAACTATAACTTTTACTTTTGATAAAATGAGACCACCAAAGGTTGCATAACCTGTTCTAGAGTGTGTTGAGACAATTAACCCCCTTTTCTCCTTCCTTTTTGTTATGCTTATGGAGTTATTTTCACTTCAAATGGATCATGTTATTCATTGCAAGTCTATTCAACCTAATTCCACTCACCTTCTCTATGCTCATGACCCCAAGTATGTATCAAAGCTATTCAGAATGAAATAAACAAAATAATATAAATTTTTAAGTAGAGTTCATCAAGTTTTTTATTTTATTTTACAATTTCTGAACACTTTATGTTGTTCGTAATCACAAAAGTGTAACGAATCCGATAGTAACTTCAATAACGTTACTTATCCTAAATGTCCGAGTCCAGATAATATCTGTTTCCTTGAAACAATATTGCCCCCTTATATGCACCAAAGGATCTGAGCAATTTGTCTCCCAGGATGAAACGGACCTGCTCCGATTGCTGTGCGGGCAGACGGAGCGACGACGAACTGAAGGATTATATATATCTGTGAACAGAGTTCTGAGAAGAGGAAGAAGAAGCAGTTTTTATTTTTTCTGTGTCTTGAGATCTGTGTTGCGGGCCCCTATATATAGGCTGGAGGAGGTGTCTATTCGGAGCGGTCGCGACTGTTCGAAAGGTTGCGACCCTTTAACGGACAGGTGCGCGCGCACAGCCGCAACGGTCCAATTTCGAAGTGCAAAATTAGCCGTTTTAGTGCAGCAAGCCCAAGTGGCAGACGTAGGCCCATCTAATCACGAGACCCCAAGAGCCTCAAGGCCCAAGGCCCAATCTTTGACATTTTAATATAATATGAAGGCCCAAAGCCCACATGCTCAATGCCTTTCTCACTTCTCAAGTCTTCTTCTTTTCCTTTTGTAATAACATGTTGAGAGATGGTATATATATTGATATTGGAACAAATATTCCACAATGTGGGACTTTGTTCCAATACACAATACCAAACACCTATTTCCTCTTCACTAACAAATACACTCATTCATCTTTGTCCAACAATCCCCCACATGAATGAGTAGTTGTTCATAGTTTTACGAGACATTTATCGTATCGGTTTAAAGTAGCACAAGGGCCTTGAACTTTCCTAGTGTTTACCTATTTGAATCACGGGCAAATCAGTAGACTTAGAAGGTCCTTGAACTGTAAGCCGTTTGTGTAATTCTAAAATAGATAGCACGCGATAAATGTTTCTTATAATCCTTCGTTCTCTGTTTGTGTTCATTTTTTCCTTGAACACCTGCCTGGTCTCATAAGTGCTTAGAGAATTAGGCCTATAATTCTCTTTGAAGCGGCGCCTTCGCACTTACGTAGGTGATTCTGTAAGGGTTATCCATAATTCCTCAAGTACAGACATCATTAAAAGTACTAATACTTATCCTATTTTCCAACAAATAATGCACTGACTTATCATAGGAATGGTTTGTGTGTAACAGTGCTGTCAAGTTTCTCTTAAACTGAGTTGTCCCTTTGAACCTAGATCTTGGGATCTCCAGTCAACTAGGTGGGGTTTCCATTTTAGAAAAACTTTTAGTCCATCGGCCTTAACCCCATTCCCATCGATAAGGTTTGAACTTTCTCTCTTGGCAAGCCTTTTGTTAGTGGATCCGCTATGTTATCCTTAGACCTTATATAGTCTATAGTGATAACCCCATTAGAGAGAAGTTGTCTTATTGTCTTATGTCTACGACGAATGTGCTTAGATTTACCATTGTATAGTGTACTATTGGCTCTTCCAATTGCTGATTGACTATCACAATGTATACATATTGGAGGCATGGGTTTGCTCCAATTTGGAATATCTTCCAAGAAACTTCGAAGCCAATCTGCTTCTTCTGCTGTTTTATCTAGTGCAATAAACTCGGATTCCATCGTAGATCTAGCTATACAAGTCTGTTTGGATGATTTCCATGATATTGCTCCATTTCCTAATGTGAACACATATCCACTTGTAGACTTTGTATCTTGTGATCCAGTTATCCAATTGGCATTACTGTATCCTTCCACTGTTGAAGGGTAGTTTGTATAGTGTAGACCATAGTTCTGTGTATACTTTAGGTATCCTAGAACTCTGATTATCGCTTTCCAATGATGTTTACCAGGATTACTGGTAAATCTACTTAGCTTACTTACAGCGTATGCGATATCTGGCCTCGTACAGTTCATAACATACATGATACTTCCTAGTATACGAGAGTATTCAAGCTGGTAGATACCATCACCAGTGTTCTTTACCCAATTTTGGTTCATATCTACGGGTGATTTTGCAATAGTTATATTATATTGCTTAAATTTTTCAAGTATCTTACCGATGTAATGTGATTGGGATAATGCATATCCCTGTGGTGTTCTTAAAATTTTGACACCCAATATCACATCAGCCAGTCCTAGGTCTTTCATATCGAATCTAGAGGATAACATATTCTTTGTAGATGTTATTATGGCCTTGTTATTTCCTAGGATCAATAGGTCATCAACATAAAGACAAACAATGACATATCCTAAATGTGTGTGTTTCATGTAGACACATTTATCTGATTCATTTATTGTGAATCCATTTGATAACATAGTTTCATCAAATTTCTCATGCCATTGTTTTGGAGCTTGTTTAAGGCCATAAAGTGACTTTACTAATTTGCATACTTTATTTTCCTTTCCATAGCTCAGAAACCCTTCAGGTTGCTTCATATATATTTCTTCCTCTAGATCACCATTCAAAAATGCAGTTTTTACATCCATTTGATGTATTTCTAAATCAAGTATGGATGCAATTGCAATAAGCATCCTAATTGATGTTATCCTCGTCACTGGTGAATATGTATCAAAATAGTCCAGTTCTTCCTTTTGTCTAAATCCTTGGACTACAAGACGAGCTTTGTACTTGTCTATCGAACCATCAGGTTTCAATTTCTTTTTAAATATCCATTTATTACCTAAGGTCTTGCATCCTTGAGGTAAATCAACTAATTCCCAGGTATGGTTAGCCATAATGGATTCTATCTCATTGTTAATAGCCTCTTTCCAGTAAGGGGCATCGCTGGAGGACATAGCTTGTTTGTATGTCAATGGATCATCTTCTAACATAAATGTATAGAAGTCTGGTCCAAAGGTTTTTGAGGTTCTAGACCTTTTACTTCTTCTTGGTTCCTCCACTTGTTGATCAACACTAATTTGCTGAAGGTTATATTCAGTATCCTCAAGAGAATTGGAGATTTCATCTTCCCTTGGTCTCTTATGAGTATCACTGTCAGTGCCCTGCTTTAAAGGGAATATATGTTCGAAAAATCTTGCATTTCTCGACTCAATGATGGTATTTTCATGAATATCATCAATTTCAGATTTGTGTACTAAAAATCGATAAGCAGCACTATTTTGTGCATATCCAATGAATACACAATCAATTGTTTTTGGTCCTATCTTGACCTTCTTTGGTTTAGGTATCTCTACTTTGGCAAGACACCCCCACACTTTTAAGTATTTGTAGGATGCCGGTCTATTTTTCCAAAGTTCGTGAGGAGACTTGGATGTTTTCTTTCGTGGTATTTTATTTAAAATATGGTTTGCCGAAAGAATAGCTTCTCCCCAAAAGTTATCTGGCAAGCCAGAACTGATTAATAAAGCATTCATCATTTCTTTAAGAGTTCTATTTTTCCGTTCGGCTATACCGTTGGATTGAGGTGAATATGGTGCTGTAGTTTGGTGTATGATACCGTGCTCAGCGCAGAATTCCTCAAAAGGAAATTCATATTCTCCTCCTCTATCACTTCTTAAAGCTTTAATTTTCCTGTTGAGTTGATTCTCAACTTCTGCTTTATACTGTTTAAACATATCGAATGCTTCATCCTTGCTTCTAAGGAGATACACATAGCAGTACCTAGTACAATCATCAATAAACGTGATGAAGTATCTTTTTCCTCCTCTAGTTTGACACATCTTTAGATCACATACATCGGTATGTATTAAGTCTAAAGGCTCAGTATTCCTTTCAACATGATGAAAGGAAGTTCTAGTCAACTTTGCTTCAGTACATATCTCACATTTATAGTTGTGATCTGTATTAAACTTAGGTATAAAATCTAAGTTAACCATTTTTCGCAAAGTATCAAAGTTTACATGGCCTAGTCTAGCATGCCATATATTAAATGACTCAGTGATATAAACAGAAGCATTCTTTTTATTCATATCTTTTGGTACAACAGTCATTACATTCATCTTAAACAGACCATCACTGACATAGCCCTTTCCCACATACACCCCATTTTTAGACAAAACAAAATTATCAGCAACGAAGACTAATTTGAAGCCATTCTTACTTAACATCGATCCTGAAACCAAATTCTTACGAATATCTGGAACGTGCAATACATCTTTCAATGTGAGTTCCTTTCCAGAAGTTAGTTTCAACACGATCTTCCCTTTGCCTTCAACTTGTGATGTGGATGAGTTGCCCATAAACAACTGCTCCTCCTTGGTGGCGGCTTCGTAAGTCGTGAACATCCATTTGTTTGCACAAATATGACGAGTTGCTCCAGTATCCACGAACCATTCCTTGTTGTTGCCAACAAGGTTACATTCTGAAACCACCGCACACAAGTCCATGTCAGAAACGCCATCAGAACCTTCGGCCACATTTGCTTCAGATTTCTTTTTCTTTCCGCGACATTCTGCAGCCTTGTGTCCTTTCTTCCCACAGTTGTGGCAGTTTCCTTTGAACTTCTTAGTCTTCTTTGCATTTGGGTTGTCACGCTTTCTTTTGTTGTTTTTCTCAGCCTCAACCACATTAGCCTTTGCCACCATAGTATTAGTCGCTTTCTTTTCGGATTTTCTGTTGTCTTCTTCGATTCTGAGTCGAACAACTAAATCCTCCATTGTCATTTCCTTCCTTTTGTGCTTCAGATAGTTCTTGAAGTCTTTCCACATAGGAGGAAGTTTCTCTATGGCGGCTGCAACCTGAAATGATTCACTAAGCATCATTCCTTCATCATGTATCTCATGGATAATGACCTGTAATTCTTGGATTTGGCTGATCACTGTCTTGGAATCCACCATCTTGTAATCCAGAAATTTGCCGACTATGAATTTCTTCATCCCAGCATCTTCTGTCTTGTACTTTTTGTCCAATGATATCCAGAGTTCCTTCGTTGTTTTCATAGTACAGTACACATTGTATAGACTGTTGTCCAGTCCATTCAATATGTAATTCTTGCATATAAAATCTGAACTCTTCCATGCAGTGAGGGCATCAGCCTTGATTGGATCAGGCTCTAATTCATCGACTACAGGAGGATCCTCTGATAGGAACTTAGCCAGGCCTAAGGTGGTTAAGTAGAACAACATCTTTTGCTGCCACCTTTTGAAATCAACACCAGTAAATTTTTCTGGTCGTTCTCCATGCGAGAATGTCATAGTTGGTGCCACAGTTGGTGCCACTATCGGTGCAGCATGAGAGGTGGTCGTGGCTGTTTTGTTTGCCGAAGAATTACTGTCTTGAGCCATCGTCTGTTTTCAATATGACTGTTTTCAGTACACAAACAGAGACAAACGAGCGCAATATTGTTTCAAGATTGTTGTTCGTAATCACAAAAGTGTAACGAAAAGGCCCAAGGCCCAATCTTTGACATTTTAATATAATATGAAGGCCCAAAGCCCACATGCTCAATGCCTTTCTCACTTCTCAAGTCTTCTTCTTTTCCTTTTGTAATAACATGTTGAGAGATGGTATATATATTGATATTGGAACAAATATTCCACAATGTGGGACTTTGTTCCAATACACAATACCAAACACCTATTTCCTCTTCACTAACAAATACACTCATTCATCTTTGTCCAACACTTTATACATGCAATAATTGTTCTCAAAAATCTTTACAATCAGTGTTTGAAGGTACTTGTATGAACCAATCAAATTAAACATGGCATATATTTTCTCTCATAAATTTCGTCACTTTACCCACCGACGGTCTTAGAATCGGGTTTTCTCCAATGCATTTCTCTGCAATCTTCATCATAACTCTGGCTTCCTTTTCATCATATTTTTTGCCCAGCTTAACATCAATCATTTTACCTATTCCTTCCATTCCATGAGAGTTCAGCTTCAACTGAGTTCTCATCATGGTCGCCAACAACTGCGCGTTCTTTGTCGAAAATGGTTCAAGTCCAGTAATAAGCTCTAAAATTAGCACCCCAAAACTATACACATCACTTTTCTTTGAAACCAAACCCGATTGAAAGTAACTCGGGTCTGTATAACCTAGCGATCCCATCATCGCGTTATTACGGTTAATCGAACGAGAAACCATATCAGAAAATCCCAACCGTGCAGATCCGAAATCACATAGCTTTGGATTGAAGTTTTGGTCAAGAAGTACATTAGAAGCCTTTACATCACCATGAATGATTGGAAGGTCACAATGTTCATGTAGATGCTCCAAAGCCATTGCTATTTGATATGCAATGGACACACGCTGAGACCAAGAAAGAGTTATTTTAGCAGTAGTACCATGTTGCTCATGTAGTATATGATGAAGTGTTCTATTCTGAACGTGTTCCATGACTAAAACTCGAGAAGATTTTCCGTCGTCACCATAGCCTAGAAGGCGTACTATATTTGGATGACTGTTGTTGACATGGAGAAAGACATCGAGTTCTTTTCTGAACATGGAATAAAGACGGTTGCTTGGTTCATGTACTTTGACGGCAGCTTCCAGACTGTTTGGAAATCTAACAAGGTGTACTGTACTATAACCTCCCTTTCCGATGATATTCAAGGAATTTCCTACTAGAGCTTTGACTTTTCTGCATGAAACTTGCATGATTTTTGAAGGACGTTTGATGATTTCTTCATCTTCGACCACTGCGGATATTTTATTAGAGTCTGCATAATAGCAGCCAGAGATGTATTTAGACAAGAACTTCATGTTGGGAATATTAATTGGAATAAGAGATTTTTGCTTGTATGTGTATACTTATAGGAGCAATGCAGTATTAATCATTCAGCATGTTGTTTATATTATTGATGAGTGCACGAATGGAATAAAATGTCGGAAGGGATACTTCCTAGTGTGTGGTTAGCAAGGTACATGAACCTGCAAGTAGTAGTCAGTCAGTCAAACATCAAGTAGGTATATGAATATTCAATGTAACCAAAATAAATCTGTTTCGGTGAATGATTAGACGCTGCAGTGGGGCAACAGTACAAGCATTAAAGGTACCGTATTATCATGAAATGTCCTTTTAATATTAATGCAGATCTAATATTATTATTCATAGGACCCATGACTGTCCTCAACGTACCGACGCAAGAATTGAAACAAGCCGATGAAAGAATGAAATGACTAAGAATTATTTTGTAAAAGGTTTTCAAAGAAAAATAAGTAAAAATAGTTTAATTTTTGTTGATATTGAAATGGTGCTTTTGGGCAAAATTGATATAAAGAGCTTTAAAGGAAAAAAAAATTAGTAAGTAAAGATATTTTATTTTTGTAATATGGAAAGAGTTGGGAAAAAATCTAAATTATTATGAAGGAAAAATAATGTTTTATGGTAGCGAATTAAAATTATTTGTGTATTAAGATATATTGAAGACAATGAATTAACAATATTCGGGAATTATAAAAAATAAAAACATGTAATTTTCTAAATATTGATTTAGAAAGAAATTTATTTCTCTTTAAGAAGGGAATTTCAATTTTTGTTGTTTCAAACATATGTGAAATTTAACAATTGGACTTGTGAAATTTTTGGGTGGAAATTACTTTTTGTTTGGATTTCAATTCAAAGGGTTTAAATTGTTTCCAAGATATAAAAAAATAAAAAAAGAGGAATATTTATTTGCGTAGGCTTTGAAAAACTTGGCCTAACTCACCCGTATATTTTCTCTATCTCCTAAATCCAATACAAACAAAGTAGAAATTGTTACAGAATTTCAATAGTAGAAATTACAATGACACAATTTCCTTGAGGGGTGAGTTTATAATAACCTGATGTAAGAATGCAATGATTTGAGATTAAGAATTGCTTTATAAATGGTTTCAAATGGAAAAGAATTAAAATAGTATAATCTTCGCTAATATTGAAATGGTATTTTGGAGAAAATTTGTATAAACAACTTAAAGGAAATTTTCATTACCTCGTTTACAAAAAACTTAAAGGAAATTTTTATAGAAATAAAAATATTTAATTTTTGCAATATTGAAGGATTTAGAAGAAAAAAAAATTAGTATGGAGGGAAAAAAAAAGTTTTATGGTGGTAAAGTAAATTTATATCTATGTTATAAGATATATTTAACTGTTTCCTACCTTAATATAACTCTGCTATGATGGTAGAGAATAATGTCTTGAGTTCCTGAGAACAAGCCGTGTACTGAAAAAAGGTAAAATAACATGTTAGAAGGAAAAGGCACGTGCAAAACTTTCACCAAAGAACTTTGGAGTTATTCTAACTCAATCAGTTGAGCATCATCCAGGCGCGCAAAGAGAAACCAACGGTACAGCCAGAAGAGTGGGCATAGGGGTGTGAATTATTTTCTAACTCAAAAGAAAGGTAATAACGACAACCAGACTTTTGTGCAAAGGAGAAGTATCATTTATCGTTTGACTAGAAGAAGATGGAATATGCTTAGAAGTATGGATATTTGTAGGATGTGTCTATTCCGAGGTCACTTCCTACTTTTGTGTACTTTATTAATGTGTTTCTTCCTATTGTCCCTCTTTATTTTCTTCCCAGCTGAGCGGAGATAGATCAAAAAGTGGATTGGTGTTAATTTTGTAGTAAAAAAGTCTTCATCATCACTGCCATGGTTCATAATATTAGACAAGCTCAACTTCTTTGACATGTCATCCATGTAAAGAAATAAGAAAGAATATGTCAACTACTTCACCATAGACGTATATGTATGTAAAATGGAAGAGAAATCATGAAAAAATAAGTGCGTGAAATAACATATAGCGAAGAATCTAGGTTAATTAGAAGCGGGTTAAATAAGTGAAGTTTAAATATATTTCATTTTGGAACTTTGTTGAGCATATGAAGTCTAACTGATGTTAGATCTAATCTTAAACCTATTTCAAACAAAATCTTATTTTGTTTAATTTGTTTAAATGAGAGTTTGATTAATTGATTTATTTTAATCAATTTGATATTTATATAAAATAGTGTATATCAAAAATACATTTTTTTTGAAATGGTACTGAAATACAACATATCACTTAACCATTGGGACAATGGTGCTTGTCATCAAAAATACTCTTGTGTATATATATGTGTAACAATTACTTATTATATACTATTACTTTGCTAAATGAAGAGTCAAATTTTTATTTGTAAGGTACTATTTATTATGTCATAAATGTTATGAATGTGCAAATAATTAGGAATTACACGTGCTACTTTTGATTTGATCAAGTTTGTGCTTGGTATGTTTATGAGTGTATTTAAATATTTTATAGCATATTTAAATAAACTTATGTGAGTATAGTGCAAGTAAAATTTATAAACAACGTTTATGGTTAATACGTAGGATTGTAGATGTAGTAGGGTTTTACACCACGACGGATACGTTCACCACATATGTCTTTGTTGTCCATGATTTTATTATGAAATTATATAAAGTAATAATTATATATGTAAATGTACATTTCAAAATTAATCTTGACTAAGATTGTATGTTTAGAAATTTGAAATCTAGATTTGACTTAGGAAGAATTCAAATTAAATATATGATTTCAAAAAAGATCCTTTTATAAATATTGAATGTGTGTGTGTGTATATATATATGCATGTATAAACAATTATAAAATATATTTTATATTTGAAAATAATATGCATATATATGTATATATAATTTATATTCAATTTTATAAATTAAATTCAAATAATAGTTTACTTTTATTAATATGTAAATATGAAATAAAATTGTTTTAACTAAAGAAAATAGTTTTAAATTCGAATTTTTTTATAAATAATCTTAGTATAATGTTGTTTTGAATACACACACACAGAGACACATTCCCACTCTTTTGTTAATAAACATTAATTTCCAAAACAATACCAAATAATAGATTGGGCAACATAGGCTTTATAAATTCGTTGTATGACATATGAGATCTAAACTATACTAACATGAATATATAATCAAAATAAGACATAATAATTACCGTATAAAGTAGCCTAAGATTCACATCTTGAATAATTCACTACTAGAAAATACTGCAGTTTCCTACGCAAAATTTCCGATGTCTTTCCTACGCCAAAAGACGGGGCGTAGGGTAGGCATAGGAAACTGGTAGAAAGATGTAAAGGCGTAGGGAAGACGTAAGAAAATTTCCTACGCTTCTCCTACGCCAAATTCAACATGTAGAAAAAAAATCGAGGCGTAAGTAAGGTGTAGTAAATCGTCTACACTAAAATGATACCGTAGAAAAGGCGTAGATAATCTTCTACGCCATTTCCACGCCTCTGTTAATTTCCACACCGACGTAAGAAATACGTAGGAAATGTCTAACGCCGTCCCTACACATGCAAAAAAAAAAGGTTTTTATTTTTACGCCCTTCTCCTAACCTCAGTTTTTACCGAATAAAAAAAACTAATTCTTCAAAAAATTATCTTCTCCTTCTTTCATATTTGTTTTGATTGAATTTCGATTCAGGTGCTTCTTTTGGGTTTTCAATTCAGGTGCAATCTCCATGTTGGCGATGCTTGAACCCAAAAAAACTAGGGTTTCAAAAATCAATGCCTTCTAAATAATCATCGCTGCATACTCGGCTATTCCATCAGCCATCGTCGGCTCATCCTTGCCTCCTACGCGATATTTTCTACTGCTGATTGAAGTGCGCTATAGTCTCTTTATACTGCCACTGCTAATTAAGTATGCGAATTTCTTGTTTTGAGTTGTCTAATTTTCTAAAATTGAGTCGCCCTTTTACTGCTTTTGATTTCATTAACCTTGAAAACGCCTGAAGCTAATAACTTATTAGTATTTAGTTATAAACAACTAATTTCTGTAAATAATCGTTTAGGAATTGAAATTTGAAAGCTGAAGCTAAAAAACTTGTCATTCCTTAATTTCGTTACATTCCTTATGATTAGCCTGTGCAAGATAGGGATGACTTTAGCGGGATTTTTATTTTTTCCTTTGGATTGATATGTTTGGAAGCTGTTCTCTGAACTTGTAAAATAATATATGATGAGAAATTGCAAAAACCAATAAGACAGGAAAGGTAGCTGCAATCACTCGTATAAACAAAGCTGATAAAAGCTGTAATTATCAGAATAGGTCCCAGAAGTTGGCACAATTCTATATTTAGATTCTGATGCTTGTTTTTGCTTCACCCTGCCGGCTCTACCAACATTATTTTATCCTCTATATTATTATTTATTTAACTGGTGCTCCTTATTTTATTCCAAATTTGCAATATCTGTAAACTTTAGCCACTTTATATTATTTATTTATTGTAGTCGATAACCTTATTATCTTTCTGAAAATAATAGCAGTGCTAATATCTTTTTATCCCTCATGAAATTAAGTTGTCAAAACGTAGAAGGAAATACAATATTCTATAATTTCCTAGGTGGGAGGGGGCAATAAGGTGGTAGGTTGAATGTAGTTTGTTAACCCGCCTTTTTACCAGGTCATGGACATGCGGGTTTAACTTAATCGGTTGCACGTTCGTCAAGGCTGGTGTACGATGGATTCAGTCGATTGGATGGATGGATGACGCAACGTGCTTAGGAGATGGAAATATGACTGGATAAAGATGGATCAACTATAGTTTGGGTCTGGGAAATATGGTTCGGCATTGGCAATCATTCGGCATGGTAGAACGACCGGCACGATGGATCGTTCGGCATACGAGGTCGCTCGGCACGTTGGATCGTTCGGCATTGGTAGGTCGCCCGGCATCAGGAATCGTTCGGCATGGTAGGTCGTTCGGCAGGACGGATCGTTCGGCATCAGGGATCGATCGGCATTAGATGTATCACTCGGCATTTGTACTCGGCATTGAAGTACGTCCGGCATTCCTTCACTCGGCATCCTCCACTCGGCATCCTCCACTCGGCATTTGTACTCGGCATTGAAGTACGCTCGGCACACCTCACCCCAGCATCGATCGACATGCATCACTCAAATGCCTCGACCGGCATTATTCTATCAGGCTTTGTTCGGCATTCTTCCTCCAGACGCTTCGTTCGGCATGAAACGGTCGGCATTGATGGCTCGGCATTACATGGCTCGGCATATGTGGACCGGCCATAAACTCGGTGGGCCTGAATCACGCAAAGGCCCAACAACTCAGGATTTGCCTATAAATACAGAATGTGGGGCTTCAGAAAAGGGATCTTTCTTCTTCTTCTCCTTTGCTCTCTGACCTTCTATTTCCTAAGGCTAAGGCTAGCTTATCACTTTGTAACTGTAATCGATTGTTACAGCAATAAAAAAGAAATTACTGGAGTGGACGTTGGCCAGAGTTAGCCGAACCACTATAAAATCTGCTGTTCTTTACTGCTTTCGTTTTAATTTTAACTGTTCTTCATATTATTACTCTCTACACACACTCTATCTGTTACCAGTAACTGTTAATTGGTGCTTTCATTTACATTTGGGTGTTAGTGACCAATTTTGGCACTAACATTTTGGTGCTTTCACTGAGAAGGACTAGCACCTGCTGCATCGGGTAGAAATTTGAATTTGGAAGATAATGACTAGGCAAAACAATAGAAGGCTAAGGGCTGAGAGAAGCCAACAGGAAGGAAGCCAACAAGCATCCTCCGGAGGTGAGGAAGTACCAACTTCGATCTACATAACCCGGGATGAAATGGAAGCCATAACAAATTCACTGCAAGAAAGGTTGTTGAAGAGTCAACAGGAGACGATGCAGACTTTCTTGGAGCAAATGAGAGCTGCAGGGACCCAGAACTTAGGAACGGCTACAGCAGCCGTGGATGTAGGACAAGGAGCTAGGGTTATGGAACCCAATGGAGGACAGGATGCAGAGCCAAAGGGCAATCGACAAGGACTTGGGGGCAGGCCCGCAGGATCCAACACAGGAGGACCTTTGGAAGGAGTTCAACAGGCTAGAACTAACGTTGCTGCTAGCGAGCCACATGAAGAGTATGTACCGGAATTCCCTCGGGGGCAACCACCGACAGACAACGCTGGATTGGTGGATATAATCAGGAAGACTGTGCGAGATGGTTTGACCAACAGAGACTTGGAGGATGTAAATAGGAGTCCCTTTACTCCTACTATCAGGCAAGCTAGGAACCCACCCGAATTTAAGCTACCAAATTTGGAAATGTATAATGGGAAGGCGGATCCGACGGTTCATCTGACGAAATACATAAGGCATATGGAGGTACCGGGGGCATCGGATGAGGTCATGGATCGATGCTTCCCATTGTATTTGACAGATATCGCAGCTATGTGGTTTAGATAGCTGGAGAATGGTTCTATCGGCACATGGACGGAGCTAATTGAGAGGTTTATGAGACAGTTTCGGGTCCACATAGTTAGACCCAAGAACGTGATGACTCTGACATCTATGAAACAATGGAAAGGGGAATCGCTCAGGGACTTCTTAACCAGATTCAACGCAGCGGTAGCCTCAGTGGATCGACCCGATCCGTCAATGGTTTTGATGGCAGCCGTCTCGGGAATCGCGGATAACTCGGATTTCAAAATATCATTGGAACGGGACCCACCGAGGGACCTCGGGGAGTTCTATCATGAGGCGGAAAGGTTCTTGAGACAGGAGGATGCGCAGGCTGAGAGAGTGGGGAGAGAGGCTGAAGCTTATGCAGTGAGGGGTGGAGGTCCATCCAGGGAGGATCTAAGTAAAGATGATAAAGGAAAAGGGAAAACGAATGGAAATGGTGGCACTTCGAAGAAACCTCGGAGGGAGTCAAAGTTTTCTTCTTACACATATTTAACTGAGGCTCTAGAAAGGATTTACTTGGACACTCGAGGGCGGCTCCAATACCGGAGGCCAGCAAAGAGAGAGCCTTCAGAATACAAACGGACATCAGGAAACCTTTGCCTATTCCATGAGCTGGATGGGCACAACACAAACGACTGTAGGCATTTGAGGGATATCATTGAGGAGCATGTAAGGAATGGTCACCTACAGCAATATGTCAGGATTCGAACTACGGCAGGGGAGCGAGAGCAGCCACCACCTACCTCTAGCAATGGCGGCATTGGGTCTGGTCAACGCCAGTTTACTATCAACTAAATAGGTTCATGGTTTTGAATAAGTAATAGAACTCAAAGTAATACAGCTAGGTCACTTACACACGTACGGGATTGAGGACGGTCCCTAGGCGTGCTCTGAGATAACTGAAAACCGTACTACTTGGGTCTATGAAATCCTGCTTTCTTTCTATTTTTATGCAAACTTTGGTTTCCTCTTTCGTGTTTTGGACATTTACTTTTCTTTGGTATGATTTTTGGAGTTTGGATTGAACTCCCAGTTCGGTTGGTTTTTTGGTTTGCCATTCTGGTTTTGATGTTTGATTTGGATTTTGATTGGGACTTTTGATATGGATATTAGGTTTTCTGATTGGATTCGGATCAATGTAATAAACGGTCCAGGTTCTATGATTACTGTCCCGACCGGAGAGACGGGGCAATGATCATGAATTACGAGTCCCTTCGCCGGAGAGCGATGGGATGGACTCGGACAGAATATCAAAGTCCTTGACCCGAGAGTCGAGGCCGGAGAACATGAAAAGCCCTTGATCGAAGAGTCGAGGCCGGTGAATATAAAAAGTCCTTGACCGGAGAGTCGAGGCCGTAGAATATAAAAAGTCCTTGATCGGAGAGCAAGGCCAGAGAATATAAAAAGTCCTTGACCGGAGAGTCAAGGCCGGAGAATATAAAAAGTCCTTGACCGGAGAGTCAAGGCCAGAGAACATGAAAAGCCCTTGACCGGAGAGTCGAGGCCGGTGAACATGAAAAGCCCTTGACCAGAGAGTCGAGGCCGGAGAATATAAAAAGTCCTTGACCGGAGAGTCGAGGCCGGAGAATATAAAAAGTCCTTGACCGGAGAGTCAAGGCCGGAGAATATAAAAAGTCCTTGACCGGAGAGTCCAGGCTGGAGAATGTAAAAAGTCCTTGACCGGAGAGTCCAGGCTGGAGAATGTAAAAAGTCCTTGACCGGGGTGCCGAGGCTGGAGAATATCAAAATCCTTTGCCGGATTGCTGAGGCCGGTGAATATCAAAGTCTTTGACCGGAGAGTCGAGGCCGGAGAACATACAAGCCCGTGATGGAAAAGTCAAGGCTGGAACAGGATAACACGACCCGACGAGGTCTACAAAATCAAGATTAAGCCCGGAGAGGTCATGGATTTGATGATACGGTTACAAAAAGGATGTGGACTTTGGATATCAGATTTGAGGCTATTCAAAACACACCTTCCAATAGCAAGGCATGTTTTGGGGGGCAAGTGTTAACCCGCCTTTTTACCAGGCCATGGACATGTGGGTTTAACTTAATCGGTTGCACGTTCGTCAAGGCTGGTGTACGATGGATTCAGTCGACTGGATGGATGGATGACACAACGTGCTTAGGAGATGGAAATATGACTGGATAAAGATGGATCAACTATAGTTTGGGTCTAGGAAATATGGTTCGGCATTGGCAATCATTCGGCATGGTAGGACGACCGGCACGATGGATCGTTCGGCATACGAGATCGCTCGGCACGTTGGATCGTTCGGCATTGGTAGGTCGCTCGGCATCAGAAATCGTTCGGCATGGTAGGTCGTTCGGCAGGATGGATCGTTCGGCATCAGGGATCGATCGGCATTAGATGTATCACTCGGCATTTGTACTCGGCATTGAAGTACGTCCGGCATTCCTTCACTCGGCATCCTCCACTCGGCATTTGTACTCGGCATTGAAGTGCGCTCGGCACACCTCACCCCAGCATCGATCGGCATGCATCACTCAAATGCCTCGACCGGCATTATTCTATCAGGCTTTGTTCGGCATTCTTCCTCCAGACGCTTCGTTCGGCATGGAACGGTCGGCATTGATGGCTCGACATTACATGGCTCGGCATATGTGGACCGGCCATAAACTCGGTGGGCCTGAATCACACAAAGGCCCAACAACTCAGGATTTGCCTATAAATACAGCATGTGGGGCTTCAGAAAAGGGATCTTTCTTCTTCTTCTCCTTTGCTCTCTGACCTTCTATTTCCTAAGGCTAAGGCTAGCCTATCACTTTGTAACTGTAATCGATTGTTACAGCAATAAAAAAGAAATTACTAGAGTGGACATAGGCCAGAGTTAGCCGAACCACTATAAAATCTGCTGTTCTTTACTGCTTTCGTTTTAATTTTAACTGTTCTTCATATTATTACTCTCTACACACACTCTATCTGTTACCAGTAACTGTTAATTGGTGCTTTCATTTACATTTGGGTGTTAGTGACCAATTTTGGCGCTAACATAGTTTCTACAGGTGGTCTTCAGAGGAGGGTGGTCAGGTGAAATTGTTGTGTTGTATCTGTTGAATGATAGAGGAGCTTGCAAATTTGGGTTGTCAAGTGCACAGGCACTGTTAGTATCCGGAATGCTCTGCAGTTTTATGAAAACAGAGAGAGAGAGAGAGAGTGAGGCAGAGAGGAGAAATAGTGAAGATGTTTGGGTGATATGATTTTGCACTGTGAAGTTTGAAGTTTGAATGGTATGAAAAAGGTGTGTCGATGAAGGAGTTGTTGCAGATGTTGGTATCTGTAGAAGGAGACAGTGAAGGATAAAGGTGGTTAGGGGTTGAACGTGATATTGAAGTCGAATGTTGCTAGCAGTTGAGTGAAGTTGTGGGTTTGGGATGGAAGTGTAGGAGATTACAGTTGTTTGGGAAGTGGATTTTGTTGAACAGTGCTGGTGGTTTGGAAGTTCGGTTAAGGGGATGGTCGACCGTTTTTGGTGGAGTGGACAGGGTGAAGTATTGTTGAATAGGATATTGTAGAACAATAAAGTTGTGGGTTTGGGAGGGCTAAGGAAAGGGGAGTTTCATTTGAAAGTGGTGACAACTGAAGTAGTTTATAGAGAAGCAAGACAATGAATTATTACTTCAGACTTCAATTTTCATAAGCAGGTTTGAGTAAAGTATACGTAAAGTCAAAAGTCTACAGATCCATGTGTAGGAATGGAAATGGGGCGGGTTGGGGCGGGTTTTGCAGTGTGTAGGCGTGAATTTAAACATAAACCACTTTCAAACTTATTTACAAATATAGACCTATTTTTTGTTTTCTGGACTTTAAATTTCCTAAAATTAAATAAATTTAATTTATTTCTAATTATGCAGTGAAAGATGGATTATATGAAAGTTCGAACTTGGATGTATGATCCTGGATGGAAAAGAGGATCAATATCATTGCGTTTTAGAAACGGCGTGGAAGCATTTCTAAAAGTGGCGTCTTGTAATGAAGCAAAGATGAAAGAAATTCGATGCTCGTGTAAGAAATGCCATTGCATGAAACTTCAAGATTATGAAACTATAACTTTTCACTTGCATAATTATGATTTTATGCCAAATTATTACGTGTGGAGATATCACGGTGAATCGGGGACAAAGCATGATTCGACAGTGGTAGTTGAAGATACAACCGAAACCATCGATGCTAATTTTGATGACTATAGTATGGAAGATAGAATAAAGTAGAATTAACGAATGTTGTGCATTCTTTTGATGTGATGGAAAATGTAGGTGAGATCAAAATGCAAGAAACATAGACAGGATCCTTTTGTTTTCCTTCATGAAATAAGATTATGCACAAATTTGGAATTATGGAAAAGGGGATAAAATGGTTTGATGACAAGTGGTTGCATGTGAGAAGTTTGCAGAGAGGAAGTGTGTATAAGGTTAATGCAGTTGACAGAGGAGAAGCAGATGTTGGAGTTGTATACAAGGGAATTGCAGTGTAGTTGTTTGCTGTTGGCAGTAGGGTGGACAAAGGCAGCCGTAGTGTAGCAGGATTGTCACCGGTGAAGGCAGTTGTATACAGAGTAATGTGGTTAGAGGAAGATGGAAGGCACTGATGTGCAAGGGATGTTGAAACAACAATTTTTGTGTGATATGCAGAATTTTTTGTGTGATATGCAGCGGTTAGAGGAAGATGGAAGTGTTTTCAGCAAGTGATGCATATGGCAGTTGAATTGGTTGGAGAAACGGCAGTGGTAGTGGAAGCAACAATGGACAGAGGCAGGGCTGTGCACAGTGAAAATGTACAGTGACCGATGTAAGTTTTTTTCCGTATTAAAATGCACAGTGAAAATGCACAATGAAGGCTTGAGTATAAGTTTAGGTTTGAGTTTAAGTTTCAGCATCTTTAATCTTTGGTTGCCATGTAGTTTCAGCTTGTCCCTCAGTAGTATCGGTTGCATTAGTTTGTGACTTATGTGCTGGGCATTTATGCATCTGATGTCCAAAAGTGTTGCACAATGTACGTATATAAGGCTTGAATTCATACTCAAATTGTACATGACACGTATTTCCACTGCTGTCCTTTATAGTTACATGGTTGGGGAATTTTTTTTACTTATTCTTTAATATCTTTACCACAGCACGTTGAGACTCAAGTTCAAATATGTATTTATGTTTTGGTTCTTGTATTTGGAAAATCACAAATACAGACACAATATCAAGCTAGAATTGAAGAATTGAAAAGTCAAGGCACAGTAATTTCGTATGATGTCGAAGAAAAAGTATTCGACAAACTTACCGGTGCTATAGCTAAAAGAAAGGACCGTAGGCCATATTATGGCAATATCCCTGGAGTAAGTATTTAAACTTTCAACAAAACATTATTTTAATTAGTTTAAAATGCAGAAATTTATGCAATATTTGATAAAATGCAGAAATAAAAAGACGCTACTTATAGCATTAATAAGGGAGAAGCACAGACTAGAGCCAAACTAGAGGAAAAGGTGGAGCGTCAAGAAGGGGAGATTCAAATGCTGAAGATGCATTATGAACAACTCACCGAGATGCTTCGACAGCGATTTGATGAAGAGCCGAACGATCATCGTGAGGAATGAGGGTATTGAAAACTTTTTAATGGTATCTGTATGATGTCATGTATCATGAACATATTAGCATATTATTTTAACATATAGGAACTTGATTAATATTGTTTCACTTTGTAATATGAATGAGATATTTGTTTTTTGAATTAAAGATGAATGGTTTGACGTTAATCTTTTTGTTGGAATGTGTATATATAAAATAAGTTGATTTTAGTTTCTATTTAATGTGGTGAAATGAAATAGAATAGTAATATATCAAAATTACTTCAGAAAAGACGTAGGAAAGGTGTAGGGAAGGCATAGGTAAATGAAATATTAATGCAGCAAAAAGTCGTATACATGGCCTAGGAAAAACATTAAAAACACAGGCGTAGGTAAACCGTGGAAAAATGAATGACGTAGAAAAGACGTAGGAAATGTAATATGTAAGAATGACGTAGGGAAAGCGTAGGAAAACTGGACGTAGGGAAGACGTAGGTAAACAAATGACGTAGGAAAGACGTGAGCACTAAAAGAAGTAAAAATGTCGTAACAAAACCGTAGGTACAACATGGCGTAGGGAAGGCGTAAGAAAATTATGTTGTAGTAAAGACGTAGGAAACAACCCAACGAATGGCGTAGGTAAAGCGTAGGTATTTTATTAGCTACGCAAGTTTTACCCATGCCAAAATTGGCGTAGGGGTTCCGTAGTTAATGCATTTACCAACGCCCCGCCTACGCCATTTTGGCGTAGGTAAACCGCAGTTTTCTTGTAGTGAAAGATTTAATCTAGCATAAAGCAGATTAAGTTGTCTAAGGGTTGAACCTACTAAATTCTATTAAAACTGAAAATCCAAGGAGAATCATTTTTAGAATTAAAAACTTAAGAAATAAATGCATATTTAATGTTGCAAATATCATACAAATCTTTGAACTCATTCCTAAGAGGAGTTGCTGAAATCCAACTATCATGCCAAAAAGATGTATTATTACCAGAGTGAACAATAATATAAACACCTAATTTAAAAATCTCACTACATTTTAAAATGAATTTTCAAAAGTACGATTGTTTATGAGTAATCGAAGGACTAATATGATAGAAATTGTAACTACCATTGTAATAATATTTAGAAACAATCTCCTTCCAAAAGGCGTTATCATTGGTATCTCTGAATTTCCATAACCATTTACCAAGAAGAGACAAGTTCATATTACGAAGATTAATGACTCCTAAACCACCATCTTTTTCGGACTTACAGACAGTTTTCCAATTTACTAAACATTTAATACTACTATTTGAATTTTCACCACACCAAAGGTAATCTCTTCTAATTTTGTCTATTTTATCAATCACCCAATCAGGAAAGAGATGCATCGACATCCAATAGATAGGATGATAAAACAGAATTAATTAAAACCACTCTACCTGCTCTAGATAATAATCTCCCATTCCAGTTTGTAATCCTATATTTGATTTTATCAATGATTATTAACCAATCATCATGCATAAGTTTGGTAGGTCTTATAACAGAACCAAGATAGTCAAACGGAAAATTCATAGTTTTACAATTTAAAGTATTTGCAACTAAATTTTCAACTTTATCCAAATCGTTTAAAATTAAAACATAACTTTTATCAAAAAAAAAATTTTAACCCTATAAAAGTTCAGAATTATAGAGAATAAACTTAAGAGGAATTATGTACCTAGGAAGATGCGAGGAAAAAAGCAAAGTATCATCTGCAAATTGAAGGACAGATAGACCAAAGCTAAAACTATCATTACCAATATTGCCCTGAAGATTATTGTTAACAGCATTTTTAACGATCTTAGAAAAACGTCAGCCGCTAAATTAAACAAAAGGGGCGATAAAGGGTCCCCTTGCCTCAAACCTCTCTTAAATTGAATTTTATTACCTAAAATACCATTAACCATAATACTAGAGTTACCAGTTTTAAGCAAGTTTATGATCTAGTTAATCCATCTATTACTAAAGCCTCTAGCATGAAAAATATCTATAAGAAAATTCCAATCAACCGAATCAAAAGCCTTAGCAAAGTCTAATTTTAAAATAGCACAAGTAATATTATTCTTGCAACAAAGAGTAACATATTCTTGAACAACTGCTACACAATCTATGATATTTCTTCCTTTAATGAAAGATGATTGAGGAACATCAATTAGATAATTCATTTTTAAACTAAGTCTATTAGCTAAAACTTTAGAAATAATTTTAACAGAGCAATTAATTAATGAAATGGGTCTAAAATCTTTTAAAGTATTAGCACCAACTTTTTTATGTAATAAAATAACATTAGCAAAATTAAATCTACCTAATTGGAGATTTCCATTATAGAATTCATTAAAAATACTAATTAAGTCTAATTTTAAAACATTTAAAAAAGTTTTATAAATGAAAATTGAAAATCCGTCTGGACCCGGAGATTTATCACCCGGTAAATCAAAAATGGCTTTTCGGATTCCCTCTTCGGTAAAAGGAACATCTAACTCAGAAAGATTAATATTAGAGTCAGACGGATAAAGATCATTCCATCTAACACTAATTCTATGCATATTTTTATTGCCAAAAATATCTTTATAATATTCAGTGAAAGCCTTATTAAGATCACGTTGATCAACTAATTCCACATTATTAACTAAAATGGAATTATTACATTGATACGTTTTTTACTATTGGCTATATCATGAAAAAAATTGGTATTATTATCACCTTCATTGATCCATTGAATTTTCGATCTTTGTTTCCACATAACTTCCTCTTTTTCCAGTATAGAATTAAGTTCTTCTTTTAAGTTATTAAGAACATTTCTCTCACCAAAATTAAATGTCTAGTTTCTTCAATCTTATTTAGCATAAGCATCTCATTAAGAATATTTTCTTTTTTAATTTTAATATTACCAAAAGTATTTTTATTCCAATTTTGTAGATAAATCCAAAGTTTTCTAAGTTTGAGCACAAAAGCTTTAGCAGAATTATCATTATATTTAAAACTATAATAACTCAAAGACAACCATTTATTGATGATTAAATTTGAAAAAAATGGTTCTAAAAGCCACATTTTTTTCAAATTTAAAAGATCTACTAATAATTCTATGATGGTCGCAAGTAAGGATAATGGGACAATGATCTGAAAGAGTGTATGGTAAATCTGACACTCTACAGACAGGAAATTTATCCTCAATTTCATCACTAACGAAAAATCTATCTAAAAGAGCCAAAGAGGGAGACTCCCTATTATTACTCCAAGTAAAATCTCTATTGGATAGAGGAATTTCAATCAAATTAGAATGAGTAATAAATTGATCGAATTCCTCCATGGCCGGATAATCTCCTTCCCGAGGAGAACGCTCCCCAATAAAACGAGTAACATTAAAATCACCCCCCAAAATCCAAGATCTGGGGGCCAAAGATCTAAACTCAAGGCATTCATTCCAAAGAATCCGCCTATCTATTTTAGAGTTAGGCCCATAAACATTAGAAATATTTAAAAAAGAATTGTCAGTTAGATTAATTAAATTAATGTGTAAAGAGTGCTGTTTGTGAATACACTGAAGTAATTTAAAGAGATTATCCCTCCGACCAATCATTAAACCCCCAAAAGAGCCCACAGAAGGTAAAAAACCCATTTTCTCAAATGAAAGCTTTCTAATCTTTTAAAAAACGAAAATCGGGACACTTTATTTTAGTCTCTTGTAAGAGAGCAATGTCAATAGAATAGTCTTTAAATAAGATTCTAACTTTATCGCATTTATTTAAATCATTTAAACCTCTTATGTTCCAGCTAATGATCCTCATAAACTTATAGACCTAGCCCTATCAAATTCCTTACTTCTAATAAACTCACGATCTAACTCAATATCAGTGTAAATAAAAGCAGTGCCACCGGCTAACTGACTGAATTCGAAAGTTGACAAATTACCCAGAGCATAAGGCGAATAAGAGCTACCCAAATCAAAATGCATACCTGAGCCTGGTTCCGTAACACCGCTCACGGTGTTCAAACCACGAAACTCACCCAACGATTGAGGACGACTATCTCTAATTCTGACACTACGACGAACCGTTCCGCTAGAAGCTGAAAACTTTCTTCCTCTACTTCTCTTCGAAGAAGAAAACGAAGGTACTGAATCACCACCAGCCTCCCTAATCTGACTTGAAAAAAGAAATCTAGGTCTCCTCTCCAAAGCACCAGTATCAATAGAGTCAACAATACCCAAAGGAGCCACTACCAGATTATCACTCCCACCCAAATGCTCAATAGTGGAAACTACTTTGTCTTCACCATTATCACAAACGTCACCAGTATCAAAAGAGACAACAATACCCAAAGGAGCCACCACCAGATTATCACTCCCACCCAAATGCTCAACAGTGGAGACTACTTTGTCTTTACCATTATCACAAACAACATTACCATATAGGGAGTAAGGATTAACATTATCACTTTGGAAACTTTCCATAGATTGATTAATCAAACTCAGAGAAGAAATTGAAGAAGTTTTATCAACAAGAGTAGCCTGAACCCGTGTGTCATGCACAACTGAGTCAGTGTGCATATCATCAAAAGAAGGATTAAGCGAATTTAAGAACTCGTCGTCAATATTGCCCTCTGGTTCAATAGAATTCACAACCTTATTATGATTCTCAGTTGAAAGGAACCAATCACAAAAGACATCAAACTCATAACAAACTGAAGAATCAGAATCATCAGGTTCTATTGAAACCTCCAAATCATCCAACAACTCACTATCGCTTTTTAAGGATTCCAGCTATGTGATCTGAACTGATAGATCGAAATCTAGAGGCAAAATAGCTGCTGACATTGATGACCACAGACCATAATCTAGAGTAGAAAACTGATCCACCTCCAAAAGAATATCCTTTTTGACATCTATCAAATTGTTCTGATAATCCTGATCGAGATCGAACAAGAACTCACTAAAAAAATAACAATTCTTTAGTCTGTCACCTTGATTGCCGCAATCGTTATCAACAGTGAATTCATTACCAACCGTCACTTTCTTGGTCTTCACTTGAGAAAAGCCTATGTTCAATTCAGATTCCTTACATTCTACCATTTCAGAAGACGAATGTAAGTGATCTAAATCCACTCGAATATCCAGGTCTTTACTAACATCTTCCAGGTTGTTTAGATTATCACTAACAGCCAAACAATCCTTTAAACTGCCACCTACACCATCAACAAAGTCGTTAAAGGCATTCTCACTCAATTGAACATTCATAACCTTGTCCACTTCTCCCTCAATAAGATCAGAGATTGATTCCAGTTCAAGACAATCGAATCTGTTAGCAGTAGGAATCTCGAAATTCACCAATCTTCTAGTATGTGAACTATATTTTTTGGCCTTTACCTCATTAAAACAATAATTCGAATTGATTCCAGATTGAGAGACAGAGGATTTATTACTTAAAGCAACAACACCAGGATCAATCAAAATAGGATCAAGTCTTGATAATTTCTCTTTCTTGATAGTGTCAGGAAGACCACTCTCAGATACACTGGCAAGATTATTCTTTTTCAAAACATTGTGAATATGATCAGATTTGCCAAAATATAATTCTGGATCGCCAAACTTATCTCTATACCCTTTACCAATGTTTGGTTCATTGATAACGTTGAAATGTAACAGCAAATCCTCTAGATATTTAATACCTTTACTATGTTTTTGCCATAAATGATCCAATAAAATCCCCTATAAAAGCATACACTTTAATACGAATTGAAATCCATGATCAACCAGAATTGCAGAGGAGGCAGATTCGAATGATTTAGATGAACAAGCAAATTTCTTGTACCTAATTTTGCCGCAAGCGAAACAAATGATGGGTTCGCGACATTGAAAAGCATAGTGATTAAGACCTCCACATCTAAATCAAATATCGTTGCTTTTCCTAGAATCGATCGAATTCTTGTATAAAGATTACGGAGACGATCTCTGAAACCGATGAGGAAGTTGACGATCTCGTACCACCTATGCGTAAGATCGATAAGGAACATGATCCCAATGAAAAAAAATCTAATGAATGAGAAGAAGACAGTTGAAAAGAAGAGGAAGGTCTTCGATCGTGAAAGAAAGATACATGAGCCATTTTTTCCCGAAATTGGTGATTTTTTTTTCACACAACTTTTATATGCATTTTATTAAATAATAATCACATTCAAAAATAAAATAAGATTTAATAATTAATATTTCATAAATATTGATTGATTTAATTAATTTACAATAATTATAAATTAATTAAATTCTATGGTGTTTTAGAGTGTTCATCATTACAGTTGTACAACTCATAAGTATAAATTAAGATATCAAACAATTTGAATATTAATATTCACACGTCACCTTTGCTCTTGGTCTGATAGTTGGGCTGAATTTATCATATGCACGTCATTTTGGTAATATTTAATTTTATTATTTTAAGTGGTACCTTTTAGTAATGATTGTTTGCATCAACTCTATTTGTCAAAATTGTATAACTTTAAGACTTCTGGGTTTGGGTTTAATCAAATTCCAATATCTTTCATATTCAATTCGGTTAGCCCAAACACAAAATATTTTGTTTAATCATAACATTTACTATTAACCTTACCCCTCTGGTCAGAGACTTTGACTTTGAGTTGAATATAGTTGACTGTGATATTAACCCCTTATAACTAAAAAGACGAATTCTCTATTGAATAGTATTTTACTTCTAATGCTTCAGCTCAAACCCAACTATAGTCACTTGATGGAATGTCATGTCATAATTTAGTTATAGTCAAATTGGAGTATCCATATTGAAGTTCCACGGTGTTCTCAAGTGAAGGGAATTGTGTAACATCGTCACTTTTAGCTCTCTTGTTTAACCATAGTTATAATTAAGCAATAGGGAACTCTCGAGTGAGTAATTCTATAGTTATCTAATAACTATCAGTATGTAAGCTCTTGGTGCCCACAACAGACATGATGTAATAACCCTCTTCAGAACGGGTCTAATTTTGACATAATAAAAACCTATCGAACCTTAGGTCCATTCCAGAGCTGCTTGTTGGTTGGTAAAATTGATTAAATAAACAATATGCAAAGTTATTTATCTATGCTTTTACAATCTCACAATTGAGGGGATAAATATAATAATAAATTTAGTACCCATTTCATACATTTCAAATCTTGAAAAAACAATATTCCAAATATCCATAACTCAATGTCTTAAAATAAAGCATTGACAAGTCTAAAATTTGGGTACATTGGAATAAATCACAATCATTAATAAATAGCTATACAGATAGAATTATGAGTATTCCCTTAAAATAATTATGTAATTTGTTACATAAATGTAACTCCATAACCAATCTTATTCGAAAATAAAGGTGTTTCCTTTAATTTATATACTTGTTATAAAATATTATAAATAATTAACTACTTAATAAAAGTATATATGAAAGAAAACCCATAAATGATGTATTTGTGATAGCAGTTACAAATAGTTGTAACCATGAGTTTTATATCACAATATGATAAGCACATCGTTTCAAATATTCCTAGTCAACATTTATCGACTCTGGACGTTAAAGAATCCGTTAACACCAGAGTATGTAATGCTCTCAAAATGTTGGGTAGTGTATTACTGATGGCTTCTATAGGCACTAAGGAGTTGCGTATTGATAGTCATTGGATAACTATGGAATGACTCACTTGATAGTTTTCTGCTGGTTAATATAACTAAGGCCAAATAGATAATATCAAAGTGATTAATTTACATAGTTCTTTTAGCTTGAGAATACTGTTGATCTTCAGTATGAAAGCTCCACTTTGAGTATAATTAAATCATGGTATAATGTTCGTCGAACGATTATAGTTGGATCGAGTGGAGGTATTAGGAGTGAAACACTATTTAAGGAAGAATTCGTCTCCTTAGTTATATGGGCTAGTATTATGGTCAATTGAAGTCAACTCAAAGTCAAAAGTTTTGGTCATAGTAGTTTGGTTGATAATAGTTGTTATTATTGAAACACGAACATTATGTTTGGACTATAAAGTTGAATATGGACAGTATTAAAATTTTAACCATTACCAAATTAACGAACAGAATTGGAGAAAATAACTATTACTATCAGGTACCGATTATTATAAATAAAATTGGATTTTACCAAAAAAAGGTGAGCAACAAATTCAGTCAAAATATCACACCACTAGTTAAGGCGACATGTAACATTAATATTCGAATTGTTCGATATTAACTGCAGATTGAATTTACACCTTTGAGTCGCACAACCAAAATGATGCATACTCCGAACGAACCACATGATTTGATTAATTTATAGTTATTATAAGTTAATTAAATAAATTGATATTTATGAAATATTAATTATTAAATTTTATTTGATTTCTTTAAATACCAATATATTCAATAAGTGCATATATATATAAAAGTTATAAATGTACGTATCGATATATATTGTCACTAGAATATTTAAATTGGATTTAAATAAAATAAATACTATGTGTTTTTTAAATTAATTAATATTTATGAAATATTAATTATAAAAAAATTATATGATTTGAATATCGTTAGCATTTAGTAAAGTGCGTAAATAAAAGCTATAAATGCACGTAGCAAAATATGATATCGATAGATTGTTTAAATTAGATTTAAATGGTATAAATATTGAGTGGGTCTGGGATCTTTTGGAACCCATGTGGCATCTATTTTTGGAAAGCCAAATGAAGGGAAAAGAAAGGGTTCAAATTGAATTCTAAGAGCAATGGAGTAAATAAAAGAATGAAGATAATCTCTAGGCTTAATTAAAAATTGATTGCCTTTACTATTCATTCATTCCTTTTGTCATTCTCCCTTCCTCTCCCCCAAATGATTCATGGTCGAAATTAACATGGAGACATGGCTAAAAAAATTTCAAAAAAATAAATTAAAATCAAACTAGATAATAAATGGTGCGTTATCTCTCTTGATCTTTGCAAAATATAAAGGTTGATTTTTGGATTTCGGAGCTCTTAACCCACCATTCAAGATGTGATCTTTTGGCATCATCAAATGGTAATTTTCAATCATTTTTATTTATATTACAACATGTTTGAAAAGCTTAAATCCCCTTCTTATCTTGTTATAATCATAGTGTAAATTTTATTTGGATTTCACATCTTTTGTAACAAATGCTTACACACATGCACGCACACGCGTGCGCGCACACATATATGTTTGTGTTGTCTAATTTTGTTTAGTATTATTTTTAACAACAAAAGTTCAAAAAAAAACTTTCAAACCTAGATCTAAATTTATTCAATTGAAATTATATATAAATATACACATACACACACACACATATAAGTGAAACACATACATATTTGTTTGAACTCATTTATGAAATTGAGTATAAGTTTCATGTGCGGTTGTTTTCCTTTCTTTAAAAAAACCCTACTCCGAAGAGTAGAGCTAGAGGATTCAAATGTCCTACTATAACCGACCCTCCTTTTTAGCTAGCCTAACACGGAGCGTCAATTTCCCAAGCATCCTCGCTTTTTTTCAAAGAATAACCGCTCTACATCTTAAGGGTTACACGGCGCAGCTTGCTAGCACTCGAACCCGCGACAAGGATCTTTGTTCCATGATCGCTAAGTAGCATTTCGTGTGCAATGTTGTTATATTGGTTATCATATATTTTGTTGTTATTTACTTTGTTTCAATGAAAAATTATAAAAGGAATTCAATATTATAGATCTTATGTTGTATTCATTCCAAAACTAAAATTAGAAATCTAGTTGTTATTTTAAGTTTTAAAACATACAAGATTATGAGTTTCATTTTGTACGTTATTTCAAATTAAATATGGTTTGTTATTATTTCCATATGTACATAAACACATACTTATATTATTTTAATTAGAAATCATGAAAGGCTTTAGTGGAAAAATTACAAATCTAATGTTGAATTCTTTTATATGTCAAAACCATCTTTCAAATTGTAGATTTTAAGCGGTAAACATATACGATTCCATGTTTTACATAAGTATGTTATTTTGAATTTAAGACATATTTAATCATCATTTACATATGATTTTGTGTGTCTGTGTAAACCAAGGTTGTAAAATCGATAGGTAGATGCTAGGCATTAAGCATCGACTAGAGGTAAGTTGCTTATGCGGGGATTAATCGGAACTAGGCCTTTTTCAATAAACTCATGCATTTGGATGAATTAGTAATTTATCTAGTATTAACTGATCCGTAATCGGATATCATGGAGTGGGATGGGTTACGAACCAACTACGGAGAGAAAAATCGCTTGAAACAAATATTTTGATGCATATAAGAGGCATCAAGCCTAAATTGGTGCATATATAGTGCCCATAAACCTGTTTATATACTTAGATAACATAGTAATTCTCATCTAGGTCTGTCAAACGGGTTGGGTCAAAATGAGTTGGGTCGAGTTTGACTTATCCCATTTACGACCCATTCTTTTTTATCCACTTATGACCCAACCCATTTATGACCCAACCCGTTTAATAAGCGGGTTACCCATTTAACCCATTTAAAGATTTAAATTTGATTTGACTAATAAAAACAAATAATTATAAAATAATTTTAATTCTAATTTTTATATTTTGAATTTCGATAAAATTTAAAATTTGAATTCTAATTTTTATCAAATTCAAATATGGGGATGTTGTAGCCTGTTATTTTCCAAGTACAACTGTCAGTCCCCTTGGACAACTATAGTGTGCGTTCCGAAGACGAAGTATCCGACTGTTACACACCGTCCGTAATTTAGGTGGGAGTTCATTGGTTGAAGTCTCGCATGATTCCGAGTTAGTATAAAGAAGTTATTGTAATATGAACAAAAAATAGCGGCTTCTGCACTAGGCGGAGTTCATATATGAGGATGCGGTAGCATGTTATTTTCTAAGTACAACTGTCAGTCCACTTGGAGAACTATAATGTGCGTTCACACAATGAAGTATTTGAGTGTTACATATTGTCCGTAATTTAGTTGAGGGTTAATCGATCGAAGTCTCACCTGATTCCGAGTCAAAATGAAGAAGTTATTGCACTCTGAACAAAAAAATAACGGCTTCTGCACTAGGTGAAGTTCAGATATGGGGATGTGATAGCTTGTTATTTTTTAAGTACAACTGTCAATGCCCTTGGAGAACTACAGTATGCATTCACAAGATCAAATATCCAAGTGTTTCATACTGTCTATAATTTAGGAGGGAGTTAATCGGTCGAAGTCTCGTCTGATTCCGAATTAGTATGAAGAAGTTACTGCAGCCTGAGCAAAAAAAATAGCAGCTTCTGCACTAGTTGAAGTTCAAATATGAGGATGTGGTGGCTTGTTATTTTCTAAGTACAACTGTAAATCTTTATGAAAAACTACATTGTATGTTCAAAATTCTTATTTTTCAAATTTATATTAGAATTTAATGTTTTTAATAAATGGACAAATGGGTTACCCACTTATAACCCTTTTAAAAATAGTCAACCCAACCATAACCCATTTAATAAAATTAAAAAATGGGTTGACCCAACCCATATAAAAGTAGGGTAAATAGGTTGGGTTAATGGGTTTGGTCATATTTTGACAGGTCTATTCTCATCTAAACGGATTAGGCAAATATCCAGGCGGTAAGGCTGGTCACATACACTCACATATATTAGTCAAAACTTGAATAACAAAGGCATGTGTAAATTTAGTTATAAATGGCATTTAATATATCAATTGATGTAATTAATGAGAGAGAAATGAAAGGTTTCTTTCTCTAAATTCGTTTATAAATGATTCATTTACACACGCACACTTCTTAAATGTTGCACTTCCACAATTTACACTATCAGTATATATATATATATATATGGATTTATTCACTTTTCATACCATGTTTAAATTGATCAACAATGACATTTAACAAATAATCAATCTAATCAGATAGAGAGATGAATTTCTCTCTCCAATTAATGATGTTTATTCCCTTAATTGACTGCACAAGTATTAGACAAGGAAACAAAAGGTTTCCTTCTCAAATTAATTGTAATAAGTAACTGCTATATACATAATGTATTTGATACACTCATTCATTTAAATTTATATCAAATTAACTCTTTCAAACTCATCAAATAAAATGAACACCTTTTAGATTTTATCTAAAATCTGTTTAGACTTCATAGGCCCAGTAGATCCAAAGAGGAATTATTTTGAAATTTACCATTTAACTCCGCTACGGGCTGGCCAAGTTCCAACAACGGTATCAAAGCCCATTAGCCTATCAGGCCTAAATTATACCTGTTAAGGCTAACTAACTAAGCTTGCCCACTTAGTGCAGTGTCAAGTATGGTAATGTTTAGAATTGGAATTGGGTAATCAAGTACCTATTCTACATGCTTATTGGCTTGGCTTGAGTGAGCCCAAAGTTTGGCTCTAATAGAAAAGGCCCAGTTTGAATTGGGTATTGCGCTAAATTTCAAAATTGTTTTAAAAATTAAATAAAAGATTTTAAATTTAAAAGTTAAGTTTATCAATATGACATAAGATTTTAATATGTTTGAAAAGATAGTGATATTTTCGAAACGTTTGAAAATATTTAAATATTAACTAATAAGATTAATAAAATAAATTATTTAAATAAGTTAATTAATTAATAAATATTTGGATTATTATATATATATATATTGATATACGTTATGTTATTCTAAAATGTTTATGATAACATAGTAATCGTGTATGCATATAAAATTAATTTTCAAAATTAATATAGTTTAATTAAATAATTAATTTACAGTTAAATAAATAAAAGGTTAATTAATTAAATAATTATACATATGTATAAGATATATGTGTATTACCATAAAGTTATATATATATTCAATATAATATGTTATATTGAATAACATAATAATTAATTAAAGTGTTAATTGATTAAATTGATTAAATAAGATTTAATTAATATAATGTTATACATAAAATATTATGTAATTTAAATAAAGTATAAAACTTATATAATAATATAAACTATATAATATAAATGTATAAACAAAATGTGGAACATTAAGAAATCCAATTAGACTTAAGGAATTAATACATATATATAGTTTGTATACCATGATTTTTGATGTGTCCGACACTTGAATCACGAGGGTATTTCATAAAAAAATATTATTCCTTAAGTTGACATCACTCAACTAAATATATTGAAGATTATGAATCTTTAATATAAGTGTTGTCCATTACAATTTAGATATTAATAAATTACTTGCATACTCTATATTTGTCAAACAATCTCAAGCTAGAGATGTTACATGTAACATCCCGCCTTTTTATACGCTTAAGCAGACACACGTGCCATCTCTAACCATACAGAAGGGCAGATTGTTATGGGGTAAATAAGAAGCAGAGAAAGAAAAAAACAAAATAGAATCTTGCCACAGAACGATAAAATATAATAATCAAATAAACAGTTCATGAAGCTGTTTACAAAAACATTTGATTACACTTATACAATACATATCAGAGTTACACATACTAGAGAATGATAAAATGCAACGGAGTACATGATGCAGTGAATAATATAATAGATAATAGTAATAATATCTTCGTCTTCGTCCTCCAAAATAAAGTCTTCAAATCCTGTAATGCTCAGACTGACCCGAGCGAATTGAAAAGACAAAACACTCGAGTTAGAACTAAAAGATTTTATGTAAGTTAAATCAACGGTAAAATATGAGTGGAACGGCATCAGAGATATTTACGGGATTTGACATCTCTTATCCAGTGTCAAACGTGAGTGCAGTAACTTAAGAGATGTTCGGGATTCACATCTCCTAAGAATCCATTAAAATATTTACTATGTAGTAATATTTTGCTATTATAATAATGTCTATAGTAAAATAAATTTACTTTACAATAGCGTTAAGGATTTACCCAATCTCCCCCTTAACACAATAATAGTCCCAGTAGTCCACCCAGTATCATAGTCCCTCCTGATCGGGAAGCCATCAGAGGACACCATATGGGCTACGGGAGAAAACCAAACTCATACAAGGCGCGCTATGGTAGGTGACACGGCACAACTAGGCAATGCCAGGGTAGATATACCAATTACGCTTTCGGGCCGGTGGTAACGCATAGCCGTAGCTACCGCCCACCTCGAGCCACATCCCCAAATCAAAAAATCAAAAGTGGCCGCGGAATCAATCCAAAAGTTAAAGTATAACATCGAAGGGATGTGTCCGATCAAAGGTGCTACCTCATTAGCCCGTCAATCGCTCATGTTTTAGCCACCTTATGCCAACTCACGGGAGTCAGGTCCACATATATACCTCAAAGGAACGCCACCACCATCCTACTTCATTCGGGAATCTCCACCGCATACTCGGTTGTTAGTGTGGTTTTCATAGTTGGTAGAGAGTATGACAACTTCCGATCCCGGTCTCTTTAATAACCAAACGTTATTATAACACCGCAGTCATTTGAAAATAATTTATACTTCAAAACCATAATCTAATATCCCTTTCAAAACGGATAAATACGATATCATTTCCATTTCAAAAACCGAACCAATATGATATCATTTTTATTAAACCCAAGTCAATATAATAACATTTTGTTTCAAATATATCCTTTTCTAAAATCATAACGCTTTCAACGTTATAACACTTTGAAATCAAAATACTTGAAATATAACACCTTCAATCATACTACTTTGAAACTCCTAACTTTGAAAACATAACTTCCACCACTTATATGGTTTAAATATTAAAATATTTTATACAATAAACTAGCATCTTCAATTTTACAAACTGATTCCAAAATAATCGAATTTATAAATTCTATATTTAACCAAATCCCAAATCATAATTTCAATTTAATTCAGTTTTCAAATAAACTATTCCAAATTTATCGATTTCAAGACAGAGTAGATCCATAGAATAACCCATTTCAAATTCATTATATTTCAAACTTTAAATAGTCAACAATTTCAAAACTAAGTTTGATAATTTCATATATATCAAATTCAATTTTCTATTATTTAGTTTCGAAATATTTACATAATAAATCCACTATCATTTAAACAAAACCCCAATTAAAAATAACTAAATGTTTCCTTCAATTTATTTATACTTGAAACATTCATTTATTTCACCTTAAACAAGATCAAGTTATAATTCATACCTTCTAAAATCTCAAATTTAATAAATTTCATATCAAACTTATTTGAGTTTAATTCTCAACTAAATTCAATTTCAAATAAATTTCACATTTATCTACCAACCTTAATTTATTTAAATCATTATACACTCTATATTAAAATATAATTTAAATACTTACCCATATTATATTTTAATAAAATCAAACTCTGTTATTAAACTTATTTTTATTAAACAAATTTATACATAGCTTAAATTCAAGAATTTTACTATATATAAAATAACATTTATATAATATCAAAAATCAATATTTTAAACTGTATATTTCTTTCCAAAACCATAGAAACCATCTTTAAAATATTTATATATATAGATCGACGGTGTTTGTATATAATTTTCTATCCTATGGTCAAGTGATACGGATATTTATCATTTCAATCCACAATTTAAAATATAAATACAGTTATATATCATTTCAAACCGCAATCCCGAATGAAATAAAAATCCATAACAACTTGCAGTTTATAATAGTATAAAATGCAACGTCCATTCATCCAATATCAATCATCAAACATTTATCACAATCATCATCTAATTCAATCAATAACATCAATATAGAACAAATAATGAATAACAGGTATTTACTGGCAGTTTATATTCAAAAATAAATTAAATACTATTTTATCCAAATAATTTCAAATAAACTGAGATCATGATTCAAAATATGCCAAACGGTCATAAATAAATTTCTAATCACATCATACATCAATTTAACAAACATAAGAAATTTTAGAAGTTGTGAGTGGGTTAAAACACTCACCTTTTGTATTTAAATTGAATGTAATCCAATTTAAACTCAAAAATTGAAAAGTCTCAGAATTCATTCAAAGTTGGGTCAGAATGTCCGAAATTTTATTACGATTCCAGCGGAGAAAACCGCGTGTGAATCCGAGTCCGTATGCAAAAATTATGTCGATTAGAACACTAGAATTTGAAATTAAAAAAATAGAAGAAAAGGAATCACCACCACTCAGCACTCGCCACGTCAGCATGCACAAACCAGCATCCTCCCTGAAGCTCACAAGCGCAGTTCGAGATCGAAACCGACACATCACCTTTGACCGCCTCGTCGCACACGCCGCCAAGACTACGACCCTTGCCATCATCGCGCGAGCGTCAATGCTCCACCCGCGACCGCCCAGCGATGCTCCCATGGCGACGATCGACGCCATAACGACCAGCCGTCGCCGCTATTTTCTAGCCCTAATACAATTTTTGGCGATGATCAGAATGTCGAATCGACGAACCAACTATGACGATGAACTCCCTTCTGCCCACTCTACAAAACCCCTAAATCAAATCGACGATCCGACAATGTTCATCGACACGCTATGAACGGCCGTGAGTATTCCATCGATTTTCGGCCACATCGAAACTCAAATCGAAAAATGGATCATATATTTGACTTGCGCTCGTCGAGAGCTTCAAACCCATATGTAATTCGATATATGTTGAGGAATTTGAATTTTGAAGTATAAAATTTTGATATGCAATTGACTGTGAAATTAGAGTTTGTCTGCCATTGAGAAAGAGGAGCAATTGGAATTGCACGTATAGAAAAATGAACATAAGAAATAGGCTAGGGTTTATAACAGGATATATATAGGTAGGGCTGAAAATAGAGGAACGGATACGATTGGTTTGGACCGTTGAACGATAAACGGCCCGAAAAGCCCATTCTGACTCCGGAATGAAAACGAGTCAACCCATATATCGAAATAGATGTTTTTGAATATTTTAAAATCAAGGGAATAAGTTTCAAGTTCAAATTCCATCGTATGAAGAAGTTATGGTGAAATCATGTGATATCCCGGAAATTTTGGCAATATCAATTTAATAATCTGTATTTAAAATTAAATTGATTTGATAAATTCTGTTAATAAAAATTAACTTGATTTAATAATCCAGTTAAATAAATGTTTAATTGGTAAATTTTATCTTTTAAAAACTAATAATTTCTTTCTATTTATAATATATATATATATATATTGTAGATAGATAAGTTTTGATTTTAAATCAATGAACAAATAAAATATTGTTTTTAAATTCTGATATTCATTTTGATAATTTGGAGGTTTTTATTTTATTTAATAATTAACTATTCAAAAACTATTTAATAAATAACTATTTGGTTTTAAGATACTTAAAAAAATTGTTTTAAATTGTTTTAAATATATTTTAAAGTTTTAAATTTTAATAAGATAAAACAAAAGTTTATTTTATTTCTTTTTAAATATAGCTTAATAATTATAATTTGGAATTATATGAAAATTTAAAATACCCTTTATATATTAAACATTAATTCATTTAATTAAGATAAATAAGACAAGTAATTTATGATTTCTTTTATAAATGATTTAAAATTGATAAATGAGTTATTTTCAAATAATAAATGTATAAATATAAATATAGATAAGATTTTTAAAAGACAATGTTATTATTTTAAAATTAAAATATGTTGATAAATTAGTTTTAAATGGAATTTTTAAATGTATAAATAGCATTTGAAATTGAATTTAATTTTGAAATTCAAATTAATAAACATATATGAATCTTATAAATAAGATTTCATTTTTATATAAATTGTTTTATTTAATTTTCATTAAAAAGAAATACATATCCATTTATTTATGAAACTACTTTATATGTATTTAATAAATAAAGAGGATTTCAATTACCTTTAAACTAAATAAAAATAAATTAAATTACTTAAGACATATGTTATTAAACTAAGTGGTAACTATGACAAGTGTACTTAGGATAAGAGATTGTAACAAGTGATATTTCTTTTTACAAGTGTCTTTTATTTTTTATTTTTCTTTTAAATTTTTAAATAAATCATTTATACCTATATAAGCATGTTTCTTCAAGTTCTGTTCTTTTCCAATGTTCTTTTATTCAAAGTTTAGATGGAAAGTTTCAGCTAAATCAAATCTGAAATAAATTTGTATTCCAAATTCTCAAAACCCAAATCAATATACTTTAATTCATTTTCAATAAATCAAATCTGAAACCCCTCCTTAATCGTAGTAAGCAAATCCTCAAGTTCAAAATGCAAAAGCATTTTCAACCTGTAAATTCCATCAACCTGAATTTGTAATGCAAACAAATCCTCTGTAAACCGTTTTCAAATACAAAAGATTTGCCTGCATGCAAATTTTATCATCAAACAAGTAGCCTCTACATTTCTTTTACCTGGAATAAAAGTGAAATCTAAAGCAAGTTTTGAATGGCCTGCACTTCTTTAGAATTTGGGTTTGTCTTCTGCAATATGATTTGTTCAAGTCTGCATGCAAGTCTAGAACAACAGCAAACACTCAAGATTAAAATCTGCAACTCAGTTATAATTAAAAGTAAAAGCATTTATGAAAATTTGTGCTCTGTCTTTCAAATGATAGGTGAGTAACTTTTTCTTTTCAAAATTTTAAGTATTAAAATGTTGCTTGATTTATGACTTATGTATCTTTACCTGGATTTCATGTTGATTTGTATGATTTACCTCATTAGTTTAAAAACTTAAGTATAGTTATGATGATGTATGTTTATTATGTAGTAAAGATTGTAGTTTGTATATGAGTATAAGATTGTTGTTTTATGATCATTACAGTTTTTTTTAGTACCAGATTCATGTTTAGTAAACTTAAGTATCCTTGAATAAATCTGTAAGAATACATGAGACTTAAACAATGTATGTATAAATTATAGTTAAGATTTGTTCATGAAAAAAAGAAAAAAAAGAGAAAAAGAATCAGCAATTTACTGGAAAATGAAGAAAACAACAGAGTAAACTCAAACAGGTGGAATTCAATTAAATTAATTTTAGTTTCAGGTGCTTGAATCTAAAGCTAAAACTAAATTGTGATTTTTAAAACCAAAATTGCAAATTTTAGTGTTGAGATTTATGTGCATTGTTGTTTTTCTTTTGGAAGGTGAAAAGGGGAGGTTGTAAACCTAGTTTTTAGGCACTGTATTGATTTGATCGGTATGGTGGCTTCAGGTGACCGAGTGCCTTAATTTTTGGGGTGATGGCTGCTTGGGTGTCGAAGAGGTGTTGGACGGCGGTGCTAAGCTTCCAATGGCCGGAGAAGAGAGGATGGGCGATTTTCCAGGTTTTGGGTTTGAAGGTAAAACTGTTGACAGGTTTTGGTTTAGAGATACTCGAATTTGATTTCGAGTGGATTGAGGGGTTTTGATGGTCCCGAAGTGATTCAAGGATGGTCGGCGACTTGCTCGTTGGTTGGGTAGTGGCCGGAGGTGGCCAAGACCACCGTGCATGTGCACGGTGAAGAAGATGGCGTCAGGGTGATTGTTGGGTTTGCAGTTTTTTTATGCTCGGGTAATACTCGAGTAAATCGAGTTTTAGGCTCGAAGATGAATCAGGTTTTACTCGAAGTAAAACCAAGGGGAGCTCGGGTTTTTCTGTTGGTTTCAGGTTTCAGAGAAACTTGTGCATTTCAATTCAAGATTTGATTTTAAAATCTGAATGCAAGGTTTAAAAAAAAACAGAATTTAAATCTAAATTTAAAGTATGAAATTCAAATGAGATTTGAATCCAGGTTTGAAATTTTAATTTAAACTTTTTAAATTAAAATATTTAAGCAACATTTAAAAGGGTTTAAATAATTAAATTTAAAGTAAAAGCTTTAAATTAAAATAGAAGATTTAAACATAAATTCAAATCTAGAAACAAGATTCAAATTTGAATCATGTTTTGAAAAGAAAAGAAGTTTTAAATATTTTAAAAGTTTAAACAACTTTTGATGTTGAATCATATTTTAAATATGATTTGAATCTTAAATAAATATGGGTTTAAATCCCTTTTATAAAATGAAATATTATTTAACATAAGTTTTTAAAAAGGTTTTAAATTTGTTTTTTTAAATACTTTGTTAAAGTTAAGTTTGGTTTTCATTTTAGACTTGAAATTTAAAATAAAAATTGGAAACAAATTTTAGAGTAAGTTGTTTTAAATATTACTTTGATAATGATAATGAAATCATTAAAAAGGAAGTTTATATTTTAAAATAAATCAAAGATTTAATGATTTGGTTTATTAAATTAATAAGATAATTAATTAATTTAGTTATGATTTTAATTAATTGAAAACTAATTAATCAAGAGGTTAGGACTAATTAAGTGAAAAAATCAATTAATTTAATAATTAGTGATTAATTAAATGATTATTAATTATTAATAAATTTGCGATTAATAAATGATTAATTACTTAAGTAAGGTAAGTAAAGTAATTGATGATAAGTTAATGAAGGTCATCAACTTGAGATTATTTATTAATTAATTTAAGTAATTAATTTTGATAATTAATTAGATTAATTAAATTTAAATAATCATTATGGTATTTGGTTAAGTATAATTACTTTGTGAAGTGATTAATGTTATTAATTACTCATTGTAATTAATTGATTTATTTGATTAGTTTAAATTAATTAATTAAGTTTAATTAATTTATAATAATCATTGATGGGTTAGTAAGTAATTAATGAAGGTTAATTACTTAGGGAAGTAATTAAGATAAGTAATTACAGAATGTAATTTATTTAAAGTATGAAGAATTGAGGTTAATTGTTTGTGAAATTATTATGGAGGATAATTTCTTTGTGAAAGAAATTAATAATTAATTACTTGGTATAATTAATTTAAGCAATTATTGATTAAGTTCTTTGGAAAATAATTAAGTAATGTAATTAATTAAGGATAATTAATTACTAATAAAATGATATAATTAATTATTAAATATAATTAATTTAGGGGTAATCAATTTACTCAATGCAGAAATTAAGAATGGTTAATTACTGAAGTTAATTAATCAAGGTGATTAATAATTAAGGTTAATTATTTAATGAAGTTAATTAATTTAAATGTAATTAGGAATCATTAATTAATATAATTAATGATGTGATTAAGAATTAATTAATTGAGATTAATTAATTAATGATAAGTGATTAAAGTAATTAATTAATGCAATTAATTAAGAATTAATGCAATTAATTATAATTAATTAATTAATGGAGTAATTAGAGGTTAATTACAATATTTGATTAAGAATAATTAATTTGTGAAATTAATTACTTGAATATAATTAAAGGATGATTAATCAAGGGTGATTAATCAAGAAGGAATTAATTGGTGGTTAATTCATTAATTGATTCTTTAATTCAAAATCAATGGTTGTATAAGCAGGATTTATAGATTGAGGTAATTAATTTAATTTACTTTAAATTAATTAGAGATGATATAATTAATTTAATTCATTTTAAATTAATTATATAGATGGTGTGATTATAAAATCCTTGTTTATATATGGATGATATAAATTTCCTTGAATGGTTTGAATCTCAGATATGAGATTAGTAATGTTGTGTGATATGGATGCATTGGTTGCATTGTGATGATGATTTGGATTATATTCTGATAAATGATAATATGGATTATTTGTGGTGATGATTATCTATTGTGATGATGCGAAATATCTATCTGTGTGTATATAGATAATTTAAATTGAATTGTTTTAAACTTAAAACAACTTGGACTTAAAAGACATGCTTCGGATTTCGATGAGACCGGGATCGGGTTTTCATATTTGGATATCTGAAAACCACATCGATCTAAATTAACGATAGGTCGTGATCTCTTGTGAAGAGTGAAGACTCAAGGTGTAAGGACTATACGTCAGAATAACTCTGGGGTTGATTTCGTGATGAGTTTGACGGAGTTAGTTCTTATAGGCTCGAGATGGAGATTCAGAGTGCAATGGTTATCGTCGTTAACTCTGAGGGTGATTCCAAAATGAGTGTAACAAGATAATGCCTTTGGTTTCGTTCGAACCCGGAACGAACTTGTATGGATTGAATGCTTTCAGAACATCGTCAGGTGGATGATGAGCATTCTAAGAGATGTGTTCTCTAAAGGTAATCGTAGCCTCAAGCCTTATCAACCGGGAATGGCTAAAACAGGGGAGGTGCAGCAAGGCTTCGTAGGTAGCTCCCACTGGAGAGCGAGATTTACCCCTGTCTAGAAGTCCCTTTTTATTCGGCTGTGTGGGCGGTTGGTTCGAGACAACTGCCGGGGTTGTCTTGTTTGGGACTGTCCAGTAAGGGATTGTTCCGGCCTTGTGTTGCAGGGGAGCAGGCGTACTCCTTGGTACGGTGATCTAGGCCACGTACTACGACGAGCGATACCCCAGTAGCCCTGACATTGTATGGAATCCAAAATACAATAAGTGTCAACGGTTTTGATTGTATTACCAACTTTTGTGGCTAATAGCTGGAATTTAATAAATGTAACCATTTCGGCTATTTCATATTTACTTGAAAACCCTAGACCTATTATAATATCATCAGATTTCCTATCAAATGTTTTGGTTAGCGTAAGGTAAAAACTTTTCCATGTTTATGTGTGGGAAGTCTTACGTGATACCTTTCTTTTTAAAGTTTTTTTTTCCAAAAGTTAAGCAACTTTAACCTGTTACTCACATCAGACCCATGTCTGGCCCGGACTTTATTTTTTTTGTTTTCATAAACTCTTGGGTACTCAAATTTTTATGAGTAGCCAAGGGATTCAGGTTAGATTTGACGAATTGTGATGAGCAAATGGAGCAGGAGGCTTCTGCGTGTAGATATATATAGTTTCCGCTGTGAAATTTTCTCTAAGTTGTTCTTGTGTACTTTATTGAGTTGTATAACTAGACAGGTGTTCATAACTGTCTAGTATGTAATGTGTAATATGTGTAACTCTGATAGTCGTTGTATATCTATGTAATACTTTTGATTATTAATATAATTTATCCGTTCCGCTGTTTAGATTCTGATGTGTTGTTTCTTCTTCTCTTCTTTCTTTTCTCTTTTCTATCCCTTTCTTTCTTATTAATGATGCGTCATTCTGTGGAGACGGATGGCGGGTCATTACAGTGGTATCAGAGCATTAGGTTGAGTGAATACCTAGGCTCTGGAGTAGTGACTATCTTGAGAGAGCATATTTGTAGTTTTGATATATATATATATATATATATTCATTATTTCTACCTATCTGTTGGGTTACCTGTTCGGGTTTTCCAATATAGGTTATAAAGGTAGATAAGGTAGTGGTGTGTGTAACATGACTACTACTATTGGTTGGAGTTTAAATGTTGAGGTTGAAAGTGTATGTGTCGAGACTGTAGACCTAATACCGTCTCGGATGAGTTGTGCAGTGGTGTAGAGATTTCATCGATCTCTGAAGGAAACCTGTAAAGGTTCGGAGTCTATCTTTGAAGATGGATGAGTTGAGTTTGGATCTGTCGATTTGGCAGAAGTGTGTGATGGTATTTTGATACCTCGGGAAGTGGTAGCTGCGTGATGAGATGCAGTAAATATGGTGTTTCCGAAGATGTTTTCTTTGGAACAAGTGTTAGGAAGTGTATCTGCTTCGGTGGTGTGGCAGAGTCCAGCTGGTTGTTTGTGTTTGGCTTTGAGGTCCGAGTTTCTCGAAGAGCTTTGGATTAAGAAGTCTTTGGCTTTGGAGTCAACAGTTCGGAGTATTCTGTGTTGGTAGGAAATCTTCTGGTTAGCAGTTTTTCTGAATCAGGTTTAGGCTCGGGTAAGAAGTCTTATGCTCGGGTAATACTCGAGTAAATCGAGTTTTACGCTCGAAGATGAATCAGGTTTTACTCGAAGTAAAACCGAGGGGAGCTCGGGTTTTTCTGTTGCATTTCAATTCAAGATTTGATTTTAAAATCTTAATGCAAGGTTAAAAAAAACAGAATTTAAATCTAAATTTAAAGTATGAAATTCAAATGAGATTTGAATCCAGATTTGAAATTTTAATTTAAACTTTTTAAATTAAAATATTTAAGCAACATTTAAAGGGTTTAAATAATTAAATTTAAAGTTAAAGCTTTAAATTAAAATATAAGATTTAAACATAAATTCAAATCTGGAAACAAGATTCAAATTTGAATCATGTTTTGAAAAGAAAAGAAGTTTTAAATATTTTAAAAGTTTAAACAACTTTTGATGTTGAATCATATTTTGGATATGATTTGAATCTTAACTAAATATGGGTTTAAATCCCTTTTATAAAATGAGAGATTTTAACATAAGTTTTTAAAAAGGTTTTAAATTTGTTTTTTAAAAAAAGTTTGTTGAAGTTAAGTTTGGTTTCATTTTAAATTTTAAATTTAAAACAAAAATTGGAAACAAATTTTAGAGTAAGTTGTTTTAAATATTACTTTGATAATGATAATGAAATCATTAAAAAGGAATGTTTATGTTTTAAAATAAATCAAAGATTTAATGATTTGGTTTATTAAATTAATAAGATAATTAATTAATTTAGTTATGATTTTAATTAATTGAAAATTAATTAATCAAGAGGTTAGGATTAATTAAGTGAAAAACTTAATTAATTTAATAATTAATGATTAATTAAATGATTATTAAGTATTAATAAATTTGCGATTAATAAATGATTAATTACTTAAGTAAGGTAAGTAAAGTAATTGATGATAAGTTAATGAAGGTCATTAACTTGAGATTATTTATTAATTAATTTAAGTAATTAATTTTGATAATTAATCAGATTAATTAAATTTAATTAATCATTATGGTATTTGGTAAAGTATAATTACTTTTTGATGTAATTAAAGTTATTAATTACTCATTGTAATTAATTGATTTATTTGATTAGTTTAAATTAATTAATTAAGTTTAATTAATTTATAATAATCATTGATGGGTTAGTAAGTAATTAATGAAGGATAATTACATAGGGAAGTAATTAAGATAAGTAATTACAGAATGTAATTTATTTAAAGTATGAAGAATTGAGCTTAATTGTTTGTGAAATTATTATGAAGTATAATTTCTTTGTGAAAGAAATTAATAATTAATTACTTGATATAATTAATTTAAGCAATTATTGATTAAGTTCTTTGGAAAATAATTAAGTAATGTAATTAATTAAGGATAATTAATTACTAATAAAATGATATAATTAATTATTAAATATAATTAATTTAGGGGTAATCAATTTACTCAATGTAGAAATTAAGAATGGTTAATTACTGAAGTTAATTAATCAAGGTGATTAATAATTAAGGTTAATTACTTAATGAAGTTAATTAATTTAAATGTAATTAGGAATCATTAGTTAATATAATTAATGATGTGATTAAGAATTAATTAATTGAGATTAATTAATTAATGATAAGTGATTAAAGTAATTAATTAATGTAATTAATTAAGAATTAATGTAATTAATTATAATTAATTAATTAATGGAGTAATTAGATGTTCATTACACTATTTGATTAAGAATAATTAATTTGTAAAATTAATTATTTGAACATAATTAAAGGATGATTAGTCAAGGGTGATTAATAAAGAAGGAATTAATTAGTGGTTGATTAATTAATTGATTCATTGATTTGAAATCAATGGTTGTATAAGCAGGATTTATAGATTGAGGTAATTAATTTAATTTACTTTAAATTAATTAAACATGATATAATTAATTTAATTCATTTTAAATTAATTATATAGATGATGTGATTATAAAATCCTTGTTTATGTATGGATGATATAAATTTCCTTGAATTGTTTGAATCTCAGATATGAGATTAGTAATGTTGTGTGATATGGATGCATTGGTTGCATTGTGATGATGATTTGGATTATATTCCGATAAATGATAATATGGATTATATGTGGTGATGATTATCTATTGTGATGATGCGAATTATCTATCTGTGTGTATATGGATAATTTAAATTGAATTGTTTTAAACTTAAAACAACTTGGACCTAAAAGACACGCTTTGGATTTCGATGAGACTGAGATCGGGTTTTCATATTTGGATATCCGAAAACCACATCGATCCAAATTAACGATAGGTCGTGATCTCTTGTGAAGAATGAAGACTCGAGGTGTAAGGACTATACGTCAGTATAACTCTGGGGGTGATTCCGTGATGAGTTTGACGGAGCTAGTTTTTATAGGCTCGAGATGGAGATTCAGAGTGCAAGGGTTATCGTCGTTAACTCTAAGGGTGATTCCAAAATGAGTGTAACAAGATAATGCCTTCGGTTTCGTTCGAACCCGGAACGAACTTGTATGGATTGAATGCTTTCAGAACATCGTCAGGTGGACCGAAAGCTAGGTAGGGCAGAGTACATTATTATCCGAACTTAATCCTTGGACATTACCTTTCTAGGCACCCTACTATCTGAGTTTTAAGCCTACTAAGTTAGCCCTAACATGACTAGTTGAGACCGCATAGGCTATTAGGCTCTAATGCCTTTGTTGGAACCAGGCAAGCTCGAAACGAAAGAGTGAGTGAGTTTCAATTTTTTTTACCATTTAGGATCATTATTGGGTCTATGTAGTCTACTTTATTTAGAACATTTCAAATTTACTTTTAAATAAAATAATTATTTTACTTAAATTTATAACATAGTTTTATATTATGTAATTTATATTATATTATATTATATTATATTATATTATATTATATTATATTATATTATGTTATATTATATATATACGTGTATCATATACACACATACATGTATGTGCATGTGAACATAGCAATCTGTGCAAGGTATAACATGCCCTTGTATGATTGTTGGGATTTACACCGCAATGAACATGTTAGCTCATATAATATACAAATATATTGTCCAAATGTATGTTCATATATTTTAGTTCAAGTATACAAAATATTACAAATTATATATATTGTTTTCAAATTATTTTTAATATATATTTAAAACTTATCATATATATATATATATACATATATATATATATATACATATATTAAAGATAATATAAATTGTATTGAATTATTCTATTTATTTCATAGGAAATGAAAAATCATAATCTAAGATAATAATATTTTTCTGATATTTAAAAAAATTATGCATTAGCATCTTATAAAATTAATAATAAATATATATGTATATATAAATATACTTAAATAAAATATATGTATAATGTATATATATTGACATGCTTATTATACAACTCACGATAATGATAGTTTTTTTCTGGATTTTTAAGTAAATAAATCGATAATTTTATATGAAAAAATGAATATAAATTAATAAAATCATTATTTTATTAGATATTTCAATATTTGAATATTCTTTTTAAATCTCGGAGATATTATAAAATATATATATCTTTTAACTTATTTTTTAGAATAATTTTTTAATTTTTGATATTAGTTAAAGTATGTAAAAATTTAATTTTTTTATTATCGAAAATAATATTAGATTTAAGTTTAATTTTATAAAACCTGAAACACAATTAATAACATAAACGTATACTATTATTATTTAATTTTTTGAATTAAATGACATAAACAATATTTAAATAATACATAAATATATAATTGTTTTATTTTATCGAAAATGTTTTATGTATAATTATATAAATTTTAAAACCATGTTTTATGCAATATATGATTTAATATTTGGATTATAAAGCTTATATAAATAAAAAAATGAATATTAAATTAAATTTTTTTCCACTTCCTCATGCAATATGTATATACATGTAATATTAAAGAATTTTTTATTTTAAAATATGTAAACATACAACCACTGATAGTGATAATATATTGATATAATAGAATTGTCAGCCAACTAACAAAACATTATACATGATATAATTATTATCTCATTAATTGCTCAAAAAATTTACCTTATCACCAATGCCTAAAAGTACACCTTGAAATGATAAGATATGCTCCACTAACTTATTTCTAATCCAATAGAGTGCTAGTCCCTGAATTAATGACCACCATTTATTGAATAATATCTATTTTCCTTTGATTTGACTATGAAGTTGGAGAGAGTGGGTGGAATAGAATTCGGCCAAAGAGGAGATTATGATGCTTCAAAAAGTTCTTTAATAGGTATGTGTTAAGATGCTATATAGAGGATAGATTAGAGATAAGTTATGATTTTGATCCATTTTAATCTCTTACCAATTCTTTATGTCTTATTCATCCAAACCTCAACCCAACCAACCACCATATGGTCGCCCCTATGTTGCTCCAACTTAGCCGAACCAACCAGCCACATATGGGCTTCAAATCCATTTAAAGCCCGAACAATATATTTTGCATTTAAGTCCAATTTAGACGCTTATCGATATGTTGTATATCGATTAATATATATATATATATAACACTATTATAAATACATTTAATATATTTGTTCATCAAATCAAAATAAATTTTATAACTAATAAATATTAATTAATTTATAATAATTAGAAATTTAATTAAATCGTTTGGTCAAAGAAGTATTCAACGTTTCGGTTGTGTAACCCGTTAGGTGTAAATTTGGTCAGTGATTAATATTAAACTATTGGAATATTAATGTTCACACGTCACTTAGCACGCGGTGTGATATTTTGGCCAAATTTATCACTCACTTAGTTTTGGTAAAATCTAATCTTACTTTATTAAGCGTTATCCAATTGCGAATATTATTTTCACCAACTCTTTTCGTCAAAACTATACCACTCTGGACTTATGGAATTTGGTTATGGTCAAAATTCTAATATCATCCACATTCAACTCTATAGTCCAAACACAAAGTCTTTGATTCAATAATATTTATTAATCTAAATTCTCCAACAAAAGACTTTTGAATGATTCGGTCCATAATTATCCAATAACCATTAGTATGTAACCTTTGGAGCCCCCAACAACATTTAGAGAGCATTAAGTACTCTAGTGTAACATCCCTTATCATGAGGAGTAAAGCTAAGCGCTAAGATGGTGCAGTCATCTATAGTATTAGCTTCTGACGACAAAATATGGTAATGCTAATGGTACCCATAACATCAAAAGCACATGAGTATGAAACAAAATCATAGATTCAAAAACATCTTTTCCGATTACATTTCACAAAACATGTTTCATATCCAATTACACAATCCCAATCATTTCTCAAGTTTAGATCAAATATATTATTACATAAATATGCCAAGAGCGACATATGAAGATGCCCACTTGGATGAGCAGGGTACTAAATAGTCATAACAGACTTAATACAACATAGCGGAAATAAAACAAAATGAATCCTAAACATAGATAACATCAGCCTCCTACTCATCTCCGGAAGCTTTATACATCCACCTAATAAAACCTACAATACTTTCAACCTACTCAAATCAATTTTGAGCATCTGAGAGTTTAAGGGGAAAAACATAAACTTCGAGTCAAACAAAAAGCCTAGTGTGAATAATATTATTACATCTCCGTTTACTAATATTAAAATAGACCATGCCACTTAGTGGAACAAATTTCCACTCACTAATATTCTTTTAAAACATATCTTTTTTCAATTAAGAATCCGACAATCAAACTGATTATAACAATAATAGCAATATCATATATGCTTATAAACAACAAATGGACCATTTATCCGAAAAATATATTTTTGTTTGGCTAACTGTAACATCCGCCACTTGGAGGCCCAAAAATAATGGCTACGGATGCTGTAGTCATCCATAGTTATTGATCCTTAGTGACCAAATATGGTAATGTTAGATAAATTGATGTACTAGAAACACATGGATATGGAAAACGTAAATCTCAAAGAAAAATTCACATTCCATATCGAAAACCCATATCAACATTCTTTACATAATCCCACAACGTCAACCACATTTAGAAAAATATAGTTATTACAATATACATCAAGAGTGACATATGATGATGCCCTCTTGGCGATCATAGTATATAATAGGCAACAAAACAACTTTTCCTTAACAAAACAATACAACAAAATCATATGAGAGAGAACTTAAAAAACTACATGTCTCATGCACATCTTCAGGTGCTTATTCATCCTAAGAGGTGCGTAAAAACTCAAGCTACTTGATATCAATTGAGTACTTGAGAGTTTAAGGGAAAAACAAAAACTTCGACTCAGACATAAAGTTCGGTATGAATAATAATCTACCATCTTAAATTATTTAGACCTCTAGCAAGACAACACCACTTAGCGGAATGGGTTTCCCCTTATTAGTATCTTAAAAACTTTATAAACCATTTTCTATGCTCCTACATCCACAATGGCTAAATCAATTCAAAACATTATTACGTGATGATATGCAAAACAATTGAGTCAATTCTGGATTACTCATCCTCATTAATTTAGACTATCTGTCATAGTTATAGTTTCTAGGATTACTATTAACCAATAGTTTTCATGGGATCACTAATAACCGGTTAAACATTTATGGGCTCCCTGTCCAGTTACATAGTTTTTATGGGATCACTATGAACCTATTGTTAACTTTCATATCATTTTTTTTATCCTAGTTTTCATGGGCTGACTAGGAACCTATTGACTAACTGTCAATATCTTACTTTTACCCTATTGGCCCTTGCCAATATCACTTTCCTTACATAGTTTTCATGGGCTTACTGTGAACCTATTGCCCCTGCCAATATCTTTAATTTATATTAACTATTAGGTGAACATAACTGGTTATTCTGCCTTTTCCCAAAATACCAATTTGTGTTCTTTACAAAGTGAATATATACATATGTGAAGAGGCATTTTGGGTTCATTACAAAGTGAATATATACATATATGAAGAAGCAAACAATATAACTTAGTTAATTCTTTTAACCCATTAAGACATCTTCAAAAATTCGATTTCAAAATACTTTTTTTATTAATATGCCATGGTTTTGCTTTTAAATGAGATTGGGTTATTTGTTTTGAAAACTATACTTCTGAAACCTTTGAGACCTTGCTTTCAACCTCACTGGATAGCCTCCTTCGAAAGCATATATCTCTTTTCAAAATATTAGATTCCTGCCTTTTAAAACACTTTTAAATCCTTCTTTCGAAACCTTTCGAATATAATTAGGTAATTATTGGAATTATAACTTACAAATCATTGGAAGTACTCTTCCTAAAGTATGGAAGGTCCCTCTTTCGACATCATTGGGTTTACCTTTTAAAATATCATTTGGGTCAAAGGAAATATAAACGAAAGTATCTCTTTTGAAACCATTCTTTTCCATAATAAAAATGTTGGGGAATTTATGATGATGTCGGAACCATCCCTTTCGACAGAGTCGAAAACATATATATATAAGTACTGAAGGATAACTTCCAAACCCCTTCCAAAGCCATTGCCTTCAAAAGCTATAACCCTTTCAAAAGCATTTAGGAAGTGTCTTAATATATCTTTGAAACAACATTACCTTTCGACATGATTGATGACTTCAATACACTCGAAAGGCAAAAGAATCTATGGCGGGGCTTCGACTATGGCGAAACCCCTTCTTTCAAAAGCATTTATTTATAACTAAAGGAACTCCCTCGAAAGCCTAAATAACATGGAAACCCCTTCGAAAGCCATTATAAAAATCCTTCCAAAAACACGGGTATCGACTAAGTCAAAAGCTTAGTATAACAAAGGTAGGTGCTTAACTTTTTGAAACAAACTAAGGTATCGACTCCATCAAAGCAAGCTTTCGACACCATATCTTCCGCCTTTTTCCAATCCACTACACACCACCTAAATGATACTATGTGTATTGGTTAGGGCTTAATGAGGTTTCGAATTTGTCGAAAGCGAAAGGTAAGGGGAGAAAGGTACCCTTAATAGAAGGAAATCTATTTTTTGGGTTAAATTTTAGATTAAGCAACTTATATCAACTAACATGCCAATGTGTAAACTTCTTATTGGTTGACTTATCTTTTCCCATGCTTTTTTGAACTAACCGCCTTACTATTTTGGATAATTGTCAGATTTAAAATTTTACAAATGAAACCTTTCATTGCAAGTACAATTAAATAATTTACATCCTCTTCTCAAATAATTAATTTGTATACCAAATCACTTAAGAAAAATCCTCAAAAATCATAAAAATTTACTTCGATCATGTTATATAACATATCGAAAATTTTGATCCAAATTCTCAATATATTTTATGAAATAAATTTATAAACTAACATGCTATATTTTCATTCAAAAATGCATAATAATCTTTCCAATGCTTGGAAAATTTTCAAACTTAAAACCCAACTCTAAAATTATGTTTTCCCTAACATATAATTTTTCCATCGCATTTAAACATTAATATCACACGGTTTTAATCAAAAACCGTATGAACCACCATATAAACAATCTTATTTAAATTTAAACAAACCAAATTCAAGTATATCATCATCAAACATCATATATTCAGCAATAGAGATGTAAATTACTTTTCACCTTAATCTTTGTTAAGGAAAGTGTGATTGAGATGAATTTGATGCCCGTCGTTAGTTCTTTAACTTTTTCCTTCAATTTCCTTTCGTTTTCCTATCTAATAATGGACGACCTTATCCTCTTAAGCTTACGTTTTTATTTTTGTCAAAAAGTGACGGTGAACGTATATGGCCCAATAGATAAACACCTATATACATATGTAGGTAAAGGTTAAGGGTAGCTAATACCTATTATACCCCTATATTATTTAATTTAGTATATTGCCCATCCTTTAGAAGCACGATCGCTTAAATTTATTCAAATCTCAATCCCCTTGTCACTTAACATTTATATTATTTTATTTAATTTATCTAATTAAATATATTGAATAATGTTATTTAAAAAATAGGGATGTTACAGGAACCACTCCTTAAAGAATTTCGTCCTCAAAATTCAGTAAGGACTAATACTAAACATAGCAATCATTTGTAACGACACCTAACAACTATACTACTCTATCTGACTACCAACTATCTGTATAAATCTAATATAGATATACCATCAAAATAGACCAGGATAAGTATCTCATCTTGTAATCTGTCATCTAAATATAGTCCTTCTCATTGTCGCTCCATTGAATTTTCACCAACCTGACTGTCTTGGTTCTCAATCTTTTCTCATCCCTTTCCACAACCCGAACTGGTTGTTTGACAACTGCCAAATCAGGCTCTACTACCCAAGTCTTCCAATTCTATTGGAGGAGTAGTCTTTGAATCACGCACATATTTACGAAGATGAGACACATGGAATACATTATGGACGCCTGCCAAATTGCTCGGTGACTCTACTATATATGCAAGCTTTCTGATTCCCACAATAATTTGGAAAGGACCAATATATCTCGGTTCCACCTTTCTCGATTTTCCAAATCGTATCACACCCTTCATCAGTGACACTTTAATAAAAACTCTGTCTCTTACTGAGAACTCTAGGTCTTTACGGCTTTTATTTGCATAACTTTTCTATCTGGATTGAGCTTCCTTCATCCGTTCTTGGATCAACTCAATCTTCTTTGATGCCTCTCTAACCATATCTTGACCTAAGACTAACTTGTCTTCAGCCTCTTACCAACATGCTGGCATTTTGCATAGTCTTCTATATAAAGCTTCAAAAGGAGCTTTTCCTACACTACTCTGATAACTATTATTATAGAAAAAATCATTAAAATGCAGGTGATCTTCCCAAGGTCTACCAAAGCCTAATATACAAGCTCTTAACAAATCTTCAAGTAATTTATTGACTCTTTCAGTCTACCCATCCGTCTGTGGGTGATATGTTATACTCATCTTGAGCCTAGTACCTAATACTCTAGACTTCTCAAAAATACGCTAGTGAATATGCATCTTTGTCGCTAATTATGCTACTAGGAATCCCATGATGTCTAACTATGCTCTTTGCGAACATATTCGCTAAAATATGTATCGTTTTGGTTGATTTGAATGGAATGAAACAGGTGTTCTTGGTCAATCTATCCACTTTGACCCATATACTTTCATTTCCCCTGTTTGACCTTGGCAACCCGTCTATAAAATCCATGGATATAAAACCCCACTTCTAAACTGAAATCTCTAAAGGCTAAAGCGACCTGCTCAGCTTCTGGTGTTCGGCTTTCATTTGTTGATAGTTAGAACACTGCCTAACCCACAAGCCAACATATCTCTTCATGCCGTCCCAATAGAATCTCATCTTCATATCTTGATACATCTTGGTTCCTCTAGGATGAATCGTAAACTTGGATTGATGACATTCTCTTAGAACTTCTCTTCTTAGATTCTCTACATTCGGAAAACTAAGTGCCCCTTCTTCCTCAACCATCCTCCCTCGTCGGGGCCGAATTCTTTAAAATCATCGATCTCGAATCTCTCCTCAAGTCTTCTAATCTTCTCAGCTAATTTTGGATCCTCTTTCTGTTTAGAAGCTATTCTCTTAATCAGCATTGGTCGAACCTCTAAACATGCCAACATAGCCGTACTCTAACTAGAATCAACAGTCTATCTCGACTTTATACTACACATAGAAAAAGCTTCCAAATCCTTCCATTCTGCCAACATAGCTAGCATCACATTTTAAAGTTTTCTGCTAAAGGCATCTGCTACCTTATTTCCTTTCCTAGGATTATATTCTGTACCAAAATCATAAGCAGCCAAAAACTCAATCCACCTCTGATGTCGCATATTCAAATCTATCAGAGAGAATAAATATCTTAAGGATTTACGATCAGTGTATAGCTCAAATCTCTCCCCTAAAAGCTATCTCTCAAAATCTTCAACACAAAGATCACCACAGCCAACTCCAAATCATGAGTAGGATATCTCACCTCATGCGATCTAAGCTATTGAGAAGCGTAAGCAATGACTTTACTATTATGCATCAATATAGCTCCAAATCCTGATCCACATGCATCGGTCCATCTAGAACTACTAGCACTGGTGCAATGGTCAACAAATATTTTAACTTAAGGAACCCTTCCTCGCATTTGTTGGACCAAATGAACTTCACATCCTTCCTGGTCAACTTAGCCAAAGGTACTGCTATATGCAAAAAATCTCTAATGAATCTGTGGTAATAGCCAATAAGTCCGAGAAAACTTCTAATCTCGATTGCTATCTCTGCTCTCTTCTAATTATTGACAGCATCGATCTTAGCTGGATCTACTGCCAAAACCTCCTTTGAAACTACATGACCAAGAAACTTGCCCTCTTTTTTCCAAAAATGACATTTGGAAACTTTTCTTTTAGCTGATGTTGCCTCAACGTTTCAAGCACTACTCTTAGATTATCCTCATGCTCTCTCTCATCTTTCGAGCACACCAAAATGTCATATATAAATACCAATATGAACTTATTCAAGTGTCATCAAATCGACGAAGAAAGCAGGTGCATTCGTCAACCCGAATGGCATCACTAACCATTCATATGAACCATACCTTGTTTAAATGCTGTCAAAAGAATATTATGCTCTACCACTCTCAACTGATGAAACCCCATTGCCAAATCCAATTGGGAAAACACTCTGGCTCCACTCAACTGATCAAATCGATCATCAATTCATGGCAAAGGATACTTAGTCTTGATTGTCCTTTCATTCAGCTTACGGTAGTCTATGCGTATCCTCAATGACCCATCTGACTTCTTTAAGAAAACCGCGGCCGCTCCCCAAGGTGAACTGCTTGGTCTAATAAATTCCTTTCTTCTGGATCCACTAGCTACACCTTTAATTCTTTCATCTCAGTCGGTGTCATTCTAATAGGTAATTTACTAACCGGTCAGCTCCTAGTATAGGATCTATTCGAAACCCAATAGTTCATTTTGGTGGTAGTCCTATGATCGACACAAATATATCTGCAAGCTCTCTTACAACCGTAACCTAACATAGATTTTCCACTACTTCCAAGGCACTTAACGCAGTACATACACTTCACTCGAAATTCTCTACTGAGAAGATGATTCGATTATGACTATTTGGATGCCTTAATTATATTTCCTCGTCCTAGCAAAATATCCTAGCCTCATATCTACTCAACCAATCGATACCCAAAATAATCTCGAAATCTACTAAACCATAAACATACAAACTACTTGCAAACATATGACCTAAAAAATCAAGTTCTAACTAGGCAGATCTCATCCCTAGAGTTGTATACTCTCCTATTAGATTCGCAGCCCTTATGAAAGAAATTGGGTAAGTGGGCTCTAAGCATAACCTATTAACTAAATTCTAAGATATAAATGAATGTGATGCATTGGTATCAAATAGTATCTTAACTAGAATACTTTGAATCAAAATTGTACCTTCCATCATAGTCTTTCCCTTCTCTGTTCTGTTGGTCTTGAAGAAGATGGTGGTCCAATGGCAAAAAACTATCCTTTTTCTGCCCTAACTGGCTCTAGACACTGGTTCTTGTAATGCTCAACTTGATCACAGTTGTAACACTTAACATGCTTCTTATCCCCAGCCTTCTTTCCTTTGCTTGACTGGCACTCATTTGAATGACCCTTCTTGTCACATTTATAGCAAACTAAATCAGCTTTTGACTTCTTAGTTGAGTCTCCCTTTTAGGCTCTTTCTTTTTAAAGAACTTCCTCTTCTTTCCCTAAGGACTCTAGGATTCAAGTGGCCTTATCTCTAGTGCAAACGGCAAGCATTTCTTCACGGTGAATGACCATCTCTACCACCACATTACAGGGATCACGGATATATGTTAGGCTCGCTCTAGCAAGCTCGGGACTTCGTCCTCAAATGACCCTTTCGTTGCTTCTGATGTCAGTATCTATAGTAGCATATCTATATCGAGATAGCTCCTCAAACTTATTAGCATACTCAATAACTAACATATCTCCCTAAACCAAATCCACAAACCTTCTCTTTAATGCTAACTTGGAAACTTCAAAAATAAACCTTTGTTTAAATCTGCTTCGAAATTTAGCCCAAGTCAACTCTTCCTCCAGAACTACAGCGGTCATACCATTCCACCAATGAACTGGTGACCCTTGTAATTGCCTAGAGGCCAACCTTTTCTTCTGCTCATCTTCTAAACCCTAGTTGGCAAATATTCTTGTGATATCCCGGAATTTTGACCCAATTATTACCATATGTTTTTAATCAAATTTAAATAAAAATAAGATTAGGAAGTGTTTCTAACAACAACTTTTATAATAAGCTTATAAATATTTGAATATAAACATAAGTACAGACATAAGAAAACCATAATACATAAACATAAGAGTAAAACTTTGAAATGAATATAAATAGAAATGTTAACTATGTAAATACAAACATATGAATAAGACAAAACATCTTAGCACACCAAAATCTACAAATATCTTTATAAAATCCATGAGTCATCAAACATTAATTATGTGTTAACATAAAGGTAAACATAAGCATTTAATTAGCACTACACTTGTCATTTTAGGATTCATACAATCATTTCAGCCGAAATACTCATATCACCTTAGATTTTCTTTAGTAAATAAAGCAAAATATTATTATATTTAGGGAAGGCTTATCTGAGAAGCTAATATCCTATAAAAAAGCTATAAATACCACATCATTCTATCTGTCTTGATCATTTAGTTCATTTGTAACTTCAAAAAGTAAAGCCTGAGGAAAAGCAAAGAAATATAAATAACATCATATATTCAGGCTTAATCAAAATTCAGGAAACTAGAAAAGTTTACAGAAATTCAAGCTGCAAGTTTCTTCATCAAACAACCATCCTCGGTTCAACTACAAACTTGAGTGAGTAAACCAAACTTTTTGAAATTTAATTTGAATAATTTACTTGTGAATTGAATTACTTTGTGATATAACAATGTTCTGTTCTGATTGTAAGCTTTGGATATTTATGTTTTAACAATAGCATGAATACTGTAAGTTGAATTTATACAGTATAAAGTATAATCATAGTAAAAAATTCAAGTAACTTAAATTGAAAGTTGGAGTTTATATATTGATTGAACATATAGTAATATGATTTTTAAGATAAGAATCAACATTTTTAGCTAATTATTTACAGAGCAGTTCATTATTGAACTATAAGTATTGTTTCATGAATATCAAGTGATTCATTTAATGATTGATGATGAAAATTCATATGAAGCTTGTGTATAGAGTATAGATTACTAGAAAAATGCTAAAAAAATTTATAAATGCAAGATTGTTGAGAATTGAAGGAAAGTAGGGTTTAGGGGCCGGTGTATTGTTCTCTGGTCATTCGTAGATTATGTCAACGTTGCTTAGCCGAGTGATTTGAGGCTTTGGAGGAAGCTAGGAGGTGGTGTCGGCAAGCTATGGATGAAGTTGAAACAGCTCTAGTGGTCGTGATCGCAAGCGCGAGGCGATTTTCTGAATTGGGTTTGTGGTACAGTTCGACTGTACAGTCGAAATTTGGATTCATGATTTTGGAGCTGATCTGGGTTTGGATTTCAGGTGAGGGAGTGGTTTGTGATTTGTTGGCGGTGACGCATGGTGGTGGCGCGGCGGTGGATCGCCGTGCACGTGCACGGCGGTGAGTAAGGGCCTGGATATTTTCATTTGTATGAAACGCGAGAGAGTTTGCGTGTTTACTTCGAGTCGTTTTTGAGTCGTGCTTTGAACACACGCGTGTGTGTTAATTTGTTTCAGCAGTTTAAAACTTAAGCTTTAAAAAAAAAAATAGAAACTGGAGAGAACAGGGAAGAAGATAAGGGGAAGCAGGAGTTTGACGCGAGAGATGAATTGGATTGACTCGAGTACTACACGAGTTGAGCACGGTGTATGCTTCGGGTTTTCAATGCCTGGAATTTTGTTAAGTATGTTAACTGAAATTTAAGTTAAAGTTTTATAAGTTAGTATAAATCAGGTTATTAATGTTTACAAGCAGAACTGTAAAGATTTATGGAAAACAAGAATGAGTTATTATTTAAAATCAAAGTTAATTATGTATGTAATACATTTTATAATTGCTATTTAATAAATAGTCAAAGTATAATCAAAATTTGTAATTAAAGATTTTAATAATCTTGTTGGTAATTAAAAATTTAATTCATTATTGATAGTTAATAAATTAACAAATCATTGTTAACAGATTAAATAATTAATTAATGATTAAACAATTAAGTTGATTAATAATTAATGATTAATTAAATAATAATAGTTAATTGTGTAATTGAGTTTTATAAATCAATAATGAAGGTATTGATTAGTAGCTAAGAATTAATTCATGAATTAAGTGGATAATTAATAAGTAATTAATAAATTGAAATAAGTTAATTAATCATAATTGATTAAGCAAGAATAAAATATAACTTACTCTTGAATATGCAATTAAGTTTAAAAACAAATCAAACATGTTGATATGAATTAATGACTCTATTTGATTGCCTCTGATGTTTATTTATTTCTGTGATGTTCTGGATATTCTAGATATGTCTGTGATGATTGTGTAGGATTTATCTGTATTAAATTGCTATATGTTATCTGATGTTATTTATCTGTATTTAATTGCTATATGAAATCAATTGTTAAATTTAAACTGTTAAGTTAATTAGACAACTTGGACTTTAAAATGGCCTTTGGATTTCGATGAGACCGGGATCGAATATCAATTGATATTCCGAAAACCACATCGATCCAAATTAAACGTTAGGTCGTGTAATCTCAAGTGAAGATCGAGATGGTGTTTTCAGAATGCAAGGGTTATCGTCGTTAACTCTGAGGGTGATTCCAAAATGAGTGTAACGAGATAATGCCTTCGGTTTCGTTCGAACCCGGAACGAACTTGTATGGATTGAATGCTTTCAGCACATCGTCAGGCGGACGATGAGCATTCTAAGTGATATGTTCTATAAAGGTAAACGCAGCCTCAAGCCTCATCAACCGGGAATGGCTAAAACAGGGGATGTGCAGCAAGGTTAGGTGGATCATGCCCAAGCAGGACGAGGTATACCCCTGTCTAGATGTCCCTTTTTTTCGGCTGTGTGGGCGGTTGGTCTGCAGCCAACTGCGGGGTTATCTTGTTCGGGACTGTTCAGTAAGGAATGGTTCCGGCCTTGTGTTGCAGGGGAGTTAGGGTGGCTCCTCAGTACTGTGATCTAGACCACGTACTGTGACGGGCGGGACCCCAGTAGCCCTGCCATTGTATGAGATCCAATTTCCAATAAGCGCCGTACGTTTTGATTGTGCCCAACTATGTTGAAATGTGAGATGTAAGCATTTTAGCTTTTTCTGTATTTTACTTGAAAACCCTAGACACTATTATAATATCATTGGATTTCCTATAAAATGTTTTGGTTAGTGTAAGGTAAAAACTTACCCGTATTTATTTGTGGGGAGTCTTACGTGATACCTTTATTTTAAATGTTTTCAAAGTTAAACAACTTTAACCCGTTTACTCATACCAGACCCATGTCTGACCCGAAGTTTGTATTTTGTTTTTCATAAACTCTCGGGTACCCACAGTTTTTACGGGTAGCCAAGGGATTCAGGTTAGCTTTGACGAATTCTGGAGGAGTTGGAGCAGAAGACCAGACGTAGGTAGCTATCTATATAGTTCCGCTGTGCTAGTTAGTTCATGATATTTGAGATGTATGTCCTGACTGATATGTATGTGATAGTCATGTTGTATGAAATTGTATAACTCTGATGTATATAACTATGTAATAGTTATGTTGATATATTATATTTTATTCCATTCTGCTGTGAGATTCTGATTCTTTCTTTCTTTTCTTTTCTATTTCTACCCCTTTCTTTCTTATTGATGACACGTCTTCCTAGGGGTAGGAAGCCCGGTCGTCAAAGCTGGTATCAGAGCGATAGGTTGAGCGAGTACCTATGCTCTGGAATAATATTTATCTTGAGAGTGCGTATTTGTATTTTTCATATAAATATATATATTTACCTATTTAAATTTGTTGGTTACCTGTTCAGGAGACCAACATGAGTTTTGGAAGGAGAGGCAGAGTTGGGGCAGTACTTCAACTGATAATGTTCGAAGTCAAATTGCTAGAGAGGCTGTTAATCCAGTACCGCCTCAAGTTAGTTTTGCGGCCTTATATAAAGATTTTATCGATCTTGGAGGCCAACCATTTAAAGGTTCTGAATCGATAATTGAAGTTCAAGCCTGGTTACGTTCTTGTGAGCGTATTTTTAAGAGGATGAGATTGGCGGATGATCAGAAGAGGGATATGGCATCGTGGCAATTGCTGGGAAGCGCAGCATCATGGTGGGATGCAACGATTGCAAATATTCCTGAAGAAGATATTTCATGGAAAAAATTTAAGGAGTTATTTGAGGAGAAGTTTATACCGACGGCAAGGAAAACTCAATTGTACCAGGATTTTCTGAATTTGAAGTAGGAAAGCATGACTATTTCTGAGTATGAGACCAGATTCAACGAACTTTCATGTTATGGATCAGGACTCATTGATACTCCCCTCAAGAAGAATGAAAAGTTTGTGCAAGGATTGAGGTCCGAATTCCAGAGTAAGATGACGGTGCTATTGAAAGGAACATTTGTTGATTTAGTTGATATGGCATTGAGGTATGAAGATTTGATGAGCAAGAAATTGGAAGCAACAGAAGCAGTTTCAAGAGGGAATTCCGTTAACCTAAATAAAAGAAAGTTTAATCCACTTTGGAGAAGGCAAGCTAAGGGAAAGAAATCGGGTAGAAGCAATAACGGACCCCGTAAGTGTTATTACTGTCAGCAAATTGGACATTTGGCGGATCAGTGTTCTCAAGGAGGATCTCAGCAGCAGAAATGTCAGAGTCATCCCGGATTAGCAGTAGTCCAGAGATCGTTGTGTTTTAATTGTCGTCAGCCCGTTCATATGATTAAGAATTGTCCACTTTTGCAGAGGACACTTCAGGATAAAGTTTTTGCTTTGGAAGCTGGTTCATCTTCATCTTCTCAAGGCTAAGGAGTTTTGGAAGGTACCTTACTCTTAAATGGCAAGTATATTAAAGTTTTATTTGATTCGGGTGCATCTTTGAGTTTCATATCTTCAGAATCAGTAGAAAAGTTTTCTCTTAACCTTAGTACCGTGGATCGTCCTATTATTGTATCTAATCCTATTGGTGGAGCAACAAAATTGGATACGATCTGTAAGGACTTGAAGCTTTCTTATTTGTCCCATAGTTTCTCTTGTGACCCGTATGTGTTAGATTTTAAAGGATTTGATCTTATTTTGGTAATGGATTGGCTCGATAAGTATAAAGCAGTCCTGAATTGTGATGAGAGGACAGTTTCATTGGAGACTGATTTGGGTAGGATTGCCAAAGTGTCGTGTGATAGTTCTGGATTTCACTTGAGTAGTCTTTTACCGGGAGTTGAGACTTCTCAAGAGAAAGTTGAGGAAATCGATGTGTTTCAAGATTTTCCTGATGTTTTTGAAGAAGTTAAGTGTCTTCCGCCACATCGAGAGATTGAGTTTCGTATTGATTTGATTCCAGGAGCTGTACCGGTGATTCAACCTAGTAGGAGAATGCCTCCTCGAGAGAGAGAAGAGTTGGTTAAGAAGACGCAAGATCTTTTGGAGAAGGGTTTGATTAGACCCACTTTTTCTTGTTGGGGCTCTGCTGTGGTGTTTGTCACCAAATCGGATGGTTCGCTAAGGTTCTGTGTTGATTATAGAGAATTGAACAAAGTGACCATTCGAAATAAATATCCTTTTCCCCGCATTGATGATCTTTTTGACCAATTGCATGGAGCTTCTATCTTTTCTCAATTAGATCTACCTTCAGGTTTCCATCAATTGAGAGTAGCTGAAGATAGTATTCCTTTGACAGCACTTAGGGGACCGAATTGTTTTTATGAGTGGTTGGTTATGCCGTTCGGATTAACCAACGCACCAGCCTATTTTGTAGACCTCATGAATCGAGTCTTTAGAGATGTGCTGAATAAGTTTGTGCTAGTATTCATTGATGATATCTTAGTTTATTCCAAATCGGAAGAGGAGCACAGGCAACATTTGAGGATTGTATTGGAGACTCTGAGGAAGCATGTGTTGAAAGCAAAGTTTTCAAAGTGCCATTTTTGGAAATCAGAAGTTAAATTTTTAGGGCACATTGTTTCTGGTGAAGGCATTTCAGTAGATCCAGCAAAGGTTGAAACTATTTTGCAATGGAAACAGCCGGAGACACCGACGGAAGTTCGCAGTTTTCTGGGATTGGCTGGCTACTACAGAAAATTCATAAAGGATTATTCCAAAATTTCTTTGCATCTGACCAAGCTAACAAGGAAAGGAATTAAATTCAAGTGGACACCTCAGTGTGAAGAAGCTTTTAAGGAATTGAAGAACAGGCTGACTAGTGCACCAGTACTTGCTATTCCGGATGGGAAGAGAAAATTTGAGGTATATACAGATGCATGTTTAGTTGGATTGGGTGCAGTTCTGATGTAGAACGGCAGAGTTATTGCGTATGCTAGTCGACAATTGAAGTCACATGAGAAGAACTATGCTACGCATGATTTAGAACTGTTAGCTATTGTTTTTGCTTTAAAGATATGGAGACATTATATTTTGGGAGAAAAGTTTGAGTTATTCACGGATCACAAACCGTTGAAATATATTTTCTCTCAAAAAGATCTTAATTTGAGACAGCAGAGATGGGTCGAATTTTTGGCATCTTATGATCTGGATATTTTGTATACGCCGGGGAAAGCAAATGTCGTGGCTGATGCTCTTAGTAGAAATGCTGTTTTATCTCTTTTGGAAGTTATTCCCTCTCTCCAAGAAAGGATCATTAGTAAGCAAGTGGAGGATAAGTCTTTTGAGGAAATAATTCTTGGGACTAAGGACGGTCGGTATTCAGATTTCAAGATAGACGATCAAGGTGTTTTAAGGATTAATGGTCGTTTGTGTGTGCCTAATATTGATGGACTGAGACAAGAAGTTTTAGCTGAGTGTCACCGTTCTAGATTGAATATTCATCCGGGAATTTCGAAGATGTATAAAGACATGAGGAGAGTTTTCTGGTGGCCAAATATGAAGAAGGATGTAGCTGCATTTGTTAATAGTTGTACCATTTGCCAGCAAGTGAAGGGAGATCAACAAAAGTCTGCAGGACTATTGCAACCTTTGGAAATTCCAGATTGGAAGTGGGAAATGATCTCGATGGACTTCATCGACGGTTTGCCTAGAACCAGGAAGGGAAATGAAGGAATATGGGTTATTGTGGATCGTTTAACGAAGAGTGCCCATTTTATTCCAATTAAAGCGACTCGTACCGCAGTTTCTTTGGCAGAAATTTTCCTGAAAGAGATTGTCAGATTGCATGGTGTTCCTGTCAGCATAGTAAGTGACCGTGATCCTATTTTTACTAGCAAATTCTGGGAAGCTCTGCAATCAGCAATGGGAACAAGTTTGAGATTAAGTACAGCCTATCATCCTCAGACGGACGGACAAACAGAGAGACTTAATCGTATTCTGGAAGATATGCTGCGAGCTTGTGTATTGGATTTTGGTGGATCATGGGAAGACCATCTTCATCTAGTGGAATTTTCCTATAATAACAGTTATCAAGCGAGTATTAAGATGGCTCCTTATGAAGCTCTGTACGGAAGACCATGTAGATCCCCATCTTGTTGGATTGAATCGAATGATCGACTTGTACTTGGACCCGATATGATTCGTGAAGCTTCTGTGAAGGTTGAGCTTATCAAGAAAAGAATGAAAGCTGCTCAAGATCGTCAGAAGAAATATGCAGATAAGAGACGAAGACCCTTGGAATTTGAGGTTGGAGATTTAGTTTTTATCAAAGTTTCCCCAATCAAAGGTGCTATAAGATTCGGAAAGACGGGAAAACTTGCTCCGAGATATATTGGTCCATTCCGAGCGCTAGAAAGAATTGGAACTGTAGCGTACAGGATTGAATTACCAGAACGGATGTCTGGGATTCACAATGTATTCCATGTGTCTCATTTAAGGAAATATATTCATGACCCATCATTAGTGATAGAACCAGTTGTTCAGGAGGATTTAGAAGTTGAACCCAACCTGACTGTGGTTAGAGATCCCGTTCAGATTGTAGATCAAGAGGAGAAGCAACTAAGGAATAAAGTGGTGAAACTCGTCAAGGTGCAATGGAGTGAGGATCCCAGAGATTGTACCTGGGAAAATCTAGATAGTTTTAGAAAGGCTTATCCAGATTTATGTCCAGATAGCTAGTAATGTTGTTAGGATTGACTGTTTGATTGTTTGTTTTGTTTGGATGATATGTATGTTTAGAATGTTAATATTAAGTTTTTGAAATTAACTGTTGTTTAAATTTCGGGGACGAAATTCTTTTAAGGGGTGAGGAATGTGATATCCCGGAATTTTGACCCGATTATTACCATATGTTTTTAATCAAATTTAAATAAAAGTAAGATTAGGAAGTGTTTCTAACAACAACTTTTATAATAAGCTTATAAATATTTGAATATAAACATAAGTACAGACATAAGAAAACCATAATACATAAACATAAGAGTAAAACTTTGATATGAATATAAATAGAAATGTTAACTATGTAAATACAAACATATGAATAAGACAAAACATCTTAGCACACCAAAATCTACAAATATCTTTATAAAATTCATGAGTCAGCAAACATTAATTATGTGTTAACATAAAGGTAAACATAAGCATTTAATTAGCACTACACTTGTCATTTTAGGATTCATAACAATCATTTCAGCCGAAATACTCATATCACCTTAGATTTTCTTTAGTAAATAAAGCAAAATATTATTATATTTAGGGAAGGCTTATCTGAGAAGCTAATATCCTATAAAAAAGCTATAAATACCACATCATTCTATCTGTCTTGATCATTTAGTTCATTTGTAACTTCAAAAAGTAAAGCCTGAGGAAAATCAAAGAAATATAAATAACATCGTATATTCAAGCTTAATCAAAATTCAGGAAACTAGAAAAGTTTACAGAAATTCAAGCTGCAAGTTTCTTCATTAACCAACCATCCTCGGTTCAACTACAAACTTGAGTGAGTAAACCAAACTTTTTGAAATTTAATTTGAATAATTTACTTGTGAATTGAATTACTTTGTGATATAACAATGTTCTATTTTGATTGTAAGCTTTGGATATTTATGTTTTAACAATAGCATGAATACTGTAAGTTGAATTTATACAGTATAAAGTATAATCATAGTAAAAAATTCAAGTAACTTAAATTGAAAGTTGGAGTTCATATATTGATTGAACATATAGTAATATGATTTTTAAGATAAGAATCAAATTTTTTAGCTAATTATTTACAAAGCAGTTCATTATTGAACTATAAGTACTGTTTCATGAATATCAAGTGATTCATTTAATGATTGATGATGAAAATTCGTATGAAGCTTGTGTATAGAGTATAGATTACTAGAAAAATGCTAAAAAAAATTATAAATGCAAGATTGTTGAGAATTGAAGGAAAGTAGGGTTTAGGGGCCGGTGTATTGTTCTCTGGTCATTCGTAGATTATGTCAACGTTGCTTAGCCGAGTGATTTGAGGCTTTGGAGGAAGCTAAGAGGTGGTGTCGGCAAGCTATGGATGAAGTTGAAACAGCTCTGGTGGTCGTGATCGCAAGCACGAGACGATTTTCTGAATTGGGTTTGTGGTACAGTTCGACTTTACAGTCGAAATTTGGATCCATGATTTTGGAGCTGATCTGGGTTTGGATTTCAGGTGAGGGAGTGGTTTGTGATTTGTTGGCGGTGACGCGTGGTGGTGGCGCGGCGGTGGACCGCCGTACACGTGCACGGCGGTGAGGAAGGGCCTGGATATTTTCATTTATATGAAACGCGAGAGAGTTTGCGTGTTTACTTCGAGTCGTTTCTGAGTCGTGCTTTGAACGCGCGCGTGTGTGTTAATTTGTTTCAGCAGTTTAAAACTTAAGCTTTAAAAAAAAAATAGAAACTGGAGAGAACAGGGAAGAAGATAAGGGGAAGCAGGAGTTTGACGCGAGAGATGAATTGGATTGACTCGAGTACTACACGAGTTGAGCACGGTGTATGATTTGGGTTTTCAATGCCTGGAATTTTGTTAAGTATGTTAACTGAAATTTAAGTTAAAGTTTTATAAGCTAGTATAAATCAGGTTATTAATGTTTACAAGCAGAAATGTAAAAATTTATGGAAAACAAGAATGAGTTATTATTTAAAATCAAAGTTAATTATGTATGTAATACATTTTATAATTGCTATTTAATAAATAGTCAAAGTATAATCAAAATTTGTAATTAAAGATTTTAATAATCTTGTTGGTAACTAAAATTTTAATTCATTATTGATAGTTAATAAATTAACAAATCATAGTTAACAGATTAAATAATTAATTAATGATTAAACAATTAAGTTGATTAATAATTAATGTTTAATTAAATAATAATAGTTAATTGTGTAATTGAGTTTTATAAATCAATAATGAAGGTATTGATTAGTAACTAAGAATTAATTCATGAATTAAGTGGATAATTAATAAGTAATTAATAAATTGAAATAAGTTAATTAATCATAATTGATTAAGCAAGAATAAAATATAACTTACTCTTGAATATGCAATTAAGTTTAAAAACAAATCAAACATGTTGATATGAATTAATGACTCTATTTGATTGCCTCTGATGTTTATTTATTTCTGTGATGTTCTGGATAATCTAGATATGTCTGTGATGATTGTGTAGGATTTATCTGTATTAAATTGCTATATGTTATCTGATGTTATTTATCTGTATTTAATTGCTATATGAAATCAATTGTTAAATTTAAACTGTTAAGTTAATTAGACAACTTGGACTTTAAAATGGCCTTTGGATTTCGATGAGACCGGGATCGGATATCAATTGATATTCCGAAAACCACATCGATCCAAATTAAACATTAGGTCGTGTAATCTCAAGTGAAGATCGAGATGGTGTTTTCAGAATGCAAGGGTTATCGTCGTTAACTCTGAGGGTGATTCCAAAATGAGTGTAACGAGATAATGCCTTCGGTTTCGTTCGAACCCGGAACGAACTTGTATGGATTGAATGCTTTCAGCACATCGTCAGGCGGACGATGAGCATTCTAAGTGATATGTTCTATAAAGGTAAACGAAGCCTCAAGCCTCATCAACCGGGAATGGCTAAAACAGGGGATGTGCAGCAAGGTTAGGTGGGTCATGCCCAAGCAGGACGAGGTATACCCCTGTCTAGATGTCCCTTTTTTTCGGCTGTGTGGGCGGTTGGTCTGCAGCCAACTGCGGGGTTATCTTGTTCGGGACTGTTCAGTAAGGAATGGTTCCGGCCTTGTGTTGCAGGGGAGTTAGGGTGGCTCCTCGGTACTGTGATCTAGACCACTTACCGTGACGGGCGGTACCCCAGTAGCCCTGCCATTGTATGGGATCCAATTTCCAATAAGCGCCGTACGTTTTGATTGTGCCCAACTATGTTGAAATGTGAGATGTAAGCATTTCAGCTATTTCTGTATTTTACTTGAAAACCCTAGACACTATTATAATATCATTGGATTTCCTATAAAATGTTTTGGTTAGCGTAAGGTAAAAACTTACCCGTATTTATTTGTGGGGAGTCTTACGTGATACCTTTATTTTAAATGTTTTCAAAGTTAAACAACTTTAACCCGTTTACTCATACCAGACCCATGTCTGACCCGGAGTTTGTATTTTGTTTTTCATAAACTCTCGGGTACCCACAGTTTTTACGGGTAGCCAAGGGATTCAGGTTAGCTTTGACGAATTCTGGAGGAGTTGGAGCAGAAGACCAGACGTAGGTAGCTATCTATATAGTTCCGCTGTGTTAGTTAGTTCATGATATTTGAGATGTATGTCCTGACTGATATGCATGTGATAGTCATGTTGTATGAAATTGTATAACTCTGATGTATATAACTATGTAATAGTTATGTTGATATATTATATTTTATTCCATTCCGCTGTGAGATTCTGATTCTTTCTTTCTTTTCTATTTCTACCCCTTTCTTTCTTATTTATGACACGTCTTCCTAGGGGTAGGAAGCCGGGTCGTCACAATTCTTTTGCAATGCAACAACCAATACTCCACTTCGATAGCATCCTCTACTCCCATAAACAGCTTTCCACCTAAACTGTTGTAGTCTCTACTCAAATCAGCATAATTATTCCTAATATTACCAGCAACTCTAGTAGCAGCACCCACTTGCATCAAATTAGCAAGAAAATTATACATCATCCCCGCATCTATCGTCGGATTACCAACACCACATTGGCTTCCACGTGTTGATTAGCGTTATCCAGTCGACCTTGGTTCTTTCAGGTATTAGGTCGAGCATTTCTTTCATTTTTGGTGCTTCCTCCACCTAGATTTACTTTACTATTTCCTGCTTCCACATCTTCTTTCTCGTAAATCTGTATGCGAGCCTTAATAGATGTAGAAGAACGATCTAAAAAAGGGGAATTGTGTACTTATATATAAACCTACAAACACACACACACACACACACACACACATATCAAATACAAGCTCGTGTTAACATAAACCCCGATTATATTTTTGATTCATTGGATTATGCTTTGAAAATCTTTTTAGGTTTAAATTGCTTAAATTTTCATAAACCTATGGCCTGAAACCAACTTGTAACATCCCCTTCTTGAAGGCTCAAAACTAACGGCTATGGATGATGCAATCATCCATAATTATTAATCCTCGGCGATCAAATACGGTAATGTTAGATAAATTGTTGTACCAAAAATACATGGATATGGAAAAAGTTTAAAAATCTCAAAACAACATTCACATTCCATATCAAAAACCCATATCGACATTCTTTACATAATCCCACAACGTTGATCATTTTTAGAAAAATATAACTATTAAAATATACATCTAGAGTGACAAATGAAGATACCCCATTGGTGATTAGAGTATATAATAGGCAATAAACAACCTTTCCATAACAAAACAATACAACGGAATCATATGGGAGAGAACTCAAATAACTACATGCCTTACGCACGTCTTTGGAAGCTTATTCATCCTAAGGGGTACGTGAAAACCTAAAATCTCAAGCTACTTAATATTAATTGAGTTCCTGAGAGTTTAAGGGAAAAGCATAAACTTCGATTCAAACATAAAGTCTGGTATGAATAATAATCTACCATCTAAAATTATTTAGATACCCAGCGAGACCACGCCACTTAACGAAACGGGTTTCCCCTCGCTAGTACCTTAAAAACCTTTATAAACAATTTATTGCTCCTGCATCCATAATGGTTAACTCAATTCAAAACATTATTATACGATGATATGCAAAACAACTGTGTCAATTCTGGATTACTCATCCCCGTTTATTAAGACTATATATCATATTTAAAGTTTCTAGGATTACTATTAACCTAATAGTTTTCATGGGCTAACTAATAACCAATTAAACGTCTATGGACTCCTTGTCCAATTATATTATTTTCATGGGATCACTATGAACTTATTGGTAACTCCAATATTGTCTCTTTTATCCTAGTTTTCATTGGCTGACTAGGAACCCATTTACTAACTGTCAATATCTTTCTTTTACTTTAGTTTTCATGGGCTAACCAAGAACCTATTGACTATCTACCAACATTCCATTGTCTTATTCGGATATAGTTTTCATGGGCTAACTATGAACATGTCTAACTACCAAATTCAATTATATATAGTTTTCATGGGATAACTATGAACCTATTGGCCTTTGCCAATATCATTTTTCTTACACAGTTTTCATGGGCTTACTATGATCCTATTGGCCCTAAATTTATATTCACTACTGGATCAACCTAACTGGTTATTCCGCCTTTTCCCAAAATACTATTTTGGGTTCATTACAAAGTGAATATATACATATATTAAGAAGCAAACAATATAGCTTGGTTAATTCTTTTAACCCATTAAGACATCTTCAAAAATTCCATTTCATAATACTTAGTTTATTAATATGTCATGGTTTTTCTTTTAAATGAGATTAGGTTATTTGTTTTGAAAACTTTACTTTCGAAATGTTCGAAACCTTGCTTTCGACCTCACTGGATAGCCTCCTTCGAAAGCATATATCTCTTTTTAAATTATTAGACTCATGCCTTTTAAAACACTTTTTGATGCAGGCCAACCTGATGAAGCATTAAGTCGCGGGCACCATATGTCATTGGGACGACCTAACAAGGCCTTAACTCGCCACGACCTAAGGAGTTGGAAAATGCAAAGGGGGATAGCGAAGTGCGTCACACAAGGCCACAAACTCTAGGTCGCGAGCGGCCTAACGACTTACGAGTTAACAAGCTAAGTCATGCATTGGAGGGGGTTTACGGTGAGAAGGAACAGCGACTTAAGATAAGTCGCTCAAGCTATTGATTCTTAGGTCGCTACACTATATGATGCTATGCCATGAATATTAGGTCGCGAACGACCTTCCTAAGTCGCTCAAGTTGATTGCCGTTATGTTGATAGGTCGCTCCAGACGAAGACCGCATAAAGACCTTTAGGTCGCTTATCAGTAAGTCACTTGTATATAAGTCGTAGGTCGCGGCCTCCTGTGTTGTATGCTGTTGTGTTGTACATATAGGTCGTAACTCGTATGTTTTTAGGTCACGTGGATGTGTTGTGTTGTATATATGGATATGTCATTGATTTTAGGTCGTTGCTTTGTAAAGTTGCATGTTGTATTTGTTATGTCATTTAAGGTTGAGTCGCTTCATGTTGTTAAGTCGTGATGGCTTAGGTCGTTAATGACCCAAGTTAGGTCGGTCGTGTATTAGTGTTAGGTCGCGTGCGACCTAGTGTGTGTTGTAAGGTCGTGAAAGACCTAGTGCTGGGTGTTGTATAAGCCTATAAATACGCGTGTTGTGTTATTGTAAAACTAGGTTGATTTTGGAATAAACTCTTGTTTTGTTAGCTTTGTGCTTTCATTAAATTGGTAGTTGAGTGTGATCTCCTATCTCCACTTTCGACATTCGAGTGCGCTCGAATCTTCAATCGTTGAAGCCAATTCGCAGAATCAAGTGCGCTTGATCAACGCTTGAAGAATTGCAGATCTCTCTTCACGGTATCTTGCGCGATCAACGTGTCATAGATAGCTAGAATTCGGTATCTTCAGATCAACGAATTTGGGCCTTGCAGTATTTTCAATCCACCGATTGCCATTTTCACCATTTCATTTAATTTCCGTATTTCCGCTGCGTCAGTTTGGTATCGGAGCCTGACTTAGCCAATCATAGCTAAGTCGAGTCTTGGAGCCAAGGAGTTTGAAGTGTGTTCGAGCCGAGCTAGTGGGTAGCCGTGCATTGTTGAAGTTTTTGAAGTTTGCATTTGTATTTGTTAAATTATTTGTGAGTGTGTAATCATGCCGCCGAGAAGAGCTAACCACCATCAGAATATTGAAGTGTTGTATAGAAGAGAAGAAGCCGATCAAATGAAACAACGCATGCATGAAAAGTTTGATGAAGGAATTGGTCGATTAGAGAGAATGATGCTTGAAATGAATCAAAGTAGAAGAAGGGTTTCACCTGAATTGAGCCATGGGGGAAGTAGAATTTCACCACATTCAGATCGGGAGAGAAGAGAAGATCATGATCGTAGAAGTGTTGGCAATCGTAATAGGAATGTTGATCAGCGAAATCAGCGAGATGTGGATGGTCGTGATCGGAGGAATGTAGATCGAAGGGATGTTGCAGGTAGAAGTGGTGGTAGTAGAGATGTTGGTGGACGTGATCGACATCGATATACATTAGACTTTGATGAGGAATTTGATGGTGATAGAGGAAGTGTTCATTACCGAGATCGAGATCAATTACGACGTCAGTATCGGGATATAGATGATGATTGACGTTGGGAATCGGGGATGAAGATGGAAATTCATGAATTCAAGGGTGGAATGGTTGCAGAAGAATTCTTGGACTGGTTGTCTAATGTTGAAGAGATATTTAATTTCAAAGAGGTTCCGGAAAATCGTCGAGTGAAGTTGGTTGCTATTAGGTTGAGGGGGAGAGCTATGGCATGGTGGCAGCAAACCAAACTTACACGAGAACGGATGGGGAAGTCGAAGATTGAATCATGGGAGAAGATGAATAAACTGATGAAAGCTACATTTTTACCTTACAATTATCAATCACTCATGTATCAGAGGTTGCAGAATCTGAGACAAGGGACGAAGACTGTTAATGATTATGCTGATGAATTTTACCAACCGATTGCTCGAAATGACATTATGGAGACAGAGGAACAATTGACTGCTAGGTTTGTTGGAGGGTTGAGGATGCAGATTGAAGATATGGTGAATATGTTTGATCCTAGATCTGTAGCAGAAGCACATCAGAAAGCGTTGGCTTGGGAGAAGCAGGGAAGACGAGGAGGTGGTGTGTTTACAAGTTTCGATATTCAGAACAAAGGTGCTAGTGGGAGTTCCAATGTTTCTAAAGCCGTCAGTAAACCAGTTGTGAATGAAGTTGCGAAGGAAAAGATTAACAACAGTTTCAAATGTTATAATTGCCAGGAAGTGGGTCACAAGAGCAATGAATGTCCAAAGCCAAAGAAGATAATTATGATTGCTGAAGCTGAAGGTGAGAATGATGATGAAGGTTATTCTAGTCCAGCTGAGGAGGATGAACAGGATATTGCGTAAGGAGATGAAGGATGTAATCTAATGATGAGGATATCTTGTTTAACACCGAAGCAGGAAGAAGAAGCTAGTTGGTTGAGGAGTAATATCTTTCAGTTGACATGCACTATTCTGGGGAAGGTTTGTAAATTTGTGACTGACGCAAGAAGTTGTGACAATATTATTTCTACTAAAGCTGTGATAAAGTTGAAGTTGAAAACGGAGAAGCATCCAAATCCTTACAAGTTAGCATGGTTGAGGAAAGGAGGAGAAGTGAAGGTGGACAGGCGAGTACATGTTCCATTTTCTATTGGAAAGAAGTACAAAGATGAGATTTGGTGTGATGTTGTGGAAATGAATGTTTGCCACTTGCTTTTGGGAAGACCATGGCAGTATGATCGAGAAGTGCAGCATAACGGTCGGACCAATAGCTACAGCTTTATGTTTGAAGGTGTTAAGATCATTTTAGTTCCAAAGAAGAGACAACAAGGAGAAAGCAAATCAGAAGAGATTGAGGAGCTGAAGACTTTGTTGACTTTGAAAGAATTTGTTGAAGAAGTAGAAGAGAGTCCAGAGGTGTTTTTGTTGATTGGACGTGAAGCTAATGAATCTGTTGAAATTCGTGAAGAAGTAAAACCAGTTTTGGACGAGTTTAAAGATGTGTTTCCTTAAGAGTTGCCAACGGAGTTACCACCGTTGAGGGATATTCAACACCAGATTGATCTTGTGCCAGGGGCAGTATTACCACACAGACAATATTACAGGATGAGTCCTAAGGAGCATGAAGAACTGAGAAGGCAGGTGGATGAGTTGTTAGAACATGGGCGTGTTCAGGAGAGCTTGAGTCATTGTGCAGTGCTAGCTTTATTGGTGCCAAAGAAGGATGGTTCGTGGAGGATGTGTACGAACAGTCGGGCTCTAAACAAGATCACTGTAAGATATAGATTTTCTATGCCAAGGTTCGATGATTTGATTGATCAGTTAAGTGGGGCTGTTGTGTTTTCGAAGATTGACTTGAAGAGTGGATACCATCATATTCGTATTAGACCGGGTAATGAGTGGAAGACTGCTTTCAAAACCAGGGAAATTTATACGAATGGTTGGTTATGCCATTTGGTTTATCAAACGCTCCGAGTACTTTTATGAGAGTTATGAACCAGATTTTCAGACCATTCACTGGGAAGTTCGTGGTAGTTTACTTTGATGATATTTTGTCTATAGTGGGAGTATGGAAGAGCATGTCCGGCATTTGCGTGAAGTACTGTTGATTCTACGATGGGAGAAATTTTATGCTGCAACAAAAAAGTGTGTGTTTATGACGCACAATGTTTTGTTTTTGGGATATGTTCTGTCGAAGGAAGGTATTCAAGTGGATGAAAATAAAGTGGAAGCTGTCAGGAGTTGGCCACAGCCAAAGACAATTACTGAAGTGAGGAGTTTTCATGGATTGGTATCTTTCTATCGAAGATTCATTCCACATTTTAGTAGTGTGATGACACCTGTAACTGATTGCATAAAAGGAAAGAAGTTTGCATGGTCAGAGGAAGCAGGGGTTGCTTTTGAAAATATCAAATCACTATTGACGACAGCACCAATTCTGGTATTACCGGATTTTCAGTTATTGTTTGAATTACACACCGATGCTTCGAAAGTTGGGATTGGTGGAGTTTTGAGTCAGAAGGGAAGACCAGTTGCTTATTTCAATGAGAAGTCGTTTGGAGCTAAGTTGAGATATAGCACTTATGATGTTGAGTTTTACGCAATTGTTCAAGCAATGAAGCACTGGAAACATTATCTGGTTCAGAAGGAGTCTGTTCTCTATACGGATCATGAAGCTTTGAAGCATTTGCAAGTACATGATAAAATTTCAGCTAGGCACGCTTCATGGGTCGCATATCTACAGCAGTTTACTTTTTTTGTAAAGCACAAATCAGGGGTGACGAATCGTGTAGCTGATGCTTTGAGCAGAAGGAATCATTTGTTGACGACAATGAAGGTTGAAGTGACAGGATTTGAACTATTGCCAGAGTTGTTTGAAGAAGATCCTTACTTTACAAAGATTGTTGAAGAAGTCAAGGATGGGAGTACTGATGAGTTTGTATTGATGGATGGATTCTTATTCAAAGGGAATCAATTGTGCATACCAGAAGGAAGCTTACGAATGAAGATTGTAAAGGAGTTACATGAAGAGGGTCATGTTGGATGGGATCGCACATTGCAGTTGATTTCTCAGTCTTACTATTGGCCGTCGATGAGAAGGGAAGTTGAAAGATTTGTGCGTATATGTCATATTTGTCAAGTTTCGAAAGGAACAGCTACAAATGCGGGGTTGTATATGCCTTTACCTGTTCCTACAAAACCATGGGTGGACATTAGCATGGATTTCGTGTTGGGTTTGCCGAGGACACAATGGGGAAATGACTCGATATATGTTGTGGTGGATCGTTTCTCGAAGATGGTACATTTTGTTGCTTGTAAGAAGACAGCAGATGCAGTTAATGTGGCACAACTGTTCTTTAAAGAGATCTATCGTTTACATGGGTTACCAGAATCAATAGTTTCAGACAGGGATACCAGATTTCTGAGTCATTTCTGGATAAGTTTGTGGAAGATGGTGGGAACAAAGTTGAAATTTAGTAGCGCTTATCATCCAAACAGATGGACAAACCGAGGTCGTGAACAGATCGCTGGGAAATTTATTACGGTGTCTTGTGAAAGATAATCTGAAGGGTTGGGATGTAAAGTTATGTCAAGTAGAGTTTGCTCATAATCATGCAGTGAATCGTAGTACAGGATTCAGTCCATTTCAGATTGTATATTCGAGCTTACCAAATGGGCCGTTGGATTTAGTGATAGTGCCACAACCGAAGGGGCCAGTTAAGCGGGTTGTTGATTTTGTTGATGGGTAAACAGAATGCCATAGAATCGTTCAGGAACGATTGGAAAAGACGAATGAGAAGTATAAACAATCTGCGGATCTGAAGCGAAGAAGTGTTGAATTTAATGAAGGAGATTTAGTATATGCTGTATTATCGAAGGATCGTTTTCCAGTAGGAGCATATAATAAACTTAAAGCTCGAAAAATTGGTCTTGTAAAGATTGTGAAACGGATCAATGAAAATGTGTATAGGTTGAAGCTGCCGGAGGATATGTACACTTCTGACGTGTTTAATGTTAAACACCTTATACCTTATTATGGAGATGAACAATCCAATGTGGAAGAACTTTTAAATTCGAGAACGAATTTTTCCGAACCAGGAGAGGATGATGCAGGCCAACCTGATGAAGCATTAAGTCGCGAGCACCATATGTCGTTGGGACGACCTAACAAGGCCTTAACTCGTCCATGACCTAAGGAGTTGGAAAATGCAAAGGGGGATAGCGAAGCGCGTCACACAAGGCCACAAACTCTAGGTCGCAAGCGACCTAACGACTTACGAGTTAATAAGCTAAGTCATGTATTAGAGGGGGTTTGCGGTGAGAAGGAACAGCGACTTAAGATAAGTCGCTCAAACTATTGATTCTTAGGTCGCTACACTATATGATGCTATGCCATGAATATTAGGTCGCGAACGACTTTCCTAAGTCGCTCAAGTTGATTGCCGTTATGTTGATAGGTCGCTCCAGACGAAGACCGCATAAAGACCTTTAGGTCGCTTATCAGTAAGTCGCTTGTATATAAGTCGTAGGTCGCGGCCTCCTGTGTTGTATGCTGTTGTGTTGTACATATAGGTCGTAACTCGTATGTTTTTAGGTCGTGTGGATGTGTTGTGTTGTATATATGGATATGTCGTTGATTTTAGGTCGTTGCTTTGTAAAGTCGCATGTTGTATTTGTTATGTCATTTAAGGTTTAGTCGCTTCATGTTGTTAAGTCGTGATGGCTTAGGTCGTTAATGACCCAAGTTAGGTCGGTCGTGTATTAGTGTTAGGTCGCGTGCGACCTAGTGTGTGTTGTAAGGTCGTGAACGACCTAGTGCTGGGTGTTGTATAAGCCTATAAATAGGCGTGTTGTGTCATTGTAAAACTAGGTTGATTTTGGAATAAACTCTTGTTTTGTTAGCTTTGTGCTTTCATTAAATTGGTAGTTGAGTGTGATCTCCTATCTCCACTTTCGACATTCGAGTGCGCTCGAATCTTCGATCGTTGAAGCCAATTCGCGGAATCAAGTGCGCTTGATCAACGCTCGAAGAATTGCAGATCTCTCTTCACGATATCGTGCGCGATCAATGTGTCAGAGAGAGCTAGAATTCAGTATCTTCGGATCAACGAATTTGGGCCTTGCAGTATTTTCAATCCACTGATTGCTATTTTCACCGTTTCATTTAATTTCCGTATTTCCGCCGCGTCACTTTTAAATCCTTCTTTCGAAACCTTTCGAATATAATAAGGTGTTACTTATTAATTATTATAATCATGACTTCGAAACCATTGAAAGTATCTCTTCCTAAAGTATGGACAGTCCCCCTTTCGACATCGTTGGATTTACCTTTTTAAATATCAATTGCACGAAAGGAAATATAAATGTAAGTATCTCTTTCGAAACCATTCTTTTCTAAAATAAAAATGTTGGGGAATTTATGATGGTTTCAGAACCGTCCCTTTCGATAAAGTCAAAAGCATATATCTTAAAATACTGAAGGATAAGTTCGAAACCCTTTGTGAAGCCATTGCCTTCGAAACCTGTAACCCTTTTGAAAGCATTTGGGAAGTAGCTTAATATATGTTTAAAACAACATTACCTTTAAATAACATTGATGACTTCAATACACTTGAAAGGAAAAAGAATCGACGGTAGGGCTTCGACTGTGTCGAAAACCCCTTCTTTCAAAAACATTTATTTATAATTAAAGGAACTCCTTCGAAAGCCTAAACAACATGGCAACCCCTTCGAAAGCCATTATAAAACTCCTTCCAAAATCGCGGGTATCGATTGAGTTGAAAGCTTAGTAAAATAAAGGAAGATGCTTGACTTTTTAAAACAAACTAAGGTATCATCTCCATCAGAAGCATGCTTTCAATACCATACCTTCCGTCTTTCTCCAACCCACTATGTACCCCCTAGATGATAACCTGTATGTTGGTTAAGGCTTAGTGAGGTTTCGCCTTTTTCAAAGTCGAAAGGTAAAGGGCAAAAGCTATCCTTAATAAAGGCAGAACCTGTTTTTCGGGTTAGATGTCAGATTAAGCAACTTATATCAACTAATATTCCTATGTGTAAACTTCTTATTGGTTGCCTTAACTTTTCCCTTGCTTTTCAAAATTAATTGCCTTATTATTTTGGATAAGTATCAGGCTTAAAATTTTACAAATAAAACCTTCCATTGCAAGTATAAATAAATCATATAGATCCTTTTTTGAAAATAATTTAATTTGTATATCAAATCGCTTAAGAAAAATCTCCAAAAATCATAGAAATTTACTTTGATCGTGTTATATAACATATCATAATTTCAGACCCAAATTCTCAACATATTTTCTAAAATAAATTCATAAACCCAACATGTTATATTTTCATTAAAATATTCATAAAAAACTTGGAAAATTATCAAACATAAAATTCAATTCCAAAATTATGTTTGCATGACATATAACTTTCCGTGAAAATTAAACATTATTATTACACAGTTTTTGATCAAAAACCCTATGAACCACCATATAAAAAATCTTGTCTAAATATAAACAAACCCAATTCAAGCATATCATCATCAAACATCATATATTCAGCAAATAGAGGTGGAAATCATTATTCACCTTAATCTGATAAGGAAAGTATGACCAAGATGAGTTTGATTCCCCTCTTTAATTCTCTAACTTTTTCCTTGAATTTCCTTTTGTTTTCCTCTCTAATAATGGCCGACCTTATCCTCTTAAGCTTATATTTTTCTTTTTGTGAAAAAGTCATGATGAATGTATGTGGCCTAAGAGGTAAATATATATATATATATACATATGTGGGTAGAGGTTAAGGGTTGGTAATACCTATTATACCCATATTTCATTGAATTTAGCATATAAATCATTCTTTAGAAGCATGGCCACTTGAATTTATTTAAATCTCTATCCCTTTATCACTTAACATTCACATTATTCTATTTAATTTATCTATTTAAATATTCTGAATAATTTTATTTTAAAAATAGGGATGTTACAAAAATACTAACCATTGGTTGACTTGGTCCTACCAGACAAAATAAACAAATAATCTAACAACTGTTAGACAAACTCTGGACGGTCTGTCCTTAACTTACTTCTCCAAAGGTCACCTGATCCTAATGATTTTTCGGGCTCAACAATAACCTAACCTTCTCCTTGGTATATGTTCCTTTCTGTTTGTAACAATCTGTAACATCCCGAAATTTTCGACCCTGAAAATTTGACACTAAAACGTTCACTGTAGAAGTGTTGTGCAATCGAACGCCGAAAATTCCAGATTATTTAAGGTAAAGAAGGAAAGAGGTAGAAGAAGATAAAAAGAAAACACAAAATCTTACATTCGCAGCGGATCGAAATATAATATCAAATAATAGCATTTATACAAAGAAAAACTGTATCTGCCAATTTATATACAATACATCAGAGTACACTCATTCACAAATAAACTGGACAGTTGTAACAACTTGTCCCAGACTACTATCAATACAGCCTCAAATACACAGCAGAATATACTCCATATGTTCCTGCCATCCAGCTTGCCTCCTGAGCTCTGGAACGTCCTAACCTGAAAATCTGTAATACACGGTCCGACCCGAGCATTACATTAAAGTAACACCTAAGTCAGGTTGGAAACCAGCATGAGTAAACCCAATAATTGAATACTAAGTTATAAAACTTATTTGAATACCAGGGCAACTCCCACCTCACTACGAGTTCTTATCTTACTAAAGCAAACACTTATTTCACAAATCAACATCTAAGTACCGTAACTTAGTATTAATGGTCCAGTTACTTGATTTATTCCATTCCAGTCTATTTAATTCCAAAATCAAATCTATAAAGAATTATTGCAGATTAATAATCGAAGTGGTTCTGGATATTGCTAATATCCGACTCTGGTCTCTTCGTATCCAATGCCATCTTTAATCCAAGTTGTTTAAGTGAATACAATTCAATTTTAAATATAGGATTCAATTTACATAGCAATTCATCACCAATAAATAACCCATATTATCACAGTTCAACCCAAACATATCATATCACAGAACATCACAATTTATCAGACTAGAGTCATTAATCCAAACATTCAATACAACTTAATCATCCATAAGTAAGATTAATTTGTCACCCAATCTAATCAATTTAATTAACAATAAATAAATTAATTATCCTTAAATCATGCTTAATTAACATTACTTAAACCATTTAATTATTTATTGAAATTAATTGATTATTCTTTAATCATTTAATCATTCACATAATTAATTAACCTTTAATTACTTTCATTAATTAATGATCCTTTAATTACTTACATTAATTAATTATCCTTTAATTAATTTCATTAAGTAATTATCCTTTAATTACATTAATTTATTATCCTATAATTACTTAAGTTAATTAATTGACCTTTAATTACTTAAGCCCTTAATTAATCTAAGATAAACCATTATCTTAATTAATTGCTTAATTATGCTTGAAATTTATTATTGACATACAAAATTACTTGAGACTTTTTATTAATTAAAAGCTTAAAAACATTTATTTTCTTAGCCAACAACTTGGGGATTTATCAAATTAATTCAATTAATATATAATTATTCAAATCAAAACAACGTAAATTCAAAAATACTTGACTTTTTAATTTATATTTGAAACTTGTTTTGAAAAACTTAATACATACTTTTACTTTGAAAACTTGCTTATTATATTTTTTAAAAACTTGATAACTTACATTTTCAAAATACCTTTAAAAGCACTCGGCCCAAAGCCCAAAACCCGTTCCACTACACTACTCCCCTCTCTCTCATTCCAAAAAAAGACTGCTAATCTGCTCGTGCATGGCCCGAGCCTGTCCCGAAGCATCGTTCTTCTCCAATCCTTCTTTCTTGCTCCTCTACTCAACTGCTAACTACTCGAGTCCATCGTGATCAAAACCCGTGTCAAACCCCATCTCGACCAGATCCTCTCTCCTTCTACTTCTCCCCTACTCAACACTTCAAGACCTACAGCTAACAACTGAAACCCAAAAACACGCGTGCATGTGCACACCTCATTGGAGCTTCTCCGACCAATGTCTCTACCACCATCAAATCGCTGATGACCCCTATGTCCACTTCAGCCACCCAGAAGCCTATAAAGGTCCACAAACCGAAAATCGAGCGAAAAACGAAGTCCACCAGTATGAAACAATTACCAAAATGACTTGCACCTCCCATCTCCAACTACTGGAGAACACATCATTACGCCTAGACCTTCGCCTCGCTTCCGTCTTCCTTTTCCCTTAGGTGCGCAGCTCCGTCGTTTCCCCTATATCTCACCATTGCTCAAAATCCGACGCCTATTCGATCCTCTTCTAAAACCCTTGATCCACCTCGACTAGTCAATCCAACAAATAGAAAGGTCAAACAGCAATTGTCCCGAGTTGCCCACCCCTACGGCTACCTCCTGGACGAAAATCGAACTTCACCATTAATGGCTTCGCCAGGATTCGATGAAAACAAGCTTTCTGTTCATCTCGCAAATTCTACCCAAATACTCACCTAAAAATATTGATATTATTTTTAAAAATCATAGTTTTAAAGAAAAAATCAGATTATATAGGTGAAAATTGAAATTAAAATAATCGATTTTCTTATACATTTCCTTCTTTAATGTAATATCTTTAATTCCAAATAATTACCTAATGATTCTATTAGCAAACATTTTTAAAATTTGTATTACATCATTACAAACAATTTTCTTATAGACATCATATGCTATAATTACTTATATAGAGAGATATGACTTTTTGAAGGTTATTTGAGGTCTGTTAACCATGAACAGAAGTCAGAGCATAAACATACAGAATGCATATCTATATACACAGCAGTCTCAACTGACGCACCCAAGAAACATTCATTTCATTCATGCAAAACATTTTGAATCAATACCACCATCTATTATCACATGCATAAAAAATCAAGAAGACTTGGCTTTAAAAAGCAAATGTTTACGCACTTTTATATTGTTGAACAAAGGAGCCTATTTTCCGGAATTTGACTATTGACTGAAGCTTGATTTTGATCTGCTACTTGTTTTGCTTGATTTAGTTGAGTTGATCCGAGTCCGGCCTAGCTTTAACTTAAAAACTTGGTGAAGTTGTTGTTTGGGTTTCTTAGATTTTAGTTTGATAAACTGAAGGATAAACAAAAAGAAAGGAGGAGTAGAGATAAGAGTATATAGCATGTACTCTAATATTATTAATATATTTCAAATTTAAAGAAACCAATGACACTTGTCTATGCATGCTACTTCTAGCTCACAAATGTCAAAGCCAAAAATTTAATTTTTTCTAATATTTTATTAATTTATGTTTTATGTTAATACCTTTTATATATGCAACTTATATATATTTCATGTATATTTTAAAGAAAATATATTAACCTTTACTAAATCCTATTTTAAACTTAAACTATTATATATTTTGAATTAATAAATATTATCTTTAGTGTTTTAGAAATATAAAATTTAACTTCAACTAGCTTTTGAAAATTATTACATTGAATTCAAATCCATGCTTTCAAATCACAATATATATACATACATAAATACACACACACACACGCTTGTAGATGTATACTCTTAAAATTTTCAACATTATAGAGTTTGCATATATCTATTTATATATTTGTTAATTTACCATGAAATTTGCCATTTCCATATATTTAAAATTTAAAATTTATTATAATTACAAATCCATTTATATACATCCAGATATTTAAGTATCAGAACACTATTTATTCAACTTATAATCAGTGTTTTAATAGTTAAAATCCGTTAGTTACCAATTAGCAAATGTCCAAAAATCCGGGTTACCACATTCCTCCCCCCTTTAGAACTTTTCGTCCTCGAAAAGGAATGAAGCCAGAATTTTAATTACAATGCTTATCATTAGTTAAATTATTCTTTAAACATTTTTAACCCTTATTTCTTTTTATTTAAAATTTTGAAGCACTCTAAAAATCTACATAATATTATCAAAATAGTTTTTATAAAAATACTTTTTATAACTCGATGTCTCAACAAGACCATCCTTGTTCTCATAAAGATTCGGTCATACGTCATTCAGGTGTAGGACTGAAAATCTTCAAGTACTTGGTAACCCCGTTTTCAACACCCGGTGAAAATATTTGGAAAATATTTTTGAAATTATAGATAATGTTTTTGAAAATATAGAAAACATTTTTGCTGAGAATACTTTGGAAATCATCACCCCCTCCATGGTCGCTGTTAACCCAATGGTTACGTTGCCATCCCATCAAAATCCATAGAAAACTGTAGGCACTACGCACCCCCCGATTACACTATGGAACCTGCCATAGATCACAACTACACCCGGGGTTACATCGCCATCACGACAAAAACCCATGTAACTGTAGGCATCAGCGCCGTCGAATTTCACTGCTAAATGAAACTTCACCTCTCCCACATAGATCGCAGACTACATCAGTCGAGTCCAAAAGTAGCTTGTAGGCACTCACTACCACATGACTTTTGCTATGTCTTCATAGATCGCAGTCTACCGATGTTACGTTGCCCTCCTAGCGAAATCAAACGTAGAACGTAGGCACTCACTGCCTCGACTTCCATTACGGTTCGCAGTAGATCGCAGTGACATCGAGTTATACTGTCGTCACAGCATAACCCAAATGTCTCTGTAGGCATCAGCGCCCTCGACTTTCGCTACTCACACACAAACCTTTGTTTTGTCCAGACTTCCTCCCAGGATCAAATTTAGAGCCTTTCTTAGGGTTCAAGGTAGAACCACCCCGTGGATCTCCTATGAAGTTCATTTCATGGGAGCGCCTTTTTCCCCAGAGCCAATCTCTAAACATTTTATACTATACACATATAGTATCTTTCAAATCATACTCTTTATGATTCACACAAAAATCTTCTTTTCACAAAATCAATATCTCAAATCGATAGTTCCAAACTTGGCTTTCCAAATTCTCAAAATTGATTTTTTCCAAAATCAAAAGCCTTTCCAAAATCCATAGGTTCCAAAACCATTTTCCAGAATCATTCTCATAAAATCATTTATTTGTATATATATATATAAATAATCTTGAAAAAAATCTTTAGATCACTTCATACTTATATAAATTCCTTTTTTATACTTCAAATCTTTTCAAAAATCTTTTCTTCTGGCTATAGATTCAACAAGGGGAAGTTTATCATATGTAACAAATATATATATAACTTTAGTTAGGACAAATTAAATATTCAAGTTCAATTTCCTTTATAAAGTTATCTACCATATCACTTACTTTTCATAAAGTGAATATCAATGATAAAGATATCCAACTTTCACTTTTATTTATATATATTTCTCAAAATATACTTTTCCTTTAAAAAATCATTTTTCATTTCTTTCAAAATTTCAATATCTATTACATTTAAGCACGTACGATGTACATATACCATCCGTACGCAATATCAAATCTAATCTCTCACTCGATCACAATATTTTACTTCCAAACTAGTATCATCCACCCGACTTCCTAATGCAGACTCAGATCTGGTTTCTTGATCGAAAACCTTCATTCTCCTTGCATAGCCATAACTATGATAGAGAATTTTTAGAACCAATCAAAAATCCATATACAGGGTTAGCCATCGAAAATCGAGTGAAAAATCCCAACTCAGATTGATATGCTATCTCGAAATTCTGTGTTCAAATTCTGGATCAAATCGTTATATGAATAGAATAACATACATACATCCTACGTATTTGTCCACATTGATTTATTAGGCAAATCAATTCTCTTTTTATTCACCGACATTTGATTTCTATTCACTTATTCATAATCGCCTCAATTTCCATTTGGGTTATCGGTTCAATTCTTATCTCAGATGGGTATTTAATCATAAACAGTTTGCACTCTGACCAGCTTGAAATTAGAAAATAGCTTGAAAAGTTTAAAATAGATATGTAGTTGCAAAATAGTCATTAGTTGTAAAATAGTTGTAAATAGTTAAGTAGTAATAAAATTATTGTAAAATAGTTATATAGTTGTAGAATGGTTAAATAATTGCAAAATAGTTGTAAAATAGTACTTAGTTTATAAATATTTGTAAAGTTGTTGTGAAATAGTCAAATAGTTCCAAAAATAGTTATAAAATAAGTATAAGACAGATTGGGTTTTAAAAATGAATGATTGTATAGTAAATAGCTAGGAAAAATAGTTCTAAGAAAGTTTCTTTTAAAACAATTTATTTTGAAAATATTCCAGAGCCAAACTGTTCAACTTCCCAATCTCATATTTCAATCAATCTTCAATTTCCAATCTCATTAAATTGATTCATTTTCAATTCAATTTAAATTAACTTCAATTCGTACCCCAAATTCAAATCAATTTCCACTTGAGTTTACTTATTTAGCTTTGATTTCAATTCCAATTAATTCAAAACAAATTTCAATTTGAACTAATTCCAATTCCAATCTTAACTTTTAAACCATCTCGAATTATATAAATTCGAGTTAATTTTTCCAAAATGTTGATTTAATCCCATAAATCAAATTTACCTTTACTTAACTTATTCTAGTAAGAGTTCAAAACTTTTTAAATAATTTAATCTTTAGAATCCAATTTATTACCCAATTTTAACTTCTAACTTTGAACCTAGTTCTTAACAATTTTAATTTGCAAGTTTATTTTTTTAACACTTAAATCTTAAGTTCAAAGTGATTACATTCCTATAATTTTCTATTTTATTTCTAAAAATAGAAATTATTTAAAAAAATTCAAATTAAAGTTTTATTTCCATTTAATTTCAGTAATGGATATATATTATCTCAATCTACTTCTTAATCATTTAAACAATCCAATTCTCAGTTTACAGATTATTAATAGCAACAGGATGATAGCAGGATATGTCATAGTAATAAATCATCTATATAAATTATAACATCCATCAATAGCATCCATTACCAATTTTCTAAACTCAAACTTGTTTTGAGATCACACATAACTCGCACTCAAACCGACCCATTTAACTTCCGTAAGTTAAATCTCAATTTCATGTTGAAATTTCCAATTCAGGTTGTTTGTTCTAAACTTATTTAACTTCCCTTAAGTAAAATTCAATTCACTTAATCCAATCAACCTTACTAAACTTGAATTCTCCATTTCAAATTTTAAACTTGTTATCAATATCCCTTCTCACTTATAAGCTCAAAAACTTATCACATTTCAGGGAAAATTCAAAACTCAGCACCTAGTGTTTACTTCCAATCAACTTGTTATTATGTATATCCCACATATATACGTATTCATTTCTTTTGCACCCCAAAACATATTTTAAATTTTAATCCATTCTTGGTTTTTAGCTCAAAACATATTTCTTTTTAAAATTTAAAACAATTCTTGTTTTAAGATAAGATTCCTACATTTAAAAATATTATTTATTATATATTTTAACACTTTAAAACAATTTAAATTTTCCGGACTTAGATTTTGAAATTTGACAATTTAAATCCTTTTCAATTTACATGTCATACTTATTTAAATGTTACTTTCTTAAAACATTTCATTTTTCTTTATCATTAGTTATCATTAGAAAACAAACATCCCATTATTAGATACCATAACTATTCTATGATAATAACCAAGATTATCATATTTGGAAACCAATTCACTATATATTATCTCCTAATATTGGAAAATTAAAATCAGGTAACTTAATTCAGCATTCTAAAAACACTTCTACAAATTTCAAGATTTTATTCTCTGGGTTGAATCCCTTTCAAGCTTATCATATCCATTTAGTTCATATTATCTAATTTCAATAAATATATTACCATTTAAATTCTTATGATCTAACTCAATTTCTATAGCCAACAACCAATTATCTTAATGTATAATAATTAGAAAAATTATTGCTTTATATATATATATATATCAAAATATAAGCTTATATAAAAATCATTTTTAAAACCAATTTTAAAAATCATTATATAAGACAGTAACAAGTACGCTCTCATATATATATATATATATATATATATATATATATATATATATATCACGCTCAACTCATTCTAGGGTACTACTGACCCTATCCTTAATGAGTAAACCCACTAGAGCCAAGGTTCTCGCTTAGCCTTCAGCTCTTATACCAAAATGTAACATCCCGTAATTTTCGACCCCAAAAATTCAACACTAATACGTTCACTTTAGAAGTGCCAAGCAATCGAACGCTGGAAATTCCAAACTGTTTAAGGTAAAGCAGGAAAGAGGTAGAAGAAGAACATAAAACAAAACACAGAATCTCGCATTCGCAGCGGATCAAAATATAATATCAAATAATAGCATTTATAGAAAGAAAAACTGTATTTGTCAATTTATATACAATACATCAGAGTACAATCATTCAAAAATAAACTGGACAGTGTAACAACTTGTCCCAGACTACTATCAATACAATCTCAAATACACAGCGGAATATACTCCATACGGTCCTTTCCTCCAGCTTGCCTCTCGAGCTCTAGAATGTCCTAACCCAAAAATCTATAATACTCGGTCTGACCCAAGCATTACATTAAATTAACACCAGAGTCAGGGTGGAAACCAGCGTGAGTAAACCCAATAATTGAATACTAAGTTATAAAACTTATTTGAATACCAGCGTAACTCGTACCTCGCTACGAGTTCTTATCTTACTAAAGCCAACACTTATTTCACAAATCAACATCTAAGTACCGTAACTTAGTCTTAATGGTCTAGTACATAATTTATTCCATTCCAGTCTATTTGATTCCAAAATCAAATCTGTAAAGAACTATTGCAGATTACTAATCGAAGTGGTTTCGGATATTGCTAATATCCGACTCCGGTCTCTTCGAATTCAATGCCATCTTTAATCCAAGTTGTTTAAGTGAATACAATTAAATTTTAAATACAGGATGTCAATTTACACAGCAATTCATCACCAATAAATAACCCACATTATCACAGTTCAACCCAAACATATCATATCACATCACAAAACATCACAATTTATCAGACTAGAGTCATTAATCCAAACATTCAATACAACATCATCATCCATAAGCAAGATTAATTAATTATCCTTAAATCCTGCTTAATTAACATTGCTTAAACCATTTAATTAATTACTGAAATTAATTGATTATTCTTTAATCATTTAATCATTCACATAATTAATTAACCTTTAATTACTTTCATTAATTAATTACAAATCATAGTTAAACCCATGTAGTTTGCATTCTACCAATATTATAGCTCAGCTAAACGTATAATTTTTGGACATTAATAGTACACACATCTAGTTATTTGCTCACTGTGTCAAGCTTATATGGGGCTGTGAGACTCACGTGTAACATTTGTGCTCCATAATAACAATCGAAAATTTTGAACGTCAGAGTTTGTGCAAACTTTGCTAAGTGGCACAATAGTGAATGCAAAAATACACGCTTATTAATCGTCCGAATGAAGTCCAATTCTGAGCTTTCTTTGCATGTATTTTTGTCCCTTCGTCGACACTTCATAACAAAGATGTTATGTTCTGTTAATGTTACCACTTTATTTAGGACGGTTTTGACATATGCAATGCACACGTGTACACAAAAATAGATATAAGATGTTATGTTCTGTTAAATATCAACACTTTATTTACGACGGTTTTGACATATGCATTATACACGAGTGTACACAAAAGTAGATATGAAAATACATACAAATATGAAATAAGATTTTGAATATATTTATCACACTTTCTATACGTGGTACAGGGGGTATTATCGTTGTCAGTGAAGATATTATTGATAGAGTCAACGGTGCACCCTTGTGCACCCTTAAGGACAAGTATATAATTTGATTATATAACTGAACCCTTATAATGAATTTTAACTGAAATAAATTAATTTTTTTGTTATATTTTTTGTTAACGATATTGTTATATTAGAATATTGGTAAAGTTTAAATACATAAAATATAAACATTGGCAGAATTGGAGGTATAGCCTAGGGGCAAATATATAATTTTGTTATCTAATTCTAATTCTGTAACGATCATTCTGTAACGATCTCGTTCAAAATAAAATATATTTTTGGTTTTTTTCTACTATAGTTTTTGTTATATTACGATAGAAGTAATGAATAATAAATATAAAATATATAGTAAAAAATCCTTAGGAGTACTGTTTTATCAACCGTGGTTATCAATTATGTAATTTATTGTAAATTATTAACTTTGTAATGAAATCTCATTCGAAATAACGAGTGTTTCTCTTTTTAATTACTTAAGTTCTTAATTAATCTAAGACAAACCATTATCTTAATTAATTACTTAATTATCATTATTAAAATCTTATTTAAATTAAATGCTTGAAATTTATTATTGACATACAAAATTACTTTAGACCTTTGATTAATTAAAATCTTAAAAACGTTTACTTTCTTGACCAATAACTTAGGGATTTATCAAATTAATTCACCTAATATATAATTATTTAGATCAAAACAACTTAAATTCAAAAATACTTGACTTTTTAATTTATATTTGAAACTTGTTTTGAAAAACTTAACACATACTTTCACTTTGAAAACTTGCTTATTTTTTTTTTTTTTTTAAAACTTGATAGCTTCCATTTTCAAAATACCTTTAAAAGCACTCGGCCCAAAGCCCAAAAACCGATTCACAACACTACTCCCCTCTCTCATTCCAAAAAAAAGACTGCTAATCTGCTCGTGCACGACCAGAGCCTGTCCCGAAGCGTCCTTCTTCTCTAATCCTTCTTTCTTGCTCCTCTACTCAACTGCTAACCACTCGAGTCAAACCCCATCTTGACCCGATCCTCTCTCCTTCTACTTCTCCCCTACTTAACACTTCAATTCCTACAGCTAACAACTCATACCCAAAAACATGCGTGCATGTGCACAACTCGTAGGAGCATCTTCAACCAATGTCGTTACCACCAGCAAGTCGTTAATGACCCTTATGTCCACTTCAGCCACCCAGAAGCCAACAAAGGTCCATGAATCAAATATCGAATGAAAACGAAGCCTACCAGTATGAAACAATTACCAAAACACCTCGCACCTCCCATCTCCGACCACCAGAGAACAAGTCATTATGCCTAGACTGTCGCCTCGCTTCCATCTTCCCTTTCCCCCTGGTGCACCGCCCCCTCATTTCCCCTTAATCTCATTATTGCTCAAAATCCAATGCCCAATCGATCCTCTTCCAAAACCCTAGATCCACCTTGACCGGTCAATCTAACAAATAGAAAAATCAAATAGTATTTTTCCTTAGCTACCCTCCCGTAGCTACCTCCTGGCCGAAAATCGACCTTCACCATTAATTAGTTTGCCAGGATTCGACGAAAACAAGCTTTTTGTTCATCTTACAAATTCTACGCAAATACTCACCTAAAAATCTTGATGTTATTTTTTAAAATCATGGTTTTAAAGAACAAATCAAATTATATAGGTGAAAATTAAATTAAAATAACCGATCTACTGATATATTTCCTTTTTTACTGTAATATCTTTATTTCTAGATAATTACCTAATGGTTCTATTAGCAAACATTTTTAAAATTTGTATTACATCATTACAAACAATTTTCTTATAAACATCATATTCCATAATTACTTAGATGGAGAGATATGACTTTTTGAAAGTTATTTGAGGTCTCTTAACCATGAGCAGAAGTCAGAGCATAAACACACAGACATGCATATCTATATACACAACAACCCCAACTACACACCCGGGCAACATTCATTTCATTCATGCAAAACATTTTGAATCAATACCACCATCTATTATCACATGCACAGAAAATCAAGAAGGCTTGGATTTAAAAAGCAAATGTTTACTCACTTTTATATTGTTGAACAGAGGAGTCTATTTTTTGGAACTTGACTGTTGACTGAAGCTTGATTTTGATCTGCTACTTGTTTTGTTTGATTTAGTTGAGTTGATCCGAGTCTAGCCTTGCTTTAGTTTGAAAACTTAGTGAAGTTGTTGTTTGGGTTTCTCAGATTTTAGTTTGATAAATTGAAGGATGAAGAAAAAGAAAGGAGGAGTAGGGATAATAGTATATAGCCTATACTCTAATATTATTAATATATTTCAAATTAATAGAAACCAATGACACTTGTCTATGCATGCTACTTCTAGCTCACAAATGTCAAAGCCAAAAATTTAAAGTTTTCTTATATTTTATTAAATTATGTTTTATGTTTGATACCTTTTATATATACAACCTATATATATATTTCCTGCATATTTTAAAGAAAATATATTAATCTTTACTAAATCCTATTTTAAACTTAAACTATTATATATTTTAAATTAATAAATATTGTCTTTAGTGTTTTAGAAATATAAAATTTAACTTCAACTAGCTTCTGAAAATTATTACATTGAATTCAAATCCATGCTTTCAAATCACAATACATATATATATACATATATATATATACATACTTGTACACTTGTAGATGTATACACTTAAAATTTTCAACATTATAGAGTTTGCATATATCTATTTATATATTTGTTAATTTACCATGAAATTTACCATTTCCTGATATTTAAAATTCAAAATTTGTTATAGTTTCAAATCCATTTATATACATCCAGATATTTAATTATCCAAACACTATTTGTTCAACGTATAAATATGTGTTTTAATAGTTATAATCCGTTGATTACCAATTATCAGATGTCCAAAAATCCAACTTATCACACTATCATTTAAGTCTTACTTGTGACTAAGCCCTGCAAGCTGGAATTTTGGACAAAATTAGCATGAGGCTGAAGCTAATGTATAGAGTGCGACCTTATACGTATCCTATCTAGTATATAAATATCTCAATCATTTGACTTACAGTTAACTACCCATTAAATTTTCCTTAAAAATCTTTTCCTGATGATTTAATCCCCTTAGATCATAATTAAACAAGGAAAACGTATTATAACTTTACTCAAACCTCTTTGCTATGATATATAGTTTGCTCAAAACATTGTTGATGAAAACATTCGAACCCTTTTGTAACATTCCCATTTTTTTTATCAAATTGAAATTGGAAATAAATTCAATTTTTGGAATTAAATTTTGGATTAATCTAGTATTTTCCAAAATTTAAAAGATATTTGTTTGTTTATTAATATAAATGAATGTAAATATGATTTTCAAATAGAATTTCTAATTGGAAATTCTGAAATAAATATTTTGAATAATATTTTAATTACAAATTTAATTGTGAATTTATTTGAAGATTTGAATAAATATATCAAAAGATTGTAAATAAAATTAATTCATTGAAATCAAATGGATTATAAATAGAACTTGATTTTTAATTTAAGTGAAATAAAATTTAAAGGGAATATAAAGATATATTTATAAAAAGGTATTTGATTTTAATTCATTTATAAGTAATTTTGAACTTGAATTTAAGATGTAAAAATTAGTTTTGAATATAAAATTAAATTTGATAAAAGAATTTAAAACACATTTTCTTTAAAAATGAATAAATATAGTTTAATATCTTAAGTTTAAAAATATAAATATATTGAAAATAAAAATTGTACTTACTAACATATAAATATTATAAGTAATATATATATATATATATATATATATATTAATTTCAAACCATTTTTCTTTAATTTGTATAAGTATTAAATGATTGTTTTTAACATTTAAACCCATAATTAGTGTAAATTGGAATTAAACCATTTTAAAATAGGATTCCTTATATAAGTTGTAAATTAAAAATATGATAGGATTTAAAAACATAACATGATTTGTAAAATAAAATGAAGCATGGATTTAAAACTAAAATTTAAAATTAATTAAAATTAAGGACTTAAACATAAATAAGATTGTATTAACAAGTGTTAACACAAGTGTACAAGTGTAAGTTTATTTTAAACAAGTGGCATTCAAATTTATTTTCTTTTAAATTAAAATGTAAAAAACATACAAAAGAGTAGATATCAAAATTCTTCTTTCATATTCAAATCTGAAATATAAAAAAAGAAAACCAGATTCAAAAGTAAATTCAACAGCAAATTTAAAACAAGAACGGATCAAAGAAAGCAAGTTGAAAACCTGGGAAAATAGACAAAACAGAGAAGAAAATCAAACAAGGAATCGAAATAAAAAGTAAAGTTTGAACAGCTTCAAGTATTAAGAGATTTCAACTGAGTTTAAGGTTAGGCAAGCTAATCAAAACCAAAGCATTTCAAAATCTGGAAAAACAATTGAAAATTTGCAGGAAAAATTAGAAATCGGGAAGAAAAATGAAAACCTGGAAATCAAATGCAGTTTTACCTGGAAACAATTAAAGGAAGAGTCAAGTTCAAGGCAACAGGTTGATATCTGTTTTAATTGCAGGAGGTTCCCTTGTTATATAACAAGAAATTCATACTGAAGATCCAAACTTAAAAGAATTTAAGGTAGCAAAAGGAAAAAAAGCTGGTTCCAGGCCCAAATCTTTTCAAATTCCAGGCTCAAACACTTTGTTCTCTGTCAGAATTTCCAAGCAAGCAAACTTCTTTGACTTGATCTTTAAATTGATATAATGATTTATGTTCGCATGTTGATAAATTTGGGGATGATAAGCATGCATGTCTGTTTTATAGGCATAGCTCTTTTCTTGATAAAAAAAATCAAGTTTTTACATTCTCTTATAAGTTGAGAATTTCAAACAAAAACATGTTGTTTAAACTCAAGATTAAGATTTAGAAATATGTTTGAGTACCATAGGTTTGCAAATTATCTGTAAAATTTAGGAAGACAGTGAGCAAACCTTTCAAAATTAAAACTTTAAACCATATACATTTTGATGATTGAAGTTGCTATGAAAATATCTTTGTATGGCTGCATGTATATGTGTCTATATATATACATATGTATATAGATGGATGTGTAAGTATCTGTATATATGCATGCTCATGTCTGGGTATTCACAGTTTCAAAGAACAAAGTCTATATCTACCTAAATAAACATTACTGGGTTATGATTCTTGAATAAAAAAAATTGTAATGGTGTAGTGTTATTTTTAAAAATAAAAAAAAGGAGAAATATTGAGAAATCCATCTGGAAATTAAAATTATAGTAAAATAAATCAAACACTTAAAAATTTGATATTCACAAATTTTTGTTTTGAATTCATAACCTGATTCAAGTTGCGAAAAGATGAATTTTAATGATAGTTTTAGGATTTTTAGCTTTGGAAATCATTGGGATTTTAGGGTTGAACGGAATTGTGAAAAACATTGATTTCTGACGATCAATAGGGAATCAAACTTCGGGGTTCATGCCGGGGGAGGATTGGAAGGTGATGAGTATAGGAAAATAAGTAGTGGAATTTATAACGGATCGTGGCAGTGGCATGGTGGGTTTGTAGGTTTTAAGAATGGGTTCGACTCGTTGAAGTTTGGAGATGGAATTTGCCAGAATCGTTGCACCGAGTTCATTCGCACCTAGGGGAGAAGTTTTGTCGGTGAGTGGCAAAGCGGTGGGCACAGCGGCATGGTCGCATAAAATCGATGATGATCAGACGAGGGGAAGTTTTTTGTTCGAGTTAGGTTCCAACATTCAACAACTGGCTCGATTTTGATTTCGATCGAGATAGGCGGGGCTGGGTGGTCGTGAAGCTTGGAAGGGTTGTCGATGACTTGGCGATGTGGTCAGGATTGATCGGAGGAGCTCCGATTGGCCGTGCACGTGAATGCATATCACTGTGTATCAGTGGTGATTTTGTTTTGGGGAAGAAGCAATATCTCGGGTGAATACTCGAGAAAATTTCGCGTTGCCTTGGGTCATTGCTCGAGTGAATTGTGTTATGCTGGAACAGTTAGAAAAAAAACTTAGGTTTGTGGAAATTTTTTTTGTACTCGGGTTGATTTTCAGGAAACCCGAAGTTGTGCTCGAGTTTTCCTGTGTTTGGCTCTCAGGTTAAACAAAGATTTGATTTTTCAGAAATGGATTAAGTTGTACAAATTTAAAGTTAAAAAAATGGTAAAAACAAATTTTAGTGTCAACAAAGAACATAAATGTTTAACGATTTAAATTAAGAACTTATTTCAAGTTTCAATTATTTTAGAATGTCTTAGAATCTTAAATTAATGTTTTAATTAAGAGATAATTTAAGTTAAATGTTGAAGTTAATTAACATTAAAGTTTTATAATTAATAATAATTTGCTTTCAAAGTTTGAAGAAGATTTTTAAATGTTAATTAAGATAAATTATTATTATTGATTGTTTAAAAAGGGTAATTAAAATTTGTTAATTAATTGAAAATTATAATTAACTAGGTGATTAGAGATTGATTAATTTGAAATTAAAGATCGGTTTGTTAATAATTAAGTGTTTGATTAATTTGAAATTAAGAATTGTAAACTATTAACTATCATCAGAATTGTAAACTATTGACTATTGATTAATTGTTTAATTCTTCTGAGTCACCTTACCTTAAATTGAAAACGATTGACTATCATCAGATGTTGTCTATTGAATCAATATTTCTGTTTCTGATTGTGATACTATGTGATGTGAACTGTCTTGTGCTGTACTGTGAGTTATGATTTGTTTCTGTATGTCTGTGTAAACTCCTTTGCCCGTAAAACGACACTTGAATTTCGATGCAACAGAGAGTCGGATTCCAGTTATCCGAAACCCACATCGAATTGTAATGATGTATCTTTGTGATTGATAAATTTATCTTATCTGTGAAAATGTGAATGAAGATAAGCGTTATGGGTTATACCGCTTGTCGATGTTGATATATCTGTGATGATTGATGTGGTGCACTATTGTGTAAAACCCCTGGAGTACACTTGTACACACACAAGTATGGATTGCACGTGGAAATCGGTTAAGTCACAGGTATTTGAATTTTTAAAATAGTCGAATTTGAATTTTTGAATTCAAATAGTTTTGGAAACGGATTGGGTTTAAAGGGAAAGGCTTTCGAAACAAGTGTTTAAAAATGTAAGTTATTTTGAATAACTTAATAAAGATTAGAAATTTGAATAATTTGATTTGAATTGGAATTCAATAAAATTGAATTCTACATTCAGTATTTATGATTTAAAGAGAATTATACAAGTTATATGGGTTTTAAACCATATTTTTTTAGTGTGTCTTAGGAATTTGAATTAACCCAAAGGTTTTTTTACTTGTGTAAATGAAATTTGATTTTCTCGAAATAAAATTATTGTTTCCAAATGATAAAAGCTTTCACATAAGAAAGGAATTTCTAATTTGTATTAAGGAATTTCAAGTTTGAATTGAAATAGTTTTCCAAGTTATGGATGAATATTTGGAAACTAGTTTTTGAAAGCTATAAGTTAAATCTTGATTTAAAGATTTAACAAGTTAATCCAATTGAAATGGAAAATGTTTTGAAATCCATGAATGGATCTTTGTGAATGGGGGAACTTTGTGATTTAAATCTTTCGTTTAAAAGATTAAAAGTATGGAAATTGTTTAAACCGTTGAAGGTTGTTGAAATAAATCTTTTTGCTCAAAAGATTGGAAATGGTAATTTTTTTTAACCATTTAAATGAAAGGTTTTGAGCTTTAAGCTGTGATTTACTGAGACCCCAGTATCCATATGTTTTTAAATATTGTGCTCACTATTTAGTTTAGCCGGGAGAGGAACTTTGTGTCATATAACCCATTCTGAATAGTGATACGACGTTATGGGTAGCAATTGAAGACCGGTGGTGAAGACCGGATACTTTCGAAAACGAAGGGGTTTCTTGTCTAATGTCTCTGCATCGGCTGATCCCCGGTATAGAGATTCGAGCACCCATTGTGATGGGAAGTCCGGTCGTGATTAGGAATTATCCGGATTTGCAAGGACTTCTTTGGAAGTGCCTTCGGTTCTGTTCGAACCCGGAACAGACTTGTATGGATTGTGTGTCTGACGTTACACCTTGAGATGTAAAACCGGTTTCCATCCAATACATTTCTGTTTGGTGGCGGAGATTTATTCTTTTAGCTTAACACCCTTCTCTGAGACGTACGAGCTCAGAGGTTATGTAGTTGATGATTACTAGTGATACATTCCCAATTTGGTAATGTGGCATACGAAGTGCTGCTGATCATTTGTTGATTGAAGCATGGCTTTCGTGTAAACCGTAGCTTTGTGGACGAAACTTCGTCGAACCTCACAACCTGGAATGGTCGAAACAGGAAGGATGCAGCAAGGTTATTTGGGGGTAGCGCCCCCTGAGGGTGTGTTCATTTCCTTCTGGATAGAGGTGGTATCATGGTATGGAGCCCAGATACTTAACCTATGTGGTTGCTGCAAATTTATTACTTTGTGGTTGTTGGTGAATCCCGGGATAAATGTTGGTTACGACCAGGGGATGACATACTCGTGACAGTAGTTACCTAGTAACAGAGGTAACCCGGCCTTGTGTTGGCAGAGATCCGATTTGGTTCTCGGGGCATCCCTCCAGAGGCGTACCCATGTGGCCCAGGAAGTTCCTTAGCCTGACTATTTGTTGGAAATCCAAAGAAACAACACGAGCCCTTTACGATTGCAATCGTATAACCTGCCTCCTCAGGAGGTAGCTATAGCAGGCATAATATAATGGTACCTATGCTGGCTAAGATTAATATTATACTTTCAAAATGTTTTCCACTATGCACTAATAATAATAATATCAAAAGATTTCGCGTATCAAGCATGTTTAACTATCATAAGGAGAAATCTCCCCTATGTGTGCGATTGCATTGTGTATGTGCCGGGAGGCCTTATGGTAGTTTCATTTTCCAAAAAGCATTTCGGATTTCAAATTTAAAATCTATTGTTTGTTTTAAAGATAAAACTGTTTTTGTTTGCTCATACCAGTCCCATGACTGACCCGGAGTTTATTGTTCCTTTCCTAAACTCTAGGTGCCCACAATTTACCACACGGGCAGTCTAGAGTTGGGTTTTTCAGATAGTAGATATAGAATCGATTCCGTAGCTTTCGGCTTTCTCTTTGGTATTCTTCGGAGACTTTGGATATTGGAGTCTTTGGATTCACAGAGGAGACTTGCTTATCTTAGTGAAAGTTGATGGGGGTTCGAGCGAATGGCTTGGAGTTTTTGCATTGGTGCTTTGGAATTAAAGTCGTTGTTGCTGTTGAAGTTATCTCTTAGCTATTTGTTTTCCGCTGTAGCATTGTTTCTTGTGTCTCTAATATTTATTCATATTGTATCACTGTTGTATCAAAGGTTATATATCAATGATATTCATTTCTTTTCTTTCCGCCGTGTTGTTATACTTAATTGTGTTATAAGCACTGTTATACTTAATTGTGTTATAAGCACCGACACGATTCGAATTTCAACAATTGAATCTGCGGTATTCAAGTACAAGTGGAGTACGAATGTCGATTTTCGAACGCTGAAATTTGGACCGTTACAATTTTGGTATCAGAGCTGAAGGTTGAAACTTTATCTCAAGAGTATAACACATTAAGTAACTCATTAGAGATAGGGTGAAGTATACCCTAGAATGAGTAATCCCTAAGATATCCATTCGAATGCCTCAGTAAATTCTCTTACTATCCACTGATAGTGGGTATGAGTGCAAGAAGGGGACGAGATAGGGGACAGGGAAGTACCACTACAAATGGTCAATACTCTGTAATAGCGAAAACAATATTTCTCTATCAATTTCCTTTGATTCGTCTTTTCAATTCTTTGATGATTCCTGGCAGCTCCAGGAAGAAGCTTTGATATATTTGCTTGGGACACAAACTTCAGATGGGTCAGAATTGTTTGTTTGGATGAATTGTTTGCTTTGGTTATTATGGTTGATAGGTATATTTTGGTTGTTTAAACTAGAAGATTTGGATTTCATCCATATATCTGTTTATTATATTGGGTCCCGTATATATTCTACGAGGGGTTAGTTATCCTTAGAACTAATCAATACCCCTGTGTACTCGTAGATCTGATGACCCGAGTATCTTGATTCGTTCTTGTATCCATTATTGATATTCCGATTTGGTAAGCCAAATGCAGAATAGATACCCAGCTTAATTTGAAAACTGTCTCTCTATCTTTGTCTATCCATTCTTTGTTATCTCCCTACTTACAAATTTCGAGGACGAAATTTTCTGGGGGGGAATCTGTAACATTCCTGTTTTTTTATCAAATTGAAATTGGAAATAAATTTAATTTTTGGAATTAAATTTTGGATTAATCTGGTATTTTCCAAAATTTAATTGATATTTGATTGTTTATTAATATAAATGAATGTAAATATGATTTTTAAATAGAATTTCTAATTAGAAATTTTGAAATAAATATTTTGAATAATATATTAATTACAAATTTAATTGTGAATTTATTTGAAGATTTGAATAAATATATCAAAAGATTGTAAATAAAATTAATTGATTGAAATCAAATGGATTATAAATAGAATTTGATTTTTAATTTAAGATAAATAAATGATAAAGGGAATATTAAGATATATTTATAAAATGGTATTTGATTTTTATTCATTTATATGTATAAATTGATTTTTATATTAAATTTTGAATCTGAATTTAAGATGTAAAAATTAGTTTTGAATATAAAATTAAATTTGATAAAAGAATTTAAAACACCTTTTCTTTAAAAATAAACAAATATAGTTTAATATCTTACGTTTAAAAATATAAATATATTGAAAATAAAAATTGTACTTACTAACTTATAAATATTTATAAGTAATATATATATATATACACACACATTAATTTCAAACCATTTTTCTTTAATTTGTGTAAGTATTAAATGATTGTTTTTAACATTTAAACCCATGATTAGTATAAATTGGAATTAAACCATTTTAAAATAGGATTCCTAATATAAGTTGTAAATTAAAAATTAGATAGGATTTAAAAACATAACAGGATTTGTAAAATAAAATAAAGCAAGGATTTAAAACTAAAATTTAAAATTAATTAAAATTAAGGACTTAAACATAAATAAGATTGTATTAACAAGTGTTAACACAAGTGTACAAATGTAAGTTTATTTTAAACAAGTGGTATTCAAATTTATTTTCTTTTAAATTAAAATGTAAATAACATACGAAAGAGTAGATATCAAAATTCTTCTTTCATATTCAAATCTGAAATATATAAAAAACAAACCAGATTCAAAAGTAAATTCAACATCAAATTTGAAACATGAACAGATCAAAGAAAGCAAGATGAAAACTTGGGAAAATAGACAAAACAGATAAGAAAATCAAACAATAAATCAAAATAAAGAGTAAAGTTTGAACAGCTTCAAGTATTCAGAGATTTCAACTAAGTTTAAGGTCAGGCAAGCTAATCAAAACCAAAGCATTTTAAAATCTGGAAAAACAATTGAAGGTTTGCAGGAAAAATTAAAAATCTGGAAGAAAAATGAAACCTGAAAATCAAATGCAGTTTTCCCTGGAAACAATTAAAGGAAGAGTCAAGTTCAAGGCAACAGATTGATTTCTGTTTCAATTGCAAGAGGTTCCCTTGTTATATAACAAGAAATTCATACTGAAGATTCAAACTTAGAAGAATTTAAGGTAGCAAAAGGAAAAAAAAGCTGGTTCGAGGCCCAAATCTTTTCAAATTCCAGGCTCAAACACTTTGTTCTCTGTCAAAATTTCCAAGTGAGCAAACTTCTTTGACTTGATCTTTAAATTGATATAATGATTTATGTTTGCATGTTGATAAATTTGGGGATGATAAGCATGCATGTCTGTTTTGCAGAGGCATAGCTCTGTTCTTGATAAAAAAAATCAAGTTTTTACATTCTCTTATAAGTTGAGAATTTCAAACAAAAACATGTTGTTTAAACTCAAGATTAAGACTTAGAAATACGTTTGAGTACCATATGTTTGCAAATTATTTGTAAAATTTAGGAAGACAATGAGCAAACCTTTCAAAATTAAAACTTTAAATCATATACATTTTGGTGATTGAAGTGGCTATGAAAATATCTTTGTATGGCTGCATGTATATGTGTCTATATATATACATATGTATATAGATGGATGTGTAAGTGTCTGTATATATGCCTGCTCATGTCTGGGTATTCACAGTTTCAAAGAACATAATCTATATCTACCTAAATAAACATTACTGGGTTATGATTCTTGAATAAAACAACTGCAATGTTGTAGTGTTATTTTTAAAAATAAAAACAAGGAGAAATATTCAAAAATCCATCTGGAAATTAAAATTATAGTAAAATAAATCAAACACTTAAAAATTTGATGTTCACAAATTTTTGTTTTGAATTCATAACCTGATTCAAGTTGCGAAAAGATGAATTTGGATGATAGTTTTAGCTTTTTTAGCTTTGGAAATCATTGGGATTTTAGAGTTGAACGGAATTGTGAAAATCATCGATTTCTGACGATCAATAGGGAATCGAACTTCGGGGTTCATGCCGGAGGAGGATTGGAAGGTGATGTTATAGGAAAATTAGTAGTGGAATTTATAATGGATCGTGGCAGTGGCATGGTGGGTTTGTAGGGTTTAAGAATGGGTTAGACTCGTTGAAGTTTGGAGCTGGAATTCGCCAGAATCTTTGCACCGAGTTCAATCGCACCCAAGGGAGAAGTTTCGTGGGTGAGTGGCAAAGCGGTGGGCACGTCGGCATGGTCGCGTAAAATCGGTGATGATCAGACGAGGGGAAGTTTTGCTGTTCGAATTGGGTTCCAACGTTCATCAAGTGGCTCGATTTTGATTTCGATCGAGATAGGCGGGGCTGGGTGGTCGTGAAGCTTGGAAGGGTTGCCGTTGACTTTGCGATGTGGTCAGGGTTGATCGGAGGAGCTCCGATTGGCCGTGCACGTGAATGCATATCACTGTGTATCAGTGGTGATTTTGTTTTGGGGAAGAAGTAATGTCTCGGGTGAATACCCGAGAAAATTTCGCGTTGCCTCGGGTCATTGCTTGAGTGAATTGTGTTATGCTGGAACAGTTAGGAAAAAACTTAGGTTTGTGGGAAAAAATTTTCTACTCGGGTTGATTTTCAGGAAACCCGAAGTTGTGCTCGAGTTTTCCTGTGTTTGGCTCGGGTTAAACAAAGATTTGATTTTTCAGAAATGGATTAAGTTGTACAAATTTAAAGTTAAAAAAAATGGTAAAAACAAATTTTAGTGTCAACAAAGAACATAAATGTTTAACGATTTAAATTAAGAACTTATTTCAAGTTTCAATTATTTTAGAATGTCTTAGAATCTTAAATTAATGTTTTAATTAAGAGATAATTTAAGTTAAATGTTGAAGTTAATTAACATTAAAGTTTTATAATTAATAATAATTTGCTTTCAAAGTTTGAAGAAGATTTTTAAATGTTAATTAAGATAAATTATTATTATTATTGATTGTTTAAAAAGGGTAATTAAAATTGGTTAGTTAATTGAAAATTGTAATTAACTAGATGATTAGAGATTGATTAATTTGAAATTAAAGATTGGTTAGTTAATAATTAAGTGTTTGATTAATTTGAAATTAGGAATTGTAAACTAGATAATTAAAAATAGAAAATTAGTAGTTAATTGAGTTAATTGATTAAAGAATAATCAATTAAAAATTTAATTTATGCATCATTAAGAATAGTTAATCATTGATTTAGATAAATCAATAAAAATAGTTATGTGGTAAATTCTTTTGAGTCACCTCACCTTAAATTGGAAATGATTGACTATCATCAGATGTTGTCTATTGAATTGATATTTCCGTTTCTGATTGTGATACTATGTGATGTGAACTGCCTTGTGCTGTACTGTGAGTTATGATTTGTTTCTGTATGTCTGTGAAAACTCCTTTGCCCGTAAAATGACACTTGAATTTCGATGCAGCAGGGAGTCGGATTTCAGTTGGTTATCTGAAACCCACATCGAATTGTAATGATGAATCTTTTTGATTGATAAATTTATCTTATCTGTGAAACTGTGAATGAAGATAAGCGTTATGGGTTATACCGCTTGTCGATATTGATATATCTGTGATGATTGATGTGGTGCACTATTTTATAAAACCCCTGGACTACACTTGTACACACACAAAAATGGATTACACGTGGAAATCGGTTAAGTCACAGATATTTGAATTTTTAAAATAGTTGAATTTGAATTTTTGAATTCAAATAGTTTTGGAAACGGATTGGGTTTAAAGCGAAAGGCTTTCGAAACAAGTGTTTAAAAATGTAAGTTATTTTGAATAACTTAATAAAGATTAGAAATTTGAATAATTTGATTTAAATTGGAATTCAATATCTGAAATTGAATTCTATATTCAGTATTTATGATTTAAAGAGAATTATACAAGTTATTGGGTTTTAAACCATTTTTTTTGTGTGTCTTAGGAATTTGAATTAACCCAAAGATTTTTTAACTTGTATAAATGAAATTTGATTTTCTCGAAATAAAACTGTTGTTTCCAAATGATAAAAGCTTTCACATAAGAAAGGAATTTCTAATTTGTATTAAGGGATTTCAAGTTTGAATTGAAATAGTTTCCCAAGTTATGGATGAATATTTGGAAACGAGTTTTTGAAAGCTATAAGTTAAATCTTGATTTAAAGATTTAACGAGTTAATCCAATTGAAATGGAAATTGTTTTTAAATCCATGAATGGATCTCTGTGAACGGGGGAACTTTGTGAATTAAATCTTTCGTTTAAAAGATTAAAAGTGTGGAAATTATTTAAACCATTGGAGGTTGTTGAAATAAATCTTTTTGCTCAAAAGATTGAAAATGGTAATTTGTTTTAACCATTTGAATGAAAGGTTTTGAGCTTTAAGCTTTGATTTAACTGAGACCCCAATATCCATATGTTTTTAAATATTGCGCTCACTATTCGGTTTAGCCAGGAGAGGACCTTTGCGTCATATAACCCATTCCGAATAGTGATACGATGTTATGGATAGCAATTGAAGACTAGTGGTGAAGACCGGATACTTTCGAAAACGAATGGGTTTCTTGTCGAATGTCTTTGCATCGGCTGATCCCCGGTATAGATATTCGAGCACCCATTATGATGGGAAGTCCGGACGTGATTAGGAATTATCCGGATTTGCAAGGACTTCTTTGGAAGTGCCTTCGGTTCTGTTCGAACCCGGAACAAACTTGTATGGATTGTGTGTCTGGCGTTACACCTTGAGATGTAAAACCGGTTTCCATCAAATACATTTCTGTTTGGTGGCGGAGATTTATTCTCTTAGCTTAACACCCTTCTCTGAGACGTACGAGCTCAGAGGTTATGTAGTTGATGATTACTAGTGATACATTCCCAATTTGGTAATGTGGCATACGAAGTGCTGCTGATCATTTGTTGATCGAAGCATGACTTTCGTGTAAAGCGTAGCTTTGTGGATGAAACTTCGTCGAACCTCACAACCCAGAATGGTCGAAACAGGAAGGATGCAGCAAGGTTATTTGGGGGCAACGCCCCCTGAGGGTATGTTCATTTCCTTCTGGATAGAGGTGGTATCATGGTATAGAGCCCAAATACTTAACCTATGTGGTTGCTGCAAATTTATTACTTTATGGTTGTTGGTGAATCCCGGGATAAAGGTTGGATACGATCGAGGGATGACATACTCGTGTCAGTAGTTACCTAATTACAGAGGTAATCCGGCCTTGTGTTAGCAGAGATCCGGTTAGGTTCTTGGGGCGTCCCTCCAGAGGCGTACCCATGTGGCCCAGGAAGTTCCTTAGCCTGACCATTCGTTGGAAATCCAAAGAAACAATACGAGCCCTTTACGATTGCAATTGTATAACCTGCCTCTTTAGGAGGTAGCTATAGCAGGCATAATATAATGGTACCCATGGTGGCTAAGATTAATATTATACTTTCGAAATGTTTTCCACTATGCACTAATAATAATAATATCAAAAGATTTCGCGTATCAAGCATATTTGACTATCATAAGGAGAAATCTCCCCCATGTGCGCGATTGCATTGTATGTGTGCCGGGAGGCCTTATGGTAGTTTCATTTACCAAAAAGCATTGCGGATTTCAAATTTAAAATCTTTGTTTGTTTTGAAGATAAAACTGTTTTTGTTTACTCATACCAGTCACATGACTGACCCGGAGTTTATTGTTCCTTTCCTAAACTCTGGGTGCCCACAATTTACCTTACGGCAGTCTAGAGTTGGGTTTTTTAGATAATAGATATAGAATCGATTCCGTAGCTTTCGACTTTCTCTTTGGTATTCTTCGGAGACTTTGGATATTGGAGTCTTTGGATTCACAGACGAGACTTGCTTATCTTGGTGAAAGTTGATGGGGGTTCGAGCGACTGGCTTGGAGTTTTTGCATTGGTGCTTTGGAATTAAAATCGCTGTTGCTGTTGAAGTTATCTCTTGGCTATTTGTTTTCAGCTGTGGCATTGTTTCTTGTATCCCTGATATTTATTCATGTTGTATCATTGTTGTATCAAAGGTTATATATCAATGATATTCATTTCTTTTCTTTCCGCTGTGTTGTTATACTTAATTGTGTTATAAGCTCCGACACGATTCGAATTTCAACAATTGAATCTGCGACATTCAAGTACAATTGGAGTATGGTTGTCGATTTTCGAACGCTGGAATTTGGACGGTGACACCTTTGTTTAAACTTTTACATAATTCTCTTTTAAAATCATTGAAAGCACCCCTTTCGACATAAGTAAATCACTTTACTTATAACCTTAGGCCGAAAGGCCAAAACTTACCTTTCGAAACCATTTACCATAGTCCTTTCAAAAAAATTGAAAACATCTCTTTCGAAAGCTTTATAAAACCTTCGACATCCTCTTTTAAAACACTTTAAACATGTCTTTCGAAAACATTGGAAATCTTTCATTAAACACTAAGGTAAACTTTTAGAAAACATTCGGGAATCACCCCTTCGAAATCTTTGTCATGTACCTTTCGAAAATACTTATGGAACCACCTCTTTGAAACCTTTAATAGTTACCTTTTGAAAGCACTAAAGTACTCTACTTGAAACAAACCTTTCGAAAGAAATGGTTCAAGTTAAAATATGTGGAACAACCTTTCGAAACCTTCTGAAAACATTCGTTTCGAAACCTTTACAGGATCGATTTCACCCTGGAGGGAGGTGAATAGGTGAACAATTAATTATAAAAATTATTGCGGAAGTTTATAAATATTTCAACATAGATATATCAGAATAATAGCAACACAGATAATAGCAGAATAATAAATGCAGAAATAGAACATACAGATTTACCCAGCTTCGGCAAAACCCTGCCTATGTGCTACCCACAAGGTTTCTACTAGAAATTAAGTAGTCAGACGCTTACATACGTGAACTTGCGACACCCGCTATCGGCTAACCTAACTCTACGCTCAAAACCCTGCCGCAACTCAGCCACTGAGTTGCGAATTCTCGAACTACACCACCATAGTTCGTCCCCTAGTCACACAACTATAAATTATAAAAGTTTAAAAGAGAAAAATGAAAATTTAAATACAATTTAAATACAAAACACTATTTAAAAATCTAAGGTCTAATATAATATAAAAGAATACCGGCCCAAAGAAAAATCACACTAAAAAATTGTCGGCTCCCCTTTTTTACTGTATTTCTTTCGGCCCGTTTCCTTTTCTCTTTTCGATTGCGATAATGGCTGCTCATCCATTGCTCGTTCGTTTCCTCTTTAAAAATAGGGCTTTTATAATCTTTGAAGCCACCGACTTTGTTGATCGATCAAGTGGATTTTTGCGTGTAGCTTTATTGATCGATCCTTTCTTTGTCTCTCAAGGCTGCTTCAATCTAAGTCGAGATTGATGTAGAAATTTGATACGTGATTTTCTTTTACTGATAATTGATTATTCTCGACTTTGATTTGAGTTGAATGATTATTCTTTGTTGCTTGAACTCGAATGAATTTCTACCAATGATGTCAAGGGTTTTAAATAGGGTTCGAACCCCTTGATTTACATTTGTATATATTTGTTTGAATTCATCACTTGCTATGCTTTGGCCATTCGTTTTTATTTGATTGCTTGAGATGATTTCTGACTTCTTCAATTTCGTATCTTTCCTGTTACTTGATTCGTACGGCTTTGATCTTGAACTTGCTTAACATCCTTGGCCACCGCGGCTTTGATTTTGCTGGCGTTAATTTTTCTTATGACATCGGCCACTTTGATTTTGTTAAAATTTAACTTGCTCGATTTTAGCATTGGTCGTCTCGGCTCTATTTTTATGGCTTGTTCGATTTCTTAACAAACATGGCGTTGAATTTTTTTCTGGACTTTGAGATGAAAGTTGACTTTGTTCATTCACATCTGGCTCTGATTTGTATTAGTTCGAACTTGCCATGGTTTTGAATTTTGCCTCTGTGAGTTTGGCTGTTGAACTTGTCTAGAGAATTTGTGTTGACTTGATACTCTGTTGTCAAACTTGGTTGCACTGTCCACATGAGTTCATATGCATTTCATCCTTGTTAGAGGTAGTACATTTCGATCTCTCCGCATATATACATACATGCATTTATGTTGTATTTGACTTGAGTTTATGTTAAGTTCATTTGTTTTGATGCATTTGAGCTGCACTGTTGGACATGTATATTCACACTTGTTCCTCTAAAGTCGTGGAATTCATACTTTACTGCCATATAAGCTTGATGCCTAATCAACATGTGTACATCACTGACTTTTGCTTCACTTGATTACTTGATGTGGTCTTGCTCTCTTCATGGTTCACCACTGTTTATGTGTGCTCGAGTCTGCTTGCATCTGCAGTGTTGCAGTGTTGTTTCATTGAGTCTGGTCCTTATGCTCATGTATACTTGTTCTATACACTTGGTTTCTATTGTCATTTGTTATTTGATGTTGAGGCCATCACTTGTTAAGGCTGGTGATGCTTACTTGTTTTCATGGTCATGCACTTGGGCTCGTACTTAAATGTGCAGTCTGGTTGCTTGTGTGGCCTTCTTCTGTTGCAAGTATTTGTGTACATTTTTGTGTCTAAATTTCCATGAGTCGTTGTTATCTTGTTGTAGTCTGTACTTTGTTTTTGTGCTTCGAGCATTGTTGCAATTTGATATGCTAGCTTGAGTTGCTTGTGTTGGTTCGGTTTGGTATTAAACTGCTTCATCTGATGGTAATTGTTTGCATGATTTGTTGTTTGGGTTCATATGTACATTACTAGCTTGCTGTTGAATGGTCTTTGTTTACATCTGTGCATGTCACTCATTGTTTCTAGTTGTGGTGTTGTTTGATTGCTTTGATCGAGCATTTTCACTTATACTTGACAATTTTGTATTTCACCGGCGTTGAATCCAACTTATTGCTCGGGTTTGACATTGTGCTCGTGTCGTGACTTTATTTGTGTTGCACTTGAGTTGAACCCGACTTTTAATTGGTTTTGACCTTATGCTAAACTGTCCCTGCAATTTTATCAAGTGTATATCGGTGTGCATGGCCTTGTGGCATGTACAATGATAAACTGTGCATGTCACAAGCTATTCGTGTATGATGAATTCAAAATTAAATGATGATGAACAACCCAAATAACTAAGGCAAACAATATTTTCAAAAATACATTTTATTTTACACTGCAAAAATATTTTCTTTTCAGTTTTATGGCGTCAGTGTTTATTTTTGTAGAAAACTCAGATGCTGGATTCAATCTGGAATGAAGTAGAAGATAAATATGAGTGAATGAGCAATATGTAGTGAGGACATTTGTAAATGAAAAGTTGTGATGTGATCAAAATTATATTGTAATGTGAAATGTTGTATATATAGTGAGTGCAAAAATTCGAACTATTCAAAATTGTAATAAATATTTGTTTGAATAAAATATCTGTTTGAATTTAAATTCTATGTTATTTATTTTATTCAGCAAATATTTATTTAATACTGTGAAAATAAAATTGTACATTAACAAATACATTTAAATGAATATATATATATATGTTTATTATCGTCAAACAAAAATCATATACTAGAATATTCAACAACCTTTGGGTTTAACTTTCAAAACATTAAAGGGCCTTAAAACAATTAAGTAGAAAGCAGCTCTTTCGAAAACAATTTCCTAAGTAAAAGAAGTAGATGGTGTCGAAACCATTCTCTTCAAAAGCATTGGAGAAGTGGATGGTGTCGAAACCATTCCCTTCGAAAGCATTGGAGAAGTGGCTTAGGTTTTAAAAGAAAGAAACCCTTTCGAAGACATTGCTTCGAAAGGTAGGATGCGGCAGCAAGGGGTTTCCATCCTTCGAAAGCTTCTTTACAAAACAAAGGTGCAACCTCTTTCGAAACCATTTTTTAAAACCATTTAACCAAGTCGAAAGTTATTTAAACGAAAGCATTCTTTTCGAAAGCAAAGTAGGCGCATTTCCTTTTAAAAGCAAAGCAAGGTTTCGACCCCTTCAGAACCACTTGTTTCAACTATATACATTTCGCATATGTCCAATTCACTACATACCAGTCTTTGATATCATGCGCATTGGTTTCGATGGAGATGGAGGCCGAAGTACCTATTCGAAAGGTGTTGCCGAAACTGGCAAAAGAGCAAAAACATGGTAAAACTTATTTTTAACTTTAAAAAGTAATTTCTTTCAACTAACTTGCCTTGTCTGTCAACATATGATTGTTTAGTAATTTTTTCCAATTTCTTTTTTAAAAGCGCTGCTGGAATTTCAGAGATGAACAATTTAAAATATTTACAAAATGCCCCATCTCCTTTTATAAATATAGAAAACATTTAAGTCCTGTATATTGAATAATTTTATATACTAGTTAAAACACATAGGAAAATTCTACAAAAATTCCCATATATCATTTTTAATATGTTTTCTAACATATTTAAATTTCTAACCCAAAACATATATAAAATAGTCGTAATTGATTTTAAACCCAAATTAAATATTTTCTTCACTAGAAAATTAATAATAAATTCACTTTAATTTAGAAAACTAAGAAATTTGAAACATCTCCAAAATATTATTCCTGACCTTATATAAAAATCGCAAGGCATTTGGATGTCGTTTAATATGTTTTCACATTAAAGCTTATCATAAAATCTATATGAAATAGCATAAATCATCAATAAACATATATATCCATTTTAACAATAAAAAACATGGTAATATACTTTGCAAAAATATTCGGAACTGAGCTAGAAAACAAAAACATAAAAAATATGAGATGTAACATATTATTTATAAATTAAACCCTTAATCAATCCTTTATTGATTATTAAATAATAATTAAAAAAATTTATTAACAATTTACTATTAATTAATCCTAAATAATTAATTAAATAATCTTTTGATTAAAAATTAAATTAAACCTTTAATAAATAATTATTTTAAAATTAAACCTTAATTGATTTATCATTAAAAATAATTAGCACTTGATTTATTAAATAAATAAATAGTTGACTTTATATTTGATGAATAATTTATCATAAATAAATCATGTACTTAACTCGTAATTAATTAAAAATTAGTCTTACATTTAAAAGATTATTAATTGGTACTAATCTTTAATTAATAAAAATTAACAAACCTTGTTTGGTACTTAGTTAATTATTAATCATAAAAACTAATTAATTAGTAATTAATTATTAAATTCTTAAATAACTTTCGTTAATCATTATTATTAAGTTTTCAAAACATTTTAAAACACTTTAAAAGATAAAAATTAACTTTTCAAAAATTGGACTTTTTATCGCTATGTAAACCTTAACTTCCAAACTTGACTAACAACGCACATAGTCTTTTAAAACACTTAATTTTCAACTTCAACTTTCTTGATGAACTTAATATAAAGTTTTGGAAGCAAAACAAAAGGTTATAAACGTTAGAAAACTTTTTGCTTAAAACAAAGTAAGTAATCAAATTTAAAAACTCAAAAGATTGTTATGTCAAACATAAGCACCTTAAAAGTGCTAACCCTGCTCACTAACTTTTCCATTTACTAACTTTACTTACTAACTTTCCATATATCTTCCAATCATAAGAAAAAGATCATAACTTTATAACCAAAAACATCACTTTAACATTCGATCCACAAAACTACGCTAACCACAAACGACCAACATATGTACATCGAAACCATAGGTAATTCATCCTTTCTAACCAAATATTCTGCAACCAAATAGGAAACATAATAAAGGTTGAATCTTTCTATAAAAATTTAGAAGTTTACTCACCATTAGTTTGCAAAACTCTTTGAAAACTTAAAATACTTAAAACTTGTAAAGCATGGAAAACCACAAAAAGCAACTCGAAAATGGGTCATTTTCTCCTCGACTTTTTGCCATGTTACTCTCGGAATTTTAAAAGGTGGTAAAGAAAAGTTCTTGACAATTCTTTTCTATATCATTTCAAAATAGGAATCACTCAGTTTGGGTTTGTTTTGAGGGAGATATGGTCAAAAGAAGAAGAGGCACTTTGGACTTGAAAATATGGCAAAAATAGGTCTGAAAGAAATGAGATTTAGACATAGCTAAGTTCAAAATTTGAAGGAGTCATACAAATGAATGTTGCGGCCACTAAGTTATACACGGTTTAAATAAAAATAAATCTCCATTTGATTCGGAGATGAAGAAAATATGATAGGAGGAAGTGAAGGAAAATTTGATGAAGTGGGCTACTTATAAACAATAGAAAATGTAAACTACTAAACTACCCTTGTACTTCTACCCTTCACATTCTTTTGTCTCCTTAACACCATCCACCACACATGCCATTTCAGCCTCCACCTTGTCCCCTTGCATTAGGTCAAAGAAACATGTTTAAACATGTTTGTACTCGAGTCGCCAAAGAGTCAAATAATGTCTTTTAGGGCATCTTTTTATTATATACATGTGTATACTTATATATACCAATATATACTAACTAATTTACATTCTTAACCATTTAAATGTTGTTTTAAATATAAACAAAGCTCGCTACATTTCAAACAACTTTTTTACGATGAATCATCAAAATTCAAAAAACGGTTTTCGGTCACATTTTATGTTTTTCATCGAACTAACTATTGTTGTAAACAAAATTTGAAAACGATTTCACCATCATTAATTTGTTTCAAAGAGTTTTATTTTCATTATGAAACCTATTATTTGAACATTTAAAATTAATTAAATTTTCACAAATAAAAGTTGTGAAATTCCGGGACGTTACATTCTTCCCCCCTTAAAAGAATTTTGTCCTCGAAATTACACCTTAACCTAACCCAAAAAACACTTTTCACTATACATCATTTTGTATGATATACATTGATCATTCATACACAAAATCTGATTTGATCACTACTTGAATACATAACTTCACTTCCGAACTAGTTTTTCTCACCCAGTTTTCTATTGCGGACTCTGATTAGGCTCTATTTAGAACCTCTGTTCCTCTTACATAGATTTAACTATGATAGAGAACATTTGTTCCATATCAAAATCCCTCATCATGTAATCTTCGTCAAAAATTGAGTAATAGATCCTTTTCTGAAATGGCATGAAACACCTAAAAGTCATGTACTCGAATCTTAGATCAAACTATATGGAAACGAGAAATGATCTACATCCAACTAACTCACTTACTTATTTGGTTCTCCCTAATACCTACTCTATTTCCACAAAATTATTTGTGAAAACATTTCTTAAAACTAAACTTAGGTTCAACTTGGGTATTACTCCATTACATCCTATGAGTATATACCCCTATTTGATTCAATTTTTCCATTTTACATTTATTTTTCTAAGAAAACTCAAGAGCCAAATACCCTGTCTTATTTCATAAACTTTTTGAAATGGAACTTCTATATATAATAATCATAGAATATATATATATATATATATATATATATATATATATATATCCCGAGTAAGTCCAAAATGATATTAAGGAGCTGGGTAATGCCAAACAGTATCATGCATTCCCTTATCAAGAAGGTAGTATTCAAGAGAAGTATTTAACATATAAACAAATCTCTTTCCTAATTTTAAGTAATTTTCGAGCCACTGGAACTAGTTAACTTGAAAATATTGCTTTTATTTCAAAATTCCATTTTTGAAACAATACTTTTCATTTTTCCAACAAAACATTTATCACCAACTTGTTTTTGGTTCTTTTGGAGTTTGAACTTTATTCGACTATATAATGATAAATTAAATAATTTACTAAGTGCAACATAACGATCGCCTAGGCAAACATCCGATCGCCATTTAGAAGATTATTCAGATTATCACAAAATAACCAAGACTCGTTTCCCCTAACCAATCAAAAGAAAATATTTCTTACTTAACATTTTCACTCCTAATTTTTTTTTATTCTTAAAATAAAATTGCTTTCAAATAATACTATTATTATCTTTCAAAAACTTGAAACAATTTCCAAAAGCCCCAGGATTTAAATTCCCATGTTTTAAACTTAAATTCTTTTTAATCCAAGACACATTCCTATAAATCCATTATCTAAATCCACTTTTATAAAAAAATTCCAAATATTTATTTCAAATATTCTGGCTTTTAATAAAATCTTTTATTAGATCAAATTTAACCTCACATTATCAATCGAATGACTTATAGTCAAATAGTGAAGCTTAATTCACAAGGAGTTTGCTTTAATGTTTTCCCCAATGGACAATTCAACACAAAATCATTTTCTATATGATAAACATGCATCCTATATAATTTTACAAAATATCTTTTATTTGCCTCAGTAAACAAAATCCAATTATACATATAAGTATATCTTCTATTAGAAAGATTAGCACTTTAAATTATTGCTTTCACTCATTATCATTTTTTATTCAAAAGCTCTTTTAATAATCCCAATTCATACAAATAATCAATTGTATAATGCATCCATACAATTCTCAAAACATTTAACACACACACACACACAGATATATATATATATATATATACAACCCTTTGTTTAGTTTCACTTATGAATTGAATTTTCCAATCGAAATCTTAAAAAAGAAAGCTACCTGCACACACTAACAATAGTCAATGCTCAACTGGACAAGCATAACTAACAAAATTCTAGTTGATAATAATAGAATATTATTATCTCCTAACAACAATACCTCAAAATACTATACTATTTTTGAAATCATTTTTATATACAAAATATATTTCTAGGTAAAATTATTTCATTTACTCAATTTCAAAACAATACTAAGTCAGTTTGCCTTGTTCAAGTGCTTAGGAACCCATGTCGAAACCATGGCATCCTACATCTTGACCAGAGTTCTTAAGCCACTGAAAAAATAAATTAACACAATAAAACAATTTTTATTCACTATCAAATACGTGCTCTTATATATAATACACTCATAATCATTCTAGAGACTCACTTACCCAATCTAAAACGAGTTTAACCCACTAGGGCTAAGGTTCTCACTTAACCTTGCGCTCTGATACCACGTGTAACGACCCACCTTTTCGAACCCTAGAAGTTGACACTAATACATCCACCATATTCATGTGCCAAACAACTAAGTGTCGAAATGACATATTGTTAGGCGAAAGAAAGGAGATAGAAGATAGAACAAACTAAATAACCATAGAATCTCACAATGGAATGGAATAACATATACTAATCAACATAAAACTTTACAAGGTCATTTCAAAAATGATATATAAGAGTCATATTAATACAAATTCTACCATAGGACATTTATAACAGCATGTCCATACCAAACTGATACAAGATACATATAATACAGCGGAAACAAGATAATAACTAGTTATCGATGAAGCCTCCCGCTACAAGCTCCTCCACGATGCATCTGGGAAAAACCTAAACTACTTGGCTACCCATAAAAATTTAAGCACCGAAGAGTTTTAGGAAAAGAAAAGAAAACTCCAGATCAGACATGGATCTGGTGTGAGTAAACTCAAACAACTTAATTATTATGTTTAAAATCCTTTTAAAATCAAAGGTACCTCATAAGACTATACTGCACATAAACATGGACGGGTTTTTACCTTCGATAACTAAAACACTTTTTAATGAAAATCCAATAATATTATAATAATGTCTAAGCATTCAAAATAAATATATGAAAATAGCCAAAATTGTTACCATTATTAAATTCCAGCATACTAGGCTCTACAGTCAAAACCATAAAGTCAAAAATTGGAGATTGGATTTCATACTATGACAAGGCACGGGGGTACAACCTATCACGGTACACCTCTAGAAAATGTACCAAGGACCTCACCAGGATCCTTTGCCAACACACGACCAGCCTATCCCTTACCGAATAGTACTGAACATGTCATCACCTCGGTTGCTTTGCAACCTTTTTATGATATCCCGGAAATTTCAAGCAAAATTAAATGTGATAATCCCCGTTATAAATTATTTTAAATTGATAAAATTGTTATTTTCAAACAATAATGATAATGAGTTGTTTTTAAAAGTAGATAAATAAATTATTAAATAGAAATATTAATTACAAATTAAATTTGGGTTTGTTTAAAAAATATATGTATTGTTTGAATTGATTTTTAAATTGGATTTTTAATTTGGATTTGAAACTAAATTTGAAAATTTAAAAGAAGTATATCTTAAATATATTTTGGGTTTAAAAATATATATGATTTTATTTTGAATGTAATTGGTTTTTATTTTATTTTCTTTAAAAGAATTTTATTTATATATATTTAGAAAAGTATTTATTAATTAGTAAATAAATACAAAAGCTTTTATTTAACAGTTGAAAGTTAACTAAATTTGCATAATTACAAATGTTTGTTTATAAATCATGTTAGTGACATGTGTAGTGTAATTAAGTGGTGTAATTGACAAATGTTAAGTAAATTAACATGTGTCACCATTTTATTTTCATTTTCTTTAATTTTAAATAAATCATAAATTACTCTATATAAACTCCCATCTTCCCTCTTCATTTTTTTCCCTATCTCTTTTATAAACAAAGAAAAACTAAAAATCTAAACTGTAATCAGTTGATTAAAACTCAAAACTCCTGTAAAACAATTTTCCACATACCTGAAATCAATTCTTAAACCAAACAAAAGCCTGTAAACACAAAAATTTCTTGCCAGAGAATTTCAATTCAGCAATCAGCAACCTCAAATCAACTAAGCAAGCAAGAACACCTCAGTTTCAAATCATAAAGAATCTCATCGACACAGCATTTTAGTTTTAAGAAGATCGCTGCAATTCAAAGTTTCCAGATTTAAAATCAAGGAAGCCTGTTCCTCTATATTCTAAAAACCAGGTGAGTAAACAATTGTTTTAAAAGCTTTAAATCACTTGATAACTAGATAAATGAGATAATCTTTGAATTTATGATGTGGATTATGTTTTACAAGGATGTATAAAAGTATGAATGCATGTGTATAAACTAGCATGCTTGGATATTGTTTGTATATCCTCTGTTGTTTTTCACAGGCTCAAGATCATCTTTTAAAAACTTTTACTTCCTTTACAATCAATTTTAGGCAGTGATTTATAAATGAAATTTGATTATAATAAATGTGATATCAATCTTAAATAGTTTCAAGTATTTTAACATAGCAATTAATTCTGGAATAGGAAATATCAGTAAAAATCATAAATAAGTTAAAAATCATGGTTCACATTTTAAAGTTTGAATTTCGTGGATTGATTCAAATTAGGAAATGATGACTTTTGATGTATAAATCTTGATTTTTAAGTTGTGAAATAGTGAGATAACTTGAGATGATCGAAAATACATTACCGTTGATTCCCGACGTTAGGAAAAGAGTTGGTCATCGAATTTTGAGCTGCATATAGCTGGAGGAATGGGAATCAAGGGAAAAATAGGTGGAGATTTTTCTGGTGATCTAGACGGCAAGGCGGAGGTATTTTAGGGTTTAGCGGTGTGTTTTGTTCGTCGTCATTGTCGAGGTGTTTTCGACGTTGGCGATGGATCGGGCTCGACCGCGATGAGGAAAATGAGGCTGGAAGTAATGGCGTACCTTCTGGTTGATGGACGAGGGATCTCGTGGTCGAGATCGACGGCAAGGGGAGGTTTCTGATTGAAGGTTTCTATTCCAGTTCGACTTTTTGGCTCGATTTCGATTTCGAGTTTGATGCTCAGATTGGAGGGTCGGAATCGTAGGTATGAGTGGCCGTCGACTTATCAGGGGTGGCGGCGATGGTCAGAGATGCTCCGACCATCTGTGCATGTGTACGAGTGTTTCTTGCATCAGATTTAGCTGGGTATGTGGAACTCGGGAATGATGGGTAATGGCCTCGGGATCGAACTCGAATAAACGAAGTTTTGTCTCGGGTTCTGATTTGTGTTGAACGGGAGTGGTTTTCAAGTTTAAGTACAGTTTTAAAATTAAAACAAGTTTTATTTTTTAAAAAAAGAAGAAGGAGAAGAGGGAAGGTTGAGCTCCGGATTGAGGTTGGGTAAACCTATGTTTGTCTCGGGCATGTTGTGAGTTAATTATCTAGTTTTAAAATTTATAACAAAATTTCAAGTTTAGATTAATTTTCCTAGAACGATTTCTTTTAAACAATAATGGTTTATTTGAATGATTGGTTAAGTAAAAGTTTTGTAATTCATTTTAACTTAGATTTAGTTAAAGCTGAAGTTTATTTAAAACTTGATTAATAATGTAATTAAGTGTAATTAAGAAGAATGAAGTGTTTTATCATAAACTTAAGGGCTGGCGTTAATTTACAAATTAATGATAATCAACACCAAGTTTATTAATTTCAAATTAAGATTAAGAAAGTGGTTAAGATAAATGAATTATATTAAAATTAATTAAGGTTTGAATAATCTGGATTTATTAATTAGTTAATTAATTATTAATTAAAGATTGATAATTAAGGGTTATAAATTAATTAGAGATTAATTATTAATTAAGGTGATTAATTAGGGGTAAATTAATGTAAATGGTTAAGGCTAATTAATCTATGGGGTAATTAATGGTTAATTAGTTAATGTAATAAAAAAAATCAATCAAGGATGATTAATTAAGATGGATGATTAAAGAATGATTTATTAATTGGGTTGTAATCAATTAATGTTAAGCAAGCAGATTAAGCCAATCCAAGTGATTAAAGTTGGTAATTAATTTAAATGGAGACTAATTAAATTAATTAGGAATTATATGTCTAATAAATCTTGTTTATGGATGGTTGAATGATACTGGATGACTTGGATTAATGATATTTATAATGGAAGATTGAGATGTGATGTGATATGAATGGGTTGAACTGTAATAATGTTGGTTACCTATCTGATTTGAATTGTTATGTGATATGATATCCTAGATATGAATTGTATTGTTTAAAACTTAACAACTTGGATTGAAGATGACACTGAATTTGAAGAGACTGGGGTCGGGTATCAGTAAATACCCGAAATCACTTCGATTCTTAAAAATTTGAGTTTAGAACCCAATAGGCTGGAATTGGAATAAATTAATAACTTGGCCTTTAACTGAGTAATGGTTATTGATTATTGTTTGTAATAAGTGATGGACCATGAGATCTCATAGAAAGGTACAAGTTACCCTGGAATTCACATATGTTATAGCTTGGTATTTCATATTACATAGGTTTACTCATGCTGGTTTCCAGCCTGACCCGGGTGTTACTTTGATGTAATGCTCGGGTCAGACCGAGTACTATAGATTTTCAGGTAAGGATGTTTTGGAGCTCAGGTGGCAAGCTGGATGGCAGGAAGTATAGAGTATTCCACTGTGAGATATTTGTTCATCTGGGACATGTTGATTTTTACTGTCCAGTGTTTGTGTAAATGTTGTAACTCTGATATATTAATGTAAATTAACTGATACAGTTTTCCTTTGTATAACTGCTATTTTATTTGATATTATATTTTTATCCACTGCAAATATGAGATTCTGTGTTTCATTTTTGTTTCTTCTTCTATCTCTTTCCTTCTTTTCCTAACTAACTGGAATTTTCGAGATCGAAAATTCCGAGTCGTTACATTTGGTATTAGAGATGAAGGTTAAGCAAGAACCTTGGTTCTGGTGGGTGATACTCATTAAGGATACGGTCAATAGTACTCTAGAATGAGTTGAATATGTGTATATATATATGAGAGCGTACTTGTTATTTTATTACATAATGATTTTAAATGGTTTTAAAAATAAATGATTTCTATAAAAGGTTATATTTGGATATATAAAGAAAATAATTTTCTAATCATTATATATATAAAGAAATTGGTTGTTGGTTATTGCAATTTAACAAGAATTTAATTGATATATGTATCCAAATAAGAATTAAATAAGATGAATTAGAATTGGCTTCAAACCAAAATAAGGATTGGTTGTTGTGTTTAATAATGGGATGTTTGTTTTCTAGTAAACATTGATAAAGAAAAATAACGTGTTAAGGAAATAAACTTTTAGATAAGAATGACTTGTAAATTGTAAAATTTTGAATCCTAAGTCTAGAAACATTTGTAATTATTTTCAAAATTTTAAAAGAAATATTAGTATTCAGACTATTTGAATGTAATCTTATTTTAAAATAGGAAGTTATTTGAAAACTTTAAAAGAATTTGTTTTGAAAACCAAAGGTGGTTTAAAATTTAAAGTATGGCATGATGGACTAAGAAATGAATATGTATACATGTGTGGATATACATAATATCAAAAGTGATTTGAAATAAACTCTAAAGTATTGAGTTTTGATTTTTCCTGGAAGTGTTATGTAAAAACCCAGAGTTATATAAGTTTTGAACTTATAAGTAAGAAAGAATATTGATAGAAAATTGAAATTTGAAAGTGGGAATTCAACTTTGAGTAAGTTAACGGGATGAAATTGAAATTTAACTTAGGGAAGTTAAATGGGTTGATTTGAGAGGAGTTATATAAGATCTCAAAACGGGTTTGAGTTTTGGAATGTGTGATGGATGCTGTTGATGGATGTTTTAGATAATTTGGATGTTTATTTATACCCTGCTATCATCCTGTTGTTATTAATAATCTATAAAACTATGAATTGGAATATTTGACAAGAATTAAGAAATGGATTGGTATAATATATATATATATATATATATATATATATCCATTGCAGGGAAAATGGAAAATGAAATCACTTTGAATTTAAGATTTAAATGTTTAAAGGGAACTCGCGAATTTAAAATGCGAATTAGAGAAATGAATCATTTTGGACTTAAGATTTGAATGTTTAAGATAAAATTTCAATCGAAATTTTTGAGGTTTGGTTTCAAAATTGATATTTGGCAATAAATTGAATTTCAAAGATTGAGTTGTTTAAAAAGGATTTGAATTATTATTTGAACATTGAAATAGGTTAAGTAAAGATAATTTTAAAATGGAAATTGGATTCAGAATTAAATGATTTAAAGATATAAGTTGATTTGATTTAAAGGATTAAATCAAAATTTAAAAATTTAACTTGAATTTATATAATTCAGGATGGTTTAAATTTGAAATTTGAATTGAATTAGTTCAAATTGAATTTGATTTGAATTAATTGGAATTGTGATTGAAGATGTATAAGTTTAAAAATTCAAATGGAAAAATTGGATTGGATTAATTTGAAATTAAATTGAAGTTGAATGAGTTCAAATTAAAATGGGAGTCAGAATTAATTCAAAGCTGGAATTGAAATGAATTGAAGTTGAAAATTGGTTCAATTTGAAATTTATTTGAATTAATTGAAATTGTGATTAAAGTTGAATAAGTAAATTCAAATGGAATTTGATTTGCATTTAAAAGGAATTGAGGATAATTCAACTTTAATTGGGATTGGATCAATTTAATGAAATGGGAAATTGATTGGAAATGGAGATTGGGAAGTTGAACAGTTTGGCTCTGACTATTTTCTAAATAAATTATTCTAACGAGCGTTACGGCCCGCACTTCGCACGTGACGAAGACGTCTGAATTGTTTTTCTACAAATTATATTTGTTTAATACGTCCAAAAGAAAACAGTTTCCACAAATATTTAGCCATATTTTTGGGTTGAATAATACGGGGTTAATTTGAATTTTTATTTCTAAGTTCCAATGTCTAATTTCTTTATTAGTTTAAATTTTATTTATTTTATTAGTTAATAAAAACGGATTTGTAAAGTAGTTTATTTGTTATATCATTTTTAAGTAGTATTAAGACTTGTAAATATTTATAGTGGAAATTTTGAATTTGTAAATGAAGCTTATTGTCAGATCCTATCTTTAAGTGACGTTGACAATAAAAGGGTGCGGTGGCAAATATATTACAACTATTAATAAAGAAATACACTAAGGGTATTTTTGGAATTTCGCGGTCGGACCAAAAATTGTGTTTCTATTCCAACTATTAATAAAGATATAAGCTTTCTTAAATCTATTTTTTTTCAAGCTATTTACTATATGCAACCTTTCTTTTTAAAGCCAAACTATTTTATATTTATATTACAATTATTTTTGGAACTATTTAACAATTCTACAACTGTTTTATAAACTAACTACTATTTTTTAACTGTTTATAACTAATTACTATTTACAACAATTTTGCAATTATCTAATTATTTTATAACTATTTACAATTACTTGACTATTTTACAGCTATTTTACAAATTAGTAATTATTTTTCAACTACTTATCTACTTTAATTCTTCAAGCTATTTTCTATATTAAAGCTGGACAGAGTTCAAACTGTTATCTCGCTTTTAGCAAAGCCAAGATACCCAAAAATTAACTGGAAATTAGTGATTACTAGGCACGAATATCGATTATGCATTGCAGGTTCACTATGGATATCGACGAATTTTGCCCGATCCCGGATCGGGCCACAATTGACGAGACATGACAAGCAAAGCCATTAGAGCCGGCATTTCAAATTTCAGTTTAATCGAAGTTCGTATGAATGAGATATGATCGATACAAGTTGGAAAAATATACTGTTCGTATCCATCAAAGAGTCGAGGTGTTGTCCTATTCGAATCCATCGGAATGGCATCGCCTCAATCTGTTCGAATCAATCGAGTTTTGTATAATTAGAATCCATCAGGTTTTGTATAGTTTGAATCCATCAGATTCGTATCGATCAGATTCACGCATGCTCGATTGTTCGTATCCATATGTTCAAATCGATCCTGGGTCATCACATTGGTTCTGCTCGCATCGATACTGTTCGCACTCCATTTGCACTGTTCGTGTCGATCTGGTTCGCCTCGCTGCAATGCTTGCTGTTCGTATCGATCCCCAAAGATCGATTGATACGAATAGTGCACTCCGATCGATGCAAAACGGCACTCTAATCATTGATGCGAACAGCGTCATTGATACGAAAACACCCAGTTATTGATGCGAACGTGTCGATGTAAACGAGGCGAAAGCCTCGGAACGAATAAATCAACACGGTACAAAAGGAGGAGCGATCCAAGAATCTTGTGCCACGTCACCACGCACTCACGTGTCCAGGCCAATTCGAAGGGATGGATACGAAACTGTGGATTCGAACTCAGCAGCATACAAAAATCACATTCTTGCATCAATCATATCTCACAAACAGCTCCAAATGCTATGAAATTTTCATAGGAGCTTACGCACAAGCTGAAGAAGGGTCATGCCAAGGTTCGGCTCGATTGGATGAATTCTTGATCGATGCAAAATTGGTTCGTATCGATCGCAGATCGAGTCGAAACTTTCCGGGATCGGTCGTGTGGGACCACTCACGTGCCAGAAGGAGTCTCCCAAAGTTTGAGCGCGATATCAGCCTCCACCTATAAATAGCCCGCTGAAGCCTACAGAAAAAGGATCTTTTGGCTATTCAACGTCCAGACTCTGTCGGATTCAATTCTACACTTCATCACAACTGTTTTACTCGAATTTCTCTATTGTAATTGCTGTAATCATCCGTAACTAGCAAGGAAAATCAATAAAAGATCATCACTTGAAGTGGACGTAGGCCGGAGATAGCCGAACCACTATAAATCTCGTGTCACTCTTTGTTATTTCTGAATTGATATACTTAATATTGCTTAGATCTGAGATTTGTGTTTGGAATATTGCTGATCTATATTCATAACTTGGTGCTTTCACGATACTTGGGGTTTGTGACCAATTTTGGTGCAAACATTTTGGTACTTTCACTGAGAAGGACTAGCGCCTGCTACATCGGATTTGAAGTTCAGATTTAAAAGCTTGAAGAATTCAGACTTAGAGACAATGACTCGACAAACAAGTAGAAGACAAAGAGCTGAAAGAAGCCAACAAGGAGGAAGTCAAGAGGCATCCTATGGAGCTGGATAAGGACAAGCTTCGATCTACATCACCAGGGATGAGATGGAGGCTATGGTGAATTCAATGCATGAAAGAATAATGAAGAGTCATTAGGAGATGATGCAGAACTTCTTCGAGCAGATGCGAGCAGCGAATGCGCAGTACCTTGGACCAACTACAGCGACTGTGAATGCAGAGCAAGGAGTTAGGATTGTAGAGACCAACGGAGGTCAAGCCCAAGGTCAAAATGCAGAATCAAAAGGCAATCAACAAGGGCTTAGGGGCAGGCCCGCAGGATCTGACATTGGAAGACCTTTGCATGGAGTTCAACAGGCTAGAGCGAGCGCTAACGTTAATGAACCGCATGAGGGATATGTATCAGAATTCTCTCACACACTCGGGGGGCAGAACTGAGGCAATGCTCAAGGATTTCAGCTCGAGGATAATAACAGATTGGCAGAGATGGTCAGGCGAGCCATGAGAGGAGGATTAGTAAATAGAGATCTTGAAGATGTGAACATGAGTCCTTTTTCTCCTGCGATTAGGATGGCTAGGAACCCGCCAGAATTCAAATTGCCATCAGTGGAAATGTACGATGGAAGGACGGACCCTGCGGTCCATCTGACAAAGTAAACGAGGCACATGGAAGTGCTGGGAGCATCACAGTAAGTCATGGCCCGGTGCTTTCCATTGTATCTGACAGATATCACAGCACTTGGTTTAGGCAGCTGGAGAGCGGCTCCATAGGAACATGGGCTGATTTAACCGAGAAATTCATGAGGCAATTCAAGGTTCACATCGCAAGGCCCAAGAATGTGATGAGTTTGGCAACTTTAAAGCAAAAGGCCGAGAAGTCTTTGAGGAGTTTTTTGACGCGATTCAATGCGACAGCAGCGTCGGTGGATCGACCAGATCCATCCATGGTTATGATGGCAGCTGTATCCGGAATAGCTGATGGCACAGAGTTCAAAAATTCGTTAACTAAAGATCCTCCTATGGATTTGGAAGAATTCTATCATGAGGCTGAAAAGTTTTTACGATTGGAGGATGCTAGTGCGGAAAGAGAAGAGGGAATAGATGTTTATGCTGTCAAGAGTGGAAATCCACCTGGAAAAGGTGTAGAGATTGGTAAAGGGAAACGAAATGCCGAGGATAATGATGACAGGTCAAAGCGACCGTGGAGGGAGCCATGATTCACCACTTATTCAGAGCTGAATGAGAGTTTAGAGCGAATCTACCAAGACACCATAGAGCAAATTCCCTATCGTAGACCAATGTGAAGGGATCCAACTGTTGACGAGAGGAAATCTGACAAATATTTCTTATTCCATGAACTGAACGGTCATAACACAAACGACTGTAGACATCTAAAGGATGAGGTGGAAGGGCACATCAGGAACGGTAGGCTACTTCAATATGTGAGAAGGCGAACTCCAGCAGTGGCACCAGAGCGACCACCGTCTACATCACATAGGGGTGACCCTGAATCGGGACACCGGATGGTTATCAATTAATTGAAATAACGATGAACAAGTCGTAAACTTCTCACTAACACGGTTAGATCATTTACACATGTATGAGATCGCGAACGATCCATAGGCATGCTCTGAATGACTATTGACCGTATTATAGTAAGGGTTTACACTTTGACATCTTTGTCTGGTTTTTGTTTTGATTTAAACTTTGGATTCAGTTTATTTGAACATTTCTGTTATGGAATTCCTATGAACATTACTTTAAAATTTGCAATTCTATGAAAGAAGTTACTTGTATATGCATGGGATTGCGAACTGTCCACAAGCATGTCTTATATGGTGGCAAATCGCCAACGTCATTAATTCAGGAATTCACCTGAAACGTGATATCTGACTCTAGTAATGCCAAGCCCCCCTCAATATTCGATCGCGAACGATCACATTCTGCCTTGTACGGCATTCGATCGCGAACGATCACATTCTGCCTCGTGCGACATTCGATCATGAACGATCACACTTTTCCACGTGCAGCACCCGACCGCGAACGGTCACAATTCGTCTAGTATGATGTCCGATCACGAACATTCGCACACCATCTAGAACGATGTCCAACCTCGAACAGCCGCCCTTCGTTTGAAGCGGTATCCCGACCACGAAAGGTCAACATTTGCCGCGAACGGCATCTAACCGCGAACGGTCCCGTTTCGCCTCAAATGACATACGATCCCGAATGATTGTCATTCGAGGTCGTATGAAATTATCAAAGTTCTTTACAGGTCATCAACAGGATATGCACATCCAGCTCATAGCATTACAAAACACACCTTCCTACCGCAAGGCGTGTTTTGGGGGGCAAAGTGTTATCCCGCCTTTTGGCAAAGCTGAGATACCCAAAAATTAACTGGAAATCAGCGATTTCTAGGCACGAATATCGATTTTGCATTGCATGTTCACTATTGATATCGACGAATTTTGTCCGAGTCCGAATCGGGCCATAACTGACGAAACATGACAGGCAAAGCCATGGGAGCTGGCATTTCAAATTTCAGTTTAATCGGAGTTCGTATGAATGAGATATGATCGATACAAATTAAAAAAAAAATATACTGTTCGTATCCATCAAAGAGTCGAGGTGATGGCCTATTCGAATCCATTAGGTTCGTATCCATCGGAATGGCATCGCCTCAATCTGTTCGAATCCATTGAGTTTTGTATAGTTCGAATCCATCAGGTTCGTATCGATCAGATTCACGCATGCTCGATTGTTCGTATCCATATGTTCGAATCGATCCGGGGTCATTACATTGGTTCTGCTCGCATCGATATTGTTCGCACTCCATTTGCACTGTTCGTGTCGATCTGGTTCGCATCGATCCAACGCTTTCTGTTTGTATCGATCCCTAAAGATCGATCGATATGAATAGTGCACTCTGATCGATGCGAAAGGGAACTCTAATCATTGATGCGAATAACGTCATCGATACGAAAAATCCCGGTTATTGATGCGAACGTGTCGATGTAAACGAGGCGAAAGTCTCGGAACGAATCGATCAACGTGGCACAAAAGGAGGAGCGATCCAAGAATCTCGCGCCATGTCACCACGCACTCACGTGTCTAGGCCGATTTGAAGGGTTGGATACGAAACTATGGATTCGAACTCAGCAGCATATGAAAATCACAATCTTGCATCGATCATATCTCACAAACCATAAGTCTAAATGCTATGAAATTTTCACAGGAGCTTACGCACAAGCTGAAGAAGGGTCATGCCAAGTTTCGGCTCGATTGGATGAATTCTTGATTGATGCAAAATTGGTTCGTATCGATCACGGATCGAGTCAAACTTTCCGGGATCGGTCGCGTTGGCCCACTCGCATGCCAAAAGGAGTCTCCCGAAGTTTGAGCACGATATCTGCCTCCTACACCTATAAATAGTCCCCTGAAACCTACAGAAAAATGATATTTTGGTTATTCAACGTCCAGACTCTGCCGGATTCAATTCTACACTTCATCACAACTGTTTTACTCGAATTTCTCCATTGTAATTGCTGTAATCATCTGTAACCAGTAAGGAAAATCAATAAAAGATTATCACTTGATGTGGACGCAGTCCGGAGATAGCCTAACCACTATAATTCTCGTGTCACTGATTGTTATTTCTGAATTGTTATACTTAATATTGCTTAGATCTGAGATTTGTGTTTGGAATATCGCTGATCTATATTCATAACTTGGTGCTTTCACGATACTAGGGGTTTGTGACCAATTTTGGCGCAAACACAAACTGATTATGATTAAATATCCATTTGAGATAAGAATTGAGGGGATAACCAAATGAGGATTGAACCAATTGTGAATAAGTGGATAGAAATTAAAGTGAATGTGAATAGAAAAGGAGATTGATTTGGCTAATAACAAATAGAGATAAATACGTAGGATGACGTATACTATTATATCCATATAGTGATTTGATTCAGATTCGAACATAGAATTTCGAGATAGTATATCGATCCGAGTTGGGATTTTTCACTCGGTTTTTGACGCCGAACCTGGATATGGATTTTTGATTGGTTCTGGAAATTCTCTATCATAGTTATGGCTATGCAAGGAGAATGACAGTTTCTGATCGAGAAACCAGATCTGAGTCCACACTAGGAAGTCGGGTGGACGATACTAGATCGAAAGAGAAATTGTGTGATCGAGTGAGCGATCAGATTGATATAGCGTGCGGACGATATGTGTAAATCGTATGAGTTTGAATGAAATTGATATTGAAAATTTGAGGATAAGAACTGTAAATGATATTTGAAATGAAAAATATATTTTGTGAAATATGTGATCAACTAAAGTGGAAATTAAATATTTCTATAGCAGAAATTTACTTTATGGAAGTAAGAAGTATGGTAAGTGACTTTATAGAGTACTCAAGTTTGAATATTGATTTGGCATAAAAAAAGTTATGTATATATAATTGATAAACTACCCTTGTTGGATCTATAGCCAGAATAAAAAGGGTTTTTGAAAGTATTTTAAGTACAAAAAGGAATTTTATATAAGTATGAAGTGATTCAAAGATTTTTCAAGGTTATATATATATAAAGGATTTTATGAGAATGATTTTGGGAAAAGGTTTTTGGAACCTATGGACACTGAAAGGCTTTTGATTTTTGGGAAAATCAATTTTGGAAATTTGGAAAACCTAGTTTAAGAATTATCAATTTTAGGATAATCGATTTTGAGAAAAGAGATTTATATGAGATTCATATTAGGTGATTCATACTAGGTGTATGATTTGGAAGATACTATATGTGTATAGTATAAAGTGTTTTGAAAATGGCTTTGGAGAAAAAGGCGCTCCCTTGAAATGAACTTCTTAGGAGTACCATAGGTTGGTACTGCCTTGAGCCTCAAAGGGGGAGGCTCTAAAGTGGATCCTATGAGGAAGTCTGGACAAACTAAAGTTCCTGAGGATTATTGGATAGTGAAAGTTGAGGGCGCTGATGCCTACAGAGGCATTTGGGTTATGCTGTGATGATAGTGTAACTCGATGTCGCTGTGATCTACTTGTACCATAGTGGAAATCGTGTGGAGGTGAGTGTCAACGGTCTACGCTTGATTTTGCCGGGAAGGCAATGTAACATCGGTAGACTATGATCTATGGTCGAGTGGAGTGCAGAATTTCATTTTTCGACAGCGGAATTCGAGGGCGCTGATGCCTATAGTTATATGGGTATTCGCTGTGATAACAACGTAACCCCAAATGTAGCTGTCATCTGTAGCAGGTTCCATGACGTAATCGAGGGGTGCGGAGTGCCTACAGTAATCTATGGATTTTACCGGGATGGCAATGTAACCATCGGGTTAACTATAACCGGGGATGGGGGTGATGAATTCCAGAGCATTCTCGCCAAAGGTATTTCCTCTATTTCAAAAATGTTTTCTATATTTTCACAAAGTTTTCGAAAATGTTTTCCAAATATTTTCACTGGTTATTGAAATGGGTTCGCTAAGTACTTATAGATTTTTAGTCCTATGCTCGATCGACGTATGACCGAATTTCTGTGAGAACAAGGATGGACTTGCGGAAACATCAAGTTATAAAAAGTATTTTTATAAGACTAATTTAGTAATATTATATAGATTTTTAAAGTGTTTTAAAAATGATCAAAAAGTGATTTAACTGATATTAAGTATTTTAATAAATTCTGGCTTCGTTCCTTTTCGAGGACGAAAGGATTCAAAGGGGGGAGGAATGTGATATCCAGGAAATTTCAAGCAAAATTAAATGTGATAGCCTCCATTATAAATTATTTTAAATTGATAAAATTGTTATTTTCAAACAACAATGATAATGGGTTGTTTTTAAATATAGATAGATAAATTTTTAAATAGAAATATTAATTACAAATTGAATTTGGGTCTGTTTAGAATATATATGTATTGTTTGAATTGATTTTTAAATTGGATTTTTAATTTGGATTTGAATTTGAATTTAAATTTGAAAATTTAAAAGAAGTAATCTCAAATATAATTTGGGTTTAAAAATATATATAAGGTTTTGTTTTGAATATAATTTGTTTTTATTTTATTTTCTTTAAAAGAATTTTGTTATATATATTTAGAAAAGTATTTATTAATTAGTAAATAAATACAAAAGCTTTTATTTAACATTTAAAAGTTAATTAAATTTGCATAATTACAAGTGTTTGTTTATAAATCATGTTAGTGACATGTGTAGTGTAATTAAATGGTGTAATTGACAAATGTTAAATAAATTGACATGTGCCACCATTTTATTTCCATTTTCATTAATTTTAAATGAATCATAAATTACTCTTTATAAACTCTCATCTTCCCTCTTTATTTCTTTTTCCCTATCTCTTTTCTAAACAAAGAAAAACTAAAAATCTAAACTGTAATCACCTGATCAAAACTCAAAAAACCTGTAAAACAATTTTCCATATACCTGAAATCAATTCTCAAACCAAACAAAAGCCTGTAAACACAAATATTTCTAGCCAGAGAATTTCAATTCAGCAATCAGCAACCTCAAATCAACTAAGCAAGCAAGAACACCTCAGTTTCAAAGCTTAAAGCATCTCATCAACACATCCTTTAAGTTTTAAGAAGATCATTGCAATTCAAAGTTTCCAGATTTAAAATCAAGGAAGCCTTAAAAGCTTTAAATCACTTGATAACCTGATAAATGAGATAACCTTTGAATTTTTGATGTGGATTATGTTTTACAAGGAGGTATAAAAGTATGAATGCATGTGTATAAACTGGAATGCTTGGATATTGTCTGTATATCCTCTGTTGTTTTTCATAGACTCAAGATCATCTTTTAAAAACTTTTACTTCCCATACAAACAATTTTAGGCAGTGATTTATAAATGAAATTTGATTATAACAAATGTTATATCAATCCTAAACAGTTTCAAGTATTTTAACATAGCAATTAGTTCTGGAATAGGAAATATTAGTAAAAATCATAAATAAGTTAAAAATCAAGGTTCATGATTTCAAGTTTGGATTTCATGGATTGCTTCAAACTAGGAAATGATGATTTTTGATGTATAAATCTTGATTTTTAAGTTGTTAAATAGTGAGATAACTTGAGATGATCGAAAATGCATCACACGTCGATTGTCAACGTTAGGCAAAAGATGGCCATCGAATTTTGAGATGCAGATAGCTGGAGGAATGGGAATCATGGTAAACATATGTGGATATATTTCTGGTGATCAAGGTGGCGAGGGGGAGGTAATTTAGGGTTTAGTGGTGTGTTTTGATCGCCTTCATTGTCGGGGTATTTCCAACGTTGGTGATGGACCGGGCTCGATCACGGTAGGGGAGAACGAGGCTGGAAGCTTCTGGTTGATGGTCGAGGGATCTCATGGTCGAGATCGACGGCGAGGGGAGGTTTCCGATCGAAGGTTTTTGTTCCAATTCGACTTTTTAGGCTCGATTTCGAGTTTGATGCTCAGGTTCGAAGGTCGGAATCGTAGGTATGAGTGGCCGTCAACTTATCAGGGGCGGCGGCGATGGTCGGAGATGCTCCATCCATCTGTGCATGTGTACGAGTGTTTCTCATATCAGTTTTAGCTGGGTTTGTGGAACTCGGAAACGATGGGTAATGGCCTCGGGATCGGTCACGAATAAATGAAGTTTTGTCTCGGGTTCTGATTTGTGTTGTGCACGAGTAGTTTTCAGGTTTTAGTACAGTTTTAAAATTTAAACAAGTTTTATTCCTTTTTAAAAAGAAGAAGGAGAAGAGGGAAGGTTGAGCTTAGGATTGAGGTTGGGTAAACCTATGTTTGTCTCGGGTATGTTGTGAGGTAATTATCTAGTTTTAAAATTTATAACAAAATTTCAAGTTCAGATTAATCTTCCTAGAACGATTTCTTTTAAACAATAATTTTCTATTTAAATTATTGGTAAAGTAAAAGTTTTGTAATTCATTTTAACTTAGATTTATTTAAATCTTAAGTTTATTTAAAACTTTATTAATAATGTAATTAAGTAATAATTAAGAAGGATGAAGTGTTTTATCATTAAACTTAAGGACTCGTGTTCATTTACAAATTAATGATAATCAACACAAAATTTATTAATTTCAGATGAAGCTAAGAAAGTGGTTGAGATAAATGAATTATCTTAAAATTAATTAAGGTTTGAATGATTTGGATTTATTAATTAGCTAATTAATTATTAATTAAAGATTTTTAATTAAGGGTTATAAATTAATTAGAGATTAATTAATTGGAAATTAGGGATTAAGAAATATAAGTAATTAGAGATTAATTACTTAAATGATAATTACTTGATGTAAGTAATTAAGGATTAATTACTTAAAGTAATAAATTAAAGGATTAATTAATGTTGGCGATTAAGGATAGTTAATTACTGAATGGGATTAATTAAGGTTGATTAATAAACGTGGTTAATTAAAGATTACTCGTTAAACGTTATTAATAATTAATTAAGGGAAGTGATTAGAGTATCATTAATAAATGTAATTAATTGTTTAAGGTGATTAATTAGGGGTAAATTAATGTGAATGGTTAAGGCTAATTAATCTATGAGGTAATTAAAGTTAGATTACTTAATGTTATAAAAAATAATTAATCAATAATGATTAATTAAGATGGATGATTAAAGAATGATTTATTAATTGGGTGGTAATTAATTAGTGTTAAGTAAGCAGGATTAAGGTAATCCAATTGATTAAAGTTGGTAATTAATTTAATTGGAGATTAATTAAATTAATTAGGAATTATATATCTAATAAATCTTGTTTATGGATGGTTGAATGATATTGGATGACTTGGATTTATGATATCTTTAATAGGCGATTGAGATGTGCTGTGATATGAATTGGTTGAATTGTGATAATGTAGGTTACCTATCTGAGTTGAATTGTTAAGTGATATGATATCCTGGATATGAATTGTATTGTTTAAAACTTAACAACTTGGATTAAAGATGACATTGAATTTGAAGAGACCGGGGTCGGGTATTAGTAAATACCCAAAATCACTTCAATTCTTATAAATTTGAGTTTAGAACCCAACAGGCTGGAATTGGAATAAATTAAGTAACTTGGCCTTTAACTGAGTAATAGTTATTGAATATTGTTTGTAATAAATGATGGACCTTGAGAACTCGTAGAAAGGTACATGTTAACCTGATATTCACATATGTTATAGCTTGGTATTTCATATTATATGGGTTTACTCACACTGGTTTCCAGCCTGACCTGGGTGTTACTTTGATGTAATGCTCGGGTCAGACCGAGTATTACAGATTTTCAGGTAAGGACATTCTGGAGCTCAGGTGGCAAGCTAGATGGAGGAACATATAGAGTATTCCGCTGTGAGATATTTGTTTATCTGGTACATGTCGATTTTAACTGTCCAGTGTCTGTGTAAATGTTGTAACTCTAATATATTAATATAAATTAACTGATAATGTTTTCCTTTGTATAACTGTTATTTTATTTGATATTATATTTTGATCCGCTGCGAATGTGAGATTCTGTGTTTCATTTCTATTTCTTCTTCTATCTCTTTACTTCTTTTCCTAACTATCTGGAATATTCGGGATCGAAAATTCTTGGTCGTTATACATTTTTATTGAGATCTTACGCATAAACAATCTATAAATACGTAGATGTATCGAAAAAGGTGAAAACAAACTCTAATGGGAGTGACCCACTTAGCCTTACTACATCTCCCCTAATTTTTGTGACGGCCCGGAAATTTTGAGCATTTGAAATTGGAATATTTAATTGATTTTAGATATTTGAAAGTTTAAGTTTAACTTGAATTTCCAAACATAACTATTTATTTGATAATTAAATTATTGAATTTAATAGTTGGAAGTTGGGTGAAATATTGAATCTTCAGTTTTAAGCCTGTTAAAAATAATTTAAAGGCTTGTAAAATTTATATTGATAATACTGAAGATAGTAAAAGTGTTAAAATTGAATTTGGAAGTGTTTGGTTAAGTTTGGAAAATATATCGTTTAAATTGACGTTTAAAAAAAATAGCCTTCCGAGACACAGTCTCAGAATTTGACAAAACCAGTTTTATTGGATCCGTAATATTATATTATTATTGTATTTCAATTTTCGTAGTGTTTGGAGTTGTTGTGTGTGCATACGATATATAAACGCGTCGAAATTTATATCGAAAATTCAGTATAATAATTGGGTCCAAAAAGTTATCTTCTCTCTACGGTCGAATTAGGGCTCGAAACCTTTTCCATTGCGTTCGGAATAGGGGTATAACACTATAAATGCCTAGCGGCATGCCTTGATAGGGGTTCGCGGTTTTAAGCAACGTAAATCGAGAAAATTTGAATTCAAAATTTATATATATATATATATATATATATATATATCCTAGTCAACCTTCAGCTGTATTCCTCTAACATCGATACTTTTTCCCTTTCAAATCACTGCGGCCTTTCTCCACATGCCAACGTTCCATCGTGTCCCTACTCTTCCCTCAAAAGCTAAAAAAAAATCTGCAATTCAAATAAGCAGTCTACTTTAATTCATTCACCCTCTTTCCCATTTATCTCTCGATCAGTCTCAAAGCAGAAATGGCCACGATTTCGAAAAATAATAATTAACGAAGGAATGACCGAGCTTCTATTCGTTACAAAAATCAGATTCTCGCTTCAGAAACCATTTACAAATCGCGACTGAGCAATCTTCGTTCTCCCTCATTAGGCATGTTCGAATCGATCTTACCGGCCTCATTCCCTTTGAAGCGAATCGTGCTCGGGTGAGATAGGGAATTCGCGAATCAATTCTAAGTCTCCACGTTGTCACGATCGCCATACCAAAGAAGCACGATCGTGGGTGGCGTCGCAGTTGCGAAAAATGGCAGTGGCGATGGGTGAGGAGCTGGATTCGTTTCGATTGGGATTGGAGGGTCACGACGGGCTTCGCAACTCGAGGTGCTGAGGCTTTGAGCTGGGGTTTAAGGGGAGGCGTGTCACCGAAGTCAAGTTCTCTAGGGTGTTGCCATCAGGTGGTTTTTGTTTTATATTAATTATTTAATTTAGTATATGTACAAAGGTTAGAAAAGAAAATTTTATTTTACAGAAATGTTTATAACACAAATTTTTTTAGTTCACATACTGGTAGGATTTTAAATTGGCAGTAAAATACAAAACAATTTGTTTTAAATGTTTAATCAGTTATATATATATAACAGCCAGGTATATTAATTCACCTATTTGGTACTAAATGGGTTTGATATATATAGACTAAAAGAAAAAAAAATTACTTTAAACTTACTAATCAATTTCAATTTATATATTATGATTTATATTATGATAATTTAACCTGTTTTATTAATTCATTGAGTTATTTTAGCTCAAAAATAAAATAAAATAAAATAGTTATGAAGGAAAATTAGTTTGAAATAAAATTCTTAGTCAATTAAATTAATAAATGGTAATAAATTGTTCAATTAGTTGAAATGATAATAAATCGTATAATATTTGTACAAGGTCAACAATCATGGAGAATCAAGTTGAGATGAACCGGATGCAAATTTAAAAGCAAAGGTGAGTTAATCTCACTCTTCTGGATAATTATTTAAAATTAAATAGTTAAATTTAAATGATTGCTGAATGATTGGATGTGGTATATATTATACAGTAGTATATATATTGGAGTGATTAATTTCCTGCATTATATAGTCGATGAGACCCTATGCGCCGCAAAATAGCGGATGATATTATATTAATCCCATATACCGCGATATTCCACCTCGAAGTGGAATTGGTATTTTATATTGTGCTAACATCTGTGGATGCAGAAAAACAGGTTGGAGGGATCCAACTGGATTCCTCAAAATATTTAGATCTGTTAAAATATTCTGTGATATAATTAATTACTATCCTGTGATGAATTATATTGATAATTGAAAATGTTGGATATTATGGTTGATTAAAATATTTCGGTGAACTGAGTTATCAACATATATAGAAATGGGATTTCTGAAAAGAAAATGAAAGAATGAATTTTGAGTAACATAATCATAGAAATTTGAATAAATTAAAAATGAATTAGAAACGAATAAAAAGTGGTTTTTGAATTTTGATAAATAAAATTCCAAGTGTGGGAAATGAGATTTTAAATAAATGGGGAAAAGTGATTTTATTTTTAAATTCAAGTTATATTATTTCAAGAAATAAAGAATTAATTTTGAAATTCAAGGTTTGAATTTATTTGAAAGGATAAAGGAGAAATTTGGGAAATATAAATTGGTATTTTCAGTTAAAAAGATTTTAAATCATAATTAAGAAATAAAATCTGAAGTCTATGGGTTTTGAAATAAAACTGAGTAAGAAAAGGAATTTATTTCAAAATGGGAGTAATTTGGAAATCGATTTGAAGATTGATTAAGTTTTAAAAACCGGGATTTTTAAAAGATAAGTGAGATTTGAAATTTATAAACTGGGTTTATAAAAGTGAAGTAGTATATCAGTAGATATTTGGAAGAATAAATTCATGATGGGAATTTATTAAAGGAATGGGAAAATTTGTTTAAAAATAAATAGTGATTTATTTTTAAAAGATGTGAAAGGGAAGTATATTTCCCTGAATAGCCAAGTTCGTTTTCAAAGTAAATTTTTAAGTATAAGTTATGTTGTTTAAAAAAAAAATCATGTTTAGAAAATTTACTAGTTCTAAATGTTTAAATTCTAAAGTAAGTATTTTTTAATCTATTATAGTAGTAATTATTTAAAGGTGGCTTGGTATTATGTTTTAAAAATTAGAAATTTAGTTTTATATTGTACAAAGTAGTTGTATTTTGAATATTCTTAAAGTATATATTTTGAATACATATTAAAGAAAATTTTAATTTAAATGTTTTAAAGGATATTTTAAAATAAAGTCTTTTTAAATTATTTCAAAGTCTAAAGTGTTTGTACTTGGAGATTCCAGTGGAAATAGAAAATATTTGGGGAATTTATTCCGTAATAGGAAGATGGTTTGAAACTATTTTCAAAGGGTTGAAAGTGGAAATATATCTTGTAAAGATATCTTGAGGAAAATAAATAATTTGGGAAATTATTTATGTTTGATGGTTGTTTTGTGAATGTTAGTTGATAGTTAAATCACCGACTATGAATATTGGCCAATGCGTTGATCGTTCGAAGAGACTGGGATCAGGATTAATTTCTCGAAAACCACTTCGATCCGGTTTGAACGTTTTCGTGTGGAAAACAAGAGTTTGGATTCGAAGGTGGAGCAGTGAAGTGCAAGGGCTAGTCGCTGCTAATCCTGAGGATGATTCCAAAATGGATGTAGTAGGAGTAGTGCCTTTGGTTTCGTTCGAACTCGGGACGGACTTGTATGGACGAATGCTTTCAGAACATCATCAGGTGGGCGATGAGCATTCTAAGGGATATGCTCTAAAAAGGTAACGCTTAGCCTCGAGCCTCATCAACCAGGAATGACTGAAAATTAGGGGTTATGCAACAAGGCTAGATGGGTAGGGCCCATTAGGGTGAGGTCATCCATGTCTAGATGTCCCTTTTCATTCGGCTTAGTGGTGCGGTTGCTGATCAAAACCATGGGGTGATCTTACTCGGGATTATCCAGTAAGGGGTAGTCCCGTTCTGGTGTTGCAGGGGATTGGGAGTAATCCTCGGTACGGTGATCTAGGCCATGTACTGTGACAGGTGGTACCCTAGTGCCTAGTCATTAGTTGGAAATCCATTCTCCCTGCGTGCCTTTTACGGTTTTTGTTTGTATAACCAACTTTGTGGCTAGTAGCTGGAATTTAATAGATGTAACAATTTCGGCTATTTTAATAAGTGTTTGTAAATAGACCCTATTATAATATCAGAGGATTTTAATAAAAAAATGTTTTAGCTATCGTAAGGTAAAAACCCAACATGTTTATTTGTGGCGTGCTCTTACGAGATGCTTTTGATTTCAAAGGATTTTGAAACTTTAATAATCCAATTGAGTGTGGTTTTCTCACGCTAGTATTCCAGACTGACTCGGGTGTTATTTAACTATAATGCTTGGGTCAGACCGAGTACTATAGATTACAGGAAAGGATGTTGTGGAGCTGGATGGCGATGCGTACTCTCATACTTGTTTTAGATATTCCGCTGTGTTGTTTACCTGTGTATTCAGATTGTGAGGATATGTTATGATTACTGTTCATTTGTGTGTTATGTATATTCTGATGAATGTAATGTATAAATAGATTTGTTTTTGTGTAAAGATATGTTATTATCTATTATATTTTATTAAGCTGCGATGGTTAGATTCTGATGTTGTTTTCTATTTTCTTCTTCTACCTCTTATTCTTTAACCCAAATGGTTCGTGTTTCCGTTCATCTTGAGTTGATTGATGGAGAATAGTGTCGACTCAAGGGTTATGGAACTGCGGGTCGTTTCACTTTGTATTAGAGCTGAAAGATTAAGCGGGAACCTTGGCTCTGGTGGGGATTACTCATTGAAATAGAGTCCGTAGTACTCTAGAATGAGTTTGAGAGTATTAATAGATATGAGCGCGTATTTGTTAGTGAATATAAAAATTGTTTTATATTGTGTTACTTTATCGGTTGAGTGTTTATGGATTCTGGTCGATATGTGGGACGCCATGTCATCGATAGGGGAACTCTTGAATGAGATAAACCGACACAATATTGTTTTCAAATAGGGTAAATGAAATAATTTTACCCCAAATTATTTTCGAATATAAAAGAAAAGTTTTTGCAAATTATTGGTTGCTTGGATGTTAGGAATGATAATTATTATCATTGTTGTGTGGAAATTTAACTAGAAATTAAAAATAACCAAAGGTTAAGGAATAAATTAATAAAATAAATGGGATTTGTAGATGTGAATTATAAATGTGATCTATAATTTTGAAATAGAATTCCAAAGAAATATTGAAAATGTTTCTAAAGAATTTGGAATTTGAAATTTTTGGGAAAGGGTTTAAAATTCCTTTGGATTTGAAAATGGTTTTCAAAGGTTTTGGAGAAGTGTTACTGGTAGTATTTCGAAGATATTTTTGAATTGGATTTGAAATCTGGTGAGATTTGGGATTTAAAAAATTTTAAAAAGATAAAAGCATTGAACTCTTTCCGGTCGCTGGAAAATAATTCCGATGATGATCGCGACATCATCGGTGTTCATTTTCAAGTTTCCAAGAGGGGATTGCTACCTGGATGTTTTGGATTAATGTTTGTTTGCGAAATTGGGTTTGATTTTGTAAATGAAAAGTAATAGTTTGATTTAGATATATATATATATATATTTTTTTTCAAAATTGGATTTTGGACATCTTAGTAATGGTTTAAACTCTGGAGTTGGTTTGGAATGTTTGGAGTCGAAACTGAACGTTGAACTTAAGTTTGAACGGGAAATTAGTCAAGTTGGACTGAATCAAATAAAGTTTTGAGATTGAAATTAGTAAGTAATTGATTGATTTATATGGCATGCAAATGAAATCGAATTTGAATATTGGACAATGTTTGATTTGAAATTGTGTAAAATGAAGTGTAGATTTTGTTCAAATCTACTAAAAATAATTAATGTTTGGATGAAACTCTAGAAACTTATTAAAATGTTTATGGAATGGTAAATAAGTTCGGAAACTTAAAAAAAAGTTTTGAAAAGTGTTATGGAATTGGATTAAAATAAGAATGATTTGAGTTGCAATAAGTCCAATTCGAGTATGGATGAATTAAATATGGCCTTGGACATTTGTTTAACGAATTGATAATGGAATTAAAACTTTAAATGGATTATGAGAATGGTTAATTGAATTAAATGAGTCGTGAAAATTTGGATACTAAAATTTGTAATGAATGAAACAAAAGAACTAATCAAATAAATTTGCAGATTGAAATGAGGTTTGATTGAAATAGAATCAAGTTAAAGTGAAAAAAAAAATTATTTGCAAATGAAGTGAGCTTAAGTTTTGAAGGTGGAAAAAATTGAAGTAAATTAACTTAAGTTAAAAATTATTAGAAGCTCAACTTCGCGTAAGAATGAAAGTTCATTAAATAAAAAGTTTGGGTTAAATTAATTTGAAAAGTGGTTATTAATATAAAAATCGAATGTTGTCAAGCTCAATGAAATGATTTTAAAATGCATGGTTGGAAAATAAACTAGAAATGGGATGGAATTAAATATAAACTGAGTTGGAATCAATTGGATGTGGATAAAAACTAAAATGGATATTTTATTAAGTGAATATCGTCAAATTGCATAGAATAAATTAGTCGTTCGACTTAAACGAAAGTGAATAAAAATTCTATGAATTGGTAGAGGTAAATAAAATTGATTTTTGGGATCAATTTGAAATAAATGTGAGTTTTTTGGGTTTAACGAAATGAATTGAATATAAGCAATTGAGTTGCAAACCATTTAAATTGAATGAAGTTGTATATGAATTGGTTGTAAACAATTAAAATTAATGTTGGAACCTTATAAGTTGCTTATAAATATTGTTTAACCTACATTGCTTACAGAAACTTGTATGTTTGCTAGTTAAATGTGTTAAATGTTGTTAAATTACATGATTTTGGCACTTACATGTTTAAATTAAGTAAGTACAGGTACCGGGAAGCCGTTTGGCTGGATTTTGGGCATGCTAATTGCTAAATAATAAGCCTCTTGCTTAAAATGCTAAATAGAGGTATGCCTACGCAATAAAAATAGGAAATATGAACAGTTTTTGTTTTTCCAACCGTGTGGGTCGATGTATATATATTTATATCTCTTGTCAAATTGCAAAAGCTCCTCCATACAAAAGAGACTCTGTCAAAAAAATTCGAAAATTTTGGGAGTTAAAAAAAATTTTGTCAGCGACAAAACGATTTCAAATTGGAAATTGAAATAAAATAGTGGATGAAACTAATTTAAAATAAAGATATGAACCAGTTATAAATGGAAGATAAACTTCAATATTCAGAATTGAAGATAAATTGAATTCACAAGAAATGGAAGAACCAATTTGAATAGAAGTAGATATAAACTAAAGTGGTGAAGTAAAAATAAATATAAGAAGCGTACTGTGACGCCCCACCTCTATACCCATACTAGCGAAGGACACTATGGGGTAATGCCGTCAACTAGCACGGAGGATAAGGTTGTTGAGGAGCGACCATCCGTGTAATTGCTTTGTGCGAGCACCGATATGTCAGATAGTACAACAAGCATATGGTTTCAGGAGAAAATCCGACATACTGATACAAACTCAAAGCTACTACCCGGTGGCTATATATATTCTTAGGAAACAAATATAGAAATAAGCATAACACAAATCAGTCACAGATATCCATATCACAAAGGCGGAAATAGACATGAATATATAACACATGAAAGTGTACATCAGAGAAGGGGTCAAACGAGATCCACAATGTCACAAAAGAATAGCTACAAGTGCTAGACAAAAAAATAAGGATACATCTATGAGTCTATATCTCAAATGCATACAACAAAAACTACTAATCTAAGTAGTTAGCCAAAAGTCAGGGTGATAATCCCAAATGTGAAGTCAAGAAGAAGCACCTGTAACATCTCGGTTTGACCTGAGTATTATTTAGTAAAAAAAAATAAACGGATCAGTCTAGTTATAAATATCAGATAAAATGATATAGAATAAGAGATATGACATAAATATATGATAACCATAAAGCCATACTGTGACAAGTATGCAATTGAAAATCAACTAGGGATTAATCAATATCACGAGAATCTTCTCAAAGATCAAAAGGAATGTCATACTCTTTTTTTACCAAACCACCAAACTATAAATATTGACAATAATTCCAATGTCAATCACAAAAGTTAACGTCACACAAATTCACCAATGCACAAATATTGATAAAACTTATCAATGTAAATCATGAAAATTGGTGAAATCACAAATTCCAGAAACCATCAATGGAAATCCAGAAATCACAAAAAGGGGGGGAAGGCCTATCACAAAACGGGAGCATGAAAACTCACCAACACGTGTATCACAAAATGGAATGCTATTCCATGGTTGCTAACCATAAATTTTGAGCCGAAGCTCCACAAAACGGCCCGAAGACCATGGGTCGCTACCCCACCAAATTGATCCAAAGCTCCACAGAAACGGCGTTTAGTCTCCCTCGTAGACAAAGAGACATCGCACATTTGCTAGTCTAAATCACAAAAATGATCATATACGATCATCAAGAAGTGTCAATTACAGTAAGCTAGTAAATATATAAGCTTAGCCTCATGTCCCATAACCACCAGCTTAACTTAAATATTTACGAACAAATTGTAAGTTTCCACTAGAAAATTGTCACAAGAGATTCAATCGAACAAGTCCAAGAATTAACCGGCGAAGTAAATGCAAGCGTTTCATACCATTTGTTTTACTAAGCCGTTTAATTAGAATTCTCGTACGAGTGAGATGGAATGACAAATCACAAAAATGATTGTAGAAACAATAAATCATAAAAATTCACATTCGAAGACATGAGTACAATCCAAAGAATTCAATTCCAAATTCATCAAAGTGGAAATACCCTTGCGACTTAACAGCCACGACTTACGACTTAATATAAGTCAACACAAGAAGTCAGCGGCTCAAGAAATAGCACACGGCTTAAAGCAGGGGCGACATAAAGGGTGGCGCGACCTAGTTGCAAACGACCTAAGGAGTGGCGCGACGTAAGTATGGCACGACCTAAGGCGTAAGAAGGCCGAGCGACCTAAGTGGTCAAATGGGCACGACCTAAGAGAGCAAGCGACCTAACAGATACGGCATATGGCCGAGCGGCCTAGGGACGAAACGATCTAAGTGGAAAGGCCGAGTGACCTAACGACTTAAACAAGGGTGAGCGACCAAATGACCTAAACAAGGTCGAGCAACCTAAGGGGTTGCAACGACCTAAGAGATGATAGTAGGCCGAGAGACCTAGCGACCTAAGGTGCAAGCGACCTATGTTGTTACAAGCCGAGCGACCTAATGATCCAAGGGGTAAATAAGGCCGTGCGACCTAAGGGGGTTGCGACCTAATGACCTAAGGCTTATGAGAAGGCCGAGCGACTTATGGGGCGTGCGACCTAACGACTAAACAAGGCCGAGTAACGACCTAAGGTGCAAGCGTGACTTAATGGTCCGAGCGACTAACGACCTTAGGGTTGCCACCTATGTTGGCGCGACCTAACTGCAGGCCGAGAATCTTGCATGTGCAGGCCGAGCGAACTAAGGGTTTGAAGTGCGAAAACTCTCCCAATTTGCAACCGATCGAGCACGGATGCTAGGGGATTATGCCTATAGGCTACCCGGTCGTATTGGCTCCTCGATGCATCACCAAAATCGTGTTCAAGCATCAAAGTTAGGATTTTTAAAGATTTGAACCCAAAACACTAAAAATTGGGATTTTCACCAATTCAATCCAAACCAAAAGCAAATGCACATGAATAAGTGTTAGGAATTCATACCCAACAATCAAAGATAGTTATAGACAAAGATGTGAGATAAAAATCTCACCTTTTCACAAAATCAATGAAGAAGAAGCTTGAGAGCAAAGGAAGAATCAATGGCTTCTCTTTGAATTTGGAGTTAGATGTTGGATTTGCAAATGAACTTGAGCTTGGAGTTTTAATTTCCCATTCCTTCCTCCATTTTTGATGAAGCTTGAGTGTTAGGAAATGAAAGTAAAGTTATGAAGGGAAGGGGGTTGAGCTAGAGTAAATAGTTTAGGCCACTGGCTAAACCAAACCCAAAGCCCAAAGTGAAAAAGTGACAAAATTCCACTAACTCCAAACATATCGAAGTTTATACTCAAAAAGATCGCAAACAGTGTTTTGGACTCAATGGAAGTAGTTCCGGGTCCTAATTCGACCGTATGTAAAAAGTAACTTTTCGGAATAAAATCCGACTAACGATAAAATATTAAAATAAAATATTTAAATATTCAATCGTAAAATATGCGGGTTGTTACAGACTCCCCTCCTTAAAGAAATTGCGTCCTCGCAATATTTAAGAAGAAAATACAAGGTAACATCCATGAAATCATATCAACACAAAAGAAATTTGAAATAAGAAATTCACCTTATAGAGCACGAGAAAGTAAGTCGGGATGTGTTCGCTCGATGAATTCTCTAGATTCCCAAGAGAAGTCCTTAGGATTTGAGGACCATTGAACTTTAACAAGCGGAAGATCTTTATTTCGAAGGCGTTTGACCTCCGAAGCAATAATATGAATAAGATGTTGCTCATAAGTTAAATTAGGTGAAACTTCAATTTCTTCCACAACATCGGGCTCAAGAATAGAATCGGAATCTCGAAGGCACTTTCGTAATTGAGAAACGTGAAACACGTCATGAATAGCAGAAAATTGAGCCGGTAATAAAAGGCGATAAGCCACGGAACCAATACGTTCGGTGATAGGAAATGACCCAATATATCGAGGCGCTAACTTTCCCGATCGACTGAAACGTACAACACCCTTCATAGGTGAAACACGAATAAACACAAGATCTTCCATAGAAAATACTAATTTCCTTCTCTGGTTATCGGCATAGGATCTTTGCCTGCTCTAGGCTTCTTTCATCCTATGACGAATAAGGTCAGTCTTCTCTGTGGAATCACGAATAAAATCTTGACTTAAAACCAGCTTCTCACCGGCCTCAAGCCAACAAGAAGGAGATCGGCATAGCCTTCCACAAAGTGCCTCAAAGGTGCCATACCAATACTAGATTGGAAGCTATTATTATAGAAAAACTCAACAAGAGAAATATGATCTTCCCAACTTCCATCAAAATCAAGAACACATGTACGAAGAAGATCTTCAAGAGTTTGATTCACACGCTCAGTTTGTCCATCGGACTGGGGATGATGAGAGGTTCTAAAATTAAGCTTCGTTCCCAAAGCATTTTGAAGACTCTTCCAAAATCCACTAGTAAACAATGGATCACGATCACTAACAATAGAAGAAGGAAATCCATGCAATTTTACAATTTCTTTAATAAAGAGTTTGGCCAAGAGAGGAATAGTTCGATTGGACCGAACGGGAATAAAATGGGCGGATTTAGTAAGTCTATCGAATATCACTTATAAACTATCATGACCCGAACGAGAACGGGGAAGGCTGTCTATAAAATCCATGGAGATTTGGTCCCACTTCCAAATTGGAATTTCTAAAGGGTGCAACAACCCACCGGGCCTTTGGTGTTCGGCCTTGACAAGTTGGCAAGTCATGCAACACTTAACAAAGTTAGCAATATCAGATTTCATTCCCTCCCAATAATAAAGTCATTTCATATCTGCGTACATTTTACTACTACCGGGATGAATGGTAAATTTAGAACGATGAGTATCTTCTAAAATGTCATTACGAAGATTACTAATATTTGGCACAATAAGTCTACCAAATTTTCGAATACCGCCACGAGAATTAATATCAAAGTCTTTCAAACCTTCAATATCAATTTTATCCCTAAGATTTTGGCCAAGAAGAGCCAATTCGGGATCTAGCTTTTGAGCTTCAAGAATGCGGTCTAAAAGAGAAGGATGAGCCTCAAGGCAACATAAAACAAGAGATGAACATAAACCGAAAACGCGATCTCGAATCTCACAAGTGGATAGAATTACGAGATCATTCCATTCGAATATCATCATAGAAACAACTACTTGTTGCTTGCGACTAAGTGCGTCCGCAACACGATTTCCCTTTCTGGGAGTATAAAGAATATCTAGATCATAAGCTGCAAGAAATTCGAGTCAACGTTGTTGACGCAAATTAAGTTCCTTTTGAGAGAATAGATACTTCAAGGATTTATGATCAGTGTAAAGAATAAATTTTTCTCCCAAAAGAAAATGACGCCAAATACGAAGGGCGAAAACAATAGTCGCGAGCTCTAAATCATGAGTGGCATATCTAGTCTCGGCTGGCTTCAATTGCCAAGAAGCATAAGCAATCACACGTTCCCTTTGCATAAGAAAGGCACCCAAACCAACGCGACTAGCATCGGTATAAACAATAAAATCCTGGTTTCCCTCGGGAATCACAAGAATAGGAGCATTAGAAAGGAGCTCTTTTAATTTCTGAAAAGAAGTTTCACATTTGTCCGACCAAATGTATTTAACTCCCTTCTTTGTCAAACTAGAAAGAGGCACAGAAATTTTGGAAAAATCCTTTATGAAACGGCGGTAATAACCTTCCAATCCAAGGAAACTACGAATTTCCGTCACACGGTCTCTTCCAGTTTTGAATCGCTTCAATCTTTGAAGGATCCACGGAAATTCCGGATTCGGAAATAATATGACCGAGAAACTTCACATAAGATTGCCAAAAGTGGAATTTAGAAAATTTCGCTTTTAATTGATTGCTCCTAAGAGTTTCCAACACAATTCGAAGATGCTTTTCATGCTCCTCCTCGGTTTTAGAATACATAAGAATATCATCAATAAAGATGAGAACAAACCCATCGAGGAAGTCTTTGAAAACTGATTCATAAGGTCAACGAAATAAGCCGGAGCATTCGTTAAACCAAATGGCATAACAAGCCATTCATAAGATCCATAACGAGTATGGAACGATGTCAAAGGAATGCTATCCTCTGCAATATGAAGTTGATGAAAACCGGTAGCTAAGTCTAATTGTGAAAAGACTCTAGCACCACTAAGTTGATCGAATAGATCATCAATCCGAGGCAAAGGATATTTATTCTTGATAGTAAGATCATTAAGTTTGCGGTAGTCAACGCAAAGCCTAAGTGTACCATCGGATTTCTTCACAAAAATTGCCGAAGCTCCCCAAGGAGAGGAACTAGAGCGAATATATTGCTTCATCTCCAATTCGGATAATTGTTTGCGCATCTCCTCATTTTCATTATTGGACATACGATAAGGAGGACGAGTAATAGGATGAGCTGCAGGGATGAGAGTAATTCTGAACTCAATTGCTCGCTTAGGTGGTAATCCTAGAACGGGCTCAAATATGTCGGAAAATTCACGAACAACGTGAATAAGAGAAATAATATCCTCCTCATCATCATTATCGTCATCATGAGGATTTAAAGAATATAAAGATGCAACTAAGCTGGAATCCGAATCTTTAAGGTCAATATAAATCTGCTTAACAGATTGAGGATGTCGAAGATGAATAGTCTGCTCAGGACATAGGATTTGGGCTTCATAGCGGTTAAGCCAATCCATTCCCAAAATCATTCCAAAGCCTAAGTAGCGCATAACATGAAAATCGGTTCGGAAAGAAAAATCATAAAAAATAATCTCGACATCTTTACACAATAAACTGATTGTTGCGGATGCACCAACCGGATTCGCAATTCTCAAAGAAGTCATTGAACACAAAAAATCCAAAGAAAAAGTATCAACAAGTTCTTTTGAAATAAAATAATGGGACGCGCCCGTATCAAAAAGAACTCGAATAGGATAATCACGAAATAATATAATGCCATCAAGGATAGAATGAGAAATACATTTTCCACGAGATGTGTTGCCAGGGGCTTGAGCAACATTAAGCTTTCCCTCCTTCCTATTTTGAAGTTTGGGACAAGAAGATAAATAATGATCCGGGCTTTTGCAATAGCGATAAGTACGAGGCTTTGAACACTTGTTCGCATAATGGTCTGTAGAACCATAGTTGTAGCATTGCCCACTACTTGAGGTAGAAGTCCTTGTTGCTGGAGAGGCTTGCTTCCCTTCCTTATTGTTGGGATAAGGACCTTTAAACTTATTAGGCCTTTTCTTGTTGTTGAAGTTCGGTTTGGCACCCATAACTTCAACGTCACTTTCTTTATCTGCCTCTTCAAGTCGAAGAGTGATATCAACGAGTTGATCAAAAGAAACTTCTAACTTTAGAAGTAATGGCTTCTTGAGATTTTTATTCAAGCCATAGACAAATCGTTGGTTTTTCTTCAATGGGGTGTTTATATATTCGACCCCGTATTTAGAAAGCGACTCGAAAGATGTGACATAATCTGCCATGGAGGATTCACCTTGAACAAGGTCAATGAATCGGCGAGCCAAAGTCACCTTCTCGGCTTCTGGCATAAATTTTAATTCGAAGCATTCCCTGAATTTCTCCCAAGTAAGACCCGCTTCATTTATTTCAGAAATCAGAAGCTCATACCAGTCTATTGCTCTTTCTTGGAGCATACTAGAGGCCATCTGAACACGGTGAAGATCAATATGATTCATGCGAGAAAAGATTCGATCGCACGTTCTCAGCTAAGCCTGGACTTCAATAATAGTTTCAGAACCTTTGAATGGCTTTCCACCCAAATTGGTATAATCGCTGCACAAACGTGCAAATCCAGACCTAGGGTGAGTAGACTCTGGATTAGATCCGGCTGCTTGAGCATTCCTTACTAGATCAAGAAGCTGCTGGGCAGATATAAATACTCCATCTTGGGGAGTAGCACGAGATTGACCGTCGCTGGGACGACCAGGTCTAACCATTTCTCTTCCTTTTGAAAGAAAGAAATAAGAAGGATAAGTTTATTCACCAAATGAATATCAAGCAATATTGATAGATAAACAAGGAATCATAAAGAAAATAGGATTAATCGGCACGATGATTCGAATTAAATCCTAAAGCACCACTCATAAGATGGACTTAGGACGATGGTACGAAGACTCGAATTAAATCCTAAAGCACGAATCCTAAGATGGACTTAGGACGATGATCCTTGCTAGATTATTCTACATTGTTCCGAAGATTGGCTTTGATACCAAGCTGTGACGCCTCACCTCTATACCCACACTAGCCAAGGACACTACAGGGTAATGCCGTCAACTAGCATGGAGGATAAGGTTGTTGAGGAGCGACCATCCATGTAATTGCTTTGTGCAAGCACCGATATGTCAGATAGTACAACAAGCATCTGGTTTCAGGAGGAAATTCGACATACTGATACAAACTCAAAGCTACTACCGGTGGCTATATATATTCTTCGGAAACAAATATAGAAATAAGGATAACACAAATCAATCACAGACATCCATATCATAAAGGCGGAAATAGATATGAATATATAACACATGAAAGTGTACATCAGAGAAGTGGTCAAACGAGATCCACAATGTCACAAAAGAATAGCTACAAGTGCTAGACAAAAGAATAAGGATACATCTATGAGTCTATATCTCAAATATATACAACAAAAACTACTAATCTAAGTAGTTAGACAAAAGTCAGGGTGATAATCCCAAATGTGAAGTCAAGCAGAAGCACCTGTAACATCTCGGTCTGACCCGAGTATTATTTAATAAGAAAATAATAAACGAATCAGTCTAGCTATAAATATCAGATAAAATGATATAGAATAAGAGATATGACATAAATATATGATAACCATAAAGGCATACTGTGACAAGTATGCAAATGAAAATCAATCAGGGATTAATCAATATCACGAGAATCTTCTCAAAGATCAAAAGGAATGTCATACTCTTTATTTACCAAACCACTAAACTATAAATATTGACAATAATTCCAATGCCAATCACAAAAGTTAATGACACACAAATTCACCAATGCACAAATATTGATAAAACTTATCAATGTAAATCACGAAAATTGGTGAAAACACAAATTCCAGAAACCATCAATGGAAATCCAGAAATCACAAAAAGGGGGGAAGGCCTATCACAAAAGGGGAGCATGAAAACTCAACAACATGTGTATTACAAAATGGAACGCTATTCCATGGTTGCTAACCATTAATTTTGAGCCGAAGCTCCACAAAACGGCCCGAAGGCCATGGGTCGCTACCCCACCAAATTGAGCCAAAGCTCCACAGAAACGGGGTTTAGTCTCCCTCGTAGACAAAGAGACATCGCACATTTGCTAGTCTAAATCACAAAAATGATCATCAACGATCATCAAGAAGTGTCAATTACAGTACGCTAGTAAATATATAAGCTTAGCCTTATGTCCCATAACCACTAGCTTAACTTAAATATTTACGAACAAATTGTAAGTTTCCACTAGAAAATTGTCACAAGAGATTCAATCGAACAAGTCCAAGAATTAACCGGCGAAGTAAATGCAAGCATTTCATACCATTTGTTTTACTAAGCCGTTTAATTAGAATTCTCGTACGAGTGAGATGGAGTGACAAATCACGAAAATGATTGTAGAAATAATAAATCACAAAAATTCACATTAAAAGACGTGAGTACAATCCAAAGAATTCAATTCCAAATTAATCAAAGTGGAAATACCCTTGCGACTTAACAGCCACGACTTACGACTTAATATAAGTCAACACAAGAAGTCAGCGGCTCAAGAAATAGCACACGGCTTAAAGCAGGGGCGACTTAAAGGGTGGCGCGACCTAGCTGCAAACGACCTAGGGAGTGGCGCAACGTAAGTATGGCGCGACCTAAGGCGTAAGAAGGCCGAGCGACCTAAGTGGTCAAATGGGCGCGACCTAAGAGAGCAAGCGACCTAACAGATACGGCATATGGCCGAGCGGCCTAGGGACGAAACGATCTAAGTGGAAAGGCCGAGCGACCTAACGACTTAAACAAGGGCGAGCGACCTAACGACCTAAACAAGGCCGAGCGACCTAAGGGGTTGCAACAACCTAAGAGATGAGAGTAGGCCGAGCGACCTAAGGTGCAAGCGACCTATGTTGTTACAAGCCAAGCGACCTAACGACCTAAGGGGTAAACAAGGACATGCGACCTAAGGGGGTTGTGACCTAACGACCTAAGGCGCATGAGAAGGCCGAGCGACTTATGGGGCGTGCGACCTAACGACTAAACAAGGCCGAGAAACGACCTAAGGTGGAAGCGCAACTTAATGATCCGAGCGACCTAACGACCTAAGGGTTGCGACCTATGTTGGCGCGACCTAACTGCAGGCCGAGAATCTTGCATGTGCAGGCCGAGCGACCTAAGGGTTTGAAGTGCGAAAAGTCTGCCAATTTGCAACCGATCGAGCATGAACGCTAGGGGATTATGCCCATAGGCTACCCGGTCGTATTGGCTCCTTGATGCATCACCAAAATCGTGTTCAAGCATCAAAGTTAGGATTTTTAAAGATTTGAACCCAAAACACTAAAAATTGGGATTTTCACCAATTCGATCCAAACCAAAAGTAAATGCACATGAATAACTGTTAGGAATTCATACCCAACAATCAAAGATAGTTATAGACAAAGATGTGAGATAAAAATCTCACCTTTTCACAAAATCCGTGAAGAAGAAGCTTGAGAGAAAAGGAAGAATCAATGGCTTCTCTTTGAATTTGGAGTTAGATGTTGGATTTGCAAATGAACTTGAGCTTGGAGTTTTAATTTCCCATTCCTTCCTCCATTTTTGATTAAGCTTGAGTGTTAGGAAATGAAAGTAAAGTTATGAAGGGAAGGGGGTTGAGCTAGAGTAAATAGTTTAGGCTAATGGGCTAAACCAAACCCAAAGCCCAAAGTGAAAAAGTGATAAAATTCCACTAACTCCAAACATATCGAAGTTTATACTCAAAAAGATCGCAAACGGTGTTTTGGACTCAATGGAAGTGGTTCCGGGTCCTAATTCGACCGTAAAAAAGTAACTTTTCCGACTAAAATCCGACTAACGATAAAATATTAAAATAAAAATTTTAAATATTCAATCATAAAATATGCGGGTTGTTACACGTATAGAATACTTATACCGAACTTAAGAAGAAATGGTAAAATTCTTAAGTAATATGGGTGTTGGGAAAATATATTGAATAAGCATTTGTGTGAAGATTTAATAAAAATATGTGAAATGATAAGCGTTGATAAGTGAATAGAAATCAAAGTGAATGTGAATAAAAAGAGAATTGATATAGTTGATATTCAATTGAGATAAATACGTAGGATGTACGTATATTATTTTACTCGTATAGCAATTTGATCCAGATTCGAGCATAGGATTTCGAGATAGTTATATCGATTCGAGTTGGAATTTTTCACTCGATTTTCGACGGCGAACCTGAATATGGATTTTGATTGATTCTGAAAATTCTCTATCATAGCTATGACTATGCTAGGAGAATGACGGTTTCTGATCAAGAAACTGGATCTGAGTCCGCGCTAGGAAGTCGGGTGGACGATACTAGTTCGGAAGTGAAATTGTGTGATCGAGCGAGTGATCGGATTTGATAATGCGTACGGATGATATATGTACATCGTACGGGCTTAAATGAATAGATATTGAAATTTTATAAGGAAGTCAATAAAATGTTTTGAATGTTGTGATTGGATATTATTGCTATGTAGGATATACATGTATTATAAAGGACAGGAAAACTGGTTTTGATTTCAGAAGATAAATTTGAATTGCTCGACAAAAAGGTACGTGTTTAAATTTCTGTATGAAATTTGATTGGGTTTTTGGATCAAACCACTTGGCATTTTGTTTTCTTTTGGAATTTGGGAGCATGTAGAGGCATTTTGTAGTTGTATCGGGCTAGCCGTGCAAAGGAGATGCTGGCAAAAAATTTCGAAAATTTAGGAAGTTATCAAAATTTGGAGAAAATTTTGATAATTCAAAATTTGGTTTTAAGTTCAAATTTAAATTGCTAAGTAAATAATATTATTGGGACTTATGGATAAGTTTGGAAAGCTAGAAAAAGGGTTAGTGTGTCTTTAATAAAAAGATAGTTTTGAGAATTGTTTGGAATTGTTTGGTTTTGGGAAAAAGCAAATTGGTAATGGACCATTCTTCTTAACTAGCAATTTCGGGGACGAAATTCTTTTAAGGGGGAGGAATGTGACGACCCAGAATTTTTGAGCGTTTGAAATTGGAATATTTAATTGATTTTAGATATTTGAAAGGTTAACTTTAACTTGAATTTCCAAACATCGCTATTTATTTGATAATTAAATTATTGAATTTAATAATTGAAAGTTGGGTGAAATATTGAATCTTCAGTTTTAAGCCTGTTAAAAATAATTTGAAGGCTTGTAAAATTCATACTGATAATACTGAAGATAGTAAAAGTGTTCAAATTGAATTTGGAAGTGTTTGGTTAAGTTTGGAAAATATATCGTTTAAATTGTCGTTTAAAAAAATAGCCTTCCGAGACACAGTCTCGGAATTCGACGAAACCAGTTCTATTGGATCCGTAATATTATATTAGTATTGGATTTCAATTTTCGTAGTGTTTGGAGTTGTTGTGTGTGCGTATAATATATAAACGCGTTGAAATTTATAATGAAAATTCAGTATAATAACTGGGTCCAAAAGGCTATCTTCTCCATAGGGCTTGAAACCTTTTCCATTGTGCTCGGAATAGGGGTATAACACTATAAACGGCTAGTGGCACGCCTTGGTAGGGGTTCGCGATTTTAAGCTACGTAAATCGAGAAAATTTGAATTCAAAATTTAAATAAATAAATATATACATATATATATATCCTAGTCAACCTTCATCCGTATTCCTCTCACGTCGATACATTTTTCCCTTCAAATCACTGCAGCCTTTCTCCACACGCCAACGTTCCATCGTGTCCCTTCTCTTCCCTCAGAAGCTAAAAAAATATCTGCAATTCAAATACGCAGTCTACTTCAGTTCGTTAACCCTCTTTCCCATTTATCTCTCGATCTGTCTCAAAGCATAAATGGTCACGATTTCGAAAAATAATAATTAATGAAGGAATGACCGAGCTTCTATTCGTTACAAAAATCAAATTCTCGCTTCAGAAACCATTTACAAATCGCGGCTGAGCAATCTTCGTTCTCCTTCATTAAGCATGTCTTCGAATCGATCTTACCTGCCTCATTCCTTTTGAAGCGAATCGTGCTCACGTGAAATAGGGAATTCGCGAATCAATTCTACGTCGTGACGTTGTCGCGATCGCCATACCGAAGAAGCACAATTTTGGGTGGCGTCGCAGTTGTGAAGAATGGCAGCGGCGATGGGTGAGGAGCTAGATTCGTTTCGATTGGGATTGGAGGGTCGCGACGCGCTTCGCAACTCGAGGTGCTGAGGCTTTGAGCTAGGTTTAAGGGGAGGCGTCTCATCGAAGGCAAGTTCTCTGGGGTGTTGCTGTCAGGTGGTTTTTGTTTTTTGTTTTTTATTAATTAATTAATTTAGTATATGTACAAAGGTTAGAAAAGAAAATTTTATTTTACAGAAATGTTTATAACATAATTTTTTTTAGTTTACATACTGGTAGGATTTTAAAATTGGCAGTAAAATACAAAACAATTTGTTTTAAATGTTTAATCAGTTATATATATATATATGTGTGTGTGTGTGTGTGTGTGTGTGTGTGTGTGTGTGTCTATATATATATAATAGCTAGGTATATTAATTCACCTATTTGGCACTAAATGGGTTTGATATATATGGACTAAAAGGAAAAAAAATTATATATATACTTTAAACTTACTAATCAATTTCAATTTATATACTATGATTTATATTATGATGATTTAACCTGTTTTATTAATACATTAAGTTATTTTAGCTTAAAAATAAAAAAAATACTTGTGAAGGAAAATTAGTTTGAAATTAAATTATTAGCCAATTGAATTAATAAATGGTAATAAATTGTTCGATTAGTTGAAATGATAATAAATCATATAATATTTGTACAAGGTCAATAATCATGGAGAATCAAGTCGAGATGAACCAGACTGCAAATTTAAAAGAAAAGGTGAGTTAATCTCACTCTTCTGGATAATCATTTAAAATTAAATAGTTAAATTTAAATGATTGCTGAATGATTGGATGTGGTATATATTATATAGTAGTATATATATTGGAGTGATTGATTTCCCACATTATATAGCAGATGAGACCCTATGCACCGCATAATAGTGGATGATATTATATTAATCCCATATACCGCAATAATCCACCTCGAAGTGGAATTGGTATTTTATATTGTGCTAATATCTATGGATGCAGGGAAACAGATCGGAGGGATCCAACTGGATTCCTCAAAATATTTAGATTTGTTAAAATATTCTGTAATATAATTAATTGCTATCCTGTGATAAATTATATTGATAATTGGAAATGTTGGATACTATGGTTCATTTAAATTATTTCGGTGAACTGAGTTATCAACATATATAGAAATGGGATTTCTGAAAAGAAAATTAAAGAATGAATTTTGAGTAACATAATCATACAAATTTGAATAAATTGAAAATGAATTGGAAACGAATAAAAAGTGGTTTTTGAATTCTGATAAATAAAATTCCAAGTGTGGGAAATGAGATTTTAAATAAATGGGGAAAAGTGATTTTATTTTTAAACTCAAGTGATATTATTTCAAGAAATAAAGAATTTATTTTGAAATTCAAGGTTTGAATTTATTTGAAAGGATAAAGGAGAAATTTGGGAAATATAAATTGGTATTTTCAGTTAAAAATATTTCTAATCATAATTAAGAAATAAAATCTGAAGTCTATGGGTTTTGAAATAAAATTGAGTAAGAAAAGGAATTTATTTCAAAATGGGAGTAATTTGGAAATCAATTTGAAGATTGATTAAGTGTTTAAAACCGAGATTTTTAAAAGAGAAGTGAGATTTGAAATTTATAAACTGGGTTTATAAAAGTGAAGTAATATATCAGTAGATATTTGGAAGAATAAATTCATGATGGGAATTTATTAAAGGAATGGGAAAATTTGTTTAAAAATAAATACTGATTTATTTTTAAAAGATGTGAAAGGGAAGTATATTTCTCTGAATAGCCAAATACGTTTTCAAAGTAAATTTTTAAATATAAGTTATGTTGTTTTAAAGAAAAAAGCATGTTTAGAAAATTTATTATTTCTAAATGTTTAAATTCTAAAATTAGTATTTTTTAATCTATTATAGTAGTAATTATTTAAAGGTGGCTTGGTATTATGTTTTAAAAGTTAGAAATTTAGTTTTATATTGTACAAAGTAGTTGTATTTTAAATATTCTTAAAGTATATATTTTGAATACGCATTAAAGAAATTTTTAATTTAATTTTTTTAAAGGATATTTTAAAATAAACTGTTTTTAAATTATTTTAAAAGTCAAGTGTTTGTACTTGGAGATTCCAGTGGGAATAGAAAATATTTGGGGAATTTATTCCGCAACAGGGAGATGGTTTGAAACTGTTTTCAAAGTGTTGAAAGTGGAAATAAATCTTGTTAAGATATCTTGAGAATAATAAATAATTTGGGAAATTATTTATGTTTGATGGTTGTTTTGTGAATGTTAATTGATAGTTAAATCACCGACTATCAATATTGGCCAATGCGCTGATCATTTTGAAGAGACCGGGATCGGGATTAATTTCTCGAAAACCAATTCGATCCGGTTTGAACATTTTCTTGTAGAAAATAAGAGTTTGGATTCGAAGGTGGAGCAGTGAAGTGCAAGGGCTAGTCGCTACTAATCCTGGGGATGATTTCAAAATGGCTGTGGTAGGAGTAGTGCCTTCGATTCCGTTCGAACCCAAGACAGACTTGTATGGATGAATGCTTTCAGAACAATGTCAGGTAGGCGATGAGCAATCTAAGGGATATGTTCTAAAAAGGTAACGCTTAGCCTCGAGCCTCATCAACCAGGAATGACTGAAAATCAGGGGTTATGCAGCAAGGCTAGGTGGGTAGCGCCTCTTAGGGTGAGGTCATCCCTGTCTAGATGTCCCTTTTTATTCGTCTTCGTGGTGCGGTTGCTGATCCCAACCGTGGGGTGATCTTACTCGGGATTATCCAGTAAGGGGTAGTCCCGATCTTGTGTTGCAGGGGATTGGGAGTAATCCTCGGTACGGTGATCTAGGCCACGTACTGTGACAGGTGGTACCCCAGTGCCTAGTCATTAGTTGGAAATCCATTCTCCCTACGTGCCTTTTACGGTTTTTGTTTGTATAACCCACTTTGTGGCTAGTAGCCGGAATTTAATAAATGTAACAATTTCGGCTATTTTAATAAGTATTTGTAAATAGACGCTATTATAATATCAGTGGATTTTAATAAAAAAATGTTTTAGCTATCGTAAAGTAAAAACCCGACATGTTCATTTGTGGCGTGGTCTTACGTGATGCTTTTGATTTCAAAGGATTTTGAAACATTAATAATTCAATTGAGTGTGGTTTTCTCACGCTGTTATTTCAGACTGACTCGGGTGTTATTTAACTATAATGCTCAGGTCAGACCGAGTATTATAGATTACAGGAAAGGTTGTTGTGGAGCTGGATGGCGATACGTACTCCCGTACATGTTTTAGATATTCCGCTATGTTGTTTAGCTGTGTATTCAGATTGTGAGGGCAGGTTATGATTACTGTCCAGTTGTGTGTTATGTATATTCCGATGAATGTATTGTATAAACAGAATTGTTTTTGTGTAAAGATACGTTATTATCTACTATATTTTATTCCGATGTGATGGTTATATTCTGATGTTATTTTCTATTTTCTTCTTCTGCCTCTTCTTCTTTAATCCAAATGGTTCGTATTTCCGTTCATGTTGAGTTGATTGATGGAGAATGGTGTCGACTCAAGTGGTACGGAATTGCGAGTCGTTTCAATTTTAGTCATTCTTGGTTTATGAGGCTTGAGGCTACACTTACCTTTTGAATAGAAATCCCACTTGGAATGTTATCGCTACCTTCTAGGTAGTAATGCAATGCCAACATTCATCCAAACAAGTTGTCCAGGATAAGGACGAACCGAAGGCACTACTCTTACTGTAACGACCCGTAAATTTTCGATAATTAAAATTGTTAATTTAATAAGATTTTTGAAATTTAATATTGATGAAAATAAAAAAATTGTGAATTATTAATGAAAGTTGTGATATAATAATGAAAATAACTAAGAGGAAACATAACATGGGTTAATTAAAGTTAATAATTAATGAATTTGAATGAAATTCCAATTAAATAAAATAATTTAAATGTTATGACTTAGTTATAATGGGAATATGAGTAAAACAAGTGTAATTATTGAATTAATGAAATAATACAGTGTTAATGGTAAGTAATAAACTTTTAAATGTAAGAAAAGTAAATAGGTGACAACTATTATATTTTATTTATTTATTTAGAGTGTTAAATGAAATTGGTAATCAAATTTCAATTTAAAGAATAATGTTAATTTTATCTATTTGGTAATAATGGATTAATAACGGGAATGAAATGTAAGAATGATAATGCAAGTTAATAAATAATTAATTAATTCAATGCGATCCCAATTGATTGGAATAACTTTTTGGGTTATAGTTGATTATAAATAGGAATTTTTGGTAATAAATTTAATATAAGAAAAATAAATGTAAATATTGGATTAATCAATGAATTAATAATGAATACATCGTGATTGAATAAAATCAATGTTCTGTATGTAATTGTTTGGAAATGAGAACTTATATAAATATGATAAAGGTTAGTGGCAACAATTATTATAAAAGAAATCATTTATTTAATCCATTAAATCAAGTTTATAATCAATTGCAATGAATCCCAATTCAATGTTATATTAGTATAAATTAGGGTAAATATTGGTAATAATGTATTGTTAATGGTTTATGAATGAATTGATAATTAAAATAAAGGAAATGATGTTAAGGTTATTCATATTGGACAATTTGTTGAATTATAAGGAATGGAAATAAAGTTTTATCGATATATTGGAATTTAATTTATGATAATAGGATTAATTGCAATTAAATGAAATTAAATGTTTAAATATTACATAAATGGGAATTTAGATGAAATGTGGGAATATTAATGTAATAGTTTTGAATCCAATGTTAAATCCATCTATTTGGCAATAATAAATGGAATAATCATTCATTTATTTAATTAAATGGGATTATTGGGAATTTTATTTATAATTTCTGAATTTAATGTAATTGAGGTTAATATTGAAATTTATAAATTAATCATCTCTAAATTGACATTTAAAATATTTAAAACATTGTAAATGATTGAGAAATCATAAGTGATGAAATTTGTCAATTTTCGAATTGAAATTAAAATTTTTATTTAATCAATTTATTTTTAATTTATTTAATTAACTAGAAATTAGCCATTTTGGCCACTGACTCGGATTTCGACGAAACCAGTTTCATCAGATCCATGTTGGTGAATTATTGTAGGATTTCAAGTTTCGTAATGTTCAGACTTGCCGTTTGATCGTACAGACTCGAAACGTCTTGGAAATCAATGAAATTGAAATCAATTTGAAATATATTAATATTGGCATAACTTCTTCATACGATGGAATTTGGACATGAAACCAGTTCCATTGCGTTTAAAATATTTAAAAACATCTATTTTGATATATGGTTGACCCAATTTCGTTCCGTAGTCAGATGAGCATTTTGGGCCATTTTATCGTTCAACGCGTATATCCAATCGATCTGATCCATTCTATTTCAGCTTTGTCTATAAATACCCTATTATAAACCCTAGCCTACCTCTATTTCTCATTTGTCTGTACGTACAATTCCTCCCCATCTTCTTATTTCAATGGCAGACAAATCCAAATACAATTGCAATTCAAAAATCAAATTGAAATTTCAAACTTTTCAAAAAAATACAGAAAAATTATATATCGAAGTTATTGAAATTACGAATCAGCGTCTGGTGTTCATTAGTCGTAATTGTGCTTCGATCATCAGCAAATCATGGTAAAAATTGAATTAGGCGTTTTCGATTTAAGCAACAATTGAGGAAACCATTTCTGGGTTTTGTGGAGGGCGATGTCAGGAGGCTATCGGCGGTGGTCGCGTCATCTATTTCGACCTGAGGCGACCGGAATTTTGCAGTTAGGGTTCGAAATGCAAGCGGCGGCGCACTGTTCGATGTGTAGGCGGAGGCCTCAGGCTTCTGGCCGTGGATAGTTCTTGAGGACACGAGCTCGTTTGTGCCCTGGCTTGGCCAACGGCGGCGTGCAGGCGGCATATTTGGTGGTCAATGCTAGCTTTCGAGTGCGTGCTCGTGTAGATGGCATGCGTATGTGCTGGACGAAGAAGAACGTGACGTGTAAGTCATTGATTTATTCTCTTTAATTTTTAATATAAATTGAAATTTGAATGTTCTAATCCGCGTAACTTTCGCATACGAGGTCCGTTACACGCGCGGTTTTCTCCCTAGGTTCATATTGGAATTCCGGACATTTTGGCTCTAGTTTGGATGAATTTTGAGACTGTTCAAATTTTGGATTTAAATTGGATTTAAATTTAATTTAAATTCAAAAGGTGAGTGTTTTAATCCACTCACAACTTCTAAAATTTCTTATGTTTGTTAAATAAATTTTTGATGTGATTAGAGATTTATTTTGACTGTTTGGCATATTTTTAATTATCATCTCAGTTAAATTAAATTTATTTAAATTAAATTGTTATTGAATTTATTATTGCATATAAACTGCCAGCTTAATAGTTAGTTAATTTATTATTACATATAAACTGACAGTTAAATAGTTAGTTAATTTATTATTGAATATGAACTGCCAGTAAATGCCTGTGATTTATTATCTGTTATATATTGATGTTATTGATTGAATTGGATGATGATTGTGATAAATGGTTGATGGTTGATATTGGATGAATGGATGGTGTATTTTATATTGTTATAAACTACAAGTTGTTATGCATTTTTATTTCATTCAGGATTATGGTTTGAAATGATATATAACCGTATTTTTATTTTAAATTGCGGATTGAAATGATAAATATCCATATCACTCGACCGTACGGTAGAAAATTTTATACAGACATCGTGGTCTATATATAAAAATAGTTTGAAATGATTTCTATGGTTTTGTAAAGGAATGTATGATTTTATGAGATATTGATTTGGATATTTTATAAATGTTCTTTTATATATAGTTAAATTATTGGTTTAAGCTATGAATAAAGTTTGTTTAAAGTATAAAATAAGTTTAATAATAAAGTTTGATTGTGTTAAAATATAATATGCATAAGTATTTACTTAAATTATATTTTAAATATAGGGTTTATATTTATTTTTATAAATCAAGGTTGAGAATATAGTTTTAAAATTGATTTGAGATTTATCTAATTAAGAATTATATTTAATAAGAATCCATTTGGAACTTATTGAAATTGAGATTTTAAAAGAAAATGGTTTTATAACTTGACTCGGGTTTAAGGTGATTTAATTGAATAAATTGAGGAATATTTAGTTATTGAAATTTTAAGTTTTACTTAAAGGATATTGGATTTAGCAAGCAAATATTTCAAAAACTTAATAATAGTAAAAGTGAAATTGGTATACATATATGAATTATAAAATTTCGTTTTGAAATATCGAATATTTAAGCTTTGAAATATATTAAATTTAAAATATAGAAATTCGGGTTGTTTTGGAATTGATTTGTGAAATTTAAGAAGCTAGTTTTTTTTATAAAATATTTTAATACTTAATCCATGTAAGGGTGGAAGTTATGTTTCAAAGTTATTAATTTCAAAGTTTTACGTTTTGGAAGTGTTATATTTTTAAGTCTTTGGTTTCGAATTTTTATAACTTTGACATACTATGATTTTTAAAATGATATCATATTGGTTTGGTTTTGAAATGGAAATGATATCATATTTATATGGTTTCGAAATGGATATTATATTTTGTTTTTAAAGCATAAATTATTTTGAAATCACCGCGGTGTTATAACAACGTTTGGTTTTTGAAGAGATCGGGATCGGAAGTTGTCATACTCTCTGCCAACTCCGTAAACCACTTTAACAACCGTGTACGCGGTGGAGATTCCAGAATGAAGTAAGATGGTGGCGACGTTTCCTTTGAGGTAAATACGTGGACCCGACTCCCGTGAGTTGGCATAAGGTGGTAAAACAGGAGCGATTGACGGGCTAAGAAGGTAGCACCTTTTATCGGACACATCCCTTCGATATTATACTCTGATTTTGGATTGATTCGATGGCCACTTTTGATTTTTGATTTGGGGGTGTGGCTCGAGGTGGGCGGTAGTAGCTGCTACGCGTTACCACCGGCACGGAAGCGTAATTGGTATATCTACCCTGGCATTGCCTAGTTGTGCCATGTCACCTACCCTAGCGAGCCTTATTATGAGTTTGATTTGTGTCGTACCTATGGAGTATCTTCTCGTAGTCTCCCGATCAGGAGTATGCGGATACTGTATAGACTACTGGCACTATTACGTGTTAAGGTGGAAAATATAAAGCCTTAACGCTATTTAAAAGTAAGTTTATTTTACCATTAGACATTATTATAATAGCGAAATATTACTACATAGTAAATAGTTTAACGGATCCTTAGGAGATGTGAATCCCGAGCATCTCTTAAGTTACTGCACTCATATTTATTTCTGTTGATTTAACTCACATAAGATATTTTAGTTCTGACTCGAGTGTTTTGTCTTTTCAATTCGCTCGGGTCAGCCTGAGCATTTCAAGAGAGGACGAGATGAAGAATTATTATTACTATTTGTTATATAATCCACTATACCATTGTATTCCGCTGCATTATTAATATTCTCTAGTAAGTGTAACTCTGATATGTATTGTATCAGAATAATCGAATATTTTATGAAACAGCTTCATGAAATGTATATTTGATTATTATATTTTATCGTTCCGCTGCAAGATTCTGTTTTGTTTTATTTCTTTCTCTGCTTTTTCTTATTTACCCCATAACAATCCGCCCTTCTGTATGCTTTAAGTCTGATGTGTGTGGTTTATCGTCGATTTAAAGCGCACAAAAAGGCAGGACGTTACATCAGGTATCAAAGCGAGGTTTAGCGATAAACCTTAGCTTTGTGGGGTCTGACTCATTACTAATAGGGTAGTAATACCCTATGGTGAGTCGTTGAGTGTATATATATGAGACAGCGTATTTGTTAGTATTATAAAAAGGTTTTAATATTGTATTAATTTGTTCCCTTTTGTATTTATAAATTCTGGTTGGTGCATAGGACGCTATGACATCAATAGGGATTTCTAAACACTTAATAGGACAGACAGACACAATATTTGTTTTGAATATAGGTGAATGAAATAATTTTGCCTATTATATTTTCTATATATATAAAATAATTTTTTTATAAGATATATATATATATATATATATATTTGGTTTAACAATATTGATTGTTAGGTAGTGAAATTTGTAAATATTGATTGGAAAATAAATTGAAAGTGAAATAAATGAGAATAAACTGGACATTTAGAACTTAAGTTCCGAGGTTTGAAATTTTCTTTTGAATGATTTTGGAATATAGTAATGATATTATTAGAAGTATTTTCTGATATAAATATTTCAATATAATTTGAAAGAATTGTTTTGAAGAAACTTTGAAAGGAAATAAGTTCTATACTCCCCTCTCTATCGCTGGAAAATAATTTCGGTGATGAGTGCACGCATCATCGACATTCATTTTCGAGTTTCGAAGTGGGAAGGCCACTGTAGTAGTTTTACTGCAGGTTTATTTTGATAAATAAATATAAATTTTAAATTGTTTTAAATATAATTAGATATATAAGTTGTAAGTATATACATTTAATTTATTATTTTAAAATGATTTGAAATTTAACCCGGTATCTAGTTCTTAAGTTTCCGTTAATTAATAGTTTCAGTTATTGTAGTGAAATGGAATGTAACTAATTTATAATTGGAAACTTTAATTAAAAATAAGGGATTAAATGCTAAGTTATAAATAAAATTAAAAGAAATTTGAAATTTGTAACTTACAAGACAAAGGATATGAGTATTGAACATTAAATTAAATTAAAAGAAATGAGATAAACTTGTATAAATTTCAATTGCATTCTTAAAAGCATATATATAACTTACCAAATAATAAAAGTTTCAATGTTTAATGAGAAAATGTAATAGAATACTATACAAGTAAAAAAATTTGAAAAATGGAAGTATTCAATGAAATTCTTTAATAAATAAGAATTGGATGTTGTGGTTGTTATAAACTTAAGTTATAATTGAAATGTTACTGTAATTAAATATAATAGAAAGATAAGTAGTATAAAGAAAATATTATAAACATAAGTAAATGGAATTAACAATGAATAAATGAATGTAACATAATAAAAGGAAAATTTCATGATATAAATAAGTGAAATGAGATTTTGTTGGAAATGAATAAAAGTAAATGAAACTGTAAGAAAAAAAAATGTAAATTTAAAAGATAAACTATTATATGAATGAAATTAATAAGAATAAAATTGATCTATTGTTTGAAATTATTGTTTGCTTGACTTATAGCTGTTTGGGCAAAGATACTTTAAATTTGTTTGGGTGAAAGAATTATCTATTAGTTCCATCTAAGACAGTTGAGTAAATGGTGCACTTAGTAGTTATTTTTTCATTCTGTACAATTTAAAGTTTTGAACTCGAACAACTATTTGTTTTATTGATATGAATGAATGATTGATTTGTATTGATTCTATGTGATGGTTATATGCCTTGTTGCTAGTGATTGTTGTTGTATTGATTTGTTGTTTATGGTTGAAGCAACTTTAAATATTTCATTCTATAAACTATTAACATTTTTGGATTATATAAGTGAAATACAGGTTATGGAAGCAATTGCTACTGCTTTTGGTTTCATAAATAAGCGTTATTTGCCCGTCAAATACGTACGGTTTTCAAGTTATGGTTTTATAGCGCTATTATATTATTTTTCCCGTGTTGGGATATATTATTGTGGAAAATATATGTTACATATTGTTATATTTGATATTATATTTTCTTCCGAACATCTCCGTACATAGGAGACTCTGCCAAAATTTTCCGTAAATTTTGGACATAGAAAGTATTTTGAAAATATTTTCCAAACCTTATTTATTTGAGTATAAAAAGATTTAATAGTTATAAAATTGGTATATTTTAATTAAAATAGTAATTTTTAAATTTATTTGCTTATAAATTTAATGTTTTAAGTAAGATATATTGATTTCATAATTCTTCTTTTCCCTCCTTTTACCTTTTCGGGGACGAAAAGTTTTGAGTGGGGGAGAGTGTAACGACCCGTAAATTTTCGGTAATTAAAATTGTTAATTTGATAACATTTTTGAAATTTAATATTGATGAAAATAATTTTTTGTGAATTATTAATAAAAGTTGTGATATAATGATGAAAATAACTAAGAAGAAGCATAACAGGGGTTAATTAAAGTTAATAATTAATGAATTTGAATGAAATTCCAATTAAATAAAATAATTTAAATGTTATGACTTAGTTATAATGGGAATATGAGTAAAACAAGTGTAATTATTGAATTAATGAAATAATACTGTGTCAATGGTAAGTAATAAACTTTTAAATGTAAGAAAAGTAAATTGGTGACAACTAATATATGTTATTTATTTATTTAGAGTGTTAAATGAAATTGGTAATCAAGTTTCAATTTAAAGCAATAATGTTAACTTTATCTATTTGGTAATAATGGATTGATAACGGGAATGAAATGTAAGAATGATAATGCAAGTTAATAAATAATTAATTAATTCAATGCAATCCCAATTGATTGAAACAACTATTTGGGTTATGATTGATTGTAAATAGGAATATTTGGTATTAAATTTAATATAAGAAAAATAAATGTAAATATTGAATTAATCAATGAATTAATAATGAATACATAGTGATTGAATAAAATCAATGTTCCGTATGTAATTGTTTGGAAATGTGAACTTATATAAATATGATAAAGGGTTAGTGGCAACAATTATTATAAAAGTAATCATTTATTTAGTCCATTAAATCAAGTTTGTAATCAATTGCAATGAATCCCAATTAAAGGTTATATTAGTATAAATTAGGGTAATAATTGGTAATAATGTATTGTTAATGGTTTATGAATGAATTGATAATTAAATTGAAGGAAATGATGTTAAGGTTATTCATATTGGACAATTTGTTGAATTACAAGGAATGGAAATAAAGTTTTATCAATATATTGGAATTTAATTTATGATAATAGGATTAATTGCAATTAAATGAAATTAAATGTTTAAATATTACATAAATGGGAATTTAGATGAAATGTCGAAATATTAATGTAATAGTTTTGAATCCAATGTTAAATCCATCTATTTGACAATAATAAATGGAATAATCATTAATTTATTTAATTAAATGGGATTATTGGGAATTTTATTTATAATTTCCGAATTTAATGAAATTGAGGTTAATACTGAAATTTATAAATTAATCATCTCTAAATTGACATTTAAATTGTTTAAATCAATGTAAATGATTCAGAAATCATAAGTGATGAAATTTGTCAATTTTCGAATTGAAATTGAAATTTTGATTTAATCAATTTATTTAATTAATTAGAAATTAGCTATTTTGGCCACTGACTCGGATTTCAATGAAACTTGTTTCATTGGATCTGTATCGGTGAATTATTGTAGGATTTCAAGTTTTCTAACGATCGGACTTGTCGTTTGATCGTACGGATTCAAAATGCCATGAAAATCAATGAAATTGAAATCAATTTGAAATATATTAATTTTGGCATAACTTCTTGATACGATGGAATTTGGATGTGAAACCTGTTCCATTGCGTTTAAAATATTTAAAAACATCTATTTTTGATATATGTTTTGACCCAATTTTGTTCCGGAGTTAGAACGGGCTTTTTGGGCCATTTTATTGTTCAACGCGTATATCCAATCGATTCGATCCATTCTATTTCAGCTTTGTCTATAAATACCCTGTTATTAACCCTAGCCTACCTCTATTTCTCATTTGTCTGTACGTACAATTCCTCCTCATTATCTCATTTCAATGGCAGACAATTCCAAATACAATTGCAATTCAAAAATCAAATTGAAATTTCAAACTCTTCAAAAAAATCCAGAAAAATTATATATCGAAGTTCTTGAAATTACAAATCATCCTCTGGTGTTCGTTTTTCGTAATTGTGCTTCAATCATCGGCAAATCATGGTCAAAATTGAAGTAGGCGTTTTCGATTTAAGCAACAATTGAGGAAACCGTTTCTGGGTTTTGTGGAGGGCGATTTCGGGAGGCTAACGGCGGTGGTCGCGTCGTCTATTTCGACCTGAGGCAACCAGAATTTGGCAATTAGGGTTTGAAATTCAACCGGCGCTGTGCTTTTCGAGGTGTAGGCGGAGGCCTTAGGCTTCTGGCCGTGGATAGTGCTTGAGGAGACGAGCTCGTTGGTGCCTCTGGCTTGGCCAACGGCGGCGTGTAGGCGGCATATTTGGTGGTCAACGCTAGCTTTGGAATGCGTTCTCATGTAGATGGCGTGCGTAAGTGCTGGACGAAGAAGAACGTGATGTGTAAGGCTCTGATTTATTCTCTTTTATTTTTAATATAAATTGAAATTTGAATGTTCTAATCCGCGTAACTTTCGCATACTAGGTCTGTTTCATGCGCGGTTTTCTCTGCTAGGTTCGTATTGAAATTCAAAACATTTTGACGCTGGTTTGGATGAATTCTGAGACCGTTCAAATGTTGAATTTAAATTGGATTTAAATTAAATTTAAATTCAAAAGATGAGTGTTTTAACCCACTCACAACTTCTAAAATTTCTTATGTTTGTTAAATAAATTTTTGATGTGATTAGAGATTTATTTTGAATGTTTGGCATATTTTTAATCATTATCTCAATAAATTAAATTTATTTAAATTAAATTGCTATTGAATTTATTATTGCATATAAACTGCCAGTTAAATAGTTAGTAAATTTATTATTGCATATAAACTGCCAGTTAAATAGTTAGTTAATTTATTGTTGAATATAAACTGCCAGTAAATGCCTGTGATTTATTATCTGTTCTATATTGAAGTTATTGATTGAATTGGATGATGATTGTGATAAATGGTTGATGATTGATATTGGATGAATGGATGGTGTATTTTATATTCTTATAACTGCAAATTGCGGATTGAAATGATAAATATTCCTATCACTTGACCATATGGTAGAAAATTTTAAACAGACACCGTGGTCTATATATAAAAATAAGGGTACTTTTGGCACAAGTCCTTATTAAGTTTCAAAATTCACGAAAAGTGCTTCACTAAATTTCTGTGTAAATTAGGTCCTTGTTTTTTATTCACGATTATCGTAGAGCATGATGCAACTTTTCATAAAAGGTGGTGACATTTCCGCAACTTTTCTGTACACTGTGAACATAGTGTATGAAAGTTGTTGAAATATCAACACTTATTTATAAAAGTTGCTGACATTTCTGCAACATTTATGTACACTGTAAACACAGTTTATGAAAGTTACTGAAATATCAGCACTTATTTGTAAAAGTTGTTGACATTTCAGCAATAATTTTTCTTTGTTTCTAGAAAATAGGGACCAGATTTACAATGAAACTTTGACAGGGAAAGTTGCTAAAATATCAGCACTTATTTATAAAAGTTACATTCAGCAATAATTTTTCTTCGTTTCCAGTAAACAGGGACCCGCTTTGCATTGAAACTTTTACAGGACGCGCTTTACAAATGTAGGTATGATAGGGACGCCTCCTTAATTTCCACTAAAAATAATTTGAAATGATTTCTATGTTTTTGTAAAGGAATGTATGATTTTATGAGATATTGATTTGGATATTTTATAAATGTTCTTTTATATATAATTAAATTAATTGTTTAAGCTATGAATAAAATTTGTTTAAAGTATAAAATAATTTTAATAATAAAGTTTGATTGTATTAAAATATAATATGGATAACTATTTACTTAAATTATATTTTAAATATAGAGTTTATATTGATTTTTATAAATCAAGGTTGAGAAGATAGTTTTGAAATTGATTTGAGGTTTATCTAATTAAGAATTATATTTAATAAGAATCCATTTGGAACTTATTGAAATTGAGATTGTAAAAGAATATGGTTTTATAACTTGATTCGGGTTTAAGGTGATTTAAATGAATAAATTGAGGAATATTCAGTTATTGAAATTTGAAGTTTTATTTAAAGGATATTGGATTTAGTAAGCAAATATTTCAAAACTAAATAATAGTAAAAGTGAAATTGGTATATAATATATATATATATATATATGAACTATGAAATTTAGTTTTGAAATATTGAATATTTAAGCTTTGAAATATATTAAATTCAAAATTTAGAAATTCAGGTTGTTTTGGAATTGATTTGTGAAATTTAAGAAGCTAGTTTGTTTTATAAAATATTTTAATACTTAATCCATTTAAGGGTGGAAGTTATGTTTCAAAGTTATTAATTTCAAAGTTTACGTTTTGGAAGTGTTATAGTTTTAAGTCTTTAGTTTTGAATTTGTATAACTTTGAAATACTATGATTTTTAAAATGATATCATATTGGTTTGGTTTTGAAATGAAAATGATATCGTATTTATATGGTTTCTAAATGGATATTATATTTTGGTTTGGAAGTATAAATTATTTTGAAATGATCGTGGTGTTATAGTAACGTTTGGTTGTTGAAGAGACGGGGATCGAAAGTTGTCATGCTCTCTGCCAACTCCGAAAAGCACTTTTACAACCGTGTACGCTGTGGAGATTCCAGAATGAAGTAGGATGGTGACGGCGTTTCCTTTGAGGTAAATATGTGGACCCGACTCCCGTGAGTTGGCAAGGTGGCTAAAACAGGAGCGATTGACGGGCTAAGAAGGTAGCACCTTTTATCGGACACATCCCTTCGATATTATACTCTGACTTTGGATTGATTCGGTGGCCACTTTTGATTTTTGATTTAGGGGTGTGGCTCGAGGTGGGCGGTAGTAGCTGCTACGCATTACCACTGGCCCGGAAGCGTAATTGGTATATCTACCCTAGCATTGCCTAGTTGTGTCGTGTCACCTACCCTAGCGAGCCTTACTACGAATTTGATTTATGTCGTACCTATGGAGTATCTTCTCGTAGTCTTCCGATCAGGAGATATGCAGATGTTGTATAGACTACTGGCACTATTACGTATTAAGGTGGAAAATGTAAAGCCTTAATGCTATTTAAAAGCAAGTTTATTTTACTATTAGGCATTATTATAATAGAGAAATATTACTACATAGTAAATAGTTTAACGGATCCTTAGGAGATGTGAATCCAGAGCATCTCTTAAGTTACTGCACTCATATTTATTTCTGTTGATTTAACTCACATAAGATATTTTAGTTCTAACTCGAGTGTTTTGTCTTTTCAATTCGCTCGGGTCAGCCTGAGCATTTCAGGATTTGAAGGCCTTAATTTTGAAGGACGAGACGAAGAATTATTATTACTATTTGTTATATATTCCACTACACCATTGTATTCCGCTGCATTATTAATATTCTCTGGTAAGTGTAACTCTGATATGCATTGTATAAGAATAATAGAATATTTTGTAAAACAGCTTCATGAACTGTGTATTTGATTAATATATTTTATCGTTCCGCTGCAAGATTATGTTTTGTTTTATTTCTTTCTCTGCTTTTTCTTATTTATCCCATAACAATCCACCCTTCTGTATGCTTTAAGTCTGATGTGTGTGGTTTATCGTCGGTTTTAAGCGCACAAAAAGGCGGGACGTTACAATTACTACATCCATTTTTGAATCATCCTCAGGACTAGTAGCAAGCCGCCCTTGTACTTCAATGCTCTGTATCAATTCCATATTCTTCAAGATGTTTTAAGTTCGAAACACTGGAGTTGGATCGAAGTGGTTTTTGGATAACATATCTGATCCATGTCTCTTCAAAACAACTTTCGATGGTTCTTGGTAAACTTATCCCTGGTTCTCATATAAATAGACAAAGGCAAGAGCAGAGTTCATCTCCTAACCGAAAACGGTAAATGGTTTTTTTTATCATTTATCCTAGAAGAATGCAACGTGATTTATATGCATAGTATAGCATCATTGGTGGTGACTGTGCCATATAACCCACAAGTTCCTCCTAGATATTTCCAAAGTTGCATTTATGCCATATAACCCACACGTCCCTTCTAAATATTTCCAAAGTTGCGTTTAGTTTCAGATTTGATAGTTCATTACTTAACTATCAAATAAACAATCATTCAACATTGATCCAATTCCATATGGGATCCACTTAGTCTTTATTGACCTTTAATTAATTAAAATCACTTTATAAACATTCGATCAAAAGATCTTTTCAAAACACTATTCCCACACCCTTTACATCCCTTTAATACTTAGAAAAGCATTTATATACTTATCGCAATGGTATAAGTATATTTACCAAACTTTACAAAAGTTTCCTTCTTTCAATTTTCTTTTTGAAAACATTACTTACTATAAACCGATCCACTTATCCTTTATAAAAAGTCCCCTTTTAAAAGCTCACTTCAAATTTAAATATCTTTATAAATTTTCAAAATCAATTTATAAAACACATTTAAAGTCTACAAGTCAATTTACAAAACCTCTTTACAAACCACTATAATCATTTATAAAACATTTCCTCATCAAAAACTCCTTTGATAAATCTTATTTACGAAAAATCCTTTACAAAATATCCTTTGCAACTCATCCTTTTTAATCACTTTAAAAAACCTTTTAGCGAAACCCATTATATAAACAGGTTATTATTTATAATTTTCATTCTTAACCATTTAAATGTTGTTTCAAACATAAACAAGGCTCCCAATATTTCAAACAACTTTCATACGATGGCTCGTCGAAAATTCAAAAAACGGTTTCCGGTCACATTTTCTGTTTTCATCGAACTAAATATTTTTCTAAACAAAATTTGAAAATGATTTCATCGTGATTAATTATTGTTTAAAATAGTTTTATTTTCATTATGAATCGTATTATTTGTACATTTAAAATTAATTAAATATTCATAAATGAAAGTTGTGAAATTCCGGGTCGTTACATTCTTTCCCCTTTAAAAGAATTTCGTCCTCAAAATCACACCTCAACCTAACCCAGAAAACACTTTGCACTATACCTCAGTTCGTGTGATACACATAGATCATACATATACAAAGTCTGATTCGATCACTAATCGGATACAAAACTTCACTTCCGAACTAGTTCGCTCATTCGGTTTTCTAGTGCAAATTTTGATCGGGCTCCTTTATTTATAACCCCTGTTCCACATACATAGCTGTAACTATGATATAAAACATTTGTTCCATATCAAAAACCCTCATCAATTGATCTTCATTAAAAGTCAAGTAATAGATCCTTATCTGGAATGGCATGAAACTCCTTAGAGCCATGTACTCGAATCTTAGATCAAACTATATGGAAATGAGAAATGATCTACCTCTAACTTACGCACTTAATTGCTTCTCCCTTATACCTTTTACCACTAAATTATTTATGAAAACGTTTCATAAGACAAAACCTAGGTTCAACTTGGATACTATTCCACTACATCCTAAGAGTATATACCCCTATTTGATTCCACTATTCCATTTTACAATTATTTTCCTAAGAAAACTCAAGAGCCAAATACCCGGTCTTATTTTAAAAACTTGTTGAAATGAAACTTAAATAAATTAGTCATAGAATATATATGTACGCACACACACACATATAGTCTGAGTAAGTCCGAAATAATACTAAGGAACTGGGTACAGTATCATACATTCCCTTAACAAGAAGGTAATACCCAAGAAACGTATTTACCATCCGAACATATCTCCTTCCCAATTTTAAGTTGTTTTTGTAGGATCAATTTCACCCTAGAGGGGGGTGAAAGGGTGATACTGTTAATTATAAAAATTATTGCGGAAGCTTATAAAATTATTTCAACACAGATAAATCAAAAAAGGAAATTATTGTCAAGGACAAAATTTGACGGCTTTTTAGCCTTAAGGACAGACCTTCAATATTTTATCCTGAAGGACAACTTGCTGTAGGTATCAGTTTTTAGTTATTGATAGCAGTTTTTAGGTATCAGTTTGTAGTTATCGGTAGCAGTTTTTAGGTATCAGTTTTTAGCTCGGTAGCAGTTTTGTTGTCCTTATGAATAATTTTGGAAAATGTTTGTCCTTATGGTAAAAATAGTGAGGTCGTGCCCTTAAGGCAAAAAATATACAAATCTTTGTCCTTTAAATTAATTCTCCCTAAATCAAAATTATAGCAGCACAGACAATAGCAGAATAATAAATGCAGAAATAGAACGACACAGAATTCACCCAGCTTCGGTAAAACCCTGCCCACGTGCTGCCCCCAAGGTTTCTACTAGAAATTAAGTAGTCACACGCTTACACACGTAAAATCGCGACACCCGCTACTGACTAACCTAACTCTGCGCTCAAAACTCTGCCACAACTCAGCCACTGAGTTGCGAATTCTCAAACTATGCCACGTAGTTTATCCCCTAGTCACACGACTAGCAAATACACAATTTTCAAACGAAAAATACAATTTAAAAACAATTTAAATAAAACAAAACCCTAATTTAAAAGGTTAAGCCCAAAAGGTCTTAATAAAACCGGCCAAAATAATTATCAATAAAATATGCCAGCCCTTTTCTTCTTTTTATTATGTTGGACCGTTCTTTCCTCTTTGCTCTGTATAATGGCAGCTCGTTGCTTCTTCCTTATTCGGTTTTCTCTGATGAATTAGGGCTTTGGAGAAAATCGATGAATCTGATGGGTAGTTGGTCGATTACAATTGCTATTTCTCTATCTTGCTTCGGCAATCGACTCCTTCTTCAATTCGAACACGGCTCCTCGATTTGATCGAGTTCGACTTTGACTCTGATATGTAATTTATGCCTTTTTCTCTCCTAGTTGAATGCTTGAACTCGATTTTTGCAATTTGCCGATGATGTTACTTATTTACATAGGATTCGAGATCCTTGATTTTCGTTTGTATAAATCAACTTGAATTCGTCTTCGGCCATTCGATTTTGTATTGATGATTGTGATGATTTATGACATTTTCAATTCGTATATTTTTGGCTTGGTTAACACGGCTTCGATTTTGACATTGCTTGGCCACCACGTTGTCGATTTCTGACTTGTTCATCATATTCTTTGATCATGGCCTTGACTTTGCTGTGATGATATTGATTCATTTCATCTCTGTAGCATGTTGGAATTTGACTTGTCTGATTTCTACTTACCGTCCCATGACTTCTGTACCATGATTTTTGAAATTGTTAAAACTTGCACCCTGGTTGTTTCAGATTGAAATTGGCCTTGACTTTGATAATGATTTACTCTGGCCATTTTCTGATGCTTGATGTTGACCATTGTCTTGTGACTTCGACAACTGTCACTACTTCCATGTAGCATTTTGTCTTTGATGGGAACTGCACTGTGACTGATTTGCTTTGTGTTTGAAATGCTTGGAGTCTTTGTACATTTACATAGTATTTGACTTGAGTTTCATTGACGTATATGTTGTAGCTGTGTCATATTGCTTTGAGGCAATTTTCATTGTTTAACTTGGTGTAACATCCCGTATTTTTTAAGCCATTGAATTTGAACATTTAATTCGTTTTAAATGTTTAATTTGAATTCTTAATTGATTTTGAAATGAATGGATTCGGGTTCAATCAATGAAATAAGCTATAATTTTTAATTATAATAATTCCGGTTGAATTTGAATAATGGGAAAATAATAATTTAAATATTCGGAATTGAAATAAAAGTAAATCTAGACGTAAATAGTGATAAAAATGGTTTTAAAAATTTATTTTTGAGTTATTTGAGTGTAAATAGCGTGGTGGGAATTTTAGAAGAATTTTAAAGTTGATAAATTAATATTTGGGATTTTATAATAATTTAAAAATGAATTTAATATTATTAAAATGCAATTTAATCAAATTTTGGTCCGGAATGAGCCAGAATGATTTTTTATTGTGTTTATAAATTTTATATGATTTATTGTTAAGTTATTAAAATTTTAAAAGTGAAATTTTAAGCGGTTTCGACAATTATAAAAATCGTCTGATTTAATAGACGAGTTAAAATAGCCTTCCCGGACACAGTCTCGGAATTTGACGAAACCAGTTTCATTGGATCCGTAATATTTAGTTATCATCGGATTTCAATTTTCGTAGCATTCGGAGTTGTCGTTTGACCATGGCAGCTCGAAACGCTTAGGAATCGATTTAACCGATTTAATTTTTAATTGATCGTTTAATTCTGTAACTCACATATACGATAAAATTAGCTTACGAAACCTATTCCATTGTGTTCGGAACGTGGAAAAACCTTAGGAACGCCTATTGGAACGTAAGGATTGGAGTTCGTTTGCATAAGTTGTAAAATTTGAGGAACGAGATTAAAATAATATTAAATTATATTATATAACGTTATATTTTACTAAACCCTAGCTAAACGTGAGCTGCCGTTCCTTTTTTCTTTAATGGACGGAAATGCTTCTCATTTTTCTTCGATTATCGATCAATCCACACTTCGATTGAAGGAACTTCCAACTAGGAAGTTGTAGATCACCTCGATCTCTTCCCATCCAACGGTCGAGATGTGATTTGGAGGGGTGGATGGAGGGGATTTCACTGCCATTCATATGCTTTTCATTCGCGTTTTCCAGAGGCATGTCGCGACCGAGCTTGGTCAGGCACCTGGTGGTTGACGAGCTCGCATAGGCGCACCTTCTAGTGGCGATGGATGGGGACTCCGATGGCGTGTGGATGGTGCGGCTATCGTGAGATTCGCGTGATATTGGGTTCGATTTCCTGTAGTGTGTTCGTGTAGGAGAAGAAGGATTTCGATGGCCCTGATTTTGAAAGTGGAGACGAACGGCTGATGGTAACTGAAGTGATATAGAGAGATATTGTATTAAATTTGTATACCAACTATAAAAATTCATATCTAATTCATACGTTGTCGAAATCCGACGAAACAGGAAGCAATGGAATCGCGGCGACGGGAAGCACGCTGTGGCACAGATCTGGATTCGATTTAAACATTTGAAATTTTGGATTAAATCGAATGCTTCGATTTAATTTAAAATTTCAAACGCTCGTCGAAACTCAAGGTGAGTTATTCTCACTCACATCTGGATGCTAGCTAATTTAAATAGTAAATATTTAAATGTCTGTGTGATTGGTTGAATATAATTGTTGTTAACAGTCTAGATTGATATTTATATATGTGATGTGCTAATATTTGTGGATGCAGGGAAAAACAGGTTGGAGGGATCCAACTGGATTCCTCACAATGTAGCAATTATTTTATAATTGATAATGATGCCTGATTATGTGTTGTGTTTGACAAATCTGAAATTAAATTGTACTGTGAAATTGTTGTATAAATTAAAATTACAGAATTTAATTATGAATGGATTAAATTGGGTTTTTATGAAATGAAATAAATTGTTAATAATAGGATTTCAAAGAATGAAATGTGAAATCCGATTTGGACGGAAAATGTGAAGTTGGTAAAATTGGGATTTGGAATACAGTGGAAATTTACCGATTGACAAATGTAAAGTGTAGATTTCTGGAGATGAACTCTATGAAAATTACAATTTGGTTTAAAATAACGATGGGTTATTTTAATAATGAATAGTGTTATCCGAAAAATTAAAATATGTTAAAATGAACTTCCGACTTTAAATTAACAGTTTTAAATGTAGATAGAATATTTTGAAATGCCCTTTTTTTCATTGGGATTTTATTTAAGTAAAATTTAAATATGGTTTTTCATTGGAAAATTCTCCAAATTTATTTTATTTAAAAATGATTTAACACCTATATTTCAAAATGAATTTCCGGATATGGGAAATTGAGTTTGAACTTCGGATGAAGACATAGATAAGTGTGGAATTGGGAATTTATGTTGTAAACATAAATTGAATTGAAATAAATCGGTTGGATTTATATGAAGGATACTTGGGGATGTTTGAACGGGAAAGTGTTTCCCGGGTGGAAAACCAAGTTAGTGTTTTAAAAGATTTATTTAATTAAGAGTTAAAAGTTTAAATTGTTTAAAGAGTATTTTTTTTTAAGAAATGGTTAATTTAAAGAAGAAAATTAATAAACTTTGTTTTATAATTAATTGTTTTGAGTTATTGGTAAAGGTTAGTATTATTCTTTTAAACTCCACTTTTAACTTTAGTAAACCAAACCCTTATTTAAATCCAATTTATATCTTATTAAATAACGCTATTTAAAATCGTTTTGAAATTATATTTTGAGTAAATAAATAGAAGTAATTTTCATATTTTAAAGTATATTTCGGTACAAAGTATTTTAACTGTTTTTAAAGCTAAATGTTTAAGCTTGGTTATTTCCAATAGGAATTTATGATAACGGATTTACCTTGTAAAGGAAGAATTTTGGGAAATTGTTTTCAAATGAGTTTTGGAAATTTGAAAGTATATCTTTTAAAGATATTTGAGGCAAATAAATAATGTGGGAATTATTTATTGTGTGATGGATGTTTGTGAATAATAATTGATAGTTAAATCACCGACTATCAATATTGGACAAATGCGTTGATCGTTTCGAAGAGACCGGGATCGAGATTTATTTCTCGAAAACCACTTCGATCCGGTTTGTACGTTTCGTGGAAAAACGTGTTCGGAGTCGAAGATGGAGCAGTGAAGTGCAAGGGCTAGTCGCTACTAATCCTGAGGATATTGCCAAAATGGATGTAGTAGGAGTAGTGCCTTCGGTTCCGTTCGAACCTGCGACGGACTTGTATGGATGAATGTTTACGAAACATCGTCAGGTGGGCGATGGGCATTCTAAGTGAAACGTTCTAAAAGGTAATGCTTAGCCTCAAGCCTCATCAAATGGGAATGACTGAAAATCAGGGGATATGCAGCAAGGCTTCGTGGGTAGACCCCATTGGAGAGTAAGGTCATCCCTGTCTAGATGTCCCTTTTTATTTCGGCTTAGTGGGCGGTTGCTGATCCCAACCGTGGGGTGATCTTATTCGGAACTGTCCAGTAAGGGATGGGTCCGGCCTTGTGTTGCAGGGGATCGGAAGTGGTCCTCGGTACGGTGATCTAGGCCCCGTACTTTGACAGGTGGTACCCCAGTGCCTAGTCATTGTTGGAAATCCATTCTCCCTACGAGCCTTGTACGAGTTTTGTTTGTATTACCCACTTTTGTGGCTAGCAGCTGGAATTTAATAGATGTAACAATTTCGGCTATTTTATAAGTATTTGTGTATAGACCCTATTATAATATCAGAGAATTTCTATAAAAGTGATTTAGCTATCGTATGGTAAAAACCCGACATGTTTATTTATGGCGTGGTCTTACGAGATGCTTTTGTTTTCAAAAGGATTTTTGAAACTTTAATAATCAATTTGGATGCATTATTATTATCAGCTGGTATTCCAGACTGGCTCGGGTGTTATTTCATTATAATGCTCGGGTCAGACCGAGTATTATATGAACAGGACAGGATGCTTTGGAGCAAGAAAGGAGCTGGAGTCAGAGACGTATTATCTATACATATACATATACATATATATATATATATATATATATATATATATTCCGCTGCTGTGATTGTATGGTATGTCTGATTGGTAATTGATGATGTATGAGATACTCTGATGATGTGATGTATAAAATTGATATAGTTTTCATTTTGTGTGAAGTTCTATATTTACTATTATATTTTATTCCTCTACGACTGTGAGATTCTGATATTGTTGAGTTTCTTCTTCTTCTATCTCTTCTTCTTAAACCCAAATGGTCGTATTTCGGTGCCACTTGAGTTAGTAGAGGTAGAATAGTGTTGAACTCAAGGGGTACGAATTTGCGGGCTATCACACTTGGTAGCCTCGAGCTCTGCCTTTACTACAACCATATGTATGCCTCCGGTCTTTGATGTTGAGACTGTGCCATTGTTTCTTTTGTAGCATTGACTCATATGTTCATGTTGTCTGTGCATCCATGTTTTCCAGTCTTGCATATTTGTTTCATGTACAATCTGCTTGGTGTACATGCTGTAGCTTGATTTCTTGCATATTGATATTGAGCCACTGTTTCACTGTTTTATGTACTTTGTCCATGTTATACTGCTCTTTGATCAAAACTGCCACTTGATGCTTGCATCCCTGTGCTTAATGTTGTTTAGTCTGGTTTTCATTGTGATGATTATTCATTGTTGTGATCTGTTGCAGTTTGTTGTGACCGGACTTTGTTTGCAGTTTTGCTCTTGTTTGGTTTTTGGTGCCACTACATGTATGTATACATGTGTATATACATATGTATATATAAGTTTGTGCATTGTATTGTAGTCACATATGTGAACTTGAGATCTTGTGCCTTATCTGGTTCATCTCTATAGCCTGGTTGTCATGAATGCTTCAATGTTGCATTTTGTAGTTGTGTTGACTTGATTTTGAAACTGCTGATTTGGAACTCCTGTTATATTTTGCTTCGATCATTTTTGAAAATTCTTTATCAATTTTTCCTCGGCTTGTACTTGTCCATTTGCACCCCTGTAGCATACTTGACTTGATGCTTAAGATTATTTTGAAACTGCTACTGTTGTTGCATTGTGGTGAGTTGCTTTTTGTAATTTTTCTTGGCCATTCGCTTGTTTGCAACTGCAATTTCATTGTGCATTTCTAGTTTCTGTGTATTTGGCCTTGCTGTATGGTCAGTGCTGCACTGAGTTGGTTCATATTGCATTTGTACATTTGGATTTTGGTCGAGGCTTGTTTTAGTTGTCTTGACCATTTTCATGAACTTGCACCTGTGTTGAATCCAGCTTGGAGCACGGGTTTGACATTGTGTTGATATTGTGACATTATTTTTATTGCACTTGAGTTGAACCCAGATTTTGATTTGGTTTGACCTTGTGCTCACCTGTCCCTGTAACTTTATCAAGTGTATATATCGGTGTGCACGGCCTTGTGTCATGTACAATGATACACTGTGCATGTCACAAGCTGTTCGTACATGATGAATTCAAATTTAAACGATGACGAACAACCCAAATAACTGAGGCAAATATTATTTTCAAAATCCACATTTTATTTTGTACTGCAAAAAAATTTATTTTCAATTTTACTGCATCAATGTATATTTCTGCAGATTGCTCAGATGCTGAATTCACATTGGAATGAAGTTGAAGATCGGTACGAGTTGAGTGAATGAGTGATATGTAGTGAGGTGCAATGTAAATGTGAATTGTAATTTAATCAAATTTGTATTGTAATTGAAATTGTATACAGTGAGAGCTTGAAATTTATACTATTGTAATAAATATTTGTTTGAATAAAATTTTTATTTGAATTCAAATTCTGTGTTATTTATTTTATTCAGCAAATATTTATTTAATCTATGAAAAATAAAATAGTACATTAACAAATACATTTAAATGAATATATACATATGTTTATTATCATCAAACAAAAATCATGTAATCGCATATTCAACAATTTCCGAGCCACTCGAACTAGTTAACTTAAAAATATTACTTTATATTTCAAAATCCAAATTTTGAAATAATACTTTTCATTTTTCCAACAAAATATTTATCACCAACTAACTTTGGTTTCCTTCGGGGTTTGAACTTTTTTCGATTGTACAATGATAAAGAAAATAATTTACTAAGTGCACCACAACTTTTGCCTAGGCAAATATTCGATCGTCACTTAAAAGATTATTCAGATCATCACAAAATAATCAAGGCTTATTCCCCCCAACCAATCCAAAGGAAATATTTCTTACTTAACATTTTCACTCCTAAATTTTTTATTCTTGAATCAAAATTACTTTCAAAAAGTACTATTATTATCTTTCAAAACCTTGAAATATTTCCAAAAGCCCCTAGATTTAAGTTCTCAAGTTTTCAACTTAAATTCTTTTTAATCCAATACACATTCCTATAAATCCACTATATAAATCAACCTTTATAAAACATTTTCAATTTTTTTATTTCAAATATTATAACTTTTAATAACATCTTTTATTGAATCAAATTTAACCCACATTATCTATCGAATGACTTATAGTCAAATTGTGAAACTTATTTCCCAAGGTGTTCGCTTCACTGTTTTCCCTATTCCTACTTATCCAACCCAAATCTTAAAAAAGGAAGCTACCTACACACATTAACAATAGTCAATGCTCAACTGGACAAGCATGACTAACCAATCATGACTGATAATAATAGAATATTATTATCTCCTAATAACAATACCTCAAAATACTATACTATTTTTGAAATCATTCTTTATATACAAAATATATTTATTGGTAAAATTATTTCATTTACCCAATTTCAAAACAATACTGTGTCATTTTTCCTGTTCAAGTGCTTAGGAACCCCTGTCGACATCGCGGTGTCCCACGTCTCGATAAGAGTTCTTAAGCCACTGAACAGATAAATTAACACATAAACATTTTGTATTCATTAACAAATACGTGCTGTTACGTATAATACAATTATACTCATTCTAGGGTCTCACTCGCCCGATTTCAAATGAGTTTAACCCACCAGGGCAAGGTTCTCACTTAAACTTGTGCGCTGATACCACGTGTAACGACCCGCCTTTATGAACCCCAGAAGTCATCACTAATACATCCACGGTATTCATGTTTTCAACAATCAAGTACTAAAAAGATAGATTGTCAAGGGAAAGAAACGAGATAAAAGATAGAAGAAACTAAACAATCACAGAATCTACAATACAACTGAATAACATATTTTAGTCAACATAATACTTTACAAAGTCATTTCAAAAATGAAACATCAGAATCATACCAATAAAAATTCTACCCTAGGTCTGTTACAACAGCCCATCCCAACCAAACTAATACAAGATACATATAATGCAGCAGAAACAAGATAATAACTAGTAATCGATGAAGCCTTCTGCTCGAAGCTCCTCCAAGATGCATTCTGGGAAAACCTGAACTACTTAGATGCCCATAAAAATTTGAGAATCCAAGATTTTTAGGGAAAGAAAATAAAACTTTGGGTCAGACATGGGTCTGGAGTGAGTAAACTCAAACAACTGAATTATTATGTTTAAAACCCTTTTAAAATCAAAGGTATCTCGTAAGACCACACATACATAAACATGGATGAGTTTTTACCTTATGATAACCAAAATATTTTTTATAGAAAATACAATAATATTGTAATAATGCCTAAGCGTTCAAAACAAATATACAAAAATAGCCAAAGTTGTTACCATTATTAAATTCCAGCATACTAGGCTCTACAATCACCATAAAGGCACGTTTTGGAGTTAGGATTCCATACAATGACAAGGCACCTGGGTAACACTTTTCGTAATACACGTCTAGAAAATTAATCGAGGACCTCGCCAAGATCCTCTGCCAACATAAGGCCGGCCTACCTCTTACTAGATAGTCCTGAATTTGTCATTACCACGATTGCTTTGCAACACTTTTTATTGAGATCTCATGCACAACCAATCCATAAATATGTAGGTATATCTAGAATGGTGATGGCATACCCTAATAGGAGCGACCCACTTAGCCTTGCTGCATCTTCCTTAATTTTAGTCATCTCGATCTATGAGGCTTGAGGCTACTCTTACTTTTGAAGAGCAATCCCATTTAGAATGCTAACACTACCTTTCGGTAGAAATGCAGTGCTAGCATTCATTAATACAAGTTGTCCAGGATAAGGACAAACCGAAGGCATCGCCCACTGGACTTGTAGCAAGCGGCCCTTGCACTTCAATGCTCCGTCTTCGGTTCCATATTCTTCAAGATGTCTTTAGTTCGAAACTCTTGAGTTGGATTGAAGTGGTTTTCGGATAATATATCTGATCCGTGTCTCTTTGAGACAATTTTCGATAGTTCTTAGTAAACTCAACACCAATTCTTTAGGAAACAAACAAACAAAAATAAGAGCAGTGTTTGCCTCCTAACCGTTTGTGATGGATTTCCTTATCATTTATCCAAGAATGAAACGAGATTTATACGCACAGTACAACATCATTGGAGATGATGTGCCATATAGCTCACATGTTTTACCTAGACACTACCAAAGTTACGTTCAGGTCCAGATTTGATAGTCGTCTATTTAACTATCAAATAAATAATCATTCAACATTGATCCACTAAGCCTTTATTAGTGAATCTTTAATTAATTAAAATCACTATATAGACATTTGATAAAAGATCTTTTTAAAATACTATTCCCAAACCCCTTACATCCCTTTTACACTTGGAAAAGCATTTATATACTTATCTCAGCGGTATAAGTATATTTACCAAACTATACACAAAAGTTTACTTCTTTCAATTTTCTTTTGTAAACTTACTTACTATAAACTTGTCCACTTTTCCTTTATAAAAAGTTCCCATGTAAAAGCTAACTTCACATTTAAATATCTTTATAAATTTCCAAAATCAATTTATAAAACACTTTTAAAGTTTACAAGTCAATTTACGAAACCTCTTTACAAGCCTCTAAAATCATTTATAAATCACTCCCTATTTCAAATTCCTTTGATAAATCTTCTTTAAGAAAAATCTGTTACGAAATATCCTTTGCAATTCAACCTTTTAAATCACTTTAAATAAACCTTTTTACTTAGTAAAAACCATTTTATAAACAAGCTATTATTTATCAATACCTTTATAAAATAATAATATAGCTTGAAAATCATTTACAAACTTTAAACCCCAAATTGATTAAAGAATTAAAGTTAATTCAACACCATACTTTATAATTTCAAAAGGAGGCTTACTAATCCCAATGGTAGTAATTTAGGTTACCATTTAACATCAATTTAACTTCCAAGTCACTTAACCATTTATTTACATAAGTCAACAAATACATAAATGCAATTTATATCCAAACCAGGGAATAACATATCAATACAACTCAACTAGCATATACATGTCCAAATAACATAATAGCAGGATAGTGATTAGTCCTACCAAGTCGGTGCCTTACAATCAAACAACTAATGTATAATAGAACGAGGATTCATTATGCCAATACATATGTCCATACAATCAAACAATCAATCTACAATAGAGTGCAGATTTATTTTGCTAACATATATCCACATAATTAAACCAATTACATAACTCATTCACAATTATTTGTCTACTTAATGGAATCGACAATTGAATTCATTGTGTTCAAAACCATCTTTGAAAAATAAGTACCTTTAAAATAATTTGGTTCTCGAAACAAAGGATTTAAAACTTAAAACTCCCTTTTAAAATGATTAATTCAAAGTTAAACTCTCTATTTAATCATAATTAATCTTTGTTAAACTTGAACTTAATTCAATTATAAATTAATAAATAAGTTAATATTTAATAAATAATTTGTTTATAAATTAAAATTTTAATTAATCTTTACTAATTACTAAATAATAATTTAAAACATTATTAATAATTAACTATTAATTCATCATCTCAAAATTGGTGAAATCAAAATCAAAAAATCATAAAATTCTCCGGATTGGCTAAAACCCATTTGCATGCCGAAGCAATGTTGCACGTGCCATTCTCAGACGACCAAAGCCTCTGACAAAGTCGCTAACACCTCCCAAAGTAATTCGTCCTCATGACAAGGCCGTTGACACCTCTCCAAGCTGTTTTGTCTGCCCTAACAAGGTCGCTAACACCTCCCAAAGTAGTTCAACCTCATGACTAGGTTGCTAACAACTCTCAAAGAAGTTTTGTTAGGTAAACATCGTGAATGTATCACAAACTCACAGATAGGAACCCAAGAAGTGTTAACGTATGTCTCGTACTACACATTCACACTTAGTGGTTTACTAGCCGCTAGTCGACGCCACACAAGGAACATCATGAAACTTAGAAAATCATATCTTGTCTCGTCTCATTGGCGAGTGATAAAGAGACACCACACTCGTCTCATCTCATCGACAAGTATTAAATGGCATCGTAACTTATCTCGTCTCGTTGACAAGTGAAAACATCATGATGGCTCCTCATAAAGCATGAATCTCAAAGTAGGAATCTCAAACCATAAAAATCGCCAAATATTGGCCTTCCTACATATTCCTAAAGATGGGAAATATGATCTCAAAAACCCACCATAAATTGGCTAAATAACTCAGAAATCAATAACCCAGATAGTTTCGATCGTACATGTCCGGAATTAGCCGAAATAGTAAACGCATATGTCACATACCATGTGTTTCACTAAATCGTTTAATTCAATTTCTCATACGTTCGAATAGTGCAAAATGTGTGTTTTATATTTAAAATAGTTTACCAAAGAAAACAAGCTTTTAAAACTTTTCCCAAAAGGATTAATAAAACCAATATTTAAAATTCCTTTATTATAGGAAATAAATAGATTTTATAGTAGAATTTTAAAATACTATATAATAACAATTTGAAATGTCCATTTATTTCAAAAATCACTTCAAAATGGTTTAGTGAAAACCGTGCTCGAAAACAATGAAAACAAGAAAGGTAACTCAAGACCGATAACTTAAATTCAATACGAATTCAATTCAAATTTAACCCAAAATAAATTCAAATTCTGTTTAAATTTGAATTTCAAATTCTCCAAAAAAAAATCTAGCCTATTGATAGGAATTATAGCTCTCGACAAAAACAACATCAAAATCGAACAAGAATGAGAGCAAAAATAAGCTAATACATTTCTCAGGTCAATGATTGTTATTGCTGTCGTTTTGCTCTCGGCACAACAACAAACAAATATAGTTTTGAAGAGGCTAACATCGAAATTTCAAAAAATTAAGAACATGAAACTTTTAGCACAAAGTCTAAGCTTTTCGAGACATCTAAAATTATTGAATTTGGATAAGAAATGCGGAAGATATGACCAATATAATTCTCAGATTTTAAATTCACTGTCGCTGTCGTTTATTCTCTGGGAAGCAACAAAGAAATAACGTTTCGACTATATTAACCTCAAAATTTTGTAAAAATCAAAATAATAAAGTTTTAAAAAAAGTCTATGATTTCCCATGTATTAAGAATTATCTAAATCCGACTAAAAATGAGAAAGATACGCCTAATTTACTAACTATATTTAGTTTAGATAGTGTAATTATCAAAGTGACGGAGCTGTGACTTTTTGATAGAATTTAACCTATGCTCAAAATTTGCAAATATGTTCAACATGAATGTGGCCATATATAAAGTAAGATTTCCAAAATATTAAAAATTATCGAATTCTGATCAAAAATGAAAAAGATATGGCAAAATAAATTTCAGATTTAAGCTCAGGAAATTAGTTAAAGACAGAGTTGTACTCTTATTTTCAATTCTATTTTAGGTCAATAAAATTGAAAAATCTCATAAAGCAACATAAAAAGAAACTGTTCCTTATTGAATCTAGTTTCTAGAAAAAAACGTTAGACCTCAAACGGATAAGAAAAGTGAAAGTTATGGTTGTTTTACTTAAGCACATTCCTATTATATTTCAGCAATCATCCAAAGTAAGCATTATATATAGTTACAGTGAACGATTTCTTCCTCATCTTTGCAATTACAGTCAAGGTTTAGCTAGAAATGTGAGTTAATAAACTCATCTTGTTATAGTGAAAACAAAAACTTGAATTTATGTTGAAAGAAGCAAGCTTTGAGGAGGAAGGAGATTTAAATAACCTAAACTGGAAGAAAATTGTGCATGCAAAAGAAGTTTTACAGTAAATTAGAAAATCCCCTACTAAAGTTAGGAATTTGATGAAATTATAGGGTCTGAGTTTGATTACCTTTCAGTTCACTTTAATTTGATGAAATTTCAGCTTGAATTGAAAAAATGTGATGTAAAGACCAGGTATTTTCAACCATTTGCATCCATTATAAGTGTATAGGTAGACACTCATGCCGGAATTGAATTGCTCAAAATACCGCGTTGTAAATAAAAATTTGGCAAATCTCAGAATATACAGTAAATAAAATCACAGATCACAGACACAGAGTATATAAAAATGCAACGGAAGAAAAAGAGATAGTAGTTCATGAAGCTACTATATAAAATATAAGATACATCAGAGTTAAATAAGATACAACAGAACAGTAACAGGATACATCAGGTACAAATCAGATACATCACTGAACCACTGGATAATGAAACAAAATAGATGGCTGGATCTTCAAGGAAAGCTCCAACGCCGAAGGTGAATCTTGAATGCTAACTCAATCAATCTGACCCGAGCGTAAAGCAAAACACAAAACCCTCGAGTCAGGACATAAATACTTATAAACTGTAAATCAACTCAAGCGAACAGTAACAAAATGCATCAGTAACTTAAAGGATGCTTGGGACCGCCCATCCTCTAAGGATCCGTTAAACTATTTACTATGTAGTAATATACGCTATATAAGGTAGTGTCTAATCAGTAAAGTATAATCATATAGAAAATAGCGTTAAGGGGATGGTGAACCTTAACGCGGTCGGATCTTTAAAACCAAAATCGTAGTGGGCTCGATATAAGGATATGACACGACACGCAAGGAAATGCCAGGGTGGATACACCGTTTGCACTCCCGGACCGGTGGTGACGGCAAGCCAGCAGCTTCCGCCCACCTCGAACAATACCCCCGAATCAAAAGTGGCGCCACCGAATCGAATCACAAAAGTAATACAATGGTTTACGATGGAGCATGCTCGATGAAAGGGTGCGACCCTTTGTGTAGCCCGGTATAGCTCCTGTTTAAGTCATATATGCCAACTCACGGGAGTTGGGTCCACGTAATATACCACGAGAACGTCGCCACCATCCTACTTCATTCTGGAATCTCCACCGCGTACACAGTTGTTAAAGTGGTTTTCGGTATTGGCCGGCTATAAGACAATATCTGATCCCGGTCTCTTTAACAACCAATCGTTATTATAACCCATGGATATTTATTTCAAATAATTTATACTTCCAAGACCAAAATATCATACTCATTTCAAAACAATATCACAATAGTATCATTTCCATTTCAAAAAAATAATTCAATAAATATATCATTCAAATAAAACCCAAATTTCCAAATCATTGAATATTTCTTTCAATTTATTAAACTTGAAATATTCCTTTAAATTATCATAGCATTTTGGAAATGTTACCTTAAGGAATCATAGCATTTCTAAAATGTACTACTTTCCACTTTTCATTGTATATAATCAAAGTATTGATAAGCTTAAAATTTTAACATGTCAATTTATCATAGCCTTATAGTTAAATAAACTTTCTTACTGTAATATACAATTTAAACCGAAATTCTTATGTTAAGTTAAAAGCACCTTATTAACTTACATTATTATTACAATAAAGAAACTTTATTATTTTAACCATTTAAAGTATGTCATTCACATAAATTAAAACTTGCTTATCAAATGTACGTTATCAACTTACATTTTATTATTACAGTAAGTAACATTTATCATTTTAATCAATTTAAAATACACCATTACATTGATTAAAATCTACGTGTCAAATGTACGTTTTAAATTTTATATTCCTATTACAATAATGAACATTTATTAATTAAATCAATACCACACTACTTAAAACTTTACATATTTCTTTCTTAATTAAAACTTTACATGTTCTTGCATTAATTAAAACTTTCATGTTCTCTCATTAATTAGGACTTTACACGTTTCTTTCATTAATTAAAACCTATACGTTTCTTTCATAAATTAAAACCTATACGTTTCTTTCATAAATTAAAACCTATACGTTTCTTTCATAAATTAAAACTTATACGTTTCTTCACTTTTCAACAAATAAACTTAACATTTCAGATTTATATTACAATTTCACAAATTTAACTAGACTTCCAATTTATTTAATTAATTTAACATCTTTAGTTAAAACTCAAATTTCACATTTTCAAGTCAAGTTATCTTTTAAAATTTCATTTTTCAACAGTCATTTATTCAACCACTTAAATTTATAGAAAAATCAAAAAAATTCTTTAATAAATCACTTAAATTCAAATATAAATCAATTTATCATATTTACCCTTTTTCAAATATAATTAAATTCCATTTTATTCATATAACTTAAATATCATTTTTAGTCAAAATTCCAAATTTCAAACATAAGTTATATTTCAGAAATCCAGTTAAACAATTCATAAATTACATTTTAAACACATAGAAAAATCATATTTTATTTATTTTAAAACCTTTCAAAAACTATTTAAACCAAATTTCATAAATTTATAATTTTTAAAATACTTAAAATATTCAAAACACTTTATAGAATAACCACGGGTCTGTATATAGTTTTCTAACCTAGGTCAAGTGATACGGATATGTATCATTTCAATCCGCAGTTTAAAAAAGTAAAATTCCGGGTTCTATCATTTCAAACCCGCAATCCCAAGTTAAAATTACATAAATAACAATAACTCAGGCCTATCATTTCAGCCCATAATGATTCCATTCTAACAGAGAACATGTAGTGTGATCATAAACATAAATAATATGAACAATGTCAATATCACAATATACAGTCATATATCAGGTGTCAGGTGAAAATTAACAGTTTTAACATGATAATAACATGGCATAGCCTATCATATGATCATCATTAACTTGCATAAACATTTTATATTACTAAACACTTGTCATCAGTTCATTTTTTCATAAGTATAAATGTCAGAGTGAGAAAGACTCACTTTTCAAGTTGAAGACCAAAACAACAAGCACAAGAGCGATTCCAAAAGCACGACAAGCACGATTTGAATTGAATGAATGGAAAGCCTTGATAATGATCTTGTATACAACAAATAAGCAAGACCATATAAACATATGCATACAATACAAAACAGCATTGAAACTGATTGAAATAAAACAACAATGGACAAGATGATTTTACCATGCCTCAATCACTTCAACGCTTGGCCTAAGGGACACTTATGCTCGGCTATGATGATGCTTTGGCCCAGGTATGGCATCATATAGGTCAGGTTTTGATATGGTTTGGATCTGGTTTGGACCTAGAAGGTACAGCTACATGGCAAGAGCAAGGTGGAGGTTACAAGGCATGAGAATACAAAGGGTTAAGGCAAACAAGTGGGTTTTTGGTGCACATATGGGTTCGGCCTTGACTGATGTGGGCTTGGATATTCATGCTACAGGTCATATCAATGCTGGAGTGGTGCGTGGTGGTCAGGCCAGTGGTGGAGGCGGCGGCTATGGTGGTGATTTGGTTGGTGGATGAAGGGAATGAGGCAACAATGGTCAAAAACATTATTTTTAGGCATGTAGGTTGCAATTTGAAGGGTTTGGCCACCATAGATAGCTCGGCCATGGTCATGGTTGGTGGAGTAGATGGTGTTGGAGGCATGGAAGAGATGTAGGAGTTTGTGGCTGCGGCTATGGAGAATAGGCCGATCCAAACTAGAAGAGAAACAAGGCAAAATTTAGAGAAAACAAGTAGAAAAGTAAGAAAAAGAAAGGGAAGCCATTACCAGATCTTTGAAGTCGTGAGAAACAAATGAAAATGATCTTTTTTTTTTCACGTGAAAACCTAATGAGATGACGGCTACATTAGGGTTTTACACGGCTAAGGCAATTAATTGAGTAGTTTAAGGAAATGAAGGGTTTGGGCAAATAAAAGAGCTTACGTTTCAAAGTGATTTACAATCTTCCATATTCTTTTCCTTTTAAAACTTTACATAAACAAAATTTCAGGAGAAAATACTTTACAAAACGAAATCAATTAGAAATATGAGGTAACAAATAGTATAATTTGAAGAAAAAAAAATAATGAAGAAAATGCCTTAAAAATACCAAACAGTGTTCTAAAATTGTGCATAAATCACTGTTAGTCTTGGAAAATTATACATTTCATTATAAAATTATTATGAAGTAGAAACTTGAATTAAATTAATTCATTTAAAGCATTTTCAAGGTGAAATAAATAATTAAATTTTAATTAAATAGAATTTTAAATAAAGAAAAATGCAGTAAATACCAAACTAGGCTTTATAAATTGAAATAAATTCAAATAAACTTTAGAAAAATTATATTATCATTTCAAAAATACTTAAAAGTCAAAATATACATAATATAACATATTATCACATATTAAAATAAAATATAACAAAGAAGAAGTAATTTATACAATTTAAAATAGTCATTGTTAAATAACCCTATATACGCACAATATTGTAAATGGTATAACTTTCACAATTTACATCCGATTTCAACGAAACGAAAAGTGGTGTTCTTAAAATTTTATGTACTTTAATAATAAAAGATAAAATTTAATTTTTCAAACTTTTAAAAATTTAAATTAAAAGTCAAAGTTTGACTATTTTGACCAAAAATTCACTTTACAGTAAAATATTCAAATTATACTAGTTTGAACTATAAATCACTTAATAATCATCATTTATATTAAAAAATGAGATGTTTGAAAAAAAAATTAAAATAACATAAAAAAAATGAAGTCAATTTAAAAATATAAGCAAAATCTAGGGTTGTTACATGTGAGTTTGAAAGCTTGGGTTTGCAAAATGGTGGTTTCTCTTGTTTTACAGAAAAGAGAAAGAAGGTGAACTTGTGTTTAAATGTACATGAATTGGTTTCTTCTTTTTTTTATTATCCAGCTATGACTACGTGGGCTTATGGACCCAAAATTAAAAGAAAAATCTAATGGTCTAAGTTAATTACTTAACATAAGACCAAATGCATTCTTATATACATTAATTTACAAAACAAGGTCATTTTCCTTTCAATTTCCAACCAAACAAAATTTGTGAATTTACATGCACATGAAATAAATTATTTTGCACTATATGAAAAACTAATTTTTATTCTTAAAACATTATTATTATTAAAATTCTTTATTTCACAATAATACACAATTTACTCAAATAAATGAATAAACTCTATTTTAAACTTCTAAAATTCCGCAAAAATACTTTTCTCGCCTAGAAAAAATATATTTTAAATCGTTTTAAATTCAAATATATAATCAAACTCATTTTTAAACGAATTTCCAACTTTCTATTTAAATAAAAAATCTTTAAATATCTCATACTTCTTTTTAAAATTATTAAAGGAAGTAATTGGCAGTAGTTAATACAATTATTGCATTTCATCAAATAAAGTCATTTTCCACTCATTATTCTCACAAATAAACATAATAAAGTTTTCCAAACTTTATTTCCACATTTTATTTTCAAAATTTATTGCTTATTTAAAATAAACAATTTAAATCTCCAATTTATTTTAATTCACAATATTAAATTATGACATCCGTTATAATTTAATATTATAGGTAATCACTAAAACCAGGTTTGTTACAGACTCCCCCCTTAATAAAATTGTGTCCTCCCAATTTCTAGAGATGAGTTTGTATTCAATTCAATTTTTTATCAATCAAAGAAAGAATAGACTAGCTCGAGTTTGAAAGAAATTTTCACACTTTCAAAATAATACGACAGAAAACCAAAATAAGACTCGCTCAATTAATTCTATAGCTTCCAAAGTGCCAACATCTAGACTAGCAAACCATTGAATTTTTCGAGCAACATACAAGATTTCAACGGCGTCTCGCCTTTGAATGAGAACACAAAAGGATGCTACACAAATGATCAGTCAAATGAGATTGATTTCCTATAAGCTCCTCGGGTGGATTTAGCACTACTTCAACCCGAACTCTAATCAACAAGATGATTATCGATATGATCTTTCCGTATGACACTACGGAAGGAACCACACCTATGCTGGATAGAGACAATAGAGGCAAGATAGTTCTACCAAAAGGTGGTTTCTTCAAAGGCCACCAGACTCAAACGACCGCATAAATGTACGTTGTTAGAAAATAACACGAGAGCAAGATAAACATAAGGAATAGATTTTTAACTCTCTCTTACTAATCAAATATTCTTAAAGTTTTCCAACCCATTATCTTTAAGATTCGAAATTCTCAATTTTCAACACTTTAAAATTTTCAAAAATTCTTACTTAGATATTAAATTTAAATTCATTATTCTTCATTAGAGTAAATAAAATTTAAGTTGTTTGTTCTCTAATTCTTCCATAGGCATACTCTAGTTTGCAGCATATTATTTTTCAATTTGTTTCTCAAATTTTCCTAGTGTTAGAAATTTCCAAAAAAATCGATGGAGTCTCCTTTATACGGAGGGTTGTATACAATTTTACAAAAATGATTTACATAATATACATCGACCATTAGGTCAAAAACACGATATATATCATCATTTAACACTTTAAAATTAATCCAAAAACATACCTTCCGTTTTAGCAATAAAAGCGAGTTTGCACAAACTTATATATTAATTTGGCTCAAAATATAGTCCGACTATTCAATTTTCACTTGTAGTTAACATGAATAGATGATATTAGTTCATGTTCATAAATAATAAGTGCTACACTTAACTATTAAGGGGAAATAAATCAATTTCATTTCAGACCTGCTGTAAAGTAGACCTGTTTTGACCCAGCAATAACTAAACTTGAAAAACTTTATAAAATGAAAGTTTTTCTACTCAGTCTAAGCTTTCCCTTAATATAAAGATCATCAAAATTGGATTTACGGTTTGAATGTTATGTTAAATTTACTTTTAGCTTATATCTTTGAGAATTTTGTAATAGGGCAGAACTGCCTATCCACCTTCAAACCCATTTTAGACTCAGTAAAATGGAAAAAAAATTAAAAGTGGTAAAAAGTAACCTTATAGATCACTAAAACCTATTTCATTTGCAAAACGATTTAGCTCATTTGGAGTTAAAAATCTCAAGTTATCACTGTTTTAGTACAGCGCTTTTCTAAATGAAATTTCTGCTTTTCAATCAATTTAATTTGATATTTACCAAACCATTTTGAGCTCAAACTACATTTTCAAGCAAGTTTTTAGCTAAGTCATTTTATTAAATGATTTTCTTTTTTATTTTACTTTCTCGAAAAGCTAAAACATAAAAAATTATGATCAACTTATGTAATATCATAAAACACTATTATTAAGTGGAAAATTTTCCATTACTTTCCAAAACCTACTTTAAAACAATTAACTATGAAACTCATTTGGAAGAGATAATCTCTTCCATTATCAAGAAATGATTATTGATTGTCCTCCAAAATATATCTTTGGGATATATACAAAGTTTTAAAATTATTCTCACAATTTAAGGCTATTATACTACATGAATTGTTCATTTATCAAAACAATCCAAATTCACATTTCTACTTGTCACAAGAATTAAGTTTACATCTAATTATCAATATAAAACTAATTAAATTTGATAATTTATTCAAACTTGTTTTCAAATGAATTTTTTCAATTTCAAACCCATAAGTTTTCATACCATTTAGGCATAAAGAAAAACTAGCTCATAAATTTATACAAAATGTTCTAAAGTAACACTTCTTTATTTTATCTTAAGATAGAGTTTTATATCTATCTTCTACTATTACTCAAACAAATAAGTGTCAAAGAAAATTTTATAGTCATCAGTAATAACTACTGCTAAACTATTCAATTAATATTTTACTTTTTCAAACCAAAGTATTCTTTTACTTTAAATACATCATTTAATTAATCAAAGCATCAAATAATATTTTCTTCTAATTAAGACATCCCCTTAATTAGAATTATTTACTTTACTTACCCAAATTACCATTTAATTTCTCAAATTTCAAATAATATAAGGGTATTGCCTCACCATTGATTTATAGAGAATGACCTCATCGATTGACTATAGAGCTGATCAAATGATCAAAACTGCCTCGCCACTCATTTAACACTCACCATGGTTTAAAGGCTTCAATAAACATTTAAAATAAAAATAAAAATTGATACTCCACTATATTAATTATTTCCAAACTTTACTTATTAAACTTTATTTATCGTATATGCCTGTCTCATGAAAGCATTTAGGAGATTCCTATCGATATGGCCAAATGCATTGACTAGAATTATTAAAGCACTAAACGGACAACCCAATACAAAAATTCATTTTCTTTAAAAATAAATATATACTACTCAAAATATTCTTTTTTCCCAAAGAAAACAACAACTCAATTATAACTTATTCTCAAAATCAAAGACACAAGAAGAACTCATCGAGATATACCCAGAATACTCGATTCACAAGATTGATGGAATAGACTGGAGTGGTCATTATTCCAAATGGTATGACGAACCACTCAAACGACTCATAACAAGTGTAGAATGCGGGAAGAGTAACGCTATTCTCCACGGCTCATTGCTCATGAAAAATCGATGTAGGGTCAAGCTAAGGAATAAACCTAGCACCACTTTAAAGATTAAAAGAAATATATGAGATATAAGAGCGAGGGAAAAATATCTTCTCAAGTGAGGAGAAGTAACATTGACAAGAAATTATTACTTCGAGTGAAGTAATACCACAAAGTATATCAATAATTTATTATCCAAACAAGATAACTCAAAAGTAGTAAAAATGGAAATATCAAATAAATTCAATCAATCACCTCAATTTCTTAGTGGACATCCTCATGAAAGGATGACCTAAAGGCTCAGAATAGGAAAAGAGTCCAATACAACACTCGATTTCTCGACTTGATGTCATACCCAAATGGAATTACATAAATCAATAGAGTCACAATGACTGAAATTTGAGATATATCATCAACATCTCGAAACTCAAGAGTAAATACAAAGACTTCTGAATCATCGTTAACATTTCTCAAGAAACAACGATTCTACCAAACTAGGATTGTTAATATTGGATTCTTCCAATCACAGAATGTGGCTTGATAATTGGTAAGCCACTTCATCCCAACACTCCAAACTCTAGATAGAAAATGGGCTGCTAATTCGAACCAAAAGATAAGCCATAAGCAACAATCCCAAATCCTTATACATCAAGCTAAATATTGTAGACCCACTCAATAGGATTCGCAATGCTCATAAAAGAACAAGATAAGGACATCCAAAAGTATCAATAAACTCCTTCGATACGGATGAGTGTCAAGCACCTGTTTTGAAGATGACTCGAATAAAACAATCACGATTAGGATTACTCTTAAGATAAAATGTCATTACTTCTATTTTAGAATACTAAGGAATAAAATGTTCTAGACATGTCCCAAACTTCAATCTCAAAGGACATGATAAGATAAAGGACACGATGATTAAGAGATTTGAAGCGTTTGTACTATACTTAGACATATCGTAATATATGCTTCTGTTATATATTTATCCTATTTTATTCTGAATTCAGCTCTGATACCAAGCTGTGATGCCCCACCTCGAGACCCATGTTAACAAAGAGAATTACTGGGTAATTCTGTCTGCTAATGCGGAGAATAGGCCTGGTTAGGAGCGACCATCTATAATATTGTCTTAAACATCAACTAGATACGTCGATAAATTCTCTATGTTTTTTCTATCTCTCATGGATCGAAATATCCAATAAATGCTTAATACAAAACTATAAGTGGCTAATGGATCTATCAGAACAAAATACAATGACATAATGCATATCACATCATAAAATAGTATTCATCATATATATAAATACATATACATTGATACATCCCAGTATGATACAGACTGATACAAAAAAGTGGTATAGAGACCATACTATACACATCTAATCAAATACATATCAGAGTCAAGCGGAAGGCGATATAAACTACACAAAAGTGCTAGGCTGATATCCAAGCAGATGCATTAAAGCTAAGTCTCATAACTGATAGCTAACCTAAAACAACTCGGTCTGACCCGAGTACAAAATACAAGAGTCAGTCTAGCTAAAACAATCAGTTAATGAGGATAGACGATAATATGAAGCATCAGATACAAGATGATAATACTTCTCAAATGACAAGAGGCAACAGAAAGAATACAACCCATGACTTAAGTGAACTAATGTCACTTAAGTACACAAAGACCTCAAAATAGGTAAACCTAACAATAACACTCAAATAATATAAACAATCGCCGATGATAATCTCCAAATCGAAACTCATGAAAATCAATAGATTTTTATAATCCCAATATCAAAATCACCATAAAACAACATATACATAAGCCTTTCTTTAACTCAAGGCTATAAGTAAATTCATCATAAAAAATTGGTGAAATCTAAATAAAAAACTCATAAAAATTCCTCGGATTGGCCAAATCCTATTTGCATTCCAAAGCGATGTTGCACATGCCATTCTTAGACGGCCGAAGCCTCTAACAAGGTCGCTAACACCTCCCAAAGCAATTTGTCCTCATGACAAGGTCGCTGACACCTCTCCATGACGTTTTGTTAGCCTTAATAAGGTCGTTAACACCTCCCAGAGCAGTTTATCCTCCTGAATAGGTCGCTAACACCTCTCAAAGCAGCTCCATTAGGTAAACATCGTGAATGTGTCATAAACTCACGGATAGGAACCCGAAAAGTGTTAACATATGTCCTATACCACACGTTCGCAATTAGCAGTTTACTAGCCATAGAGATGCCACGCTTATAACATAATGAAACTCAGAAAATTGTATCTCGCCTCATCTCAATGGCGAGTAATAAAGAGACATCATACTCATCTCATCTCATCGACAAGTATTAAATGGCATCGTAACTTGTCTCATCTCATCGACAAGTGAAAAACATCATGATGATTCCTCATAAGCCATAAACCTCAAAGTAGAAATCTCAAACCATAAAACTCTTCAAATATTGGCCTTCCTAGGCATTCCTAAAGATAGGAATTATAATCTCAAAAACCCACCATAAACTTGCTAAATAACTCAAAAATCAATAACCCGGATAGTTTCGATCGTACAAGTCCGGCATTAACCAAAATAGTGAACGCACATGTGCCATACCACGTATTTCACTGAATCGTTTAATTCTCTTTCTCATATGTTTGAATAGTGCAAAAGTGTGTGTTTTAAATTTAAAATAGTTTACAAGAGAAAACAAGCTTTTAAAACTTTTCCCAAAAGGATTAATAAAACCAATATTTGAAATTCCTTTATTATAGGAAATAAATAGATTTTATATTAAAAAACTAAATTTAAAATACTATATAATAGTAGTTTGAAATGTCCATTTATTTCAAAAATCACTTCAAAATGGTTTAGTGAAAACGGTGCTCGAAAACAATGAAAAACAAGAAAGATAACTCAAGACCGATAACTTGAATTCAATTCAAATTTAGCCCAAAATCAATTAAAATTCTATTTAAATTTGAATTTCGAATCCTTAAAAAATAGCTACCTATTGATGGGCATCGTAGCTCTCGAAACATCTCAAAAACAACATCAAAATCGAATAAGAATGAGAGCAAAAATAAGCTAATACAATTCTCAGGTCAATGATTGTTATTGCTATCGTTTTGCTCTCGAGACTGCAACAAACAAACATAGTTTTCATCAAGCTGACTTCGAAATTTTATAAAACTCAAAACATGAAACTTTTAGCATAAAGTCTAAGCTTCTTAAAACATCTAAAATTATCGTATTTGGATAAGAAACGTGAAAGATATAGCCAATATGATTCTCATATTTCAAATTCACTGTCACTGTCATTTATTCTCAGGCCAGCAGCAAAGAAATAAGGTTTCGACTATATTAACCTCAAAATTTTATTAAACTCAAAACAAGAAAGTTTTAGAAAATAGTCTATACTTTCGAGATTATCAAGAATTTCCTAAACCTGACTAGAAACTTGAAAGATACGCCTAATTTACTAAATGTATTAAAAATTTGTGAATATGTTCAACATGAAAGTTGTCATAGATAAAGTAAGCTTTCCAGAATATTAAAAATCATTGGATTCTAATCAAAAACAAAAAAGATATGGCTATATCAATTTCAGATTCAAGCTCAGGAAATTTAGTAAAAGACAAAATTGTACTCTTATATCCAATTCTATTTTAGGTCAATAAAATTGCAAAATCTCGTAAAGCAACATTAATAGAAACTGTTCCTTATTGAATATAGTTTCTAAAAAAAAAATATTGACCTCAAACGGAAAAGAAACGTGAAAGTTATGGTTGTTTTACTTCAACGCATTCCTATTATATTTCAGCAATCATCCAAATAAGCATTAGATATAGTTATAGTAAACGATTTCTTCCTCATCTTTGCAATTACATTCAAGATTTAGCTAGAAATGTGAGTTAATAAACTCACCTTGCTGTAGTGAAATAAGAACTCAATTTTGTATTGAAAGAAGCAAGCTTTGAGGAGGAAGGAGCTTCAAATAACTTGAACTGGAAGAAAACAGTGCATGCAAAAGAAGTTTTACAGTAAAGTAGAAAACCCCCTACTGAAATTAGGAATTTGATGAAATTATAGGGTTTGGAGTTTGACTACCTTTTAATTCACTTTAACTTGAAGAAATTTCAGCTTGAATTGAAGAAAATGTGAGTTTGAAAGCTTGGGTTTGCAAAATGGTGGTTTATCTTATTTTACAGAAAAGAGGAAGAAGATGAACTTGTGTTTGAGCATATAAGAATTGGTTTCTTCTTTTTCTTATTATCTGGCTAAGTCTAAATGGGCTTATGGACCCAAAAATAAAAGAAAAATCAAATGGCCTAAGGCATGTGTAAATTTAGTTGTAAATGTCGTTTAATATATCGGTTAATCAAATTAATGAGAGAGAGAAATGAAGGGTTTATTTCTCCAAAATTCATTTATATAAGTTTTATTTACAAACATGTACACTTCTTATATGTTGCACTTACAAAATATACACCATTAGTATATTTGGATTTATTAACTTTTCATACCATGTTTAAATTGACCATCAATGGAAGTTAACAAATTATCAATCTAATTAATGAGAGAAATGAAAGGTTTCTCTCTCTTCAATTAATATTGTTTATTCCCTTAATTGATTGTATAAGTATAAGAGAGGAAACCAAAAGGTCTCCTTCTCAAATTAATTTTAATAAGTAATTTCTACACACATAAGTGTATTTGATACACTCGTTCATTTAAACTTATATCAAATTCAAACTCTTTTAAACTAATGAAATAAAAAACGATTTTATATAAAACACCTTTAGATTGGATCTAATATCACTTTGGATTTCATAGGCCTAATAGATCCAAAGAGGATGTGTTTTGAAATCTACCATTTAACTCTGTTGTGGGCGGGCCCAGTCCCACATACACTGCCACCAGTCTTCACTGCCTCCTTCACGCTTCATCATCAATATCGTTTCCCTTAACCTGTGGGTTATAATGGAGAGGGAGTTAGAACAACAATGCCCGGTGAATGAAAATATCAAATCTTGCTATAATAATGTTTGGTCAGTATTATTTAGATGAGTATTATGTCTTTCGTATTATCTAACTATATCTTTTTGAGTATACTTCTAAATGTAAGCCAATAGCTATTCCAGTCCATCTCCATAACATATTTCCAACTATAGGCCAATGGCCATTTCTAATCTAACTTCATAACTATAACAGGGTGTAATTTGTAGGATCGTTTTCACCCTAGAGGGGGGTGAATAGGGTGATACTAATAATAAAATTTAATGTAGAAATAAAAATATAAAATAGAAGTAAATGCAGAAGAGATCACACACAAATTTACCCAGCTTCGGCAAAACTCTACTATGTGCTGCCCGCAAGGTTTCTACTAGAAATTAAGTAGTCGGATGCTTACACACATAAACTTATAACACCTGCTAATGACTAACCTAACTCTATGCTCAAAATCCTGTCACAACTCAGCCACTGAGTTGTGAATTCTCAAACTACACCACCACAGCTCGTGACCTAATTACACAACTAGGGTTTCACAAATTTTAAAAGAAAATTACAAAATGAAAACAAAAAAAACAAAACCCTATTTTAAAACTCAAGCCTACTAATTATATAAAGGCCGGCCCAAATAAATAGTCACTTAAAAAATAGACATCTTCCCCTTTTTTATTTTATATCGTGGTCGCCTCGTGTCTGTTCTTTCTTCAATCCTCTTTCACAAGCTAGGGTTCTTCAAATTGAAAAGCCGCTAGATAATTATTCGATTGATTTTAGTAGTATGATTTGCTTCTTCAACTGACTTCTGGCTTTGACTTCACTCGGCTGCTTCAGTTTTCCAACTGGACTGAATAGAAATTCGTATGTGAATTTTTCTTTGATTTCTCTGTTTGATATGCTTGAACTCGATGACTTCCAATGATGATTTTGGGTTTAATTTACAGGATTTGAACAACCTATATTTTCATTCTTATAATTACGTTTGAATTCTTCAATGATTATTACATCGCCATTCTATTTTGCTTGAATACTTATGATAAATCTTACTTGTTCAATTTGTATTTGTTATTCTATGATTTTGGATTTTGCTCCGTTGCATTGGGTCGGTTTCTTCTTTTTCTCCTATTATTTTGGCATTTTGAAATTTGTGATGACTTGATGAAGTTTGAATCGTCATCCACTGTTCCATTTTTCTGAGACTTGTTCATCTGACGTGTTGATATACATATGAATTTGAAATGTGATTGACCCCTATTGATTTTTATCACGGTCTGCTGCTTCTGCTTAATTTCATTTTTGAACACTGCCTTGTATGTCTTTATGTGCCATCGCTTTATTCAACTTGTTTTGGTTGTTCTTGTTCGAACTGCATCACCCTGAACTGATATATGTTTAGTCTGTATTGTTGTTGTGCTTTATCTGCTTCGAGTCACTTATGCATTTTCTTATAGTGTTTACATGTAGACTGGTAATATGCATTTGAGTTTTGTTGGTCTCCATAACTATATACATGTGTACATACATGTATGTATATATGTGTTTGCTTTGACCAGTTCCATGAACTTGTACATGTTTGGTTTTGTTTAAAGCTTCATGTATACATTTGTGCACTTTTATGGTCTTGATGTATTTACTGTGATCATTGCTGTTATATAGCTTGGTTTTGCATTTGTTGTTTCTTCTTGAAAACCACTACATGTTTTGAATGTCCTCATGTTGCATATGTATGGTTCTCTTGTATTCTCTGGCATCGTGTTGTACTGGCTCATTGCTTTGGGTCATTCTTGAGATAATTCACGTGCTCACTTATGTGTCTATGCTTGATCCCTGTTTCTGAAAGGCCTGATATGGTTGAGTCATTTCATGTGTACATGTATGTGTTGTTGCAGTGTTGTTTTGTGTTAATGTTGCACTTGGTTGCACTATCCACTTTGTTGCAAATGTTTGGTGCACAAGAGTCAAGTTTTGTTGAGGCTTCATGTAGCATTTGTTTATGCCTCTGGTCTGGTTTGGTTCATCTTTTTTAGGTAGCCATATGTTTGATTATGATGGTCTGGTCTATATGTTTTAGTGTGATTGCATATTCATTGTGTACTGAGTCCTTTGTATACTTGAGTTTGGTTCTAGCCATTGCACTTGTATTCCTTTCACTATTTTGTAGTAGTTTTATTGTCATTTACGTTCATATGTATTCATGTGGTCTGGTTTGGTCTGAACTGTTTATTTGCTAGGAGTTCATTCATGTTGTACTTGAAGTCTTGATTGCAAATGATCTCAATTGAAGTCTTTGTTTTGCTTCATGTCTTGACTTGTGCCTTGTAGTCTGGTTGATACTTTTGAGTTTTCATATTAGATTCACTATCATTTGTACATGTGATTTGTGTGCTTTCTGAACTGAATTTTGTTTGCATGCACCTGAGTTTAATCCAGCTTATGCTTGGGTTTGACCTTTTGCTCACCTATCCCTACAGTTTTATCAAGTGTATATCGGTGTTCACGGCCTTGTGACATGTACAATGATACACTGTGCATGTTACAAGTTGTTCGTGTAAGACGAATTCAGAAGAAAAATGATGGCGAATAACCCAATTAGCTGAGGCAAATATCATTTTCAAAAGGCACTTCATTTTGAACTGCAAAACATTTCTTTTTCAATTTTACTGTGTTAGCGTTTATTTTGTAGATAATTCAAATGCTGGATACAAACTGGAATAGAGTTGAAGGTTAAATATGAGTGTTGAGTGAATTATATAGCGAGGCGTAAAATATATGTAAAAATTGTGTAGTGAAAATTGTATTGTAATATGGAAATGTATAAATGTAGTGAGAGCTCAAATTTGTACTATTTGATTTTATAATAAAATATTTGTTTAAATAAAATATTTGTTTGAATATAAATTTCGTGTTATTTATTTTATTCAACAAATATTTATTTAATTATGTGAAATAAAATAGTACAACAACAAATACATTTAAACGAATATATATATATATATATGTTTATTATCATTAAACAAAAATTATAGCCATTCTATTATACAATCTCCCCCTTTTAATAATAACAAACATATATTAAGATTTTGACTCTATTAAATGTATTTAGCCGCGATGAATTCCATGAGCTCCCCCTATTTGAATGCTCCTCCTACAACAAAGCTCCCCCTTCACATATGCATGAAAAAAAAGCAAATAAAATAATAAAATATGCAATGAACTTATATGGGAATATGAAAATATAAAATCTGAACTTATTTGCTAAAATCTTAACTTTCTCTCCCTCCTTTGTTATCAGTAAAATAATAATAGTATAAAGGAAAATGATAAAGTGATAGACATTAATACAACATTATACCTAATCAAGTATAAATATAAAATTTCAGTAAAAAATCAAACAAAAATCATAAATACACCATTAGATGCATATTCCACTTTAGAGTGATAGGGATGATGTCGGTATATAAACCACATAGTTGTATCTATTTGTGGTATATTCATGACAGGAATTTAAATACTTACTAACCATGCATAACCGTTAGGACTTTTAAATGAGTTTAATGTATTCCCAATTTTAAACAAATGAATTTCAAGTATCTTCTGACCACGCATAACTTTGAGGACTTTTAAATGGGACTAGAATCAACCCATCTATTTTATAATCAATTTTGACATGTGTTCCATACGTGCATAACCGTAAGGACTTTTAAATGAGCATGAAAGCACATAATCAAAAATTCCAAGTAATTCACTCATGCATAATCGTGAGGACTTTTAAATGAGAGTGAATACTTTGGATAATTTTACTGAAAAAATAAATAATTTCCTATTTTAAATACCACATTTTGATATACTATATTGGATTTTGATGAGTGATAGTCGTTAGAATTATGATAGAATTAGATATGGTTATGGAATTTGTACCAATCAAAGCCACCACAAATTTTGTTAAAATTTTTAAAGAAATTTACTACGTATACTATCTCAAGTCAAAATGTATAACAAATATCAATACTTATCATTTTTTCAATCACTATTTATCTTTTCGATAATCAATAGGGAGTCAGATTTGTTAATGTATTCATTTAAGATCAAATCCAAAAATAAAATATCAAATTTCTAAAATCCCCAAACTGGGACAAAGTCGATAAAAATTATTTTCTGAAAGGGGTTTTGTGAAAAAACATGCCTGCCAATTGAAAATCGGTTAAAATGAAATTGTGCAAATATTTTCTTTGTGAATGTGATGCAACTAGAATGTCCCTACATAAAACACATTCCACCAATAATTTTTCAATCAATCTACGTCTAAATACCCCTTAGAAATCAAATTATCATAAGTTGAATACCATAGACCAAAAAGTGAGGTGTGCAACAAATACGTAATAATCATTTTACAGCATTTAAAATGAGATTCTTTTGGATTTGATTGAAACTATGCACATAAGTAAGAAGAGAACATAATTTCTAGAAGCAATAAGATGAAGAAGTGAACAATCATACCTCAATATTTCTTTTGATCAACTATCTTACCTTTTTAATCCTTGTCAAATTTAATTATTATGCTTAAATTTTCTCTGATGATCACTGGCAGATTGAAATCAGATTATGGTATAGAGTTTCAACATACAATACATCGTTGTTGCCTATTTCGACTCTGCCATCATTGTAAATCTCTATGCTAAGGAACTTTGATTTGTCGCCCGTCGCGTGCCTGGAATAGCCAGAATCCAAGTATCACTCTTGTTGTTTCTTAGCCTGCCACCTCACCTGCACGAGGAAAGACTTTTGTGACCTATTTGTTTTTATAGGTCCATAATTGTTGGCGAAAATTGATTTTGAAAAATAAGTTTATGTAGACCCAAGACAATCTATGTTATTTCCTTCTGGCATCCTGATTTGTTTAATTCTAAAGGACTTTACATTCGTGCCTTTTGGAACACAAATTGGAATAGTTATCATGTGTTTGGGCTTATAACAGCAATTGTTTTGATTGTGTCTAATTTTTCTACAAATCGTGCACTTGGAGTTTACATGATTAGTTTCACTTCTAACTCCTTCAGATTGAGTATACCCAAGTCCTTGTCTAACAATATTAATAGTTTATTTCCCTAATAAAATATTTAGCGATCTTTCTCCTTTGGAAAAATTTCCTAAGCTATAGATAATTGTTGGACTTGTGACTTAAGTGATTCATTTTCATTCAATAATATGGTGCACTTTTTAATAGAATTTTCTTTCCTGGTATTTTCACTTTCTTTCAAAATCAAAATTTCTTTTTCAAGAGACTTAATTTTAATTTATGATTTTTTAATTTCTTCTTCAATTGATGAACACTTGTCACACTTAGAACACTTATTTTGATAGTTTTCAACCAATTCATCAATCTGCTTATTTAGCTCCATCAAACTATATCTTTGTGATTCAATTTTAGTGTACTTCTCCCTAAGTCTTTCGAAACAACCATTTACTTCATGAAAATATATAAGTAATTACAAGTGAGTAAGTTTTGATACCTCGCTTGGCTCTTCATCATCGGTGTCAGTTGTATCCCCTCGAAGACATAGATTTTCTTTTTCACTCTCACTGCGAATGCTTTCATCATCATCTTCATCACTTTTATTCCAGGTTGTTGCAAAGCTTCTCCTCTTTGTTTTCTTTCCTTTGCTGTGTCGATTTTGAGGGCAATTTCTCTTGATATGACCGGGTTTATTACAGTTGCGACAAATGATCTTCTGCTCTTCGGAGCTGTCTAGCACTCTGACAATTCTGTTCTTCAATTGTTGATTTAGAGCTGAATTTCCGTATCTTCGGTTCCACTTTTTGAATCTCTTTATTATCAATGCCGATTCAGCTGCTCCATCATCGTCGTCGTCATCACTTTTCGTTGTTCCTTTGAGAGCTATTGATTTCTTTCATGTATCACCTTCTTCATGTTCTTCCTTGAATTTGATTTCTAGCTCATAAGTGGTGAGATTTCCGATAAGTTCTTCAACTTTGATTTGTTTCATATCTTCTGATTCTTGAGTGGCAGTGACTTTTGCTTCAAAATTTTATGGTAGAATTCTAAGTATTTTTCAAACTATTTCCAATTCTATGTATGCTTTTCCGAGAGTTTTTGATTTGTAAACGAGATTAGAAAGTCATCCATACATTTCTTTGACACTTTCATCCTTTTCTATTGTGAAGTTCTCGTATTCGCTAACGAGCATGGAAAGGAGAGTTTCTTTGACTTGGTTTGTGAGTCATTTCAAGTGTGTGCCAAATTTCCTACGCAATTAAACAATGGGAGACACGGTTAAATTAAATTTGATCTAATGAAAAAATAATAAAATTCATAGCTTTAGCGTTAGCATTCGGCAATTTATTTTCAAGATCTATCCATTGATCCATCGTTTTTTCAATTTCTTGATTATCTACCACTATAGTTAATGGCCTAATCCCATTTCAACAATAGTCCATGCATTAGTGGTTTTCAGAAAAAATTTCATTCTATTTATCCAATATGCGTATTCAACATTGAACATCGGTGGCCTAACAATGGATTGACCCTCAGCAAAAAGATTATTAAAGAAAGCCATTTAAAAAATCAAATTTTCAATTGAAAGAAAAAAAATCAAATTTTTAATTAAAAAATGGTTTTTATTCCTAGCTTTGATACCACTTGTAGGATCATTTTCACCCTAGAGGGGGGTGAATAGAGTGACACTAATAAAAAAATTAATGCAAAAATAAAAATATAGAACAGAAATAAATGTATAAGAGAATACAACAAATTTACCCAGCTTCAGCAAAACCTTGCCTATGTGCTGCCCCAAGGTTTCTACTAGAAATTAAGTAGTCGGACACTTGCACACGTAAACTTGTGACACCCCCTAATGGTTAACCTAACTATACGCTCAAAAATCTACCACCACTCAGCCACCGAGTTGCGAATTCTCGAACTACACCACCGCATCTCGTAACCGAGTTATACAACTAGAATTACACAAATTTTAAAAGAAAATTACTAAATAAAAACAAATAAAATAAAACCCTATTTTAAAACTCAAGCCCAATAATTATATAGAGGCCGACCCAAATAAATTATCACTTAAAAAATAGACATCTTCCCCTTTTCTATTTTAGCTCGTGGCACCTCGTGTTCATTCTATCTTCATTCCACTTTAACAAGCTAGGGTTCTTCAAATTGAAGTGTTGCTTGATAATTATTCGATTGGTTTGAGGAGTTCGCTTTGCTTCATCAATTGACTTATGGCTCTAACTTCATTTGGCTACTTTTTCGAGTTCGATTGAATAGAAATTGGTATGTTAATTTTGCTTTGATTTCTCTGCTTGATATGCTTGAACTCAACGACTGCTAATGATGATTTTTGGTTTAATTTATAGGGTTCGTACACCCTATATTATCATTTGTATGTGTTTGAATTCTTCAGTGATTTTTGCTTGGCCGTTCGATTTTTCTTAAATATTTGTGATAAATCTGACTTGCTCAATTCGTATTTTTTATTCGACGATTTTGGATTTTGCTCCATTGCTTTGGGTCGGTTTTTATTTTACTTCTATTACTTCGGCATTTTGAAATTTGTGATGGCTTGACGAATTTTGAATTGCCATCCACTGTTCCATTTTTCTAAGGCTTGTTCATCTGACGTGTTACTGTACATACAAAGTTGAAATGAATATGACTGACCCATGTTGATTTTTATCTCGGCCTACTACTTCTATTCAATTTCATTTTTGAACACTTCCTTGTATGTATTTGTATGTGATCGCTTTATTCAATTTATTCTACTTGTTCTTATTCAAACTGCATCACTCCGAACTGATATATGTTTGGTCTGTATTGTTGTTGTGCTTCATCTACTTCGAGTCGCTTGTTCATTTCCTTCTAGTGTTTTAATGTAGACTGGTCATATGCATTTGAGTTTTGTTTGTCTTCATGACTACATACACGTATACATACATGTATGTATATATGTGTGCTCTAACCAGTTCCTTGAACTTGTATATGTATGGTTTTGTTTGAAGCTTCATGTATATGTTTATGCACTTGTATGGTCTTGATGTCTTTACTGTGATCATTGCCGTCATATTGCTTGGTGTTACATTTGTAGTTTCTTCTTGAAAACCGTTGCATATTTCGAATGTCCTCATGTTGCATATGTATGGTCCTCTTGTATTCTATAGCATCATGTTGTACTGGGTCATTGCTTTGAGTCATACTTGAGATAATTCACATGCTCACTTGTGTGTCTGCACTTGATCTCTATTACTGGAAGGCCTGATTTGGTTGAGTCATTTCATCTGTACATGTGTGTGTTGTTGCAGTGTTGAATTGTGTTGATGTTGCACTCGGTTGCACTGTCCACTTTGTTGCATATGTTTGGTGCACATGAGTCATGTTTTTCTGAGACTGCTGTGTTGAGTCTTCATGTTACATTTATGTGGCCCTCTAGTCTGGTTTGGTTCATCATTTTCATGTAGTCTTATGTTTGGGTTATGATGGTCTAGTCTATATGTTTTAGTGTGATTGCATATTCATTGTGCACTGAGTCCTTTGTGTTCTTCTGCATATGTATAGTTGAGTTTGGTTCTGGCCATTGCACTTCTATTCCTTTCACTGCTTTGTAGTGTTCTAGTTGTCATTTACCTTTATATGTATTCATGTGGTCGGGTTCGGTCTGAACTATTTATTTTCTGGGAGTTCATTCATGTTGAACTTGAAGTCTTGATTGCATATGATCTCCATTGAAGTCTTTTTGTTGCTTTATGTCTTGACTTGTGCCTTGTAGTCTGGTTGATACTTTGGAGTTTTCATATTGGATACATTATCCTTTGTACATGTGATTTGTGTGCTTTTTGAACTGAATTTTGTTTACACGCACCTGAGTTGAATCCAGTATATGCTTGGGTTCGACCTTGTGCTCACCTGTCCCTATAATTTTGTTAAGTGTATATCGGTGTGCACGACCTTGTGACATGTACAATGATACACTGTGCATGTTACATGCTGTTTATGGAAGATGAATTCAGAAAAAAATGATGACGAACAACCCAAATAGCTGAGGCAAATATCATTTTCAAACCATACACTTCATTTTGAATAGCGAAATATTTCTTTTTCAATTTTACTTTGTTAGTATTTATTTTAGAGATAATTCAAATGCTGGATGCAAACTGGAACAGAGTTTAAGATCAAATATGATTGTTTAGTGAATTATGTAGTAAGGTGTAAAATATATGTTATACTGAAAATTGTATTGTAATATGAAAATGTATAAATGTCGTGAGGGCTCAGATTTTTATATTTTGAATTTGTAATAAAATATTTGTTTGAATAAAATATTTGTTTGAATATGAATTCTGTGTTATTTTTTTATTCAACTAATATTTATTTAATTATGTGAAAAATAAAATAGTACAGCAACAAATACATTTAAAATAATATATATATATATATATATATATATATGTTTATTATCATCAAACAAAAATCAGAGGATATTGTATTCTACATAGTTTAACTATGGAATATATTAGGTCTAACAGCCCATCTCTATCAACCATATTCTAGCAATGGGAGAGAAAGTACTTGAGTCACTTAAGACCTTTTTAAATGGAAAAAAATAGGCAGATTCCGACCATTTAATATCAAAACCCTAGGCAGATCCCCATCATTTAGTACCTAGACCCAAGGCAAACACCTCTCGGGTACTTCCTAGCTGACATCATAAGAAATCCTATAAGGTCACTTTATACTTCTTAAATGAGGAAAAGTAAGACCCTCCAATAGCCATTTAATACCTCAACCCTAAAGTGGATGCCCTCTAAAGATTTCCACTACAATTGCAATTTGATACCTCAACCCCAAAGTAGGCCCATCCTTGGATCACTTTTCCATAACCCATGACTCAAACCATGACATCTCATATTAATCTGACTATTTGTAGTTACTAGTGGCCAAACTAGTCAAGCAGGCTTACCCTATAGAATTGGGACTAACCTCGCATTCACTGTGAGTACTTATTATATCTGATGTCTCATATCAGTTTCAAGTCACACTGTTGGTGGTTAGAATAGCTGGGCAGACTTTAATATGCTTTTAACAGACGCATCCCTATAACTTTGTCATATTTCCGCTCTCCAACCTTATAAAATTATACTAACATATATTTATAATACACATACAAAAAATTTATACCTCACTCGCATTTACGCATTAAGGCCATCTAAGGGAAACTCCTTATTTCACATTTAATCATGGATTAATTTCCATAGTTGTTCTTAACTTTCTTTTTATATATTTTATTATTATTTGTTGACTTGTTTATTTTATACATTGCAACTTACACAGTATAATTATCTATACTTACGTTAATTTTTAGCTAACAAGTTTTTATTAAATATTCCTAGGCGTGCGTAAAAGCATTTCGATACTAAGGATTTTGCTTCCTATTCAAGTGGTTAAGATAATTTAAATGTTATAATTTCCATATTCATACAAGGTGTAGTCCAATACAATAGTTTACACAATAGCTAATACCATAATTTAAACTAGCTAAACAAATCCAACTTGCATATATATATATTTAAAAAATGTACTCAAAAAGTCCAAATTGTTTTGCATTTACATAGTAGAATTAATGTCTCTATTTTAGAAAAGCAGAACTTTACAGTTTACATCCTTTATATTCTATTTGACTTTTAAATGGATAAAAGTTGAAGTGAAAAATTATTCATATTTTAATCATGGAATTAAGAGGTGCAAACCACAGAGGGAAAAAAAATCCATGCTTCGCACTCCCTTTCCTAATTCTTTTTAGTATCCATCGTCATTGCAAACACAAATTGGAAACTGGAAGTTAAATAGAACATAAATTATTTATAATGGAAAAAATAACGGATTAGTTTCTATCATATGAACATAAAACAAACAGAATTCCAACCAATTTTAGAATTAACATTTTTCAGTGGAATTGGGGTTTTAGGTTTAAACTTTTCGCATACAAAATTCCCCAAGATATAAAACAAACCCAAACATTAACTGCACAAACTACTATAGAAGTGAAAAACTAACACTCCCTCTTACATAAAATTCCCACAGAAATTCCTTGGATTTGATTCCATGCCTTCGCCTATTTCTTCCTCCAATTATCTTCTATTTTGTTATATAATATAATTTTATTTATATGTATTAGATTCCAAAATCATGGATTAAAAATGGATATAATAGATATATACATATTATATCTGAGATTCATTACCTCTTTTCCTTGAGCTTGCTTACATTAACTCCTTCTTGAACCTTCAATGTATATATTTGTCTTTGAATTTGTTTTTAGATGTTTATCAAAGAGGAAGGAAAACGATAGAGTTTCGTCGGCTTGTTTAATTTTTTTTGAATAAAACTAAGGTGGATGGCTTGTTATTTATAGTAGTTAGGACGCACTTAGACCGTAGGATCAAAGTCGGTTTGAAATAATAAAATTTGGGTTGTTCAGGCTTTAAAACCCTAGTCATTAGCACGAAAGAATAGTCGACTGGTTGATTCTGGATGGTCGACCATTAGCAGTCGACCTGACCTAAATGAGGGTCGATTAGTTGTGGTCCAGGGATAATATATTTACATTAACGTTATATTAATGTTATTCTATTTATAATCAATTAACGCTTAAGTTTGCATAAACATTAAGTGTACTCTTAATGTTATAATATTTTATTATCTTTTCAAACCATATCAGTAATGTTATTTCATTTATTGATTTAAATATGTTTGAATTATATTAAATTCGAAATCTTCGAACTCAATAACTTCTCCATTGGAACTTCGATTGCACAGCTTTATATATGAAAGTTTCTTAGAAAATGACCTTAAACATAGTGGTGTAAACAACATAACCAAATTCTAATGTGTGGACAACTTCCACTTTACCCTTATTATTGATTTATTAATTAATTTCTTAATAGTTTTTGCGGGGAGTTACATTCTCCCTTTAAAATAATTTCGTCCCCAAAATTCCTAAGGGACAGAGAGCGTAGCACTCACTTTGCAACCATGTTATACAACCAAGTTATATACCAAGTTATCTACATAATCATCTGCTTAACTAAAAATGCAATATTATTACATGTGCAACATACTATAGGTGAGATCAACCATAGCATGAATGAAAATTATTGATGTATAGCCATGTATGCAAACGTCTTAAATATGCATAAGATTCTGAATGCAAAAATAACAGGAAAATGTGTGGCAACCATCCCTCATCATTCACCGTTGCAACCATAATGCAACCAAAACCTATACAAGACTAAATTTTGGAGATAGAAAATTTAACAAAGAAAAGCTCAGGATGAGAAGCGTTCATCTTCTCTTGTATTTCCCATGTGCTTTCCGCTGGATTGACTCCCTATTGCATTCGGACCAGCCTAATTTCTATGTTACGAACTCCATGCTCCACTATACGTGTGGTGGCCGGGACGCTATCAACTCCGTCTCTATAAATGCTAACTCATTAGGCTCTAGTCTAATGGTTGTGTTGTACAGACATTTCCCCAAATGCGATACATGGGATCCCGTTAATTAACCAAATGCTCTAGTCGATATGTAAGTTTCCCTACCCTCTCCAAAATTAGGAAAGGCCCAAAAAATGTCAATGCCAACTTCCCCGACGTTTCAAACCTCACAACCTTTCTAAGAGGGGGACCTTAACAAAACCATGTCTCTAACTGAAAACTCCAACTTTTTCCTTTGCTTGTCAGCATAGGACTTCTCTTGGTCATGGAAGCCCTCATTTGTCGCCAATTACCTCAACCTATTCTGTGGTCTCATGGATCGAATCTAATCCTAATAGAATTTTGTCGATAGTTTCCCATTTACAGTTGGGTGGCTACACGACCTCTCATATAAGGCTTCAAAAGGTGTCATACTAATCATCTCCTGGTAACTATTATTGTATGTGAGCTCTACGAAGGGTAAATGTTGCTCCTAATATCCTCTAAAATCCATGATGTAAGCTCTCAATAAATTCTCTACAATCTTATTCACCTTTTTGTCCATCGGCTAGTTTATGGGTGTTAAGCTGTGCAAAATTCAACGTAGTTCCTAAAGATGATTAGAAACTCATCCAAAATTCACTAGTGAATAAAGGATCTCTATCATTGACAATGCGAACTAGAACTCCATGTAATCGTATGTAACGACCTACCTTTTTGGACGTGTTAAGCAGACACACGCATCAAACTCAAACCATTCAAAAGGGCAGATTATTACGGGGTAATAAGGAAAAAACAGAGAACGAAAGGAAACAAATACATAATCTCGCAATGGAATGGCAAAATATAATAATCAAATAAACAGTTCATGAAGCTGTTTACAAATACATTTGATTATACTTTTATAATATAGATCAGAGTTGCATACAACAAGAATAAATAATAAATAAATGCAGCGGAATAATATGACGTGGTGGAATACATATAATAAGTAATAATAGTACAAAATCTTCGTCTTCATCCTCTAGAAAGCAGTCTTCGATAAACTGAAAAGCTTAGACTGATCCGAGCGAATTGAAAATACAAAACACTTGAGTCAGAACTGAAAGATCTTATGTAAGTCAAATCAACAGTAAATAAATATGAGTGTGACGGCATTAGAGATGTTTATGGGGTTTGACATCTCCTATCCAGTGTCTAATGTGAGTGTAATAACTTAAGAGATGTTCGGGATTACCATCTCCTAAGGATCCGTTAAAATATCTACTATGTAGTACAATACGCTATTATAATAGTGTCTACAATAAAGTATAGTGTTAAAATAGCATTGAGGCGTTACCCATATCCCTCTTAACACATTTTTATATATTCCCATGGTCTATACAGTACCGTAATTCCTCCGTAAATTGGAGGGCTATTAGAGGGCACTCCATAGGTATGGTACAAACCAAACTCGTAGAACGCACTCTAGGGAATGTGAACATGGCACTCGAGGCAATGCCAAGGTAGATTTACCAATTGCAGAACGAGGCTGGCGGTAACCAATAGCAGCTACTACCGCCCACCTCATAAACACATCCCAAATCAAAAATCAAAGGATGGCCACCAAATCATCATAAAATCATAATATGGTATCGAAAAACCATGTCCAATCGGAGGAATTACATCACTTGGCCTAGATATAGCTCCTGTTTTAGTCACATCTAAGCTGACTCATGGGAGTCAGGGTCACATCAATACCTCGTACAGAAATCGTTCGCCAAGCCATCCTACTTTATTTCTGTAATCTCCACCATGTACACAGTTGTTAATGTGGTTTTCGGTATTAGCAAAGAGTATAACAATATCCGATCCCAGTCTCTTTAACAACCAAAAGCTTATTTCACACCGGATGGTTCTTTTACATTTCAAAAGGGTCAATTCACAATTTATATCAAAATATCATATTCAATTTCAAATCATATCTCTTTCGAAATCGTATTCACTTTGACACTATATTCACTTTTAAAATGATATTCACTTTTAAAATGATATTCACTTCCAAAACCATATTCGCTTTCAAATCATATTCACTTGAAAATTATTGATAAGCTATGTTAATTAATTCTTCATTTCAAAATGATCATATTCACTCAAATATGTCAAATCATAAAAAGTTGTCAATTCCAATTTCCAACTTAGGTTTTATCATCGTCAAGGATTTAAATATAAATACTTCAACTTTACACAATCTGAAATTTTAGAAAATAGTTTAGGTAATTATAAATAGTTTATATAGTTTTAAAATAGTTTAAGTAGATTTAAAATAGTTAAATAGTAAAAATAGTTTAAATAGATTTAAATTTGATTTAATTAGTTTTAAAATGATTTAAATAGATTAAATAGATTTAAATTATATTAAATGGGTTTAAAAAAGATTAAATAAATTTAATTAGTTTAAAATAGGTGAAATAGGTTAAATTGGATCAAATAAGTTGTAAGAGATTAATATAAATTAAAATAGTTTTAAATTTATTGAAATAGTTAATTTAATTAAAAGAGCTTAAATTAGATTAAATAGATTTCAAATTTGTATCTCAACATTTTCAGTAACTCAATTCCAATAAATTCATTTATACTTGACACTTTAACTTTGAAATTTAAATTTAAATCCTATTAGCAATTCATTAAACCAATTCCAATTCAACATTTAACACTTGGTTTATCGAAAATAATTCAGTTTATATAAATCAATTTCTATTTCAAAATACCAGCTAATTGAACTCAAAATTTAAAGATTCAAAAATCATTTAATTTAACCAATCTGGTGTCCGTATATAATTCTCTACCCTAGGGTCAAGTGATATGGATACTTATCATTTCAATCTGCAAAATTAAATTTTTACGGTTATATATCATTTCATGCCGCAATCCCGAATTAAGTGAAAAATCCATAAAATCGCTCGAGTCTATCATTTCAACCCATAATGATTTTTCCCTAATCTATAGATCATTCGGGTATGTATCATTTCAACCCATACGAAACTTGCAGTGTTAAAACAATATAAAATACAACATCTAGTCATCCAATATCAATAACCAAACATCCATCACAATCATCATCCACATCAACCAATAAACATCAACAAACAACTCATCATCAATAACATATATTAAATTGGCAATTTAAATTCAATATTGAATTAAACAATGATTAAATGCAATAAAAGTCAAATTTAACTAGATTGACAATTTAAATATACTAAACAACGATCAATAAATTTCTAATCACATCATAAATTTAATTAAACTAACATAACAAATTTTAGAATTGTGAGTGGGTTAAAACGCTCACCTTGATTTCAAATCGATTTGAAATCCAATTTAGAGACCAAAATATAACAATCTTAGAATTCGACCAAACTAGTTCTAAAATGTTCGAAATTTCGATACGATCCCAATAAAGAAAACCGCGTGTGAATCCGAGCTCATGTGCAAAAGTAATTAACGTTAGAAGATTGGAAAATTTCGACTTCAGGTCTTACTTCGAGTCACCGCCTCAATTACCCAGTGCTTGCTCTGAGTTTCTGCCAAAATGACCCGAGATCCGAGTCATTTGGCTCCTGAACCAATGTCGCTCCAGGATTTTCACCTCTGGAACTCGAAGCGCGCCTAGATCCGCCATGTTTGGCCTCGAACTCTTTCTGACCCCAAGCCGCTGTATGGTTTTCTACTCTGAAACTCAAAGTAAACCTCTTCCCGACTCGAAGTAAACCTGGAGCAAATTTTTTTCGGTTTTTTTAGGAACTAGATTTTGGAATTTGGGAATTAGATTTGAGGTGGAGGAAGAAGATGTACGTACAGAAATAATAATAATATGAGAAACAACTTCGATTATCAAAACGACTACGCGACCCAAAAAGCCCGTTCTGACCCCGAAACGGAAATAGGTCATCCTATATATCAAAATATATGTTTTCAATGTTTTTAAACTCATGGAATAGGTTTCAAGTCATAATTCCAACGTATGAATAAGTTAGCTTAAAATCAGCTTATTTCAAATTGTTTTCAATTGAGTTTCTCAGCGTTTCGAGTCTATATGATCGAATGGCAAGCCCGATCACTACGAAACTTGAAATCCTACAATAATTCATCGTCATGAGTCCGATGAAACTGGTTTCGTCGAAATCAGAGTTAGTAACTAAAATGGCTATTTTCACATTAATTAAATAAATTAATAATTATTTAATTAAATCACTTTTTCATTCAAATTTGATAGTTAACACATTTCATCATTTTAGACTACTTAGATATTTAACATGACTTAAAACAAATTTTCATATCCAATTAAGTGTTTAATATTTCACTAATTACAGTGTTCAATTTCATTGTAATTAAATCCAATTAATTATAACTTTAATTTCAATAAATTTATTTATACTTTGATTTCAATCTTTATATTCAATCAATTATTACTCTAATAACATAGTTAACATTTGTTCATCATTTATTTCACTAATATGCTACAATTTCCATCTTTTATTGTTAGAACCTTGATTTTGATCAATGACAAAGGAGCTTTGCAATCAACAACGATATTCATGAATCTTCGTATAACGACGATAAAGGAAATCTACGAAGGATAATCTCTAGTTAGTTTTGTGTTAATCTAGATATATACAACATACAATCTATCCTCAAGTAACACAAGCATGAACACATCTACAAAAAGTTTCATGTTTTTACAAAAGGATGACAGTCCAAGAAAACCTACAGTTCAGTCGACTGAACTATGCACCTCAGTCGACTGAGTCTGTATACATACACGAATATCACTTATGATATTCAGTCGACTTAACTTCTTGGTCAGTCGACTGAATACTGCAACTGTCGTATTTTTTTTTAATGGTGAAGAGACACTTCTCTTCGTCGAAGAGGAGTATCTCTTCCTTGAGGAGTTGCGAACGATTCTTTGAACCATTACTCTTCATCAAGAGTTGAAACTCATCAACATATATATAAACAACTAATTCAAGATCGTTTAACTAACTGATTTTACAATTTCTATCTCTCTTGAATCAAAAACTATCTTTGCTCTTGAATTCATATTCAAACTACTTGTTTAAAACAGCAATCAATTTCCTTCATATCTTCACATACACACAATGCATACACTTAAGGAGAACATTATAGGAAGGGTGTACATTAAACGACTTATCGGTACAATTCAAAGTGTACATTTAGTTAGAACTACTCTCAACTATTTGAAGTCCTGTTGTAGTATCCTCAGGCAGGAAAATCCTGTTGTAGTGTCCTCGGGTGAAAAGTCTTATTCGGTTGTCTAGGTGGAGTAATACCTGTTCCTCCGGTTAGGAGAGGGTTTCGATTAAATCCAGAAGGAGTTTGGGACTGGACGTAGGACGGTACTCCGAACCAGTATAAAAATATCTGGTGTAATTTTCTTTACTACTATTTACCATTATCACTATTCCGCACAAGAAATTAGTTTAGTTAATATTCCATATTACTCGATCCTTAGTCACTTTCATTTGGTATCAGAGCGAGGACATCCTACAACCAAAACACCGTTATTCGATACTAAATAATATGGAAAATCACAACAACACTAGTTTTATCGAAGGTCAATCCACTGCATGGCCACCACTATTCAACGGTTTGAACTACAGTTATTGGTCTACTAGAATGAGAATATTTATGCAATCAAATAGTTTATGAAATCTAGAATATCACTCAAACAGAACATCACATACCTACTACTCCATTTGCAGAATGGTCCAACACACAAAAACTAGATGCCACCGCAAATGCGAAAGCCATGAACATGTTATTTTGTGCTTTAGACAAAAATGAGTTTAATAGAGTTAGCATGAGCACTACTGCTTATGAAATTTGGCGAACACTAAAAGTAACTCATGAAGGTACAAACGAACATAAGCAAAGTAAGATTTCAACGATTAAAAATCAGTTTCAAAACTTTAGAATGAAACAAGATGAGTCTATAAATGATATGTACTCTAGATTCCAATATCACTCACTATTTGCACTAGGAGAAAAGTATACAAATTTTGATGTTGTGTCAAAACTTCTCAATTCACTCACGGATGATTGGGAGAGAAAAGTTCTAGCTATAGAAGAAGCTAACGATATCTCTACCATAAAACCAGAGGAGTTGATCGGTAATCTAATGTCTTATGAAGTTAATCTATAGGCTAAAAGAGTACATGTACAAGATAAGAAAATAATAGCATTCAAAGCTAAAAAGGAAGGATCGGATTCTGATGGTGAAGAAATCGATATGGCACTTATCGCAAAGAATTTCAAAATTTTTTTGAAATATAACAAGAACAATCGATTTGGACAAAATAAAAACGGAAATAACAATAGCACCAAACCATCATCATCAAATATAGAATGCTATGAATGTAATAATAAAGGCCATATGAAGAAAGATTGTCCCGATCAAAAGAAATATAAACACAAAAACAAGAAGGACAGATGCAAAAAGAAGCAAGCTTTTTCAGTAACATGGGATGACTCAGAATCATCTTCCTCATCAGATAGCGATAGCGATAGCGACAATGAACAAGCAAATGTTTTATTTTATGGCTATAAACAATTAAGTAAGTGATTTCTCTTTTGATGATTTAATAAAAGTGAATACAGTTTTATTAGAACCAAAGAAAAATAATAAAAGAAAATATAAAGAAGTTTATGAAAAACTAGAAAGAACAAAACTTGAAGTAGAAATGTTAAAAGATGAAAAGAAAATTTTAGAAGATCAACTCGAAGCTACTCAAGAATCCTGTTCAAATTCTACTTCTCAAATTACTATGATAACTCAGGAATTACAAACTCAAAAAGAGAAGAATGATATTTTACTAATTGTAAATCATGATTTAAAAACTAATATTAACATATTAAAACTAGACATCTCTAGTTTAAAAACACAGTTAGAAGGAATTACCAAAAGGCTTCGAATTTTAATATAGGAAGAGAAAATCTTCCTAAAATTCTTAAAAAATCTCAAACTGTGTCAAGTAGACAGGGATTAGGATATAAAGATTTTTCAAAAAATTTACCAAAGAAAACAAATTCAAATAATTCTGTTTTTAAGAAAAGTAACCCAATGATTACCAAGAATAAATCAAATGTTTCTAAAAATATTAAAATTTGGGTTCCTGAAACCAATAACTCTTTGATTAGGAAGAAGTATATAAATTCATTTATGGAAAATATTCATGAAAATAAGAATTACATTTATAAAGGGAATGCTGAACCCTTTTGGGTTTGGTTTCCTAAGATCTAACTCTTAGGACCCTAATAAAAGTTGAGTACCAGTGTTATTTACATATTTTTTGCAGGTACCATCTAAGAAAAGAGGAAAATGGATTTTAGACAGTGGCTGCTCAAAAACATGGCAGGAAACAAAGATATGTTGACTAACATTATATACTCGGATGAAGGTTCTGTCAATTTTGGAGATAACTCCAAAGGATACATCATCGGCAAAGGCGATGTGAGCAACAACGGTATATCTGATTTACCTCTTATAACAATGTTCTATTAGTTAAAAATTTAAAACATAACCTACTAAGTTTCAGTCAACTTTGTGACGAAGGCTTTATCATCTCATTTTCTAAAATAAATGTAGTATTTTTGTTAACAATAAAAATCTTATTTTCGATGGAAAAAGAGATAGAAATATCTATGTTTTAAATATGAAATAGTTCACGATACTAATATGTGTTTAACGGCCAAAAAAAATGATCCTTGGTTATGGCACAAACGGTTTTGTCACATTAATTTTAAAGAAATAAGAAGATTATCGCAAAATGATTTAGTAAAAGGTTTACCTAAAATGAATTTCAAAGTAAACAACATTTGTGATGCATGTCAACAAGGAAAGTTATCGAAATCACCTTTCAAATCTAAGAAAAATATATCTGCAATACAACGACTCGAATTACTGCATTTGGATCTTTTTGGACCAATGCAAGTACAATCGATAAATCATAATAAATATGTGTTTGTAATTGTTGATGATTTTTCAAGATTTACATGGACTTTATTTTTAAAAAATAAAAGTGATACGTTTGAAAATTTTAAAATATTTGTTAAAAGAATACAAAATCTTAAAAATTTAAAAGTTAGAAATATTAGAAGTGATCATGGAGGTGAATTTGAAAACGAAAACTTCGAATTATTTGCAATAAAAAGGGGATATCTCATAATTTCTCCTTTCCTAGAACACCACAACAAAATGGAGTTGTAGAAAGGAAAAATAGAACTCTACAAGAATGTGCCAGAACATTATTAAATGGAAGTACCTTACCAAAACATTTCTGGGCTGAAGCTGTAGCAACTGCTTGTTATGTTTTGAATCGTGTTTCCATTCGACCACTAACTAAACACACTCCATACGAACTTCTAAATGGAAGAAAACCAAACATATCATATTTTAATGTATTCGGTTCAAAATGTTTTATTTTAAACACAAAATATCAGCTAGGAAAATTCGGTCCAAAATCCGATGAAGGAATATTCATAGGATATTCAGATCGAAGCAAAGCTTATAGAATTTTTAATAAACGAACAAAAATAATCGAAGAAATACTTCATGCCTCTTTCGATGAAAATTTCAAAATTAATAACATAATAGATGATGAAGAAATTATTCCTAAGTCAATCACAAATACTGTTTTTGAAAACAATTCAGATCAAACTATAAATAATGCTGAAAATACTATTAATCATAATAACGAATTAAGATCTCCTCCTAGAACTCTTAAAGACCATCCTATAAAAAATGTTATTGGAGAAATAAATTCAAATGTTAGGACTAGAAGTCAACTTAACCAAATGGGCCACATAGCATTCGTTTCTAATATCGAACCTAAAAGTGTTAAAAAAGCTTCTACTGGTGACTACTGGATTATAGCTATGCAAGAAGAACTAAACCAAATCGAACGAAACAAAGTTTGGGACTTATTTCCTAGACCAAGTGATCAAACAATCATTGGTACTAAATGGGTTTTAAAAACAAAGCAGACGAACAAGGAAATATTACTAGAAATAAAGCTAGATTAGTTCCCCCAAGGATATAATCAAGAAGAAGGTATTGATTATGAAGAAACATTTACTCCAGTAGCTCGACTTGAAGCAATACGAATTTTACTAGCCTTTACTTGTTTTCATAATATTAAACTATATCAAATGGATGTTAAAAGAGCATTCTAAATGGTTTTATAAAAGAAAATGTTTTTGTTAAAAGCGCATTTCCAGACCATGTTTATAAACTTAGGAAAGCATTATATGGATTGAAACAAGCACCACGTGCTTGGTATGAAAGACTCAAAAGCTATCTTATTGAATCTGGTTTCGAAATTAGGAAGGCTGATCAAACTTTATTTATAAAGAAAACTAAAAAGGATATTCTAGTAATTCAAATATACATTGATGATATCATTTTCGGATCTTCTAATAATAAATTATGTCAGGAATTTTCAAATATAATGACTGAAGAATTTGAAATGTCACATATGGGTGAATTATTTTACTTTTTAGGATAACAAATTAAACAATTAGATAATGGAATTTTCATTAATTAAGAAAAATATTGTGGTAATCTAATTAAACGTTTCGGTATGGAAAACACTTCTGCCAAACCAACTCCTATGAGTACAAGATACATCTCGATCAAGATGAGGATGGCAAAAGTGTTGATCAAAAAGTATATCGAAGCATGATTGGATCATTATTATATTTAACAACTAGTAGACCCGACATTATGATGAGCATTTTCTTATGTGCACGTTTTCAAGCGAATCCGAAGGAATTACATCTACGAGCAGTAAAACGTATATTACGATATCTAAATAAAACCAAAGATTTCGGACTATTTTATCTGAAAGAATGTCCTTTCGAATTAGTATCATATAGTGATGCTGACTTTGGAGGATGTTGGACGGATAGAAAAGTACAAGTGGAACGTTTCGTTTCATTGGACGTTCCTTAGTATCTTGGTTTAGTAAGAAACAAAACTGTGTATCACTATCAACCTGCGAAGCAGAATATATTTCTGATACACTAGCATGTGCTCAGATTATATATATGCAACAAACCCTATAAGATTTTAGAATAAATTTATCCAAATCCACTATTTTTTGTGATAACACTAGTGCTATAAATTTATCAAAAAATCCAGTCAATCATTCACGAAAACAAAACATATTGACATCCGTCACCATTTTCTTCGTGATAATGTTGAAAAAGATTTAGTAAAATTGGAACTCGTTGCATCTGAAAAACAATTAGCCGATATATTTACAAAACCATTAAATGAAAATAGTTTTATAAAATTAAGAAGAGAGTTAGGAATTATATACAAAAAGATTTGTAAAAATAAATTTTTTTATGCTTCTACTATGACCTGAACTCTGATCTCTAATATGGGAGTATAGTGCATTAACCAATTGGCTACATTTGTTTCTTGTTCAAGCACTATACTACCTAAAATATTGGCTACCGTATTTTTTTTTAAATACAAATAAAACAATATTTTCTTTAGAATGCACTTTGATATAGAATAGAAATATTTTTAACTAAAATAAGTATTTTTTATATATATAACCAGTAATTGAAATGTCTGGTTATAAGGCATGGAAATTCTTTGACCATTCATTTTGGTTTGGATTTTACTAAACTTAGAAATATATATATATATATATATATATATATATATATATATATATATGCATACATACATACATACATACATACATACATATATATATATATATATACATACATACATACTTCAAACATATGAATTTATATATATTCAAACTCTAAGTATATTTTAAAACAAAACTATACTTTCAATCATGTCATCAAATGAAAGCTATCATAGCTCCGACTATTCATCCATTGAATTTTCCACTCCGAGCTCCGGATCGTCATATCTCCCAACTCCAACACCTTAAAATGAAAAACTCCAATGTTTCATTGCGATCATCGCACTGGAATTCGATTTTACCAGTCTATTACGAACAACAAAATCAATCTAGAAAACTTAATTTATTGGAGAAAGTAGCACTGAAATTCTATGGATCGTCTCCAGTTAAAACTCAAACACTGGTGCATTCACCAGAAGGTCCTCATGTGTCTCCAAACTCATGGGAACGCGGACAACCAAGTAGATCACCACCTCAACAAAACTACTGGACACCATTAAAATCATGTATCGAAGACACTAAAATTGAGCCAAGGAAAAACGATGGATCCAATCCAAATTTTTAAAATTTCCTGGTTTATTATGTTGTAACATCTTTTATCACCTTTGATTAAATCAAAATTATAATTTCTTTTCAAATTTTTTTAGTCTGCAATTAACATAAACTTCAGTCGACTGCCTAGAGCAGTCAGTCGACTGAATACGGTCCAAAATGAACTACTTTCTCGCTGTAATGAAGCAGTTGACAGAATCAATAATTCAGTCGACTAAGTCTGTGAATAACGAGCCCGTATATCAAATGGCTGCTCTTCTTCCTTTTATCACCACTTCATTTTTTTATCATAAACAAAAATTCTCCAAAACCCTAGAATCACAAAATTAAAATTCCCCAAATCACTCAAATACAATGGCGCCTAAAAGACAAAGAGCACCTTCCTCCTCCGTTGGTCCTTGTGAAGCCCAAATTAAAAATTGGCTTTACAATGACAAAGCAATCCAACGATTCAACAAGATGAAGAATTCTAGGTTTGTGGAAAGTTCGTACATTAAATTTCTTGACTTTGCCTCTTATGCAATCCAAGATTTATGTAGGAGAAGCGGTTTAGAAAGCCTTTTGGATTACAATACAAATAATTTAAAATTCAACCACCTTCTCATTAAATTGTTTCTCGCAAATCTAAACTTGGATCATCATGAAATTCGTAATCCCGATGATTGTGTTTGGTCTCTAGTTTGCGGAGTAAAGATGTATCTCCCAATATCTAGAATTGGATATATTCTAGGTTGTCCATCCGAAGGACAGGATCTTAACGACATAAATGTTGATATATATGAACGTGATGAAACGAGCCATTTGTTTCTTACTGATGATATGACGGAGTTGAAAGCTATGGCACTCCGACCAAAGGCTAGAATCATGCACCGGGCATTAACACATTCAATAAACTCCCGTACCGGTAGCTACGAAAAAATATACAAAAGGGATTTTCAATCTTTATATGCTATATGGGGGGAAAACTGTTAATTGGGCTAAACTAATTCTTGATGAACTCCAATGCTTTGACAATGGAAGAATGAAGAATATTCTCTACGGAGCATATATCATGAGGAATATTTCTAGTTTCCAAGTTGCATTTCCAGATTCCGACTACATCAAAGTTGGCTCACTTAACTCAAAGACCTTAAGTCTCATGGGTTTGCCACAAACATTTCCAAGCCACACCATTATTACTTTCGATCATTGGCTTGAAAATAAGGAAATGGGTCAACCTCAACCATCCACTCAAACTCCATCAAGACAAACACGTCCTCCTACGACATCATAATCTTCTAGGCCATCATCATCTAGGATTGAAGAAATTAAGCCTAATTTACAAACCCGACAAGCTCTTTCCACTATTATTCGTAATAAAAAACGTCTAGACAACAAGCTTGATCGGATTAAATGATTTCTTAATGACATATGGAATGTAGTAACGTGCGGTCCATCTTCCACTAGCACTTCAACTCATGTCCCAACGGATCCTGGAAAAAGACCACAACTCCACTTCACTTGGTCTTCATCTGACCATGAAGAACATGGAAATGATAGTGAAAACAATAATGATTCTGAAAGTATGGGCAATGATGAAGATGATGAAGCGCTTAGTAAATGGTTTCCTTTTCTCTACTTTTTAGACTACTATGCTTATATTTTTTGGATTTGTTTGATACACATTATTCATGCCATTGTGAATGGTATTTTTGTTATCTTTCTGAATGGTAAGTACTTATGGATACTTTTTGATGCTATGACTACGTATTAGTTATTATCATTCGTACCATTGTATTGTTCATACTCATGTTACGAAAGATATCTATATTTGCTCCTATTTCATCCTATGACTATTATATTCTATTCACTCATTTTGTCGATGACAAAGGGGGAGAATATATTGTGCTCTAACTATTTTTTGCAGGAATTTAAAATAAAATTATCCGATAGCATAAACTCAGGGGGAGCAACAAAACTATTAGAGAACAATCTTTTCGGCAACGATATTCATGAATCTTCGTATAGAGACTATAAAGGAAATCTTCGAGGCATAATCCCTAGTTAGTTTTTTGTTAATCTAGATATATACAATGTAAAATCTATCCTCAAGTAAAACAAACACGAACACATTGACAAAAAGTTTCATGTTTTTACAAAAAATGACAGTCCAAGAAAACCTACCGTTCAGTCGACAGAACTATGCACCTCAGTCGACTGAGTCTATGTACATACATGAATATCACTTATGATATTCAATCGACTGAACTTCTTGGTCAGTCGACTGAATACTGCAACTGTCATTTTTTTAATGGTGAACAGACACTTCCCTTCGTCGAAGAGGAGTATCTCTTCCCTAAGGAGTTGCAAACAATTCTTTGAACCATTACTCTTCACCAAGAGTTGCAACTCATCAACATATATATATATATATATATATATATATATATATATAAACAACTGATTCAAGATCATTTAACTAACTGATTTTACAATTTCTATCTCTCTTGAAACAAAAACTATCTTTGCTCTTGAATTCATATTCAAACTACTTATTTAAAACAACAATCGATTTCTTCCATATCTTCACATACACACAATACATACACTTGAGGAGAAGATTATAGGAAGGGTGTACTTTAAACAACTTATTAGTACAATTCAAATTGTACATTCTGTCAGAACTACTCTCAACTATTTGAAGCCCCGTTGTAGTATCGTCAGGCGAAAAATCCTGTTGTAGTATCCTCAGGTGAAAAGTCCTGTTCGGTTGTCCAGGCGGTGTAATACCTATTCCTTTGGGTTAAGAGAGGGTTTCGATTAAATCCAGAAGGAGTCTGGGACTGGACGTAGGACGATGCTCTGAACCAGTATAAAAATATCTGGTGTTATTTTCTTTACTGCTATTTACCATTATCACTATTCCGCACAAGTAATTAGTTTAGTTAATATTCCATATTACTCGATCCTTAGTCACTTTCATTTATTTGTATTAACTGCTATACTTCAATTGTATTGAATTTGTGTAAATTTTGCACATTAATTTTAATTTAAAATCCCGATTAATTTACTTATCTTGATTTCACTCTTTTGTTAAATCAATTATTACATTATTAATATAATTAACATTTCTATTCCTTTTATTACATTCATAAATTACATTTATTGTCTTAACTCACATTAATGAAACATCTAATGACATACAATTGCAATTGATTAAATGAATTGGTAACAAATAACAATTATCACCATTTCTATATTTAGTCACATTTGTAAGTTTTTTATATACAACCAAATGTTATAACAACTCATACTATACAAATTCTATCCAATCACCATTTATTACATATAATTTTATCAATTAATCAACATTTAAATTATCAATTTCTCTTTATATCCATTTTTGAATTAATACGTATATTACTATAGTTTATTTACAACCTATATCAATTATAACTCTTTAATTCCTTCTAATTAATTGGAATTACATATAGAGTAGTTATTAGTTACCTTAAATTAATATTATTTCACTTTATTCTGGTTATATTCTTATTATTAAATCACAAATTTTTTTTCTCTCCCAACATTAAATCAAAAAACTCTATTAAATTAACAAATTTTTAATTATCGAAAGTTACAGGTCGTTACATCGTACCACTTCTTTGATATAAATTTGCGCTAGAGATGTCGTCGTCCTATTACTTCTTATTAGAATAAAGTGGTCACTTTTAGTGAATCTTTCCACTTTAACCCAAATAGCCTCGCTGCTTCTTTGACTTCTAGGCAACCCATCTATAAACTCCATCGATATATGTTCGCATTTCTAAGTCTGTACTTCAAAAGGCAATAACATACCTTTTGGCTTCCCTTGTTCCACTTTTATCCTTTGGCCTGTCAAACATTCAGTACTACCTACTTCTTCATCCCCGGCTAATAGAAAATCTGCTTCATATCACTATACATTTTACCTCCACTAGGATGAATACTCATATTAGAATGGTGGCACTCTACTAGTACTTTTCTAAAATATCCTCCAGCATTGGAACACATAGGCATCAATCTCTCCTCAATCAATCGGTTGAACGCCTACAAATGTGGGGGAAATGCTCTCCCCTTCCTAACTGACCTAAAATATTGACATTGCTACATCCTTCTTTTGTTCTTGACTGATGTGTTCGATCAATGCTGGCCTTACTTCCATTTCTGCTAGATGACTTAGAGTTATTTCTGATGGCGATTGGAAACTGAAATTCGAGAGAAACACCAAATGCCTCCACTCATATATAGCACTAACGATAGCATTCCTCCGGCTAAGGGCATCGGCAATAACATTCCCTTTTCCAAGTCACATGATGCTATAAATTCTTTCCACCTCTACTGCCTAAGATTCAAATCCTTTTGGGAAAATGGGTAATTAGGGGATTAGTGTTCGGTGAATAACTCAAACATTTCCCCCAAAAGATAGTGCCTTCACAGCGAATAGATTGGCTACTAACTATAAGTCATGAGTGAGATACCTCTTCTCATGTTCCTTTAGCTACCTAGTTGCATAGGCTACCACTTTGTCTTCTTACAGAATAACAACTCATAACCCTATACTACATGCATCGGTATAAACAGTGAATGGCTTCGACCCATCTAGAATAGATAGTACTTGTGCACTCATCAATAGTTCAGTCAACTTCTTAAAGACCTCCTGCATTTCTCATCCCAAGTAAAGACTAAGTTTTCTTAGTTAGGCGAGTCAATGATACTACTATCTTTGCGGAGTCCTTAATGAATTTCCTATACTACCTGGCCAAATAAAGAAAACTCCTAACTTCAGCAGTGTCCCTCTGAATCTTTCAGCCATGAATAGCTGCTACCTTTGCAGGCCAATAGGTGATCCTTTTTCAAAGACAATATGATCAAGAAACCTTACATCCTTTTTCCAAAATTGACATGTTCCCTTAAGTGTTCTTCATGCTCATATTCACTATTAGATAATACTATAATATCATCTACAAAGACTATGATGAAAATATTCAATTTCCTCCTAAAGACTCTACTCATTAAATCTAAAAAATATCCATAGACGTTAATCAGTCCAAATTGCATTACTTTCCATTCAAATAGTCCATTTGGAGTGTGAAAAGCCGTCTTCTCCTTTCTATCTTTAGCTACTCTTAATTGATTAAACCCAATAGCCAAGTCTAGTTGAGTAAGACCATAGCTCCAACAAGCTAGTTAAACAATCATCTATTCTAGGTAAAGGATAGCTATTCTTCTTAGTCAGCTTGTGGAGGCTCGGTAATCGACGCATAACCTTAAGGTGTTCGTCTGCCTTAGTGGTGAAGACAACTAGTGCTTGTCATCGTGAAGTACTACGACGAATAAACATCTTTTGTTATAGCTCCAAAATTGGCTTATCCAGCTCTTGCTTTTCTTTACGGCCATATGTCATAATGACAGCATGATGGGCATAGCATCTTTCTCTAAATCAATCCTGAATTCAATTTCCTTTAGGGTGGGAGATCAGAGACTTCTTCAAAAACGTCCAAAAACTCCTAAACTATAGGCACAGATGAGAGCCCATCCCATGATAGGCTAAGAGAATACAAATAGCTTAACTTGAAAAAGCTTTGGGGCGTACAATGAACATCTATATCTCACCTCCTACAAGTCCTCAACCTTACAACCCTCCTATCACAATCTGAGATAGCCCCGTAGTAAGACAATCAAACTATCCCTAAGATAAGTCCATACCACTTAATATTCAGAACACATCCATCACATATAGTCAATATTACATATATCCACCACTAGGTCTTTGCAAACAATAGAAATATGTGTTGACCCCCCAATAGGATTTGACATGATTATAGGGTTGTTGACAAATTGGGTTTTTATTCCCAAAGAGTTAAATACATTTCTATTTATGGATGAATGTGACACTCCAGAATCAAATAAGGTATGAATAGTATTTTCAAAGATAATAGCCGAACCTTCCATCGTAGTTTTTCCTTTGTCCTTGGAAGGAGGTCTGCTTGAGATAAGTACAGCTTCAATGACATAAACTTGAACACCATATCCCTTCTTTGCTAGTTTTGAGAACCGGTTCTTGTTGTTTCCTTTTTCGTGGCAGTTATAGAACCTTCCCTTGAACTCTTCTCTCATTACACACACCTTGTAGTCCGTAGCGACGTGCCCCTTCCTCTGACACCTATGACATATCGCACCTCCGTTCTTAAACATCCCTTTGGCTTTCTTGTATACCTAGAATCCTCCTTTCTTTGCTTCACCTTGATTATGAGACCATCCCACTTTCTCCTTTTATTCTATAACAATTTCCAGAAGCAGAGCCATTTCAACTAATGTCTCATAGGTGAAGCCTGCGGGAACTTGAATTAAAAGTAGCTCCTTAAGTAAAAATTTAGGCCATTTACAAACTTCATCGTCTTCTTCAGTTGGATGTTAATCAGGAAAATTCCAAATATAGCTAATTCTACGAATTTTTTGAGATATTCCATCACCATAGAGTCATATGCCTTTGTTGGATAAACTTCTAAAACTATAGGCCTACTTCAGCTTTGGATACAAATCATGTCTGGAAGCGAGCCTTGAATTCATCCTAAGTAATTCCTTCCTATGCATTGTCTTTAACAACTATGGTCCACCAATCTAACACCTCCCCCTTTAAATGCCATGCAGTTATCCTCTTCTTAACCCGGTCTTCCCATCCCAGCTTCAAGAATATACTGTCACAGTCAATAATCCAAGCTTTTGTTTCTACAAAATCTTCCACCCTCGAAAATTCTAGTCCACCCATATTTTGAAAATCTTTAAACGGTTTAGCGAAATCTGGTGGATGGGGTGCTGGTTCAATGGGCGGAGCAACTGGTGTCGATGGTTAAGCTTGTTGAGGAATGAGAACTTGCCCCCACGAGCCTTAGATATTGTCGAAACCATGATGGCATACTCGTAATGGTGGGTATCTCCTAGGCGGGGTGGTTTTCGACTTTAGAGTCGTTACTATCAACCGTTTCAACTATCTTTGGGTTTAAAATTTTGGATTAATCCCTGCTTCCTCGGTAGTATTACTTGCTGGATTAAAAGTTCTCCTAGTTTGATCGCATATATCCATATATGTATGCTCGTATGTATTATATACATATACACTCATATGTATTTATACTGACACATATACATACATACATGTATATATTTGTGTGTGTGTGTGTATATCTATACATACATACGTATATATGTACAGTAGGGTTCTGAAAAATATTTTCAGAAATAATAAATATGTACTCTCGCATATACGTATTCACGTTGATTGGGTAACCTAAAAGCCCATCGAACCTTAGGTCCATTTCAAAGCTGGCCGTTGTTTGGTAAAACTGATTAAATAAATAATATACAAAGCAATTTATCTATGCTTTTAGAATCTCACAACGGAAGGGATAAAACACCAAAATAAAGTAAGTACCCATTTCACACATTTCCAAATCTCAAAAATACAATATTCTAAATATCCATAACACAATATCTCATTATAGAGTATCAACAAGTCTAAAATCTAGGTACACCAGAATAAATCATATACATAAATAAATACCTATACTGCCACCAGTTTTCACTACCTCCTTCACACTTCATCATCAGCATTGTTCCCCCAACCTGTAGGTTGTAATAAGGAGGGAGTTAGAATAAAAATGTCTGGTGAATGAAATTCTCAAGTCTTACCTTAGTTGTATTTGGGCGGTATCATTTAGATGAGTAATATGTCTTATGTATTTTCTAACTTATCTTTCTGAGTATATTCCAACTATAGGCTAGTGGCTCTTTCAGTCCAGCTCCATAACCTATCTCCAAAGGTAGGTCAATGGCCCTTTCTAGCCTAATTTTGTAACTATAATGCATGTGCTATGAAACTATGGAATATATTGGGTCGAACGACGCATCTCCATCAACTAAACTACCTTAATCATTTGAGACTTTTTAAATGGAAATAGGCCGACTCCGACCATTTAATACCAGGACCCTAGGAAAATCCCCGTCATTTAATACCTAGACCCAAGGCGAAACCCTCTCTAGTATTTCTAGCTAACATCGTAATAAATCTTATAAGGCCAGCTAATGCTTTTAAATAATGAAGAGGTAGACCATCCAAAAGCCATTTAATAGCTTAACTGAAGCTGACCCCCTTTAAAAACTTCCATTACTACACCTAAAAATAATCTCGACCATTTAATACTTATTAAATAGGAAAGCGGCAGACTCTGCAATAGCCATTTAATAACTCAGTCCTAAAGTAGGCCTACTCTGGGATCACTATTTTATGACTCATAACCCAAACCGTGACATCTCACATTAATTCGACTTTCCGTAAATGCTAATAGCCAGATTACCTGGGCAGGCTTACCCTATAAAATTGAGACTAACCTCGTGTCCAGTGTGAGTACTTATTATAAGCGATGTTTTACATCGGTTCCAAAGTCACACTATTGGTAGTTGGATTAGCTGGGCAGACTTCCATGTGTTTTTAACAAACATCACGTCCCTATAAATTAGTCATATTTCTGCTCTCTAACCTTAAAAAATTATACTAACATATATGTACAATATGCGCCCACACATAATATACCTCATCCGCGTTTATGCGTTGAGGCCATATATGGGAAACTCCTTATTTCGCCTTTAATTATGGATTAGTTTCCATAATTGTTCTTAACTTCCTTTTTATATGTTTTATTATTATTTGTTAACCTATTCATTTTTTATGCTACAACTTATATGTTATTATTATGTTTGCACTTAGCATTGATTTGTGGCTACGTAGTTTTTATTAAATATTCCCAAGCTAGCGTAAAAGCATTTCTATACTAAGATTTTCGCTCTCTATTCAGGTTTTTTATATAATTTAAATGTCACAGTTTTCACATCCGTATGAGTCCCAATCCAATACAATAATTTATACAATAGCTAATATCATAATTTAAATTAGCTAAACAAACTGGACAAGCATACATATATATTCAAAACAAATGGAATCAAATCATCTAGCTCATTTTACATTAACATAGTAGAATTAACGCCAATGTTTCAAAGGAGCAAATCTTTACTATTTAAATTCTTAATATTCAATTTTATTTCTAAATGGATAAGGATGAAGTGGAAAGGATACATATTTATTTTAATTACGGAAGTTGGTGGTGCAAGCCATGGATGATATTAAAATCCATGTTTTGCATGCCCTTTTCTATTTTGGATTAAATTCAACCATATTAACATAAAACGAATAAGGTTTCAACAAATTCTAGAAACATCTTCATGGGGTTTTATATTTAAAGTTTTCGCATTGAAAATTCTCCATGGCATAATACATCTTCTTTCTCGTCGTATAACATATAATACGTATTAGATTTCAAAATCATGGATTTGTGAAGAATAGAATAGATATATAAATATAATATTTAAGATTCATTACCTCTTTTACTTAATCTTGCTTACTTTAATTCCTTCTTGAATCTTCGACCTATATATTTGTCCTTGAATTTGTTTTTTAAAGTTTATTAAGTATGAATAAAAATGATAGACGTCGGCTTGTTTGATTTTTTTTCTGAAGAAAAGTAAGGGTGCTGGTTTCTTATTTATAGTATTTAAATGTAGTTGGATCATTCGATTCGAAATATAAAATTCGGACCGTTTAAAATTTAAGACCCTGGCAGCCAGCACTAAAGACCGGTCGACCATTTGACCTTAAGCTATTGACCGGCCATAGTAAAGGTCAATTGTTGTGGTCTAGGTGTAATATATTTACATCAACGTTATAATTAACGTTATTTTATTTATAATCCATTAACATTTACGTTTTCTTAAACGTTAAGTATACCCTTGACGTTATAATATTTTATTACCTTTAAAACCATATCGTTAACATTATTGAATTTATTGATTTAAATCTGTTTGAATTATTTTTAAATTCAAAATCTTCAAATGTCGATAATTTCCATATTTGAACTCCGTTGCAAAGCTTTATATATGAAAGTTGCTCATAAAATCACCAAGAACACAATTGTTCAAGTTTCGACCGAATTCTGACATTTGCATAAATTCCATTTTACCTTATTATTAATTAATTAATTTCTTATTAATTTTCATGGAGTATTACATATGAGTAATACACTGCTTAACATTTTAAGAGCATTACTTACTCTAGTCTCAACTGATGAATCGTCATCTTTTTTTCAAAACATCTTAGCCAGGAATATTTAAATTAAAATATTAATTTATATTGTGATTATCTTCTCAATATTGCTACTATATGCAACTACAATCGCATAACATTTCATTTAATGATTTTCCTACTTATATAATTTAATTAATTACTTTATTAATTATATCACTATGTAACAAAGTACATAATAGAAATCAAATACCTATATTATAAACAAGATTAGTCACAGGGTTAGAGATATGAGACAAAATTCATATTTTTCTTTAGGGCATACCCCTAACTCTATCACATAGAAACATTAAAAATATTAATACGCAAGTCATCCTATACCATGCTTTCTTACTAGAGTAGAACTACTGATGTCGTAATTGTGCTCAACTATGGACTCCATTTTAAACTCAATTATAGAATAGGAGAAGGTATAAGAAGGTCGAATGAAATATAGTAACAATGCATATATTTAGTAAAAAATAGAAAATTAATGAACTTTAGCACATGATCTCATAACATGGGCCCTACGGTTGATGAAGTTATCTTCAGTGCACTTAGCGTTCAGTCTTGAATATTTTGAAAAAAAGGAATGATAATGATTATGGTAAATAAACAAGTTGATGTGTATATGAAAACCACATTAGTCAAATTATGCATAATAACCCTATTTTTTGTGATGTTGTAATAAATAATTTTAACTAAAATAAAGTGTTCAAATTTAATTTTTGGATAATTGTGCTTTTGAAAATGTATTTTTATTGAATTAAAGCTTATCTAACAAAGGATTTTGTTTTGATAAATTGAGTTTATAAATAATTATTTTAAAATAATAATATTGATATACTAAACTCGGATGAAATATTTACAATGAATATAATTTTTTTATATTGAAAGTAATTGTTAAATAATTAAAATAGATGAAGGAAAAATTATTCGATGTTAGTAAAAATGAACAAATCAATGGAGATAAATGATCTGTGAATTTAAATATTTATAGGAATTATCAAATATACAATGTGGAATATTTAATAGTACAATTTGAGTCGGAAGAATATTTATTAGTATATGAGAGAATTAGTTAAAAGGTAAAGGAAAGTATAATATTTAAATTAAACAAGTAAAAAGGGCTTAATTGTAAATAATAAATGTCAAGCATCTCTCTTAACCATCTTAACTCTTCTAGACCTTTTCATAACCCCTCCAAGCCAAAATACATTCTCATATCCCAACCTGATCTCCCCCAGAATCCTTTTTTCAGAAACTAGAAAAAACAGAATGAAGAAAACAAAGAATATACATGTGGAATATAGCTTAGGAACGCCAATGCCTGGAGAGTGGCCAAGCTAAAGGCTACATGACTTCAACAATGGTGAAGTGAGAGACCTGAAGGATAAGGCAGCTAGGTTTATATACGAGGCTGTGACCAAGATTGACATAAGGCGAAGGTTAGTAAATGCCGAAAGGTGCGACGATGGATGACTAGTTGGGCGTGGAGCTGGTAGGTGATAGAGGTGGAGTTTGAAAAGGAATTAGTTGGAGCAGTTAGGGATAGCGTTGGCTTGGGTTGATAGTTTATTTGGGGATTTTGATTGATTGCTTTCTCCAATTGTTGGTTGATGAATTATTGGTTATATGATTCAATATGACACCGAGTTGCATACCTTTGATTTTTAGTTGATGTAACGACATAATAGTTGATTGATTGTTGAACACGTTAATATTAGATGTCGTGAAAAATAAATAGACGCTTTTAAAAGTTAGATACGACATTTGAAATTTATCGGAAGGGGAGGAATTAAATTAGGAAACTTTGAATGATATAAGATATTTTGAATATAAATTGTGAATTAAAATCAAAAAAAAATTGCAACAGAAAATATAAAACAAGGTAATTTTAAGAATTATGAGAATGGAAATTATTTGGAAAGTGATGACTTTCGGTATTTGATTAATAAGTTAATCATGGGATATACATTTGTATAATTATTCATTTATTCATTTATTTATGATTGCTAAATATGTTTGAAAGATTTTTATATTTAAAATTTATATTTTAACATGATGAGTTAATTTGATTTGGATTTAATAAATTGGAAGTTTGAGAAATAATGTTTTATAGTAATAATAAACTGAATGCAATCTATTTAATTAGAAGGGAAATTAGAAAATAATATTATGAATTTATAACAAGATGGGTATGATTCATTTTGTGGCAAGAAAATGATTTGTAATAAATTTATAATGTATTTTATTATGAATGAACAAGGAAGTTATATATATATATATGATTATCATTATTTTTAATAAAAGGAAAATCATTTAAGAAGCTTTTGGGTATATATAAAGGACTTTGAATTAAGGTAATATAAAAAGTTTAATTTTAAGAGATATGGAATTGAATGAAGTTTGATTTACAAATTTCCTTGTAATTAAATAAGATGATTGCACATATTTAATTTTTAAACAATAAATGGTTTTTGAAAGAACAAGAATTTTATAATCCAGTTTTTGTTAAATTGAAATATTGATATTCGAAAATTATTTTGAAGGTTTTTGGAAAATATATTTTAAATCGTCTTTCGAATCGATAAATAATAGAATTATATGTTTTAATTAATCTATATTTCTATGTAATGAGGAATTAGAATAAACATAGTTATGGTATTGTCTGGTCCGTGGCTTTCGATAATATTTCTACGGTTATTCTTTGGACTTGTTATATAGAATAATTATGCGATGATGAGTCTAATTTACAAGCACTAAGTAAACGGGCAAGTAACACCGGGTGGTATGTTGCACCTGAGCTGATATTTGTTCGATTACTTTTCGTAAGTAGATGTCAATCTAATGGGGTCGAGTATATGGGTATTATATTTAAGATGATGCGCATTGAGAGTGTGTAGGTTAAGAGCATAAGAGTGTCTACTTGTTGTGTGTACTTGTATTATACATCAAGGAGTAAACCAGAATAGGTAGTATCCATCCCAGTGGTCTGACTGTAGAGTCACACCCTGCATCTGTGGCACACTGGTTGATGTATATGGCTGTGAGCCATGGCTAAGAGCCACTGCCCCTATGTCGTATAGGCTAGTAGTCTATAACCAATGTGGGCATTTGCAGGGTAGTGAACAACGCATAGCATAGTCTTACTCTTGATGAATATTGTATCATGAGTAGAGTAGCGCTGAGAGCATGTAAGGAAAGCGCCTGGGGCAGGCTGAGAGCTGTTAGTCTACTATCTGGTTGTTATTATTGATGAGATAACATGAGATGCTATAGACACCTACTTATTCACCCATATGAGACCATTGTATATATAGTTGAAGGCCATCCGTTTATTTGTCGTGACCCATGCCGAAATAGATTTTATGATGTTGAGAGCATATATGATTGAGAGTCCCAATGATTATCCACAATACTAAGAATTGAGTGGATTTGTAGATATAGCAACCTGCCTTTTCGATCCTCAGAAGTTGACATTAATACATCCACAGTTTTACGTGTCAATCATTCAAGTACCGGAAAGATATATTGTTGAGGTGAAAGAAAGAAAAGATAGAACCGAATCTCATAACATGATGAGTAATGTATAATACATAATAGGTCTTTACAAAAAAGAAAAGAACTTTAATAATATACATACTATTTTCATAGTAAACTAACCTATCATCAGCCTGTATAATTATAACAACCTGTCCTTATAACTACTGATAAATACAAGCAAGAACAAACAACAGAAGATAAATACGAGAATACATCTTGGAGGATCCAACTCGTCTCTTGAAACTCCAAAGTGTCCAACTAAATCTGGAAAATATGCTTGGGCAGACACAAGCAATATAAGAAGATAATGCCTGCATCAATCTAGTAAACCAATGTGAGAAAACTCAAATCAGATTATATGGACGTCTATATTTATAAAACCCTTTGAAAATTAATGTATCCCATTAGACCACGCCACACACAAACACGAACGGGATTTTACCATGCAATAACCAAACCATTTCCAATAGAAAATTCAGTAATATTATAATAATGTCTAGAGGTTGAAAGTAAGTATAGAAAAAAGCAGGAATGGTTGCATCTCACATTCCAACATAGTTGAGCACAACTAAGCTTGTAAAGGCATGTATTGAAGATTGGGTTCCAACATTACATGGTAAGGGACTACCTTCCGTATAGTACACCTCTAGATAAAATGTACCAGAGGGCCACACATGGACCCTCAGCGAACACGAAGCCTATTTGTCCCATTATAATGACAAACCGGATTACATAATCCATCAGGCATTGGCTGCAAGCATTGCCCCATGGCTGCCTCGCTTGCATACCAAAATCCATAAAATCGAATCAAGATCGATGAATGATGTTCCGAATGATAGCTCATCATAAAGCTCTATGAGCATCCCCTGTTTTAGCCATTACCGTGTTATGAGGCTTGTAAGTTTACGTTTTTACCCTTTCCTGTTAGCAATTCACTTGGAATGCTAACACTGCCCTCTAGGCAATAATGTAATGCCAGCATTCATCCATACAAGTTGTTCAGGATATGAATAAGCCAAAGGCACTACTACTACATCTATTTTAGAATCACCTTTAGGATTAGTAGCAAGTATCCCTTTCACTTCAAAGAGTTCTGTCTTCGGTTCCATTATCTCGAAGCAGTCTTGAACCTCTTCCGCGGCATAGAATGGGAATATGGTTTTGGAGTGGTCACGGTTTCGAGTCATCTTATATAAGTACACCCCCTGCTTATCGATCACTAAAAAACCAAATCGATAGCTCTGGGAAACTCAACTCTGGTTCTTTTGGAAACAATCAGACAATACATAAGAGCAGAGATCACCTCCTAATCATTTAAGCGGATGGATTTCCTTATCATTTGTCCTAGAAGAATAAGAGGAGATTTATACACACAGTATAGCCTCATCGAAAATGACTATGCCATATAACTCCCATTTTCTCCTAGATATTTCCAAAGTTATATTTTGGCTAAGATTTGATAGTTGGTTATTTAACTATCAAATAAACAAACAATCAAACATAGATTTATTTCCATATGGGATCCACAAAGCCTTTTTAATTAATACTCATTAATTAAATAAGTTTCCAAATTTTTGATTCAAAATACCTTCGCAAGAAATATTTTCACATACCCCTTATATTCCTTTCAATATATGGAAAAACATTCATATACTTGTCTCACCGGTATAAGTATATTACAAAACATTAAACTTTCAATACTTAGAAATATATCCATATACTTATCTCACTGGTATAAGTATATAAAAAACATTATACTGTCAATACTATGAAATAAATCCATATATTACCAAAATCATAAGGAAGATTTCTTTGTTTTCAAATTCATAATTAATTGGGCCAAATAACAGATATCATTCAATACATTACATATTGTAAAACCAAACCACTTTTCCTTTGGTGTTAAGTATGGAAAGAATGCTTCCATGCCACTATAATTAAGAAGGATTATTTATCAAAACAAGATCTCATTGCTTTTATAGAATTCCGTTTAATAAATCAAATCCATATTTACAAGTCCTTTTATAAATCTCCAAAGTAATTTATAAAACTTCTTTTAAAAATCTCCAAAATTATTTATAAAATTCCTTTCTATTTATATATCTCTTTTCTATTTACAAAACCCTTATATAAATCTTCATTTGTAATTCCTTTATAAAACATCCTTTTATAAATCCAAAACCCATTTTTATATGTCTTACATATTTAACACAAAACTCGGTTATTTTTAAAATATCACCTATAAATCCTTTCCTTTATTTATAAATTACTATTCATAAATCTCTCTTTTATTTATAATATACCATTTAAAAGTCTCTCCTATAAAATATCACATATAAAACTCTTTTACAAAATATTGTTTTTAAATCTCGTTTATAGAATATCATTTGTAAATCTCCTTTACAAAATATCATTTGTAAATCTCCTTTAAAGAAATCCTTTTTACCAAGTAAAATCCCTTTTGTAAAGCAAATAATTAGCTTAAACATCATTAATAAAATACTTAAAAATCTTTAAACAACATTAAAAATATAATTAAATATCCTTAAATAGCATTATGAATACAAATAAATACTTTAAACAACATTATTAATATGTTAGAAATCTTTTATAATTATATAAACACTTAACCTCAAGTTGTTATAAAATGGAAGTTAATTCAAATCCGTAGCTTTTAAAATTCAAAAAGTGGCTCAATGACCACAATGGTACTTAGACAAGCTACTATTTATCCTAATTTAACCTCCCAAGCCAACATGATTGTATTCATAAGCAACATATATGTAAATCAAATTTGTAAATAACCATCCATAGTTAATTGTCATTTATCTCATATAAATCAACTGGCCTAAAATTAAATGTCCAAATTAATATAATAGAAAAATGAGGATTTATTCTGCAAAACAAATATCCAAAATAATCTAGTCAATTTAAATATAACATAATGGTGTTTTATTTTGCTAACGGATGTCATCAATAATCTATATAATTTAATTATAGCAGAACGGTTTATTTATTTGGCCAAATTGATATCACCAATGAAGTATAATTAATTTAACCATGTTGTTATTTAAAATAATTTAATTATATTCAAACACTATTATTTTATCATAAACTTTTATTTCATTCAATCTATCAACTATTTATATCATAGTATTGTACTCTTCAATATAAGTCTAATGCAAAAATATACAGGTTAAGCAGATTTAACATAAGCGAGATATCTAATTTTTAAATTCATGTATTTGATTATAATTAAATCTAATAAATTCAAATAGTTCCTCACCAACAACACAAGGCCTATAGCTTAGCTACCCACACCCGCAATGCACAATGACTATCTTTAAATAGCCTGAAAGTAAAATATGCACGCGCTCATGCACGTGTACCACCCCTTCGCACCACCATCCGACGATCCAAGGCCACTAACCCACTCCTCCTGCCAAGCTCAATCGAATACACTCATACCTTCGCCTTCAAGCAACCGCATCGAAATCTGTGCATTCAACCAAATTTAAATCATGCCTAGGAAACCCAGCTCGAGCACAAACGCGACCCTCCTACCACCGCCACACCCTACGGTAGTCTCCATCATCATCGCGACCACAATCCAGCACAATACCTTCGCTCCAACCCTCATCTAACTCGACATCGCCATTCGCCACTACCACCAAGCTTTTCGAATCTAAAATCAATATATGGATAAAATCTTAATTTTAGCTCGACCCATCAACTTGGATGACCGGATCACTTGCGACCACCACCCATGGCTCCAGCATCTCCCAACGCTGCTCAAGACACCACCGTTGACCCCTCGACATCCACCTTGCTCGAATTTAATATATGAACGAAAACCATTCAATTCACCACTACACCTACTTAGTCCACTAAAAATCATGAAACTGGCTCTAAAAGTCATGACTTGTTGATATGAACCCAACTACACCCTCTGATCTCCATTCACGTTCGTCGAAAAATGACCAAAAATCGAGAACTATTTATTTCGACCAACCGCTGTCACTCTGCTCAAAGAAGCAATGCTCGACTATTTTTATAACATACTAGAAGTCAATACACATAATTTCATGTTGGAACATTTTGCTAATTTTGAATATAATGGAAGAAAATGATTTTTGAAGGAGAAAGATGGTTTATTTTTCATTTGCAGAAAATAGAACGATAAGGAAGAAGGTAAGGAAGAAGGGAAAAAGAAAATGAATGAAGTGGAAATTTGGAATTGAGTGAAGTGATGATTCACCTACTTATTAACAATGCCCACACATTACTTTCATGATAAGTTAAATTAAACCCACAAGCTAACCCAACACTATAAGCTACCTATCTCCCAACAAGTTAACATTCAAATCACATCACCATTAAAATAAGTTTGAAAAATTGAATTTGATTTTGGTATAAACAAAAGCTTTGAAAAGAATATATGCGGTACTCCGCTACACAATTACCCATTCGCATGCGAAACGTGAACGATGAAATAAAAATAGGATCGTGCTAGCAATGTGATATGATCAAAAAATAATTTTAAAATTCACTAGTTATCAAATTCTATGGAATTTCAGCAATATCAACATTTTCTGTAAAATTCGATAAACGATAATCTAAATATTTTCCAAATTAAAATTATAGAAAAGTTATGTAAATTCATTTTTACTACTAAATTGATTTTACTTTTTATTTAAGATCATTAATCGAATATGTTTAATATTAATTAAATATTCTAAAAATTAAAGTAAAATTCCAGGTCGTTATAGTAGAGGTTTAAGATAATGTATGATTATTTCGTTGGCTGAGAGCCAAGTCGATTATTGTAAGGTTGAAGGTCTAGATGATTGTTATATGGTAATTGATCTCTTGAATTATCTTTGAGCTCGAGAGTCTATGAAGTTGTGTAACCCCCTACATATAAAAGATGCTAAGAGCATGGAGTTGGACCATGTACCTATCTTTTATGCGGTTCTCTAAGAGATTACCCTTGCTACCGAGGGTATGCCAAATTTATATGTGTGCTTGTTTGATTTAGGTGATTGTTATGTGTTATAAATATATTTAATTGGAGAGACACCGCGTATGTGTACTTTTCGATTATTTGAGAGATAATTGTAGGTATTGCCGAGAGCATGTCTTGTAGTGTTGATGAGTTCATATTTGATGATAGTTTTGCTATGGTTGTTTCACCTACTTGATTATATGACGGTTTGATGTGTTGATCAACTTTACTTACAGATGGATGATCCTTTACGTGCATGGTTTTGAGTTTTTTTATAACTTAAGATACGCACATGCCACATGTGTTGCACTTGTTTATACCATAATAGTTTATATTTTATTGACATCTACATTCTAGAAACAGTGTCACCCTTATGCTATTTATAATGATCAGATCAGTTCGAGACATTTTGGGTTCAAGGATAAGTTCACCTGTTTATGGATGTTCGACATAGATGGAGGACAGACTATTTGTATATAGCTTATATATTTGTATCTACATATGTTCATGCGTTGTTTACATGTATATATTGCTCATGTTTGTATATTTTTGATGACAGTGGGCATTTGACTATTTTTGTAGAGCCACTTGACTTGTGTATTTTTTTATTATACTAGTGTGAACCCGTGCTATGCACACGAATTGCAGTTATATTTTCTATAACTTCCATTGATTGTTTATTTCTTTGAAGAAATATTAACATGGTGATAAATAATTTGGCATTTCACTCTAATCTATTTTTGAAACTAGATCCTAACAATACTTAGTACAAGCGGCATGGGCAGAAAGATGTAAACATACAAAGGGGCAATAAATGCACACATTTTATAGGTAACAAATGATGTTTGAGATAAACGTATGATAGTTTATGGCCATGTGTTTGAAGCAGTGTTAGTGATTCCGAATATAGAACTTCACTTCGCAATGTTAAATAGTGTATCAAAGGCTTGAAGTGTGAAATCTCGTAGACACAACAAATTCACAAATTAAATCTAACATTTATTTGTTATTACCATGCTAGGCGTAGTTAAAGTTTGAAAGTCTTCCTTGGTACATATAGTATAGTAAAAGATTAAATAACCCTAGTAACGTGTTAAGTGTCTATACACGCTTTGTATCGCTTTTAGCATAAATGACCCTGAACGAAATCTATAATGTATTGGTATAATTTTAAATTATTACCAAGAATTGTATATTATCCATTTTCGTCCATTCCAAGGAGTAGAGAAAATAACTTCGATATATCAGGAGAAAAATCATAGCGAAAACTCTAGTAATTTGAAATAAATAACATACATATCCAATAAATATTGTACTTCAAAAGCAATGTTATAAGTTGGAACATTACATTTTGTACACTAGTGAAAAGTGAGATATTTTTTGTAGTAGTCGCGCGAAAAAGCATGACGGTTTTTATATGATCATCACATGTTCTATGTATATGTTTGTGCTATCGGTACGTAGTAAGCAGTATACAAATACACATCCATATGAAAGTGAACATTGTTGCTGTTAAATGTCCAATGGGACCGATACCAAATTATGTTTATCATCTTAAAAAAAATATCTACTTGAAATTTGTCTGAGTACAGGTTAGTCTGGATCGACTTTTACTGTGTTTTCTAAATAGGATACGAGCTTATCGTCTATGTACACTATTTCCATAGCGCGACTCCTAGGACATAGGATGGGCAGACTACTACTGGGTACCCTATGGTGGAGGCAATGTCTTTAGCTTGGTACTCGCTTCTTGCCATTCCACCTTTACGTTGTTGGATGCTGAGTTCATTGAGAATTGCATTGAAGCGCTCTCTATCTTCAACTACATCTACGAAATTAGGGGATGTGCCTTAGATTTACCACGCCTTCACCACTGACAGAGGTTGGTTTATTTTCTTCAAGGTATTTTTGGATGGAGAGGCGAGCTTTAGAGGGGTTTGACCTCCAAATTGTACTATTATGCCATTGGGTCTTTGTAGGTCGATGACGTTTAGGATGTCTTCTGCTGTTAGAGTCTCCAAGTATAGACGGTCGCTTATGTGGTAGTCTAGGGATACTGTTTCTGGGTTTGAGTTCATCATTATGGTTTTGTATCCATCTTCTCGAAGATTAATAGTAGTTTTTAAATTAAAAAATCTACTTGAAGAAAGGTGCAACAGTTTGAGATGTCATAATAGTTATACAGTAGCAAATTATAATCATGACTAAAGTTAGAATTATTGGATAAGTTTCATATGTAGGTAGTAGGAGGCTCCTGCGGCTTATTCAAATAGACCAATGATCACCTATTTATCAAATAGATAAGATTGTTATGAGTACACAAAATAATGATGTGGTGTGTGACTTGTTGACATATCAAATAAAATACCCAAGAAATGATTCGGTAAGACAAAACGAAGTATTATAGTATCTTGCATTCTCTTGGCTATGAGCGTTGAACATGGAATGGAAAGGTTCCTTACTGCATTACTGCATGAATATGGACATTGTATTGTAAACATTGACGTGCAGTGTAGTATTGAAGTCATTAAAAAACGGATATGCACCTGGTGTTCTATGCGCGTTGAATATTAGACTTTTATATACAAATAAATCAACAAAGTTTTAACAGGCATAGTTATTATAAGTAGCTATTAATCATAGCCTCCCCATTTATAGCAAATGATTAAAAGTTTAATTTGCTGAACGTAATTCCTATAGAGAAAGTGTGAATTAATGAGGAATTTTCTAGAAAGAGTGAGTTTAAATATGTGATTATATATACATTAACAATTGAGTCAAACAGCAAGCCTATAAGCGTGTATGAAAAACATGTCTTGATATTTCTATAACATTACAACATGCTAAGGTATTATGACATGCATTATGAACTGACTGAAAAGAGTAGTTGGTACAGAATCAACTATTTGTAATGTAATAAAATAGGTGAAAATAAAATATAATTTGTAATAAGCCATTTTTTGTATATAATTTCCTAGTAACTACAAAGGACTAAAAAAACTTAAAGGTGAAATTGCTTACCTTTCATCTGGGTTCGTTCTATCCACTGAAAGTGAGTATGACCTGAACACTCATGCAAACGTAGGTCTACTAGTAGTAATCATAGCGGAGGATTTGTTTATTCCCACTCCAATCTATTGCGAAAAAACTAAACGTTGTCACTCTAAAGTTCCAATGATGCTCTGTAACTGAATAATACTTTGTTTGGCGTTGTGCAAACACATTCATTGAAAATTGATATTTGATGCAGTCAATTTCCTTAACAAAACCATCTTTCATACTCTAATCCTATATCAGTAAGAATTATTTGACCCCTTCTAGAATTGTAATAAGTGCACCAAAACATTTCTAAAAATGTATACCAATCTAACTACTGCTACTTTTCGACCACATTTTGGTTTTCTATAAGCTTTAGAATATGTAATCTCCTTGATAGAACTAAAAGTTCTTCTTCAATAAAATCATAAGGATGCACGTAAAGAGCACTTTAATTTATGAATTATGTAAGTGTAGATACTTTGCAAAGGCAAATGTGAGACTGTATTAAAATTTGTACTTGTTACCTTGAATGGAGACCACATGGTTGTGACTTCTTTTCTAGTTATTTTATCAACACTGTCAAGGATGAAGTCATCAACCTATTTGTGTGAATAACAATCATGTTGATGAGCACAATCATTTCAGTTATGCGTAGAAACAACAACTGTAGTATACTAAAGAGGATAGAAACATACCATTTCATATATATTAACCACCATTCTATTTGTCACACTGGTATGCTCATTTTGGAAACCTACATTTAAAAAGCAGCTTTCTTGAAATATAAATGATAATATGGGTTGGAGTCCCAGGTGGAACTGCACTATGCATTTGAAGTCTTTGATGCCAAATAGTAGCATAAAATAGAAAATATTATGCTATCAAGTAGATACAACATAAAACCAAAGAAATGCAAGTGTTTGTGTGACCAAATAAATAGCCCTAACAAAGTAGAACATACTTTTCAATATTTCCTCTTTTATTTTTGCAACCATGTTACTCCACAATATATGCAAGCAAAAGGTTGAATGATGCAAAGCTCTCATTTCTCCACTTGATTGTACAATGCAAATTTTAAACTTTGTACATGTCTTAGTAGCATTCCATGGATAACATATACATATGTTACACCTTGAACTTTTCCATGAAAAGTATCGCAGTATCATATAAGTGGATATAATTAAGTCTATTTAGGTACCAAATAGTTGAAATTGATTAAAGCATGACCCAAAATGTGTACATATTCTTGAACACAACAATCAAGTTCATCAATCAACATCCAGTTTTAATTTTAAGAGTACATAAATTTATAGCTCTGTGCAAATGATTTAATATCATATTCTTTCAATGAAACACTAAAATTCCTATCTTATATTAGAAAAGAGTTCATGTTTCCATCATTAGTATTATAAAATGTGAATAATGGAGTAAGCATTCTGACCTTAATTATTCAGATCCTGTAAGCACTCTCTGATCATGTCCAAATACTTGAGCAAATGAACATGAAGAAATTGTTTTCATTTTTATCATTAGCCATAGATGCAACTCTCTAGTCAGATGGCCTCACTCTTTTTATTCCTTGTTTAAATTCATTAATAGTTGCAGTAGTAAGGGATGCTTTAACAACTCAGGAAAGACAAAATAGCAGCGACGGTTGTATTTTTTTGGCTAAAAAACATAAGCAATATGCAAAATCAGGAGTGAACTTTTACTTTTCTGTACACCAGCAATCAAGAAAGCACAAAAAACTACAGCCTGGCTTAATGGACTCTTCATAATTATCATTAGTTAAAAGCGAAGATAATAAGAATCAAAATATGGAAAATTTAAGAAATTTGATTAAAGGAAACCAACCTTTAGTAGAAAACCAAAATAAATGAGCATTTGCCATATTGCTTTTCTTAACGTTATATAAGCAGTGGCAAGTCTAAATTCATAATTGTATCACATTAAAAAGTAAAGACATGGTTGTACCATCAACGTAAAGTTAAGAGTTCTAAACAAAAAATATATATCAATTAGGATAAAGAAAAGGAGACATATGTATTATGGTGTAAGGAAAACAAATTCCAATTATATATTAGAAGTTATAGAAAATTAGAAAGCAAGCCTTGCAGCTTCAATGACCATATCCTTTAATATTCTATTCAAGATCAACTTACCTGCAGAAACTTACTTTGTTCAAAAGCAGAGCTCTACAATCTACTCGGTAGCAATTTTTGTACTTCTAAAAATGAATGAGATATTAACATTTTTGGAAGAAAACCTTAAACCCACACAGCAAAACCAAACCATGATGAATTCCATGTGTACCAGCGCATTTCTAAAACAAACTATAGGAATTAGGATCATCTCTCTATATTACATTCATAAAGGCTATAGGAAATAGAAAATGTGAATCATATCTACATTTCTTAAAAAATTAGATTTGAGATTTGAAAAATAAAATGTTATCTTAGCTGTAGTTTTGGGTACATAGTTATAAGTCGATATAAATCCATCTATGTGAGTTATTGATGAAAATAAGATAAAATGTGAATTATTAGAGCTTGAAATCAAGAACATTTTGTAAATTTATTTTTAAGTGTGAACTAAACAATTACAGTATGCAAATTTAAGTTAGAGCGGTGACATATTAGTTTTAATCATCTAGTACATCAATTACTTCAAACTGTAAGAAATTACATGATGCAAATTTTAGTTACAGCAGTGATGTATTGATTCCAATCAGTTAGTATATCAATTACGTCAAACCATATATATTGCATTGACTGTAGTTGGAAAAATTCAGCAAATTACTAATTTTGATTTATCAACAAACATCAATGTTCTAACAATACTTCTATCCGAACTGCGCATCAATGATCATTCCATTGATTTTTTATAATTTATAACAAAAAATTGTTAATTATTGATCGAATTTTTTTCAAATTTCAGCTTATGTTGCATGCAAGATAAAGTGTTTAAGCTTTCAATCACGACCTAATTGATTAAAAGCTTCCTATATTCAATGCCTAACATGGTGGCATGATAATCCAAAAAGGTGCAATCTTTCTCTAAGCTAATGCCTTGATTTGGGAATAAGCTGGAAGTAAAGTAGTATGAGTTGAAGTGAAGGGCGCTAGTAAGTAATAATAAGTAGAGCGGAACACTGTTGGCTGAACAAAAGACGTATGACTTGAGAAAGTAAGATCTCCATTCTGTTGTCGGGAAAAGGAGCTCCAATGGTACTTTAGAATAACAATAATAGGGACTAATAGCCAAATCCAGGATTTTGAATTACCTAGGGTTTATTTGATGGTCATTCAAAAAAAAATCTATCCAACAAAATTCAGCAACATGCCAATGGTGACAGACTTATATCCACTCGCACTTCTTGTATCTTGAAAGTTGGGATACTCTTGCAAAACCTTTATGCTTATTATTTTAAATGACAATCGTACCTTCATAAATATAACAAATTTTGTCATGTTAAATATAATTTATTTTGGATGACACATAATACATAAGAATGCGGTTAAGTATCATTTTGCAAAAGGATTATGGTTATCATTTTTGTTGATTTGGAAGTTAAAAATTTCAGTAAAAGCTAGAAGAAAAGCTGCTAAAATCAAAATAATAGGGTTAAATTATCCGAATCAGTGGTCTCAATAACAACTGCTGAGGATTAACTAATATTTCTTTTCACGATGTCCTTTGATATATTCTGTATCCACACAATGTTGAGAAGTTGTGGACATGAAAATCAAAAAGTTGTACAAAAGTGTTTGTACCAGCCTATACTGTCAAAATTAGAAAATATACGTATATAAAGGTCAACTGATATAGAGAAATAAATAGTTTAAAAAAAATTCATGGCTCTACCTCATGCAGTATATTTCCATACAAACAACCAACGTGAATTACATTTCGAGCATTAATATCATACATGCTGAAAGTAAACTCTATAATGCGTTGTCTAGTATACTCATCTTGTTTCTTTAAAATAATTACAAATCAAACATAATATTACACATGTATTAATTCAAATAAGTACGATCTTCAAGGCTGATCCAGAACATAACTCTGTTTAATATGATGATAACTAGCTCAAACTTTGAGTATAATATCATTTAGTTTGAAAACTATATGCATCAAATAAAATTTGTATAATGTCATTTAGTTCGAAAACTATATGTAGCAAATAGAAGTTGCAGTAGGCTCAAACTATGCATTTTGTACACTTTGGTAGTTAAAAGATATTGCAAAAGAAAACTAAGGGTTAGGAAGATGCTTGCTTTTGATGCTTTGTTCCTAATGCTTGTAGATCGTTGATCCTCAAAAACCACTTAATTTGATAGATAAAGATACTCTGCAATCCTAATTGACAAAATTTAATAGAAGATAAACTGAATATGAAATAACTATTGTAACGACCCAGGATTTCTAATAATTCAAATTTGAATATTTAATTGATTTTAAATATTAATAAGTAAGATTTATGAGTCGAATAAATTTTATTTCGAATAATTGGATTTAACTGAATGATTAAATCGATAATTTAATATGTTAAATTATGGAAATAATTGAAAATAGGGTTAAAAATGATTAAAATTGATTTGTAAAATTTTATTTTATCATGTTGGAGTTAGAACGATATTATAGAACTTTTAAAATTTAATTTGGAGTTAATCTGTGAAAATTGAATATTTTAATATTTAATTATCGACTGTAAAATAGCCAATTTTTAAACTGTCTCAGAATTGGACGAAACTAGTTCCATTTGATTCGTAATAATTTGTTATTATCGGATTTCAATTTTCGTAGCATTCGGAGTTATCATTTGACCGTGGCAGCTCGAAACGCATCGAAATTTGTTTTAATATTAATTTGGCGAGTTAAAATAGTCATTTTTCAAACAGTCTCAGATTTCGACGAAACTAGTTTCATCGGATCCGTAATGTGATATTATTGTATAATTTCAAATTTCAAGTCGATCGGATTTATTGTTTGTCCGGTACGAATTAAAACGCATCGAAATCGATTTAAATCGGTTTAATTTAAATTGATCGTTTAATTCCATATCTCACACAGACGATCGAATTAGCTTCCGAAACCTGTTCCATTGTGTCCGGAACGTGGGATAAACCCTAGGAACGTCAGTTTCGGCGCGTAAATCGGAGTTTTGAAAACCCGGATGAATAGTGCCGTTTAATTTCTATAAATAGGCCCATTTTTTCTCAAAAAAGAAAAAAAATAAAGCTAGGGTTTCGTTCAGCCAGCGGCCGCCACTTGCTTGGTCAATGGCCGAAATTGATTCACTTTCTCCTCCAATTTTCTCCCAATCCACAATTCAATTCGAAAATCTTCCAACAGCAAAGATGTAGAGCATCACGAGCTCTACAGATCCAACGGTGGTGATCGTTTAATTCGCGTCGAGGAGGGAGGAAAGTCGCCGCGTCCTCCTGCCGTTCACACGCAACTCGAGGTTGCTAGATGAGGCCGAGCTCCACTTTGCTCTGGCCGTGGGTAGCTCTGGGCGTTGGCTTTCGAATGGCAGTGGTTTGATGAACTTTCGACGCTCGTAGGTGGTGCGGCCTTGAAGGGTTTGAACGTGTTTTGGGTTTTTTTATCACGTACTGGAAACGTGAAACGCGAGAGAGGGGAGAAGAGATGGGGGACGGCCTGGATTTCAGCAAGCAAGAATCAAGGGCCAGGATGAATTAGGTTGAAATTATAAAAAGAAATTTGAAATTTTAATTAGATTATAAATTGTACAATCTTTATAATGTCATAACTCTTTCGTACGAGGTCGAAAAATTACGAAACCAGTTGCGCTGGAATCGTATGGACGAGATCTTCGCGATGCAACTGGATTGGAGTCGATTGGAATCAGTGAAAATTTTGGATAAAATTAAACGCACGTTTAATTTTATTCGAAATAAAAGCTGAAACGGAATTTAAAATCAAGGTGAGAACTTCTCACTCAATCGAACAGTTTCGATTTATATTTTAAATAGTTAGATTTGAAATTGTTGATTGTATGCCTGAATGATAATTTTGTCTGTTATTGATTGTTAAAATAGACATTATATGCCGTTTGTAAGCGGAGGTTATTTATTAAAAACATATACCGCGAATATTTCACCGTATGCGAAATTGGTATTATATATAATAGCAATATATATATATATTGTCATATGTATATATTGCAGTTGTTGATTTCCCGCATTGTATAGCGGATGAGACCCTATTGCGCCGTCTATTAAGCGAATAATATTATAAATCCCATATACTGCCCCGTACTGGAGCGGAATTGGTATTGTGCTAATGTTTTTGGATGCAGGGAAACAGGTTGGAGGGATCCAACTGGATTCCTCAACTGTATTGATTTATTTACAGATATTTTGATATTTGTTGATTATCATATCAATATATGATATTTGGATGTCGTGATTGACTATTTGGTGCTGTTGCATCATCGGATCCATTTTTGAAGTTTTAAAATAATGATTTTGGTTTTTAAAGGAATTTTTAAAGTGATTTTTGAAAGTATATGTTTTATTAAAATTTTGAATTGGTTTATTTTAAATAAATTAACGTTATAAGTTTAATTTTATAAAAGTTACAATCTTTGTAAAATATAACCAAATCAAGATTTTTGAAATAAATAGTGATTAATTTATAAAATGGTTTAATTGGGAATTTTGAATTATTATAAACGGTTTATATAAAAGATTTATAAAATTGATATTTATAAATTAAAAATACTGGAATTATAAAACGAGTTTTATAGGTAATAAAGTGAAATAAAAATGGATTTCATAAGTGAATTGAGATTTATAAATTTATGAAGTATGAATATATAAAATGGATAGATTTTGTAACATATAAGATTTATAAGTAATCAACTTATAAATCGGATTTTGGCATTTAAAATGAGATATAAAAAGGATTTTAATAAATAGAAGTTTATAAAAATATAAATTGAGTTTATAAACGTTGTTTATAAATCCGAAATCAATTGAATTTGATAAGTTGGATATAGGAATATATGAAAGGAATTATATTCATGATTTTGGACAATGAATATATTATTAAATGAAATGGATATGTTTTTGGGGAAGGAACATTATGAAATGAAGTTAATGACTTTAAAGACGTTTTAAAATGCATTAAGTATCGAATACATAGATTTCAATATTTATTGTTGAAATAGACGTTTTCGAGAAATAGAAGGAAATGGTGGACTATAACACTGTTGTTATAGTAAATGGTTTCCGAAAGGAAATGTTTTGTATAGTATTGGGATTTATATATCTATTTAAACTTTGAATCCCTATACTAGTGATTTTGGGTCGTCGTAACGATGTTTTACGTAACATTCGTTTTTGACCCAAATAAATGTGTTAAGAAAATGATTTCTTAAAGAATGAAATATATACTTAATTTTGATTTAAGTATATCGAATATTTTCAAATATTGAAAATAAATAGATTTGTGATGTACTTATTATTAAATAAGTATGGAAATATTTTTCCAATGTGAAATGAATGTTTAGAATTTATCCTTGTAAGATAAACTGAAAGTGAATATTGAAAATCGATTGAAAATCGTACATCATAGATATTTTGGGATTATAAATTCACTATGGAATTTATAAAAGAAAGGGGAATTAGTTTGAAAATAAACGTTGATTTATTTTTGAAATTATGGAAACTAATTTATGGATTTGGAATGTAAATATAAAGTAAATCGTTAAGGATTTATTTAATTGGTTTAAATGAACCATTTTGAAATGAAAGTATTTCCGAGTAAGGAAAAGTGATTTGAAAAATTGTTTTCAAATGTTTGAAGTGTGGGAAATTTTATATCTAGTAAAGATATTTTGGAAAGTAAATAATTTGGGAAATTATTTGGAATTTGGTGATGTTGAGCATGCCTATTGATAGTAAAATAATCTGACTATCAATATTTACCTTTAAATAGGTATTTGTTGTGATTTGTTTGAATTTAAATGCCACACTTATTTTTGAATAAGCGCTCACTATTCGGGTTAGCCGGAAAAGGACCATGGGGTCGTATAACCCATTCCGAATATGTGATACGTCGTAATGGATTGCATTTGATGACCGGTGTTGAAGACCGGATATTTGTGAAAATGGAAGGATTACCGTCTAGTTACTCTACATCGGCTGATCTCCGATATAGAGGTTTTATCACCCTTAGTGACGGGAAGTCCGGTCGTGATTAGTGAATATCCGGATTGCAAGGACTTTTTTGTAAGTGCCTTCGGTTCTGTTCGATCCCGGAACAGACTTGTATGGATTGTGTATCTGACATTACAAATTGAGATATAAAGCTGATTTCTTTCAAATATATTTCTATTGGTGGCGGAGAATTCATTCTCTTAGCTTAACACCCTTCTCTGAGACGTACGAGCTCAAAGGTTATGTAGTTGAAAGTCATTAGTGATATACTCCCAATTTGGTAGTGTGATATGCTGAGTGTTGCTGTGAAATGATCATTTCTATGATCATTTGTGATAGGATCATTTGTGATAGGATCATTTATTTGATCATTTATCTTGGTGATCATTTCTATGATCATTTGTTGACCCAAAGTACGGCTTTTGTATAAAGTGTGGCTTTGTGGACGAGACTTCGTCGGACCTCACACCCCGGAAATGGTCAAAAACAGGAAGGATGCGGCAAGATTATTAGGGGGTAGCGCCCCTTTAATGTATGTCATTCCTTCTGGATAGAGGTGGTATCATGGTATGGAGCCCAGATATTTAACCTATGTTGTTGCTGCAAATTTTGTGGTTGTTGGAAATCGAGGATCCTCGGATAGATCGGTTACGATCGGGGGATGACATATTCGTGTCAGTAGTTACCCAGTTAGGGGTAACCCGGCCTTGTGTTGGCAGAGATCCGGTTTGGTTCTCGGGACGTCCTTCCAGAGGCGTTCTCATGTGGCAATGGGAAGTTCCTTGGCCTGACCATTTGTTGGAAATCCAATTCCTAATACGAAACCCTATACGGTTTTAGTTATAGAACCTATCATTCACTTATGGTGGCGCCCCACTGTTTGGATGGTAGCTATAGTAGACATAGTTCGAAATGTCTATGTTGACTAAGATTTATATTCTATTTTCGAAATGAATTTTGCCTACACTATGCACTAGTAATAATATCAAATGTTCTTTTTAATGCGTATCAAGCATCTTTGACTATCATAAGGAGAAATCTCCTCCGATTCTGCGTTTGCATTGTGTGTGTGTGCGGGAGGCCTTATGGTAATCTCATTTTTAAAAGCATTGCAAATTGACTTTAAAAGTATTCCTCTATTTTGATTTTAAAGATAAACAACTGTTTTGAGTTCTCACACCAGTCACATGACTGACTCGGAGTTTATTGTTTTCCTTCCTAAACTCTGGGTGCCCACCAATTTCCACACGGGCAGTCAAGAGTTAAGGTATATCAGGATATTCCAGAATTTAGGAGTTGCTGGAGGCAAGTTGGATGGCATGGAGTATTACTAGTATATTATATTTCTTTTCCGCTGCATGTTGTTGTTGTACACTCTGATGATGTAATGAAATGTAATGTAATGTAATAACTGATATAGTTCTTTGTTTAAAGATTATTCATTTATTTATTATATGTTGTTCCGCTGCGAATTGTGAGATTCTGATGTTGTTCTGTTATTTCTTCTGTTCTGTTCTATTTTTTTCTATCTTCTTCTACCTTTTCTTTTTCTAAAACCCTAACGGTACGGTTTTTTGGGTTTCGATTGCTCGGCAGTTGATACAGTGGACGTATTGATGTCGGTTTTCATCAACGAAAAATCGCGTTCGTTACAACTATACAACTATCAAGTGACAGCTATAGTAACAGCTAGAAATGAGTTGAGAGTGGTAGAAATTTCAGTACTTAGAATCACAAAAAACATTGTCCAGTAATCAACCTATTAAGGATCAGCTAAAGCACTAAATATAATAGAAGATTACATTTTAATATAATAGCACATTGCATTCTAGTTTTTGCTTTTCACATACAACTTGCAAATAAATTTCCTCATTCACTTCGACCCTGTAATTATCCCAACTTTAATTTTGTCCACCCTAAAACCAAGCTATTTTTTATGGTCAAAACACAATGAATTAAAAAGCAAAATAGTCATCACATGCATATGAAATTCAATTACATAAAGTTATGAATGAACAATTTGATCTGAAATTTACGAAATCCAGTGTTAATCTAACATAAAAATAGAAAATAATTTACCTCGTTACCGCATAGCTTTTGAGGCAGATGAAATCAGCGATGCTTTGGAATTAGGAAGCAATCTAGGGCTGGATGGAGGACACTTCCTAATCCATCATTGAATTAAGTAAGCGATAGATTTTGGTCACTTCTTGGACAAAATTTGGGGTAGGTAGGGTTTGGGGGAGGAGAGAGTTTTGGACATCTAAATGAAGAAGATTTGGAATTGTTACATGAAAATAAATAGTGAAAAGTAAAGAGGAAGGAGATCGCTGGACAGAAGAAGGGAAAAGGTAAAAAACACGACCCTTCATTTCGCAAATTACCAAATGGGCTTCTACGTCCTTGAAATGCAACTCAATAATAATATAATAGTATAGATGTTATCGCTACGTTAATGATTCAACGATCTCGGTGATTTATTTCATATCGTGTATTGTTTTGCTTTGTACCGATACTGTGTATGTATAGGTGAGTTGTTTATGATTTTTAAAATACGTATGACTGTTAGCCTAACAGAATATTTATGTATGTAAGTCCAATATCGCCTTATTCTCCATATTATATAACAATATTACACTATAACACTCTTTAGTAGTATGGGTATAGAGGTGGAGTGCTACAGTTGGTATCGGAATACGTTTAGAACAATACATAGTATAAGAGACGCGAGTCTTGGCCTTGTATGAGACTTTAAGTCCCTATCCTCGTGGGTATGTGTTAGACTACCGTATATAACTATAAGTAATAGTCGGGGTATACGATGATTGTTGGGGTCGTACTTGTTATTTTCCTACTATATTATTTATCTCTACTTCTATCTCTTTGTGTTTATCTCCATGTGAGATGAGATGTTTATTCAATGGAAATTGTGAAGTGGAAGTTGCTGGACAAACCAGCAGAGTCAGCATCGATAAAGTTGGTTAAACCACTGCGTGTCTTTGAATGGAGTATCCTGATCCAGTAGTTATCAGAATAGCGCAGTGAAAGCCGATGGACTGCTTTACACTGAGTGTTATAGTTGTTATATGCAATTTTGGTTGATTTGTGATTTATTGAAATAATGTTTGAAAAAAATGTTTGGCCTCGGTCTAGAGGGTGGGATTGAATAGGATTTGTCGTTCAAAAGCTATTAACCCACTTAAGTCTAGATAAAGCCAAAATTACTAAAGCCAGTGGTCTTCCTAATACGTTAAGGGATAGAAAAATTATTTGTTAAATAAAAGAAAATAATATTTATATAAACAAGTAATTAAAATATTAAGATATAAATTAAATTAAATGATTGCTTGTGGATGTGTATGTGGTTGATTTCTAGATGCTTGATTGTTTGTTGTTAGGGATAGATTATTTGATTATTAAAATAATCACCATTAATATAAAAAAACAAGCATATGATTTTGATAAATAATATTAAATATATATATATATATATACACATATTAAAACAATTTAAAAAATTATGTAATTAAATGTGTGTTAATTTGTCTGTTGAGCACTTAAGGATTCTGGTTGATGTATATGACAATGTTATCGATAGGGATTCCTAAACACGTGGACGAGATATTTGAACATAATTTTTTGAAGGGAATATGATGTTTTAAGAAGATACGATATTTTTTGTTTTGAAAAAAGATACAAAATGTCTTGGAAAGAGAGCAATATGTACATACTTGGATATTGAATGCAAATATGTGAGTTTTCAGTTAAAAGTAAGTTTAAAATAAACATGTTATTCAAATATTTTAAATAAGGAATTGACTTTTGGAAGGAAATAAATAAATAATAATAATAAAATAAATCTACATTGGTGAAAATGAAAATAATACAAATATAGAAATTTTGATATGCATTATTAATAAAAGTAGCGTGTTAGTACGAAGTATAAATAACAATTAAATGTGATATGGATAATGGCATGAAGTAGGATGAAACGGTCTTACTTACATTATAAAACTAACAATACGTAGAACAAAATAGTAATCTGATTTTTTTTTGTGCAAGTCGGTCAAACATACATCCTTGCAAATTAATTGCCACATGTAATGAGAAGTTAAAATATGTTTCAGTATTCACATAACAACTTAGACTTAAAGTTAACACAATAAATATTAAATTAGTAAAAAAAGTTCCTAGGCTTATAAGAAGCATCACAAGAAGTATATGTTTTATGAAATGCCCTACAAGTCACTAAGTCACTATATGTTTTGTGAATATCCTACAACTAGCCGCTATAAAGTCTTCTCACCTAAACTTATATATACATATGATTGCATATTAATATGCATATTTATATATACATACATATTTATATATATACCTATTTGTAATGTTTTTTACAAACATTCATATTTTCTATGATTTTAAAATAAAAGTACCAAACAAGCATGCAGTTTTATGAAGTGTGTTATTTGATCATTCCTGACATAGCACCTTGTATTGTATGGAGTGGATGGAAATTTATGGTGAGTGTGATATTATCAAATATTTTGGAAAGGGAAAATAATAAAAATAAAAATAAGAATTTGTTATTTGTGTCAAAACACTAAATGTAATTTTTTTAATTTTTGTGGTTTGAAAAAATTGAAGTGAAGCAAGTTGAAATTTTGAAAAGTAAGTTGTCAATTTTTCAATATTTGTTGTCTGCAATCATAGTCATAACTTTTATTTTTGTAAACAGATTCTATTGATTTTATTTTTGTTGGAAAAGTAGGAATCTAAGAGAGAAATTTATGTATACCACTTTTCAAATTTTTAAAGTTTTATAATGCAAAATTTAGACAAAAATTGAATTAAATTGTTGTCCTGAAAACGCAAATTCAACATAACAGTGCTGGATTGTTTTGACTGTAACTTTCAAACAGTTTGTTTGATATCGACGAACTTGTCCATTTTTAAAATCTTAGAACATAAGAAACAACTTGTATTTTAAGTATTTCACAAATTTTTGAAGTTTCCTAGGCTAAAAAAGTGGATTTAAAAGGTGGGCCTGCACCTGTAATACATCTTCAGTTTTACTTCTTATAGAAAAAGTTTCATAATTCATGATGTACTTGATATTTTGATGACCCAAAAGTTACTCTTGAAAGCTTATATGCCATGATGAAAACTACTTTGAAACCCTTTTCTAAATTGGTGATTTATTCCTTAAGAACTTTGTCGATAAGTGGCTTAAATTAAAATTGCATGTTGCGTATATATTAAACTCATGCATGCTTATTATATTCTATTATATGCAACTAATGTGCAATGACCTACACCTTAGTGGGCAAGAATTCCAAAAAAAAATCGTAAATCAATTCCATTAAGATACGAATTGTTGGTTTTGGTATCCTGTAACAAACATGAGCATATAGAGAACGATAAAGCAAAACTGACACCCGAATAAAAATATAATTGGATAAAAATACCAACTGAGGCCATTACCTCCAGATCAACGGTATTCCTTGGACATCCAATCGCCTTACTGATACCGAGCATGAACAAGAAGAGTTCTTCATCAATCATTCTGTCTTTCTCCATTGACCTATTTTTCTAAATCTATCATATGGGTTCTAATGAGCAGAGGGTCAGAACAACGTTCTAATGATTGAAAAATTACATACTTAATCCATAACATAAATTTATACCGATTGGTTTTCATTTAAATGTTACATCTTATTACTTACAGTTAATCCATTTAACACGCGTGTGATATGTCTACTTAACCTTCTTCAAGGTATATAATACTGAAATATACCTATTGTGCATAGGCTTCCCAAAACCCTGCCACTGATACTTATTAAATAGGGAGGAGGCAGACCCAATGGACATTTAATACCTCAGTCCCAAAAGCGGGCACATAGCACCATCAACATTGGTCTATCAGTCTTAGCTACAGAGACCGATAACTTATATATATGGTTTAATAGATAATTGTCGTATCTACCATTAATAATGTTATAGCCGTATGAAAGATAGTACCCAAGCCACTTAATACTTTCTTAATGGAATTAGGTAGACTTTGATCATTTATGTGACGACCCAACTTTTTGGACAGTTTAAATCGACAATAAACCACACATGTCTAACTCAAACCATTCAAAAGGGTAGATTATCAACGAGGTTTAGTAAGAAAATAAGAGAAAAGAAAGAAAGCAAAACATAGAATCTTGCAGCGGAATGATAAAATATAATAATCAAATAAACAGTTCATGAAGTTGTTTTACAATATACATTTAATTTCAAATTTTTACAGCACAATCAGAGTACAATCAACAACATACCGAAATAATGCAACGGAATCATAATAGTAATGTGGTCTAGCAAACTCCATCTTCATCTTCAAGGAATAATGTTTCAAACACTGAAATACTCAGGTTGACCTAGTGTAATCAAAAGACAAAACATTCGAGTCGGAACTAAAAGTTCTTATGTAAGTTAAATCGTTAACAAGTAAAATATGAGTGTAATAGCTTCAAATTTGTTTATGAGATTTTCCATCTCTTTTCAAGTGTACAACATGGGTGCAATAACTTAAGATATTTTACCGGATTTTCCATCTTCTACGGATCCGTTAAGTATCTATATGTAGTAAGATACGCCATATATGTGAAGTCTATTAATAAAATAAATATCTTTCCTAGCGTTAAGGCTTTACATTAAACCCTCTTGATATATTTTTAAGCAGGTAGTCTATGTAGGCCATATAATACAACCAATAATCTTAGTAGCCAGTGAATCCCCTATAGGTATCATACTAAAACAAAACTATAGTGGGTGCGTATAAGGATAAAAGCATGAAAAGACACGTGAGGCAATGTCCAATGTATGATTCTACCAATTTACCCTTTTTGGCTGGTCATAACACATCGTAGCAACGACTGCCAACCTAATCCACCCCCCCCAAAAAAAAACAAATCAATGTGCACCGACCAAGTCAAAAGTCAATATAATAAGACGAATGGGTGATGGCCCCTAAAGGTAGCTAACCCCTTAGCTAGACATAGGCTTATATTTTAGACATTTCAATTTGACATAAGTATTGGGGTCATCCATCATCATTCTCTTTCTTCATTCCAGTAAACATCACCAATTCAACCTCTACATACTGGATAACATCCATCGCGTGCACGACTGTTAAAGTTGTTCTGGTATTGATAGAGAGTATGCCAATATTCAGCCTCGATCTCATTAATCACCAAATGTCATTTTACACACCGGTTGGTTCTTTTAAATTTCAAGAACAAGCCGTATTTCATATTAAAATATCAGATTTGCTTCAAAATCATTTCGAACTCAAAATAGGTCATACCTTCAGAACATCCATATTTAAATCAATGATTTAAATCTAAATACTTCCAAATTTACAACTAATTTAAGTAATGAAAATAGTTTTTAATAATTAAAATAGTTTGAATATTGAAAAATTATTTTGATAATTAAAAATAATTTATATATTGAAAATCATTAGGAATAATTTAAATAGTTTTAAGATTGGAAATAGTTTTGAATATAAAATAGACTTAATATTGAAAATATTCTAGATAGTTAAAATAGTTTATATATTAAAATAATTTTATTATTAGAAAGTTTATATATTAAAATAGTTTATGTTAAAACAGTTTCTTTCTTTCACAACAATTTGAACACATGTTCCAAATTACAATGAAATCAATTTTTCGACTTCCAACTCAGGTAAATTTCATATTCCAAATTCAATATAAATCAGCCTCAATTTAAAATGGTTTCAAACTTTACTTCAAATTCAATTTAAACGGTTCTTTTCAAATGGCTGAAAGTTTCAGTTCAATTTCACAATTTTAAACAATTTTGTTTAAATCCATTTCACATCCAACACTTGGGAATACCAATTTATAACTACTTTAATTACAGTAAATTCAAACTTAAAATTAAAATTTAAACTTTTAAAATAATTCACTTCCCTTAAATTCAAATCGTAGCCCAATTTCAACTTTAAGGTTTCAAATTAAATCATTAAAACAATATCATTAGAACAGTTTCAGTATCCACATTCCAAATCTCAAATTAGAAAATGATTTAATTCATATCAATCGACTTTTTTTAAAAACAATATCATTTAATCAAATCTGAATTCGAGATTTAAAATCATTTAATTTAACCAAATTCGTTGTTCGTATATAATTTTCTACCTTATGGCTAAGTGGCCAGTTGTTTCAATTTAATTACATGGATGGATATATATCATTTCAACCCATAATTAAATAACATAGGTATATATCATTTCTACCTATTTCTCAGTTCAATTCGAATAATCCAAATGACAATTTATATGATGTCAAATAACAAATAGGGTAATAACAGGAATATATCAAACAAAATAAACAACCATACATCTAACATCAATCAATAGAAATCCTATAACAATCAACATCCAAATCAACCAACATATCACAACAGTTACTCGTTATCAATTATCAATGTTTAATTAGCAATTAATTTTCAATATTAATTTAAATGTCAATTTAATTCAATATAAAATTCAAATTAATTTAAATGTCAATTTAAACTACTAAATAGCAACCAATAACATTTTGTCACTTCATGATTTCAATTTAACTAACATCAGAAAATTTAGTATCGCGTGAGTGGGTTAAATCACTCACCTTTGATTTAAAGTCCATTAAAAATATAGTAAAAGCCTAAAATTTCAATGTTCTACAAATTAAACCAAACAAGTTTCATGTTTTCTAGAATTTCGATACGAGTCTAATGGAAGAAACTGCACGTAAGTCGAAGTTTGTATGCAAAAGTAATGCAAGCTAGAAATTTTAAATTTTAAATAAAATAATATTGGGGGAAAATGTAAATAGATCATCACCCAAACCCTATCGACCACGTCCGACACATCAGCTGCCATCCTTCCAATCACCGTCGCGCTTAACTCTGGCCATGATGATCGGACCTCACCACGAGAACCGCCTCGACCGGGCGCTCCAACCAAACCCCACACAACCCCCTTCGCTGCCGCTGTCGCTTTGAGGCCAAAATCTAGCAAACTCGAGCACCCTGGAGATGATCGGAGATCATAGATCAACTCCTTAAATCCTCCTCCACCCTATAGCACCTTCAGATCGTCGAATGGTCGACGATTCGCCGTCGATCGCTAAACCCTAATATGGAAGGCCGAGGAAAGATTGCCAATTTCTGGCCAAACCGAGACTCGACTGCAAAAACGAATTACAGACGCTGATTCCATTCGCCGAGAGCTTCGTGATGATATATTATATGCTAGAGTTTGAGTAGTTTGAAATTTTGGATTTGATTAGAAATTGGAATTTTGGGTTTTGGGATAATTACCACTGAGAAGGAGCAGATTAGAACAGAAAAGTACATGCAGAAAATAGAACAGAAGGCTATTGAGGTTTCATAATAGCATATATATAGACAGAGATGGAACATGAATAAATAGAACATATCGATTGGGCCCAACCGATAACAAAAGCCCGGAAAGCCTGTTTCGTTCCTGAAACGAAAGTAGGCCATCTATATCGAAATGTAGGTTTTCAATATTTTTAAACTCAATGAAACTAATTTCAAATTCTAATTCAATTATATACAGAAGTTAGCTTTAAAATCAAATTATATTTATTTTTTTACATGTTAACTAAAATGAATTATTAATAAACTGATTTAATCACCTTTAGATTCTAACTTAAAAGCTTTCTATCATCGTTTTGATTAAATAGGAATTAATAATCTTTTAAAATTAAATTTTCCATGTTAAATTAATGATTTAAATGTTAAATTAATTTCAACATGTAATTAAATAGTAGTAAAATCTAGTTCATTATATTTTAAATTTCAAACAATTTCTTTTATTTTGATTTACCCGTTCTTCATATTACGTAAAATTTCCTTTTCAATTGAAACATATGTTTCCTTTTTATTTCCTCAACGTCATCTATTATTTTAATTCAAACATATGTTTATATTATTACGTCCATTAATTATAATTAATGTTTTGAAAGTTTTCAATTAAATTAATTTCTCATTGATTACAAAATTAATTTCAAAACGGATTAAATAATAAGATGAGAAATAAACAACTATTACATCTTAGTAATTTAAACACATTTCTAAATTTATTATTTATAAACAAAAGTTAATAAATCTACATACTAAATAATTGATTTCTTATTCTATGCTAAAACTAATTAAATTAAATAACCTATGATTTCTCTTTTTTAATACAACATTTAATTTTATTCCTTATTAACCTTTATTATAACAATTAATTGAAATTACATTAACCAATTTTCATTTTCATTCAATCAATATTATTAAAAGTATATTCTAATAATTTTTTCATTAATAAATCATAAATTTTAATTTCTCACAATATTAAATTCCGTAGACATATTATATTTAATATTTTTATCTGTCAAAAATATGAGTGGTTACAATTTATACCTTATTTACGGTAGGTTCCTATCATTGAATACCAAATCCCAAGGAAAACCCCTCAACGGTACCCATCTACCTGATATTGCACGAAAATCTCTTCGACCATTTAATACTTCCTATTGAAGCGGAACATTTTGGGATATCATTTATCATGCCTAACCACTAACTATGACCATTTAATACTTCCTAAGTAGGGAGAAGCCGGTCCCTTAATCAACCACTTATTACTCCGACCTAGAAGCAGGTCCTACATCCTTGGCTTATCCCTTTTCCCTCAGATCCTATTGATCGAGATGTCTCATTTCAGTGCTAAGTTCACATAACTATTGGTAGCCTTTGAGTGAAGGGCGGACTTATATTGTGTAACTCTGCTGATCTCACTTTCCAATCCACTAAGTCCAATTAATTATTTTAAGCTTTATTATTGGACAAAGCCTACTAATCTATATTTGCACATATAAGGTTATAATTTACTCTAATGATAATTATACAGCCTTATAATGTATAATTTCCACCTTGCATGTTTTACTTATTATCTCCATATCTTTTCCATTTGTCCATAATAAATGATTATTATCTTATCGAAAATTTCCAAAGACATTTATTTACTTATTCAAACCTTCCCTTTATTTCTTCCTTATCATTTCCATGATCAACTTACCAATTTCATCAATCTGTCTCATTTCATCCATTTATAACTTATACAAATTACTACAACTCCCAATTTATTATACATATATTGCCCATTCATTTTTGGAGTTACAATCCTTACTTCTTTATTCTGATTCAACCATTTATTACATCATCTATTCTAACGTTCAATTTATATTTAATGTGGAAATTAACATATAATAAGCTGTGTTAATTATATTTTTATCTTGAATGTTTTAGCACAGTTATATATGTTTATAAATTTATTTTCATATTTTCAGTTATTAATCATTTAACTAGAATATTTCATTCTATATTTTAATCTGTTAGAATTATCATACCCAAAAGGTTTGCGTTATAACCTTTCATAAATTACCTAAATTAAGGTATTTTCTTACTTTGAAATTACAAGGAATTATTTATTTTCTTTTTATTGAAATAGGCAATGTAAACTATAGAAAGAAAATCCATACTTTCCAATCTCTTTCCTCTTATGATGTATATTCCTTGTCAAATCAAAATTGCACCTTTTCTATGAAATTAGGATATTGGACAAACTCAGGGGGAACTGGACAAAACATCCAAATTACACTAATATTTTTACAACCCAATTGTAGATCTAGAACAAATTTTGCGTTTTATCTATATTCAACCTTTGATAACTGGGGATTGATTTTCAGATCTGGATATAAACAATATTCCAGTTTATTTAAAAAATATGTAGGCGTTGTTTTATATGCTTAATTCAAGCTTAAAACTCCTTTGATTTCTATTAAGAAATAAACATCAAACAAAATTCGAACCAAATAAATTCCATTGTTATACGTATGGATGTTACCGTTGCGGTGACCGTCGCTATTATCACCAACCGTAACTGTAACTGTTGTTGACAATTATAAATTCTAATAACCATTACCGCAACCATCTATGATGGTTAAACGTCATATTTTCAATTTTGAAGCATAATTGTACATATATTTTCAATTATATGTATTTCTAATGATAAATTCATATAGCTCAAACTATTTTTTACAAATTTATCGGTTTGTTTATAAAATGACCAATATGCCTGCATGTGTTATTAGTTTATGAAGGCACATATTATTAGTGTAGAAGCTATTCCATTAACTTAAATTACTAATTTTTATTCTTTAACGTTAAATATTACGTAAAACAACCATGTATGGTTGGTATGGTTAACTGCGGTTATCTAAATCTTCAACCGTTACCTTTGTAGATGGTAACTGCATGAATGGTTGATACGGTTGAGCGATTGATGGTTCAACCATAAATCCCCAAGTTAGAAGTAAATTACATAATTTCCAACTCACCTTTAAAAGCTTTCCAATTCCCCAGATCTGAATCTAATTCCTCGAATCAAATCCATTTCTTTCTAATCCCAAGAAAAATGTATAAAAGTGTATAAAAACCATTAAAATTATAGATCTGAGAAGAGATTTAGGAAAAAGGGAAATTTAAATTTATAATATTGAAATTTACCTTTTTATTTGCGTAACAATGATCTACTCATTCTCTTCTTCTATTTATTTTCTACTCTTCCCCAATTTGTATAAATACAAATTATTTTTTAAGTTGGTGGAACGGTGGAGAAAAGGATATGGTAGAGCTTCAATGCTCCAGAATAGAAAATAAACGAAGAGAAAGGAGGGATTAGGCTTGTATTTATAGGCTTTCGAATCAGTCGTATCCGTTATATTAAAATTATTAAATCTGGACCGTTTGCCAAGGTTCAAACTACGACCAGAATACTTCGACAAATCGACTGCTCCCCTATGAGTGGTCGATCGCTAGTAGTCGGCCGCCCTATAGCAGGGGTCGACCAGTGGGGTCCCGATTCAGTTATATATTTATTACCATAATTTATTATTCAATAATTATGTTTTGATTTTTTTAAACATTCGTAACGTCTACGTTTGAACTCCGATTGCGAAAATTCCAAATATGAAAGGTTCTTAGAAAATTATCACGAATGCAATCAAATTTTATGGTCGAATTCCTCTTTTTTCTCAATTTTCATTTTCGGTGCCTAATTAATTATTAAATTATCAATTTAATTTATCAAGTCTTATATTTTTCACCTATTAAAAGAATTTCATCCTCGAAATTAATCCAATGATTAAATCATAGGGTAATGCAGCAACCACCCTAAACTACCCAAACATTTAGTGTATAAGCAAATTTGCAGCCAATATGCATAATTGTATAGTGTATGACAACATAGAATACATGTATGAAGAATGATTCCAAATCTACCCCTTCTATATGTATGTTTATTTTAAAAACATTTTTGGAAAAATGATGCGAAGAACCTATATATACCAGAAGTTCAATATCTATATAGGTTTTGAAAGACCTTTTTAACATAAAAATTACATACTCCTACGAATAGAAGCATGGCTCAACCAATTTTGCATCCAATTCCTACGATCGAGAAATCTAACATGTTGTGTTTTCGTATCTTAGATGTTTAGTCGTATGTTGACAAAAGGAACTTAGATGGAGATTTTTCATTCTTATCACCCTATTTAGTACCAATCTCATTGTACATTGGAAATTTCCTCTTCATTCCAAATTTTCTCTAAATATTTCCACGTACAATACACATAAGGAGGCTTTTTTTCAAGCTCTAAAATGAAATTGAATCCAAAATGGGTTCTCGTACGTCGTTGACAAGGTATAGAAATAGAAATTTCAAGGCTAAAACGACTTTTTCCTTGTTCTCGTGCATGTTTATCCTAGTGTCAACCTTAGTGCACTCCTAAATTCATATATATTAACACATTTTTCTTTTCTCTGCTTAGTATGTGGCATTAGGAAACCAATAATTTTCCATAAAAATATTCTCTACTTTTCAATCAAATTTGCACATGGTTTGAAAGGTTATACTACCAAAACAATTAAGCACCATGTTCTTTTAAAACGTTTGGACAAAAGCGTCCATAAATAATTTATTTTCTAAAATAATTTAAATGTTAAATATATTTTTTGAACGTAATTTTTCAAAACATTCAATTTTCCCATTTAAATAAACCATGCCACATTTTCAACGTAGTTGGAAGTCAAGTATGAGTTAACGCATATGTTCAATCCTAGACTTTCGTAATTAGTTCAAGACCTTTAAACTTATTCTTTTATTTTAATCAATTTATAAATTTAAGCTTTTTAAGGAACGGAAATAATAATCTGTGATTCTACAACAATAATTACTTTTCCTTCGATCGCCAAAATTCATTATTTTAATAACTTCCAGTATTATCTTACATCTATTGTTAGTTAAGTGTCTGTATGAGATTCTCCGTATTTATGTCATTTCTTCTCAAAAACATATAAGAGCGGTCTACATATCAAGCAACAATATAGCGAATAAATAGGAACACATTTCACAACATACCATATGCTTTTTTATACAAGAGACAACCAGCAGTTACAACCCAATAACCTAAAGAAAGAAAAGGACAAATGCTGGAAGGGAAATGACCACACAACACTACTAAACTCAAAATCCTACCTACATATAATAGGATGGTTCCAATCCACCCCAGGAGCTCAAGCCATTATTATGCCCAAAATAGGGGGTAGAAAAGCGGCTATGAACCCAACCTCGCAGCTTTGGTGCTACTACTCAGCTCGAATCTCTCAGATATTTACGAGGACCTAATAGACAAAGAATAGCTCAAGGCTCTGGTATCTTCTAATGCCCTGTCTTTGTTGTGCATCCAATTGCGGCTGCTCTTCTGCTTTGGGCGCTGCTACCTTGGCTGGTGGCTCAAGGATTCCCATCTTGTTGAAAGAGGCTATGTCGAATGCGGGAGGGACCTTATTTTGGACCAACTCTCCAAAAAGGTTCACTTCGTATCACCTAAAGATATGAGTAGAGAGATGGCAATATGAAAAATAGCTCCGAAGAGTACCAACTCCAGGACTAATACAGTGGATCATAATAGCACAAGCCCAATTGACAGCCATACCACCGATGGTGGCATAGCTGGCCTTTTATACAAGCAGGTAAATCTGATCGAAGCACCCTACTTCGAAATGATCTGCTGAACTACGAACAACTAGGCAGGCTGTAGGTTGCAAAATAGTCCAACCTCCAAACATTGATATCTCCAAAAAAGATCCTCTACATAATCTTTGGATCGGCCATCTGAACATCATCCATATCCGCTCCCTCTATGGTTATCCTTAAAATAATGCCAAAATCATCGTCAAACAAATCGATCTCGACTCCCATCACTTCCAATTAGATATTGCTGACGCCTTCATCGAAGTTGTATGCCAGATTCACATCCAATAGATGCATGCAGCGTGAGAAGCATTCCTGCACAAAAGTGTTGTAGTAGAGGATCAGTGCTAATCTTGTTTCTAGAGAAATTCCTTGAGTCCAAAGGTAGTGAAATCTCCAAATTTGACTGGTTGTCCTCGAAAAAAGGTGAAATTTGCTGAGGCGAAATAAACAGAGATTTTCTGGTCACTCCGGTCGAGTTAAGTGATCTCTTGAGGGTTAAGACCCGGATGGCATGAAGAAGAGCCAAAGGTTCAAGGTGATGCCGTGGACTAAGTAGAGGTCGGAGAAAGAGAAATTAGCTTCAGAACTGGAGTGGTTGTGGCGCTAAATCAGGTGCGCAAAAATCAGCGCTTAAGAGGGTAAGCTGCTACTGGAGTGGGGCCATTACAGTGGAGAGGGAGGCAGTATTGCTTGTTGTCGTAGGGAAGGGAGAGGAGGAACGGTGGCCTTGATTTGGGGAGGAGGGGATTGAGTTCAACTGTGAAGAAGAGGAGGGAATGTTGGAGGAGAGGCAGCTAAATGAACGTGACATAAAGTCATGTTTTGGTTTTGAGTCCGCCCTAAACCCATTAACCGGTAGACCGCTCCTAGGGCAATCAATCGACTATTAAGGGTCAACCGGTCATTGAATTTTAGGCATAGATTGAGCCTGGACCCTATTCGGGCAGGTCAATTAATAATAATAACAATAATTATCGTTTCGCACTGTTTTCTACGATCTAACTCGATTTGGAAAAACCATGTCCTCCTCACGAAGGTACCTTAACTTATCGTCTATCTCTTTGTGTAATAACCCGGATTTCTGGATATATGTAATTGATAATATAATTGGATTAATTAATAGAAATATAGAGTTGTAAATTGAATAAGTTAATCTGATAATAAATATTTATTTGAAATCTCCTAATATAATTATATAGTGGGAAAACTTATAATGTTCAAACAAATTAGATATGTGTTTGTTTAAAAATAGATATATAAGATTTTAAAATAAATTTGAATTTGAGATTGGAATCCAAAGATAAATATCTTAAAGTAAATTGGATTTTAGGGTTTAATTTGAATTTGAATTTGAATTTAAAGTTTTGAAATTCAAAGGATGGATATTTTGAGATATTTTAATTCAAAGATATATGAATAAGCTTTTATTACATTTTCTTTACATATGAAATTCACATATATTATATAAGGATAAACAAATTAAGTAAAAACTTTATTAACATTTAAAATAAAAAGAAAATAATACAAAGACAAGTGTTATTATATTAAAACATTAATACAACATATGTTAACATGTGTTAAGTGATGGAGTGTGGTAGGTACAAGTGTCACTCCCTGTATTTTTTTTTTCTTTTTCTAAATTTTTATAAAATCTTAAATTAGAATATATGAATTTTTCTTATTCTCTTTCAATTCTTTTATCACATACAAAACAAAAGAAGAAAGATCTGTAAAACACAAAACCTGAAGCATAATCAAGTTAGTTCTAGTACAAATTCTAGTTCAAAGACCTATAAACATTTCATAACAGAAGATAAATCAAGCAAACTTGAGTAATCAAAGGCAAAGGAACTCAACAACCATTCTCGGTTTTCAACACAGGTGAGTAACTCTAAAACTTCTGTTATACCTTAAGTTGCATGTAATGATCTTTGGAATATAAGGTGATCTATGTTGTGCATGTGTTTTGAAAAAGATTATAAGTATATATGACTGTCAATAATCATATACATGACGGGAACAGTGGTATGAAATCAAAAGGATGGTCTTGTTTTCAAAACACTTCAGGATAGCTCTGTTTTATAATTAACCTGTGAGCAAACTCTTGTTTGAAGTTGGTTACAATTAAGTAATAACTTTGATTCATAAAGATAAAATGTTTACTACAATATCTGGAATGTGCATGTATGTTTATAAGTATGATCTGCCTGTAAGTTGACTGTATATGAATATATCTATATATATATATACTCTGCCAAATGTTTACAGACTCTGGAAATTAAAATGAAATCCAAAATCTCGTTTTCCAATCAATGTTAAATTTTAGTTTGTAACTAAAGATAATTGTAAATTGTGTAACATCATAAAAAAAAATTACTTAAGCTTAGACAACTCTGTATATCTCTGGGAAGTTATAAACAGATGAACAATCTTTAAATTGTGAAATTTTCAAATACATTGATTTGAAGTTTCAGGATTGTGAAACAAAACTTCATACAAAATCACGAATTTTAAACCAAGAATTACAATTTTTAATATTATATTCAGAGAGCAGTTGTCTTTTGACTGTGATATGAGTTTTTGGACTTCCTCGTTGCCACAAGTGGTTTGAGGTGAAGAGATTGTTCCTGAAGGTGGAAGTGTGATCGGAGAGTAGTGAAAAATTATCTGATGGTGATGCAATTCGCTGTGGTGGCAGCGGTGATGGATTCTAGTCAGTAACCCTAGCTTTTACCAGGTTTTATGTTTTGATTGGTTTGGCTCTTTTGGTTGATCGAGTTCTGTCGAACTCTGGGAGATGGAGGTAGGGGGTTTGGAGAAGTCTTCGCCGGAGTTTCGAAGGTAACGGTGGTCGGAGCTTTAGGTGGGAGGTGTTGACAGGTTTGGGTATAAAGTTCTGTGCCTATTCCAGGTTTGAGACTTTTGACACGAGTTGTATTTTGATCATTGATTGATGGGGTTGGTGTATGGATGGCCTGAGGGAATGATCGGCGACTGTGGGGGAGGTCGCAATGATGATCAACGATGGATTGCGTCGCTGTACATGTGCACAGAGGGTGGTTTTGCAGGTGAATCTTTGGATGGTTTCAAGGTTCAGTGGCCTGGGATTGTCTCGGGTAAATTGAGAATTAGCTCGAAGCACATGAGCTTTGGACTCGAAGTCAGGTCAGGGTAGGCTCGGGTTAAAATAGTTTACAGCTTCTAATGAAACAGAAACCTGTTTCTGTTCTTAAAAGTAGAAGTAATAAGTTTAAATGTAAACTAGAATCTGAACTGAGTTTAAAAATCTAAATTTAAATATGAATTCAATTATTTTAAATTATGGTTTTTGAAATATTCTGAAATTTGTAAATTCTGGTTTGGATTTAAATAAAACAGAAAACCTGTTTTCTGGTTTTAAAATTAAAAGAAAGTATAAAATGCAAACAGGAATTTAAACTGAGTTTTGATAATCTGATATTGAATATGAATTCAAATTTATTTGAAACTGAGATTTGGAAATATTTAAGTTTTTAAATTTTAAGTTGGGTTTAAAATTTATAAGTATAAAAGCATATATGTGTTTTGAAATTGAATTGGAAGTTTAGAGTTTTAAATTAGAAATTTAAAATGAGTTTAAATCTGGGTTTTTAAATCTGGAATTAAATTTGAACTTCAGTTTTAAATAAAATAAGTTTAAATTTAAATCATTTAATTTTATTGGAAGGTTAAATGATTTGAAGATTTATGTAAGTAAAACTTTCAAGGATTTAAGTTTAAATATGTAATAAAGGTTCAAGCTGTATTTTAGTTTGAAAATTTAAAGTAATTTTTAAATTGAATTTGTATTTAAGATAACCTAGAATGTTTAGGTGTGTTTTAAAATTGATTTGAATTTAAATTGAATTGGGATTTAAATTCTTTAAAACTTATTTTATAAAGTGGATGTTCTTTTAACATATGAGATAAGGGTTTTGAATTGTTTTTAAAACCTTGTTTGAGATAAAATTTGTATTCATTTTAAAATCTCAAATTTTAAAATGAAGTTTAAGTGGAATTTAAAGTAAATTTAAAAACATTTTGTTTTTAAATGCTTAATTAAGTAAGAAATGTTTATCTAAAAGATAAATAAAATTTAATGATTGGATTTATTAAATTATTAAGGTAATTAAGATGAATAATTAATTATTTAATTAAGTAATAATGTGGATGATTAATTAAGTAATTAATAATTTTTTTAAATTTGATTAATTAAGATTTCAGATTAATTAATTAAGGTTAATTAATCTATAATTAAGGATTGTTAATTAAATATTAATTAATGATTAAGATTATTTAATCAAGTGATTAAGGATTAATTAAGATTGTAATTAACACTTAATTAATCAATAATTAGAGATTAATTAGTTGGTAATTAAAGATTTATTTAACGTGTAATTAATAATGATTAATATAGGATTTATTCCTTAATTAAGTAATTAAGAATGTTGGACGTAATTAATTGAATAGGTGCTTTATTAATGGAAGTGATTTGGGTTAAATTACCTTTATAATTAATCACGGGATTAATTAGAGATAATAAATTAAGGAGTAATTAATTTATTTGACGAAGTAAGTAAGGGTAGTTAATTACTGATGTTATTAATCAAGGGGATTAACATTTATTGTAACGATCCCAGTTTTAAAGACGAATTTCAATTTATAATTTAATTGAATTTTTGGAAGAAATTATGGATTTGTTTGAATTTTTCAATTTTATAAGATATGTATACTTAAATATTTTATAAATTGGAATTGAAACTTATTATAAATGTAATTGAATTGGATTAGAAATAAAATGTTTGAAGAAACTACTTATTAATATAGAATTTAAGTGTATAGAATAAAATATGTGTTATAAATTTAATACTTAAGTTAGAAATATAATCATAAGATAAATTACAAAAATTTCAAGTAAAAAAAAATATAAAGTAAAACTATAAGAAAATATAATATCTATAACATAAAAATACATACATAATAAAAACAAACAAAACTAGAATAAAATGTACACATTAAATACATATAGTTAAAATTCAAAATAGCACATTAACTAAAATCCTAACATCATGTTGAAAAAAAGTAAGTACAAAGTAATAAGAAAACAAAACTGCATATACAATTACAATAGGCAAGCAAGAAAATAAACAAAACAAAGCAAATACATTCAAGTAAGAAACAAAGTTAAATGTTTCCATCTTTTCCAGACAAATAAAACATGTAGCTGTGAAGTAGAATATGGGTAAGCATAAACAAGTACACATGAGCATACTTGTACAAAGCAAAACTGTACATACATATTAACAAAATAGCATAGGTTGTAGTCAAAATGGAAACATGCATTTATTATCCCATCTCCTCAGTACAAATATTTACATCTCAGCCGAAGTAGGCTACTTCTTTTCAGCCTCCAAACAAGGAAAATAACTTAAGTCAAAGCAACAAGAAACTGACTAAAAGAAGTAAGCCTATACCTTGTACAACACTGTCTCTTTTAATATACATCTACTTCATTTTTTTTTCAAACCAAACTTAGTAACCTAACTGAAAGAAAACTGTAAAAGCAAATAGCAAGCAAAAGAAAATATAGAGACATCCTTCAATTCAAAGCAAACAAGATTCATCTTCCGTTAACAACTCAAAATTCCTTCTCTCCAACAAATCTACTGCAGTCTTCAACATTAGGCTTGAGACCTCTGTTCAAAAGGAACTCAGGTGAGCAGATTGACCTAATTATGTTTTAATTTGTTATCTGCGGTTAATCTATGATGAATGCTTCCAGTTGTTGTTGAATGATTGTCTGCATGTATATATCTATGTAGATTTACCTGTGTATTACTTGTGTATTGTAGTTGATACTCTGTTGAAGTAACAAGCTAACAAATTTAAGAAGAAAATTTATATCTAAAAATAAAAAAAATAAAAAAAGATTTGAGTAATGATCTTTAAATGATATTAGGCTGCAATTACCTGATTAATTTTTGAAAACCCTTGAAAGCATAAACAGTCAACAAGAATACAGAAAACAAGATTTACAGTAAAAAGGAGTTCAATGGCTAAAATTCGAATACTTTAAATTGTTAATTTGACTTTATATCTTGAATTACTACCACAAGTTATGATTTTTAAAAGTTGAATGAAAATTTTTAGTTCAGTAATTCAAAAGCAATTCTTGTTGGAATAAAAATGGAACTTTTACCAATTTCTTGAAATTGAATCAATTTAAATTGATGAAACTTGAATCGTAGCAAATACAGCCACCCCTGATCTCAAGAAAAATGTCATATAATTTTTCTATTTAATGGATTGAGAGGACGAAGACATTTTAGGGTTTATGGACGGTGAAAATGGCGTATGGGTTTTTGGCTCGTGCACAATCGTCGTGGCGTCGAGTGGGACCGGACTTGGAGAGGAGATGCGTGGGGAGGTGTAGCAGCTGTTGGGGGTGATCGCAAGTTCTCCGGTGACCTGAGGTGGCCACGCGGAGCGAAATTTGGTGAACTGGGTGATTCCTGGAGACTGTTGATAGTTCGATTTTCAAACGCGTCGTCGACTTAGGATGTTGGGTGGTTAAATGGGTTGCCGTGGTCATTCGCGACTTGTTGAGGGTCGCGATAGCCACCGGAGGTGGCGGCGGTTCACGTGCACGTGCACGGAGGGGGCGTGGCTGTGTCAGCGTCTTCAGGGATGGGTCGACTTGAGTTAGCACCCGGGTATGATGGTTTTTGTCTCGGGTATTTTGCGTGAGTTTGTCGTGCTGTGTTTTTCGTTACTTGACTGTAAAAAGGTATAAGAGGAAGCGCGAAAGGAAAGGAGCAGGGGGAAGACTCGGGGAAGATATGTGAAAACTCGAAGTGATATTCGAGTAAAACTTGAAAGTTCTAGGTAGATTTCTTTAAATTGCAGTATTATATTTTTAAAGAAAAGGAAAGAAAAAGATTTTCATCAAGTTGTAAATACTGTGAACTTAATAAGTATTTAATAGTTTTAAATTAAAAATTTAATACAGGCTTTAATTATCCCAGTTAATTTTTAACGATGTTTTTAACTTTTAATAAATTATTTCAATTAACTAATGACTCTAGTTAAGCATAAAGATAATTAACAATTAAGGTTGTAGTTAGTAATATAATTAAATTTCAAAATTTAAAGAAGATTTTTCTTAAATGTTAAATAAGTTGAATAATTAATGATGGATAATAAAGTGTCATTAATAAATAAATAATAATTAAAGTTATTAATTAATGGTTAAGGAAAGTAATTAAGACCTAATAATTGATTTCAAAATAATTTATTAATTTAATAATTTGAAAGGGAATAGGAATTAATTTGTAAATTAAGTTAAATTAAAATGGATAATTTATGATTTAAATTAATTAATTGTTTGGGTTAATCAAATAAATAATTAAAGATTTAATTACTTAATTAAGGTTTAAAGATTTATTAATTAAGGAGTAATTACTTGGTTATTGCAAATTTATTTAAAGATGATAATTAAGGATTAATTATTAATGAAAAGTTAATTAATGATTTCATTAATAGATAATTTATTAAATGTTTTGAAATTAATTGATTATTAATTTACTGTGACTAGCGAATTTACTCATAGAAATTAATCTGATTTAAATTAATCAGATAATTAAATTGACCCTATTTATGGATGTTTGGATTATATTGGATGATGAATTGTTTGATATCCCTGACATGTGATGCTTTGTGTTATATCCTGATTCGTATTGTGATCTATAATGTAATTAATTATCTGTGATGTAATTCATTACCTGTGATATGTATATCTGTGATCTTCGAATAAAGACAAGCGTTATAGTTTATATCGCTTATCAGATATATTGTCGTATTTGATCTGTGATGATTGAATGATGTTGCACTATTGTGTTAAACCCTTGGACCACACTATACACACACAAATATGGATTTCACGAGGAAATCGGTTAAGTCACAGATTTTTAAATAAGTTTGAATTTGAATTTTTAATTCAAATATTTTTGGAAATAAATTAAGTTTTAATGTGGAAAACTTTTGAAAAGCTGTTTAAAGAATAAAAGTTATTTTTGAATAACTAATAAAGATTTGGAATTTAAATAATCGGCTTTAGATTGAAATTCAAAAGAAATCTGAAATTGAATTCTATATTCAGTATTTATCATTTAAAAAGGATTTTTACAAGTTATACGGGTTTGAACCATTTTTAAGCGTTGATTTGGAAATTTGAATTAAACCAAAGATTGTAACTTGTATAAATAGAATCGGGGTTTTTCCAAAATAAAACTATTGTTTTTAAGTGATAAAAAGCTTTCATATGAGTAATGAACTTCCAATTAATATTAAAGAGATTTCAAGTTTGAATCGAAAATGATTTTCCAAGTTATGAATGAATCTTTGGAAATAAGTTTTGAAAGCTATGAGATAAATCTTTTATTTAAAGATTTAAATAAATAAATTCAATTGAAACGGAAATCGTTTTGAAATCCGTAATTGAATCTTTGTGACTGAGTAAACTTTGCGAAATAAATCTTTTTGTTTAAAAGATTTGAAATGATAATTGGTTTAAACCATTTGAAAGGAAGTTTGGAATTATTAAGTTGTGACTTAATTGAAATCCCATATCCATATGTTTTAAATGTTGCGCTCACTATTCGGGTTAGCCGGGAAAGGACATTTGTGTCGTATAACCCATTCCGAATATGTGATATGTCGTTATGGATAGCATTTGAAGACCGGTGGTGAAGACCGGGTATTTGCGAGAACGATAGGATGACCTATCGATTGTCTCTGCACTGAGTTGCAACGGTATAGAGACTCCCTAAGTGATGGGAAGTCCAATCGGGATTGTGAATACCCGGATTGCAAGGGCTTCATTGGAAGTGCCTTCGGTTCTGTTCGAGCCCGGAACAGACTTGTATGGATAGTATGTCTGACATTACAAATTGAGATATAAAGCCGATTTCTTTCAAATATATTTCTGTTGGTGGCGGAGAATTTATTCTTTTAGCTTAACACCCTTCTCTGAGACGTACGAGCTCAGAGGTTATGTAGTTGAAGGTTATCAGCGATATATTTCCAATTTGGTAATGTGACATGCTGAGTGTTGCTGTGAAATGATCATTGTGTTGATCATTTGTGATATGATCATTTGTTTGATCTTTTATCTTTGTGATCATTTCTATGATCATTTGTTGACCCAAAGCACAGCTTTTGTATAAAGCGTGGCTTTGTGGACGAGACTTTGTCGAGCCTCACAAACCGGTAATGGTCGAAACAGGAATTGTGCGGCAAGGTTTTCAGGGATAGCGTCCCTAGGGTATGACCATTCCTTATGGAAAAGGGTAGTATCATGGTATGGAGCCCAGATACTTACTCATGTTGAAACACTCATTATTATGGTGTGATGTTGGTTAGAGAGCTCTCGTTTAAAGGTCCCAAAGGATCGGGGGTGGCATATCTGAGGGTTTGTAATATCCCTTGGGAAAAGGGGTCCCGGCCTTGTTTAGCAGAGAACGATTTGGTTCTCGGGGCGTCCTTCCAGAGGCGTTTCCATGTGGCAATGGGAAGTTCCTTGGCCTGACCATTTGTTGGAAAATCCATTCTTCAAATACGAGCCTTGTACGGTTTTAGTTGTATAACCTGCCATGGAATATGGCGGTAACCCGCTATTGAACATGGTAGCTATAGTAGGCATAGTTCGAAATGTCTATGCTGGCTAAGATTTATATCTTTACTTTCGAAATGAATTTTCTCTACACTATGCACTAGTAATAATATCGAATGTTCTTTTTAATGCGTATTAAGCATCTTTGACTATCATAAGGAGAAATCTCCTCCGATTCTGCGTTCGCATTGTGTGTGTGTGCGGGAGGCCTTATGGTAGTCTCATTTCTAAAGCATTGCGATTATAAAAGTTTAAATCTTTGATTGTTTTAAAGATAAACTGTTTTTGTTTGCTCACACCAGTCCCATGACTGATCCAGAGTTTATTGTTTATTTCCTAAACTCTGGGTGCTCAAAATTTTTCTACACGGGCAGTCTAGAGTTTGGTTTTTCAGATAATTAGGTTCAGTAGATCATCTGGAGCTAGTTCAGTTTTCTTTGGATATGGACGAGACTTGTTTAGCTTGGTGCAATCTTGATGGTGGATCGAGCTAGGAGTTTTGGAGCTTTGTCTTTGGAGCTTTTTGGATCAGAGTTGCAGTATTATATTCTGAGAAGACTTATTTCATATTGTATCATGTTCCGCTGTATTCTATGTTGTATATTCTCTGATGTTGATGATTATCATTGTATCAAATTGATGTATCGGATATTGCATTCATGTTATATCAGTGATATCATCTTTTATTTCCGCTGTGTTATTTATCATTTAATGGTGTTACAAGCTCCCGCGAAACGAATTTGATGTTGTTGTTGGACATCGAGTTTGGGTCGTGACATTTATGGTTAGCAATTAATTAATGAAATAATTAAGGGTTAATTACCGTATGGGGTTAAGGGTAATTAATTTGTGAAATTAGTTAAAGATTAATTACTTAAGAGTAATTAAAGGATAAATAGAACGATATTGGAAGTCTTTGATTAATTGTTATTCCTAATATGTGGTTTGTGATGCTATGTGATAAGATATGTTTGATTTAAATTGTGATGATGTGGTTATCTATTGTTGATGAATTAGGTGACATCCTGTATTAAGTTAAGATGAAATTGGTTTCGAAGAGACCGGAGTCGGGTATTAGTAAATACCCGAAACCACTTCGATTCTTTATAAATTGCTATGTGAAATCAATAGGCTGATATGGAATGATTTAAGTGAATTAGACCATTTAATCTAAGTTTTGGCACTTAGAAATTAATGTGTGAAATTTGTGATATCTATAACAACTTGTGAAGTTGTAAAATTGATATAAATTACCCGGGTTTATTTAAGTTGTAAGCTTCTGTCATTCATGTTAGATGGGTTTACTCACGCTGGTTTCCAGCCTGACCCGGGTGTTACTTTGATGTAATGCTCGGGTCAGACCGAGTATTACAGATTTTCAGGTAAGGACGTTCTGGAGCTCAGGAGGCGAGCTGGATAGCAGGACGTATAGAGAGTATCTACTGTGATATTGTAGTATCTGGACATGGTTGTTTTGTCCAATGTTTATGTACTCTGATGTGTTTAAATGTAAATTAACAGCTATAGTTTTCTTCGTATAACTACTATTTTATTTGATATTATATTTTATCCGCTGCGAATGTGAGATTGTGTGTCTCTTTCTGTTCTTCTTCTATCTCTTTCTTCTTTCTCTTTCTTCTTTTTACTAACTATCTGTAAATTTCGGGATCGAAATTTCCGGGTCGTTACATTTGGTATCAGAGCAGAAGGTTAAGCGAGAACCTTGGCTCTGCTGGGGATTACTTATTAAGGATAGGGTAAATGGTACCCTATAATGAGTTGAGTGTATAAATATGAGAGAGCGTACTTGTTATTTTCTTATATAAAGGTTTTTAAAATGATTTCAAAAGTAAATGAATCTTATATAAGAAATAGATTATCTATTATATTAAGGAAATTGGTTGTAGTATTAATTAAACTAAGAGTAATAGTAAGAATTAAGTGGTAATAGAATTACAACCAAATTGAAATTAAATTCAAGTTTGAAATGGATTCAAACTGAAATTAAATCTTGAAATTGGGAAAGGTTTCAGGATAAGGATAATCAATTAATTTATGTAATTAATTAAACTTTATTTAATGAGATTTATAAATGGATAATAATTGGAAATGATAAATTAAGAGGGAGTCACTTAATGAAGTAACAAGAGGTAAGTAATTTAAAGGATAATTACTTAATAAAGGTAATTAAGAAATAAGTTAATTACCGAATGCGATTAATTAATGACATAATTAATTTAAAGAAATAGTAAATAATATTATTTAATGCAATTGAATGAAATGGTCCTATTTCAAACAAGAGTTGTTTGAAAATTTGTTTTGAATTAAAACCAAAGGTGGTTAAAAATTTTAAAGTATAACTTGGTATGTAAAAGAAATTAATATGTATACATGTGGATATACATAATATCAAAGGTGGTTTGAAATAAACCTTAGATGTTGAGTTTTAAATTTGGAATAAGATGTGTAACCCAAAGTGATAAGTTTTTGAACTTAAGAACTGGGAAGATTATTTATGTGAAGTTCAAAATTTGAAATGGAAGGTTCAAATTGGGTAAGATTTACTGGGTTAAGTGAATTGAGCTTAACTTGAGGAAGAGTTAAATAAGTTGGAATGATCAACCTGAATTGAAAATTTGAAGATGAAATTAAGATTTAACTTGGAAAGTTAAATGATTGATTATATTTGAGAATTTGAGTGATCTCAAAATTGGATTGGAGATCCGAAAATTGGAAATGGATGTTTTGAAATAATTGGATGATATCATCCTATTATTATTAATAACCTTTAAATTGTAAATTGGATTTGTTTAAATAAATAAAGAAGTGGATTGTGGTAATATATCCATTGTAGAGATAAATAAAATTTAACTCGAATTTATATAATTCAAAATGGTTTAAATTTGAGATTGAAATTGATTCTGACTTGAATTAATTGGACTTGAGATTGAAGATGAATAAGTTTAAAATTCAAAGGGAAAATTTGAATTAGATTGATTTGAATAATTTCGAATTGTAATAAAAATTGAATAGTTTTAAAATTCAAATGGAATTTGAATTAAGTTTGGGAGGAAATCCAGAATAATTCAACTTGATTTGGAAATGGAATTTGAAATTGGGATTAATTCAAACTGGAGTTGGAATGGATTGGAATTGAAGTGGGTTCAATTGAACGGATATTAGTCCAAAGTGATTGGAATACCTTGGGATTGTAATTAAAGTTGAATATGCTTAAAATCAAATGGAATTTGATTTAAATTTGAAAAGGAGTTGAGAATTAATTCAACTTGAATTGGGAATAAATCAAGTCCAATGGAAATTGAAGTTATTGGAGTTAAGTCAATTTAAATGGAAGTGGAAACTTAAATTGAATTGATGGAATGGAGATTGGGAAATGAGCAGTTTTGACTCTGGACTATTTTTAATATAAATTGTTTTAATATAAACCTATTTTCTAAGCTTTTAATTATATATACAACCTTTCTTTTAAAAGCCAAATTATCTTATACTTGTTTTACAATTATTTTTGAAACTGTTTAACAAATTTCCAACTGTTTTATATACTAATTACTATCTTACTATTATTTTGCAATTATCTAAAATTTCTATAATTATTTTAACTATTTTCTAACTATTTTACACCTATTTTACAAACTAGTAATTGTTTTCCAACTACTTATCTATTTTCATAATTTTCAAGCTATTTTCTAAATAAACTGGTCGGAGTTCAAACTGTTATTGGTTAAATACCCAATCAAGATAAGAATAGAGGTGATAATCAAAATGGATTGAAGCAATTGTGAATAAGTGAATAAAAATTAAAGGAAATGTGAATAGAAAGAGAAATTGATTTGGCTAATAACCAATAAAGATAAATACGTAGGGTGTGCGTATGTTATTCTATTCGCATAGTGATTTGATCCAGATTCGAGCACAGAATTTCGCGATAAATATATCGATCCGAGTGGGATTTTTCACTCGATTTTCGACGGCGAACCTGGATATGGATTGTTGATTAGTTCTGGATATTCTCTATCATAGTTATGACTATGCAAGGAGAATGACGGTTTCTGATCAAGAAACTAGATCTGAGTCCGCACTAGGAAGTCGGGTGGACAATACTAGTTCGGAAATGAAATTGTGTGATCGAGTGAGCGATCAGATTGGTGTAGCGTACGGATGATATGTGTACATCGTACGGATTTGAATAAAATTGATACTGGGAATTTGTGGATAAGAAATGTGAAATGGTTTTTTTTGAAATGAAAAATATATTTTGTGAAATATAGGATGAAGTAAAGTGGAAATTGGATATTTCTATGGTTGAAATTTTGTTTATGAAAGTAAGTGATATGGTAAGTGGTTTTGTAAGGAGTAATCAAATTTAAATATTTGATTTTGAATAAACAAAGTTAAATATCTTTGTTTTATAAAATGAAACTTTCCTTGTTGAATTTTTTGCCAGAAGAAAAGGATTTTGAAGGTGTTTTGAAAGTATAAAAGGAGTTTTATACAAGTTTGAAATGATCCAAAGTTTTAAAAGATTATATATATCTGTATATATATATGTGTAAAGGATCATATGAGGATTTTGGAAAATGGTTTTGGGAAACTATGGATTTGGAAAGGCTTTTGATTTTTTTGTAAAATCAATATTAAATTTGGAAAGCCTAATTTGAGAATTATCGATTTTGGAATAATCGATTTTGTGTAAAGGAGCTTTGTATGAGATCATACTAGGTGTATGATTTAAAAGATACTATATATATAGTATAAAATGTTTTGATGATGGCTCTGGGGAAAAAGGCGCTCCCTTGGAATGGACTTCTCAGGAGTACCACCGGGTGGTGCTGCCTTGAGCCCTAAGGGGGGTTTCTAAAGTTGATCCTGTGAGGAGTCCAGACAAAACTAGTTCCTGGGGATTATGAGTAGAGTATACCATAGCGAAAGTCGTGTATGCCGCTTAGAGCCAACAGTCTGCGTTTGATTTTATATTGGTAGACTACGACCTATGGTATAACATAGCGAAAGTCGTGTGTGCCGCTGAGAGCCAACAGTCTGCGTGTGATTTTATATCGGCAGACTGCGGCCTATGTAGGAGTGGAGAGGTTTCATTTCGACAGCGAAAATCAAAGGCCGCTGAGAGCCTGCAGTTACATGGACTTTTGCTGCGACGGCAACGTACCCCTGGATGTAACTATGATCTGTTGTGTGGGTTCCATGGCGTAATCGTGAGGCCGCGGAGAGCCTGCAGTTACATGGACTTTTGCTGCGATGGCAACGTAACCCTGGAATGTAACTGTGACCATGGATGGGGGTGATGATTTCCAAAGCATTCTCACCAAAGATATTTCCTCTATTTTCAAAATGTTTTCTATATTTTCAATAAAATTATTTTCTAAGTATTTTCACTGGGTGTTGAAAACGGGTCTGCTAAGTACTTATAGTTTTTCAGTCGTACGCCTGATCAACGTATGACCGAATTTCTGTGAGAACAAGGATGGACTGGTTGAAACATCGAGTTATAAAAAGTATTTTCATAAAAACTATTTTATAAAATTATGTAAATTTTAAAAGTGTTTTAAAAAAAATGAAAATGATGATCAAAGAATAATTTTTCTGATAAATGGTATTTTTATAAAAAATTATGGTTTCATTTCTTTTCGAGGACGAAAAGATTCTAAGGGGGGAGGAATGTAATAACCCGGATTTCTGGATATATGTAATTGATAATATAATTGAATTAATTAATAGAAATATGGAATTGTAAATTGAATAATTTAATCTGATAGTAAATATTTATTTGAAATCTCCTAATATAATTATATAGTGGGAAAACTTATATTGTTCAAACAAATTAGATATGTGTTTGTTTAAAAATAGATATATAAGATTTTAAAATAAATTTGAATTTGAGATTGGAATCCAAAGATAAATATCTTAAAGTAAATTGGATTTTAGGGTTTAATTTGAATTTGAATTTGAATTTAAAGTTTTGAAATTCAAAGGATGGATATTTTGAGATATTTTAATTCAAAGATATATGAATAAGCTTTTATTACATTTTCTTTACATAAGAAATTCACATATATTATATAAGGATAAACAAATTAAGTAAAAACTTTATTAACATTTAAAATAAAAAGAAAATAATACAAAGACAAGTGTTATTATATTAAAACATTAATACAACATATGTTAACATGTGTTAAGTGATGGAGTGTGGTAGATACAAGTGTCACTCCCTGTATTTTTTTTTCTTTTTCTAAATTTTTATAAAATCTTAAATTAGAATATATGAATGTTTCTTATTCTCTTTCAATTCTTTTATCACATACAAAACAAAAGAAGAAAGATCTGTAAAACACAAAACCTGAAGCATAATCAACTTAGTTCTAGTACAAATTCTAGTTCAAAGACCTATAAACATTTCATAACAGAAGATACATCAAGAAAACTTGAGTAATCAAAGGCAAAGAAACTCAACAACCATTCTCTGTTTTCAACACAGGTGAGTAACTATAAAACTTCTGTTATACCTTAAGTTGCATGTAATGATCTTTGGAATATAAGGTGATCTATGATGTGCATGTGTTTTGAAAAAGATTATAAGTATATATGACTGTCAATAATCATATACATTACGGGAACAATAGTCTGAAATCAAAAAGATGGTCTTGTTTTCAAAACACTTCAGGATAGCTCTGTTTTATAATTAACCTGTGAGCAAACTCTATTTGAAGTTGGTTACAATTAAGTAATAACTTTGATTCATAAAGATAAAATGTTTACTACAATATCTGGAATGTGCATGTATGTTTAAAAGCATGATATGCCTGTAAGTTGACTGTATATGAATATATATATATATATATATATATATAGACACACACTCTGCCAAATGTTTACAAACTCTGGAAATTAAAATGAAATCCAATATCTCGTTTTCCAATCAATGTTAGATTTTAGTTTGTAACTAAAGATAATTGTAAATTGTGTAACATCATAAAAAAAATATTACTTAAGCTTAGACAACTCTGTATATCTCTGGGAAGTTATAAACAGATGAACAATCTTTAAATTGTGAAATTTTCAAATACATTGATTTGAAGTTTCAGGATTGTGAAACAAAACTTCATACAAAATCACGAATTTTAAACCAAGAATTACAATTTTTAATACTATATTCAGAGAGTAGTTGTCTTTTGACTGTGATATGAGATTTTGGACTTCCTTATTGCCACAAGTGGTTTGAGTTGACGAGATTGTTCCTGAAGGTGGAAGTGTGATCGGAGAGTAGTGAAAAATTATCTGATGGTGATGCAATTCGCTGTGGTGGCAGCGGTGATGGATTCTAGTCAGTAACCCTAGCTTTTACCAGGTTTTATGTTTTGATTGGTTTGGATCTTTTGGTTGATTGAGTTCTGTCGAACTCTGGGAGATGGAGGTAGGGGGTTGGAGAAGTCTTCGTCGGAGTTTCGAAGGTAACTGTGGTCGGAGCTTCAGGTGGGAGGTGTTGATAGGTTTGGGTATAAAGTTCTGTGCCTATTCCAGGTTTGAGACTTTTGACATGAGTTTGATTTTGATCATTGATTGATGGGGTTGGTGTATGGATGGCCTGATGGAATGATCGGCGACTATGGGGAGGTCGCAATGATGATCAGCGATGGATGGCGTCGCTGTACATGTGCACAGAGGGTGGTTTTGCAGGTGAATGTTTGGATGGTTTCAAGGTTCAGTGGCCTGGGATTGTCTCGAGTAAATTGAGAATTAGCTCGAAGCACATGAGCTTTGGACTCGAAGTCAGGTCAGGGTAGGCTCGGGTTAAAATAGTTTACAGGTTTTAACGAAACAGAAACCTGTTTCTGTTCTTAAAAGTAGAAGTAATAAGCTTAAATGTAAACTAGAATCTGAACTGAGTTTAAAAATCTAAATTTAAATATGAATTCAATTATTTTAAATTATGGTTTTTGAAATAATCTGAAATTTGTAAATTCTGGTTTGGATTTAAATAAAATAGAAAGCCTGTTTTCTGGTTTTAAAATTAAAAGAAAGTATAAAATGCAAACATGAATTTAAACTGAGTTTTGATAATCTGATATTGAATATGAATTCAAATTTATTTGAAACTGAGATTTGGAAATATTTAAGTTTTTAAATTTTAAGTTGGGTTTAAAATTTATAAGTATGAAAGCATATATGTATTTTGAAATTGAATTGGAAGTTTAGAGTTTTAAATTAGAAATTTAAAATGAGTTTAAGTCTGGGTTTTTAAATCTGGAATTAAATTTGAACTTCAGTTTTAAATAAAATAAGTTTAAATTTAAATCATTTAATTTTATTGGAAGGTTAAATGATTTGAAGATTTATGCAAGCAAAACTTTCAAGGATTTAAGTTTAAATATGTAATAAAGGTTCAAGCTTTATTTCAATTTGAAAATTTAAAAGTAATTTTTAAATTGAATTTGTATTTAAGATAACCTGGAATGTTTAGGTGTGTTTTAAAATTGATTTGAATTTAAATTGAATTGGGATTTAAATTCTTCAAAACTTATTTTATAAAGTGGATGTCCTTTTAACATATGAGATAAGGGTTTTGAATTGTTTTTAAAACCTTGTTTGAGATAAAATTTGTATTCATTTTAAAATCTCAAATTTTAGAATGAAGTTTAAGTGGAATTTAAAGTAAATTTAAAAACATTTTGTTTTTAAATGCTTAATTAAGTAAGAAATGTTTATCTAAAAGATAAATAAAATTTAATGATTGGATTTATTAAATTATTAAGGTAATTAAGATGAATAATTAATTATTTAATTAATTAATAATGTGGATGATTAATTAAGTAATTAATAATTTTTTTAAATTTGATTAATTAAGATTTGTGATTAATTAATTAAGGTTAATTAATCTATAATTAAGGATTATTAATTAAATATTAATTAATGATTAAGATTATTTAATCAAGTGATTAAGGATTAATTAAGATTGTAATTAACACTTAATTAATTAATAATTAGAGATTAATTAGTTGGTAGTTAAAGATTTATTTAACGTGTAACTAATAATGATTAATATAGGATTTATTTCTTAATTAAGTAATTAAGAATGTTGGATGTAATTAATTGAATAGGTGCTTTATTAATGGAAGTGATTTGGGTTAAATTACCTTTATAATTAATCACGGGATTAATTAGAGATAATAAATTAAGGAGTAATTAATTTATTTGACGAAGTAAGTAAGGGTAGTTAATTACTGATGTTATTAATCGAGGGGGATTAACATTTATGGTTAGCAATTAATTAATGAAATAATTAAGGGTTAATTACCGTATGGGGATAAGGGTAATTAATTTGTGAAATTAGTTAAAGATTAATTACTTAAGAGTAATTAAAGGATAAATAGAACGATATTGGAAGTCTTTGATTAATTGTTATTCCTAATATGTGGTTTGTGATGCTATGTGACAAGATATGTTTGATTTAAATTGTGATGATGTGGTTATCTATTGTTGATGAATTAGGTGACATCCTGTATTAAAAATTGAGTTGTATTTCACTTGAATAATTTAAGTTAAGATGAAATTGGTTTCGAAGAGACCGAAGTCGGGTATTAGTAAATACCCGAAACCACTTCGATTCTTTATAAATTGCTATGTGAAATCAATAGGCTGATATGGAATGATTTAAGTGAATTGGACCATTTAATCTAAGTTTTGGCACTTAGAAATCAGTGTGTGAAATTTGTGATATCTATAACAACTTGTGAAGTTGTAAAATTGATATAAATTACCCGGGTTTATTTAAGTTGTAAGCTTCTGTCATTCATGTTAGATGGGTTTACTCACGCTGGTTTCCAGCCTGACCCGGGTGTTAGTTTGATGTAATGCTCGGGTCAGACCGAGTATTACAGATTTTTAGGTAAGGACGTTCTACAGCTCAGGAGGCGAGCTGGATGGCAGGGATGTATAAAGAGTATCCACTGTGATATTGTAGTATCTGGACATGATTGTTTTGTCCAATGTTTATGTACTCTGATGTGTTTAAATGTAAATTAACAGCTGCAGTTTTCTTTGTATAACTGCTATTTTATTTGATATTTTATTTTATCCGCTGCGAATGTGAGATTGTGTGTCTCTTTCTGTTCTTCTTCTATCTCTTTCTTCTTTTTACTAACTATCTGGAAATTTCAGGATCGAAATTTCCAGGTCGTTACACTTTGAAACCTTTCCATAATTATTCGTGTTATTTCTAACCTATACTGCTATGCCATCAATAGGTTCAAAAACCTGAAATATTCAAGCTACTATTCTCTGTATTATTATTTACGGGAGTATTCCTCCTATTTGCTGGCCGGTTATTACACACTTCCTAACAACATAACCTGATTGAATTAAATGTCATTTCTATTTTATCCATCCCTTTAAAAGAGAATTTAAAAAAATCTTTTCAACTCCTTAAAATAGGAAAAATCATCGAGCTATACATATGTCTGCTTTTACCTTGTTGCCAAAATGTAAAACTATTTTTGGCCCAAATTTTTTTTTAAACCAGAATCAAACTCTTATTTTATAATATATTTAAGAATTTAAAAACTTTATTTTAAACTAAAGCTTTTCCACACAACCATATTCATTGGTGTATATATTTCTTATAAAAATAAATTTCCAGAACTCTCTTACTTTCCAAACAATAGTTTCCAAATGGACCTTTGGAAAAACATTATATATTTATATATATTTTTCTCATTTGAAAAAATTATATAAATTTCTCATGGTATTCACACATGGGGTCGGACTAAGAAATGGGATTTTCTTTTCTTCAACAGAAATGTGGTTCATCATCTTGTGGTGATTTATGAACATTCTCTTGCGTGAACTTGCCTTCGAATGTCGGCGACATATAAATTCTTAATTCCTGCTTTTCTGTATAAAATGTGCATTTTCAATCGACAATCCATCGAAATCCATAATGATAAGGTAGCTAAGTCTCAACAATCAAATATAATAATATCCAGCCTCCAAGATCTTTCCACATTTCGTGCTCATGCTCTTAAAAGTTAACGCCTAACATACAGTCAATGCTCCATGGGGTAATCAGGGTAGGCACTTAACCTTTAACTCTATAAAACTTTCCAACTCATAATCGCCTTACCCATCCTTTCGGAATAGGTAGCAACTATTCAGTGGTCAGAATTTATAGAGATCGACGTAGATTTGGATTGAAATATATGAATACGTAGTTTAATTATATAATAATCCCTATGGTCGACTAATCTAGGCTCCGATACCAAATGTAATAACTTGCACCTTAATGGATAGAATTCCAAACAAAAATTAATACCCATGTCCATTAAAGTACGAACCTTTGGTTTTGGTAACCTGTAATAAATATGAGCATGTCAGATTTCAATCAAACTAAACTCACAGTGGATTAAAAAAAATATAGGATATAAACACTAACTGAGGCTATTGCCTCGGAATCAATGATATCCCTTGGACATTTAATCACCTTATCAGTATCGAGCATGAATAAGAAGACTTCTCTATCAACAATTTTGTCTTGCTCTAGTGATCTGTTACTCTAAATCTATCATATGGGTTGTAATGAGAAGGGGGTCAGAATAACGTTATAGTGATGAAAAATTTGCATACTTAATCCATAATACAAATTATGCTGATTGATTTCCACTAAAATGTTATGTCTTATTACTTATGGTTAATCCGTTTATATGCATACGATATGTCTACTTAACCTTCTCCAAGGTATATAATATAACATATGTCTATTGTGTGTTTGCTACCAAAAACCTAGCCACTTAATACTTCTTGAATAGAGAGGAGGTAGACCTAATTGACATTAAATAACTCAGTGCTCAAAGTAGCGCTTCATATCTTCAACGTGGTCTATCAGTCCTAACTATAGAGACCAATGACTTATATATACGGATTTAAAATATATAATTGTCACATCTATCGTTAATAATGTCCTAACCATGTGAGTGATAGTATCCAAGCCACTTAATACCTTCTTAATGGAATTAGATACACTCTAATCATTTAATACCCTATTTAAGGAAGGTCCCCATCATTGAATACCGAATCCCAAGGCAGACTCCTCATTGTTACCAATCTAGCTGATATCGTAGAAAATTTCTTCGGCCACTTAATACTTCCGATTAAAACAGACCATTCCAAGATATCATTTACCATGCCTAACCACTAACCCTGACCATTTAATACTTCCTAAGTAGTGTAACAACCCGCATATTTGTCAATTTTAATATTTACATATTTTATTTAAATATTTTATCGGTACTCGGAATTTAGTCCAAAAAGCTACTTTTTGCATACTGTTGAATTAGGACTCGGGACCACTCCCATTAAGTTAAAATGTCGTTTGCGACCTTTTTGAGTATAAGCTTTGATATGTTTGGAGAAAGTTGAATTTTGCTACTTTTTACTTAGGGCTATGGTTTGGGCTGAGCCACTTATGTATTCAGTCCCAACCCCTTCTCCTCTTCATCTCTTCATTCCTCATATACTCAAGCTTTTATATTAATGGAGAGTGGAAGAGGAAATTAAAACTCCAAGCCCTAGTTTTCTTTTGCAAATCAAGTTCTAGCTCCAAACTAATAGAAGAACCCATTGGTAAGCTTCTCTTCTTCTTCTCCAACTCATTCTCTTATCATTTCAGAAATTCCTAAACCTAACTTTGGGAATGTTCTTCTTTTAAAGCTTAGAATCAAGCTTCTTGAGTTGAATTTGAAGGGTGGTTGATTCTCCTTTTGCTTGCAAGCTTCTTCTTCATTTGTGTGATTTCAAAGGTGAGATTTTTATCTCACATCTTAATCTATAATTATCTTCGATTGTTAGGTATGAATTCCTAACTCTTATTATTGTGCAATTGATTTTGGTTTGGATTGATTTGGTGTATATTCCAATTTTTGGTGTTTTGGTCTAATTTATGAAAATCCTATTATGGATATTTGGACATTTATATTTGAGGTGTATCGAAGAGCCGTTTAGGCTAGGTTGTCGTTCGACGTAATTCCTTAGTCATCGCCATTTGCTCGTTCGATCGTTTCCGATATTCGTTTGGCCATTTTTGGCCTAGGTTCAGGGAATGCCCTGAACCCCAGATTCAGACGTCTGAAACGTAATATTCAGACGTCTGAATATTGTTCTGGGAAGATTTCTATTCCCAGATTCAGACGTCTGAATATATGGTTTCAGACGTCTGAATTGGTTCATTTGGAACCAGAAAGGAAATAGGCTAAAAAGTGCCTATTTCAGACGTCTGAAAAACTTGATTCAGACGTCTGAACTGTGTTATGGAAATCTTCATATTTCCAGATTCAGACGTCTGAACCACTTGTTTCAGACGTCTAAAATTGCAGTGTTTTGCCTATTTGCCTATTCGCTTGAAAATTCCAATTTAAATCGATTCGTGATGATCCTATTTGTTGTTATCATTTATTATGCCTTTGATGACTCCTTTTAGGGATTTTTGAATATCCATTTCGATGGATTCTTTATCGGTTTCTTTGGATTTTATTCACATCTTCGTATGTGAATTTTAGTGATTGATTGTTCCTACAATCTTCTTTGTGATTTGTCACTTTAAAAACATAAAGGTTTTCTATACTAGTAGTAAATATCAAAACCCTTTCTTCAAATGATTCAAACACTATTTTAGTACAAAGCTCGCTTCTTAAACAATTTTCCAATCTATTAGTATATACAAACCTTTACCTCACTCGTATGAGAAATCTAATTAAACGACTTAGTAAAACGAGTGGTATGAAACGCTAGCGTTTACTTCGTCGGTTAATTCTTGGACTTGTTCGATTGAATCTCTTGTGACAATTTTATAGTGGAGATCAACGGTTTGTTCGTAAATATTTAAGTTAAGCAAGTGGTTATGGGACATGAAGCTAAACTCATATATTTACTATCTCAGTGTAATTGACACTTCTCGTTGATCATGACGATCATCTTTGTGATTTAGACTAGCAATGTGCGATGTCTCTTTGTCTGCGAGGGAGACTAAACCCCTTTTTGTGGAGTTTCGACTCAAATTGGTGGGGTAGCAACCCATGGTCTTCGGGCCGTTTGTGGAGCTTCGGCTCAATTTGTGATGGTTAGCAACCATGGAATTAGCGTTCCGTTTGTGATACACGTGTTGGTGGGCTTTATGCTCCCGTTTGTGATAGGCCTCCCCCCCTTTGTGATTTCTGGATTTCTTGAGATGATTTCTAGAATTTGTGCTTCACCAATTTTCGTGATTTCTATTGATATGCCTTATCGATATTTGTGCATTGGTGAATTTGTGCGTCATTGACTTTTGTGATTTCTGGATTTCGTGTATTTAATTCTAGAATTTGTGTGTCATTGACTTTTGTGATTGACATTGATATTATCGTCAATATTTATGGTTTGGTGAACGAAATAAGGAGTATGACGTTTCTTTGATTCTTGTGTAGATTTGGTGGCATTGATTAATCTCTTGATGATTTTCAACTAATTATATATATCACAGCTTGGCATTGTGATTATTATGTGTTTAGTCATATCTCTTATTCTATATCGTTTCATCTGATATTTATAGTTAGACTGATCCATTTATTATTTTCTTATTAAATAATACTCGGGTCAGACCTAGATGTTACAGGTGCTTCTGCTTGACTTCTCTCTTGGGATTGATTTCTCTGACTTTTGGCTTACTACTTAGATTAGTAGTTTATTTTGGTGTATACATTTGAGATATAGACTCCATGATGTATACTTATTCTTTTGTGTAGTTCTTGTAACTATCCTCTTGTGATAGTGTGGGTCTTGCTTGACCACTACTCTGATGAACACTTTTATGTGTTATATATATTCTTATCTATTTCCGCCTTTGTGATATGAATTATCTGTGGCTGATTTGTGTTATGTTTATTTCTATATTTGTTTCCGAAGACATTATAGCTAATGTGTAGTAGCTTTGAGTTTGTGTCGGTATGTCGGATTTCCTCTTGAAATAAAATGCATGTTATACTATCTGACATATCGGTGCTCGCGCAAAGCAATTACACAGATGGTCGCTCCTCAACAGCCTTATTCTCCGTGCTAGTTGACAGCATTACTCCGTGGTGTTCTTGCCTAGCGTGGGTATAGAGGTGGGGCTTCACAGCTTGGTATCAAAGCCAAACTTCGGAACAATAAGGAATAATATAACAAGGATCATTGTCCTAAGTCTACCTTAGGAGTCGTGCTTTAGGATTTTATTCGGGTCTACGTACCGTCCTATCCTATTTTCTTTTATGATTCCTTGTTTTATCTATCAAGAATTGCTTGATATTGAATTTGGTGAATAACCTTTTTCTTCTTCTTCTTTCTTTCAAATGAAGAGAAATGTCTAGACCAGGCCGCCCCAGAGCCGTACCATCTAGTACCCTACCCCAGGATGGAGTTTTTATGACTGCTCAACAGCTTCTTGATTTAGTGACGAATGCTCAAGCAGATGGAGCAAACCCGGAACCTACTCACCCAAAGTCGAGATTTACACGCTTGTGCAGCGATTACACTAATTTGGGTGGGGAGCCATTCAAAGGTACCGAAACTGTTATTGAAGTACAGGCTTGGCTAAGGTCATGCGATCGAATCTTTTCTCGCATGAATATTATTCACCTTCACCGAGTTCAGGTGGCCTCTAGTATGCTCCGAGAAAGAGCATTGGACTGGTACGAGCTTCTTATTTCTGAGATTAATGAAGCAGATCTCACCTGGGGGCAATTCCGAGAACTTTTCGAGTTGAAATTTGTACCAGAAGCAGAGAAAGTGACATTGGCTCGACGATTTATAGACCTTGTTCAAGGTGAGTCCTCCGTGACTGATTACGTCGCCTCCTTCGAGTCGCTTTCCAAATATGGGGTTGAATACATCAACACCCCTTTAAGAAGAACCAGAGGTTCGTCTATGGCTTAAACAAAAATCTCAAGAAGCCATTACTTCTAAAATTAGAAGTTTCTTTCGACCAACTCGTTGATATCGTTCTTCGTCTTGAAGAGGCGGATAGGGAGAATGATGTTGAAGTGGTGGGTTCCAAACCAAGCTTCAACAACAACAAGAAGAGACCAAACAAATTCAAAGGCCCCTATCCTAATAAGAAAGGGAAGCAAACAACCCCCGTGGCAAAGACTTCTTCCTTTAGTCATGGGGAATGCTATAATTGTGGTTCGAAGGACCATTACGCGAACAAGTGTCCAAAGTCTCTCTCTTGTCGCTACTGCAAAGGTCCCGGTCATGTTATATCCTCATGCCCCAAGCTTCAGGGCAGGAGAGAGGGAAAGCTTAATGTTGCTCAAGCCCCTGACAACACATCTCGTGGCCAAGGTATTTCTCATTCTATTCTGGATGGAATTATTTTATTTCGTGATCATCCTATTCGAGTTCTTTTTGATACGGGTGCGTCCCATTCTTTTATATCAAAAGAACTTATTGATACTTTTTCTTTGGATGTTTTGTGTTTAATGACTTCTTTGAGAATTGCGAATCCGGTTGGTGGATCCGCGACAATCAGTTTATTGTGTAAAGATGTCGAGATTATTTTGTGTGATTTTTCTTTCCGAGCCGATTTGCATGTCATGCGTTATTTAGGCTTTGGAGTGATTTTGGGAATGGATTGGCTTAACCGTTATGAAGCTTATATCCAATGTCCTGAGCGGACTATTCATCTTCGACATCCTCAATCTGTTAAGAAGATTTCTATTAATCTTAAAGATTCAGATTCCAGCTTGGTTGCATCTTTATATTCTTTAAATCCTCGTGATGACGATGATGATGATGAGGGTGATATTATCTCTCTTATTCACGTCGTTTGTGAATTTTCCGACATATTCGAGCCCGTTTTAGGATTACCACCTAAGCGAGCAATTGAGTTCAGAATTAATCTTATTCCTGGAGCTCAACCTATTACTCGTCCTCCTTATCGCATGTCCAATAAGGAGAACGAAGAGATGCGCAAACAACTATCCGAGTTGGAGATGAAGCAATTTATTCGCTCTAGTTCCTCGCCTTGGGGAGCTTCGGCTATTTTCGTGAAGAAATCCGACGGTACGCTTAGGCTTTGCGTTGACTATAGCAAGCTTAACGATCTTACTATTAAAAATAAATATCCTCTACCTCGGATTGATGATCTATTCGATCAGCTTAGTGGTGCTAGAGTCTTTTCACAATTGGACTTGGCTACCGGTTTTCATCAGCTTCGTATCGCAGAAGATAGCATTCCATTGACCTCGTTCCGTACTCGTTATGGATCTTATGAATGGCTTGTCATGCCATTTGGTTTGACGAATGCTCCGGCGTATTTTGTTGACCTTATGAATCGGGTTTTCAAAGATTTTCTCGACCGATTTGTTCTCATCTTTATCGATGATATTCTTGTGTATTCTAAAACCGAGGAGGAGCATGGAAAACATCTTCGGATTGTGTTGGAAACTCTTAGGAGTAATCAATTAAAGGCAAAAATTTCTAAATGCCACTTTTGGCAATCTCGTGTGAAGTTTCTCGGTCATATTATTTCTGAATCCGGAATTTCCGTGGATCCTTCAAAGATTGAAGCGATTCAAGATTGGAAGAGACCGGAGAGTGTGACAGAGATTCGTAGTTTTCTCGGATTGGCGGGCTATTACCGTCGTTTTGTCAAAGACTTTTCTAAGATTGTCGTGCCTCTCACTAGCTTGACGAAGAAAGGTGTTAAATACATTTGGTCGGACAAATGTGAAGCTTCTTTTCAGAAATTAAAAGAACTTCTTTCTGATGCTCCTATTTCGTTATTCCCGAGGGGAATCAAGATTTCGTTGTTTATACCGATGCTAGTTGCGTTGGTTTGGGTGCCGTTCTTATGCAAAGAGAACGTGTTATTGCTTATGCTTCTAGGCAATTGAAGCCTGCTGAGACTAGATATGCCACTCATGATTTAGAGCTCGCGGCTATTGTTTTCGCCCTTCGTATTTGGCATCATTATCTTTTAGGAGAGAAATTTGTTCTTTATACCGATCATAAGTGCTTGAAGTATTTATTCTCCCAAAAGGAACTTAATTTGCGTCAACAACGTTGGCTCGAATTTCTTGCACAATATGATCTTGATATCCTTTATACTCCCGGAAAGGGAAATCGCGTTGCTGATGCACTTAGTCGAAAGCAACAAGCGATTGTTTCTTTGATGATATCCGAATGGAACGATCTCGAGCTTTTATCCACTTGTGAAATTCGAGACTGTGTTACCGATTTATGTTCATCTCTTGTTTTATGTAGCCTTGAGGCTCATCCTTCTCTTTTAGACCGCATCCTTGAAGCTCAAGGGTTGGATCCTGAATTGGCTCTTCTTGGCCAAAATATTAAAGATAAAATTGATATTGAAGGTTTGAAAGACTTTGATATCGATTCTCGTGGCGGCATTCGGAGATTTGGTAGACTTATCGTGCCAAATATCAGTGATCTTCGTAAAGATGTTTTAGAAGATTCTCATCGTTCTAAATTTACCATTCATCCCGGAAGTAGTCAAATGTACGCAGATATGAAGCGACTATATTATTGGGAGGGAATGAAACTTGACATCGCTAACTTCGTTAAGCGTTGCATGACGTGCCAACTCGTTAAGGCCGAACATCAAAGGCCCGGTGGGTTATTGCAACCTTTAGAAATTCCAATTTGGAAGTGGGACCAGATTTCCATGGATTTTATAGATGGCCTTCCCCGTTCTCGATCGGGTCATGATAGCTTATGGGTGATTGTTGATAGACTTACTAAATCCCCCCATTTTATTCCCGTTCAGTCTAACCGAACCGTTCCTCTTTTGGCCAAACTCTTTGTTAAAGAGATTGTTAAATTGCATGGAGTTCCTACTTCTATTGTTAGTGATCGTGATCCGTTTTTTACTAGTGGGTTTTGGAAGAGTCTTCAAAAAGCTTTGGGAACGAAGCTCAATTTTAGCACCGCTTATCATCCTCAGTCCGATGGACAAACCGAGCGTGTGAATCAAACACTTGAAGATCTTCTTCGTGCTTGTGTGCTTGATTTTGGGGGAAATTGGGAAGATCATATTTCCCTTGTTGAATTCTCCTATAATAATAGCTTCCAATCTAGTATTGGTATGGCACCTTTTGAGGCACTCTACGGAAGGCCATGCCGATCTCCTTCTTGTTGGCTTGAGACCGGTGAGAGGCTGGTTTTAGGTCCCGATTTTATTCGTGATTCCACAGAAAAGATTGATCTTATTCGTCATAGGATGAAAGAAGCCCAGAGTAGACAAAAATCCTATGCCGATAATCGAAGAAGGAAATTAGAATTTTCCGTTGGAGATTCTGTTTTTGTTCGTGTTTCACCAATGAAGGGTGTTGTACGTTTCAGTCGATCGGGAAAATTGGCGCCTCGATATATTGGGCCATTTCCTATCACTGAACGTATTGGTTCCATGGCTTATCGCCTTTTATTACCGGCTCGATTTTCTGCTACCCATGACGTGTTTCACGTTTCTCAGCTTCGGAAATGTCTTTGAGATTCCGATTCTACTCTTAAGCCCGGTGTTGTGGAAGAGATTGAAGTTTCGCCTAATTTAACTTATGAGCAGCATCCTATTCGAATTGTTGCTTCGGAGGTCAAACGCCTTCGAAATAAAGATGTCCCACTTGTTAAAGTCCAATGGTCTTCAAATCCTAAGGATTGTTCTTGGGAATCTAAAGAGTTCATCGAGCGAACACATCCGGACTTGCTTTCTCGTGTTCTTTGAGGTGAACCTTTTATTTCAAATTTCTTTTGTATTGAATATGCTTTTATGGTTGTTACTATGTATCTTCTTTTTAAATATTGCGAGGACGCAATTTCTTTAAGGAGGGGAGTCTGTAACAACCCGCATATTTTTCGATTTTAATATTTACATATTTTATTTAAATATTTTATCGGTACACGGAATTTAGTCCGAAAAGCTACTTTTTGCATACGGTTGAATCAGGACACGGGACCACTCCCATTGAGTTTAAAATGCCGTTTGCGACCTTTTTGAGTATAAGCTTCGATATGTTTGGAGAAAGTTGAATTTTGCTACTTTTTACTTAGGGCTTTGGTTTGGGCTGAGCCACTTATGTATTCAGTCCCAACCCCTTCTCCTCTTCATCTCTTCATTCCTCATATACTCAAGCTTTTATATTAATGGAGAGTGGAAGAGGAAATTAAAACTCCAAGTCCTAGTTTTCTTTTGCAAATCAAGTTCTAGCTCCAAACTAATAGAAGAACCCATTGGTAAGCTTCTCTTCTTCTTCTCCAACTCATTCTCTTATCATTTCAGAAATTCCTAAACCTAACTTTGGGAATGTTCTTCTTTTAAAGCTTAGAATCAAGCTTCTTGAGTTGAATTTGAAGAGTGGTTGATTCTCCTTTTGCTTGCAAGCTTCTTCTTCATTTGTGTGATTTCAAAGGTGAGACTTTTATCTCACATCTTAATCTACAATTATCTTCGATTGTTAGGTATGAATTCCTAACACTTATTCTTGTGCAATTTATTTTGATTTGGATTGATTTGGTGTATATTCTAATTTTTGGTGTTTTGGTCTAATTTATGAAAATCCTATTATGGATATTTGGACATTTATATTTGAGGCGTATCGAAGAGCCGTTTAGGCTGGGTTGTCGTTCGACGTAATTCCTTAGTCATCGCCATTTGCTCGTTCGATCGTTTTCGATATTCGTTTGGCCATTTTTGGCCTAGGTTCAGGGAATGCCCTGAACCCCAGATTCAGACGTCTGAAACGTAATATTCAGACGTCTGAAGATTGTTCTGGGAAGATTTCTATTCCCAGATTCAGACGTCTGAATATATGGTTTCAGACGTCTGAATTGTTTCATTTGGAACCAGAAAGGAAATAGGCTAAAAAGTTCCTATTTCAGACGTCTGAAACACTTGATTCAGACGTCTGAACTGTGTTCTGGAAATCTTTATATTTCCAGATTCAGACGTCTGAACCACTTGTTTCAGACGTCTGAAATTGCAGTGTTTTGCCTATTTGCCTATTCGCTTGAAAATTCCAATTTAAATCGATTCGTGATGATCCTATTTGTTGTTATCATTTATTATGCCTTTGATGACTCCTTTTAGGGATTTTTGAATATCCATTTCGATGGATTCTTTATCGGTTTCTTTGGATTTTATTCACATCTTCGTATGTGAATTTTAGTGATTGATTGTTCCTACAATCTTCTTTGTGATTTGTCACTTTAAAAACATAACGGTTTTCTATACTAGTAGTAAATATCAAAACTCTTTCTTCAAATGATTCAAACACTATTTTAGTACAAAGCTCGTTTCTTAAACCATTTTCCAATCTATTAGTATATACAAACCTTTACCTCACTCGTATGAGAAATCTAATTAAACGACTTAGTAAAACGAGTGGTATGAAAGGCTTGCGTTTACTTCGTCGGTTAATTCTTAGACTTGTTCGATTGAATCTCTTGTGACAATTTTATAGTGGAGATCTACAGTTTGTTCGTAAATATTTAAGTTAAGCAAGTGGTTATGGGACATGAAGCTAAACTCATATATTTACTAGCTCAGTGTAATTGACACTTCTCGTTGATCATGACGATCATCTTTGTGATTTAGACTAGTAATGTGCGATGTCTCTTTGTCTGCGAGGGAGACTAAACCCCGTTTTGTGGAGTTTCGACTCAAATTGGTGGGGTAGCAACCAATGGTCTTCGGGCCGTTTGTGGAGCTTCGGCTCAATTTGTGATGGTTAGCAACCATGGAATTAGCGTTCCGTTTGTGATACACGTGTTGGTGGGCTTTATGCTCCCGTTTGTGATAGGCCTCCCCCCCTTTGTGATTTCTGGATTTCTTGAGATGATTTCTAGAATTTGTGCTTCACCAATTTTCGTGATTTCTATTGATATGCCTTATCGATATTTGTGCATTGGTGAATTTGTGCGTCATTGACTTTTGTGATTTCTGGATTTCGTGTATTTAATTCTGGAATTTGTGTGTCATTGACTTTTGTGATTGACATTGATATTATCGTCAATATTTATGGTTTGGAGAACGAAATAAGGAGTATGACGTTTCTTTGATTCTTGTGTAGATTTGGTGACATTGATTAATCTCTTGATGATTTTCAACTAATTATATATATTACAGCTTGGCATTGTGATTATTATGTGTTTAGTCATATCTCTTATTCTATATCGTTTCATCTGATATTTATAGTTAGACTGATCCGTTTATTATTTTCTTATTAAATAATACTCGGGTCAGACCGAGATGTTACAGGTGCTTCTGCTTGACTTCTCTCTTGGGATTGATTTCTCTGACTTTTGGCTTACTACTTAGATTAGTAGTTTATTTTGGTGTATACATTTGAGATATAGACTCCATGATGTATACTTATTCTTTTGTGTAGTTCTTGTAACTATCCTCTTGTGATAGTGTGGGTCTTGCTTGACCACTACTCTGATGAACACTTTTATGTGTTATATATATTCATATCTATTTCCGCCTTTGTGATATGAATTATCTGTGACTGATTTGTGTTATGTTTATTTCTATATTTGTTTCCGAAGACATTATAGCCACTGTGTAGTAGCTTTGAGTTTGTGTCGGTATGTCGGATTTCCGCTTGAAATAAAATGCATGTTATACTATCTGACATATCGGTGCTCGCGCAAAGCAATTACACAGATGGTCGCTCCTCAACAGCCTTATTCTCCGTGCTAGTTGACAGCATTACTCCGTGGTGTTCTTGCCTAGCGTGGGTATAGAGGTGGGGCGTCACAAGTAGGGAGGAGGCGGTCCCTTAATTGACCACTTAATTCCTCCGACCCAGAAGCAGGTTCAATATCCTTCGCATATCCCTTTCCCAAAAGGTTCTATGGCTGGAGATGTCTCGCATCAGTAGTAAGTGTGCACAACTGTTGGTAGCTTCTGAGTGAAGGGCAGACTCCTATCGTGTATTTCTACTGACCTTGCATCCTACCCACTAAGTCCAGTTAATTACTCTAAGCCTTATTATTAGACAAAGCCCACTAATATCTATTTGCATATTTAAGGCTAATTAATTCTAATGATAATTATATAGCTTTATAATGTTTAATTGATACCTAGCATGTTTTACTCATTATCTCCATAAACGTCCCTTTTGTCCATAATAAATTATTATTATCTTAACCAACATTTCCAAAGACATTTATCTACTTATTCAAACTTTACCAATATTTCTTTCTTATCTTTTCCATGATTAACGTACCAATTTCATCAATCGGTCCAATTTCATCCATTTATAACTTATTCAAATTATTATAACTCCCAATTTATTGCACATTTATTTCCTATTCATCTTTGGTGTTATGATCCTTCCCTCTTTATTTTTCAATTCTACCATTTATTACACGATCTATGTTGAATATGCGCTTTACGCTTATATGATTTTTGTTTGATGATAATAAACATATATACTTTCGTTTAAATGTATTTGTTAATATACTATTTTATTTTCACAGATTAAATAAACATTTGTTGAATAAATTAAATAATACAGGGAATTTGAATTCAAATGAATATTTTATTCAAACAAATATTTATTACAATTTTGAATAGTACAATTTCAAGCTCTCACTAAAACTATACAACTTTGATTACAATTACATCACATATCACATTTACAGTTGACCTCACTACACATCACTCACACTCGTATTTTAATCTTCAACTTTATTCCAGTCAGATTCCAGTATCCGAGTAATCTGCAAAAATATTCTCAAACGCAGTAAAATTGAAAGAGAAATATTTTTGAAATTTGAAAGAAACGATGATTTTTTGAAAATATTGTTTGCCTCAGTTATTTGTGTTGTGCAATAGTTGTGCATATCAGTATTTTTTATCAGGGACAGGCAATTATAAGTGGCTGCAGTACACACGTGTACATTCGTATACGTGTGCACTACCTCGCCAACTCGTGTGCGCCAATCAAAAAAGCACAACTTAGAAATCAGTACACAATGTACATGAACCAGACACAATGAAAACCAAAGCCATCAGGTCAGAGACAACAGGGCTCAAACCACAAAAGTTCAAGTGTCACAAAAGTTCAAATAACAAAATGCAAAGAGGCAACAAGAATGGTAAGCATACCAGAAGGTCAGAGATGCAACTGAACTACAGCATGAACCAAAGGCAGTGCACAAATGACCAGGCTACAACATGAATTATGCAATGTAGATGCCAACATTGATGAATGTATATGGCCACCAACATAAGCAACAACATGAACCAACTATATGAAGTACACAGTAGGCCGAGTTTCAAGACACTAAGCAGCAGCAACATGAATGTCACAAATATACAACAACAAGCATTAGAGTGCAAAGAGCTCGAGCACAAGAACATGACAGCAAACAGAAGTGCACAGCAACAGTAAGGCAATGCACAAATACAACAGAATCAAGTGAAGCATTTCTGTCAAAAGTATAGCAACCGCAAGAATATAAACAAGTGATACAGTGAAGTCAAACAGAGGCATCAACTAAGACAACATCAACAGCACAAAGATGGGCCGAAGCAGTGTCAAAGCAAATGATAAATAATTTTTACAGTGTCAAGCTCATGTATGCAACAGATAAAGTGCACCAGTGATGCAAGCTACGAAGCAATGAACAGTGTAACCAAAATCATTAATGCAATACACAGTATGAATGAATACAACAAGTCCAGATACAAGTTAGTTCCAGTGCCAACATATCCAACTAGAAGTGCAACTACAAGTACAGAGAGCAACAACTCAAATGCAAGTATGCAAATGCAGACTCAAACACACTGACCAAATGAAGATATGAAGAACACAAGGGTCGAACTAATAATTCCATCAGAAATTCACAAGATAATATCAGTTGTGATCAAGTCAACAAAAGTCTGGTTTGAATCAAAGCACACTGAAGCCGAGCCAACAGAAAAAATTCACAGAGAATCAAGCATGTGTACAGGTTCAATCAATATCATGAATTGCAGTTTAAAAAATTAAGAAAAATTTACGCAGAAGTCAAGTCAAATCAAACCGTGATGACCAAGGCAACTAGTTCAAACCAAAAAAAAATGCCAGCAAAAATCGAAATTGAACAAGTCAGAATTGGATACCGTGGTAACCAAGCAAAGCCGTGACCATCAGTGTACGTTTTTGATCAAGTCAGAAAACATCTCAATCATCGAAACAAAATCAGAGGGTTGATAGCATAAAGTTGAAGAAATCAGATGAACGAGATTTTAAGAAATTGACTCCTATATAAACCATCATCATCGGCAATCTAAAATCCATCGAGTTCAAGCATCAACCTAATAAAGCAAAAGGAAACAGTACATACCGAAATCACAAACAACGAACTCGATCAAGTAGCTGCAAACGAGCGACAGTCCACCATCAGAGAAGCAGCGAGCCAACACATCTCAGATCGAACAAAGAAATTGAAGCCCTGATTTACACAAGAGCAGAAGCCCTAATTTGCAAAGAGGAACGAAAGAGGATCGGCCATATTTTCACAAGCAACAGGAAAAGGAACGAGCTAAAGAGTCAAAAGGAAAGGGAATAAAAATATCCTTTTGTATTTTGGGCCGGTCACATTTGCTTAAGGATTTTTATTTAAATTTTGGTTTAGGGTTATTTAAGTGTTATTTGTCTTGTTGTTTTTATTTTTCGAGTCAAAAGAATTTGTAAATCACCACCTAGGGTTTAGGTAGTGTCAGATTGTCTAGTTAGAATTAGTTCAGTGAGCAGGGTATGCGAGTTTGCAAAGCTGTATAGGCGGGAGCAGAGTTTGCGAGTAAGCGAAGCTCTATAGGCGGGAAGCAAAGTTTGCGAGTAAGCGAAACTCTATAGGCGGAGCAGGGTGTGCGAGTCTAGTAGATTGTTTGTGAGTGGGAGCAAATGTTTGCGAGCAGGGTGTGCGAGTCTAGTAGAGTGTTTGTGAGCGGGAGCAAATGTCTGCGAGTCTAGTAGAGTGTTTGTAAGCGTGATACTGTTTAATTCTAATAGAAATCTGTGAATGCAGCAGTAGGCAGGGGTTGCCGAAGCTGGGTAAATTTTGTGTGTGATTTACTTTTCAGCATATTTATTTTTGCAGTTTATTTCTGTGTTTAAATCAAGAAAATTTGCTATAACCCTATTCACCCCCCCCCCTCTAGGGTTAATCTAGATCCTACAATCTATTATAACATTCAATTTACATTTAATGTGAACGTTATCATATAATACATTGTATTAATTACATTTTTATTTTGAATGTTTTAGCTCGATGATATATGTTTATAAATTTATTTTTACATTTCCAGTCATTAATCCTTTAACTGAATATTTCATTTTATATTTTACTATGTTAGAATTATCCTTCCAAAAAGGTTCCCTCTTATAACCCCCAATAAATTAACCTAAATTGAGGGAATTACTTAGTTTGAAATTACAAGGATTTATTTAATAGTTTGAAATTACAAGGATTTATTTAATTCCTTTTTATTGAAAAAGACAGTGTAAACTTCGGAAAGAAAATCCATAATTTACACATCTCTTTTCCTTTTTGATGTATATTCCTTGTTAAATCAAACATTTCACTTTTTCTATGAAATTAGGTTATTTGTCAAATTAATAGAGACTAAATGGATAGTACATCTAGAAAAATAAAATAAAAAAGTCATATTTGAAATAGAATTAGAGAAAATCTAAATTGCATAAATATTTTTACAACCCAATTGTACCGGAACAAATTCTACATCTTTATCCATATTCAACCTTAAATAACTTAAGAATTGACTTCATCTGGGTGTAAACAATATTCCTATTTATTTACAGATTATGTAGGCACTTTTTTGTACCCTTGATTCAAGTTTACAACTCTTTAGATTTCTATTAAGGCATAAACATCAAATAAAATTCCAACAAAATAAATTCTAGTGTTATAAGTAAATTACATAACTTCCCGCCCACCTTTAAAAGCATTCCAAATCCCCATATCTAAATCTAGTTCCTTGAATCAACTCCATTTCCTTTCTAATCCCAAGAAATATGTATGAAATTGTTTACAAATGCCATTAAAATTATATATCTGAGAATAGATTTGGAAAAGGGGAATATATATTTATAATATTATTAAAATTTTCCGTTTTATTTATGCAACACAAATATGATCATTCTCTTCATTTATTTATTTTATGCTCTTCTTCGATTTGTATATATACAAATTATTTTAAGTTAGGAGGAATAGTGGAGAGGAGGAAATGGTAGAGCTTCGATGCCCTAGATCAGAAAATAGGGAAAGCGAAGGGAAAGCTTTGGCCTGTACTTATAGGCCCTCGAAACAGTCATATTTGTTAAATATTGTATGGTATTATCTTGTTTCCCCATGTTTCGGGATATCCCATGTTATGATGTATAAATATTGTGATATCTTTGTGTTTTGATTTTTCAAAACGCTCTCCGTACAAAAGAGTCTCTATTGACATTTTTGGAAAATCCAATGGCTGGAATATTTTTACAAAATTTATTGTATGTGAAAATTGAAAGTCATTAATTGAATCTATTTAAAAGTATAGCATATGATAAGATAAGTTGAAAAATGAGCTACAAAGAGGATTATATAAATAGTTAGAAGTTTGTATATGAAAAAGTAAGGGGATGGGTTGTGTATGATATTTTCCAATAAGAAATTGCGAGTATGCAATTTTATTGAGGGGGAAAGTCTATAACAACCTTAGGCAGCCCCAAAGCAGTCATCATTGTTCTCTAAATTGCCAAATAATGTAGGTGGACATTCTCTTCGTTTCTTTGATATAGTTGAGATTGAGGGTGCTATGATCCCTCCGAAGGAAGTGACTGAGGCTGGTGTAATTTATTGAAAAGAACACTTGATGGGATTTTTCCTCGACTCCAACCCACCCTATCATCTTGTTAAGGCACGGTGCCACTAGGCGTGGAAGCCTTAGGTTGGTTTTAGTGTTCACTTCAATAATGAAATGTTCTATTTTAAATTCTTATATAGTAAAGAAAGATAGTGTATTCTAGAACTCGACCTGATTCTCATAGATGAGAACCATTCGTTATCACTACATGGAGTCTGTCTATTGATCAGGAGAAAGACCAACTTTTATCTATTCTTGTGTAGGCCCGCTTTTCTCACATTCCATCTATTCTTCAGCCTCTTATCAGGATTTACTGGCAAGCCGGTCTAGTTTGTAAGGTGATATGCTATGATGCTAACACTGTGGCCAAAGAGAAATTGTCTATGCCAAAGCTCTAATCGAGATTACTCCTGCCAAACCTTTACCCTAGTGTTAAAAGTCAAACCAGATGAGAGTCATTTTGCTAAGATTAGAGTTCTCTACAGTTGGAAACCTGATATATGTATGTCCTGTCAGTCTTTTGGGCATCTTTCGGATGCGTGTACTAGATCAGTAGTTGCAAGCTTTGTTCCCCTAACAAATCGAATTCCTATACCTTGTCCTCCTGTTCGAAAGTGGGTTCCGAAGGTTGCCGCTCCCACACCTGTTTTGTCCTCTTCTGACGCTCCAGTTTGTGTAGCTCCTATTGTTGATGCTCATGTTGTTCCTCCATCTGATAGTTTGCCTCCACTGGCCCAGGATGAGGTTTCTTTTGCTACAATGTCTGATAATATTACTTGGAATTCTGAGGAACGTGCATGGGTTCATGATCCCTCTGATATGAGGTACTCGCCTGAGACTGACACTTTTTGTGAATTTATTAGTGATATTGTGGGTGAGAGTCATTCCGTTATCTACCATATTGAGTGAGATGGTTTGTGCCTTACTAGGATTGGCGAGATTGGTGAGGAGAACAAAATTAAGTTTTATGATGTCAGCTGGGATAGGAAATTTATATACTCTCTTGATTCAGAAGGTTATGATCCTCTCCTAGCTGCTCACTTCTCATGTTTTTCTCATGTTATAGGTCCAGCGTCGGATGTTGGTCATGGTTGTTCGTCCTCTTCTGTGGGAGTCTAGTCATGTTGTTACAGTAGTTTAGGCACCTTTGTCTAGCTCCTGTGCTTTTTATCTTTGTTTTTTGGGCCTTTCCGCCCTTTAGTTGTTCTGTGCATATACAGAACACCTGTTTTTCCATTATTTATTATGTGGCAAGGCCTACTATAAAGCTGGCTAGCTTTGTTGAAAAACTGTTATATAAATGAAACAGATGAAGGAAATTTTATTCGACGTTAATAAAAATGAATAAACCAATGGAGATAAATAATTTGTGAACTTAAATATTTACATGAAATATCAAATATTAATTTTGAAATGTTTAATAGTTCAATTTGTATCAGAAGCAAATTTATAGATAAAAGAGAGAATTAATAAAATGTAAAAGAAAGTATAGTGTTTAAATTAAAAAAGTAAAAGGGGATTAATTGTAAATAATAAATGTGTAGCATCTCCCTTAACCATCTCAACTCTTCTAAACCTTTCCTTGACCCACTACAATCCTAACCCGATCTCCCTTAAAATCCTTTTTTCATAAATGCAAAAATGAAATGAAAAAAAAAGAAAATACGTGCGTATTATAGGCGAGGCACTTAAATGCCTAAAGAGCGACCAAGCTGAGGGTGACACAACTTCAGGATTGGCGAAGTGAGCAACCTAAAGGAGAAGGCGGTTGGTTTTGTGCATGAGGTCGCAATTGAGATTGATGCAAGGCAAGGGTCAGCGAACGCCGGAGGGTGCGACGATGTATGGCGAGCTGGGCAAGGAGCTGGTAGGCAACAGAGGTGGAGTTTGAGTAGGCATTGGTTAGAGAAATTAGAGCTAGTGTTGGCTAGGGTTGGATAGTTGATTTGAGGATTTTGGTTGCATGTTTAGAAGAGAATAGAGCTTTAATAAGCTGAGTTATCTTTATTACTCACATATATTGTCTAGAATTCTAATGCTACGATTTTCGTTGATTGCTTTCTCTGGTTGTTAGTTGATGAATTATTAGCTATATGATTGAATTAGAGGACATTGAGTTGCATACCTTTGATTTTTGGTTGATGTGATGATATAGTAGTTGATTGACTATTGAACACATTAATATTTGATGTCATGCGAAATAAATAGATGTTTGTAATAGTTAGATATAACATTTGAAATTGATCGAAAAGCGATAACGATTAAATTAGGAAGCTTTAAATAAGATAAAATATTTTAAATATAAATTGTGAATTAAAATTGATGATGTTATTATTAGTAAAATATAACTATGAGGTAATTTTAAGAATTATGCAAATGGAAATTATTTGGTAAGTGATAACTTTTGGTATTTGATTAATAAGATAATGTTGAAATATACATTTATATATTTATTCATTTACCTATGATTATAAAAATATATTTGAAGGATTTTTATATCTACAATTTATATTTTAAGTGATGAGTTAATTTTATTTCAATTTAATAAATTGGAAGTTTGAGAAATAATATTTTGTGGTAATAATAAACCAATGCAATATATTTAATTGTAAGGGAAATTTAGAAAATAATATTCTGAATTTGTAATAAGATGAGCATGGTTTACTTTGTGGCGTGAAAATGATTAGTAATAAATTTTTAATGTATTTTGTTAACAATGACCTTAGAAGTTATACATACATACATACATATATATATACACATAGTATTTGATTATTATTATTTTAAAAAAAATCATTTAAGAAGCCTTTGGGTGTATATAAAGGAATTTGAATCAAGATATTACAGAAAGTGTAATTTTAAGAGGTATGGAATTGAATGATTTCCTTGGAATTAAAAATGATGATTGGAAATATTTATTTGTGAAACTACAAATGTATTTTGAAGAATGAACGAGAATTTTATATTCTAGTTTTTGTTCAACTAAAAAATTGATATTCGATAATTGTTTGAAAGATTTTGGGAAAAATATATTTTAAAACCCCTTCCAAATCGATAAATAATGGAATTGTATGTTTTGATTGATTTATATTTCTATGTAATAAGGAATTAAAATACGTGGAGCTATAGTACTGTCTCGTTTGGGGCTTTCAGTAATATTTCTTCAGTTATTATTTAGACTAGTTGTACAGAATAATTCTGCGACGATGAGTGCAATTTACGAGCATTGAATAAATAGGAAAGTAACACTAGATGGAATGGGATGTCCAAGTTGATATTTTCTTGATTACTTTTTGTAAGTAGATGTCACTCTAATAGGGTCGAGTATATGAGGCATTATATTTAAGGTGATGCGCACTAAGGGTGTGCATGTTGAGAGCAATAAAAGTGTGTCCATTTATTGTGTGTACTTCTATTATACGTTGGGGAGTAAATCAGATTGGCTAGTATCCATCCTAGTGGCCTGATTGCGGGGTCGCTCCCCAAATCCATGGCACATATGTTGATGTATATGGCTCAGAGAAATGGCTGAGAAACAGTGCCTCTATGTCACATAGGCCAGCGGTCTGTTTCCATTAGGTGCAAATGTAGGGACGTGACAAACACATGGCATAGTCCTGCACTTGATGGACATTTGGTCACGATGGCTGTCAAGGTAACCAAGACTGTAGGTGTAGTGCTGAGAGCATATGAGGAAGGCTCCTCGAGCAAGCAGAGAGATGAAAGTTTCCCATCGAGTTATTACTATTGATGAGACAGTTGAGATGTTATAGACACATGTTAATTCACCTATATAAGATCATTGTGTTTACAGTTGAGAGCCAATCCGTATAATATTCAAGACCGATGCTAAAATAGATTTTATGTTGCTGAGAGTACATAGGACTTAGAGTCCTAATGATTACCCACAGTATTGAGAGTTTAGTGCATTAATAGGTTTAAGACACTATATGATTATTTTGTTCACCGAGAGCCAAATCGATTACTATGAAGTTGATGGTATAGATTATTGTTATGTGGTTATACATCTCTTGGATTATCTGTGAGACTAAGAGTCTATGAAGTTGTGCAACCCCGTACCCATCCATTATACTGCAATCGAGGATAGATGGAGATGCTAAGAGCATGGAGTTGGATCATGTACCTATCTTTTATGTGGTTATCTAAGAAATAACCCTGGCAACCGAGCGTATGCCTCATTTATATTTTATGTATGTTTGATTTGGGTGATTTTTATGTGTTATATATATAAAGTAAGATAGACCCTAAGTAAGTCTACTTTATGATTATCTGAGAGATAATCTTGGGCATTGCTGAGAGCATGTCCTGTAGTGTTGCAGAGTTTCTATTTGATGACAGTTATACTATGGTTGTTTCACCCACTTGATTATATGTCTGCTTTATGTGTTGATCGATTTTACATAAAGATGGATGATCTTTTATGTACACGGTTTTGAGATATGTTGTCACTTAGCCATATGTGTTGTACTTATTTATACCACGCCAGTTTTTATTTTATATTGACATCCACATTCTAAAGATAGTATGACCTATGTGTTATTTATATAATACTCAAGTCAGTCTGAGACATTTCAAGTTCCGGGACAAGTTGACCAGTTTGTGGATGTTCGACGTAGATGGAGGATAGATATTTGTATATAGCTTACATATTTGTATCTACATATATTCTTGTGTTGTTGAAATTTATATATTTGTAACATATGTATATTTTTTATGATAGCAGGCATTCGATTATTTTTGAAGACCAACTTGACTCGTGTATATTTTATATTATATTTTATCACCACCTTGGTGACTGTAATCTCTGTGATTTATTTTATATTATGTATTGTTCTATCCTGAAGATGCACGTGTTTATTTCTTTATGCCGGTACTGTGTATGCATAGGTGAGTTGTTTATGATTTTTGAAATAAGTACCAGTGTTAACCTAAGGGAATATTCACATGTGTAAGCCTAATATCGCCTCATTCTTTGTATTATCAAACAGTTTTACAGTGTAATATTCTTTAGTGGTATGAGTATAGAGGTGGGATTTATATTATATCAATGCATCAACCATGAAAAAGATCCTACATTCAGCATAGGTGAAAATAAATAGAAAGGCTATCGTCGATTACAAATAAGTACCAATCTAACCGTCGCTTAACTTTACGGGGAAAGGAAAAAAAAGAATGTTGTGTTGGTTTGAAGATAGTAAAAGTATTGCCTACGTGGATGATGACATTATTAATGGTGAAAAAAACTGAAGCTCTCTAATGGATGGGGAGAATCCAAGTTCGCAACATAAACAGTGTACGTGCCAATCAAGTAGGGATAAGCTAGATGATGGAATTTAATCGAAGCAATGTCATATAAAATTTCCTTTTCCTTAAATAGTGGGCATATTGGAAGGTAAAAGCCACATCTCATACGTTTATTTGTAATGGGCATAAAACTAGGTGAGTATGATTCCTACAATCTATAGACTGATGAATCTGGGTAGCATAACCAGCATAGAAAAAGTAGTTGACACCATGTCAATCTGTTCCTGTAATGAATTACTGAAAAGGTACCTATGTTATAAGGCATAGCAGAGTTGCTTGTGTTGGATCAGGTGCATTGGTAACAAGGTTAAAAGGGCTAATTTCAAAGAAAAAAGAATCCTTTCACTAAATTGTACAAGATCGTATTTTGTTTATACAAAATCAAATTTAGTATTTTATTGATAAATTTTTTGAATAATGTTTTAGTTTATTTCATTTATTTAAATTATTTATTTGTTTGTTAATGTTTAAAATAATATATATTAATAAATTAATTTATTTAATGTTTTATGTTGTTCATACTTATTATACAAACATCATAACAATATATAATAGGCAAATGCCTACACCCGCACCATCTTATGGTCTCATTTACCCAGCTCAACTGATAAATCAATGCAATAGACATGCTCCTTAGCCTCCTCGGTAAATCCCTAAATTCGAGACTTATATGGCTTGACATCCTGCCCACTAATACTTGTCTTGTAAAAAGATTTCTTAAAAAAATATTGACCAAGGTCCCATAGTCAATCAAAATTTGATGTACAATCATAGGCTAAACAACAGCCATAATAACCTTAGGGTCAACAATAGGTGCTTTTACCCCGTCAACATTCTTACTTTCAAACAGTATGTCATCATATATTGTCTTTAGTTGTTTTGCTAGAGTTTCATCTTCCATGGAGAAACAAGTCTCTTGAACTACATGCTTCAATGAACTACCATACCTTTCCATCTCTTTCCAACTCTTGTTGGCTGGATGAGATCCTCTAGTAATATTGTTGATCATAGTTCTCTTATCAGGCTGTATAGGTCCCTTTCTACTGGGCCCTAGCTAGTTCCCTTTGGCCATTTGGCCTTGGGGACCTTTATCCTGCAGGTCTCTCACACACTTTTGTAATTTTTTTCAAAGTTTAAATATTCAGTTATATTACTTAGATGTCGGCACTTGTAGTGTTGTATTTGTGTACCTCGTGGAAGTGACAATACTTCCGTAAGTGCCTTTCTTATTCAGTTGCCTCCCTCTGAGGTAGCTTCCTATAATTTTTAGTCCCATTCCTAGTAATGTAAATATGTTCAACATAATCATTTAACAAAGTATAGTCTCTAGGTTTTATATACCTTGGATGCTTCTTAATGTTTGGCTTCTTCCCACCAATGTCTTGGTTCCTCCTCTTTGGATTACTACTCTCGACATTCATAGTAACGTTCTCGATGCTTTCTCTAGTTTACTTGATTATAACATTGCTTTGTACTATATCGTTCAATATTATGCCACCAACCAGTCCCATGGCCAGGTCACCCTATTCCAAGTGTAGAAACTAAGACGCTTTAGGGTAAAACTTTCCTATAGTGGGTTGCTGCTTCCTTTTTAGCCATCCATCAATTTGTGTTGGGGTGAATGCCTCGAATCAGAGCCATCAAAACAATATTTTCTTTTAGATTGCTAACTTAGGTTATAATGTTATTAGATCATTTTGAAAAATCTTTCAAAGTCTCTCCAAAACTCTAATGAATGTTTGATAAGGGTATCACATCCTTGGGTTGAGCTGTATGGAGCTTGAACTGGTCCACAAACTTTCTTGCTAATTGGTCAAAGGAAGATATGGACATTAGTGCAAGCTGAATGAACCACGTTGTAGCACCCCTTCAAGAAATATAAGGAAACATCTACATCTCACTACATTAGTAGCTCTCCACCATCCATATTTCAAAAGGTGATGTCTCAGATATGTCATTCCGTTGTAAGATGGCATTATTGGAATAAGTAACCTCTCGGGTTAGTTTTCCTGCAATATATTATCAGTGAATGGGGTCTTACTAAGTGAAGAACCATAATCGTCATTACTCCTCTGCTTATTCCCATTCAGTGGCCTTCACACCAAATAAGTTATATACTCTAGACTAGACTAGGATGTTGGACAATGGTCTTTAGGAACAACACTGAGTGTTTGGCTTTGTAAATGTTCTCGGTTACTTCTGTGACGTCTGGGGTCCCTTTTCTCTGGGAGATCCATTCGTCCAGACCCCATTGTCATTACTCTTTCTTAGATGGTTCAACGCATTCATCTGAATACCATAAATCTTACATCGGTAACTCCCTCACGACCAACACCATCCTCCTCATGAAGTTTACCATCAAAATTAGTAATAATCATTCTCCTATATAAATCCATACTGAGTCATTGTACGTTTGTACGGAGTTGTAATATGCAAATTAGGTTTTTCCAAGTTCCATTTTTTGATGTCTCATCATCCTTCCTGTTAATTTAATGCTTACCATATCTCCAATTTTTGTCCGATAAAGAAAAGTTTCTTCTTCAGAGTCAAAAGATGGTGATTATCTATGGCTTTTCTTCTGCCTTCTGGGTAGATGAGTCATCATGGCAATACTTTTCTCCATCTCCTTCAAGATAATATTTTGACTCTCTAACATCGTTTAATGCATCTCGTACATAATATGATCCAACTCCACCTTTCTTAATACCTATGGTGCACTCGATATTTCAAAAGCAATGAGTAGATCCGTTTCCTCTCCGCGTTTAGAACCTTCATTCTTAGCTTCATTGATAGATCATGAAGTGGTTGACTTCTCCTTATCCTTTCTAGGGGCCATTTCTTCTAGGACCGTGGATAAATTTTCTTTCAAACCTAAATAACCACAGATCTCCTATACCAAATCTTAGATTTAACTTATAGATAGTTTAAATCCAAAGTTCTAAGGTAGAACCACAACTGAGAATCTCAAAAAATTTCAATGACAAAATTAAAATGTTTGCACCAAAAGTAAGACACCCAATCGACTAATTAATGAAAATTAAAAGAGTTAAGAGATTAAAAGAGATAAGAACATACAAGATTTATTGTGATTCAACCAAAGTCAATAACCTACGTCTATTGCCAACTTTGTTACTTATTATGTTATTTTTCAATGACGATTTTACAACTTGATCTCTTATAAATTAGATAATGATTCAATAGGGTTTAGATGTAAAATTAGGTAATAAAGAACGGGAAAAGAAGATCAAGAAAGCCCATTTTTCTTTGCACCGCCTCTCTATTTATAGTGAAGACCATCATAAAATTGCCAAAATAAGCTCCCTACGTTACTTTCCACATGAAGCTCCAAGAAAGAGATTAAGGCGAAATTATTAACAGTGACAACTCATACCGAGTTGCAGTCATAATTCAGTACCAAGTTATATGACTTTGTGTTTTTATGACTTATTCTTGCTTCGGCTTCCATTTCTTGGTTAATTCCTTTGTTGACTCGTCATAGATCAAAAGATTTGGTACTGAGTTATGCAGTTGACTTGTAATTTCATCTTTTGATTCCCATTACTTAACTTATCTAAAGAGTGACTAAGTATCTTCTCATAATAAGTAAGAATCATCATCGATTCTTTTGACATCAACTGAACTTTGGCTTTATACTTGCATTCCTGACTTCTATTAATTTTATGAGCATTCGCTCGTTCTGATTTTCTAAGATCTTGCTTAAATCCAAAAGTAGGATAACAATGACCAAGGGGTGTGTATATGCATGTATATACCATTAGGTATAAAAATCCCCTTGTAATCTACTATTTATCTGTTTCTTCAAAAATATTCGAATCGAATCAGGTTTTTTTTGGATATTTTTCGTTTATTTGCAAGATCACTTATAAATAGTACGAATCATTTACAAATGGTAAACTATATTTATATTAACCGTTTATTAGAACACAATTTTGAAAGGTTAAAAAGTTTGAAATGATTCAAATATTTGTAAATATGATCTCACCAAGAATCAAACATAATGATACAAATTCACTTCATTGTGAATTTTTTTCGGCCTAGAAAACAAAAGGAGGATGGGAGAATATTTAAAGGCTGATGGATTTGGATATTTCCCCATACACACACAAGCACGATCAAAAGACCATGCTCCCTCGCATGCATACACACACACATGCATACATATATGTGTGTGCATACGTGGGTGCATACATAACAGGGTTTATGATGAATTGCATGTAATGCCTTCTCATCTTCTTCTATCTTTTTGTGTATAATTTGATGGAAACAAAGTAAGTTCTCCATATGTATTATATTCACTATGAAGATCATTTATTAGAGCTTTTAGTTTTCCCATTCACAAGTCAATATGAATCATTGAATTTTTGTATTAACCATCGATTTTGAATACATATTTGAAGAGGTTAAAAATTTTAAATGATTTATTGAAGATGAACTAACCAAAGGATAAAACGTAGCAACAAAATTTTATTTATTTCATAATTCTTCTTCATGGATAGTGAGAGCAGGATCAGGGAGGATTTACGCTCCCATGATTGGATGTGTAACTAAACATTTACAAATATAGTCCTTTACCATAGAATTGCCCTTTATTATACAATTTTATGAAATATTATGCACACATACATGGATATATATATATATTAAGTGTTAAATTTTAAAAAACAGTCTGGTAGTGTGTTTGCCAAACTGAGTACCACTATGCCGAATACTACCGAGCTGAATGTTGTCGAACAGACTACTACAAAATTGAATATTAATGAACCGACTTAGTCACATATGGAAAGTGTTTATTTTGTAGGAACTTAAAACCAATAAATACTCCATGGACGAATAGTAACATCCCTCTCGGATAGCAAGAAATTGGATTTATTGTAATTTTGAGGATTTGTTCCAAGTATTTATGGATGATTGTAAATTTATTAAGCAAGAAAGGCTTAGTAATTATATTAAATTATTAATATAAAAGTTCGGTTTGTAAATTGTTTTGGGAATCGTAAATTATGGTATTTGGCAGTTTTCTAAAAAGGATTTTAAAAAAGAAAGTTATATTCGATAGGATTTTGGCACATAAAAGGAGTCGGTGAAAAGAATTTACTTTTAATAGTAATTTAGCAGTTTTGACGTTAATTATGGTATTGCCACGTCAAGGATATTGATGTCGCTGGTCATGATGCCGCATACATGATCTTCGACGTCAACCAAGTGGGATCCATAAGATATCACTTTGGTTGGTATGAATTGAACTAGCCATGGTTGAAGTGCGAAGCATAGCTTTAAGGTCGACATCATGAACATCGACGTGAGCATTACCCTATGATCTCAATAATGACTTCGCATGCTTTGATAACCACTATAAAAGGCAACCATGCATATATATACGATAATGACTATGAAAGGCAATGAGGTTGCGTCTTTTAACTTATGTAATACAGTGTCACACTTTATCAACTTTGACTTTAATCTTGCCGCATTTTGGATTTGGTTCTAATGAGGTCGCATTTGCAATGACCATAGTGATGCCACTTATTTTCTTTATGATATTGATGTCGATACCCATCAATGTCGACACATATCAAGCTTTACACTATGCAAACTAATGAGATTTGACACCATGCTATACGGCGTAGTTAAATTCGACTATATAGCCTTATGTTTTACAAATAAAGAATTTAACATATTTTAGCATTGAAGAAGGGTGATGACCCCAGTGGCCAGATTGACGCCCGACTTTTATAATTTAATTGTTTTATTAAATTTGACTATACAACCTATGGTTTCAAAGTGAGATAACTTCCTAGTGATTTCTAGATTCATCGATACTATTTATAAAAGCATACATATCTTGGCATAATATTTTGAATAAAGTAAAGGGATATAATTTTCCTTATTTTAAATATGATTGGAGGGGTTTGGTCATTTAAAAAGAAAGTGTTTTAAGGCAATAGAAAAGGGTATCTAGCCTAGAATTCACTAAAAGAATTACTACTCCAATCACTTTAGGATAGATTGCGGTAGGATAAATTTAACTTAGATATTAGAAAATTAGATGGGACTGGTATAGAGTTGCGCCCTATACTTCAGCTGTTAGCTCCTAGCTTATATAAGTCCAAAATTCTAGTGCATAGGCCTTTGTCAATGGAAACACTGAAGGTAGATTTACGCATAGAATGGAATACATAAAGAGAAGATAGGTTATAGGTTGGCCTATAAAACCTTTAGGTTCATAGTAACTCTAGCAAAACTATGAGATTAACAGATAATCAAGTAAACACTAAGATAAATGTACATGGATAGACCATCCATTTTTCTTCTAACAATAAGTTAGGAAATTTGGTATATCTGATATGCCCGAGTCAGCCATATAGGTTGGTAGTTACCTCGTGAAAACTATACAGTGGCACAGATAGTCCACTAATTTGATAGATTAGTCATGATTATCCATGTAGCAAGCATGCATATGTTTATACTGTTATTGTTTAACTATTGTGATTGCAAGAGCAAAGTTACTATTGATACATATTTAGAGGATACTCGTAGGGAAGAACCTGTTCCTTTAGCAGCATGGACTGACTAGATATCCATTAACTAACATGACATATTATTATTCACACCAGACTTACTATCTGACCAAAAGTTTTTGTTCTTCCCTTTTAACTCTCGGGTACTCGGCTGAGTAGCTTGTGAGTAAGATTTTTAGGTTTAGTAGCTTTTGGCGAATAAAGCCTCCAGAGACAAACAGGAAGCAAAGTTAGCTATTTATGAGTTGTCTATTTATATTTCCATTATTTTGAATGATATTATGTAATGACAAAATGTTTGGTTGTCTATTAGTAACTCTGATCAGCCAAAGAGGCATCTTTATATGTCGCTTCTGGGGTATTTTGTAATAATTATATTTATCTGAATTTGGTAACATTTGTGATTATGTAACGAATGTGAAATACTTTGAAATGAAATGAGAAAGTTTGTATGAAATTGTGTTTAAGAAAATTTCATATTCTTGTGCTTTGATGTTAGTGATATAATTAACATATCCACATTGTCACCGAAGATTATATATTAGACGACAAACCCGTTTGTAGCGTTTAGTTTCGGGCTTCGGAAGGGGGATGTTACGACTTGGAATAGAGCATAGTTTACATAAAACTAAAAGAATTTTTGAACTTAAAAAGAGTCTTGAGAACATAATCCAAATGAATTGGAGAATAAGATTGGGGTAGGGGAAATGCTATAGCAACGTACTTGTATTTGCTATATATAAGTATATGCTTTATCTCTATTCTCCCTCTCTCACAGACCATTCTTCCATATCTTACTAAGGTTCGAATGCGGATTTAAGGAAGTAAGATACGGAGGCAAGAAATGGAAGAGTGGATCTCGGTGGAGGAAGCACCACTACCAATGGAAATGTCGGCCCAATACCAGAAGAAATCCGGGTCGACAACAGCTGCAAATGTAGGTGTAGGAATACCATTAGTTGATATGGGAGTAATGTATTAGTTCCTTGTCAACATGATGCAAGTAAGAGCTGCTGGTGGATTGGTTGGAGGAAATACTGGAGGTACGAATCAAGAAGGTTCAGTTGTTTACAATTATGATGTTTTGAGTAGATATTATGCAAGACTAGGAGGGAAGCCAATCATCGGAATAGATGATGCAATTGAAATAGAGAATTAGTTACTTCATTGTGAAAGGATTTTCATTAATAATTGTTTGAATGATAAGCAAAAGAATAGACTAGCTCCCAAGCAACTGCAAGGAGCTTCATGTACTGGTGGAACAGCATTACTGTTTGCGCAAAAAATGGGCAAACACCTCCTATCCGTATAATTTAGTTGATTTTATGTGGTTTTTAATGATTTGGGTGACTTATGCAAATATGTAAAAAAAACAGGGACTGAACTGCAAAAGACACACAGATTTATAGTGGTTCGGCCAGAACGTGCCTACGTCCACTTTATATGTTATTATCCTTTTTCTTTCAGATTACAAGTACAAAGCTTTAAGTACAAGTATAAGAATGTTGTTTGAAAGTTCCTTCCTTGCTTGAGGTCTCAAACTTGTCTGCCATTGTTGTACCCCTGCCCCTCTATTTATAGAGTGAGGCTGGAGGCAGGGGTCTTGGATGTATATAGCTGCTGGCGGGCCTGGGTTGAAGCGATCTGGCCTGGCAATTTGGTTCGGTATGCCTCGGTTCGGCCATGCTTGGAGAAGGTTGGATCGGTGGAAGGAGCATGGAGCTGGACACGTGTTGATTCGGCTGTGCTGTGGACCGGTGTTGGTGGAGTGAGTGATGGTCCGGTAGTGTGGTGGAAAGGTGGTAGGTGGTTCGGTAGAGGCTTGGTCCGGTTGTGCTTTGGTCTGGTGATGAGTTGAGGAGGCCTTGGTTTGTGAGGCCTTGGAGTGTCTTTGATTCGGTAGGGAGAGGTTTGGTTCGGTGGAGAGGATTGGTTCGGTGGTTGGCTGGTTCGGTGGCAAGGGGTTTTGGACCGGCGGTACGTGGTCCGGTGAGGGATGGATGGTCCGGTACTTAATGCTTCGGTACCGAATGGTTTGGTTCGGCTGTGGGGAGGCTTGGCTCGGCATTGAGGCGGAGAGGTTTGGCTTCTCCTCTTTCTTTTGGACCGGTGGTGGTAGAAATGCACCCAACACTTGCCCCCCAAAGTGGGGTATATGCCAGCGTATGCCACGCTTTGTTTTTCTTCAGATAGAATAGCTACATCCGGTCCCAGGCACCCAGGCACCGAATCATTCGATCCGGTTATCTTGCGCTCGCCTATAAGTAGGGGCGATAGGCCTTCGTAATTCTCTACCGAGTGTGACATCCGAATCAACTGAGTGCCGAATCAGACTTGACTGTTCCGAATAGCCGAACCAGCCGAGTACCGAATCATAGTAAATCGCCGAACCAGGTGAGCCTGCTTCTGTCGAATGTACTTTGCGTTATTGTATTTCCGAATGGGCTTTAAGAGCTTGACCGCCGAACGAAGTTGGGAGTTGAGTGCCGAATGGCTTTATATGCCGAATGAAGTTTTGTTGAATGTGCTCTAGGATGTATTACCGAATGAGATTGGGAATTCTGAGTGTTGAATGAGTCCCTTGTCGAATGGACTTTTATACTTGAACTATTAGTGAAACTTCTAGATTTGTATATGCTGGCTCGCTTTATACACTTGTTTGCTTATATCTCTGTATTCCTTGTACTAACAACACGTCTTTCGTTTTTGTATATGCAGATAAAATGTCTCAAAAAGTGGAAACCCGATCCGATAAAAGGAAGTCCAAGGACAGAGCAGAGTCCTCCTTAGTGCCCCCAATTCGGGCCGAACGTCCTGGGCCTGCTCCGCGATCGCTAGTAGATGGGTATGGCCCTCAGGAGCTCTTGAATTCTCCGCCCGACTGCTTTCCTAGCTCCCTGAAGGAGGAGCAACTTGATGTTATATCTCGTTCCTTTAGATAGAGCGCGCATGCTATTGCCGGGGGAGGGAGTGATGCCGTATGAACCCCCCGAAGGCTACTTTGCTTATAGCAGATATCATTGCATGTGTGATGCTATCCCGCCTCTCAACGCCTGGATAGTTAGCTTTATCACATATCTGAAGGTGGCTCCATTCCAGCTTTAGCCTAACTCCTACGCCATTCTGGTGAGTCTTTTTGTCATCTTTCAGAGGAAATATGGGCGTCCCCCTTCCAACCGAGAGATCCGATATCTGTACAACTTGAGAGGCTACAAGAAGGGGTCTCCATATATCAGTTTGGAAGCGGCCGTGCCCTTTAAGCCTGTTCTGGATTTGTACTCGAAGTTTAGTATGTTCAAGATGGAATGGTTTTTCATTAGGGATGACCCTGTTTCTTTCCGCCTTTTCACTTCCGGCTGTAAGTTGAACTTCATTCATATTTTCCTTGTCCCGATCACAATGCTTCTTCTTATATGCTTTTACTTCTTGCTAGCAACAGGTGGCTTTGCGGTTGTGGAGAATGATTCCTTGGCGCGGATGGCTGCTGAAATAAAGGTCATTTCGGGAAGGGATAGGTCGGCCTCTTACCTGATCAGGAACGCCACTCTCCTGGAGTATAACTTGATTCTGCCACATCAATCTGTGATTAAACAGAGAGATACAACCGAGGAGAGGGCTGCTAAAGCTAAGGATGGGGCTACTGCGAAGAGTAGCAAGAAGAGACCTTTCTCGGTGCCTCCAGCCGTTGGGGGAAAGAAGCTTAAGAAGTCTGATGGACCCTATCCCAGTACATGTCCAGATATTCCGGAGGAGGAAGGTGGAGAGGAGGAAAGAGACGAAGAGGAGAGCAGAGGAGATAGAGAAGGTGAAGGACAGGGTGGTAGTGGTGCCGGGGCTTTGTCTTCTGAGCAGGCAGGGGAGATCCAGGAGTGGACGGATGATGCCCTCCGTCGGGCTTTTGAAGGGTTGGAGGAAGGATCAGCCTCGGTGAAGAAGGCAAAGGAGGTTGACAAGGCTGGGGCTGGCGCCGATCCATTCCCTAAGAGTTCTTCAGTTGAGGTGGCTCCAGTGATTCAAGGTGAACTCTTGACTTCTGCAGATTCCATTTATGATAGGGACTTAGGAATATTTTATGGTTCGCTTCCGTCCTGGACTGAGATTCAGGACTTATTGCAGTATTCTCCTTCTCCGCAGGGTTGGTATAACAGATGTGCCTTTTCATTCTTTTTAAGTTAACATATTTCTCGAATTATGGACCATTGTATGCTCGTAACACTTGTTCTTTATTACAGGGGCAGGCGAGGTGGCCAAAACCTCAGACGTTCGACACCGCCTCGAACAATTTAAGTTGATGAGAGCTTCTATTAAGCCGAAGCCGCCAACCGGCCGTTCCGGGGATGTAGTTAGATATCGCTCTCTTCTTGGAGTCATTGAGGAAGGTATCCAGCAGAGGAAGAGGAGGCGTTCCTTGTTTGATTCACCACCTGGTCCTCAGCCTTCTGCTCAACCTTCTCGAGATACCGCGGAGGAGACCATGAAGTTTGCCCCCTCTCCGCCTCCTTCCGAGAATCCTACCCTTATCCGCATAAAACGTCCCGACGTGCCTCGCAATCCCTTTGCCGGCCACCCGGATTTGGACCCAAGCTCTCAGGATATATTATTTGATGAGGCCACGGGCGAGCATCTTCTCCCCCGCAATCCCATGGTTCGGATTCTTGATGAGGCTAATTCCCTAGATTTGGATCTGCTCACTGCTCGGATAGCCGCTATGAGGGACGAAGCCAAGGCCAACATTGACCGGGTCGTGGAGGAGGTCAAGAAGTTGATGGAGCATCATGCTCGACTGGCTAGGGCTGAGGAGGAAATCGGGAGTGCTAACATCCGGCTGCGGCTACAGGTTTCTGATCAGGACAAGCAGCTTACCGATCAGGCTATCCAGATTTCTCAACACGAGGCAGCCTCCAGGCAGTTGAAGGAGAATCTGGAAAAGGCCAGCAGGGCAGAATTGCGAAAAATGAAGGCTGCTTGCAAGGGGCGGATTGATATGGCCATTGCGACGGTGGATGAGGTTCGGAATGCGGATCTCGAGCGAATTGAAGAGTTGTCTGGGAGACTTGAAGCCGCAGAGCTTGCTCAGGCCAAGCTAAAGGAAGAGATGGAGGAAATGAGGAGGTCTCTCCAGGCTGACCGCTTGAGATATTGATCGGAGAGGGAAGTTGTCGTCGCTAATTTGTTGTCCTCCGAGGCTCGGGTGAGGGAGTTTGAGGAGAATGAGGGGATGATGGATGAGATGTTGCAGGATATGTACTTTCGTACCTGAAAACAGGGTAATCTATCCTGGATGGATGACTATCCCCGGATCATGGCTAGGATATATCTCCGGGCTTTGGAGGAGGCCAAGGCCAAGGCCGATGCGGATAATGAAGGTGGAGCGGCATTCAGGATGGACGTGGTAACCGCCCAGTTCTCAAAGGAGGAGAAGGTAGCGGTGAAGGAGGGGATGCGGCTGCTTGCTGCGGAGGAAGCCGGTGTGCAGTTGGGGGATGAGGACCAAAAAGCAAGCGTCGGTGAGTTTTCCCTTTTTAGCTTTTCATAACTTGATCGTTCGCTGTTTATCTGATGGATTCTTCTTCTGAATTGGACAGGTGGGACCTCTGGTCAACATGCTGGGAGTTCCGATCCAGCAACCAAGTAGATTCGGAGAGCTGGTTCCGAAGTGTAGTGGTTAGCACTAATGCAGCTGGTTATTTTATTTGGTCTGCTTGACATTCCTGTATATGCTAGTTCAAAACATTAATGTACTGTAATAATGACTTTATGTAATTTCATAACATAAGCTGATTCCTTTATGTTGGAATTTTATCGCTATTTTGTTGTGCTGTGTAAGTGATGTAACTATGCTTGTTACTAGTGACTTGACTGTGCCTGATGCCAATTTTTTTGCTTAAAGTATAATTTTCTCATTTTGCAACGTAAATGTGATGTGTGAATATGAACTGCAGCTATGCATTAATGTATAAAAGTAGAAGGTACCGCCCTTCATGTTTCGGCTGTGGACGGCAACTTCGTGCGCCCTGTAAGACTAAGCACGGAATGCTGTTGAGTGTCTCGTCATTCGATTGTAAGTTTCTGTTCCCATTAGCGAACGTTCCCTATTTCATGTCCTGTACTTTCAAGCACCGTTACGGAGAATAGGAGAAAAGTTTTAAATGAAATTGAAATATAGGAAAAGTAAAACTTCCAGTCACGGAAGGCCGTCGATGTGCTTAAGTTCGTGGCAAACGGGTTTTGTAGTCACTTTCCCTAGCTGTGGGTCTTGGAGACATTTGTCACCCATCTTACGCCTCTGCGGGGAGTTTTCTTTTTTACCACAGCCGCACTTAAGACACATCGGAGCCGATCGCGCACAGTAACTACCCGGGCCATTATGGCCCGTAATCTTGGGTATTATTCGATTTACTGTGGCCGGCTAGCGTGGGGGCCGGTCGTCAACTGTGAACTGCCCCTGGCTGGCCACACCTTATGTTGGGGCTTATGATCGGTTCACAGTTACCGGCGAGCCGAATCGCTGTAATGAGCTGCCATCGGCTATAGTCGGCCTTTTTTTTGATGACTTATACTCGGCTTATTACAGTCGGCTTTGAGGGCCTAGGCAAACAATGAGTTAACTCGCGGTAGAGGGATACCGGAGCAAAGTGTCTCATTGGCGAGGGCATAGGAGCGTAGTGTACCTGTTAGACTTTGTCCAGGTGGAGTTGTGTTGTGAAGCTCTGGATTGAAATGTCATCTGCAAAGGATTTTGTTCAACAGCAAAGGATAAAGCTTAACAAGTAGCCAAGATATAAAGGAACAAGTTAACAAGAGCCAATTTTTTTAAAGTGGTTCGGCACGAAAATGCCTACGTCCACTGATTCTCTTTGTTAATTCACTTCATATGGGCAGTACAAGTTAAGAAAAGTATCGACGGAGGTGTCGGATGTTCCATGCCCTCTAGAACACCTCTCCGTCCACTGTTGACAAAATATAAGCTCCGTTGTGGAGATCTTTACGAATTACATATGGTCCGTCCCAGATGGGGTCCAGTGCCCCGGGGCGCGGAAAGATTCTCTTGAGGACAAGATCTCCTTCTTGTAAGCTGCGATGTTTGACTTTGGAGTTGTATAGTGCTGCCACTTTTTGTCTGTGAGCTGCTGCTTTGAGTGCTGCATCATTTCTTCTCTCCTCAATTAGATCCAAAGACATGAGGAGGAGTTCTTCGTTCTCTTCCGGGCTGTAGTGGATCCTACGGTGAAAGGGCACTATAGTTTCAACTGGGAGCATGGCCTCCGATCCGTATGCCAAAGAGAAAGGAGTATGCCCTGTTGAAGTTCTGTAAGATGTGCGATAGGCCCAAAGTGCCGTAGGAAGTTCGTCCACCCAAGCGCCTTTCGACTTTTCAAGTTTCTTCTTGATTAAGGTTTTGAGGATCTTGTTGACAGCTTCGACTTGTCCGTTTGCTTGAGGATAAGCTACAGATGAGAAGCTTTTGTGAATTCCGTGCTCTTGGCACCAATCGGCGAATTCTTCGCTGTCAAATTGGAGTCCGTTGTCTGATATGATCTTAAGTGGGACTCCGTACCTGCACAGAATATTTTTGATCAAGAAGTTGATAACTTTTGCCGAGGATATTTTATTTAGAGGTTCCGCCTCCACCCATTTGGTGAAATAGTCAACTGCCACTATAGCATATTTGGCTCCGCCTTGGCCCGTTGGCAGTTCGCCAATTAAGTCAATTCCCCATACTGCAAGGGCCAAGGGCTGGTCATTTGAGTAATTTCATTGGTTGGTAGTCCAGGAATTTTGGAAAATTTCTGACATCTGTCACATTTTTTGACGAAGTCTAAGGCGTCTTTGTTCAAGGTGGGCCAGAAATATCCATATCGGAGTATCTTCTTTGCCAGAGTCTGCCCTCCAGTGTGATCTCCGCAACTTCCCTGATGGATATTGGATAGAATGTCCTTGGCTTCTCTTCCAACAACGCACCTCAATAAGGGGTTAGAGAAGCCGCGCCGATAGAGGATGCCTTCTTGTATTGTGTAGCGGGAAGCTTTCCTTAGATTTTTCTTAATTTCACTTCGCCCATCGAGTAGGGTGCCGTTTTGTAAGTATTCTCGGATAGTGGTCATCCATGTTTCTTCTTCGGTTGCAGCTATCAGGTTTACTTGCTCGAAACTCGGGGTTAGTAGCCTTGAGACAGTTATCGTTCCAGAAGTGGTATCATCTCCCATGCTAGCTTGCTTTGCCAGCTTGTCGGCCTCTTGATTTTCTTCTCGAGGAATGTGTTTGATCGAGTAGTGATCCAATTGACTGAGCAGCTGCTTGGTCTTTTTCAGATATGCCGTGAGCCGCTCTCCTCGAGTCTGGAACTCCCCTAGTATTTGATTTACGATGAGTTGCGAATCACTGTGAAGACATAAGGAACTGACTCCGATCTCCAGGGCAAGTTCTAATCCGGCTATCACTGCTTCGTATTCTGCGTCATTGTTGGTGGTAGCGAATTCCAATCTTAGGGCGTAGCGTAGCTTCTTTCCCTTGGGGCTGATTATCACAACACCTGCCCCCGAGCCTTGTTCGTTCGATGCTCCATCCACAAAGAGATTCCATTTGACGTCTTCTGACTCCTCGGATTGCTCCCTACCTTCACCGGTGGTGAATTCGGCAATGAAATCGGCCATAGCTTGTCCATTGATGGCGGTGCGGGGATGGTAGGTGATATCATATTGACTCAACTCAATGCACCATTTAAGTAACCGCCCAGAGGTATCGGGACGCTAAAGTACTTGCCTTAGTGGTTGATCGGTTAGAACTCGGATGGAATGAGACTAGAAGTAGTGTCGCAGTTTCCGTGACGTGATTAGTAAGCAGTACGCTAGCTTCTCAAGTTTAGGATATCTGGCTTCTGCTCCCGTGAACCTTTTGCTTATGAAGTACACTGGCCGTTGTGTGCGATTTTCTTCTCTTACCAGAGCGGCGCTTAGAGCATGGGATGACACAGCAAGATATAGGTATGGTTCTTCACCTTCATTCGGAGTTGAGAGTACTGGTGGCCGCTGAAGGTGTTCGATTAGGTTAAGGAAAGCTGTTGAACACTCATCGGTCCATTCGAATTTTCCTTTGTCTTTCTTCAGGGCTTCGAAGAAAGGAATGCATTTGTCAGTTGCCTTGGAGATGAATCTGCTTAGGGCGGCTACTTTCCCATTTAGGCTTTGCATTTCCCTTCGAGTGGAAGGTATCTGGATGTTTTTCAAAGCTTGGACCTGTTCGGGGTTTGCTTCAATTCCTCTGGCATGGACGATGAATCCTAGGAATTTTCCAGAAGATACTCCGAAGGAGCACTTGAGAGGATTCAGCTTCATTCCTTATTTGTGAAGTACTTGAAACATCTCACCCAAGTGGCTTACATGATCGTTGGCTTTTCTTGATTTAACCAGCATGTCATCCACATAGACCTCCATAGTTCGTCCTATCAGTTCTGCAAACATCTTGTTGACGAGGCGCTGATAAGTAGCTCCGGCGTTTTTAAGTCCAAATGGCATTACCTTGTAGCAGTACAATCCTCGGTCAGTGATGAAGCTAGTGTGGTCTTGATCGGGGGCGTGCATAGGGATCTGGTTATATCCTGAGTATGCATCCATAAAGGATAAGAGTTCGTGTCCGGCAGTGCTGTCCATGAGTTGGTCGATTCGGGGGAGTGGGAAGCAGTCTTTCGAGCAAGCGTCATTTAAGTTGGAGAAATCGATGCATGTCCGCCACTTCCCATTAGCTTTCTTTACCAGTACCGGGTTGGCAATCCATTCCGGGTAGATGGCTTCACGTATGAAGTCATTGGCCAGTAAGTTCTTTACTTCTTCCTCGAGGGCCGCTGATCGTTCTGCCCCCATACTTCTCTTCTTTTGCTTTACCGGTACCTTGGTAGGATCGATGTTTAGTGCGTGGCATGCTATGTCCGGGGAGATTCCAGTCATATCAGCATGCGTCCATGCAAATACATCCATGTTGTGGCGAAGAAAATCAATGAGTTGATTCTTTAATTCTCTTTTTAACTGAGATCCAACTCTCAGCAGTTTACTTGGGTCGCGTTTGTCTACAGATACGAATTCCATAGCCTCTGCAGGCTCGATGGTGGCCTCCTCCTCTTTGTCCCTGGGGTCTAATTCATTGAAAGGATCACTGGTATACCGAAGAGGAGGGGTTTTCTTTAGTTGCTATGCTTTCAAGCTTTTCATGCAGAGAATTGTCTCTGCATTTTTCCCTTTATCTCTCCTGCGATTATTGCGAAGTTCGGTTACATAGCAGTCCCGAGCGGCGTCTTGATCCCCTTCTACTTCTCCCACTCCATTATTCGTAGGGAACTTCATCTTCAGGCACCATGGGACAGGGATAATTTGGAAGTCGGACAAGGCTGGTCTTCCTAAAAAGGCATTATAGGCCGAGTGGTTGTCTATTAGCACGAATGTTTGTTTTCGAACGGCGGAGCGGGGATGACTTCCCAATTCAACAAAGAGATCCAATTGTCCGAGGGGCATCTTTGCTTCTCCAGTGAAACCGTGTAGTGGTTTGTTACAGGGGGATACATCCTTCATTGACAGCTTCATTTTGTCGAAAGCATGCTTGAATAGGATATTTACTAAACTTCCGGTGTCTATTAAAATTCGGAAAACTTTGGCTGGACCGAACCAGGCAGAGATGACCATAGGATCCATATGAGGGTATTGCCTTCCTTCTAGGTCGCGCCCGCTGAATGTGATATCATTACTTTCCTTCCGCTTAGGGTGGCGTTCTTCCATAACAGAATTGACGTAGTCTCCCTCGCTTCTGAGTGAGTTTCCATATCTTTCCATTTCTGTCCAGCTCTTGTCAGCGATGTGTGGCCCTCCTGATATTGTGTGGACCACTATCTTCTCTTGGCTGGAACCGCTGGTGTTGCAATTTCCTCCGCCTGTCTCTGGGTGGAGCTGCCCTGGGTTTTCCTTGGTAGGAGCTGGAGTCCTGTCCTGGCCCTTTACATAGCGTTCCAGCTTCTTTCTCCTGATGTGTTTTTCAATTAGATCTCGGAGATGACGGCATTCATTGGTATCGTGCCCATGAGACTCGTGAAAACGGCAGAATTTTCCGGACTGGATTGCGTGATCTGACTCTTTCTTGTACGGGGGCGCTTGTATGTAAGTTCGTCTTGGGTGGCCAGGAAGATGTTCTCGACTGTTTCATTCAAGGGAGTGTAAGCAACGAATCTCGGTCCTGGTCGGTACAAGCGCTTTTCTCCCTTCTTTCCCCCTGCATTGTCTCTAGAGTCGTTTCTCCGAATGTCCTTCGCTGCGGCGGGGGCGTTTCCATGGGCCGTCTTAGCCTGTGGTCCTGTCTGCCTTTCAGTGGCAGCCTCTTTGAGTCTCATGTACTTCCCAGCTTCATGGAAGAAATCGGCCAAGGTAGCTGGTTTTTCTTTAGTTAGTCTTCTAGCAAACTTGGTATCTGGGTGTACACCACTACAGAGGGCCATTAAGGTGAGTTTCTCATCGGCATCTTAGATTGCGGCCGCTGCGGCGTTGAACCGGGTTAGATATTGTTGCAGTGTCTCTCTGGATTTCTGTTTGACATTGGATAGAGAATAAGCATCCTTGGGTTGTTCCACATGAATGCGGAACTGGCTAATGAACTTTTCCTTCAACATTTCCCATGAACTGATGGATCCTTGGGGTAGATGGCAGAACCAGGAGGTAGCTAGATCTGCTAAAAATAGTGGAAAGCATTTGCATAATACTCCTTCCGTTGCCCCGCTCATGAGCATATGTTGTGTGTATCTTTGCAGGTGTACAACGGGGTCGGAAGTTCCCTTGTACGGTTCCATCGTCGGCATTTTCCATTCTCGAGGGGTGATGGCGGTTTCGATGTCGCGGGTGAAAGGGCTGGTTACCCTAGCGCCTATCCCTCGATCTCTTTGCTCCCGTCGGACGCATTCCCTGAATAATCGTGCCATTCTTTCATCAGAATTTGGAGCGAACAAAAATGAGCTCGGTTCTTCCCTACGGGATCGATCTCGTCCAGATGACCTGTAGGGATGGTATAGCCTGTCACCTCTGTCGTTATCCAGTGGCTGTCTTTGGCTGCTCGGATGCATGCTAGGACCAGCTACAGTTGCCCCCTGCCTTGATCTTCCCCTGTGGGGTTCTGCTTCGAGCATTTCCATGGGGTCAACTTCGGGCTGGGTTCTAGCTCGGCTCCGTTCAGCGGGGTTTCTATGATTAGGCGGCATGACCGGGTCAGCTACATCCGACCCTCGCCTGGTGCCTCCCCCATTGGGTTCGGTTCCAAGCGCTTCCTCGAGTCGGAGTTCGGGCTGAGTCCGGGCGCGGCCCCTATCATTGTTGTTCCTGTTGATAGCTTCTTCGAAGAGGGAAGACCTTTGTTGTCTCTGAGATCCTCCAGATTGAGACTCACCCCATGATTCAGTGTTGCGGTTGGATTCTTCGGCATCCCTCAAGCGTGACATGAGTTGGTTCACCAAAGCTTCTTGTTGGGATGCGAAGCGGTTAGTTACTTCAGTCACAACTCTGTCTAGATCTGCCCTAGTGATTGTTGCCGGTTGTTCCGCGGCAGGAGCTGTCAGATTTGCCTGATCTGCTGTCGTAGTGGGATGGTTCTCTTGATCTGGATCCACTGGATCTGGAGCGCTGCTGGTTGCAACATTCTTTCCCTTGTTGGCGTCTTTTCTCGGCCTGGAAGTCATGTTTCCTAGGCAATGAAGGGTGGTATTGGGAAAGAAGGTTGAATGAGGGAAGCTGAAGCTTCGAGTTCAAAGTTCTCAATGAAAGCACCAAAAATGTTTGCGCAAAAAATGGGCAAACACCTCCTATCCGTATAATTTAGTTGATTTTATGTGGTTTTTAATTATTTGGGTGACTTATGCAAATATGTAAAAAAAAACAGGGACTGAACTGTAAAAGACACACAGATTTATAGTGGTTCGGCCAGAACGTGCCTACGTCCACTTTATATGTTATTATCCTTTTTCTTTCAGATTACAAGTACAAAGCTTTAAGTACAAGTATAAGAATGTTGTTTGAAAGTTCCTTCCTTGCTTGAGCTCTCAAACTTGTCTGCCATTGTTGTACCCCTGCTCCTCTATTTATATAGTGAGGCTGGAGGCAGGGGTCTTGGATGTATATAGCTGCTGGCGGGCCTGGGTTGAAGCGATCTGGCCTGGCAATTTGGTTCGGTATGCTTCGGTTCAGCCATGCTTGGAGAAGGTTGGATCGGTGGAAGGAGCATGGAGCTGGACACGTGTTGATTCGGCTGTGTTGTGGACCGGTGTTGGTGGAGTGAGTGATGGTCCGGTAGTGTGGTGAAAAGGTGGTAGGTGGTTCGGTAGAGCCTTAGTCCGGCTGTGCTTTGGTCTGGTGATGAGTTGAGGAGGCCTTGGTTTGGTGCGGCCTTGGAGTGTCTTTGATTCGGTGGGGAGAGGTTTGGTTCGGTGGAGAGGATTGGTTCAGTGGTTGGCTGGTTCGGTGGCAAGGGGTTTTGGACCGGTGGTACGTGGTCCGGTGAGGGATGGATGGTCCGGTACTTAATGCTTCGGTACCGAATGGTCTGGTTCGGCTGTGGGGAGGCTTGGCTCGGCATTGAGGCGGAGAGGTTTGGCTTCTCCTCTTTCTTTTGGACCGGTGGTGGTAGAAATGCACCTAACAATTACTATTGGAGTGGCTAAGGAAACTTTGACTTGTTCATAATTTAGAAGAAGGTTTGAGGAGAGGTTATATCTGAAATTGCTAAGTCAACCTTGTTAAGGAAGTTTGCTGAGTTGGTACAAGGTGATATGAGGGTGTTGGAGTACACAACTAGATTTTAGGAGATGTCCCGATGACTTGAGTTTGCTAGGGCAACTTTAACACATCCCAGGGATCCACGTAATGTAGTCATGGAGATGGCTTTGAGAAATGGAGAGATGCTTGCATTGTTTAGTAATAACAAGCCAACAGAAAACTAGAGTGGACAGAATCAGAAAAGAAAGTTTATCAGAAGAAACGAGCTAAAAAGGGTGGCGCTGCCAAGAAAGGGGAGTCTGAGGTTATGTGTTACAAGTGTAACAAGAAGGGACATTATGCTCATGAATGCCGAAATGGAAAAGGAAAGGAAGTCTTTAGGAAAGAAGAACATTAAGTGCTTTAACTAGGACCAAGTGAGACATTATAAGAACAAATGTCTGGAAGTGACCAAGGTAGGAAAAGTATTTGCTTTGGAACCGGCTACCTCGAGACCAACAACTGAGGAGAAAGGAAAAACTGTGATGGGAGGTACGCTTTTCATTCGTGGTATACCTGTTAGATTACTATTTAATACTAGTGCATCTCATTCTTTTATATTAGTAGATAAGCTAAGTTTAGAACCATCGTTTCTTCTTACCTCCTTAAGGGGTGCAAATCGGGTAAGAGGATATGCAACTCTTGGGATGAAATATGACCAGTTAGATTTTAAATTATTAGGTCATGTATTTGCCTGCTGTTTACATATGTTTGATTTTGTAAGCTTTGGGATTATATTGTGTATGCATTGGTTAAGTAAATACGATGCTAGGATATTTTGTCAAGATAGAGAAATATCACTACGATACCCTAATAGTAAAGACCGAATTATATAGTCAGTGGAGGATTCATATTTTGGTGTGAGCGTTTTGTTGGGTGTAATGGAGGAAGAAGATGAGTTGAATTGGGTTTTTGTAGAAGAGAGTTTACATATGCCTTTGAGCCAATTACGCGACTACCACCAAAATGAGCTATTGAGTTTTGAATATACCTTGTACTTAGAGCTGAACCGGATAGTAGACCACCAACAGAATGACACCTATTGAGATGAAAAGGTTAAAAGTACAGCTAGTGGACTTAGAAGGAAATTTTTTATTAGACCAAGTAGTTCGCCTTGGGGAGTGGCCACTATATTCGTGAAGAAACCGAATGGGTCTTTAAGATTGTGTATCGATTGTCGTAAGTTGAATGAAAAGACGATAAAGAACAGGTTGCCCCTGTTGGGAACCAATGATTTGTTTTATCGGTTGAATGAAACCAAAGTATTTTCTCAATTGGATTTTGCGACAGTTTTTCATTATTTGAGGGTGGAGGAAGATAGTATTAATTTGACGTTGTTTCGAACAAGATATGATTCGTACGAGTGGTTAGTAATGCGATTTAGGTTAACTAAAGTGCATCCTTTCTTCGTAGATTTAATGAATCGAGTCTTCCGAGAGCACTTAGATGGATTTTTGTTAGTGTTTATGGACGACATTCTAATATATTCTATGGACGAAAGAGATCATGAGATTCATGTTAGAATAGTATGATTGAAAGCAATGTTTTTGAAGTGCTATTTTGGAAGAAGGAGGTGAAGTTTCTTGGTCACGTAATCTTAGAAAAAGTTTGTCAGTAGATCCAGCTAAGATCGAAGTAGTTAATTATCAGAAGAGAGCCCAGTTAGCGATTGTGATAAGGAGTTTTCTCGGATTAGTTGGCTATTACTAGAGATTCATCAAGGATTTCTCTCGTATAGCAGCACCGATGATTAGGCTAACAAGGAAAGACATAAAGTATGTTTGAACCAATAAATGTAAGTAGGTATTCCAAAAGCTGAAATACTTATTGACCAATGCACTTGTGTTAGTTGTTTCGAACGGGAATCAAGATTTGGTGGTGTATACTGAAGCTTGCAGAATAGGATTAGGAACTGTGTTAATGTAGAGGGATAAAGTGATTGCCTATGCTTTTCGACAGCTTAGACCCCATGGAGTTAGATATCTGATTCATGAGTTAAGGTTAGCTACAGTAATTTTTGCTTTGAAGTTGTGGAGACATTACCATTTAGGAGAATGACTCGAGTTGTATACGGATCACAGTTCACTAAGATACTTATTCTCTCAAAAGGAGTTGAATATGAGATAACGGAGAAGGTCAGAGTTTTTAGCTTGTTATGACTTCATAACTGAGCACACACCAGGCAAGGGAAATAAAGTTGCAGATGTGCTTAGTAGGGAACACTAGAATGTGGTGTTAGCAGTGATATCAGAATGGAAGGATTTAGAAGCACTAACCACATGTAATGTGCAGTTATAATTAGTGGCTAGTTCTAGCCAGAGTAATGCGATGTTATCTTGCTTGGAAGTTCGACCAGTATTGATCGAAGGGATTGCTTCCAAACAAAGTAATGATCCATTGCAAGCTGAACAAATTAAAGGATTGAAAAGTGGAATTAATATAGATTAATTGAAAGACTTTTATCTGGACCAGAATAGATAGTTGAGAAAGAAAGGATGATTGTATGTTCTCGATGTTGGTGACCTAAGGAAAGAAGTTCTTAGTGAGTGTCATCGATTGAAGTTTACTATTCTTCCTAGAGGAAAAAGGATGTATCAGGATATGAAGAGAAGATTCTTCAGGAAAGATATGAAAATGTATGTAGACTTTTGGTGAAAGCAATGTTTGAATTGTCAGCAAGTAAAACCGAAAAGGATTACACTTGTTTTAGCTAAGTTATTTGTGGAGAATATAGTTAGACTGCATAGAGTTCCTAGTAGTATAGTTAGTGACGGAGGTTATTTATTTACCAGCGAATTCTGGAAGAGTCTATAAGAGGTTTTAGGTACCGAGGTCAAGGTAAGTATCGCTTACCATCCACAGACCGATCGGAAAACAAAAGGAGTTAACAAAGTTTAGAAGATTTATTAAGAGCTTGTGTGTGTAACGGACTGGGATTTTTAACCCTTGAAAATCGACATCTACACATCCACTGTATATCATGCCGAATAATCAAGTGTTGGAAATACCGATTTGCTAGGTGTGAAGAAGAAAAGGTAGAAGAAAAATAGAAATAATCAACACAGATTCTCACAATCGCAGCGAAATAAAATACAATATATAATGACAGAGCTTTATACAAATAAAATTGTTGCTGTTTTATACTTACAATTATCAGAGTACATCAATCAATGCATTAATCTAAACAGTTATAATAATCAGTCCTGAGATACATAACTCACACAACGGAAATTACCAAGTACGTGGCATACATCTGATATCCTCCAGCTCATCTCCTGAGCTCCATAGCATTCTAACCTGAATCTGTAATATTAGGTCTGACCTGAGTATTATAATGAAATAACACTCGAGTTAGTATGGAAAACCAGCATGATAAAACACACTCAATTTGAATTATTAAAGTTATCAAATGCTTTGAAAACAACGGTATCACATAAGACCACGTCACACATAAACACGACAGGTTTTTCCCTTACGATAATCAAAACACTTTATATTAAATCATTTGATATTATAATAGTGTCTATAAAAAGTAAATTAGAAAATAGCTAAAATGTTTGCATCTCGCATTTTAACACAGTTGGGCACAACCAAAACCGTACGACGCTTGTTGTAGAATTGATTCCATACAACGTCTGGGCTGTTGGTGTACCGCTCATGACAGTACACCTCTAAAAAAATGTACCGAGGACTTTCTGGGATACCCAGCCACACAAGACCGTCCTACCTCTAACCTGGATAGTGTTGAATATGTTATCACCGAAGGTGTTCCCACCCTTAAAATCGAGCGCTCCCTTTTCCATGCACAACCATATCTATAATTTATATATATTTCTGAGGGTCTCTAGAAAAGTGATAACATACCCTAATTGGGTGCGACCCGCTTAGCTTTGCTGCATCACCCATGTTTTAGTCATTCCTGGTTGATGAGGCTCGAGGAGAACGTTAACGTTTCAAGAACAATTACATTTAGAATGCTCATCGTCCTCTAATGACGATGTTCTGATAGCATTCGTCCGTACAAGTTGTCCTGGGTCTGGAAAAACTGAATCACCATCTTCACTATCTTTATGCTATCCATTTGTAACGCTCAAATCGGATCGAAGTTGTTTTCTAATAATTAAATCTGATCCCGGTCCCTTCGAAATGATCAATGAATTTTGGCCAGATTTGATAGGGCTATTTAACTATCAAATAACATTCATAAGCAGTCACTAGGCCCATATTATAATTTTTCCAAAATTTCTTTACTAGATATATATTCAAATCCCTTCCAAAATTTCAATATTTGAGACAACTCAAATACTTATATCCATATCAGAATATTTCAAACCATCTCTTATTTCAACACTTAGAAAAATATTTAAAGATATATTTTCTAAACTCCTTGCTTCTTAACACTTAGGAAGTTCAATTTATTTCTCTTTTCTCAAAATCCTTCATAATTTGTATTGTAAATTCCTTAACTCGTTAATAATGAAATCTATGAGTTCTACGGTTCCTTAATTAATTTCCTTTAATATTTCCAAAGCCAAAACACTTGTCTATAATTTCAAATATCCATTTCTAAATTCTTTTATGAATCCTAATTCATTTTTTGATGTTCTCTTTTATTTAAATACTTCGAAAATTTTCTTACATTTCCTCAAATTCCATGTTGAGAATTTCTCTTATAAACACCACCCACTGAATAAATCCCATTTTCACACTTCAAGAAGATTTATAAATACATTTAAATCATTGCAATACTATATATATAATAAGCATTTAAAGAATAATAATTAATTTTTAAAACAAGTTCAATTGGTTATTTGAGATATAAACACTTTTTAACAAAATGTTAATAACTCATTTCTAATCCATCTTTAATTAAAACTAGTCGATCTACAAAGCTTGTTATAAAAATTAGAATTTATTTCAACAAAAATTTATATTTGAATAATCCACTTTTTGAAATATTCTAATGCTAACTAGTTTAAAATTTCATAGTTTAATAAATAAAATTTCCCTTTTAAAAACAAGCTTAGCTCCTAAATAAAAATATGATTTTAAAATCTCAATAACTTATTTCATTTTATATATCCCTCTTAATTTACAATATATCGATCCCATTCCGAATCCCTAACCTTCCTCACTTTTCAAAAATAGAATTCCTATTTTTCACTAAAATTTATTTTTCATATCTCGACATAAATTCACCATTATGAAATTATATTCCAATTTATCAATTAATTTTCATTTTCCCTTATCAATAACATCGTTTATAAATATATAACTTCTTTGAGTTTCACTTGTTTATATAACTAATCCCATTTATAAAATCTCATTTTATAAATCCATTTCTTGATAAATTCCATATATTTCATAAATCTATTTAAAATATCAATTTCAAACTCCTTCTCATATTTTCCAGAAATATCATTTAAAAATCCATCATTTGAAAATCCTTAATATAAATTATTTTAAAATCTCTATTTAAAATGTTTTTACGAATATTTAAAGGCAAACCAAAGAAGATTATTATTTTTATCCAAACCAGTTTCTTAAAATAATTCAAATTGCGATATAAATATTTTTATATTCAAAATTCCTTTCAAATTTCAAAAGTAATATTAATGGTATTTAAAATACCCAAATTAGGGCCAGTGCTACTATAGCATCCAATAATTCATGTCATAACGATAATCTATAACAGATTATTCTAAAACATCAAATATTATTTATATGAAAAACAATCAATATAAATTTGAGAAATCTAGTTGTATCCATCCAACCTGTTTTTCTGCACCCACAGATGTTAGACAACATAAAAATATCAATCCCACTTCGAAGTGGGATATCGTGGTAATATGGGGTCATCTGCTATTATGCGAGGCGCATAGGGTCTCATTGCTTCAACAGTGGGAAATATATCCAACTACTAATTTATATTACAATATATATATATATCATATATATATATATATCATCTAACAGACAATAATTTATAAATTCAACCAAGCATACAAAATTAATTTTAACTATTTATAAATAAATTCTGAAATCCAAATGAGTGAGAATTTCTCGCTTTAATTTTTTATTTTCCATCCATTCTAACCTTAATTCATCGCATAGATTTTGCAATTACGAATCCATCGTGACTTATTCCATAATTTTTTTGTGCCTCGTATAAATAAATTAGGAATTTTATAAATATGTAAACCATAAATTTGTTTAATCAACAAAGTTTAAAACATTGATTACCTTCAAGTAAACCCTAAGCTACAATCACAGCCATTCACCCATCAATTTTCTCGAGCTCGGCCTTCACGAGCATCCAGCTTGACGACAATACCATGCCCTCCCATCTTCCTACCCTCATGCCTGCAGCCTACCAACAACAACCAAAATCACCTCACTGCGAACGACATCACCCACTGCCTTCTCAACATCACGGCCTACCTCCATCCCCATTCGCAAGCAATAACCCGACCAAAACCCACCAAGATGAAGTCGCACTCAAAACCCTTATGTGTGCTCGCGAGTGGCCTCTAGGAACCTAAACCCTAATTCGATCAATGAACAACACTATGCTCGCCTAGCATCCTCTCGCCATGTCGCCTTCCCTCGCGACTATTCCAGGTCACCTCGCGACTTTGTGCGAGCCCCTCCTATCTATGCGCTTGCGAGCGACTCAAATATGCAGATATATTTTTTTCTAAGGGATTTCGTTCGATTTTTCATGTTTGTTTTTTTGACTGGGAAGAGGAAAATAAGTATAAGGCAGAGGGAACAATAAACAGAGGAATCAAATTTGAGAATTCGATTTCGAATGCTCTTTCTCTTTTTTCTGAATTGATTTGAAGAACGAGGAGAAAAGGATACGTGATTTAAAAGGAAAGGAGGCAGCTATGTTCAAAACTAGGGTGGCTGATGGGTACATGCTAGGACGGCTGAGATTGGATTGTTTTACTTCTACATATTTTATTTTTTTAAGATATCACGAATAACTATAGCGAAATCTCAATCTCTTATTAAGGCATGCCGCATAGCGTTCCTAATATTATACCGCTATTCCAAACGCAATGGGATAAGTTCTAATTCGATCGTATGTGGAAGACAGCTTTTTAAATTGACAATTTAATTTAAATTCGATTTAAATTATTCTAGGCATTTTCAGATCGTACAACCAATATACCCAAACGCTAAGAAATTTGAAATCTGATAATAATACACTATTATAGATCCAATGTAACTAGTTTCATCCAATTCTGAGAATATGCCCCGGATTGCTATTTTAATGCGTCGATTAAATTAACGATTTTCAATTTTTATGAAATCGCTTAAAATTTTAGTTTTAAAATCTTACTAACTAAATTATAATCCCAAATCCAATATTTAAAACCATTTAAATTTTCAAAATCAAACGACAAAAAATCCAGGTCGTTACATTCCTCTCCCTTAATAAAATTTCGTCACCGAAATCGCTAAGGCAGGAAAATGCTACAAACCCATTAACTTAACAAAACCCACTTAGTTAAACTCAATATTCACTTTTCTAAACCTTTAGTCCCATCCAAAACGTTTAGTTTCCATTTCTAAACCAAAATCTATGATTGCGATTTCAACTTGAACATCAACTTTTTAATTAACAATTTTTTTTCAAAAGTTTCAAAAAAAAATTCTAACTTCCTATATTTTCGAATTTTTTTAGCAGATCTTCTTTGTACAGAGAGCCTTTTGCAATATGATAAGAGAGATAAAAATATATACATCGACCCACACGGTCGAAAAACAAAATATATATCAATATTCATATTTTGCTCCATTTAATCCGAAGATGTACCTTTACTTTAGCGTTTTTAAGCGAGCGGCTTATTTAATATGCAATTACACAACCCAAATCTAGCCCAATAGCCTCTAGAGACCTGTACTTACTCAATTTAAACACATAAGTACCGAAGATATGAAATTTTAATAAAATTTCATTTGTTTAACTAGCGCAAACACATAGATTTCATAACCAAACAAGTTAAGCATGTATTTATAAGCAATCACAAGGTTCCAATTTTAATTTACTTACTTTATATCGATTCAAATACCATTTCATTCAATTTGAATAATTTATAACAAATTTGCTTACATCAAATTTATATTTATACCCAACAAATTCATATTCATTCCAAATTGATTAAAAATCAATGTATTCACTTGCCATTGATTCACAGAATTTTATTTACTTCCGTTTACGTTGAACGACAAATTTTACGCGCTATTTGGTGATATTCATTAACAAAATAACCACTTCAGCTTATATGCCATTTAAATTGATTCTAAATCAATTTATCCATTTCTATTGATTCACGTTCAATATTTTCCATAAAAATCTCATTTGCAAAAAAATTATATCAACGAAGTTTCATTTTATGCCAATTCACTTAATAACCCATTCCATAAATTTGTTTGAGGCAAATTCCATCCAAAGATATTAACTTAAGTTAATTCGTTTATTACAAATTAATTCAATCATATAACTTAAGTTTATTTCCATTTTAACAAATTTCATTTCATTTTAAATTGATTGTTATTCAATCTATTTATTGTCTATTGATAAGCATTTCCAGTTGCATGGCATATCTCATTTCCACTATATTATTCGAGAATCATTTAATAAAATTAATATTAAGGTTTACTATAACCTTTTATACATCACTTAAATACATCCCCGCTTCAAGTTTTAATTCTATACTCGAATTCATTCTCGAATTCATTTAAATGATATCCAAGGCCATATTCAATTTATTTACACCTAAATTGAAATTATTTATAACTTAAGTCATCACCATTTTAATCCATTTCCACTTCACTCGACAACATTTCTAATATATTTAATTTAGCTCGATATAATTCCAATTCAATTTTTTCATTCAACTTAACTCAAGTTAAATGCCAATTCATACAATTTATTTTCCACATTTTCGTAAATTCTTTATTTGAGTTGATTCCATTTCCAATTTTATAACATATAGTCATCTATCCATTTCACAACTCAACATTATATTCGATATCTTCCATTTTATTCAATTCATTCAACTATTAATATTTATTTCAATTCATATTATTAATTTCCTTCATTTATACACACCCAATTTCTTTCCATTCAATTAATTCACATCCTAATTTAATCCATTTAATTAGTCCATTTCACTAATTTATTCCATTCAAATCACAATCAATTAAATTTCCAAAAGTTAATTCCTTCAACTTAAGTTAAATTCCATTTTAACTTTCTCAATTTAAATTTAAATTCCAAAATTCAGTTTTCACACTTCCTTCCTTATAAATATCGTCCTCCACTTATAAGTTTTAAAAAAAAACTTATTTCTGAAATTTCTAGAGTATTTAGCTAGGAATTTAGAATTCAAATTCTTGGTATTTATTTCAAATCACTTTGAAATCACGGATATATATATATATATATATAGACACACACACACACACACACCAAATTCTGCTTTTTAAATTTAATCCAAACCTAGTTATATCCTAAACAAATTTCCTTTGGGATTTCCAAAATAATTTTTGTTTCCAAACAAAAGTCCTCACATTAAATTACTACGGCAACAATCCTTCACTTATAAACTCGAAAATGAACACCCATGATGTCGCGATCATCATTGGATTTTTTTTCCGGTGACCGAAGTGAGTTCAGAGCTATATCACTTTCAAAAAACCATTTAAACCATTTAATTTCAAAAATATTCCAAATAATATTACTATTATTCATCTTCAAACATATTGGAAAATATTTTCAAAAATCTTCGAGATTTAATTTTCCATCTTCTGGTTTGAATCCATTTTTAGTTTTTTACTCATTTATATGAATCATATTTATACAATTCTATTTGGTTTTTATAAACCATTTCCAATTTTATAGTCTTCATTTGATTGTATACTAATATCAACCAAACACATCAATATACTATATTAATTTCTAGAAAATTATTTCCTTTATATCAAAATATAATTTGGGTAAAATTATTTCATTTACCCGCTTCAAAATAATATTGTGTTGGTTTACCTAGTTCAAGTATTTAGAAACTCCCATCGATTTAGTGGCATCCCACTACTCAACCAAAATTTATATGTCATTCAGCCAATAAATCAACACAATATAAAACCATTTATATTCACTAACAATACGTGCACGTATCTATTTATACGCTGAAACTCATTCTTAGGTACTACTGACCCTATCCTAATGAACAATCCCCACCAAAACCAAGGTTCTCGATTACCTTTAGCTCTGATACCAACTGTAATAGACCGAGATTTTTGACCCTCAAAAATCGAGATATATACATCCACTGTATATCATGTCGAATATTCAAGTGCTCGAAATACCGATTTGCTTGTGGTGAAGAAGAAAAGATAGAAGAAAAATAGAAATAATTAACATAGAATCTCACAATCGCAGTGGAACAAAATATAATATATAATAATAGAGTTTTATACAAAGAAAACTGTAACTGTTTTATACTTATAATTATCAACGTACATCAATCAATACATCGACCTGGACAGTTATAATAATTTGTCCTGATATACATAACTTAGACGGCGGAAATAACTAAGTACGCGGTACACGTCTGAAATCCTCCAGCTCGTCTCCTGAGCTCCATAGCAATCTAACCTGAATCTGTAATACTCGGTCTAACCCGAGCATTATAATGAAATAACACCCAAGTCAGCCTGGAAAACCACCGTGAGAAAACAAACACAATTTGAATTATTAAATTATCAAAACCCTTTGAAAATAAAGGTATCTCGTAAGACCATGTCACACATAAACACGACGGGTTTTTCTCTTACGATAATCAAAACACTTTATATAAATCATTTGATATTATAATAGTGTCTATAGAAGTAAATTAGAAAATAGCTAAAATGGTTGCAACTTACGTTTCAGCATGGTTGGGCATAAGCAAAACCGTATGGCACTTATTGAAGAATGGATTCCATACAATGACTAGGCTACTAGAGTACCGTCCATCACAGTATACCTCTAGAAAAATGTACCGAGGACCTCGCCAGTATCCCCTGCCACACAAGACCGACCTACCCCTAACCTGGATAGTACGAATATGTTATCACCCTGGGTGTTCCCACACTTAAAATCGAGCGCTCTCTTTTTCATGCACGACCATATCCATAATTTATATATATTTCCAAGGGTATCAAGAAAAGTGATAACATACCCTAATTGGGTGCGACCCACTTAGCCTTGCTGCATCTCCCCTGTTCTATTCATTCTCGGTTGATGAAGCTTGAGGTGAACATTTACCTTTCAAGAACAATTTCACTTAGAATGCTCATCGTCCTCCAATAACGATGTTCTGATAGCATTTGCCCATACAAGACGTCTTGGGTCTGGACAAACCGAATCACCATCTTCACTATCTTCATGCTATCCATTCGTAATGCTCAAATCAGATCGAAGTGATTTTCGAATAATTAAATCTGATCCCAATCTCTTCGAATTGATCAACAAATTTTGGTTAGATTTAATAGTTGGTTATTTAACTGTCAAATATCATCCATAAGTAGTCACTAGGCCCATATAATAATTTTTTCGAAATTGGTTTTTCAAAATATCTTTATAAGATATATATTCAAATCCCTTACAAAATTTCAATATTTGAGACAATTCAAATTCTTATATCCATATCAGGATATTTCAAACCATCTCTTATTTCAACACTTAGAAATTTTTCGAAAATATATTTTATAAACCCCTTACTTCTCAATGCTTAGGAAAGTTCCACTTATTTATCTTTTCTCAAAATCCTTTATAATTTATATTGTAAATTCCTTAACTCGTTTATACCGAATTCTATAAGTTCCGGGGTTCCTTAATTAATTTCCTTTAATATTTCCAAAGTCAAAACACTTGTCTATAATTTCAAATATCCAGTCCTAACTTCTTTTGTGAATCCTAATTCATTTTTCGATGTTTACTTTTATTTAAATACTTCAAAAAATTTCTTACATTTTCCCAAATTTAATGTTGAGAAATTCTCTTATAAACCTCATCTACTGAAAAAAAATCCCATTTTCACACTTCAAGAAGATTTATAAATACATTTAAATCATTACAAAACTATATATATATAGTGAGTATTTAAAGAATAATAATTTATTTTTAAAACATGTTCAAATAATTATTTGAAATATCAACACATTTTAACAAAACATTAATAACTCATTTCCAATCTATCTTTAATTAAAACTAATCGATTTACAAAGCTTGTTATAAAAATTAGAATTTATTTCAATGAAAATTTATATTTAAATATTCCACTTTCTGAAATATTCCAATACTAACTAGTTTAAAATTTCATAGTTTAATAAATAAAATTTCTCTTTTGAAAACAATCTTAACTTCTAAATAAAAATATATTTTTAAAATCTCAATAACCAATTTAACTTATAAATCCCTCTTGATTTACAACACATCGATCCTATTTCAATTGCCTAGCCATCCTCACTTTTCAAAAATAGAATTCCCTATTTTTCCCCAATACTATTTTTCATATCTTGATATAAATTCACCCCTATGAAATTATATTCCAATTTATCAATTAATTTTCATTTTCCCTTATTCATAAACATCGTTTATAAATTTATAACTCCTTTGAGTTTCATTTGTTTATAAAACTAATCCCATTCATAAAATCTCATTTTATAAATCCATTTCTTATTTCACAAATCTATTTAAAGTATCAATTTTGAACTCCTTTTCATATCTTCCAAAAATATCGTTTAAAAATCCTTTATATAAATTAATTCAAAATCCCTATTTAAAATATTTTTACGAATAGTTAAATACAATCCAAAATCAATTATTGTATTTAACCAAATCAATTTTCTAAAATAATCAAAATTTCGATATACATATTTTTATATTCAAAATCTCCTTTTTAATCCTTTCAAATTCCCAAAAATAATATTTGTGTTATTTAACATACCCAAAAGTAGGACCAGTGCTACTATAGCATCCAATAATTCACATCACAATAATAATCTATAACAGAATATTCTAACACATCATATATTATTATATGTGAAAAATAATCATTATAAATTTGAGGAATCCAGTTGGATTCCTCCAACCTATTTCCCAGCACCCACAGATGTTGGACAACATAAAAATACCAATCCCGCTTTGAGGTGGGTTATCGCGGTAATATGGGGTCATCCTCTATTATGCAGGACGCATAGGGTCTCATACGCTCCAACGGCGGAAAATATATCCAAATACTAATATATATTACTATATATATACACATAATATATCACTCAACAGACAATAATTTATAAATTCAACCAAGCATCCAAAATTAATTTTAACTATTTAAAATTAAATTCGAAAATCCAAATGAATGAGAATTCCTCACCATGATTTTTTATTTTTTCATCCATTCCAACCTTAATTCCACCATGTAGATTTTGCAACTATGAATCAATCGTGACTTATTCTGTGATTTTTCGATGCCTCGAATAAATAAATTAGGGATTTTATAAATATATGAACCATAAATTTATTTAAATCAACAAACTTTAAAACGCTAATTACCTTCAACTAAACCCTAAGCTACAATCACAGCCATTCACCCATCAACTTTGTCAAGCTCGGCCTTCATGAGCATCTAGTTGGACGACAATACCATGTCCTCCCTACTTCCCACCCTCACGCCTGAAGCCTACCACCAATGATCGAAATCACATTACCATAAACGATATCACCCACTGCCTTCTTGACATCGCGACCTACCTCCATCCCCGTTCGCAAGCAAAACCCAACCCAGACCCACTTAGATGAAGTTGCACTCAAAACCCTTATGCGTGCTCGCGAGAGGCCCCTATGAACCTAAACCCTAATTCGATTTATGAACAACACCATGTTCGTCTAGCAACCTCCTGCCATGTTGCATTCCCTCGCGGCAATCCTAGGTCTCCTCGCGACTTCATGCGAGCCTCCTCCTATCTACGCGCGTGCGAGCACACTCGAATATGCAGACATATTTTTTTTCTAAGGGATTTCGTTCGATTCGCAACTTTTAAAAGGGAAGGCTCCATTTTCCTGTTTGGTTATCTTTTACTGGGAGGAAAAAAATAAGTACATGGCAGAGCGAACAATGAATAGAGGAATCAAATTTGAGAATTCGATTTCGAATTCTTTTTCCCTCTTTTTTATGAATTAATTTAAAGAATGAGGAGAAAAAGATACCTGATTTAAAAGGAATGGAGGCGGCTACCGTAGGATCGATTTCGTCCTTGGGGGGGTTAATAGGGTGATACTATAAATTATTAAAATTTATTACGGAAGTTTATAAAATATTTTCAACCTAGATATATCAAAATAGCAGCACAGATAATAGCAGAATAATAAATGCAGAAATAGAACAACACAAAATTTACCCACCTTCGACAAAACCTTGCTTACATGCTGCCCCAAAAGTTTCTATAAGAAATTAAGCAGTCAGACGCTTACACATGTAAACTCGCGACACCCGCTATCGACTAGCCTTAACTCTATGCTCAAAACCCTACCACAACTCAGCCACTGAATTGCGAATTCCTGAACTACACCACTGTAGCTCGTCCCCTAGTCACACAACTAGAAATTATAATTGTTTAAAATGGAAAATACAAAAGTAAAAACAGTTGTAAAACAAAACCCTAGTTTTAAAATCTAAAGCCCAAATTAAAATAAACCAGCCCGTAAAAACAATCTGCCCTCTTTTCTTTTATCTCTAACCGGTTGTTTCTTTTACTTGGTGCTTGTTCCTTTTCTTTCGATATTAGGGCTTTGTATAAATTGAAGACGTCGACTTATAGCTCGATCGAATGATGATTTTCTTTCCTTGCTTTGTCGATCAGTGGTCTCTTCTTTTTGCACACGGCTCCTTCAATTTTGATCGAGTTCGACTATGAATTCGATATGTAATTTGTTATTTTTGCTTAGTTTTTTGCTTGCTCGAACGTGATCAGGTTCGAGTTGTTAATTCGATTTTTGGTATCTGTTTTGCTCAAGCTCAAATGAATAACTACCGATGATGTTTATATAGGGTTTTAATTCCCTATATTTTCATTCGTATAAATTCATTTGAATTCGTTAATGATTTTGCTCGGCCATATGATTTTGATTGAATGTTTGAGATGATATCTGACTTATTCAATTTCGTATATTTGATTGCTTGGCTACTTAATAATCTCGGCTTTGAATTTTTCTTCCTCGATTCTTGACCACCACGTCTCTGACTTGTTCATCACATGCTTTAATCACGGCTTTGACTTTACTATGATGATATTGATTTATTTCAGCCAGTGATTTGAACTTATGACTTCGTTCCAATTTTTGTGTGCTGACTTCGGCTTCTCAATCTTTGCTCATTTTGAAAATCCTGATGTGTTTTGACTTTGTTAAAAAAAACTGTTGTGTGCATTTGCTAGTGTACTTCACTTAAACTTGCTACTGTTAGTGGTTGTTTCATGTGATGTTCATTCATTGTTGTCTCTGGTTTGATGTACTCGAGTCTGGTACCTTGTAGTTCACTGTATTGCGTCATTATCTTGTGTACCATATGGAGCTCTAGTTGCTTGACTTACTTGATTTGCGCTTGATATCATGTATTTTGCTGTTTGAACTTGTCTGGAGCATTTGTTGGTTCATCATTTTCGCCAGAGTTGGTTTGAGCATTTATGTTATGCTGTAACTTGTTGTATTGAGTTACACCCTCTATTGTATTGTGTCTGGTCTTTGTTTCGTTATAGTCTGGTTGCTTTGAGAACTGTTTATTCAAGTCTGCATATATGTGCATACATACATATATATGAGTGTAAGCATATATTGTTGGATTTGTAATGAGCTTGAGTTGTTTTCATGTGTACTTGAGTGTAGATTTAAGCTTTGTTGTTGCCTTCACTGTTGACTGTTGCATTGCTCCATGTATTCATGTAGTCTAGTTAGCTTGTCATTGTGTTGCATTTAACTTTGTGTTGTTACTTTATATGCGGTCAGTGATCATGTAGCTTGTCTGCACTTGCATTGTCTAAGTTGTAGCCTTGAGCTCTGTCTTCACTGCAACCATATGTATGCTTTGGGTCTGGTCTTTGATGTTGAGGCTGGTGTTGTTTTGGTCGAGACTGTGTATAGATGGTTTTATACATTGTCTGGTTGCCTCGAGTTTTGCTGCACATATATATAAACACACACACTTGGTTTTTGTTGTCGCTGGTTGTGACCAGACTTGAGTTTTATTCATGGGTACACTGAGTTTGAGTTGCTCCCGACCGTTATTGCATTTGTACATTTGGATTTTCGGTTGAGGCTTGTTTTAGTTGTCATGACCATTTTCATGAACTTACACCTGTGTTGAATCTAGCTTATAGCTCGGGTTTGACCTTATGCTCGTGTCGTGACTTTATTTGTATTGCACTTGAGTTGAACCCAGCTTTTCATTTGGGTTTGACCTATGCTCACATGTCCATGTAATTCTCTCAAGTGTATATCGGGGTGCACGGCCTTGTGGCATGTACAGTAATACACTGTGCATGTCACAAGCTGTTCATGTATGATGGATTCAAATTTAAATGATGACAAACAACCCAAATAATTATGGAAAATATTATTTTCAAAATCCACATTTTATTTTATACTGCAAAAATATTTTCTTTTCAATTTTACCGTGTCAGTATTTATTTTTGTAGATTGCTCAGATGTTGGATTCAATCTGGAATAGAGTTGACGATAAATACGAGTGAATGAGCGATATGTAGTGAGGACAGTTATGTAAATTGAAATGTATTGTAATTGCAAATTATATACATATAGTGAGAGCTCAAATTTGTACTATTCAAAATTGTAATAAATATTTATTTGAATAAAATATATGTTTGAATTTAAATTCTGTGTTATTTATTTTATTCAGCAAATATTTATTTAATCTGTGAAAATAAAATAGTACATTAACAAATACATTTAAATGAATATATATATATATATATATATATATTATCATCAAACAAAAATCATATACTAGCATATTCAACAATCTCCCCTTTTTGACGATAACAAACATATATTTAAGATTTTGAATTTATTAAATGTATTTGATTATTCAATTTGCTCCCCCTATTTGAATGCTTCCTCTCTACACAAAGCTCTTCCTTCATATATGCATGTAAATAAAAATATGCAAATGAGCCTAGATGCAAATAGAAAATATTTGACCTTTATTTGTCAAAATCTTAACTTTTCTCTTCCCCTTTTGTTATCGGCAAAAAAGTAATAGTGTTAGAAAAATAGAGATAAAGTGATAGACATTAATACAACATTAAAACCCAATAGAATATAAATATTAAATTTCAATAAAAAAAATCAAACAAAAATCATAAATACTCTGTTTGACGCATATTCCACTTTGGAATGATAGGGATGATGTCATCATATAAAACCATATAGTTGTGTCTATTTGTGATATATTTATATCAGGAATTTGAATATCTACTAACCGTGCTTAACCGTTAGGACTTTTAAATGAGATTAGTAGTATTCCAAAACAATTATTAAAAAATGAATTCAAGTATCTTCTAACCACGCATAACTGTGAGGACGTTTAAATGAGAATAGAATCAACTTGTCTAATTAATCAATCAATTTTGATATGCGTTCCATACATGCATAACCGTGAGGACTTTTAAATGAGCATGGAAGCACATAATAAAAAATTCCAAGTAATTCACCCATGCATAACTCTGAGGACTTTTAAATGAGAGTGAATACTTTGGATCTTTTTATTTTAAAAAAATATAAAATGAAAAACGAATGATTTACTGTTTAAAGTACCAAATATTGACAAACAATATTGAATTTTGACGAGTGATGGTTGTTAGAAATATAATAGAAATAGAGATGGTCATGGAATTTTTACCAACAAATTTTTTTTATAACTCTTGTTCAAATTTCTAAAGAAATTTACTAAATATACTGTCTCGAGTTATAATATATGATTAATATCAACACTAATCACTTTTTCAATCACTATTTGTCTTTTTGATAATTAGTAGGGAATCATATTAGTTAATGTAATCATTTAAGATTAAATCCAAAAATAATTATCAAATTTTCTAAAAGTGACTAATCTGAAACAAGGTCAAAAAATGATTTTCTAGAAGGGGTTTTATAAGAAAAATTCTGCTATTTGAAAATATTTGAAAGGAAAAATATGAAGATATTTTCTTTGGGAAAAAACGATGCAACTACTGAATGTCTCAACATAAATCACGTTCCACTTTTTGAATCTCTTCATTAGTAATGCCAGCTCAGCTGCTCCATCTTCATCATCGTCATCACTGCTGCTTTTTGTCAATCCTGTTAAGCATGTTTCTGTGTCGATTGAGGGGGATTTCTCATTTTTGAATTTTTCACCATATATTGCATCAAAAGTATTCTAGATTTCCAATGCACTTTCACAATGTGAGATAAAGTTAAAATTATCTTGATTAATACGAGAATATAATATATGCATAGCAAGAGCATTAATCGTGATAATTTTTTCGTCTGTTATATTACACCCATTTTCAATAGTATCCCAACATTTAACATTAACAAATTTTAAATAAAATTCCATTTTCAATTTCCAATTCAGAAAATCAGTTCCATCAAAAATAAGAGGGATAATACTAGACCGACCCTTAGTAAAAGTAGCCATTTTTAAAAAATTCAATTTGTAAAAAATTGGTCTTTGAAAAATGAAACTTTTTAAAACAAAAATGGCTTTTGAACTTGGCTCTGATACTACTTGTAGGATCGATTTCTCCCTAGAGGGGGGGTGAATTATTACAAAAGTTTATAAAATATTTTCAACCCAGATATATCAGAATAGCAGTACAGATAATAGAAGAATAATAAATACAGAAATAGAACAACACGGAACTTACCCAGCTTCGGCAAAACCCTGCCTACATGCTGCCCCCAAGGTTTCTACTAGAAATTAAGCAGTTAGGCGCTTACACACGTAAACTCGTGACATCCGCTATCGACTAGCCTTAACTCTACACTCAAAACCCTACAACAACTCGGCCACAGAGTTGCGAATTCTCGAACTACACCACCGTAGCTCGTCCTCTACTCACACAACTAGAAATTACAATTGTTTAAAAAGGAAAATAAAAAATAAAAAAAATTATAAAACAAAACCCTAATTTTAAAATTTGAAGCCCAAATTAAAATAAACCAGCCTGTAAAAACAATCTGCCCTCTTTTCTTTTATCTCTAACCGGCCGTTTCTTTTCCTTGGTGCTTGTTCTTTTTCGTTTGAAATTAGGGCTTTGTATAAATTGAAGACACCGACTTGTAGCTCGATCAAATGATGATTTTCATTCCTTGCTTTGTCAATCAGTGGTCTCTTCTTTTTGCGCACGGCTCCTTCAATTTTGGTCGAGTTCGACTATGAATTCGGTATATGATTTGTTATTTTTGCTTACTGTTTTGCTTGCCCGAACTCGATCAGATTCGAGTTGTTAATTTGATTTTTGGTATCTGTTTTTCTCAAACTTGAACGAATAACTACCGATGATGTTAATCATTTATATAGGGTTCTAATTCCCTATATTTTCGTTCGTATAAATTTATTTGAATTCGTCAATGATTTTGCTCAGCCGTATGATTTTGATTGAATGTTTGAGATGATATCTGACTTATTCAATTTCGTATATTTGATTGCTTGGCTACTTGATAATCACGGCTTTGAATTTTTCTTGCTCAATTCTTAACTACCACATCTCTGACTCGTTCATCGCATCCTTTGATCACGGCTTCGATTTTACTATGACGATATTGATTTATTTCAGCCAGTGATTTGAACTTATGACTTGGTTCCAACTTTTGTGCAGTGATTTTGGCTTCTCTGTTTTTGTTCGTTTTGAAATTCCTGATGTGTTTTGCCTTTGTTAAAAAAAACCATTATCTGCATTTGCTAGTGTACTTCACTTGAACTTGCTACTATTCATGGTTGTTTCATGTGATGTACATTCAATGTTGTCTCTGGTTTGATGTACTCGAGTCTGGTACCTTGTAGTTCACTGTATCGTGTCATTATCTTGTGTACCATCTGGAGCTCTAGTTGCTTCACTTGCTCGATTTGCTTGATCACATGTATTTTGCTGTTTGAACTTGTTTGGAGCATTTGTTGGTTCATCATTATTGCCAGAGTTGGTTTGAGCATTTGTGTTATGTTGTAACTTGTTGTATTGAGTTGCACCTTCTATTGTAATGTGTCTGGTTTTTGTTTCATTGTAGTCTGATTGCTCTGACAACTATTTATTCAAGTCTGCATATATGTGCATACATACATATGTATGTGTGCATGCATATATTGTTGGATTTGTACTAAGCTTAATTTGTTTTCATGTGTACTTGAGTGTAGATTTAAGCTTTGTTGTTGTCTTCACAGTTGACTATTGCATTGCTCCATGTATTCGTGTAGTTTGGTTAGCTTGTCACTGTGTTGCATTGAACTTTGAGTTGTTGTTTTATATGTGGTCAGTGATCATGTAGCTTGTCTGCACTTGCATTGTCTAAGTTGTAGCCTTGAGCTCTGTCTTCACTGCAACCATATGTATGCTTTGGGTCCGGTCTTTGATGTTGAGGCTGGTGCTGTTTTGGTCGAGACTGTGTATAGTTGGTCTTGTATATTGTCTGGTTGCCTCGAGTTTTGCTGCACATATATATATACACACACACTTGGTTTCTATTGTCGCTTGTTGTGACCACACTTGAGTTTTACTTATGTGTACACTGAGTCTGAGTTGCTTCCGACCATTATTGCATTTGTACATTTGGATTTTTGGTCGAGGCTTGTTTTAGTTTTCTTGACCATTTTCATGAACTTGCACCTGTGTTGAATCTAGCTTATAGCTCGGGTTTTACCTTGCGCTCATGTCGTGACTTTATTTGTATTTCACATGAGTTGAATCCAGCTTTTCGTTTGGGTTTGACCTGTGCTCACCTGTCCATGTAATTTTATCAAGTGTATATCGGTGTGCACGGCCTTGTGGCATGTACAGTAATACACTGTGCATGTCACAAGCTGTTCGTGTATGATGAATTCAAATTTAAATGATGACGAACAACCCAAATAAATGAGGCAAATATTATTTTCAAAATCCACATTTTATTTTATACTGCAAAAATATTTTCCTTTCAATTTTACTACGTCGGTATTTATTTTTGCAAATTGCTTAAATGCTGGATTCATTCTGGAATAGAGTTAAAGATAAATACGAGTGACTGAGCGATATGTAGTGGGGACAGTTATGTAAAGTGAAATGTATTGTAATTGCAAAATTGTATATATATATATAGTGAGAGCTCAAATTTGTACTATTCAAAATTGTAATAAATATTTGTTTGAATAAAATATCTGTTTGAATTTAAATTCTGTGTTATTTATTTTATTCAGCAAATATTTATTTAATCTTTGAAAATAAAATAGTACATTAACAAATAGATTTAAATGAATACATATGTATATGTTTATTATCATCAAACAAAAATATATACTAGCATATTCAACAGCTACATTTAGACCTAGGGTGGCCGACGGGTACATGCTAGGACGGTTGAGATTGGACTGATTTTACTTCCATATGTTTTACTTTTTTTCATGATATCACGAATTACATACAACGAAATCTCAATCTCCTATTGAGGCGTGCCACATGGCGTTTCTAATGTTATACTGCTATTTCGAATGCAATGGAATAAGTTCTGAGTTCTAATTCGATCGTATGTGGAAGATAACTTTTAAACCGATAATTTAAATTAAATTTGATTTAAATTTTTCCAAGCATTTTCTGATCATATGACCAACTGGTATATCCAAACGCTAAGAAATTTGAAATCCGATAATAATACACTATTACGGATCCAATGGAACTGATTTCATCGAATTCCGAGAATAAGCCCTAGATCGCGATTTTAATGCGTCGATTAAATTGACAATTTCCAACTTTTACGAAATCGTTTAAAATTTTAGTTTTAAAATCTTATTAAAAAATTATAATCTCAAATCCAATATTTAAAATCATTTAAATATTCAAAATCAAATGATAAAAAATCCAGTTCGTTACAATGTGCTAGATCTTGGAGGATTATGGGAAGACCATCTACACTTAGTTGAATTCTCGTATAGCAATAGTTATCAGATTAGTATTAGAATGGCACCTTTTGAAGATTTGTATGGAAGGCCATGGATATCAACCGTATGATGGCTAGAGGTTCATTGTAAGAGAAGCCATGAAAAACATTGAGTTGATTCAAGCTAGAATGATGGAGGCTCGATCTACGTAGAAGAGTTATGAAGATAAGAGACGAAAAGGCTTAGAATTCTTGGTTGGAGATCATGTTTTCATTAAAATATCACCGATGAACAGTGTGGTAAGATTTGGGAGATCAGGGAAATTGGCACCTAGGTTTGTTGGACCATTTTCTATTATAGAAAGAATCGAGAAATTCGCTTATAGGATAGAGTTACCGAACAGTTTGGTAGGAGTCCATAATGTTTTTCATGTTTCTCATCTAAGGAACTATGTTCGAGATCTAAATCTTACTATCACTCCGACTGCATTGGAAGATTTAGTGGTGGAACCGGATATGACTATAGTTAGACATCTAGTTCGTATTATGGCTAGGGATGAGAAGAAGCCAAGGAACAAGACACCTTGATTAGTAAAGGTCCAGTGGAGTGATGATGAGAAAGGCCGTACTTAGGAAATAGAGTGCAGGATTAGAGACACTTATCCTGACTTATTTGATGGTAAGTTTTATTTTTATGGTTGTGATTGTTGTTGTATATCTTATCATAATTTCTAGGATGAAATTTTTAAAGGAGAGAGTTTGTCACAATCCTAATTTAGATTAACATTATTTAGGATAGTTAATCAGATAAATAAAATAAAATATACCACAAATAGACACAACTGTATGATTAGTAGATATTCAAATTCCTGATATAAATAAACCACAAATAGACACAACTGTATGGTTTTATATGATGACATCATACCCATCATTCTAAAAGTGGAATATGCGCATAACAAAATATTTATGATTTTTTTTTGATTTTTTATTGAAATTTAATATTTATATTCAATTGAGTTTTAATGTTGGATTAATATCAATCACTTTATCTCTATTTTCTCTAACAATATTACTCTTTTGCTGATAACAAAAGGGGGAGAGAAAAGTTAAGATTTTGTCAAATGAAATCAAGCAATGGTCAAATATTTTCCATTTGCATCTAGGCTCATTTGCATATTTTTAACTGTATGCATATTTGTAGGGGGAGTTTTGTGTAGAGAGGAAGCATTTAAACAGGGGGAGCAATTAGAGCGTATCAATGATCAAATACATTTAACATATTCAAAATCTTAAATATATGTTTGTTATCATCAAAAGGGGGAGATTGTTGAATAAGCGATTATATGATTTTGTTTGATGATAATAAACATATATATATTCGTGTAAATGTGTTTGTTAGTGTACTATTTTATTTTTCATAGACTGAATAAATATTTGCTGAATAAAAATAAATAACACAGAATTTGAATTCAAACAGAATTTTTTATTCAAACAAATGTTTATAACAATTTTGAATAGTACAAATTCGAGCTCTCACTATACATACACAATTTTGATTACAATATGAATCCAATTACATCACAATCTTTCATTTACAAATGTCCTCACTACATATCGCTCATTCACTCATAATTTATCTTCAACTTCATTTCAGATTGAATCCAGCATCTGAGCAATCTGCAAAAATAAATATTGGCGCAGTAAAATTGAAAAGGAAATATTTTTGCAGTATAAAACAATATGTGAATTTTGTCGTCATCATTTAATTTTCAATTCATCATGCACGAACAGCTTGTGACATACACGGTGTATCACTGTATATGCCACAAGGTCGTGCACACCGATATATACACTTGATAAATTTACAGGGACAGGTAAGCACAGGTCAAACCCAAATTATCGGATTCAACTCAAGTGCAATGAAATAATGTCACAACTTTCAGCACAAGGTCAAATCCGAGCTACAAGATGGATTCAACTCAAGTGATACAAGTTCGAACAATGCTCAATGCACAGCAATGCAATGCCACCAACATAACAGCAAACAAATGCCACCAACATAACAGCAAACAAATGCCACCAAGTGGATATGTACACAAACACATATTAGCCTGCCTCAAAAATGAATCAGAAGCATGTGCACCAAAAACCAAACAAGAGTCAAACTACAAATGTCACAAAGACTCGAGGCTATTAAATACACAGTGAAAAATATGAATCAAGCTCATACATACACCTGTGCTGACACACCTATATACACACATAACTGTATAAATGTATACAAGTAGAAATCAACGCGAACTACTAAATCCAGAAATGATGACTGGAAACACAGGACATAATACAAACAAGATGATGCAGTAGCAACTATCCAATGGAGACTCAAAGCAACTCGAGCTAGAACAATGAACCAGATTCACAAATGTCAAGAACCAAACAGCACAAAACAGTGACACAGCAACCATGACTCAAATCATATACAAGACTGCACATTCAGGTCTGGACACACATGAATACAACTCACATGCAAATAAAGACTCAAGTGTTCAATAATACATGCTCGAAGAAAAAAATCCAAACCAAGCTCAAGTTATACAAGCAAAACTCAAACCAGAGACAACTGACATCAACTAAGTTCAAATGAACATAGACAGCAGCTCCAATGAGCAACTGCACAAGAACTTGAAAGTAATATCAAAGGAAATGTCAACAGAGCTACAGAACATACCGGAGATATCAAGAAACCAAGTGCATGAAGACTGCATCAAGTATACAATTCAGATGCAATCATACATATATGCAGCAGACTCGAGTATACATGATGAAGCAACCAAGTTAAGTGGCCGAAATCAACAAATGACAGTGATTCAACCTTACAACAAAGAACAAGACACAGTGTAGAAGCAAATCGCACCAAATCAAGTTAAACAAGTAACAAATAACTGGACAAGCTATCATGAATGAACAAAAACAAAAATGGAATAGAGATATGCTACAGGATGGTCAGCCACCAAAGTACACGACAACTACAAACTGCAGATACGAAGTCAAATGAAAATGAAATCGTGGTGGCCAAGAAAATTGACCGAGTTATAAATCAAAACCGTGACTGTCAAGTAACAATTTATACGAACTTGAAAAAGTCAGTGAAATCATCAACATCCAAACGAAATCGAATGGCCGAAGCTAAAATGTTGAAAAAATCAGACGAACGCAAATAAAGGAGATCGAACTCCTATATAAACTACAATCATCATCGACAATAACCATCGAGTTCAATCAAGCAAAAAGGAATAAATTACATACCGAAGCCATCTCGAACTCGTTCAAATTCAAAGCAGTCGAAGCAAATCATAGAGACCATCGATTGACAGAAAAGGGATGCCAAAGCATCTATTCAATCGAGCAATTAGAATCGGCTTCTTCGAATTATACGATAACCCTAATTTGGAACAAAGGGAACGAAGCCCTAATTTGCAAAGAAAGAACAAAGCCGCCACTAACAAAAAAGGAACGGGCGGTTGGCTTTTTATTTTAAGTTTATAAGAGCTTTTTAATTTTTAATTAGGGTTTTTTATTTTTAATTGTTTTAAATTTTTATTTCTCTTTTTAAACTTGTATAATTTCTAATCGTGAAACTAGGGGACAAACTATGTGGCGTAGTTTGAGAATTCGCAACTCAGTGGCTGAGTTGTGGCAGAGATTTGAGCGTAGAGTTAGGTTAGTCAGTAGCGGGTGTCGTGAGTTTACGTGTTTAAGCGTGTGTCTACTTAATTTCTAGTAGAAACTTAGGGGGCAGCACGTAGGCAGGGTTTTGCCAAAGCTGGGTAAATTCTGTGTCGTTCTATTTCTGCATTTATTATTTTTCTATTATCTGTGCTGCTATTATTCTGTGATCTGTGTTGAAATAATTTTATAAGCTTCCGCAAGTAATTTTATAATTAATAGCATCACCCTATTCACCCTCCCTCTAGGTGAAATCGATCCTCAAGTGGTATCAGAGCTAGGAATAGAAGTCAATTTTTGTTTTAAAAATTTGTGATTCAAAAATCGGTTTTTGTTTTAAAAATGGCTTCTTTTAATAATACTTTTGTTGAGGGTCGTTCCAATATTATTCCTTCTATTTTCGATGGAACAGATTTTTTGAATTGGAAATTGAAAATGGAATTTTATTTAAAATCTGTTGATATTAAATGTTGGGATATTGTTGAAAATGGGTGTGATATAAAATATAAGAAAATTATCTTGATTAATGCTCTGGCTATGAATTTATTGTATTCTCATATTAATCAAGATAATTTTAATTTCCTCTCTCATTGTGAAAATGCACAGGAAATCTGGAATACTTTAGATGCAATATATGGTGCAAAAGTCAACAGTAATAAGAAATCCTCCACAACCAACTCAGTTAAAGAAATGTACTTAACAGGATTTCTAAAAAGCAGTTGTGATGAGGATGATGATGATGAAGCAGCTGAGCTGGCGCTACTAAAAAAGAGATTCAAAAAGTGGAACCAGAAATACGGAAATCCAGCTCTAAATCAAAAATTAAAAAGCAGAATAATCAAAGCACTAGACAACTCGGAAGAACAAGAGATCATTTGCAACATACCCGGTGATATCAAGCCCAATTATCCCCGATTTCAACTCGACAAAGAAAATAAATCAAAAAGAAGGTGTTTTGCAGCCACGTGGAATAAAAACGATAGCAGTGAAAGTGAGAAAGCAGATATGTGCCTTCGAGGTAATATAACCGATAGCGATGATGATGAGCCAAGCGAGGTATCAAAACTCACTCACTCTGAATTACTTATTATTTCCACGAAGTAAATGGCTGTTTTGAACGACTTAGGGAGAAGTATGCTAAACTTGAATCACAAAAGGATACTTTGATAGAATTAAATGAACAACTTGACCAATTAGTTAAAAACTGTCAAAGTAGGATCCCTAAGTGTGATAAGTGTCCAACATTCGTAGAAGAAATTAAAAAATCAGAAATCAATAAAATCACTTGAAAATGAATTTCTGATTTTAAAAGAAAGTGAAAATACTAGGAGAGAGAATTCTATTAAAAAGTGCACATAATTGTTAAACGAAAATGAATCTCTCAAAACACAAGTCCAACAATTGTCAACGACTTTAGATAAATTTTCAAAAAGTGAAAAATTGAATATGCTATTAGGAAAGCAAACCGTTAATACGGTTAGACAAGGACTTGGATATAATCAATCTAAAATTGTTGAAAGCAATATTAATCAAGTCAATTCTATGTGCACAATTTGTAGAAAATTTGGACACAATCAAAATAATTGTTGGTATAGACCCAAACATGCGAAAACTATACCAATCTGGGTTTCTAAAGGCACAAATATAAAACCTCTCAAAGTTAAACAAATTTGGGTGCCGAAGGGAACAATTATAAATAGTTTTGGGTCTTCACAAAATTATTTTTTTAAATATTCTGCCACTAACAGCCATTGACCTATAAAAACAAATAAGGCACAAAAATCTTTTCCCGTGTAGGTGTGGTGGCAGGCTAAGGAACAACAATAGTGCCACTTGGATTCTGGCTGTTCCAAGGGCACAACAAGTGACAAAGAAAAGTTCCTTAGCCTAGTACAAAGGTGACAGAATCATAATGGGCAACCACGAAAAATTATCGTAAAGGTAAAACAGGTAATGGTATATTTTGAACGATATATTAAATGTGATAATCTGCACCGTATTCTGAATTAAATCAGCCAATAATGAGATGATGAAAAAATGATGATTTTCAATCTGACTTATATAAAATTGTTGGCCAATTATATTCTTATGCCAAAAACACTATAAAAATCTCTAGATTCTGTGAATTACTTTATATACATTAGTTTGGATTAAAAATAGTGTTTTGTTGGATGATAATACATTTTGTTATAAAACGGCTAACTCTATATTCACGGTTTTTTGATTATTTACACGGCTTCAATTCAAATTCAAGAGAATGTCATCTAAAAAGCTGTTAAAATTGATTTTGAGATATTTTGTTTCACACTTCATGTTCTGGCCTATCAAATTCAATTAATGATAATTTTGAGTGAAAGAGAAATTCAGATGCAGATTACACTGGTAATCTAGTTGATAGAAAAATTACTAGTTGAACGTGATTTTTGTTGAGACATTTAGTAACTGCATCGTTTTTCAAAGAAAATATCTGCATATTTTTCAATTCAAATAATTTTCAAATAGCAGAAATTTTTCTCATATAACCCCCTCGAGAAAATCATTTTTGACCATATTTTCAGATTAGTCATTTTGAAAAATTGATTTCATAGTTATTTTTGAATTTGATTTTAAATGACTATTTTGACTAATCTGACTCCCTAATAATTATCGAAAAGATAAATAGTGATTGAAAAAGTGACGAGTGTTGATATTTATCATATATTATGACTCGAGACGGTATAATTAGTAAATTTCTTTAGAAATTTAAACAAGATTTATAAAACTTTTGTTGGTAAAAATTCCATGACCATCTCTATTTCTATCATATTTCTAACGATCATCACTCATCACAATTCTATATAGTTTGTCAATATGTGGTACTTTAAACAGGAATCATTTGTTTTTCATTTTACATTTTTTTAATAAAATAAAAAAAATTATATAGTAGATATAATAATAAAAATAAATAAATAAATACCAAAGTATTCGCTCTCATTTAAAAGTCCTCACGGTTATGCATGGGTGAATTAGTTGGAATTTGTTATGTGCTTCCATGCTCATTTAAAAGTCCTCACGGTTATACATGTATGGAACGCATATCAAAAATTGATTTTTAAAATAAACAAGTTGATTCTAATCCCATTTAAAAGTCCTTACGGTTATGCGTGATTAGAAGACACTTGAATTCATTTTTTTTAAAAATAAAATTGAAATACTACTAATCTCATTTAAAAGTCCTAACGGTTATGCATGGTTAGTAGAAATTCAAATTCCTGATATAAATATCCACAAATAGACACAACCGTATGGTTTTATATATTGACATCATTCCCATCATTCTAAAAGTGGAATATGCGCATAACAAAATATTTATGATTTTTGATTGATTTTTTATTGAAATTTAATATTTATATTCAATTGAGTTTTAATGTTGGATTAATATCAATCACTTTATCTCTATTTTCTCTAACACTATTACTCTTTTGCTGATAACAAAAGGGGGAGAGAAAAGTTAAGATTTTGTCAAATGAAATCAAGCAAAGGTCAAATATTTTCTATTTGCATATTTTTAATTATATGCATATTTGTAGGGGAGTTTTTGTAGAGAGAAAGCATTTAAATAGGGGGAGCAATTAGAGCATATCAATGATCAAATACATTTAACATATTCAAAATCTTAAATATATGTTTGTTATCATCAAAAGGGGGAGATTGTTGAATATGCGATTATATGATTTTTGTTCGATGATAATAAACATATATATTCGTGTAAATGTATTTGTTAATGTACAATTTTATTTTTCATAGACTGAATAAATATTTGCTGAATAAAAATAAATAACACAGAATTTGAATTCAAACGTAATTTTTTATTCAAATAAATGTTTATTACAATTCTGAATAGTACAAATTCGAGCTCTCACTATACATACACAATTTTGATTACAATATAAATTCAATTACATCACAATCTTTCATTTACAAATGCCATCACTACATATCGCTCATTCACTCATAATTTATCTTCATCTTCATTCCAGATTGAATCCAGCATCTGAGCAATCTGCAGAAATAAATATTAACGTGGTAAAATTGAAAAGGAAATATTTTTGCAGTATAAAACAATATGTGAATTTTGAAAATAATATTTGCCTCAGTTGTTTGGGTTGTTCGTCATAGTTTAATTTTCAATTCATCATACACGAACAGCTTGTGACATACACAGTGTATCACTGTATATGCCACAAGGCCGTGCACACTGATATATACACTTGATAAATTTACAGGGACAGGTGAGCACAGGTCAAACCCAAATTATCGGATTCAACTCAAGTGCAATAAAATAATGTCACAACTTTCAGCACAAGGTCAAATCCGAGCTACAAGCTGGATTCAACTCAAGTGATACAATTTCAAACAATGCTCAATGCACAGCAATGTAATGCCACCAACATAACAGCAAACAAATGCCACCAAGTGAATATGTACACAAACACATATTAGCCTGCCTCAAAAATGAATCAGAAGCATGTGCACCAAAAACCAAACAAGAGTCAAACTACAAATGTCACAAAGACTCAAGGCTATCAAATACACAGTGCAAAATATGAATCAAGCACATACATACACCTGTTCTGACACACCTATATACACATATAACTATATGTATGTATACAGGTAAAAATCAACGTGAACTACTAAATCCAGAAATGATGACTGGAAACACAGGACACAATACAAACAAGATGGTGCGGTAGCAACTATCCAATGGAGACTCGAAGCAACTCAAGCTAGAACAATGAACCAGATTCACAAATATCAAGAACCAAACAGCACAAAACAGTGACACAACAACCATGACTCAAATCATATACAAGACTGCACATTTAGGTCTGGACACACATGAATACAACTCACATGCAAATACAGACTGAAGTGTTACATAATACATGCTCGAAGCAAAAATCCAAACCAAGCTCAAGTTATACAAGCAAAACTCAAACCCGAGACAACAGACATCAACTGAGTTCAAATGAACATAGACAGTAGCTCCAATGAGCAACTGCACAAGAACTTGAAAGTAATATCAAAGGAAATGTCAACAGAGCTACAGAACAGACCAGAGATATCAAGAAACCAAGTGCATGAAGACTGCATCAAGTATACAATTCAGATGCAACCATACATATATGCAGCAGACTCGAGTATACATGATGAAGCAACCAAGTTAAGTGGCCGAAATCAACAAATGACAGTGATTCAACCTTACAACAAAGAACAAGACACGGTGCATAAGCAAATGGCACCAAATCAAGTTAAACAAGTAACAACGAACTGGACAAGCTATCATGAATGAACAAAAATAAAAATGAAACAGAGATATGCTGCAGGATGGTCAGCCACCAAAGTACACGGCAACTACAAACTGCAGATACGAAGTCAAATGAAAATGAAATCGTGGTGGCCAAGAAAATTAACCGAGTTATAAATCAAAACCATGAGTGTCAAGTAACAATTTATTAAAAATTGAAAAAGTCAGTGAAATCATCAACATCCAAACGAAATCGAATGGCCGAAGCTAAAATGTTGAAAAAGTCAGACGAACGCAAATAAAGGAGATCGAACTCCTATATAAACTACAATCATCGTCGGCAATAACCATCGAGTTCAATCAAGCATAACAGAAAAGCAAAAAAGGAATAAATTACATACCGAAGCCATCTCGAACTCGATTAAATTCGAAGCAGTCGAAGCAAATCATAGAGATCATCGATTGACAGAAAAGGGATGCCAAAACATCTATTCAATCGAGCAATTAGAATCGGCTTCTTCGAATTATACGATAACCCTAATTTGGAACAAAGGGAACGAAGCCCTAATTTGCAAAGAAAGAACAAAGCCGCCACTAACAAAAAAGGAACGGGCGGCCAGCTTTTTATTTTAAGTTTATAAGGGATTTTTAATTTTTAATTAGGTTTGTTTTATTTTTAATTGTTTTAAATTTGTATTTCTCTTTTTAAACTTGTATAATTTCTAGTCGTGTGACTAGGGGACAAATTACGTGGCGTAGTTTGGAAATTCGCAACTCAGTGGCAGGGTTTTGAGCGTAGAGTTAGGTTAGTCAGTAACGGGTGTCGCGAGTTTACGTGTGTAAGCGTGTGATTACTTAATTTCTAGTAGAAACCTTGAGGGCGGCACGTAGGCAGGGTTTTGCCGAAGCTGGGTAAATTCTATGTCGTTCTGTTTCTGCATTTATTATTCTGCTATTATCTGTGCTGCTATTATTCTGTGATCTGTGTTTAAATAATTTTATAAGCTTCCGCAATTAATTTTATAATTAATAGCATCACCCTATTCACCCCTCCCTCTAGGGTGAAATCGATCCTACAAGATCAACCACAAGATCTACGACATCAAGGTTTGCAGATCGTAGATATAGTGTTCTACAATTGTTGTAACCAATCCATTGTGATTTAGAAAGTATTGTAACAATTGTAAGTTGGAGAATCATAATAAAAAAAATATAAAGTGTACATAAGCCAGAAATTGCCGAACCACCGTAAAAGCTTGGTGTGTCATTTATTTTTTCTGCACTTAACTACTTTCTTTCTAGTATATTTGTTTTTGATTTATGATCTAAACTAGGGTAAAAACTTAACGTATTTGACAAACAGAGATCCCACCTTCTAGAAATACTAGCATTAGGATTCTAGACTATACCAAATATATGTTTTGGGTGTTTGGTCATTTTTGACACAAACAAAATCATTTGAAAATTCGTAGTCTCATTAAAGTTATGAATTCAATGCTTGTTGTAAAAGCATTTTTTTAATTGTCGTTTTAACCACGATTTCATTGAGTTAGGAAATATAAAATGTGCGCAACTGGCTTGAGATGATCTTGAATAAGATTCAAACATGTTAGCAAAGTTTTGCAGTAATTCCAGTAGGGCTACCAAGAAAATATAGAACGGAATTTACAGCAACTTTGCAGGATGAAAATGTCTCTACTAGAGCGATGACTAAGGGGTGAGTTTGTTGTATGTATAGGGAGGTATCAAAATCCCCTTCTCTTTCACTTCTAGTTACGATTTTTTGAAGGAAATAACAGGAGGAGGAAATTTAAAGGATGATGGATTTGGATCTTTCCCTCACACACGTGTGCATGACATTGCAGTTAAAGTACACATATTTTTATGTTTTTTGGTCGGGACTTTCGGATCAGATCAGCTCGGTTCAATCGGGTCTAAAAGATATTTTTTATTATTATCTAAACCCGATCCAAGACCCAATTGTATGATCTTGATTATATAAACAGTATCAAACAGCGATAATCAGTGCACACAGATGCATAGATTTCGTTCATAAAGATGCATAAACACGATTAGAAGCAATGTAGTGGTAACAATGCAGTAGAAAAGAGAAGATGAATAAAAAACAAAAGACAAATTATAATGGAGAAATTCAAAAATAATACAATCTAACCGATTATAAGAAAATTTCATCTGAGGCTTGCCGTAACAATTTCCTTATGACTTTATTTCAAGTCTTCTAAAATACAACAGATGATGATCTGTATGAGATTGTGATGAGTACGACAGCTCTGTGATATAAGATCGTGTTGGTTTTGAGAATAGAACCAGAAGAAAAAAGATGAGTGAAAAATAATTCAGAATGCGATCAGTATTCTCCCCATTTACAGGTTTCTTTTCAACGGTCGTGTCTTTTTGAAACGCTGTGTCTGTTCGTTTGAACCAAACAATTATTTGCAACGGTCATGTCTGTTGGTAATTTGCAAGGTTATTTGCAGAAATACTATTTGACTTTATGTAGGCAAAAATATAAAACAGTCCAGTCTTATTGGACCCGTACTTACATCTAGTTCGATACGGGATGGACGGCGTGCGTGTTAAACCATAACTATAGTGGTCTTTCCTTTCACACAAAATTATCCGACCTTTAAGGACTTATATAAATTGATGAGAAAAGGTATATGAACATGTGTACCAGTTTTATTTTTGCACTTGTACAAATATGTTCATTCACTTTATAAGGTTATCTAACATCTATAGGCTTGGGTCGCGTTTTGTTCTTCTTGGGTCATTTCAGTCTGGGTCGTGGGTCTCCGTTCTAATTGGCCTGCCTACCTGTCTATATAATTATCCATAAATTTGCATGCTACAAACTGTTCGACGTCACGATGCTTTAATGTTTTGAACTTCCAAACTGTATATTAATGTTTCTACCAAACTGCCTACCTGTCTATATAACCCAACTTTTATAATAATCTCTAATCATACGCGTAGCTAAGAACAGAGATCTATCGAGCTAACAATACTCGATTTGCCCTATTTATTGGTTGGGGCACCCAATCTGTACGTGTCCTTTGAGTGTCTAGTTGTCAGTATGTCCTTTCAAGATGATAACTGTATTACAAGGGTCAGTACGATTTTAGATATTAAAAAAGCACAAAAAAAAGGCTTGTACTTGTAGGACGGCACGAAGATATCATACTATGCCAACCGACATAAATAAAAGCGGTGCCATCTACCAAATACGCAGAATGGATACAACAAAAATGACATTGTGGATGCTTCTGGTACAAAACGAAAAATGGCCGAAAAGTCGACGTGAAAAAGGTATTTGAAATTTGTATTGAAATGTTTTGTTATGAATAATTAATATATTTTTTTAATTCTTTATTTTGTTTTATGTAACGATGCGGAATTTTCGATTCCGAAAATTCCAGATAGTTACGGAAAGAAAAAAAAAGATAGAGGAAGAAACAGAAATGGAACACAGAATCTCACATTCGCAGCAGATCAAAATATAATATCAAATAAAATAACAGTTATACAAAGGAAAACTGTATCGGTTAACATACATTAATACATCAGAGTCACAATATTTACACAATCACTGAACAGTTAAGATTAACTTGTACCAGATAAACTACAATATATCACAACGGATACACTCCATATGTTATTGCCATCCAGCTCGCCACCTGAGCTCCAGAACGTTCTTACGTGAAAATCTGTCATACTGTGTCTGACCCGAGTATTGCATCAAAAAGTAACACTCGAATCAGGCTGGAAACCAGCATGAGTAAACTCATCTAACAAGAAAGACCAATGCATAAAGACTATTTAAAACCCGGGTAACTCATACTTCTTTACAAGTTCACAATTTGTTAGTGAATGCTTATTTCACAAATCAATCCCTTAGTTTCAAGGTCTAAATTATTCCATTCCAATCTATTGATTTTACATATCAATCTATAAAGAATCATTGTATGTTACAAATCGAAGTGGGTTAGGTTATTTACTGATACCCGACCCCAGTCTCTTTGAATTGAATACCATCATAACCCAAGTTAATCAAGTGAAATACAATTCAATTTTAAATACAAGATGTTACTTTTTACACAGCAATTCATCATTGGTAGATAACCACATGATCACTGTCCAACCAAATATTTCATATAAAAAACATTTCATATCAGAGATATCAACCAATTCAAGGCATTGAACATCATTCAATCATTCACAAGCAAGATTTTTCACTTCCAAAATTAATTTAATTTGTCTCTAATTAAATTAGTTACTAATCTTTAATCACTCAGATTATCTTTACTTAACATTAATTAATTACAAATTAATTAATTAATCATTTTTTAAATTATCCATCCTAATTAATCACCCTTGACTAATTATCCTTAATCAATTAATGCTTAATTAATTACTTTAAGTAATTAATCTTTAATTACTTCCATTAATTAATTAACTAAATTAATTGCACTAAGTAACTAATCCCTAATTACTTCCATTAATTAATTAACTAAATTAATTACACTAAGTAATTAATCCCTAATTACTTCCATTAATTAATTAACTAAATTAATTACACTAAGTAATTAATCCTTAATTACTTCCATTAAGTAATTATACTCTAATTACTTCATTAAGTAATCACCCTCTAATTAATTACATCCAATAATTATCCATTAATTACTTCTCTAAGTAATTATAGTTAATTAATTCATAATTAAGTGATTAGCTTTAATTAATTAGACTAATTAATTAAAATTAATTACCTTAATTAATTAATCAATTAATCATCACTCAAACTCTAGATAATGATTCATCTCTTAGTTACATTCATTAACTATCCACTAATTACATCATTAAATAATTATTCTTAATTACAATAAGTAAATAATAATTTTTTTAATCTATTTTACTTAATTAATTACTCTTAATTAATCTCAACCTTAATTAAATAAAGATAAATTCTTTATTAAACTTAAAAACTTCATTGTATCATTAAACTATATTTGGGAAACAATTAGGAATTAATTACATAATTAATCCTGATATAATTAAAAAAGATAAATTTAAAACATTTGATTTTAAATTTCAAAACTTGAAAACTTGTTCAAAACCTTATTCAAATAATTTATTTTAGAAACTTGGTTTATCTTCCTTGAAATTTAAATACGCTTAAAACCTGGATAAATATTTTCCTTAAACAAATCATTTATTAATTTTAAATACTTAAACACTTCACTGGAATTTGATAATTACTTTTATCTTTAAAACTTGTCTTTTTATGCTTTAAAACTTTGTTCGTTTCTTTATGCTAGAAAGTTTGGTATTATAAACTTGATTTCCTTTTTAAAACTTAGAATCTGAAATTTTATCAAAAACAAACCCGAGATAATCATTAGAATTCTCGAGCCAAAGTACTAAAAACCCGAGCAGAACACGAGATGTCACCAGCGTCTACTACTTCGAGAAAAACACACAAAAAAAACTTGAGTTCGCCCCAAACCGTCACCCTTCTTCCCCAAACGCAAGGCAAAACCAACCCAGACACCAACGTGCACCGTGCACGTGCACGGCGCCGACTTGCCCTTCCGACCTTCTCTCCGGTCTTCACCTAACTACAAACGACCTCAACAAACTTCTCGATCAAACAGAACTTCGAAATCGAGGGCCAAGCAAAATCGAGAAAACTCGATCAAAACAGGAACACGTACATGATCGGAAAACCAGCGCTGGTCAACACCTTCGACCTTCGGAACACGCGACGTCCAACCTGAAGCAACGCCATACTACGACGAACAACTTCCCCCTATCTCGATCATCTCTTGTGATCGATCGGCGACTCATGATGCTCTCAAAAACTTCGATCAAAACTAGCCTCCGAACCCTAGTTCGTCGCTGGCCGGCCACCTCTTAATAAAGTCTTCAACTATTTTTCTTGAGACCACCAAGCTGCCCTCCACCTCCAGGAACAACCATAAACGACCAGTCACCGCCGATCAACCGAAATCGACGAAATACCCAAAATCGCATACTCCGATTATCTCAACAATTCCCTATCTAAAAATCAAGATTATAATATCAAAATTCATCATTTTCTATTACTAATCTGTTTCTGAAATCAATTTACTAAATTATGATTATTTATTTTTGACATATATTTGGTATTTTATTGTAAAATTCCAATTTGAAATAATTTCTCAATATCAACCTTTGAAATTATTTTTAAAAAATAAAGTCACAATCTTAGAATCATTGTTCATTTAAAGATCGAAGGCTAAAATCAATTGGATGAAGAGAAATTGAATTTTCTATAAAGGAGTTGAGCCTATACTATAAACAGAGCTTATATATACACATATTGACAGTCATTCCCAGGCATTTTATTATATATACACACATGCATTTTCATCACAACATTCATGCAACATTATCTACTATATTACTACAAAAAATCCATCATATGCATTTAATATACACATAGATTAAAAATGTTTTTATGGTAAAGGTTTACTCACCAGTTAGAGTTTGAAGTAGATGCTAAAAAAACTGGAAAGCCTTGATGAAAACTTGAATCTGGAAACTGGAAATTTTGATTTGAATTGCAGAAGAAAATGCTTTGAAACTGAGGTGAATGATTTGCCTACTAATCTTTCTCTTGTTTGCTTACTAATTAGAGTAGTTGTACTTTAATTTGATCTTGCTTTTTAGACTTTGAATTTATAGAGAAGGTTGCTTTGCTTGTTACAGATTTTTGAATCTAAGAAAAACTTCTTTGCTGGTTTAAGTTTTAGTTACAGATATTATTTCTTTTCTTGGTTTTAAAACAAAGATAGGAAAAGGAAAAGAAGAGAATAGATATATGTTTATATAGATTAAATTTAGTTTTTATTATTAAAAATAAAAGAAAAATGAAAATAAAATGACACTCGTTAAAAGATTTAACACTTGTCTTTAACTACATTTAATTCATTTACACATGTTATTAAGGAGATTCATGAGCTAACACATGTAAATTTGCATGCATTAATTAATTTTTAAATGTTTATATAGCTTTTGTATTTATTTACTAATTAATAAATACTTTTCTAAATATATATATATATATAATTCTTTTAAAGAAAATAAAATAAAAACCAATTATATTCAAAATATATTATATTTTCAAACCAAACTATATTTAGGACATACTTCTTTTAAATTTTCAAATTGAAATTCAAATTCAGATCCAATTTAAAAATCAAATTTAAAAATCAATTCAAACAATACATATATATTTAAATAAACCCAAATTCAATTTGTAATTAATAATTCTATTAAAAAATTTATTTATCTATATTTAAAAGCAACCCATTATCATTGTTGTTTGAAAATAACAATTTTATCAATTTATAATGAGGATTATCACATTTAATTTTGCTTGAAATTTCCGAGATATCACATTTAATTACGATCAAGTAATGTAGTTAAATGAATTTGAATTGAAATACTAGAAAAATTATAATAGAAGGGATAATTTCTAATAAATACTTCAGAATTCAAATAAATCGGAATACAATGGTATGGCGAAATATAAAAAATACATATACATGCAAACAAATAAGGGGTGGGATGGTAGTTGGGCGGCAGGTTCACATGCGTCATAAACTTCTAGTACTCGATTATGTGTTGCAAACGTTTAATCTCCAATCGCAATTAATTTAGAGCAACGTTATCAATCATCATCCAATGAAGTGTATTTCTTTGTTCTCTTGTGTCTTAAGAATAATGCTTGAGAAAGTTGAATTTTTTCAAACGTTTTTGTAACAACCCGCAAATTTGTCGATTATATATTTAAGTATTTTGTTTAAATATTTTATCGTTATTCAGATATTGATTCGAAAAGCTACTTTTTACAAACGGTCGAATTAGGACTCGAGACTACCTCCATTGAGTTCGAAATGCCGTTTACAATTTTTTTAAATATAAACATTGATAGGTTTGGAGTAAGTGAAATTTCACTAACTTTTCCCGCTTTGGACTTTGGGTTAGTCTGGCCATTATAACTCAAGCCCACTTCTCTCCTTCTCCTCACTCTTCATAAATTCCTACCAAACTCTAGCTCAAGCATTAATGGTGAGTGCAAAGGGAAACTAAAACTCCAAACCTAGGCTTCTACTTCAAATCCATGTTTCAACTCCAAATTCAAAGAGAAGATATTGGATTCAAGCTTCTTGTGTTGAGATTAAAGTGGATTGATTCTTGCTTTGCTTCAAAGCTTCATTTTCATTCATTTTTGGCCCAAAGGTGAGATTTTTATCTCACGTTCTTGCCTATATCTATCATGGATGTTTGGGAATGATTTGCTATCACTTTAGCATGTACATTTGCATTTGGTTTGGATTGGATTGGCGAAAAACTCCATTTTTTAGCCTTTTTGGTGATTTTCTGCACTTAGGTCGCACTGGTACAAATTGTTGTTCGGAGTTAGGTCGCTAGGTCGTAGGTCGTGTGCCGCTAGATCGCAGGTCGCATGCCCTATTCTTCATTTGGTTGCTTGGTGGCTTCCTTGTTAGGTCGCATGACCTTCACCCAGTTAGGTCGCATGACCTTCACCCAGTTAGGTCGCATGACCTTATAAACCGTTAGGTCGCTTGATCTATACACCCTAGGTCGTTAGACCTTATTTCCCCTCTTGGTCGCAGGACCTTTATCCCTTAGGTCGTGACGCCTTAATTCCTTTAGGTCGTTAAGGCCTTAACTCGCTCGACCTAGTTAGGTCGTTAGGTCGCGTGGCACATTAGGTCGCTAGGTCGCGACAGTCGTTCCTCTTTGGCCTTTGCAACTTTAGGTCGTTCAACCACTTGGTCGCGTGCCTCTTTGGGTTGTTCCCACGTTAGGTCGTAAACCCATAGGTCGTGAGCCCGTTAGGCCGCATGACCCCTTAAGTCGCTTGCCTCTGTTAGGTCGCTCGCTTCTGCTAACTCGTGAACACCTCTAGGTCGCAACCTCTAGGTCGCTTGACCCCTTAGACCCTTAGGTCGCGTGCCGTTGGGTCGTTCCACCTTGACCCTGCTTGAACCCATTAGGTCGTAGGTCGCTGGACATTAGGTCGCCAGGCCTTCAACCTTAGGCCGTTCTATTTAGGTCGCTCGACTGTGCTAATGATAGGTCGTGAGCTTCTTAAGTCGCTCGATCCTATCCTCCCTTAGGTCTTCACTAGGTCGTACCATTTTGGACGGGGCGCTGCCCCGCACCCCGCCGGGGGCGCTGCCCCCTGGGCCCCCGCGACCTGACCGGGCAGGTCGAACCCCATAGCGGGGGTGTTGCCCCCGCACCCCCACCTTGGGGGGCTGCCACCCCCCTGGACCCCCCCTCCGTAGGGGATCTTATCTGAAAAAATTCAACAGAACTTGCTTTGTTGAGATGCTGAGTTGACCATTCTTCGAGACAAGCTATCTTTGGCTTCTCGGTCGATTTTATGGTATCACGGCCTTGCTATAAAGGCGGGAAAACAACTTTAGAAATATGAAGGTTTCAATACTAGTAGTAAATATCAAAAATCTTTCAAAAAAATGATTTCAACTCTATTTTCAATAACAAAGCTCTTTTCTAAAACCGTTTTCCAATCTACTAGTATATACAAACCTTTGCCTCACTCGGATGAGAAATCTAATTAAACGGCTTAGTAAAACAAGTGGTATGAAGCGCTTGCGTTCACTTCGTCGGTTAATTCTTGGACTTGTTCGATTGAACCTCTTGTGACAATTTTTTAGTGAAGATTTACAGTTTGTTCGTAAATATTTAAGTTAAGCAAGTGGTTATGGGACACGAAGATAAACTTTTATATTTACTAGCTTAGTGTAATTGACACTTCTCGTTGATCATGACGATCATTTTATGATTTAGACTAGCAATTGTGCGATGTCTCTTTGTTTGCAAGGTTAGACTAGACCTCATGGGTGTGATTCCGACTCACACATATCTCTTTGTCCGCAAGGTTAGTCTAGACACCATTTATGTGATTCCACTCACACATACCTTTTTGTTGCGAGGTTAGGCTAGACACCATTTGTGTGATTCCACTCACACATACCTTTTTGCCTTTTGGTTAGCCTAGACCTCATCTGGGTGATTCTGACTCACCCATATGGGGTAGCTCCACATGGTCTTCGGACCATCATGTGATAGGCCACTTTCCCTTTTTCTGTGATTTCTGGATTTCTTGTGTTGATTTCTGGAATTTATGTCATTGACTTGTTATGAGTACAAGTTTAGGGTATGATGCCCTCTTTGGATCTTTGAGAAGATTCTTGTGATATTGATTTATCTCTTATTGATTGATCTTCTGTTGATCATCATTTGCATACTTATAGTAGTATGGATATTTTATGTTTATTCCATATCTTTTATTTTATACCATGTCATCTGATATTTATAGCTAGAGTGATCCATTTATTATTTTCTTAAATAATACTCGGGTCAGACCGAGATGTTACAGGTGCTTCTGCTTGACTTCTTCCCGGGATTTGCTACTCTGACTTTTGGCTAACTATTTAGATTAGCAGTTTTTGTTGTATACACTTGGGATATAGACTCATAGTTGTATTCTTTTGTATAGCACGTGTTGCTATTCTTTTGTATTATTGTGGATCTTTTTGACCACTACTATGATGTACACTTTCATGTGTTAGTTATATATTCATATCTTCTTCCGCCTTTGTGATATGGATGTCTGTGACTGATTTGTGTTGCTTATTTCAATGTTTGTTTCCGAAGATTATTTATAGCCACTGTGTGATAAGCTATCACATGGATGGTCGCTCCTCAACAGCCTTATTCTCCGTGCTAGTTGACAGCACTACACCGTAGTGTTCTTGGCTAGCATGGGTATAGAGGTGGGGCGTCACAACTTTCATATAGATAATTACAACTCTAAAGTTTACAAACAAGGCTGTAGAATCTACACTGTTCACCGTTGGATTTGAACTTAGAGCAGTGGTGCTGATATCTATTTCGGAATGAGATTTTTTAAATAGAAAATTATGACGGAGACGTAAGTTAAGAAAAGGTTAAACTGAAGGACAAAGTAATGCTATATGCGAAAGAGTTAGTGGTATGTCATAGGACCAATTATATAATTTGTTACATATATATAACATTGTAATCAATCTTGATCATAATAAAAGTGTTTGATTTCTAGTATATACATCGTTATACTGTGATTTAATTAATGAAGTAATTAATTTAATGTACAATAATAAGAAAATCTTTAAATAAAATGTTATCCAATTGTAGTTGCAAATAGTTGCAATCGTGAGTAATTAATCACAATATAAAACAACAGTTTGTTTTAAATATTCTGCTCAAAAGTTTCGAAAAAGGATATCAATACATCCATTGGCACCAGAATGCATAACGCTCACCAAATGTTGGGATGTGCATTACTCATGACTGCTAGGCACCAAGGAGTTACGTACTCATAGTTACCGAATGACTATGAAATGATTTCTACGAGAGTTTCCTATTGGTTGATAATAATTAAGTCAAATAGGAAACCTCAATGTAATGATGTTACAAAGTTTTGTCGACTTGAGGATACTATGGAAATTCAATATGGATGCTTCACTTTGATTGTATTTAAATCATGGTACGGCGATCCATCGAGCGACTATTATTGGGTCTGAGTTGGAGCATTAGAAGTGAATCATTATTCAATAGAGAATTCGTCTTCTTAGTCATATGAGATTAGCATCACGGTCAACTGTAGTCAATATTAAAGTCAAAACATATGGCTGGAGTAGAAAGGTTAATAACAGATATTATTATTAAACCAAAAACTTTGCCTGCGGATTAATCAAGTTGAATGTGGATAATATTGAAGTTTCGACCGATAGGAAATTTTATACATCCTAATATGATATAGTGTTGGCGAAGAGAATGCTTGTAAATAATCGTCATTATTGTTACTACTTAAGATAATATAAAATACAATTTTATGAAAAAGATCCATAAGCGATGGATTTGATCAAACTATCGCACCATTAGCTAAGGTAATGTACGAACATTAAAATATTTTAATTGTTTAATATTAATCTTTGACTGAATTCACATCTTTGAGTCTCACAGCCATATTTTTGATTTCTCTGAAAAACCACAAAATTGAATTAGTTTATAAAGTGTTATAAATTAATTAAGTTAATCAATATTTAAGAAATACTAAATATTGTAGTTGATGTTTGATGAGTTATTAGTAAATGGGTAGCTTCTAGAAATGATCTCTATGATGCCCTGGCTCCAATGACTGAAATAAAAAAGGAAGTTTACCATTTGATAGCTTGAACCAAAGGGCACGGAAGGAGCGATCTCTCGTATACACTACTTTGGGTCAACAAGATAGCTTCAATACTTGAATATATCTGAAATAATATGTATATAGTCTCGACGTAAGTCAATGTACAAAAGTTCTAAAATCGAATAACATAATATTAGAGATACAAATAAAATTTCTCAAATAACAACATCAGAGTGAATAAAAACTATCTGAAAATTTGATATATCATCCCATATATGTACAACTCACAACATAAATACATTAATCAACTAATATAATGGAATCTCAATATAGATACAACAAATATTCATCATTGTCATCTGCTCAACTCCATATCGTAGCCCACAAAGCATATACAATTATAAAATTGACCTGTAAAACAACCTCAGACTGACTCGAGGTTGTCAAACAAATAAAAAATTCCGATCCAGGCAAGATATCTAGCTATGAGTTTATGTATGTTCAAAATATAATATATTAAGTGTGATAGGTTTAAATATAAATCTACACGGTTATAAACACAAAGTTATCACTATAGTCAACACCGATAAATAATCCACAATAAGCTCTATCCTAAAAAAATCATTACTAATAGATTTTCGAATTCATTTTCTTTCAAATCATTTACACAAAATGTAACAGCCCGGAAAAGCGTGAACACTTTATATTTAAATATAAGGATTTTTAAATAATTGAATCATGAATTTAATACTAATTAAGTAGATTTAATAGAATTATAAAACTCCTTTGAATTAATAGTAAATAATGGTAAAATTATTTTGTAAATTTTTTTCACATAAATAGTTCGGTGAAAAATTGAAAATGTGACCGAAATTCATTTTTCGGACTTTCGACTTTTTACCCAACGAAAGTTGTTGCAACACTGTTGTACGCACGCATTTATATTTGTTGTGTGCACATATAACAAATAGAAGTAAATTAACACTAAATAATAATTAGTTTTTAATGAAGGTAATTAAAGAGGAAGACTTTTACTAAATTTTTGCTACTTTCTATGTGCTGTAATGGGAAGTACATTGATCACATGGAGCGATGTGGGAGCGGTGAGGCTAAGGAGGGTGAGTGTAGGGCTAGGCTTACCATTTTGAAGTCTATAAATGTGCTCCCATTTTTCCCATTTCTCTTTTGCCTTTCCATTCTCTTCTTTGATTCTCTTTTCTACCTCTTCTTCATTCTTATTTTATTAAGTTAAAACTCTTCAAAAATCACTCTTTTCTCCACTAACTTCTTGCATAAACTTGAAATAATATTGCAAACTCATCTCCTTCTCGAAGTTGCAAGTTTTGGAGCCAAGCCCATCCATTTCCTCCTTGGCGGTGTGGATTAGGCTCATTTCTTGGCTTGGTCATATGCTTTTTGGGTGGGATCTATGCTTGGGTTAGTGTTTCCGTTGAGACTAGATAGTGGTTGTGTGTTGCTTTGTTCCGGTAAGAAGTGTTACTTCTCTTTTGAATTTAAAGTGAGTTAATCTCACTTTAAATTGGTTTAAAAAATTGATAAAATATTGTAAAATATAAGATATTATTTATACATGTGTATAATGCTTGTTTTGATTTGATTCCCGCTTGGACGCAGATGACATAAGTAACGATTGTTCATAAAGAGGAAGCTGAAGTGTTTTCGTAGCGAATAGGTTGCTACGAAACACTTCAAAATGTATATACACATATGAGATTTGCATAAGACTTTTGTAGAAATATCCTAAGGGGTTTCTCGTCAATGTTGAATTACTTTTATACTTATGTTGCTTATACTGAAGTTTGATTGAAATATATTGGTGATTTATTCGTTGTTTGTGAAAGTGTTGTTATAGCAATTATCGCTATACCGATAAATCTCCTTTTTTAATCTTTTGTTTATTGCTCTTGTGCTTGTGTTTGCACCACTAAATATTTAATCATGCTTTTGTGCTTTTAAATTGTTGTTTGAAAAAAGTTTTGATGGCTTAGAAAAAGGTTATAAAACCTAACAACAAAGATTTTAAATGTTAGAAAGGATTTGTTCGCGTTTTGTGGTTCGAAAGTCAAGTTTGAAAACAACTTTCAAATGGATTTTGCTGGCTTCAAAATTATTTAAAAAAATTTAACTACATACTAAACTTCATAGTATGTTGTTCTAAAAATAAATTATAGTATTCATACTTTGTAAAAACAAGGAGAAAAATCTAATTTAAAAGTATCGATTTTAAGGAATTTTCTATAATCTTTTTTGCGGAACATTTGCAGCACTATTTCCAACTTTTATAAAAATGGTTTTAAACTTGATTTTTCTTCTTCAATCTTTTTGGAGTATCTTTCTAACCTTTATTGAAGTTTCTTTAAAAGCGATTCGGAATTTATATAAATATTTTTAAAGGATTTAATATAAACTATCAAAGAAGAAGCTTTTATTTGAAAATAAGGGAAGGAAATGGTTTAGAGTTTTAATATATTTTAGACTTGAGTTTTCTTTTAATAGATATTTGAAATAGTAGTTTAAACTATATTTCAAGTATTTTTGAGTTTACTGAAAGTAAAAAGGGAGCATGGAATACAACACTGTTGTTGTAATAAATGTTTTATGACAATTGGGAAAAGAATTCATGGATTATAACACTTTTGTTATAATAAATGATTTCGTAAAGTTATTAAGAAAACTTTTTCTTGACTTAATAAGTGTTGACATTCTCAAATCTTTCGAGGAGTATAGTTTTAAAGATAATATAAGTTGATTTATAAGAGATATTTTACAAATGAAAAATCTTTAAAAAGATTGTTTTAAAGATAAAGCTAAGTGTAATTAGTTTTGGGTTTATAGTAAATAACGTTTTAATGATATTTGTTTTTAACCCTTCTTTTTGATGCACTTAGATATATAATTAGTAGCTCTTTAAAGGAATACTTTAAAGAAGTGTTTTTAAAGTTTTTTTTACAAATGTTTGTGATGTGAAAATCAAGTACAAGTGCGAGTCAAATGTTTTAGAAGTTTAAAATTTTGATTTCATTCACAGAAAGAATTTAGTCTTATCCTTAATACCAAACATCGAGAAAGTAGATTTGTTATTATCTATGAGATTTAAAACTGGAGTGTCTAGGCAAGGCCAGGAGTAGCAAGTGCTCTGATTTACCTGATTTCGTTTTTAAGCGAGGGATGGTACGAGTTGGAAATTAAAGTTTGGTGATAAGGGTAAGAAATTTAATTCCATAAGCGATATCACTTATATGAAAAGGATTTAGGCATATACTTACCACCAAAACATCAAGGTACGGAAACCCGTTTCTATCTTAAAAGTTAACAATGTATATCAAGGCAAGGTTGGTGGGGTCTGTCTTGGAGGTTTTTTAGAGCCATCGTAATTCTCAAGTATATTTTCTAGAAGTATACTTTCAGTAAGGTAGTGCATCCTCCTAGTCATTGTTGGAAAATTTCATTTTCCTTGTTGGATTTAAATCTTTGAATTGGTTCTTTCTTAATTACATCGGCAAGTGCCTTGCACTCTTCGTGATGTTTAATTACTTGTGTCCATTTTATTGTGCTTAGATGTTGTTCTTATGGGGTAAAACCCCTTCCGTGTTTAGCGGCGTGGTCTTAAAGATTATTATATGTTCATCATATTTAGTGAGTTTTCTCACGCCAGTTTTTCGAACCGATTTGAATATTATTTTATTATAATGCTTGGGTTAGACAGAGTTTCGTCCAAGTTGTTGTTAGTGGGACATGGAGCTCATGGTGAAGTGCTGGATGTTCGCCTGCTGCAGTATTTTAATTACCGTTGTATTATTATGTATACCCATCATAATTTACCGAGATGTAACATACTCGGATAATCTGTAAGGTTGGCAAGGTCCAGCTTGGAGGTATTCGGGAGCCATTGTAGTTCTAAAGTATATTTTCTAGAGTTGTACTTTCATTAAGGGTCCCGCACCCTTCTAGTCATCGTTGAAAAAAAATTCATTTTCCTTGTTTTGACTCAAATATTTGAATTGTTTTCTTAAATGCATCGAGAAGTGCCTTATGATCCTCTCCATGTTTAATCATTTGTGATCATTCTTCAATTTTGGATTTTGTTCTGACTTATTTTCATTCTTTCATGTATGGATGTTGTTCTTTTGAAATAAAACCCGTTCCGTGTTTAGCAGCGTGGTCCTGCATATTATTATATGTTCAACATATTTCTTGATTTTTCTCACATTGGTTTTCCAGACTGACCTAGGTGCTATTTTATTATAACGCTTGGGTTAGACCAAGTTTTTTCAGGTTATCGCTGGTGGGACACGGAGTTTATGGAAAGATAAAGATGTTCACCTACCGTAGTATTTATATTTTTTGTTGTATTATTATGTACATCCATTAGCAATTGTGAGGTTAAGGAGTTATAACTATCCAGGCTAATGAGGTTTGTTTTAACTCTGATATACCATGTATCTTAGAGTGGCAGCCTTTGCTATCTCTGTTATATTATTTATTATCGTTGCGCTGTAAGATTCTATTTACTCTGTTCTTCTTCAAAGCAAATTTCTAAATGACTTTAATAAAATCACTTTATTCATGGAGATTTCATATATTTGGAAATCATATATCAGAGGTCTACTTTACAGATGATGTCAAAAATACTTATTAGTGTATAAATAATTTTTCAAAATATTTTCCAACTTGTTTAGAAACTGGTCTTTGAAATATATTTCCCAAATCAATATACAAATCTGCTTTATCCAAAAACACCTTTTTTAAATGTTGTGTAAAATAGTATTTCCCCTCCACTTGTTTAAAATTTCTACTTTTCATTTATTGGAATCATTTCCAAATATTCGATAATTTCATCAAAACTAGATTTTGAAATACAATATGATTACACTAAATCTGGTTAAACTAAATATCCTCATAAGGTAAATTCTTGTCATAATAGATCATAATAATCATAATAATACTCATCTGCAATCGACGAACAGGAAAGGAACCTTTTGATCTAACCCCTATAAGCCAGGCTCAGGAATTACCTTTGAGTGATATCAAAAGTAATTTTATTCAACAAACTATAAAACAAGTACCAATCCCTTTTAAAAATAAAAATTTTCAAAGTCATTTCCAACTGGGAAAATACACAAAAACATAATTTTTGTTTCCTTTAAATTGGGAAATTCTTAGTTGTAGTACTATCAAAATACCTTTGGTTTATTTTATACTAAACCTATAGAACAACCTTTCGAGTAATTCTCCAAATTCCTTTTATAGAAAAGCTTGTATAAATAAACTATCCAATCTTTATGTTAAAATTCAGATTCAATCTGTTTCTAATATAAACCGATCTTTATTTTATAAAATGCTTTTATACTTCAAAATACAATTAAAAATAAGATTTAAAATTCAGTTTTTTAAATCCCAGTATTTTCTACATAAAAATAATTCAAACTAAAATTCAAATTTCAATAACGTCAAGATAGTTCAAAATCATTTTGTAAGAAAATCTTTCAAGTAATATAGTAATTATTCAAATTAAACTTACCTTCCTTTATTATCAGTTCAAAAATAATTCAATAAAAATTTCTTTGGTATAGAAATCCCATAAATTTATTTATTTAAAATTTATAAACCAAAGAAAAACCATTACAAATAATAATATTTGCACTTCTATTTACCATCAATATATCTATATATGTATATGTATATGCATATACGTACGCATATGTATGTGTGTATAGACACAGACACCTTGTTTTATCTATATATCACAATTAAACTTCCTTTATAATTCAAGATAAATTCATACACTATTGTTCATATTTAATAAAAATCCAAATATGTATGTATCAACAACATTTTGAATAAATCAATTTCGTCTTCTTCTAAAAATTAATTCAAACATATTTGAATTGAAATTCTTTTAAAACGCCATACTAGGTTTAAATATTCATATCCCACTATTCAGATAAATAATTCAAATCACTCATTTTAATTTAATTTTTCTAGTCATCCAAAATAATCAATATCAAAATATATAACATACCATTTAACCGTATATAATTCAATTCCAACAATATTGATAAATAATCAACCATCTCAAGCAATTCAATTATGATAGGCTACTAATGTAACACACCGTAAAATTAACGATAATTAATAAATAACTAATAAGGCTCCGAAAATGGAATTTGAGCAAACATTGGAAGTTCATCATGAAACTTGCACCATTTCATTCATGATAATATTCCAAGCAACTTTCATATTTGGTGTTTCACGACTGGAGCTCAAACGAAAAAGTTATTAATGTCTGAAGTTTCGAGAGCGAAAATAATTAAAAACGAAAAGGAAATAAATTACATTAAATATGAGGCCCCACCGATCGACCATCCATAGGGGAGCGGTCGACCTATCTATTGTAGGTGGCTAGGGTTTTACCTTGGCCAATGACATGGATTTAATTATGCTAATCTAACGGTTACGAATAGTTCAAGAGCTATGCCCTCGCTTCTCTTCTCATATTTTCCAATCCAAGCAATGAGGCTTTGTCATTTTACCTTCTCCACTATTTCTAAAAATTATAAAATAATAGACACACACACACTCTCATAAATTTGGAGAAGGGTGGAAAATAAAAGAGAAGAAGAGAAGAAGCAAATCAATACTGCGTAGAAAGGTAAATTTCAATCTATATTCCCCTTAACCTTCAATCTCTTCTCAGATCCGTAATTCTAACAATATGTATATACTTTATTATACATATTTCTTTTGGAATGGAATGGATAAGTAGTCAAGTAAAGGAATGGATTCAGATTTGGAAGATTTGGAAAGCTTTAAAGGTGAGTGGAAAATTATACAATTTATTTATAACATTGAAATTTATGTCATTTAATTTTATTTAATTATTTTACCTAAATAAGATCTGATGAATTGTCGGCTTAAAACAAACGTAAATAATTATCGCCTACATATTCAACAAAATAGGTAATTAGAATAGGAATAGTATGCACAACCTGATCTGAAAATTTGAAACCAGTCCTAAATATTTATTTGTAGAGTGTTAGTAAATTTGTAAAATTATTCCAGATCTATAATTGAGTGGTAAATTATGTTGCCCTAGTTGACTTGAGATGTGAATTTCTATATTTTAATTTATTCAGAGTGGGGTATAATTTAATTATATCTATGTTCGTGTAATTTCCATAAATTATCAAATTTAAAATATGTATAAAAGAGCATCGTTTGAATTAACAAGGGATATACTAAAAAGGAAAAGAGATTTGTAAGATACAAATATTCTTTTCCGTAGTTTACACTGTCTACACTAAAAGAAAAGAAATAATTCCTTGTAATTTCAAATAAGGCAAAGATCTAATTTTTGGTTAATTTATGGAAGGTTGTAATGTAAATCCTTTTTGCAAAAGAAGCTATGATAAATTAAAACATGCGAAGGAATGTTCTAGTTTAGAAATAAATAACTAGAATTATAAATAAATAAATAAACACGTATAACTGCACTTAACGGTCAAAAATATAAATATATATAAATAGTATAATTTACAACGATATTCATATTAGTTATTAAGAGCGTAGTAATTATAGGACTAGGATTTATGGACATTAATTATAGATTTAATGGGCGATAAATGTTTACTTAATAGAAAGTTAAAAAGGAATTAAATGGGGATTGATTAGTGAATTTAATATGGCATTTATGAAGGAATTGTATAGCTTAATAGGTGGATTTAGAAACTGGTAAATGGATCAAAGATACTAAATGAGAATTGATTTAAGATTGTCAAATTTTGACATTAATCACTAATTATTACATGTAATAGACATTTATTAGGCAAAACAAGAAAACCAAAACCTAAGTGTATAGATTCAAAATAATAACATAGCGAATAAGTAAGTATTACTACTATTAATTATATGTAGAAACCAATATAATTTTCATAGTAGGAAATTATAGATATTAAATTATACATTTAGAACAATATAAATTAGTGGGTCTAGCCCAACACTTAGGCTTTAGGTGGTAGATTTTGTTTAGTGGGTCGGGATACGAGATCAATAGAGTTATATAGTAGGAGTCTGCTCTTCACTTAGCGGCTACCAATTGTTGTGTATACTTAATACTGATGTGAGACATCTCCAACCATAGGACCCATGAGGAAGGGATATGCGAAATATGTAGGACCTAATGCTGGGTTGGAGGTATTAAGTAGTTATTATAGGGTCCGCCTCCTCCCTATTTAGGAGGTATTAAATGATCGGGGTTAGTGGTTAAGCACAGTAGTTAATATCTCAGTATGGGCCCCCTTCAGGTTTGAGGTATTATGTGGATATTGTAGGGTCTCTCCTATAAAGATGTATTAAGTGGCCTGAGGAGGTTCCATGCGATGTCAGCTATATAGTATCGAAGAGGTGTCCACCTTGGGTTAGGAAGCAAATGATGGGGACCTGCCTAAAACGTAGGTATTAAATAGTTAGAGTCTGCTCAGATCCTATTGAAAAGGTATTAAGTGGCTTGGGTATTATCTCTTACATTGTTAGGGCATGATTGACGGTAGCTAGGTGGGATTGGGAACAGCTTTTGGCCTATAGTTAAGGGTAAGTTGTAGAGTTGAGATGCATTAATAATATAGCAATTATATCCTAAATCGTTATCTAGGCATCATCGGTCTCTGTAGCTAGGACCGATTGACTAGCAGTTATGTTGTGAGGGCCCGATTCGGAGACTTGTAGTATTAAGTTTCCAGGGTTTTTAAGGTAGTCAAATGTTTAGGAAAATATGAATAAAGATATATATAGTGATACCTTAGTGAATGTTAGGTTAGGCATATCATATGCACATATAGGATTTAACGGACTAGCCTAAATAATAAACATAACATTTAAATGGAAACCGTTTAGTATATAATTTTTTCAATCACCGGAATGTTGTTCTGACCCCCTCCTCATAACTACCTATAGGTTAGATTTAGAAGGATTGGATACTGGAGCAAGACGGGAATAGTAGATGGTAAAGTCTTATTCATGCTCATTGCTGATAAGGCAATTAAATATCCAAGGAACTATATTCCAAGATAGTAGCTTTAGTTTATACTTATGTTATATTATATTTTTCACTTTCACCGTGAGTTTATATTTATCGCACTCTAGTTTATTGTGTTTATTATAGGTTACCAAAACCAATGATCTATGCCTTAATGGACTTGGGTTTTGATTTAGTCGAAATTCGGACACATTATGGTGTAGGTTGTTACGTTTGGTATTAGAGCTTAGGCTAGTCGATCATAGGAATTAGTATATGCTGAGAGAACCTATTTGTATTTTTACCTATAATTATATATAAATCATACACCTAACTCTATAAATTCCTACAATAGAAGTAGTTGGGACCATATTCCGAAAGGTTGGGCGAGGCGACTATGAGTTGAAAGAATAAATAGAGTTAAATTTATACTCATATCCTGATTACCCCATGGGGTGGAGATTGTATCTTAAGGAGTGGACAAAAAGAGCATGATCACGACATATAGAAGTGTTAACCCACTTTTTAGCAAAGCTGATTTCCAGTGGACCCAGAATGTAACGACTCGTAAATTTCGATAATTAAATTTGGTTAATTTAACAAGATTTTTTGTAGTTAAATTTAGAAAAGAATAAAAACTTTATACTTTACAATGAAGTGAATGTAAAAAAAAGAAATGTAAGAATGTTAATGCGGGTTAATAAATAACTAACTTAGTGCAATCCCAATTAATTGAAACAATTGTAAGGCTATAATTGAAACAATTGTAAGGCTATAATTGATTGTAAATAGCAAATTAGGAAATAAATTAAAAGTTATATTAATTGATGAAATAATATGCAATGAACTGTAATTTGACAAAATCAATGTTAGATAAGCAATTATAATATTCGTTATTTGATAATAAAGTATGAGTGGGATTAAATTTGGCAAATGGTGATAATCATTAATTGTTTACCCATTTATTTAATCTATAGGATTAGATCTAAATCTACTGCAATTAAACGTAATTAAAAACTACGTTAATATGAATTAGTTGATGACCGTAAAAATATTAGGGTAATTGGATATACTAATGTTAAATTATCCATAAGATGATGATTGATTGAATAAAGAGATTGAAAATAAATTTGAATCGAAGAAATGGTTAATAAATTTAATATTAAATTATTTAATTAACCTGAAAGATTGCCATTTTGGCCACTGACTCGGATTTCGACGAAATCAGTTTCGTCGGATCCATAATGGTGAATTATTGTAGGATTTCAAGTTCCATAACGATTCACTACAAGATTAAATGACTATTCCAATGGCTCGAAGCCATTGGCGGCCATTGGAAGCCGTTGGAATAGCTGTTGGAATAGAATCAACGCTTTCCAACGGTTTCCAACGGATCCAACGACCATTTTCCAATGGAATTTCCAATGGCCACCATCGGTTTGTGTCCGTTGGAAACCGTTACAAGTCGTTCGAAAAAAATGTTCAATAGGCCGTTGGAAACCGTTGGAAATCTAGATTTATTTTGCTGTACAACAGCAAGCCTATTCACCTTCCAGCCACACCATTTCCAATCCATTTCATATCCAATACATTTCCAATAAATTTCCAATCCATTCCACACATATATATCAATATCAATATAAACAACACACATAAAATCAATTAAACACCAATATAAACAAACCAAACCATTCAAACATCATAAACCGTACCATCAACGTAAATACCATCAAAACATGTCAACAAACCACATGCATACCATCAAAATATCGTTCTCACCCACTCCGTACCAATATATACAACATTAAAACACATAATAACCATCTCCAAGTCAATATATACATTGTTCAAACACAAACACTAAAAAACATACCTCCTCAAGCATCTTCGTCGTCGCCTCCGGAAGCACCAGACGACGAAGGAAAGGTACCATGATTCTGCACATACTCCGCAAGCTTTTGATTCATATGCTCTATCTGTACAGTTCGCAGATGATTCTCCTCCTATAGCTGCTCAATCATAGCTCTAAGCTCCTTAATTTCTTCTTTGTCTTAGGCCTTTTGAGCTTGTCGAGCCTGCAAATAGAAATAATAGCAAAAGGGTTGTCTCAACATATAAAATATTAAAACACTATATATCTAAATGCTAATTTGTCGTACATTTGTAAAAGGATTAATTACCGATACGTTCCCGAAGCCATAACGTCTACTCCACTGCGTCGGATCCATAACAGCGTCAAATATGTTATCTTGCTCCTCCTGTGTCAACTCATCACGACCAGACTACTGAAGCGCATAATCCCGTGCCTCTTGTAACCTTGACTATAATGAAAAAAACAATTTCAGTTGAAAAATAGTAGAATGTAATTTTTATTTTACTAGCTAGTAATTAATAACTTATCGATGTAAGTATTAGAAATTAAAAAACGCATACATATGACTCAGTCTCCCTATCTTGATCACCCCATTGATATATGATTTTGCCAGACTCATCTACTTGCCTAGATGCGTGGGTGTGAGCAAATAAGTCCACTAAGCCAACGGGATGTCCATAAGCTCGTTCCTGCAATTGATAATTTGGATAATTTAACTCCACATAACTAATTACTGAACTGATCAATATACAAATGTGATAATAAATAAATTTACCAAATCTTCACGGTGATGTGGAAAAATTTGGAGCCTCCACGATGAGTTACTGGATTCATGTTCCTGTTTGCTGAGTTCCTTTGTGACTCCTCCTGCAAATTTACAATGAATAATTATTTATTAAACGTTAAATTTTTTACTGAGATTCATTATAGATTTACCTTAAACTCCTCAGAGTTCCACCAGTCAACCCACTTATCCCATACAACCGCGCTCATCCACTTTGGTTTCTTCCCCACTCTTTTAATCTCTGACATCTTCCCCCTATAGTTCTTAGCGATCTTTGAGTTCCAGTGTCGCTGAACTAAGTTGATGTCAGACTCTTTCAAATCTACTACGCCCTGTACAATGAGAAAATATTACTAATTATTTATTTGTATTTAATTAATCATTTTGTAAAGCGGTATAAACTTACTAGAAAATCTTGCCAAATGGTCTCTCTCACATCATCGGGGATCTTGCTCCACTTAGGCCAGCAGTCGCTCGTCCTGCTCATATACGCCTGCTTAGAAATGTTCAGAACCACTTTAGATGGCTCCAACTCAAACCCACCGCGTTAAATATAAAATAGAACTTTAGACAATTATAGATATATCATGTACAACAAATTAAATTGCTATGCTGCTAATTATGATACTTACGCCTGATCAGCCTTTGGCTGTAAGTAAACGACTGGACGAGTTGGTGGCACACCACTACTCTCTCCAATATGCTGGGAAGAGCCACGTCGCCGAGAGCCGGAACCAGAGCCATACATAATATACCTGCTATATACATACATATACAATTCATAATAATTATGATATGATGAACCATTAAAAAATGTGATACAATATGCTACAAAAGTGTCATGTTGTGTGTATATGTTGAGTATATGAGTATACAAATGTGAGCATTATTAATCAGAGATAAATGTAATGTGAATAATTGTAAAAATTACCGGATATTACTCAGTCGTCATCGTCGTTTCCTGATTCAGACTCGGTTTCGTGTTCTATGTCGTTCTCCTCTACACTCTCAAATGCTTCGACTAATACATTTGTCTCATCATTTAAAGGTCCAAAATCAGTTTGATCGTCTGTAATTGCTATTTCAACATTTTTCTCCAGATCTGCTTGAAAGGCTTGTTCGTCTGGAATATTCTGTCCATCGAATATAAATCTTGCTTTGGTTTTAAAAACCGCAGACCAATCTGCTTTATCCCTTTTTAGAGATGGATTAGGGGCATAATAAGCTTGTAGGGCTTGTTTGGCTAGTATAAAAGGGTCGTACTTTTGATAACGCGACGTATGTTTAATTTCTATAAGATTATACTTTGGATGCAAGTTAATACTAGAACCTGGAACATTGCTGAACCAGTTGCATCTAAACAAATAAACATCCTCCGCGGCTCTTGTAAAATATGTCAACTGCAAAATTTGAGTTAACACGCCATAAAAATCATTTATATGATTATTAGGATCATCACTGCCTTTAACAAATACACCAGTATTGTTTGTTAACTTTTCAGCACCGTATTCTTTGTTGTTGAATTTATATCCATTAACAAAAAATATTAGATATGTTTTAACATTTCTTTTCGGTCCAAACGCCAAATGTTTCAGTCCTTCATCGAGCACATTATTTGTGGGATCAGAACCATATTTCGAAAACCAAGTACTGAAATCTTTGCTTAAACGCCGCTTGGATTTTGTGATTCAAAAATACTGCAAATACAAACATGATATATTAGATTATTATTTATTTACACGTGTAGTATTAAATTTAACAAAACTTGGAAGGTGATAATTACCTAACAAATGGTGCAACTTCAGGACAATTAAGAAGAATATATGTGTGTGCTACATGGTAATCTTTATCATCTAGACATACTTCCACACATTTTCCAGCATGTTGGCCATGTTGTTTAAAAATAGATAATATTGATTCAGAAGAAGAATTTTGTTCAATGGCCTCATCATTACGCGGAACACTTACAAATGATAAGTTCACATGATCATTAAAATAATGATGAAAAAGAAAGAAGCTTCTTCTTCGATATATGATTTGCAAATAGAACCTTCAACTCGAGCTTTTTGTCTCACTTTTTTCTTTAAATGATTTAAGTACCTAGTAAAAAATATTTCGGTTAAGTAGTAACTTCTATTTAAAATTAAATTAACATCTACATACTCGGTATAGTAACATACCTTTCGAATGGATACATCCACCCATATTGCACAGGACCTCGAAGACGTGCTTCATATGAAAGATGAACAAGTAAATGCTCCACTACATTAAAGAAATCCAAATGAAATATTTTCTTCAGTTTGCAGAGCAGTGTAGGAATTTCTTCTTCAAGTTTAAGTAGACGGTCAACTTTTAATGTAGTTGAACAAAGCTCCTTGTAAATTAAACTAAGTTCTGTTATTACCGTCCAAACTTTTACCGATAACAATTCTCTGAAAGCGATTGGTAACAAATTTTCCATCATTACATGACAATCATGGCTTTTCATTCCACTCAGTCTTCCATTTTTATAGTCGACATTTACGAAGATTAGAGGAAATTCGATTGGAAAATCGTAATCCTTCCATCCATTTTAACAGTACTTTAACTTGGTTGATGTCTAGTTCGTAGCATGCTTTGGGTTTTTTACTGTCATTGCACTTCATATGAAGTTCAGAACGATTGCATATTTCCTCTATATCACTTCTAGATTTCAAATCGTCCTTAGTCTTGCCCTTCACATTAAACTGTATAAAATAGATTATCAAATACGTTTTTTTCGTTATGCATCACGTCAATGTTATGATGGATTAAGAGATTTTTCCAATAAGGCAATTCCTAGAATATACTTTGTTTGCACCAATTATGAAACGTCGATTTACCTTGAATTTCAATTTGTTGTCCAGTCTCGTGTATCTTTGGATAATCTTTTACAAGTTCATATATATCCTCGCTTGACCAACCGTTGGTGGTCGTAGAGTCTCATGCCTATTAGCTATGAAGTTTTTTTTGTCTCTTCTAAAAGGGTGATCAATATGAAGAAAACATCAATGACAATCAAACCATGAAATTTTCTTCCCATGTGGTAAGGAAAATGCTCGTGTTTCTTCCATGCAATAAGGACAAGCAAAACGACCGGCCGTACTGCAACTCGAAAGCATTGTATATGTAGGAAAATCGCTAATAGTCCATAATAGAGAAGCGAACATCCGAAAAATTTTCTTTTTTGATATGTCGTATGTTTCGACTCCTTCATACCATAATATTTTCGACTCTTCGATTAACGGTTGTAAGTAAACATCAATGCCTTGTGTCGGATCATCAGGGCCACGGACGACAATTGTGAGAAAAATATATGGAGTTTTCATATACATCCACGAGTGTAGATTGTAAGGTGTGATTATTATAGGCCAAGATGAATATTTAGAACCAAACTGAGAAAACGGTGAGAAGCCATCTATACATAAACCTAGTCTAACATTGCGGCTCTCCGCTGCGAAATCGGGATATTTCTTGTCAAAATATTTCCATGCTTCTCCATTGGATGGGTGTGTCAACGTACCTTCTTGAGGTGTTCTCACACTGTGCCATCTCATATGATGTGTTGTTACAGATGATGCATATAACCGTTGAAGTCTAAGGGTGATGGGTAAATAATACATACGCTTGTACGGAACTTCTTTTCCTTCTTTTTCCTCGGTTTGTATCTTTCTTGATTACATATTTTACAGTTTCTAAGATTGATGTCTTCTTTCCAATATAACATGCAACCCTTTAAACATGTATCTATTTTTTGATATGGAAAACCGAAAGATGATTTTAGTTTTTTCACTTCATAATAATTTTCGCACGTTAAATTATCGGGTGGCATATGACGTTTAGCAGCTTGAACAACAGCCGTAAATCCAGCTTCTGTAAGGTTGTATTTTGATTTCATTGCAATATATTCTGCAGTTACCGATAATTGAGAGCAGCTTAAACATCCATTCCAAAGGGTTTTTTTTTAGCATGATCCAATAAATCATATATTTTTTTAGCTCCAATATTTGGTTCCTCGCCAACGTTAACATCGTCGTTATCAATTTCAAGGGTAGGAAACATTGATCGTGCTGCATCTTCGACCATATTTTCTATGAGATTCGTACTAACTTCATCATTAATAACCTCCACTGACTGTTCTTGATTATTAGGGGCTACAATTTCTCCATGATGATCCCACAGCAAATAATTGGGTACGAAACCTTATTGGCGTAAATGAACCTTAACTATATTCGGTACTAAATAGTTCAATAATTTGCATCTACTATATGGACAACAAATTTCTTCATCGTTTGCAATATTACTCATAGCAAATTCGATGAACACTTGTACCCCTTTTAGAAAATGTTCACTTATTGCGCCATTAATTTCCCATCTATGATACATCCAGCTCCGATCATTAAAGTAATTGACCATTTTTCCTACTTGAAAACCTATGATAAAGTAAAAAAATTATAATTCGTTCATTTTATATTTTGTTTAAATTTTATTCACTGATGTAGTAAACATGTACTAAATTTTATATTTTTTATACAAACTTCATTTTAAATAAACAACTATTGATTCATTGCCACTTATGTGTCTTCTTTGATGGTCAGTCATCCTACTTTCCATTACAAACACAATAGTAATTATATTTCGTAAATCAAGTCATTTTAAACGATTTCACAAAATTTCGGCAGCATTTCCCCGTGTTCCTTATATCGTACACAAATGCGTGTACACAAGGAATGTAAAGGAAATGTCGTTGAAATTTTGTGAACCATTTAAAGTAATATGATTGACGAAATGTAATTACTTTATAGCGTTTGTAACTTGTCGAATACGGGGACAAATCCGACAAATGATGTATCAGATGATTAGAGTTGTCCGTTTCGCAGAAAAAACGAATATCCCTAAAACGATCATATACAACACTTGTCAGACGGGGCCAAATATATCTAAGGATTTAAATATTTGTTTATATTAAATATATAACTCGTTTAATTAATATTGGTTTATATTTTACCGTTTTATTACATAAGAACTAAATTCATTTATACACAAAATTTGTACACAAAATTAATTTATTACAAATTCATTTATACACTAAATCAATTCACGTGTTCGCACAAATGCAATATCCATTCTAATGGCTTCCAAATGCAATAAACTCTATCACGCACATACGTTTAATATACTAACCAAACAACATGAACTAATGCAATATCCTAAATTACAAAATTTTCAATCGGTTATAATAACTTGTTCATTATGGTATAACAGTTGTAATTAGGGGATAACATGATGTAATATGCATACACTAACAAGTAGGAATCAATCACAATTCGAATTAAACCATAAATGAAAAAAACCTAAATATTAGGTTTAGCAAAATTACCGATTTGGAGAGCTAGAAGGGTGGAGATGGGCTGAAGCAGCTTGTAGATGGCGTCGGAGGTGGTTGGGATGGTGTTTGGGCCGGCGGTAGCAGGTTGGAGGTGGTGGAATAGGGGAATTGGGGGGAAATTGTGAAGGGGAAGATTATAAGGAGCTGAAGATCGGTTCTCTGGAAAATATGCAGGAAATTTTCCAACGGCTTCCAACGGCCGCAAACGGCGTATTTCTAACGGTTTCCAATGGCTTCAGATGGTTACGTCAAAATCCAACGAGCCGTTGGAAGCCTTTAGAAACGCCGTTGGAGGCCGTTGGAAATTGAGCGGAATACACTGTAGTTCTAGTACTGGATTGGACTTGTTGTTTGATCGTACGGGCTTGAAACGCCTAGAAATCAATTGAAATTTATTTGAAATAATCTTATTTTATCAAAACTTCTTCATACGATGGAATTTGGACTTGAAACCTATTCCATTGATTTTAAAATATTCAAAAACATTTATTTTGATATATGGGTTGACCCATTTCCATTCCGAAGCCGAAACGGGCATTTCAGGTCAATTATCATTCAAAACCCAAATCAATCGTATCTGTTTCTCTATTTTCAGCCCTGTCTACTTATATCTGGTTATAAACCCTAGTTGCCTTTCTATTTTTCATTTCTGTATGTATGGAAACTTCTATTGCTCCTCTTCCTCAATGGTTGAAAACTCTAAATATTCCAATTCAAAATCCAACAACAAAAATTCAAACTCCTAAAAAAAAATTCAAGAAAAATATTCATCGAATATCTCAACGATACGAATCTGCGTCAAGTGTTCATCTTTGGAATTGATGCTCGAATCAAAGGTAAATCTCGGACAAAGCTCCGAATGGCGAAACCCTAAGCCAAATTGGGCGATTTTGATTTAGGAAGCAATCGACAAAATTGGAATATGGGCTTTGGAGAGAGAGGCTTGTGGAGTCGATGGGTGGTGGTTTCGTGGCCTAACACGACTTGTGGCGGTATGAATTGGCATTTTAGGGTTCGAAACCCGGGCTTTGGGGTGGCCGCGCACGCATTTAGAGGAGGTCGGAGGGAGTCGGCCATGTAGATGGGCCTCGTCGCGAGTCGAACGAGGGTGGTCGGAAGGATTCTGATGGTCGGTAGCGTGTGTATTTCTATGGTCAACGTCAACTCTGAGCATGTTTGCATGGGTTCGATCACATCAATTTGCACCGCAACATGATGCTGACGTGTTAGAGTATTTTTGGCTGCTTGTTTTAATCTTCTTTTTTTGTTATTTTGAAACTCAATCATTCTAATGTTCATAACTTTTGCATACGAGGTCAAATTCATGCGTGGTTTTCTCCACTGGGATCGTATTAAAATTATGGACATTATGGCTCTAGTTTGGATGGATTTTGAGACTGTTTGAATTTTGGGTTTAAATTCAATTTAAATTCAGTTTGAATTCGAAAGGTGAGTATTTTAACCCACTCGCAACTTCTAAAATTTCTTATGTTTGTTAAATTTAATTCATGATGTGATTAAGAATTTATTTATGATTGTTTCGTATATTTTTAATCATCATCTCAGTTACATTGAATTTATTTGAATTAAATTGTTATTTAATTTATTATTGCATATAAACTACCAGTTAATTATCTGTTATTTTGTATCAGTTTCTATATTGATATTTATGGATTGTTTTGGATGATGATTATGGTGGATGTTTGATTATTGATATTGAATGAATGGATGTTGTATTTTATATTGTTATAAACGGCAAGTTTGTCATGGAATTTTATTTCACTCGGGATTGCCTTTGAAATGAAATATAACTGTATTTATATTTTAAACTGCGGATTGAAATGATAAATATCTGTATCACTTGACCATAGGATAGAAAATTATATACAGACACTTTGGTCTATATATAAGAATATTTTGAAATGATTTCTATGGTTTTGTAAAAAAAATATGGTTTTATATAAATATTGATCTTAGATATTATGTAAACGTTATTTTATTCTTGATTTTAAGCAATGAATAAATTTGTTTTGATATAGAATAAGTTGATAATAGTTTGATTTTATTAAAGATATTATGGTTATGTATTTAAATTATATTTTTATATAGATTTTATAATGATTTAAATAAATTAAGGTTGGAAGATAAATTTGAAATTCATTTAAAATTGAATGTATTTCAGAATTAAACTCAATAAGTTGATTTGAAATTTATTAAATTTGAAATTTAAAAGGTATGATTTTTATAACTTGATTTTGGTTTAAGGTGAATTAAACGAATATTTTAAGTATAAATAAATTTAAGGAAATATTTTGTTATTTGTAATTTGGGTTTTATTTAAATGATAATGGATTTATTAAGTAAAATATTTCAAAACTAAATAATAAGAAATTGAATTTGATATATATATATATATATATATATATTTATTAAATTACCAAACTTAGTTTCGAAATTGTTGAATACTTAAAGTTTGAAATATATTGAATTTGAAATGATTTATTCTATGGATCAAATCTGTTTCGAAATCGATATAATTTGGAATAGTTTATTTGGAAATTGAATTGAATTGAAATTTATGATTTGGGAGTTGGTTAAATTTAAAAACTTAGAAATTCGAGTTGTTTTGGAATTGATTTGTGAAATTGAAGAAGCTAGTTTATTATATAAAGTATTTTAATATTTAAACCATTTAAGGAGTGGAAGTTATGTTACAAAGTTATGAGTTTCAAAGTATTATGATTTGAAAGTGTTATATTTCAAGTGTTTTAATTTCGAAGTGTTATAACGTTGAAAGTGCTATGATTTTTTGAAAGGATATTTTTGAAATAAAAATGATATTATATTGATATAGATTTTAATAAAACGATATCATATTGGCTTGGTTTTGAAATGGAAATGATATCATATTTGTATGGTTTTGAAATGGATATTATATTCTGGTTTTGAAGTACAAATTATTTTGAAATGGCCGCGGTGTTATAATAACGTTTGGTTGTTAAAGAGACCGGGATCGGAAGTTTTCATACTCTCTGCCAACTCCGAAAACCACTTTAACAACCGTGTACATGGCGGGGATTCCAGAATGAAGTAGGATGGTGGCAACGTTCCTTTGAGGTATATACGTGGACCCGACTCCCGTAAGTCGGCATAAGGTGGCTAAAGCAGGAGCGATTGACGGGCTAAGAAGGTAGCATCTTTTATCTGACACACTCCTTCGATACCATTCTATTTCTTTGTGATTAATTGGGGCCCTTTGATTTTGGGGGTGTGGATCGAGGTGGGCGGTAGTGGCTGCTATGCGTTACTACCGGTCCGGAAGCGTAATTGGTATATCTACCCTAGCATTACCTAGTTGTGTCGTGTCACCTACCCTAGAGAGCCTTGTACGAGTTTGGTTTTCTCGCATAGCCCGTGGAGTATTTAGGGTAGAGTCCCGATCTGGAGATGCGCTGATACTGAATGGAATACTGGGACTATTACGTGTTAAGGGCTATATAGGTTAACTCTATTTAAAAGTAAGTTTATTTTACTAGTAGACATTATTATAATAGCGCATATTACTACATAGTAGATAGTTTAACGGATCCTTAGAAGATGTGAATCTCGAACATCTCTTAAGTTACTGCACTCACGTTTGACACTGGATAGGAGATGTCAAATCCCGTAAACATCTCAGACGTCGTTCCACTCATATTATTTATCATTGATTTAACTCACATAAGATCTTTTAGTTCTGACTCGAGTTTTTGTCCTTTCAGTTCGCTCGGGTCAGCCTGGGCATTTCAGGGTTTGAAGACCTTACTTTTGGAGGACGAAGATGAAGATTTTATTACTATTATTTACTATATTGTTCCACTGTATCACATTGTTTCGCTGCATTGTTATTTATTATTCTTTGGTATGTGTAACTTTGATTCTGTGTTGTATAAGTATAATCAAATGTTTTTGTACAAAAACTTCATGAACTGTTATTTGATTATTATATTTTGTCGTTCCACTGTAAGATTCTATTTTGTTTTTCTTCTTTCCCTGCTTTTTCTTATTCACCCCAATAAATATCGACCCTTTTATATGGTTTGAGTCTGACGTGTGTGTTTTATCGTCGATTTAAAACGCACAAAAAGGTGGGATGTTACATTTGGTGTATGAGCTTTGGTTTAGCGAAAACCTTAGCTTTGTGGGGTTTGACTCTTTACTAATAGGGTAGTAATACCCTATGATGAGTCGTTTAGTGTATATATATGAGAGAGCATATTTGTTAGTGTTATAAAAAGGTTTTGATATTGTGTTAATTTGTTCCATTTTGTATTTATAAATTCTGGTTGGTGCATAGGACGCTACGACATCAATAGAGATTTCTAAACAGTTAATAGGACAGACCAACATTATATTTGTTTTGAATATACGTGAATGAAATAATTTTGCCAATTATATTTTCTATATATAAAATAATTTTTTTATAAATAATATATATTTGGTTGTAATATATTGGTTGTTAGGTAGTGTAATTTATAAATATTAGTTTAAGGTAGGATTTGAAAAGTAAAATAAATAATAATAAATTGGAAATTTTAGAACTTAAGCTCCGGGGTTTTGAAAATTTATTTCAAATGATTTTGGAATATAACAATATTATTTAGAAGTATTTTCCATTATAAATATTTCAATATGATTTGAAAGAATTGCTTTAAAGAAATTCTAAAAAGAAATAAGTTTTGTACTCCCCTCTCTGTCGCTGGAAAATAATTCCGGTGATGAGTTCACGCATCATCGACATTCATTTTCGAGTTTCAAAGTGGGAAGGCCACTGTAGTTGTTACTACATATTTGTTTTGATAAACAAATATAAATTTCAAATTGTTTTAAATATAATCGAATATATAAATCTATAAGTATATACATTTATCTATTATTTTAAACGATTTGAAATGGGACCCGGTATTTAGTTCTTAAATTTCTATGAATTAGAGATTTTAATTAATGAAATGGAATTTTGAATAATTAATAATTAGAACCTCTAAATGAAATAAGAGATTAAATGCTAGGTTATAAATGAAATTGCAAGCAAGTTGAAATTTGTAACTTATAAAACAAAAGATATAATTATTGAACATTAAATTAAATTAAAATAAATGAGGTAAACTTGTATAATTTTTCAATTTGCATTCTTTAACATATATATAACTTACCAAAATATTTAAAAGTTTTAATGCTTAATAAGAAAATGTAATGGAAATTGTATAAGTAAACTTATATAATGAAAGTGTTCAATAAATTGCTTTTACTAATAAGGATTTGATGTTGTAATTGTTATAAACTTAAGTTATAATTGAAATGTTACTATAATAAAATGTGATAGAAAGTAGGTATTATAAGTAAGTAATTATAACGAGTAAATGTTGAGTTATTATTATAAAAATAAATAGGAAGATGAATACGGTAAGTGAAAGACTATGAACTTAAGTTAATGTTTGAAGCTATGCATAACTAAAGGTAAATAAATGAAATTAATTAATGAATGAATGTAATGCAATAAAAAGAAAATTTACATGATGTGAAAAAAAGATGAAAATGAATTTATGTAAGTATAAATGCAAACAGATGAAACGAACACTGAATGGATGAAATAGCCATTGTATAAATGAAATTAAAGTAAGGTAAATGATATGAAATGAAATTAATAAGAATAAATTTAAATAGCGCTTGGCTTTGGTTGTTTGTTTTAGCTTATGGTGTTTGGGGGAAGATACTTCTGATTGCTTAGGATGTATGAATAATCTATTAAGTTTTATCTAAGATTGTTGAGTAAATGGTATACTTCGTAGTTATTTGTCATTCTATGTGATTAAAAGTGTCTAAGCCCAAACAAACTATTTGTTTTGGTTGATATGGATGGATAATTGATTAAATTGATTTTTATATTGATGATTGTATGTTGTGATTGCAAGTGATTGTTGTTTTATATTGATTTGTTTGTTAGTAGTTGAAACAACTTTAAATATTTCATTTTTATAATTATTAACTCTTTTGGATCATATAAGTGAAATACAGGTCATGGAAGCAATTGCTACTGATTCTGGCTTCATAAAAATAAGCGTTAATTGTCCGACAAATAGGTACGTCCTCAAATTACGGTTTTATAGCGTTAGTATATCATTTTCCCCTTTATTGGGATATATTATTTTGAGATATTGTGATATATTTTGTTATATTTGATATTATAATTTTTGCCGAGTCTCTCTGTACAAAGGAGACTCTGTCGAAATTTTCTGTAAATTTTGGACTTAGAAAATTTTTGGAAATGTTTTTCAAACTTTATTAATTTGAGTCTAAAAGGATTTAATGGCTATAAGTTGGTATATTTTATTTAAATTAATTAACTTTGTAAATTTATTTGTTTATAAAGTTAATATTTTTGAATAAGATGTATTGTTTACTCAATTCTTTCTTTTCTTTTCCCTTCTTTTTCCTTTTCGGGGACGAAAAATTTTGAGTGGTGGAGAGTGCAACGACTCGTAAATTTCGATAATTAAATTTGGTAATTTAATAAGATTTTTGTCGTTAAACTTAGAAAGAAATAAAAACTTTATAATTTATAATGAAGTGAATGTTAAAAAAATGAAATGTAACAATGTTAATGCGGGTTAATAAATAACTAATTTAGTGCAATCCTAATTAATTGAAATAATTGTAAGGTTATAATTGATTGTAAATAGCAAATTAGGAAATAAATTCAAAGTTGTATTAGTTGATGAAATAATATGCAATGAACTGTAATTTGATAAAAATCAATGTTAGATAAGTAATTATAATATTTGTTGTTTGATAATAGAGTATGAGTGGGATTAAATTTGGCAAATGGTGATAATCATTAATTGTTTGCCCATTTATTTGATCTATTGGATTAGATCTAAATCCATTGCAATTAAACGTAATTAAAAACTACATTAATGTGAATTTAGTTTATGACTGTAAAAATATTAGGGTAATTGGATATAAATGTTAAATTATCCATAAGATGAATTTGAATTGAAGAAGTGATTAATAAATTTAATGTTAAATTATTTAATTAACCTGAAGATAGCCGTTTTGGCCACTGACTCAGATTTTGACGAAATCAGTTTCATCGGATCCATAACGGCGAATTATTGTAGGATTACAAGTTTCGTAATGATCGGAATTGTCGTTTGATTGTATGGGCTTGAAACGCCTAGAGATCAACTAAATTGAAATCAATTGAAATCAATTCGAAATAATCTGATTTTAACGTAACTTCTTCATACGATGGAATTTGAATTTGAAATCTTTTCCATTGATTTTAAAATATTCAAAACATATATTTTGATATGTGGGTTGACCCATTTCCGTTCCGGAGCCGAAACGGGCTTTTCAGATCAATTATCGCGCAAAACCCAAATCAATTATATCCATTTCTCTATTTTCAGCCCTACCTATATATATCTGGTTATAAACCCTAGCAGCCTTTCTATTTCTCATTTCTATACGTACAGAGACTTTATTGCCCCTCTTCCTCAATGGCTGAAAACTTTAAATATTCCAATTCAAAATCCAACAACAAAAATTCAAACTCCTCAAAAAAAAAATCGAGAAAAATATTTATGGAATATCTCGACGATAAGAATCTGCATCAAATATTTATTTTTGGAATTGATGCTCAAATCAATGGAAAATCTCGATCAAAGCTCCGAATGGCGAAACCCTAAGCCTACTTGGGCGTTTTTGATTCGGGAAGCAGCCGGCAAAATTGGAATATGGGATTTGGAGGGAGAGGCTTGTGGAGTCGATGGGTGGTGGTCTTGTAGCCTATCACGACATGTGGTGGCATGAAATGGTAATTTTAGGGTTCGATACCTAGGCTTTGGGGTGGCGGCGCACGCATTAAGAGGAGGTCGGAGGGAGTCGGCCATATAGACGGCCTCGTCCCGAGTCGAACGAGGTTGGTCGGCGGGATTCTGATGGTCGGTAGAGCGCGTATTTCGGTGGTCAACGTCGGCTCTAAGCATGTTTGCATGGGTTCGATCGCGTCAATTTGCACCGCAACATGATGATGACGTGTTAGAGTATTTGTAGCTGCTTGTTTTAATCTTTTTTTTTGTTATTTTGAAATTCAATCATTCTAACATTCATAACTTTTGCATACGGAGTCAAATTCACACGTGCTTTTCTCCGCTAGGAGCATATTAAAATTCCGGACATTTTAGCTTTGGTTTGGATGGATTCTGAGACTGTTTGAATTTTGGGTTTAAATTGAATTTAAATTCAATTTAAATTCGAAAGGTGAGTGTTTTAACCCACTCACAACTTCTAAAATTTCTTATGTTTGTTAAATTTAATTCATGATGTGATTAGGAATTTATTTATGATTGTTTGGTATATTTTTAATCATCATCTCGGTTAAATTGAATTTATTTGAAATAAATTGTTATTTAATTTATTATTGCATATAAACTTCCAGTTAATTGCCTGTTATTTAGTATCAATTTCTATATTGATATTTACGGATTGTTTTGGATGATGATTATGATGGATGTTTGATTGCTGATATTGGATGAATGGATGTTGTATTTTATATTGTTATAAACTGCAAGTTTGTTATGGATTTTTATTTCACTAGGGATTACGGTTTGAAATGATATATAACCGTATTTATATTTTAAATTGCGGATTAAAATGATAAATATCCATATCACTTGACCATATGATAGAAAATTATATACAGACACCGCGGTCTACATATGAGAATATTTTGAAATGATTTCTATGGTTTTGTAAAGAAGTATATGGTTTTATATAAATATTGATCTCAGATATTATATAAACGCTATTTTATTCTTGATTTTAAGCTTTGTATAAATTTGTTTTAATATAGAATAAGTTGATAATAAAGTTTGATTTTATTGAAGATAATATGGTTAAGTATTTAAATTATATTTTAATATAGAGTTTATAATGATTTAAATAAATTAAGGTTGGAAGATAAATTTGAAATTTATTTGAAATTGAATGTATTTAAGAATTAAACTCAATAAGTTGATTTGAAATTTATTAAATTTGAAATTTAAAATGTATTATTTTTATAACTTGATTTTGGTTTAAGGTAAATTAACCGAATATTTTAAGTATAAATAAATATAAGGAAATATTTAGTTATTTGTAATTTGGGTTTTATTTAAATGACAATGGATTTATTAAGTAAAATATTTCAAAACTAAATAATAGGAAATTGAATTTGATATATGTGTGTGTGTGTGTGTGTGTGTATGAAATTACCAAATTTAGTTTCGAAATTGTTGAATACTTAAAGTTTGAAATATATCGAATTTGAAATTTATGATTTAAGATTTGGTTAAATTTAAAAGTTTAGAAATTCGAGTTCTTTTGGAATTGATTTGCAAAATTTAAGAAGCTATTTTGTTAAATAAAGTATTTTAATATTTAAACCATTTAAGGGGTGGAAGTTATGTTTCAAAGTTATGAATTTCAAAGTATTATGATTTGAAAGTGTTATATTTCAAGTGTTTTGATTTCAAAGTGTTATAACATTGAAAGTTCTATGATTTTTGGAAAGGATATTTTTGAAATAAAAATGATATTATATTGATTTGGGTTTTAATAAAATGATCATATTGACTTGGTTTTGAAATGGAAATGATATCGTATTTATATGGTTTTGAAATGGATATTATATTCTGGTTTTGAAGTATAAATTATTTTGAAATAACCGCGGTATTATAATAACGTTTGGTTGTTAAAGAGGCAGGGATCTGAAGTTGTTATACTCTCTTCCAACTCTGAAAACCACTTTAATAACCGTGTAAGCGGTGGGGATTCCAGAATGAAGTAGGATGGCGACGGCGTTCCTTTGAGGTATATACGTGGACCCGACTCCCCTGAGTCGCATAAGGTGGCCAAAACAGGAGCGATTAACGGGATAAGAAGGTAGCACCTTTTATCGGACACACTCCTTCTATACCATTCTATTGCTTTATGATTGATTGGGGCTCTTTGATTTTGTGGGTGTGGCTCGAGGTGGGCGGTAGTAGCTGCTACGCGTTACCACCGGTCCGGGAGCGTAATTGGTATATCTACCATGGCATTGCGTAGTTGTGCCGGGTCACCTACCCTAGCGAGCCTTGTACGAGTTTGGTTTTCTCCCATAGCCCGTGAAGTATTTAGAGTAGTCTTCCGATATGGGGATGCGTTGATACTGGATGGACTACTGGGATTATTATGTGTTAAGTGCTATATGGGTAACCCCTTAACGCTATCTAAAAGTAAGTTTATTTTACTAATAGACATTATTATAATAGCGTATATTACTACATAGTAGATAGTTTAACGGATCCTTAGGAGATGTGAATCCCGAACATCTCTTAAGTTATTGCACTCACATTTGACACTGGATAGAAGATGTCAAATCCCGTAAACATCTCTGACGCCATTCCACTCATATTATTTACCATTGATTTAACTTACATAAGATCTTTTAGTTCTGACTCGAGTGTTTTGTTCTTTCAGTCGAAGATGAAGATTTGATTTCTATTATTTACTATATTGTTCAACTACATCACATTGTTCCGCTGCATTGTTATTTATTATTCTTTGGTATGTGACACTCTGATTCTGTGTTGTATAAGTATAATCAAATGTTTTTGTAAAACAGCTTCATGAACTGTTATTTGATTATTATATTTTGTCATTCCGCTGCAATATTCTATTTTGTTTTTCTTCTTTTCCTGCTTTTTCTTATTCACCACAATAACAATCCGCCCTTCTATATGGTTTGAGTCTGACGTGTGTGGTTTATCGTCGATTTAAAGCATACAAAAAGGTGGAATGTTACACAAAAGGTTCAAACGAGGACAAAAAACTTGAAATCTGGAAGGCACCCTTAAAGGAATTGAGGAAATAGCTCGGGAAGATTCCAGCCGAAAATATGCTAAGTCCATAACTTGGTATCGAGTTATTACCGTAGGTCAGTACCGAGTTATTCTACTCTATAGTCAGCCCCTTTGATTTTGCACAAGTGATCATCTGCGTCTTCCTTGCATGCTCAAGTAATTTCATAGAGTTCTGGACGATTTATCTCAAATATTAAAGAGTTAGCTCCTATGAACTATAGAAAAAAACCTAGTTATGAATGAATGATCATCAAAACAAGTCATCGATCTACGAAAACACAAGAGGCACCCAAAATGAAGCAAGAAGCATGATTTAAAAGAAAAGAACGAGTTTCCCCTCAAGGAGATAACTCGCTATCTATTTATAAGGGATAACTTTGTGCCGAGTTATAACCATAACTCGTGAGACCCTGTGATTTTTCACCCTACTTCGGGTTGATATCTGCACTTAACTACAAGCGGGCTTTTGATACATCATACCTGCTTCCCCTGTAAATACAAACCATAGAGCAAATAAAATAGGATCCATATTCTCTGACCATGGAGACTCTGCTACTTCGTCACCTCTTACCCTCTCCTCCATCCAAGTCACCTAGGAAATAACAATTTGCTGTTCTAGGACTTAGATTGGCAAATTCTTAGTACAAGTGACTCGCAAACAATCAAGACTTGTAAATATGAGATCCACTATATTTTTATCAGAAATAAGAAAAGTAGTTATAATCCATAGAGAGAGAAATACTAATAAAACAGATTGAAGTGGGCGTAGGCCAAATATTACGTCGAACCATTATAAAAACTTTTGTGTTTTCTTGAGTACTTTCTGCCTTTTTATTTTAACGTTATCTGAACTGTTACTTTCATCTGATTTCTGGGTGTTGATCCATTTTTCAGTTTAACAAGAAGCACCTTATTAGATGGATGGTACTTGACTCCTTTATTGGACCTAGGATTCCTTAGGATTGTAAATTTTGATGGTTTGTCGATTGAAGATGCACGTTTCATCCAAACAAATGAGAAGTAAGAAACTATATGTTGCAAGCTTCATGAACTAAAGTATGAAGGAGTGGAGAAAGTTCCCACAAGAAGATGTACACTAATCACCATAAGAAGATAAGCCAGATTTTGATGGAGATAAGCTGAGGATGAGTAGGAAAGATGGAATGCCCTAAAGATAGGGCAATAATAGTCCATTTCTAAGTCCAACCCTAAATGAAAGAATTTGATAAGGAGGTTTATGAGAATTCCTTGAAATGTTTTGAATGGATTTTTCAAAGAATTTATTGAGAAGTTATTATTTTGAAAAAGCAAGAAATTTGAGGATTCATAATTTGAATATTTGTTGAGTCAAAAGTTTCTATTTTAAAGGTTTTTTGATAAAAAGTGGATTCTTAGTTGATTAAGTCAAAAAGTTTGGATTTAAAGATTTTTTATAAAGGGATATTTTGTTTTTAAAGTAAAGGTAAAATAGAGTGTAGGTTGGGGTCGATGATTTTTCGTATTTTGTAAATTTGGAAGTTTCATTTTAATATTCCTTTTAAAGGGTGGATAAATGGAAATGGTTCTTGATTCAAATGGGTAAAGAGAATAGAAGGGTAATAACACCTTATGATTAAGAAAGAAATAACATTAGGAATATATATAGGATTTGTAATTTATTTAGAAATAATATAGGTGAAAAACAACAGGAATATAATTGGAAGAACGGATGAATTCCATGGATATGTAGTAATTGCACATACACTTTAGATGGAACTTAGATAGATGTTGCAATTACTCAGATCTTTTAGAAGTCCCTCTTTTATGCTATTAACATCTCGGTCTAAGGTGGGAGCAGAAATAGCATGAGTAGTAAGAAAATAATAGGATGGAAGCTATCCTCGTCTACTATAATTTTCATTGTTTAAAGTTATGAAATATGCTTTTTAAAAATAAATAAAAATGGTTTAGTACGGTAAATGGATTTTTGAATACTTTAAGTTTAAAAATCCTACTTTTAAAGAAGTTCGTCTTTGATGTAGAAAGTCTTGGAAAGGGAAATTTTCATAGCCTTTTTAAAAACCAAACAATTTTTGAAAAACAATATGATAATAATAATATTTCTATGTTTATATTTTTAAAATAAATGTTTTAAATTCAGTACTTCATGATTGTGAAGCTTTAATTTTATAAAGAATGGTGGAACCTAAACCAATTTTTAATATGGAGTAGATAGGGATGACTACCTAAGTAAGACACGATAAAGGTTTAGACTTTGAATAAAATAGTTATGGATGCTCATAGGGTAGCAACAAGGCTATATATTTTTTAGCAATGCAAATGCAAATAGAAAAAAAACAAACATTAACAAAATGAAAACAAAAATTACACATAAACACACAACAATTTTTTTTTAAAATGCAACTCAACACACAAAATGAAAGCACACTAAAATCAAAAAAAATTCGAAGAATAAAATTAAAATCAAATCTATTCCCCGGTAATGGCACCAAAAACTTGTTTAGCAACAAATTTTCTATTGGTTTAGAAAATTGCCAAAAAATATTGTAACAAAATAACCACAAGTGCACGACATATAATCCTAGTACGTGGCGAGTATGGATCAATCCTCAAAGAATTGAAATGATTTAAGAATTGTAATTAATCAAATTAAACCAAACTTGAGATTTTTTTGAGCTAAGAAAAATGTAAAACTAGCTAGAATAAAAGTGATTGAAAATATGAGATTAGAAAACAATGTAAGGCAAATCCACTCTCATGCTTTTACATAAATCAACACACAAACAATCTATGATCTCTCTACTTTGATCTTAATTGAAATTAGCGATGTATTTATCATAAGTATGGTCTATATATGTTATTAACTAACATGACTTAAACCATCAAACTATAATACAACTAAAACCACGTATCAATTGTAATGAAATGAAGTCAAAGCAAAGCTATTTTAAGTATGATTTACTATTTTATTTAGTAACATAAATCGTCAAATTTTGATTCTACTTCTAATTTCATAATAAAAAATCAATTAGTAAAATGATGATTTAAATTGTGTTTATATTTGAGTAAGAATAGCCTATTTGTGAAAACAACGTAGGCTATCAAATTTACTAATAAACTTACATCAATCATGCATATTTTCATGAAGCATAAAAGAGATCATAAATCGCAAAATATGTTGAATTATATAATTTTAGCGAGCTTCATTACCCTAAAATTGGAGGGGTTTAGCCTCTCATTTGTATTATCATTTCAATACATGTAAATTTCAATATAGAATAACCAAAAGAAAGTGCAAGCTAATTGAAATAAAAAGAGAACTAATCTACTTTCATATATTAAATCTAACTACTAACATAAAAGGGAAAAAGAGCATATAAATAAAAATAAGCATAAAAGAAAATAAAAGCATGTAGAAAAAGAAGAAGAAGAAGAAAATATGGAGGCTTAGGAATCCATTTTATTTCTTACTAGTTTTGTGATTACAATTTGCATAATATGATAAGTAGATAAAAGCACCATTACATGAATATAAAAGAGTTATTTATGCATGCCTAAAACCCTAATCCATATTTTAGGGGACTACTCAAAATACCCATTAGAAAGTGTCTCCATCAAGTTATCATTAGCATGAACTAATCCTCCATTAAGTGTGCATGTGCATTTAATCGGCACTAACTTGTGCATTAGCTCCTAATTGTAGATTATGGTAAGTGGGTAGATGGGGTCCTCCTTGCTTTCGTGAATCTATTTATTTTCATCTTCATTTTCCTTCTTCTCTTGTGCATGCATATCTCCATGAAGACTTCTTCTATTTTCCATCCAAATTTCTATAAAACAACGTTAAAATGTCCAAGTAAATTTTTCTCAAATAAAATACATGCACAAAATTACCATTTTGCCCCTAAATGAAAATGAATGAATGATGGTTTGATGATATTTGAATTTTGGTAAAAACTTGTAAAAATACCCAATTATGACATTTATTAAAATAAAAATAAATTAAGTATGGAAGTAGAAATATGCACACTTACATGCACATCAAAAGCATTGTAACGACCTAATTTTTCGACGCCCGAAAGTCGACATTAATACGTCCACTGTATCAAATGCCGCACAGTCGAATGCCGAAAAACCGAGCTGTTGGGGTTAAAGAAGAAGAAATAGAAGAAACAGAAACAATAACAGAATCTCACATTTCGCAGCGAACAAATATAATAGATAAATGAATATCTTTGAAACAAATAATCATATCGGATTATACATACATCGCATTACATCATCAGAGTGTTACAAAACAAATAGCGGAATAGAATATAACATATACAAGTGATACGCCTCGCCATCCAGCTTGAACTCCAGAATAATGATAACCTGACTCTAGGCTGACCATATGGAAAATTATGGGCATCTAGGTTTAGAAAGGGAACAACAAACTCCGAGTCAGTCATGGGACTGCTGTGAGATCTTAAAAACAGTTATTTTCACAAAGAAAATAAAAAGAAATCCCTATGCTTTTGGAAAATGAAACTGCCATGAGGCCTCCCGCCAGACACATAATGCAAACGCACACTTGGAGGAGATTTCTCCTTATGACAGTCAAAAATGCTTGATACACGAAAACCATTTGATATTATTATTAGTGCATAGTGCAGAAAACCTTTCGAAAGTATAATATTAATCTTAGCCAGCATACCACATTCACTCGTATGCCTACTATAGCTATCATGTTCAATAGCAGGTTACTGCCACATTCAATGGCAGGTTATACAACTAAAACTGCACAAGGCGCGTATTGGTTGATTGGATTTCCAACAAATGGTCAGGCAAATGAACTTCCTACACCGAATGTGTACGTCTCTGGAAGGACGCCCCAAGAACCTAATCAGATCTTTGCTAACACAAGGCTGACGCTACCTCACGCTTTAACCAAGCTGTAACATAGGTAACTTCCATACAAGTATGACATCCCCGGTAGTTACCGACCTTTATCCGAGGCGCCTCTCAACCAATAACCACAAAGCAATAAGTTTGTAGCAACCACATATGTTAAATATCTGGGCTCCATATCATGATATCACCTTTTATCCAGAAGGAAATGGACATACCCTAGGGGCGCGACCCCTAAAAACCTTGCTGCAACTTTCCTATTTCGACCATTTCCGGGGTGTGAGGTCCTGATGCAGTCTCGTCCACAAAGCTACACTTTTTCACAAAGCCATGTTTCGATCAGCAAATGATCAGCAGCACTTCGTATGCCACACATTACCAAATTGGGAATGTATCACTATTAACCATCAACTACATAACCTCTGAGCTCGTACGTCTCAGAGAAGGGTGTTAAGCTAAGAAAATAAATCTCCGCCACCAAACAGAAATGTATTTGATAGAAATCAGCTTTACATCTCAAAGTGTAATGTCAGATACACATCCATACAAGTCTGTTCCGGGTTCGAACAGAACGGAAGGCACTTCCAAAGAAGCCCTTACAATCCAGATATTCACTAATCACGTCCGGAACCCCCCTCACAAAGGGTGATAAAAAATCACTATACTAGAGCAACTCGATGTAGAGACATTCGACAGGTAATCCTTTTGCTTTCGAAAATACCCGGTCTTCAACACCATCTTCACATGCAATCCCATTTCGTCGTATCATTATTCGGAATGGGTTTTATGACACAAAGTCCTCTCCCGGCTAATCCGAATAACGAGCGCTTATTTTTAAAAATTAATATTACATTCAGATTTCAAACAAATCACAACAATTTTCACTTTGATCATTTAAATAAAAGATCCATCACAATCACAAAGGTTCGATGTGGTTTTCGAATATCCATTTGGAATCCGACCCCCGATCGCATCGAAATTCAAACGCCATTTAAAGGCCAATATTGATAGTCGGTTATTTAACTATTAATCAACATTCCCAACAATTACTGGATTTAAAATAATTTTTCCCTAGTTATTTATTTTCAAAGTATCTCTACAAGATATATTTTCACACTTCAACTATTTGAAAACAAATTTCAAATCACATTTCACTCACGGAATAAGATTCCCGGTGTTATTTATTTCTACTGAAAGTCTGCCGAGCTCAAATACTTTAAAATAATTCAAATCACTTATCCAAATATACTTGAAAACCTTTAGAATAAAAATCATTTCTAAACACTTATTTAAATATTAGCTATGAAAACATTATACCAATATCTCATATAAAACTTCAAGTCCAAACGAATCTTTAAAATAAAATAAGTAGATAGAGTATAAATATTTAAATAACCATTTTCTAAATCAAATATCCATTTAAACCATTAAATAATTACTTCTACAATTTATTAAATAAATCTTTACTTTAAAGATTTTCAAAATAGCTTAAGAAAATAATTTCTCCAAAATATTCTTTTAAACCAACTCTAGAACTTTTAATTTTTTTATTCGAAAGCTACATTTCAAAACATACTCGGCTTTCCAGGGAGAACACACTTTCCATTTCAAAATGGTCCTTTAAACCAATTAATAAATATTTCTCGATTTATTTTAAATTTACATTCCAAATCCGCAAATTTCTTTCCACACTATTAAAAATAAATCGATATTTATTTTTAAAACAAATTTCCCTTTCTTTTATAAAATTCCTATTGTGAATTTAGATTTCCAAATATCAACTGATATACAATTTTCAAATCGATTCCCAAATATTCACTTTCAAACACCAAATCAAATTTCTAATTGATTTCCAAAATCATTTCAAACACCAAATCAAATCCCAAACTAATTTCCAAATTTATTTCTAAACACCAAATCAATTTCCAAATTGATTTTCTAAATTCATTTCTAACACCAAACCAAATTTTCAAACTGATTTTCCAAACATTTATTTCAAACACCAAATCGATTCCAGAATTGATTTCCCAAAATTTATTTTTAAACACCAAATCAATTTCAAATCGGTTTCCCAAAGATTTAATTTCTTTTAAATTAAATTCCTTTATTTCTTTCAAACTATTTAAAATCAATATTTAAAATAAATTCTTCAACCCTTGAATAATATTACCCGAAATCCATTTATTAAGCCTTTTTTCCATGTTTTGGAATTTTTATTCAATCGGATTCAAAAATAAAACTTCATCCTTTTAAATTTCCTTCTTTTAAATTTATCCATTTCTCAAAAACAAATTTTACTATAAATTTTTCAACTTGAATTTTAAAAATCCAATTTTATCTTTTTCTGGTATCCTACGATGCCAAAAATATATTCGGCAAAATTATAGCCTTCGACTATTTAAATCACAATATAATCACACAAAGATTATAAATAAACCATCACACAACATATGAAACAAATTCAAATGTTTTGAGGAATCTAGTTGGATCCCTCCAACCTGTTTCCATGCATCTATAGACGTTAGCACAACAATTAAATACCAATTCCACTTCGAGGTGGAATATTGCGGTATATGGGATTTATATAATATCATCCGCTATTATGTGGCAAATAGGGTCACATCCGCTATATTATGCGGGAAATCAATCACTCCAAATACATATATAATACCAATTCCACTTCGAGGTGGAATATCGCATAGGGTATTATATATGTATTTGGAAATCAATCACTCCAAATACATCCGCTATTATACGGCGCATAGGGTATATTCCAATACAACAAGTAAAAATTCATCATCCAAGCACCCAATCAACGATTTTTAAATTTAACTATCACAATTAAATCAATCAATTAATAATTGAAATTTTCAATTATTAAAATTTGAGTGAGAAGATCTCACTTTTACTTATGCATGCAATCCATTTTCCATTCCGACTTGATTTCATGGTTTTTGACCTTGCATAATCAATTTTATACAGTTGATTAATATTCGAAATAAATCGAATCATTAAATCCCCGTTTACAAATTTAATCACCAATGATTTTATTTTAAACTAATAAATTAAATTTTAAACTGACTTCCTTTAAATAAATAAATTAAAACTAAATTTCCTCTTTTATAAATTAACCAAAAATAATTTTTTTTGGATTCCAAAAACAAATTTTACATAGAATTTTCAAAAATCTAAAATTTCTATATTTCCTTTAAAACTATCTGTACATATATATACATATTTAAATTTCAAAATAGTTTTGTTTAAAACTTCATATATGTACTTACTGTAACTGTATATATTTTCTTACTTCTGCATATATGTATATATATACTAAATTAAAATAAACCGAATACCTTCACCTTGCTAGCCCATCGGCACTTCCAGTCGAGTACTGAAAACGACCTTGCCTGCATACGAGCTCAAGCCAACTCTCAGTGCACGCGCTTCCACTTCGAGCATCAAGACTCCATCCATTTTGAGCATTCGACTATGTCTTTTTCTCGACGACCAGAGGAGCCGCGACGAAGCTCGGAGCTTGGAATCGAACTACTTTGCCGACCACCTCAAACGCGCGCCCTAGCCATTGCTTGTCATACCTCGCCGCCTGACAACTCACCTCCACCAACGAGCGCGAACTCCTCTTCTTGAAGTCTCGAGTTCAATCGAACGAACCGTGTTCGATACCTTCCCGAAATTGAGCCGATTTCAATTCGATTTTTCTTTCAATATTTTTTATCTTTTAGGTCGAATCGATTTCGATTCTTATTGTGGAAGAAAACTTTTTTCTGAAGAGCACGACTGTTTTCAATTTTCTTTTATCTGAAGCTATTATGTTGATTTTCGAATGAAGAAAGGGTTTCTTTTGTTTTCTTATTTTGAACGAGATACTCATCATCATTTTCAACTAACGCGTGTGAAATTATCTGAGAAAACGAACCACTTGTTGTTCAAAAGGATACGTATAGAATTGCCTTATAAAAATATTATTAAATACATATATGTATATATTCAATTTAAATACAAATTCAAATTGTCTTGGTTTTCGCAATTAAAAATCTTGATTTCCAATCGACGCGTGCCACCGGGCGTTTATAATGTTAACTCCTATTTCGAACACAATGAAAAAGGTTCCGAGTTCAAATTTGATCATATGAAGAAGATAGCCTTTTTGGATCAGTTATTAAATTAAATTTCCGATATAGATTTCAATGCGTTTGTCTATCGTACGGCCACACGACAACTTCGAATGCTACGAAAATTAAAATCCGATAATAAAACATTATTATGGATCCAATAAAACTGGTTTCGTCGAATTTCGAGACTGTTCCCCGGAATGCTATTTTTAAAAATCGATTTAAACGATAAAAATTTCTATACTGAACAAAACAGTTTCAAATCAAATTCTGAAGCTTCTATTATCTCTAGTATTTTCAATAGGAATTTTCTAAGCCATCAAATTATTTTTAACAAGCTTAAAATTGAAGATTCAAATTTTTTTATCCAACTTCAATAAATTAATTTTAATAATTTAATTGCCAAATCCATAGTTATATTTGAAATTCAAGTTAAATTATCATTCAAACATTTAAAATTAATTAAATATTTCAATTTCAAATGTTAAAATTTTTGGTTCCTCACATCCTTTCCCCCTTAAAAGAATTTCGTCCTGAAATTACTAGTTAGGAAGAATGATCCTTAACCCATTTATTATTTTTCCAAAATAAACGGTTTTATCAACTTGCCCAAAACAAACCTTTTTATTAGAGACCCACTATCATTTCATCTAACTTTCCAAAATCTTCCATAATTTTCAAACAACATTGTTTTCTTGATAATTCAAATTTAAATTAAATTCTAAATTTTTAAAAATTTCTTCGAAATTTTCTGTCACTCTAAATTTTCGAAAAATTTCGCCAGCGTCTCCTTTGCGCGGCTAGCTCGGTACGACTACAAAATGGCACCATGGGCCACCAGATCCAAAAAGAAAACAAAAGGCCAAGCGGTTGGACAAGAAAATCATCAAATTTCATACTGAAATTCAAATACATACCTTTTTCGAGCAATTCAATTATCTTCAAAATCAAATCCCCATTTCTTTTCCTTTTTAACACACCTGTATATCCTGCTTATCACTTTGCACATTCCTTTACAAAATTTCAATATATACTTCTTATACCATTTTTCACTTCGCTATTGAAGTTATATATCCATTTTCGTTAAATCTTGCATTATCAATTTCATTTGAATTCACTTCATAATTTCAATTCTATTTGGATTCAATTTATCTTTCGAATATTGAGTTTTATCAACTATCTTTCATTCACAACTGATTCATCTCACTATTTTAAATCGGTTTCATTTACTAATTTATTACAAATTTCAATTCATTTTATTTCAAACCATTTTTTATTTTGTTTCTACCTTTATTAACTTTAGTTCACTTCGAACTAATTTTACAACTTCATTTTATTTCACACAATTCGAATTGGTTTTCAACAGTCAGTTTCAATTCAAGTTTTATTCTTTTGTTCATTTTCGAAAATTTATTTTCAGTTCACCATTTTGGTTTATAACCACTTATATTTAAACTGGATTTCAAACTTCATATGAATTTAATTTACCTTTTATTTATAAATTTTGAACTCAATTCATTTCAAACCATATTAAAATTTTCATTTCTTTAATTAGTTCATTTACTAATTTTTATTTCAATACTTCGCTTTGTTTATCACAAATCAAATTAAGTTTCCAAACTCAATTATATTCTATAAATATTTTATATAGGATTCAAGAGTCTTTCTAACATTTCAAAATCATTTTTGAAATCAATTCAAATTATCTTTTGAATTTCCAAAACCAAACCCAGTTTACAAACAACTTAAATTTTAAAGCAATTCGGCAGCAATTTCTCTCCTGGAAACTTGAAAATGAACACCGAATTTGTCGCGATCATCGTCGAAATTATTTTCCAGCAGCCGAAAAGAATTTAGAGCTTTTATCCCTTCAAAAACATTTTTCCAAAACCTTTGAAAACCATTTTCAAACTCCAAGGGAATTTAATCTTTTCTAAATTTCAAATCTTTTCAAATCCTTTCAAACATTTCTCTGGAATTCTATTTGAAATTATAAATCACAGTTATAATTTATATTTACAAATCTCATTTACATATGAATTTATTTCTTGGCTGTTTGTTATCATTTCAATTTCTTATTCAATTATGTATGATAATAATTTAATATTACCACTTCCTAACATCCAAGCAACCATATACTATAATAATTTATAGAAAATTATTTCTTTTATATACAAACATAGTTTGGGTAAAGTAATTTCATTTACCCTATTTTAAAACCATATCGTGTCGAATTGTTCTATTCAAGTGTTTAGAGATCCCTATCAATAACGTTAATTACTCATATTGAATAGAATCCATATACCACTCAACAAACCAATCAACACAATATAAAACAATTTTTATATTCACTAACAAATACGCGCTCATATCTATGTTAAGTGGGTAGGTGGGGTCCTCCTTGATTTCATGAATCCATTTATTTCCATCTTCATTTTCCTTCTTCTCTTGTGCATGCATATCTCCATGAAGACTTCTTCTATTTTCCATCCAAATTCCTATAAAACAACGCTAAAATGTGCAAGTAAATTTTTCTCAAATTAAATACATGCATAAAATTACCATTTTGCCCCTAAATGAAAATGAATGAATGATGGTTTGATGATATTTGAATTTTGGTAAAAACTTGTAAAAATACCCAATTATGACATTTATTTAAATAAAAATAAATTAAGTATGGAAGTAAAAATATGCACATTTACGTGCACATCAAAGGCATTGTAACGATCCAATTTTTTGACGCCCGAAAGTCGACATTAATACGTCCACCGTATCAAATGCCGCATAGTCGAATGCCGGAAAACCAAACCGTTAGGGTTAAAGAAGAAGAAGATAGAAGAAGAAACAGAAACAATAACAGAATCTCACATTTCGCAGCGAACAAATATTATAGATAAATGAATATCTTTGAAACAAATAATCATACCGGATTATACATACATCACATTACATCATCAAAGCATTACAGCAACAAACAACGGAATAGAATATAACATATACAAGTGATACGCCTCGCCATCCAGCTTGAACTCCAGAATAATGATAACCTGACTCTAGGCTGCCTGTGTGGAAAATTATGTGCACCCAGAGTTTAGAAAGGGAACAATAAACTCCGAGTCAGTCATGGGACTGGTGTGAGATCTTAAAAATATTTATTTTCACAAAGAAAATTAAAAAACCCGTTATGCTTTTGGAAAATGAAACTGCCATAATGCCTCCTGCCACACACACAATGCAAACACACGCTTGGAGGAGATTTCTCCTTACGACTGTCAAAAATGCTTGATATGCGAAAACCATTTGATATTACTATTAGTGCATAGTGCAGAAAGCTTTAGAAAGTATAATATTAATCTATGCCAGCATACCACATTTTGTCGTATGCCTACTATAGCTACCATGTTCAATAGCAGGTTACCGTCACATTCCATGGCATACAAATAAAACCATAGAAGGCGCGTATTGGTTGATTGGATTTCCAACAAATGGTCAGGCAAAGGAACTTCCCACATCGAATGGGCACGTCTCTGGAAGGATGCCCCCGAGAACCTAACCGGATCTCTAGTAACACAAGGCCGACGCTACCTCATGCTTTAACCAAGTTGTAACATAGGTAACTACCACACAAGTATGCCATCCCCGGTCATTACCGACCTTTATCCGAGGCGCCTCTCAACTAACAACCACAAAGCAATAAGTTTGTAGCAACCACATAGGTTAAATATCTGGGCTCCATACCATGATACCACCTTTTATCCAGAAGGAAATGGACATACCCTAAAGGTGCGACCCCTAAAAACCTTGCTGCATCTTTCCTGTTTCGATCATTTCCAGGGTGTGAGGTCCTGATGCAGTCTCGTCCACAAAGCTACGCTTTTTCACAAAGCCATGCTTCAATCAACAAATGATCAACAACACTTCGTATGCAACATTACTAAATTGTCAATGTATCACTAGTAACCATCAACTACATAACCTCTGAGCTCGTACGTCATAGAGATGGGTGTTAAGTTAAGGGAATAAATCTCCGCCGCCGAAGAGAAATGTATTTGACGGAAACTAGCTTTACATCGCAAAGTGTAATATCAGACACACATCCATACAAGTCTGTTCCGGGTTTGAATAGAACCGAAGGCACTTCCAAAGATGCCCTTGCAATCCGGATATTCGCTAATCACGTCCGGAATCCCCCTCACAAAGGGTGATAAAAAATCTCTACACAGGAGCAACTCAGTGCAGAGACATTCGACAGGTAATCCTTTCGCTTTCGAAAATACCCGGTCTTCAACACCATCTTCACATGCAATCCCATTTCGTCGTATCATTATTCGAAATGCGTTTTATGACACAAAGTCCTCTCCCGGCTAATCCGAATAACGAGCGCTTATTTTTAAAAATAAGTGTTACATTCAGATTTCGAACAAATGACAATAATTTTCACTTTGATCTTTTAAACAAAAGATCCATCACAACACAAAGGTTCGATGTGGTTTTCGAATATCCATTTGGAATCCGACCCCCGGTCGCATCGAAATCCAAACGCCATTTAAAGGCCAATATTGATAGTCGGTTATTTAACTATCAATCGACATTCCCAACAATTACTGGATTTCAAATAATTTTCCCCTAGTTATTTATTTTCAAAATATCTCTGCAAGATATATTTTCACAATTCAACCATTTGAAAATAATTTTCAAATCACTTTTCACTCATGGAATAAGATTCTCGCTATTATTTATTTCTACTGAAAGTCTTTCGAGTTCAAATACTTTAAAATAATTCAAATCACTTATCCAAAATATACTTGAAAACCTTTAGAATAAAAATCATTCTAAACACTTATTTAAATATTAGCTATGAAAACATTATACCAATTTCTCATATAAAACTTCAAGTCCAAACTAATCTTTAACATAAAATTAGTAGATAGAGTATAAATATTTAAATAACCATTTTCTAAATCAAATATCCATTTAAACCCTTAAATAATTACTTCTATAATTTACTAAATAAATCTTTACTTTAAAGATTTTCAAAATAGCTTAAGAAAATAATTTCTCTAAAATATTCTTTTAAACCAACTCTACAACTTTTAATTTTTTATTCAAAAGCTACTTTTCAAAACATACTCGGCTTTCCAGGGAGAATACACTTTCCGTTTCAAAATGGTCCTTTAAACCAATTAATAAATCTTGCTCGATTTATTTTAAATTTACATTCCAAATCGGCAGATTTCTTTCCACACTATTAAAAATAAATCGATATTTATTTTTAAAACAAATTTCCCTTTCTTTTATAAAATTCCCATTGTGAATTTAGATTTCCAAATATCAACTGATATACGATTTTAAAATCGATTCCCAAATATTCACTTTCAAACACCAAATCAAATTTCTAATTGATTTCCAAAATCATTTCAAACACCAAATCAAATCCCAAACTGATTTCCAAATTTATTTCCAAACACCAAATTAATTTCCAAATTGATTTTCTAACTTCATTTCCAACACCAAATCAAATTTTCAAACTGATTTTCCGAACATTTATTTCAAACACCAAATCGATTTCAGAATTGATTTCCCAAAATTTATATTTAAACACCAAATCAATTTCAAATCGGTTTCCCAAAGATTTAATTTCTTTTAAATTAAATTCCTTTATTTCTTTCAAACTATTTAAAATTCATATTTTAAATAAATTCTTCAAGCTTCGAATAATATTACCCAAAATCCATTTATTAAGCATTTTTTCCATGTTTTGGAATTTTTATTCAATAGGATTCAAAAATAAAACTTCATCCTTTTAAATTTCCTTCTTTTAAATTTGTCCAATTCTAAAAAACAAATTTTACTATAAATTTTTTAACTTTAATTTTAAAAATCCAATTTTATCTATTTCTGGTATCCTACGATACCAAAAATATATTCGGCTAAATTATAGCCTTCAGCGACTTAAATCACAATATAATCACACACACATTATAAATAAACCATCACACAACATATGAAACAAATTCAAATGTTTTGAGGAATCCAGTTGGATCCCTCCAACCTGTTTCCCAGCATCCACAGACGTTAGCACAACAATTAAATAACAATTCCACTTCGAGGTGGAATATCGCGGTATGTGGGATTTATATAATATCATCCTCTATTATGTAGCGCATAGGGTCTCATCCGCTATATAATGCAGGAAATCAATCACTCCAAATACATATATAATACCAATTCCACTTCGAGATGGAATATCGCGGTATATGGGTTTAATGTACTATCATCCGCTATTATGTAGCGCACAGGATCTATTCCATTACAACTAATAAAAATTTATCATCCAAGCACACAATCAACGATTTTTAAATTTAACCATCACAATTAAATCAATCAATCAATAACTGAAATTTTCAATTATTAAAATTTGAGTGAGAAGATCTCACCTTTACTTATGCATGCAATCCATTTTCCATTCCGACTTGATTTCACGATTTTTTACCTTGCATAATCAATTTTATACAGTTGATTAATATTCGAAATAAATCGAACCATTAAATCCCCATTTATAAATTTAATCACCAATGATTTTAATTTAAACTAATAAATTAAATTTTAAACCGATTTCCTTTAAATAAATAAATTAAACTAAATTTCCTCTTTAACAAATTGACCAAAAATATTTTTTTAGATTCCAAAAACTAATTTTTACATAGAATTTTCAACAATTTAAAATTTCTATATTTCCTTTAAAACTGTCTAGATATATATATATACACGTTGAAATTTCAAAACAGTTTTGTTTAAAACTTCATATATACTTACTGTAACAGTATTTATTTTCTTACTTCTGCATATATGTATATATATACTAAATTAAAATAAACCAAATACCTTCACCTCGCTAGCCCATCGGCACTTCCAGTCGAGTACTGAAAATGACCTTGCCTGCACACGAGCTCGAGCCAACTCCCAGCGCACGCACTTCCACTTCGAGCATCAAGACTCCATCCATTTTGAGCACGCAACTGTGTCTTTTTCTCGACGGTCAGAGTAGCCGCAATGAAGCTCGGAGCTTGGAATCGAACGGCTTTGCCAACCCTCCTCGAACGCGCGCCCTAGCCGTCGCTAGTCGTACCTCGCCGACTGATGACTTACCTTCACCAGCGAGCGCGAACTCCCCTTCTTTAAGCCTCGAGTTCAATCGAACGAATCGTGTTCGATACCTTCCCGAAATTGAGCCGATTTCAATTCTATTTTGCTTTCAATATTTTTTTTTTATTTTGGGTCGAATTAATTTCGATTCTTATTGTGGAAGTAAACTTTTTTCTGAAGAGCACAGCCATTTTCAGTTTTCTTTTATCTGAAGCTATTGTGTTGATTTTCGGATGAAGAAAGGGTTTCGTTTTGTTTCCTTATTTTGAACGAGATGCTCATCATCATATTCAACTAGCGCGTGTGAAATTATCTGAGAAAATGAATCACGTGTTGTTCAAAAGGACATGTGTAGAATTGCCTTATAAAAATGTTATTAAATACATATATGTATATATTTAATTTAAATACAAATTCAAATCGTCTTGGTTTTCGCAATTAAAAATCTCGATTTCCAATCGAGGCGTGCCGCCAGGCGTTTATAATGTTAACCCCCTATTTCTAATGCAATGAAAAAGGTTCTGAGTCCAAATTTGATCATATGAAAAAGATATCCCTTTTGGATCAGTTATTAAATTAAATTTTCAATATAGATTTCAACGCGTTTATCTATCGTACGGCCACACGACAACACCGAATGCTATGGAAATTGAAATCCGATAATAAAACATTATTACGGATCCAACGAAACTGGTTTTGTCGAATTCCGAGACTGTGCCCCGGAAGGCTATTTTTAAATATCGACTTAAACAATGTAAATTTCAATACTGAACAAAACAGTTTCAAATCAAATTCTGAAGCTTCCATTATCTCCAGTATTTTCAACAAGAATTTTCTAAGCCATCAAATTATTTTTAACAGGCTTAAAATTGAAGATTCAAATTTTTTTTATCCAACTTCAATAAATTAATTTCCAAATCCATAGTTATATTTGAAATTCAAGTTAAACTATCATTCAAACATTTAAAATTAATTAAATATTTCATTTTCAAATGTTGAAATTTTCGGGTCATCACAGGCATCCTCGATAAACATAAGTAATATCGATATCAATCATGGAATATTTTATTGGAGATGTATGGAAGGCATAAGAAGAAGCCAAAAAGGAACGGGGAATGGTATCATAGTATATTTTGCAAGTCCTAGAATATACTTGCACAATAGATCAAGGATATAGGAATTTAATATCGAACTTTGAGGATAGTATTGAGTGATTTAGACTGAGAGAATATAATAGTGTGGTACAAGAAGAAGGTGACGAGATGGCAAACACACAAGAAGGATGATGATTGAATTAAGGTTGATAAAGGCAACATAGGTGGTAGCAGTTATTCCACCAAACTAATTTTTCAATGAATGGGTCTAAATGTGCATATTCATACTTCTTAACCATTAGGGTGTGGAAATGCTAAATTTATCCCATAGTTGGATACAATGATTTAAGTAATGGATGGATTACATTTATTAAAAGCCAAGAAGGTGAGTTAAGGAAGGTGGGTGATAGTAGAAGGGTATACTAAAAATGTCCATCTTATTTTAGTAAGGAGTGTTAGGACTACAACATCATTAACCCCATTAAGTGTAGCTTCCAGCAATTTTGTTTCAGGGTTTTTAGATTGTAATCGTTAGTTGTCTCCCTTCAAATTTAGGAAAAGAATACGATATGGTATGGGGTATGTTCCTACTTTATCACTTTGTTGATTTTATGGATGGGATGAGGTGCTATATAAATACATATTGTGAAATAGTGTAAATAAGAAAATCTCATAATGACACTTAACCAGCGATAAAGTTTGGTTAAAACTGGAAGTTTATAAAATAAATTAAGGAATTAAGTTAGCCACTAAAAATTTAGAATTCTTAGATCCCAAAACATTAGAATTTTGGGAAAAATAATTTTTTGCAAATAAAGGAAAGGAAAAGGTTGTTGCGAAAACACGGATCACTATCCCTATGCCTTAAATGCTAAAATATATAAACACACCTATATGTAGTTAGTTGTTTTTAGAGTAAATGAAAATGTAAAGATTACCTAAATCCAAGATTAACTCCACAATACTAGGGTCAATCTATGCAATAACTCATCGATCGAGTTCTAATTTCGTTAAGATATGGCTTGATTTGTTTTTAAGGATAAAGCGACAACTGTTTTGAAATTTCTTTTGTTTGAAAGCTTTATTTTTTCTTTAAATGCTTTTGAGAAGTTGAATTCAAATGTTTTTGGAATATTTTTTTCAAGTGCTTAAAAAAGCAATTAAAATATAAATAAATAAATAAAATAAAATGAACAAAATAGAATACGTTGTTTAAATGATTTTGAGAATTCAATTCTTTAAATTGTATTTCAAGTTGGAAATTCTTTTGGGAATTTTGTTAAAAGGTTTCCTTTTGAAATGAGAATTTTTTTTGATTTTCAAGCAACAAATACTTGCATAAGGAGCATTGATGTATTAGTGTGTATGAGTTTTACCGTCCACAAGGCTGACAGTAGACAAAACTTAGATAATAACAAGGGAAAGTGTTGTTTTAGCTTTGGAATTTCTATTTCCATGCCTTGTTGGTAGTAAACAAAAACTTGCGATTATGGTAATTACGCTTTTGTAACGACCCAGAATTTGAACGCTTTAAAATATATTATTTAGACTGATTTTAAATATAAAATATAAAAAGTTTTATGATTTAAATAATATTCGATAGGATTTGGAAGTAGAAACAAACATAAAAATAATAACATTTGCCTATATCGACAAAAGTGACAAAATGCTGATTCCAGAAAAGTATATTTCAATGGTTAAATAAATCATCTTAATTAATTTATGAGTGTTTATATTTTTAAATAGAATTATACAAATTTATTTTTAAATTTGGTTTACATAAATAAATAGTTTAACTAAAACGTCAAAATGTGACCGTAAAACATTTTGTCGAAAATCAACGTTTTGTCGTTTAAAAGTTGTCGCAACATTGCCGCACCTTTGTTTTCTTATATAGGAATATATATTCAAATAGTGCAAGTATTAATTAATTCACTAAACATGTTTAACTTTACTAAATAAAATTAGAAAACTTCTAGAAGTCATTAAGAAAAGTAAGTAAGAATTAACAAAAGTAAGTAAGAAAAGTCAAAAGTAAACATCAAATCGATATCAATCAAAAGCCAACATAATTATGATATTCTTTACTTAATCTTTGAGTGACTAAGACATAAAATAAGGATGTGAAAGATGATGTTAAGTATTGAAAAAGTAGAGATTGCTTTAAGTTGAAGTAAGCTTAGTTTGGTAATTTGGTAAGAGGTTATTTTGGTAAATTACCACTTTCTTTCTTTTTCTATAAATATCCACCTACTTCTTCACTTTCATTCACATTTTCTTTTTCTTCTATTCTCAAGCTTCTTCATCTTCTTCCTCTTCTCTTTAATTGCTTCCATGCCATATAAAACTTAAAAAGAAATAACGTCAAAATATTTTCAAAATATTCAAAGGAAATCAATGTTTATTCTCTTCAAATCAAACTCCTCTTTTCTCCACATTTTACCTCTTCTTCCCTCGGTTATAACTTCTTCAAAACCGACTCAAATTGTAAATTTCTTTTTTTTTTAAAATCACGCATTTTTCCAGTGGATACAACTTTCATGATGACCACTTTGTCTCATTATGAAGATAATTATCTCAAGAATACATTTCTTTCCAGTTCATTTTCTGCCCCCGTTTTTAAGCCAGAGAATAAGCCAATTTGTTTTGATCATAACTTGATCATGACAGATCCAAATAAAGAATTTTTTTTTCAACCTATATTAAATTCCAGTGACTATAACTTTTATGTTGTTCACGTTTTCTAGTTTTGAAGTTTGCTATACCTGAAACTCAATTATTTAAAGTTCATTTTCGGGCTTTATTTTTATGAATCCAAGAACTGCACTTTTTTTCCGACCATATCTTCCTCAAAATTAACCAAAATCAAGTGATTCTTTTTTTCAAATTCAAACAAAAAGAATTTTCAACAACTTTTATGTTTACAAGTTTTTTAAATTTTGGGAGTAAAAGAGTCAAAAACAAGAGAGAATATGACCTATTTTTTGGGTCTAATTTTGAGAATTCAAGTTCAAAGCTCCACCACTTCTTTTTTATACTTTCGGCCAACTTCCATCTCAAGTCTTGGCCAAGCACTAGGAAGGAGGAATTCGAGCTTATATTTATTTGGTTCCGAAGCATGGTAGGAAGTATGCGTTAGATATTAAGTTTCTTGCCTTAAAGTTTGATGGAGTGGAATCCAAAGTAAGTAATTTCTTATTTTATGTTCATTAAAACCATTTCTATGTTGAAAGAACTTTAACTGTTAAGTTGTTTGAAAACCCTTGTTAAATACTTGTTTATTTTGTTTTCTAGAACAATGGTTTGATTTCCTTGCTTGATATTATGTTTGGATGATTAATTAAGTAATTTAAAACTTAGAAGTTAAATACTTAATGGGGTATGCGGAAACGACAGTACATGTGTTTTGTCTGTGGGATCCAAGGAGACTTGAGCGAGGGACGAAACATGTCGAAGGGAAAGCACTGATGCTCCAAAATAAATATCAAACCATTAAAGTGTTATAAATATTTGATAGAATGAAGCATTGTTTATCATTTATTATTGCATTTGTTTCATTGGTTGATTGTTTGAATTAGGCTCGACCAGTTTATGAGCACTGATTATTATTTATTGATTATTGACTTTGCTCGACCATTTTATGAGCACTGATTATTATTATTGGTTGTTGACTTTGCTCGACCAGTTTATGAGCAATTTATTATCCATATGCATGGGCTGGGTAGAAAATAATTGTAGGCTAACACCTTGTGATTTATTTCACAATTTGACTATAAGGTGTTTAGCGGTAATATTTGGTTCACTTTAATTTAGTGAATTGTTTTGAAAATTGGTTTTCAAGTAGAATTGTCATGGAAAGTTTTCCCTTTTAAAGAAATGGAAATGTTTGGTAATGAATATTTTGAAGTTATATTATATAAAAGTGATTTATATAATGAATGATTTTATAAAAGTGTTTTATAAAACGGAAAGAATTTCTAGGACTAAACCCAATGGTTTTAAGATGATTTTTGAACAAATTTGGGAAATGAAAATTATTATAGATTTGCTCATGAGTATTAGTGTGAAATGATTTATCGCTTCAGGATATAAAATGATTTATTATGTTACCAATGATACGGGTAACCCGTAACTAAAAAGGTGGGCATGTGTTTTTGGTATAGTCCGCTCTTAGAATAGAGGGATATACTTATTTATCGATTGTATTAAGGCTGGGACCCAGTTGCCTTGTTATTGGGAGAAATCTCCCGATCTGGTTGCATATTGTTTGATATGTTTTTTATAGTATTAGGGATTTCCAAATAAACTTTTCAAAAGTGATTTGGTTTAAGATCCCAAAGTAAAGTATAATTTCAATATGAAGGATATATATATATTTCAAAAGTTTTGAAATAAGAATTCGAGAATAAAGTCCAAAGAGATAATTTCCGTAAAGGTGATTAGATTTGAAAATTTAAATTTAAAGATTAGGCCTAAGTGGGTAGTTTTGGGAATTGCATATTTGTTTGTTGCATCGTAGGCTCCATGAGTCCTATTTGCGGTAGGAGAACTATGTTGGCTTGATCCTGTATCTAATTAGGTACCCAATTAGATAGGGGTACGTAGGCAGTCATAAGTGGTAGTGATGCAGCCCCTAAAATGTTATAACCCTTTCATGTTTATTTGTTAATGGTTGTTGTTTATCTCGTGTTATTGTATTTTTCCTACTTACTATTTTATTCCGCATTTGACATGTTTATTGAGTTTGCAGAAATGGCTATTGATGTCTCTCTTATTAGAGTTGTGTAGCGTTAGATTTATTTGTATTTGGTTTGTATATAAGCGTACCTAGTAGATTAATTTGATTACTCTGATAACTTGTAAAATTTAAATTTTATCCTATACATTTAGTAATGTTGAATAATTATCAAATATAGTGTATTTAGTTAGTAGTTTTCATTAGTACTCTTAGAACGGATGGACTTTTTGGCAATTTTAACTGGTTCGAAAATCTGGGTCGTCACAACTTTAATATCCAAAAATAAAACTCCTTATGCTAATTGTAGTTAGGAAAGTTGGAAAAATACTTGAGGACAAAAAAGACGGCTCCAATTTGCAATGGAATAAGTATCCAAAAGAAGAGTGGAATTGTAAAATATTCCATTTGAATGCCTTCTTCGACATAGAAGTATAGATACAGAAACTCAATTTTCGAAATATTTGGATGTTAAAAATAGTATGGTAGGTTTTGGATGGTAGTAATTGGATGAAAAATTGGTTGGCCATACTTCTACCCGCAAGTGTGGAAATTATTGTGTGAAAATTATTTTTGAAAAATGGCATACATATAGAATTGCTAGTATACCTAGGCTGTTTGCATCGTATTTTCAAAATGTTTTCAAAAGAATGCATTCATTTAGGAGGCACTGATTTAGAATCATTTTCCATACATGTCTTATATGTTGTCATACACTATGCACTTGTACACGTTTGGACGTAAATTTGATTGTACACTAATTCATTAGTTATAGATTAGTTGCATGTTATGTTACATTATTAAATCCTTGGGGAATTTCAAGGTCAAAACTCTTTTAATGGGGAAGAATATAACACCCCCAAAAATTAACGATAATTTATAAATAATCAATAAGGCTCCAAAAATGGAATTTTAGCTAACGTTGGAATTCGGTTATGAAACTTGCACCATTGCATTCGTGACGATATTTTGAACAACTTTCATGTTTGGAGTTTCTTGAGCAGAGCTCAAACAAAAAAGTTATTAGCGTTTGAAGTTCTGAGAGCGAAAATAATTAAAAAGAAAAAAGAAAATTAATAACATTATATGTGGGACCTCACCGGTCGACTCTCTCTTTAGGCCAATCAACCACTAGCAGTCGACTGCCTATAGGGGAGAGGGTCGATTGGTCAATTATAGATGACTAGGGTTTAAACCTTGGCCAATGGCCTGGATTTAATTATTTTAATCTAAAGGTTACAATTGATTCATGCGCCTATAAATAAAGGCTTGGCCCCTCATTTCTCTTCTAGTATTTTTCAATCCAAGCAGTGAAGCTCTACCATTTACCCTTCTCCACTATTTATAACTATTACAAAATATTATATATATATATATATATATATATAAATCAGAGAAGGGTAGAAAATAAAAGAGAAGAAGCGAATCAATACCATGGAAAAGGTAAATTTCACTCTATATTCCCCTTAACCTCCAATCTCTTCTCAGATCTATATTTCTAATAATATATATATATATACACACACATACGTTATTATACATATTCCTTTGAATTATAATAGAAAAGAAGTTAAGTAAAGGAATGAATTCAGATTTGGGAGATTTGGAAAGCTTTAAAGGTGAGCGGAAAATTATATAATTTACTTATAACATTGAAAATTATCTCGTTGAATTCTTATTTAATTACTACGCCTAAATAAGATCCAATGAATTGTAGGTTTAAATCAAATGTATATGATTATCGCCTACATATTCAATAAAATAAGTAATTGGAATAGAAATAGTATGTACAATCTGATTTGGAAATTTGAAATCAGTCCCAAATATTTATTTGTAGAATATTAGTAAAGTCATAAAATTATTCCAGATCTATAATTGAGTTGTAAATTAGGTTGCCTTAGTTGACTTAGAATATGAATTTCTATATTTTAATTTATTTAGAGTGTTGTACAATTTAATTATATCTATTTCCATGTAACTCCATAAATTATTAATTTTAAAATATGTATAAAAATGCAACGTTTGAATTAACAAGGGATGTACCAAAAAGGGAAAGAGATTTGTAAGATGTTGATATTCTTTTTCATAGTTTACATTGTCTATTTCGATGAAAGAAAAGAAATAATTCTTTGTAATATAAAACGAAGCAAAGATCTCACTTTAGATTAATTTTTGGAAAATTATAACAGAAATCTTATTTGAAAACGCAGCTCTAACATGAATAGGAATGTTCTAGTTTAAAAATAAATAAACAAACACGTATACCCGCACTTAACGGTCAAAATTATAAATAGCATAATTACAATGATATTCGTATTAGTTATTAATAACATATAACCTATAAGACTAGGATTTATGGACATTAATTATAGATTTAATGGAAATAAATTTTTACTTAAAGAGTAGGGAATTTCATACAGCATTTACGGAGGAATTGAATTGCATAATATGTGGATTTTGAAACTGGTAAATCGATTAAAGGAATTAAATAAGGATTGATTAGAGATTGTCCAATTTTGACATTAATGATGAATTATTACGTGTAATAGACATTTACTAGACATTACAAGAAAACCAAAACCTAAGCATATAAATTAGAAATAATAACATAGCGAATAAGTAAGTATTACTACTGTTAATTATAGGTAGAAAGCAATATACTTTTCATATTAGGAAATTATATAGCTTAAATTATATGTTTTGAAAAAACATGAATTATTGGGTCTAGCCCAACACTTAGTCTTTAGGAGATAGGTTTGGTTTAGTGGGTTGAGATGCGAGATTAGTAGAGTTACACAGTAGAAGTCTGCCCTTCACTTAGAGGCTACTCGCAGTTGTGTATACTTACTAGTGATGTGAGACATCTCCAACTATAGGACCCATGGGGATGGGATATGCTTAGTATGTAGGACCTGCTTTTGGGTCGGAGGTATTAAGTAGCTATTATAGGGTTCGCCTCCTTCCTATTTAGGAAGTATTAAATGGGCGGGGTTAGCGGTTAGGTACGGTGGTTAATATCTCGGTAAGGGTCCTCTTCGTATTTATGGTATTAAGTAGCTATTATACGGTATGTCTCTCCCATAAAGAAGTATTAAGTGGACTGAGGAGGTTCTGTACGATGTCAGCAGATAGCATGGAAGAGGAGTCCGCCTTGGGATAGGTAGTAAATGAAAGGGACTTGCCTAAAATGTAGGTACTAAATAGTCAAAGTCTGCCTATTTCCCATTGAAAAGGAGTTTAGTGGCTTAGGTGCTATTTCTTACATTGTTAGGACATGATTGACAGTAATTGGGTGGGATTGGGAAAAGATTTTGTCTTACAGTTGAAAGTAAGTTGTAGAGTTGAGATGCATTAATAATATGGCAATTATATTATAAAGCCCTATCTAGGTGTCGTCGTTCTCTGTAGCTAGGACCGATTGACTAGCAGTTATGTTGCGAGGGCCCGCTTCGAGGACTTGTAGTATTAAGTGGCTGGGGTTTTTAGGGTAGTGAAATGTTTAGGTAAATATGAATATAGGTATATATATTGATACATTGGAGAATTTTAGGTTAGGCATATCATACGCACACATAGGATTTAACGGACTAGCCGTAAATAATAGACATAACATTTAAATGGAAATTAGTTGGCATAAATTAATGTGATGGGTAAAGTATGTAACTTTCCAATCATCAGAATGTTGTTCTGACCAACTCCTCTTAATAACCCATATGTTATATTTATAAGGACTGGATATTGGAGCAAGATGGGAATGGTAGATGGTGAAGTCTTATTTATGCTCGACGCTGACAAGGCAATTAATATCCAAGGAGTAATATTCCAAGATAGTACCCTTAGTCAATACGTATGTTATTTTATATTTTTCAATTCCACTACGAATTTATATTTATTGCACTTTGATATGTTTGTGTTTATTACAAGTTAACAAAACCAACGATCCATGCCATAATGGACTTGGGTTTTGATTTGGTCGAAATTTGGACCCATTAAGGTGCAGGTTATTACAACTAAGCCATCATCATCAATATACCAAACCAACCAATATCAATATTCATTTGCAAAAGTATTTGATAGCACACATCAAGCAATAATCATCTCAACATATGTAAAAATTAAAGAACAGAGTTATACTCACTAGAATCATTTATTGAAATGTAAATAAATCAAAGAAAAGGGATTTGAATTACACTCACTAAATCATCCACTATTGCAAACTATAACACCATATTCACGTCGCTAGACCCTTGCCACCTTTCTGAAGAACAGGGCCCATCGTATCCTCTTGCATTGCAAGCAAACTAGCACCATTGCAAACCCTAATTCTGCTTGTGTCACTAGCCTCCATCATCGGCCAGACTTCTACCATCGCACGCAAGTCAAAGCGCCCATGTCACCTCCCCCTAACCTCTATTTCTTTCACAAAATTCTTTTTTTGTCATTTTTTTATTTTTTCCGTGAATTAGAAGCTAGGGATAAAGAAATGAATGAGGTTGAAGATTTGATAGAAAAGAGGCGGTTCAAACAAAAAATAAGAATGGATCCAATAAACTTATGGGCTTGAAAAAAGGTTAAGCCCAACACAATTAAACTTAGTATTTCTTGTTAAAAACACAATGTAGTTTACTAATCTAAATTTGACATGATGTATTCATCGCTTTTTAAAAATTTATACTAGTGACTATAAAAAGTATTGCAATATCTTTTCTTTTCAAAATCATTTTTCCGCTTTTCATCTTTAAATAATATTTAAAATAATCATTTATTTCTAAAAATAAATTTCAAAGTTTCACAATTATTATTTATTTTACCAAATAAATTTTCTGGATAAATTTTGGATTTTAAAAACATAATTCAAATTTTCAAATTTGAATTTGAAATAAATATTATCCATTTTATTATTAAAATAAATCGAAAATTTCAATTTATTGGATTAAATTCAATAAAATATCCAAAATAACTTTTTAACTTTATTTACTAATATAAAACACTTATTCAACATTTAAACTCAGTTTAAATCTCAATTTCAAATTTTATATTAAATTTCCAACTTAAATATTTAATTAATTTCCAAAAATCCATTTTAATATATTTATTTTAACTTCAAACAGGGATATTACATTATGGTTATCATCGGTTATTATTTGGATATGTATATAAAAGTTATATGTGCATATATTGATATACGATATTGATACATACATACATACATATATACATACATATATATATATATATTTAAATAGGATTTAAATATACTTAACTATTTTACAAGCATTGAAATTTTTTTCCATTAAAATAGCAAGGTATGACTGGCCGTAAGAAGTAAAAAGTAAGTATAAATGTTGACTTAATTTGGAATTAATAAGGGAAGCTTTTAAGGCGATGAATGTGAAATGTTTTCATTCTTCGTATAAAAACAAATCTTCCACATTAATTTCATTTTATTTTTTGCACTTCCTTCGTATCCCCTTTAATAACCAGCCACACCTCCTTCATCCACTCCTTACGGTCGAATTTTTACCTAAAAACAACATCAATAAATAATCAAAGGTAGTTCATTCGATCATTGCAACATTGAGTGGTAATTTAAGCAATTTAGGAGTCAATTACCAAATCAAGATGTCATGAAGGGCTAGATATGAATCTGACTATTCTTATTTTATTTCATATACTCATATATGCTCACTCTTAACCTATGTAGATTTAGGTAATACATTTTATTTTTTGGATTTGATGTAAAATTAATATATGTATGAAATTCAAAGTAAAATATTTACATGCAATAAAATTTTCTGTTTAATTTTACGTTGATTTACATTAGTAATTTTAATCATGATATACAAATTATACTTTTTTAATGTTTAATATTAAATATACATATATATATATATATAATTAATTTTTCATTTCGAATGTGATTTAAATTGTGCAAGATTTGTATGTCTAAGATTGTTTTTATACGTATTTAAAAATAGTTTTTATTTTTAGTTTTTGTTTGTTTGTTTGTTTTGTATGTCTATTAACCCAAAAAAGTATTTTAATCATTTGATCATGTATATATTTTAATAGATATGGATACATGTTTTTATGTGTGTCTACGTCTATGTATTTACATAATGTGAAATTCGAGCTTATATATATGTGTGTGTGTGTGTGTGTGTGTGTGTGTGTGTGTGTGTGTGTGTGTGTGTGTCTTGTTTGCTGAATTTTAAATACCTAATTTGCATAAACAATCCTTTTTTTGGTTATGATTCAAAATGTAAATTATATATATATATATATCCTTCATTATTTGATATTAATAATAAAAATAAATTAGATCTATTTTAGATCTAAGTGGGAATTGATTTTTTTATTTAACATTAAAGAACCACTAATAGAGAGTTGGATTTTTTAGTTTTGGTATATAAAAGGAAATTAATGAAAGTTGTCTCTCTAGATAGCTGCTATATATACATGGTACTGTTAGAACCTTGTATTTTGATGTTTTGATGATGATAACTACATAAGTATATATTATATGAACTAACTAAATTTACAGGTGAAGATACTATTCTACTTGACAATAGATCGAAGACCAAGAATTCAAGGAGAAAGTTTCAAATTTTGTAATTGGTTTGTTTATGGCCTAATTAGTAGTTAATCAATGTAAAAATCAATCCTAGGTGGTATACGCATGCCCACGTAGTTTAAATTATATTCAAAATCATATTCACACATTTGAAATTGTTTATATTTAGTTTATAAACAAAAAGGTTTCAAAAAGAAGTTAATATGGCAGAAAACACCACTTTCAGTCGACTGAATAGGTGTTATCAGTCGACTGAAACATGCACAGGTGCACAAGTGCATTTGAATGTTTAGTCAACTATACTATCCCATTCAGTCAACTAAACCAAGTGTCTTGTCATAATAAAATTTTACATTTAAATTTTAAAATATTCAAAAGACTGAAATTCTTTCCTCAGTCGACTGAATATTCATAACGGTTATTTCTGAACGGTCACCACATTTTAATGAACAGAAACAGCCCTTGATTCAAGAGTTGTTTCCGTATCTCTTAACCATAACTTTTCACGAACAATTGAATCTTTAAAAACTCTATATATAGTCTTGAATTCGGTTGTTTTTAATAATCTAATTCTCGGATTCTGTTCTAATATTCTTACTATCTAAATTCTTCCATTTGCTTTCATAAACATATTTTAATCACTCGCACATTAAAGCACAATTTTTTTGTGACTAAAATTAATTCCAATCTTCAAGAACTACATTATATACCACAAAAGAGAAGTTATAGGAAGGGTGTACTCTAAAGACTTATCCATGCTATCTACAGAGTACAACTAGTCAAGAAAACTTTCTGTATTATTGAAGCCATGTCCGGTTGCTTAGGCAGTAGATGACCTATTCAATTGTCTAGATGGTAGAAGTCTTGTTCGGTTGCTCAAGCGGTGTAATACCTATTCCTTCGGGTTAAGAGAGGGTTGATAGTTAAATTCCAGAAGGAATCTGAGACTAGGCGTAAAACGGGAGTACGAACTAGTACAAAAATCCCTGGTGTCATTTACTTTACTGTTTACTTTTTATATTCATATTCCACATAAGCAGATAACTCAGATTATATTTCATAATACGATCCATAACAACACTTTCATTTGGTCTCAGTTCTAAGATTTTAGAATTAGACCAGATGAAACTATAAATGACACGTATTTCAGATTTCAAGATATACATCATTCACTATTAGCATTAGGAGGAAAATTTTCAGATTTGATATTGTTTGTAAATTCTAAACTCTTTAACAGATGAATGGGAACGAAAACTCTTAGCTATTGAAGAAACTAATGACATTTTTACCGTCAAACCTGAAGATTTAATTGGAAATCTTATTTCATATGAAGTGAACTTGCAGGCTAAGCGAGATTAAGCACAAGACAAAAAGAATAGTGCATTCAAAGCTAAACAAGAGGATTCAGATTCAGATGAATATGGCATGGCATTGATCGTAAAGAATTTCAAAAAGTTTCTAAAATGAAGAAAGAACAAGAAGTTTGGAAACAATAAGAGCGACAACTCCAGCAAACTGCCAGTCTCAAATTTCGAATGCTACGAATGTCATAAGGAAGGTCACATGAAGAAAGACTATCCTGATAGAAAGAAAGACATACTCAAGAATAAGAAGGACAAGTACAAAAAGAAGCAAGCATTCTCAGTTACATGGGATGATTCAAAAATCATCTTCATCGTCAGACACTGACATAGACAGTGATTCTGAACAAGCTAACGTATGCTTTATGGCATCAACCAAAGATATAAGTGATATACCTTTTGATGATTTAATTGATACAAATTTAGAACTGTTAGATCAACTCAAAGAAGTTAAAAGAACGTATAAAGATGCACTAGAAAAATTAAAAAGAACTGAAATAGAAGTTGATATGCTAAGAGATGAAAAGAAAATTTTAGAAGAATAACTTGTTAATTCACAAGAATCTTTGTCTAATGTTTCTTCTCAACTCACTATGCTATCGAATGAAGTGGAAGTGAAAAAAGAAAAGAATACGACATAAGCCTAAAAAAATCATGACTTAAAATCAAATGTCAAAATTCTTGAATTGAAAAAATACTAGTCTCAATACCGAGTTAGAGAATATTACTAAAAATGAAATTAATTTTAATAAAGGAAGAGAAAATCTTTTTAAAATTATTGGTAATTCTCAAACTACTTCTAATAAGAATTAATTAGGACATAAAAATTCTTCAAAGACAATTTCAAAGAAGAATAGTACATAATATAAAATTTCAATCTGCATAATAATTTTGTAAAACAAAAACAATTCCTAAGGTTGTTACTCAAAAGAAAGAAATTGGTAAAACAAATACAATAAAAATTTGGGTACTAGAAACTAATAATAATTTAGTTAGAGACAAGTATATAAAATGTTTTATAACTTTAGTTCATAAAAATAATGATTTTACTTATAAAGGGAATTCTAAACCCTCTTGGGTTTGGCTTCCTAAGATCTAACTCTTAGAACCCTAATAAAAATTTGGGTACCAACGCAATTCATATTTTTTTTGCAGGTACCGACTAAGAAAATAGGAAAGTGGATGCTAGACAGTGGTTGCTCAAAACATATGACATGAAATAAGGATATGTTGATCAACATTATCTACTCGACTGGAGGATCTGTCACATTTGGGGATAATTCCAAAGGCTATCTCATCAGCAAAGACGATGTGATCAATGACGGTACATCTAACTTACCACTTATTACAAATGTTTTACTAGTTAAAACCTTAAAACATAATTTACTAAGTATAAGTCAGCTATGTGATAAATGTTTTAATATAACTTTTTCAGAAAATTAATGCAACATTTTTGACCAAAATAATAATCTTATTTTTGAAGGAACCAGAGAAAGAAATATTTGTATATTAAATATGAAAGTCAATCACAACACAAATATGTGTTTAATAGCCAAAGAAAGTGATCCTTGGTTGTGGCACAAAAGATTTTGTCATATGAATTTTAAAGCTATTAACAAATTATTTAAGAATAATTTAGTTAGAGGTTTACCAAAGATGAATTAAAATATATTTGTGATGCTCATCAGCTAGGAAATTAACAATATCTTCTTTTAAATCAATGAAAATGATTTCTATATTACAAACACTTGAGTTATTACATATTTGGACCAACACAAAATCAATCTATAAACCATAATAGATATGTTTTTATAATAGTAGATGACCATTCAAGATATACATGGGCAATATTTTTGAAAAATAAAAGTGATACTTTTGAAAACTTTAAAATATTTTCTAAAAGAATTCAAAATATTAAGAATTTAAAAATTAAAAATATCCGAAACGATCACGGTGGTGAATTCTAAAATGAATCTTTTGGAAATACTATAATAAGAAAAGAATTGTTCATAATTTTCCATTTTCTAGAACTCCACAAAAAAATGGGGTTGTAGAAAGGAAAATAGAACACTTCAAGAATGTGCTGGGACTTTATTAAATGGAACTACTCTACCAAAACATTTCTGGGCAGAAGCTGTAGCAACTGCTTGTTATGTTTTAAATAGAGTTTCATTAGACTATTAACTAAACATACATCTTATAATCTTTTTAATGAAAGAAATCCTAACATATCATATTTTAAAGTTTTTGGTTCAAATTTTTTATATTAAATACAAAAGATAAGCTTGGTAAATTCGATCCAAAAATTAGACGAAGGAAAATTAATTGGATATTCAGAATGAAGCAAAGCTTACAGAATTTATAATAAAAGAACTAAAGTAATCGAAAAAACATCATGTGTCATTCGATGAAAATTTCAAAGTTAACCATAAAATAGAAGATAAAGAAATTATTTCTAAATCAAATGACTCAGATGATGATATTTAAATAAATACAGACACAATTTACAAAATGATAATAATATAAGTCCCCACCAAGAGTCCTAAGAAATCACTCTACTGAAAATAAAATAGGAGAAATTCATACCAACGTAAGAACTCGAAATCAACTAAATCAAATGGACAACATAGATTTTATTTCAAATATTGAACCCAAAAATGCTAAAGAAGCTTCAACTGTTGATTACTGGATTATGGCTTGTTTGGAAATCAAATCAATGGTTTCGATGACGACAACTATACAATGGAAATCGAATATGCATATATATTTCTATTCACAGTTAAGTGTTAGAGTAACATCACCAAAGAGATAAGAACAAGACTCATAGAATGTACCAAGAGGCTACAAGTCGATAGAATCAGAAGAGCAATGACATAGACACAAGAAAAGCAACATGCACAAGTTCAAACGTCTGGGTACACTAGCCAGACGTCTAATTGAATCATCTGGTTCGCAAATCAGACAGAATTAGACGTCTAGTTAATGTACTCAAGCGTCTGAAAAGCTACCATATACAAAAAAAAATATAGAACCAGACGTCTGTAACATTTTCCAGATGTCTGATTTTGAACTCGGGTGTTAAAATTCAAAGTACAATTGTCACAATTGAAAAGACACGTTTGCTCCTCTTCACTGCAACTCTTCATCACAATCAGAAGCGACCATAGAACACCTGTTAATGGATGCAACTACACAAGGAATCTCTCTACCACTATAAATAGCATCAAGAATCTAAGAGAAGATCTTACCTTACTTACTTATGCTCTTTACTCTTTTACTCTGATATATTCTTGATCTCTGACAATCATATGTTTATATTTCACTCTTCTATATATACATAATTCTTCAGTCAATATCCTATAGACATATATTGGAAGTATTTTTACTTAATAGTCAATATTCGTGTTATAGAATACACACTTGAAAAGAACAAGCTTTTGTAACCAAGCATATTCCTCCGGGCGAAGTGAGGGTGTTTGATAATCGAATTCTGAAGAGGAGCTTCGAGACTGGATGTAGGACGGGAGGTCTGAACCAGTATAAAATTCTTTTGGTATTATTTCAATTTACTTTGCTATTATCATCTATTAAGTTTATATTAGATACATCATATAGTTAGTCACTTATACTTGCATATATATACACTACACGATCCATCATATAGACTTTCAATTAGTATCAGAGCAAGGTTTGATCAAAGAACAATAACACATTTTTGAATCACTTTAATATGGCATGTATTTTTCAAGAAGGACAATTCACAGCACGACCCCCACTTTTCAATGGATCTAACTATGCATATTGGTCAACACGTATAAGAATTTTTATGGAACCTAATGGTCTAGAAATTTGGTCAGCCACACAAGATAAATATGAAGCACCTATTACTGCTATGAACACATGGACCGATGCACAAAAGACCTTAGCATCAAACAACGCTAAAACTATGAATGTTTTATTTTTCTCTCTAGATAAAAATGAATTTTCACGGTCATGTTATACACAACTGCATTTGACATTTGGCGTACCTTACAAATTACGCACGAAGGTACAACAAAGGTCAATCAAACTAAGATTTCAATTATGCAAAACCAATTCTTGTCATTCAAAATGAAGCAAAATGAAAATATTGTTGACATGTATTTTAGATTTCAAACTATCCAACATGATCTTATGGCATTAGGAGTTAAGTTTACTGATTTTGATTTAGTTTTCTCGAATACTTAACTCTTTAACATCGGATTGGGAAAGGAAGGTATTAGCTATTGAAGAAGCTAATGATCTCTCTACTCTCAAAGTTGAAGAGTTCATAGGAAATTTAATATCCTATGAAGCTAATTTGCAGGCACGAAAAGAATTAAATTCGAAGAAGAAGAATATAGCATTCCCAGCAACAAAAAATGATGACCCTGATTTAGATGAAGAAGAGTAGTCTTCATTGCTAAGAATTATAACAGATTTAAGAAATTTAGAAAGATGGCCAAATTCCAAAAAGAAGGAAAGTCCAACACAACAAACCTATCTCAAATCAAGTGCTATGAATGTGATCAATACGGACATATGAAGAAGGATTGCCCTAAACTCAAAAATGATAAAAAGAAGAACAAATTTGAAAAATTCAAAAATAAGAAGGCTTTCAAAGTAACATGGGATGACTCGGATTCTTCATCATCTGAAAGTGATAGCGATGGTGACGGAGAACAAGCTAATGTGTGTTTCATGGCACAATCTGATGAGGTATGTCCGGAACTTAGCTATGACGAATTTTTAGAACTTAGCATGGAATTAGATGATAAATTTAGACAAGTTAAAAAATTAAACAAAGAATATATAGTCAAAATAAATAGACTAGAACTTGAATTAGGAATGTTAAAAAATGAAAAAATTATCTTAGAAAAAGAACTAGAATTATCTCAAGAAAAATTAGAAATAATTTAATAGAAAGTAAGGCTATTGCTATTGATTTTGAAAATACTAAAATAGTGAAGGATAATTTGTTAAAAGAAAGTGTCAATTTAAAAAGCAATATTAAATTATTGAAAATTTATAATTAAAAGAAATATTGGATAAAATTACAAATAATGTGTCAAAATTTAATAAAGGAAAACAAGATTTAAAAAATCTTATCAAAACTTCAAAACCATCGGGCAATAAAAATGGAATAGGATTTAAAAATATTTCTAAACAAAAAGGGAATAATGCTAAAAAATTTAGTTATAAAAATTTACCAACATCTAATATGAATATCAAAAATATGAAAATTTGGATTCCTAAGACAAATAATAATTTGATTAGACAAAGACATTAATAATTTCTTAGAGAATGTAGTCTATAATAAAAATTATATTTATAATGGTACCAAACCATCTTGGGTATGGCTACCTTCGCCTAACAATTAGGACCCTAACGAAATATATGGGTACCAATTAAAACATTTTTTATTTTGCAAGTACCCAAAATAAAAAATAAGGAGAAGTGGATACTAGATAGTGGACGTTCCAAGCATATGACCGAAAATTCAAAAATGTTATCAAATATAACATACATCGATGGTGGAACGGTAACCTTTGAAGATAACTCAAAAGGATATGTCGTAGGCATTGGAGAAGTCACAAACTCTGGTATTTCTAACTCTCCTATTATTTCTAATGTTTTATTAGTAGAAAATCTAAAACGCAACCTACTAAGTATTGGTCAATTATGCGATAAAGGTTTTCAAATAAATTCGAAAAAGATAGATGTAATATTTTCGATAATAACAAACAACTTGTATTTGAAGGTTTTAGAAACAAAAAAATTTATGTATTAAACATGAATATAAATAAAAATTCAAATTTATGTTTAACCTCCACACATGATGATCCATGGTTATGGCATAAACAATTTTGTCATATCAATTTTAAAAATATTAATAAATTGGAAAAATATGAGCTAGTTGGAGGTCTACCTAAAATAAATTAAAAAGTAGAAAATTTATGTGATGATTGCCAAATTGTAAAACTAAAGAAAAGCTCTTTTAAATCTAAAAATAATATTTCTACAAAACAACCATTAGAATTATTACATTTAGATTTATTTGGTCCAACACAAATATGATCTATAAATCACAACAAATATGTTTTCGTAATAGTTGATGATTTTTCGAGATATACATGGACTTTGTTTTTAAAACATAAAAGCGATACTTTTGGTATGTTTAAGATATTTGCTAAAAGAATTAAAACGCAAATGGACTTGAAAATTAAAAATATTCATAGTGATCATGGAGGAGAATTCGAGAACGATCTATTTACTAATTTTTGTAATAAGAAATGAATAAGTCATAATTTTTCTTTTCCTCGGACACCTCAACAAAATGGTGTCATAGAAAGAAAAAATCGAACGTTACAAGAATGCGCACGAACATTATTAAAAGTAGTGGTCTACCAAAACACTTTTGGGTTGAAGCTATTGCTACATCTTATTATGTATTGAACCGAGTAACTATACGTCCTATTATTAAACAAACTTGTTTTGAAATATTTTTTGGAAGAAACCCTAAAGTATCATATTTTAAAACTTTTGGTTCAAAATGTTTTATATTAAATACAGAAGACAACTTAGGAAAATTTGACCCGAAGGCCGATGAAAATGTTTTTGTTGGATAATCAGATCGTAGCAAAGCATATAGAATTTTTAATAAACGAAATATACCACTGAAGAAAGTTTACATGTTTCGTTCGACGAAAATCTTTTTAATCATCATACTAATGATGAAGAAGAAATTATTCCACTAACAAATTATATTAATAATGAAACAAACGTGCAAAATAATACTTTAATATCATCCCCTAGAATTCTTAAAAACCATCCAAGAGATAATATCATCGGAGATCTCAATTCTAGAGTAACTAAAAATCAACTTAATCAAATAAGCCATATAGCATTCGTGTCAAATTTTGAGCTAAAAAACTATAAAGAAGCTTCAAATGATAATTTTTGGATAATCGCTATGCAAGAAGAATTAAATCAATTTTAACGTAATAATGTTTGGGAACTAGTACCAAGACCTGAAGAACAATCGGTTATAGGATCAAAATAGGTATTTAAAATCAAAGCAGACGAGAATGGAAATATTGTTAGAAATAAAGCTCGTTTAGTTGCTCAAGGCTATAATCAAGAAGAAGGTATCGATTATGAAGAAACCTTTGCTCCAGTAACTAGATTAGAGGCCATTCGTACATTACTCGCCTTTGCAACTCATCACAATTTTAAATTATTTCAAATGGATGTCAAAAGTGTTTTTTTAAACGGTTTTATTAAAGAAAATGTATATCTAGAACAACCCCCATTATTTGTTCACGAAAAATATCCCGATCATGTTTTTAAATTACATAAAGCATTATATGGATTAAAACAAGCTCCACGAGTATGGTACGAACGTCTTAAAAATCATTTAATTACATTTTCAAATAGGCAAAATAGATACAACTTATTTATTAAAATGGAAAATAATGATATTTTAGTTGTACAAATTTATGATCATTTTTGGTTCAACTAACGAAAATCTATGTAATCAATTTTCAAATATTATGAAAAATGAATTTGAAATGTCACATATGGGAGAATTAAATTTCTTCTTAGGTTTACAAATAAAACAACTTGAAAATGGAATTTTTATTTATCAAGAAAAAAATTGTGACGATTTATTACGTCGTTTCGAAAAGGATAAAACTTCGAGCAAACCAACACCAATGAGTATCACTATTCACTTAGAAAAGGATGATAACGGAAAAGATTTTGATGAAAAATTATATCGTAGCGTTATTGGTTCTTTACTATATTTGACGGCTAGTCGACCCGATATTATGATGAGTGTATGTCTTTGTGCTCGATTTCAAGCAAAATCAAAATAATCTCATCTAAGAGTTGTTAAGCGTATTTTATGTTATCTATCGGTGGATGTAGAACGGATCGTAAGAGTACTAGTGGAACTTGTCACTTTATCAGACAATCATTAGTTTGATGGTTTAGCAAAAGGCAAAATTGTGTTTCTTTATCTACTTGCGAAGCCAAATATATCTCCGCAGCTGTAGCGTGTGCACAAGTGATATACATGCAACAAACACTTATTCGGCAAAATTATCAACAAATCTCCAATATATTGTGATAACACAAGTGCTATAAATTTATCAAAAAACCTTGTTAATCATTCACGAACTAAGCATATAGATATATGACATCGTTTTTTACGGCACTTGAAAAAGGAACTATTTCATTAGAATACATAAATAACGAAAATCAAGTAGTAGACATCTTTACAAAACCACCGAATGAACAAACTTTTATTAAACTCCGATGAAATTTAGGGATTTTGTGACGACCCGGAATTTTTGGATGTTTGAAATCGGAATATTTAATTGATTTTAAATATTTAAAAAGTTAATTTTTAACTTGAATTCAAGTATCACCATTTATTTGGTAATTTAATTATTAAATTAAATAATTTAAAGTTGGGTAAAGTGTTGAATCTTTAGTTTTGAGCTTGTTAAAAATAATCTGAAGGCTTGTAAATTTTATATTGATAGTTCTGAAGTTAATAAAAGCTTTTAAATTAAAATTGGAAGTGATTCGTTCGATTTTAAAAATATATAGTTTAAAATTGAATTTAAAAAAAATAGCCTTCTGAGGCACAGTCTCGGAATTCGACGAAAACAGTCCCATTGGATCCGTAATATTGTATTATTATCGGATTTCAAATTTTGTAGTGTTTGGAGTTGTTGTGTGAGCATACGATATATAAACGCGCTGAAAATTAAATCGAAAATTCAATTTATAACTGGGTTCAAAAACCTATCTTCTCCATATGATGGAATTAGGACTCGAAACCTTGTCTATTGCGTCCAGAATAGGGGTTTAGCATTATAAACGCCTGGCGGCACGCCTTGATAGGAGGTCAGAATTTGAAGTAGCATCTATCAGGACGATTTGATTATAAAAATTAAGATATATATTATTTTCATATGTCTTATCAACCGAAATTTTAGTCAAACTATATTTTATCCTATTCTCATGCCTTCTTATTCCTTCCGTAATACGCTTCTTCTTTCTTCTTTAAAAATGTAGCAAACAAATTTGGGAAAATTGATATCCTTATTAACCTCGTGCTTCCCTTTCCTCTTCCCTCTTCTGTTCTTTAATTCACAAAATCCTCGTTCCCTTTTCGTGCTAAAAAAATCAAAAAAAAGGGATTTCGAAATCAAATCAAGGGAGGGGCAGATTCGATTTGAATTTAATCACGAGCCCATCTTCTTGCTCACCGAGTTCGAAGGAAAGTTTCACGGTGGAAGTAGCGAGCTCAGCGCCTATGCATGGGTTTGGGTGGAATCGGAGGTCGGTGTTGTTCGCGTGAAGGTTAGGTGGGGCTTGGAATCTCGAACGTTCGAAAGGTATGGCCAGAACGATCGTGAGACGAGGGTAGAAGCAAGCGAGATTTGGGAATTTTTGTCTTCATTCATCATTCGATCATCAGTAGTGGAAGCAAGGAGGGTTTGTGGGATTCGCGAGCTTGGAGTCAGTGTCGACTGCGACGATTGAGGTTTGGGCAAGTTCGTTAGGGGCAGTTGCATGCGTCAGGGAAGCACGACGCAGGGTGAGCCATCGACACTCACGAGGATGGGACTGGCTGGAGTTGCATCAGTAGCGAGGGTGTGTGTTCTCAAACCTGTTAGCTTGGTAAGGTAATTATTTATTTTATGCTCTAGGGAAAATAATTACAGAAGATAAATCAATTTCTGTTTGAGAAATTAATTAACAGTGAAATAAAGTTATATAAAAATAGATCTTTGGAATCTACAAATTATATATTTTTAAATATACACATATACATATGTAGTTTCAAAATGGAATAAATTAAAATAAATAAATATACATACAAATTTTCTAGTTATTCTAAAATATTGTGGTATGGAGATTAACCTATTTTATTGAATTATTTTAGTTACTAAATGATTTTATTAAAGGAAATTTTTTAATTAAATATTAAACCTTTAGCTAATAAAATTCATCAACTAGAAATTTATTGTTCGATCGTTCAAATATTAATAAATTGTATAAATATTAATACAAGGTCAATAATCGTGGAATCAAATCGAGAATGAAGTGAATTTCCAAATTAAAAGGGGCAAAGGTGAGTTAATCTCACTCATCTAGTTATAATTTGAATTTAAATGGTTAAATTTAAATAATTGGTTGATTGATTAATTTGATTGGATGTGCAATATTATATATAGTAGTATATAATACATCTTGGAATGATTGATTTACCGCATTATATAGCGGATGAGACCCTCTGCGCCGCATAATAGCGGATGATTTTATATTAATCCCATATACCGTGATGTTCCACCTTGAAGTGGAATTGGTATTTTATATTGTGCTGACGTCTGTGGATGCAGGGAAACAGGTTGAAGGGATCCAATTGGATTCCTCAAAATTATTTATACTGTTTAATATTCTCTGTTATGAATATTCGATATTCTATGATGAATATTATTGATAATTGGAATATTGAATGCTATGGTTTACTTGAATATATTTCGGTACACTAAGTTATCAAAATATACAGAATTGGATTTTTAAAAATAAAGGAAGAGAATTTGTAAGTGAAATAATTATAGGAATTTAAATAAATTAAGAATGAACTGGATAAGGATATTAATGGTTTTAAAATTCTAATAAATAAATAAATTCCGTATATGGAAAGGGGATCTGAAATAAACAGGAAGATAACGAATTTTAAACTTCAGTGTTATTACTTAAAAGAATATAGCATTTATTTTGAATTTAAGATTTAAATTATTGAAAAGGACAAAGAAGAAATTTAGAACATCTGAAATTGGTATGTTTCAGTATAAAAATTTAAAATCAATCGAAAGGAAAATAAAAATAAAGTCTATAAATTAATGGATTTCGAAAATGAATTGAGTAAGTAAAGGAATTTTTTCAAATGGAGCAAATTGAAAATCAATTGGAAATAGATTTAAATATTTGGAATTTAAAATTTAAAGGTGAATGTGACTATGAAGTTTATAAACTGTGTTTATAAACGTAAAGCAATATATCAGTGGATATTTGAAAGAATAAATTCATGGTGGGAATTTATTTAAGGAATGAGAAAATTTGTTTAAAAATAAATAGTGATATATTTTTAAAGATGGAAAGAGAAGAGTATTTCCCTGAATAGCCAAGTACGTTTCAAAGTAAATTTTTAAAGGTTTTAATGTCGTTTTAAAAAGCATGTTTTAGAAAATTTATTACTTCTAAACATTTAAATTCTAAAGTAAATATTTTCTTTTAATCTAGTATAGTAGTAATTATTTAAAAGTGACTTAAAAGTGACTTGGTATATGCTTTTAAAGAGAAAATCTAGTTTTATATTTTATAAAGTAGCCTCATTTTAAATATTCCTAATATATATTTTTCATAAAGTATTGAAATAGTTTTCAATCTAAATGATAAAATATATCTTATAATAAAGTGTTTTAAATTATTTTCAAAATCTAAAGTTTTTGTGCTTGGTTGTTTTCAGTGGAAATAAATATTTGGAAATTTATCTTATAAGAAAACTATGGTTTGAAACTGTTTTCAAAAAGGGTTGACAATAGAAATATATCTTGTGAAGATATTTTGAAGTTAATAAATAATTAGGGAGATTATTTATTGTTGATGGATGTTTGTGAATGTTAATTGATAGTTAAATAAACGACTATCAATATTGGCCAAATGCGCGGATCGTTTCGAAGAGGCCGGGATCGAAATTAATTTCATGAAAACCACTTCGATCCGGTTTGTACGTTTTCGTGGAATACGAGTTCAGAATCGAAGATGGAGCAGTGAAGTGCAAGGGCTGGTCGCTACTAATCCTGAGGATTTTTTTTCCAAAATGGATGTAGTAGGAGTAGTGCCTTCGATTCCGTTCGAACCTGGGACGGACTTGTATGGATGAATGCTTTCAGAACATCGTCAGTTGGACGATGAGCATTCTAAGTGAGACGTTCTAAAAGGTAGCGCTTAGCCTCAAGCCTCATCAACCGGGAATGACTGAAAATCAGGGGTTATGCAGAAAGGCTTGGTGGGCAGCACCCATTTCCGGGTGAGGTCATCCCTGTCTAGATGTCCTTTTTATTTCGGCTTAGTGGTGCGGTTGCTGATCACAACCGTGGGGTGATCTTAGTCGGGATTATCCAGTAAGGGATAGTCCGGGTCTTGTGTTGCAGGGGGTCGGGAGTGATCCTTAGTATGCTGATCTAGACCAGGTACCGTGACATGTGGTACCCCAATGCCTAGTCATTAGTTGGAAATCCATTCTCCCTACGCGCCTTTTACAAGTTTTGTTTGTATTACCCACTTTGTGGCTAGTAGCTGGAATTTAATGAATTGTAACGATTTCGGCTATTTTCATAAGTATTTGTAAATAGACCCTATTATAATATCAGATGATTTTAATAAAAAGTGTTTTAGCTATCGTAAGGTAAAACCCGACATGTTTATTTGTGGCGTGGTCTTACGAGATGCTTTTGATTTTCAAAGGATTTTTGAAACTTTAATAATCAATTTGAGTATGATTTCTCACGCTTGTATTCCAGACTGACTTGGGTGTTATTTAACTGTAGTGCTCGGTCAGACCGAGTGTTATAGAATACATGCTATGATGCTGTGGAGCTTAGGAGACGAGCTGAATGGCGATACGTACTTCCGTACTTGATTTATATTCCGCTGTTTATTCGGTTGTGTGAGGACAGCTTATGATTATTGTCCAATTGTGTGTTATGTGATTGATGTACTCTGATGATGTAATGTATAAACAGATATATTTGTTTTTGTGCAAAGATCATTTATTATCTATTATATTTTATTCCGCTACGATGGTTAGATTCTGATGTTATTTTCTATTTTTCTTCTTCTACCACTTCTTCTTTAACCCAAATGGTTCGTATTTCCGTTCATCTTGAGTTGATTGATGTAGTATAGTGTTGACTTAAGGGGTACGGATTTGCGGGTTGTTACAGTTGGTATCAGAGCTTAGGTTGGTGATAACCTTGGCTCTGGTGGGAATTACTCAAATAGAGTCTGTAGTACTCTAGAATGAGTTTGAGCGCATTAATAGATATGAGCGTGTATTTGTTAGTGAATATAAATTGTTTTTAATATTATGTTGGCTTATTAGTTGAGTGAAATATGAATTCTGATCGAGTAAGTTGGCCGTTATTTGAGAAGAGTTTATAAACACCTGACACGATAAATTGACACGGTATTGTTTTAAATGTGGGTGAATGAAATAATTTTACCCAAAAATATATTTTGATATAAAGAAAAGTATTTGTAAACTATTTTAGCTAATATATGGTTGCTTGGATGTTAGGAATGATAATATTAAATTATTATCATTGTTGTGTGAAAATTTAATTAGAAATCGAAAATATATCCAAAGGTTAAGGGAAATAAATTCATTTATAAAATGAAATTTATAAATGTGAATTATAAATGTGATTTATAAAATGAAATATTATCAAATGGGAAAATTGTATGAGTATAAATTATACCAATGAATTATAGTTAAAATTTGATTTAAGTCAAAATTTGAAAATTTAAAATCTCGGAGAATTTGGAAGTGTTTTTCGAACTATTTTGAAGATAAATAATAGCATTGTTATTTTGGGAGTATTTTTGAAAGAAAATTGTTTCAAATAACTTTTGGAAAGGGAAATAGCATTAGGTCACTTCAGTCGCTGGAAAATAACTACGGTGGCGACTGCAGCATCATCGATGTTCATTTTCGAGTTTCTAAGTGAAGGATTGCTGCCAAATTGATTTGTTCAGAAGAATTAGTTTGTTTTTGAAATTTCAAAGGAAATTTGTTGGGAATAAAAACAGAATTGGTTTAAAATTTTGAGAAGGGTGATTTTGAGATAATGGTGATTTCAAAATGATTTGAAACCAAAAGCTGGGTGTATAAAAATCCTAATGAGAGATAGGTTGTAAACTTATAAATTGAGATGAGATGATGTTAAGTGAAAGTAAGTTCTTACTTAATTTAAATTCGAGTGGATTGAGTGGGTTAAATAAAATTGAATCAAATTGGATTAAATAAACCTGAGTTACAATAGACTTGAATTGGAATAAAATTCAGTTGAGGTATGGGTGATATTGAATGGAATTAGATCCTTACTTAAATCAATGGAAATAAGTTGAATAGGCATTGGATTGGAGTAAATAAATCAGAATAACTTATAAAAGAATTAAAAATCCATGGAAAAAAAAGGGATTAAATGAAATGATTTTTGAGATTAAAAATTAAGTATTGAATTAAATATGGGAGAACTAATTAGATAATATTAGTTAATGAAAATATGTAATTGAACCTACTGTAGTTAAATAGAAGCTGAATTGTGAGTTTAAGATGAAGTTTGGAAATAAAACTCGAGTTATAAATCAAATTCGAGTTGAATTGTTAGTAAAGTAAATATAATTGAAAATGTTGCCAAATAAAAAGAAATTGGATTAAAGTAGGGATGGTTTTAGTTGTAAATAAAACCCAGATGAATTTGGGAATAAATTGAAAATGGCCTTGCAATTAATTTAATGAATTGGGAATAAACTGAATTTGAAAATTTAAAATTTATAATAACTAATCAAATAAATTTGAAGATTGAAATGAGATTTGATGGAAATAGAATCAAGTTAAACTGAAAAGAAAAATTTATTTGCAAAATGGAAATGAGCTTAAGTATGAAATTTGAATAATTTGAAATAAAGTAATTTAAGTTTAAAATTAGTGGAAGCTTAGCTACGAATAAGGGTAAAAATCCATTAAATAAAAGCTTGGGTAAATTTAATTCGGGAAATGGTTATTAATATATAAGCATGGAATGGTTCGAGCTTAATAAAATGGTCTCAAATGAAATGAAGGCAAATATGGAATGAAACGTAAATAAATGGATCGTGGATAAAATTAAAAAGGAATTAAATTAAAATAGAATGTGTCGAGCTAAATAAAATGGTTGTGAATTTATTAAAATAGAAGGAATTAGATAATAAATTGAGTTGGAATCAATTTAAAATGGTTATAAGCTTAAGTAATTGTTATTTGCATGAATAACATCAAATTTGCACAGAAAATTAATCATTTTATCATAAACGAAAGTAGATGTATTAACAGAGGTGAACATAATTGATTTTTAAATCAATTAGAATAATATGGGTCTGTTTAGAATTAAAATGAATTGAATGTAAGCAAGTGGGTTGTAAACCATTCAAATTGAATGAAAATGGTAGATGAATAAATTGATAACAGTTGAATTAGTAATAAAACTGTATAAATTGCTTACGGAAAGTGTTTGGTGTGCATTGGTTTTAGAATTCATGTGTTTAACTATTGCAAATAAGTGAAATGTTGTTAAACTTCATATATATGGCACTTACATGTTTAAATTGAGTAAGTCCAAGTACCGGGAAGCCGTTTGGCTAGATTTTGGGCATGCTAACTGCGAAATAAATAATCCGCTTGCTTATAAATGCTAAATAAGGTACGCCTACGCAATAAAAATAGGAAATGTGAACTGTTTTTGTTTTTCCGACCGGGTGGGTCGATGTATATATATTTATATCTTTTGTCAAATTGCAAAAGCTCCTCCGTATAAATGAGACTCTGCCAAAAAAATTCGAAAATTTTGGGAGTTAGAAAATTTTTGGGAAATTTTTTTGTTAGCGAAAAAACGATTTCAAATTGGAAATTTAAATAAATTAGTGGATGAAACTAATTTAAAATAATGATATGAATCGGTTATAAATGGAAGATAAATTGAATTCATATGGAAATGGGAAAACTAATTTGAATAGAAGTAGATATGAAAACTTCTGTAAGGAAATGTATAAAATAATTTTAAAAGCTATGATTGGATAATATTGCTAAATAGGTTATGCAGGTATTATAAAGGGAAAGGAAAATTGGTTGATTTCAGAAGATAAATTTGAATTGCCCGACCAAATAGGTATGTGTTTAAATTTCTGTATGAAATTTGATTGGGTTTTTGACCTGGCCACTTAGCCTTTTCTTTTGGAATTTGGGAGCCGGTAGAGGCATTTTGTAGTTGTATCGAGCTAGCCACGCAAAGGAGACGCTGGCAAAAAAATTCGGAAATTTAGGGAGTTAGAAAATTTCTGAGGAATTTTGAAAATTTAAAATTTGGTTTTAAATTGAAATTTGAATGGTTGGGTGTATGATATTGATGGGAACCTAATGGGAGAAGTTTGGAAAGTTAGGAACAGTGGTAGGATGTTCTTAATAAAAAGATTGTTTTGGGAAATTGTTAGAAACTGTTTGGTTTTGGGAAAAAGGTAAACGGGTATTGGACCATTCTTCCTAACTAGTAATTTCGAAGACGAAATTCTTTTAAGGGGGGAGGAATGTGACGACCCGGAATTTTTGGATGTTTGAAATCGGAACATTTAATTGATTTTAAACATTTAAAAAGTTGATTTTTAACTTTAATTCAAGTATCACCATTTATTCGGTAATTTAATTATTAAATTAAATAATTTAAAGTTGGGTAAAGTGTTGAATCTTCAGTTTTAAGCTTGTTAAAAATAATCTGAAGGCTTGTAAATTTTATATTGATAGTTTTGAAGATAATAAAAGATTTTAAATTAAAATTGGAAGTGATTCGTTCGCTTTTAAAAATATATAGTTTAAAATTGAATTTAAAAAAAATAGCCTTCCGAGGCACAGTCTCGGAATTTGACGAAACCAGTCCCATTGGATCCGTAATATTGTATTATTATCGGATTTCAAATTTTGTTGTGTTTAGAGTTGTTGTGTGAGCATACGATATATAAACGCGCTGAAAATTAAATCGAAAATTCAATTTAAAACTGGGTTCAAAAGGCTATCTTCTCCATATGATCGAATTAGGACTCGAAACCTTGTCCATTGCGTCCGGAATAGGGGTTTAACATTATAAACGCCTAGCGACACGCCTTGATAGGAGGTCAGAATTTTAAGTTGCATTTATCGGGATGATTTGAATATAAAAATTAAGATATATATTATTTGCATATGTCTTATCAGACGAATTTTTTGTCAAACTATATTTTATCCTATTCTCATGCCTTCTAATTCCTTTCGTAATACACTTCTTCTTTCTTCTTTAAAAACGTAGCAAACAAATTTGGGGAAAATGATATGTTTATAACCTCGAGCTTCCCTTTCCTCTTCCCTCTTCTGTTCTTTAATTCATGAAATCCTCGTTCCCCTTTTGTGCTAAATAAAAAAAACCAAAAAAAAGGGGGATTTCGAAATCAAATCAAGGGAGGGGCAGATTCGATTTGAATTTAATCGCGAGCCCATCTTCTTGCTTTCCGAGTTCGAAGGCAAGTTTCGCGGTGGAAGTAGCGAGCTCAGCGCCTATGCATGGGTTTGGGTGGAATCGGAGGTCGGTGTAGTTCGCGTGAAGGTTAGGTGGCGCTTGGAATCCCGAACATTCGAAAGGTTATGGCCAGAATGATCGTGAGACGAGGGTAGAAGCAAGCGAGATTTGGGGATTTTTGTTTTCGTTCATCATTCGATCATCGGCAGTGCAAGCAAGGAGGGTTTGTGGGATTCGCGAGCTTGGAGTCAACGTCGACTGCGGCGATTGAGGTTTGGGCAAGTTCGTAAGGGGCAGTTGCATGCGTCAGGGAAGCACGGCGCAGGGTGAGCCATCGGCACTCGCGAGGATAGGACTGGCCGGAGTTGCATCAGTAGCAGGGTTGTGTGTTCTCGAACCTGTTGGCTTGGTAAGGCAATTATTTATTTTATGATCTAGGGAAAATAATTACAGAAGATAAATCAATTTCTGTTTTAGAAATTAATTAACAGTGAAATAAAGTTATATAAAAATAGATCTTTGGAATCTACAATTTTTTTTTTAAATATATACATATACATATGTAGTTTCAAAATGGAATAAATTAAAAATAAATAAATATACATACAAATTTTCTTGTTATTCTAAAATATTGTGGTATGGAGATTAACCTATTTTATTAAATTATTTTAGTTACTAAATGATTTTATTAAAGGAAATTTTTTAATTAAAGATTAAACCTTTAGCTAATAATATTCATCAACTGGAAATTTATTGTTCGATCGTTCAAATATTAATAAATTGTATAAATATTTATACAAGGTCAATAATCATGGAAGCAAATCGAGAATGAAGTGGATTTGCAAATTAAAAGGGGCAAAGGTGAGTTAATATCACTCATCTGGTTATATATTAAATTTAAATGGTTAAATTTAAATAATTGGTTGATTGATTATTTTGATTGGATGTGCAATATTATATATAGTAGTATATAATACATCTTGTAATGATTGATTTCCCGCATTATATAGTGGATGAGACCCTATGCGCCGCATAATAGCGGATGATTTTATATTAATTCCATATACCGTGAATTCCACCTCGAAGTGTAATTGGTATTTTATATTATGCTAACGTCTGTGGATGCAGGGAAACAGGTTTGAGCGATCCAACTGGATTCCTCAAAATTATTTATACTTTTTAATATTCTCTGTTATGAATATTCGATATTCTGTGATGAATATTATTGATAATTGGAACATTGAATGCTATGATTTACTTGAATATACTTAGGTGCACTGAGTTATCAAAATATATAGAATTGGATTTTTGAAAATAAAGGAAGAGCTTGTAAGTGAAATAATTATAGAGAATTTAAATAAATTAAGAATGAACTAGATAAGGATATTAGTGGTTTCAAAATTCTAATAAATAAATTCCATATATGAAAAGGGGATCTGAAATAAACAGGAAGATAACGAATTTTAAACTTCAGTGTTATTATTTAAAAGAATATTGCATTTATTTTGAATTTAAGATTTAAATTATTTAAAAGGATAAAGAAGAAATTTAGAACATCTGAAATTGGTATGTTTCAGTTTAAAATTTTAAAATCAAACGAAAGGAAAATAAAAATAAAGTCTATAAATTAATGGATTTTGAAAATGAATTGAGTAAGTAAAGGAATTTATTTCAAATGGAGTAAATTGAAAATCAATTTGGAAATTGATTTAAATATTTGGAATTTGAAATTTAAAGTTGAATGTGACTATGAAGTTTGTAAACTTGTTTAAAAAAGTAAAGCAATATATCAGTGGGTATTTGAAAGAATAAATTCACGGTGGAAATTTATTTAAGGAATGAGAAAATTTGTTTAAAAATAAATAGTGATATATTTTTAAAGATGGAAAGAGAAGAGTATTTCCCTGAGCCAAGTACGTTTCAAAGTAAATTTTTAAAGGTTTTAATGTCATTTTAAAAAGCATGTTTTAGAAAATTTATTACTTCTAAGCATTTAAATTCTAAAGTAAGTATTTTCTTTTAATCTATTATAGTAGTAATTATTTAAAAGTGACTTGGTATTTGTTTTTAAAGAGAAAATCTAGTTTTATATTTTATAAAGTATCCTCATTTAAATATTCCTAATATATATTTTTCATAAAGTATTGAAATAGTTTTCAATCTAAATGATAAAATATATCTTATAATAAAGTGTTTTAAATTATTTTCAAAATCTAAAGTTTTTGTGCTTGGTTGTTTTCAGTGGAAATAAATATTTGGAAATTTATCTTATGAGAAAAGTATGGTTTGAAACTGTTTTCAAAAACGGTTGACAATAGAAATATATCTTGTGAAGATATTTTGAAGTTAATAAATAATTAGGGAGATTATTTATTGTTGATGGATGTTTGTGAATGTTAATTGATAGCTAAATAACCGACTATCAATATTGGCCAAATGCGCTGATCGTTTCGAAGAGGCCGAGATTGAGATTAATTTCTCGAAAACCACTTCGATCCATTTTGTACGTTTTCGTGGAAAACGAGTTCAGAGTCGAAGATGGAGCAGTGAAGTGCAAGGGATAGTCGCTACTGATCCTGGGGATTTTTTTTCCAAAATGGATGTAGTAGGAGTAGTGCCTTCGGTTCCGTTCGAACCTGGGACGGACTTGTATGGATGAATGCTTTCAGAACATCGTCAGGTGGACGATGAGCATTATAAGTGAAACGTTCTAAAAGGTAGCGCTTAGACTCAAGCCTTATCAACCGGGAATGACTGAAAATCAGGGGTTATGCAGAAAGGCTTGGTGGGCAGCACCCATTTCCGGGTGAGGTCATCCCTGTTTAGATGTCCCTTTTATTTCGGCTTAGTGGTGCGGTTGCTGATCACAACCGTGGGGTGATCTTACTTGGGATTATCCAGTAAAGGATAGTCCGGGTCTTGTGTTGCAGGGGGTCAGAAGTGATCATCGGTATGCTGATCTAGAACAGGTACCGTGACAGGTTGTAACCCAGTGCCTAGTCATTAGTTGGAAATCCATTCTCCCTACGCGCCTTTTACGAGTTTTGTTTGTATTACCCACTTTGTGGCTAGTAGCTGGAATTTAATGAATGTAACAATTTCGGCTATTTTCGTAAGTATTTGTAAATAGACCTTATTATAATATCAGAGGATTTTAATAAAAAAGTGCTTTGGCTATCGTAAGGTAAAAATCCGGCATGTTTATTTGTGGTGTGGTCTTACGAGATGCTTTTGATTTTCAAAGGATTTTTGTAACTTTAATAATCAATTTGAGTGTGATTTCTCACGCTGGTATTCCGGACTGACTTGGGTGTTATTTAACTGTAATGCTTGGGTCAGACCGAGTGTTATAAAATACAGGATATGATGTTGTGGAGCTCAGGAGACGAGCTAAATGGCGATACGTACTTCCATACTTGATTTATATTCCACTGTGTATTCAGTCCTATGAGGGCAGGTTATGATTACTGTCCAATTGTGTGTTATGTGATTGATGTACTCTGATGATGTAATGTATAAACAGATATATTTATTTTTGTGTAAAGATCATTTATTATCTATTATATTTTATTCCGCTGTGAATGTTAGATTTTGATGTTGTTTTCTATTTTTCTTCTTCAACCTCTTCTTCTTTAACCCAAATGGTTCGTATTTCCGTTTATCTTGAGTTGATTGATGTAGAATAGTGTTGACTTAAGGGGTATGGATTTGCGGGTTGTTACAGATTTGCTCACTTCATGATCTTCTTCCTTAAAATAATCACTGCTTCATTTTAGGCTATGATTAGTCATTTATTTTACTACCACAAATTATGACTAATAATTTCTGAACCTTTAATTTTTTGGATAGTTAGTTTTTCTATAAATAATTTTTTTAAACTTATATATAACCATTTATACAAGCAAGAAAAACTATAAACACACAATTCATATTCTCTTCAAGAAACAAAATATAGTTATGCCTTCTGATAACTCTTATATTCCATCTCGACACCTACGATGGATAGCTCGGCTGATACGCCACAACGACTTCCTACACCTACACCAAAGCAGGAACCGACATATAGGTGGGCCTCATATCACACGGGATTGACCCCTGATAGCTAGAAGACCAAAAGATCTCTGTATGCTTCTCCTAACACAAAGGAAAAAATTGATGAAATTCATCACTATCAGTAACAACAGATAGATCTACAACGAGAACTATATTTTGAACAAAAAGTTACAGCACGACGGCTAAGCTTTTTGGAGCAAGTAGAGATGAAGTTTTGTACGTAAAGGAAGAAAGATATCCAGGAACCACTTCCAAAACCTTACAGTACTTTGGATCCCTCGTCTTCGTATCGTACTCCTTCGAACCCTTCACCAAGACGATTTTCTGCCTCCCCTAGAACTCACGAACGTGGAAATATATGGTCTCCGCTTAAACCATAGAAGGATAACAAGTCTGAAAATCATAAAACTCCATCGCCTTCTAAATAAATTATATTTGTTATTGTATGTTTCTATTTTTATCTGTTATTTCACACAAAGTAATATTTTTTATTTATAAAATAGAGAATCGAAAAATAAGCTAAACATCAAATTTTAGGCTATTTTTATAAAACTGCCTATTTCAGACATCTGGATATAGACCTCAGACGTCTAACACTCTGATATACGTCTAATTTTTAAGCATTTTGCATATGTCAGATGTCTGATATACCCTCCAGACGTTTGAAAATTTGCTCTGTCTCCTCGAAATAAAAATCAGAAAATTTTAGACGTCTAAAATTAGACCCAGACGTCTGAGTTAGTTCTCTGCCACAAATTTTTTTCAACTTTATCCTATTTCAGACGTCTGGTAAAACTCTCTGACTATCAAATTTTCTAAATTCGAATAAACCAGATATCTAATCCAACAACCAAATGTCTGAATTTATCTGCTGTACTCAATTTTAGGGCAAACCAGACGTCTGATTTGGGTTCAGACGTCTGAAATTCAATCGACTCTTTAAATTACCCCAGATAACATCATTTTTTTCTTTTATCTCAAAATTTTTAAAACCTCCAATCCTCCAGAGACGATTTTTTTTCAAAAACTTCATCTTTATGTAAATCAAATCACAATGCCTCCTCGAACTAAGAATCCCAAGATTTCCAAAAGAAAACAAGACCTACCAACATCATCTTCAAATCCTCAAGTGTGCTCGGATGATCAAATTGAAAGATGGATGAATAGAGCACCACATTCAATCAAGAGGTATAAAGATATACAAAAGAAAAAGCTTCACACATGTCCATTCTATAATCTACTTAAATTTCCAATGTATGATTTGGATGAAATGTGTGGGAATGCCGGGTTAGAAACCTCGATTTCATTCACTCCCAATGACATCCAAATCGATCAATTGGCGATATTTCTATTTTATGCGAATTTGGATAGCACTTCAATGTGGAACACTAATGATGAAGATAATTGGCTCTGGTCTAGCGTGTACGACAACATGATTAGATTAACTCCGGGCATAATAGGTAGAACCCTAGGATGCTCTGACATAGGGGAAGATTTTATACAACATTCCCAATATGCGCTTCAAGCCACGAAACAGTATTACTCATCTAATTTGGGAGGACGAAATGCCAAAATTGGCCTCCAAATATCTACGTCCAAAAGCTCGACCCCTAACTCGAATGATAATCAATACAATTATTCCACGTACGGAAAGCCACGAGAAAATAACTGAGTTAGAGCACAAAGCCCTATATGCTCTATTTAGTGGAACAAGGGTGAATTGGGCCAAATTCATCTTCGACGAGCTCAAGCATTTTTGGACTCGATCACGGCCATCAATTATTTACCCAACTTATATTATGAGACTTCTTCGTGCACATAACATTCCATCCTACCTACCGACCTTCGAACAAAACTCACCTAAATATGCTTCCACCAAATTTTTCTCCCTAATGCACCTACCTGAAATTCCCTCAGAATTTATCCTTTAAAGATTGGACGCACAATCGTCAATCTAGACTAGTTGAGCCTCCTCCTCAACCACACATTGAACCATCTCAAGAGAAGGAACGACATCAAGAAGCATCTCCACCTCCTCCTGCACTATTTGATTATCCAAGACAAGATAAGATTATGGAGACTCAAATGGATACGAATCCAAACGAAAGTGTTCGAGATATCACCCTTCGAAATCAACATATTATCTCAAAATCAAAAACTCTTGGCTAAGCGGATTGAAAATTTTGAAATATCATTTGCTACACGCCTAGCCACAATTGAAGAATCTCTTTCGACTGTCTTGACGGTTCTTAAAGAAGTACTACAACGGGTTCACGGTCCAACACCACCTTCTGAAGATTGGCCAACCCCAATACCTTCTCCTCCCTAAAACATTCCAAACTTTCTGAGGATGAACCTCACAAGCAAGTTTTGCCATCTCCTACAAAGGCTAGCACTTCTGAAAAAGAAGAAACAAAGGAAGATGATCAAGATAAAGCTTCTCCAAAAAAACATAGATTTTAGGTTTTTTGGGTATCAATTTTTGTAAAATCGACAAAATCTATGTATGCAATCACTTTTGAATTATTAATGAAATTTTCCTTTTTGTTTAACGATTGGTTATATTATAATTCTTTTTGATAATACCAAAGGGGGAGAAATATAAGTATAATTATAAAACATTAAACATGAGCATATATTCAGGGGGAGATTTATAATTTATATATAAGTACATTGAATAGTTGTCATCATCAAAAAGGGGGAGATTGTTAGGAAATCAATTCTATGGTTTCGATGACGACAACTATACAATGGAAATCGAATATGCATATATATTTCTATTCATAGGTAAGTGTTAGAGTAACATCACCAATGAGACAAGAACAAGACTCAAAGAAAATATCAAGAGGCTGCAAGTCAGTAGAATCAGAAGAGCAATGACATAGACACAAGAAAAGCAACATGCACAAGTTCAGACGTTTGGGTGCACTAGCCAGATGTCCAATTGAATCCTCTGGTTTGCAAATCAGACAGAATCAGATGCCTGGTTAATGTACTCAAACGTCTAAAAAGCTACCATATACAAAAAAAAAATAAGAGCCAGACGTTTGAAACATTTTCCAGACGTCTGATTTTGAACTCGGGTGTTAAAATTCAAAGTACAACTGTCACAATTGAAAAGACATGGTCGCTCCTCTTCACTGCAACTCTTCATCACCATCAGAAGTGACCATAGAACACCTATTAATGGATGCAACTACACAAGGAATCTCTCTACCACTATAAATAGCATCAAGAATCCAAGAGAAGATCTTACCTTACTTACTTATGTTCTTTACTCTTTTACTCTGATATATTCTTGATCTCTAGCAATCATATATTTGTATTTCACTCTTCCATATATACATAATTCTTCAATCAATATCCTATAGATATATATTGGAAGCATTTGTATTTAATAGTCAATATTCGAGTTATAGAACACACACTTGACAAGAACAAGCTTTTGTAACCAAGCCTACTCCTCCGGGCGAAGTGAGGGTGTTTGATAGTCAAATTCCGAAGAGGAGCTTCGGGACTGGACGTAGGATGGGAGGTCCGAACCAGTATAAAATCCTGGTGTGATTATTTCCATTTACTTTGCTATTATCATCTACTTAGTTTATATTAGATGCAAGTTAGTCGTTTATACTTGCACATATATACACTACATGATCCATCATATAGACTTTCATAGCTATGCAAGAAGAACTAAAACAATTTGAACGTAATGATGTTTGGGACTTAATTCCTAGACCAAGTAATCAAGCGGTTATCAGAACAAAATGGGTTTATAAAATAAAGCCGATGTGCAAGGAAATATTATTAGAAATAATGCTAGGCTAGTTGCTCAAGGTTATAATCAAGAAGAAGGAATAGACTATGATGAAACATTTGCACCCGTAGCTCGTCCAGAAGCCATATGTATTTTATTAGCATATGCATGTTTTAATAATTTTAAACTTTATCAAATGGATGTAAAAAGTGCTTTCTTAAATGTTTATATAAAAGAAAATGTACATGTAGAACAATCTCCTTTGTTCACACATGAAAAATATCCAAATAATGTTTATGAATTAAAAAGGCTTTATACGGTTTAAAACAGGCACCACGTGCTTGGTATGACCATCTTAAAAATTATTTAATTAATTCTGGTTTTAAAATTGGTAAAGTAGATCAAAAATTATTTATAAAACAAGATAAAAAATGATATTTTAATAATTCAAATTTAGGTAGATGACATTATTTTTGTTTCCACGAATGAAAAATTATGTTAAGGATTTTTGAAAATTATGATAAAAGAATTTGAAATGTCCCACATAGGAGAACTTTCATATTTTCTTGGTCTACAAATTAAACAATTAAATAAATGGAATTATTATTAATCAGGAAAAAATTGTAATAATCTCATAAAATGATTTAGTATAGAAAATACTTCTGCTAAACCTACTTCTACGAGTACTACATTACATCTCGATAGAGATGGAAATGGAAAAAGTGTTGACCAAAAACTATATTGTAGTATGATTGGTTCTTTATTATATTTAACTGCTAGTAGACCAGACATAATGATGAGTGTCTTCTTGTGGGCACAATTTCAAGCAAATCCTAAAGAATCACATTTGCGGGCAGTGAAGCAAATTTTGAGATACTTAAGCAAAACTAAAAACTACAGCCCTTTCATCCAAAAGAATGTCCTCTTGAGTTAGTATCATATAGTAATGCTGATTTTGGAGGATGTCGAACGGATCGGAAGAGTACTAGTGGTATTTTTCATTTTATTGGACAATCTTTAGTATCTTGGTTTAGTAAGAAACAAAATTATGTTTCACTTTTGACGTATAAAGCAGAATATATCTCTGTTGCTTTGGCATGCGCTCAGGTAATTTACATGCAGCAAACACTACAAGATTTTGGAGCAAATCTGTCAAATTCAACAATTTACTATGATAATATAAGTGCAATAAATTTATCAAAAAATCCAATAAACCATTCTAAAACTAAACAATAGATAAAAGACATCATTTTCTCTAAGATAAGAATTTGTTTCTTCAGAAAATCAGATAGCTGACATATTTACAAAACCTTTAAACGAAAATATATTTATAAAATTACGTCGAGAATTGGGTATCATATCTTCACATGATTTATAAATTAAAAAAAATTAAGAAATTTTTTTTTTTAAATAGTTGCTGCTGGCACTCGAACTCAGGTTTCTGGTAGGGGTAGTTATATGTTTTTCCATCGTGCTATAGTATTTCTTATTATACCAACTAATATCTTCCACAAAACACATATACGGTTCTTATTTCTTAACATTTTCTACCTCATTTTTTTCTTAGCTATAATTGTTCAATTATTTTGCTCCTCCAGTTTCTTTCACCTAAAATAGTACATGCTCCTATATATAAAGGCTTTATTTCAATCCTTTTCCACACCAATCCTCCCAAAACAATTTAACTTAGCTCAATTATTTTAAAATTCTTGTTTACAAACTCCAACATGTCTTCACAACAAGACTCCAATCAATCATCTATTATTTTCAGCACACCCTCCTCTAAACCGTCAAAGCACTCCAATAACTTCACTCCAGTTTATATTCCAGTTAAAATCACATCATCACCTACATAGCATACTGGATATACTCCTTAAGGAAAACGAAGTAAATGTATTTTACGTTTTGGTTCTCCATCAATAAAGGAGAAAATTGACGATATTCATCACTACTAGAGATAGGCGCTGGAACTGCAACGTGAATTGTAATATGAACAGAAAGTGAACGCTAAACCTTTAAGATTTCTGGAACAAGTCACGCTAAAGCTTTGTGGGCCTTCATCGAAACAGTGCATACATCTACCATCGCCGCAACGTTCTCAAGCTCCATCAAATTCTTGGGATCGAAGCCCATAACGTTCTTAGGCATCTCCGAACTCCCGAGAACCCAGTAATGTTTATTCTCCAGTCCAATCATTACAAGAAATAATGAGGGTTGAACCGCACTCTGATGATTCATCCTCCTTTAGAAACTAGTATTTTATGTATATTGTTTAGAAATAAATGTTGTGTTTTTGTATGATTTATATGTTTTAAAATAAAAATTTTAATATATAATAATTATAAAATTAACAAGTTTTAATGTTATTTTGTCTTTATAAGAAAATCTTTAAGTATATAGGTTGAAAAGGCATATAAGCATAGATTCAGACGACTTATTCGACCGTCTCAGTCGACTGAAACTACCGTGCAAAATTTTGTTTATAAGGTAATCAGTCGACTGCGTTAGATTTTTCAGTCGACTGAATTAGTACTTTTCTAGGCTATTTAATGCGGAAAAATTTCTCTACACAATATTCGGCTGAATTTTAATTTCAGTCGAATTTTTAAGCACTTGAAAATTTTCCATATTTCAATCGATTGATCCTCTACATTAAGTAGACTGAATTAAGCAATTTTTAGGCAAAAACTTTCGGGATAAAAACCTGTATATTTCAGTCGACTGCCTCTAATCATTCATTCGACCGAATTGTTATTTTCTAGTTTTTTAAAATAAATTTGCACAATTCCCAGCTCACCTTTTCACCCACCCTATATATTCATCTCCTCCATTCCAAAACCCTACCTGATTTCTGCAAGCAAACCCTAGCCCCCATTATCATCAATCCAATTTTCTCCTACCTCAAATCAATTCAATTCAAATGGCACCTAAAACAAAAAGAGCTCGACATTCATCGGCTGGACCATCCAAAAGCTAAAATCGATCATGGCTTCACGATGAAACTACCGTCACCCGTTTCAATGCCATGAGATGCTCCCGAATCTTCGTTGGTTCTTTCTTTAATTATCCGGACTTCAATATTTACTCCATTAGAGAAAAGGTGGAAACAAGCGGTCTTGAAAGCTTGATTAGTTTTGCGGCCAACAACATCAAAATCTAGCCTCTCCTCTTTAAACTCTTCTTCGCCAATATGAACTTGGATCAACAAAATCCAAGAAACAAGGACGATTACATTTGGGCACTAGTTTGCGGCGTCTGTATGTACCTTCCTCTCCAACATATTGGTCATATTCTCCATTGCCCTTCCGAAGGAGTTAATATCAACGAAGTTGAAGTTGACATGGGCAACCGCGATGAGGTCTCTCATTGTTTCCTCTCCGACGATATGACCATTCTCAAATCCGTCGCCTTACGACCAAAGGCGCACATCCTTCAATGTGCTCTCATCCACGCCATTTAACCTGGTACTGCAAGCTATGAGAAAGTTTATAAGTGCGACTTCCAAGCCCTCTATGCCATCTACTCCTCTCAACACATCAACTGGGCCAAAGTAATTCTTGATGAATTTCTCACGGTCAACCACAAAAGGAGCTACAAAATCATCTTCGCCTACATTATGTGGATTCTCATGAACTTCGATGTCATAATCCCCTATGCCTGTTTCATTACCATCGGTGAGCTAAACACTAAGACGTTAAGTCTTACAGGCTTGCCAAAACGCCAATCGCCTCAACAAATCATTAGCTTCCAAAAATGGGCGGGTAATCGCGCAAGGGATTCCGCAACCCCATGAGGCACATATCAGCTCCTCCTCCTCTCATCCTTCCCGCCTAATCGAGGAAGAAGAAGACGACGAGATTCAAGAGCTTCATGGTGATTTTCCTCCAAAAAAAGGTTAATCACGCTCTCAAGAAATCAAAGTAGGCTAAATCGACGATTGGTCAACGTTGAGAAAACCGTCGTCAAGACCAATAAGAAGCTCAACTCCATAAAGGGCTTCTTAAATAAAATTTGGGAGAAAATTTCTTGTACCTACACTACTTCCACTAGTATTGCCGAAATCCCCCCGCTCCTTTCTCTTGGACAACATCCGAGGAGGTAGAAGAGGAAGTGGTAGCATCCGATAGCGAGGAAGTTTAATCCCTTTTTATTTTATCTTATGCTTATGTATTTTTTGTTTTTGTTCTTCGTTATGTTGTATCCATGAACAATTATTGTTGATCTTGTTTGTTGAATAAATGTTGTTTTCTTGATAATTAAAATGTTGCTCTATTTTATTTATTGTTTTTTCAATGCAAGTTTATCTATGTTATTATTTCACTTGTTCATAACATATTTGACATGTTACTCAATTCTTATTCCTTTTTGTCAATGATAAAGGGGGAGAAGTATGAGAAGTTTAGGTAGAGCATTTATTCAGGGGGAGTTTTAATTACTTTTTATAAAAAAATTACAAACTTACATAGTTGTCGTCATCAAATATGGGAAGAATGTTAGAACCTTGTATTTTGATGATTTGATCATGACAACTATATAAGTGTATACTATATGAACTAACCAAATTTGCAGTAGGAGATACTATTCTACTCGACGATAGATCGAAGACAAGGATTTCAAGGAGAAAGTTTCAAATTTTATAATTTGTTTGTCCATAGTATAGTTGGTAGTTAATCAACGTTAGAATCTCTCCTAGGTGGTATATGCATGCACACATAGCTTAAATTAAAATAAAAATCGTATGCACACATTAGAAATTGTTTATATTAAGTATATAAACAAAAAGATCTTAGAAAGAAGTTAATATGGCAGAAAACACTAGTTTCAGTTGACTGAATAGGTGTTGTCAACCGACTGAAACATGCACAGGTGCACAAGTGCATTTGAATGTTCAATCGACCGAACTACCCCATTCAGTCGACTGAACCATGTATCTTTTCACAATAAAATTTTAAATTTGAATATTTAAAATATCCAGAAGACTGAAATTCTTTCCTCGGTCGGCTAAATATTCATAATGCTATTTTTATGGACGGTCACCACTTTTTCATGAACAGAAACAACCCTTGATTCAAGATTGTTTCTGTATCTTTTGACCGTAACTTTTCATGAACGATTGCATCGTTTTAAACTCTATATATAGTCCTAAATTCAGTTGTTTTCAACAGTTTAATTCCCTGATTCTATTCTAATATTCTTGCTATCTAAATTCTGCCATTTTCTTTCATAAACATACTCTAATCACTCGCATATTCGAGCACAATTTATCTATGACTAAAATAACTTTCAATCTTCATGATTTGCACTATATACCACAAAGGAGAAGATTATAGGAAGGGTGTACTCAAAATACTTATCCATGCTATCTACAGAGCACAGTCAGTCAAGAAAACTTTCTGTATTGTTGAAGTCCTATTTGGTTGCTTGGGCGGTAAAAGTCCTATTCAGTTGTCTAGGCGGTAAAAGTCTTGTTCGATTACTCAAACAGTGTAATACCTATTCCTCCAGGTTAAGAGATGGTTGATAGTTAAATTCTAGAAGGAGTATGTGATTGGACGTAGAACAGGAGTTCGAACCAGTACAAAAATCCATAGTGTCATTTACTTCACTGTTTACTTTTTACTTTTTATATTCATATTCCGCACTAGTAGATAACTTAAATTATATTCCATATTATGATCCATAGTAGCACCTTCAAGTGCTACCTATATGTATATGCAAACTATATACATTATAGTATATTCAAACATATGTATATACCAATGCATTTATATTCGTCATAATAACGTGAATTTTTCACGTGTATATGTAAGTATAATATATATGCATATACAATAGATATAAATCCATATGTACATTGTATACACATGTTCATTCATTATTGTAATATCATATTAGTGTATGAATATATACTAGATATATTATATGTGTGTGGCATGCGTGTATTAATTTTTTTTATTGTTATGATTAATCAAATAAATATGAAATATTTTATAATAAATAAAAGTTATATTAGACCTAATGTTAGTTAGTAGACTTTATTGTCCCGTTAAGATCTAAATAGGGATTTTTTTTGAATTTACCCATTTCACCCACTGCGTAATAAACCGAGTCCAATAATAACATTAGAGCAATGTTGGTTAAGGCATTCACCTGGTATATTGGATGTGCTAGGTTTCATCCCTCTAACTAGCATAATAAGAGCTTCTTATATTGTGTTCTATGATAAAATAATGCCTCTTATCTCTACAGGTCCGGTGATGGTTGTTCTAGTCGAAAGGCTTCATGTAAACCTCGTTTGCTAAATACCTAGTAGGGTCACATCTGGGGAGATTGGGTAAGACTAACAATGGTATCAAAGCTTGTTTGTTCTGTGCATTCTAACTAGTCAGCACTAAGGGACAATCAATAAATTTTTCTATCTAATGGGTGTCAAGAATAGCAGTGCCTACGCTTGAGGTTGCATAAAAGGCATCGTCCTCACCTTGGCTACTACTCTCGTTTAATGGGTGGAGTAAATCCGAAAGGTTTACCCAAACCAACCCTTTGATAAATTAAACTAAATAAGTTTTTAAATTTTATTAAATATTTATTTAAAATATTTGAATAAATGATAAATTAATATTATAGTCAAATTATACATGTATGTATATTAAACTATACAGGTTATAGTTGATATTCTTCTTAAATAGTTTAAACTAAATAAAGTAAAAATTTTAAAATTTTAAATAAAATTTAATTAAATTCGTTGATTAAATTAAGAATTGAAATTAATTAAATATGATTTAATTAATTAAATATGATTTAATTAATCAAATCCGTATAAATATTATTTAAGTTAATCAAATTACAATAGTTTTAAATAAATTGAACTTATATAACTATATGTATGAATAAAATTTAGGTGGAACTAAATTAAACCAAAATAGATTTTTGGAATTTATACATACTTACAATAAGTATACCGTGTGTTGTTCAATTTTCTCACAAGCAGTTAACAGGCTGATTAGGGAAGTCTAGCACAACCAGTGTTACCCCACCTATTCTACGACCAGGCCTCATAGTGTGATGACCCGCCCTTCTACTACCAGAAAGACTTATTATCATTAAGAAAGAAAGGGATAGAAATAGAAAAGAAAGAGAAAGAAAGAACAACAACATCAGAATCTCACAGCGGAACGGAACAAAATATAATATATCACATAAATATTACAAAGTTTTTACATATATCAGAGTATACAATGTCAATACGTATGTCAATCATACATACACCTATCACTATATACATCACAGATACAGTACACATCAACTAACAAAGCGGAACTACATAAATAGCTATATACGTCTAGAAACTCCTGCTCCAAGCTCCTCCAGAAATCAAAGTCCAAAACCTATCATTGGCTACTCATAAAAATTTGAGTACCCAAGAGTTTATGAAAAACAAAATATAAACTCTGGGTCAGACATGGGTCTGGTATGAGTAAACGGTTTAAAATTGTTTAACTTTGAAAAACATTTGAAAATAAAGGTATCACGTAAGACTCCCCACAAATAAATACGGGTAAGTTTTTACCTTACGCTAACCAAAACATTTCATTGGAAATCCGGTGATATTATAATAGTGTCTAGGGTTTTCAAGTAAATAGAAAATAGCCGAAATCGTTACATCTATTAAATTCCAGCTACTAGCCACAAAAGTGGGTAATACAAATCAAAACCGTAGGGTCTCGTAGGGAAAATGGATTTCCAACAATGGCAGGGCTACTGGGTTACCGCCCGTCACAGTATGGGGCCTAGATCACCGTACCGAGGATCACTCCCGATCCCCTACAACACAAGACCGGAACCATTCCTTACTGAACAGTCCCGAACAAGATAAACCCCGCGGTTGTAGCTAGCAACCGCCCACACAGCCGAAATAAAAAGGGACATCTAGACAGGGGAAATATCTTGTCCCGCATGGGCATGACCCACCTAACCTTGCTGCATCTCCCCTGTTTTAGCCATTCCCGACTGATGAGGCTTGAGGCTGCGATTACCTTTATAGAACATATTTCTTAGAATGCTCATCGTTCGCCTGACGACGTGCTGAAAGCATTCAATCCATAAAAGTTCGTTCCGGGTTCGAACGAAACTGAAGGCATTATCTCGTTACACTCGTTTTGGAATCACCCTCAGAGTTAACGACGATAACTCTTGCATTCTGAATACACCATCTCGATCTCCATTCCAGGATTCACGACCTAACGTTTAAATTGGATCGATGTGGTTTTCGGAGAATCAAAACTGATTCTTCCAATCCTGGTTTCATCGAATCCAAACGCCATTTTAAGGTCCAAGTTGTCTATTAACTTAAACAGTTTAAATAATTTAAATTAAACAATTGAATTAACATAGCATTTATCACAAATAAATAACATCAAATAAATCATATAGCAATTTAACACAGATAAATTATACACAATCATAGATTTAACATAACATATCACAGAGCATCACAGAATATCATCAAATAAATATCACAAGCAGATATTCTACTCAACAATCCATAAGCAATTACCCTTAAATCTTATTTGTAATTAATTCAATTTTAGAATTAATTACCTGAGAGTCAATTACTTAACTCTATTTAATTAATCATTAATTAACAATTAATTACTTATTTCATTTCAAATTGTTGAATTAATGTTTTCTCAATTAATTATTAAATCTTAATTACATAATTATTTAATTTCACACTATCATTTACTTAATTACTCCTTAACCCAGTTATTTACTTTAATTAATCATTTAATAACAGTCTTAATTATTAATCAAACTTAATTAACCATTTAATTTCTGCTAATTACTTACTTAACCATTTATTTATTCTTAATTAATTTACTCGATTAATTAGCTATTCATCATTCATAAATTGACTTTAAGTAATTAATTCCAAATTTACCCCTTTTCTTAATTATTTACTCGATCTCTGATTATAAAGTGATTACTCCCAATCACGTCCCAAAAATAATTAATCTATCGCTAATTACGATTTAAAAGTAATTATTCTTAATTTCTTTCTAACAATTTATTTATCTTTTATGTTCAACTAAATTAAACATGAAAAAGTCTTCTTTTAAATTTTGATAATCAATTATAGTATTTACTACAACTTCAATTATTAGCTAACCTAATACTTAATTTAAATTAATTCCATAATTAAAATAACAGTTAAGAATTAGAATCATTGTAAACATTAATTTCATAATTAAACTAGTATTAAATCCTATCTTGATCTTTGTTAAACATTTCCACCTATTTATTTTATTAAACAGCAGATCAAAATCAACTGACCCGAGTCCTTCCCACTAACACCCGAGACCTTCTCTGCTCTTACCCGAGAATTACTTTGAGTTTCCCACGCAAGCTTCCCGAGACTTCCCTGAACAACTTCTTCCTCTTCCCTTTTTTTTCTTCAGTATTGTTAAACTTTAAACCAAAATACAATAACTCACATGAGCGCAGTACTAAACTCAACCAGAAGCTAATCAGCAAGCAAACCGAGTATTGACTCGCGACAAGAATTCGATCATGGCCTTCGTGTCGTATACGTGCACGGCGGCACGATTCGCCTCCGGCGAGCAACGACAACGTCAACAAGTCGTAAAACATCACCAAGCTCGTAATCCAAACTCAAGCCGCACCTAAAAATTCGAATTCAAAATTTCACTGTTCACCTAAAAAAAACACGGCAACAAGCACTCGGAAAATCGCCTTGCCACCACCGCAGGGATCATCGGCATCGCCCATACTTCGTCCACGCCTTAACGACACGACCATCTTCCCTCTCCCACACTCTCGCGCAGCTCGATCACGTTACAGAGAAGAACAAAACACCCAATAAAAGCCCTAATAAAGTCTTGTATTCGAATTTCAATCAACAGAAAAATTAATTCATATTTTTCCCGTGTTCATGGAGGTATAATCTTGCTTTAATCCAAGTTTCATTAATTCAAATTACATCAATCGCTTGGAATAAGCAGAAAATGTAAATTTACTTTAATCCCAAACTGCTCTTTGAATATAAATTTTTAAATTTTGATCTTTGTCTTTAAAATCCCACATTGGAATGTTTATTCAGGATTTGAATCCAAACTAACAAATTTAATAATTCGAATTTCCACCTTGATCTTCTCTTTACTGTAAATTTAATATGCAGTGTTTTAACTACATTGTCCACCTTCGAACATTTCTTCCAGGCCATGATTCTAGTTTAAACCAATTTAATTAACTTAATTTCTCAAGTTTAAATATTCATATGAAGATGTAATTAAACTATTCTTTGCATTACTGTATACAGTAACTTGAAATGTTAAAGAACACATAGAGCTTCAAGTAGACAACCAACATCACAGAATATACAGCAACATGAAAGTTGATAACTAATTATCAAACTTAAACTTCAATATTGTATGTTTACTCACTTGTCATAATTCCTGTAAACAAAAACATTGTTGTAGATTATTTGAAACTTGAAACTGTCCTGAGATTTACTGTCTTTAGCTCTTTTCTGTTCCTCTTTCTTCTTTTTGTTTTCAGGTTTACTAATATATTTCACTGAACGAACTAAAGATGTATGTATATATATACAAAAGAAACAGTAGGTGAATGAAAGGAGGTGCTTTCTGGTGTAGCTATTATTTGTTCCGATATGGGCAGACTTTAATTACTGCAAAGAAAAGATTTGTAGTATTTGTTTTGAACAAAAGAGTGGTTGAGTTGATGATAATTAATGCTTTGCTTCATAATATGTTTGCATAATTATTTACATGTTTATACTGTAAAGATATTTGTATGAAGATTATACTATCTTGCAGGTCAAAGTTTAGCTTGTTTATGAAGACATTCAATTTGAATAGTTAACACCCTTATGATTGTTTGCTGTAGAGATATTTTGTATATAAACATGTTTGTTTATTATGTACTTCCAGTTTGAATCATGTACAGGCTATAATCTTGGTTTACTGTCTATAAAAATGTTTATTTGTTGACTATCACTTTGCAGGCTATCATGGGGTGCATATGAAGATTTGTTTACATATATATTTGTCTTATTATTATTTTATTTTATATTTTTTTCAGTTTGACTTTGGTCTTGCATGAAGATACTTATATACATTTATTTATATCCTTATTTTAGCTACCAATTATTAGATCACATATATGTGTTTGACTTATAATAATATTTATATTTATTTTGAACATTATCATCTATTTATATTTTATATTTTTATATTTTTAAACTTTGATCTTATTTTAAACACTATCATCCATATGTATTTATTTCTCAAATGTTAACAATGTAAAATATTTTAATTTAATTATATAAGGTAAATTGTATCAAGATATTGTTAAGAATCTTTTATTTTAGAATTTTCAAACATTATTATCTATATGTTATCATTTTATACTAAATAGAAATAAAGTAAAGTATTTTAATTAATTATATAAGATAGATTTTTATTATGAATATTATTGAGATACTTATTTCAAATTTCCAAATCAATCTCCTTTTAAAAATACAGTTTATATAAATAAATGGCAATATTTCCAAATCATATCCATTTTAAGATGATCAAGCTACTTTTATTTAATTAATTTAAATATATATTAAAATAAACAGGACCAAAAATCTAGGGTCGTTACATTCCTCCCCCTTAAAAGAATTTCGTCCCCGAAATTTAAAACAAAGATAATTTAAAAGCTGTTATACGAACCATTCAACATGCATATCATTCACACATTAGCAAACAATCAAACAGTCTATCCTAACAAACAACACTAGCTATTTGAACACAAGTTCGGATAAGTTTCCCTAAAATTATCAAGAGTTTGTCTCTCGATGATCAACAATCCGAACCGGCTTCCTGACCATAGTCAAGTTTGATTTGACTTCCAAAATTCCTGAACTACTGATTTAACAACTAATGGTGAATCATGAACAAATTTCCTTAGATGAGATATATGGAATACACAATAAATTCCAGATATCCACTCTGGCAATCCAATATTGAAATCTACAGTATTAACTCTTTTCAAATTTTATTGACCTCTTTACAGAATTTCAATATCTATTCAATCAAGCCCGTACAATGTACATATATCATTCGTACGCAATATCACTTCCGATCGCTCGCTCAATTACACAATTTCACTTCCAAACTAGTATCGTCCCTCCCGACTTTCTAGTGCGGACTCAGAACTGGTTTCTTGATCAGAAACTGTCCTTCTCCTTGCATAGTCACAACTATGATAGAGAATTTTCAGAATCAATAAAAATCTAAATCCATGGTTCGTCGTCGAAAATCGAGTGAAAAATCCTAACTCGGATCGATATAACTATCTCGAAATTCTGTGCTCGAATCTGGATCAAATTGCTATGTGAATAAAATAATATACGTACATCCTACGTATTTATCCATTGATTGTTAACTATATCAATTTTCTTTTATTCACATTATTCTGATTTCTATCCACCTAGAATAATTTCCTCAATATCAAATTTACTTAAGAATTTCACTCTTCATTTCTTAAGTTTAATATGAGCATTACATATCTCTCACATCATTACTCTACCACCTTAACCTTTATATCTTCTTATATCTTTTTATTTCCAATTTGAATTTCTAATTCCATGTGAATTCAAATTTTCTTCAACTCTGAATATTTAATTTTATTGACTATCTTTCATTTATAACTGCTTCCTATTTTATTTTTAAATTAGTTTCATCCACTAATTTACCTTAAATTTTCAATTTGAAATTGTTTTGTTGCTAAAGTTTTAATTTCTTTTGTTTAGCATTACATATTTTCATAAGCCCATATGTAAGGTTTCAACACTTAGTACAATTACTTCCATCCACTTCTCAAATCATTCCTTTCAATTAAAGTGATTTACAACTTACTTGCTTATATATAATCCATTTAAGCAAAGCAAACTCATATTCAAAATCATCCTATTTCGCTTCTAATAATTCATAAAATTTATCTAATTTCATTTACTTCAAAATAATTCATTTCTATATGTAGTTTGACAAAAACTATTGTGAATAAATAATTACTTAAGCTTTATAACAATTTTAAATTGATTCCAACTCAATTTACACTCATCCCATCCCAATTAATTTATTCACAATCTCTATAATGCATTTTCTTTTATTTCAAAAGTTTGATTCCAAACCATTTCATTAAACTTGACAACCAGTATTTTAAATAATCATCTCACAATTTATTTAAGTCATTTATTTCCTTCAAACTGTTCCACCCAACAACTTAAGTTTATTCTATTCCACCAATTTCCATGTAAATCTTTTGATTTGATTTTCTTTTAATCAAATCCTAACTATTTACTAATTTATTCGATTAGTTTATTCTTTTATCCATTCTTAAATTTACATGAATAATTTATTATTGAGTTTATAATAAAGTCATTTAATTGATGCTTGAATTAGATTCGTTTACACTCACACCAATTCTGTTTTAATTCAATTCAATATTTACTTATTTACATAAGAATTTTATTCTATTCAATATATTTAGAACTCGATTGAATTCATTTAAATTCAGTTTTATTCCAACTCAACTTCAGTTAAATTTAGTTACTTACCATTCTTTAAATTTATTTCTCAATATATGAGCTCAAAACTTATTTGTTTACTTAAAAGCTTATATTACTCATTTGGGTTATTTCATCTTGTAACCACAATTTCAGATTATACATAACACTTACTGTCTTAAGTTATAAATTTCCACCTCACAATTACAATCATTTTACCTTCAAATTTTATATCCAGTTAAGTTCATTTTGAACTTCAATTCCATTTAACTTATCTCAGGTTAAACTCAAGTACATTTTCTTCACTTTTATTACCTTAAATTAAATTTTTAACTCCTGGATTGAAATTCCCAATTTCATCTTATTAATATCAACTTAACTTTATAAGTTCAACAGTTAATTCATTTAAACTTTCACATTATTTAAATACAATTTCTTAGAATTCAATTTGCCCGGTTTTCATTCCCAAAACCATTTTGAAATGATAACTACTCATACCCACTTGGTGTCAAATCAAATTTTCAAATTCCAAACACTTGTTTTCACCAAAACGAATTTTCTCTTTTTGAAAATTTCTAAAACAACTTGTATACCCAACAAGCCCAAACAATTATCATAACCAACTAACCTGGTAGCAATCCATCACTTTAGAAACTCGAAAATGAATACTGATGACGTGGCCATCATCATAAGGATTATTTTCTAGCGACTGAAGTGAGTTCAGTGCTTCCTTACCTTCACAATTTCTACCCAGAACAATTTCCGTTCAACAATATTTTCCAAAACAATACTCCATTATTGCCTTCAAATCTTTGGAAAAACATTTTAAACATTCCCAAGATTTTTTTTTTAAATTCCCAAATCCTTGGTTTAAATTTAAACACCTTTCAAATTTCCGGGACTTAAATTCTAGTTTAGTCAAGTTTTAGTTATATTCCTTTTATTAGATAATTTTATTTGGTTATAAACCATTCCAATCTTAAATTGTAGTATTAATAACCAATCATCCAAACATCTATAATGATTTCAGAAAAATATTTCTTTTATATCAAAATATAATTTTGGGTAAAATTATTTCATTTATCCTACTTTAAAAACAATACTACGTCGGTCTACCTTGTTTAAGAGTTTAGAAATTCCTACCAATGAAATGGCGTCCCACACATCGACCAGAATCCATAAACACTCAACAGATAAATCAACACAATATAAAAACAATTTTATATTCACTAACAAATACGCGCTCATATCTATTAATATACTCAAACTCATTTTAGAGTTTTACAAACTCTATTCCATGAGTAATTCTTACCAGAGCCAAGGTTATTACCAACCTATGCTCTGATACCAACTATGACGACCCGCCCTTCTACTAGCAGAAAGACGTATCATCATTAAGAAAGAAAGGGATAGAAATAGAAAAGAAAGAGAAAGAAAGAACAACAACATCAGAATCTCACAGCGGAACGAAACAAAATATAATATATCACATAAATATTACAAAGTTTTTACATATATCAGAGTTATACAATGTCAATACATATGTCAATCATACATACACCTATCATTATATACATCAGAGATACAGTACACATCAACTAACACAGCGGAACTACATAAATAGCTATATACGTCTGGAAACTCCTGCTCCAAGCTCCTCCAGAAATCAAAGTCCAAAACCTATCACTTGGCTACTCATAAAAATTTGAGTATCCAAGAGTTTATGAAAACAAAATATAAACTCCGGGTCAGACATGGGTCTGGTATGAGTAAACGGTTTATAGTTGTTTAACTTTGAAAAACATTTGAAAATAAAGGTATCACGTAAGACTCCCCACAAATAAATATGGGTAAGTTTTACCTTACGCTAACCAAAACATTTCATAGGAAATCCAGTGATATTATAATGTGTCTAGGGTTTTCAAGCAAATAGAAAATAGCCGAAATTGTTACATCTATTAAATTCCAGCTACTAGCCACAAAAGTGGGTAATACAAATCAAAACTGTAGGGTCTCGTAGGGAAAATGGATTTCCAACAATGGCAGGGCTACTGTGGTACCGCCCGTCACAGTACGGGGCCTAGATCACCGTACCGAGGATCACTCCCGACCCCCTACAACACAAGGCCGGAACCATTCCATACTGAACAGTCCCGAACAAGATAAACCCCGCGGTTGTAGCTAGCAACCGCCAACACAGTCGAAATAAAAAGGGACATCTAGACAGGGGAAATATCTTGTCCTGCTTGGGCATGACCCACCTAACCTTGCTGCATCTCCCCTGTTTTAGCCATTCCCGGTTGATGAGGCTTGAGGCTGCGATTACCTTTATAGAACATATTTCTTAGAATGCTCATCGTCCGCCTGACGACGTGCTGAAAGCATTCAATCCATACAAGTTTGTTCCGGGTTCGAACGAAACCGAAGGCATTATCTCGTTACACTCGTTTTGGAATCACCCTCAGAGTTAACGACGATAACCCTTGCATTCTGAATACACCATCTCGATCTTCATTCCAGGATTCACGACCTAACGTTTAAATTGGATCGATGTGGTTTTCAGAGAATCAAAATTGATTCTTCCGATCCCGGTCTCATCGAATCCAAACGCCATTTTAAGGGCCAAGTTGTCTAATTAACTTAAACAGTTTAAATAATTTAAATTAAACAATTGAATTAACATAGAAATTATCACAGATAAATAACATCAAATAAATCATATAGCAATTTAACATAGATAAATTATACAAAATCATAGATATAACATAACATATCACAGAACATCACAGAATATCATCAAATAAATATCACAAGAAGATATTCTACTCAACAATCCATAAGCAATTACCCTTAAATCTTATTTGTAATTAATTCAATTTTAGAATTAATTACCTGAGAGTAAATTACTTAACTCTATTTAATTAATCATTAATTAACAATTAATTACTTATTTCATTTCAAATTGTTCAATTAATGTTTTCTCAATTAATCATTAAATCTTAATTATTTAATTTCACACTATCATTTACTTAATTACTCCTTAATCCAGTTATTTACTTTAATTAATCATTTAATTAACAGTCTTAAATATTAATCAAACTTAATTAACCATTTAATTTCTGCTAATTACTTACTTAACCATTTATTTATTCTTAATTAATTTACTCGATTAATTAGCTATTAATCATTCATAAATTGACTTTAAGTAATTAATTCCAAATTTACCCCTTTTCTTAATTATTTACTCGATCTCTGATTATAAAGTGATTCGCCCAATCACGTCCCAAAAATAATTAATCTGTCGCTAATTACGATTTAAAAGTAATTATTCTTAATTTCTTTCTAAAACAATTTATTTATCTTATATGTTCAACTAAATTAAACATGTAAAAGTCTTCTTTTAAATTTTGATAATCAATTATAGTATTTATTACAACTTTAATTATTAGTTAACCTAATACTTAATTTAAATTAATTCCATAATTAAAATAACAGGTAAGAATTAGAATCATTGTAAACATTAATTTCATAATTAAACTAGTATTAAATTCTATCTTGATCTTTGTTAAACATTTCCACCTATTTATTTTGTTAAACAACAGATCAAAATCAACTGACCCGAGTCCTTCCCACTAAAACCCGAGCCTTCCCTGTTCTTACTCGAGAATTACTTCGAGTTTCCCATGCAAGCTTCCCGAGACTTCCCTGAACAACTTCTTCCTCTTCCCTTTTTTTTTCTTCGGTATTGTTAAACTTTAAACCAAAATACAATAACTCACACGAGCGCAATACTAAACTCAACCCGAAGCTAATCAGCAAGCAAACCGAGTATTGACTTGTGACAAGAATTCAATCACGCCACTGACACGGCCTTCATGTCGTATACGTGCACGGCGGCACGATTCACCTCCGGCGAGCAACGACAACGTCAACAAGTTGCAAAACATCACCAAGCTTGTAATCCAAACTCAAACCGCACCCAAAAATTCGAATTCAAAATTTCACTGTTCGCCCAAAAAAAACACGGCAATAAGCACTCGGAAAATCGCCTTGCCACCACCGCAGGGATCATCGGCATCGCCCATACTCCGTCCATGCCTTGACGACACGACCATCTTCCCTCTCCCACACTCTCGCGCGGCTCAATCACATTATGGAGGCGAAATCGATGATTTGCAGAGAAGAACAAAACACCCAATAAAAGCCCTAATAAAGTCTTGTATTCGAATTTCAATCAATAGAAAAATTAATTCATATTTTTCCCGTGTTCATGGAGATATAATCTTACTTTAATCCAAGTTTCATTAATTCAAATTACATCAATCGCTTGGAATAAGTAGAAAATGTAAATTTACTTTAATCCCAAACTGCTCTTTGAATATAAATTTTTAAATTTTTATCTTTGTCTTAAAAATCCCACTTTGGAATGTTTATTCAGGATTTGAATCCAAACTAACAAATTTAATAATTCGAATTTCCACCTTGATCTTCTCTTTACTGTAAATTTAATATGCAGTGTTTTAACTACACTATCCACCTTCAAACATTTCTTCCAGGCCATGATTCTAGTTTAAACCAATTTAATTAACTTAATTTCTCAAGTTTAAATATTCATATGAAGATGTAATTAAACTATTCTCTGCATTACTGTATACAGTAACTTGAAATGTTGAAGAACACATAGAGCTTCCAGTAGACAATTAACATCACAGAATATACAGCAACATGAAAGTTGATAACTAATTATCAAACTTAAACTTCAATATTGTATGTTTACTCACCTGTCATAATTACTGTAAACAAAAACATTGTTGTAGATTATTTGAAACTTGAAACTGTCCTGTGATTTACTGTCTTTAGCTCTTTTATGTTCCTCTTTCTTCTTTTTGTTTTCAGGTTTACTAATATATTTCACTAAACGAACTAAAGATGTATGTATGTATATACAAAAGAAACAGTAGGTGAATGAAAGGAGGTGCTTTCTGGTGTAGCTATTATTTGTTCTGATATGGGCAGACTTTAATTACTGCAAAGAAAAGATTTGTAGTATTTGTTTTGAACAAAAGAGTGGCTGAGTTGATGATAATTAATGCTTTGCTTCATAATATGTTTGCATAATTATTTACATGTTTATACTGTAAAGATATTTGTATGAAGATTGTACTATCTTGCAGGTCAAAGTTTAGCTTGTTTATTAAGACATTCAATTTGAATAGTTAACACCCTTATGATTGTTTGTTGTAGAGATATTTTGTATATAAACATGTTTGTTTTATTATGTACTTCCAGTTTGAATCATGTATAGGCTATAATCTTGGTTTACTATCTATAAAAATGTTTATTTGTTGACTATCGCTTTGCAGGCTATCATGGCCTGCATATGAAGATTTGTTTACATATATATTTGTCTTATTATTATTTTATTTTATATTTTTTTCAGTTTGACTTTGGTCTTGCATGAAGATACTTGTATACATTTATTTATATTCTTATTTTAGCTACCAATTATTAGATCACATACATGTGTTTGACTTATAATAATATTTATATTTATTTTGAATATTATCATCTATTTATATTTTATATTTTTATATTTTTAAACTTTGATCTTATTTTAAACACTATCATCCATATGTATTTATTTCTCAAATGTTAACAATATAAAATATTTTAATTTAATTATATAAGGTAAATTTTATCAAGATATTGTTAAGAATCTTTTATTTTAGAATTTTCAAACATTATTATCTATATGTTATCGTTTTATACTAAATAGAAATAAAGTAAAATATTTTAATTAATTATATAAGATAGATTTTATTGTGAATATTATTGAGATACTTATTTCAAATTTCCAAATCAATCTCCTTTTAAAAATACAGTTTATATAAATAAATGGCAATATTTCCAAATTATATCCATTTTAAGATGATCAAGCTACTTTTATTTAATTAATTTAAATATATATTAAAATAAACAGGACCAAAAATCCAGGGTCGTTACACATAGGCTCACCAAGACACAAGTTGGTCCCAAACCAACCCTTCTACTCGTTGAAGCATAAAGATGAAGCCGCTTGTCCTATCCCTAGATAGTCTTCAAAACCAACATGTCAAAGCAAATCTAATCCCAGCCGTTGTCAGTCCATTCTGGCCTTGATCGAAGAAGATCAGCTCATTCATGCCGACCCGCTTCCATCCGAAACCCAAGTTAGCTCATCTACTTCAGCATCGCTTCAATCACCAACCAACGCCACTCCCGGCCACCTTAGGCAATCAACATACTTGACAAGGCTGGCGAAAGAATGACTCGTATTTGGCCTGGCTTTAGTACACCCAACCAAGACTGGCCTCAAGCAGCCGCCCATCATCTTACATCTAGTACAACATCATCTCTTAAGTTAAAATTTCAACTACTTTCAATCTCCTTCATTCCTTCAGCAACCAACCAACCACCTCAGCTAGGATTGCCACATAAGCACACAAGAGGAAATGACAAACTATCCATCCCTCTATACAAACCACTATAGCTTGGCGGCTGAACTAATGTGGCAAACCATTAGCATTAAATGTGCATTAAGTGCTAAGTGAGGGCATGACATAGATGGGCAATGAGCATATTTTATCATCCACACATCCCGTTACTCCTTTATAATTGTCTTCCATCAGCCAATGCAACCAGGTTAACAACTAGGAACTCTTCCCCTAATTTTACCGCACAATCTGAGCCATCTATCATCCATTTCAAAAACAATAAATACTCAACGCATTACTACTTCATAGGGGTTGAAATATATAATAATTCTAAGCATTACAAATAGTCCAAAGTTTTCACATCGCAAATCAAGCCCTAAGAACTTGAAATCAGCTAGCTTTATAGTCCTAAGTGCTTTATTTTATTACTATTATCTTGTGATTCTAAATAGTTGTAAGTGAGACATATAGTAAGCGACCTTCACGGTGAATGTAGACTTGTCGAACCACTCTATGTTTGTTGTCATTTATTTTAATTACTTACATTTTCCCTTATTTTCAACCTTTTAACCTAGTGTTAGCAAGTAACCTTTAAGCATTAGTCTAATTCCGAGGTTGGCCAAATCTCTCTAGTTAACATTTTAACGCTAGAAGAGAGCCTTCCCTCAGAGCTCTCACATTTCCACACTTTCATTTTAAAAAAATCCATTATGACCTATTACCATGGAATTCCGCCATTCGATGGTAATAACTCAACCGAGCATGGAACCAATGGAAACACTCTCGCCAGTGTTGTCTATTCCAATCTTGGCATCAATGAAGTATTGTGGCATGTTGTAATGCCAAAACTATCAAATATAGGCCAGTTGGCCCTCGAAGTGATTGGCTTAAGGATGTGGTTGAATGCCTAAGCTACTGTAAACATTGTCATGCCCACTCCACCAGCGGTCGACCTAGTCGACCTTCATGCTCATAGACCAGTATTCCTAGTGGATATGGTATCACGAACACTACTGAAGCTTAGGAAAGAAAAGTGCCTGATACCCCTCTTGTGGATGTTCGCGCTCATCCCAAGAGGTATGATGCATGCGTGCCTAGTTGAATTAATATTGCCTCAGATATGGTTGCGCCTACAGAGCCAAAACATCACTATTCCCCATCAGTGGAACGACTACAAATTGATAATCACCCTCGAGCTTCTGCCTTTGACCGTCTCAATAGTGGTGCCCCTGCCATCGGTAGGGCGCAGGTTAGCCTCTCGGCACAATCCAGGTCCCATAGGGTTGTGGCCAAAAATAGACGGATAGAACGTGGGCCATGCATTCTATATCACCCCATGTACATAGGGAGATATCTCCCACTCACCATCATCATTCTCTTTTCAATCATTGATCATGCACTCCACAATGGCACCGGTTGAGCCTACAACTGGTCATGGACCAAAATATTCCCCAACGGGCCAATGTCGACCTTAGGAAATAATGCATTTCCTCTTCTAATAACTAAGTAGAATGCATGACGAAAATTCTGAAGGCAAAGCATTCTCTGATGATGAGAATGGAGAACCATTCTCCATTGAAACTTTGGACAGTTACATCCATCGACGGTATGCCTTGTTGCCTGTTGATAAGTATGATGGGAGTGCTGTAACACCTCTAATTTTAAATAGCATTATTCAAGAAATTTAATAAGATAAACAAAATTAAAAAAAATGTAGAGATTAGAGTGATAAGAGAATTGAGATTTGAAAACTAATTATGGTCATTCCTTAACTAAATGGATTTATAAAAATGGTTTATGAGTTAAATACTTATGAGAATAAGGCAAGGATAATATGGGAATAGCCGAACCCCATAACACCTAAATCCCTTACAACCTTTTCATTCTCATTACATTCTTACAAAAAAAGAAAAAGGTAAACAAGGCCATCCATAACCCTAAGAAGAAGAAGCAAAAGCTATTTAGAGGCTATGATTCAAGCTAGGAAGATTAATGCAAGAACAAATCTTAAGTTTCTTATCCAAACAAGGTGAATAATGATCTAAACCATCTCATATAAGTCTTCTTGAATGTTTTATTTCAGATTTAAGGATAAAACCATTTGGTTGGATGAATGATGATATGCTTTGATTTGTATAATTTAAACAATGATTTTTATAGATAATATAGTTCTGTTTTAAGGTTAAGATCATGAAAATTGATTTTCGAATGCCATGATGTTTGAATACGTTATGTAAAACATTACTTTGGAGATGGGTTTAAATTCTCATAACATTCCAGCTATGGATAATTTATTATGAATTTTGAATGAAAGAATTAGACAATTTTGGGTTTAAATTACTGAAGGCAATCAAGTATTTTTTTGGGGTCTGAAATTTATATATGTTAGAAAACATATTAAAAATGAATAATTGTGATTTTCAGGTTTAAATAATTGTGATTTTCGAATTCCATTTGGACACTAGTTTGCAGCATCTGAATGTACCTTCCTCTCCAACGTGTTGGTCATATTCTCCATTGCCCTTCCGAAGTAGTCAACATCAACGACGTTGAAGTTGACATGGACAACCGCGATGAGGTCTCTCATTGTTTCCTCTTCGACGACATGACCATTATCAAATTCATCGCCTTACGACCAAAGGCGCACATCCTTCATCGTGCTCTCATCCGCTCCATTCAACCTGGTACTGCAAGCTATGAGAAAGTTTACAACCAGGACTTCCAAGCCCTCTATGCCATCTAATCCTTTCAACACATCAATTGGGACAAAGTAATTCTTAATGAATTTCTCACGGTCAACCACAAGAGGAGCTACAAAACCATCTTTGCCTACGTTATATGGATTCTCATGAACTTCGATGTCACCATCCCCGATGCTGGTTTCATTAACATCGGTAAGCAAAACACTAAGATGTTAAGTCTTACATGCTTGCCAAAACGCCAATCACCTCAACAAATCATTAGCTTCCAAAAATGGGCGGCAAATCGCGCAAGGGATTCCGCAACCCCATGAGGCACATATCAGCTCCTCCTCCTCTCATCCTTCCCTCCTAATCGAGGAAGAAGAAGACGACGAGATTCAAGAGCTTCATGGTGATTTTCCTTCGAAAAAAGGTTTAATCACGCTCTCAAGGAATCAAAGTAGGATAAATCGACAATTGGTCAATGTTGAGAAAACCGTCGTCAAGACTATTAAGAAGCTCAACTCCATAAAGGGCTTGTTAAATAAAATTCAGGAGAAAATTTCTTGCACGGGCTCTACTTCCACTATTATTGCCGAAAATCCCCCTGCTCCTTACTCTTGGACAGCATCCGAGGAGGAAGAAGAGGAAGCATCCGGTAGCGAGGAAGTTTAATCCCTTTTTATTTTATCTTATGCTTATGTATTTTTTGTTTTTGTTCTTTGTTATGTTGTATCCATGAACAATTATTGTTGTTTATCTTGTTTGTTGAATAAATGTTGTTCTCTTGATAATTAAAATGTTGCTTTATTTTATTTATTGTTGTTTCAATGCAAGTTTATCCATGTTATTATTTCACTTATTCATAATGTGTTTGATATATTACTCAATTCTTATTCCTTTTTGTCGATGATAAGGGGGGAATATGAGAAGTTCAGGTATAGCATTTATTCGGAGGGAGTTTTAATTGCTTTTTATAAAAAAATTACAAACTTACATAGTTGTCATCATCAAAAAGGGGAAGAATGTTAGAACCTTGTATTTTGATGATTTGATCATGACAACTACGTAAGTGTATATTATATGAACTAACCAAATTTACAGGAGAAGATACTATTCTACTCGACGATAGATCGAAGACAATGATTACAAGGAGAAAGTTTCAAATTTTATAATTTGTTTTTCTATAGTATAGTAAGTAGTTAATCAATGTTAGAATCTCTCATAGGTGTTATATGCATGCACACATAGTTTAAATTACATTAAAAATCATATACACACATTAGAAATTATTTATATTAGGTATATAAATAAAAAGCTTTCAAAAAGAAGTTAATATGGAAGAAAACACCAGTCTAGTTGACTGAATAGGGGTTGTCAGTCGACTGAAACATGCACAAGTGCACAAGTGCATTTGAATGTTGAATCAACCGAACTACCCCATTCAATCGACTTAACCAAGTTTCTTTTCATAATAAAATTTTAAATTCGAATATTTAAAATATTCAGAAGACTGAAATTCTTTCCTCGGTCGACTGATTATTCATAATGCTATTTTTATGGACGGTCGCCATTTTTTAATGAACAGAAACAGCCCTTGAATCAAGATTGTTTCTGTATCTTTTGATCGTAACTTTTCACGAAAGACTGCATCTTTTTAAACTCTATATATAGTCCTAAATTCAGTTGTTTTCAGTAACTTAATTTCTGATTCTATTCTAATATTCTTGCTATCTAAATTCTGTCATTTGCTTTCATAAACATACTTTAATCACTCGCATATTCGAGCACAATTTATCTGTGACTAAAATTACTTTCAATCTTCATGAACTACACTATATACCACAAAGGAGAAGATTATAAAAAGGGTGTGCTCAAAAGACTTATCCGTGCTATCTACAGAGCACAGTCAGTCAAGAAAACTTTATGTGTTGTTGAAGTCCTATTTGGTTGCTTGGGCGGTAGAAGTCCTATTCAGTTGTCTAGGCGCTAAAAGTCCTGTTCAATTGCTCAGATAGTGTAATACCTATTCCTCCAGGTTAAGAGAGGGTTGACAGTTAAATTCCAGAAGGAGTCTGGGATTGGACATAGAACAGGAGTTCGAACCAGTATAAAAATCCATGGTGTTATTTAGTTTACTGTTTACTTTTTATATTCATATTCCGCACTAGTAGATAACTTAAATTATATTCCATATTAGGATCCATAGCAGCACTTTCAAGTGCTACCTATATGTATATGCAAACTATATACATTATAGTATATTCAAACATATGTATAGACCAATGAACTTATATTCCTGATAATAACGTGAATTTTTCACATATATATGTAAGTATAATATATATGCATGTACAATAGATATAAATCCATATATATATATATATATATATATATATATATATATTATACACATGTTCATTCATTATTGTAATGTCATATTAGTGTGTGAATATATACTAGATATATTATATGTGTGTGGCGTGCGTGTATTAATAAATTTTATTGTTATGATTAATCAAATAAATATGAAATATTTTATAATAAATAAAAATTAGATTAGACCTAATATTAGTTAGTAAACTTTATTGGCTCGTTAAGATCTAAATAGGGATTTTTTTTTTGAATTTACCCATTTCACCCACAGCGTAATAGACCGAGTCCAACAATAACATTAGAGAAATGTTGGTTAAGGCATTCACCTAGTATATTGGATGTGCTAGGTTTCATCCCTCTAACTAGCAAAATAGGAGGTTCTTATATTGTGATCTATGATAAAATAGTGCCTCTTATCTTTACACGTCCTGTGATGGTTGTTCTAATGGAAAGGCTTCATGTAAAACTCGTTTGTTAGGTACCTAGTAGGGTCACATCTAGGGATATTGGGTAAGACTAACAATGGTATCAAAGCTTGTTTGTTCTGTGCATTCTAACTAGGACAATCAATAAATTTTTCAATCTAATGGGTGTCAAGAATAGCAGTGCCTACGCTTGAGGTTGCATAAAAGGCATCGTCCTCACCCTGGCTACTGCTCTGGCTCAATGGGTGGAGTAAATCCGAAAGGTTTACCCAAACCAACCCTTTGATAAATTAAACTAAATAAGTTTTAAAATTTTATTAAATATTTAATTAAAATATTTGAATAAGTGATAAATTAATATAATAGTCAATTTATACATGTATGTATATTTAACTATATAGGTTATAGTTGATATTCTTCTTAAAAAGTTTAAACTTAATGAAGTAAAAATTTTGAAAATTTAAATAAAATTTAATTAAATTAGTTAATTAAATTAAGAATTGAAATTAATTAAATATGATTTAATTAATTAAATATATATAAATATTATTTAAGTTAATCAAATTATAATAGTTTTAAATAAATTGAACTTATATAACTATATGTATAAATAAAATTTAGGTGGAACTAAATTAAACCAAAATAGATTTTTGTAATTTATTCATACTTACGATAGGTATACCGTGTGTTGTTCAATTTTCTCACAAACAGTTAAAAGGCTGATTAGCGAAGTCTAGCCCAACCAATATTACCCCACCTATTCTACGACCAGGCCTCATAGGCTCAACAAGACACAAGTTGGTCCCAAACCAACCTTTCTACTCGTCGAAGCATAAAGATGAAGCTGGTTGTCCTATCCCTAGACAGTCTTCAAAACCTACATGTCAAAGCAAATCTTATCCCAACCATTCTCAGTCCATTCCGGCCTTGGTCTAAGAAGATCGGCTCATTCATGCCGACCCGCTTCCATCCGAAACCCAAGTTAGCTCGTCTACTTCACCATCGCTGCAATCACCAACTAACACCACTCCAGGCCACCTTAGGCAATCAACATACTTGACAAGGCTGGCTAAAGAATGACTCGTATTTGGCCTGGCTTTAATACATCCGCCCAATACTGGTCTCAAGCAGCCGCCCATCATCTTACATCTAGTACAACATCATCTCTTAAGTTAAAATTTCAACTACTTTCAGTCTCCTTCATTCCTTCAGCAACCTACCAACCACCTCAGCTAGGATTGCCACATAAGCACACAAGAGGAAATGATAAACTATCCATCCCTCTATACAAACCACTATAGCTTGGCGGCCGAACTGATGTGGCAAACCAGTAGCATTAAATGTGTATTAAGTGCTAAGTTTGGGCATGGCATAGATGGGCAATGAGCATATTTTATCATCCACACATCCCCTTACTCCTTTATAGTTGTCTTCCATCCACCAATGGAACCAGGTTAACAGCTAGGAACTCTTCCCCTAATTTTACAGCACAATTTGAGCCATCTATCATCCATTTCAAAAACTGTAAATACTCAATGCATTACCACTTCATAGGGGTTGAAATATATAAGAATTTTAAGCACTACACATAGTCCAAAGTTCTTAACATAGCAAATCAAGCCCTAAGAACTTGAAATCAGCTAGCTTTATAGTCCTAAGTGCTTTTATTTTATTACTATTATCTTGTAATTCTAAATAGTTGTAAGTGAGACATATAGTAAGCGATCTTCATAGTGAATGTAGACTTGTCGAATCACTCTATATTTGTTGTCATTTGTTTTAATTACTTACATTTTCCCTTATTTTCAACCTTTTAACCTAGTGTTAGCAAGTAACCTTTAAGAATTAGTCTAATTCTGAGGTTGGCCAAATCTCTCCAGTTAACATTTTAACACTAGAAGAGGGCCTTCCCTTAGAGCTCTCACATTTCCACACTTTCATTTTAAAAAACCCATTATGACATGTTACCGTGGAATTCCGCCATTCGATGGTAATAATTCCAACGAGCACGGAACCAATGGAAACACTCTCGTCGGTGCTGTCTATTCCAATCCTGGCATCAATAAAGAATTGTGGCGTGTTGTGATGCCAAAACTATCAAATATAGGCCAGTTGGCCCTCGAAGTGATTGGCTTAAGGATGCGGTTGAATGCCTAAGCTACTGTAAACATTGTCATGCCCACTCCACCAGCGGTTGACCTAGTCGACCTTCATGGTCATAGACCAGTTTTCCTAGTGGCTATGGTCTCACGAACACTACTGAAGCTTAAGAAAGAAAAGTTCCTGAAACCCTCCTTATGGATGATCGCGTTCATCCCAAGAGGTATGATGCATGCGTTCCTAGTTGAATTAATAATGCCTCAGATATGGTTGCGCCTACAGAGCCGAGACATCACTATTCCCCATTAGTGGAACGACCACAAATTGATAATCACCCTCGAGCTTTTGCCTTTGACCGTCTCAATAGTGGTGCCCCTGCCATCGGTAGGGCGCGGGTTAGTCTCTCGGGACAATCCAGGTCCCATAGGGTTGTGGCAAAAAATAGAAAGATAGAAAGGTGGGCCATGCATTCTATGTCACCCCCTGTATATAGGGAGATATCTCCCACTCACCATCATCATTCCCTTTTCAATCATTGATCATGCACTCCACAATGGCACCGGTTGAGCCTACAACTGGTCATGGACCAAAATATTCCCCAACGGGCCTATGTCAACCTTAGGAAAGTATGCATTTCCTCTGCTAATAACTAAGTAGAATGCAAGACGTAAATGCTGGAGGCGAAGTATTCTCTGATGATGAGAATGGAGAACCATTCTCCAATGAAACTTTGGACAGTTACATCCATCGACTGTATGCCTTGTTGCTTATTTATAAGTATGATGGGAGTGTTGTAACATCTCTAATTTTAAATAGCATTATTCAGGAGATTTAATTAGATAGATAAAATAAAATAATGAAAGAGATTAGAGTCATAAGAGAATTGATATTTGAAAACTAATTAGGGTCATTTCTTAACTAAATGGATTTATAAAAATGGTTTATAAGTTAAATACTTATAAGAATAAGGCAAGGGTAATATGGGAATAGCCGAACCCCACTACACCTAAAGCCCTTACAACTTTTTCATTCTCATTACATTCTTACAAAAAATGAAAAAGGTAAACAAGGCCAACCATAACCCTAAGAAGAAGAAGTGAATAACTATTTAGAGGCTAAGATTCAAGCTAGGAAGATTAAAGCAAGAACAAATATCAAGTTTATTATCCAAACAAGGTGAATAATGATCTAAAGCATCTCATATAAGTCTTCTTGAACGTTTTAATTCAGATTTAAGGATAAAACCATTTGGTGGATGAATGATGATATGCTTTGATTTATATGCGATGTTATAATTTAAACAATGATTTATATAGATAATATAGTTCTGTTTTAAGGTTAAAATCATCAAAATTGATTTTCGAATGCCATGATGTTTGAATATATTATGTAAAACATTACTTTGGAGATAGGTTTAAATTCTCATAACATTCTAGCTACGGATAATTTGTTATGAATTTTGAATGGAAGAAATAAACAATTTTGGGTTTAAATTATTGAAGGCAATCAAGTATTCTTTTCGGGTCTGAAATTTATATATGTTAGAAAACATATTAAAAGTGAATAATTGTGATTTTTGGTGATTTTTCCTAAGTGCTTTACTTTGGTTTTAAATTAACTAAGTTAGGGAATTTAAATGTTTAATTTATTTTTTTAAGAAGAAGGGCTTTTTTGCTAAAATGTTTTCATTTGTTAATTAATGAATTCGATAGCCTTTTAGAAAAGAATTTTGATAAAGAATTGGCAACTAATCATATTTTGACAAATTAAGCAAGTTAGGTAAAAAGGAATTACTTTGAAAGGCATAAAAAAAAAATTGAATTATAACTTCGCACTTCTATTTTCTTGCTTCCATCACCTTACTTCCGCTAATGACCTTTCGCACCCATTCAAAACTACCGCACTTTAGTGTATTGGAGAAAGGCGGAAGGGACTGTGTCGAAGGCATGCTTTCGAAGGGGTTGAAGCAATTCTTGTTAACATTTCAAATATATTACTTGCCTTTGTTTTTAAAAGATGCTTTCGAAGAGGTTGAAGCCACTTTTATTAGCCTTCGAATCAACCAACTTGCCTTTTTTTTAAAAGAAGTTTTTGTAATAGTTGGCGCTTTTGAACCTATTTGACACCTAGCTGCCGCATTCATACCCTTCAAATCAATTAGAAGTCACTTTTCTTTTTAGTATTCGAAAGGAAGCTTTCATCCTTTTAAAATTTTAAAGCTTCTTCCTCAATGCTTTCGAAAGGGTTTGTTTAGCTACTTTTAATAAGAGTTTCAGGTGCAGTGTTTTCGAAAGGTTGGTTTCGAAGCTATCCTCTACCTTAATTATTTTATTTGAGATCAATGCTTTCGAAAGGGTTTGTTTGGCCACTTTTAATAAGAGTTTCGGAGGCAATGGTTTTGAAAAGTTGGTTTCGTGGCTATCCTCCGCCCTAACTCTTTTATCTGAGATCAATGCTTTCGAAAGGGTTACTTTCACTTCTGTTCTCTTTGACCCTATAGTTATATTTAATGTTAAACCCACAGAGATATTTTCAAATGGTTTCGAAGCTATGTTTCCGCAAACTCTTACTTGAACCTAATGCTTTCAAAGGGTATGCTTTAAGTATTTCGAAAGGTTTTTTTTTTAATGTTTTAGAAGGAATGGTTCCAAGTATTCGAAAGATATGTTGGATGGTTTCAAAAGAGAACATCTAAGGTTTTAAGTAATGATACAAAGATATAGTCGAAAGCCTTAGTTTTCAAATTTGAGAACCCAATATCATTTTTAAAGTAAATACATGAAAGTATTGAAATTGCATTTAACTATGGAATTTTAAAGGAAGCTTTCCTTGATAAAAATAGTGGGTTAAAGGTATTTACCAGCTTTTTTAGAAAATGATTACAAGGAATTAGATCATGGATGTTTATATTGTTATGTTTTGAACAGTTATCATGTATGCTTCTATAATCAAAATTCACTTCCGTATTAACCCATAATTGCATTTTGGGGTTTTTAAGGCAGGATACTCGGCTTGGTTGACCCAATAGTGAATATACATTGAAGTAACTCTTGTGTGAGCAGAACTGCATCCAGGAGGTCAAACAGATCAGAATATAGGATGTCCAAAGCTGATCAAAGACCATTGGTTTAGATAGGTTCCTAGTAATCCCTTGAAAACTATGTATAGAAATTGTTATTGGCAGGGGGCCAATAGGTTCTTAGTGATCCCATGAAAACTATGCCCGGAATAAGTTATTGAAAAAAAACAATTAATAAATTCATAGTCAGTCCATGAAAACTATGAAATGAGAGATGTTATTTCCATGAAAACTAATAGCTAAATAGTGACCCTATAAACTATAATTTGAGATAGATAGTCAGGTAAATGGGGATAGGAAATCTAGAGCACGTTGCGTGTTTACATTTTTTTCTGACTAGATATTTATATGATTCGAGATGGTAGGTTATTATTCACACCAGAATTTTTGTTTGAATCGAAGCTTATGTTTCCCCCTAAACCCTTGGGTGTTCAATTGATTTTGAGTAACTTGAGAGTTATGATATTCTGGTTCTCACGAATAAGCTTACGGAGATATGCAGTAGGTAAGCTAGCTATTAGGAGTACTTTCTGTTTGATTCTGCTGTATTATTGGATGCAATGGCAAAGTTATTTAGTGCCTATATTTAGACTCTGATCAACCAAAGGGGAATCTTCATATGTCACTCTTGGCGTATTTTGTAATAAATTGTAATTTCTCTTAACGTAGCTTACGTATGAGATTTTGTAATGAATATGAAATGTTGTCTATAATGAAATGAGAAATTTGTTTTAAAATGAGCTTAATTTTTTTTCATATTCATGTGTTTCTAGTATATTAATGTATCTAACATTACCGAATTTGGTCATAGAAAATTGATAACTATAGATAGCTTCAGCATCCATAGCGGTTAGTTTTGGACATTCAAATGAGGGATGTTACAAGTTGGTATCGGAGCATAAGTTTATATAAATTTAAAAGAAATTTGAACCTACAAGATTTTCAAAGCATAATCCAATGAGTCAGGAAAATGAGCCCAGGATTTAGGTTAACTCTAAAGTAACTTACTTGCATTGTTATATGTATATATATAAATACGTATTCCCCTCTCTCTTAGACCGTTCTTCTATATCTTACTAAGGCTTGTATGCAGATATACGAGAAAGGAAGGTATGGAGGCAGGAATCAGAGGAGGAAATCTTGGTGGAAGAAGCACCACGACTAACAGAAGTGCTCTACCCAACACCCAAAGGAATCTGGGTTGACTTGCAAATGCTAATCCAAATGCAAATGCCAATGTAGGTGCTAGAACCTCGCCAATAGATATGGGGATGATGTATTAGTTCTTTGTCAATCTGATGTAAGCTGGAGGAGCTACATGAATAGTTAGGGAAATGATGTGAATGCTAAGGGAGAAAATCCTATGGCCCTTGTTGAAAATAACGATGCTAAGCTGAGCAGGGATTATACCAGTCTTGGTGGGAAGCTGTTTTTAGGAGCGGAAGATGATATTGAAGTAGAAAATTGGTTATTGCACTGTGAAAGAATTTTCGCCGACTTGGGATTAGATGATGAGTTGAAGAGGAGACTTGCTTCTAGACAGTTGTAGGAAGCAACACATTTTTGGTGGAATGGTATTACTGTGGGAGTTCTCGAGGAAGAGTTGACTTGGGCAGAGTTTCGAAGGAGATTCGAAGTGTGATTCTTATCTGAACTTGCCAAGTCAATATTGCTAAGAAGGTTCATGGACTTGGTGCCAGGTGAGATGTCGGTGATTGAGTATGATACGAAGTTTGATGAGTTTTCCAGATACGGTTATTCTATCATTGACACTATCATTAAAATGAACGAGAAGTTTATTCGAGGGTTAAAACTCGAGATTGCCATGGCTATTATGCCACATCTCCGTGATCAAAGTACAGTTGTGGTGGAGATTGCAATCCGAAATGTAGGGATGCATTCTACTTATAGGAATGAGAAGCAGGTTGGAACCCAAGATTCTCAAGGCACAAAGAGGAAATTCTTCAAGAAGAAAGGTGCTCAAAAAGGAAGAGCTACCAAGAAAGGGAAGACCGATGTAGTTTGGTACAAGTGTGACAAGAAAGGACATTATGCTCACGAATGTCGAACTGGAAAAGGGAAGAAGGTTGTAGATAAGAAAGGAGTGAAGTGCTTCAGCTGTGACCAAATTCGACACTACAAGAATCAATGTACAGAATCAGTCAGAGTGGACAAGAGAAAGGTTTTTTCTTTTGAACCATCTTCTTCTAGACCAACTACAGCTGAGAAGAGAAAGACTGTGATGTAAGGTACGCTTTTGATTATAGTATAGCGGTTAGGGTATTATTTGATACCAATATCGAATTCATTAATATCTCAGTATTTGGTAGATAAGTTATTTTTAGAACCCTCCTACCTTGTTACTTCCTTAAGGGTTGCGAATTCGATAAGAAGACACGCAACTCTGGGGATGAGATATGACCAAATAAAACTTTAAGTGTTAGGTCATAAGTCTGCATGCAGTTTGATGTTTTCGATTTCGTAGGCTTCGAGATCATTTTGGATATGGATTGGTTAGATAAATATGATGCTAGGATATTTTTCCAAGATAGGGAAATATTGCTAAGACACCCCAATAATCATAACTAATAATACTCGGTGGAGAAGTCAGACTCAAGTGCTTGTGCTTTGCTGAATGATATGGAAGTAGAATAAAAGTTGAATCAGGTTTTGATAGCAAGAGACTTTGCAGGTGTTTTTGAGCTAGTCGAAGGACTACCAACAAAGCGAGCCATTGAGTTTTGGATAGACCTTATGCTAGGAGCAGAACCTGTAAGTAGACCGCCTAATAGGATGACACATACCGAGATAAAGGAATTGAAGGTACAACTAGTGGATTTAGAAGGAAAGAGTTTTATTGGACCAAGCAGTTTGCCTTAGAGAGCGGCCGTAGTGTTCATAAAGAAACCGGATGGGTCGTTAAGGATGTGTATCGACTATCATAAGTTGAACGAGAAGACGATCAAGAATAGGTATCCTTGGCCAAGAATCGATGATTTATTTGATCAGTTAAGTGGAGCCAAAGAATTTTCCCAATTAGATTTGGCAACAAGTTTCCACCAATTAAGAGTGGCAGAGGACAGTATTCCATTGATGGCATTTCAGACTACGTATGGTTCATATGAGTGGTTAGTAATGCCAATCGGGTTAACAAATGCGGCAGCTTTCTTCGTGGATTTGATGAATCAAGTTTTCTAAGAGCACTTGGATAGGTTCGTATTAATATTCATAGAAGACATTTTGTATGCTCTAAGAATGAAAGAGAGCATGAAGTTCATCTTAGAGTAGTGCTTTAAGACGCTGAGGCAACATCAAATGAAAGCAAAGTTATCAAAGTGTCATTGTGGAAGAAAGAAGTTATGTTTCTTGGTCCATGGTTTCATAAAAGGGTTTGTCAGTTAATCCGAATACGATCAAGGCTGTTAACAACTGGAAGAGACCAAGGACAGTGACTGAGATCAAAAGTTTTCTTGGACTCGTTGGCTATTACCGGAGATTCATTAAGGAATTCTCATGGATATCAGTGTCTTTGACTAAGCTAACCAAGAAGGATGTTAAGTTTATTTGGTCCAAAAAATATGAGTAAGCATTCCTTAAGTTAAAGCACTTTTTGACCAATGCACCTATGTTAGAAGTTCCAAACGAGAATCAAGGAATATTAATGTATACCAATGCATATGGAATCAGATTAGGGGCTGTGTTGATGCAGAAAGATAAATTGATTACCTATGCTTCATGACAACTTAGACTGCATGAAGCGAGATATCCTACTTATGACTAGAGTTGGCATTTGTGATTTTCGCACTGAAAGTATGGAGACACTATCTCTTAGGGGAGAGATTTGAGTTACACATAAATCATAAGTCCTTAAAGTACATACTCTCTCAGAAGGAGTTGAATATGAGACAACAGAGGTTGCTGGAGGTTTTAGCCGCTTATGATTTGGTATGTAGTATACCCATGGAAAAGTAAATAATGTAGTGGATGCTCTTACAGAAAACATCAAAATGTGTTTTTAACTATGTTAACAAAATGAAAGGACCTAGAGGCTTTGACTACTTGTAGTGTGCAGTTACGATCAACTGCTAGTTCTAGTCCGGCACTGCCCTGTTATCCTGCTTGGAAGTTTGACCGATTCTGATCAAAAGGATTTTTTCTAAGAAAGAAGAGGATCCATTATTAGCCGAGAAGATTAAAAGGCTTTAGGTTGGATCGGAGATTAATGATCTAAAAGATTTCAATCTTGACCAAAGAGCATGGTTGAGAAAGTAGGGACAGTTGTGTGTTCTGAATGTTGGGGACTTAAAGGGAGAAGTTCTTAGGGAATGTCGTTGATCAAAATTTATGATAACTAAGATATATCAAGACATGAAGAGGAGTTTCTATTGGGAAGGCATGAAGAAGGATGTTAGCTTGTGGGTAAAGTAGTGTGTGAAACGTCAACATGTGAAGGCCGAACATCAGAAGCCAGGTGGGGCTGCTTCAACCTTTGAAGATACCGGTTTGGAAATGAGATTCGATATCCATGGATTTTATAGACGGGTTGCCAAGGTCGAATCGATGAAATGAAAGTATATAGGTCATAGTGGTTAGGTTGACTAAGAGTGTACATTTCATTCCAATTAAGTCAACCAAGACGACAACTATTTTAGCTAAGTTGTTTATAAATAACATTGTTAGACTTCATGGGATTCCTAGTAGTATAGTAAGTGATAGAGATACTTTGTTTACTAGCGAGTTCTAGAAGAGTCTACAAAATGTGTTAGGTACCAAGCTCAAGATGAGTACTGCTTATCGCCATCAAACATATGGGTAGACAGAGAGAGTCAATGAGATACTTGAGGATTTGTAAGAGCTTGTGTACTAGATTTTGATGGATCATAGGAAGATCACTTACACTTAGTTAAGTTTTCCTATAATAACTGTTATCAGACTAGTATAGGAATGGTGTCTTTTGAAGCTTTGTACGGGAGGCCATGCAAGTCACCAGCGTGTTGGTTGAAAATTGAAGATAGATTAGTCTTAGGTCCAGATCTGGTAAGAGAGGCAACAGAGAAGATTGAGTTGATTCGAGGTAGGATGAAGGAATCTCAATCTGGACAAAAGAGTTACACAGGTAAGAGGTGTAAGGATCTAAGGTTCTTAGTTAGAGATAGGGTTTTCATTAAAGTATCACCAATGAAGGGTGTGTTGATCGTTCCCAGTTATAGAGAGGATCGAAACGCTTGCATATAGAGTAGAGTTGCCGAGCAGTTTGGCGGGTGTCCATAATTTAATTTATGTGTCTTTAATTATGTGCATGTTCTAGAGACTACTATTCCTCCGACTGCATTGGAAGACTTAATAGTATAACCGGATCTAACCTTTGTTAGACAACCAGTTAGGTTGTAGCGAGAGACGAGAAGAGGTTAAGAAATAAGATAGTCAAGCTGGTAAAAGTTCAATGGAGAAACAACGAGAAGGACTGTACTTGGAAGACAGAAGACATAATTAGAGATACTTATCTTGATATATTATAAAGGTATGTTCTATATCGGATTTGTATACACACACACACACTATGCTTGTCAAGTAGGCTAGTATATAGTTAGGAGATGTTACAGATGATTATTTTGCTTAGTATTTAGTCCTTACTGAATTTTGAGGACGATATCATTAAGGAAAAGGGAGCCTGTAACACCCCTAATTTTAAATAACTTTATTTAGGAGATTTAATTAGATAAATTATATAGAATAATATAGTGATTAGAGTGATAAGGGAATTGAAATTTGAAAACTAATTAGGGTCGTGCTTTAACTAAATGGATTTATAAAAATGGTTTATAAGTTAAATACTTAAGAGAATAAGGCAAGGGTAATATGGGAAGAGCCGAACCCCATAGCCCCTAAAACCCCTACAACCTTTTCATTCTCATTACATTCTTACAAAAACAAAAACATGAAAAAAGGAAAACAAGGCCGGCCATAACCCTGAGAAGAAGAAGAGAAAAATCCATTTAAAGACTAGGATTCAAGTTAGGAAGATTAAAGCAAGAACGAATCTCAAGTTCCTTATTCAAACAAGGTGAATAATGATCTAATCCATCTTATATAAGTCTTCTTGAACGTTTAAGATCAGGTTTAAGGTCTAAAACCGTTTGGATGGATGAATAATGATATGCTTTGATTTACATGCCATGTTATAATTGAAACAACGATTTTGGTAGGATATAATTCGATTTTAAGGTTAAAATCATGAAAATTGATTTTTGAATGCCATGATGTTTGAATATGTTATGTAAATCATTATTTTGGAGAAGAGTTTAAATTCTCGTAATATTCCAAGCTATAGGTAATTTATTATGAATTTTGAATGGAAGAAATGAATAAATTTGGGTTTAAATTATTTAAGGCAATCAAGTATTATTTTTGGATCTGAAATTTACATATGTTAGAAACCATATTAAAAGTGAATAATTGAGATTTTTTGGGATTTTTCCTAAGTGTTTCACTATGGTTTTAAATTATTTACGTTGGGGAACCTAAATGTTTAATTTTTTTGTTAAGAAGAAGGACTTATTTGCTAAAACGTGTTCATTTGTTAATTGATGAATTCGGCAACCTTTTAGAAAAGAATTTTGATAAAGAATTGACAACTAATCATATTTTGACAAGTTAGGCAAGTTTGGTAAAAAGGAATTACTTTGAAAGGCATAAAAACCAGTTTTGTTTCGAATTACAACTTTGCCACTTCCATTTGCTTGCTTTCGTCACCTTATTTCCGCTAATGACCTTTCGCACACATTTAGAACCAGTGCACATGGTATCAAGCCATTAATACATAGTGTATTAGAGAAAGGCGATAGGACCTTATCAAAGGCATGCTTTCGAAGGGGTTGAAGCCTTTCATATTAGCTTTTGAATCCATTAATTGTCATTGTTTTTAAAAGATTCTTTCGTAGGGGTTGAAGCCTTTCTTATAAGCTTTTGAATCCATTACTTGTCGTTGTTTTTAAAAGATGCTTTCGTAGGGGTTGAAGCCACTTTTATTAGTGTTTGTTTGGTTCCAGGTCGGGCAAAGGGAAAACCTTGTCCACTAACCAAATTGGCCCCCTCCACCTCATGACACAAATGCCCATGCTATTGCCAAGGTCCTAACCATATGTAAAGGCTTGCATGTTGCCGGAAGTAGCTGGGGGCGCGATCTTGATATCAAAGGGAAGTGAGCACAACTGGTCAGATCTATTGATTAGAATCTCGGGCATCCAAGGCACCTCAATTGGAATCAAAGCAACCGATCAACTTCATGGCTAAAGATAGGGATGTAGTCTCCTACCCTCATCACAACCCAATGGTCATCACTCTTTCCTTGGCCAACTCCAATCTACATCAAGCTTTCATGGATGGGATAGCTCACAATGTCATGTTCAAAAATGCCTTTAAGGCTCTTAAGGTTCCTACCTTTAGCATCATCTCATGCGCCTTGCTCATTTACACCTTTGGAAGTAGGCATTATTTCGATGGGCACTACCTCGCTTGTAATGATGTTTTTCCAAGGACCCCTGACTGTAAAATCTTGGTAAACTTTATGGTGTTTGATTCCCACCTGCTTATAATATGTTAATAAGACACCTTGCACTCATCGAACTAAATGCCATCCTCTCCCACAATTGCCTCATCATGAAGTACCATGTCCATGAAGGCATCGGCAAAATCAGTGGTAATCAACAGAAGGCAAGGGAATATTATGGGTCTTCCCTTAGGAAAGTGAAGAAAAGTGTTCTTATGCTTTAACAAAAACTTTCAACAGTCAGCGGCAGGTTCCTTAGATTATCCACCGGGTAGGCCAGTGCTTGGTTCTCATCGAGATAGTACTAACTTTGAAGCATCAATGGCCACTCCAAACCTTTCATAGCCGACCGAATCATCTGAGTGAGCTGGAGCATCACTACTTCGACTCAAGCCCATCACTATAGATAAATTTTCATTTCTAAAAAAATCTCCTTACAAGTTCTTATGAAGGAACAACATATTAGCCCATCTCACCATCATGCAACTACTCACACATGAACAACTGAGCTAGTAATGTGCTCTGGTTTAATTTGGGATCAATGGTTGCTTCACAATTGACGGCGTGCTACACCCCCTCCCCCCGGCCCCATAGCCAACATGCGCATAGGTTCAAGCCAAGCCCATCTACCACTCTATGTTTGAACACTTACCACCCAAGAGAACCTGCGAGCTAACATGCACTCCAGCTCACGCCGGTGAAAGTCTATAGGATCTTTAAAAATAATGCAACCTATATGTATATGTGCGAGAATGTGTATTACTAACTATATTAAGCAGAGAACAATAATTAAATATAAATAAGTAAATAATAAAAATGATCATACCGAATATTTTATACTGATTCAGACCTCCCGTCCTACGCCCAGTCTAGAAGCTCCACTTCGGTATTTCTTTTAACAAACTAACCCTCGCTTCGCCTAGAGGAATAGGCTAATACAAAAGTATATTTCTAGAAATCTTGTATTCTAAATAACACATATTTTGACTGATATTACAAATCTTCCTGTAATCTCCTTTGAGTATGTGAAGGTGAATGCTTTGAGTTGTAGGAAGTTGTTTAACCAAATTTATATTTTGGTTACGGTAGATTGAGAAATAGTAAGCAAGAGATGCACAAATATGTAAATAAGAAATCAAGAGCATCATTCTATTTGTTAATCTTAATCTTTTTAGTACTTATAGGATTAAAGAGATGCAGATGAGGAGTTGTTACTGTTAGATAAACTCTATTTAATTTAATGGCTGCAACCTTTCGATGAAGAGATGAGTTTATTCAATTTAATAGAAGCATCTATTCGATATAAAACCAAGCAACCTTTCAGGTTATAGTAGTTTCCAAATGACAGATGTCTGTGGATTTTCCGCAGATGTGCAAACTGCAACTTTGCATCCGGTTGATATGTGTCCAACATGAATGGCTTTACCCAATTTGCTTTCTTATCACACCTATATTTAACTTATCCTAAAGAGAAAAGCATTTTCTACAAATAATACAAGAAGTATTGTCCATCCGAAGTACTCTACTCTACAAGTTGTGCCTAGATAAACAAGCTAAGATAGGAACAAAATTCTATGTCAAAAATCACAATAGATCTGTTTCATTTAGTTCAAAGAGTGCGGAGGTATAACGCCTACTCTGCTAGATTTCAAAGATATTATATCGCTAGCTAATTGAAAAGGAAAAAATAGCAATAGACACGCTATTAAGAGCCAACTTCAAATATGAAGATAAGCGTCCTTAGTGGCACACAATTGGTATTTTACTATGCAAGCAAGGATGCATTGTCGCCTTCAAAGCCTTCCACATCAAATCCCCTAAGAGATCTCGAAAAGCTAGCAATACAACATCGAGGATAAGACCCGGACTTTAACTGTGACATTATAAGCAAAGATGACAACAACTATGCTTTCCAACAAGATGCTGAAGCATCTAAGTCCGCCAAGGTGCACATCGGAGCCAGATAAGAGGAAATCCACCAATGTCAACTAGACCATGGACATGACAGCGACAGTCGAGTATCGTTGGAAAGTTGGCTTGGGTTATGAGCTTAGGCTAAGTAACGAAGCAAGATCCATTTCATAACAAGTTCCAAATAATGGTTTGAACTGCATTCAATAAAAAATAGTTTGGCATCAAGAAAGCTTCCTCCTTTATAATAACACTGAACAAGTTGTAAAAAATTCAAAGAATGTTCGAAGACATTTGTAGAGGAAGGGGAAGACGAAGTTAGCTAATTTTATCTATATAGAATCGTGAAATATCTATAAGCAATGAAGGAGTTACATGGTAAAGATTTGTGGTTTCAGAACTAGGTAAAAAGGAGTATTTATATACCCACACCTTCAATCCTGCGCATTGGATTCAAAAGACAAAAGAAATCTCCGCCATTCATCTTAGATCGGCATTATGTCTCTTTAGGCATATGAGTAACATGATACATCCCTGCGATGTCTAGAAAAATGAACAGTCACAGCCAACGGTAGGTTTCCATATGGTGGGTGCATTAAATGCATAGCAAAGTGTTCGACCGATAAGATCTTCATGATTTAACAATCCGCATTCGCAAAACGATAAGAACCTGGGGGGGAAAAATTTTGTCCAATTTTCTTGTAAGTAATTAGCAGGTCGATTAAGGCAGTCAGGCTCAGCCAAAGTCAACCCACCATTCTACGACCGTCGCTCATAGGCCGGCCCAAACTCAAGTTTATCCCATACCAAGTGTTCTACACATCGAAGCATTAAGATAAAGCTCGGCTATCCCATCCATAGACAATGTTCACAAACTACTTACGAATGAAAACCTAAGGCCAGCCGTTTCTAGTCAATTACGGTCCGACTCGAAGGTGATCGACTCCTTCATGCTGATCCGCTTCCACCTGGACTCCAAGCCAGCCGTCTACTTCAACATCACTTTAGTCACTGGCCAGCAACACTCTAGGCTGCCTCAGGCAATTAGCATTCTGGACAAGGCTAGTTCAAGCATGACCCATCCTTGCCCCCGCTTTAGTACAATCGCCCATGACTGGTCTCAAGCAGCCCCTTGTCTCCTTACATCTGGCCTGACATCATCTCCTCTGTTACATTTTCAGCTATTTTTAGTCTCCTTCATTCCTTCAGCAACCGACTAGCCATCTCAACAAGGATTTTTATGTAAGCACACAAGAGTAGACAATAAACTGTCCATCCCTCTGTACAAAGACATGTAGTTGGACGGCTGAACTGATGTGGCAAACCATTAGCATTGAATGCGTATTAAATGCTAAATTTGCGCATGATACAGAGGGGCAATGAGTATATTTTCTCATACACAAATCCCCTTATTTCTTTACATGTTTCTTCCATCTGCCTATGCAACTAGATCAATGGATAGGAACTCTTCTTGTCAGTTTTATTGCACAATCTCATCCATTCATCGCCATTTTAGCTATTATAAATACCCATGCATTACCACTTCAAAGGGATTGGAATATATAAGAATTCCGAGTATTACATGTAATCCAGATCTCTTCACACAACAAATCAAGCTCTAAGAACTTGAGACTAGCTATCCTTTTTAGTCCTAAGTGCTATATTTTCTTACTATTCTCTTGTAATTCCTAGTAATTGTGAAATATACATAGAGTTAGAGACCTTCATTATAGATGTAGACAGGCTTTCCAAACCACTCTATATTTTGCCTCATTTACTTTAATTTCTCACATTCTTTCTCATTTTTAACCTTTTAAACTACTGTTAGCAAGTTCCTTTACGCATTAGTCTGATTCCAAGGCTGGCTAAATCTCTAGTCAACACCGTGATTTTAGACGTGTCCAACATATGAATCGCGATGGTATTTCATGAGAAATACATTATTCCTTAAATCGAAAATTCTCAAAACATATTAAAAGATTATGAATCTTAATATAAGTTGCCCTCTAAAATTTATACATTATAGATTACTTGCATATGCACTAGCTGTAGAGCAAACTCCAGCCAGCGCTATTGTGTGTAGTACTATTAATATATTTCCTAGATGAGGTAAAATACATGCATGTATTTATTGTGCGAACTCAAAGTATAGGCATTATACTTAAGCCATTGAGAAATGATAGGTAAAAGTGAATAGTCTCTCTTGATTTATTGAGATAAAAGGTCGAGATGAGGGAAAAAACCATAGCTAGAAGTTGTATATAATAGAACCAGTAAAAGTTATCCATCGCTTGCAGACATATGATTTGTTGAGAAAATTCAAGGTCATAATCCCAAGGTAAGCGAGTCCTAACACTCACTAGAGAAATCGAATGATTTTTGCATTTCTCTTAGAATTTTAAGGAATATAAAAGTCTAATATGGCCTTATTAGAAAAATGAAATGATTACATCTAACCTTTCAATATTGTAAAGCTATTACTTCAATAAATATATGCAACTAGTTTAACTTATAAAATTGTTTATCAATTGAAATATACTAATGAATTGAATTAAAATTGACAAAGATATGTAAAATATACTTACCGAAAAATCATTTGGAATTTGTCCGTTCAATACCAATGCAAGACCCAAATTATAAAACCACTAAATACATTCGCACCTTGGTCACTTAAGTGATTATTTTTTTGAGAATGTGTATTGTCTTCTATGAGTTTGGAACTTTAAAGCAATAGAAGAGTATGGTTATTTGATCCATATTTAAGATACAAAGGTTATGTCATGAATGGTCGAGTTCGTGTTATATGAAATCTTGGTGAAAAATTTTCGCTCAAGATAAGAAAGTAAATCGTATTTCAAGATCATATATTCAATTTAACTGTATAGAGTAAGGATCTTGTTATGTTGGAAGCCATATTGACCAAGAACAACTAGACATACCTTGGAATTTGATGACTAAAGTGCTGGTTTGATCTGTTTACCTAACTGAAGCCCACTCAATATCTTAAAATGTTAAGGATGTCTGAATGCATTTTTGTAAAGGGTTCGGTGAAATTTTGTAGTAAGAAATTCCTTTTGAATAGTCCGACCACTATGTAAGGAAAGTGGATGTGTAGGAGTGGATATAACATAAGATGCGCAAGTGCTTCATATTAATGTGTGCAAGGTCAATGGATATGTATATAGATATTGGGATTTATATCCATAATGTATACATTCGCCATTTGTACATACTTTAATGGTCTTAAAATAATGTAATGTATATAAAGTATGAGCATATGTGTGTGTGAATTTCAAAAATAAGTATAAATTAAGTAAAAGAAAAGAAAAATCAAATTGGACTAAGTCAATAAATTCGAATTCAGAACTTTTATATTTAAAATATCTTACTATGATAAGGTAAAGAATTCTAGTACAAATCAAGATTTAAAATTTTGTAATTTGAAAATTTATAATTAATATAAATTGAATAAAGTTAAATAAAAATAATAATTTTTTTATTCCCAAACTTGGTAACTTAAAAACGATTGTCTAGTTTAAGCCATTTAGAATTGTTTAAACAAGTTAATATACATATATGATGTATTAATATATATATATATATATATATATATATATATATATATTCAATTCAGCCACAAAATATATTTTTTTCATTAATAATTTAGTGGTATTTAAGTGTATCATTAAACCTAAAAAACGCTTCAAACTAATTATATTTAGAAACATCTATTAATAATTAAAATGATTAGTAATATTATAAAACTAATTTTTTACTACCGAAAGCTAGTTTAATATATATCTAATTTATACATAAAGATTTAAATATTTACATTAATGAATATTGATTTTAGATGATGAACAATGATTTAAAAGAACTAATTAACAAAAGTTATTAGAAACTATAATATATATATATATATACAATTATATATGGTAAAACTGATTGAGTTTGTAATTTTTTTATCTAACTATGAATCAATAACAATAATATACGATATTATTGAATAACAAGATCTAAAATATTTATAGTGTTGATAAGATAGTCAATACTCGTAGAGTACCACCAGAGTTTGATATATTTTGATGTATATATGGGGTACTAGAATGCATGACTATGGGTGGAGTGAAGATGGGTGTGGTGACCAAGGGAGGTGGATAATTAATAGATCAAAAGTGAGAAGATAAGTTGATTTATATAGAGGAGAAGGATGAGACAAATTCTCCTTCTTTTACTACTTCTCGTCTTACTATTTCTAAGATCAGATCCGTAATTTAAAACCAAAAATATCTACTCCTTCCCCTTTGTTATGACCAGCCAAGAAAAGGCTTTATGGGCCTTCAAATAATCGCAACCAATTTAATAATAAATGACATTTAAATCGTATTTAAATGCATATTGATATTGCATATCAATACATGCATTTATAATTTTTATACAAGCATTTAATTCATTACTAATGACACCCATAAAATTTTGACAGCACCCAACTTAAATAAATAATTATTATTTCATAAATATTAATTAAATAAATTACAAAATAACAATTATAAATTAATTAAATCAAGTGGTATCACGGAGAAGACAACAATGCGGTTATGCGACTCGCGGATGTAAATTCAATCAGCGATTAATATCGAGTAATTCAAATACTAATGTTCAAACGTCACCTTGGCTAGTGTTGTGAGAGTTCGGCTAAATCTATCGCTTATATAACTTCACTGGTAAGTATTGAATATTCTATTATACGATTTTTGTTGATGATAACAAACATATATATATATATATATATTCAATTAAATGTATTTGTTATTGTACTATTTTATTTTCACATAAGTAACTAAATATTTGCTGAATAAAATAAGTAACATAGAATTTAAAATTTAAACAGATATTTTATTTAAGTAAATATTTATTATAATTTTGAATAGTACAAATTTGAGCTCTCACTATATAAATACAATTTTTGATTACAACACAATTTCGATTACATCACAATTTTTAGTTTTTATTTGCACCTCACTACATATCACTCATTCGCTTGTATTTATCTCCAACTCTATTCCAGATTGAACCCAACATTTGAGTGATCTGCAAAATAAACACTGAAGCTGTAAAATTGGAAAAGAAATATTTTTACAGCGTAAAATAAAATATGTCGTGAAAATATTATATGCCTCGGTTATTTGGGTTGTTCGTCTCATTTAATTTTGAATTCATCAAACAGAACAACCTATGACATGCACGGTGTATCACTATACATGCCACAAGGCCTTGCACACTGATATACACTTGATAAAACCGCAGGGACATGTGAGCATAAGGTCAAACCCGAGCTAAAGCTAGGTTCAACTCAAGTGCAATACAAGTAGAGTCATGATATGAGCACAAGGTCGAACCCTAGCCTAAGCTAGGTTCAACTCAGGTGCAATACAAAAAAAATAGAATGGTCAAGTTTTTAATGGATGGAACAACATCAACAGTCAAAGTGTAAAATGAACCAACAACCATCATCAACCAGATCGGAAACACTCAACAGCTAAGATGTAAAAAGAGTTCATATACAACTATACTCATGTGGAACAAGTGATGACATGAACATGACTAGAATATGATTATAATGATGAAGTGATGAATATAATGAGACCAATAGTTGGTGAAGTGATGAATATAATGAGAGAAAATATGTCATCTCCAATTAGATTAGTTCATACAAGTACACCTTCAAATAGTGATTGTAAATACATCTAATAGCAATTCTTGTATGTATGAAGTGTTCAGAAATTGTAAAAAAAAAAGGAGAAGAAAAAAAATTGATAAATTCTACTTAATTTTCTATAATTTTCTTTATTTAATTCTGATTGGCCTTGATACATACTAGTGAGTCATATATGCAGATATGGTGAATGAAAATAGGTTATTTAGACTTACAATGAGTAACAAGCTCCATTTGAAGCCATAACCATAATAAAATGAGAGAAGAAAAGAGTCTCAACATTCTAGAACTGGTTATGTTGCATTTAGGACTTTCATTTATCGAAACTCAAAAGATATTAGAATCACTAAAGTCCACACTTATTTTAAAATCAGGGAATATATGCATCAAGTTATTGTTCAATAGAGCTCTGTTTACTGTATATGTAATTTTTCTCACTTTCCTACTTGTCATAGACATTAAAGTAAACACCACAATTTATGTTGCTCCTTTATGTTTTTAGAAGGAACTGCTAGGCTACCACATTCATTTTTCTTTGTTTCAGGTTGACATTTAAACTGTTTGTGACATTCAATTCGGTGTTGGGTTTAGTATACATACCTTTGACTTCATACACTTCATTCTTAAGTTCTTCTTGTGACATTCAGTTTAGTGTTAGGTTTAGATACATTCAGTTCAGTGTGAGTGTGGGCTAAAGCTATCAATTTACAATTCTTTGTATATTGACCTGTTGTGTTTTTTGTCCTTAAAGTAGCATTTCCTTTTGCTATCTTAATTGACATTGTATTAAAGGTTGGACATTGCAAACATGACTGATTATTGTCTATATTTTTGGCCAAATCAAATGGCGTTGAACTGAAATTTGAACTGATTTATTGCTTATTTAATTCCTATCAGTAGACTAGGCTACCATTTCCAATTCCAGAACTGAATATGTTTTGAGTGCTAGATCCATCTATTGATCCACTAATATATACTCAGTTACATATGCACCATACTTCTCGTTGCATAATTTATTACTTGTATCATTGTTTTTTTTAAATACGTCACACACTAGAAATGAGTAACAATTTTGTTGAATGAATTAAATATTCTATGTCTCGAGTATATAAATTATCTTTCTCGTCCTTCGTTCAAACTTCGATAGCAAATTAAGTATCCGCTTTTGTCGAGATTAGCCCCACTTTGGACAACTAATAAAATAAATCATGTATAAATACTGAAAGACCACCCTTCATATTTTCAATTGGATTTGTGATAATATTTAGTTTCTCACCAAGCATAAATATGCTTCTATTCCATGGACTACGGTCAATCCTTCAAAACTCCATTGCAATCATCTTCCCATACAAAATTAACAAGATAGAATCCATTGATCCTCAAGTAAACTGTGATTTTCTTCTTTTCCCGCATTTTTGTTTGCAAAAATTTGATTTTGCTTGCTAAAATTTTAATTTTCTTTTGGCAAATACCACTTCATCTCCCTTTGGGTTGAATAAATTTGATTTGATCATTTTGTCTTTTACACTGGAAAATGTGCGTGTCCACAAATAAATACAAACATTCTGATAAGTTGTCTTTTACAGTAGAATAAGTGGTACAAATGTTTAATTTATAAGGAGTTTGGTTGGGTTGTCCTTGTCATTAATGTTAGTAGGAGCTATCTCTCTATAATATTGCGTAGAAACTCAACTTTTCTTGTTTCAATGATTCAATCATGTGAGACAGTCCCATTAGCAGTGGAGTTATCTAATCATACAATCAATGTTTTCCAACTCTTTGAAAGAGAACTCATCAACAAAAGTGCTTGTATTTCGTCATCAAATTTGACATTCATACATGTCAACTGATTTATTATGTCTTGAAATTCATGCAAATGTTCTGTCATAGACTTCTCCCCATCCAACCTCAACTGATCCAATTTTTGAACAACAAAAGCCTTACTAGTAGCACTTTTGACTCATATAAAGATATCATCTTATCACACAAAGCTTTTGTGAATTTATAACTAGCCACATAGTGGAAAGCTAAATTACAAAAGTATTAGTGAATCAATGTAATCGTTATTCCGTCCATCTTCTTCTGTTTGCCCTGCTTTATATTTTAGGGTCTCTTTCCATCACCTTCAATCGGCTCATGAAGATCCTTGAGATATAAAACATCATCCATCTTAGGCTTCTAAATATCTCTTTTGTTTCATTTAGAAAAGCAACCTTTGAGAAAGGAATCATGCCCGACATCTCAACAATTATATAAATCCAAAGTTACCCTTCGTCTTGCGATGATCAAGCTCTGATACTAATTTGTTAGAATTTTTACTACGCAAAACCTAACAAAGGATAAAAAACATCGCGAAGGCCTATCACAGGATTTTATATCACCAAAGTCACAAATGGATAATATTGAATAAAACAATGGTGATAATAGTTCCAAAACACAATGAAATAAACGAACCAACAACACCAAATTCCATCCAATCACTCTCTATATTGATTCTCAAAAAAAATAATTGTATATAATTAATCTTCCAAATAAAAGTAAACAAAATAAAAAATAAAATCAAAATATAATCGAACAGAATCTTGATCTCTATGACAATGACTTAGTGTTTGGAGAAGAAGAGCAAAGATGAAAGAAGAGAGAAATACCAAAATACTTTTTCACACTTATCCACTCTCTTCTAGGCTTTATTTATCCAAGTATGTGTGTGTTGTGACAAAAAAAAAAAACAAATTGGTTATCCAATTAGAGAGGTATTTCTATTGATTAGCAGAGATCCAACTTTTAATTTCCCCCTTTTGTATATTTATTTACTTTTAATTTTGATTTTGTATGAGCAAACTTTTAACAACAGTAGCTCAAGCAATATGGCTATAAAGAATTTTTGAAGATATCGAAGAAAAACACGATTATGCAACTATTTTATATTGTGATTACAAATCCTCAATTTCTATTAGCACAAATCTAGTTAATCATGATCGTACAAAGCATGTTGCTATAAATCATCATTTTGTTAGAGGAATCATTGAAAAAGATGAAGTTCGACCTCAACTTGAATACTGCAAATTAGAAGAAAAACTAGCTGACATCTTGACCAAAGCACTTCCTAAAGAGAAATTTTGTCATCTTCAAGAGCTCATTGGAGTGGTAAAGAAAATACTTTATAGGGGAGTGTGGAATTAATGCACTTTCACTTGAAGAATCGTATCTCTTCTATAAGATGTTTTCTTTCGCTAAAAAGTTTTAATCAAGAGTCGTGTCTATTTGAAAAGAAAATATTGATTCATGTATATGTCTATATGTTTATTCACTTTTACATAAAAGTTATGTCTATTTAAATATGTCTATTGAACTAGTATAAATATGCATCTATTCTATGTAATCATTATTCATTCATTCAAGAAAAGAAGTTGTATACATAAATCAAGAGCTTTGCTTTAGCAACTCATATTTTTATTTCAATTTTTAAATATTGTTTTTATCTCCATCATGTGCTACAGCTTTTCCATTTATATCTAAACCAAAAATGGGAAGAAGAAAAAATTAGCCGTCGGTAAACCATAATGTAGTCAAAGAAGATTTGTTAGTTTGGCAAAACCTTATCTAACACCTGTTTAGAAACAATGCCGAAATTTTACCTCAATGCTTATTTTAATTAAAGACATGCTGAATCCATATAAATTTTATAGAAAAACATGTTTCTGCAGAACGGAAGATGTTTTCGTTCAATTTTGAAGTGTTTTAAGTATTGTTTGTAACTTATGATTATGACTTGAGTTTTCTGATAAAGACGTGTAATTCTATGTATATGCGTGAATGAATAAAGCGTGCTTTATTGACAAAACACCATCATTACTATGTTGCTATCAGAGATTGGCATAATCCGTGTGCTTAACCACCAATTGTGTTTCACATTAACAAATTGATATATCATGTATTTGATTCCACATGTTAACCAATATTTTAAGAACTAGGTCCTGAGAATAATATTTTTAGGCCCGCATTGAAATAAATAGTTCAATTTTGTGGTAATAATGAGTTTTGAATGCTTGTACCATTATCCTGATAGTTCTTCTTCATCCACTCAACAGTATTTTATAAAAAAATATGTTTGCAGCATATAATTATTAAACCGAAACCGATTTATGTTGATTGTGTATGAGATTTATTATACTATAGCATTCATATACCTACTCAATATTTGACTGACTGACTACTGCTTGCAGGTTCATGTTCCTTACTAACCCCACACTTGGAAGTTTCCCACAATTTATCCCATTCATGCACTCATCAATAAAATAAACATGCTTAATGATTAATACTGCATTGCCCATATAAGTTTACACATAGCAAGCAAATCTCTTATTCCTATCAATATTCCCAGCATGAAGTTCTTGTCCAAATACATCTCTGGCTGCTACTCAGGTTCTAATAAGATATCCGCAGTCGCTGAAGATGAAGAAATCATCAGAAGTCCTTCAAAAATCATACCAGTTTCATGCAGAAAAGTCAAAGCTCTAGTAGAAAATTCCTCAAACGTCATTGGAGAAGGAGGTTATAGTACAGTACACCTTATTAGATTTCCAAACAAGCTGGAAGCTGCGGTCAAAGTACATGAACCAAGCAAGCGCCTTTATTCCATGTTCAGAAAAGAACTTGATGTCTTTCTCCATGTCAGCAACAGTCATCCAAACATAGTACGCCTTCTTGGCTATGGAGATGATGGAGAATCTTCCGGATTTTTGGTCATGGAACACGTTCAGAATAGAACACTTCATCATATGCTACATGAACAACATAGTACTATTAATAAAGTTACTCTTTCTTGGTCTCAGCGTGTGTCAATTGCATATCAGATAGCAATGGCTTTGGAGCATCTACACGAACGCTGTGACCTTTCAATTATTCATGGAGATGTGAAGGCTTCTAATGTTCTTCTTGACCAAAGCTTCAATCCAAAACTATGTGATTTTGGATCTGCACGGTTGGGATTTTCTGACATGGTTTCTCGTTCGGTTAACCATAATAACGTGATGATGGGATCTCCAGGTTATACAGACCCGAGTTACTTTCGATCGGGTTTGGCTTCAAAGAAAAGTGATGTGTATAGCTTTGGTGTGCTAGTTTTAGAGCTTATTACTGGACTTGAGCCATTTTCGCCAATGAACTCACAGTTGTTGACAACCATAATGAGACCTCAGTTGACGCTGAACTCGCATGGAGCAGAAGAAATAGGAAAAATGATTGATGTTAAGCTGGGGAAAAAATATGATGAAAAGGAAGCCGGAGTTATGATGAAGATTGCAGAGAAATGCATTGAAGAAAACTCGACTCTAAGACCGACAGTTGGTGAAGTGATGAAAATAATGAGAGAAAATATGTCATCTCCAATTAGATTAGTTCATACAAGTACACCTTCAAATAGTGATTGTAAATACATCTAAGAGCAATTCTTGTATGTATGAAGTGATCAGAAATTGTTAAAAAAAAAAATGATAAATTCTACTTAATTTTCTATAATTTCTTTATTTCATTATGATATGTCCTTGATACATAGCAGTGAGTCGTGAATGCAGATATGGTGAATGAAAATAGGTTATTTAGACTTACAATAAGTAACAAGCTCCATTTGAAGCCATAACCATAATAAAATGAGAGAAGAAAAGAGGGTCACCTTGTCTCAACATTCTAGAACTGGTTATGTTGCATTTAGGACTTCCATTTATCAAAACTGAAAAGATATTAGAATCACCAAAGTCTACACTTATTTTAAAATCAGGGAATATATGCATCAAGTTATTGTTCAATGGAGCTCTGTTTACTGTATATGTAATTTTTCTCACTTTCCTACTTGTCATAGACATTAAAGTAAACACCACAATTTATGTTGCTCCTTTATGTTTTTAGAAGGAGCTGCTAGGCTACCACATTCATTTTTCTTTGTTTCAGGTTGACATTTAAACTGTTTGTGACATTCAGTTCGGTGTTGGGTTTAGTATACATACCTTTGACTTCATACACTTCATTCTTAGGTTCTTCTTGCGACATTCAGTTCAGTGTTAGGTTTAGATACATTCAGTTCAGTGTGAGTGTGGGCTAAAACTATCAATTTATGATTCTTTGTATATTGTACCTGTTGTGTTTTTTGTCTTTTAAGTAGCATTTCCTTTTGCTATCTTAATTGACATTGTATTAAAGGTTGGACATTGCAAATATGACTGATTATTGTCTATATTTTTGGCCAACTCAAATGGAGTTGAACTGAAATTTGAACTGATTTATTGCTTATTTAATTCCTATCAGTAGACTAGGCTGCCATTTTCAATTCCAGAACTGAATATGTTTGAGTGCTAGATCCATCTATTGATCCACTAATAATATACTCAGTTACATATGCACCATACTGCTCGTTGCATGATTTATTACTTGTATCATTGTTTTTTTTTTAAATACGCCACACACTAGAAATGAGTAACATTTTTGTTGAATGAATTAAATATTCTATGTCTCGAATATATAAATTATCTTTCTCGTAACTTCAATAGCAAATTGAGTACCCGCTTTTGTTGAGATTAGTCCCACATTGGACAATTAATAAAATAAATCATGTATAAATACTGAAAGACCGCCCTTTTTGTTTTCAATTGGATTTGTGATAGTATTTGGTTCTCTCATCCAGCATAAATATGCTCCTCATCCATGGACTACAGTCAAACCTTCAAAACTCCATTGCAATCATCTTCCCATACAAAATTAACAAGATAGAATCCATTGATCCTCAAGTAAACTGTGAATTTCTTTTTTTTCCCGCATTTTTGTTTGCAAAAATTTGATTTTGCTTGCTAAAACTGTAATTTTCTTTCGGCAAATACCACTTCATCTTCCTTTGGGTTGAATGAATTTGATTTGATCATTTTGTCTTTTACACTGGAAAATGTTGTGCATTATTCACCTAGGATGTTGACCCTTCGTGTATCAAACTGGGATAAACATCGAAAATTTTTAACAACTCATGCACAGTCTAACAGATTATACACAGTTCAAACTATTTATTCATTTATTAGAGGAAAAAAAAATGTAAATGTTAAAGATTTCAAATGCATATACACTCTTGGCAGTAATTGCACAGTATGTTTGATGTAAAACAGTTATCTAATAAATTTCAACCACTATGCAAAAATTGATTAAAATTTAATTAACAGGAAAATGAAACCATATAATCGAACATATAAAATCCAGTAATGAAATGCAGATATTTTCTTAACTGATCTTCACAAATACTGTTATTCGTATCATCTATGGAGTCGTATACAATTAATAACGTCTTTTTTGTAATCATCCACTTAAAAAGATAGATATTGGGCTTAATCCCACATCATCAGATGCGTATATAGTCAAATATGCGTTTAATAATTGCAAATAATATGAAAACTCTTTGAAAATTGCGGCTCTCCGAAAATTGTCTCGGGTTATCTCATTTGTCCTTTTATTTGTATCTGGAACCAGTCAAGATTCAATCTGTCATTAAATGCATTTGTCTAAGTTACATGTTATGATTATGACATCACATGTCATAACCACTGTACTACACTGGATGTTATTTTTAGAACAGTATAAGAATCGGTTTTCTGATAAAAACATGTAATTCTATGTACATGTTTGAATGAGTACCACGTGCTTTACAAAACACCATCTTTACTACGTTGCTGTCAGAGATTGGCATAATCCGTGTGCTTAACCATCCATTGTGTTTCACATTAACAAATTGATATTTCGATTCAAGATTTGGCATAGGTAAACCAATATTTTAGGACGTAGGTCATGAGAATAATAATTTTAGGCCCACGTCGAAATAAATAGTTCATTTCGTGATAATAAGAAGTTTTGAATACTTGTACCGTATAGTTTATATGTTTGAAGTTTTTCATAAAATTATTTATCACCACGAAAAGGGTTCGGAGGGTGGCAACCACCCTAGGTGGGGATGCGGGGCAACACCTCCGCTTACAGCGGTCAACCTTGCCGGAGGTAGCGAAGGTCCGAGAATAGCGTCCCGTTCAAAAACGATATATTTCGTTTATTGTTTGAATTTGAATTCAAACAATAAACGGACATGACTGTTGAGAAAGTGTTTGTTCATTTCAAACAATCACCATCAATAAATGTCTTTCTCTATGTATATTTAGCAACCTTCGTTTTTTAAATGTAATTTCTGTTTTCTGAATCAACATCTTTACTAGACCATCTAATCAAATAAGAGAGTTTTTCTTATTTATGCAAGTAATCACAACTTCTACAAAATACATTTTACTGTATCTTGAAATAATGTAAACACTACACTGATAAAGGTGAAAACATTCTTGAAAAAAGAGATTCAATCATGCCCCCGAAGTGATATATCTATATAATACTACAACATCGTCTTCGTCCACTTGATAATATTTTATAGAAAATTTGCTTGCAGCATCTGACTTTCCACCGAAACCGATTTATGTTGATTACGTATGAGATTTATTAGGCTAAATATTCATGTACCTGTTCAATATTTGACTTACTGACTACTCCTTGCAAAGGTTCATGTTCCTTACTAACCCCTCACGGGGAGTTTCTCTCCGAATATTTTATTTCATTCGTGCATTCATTCATAAAATAAACATGCTCAATGATTAAAACTGCATTGTTCATATAAGTATATACATAACAAGCAAATCTCTTATCTCAATCAATATTCCCAATACGAATGTACGTAGTTCTTGTCCAAATACACTTCTGGCTGCTGCTATTCAGACTCTAATAAAATATCCCGAAGATAAAGAAATCATCAAACGTCCTTAAAAAATCATGCAAGTTTCATGCAGGAATGTCAAAGCTCCAGTAGGAAATTCCTTGAATATCATTGGGGGAAGGAGGGAGGTTATAACACAGTACACCTGGTTAGATTTCCAAACAATCTGGAAGCTACCGTCAATGTACACGAACCAAGCATCCGTCTTTAATATGGATGTCTTCTCGACGAACGGTAACAGAGCATTTGAGCAGAAAATTTGAACGAGTTATTTGAACGAAAAAATTGATAGAACAGAAAAGCATTTAACCACGAACGGGTATTTTAACGATGTATTTGAAATGCATATTCTAAAATTTTAAATTGTTCGAATTCAGTTCAAGTCAAATCCATGAAATAGAACATTTTGATATGATCGCAATGTAAAAAACCGCGTCACAAACAATCCCCATCATTTGCATAAAATGGAATCATTTTGAGATTTCCTATGTTCTCACTTCTCATGATGTTAAATCAATATTAACCACTAAATTACTTTTTACAACCGAATATTTGAGCTTTTATTTTGAACTATTAGGATTATACGTATTAACTAAAGTTCTTTGGAAATCATAAATTTTCATTTTATTTCGAACAGTGAATAGTGTATCCTATATATGTATGGAGTGTAGCCGAGAGTAGACTTGTCAATAAGCACTCGAAAAATCCGAAATCCGTCCGTATCCGAATTCGAAATATGAAAAATTATCAGATATTTGAAAAACGGATACGGATACGGCCATATCCGTATCTAATAATTATCTATTAGGTTTTTATCAAGATTATAGTTATTTTTTTATGTATTTTAGTACATAAAATAATTGTCGTCCCGATAAAAAATTAATATGTATATAAAAATCAATTTTTACTGTTTAAAATTATTTTAATTAGTGTATTTATTATTTCTATATATTCAATACAAAATCGAATTTATAATAAATCAACATTTTCTATTTATTTATTTAGATGTATTGGTTGTGAACTGATCGAAAAATATCTGATATTCGTCCGTGTCTGCAGATACAGATATTCGATATCCGAAAATAATTTCGAATACGGATACAGATATAACACTATGCAGATTCGAAAGTATCCATTTACATGTCTAGAGGGCGATGGAGCAGAATCTTCACGTCTATGTTTAATTAACCGTAAACTTGCATACCACCAAACTGTTGACGTCATGAAGCTAAGCTTTAATGCTTTGAACTACCAAACCGTATATATATTAATGTTTCTGCTGGATGATGTTTTAACAATTTTTATAAGTTAATATAATTAAATTCTATTGTTTTGAATTATAATCGTACGCATACCTGAGGACAGAAATCAATCGTCTTTAACATTAACTTGATTTTCCCTGTTTATATTGGTTGGGACACCCACTCTCTACGTGTCCTTGTATGGTCTGATTGTCAGTATGACCTTTCAAAATGATAATTGTGTTACAAGGGTCGGTAGGATTTTAGATATTAAAAAACTAAAAAAAGGCTTGTACTTTGTAGGACGGCACGAAGATGTTATACTATGCCAACCGACACAAATAAAAGCGGTACCAACTACCAAATAGCAAGTGGATACAAAAATGACATGGTGGAGATAACAAGTTTCTAGGATGAATGAGCTTTCGAAATGGATATTTAATTGTTTTATTGTGAATAATTATAAATTATTTTTTAATATTTTATTTTGTTTTATAATGTTGGTAAATGAAGTTCAATTGAAATACTAGAAAAATTGCAATAAAAGGACAATTTCTAACAAATATTTTGAAATTCAAATATATCAAAATATAATGATACGGTTATATAAAAATGTATATACATTGAAACAAAATAAAACTGAAAATCAAATTGGAAAGCAAGACCACATACCAGCATAAACTGGTGGTATTTGGTCGTGTATTGCAAACATTGGATCTTCAAGCGGAACCAATTTTGAGCATCGTCGTCGTCCATAGAAGTAAATATTTTTCCGTTCTCTTATATCTTATGAAGTGACAATGCTTCATAAAATTGAATCTTTTTAAACTACACGAGCTGAAAGTTTATAAACGAGTCGGTAGAGTTTACAGTACTTACCGTTGGATATGAAGACTTGGAGCGGTGGTGGTGCTATTTGTTCCAGAACAAGATTTCTTTAAATGGGAAAACAAGCTGGAGTAAATAGTTTAGGATTTTCATTGAACTAAGGACATGGGTAAATAATTTTAGGCTGAATACCCTAGGGGTAATTATGTAATTTGTTACATATATATAACTCTATGGTCAATCTTAGTCGTAATAAAGTGTCTGATTTCTGTTACATACCGTGATATACTTAATTAAGTAAGTAAATTAATGTACATTTGTTGTCCAACTTTGTGATCAAGCCATATCTAGATGAATCAGAACGATTAAGTGGTCAGATAGTAAACCAAAGATCAAGAACGATGACTCAAAAATTCAAATCTCAAGTGAAGTTCAAAGATATAGTTATAAGCACGCCAAAAACCTATAAATATAACCCATATGCCATGGCACATCGGATGGCCAAAGCCAAAATAGAAAAATCCAAGATTAAGCCTCGGAACGGTACCGATCTGAATGCCTTGGTTCGGTATTGATATAAAAAAGTTGCTCAGGGTCGATCTTATCTCAAGCCTATTAAAGATTATGATAAATACATGCGACTTGATCCTAAAATCCTAGTCAAGATGGAAGCCTGTCAATGTATTCAGGTCGCGGAGGTGAAGTCAAGTCGAATAAATTAAGTATCTGTCACCGAACCAAAAGAATAACTCATAAATGCATGAAATTGGCATTAAGTTGTTCTATGTCCAGAGTCCAAAGGGAGACGCAAACCATCAAACAACATCAAGGAATCAATTAAAGCATAGCAAACCATCAATATGGGTCGCTACCAATATAAAGCCTTCAAGTCGCTACCGATCCATGAAGCAACTACTGATTTGGCCATGATCTCTTCAGGCAAACTTCTTCATAATATGGAGAACGTGGTGAAGGAAATTTCACTGACCTTTATCTATAAATAGGAGATGAGAAGCGCTATTTCGATATCCTTTTTTCTGCATTCTAAATTTTTGTATTTTTATTGTAATTTCTTAGATCGTTACCGACCCATAGACCATCAATCCATAAGATCATACTTGTACAAACTTTGCAGAATCATTAATAAATACTTAAGTGGACGTAGGCCAATGATTAATCGAGCCACTATAAATTGTCATGTGTTGCTCTTTCTCATTTTCATTTAATTTTTTCACTTCATTCTTTTCTATAAATCTTTAAGGTGTCTGTGCTAACTTTTGATATTATCATTTTGGTGGTTTCACTGAGAACGCTTCGATCTCTCGCTATTTAGATCTATTTTTCAATTTTTGGATTGCTTTAATCCACGAAATAGATCTACAAATTCACTTCCTAAGGTCCGTGATTATTCTGATTTTGCTAAAGTTTATCACATGATCTATCGGAGTAATGACTCCAAGAAGTGCAAAGGAAAATCAACTACCTCCAGACCTACTAATGACGTTGAGAATGCTTGCTCTCAACACATGGAAGAAACCGTTCAGCCCAACGCTGATGAAATTTGGAGCGCTCCAGATATAATCGCTAGGGTTGAGATGGATAAAATGATGAAAAAACCGAACGATAAACTGCTTGAAAGCCAGAATGCGATGATGAAACAGAAGAAAGAGCACTTGGATTTGATGACCTGGTTGTTTTGGGGTCGTAGAAGGAACATGAGAGAATTATTGGCCTCTGATTTAAAAGAAGATAGTTTGTAACGACCCGTAAAATTTTGATAGTTTTTAATGGTTTTATTTAGCGTATTTAATTTGATTTTTGAGAAATTTTAAATAATAATATTTTGAAATAAAATTTTGCATTTGGATTACGTATAGTTAAATGTGGCAAGTGATAAAGTTTCATCAAAAATTAAGAAAGTATATTTTAGGGTGTGATTCTGTTCAATTTAAGTCAGTAATAATTGATGCTCATAAAATATTTTATTTTGGAAAATTCAAGGCACAACTGTTTTATTTTCCATCATTTCTTTTATTTATTTTCAAACGGTTCATTTTTCCTTTATAACGTGTCCTTCTATATTTATTCTTGCTGTCCAATCAAGCTATTAGTTGCTTTGATTGTTTCTAAAACAGTGTGTAGCTGTTACTTTTTCTACCGTTAAAATTTCAGTTGCTTAATAATTTTTCCAATTCACAGATAGACTTCCCCATTCCTACCCATTAATAAACTTTGAAATCATCGTCCTTGCCTTTCGTTATTCCCCGTTTTATAATAATAATTGAAATTTATAGCCGTTTCAGTATATAACTTTTACACGTTTTATATTCATTTAATTTCAGCAATCCATTGCCTTTAATTTTTAAACCGTTCCATTTTCTTCGCAGGCAACAGCTCACATTCCATTTTGCTTAGAAATCAGTTTCCACTTTTACTCAAATGCTCACCTTTTCTTCCATCTATCCGTTTAATAGTTATATATAAGTTATAATACGTTTTCCTGATTCATCTCCTTTCCTTTTTCATTTGACATATTAATTCTGAGAAGTGATTAATTTAAAAACCCATCTTCCTCTCATTTCTTTAAACTTTCAGCTAAATTTTAGCTTGTGACCGTTGCTGTATATTTCATTAAAGAGGTACGTTACCTTATTAATCTCCGAAATTTAAGGGTGAAAATTTTATTTTCTAACCTTTCCTTTCCTACGCTCCCTGTTTCCACTTCTTTCATTATGACCGTTCATTATATATATACACTACAGCTGGAAAGTTATAAACGTATAAACTTAGATACGTTTTGTATTTATTAAAAATTTAAAGCTTACCTTAAATTGTGCAAAGCGTTTTTCCTCTGCCTTTATAACTTTGGGTTTATACCTACTGTTGCTTCCTCTTCCTCCCTGAAGCCTATTTTCTTACTTTCCCAAGTTATTACAGCGCCTCTTCAAGGCCATAACCGCATACCCACGCCACATCTCACCACGTGCTTCCAGTCCAGGTGACAGCCGCCATGATGGCCGAGCACAGTGCTTTCTTCTCTCCTGTTCCATTTTGCCTTCCCTAGGCACAGCCGATACCCCTATCGTCATCACCTATCAGACACTCGTCACCACTAGCTTGCATGCATTCGCATATATTAGGTATAGTACTTCTGTCTGTTAGCATATATATATATATATATATATATATATATATATATATATATCAGTGAATTTGTTACATGGGTTATAATATCTTGGGTTTCCCTGTTTCCAGTTTAATAATATATTATACAAATTATGCAGCGTCTATTATATGGTTTATATATATATATATATATATATGTGTGTGTGTGTGTGTGTGTGTGTATGTATGTCAAAGTTATTCTTTTATATATATAAATGTATTTGTGTATATATGTATATATGCTGTTATATTTGTTTATAAAATAAAATTTTCCTTTTTCGGCTGCTGTTTGTAAAATTGCTTTTTGATCTAATTTGTTTAGGCTTAGTATTTTGTTTTCTTATATATATAATATTTTAAACGTGAATTTGATTTAAGTGAAGCTTTTCGTATCATGTTATTAGATGAAATAATATAAGGTGATTTAAAAAAAAATATACTTTTTTTATGAATCTTTTTGGGGTTTTGTTGGTTTTGTTTTATATTACTCTTTCTTAATGCAATGTACTGGAAACAACAAAATCGGTGAGTGAGAAAAAGAACGAAAACCATATATATATATCTAAGCATTCGAGTTTATACATTTGGTCGGTAAGTATATGGTATTTATAACGGTTTTGAAAGTAAATTTTAAGCATGTCTAAGCGGTTTATGTCGTAGTGGTTATATTATTATTTAAATATAAGTATCACATGTGCAGGTTTTAAGTGTATATAGTATATTTATAATATAAAGTTTATTAAGTTATAAAAGTTTATACAGTTTATATTTTATAAGATAAAGTTTAAAAGTTATATACGTGGAAGTTGATATGTTGCAATGAACAAACATTATATATAAGTTTTTATTTTAATAAGTATTATTTCAACATATATATTGCATATATGTTTGATTTTTTTATTGTATATGTGTTTGGTTTAAAAACAATGATTTGAAATGTATGTATATTAAATTTAGAATATGTTTTATATATGTAAATAGTTATATATATATATATATAATTGTAAGTTCACGTATATCATTCATCTTCATCGATCTAGTTCTAATTTGAATTCGAATTTTTTCTCTTCCATTTATTAGCTTTGTTCATCGTGCCTGTTTTCTTCGCCGAATCGTTATCTAGTGTTGCTTTGGAATTCGTAACTAAACTTCATTGTCTATTCTCTTTAGCCTCGAAATGTGAGCAATCACTCACGATTAATGTTCTTATATTTATTAAATTTGATTTCAATTGAAACAACAATTGAAGTATGCTGCTGTAGTTATTTAAATTGTTATATTTATGCTATTATCTATAACTGTTCACTTGTGGATATGGCACCACATCCTATTGTTTATATTATATTGTTATTGATGATATATGCATGTTGTTATATTATTATCATATCTGTTATCACTCTACAAGTGCCATGTTAGTATAGTATTCACTATGGGTTGAAATGATACATACCCGAACGGACTTTAGGATAGGAGAAAATCGTTATGGGTTGAAATGATAAACCCAAGCGGTTTTCATTAAATTGAATTTGGGATTACGGGTTGAAATGATATACACCCGTATATATTTAGTGGACGTATTGAAATGATAAATATCCGTAACACTTGACCATATGATAGAAAATATATACAGACACCGTTGGTCCATATATAAATATTTTGAAATAATTTCTATGATTTTGGAAAGAAATATATGGTTTAATAAATACTGATTCTTAAGATGGAAATTTTATATATAGATTTAGTAGTAATATTTGATTTAAATTAGAATTGATTTAATACACATAATATGGTTAAGTATTTATGTAAATCTATATTTCAAAAAGATTTTCTTGCAATAAATTGAATAATTAAGATTGGGAGATAAATTTGGATTTATTAAAAATGGTATTTAAATAAGGATTTATTTAATTAAATCGATTTGAAATTATTTAATGGGAAATCTAAAGGTATGCTTTTTATAACTGGATTTTTGTTTTAAGTCATTTAATGAGTATTTCACGTTTAAATAAATTAAAATAAAATATTGAGTAAAATGTAATTTAAGATTACTTAAATGACATTAAATCAAATGAGGGAGCATTTCAAGACTAAATAATAATGAGGTTAATCGAGATCTTTATGAGATTGTTAAATTGAACATTTAAATATTAAAGCTTTGAACTATATTGGAATTTTAATGGGTTATTTTGAGATTCAGATATGTACCTGAAATCAATATAGTTGAATTGTTATTTAGAAACTAAATTGAATATAAATGAAAATTTAGGTTGAACTAAAATTTGAAATTATTATTTAGAAAACTAAATTGAATAAAATTTAGTTTGAAACGTTGAATACTTAAAGTTTGAAATATATTGAAATATAAAGGGGTATTTTGTGATTACAAGTCCGAATTTTGAGATCGATAAAATTGAAGTGGTTATTTAGGAATTGAGTTGAATTTTAAATTGATAAATTGAGATTTGACTAGATTTGAATTTTTGATTGGAGTAGATTTGAATCGTAACTGTTAAAGTGATCAAATTTGAAAACAAATATATTTGAAGTGAAATGATATTTTGTTTTTGAATAATAAATAAAATTGAGATGACCACGTTGACATAGTGTATATTTCTACCCTATAGATAGTTCCAGGGATCCTTAGAGGATGGTTATCCCAAACATCCTCTAAGTTAATTTTATTTCAGTTGATATTTCACTTGAGTTGGATTTATTAATATAAAAATGTTAATCCTGACTCGAGTGTTTTTTGTTTTGCTTTACGTTCGGGTCAGACTGAGTGATACAGCATTGAGACTCACCTTTTAAGTTTGGAGCTTTGCTTGGAGATCAAACTATCGCTTAGTTTTCAGCACTTCCAGTTGATTCATTAAGAGAAGTCATCTGTTACATTGGAGACTTCACTGTATCTGGGATATTCTGATGTATTTTATTTCTAACTTTGTTATATAGTAGTTTCATGAACTACTATTCATTTATTCCGCTGCATATTATTGTACTACACTGTATCTATGATTCTATGATTGATTTATTTACTGTATATGTTTTTGCCAAATTTAAATTAACAATTCGGTATTTTGAAATATTCAAGTCGGACATGTATAGTATTATTGTCGATTTGAATGGTCCAAAATAGCGGGTCATTCCAGTTGGTATCAGAGCTTTGGCTCTAGGAAAAACTTAGCATATATGGTAAATTTATTTACAGAATCACTTTCGTTCGAGTTGAATCTCTTCATTTTTGACTCGATTTCCTTTGAATTTTAGAATGTCCATCGTTTTCGAACTTCCTTCTTGTCTCTTCTATTTATATTCTTTTGATTCTGGAGTATCCCGTAACTCCACTGAATGATTTGCAAAGGGGGTGAAAACTCCTTTTCAATTGGCATTGATTCACCGAAGATTTATGTATCCTCGGTTTACGATGCTGTTATATCTTGTTATGCCGAATTCTATATCGGGCGATCGAATGTCGATTTGCCTTGGAATTCCGCATTGATCATATTCCTGAAGTCACGGTTGGCTCGGTTAAGGTCGCCCGCGATTTATATCCATCTTTTATTTTAAAATTTTAATTACCTCATCTTCGATCAAGCCTATCTTCGAATAAGGATTCTATTTGATTAGAGTTCCTCTAATTTGAATCTCTAGCTTTGTTTTGAAATCCATCCGTGAATCACCCTTTGAAAATCGGGTATGTTTGCATTTTTGAAATTGTTTTATATATCGAAATTATTATTTTGATAACTATGATTTTGTTTTATATAAAAGTGAAATATTTTCGATAAGGATTATATTTTTTTTTAAAACGGAAGTTTGAAATTTTGAAAATTTATAAGAAATGGATTTATATAAACAATAACTTATAACTGAATGGTTTTGAATTTGAATTTCGATAAATTGAACTCCGGTATTCTGAAATGTGGTTTTGATATTTCAAAAATATATAAAAATAATACGATTTAAAAGTATTTTCTGGATAAGAAATATTTCAAAAGAGTTCAAATAAATTCAAACGATTTAGAAGAAATCTCAACGAAGTTTCAAGAAAATAGAAGTCCAAAACTCATTTTGTCGCTGGAAAATAATTTCGGTGATGAGTGCACGCATCATCGACATTGATTTTCGAGTTTCAGAGTGGGGAGAGGCCACTCTAGTAGCTTTGCTATGCGAGTGATATTGTGAAACAAATTTTGATTTCAAATTCCGAAGTATAATTCGATATTCGAAAGATATATGTATATATATTTAAAATGATTTAAAGGAAGCCGGTGTTCAATCCTCTAGTTTTCGATTTGATTTAGAATATCTCTATTTATAAAAATTAATTTACTGATTTATTGTTGATTTTCAACTCTTGAATTGGAAATTTGATTTCCCTAACTATTTTTGAATGTTTGAACGCTTCCAAATCGAGGTTGAATTTGCTAAGCTAAGAAATTTTGAAGAGGATAAAATATTTGATAAAGCATATAAGTTTAGTTGTGTATGTTTAAGTTTGAAAACTTTTTTTAAGAAAATGAATATGACTATTTTGAATTATACTAATATGGAATTTAGTTTTGTAATGTTTTGAAAAAAAATTAGTTGAATAATGGTTTTCATAAAGATTTTAAAGGGATAATTATAAATTTAGAAACCATTTTGAGTATAATCGATTTTGAGAAAAATATTTGGTTTTGAAATTAGATTGGAATTAAAACCAGTACTTATATGGTGATTTTGGAAATGAATTTGTTTGACCTAAATTTTGTTGATTTGGAAATTTGGATTATTTTCTAAACCTATTGTTTAAGAAACTTTGAAACTGAATATATTTAATTTGGAAGAAAATTTGGTGAAATCATATATGATCTTGAAACTGAAATGTTATTGAAACGAGAAATTTTTTTGATAACCTTGATTTATTAAATACTTGATTTGGGAGTTATCGAACTTATATAAAACTGATTTGTATAGTACGAAATTGATTTGAAACCTATTGATTTGAAAGGTACTCAATTTGGAAAGAGAAATTTTATATAATCGAAGTCTATATAAGTGTGATTTGATATACTATTGATTGGGGAAGTATTCGATTGAAAATGGAATCCTATATATAATGGACTTTATATAAGTATGATATTTGAAAGTGATTTGAAAAGGTACTATATGATACATATTTTCGAAGTAAAGATATGGAAAGTGCCTTCTGCTTGATATCCACTTTATGGCCACATTGTGGATTCATTCTATCGATATTATTCTCTCTGATTTTTGGTTTTCCGGATGTGATACTCGAGTGTTCCTACCATGGCGTAACCATGGTTTTTTTTCTCTCGCGACTGCATAGCGCAACTGCCTGGCTGAGTCTGGCCTAGGGGTATGGATTGTTTGTGGGGGATTCAGGCGTAACCATTGTGTATCCTGCAATCTGTGTAGGTCAGATTAGTAGCGAAACTACCTGGCTGAGACTACCTAGGGGTACGGATTGTTTCCTGGGGGACCCAGGCATAACCATTGTGTATCCTGCACCCTACTAATCATCATGGCGTAACTCATAGGGCTGAGAAAGCTTACGGATACGGATTGTTTCCTGGGGGATCAACGCGTAACCATTGTGTATCTGCGAACCATGCTTGGACAGAGGTTTTGGTTTGATTGTTTTGTTTGGATTGTACTTTCCATATCTGTTTTTTAAAGGTTTTTCAGGTATTTTCACTGGGTGTTGAAACAGGTCTACTAAGTACTTGAAGAATTCTAGCTTTGTACCTGATCAACGCATGGCCAGATTCTGCAAGAAAGAGAATAAACTTGTTGAAACATCGAGTTATAAAAGTATTTTTGAAAGGAAAAATTCGTTTCAATGTAAAAGAATTTTATTATAAAGGTATTTCCAACAAAGAAATTTTGTATTAATATTTGAGATTAAAATTTTATGGTTTGATTAAATTATTCGAGCCCGATACTATCCCTTTGAACCTACCTTATCTGCTCAGCTTTATTTATTCACCTATATTCCGTTTTTCTGAATCTACCCTCCTTTCCTTTTTGCATATAATCTTTAAAATATTTTTTATTTATATACACATGGTTTAATAGTAAATCATTAGTGTCATTGATATTTCAGAAGTTATTAATTTAATATAACATATTTAAGAAATGAGTATTAATTTATCTATAATGTTGAAAGTGTCTTAAGATAAATTAGTAAATTTATAAACTATGGATTTAATGTTGTCAAATAACTTCCTTGAAAATATAACAAAGGATGTGAATAATTCCAAATAGTTTTCATATATATTTATAAAGGTGTTATTTAAACATATAAATGTTATATATAAGGGAAGCAGGAAATTTTACAAATGAGTTTTGAAAAGTTTTAAAGTATTAAAGATAATTGAACTGCAAATGAAGTTTTCAAGTGAATATTTCTAGAAAAATTTATATGGTTTTAAATTAATTGTTTATCCTTGTCATTCAATCTATTTATCTTTCTGGTTGTTTCTATTCTCCTACCTTCTTCCTTTTCGGGGACGCAAAGTTTTGAGTGGGGGAGAGTGTAACGACCCGTAAAATTTTGATAATTTTTAATGGTTTTATTTAGCGTATTTAATTTGATTTTTGAGAAATTTTAAATAATAATATTTTGAAATAAAATTTCACATTTGGATTACGTATAGATAAATGTGGCAAGTGATAAATTTTCATCAAAAGTTAAAAATATATATTTTAGGGTATGATTCTGTTCAATTTAAGTCAGTAATAATTGATGTTCATAAAATAATTTATTTTGGGAAATTCAAGGCACGGCTGTTTTATTTGCCATCATTTATTTTATTTATTTTCAAACGGTTCATTTTGCCATTATAACGTGTCCTTCTAAATTTATTCTTGCTGTCCAATCAAGCTATTAATTGCTTTGATTGTTTCTAAAACAGTGTGTCGTTGTTACTTTTTCTACCGTTAAAATTTCAAATGCTTAATAATTTTTCCAATTCACAGATAGACTTCCCCATTCATAGCCATTAATAAACTTTGAAATCATCGTCCTTGCCTTTTGTTATTCCCCGTTTTATAATAATAATTGAAATTTATAGCCGTTTCAGTATATAACTTTTACACATTTTATACTCATTTAATTTCAGCAGTCCATTGCCCTTAATTTTTAAACTGTTCCATTTTCTTCCCAGGCAACAACTCACATTCCATTTCGCTTATAAATCAGTTTCCACTTTTACTCACCTGCTCACCTTTTCTTCCATCTATTCGTTTAATAGATATATATAAGTTATAATACGTTTTCCTGATTCACCTTCTTTCCTTTTTCATTTGACATATTAATTCTGGGAAGTGATTAATTTAAAAACTCATCTTCCCCTCATTTCTTTAAACTTTCAGCTAAATTTTAGCTTGTGACAGTTGATGTATATTTCATTAAAGAGGTATGTTACCTTATTAATCTTCGGAATTTTACGGGTGAAATTTTATTTTCTAACCTTTCCTTTCCTACGCTCCCTGTTTCCACTTCTTTCATTATGACCATTCATTATATATATACACTATAGCTGGAAAGTTATAAACGTATAAACTTAGATACGTTTTGTATTTATTAAAAATTTAAAGCTCACCTTAAATTGTGCAAAGCATTTTTCCTCTGCCTTTATAACTTTGGGTTTATACCTACTGTTGCTTCCTCTTCCTCCCTGAAGCCTATTTTCTTTCTTTCCCAAGTTGTTACAGCGCCTCTTCAAGGCCATAACCACATACCCACGCCACATCTCACCACGTGCTTCCAGTCCAGGCAACAGCCGCCCTGGTGGCTGAGCAAAGTGCTTCCTTCTCTCCTGTTCCATTTTGCCTTCCCTAGGCACAGCCGATACCCCTATCGACATCGCTCATCAGACACTCGTCACCCCTAACTTGCATACGTTCGCATATATTAGGTATAGTACTTTTGTCTGTTAGCATATATATATATATATATATATATATATATATATATATATATAGATCAGTGAATTTGTTACATGGGTTATACTATCTTGGTTTTCCCTGTTTCCAGTTTAATAATACATTATACAAATTTTACAGCAACTATTATATGGTTTATATATATATATATATATATATATATATATATGTCAAAGTTATTCTTTTATATATATAAATGTATTTGTGTATACATGTATATATGCTGTTATATTAGTTTATAAATAAAATTTTCCTTTTTCGGCTGCTGTATGCAAAGATGCTTTTTGATCTAACTTGTTTAAGCTTAGTATTTTGTTTTTTTATATATAATATTTTAAACGTGAATTTGATTTAAGTGAAGCTTTTCGTATCATGTTATTAAATGAAATAATATAAGGTGATTTAAAAATATATATATATATATATATATATATATATATATATACACACACTTTTTTTTGAATCTTTTTGGGGTTTTGTTGGTTTTGTTTTATATTACTCTTTCTTAATGCAATGTACTGGAAACAACAAAATAGGTGAGTGAGAAAAAGAACGAAAACCATATATATATATCTAAGCATTCGAGTTTATACATTTGGTCGGTATGTATATGGTATTTATAACGGTTTTGAAAGTAAATTTTAAGCATGTCTACGCGGTTTATGTCGTAATGGTTATATAATTATTTAAATATAAGTATCACATGCGCAGATTTTAAGTGTATGTAGAATATTTATAATATAAAGTTTATTAAGTTATAAAAGTTTATACGGTTTATATTTTATAAGATAAAGTTTAAAAGTTATATACGCGACAGTTGATATGTTGCAATGAACATACATTATATATAAGTTTTTATTTTAATAAGTATTATTTCAACATATATACTGCATATATGTTTGGTTTTTTTTGTTGTATATGTGTTTGGTTTAAAAATAATGATTTGAAATGTATGTATATTAAATTTAGAATATGTTTTATATATGTAAATAGTTATATATAATTATATATATATATATATATATAATTGTAAGTTCACTTATATCATTCATCTTCATCGATCTAGTTCTAATTTGAATTCGATTTTTTTTCCTCTTCCATTTATCAGCTTTGTTCGTCGTGCCTGTTTTCTTCGTCGAATCGTGTTTATCTAGCGTTGCTTTGGAATTCGTAACTAAACTTCATTGTCTATTCTCTTTAGCCTCGAAAGGTGAGCAATCACTCACGATTAATGTTCTTATATTTATTAAATTTGATTTCAATTGAAACAACAATTGAAGTATGCTGCTGTAGTTATTTAAATGTTATATTTATGCTATTATCTATAACTGTTCACTTGTGGGATATGACACCATATCCTCTTGTTTATATTATACCGTTATTGATGATATATGCATGTTGTTTGTAACGACCCAGAATTTTTGTTAATTAAAATATGAATATTTAATTGAATTTAAATATTAATAAGTGAAATTTATAAGTCGAATAAATTTTATTTCGAATAATTGAATTTAATTGGATAATTAAATCGATAATTTAATAGTTGAAATTACAGAAATAATTGAAAATCGAGTTTAATATGATTGAAAATGATTTGTAAAATTTTATTATATCATATTGAAGTTAGAATGATGTTATAGAACTTTTAGAATTGAATTAAAAGTTAAATTGTGAAAATTTTTAGCAAAGCTAGCCGGCTTTAGAGTGGGCCGTGCCACTGTATATAAAAATGGGAGAACAGGTGCTCTGCACATGCACAGAGCAACTAAGTTGGATAGAAAAGAAAATAAAATAAAGAGCAGGAGTTAGACTAAAAAGCCTAAACTACTAATACAGCATAAACTAGTCTTCCTCGGAAGAGGAAGAACTATGTCGTCCATCAACCGCCGATGGACCAATATCATGCGAATACCTAGCGAAAAGAGTTGCCAACAAAGGATCATAACCAACTGAACCAGGCGAGTAAAGAAATTTCCTATCCCAAGTGACGTCATAAAACTTACTTTTGTTCTCCTCCCCTAACTCACCGTCCGTAATGAGGCACAAACCTTCGCCTACAATATGATACATAAGATATCTACTCTCGCCACCAGACTCACTAATAAAGGCATAGAAAACATCCCTCTCAGGAGAATATCTCATATCAGAGGGAGAGTGGACCCAAGCACGCTCATCCGAGTACCAGGAAATGATATCAGAAGCAGAAGCAGAAGGATCCACCTCCAGGGTAGAAGGAGGAGAATCAGAGGCTGGAAAAAGAACAGGCACAGAACCAGAAGGAGCAACACAATCCAACAAGGCAGCAGGTGGATCCACAATAGGGGGGACTATATCAGGAGCTAGAGGCGCAACAGATAAAGGTTCAGGAGGAGCAGGAACAGCAATCTTCCTAACCCGCTTACGAACAGGAGGACGTGGAAGAGACGTCCGGGCATAAAAGGGGACAACCAGACCAGGACAGGATACAGCAAAATGACCAAAGGACTGACAAGAATCACAAATCTCAGGTTTCCAACTATAGCGAACTCTGACTTCAGCAACATGACTCTCATCAAGCTTGACTTTTAATACCATAGGCAAAGGTTTGTCAGGAGTGATCTCAATAAGAGCTTTGGCATAAACAAGCTTCTTTCTAGCCACAGTATTAGTATCATAACATATTACCTTACCAACCAGACCAGCAAGCCAGTCAATCCCGATAAGAGGCTGGAGAACAGAAGGAATATGAGAAAAATGGGCCCAGACAGGAATAGACAAAACTTGTTCCTTCGCACGATCCACAGAAGGACTCCACGTTGTGATTATGAACGGTTTACCGTCAATAAGTAGAGGATTAGCTTCCAATATACGTTGCCTTTCATCACTACGCGCAAATTTAAAAAAGAACATTTCATTATCATAATGGACTGACAAACCACCTCTAGGCTTCCATACCATATTGCACCTCGACTTGACTACATGATAGGGAGGATTTGAATCAAGAAAGAACCCAACCAAATGGTCTTTCCAAAAAGTCACGCCGGCCTCAATCACTTCCACCGGAGGAACCATTAATCCCTCATTCTCAACTACTTCAAAACGACGTGGTGAGTGAATACCAGCGTTACATGGTAGCTTGGTAAACAAAGAAGACCAACTAGTAGCAGGCCGAGACAGTGGAGGGACATGCAGATCATGTGAAACCACAGGCTTAGGAAAACTGACATTGTCAAAACATCGAACATTTGATGTGCCACCCAATATGGCCCCAGTATTAGCATTACCTCCCAATCCAGTTACTACACTGTTACCCGCATCAACTACACAATCAGAAGACACCCACGATTTACATGTTTCATTATCATTTACATCGGCCATTGCCACCACTTTATCCAAATTACAGTCAAGTCCAACAGGTGACACAGTACTTACTTCCAAACCAGACAGAACCGGAAGACTCACCTTCAATGACGTCCAAGCAGATGAGGGAGAAGCAGCTAAGAACGCTGACAAGGAGGACTTACCCGTATAAGGAATTGGGCCGAGCACAGATGGTGTATTCGAGACCGAAGATGGGTTATCGGACAAAAATCCAGATATTGGCAATGTGGAAACACACTCAGCAAGGGGCAATTCATCTACACGACCGAAGAGAGCTTCAGATCCATACGGTGGGTCGACGAATCGTCGACCATAGGCGAAGTTATTGGGCCGCGCTCTCTACAGTTCGCATGCGTTTCTATGCTAGGGGGGAGGCTGAGTACCACGTCCTTCGGGGTGGTGGTGGAGTGGAGGATGCTCTTTGACGTGGCGCTAGTTGATCGTCGCCAAAGTGAAAGGTTTGGTCGCGATTCCAAACCCTAGAGGCGGCCACGTTGGGTTCATACGCGCATGAAAGAAACTGAAGATGGAAGAAAGGGGATGCGGCCGTGATTTGCAGTGGTGGGATGGACGGCTGTGATGGATCCGAGGTTTAAAAATGAAATAGAAATTGTAAATAAATTATAGTTTAAATCGTGTAATATTTAAAATGTTGTATCTTTGTCGTACGAGGTCCGTTTTGGACGAAACAAATTGCGACGGATTTGTTTCGTCGAGCACTACGCAATGGAACTGAATTGGAGTTGTTTGGAGCTAGTGAAATTTTCGGGTAAAATTAAACGTCCGTTTAATTTTATTCGAAATAAAACGCTGGAAATTGAAAAGCAAGGTGAGAACTTCTCACTCAATCGAATTATTCGATTTAAATTTTAAATAGTTATATTTAAAATTTCTTGATTGTATATTTGAATAATGATTGTTATCTATTGATTGTCAGACATTATAAGCCGTTAGTAAGCAGAGGTTATTTATTAAAAACATATACCGCGATAATTTCACTGAAAAGTGGAATTGGTATTATATATGTACTTGGAGTTGATTTTCCCGCATTATAAAACGGATGAGACCCTATTGCGCCGCATAATAGCGGATAGTATTTTATAAATCCCATATACCGCGATATTTCGTGTTGAAGCTAAATTGGTATTGTGCTAACATCTTTGGATGCAGGGAAACAGGTTGGAGGGATCCAACTGGATTCCTCAAACATTTGAATTGGTTTCAATGCTGTGTGTTGATCTATTTATAATCTGCGTGATTTTCTTTGTGATTGAGATTGTTAAAGGCTAAATTTTAGCCTAATATATTTTGTATCGTTAGATGCCGAAATTAAATAAAATTGGATTTTTGAAAACTTAAGTTGAGAATTTAGAATAAAATTTAATTTTGGAATTTATTCATTTTAAATAAATAAACGTTATAATTTTTAATATTATAAAAATGATATTTTTGGAAAATAATACTTAAGTATGATTTTGGAGTTATATAAGCTTTAATAACGATTTGTACTTTATTAAAAGGATTGGTTTATTTAATTTGGGATTTTTGAATTATTATAAATGATTTATATAAAATATTTATAAAATTGATATTTATAAGTTAAAAATATTGGAATTATAAAACAAGTTTTTACAAGTGTTAAAATGGAATATAAATGGATTTCATAAGTGAATGAAATTCACAGTTTTATAAATTGTGAAGTTATAAAATGAATAGATTTTATAAAATAAAAGATTTATAAGTAATTAACTTATAAATTGGATTTTTGCGTGTAAGTGGAATATGGATAGAATTTGTTAATAAAGTGATTTTATAAGTTGAAGTGGCCATAAAATATAAATGGAATTTATAAACGTTGTTTTATAAATCCGAAAACGACTTATTTTGGTAAGTTAATTATTATAGCTTATTAAAGGAAATATATCCACGATTTTGGACAGTGGATAATCCTTTAAATAAAATATGTAGAAATGTTGAATTTGGATAAGGAAATACATTCACGATTTTGGACAGTGAAGAATATATTAAAGAAATGTTTTGGAAAAGTGATTTTAAATAGAATTAAAACGATTTAAAGATATTTTAAATGTATAAAGTATCGAAACCATAGATTTCAACATTCATTGTTGAAATAGATGTTTCGAGAAATAGAAGGAAATGGTGGACTATAACACTGTTGTTATAGTAAATGATTTCCGAAAGAAAAAGTTTTGTATAGTATTGGGATTTATATATATCTATCGTAATTTCGAATTCCTATACTAGTGATTGTGGGTTGTCGTAACGATGTTTTACACAACATTCGTTTTGGCCCAAATAAATGTGTTTAAGTGAATGTTTTCCTTAAAGAATGAAATGTATACTTAATTTCGATTTAAGTATATTGATTATTTTCCAAGTGTTGAAAATAAATGGATTTGTGAATTACTTATTATTATTTAATAAGTATGGAAATGTTTTCCAATATGAAACGAATGTTTTGAGATGTTACCTTTTAAAGATAAATTGAAAATGAATATTAGAAATCGATTTGGAAATCGTATATTCATAGATATTTTGGAATTGTAAATTCACTATGGAATTTATAAAAGAATGGGAAATTAGTTAAAAATAAACGTTGATTTATTTTTGAAGTGTGGAAATTAATTTACGGATTTGGAATGTAAATTTAATAAATCGGTAAGGATTTATTTAGTTGGTTTAAATGAACCATTTTGAAATGAAAGTTGTAAGGGTGTAAATTTATTTTAAATTGGTTTTCAAATGGTTGAAGTGTGGGATATATATCTTATAAAGATATTTTTGAAAATAAATAATTTGGGAAATTATTGGAAATCAGGTGATGTTGTGAATATTGATTGATAGTTAAATAACCGACTATCAAATATTGACCTTTGAATAGGTATTGGTTGTGAATTGGTTGAAATTGAAATGCTACACTTATTTTTAAATTATTGCGCTCGTTATTCGGATTACCCATTCCGAATAGTGATACGACGTAATGGATAGCATTGAAGACCGGTGGTGAAGACCGGGTATTTGTGAAAATGATAGGATGACCTATCGATTGTCTCTGCACCGTTAGCTACGGTATGGAGATTTCCTTTGTGATGGGAAATTCGATCAGGATTGTGAATACCCGGATTGCAAGAGCTTCTTTTGAAGTGCCTTCGGTTCTGTTCGAACCCGGAACAGACTTGTATGGTTACGTGTCTGACATTACATTTTGAGATATAAAGCAGATTTCTTTCAAATACATTTCTGTTGGTGGCGGAGAATTTATTCTCTTAGCTTAACACCCTTCTCTGAGACGTACGCGCTCAGAGGTTATGTAGTTGAAGGTTATCGGCGATATATTCCCAATTTGGTAATGTGGCATGCTGAGTGTTGTTGTGCGATGATTATTTATTGATCATTTGTTGATCAAAGCGTGGCTTTGTGCCTAGCTTTGTGGACGAGACTTCGTCAGACCTCGCTCCCCGAAAATGGTCAAAACAGGAATATGCGGCAAGGTTATGAGGGTCGCGCCCTTTAGGGTATGTCATTTCCTTCTGGAAAGGGTGGTATCATGGTATGGAGCCCAGATGCTTACTCATGTTGATACACTATATTTACTGCTGTGTGATGTTGGTTATCGAGCGCTCAGATAAAGGTCCAAAGGGACCAAGGGATGGCATATTCGTGTAGTAATTACCTAGTGACAAAGGTAACCCGGCCTTGTGTTGGCAGAGAGTTGGTTAAGTTCTCGGGACGTCCCGCCAGAGGCGATCCCATGTGGCAGTAGGAAGTTCCTTAGCCTGACTATTTGTTGGAAATCTAAAGAAACAATACGATTCTTGTACGGTTTTAGTTGTATAACCTGCCATGGAATGGGCGGTAACCTGCTATTGAACATGGTAGCTAAGTAGGCATAAGTGCGAAATGCCTATGCTGGCTAAGATTTATATCTTTACTTTCAAAATTTTTTCTACACTATGCACTAGTAATAATATCAAAACGTTTCTTTTTAATGCGTATCAAGCATCTTTGACTATCATAAGGAGAAATCTCCTCCGATTCTGCGTTTGCATTGTGTGTGTGTGTGGGAGGCCTTATGGTAGTCTCATTTTCTAAAAAGAATTGCGAATCTATTTTAAGATTATCCTGTACTTTGTTCTAAAAATAAACCGTTTTAAGTTCTCACACCAGTCTCATGAATGACTCGGAGTTTATTGTTCCCTTCCTAAACACTGGGTGCCCACCAATTTACACACGGGCAGTCTAGAATTAGGTTTATCATGATATTCTGGAATTCCGGAGTTGCTGGAGGCAAGCTGGATGGCATGGCGTATTCACTAGTATATAGTACTTCTTTTCCGCTGTTTATTGTTGTTTTGTTGTTGTACACTCTGATAATAAAATGTAATATGATGTAATGTAATAACTGATATAGTTCTTTGTTTTAAAGATTATTCATTTATCTATTATATGTTGTTCCGCTGCGACTGTGAGATTCTGATATTGTTTCCGTTCTGTTTCCTTATTTCTTTTATCCTTTTCTTCTACCTCTTCTTCTTTAACCCTAACAATTCGATTTTCCGGCATTCGACTATGCGGCATTTGATACAATGGACGTAAGAATGCCGACCTTCGGATCCCGATAAAATCGTAACGTTACAGCTGGTATCAGAGCATTTGGTTAAGCGATAACCATGGCTCTGTTGGGTGTTGCTCATTAGAGATAGAGTCAGTAGTACTCTAGAATGAGTTTGAGTGTGATAATAGATATGAGCGCGTATTTGTTAGTGAATATAAAATTGTTTTATGTTGTGATGATTGGTTTGTTGAGTGGTATATGGATTCTGGTCGGTATAGTCCGTACAACTCTATCGATAGGGACCTCTAAACACTTATACAGAACAAATCGACACGATATTGTTTAAATTGGGTAAATGAAATAATTTTACCTTGATTATATTTTTTTATAAAAGAATAGTTTTTCATAAATTATTAAAGTATACATAAATTGATTGTTTGGTTGTTGAAAATGTAAAAATGTATAAATCAATAAAAAAATGTTTGAATAAGTTAAATAAGACAACAATTTAAAAAAAGAATGAATTGTATAAGCAAATGAATTATAAGTATGGAATTATAATTAAAATGATTTACAATTGTAAAATAATCTTATATATAAATAGTGAAAGTATATGAGGAATTTTTTTATAAATGTGATTTATAAACAATGAAAAGAAATTTTTTGAAAGAATATTTAGCACCGATTTCGCTACTGTTGCTGGGAAGTAATAAGGGTGATGACTGCAACATCATCAGTATCATTTTCGAGTTTCTGTGTGATGGATTTGCTACCATAGTAAATTGAAATTGAAGTTTTGTTGTGATGAACAAATTAGAAAATTAAAAAAATCCAAATTGAAATTGATGAACATAAGTGAAATGAATTGAACTTATAGTATAGGATAATAAATTTAGCTTTGGATAAGTAAATGGATTTGGAAATTTAAATATATAAGTTGTATAACTTATAAAGTGAGAAAATGTAAGTGAAATTAATAGTTAAAATGGTTAAACAATTTTGTTAAGTAAAATGAAATATGGATTTGATAGTGATATGAAAATTTGACTTTGGTAAAAGTTAATTAAATTGAAATCTGAATTGAACTTATAAGTGGAAATTTAAGTGAAGTTAAACAAATGATGTTTAAAGGAAATATAACTTAAGTGATGTTGAATGAAGTTGATTTAGGTATCAAAGTAAAATTAATAAGTGAATTAATGAAATGAAGTCATTAAGAGTATGGACTTGAGTTATATAAATGAAATTCAACTTTATATAGTTAAAAGGATTAGCAATTGAATTAATAAACGGATTGAATATTGATCAATCTAATGTGAATGGATTGAATGTTAATCAATCGAATGTAAAAAAATTGATATGTAATAATGGGTAAAAAAATGTTAATTCATTAAAAGTTAATGTTATTGGAAGTTGAATAATTGAATGGAAGACAATTTAACGTTAAACCAATTAGAATTAAATGTGTTGAACCAAACTGGATATAAAATTAATAAATTTGGTTGTAATGGATGAACATTGGTTGTTATATGAATGTTAGTTGATTGTATAAAATTCATTAAGTGTTAATGAAAGTAAATTAGCGAAATTGGAAGCTAAGTAATTGAATTCAAATTGAAAGTGAACTAATGTGAATTTAATTAGTGAATGTTAACTAATTGAATTGAGAATGAATGTTAGTAAAATCCAACGTTAATGAATCAAATGTGATTTAAATTGGAAAACAAATTCAATAAATATTAATGAGAATATGAATGAATATTGAGTTGGTTGATGGTTGCATTTGTTGCTTTAGTTGCATTTGCTATATTATGTAGTTGTTATGTTGCTATATGATGTATATTGATATTATTTTCATATATGCACGTTTCTCATAGTTTGTTGAGTGTTTAGTAGGTGCGGATTGCGCTTGGTTCGCATTTGGAGCTCGCTTTCGCGCTATATTAGCCGTATATGTTCGCTAATAAAAGTATAAGGTACATATCTCGGATTAAATATCGTACTTTTACACTTTTTTCCCTGCGGGATGCCTCATCACTTGATGAGATGCATATTTGTGATATATATACTATCATTTTTTTTCGGATCGAGCCACGCAAAGGAGACTGTGGCGAATTTTTTCAAAAATTTAAGGCGTTAGAAAATTTTTGAGAAAATTGGAATTTTTTTGAAAACTAAGTATGATTTGAAAACTTAGTGAAGATTTTGTAAGAAGTTTAACTATGAATTTTGGAAAAGTTAAACACTTAAGAGTTTTGCAAATCAAACTTGAACGGTTTGTTTTGAAAAGTTAATGGATTTCGAAACTTTTTTTACTTGGTAATTTCGAGGACGAAATTCTTTTAAGGGGGGAAGTTTGTAACGACCCAGAATTTTTGTTAATTAAAATATGAATATTTAATTGAATTTAAATATTAATAAGTGAAATTTATAAGTCGAACAAATTTTATTTCGAATAATTGGATTTAATTGGATAATTAAATCGATAATTTAATAGTTGAAATTACAGAAATAATTGAAAATCGAGTTTAATATGATTGAAAATGATTTTTAAAATTTTATTATATCATATTGAAGTTAGAATGATGTTATATAACTTTTAAAATTGAATTAAAAGTTAAATTGTGAAAATTGAATAATTTAATATTTAATTGACGAGTTAAAACAGCCATTTTTCAAACAGTCTCGGATTTCGATGAAACCAGTTTCATCGGATCCGTAATGTGATATTATTTTATGGTTTAAAATTTCGTGTCAATCGGATTTACCGTTTGTCCGGAGCAAGCGAAAACGTATAGAAAATCGCTTAATCGGTTTAATTTAAAATCGATCGTTTATTGTCGTAAGTCTCACATATGATCGAATTAGCTTCCGAAACATATTCTATTATGTCCGAAACGCGGGGTAAACCCTAGAAACGCCGGTCACCGCGTGAGATTTGGAGTTCGGAAAATCCGGGATGAATAGTGTCGCGTATTTTTCTATAAAAGGCCCCCTACATTCTCATTTACACTCAAACCCTAACCAGAGAAACCCTAGCCGCCATTTATACTCCAATGGCCAGAAATGAACTTCCTTCCTCCCTCATTTTCTTCAAATCCGTTGATGATTACAAGAAACGTTCAACTAGAAGCTTGAAGAGCACGAAGAGAGCTTCAGATCCATACGGTGGATCGACGAATCATCGACCATAGGCGAAGTTATTGGGTCGCGTTCTCTACAGTTCGCACACGTTTCTATGCGTAGGGGGGAGGCCGAGTGCCACGTCCTTCGGGGTGGTGGTGGAGTGGAGGATGCTCTTTGACGTGGCGCTAGTTGATCGTCGCCAAAGTGAAAGGTTTGGTCGCGATTCCTAACCCTAGAGGCGGCCACGTTGGGTTCATACGCGCATGAAAGAAACTGGAGATGGAAGAAAGGGGATGCGGCCATGATTTTCAGTGGTGGGATGGACGGCTGTGATGAATCTGAGGTTTAAAAATGAAACAGAAATTGTAAATAAATTATAGTTTAAATCGTGTAATACTTAAAATGTTGTATCTTTGTCGTACGAGGTCCGTTTTGGACGAATCAAATTGCGACGGATTCGTTTCATCGAGCACTACGCAATGGAACTGGATTGGAGTCGTTTGGAGCTAGTGAAAATTTCGGGTAAAATTAAACTCCGTTTAATTTTATTCGAAATAAAACGCTGGAAATTGAAAAGTAAGGTGAGAACTTCTCACTCAATCGAATTGTTCGATTTAAATTTTAAATAGTTATATTTAAAATTTCTTGATTGTATGTTTGAATGATGATTGTTATCTATTGATTGTTCAAATAGACATTATACGCCGTTAGTAAGCAGATGTTATTTATTAAAAACATATACCGCGATAATTTCACTAAAAAGTGGGATTGGTATTATATATGTACTTGGAGTTGATTTTACCGCATTATATAGTGGATGAGACCCTATTGCGCCGCATAATAGCGGATAGTATTTTATAAATCCCATATACCGTGATATTTCGTCTTGAAGCGAAATTGGTATTGTGCTAACATCTTTGGATGCAGGTAAACAGGTTGGAGGGATCCAACTGGATTCCTCAAACATTTGAATTGGTTTCAATATTGTGTATTGATCTATTTGTTGATCTATTTATAATCTGCGTGATGTTCTTTGTGATTGAGATTGTTAAAGGCTAAATTTTAGCCGAATATATTTTGGTATCGTTAGATGCCGAAATTAAATAAAATTGCATTTTTGAAAACTTAAGTTGAGAATTCAGAATAAAATTTAATTTTGGAATTTATTCATTTTAAATAAATAAACATTATAATTTTTAATATTATAAAAATGATATTTTTAGAAAATAATACTTAAGTATGATTTTCGAGTTATATAAGCTTTAATAACGATTTGTAAATTATTAAAAGGATTGGTTTATTTAATTTGGGATTTTTGAATTATTATAAATGATTTATATAAAATATTTATAAAATTGATATTTATAAGTTAAAAATATTGGAATTATAAAACAAGTTTTTACAAGTGTTAAAATGGAATATAAATGGATTTCATAAGTGAATGAAATTCACAGTTTTATAAATTGTGAAGTTATAAAATGAATAGATTTTATAAAATAAAAGATTTATAAGTAATTAACTTATAAATTGGATTTTTGCATGTAAATAGAATATGGATAGAATTTGTTAATAAAGTGATCTTATAAGTTGAAGCGGCCATAAAATATAAATGGAATTTATAAACGTTGTTTTATAAATCTGAAAACGACTTATTTTGATAAGTTAATTATTATAGCTTATTAAAGGAAATATATCCACGATTTTGGACAGTGGATAATCCTTTAAATAAAATATGTAGAAATATTGAATTTGGATAAGGAAATATATTCACGATTTTGGACAGTGAAGAATATATTACAGAAATGTTTTGGGAAAGTGATTTTAAATAGAATTAAAACGATTTAAAGATATTTTAAATGTATAAAGTATCGAAACCATAGATTTCAACATTCATTGTTGAAATAAATGTTTCGAGAAATAGAAGGAAATGGTGGACTATAACACTGTTGTTATAATAAATGATTTCCGAAAGGAAAAGTTTTGTATAGTATTGGGATTTATATATATCTATCGTAATTTCGAATTCCTATACTAGTGATTTTGGGTTGTCGTAACGATGTTTTACGCAACATTCGTTTTGGCCCAAATAAATGTGTTTAAGTGAATGTTTTCCTTAAAGAATGAAATATATACTTAATTTTGATTTAAGTATATTGAATATTTTCCAAGCGTTGAAAATAAATGGATTTGTGAATTACTTATTATTATTTAATAAGTATGGAAATGTTTTCCAATATGAAATGAATGTTTGAGATGTTATCTTTTAAAGATAAATTGAAAATGAATATTTGAAATCGATTTGGAAATCGTATATTCATAGATATTTTGGAATTGTAAATTCACCATGGAATTTATAAAAGAAAGGGGGATTAGTTAAAAATAAACGTTGATTTATTTTTGAAGTGTGGAAATTAACTTACGGATTTGATAATTGGTTTAAATGAACCATTTTGAAATGAAAGTTGTAAGGGTGTAAATTTATTTGAAATTGGTTTTCGAATGGTTGAAGTGTGGGATATATATCTTATAAAGATATTTTTGAAAATAAATAATTTGGGAAATTATTGGAAATCGGGTAATGTTGTGAATATTGATTGATAGTTAAATAACCGACTATCAAATATTGACCTTGAATAGGTATTGGTTGTGAATTGGTTGAAATTGAAATGCTACACTTATTTTTAAATTATTGCGCTCGTTATTCGGATTACCCATTACGAATAGTGATACGACGTAATGGATAGCATTGATGACCGGTGGTGAAGACCGGGTATTGGTGAAAACGATAGGATGACCTATCGATTGTCTTTGCACCGTTAGCTACGGTATGGAGATTTCCTTTGTGATGGGAAATTCGATTGGGATTGTGAATACCCGGATTGCAAGGGCTTCTTTTGAAGTGCCTTCGGTTCTGTTCGAACCCGGAACAGACTTGTATGGTTACGTGTCTGACATTACATTTTGAGATATAAAGCAGATTTCTTTCAGATACATTTCTGTTGGTGGCGGAGAATTTATTCTCTTAGCTTAACACCCTTCTCTGAGACGTACGCGCTCAGAGGTTATGTAGTTGAAGGTTATCAGCGATATATTCCCAATTTGGTAATGTGGCATGCTGAGTGTTGCTGTGCGATGATTATTTATTGATCATTTGTTGATCAAAGCGTGGCTTTGTTCCTAGCTTTGTGGACGAGACTTCGTCAGACCTCACTCCCCGGAAATGGTCAAAACAGGAATATGCGGCAAGGTTATGAGGGTCGCGCCCTTTAGGGTATGTCATTTCCTTCTGGAAAGGGTGGTATCATGGTATGGAGCCCAGATGCTTACTCATGTTGATACACTATATTTATTACTATGTGATGTTAGTTATCGAGCGCTCGGATAATGGTCCAAAGGGACCGGGGGATGGCATATTCGTGTAGTAGTTACCTAGTGACAAAGGTAACCCGGCCTTGTGTTGGCAGAGAGCTGGTTAAGTTCTCAGGACGTCCCGCCAGAGGCGATCCCATGTGGCAGTAGGAAGTTCCTTAGCCTGACCATTTGTTGGAAATCCAAAGAAACAATACGATCCTTGTACGGTTTTAGTTATACAACCTGCCATGGAATGTGGCGGTAACCTGCTATTGAACATGGTAGCTATAGTAGGCATAAGTGCGAAATGCCTATGCTGGCTAAGATTTATATCTTTACTTTCGAAATTTTTTCTACACTATGCACTAGTAATAATATCAAATGTTTCTTTTTAATGCGTATCAAGCATCTTTGACTATCATAAGGAGAAATCTCCTCCGATTCTGCGTTTGCATTGTGTGTGTGTGCGGGAGGCCTTATGGTAGTCTCATTTTCTAAAAAGCATTGCGAATCTATTTTAAAATTATCCTGTACTTTGTTTTAAAAATAAACTGTTTTAAGTTCTCACACCAGTCCCATGACTGACTCGGAGTTTATTGTTCCCTTCCTAAACTCTGAGTGCCCACCAATTTCCACACGGGCAGTCTAGAGTTAGGTTTATCAGGATATTCAGGAGTTGCTGGAGGCAAGCTGGATGGCATGGCGTATTCACTAGTATATAGTACTTCTTTTCCGCTGTTTATTGTTGTTCTGTTGTTGTACACTCTGATAATAAAATGTAATTTGATGTAATGTAATAACTGATATAGTTCTTTGTTTTAAAGATTATTCATTTATCTATTATATGTTGTTCCGCTGCGACTGTGAGATTCTGATATTGTTTCTGTTCTGTTTCCTTATTTCTTCTATCCTTTTCTTCTACCTCTTCTTCTTTAACCCTAACAATTCGGTTTTCCGGCATTCGATTATGCGGCATTTGATACAGTGGACGTAAGAATGCCGACCTTCGGATCCCGATAAATTCGTAACATTACAGCGTTATATTATTATCATATCTGTTATTACTCTGCAAGTGCCCTGTTAGTATAGTATTCACTATGGGTTGAAATGATACATACCCGAACGGACTTTAGGATAGGAGAAAATCGTTATGGGTTAAAATGATAAACCCAAGCGATTTTCATTTAATTGAATTTGGGATTACGGGTTGAAATGATATCCACCCGTATATATTTAGTGGACGGATTGAAATGATAAATATCCGTAGCACTTGACCATACGATAGAAAATATATGCAGACACCGTTGGTCCATATATAAATATTTTGAAAATATATAAATATTTTTAAATAATTTCTATGATTTTGGAAAGAAATATATGGTTTAGTAAATATTGATTCTGAAGATGGAAATTATATATATAGATTTAGTAGTAATATTTGATTTAAATTGGAATTGATTTAATACACATAATATGGTTAAGTATTTATGTAAATCTATATTTCAAAAAGATTTTCTTGTAATAATTGAATAATTAAGATTGGAAGATAAATTTGGATTTATTAAAAATGGTATTTAAATAAGGATTTTTTTTAATTATATCGATTTGAAATTATTAAATGGGAAAACTAAAGGTATGATTTTTATAACTGGATTTTTTGATTTAAGTGATTTAATGAATATTTCACGTTTAAATAAATTAAAATAAAATATTGAGTAAAATGTAATTTAAGATTACTTAAATGATATTGAATCAAATGAGGGAGCATTTCAAGACTAAATAATAATGAGGTTAATCGAGATCTTTATGAAACTGTTAAATTGAACATTTAAATATTAAAGCTTTGAACTATATTGGAATTTAAATGGGTTATTTTGAGATTCAGATCTGTACTTCAAATCAATATAGTTAAATGTTATTTAGAAACTAAATTGAATAAAACGAAAATTTAGGTTGAACTAAAATTTGAAATTATTATTTAGAAAACTAAATTGAATAAATTTTAGTTTGAAACGTTGAATACTTAAAGTTTGAAATATATTGAAATATAAAGGGGTATTTTGTGATTACAAATCCGAATTTTGAGATCGATAAAATTGAAGTGGTTATTTAGGAATTAAGTTGAATTTTAAATTGATAAATTGAGATTTGACTAGATTTGAATTTTTGATTGGAGTGGATTTGAATCGCAACTGTGAAAGTGATCAAATTTGAAAACAAATATATTTGAAGTGAAATGATATTTTGTTTTTGAATAATAAATAAAATTGAGATGACCACGGTGACATAGTGTATATTTCTACCATATAGATAGTTCCAGGGATCCTTAAAGGATGGTTATCCCAAACATCCTCTAAATTAATTTTATTTCGGTTGATATTTCACCTGAGTTGGATTTATTGATATAAGAATGTTAATCTTGACTCGAGTGTTTTTTGTTTTGCTTTACGTTCGGGTCAGACTGAGTGATACAGCATTGAGACTCACCTTTCGAGTTTGGAGCTTCGCTTGGAGATCTAACTATCTCTTAGTTTTCAGCACTTCCAGTTGATTCGTTAAGAGAAGTCATCTGTTGCATTGGAGACTTCATTGTATCTGGGGTATTCTGATGTATTTTATTTCTAACTTTGTTATATAGTAGCTTCATGAACTACTATTCATTTATTCCGCAGCATATTATTGTACTACTCTGTATCTGTGATTCTATGATTGATTTATTTACTGTATATGTTTTTGTCAAATTTAAATTAACAATTCGGTATTTTGAATTATTCAAGTCGGACATGTATGGTATTATTGTCGATTTAAATGGTCCAAAATAGCGGGTCGTTACATAGTTCCTTTTCATCTGGTGAAAATCAAAAAGAAGGGAGAGTGTAACGACCCGTAAAATTTTGATAATTTTTAATTATTTTATTTAGCATATTTAATTTGATTTTTGAGAAATTTTAAATAATATATTTTGAAATAAAATTTTACATTTGGATTATGTATAGTTAAATGTGGCAAGTGATAAACTTTCATCAAAAATTAAGAAAGTATATTTTAGGGCGTGATTCTGTTCAATTTAAGTCAGTAATAATTGATGTTCATAAAATAATTTATTATGGGAAATTCGAGGCACAACTATTTTATTTGCCATCATTTCTTTTATTTATTTTCAAACGGTTCATTTTGCCTTTATAACATGTCCTTCTATATTTATTCTTGCTGTCCAATCAAGCTATTAATTGCTTTGATTATTTCTAAAACAGTGTGTAGCTGTTACTTTTTCTATCGTTAAAATTTCAATTGGTTAATAATTTTTCCAATTCACAGATAGACTTTCCCATTCCTAGCCATTAATTAACTTTGAAATCATCGTCCTTGCCTTTCGTTATTCCCCGTTTTATAATAATAATTGAAATTTATAGCCGTTTCAGTATATAACTTTTACACGTTTTGTACTCATTTAATTTCAGCAGTCCATTGCCCTTGATTTTTAAACTGTTCCATTTTCTTCCCAGGCAACAGCTCACATTCCATTTCGCTTATAAATCAATTTTCACTTTTACTCACCTGCTCACCTTATCTTCCATCTATCCGTTTTATAGTTATATATAAGTTATAATACGTTTTCCTGATTCATCTCCTTTCCTTTTTCATTTGACATATTAATTCTGGGAAGGTGATTAATTTAAAAACTCATCTTCCCCTCATTTCTTTAAACTTTCAGCTAAATTTTAGCTTGTGACCGTTGCTGTATATTTCATTAAAGAGGTAGGTTACCTTATTAATCTTCGAAATTTAAGGGTGAAAATTTTATTTTCTAACCTTTCCTTTCCTATGCTCCCTGTTTCCATATCTTGCATTATGAACGTTCATTATATATATACACTACAGCTGGAAAGTTATAAACGTATAAACTTAGATACGTTTTGTGTTTATTAAAAATTAAAGCTCACCTTAAATTGTGCAAAGCGTTTTTCCTCTACCTTTATAACTTTGGTTTTATACATAATGTTGCTTCCTCTTCCTCCCTGAAGCCTATTTTCTTTCTTTCCCAAGTTGTTACAGCGCCTCTTCAAGGCCATAACCGCATACCCACGCCACATCTCACCACGTGCTTCCAGTCCAGGCGACAGCCGCCATGATGGCCGAGCACAGTGCTTCCTTCTCTCCTGTTCCATTTTGCCTTCCCTAGGCACAGCCGATAACCCTATCGCCATCACCCATCAGACACTCGTCACCCCTAGCTTGCATACGTTCGTATATATTAGGTATAGAACTTCTGTCTGTTAGCATATATATATATATATATCAGTGAATTTGTTACATGGGTTATATTATCTTGAGTTTCCCTGTTTCCAGTTTAATAATATATTATACAAATTTTACAACGTCTATTATATGGTTTATATATATATATATATGTCAAAGTTATTCTTTTATATATATAAATGTATTTGTGTATATATGTATATATGCTGTTATATTAGTTTATAAAATAAAATTTTCCTTTTTCGGCTGTTGTATGCAAAGATGATTTTTGATCTAATTTGTTTAAGCTTAGTATTTTGTATAATATTTTAAACGTGAATTTGATTTAAGTGAAGCTTTTCGTATCATGTTATTAAATAAAATAATATAAGGTGATTTAAAAATATATATATACTTTTTTTAATCTTTTTGGGGTTTTGTTGGTTTTGTTTTATATTACTCTTTCTTAATACAACGTACTGGAAACAACAAAATAGGTGAGTGAGAAAAAGAAAGAAAACCATAATATATATATATATATATCTAAGCATTCGAGTTTATACATTTGGTCGGTAAGTATATGGTATTTATAACGGTTTTGAAAGTAAATTTTAAGCATGTTTAAGCGGTTTATGTCGTAATGGTTATATTATTATTTAAATATAAGTATCACATGCGCAGGTTTTAAGTGTATATAGTATATTTATAATATAAAGTTTATTATGTTATAAAAGTTTATGCAATTTATATTTTATAAGATAAAGTTTAAAAGTTATATACACGGCAGTTGATATATTGCAATGAACATGCATTATATATAAGTTTTTATTTTAATAAGTATTATTTCAACATATATATTGCATATATATTTGATTTTTTTATTGTATATGTGTTTGGTTTAAAAATAATGATTTGAAATGTATGTATACTAAATTTAGAATATGTTTTATATATGTAAATAGTTATATATAATTATATATATATAATTGTAAGTTCACGTATATCATTCATCTACATCGATCTAGTTCTAATTTGAATTCGATTTTTTTCTCTTCCATTTATCAGCTTTGTTCGTCGTGCATGTTTTCTTCATCGAATCGTGTCTATCTAGCGTTGCTTTGGAATTCGTAACTAAACTTCATTGTCTATTCTCTTTAGCCTCGAAAGGTGAGCAATCACTCACGATTAATGTTCTTATATTTATTAAATTTGATTTCAATTGAAACAACAATTGAAGTATGCTGTTGTAGTTATTTAAATGTTATATTTGTACTATTATCTATAACTGTTCACTTGTGGGATATGACACCACATCCTATTGTTTATATTATACCGTTATTGATGATATATGCATGTTATTATATTATTATCATATCTGTTATCACTCTGCAAGTGCCCTGTTAGTATAGTATTCACTATGGGTTGAAATGATACATACCCGAACAGACTTTAGGATAGGAGAAAATCGTTATGGGTTGAAATGATAAACCCAAGCGATTTTCATTTAATTGAATTTGGGATTACGGGTTGAAATGATACCCACCCGTATATATTTAGTGGACGGATTGAAATGATGAATATTCGTAGCACTTGACCATACGATAGAAAATATATACAGACACCGTTGGTCCATATATAAATATTTTGAAATAATTTCTATGATTTTGGAAAGAAATATATGGTTTAATAAATATTGATTCTTAAGATGGAAATTTTATATATAGATTTAGTAGTAATATTTGATTTAAATTAGAATTGATTTAATACACATAATATGGTTAAGTATTTATGTAAATCTATATTTCAAAAAGATTTTATTGTAATAAATTGAATAATTAAGATTGTGAGATAAATTTGGATTTATTAAAAATGGTATTTAAATAAGGATTTATTTAATTAAATCGATTTGAAATTATTAAATGGGAAATCAAAAGGTATGATTTTTATAACTGGATTTTTGATTTAAGTGATTTAATGAATATTTCACGTTTAAATAAATTAAAATAAAATATTGAGTAAAATATAATTTAAGATTACTTAAATGATATTGAATCAAATGAGGGAGCATTTCAAGACTAAATAATAATGAGGTTAATCGAGATCTTTGTGAAACTGTTAAATTGAACATTTAAATATTAAAGCTTTGAACTATATTGGAATTTAAATGGGTTATTTTGAGATTCAGATCTGTACTTGAAATCAATATAGTTGAATTGTTATTTAGAAACTAAATTGAATAAAAATGAAAATTTAGGTTGAACTAAAATTTGAAATTATTATTTAGAAAACTAAATTGAATAAAATTTAGTTTGAAACGTTGAATACTTAAAGTTTGAAATATATTGAAATATAAAGGGGTATTTTGTGATTATATATCCGAATTTTGAGATCGATAAAATTGAAGTGGTTATTTAGGAATTGAGTTGAATTTTAAATTGATAAATTGAGATTTGACTAGATTTGAACTTTTGATTGGAGTAGATTTGAATCGTAACTGTGAAAGTGATCAAATTTGAAAACAAATATATTTAAAGTGAAATGATATTTTATTTTTGAATAATAAATAAAATTGAGATAACCACGGTGACATAGTGTATATTTCTACCCTATAGATAGTTTCAGGGATCCTTAGAGGATGGTTATCCCAAACATCCTCTAAGTTAATTTTATTTCAGTTGATATTTCACTTGAGTTGGATTTATTGATATAAGAATGTTAATCTTGACTCGAGTGTTTTTTGTTTTGCTTTATGTTCGGGTCAGACTGAGTGATACAGCATTGAGACTCACCTTTCGAGTTTGGAGCTTCGCTTGGAGATCCAACTATCGCTTAGTTTTCAGCACTTCAAGTTGATTCGTTAAGAGAAGTCATCTGTAGCATTGGAGACTTCACTGTATCTGGGATATTTTGATGTATTTTATTTCTAACTTTGTTATATAGTAGCTTCATGAACTACTATTCATTTATTCCGCTGCATATTATTGTACTACTCTGTATCTGTGATTCTGTGATTGATTTATTTACTGTATATGTTTTTGCCAAATTTAAATTAACAATTCAGTATTTTTAATTATTGAAGTCGGACATGTATAGTATTATTGTCGATTTGAATGGTCCAAAATAGCGGGTCGTTACATAGCTCCTTTTCATCTGGTGAAAATCAAAAAGAAGGGAAACAGAGAATGAAAAGGGAAGAGATTGGAACCTCAATAAATGGCTTAGGCAAAGTTTGAAATAGAGATGCTCAGATTCGTAATATACCATCCACTTGAGTCGGTATCAAGCTGACACATCAATTGATGAATGCTGAGGATGTTTTTGGTTTGCCTGATGATATTAATGGTGGAGATGGCCCTATTGTTGATGGCTAAAATACTGGAGTTTGAACGATTGTTGTTGAACGATCGCGTAGAAATCGATCCACTGGATGAACAGTTCTCCCACCAACAAGAGAACCCATATATCATAGAACTAGCCGAGACAATTTGCGGAGCCAAATACTCGAGGCAGAGCTTGATTATCGCCGTCCAACAGATCTGATAGAACTAGAGTTTTTAGCAGATATAGTAAAGAAATTGGTGAAAGAGAACTAGCATAAAAGCAACGTTGATTGGGGGACATCTCTTGGTAGAAACCAATTCACCGAGGAGTTATTATGAGAAGAGTACCTTAAATGGTTTATATCCCTACAATTTAGTCCTATTATACGACTAAGTGTAGGCATTCGACAAACGTGATAGATGATTTTATCCAAAAGAAGAAGCTACAACATTACGTGAAAGTCCCATAAGATGACGGTAAGGAAATGTACAATCCCAGGAGTAATTCCTCCAACGGGACAGGGCAAGCCTAGTGAGGAAGAGCCTATGCAGCTTGGGAAAAGACATCAACACGATAATCGGTGGACCTCATCTGGTTGTGAAGAGCTAGAATGAGATGGAGAGGTATGGAAACTCGCTGAGACACATGGTATAGGAGAGTTGCTTTACTGTCGAAGATGGAGCTCCAACAAAGCAATTTAAAACTATGACAGATGATATTTTATTTAGGAACCGTGATGCGAATGGGGTCGAGGTGTCGACACTAGACCCTTTGGTCATAATGGCCATAATTGGATTAGCGAATGTGAGGAAAGTTCTTATTGACTATGGGAGTTCTGTAATTATTTTATTTAAGAAAGCATATGACCAGATGATGATAGATGATCTGCATCTGAAGCCATGTAAGGCCGGATTTAAGGATTTACTGGACATGGCACAGAGCCTGTTGGTCGTATTGATCTATCAGTGAGTTTAGGTGAACGTAACCGCAGCAGAGTGCAGGTTATGACCTTTGTGGTGACACTACACCAAAACAGAGGATTCTCAACGAGTATAAGTATTGCCAAGAATTTCAGTAACACTTATATGTGTCGCTATAAGGGCGTGAAAATTTATTTACAACGTTTATAAACGAAGATTTTTTCGGCCATCGCTTATAAGCGTTGGGAAAAAAGATATTCCAACACTTATAAGCGTTGGCGAAAAAATCTTCAAACGCTTATAAGCATTACAAATAGATATAAACAAATAAACCCTTATCAGTAATGTGAATGCTGAAAGATATAATAGTTTGGATGTTAAAAGATATAATATAGACTACATTTAATATGAAATATTATCTTAATTTAGCAAATTATAACCCAATCAATATCAATAAACAATATTCTTAATCAGTAATAAAATAGATTATCAATTAACAAAAGAGAAGTTGAATACATAATTAACTTATTAATACATAGTTTACCAATTCCGTACTAATATCAATTGCAATAACAAAAGATGAGGCAAATAACTTGAAATAATTGATTGGCTGGCATCATTAACTTGATTAGCTACTTGCCTTTCTATTTTCAATTTCCAAATAGATAAATCCACGGCTTGCCTTTTTTCAGCAATAGCTTTTACCACTTAATTCATCTTTACTTGTTTCATAGAAGAAGTAGAACTAACTGTTTAACAATAATTTTTCTTTCCATCAGAACCAAAAACTTCTGTAATTAGATCATTTTCAAGATCTTCTACTTCACCGTTACCACTAGAACTACCATCCAATTTTCTCTTTTCTTCTGCTTCTTCTATAAGTACCTACATGCATTCAATATCATATTAAATTCAAATTTATCCTAAAAGAATGACAAATAGTAATCAATGTGATAGCATATGATTTTAACAATAAAGGACATTAAACAAATATGCAAGGACAATAGTTTAAAATTAAGTACTTCATGTATGCAATGACATGTTTGGATTTTTAATGTGGTATTGTTTATTCTTAAGACTTTAATAATACTTTGTTTTGAATGAAATTGTAAAGATTTTTTTCCTATCACAAATACAATCCTCTATAATATACTTTCTGCCTAATGCGCTTTGGAAAAGTCACCATAATGGAGAAACAAAAAATCCCAAATGTGTATGCATTCATACCTGAACATAAACACACACCACATTATTTACAACAAAGATAACTTGAACATAACACAAAACCATGCAAATCTTCATACGTTATATAGAATAACTGGTCAGAACTGGTCACAATGGCATCAGTTTAAACTGAGGCCAAAATGGCCTCAGTTATTTAAACTAAGACGCAATGACCTCAGTTTAAACTGAGGCACAATGGCCTCAGTTTGATGATTTGTGCTGTTAGCCAAACCCAGTTTGGTCAACATGTTCATCTACTTTCAGAAATCATTCCTATCTTGAATATGGCCATTCAGAAGTTTTTATTTTATGCCTTCAAATTGTTGATCAACCAATGAACTGCCTATTGTATTGTATAACTATAAAATATAGTGAACCTTTATTTTAGTGATATTATGGTATTAGCAGATTACGGACCTCTATTTTGTTGATGACATCGAGTATTTAATTTTTTTTTCTCACTTCGTATTTAAAACTTCGTTCTGGACAAATAAAACAGAGAGATGTGAAGGACTTGACGACCATACTTTATTTTCATTCTTACCAGGTAAATTAGTTGATTTGTGTAATATTAGAACATTATATCTACTTTGGTCTACGTATAACTGTTAATTTGTTTAAATATTATGTAAAAAAAATTTATCTACATAATTAATTAATTAATTAGTTGTTAAATATCAATTTATTACTCTCTTTCGATTCTTTACAGTAAAATGAATCGTTTAGGGGTAGAGTGGTTGTGATGGGATACAATACCTACGTAGATAGGAATGTCATGCTTTCTGGTAATTGTTTCAACACAACTTATTTCTTTATATTATTTTCATGTGCATGCAACATGGTTGCAGCTTACTACTATATCAACAGGTTACATTGCTTTACTTTTGCTACATGAATGTAATTTAATGAAGTTTGGCTTCAAATTACTTGCTTTTTTTAAAAAAAATAAAATAAATAAATAAATAAATAAATAAATATAAGAACCTAAGGTTGGTGACTGGCAAATTCGCCATCGGACAATAGCAATTCTTCAGCCAAACTTTTTGTTTTAAATTTTGTCATTTTTTCAAATACCTCCTTTTTCTATTTCAAATTCTTTTATATTATCATCGTCCACCTTTTATATGCGTCACTAAACTGTTGCAAATTGCAGAACTTGTTGACATTAATTTCCACTGCAAATTGAAGCAGATTACCGATGGTTACTTTTCGAATCTATTTTATGGTTGATTTCTAAGGAACTTACAATGGGCACTAATGTTATTTTTTTAAAATTAGTTTTTACAACGTTGTTTTTTACAAATTTTTAAATATTGTTTTTTTACAACTTTTTTTCTCATGAAAGTTGTATACACTCTTTAACAACGATTTTTCCTAAAATGTTGTAACTATTGATTTTTAACAGCTTTTTTTAATATTGTCTTACTTGTAATTTTTTAACAAATGCTTTTTCTGAGTATGATAAATATATTTAATAATTAATAATTGAAATCAATAGTTAATGATTGAAATAGAACCGGTGAGCCCTTAATAATTAATGATCTAAAATAGAACAAAGTACCATTGAATACTATTGTTGTAATGGTTTATGACTTGTATAAAGTGGTAAAATGAATTATGCCTTGTTGTAATGGTTACCAAGAGCAATAAGCAAGGGATAATATGACTGTTTGATTGTGTCTTGTTGCTAAGACACTACCTAGGCATTCCTGAACATTGATGAATGGCCTTGAAGGTTAGAAAATGCATGATTTTAACATAATTTATGTTAAATTTTTCTATCATGTTTATTGTATATGCTAACTATGGAACTATAGTTGGATATGCTACACAATAACTATAGTGTTAACATTTCAACATTTATATATTTCAATAATCAATATGGGTCTAGAATTTGTTACTAAAATTGCTTATGATTATTCTTAAGAGTTGTTTGATAATTGATACAAACTATAGTGTGTGTATTTTGTAGAGGATGATGTACTATTGATAATTGTACAGCTCTCTGTCTCCTCTCTTTCAGTACTTTGTCTAAACCTCTGCTCCACCCCTAAAATTATAGACATAAATGTAGCTAATTTAATGGTTCCAAATAGCCATGAAATGATTTATGTGGTGACTGTTCCGAATGCATCAGAAACCATTAATGATTAGATGGGTTACTGCCTGAACATGAGAAGTGAAACTGCAATAAAAAAATATGTACCGAATGAAAGCAAAAAAAAAAAAAAAAAAAAAAAAAAAAACCAATACCTATCCAAATTCCTATCTGCAAAAAAGCTTGAAACCCTTCTTTTCTATCACGTGACTGAGGCCTCTGCATGAATTATGAACTTCTAGAATCATAAGACAAGCCTGATCGTGAGGGTGGCTGAATCTAACCTTGTTATCTAGTTGTCCTATCAGCGGCTCTAATTCCCTTTTTTTCAAGTATCAGCTCATTTTGATGGGATAATCATCAGAGATTGTTGAAGTCTCGCTATCCGCATTATATGACTGGTACTTTAGATGATAGATTTCTTCTTTTGAGCATTCTTTCTTCTTCTGATTCCAGTCTGAAATTGAAAAAATGATTACACGCCAAAAACACATATAGTTTTAAAAGACAAGTACTATGAATTTCAGAGAACTATTAAATCCTATGCCTAAAGTTAGTTAAAGGGTCGTTACATGTAATCTAATTGGATAGCATTAAGCAATTTCCCTTGAGCATAAAAGCATAGCGTCACCCTAGATTGATTTTATTATCACTACAAGAACGGCACCAGATAGCGACGGCTTTTAGCCGTCGTCGGCCGTCGCTAACTGTCGCTAGCCGACGCTAAAAGATATCGCTATATTTGCCGTCGCCCAATAGTATAGCGACGGCTTTGCCGAAGGCTCCGTCACACAAATGGCGACGGCTCGCAACTGCAAATGTGTCACGTGAAAATTTTCCAACGTCTAAATGTCGTCGCTAGTAGTCGCTAGACGTCGCTAATCTGAACCGAATGGTCGTCGCTAACCATCGCTAATCTATACGAAATAGCCGTCGCTAACCTGGGTAAAATTCTGTGCACCTGCACAGCCCATATACACTTCAAACAATAACTATTAAATATCATCATCACAACCACTATACACTACATTCATCAACTATAACCATCACATATCCATCATATAACATCACTATACATTCAAACAATATAAAATCCAACCAAATCCATTAACCAGAATATGTACATAATAAACCGAAATATCTACATAATATCCCGAAATATATATACATAATATCCAACCAAATCTATCAACTAGAAGTCATCAAAATATGTACATAATATCCTGAAATATATATACACCAAACCAACCAAAATGTGTATATACCAAACTATAACACGAGCAAACAAACATACCTACTCCTCACCATCGCTGCCGTCCTCTCCAGGCATCCTCCCATGCTGTTGCAAATAAGCTGCAATCCGCTCATCCAGCTGTTCCTCGAAGAAACTCTTCCTCCAATCATTTATTTCATCCACTGTCGCCCTCAACTGAGCAATCTCCGCTTCTTACTGCGACCTCCTGTATGCACTCTGCATTCTCGTTGCCCGTAAAATAGTTCATAATTATTTATATATTAGTATATATATATAATATTATTAAAATTATTTAACTATTCATATGCATGAGTAAATTTATATATTAGTACATGTCAAAATTTACCTCCACATTTCCATGGCTATACCGTCGACTAGTCTGAGAAGGCGGGTCAATAATAACATCCTAAATATGGTTCTCCTCCTCTACCGTAAGCTCTTCCCGACTAGTGGACTGTGCTACCCGAGCCCGCTCAGCTTCGTACCTCTCATGCGATTACAAACAATTGTTTTACACGATAAAAACCGAATTTCAAGTTTTTGAAAATAAAATAAGAAAAAATATTGTTATTAACAATAAATTAATTTACCATTAAGGATTGTGATTTGTCATCCGTTCACTCGTACGAAACATTGCCCTCTTCGTCAGTCCTCTCCACGGCATGCGTCACCTTGAACAGCTCGGTCATAGTAGGCTCGCGGTTGTATCTCGCGGCCTGAAAATATATAAATATTATTGCTAATCTGATTATAAAATATTTTAATAAAATGTAAACACAGTTTATAAATTTAATTACCAGCTCTCTCTTATGCTCCTGAAAGGATTTGGAGCCACCACGGTGCAACGCAGCATTTTTATTCCTGTTTGCCTGGTTCCGCGCAGATAACTCCTACAAATTAAGATAAATTATCACGTATATATATTGCGAGATTTATATTACATTTAAATAACAAAGCAAACATATATTACTTACTTTTGCTGCCGGACTGTCCCAAAGCCGAAGAAAATCATTCCATACACCCTCACTCATCCAGTTCGGCTTTTTCCCTGGATTCTTAGCCTTGGACAATGTATTCCTATAATTTTTTCTCATTCGTTTGTTCCAGTGATTTAAAAAAAGTCCAAGTCCTCAGAATCAATGCGGACTGCAGCCTGTAAATTAAAATTATTTTAAGTTATATAGATTATGTTAATTTACAACCGAAATTCAAACTACTACTTACAAGTAAATCCGTCTGTATTGCGTTCTTGACATGAGGGGGGATGTCGTTCCAACGACGCCAACAATCATCCATCCGGCTCTGAAAAGCCTTCCTTGAAACCTGTAAAATATAATCTGATGGCTCCACCTCAAAACCATTGCAAAAGTTATGATATACGTGTTTAGTGGATTTTAAAACTTATACTTTAAATAAAATTGATACTTACCCAGCACTTCTAGGAACAACTTCTGCCATCGGACGTAAGTCCGGTGCAATGCCACTGCCACCTACACCGGGAGATGGGGATGGCGTGCTTGTCAGACTTCGTCTCCTACCAGACATATCTGCTATAGAAAAACAATATCATCACAGAACAATTATAGAAATTCACTACTACATATCATGTTTCAATCACTTTCACAGAAACAGTTATAAAAATTTACTAGTACAAAACATGGATAAAAATTATATAAATAATCATCACAGAACCATAATAGAAATTCACTACTACATAGCATGTTTCAATCACTTTCACAGAACAATTATAAAAATTTACTAGTACAAAACATGTATATAAATTAACTAAATGATCATCGCAGAACAATTACAGAAATTTACTATTACATCGCATGTTTCAATCACTATCACATAACAATTATATCAACAACGATCAGTCTTCATCGTTTTCTGATTCAGACTCAGTCTCGTATTCTATCTCATTTTCTTCGGTACTTTCGAATGCATCAAATAAGACGTTCGATTCATCATTCAAAGGTCCTACATCAATATCATCAGTTATTATTATTTCTGTATTTGGTTCAAGATCGGCTTGATATGCTGCTTCATCTGGAATATTATTTCCATCAAACGTAAACCTTGGTTTCGTTTTGAAAACAGCAGACCAATCCGCTTTATCTCTTTTCAAAGATGGATACGGAGCAAAATAAACTTGTAACGCTTGCTTGGCTAATACAAAAGGATCGTACTTATAGTAGTGTGATGTATGTCTTATTTCAATAAGTTTATACTTTTTATGCACGTTGATTCCGGAACCAGGAACATTACTAAACCAATTGCATTTAAATAAAAAATCCTTTTCTAAAGGTTCAACATAATATGTCAACTCTAGAATCTGTGCTAAGACGCCGTAAAAATCTTTTAAATGCTCATCTAGATCATCACTGCCTTTGACAAATACCCCGATGTTATATGTTAATTTTTCAGCCCCGTAATCTTTTGTGTTGAACTTAAACCCATTGACGAAGAATATTCGATAAGTCTTCACATTTCTTTTCGGTCCAATCGCAAGATGTCGTAAGCCTTCATCAACGACACAGTTTCTTGGCTCATAAACATAGTTCAAAAACCATTTGGCAAATTCTTTACTGAGATCGCCAGATGGATACTGTGATTCGTAGATACTGCATATATGTAATATGTGTTATAATTATTATGTACGTACAAGTAAATTACAAGTGAATTAATTATTACCTGACAAATGGTGCGACTTTGACATAATTAAAAGAACATACGTGTGTGCTACATGGTGGTCTCTATCGTCCAACCATATTTCCACACATTTTCCACCAAGTCTACCATGTTATCTAAAAACAGATAACATTGTTTGAGAAGAATTTTGTGCAACGACTTCCTCATTTCGAGGAACAGTAACAAATGATAAGTTCACATCGTCCTTAAAGTAGTGAGAGAAAAAATGAGGCTTCTTCTTCAAGATACGATTTGCATATCGAACCCTCAACTCTGGCTTTTTGTCGAATCTTCTTCTTCAGATGATTCAAGTACCTATTAAGATATTTATTACATATTTAGATATACAAATTTGAATTTGAAATTGACATGAACATTGCACATGTTAATTTACCTCTCAAATGGATACATCCATCCGTATTGCACAAGACCTCGAAGAAGTGCTTCGGATGGAAGATGAATAGGTAAATGCTCCATTACGTTAAAGAAACCAGGCGGAAGTATTTTCTACAGTTTGCATAGCAATATGGGTATTTCTAATTCAAGTTTACGTATACGATCCACCTTTAATGTTGTCGAACAAAGCTGCTTATAAAACAAACATAACTCTGTTATAACGTTCCATACTTTTACGGGCAACAGTTCTTTGAAAGCCATGGGTAGTAAATATTCCATCATGATATGACAATCGTGACTTTTCATCCCACTCAGTTTACTATGTTTGAAGTCAACACATCTACGAAGATTTGAAGAAATCCCATCGGGAAATCTTAATTCTTCCACCCACTTTAGCACGAGTTTTACTTGCTTATTGTCTAGCTCATGGCATGATTTCGGTTTTTTATTGTCATTAGGCCTCATATGAAGTTTCTATATCAAGCCTTGAATTCAAACCGTCCTTGGTTTTGCCCTTTACATTCAAAATTGTATTAAACAGATTATCAAACATGTTCTTTTCGTTGTGCATCACGTCAATATTATGTCGGAGTAAGAGATCTTTCCAATATGGTAACTCCCAAAATATATTTTGTTTGCACCAATTATGAATGTTTGACTTTCCTGGGATTTCAGTCTGGACTCTAGTTTCATGTATCTTTGGATAGTCTCTTACAATTTTGTATATTTCCTCGCCTGACCAAACCTTGGGTGGTTTCAGATTCTCTTCTCTGTTTGTTACGAAAATTTTCTTATCTCTTCTAAAAGTACGATTGGGATGAAGAAAACACCGATGACAATCAAACCATGAAACTTTCTTCCCATATCGTAACGAAAATGCTCGTATTTCTTTCATACAATAAGGGCATGCTAGACGACCAGCCGTACTCCAACCAGAAAGCATCCTGTATGCAGGAAAATCATTGACCGTCCATAACAAAGAAGCGACTAACCGAGAAAAAAAATTCGTTCATACATCGTAAGTTTCGACTCCTTCATTCCACAGTTTCTTCAACTCTTCGATCAATGGTTGTAAATAAACATCAATTCCTTGGGTTGGATCATGAGGGCCGGAAACGACAGTGGTGAGAAACATATATGGTGTCTTCATACACATTCATAGAGGTAAATTATACGGAGTAACGATAATTGGTCAGGATGAATATTTACTACCAAATTGTGAAAATGGTGAAAATCCATCCGTACATAAACCAAGTCTGACATTACGGCTTTCCACAGCAAATGCGGGATAAGTCTTATCGAAATGTTTTCATGCTTCACCGTCGGATGGATGTATCAAAGTTCCTTCTTCCGCTGTTCTCACACTATGCCATCGCATATGACAGGCCGTTGCAGAAGATGCATATAATCTTTGAAGTCTGGGAGTGATGGGTAAATAATGCATTCTCTTGTCTTTCCCTTTCTTCTTTCTTGGTTTGTATCTTTCTTCGTTACATATTTTGCATTTTCTGAGGTCAACATCGTCTTTCCAATACAACATGCAACCTTTAACACATGCATCTATCTTCTCGTAGGGTAAACCGAAAGCGGACATCAATTTTTTTACTTTATAATGATTATCGCACATCAGATTATTGGGTGGCATGTGTCGTTTTGCAGCTTGTACAACTGCTGTAAATGCAGCTTCCGTAAGGTTGAATTTTGATTTCATAATTATGTATTCGACGGTTACTGAAAATTCGGTTCCGCTTTTACATCCGTCCCACAACGGCCTCTTAGCAGAATCCAACAAATCGTATATTTTTTTAGCTCCCGCAGTCGGTTCCTCTTCGACATGTTCATCTTCATCGACAGCTTCAGTTGTAGAAAACATTGATCGTGCTGCATCATCCACCATATTTTTTATCGGATTCGTCATCATATTACCGTCCTCTAACACTTCAGTATTAGGTGTAGGTTCAACAAGTTCTCCATGACGATCTCAGAAATAATAATCAGGCACAAAACCATATTGATACAAATGTACTTCAACTATATCCGGTTTCCAATGCTTCAAATGTTGGCACTTACTACACGGCAACGAATTTCTGTATTGTTTCGGTTATTAGATTTAGCAAATCTAATAAATTTGTGTACACCGTTGTAGAAATGTTGCTTTATTGATCCCTTCTTTCCGGTTCTGACTTCATACATCCAAATACGGTCGAGAAAATAATTGAATATTTTTCCTGATTTGAAAATGTATGTTAGACGATTTAAATCATTAATTTTCAACCATTCTCCATTTTAAACAGTTCATCGTTGCAGAAAATTCAAAATATAAACTTCACTTTATTTTTTTATTTTTTGGTATTTCGGTTTTCACTTCGGTGGTCAGTCATCCTACTTCCCATTACAAACGCAATAATGTAATTACATTTTATAAATCATTTCAGATTAAACGGTTCAACAAAATTTCGGTAGCACTTCCCTTATGTTCGCTGTATCGTACACAAATGCGTGTACACAGGGAACGTAAAGGAAGTGCTGTTGAAATTTTGTAAACGTTTAAAATGAAATGATTTATAATATGTAATTACTTTATCGTGTTTGTAACTTGTCCAATACAAGGACAAATCCGACAAATATTGTATCAGATGAATATAAATATCCGTTCCGTTACAAAACGAACATCCATATAACGATCATATAAAACACTTACCAGACGGGGCCAAAGCCAATCTAAGGGATAAAAAAATTTCTTTAAATTTTATCAAATATTATTGTTCTTTTCAAATTTTGACAATGTTTCAAATATTTATATTTTATTTCAAAATTTTGTGTATTTAAATTTTAGTTCAACATTCAATTAACAATTTTAGTTCAATATTCATTTCTTTATTTTTTTACGACATAGATTTTATAATGTGACTATTTGTTGTTGTTATATTCATTTCTTAATTTCTTTACAAAATCGATTTTAGTACAATATCAGTTGTTTTTAAAGTCATTTTCTAATTATTTTTAAAAAAAATTAGATATTTGCAGAATTTTTAATGTTCTCGTATTCATTTTTTAATTTTTTGTACAAACTTTATTTTTTACAATATATACAACCTTTTGCATTTTGGCCGCCGCTAGCCTTCACTGGTCATCGCTAAAATTATTAAAATGGCCGTCGCTAGCCGTCGCTCAATCAACAGGATAAATAGAAGAATTATCAATGAATATAATTAGAAAACGACAAATTCTAATTATCAAATAGATAATTAGAAAACAATAACAATCTAATTATTAAATAAAAATTTGTCAATTTAAATTCACTTAACAACTTAAATTTGTAATTTATCAATTTTATAAACTATGAAATACTTTCATGTAAATTTATCAACAACCAAGTTAATCATTAATGTACACTATTTTTTCACCTAACACAAACCATGTTAATCGCCAACACTAATTATCTACATCAACCATTTATTCAACTTCATGATAAACTAATTAATGTAATACCTAATTCAAGTTTATGATAATAAACTAATTAATATACCAAATCAACATACAACACTACTAATACCTAATTTAACAACACTACTAATACCTAATTTAACATCAAATCCCAATTTAACAACAAATTCTAATTGAATTAAGGTTTAAACTAAACCTAAAAACATCAAATTTACATTCAAACGAGAGATTAGGAGCATACCTACACGAATTTGGGTGATTTAGAGGCGTTGAAAGGTGGAGCGGCGGCTGCGGTGACGGGGGGCGGCGGATTGGGGGAAGGAGATTGATTTTGGGGGAGGAAGATAATGAATTTGCTGCTCTCGGCTTGGATCTGTATATTGCGTATAGCGACGGCTAGCGACGGCCACTTTTTTTTAGCCGTCGCTAGGCTCCGTCGCTATACGAAGCCTTTCTAGCAGTGTATACCTTGGTAAATGAAGTGGCAACTGGTCAGTCAAATTATGCACAATGTACATACATAATCAAATAACTAACTCACACAGTCTGATTGCATGTTATCACTCATTAATTGAAAGAATTATACAGCCGGTATATAGTAGGACGATGATTAAATGATATGCCAATAGAAAGCAGATGTTGTCACCAATCATGGCATATTCACTTGGAATATTGACTTAATTCTATCGTGTTACAATATATAACTACTGAGGCATATTCCACAACGCTGCTTCTTATAATTTTTGACACACAAACAATTTAACAAAATATAATATTTATGGCAACCATAAAGAAGATAATACAGCAATAGAAAAATATACTAAAGATTGGCTAGAAGAAGTATTCTTGAAATATATCGGAAAAGTGCATGTTGACTAAGAAGATGGTATGATATTATATGAAAAATGTACGGGAGGTTTAAGAAAACTGTATTTGTTTTTCTCATTATTCTCTTTATAATCTTGCGTGTAAATGACCTTAAAAGTAGAACATAGTTTGTGGATTGAAAAACTTAGGGAAAGAGTTTCTAAGGAAAAATATCGAGGTCTCGATCGTTTGGCAGAAGCTAGTATTTCAAGTTTTTTTGTTAAGTTTTTCAATGTTTCATGTGAAAGGGTGAGTTATTTGGCTTTATTTTTCATTCATAACCTTTATTAAATACTTAATCTTTCGTGGATTTCTTTTATTTAAGCTTTATGTGCGTCATAAAAACAAAAATTAAGTTAGAGCGTTGAAGTCCAACAGAAGAAGACAATGTGAATGCTACAACTGATAGGAAGACAAGAAGATTCATCGGTGTATTCCTTATATAAGACATAGCAGTCTATGCAAAGAATCGGACAACAAATAAAATATTTTGCATGAAACACTTTTGCTATAGTTGTCGTATAGACCATGCTTTGATATTAACTGTAGATGTTTTATTACAAGGAAGAATACGCACTACCATTCCTTCGGTTGTGTGGCAGTAAAACACCATGTACAGATAATTTCTAACATGACATGCCACAAAATTAGACCAAGTCATTCTTTATAATGTTGCTTTACACATGCTTCAAAGATGACCAAGTCATATACACTTACAGAAAGAATAGTTTTCAAATTTTCAATGACCTTAATTTTCTGACTCCGTCTTACGTTTATTTTTCATCTTTGTTTCAAATACTGATAGCATTAAAAACATTTTATAGTTTAGCAAACCCTTCTACAAATCTCAAGAAAATTTTCGAGTCCAAAAGTGAAACCACTCTTGTAACAACCACAATATCCATCTTAACCAGGCCAGACAAAAAAAACAGTCCTGTTCGTTGTTTCAATGACAATTTGAGTTCACCGCCGTTTCTCTTTTTATCCACTAAGCTAAATTACTAAATTTTCTGGGTAAAAACAGTGAAACTAAATAAGAAAGAGTATATAAGGATGGGGACTTTTCAGAAATTTGTAGATATTGGTGATCAAATATATTCATTATAGAATATGTTTTTCTTAAAATAAGACATAACCCACTTAGAGAATATTAACCCAAAAAAAACAAAAAGAACCTACCCATTATTTTTGTAGAAGTCTTCATTTGTTTAGCTTGTCTCATAGAAGAACACTTTTTAAGTGCACTTATTTTACATTTATTACTTAAAATAAGTATCATGAGTTTCTCGAAGTATGCACGGGCTATGAAGTAACAAATCCAGTATAAAATTAATTACTGAATTTATCACAACTTGAAAATTTATAGATTTATTATTATTTGAATGACTATAAACATTTTACATCATTAACTTATAAACTTTAAACCGAACTTTAGTGAAGTAACATGAATAACCTTATTTAGTTTAGTAGTTCAGTAGAAAGTAATGAAATAATGATATTTATTGTTCAAATATTTTAAAAATAAAATAAAGTTATCCACCGGTTGAAGAATATTATTGTCATAATGTCCCATGCGATGAAAAACCTTTTATGTATCACTTAATTAAAAGATAAAACTTACCTATTAAACTTTTATGATTAATTTGTCAATCATTTCGGTTAAGATATCAGTTGATATTCCTCACCGAGTGTTAATTAAGTGATCTAATTCTTTTCTTGAGAAGTTTTTGAACATAGGGGTGAACAATCATTGGTTAAATCAAATAAACTAGCTAAACTAGCTTATTTCGGTCGGTTTGGTTTTGAAACTAGGTTAGTTTCTAATTGGCTCGTAAAAAAATTAGTTCAGTTATCGTTTAACCAAATTAACCAAACATATATTATATTATCAAAATTACTAATGTTAAAATGATTTTTTCGTTTAGTGGCCTAGATAAATTATATTTATCATATATGTGTTAAAATTACTGTTAAAAAGTATAAGAATGCTTAATCATATAACTATGTTTTAATTTAATGGACAATGAATATTCCACACAAATTGTGAATCATTTTTGTTCGGTAAATCGGATAACCTACCAAACCAATCGGTCTTAATTCGGTTGGTTTTGTTGGTTTTACTTTTTATTGGTTTTAGTTCGGTTTAATAATTTTCATCATCGGATCAACTAAACCAGTCAAATTCTCACCTCTATTTGAACATATAATCATAAAGTTCAATAGTAAAAAGATCACGCCTGATCTTTTCTTGTTGGTGAATAGCTAGCAATTCACAATTCAGGTTCAAGCGACGTTGCTAACTTAAAATTTCTTTACTCATGCATATTATCTTATTAAGTACTATACAAACACATCATCATTATTCATTGCTTGGCAAAAGCAAGAAAATACTAGGCAACTATTGTATAACAATTCCCTACATATCACACCCTAGGAAATAATCAGTTTTTAGTAGTAAGTAAAGTAATTTGTTGTCAAAAATCATACCTAAGTCGGCCCATATTGACTGCTTGAAGAGGCAAAGGTCCATGTGAATAGCCTCCTATAGAAGATGATAGCCGCTGGAGAAGATGGTCATGATTGCCGCCTCAGTTGAAAGTTGCCACCGTGATTTCCACTTGGAGATACAGGTTGTCGCGGCATCGAAAAATGAACAGCTACCAAAATCTAGATTAGTGATGCTGTCGTCGCCTCGATAAATGAATTGCTACCTCCTCGACGAATGAATTGCCGCCACCGCCTCGGCGATGAATGATTGGTCGAGTGACGTCACGAAACCCTAGATGAGATTTGATATATGCGGCCAGGCCAAGCTAAGCTAAACGGGTGCTTTAAAGTTACAAAGCAACCTATTGAAAAATTATTTTATTTATGAAATTACCTATTATTGTAACATTTTTTTGGGTCGCAATCATCATCCAAAAAAATTTCATTTTTACTAACACTTTTCGAAGTATCCTAACACTCTTTAACTGTTATTAGTTTGTAACATTTATAAGTCTTATAAATTGAGAAATATAAAGTATTGCAAAATCCTTGATTTGGTGTAATGTGATGGATACATTTTCGACAAATAACGCCATCTTGGGGCCGATCGACCCTCGCCAACTTTTAGGTGGCCCTGGCCCCATGATGTCCAACAATGAAATTATATACTGAGAATGGGGTAGGAGCCATCCAAAGTGACCAGAGTGTAAGGCTTGAATGCCACGTCGTGGAGTTGAGAGAAGTGAAGCAGCGTGAGAAAGGAAACAACGTGGAGAAGACTCTCTATGTGACACCCCACACCTCTAGGCACCCCGAAGTTCGGACATGACTAGAAGCACAAGTGGTCGGCTAAATTAAAAATTCATAACATAGTATAGAGACTAAGGCAACAACATAAAATGATTAAATATTACAATGGAAGAAAAACTTTAAGTAATTATAAATAAATTAATAGAAAAACAGATTCATTAAAAGTACGAACATTATCCCAAATTTATTTCCAAAACCAAAAGTACCAAGTAGTCTCCACCAAAACATAAAACATAACAAAGTTCATAATATAGGGCCTCATATATAGAGTAAAGTAAAGAAAAGAGAAACAAAGTACAAAAAACAAAAGAAACAAAAGCTAGTGATAACAACTGCTCCAATGACCCTCCATGCTGTAGAGAACTGCAACCTAGACCTACCCTCCTGTATTTGGGAAAAGTAGGAAAAATAAGAATGGGTCAGACACAAAATCCGATGAATGAGAAATAAAACAAAGCAGAAAGAATAAAACAGTTTAATTTCAGATCTTCCTCGAAATATCGTAAAGGGTGAATAATATAATGCAGTAAATCCTTTTTAGATACTGTTCTTAAGAGGCCAAAGTACATGGTCACTCTAGAGAAGTCAACCATGTAATAATACTAAACGTCAATCGGCCTATCGGACCTGCTGTCGTCACCTATCCACGTGCTACAGCGTGAAAGTCATGCTCTTCACCCATGCATAGTGACTAAATGCATCTTACGTATGACCGGCGTCGACTCAAACAACCTCGCATGACCCCGAAGTCGCGCTCAGGCTCCACCAAACTGGACTCCTATCCTCATGTCTCCTTGGTCACCAACGTGGACTTGCCCCTATCCAAAGTGTTGATCCTTCGAAAGAGCGCTTGCAGCTGGGTCGGCTGCCCAAAATCCTCCAACGATCAGCCTAAATAATCCTACGTCGGAGCACACTTGTCATGTTCCATCCACGTCGATCTGCCTGAAGAAGTCTACGATTGTGGATGTTATCTATCCTACAAACTATCAATCTATTAAAGGTAACAAACATCCTTGCGAACCTACTTGCCCGCTCCTAGTACGTACAACCAAAACTATATTTTGGTCTTAACTGCATGAAACACCTATCCATACCTTTACAAGGTCTGCCTCGTTTCCAAATTAATTAATTTCACCATTACAGTTTACATATTGTTTATTTCCATTAATCTGCTTTAGGCAATTTTTATGTCCGATTTGGTTATTTCACAATTTTCCTTTTTCTTACATAAATGGTGTTTCAATTTCATGTCAATTCGATCTATATGGTTTGTCTGTAATTTTTGTATCATTTTGTTACAGATTTATACTAGCCTTTAGGGTCTATTTAATTTACATTTTTCTCCACCCTAATTTACGTTCTCCTTTTAAAGATTTAATCTGCACAAATTTTGTATTCAATAGCCACAAACAATTTAATTACACAAAATTTCACTTTTACATTTTTAGGTCACATATGAAACAAACAATTATGCCAAGTAGACTTTCCAATTTTGTTTCAAAACCATATTCAAAATTATGTAATTATATCAATCAAACCACAATTTTATTCAAGTAACATATTCTAAATTTATTCAACTAGCATGTTCTACCATTAGAAATTGAACAATAATTCTAATTCAGTTTAATTAAACCATTCTTATTTACGCCATGAAATGTGAATAACAATTTGTTTGTTCCAAATTTTGACCCAAACATGAATTAGAATTGAGAAGTAGTAGAAGGAAAAGATACAATAATTTACATAAATTTCAATCTTATATATTCCATGAAACGTGAATAGACAATTTGTTTGTCCATATTTTAAACCAAACATAAATTAAATTCGAGAAGTGAAAGAAGAAGAAGAAGTTGCAATAATTTACATCTTTTCACAATTAATAACAGAAATTAATACACATTAACATGCTAGAAAAGAACTGAAATTGAACTACTTTATTTTTCTATTTCATATTAATTCCTACTCACCTAACACTTGAGCTTGTATAAATTTGAAAAAGCTTTGCTTCAGTATTTATACTTCGATTCTTCTAAATTTCCCAAATTGCTTGAATATATATAGATAATTTAATTTGGTAAAGATTTGTTTATTTAGTAAAGAAAAAGAGGAAGAATAATACATGCAAATTTTTACTGCAGAATAATGACGACGGCTAAATAAGAGATTAGGTTTAGGTTGTATGGTTTATTTATAGATTGTTTGAGTGAATATATTTCATTATATTATTTAGATTAAATCTGATTTTTTCATACACTTAGTGGTTATCCATTCTAGCCCATACACATCACTCAACCAGTAAATTAAGCCATCTCATCATATTACATCACTAGAGCGAATTGGAAGCCGCTACATGTTAGAAGCAATGCTGAAATACGTAGACAAATCGTTGGAAATGAACTAGCTAAGAAAAACATCGCTCCAGATTTTGGGTGATAACGGGACTTGATCTTTGGTCATGAAGGAAGTTAACATGCGTCTTTAATACTGTACCAAATGCGCTTTTAGTTTCTTTTTAATTATATTTCCCATAAAGTATCAAGGTATTACATTCTCCACCCTTAAATGATTTTGTCTCCGAAATCTCCAAAAACAGAAGAACGTAATTAACAACCAGCATCCAAGAACTACATCCATCTACTCCACCATCATTCATTTCTACCATTGTCCTTATTTTTAACTAATGCAGTTTATGATTTATGAAAAGTAAAATGCATATGAACTTACCTAATGTGAAAAGATAGTCAGTCTACTGATTCAGTTGACCTCCAGTAATCCAAGTATGCTTATGTCATGCAACAAAATGTATGTAATTACCCTAATATGATTGATAATTCTATATGTATGTTTCAATCATTCACTCAAATGCATCATCCATATGCAACATCCATTTATATATACATGTGTGTGTGTGTGTGTATGTATATATATATATATATATATATATATAGAGAGAGAGAGAGAGAGACACACACAACCATGTGCAAATTCAATAAATAACAGGCACGCATACGTAGGTATGTGTACCTAGTTGGCCGATTATCCTAATAAATATCTATCTAGTGCATGCAATGCATCCACTTGCAAACATTGGCATCCACTTTTAATCATTTTCACCCATCAAACATAACACGCCCTAATGACATGTTTACAACCAAGCTACCATCCATAGGTTTCACCTAAAGATTATCAAAAAGACCCGAACTAAGGAAAGATCAAAGATAGGATATTTGAAGTGTACCTTCAAATAAAAAAGGTTAAGATGTTCGAATTCTTTCCTCTAATTCTCATATGCACTCCTTGAGGTCATCTTCCCACTGAACCTTCACTAGACGAACTTTCTTGATGCGTAATCTCTTGCATCGTGTTCCAATATACAGATGGGTGTACAATGCACAAGTGAGTCGAGCTCTACCTCCACTTCCCTTAGCTGATTGGGTTCTACTACTATTGTGGAATCATGTAGACACTTCCTCAGACGCGAAACATTAAAAACATCATGAATTCCTGCCAATTTATCTGGAAGATCAACTTTGTATGCCACTTTTCCAATCTGTGCGGTAATAAGGAAGGGTCCTATAAATCTCGGTGACTACTTAACCACTGAGCCAAATTTCATAACGTTTCTCAAAGGAGAAACCTTGAAAAAAACCATATCTCCAACCTTAAACTTCCAATCTGAACATCTTATGTCGGCATATGACTTTTGTCTACCTTGTGCTGTCTTCAAACTCTTGCAAATCAAATCCACCTTCTCAGATGTTTCCCTCACCAAGTCTAATCCAAGCAAGATCCTATCGGTGGTATCCCACCAACAGGCTAGTGATCTGCATGGTCTGCCACGGAGGGTCTCGAATGGTGCCATCCCAATACTTGCTTGATAACTATTATTATATGCGAACTCCACCAAAGGCAGGTGGTCTTCCCAGCTGCCTCTGAAGTCAATGATGCACAATTTGAGTAAATCTTCCAAAATCCTATTTACCCTCTTAGTATGTCTATAATATGAGGGTGATATGCCGTGGTTAGATTCAATTCCACTCCCAAGGCTTGCTGAAGACTCCTCCAAAACTCATTGGTGAATAATGGATCTCTATCACTCACAATGCTGGCGGAAACTCCATGAAGCCTAACTATCTTCCTTACATAAAGAGTCGCCAAAGAAGCACCATCCTATTACTCTTAATGAGTATAAAATGAGCGCTCTTCGTCAGTCTATCCATAACGACCCAAATGCTTATGTTCCCTCTCTGTGACCTTGGTAATCCATCCACGAAGTCTACAGAGACGGTATCCCATTTTAATATCGAATATCCAATCGCTGTAACAATCCTCCAGGATTCTTCTGTTTCACCTTTACCCTTTGGCAAGTGATGCGCTACGATACATATTCTTCCATCCTCTTCTTTATTCCAGGCCAATAGAATACCTTCTTCATATCCTAGTACATCTTATCATTACTGGGGTGCATTTTCATCCTAGAATGATGTGACCTAGCCAATACCACATCTACTAAATCCTCACTACGGGGAATAAAAAGTCTACCATCCCTTCTAAGCCATCCCCTAATGTCCATGGTATAGTGCCTAAGATGTGGTGACGACTCTCATCTACCAAGATTTTCTAAAATGTCCTTTAACTCTTCGTCCTCACCTTGCTTTGCTCCAATCTGCTGCATCAAAGTAGATGGACGTCAAGGGTTGCTAAAAATCCCGGAGCTAAATCCAATGGTGGTCTAAAATCAAAGGTAACAATGTACTCCAAATGCTTCTATTCCAAAAATAGAGGACTTGTAATCACCTTGCGTCTACACAACGCATTTGCCACTACATTACTCTTGCCAGGGGTATAGGAAGTCATAAGAGGCTAAAATCTCCATCCATCTTTGTTGTCTCAAATTAAAGTCTTTCTGAGAGAATAGATACTTCAAAGACTTACGATGCATGAAAAGCTCAAATCTTTCTCCTAAGAGATAGTGCCTCCAAGACTTGAGAAAAAAACTATAGCTGTCGTTAGCGCCGGAATTGGTCACTAACACCCAAATGTAGATGAAAGCACCACTAACAGTCACAGATTGCAGATAGAATGCATGTAGAAAGAATAAATATGAAGAACAATCAAAATTAAAAAAGAAGCAGTAATAATAGAGGATTTATAGTGTTTCGCCTGACTCTAGCCTATATTCACTCCAGAAACTTCCTTTTTATTGGTACCAGGATCAATTAAAGTTACAATTGGGACTTTTTAAAATAATAATGGCAGAGTAGACTTAGTGGAGAAGATGAAGAGAAACAGAATGAAGATACATTTTCTGGAGCCTCGCTTGTTGTATTTATAGGCAAAATCCGAGTTACTGGGCTTCTTGAGTGATCCGAGCCCATCAAGACTGTAGCCGAACTCCTTATCCATCATCACTACCAATCCCAAGTTCAGAATATGCCGATCCAATGTTGCTTCGGGAATGACTCGTACGACCTAGAGCAAATTCGCTTTTGGCTTGAAGTAAAACAAGTTTGGACTCGGAGTAACTCGATGCCAACCACATTCCTTCAAGACATCGATCTGATCCTCTTTAACAGATCCGAAGTCTTCACAACACTGACCCGAAGCACGCCGACCTGATGCCTAAGCTCTTACGCCAACCCCTTAACCTATTGCCGATCCCAACTCAAGAATTAGGCACCGACCCGAGAATAGGAGAGCTACGACCCAAAGCTACTGACCCCATTCAATATGTCGATCCGATACTCACCGATCCAAAATCAAACTGCCATTCCCCTTCCCCACCGACCTCAAAACAAAACTGCCAATCCTTTCCAAGTTGTCGACCCAAAGTGGAAGAGGTACCGATAAGGAGTGAACCAAAACGTATCGACCTCATCATGATGTCGATCCCTCCATTCACGTCGACCCCTCCATTCATGCTGACCCAAAGATGTCGATCCGAAGTTTGGAGGATGCCGACCAGAACCATTCCCTTCCATGCCGATCTTGTGTCCAAATACTTGCCAAACCCAAAACGTGACGCTGACCCGATCCAATATGACGCTGATCCCTTGATGTTAATGTCGATCTGAGCCAATCACTCCATGACCCAAAAAGTACCCCTGCCTAACTTGAAGAAAGTCACCTGAAAACCCAAAGCAACTCCAATGATGACTCAAAGCAAACCCAAGACAACTCGGAACAACTTGACTTTTGTCAAAACTCTTATTTTCAATATCCCGCGACTTTTGTCCATCGACAATGCTAAATACCGGCTTCATAATCATGATATTATCCATGATCGATCGTCTATCCATTCAGCCGAATCAAACCCATCGTATTTCGTCCTCGATAACTGAGCAATTGATTTATTTAAATCCGTCTGCCTACGGCCTTGCCAAAAGGCGGGTTAACAGTTGCCAACTCAAGATCATGCGTCGGGTAGTTCTTCTCGTGCGTTTTCAACTGTCTACTCGCATAGCACACTACTCTACCCTCTTGCATCAGTACTTCCCCTAGCCCCATACCACAAGCATCTGTATAAACTAAAAAAGGCTTGGTTTCACCCGGTGATACCAATACGGGCGCCATAGTCAAAGCTTCCTTCAATCGACCAAAGGCATCCTCACACTTGACATCCCAAACAAAAGCTAAGTTCTTCTTGGTAAGGCAGGTAAATGGAGCTGATATCCTAGCAAAGTCCTTATGTTCGTGGCATTCTTAGGGGTCTGCCAATCCTGTACTGCTGCCACTTTCGCCGGATCTACTGCAACTCCACCTCCGAAATGATGTGTTCCAAAAAGCGAAATTCATACCTCCAAAAGTGGCACTTGGAGAACTTTGCCTTCAACTTATGTGCCCATAGGGTCTCAAGCACTTCTTCCAAGTTAATAGTATGCTCCTCCTTACATCGCGAATAAACCAAAATGTTGTCGACGAATACCACCACATTCAACGATTCACGAAATACTCTACGCATCATGTCCACAAAGTATATCAGAGCATTGGTTGGTCCAATTTGCATTACTAACCACTCAAATAACCCATACGGAGTCCTGAATGAAATCTACTCGATGTTATCATCCAACACACGCAACTAATGTAATCCCATGGCCAAATCGAGCTGCGAAAATACCTTGGCGCCTACTAGTCGGTCGAAGAGATCGTCTATACGGGGAAGAGGATAACGATTCTTCTTCGTTATCTTATTAAGCTCTCTATAATCCACACAAAGTCTAAGAGAGCCATCCGCTTTAGTGGCAAAGACGACGAGTGCGCCTCACTCGGAAATGCTCATACGAATGAAACCCTCCTCTAAAAGCTCTCAAATCTGCTTTCTCAACTCATGACGTTCCTTAGGAGCCATATGCCTTACCGATAAAGCAACTGGTTTGGCGTTATCGACAAGATAAATCTTGAACTCGATCTCTCTTCGGGGTAGAAAGCTAGAAACCTCCTCGAACACATCTAGAAAGTCTCTAACAACAGGTAACAAACTCATACTATCGGCCGATAATCCTAGGGAATAAAGGTAGCTCAACATGACTGATCCTCTAGGATCACAAGATACCTCCAAGGTACGTCCACTACAAGTGCCTAACCTCACTACCTTCTTATTGCAATCAAGAACAACACCATACATGGATAGCCAATCCATACCAAGAATCAACCCAAACATGGAAAAGCCCAATACGAAGGCACTACAGTCAAACTCAACTCCTAAAATAAACAATTTCAAATTCTGACATAACATGGATAAATAGGCTGATCCTCCTACGGAATTTGATACTACTACTAGGTCAGTCACTAAGCAAGCATCAAGACCAAGACTCTCACAAGAGTACTAGATATAGGAGTGTGAAGCTCAAGAATCAAATAGGGTACAAACAGAAAAATCATAGGTAGATAACACACCTTCGATGATCACTTTCTTTCCTTTATCCACAACCAGATGAGTACTAGTGGAAGGAGCCGTCTCTAAAGCATAAGCCTAAGAAGGTTATGAAGCTGTCTGTGAACTGTTCTTGGGCTTCGGCGGACAGTCCTTCTTCATATTCCCAACTTGATCGCAAAGGTACTACCTTAGTCTCGATCGCTTTCCTGCCCCTTTACATTCTTTAGCAAGATGACCTTGTTTCCCACAAGTATTGCACTTCCAGTCCATCCTTGGAACTTTCCTTTTTCCACCTAACCCTCCTCCTCCTCTCTTTATTCCTTTCCACTGCTTCTTCCCATCACTCTTTTATGCCACATCTCCTTTCCTCTCAATATCAGAGAGTAAATCCATCTCTACCAATCCCTCAAAAGTGGCTCCCGTCGAAATGTGGCTCACCACCAAACTCTGTAGTAGCTGACTCAAACCCTTAGCGAACTTCGGTGCCTTCTTGTGAGGAGTATTGATCAGGTCTAATCTAAATCTGGCAAGCTCATTGAATTGATTAACATATTTCTTAACTATCATATCCCTTTTCTGGAGTTGTATAAATTTCTCTAGCTACACTCCCTCTTCAGCCTGCAACAAAAATTTCCTCTCGAACCTAGTATGAAAATCTGCCCAAGTCAAATTTTCAGCCTCAGCCTCAGCCTCCACAATCTCCCACCAACAAAGAGCCTCTCCATGTAACTACCATGAAGCCAACTGCCTTCGAGCCAAGTCCTCGAATCCCATAATTTCATATATTCGCTCATAACTACGGATCCAAGCTCTCGCCTCAGTATATGACTCGATGCCAAGAAGCGGCTTGCTTCCTAAGCTGGTGTAGTCCTTGCATAACTTGGAAAAATTGAGAATGCCTGGCGAACGGGCTGGAGTGCCTTCCACCGAAACAACATATCTAGTTGGTGGCTCTGTTCGTGCAGTAGCTTATAAATAACATCTGAACCAAGCAGGCATATTAAAACCTGGAACATTAAGGATATCTAAGGGTTCAGACATTTCTATCTGTGGATATCAAAAGGATGGGATTAGATACTCCATAAATAGTTCAATAGACAGGGAGGAAGAGATATGAGGGACCTATTTCTAAAATTTCTTTCCTTTTCAAAATATATCCATATAATTTTAAAAATATTATTTGGAATACCCTTTAAAAATTATTCGAAAACCTTTATATTTAAAATATTTTTAGGATTACCAAAACCTTAGCTCTGATACCAACTGTGACACCTCGCACCTTTAGGCACCTCGAAGTTTAGGCATGACTAAAAGCATGGGTGGTCGGGTGAAATAAAAATCCATAACATAGCATAGAGACTAAGGCAATGGCATAAAATGATTAAAATATTACAGCAGATTAAAACTGTTACTAATTATAAACAAAAAGAAAAATAGCTTCATTAAAAACAACCTTTTCCCAAATTTATTTCTGAAACCAAAAGTACCAAGTAGTCCCCACCAAAACATAAAACATAACAAAGTTCACAATATAGATCCCTATATATAGAGTAAAGTACGGAAAAGAGAAACGAAGTACAAGAAACAAAAGAAACAAAAGCTTAAGATAACAACTGCTCCAATGACCTTCCAAGCGGCAAAGAACTGCAATCTAGACCTGCCCTCCTGTGGTTTGGGAAAAGTAGGAAAAATAGGAACGGGTCAGACATAAAGTCTGGTGAATGAGAAATAAAGTGAAGCAGAAAGAATAAAACAGTTTAATTCCAGGTCTTCCCCAGATATCGCAGAGGGTGAATAATATAATGCAGTGAATCCTTTTTGGATATAGTTCCTAAGAAGGCAAAGTCCATGATCACTCTAAGGAAGTCGACCATGTAGTAATATTAAACATCAATCGGTCTGTCGGACTTGTTGTCCTTACCTATCCACGTGCTACAACATGAAAGTCATGCTCTTCACCATACACTGTGACTAAATACCTCTTACGTCTGACCGACGCCGACTCAAACAACCTCGCAGGACCCCAAAATTGCGCTCGGGCTCTGCTAAATTGGAATCTTATCCTCATGTCTCCACGGTCACCAACGTGGACTGACCCCTATCCAAAGTCTCGGTCCTCCGAAAGAGTTCTTGCAGCTGGATCGGCTGTGCAAAATCCTCCATCTATATGCCTAAAGAAGCCTACGTCGGAGCACACTTGTCATGTTCCGTCCGCGTCGATCTGCTTGAAGAAGCCTACGATTGTGTATGTTATCTATCCTACGTAATAGCAATTTGTGAAAGGTAACAAACATCCTTGTGAACCTACTTGCCCGCTTCTAGTACGTACAACCAAAACTATATCTTGGTCTTAACTGCATGAAACACCTATCCAGACCTTTACAAGGTCTGCCTACCAAATCGCTTCCAGATTAATTAATTTACCGTTACAATTTACATATTGTTTATTTTAATTAATCTGCTTTATGCCAATTTTACATCCGATTTGGTTATTTCACAATTTTCATTTTTCTTACATAAATGGTGTTTCAATTTCACGTCCGTTCAGTCTGTATGGTTTGTCCGTAATTTTTATGCCATTTTGTTACAGATTTACACCAGCTTTTAGGGTCCATTTAATTTACATTTTTTTGCATCCTAATTAACTTTCTCCTTTAAAATCTCAACCCAAACAAGAATTAGAATTGAGAAGTGGTAGAAGGAGAAGATACAATAATTTACATAAATTTCAATCTTTTCTATGCCATAAAACGTGAATTGACAATTTGTTTGTCCCATATTTTAAACCAAACATGAATTAGATTGAGAAGTGAAAGAAGAAGATGAAGTTGCAATAATTACATCTATTCTCAATTAATAACAGAAATTAATTCATATTAACGTGCCAGAAAAGAATTGAAATTGAACTACTTTTTTTTTAATTTCATATTATTTCCCACTCGCCTGGTACTTGAGCTTGTATAAATTTGAAAAAGCTTTGTTTTAATCTTTCTTCCTTTGGTTCTTTTAAATTCCTCAAATTACTTGAATATATATCGATAATTTAATTTAGTAGATATTTGTTTATTTAGTATAGAAAAGGAGGAAGGATAATACACACTAATTTTTACTGTAGAATTATGGCAATGGCTGAATTTGAGATTAGGTTTAGGTTAGATGGTTTATTTATAGATTGTCTGAGCGAATATGATCTGTTGGATTATTTTAGATTAAATCTGGTTTTATCATACGCTTAATGGTTATCCATTCTAGTCCATACATGTCACTCAACCAATAAAATTTAGTCATCTCAACCTATTAAATCACTAGAGTGAATGGGAAGCTGGCACATGTCAGAAAAAATGCTGAAATACGTAGGAAAATCATTGGAAACGAACCAGCTAAAAAAACATCACTCCAGATTTTGGACGACAACTGGACTTGATCCATGATCACTAAGGAATCAACTTGAGGCTTTACCGCTGTAGCAAATGCGCTTTTAATTTCTTTTTATTACATTTCCTATAAAATATCGGGGTGTTACACTCTATGTCAAATCAAATGATGCATAGCAACCACTGCTTAAGCCTTGGCTTTGTTGATATAGAAAATTCCACCAAGCTATGGATAAGAGGAAAGTGCCGGAGGATGCAAGGGCAGTTCTAGCAGAGTTGACGATCATCATCCCAATCGACTGGGATGATCCTAACTAGGTCATGAAGATCAGATCTTAACTCAGCATGAAGATGAAGAAGGAGTTGGTAGGGTTACTCTGGGCAAACCTAGACATGTTTGCTTGGACGCATTTCAATATGTGTGGAATATCATCGAAGATAGCATGCCACACATTGAATGAAACCCCAAATGTCCTTCTATAAAGTAGAAGCTATGCAGCTTGGGCCTAGAGTGGTCCGTTGTACCGCCGGAAGAAGTGGATAAGCTAAAAGCCAGTAGCTTCATCAGCGATACTCTATACCCTCAATGGGTATCTAATACAGTGCTGGTCAGGAAGCCTAATGGAAAATAATGGGCGTGTACTGACTAGTCATATTTGAATAAAGCATGCCTAAATAATGGTTTTCTACTGCCAAAGATCGATCAGCAAGTGAACTCAAAAGTCGGCTACAAACTACTATCATTCATGGTTGCTTATTCTGGCTAAGACCGAATTCTGATGCACGTTCCAAATCAAGAACACACTAGCTTCATCACTGGTCAGGGGCTATATTGTTACTTTCTTCTACCATTATGTTTAAATAATTTAGGAGCAACCTACCAAAGATTGGAAAATTCGATGTTCAAGAATCTGATTGGACGTACAATGGAGGTTTATGTGGATGATCTGCTGGTAAAGTCACAACGACCGGTGAACCACTTGGAAGAGCTGTTAGAAATATTTGGCATGGTCTGAAAATACGGGATGAAGCTCATTCCATTTAAGTGCTCATTCCAGGTTGCATTAGGGAAATTCCTATATTTCATAGTAAATTCAAGGGGTATAGAAGCTAATCCAGAATAGATTAAGGCCCTAAGGAACATCGAAGCCTCAAAAATAATAAAGGATGGGCAAAGCTTGAATGCGAAGGTGGCTACGTTTAATCGATTTATTTTGAAGGCCACAGACAAGTGTATACCATTCAGTGCCTTCAAAAAGGGAAAAGGAAATTTTACCTAAACATAGGAACATAAGGACACTTTCCAGGCTTTGCTTGATCATCTGGAAAGACCGCCTATCTTTTCAAAGCCTTTAGAAGGAGAAAATCCATTTATTTAATTAGCGGTGTCTATTCATGCTTACAGGAGGAATCCAGGATCCAAAGGCTGATGTATTACATTAGTAAGTGATTGACGGGACCATAAAGGAATTATCCAAAGTTAGAAAAATTAGCATATTGCTTGTTGGTTGCAGTAAGGAAATTTAATCCCTATTTTCAAGCTAATCCCAAAATATTGCTTGCTGGTTGCAGTAAGAAAAATTAGCATATTGCTCATGTCATATATATCTGCCATTTTATACATCATAAAATACAACATATACTAACTAACACAGCGGAACTAGATAGATAGATACGTCTAGACTCCTTCTCCAAGCTTCTCTAGACTCCAACAATCCGAGACTTACCGCTTGGCTACTCATAAAAATTTGAATACCCAAGAGTTTAAGAAAAATAGAATAAACTCCGGGTCAGACATGGGTCTGGTGTGAGTAAACGGGTTAAAGTTGCTTAACTTTGAAAACCATTTGAAAATAAAGGTATCACGTAAGACTTCCCACACATAAACACGGGTAAGTTTTTACCTTACGCTAAACAAATCATTTTATAGGAGATCCAGTGATATTATAATAGCGTCTAGGGTTTTCAATTAAATACAGAAATAGCTGAAATGCTTACATCTCACATTCCAACATAGTTGGGCACAATCAAAACGTACGGCGTTTATTGGAGATTGGATTCCATACAATGGCAGGGCTACTGGGGTACCTCCCACCATAGTACGGGGCCTAGATCACCGTACTTAGGATCACTCCCGACCCCCCACAACACAAGGCTGAAATCATCCCTTACTGGACAATCCCGAACAAGATAACCCCACAGTAGTGGCCAACAACTGCCCACATAGCCGAAATAAAGGGACATCTAGACAGGGTATATCTCGTCCTGCTTGGGTGCTACCCACCTAACCTTGCTGCACCTCCCATGTTTTAGCCATTTCCGGTTGATGAGGCTTGAGGCTGCGATTACCTTTAGAGAACACATCTCTTAGAATGCTCATCGTCCACCTGATGATGTTTTGAAAGCATTCAAACCATACAAGTTCGTTCCGGGTTCGAACGAAACCGAACGCATTATCTCGTTACACTCATTTTGGAATCACCGTCAGAGTTAACGACGATAATCCTTGCACTCTAAAACACTATCTCAATCTTCACTTGACATGCCACGACCAATCATTTAATTTGGATCGATATGTTTTTTGGATAATCATAACTGATACCCGATCCCGGTCTCATCGAAATCCAAACGCCATTTTAAAGGTCAAGTTGTTTAATAGGTTAAATAATTCAATTCAACACTTTGAATTCACATAGCATTCATCACAGATAAATCATATTCAAACATCATAGATATATCCAAAGCATATCACAGAGTATCACAGAATATCATCAAATAGAAATCACAAATCCAGATATTCTACTCATACAACATCCAAACATGAATTACTAATCCATGTTCTAATTAATTTAATTAACTTAAATTAAATTAATTACTTAAGAATTAATCAATAATCATGCTTAATTAATAACTAATCAAACCATTTAACCAATTAATTAGTTCTTAATTAATTTATTAAACCTTGATTACTTAATTAATTACCCCATAATTACCTATTGCTTAGTTAATTAATTATTAATTACTAATTAATTAATCATTAACCCTTAATTAATTACTTAATTAATTAACTACTAATTATTTATTAATTAACTTTAATTAGCTAATTTAAAATTCTTAATTATGAATTAATTAAACATTTAATTATTAATTAACCAATCTTTGATTACAAATATAAATTAATCATCACTTAGTTAATTACAATTATAAATTAATTACCATTCTTAATTTACTTACAATATAAACTAAGTAAAAAAAATCATTTATCTTACACTTTAAAATCTTTAATTAATATATAAAAACATTCTTAAGTATCCACTTAATTAATTTAAACTTAAAATAAATTCTTTACTTACATTGTCAAACATTAATTAAGTCATCAATATTTAAAATTTGTTTAAGATGATATAACTTAAATTTATTAATCTATGCACTTTGAATACCAAACCCGAAGAAAATCCCAGCTTCACTCAAGTTCCACCCGAGTTTCTTCCTTATCTTCCCCGAGTCCTTCTTTCTTCCTCCCATACGTTTCTTTTTTTTAGTTTAAGTTTACGTTTAAACTTCAATAACAGGTGAAGAACTTCCCAGACAACACACATAATAACTCGAGCCAACTTCAAAAAAACACAAGTTCCCCTTCGAGTCACCACAAACCAACCTTCAGATACCAAAGCGTTGCCGCGCATGTGCACGGCGCCTCGCCGACGCTCCGGCGAACCACGCTACCTCCAACGAGTCACAAAACTCCCGTATACTCGAAAGCAAAGATTAATTCGACGCTATCAATCCCACAGCGAAATCGAGCTTCCAATTCGAAAACTCGAACTTCCATTTCGACAAAACCGCCTCGTCTAAGCAAATTCCGATCATCAGAAAAGCTACAACTCCGGTCTCACCTCGTCAATCCCCTATAATACACTTCCCCTGAATTTCGAGCAGCTCGATCAATAGAGGAGACGAAATCTCCTTGTTTTCGACCACATCCAAACTCGAGTGCTAAACCCTAACTTTGCCTCGTTCCGCCATAGTTCGCAATAGAAAAATTATTTAGTAATTTTCCCGATATCATCGATTGCCAAGCTAGCTTCGATCGAAATTTCAACATCCAACATTTCTTCGATTACCTGAAAGCGATTAAAACGCAATTCCAGTTCATTTATAAACTGCTCTTTGCATACTCAACCAAAAATTACCATTTTCGTTTTAAAAATCCTATTTTGAAGAGTGGATTCAAGTTATGTAATTGAATCGATATTTTATAATATTCGAATCTATCATATGTTTGTCTTTTTCGCTATAAAACTGAATTTACAGAGTCAATACTTCACTATCAAGCTTAAAACAAATTTTAGACCATAATTTATGTTTAATCATACTTATTTGTTTGAAGACTATGGCCTATCAGAGAATCAGGGAAGTAAAGTTTAAATTTTTAATTTGGTTTGAACTCTGTACTTAAAAAAATAGAGGTGACAAAACATTCATGCACAGAACATATATAAATAAACATACACAGAGAAATACATCTATATATATAATCATGTAGCATAACATCATCTAGAAGTCACATACACTAGCATCTATTACCCTAAGCTTTTTAAGTTAAGTGCTTACTCACCTGTAAAAAAAGAAGTTTGAACAGAGAACAAATTCTAGAAGCTGCAAACTTGATATTCTTTTAAATCGTCCTTACTTTGTTTAATTGAATTGTATTTGAGTTTGTAAAAATGGTGATGCTTACCTTTTCTTGTTTTCTGGTTTGCTTAGTTTCTTTGAACGAACAGGAACAAGAATAGATGTACATATATAGAGAACAAGTTTTACAAGGTAGGTGCTTACTGGTAGAAACTTACCTTCTTTGGTCGGAGTTTTTGTCTTTGACCAGGCAAGATTTTTATGGAAATTGAAATGATTTTTAACATTTCGAAATGACCTTATTTTGTGCTTGAGATGATAGTATTTAATGCAAATGTTTCCTTTCCTATTTACAGCCTTGTCTTATTGATTTGTACGTAGATTTTTTTTATCTTCTTGCCTTGCATTCACACATGTATTCCATAGTGTGTGTGTGTGTGTGTATATATATATATATTCTAGAATTCCCTTATGTATTTACTTTATGTTTTCATAATTCCATAGAAGTTACCTTATATATTTATTTCTATTCCTAACATTAAACCTTGTTTTTGTTTTTATTTCTAGTTTAAGCTTACTATCAACACTTCATTAATATTCATATATTATATTACTTATATCTAATATTGATAAGATTGATTTTATTTTAAGCATTATTAGCTAGATTACATTCATATATATATATATATATATATATTATATCAAATGTTAATAAAGTAGAGCTTTTTAATTTAATTCAACATGAATAAGGTAGATTTTATTTTAAATATTTTTGAAAGGCTTTATTTTAAATTTCTATATCATAGTTTCCTTCACAATATATATATATAAACAGAAAATGTCCCAAAAGTCTTATTCATTTTTAAAATGATAAGTTTGTATTTTATTTAATTAGATTAAATGCTTATTAAAATAATATTGCCAAAATCCCAGGTCGTCACATTCCTCCCCCCTTAAAAGAATTTCGTCCCTGAAATTTAAAACAAAAGATAATTCAAAAGCTTTTATATCAACAACCCAAACATACATATCATCCAACATCAACAATCAACCAAATAGTTTACCCTAACAACATAACTAGCTATCCAGACACAAATCTGGATAGGCTTTCCTAAAGCTATCCAGAGTTTCCAGGTACAATCTCTGTGATCCTTGCTCCACTGCACTTTGACGGGCTTCACTACTTTGCTCCTGAGTTGCCTCTCGTCTTGACCAACAATCTGAACAGGGTTCCTGACCACAGTCAAGTTTGGCTCGACCTCTAAATCTTCCTGGACTACTGGTTCTACAACTAGTGATGGATCATGGACAAACTTCCTTAGATGGATTACGTGAAATACATTATGAATTCCAGACATCTGTTCTGGCAATTCAATTCTGTAAGCCATAGCACCAATCCTTTCCAGCACCCGGAATGGTCCAATATATCTTGGGCTATTTTTCCCATCTTTCCGAATCTAATAGCTCCTTTGATCGGGGAAACTTTGACAAAGAAAAAATCTCCGATTTCAAATTCCAATTGTCTTCGCCTTTTATCTGCATACTTCTTTTGACGGTCCTGAGCAGCTCTCATTCTCTTCTTGATAAGCTCAACTTTCGTAGATGCTTCACGGATCAAATCTGGTCCAAGCATAAGACGATCTCTCGACTCTATCCAACAGGATGGGGATCTACATGGTCTTCCATATAAAGCTTCATAGGGAGCAATCATAATACTCGCTTGGTAACTATTATTGTAAGAGAATTCCACCAGATAAAGATGGTCTTCCCAAGATCCACCAAAATCCAATACACAAGCTCGCAGCATATCCTCTAGAATTCGGTTCAGCCTCTCCGTCTGTCCGTCTGTTTGAGGATGATAGGTTGTACTCAATATCAAACTCGTTCCCATCGCTGATTGCAAGGCCTCCCTGAATTTGCTGGTAAAGATAGGATCTCGATCACTTACTTTATTAACAGGAACACTATGCAATCTGACTATGTCTTTCAAGAAATCTCTGCTAGAGAAGTTGTAGTTCGAGTTGCCTCAACTGGTATAAAATGGGTGCTTTTAGTTAGACGATTTACAATCACCCATATTCCTTCGTTTTCTTTCTTGGTTCTTGGGAAACCGTCGATGAAATCCATAGAAATCATTTCCCATTTCCACATCGGGATTTCTAAAGGTTGCAACAATCCAGCAGACTTCTGCTGATCTCCTTTAACTTGCTGGCAGATAGCATAAATATTAACGAATCTAGCAATATCTTTCTTCATGCCCGGCCACCAGAAAACCCTTCTCATATCCTTATACATCTTAGAAATTCCTGGGCGGATATTCAGTTTGGAGCGATGACACTCAGATAAGACTTCTTGCCTTAATCCATCTATATTAGGTACACACAAACGACCATTAATCCTCAAAGCACCTTGATCGTCCACCTTGAAATCTAAATATCGACCATCCTTGGTTCCAAGAATCAGTTCTTCTAAAGATCTATCCTCTATTTGCTTGCTTATGATTCTTTCCTGGGGAGACAGAACAATTTCCAAAAGAGGCAGAACTGCATTCCTGCTAAGAGCATCTGCTGCAACATTTGCCTTTTCCGGGGGTATATAGAATATCCAAATCATATGATGCTAGAAACTTGACCCATCGCTGCTGCCTCAGATTAAGATCCTTTTTAGAGAAAATGTACTTCAGTGGTTTGTGATCCGTGAATAACTCAAACTTCTCTCCTAAAAGATAGTGTCTACAGATCTTTAAAGAAAAAACAATGGCTAACAACTCAAGATCGTGCGTAGCATAGTTCCTTTCATAAGGCTTCAATTGCCGACTCGCATATGCAATAACTCTACCATTTTACATCGGAACTACTCCCAGTCCAACTATACATGCATCTGTATAAACCTCGAACTTGCCTTTTCCATCCGGAATAGCTAGCGCATGTGCACTGGTTAGCCTCGACTTCAACTCCTGGAAAGCCTCTTCACACTGAGGTGTCCACTTAAACTTAGCTCCTTTCCTTGTCAACTTGGTCAGATGTGAAGAAATCTTATAATAGTCCTTGATTAACTTCATATAGTAGCCAGCTAATCCTAAAAAACTACGGACTTCGGTCGGTGTCTTCGCTTGCTTCCACTCCAGAATAGTATCAATTTTTGCTGGATCTACAGAGATACCATCTCTAGAAACAATATGCCCTAAAAATTTGACTTCAGATTTCCAAAATGGAACTTAGAGAACTTCGCCTTCAAAACATGCCTTTTCAGAGTCTCTAACACAATTCTCAAACGCTGTTTGCGCTCTTCTTCAGACTTAGAGTAGACCGGGATGTCATCGATGAATACCAGAATAAACTTATTCAATACATCTCGAAAGACTTGATTCATCAGATCGACAAAGTAAGCAGGAGCGTTGGTTAACCCGAAAGGCATAACCAACCACTCATAGAACAATTTGGTCCACTAAATGCAGTTAAGAGAATACTGTGCTCAGCTACCCTTAACTGATGGAAACCTAAAGCTAAATCCAGTTGGAAAAAGACAAAATCTCCATACATCTAGTCAAAGAGATCATAAATACGAGGAAGGGGATATTTATTTTGGATGGTCACTTTGTTCAACTCTCGATAGTCAACACAGAACCTTAGCGATCCATCCGACTTGGTGACAAACACCGCAACAGAATTCCAACAAGAAAAACTGTGCCTAATCAATCCCTTTTCCAAAAGATCCTGAGTTTGCTTCACTAACTCCTCCCTCTCCCGAGGAGCCATCCTCCTACTAGGCTGAATCACTAGTACTGCTGCTGGAACCAAATCAATGTGAAACTCTATCTCTCGATGCGAAGGTAAACACTTGACTTCCTCGAATACATCAGAAAATTTTGAACCACATCGATACCTTTAACCTTCTCTTGAGAAGTCTCAACTCCATGTAAAAGACTACTCAAGTGAATTCCAGAATTATCACACATCATTCTAGCAATTCTACCCAGATCGGTTTCGAACGAAACTGTTCTCTCATCACAATTCAGGACAGCCTTATACTTATCAAGCCAATCCATCCCCAATATAAGGTCAAACCCCTTAAAATCCAACACATAAGGGTCATAAGAAAAACTATGGGATAGATAGGAAATCCTCAAATCCTTACAGATCATATGGTTACCCCTCCTACAGGATTAGATACAAAGATGGGACAGTCTACAGTACTAGGGGTAAGAAAGAACTTCTCTACAGATTCCAGAGAAATAAAACTCAAAGAAGCATCCGAATCAAACAAAACTTTAATATACTTTCCATCTAAAAGTAATGTACCTTCTAATACTCCCTTGCCTTTAAATGAAGTTGGTGGTGCACCCTCCAAAGCAAATACCTTATTCTGCTGAGCTTTATGAAGTAGCGGGCAATCCTTGATCATATGTCCTAGTTGGTGACAATTGAAGCATAAAGATTTCTGAACCAAAGCCGAACTCAGTCCACTTTGATGCGACTGCTGCTGAGATCCTTTCCTGGGACACTTATTCGCCAAGTGACCTTCTTGTTGACATATATAGCATTTGCGAGGTCTGTTATTACTTCCAGGCATCTTCTTGTTTTGCTTTCTCCAATTTGGATTGAACTTCCTCTTATTTGGATTAGGAAAATTCCCTCCCGATGCTGCTACTGGTGCCACTGGTTTCTTGTTCATCAAATCCTCATATCTCAGAGCCATATCAATTAACTCGATAAAAGATCCTTTCAAATGCGCTGTCATCTTTTCATGAAATTTTGGCCTTAAGCCTTGCACAAACATTTCATTCTTTTTTAGGGGAGTGTCAATGAGCCCTGGTCCATAGCAAGATAGTTCATTGAATTTGGTCTCATAATCTGCTATAGTCATGCTCCCTTGCTTCCAATTTAGAAAATCCCGGTACAGACGATTTTTCCCTGCTGTTGGCATGAATTTCTCTTCAAATAACTCTTTAAATCTACTCCAAGAAATGTTGTTCTCAGAGATATTTGCTATCGCTGCATCCCCCCAGGCTGCAGCGCCTTCTTGCATTTGCCATGAAACCATTTCCTTTTCCGCTCATTAGACAATTTCATACTCTTAAAGATGCTCTCACATGAGCATAGCCAAGCTTGGACCTCAATTATAGTCTCTGGCCCTTTAAATGGTTTCCCTCCAAGTTGGTGAAGTCTTTGCACAAAGCAAAAAAACTAACCTGAGACGGTACTGGATCCACAGCCTCACTAAAAGTTTGACTTCTTCCATTATCGGTCGAGGTACTGTTCCTACCTCTGCCTCTCCTTCCAGAACTCATGTTGGCAACCTGGACAGGTAACCCAACAAATTTAGATAGGTATATAGTTATATAAAAATACAAATACGGACTCTCAAGATGGATACTATCCCAGAGCCTAGGTATTATCTCAACTTATGCTCTGATACCAACTATGATGACCCGTCTTTAATTCCACAAAAAGGCGTATCATCATTAAGAAAGAAATAGGTAGAAATAGAAAAGATAGAAGAAAGAACTAACAAATATCAGAATCTCACAGCGGAAACAGAACAAAATATAATACATCACATAACTATTACATAGTTTTACATATATCAGAGTTACACAACATCATTCAAACAAGACAGTCATATATATCTGCCATTTTATACATCCCAAAATACAACATACACTAACTAACACAGCGGAACTAGATAGATAGATACGTCCGGACTCCTGCTCCAAGCTTCTCCAGACTCCAACAATCCAAGACCTATCACTTGGCTACTCATAAAAATTTGAGTATCCAAGAGTTTAAGAAAAACAGAATAAACTCCGGGTCAGACATGGGTCTGGTGTGAGTAAACGGGTTAAAGTTGCTTAACTTTGAAAACCATTTGAAAAAAAGGTATCACGTAAGACTTTTCACACATAAACACGTGTAAGTTTTTACCTTACGCTAACCAAATCATTTTATTAAAATAGTGTCTAGGGTTTTCAAGTAAAATACAGAAATAGCTGAAATGCTTACATCTCACATTCCAACATAGTTGGGCACAATCAAAAGGTATGGTGCTTATAGGAGATTGGATTCCATACAATGGCAGGGCTACTGGGGTAACGCCCGTCACAGTACAGGGCCTAGATCACCGTACCGAGGATCACTCCCGACCCCCTACAACACAAGGCTGGAACCATCCCTTACTGGACAGTCCCGAACAAGATAATCCTGCAGCTGTGGCCAATAACTGCCCACACAGCCGAAATATAGGGACATTTAGACAGGGATATATCTCGTCCTGCTTGGGTGCTACCCACCTAACCTTGCCGCACCTCCCATGTTTTAGTCATTCCCGGTTGATGAGGCTTGAGGCTGCGATTACCGTTAGAGAACACATCTCTTAGAATGCTCATCGTCCACCTGACGATGTTCTGAAAGCATTTAATCCATACAAGTTTGTTCTGGGTTCGAACGAAATAGAAGGCATTATCTCGTTACACTCATTTTGGAATCACCCTCCGAGTAAACGACGATAACCCTTACACTCTGGAACACGATCTCGATCTTCATTTGATATGCCACGATCTATCATTTAATTTGGATCGATGTGGTTTTCGGATAATCATAACTGATACCCGATCCCGGTTTCATCGAAATCCAGACGCATTTTAAAGGTCAAATTGTTTAATAGTTTAAACAATTCAATTCAACGCTTTAAATTCACATAGCATTTATCACAGATAAATCATATTCATACATCATAGGTATATCCAAAGCATATCACAGAGTATCATAAAATATCATCAAATAGAAATCAAGATATTCTACTCATACAACATCCAAACATGAATTACTAATCCATGTTATAATTAATTTAATTAACTTAAATTAAATTAGTTACTTAAGAATTAATCACTAATCCTGCTTAATTAATAACTAATCAAACCATTTAATCAATTAATCATTTCTTAATTAATTACCTCATAATTACCCATTGCTTAGTTAATTAATTATTAATTACTAATTAATTAACCATTAACCCTTAATTAATTAACTACTAATTATTTATTAATTAACTTTAATTTACTAATTTAAAATTTTTAATTACGAATTAATTAAACATTTAATTATTAATTAACCAATCTTTGATTACAAATACAAATTAATCATCACTTAGTTAATTACAATTATAAATTAATTACCACTCTTAATTTACTTACAATATAAACTAAGTAAAAAAATCATTTATCTTACGCTTTAAAATCTTTAATTAATATATAAAAACATTCTTAAGTATCCACTTAATTAATTTAAACTTAAAATAAATTCTTTACTTACATTGTCAAACATTAATTAAGTCATCAATATTTAAATTTTGTTTAAGATGATATAACTTAAATTTTATTAAGCTATGCACTTTGAATACCAAACCCGAGGAAAATCCCAGGTTCACTCAAGTTCCACCCGAGTTTCTCCCTTATCTTCCCCGATTCCTTCTTTCTTCCTCCCGTACGTTTCTTTTTTTTAGTTTAAGTTTACGTTTAAACTTCAATAACAGGTGAAGTACTTTCCTGACAACACACGCAATAACTCGAGCCAACTTCAAAAAAACACGAGTTCCCCTTCGAGTCACCACGAACCAACCTTCAGACACCAAATCATTGCCGTCGTCGACGCTCCGGCGAACCACGCTACCTCCAGCGAGTCACAAAACTCCCCTACACTTGAAAGCAAAGATCAATTCGACGCTATCAATCCCACGGCGAAATCGAGCTTCCAGTTCGAAAATTCAAACTTCTATCTTCGTCAAAACCACCTCGTCCAAGAAAATTTTGATCATCAGAAAAGCTACAATTCCGGTCTTACCTCGTCAATCCCCTATACTACACTTCCCCTGAATTTAGAGCAGCTCGATCAACCAGAGGAGATGCCTCCAAACTCGAGTGCTAAACCCTAACTTTGCCTCATTCCACCATCGTTCGCAATAGAAAAATTATTTAACAATTTTCCCAATATCATCGATTGTCAAGCTAGCTTCGATCGAAATTTCAACATCCAACATTTCTTCGATCACCAGAAATCTATTAAAACGCATTTCCAGTTAATTTATAAACTGCTCTTTGCATACTCAACTAAAAATTAGCATTTTTATTTTAAAAATCCTATTTTGAAGAGTGGATTCAAGTTATGTGAATCGATATTTTATAATATTAGAGTTTATTATATGTTTGTCTTTTTCACTATAAAGCTGAATTTACAGAGTCGATGCTTCACTATCAAGCTTAAAACAAATTTTTGACCATAATCTATGTTTAATCATACTTATTTGTTTGAAAACTATGGCCTATCAAAGAATCAATGAAGTAAAGTTTAAAATTTTAACTTTGTTTGAACTCTGTACTAAAAAAACAGAGATGACAAACATTCATGCATAGAACAAATATAAATAAACATACACAGAGATACAAACACACACACAGATATATATATATATATATATATATATAATCATGTAGCATAACATCATCTAGAAGTCACATACACTAGCATCTATTACCCTAATCTGTTTAAGTTAAGTGCTTACTCACCTGTAAAAAAAGAAGTTTGAACAGAGAACAAATTCTGGAAGCTGCAATCTTGATTTTCTTTTAAATCTTCCTTACTTTGTTTTATTGAATTGTATTTGAGTTTGTAAATATGGTGATGCTTACCTTTTATTGTTTTCTGGTTTGCTTAGTTTCTTTGAACGAACAGGAACAAGAATAGATGTACATATGTAGAGAACAAGTTTTACAGGGTAGGTGTTTACGGGTAGAAACTTACTTTCTTTGATCGGAGTTTTTGTCTTTGACCAGGCAAGATTTTTATGGAAAATGAAATGATTTTTAACATTTCAAAATGACCTTATTTTGTGCTTGAGATGATAGTATTTGATGCAAACGTTTCCTTTCCTATTTACAGTCTTGTCCTATTGATTTGTATGTAGATTTTTTTTATCTTCTTGCCTTGCATTCACACATGTATTCCATAGTGTATATATATTATAGAATTCCCTTATGTATTTACTTTATGTTTTCATAATTCCATAGAAGTTACCTTATATATTTATTTCTATTCCTAACATAAATCCTTGTTTTTATTTCTATTTCTGTTTTAAGCTTACTATCAACACTTCATTAATATTCATATATTATGTTACTTATATCTAATATTGATAAGATTGATTTTATTTCAAGCATTATTAACTAGATTACATTCATATATATATATATATATATTATATCAAATGTAAATAAAGTAGAGCTTTTTAATTTAATTCAATGTGAATAAGGTAGATTTTATTTTAAATATTTTTGAAAGGATTTATTTTAAATTTCTAAATCATAGTTTCCTTCACAAAAATAAGTGGCAAATGTCCCAAAAGTCTTATTCATTTTTAAAATGATAAGTTTGTATTTTATTTAATTAGATTAAATGCTTATTAAAATAATATTATCAAAATCCCTGGTCGTCACAAATAAGTTAGGCACTTGGACAATAGGAATCCAAGCACTAAGAAGGTAAGAGGAAAGGATCTTACTTCCGTAAAGCCAACGTCCGTTGAAGCCATACTTACACCAGATGACGAGGTATTCATTCTTGAAGTAAGAATGCTTTTTGTGAAGAATTTCGATGTGCACTTGCACCAGGCCTCGATAATCATGAGTGACGATGATTCGCGCCTTTGCTTGAAGTGCAGAAGATAGTAAGCTGGTGGAAAGTTAGAGGTTGTTATAGCCGATTCAAGAAAAGCACAAACATTGAGCTTAGGAGAGCATACCCATATGGGGAACTTCATACGAAGCCAACCCTATCTTTTGAAGAGTCATGCATAGAAATGGCTTGAAAGGCGGGATAGCACCATCTAGACAAACATATCTATTGCATGTCGTGTATCTTCATGGAGGACGGTGTGCCCTTTCACCCTATTTCGCGAGAAGTACATCGCTCTCAGGAATCCCATGTTGGCGACATATGTTTCGTAGCATATTCGGAGTAATAAATATGGGCACTTGTTCTAACGGGTAATCTAAGATCCTTAGACCGATATATTTGTTCAAGGGGAGAGGTTGATTGTGTAATGGGTTGGTTGGTACAACTGCTCATTTTAACTCAACAGTGATTGAACGACCGGACCTGACAGGAACGGATGGTAAAGCTTGAGCGGTAGAGAACCCAGCTTCAAAAGGAGTAAATGGCTACTGGCCTGGAAGTGAGGTGATTTCCGAGTCATTCTGGATAGGAAAACTTGGCGTTCAACATGGTCAAGTATGATTTACTTCAAATAATAAGACCGTGTGACCAATGTCCAAAATCCAAAGGATATTGACATGTGTGGACCGATCGAATTACGTTGGCTGGGAAAAGTGAAAGTGTTAATCTATTCAGTGTGAGTCCCGTGTCTCATACATAATTAACAGACCATCCTGTGTAAGATAGCTCACTTATGCTAGAAAACGAATCACTCTGCACAACGGAACCGTTGTTTAGAGAAATGCGAAAGTGTTTCTTTTAGGAACACAGGAAGTGCATTGAATGGACACGCTCGACAATAGAATTAGCCAAGTGTTAAAACACAATAATAAGACCATTCTTCAAGAAAGAAAACATCATTCTCACATTGGGATGGTAATTGATGGTTGACTAAGCGATGGTTGGAGAAAATCTGGGGACTTCGCAATGTTAAGAACTTGGTCAAAAGAACTTGATCAGTCCCCCAAGCTCATATTGAATCGACATCGAGCACAAGCTCAGGTGAACCGCGAACTTGCTCCAGCATAGCCCAATCAACCTCATCATTGTCTTGTACAGTGACCAAAATCGTCGATTACCACCCACTAGAAAGTTGCGCTTGGAAGCTAAAAGATCATGAGATGGGAAACATTCGGGCCTAAGTTCTCAAAGAAAGGTAGTAGCGATCTCTTGGGGTGATGACAACGTCAGGGAAGTAGGCGGCAACTTCAAGTGATCTGCAATGATCAGACCAGGCTTGGAAAATAGGAATTCGAGGAAGTAGATAGGAAAGCACTCGGTAGCAAAAGCAAATGGGTAGAGGTAAATAGAAGTGAGGAATACTTTCTTTCTAAGTGATGCATGTATAGCTCTCGGGGATAAACAAAAGAAGTCGTGCCAAGACGAACCATTCGGTACCGAGACAGTATTTTGGATCAAGAATAAAGGGAAATAAAAAGAGGAGAAATAGCAAGCTCAACAAAGGCGTGGAACGATCTCCAAAGTGTAGCTCTATCCCTTTGCATGGAGAGTGGAGTTTTAGCTATGTAAAGCAATTAAAAGGATATCTACAGAATGAGCGGAATGCTTTGAGGAGATTCTTGAATGACTAACTGAAAATGAGAAATAGCAAGTTTGTACTTGTCTTGATCCAGAGCTTGCTTTGTTCTTAACAAAAGCATACTCTGGGAAGGGAGGGGCAAGTGTTAACAGGCCTTTTAACCATGTAGATTCTCACTGGATTCTCATGGGAATTGGAACATCAAGGTGAAGACGAAACGATTCACGTACTTGGAAATCAGCTTAAGACAATAGAAGAAGTGAACTCAATATATTAGGAGTCAAAAGGAGCTAAGTAAACCAATTAGAATCGAAAGCTTTCCACTTGGTACTGACCACTATTTAGGCCACCTAAGGGTCCTCAAAGCTTTTGTGCATAGAGGTATGGCCTAGACAATCATCATGAAGTGCTTTTCTTAAAGAATAGATGAGCAACTCCAAGGATTCTCAAGAAGAAAGCGAAGAAAGCAGGAAAGGACAAGCAATACCTAGGAAATTATTGGGAACAACTCCATCTTCAAGGAAAACTATTTGGAATCCAATGAATCGAAAATAGAAGGGGAAATGGAAGAATTAGGGAAAGATTCTCCCCATAAAAAACGAGTCGATACCAAGAGATTTCTATCAGCACTAAGAGATTTTTATGGGAATTTAGGCCTTGGCTCTCTCCTCTGAAGAATCAAATTGGATCTGAACCTTGTATTTCGTTGGCCTCCGAGTCTACCAGTGAATTTCTTGTAACAGCCTCCATTCGGAGGTCTAAAACTAACGGTTATGGATACTTCAGTCATTCATAGTTATTAATCCTTGGTGAGAAAATACTGTAATATTAGATACATTGATCCGACAGAAACACATGATATAATTTTTTAAAAAAAACTATTTAATCAAATTTCTCATTCCATTTCCAATCATTTAGAATTCATTAGATAATCGCAAACTTGAGAACCACATTCAAAGAAAATATAATTATTACATACTACGCCATGGGCGACATATGAAGATGACCCTTGGATGATTAGAGAGAGTGTGTGTGTGTGTGTGCATAGGCAATTAAACAACTTTGCCTTTACATTAAAACACAGCAGAATCAAAAAGCAAAGAACTCCTTATTAGCTAGCATGCCTCTTGCACGTCTCCAGAAGCTTATTAGTCTTAGAAGAACCTGAAAATCCTCAACTTTCAAACTACTCAAAATTAATTGAGCACTTGAGAGTTTAAAGGAAAAGCATAAACTTTGAGTCAGACATAAAGCCTGGAATGAATAATAATCTACCATCTCGAACCATTTGGATATCTATTGAGACCATGCCGCTTAGTAGAATGAGTTTTCCCCTCACTAGTATTTTGTCAAAAAATTTATAATAACCATATATTGTGCTCCTACATCCACAATGGTTAACAAATAGCAATTTAAAATATTATGATGATATGCAAACAAGCAAAATATCTTGGATTTTCCATCCCTATTCATTTTGACTATTTGTCTCGAATATAGTTTCTATGGTCGCTATTAACCTATTAGTTTTCATGGGTTGACTAATAACATGTTTATAGTTTATGGACTACCTATCTTATTTCATAGTTTTCATGGGATCACTAAGAATCCATTTCAAACTTATGGACTATCTGCCCGGTCTCATAGTTTTTATAGGATCACTAAGAACCTATTGGTCCCTGCCAATAACTTCATTCAATTATTTCATGGGTTCGCCCTAAACCTATTGGTATCTTCAATAACTCCCCTTGTATCATAGTTTTCATGGGTTGACTATGAACATATTGACTTCTATCAATAACTTAAACTGGATATAGTTTTTATGGGTTCACTACAAACCTGTTGGCCCCTGCCAATAACTCTTACTAACCATAGTTTTCATGGATTTACTATGAACCTCTCTAAACTGACAACTTCTTAATTAGTATTTAGGTATCCTATATTATGGACTACCTAACCTCCTAGATGCAACTCTATTCATTTAGAAGTTAACTTAATTTATATTCATTATTGGGTCAACCTAGCTGGTTATTCTGCCATTACTCCCCAAAATACAGCTATGCGTCTATTATATAGTGAATATATTTATAGAAGAAGCATATACAAAAATAATACCAATATCTTTGGTTTAATACTCTTAGAATCATTTTCCCTTGAAATTTGGTTAGTCTCTTTAACCCATTATTTATATGATGGCACGCTTCTTCAAAAACTTCAAATCTAAAAGTCATTTTAAAGCTCGTTTATAGTGCCATGGGTTTTTCTTTTTTATAAAATGAGATTGGATTCTTTATTTTGAAAATTAAGGCCTTTGAAAACTTAGTCCTTTACTTTCGAAACCATTGAAATACCTCTTTTGAAAGCATTTATATTTTCTTTTCAAAGCACTAAGCATATGCCTTTCGGAACACTTTAAACTTCTCTTTCGAAACCATTACAATGTACATTTTGAAAGTACTAAAGCATCACTATCCAATTTACAAAAGAATAGCTTTGAAACCATTTGAAAGTACCCCTTTAGAAACCTTTGGGTTTAATCTTAAATACATATTTTGGGTCTAAGTGAATATAAGCGAAAGTACCCCTTTGGAAACCATTGATCTTTAAATAACAAAGTTTAGGGAAAAATTGATAGCTTCGGAACCATCATTTCAAAAGTTTTAATCCTTTAAGTAAAATAATTGGATGGATAGCTTCAAAACATCATTTGAAGCCATTGCCTTCGAAATCTTTTGTATAGTTGGCTATTGGAGCCCTTTTGAAAGCATTGGGAAGCGGCTTAGTATATTTATAAAATGAAAGCTACCTTTTGAACTCGCTGATAACTTCAATCCATTCAAAAGGCATAAAGGCAACAGCATGGTTTCAACTGGGTTCAAACTACCCTTTTGAAAGCATTGATTTAAAAAGAAGACAACTCATTCGAAAGCTACCCTTTAAACAAAAAGGCAGCAACCCCTTCGAAAGCTACAGTGAAGCAATTTAACCCTTTCGAAAGCATTCTTTTAAAAGTAAGGCAATCAGTGTTTCTTCAGAAAGAAAAATGAAGGCTTCCGCCCCTTTGAAAGCTTGGTTTCGACTCTATACCTACCGCCTTTCTCCAATCCATTACGTACCAGAGCCTTGATACCTTGTGTATTGGTTTCAACTTGGTTGAGGTGGAAGTATGAGGTCGAAAGGTAGCTACTGGAAGTGGTGAAACATTGACCTACGTAAACCTATTTTTATTGCTTTTTAAGTAATACTTTTCAACTAACTTGCCTATTTGTATAAATATGATTAGTTGCCATACACTTTATCAAAATCTTTTGTAAAAGACTACCGAATTTATTCAGAAATCAATTAAAGATAATTAACAAAGTAGCCCTTCCCTTTCATAAGACAATTAAGACATTTAAGTCTTCCATCTTAAAATATTTTAATTTACATAGTAAATAAGTTAAGAAAACCCCCAAAAATAAATTCACTTTTAATATGTTATCTAACATTTATAAATTTCGAACCTAAATTCCTTTATATAATTACCGAAATTAATTTCTAAAAACAATTATTCATTTCTTCCTTCAAAAATTTATAATAAATTATCCGTAGCTTGAATAATTACAAATAATTAAACCCATCTTCAAAATAATGTTTTACATAACATATTAAATCCTCGTGGCATTTGAAACTCAATATAAATGATTTTTTTCCTTAAAATCGAAATAAAAATTTATTAAACATACTTGTTTGAATCAAACATATCATGTAATCCAAGCATATCATCATTAAAATCAAATAATGGATTTAAACTTAAACCCGAAATCAAATGCTTTTTAAAAAGAAAAATGAGATGGTTTTGACTATTATTCTACTTGATTTGGATAAGGACTTGAGATTCGATCTTGTTTAATTCTCCTTGCTTGATTACTTAACTTTTAATTGAATTTCCTACTCTTTTCAAGTAGGTAATGGCTGGCTTGCTCTTTGGTTTACGTTTTAGAATTTTGAATTATGAACTCATAGAGTGGAAACTAGGAATAAGGGTTTAGGGGTTCTGGGTTTATGGGTGCTGCCATTACCTATAATGTCCTCGCCCTATTTCCTTATTAGTTAATTTATGAAAACATTTCTACAACCCGTTATTTTTAATTAAGCACGATCCTTATTAAATTTTCAAATCTTAATCTCCTTATCTCTCTAATTTTTAAATATTTTACTTAATCTATCTAATTAAATCTCTTGAATAATGTTATTAAAATTAGGAGTGTTACATTTCTCTCTAAATATAGACCCTATAGCAACCAAGAGAGGACTTTTAGCTTTTCTCCTTCTTCAGCATCTATCTCCCTTTATAATAGTCACCAGAACATGCATTATTGGCGATCCAAGCTTAAGAACTTGACAACCCTTTGTACTTGTGACTTCTAAATCTATTTAATTCTCCCAAACTCTCTCCTCGATCGATAATCAATAAATATAACAATGGACGTAGACCAAAGATTGTCGAACCACTATAAAAATCTTAGTGTTCTTACTGTTTTTCTTATATTTTTTTCTAGATCTCATTTATTTCAATAGGCTTTGGGTGTTATGCCACTTTTGGCATCGACACCAACCCTTCTCGTATTCAAGTCGGTCCACAGCATACAAACCAAAGCTAAAGACAGGCCGACCAGACTTCCCCAATCGATCGGCCTGGCCTAATTCAAGCCCGTACAAGCAAGCCAACCAATGTCAAAGAACAACACAAGTAGATCCGGCATGATCCATACCGACTATCACTGCAAAGCCCAACCCAATCAAGGTCGGCCAACTTTTCTAGTTGCCTCCTAATCCATGCTAACCTAGCTCTCCTAAGCTTGATCCAACTGATGCCGACCCAAACTCAAGTTGGTCCTAAACTAGCCCATCCACTCAATAGCACATTAGGTTAGCAACCGGCCATATCACCCCGAAGCGGCTTCCATGGCCAAATCATTAGTCGAGAACAGAACTAAGCATAACCCAACCCTATCTAGGCTGGCTCAGTCTAGATATGACTGACTCTCTAATGTCATCCCATATCTAGTCTAACTCCAAGTCATCCCATCCACTTAGAATCACTTCTATTGCTAGTTAACTCGATTCGAAGCAGCCTCACAACCAACATATTCAATAAGACCAACTCAAGCATGACCCATTCTTGGTCAAGATTCATGGCAACCGCCTTCTATTGGTCCAAAGCAGCCTGTACCATCATCTCACAACCGGCCTGGCACTATCCCACAACTTGGTCCTTAGCAACATTTAGCTTCCTTTATATCTTCGACAACCAATCATCCAAGTTAGCATGCCTTGCCATACAGGCATGCAATCGTAAATGACAGTCATTCATCTAATTTTTTTGGGTATTGTAGCAAAGCAGCCGATAGCATACCTACTCCCATAGCAAGCCATCAGCATTTAATGCGCACCAAATACAAAGTTTGCACCTAGTATAGAGGGATAATTGGCGTGTTTTCAGCCACACGTTCCTTTCTTCCTTTGCAACTGTCTCAAATTAACCCATGCAACTAGATCAACGACCAGGCGTGCTTCCCGCCTACTGTTTTGTGCAATCTCAGCCATTCATCATCCATCTCAACTACTATAAATACCCTATGAATTGCTACTTTCAAAGGGCTAATTTCAAGTTGGAAATTGTTAGAATTATGGTTATAATCTACTATTCAGAGCTCCCCAGACAGCAAATCAAAGCCTTAAGGTCTTAATATTAACTACTTGTTTAGTCTTAAGTGCTTTATTTCTTATTATTCTCTTATAATTCCTAGTAATTGTATGAGAGAAATATAGTAAAAGATCTTCATGGTGGAAATATGCAAGCTTGTCGAACCACTCTATATTTGGTGTCATTTACTTCAATTTACTTATTTCTTTCTCATTTCATTTTCAAGCCTAGGAATTAGCAAGTAATCATTGCTTTTCATAACGCGTTAGCCTAATTCCAAGGTTGGATAATTTATTAGTCGACAACTTCACTTTATATAGACTCTAATATGAATTAATAATGAAACTATTTTAAAAATCTCATAAAAGAATAAATGTTATTTGTGGTAATATTAATATAATATAAACATAAAATGCCGACAAAATTCATCCAATAAAACATTAAATATGATTTAATGTTAACCACATTATTCATTAAACACTATAAAAGATCAAGCATATAATGATTTAAAAAGAATTTTTTTTGTAATTCGCTAATTTCACCCCGTTGTCAGATGCAACTGATCCAGCACATTATTTATACGGGAATATGATGCTTCTTCCACTTGTCTCATTGTATAACTATAAATAACAAAATTATTGGTAAGAGTAAGTATACAAAGGTATATCAAATTTAAACATATAAGCTAAATTTAGTATTCACTTGACGGTTCATTGAGAATGACTTGTGGAATATTACAAGCTAGATATACAAAATTATGATCCAAATTTTGTGAATCGATTAAACCATACTCCAACAAATCCGCTACATCTATTTAATAAATTAGTAAAGTCATCATCACCATGAGTTGTCATATAAGAAGAAAGTACTTAATTCCAACTAAAAACGTGGAATGTGTTACATGTATCGACCTTACAATTGATACCTTGGAATGTTGTGTCCCTACAACTTTAGTAAGTTTTACTCCTATAACATAAATTTCTATCGCTTTAGTTCCAATTATAAAATCAAAATTAGCATCATCCTCCACATCAAAAGTGGACGAACCATAACCTCTGACTCATTTCACTGCCAGATTTTAATCATTCTCAAGGGGACTAATTTTTATCACTTTGAAAGTGCGTTGTTTAAGCTCTCTAAAACTATGATATTTTTCTTACTTTCGATCTTTCTGGTTTTCCAACTATATATATAGGTTTATAATCTTCGTCAAATAATAATTCTCCATCAAAATAACATACATATAGAATTTTTACTTGCAAAAACAATAACTTACATAAAACTAAGTTTAACAAATTTACCTACTCTAAGACTCTATTTGTTTTTCTTAAGAAGTTCTTAACGAAAGTTCTGAAATATTAATGAGAACTTCCGTTATTGTTTATATTTTAGAACTTTTCTAATTAATCTACTTATTCAAAAATAAATGTTCAACATTTTCTTATTGTTGATTATTAGTTCTGAAAGATGAATAATAACTTTTTCGTTTATATCCTCATTAATATTGTAATAAATTCAAATTTCATACTTAAATTTGAAGATTTCAAAATACCATAAATTTCAATCTATAAAGTCCAAAGTATTAAAAATCCAAAGTTTCGAAATTTTCAAGTTTGAGAATCAAGTGTTTTAAATTTTATATTTAGAATTTAACAATATAGAAATTATTATTTCTCCTAAAATATAAAATTGCGAAAATTTGAAATTAATAATTGAACTAAAAGTTCCAAAAAACCTAAAATTAAATTAAAAATAATATTCTGAAAATTAAAAATTTGAACATTAGAAATTCCATAATTAATAATTTCGAAAATTTAATCTTCCAAAAGAAATATCGTCTAACTTTTCTAGTATTCAAATTTTTCTTAATTCTACTATTTTTAATTCAAAACATTGATTTTACCACTCTTATTCTATTTGAAAAATTAATTTATTTTTAAAATTTTCAATTTTTATTTTTAAGTACTTCCTTTTATAGTTATTATTGAAAGACCGGTTAATAAAGAGGGATGCTTTTGTCAAAATATAAGTATTTCATTATTCTAATCAGAAGTTTTATAATACAAACAAAAGTAAGTAATTATTAAACATTTTGAAAGTTTATAGGACCGTATAATATGGATAAACAGTAATACAGAGTATAGATAGTAAATAACGCGAAATATAAATGCAGTAAGTAAAATGACACCAGAGATTTTATACTGGTTCGGAGCATCGTCCTACGTCCAGTCCCAGACTAACTTCTGGCTTTAACTAACATTACCCTCTCTTAACCCGGAGGAATAGGTAAACAACAGCTGAGCAGCAGAACAGGATTTTTGCCTCAGTGGCAGAAGAGGACTTTCCCTTGCCTGAGTAGCAGAATAGGATTTTAACAAAGTACAATGTAGTTGACTTAATGTGTTCTTGATAACACTGATTTGTCTATTAAGATTACAAACTTCCTATAATCAATTCCTCAAGAATATAAAGAGTATGTGAAGATTTGAGAAGAATATTGCTAAGAATCAAAGTATATATAATATAATTCAAAGATTCAAAGCAATGGAGAGTATGAATGCACTAGAGCAATCACAAGAGAGAATATAGAGAATTAAAATTAGAAAATTGGTGATTATGAAGTGAGTGATAATTCCCATATATAGTTTTCAAAGAGATGCAACTCTTAGTGAAGAGTTTCAGCCAAGAGAAATATCTATTCATGCATTGCATCTTTTCATGGAAGAAGATGTCCATTCAGAAATTTTGCAGTTGATGTTGGTTCAGTCGACTGGTATATTGGGTCAGTCGACTGGTGTTTGAATATTTAAAAATTTAAAATATTTGCCGTTTCAAAATTATGAACAGTGTTCACTGCTGTGCATATGCCCAGTCAGTCGACTGGCAAGAATAGTCAGTCGACTGGCTGTGCATAAATTACACAGTGAATTCTGTTTTGTAAAGAAAAATTTTAAAATCGAAAACTTGAGGATTGATTTTAACATATGTCTAAGACTCAATATCTATAATAGTTACTTTAAACCTAGAGATCCTCTGTTGTCTTCTTTAGTTTCTGAACTGTCTTGTCATGAATCAAAACTAGTAATACAACATTCTCCCCCTTTCTGATTGATGACTACCTATATATATTGGAGAGAAAAGAAAATATTTCTCCCCTGAATGTATGATATCTTTTTCCTGCATCAAATATGTTAGTGCATATAATTTTTCTCCCCCTTTGTCATCGACAAAAAGGAGATATAGTAAACAAAAATATAAAATAAAAGTGCAGAAATATATAAAAGAGAGACTATTTAGTACAAGTCTCAATAAATAAGTTGCAACAGAGTTTCATATGTTTAAATTGTCAATAGAGAGATAAATAATTCATATCCAACTTGCTTACGAAAAGAACCTACTCATCTTCCTCTTGTACAGGCTCCTTTTCGGGTCTAGAAGTTCCATGAGCACTGCTTCCTGTGCCACTAGTATCACTACTAGTATGTTCTTCGGAAGTTGACCATGTAAATCTTGGTTCTAGACGTTTACCGTGTGCTATTGAAGAAGTAGTTGTGGAAGACAAACATGAAATTGCATCCTATAGGATAGAAAAGAATCCTTTTACTTTGTCTAATTTTTTATCAACTTTCTTTAAACGTGATCCTACTATTTGTTGATTCCTAGAAAGGATCTCGACGGATTCTCGCAAACTAGCTGATTGTGCAAGACGAATATCGTCATCTTCTTCGGGATGAGACGTTCGTTCTTGAATAATTGGTTCGCCTGATTGACGCTGATGTTGCTGACACCATTCTTCGTAGGAGGTAAATGTTGGAGGAGCTGACGGTAGTTTCATGAGGCTTATTGTGCGAATGTTGATAACACCAACGGAAGAAGTTTCGGATTCCGGTTGAGGTGTTCCCACATTTAAAAGCAATTGCATTATATATTCACCAAAATAAATTGTTCTCATGTAACTGTTGTTGAAAGAGAGAAACTCATCCAATATTCGTCGTAGCCAATTTACTTGAATTCCTCCCCATAACGCATATAAAGCTTTAAAATTTTCTGGGTAGATAAGTTCATATGACCCTGTTCTTGGAAGAATACTCCGCATTAAAGCTTTGTAAGAATTCTAGCTTTTGGTCGAAGGAGAATAGATTTTTGTTCCGTCATATTATCTCCCATAAACATATGACTAATTCGATCTCTTTGTCGAATATTACATTCGACATCATCTAGTGGAATGCCATGATTGGGAATTTGAAGTATGTGTTCCATTCGATCTAAGGAGAATAATACTTGTTGACCACACACTAAACTCCAAACACAATCATCCCTATTTGATGGACGTTGGTGAGGAAGATTTAAATTAGCATAGAATAATTTTACCACGAGGTGGTTGATCTTGAGAGAATTGACATTCAAGTCAAGTAAAGATTCTAATCCGGATCGACGCATAAGTTCTTGTAAACTATAAGCCGCGAAATCGCTGTAGACCATGAAAGAACCTTCAAAAATCCTTGAGTTTTTCATTTTATGCTATCTTGTTACAGCCACATCATTGTATAGCCATTGACCAATTTGGGCATCGGTAGGATCGACGAAAGAAGGACCTGTCTTTGACGTTTTGGAGGAGCCATTTGATTGAGTTTTTAGTGGAAAAATTGAGGGTAATTGGGAAATTAGGGTTTTGGGCAAAATAGATTTGGGTGAAAAACTGAGAAGAGTAAAGTGAAACTTGGGAATTAGGTAAGTAAATAGGGAAGGTAAAGGCAGTTGTCACACAGCCAGTCGAGTGGTAAAAACATTCAGTCGACTGGTGCACTGTTATTTGCAAAAAAATTCAACAGCCAGTCGACTGAACGTGGTAGGTCAGTCGACTGACTGGTTTCCCAAGAGTTTTGAAAACCTGCGTTCAGTCGATTGACCTTTATTTTCAGTCGACTGACTGGAAGTAAAAATTGAATGAAGCTAGGAAAACAATTTTTTTATAAAGAATCAAATATATAAATAAAATACAAATAACAAGAACAATAATATACAAGAAATGATAATTATTTTGGAGTTTTTGGAAAGCATTCTTGTGGTTCAACCTTGGTATGCTCAACAAGAGGTTGCAAAGGAGACCAGTAATTTTGGCGTTCCCATGAGTTTGGAGATGCCGGAGGTTGAGTTGGAGATTGTTCCCAGTTATTCCAACCGGATGAATTTGCCTGACGGGATGTTGAAGGTTGAACAACATCATGCTTAGATGATTTGCCACAAAACTTAAGTGTAATAGATTCAATGAGACTTAGACGATTTGAATGCATCCGCTGTTTGTAAAACATTTCTCTTTGTAAATTGACTTGCTCCTATTGATAGTGATGGATTTCATCAATTTTTGTTTTTGATTTGGGATAAAGAAACAATGATCTTCGAGACCTTTTTGGTTATGGTGAAAAACCGGTGTGATATCTTCCTGGTTCATGAATGGGCGTAGGAGTTCGCAATGTTGGAGTCGAGCTATTGGATGAATCATAGTTACTTGAAGAGATTGGAGTAGCAAAAGATAATTTTAAGTTAGAGGAATCATGAGAGTTTTGAGAAGATTATAGTTTGTAAAGATTTTGTAAAAAATTTGTAATGATGATTAATAACTAAGAAGAGGCAGTTTATATAGTTGAATATGAGCTTAGAATGAATGGTTATAGACCTTCAAAAGTTAATAACCAGAGATTAAAATAAAAAATAGTGGGGCAGAATAATTTAAGGATAAGAAAGATATATGGTTAAGAATGTATGAACCATATAACTCAGCAAAAAATGTAATCTTAGCATAACTGGTAAGCTATGGAGTTACGTGTTAGAAGACTCGGGTTCAAGTCCTGGTGGCTATGTTTTTTTGTGATTTTTTTTGAACGAAAAAATTTCAGAATAAATAGAACCAATCTTCTATAAGAAACAAGAAACAATCATAGCTCAAATGGTAAGAAGTATTTGAAAACATAGGAGTGGTTATGAGTTCAAGTCCTGCTAGAGTCATAAAAAATTTTATTTTGCAAAGATGTGTTATTAGAAGCTACAAATATATATATATATATATATATATATATGTTTGTATGTATGTATGTATGTATATGTATATATAATTTTAAAATTTTAAAAGAAATAATACCAAGCTCTCGTCTTAAATTAACAAAAGTATTTTCGTTTAAAGGTTTTGTAAATGTATCTGCCAATTGTTTATCAGAGGAAACAAATTCTAGATTTATCAAATTCTTTTCAATATTATCATGAAGAAAATGATGACGAATGTCCATGTGTTTTGTTCGTGAGTGATTAACAGGATTTTTAGATAAATTAATAGCACTAGAATTATCACAGTAAATAGTTGATTTAGATAAGTTAAAACCAAAATCTTGTAGTGTTTGTTGCATGTATATAACTTGAGCACATGCCAGGGCAGCAGAAATATATTCTGCTTCACATGTCGATAATGAAACACGATTTTGTTTCTTACTAAACCAAGATATAAGAGATCGTCCAATAAAATGACAAGTCCCACTTGTACTTTTTCTATCTGTCCGGCTTCCTCCAAAATCAGTGTGACTATATGATACTAATTCAAAAGGACATTCTTTTGGATAGAATAGTCCAAAGTCCTTGGTTTTATTAAGATACCATAATATGCGTTTCACTGCTCTTAAATGTGATTTTTTAGGATCTGCTTGAAATCGTGCACACAAACAAACACTCATCATTATGTCAGGTCTACTAGCTGCTAAATATAGTAACAATCCAATCATACTTCGATATAATTTTTGGTCAATACTTTTTCCATTTTCATCTTTATCAAGATGTATGGTTGTACTCATAGGAGTTGGTTTGGTAGAAGTATTTTCCATACCAGAGCATCTAATTAGATTGTTACAATATTTTTCTTGATTAATAAAAATACCATTTTCTAGTTGTTTTATTTGTAAACCAAGAAAATAATTTAACTCACCCATATGTGACATTTCAAATTCATTTGTCATTAACTTAGAAAATTCTTGACAAAGCTTTTCATTTGTAGATCCAAAAATTATATCGTCGACATATATTTGGATAATTAAAATATCATGCTTGTATCTTTTAATAAAAAGAGTTTGAGTAACCTTTCCAATTTCAAAACCAGAATTTAGTAAATAACTTTTAAGATGATCGTACCAAGCATGAAGTGCTTGTTTTAAACCGTATAAAGCCTTTTTGAGTTTATAGACATGGTTAGGAAATTGTTCATGTATAAATAATGGAGGTTGTTCAACATAAACATTTTCTTTTATAAAGCCATTTAAAAAAGCACTTTTGACATCCATTTGATATAATTTAAAGTTATGAAAACATGCAAAAGCTAGTAAGATTCGTATTGCTTCTAGTCTAGCGACTGGAGCAAACGTTTCTACATAGTCAATTCCTTCCTCTTGATTATAACCTTGAGCAACTAATCTAGCTTTATTTCTAGTAATATTTCCTTGTTCATCTGCTTTATTTTTAAAAACCCATTTTGTACCAATAACTGATTGATCACTAGGTCGTGGAACTAAATCCCAAACGTCATTTCTTTCGAATTGGTTTAGTTCTTCTTGCATAGCAATTAACCAGTTTTCATCAGTAGATGCTTCTTTAATATTTTTAGGTTCAATATGAGAAAGAAAAGCTACATGACTCATTTGATTTAATTGACTTCTTGTCCTAACAGATGAATTTAGTTCTCCAATAACATTAATAGAAGGATGATCTCTTAATACTCTAGGTGGAGATCTTAATTCATTGTTATTGTGAGCAATGTTTTCATAAATTTCAAACGTTGTAGTTTCTGTATTTGTGATAATCTTCATCATCTTTTATACTTGGAGTTGGTTTAAAATTTTCATCAAAAGATACATGAAGAGTTTCTTCAATGATATTTGTTCTTTTATTATAAATTCGATAAGCTTTGCTATGATCCGAATATCCTAACAAGATTCCTTCATCGGATTTTGGATCAAATTTACCAAGTTGATCTTTTGTGTTTAACATAAAACATTTTGAACCGAAAACTTTAAAATAGGAAATATTTGGTTTTCATCCATTAAGAAGTTCATAAGGAATATTCTTAGTTAGTGGTCGAACAGAAACACGATTCAAAACATAACAAGCTGTGGCAACTGCTTCAGCCCAAAAATATTTTGGTAACGTATTTCCATTTAACAAAGTCCTTGCACATTCTTGTAAGGTTCTATTTTTACGTTCTACAACCCCATTTTGTTATGGAGTTTTAGGTAAATAAAAATTATGGAATATTCCTTTTTTTTCTTACAGAAATGTTCAAAGGCTTCATTTTCGAATTCACCTTCATGATCACTTCTTATGTTTTTGATTTTCAAACCTTTAAAATTTTGAATCCTTTTGATAAATGATTTAAAATTATCAAAAGTATCACTTTTATTTTTCATAAAAATAGTCTAAGTATATCTAGAAAAATCATCAACAATTACAAATACATATCTACTGTGATTGATGGATTGTACTTGTGTTGGTCCAAATAAATCCATATGTAGTAATTCAAGTGGTTGTAAGGTTGAAATAACCTTTTTAGATTTAAAAGATGATTTAGTTAATTTTCCCAACTGACATGCATCACAAATATGATCTATTTTAAAATTCATTTTTGGTAGACCTTTTACTAAATCATTTTTAGAAAGCTTATTTATAGTTTGGAAATTAATATAACAAAATCGTTTGTGCCATAACCAATGATCATTTTCTTTGGCTATTAAACACATATCTGAATTATGTTTTATTTTCATATTCAGAACATAGATATTTCTGTCTCTATTTCCTTCAAAGATAAGATTTTGATTTTGATCAAAAATACTACATTTGTTTTCAGAAATATTGATTTTGAATCCTTTGTCACACAATTGGCTGATACTAAGTAAATTATGTTTTCAATTTTTGAGAAGTAAAACATTTGAAATAAGAGGTAAATTAGAAATACCATTGTTGCTCACATCGCCTTTGCCGATGATATAGCCTTTAGAGTTGTCTCCAAATGTGACGGAGCCTCTATCTGTGTAAATAATATTTGATAGCATATCTTTGTCTCCTGTCATATGTTTTGAGCAACCACTGTCGAGTATCCATTTTCCTCTTTTCTTGAGTGGGACCGACAAAAAATATAATATAATATTGGTACCCACCTTTTTAGTAGGGTCCTAAGAGTTAAATCTTAGGAAACCAAACCTAAGAGGGCTCAGTATCCCATTTAAAAATATAATCTTTATTTTTATGAATAGTTTGTAAAAAGGTGTTTATATATTTCTTTCTAATCAAACTGTTGTTTGTTTTAGGAACCCAAACATTTATTCTTTTTGAGTAAGAATTCCTTTTTGTCTGAACTTTAGTAGGATTAATATTTCTCATAATTTTCTTTTTAGATGGAGCTGTTGTTTTCTTAACATATCCTATCCCTTTTTTACTTGACACAGATTGAGAGTTATCAATAATTTTTGATAATGTTTCTCTTCCTTTATTAAAGTTTGAAACATTTTTGGTGATGCTTTCTAACTTAGTTTTGAGACTAGTATTTTCTAATCCTATCAATTTTATTTTTGTTTTTAGTTCATGATTTTCAGAAACAAGAGCATCATTCTTCTCCTTTTGAGTTTCAATTTCTTGACTCAAAAGAGTGAGTTGAGAATTGATATTAGAGAGCGATTTTTGTAATTTTTCAAGTTCTTCCTATAATATTTTCTTTTCATCTCTAAGCATATCTCTTTCGAATTCTACTTTGTTCTAATATTCACGAGTATCCTTATATTTTCTTTTGAGATTTTTTAGAGTGTCAACAAACTCCGAATTTATCACAATCATATCATCAAAAGTAAAATCACTAACCTCGTTTTCAGTAGCCATGGAGCAGACATTTGCCTGCTCGTTTTCACTGTCACTACTATTTTCTGATGAAGAAGTGTCTGAATCATCCCATGTTACTGAGAATGCTTTCTTTTTCTTATCTTTTCTGCCTTTGAAATATTTCTTCTTTAATTCTGGGCATTCCTTCTGAATATGACATTTCTTATGACAATTGAAACATTCTAGAACTGCGGATGATGGTTTGTTTGGAAAATTCCTTTTTCCAATATTTTTGTTATTTTTTCAGAATTTCAAGAACTTTTTGAAATTTTTGGCAATAAATGCTAGATCTTCTTCATCTGAATCTTCATCTTTTTCTTCCTCAGCATGAAAAGCTATGTTCTTTTTATCTTGAGCTTGTACTCGTTTTGCCTGCAAATTCACTTCATAGGACATTAGATTTCCTATTAATTCTTCAGGTTTTATGGTAGAGAGGTCATTAGCTTCTTCAATAGCCAAGACTTTTCTCTTCCATTCATCTGTTAAAAAGTTTAGGATTTTTGATACAATATCAAAATCAGTGTACTTTTCTCCTAATCCTAATAGTGAATGATAGATATCTTGAAATCTAGAGTACATATCATTAATGGATTCATCTTGTTTCATTCTAAAGTTTTGAAACTGATTTTTAAGCATGGAGATTTTGCTTTGTTTGACCTTATTAGTTCCTTCATGAGTGTTTTAAGTGTTCTCCATATTTCATAAGCAGTTTGACACATGCTAACACGATTAAATTCATTTCTATCTAGTGCACAGAATAACATGTTCATAGCTTTAGCATTGGCAGTAACATCTAGTTTTTGTGTGTTTGACGAAGTGGAATATTCTCCAGTAGGAGGAGTGTATTCATTTTGTGTGATATTCCATGATTCAAAACTATTTGATTGCATATAGATTCTCATACGAGTAGACCAATAATTATAGTTTAAACCATTAAAGAAAGAAGGTCGTGCAGTGGATTGACCTTCAATAAAACTAGTGTTAGTGACAGTGTTAGTGGCAGTGCTGGTGTTATTTTCCATATTAATAAGATATCAGATAACTTTGTAATGGTTATAAGAAACCTAGCTCCGATACCAAATGAAAGTTTATAGGACCGTATAGTATGGATAAACATTAATACAGAGTATGGATAGTAAATAACGCGAAATAAAAATGCAGTAAGTAAAATGACACCAGAGATTTTATACTGGTTCGGAGCACCATCCTACGTCCAGTCCCAGACTAACTTCTGACTTTAACTAACAATACCCTCTCTTAACCCGGAGAAATAGGTAAACAACACCTGAGCAGCAGAACGAGATTTTTGCCTCAGCAGCAGAAGAGGACTTTCCCTTGCCTGAGTAGCAGAACATGACTTTAACAAAGTACAATGTAGTTGACTTAATGTGTTCTTGATAACACTGATTTGTCTATTAAGATTACAAACTTCGTATAATCAGTTCCTCAAGAATATAAAGAGTATGTGAAGATTTGAAAGGAAAAATATTGCTAAGAATCAAAGTATATATAACATAATTCAAAGATTCAAAGCAATGGAGAGTATGAATGCACTAAAGTAATCACAAGAGAGAATATAGAGAATTAAAATCAGAAAATTGGTGATTATGAAGTGAGTGATAATTCCTATATATAGTTTTCAGAGAGATGCAACTCTTAGTGAAGAGTTTCAGCTAAGAGAAATATCTATTCATGCAGTGCATCCTTTCATGGAAGAAGATGTCCATTCAGAAATTTTACAGTTGAAGCCGGTTTAGTCGACTGGAATATTGGGTCAGTCGACTGGTGTTTGAATATTTAAAAATTTAAAATATTTGTCGTTTCAAAATTATGAACAGTGTTCACTGCTGTGTATATGCACAGTCAGTCGACTGGCAAGAACAGTCAGTCGACTGGCTGAGCATAAATTACACGGTGAATTCTGTTTTGTAAAGAAAAATTTTAAAATCGAAAACTTGAGGATTGATTTTAACATATGTCTAAGACTCAATATCTATAATAGTTACTTTAAACCTAGAGATCCTCTGTTGTCTTCTTTACTTTCTGAATTGTCTTGTCATGAATCAAAACTAGTAATACGACACATTTAGCAATCAACATTTAGAATTCAGAGTTCAATAATCAATATCTACAATTCAGAATTTCAACAAACACAGTCTAAATCAACAAAATATTATTTTGGAACGAATCATAAATTCAAAGTTTGTATTCAATACCAAGATTTGAGAAGAAAATGTCGAGTCTTCAGAAAATCTACAGGCAAACTACTTTTTTTCAACGGAATCTTTGACTATGAAAAAGACTTATGAATATCGGAAGATTTTAAAGTAGAAGAAAATTTAGTTTTGCGTTAAAGTGAAAAGATGGAAGAAATGAGTTCGTGAATCAAATGGTTGTTTTTTAAGGCTATTTGCTACTTGCGCAACTTTTACGCAACAAGGAAACACACGTACACATGCATATATATATATATATATATATATATATATATATATATATATTAAAGTTCTGTAGTTTGCACAATTTAAAATTGTGCTAACCAGAGAAATATATTTTATGCAAGCACATTTCAATGATTTTGGAAAAAGTAGGTCTATTCTTGTGCTTAATTCTGAAGGAAGCTGTTGCAATATATTTTCTTGAGAAAGCCTAAATAAAAAATTTGTTCAATTTGTTCTTGTAACAAAATCTTATTGACATAGCACTTGTGGAAAAACCATGGCAAAACCTTACCTCAATGCCTATTTTTATTAACGGCAAGCCAAATCTGTATAAATTTAATAGAAAACTATGCTTGCCTATGAATGGACAGTGTTTTTGTTCAATTAAATTAACTTAATTGTCCTTTCTTTGATTTATCCTAATTTTCTTTTACATCATTAACGTTCAATTGAAAATCATTAATTAAGTGAGGGAGAATTAAAACTCACTTCCGAATGAAATTGGAAACAGGAAAGTGACACGGTTGATTCATATTCAAGAAAGCATTTAAGGTGGTAATTTTAAATCCTAATTTTTACTGCTATTAAAAAACGCACGATAAATTAGGTTAAGAAATTACCTTTCCACCACCATCTCAACAAAGTATATATCTGATTGTGAAGATCGGGATGAATTTTTCATTCTCGATATATTTTTTGTCCAAAAACTAAGGATAAAGAGATAATAAATGAAAGTGTACAAGGATTTGATGTTTTAACTAAGGGTAAAAGTGGTAAAATTATATTTTACTAATACAATGTGCCCCACTCGTAGCAATTTAATTTTGTATGAAGTACTAATAAAATTTGGTCTTTAATATTCAAAACTGAAGTGTGAGTAATTTAAGAGTACTTTTAGAATATCATAAAACTGGTTTTCTTGATAAAAATTACTTGTAATTTCTTCATATGTGTGAATGAATAAAACATGCTTTTAAAGAACTCCATCTTAACCATCTTGTATCAGAAATTGACATAAAATCCGTGTGCTCAACCCCCAAATGAGTTTCACATTAACAAATTCATATATTACATATTTAATTCATGCTTTGACACATGTTAACCGATATTTTAAGAACTAGGTCCTGGGAATAATATTTTTAGGTCCACATGAAATAAATAGGCCAATTTGTGATAATAATGAGGTTTTAATGCTTGTACCATTATTTTGATAGTTCATCTTTATCCACTCGGTAATATTTTATATAAAAAATTGTTTGCAGCACCTAACTTTTCATTGAAACCGATTTATGTTGATTATGTATGAGATTTATTTTACTAAGTATTCATATACCTACTCAATATTTGACTGACTGATTACTACTGGCTGTTTCATGTACCTTACCAACCACACAGTGGGAAGTTTCCCTTCCGACATTTTATTCCATTCGTGCATTCCTCAATAAAATAAACATGCTCAATGATTAACACTGCATTGTTCATATAAGTATATGCATAACAAGCAAATCTCTTGTATATTCCAATCAATATTCCCAACATGAAGTTCTTGTCTAAATATATCTCCGGCTGCTATTCAGTCTCTAATAAAATATCCAGAGTCCCCGAAGATGAAGAAATCATCAAACGTCCTTCAAAAATCATACAAGTTTCATGCAGAAAAGTCAAAGCTCTAGTAGATAATTCCTCAAACGTCATTGGAGAGGGAGGTTACAGTACAGTTCACCTCATTAGATTTCCAAACAAACTAGAAGCTGCTGTCAAAGTACATGAACCAAGCAAGCGCCTTCATTGCATGTTCAGAAAAGAACTCGATGTCTTTCTTCATGTCAACAACGGTCATTCAAATATAGTAAAACTTTTTGGCTACAGTGACGATGGAGAATCTTCTGGAGTTTTGGTCATGGAACACGTTCAGAATAGAACACTTCATCATATGCTACATGAACAGCGTAATACTACTACTCTTTCCTGGTCACAACGTGTGTCTATATCATATCAGATAGCAATGGCTTTGGAGCATCTACACGAACACTGTGACCTTCCAATTATTCATGGAGATGTGAAGGCTTCTAATGTTCTTCTTGACCAAAATTTCAATCCAAAATTATGTGATTTTGGATCTGCAAGGTTGGGGTTCTCTGACATGGTTTCTCGTTCAATTAACCATAATAACGTGATGATGGGATCTCCAGGCTATACTGACCCGAGTTACATTCGTTCGGGGTTGGCATCAAAAAAAAGTGATGTGTATAGTTTTGGGGTGCTACTTTTAGAGCTTTTTACTGGGCTTGAAGCATTTTCGGCAAATAACTCACAGTTGTTGGCGACGAAGGTGAGGTCTCGGTTGAAGTTGAACTCTCATAATATGGAAGGAATAGGACAAATGATTGATGTTAAGCTAGGCAGAAAATATAACGAGAAAGAAGCCAGAGTTATGATGAATATTGCAGAGAAATGCATTGGAGAAAACCCGACTCTAAGACCATCATTTGGTGAAGTAATGAAAATTATGAGGGATAATATGTCATCTTTAATTTGATTAGTTCATATAAGTACACCTTCAAACTGTGATTGTAAAGATTTTTGGGAACAATTCTTGCTTGTATGAAGTGTTTTTAAATTGTAAACAACTGAGTTCTACTTAAAAAAATATTTCTAACGAGTTTATAGAATTTTAAAGTATGACTACGAGATCAGTCTTAGAATAGTTATGTATGCAAACTTCTGAATGCTAACTGGTTATGTAGCCTTTAGGGCTTTCATTTATCAGAACCAAAAAGGTGTTGGAACCAACTAAGTCTGCAATTAAATTTTTGATTATAGGAGGAAGCCTCATGCATTTGATCTTGTGCAAGATAAAATTCGTAGTTTAACTTTGTCACAAGATTTGTGCATGTCTACTTTTATACATCATTGTTAGCCTTTTCTGTTGTTGGAATTTGTCATCCATTTGTGCGTTGATAAGGATTTTACATATGTTACTGCAGCAAATCAAGGCAATCAAAGCATACCATATATACGAAAATGCACTCTAACAGCAAATATACGAAAATGCACTCTAACAGCGAATCAAGGCAAAATACCTTTCATTCTAGCACACATGATTTTGGTAATGATTTTACATATGTTATTGCAGCATGAGATAGGTCTATATTCTTTTATTTTGTTAGCCTTTGTGGCTGACATTGTAAAATGAAGTGGTTACTGAATTGTTTAAAGCCTCACATTGCAAGATATTAGAAATAATCGTGATATATATATATATATATATATATATATATATATATATATTAGATTGGTAGGACACAATATTAATTTTTTTTATGTTACAATGTGTTGTCAAGACTAAAATTAGTCTCAGCGACTTTTGAAATAATTGACACCAAGCCCAATCAGATTTCAGAAACTTCTTCACTCTAACACAAATAGGCTATGTTTCAAGCATATCTTTGACAAAGGAGCAATATGCTCCATGTTTGTACATGAACAAGAATTTGATATCCACGAACCATGGGGCATCTTTCAAAACTCTATTGCAATCATCTTCCAATACAAAATTAACAAGACAGAATCCATTGTTTGTCTTCCGATACATAGGCATTGAAGTGATCTTAACAAGGCCATTTTCTAGCCACATACAAGTAAAATTTATTTTTCCACGTGTTGTTTGCATAAGTATGATCTTCATCATCTATCTTGGCAAATATACCTTCATTATGGGCTTTGGGTTGAATAATTTTGATTTGATCATTTATGTTTGTTTTAATGCATAGTGGATCTATCTAAGATGCTGTACTCGGGTTATTCACTATTGCTTGAGCTTTCAGTGGGACGCAGTGGTTACTACTTGCAGCGAGACACTGATCTTCACAAAAAGTATTGTTCACAATACCTATGTAGGCGTATACAGTTAATTGCATCTTTTTGTAACCCAACCGATTAAAATATAGATACTTGATTCTGGGCTTAGTCCCACATTATCAAAAACGTGTTTAGTTATATGTGGAACTAAGTACAAAGAAGGAGGTAAGGGGGAAGGGACAAATATGATCCTTCAGGCAGCAAACGGGAAGTGATGAATGGTAACAACTCACAAAAGCTGTGTGAGAAGGGTGTCCGCCTAAAGCCTGTTACGACACTGGGCCATCCTCACCTTTACCTCTCTGATCCCAAAATTTTAAATCTTCAATTTTAAACATTTTAATATTTTTCAGATTTTATCTCTCTTTATTGTATCAAGAAGTTTGCTAACCTTGTCGTGGAGGCACTTGAATAAATTGATGCTCGGGGTAACTTTATGTTGTCTTGATGTGCGATCTTATTTATTCTTTATCTAGCAGCTTTGCCAGTTTGATTTTGACATATTCTTTTGTTTCATGGCAGTTACTCAGTTTAGAGTTCAGGTACTTAATGTGTCGCCAAAAGCAATGCCAGAAGATTTGTTCATGTTCTTGAATATTAGTAAAATTAAAGTACAGAAAGATGAGGAAAACAAATCTGTATTCAAGGAAATTGGTAAGCAAGTTTTAAGTTTATTTGCAACTTTCTCTTTGAAGTAAATACACATGCACAAGAATGTGATCGGATTAGAATATTGTTTTAGTTGCTTTTCAACTCTTCACTCCCAATCTTTTGTCTTCCTTCACAATACAATTTAAAAAGAAACATATAATTAGGTACTCCACAAAAAATCGAGCCAAAATTTATCCTTTGAATTGCGGTCCACGAATTTTTTATTATTTTCGTTGTATTTTATCGATTTCACAGGAGCAAGAGGCACACAAAAATATTATATCTTTGATGCTGTCAAATTAGCTACTACCACTAGAATTTCAAGTGGTTACTATAGAAGAATATGAGAATAGAACCAACTACTTGAATGGTCAATTTTTCAAGCCACGATAATTAATTGCAATGGAGGAGGAAATAGTTGTAGTTTATTGTTATTTCTCAATTTCATATATGCAAGGTTAAAATCTAATGTAAGAATCGTTGGATGGTTAAAAACTTTTTTATTTACCGCTGCTACTCACGAAACAAATAACAAAGCACAACATACATAAAGCAAATTGACCCAAAAGTTCTCCTGGTTTTGTGGCACAAACACAACACCATGTGACAATATTAAAGTACGTGCCAAAGACTGATTCAACAAACTTATTTAACACAAACAAAAACAAAGAAATTAAACAACACATTTGTTTCTAGCTTGAGTTTATTTAAAACTCCGACAACCCCTTTTAAACTCAAACTTTCAAAGCTACAGACTCCCATCTTATTCTTCATAGTATAGAAAGCTTCAGCTGGCAATGGTTTGGTGAGAATGTCAGCAACTTGCTCCTCGGACTGACAAATCTCCATTTGGATTTTAGATTGTTTAACCAACTCACGGATATAATGAAACTTGATGTCAATGTGCTTGCTTCTGCCATAAAACATCCGATTTTTTGTGAGAGCAATGGCAGACCTATTGTCACATAAAATCGGTGTTGAAGAAGCCTGCGACTGCCGCACCTCATGAAGTAATCTTCACAACCAAACATCTTGGGATGCGCAAGATGCAGCTGCAATGTACCCTGCCTCAGCAGTGGAAAAAGCAACCACCTGTTGCTTCTTTGAGGACCAAGATAAGGCTCCAAAACCAATGTTAAACATATAATCAGTGGTGCTTTTCCGGTCTTCGACATCTCCTACCCAATCACTGCCTGTATAGCCTTCAAGAGTGCAAAGTCGTATTTGCAGGATAGAGGATACCATGATTTCGAGTATCCTTAACATAGCAAAGAATGTGTTTCGCTGCTCGCAAATGAACCTGACTGGGTCTATCCATAAAGCGGCTAATGAGACCAACACTATAGAAAATATCTAGTCTAGTAGTTGTTAAGTATCGAAGGCTTCCTACCAAACAACGTTATTAGTTAGCACTTACACGTTAATAGTTAGCACTTGCAAGTGCAGCTTTGCTTCAGTAAGAGTCTTGATAGGATGACATGAGTCCATGTTGAACCGTTTCAGGATATCTGCAGCATACTTGTGTTGCGAAATAAAAATGCCCGTTTCAGTTTGTGCAACTTCAATACCAAAAAAATGTGACATAAGACTCATATCTATCATCTCAAAGTTGCAAGGCATAGGCTTCCAAAACTCGCCAAACATGCTGATATTATATCCTTTAAATATCAGATCATCTACGTATACACAAACAATTAACATATCTCCAGTCGATTTAGATTTGACATATAAAGTAGGCTCGTAAGGACATTTAAGAAAATCATTTGCAGAAAGACAAGTGTCAAGACGAGAGTACCATGACCTCGGTGTCTGCTTCAGCCCATATATGGCTTTCTTAAGCTTGAATACGTTATGCTCCTACCTGGCTTCACATAACCTATAGGCTGATTCACATAGACCTCTTCTTCAAGAAAACCATTAAGAAATGCAGATTTGACATCCAAATGATGTATCTGCCACTCATTTTGGGCAGCCAGGGCAACCACCATGCGAACGGTGTCGAGTCGTGCTACAGGAGCAAAAACTTCATAGTAATCTATCCCCGGCTTTTGCTTGTATCCTTTCACAACCAGTCGTGCTTTCAATCTATCCACCTGACGATCAGGTTTGTATTTCGTTTTGTAAACCCATTTGATGGCAATGGATTGCTTTCCGTTGGGCAGCAAAGTCAGCTCCAAAGTATCATATTTTTTCAGTGGAATGAATTTCTTCATCCATAGCACATACCCATCCATCTTGTTGGGCTGCTTCTTCAAAAGTAAGTGGATCACAGTCCGCAAACAATGCAAAATTGACAAGTTCCTCATCAACAATAACCGTGGCATTAGTAGCAATATAATCTTTTAAATGTGCAGGCATCACACGAGAACAAGTAGAGTGACGTGTCTCAATAACAGGACCAGTGAATTTGCCTCTTGGAGTTGGACAGTAGGTTGCTTTTCTGAGTCATTAAGTATAGGGATTTCCACAAGCTGCTGGCTATTGCTCACCCAATCCCAAGCCTCATCTTCTTGAAACTGAACGTCTCATGTAACAACCCGCAGATTTAACCGGTTTTAATAACGTTATTAATGGAAATTTTGTGGGAATTTAAACGATAAAATTTTGAAATATAAATTTGATATTTGGAATGCGTCTAGTTAAACATAGCAACTGGTAAATTTTCGTTCAAAAATACGGAAGTTTATTTCGTGCGTAAATTTACTTCAATATAATCAGTTAAAAAGCGATGAAAATGAAACATTTTTAAAACCAAAATATTTTTACATAGAAAAATTCTAAATCATCTTCTGAGTAAGATGTCAGTTTGTCGTTTTTCGAAATTCGGACATTTTTGGCTCCGTCGATCTTAATTTTCTACGTTTTTTTACGCATTTTCCGCTATTATAAAATTCGAATTTTTATATTTCAATCATACCACCGATATCCATATACCGTTTTGATCGTCTCGTCGTACTGATCTTCATAATATATTCGTTCCTGTGTCACGACATTCGATACACGGTTAAAATCGCGGAACAGTTGACCGTATTGGTTCCGTTTTACCCTTTTAAATTTCCAAAAGACCTTCCGCTTACCAATATCCACTGTGAAATCCAACAGCTATTAGCATTTATGATTTCTGCGTGTCAACCGTCGGCCATTGTTTTCCCAAAAATTATGTATTTCGGCATTACATCTCTATTACTTACTGAATCCAACTTATGGACTTTTGCACTTCCTTCCATTTTCAATATGTGCTGGCGTGGCCATGCACTCTTCCTCTCTTCTTTTTAGGTTTGCCTGTTCTTTACTTTGAAAGCCGCACATAAATATATTTGCTTTAAAGATTGTACAGTTGTTTACCTTCTATTGAATTCCACCACCTTCCTCATTTAACCCATTCACCCTCCCTTTCGCCGAACCTATCGACTCACGCCCACGTCCTCCCTTAAACATCGGCCGCCGCGCCTTGAAGCCTACTCCTACGCGCCTCCTCCGGCCTTCAACACACCACACCCCGGCCATCTCCGTTCCCTTTCCCGCCCGCCTAGACTATCGGTCATCATCGGCCAGACAGCAACACCCCGCCACCATGGCCTTCTCCTCCTTGTTCCTCCTTCCTTGTCGCCTCCGTGTCTATCCACTCGTTCTCACTTAGCCTCACCACACGGCCAAGCATCGACGCAGCCAACCCGAAGCCGTGCATGCATGAACAGTCGCCGGCCTCGCCACCCCAGCATGTTGTTCCTCCGCCTCCACATTCAAATTGTAACGACCCGTAGATTTTAATAGTTTTTAATTGGTTTTATAACGTATTTAATTTGGATTTTGAGAAATTTTAATAATAATATTTTGAAATAAAGTTTTAATATTTGGTTTACGTATAATTAAATATAGCAAATGGTAAATTTTCAATTAATTTTATGAAAGTTTATTTATTTTGTGAAATTCTATTAAATTCATGCTGACTTGCTAATGATATGTAATCTAAATTTTAATAAAAGAATCTGCAACATCGTAGTTGTAGATTATGAATGTTATTGTTTATAATCATACATGTAACTCTAATGATACGATTTTAATAACAAATTCCGTGTTCAAGATATGGATTTCATAATAGTATTTTCTTAATATCCTTAGCTTTCAACAATAATCAATTAGCGACCTTAATCTTAATAGGATTTGAAAATCATCAACATTCGGATAAGTCAAATGATATTCTAAATGTTAATAATAATCTTGGAAAAAAAACTTTATCAGAAGAACATTTTAAGTACACATAAATTTTTATGGGATTATGTTAATATGTATTCAGTAGGCATATGTTAACAACCGCTCAAACAAGAGATAATCACTAATACACAGTGCTAATTGTTAAAAACTCAAACTATCTATATTTATCACGCAAAAATGCAAAATCATAAAGGTCGTTAGTGAAATTATGCAATCTTAACATGTGCGTAGAAGACACATGCTGATATTTTCCGATTTTGTGCATTGCACTAAGAATTATTGGATCCTATTCATCGTTAATTTGCTACCATTTCACGACTTTGACCACCACCTTAATTTGTTGAATGCCACAAATGCCAAAATGATGAATGATGTTGCAAGTCAGAAGAAAATGCATGCTCCTATATGCGTTTTTGCGTTAAATGACATTATATGCTAACAATATTATTATGCATTTTCATTATCTTAATTCTTTTATCAATTAACCTCTCCACTTTTCTTTCCAATCTGATTTATAACCTGCCTATTTACTTTTCTTACCATATTTATTATTTGCTAGAATCTAGCCGTTTCATAATTCCCTTTTTCAGCATTTGATGTGTCTTCTCTAAATCTAAGCGGAAAATCTAGCTTACCCCTTTTATTCATTTACATTTTTTTCTGTTTCAAATTTCATCGTGACTGACACGCAACCTTACTTTAATCACTGCGTCTATCAAGCATCCATCTATTAATTTTCATTTATTTTATATTTATTGCCAACGTTATAAATTTGAAAGATCACTTGCTTCCCTTGTCTCCCTGATTTCACGTCTCTGTGCCTATCCTTTTGAGTTTCTTACTTTTATATTCTATTATTTGCCTAAACGTGCATTTGACTATTGCCATCCCCGTATTTATTTCTTTCCTTTTTGAAATTAAAACGTATACGTTTTACATTTATTTATTTCTAAACCATTCATTGCCTTTGTTTTAAATCAATCCATTCTCTTCTTATTTGTTTTAATTTATTTCCTCTTTTCACCAACACTCGATCTTTATACATATTTGTTTTAATTCATTTTCTCTATACATGTGCATTCAATCTTTATACATATTTGTTTTAATTTATTTTCTCTTTTCACCAGCATTCAATGTTTATATACATATTTGTTTCATTTTATTTCCTCTGTTCACCAGCATTTAATCTTTATATATTTGTTTTAATTTATTTCCTCTTTCTTTTTTTTACTTCTCCTTAATTTATAAGAATAAATTCTTAAATTTCCTCTAGCCATTACTATCTTTATTTCTTGCCACTTTAAACAAAATTTCTTTCCACTTTATCAATGTGAGGCTTCTCTTATAAATACAAATCACTCGTACATACCCTACTCCATATCAATAGACCTTCATCTCCTCTCTTGCGTGTGAAGCTTCTTCTGTAGGTAAATGGCTGCACTAATTTTTTTTTTCTTCTTATTTCTTTTCTTTTTCTTCTTCTTTTTCATCCTTTTCTTTTGTTTTATTATTGTTTATATTGCTTTTGCTTTTCCTTTATTTTAAGCATAACATGCTTCAAGTATATATTTTACATTAGAAGTATGTTTATATAGTGCAGCGCAAGTATACATTAAATTTAAAGTTATAAACATTTGCATTTGTTCTATGGTTAGTTTTATATGAGTATTTATTGAAATTTGTATAGTCTGACTTTTGAATATACATTGGGTTATTTCATACGGTTTATACATAATCTAAGATGTTTAGCAGTCTGCATAAATGTTACAGTATGTAAGATTTTTATATATATAAAAAGAAAGGTGTTAATTTTATATTGTATTGTTTATAAAAAGGTGTTAATTTTATAGTATATATATTGTGGGACAGTATACATTTATAAACATATTAATATACAGTAAGTTATAAAACATAAGTTTGATATATAGGTAGAGTTTGCATGGGTTTAAATTTTCCTTCTGTTGTTTAAAATATAGTTTAGAATTATAAAATTTTGGGGAGAATATATAGTATAATATATTTTAAGTTAGTTTGTGTGTCTTTCCAGAGATGAATTATTATACAAATACAGTTTTATAAGATCTAAGATCTGTTGTTTTAAAATGTAAGTTTATACTAGTGATTATATGGGTTAAAATTTGACATTGATATTTTTAAGATGATAAAGAAAGTTTAATGTAAGTGTTAACATGTAAGAAATGCCTGAAGCCTGTTTTAATATTAAAGAAAATACTGGAATTTAAATTGTTAAATTAAGTTGGAGCTGTGCTCTCGCCCTTCTCTTTCTTATAAATATTTTGCAAAAGGTAAATTTATATCAAGTATAAGGTGTGTAGTGTTTCAACAAATCAAGGAAAGTCGATATTGGTCTTAACAATAATAATGTGGAATGTTGACTTAAATGTTGATTTAAATATGATTATAAAAAAAAATTATGTTAATATTGGTTTTAAACATAGTTTTGCAGTTTTCTATTATTTGCATTTGTTTGAAAACGTATGTATGTATATGTAATTTTAATGCGTTTCAAAACTAATATTGGTTAAGAGAGTAATATAATAGAATAATATTTGTATTTCATTTCGGTCTACATAAAGCAGTTTCTGATCTATTTTCATCGATCTCTATTTATCAGTTGTCCATCGTATTCGTGCCAATCTTGCTTCGCTTTGAAAATTTTGTTTGGATTTGTTCGATGTCTAGATCGTGATCCAGCGTAGCTCAATTCTTTGTCCAATCTATCTAGCCTCGAAAGGTGAGCAATCACTCACGATTTAACATTCTTATATTTATTAAATTTGATTTCAATTGAAACGACAATTGAAATATGTTGTTATTAGTTATTTAAATTGTTTATATGCTATTATTTGTAACTGTTCACCTGTGGGATATGACACCATATCCTGTTGTTTATATTATACTGTTATTGATGATATATGCCTGTTATATTATTATTATATGTTATCACTCTGCAAGTTCCCTGTAGTTTAGAATTCACTATGGGTTGAAATGATACATACCCGAACGGACTTTAGAATAGGAGAATTTCGTTATGAGTTGAAATGATAGACCCCAAGTGTTAACCCGCCTTTTTACCAGGCCATGGACATGCGGGATTAACATAATCGGTTGCACGTTCGCCAAGGCTGGTGTACGATGGATTCAGTCGACTGGATGGATGGATGACACAACGTGCTTAGGAGATGGAAATATGATTGGATAAAGATGAATCAACTATGGTCTGGGTCTAGGAAATATGGTTCGGCATTGGCAATCATTCGGCATTGAAGTACGTCCGGCTTTCCTTCGCTCGGCATCCTTCGCTCGGCATTTGTACTCGGCATTGAAGTACGTCCGGCTTTCCTTCGCTCGGCATCCTTCGCTCGGCATTTGTACTCGGCATTGAAGTACGTCCGACATTCTTTCACTCGGCATCTTCCACTCGGCATTTGAACACAGCATTAAAGTGCGCTCGGCACACCTCACCCCAGCATCGATCGGCATGCATCACTCAAGTGCCTCGACCGGCATTATTCTATCAGACTTTGTTCGGCATGCATCACTCAAATGCCTCGACCGACATTATTCTATCAGACTTCGTTCGGCATTCTTCCTCCAGACGCTTCGTTCGGCATGGAACGGGTCGGCATTGATGGCTCGGCATTACATGGCTCGGCATATGTGGACCGGCCACAAACTCGGTGGGCCTGAATCGCGCAAAGGCCCAACAACTCAGGATTTGCCTATAAATACAACATGTGGGGGTTCAGAAAAGGGATCCTGATTCTCTCTCCTGCTCTCTAACTTTCTATCCCCTAAGGCTAAGGCTAGCCTATCACTTTTTAACTGTAATCGATTGTTACAGCAATAAAAAAGAAATTACTGGAGTGGACGTAGGCCAGAGTTAGCCGAACCACTATAAATTCCGTGTCTTTACCGCTTTCATTTTAATTTCTGTTATTCTTCATATTAAATATCCTCTACATACATCCTACCCGTGAACTGTGATTGTTGTTCGGTACTTTCACTTGGATTTGGGTGTTAGTGACCAATTTTGGCGCTAACATTTTGGTGCTTTCACTGAGAATTGAACTCAGGAATTTTGGAGTTAGAAACTTGGATTTAAAAGAGCAATGGCTAGACCATCAGCAAGGAAGCAAGTAATGGAAAGGAGCAATCATGAGGGAAGTCAAGAGGCTTCCTCTGGAGATGGAGCAGGTGGAGCATCCATTTACATCACTAGAGAGGAAATGGAGGCGATGATGAAAAGACAAGAGGAGATGATGCAGACTCTTCTCAGACAATTTGCACAAACAGAAAATGCAGTAGCTCAGATCCGTGGAGCTGGATCATAAGCACTCAACCAGCAAGCAGAGGGAATAGCTCGGCAGGGGGCAACCCACAATCAGCAAACAGCTATCAATCCAGATGGATCTAGACTTGGGGGCATACCACCAGGAAATGTTGGACCAACCCATGGAGGGATACCAGACGATGTTGTGCAACCCGACACCAACAGGAGTGCAGGAGTGCGAGATGAGGAGTATGTGCCAGAATTCCCTCATAAATTCGGGGGGCAGACCAGAGGCGATGGACAAGGATTATATCTTGGGGGCAACGACCGATTAGCGGAGATGGTTAGACGGGCTATGAGAGGTGGATTGGTAAATAGAGACTTGGAGGATGTAAATAGGAGTCCCTTTACTCCTACTATCAGGCAAGCTAGGAACCCACCCGAATTTAAGCTACCAAATTTGAAAATGTATAATCGGAAGGCGGATCCAACGGTTCATCTGACGAAATACATAAGGCATATGGAGGTATTGGGGGCATCGGATGAGGTCATGGCTCGATGCTTCCCATTGTATTTGACAGATATCGCAGCTATGTGGTTTAGACAGCTGGAGAATGGTTCTATCGGCACATGGACGGAGCTAATTGAGAGGTTTATGAGACAGTTTCGGGTCCACATAGTTAGACCCAAGAACGTGATGACTTTGACATCTATGAAACAATGGAAAGGGGAATCGCTCAGAGACTTCTTAATGAGATTCAACGCAGCGGTATCCTCAGTGGATCGACCCGATCCGTCAATGGTTTTGATGGCAGCCGTCTCGGGAATTGCGGATAACTCGGATTTCAAAATATCATTGGAACGGGACCCACCGAGGGATCTCGGGGAGTTCTATCATGAGGCGGAAAGGTTCTTGAGACAGGAGGATGCGCAGGCCGAGAGAGTAGGGAGAGTGGCTGAAGCTTATGCAGTAAGGGGTGGAGGTCCATCCAGGGAGGATCTAAGTAGAGATGATAAAGGAAAAAGGAAAACGAATGGAAATGGTGGCACTTCGAAGAAACCTCGGAGGGAGTTAAAGTTTTCTTCTTACACAGATTTAACTGAGACTCTAGAAAGGATTTACTTGGACACTCGAGGGCGGCTCCAATACCGAAGGCCAGCAAAGAGAGAGCCTTCAGAATACGAACGGACATCGGGAAAGCATTGCCTATTCCATGAGCTGGATGGGCACAACACAAACGACTGTAGGCATTTGAGGGATATCATTGAGGAGCATGTAAGGAATGGTCACCTACAGCAATATGTCAGGAATCGAACTACGGCAGGGGAGCAAGAGCAGCCACCACCTACCTCTAGCAATGGCGGCATTGGGTCTGGTCAACGCCGGTTTACTATCAACTAAACAGGTTCATGGTTTTGAATAAGTAATAGAACTCAAAGTAATATGGCTAGGTCACTTACACACGTACGGGATTGAGGACGGTCCCTAGGCGTGCTCTGAGATGACTGAAAACCGTACTACTTGAGTCTATGAAATTCTGCTTTCTTTCTAGTTTTCTGCAAACTTTGGTTCTCTCTTTCGTATTTCGGAAATTTACTTTTCTTTGGTATGGTTTTGGAGTTTGGATTGAACTCCCGATTTGGTTGGTTTTTTCTTGGTTTCCCATTATGGTTTGGATGTTTGATTTTTTGATACGGATTTCTGGTTTTATATTTGTTTTTGGATCAATGTAACAAACAGTTCAGGTTTTATAATTACTGCCCCGACCGGAGAGACGGGGCAATGGTCACAAGTTACGAGTCACTTCGCCGGAGAGCGAAGAAATGGACTCGGGCAGAATGTAAAAAGTCCTTGACCGGAGAGTCAAGGCCGGAGAATATAAAAAGTCCTTGACCGGAGAGTCGAGGCCAGAGAATATAAAAAGTCCTTGACCGGAGAGTCGAGGCCGGAGAATAAAAAAAGTCCTTGACCGGAGAGTCGAGGCCGGAGAATATAAAAAGTCCTTGACCAGAGAGTCGAGGCCGGAGAATATAAAAAGTCCTTGTCCGGAGAGTCGAGGCCGGAGAATATAAAAAGTCCTTGACTGGAGAGACGAGGCCGGAGAATATCAAAATCCTTAACCGGATTGCTGAGGCCGGTGAACATCAAAGTCTTTGACCGGAGGTCGAGGCCGGAGAACATACAAGCCCATGATGGAAAAGTCAAGGCTGGAACAGGATAAAACGACCCGGCGAGGTCTACAAAATCAAGATTAAGCCCGGAGAGGTCGTGGATTTGATGATATGGTTACAAAAAGGATGTGGACTTTGGATATTAGATTTGAGGCTATTCAAAACACACCTTCCAATAGCAAGGCATGTTTTGGGGGGCAAGTGTTAACCCGCCTTTTTACCAGGCCATGGACATGCGGGATTAACATAATCGGCTGCACGTTCGCTAAGGCTGGTGTACCATGGATTCAGTCGACTGGATGGATGGATGACGCAACGTGCTTAGGAGATGGAAATATGATTGGATAAAGATGAATCAACTATGGTCTGGGTCTAGGAAATATGGTTCGGCATTGGCAATCATTCGGCATTGAAGTACGTCCGGTTTTCCTTCGCTCGGCATCCTCCACTCGGCATTTGTACTCGGCATTGAAGTACGTCCGGCATTCCTTCACTCGGCATCCTCCACTCGGCATTGAAGTACGTCCGGCATTCTTTCACTCGGCATCTTCCACTCGGCATTTGAACTCAGCATTAAAGTGCGCTCGGCACACCTCACCCCAGCATCGATCGGCATGCATCACTCAAGTGCCTCGACCGGCATTATTCTATCAGACTTTGTTCGGCATGCATCACTCAAATGCCTCGACCGACATTATTCTATCAGACTTCATTCGGCATTCTTCCTCCAGACGCTTCGTTCGGCATGGAACGGGTCGGCATTGATGGCTCGGCATTACATGGCTCGGCATATGTGGACCGGCCATAAACTCGGTGGGCCTGAATCGCGCAAAGGCCCAACAACTCAGGATTTACCTATAAATACATCATGTGGGGGTTCAGAAAAGGGATCCTGATTCTCTCTCATGCTCTCTAACTTTCTATCCCCTAAGGCTAAGGCTAGCCTATCACTTTGTAACTGTAATCGATTGTTACAGCAATATAAAAGAAATTACTGGAGTGGACGTAGGCCAGAGTTAGCCCAACCACTATAAATTCCGTGTCTTTACCGCTTTCATTTTAATTTCTGTTATTCTTCATATTAAATATCCTCTACATACATCCTACCCGTGAACTGTGATTGTTGTTTGGTACTTTCACTTGGATTTGGGTGTTAGTGACCAATTTTGGCGCTAACACCAAGCGATTTTCATTTGATTGAATTTGGGATTACGGGTTGAAATGATATCCACCCGTATATATTTAGTGTACGGTTTGAAATGATAAATATCCGTAGCACTTGACCATATGATATGAAATATATACAGACACCGTTGGTCCGTATATATAAAAATATTTTGAAATAAATTCATTGTTTTGGAAAGAAATATATGGTCTTAATAAATATTAATTCTTAAATTATTATATATAAAGGGTAATGATATATATATAGATTTAATAATATTTAATTCAATTAAGATTGATTTAATACATAAATTATGTTAATTATTTAGGTAAATTGTAGTTCAAATTGATTTTTGCAATAATTGGGATAAATTAAGATTGGGAGATAAATTTGAGTTTATTAAAAATGGTATTTAAATAAGGATTTATTTAATTAAATCAATTTGAAATTTTGAATGGGAAATTTAAGGGTATGATTTTGTAACTGGATTTTTGATGTAAGTGATTTAATGAATATTTCATGTTTAAATATATTAAAGAAAATATTGAGTAAAATGTAATTAAGGTTACTTAAATGATATTGAATCTAATAAGGGAGTATTTCAAGACTAAATAATAATGAGGTTAAATCGAGATCTATATGAAACTGTTATATTGAACTTTTAAATATTAAAGCCTTGAACTATATTGGAATTTAAATGGTTTATTTTGAGATTCGGATCTGTATTTGAAATAAATATAGTTGAATTCGTTATTTAGAAACTAAATTGAATTTAAATTGATAAATTAAGATTGGATTTAATTTGAATAGGAAGGTCGGGTTGATGTTGAAACAATTTGTTAAGTTGAGGAAATTGAAAATACTTTACTCTATAAATTATTTAATATATATATATATATACTATTTTGGGAAATATGGAGATATTTGAAGTGAAAATGATATTTGGTTTTGAAGTATAAATTAAGTTGAAAGGACTACGGTGTTATAGTGTATATTTCTACCTTGTAGATAGTTCTATGGACCCTTAGAGGATGGTTATCCCAAACATCCTTTAAGTTAATTGTATTTCAGTTGATATTTCACTTGAGTTGGATTTATTTAGATAAGAATGTTAATCCTGACTCGAGTGTTTTGTGTTTTGCTTTACGCTTGGGTCAGACTAAGTGATACAGCATTTGAGACTCACCTTCGAAGTTGGAGTTTGCTTGAAGATCCAGCTATTTATCCTTTCAGTCATCCAGTTGATTGGTCCAGAGAAGTCTTCCGCACGTACTGGAGACTTCACTGTATCTGAGATATTCTATTGTACTTTATCTCTAACTCTGATTTTTTTATAGTAGCTTCATGAACTACTATCTATTTATTCCGCTGCGTATTTTTGTACTACTCTGTATTTGTGATTCTGTGTTTGATTTATTTACTGTATATGTTGGGTTTTGCCAAATTTTAATTAACAATCTGATATTTTGAGCAATTCAAGTCCGACATCTGCGGATGCGAATGGTTGAAAATAGCAGGTCGTTACAGTTGGTATCAGAGCTTTGGCTCTAGGCAAAACTTATCGTATATGGTAAATTTATTTACAGAATCACTTTCGTTCGATTTGAATCTCTTCCTTTCTGACTCGATTTCCTTTGAATTTTGGAATGTCCCTCGGTTTCGAAATTCATTCTTGTCTCCCTAATTATATTCGTTCGATTCTGGAGTATCCCATAACTCCACTGAATGATTCGTAAAAGGGGGTGAAAACTCCTTTTCAATTGGCATTGATTCACCGAAGATTTTTTTGTATCATCAGTTTACGATGATGTTGTATCTTGGTATGCCGAATTCTATCTCTGGCGATCGAATGTCGATTTGTTTTGGAATTCCGCATCGATTATATTCCTGAAGTCACGGTTGACTCGGTTAAGGACGCCCGCGATTTGTAGAAGTATATCCATCTTCTATTTTGTAATTTAATTGTCTCATCTTCGATCGAGTCTATCTTCGAATCAGGATTCTATTGATTGGATTTCCGCTAATTTAAATCTCTATCTTTGTTTGAAACCCATTCTTTGAAAAATCGGGTATGTTGTATTTTTGAAATTGTTTATACCGAAATTATTATTTTGATAACTATGATTTTATTCTATATATAAAAGTGAAAATGTTTTCGATAAGGATTATGTACCTATATAAAAAGGTTTTGAAAGGATTTGAAATTTTGAAAAATTATAAGAAATTGATTTATATAAAATTGATTTATAACTGTAGAGTTAAATTTGAAATTCGAGAATTGAATTCCGGTATTTTGAAATTGGTTTTAAGATTTTGGAAGATATATAAAAATAATACGATTTAAAAGTATTTTTCGAATAAGAAATGTTTCTAATGAATTTTAATAATTTTGAAGAAATTTCAAAGAAGTTTTCAAGAAAATAGAAGTCCAGAACTCACTTATGTCGCTGGAAAATAATTTCAGTGATGAGTGCACGCATCATCGACATTGATTTTCGAGTTTCAAAGTAGGGGAGAGGCAACTTTAATAGCTTCGCTATGCAAGTGATTTTGTAAAACCTTTTTGATTACAAATTCCGAAGTATAATTTGATATTTTAGAAAGATATAGGTATATATTTTAAAACAATTTAAAATGAGACCGGTGTTCAGTCCTCGAGTTTCAGATTTAATAATTGGTTTATTGATTTATGTTGATTTTCAAATCTTGAATTTGGAAATTTGATTTCCCTAACTATTTTGAATGTTCGAACACTTCCAAATCGAGATTAAATTTTTAAAGCTAAGAAATTTCGAAGAGTATAAAATGTTTGATAAAGCATATAAGTTTTGTTTTGTATGTTAAGTTTGAAACCTTTTGTTAGGTAAATGAATATGACTATTTTGAAATTATACTAATATGGAATTTAGTTTTAAATGTTTTGAAAAACTATTAGTTTTAAATAATGGTTTTCAGAAAGGAAAATTTGATATTTCAAATAAAAAAATAAATACTTTAAAGGGTTTAAAGGGATAATTATAAATTTGGAAACCATTTGAGTATAATTAATTTTGAGAAAATTTTTGGTTTTGAAATTAAATTGAAATTAAAAACCAGTACTTATATTGTGATTTTGGAAATGAATTTGTTTGACTTGAATTATTTTAATTTGGAAACTGGGATAATTTTCTAAACCTATTATTTTGGGAACTTTGAAATTTAGATATTTAATCTGGAAGAAAATTTGGTGAAATCATATATGATATTGAAATGATTTGAAATTGAGAACCTTATATTATTAAGCACTTGATTTGGGAGTGGTCGAACTTATATAAAATGGATTTGTATAAGTATAAAGTTGATTTGAAATCTACTGATTTGAAAGGTACTTAATTTGGAAAGAGAATTTTATATAATCAAAGTCTATATAAGTATGTTTTGATATAATATTGATTTGGAAAGTATTCGATTTAGAAAGGAATCCTATATATATGGACTTTATATAAGTACGATATTTGAAAGTATTTGGAAAGGTACTATATGATATATATTTTAGAAATAAAGATATGGAAAGTGCCTTCTACTTGATATCCGCTTTGTGGCCACATCGTGGATTCATTCTATCGATATTATTCTCTCTGATTTTTGGTTTTCCGGATGTAATACTCGAGTGTTCCCACCGTGGCGTAACCCATGGTTTTTTTCTCTCTCGTGAATGCATAGCGAAATTTCCTGGCTGAGTCTTGCCTAGGGCTACGGATTGTTTCCTGGAGGATCCAGGCGTAACCATTGTGTATCTTGCAATCTGTGTAGGTCGCGAATAATAGCGCAAGTGCCTGGCTGAGTCTTGCCTAGGGGTACAGATTGTTTCCTGAGGGGTACAGGCGTAACCATTGTGTATCCTGCACTCTACTAGTCATCATGGCGTAACTCGCAGGGCTGAGAAAGCTTACGGATATGTATTGTTTCCTGGGGGACTCAGGCGTAACCATTGTGTATCTGCGAACCATGATCGGACAAAGGTTTTGGTTTGGTTGTTTTGTTTGGATTTTACTTTCCATATCTGTTTTTTTAAAGGTTTTTCAAGTATTTTCACTGGGTGTTGAAACGGGTCTACCAAGTACTTGAAGAATTCTAGTTTTGCGCCTGATCAACGCATGGCCAGAGTCTGCAAGAACGAGGATAAACTTGTTGAAACATCGAGTTATAAAAGTATTTTCGAAAGGAAAATTTATATCGATATAATAGTATTTTATTATAAAAGTATTTTTCCCAACAAAGAATTTTTGAATTAATATTTGAAATTTAAATTCTTATGGTTCTAGATTAATTATTCGTGCCCGATACTATTCCTTGCATCTACCTTATCTGCTCAGTTTAGTTATTCACCTTGATTCTGTTTTCCAAACCTACCTTCCTTTCCTTTTTGAATATAATCTTTAAAATATTGTAAGTATTTTGAAGTTATTAATTTAATAAAACATATTTAATTCCAATGGGTTTTGAAAACTTAAAGTATTAAAGATAACTGAATTGCAAATGAAGTTTTCAAATAAATATTTCAAATAAAATGTATATAGTTAAATAAATTATTAATCCTTATCTTTCAATCTATCTTTCCTTCCGGTTGTTTCTTTTCTCCTACCTCCTTCCTTTTCGGGGACGAAAAGTTTTGAGTGGGGGAGAATGTAACGACACGCAGATTTTAATAGTTTTTAATTGGTTTTATAACGTATTTAATTTGGATTTTGAGAAATTTTAATAATAATATTTTGAAATAAAGTTTTAATATTTGGTTTACGTATAATTAAATATAGCAAATGGTAAATTTTCAATTAATTTTATGAAAGTTTATTTATTTTGTGAAATTCTATTAGATTCATGCTGACTTGCTAATGATATGTAATCTAAATTTTAATAAAAGGATATGCAACATCGTAGTTGTAAATTATGAATGTTATTGTTTATAATCATACATGTAACTCTAATGATACGATTTTAATAACAAATTCCGTGTTCAAGATTTGGATTTCATAATAGTATTTTCTTAATATCCTTAGCTTTCAACAATGATCAATTAGCGACCTTAATCTTAATAGGATTTGAAAATCATCAACATTCGGATAAGTCAAATGATATTCTAAATGTTAATAATAATCTTGGAAAAAAAAACTTTATCAAAAGAACATTTTAAGTACACATAAATTTTTATGGGATTATGTTAATATGTATTCAGTAGGCATACGCTAACAACCGCTCAAACAAGAGATAATCACTAATACACAGTGCTAATTGTTAAAAACTCAAACTATCTATATTTATCACGCAAAAATGCAAAATCACAAAGGTCATTAGTGAAATTATGCAATCTTAACATGTGCGTAGAAGGCACATGCTGATATTTTCCGATTTTGTGCATTGCACTAAGAATTATTGGATCCTATTCATCGTTAATTTGCTACCATTTCACGACTTTGACCGCCACCTTAATTTGTTGAATGCCACGAATGCCAAAATGATGAATGATGTTGCAAGTCAGAAGAAAATGCATGCTCCTATATGCGTTTTTGCGTTAAATGACATTAGATGTCAACAATATTATTATGCATTTTCATTATCTTAATTCTTTTATCAATTAACCTCTCCACTTTTCTTTCCAATCTGATTTATAACCTGCCTATTTACTTTTCTTACCATATTTATTATTTGTTAGAATCTAGACGTTTCATAATTCCATTTTTCAGCATTTGATGTGTCTTCTCTAAATCTAAGCGGAAAATCTAGCTTACCCCTTTTATTCATTTACATTTTTTTCTGTTTCAAATTTCATCGTGACTGACACGCAACCTTACTTTAATCACTGCGTCAATCAAGCATCCATCTATTAATTTTCATTTATTTTATATTTATTGCCAACGTTATAAATTTAAAAGATCACTTGCTTCCCTTGTCTCCCTGATTTCACGTCTCTGTGCCTATCCTTTTGAGTTTCTTACTTTTATATTCTATTATTTGGCTAAACGTGCATTTTGACTGTTGCCATCCCCGTATTTATTTCTTTCCTTTTTGAAATTAAAACGTATACGTTTTACATTTATTTACTTCTAAACAATTCATCGCCTTTCCTTTAAATCAATCCATTGTCTTCTTATTTGTTTTAATTTATTTCCTCTTTTCACCAACACTCAATCTTTATACATATTTGTTTTAATTCATTTTCTCTATACATGTGCATTCAATCTTTATACATATTTGTTTTAATTTATTTTCTCTTTTCACCAGCATTCAATGTTTATATACATATTTGTTTCATTTTATTTCCTCTGTTCACCAGCATTTAATCTTTATATATTTGTTTTAATTTATTTCCCCTTTTTTTTTTACTTCTCCTTAATTTATAGGAATAAATTCTTAAATTTCCTCTATCCATTACTATCTTTATTTCCTGCCACTTTAAACAAAATTTCTTTCCACTTTATCAATGTGAGGCTTCTCTTATAAATACAAATCACTCGTACATACCCTACTCCATATCAATAGACCTTCATCTCCTCTCTTGCGTGTGAAGCTTCTTCTGTAGGTAAATGGCTGCACTAAATTTTTTTTTCTTCTTATTTCTTTTCTTTTTCTTCTTCTTTTTCATCCTTTTCTTTTGTTTTATGATTGTTTATATTGCTTTTGGTTTTCCTTTATTTTAAGCATAACATGCTTCAAGTATATATTTTACATTAGAAGTATGTTTATATAGTGCAGCGCAAGTATACATTAAATTTAAAGTTATAAACATTTGCATTTGTTCTATGGTTAGTTTTATATGAGTATTTATTGAAATTTGTATAGTCTGACTTTTGAATATACATTGGGTTATTTCATACGGTTTATATATAATATAAGATGTTTAGCAGTCTGCATAAATGTTACAGTATGTAAGATTTTTATATAAAAAAAAAGAAAGGTGTTAATTTTATATTGTATTGTTTATAAAAAGGTGTTAATTTTATAATATATATATTATGGGACAGTATACATTTATAAACATATTAATATACAGTAAGTTATAAAACATAAGTTTGATATATAGGTAGAGTTTGCATGGGTTTAAATTTTCCTTCTGTTGTTTAAAATATAGTTGTAAAGTTATAAAATTTTGGGGAGAATATATAGTATAATATATTTTAAGTTAGTTTGTGTGTCTGTCCAGAGATGAATTATTATACAAATACAGTTTTATAAGATCAAAGATCCGTTGTTTTAAAATGTAAGTTTATACTAGTGATTATATGGGTTAAAATTTGACATTGATATTTTTAAGATGATAAAGAAAGTTTAATGTAAGTGTTAACATGTAAGAAATGCCTGAAGCCTGTTTTAATATTAAAGAAAATACTTGAATTTAAATTGTTAAATTAAGTTGGAGCTGTGCTCTCGCCCTTCTCTTTCTTATAAATATTTTGTAAAAGGTAAATTTATATCAAGTATAAGGTGTGTAGTGTTTCAGCAAATCAAGGAAAGTCGATATTGGTCTTAACAATAATAATGTGGAATGTCGACTTAATTGTTGATTTAAATATGATTATAAAAAAATTATGTTAATACTGGTTTTAAACATAGTTTTGCAGTTTTCTATTATTTGCATTTGTTTGAAAACGTATGTATGTATATGTAATTTTAATGCGTTTCAAAACTAATATTGGTTAAGGGAGTAATAAAATAGAATAATATTTGTATTTCATTTCGGTCTACATAAAGCAGTTTCTGATCTATTTTCATCGATCTCTATTTATCAGTTGTCCATCGTATTCGTGCCAATCTTGCTTCGCTTTGAAAATTTTGTTTGGATTTGTTCGATGTCTAGATCGTGATCCAGCGTAGCTCAATTCTTTGTCCAATCTATCTAGCCTCGAAAGGTGAGCAATCACTCACGATTTAACATTCTTATATTTATTAATTTTGATTTCAATTGAAACGAGAATTGAAATATGTTGTTAATAGTTATTTAAATTGTTTATATGCTATTATTTGTAACTGTTCACCTGTGGGATATGACACCATATCTTGTTGTTTATATTATACTGTTATTGATGATATGTGCCTATTATATTATTATTATATGTTATCACTCTGCAAGTTCTCTGTAGTTTAGAATTCACTATGGGTTGAAATGATACGTACCCGAACGGACTTTAGAATAGGATAATTTCGTTATGAGTTGAAATGATAGACCCAATCGATTTTCATTTAATTGAATTTGGGATTACGGGTTGAAATGATATCCACCCGTATATATTTAGTGTACGGTTTGAAATGATAAATATCCGTAGCACTTGACCATATGATAGGAAATATATACACACACCGTTGGTCCATATATATATAAAAATATTTTGAAATAAATTTATTGTTTTGGAAAGAAATATATGATCTTAATAAATATTAATTCTTAAATTATTATATATAAAGGGTAATGATATATATAGATTTAATAATATTTAATTCAATTAAGATTGATTTAATACATAAATTATGTTAATTATTTAGGTAAATTATAGTTCAAATTGATTTTTGCAATAATTGGGATAAATTAAGATTGGGAGATAAATTTGAGTTTATTAAAAATGGCATTTAAATAAGGATTTATTTAATTAAATCAATTTGAAATTTTGAATGGGAAATTTAAGGGTATGATTTTGTAACTGGATTTTTGATGTAAGTGATTTAATGAATATTTCACGTTTAAATATATTAAAGAAAATATTGAGTAAAATGTAATTAAGGTTACTTAAATGATATTGAATCTAGTAAGGGAGTATTTCAAGACTAAATAATAATGAGGTTAAATCGAGATCTATATGAAACTGTTATATTGAACTTTTAAATATTAAAGCCTTGAACTATATTGGAATTTAAATGGTTTATTTTGAGATTCGGATCTGTATTTGAAATAAATATAGTTGAATTCGTTATTTAGAAACTAAATTGAATTTAAATTGATAAATTAAGATTGGATTTAATTTGAATAGGAAGGTCGGGTTGATGTTGAAACAATTTGTTAGGAAATTGAAAATTCTTTACTCTATAATTTATTTAATATATATATAAATAAATACTATTTTGGGAAATATAGAGATATTTGAAGTGAAAATGATATTTGGTTTTGAAGTATAAATTAAGTTGAAAGGACTACGGTGTTATAGTGTATATTTCTACCTTATAGATAGTTCTATGGACCCTTAGAGGATGGTTATCCCAAACATCCTTTAAGTTAATTGTATTTCAGTTGATATTTCACTTGAGTTGGATTTATTTAGATAAGAATGTTAATCCTGACTCGAGTGTTTTGTGTTTTACTTTACGCTCGAGTCAGACTGAGTGATACGGCATTTGAGACTCACCTTCGAAGTTGGAGTTTGCTTGAAGATCCAGCTATCTATCCTTTCAGTCATCCAGTTGATTGGTCCAGAGAAGTCTTCCGCACGTACTGGAGACTTCACTGTATCTGATATATTCTATTGTACTTTATCTCTAACTCTGATTTTTTTTATAGTAGCTTCATGAACTACTATCTATTTATTCCGCTGCGTATTTTTGTACTACTCTGTATCTGTGATTCTGTGTTTGATTTATTTACTGTATATGTTGGGTTTTGCCAAATTTTAATTAACAATCTGATATTTTGAGCAATTCAAGTCCGACATCTGCGGATGCGAATGGTTGAAAATAGCAGGTCGTTACACAAATTCTCCCAAGCTTCCTACAATCGCCTCTACCTATTGCCTTCCTTTTTCCTCCAATGTCGAGCTTGGCCGAAGCACTTGCGCACAGCAGCTTTGTGCCGCCACTCTGCCCACATCCTCTCTTCTGTTCGGCTCCGCATCTCCATGTTCACGCGAGCAGCCTAGCACCCCTCTCTCTCCTTTTGAAGGTATCTACTGTATATATGTGTGCTAGTGTTAATTATATATTTCATGTATGTAGTTGTATTACAAACTATAAGTTGTATATGTAGTTATAAGCTTTAGCTTGAAAATTTTTAAGTATAACAGTTTGCTAAAGTATTCATATAAGATATATATATTAGTTGTTATGTTTTAATAAAAGATCTATCATATTTTACGTTCATATATGGGTTCTGTTGCACCTAATGTTGGTCGTACATATATATATTTCACTTTTCGTGTTTGGTACAGTTGAAATATTTACTTAAAGGTTGCTAATATCTTTAAAATAAGATTTTGTATTATAATATAAAGGAACGGTATATTTTATTATAGGAGTATTATACTGCTCACTCATGATTTGATACGGTATGCAAAGTTTTGTAATCTAATGGTTATGATAAATTGATTGCTGTTGTTACTTATATACAACAAAGGAAGTTTTATATTGAGTTGTATAGTGTTTATACACATATAGTTATAGTGAGGATGTAAGTTATATATTTAATATGCATCTGTATTGCTTTCCAACGTATATATTAAGTTATAATATAAATCTGTTGTATTTAAGTATACTTGATGCGTTATTTTATACATGTTTTCAACATTTTACATTTTTTTTTCCAACTTTATATTAATAAATTTCTGTGTCAGATTTGAAGAAATTATAACCAGTTTAAGAGTTATATTATATGTGGGTTTACGTTATATTTTAGTTGGTCCTGCATATGTAGTTGCAGTAGAATCCGAGGGTTCCATTATACTTTGGTTATAAGGTATATGCATTTATGTTCACATATGGATGTTATTGAGTAAGTGATTCTGAATTAGTAGGTATAGGGATTTATTTGAAAATTTATTTGTTGGTTTTAGATTATGTATATAGGATATATTAAATATGTGTTTTAAAATTTAAAATTTATTTTGAGACATATATAATGTATTCATGTTTGATTTTATATGTGTGCTTTAATTTAAAACTATGGTTTTTGAAAACTATACATATAATTTAATATGGATTTGAATTTGGAACATAATTTTTATATATAAAGTTATATATATATATATATATATTTAAAGTCACTTATACCATATTATCTTTATCTTCATCGACCCCGTTCTGATTTGTTCCATCAATTCCTGTTATCAGCTTTGATCGTTGAATTCGTGCTGATTTTGCTTGGTTTGGATGCGTAACTCAATTCCAGTGTCCATATCCGCGTTCGTATCCGTGTTCTTTCCCGTTCATTCTCTAGCCTCGAAAGGTGGGCAATCACTCACGATTATATTCTTTTATTTATTAAATTTGATTTCAATTGAAACGACAATTGCAATATGCTACTGTTATTTACTGCACTGTTATTTATGTATCAGTTCGCCTTTGACATCTGACACCATTATCTGTTGTTGACACGATGATAATCCTGATGATTGATAATTGATTGATTGTTTGTTGTTTATATTGGATGTTAAATCTAAAATGTATAAAGTGATAAATAATATGCAATTGAATTTGACGTAGGATAATTAAAATTTGAATCAACATATATGTTGAATTTGATTAGATAAATAAGACCCCTTTTAATTGTTAAATTTATTGACATGTAGAATAGTGATAATTACACTTTGAACCATTGAACGTATGTTGGATTAATTGTTGTAGTGTAAAATTGAAATCGAATGACAAGTGAAGAACCGTATGAATAATTAGTGAAATAATCTTTAATGTACATGAAATGATAGTGTAGATTCTAGAAATAATTATATTAATTCGCACAAATAACAGTGCGAATTAATACGATTATTCCGGGATTATTTGAATTAATTTATTGGATTGTTGTTATTACTTGTTTATTTACTTTGACACCATCCCAGTTATCACACTGCAAGTTTCCTTTGCTATGTTTTAATTTTTGAATTGAATTGGAATCGGGTTGAAATGATATATACCCAAATGAATTTGACCTAGGATGGAGAACTAAATAAAATCCGATTGGTCAATAATTTGATTTAAAAATAAAATAATGATTTTATTCGAGCAAAGAATAAGTTTTGAAATGAAATTAGAATTTGAAATTTTTGAAAGGAAAATGTAAAGATTTAAATCTGAAACAAATGTTAACGTAGTAATGATGAAAGAACGTTGTTTGAAATTTAAATGTTTAATAATAAAATTTGGAATTGTTAATAAATAATTTGGAATTAGTAATAATTGAGTTTTGAAATTATTAAGTTTGAAATCATTTAATAATTAAAGTTGAAATTATAATTAAGTTTGAAATTATAATAAAGTTTGAAATTATTAAATTGAATTTATGATTAAGTTGAAATGATTTGATGATTTAGTTGAATTCATAATTAAGTGGAAATGATTTAATAATTAAGTTTGAATTGATAATCAAGTTTGTAATTATTAAGTTTTGAAATTATTAATAATTAAGATTGAAATTATTAAATAATTGAATAAGATTGAATTATTTGATAACTGAATAAAATTTGAATTCTTTGATAAGAGAAAATCGAACTTTTGATTAAGTGAATTTGATCTTCGTTAATAAATGAAACGGGGTTTCTTTATTTATGAAGTTTGGAAAAAAAAATTAAGTAAGTTAATAAGTGAAATCGAAACTTCTCGATTATGTGAAATTTAGTTCTTTATTAATTGAGTTTGAAATTTGTAACGAAGTCAATAAATAAGTGAAAATTGAATTTCTTTAACAAGAAATAAAATGTGATTTATTGAAATGAATGGATTTATTGAAATTAACGTAAGATTTGTAATTTAAAGAATTGATTTGACGAATTTAATTTATTTCAATTTGATGTTTTGATATAATGAAGTTGAACGTAAGTAATTGATTTAAATGAATTGGAATTTAAATAGAAGTTGTTTTGAATGACAAATTTACTTAATGAATATGGAATGAAATCGATGAATGAATTTAGATTGATTTAAATGAAAATTTAACCATTTTAAATGTTTTCGGAATGAAATTTATATATGAACTTGAATCAATATTTGAGTTGTTTAAATAAAAGTTGTAATCGAATTATTAGATTTTGAAATGGTAATTTGGAAGTTTTGAAACGTAAACTTTGGAAATTGATTTAGAAAGACAAACGAAATGTTGATTTTGAAACGTAAACTTTGGAAATTGATTTGCACTTGATGTATCGTATTTCTCTTTTGTTGTAAACTCTGATGTATCTTATATATTTATATAGTAGCTTCATGAACTACTATCTCTTTTACTTCCGCTGCATATTATTACTCTGTGTCTGTGATTCTGTGATTATTTATTTACTGTATATTTGAGTTTTGCCAAATTTAAATTAACAACTCGGTATTTTGAATTATTCAAGTCCGACATGTGCGGATGCGAATAGTCCAAAATAGCGGGTCGTTACATCTCGACTCACTACTACTTGCATTGTGGGATTGAACAACTTGTATCCTTTAGTACGATCACTGTAACCAATAAAGATACATTTATCGTCTTTAACATCAAACTTTTTTCGCTTCTCAGCAAGCACGTGAGCATATGCTACACATCCAAAGACTCATAGTGATTCAACATCTGGTTTAGTTCCACTCCATGCTTCCTCGGGGATCATATCAGCAACACTTTTAGTTGGACACCTATTGAGGAGATATACGACGCATGAAACAGCTTCAGTCCAAAATTCTTTTGGCAACGATTTACCTTGCAACATGCTACGTGCCATTTCAACAATAGTGCAGTTCTTCCTCTTAGCGACGCCAATTTGTTGCGGAGAATAATTTGCAGTGAGCTAATGCTTGATTCCATGAGTTAATTTTTATGAAATAGGTAATTATTTTTGTTATTATGTTCATTGTATCAATTTAACAACAACATCCAGCTTTGAAATGGAACTAAGGTTCAATGAGTTTTTCATTGGGTCGAAAACTAAACATGTTCTAGAAAGGTTTTGTTTGTGTAAGGAGAGAAAGAGTTAGAATGTTAAAATATGTTTAGAAATGACATTGAATGAATGAGTAAAGGAAGGAGAAAAGTTCTCCACCGTTTCCTCTTCTTAAATATCGATTCAAACACATTGTTCATTATTGTTTTTCCCTTCCACTCTTGTTTATTATAGCTGAAAATTTCATTGCTACAACGTCATTAAATTCCCAAAAGAAAAATGAAATAAAATAAAATCAATACAAGGTGGTGTTCATCTCTAGATCGTAATGAAATTCAAATGCTGATTCAGTTAAATTTAGAAGTTATTCAATCATTTAAGATGAGAAACTTAGGCTACTTTATAAGGTAATTATCGAGTCTCCTTTTGATTATATATTACATCATGTTAGTATAGTTTAGATCGCATATCTTATACAACAAATTTATATAGCCTATGTTGTCTGTTCTATTATTTGTTATTTTTTGGAAATTAATCTTTAATAATAAAAGAATATATGTGTATTGATAACACTATTATACTATTCAAGAAAAAATTGCATCTAAAACTATTTTCAGTAGTGAAAACAATTTTATAACATATTTACAATAAAAGTAAACTACGTACATTGATTATTTGAAGTTATTTTATAAAATCGAATATAAGTTATATACATACGCATACACATATACTCATATCTTTCAATTACATAGTTATAAAAGGACTTTTTGTTTAAAATCATAGATCTAATTTGAATTCTTTCAAATTCAAAGATAGATTTCAAATTGTTAATTTCAAATTTCAAAACATACAAAATTAGTCAAAATTTATTTTGAGATGTACATATGCATGTATAATTATTATTTTATATAATTTCATAATAAAACCATGGACAACAAAGACATATATAAATGGTAAATGTTTTCGTTGCAGTGTAGATCTTAGCATCTACAAACATATGCATTAACTATGTATACGGTTTATATTGCACTTGCACTACACTCACATGAATATATTTAACGTAGATCTCAACATCTACAAACATACGCATTAACCATGTATACGGTCTATGTTGCACCTGCACTACACACTCGAGTGTATTTAAATATACTTATAAACTTACCAAACACAAACTTGGTCAAATCAAAAGTGTAATCCCTAATTAATTGCACATTCCTCACATTTATGACATAATAAATAGTATCGCATAAATAACAATTTGAACCTTCATTTACCGAAGTAATAATATAAAACAAGTTTCTATTATACATATATATGCACATAAGTATTTTTAACATACTATATTTTATGTAAATATCAAATTAATTAAAATAAACCAATTAATCAAACTCCCTTTAAAAAAATTAAATAAAATAAGATTTTATTAGAAACAAATTTTATATTGAATCTAAAATCAATAGGATTTCATAGGCCAATAAAGATTCAAAATGGAATAACTTTTGAAATTCGCACATTTAACCAGCTTCCAACTGACCAGATTCTTCACAATATCCTATTTCGCACACTTATCTGCTCATGCTTTCTCTTCTTTTGACATACCTATATTCCTATGTTGGCATTTTCTTTCTCATTTCTTCACACGGATGACATGTCAAAGAAGTTAAGCTTGTCTAATATTATGAACTAGAGCAGCGACGATGGGGGCTTTTTTAACTAAAAATTAACGCCAATCTAATTTTTGATCTATCTACCACTTGACTGGGAAGAAAATAAAGAGGGACAATAGGAAGAAACACGTTTTTAAAGTATACAAACCTAGGGAGTGACCTCAATACAGATACACCCTACAAATATCCCTACTTTTAATCCCATTTCTTGTTCTAGTCAAGTGATATAAGATACTTCTGCTTTGCACCGAGCCTATTTCTGGTCATTACCTTCCTTTTTGGGTTAGAAAATAATTCACACCCTATGCTCACTCTTCTAAATGTATCGTTGTTCCCCCTTTGCATGCCTAGATGATGCTCAACTGATTGAATTAGAATAACCTCGAAGTTCTTTGGTGAAAGTTTTGCACATTTCTTTTCCTTCTAACAGGCTACTTACGTTCTTTTTCAGTAAATGGCTCGTTCTCACGAACTTAAGATATTATTCTCTACCATCACAGAAGAGTTATTATAAGTTAGGAAAACACTTGAATGTATCTTATAACAGACTTATAAATTTACTTTATTACAATAAAACATTTTTCACCTTCACATTAAATTAATCTTTCTTCTAAATCCTTCAGTATTACAGTAATTAAATATCTTTATTTACTGTAAAAAATTCCTAAGTTGTTTATACACATTTCTCCCAAAATACCATTTCAATATCAACAAAGATTATACCATTTTAATACATTTCCATTTGAAACCATTTATAAAATAATTTTTAATCTCAAATCATTGCAGTCCTGCATTAAGTTGTTATAGACTTCCCCCCTAAGAAAATTGTGTCATCACAATTTCCACTTTAGGAATTCTATCGCAATTTCTATTTAGTTTGAATATGATTTAGGAGATGGAGAAAATATATGGGTGAGTCGGTGCCAAGTTTTTCGAAGCCTACGCAAATAAGCATCCTCCTTTTTGTTTGATTATATCTTCCAAACAATTTAAACCCTTCGAATTAAATTCAAACAAAATGCAATTTTCATCCAAAAAATTCACGTCTAACGGTTAAATATTTAATATATTTCAAACGACAAAAATTAAAATTCTCATCAACATTTAAAAAATTACACATTTTTATTTTTTATAATTCCCAATATTATCTTCAGTCTATCTTAACACACGTATACTTTTAATTTACTACCATGAAACGTTATTTTTCCTTCATAATGAATTAAAATTTTCCCCGACTCCTTCCATATTAAAAAAAAAGATCCTTAATTACCACAAAAATTTTCCTTGAAGCTCTTTATATAAATTTTCCCTAAAATACCATTTCAATATCAACAAAAATTGTACTATTTTTATTTATTAATTTTCGTTTGAAACCTTTATAAAATAATTCTTAACCATTTTATTCCTACGATGGGTTATCACAATTCTTGAATACATTAAAGGACAATCTTGGGTCCTATGGATCAAGGTTTTAAATATCGGATTTCGGTCACATTTCGTCTCGGAATTTTTACACAAGTTATCTCGTATCGGGGAAGATCTCGGACGAGATGAGTACATATCGGGTGTACATCTCGGATTGACATCTCGGGTCCTATAATGCATCTCGGAAGTATTTCGGATGTACTTATATGTCTAAAATTGATGTGTCAAAAGTTTATTTAACGGTTATAACTTTCTTAGTAAAATTAGAAATGACAACATACTTATTTACATGGAAAAAGGAATATTTTTAGAAGAGTAGTAGGTTGATTAGCTTAATTGATTTTGTAATAATTGAATAATATCCTTTTATTTGAACATAATAAAGAAGTGAAACCTTTCACTATGACTCATTAAGATATAAAGTAAGAATATGTTCAAGAAGTTGGTAAATTATAATTGGATTGAGTAGTTTCTTTTGAATCAATATGAAAATAAAAAATATTATGCAAAATAAGAAAAATGTATAATTTCGGTTGAGATCTCGGATTGAGATTTTGATCCATGTTTCGGATGAGATTTGAATATCTCGGACGAGATGAGTGTCGAGCGAGATATGGAGGAAATTTGATGTCTCGTCTCGTTCAAGTGTGAAAAGGAGATCTCGGAGGAGCTCTCGGACGATATATAGGATATTTAAAACCATGCTATGGATAATATTATTAGATCTGCATTAATATTCAGAGGGCATTTCACAATAATACAGCACGTTTAATGCTTGTACTATCATCCAGCTGTAGCGTCTAATTATTCAACGAAACAGATTTATCCCTTCCGACATTTTATTCCATTCGTGCACTCATCGATAAAATAAACAACATGCTGAATGATTATCACTTCCTTGCTCATATAAGTATAAACATAACAAGCAAAAATCTCTTATTCCAATTAATATTCCCAACATGAAGTTCTTGTCCAGATACATCTACTGCTATTTAGACACTAATAAAGTATCCGCAGTGGCCGAAGATGAAGAAATCATCAGACGTTCTTCAAAAACCATGCAAGTTTCATGCAGAAAAGTCAAAGCTCTAGTAGGAAATTCCTTGAATATCATCGGAGAGGGAGGTTATAGTACAGTACACCTTGTTAGATTTCCAAACAATCTGGAAGCTGCCGTCAAAGTACATGAACCAAGCAACCGTCTTACTTTCGATCAAAGAACTCACAGTTTCGTATAATGTTAATATAATGTGATGATGGGATCTCCAGGTTATACAGACCCGAGTTACTTTCGATCGGGTTTGGCTTCAAAGAAAAGTAATGTGTATAGTGTTGGTGTGCTAGTTTTAGAGCTTATTACTGGACTTGATCCATTTTCGGCAAATAACTCACAGTTGTTGGCGATCAAGATGAGGTCTCAGTTGAAAATGAACTGTCATAATATGGAAGGAATAGGAAAAATGATTGATGTTAAGCTGGACAAAAAATGTAATGAGAAAGAAGCCAAAGTTATGATGAATATTGCAGAGAAATGCATTGGAGAAAACCCGACTCTAAGACCATCATTTGGTGAAGTAATGAAAATTATGAGGGATAATATGTCATCTTTAATTTGATTAGTTCATATAAGTACACCTTCAAACAGTGATTGTAAAGATTTTTGATAAATATTCTTGCTTGTATAAAGTGTTTATAAATTGTAAACAACCGAGTTCCACTTAAAAAATATTTCTAACGAGTTTATAGAATTTTAAAGTATGACTACGAGATCAATCTTAGAATAGTTATGTATGCAAACTTCTGAATGCTAACTAGTTTATCTGAACCAAAAAGGTGTTGGAACCAATCCAAGTCTGCAATTAAATTTTTATTTTTAATTATAGGAGGAAGCCCGATGTACATTGGATCATGTGCAAGATAGAATTCATGTTAACTCTGTCACAAGCCTTTGTCCATGTCTAATTTTATACATGACTGTGAGCCTTTTATTGTTGGAATTTGTCTCCAATTTATGTGTTGATAAGGAGCTTTGAGATATACTCTTACCAATTACCATATATACGCAAATGCACTCTAACAGCAACTAAGGCAAAATACATATATAGCACATATGATTTTGCTAATGATTTTACATATGTTATTGCAGCATGATATAGGTCTATATTTTTTTTATTTTGCTAGGCCTATTGACTTTTGGAATGAGAACAATACATGCATGATTAATTTCATGAATGATTTTTCCAGGTTTAAAACAACTTTGATTTGCTTGTTGTCTCATCTTAAGACAACTCATCCCTGTGGACTTCTAAAAAATTTCACACTAGGCCCATCCGGCCCATCAGGCCCAGGAATGGAGTTATGATCTACTTCCAGCTCAGTTTGCAAAACAACACATTTTTCTTGTGAAGTTTTTATTTGATCATGTTCTTTGGCTCCGACTTTGGTGATCAAACCAACTGGTCCCAATATTCTCTATCCTCGCACCCATTAAAATCCACTTATTCGTTTATTAAATGTGGAGTTTTGATTGGCACGTGAGACATGAATGTTAAGACTAGATGATTTGCTTCCTCTTTGTTTCTTTTCAAATCTGCACTTTAGGATTTTTGATTTTACCGTTACTAAATTTTCCTCGCAATGGTTATTGCCATTGCTATTTTGATAAAAAATTGTCACCCACTCTGTAACCACGTGTATTTCCATTGCAAAGTGCATTTGTAACGGTTATAACTGTTACACATACACCAGTTTTGGTGTTGGGAATGATTGGAATATGTAAAAGGTGTGTTGTCAATCTTATTGTTTGTACCATGAAATTGAATGTGCAGGAGCACTTTAATTTGATAATCAGGGAACATATACAGCAAGTCATTGTTCACCAGAGCTCTATATGATCTGTATGTAATTTCTCTCACTTTTATACTCCATGTATACTTAAGTAGTCAGTACTGTGAAATCCAACTGCTAAGCCAGTCGCTAGTAGATAGTTGTTATAGTCGGTTGAGATACTTACAATGGTATACCCTCTTTCTTTTTATCAGAGTTTACCACTACGTTAATTTTTTCAACCACTTAGCAAAACCATTTACATTTGTTGATAAAAATAATAATTTAAAGGGAAACGAAACAACGTTATTGAACTTATAAAGTTTAATAATGAAATGCATAAATTTTCTAAACTGATCTTCACAAATATCATCGTGCTCTTCATTTTGCTGGCATATACAATTCTCAGTAACATTTAAGCCCGTAGCTTAAATTACCAACCAATTGAGTCAAACCTGTTGAAATGGTAATAATCAAGATAGTTGAAACGACACATATGAAAAACGAGAAATTATACCTTTTATTATTGGACGAGAAGAGTTGCGATGCATAAGGAGCTTCCCGATGATCATAAGGTGGAGGTTCAGTGCTATGATCAAATGGTAATAATTGAGAGGATTACCGAGCGAGGATGCTTAGAAAGTGGAAACCTGATATATTACGGAAAATGGAACAGAGCAGAGGGAAGGGGAAGATGATAGAAATCAGAGAAAGAGAAGGTAAAGAGCATAGAAATGGAAAAGATTGGTAATAATTTTCTTCCTTCTCTTTTCAAACGTTTGTACAAAATCATATATAGCTGATTGTCTAACAACTTTTCCTACGTGGTCATTTGAGGACCAGCCTTTTGTAACAACTTGCGGAAAAGAAATGCAGAAATAAAAAATTAAGAAAAAAAAATACAGCACATTGTTCCTATATCTTAACAACTCGCAGGTAACTTGTCTACACGTTTTATTAGACATGTTGCGCCTTGGTGCGGGGTGAGTATAGCTTGGTCTACATCAATACTCCGTATCATTACCATCCCCTCGAAATCAACCTTGTCCTCAAGGTTGCAATGTGGTTTGATTGTAGTAGAAGTTGATGGCAATGAGGTTGCCTCATGTGGGTTAGAACAAAGTTCAAGCATGGAGATATGGCGAAATGGTTGGATAAGAGCTGCTTGGTGTAGTAAAAGTTTATAAACAACTTGTCCAATACTCTTTTTTTATCAATTCAACTCTTCTAAATGTATCAAATGTCATGCAAAGATGAATGTGATATTTTCCATCAGAAATTCCTCTAAGCATTTCATCGAACAAATTAGCTGCCTTAGTAAAACTCCCGCCTAGATCAAATATGAATACTTTCTTACCAAAAGTCTTCCTGCCCTTGTGTTCAAGCATCAAATCGAACATCTGCAATGGAGCACATTCTTTCATTGAAGAAAATACTTTCCCTGGAGCTAATTTCATAGGAGTAGATAACATCATATAAGAAAATGATGCAGCATTTAACGTTGCTGAAAAACAAACTTCTAGGGCAGTTAACATAGTGGGTGGTCTCTCAAGCAACTTAAGATGGAGATAAAGACTTAATTCCAGTTTTGAAAATGCACTGCTTAATGAAACAACTGGGCTAGGAGCAGGAGCTATGATGGATAATGACATAGGTACCGAAGATGATGATCTTTTGGACGACTTCAACTCCATGATATCAAGACCCGATTTCGATCCAGTAGATATGGAACTCTTGGAAGCTGTATGGGACAGTTTTTGGATTGAAGAATTCATTGTTTCTATTCTATCTTGCATTCTCCCCATAATAACCATTATCCGACAAAGTTCATTTTTTATGAAATCCAAATCTGATGAAAATTCATTCTCCATCAATATTTTTCCAGTTTGATTCTCATTATCAAAAAATTTATAAAATTGTATATCAAGTTGACAACATCCATCATATATGTATCTTCCTTGCAATTGACTTTTTTTCCAAATAGCATTTTGACATGAATCAAATTGAACAATTTCTTCCAGCATTTCACTTGATTGTAATATACCAATCTTCTCTACATATCCAAATGGATCAAACACTCGATGGAGTTCATACTCGGTGATTGGATAGATAATATTGTGAACTAAAACTAGTAGAACTTGATTGGATTCATGGGTAGTAAAACCAGCAGCATCAAAATTGCCGATTTTACTAGAGGATCTAAAACCAGTAGTAGACATATTTGATTTTAATTCGGATCTGAACTATATGGCTCTTCTTTAAGCAAGTTTTTTTTTGAAAAAAAAAACAGATGAGAAGGTGGATAAAGGAGAGTTAAGAAAAAGAGTAGATCTGGATGGTGAAGAGAACTAGAGAATAGAGACAAAGGAGGTGAGAGCAAGAGTGAAAGCACCAAAATGATATGGTACTGAAAATGGAACAGAGCAGAGGGAAGGGGAAGATGATAGAATCAGAGAAAGAGAAGGTAAAGAGCACAGAAATGGAAAAGTTTGGCAATAATTTTCTTCCTTCTCTTTTCAAACGTTTGTACAAAATCATATATAGCCGATTGCCTAACAACTTTTCCTACGTGGCCATTTGGGGACAAGCCTTTTGTAACAACTTACTGAAAAGAAATGCAGAAATAACAAATTAAAGAAAAAGAAATACAGCACATTGTTCCTATATCCTAACAACTTGCAGGTAACTTGTCTACACGTTTTATTAGACGTGTTGCACCTTGGTGCGGGGTGAGTATAGCCTAGTCTGCATCAATACTTTGTATCATTAAAGAGCACAGAAATGGAAAAGATTGGTAATAATTTTCTTCCTTCTCTTTTCAAACGTTTGTAAAAAATCATATATAGCTGATTGCCTAACAACTTTTCCTACATGGCCATTTGGGGATCAGCCTTTTGTAACAACTTGCAGAAATAGCAAATTAAAGAAAAAGAAATACATCACATTGTTCCTATATCCTAACAACTTGCAGGTAACTTGTCTACATGTTTTATTAGACGTGTTGCGCCTTGGTGCGGGGTGAGTATAGCCTGGTCTGCATCAATACTCCGTATCAAAACCCTAATTCTATTTTGGAGAAAAAAGAATAGCTACGGGCGGCTCAGTGCAATGATCTATGTAGGCATATGAAAAAAGAATGGTTGCTACTTGTAGTGAGACACTGATCTTCACAAATATTATTATTCACATGACCTTTGTGGGCATATATACAGTCAATAGCAACTTTTTGTAACAAATCCCGGTAAAATAATAGATACTTGATTTTCGGCTTAGTTCCACATCACCAAAAAGTCATTCGTTAAATGCGGAACTAAGTATAAAGAAGGAGGTTGTTTTGATAAGACAAATATGAACCTTCAAGCAGCAAACGGGAGGTGATGAATGGTAACATCTCACAAAGTTGTGTGAGAGGGGTGTCCGCCTAAAGCCTGTTACGCACCCTGGTCACCCTCCATCTTTACATATCTGATCCCAAAATTTTAAACCTTCAATTTCAAACGTTTTAATATTTTTCAGGTTTTACTTGTCTTTGTTAGAAATTGATACCTGAATTCGGGATGAAGCCATGGGAGAAGCATCGACGAGGAAGAACCGAAGCCCTAATCCTATGTCAAAGTCACGACTTGCAGGAAAAGTATGTTAGTGGTTCGGTGATTAAGGACGGCCGAACCAGAAGTTTGGTCCAGTGGAGGTGATTGACTTCGGTTAAGAAGTTCGTTTGATGTTGAGAAAGCTGGACGAGAAATCCCATCCGGTGATTCGTGGCTCAGCGTTGAGGCTATGAAGGCCGAACGAGTAATCTCGTTCGGTAAAGTTGGAGCAGCTGATCTCATTCGGGGAAGAAGAAAGTTATCTCGTTCAGTGGAGTTCATTTGGCCGAAGAGTAGTTTCATTCCATAGAGAAGCTTCGTTCGGTATTGTGAAAAGTGAAGATGGAGATGGAATTAAATTTTTCGCTCGATGATTTGGTGATGCCAAACGAAAAATCTCTTTTGGTGTTTGGGCATGCTGGTCCATAATTTTGGTTCAGGAAACAAATGCCGAACGAGATGTGTTGTGAGCTAAGCTTGTCCAGATATGGAGTACTAATTGTCGAAACAAATCTTGTTGAACCAAATAGATGCAGAACCAGATGTCTGAGCGCTATATAACAACTATCCCTTCTCACTTCTTCACTTTATAAATAGTGGAGCTTTTGAACAACAATGACAGCCATCGTAGAGAGCTGAAACTCTGCAGAATTTTGTTTGTATTGTTAGTTCTTCTTATATATAGCCTACAAAAGTGAATCAATCTTGTAACTCTAATCTTTCAGTGATTAATAAAATCTCATCTCCCCAAGTGGACGTACACTGCCTCGTGGTAGTGGAACCACTAAAAATACATGTGTTATTTATTTTCCTGCATTGCATTGATCTGTGACTCTCTCTTTTGGTGTTCATCTCTGTTTGTATCCTCTCACTACAATCGCGATCTAGTTGTTTTCCGCTACATTTGGTTTTTTATTCCTTTAGACTGATCATCTGAAGGGATTTTCTCCAACAGTCTGCTATCAGAGCTGCAAGGTTGATTGAGGGACATTATGGTAGAAGATGAAGAGACTCCAGTTATTACAAGATCCTATACTAGAGGGATGCACATCGTGTCAGAATTATAGTTTACAATTGAGAAATGAAATAAGGATAAAGACTTCGAGAAGTGGCAATGGAGGATGAAGATTTTTCTAATGAGGAATGAAGTCCATCCAGTAATGTTTGCCCCTAAGGAGTTGATAGTTGACATATCGATCGCGGAAAGGAAGGAGATGGAAAAATTGGCGTTTACTACTTTATAACTAGCTATATGAGAGAATGTTTTCTCAGAGATTAGCAGTGAGACCACTGCTATGGGCATTTGGACCAAGCTAGAAAATCTTTACTTGAAGAAATCTCTGACTAACCGTTTGATATTACTGAAGACATTTTTTACCATGCGGATGAGTGAGAGTACATCAATGAATGAACATCTTAGTTTTTTTGATGATCTCGTGATGAAGATGAAAACTGTTAACTTAAAGATGAAAACTGTTAACTTGAAGTGAGAGATTCGTTTCTTGTCTCAATGGGTGAAGAGAAGCTAGTTCGTCTTCAGAAAGTTCACGCAAAGGAGAATACAGCAGACATATTTACCAAGTCGTTGTCTATTGCCAAGTTCGAGCATTGCTCGGACTTGATTCGCTTAATGAAGTGTTAGGTGCCAAGGGGTGGTATGGGGGGGAGAGTTGAGACGGTTCATGGAGACGTTTGTTTTCATGTTGGAGATTGATAGGCTCTACACGGACTGGGTACTTTGAACATTTTGCTGACGGGCAATGGGCTTGCCGGAGTTCGTTGATATAGTGTAATGGGTGATGGTATTGCCGAAGCTTGTTAGGTAAGTATCCATCGCTTGGAGCATAAAGGTATAGATGAAGTTGGAAGGCTTGCATGGAATTTGGTATCAAGGTGGAGATTGTTGAAATTGATACCCGATTCCAATTGAAGAGGAGGAAGATGAAGCAAGCCCTAATTTTTCACCATAGAAGAGCCGCATGAAGAAGGAGATATCGCTCCAAATCTCGAGCGATGGAAGATCGTTCGGTGATGAAGGAATGCTTGGAAGCTGATTTGGAGATAAGGATTTCGTTCGGTAAAATGGAGGAGCGGAAGAGAAAAAGAAAAATTATGCAGAACGAGTTGTTTCGTCCAGTGATTCGCCGAACAAATTATTTCGTCCGGTGATTTGCCGAACGAGATATTTCATTCAGTGTTCTGCCGAGCGAAATTTTTCGTTCGGTATTTTGATGTCTGTCCAAATTTTTCGTTCGGCGTTTTGCCAAACCAAACCAAATGTATGCCAAACCAAACCCCAAGGCTGCTATATAGCAGCTCCCCCCTCCTCATTTCTTCACTCTATAAATAGAGGACCTTCATGAATGGAAGCTGAAATTGAAAGCTAGTTTCAACCAATTCAGAGCCATACTAGAGAGCTGAAACTCTGTAAAATTTTGTTTGTATTGTTAATTCTTCTTGTGTATAGCCTTCAAAAGTCAATCAATTTTGTAACTCTAATCATTCAACGATTAATAAAATCTCATCTTTCCAGGTGGACATACACTACCTCGCGGTAGTGGAACCACTATAAATACTAATGTTATTTATTTTTCTGCATTACATTGATCTGTGGTTGTCTGTCCTAATGTTCATCTGTGTTTGTTTCGTCTCACTACAATCACGATCCGGTTGTTTTCCGCTGCATTTGAATTTTTTTTTCTCTTAGACTGATTATCTGAAGGGATTTTCCCCAACAAGAATCGTATCTCTTCTATAAGATGTTTTCTTTGGTTAAAAAGTTTTATCAAGAGCCGTGTCTATTTAAAAAGAAATATTGATTAATGAGTCTCTATATGTTTATTCACTTTTATGTAAAAGGTATGTCTATATAAATGTCTATTGATCTAGTATATGTATCCATTCTATGTAATCATTATTCATTCATTCAAGAAAAAAAAGTTGTATACATAAATCAAGGGCATTTCTTTATCAACTCATATTTTTATTTCAATTTTTAAATATATTTGTATCCCCATCATGTGCTACAGCTTTTACATATATATCTAAACCAAAAACAAGAAGAAGAAAAAATAGCTGTTGGTAAACCATAAGTTAGTCAAAGCTGTGCAGTTAATGCGCTCGATGGATTCAAAGCGGTGGAGGTGCAAAAAGTCATAGCGGGGATACAGCGAGGATATAGCGGGATATAGCGGATGGCTCTAAAATAGCATATAAAACTCGTACTTATTGTTTTTACAAATATATAAATGGTGATTAAATGAAAAATTATCATTCAACTGAATTATAAATAATACATAAATAATTTTAAATAAAAACATGTGCGAATATACTTTAAATAAACGAAAATATAACATAATTGAATTTGGTAGAATATTAGAGTATTTTCATTTCTGAAAATATATTAAAAATTAAATCAGATAAATTAGTTTCATAATTTTCTAATGTATAAATGCAATTTCTCAATTCCTTTTTTTAAAAAAGATATAACGGAAATAGCGGAATATAGCGGAAATAACGGGATATAGCGGAAATAGCGGGGATTAAAGCGGAAACGCTATATTCTGTGGCTATATGGAAAAATCGTAGCGGTAGAAATCCGCTATGAGATATAGCGGGGTTGTAGCGGGGTAATAGCGGGGCATTAACTACACAGAGTCAAAGAAGATTTTTTATTTTGGCAAAACCTTATCAACATAACACCTATTGAGAAACAATGCCGAAATTTTACCTCAATGCCTATTTTAACAAATGACATGCTGAATCCATATAAATTTTATAGAAAAATATGTTTCTGCAGAAATGGAAGATGCTTTTGTTCAATTTTAAAGTGTTTTAAGTATTGTTTGTAACTTATGATTACGACTGTATGACATAGGTTGATAGGCATAACATCCTAAATGGATATTAACAATAATTTTAGAACATCATAAGACTTGAGTTTTCTGATAAAAGCGTGTAATTCTATGTATATGCGTGAATGAGTAAGGCGTGCTTTACTGACAAAACACCATCTTTAATATGTTGCTATCAGAGATTGGTCGGCTCTATGAGAATATTAAAAGGCTTTTATTCTCTAAAACACTCGTAGAACCAAAAATTGTTCAGGACCAAAATGAACACAATCAAGAGATTGGATGAGAAGGGAATCAGTGCTTCGTAAAACTTATTGTCTGGATATACAATAAAGGCTGACGGTTCAAGATGAAATAATTCACCGATTAGCCAAGTAGATCCGATAAGTTTTAACCAGGGAAAGTTCAAAGTGAAATATCTACTTATCCACGATAAAGCATTATTCCATATATACTCTGTGATATTTCGCTTTGTGTGGGGGATATGTATATTATCATTCATGTAGGGGATTGTTGGAATTCCTTAACAAATTAAATGAATGAAATATACAAAGTCCCACATCGCCAAATTATTGAAGCTATATTGGTTTATATATGGCTTTCCCATGAGGAGGTTGGGGGTCTGCGGCTCCCAAATGTATGCTTCGTTGTGAGGAGGGAGATCATGCATCTCCACCACACACGCGCGCGTGCCGCCGCCGTCCGTCCGACTGAACCGAACCGGGCCAGGCTCGGGTACGGGTACGGGTCTAAAATGACTATTCTTTTTGCTAGGTCATCGTTTAACGGTTTTGGGCTTCGGCTGAAACTGTGCTGGGCCTGTAATTTAAAGAGAAGCGGGTGGGTGAAGACGGACGCGACTGTCCATAAAGCGGACGGCCGTTAGATGCGAACAGAAGCAGGTGCGAGCGAATGGATGCGGCATGAGCGGGTGCGACCCGATTGAAGTGGCGCGAGCAGGCGGGTGCGACTGTACGGAGTGGTACGGACGCAACTGTTTGAGCGAACGGGTGCAGACACGACCGTTCGGAAGAGATACAGACCAACTATAAATAAGAAGGAAAACTGATCACTTTCCTAACTCAATTTTCAGATTCCGAATCTTCTTCTTCTCTTCTGCTACCATACTCTAAATCACAGAGTGATATACATTACAATTTCGAGCAGAATTCGTCTGTTGTATCTTGGGAGAATTTTGAAATAAAATTCTTAAGAAAATCGTTACGACGAGCCTCAAACATAATCCGGTTAGAATTCTAGTCTGATTGTATATTTATATACATTATTCTATATTCTATCCATTATTCTAGTTATACTATTTATTCAAAATAGTATAACGCAGTTGTTGTAATTTATTTACAACATTCATATTGTTATAATAATTACTACAGAATTCCAGTGTAGTGGAAATCTGAGTTATAAACTTGTGCGACGAGTTTATAATTGATTATTCTCTGTTTTGGTATACTAGACGAATAACATCTTAAGAATTTTACTGTTTTTGCCAAAACAGAGATGGAAACAAAAATATGTATTCTGGTTGTGCTATTAATAAAATTGAAGTTGCTTATTTGCTTGAGCACGAAATTTTACTTTGGCATGATAGATTGGGACACATAAATTTCTGCAAAAAGAAAACATTATCAAACTTGGGATTAATTCCAAAATTCCATGTAGATAAGAACTGCAAATGTGAGACATGTGTAGAAGCAAAAATGGTCAAACAACCATTGACAGAAGCACAGAACCATTAGATTTGGTACATACAGATTTATGTGATTTTATATCACTACCTACAAGAGGTGGGAAAAAGTATTTCATTACTTTTATTGACGATTATACGCGATATTGCTATGTATATCTTTTAAATAGTAAAGATGGAGCAATAATAGTGTTTATAAAATACAAGGCTGAGGTAGAAATTCAGTTAAATAAAAAGATCAAGATACTAAGATCTGATCGAGGTGGAGAATATGAATCACCATTTGAACAGTTCTGTGCCGAAAATGGTATAATTCATCAAAAAACAACTCCATATTCACCACAACAAAATGGTGTAGCCGAGAGGAAGAACAGAACTAAAAGACATGATTACTGTCATGCTTTTAACTTCTGGTCTACCGACGAACTTGTGGGGGGGAAGCCTTAAATATGTCTAATCACATATTAAACAAAGTTCCTCACAATAAAACGGGAACAATTCCATATGAGATATGGAAAGGACACGAACCAAGCTTTAAATACCTCAAAGTGTGGGGGTGCTTGGCCAAAGTTCCAGTTCCGCCTCCCAAGAGAGTCAAACTTGGACCAAAAATAGTAGATTGTTATTATCTTGAGCCAGCCCAAAATAGTAGTGCCTACAGATTTTTGGTATTCAAGTCTGATATAACTGATATTCATGTAAATACAATCATGGAATCAAGAGATGCCTCATTCTTTGAAGATGTGTTTCCGCACAAAAGGAATGAAGGAAATAATGTCCCAAAAAGAACAAGGGAAGAATCAAACGATTCGCATGAAGATGAAACTCATCATGAAATTGAGGATGCTAAACCAAGAAGAAGCGTAAGGGTTAGAACTTCCAAAACATTTGGTTCGGACTTTTTTACATATGTATTAGAGCACGAACCTCAAACGTACAAGGAAGCAATGTCATCTTCTGAGTCCTCGTTTTGGAAAGAAGCAATACAAAGTGAGATTGATTCAATTCTAAGTAATAAAACTTGGAAAATTATTGATATTCCACCAGGAATAAAACCAATTGGCTGCAAATGGATTTTCAAGAAGAAAATGAAAGCAGATGGCTTTATTGACAAGTATAAAGCCAGATTAGTAGCCAAAGGATATCATCAAAAAGAAGAGTAGACTTTTTTGATATATATTCTCCGGTAACACGAATAACCTCTATAAGAATACTAATAGCGATTGCATCCATCTATAATCCAGAGATTCATCAGATGGATGTAAAAACAGCATTCTTAAATGGAAATCTCGATGAGGAGATTTACATGGAGCAACCTGAGGGATTTATTTCCAAAGGAAATGAAAACAAAGTCTATAGATTAGTCAAATCATTATACAGACTAAAACAAGCTCCAAAGCAATGGCACGCAAAATTTGATAGTGTCATGATTAGAAATGGTTTTCGTATAAATAAATGTGACAAATGTGTTTATTATAAACAACTTGGACAATCATATGTGAAGATCTGTCTATATGTGGACGATATGCTAATATTCGGTCCAAATACTCAGGTAATTAAGACCATAAAGAAACTGTTGATTAACAATTTCGCCATGAAAGACTTGGGTGTTGCAGATGTTATTTTGGGAATAAAAATAATAAGAACACCTAATGGAATTGAGTTATCTCAATCACATTATGTAGAAAAAGTGAGTGAAAGATTTCAAAATTTTGGAATTAAAGGAGTAAATACACCTTTTAATCTATCAGAAGTACTGCATAAAAACACTAATGAGAGTGTAATGCAACTGGAATATTCTCGTGTGATAGGATGTCTCATGTATCTCATGAATTGCACAAGACCAGATATAGATTATGCAGTAAGTCGATTGAGCAGGTATACAAGCAATCCAGGGAAGGAACACTGGAAAGCACTAATGAGAGTGCTTGAATATTTAAAAAATACCTCTAAGTATTCCTTACACTATGGAAAATATCCTGCCGTCTTAGAAGGATATAGTGATGCAAAATGGATTGCAGATTCAGAGAAATCAAAATCAACAAGTGGTTATGTCTTTACCCTAGTAGGGGCAGCAGTGTCATGGAAATCTACTAAACAAACATGCATAGCTCGATCCACTATGGAAACAGAGTTCATTGCATTAGATAAAGCAGGCAAAGAAGCAGAATGCTTCGTCACTTTTTAGAAGATATTCCATTTTGGCCTAAACATATACCGGCCATATGTATACACTGTGATAACCAAGCTGCGCTAAGTAGAGCGCACAACTTTGTGTATAATGGAAAGTCGTGACATATTCGTCGACGCCATAACACAGTTAGGCAGTTACTCTCAAATGGAACAATTTCCATAGATTATGTGAGAACAAATGATAACCTAGCGGATCCATTTACTATAGGTTTATCAAGAGAGAAAATTGACTGCGCATCGAGGGGAATGGGTTTAAAGTCCTAAACCACAAAGAGTTATCTTATACGGAAACCTATTCTAGCGATTGGACATCCCACGGACTAGGATCAATAGGCAAACCAGTTCTGAATAACTCAAGACGTAATGCATTTGCATGGACATAGTCCAACTCCATTCCTATGGTGCAAAATATAATGCATGCCTACAGAAGTAGTTAAAGGTTAAAACTATGTTTTTTAATGATGACCATATCTTGGAAATAACAAGTGGGGTATATGTAGGATATTCTTAATGGTTGCGATCACCTATGTCAGTGTGAGCTGGGTCGGCTCTATGAGAATATTAAAAGGCTTTTATTCTCTAAAAACACTCGCAGAACCAAAAATTGTTCAGGACCAAAATGAACACAACCAAGAGATTGGATGAGAAGGGAATCAATGCTTCGTAAAGCTTATTGTCTGGATATACAATAAAGGCCGACGGTTCAAGATGAAATAATTCACCGATTATCCAAGTAGATCCGATAAGTTTTAACTAGGGAAAGTTCAAAGTGAAATATTTACTTATCCACGATAAAGCATTATTCCATATATACTCTGTGATATTTCGTTTTGTGTGGGGGATATGTTTATTATCATTCATGTGGGGGATTGTTGGAATTCCTAAAAACAAACAAAGTGAATGATAACAAACATAAGTCCCACATTGCCTAATATACTAAGAAAGCCAAGTATATTAATAGCTTTCTCAAGTGGAGGTTGGAGGCCTGGGGCTCCCAAATGTATGCTTCGTTGTGAGGAGGGAGATTATGCATCACCACCACACGAGCGGGCCCGCCGCCTCCGTCCATCCGACTGAACCGAACCGGGCCGGGCTCGGGCTTGGGTACGGGTACGGGTCTTAAATGACCATTATTTTTACTAGGCCATTGTTTAACGGTTTTGGGCTTCGTCTGAAACTGGGCTGGGTCTGGAATTTGAAGAGAAGCGGGCGGGTGAAGACGGACGTGAGGTTTTTTCCTGAGGAGATGCGACTGTTCATAAGCGGACGCGAATAGTAGCGGGTGTGACCCGTTAGAAGCAAACAGGTGCGGTCAAACGCGAGCGGGTGCGACCCGACTGAAGCGGTACAGGAAAAACAGTACCAGGCGGTACGAGCGGGTGCGAAACAGTAGCAGGCGCGCGCGACCCGTTAACGAACAGCAGCGACCAAAAGGCAACGGGTGCGACCCGTCAAGCGGACGCGATTGTTTGAAGGGATGCAGACGAAATTATAAATAGGAGAGAATACTGATCACATTCTCATCCGATTCCAATCCAATTTCTTCTGCTTCTTTGCTCTACTGCTCAATATTCCATATATATATCACAGAGTTGACATACTCATTACAATCTCGTGCAGATTACGTCTGTTGTATCTTGGGAGAGTTTTTGAAATAAAATTGTTCAGGAAATTGTTACGACAAGCCTCAGACGGAATTTCCTTTATATACTGGTTAGATTCACTATAATCTTTCCCGTTTATAAGTTGTACTATTTCTTACAATAGTATAACGTTGTTGTTGTAATTTATTTACAACGTAACTTATTGTTACACTTATCTAATACAGAATTCCAGCGTAGTGGAATTCTAATTAATAAACTTGTGCAACGAGTTTATTGTAGCATGCTATCTGTTTTAGTACACTAGCCAACTAACATCTTAAGAATTTTACTATTTTACGCTAAAACAGGGATGGCAACAGTTGACAACATGAAAATGGATAAGTCCAATTTTTCAGCGGTTATTTCTGAATGCAATTTGGTTCAGAACCCTAAACAATGGTGGGTTGACACAGGAGCTACTCGTCATGTTTGCTCTGAAAAATCCATGTTTTCAACATATCAGAAATTCGATCAGAAAGAAAGACTCTACATGGGTAATTCTGCAGTTTCCATGATCGAAGGCAGTGGCACAGTTATCCTCAAGTTCACTTCTGGAAAAACAGTCAAATTGAATGATGTGCTTCACGTTCCAGACATACGCAAGAATCTGATCTCCGGCTCGGTGCTATCAAAGAAAGGATTCAAAATTGTGTTCGAATCAGACAAGATGGTTCTGTTCAAAACTGAAATGTATATCGAAAGGGGTTATTTATGTGATGGCCTATTTAAGGCAAACGTAGCCGTTATCGGCAATAAATCTATGTATTCTGATCGTGCTATTAATGAAATTGAAGTTTCTTACTTGCTTGAGCACGAAATTTTACTATGGCACGATAGATTAGGACACATAAACTTCCGAAAAATAAAGAAATTACCAAACTTGGGATTAATTCCGAAATTCCAAGTAGGTAAGAACTACAAATGTGAGACATGTGTAGAAGCAAAATTGGTCAAACAAGCATTTAAATCTGTTGACAGAAGCACCGAACCATTAGGTTTGGTACATACAGATTTATGTGATTTTAAATCACTACCTACAAGAGGTGGGAAAAAGTATTTCATTACTTTTATTGACAATTATACGCGATTTTGCTATGTATATCTTTTAAATAGTAAAGATGAAGCAATAACAGCGTTTATAATATACAAGGCTGAGGTAGAAAATCAGTTAAATAAAAAGATCAAGATACTAAGATCTGATCGAGGTGGAGAATATGAATCACCATTTGAACAGTTCTGTGCCGAAAATGGTATAATTCATCAAACAACAGCTCCATATTCTCCACAACAAAATGGTGTAGCCGAGAGGAAGAACAGAACGTTAAAAGACATGATTACTGCCATGCTTTTAACTTTTGTTCTACCGACGAACTTGTGGGGGGAAGCCTTAAATATGTCTAATCAAATATTAAACAAAGTTCCTCATAATAAAACGGAACAATTCCATATGAGATATGGAAAGGACACAAACCAAGCTTTAAATACCTCAAAGTGTGGGGGTGCTTGGCAAAAGTTCCAGTTCCGCCTCCCAAGAGAGTCAAACTTGGACCAAAAACAGTAGATTGTTATTATCTTGGGCCAGCCCAAAATAGTAGTGCCTACAGATTTTTGGTATTCAAGTCTGATATAAATGATATTCATGTAAATACAATCATGGAATCAAGAGATGCCTCGTTCTTTGAAGATGTGTTCCCACATAAAAGAAACGATGGAAATCCTGTCCCAAAAAGGATAAGAGATAACAGAGATGAGACATGTGAAGATGAAACTCATCAGGACAACGAGGAGGTTAAACCAAGAAGAAGCATAAGGGCAAGAACTTCCAAAACATTTGGTTCGGATTTTTTTAACTTATATGTTAGAACACGAACCTCAAACGTACAAGGAAGCAATGTCATCTTCTGAATCTTCATGTTGGAAAGAAGCAATCCAAAGTGAGATTGATTCAATTCTAAGTAATAAAACATGGGAAATAATTGATATTCCACCTGGAATAAAACCAATTGGCTGCAAATGGATTTTCAAGAAGAAATTGAAATCAGAAGGCTCTATAGATAAATTAAAGCCAGATTGGTAGCCAAAGGATATCGTCGAAAAGAAGGAGTAGAATTCTTTGATATCTATTCACCGGTTACACGAACAACCTCTATAAGAATGTTAATAGCAATTGCTTCCATATATAATCTGGAAATTCATTAGATGGATGTCAAAACAGCATTCTTAAATGGATATCTCGATGAGGAGATTTACATGGAGCAACCTGAGGGTTTTATTTCCAAAGGAAATGAAAACAAAGTATGTCGGTTAGTGAAATCACTATACGGACTACAACAAGCTCCAAAACAATGGCATGAAAAATTTGATAGTGTCATGATGAAAAATGGTTTACGTATAAATGAATGTGATAAATATGTTTATTACAAACAGGTTGGACAATCATATGTGATGATTTGTCTATATGTAGACGATATGCTAATCTTTGGTCCTAATACTAAAGTAATAGAGACTATAAAGAAGATGTTAATCAACAATTTCGATATGAAAGACTTAGGAGTTGCGCACGTTATTTTGGGAATCAAAATAATAAGAACACCTAATGGAATTGAACTATCTCAGTCACACTATGTAGACAAAGTGATTGAAAAATTCCAAGAGTATGGAATTAAAGGAGTAAGGACACCTTTTAATCCATCGCAAGTACTGCATAAAAACACTGATGAGAGTGTAATGCAACTGGAATACTCTCGTGTAATAGGATGCTTAATGTATCTGATGAATTGCACCAGACCAGATATTGCTTATGCGGTAAGTCGACTAAGCAGGTATACAAATAATCCAAGGAAGGAACACTGGAAAGCACTAACGAGAGTGTTAGGATATTTAAAGAATACCACTAATTTTTCCTTACATGATGGAAAATATCCTGCCGTCTTAGAAGGATATAGTGATGCAAACTGGATAGCAGATTCAGAGGAATCAAAATCCACAAGTGGTTATGTCTTTACCCTTGCAGGAGCAGCAGTGTCATGGAAATCTACTAAACAAACATGCATAGCTCGATCCACCATGGAATCTGAGTTTATCGCATTAGATAAAGCAGGCGAAGAGGTAGAATGGCTTCGTCAATTCTTAGAAGATATACCATTTTGGCCAAAACCTGTGACGGCCATATGTATTCACTGCGATAATCAAGCAGCGCTAAGTAGAGCGAAAAACCTTGTGTATAATGGCAAATCACGACACATACGTCGTCACCATAACACGGTTAGACAGTTACTCTCTAGTGGAACTATTTCCATTGATTATGTTAGGACAAATGATAACCTAGCGGATCCATTTACTAAAGGTTTATAAATTTAGAAAATTGACTGTGCATCGAGGGGAATGGGTTTAAAAGCCTAAGCCAACAAGAGTTACCTTATACGGAAACCTATCCTAGCGACTGGAGATCTCACGGACTAGGATCAATAGGAAAACTAGTTATGAGTAACTGAAGAAGCTATGCATTTGTATGGACTTGGTCCTACTCCATTCCTATGGTGCAAAATATAATGCATGCCTACAGAAGTAGTTAAAGGTTAAAACTATGTTTTTTAATGATGACCATATCTTAGAAATAACAAGTGGGGTATATGTAGGATACTCTTAATGGTTGCGATCACCTATGTCAGTGTGAGCTGGATCGGCTCTATGAGAATATTAAAAGGCTTTTATTCTCTAAAAACACTCGCAGAACCAAAAATTGTTCAGGACCAAAATGAACACAACCAAGAGATTGGATGAGAAGGGAATCAATGCTTCGTAAAGCTTATTGTCTGGATATACAATAAAGGCCGACGGTTCAAAGATGAAATAATTCACCGATTAGCCAAGTAGATCCGATAAGTTTTAACTAGGAAAAGTTCAAAGTGAAATATCTACTTATCCACAATAAAGCATTATTCCATATGTACTCTGTGATATTTCGCTTTGTGTGGGGGATATGTATATTATCATTCATGTGGAGGATTGTTGGAATTCCAAAAAACAAACAAAGTGAGTGATAACAAACATAAGTCCAACATTGCCTAATATACTAAGAAAGCCAAGTATATTAATAGCTTTCTCAAGTGGAGGTTGGGGGCCTGGGGCTCTCAAGTGGAGGTTGGCCGCCGCCGTCCGACCGAACCGAACCGGGCCGGACTCGGGTACGGGTACGGGTCTTAAATGACCATTCTTTTTACTAGGCCACTATTTAACGGTTTTGGGCTTCGTCTGAAACTGGGCTGGGTCTGGAATATGAAGAGAAGCGGGCGGGTGAAGACGGACGCGGGGTTTTTGCCTGAGGAGATGCGACTGTTCATAAGCGGACGCGAACAGTAGCGGGTGCGACCCGTTAGAAGCAAACAGGTGCGGTCAAGCGTGAGCGGGTGCGACCCGATTGAAGAGGTACAGGCGAAACAATACCAGGCTGTGCGAGCGGGTGCGAAACAGTAGCAGGCGGGCGCGACCCGTTAACGAACAACAGCGACCAAAAGGCAACGGGTGCGACCCGTCAAGCGGACGCGACTGTTTGAAGGGATGCGGACGAAATTATAAATAGGAGAAAATACTGATCACATTCTCATCCGATTCCAATCTAATTTCTTCTGCTTCTTTGCTCTGCTGCTCAATATTCCATATATATATCACAGAGTTGACATACTCATTACTATCTCGTGCAGATTACGTCTGTTGTATCTTGGGAGAGTTTTTGAAATAAAATTCTTAAGGAAATTGTTACGACAAGCCTCAGACGGAATTTCCTTTATATACTGGTTAGATTCACTGTAATCTTTCCCGTTTATAAGTTGTACTATTTCTTACAATAGTATAACATTGTTGTTGTAATTTACTTACAACGTAACTTATTGTTACACTTGTCTAATACAGAATTCCAGCGTAGTGGAATTCTAATTAATAAACTTGTGCGACGAGTTTATTGTAGCGTGCTATCTGTTTTAGTACACTAGCCAACTAACATCTTAAGAATTTTACTATTTTACGCTAAACCAGGGATGACAACAGTTGACAACATGAAAATGGATAAGTCCAACTTTTCAGCGGTTATTTCTGAATGCAATTTGGTTCAGAACCCTAAACAATGGTGGGTTGACACAGGAGCTACTCGTCATGTTTGCTCTGAAAAATCCATGTTTTCAACATACCAGAAATTTGATCAGAAAGAAATACTCTACATGGGTAATTCTGCAGTTTCCATGATCGAAGGCAGTGGCACAGTTATCCTCAAGTTCACTTCCGGAAAAACTGTCAAATTAAATGGCGTGCTTCACGTTCCAGACATACGCAAGAATCTGATCTTCGGCTCTGTGCTATCAAAGAAAGGATTCAAAATTGTGTTCGAATCAGACAAGATGGTTCTGTTCAAAGATGGAATGTATATCGAAAGGGGTTATTTATGTGATGGCCTATTTAAGGCAAACGTAGCCGTTATCGGCAATAAATCTATGTATTCTGATCGTGCTATTAATAAAATTGAAGTTTCTTACTTGCTTGAGCACGAAATTTTACTATGGCAAGATAGATTAGTACACATAAACTTCCGAAAAATGAAGAAATTATCAAACTTGGGATTAATTCCAAAATTCCAAGTAAATAAGAACTACAAATGTGAGACATGTGTAGAAGCAAAATTGGTCAAACAACCATTTAAATCTGTTGATAGAAGCACCGAACCATTAGGTTTGGTACATACAGATTTATGTGATTTTAAATCACTACCTACAAGAGGTGGGAAAAAGTATTTCATTACTTTTATTGACGATTATACGCGATTTTGCTATGTATATCTTTTAAATAGTAAAGATGAAGCAATAACAGCGTTTATAAAATACAAGGTTGAGGTAGAAAATCAGTTAAATAAAAAGATCAAGATACTAAGATCTGATCGAGGTGGAGAATATGAATCACCATTTGAACAGTTCTGTGCCGAAAATGGTATAATTCATCAAACAACAGCTCCGTATTCTCCATAGCAAAATGGTATAGACGAGAGGAAGAACAGAACGTTAAAAGACATGATTACTGCCATGCTTTTAACTTCTGGTCTACCGACGAACTTGTGGGGGGAAGCCTTAAATATGTCTAATCATATATTAAACAAAGTTCCTCACAATAAAACGGGAACAATTCCATATGAGATATGGAAAGGACACAAACTAAGCTTTAAATACCTCAAAGTGTGGGGATGCTTGACAAAAGTTCTAGTTCCGCCTCCCAAGAGAGTCAAACTTGGACCAAAAACAGTAGATTGTTATTATCTTGGGCCAGCCAAAATAGTAGTGCCTCCAGATTTTTGGTATTCAAGTCTGATATAAATGATATTCATATAAATACAATCATGGAATCAAGAGATGCCTCGTTCTTTAAAGATGTGTTCCCACATAAAAGAAACGATGGAAATCCTGTCCCAAAAAGGACAAGAGATAACGGAGATGAGACATGTGAAGATGAAACTCATCAGGACAACGAGGATTTGGTTCGGATTTTTTAACTTATATGTTAGAACACGAACCTCAAACGTACAAGGAAGCAATGTCATCTTCTGAATCTTCATGTTGGAAAGAAGCAATCCAAAGTGAGATTGATTCAATTCTAAGTAATAAAACTTGGGAAATAGTTGATATTCCACCTAGAATAAAACCAATTGGCTGCAAATGGATTTTCAAGAAGAAATTGAAATCAGACGGCTTTATAGATAAATATAAAGCCAGATTGGTAACCAAAGGATATCGTCAAAAAGAAGGAGTAGACTTCTTTGATACCTATTTACCGGTTACACGAATAACCTCTATAAGAATGTAAATAGCAATTGCTTCCATATATAATTTGGAAATTCATCAGATGGATGTCGAAACAGCATTCTTAAATGGAGATCCCGATGAGGAGATTTACATGGAGCAACCTGAGGGTTTTATTTCCAAAGGAAATGAAAACAAAGTATGTCGGTTAGTGAAATCACTATACGGACTAAAACAAGCTCCAAAACAATGGCATGAAAAATTTGATAGTGTCATGATGAAAAATGGTTTTCGTATAAATGAATGTGATAAATGTGTTTATTACAAACAGGTAGGACAATCATATGTGATGATTTGTCTATATGTAGACGATATGCTAATCTTTGGTCCTAATACTAAAGTAATAGAGACTATAAAGAAGATGTTAATTAACAATTTCGATATGAAAGACTTAGGAGTTGCGGACATTATTTTGGGAATCAAAATAATAAGAACACCTAATGGAATTGAACTATCTCAGTCACACTATGTAGACAAAGTGATTGAAAAATTCCAAGAGTATGGAATTAAAGGAGTAAGGACACCTTTTAATCCATCGCAAGTACTGCATAAAAACACTGATGAAAGTGTAATGCAACTGGAATACTCTCGTGTAATAGGATGCTTAATGTATTTGATGATTTGCACCAGACCAGATATTGCTTACGCGGTACGTCGGCTAAGCAGGTATACAAATAATCCAGGGAAGGAACACTGGAAAGCGCTAACGAGAGTGTTGAGATTTTTAAAGAATACCACTAATTTTTCCTTACATGAAGGAAAATATCCTACCGTCTTAGAAGGATATAGTGATGCAAACTGGATTGCAGATTCAGGTGAATCAAAATCCACAAGTGGTTATGTCTTTACCCTTGCAAGAGCAGCAGTGTCATGGAAATCTACTAAACAAACATGCATAGCTCGATCCACCATGGAATCTGAGTTTATCGCATTAGATAAAGCAGTCGAAGAGGCAGAATGGCTTCGTCAATTCTTAGAAGATATTCCATTTTGGCCAAAACCTGTGACGGCCATATGTATTCACAGCGATAATCAAGCAGCGCTAAGTAGAGCGAAAAACCTTGTGTATAATGGCAAATCACGGCATATACAGTCGTCGCCATAACACAGTTAGGCAGTTACTCTCTAATGGAACTATTTCCATTGATTATGTGAGGACAAATGATAGCCCAGCAGATCCATTTACTAAAGGTTTATCAAGAGAGAAAATTGACTGCGCATCGAGGGGAATGGGTTTAAAAGCCTAAACCAACAAGAGTTACCTTATACGGAAACTTATCCTAGCGACTGGAGATCCCACGGACTAGGATCAATAGGCAAACCAGTTATGGGTAACTCAAGAAGCTATGCATTTGTATGGAGTTGGTCCTACTCCATTCATATGGTGCAAAATATAATGCATGCCTACAGAAGTAGTTAAAGGTTAAAACTATGTTTTTTAATGATGACCATATCTTCGAAATAACAAGTGGGATATATATAGGATACTCTTAATGGTTGCGATCACCTAGGTCAGTGTGAGCTGCGTCGGCTCTATGAGAATATTAAAAGGCTCTTATTCTCTAAAAACACTCGCAGAACCAAAAATTGTTCAGGACCAAAATGAACACAACCAAGAGATTGGATGAGAAGGGAATCAATGCTTCGTAAAGCTTATTGTCTGGATATAAAATAAAGGCCGATGGTTCAAGATGAAATAATTCACCGATTAGCCAAGTAGATCCGATAAGTTTTAATTAGGGAAAATTCAAAGTGAAATATCTACTTATCCACGATAAAGCATTATTCCATATGTACTCTGTGATATTTCGCTTTGTTTGGGGGATATGTATATTATCATTCATGTAGGGGATTGTTGGAATTCCTAAAAACAAACAAAGTGAATGATAACAAACATAAGTCCCACATTGCCTAATATACTAAGAAAGACAAGTATATTAATAGCTTTCTCAAGTGGAGGTTGGGGGCATGGGGCTCTCAAATGTATGTTTCGTTGTGAGGAGGGAGATCATGCATCACCACCACACGCGCGCGCGCGCCGCCGCCGTCCGTCCGTCCGACCGAACCGAACCGGGCCGTGTACGGGTACGGGTCTTAAATGACCATTCTTTTTACTAGGCCACTGTTTAACGGTTTTGGGCTTCGTCTGAAACTGGGCCGGGCCTGGAATTTGAAGAGAAGCGGGCGGGTGAAGACGGACGCGGGGATTTTGCCTGAGGAGATGTGACTGTTCATAAGCGGACGCGAACAGTAGCGGGTGCGACCCGTTAGAAGCAAACAGGTGCAGTCAAACGCGAACGGGTGCGACCCGACTGAAGCGGTACAGGAGAAACAGTACCAGGCGGTACGAGCGGGTGCGAAACAGTAACAGGCGGGCGCGACCCGTTAACGAACAGCAGCGACCAAAAGGCAACGGGTGCGACCCATCAAGCGGACGCGACTGTTTGAAGGGATGCGGACGAAATTATAAATAGGAGACAATACTGATCACATTCTCATCCGATTCCAATCTAATTTCTTCTGCTTCTTTGCTCTACTGCTCAATATTCCATATATATATCACAGAGTTGACATACTCATTACAATCTCGTGCAGATTACGTCTGTTGTATCTTGGGAGAGTTTTTGAAATAAAATTCTTAAGGAAATTGTTACGACAAGTCTCAGACGTAATTTTCTTTATATACTGGTTAGATTCACTGTAATCTTTCCCGTTTATAAGTTGTACTATTTCTTACAATAGTATAACGTTGTTGTTGTAATTTATTTACAACGTAACTTATTGTTACACTTATCTAATACAGAATTCCAGCGTAGTGGAATTCTAATTAATAAACTTGTGCGACGATTTTATTGTAGCGTGCTATCTGTTTTAGTACACTAGCCAACTACCAGACTACTCCTTGAATGCCATGGCCAATGATACTCCTTCAACACATTTCTCTGGTAAAGTTTTTATATGATCATGTTCTTTGGCTCCAACTTTGGGATCGAATCACCTGGTCTTAATATTCTCAGTCACACATGCCCATTTAAATCCACTCATTCATTTATTAATGTTTTAAGTTTTAATAATTAAATATGTTAGTAATGGATGCTGCAAATTTAACTGGCACATGGGATAGCAACATTGAGACTGGGACAGGTGATTTTTTTTTTTCAACTTTGTTATTTGTTTAGATCTGCACTTTAGGATTTTTTAATTTCATAGTTACTAAATTTTTCTTCATAACAGTTACAACGGTTGCTATTTTGTGACAAAAATTGCCACGAACTCTGTAACCATCAGTATTTCCATGGCGAAGTTCATTTGTAATAGTTATAACTGTTACAAATACACCCGTTCTTGTGTTGGCGATGATTGGAATATATAAAAGGTCTGTTGTTAATCTTATTGTTTGTGCTGTGAAATTTAATGTGAAGGACAGTGATCGCTTGTAGAACTAGGAAGCACTTCCATTTAATCTTAAAAGCAGCGAACATATGCAACAAGTTGATGTTCACTAGAGCTCTATCTAATCTGTAAGCATTTTTTTCTCAGTTTTTGACTTCATGATGTACGCTTAAGGCCATTGTGAATTGTGAAATCCTTCTTCTAAACCAGTTTCTAGTAGACAATTGAAGTACATAGGCAGAGATAATTTCAATGGTAAACTCTACTTCTTTATTATTTTTTATTAGAGTCGAGCATTTCTCACTTGGATTTAACTTGTTTAATGACCATGAAGATTTGTTCCAAACTGCAAGTATTTCACAACTAGAACTGCCATCATTATTGTGCATCACTCCCCTTTCATTTCCAGTTTGAGAACTGAATATGTCTGAGTTTTGGATCCATCTACTGATGGATTCATGTCTTTTCTTTTTTTTCCTGCTTGTTAAACTAGGTTGATATCAATATCTCTTTGATCCATTGTTCAGTAGCATTCGCACCATACTGCTCCTTGCATGATTTATCACTTGTATCATTGCCTTTTTATTTTATATCTCATATGCTGGTTTCTTTTTGGATTTTACCATCACACGGGTCATTTCTATGGCAGAAACACTTGCAAGGAGTACATAAAGGTTAAGTGAATTCATAATTCGATGTCTTGCATATTTAAGTTACCTTTTTTATCCTGCGCTTTAACCTCTATAAGAACACAAGTTTAGTTCTTCACTCTAACACAAATAGGCTATGTTTCAAGCATATCTTTGACAAAGGAGCAATATGCTCCATGTTTGTTCATGAAAAAGTATTTAATATCCACGAACCAAGGGGCATCTTTCAAAACTCTATTGCAGTCATCTTCCGATACAAAATTAACAAGACAGAATCCATTGTTTGTCTTCCGATACATAGGCATTGAAGTGATCATAACAAGGCCATTTTCTAGCCACATACAAGTAAAATTTATTTTTCCACGTGTTGTTTGCATAAGTATGATCTTCATCATCTATCTTCGCAAATATCCCTTCATTATGGGCTTTGGGTTGAATAATTTTGATTTGATCATTTATGCTTGTTTTAATGCATAGTGGATCTATCTAAGATGTTGTACTCTGGTTATTCACTGTTGCTTGAGCTTTCAGTGAGACACAGTGGTTACTACATGCAGCGAGACACCGATCTTCACAAAAAGTATTGTTCACAATGTTAGCATATTGGGCTTTTTAGCATATTGGGTTTTTTAGCTTTTTTCTTGTTTATGCTTTCTATCTATATAAACCTATCTCTGTAACCCTAATGTAATCAATCTCTTTTTTGATCAGCCGTCTTGCTGAATAATATGAATTATCTTTTTCTTCTTATTTGATTATACAAACGTTTTACAAACGTTTACATGGTATCAGAGCCTCGTTCCTGTTTCTGCCTGCTGCCTCGTCGCTGTCTAGTCTTCCTGCCTCAACCCGAAACCCTAGCCTAGTATCTTCATCTGCTCCAAACCCTAGCATCTAGCCTGTCATTGATTTTGTCCCAAAACCTCAGAGCTCCGTCCTCAAGTCCCCAGCCTGCCGATCTCCCTGCCTGCCCCCAAGTCCCCAGCTGCCGATCTGCCTGCCCCAGCTGCCGATCTCCTTGTTGAAACCTTAGAACCCTGAAACCCTAGGAAACCCTAGCCTGCCGATCTCCCTGTCCCGAAACCCTAGCTTGTCGATCAACCCGAAACCCTAGTTCCCCAAAACTCTAGCCCAATTGATACATGTCTCGACCTGAAGCAGTTGCTGACTTCAAAATATGGCAGGAGGTGATGATTCATTACAGGCTATTAGTGTTCGTTTAGATGGAAAAAACTATTCTTATTGGAGTTATGTCATGAAAAATTTTCTGACAGATGTGGGGATATATTTCTGGTGTTATTGTGACTCCTAAAGCTGCTAATGTTGAATCGATGGAGAAATGGGATACTAACAATTCAAAGATCATCACTTGGATTAATAATTCTATTGAAAATAAAATTGGTATGCAATTGGCTAAGTATGATACTGCTAAGCAAGTTTGGGACTATTTGGAGTGACTTTTTGTGCGTTCTAACTTTGCCGTTCAATATCAATTAGAGGCTGATATTCGGTCATTGTCTCGGAATGATCGAAATATTCAAGATTTTTATTCTGAAATTACTGCTCTTTGGAATCAATTGGCTATGACTGAGGTTGCTGAGCTTAGGTCATTTGCTCATATATCGCTCATAGGGAGGAACAACGTCTTGTTCAATTGTTGATGGCTCTTCGACCAGAGTACGAGCATTGTCGTGCGTCCATCCTACATCGTACTCCTTTACCTTCTATTGATTCTGTTCTACATGAATTATTAGCTGAAGAAACTCGCTTGAAGTCTCAAACTGAGAAAGTTGCACAGACTTCTTCTGCATCTGTTTTTGCTATAAGGATTTTACCAATCCCATCTCAACGCAACAAGGTAAATATCAAGAATGGTCGTGATTGTAATTATTGTAAATAACCAGGCCATTGGAAAAATCAATGTCCTGAATTATTGGCTCGACAAAAAAATCATAGTTTTAAGCCAGGTGATAGATCACAACAGCAACAACGTGGTAGCCAACAACAGTCCCTCTCTACTACACAAGGACATGGACCGTCACGAGGTAATTCCCAGCCTAAGACTGTTGCATTGGTACATCCTTCTGGTGAATCAGTTGTGGATTCCTCTATGGACTCTCTTGCAGAACAATTTCATAAGTTCCTTGCTAGCCGGTCTTTGTCTCAAAACATGACTGCTCCTCAATCTCAGCACTTTGCCACGTCAGCTCCCTCCATATCAGGTTTGAATTCTCCTTTGTGGATTTTGGATTCTGGTGCCTCATATCATATGTCCCATGATTGTTCATCATTTATATCTATGTCTTCTGATTCTCGCTCACCTTCTATTTTGACTGCTGATGGCACACCTTTGCCACTAACAGGAATCGGTACAATTCAAACCACACACGTTTCCCTCCCAAATGTTTATTGTATTCCTAAATTAACTATGAATCTTGTGTCGGTCGGACAACTTTGTGATCTTGGATATCTTGTTCATTTTTCTTCTACCACTTGCTCTGTGCAGAATCGCAACTCCAAGAAGTTGATTGGGACAGGGCGTAGGCAGGGCGGTCTCTATGTTTTGGATGACTTGCACATTCCAAGTCATGCCGCCGCTGCTAGTATTGACCTTTCTTCTTTTCATTTAACTCCATTGTCTTCTAAGTTTTATTTGTGGCATTCTAGACTTGGTCATATTTCAAGCTCTCGTCTTAAATTCTTGTGTAATTCTGGTGTTTTGGGAGATTTACGTTCTCATGATGTTTCAGATTGTAGTGGTTGTAAACTTGGAAAATTTTCTACTTTTCCCTTTAATCAAAGTGTTTCTACTTCCACTGCACCTTTTTACTTAGTGCACTCTGATGTTTGGGGTCCAGCACCCATCCCCACAAAAGGTGGGTGCAGATATTATGTATCTTTTATCGGTGACTATACTCGTTATTGTTGGGTTTTTCTGATGAAACGTCGTTCTGAGTTTATTGATATATATACTGCCTTTCAAGCATATGTTAAAACACAACACTCTGCTATTGTTAAATGCTTTCGTTCTGATTTAGGGGGGAATACACGAAGGGAGACCTTTTTAACATATTCACGGTTGATGGTACTTTGCATCAGACTTCCTGCACTGATACCCCGCAACAAAATGGTGTTGCTGAAAGAAAACATATACACATTGTTGAAACTGCCCGTTCTATGATTCTTTCAGCTAGCGTTCCAAAAGAATTTTGGGGAGAAGCTGTTCTTACTTCCGTTTATCTTATTAATAAGATCCCGATTTATCATAACTCTGTTATTTCTCCTCATGCCAAGTTGTTTGGTCAAACTCCTGATTACTCTCACCTAAAAGTATTTGGTGCCACTTGTTTTGTTCTTCGTCCACACGTAGAATGTACAAAATTATCTTCACATGTTGCTATATGTATTTTTCTTGGGTATGGTATTGGACAAAAAGGCTATCGTTGTTATGGTCCTTCTTCAAATAAACTATATGTTTCTCGTCATGTTTCCTTTATTGAACATATTCCCTTCTACTCTATTCCAGCTAGTCCTCATAGTATGACTAAGTCTGATCTTATTCACATTGATCCATTTCCTGCTGATAACTCCTCTGATTCACCACCTCTTACCATTGATACTCCGTCATCCATATATTCTGTTCCTCCTCCTTCTGCAGGTGACACTTTATCCCCTGCTACTACGACTGTTCAAACACCTCCTGTGATGACTGATCCTGTTCAACCTCGCTATCCCACTTGCATACGTAAATCTACTCAATTATCTGATTTTGCTTACTCTTGTTACTCTCGGGCTTTTGCTTCATTTCTTGTTTCCATTGACACTTTCTATGAGCCTTCTTCTTACTTGGAGGCTGTTCGTTCTCCTGTATGGCAACGTGCTATGTCTGAGGAAATGTCTGCTTTAGACAAAACTGGTACCTGCGATCTTGTATACCTTCCTACTGGGAAGAAAACTATTGGTTGTCGATGGGTGTATAAGATTAAAACCAAGTTAGATGGTTCCATTGAGCGATACAAAGCTCGTTTAGTTGCTAAAGGATTTGCCCAAGAGTATGGCATGGATTATGAGGAGACATTTGCTCCTGTGGCTAAGATGACATCTGTTCGGGTTCTTATTGCTGTTGCGTCCAGTCGTCAATGGGACATCTCTCAAATGGATGTTAAAAATGCTTTTCTTAATGGAGATCTTAAGGAAGAAGTTTACATGGTTGCTCCACCTGGTGTTTCTCATGCTCCAGGTCAGGTTTGTAGGCTTAAAAAAGCTCTATATGGTCTTAAGCAAGCACCACGTGCTTGGTATGAGAGATTTTCGACTGTAGTTACATCACTTGGTTTCACCTCTAGTCCCCATGATTCAGCACTTTTTGTCAGATTGACTTCTGCAGGTCGTATTCTTCTTCTACTATATGCAGATGATATGATCATTACAGGTGATGACAGTAATGGTATTGTGAGTATTAAAGCCACATTGTCTCGTTGCTTTGATATGAAGGATTTGGGTCATCTACGTTATTTTTTAGGCATTGAAATAGCTTCCTCAGAAAAAGGCTATCTTCTTTCCCAGTCCAAATATGCCACTGACATTATTCATCGTGCTGGTCTTACTGATACACGTCATGTTGATTCACCACTTGAGGTAAATGCCCGATATACTCCGACCGATGGGAGTCTCCTTTCTGATTCCACTTTATATCGTTCTATTGTTGGTTGCCTTGTATATCTGACCATCACTCGTCCAGATATTGCCTATGTTGTCACATTGTTAGCCAGTTCGTATCTTCCCCTACCTCTGTTCATTGGGCTGCTGTTATGCGCATTCTTCGTTACTTGCAAGGAACACTTTATCAGAGTCTTTTTTTCCATCGACCTCATTTTTGGAGCTTCGTTCCTTCTCTGATGCAGATTGGGTTGGTGATTCAACGGATAGAAAATTCACAACTGGCTTTTGTATATTTTTAGGAGATTCCCTTATTTCATGGAAGAGCAAGAAACAGGATGTTGTTTCTCGGTCTTCCACTGAGACAGAGTATCGTGCTATGGCCTCCATTACATCTGAAATTATTTGATTACGTTGGCTGTTGGAGGATATGGGTGTTTCGATTTCTTCTCCCACTCCTATGTATTGTGACAATAAGAGCGCTATTCAAATTGCTCACAATACTGTTTTTCATGAGCGTACCAAACACATTGAGATTGACTATCATTTCACTCGGTATCACTTGCTGCATGGAACTATTTCTCCGCCTTTTACTTCATCATTGACGCAACTTGCTGATTTCTTCACGAAGGCTCACGCTATCGAACGTCATAGATTTTTCATTGGCAAACTCTCGATGCTTCTTGCCGTACCATCGCGTATTTGAGGGGGATGTTAGCATATTGGGCTTTTTAGCATATTGGGTTTTTTAGCCTTTTTTCTTGTTTATGCTTTATATCTATATAAACATATCTCTGTAACCCTAATGTAATCCATCTCTTTTTTATTGAGCCGTCTTACTGAATAATACGAATTATGTTTTTCTTCTTATTTGATTATACAAACGTTTTACAAACATTTACACACAATACCTATGTAGGCGTATACAGTTAATTGCATCTTTTTGTAACCCAACCGATTAAAATATAGATACTTGACTCTGGGCTTAGCCCACATTATCAAAAACGTGTTTAGTTATACGTGGAACTAAGTATAAAGAAGGAGGCAAAGGGGAATGGACAGATATGATCCTTCAGGCAGCAAACGGGAAGTGATGAATGGTAACAACTCACAAAAGCTGTGTGAGAAGGGTGTCCGCCTAAAGCCTGTTACGACACTGGGCCATCCTCACCTTTAACTCTCTGATCCCAAAATTTTAAATCTTCAATTTTAAACATTTTAATATTTTTCGGATTTTATTTCTCTTTATTGGATCAAGAAGTTTGCTAACCTTGTCGTGGAGGCACTTGAATAAATTGTTGCTCGGGGTAACTTTATTTTGTCTTGATGTGCAATCTTATTTATTCTTTATCTAGCAGCTTTACCTGTTGATTTTGGATCTGCAAGGTTGGGGTTCTCTGACATGGTTTGTCGTTCAATTAACCATAATAACGTGATGATGGGATCTCCAGGTTATACAGACCCGAGTTACTTTCGATCGGGTTTGGCTTCAAACAAAAGTGATGTGTATAGTTTTGGGGTGCTAGTTTTAGAGCTTATTACTGGACTTGAACCATTTTCGGCAAAGAACTCACTGTTGTTGGCGACCAAGATGAGGTCTCAGTTGAAGATGAACTCTCATAATATGGAAGGAATAGGAAAAACGATTGATGTTAAGCTGGGCAAAAAATATAATGAGAAAGAAGCCAAAGTTATGATGAATATTGCAGAGAAATGCATAGGAGAAAACCCGACTCTAAGACCATCATTTGGTGAAGTAATGAAAATTATGAGGGATAATATGTAATCTTTAATTTGATTAGCTCATATAAGTACACCTTCAAACAGTGATTGTAAAGATTTTTGGTAACAATTCTTGCTTGTATGAAGTGTTTATAAATTGTAAACAACAGAGTTCTACTTAAAAAATATTTCTAACGATAGAATTTTAATCTGAATGCTAACTGGTCATGTAGCCTTTACGGCTTTCGTTTATCTGAACCAAAAAGGTGTTGGAACCAATCCAAGTCTGCAATTAAATTTTTATTTTTAATTATAGGGGGAAGCCCCATGTACATTGGATCATGTGCAAGATAGAATTCATGTTAACTCCGTCACAAGCTTTGTCTACGTCTAATTTTATACATGACTGTGAGCCTTTTACCGTTGGAATTCGTCTCCAATTTATGTGTTGATAAGGAACTTTAAGATATACTCTTACCATATATGCGTAAATGCACTCTAACAGCAACTCAAAGGCAAAATACATATCTACCACATATGATTTTGCTAATGAAATTATTTTTCCAGGTTTAAAACAATTTTGATTTGCTTGTCGTCCCATCTTAAGACAACTCATCCCTGTGGACTTTTAAAATATTTCACACCAGGCCCATCCAGCCCATCAGGCCCAGGAATGGAGTTATGTTCTACTTCCAACTCAGTTTGCAAAACAACTCATTTTTCTTGTGAAATTTTTATTTGATCATGTTCTTTGGCTCCAACTTTGGTGATCAAACCAACTGGTCCCAATATTCTCTATCCTCGTGCCCATTAAAATCCACTTATTCGTTTATTAAATGTGGAGTTTTGATTGGCACGTGAGACATGAATGTTAAGACTAGATGATTTGCTCCCTCTTTGTTTCTTTTCAAATCTGCACTTTAGGATTTTTGATTTTACCATTACTAAATTTTCCTTCGCAATGGTTATTGCCATTGCTACTTTGACAAAAATTTGCAAAGTGCATTTGTAATGGTTATAACTGTTACACATACATCAGTTTTGGTGTTGGAGATGACTGGAATATGTAAAAGGTGTGTTGTCCATCTTTTTGTTTGTGCCGTGAAATTGAATGTGCAAGGGATAGTCATCGCGTGTAGAACTAGGGAGCAATTTAATTTGATCTTTAAAACAGGGAACATATGCAACAAGTCGATGTTCACTACTGCTCTATTTAATCCCATTTCTTTTCTCAGTTTTCAACTTATTCATCTACACTTAAGGCCATTGTGAATTGCGAAATCCTTCTACTAAACCAGTTTCTAGTAGACAATTGGTAAAGTCAATAAGCAGAGATAATTTCAACGGTAAACTCTCCTTCTTTATTATTCTTCAGTAGAATCAAGCATTTCTCACTTGATTTTATTCTGTTTAATGACCATGAAGATTCTGTTCCAAACTGCAACTGTTTCACAACTAGAACCATCATCATTATTGTGCATCACTCCCCATTCATTTCCACTAATGTGTATTCAGTTGCATATGCACCATATTGCCGCTTGCATGATTTATTACTTGCATCATTGGTTTTTTGCTTTAATAAGCCACATACTGGTTTCATTTTGCATTCACAATCGTACTGGTCAATTTTAATGCATAGTGGGTCTAACCAAGATGTAGTATCCTGTTTATTCACATATGATTGTGCTTTCAGCGAGACACAGCGGTTGTTGCTTGCAGTGAGACACTGATCTTCACAAATAGTATTGTTCACATGATCTTTGTGGGCATATACAGTGAACAGCAACTTTTTGCAACAAATCCAGTTAAAAGAATAGATACTTGAATTTCGGCTTAGTCCATATCATCAAAAAAATCATTCGTTAAATGCGGAACTAATTATAAAGAAGCAGTTTACCTTCGGATTTCCATAACGATGTATATGTTCTGAGTAGGCGGGTCAATGAGCGCATCCAAGATACGGCAAGTGGACTGTGCCGGTCGAGCTTTTTGCACCTCATACCTAATAATAAATAATAAAGAACTTATCAAATTTGTAGTAAACAAATTAAACAAATTTACATCACGGACTTGGATTTGTCATCCATAAATTCATACGTAATATTCCCCTCATCATCCCTGCGCTCGACGACATGTGTGTGGATAAAGACCTCAACCAGTGTAGGCTCACGATTATATTACTGAAATATACATACAATGAATAATGTTACCAATATGACTAAATTATTTTACAACTATTTAGAAACGCATTTTATAATTTTACAAATTCCCTCCGATGCTGTTGGAAGGACTTCGATCCACCGCGGTGCAAAGCAGGATTTTTAGCCATGTTTGCAAGGTTCTGTGCCGATAATTTCTATAAATTTAAACGCACAATTAACTATATTAATGCACATAATATGCGAATTCTAAACAAAATGTAATAACAAAATAAAATGATATTTATTACTTACCTTCGACTTTGGAGTTTCCCACAGCTGCAGAAATGGAGTCCATGCATCAGTATCCATCCAAGATGGATTCTTTCCCGCTCTCTTGGCTTTGGATATGGCGTCTCTGTAATTTTTTAGCATTCTTTGATTCCAATGATTGACAAAAACATAAAACATTTATATCTTGTGGGTCCATACTAACAGCTGTCTGCGTATTGAATTTGATATTGGTTTAAATTATGTACATTGTATTAATTTACAAATAAATTATAAATTTGATATTGTCATCAAGTCCGCGAATATGGCATTCTTGATGTTATCGGGAATGTCATCCCTATGGACTTTTAAATAAATTCACACCAAGCCCATCAGGCCCAGGAATGGACTTATCATCAATTGAGCAGGGGTCATCTTGTCTTTGGTAGGAAATTCTTTTTCCCCGCAACATTTATGATATTTCCACATTTGATATGTGAGAATTAAAGTTATAGCTACCATTAAATATTTTTGAAAAGTAAGTTATTGATAAGTTATTGATGCATGTTCCATCTCTCCCTTGGTTTGAAGTACATCATGTGATTTAATAACACTTCATCACGTTATTTGAAAGTCTTCTTTAACTACGATCATGTCTTCAAGGTAACCTGAACATATCAAATAACTATGATTGGCATATATAAATGGTTTGTTGTCAATCATATTGTCTGTGTTGTGAAACTGAATGTGCAGGAGCGCTTTAATTTGATAATCAGATAACATATGCAGCAAGTCATTGTTCACCATAGCTCTATAAGATCTGTATGTAACATTTCTCACTTTTATACTCCATGTATGCTTAATGCAGTCAGTAGTGTGTGTTGGAGAATTTTGCGGTTCGATACGAATTTGATGGCGATAGCGATGAAGACAATGTTGTAATTCCGACTTCAAGGATATATGGAATAGATTCTTTCACACAATAGTTCAACCCACCAGGTACAAATGGGTTATCGAACTATCGACTTTCAGGATTCAATGAAGCCCTATAACAGCGTAATCGGATTCAAAGTTTGTACCACTTTGATCCGACCGAGAACACTTCAGAACGGTTTCTGATGATGCAATCTGTAGAAGATAGAATGAAGAGGAAGAAGAGAGAAATTCTACAATGGTTTCTGATTTCGCAACACCTTGGAGGCGTCACAAAACAGAGCAATGGCTGTAATGATTTCTGGGCGTCGCAGAACTGTGTGGAGAAGGAGAAGAGGATTGAAACTTGTTTTGCAACTGTTCTGGGCGTTGCTATTTATATACGTGAGGAGATGTCCATTCGCGAAGTGTCACGGCCGTTAGCAACGGTTTGCAACTGTTACGAACGGGTTCAAAAATCAAACGTCGCGTCTATTCATATTTGTAACGTTTAGAAACGTTACAAATTCCCGCCATCATTCAAAATTCTGGTTCTGGGTCCTTAACGGGTTGAAATCTGGCCCGTTACTGTTTCATATTTTGATCCAAAAATATTTTCAGATCCGAACCTGAAACCCGTTCCCGGTTCGGTCGGACGGACGGACGACGACGCCGCGCGTGTAATGTTGCATGACTTCTCTCCTCACAACAAAGCAAACGTGTGGGAGCCCCAAGGCCCCAACATCCACTTGAGAGAGCTATACCTATACAAGAATATTGTATAAAACTCTAGAATGTGGGACTATAGTTCTTTCTTCTTCCTTCCTTCTTTCTCTTCCAAACAAAAAACCTAAAGCCCAAATCTTTTGAAAATTTACAACAATCTCCCCCAATTTTCAAAATAAGAAAATAAATAAATATGACGGCTGCATCGCTAGAGTGACTTCCTACATACCCAAGTGGGATCAAGCCTATGTAGTTCTAAGATCAAGTTTTGCATCATCGTGAAAACCAACACATAAATAAAATGTATCTTTTGGATTTGAACCTTTACGTAGTGTAATCCATTCAAAGCCTTATCGAGATTCTATGGTGAACGAATCTTGAACCAAGTATCCCTAATGATAAAACCGGAACAATCACACATGTTGATTTCCTTAGGTAAAGTGTTCTGTATTGCTCAGCACGTTAATGGCCATGTGCTTAAATCCTGGTTCATGAGTCAACTTAGAAAGTGGTCTTACTTTCCAAGGAAACGGCATGATTTCCATACTCATATAGTTATGTCTCTTAAGGTGTTTCTGTGATACGCCTTTTAAGGTTTCTAGACTTATTAAGGATACATATTCATCCTTTGTTCTTGCAGAATCCAACACTAAATATTATGGGAATATCTATTTAGTGTTCCATAACCATTCTCTTAACTTGTTGGTACCCACTGAACTTTGTCTATCTTTTTCAAGACATAAGTTGGGTTTCTGTTAAGGATGATCAACCTTCATTCACAAACCTTAGTCCCATTTCTTATGATTTTGTAGAAACCATTGCCTTTGGAAGACCTTTTGTAAGTGGGTCAGCCAAGTTTTTCTTCGTTTCTATATAGTCAACAGTTATAACTCCTCTTTTGAGTAACTGTCTCACCATTTGATGTCTTAGACTCACATGTCTAGACTTTCCATTATATGTCTTATTAGACACATTGTATATCGTTGCTTGATTGTCACAGTTAATCATGACTGCTGGAGATGGCTTCTTCCACAAAGGGATTTCCATTAATAAATTCCTAAGTCATTCCGCTTCTTTACATGCATCTGCTAATGTAATCAATTATGACAACATTATTGAGTCAGAAATACAAATCTGCTTCTTGAAAGCCCGAGACACAGCAGCGCCTCCTAATGTAAAGATCCATCCAGTCGTAGACTTGGATTTGGATTCTACATTGTTTCAGGTTGCATCACTATATCCTTCTATTACAGCATGATATCCTTTATAAGATAAATCATATTCAATGGTTCCTTTCAAATAAGCTAAAACTCTGGAAATGGCTTTCCAATGTTCGAAACCTGGATTACTCGTAAATCGACACAATACTTATAGCATGTGCAATGTCTGGTCTAGTGCAATGCATAGCATACATAAGACTCCCAATAACACTGGAATACTCTAGTTGAGAGATAGTACGTCCAGTGTTCTTTTCTAATTTAATACTAAGATCTAACGGAGTTGGTGCTGGTTTGTCATCGTAATGACCATACTTTTGTAGGAATTTCTCTATGTAATGAGATTGAGTTAGTAATAACTCCCCATCTTTCCTAACAATCTTAATTCCTAAAATTACATCAGCCTCTCCTAGATCTTTCATATCGAATTTAGAAGACAGAAACTTTTTAGTTTCATTCACATATGATATATTGGAACCAAATATTAGCATGTCATCAACGTATAAACATATTATAACAATACCATTGTTATCCGATTTGCTATAAATACATTTATCAGTATCATTTACAATGAATCCATATGACAATGCAACTTTATCAAATTTCTCATGCCATTGCATGGGAGCTTGCTTCAGGCCATAAAGAGATTTCACTAATTTGCAAACTTTCTTTTTAAGTGGTACTCTATTTAAAATATAACATGCAGATAACATAACATCACCCCATAGGTTATAAGGTAAATTAGAACTTATGAGCATGGCATTAACCATTTCTACTAAAGTTCTATTTTTCCTTTCAGCAACACCATTTTGTTGTGGTGTATATGGAGCAGTACATTAGTGAATTATACCTTGTTGTTTACAAAACAAGGTGAATTCATTTGAGAAATATTCACCACCACGATATGAATGTAATATTTTAATTTTAACTCCTAATTGTGTTTCGACCTCTGCTTTGTAAATTTTGAATTTATCAAAAGCCTCATCTTTAGTTTTCATTAAATACACATATGCATATCTAGTATAATCATCAATGAATGTTATATAGTATTGGTTACCACCATAGGTGATATGACTTTTTAAGTCACCCACATTACTATATACCAAATAAAGCAAACCAGTTTTCCTTTCTACGGATTTAAAGGATTTCCGGTGTATTTTTTCTTGAACACATATTTCACATTTAGAGATGGTATCTAAATCACAATCATAAATTAATCCTAATTTATTCATATTTCTAATGAAATTATAATTAACATGTCCTAATCTACCATGCCATAAATTAATAGAATCAATAATATAAACAGAAGATTTCTTTATTAGATTCAACTTAATCATGCTGTTACAAGAGTATCCCTATCCAATGAATTTACCATTCTTAGACAACACTAGCTTATCAGACTCATACACCATCTTGAATCCTCCTTTGTTAAGAAGGTATCCAGAGACCAAATTCTTGCACATATTAGGTACATAAAATACGTTGACTAATGTAAGAACTTTTTCAGAGGTGAGAGGAAGTTCTATAGTGCCTTTTCCCAGAACTTTGCTTGGAACCTTATTTGCTCCAGTAACTTCGTCGGCTTCTCCTTTATTTTCTTCGTAACTCTTGAAAAGATTACGGTCTTTGAAAATGTGAATGGTTGCTCCAGTATCGAACCACCAATCATTATCATTGTCACCAATGGAGTTCGCCTCTTTCACTACAGCCTACAAGCGAGTCTTCGACCATATTCACTTTTTGTTGTTTCTTCCGCAGACGGCAGTCTCGGGCATAGTGGCCGGGCTTGTTACAAAAATAACAAGCACCTTTCCTTTTGTTGTTGGTTTTGGAATGATTTTTCTTCTTAAACTGTGTCTCATTCTTTGTCTTTAATTTATCAGTAATTTCCACATTATTCGCCTTAGAATGGGACTCAGTTTGCGGATTATCATCTAGACCGTGTTTACGAGAGTCTTGTTCAATACGAAGATGACGCTGCAAACCATCTAAATTATAATCCGTTTCCGCATGTTTCATCTTTTTCTTATAATCATTCCAACTATGCGGAAGTCTAGAAATTATAACTCCAGCAACAAAAGATTCAGGGAGATCAATTCCAGCATCTTTAAGTTGATTCACCAATAGTAAAATTTCGCTTACTTGTCCAATTATGGACTTGTTGGTGACCATTTTTAAATCCATAAAATTAGAAATAAGAAACTTTTTATTACTTACCTCGGATATGCGGTACTTATTTTCCAGTGCAGTCCAGAGTGTCTTCGCTATTTCCAAGGTCCTATGAGCATTGTAGACTAGGGTAGATAGCGCATTCAGAATATGGCCTCTGCATAGGAATCGTCCTCTTTGCGCTTTGCACATTTAGCCTTTAGAGCATCATCATCATTATCAGTTTCCTCCGGGATTTCTTTCAAGTTATCTTCCAAAATGTAGAACAACTTGACGGTGACCAAGAAAAATTTCATCGTCTCTAGCCAACGAGTGAAATTGTCACCATCAAAATGCTCCAATCGAGTTAGATGCCGATTCATAACTTGCAGAGCGCTCAAACCTTCCATGGTTGAACACTATTGTCTGAAAATTTGTTGGAGAATTTTCGGTTCGATACGCATTTGATGGCGATAGCGATGAAGACAATGTTGTACTTCCGACTTTAAGGATCTATGGAATAGATTCTTTCAGACAATAGTTCAACCCACCAGGTACAAACGGGTTATCGAACTATCGACTTTCAGGATTCAATGAAGCCCTATAACAGCGTAATCGGATTCAAAGTTTGTACCACTTTGATCCGACCAAGAACACTTCAGAACAGTTTCTGATGATGCAATTTGTAGAAGATAAAATGAAGAGGAAGAAGAGAGCAATTCTGCAATGGTTTCTGATTTCGCAACACCTTGGAGGCGTCACAAAATAGAGCAATGACTGTAATGATTTCTGGGTGTCGCAGAACTGTTTGGAGAAGAAGAAGAGGATTGAAACTTGTTTTGCAACTATTCTGGGCGTTGCTATTTATATACGTGAGGAGATGTCCATTCGCGAAGTGTCACGGCCGTTAGCAACGGTTTGCAACTGTTACGAGCGGGTTTAAAAATCAAATGTCGCGTCTATTCATATTTGTAACGTTCAGAAAACGTTACAAATTTCCGCCATCATTCAAAATTCCAGTTCTGGGTCCTTAACGGGCTGAAATCTGGCCCATTACTGTTTCATATTTTGATCCAAAAATATTTTCAGATCCGAAACCGAAACCCGTACCCGTCCCCGTTCGGTTCGGTCGGATGGACGGACGGCAGCGGCGCGCGTGTGGTGTTGCATGACTTCTCTCCTCACAACAAAGCAAACATGTGGAAGCCCCAAGGCCCCAACATCCACTTGAGAGAGCTATACTTATACAAGAATATTGTATAAAACTCTAGAATGTGGGACTATAGTTCTTTCTTCTTCCTTCCTTTCTCTTCCAAACAAAAAACCCAAAGCCCAAATCTTTTGAAAATTTACAACACTATGAAATCCAACTACTAAGCCAGTAGCTAGTAGATAGTTGTTATAGTCGGTTGAGATACTTACAATGGTATGCCCTCTTTCTTTTTATCCGAATTTACCACTACGTTAATTTTTTCAACCACTTAGCAAAACCCTTTGCATTTGTTGATAAAAATAATAATTTAAAGGGGAAATGAAACAAAGTTATTGAAATTATAAAGTTTAATAATTAAATGCATAAATTTTCTAAATTGATCTTCACAAATATCATCGTGCTCTTCATTTTGCTGGCATATACAATTCTCAGTAACCATTTAAAATATGAAAATCTCATAATATAAAAGCAATACAGGTGGGTCACATGAAACTCCATGCAATAAAGGTTCTAAAAGTATTTCCAACATTTTAAAAACATAAAAATAAAAATACTGCCAACATTAAAAAAAGACAAATTGTGCATAATTTTTTGCTTTTTATTTGTCCGTAGAGTAGTTTGCAACTTCTCCAAAAATCTACTTCTGTTAAAAAAAACATAGTTATACATTAGTGATCAAAATATAAATATTAGAAACCATAGCAAATATTAGGACTTAGGAACATAGTTATACAATAAAGTCATCCTAATTGCAATTGCAAGCTTGTAAAAGCTTGCACAGTTGAAGTTTACACAACGGCAACATGCAAGCTTGCAGTTCAAATTATAAAACTATTGTAAAATTATTGCAAATGTGCATATGTAAGCTTTAACTTATAAACTATTTCTTGCATTCAAAAGCAATCAATATGGGAATAAATTTTCACTTTAAAATTTTCACCATAGAATGTTCACAGTAAAATTTCCACTTTAAGATTATTTTCAATTCGAACCGCTCGTATGAAAAAGTTTATTCCTCCTATTATTTTCAACGGTAATAATCAAGATAGCTCACTTTAAAAGTATTATTATTTTGAACATGGTTCATTAATTTCAGCAAATGTCGATCCCGAGGATAGAACTCAGTAACATTTAATCTTGTAGCTTAAATTACCAACCAATTGAGTCAAACCTATTGAAACGGTAATAATCAAGATAGTTGAAACAACACATATGAAAAAGGAGAAATTATACCTTCTATTATAGGACGAGAAGAGTTGCGATGCATAAGTAGCTTCCCGATGATCAAAAGGTGGAGGTTCAGTGCTATGATCAAATGGTAATAATTGAGAGGATTACCGAGCGGGGATGCTTAGAAAGTGGAAACCCTAATTCGATTTTGGAGAAAAAAGAATAGCGACGTGTGGCTCAGTGTAATGATCTCTGTAGGCATATGAACAAAGAATGGTTGCTAATTGTAGTGAGACACCGATCTTCACAAATATTATTGTTCACATGACCTTTATAGGCACTTATACAGTCAATAGCAACTTTTTATAACAAATCCAGTTAAAATAATAGATACTTGATTTTCGACTTAGTACCACATCACAAAAAAGTCATTCGTTAAATGCGAAACTAAATATAAAGAAGGAATTAGGATGATGGGACAAATATGATCCTTCAGGCAGCAAACAGGAGGTGATGAATGGTAACAGCTCATAAAAGTTGTGTGAGAGGGGTGTCCGCCTAAAGCCCATTACGACACCCTGGTCACCCTCCATCTTTACCTATCTGATCCCAAAATTTTAAATCTTCAATTTCAAATGTTTTAGTATTTTTCAGGTTTTACTTGGCTTGGTTAGAAATTGATACCTGAATTCGGGAAGAAGCCATCAGAGAAGCATCGACGAGGAAGCACCGAAGCCCTAATCCTATGTTAAAGTCACGACTTGCAGAAAAAGGATGTTGGTGGTTCGGTGATTAAGGAAGGCCAAACCAGAAGTTTGGTCCAGTGGAGGTGATTGACTTCGGTGAAGTAGTTCGTTCGGTGATGAGGAAGCCGTGATTTGTGGCTCGGCGTTGACGCTATGAAGGCCGAGCGAGTAATTTTGTTCGGTGAATTTGGAGTAGCTAATCTCGTTCGGAGAAGAAGAAAGTTGTCTCGTCCAGTGGAGTTCGTTCGGAAGAGTAGTTTCGTTTGGTAGAAAAGCTTCGTTCGGTATTGTGAAAAGTGAAGATGAAGACCGAACTAAATTTTTCGTTCGATGATTTTGTGATGCCGAACAAAAAATCTCTTTCAGTATTTGGGCATGCTGATCCATAATTTTGGTTCATAAAACAAATGCCGAATGAGATGTGTTGTGAGCTAAGCTGGTCCAGATATGGAGTACTAATTGTCAAACCAAATCTTGCCAAACCAGGTAGATGAAAACCAGATGCCTGAGCTGCTATATAGCAACTATCCCTCCTCACTTCTTCACTTTATAAATAATGGAGCTTCTGAACAACAATTGCTGTCATCTTAGAGAGCTGAAACATTGCAGAATTTTGTTTGTATTGTAAGTTCTTCTTATGTATAGCCTAAAAAGTGAATCAATCTTGTAACTCTAATCTTTCAGTGGTTAATAAAATCTCCTCTCCTCAAGTGGACGTACACTGCCTTGTGGTAGTGGAACCACTATAAATACTGGTGTTATTTATTTTTCTGCATTGCATTGATCTGTGACTGTCTGTTTTGGTGTTTATCTACGTTTGTATCGTCTCATTACAATCACGATCCAGTTGTTTTCCACTGAGTTCGATTTTTTATTCCCATAGACTGATCATCTGAAGGGATTTACCCCAACAGTCTGGTATCAGAGCTGCAAGGTTGATTGAGGAGTGCTAGACACTATGTCAGGAGATGAAGAGACTCCAGTTGTTACAAGATCCTATACTGGAGGGATGTATATCGTGTCAGAATCACATTTTGCAATTGAGAAATGGAATGGGGATAAAGACTTCGAGAAGTGGCAATGGAGGATGAAGGTTTTTCTAATGAGGAATGAAGTCCATCCAGTAGTGTTTTCCCCTGAGGAGTTGACGGTTGACATATCAGTCGTGGAAAGGAAGGAGATAGAAAAATTGGAGTTTACTACTTTACAACTAGCTATAGGAGAGAATGTTAGCTTAGAGATTAGCAGTGATACCACTGCTATGGGCATTTGGACCAAGCTAGAAAATCTCTACTTGAAGAAGTCTCTGATAACCGTTTGATATTACTGAAGACATTTTTTTACCATGCGGATGAGAGAGAGTACTTCAGTGAATGAACATCTTAGTTTTTTTGATGATCTCATGATGAAGATGAAGACTGTTGACTTGAAGATGGATGAGGAGCAAATGGCAATGATTCTTTATGTTCTCTTCCGAAGAGGTTTCGATAATAGTCTTATCTTCGCTAGAGACACATTAACAGTGCAAGATGTGAAGTCAGGCCTTTTATCTGAGGGCTTGAGAGATCAGATGAAAGAAATAAGTGATGGAAGTAGATGTGGAAGCAGTAGTCATGGCATGTTTGTTGAAAGAGGTAGAGAAGACAAGAAGAATTGACACTCTATGGAATTTTGTCTGTATTATAAATTCTTCTTATGTATAGCCTCCAAAAGTGAATTAATCTTGTAACCCTAATCTTTTAATGATTAATAAATCTCCTCTCCCCAAGTGGACGACACTGCCTCGCGGTAGTGGAACTATGATAAATACTTGTGTTATTTATTTTTCTACATTGCATTGATCTGTGACTGTCTGTTCTGATGTTTGTATCGTCTGACTACAATCACGATCTAGTTGTTTTCCGCTGCGTTGGGTTTTTTATTCTCTTAGACTGATCATCTGAAGGGATTTTCCTCAACAGTCTTTACCATGTCAAGAATTATGCTAACGTTGTCTTGGAGGCATTTGAATAAGTTGATGACTGAAATAAGTTGTGTTCTATCTTGATGTGCAATCTTATTTATGCTTTATCCTTAACTATCCGCTTTGCCAGTTGATTTAGACATATATTTTTGTTTCATGGCTGTTGTTCAGTTTAAATTTCAAGTTCTTAGTATTTCGCATTCAGAGGTAATTTTTACTGCCTTTTTATTGAGATAAAGTTACCCCATCACAGTCACATTCTTTGAATAATTTGATGGTTTTTATAAGGATGGAAATCAGTCACAGTTACATGTATTTACTTTCAAGTTTCAAGCTTCATTATCCTTTTTAGTATTTAGTTGGCTATCTTGTTAGATGTAAGCTCTAAACTTCTTGAAGAAGATAATTAATATATATATATATATTCTATGTAATCTTTATTTTTATTCTTTATTTCATTTTTATAAATAATTACTATATATATGTTTACCGAGATGGAATGCAACCTTTTATTAAAACTACTTTACTTCTCCCCATATGCTTAAGCTAATTTCATTCGACAATGCTTATACCTCTAATCATTTATTTGCCTCTTTAAAAAATTCCATCATAGTAGATCACAAAGTTAATATTCTTCCTCTAGAGTATGGTTCTATGCCTATAATTATTTGCACTTCGGAAAACAGGCAAGCCAAGGTTTGTATTTCTTTTATAATTTTTGCCTACATGCACACATTATTGCTTGCTAATTAGAAATGAATAATGATTCCTATTAAAATTACATAACCAAGTAAACTTTGATGAACTGTGCTTGATTTTTAGGAATTTTAATGTTGTATTGACAAAAAAAGTTGAATCTATACACTACTTAATCTATATCTTCACATCTTATGAACTCTAAATAATAGGAATTTACAGCAAAACAAAGAGTTGGGATACTTTAATGAGTTTTCTGATCGAAATTAGGAGTCTGCAGCAACATGATGTTATCTTTGGTGATTTAACCTCTTAATGAATGATGGTGAATAAAGAATAAATCATTTAAAATGGTGATTACCATAAATTGCTAAAATTAGCTTGCCAACATTCATATCAAAGTTGGATAGCTTGCAGCATGATGTTGAAATAAAATTATATACATATACAAGTCTTATTGCACATTGAAATAAAATTTTATACATATTGAAATAAAATTATATACATATACATATCAAAGTTGGATAGCTTGCCAAGTAATCTCTTGCAATTCCGTGAAACAACTCTCAATTTTTTTTGAAAGTACTGAAACAATCAGTCTGCTAGTTAAGGAAGAATTTGCAAATTAATAAAACCAGATGGACGAATTTGCCATCTTCAAAGGAAAACCTAATTCACCTTTTGGAGCTTCTACTCTCATATAAAGTTATTGTTTCGATAATTCCTTAATATTTTGTTCATTCCAAAAAAATATTTTCTTTATGCGTCGATTAAAAAAATAATTTTTTTTGGAGAGAGGTCATTTCACCAATCGAGTCATAGGCATCTACCATATTTGTACCTAACAATTATCTACAAAGTATTGATGAAACACTATTCAATAGAGAATTTATCTACTAAGTCATTAGAGGTTAGTATCATGGTTAACAGCAATCAACTGAAAGTCAAAATCTCTGGGCAGAGTGGTACGGTTAAAAATAAATGCTATTGTTGAACCAACTACTTTTTTTATAAATTAATTGTTACTACCGATATTGATCCCAAAGACATGAGGGCATGTGGATTACAAGAGTGCCGAGATCAAAGAATCTTGCAGCCAAAGGAGATCATCAATGCGATATGGAATATTGAATGCCATCATCATTTATGACATCAATGTCGCACACCATTAATGCCAACTTTCTTCAACAAGGGTCATTAGATGATGTCACATCCATGAAAAAGAGGTTATCGAATAGTAGAGCATCTCGCATCAGTAAATAATAACAAAAGTATGGGAATGGCATGTCCTTAAAGTCAATGTCGAAGCCCCACAATGACCCCTTGTATCACCAATGCCTCTCTCCACCAATAAAGCCAAATGAATGATGTCGCATCTCGTATGTCACCAGTGGACAACATCGAATGAAGCCAATATTGTATTGCACCTAAGCTAGAATTGATGTCATGCACCATTGGTATCATGTATCCCCCGGGCAGTGAAATCGAATGATATCATACCGTAAGTCATCGGTGTTATAACGACATGATGTATCATCATGTCGCACCTCATTGATGCCACATTCTATCAATGTCTCACTTCACCCGTGAAGATAGAATGGATGTCGCATCTAGTTGATATCACCTCAAGTTGATGCCACGTCTCTTCAATGCCACCTTCTTCTGATGTTACAGTTCAAGTAATGTCGTTCCTCTCTGATGCCGCTCATCGCCACATCTCTTATTAATGCTGACACTTAGTAATGTTGCCCTTCAGGCAATGTCGTATCTCATCATTGTCGCCTATTATCAATACCGCATATTATCAACGTTCGCACCTTAAAGATGCCATAGCTCACCAATATACAAAGGGATGCTGTAGATTATCAAAACAAAACATAAAGCTAGACACCATAGAAATGAATATTGATGCCGAAGATCATCTGAATGAAATATAGCACCATGCCCTATCAAAATAGTTAATGCCAAAGGTCAAGCATGCTGCATGGACAAGTGGAAATCATGCCACACCTCTCAATCCCTATAAGTACGGACCTACGGGTACAAAGAAAAGGGCAAATCACTCTTTTCTGACTTCTTGCATTTTAAACTTTATAAACCTAAATCAATTTAGGGATTTTGATGCCAATTCTACTTTTGGACCAATCGTACATAATTCCTTGTATGTTCAGCCATTGCATAGCATATGAATAAAGATATTCTGATTGATGGTCTGTTTCGAGCTCCAAAGCACTTTGATTTTTAATCATAACTTGCTTCGAATTCTTAAACATTCATAGTCTCAATTTCTGTTTGCATGAGATTGTTCTACATTGATCGATGGCTTCGACATGAGCTTGAGCATAGCTTCGACATAAACAATTTATGACTTCATTATAGACTTGAACGTACTAAACCTATTTACCTAAGTCCCTTCTCAACCTAGTGCCATTTTTGCCAACATTCGTTGAGGTCTATAAGAGTTAATCAAGCCTTCTCTCAACCAAATTCCCTTTTGTTTATATTTTTGGGTGTTAGCGAAGCAATTCGTTAACATTTTGACGCTAGAAGGAGGGCTCGAACCTTTGACTCCGCTTGACCCATAACTGGAACTACCTTAACCAGCATACATAAGGTTTAAAGGATTTATACCTAGCAAACATATCCCATTCCAAATCCTATCCAAGCTCATTTAGACAATGGTTGTTTCTGAACAAGGATCCTCCGAACCTCGAATGTTTAGGCCAACCAACCAAATTACGAGTGATCCTCGGCTTCATAAAGAAACAAGTATTAAGATTCGTAGCATTATAAATAATGAAAGATAAGAGGAGACAAGTGGCTCCTTATAATCCAAAAAATGGTATCAGAATCCATTCCATATAAAGCCGACACCAATCTTTTGCCCCAGGAAGGAAATAAAAAAGAGATAGCACCTTCATAAAAATGAGAAAGGAAATCCAACTCAAAGCTAAGGGAACTATCTTGAAAAGGAAATATATAGAGATATCGATCGGTTTACTAGAAAGTGGAGGAATGTGCTTGATCAATCTTACAAGACAGATGAAGAATAAAACTCACTAAAAAGAAAATTGACAATTGAAGATGAGGAGCCTGTTATAAGCAACAAAAGGTTTAAATGCCAATTAAGAGGATCTTCTCTAAAATATCACGGCTTTCAAAGAATTACTCTCTTATCACTTCTTATGAAAATATCTACCTCTTAACCAAAGACAAGCTCAACTACTGGACCTCACAGAAGAAGCAACCAAAGAATGAGAGAAATCTTGGAGGATTATATTGTCATTATCATCGTTCTAATGGGCACGACACGAATCAATGTCGAAGTTGGAAGGGATGATAAATAATCTCCTAAGACAAGGAAAGCTTGAAGAGTTTGTAAAGTGACATTGAAATTGACAATAAAGAAAAATTTCTCAAGTATATCTACTAGATCAATCATAAAAAAGAGCAAGTCCCCTAAAATAAAGAAATAAGCCTTTGGTATCAGGCCAAAGCACCAAACCAGCCTTCAGCACCACCTGTAAGGCCTGAATGAAGCGTCTCCTAGAGGGAGGATGAAGTAAGCCTTTGACTTCTGGCCAAATCACCAAACTAGCCTTCAGTATCGCCTATATGGTCTGACTGAAGCACCTCCTAGTGGGAGGTCGGGCAAGACTTTGATTCGGCTTAAGATAGTAACCCAAATGCATCGAAGAAAATACGTAAATCATCACATAAGATGGTGATAAAGCAATTCTAACTCTGTCCGGAAGAAGGATTGAGGCTATCCTTTAGAGGAAGAGTAATCAAATTCAAATCTAACTCAATCCAAAAGAGAAATTGAGGCTGTTACTACAATAACTTTCACCGAAGGAGATCAAAGTGGCATGACGTCGCAAGTCACTGATGTGGTCGAGGAGACTGCTAGTACTATAAATCTTTTCAAAGGAGTTCAACGTGCTATGACTCAGAATTAATTTTGTCGAAGGCATATAACTAGCGAAGCACCTTTATACCAATATCGAAGAGGCCAAGTACAAACTACTTCACCGGTTGTTGGAGAGTGTCAAAGTGGCCATAGCTTGCTCTATTGAAGTTAGACCATGCCTACATCGCACTGCACCAGCTCTTCAAAGGTGTTTATACACAATAACACCAAAGATTACCCTGCGAAGACTTTAAAAATGCTCAAAAAGTCGTGCCTCACTTCGTTGATAATCACTCCACAATTTATCAACATATAAGCAACACCGTTTTTGATAAGCTCTCCGAAAGTATTACGTATGGAAGGCATTAAGGGAATATAAGGCTGTATTGTTCTCCGTCGAACACTACACTTACATGAACCAAACATCAAAGACATTACACAAGTCTGCATCAACGATGTCGAACGTCATTGATATCCATGAAGGCCATCAAAGTCAACCTCGCTAAATGTATATTATCAAAGAGGCCAACACAACCAACACTGTCGAAGTCATGCATATTGAAGTTAAACTTGTCGGAGACCTAACAACGAGGAAGTTAACGCTCCACATTGATGAAGCGGACCCTGCCGCAGACAATAGAAGCAGAGTGGTGGCTATCTACCTCTATAAATATGACCATAGGGGTACCATTTTGGAGATGAATTTTTCTCTTCTCTCATTTCTTTCATTGTAAACCCTAAATCGATTTGGGATTTTTAGAGCATATTGTAATTCATGAACATTGTACACATAAGATCTTGAATATTAAACAAGGACATAGCATAACATATATGTAATTGATTTGAACTTGTGAATTGAATATACTTATGACCTCGCACATTGCATATTTTAATTATTGCGACTTCGTGATTAGCATAGCATAATTGACTTCGACCTAGTGACTTCGAACATAATCAAGTCTTGCATATACTACTTCGAATTGCCCATATGACTTCAACTATGACCATAACATCAAGGATACTATGAAGGTTCTTATCGACTTAATGACTTCGTCAAGCCTCGACAAGGCTTCTTTTGAGCAACCCAATTTCCAAGCACTTTCGAGGTTAGCAATTTTATTTTCTAACATCTTGGCGCTAGAAGGAGGGCTCGAACCTCTGACTTCGTTGAAACCCTAAGTGGAACCACTTCAACCTACATTAAACTATCCTAGCTTGCATATTAGGGTATAAGAACATTCCTATCCAGGCATATACTAATCCAAAAATAACCAATCTCAATCTTTAATACCATGCTGCTTAATAATGTTAAGAAGTTTGAGCAGGTATCTTCTAAGCCTTGAATAATTAGGCCCACTTATCAAGTTGTTGATGATCCATGATTTCATGAAGAACAATTACTTAGACCGAAGGTCTTGCAGATTATAAATGAAAAGAAGGAGGCTCCCCTTTATAATCTGGATAAGTGGAGCATAAATCCCTTTCATGTGGGCCCTATACCAATTTTTTCCTTGGGAAGAGATGCCCTAAGAAAAGATAATTTATTCCTACAAATAAGGAGAACTATCCAATCTCAAGCTAAGGGGACTATATTCGAGAAAGAGATAACAAATGACTTCAATATATTTGCTCAAAAATGGCATAGAATCATAAATCATTCATTAGCCTCTAATTAACTTCAAAAGACATTAAAAAGAAAACTAGCTATGGAGGATGAGATATCAAGTAGCAAAAGAGCCAAGCAACAGTCAAGAAGGTTAGCATTCAAATCCCAACTTCCAAAAGATTGCACTTTTACCACTTCTCTTGAAAACATTTACTTCTTGACTAAGTATAAGCTTGATTATTAGCCTTTGCAAAAAAGAAGGCCCAAGTTCAAAAGACCTCTAGGAAGCTTGTATATTCACTATCACCTTACAAGCGGGCATGAAACCAATCGGTGCAAAAGCCTAGAAGGAGTGATCATCAATTTTCTAAGGCAAGGCAAGCATAATGATTTGTAAAAAGATGCGACTTTGTAAAAAGATATTAGACAAGTTCAATAATAAAAGAAGTTCTTCAAATAAGTACTTCTACATGGTTGAGGAGTAAAATTCTCATAATATATTGGAAAGCCTAAATCACTACTTAAGATGGTAGTAAGGGGCTAAAGCATTTGTCTCCAACTAACATGTGCCTAAACAAGGCGCCCCTAGAGGGAGGATGGAGTATGCCTTTGGTCTGATTTGAAAGGGCCTGGCCAAAGCACAGACTAAGCCTTCGGTCTCACCTACATGGCCTGACCAGAGCATAAGCCCTTAACACCATCATCAAAGGCCTGGTTAAGGCATCTCCTAATGGGAGGCTAGAGTAATCCTTTAGTTTCGTCCGAAAGGGTCCATCCAAAGTCTCTACAAGCCTTCAACCCCTACTTACGCAGCTTGGTTGGAGCGCCTCCTAGAGGGAGGACAAAGTAAGCCTTTAGTTTCATCATTAAAGGCCTCACTAAAGCATCAAATAAGCCTTCAGTGTCTACCATCAAAGGCCTCACTGAAGTGCCACTTAAAGGGAGGTCAGGTAAGTCGTTGGTCTTGCTTAAGATAGTTAACCAAACACATCAGACAACAAACCTAAACCTTCACCTAAGACGGTGATAAAGGGTTTGAGCCAAAGTAGTACTCCCAAATCAATCAAAATTAGAGCCAACTAGTGCTCTTGAAATCTATTGAAATTTGAGCTAAGGAAGTGCTCCTGAATCAATTGAAATCACAGCCAAGTAGAGCTCTCAAGTCTAACAAAGTTTGAACCAAGTAGTACTCTCAACCAATCAGTCTTCTAGAGAAAGATCTGACGAAATCCTAGCCAAGTAGCACTTTAAATCTATTTAACCTCCAAAAAGAAAAAATCTTCAAATATTGCATTGCCAGTATAAATTTTCAATCTTCTGCTATTACCTGATATAGATTTCCGGTCTTCTATTATCCTATATACAGATTTCTATCTTCTCTTATTCCAATTGCGGATTTCTGACCTTCCCGATGGGGATTTCTGATATTCTATATTATTACCGGATTAAAATCATTTAAATGAGAATCTCTGTTATTAAACATCTGCGTTGAGTTATAAAAGGCTCAATCAGCAGCAATCTCAATTTTACAAACAAGCAGAAAGTAAGCTCAAAAACTCAAAGTGTGGAAAAGTGAATGCTGAGCATCATGCAGTCTCAATTCAAAATCAAAATTTGGTTCTTGGTTGCATATCTGAGGTAATATTCATTTAATTACAATTTTTTTATAATTTGATATACTATTTGCACGGTCGCAGGCACAAAAGACAGATAAGAGAAACAAAAAATCTAATTAAGGACGACTCATATTACAGTCCAAGATTCTATGCTGATTTATTTAAACCCTTGGCAATTAAAGGATCAGAGATGTGATGAATGGACACATCCACACGTTCCTTGAGTTTCTTTTCCCTTTTATCAATGGTGCCTACATTATCAATCAAGTTGATTTGCTCTTTCAGGATGGGACAAAGAGTCTTATTAGCTCCTTGCAAAGTTCGAATCATACCAGTCGACTTTTTGATTTCTTAATTAAGATCATACTTCTCGCGTTCGACTTTTTGAACCTTATTTTCATATTCACTGATGCGTTGGGGTATCTTTTCCTCCCACTTCTTGTTGAAATACTGCATCATTTCGAATTTGACTTGATTATCCCGCTTAGAGATCGCTGCGTTACTCAAACCTGGAGGAGGTTTTAGCAAAGTAGAAAACTCATGATTAATCGAGGATGTGGATCTTGTTCTCCATCTCGGAGTAGGAGAGGGAAAGCTAGAATCTCCCCCACTTACAATAAGCTCCAAAGATTGACACGATAATTGGCTTTTTGTTAGCTCTAATTCAAGATCACTTATTTGCTAATGAAGCTTAGCTATCTCAATGTCAGTTTCGACAAAGAAGTTAGATCCATGAGCTGTGTCCTTTCTCTTTTTCAGCAACTGAAGCTCGTTCTTTATTTCTTTAAGTTTTGCCTACATGGGAGCGGTCATTTATTTGTAAGCATTCAAAGCTGATTCTAATAGGAAATAGTTCATATGCCACTCTCGTGCCTCAGGGCTATTTGGGAATCGTGAAGCCGAGCCATCTCGAGACGATCGTTTCTCCTCCATATATGCAAACATCTAATCATTAAATTTTCACAAGGCGTCTAAGGAATTAGATTGTCGCACTAACTGAGCATCCTATTAAAAATAAAGAAAACAAAAATCAATACAGGAAGGACAAACTCTTCCATTAATAACAAACAAAGTTTACAAATAATAATAAAAGTCAACGTTACATTGAATTCCATTTCAAAAACATTAATGTTCAAAGTTTTGAAACCGCGGCCTAAGCCTTTTTGGATGACCTGGCAAATAAAGTAAATATAGAATCAAAAGAAGCTTTGATTCAATCTGGAGTATAAATTTTCAGAAAACGATGATAATCTCATTCCCCAACTGGAGGGCTATCACGGCCACATATTAATTTTATGTGGTAGGATCGGATTTCACTAAGTAATTTCTCCTTCTCATTACCTAAAATATTAAAGCAGAAACGGGAAAACCGCGAGTAAATTTCGTATAAATCTTTGAGGAAAAAGTTTCTTTCCAATTGTGATGTTTTGAGACTTGATTATTTCTCTTTAAAATCCTTCCTCGACTTAACAAATTTACTTAAGAGATCCTTAGGGACCGGACTGCATGAGAAGTCTTTGATCTGTGCAACATTGAAAACCAAAATAATGAAATACATAACGTCATAATGTGATATTCTAGAATTTTCAAGCATAACGTCATAATGGTATTTTGATTTTGACTTCCTCTTTGTGATATTCTAGAATTTCAAACCCAATTTAAATGTGATAATCATTTTAATAAATTAACTTAAATTAATAAATTTGTTATTTTAAACAATAGTAATAAATGGATTGTAAATATATATTGATTTTAAATGGATTTGTTAAAATTGTATACATATGAAATTTGATTTCTAAATTGAATTTGGATTTTTTATTTGAATTTGAATTATTAAACTGAAATTTCAAAATAGTGTTATTTATATTTTAAATTATACTTTGATTTTAAAAGTGTATTTCTATGATTTTATTTAGAATATAAAATTTGATTTATATTCATTTCTTTTAAGAAGAAATGATTTATATAAATTAAAAATGTATTTTAAATTTAGAAAATTAATTAATAAAAACATTTTAAAATCCATTTTTGCATGAAGATTTCATTTGTTAAAATTTAAAGCACTCTAATAACATGTGTTAAGAGGATAACATAGTGTAATGACAAGTGTCATAATTTTTAAATTATTTTCTTTAATTTTTATAAAACAAATTTTTTTCTATAAAAGGCTATTTCATCTTCTTCATCTAAATTTTTATCATTCTCATTTTCTAAGGCAAGAAAAATCATACCTCCATTAACAAATCTGAAATTGATCAATCTTCACTCTTCAACCAAAAATTTTAAAACAAGAATTCCAGTCTCATTTCAAAGCTTCAAATCTGCAAAAAACCAGAATACAAAAAAAATTCTACAAAAATCAAGTTCCTTTAAAAATCAAGTATAAGCAAATCCAAGCTCTCCTCAGTTCAGATCCTAAGTGCGGATTGAATTAAAGTTGAAAGCAACATCATCAAGCAATTACAAGTAAAAATCTACAGTCATTCTTTTTCCCAGATTTCCAAATTTTGGTCTCTTCTTAAAATAAAATCAGGTGAGTAAATTTTTAATCAGAAAATTTAAGTAAAGTTGTGCATGTGAATTTCTGTAATGTTGTATGTCTTACATGTAAATATATAGATGAAATCTTTGTGTTTATTTTGTTTTAAAATATGTATGTTTAAAACTGCCTGATGCTTCTCTGTATTTTTAAGTTACAGAGTAAATTTAAACACAAAGTTCACAATTTCCATTTCAAATCACTATTAAGCTTGAATCTTCAAATGCAGTTTGTTATTTAAGCATGAATTAAGGTTTAAAAATTTATTCAAATAGAAATTGTTTGAAAATCTTCTTAAACTAAGAAGATACAGTAAGAAAATTAATATCATGATAAAATCATGTATTGTATTTTGTTGAATCAATTTTATTTCTTAAATCTACTGTGGAAAACATGATTTTTAAAATAAAATTTTTTATTTTTAGTTTGGTTTTGAGGCAGTATTTTATTGATGACCAGAAATTTGTCTCTGGGCAAAATCTGGCGACTGGGTAGGTTCCAGAGGTTGAGCTTGGGGTCGTAGTTGTAATGGTGATGGGTGAAACTGAGAAAAATCATGGAAGTGGAAATAAATCATCAGGGAATTGGAATTTGGGGGTAGTAGGGTTTAGCTTAGTGTTTTGGTTGGGTTCGAAAATTTCGTGACAGGGAAATTTTGAGTGGATCGAGTTGCGAACGATTTTGGGAGCAGAAGTGTGGAGGCCTTGCAGTGATGTGGCCGTGATTTCGAGGCGATCGATGGTCGGCATCGTGTGATTGATGGGATTTTCAGGCGAGGTGTTGTTCAGATGATGGGTTCGAGCTTCTTTTTTTGATTTAGCTCGCGTAATGGATGGTCGAAGGCCGGAGATGTGTTAGTGGACGAGGAAGGGTTTGCGCGCGGTGTCGCTGGTGGTGGCGGCGGTGTTGGTGCGACGTGCACGTGCACCGTGTCGGTGTTGTGTCAGTGGAGGTTTAGTGTTGTGCGACTCGAAGCGATGATCAAGTAGAAGAGGGGATCAGCTCGCGTTTGGCTTGGGGTAGCGCTGTTGATTGGTGCGTGCTTGGTTCGTGTATGTATTGCTTCTTCCAGATTTCTGTGTAATTTAAGTTTACTTTGCTGAAAGAAAAGAGAAAGGAAGAAGGGGTTGAACTCAAATTTGCTCGAGTTTGGTCGGGTTGAACCCAAAGCTAGTGTCGTTTTAAAAAGTTTTCAAACTTGTTTTGAGTTTTAAAATTTTAAAATTTTATTTAAACAAATTGGAAATATTTAAATATGTAATAACTTTAAGTAATTAATGAAATTTTTTTGTTTTGAAAATTAATTAAGTTTTATGGTTAAGATTACTTTAATTAATAAAGTAATTAAAGTTAAATTAATTAATAATTTTAGATTAATTAATTTATTAAGGTTTAATTAATTAATTATGGATTAATTAATTGATAATTAAGAATAAAATTAAATTATAATTAATAGATAATTAATTAACTAATTAAAGATAAATTAATAAGTGATTAGTGATTAATTAATTAAGTGATTAGTGATTAATTAATCAGTGATTAAGAATTAATTAATTAAATGATTAGGGTTAATTAATAAAGTAATTAAACATTAATTAATTTATAATTAATAGTTAATAAATTTATGATTAAGAATTAATTAAATAAATAATTAAGGTTAATTAATTTGTAATTAATTAAGTAATTAAGATGAATTAATTTATAATTTGTAATTAATTAAGCAATTAATTAAGATTAATTAATTGTAAATTAAGGGTTAATTGGCAATCAATTAAGGAATGATTAATTTTTAATTAAGATTTAATAATGAATAATTAGAGTAATTAATTAATAATTAAAGGATTATTAATGAATTAAAAATTAATTAATTGATAATGAGGATAATTAAGAAGTGATTAATTAATTAGATAATCGTGATTAATTAATTATTGATTGGTTAAGCAAGGTAAAGTGATTAATTCTCAAGTAATTAATTTAATTTGAATTAATTAAATTAATTATAATATGAATTAGAGATATGCTTGCTTATGGATGATTGTTTTGAATTGAATATCTGGATTTGGTTGATATATGTTGGATGATAGTCTGAGATATTCTGTGATGAGATATTGTATATATCTGTGATAGATGTTTGTCATTATCTGTGGATAATATTGTGTGTATTCAATGTTTAAAATTGAATTGAATTGTTTAAATCTTTAAACAACTTGGTCTTTAAGACACGTTTGGATTTCGATGAGACCGGGATCGGGAATCAAATTTGATTTTTCGAAAACCACATCGATCCAAGTTAAATGTTAGGTCGTGACATCTCAAGTGAAGACCGAGATGGAGTTTTAGAGTGCAAGGGTTATTGTCGTTAACTCTGAGGGTGATTCCAAAATGAGTGTAACGAAAGAATGCCTTCGGTTTCGTTCGAACCCAGAACGAACTTGTATGGATTGAATGCTTTCAGCACATCGTCGGGTGGTCGATGAGCATTCTAAGAAAATGTGTCCTATAAAGGTAATCGTAGCCTCAAGCCTCGTCAACCGAAAATGGCTAAAACAGGGGAGGTGCAGCAAGGCTAAGTGGGTCATGCCCAAGTAGGACGAGATTTTCCCCTGTCTAGAAGTCCCTTATTATTTCGGATGTGTGGGCGGTTGTTGGCCACAACTACGGGGTTGTCTTGTTCGAGACTGTCCAGTAAGGGATGGTTCCGGCCTTGTGTTGCTGGGGATCGGGAGTGGTCCTCGGTACGGTGATCTAGGCCCCGTACTGTGACGGGCGATACCCCAGTAGTCCTGCCATTGATGGAAACCCATTTTCCCTACGAGACCCTACGGTTTTGATTGTATTACCCACTTTTGTGGCTAGTAGCTGGCATTCAATAGATGTAACAATTTCGGCTATTTTCTATTTACTTGAAAACCCTAAACCCTATTATAATATCACTGGATTTCCTGTCAAATGCTTTGGTTAGCGTAAGGTTAAAACTTACCCGTGCTTATTTGTGGGGAGTCTTACGTGATACCTTTTGTTTTCAAACGATTTTAAAGTTAAACAACTTTAACTTGTTTACTCACGCCAGACCCATGTCTGACCTGGAGTTTATTTTGTTTTTCATAAACTCTTGGGTACTCAAATTTTTATGAGTGGCCAAGTGATCAGGTTGGGATTGGCAAATGTTTTGGAAGCTGGAGTCCAGACGTAACTATCTATCTCTATCCGCTGTAGTGACTTTGATGTTGTGTTTTTGGGTTGTACGGATTGGCAAACACTTATAAATGTCAGATGTAATGGAGTCATATTATTTTGTGTACTCTGATATGTAAAACTATGTAATGGATATGTGTAATATTATATTTTGTTCCATTTCCGCTGTGAGATTCTGATGATTGTTGTTCTTTTCTTTCCATCTTTTCTATTTCTATCTCTTTCTTTTCTTATTGATGATACGTCTTTCTGGGTATTGAAAGATAGGTCGTCACAGTTGGTATCAGAGCATAGGTTGAGAAACACCTAGGCTTTGGAGTAGTATCTATCTTGAGAGTGCGTATTTGTAATTTTCTTATATAACTATATCCCTATCTAAATTGGTTGGGTTACCTATTCAGGTAGCTAGAATGAGTTCAAGAGGCAGAAGGGGAAGGGTTGTCGGAAGTAAATCAACCAGTAATAGGAGAGAACAGACTGATAATGAGGCTGTTAATCCAGTACCGTCTCCAGTCAGTTTTGCTGCGTTTTGCAAGGACTTCGTTAATCTTGGAGGAAGACCATTTCAAGGGTCAGAAACTATAATAGAGGTCCAAGCATGGCTTCGCTCGTTCGAGAAAATCTTTAAGAGCATGAAATTATCGGCTGAGCGGAAGAGGGTTATGGCTTCATGGCAATTACAAGGTGGTGCTGCAGCCTGGTGGGATGTAGTGACAGCGAATATCTCGGAGGACGGTATGTCTTGGAAAGAGTTCAAGGAGTTTTTTTGAGGAGAAGTTCATGCCTACAGCAAGGAGAACTCATCTTTATCAGGATTTTCTGAATCTAAAACAAGGAAACATGACTATAGCTGAGAACGAGACTAAATTCAACGAGTTATCTTGCTATGGTCCAGGACTTATAGACACTCCTCTTAAAAAGAACGAGATGTTTGTACATGGATTGAGACTGGAGTTTCATAAAACAATGACAGCACACTTGAAAGGGTCTTTTGTGGAGCTAATTGATATGGCGTTAAGATATGAGGACTTGATGAATAAGAAGTCAGTGGCGCGAGTAGCTGCATCAGGAGGAAATTCTTCTAACCCAAATAAGAGAAAACTCAATCCTAGTTGGAAGAGGCAAAACAAGAAGAAGTCTGGAAACAACAATGGACCACGCAAATGCTATATTTGTCAGCAAGAAGATCACCTGACGAATAAATGTCCCAGAAAAGGGTCTCAGCAGCAGCAACAGCAACAACATTATAGTGGACCAGGTTCAGCTTTAGTTCAGAAATCTCTTTGCTTCAACTGCCATCAACTGGGACATATGATTAAAGATTGCCCGCTCCTTCATAAAGTCCAGCAGAATAAAGTATTTTCTTTGGAAGATGCATCATCAAACTCATCTAAGGGCAAAGGAGGTTTGGAAGGTACCTTACTTTTAGATGGCAAATATATTAAAGTTTTGTTTGATTCTAGTGCTTCTTTGAGTTTTATTTCTCTGGAATTTCTTTCTTACCCCTAGTACCGTAGACAATCCCATCTGTGTATCTAATCCTATAGGAGGGGTAACCAAATTAGATAGGATCTATAAGGATTTGAGAATCTCCTATCTATCCCATAGTTTTTCTTGTGACCCTTATGTGTTGGATTTTAAGGGTTTTGACCTTATATTGAGAATGGATTGGCTTGACAAATATAAGGCTGTCTTAAATTGTGATGAGAGAACAGTTTCGTTGGAAACTGATCTGGGTAGGATTGCCAGAGTAATGTGTGATAACTCTGGAATTCACTTGAGTAGTCTTTTACATGGAGTTGAGACTTCTCAAGAGGGGGTTGAAGATATTGAAGTAGTCCAGGATTTCTCAGACGTATTCGAGGAAGTTAAGTGTTTGCCTCCGCATCGAGAAATAGAGTTTCGTATAGGTTTGATTCCTGGAGCATTACCCGTAATTCAACCTAGCAGGAGAATGGCTCCTAGGGAGAGGGAGGAACTAGTGAAGCAAGCTCAAGATCTATTGGAGAAGGGTTTGATTAGACCCAGTTTTTCTTATTGGGGTTTGGCTGCAGTATTTGTCACCAAGTCGGATGGGTCGCTAAGGTTCTGTGTAGACTATCGTGAGTTGAACAAAGTGACCATTCGAAATAAGTATCCACTTCCTCGTATTGATGATCTCTTCGACCAGCTTCATGGAGTTCAGTCTTTTCTCAGTTGGATTTAGCATCAGGTTTCCATCAGTTAAGGGTAGCCGAGGATAGTATTCCCTTAACTGCATTTAGGGGACCTAATTGTTTCTATAAGTGTTTGGTTATGTCTTTCGGGTTAACCAACGCTCCTGCCTACTTTGTCGACCTAATGAACCGAGTCTTTAGAGATGTTTTGAATAAGTTTGTTTTGGTGTTCATCGATGATATCTTGGTTTACTCTAAGTCAGAAGAAGAGCACAAGCAGCACTTGAGAATAGTATTTGGAAACTCTGAGAAGGCATGTTCGGAAGGCAGTTCTCTAAGTGCCATTTTTGGAAACCAGAAGTTAAAATTTTGGGCCACATTGTTTCTGGTGAGGGAATCTCTGTAGATCCAGCGAAAGTTGAGACTATTCTGGAGTGGAAGCAGCCTCGAACACCAACAGAAGTTTGCAGTTTTGTAGGATTGGTCGGTTACTACAAGAAGTTTATTAGGGATTATTCCAAGATCTCTTCACACCTAACAAAGCTGACAAGGAAGGGAGCTAAATTAAAGTGGACACCTGAATGTGAGGAGGTTTTCCAGAATCTAAAGGAAAAGTTGACAAGTGCTCCTGTATTGGCTATTCCCGATGGGAAGAACAAGTTTGAAGTTTATACTGATGCTTGTATTGTTGGATTGGGAGCAGTTCTAATGCAAAATGGTAGGGTAATTGCGTATGCGAGTCGACAATTGAAGCCACATGAGAGGAACTACGCTACGCACGATCTAGAGCCGTTGGCCATTGTTTTTGCATTAAAGATATGGAGGCACTATCTTTTAGGAGAAAAGTTCGAGTTATTCACGAATCACAAACCGTTGAAATATCTTTTCTCTCAAAAAGATCTTAATCTGAGACAGCAACGATGGGTCGATTCTTGGCATCGTATGATTTGGATATTCTGTATACCGCGGGAAAGGCGAATGTTGTGGCAGATGCTCTTAGCAGGAATGCAGTTCTATCTCTTTTGGAAGCTGTTCCGTCTCTCCAGGAAAGAATCATAAGCAAGAAAATGAAGGATAGATCTTTTGAAGAACTGATTCTTGGAACTAAGGATGGTCGATATTCGGATTTCAAGATAGACAATCAAGGGGCATTGAGGATTAATGGTCATTTGTGTGTACCTGATATAGATGGATTGAGACACGAAGTCTTATCTGAAAGTCATCGCTCCCGATTAAGTATTCACCCGGGAATCTCAAATATGTATAAAGATATTAGAAGAGTTTTCTGGTGGCCGGGCATGAAGAAAGATGTAGCTTCTTACGTTAATAGTTGTGCTATCTGCCAGCAAGTTAAAGGAGATCAACAGAAGTCAGCCAGTTTGCTACAACCTTTGGAGATCTCGATGTGGAAGTGAGAGATGATTTCGATGGATTTCATCGACGGTTTGCCTAGAACAAAGAAGGGGAATGAAGGAATATGGGTTATTGTTGATCGTCTAACCAAAAGCACTCATTTTATACCAGTTAAGGCAACCTGTACTGCAGCTTCTCTGGCAGAAATTTTCTTGAGAGAGATAGTTAGATTGCATGGTGTTCCAGTTAGTATTGTAAGTGATCGAGATCATATCTTCACCAGCAAATTCTGGGAGGCTTTGCAATCAGCTATGGGAACAAGTTTGAGATTGAGTACAGCATATCATCCCCAAACAGATGGGCAGACGGAGAGGCTTAATCGAATTCTAGAAGATATGCTGAGAGCCTGTGTATTGGATTTTGGTGGTCGAGATTGAGTACAGCATATCATCCCCAAACAGATGGGCAGACGGAGAGGCTTAATCGAATTCTAGAAGATATGCTGAGAGCCTGTGTATTGGATTTTGGTGGATCGTGGTAAGACCATCTACATCTAGTGGAATTTCTTATAATAACAGTTACCAAACAAGTATTAAGATAGCTCCTTATGAAGCACTGTATGGAAGACCATGTAGATCCCCAGCCTGTTGGGTAGAGTCGAAAGACCGTCTTGTGCTTGGACCAGATCTGATTCGTGAAGCATCTGCTAAAGTTGAGCTTATCAAGAAAAGGATGAGAGCTGCTCAGGACCGTCAAAAGAAATATGCAGATAAAAGACGAAGGCAATTGGAGTTCGAGATTGGTGATTTTGTCTTTGTCAAAGTTTCCCCGATTAAAGGTGCGGTAAGATTTGGGAAGACAGGGAAACTCACCCTGAGATATATTGGTCCGTTCCGAGTGCTCGAGAGGATTGGTGTCGTAGCATACAGGATTGAATTGCCAATCCGGATGGCTAGAATTCACAATGTTTTCCACGTATCTCATCTACGGAAATACGTGCACGATCCATCTCTTATTGTGGAACCAGCTGTGCAGGAAGACTTAGAGGTTGAGCCGGACTTATCAGTTGTCAGATATCCTGTTCAAATTGTTGATCAAGATGAAAGGCAACTCAGAAGCAAGATAGTGAAGCTCGTTAAAGTCCAGTGGAGCGAGGATCCCAGAGATTGTACCTAGGAGACTCTGGATAGTTTTAGGAAGGCTTATCCGGATATGTGTCCGGATAACTAGTGATGTTTGTATTGGATATATTGTTGTTTGGATGTTTTGTTTATTGATTTCTTATGTATGATAATATGTATGCTTGAATTTTTGAATAAAATGAATTTTTTTGGATTATCCTTTGTTTAAATTTCGAGGAGGAAATTCTTTTAGGGGGGAGGAATGTGATATTCCGGAATTTCAAACCCAATTTAAATGTGATAATCTTTTTAATAAATTAATTTAAAATAATAAATTTGTTATTTTAAACAATAGTAATAAATGGATTCTAAATATATATTAATTTTAAATGGAATTAATATATACAAATGGAAATGGATTTGTTAAAATTGTATACATATCAAATTTGATTTCTAAATTGAATTTGAAATTTTTATTTGAATTTGAATTGTTAAATTGAAATTTCAAAATAGGGTTATTTATATTTTAAATTATACTTTGGTTTTAAAAGTGTATTTCTATGATTTTATTTAGAATATAAAATTTGATTCATATTTATTTCTTTTAAGAAGAATTGATTTATATAAATTAAAAATGTATTTTAAATTTAGAAAATTAATTAATAAAAACATTTTAAAATCCATTTTTGCATGAAGATTACATTTGTTAAAATTTAAAGCACTCTAATAACATGTGTTAAGAGGATAACATTGTGTAATGACAAGTGTCATAATTTTTAAACTATTTTCTTTAATTTTTATAAAACAAATTTTTTTCTATAAAAGGCTATTTCATCTTCTTCATCTAAATTTTTCTCATTCTCATTTTCTAAAGCAAGAAAAATCACACCTCCATTAACAAATCTGAAATTGATCAATCTTCACTTTTCAACCAAAAATTTTAAAACAAGAATTCCAGTCTCATTTCAAAGCTTCAAATCTGCAAAAAACCAGAATACAAAAGAAAATCTACAAAAATCAAGTTCCTGTAAAAATCAAGTATAAGCAAATCCAAGCTCTCCTCAGTTCAGATCTTAAGTGCTGATTGAATTAAAGTTGAAAGCAACATCATCAAGCAATTACAAGTTAAAATCTACAGTCATTCTTTTTCCCAAATTTCCAAATTTTGGCCTCTGCTTAAAATAAAATCAGGTGAGTAAATTTTTAATCAGAAAATTTAAGTAAAGTTATGCGTGTTAATTTCTGTGATGTTGTATGTCTTACATGTAAATATATGGATGAAATCTTTGTGTTTATTTTGTTTTAAAATATGTATGTTTAAAACTGCCTGATGCTTCTCTGTATTTTAAAGTTACAGAGTAAATTTAAACACAAAGTTCAAAATTTCCATTTCAAATCACTATTAAGCTTGAATCTTCAAATGCAGTTTGCTATTTAAGCATGAATTAAGGTTTAAAATTTTATTCAAATAGAAATTGTTTGTAAATCTTCTTAAACTAAGAAGATACAGTAAGAAAATTAATAACATGATAAAATCATGTATTGTATTTTGTTGAATCAATTTTATTTCTTAAATCTACTCTGGAAAACATGATTTTTAAAATAAAAATTTTGATTTTTAGTTTGGTTTTGAGGCAGTATTTTGTTGATGACCGAAAATTGGTCTCTGGGCAAAATCTGGCGACTGGGTAGGTTCCACAGTTGAGCTTGGGGTCGGAGTTGTAATGGTGCTGGGTGAAACTGAGAAAAATCATGCAAGTGGAAATAAATCATCAGGGAAATGGAATTTGGGGGTAGTAGGATTTAGCTTAGTGTTTTGGTGGCGTTCGAAAATTTTGTGATTGGGAATTTTTGAGTGGATCTAGTTGCGAATGATTTTGGGAGCAGAAGCGTAGAGGCCTTGCGGTGATGTGGCCCTGATTTCGAGGCGATTGATGGTCGGCATCGTGTGACTGATGGGATTTTCAGGCGAGGTTCTGTTCAGGTGATGGGTTCGAGCTTCTTTTTTTGATTTAGATCGCGTAATGGATGGTCGAAGGCCGGAGATGTGTCAGTGGACGAGGAGGGGCTTGCGCGTGGTGTCGCTGGTGGTGGCGGCGATTTTGGTGCGACGTGCACGTGCACCGTGTCGGTGTTGTGTCAGTGGGGGTTTAGTGTTGTGCGACTCGAAGCGATGATCGAGTAGAAGAGGGAATTAGCTCGCGTTTGGCTCGGGGTAGCGCTGTTGATTGGTGCGTGCCTAGTTCGTGTATGTATTGCTTCTTCCAGATTTCAATGTAATTTAAGTTTACTTTGCTGAAAGAAAAGAGAAAGGAAGAAGAAGGGATTGAACTCAAGTTTGCTCGAGTTTGGTCGGGTTGAACCCATAGCTAGTGTCGTTTTAAAAAGTTTTCAAACTTGTTTTGAGTTTTAAAATTTTAAAATTTTATTTAAACAAATTGGAAATATTTAAATATGTAATAACTTTAAGTAATTAATGAAATTTTTTGGTTTTGAAAATTAATTAAGTTTTATGGTTAAGATTACTTTAATTAATAAAGTAATTAAAGTTAAATTAATTAATAATTTTAGATTAATTAATTTATTAAGGTTTAATTAATTAATTATGGATTAATTAATTGATAATTAAGAATAAAATTAAATTATAATTAATAAATAATTAATTAACTAATTAAAGATAAATTAATAAGTGATTAGCGATTAATTAATTAAGTGATTAGTGATTCATTATCAGTGATTAAGAATTAATTATTTAAGTGATTAGGGTTAATTAATAAAGTAATTAAACATTAATTAATTTATAATTAATATTTAATAAATTTATGATTAAGAATTAATTAATTAAATAATTAAGGTTAATTAATTTGTAATTAATTAAGTAATTAAGATGAATTAATTTGCAATTTGTAATTAATTAAGCAATTAATTAAGATTAATTAATTGTAAATTAAGGGTTAAATGGTAATCAATTAAGGAATGATTAATTTTTAATCAAGATTTAATAATGAATAATTAGAGTAATTAATTAATAGTTAAAGGATTATTAATTAATTAAAGATTAGTTAATTGATAATGAGGATAATTAAGAAGTGATTAATTAATTAAATAATTATGATTAATTAATTATTGATTGGTTAAGCAAGGTAAAGTGATTAATTCTTAAGTAATTAATTTAATTTGAATTAATTAAATTAATTATAATATGAGTTATAGATATGCTTGCTTATGGATGATTGTTTTGAATTGAATATCTGTATTTGGTTGATATCTATTGGATGATAGTCTGAGATATTCTATGATGAGATATTGTATATATCTATGATAGATGTTTGTTATTATCTGTGGATAATACTGTGTGGATTTAATGTTTAAAATTAAATTGAATTGTTTAAATCTTTAAACAACTTGGCCTTTAAGACACGTTTGGATTTCGATGAGACCGGGATCGAGAATCAAATTTGATTTTTCGATAACCACATCGATCCAAGTTAAACGTTAGGTCGGGACATCTCAAGTGAAGATCGAGATGGAGTTTTAGAGTGCAAGGGTTACTGTCGTTAACTCTGAGGGTGATTCCAAAATGAGTGTAACGAAAGAATGCCTTCGGTTTCGTTCGAACCTGAAACGAACTTGTATGGATTGAATTCTTTCAGCACATCGTTAGGTGGACGATGAGCATTCTAAGAAAATGTGCCCTATATAGGTAATCGTAGCCTCAAGCCTTATCAACCGGGAATGGCTAAAACATGGGAGGTGCAGCAAGGCTAAGTGGGTCATGCCCAAGTAGGACGAGATTTTCCCCTGTCTAGAAGTCCCTTATTATTTCGGCTGTGTGGGCGGTTGTTGGCCACAACTGCGGGGTTGTCTTGTTCGGGACTGTCTTGTAAGGGATGGTTCCGGCCTTATGTTGCAGGGGATCGGGAGTGGTCCTCGGTATGGTGATCTAGGCCCCGTACTGTGACGGGCGGTACCCCAGTAGCCCTGCCATTGATGGAAACCCATTTTCCCTACGAGACCCTACGATTTTGATTGTATTACCCACTTTTGTGTCTAGTAGCTGGAATTTAATAGATGTAACAATTTCGGCTATTTTCTATTTACTTGAAAACCCTAGACCCTATTATAATATCATTGGATTTCCTATCAAATGCTTTGGTTTGCGTCAGGTAAAAACTTATCCGTGTTTATTTGTGGGGAGTCTTACGTGATACTTTTTGTTTTCAAATGATTTTAAAGTTAAACAACTTTAACTTGTTTACTCACACCAGACCCATGTCTGACCCGGAGTTTATTTTGTTTTTCATAAACTCTTGGGTACTCACATTTTTATGAGTAGCCAAGTGATCAGGTTGGGATTGGCAAATGTTGTGGAAGCTGGAGCTGGAGTCCAGACGTAACTATCTATCTCTATCCGCTGTAGTGACTTTGATGTTGTGTTTTTGGGTTGTATGGATTGGAAAACTCTTATAAATGTCAGATGTAATGAAGTCGTATTATTTTGTGTACTGATATGTAAAACTATGTAATGGATATGTGTAATATTATATTTTGTTCTGTTTCCGCTGTGAGATTCTGATGATTATTGTTCTTTTCTTTCTATCTTTTCTATTTCTATCTCTTTATTTTCTTATTGATGATACGTCTTTTTGGGTATTGAAAGACGGGTCGCCTCGCTCTTGAACTAAAGTAGTTAATAAATTAACCATATATTATTTGATAATTGAAAATATTTGTGTAATGAGATCCATACCTGAGAAAGCGGGACAGTAGACATTGAGATTTTCTCTTTGTTTTTGGACTTTAAACCTGGGGGAGCATTATCTCTCTTGGGAGAACTTGCCTTAGGAAGACTAGGAATTTCAACAGCCTCCACACCTTGAAAAGTTGGACCTAGATTAGTGTCTCTTGATCCATCCCTGTAAGCTAATGGTCTAGAAATGTGATTTCCACTACCTCGACCATTGTTGTCATTATTATCATCATTATTTTCGTTAGGACCATCATTATCATGATCACCCCCATCCTTTTCCCCATTGTCATCTTTCTCCTCCTCATATGAATTAGTCCCTTCATCAACTGAAGGATCATCAAAAGTTAATATCTTGACAGCATCAACTTTCACCTCTTCCTCGGGAACATAAGATCCCTATGACATCTCTTGAAATCTGCTTATAAACTTGTCATTCCATTCTTGAGGAAGAGAGGCAAAGCCAAAGTCTAAGCACTTGTAAGCATTGTCAACATAAGCAATAAATAGTACCTTCTCGTAGGATCTCTCGACGATAATGTTAATAGACATGCTAAGAAAATAGGACATATTTTGTTTTGCATCTTTGAACACTGCTGCTGACTTGTCTATAAGATCTTCCTTCCTTTTTAGCATTTTATTAAGACATGTGTTATCTGCCACATGCCTAACTTCTTTCATTTCAGCTTCCTTAAGAGCAAGGTCTAAAGCCATCACCATATCGCTTGAAGTTTGAAGTAGGGTTTCCATTTCTTCAAGAGAGGCAACCAGCTTGCCTTTCTCTTGCACGGCTTCATCTATTTCGGTTGTCAAGTCAATAACATGATTGTTAAGCAAGGAGTTTTCCTCCTTTAGCTTAGAAATTTCACTTGATGATTCTGAAGCCTTACCTTGGAGTGAAAGCAGATGCTTGGCAATTTGGAATGCATAATGGAACTTGAATATGTAAGATATTAAGAGTTTAAAGAAATTAGGCAAAAAGGGTACGTAACAATAAGTGTTGTCTAAGGAGAGAAAACCAATAAGTTAAAAGATTACAATATATCAAGATGGTAATGCTGTAAGTAGTGATGTAAAATAGAACTCCATTCGAATTGAAACTTATAACAAATGATCCATTTAACCATGTTTAATTCCAAAATGATAAGGATGTCGATACTAACGAGTAGTGGCAATGTGGATTAAAATTATAATAATTTATTAAACGGTTCATAACACTCAAAAAGTAAGGGCGACAATAATGTCGAAATCATATAGAACCCTACTATCTATCCTACATACAAGCAATCTGTGAAAGGTAACAAACATCCTTGCAAACCTACTTGCCCGCTTCTAGTACGTACAACCAAAACTATATCTTGGTCTTAACTGCATGAAACACCTATCCAGACCTTTACAAGGTCTGCCTACCAAATCGCTTCCAGATTAATTAAATTTACCATTACAGTTTATATATTGTTTATTTTAATTAATCTGCTTTATGTCATTTTTACATCCGATTTGGTTATTTCACAATTTTCCTTTTTCTTACATAAATGGTGTTTCAATTTCACGTCCATTCAGTTTGTGTCGTTCATCTTTAATTGCTATACCATTTTGTTACAGATTTACACTAGCATTTAGGGTCCATTTAATTTACATTTTTTCCATCCTAATTAACTTTCTCCTTTTAGAGATTTAATCCATACAAAATATTTATCCAATAGCCACAAACCATTTAATTACACCAAATTCCACTTTTACATTTTTAGGCCACATATGAAACAAACAATTATGCTAATTAGACTTCCTAAATTTTTTCCAAAACCATATTCAAAATTATGTAATTATATCAATCAAAACCATAACTTTATTCAAGTAACATATTCTGAATTTATTCAACTAACATGTTCTACCATTAGAAATTGAATAACAATTCTAATTCAATTTAATTAAACTGATCTTATTTACACTATAAAAAGTGAATAACAATTTGTTTATTTCAAATTTCAACCCAAACAAGAATTAGAATTGAGAAGTGGTAGAAGGAGAAGATACAATAATTTACATAAATTTCAATCTTTTCTATGCCATAAAACGTGAATAGACAATTTGTATGTCCCATATTTTAAACCAAAGATGAATTAGATTTGAGAAGTGAATGAAGAAGAAGAAGAAGAAGTTGCAATAATTACATCTATTCTCAATTAATAACAGAAATTAATTCATATTAACGTGCCAAAAAAGAATTGAAATTGAACTACTTTATTTTTTAATTTCATATTAATTCCCACTCGCCTATTACTTGAGCTTGTATAAATTTGAAAAAGCTTTGCTTTAATCTTTCTTCCTTTGATTCTTCCTCAAATTGCTTGAATATATATAGATAATTTAATTTGGTAGAGATTTGTTTATTTAGTATAGAAAAGGAGGAAGGATAATATACACTAAATTTTACTGTAGAATTATGGCGATGGCTGAATTTGAGATTCGGTTTAGGTTAGATGGTTTATTTATAGATTGTTTGAGCGAATATAATCCATTAGATTATTTTAGATTAAATCTGGTTTTTTTCATACACTTAATGGTTATCCATTCTAGCCCATACATATCACTCAACCAATAAAATTTAGTCATCTCATCCCATTGAATCACTAGAGCGAATGGGAAGCCGCCACATGTTAGAAACAACGCTGAAATACGTAGGAAATTCATTGGAAACAAACCAGCTAAAAAAACATCGCTCCAGATTTGGGGCGATAACTGGACTTGATACATGATCACTAAGGAAGTCAACTTGCGGCTTTACCGCTGTACCAAATGCGCTTTTAATTTCTTTTTAATTGCATTTTCTATAAAATATCGGGGTGTTACACTCTATGTCAAATCAATTGATGCATAGCAACCACTGCTTAAGCCTTGGCTTTGTTGCTATAGCAAATTCCACCATGCTATGGATAAGTGGAAAGTGCCGTAGGATGCAAGGGCAGCTCTAGCAGAGTTGATGATCATCATCCCAATCGACTGGGATGATCCTAATTAGGTCATGAAGATCAGATCATAACTCGGTATGAAGATAAAGAAGGAGTTGGTAGGATTACTCTGGGCAAACCTAGACGTGTTTGCCTGGAAGCATTTCAATATGTGTGGAATATCATCGAAGATAGCTAGCCAAACGTTGAATGTAAACCCCAAATGTCCTTATATAAATTAGAAGCTATGCAGCTTGGGTCCAGAGTGGTCTGTTGTACTATAGGAAGAAGTGGATAAGCTAAAAGCCAGTAGCTTCATCAGCGATACTCTATACCCTCAATGAGTATCTAATACAATGCTGGTCAGGAAGCCTAACGGAAAATAATGGACGTTCACTGACTAGTCCTATTTAAATAAAGCATGCCTAAATGATGACTTTCTACTGCCAAAGATCGACGAGCAAGTGAACTCAAAAGCTGGCTACAAACTACTATCATTCGTGGATGCTTATTCCGGCTAAGACCAAATTCTGATGCACATTCCAAATCAAGAACACACCAGCTTCATCAATGGTCGGGGGCTACATTGTTACCTTCTTCTACCACTATGTTTAAATAATTTAGGAGCAACCTACCAAAGATTGGAAAATTCGATGTTCAAGAATCAGATCAGACGTACAATGGAGGTTTGTGTGGATGATCTGCTGGTACAGTCACAACGACCGGTGAACCACATGGAAGACCAGTTAGAAATATTTGGCATGGTCTGAGAATACGTGATGAAGCTCATTCCATATAAGTGCTCATTCTAGGTTGCATTAGGGAAATTCCTATATTTCATAGTAAATTCAAGAGGTATAGAAGCTAATTCAGAATAGATTAAGGCCCTTAGGAACATCGAAGCCTCGAAAATAATAAAGGATGGGAAAAGCTTGAATGTGAAGGTGGCTACGTTTAATCAATTTATTTCGAAGGCCACAGACAAGTGTATACCATTCAGTGCCTTCAAAAAGGGAAAAGGAAATTTTACCTAGACACAGGAATATAAGGACACTTTCCAGGCTTTGCTTGATCATCTGGAAAGACCGCTTATCTTTTCAAAGCCTTTAGAAGGAGAAAATCCCTTTATTTAATTAGCGGTATCTATTCATGCTTACACGAGGAATCCAGGATCCAAAGGCTGATGTATTACATTAGTAAGTGATTGACGGAGAAGAAAGGAATTATCCAAAGTTAGAAAAGTTAGCATATTGCTTGTTGGTTGTAGTAAGGAAATTTAATCCCTATTTTCAAGCTCATCCAATCAAGGTACCGACCAATCTCTAAGGCAGGTACTGCACTGACTGAGACTCTACGAAGGTTGTTGAAGTGGACTATAGAATTATGTCAGTACAATATATCATATCATCCAAGGAGAGTGATCCGGGGACAAATATTGATCGATTTCATTGCTGAATTTACTGCTTGAGATAAGGAGAGGGAAGAGGGCATGGAGCGAGAGTCTCAATGGAAGAAATTCATGGATGGAGCATCCAATGAACATTGCCCAGGGGCAGGAGTGGTTTTGATACCCTTGAGGAACATCCAATCCGATTTCCTTGAAGCTTGAGTTCCCCGAAACTAACAATGAAGTGGAGTATGAAACGATAATCATGGAGATCAAGATAGAAAAGGAGTTTGTAATCAAAACTTGCATATATACGGTGACTCTCAATTGGTGGTCTACCAAGTAAAGAAAGAATTTCATGTTAAAGAAGCAAGGTTGCCCCTTATTTGATCATGGTTCTGGAACTACTCAATGATATTGAGTACTACATGATAACACACATCCTTAAGGAGGAGAACACAAAGGCTGATTCACTAGTCAAGTTGGCTAACTCTAGGGATGCACAACTCATGGGTTCCAGTAGAGGTATTGTCAGCTCCGATGATGCACAATCCTAGGTAGAGGAGTACTGGTGGAGGAGCCGTAACAGTTGTGTGATTTTTTGTGTCATTTGGATTGATGGGAGGACAACCTCTATTTGGCCTACCTTTTCTTCCTTTCTCTCTTAGCATTGTAGTCCTCCTCTTCTTCCTATTCCTTCCTCTTGAATCTTTCTTTGACAGTTTCAAGATGAACCTAATAGCTAGAGCGAGATGAATGCAAATCGAGGATCTATCCCCTAGACTCATTATAGTTGTGCTAGAGCTTTTGGTATCTATCTCTAGCCATGAAACCTGAAACAAGAAGAAATTGTATAAGTATCAGAATTCTGGAATACAAGTGAATGCAGGGATATGTGTTCATAATCATAGTGAGGTGTATAGTGTTGATGACCCCTTAATGTAACGACCCAGAATTTCTAGTCGTTAATTTTGAACATTTAATTCATTTTAAATGTTGAATGTAAAATAAAATAGGATTTCGAATAAAAAGATTTTGGTTAAATAAATAAATAAGTTATAATTTCAAATATGGTAATTATATTAAATTTGAATAATAATAATTAACTATTTGAAATTATAATAATTTGTGAATCTGGAGGTAAATGTTACGGAAGTGGTTTCTAAAATTTATTTTAAGTCTATTTGGATTTAAATATTGATGTTGGACTTTTAGATTGAATCAAAAGTCGATAAGTCAAATATGGAATTTTATATTTATGTAATAATGGAATTTAATAATATAATAATGTAAATCATCAGATTTTGGTTTAAAATGAATCAGAATGATTTCTGATGTGAATATAATTTTTGTATGATTTATAATAAAGTTAGTAAAGTTTTAAAAGTGAAATTTTAAGTGATTTCGACGATTTTGAAAATCGCTCGAATTACTCGACAAGTTAAAATAGCCTTCCAGGACACAGTCTCGGAATTTTACAAAACCAGTTCCATTGGATCCGTAATAGTTAGTTATTATCGGATTTCAATTTTCGTAGCAATCGGAGTTGTCGTTTGACCCTGGCAGCTCAAAGCGCATAGAAACTATTTTAATCGATTTAATTTAAAATTGATCATTTATTTCCGTAACTCGTGCATACGACCAAATTAGCCTTCAAAACACGTTCCATTGTGTTCGGAATGCGGGTAAAACATTATAAACGCCTGTCGGCATGCGTCGTTTGGAGATCGTGTGAAAAAGTTGCTTTAAAATGGATTTAATATTAAATTTATAGTTATACACGTATATATATGCGTTATCGGCCAAACCCTAGCCCTAATTCACGAGCCGCCGTTGTATATTATTCAATGGCCATAAACGAACGATTTTTCTCCCTCGATATCTCTTTATCCATCGACTTTCGTCAAAAATCACATACTGGGAAGTCGTAGAGCATCTCGAGCTCTACAGATCAATACGGCCACGATCTGCGATGATGGAGCCAGATGGCCACGCAAATCACACGGCCATGGGGGTGCCGAGTTTCGCTTTGTTGCGGCCGTTGGGTTTTCTCGCGTAGGCGCACGCGGTGAGGGATCTTGATCGACCTCTGGTGGCTTGAAGTGGTCGCGGCGTTGGGGTTGATGAAGGCGACGTTGGGTTTGGTCACGTGTGGATTTCCAGGGAGGGAAGAAAGTGGATCGTGCGGCCTGTTTTTGTTTTGGTAAAATTAAATTAAAATAAAAGGATATTTGTTTTTAAATTGGTAATTGAACTTTATAAATTCATATCTTGTGCGTACGTTATCAGATTTCGACGAAGCTAGAGACGTCGGAATCACATCGACGAGTACTACCCAGTGGAGCAATTCTAGTATCATTCGAAGCAAGCAAAAATTTATGTTAAATCGAATGCCGTTCGATTTAATTTAAATTTGAAAGCTCGTCGAAAACCCAAGGTGAGTTAATCTCACTCATATCTAGAATTTCAGCTGTTTTAAATAGTTTAATATTTAAATAATTGTGTGATTGGTTGAGTATGAATATTAATATCAGTCTGGATTGATATTTATTTGTTGTGCTAATATCTGTGGGTGTAGGAAAAAACAGGTTGGAGGGGTCCAACTGGATTCCTCACAAATAGAAATTTTATTTATATCCTGTGATATTTTTCGTTAATATCCTGTGATAGATTAATTTGAAAATAATTGTGTTGTGCCATGATTGGGTGAATACAATCTGGGAATTTAAATATAAATAAAGTGGGTTTAAAGGAAATAAAAGAAATTCTTAAGTATAGAATTTAAAAGGAATTAAATTCAAGTAATTGGCTGAAAATTTGAAATGTTTGAAATTGTGATTTAAAAAGGAAATGTGAATTGATTTAAAATAATAGCAAGAATTATTTTTAAAGGATGGGAAGTGTATTTTTTCTGGAAACTAAGCATGTTCTAAAGAAAGATGTTCGAAGTATAAATTGGAAAGTTTTGTAAAGTTTATTTTTAAATATTTTAGAAAAAAATTATTATTATTTTTAATTGTTTTTAAGTGAAAACAAATATTTGATTAAATAATTATGGTATTTAATTATTTTAAAAAGTAAAGTGGTATTAAGTTTTCAAAGGGAATAATAGTACAAATATTTGATTTAATAACTTTATTTTAAAAAGTTAAACTTGGCTTAAATTACTTAGAAAACCTCTATATATTTCCTTAAGTGTTATTTTCAATAAAGAAATTTCTAGAAGCTTTATTTTAAATATTTTAAACATATGTTTTGAAAGTGATTTCTAGGAATAGCAATATGAGGAGTTTATTTTTAAAGTATGGAAAGGAATTTACGTGATAAACGTAAAATTGAATTGGGGTAAATCGTGTAGGATTTATGAAAAAAGAATTCGTTGGGTTATCCTAAAATGGAAGTGTATTTCTCTAAAAAGCCAAGTATGTTTTTAAAGCAGATTTTTTTTTGGAAAAGTTAAGTTTTGAAGTTGTATTAAAGAATGGTTTCAAGAAATTATTTAAGCTGTAAGTATTATAAAAGTGAAAATTTATCAAATTAGATATAGAAGTAATTATTTTAAAGGGGCAATTAGTATTATGTTTTAAAGAATATTATTAATATTTATACTTTATAAAAATTGTATTATTTTAAAGATAATTAATTAAAGTGTTACTTTAAAACTTGTATAGGATTTCATAGCTTTATTTTAAAGAAAATAGTTTATATTTTATAAAGCGGTTTTATTCGAAATATTTTTAAAAGTATATGTAAATTTTAAATTAAGTACGTAAGAAGTTTTAATATAAACGATTAATGTGTTTTCAAGGATAAAGAATTTAAATTATTTTAAACCTTAAGTATTGATACTTGGATGTTTTCAGAGGAAGTAAAGACTTGAGAATTCACTCGATGTAAAGAGTTGGGTTTGAAAACTGTCCCAAAAGGGCTGGAAAATGGAAATATATCTTGCAAAGGTATTTTTGAGGAAAATAAATAATGTGGGAAATTATTTATTGTGTGATGGATGTTTGTGAAATTAATTGATAGTTAAATCACCGACTATCAATATTGGCCAATGCGTTGATCATTTCGAAGAGACCAGGATCGGGATTAATTTCTCGAAATCCACTTTGATCCGTTTTGTACGTTTTCGTAGGAAAAACGAGTTCGGAGTCGAAGATGGAGCAGTGAAGTGTAAGGGCTAGTCGCTACTAATCCTGGGGATGTTTCCAAAATGGATGTAGTAGGAGTAGTGTCTTCGGTTCCGTTCGAGCCCGGGACGGACTTGTATGGACGAATGCTTTCGGAACATCGTTAGGTGGGCGGTGGGCATTCTAAGTGAAACGTTCTAAAGGTAACGCTTAGCCTCAAGCCTCATCAACCGGGAATGACTGAAAATCAATGGTTATGCAGCAAGGCTAGGTTGGTAGCACCCATTTCAGGGTGAGGTCATCCCTGTCTAGATGTCGCTTTTTGGCTTAGTGGCGTGGTTGCTGATCCCAACCGTGGGGTGATCTTACTCGGGATTATCCAGCAAGGGGTAGTCCCGGCCTTGTGTTGCAGAGGATCGGGAGTAGTCCTCGGTACACTGATCTGGACCAGGTACTGTGACAGGCGGTACCCCAGTGCCTAGTCATTAGTTGGAAATCCATTCTCCCTACGAGCCTTTTACGAGTTTTGTTTATATTACCCACGAATGTGGCTAGTAGCTGGAATTTAATGAATGTAACAATTTCGGCTATTTTAATAAGTATTTGTATATAGACCCTATTATAATATCAGAGGACTTTTATAAAAAGTGTTTTAGCTATCGTAAGGTAAAAAACCGACATGTTTATTTGTGGTGTGGTCTTACATGCTTTTGTTTTCCAAAGGATTTTTGAAACTTTAATAATCAAATTGGGTGTATTTTTATCAGCTGGTATTCCAGACTGACTCGGGCGTTATTTCATTATAATGCTCGGGTCAGACCGAGTATTATAGATTACAAGATAGGATGATATGGAGCAGGAGAGGAGCTGGAGTCCGAGACGTATTATCCGTACTTGTATATATCTGCTGCTGTGATTGTATGGAATTGCGAGGATGGTAATTGTTGTTTGTTCGTAAAACTCTGATGATATATTATATAAAACAGATATAGTTTTCATTTTGTGTAAAGAGCTGATATTATATATTATATTTTGCTCCACTGCGATTGTGAGATTCTGTTATTGTTTAGTTCCTTCTATCTTCTATCTTCTTTCTTTCCCTTAACGATCTGTCTTTTCCGGCACTTGATCGTCGGCATATTATACTGTGGAGTATTTTGTGTCGATTTTCGAGGGTTGGAAGTGCGGGTCGTCACACTTGGTATCAGAGCCAGGTTGGCGACAACCTAGGCTTTGGTGGGGAAATTACTCATTAAACGGAGTCAATAGTACTCTATAATTAGTTGAGTGTAATAATAGATATGAGAGCGTACTTCTTGGTGGATATAAAATTGTGTTTATACTTGTTGACTTATCGGTTGAGTGTTTATGAATTCTGGTCGGTACGGGAAGTACAACCGTATCGATTGGGGTTTCTGAACTCTTAAACAAGATAATCCGACATAGTATTGTTTAAAAATCGGTAAATGAAATAATTTTACCCAAAATTATATTTTGATATGAAAGGAATAATTTTTCTAAAATTATTATATATACATTTGGATGTTTGGTTGTTAATATCTTAATCAAATAAGAATCTTAAATTTAATCTTAAATTTGAAATGGTTATAATCAAATAAAATTCTATGAGTATAAATTATATAAAAGAAGAATAACTAAATTTGAATTAAACCAGAGTTTAAATCCCGGAAATTTTGAAAAGTGTTCTAAATGTATTGAAAACAAAAGTTTGGAAATTTATAACCTTGGGAATGTTTGAAATGTTTTCCAAAGTGTTTGAAGGCAATGATGGAGTATTATTTTGGGAAATAGTTTTGAATGAGAATTGTTTTGAAATGAATTTGGGAAAGTAAGGAAGCACTGAAATCACTTCAGTCGCTGGAAAATAATCCTGATGGTGATGGCCACATCATTAGAATTCATTTTCGAGTTTCTAAAGTGATGGATTGCTTCCATAGTAATTGGATATGATATCTGTTTAGATTTGTTTGATGTACAAGGTGATTTAGGAATTTCAAAAGAGGGAAATTTGTTTTGGTATAAACAAGTTATTTGGAATCTGGAGACTTGATTTGATATACCAAGTAGTTATGAGCTGATTATTATTTCAAAATGGTTTTGAAATAAAACTGGGTAATTGAATTCTGGGAAATTCTATTTAAATAATGTGTAAAGTTAAAATGAATCAGCTATTGAACTTATTAAGTGAATATTAATAAGAAGAAAATGAAAATTTTAATCCTGGAATTAAAATTTAACTTGAGTATATGAAAATAAATAGGAAATTTGAATTTAACTTGGGATAAGTTAAATAAATTGGACTTAGAATAAAATTGATTTGGGTTAAATTGAAATGTAAAATGACTTTGTAATTATGGGTCATTGTGTAATGAATTGTATCCATAAGCTATTAAGTGTTATACTTATAATCTGAAATTGTGGATCTAAAATTTGCAAAGAATTAAATGAAGAAAATTTTATGCTTAAGAATTTAGTGATATATATAAAATTTGGAATTGTGATTATAAGATGTAAATGGATTAAAATGAGTAATATAAACTTTTAAGTAAATAAGTTGGTGGACTTAAGGATAGAAAATCAGATTGTAAACCTAAGTAAAATGGGATTATAATCACAAATGGGAAATAGTTGAATGGTATGGTGAATTCAAACTTAATCCTAAATGAAATGTAAAGTAAGATAAGACAAAGGAAAATATAAAGGGTGAATGGACTCAAGCCAGTAAATAAGGCTTGAACTTATATTAAAGGAGAAATAAATTGGATAGAATTGGATTTAACTTCTATTAAATGGAATTGAGTTGAATTTGGATTTAATTAAAATCAAAATTCAGTTGAGTTATGAATGAAAATGAATGGAATTAAGTTCTTATTTAAGATAGTAAAGGAAATGGTATGAATTCAAGTTGGCTAAATAAAACTTAGTTGGACTTGAATTAAATTTGGGAAAAGAATTGAATTAAATGAATTTAAATTAAGTAAGAATGATATTAAATGAATTAAATTTTCACTCAACTAAATTCAAAAAGGTTGTTTAGAAATGAATTTAGTGTAATCTAAATTAAATGGAAATTATATTGGATTGAATAAAAAAATCAATTTAAAATGGATATGGTCCAAAATGCAAGTAAAATTCAGTTTGGGTATAAGATAATTGAAAATGATCATATTATTAATAAAATTCAGAACGAATCGAGGAGATGAATTAAAATTTAAAATAGATTGAATAAATAAAAAAAACTGAGTTAAAATTTGTGAATGGATTGGAATTTGATTTGGATAAGAATCAAATGAAAATAAAATAAAGTTGATATCAGAAATAGAAATATTGTGTAATTGAAAGAACTTAAGCAATTTGGAAAAGATTGTGGTCGAGCTTTATAAAGGGTCTTGAATGAAATTTTTTTAGATAATAAAATTGAAATGCAAGTGAAAAGAATTTTAATTAATTATTGTGATGAAATAAAGATGTATGAGTTGTAAATATTATAGAATGGGATGTTATTAATATAAACTTAAGTTGGATGATGAACTTGAGGTGAGAACAATGATTTGATTTAAAAATTGCAAGGAAATAAGAATATTTAGGATTGTGAAAAATTCCCTTGGAATTAATTTTAAATGGTTGTAGGCTTAAGTGATTGTTACTTGCTTGGATAACTTTAAATTTGCATAGAAATTAGTCGTTTGTTGTAAACGGAAGTGGATTGATTTGAAGAAGCAAATAAAGTTGGTTTTGACTCAATTGGAATAAGTGTAATATAATTAAGTGGTTTTGCATAAAAAATGAAAGTAGACCATAAAAGAAATGCAAGTGTATCAAATTTGAAATAAAAATTTGATTGTAAATCAATTTGGAATTGGATTAAAATAAATTGATGTAAGTAAAGTATAGGTTAATTATAAGTGAAAACGAATTGGTTGTAGTAAATATGAATTATAAAAGAAATAAACTTGAATGAAATCATTCGAGTTGAATACAATGAAGTTTGGATTTGTAAAGAGGATTAAAATGGTAATTGAAAACGTGTAATTGCTTATAAAATATGGTTTACTTGTAGGATTATGAAAATGTGTGGATTGGGCTTTGTAATTGATATGTTTGGCTTGTTTAATGAAAAGAATGATGATAAATTCTCATATTATTGAAAACTGATGTATTTGTTTAAGTAAGTACAAGTGCGGGAGGCAATCGATAGAGTTGGAGCGCGTATATGCATAACATATTAGCCGCTTTCTTTTAAAATGCTAATAAAAGGTACGCCTACGTAATAAATTGGGAAAATGGTATATATATTGTGGTATATTTGGTTTTCCGACCATGTGGGTTGATGTATATATATTTATATCTATTGTGATATTGCAAAAGCTCCTCCGTACAAGGGAGACTCTGCCAAAAAATTTCGGAAATTTTGGGAGTTAGAAATTTTTTGAAACGTTTCGTTAACGACAAATTGATTTCAAATTAAAATTAAATAAAAGGATTTTGGAATAGAAATAGAAACTAGCATTTTTGATTTGAAACTAAAGCATTTAGGCAAAGTGAAATTTGAGATTTTCACTAAGTAAGTTTTGCTATTGAGTTTGGAGCATTCTTTCTACCATAGCAAATTTCGGGGACGAAATTTTTATAAGGGGGAGGATTGTAACGACCTAGAATTTCTAGTCGTTAATTTTGAACATTTAATTCATTTTAAATGTTGAATGTAAAATATAATTGGATTTTGAAGAAAAAGATATTTGGTTAAATAAATAAAATAAGTTATAATTTCAAATATGGCAATTAAATTAAATTTGAATACTAATAATTAACTATTTGAAATTATAATAATTTGTGAATCTGGAGGTAAATGGAACGGAAGTGGTTTCTAAAATTTATTTTAAGTCTATTTGGATTTAAATAGTGATGTTGGAATTTTAGATGGAATCAAAAGTCGATAAGTCAAATTTGGAATTTTATATTTATTTAATAATGGAATTTAATAATATAATAATGTAAATCATCAGATTTTGGTTTAAAATGAATCAGAATGATTTCTGATGTGAATATAATTTTTGTATGATTTACAATAAAGTTAGTAAAGTTTTAAAAGTGAAATTTTAAGTGATTTGATGATTTTGAAAATCGCTCGAATTACTCGACGAGTTAAAATAGCCTTCCGGGGCATAGTCTCGGAATTTGACGAAACCAGTTCCATTGGACCCGTAATAGTTAGTTATTATCAGATTTCAATTTTCGTAGCAATCGGAGTTTTCGTTTGACCCTGGCAGCTCAAAACGCATGGAAACTATTTTAATCGATCTAATTTAAAATTGATGGTTTATTTCTGTAACTCGCGCATACGACCAAATTAATCTCCGAAACACATTCCATTGTGTTCGGAATGCGGGTAAAACATTATAAACGCCTGTCGGCACGCGTCGTTTGGAGATCGTGTGAAAAAGTTGCTTTAAAATGGATTTAATATTAAATTAATAGTTATACACGTATATATATGCATTATCAGCCAAACCCTAGCCCTAATTCACGAGCTTGTATATTATTCAATAGCCGTGAACGAATGATTTTTCTCCCTCTGTATCTCTTTATCCATCGACTTTCATCAAAAATCACATATTGGGAAGTCGTAGAGCTTCTCGAGCTCTACGGATCTATACGGCCACGATCTACGATGATGGAGCCAGATGGCCAGGAATCATGCTCGAAGGGCCGTCGTTTGAACGCAAATCGCACGGCCATGGGGGTGCCGAGTTGCGCTTGGCTGCGGCCGTTGGGTTTTCTCACGTAGGCGCACACGGTGAGGGGTCTTGATCGACCTCTGGTGGCTTGAAGTGGTCGCGGCATTGGGGTTGATGAAGGCGACGTTGGGTTTGGTCGCGTGTGGATTTCCAGGGAGGGAAGAAAGTGGATCGTGCGGCCTGTTTTTGTTTTGGTAAAATTGAATTAAAATAAAAATAAATTTGTTTTTAAATTGGTAATTGAACTTTATAAATTCATATCTTATGCGTACGTTATCAGATTTCGACGAAACTGGCGACGCTGGAATCACAGCGACGAGTACTACGCAGTGAAGCAATTCTGGGATCATTTGGAGCAAGTAAAAATTTAGGTTAAATCGAACGCCGTTCGATTTAATTTAAATTTGAACGCTCGTCGAAAACCCAAGGTGAGTTAATCTCACTCACATCTGGAATTTCAGCTGTTTTAAATAGTTAATATTTAAATAATTGTGTGATTGGTTGAGTATGAATATTAATATCAGTCTGAATTGATATTTATTTGTTGTGCTAATATCCGCCGGTGTAGGGAAAAAAAGGTTGGAGGGATCCAACTGGATTCCTAACAAATAGAAATTTTATTTATGTCCTGTGGTATATTTCGTTAATATCCTGTGATAGATTAATTTGAAAATTAATTGTGCTATGCCATGATTGGGTGAATACAAGATGGGAATTTAAATATAAATAAAATAAAGTGGGTTTAAAGGAAATAAAAGAAATTCTTAAGTAAAGATTTTAAATGGGATTAAATTCAAGTAATTGGCTGAAAATTTGAAGTGTTTGAAATTGTGATTTAAAAAGGAAATGTGAATTGATTTAAAATAATAGCGAGAATTATTTTTAAAGGATGGGAAGTGTATTTTTTCTGGAAACTAAGCATGTTTTAAAGAAAGATGTTCGAAGTACAAACTGGAAAGTTTTGTAAAGTTGTTTTTAAATATTTTAGAAAAAAATTATTATTATTTTTAATTGTTTTTAAGTGAAAGCAAATATTTGATTAAATAATTATGGTATTTAATTATTTTAAAAAGTAAAGTGGTATTAAGTTTTCAAAGGGAATAATAGTACAAATATTTGATTTAATAACTTTATTTTAAAAAGTTAAACTTGGCTTAAATTACTTAGAAAACCTCTATATATTTCCTTAGGTATTATTTTCAATAAAGAAATTTCTAGAAGCTTTATTTTAAATATTTTAAACATATGTTTTGAAAGTGATTTCTAGGAAATAGCAATATGAGGAGTTTATTTTTAAAGTATGGAAAGGAATTTACGTGATAAACGTAAAATTGAATTGGGGTAAATCGTGTAGGATTTATAAAAAAAGAATTCGTTGGGTTATCCTAAAATGGAAGTGTATTTCTCTGAAAAGCCAAGTACGTTTTTGAAGCAGATTTTTTTGGAAAAGTTAGAAGTTTTGAAGTTGTATTAAAGAATGGTTTCAAGAAATTATTTAAGCTGTAAGTATTTTAAAGTGAATATTTATCAAATTAGATATAGAAGTAATTATTTTAAAAGGGCAGTTAGTATTATGTTTTAAAGAATATTATTAATATTTATACTTTATAAAAATGGTTTTATTTTAAAGATAATTAATTAAAGTTTTACTTGAAAACTTGTATTGGATTTCATAGCTTTATTTTTAAGTTAGTATGACTTAACTTTATTTCAAATAAAATAGTTTATATTTTATAAAGCGGTTTTATTCGAAATATTTTTAAAAGTATATGTATATTTTAAATTAAGTACGTAAGAAGTTTTAATATAAATGATTAATGTGTTTTCAAGAATAAAGAATTTAAATTATTTTAAACCTTAAGTATTGGTACTTGGTTGTTTTCGGAGGAAGTAAAGACTTGAGAATTCACTCCATGTAAAGAGTTGGGTTTGAAAACTGCCCCAAAAGGGCTGGAAAACGGAAATATTTCTTGCAAAGGTATTTTTGAGGAAAATAAATAATGTGGGAAATTATTTATTGTGTGATGGATGTTTGTGAATATTAATTGATAGTTAAATCACCGACTATCAATATTGGCCAATGCGTTGATCGTTTCAAAGAGACCGGGATCGGGATTAATTTCTCGAAAACCACTTCGATCCGATTTGTAGGATTTTATGGGAAAAACGAGTTCGGAGTCGAAGATGGAGCAGTGAAGTGCAAGGGCTAGTCGCTACTAATTCTGAGGATGTTTCCAAAATGGAAGTAGTAGGAGTAGTGCCTTCGGTTGCGTTCGAACCCGGGACGGACTTGTATGGAAGAATGCTTTCGGAACATCGTCAGGTGGGCGATGGGCATTCTAAGTGAAACATTCTAAAGGTACGCTTAGACTCAAGCCTCATCAATCGGGAATGACTGAAAATCAAGGGTTATGCAGCAAGGCTAGGTGGGTAGCACCCATTTCAAGGTGTGGTCATCCCTGTCTTGATGTCCCTTTTTCGGCTTAGTGGTGCAGTTGCTGATCCCAACCGTGGGGTGATCTTATTTGGGATTATCCAGCAAGTGGTAGTCCCAGCCTTATGTTGCAGGGGATCGGGAGTAGTCCTCGGTACACTGATCTAGACTAGGTACTGTGACAGGTGGTACCCCTGTGCCTAGTCATTAGTTGGAAATCCATTCTCCCTACGAGACTTTTACGAGTTTTGTTTGTATTACCCACGACTGTGCCTAGTAGCTGTTTAATGAATGTAACAATTTCGGCTATTTTAATAAGTATTTGTATATAGACCCTGTTATAATATCGGAGGATTTCTATAAAAAAGTGTTTTAGCTATCGTAGGGTAAAACCCGACATGTTTATTTGTGGCATGGTCTTACGGGATGCTTTTGTTTTTCAAAGGATTTTTGAAACTTTAATAATCAAATTGGGTGTATTTTTATCAACTGGTATTCCAGACTGACTCGGGTGTTATTTCATTATAGTGCTCGGGTCAGACCGATATTATAGATTACAGGATAGGATGCTATGGAGCAGGAGAGGAGCTGGAGTCCGAGACGTATTATCCGTACTTGTATATATCCGCTGTTGCGATTGTATGGAATTGTCAGGCTGGTAATTGTTGTTTGTTTGTAAAACCCTGATGATATATTGTATAAAACAAATATAGTTTTCATCTTGTGTAAAGAGCTGATATTATATATTATATTTTGTTTCGCTGTGATTGTGAGATTCTGTTATTGTTTAGTTCCTTCTTTCTTCTATCTTCTTTCTTTCCCTTAACAACCTGTCTTTTCCGGCACTTGATCGTCAGCATATTATACTATGGAGTATTTTGTGTCGATTTTCGAGGGTTGAAAGGGCGGGTCGTCACACCTAAGTACTACAGACCGTGTTCGCATGGAGGTAAAGACGGTGTCTTACCACCTGCATCTAAGATATCCCTAGACGAGAAGCTAAAGTTTAGAGAACTCTCAACGATAAGATTGGCAATGGAGATATTAAAATCACTTAAGTAGGCAAAAACATCTCTAAGGGAATGAGTTGGGGGGGTTTTGTCACTTGAAGGAAATGTACTCATCTCTATGGCCTTTTTGGGATTTTTTTTTCCATGACATGTTATAGATGAGGTGAGATAGGAAGCTCGAGGCCTTCGGGAGGCGTCTCACCAAACAATTCGCCTCCCTCACCATTGGCGTTGTAGTCACTATCCCCGTCATCAGCGCCCACTTCTCTTTCTTCGGCTTCCTCATGCCTCATCTCCTATTTCCCTTCTCTCCTCCTAGCACATTCACTCTACTTGGGGATCGATGGCATCCTAGCCCCTTTGCCACCTCCTCTCGAGGCATCATCTGTAGAAGGTTCTTCCACTCCCCATCCAACAGGCACCTCGGCATGGAGCGTACTCGATGGACCTTCAACTTCCCTTGAAGATTCTCACCAGAGCTGCGAGTGCTGGCGAAAGTCAGGGAGGCGCTCTGGAGCTGCTTGGTGGAGGCGATTCAGGTATAGAAAATCTATTAGCGAGCACAAGACCACACTGTCAGTGGTTCTCATTGGTTAGGAGATATGCAGTGGTGTGATGTTGGAAGCTGAACTCCTTCAGAGATGTCTAAGTGTCAGCGTGCTCGTCATGGATGTCTCGAGTAGGAATATCTGTGAGGAAGTAAACAATAGGTTAGGCACTTAGACAATAAGAATCCAAGCACTAAGAAGGCAAGAGGAAGGGATCTCACTTTCGAAAAAGCCAACGCCCGTTGAAGCCATACAGACACCAGACGAAGAAGTATTCATTCTTGAAGCAAGAACGCTTGTTGTGAATAATTTCGATGTGCACTTGCACCAGGCATCGATAATCATGAGTGACGATGAGTCGTGCCTTTGCTAGAAGTGCAGAAGGTAATTAAGCTGGTGGAAAGTTAGAGGTTGTTATTGCCGATTCAAGAAAAGCACAAGCATTGAACTTAGGAGAGCATACCCAAACTTCATATGAAGCCAACCCAATCTTTTGAAGAATTGTGCGTAGAAATGGCTTGAAAGGCAGGATAGCACCACCTAGACAAACATATCTATTGCATGTCGTGTATCCTCATGGAGGACGGTTTGCCCTTTCACCCTATGTTGCGAGAAGAACATTGCTTCCACGAATGCCGTGTTGGCGACACATGTTTTGTAGCATATTCGGAGTAATAAATATGGGCACTTGTTCTGACGGGTCATCTAAGATCCTAAGACCGACATATTTGTTCAAGGGGAGAGGTTGATTGTGCAATGGGTTGGTTGGTACAACTACTCATTTTAACTCAACAGTGATTGAACAACCGGGCCTGGCAGGAACGGATGGTAAAGCTTGAGCGGTGGAGAACCCAGCTTCAAAAGGAGTAGATGGCTACTGGTCTGGAAGCGAGGTGATCGACGAGTCATTCTGGATAGGAAAACTTGGCGTTCAACATGGTCAAGTATGATTTACTTCAAATAATAAGACCGTGTGACCAGTGTCCAAAATCCAAAGGATATTGACATGTGTTGATCGTTCGAATTACGTTGGCTGGGGAAAGTGAAAGTGTTAATCTATGCAGTGTGAGTCCCGTGTCTCATACATAATGAACAGACCATCCTGTGTAAGATAGCTCGCTTATACTAGAAAATGAATCACTCTGCACAACGAAACCATTGTCTATAGCAATGTGGGAGTGTTTCTTTTGTAGGAACACAGGAATTGCACTGAATGGACACGCTCAACGACGGAATTAGCCAAGTGTTAAAACACAATAATAAGACCATTCTTCAAGAAAGAAACCATCATGCTCGCATTGGGATGGTAATTGATGGTTGACTAAGCGATGGTTGGAGAAAATCTAGGGACTTCGCAATGTAAAGAATTTGGTCAAAAGAACTTGATCAGTCCCCCAAGCTCATATTGAATCGACATCGAGCACAAGCTCAGGAGAACCGCGAACTTGCTCCAGCATAGCCTAATCAACCTCATCATTGTCTCGTACGATGACCAGAATCGTAGATGACCACCCACTAGAAAGTTGCGCTTGGAAGCTAAAAGATCATGAGATGGGAAACATTCGCGCCTAAGTTCTCAAAGAAAGGTAGCAGCGATCGATGGGGAAACAATTGGCGGCGATCTCTTGGGGTGATGACAACGTCAGGGAAGTAGGCGGCAGCTTCAAGTGATCTGCAATGATCAGATCAGGCTTGGAAAATAGGAATTCGAGGAAGTAGATAGGAAAGCACTCGGTAGCAAAAGCGAATGGGTAGAGGTAAATAAAAGTGTGGAATACCTTTTTTCTAAGCGCTGCATGTATAGCTCTCGGGGATAAACAAAAGAAGTCGTACCAAGACAAACCACTCGGTACCGAGATAGTATTTTGGATCAAGAATAAAGGGAAATAAAAAGAGGAGAAATACAAGCTTAACAAAGGCGTTGAACGATCTACATAGTGTAGCTCTTTCCCTTTGCATGGAGAGTGAAGTTTTATCTATGTAAAGCAATTAAAAGGATATCTACAGAATGAGCAGAATGCTTTGAGGCGAATCCTGAATGACTAACCGAAAACGAGAAATAGCAAGTCAGTACTTGTCTTGATCCAGAGCTTGCTTTGTTCTTAACAAAAGCTTACTCTGGAGGGGAGGGGCAAGTGTTAATAGGCTTTTTAACCAAGAGGATTCTCACTGGATTCTCATGGGAATTGGAACATCAAGGTGAAGACGAAACGATTCACGTACTTGGAAATCAGCTTTAGAGAATAGAAGAAGTGAACTCACTATATTAGGAGTCAAAAGGAGCAAAGTAAACCAATTAGTATCGAAAGCTTTCCACTTGGTACCGACCACTATTTAGGCCACCTGAGGGTCCTCAAAGCTTTTGTGCATAGAAGTATAGCCTAGACAATCATCATGAAGTGCTTTTCTTAAAGAATAGATGAGAAACTCCAAGGATTCTCAAGAAGAAAGCGAAGAAAGCAGGAAAGGACAAGCAATACTTAGGAAATTATCGGGAACAACTCCATCTTCAAGGAAAACAATTTGGAATCCAATGAATCGAAGATAGAAGGGGAAATGGAAGAATTGGGGAAAGATTCTCCCCATAAAAAAACTAGTCGATACCAAGAGATTTCTATCAGCACCAAGAGATTTTTATGGGAATTTAGGCCTTGCCTCTCTCCTATGAAGACTCAAATTGGATCTGAACCTTGTATTTCATTGGCCTCCGAGTCTACCAGTGAATTTCTTGTAACAGGCTCCATTCGGAAGTCTAAAACTAACGGCTACAGATACTGCAGTCGTTCATAGATATTAATCCTCGGTGAGCAAATACGGTAATATTAGATACAATGATACAACAGAAACACATTATAATTTAAAAAAAAATATTTAATCAAATTTCTCATTCCATTTCCAATCATTTCGAATTCATTAAATAATCGCAAACTTGAGAACCACGTTCAAAGAAAATATAATTATTACATACTACGCCAAGGGCGACATATGAAGATGACCCTTGGATGATTAGAGAGTGTGTGTGTGTGTGTATAGGCAATTAAACAACTTTGCCTTTACATTAAAACACAGCAGAATCAAAAAGCAAAGAACTCCTTATTAGCTAGCATGCCTCTTGCACTTCTCCAGAAGCTTATTAGTCTAAGAAGAACATGAAAATCCTCAACTTTCAAACTACTCAAAATCAATTGAGCACTTAAGAGTTTAAGGGAAAAACATAAACTTCGAGTCAGACATAAAACCTGGTATGAATAATAACCTACCATCTCGAACCATTTGGATATCTAGTGAGACCACGCCGCTTAGCAGAATGGGTTTTCCCCTTGCTAGTATTTTATCAAAAAATTTATAATAACCATATACTGTGCTCCTACATCCACAATGGTTAACAAATAGCAATTTAAAATATTATGATGATATGCAAACAAGCAAAATATCTTGGATTTTCCATCCCCATTCATTTTGACTATTTGTCTCGAATATAGATTTTATGTTCACTATCAACCCATTAGTTTCCATGGGTTGACTAATAACATGTTTATAGTTTATGGACTACCTGTCTTATTTCACAGTTTTCATGGGATCACTAAGAATCTATTTCAAACTTATGGACTATCTGCCTGGTCTCATAGTTTTCATAGGATCACTAAGAACCTATTAGTCCCTGCCAATAACTTCATTCAATTATTTCATGGGTTCACCCTAAACCTATTGGTATCTTCAATAACTCCCTTTATATCATAGTTTTCATGGGTTGACTATGAACCTCTTGACTTCTATCAATAACTTAATCTGGATATAGTTTTCATGGGTTCACTACAAACCTTTTGGCCCTTGCCAATAACTCTTACTAACCATAGTTTTCATGGATTTACTATGAACCTGTCTAAACTGATAACTTCTTAATTAGTCTTTGGGTATCCTATATTCTGGTTTACCTAACCTTCAAGATGCAACTCTATTCATTTAGAAGTTAACTTAATTTATATTCACTATTGGGTCAACCTAGCTGGTTATTCTGTCATTACTCCCCAAAATACAGTTATGTGTCTATTATTTTTATTTATTTATTTTTTTTTTCACATAACTTCGATAAATTTTATTATTCTTTTTTTTTTACAATCAGAGTCAACTAATCAATCAACAGCCTGGACAGTTATAACAACCTGTCCCCAAAATTACTGATAAATATAAATAACCAATGCAAAGGTAAAAAATGAGTGAAAACGACTTGGAGGCATCCAGCTCATCACCTAATGCTCCAAGTATACAAACCGAAACTGAAGATGTGTTCGGTCTGACCGAATCAAAGGGAACATCTGAGATCTAGAAGAGCTCCGGCAAGGCCACCACCCTTCATACGCCCAAACTGAGCTCCGGCAAGGCCACCGCCCAGAAGGGGTATAAAGACCCAGGAAAGAAAGCCAAACACTCAGAACAGAAGCCCATAAAACCGCTACCAAAAGTAGAGAGAACCGGTGCAGGATGACAGGTTGAAACAGCAATACCCTGTAAATCTACTATATCACCTGCATAATTGGAAGAATAATCAAAAATAGTCGCAACCTCCAGATGGAGGTAAGAACATATGTATGCAAAACAAAGAAAAAATAAAAAAGAAAGACACAAGCACAAAGAAAAGCCACAACCCTCAGAACTATGAAAACAAGCTAAACCTCAGCCAATACCTGACCTAGGAGCAGCACTCTCGAACGCAATGTCGAAATACCTAGCAAGAAAAGCTGATCTGGAACCAATGGACTTCCGGAAAGGACGACCTCTAAAAGCAAGATAGATGTCATTGCGCACTCTCCGGATGATAGCAGAAGAATCCATAGGCACCTCTTCGAAAATCATCTTGTTACGGGCGCACCAAGTGTGCCAACAAATAAGAGAAGGGATAAGACGAAAAATAATCGAACGAACAGTCTTCCCAACAATACCAGTCCACCAGAGTTGCAAGAGCTCAGATATGGAGTTGACAGGACCATTGCAGCCAACAAGGTTACCGAAGAAAGACCAAACGGCATTGGCACAAATGCCTTGGAAAAAAAGGTGAAAGAGAGTTTCGAAGCTACCAGCTTGGCAACATCTACACCGAGAAGTGATAGGAATACCAATTTTCCTAAGGTTCTCATCTACCGAAATTCCTCCGTGAAGGATTTTCCACATAAAAACAGAGACCTTAGGAGCAATTCTGGTATCCCAAATACAGGAAAAAAAGGAAGCGAAGGGGCAGGACTTCTGATAGAATACCAAGCTGCAGACAAAGAGAAGGGTTGCCCGCGCCAATAAGAGCCACTACCATTGCTGTCCCATAACACTTTAACAGATTGCATCCGTTTCCATGTTTCACTAGCATAAGAAGGGGACCCCGAGAAGTTTGCAGCTTCAAGACGACGGTATTTGGCATGAAGGAATGAGGCCCACAGGGAGTTGTTAGCCCCAAACCTGGCCCAAAGCTTACACGCAAAAGCAGAACAGACGTCTTTAGGGTTACGAATGCCAAGGCCACCCTCACACTTAGGACGGCAGATGATTTTCCAAGAAATCCAGTGATGGCGAGGAGAATCTTTGTTTCCCCAGAAGAAGGAAGAGATCAAAGATCGAAAGGAGCGGAAAAAAGCAGATGTAGGAGTCATGGCCGCAAAAATGTGCGAACCTAAAGAATGCAGAACAGAGTTAATGAGAACAAGTCTGCCAGCCTGAGAAAGAAGGGAAGCATTCCAGCGATTGATCATGCTTTTCGCCCTATCTAAAATGGGATCAAAAATCGAATTAACTTTCCTCCCACGGTAGAGAAGAATGCCAAGGTAAGGTAAGGGAAGGGAAGCTCTCCTGAATCCCGAAACCGATTCAATCCAAAGCGATCGGGCAGGAGCAAGATCCTTAGCTGGAACAAAGCAACTCTTAGAGGAGTTAACCAGCTGCCCAGAGGAATTCTCATAAAGACTCACAAAATCAAGGAGGGCACGGATGGATCTCCGACAGCCGTTGGAGAAAATAATGATATCGTCTGCAAAGGACAGGGACGAAATCAGGGGGCAACCCCGGGGAATGCCAAATCTCTGAATTTGGCCCGCAATCATCAGTGAGTGAAGACCTCTGACAAGAACTTCGGCCGCAATGACAAAAAGAGAAGGTGAGAGAGGATCTCCCTGACGAAGACCCCTTCCAGCCCTAAAGAAACCACGGGAAGAGCATTGATGAGGACCGAAAACCAAACATTGGAGATCAATCGCCAGATGATATCAATAAAAGGTTCAGGGAAACCAAAGGCTCTTAGGACCTTGATGATAAAGAACCAAGACATACGGTCGTATGCTTTCGCCATATCTAATTTAAGGACCACATTAGAACCTCTAATTTTCCTATCTAGTTGAGAAATAAGCTCCTGCGCTAACAGGACGTTGTCAGTGATAAGACGTCCTTTAACGAAGCCAGCCTGAGAAGAAGAAATGATACGCTCCAGGAAGGGAGCTAATCTAGTGGTCATAATCTTAGAAATCACCTTATTGGAAAAGTTGCACAGACTAATAGGCCGAAAATCTGCACAAGACTTGGGATTCTCACATTTCGGGATGAGAATTAGATTGGTAGATGTCCAACCCGTAGGAAGTTCACCTCCAGAGAAGAAGTACTGGATAGCAAGACAGAAGTCAGATTGGATAATCGGCCAGGCACAACGAAAGAAAGCTCCATTGAACCCATCAGGACCACTGGCGCTTTCCTTACTAAGGGCAAAGACACACGATCTAATGACTTCCACAGAGGGAGGAGCAGCTAATTCAGAAACATCTTCAGGGAGAAGAAGTTGAGGAATGAATGAAAGCAAGTTAGGATCAGAAAAGTTAACAGAAGGCGAGCTAAGGAAAGATTGGAAATAGGAAATGATGGTATCTTGGACGTCCACCGGAGAAGTGGCCAAAGAAAGATCATCGCGCTGAATACTGGTAATGGTAAGACGCGCGTTATTCTTACGGATAGAGGAGTGAAAAAACTTGGAATTTGTATCGCCTTCCACTATCCATTTAATCCTAGCCTTTTGATGCAGATAATCGTGCTCAACACGAAGTTCAGAGGAAAACGCTAGATGAGCTAGCGCCCAGGATTCCTTGTTATCAGTAGAAGGAACCTCATCGTAGGTCGCTTAGTGAATATATTTATAGAAGAAGCATATACAAAAATAATACCAATATCATTGGTTTTATACTCTTAGAATCATTTTCCCTTGAAATTTGGTTAGTCTCTTTAACCCATTATTTATATGATGGCAAGCTTCTTCAAAAACTTCAAATCTAAAAGTCATTTTAAAGCTCGTTTATAGTGCCATGGGTTTTTCTTTTTTATAAAATGAGATTGGGTTCTTTGTTTTGAAAATTAAGGTCTTTGAAACCTTAGTCCTTTACTTTCGAAACCATTGAAATACCTCTTTTGAAAGCATTTATATTTTCTTTTCAAAGCGGTAAGCATATGCCTTTCGGAATACTTTAAACTTCCCTTTCGAAACCATTAAAACGTACATTTTGAAAGTACTAAAGCATCACTATCCAATTTATAAAAGAATAGCTTCGAAACCATTTGAAAGTACCCCTTTAGAAACCTTTGGTTTAATCTTAAACATATATTTTGGGTCTAAGTGAATATAAGCGGAAGCACCCCTTTGGAAACCATTGATCCTCAAATAACAGAGTTTAGGGAAAAATTGATAGCTTCGGAACCATCATTTCAAAAGTTTTAATCCTTTAAGTAAAATAATTGGATAGATAACTTCAAAACATCATTCGAAGCCATTTCCTTCGAAACCTTTAGTATAGTTGGCTATTGGAGCCCTTTTGAAAGCATTGGGAAGCGGCTTAGTATATTTATAAAACGAAAGCTACCTTGAACTCGTTGATAACTTCAATCCATTCGAAAGGCATAAAGGCAGCAACATGGTTTCGACTGGGTTCAAACTACCCTTTCGAAAGCATTGATTTAAAAACAAGACAACTCATTCGAAAGCTACCCTTTTAACAAAAAGGCAGCAACCCCTTCGAAAGCTACAGTGAAGCAATTTAATCCTTTCGAAAGCATTCTTTTAAAAGTAAGGCAATCAGTGTTTCTTTAGAAAGAAAAACAAAGGCTTCTGCCCCTTCGAAAGCTTGGTTTCGACTCTATACCTACCGCCTTTCTCCAATCCATTACGTACCAGAGCCTTGATACCTTAAGTATTGGTTTCGACTTGGTTGAGGTGGAAGTATGAGGTCGAATGCTAGCTACTAGAAGTGGTAAAACATTGACTTATGTAAAACTATTTTTTATTGCTTTTTAAGTAATACTTTTCAACTAACTTGCCTATTTGTATAAATATGATCAGTTGCCATAAACTTTATCAAAATCTTTTGTAAAAGACTACCGAATTTATTCAGAAATCAATTAAAGATAATTAACAAAGTAGCCCTTCCCTTTCACAAGACAATTAAGACATTTAAGTCTTCCATCTTAAAATATTTTAATTTACATAGTAAATTACTTAAGAAAACCCCCAAAAATAAATTGACTTTTAATATGTTATCTAACTTATATAAATTTCAAACCCAAATTCCTTTATATAATTACCGAAATTAATTTGTAAACCCAATTATTCATTTCTTCCTTCAAAAATTTATAATAAATTATCCATAGCTTGGATAATTACAAAAAATTAAACCCATCTCCAAAATAATGTTTTACATAACATATTAAATCCTCGTGGCATTTGAAACTCAATATAAACGATTTTTGCCTTAAAATCGAAATAAACATTTATTAAACATACTTGTTTGAATCAAACATATCATATAATCCAAGCATATCATCATTAAAATCAAATAATGGATTTAAACCTAAACCCGAAATCAAATGCTTTTTAAAAAAGAAAAATGAGATGGTTTTGACTATTATTCAACTTGATTTGGATAAGGACTTGAGATTCGATCTTGTTTAATTCTCCTTGCTTGATTACTTATTTTTTAATTGAATTTCCTACTCTTTTCAAGTACGTAATGGCTGGCTTGCTCTTTGGTTTACGTTTTAGAATTTTGAATTATGAACTTATAGAGTGGAAACTGGGAATAAGGGTTTAGGGGTTCTGGGTTTATGGGTGCGGCTATTACCCATAATGTCCTTGCCCTATTTCCTTATTAGTTAATTTATGAAAACATTTCTACAACCCGTTCTTTTTAATTAAGCATGGCCCTTATTAAATTTTCAAATCTTTATCTCTCTAATTTTTAAATATTTTATTTAATTTATCTAATTAAATCTCTTGAATAATGTTATTAATATTAGGAGCGTTACATTCCTCTATAAATATAGACCCTATAGCAACCAAGAGAGGACTTTTAGCTTTTCTCCTTCTTCAACATCTAACTCCCTTTATAATAGTCACCAGAACATGCGTTATAGGCGGTCCAAGCTTAAGAACTTGAGAACCCTTTGTACTTGTGACTTATAAATCTCTTTAATTCTCCCAAACTCTCTCCTCGATCAATAATCAATAAAGATAACAATGGACATGGACCAAAGATTGTTGAACCACTATAAAAATCTTGGTGTTCTTACTGTTTTTCTTATATTTTTTGCTAGATCTCATTTATTTCAATAGGCTTTGGGTGTTATGCCACTTTTGGCATCAACACCAACCCTGCTCGTATTCAAGTCGGGCCACAACATACAAGACAAAGCTACAGACAGGCCGACCAGACTTCCCCAACCGATCGGCCTGGCCTAATCCAAGCCCATACAAGCAAGCCAACCAATGTCAAAGAACAACACAAGTAGATCCGGCATGATCCATACCGACTATCAATGCAAAGCCCAGCCCAATCAAGGTCGACCAGCTTTTCTAGTTGCCTCCTAATCCATGCTAACCTAGCTCTCCTAAGCTTGATCCAACTCACGCCGACCCAAACTCAAGTTGGTCCCAAACTAGCCCATCCACTCAATAGCACATTAGGTTAGCAACTGACCATATCACCCCGAGGCAGCTTCCATGGTCAAATCATTAGTCGAGAACAGAACTAAGCATAACCCAATCTGATCTAGGCTGGCTCAGTCTAGATATGACTGACTCTCTAATGTCATCCCATATCTAGTCTAACTCCAAGTCAACCCATCCACTTAGAATCACTTTTATTGCTAGTTAACTCGATTCGAAGCAGCCTCACAACCAACATATTCGATAAGACCAACTCAAGCATGACCCATCCTTGGTTAGGATTCATCGCAACCGCCTTCTATTGGTCCAAAGCAGCATGTCCCATCATCTCACAACCGGCCTGGCACTATCCCTCAGCTTGGTCCTTAGCAACATTTAGCTTCCTTTATATCGTCGGCAACCAACCAGACAAGTTAGCATGCCTTGCTATATATGCATGCAATCGTAAATAACAGTCATTCATCTAACTATTTTGGGTACTGTTGCAAAGCAGCCAAAAGCATACCTACTCCCATAACAAGCCATCAGCATTTAATGCGCATCAAATACAAAGTCTGCACCTAGTATAGAGGGATAATTGGCATGCTTTTCAGCCACACGTTCCTTTCTTCCTTTGCAACTATCTCATATTAAAGCATGCAACTCGATCAACGACCAGGCGTGCTTCCCGCCTACTGTTTTGTGCAATCTCAGCCATTCATCATCCATCTCAACTACTATAAATACCCTATGAATTGCTACATTAAAAGGGCCAATTTCAAGTTGGAAATTGTTAGAACTATGGTTATAATCTACTATTCAGAGCTCCTCACACAGCAAATCAAAGCCTTAAGCTCTTGATATTAACTGCTTGTTTAGTCTTGAGCGCTTTATTTCTTATTATTCACTTATAATCCCTAGTAATTATATGAGAGAAATATAGTAATAGATCTTCATGGTGGAAGTATGCAAGCTTGCTGAACCACTCTATATTTGGTGTCATTTACTTCAATTTGCTTATTTTTTCCTCATTTTCATTTTCAAGCCTAGGAGTTAGCAAGTAATCATTGCTTTTCATAACGCGTTAGTCTAATTCCAAGGTTGGATAATTTATTAGTCGATAACTTCACTTTATATATACTCTAATATGAATTAATAATGAAATTATTTTAAAAATCTCATAAAAGAATAAATGTTATTTGTGGTAATATTAATATAATATAAACATAAAATGCCAACAAAATTCATCCAATAAAACATTAAATATGATGTAATGTTAACCACATTATTCATTATAACACTATAAAAGATCAAGTGCACAATGATTTAAAAATAATTTTTTTGTACTTCGCTAATTTCACCCCGTTGTCCGATGCAACTGATCCAACACATCATTTTATACGGGAATATGATGCTTCTTCCACTTGTTTCATTGTATAACTATAAATAACAAAATTATTGATTAGAGTAAGGATACAAAGGTATATCAAATTTAAACATATAAGCTAAATTTAGTATTCACTTGACGGTTCATTGAGAATGACTTGTGGAATATTACAAGCTCGATATTCAAAATTATGATCCAAATTTTGTGAATCGATTAAACCATACTCCAACAAATTCGCTACATCTATTTAATAAATTAGTGAAGTCTCCATCACCATGAGTTGTCATATACGAAGAAAGTGCTTAATTCCAACTAAAAACGTGGAACGTGTTACATGTATCGACCTTACAATTGATACCATGGAATGTTGTGTCCCTACAACTTTAGTAAGTTTTACTCCTATAACATAAATTTCTATCACTTTAATTCCAATTATAAAAGCAGAATTAGCATCATCCTCCACATCAAAAGTGGACGAACCATAGTTTTGACTCATTTCACTGCTAGGTTTAAATCATTCTCAAGGGGACTAATTTTTATCACTTTGAAAGTGCGTTGTTTAAGCTCTCTAAAACTATGATTTTTTCTTACTTTTGATCCTTTTGGTTTTCCAACTATATATATAGGTTTATAATCTTCATCAACTGATAATTCTCCATCAAAATAACATACATATAGAATTTTTACTTGCAAAAACAATAACTTACATAAAACTAAGTTTAACAAATTTACCTACTCTAAGACTCTATTTGTTTTTCTTAAGAAGTTCTTGACGGAAATTCTGAAATATTAATGAGAACATCCGTTATTGTTCATATTTTAGAACTTTTCTAATTTAATATACTTATTCAAAAATAAGTGTTTAACATTTTCTCATTATTGATTATTAGTTCTGAAAGATGAATAATAACTTTTTCGTTTATATCCTCATTAATATTTACAATTGTAATAAATTCAAATTTCAAACTTAAATTTGAAGATTTCAAAATACCATAAATTTCAATCTATAAAGTCCAAAGTCTTAAAAATCCAAAGTTTTGAAATTTTCAAGTTTGAGAATCAAGTGTTTTAAATTTTAGTTTTAGAATTTAACAACGTAGAAATTATTGTTTCTCTCAAAATATAAAATTGCGAAAATTTGAAATTAATTATTGAACTAAAAGTTCCAAAAAAATTAAATTTAAATTTAAAAATCAATATTCTGAAAACTAAAAATTTGAACATTAGAAATTACATGATTAATAATTTCAAAAATTTAATCTTCCAAAATAATATCGTCTAACTTTTCTATTATTCAAAATTTTCTTAATTCATACTATTTTTAATTTAAAACATTAATTTTACCACTCTTATTCTATTTAAAAATTCAGTTTATTTTTAAAATTTTCAATTTTTATTTTTAAATACTCCCTTTTATAGTTATTATTGAAAGATCGGTTAATAAAGAGGGATGCTTTTGTCAAAATATAAGTATTTCTTTATTCTAATTATAAGTTTTATAATACAAACAAAAGTAAGTAATATTAAACATTCAACAATCAACATTTAGAATCCAGAATTCAATAATCAATGTCTACAATTCAGAATTTCAACAAACGCAGCCTAAATCAACAAAATATTATTTTGGAACGAATCATAAATTCAAAGTTTGTATTCAATACCAAGATTTGAGAAGAAAATGCCGAGTCTTCAGAAAATCTACAGGCAAACTACTTTTTTTCAACAGAATCTTTGACTATGAAAAAGACTTATGAATGTCGGAAGATTTTAAAGTAGAAGAAAATTTAGTTTTGCTTTAAAGTGAAAAGATGGAAGAAATGAGTTCGTGAATCAAATGGTTGTTTTTTAAGGCCAGTTCCTACTTGCGCAACTTTTACGCAACTAGAAAACACACGTACACATGCAGATATGTATATATATTAAAGTTCTATAGTTTGCACAATTAAAATTGTGCTAACCAGAGAAATATATTTTGTGCAAGCACATTTCAATGATTTTGGAAAAAGTAGGTCTATTCTTGTACTTAGTTCTGAAGGAAGCTGTTGCAATATATTTTCTTGAGAAAGCCTAAATAAAAAATTTGTTCAATTTGTTCTTGTAACAAAATCTTATTAACATAGCACTTGTGGAAAAACTGTGGCAAAACTTTACCTCAATGCCTGTTTTTATTGACGGCAAGCTAAATCTGTATAAATTTATTAGAAAACTATGCATGCCTACGAATGGACAGTGTTTTGTTCAATTAAATTAACTTAATTGTCATTTCTATTATTTATCCTAATTTTCTTTTACATCATTAACGTTCAATCAAAAATCATTAATTAAGTGATGGAGAATTAAAACTCACTTCCGAATGAAATTGGAAATAGAAAAGTGACACGGTTGATTCATATTCAAGAAAGCATTTAACGTGGTAATTTTAAATCCTAATTTTTATTGCTATTAAAAACGCACGATAAATTAGGTTAAAAAATTACCTTTCCACCACCATCTTAGCAAAGTGTACATCTGATTGTGAAGATACGGATGAATTTTTTATTCTTGATATATTTTTTGTCCAAAAACTAAGGATAAAGAGATAATAAATGAAAGTGTATAAGGATTTGATGTTTTAACCAAGGGTAAAAGTGATAAATATATATATATATATATATATATATATATATATATTACTAATACGATGTGCCCCACTCATAGCAATTTAATTTTATATGAAGTGCTAATAAAATTTGGCCTCTCATGTTCAAAACTGAAGTGTGAATGAATTACTTGTAATTTCTAAGAGCACTTTTATAATATCATAAAACTGGTTTTCTTGATAAAAATTACATGTAATTTCTTCATATGTGTGAATGAATAAAACATGCTTTTAAAGAACTCCCTCTTAACCATCTTGTATCAGAAATTGACTTAAAATCCGTGTGCTCAACCACCAAATGAGTTTCACATTAACAAATTCATATATTATATATTTAATTCATGCTTTGACACATGTTAACCGATATTTTAAGAACTAGGTCCTGGGAATAATATTTTTAGGTCCACATCAAAATAAATAGGTCAATTTGTGATAATAATGAGGTTTTATTGCTTGTACCATTATTTTGATAGTTCATCTTTATCCACTCGGTAATATTTTATATAAAAAATTGTTTGCAGCACCTAACTTTTCATTGAAACCGATTTATGTTGATTATGTATGAGATTTATTTTACTAAGTATTCATATACCTACTCAATATTTGACTGACTGACTACTACTGGCTGGTTCATGTACCTTACCAACCACACAATGGGAAGTTTCCCTTTCGACATTTTATTCCATTCGTGCATTCATCAATAAAATAAACATGCTCAATGATTAACACTGCGTTGTTCATATAAGTATATACATAACAAGCAAATCTCTTATATATTCCAATCAATATTCCCAACATGAAGTTCTTGTCTAAATATATCTCTGGCTGCTATTCAGTCTCTAATAAAATATCCAGAGTCCCCGAAGATGAAGAAATCATCAAACGTCCTTCAAAAATCATACAAGTTTAATGCAGAAAAGTCAAAGCTCTACACTACAAGAACGACACCTGATAGCGACGGCTTTTAGCCGTCGCCGGCCGTCGCTGGCCGTCGCTAGCCGTCGCTATTTACCTTGTCGCCCAATAGAATCACGACGGCTTTAGCGACGGCTCCGTCACATAAATAGCGACTGCCAATGTGCCACGTGGAAATTTTTCAACGTCCAAATGCCGTCGCTAGCCGTCGCTAATCTGAACAAAATGGCCGTCGCTAGCCGTCGCTAATCTCAACAAAATGGCCGTCGCCAGTCGCCGTTAGCCGTCGCTATACTGAACAAATTTCTGTGCACTTGCATAGCCCATGTACACTTCAAACAATAACCATCAAATACCATCATCACAGCCACTATACACTATATTCATCAACTATAACCATCATATATCCATCATATAACATCACTATACATTCAAACAATATAAAATCCAACAAAACCAAACAAAATCATATACAATCCCAACAACAATACATATCATGTCAACCAATATAGGTCATCAAAATATGTACATAGTTTCCCAACCAAAATGTGTGCATAGTTCTCCAACCACAACTACAACCGTTAACCCAAACAAACCGTTAACACAACTACTAGTCATCAAAATATGTACATAATATCCCGAAATATATATACACCAAACCAACCAAAATATGTATATACCAAACTGAAACATGAGCAAACAAGCATACCTACTCCTCACCATCGCTGCCATCCCCTCCAGGCATCCTCCTATGTTGTTGCAAATAACCTGCAATCCGCTCATCCAGATGTTGCTCGAAGAAACTCTTCGTCCAATCATTTATTTCATCCACTGTTTGCCTCAACTGAGCAATCTCCTCTTCTTGCTGGGACCTCCTGTATGCACTCTGCAATCTCATCGCCTGTAAAATAGTTCATAATTATTTATATATTAGTGTGTATATATTATATTATTAAAATTATTTAACTATTCATATGCATGTGTAAATTTATATATTAGTACATGTCAAAATTTACCTCCAGATTTCCATAGCTATACCGCACATTGGTCCGAGAAGGCGGGTCAATAATAGCATCCCAGATATTGTTCGCCTCCTCTAGCGTAAGCTCTTCCCAACCAGTGGACTGTGCTACCCGAGTCCGCTCAGCTTCATACCTCTCCTGCGATTACAAACAATTGTTTTACACGATAAAAACCGAATTTCAAGTTTTTGAAAATAAAACAAGACAAAATATTGTTATTAACAATAAATTAGTTTACCATTACAGATTGGGATTTGTCATCCGTCCACTCGTACGAAACATTGCCTTCTTCATCAGTCATCTCCACGGCATGCGTCACCTTGAACAACTCAGCCATAGTGGGCTCGCGGTTGTATCTCGCGGTCTGAAAATATATAAATATTATTGCTAATCTGATTATAAAATATTTTAATAAAATGTAAACACAGTTTATAAATTTAATTACCAGCTCTCTCTTATGCTCCTGGAAGGATTTGGAGCCATCACGGTGCAATGCAGGATTTTTATTTCTGTTAGTCCGGTTCCGCGCAGATAATTCCCACAAATTAAGATAAATTATCACGTATATATCTTGCGAGATTTATATTAGATTTAAATAACAAAGCAAACATATATTACTTACTTTTGCTGCCGGAGTGTCCCAAAGCCGGAAAAATTCAGCCCATACACCGTCACCCTTCCAGTTCGGCTTTTTGCCTGAATTCTTAGCCTTGGACAATGTATCCCTGTAATTTTTTCTTATTCTTTTGTTCCACTGATTTAAGAAAACATCCATGACGTCAGGGTCAACGCGGACTGCAGCCTGTAAATTAAAATTACTTTAAGTTATATAGATTATATTAATTTACAACTGAAATTCAAACTACTACTTACAAGTAAATCGGCCTGTATTGCGTTCTTGACATGAATGGGGATATCGTCCCAGCGAGGCCAACAACCATCCATCCGGCTCTGAAAGGCCTTCCTCGAAACCTGTAGAATATAATCTGATGGTTCCACCTCAAAGCCCCTGCAAAAGTTATGATATACATGTTTAGTGGATTTTAAAACTTATACTTCAAATAAAATTGACACTTACCCGGCACTTTTCGGAACAACTTCTGCCATCGGACGTAAGTCCGGTGCAGTGCCACTACCACCTGCACCAGGAGATGGTTGTGGCGTGCCTGTCATACTTCGTCTCCTGCCAGACATATCTACTATAGAAAAACAATATCATCACAGAACAATTATAGAAATTCACTACTACATATCATGTTTCAATCACTTTCACAGAAACAATTATAAAAATTTACTAGTACAAAACATGGATAAAAATTAAATAAATGATCATCACAGATCAATAATAGAAATTCACTACTACATAGCATGTTTCAATCACTTTCACAGAACAATTATAAAAACTTACTAGTACAAAACATGGATAAAAATTAACTAAATGATCATCACAGAGCAATTACAGAAATTTACTATTAAATAGCATGTTTCAATCACTATCACATAACAATTATATCAATAACGATTAGTCTTCGTCGTTTTCTGATTCAGACTCAGTCTCGTATTCTATCTCATTTTTTTTGGTACTTTCGAATGCATCAAATAAGACGTTCGATTCATCATTCAAAGGCCCTACATCAATATCATCAGTTATTATTATTTCTGTATTTGGTTCAAGATCGGCTTGATATGCTGCTTCATCTGGAATATTATTTCCATCAAACGTAAATCTTGGTTTTGTTTTGAAAACAGCAGACCAATCCGCTTTATCTCTTTTCAAAGATGGATACGGAGCAAAATAAACTTGTAACGCTTGCTTGGCTAATACAAAAGGATCATACTTATAGTAGTGTGATGTATGCCTTATTTCAATAAGTTTATACTCTATATGCACGTTGATTCCGGAACCAGGAACGTTACTAAACCAATTGCACTTAAATAAAAAAACCTTTTCTAAAAGTTCAACATAATATGTCAACTCTAGAATCTGTGTTAAGACGCCGTAAAAATCTTTTAAATGCTCATCTGGATCATCACTGCTTTTGAAAAATACCCAGCTATTATATGTTAATTTTTCAGCCCCTTAATCTTTCGTGTTGAACTTAAACCCATTGACGAAGAATATTGGATAAGTCTTCACATTTCTTTTCGGTCCAATCGTGTCTTAAGCCTTCATCAACGACATAGTTTCTTGGCTCATAAACATAGTTCAAAAACCATTTGGCAAATTCTTTACTGAGATCGCCAGATGGATACTGTGATTCGTAGATACTGCATATATGTAATATGTGTTATAATTATTATGTACATACAAGTAAATTACAAGAGAATTAATTATTACCTGACAAATGGTGGGACTTCGACACAGTTTAAAAAAACATACGTGTGTGCTACATGGTGGTCTCTATCGTCCAACCATATTTCCACACATTTTCCACCAGGTCTACCATGTTGTCTAAAAACAGATAACATTGTTTGAGAAGAATTTTGTTCAACGACTTCCTCATTTCGAGGAACAGTTACAGACGATAAGTTCACATCGTCCTTGAAGTAGTGAGAGAAAAAAAACGAGGCTTCTTCTTCAAGATACGATTTGCATATTGAACCCTCAACTCGGGCTTTTTGTCGAATCTTCTTCTTCAGATGATTCAAGTACCTATTAAGATATTTATTACATATTTAGATATACAAATTTGAATTTGAAATTGACATGAACATTGCGCATGTTAATTTACCTCTCAAACGGATACATCCATCCATATTGCACAGGACCTCGAAGAAGTGCTTCAGAAGGAAGATGAATATGTAAATGCTCCATTACGTTAAAGAAACCAGACGGAAGTATTTTCTCCAGTTTGCATAGCAATATGGGTATTTCTACTTCAAGTTTACGTATACGATCCACCTTTAATGTTGTCGAACAAAGCTGTTTATAAAACAAACATAACTATGTTATTACGTTCCATACTTTTACGGGCAACAGTTCTTTGAAAGCCACGGGTAGTAAATATTCCATCATGATATGACAATCGTGACTTTTCATCCCACTCAGTTTACTATTTTTGAAGTCAACACATCTACGAAGATTGGAAGAAATCCCACCGGGAAATCTTAATTCTTCCACCCACTTTAGCACGAGTTTTACTTGCTTATTGTCTAGCTCATAACATGCTTTCGGTTTTTATTGTCATTGGCTTCATATGAAGTTCCGGGCGCTTACAATAGTTTGCTATATCAAGCCTTGAATTCAAATCGTCCTTGGTTTTGCCATTTACATTCAAAATTGTATTAAACATATTATCAAACACATTCTTTTCGTTGTGCATCACGTCAATATTATGTCGGAGTAAGAGATCTTTCCAATATGGTAACTCCCAAAATATACTTTGTTTGCACCAATTATGAATGTCTGACTTTCCTGAGATTTCAATCTGGACTCCAGTTTCATATATCTTTGGATAGTCCCTTACAATTTCATATATTTCCTCGCCTTACCAAACCTTGGGTGGTTTCAAATTCTCTTCTCTGTTAGCTATTAAAATTTTCTTATCTCTTCTAAAGTATGATTGGGATAAAGAAAACAACGATGACAATCAAACCATGAAACTTTCTTCCTATATTGTAACGAAAATGCTCGTGTTTCTTCCATACAATAAGGGCATGCTAGACGACCGGCCGTACTCCAACCAGAAAGCATCCCGTATGCAGGAAAATCATTAATAGTCCATAACAAAGAAGCGAATAACCGAATTTTTTTTCCGTTGATACATCGTAAGTTTCGACTCCTTCATTCCACAGTTTCTTCAACTCTTCGATCAATGGTTGTAAATAAACATCAATTCCTTGGGTTGGATCATGAGGGCCGGGAACGACAGTGGTGAGAAACATATATGGTGTCTTCATACACATCCTTGGAGGTAAATTATGCGGAGTAACGATAATTGGTCAGGATGAATATTTACTACCAAAATGTGAAAATCCATCCGTACATAAACCAAGTCTGACATTACAGCTTTCCGCAGCAAATGCGGGATAACTCTTATCGAAATATTTCCATGCTTCTCCGTCGGATGGATGTATCAAAGTTCCTTCTTCCGCTGTTCTCACACTATGCCATCGCATAAGACAGGCCGTAGCAGAAGATGCATATAATCTTTGAAGTTTGGGAGTGATGGGTAAATAATGCATTCTCTTGTACGGGACTTCTTTCCCTTTCTTCTTTCTTGGTTTGTACCTTTCTTCGTTACATATTTTCCATTTTCTGAGGTCAACGTCGTCTTTCCAATACAACATGCAACCTTTCACACATGCATCTATCTTCTCGTACGGTAGACCGAAAGCGGACATCAATTTTTTACTTTATAATGACTATCGCACATCAGATTATTGGGTGGCATATGTCGTTTTGCAGCTTGTACAACTGCTGTGAATGCAGCTTCCGTAAGGTTGGATTTTGATTTCATAGTTATGTATTCGGCAGTTACTGAAAGTTCGGTTGCGCTTTTACATTCGTTCCACAACGGCCTCTTAGCAGAATCCAACAAATCGTATAATTTTTTAGCTCCCGCAGTCGGTTCTTCTTCGACGTTTTCGTCTTCATCGACAGCTTCAGTTGTAGGAAACATTGATCGTGCTGCATCATCCACCATATTTTCTATCGGATTCGTCATCATATTAGCGTCCTCTAACACTTCAGTATTATGTGTAGGTTCAACAAGTTCTCCATGACGATCCCAGAAATAATAATCAGGCACGAAACCATATTGATACAAATGTACTTCAACTATATCTAGTTTCCAATGCTTCAAATGTTGCCACTTACTACACGAACAATGAATTTCTGTGTTGTTTCGGTTATTAGATTTAGCAAATCTAATAAATTCGTGTACACCGTTGTACAAATGTTGCTTTATTGATCCCTTCTTTCCAGTTCTGACTTCATACATCCAAGTACGGTCGAGAAAATAATTGAACATTTTTCCTGATTTGAAAATGTATGTTAGACAATTTAAATCATTAATTTTCAACCATTCTCCATTGTAAACAGTTCATCGTTGCAGAAAATTCAAAATAAAAACTTCACTTTATTTTTTTATTTTTTCGTATTTTGGTTTTCACTTCGGTGATCAGTCATCCTACTTCCCATTACAAACACAATAATGTAATTACATTTTATAAATCATTTCAGATTAAACGGTTCAATAAAATTTCGACAGCACTTCCCTTCTGTTCCCTGTATCGTACACAAATACGTGTATACAGGGAACGTAAAGGAAGTGCTTTCGAAATTTTGTAACTGTTTGAAATGAAATGATTTATAATATGTAATTACTTTATTGTGTTTGTAACTTGTCCAATACAGGGACAAATCCGACAAATATTGTATCAGATGAATATAAATGTCCTTTCCATTACAAAACGAACATTCATATAACGATCATATACAACACTTACCAGACGGGGCCAATGCAAATCCAAGGGATAAAAAAATTTCTTTAAATTTTATCAAATATTGTTGTTCTTTTCATATTTTGACAATGTTTCAACTATTTAAATTTTATTTCATAAATTTGTGTATTTAAATCTTAGTTCAACATTAAATTAACAATTTTAGTTCAATATTCATTTCTTTATTTTTTTACGACATAGATTTTAGCAGAATATTTGTTGTTGTTATATTCATTTCTTAATTTCTTTACAAAATCGATTTTAGTACAATATCACTTGTTTTTAAAGTCATTTCCTAATTTTTTTTAAAAATTAGATGTTTGTAGAATTTTTAATGTTCTCATATTCATTTTTTAATTTTTTTGTATAAATTTTATTTTTGTACAATATATACAACCTTTTGCATTTTGGCGATCGCTAGCCATCGCTAAAATTATTAAAATGGGGGTCTCTAGCCGTCGCTAAATCAACAAGATAAATAGAAAAATTATCAATGAAGATAATTATAAAACAACAAAAATCTAATTATCAAATAAATAATTAGAAAACAATAAAAATCTAATTATTAAATAAAAATTTGTCAATTTAAATTCACTTAACAACTTAAATTTGTAATTTATCAATTTCATAAACTATGAAATACTTTAATGTAAATTTATCAATAACCAAGTTAATCATTAATATACACTAATTTTTCACATAACACAACTAACCGTGTTAATCGCCAACACTAATTATCTACATCAACCATTTATTCAACTTCATGATAAACTAATTAATCTAAGAGGTTGTTAGGCTCAAGGAAAAAGTTCTAGAAAAATTTAGTTACAGGGACAAGAAGTTTGCTTTTTAGGCTGAAGGACACTTTTTAGTGTAAATCATAGAATGATAGTTGTAACTATCATTTTCAGTTTACACTAAAAAGTGTCCTTCGGACTAAAAAATAAACTTGTTGTCCCTGAGACTGAATTTTTTTGTAACTTTTTCCTTGTGCCTATTTACATGTTAATTCTAATACCTAATTTAACTTCATGATAATAAACTAATTAATCTACAAAATCAACATACAACACTATTAATACATAATTTAACAACAAATCCTAATTTAACAACAAATCCTAATTTAACAACAAATCCTAATTTAATTAAGGTTTAAACTAAATCTAAAAAACATCAAATTTACATTCAAAATAGAGATTAGAATCATATCTAGGCGAATTTGGATGATTTGGAGGCGGCGGAAGGCGGGACGGCGGCTGCGGTAACGGGGGTCGGCAGATTGGGGGAAGGAGGGTTTATTTTTTGGTGGGAAGAATGAAAGTTCTGCTCGCGGAAAGGGGATCTGTATATTTCGTATAGCGACGGCTAGCGACGGCTGCATTTTTTAGTCGTCGCTAGCCGTCGCTAGGTTCCGTCGCTATCTTAGATGTTTCTAGCAGTGCTAGTAGATAATTCCTCAAATGTCATTGGTGAGGGAGGTTACAGTACAGTTCACCACATTAGATTTCCAAACAAACTGGAAGCTGCTGTCAAAGTACATGAACCAAGCAAGCGCCTTCACTGCATGTTCAGAAAAGAACTCGATGTTTTTCTTCATGTCAACAACGGTCATTCAAATATAGTAAGTCTTCTTGGCTACAGTGACGATGGAGAATCTTCTGGAATTTTGGTCATGGAACACGTTCAGAATAGAACACTTCATCATATGCTACATGAACAGCTTAATACTACTACTCTTTCCTGGTCACAACGTGTGTCTATAGCATATCAGATAGCAATGGCTTTGGAGCATCTACACGAACACTGTGACCTTCCAATTATTCATGGAGATGTGAAGGCTTCTAACGTTCTTCTTGACTAAAATTTCAATACAAAATTATGTGATTTTGGATCTGCAAGGTTGGGGTTCTCTGACATGGTTTCTCGTTCAATTAACCATAATAACGTGATGATGGGATCTCCAGGCTATACTGACCCAAGTTACATTCGTTTAGGGTTGGCATCAAAGAAAAGTGATGTGTATAGTTTTGGGGTGCTACTTTTAGAGCTTTTTACTGGGCTTGAAGCATTTTCGGAAAATAACTCACAGTTGTTGGCGACGAAGATGATGTCTCGGTTGAAGTTGAACTCTCATAATATGGAAGGAATAGGACAAATGATTGATGTTAAGCTAGGCAGAAAATATAACGAGAAAGAAGCCAGAGTTATGATGAATATTGCAGAGAAATGCATTGGAGAAAAACCGACTCTAAGACCATCGTTTGGTGAAGTAATGAAAATTATGAAGGATAATATGTCATCTTTAATTTGATTAGTTCATATAAGTACACCTTCAAACAGTGATTGTAAAGATTTTTGGGAACAATTCTTGCTTCTATGAAGTGTTTATAAATTGTAAACAACTGAGTTCTACTTAAAAAATATATTCCTAACGAGTTTATAGAATTTTAAAGTATGACTACGAGATCAGTCTTAGAATAGTTATGTATGCAAACTTCTGAATGCTAACTGGTTATGTAGCTTTTAGGGCTTTCATTTATCAGAACCAAAAAGGTGTTGGAACCAACTAAGTCTGCAATTAAATTTTTGACTATAGGAGGAAGCCTCATGCATTTGATCTTGTGCAAGATAAAATTCATAGTTAACTTTGTCACTAGATTTGTGCATGTCTACTTTTATACATCATTGTTAGCCTTTTCTGTTGCTGGAATTTGTCATCCATTTGTGCGTTGATAAGGATTTTACATATGTTACTGCAGCAAATCAAGGCAATCAAAGCATATCATATATACGAAAATGCACTCTAACAGCGAATCAAGGCAAAATACATTTCATTCTAGCATACATATTTTGGTAATGATTTTACATATGTTATTGCTGTTAGGACTCAAAGTTGCTTGGCGAATGAGTCAGTTTGACTTAGTACATATACAGCTCTTGCTTTCTGTTAATAATGTCCTAGTTTCTAGGACTAAATAGTTGGTTTGATTCAGTCTTTGTTCCTTGATATTAGCACATGTAATCATGCACGTTTTTCCTTGTTTTCTGTTTTGTAAGGCTGTATAAAGCCACTAGTTATGTTGAATAAAGACAGAGAGAGAAGTTGAAGCTGTCATATTTTGCTACTCAGTGTTCATACTTTGAACAATTGGTATCAGAGCCACGTCAAAGCCTGATCTAGTGGGAGAGAGCTAGAAAGAAGAGAGACGAAAGCATGGCTTCAAGCTCAGAAGGAGGATTCGTGCAGCCTGCCATACCAAAATTTGAAGGGCACTATGATCATTGGGCCATGCTAATGGAGAACTTCTTGAGATCAAAGGAGTATTGGCAGCTGATTGAAGATGGAATCACAGAGGTAGAGAATGAGGCAACGTTGACAGAGGCAGAGAGGAAGAAAATTGCTGATCAAAACCTCAAAGACCTTAAGGTAAAAAATTATCTTTTCCAGGCCATTGATCGGACGATAATGGAAACAATCCTCAATAGGGATACAGCCAAGAACATTTGGGACTCAATGAAGCAGAAGTTCCAAGGTTCTACTAGAGTCAAGCGTGCACAACTTCAAGCTCTCAGAAGGGAATTTGAAGTATTACAGATGAAGGAAGGTGAGAAGGTTAATGAATACTTCTCTAGAACTCTGACAATTGCAAACAAGATGAAAACACATGGAGAAAAACTGGAGCAACATGTGATAATTGAGAAGATTTTAAGAAGCATGACTGCTAAATTTGACTATGTAGTCTGTTCAGTGGAAGAATGCAACAATTTGGAGATGCTGACTATTGATGAACTACAAAGCAGCCTCTTGGTACACGAGCAAAGAATGAATGGACATGGGAATGAAGAACAAGCGCTCAAAGTTAGTCATGATGAAAGATTTGGTCCTAGAGGCCGAGGCAGAAGCATGATTCGAGGAAGGGGAAGAGGATGAGGAAGGCAAACAGTCAATAAAGCAACCGTGGAATGTTATAACTGTCACAAATTAGGACACTTCCAATATGAGTGTCCAAGTTGGGGAAATGATGCGCACTATGCTGAACTCGATGAAGAAATGTTGCTCATGTCCCATGTTGAACTCAATGGAGCTAAAAGAGAAGAAATCTGGTTCTTCGACTCCGGGTGCAGCAACCATATGTGTGGACAAAAATCATGGTTTTCTAACCTAGATGAATCATATCGACAAGTTGTGAAGCTAGGCAACAATACAAAGATGGATGTTATGGGAAGAGGATGTATCAAGCTGCAAATTGATGGCATAACACATGCAATTAGTGAGGTATTCTTTGTTCCTGAATTAAAAAATAACTTACTAAGCATTGGACAGTTACAGGAGAAAAGTCTGGCTGTGTTGATTCAAGATAATATGTGCAAAATATATCACCCTAGAAGAGGATTGATAATCCAAACCACCATGTCTGCCAATAGGATGTTCTTCCTACTTGCAAAAGTTGAAACTGAAAGTCAAGCTAATTTATCAGTGCAAACTCAAGCATGCCTACAAGCTACATCCGAAGACATAACTCAGTTATGGCATCGAAGACTAGGGCACCTTAGTTATAAAGGCCTTCAGACCTTGTCATTAAAAAAAATGGTGAAAGGGATACCACTTATTAAGCCGTCTTCCAACGTGTGTACCAAATGCATGATTGGCAAGCAACATCGTGAATTTATCTCCAAGAAAAGTCACTGGAAAGCAACTCAGAAATTACAATTGATTCATGCCGATATATGTGGGCCTATTACTCCAGAATCAAACAGTCATAAAAGGTATCTTCTTACTTTTATTGATGATTACAGTAGAAAATTATGGTCATATTTTTTGCATAACAAGTCTGAAGCTTTTGTCACTTTCAAGCACTTCAAGAATTTAATTGAAAAGGAATCTGGAAACTATATTTGTTGTCTTCGTACTGACAGAGGTGGAGAGTTTACCTCCATGGAGTTTAACAGGTTCTGCAGCATGAACGGGATCGCTCGTCAACTCACTACATCATACACGCCACAACAAAATGGGGTGGCTGAGCAGAAAAACCAAACTATTATGAATATGGTGAGGTGCATTTTAGCTGAAAAGGAGGTTCCAAGAGAGTTTTGGCCGGAGGCTGTCAATTGGACAGTCCATGTTCTCAACCGATGTCCCACATCGGCCGTAAAAAACATAACACCGGAGGAGGCTTGGACTGGACTCAAACCATCTGTACAACACTTTCGGGTATTTGGCTGCATAGGGAATGTTCATATTCCTGACAACAAAAGGCAAAAGCTTGATGACAAAAGCTACAAGTGCGTCCTTTTGGGTTTGAGTGATGAATCTAAAGCTTATCGCCTATATGATCCAGTACTTAAAAAAATAGTGATTAGTAGAGATGTTGTGTTTGAAGAGGAGGAAAAATGGAATTGGGCAGCATACAAAGGAACCAAATTCATTGAGCTTAGTTGGGGAGATGAAGAAGACATGGAAGCTACTGAGCAAGAAAACAGCGATCAAAGTGAACAGCAAGACGAAGTGAATGAGGAAGGAGACAGTGAAAGTGAGAATGAAGTTAATACTGCTGTACCATCTCCAAATCAGCATGTCAATGCCCCTGCACCAAATCCAGTTCAAGGGAGGATAAGAAGAACCCCAGTTTGGATGGAAGATTATACAAGTGGTGAAGGGTTGTCAGAAGAAGAGCTTGTCATGCTCACAACAACAGATGATCCAATGTCTTTTGGAGAAGCAAGAAAAAGTACAAAGTGGAGAGAAGCCATGGACTCAGAAATCAATGCTATCGAGAAGAATGAAACCTGGGAACTATGCAATTTGCCAAAAGGAGCAAAGACGATAGGAGTAAAGTGGTTATACAAGACCAAACTGAATGAAAAAGGAGAGGTAAACAAGTTTAAAGCCCGACTCGTTGCCAAGGGTTACTCACAAAAGTTCGGAGTTGATTACACCGAGGTCTTTGCCCCTGTTGCTCGATGGGATACTATTCGAATGATGTTAGCACTTGCTGCATACAGAGGTTGGAATGTATACCAACTTGATGTAAAAAGTGCATTCTTGCACGGAGAGTTGAAGGAGGCAGTTTATATAAATCAACCACAAGGCTATGAAGTAGTTGGAGCCGAAGACAAAGTATACAGGCTCAAAAAGGCACTCTATGGACTCAAACAAGCCCCTAGAGCCTGGTTCAGCAAAATAGAATCATACTTTATCAATGAAGGGTTTGAACGCTGCCCTTATGAGCAAACTTTGTTTGTGAAGTCGGAAGAAAATGGTAAGTTTTTAGTGGTGAATCTCTATGTAGATGACCTGATTTTCACAGGGAACGATGATGCCATGTTCATGAAGTTCAAGGAATCAATGAAAGTAAATTTTGATATGTCAGATCTTGGGAAGATGAGGTACTTCCTCGGTGTAGAAGTGACTCAAAACTCTGAAGGAATTTTTATCAGCCAAAAAAAAATATGCAAAAGAAATTCTTGAGAGATTTGGCATGATGCAGTGTAAACCAGTAAAGAACCCAATTGTTCCCGGTTGCAAGCTCGTGAAAGATGAAGATGGAACTTGTGTCGATGCTACTTTCTATAAACAAATGGTGGGCAGTCTTATGTATTTGACTGCCACTAGACCAGATTTAATGTTTGTGGTCAGTTTAACAAGCCGATTCATGGAAAGGCCTACTGTGATGCACCAACAAGCTATCAAGAGGGTATTCAGATATTTGAAAGGCACCATAGAGCTGGGTATACTTTATAAGAATGCTGATGAAGGGAGTTTGTTGGCCTACTCTTACAGTGATTATGCTGGAGATTTGGAGGAGCGAAAGAGCACGTCAGGTTATGTATTCCTTTTTGGTTCTGGGGCAGTAGCATGGTCTTCCAAAAAGCAACCTGTGGTCTCTCTTTCTACCACCGAAGCTGAGTTCATCGCTGCAGCTCACTGTGCTAGTCAAAGTATATGGATGCGAAGAATTCTCGAATGGCTGGGATATAAACAAATTAAGTGCACTACTATTCTCTGTGATAATAATTCTGCAATCAAGCTCTCCAAAAACCCAGTCTTGCACGGAAGGAGTAAACATATAGACATTCGATTTCATTTTCTTCGTGATTTAGTCAAAGATGGTGTCATTGAGCTAGTACATTGTGGCACACAAGATCAAGTTGCTGATGTGATGACTAAACCATTAAAGTTGGATGCTTTCTTAAAGATGAGAGAGCTGCTTGGTATGTGTGTTGCACGAGGAAGTAAACTGACTGCAAGCTGCAGTGCAGTTTAAGGGAGGACTTGTTAGGACTCAAAGTTGTTTGGCGAATGAGTCAGTTTGACTTAGTACATATACAGCTCTTGCTTTCTGTTAATAATGTCCTAGTTTCTAGGACTAAATAGTTGGTTTGATTCAGTCTTTGTCCTTGATATTAGCACATGTAATCATGCACGTTTTTCCTTGTTTTCTGTTTTGTAAGGCTGTATAAAGCCACTAGTTATGTTGAATAAAGACAGAGAGAGAAGTTGAATCTGTCATATTTTGCTACTCAGTGTTCATACTTTGAACAATTGCAGCATGAGATAGGTCTATATTCTTTTATTTTGCTAGGCTTATTGACTTTTGGAACGGGAGTAATGTTTGGTGTGGCTGGCATTGTAAAATGAAGTGGTGCGTGGATTGAATGGTTTAAAGCCTCACATCGCAAAATATTTGAAATAATTGTGATGCATATATGAGATTGGTAGCACGCAATATTAATTTTTTTTTTATGTTACAATGTGTTGCCAAGACTAAAATTTGTCTCAGCGACTTTTGAAATAATTGACACCGAGCCCAATCAGATTTCAGAAACTTCTTTGGTGGCAAAAATTTCCCTGCAATATTAATGACATTGCCACCTTTGATATATGAGAATTAAAAGTTAAAGTTACCACTAACTAAATACATCCGAAAAATGATTTGTTGCTGCATGTTCTGTTTCTTCCTTGATTTGAAGTACAGCATCAGATTTGATAACACTTCATCACGTTATCAGAAAAATACTACTCCTTGAATGCCATGGCCAATGATACTCCTTCAACACATTTCTCTGGTAAAGTTTTTATTTGACCATGTTCTTTGGCTCCAACTTTGGGATCGAATCACCTGGTCTTAATATTCTCAGTCCCACATGCCCATTTAAATCCACTCATTCATTTATTAATGTTTTAAGTTTTAATAATTAAATATGTTAGTAATGGATGCTGCAAATTTAACTGGCACATGGTATAGCAACATTGAGACTGAGACAGGTGAATTTCTTTTTTCAACTTTGTCACTTGTTTATATCTGCACTTTAGGATTTTTTAATTTCATAGTTACTAAATTTTTCTTCATAACAGTTACAACGGTTGCTATTTTGTGACAAAAATTGCCACGAACTCTGTAACCATCAGTATTTCCGTTGCGAAGTTCATTTGTAATAGTTATAACTGTTACAAATACACTTGTTCTTGTGTTGGCGATGATTGGAATATGTAAAAGGTCGTTGTCAATCTTATTGTTTGTGCTGTGAAATTGAATGTGCGGGACAGTGATCGCTTGTAGAACTAGGAAGCAATTCCATTTAATCTTAAAAGCAGCGAAAATATGCAACAAGTTGATGTTCACAAGAGCTCTATCTAATCTGTAAGCATTTTTTTCTCAGTTTTCGACTTCATGATGTACGCTTAAGGCCATTGTGAGTTGTGAAATCCTTCTTCTAAACCAGTTTCTAGTAGACAATTGGTAAAGTACATAGGCATAGATAATTTCAATGGTAAACTCTACTTCTTTAATATTCTTTATTAGGGTCGAGCATTTTTCACTTGGATTTAACTTGTTTAATGACCATGAAGATTTGTTCCAAACTGCAAGTATTTCACAACCAGAACTGCCACCATTATTGTGCATTACTCCCCTTTCATTTCCAGTTTGAGAACTGAATATGTCTGAGTTTCGGATCCATCTACTGATGGATTCATGTCTTTTCTTTTTTTTCCTGCTTGGTAAACTAGGTTGATATCAATATCTATTTGATCCACTGTTCAGTAGCATTCGCACTATATTGTATCTTGTTCCGCTGTATTTTTTGTTTTATACCTCATATGCTGGTTTCTTTTTGGATTTTACCATCACACGGGTCAATTCTATGGCTGAAACACTTGCAAGGAGTACATAATGGTTAAGTGAATTCATAATTCGATGTCTTGCATATTTAAGTTACCTTTTTTGTCCTGTGCTTTAACCTCTATAAGAACACAAGTTTAGTTCTTCACTCTAACACAAATAGGCTATGTTTCAAGCATATCTTTGACAAAGGAGCACTATGCTCCATGTTTGTTCATGAACAAGAATTTAATATCCACGAACCAAGGCGCATCTTTCAAAACTCTATTGCAATTTTCTTCCGATACAAAATTAACAAGACAGAATCCATTGTTTCTCGAGTAAACATATCATTGGTTTTCACTCTCTTTTCACATAGGCATTGAAGTGATCATAACAAGGCCATTTTCTAGCCACATACAAGTAAAATTTATTTTTCCACGTGTTGTTTGCATAAGTATGATCTTCATCATCTAAGCAAATATCCCTTCATTGTGGGCTTTGGGTTGAATAATTTTGATTTGATCATCTATGTTTGTTTTAATGCATAGTGGATCTATCTAAGATGTTGTACTCGGGTTATTCACTATTGCTTGAGCTTTCAGTGAGACGCAGTGGTTATGTAACGACTCAGAATTTTTATTAATTAAAATTTGAATATTTAATTAATTTTAAATATTAATAAGTGAATTTATAAGTCGAATAAATTTTTATTTGAATTTTTGGATTTAATTGAATAATTAAATCGATAATTTAATATGTTAAATTATGGAAATAATTGAAATTGGGTTAAATATGATTGAAAATGATTTGTAAAATTTTATTTTATCATATGGAAGTTAGAATGATATTTTAGAACTTTTAAAATCGAATTAAAAGTTTATTTGTGAAAATTGAATATTTTAATATTAAAATCGACTAGTGAAAATAGTCAATTTTTGAACAGTCTCAGAATTGAACGAAACCTGTTCCATTGGATCCGTAATAGTTAGTTATTACCGGATTTCAAATTTCGTGTCAATCGGAGCTATCGTTTGAGCGTGGCAGCTCGAAACGCATCGATTTATTTTTAATTTAAATTTGACGAGTGAAAATAGCCATTTTTCAAAAAGTCTCGGATTTCGACGAAACCAGTTTCATCGGATCCGTAATGTGATATTATTGTAAGGTTTCAAATTTCAAGTCAATTGGATTTACCGTTTGTCCGGTACGAATTAAAACGCCTAGAAAATCGCTTAAATCGGTTTAATTCAAATTGAGCGTTTATAGCCATAACTCGCACAGATGTCCGAATTAGCTTCCGAAACCTGTTCCATTGTGTCCGGAACGCGGGGTAAACCCTAGAAACGCTGGTTTCGACGCGTAAATCGGAGTTCGGAATTTCCGGGATGAATAGTGTCGTTCGAAATTCTATAAATAGCCCACCATCCTCTTCATAAATTAAAAAAAAATAAAACAAACTCAAACCCTAGCCGGCCCTAACCCATGAACGGCTGAAGTGTTCCCAACTTCTTCTCCTCTTTTCTCTTCATCCATCAACATTTACAAGAATCTTTCAACTAGAAAGATGTAGAGCACATCAAGATCTACAATATCAACGGTCATGATCTGAAAAGACTTCACGGATTGGCGGCAAATCGTGGTGGAAGAGGGCCGGTTGCGCACGCAATTCCAGGCGCAGATGAGGGCCGAGTTGGCTGTGGTGGTGGGCGAAGGTAGAGGGGGTCAAGAGCTTCCTATTGCAAGTAGTGTGATCGAGTATAGTCGAGTATTGGCGATGCATAATCAAAACCCTAATTGGAGCAAGTGGGTTCGGCTATACGTGCGTGTTACTGGAGCTTGTTGCGTGGAGAGGGAAGATAAACATGAGGCGTTGGATTTGAATCTCACGGCTTTGATTAAGTTGAGTTTGAAAATAGTTAAGTTAATGTTGTAATTAGTTATATTTTAATACGTGTAACTTCAAAAATTCATAACTTTTTCATACGAGGTCGAAAACGCGCGAAACCAGTTGCGTTGGAATCGTGTGGACGAGCACTACGCGATGGAGTTGGTTTGGAGTCGTTTGGAGTTAGTGAGAATTTTGGGTAAAATTCCCCGTTTAATTTTATTCGAAATAAATCGCTAAAACGGAATTTAAAATCAAGGTGAGAACTTCTCACTCAATCGAATCAGTTTCGATTTTATTTTAAATAGTTAGATTTAAAATATTTGAATGTATGTTTGAATGTTGATTGATATCTATTGATTGTTAAAATAGACATTATACGCCGTTAGTAAGCGGATGTTATTTATTAAAAACATATACCGCGAATATTTCATAAACAGTGAAATTGGTATTATATATAATATCAATATATATATATTGGCATATGTATATATTGCAGTTATTGATTTCCCGCATTTATTTGTTTAGCGGATGAGACCCTATTACGCCGTTATTAAGCGGATAATATTTAATAAGAACATATACCGCGATAATTTCGTACTGGAGCGAAATTGGTATTGTGCTAATGTTTGTGGATGCAGGAAAACAGGTTGGAGGGATCCAACTGGATTCCTCAACAGTTTTTATTTAATTTCAGATATTTTGATATTTGATTGATTATCATATCGATATATGATATCGTTGTTGTCGTGATTGACTATTTGGTGTGTAGCATCATTGGACCAAATTTGGGATTTTAAAATGATTTTAAAGTGATTTTAGAAAGTATACGTTTTATAAAATAATTTTGGAATTGATCCATTTTAAATAAATAAACGTTATAATTTTTAAAGTTATAAAAAAAATTATTATGATTTTTGAGAAATATAGTTAAAAAACTGATTTTTGAGAATACGATGCTATTGATTTTATAAAATAGTTTAATCGGGATTTTAGAATTTATTGTGAAAAGTTAAATATAGGATTTATAAAATTTAATTATTTTATGAATCAAAATGGTGAAATAATAAAGGAGATTAAAGTCGTTTTAAAGAATAATATAAATTGATTTATATTAAGAGATTTATAAATTGAAATATTGACATTATAAAACGAGTTTTTATAAGTGTTTGAATGAAGTGAAAATAAATTTTGTAAATGAATGGAATTTATAAAGTTATAAATGGTGAAGTTATAAATGAAATTTATAAATAGTAAGATTTATAAGTTTTGTGAAATTATTAAAGAATATATTAGGATGAATAATTGAATCTTATAAGTTATAAGATTTATAACTATGAAGTTTAAAAGAACGATTTTGTAAAATAATCGTTTTATAAGCATTTAACTTATAATATGGACTTTTAGTTCATAATTGGGATATAAATCGAATAGGCTAATAAAGGAGATTTATAAAGGAAGTTTTTATAAATAAATAGAATGGAATTTATAAACGTTGTTTTATAAATTCGCAAATGACTTATTTTGATAAGTAAATTGTTGAAACCTATTAATGGAGTTATATTCACGTTTTTGAATAGTGAATAACCCTTTGAATTAAAATGAATAAAAGGATGAAATTTGTTAACAAAGTATATTCACGTTTTTGAATAGTGAATAACACGTTAAAGAAATTGTTTTGGATTTGGATGTTTTAAATAGAATTAAAACGATCTAACGATGTTTTAAATGTGTTGAGATTCGAAACCATAGATTTCAACATTTATTGTTGAAATAGATGTTTTCGAGAAATAAAAGGAGATGATGGACTATAACACTGTTGTTATAGTAAATGATTTCCGAAAGGAAATGTTTTGTATAGTATTGGGATTTATATATCTATTTAATTTCGAATCCCTATACTAGTGATTTTGGGTTGTCGTAACGATGTTTTACGCAACATTCGTTTTGGCCCAAATAAATATGTTTATGAGAATGATTTCCTTAAAGAATGAAATATATACTTAATCTCGATTTAAGTATATTGAATATTTTCTAAGTGTTGAAAATAAATAAAATTTGTGAATTACTTATGAATAAATAAGTATGGAAATGTTTTCCAATATAAAGTGAATATTAGAGAATTTATCTTTTTGAAGATAAATTGAAAATGAATATTATAAATCGAATTGAAGTCATATATTCATTAATACTTTAGATTATAAATTCACTAAGGAATTTATAAAAGAAAGTGGGATTGGTTTAGAAAAATAAATATTGATTTATTTTTGAAGTATGAAATATTATATCTTGTAAAGATATTTTGAAAAATAAATAATTTGGAAAATTATTTGGAAACTGGTGATGTGTGCATATCCAGTGATAGTTCAATAACCGACTATCAATATTTCCCTTTGAATGTGAATGCTACACTTATTTTTGAATAAGCGCTCACTATTCGGGTTAACCGGGAAGGGACCGTGGGGTCGTATAACCCATTCCGAATATGTGATACGTCGTTGTGAATTGCATTGAAGATCGGTGTTGAAGACCCAGTATTTGCGAGAGCGATAGGATGACCTGTCGATTGTCTCTGCACCGAGTTGCAACGGTATAGAGACTCCCTAAGTGATGGGAAATCCGATCAGGATTGTGAATATCCGGATTTCAAGGACTTCTTTGTAAGTGCCTTCGGTTTTGTTCGATCCCGTAACAGACTTGTATGGATTGTATGTCTGACATTACAAGTTGAGATATAAAGCCGATTTCTTTCAAATATATTTCTGTTGGTGGCGAAGAATTTATTCTTTTAGCTTAACACCCTTCTCTGAGACGTACGAGCTCAGAGGTTATATAGTTGAAGTTATCAGCGATATATTCCCAATTTGGTAATGCGATATGCTGAGTGATGCTGTAAATGATCATTGTGTTGATTATTGTGATAGGATCGTTTATTTGATCGTCTATCTTGGTGATCATTGTGTTGATCATTTGTTGACCCAAAGCATGGCTTTTGCATAAAGTATGTTTTTGTGGACGTAACTTCGTCGAACCTCACACCCCGGAAATGGTCAAAACAGGAAAGATGCGGCAAGGTTATGAGGGGTAGCACACTTTAGGGTATGTACATTTCCTTCTGGATAGAGGTGGTATCATGGTATGGAGCCCAGATATTTAACCTATGTGTTTACTACGAATTTATTACTTTGTGGTTGTTGGTTTTCGGGATCCCGTGAGAAAGGTCGTTTACGATCGGGGAATGGCATGCTCGTGTCAGTAGTTACCCAGTTAGGGGTAACCCGGCCTTGTGTTGGCAGAGTTCCGGTTTGGTTCTCGGGGATGTCTTTCCAGAGGCATTCTCATGTAGCAATGGGAAGTTCTTTGGCCTGACCATTTGTTGGAAATCCAATTCCCAATACGAAACTTGTACGGTATTAGTTGTAGAACCTGCTATTCACTTATGGTGGTCACCACTGTTTGGATAGTAGCTATAGTAGGCATACGATAATGGTCGTATGTTGGCTAAGATTTATATTCTACTTTCGAAATGAATTTCTTCTACACTATGCACTAGTAATAATATCAAATGTTATTTTTAATGCGTATCAAGCATCTTTGACTATCATAAGGAGAAATCTCCTCCGATTCTGCGTTTGCATTGTATGTGTGTGCGGGAGGCCTTATGGTAGTCTCATTTTTAAAAGCATTGCGAATTGAATTTAAAAATATTCCTCTATTTTGATTTCAAAGATAAATAAACTGTTTTGAGTTCTCACACCAGTCACATGACTGACTTGGAGTTTATTGTTTTCCTTCCTAAACTCTGGGTGCCCACCAATTTTCACACGGGCAGTCAAGAGTAAGGTTTATCAGGATATTCTGGATAATCTGGAGTTGCTGGAGGCAAGCTGGATGGCATGGCGTATTACTTATATAGTATTTCTTTTTCCGCTGCACTATTTGTTGTTGTTGTTGTTGTATACTCTGATGATATGATGTAATGAAATGTGATGTAATGTAATAACTGATATAGTTCTTTGTTTAAAGATTATTCATTTATTATTATATGTTGTTCCGCTGCGAATTGTGAGATTCTGATGTTGTTCTGTTGTTTTCTGTTCCGTCCTATTTTCTTCTGTATTCTCTTTTTCCTCTATTTCTTCTATGTTAAAATTTCCTATTTTCTATTTTCTCTTCCCTCTTCTTTCTACCTTCTCTTCTTCTTTTCTTTTCTTAAATTCTTTTTAAAACCCTAACTATTCGGTTTTTCGGCAACGAAAATCCGCGTACGTTACATTTGGTATCAGAGCTTATGGTTAAGCGACAACCATGGTTCTGTTGTGTATAATTCATTAGAGATAGAGTCAGTAGTACTCTAGAATGAGTTTGAGTGTAATAATAGCTATGAGAGCGTATTTGTTAGTGAATAAAAATTGTTTTGTATTGTGTTGACTTATCGGTTGATTGTTTATATATTCCAGTTGATGTAGTCTTGCTAACTATCGTAGATAGGAGTTTCTAAACTCTTAAACAAGATAAACCGACATAATATTGTTTTAAATTGGGTAAATGAAATAATTTTACCTTGATTATATTTTATATATAAAGGAATAATTTTTCAAAATTATTAAAGTGTATATAAGTTGATTGTTTAGATGTTTGAATAATCTAAATAAAAGAATAATTGTATAAGTAAAGAATTATAAGAATTGAATTATAATTAAAGTAATTTACAATTGTGAAATAAACTTATATATATGAGAAGTGAAACTATATGAATATATTTATAAATATGAGTTGAAAGTAAAAGTGAATTTAAAGTTAAATGGAAATTTACTTTAGAATTGAATTGAGTTGAATAATTGAATTGAATTAATGGATTAAATGTTAATCAATTGAATGTGAATTAAGTTGATATGGAATAATGAATGTAAGTGAAATTCATTAAAATCTAATGTTATTAGAAGTTGAATAAATTGAATGAGAATGAATATAAGCAAAGGAATTTGGTTGTAATTAATATACTTTGGTTGTTATATGATTATTAGATTGATTGTATATAATTCATTAAGTATTAATGAAATTGGAAGCTATGAAATTGAATTCAAATTAGAAGTAAATAAATTTGAATAGAATTGAATTTGAATTGGAAGTGAACCAACTTGAATATGAATTAGTGAATATAAACTAATTGAAAATGAATGTTAGTAAAAACATCCACTGTTAATGAATCAAATGTGATTAAATTGAAAACCAATTCATTGAATATGAATGAGAATATGAATGAATATATATTGGTTATGAATTTGTTGGATGATAGTTGGTTGATGGTTGAATATATTGCTTTTCATACATTTGCTATGTTGACATATATAGTTATTATGTCGCTATATGTTGTATATTGATACTATTGTCATATATGCATGTTCTCATGTTGTTTGTTGAGTGATTAGTAGGTGCGGATCGCGTTTGCTTCGCATTTGGAGCTCGCTTTTGCGCGATATTAGCCGTATATGCTTGCTAATAAAATATAAGGTACATATCTCGGATTAAATACAGTACTTTTACACTTTTTTCCCTTCGGGATGCCTCATTACTTGATGAGATGTATATTTGTGATATATATACTGTCATTTTTTTTCGGATCGAGCCGCGCAAAGGAGACTATGGCGAATTTTTCCGAAAATTTAAGGCGTTAGAAAAATTTTGAGAAAATTGGAAAATTTTGAAAACTTTAACTTTGATTTGAAGTTGAAAGTTAAACAATAGTAGTTGTTTTTGAAAAGATAACTAAGTATGATTTGAAAACTTAGTAAAGTATTGTAAGAAGTTTAATTATGGATTTTGGAAAGTAAATAAATTCTATAACTTTTCTTACTTATAATTTCGAGGACGAAATTCTTTTAAGTGGGGAAGATTGTAACGACTCAGAATTTTTATTAATTAAAATTTGAATATTTAATTAATTTTAAATATTAATAAGTGAATTTATAAGTCGAATAAATTTTTATTTGAATTTTTGGATTTAATTGAATAATTAAATCGATAATTTAATATGTTAAATTATGGAAATAATTGAAATTGGGTTAAATATGATTGAAAATGATTTGTAAAATTTTATTTTATCATATGGAAGTTAGAATGATATTTTAGAACTTTTAAAATCGAATTAAAAGTTTATTTGTGAAAATTGAATATTTTAATATTAAAATCGACTAGTGAAAATAGTCAATTTTTGAACAGTCTCAGAATTGAACGAAAACAGCTCCATTGGATCCGTAATAGTTAGTTATTACCGGATTTCAAATTTTGTGTCAATCGGAGCTATCGTTTGAGCGTGGCAGCTCGAAACGCATCGATTTATTTTTAATTTAAATTTGGCGAGTGAAAATAGCCATTTTTCAAAAAGTCTCGGATTTCGACGAAACAAGTTTCATCGGATCCGTAATGTGATATTATTGTAAGGTTTCAAATTTCAAGTCAATTGGATTTACCGTTTGTCCGGTACGAATTAAAACGCCTAGAAAATCGCTTAAATCGGTTTAATTCAAATTGAGCGTTTATAGCCATAACTCGCACAGATGTCCGAATTAGCTTCCGAAACATGTTCCATTGTGTCCGGAACGCGGGGTAAACCATAGAAACGCTGGTTTCGACGCGTAAATCGGAGTTCGGAATTTCCGGGATGAATAGTGTCGTTCGAAATTCTATAAATAGCCCACCATCCTCTTCATAAATTAAAAAAAAATAAAACAAACTCAAACCCTAGCCGGCCCTAACCCATGAACGGCTGAAGTGTTCCCAACTTCTTCTCCTCTTTTCTCTTCATCCATCAACATTTACAAGAATCTTTCAACTAGAAAGATGTAGAGCACATCAAGATCTACAATATTAACGGTCATGATCTGAAAAGACTTCACGGATTGGCGGCAAATCGTGGTGGAAGAGGGCCGGTTGCGCACGCAATTCCAGGCGCAGATGAGGGCCGAGTTGGCTATGGTGGTGGGCGAAGGTAGAGGGGGTCAAGAGCTTCCTATTGCAAGTAGTGTGATCGAGTATAGTCGAGTATTGGTGATGCATAATCAAAACCCTAATTGGAGCAAGTGGGTTCGGCTATACGTGCGTGTTACTGGAGCTTGTTGCGTGGAGAGGGAAGATAAACATGAGGCGTTGGATTTGAATCTCACGGCTTTGATTAAGTTGAGTTTGAAAATAGTTAAGTTAATGTTGTAATTAGTTATATTTTAATACGTGTAACTTCAAAAATTCATAACTTTTTCATACGAGGTCGAAAACGCGCGAAACCAGTTGCGTTGGAATCGTATGGACGAGCACTACGCGATGGAGTTGGTTTGGAGTCGTTTGGAGTTAGTGAGAATTTTGGGTAAAATTAAACGTCCGTTTAATTTTATTCGAAATAAATCGCTAAAATGGAATTTAAAATCAAGGTGAGAACTTCTCACTCAATCGAATCAGTTTCGATTTTATTTTAAATAGTTAGATTTAAAATATTTGAATGTATGTTTGAATGTTGATTGATATCTATTGATTGTTAAAATAGACATTATACGCCGTTAGTAAGCGGATGTTATTTATTAAAAACATATACCGCGAATATTTCATAAACAGTGAAATTGGTATTATATATAATATCAATATATATATATATATTGGCATATGTATATATTGCAGTTATTGATTTTCCGCATTTATTTGTTTAGCGGATGAGACCCTATTACGCCGTTATTAAGCGGATAATATTTAATAAGAACATATACCGCGATAATTTCGTACTGGAGCGAAATTGGTATTGTGCTAATGTTTGTGGATGCAGGAAAACAGGTTGGAGGGATCCAACTGGATTCCTCAACAGTTTTTATTTAATTTCAGATATTTTGATATTTGATTGATTATCATATCGATATATGATATCGTTGTTGTCGTGATTGACTATTTGGTGTGTAGCATCATTGGACCAAATTTGGGATTTTAAAATGATTTTAAAGTGATTTTAGAAAGTATACGTTTTATAAAATAATTTTGGAATTGATCCATTTTAAATAAATAAACGTTATAATTTTTAAAGTTATAAAAAAAATTATTATGATTTTTGAGAAATATAGTTAAAAAACTGATTTTTGAGAATACGATGCTATTGATTTTATAAAATAGTTTAATCGGGATTTTAGAATTTATTGTGAAAAGTTAAATATAGGATTTATAAAATTTAATTATTTTATGAATCAAAATGGTGAAATAATAAAGGAGATTAAAGTCGTTTTAAAGAATAATATAAATTGATTTATATTAAGAGATTTATAAATTGAAATATTGACATTATAAAACGAGTTTTTATAAGTGTTTGAATGAAGTGAAAATAAATTTTGTAAATGAATGGAATTTATAAAGTTATAAATGGTGAAGTTATAAATGAAATTTATAAATAGTAAGATTTATAAGTTTTGTGAAATTATTAAAGAATATATTAGGATGAATAATTGAATCTTATAAGTTATAAGATTTATAACTATGAAGTTTAAAAGAACGATTTTGTAAAATAATCGTTTTATAAGCATTTAACTTATAATATGGACTTTTAGTTCATAATTGGGATATAAATCGAATAGGCTAATAAAGGAGATTTATAAAGGAAGTTTTTATAAATAAATAGAATGGAATTTATAAACGTTGTTTTATAAATTCGCAAATGACTTATTTTGATAAGTAAATTGTTGAAACCTATTAATGGAGTTATATTCACGTTTTTGAATAGTGAATAACCCTTTGAATTAAAATGAATAAAAGGATGAAATTTGTTAACAAAGTATATTCACGTTTTTGAATAGTGAATAACACGTTAAAGAAATTGTTTTGGATTTGGATGTTTTAAATAGAATTAAAACGATCTAACGATGTTTTAAATGTGTTGAGATTCGAAACCATAGATTTCAACATTTATTGTTGAAATAGATGTTTTCGAGAAATAAAAGGAGATGATGGACTATAACACTGTTGTTATAGTAAATGATTTCCGAAAGGAAATGTTTTGTATAGTATTGGGATTTATATATCTATTTAATTTCGAATCCCTATACTAGTGATTTTGGGTTGTCGTAACGATGTTTTACGCAACATTCGTTTTGGCCCAAATAAATATGTTTATGAGAATGATTTCCTTAAAGAATGAAATATATACTTAATCTCGATTTAAGTATATTGAATATTTTCTAAGTGTTGAAAATAAATAAAATTTGTGAATTACTTATGAATAAATAAGTATGGAAATGTTTTTCCAATATAAAGTGAATATTAGAGAATTTATCTTTTTGAAGATAAATTGAAAATGAATATTATAAATCGAATTGAAGTCATATATTCATTAATACTTTAGATTATAAATTCACTAAGGAATTTATAAAAGAAAGTGGGATTGGTTTAGAAAAATAAATATTGATTTATTTTTGAAGTATGAAATATTATATCTTGTAAAGATATTTTGAAAAATAAATAATTTGGAAAATTATTTGGAAACTGGTGATGTGTGCATATCCAGTGATAGTTCAATAACCGACTATCAATATTTCCCTTTGAATGGGTAATTGATGTGATTTGTTTGAATGTGAATGCTACACTTATTTTTGAATAAGCGCTCACTATTCGGGTTAACCGGGAAGGGACCGTGGGGTCGTATAACCCATTCCGAATATGTGATACGTCATTGTGAATTGCATTGAAGATCGGTGTTGAAGACCCGGTATTTGCGAGAGCGATAGGATGACCTGTCGATTGTCTCTGCACCGAGTTGCAACGGTATAGAGACTCCCTAAGTGATGGGAAATCCGATCAGGATTGTGAATATCCGGATTTCAAGGACTTCTTTGTAAGTGCCTTCGGTTTTGTTCGATCCCGGAACAGACTTGTATGGATTGTATGTCTGACATTACAAGTTGAGATATAAAGCCGATTTCTTTCAAATATATTTCTGTTGGTGGCGAAGAATTTATTCTTTTAGCTTAACACCCTTCTCTGAGACGTACGAGCTCAGAGGTTATATAGTTGAAGTTATCAGCGATATATTCCCAATTTGGTAATGTGATATGCTGAGTGATGCTGTAAATGATCATTGTGTTGATTATTGTGATAGGATCGTTTATTTGATCGTCTATCTTGGTGATCATTGTGTTGATCATTTGTTGACCCAAAGCATGGCTTTTGTATAAAGTATGTTTTTGTGGACGTAACTTCGTCGAACCTCACACCCCGGAAATGGTCAAAACAGGAAAGATGCGGCAAGGTTATGAGGGGTAGCACACTTTAGGGTATGTACATTTCCTTCTGGATAGAGGTGGTATCATGGTATGGAGCCCAGATATTTAACCTATGTGGTTACTACGAATTTATTACTTTGTGGTTGTTGGTTTTCGGGATCCCATGAGAAAGGTCGTTTACGATCGGGGAATGGCGTGCTCGTGTCAGTAGTTACCCAGTTAGGGGTAACCCGGCCTTGTGTTGGCAGAGTTCCGGTTTGGTTCTCGGGGATGTCTTTCCAGAGGCATTCTCATGTAGCAATGGGAAGTTCCTTGGCCTGACCATTTGTTGGAAATCCAATTCCCAATACGAAACTTGTACGGTATTAGTTGTAGAACCTGCTATTCACTTATGGTGGTCACCACTGTTTGGATAGTAGCTATAGTAGGCATACGATAATGGTCGTATGTTGGCTAAGATTTATATTCTACTTTCGAAATAAATTTCTTCTACACTATGCACTAGTAATAATATCAAATGTTATTTTTAATGCGTATCAAGCATCTTTGACTATCATAAGGAGAAATCTCCTCCGATTCTGCGTTTGCATTGTATGTGTGTGCGGGAGGCCTTATGGTAGTCTCATTTTTAAAAGCATTGCGAATTGAATTTAAAAATATTCCTCTATTTTGATTTCAAAGATAAATAAACTGTTTTGAGTTCTCACACCAGTCACATGACTGACTTGGAGTTTATTGTTTTCCTTCCTAAACTCTGGGTGCCCACCAATTTTCACACGGGCAGTCAAGAGTAAGGTTTATCAGGATATTCTGGATAATCTGGAGTTGCTGGAGGCAAGCTGGATGGCATGGCGTATTACTTATATAGTATTTCTTTTTCCGCTGCACTATTTGTTGTTGTTGTTGTTGTATACTCTGATGATATGATGTAATGAAATGTGATGTAATGTAATAACTGATATAGTTCTTTGTTTAAAGATTATTCATTTATTATTATATGTTGTTCCGCTGCGAATTGTGAGATTCTGATGTTGTTCTGTTGTTTTCTGTTCCGTCCTATTTTCTTCTGTATTCTCTTTTTCCTCTATTTCTTCTATGTTAAAATTTCCTATTTTCTATTTTCTCTTCCCTCTTCTTTCTACCTTCTCTTCTTCTTTTCTTTTCTTAAATTCTTTTTAAAACCCTAACTATTCGGTTTTTCGGCAACGAAAATCCGCGTACGTTACATTTGGTATCAGAGCTTATGGTTAAGCGACAACCATGGTTCTGTTGGGTATAATTCATTAGAGATAGAGTCAGTAGTACTCTAGAATGAGTTTGAGTGTAATAATAGCTATGAGAGCGTATTTGTTAGTGAATAAAAATTGTTTTGTATTGTGTTGACTTATCGGTTGATTGTTTATATATTCCAGTTGATGTAGTCTTGCTAACTATCGTAGATAGGAGTTTCTAAACTCTTAAACAAGATAAACCGACATAATATTGTTTTAAATTGGGTAAATGAAATAATTTTACCTTGATTATATTTTATATATAAAGGAATAATTTTTCAAAATTATTAAAGTGTATATAAGTTGATTGTTTAGATGTTTGAATAATCTAAATAAAAGAATAATTGTATAAGTAAAGAATTATAAGAATTGAATTATAATTAAAGTAATTTACAATTGTGAAATAAACTTATATATATGAGAAGTGAAACTATATGAATATATTTATAAATATGAGTTGAAAGTAAAAGTGAATTTAAAGTTAAATGGAAATTTACTTTAGAATTGAATTGAGTTGAATAATTGAATTGAATTAATGGATTAAATGTTAATCAATTGAATGTGAATTAAGTTGATATGGAATAATGAATGTAAGTGAAATTCATTAAAATCTAATGTTATTAGAAGTTGAATAAATTGAATGAGAATGAATATAAGCAAAGGAATTTGGTTGTAATTAATATACTTTGGTTGTTATATGATTATTAGATTGATTGTATATAATTCATTAAGTATTAATGAAATTGGAAGCTATGAAATTGAATTCAAATTAGAAGTAAATAAATTTGAATAGAATTGAATTTGAATTGGAAGTGAACCAACTTGAATATGAATTAGTGAATATAAACTAATTGAAAATGAATGTTAGTAAAAACATCCACTGTTAATGAATCAAATGTGATTAAATTGAAAACCAATTCATTGAATATGAATGAGAATATGAATGAATATATATTGGTTATGAATTTGTTGGATGATAGTTGGTTGATGGTTGAATATATTGCTTTTCATACATTTGCTATGTTGACATATATAGTTATTATGTCGTTATATGTTGTATATTGATACTATTGTCATATATGCATGTTCTCATGTTGTTTGTTGAGTGATTAGTAGGTGCGGATCGCGTTTGCTTCGCATTTGGAGCTCGCTTTTGCGCTATATTAGCCGTATATGCTTGCTAATAAAATATAAGGTACATATCTCGGATTAAATACAGTACTTTTACACTTTTTTCCCTTCGGGATGCCTCATTACTTGATGAGATGTATATTTGTGATATATATACTGTCATTTTTTTTCGGATCGAGCCGCGCAAAGGAGACTATGGCGAATTTTTCCGAAAATTTAAGGCGTTAGAAAAATTTTGAGAAAATTGGAAAATTTTGAAAACTTTAACTTTGATTTGAAGTTGAAAGTTAAACAATAGTAGTTGTTTTTGAAAAGATAACTAAGTATGATTTGAAAACTTAGTAAAGTATTGTAAGAAGTTTAATTATGGATTTTGGAAAGTAAATAAATTCTATAACTTTTCTTACTTATAATTTCGAGGACGAAATTCTTTTAAGTGGGGAAGATTGTAACGACTCAGAATTTTTATTAATTAAAATTTGAATATTTAATTAATTTTAAATATTAATAAGTGAATTTATAAGTCGAATAAATTTTTATTTGAATTTTTGGATTTAATTGAATAATTAAATCGATAATTTAATATGTTAAATTATGGAAATAATTGAAATTGGGTTAAATATGATTGAAAATGATTTGTAAAATTTTATTTTATCATATGGAAGTTAGAATGATATTTTAGAACTTTTAAAATCGAATTAAAAGTTTATTTGTGAAAATTGAATATTTTAATATTAAAATCGACTAGTGAAAATAGTCAATTTTTGAACAGTCTCAGAATTGAACGAAAACAGTTCCATTGGATCCGTAATAGTTAGTTATTACCGGATTTCAAATTTCGTGTCAATCGGAGCTATCGTTTGAGCGTGGCAGCTCGAAACGCATCGATTTATTTTTAATTTAAATTTGGCGAGTGAAAATAGCCATTTTTCAAAAAGTCTCGGATTTCGACGAAACAAGTTTCATCGGATCTGTAATGTGATATTATTGTAAGGTTTCAAATTTCAAGTCAATTGGATTTACCGTTTGTCCGGTACGAATTAAAACGCCTAGAAAATCGCTTAAATCGGTTTAATTCAAATTGAGCGTTTATAGCCATAACTCGCACAGATGTCCGAATTAGCTTCCGAAACCTGTTCCGTTGTGTCCGGAACGCGGGGTAAACCATAGAAACGCTGGTTTCGACGCGTAAATCGGAGTTCGGAATTTCCGGGATGAATAGTGTCGTTCGAAATTCTATAAATAGCCCACCATCCTCTTCATAAATTAAAAAAAAATAAAACAAACTCAAACCCTAGCCGGCCCTAACCCATGAACGGCTGAAGTGTTCCCAACTTCTTCTCCTCTTTTCTCTTCATCCATCAACATTTACAAGAATCTTTCAACTAGAAAGATGTAGAGCACATCAAGATCTACAATATCAACGGTCATGATCTGAAAAGACTTCACGGATTGGCGGCAAATCGTGGTGGAAGAGGGCCGGTTGCGCACGCAATTCCAGGCGCAGATGAGGGCCGAGTTGGCTGTGGTGGTGGGCGAAGGTAGAGGGGGTCAAGAGCTTCCTATTGCAAGTAGTGTGATCGAGTATAGTCGAGTATTGGCGATGCATAATCAAAACCCTAATTGGAGCAAGTGGGTTCGGCTATACGTGCGTGTTACTGGAGCTTGTTGCGTGGAGAGGGAAGATAAACATGAGGCGTTGGATTTGAATCTCACGGCTTTGATTAAGTTGAGTTTGAAAATAGTTAAGTTAATGTTGTAATTAGTTATATTTTAATACGTGTAACTTCAAAAATTCATAACTTTTTCATACGAGGTCGAAAACGCGCGAAACCAGTTGCGTTGGAATCGTATGGACGAGCACTACGCGATGGAGTTGGTTTGGAGTCGTTTGGAGTTAGTGAGAATTTTGGGTAAAATTAAACGTCCGTTTAATTTTATTCGAAATAAATCGCTAAAATGGAATTTAAAATCAAGGTGAGAACTTCTCACTCAATCGAATCAGTTTCGATTTTATTTTAAATAGTTAGATTTAAAATATTTGAATGTATGTTTGAATGTTGATTGATATCTATTGATTGTTAAAATAGACATTATACGCCGTTAGTAAGCGGATGTTATTTATTAAAAACATATACCGCGAATATTTCATAAACAGTGAAATTGGTATTATATATAATATCAATATATATATATATTGGCATATGTATATATTGCAGTTATTGATTTCCCGCATTTATTTGTTTAGCGGATGAGACCCTATTACGCCGTTATTAAGCGGATAATATTTAATAAGAACATATACCGCGATAATTTCGTACTGGAGCGAAATTGGTATTGTGCTAATGTTTGTGGATGCTGGAAAACAGGTTGGAGGGATCCAACTGGATTCCTCAACAGTTTTTATTTAATTTCAGATATTTTGATATTTGATTGATTATCATATCGATATATGATATCGTTGTTGTCGTGATTGACTATTTGGTGTGTAGCATCATTGGACCAAATTTGGGATTTTAAAATGATTTTAAAGTGATTTTAGAAAGTATACGTTTTATAAAATAATTTTGGAATTGATCCATTTTAAATAAATAAACGTTATAATTTTTAAAGTTATAAAAAAAATTATTATGATTTTTGAGAAATATAGTTAAAAAACTGATTTTTGAGAATACGATGCTATTGATTTTATAAAATAGTTTAATCGGGATTTTAGAATTTATTGTGAAAAGTTAAATATAGGATTTATAAAATTTAATTATTTTATGAATCAATATGGTGAAATAATAAAGGAGATTAAAGTCGTTTTAAAGAATAATATAAATTGATTTATATTAAGAGATTTATAAATTGAAATATTGACATTATAAAACGAGTTTTTATAAGTGTTTGAATGAAGTGAAAATAAATTTTGTAAATGAATGAAATTTATAAAGTTATAAATGGTGAAGTTATAAATGAAATTTATAAATAGCAAGATTTATAAGTTTTGTGAAATTATTAAAGAATATATTAGGATGAATAATTGAATCTTATAAGTTATAAGATTTATAACTATGAAGTTTAAAAGAACGATTTTGTAAAATAATCGTTTTATAAGCATTTAACTTATAATATGGACTTTTAGTTCATAATTGGGATATAAATCGAATAGGCTAATAAAGGAGATTTATAAAGGAAGTTTTTATAAATAAATAGAATGGAATTTATAAACGTTGTTTTATAAATTCGCAAATGACTTATTTTGATAAGTAAATTGTTGAAACCTATTAATGGAGTCATATTCACGTTTTTGAATAGTGAAAAACCCTTTGAATTAAAATGAATAAAAGGATGAAATTTGTTAACAAAGTATATTCACGTTTTTGAATAGTGAATAACACGTTAAAGAAATTGTTTTGGATTTGGATGTTTTAAATAGAATTAAAACGATCTAACGATGTTTTAAATGTGTTGAGATTCGAAACCATAGATTTCAACATTTATTGTTGAAATAGATGTTTTCGAGAAATAAAAGGAGATGATGGACTATAACACTGTTGTTATAGTAAATGATTTCCGATAGGAAATGTTTTGTATAGTATTGGGATTTATATATCTATTTAATTTCGAATCCCTATACTAGTGATTTTGGGTTGTCGTAACGATGTTTTACGCAACATTCGTTTTGGCCCAAATAAATATGTTTATGAGAATGATTTCCTTAAAGAATGAAATATATACTTAATCTCGATTTAAGTATATTGAATATTTTCTAAGTGTTGAAAATAAATAAAATTTGTGAATTACTTATGAATAAATAAGTATGGAAATGTTTTTCCAATATAAAGTGAATATTAGAGAATTTAACTTTTTAAAGATAAATTGAAAATGAATATTATAAATCGAATTGAAGTCGTATATTCATTAATACTTTAGATTATAAATTCACTAAGGAATTTATAAAAGAAAGTGGGATTGGTTTAGAAAAATAAATATTGATTTATTTTTGAAGTATGAAATATTATATCTTGTAAAGATATTTTGAAAAATAAATAATTTGGAAAATTATTTGGAAACTGGTGATGTGTGCATATCCAGTGATAGTTCAATAACCGACTATCAATATTTCCCTTTGAATGGGTAATTGATGTGATTTGTTTGAATGTGAATGCTACACTTATTTTTGAATAAGCGCTCACTATTCGGGTTAACCGGGAAGGGACCATGGGGTCGTATAACCCATTCCGAATATGTGATACGTCGTTGTGAATTGCATTGAAGATCGGTGTTGAAGACCCGGTATTTGCGAGAGCGATAGGATGACCTGTCGATTGTCTCTGCACTGAGTTGCAACGGTATAGAGACTCCCTAAGTGATGGGAAATCCGATCAGGATTGTGAATATCCGGATTTCAAGGATTTCTTTGTAAGTGCCTTCAGTTTTGTTCGATCCCGGAACAGACTTGTATGGATTGTATGTCTGACATTACAAGTTGAGATATAAAGCCGATTTCTTTCAAATATATTTCTGTTGGTGGCGAAGAATTTATTCTTTTAGCTTAACACCCTACTCTGAGACGTACGAGCTCAGAGGTTATATAGTTGAAGTTATCAGCGATATATTCCCAATTTGGTAATGTGATATGCTGAGTGATGCTGTAAATGATCATTGTGTTGATTATTGTGATAGGATCGTTTATTTGATCGTCTATCTTGGTGATCATTGTGTTGATCATTTGTTGACCCAAAGCATGGCTTTTGTATAAAGTATGTTTTTGTGGACGTAACTTCGTCGAACCTCACACCCCGGAAATGGTCAAAACAGGAAAGATGCGGCAAGGTTATGAGGGGTAGCACCCTTTAGGGTATGTACATTTCCTTCTGGATAGAGGTGGTATCATGGTATGGAGCCCAGATATTTAACCTATGTGGTTACTACGAATTTATTACTTTGTGGTTGTTGGTTTTCGGGATCCCGTGAGAAAGGTCGTTTACGATCGGGGAATGGCGTGCTCGTGTCAGTAGTTACCCAGTTAGGGGTAACCCGGCCTTGTGTTGGCAGAGTTCCGGTTTGGTTCTCGGGCATGTCTTTCCAGAGGCATTCTCATGTGGCAATGGGAAGTTCCTTGGCCTGACCATTTGTTGGAAATCCAATTCCCAATACGAAACTTGTACGGTATTAGTTGTAGAACCTGCTATTCACTTATGGTGGTCACCACTGTTTGGATAGTAGCTATAGTAGGCATACGATAATGGTCGTATGTTGGCTAAGATTTATATTCTACTTTCGAAATGAATTTCTTCTACACTATGCACTAGTAATAATATCAAATGTTATTTTTAATGCGTATCAAGCATCTTTGACTATCATAAGGAGAAATCTCCTCCGATTCTGCGTTTGCATTGTGTGTGTGTGCGGGAGGCCTTATGGTAGTCTCATTTTTAAAAGCATTGCGAATTGTATTTAAAAATATTCCTCTATTTTGATTTCAAAGATAAATAAACTGTTTTGAGTTCTCACACCAGTCACATGACTGACTTGGAGTTTATTGTTTTCCTTCCTAAACTCTGGGTGCCCACCAATTTTCACACGGGCAGTCAAGAGTAAGGTTTATCAGGATATTCTGGATAATCTGGAGTTGCTGGAGGCAAGCTGGATGGCATGGCGTATTACTTATATAGTATTTCTTTTTCCGCTGCACTATTTGTTGTTGTTGTTGTTGTATACTCTGATGATATGATGTAATGAAATGTGATGTAATGTAATAACTGATATAGTTCTTTGTTTAAAGATTATTCATTTATTATTATATGTTGTTCCGCTGCGAATTGTGAGATTCTGATGTTGTTCTGTTGTTTTCTGTTCCGTCCTATTTTCTTCTGTATTCTCTTTTTCCTCTATTTCTTCTATGTTAAAATTTCCTATTTTCTATTTTCTCTTCCCTCTTCTTTCTACCTTCTCTTCTTCTTTTCTTTTCTTAAATTCTTTTTAAAACCCTAACTATTCGGTTTTTCGGCAACGAAAATCCGCGTACGTTACAGGTTACTACTTGCAGCGAGACACTGATCTTCACAAAAAGTATTGTTCACAATACCTATGTAGGCGTATACAGTTAATTGCATCCTTTTGTAACCCAACCGATTAAAATATAGGTACTTGACTCTGGGCTTAGTCCCACATTATCAAAAACGTGTTTAGTTATATGTGGAACTAAGTATAAAGAAGGAGGTAAGGGGGATGGGACAGATATGATCCTTTAGGCAGCAAACGGGAAGTGATGAATGGTAACAACTCACAAAAGCCGTGTGAGAAGGGTGTCCGCCTAAAGCCTGTTACGACACTGGGCCATCCTCACCTTTACCACTCTGATCCCAAAATTTTGAATCTTCAATTTTAAACATTTTAATATTTTTCAGATTTTATTTCTCTTTATTGTATCAAGAAGTTTACTAACCTTGTCATGGAGGCACTTGAATAAATTGATGCTCGGTGTAGCTTTGCCAGTTGATTTTGACATATTCTTTTGTTTCATGGCAGTTATTCAGCTTAGAGTTCAGGTTCTTAATATTTCGCCAAAAGCAATGGCAGATGGTTAGTTCGTGTTCTTAAATATTAGTAAAATTAAAGTACACAAAAATGAGGAAAACAAATCTGTAATCAAGGAAATTGGTAAGCAAGTTTTAAGTTTATTTGCAACTTTCTCTTTGAAGTAAATACACATGCACAAGAATGTGATCGGATTAGAATATTGTTTTAATTGCTTTTCAACTCTTCACTCCCAATCTTTTATCTTCCTTAACCATATAATTTAAAAAGAAACATATAAATAGGTACTCCACAAAAAATCGAGTCAAAATCTATCCTTTGAATTGCGGTCCACGAATTTTTTATTATTTTCGTAGTATTTTATCGATTTCACAGTTGCAAGAGGCACACAAAAATATTATATCTTTGATGTTGTCTAATTAGCTACTACCACTAGAATTTCAAGTTGTTACTATAGAGGAATATGATAATAGAACCAACTACTTGAATGGTCAAATTTTCAAGCCACGATAATTAATTGCAATGAGGAGGAAATAGTTGTAGTTTATTGTTTTTTCTCAATTTCATATATGCAAGGTTAAAATATAATGTAAGAATCGTTGGATGGTGTTTCTATAACAACTACTTCTTACGCTAAAATCAAATATAAGTCCTCCAATTTCAAAAATGAATACTCCAAATTATGCTTGATAGATGTAGTATAAGATGCACAAGACATATTACTTATATATATGATACTACGTGATGCTGTTCAAATATTATTATGGTAAGACATGAGATTTTGATTCACTAGGCATTATTGTTCTGATTCTCTCTTCATTAGAACCATATGCTAGGAGGAAACGATGCTGATGAAGAAAGTTAAGGCTACAATAAAGATCTGTGTAAGTTCTATTATTTATCCATGTTTTTGATATATTTGATGTATTTATGGATATTTTGCAATGTTGTATCTTTGAGACTGTAGGAAAAAAACCTTTTTATTAACTGCTGCTACTCATAAAACAAATAACAAAGCACAACATACATAAAGCAAATTGACCTGAAAGTTCTCTTGGTTTTGTGGCACAAACACAACACCATGTGACAATATTAAAGTACATGCCTAAAGACTGATTCAACAAACTTACTTAACACAAACAAAAACAAAGAAATTAAACAACACATTTGTTTCTAGTTTGAGTTTATTTAGAACTCCAACAGCTCCTATTAAACTCAAACTTTCAAAGCTACAGACTCTCATCTTATTCTTCAAAGTATAGAAAGCTTCAACTGGCAATGGCTTGGTGAGAATATCAGCAACTTGCTCCTCGGACTGACAAATCTCCATTTGGATTTCAAATTGTTTAACCAACTCACGGATATAATGAAACTTGATGTCAATGTGCTTGCTTCTGCCATAAAGCATTCGATTTTTTGTGAGAGCAATGGCCGACCTAATGTCAAATAAAATCGGTGTTGGAGAAGCCTGCGACTGTGCAACTCAGAAGTAATCTTCACAACCAAACAGCTTGGGATGCGCAAGATGCAGCTGCAATGTACTCTGCCTCAGCAGTGGAAAGAGCAACCACATGTTGCTTCTTTGAGGACCAAGATATGGCTCCAAAACCAATGTTAAACATATAACTAGTAGTGCTTTTTCGGTCTTCGACATCTCCTACCCAATCACTGTCTGTATAGCCTTCAAAAGTGCAAAGTCGTATTTGCAGAATAGAGGATACCATGATTCCGAGTATCCTTAACATAGCAAAGAATGTGTTTCGCTGCTCGCAAATGAACTTGACTGGGTCTCTCCATAAAGCGGCTAATGAGACCAACACTGTAGAAAATATCTGGTCTGGTAGTTGTTAAGTATCGAAGACTTCCTCCCAAACGATGATAATAGTTAGCACTTACAAGTTCACCACTTCCATTATTTTGCAAGTGCAACTTTGCTTCAGTAAGAGTCTTGATAGGATGACATGAGTCCATGTTGAACCGTTTCTGGATATCTGCATCATACTTGTGTTGCGAAATAAAAATGCCCGTTTCAGTTTGTGCAACTTCAATACTAAGAAAATATGACATAACTCATATCTATCATCTCAAAGTTGCAAGTCATAGACTCCCAAAACTCGCCAAACATGCTGATATTATATCCTGTAAACATCAGATCATCAACGTATACACAAACAATCAACATTTCTCCAGTCGATTTAGATTTGACATATAAAGTAGGCTCGTAAGAACATTTAAGAAAATCATTTGCAGAAAGACAAGTGTCAAGACGAGAGTACCATGCCCTCGGTGTCTGCTTCAGCCCGTATAAGGCTTTCTTAAGCTTTAATACGTTATGCTCCTGACTTGGCTTCACATAACCTATAAGCTGATTTACATAGACCTCTTCTTCAAGAAAACCATTAAGAAATGCATATTTGACATCCAACTGATGTATCTACCACTCATTTTGGGCAGCCAGGGCAACCGCCATGCGAACGGTGTCGAGTCGTGCTACAGGAGCAAAAACTTCATAGTAGTCTATCCCCGGCTTTTGCTTGTATCCTTTCACAACCAGTCGTGCTTTCAATTTATCCACCTGACGATCAGTTTTGTATTTCGTTTTGTAAACCCATTTGACGGCAATGGATTGCTTTCCGTTGGCAGCAAAGTCAGCTCCAAAGTATCATTTTTTCAGTGGAATGAATTTCTTCATCCATAGCACAGACCCATCCATCTTGTTGGGCTGCTTCTTCAAAAGTAAGTGGATCACAGTATGCAAACAATGCAAAATTGACAAGTTCCTCATTAACAATAACTGCGACATTAGTAACAATATAATCTTTTAAATGTGCGGGCATCACACGAGAACGAGTAGAGTGGCGTGTCTCAATAACAGGACCAGGTGCGTTTGCCTTCTAGAGTTGGACAGTAGGTTGCTTTTCTGAGTCATTAAGTATAGGGATTTCCACGTGCTGCTGGCTATTGCTCACCCAATCCTAAGCCTCATCTTCTTGAAACTGAACGTCTCGACTCACTACTACTACTTCTTGCGTTGTGGGATTAAACAACTTGTATCCTTTAGTACGATCACTGTAATCAATAAAGATACATTTATCGCCTCTAACATCAAACTTTTTTCGCTTCTCAGCAGGCACGCGAGCATATGCTACACATCCAAAGACTCATAGTGATTCAACATCTGGTTTGGTTTCACACCAAGCTTCCTCGGGGATCATATCAGGAACACTTTTAGTTGGACACCTATTGAGGAGATATATGGCGCATGAAACAGCTTCAGTCCAAAATTCTTTCGGCAATGATTTACCTTGCAACATGCTACGTGACATTTCAACAATAATGCAGTTCTTCCTCTTAGTGATGCCAATTTTTGCGGAGAATAACCTGCAGTAAGCTAATGCTTGATTCCATGAGTTAATTTTTATGAAATAGGTAATTATTTTTGTTATTATGTTTCATCTCTTCCGCTGTGAGATTCTAGATAGATGGCTATGCATATTATTTATTGTATCAATTTAACAACAACATCCAACTTTGAAATGGACCAAAGGTTCAATGAGTTTTTATTGGGTCGAAAATTAAACATGTTCTAGAAAGGTTTTGTTTGTGTAAGGAGAGAAAGAGTTAGAATGTTAAAATATGTTTAGAAATGACATTGAATGAATGAGTAAAGGAAGGAAAAAAGTGCTCCACCTTTTCCTCTTCTTAAATATCTATTCAAACATATTGTTCATTATTATTTTTCCTTCCACTCTTGTTCATTATAGCTGAAAATTTCATTGCTACAACTTCATTATATTCCCAAAAGAAAGACGAAATAAAATAAAATCAATACATGGTGGTGTTCATCTCTAAATCGTAACGAAATTCAAATGCTGATTCAGTTAAATTTAGGAGTTATTCAATCATTTAAGATGAGAATCTTAGGCTACTTTATAAGGTAATTATCGAGTCTCCTTTTGATTATATATTACATCATGTTAGTATATACAGATCGCATATCTTATACAACAAATTTATATAGCCTATGTTGTATGTTCTATTATTTGTTATTTTTGAAAATTAATCTTTAATAATAAAAGAATATGTGCGTGTATTGATAACACTATTATACTAAATTTATTTTCAAGAAAAAACTAAATTTAAAACTATTTTCAGCAGTGAAAACAATTTTATGACATGTTTACAATAAAAGTAAACTACGTACATTGATTATTTGAAGTTATTTTATAAAATTGAATATAAGTTATATACATGCGCATACACACATACACATATCTTTCAAATGCATATTTATAAAAGGACTTTTTATTTAAAATCATAGATCTAATTTGAATTCTTTCAAATTCAAAGCTAGATTTCGAATTGTTAATTTCAAATTCAAAACAAACAAAATTGTCAAAATTTATTTTGAGACGTACATATGCATGTATAATTATTATTTTATATAATTTCGTAATAAAACCATGGAGAACAAAGACATATATAAATGGTAAATGTTTTCGTTGCAGTGTAGATCTCAGCATCTACAAACATATGCATTAACTATATAAACAGTTTATATTGCACTTGCACTACACTCACATGAGTATATTTAACGTAGATCTCAACATCTACAAACATACGCATTAACCATGTATACGATTGTAACATCCCGCCTTTTCGCACACTTTAAACCGACACACGTGCCAATTCAAAGCATACGCAAGGGCGGATTGTTATGGGGTAAATAAGAAAAAAACAGAGAAGAAATAAAACAAAATAGAATCTCACAGCGGAAGGATAAAATATAATAATCAATATACAGTTCATGATAACTGTTTACAAAATATTTATTTTACTTATACAATGAATATCAGAGTTACACATACCAATACAATCAATGCAGCGGAAATTTAGAGTGTGGTGCAATACTATAAATAATATAATACGGATTCTTCGTCTTCGTCCTCCAAAGCTAAAATCTTCGATCCTGAAACGCGAGGACTGACCCGAGCGAATTTGAAAAGACAAAAACACTCGAGTCAGAACTAAAAGATCTTATGTGAGTTAAATTAACAGAAATAAATATGAGTACAGTAACTCAAGAGATGCTCGGGATTTACATCTCCTAAGGATCCGTTAAACTATTTACTATGTAGTATATTTCGCTGTTATAATAGTGTCTAATTGTAAAATAAACTTACTTTTAAATAGCGTTAAGGCTTTACATTTTCCACCTTAACACGTAAAATGCCAATAGTCTATACAGTACCGTAATACCTCTTGATCGGGAGGCTACCAGAGGATACTCCATAGGTACGACACAAATAGAAACTCGTAGTAAAGGCTCGGTATGGTAGGTGACACGGCACAACTAGGCAATGCCAGGGTAGATATACCAATTGCTATCCAGGCTGGTGGAAACGCGTAGCCGCAGTTACCGCCCACCTCGGACTAACTCCCCAAAATCAAAATATAGAAGTGGCCACTGAATCAATCCAAAATCAAAGTATAATATCGAAGAGGAGGGTCCGATCAGAGGAATGACCTCATTGGCCTGAGAATCGCTCCTGTTTTAGCCACCTTATGCCAACTCACGGGAGTCGGGTCCACGTATTTGCCTTACAGGAACGTCGCCACCACCTACTTCATTCTGGAATCTCCACCGCGTACACGGTTAGTCAAAGTGGTTTTCGGTATCGACAGAGAATATGTCCATATCCGATCCCGGTCTCTTCGCCAACCCATCGTTATTATAACACCGCGGTCATTTAAAAATAGGTTATACTTTAAAAATCAGAATAAACATTCCATTTCATAACCATGAATACGATATCATTTCAAAACCCAAAACCATATTTTATCACTTATCCCAAATATAATTCTTTTCCAAAATCATAATGCTTTAACTTCATAACGTCTGAAAATCAAATATTTTCAAAGCATAATATTTTGAAAATCATAATTTAAAACCATGACTTCTAAAAAAACTTGAATGGTTTGGACATTCAACGGTATGTGAATTAAATGGTTTAACTTAAATGTTACTTTGTAAAGAAAATAGTTCTCATGGCTTTACAAATACATTTCTTTATTAAAGTCTAAACCAAAATTTATATTATCTCTCTCAAGTTCCAAAACCACTTCAATTTATTTATATTTACGTATATCCATTTTGAGTAACAATATTTCAAACTAAAATTGGATTTTATTCTTTCAACAGATCAATTGTTCTATTAATTAGTCTTGAATATTCACATAAAATCCATAAATAATAAGACTTCAATTTCTAGTAATAAAATATATATTTTTTCCCAATTCAAATTATACTAGAATATTCATTTCAATTTATTTTGGGAAAAATCCAATTATAAATATCATATCTTAAAATTTCCAAACTTAACATTTAAACATATGATATAAATTATTAAACTCCATTTTCTTAATTTTCTTCCATTTTTAATAAAGATTTTTATACACCTTTTAATTTCAAAATTTTCAACTTCATATGTATATATATATGGAAGAAAATATTTATACAATATAAAATTTAAGATTATTATAAACCGTATTCCATCCAAACCATAGAAATCACATTTAAAATAGTTATATATAGACCGCGGTGCCTGTATATAATTTTCTATCCTATGGTCAAGTGATACGGATATTTATCATTTCAATCCGCAATTTAAAAGATATAAAATTTTGCGGTTGTATATCACTTCAAACCACAATCCCGAATGAAATGAAATGTGCATGATAATTTGCAATTTAATGATATACAATAAACATCCATTCATCAACATCATCCATCATCCAATCACAAACATTAATCAATACAAATCAATAACAATATATATTTGATAATATATAACAGGCAATACTGGCAATTTTATTCAAATTAAATTCAACAACTATTAATCTAACAGTTTATATTCAGTAATAAATTATATAACTGTTAGCTAGCAGTTTATATGCAAACAAATAAATTCTAACTGTCAATTAATACGAAATAAATGAATTAAATTAACAGTTAAGTTAAATAAACGCAATTTAACAGCTATGATGGAATAAACATGCCAAATACTCATAAATAAATTTCTATTCATTTCTAAAATTAATTTAACAAACATAAAAACTTTTAGTAGTTGTGAGTGGGTTAAAACACTCACCTTTGGAATTTAAATCGAATTTAAATTCGATTTAAACCCAAAAATTTGCCCGTCTCGGAATTCGTCCAAACCAGCGTCATCAAGTCCGGAATTAAATTACGATCCTAACAAAAGAAATATCGTGTGAAACGGATAAAGTATGAAAAAGTTATACGATAAATTCGATTGGGAAAAAATTTAAAATTTAAATTAAAACAAATAACTCACCCCTACCAAAACTATACACGTCACCTTTGCTCCTCACGCATACAGGCATCCTCGTCCATCACGAAACAAGACTCGGTCGTGCCCTTCGATCTGAACGCAATCCTCCACCGCACGCAAACACCCCCACCGCCGCCTCGGTAAGCTCACCACCACCTGCACGTCACTCGCGGACCTCCAATCGCAGCCAAAAAGTCAGCCGCCGCCTCCACTTCCAAACCCTAATTGAATTTTAGGCGAACATCTGACCGTTATCTCGTCCCAAAAATCACTCCGATGAACTCCACTCAGCCTTCTCCACACGATGGTACTATCCATTCGACGATCCGTCGTCGTTTGATTTCGATGAAATCGAAGGCCGAAAATAAACGATCGATTTCTGGCCAATTGGTGATTCGAACAGAAAAACGAATTGCATCATTGAATTACGCTCGTCGAGAGCATTAACATATATTATTTCCAGAATTTTTTTGGAGTAGTTTGAAATTTCACTTTGTTTTTGAATTGATTGGATCTAGGGTTTGCACCCATTGAAGAAGAAGATGAGCTTGAAAAAAATATACGCGCAGATGAATGAAATTAGGCGGAGGCTAGGGCTTGTAGCTAGGTTTATATAGAGGGGTTAGAGATAGAGTAGATAGACCGTAGAATGAACGTGCGGAACAAACTATGGCCCAAAAAGCCCGCTATGCCTCCGGAACCGAATTTATTAAATCTATATATCCAAATAGGTAATTTAAAATATTCTGAACACGATGGAAAAAGTTTCACGTCCAAATTTGATCGAATGAAGAAGTTATGCTGGAAACAAAATTTCCAAATTGATTTCAAATTGATTTTAATAAAATTGATTTCAAGGCGTTTCGCGTTCGTACGATCAAATGACAAGTCCGATCGTTACGAAACTTGAAACCCTACAATAATTCACCGATACGGATCCGATGAAATTGGTTTCGTCGAAATCCGAGTCCGTGGCCAAAATGGCTATTTTTATATTCATCAAATAAATTAAAATAAATTACAAAAATCCAATTTTATATTTAACTTCTAAAATTGACCAAATTTTCTCCCTTTAAATTTTCTTAATTATTTACTCAAATTCTAAACAATTTAAGTGTCAATACATAGTTGTTCTATTCATCAATTTAAATGTTAATCCTTAACTTAAAGGTTAAATTCCAATTTTAATAAATTCAACATCATAAATTCGACTAAATCTATTAAATTCACTCCCTTCCTATTATTCAAATTTATTGATGCCAATTAAATGGAATTAATACTGGCTCAATATCTATATAATAAAAATCTCCGATTTAATCTTAGATCTCAATTTACACAAAAATTAATTAATTCCATCTAAATATATATCTTCCTAGTATCTAACTGTTTAAAAATTTGCTTACCACCTTTTAAACTAAACATTTACTAGTCGATTTGTGTCATTTCTAACCCCTTAGATATTTAAAAGCAACTAGCAGCACATTTACATATAAATTCATTGTCAATTATTTCAGTAAATAAATTTCCAAAGGTTACTGCAAATAAATCCAAATTAATTGCCATAAATTCTAATAAATTTGATTTTATTGGATTTCAAACTTAACACTAAATCAATTATTACTCAGCTACAGTTAACGTTCCTTTTATATTTCATTACAGTAATAATTCCCAATTTCCATCTTTTATTTGCATAAATTACTGGATTTCAATTAAATTGAAATCTTGTTAACTTACATATAAATAAAACTTAAAACCTCAATTAATTCATTCCACTTTGGTTGCATTCTTAAGATTACACTAATTATTATATTATAAAAATGAAATTTTCCCTTGGTTACATCTTATTTATTCACTTACCAATATTCTACACTAACTGCAATAATTTAGTGCATAAATTGAAATTGATTAAAATAAAACTTAACAAACAAATAGAATAAATACGTACAATAATTATTGTCATAAATCTATTTTATAAGTCTACACTTAATTATTACCTTACAATACGTTTTACGTTACCATAAATTTATATTCACTCTTCCGTTACTTTATTAATAATTACTAAAGTAACGTTTTTCTTAATTAAAACTTTCTCCACAATTGAATGAACTTTATATTCAATACATACTACCGAATTACAATCACCTATGTTCTATCCAACATACATTAAAAATTCACTTCCATTTATTTATCAAATGTTTACATCCACAAATTAACAAATAAATTTCATTATACAATTTCAATTCATATCTTATAAATAAATTTCCCAATTTTGTTTCTTTCAGCATTAATTAAACAAACATATTTGATTAAGAAATTATAATGCTTTTAACTATTTCCAATTACACTACATAAAACCCAAACAGTCGTTTCAATCACACTTGAATTTGCATATAATTGATTGTCTATCAACTGCCATTTATTTTACTACCTTAATTCACATACGGTTACAGCTTTATCAATATATATTAATACATAAGTGATTTAAATTCCTGTCTTTAATTCCTTATTTATATTTTATTCAAGTGCAACAATTTACACAAATTCTTTATTTACTTCACTTAAATTTCAACAATTTGGTTAAATAACTGTTTCTGAAATTCATTATAAATTATAAATTTAAATCTCCTTTATTTATTCAACTTACACAAGGGTATAAATCCTACATATTCTCAATCATTAGATTTCTATAAATTTAACAATTAATTAAGATTTTTAATTACCGTTGCTATAAATTTTCATTTAGCGTTCATCTAGTATTAATCTATCTCTTATATATATATACATTTCCCTTTTCTACAAAATTTAAATTTCAAAATCCTTTTTAATTAATAATTTAATTGTCGAAATTTACGGGTCTTTACACTCTCCCCCACTCAAAACTTTTCGTCCCCGAAAAGGAAAAAGAAGGAAGGAGGAAGAATTTAATAAACAGTACATCTTATTTCAAATATTAACTTATAAACAATAATTTACTGGATTAATTTCCTTTAATGAAATATACCCGTTTATAATCATTACAACCTTTTATACTTAAAACATTAAAGTTTGGAAAATATTCAACAAAATTCTAAGTCCAAAATATATGAAAACTTTTGGCAGAGTCTCCTTTGTACGGTGAGGCTCGGGAAAAAATATAATATCAAAATATACAAATATATTACATATATTATCAAAATATTATATCCCAACACGGGAAAAATAGCGCTTTAAACGTAATCCGAAAACGTACCTATTTGTCGGGCAATATACGCTTATTATTTTGGAACCAAAAGCAGTAGCAGTTGCTTCCATCACCTGTATTCACTTATATAATCTAAAAGGTTAAATATTTATTTTAAAGTGAACTATTCAAGTGGATTCAATCATTAATCAACCAAACAATTCAACAACCATCAACCTTACAAACAACATACATACACAAACAAAGCAACCATTTAATCCATCAAACAAATAGTTGTTTGGGTTCAACTTGAAATTTGTATGAAATGAAACTAACTATCAAGTGCATCCTTTACTCAACAGTCTTAGATGGAACAAAGATAGATACTTATTCATTTAGCCACTTCAAATTTCTTACCCAACAACATAAATCAAACAACACAATTTAAACCAACACCCAAATTTATTTATTATACATTTATCTCATGCTTCAATGGTTTGATTTTCTTTCTTTCATTTATGGAGTGATTTCTTTATTTCTTACAAATTTTCATTTTCCATTTATCACAAAATTCATTATATTTGTATTCCAATTTATTTACTAAAATTTCTATCATCTATTTATACTACTTACCTTTACTTATAGTAAAATTTCCAATTTAACTTAAGTCTATACAATTAATTCTCATTAATAATAGCAAATTAATAGAATACATTTATTACCTTACTCTTCACTTGTAAGATTTCCCCTTACATTTTCCTACTAACATTGCAACTTTTTATTATATGGTAATTTATGTATGTTTTAAGAATGTAAGTGAAAATTTACAAGTTTCTTCTCCATTCCTTTAATTAATATATATTCGTTTTATAAATTACAATTTCGACTTACCTTTAATCTCATTCATTTATTTAATTTGAAGTCTCCATTATATTTAATTACAGTAACCCTCTACTTACACTTAATTTATTAACCTTATAACTTGCATTCCTATAAGTGAAAGATTTTACTCATTCATTAACTATGGATTGCAGTCATTTATATTTTTCCTACTTTCCATTATATTAGAATAGGGGAAATTAAGGCGTACTTAAGTTAATAACCCTACAATCAAACTTTATAAATTAAGGAATTTCATTTTTTACTTTCTTAAGGTTAAAATCACCTATTAATAATACAACCTTTAATTTTAGTAAAATTCCAATCATCACTTAAGTTAATACCATTAAATTCTTATTTATAACAGTAATTTAAAGAATACTTCATTATTTTCAAAAATTCTACTTGCATAATATTCTATTCCACTCTTAATTTACATTTCAACTTTTTATACTTGGTAAGTTATTTATGTTAAAGAAAAAGCAAAAGAACTTATACAAGTTTAATCTCAACCCTTTTAATTCATTGATTACTTAACCTTTATTTCACCAAAATAATTTAAACCATTAATAAATGGAAATTTAAGAATTAAGTACCGGGTCAAATTTCAAATATTTTTAAAATGATGGATAAATAATTTCTTACAACTTATATATCTCTAATTATATTTAAAATAATTAAAATTTTAGATAATTTCAAATAAATCTGCAGTAGAATTTTACTACAGTGGCCTTTCCCCTTCGAAACTCGAAAATGAAAGTCGATGATGCGGCCGCCATCACCGAAATTATTTTCCAACGACAGAGAGGAAAGTACAAAATTTATTTCTCCAAAATCTTCTTTAAAACCATTCTTCCGAATTATACTAAATATGTATATAAGAAAATACTTATAAACCAAATCATTATAGTTCATAAATCCTTTGAAGGTAGATTATCAAAATCCCGGACTTAAGTTCTAAAAATCTCCAATTTGATTCATTATAATTTCAACTTAGCTTCAGTTAATATTTTTTATTACCTAACACCCAATCTATAGCAACCAAAATATATATCTTTATAAAAATATTTTTATATATAGAAAATATAATAGGCAAAGTTATTTCATTCACCTATATAAAACAAATATTATGTCGGTCTGTCCTATTAAGTGTTTAGAAATCCCTATTGATGTCACAGCGTCCCATGCATCAACCAGAATTTATAAATACAAAACGGAACAAAGCAACACAATATCAAAACCTTTTTATAACACTAACAAGTACGCTCTCTCATATATATACACTCAGCGACTCCCGTAGGGTATTACTACCCTATTAACAAAGAGTCAAACCCCACAAAACCAAGGTTTATCGCTAAACCAAAGCTCTGATACCAACTGTAGCATCCCGCCTTTTCGCACACTTTAAACCGACACACGTGCCAATTCAAAGCATACGCAAGGGCGGATTGTTATGGGGTTAATAAGAAAAAAACAAAGAAGAAATAAAACAAAATAGAATCTCACAGCGGAAGGATAAAATATAATAATCAATATACAGTTCATGATAACTGTTTACAAAATATTTATTTTACTTATACAATGAATATCAGAGTTACACATACCAATACAATCAATGCAGCGGAAATTTAGAGTGTGGTGCAATACTATAAATAATATAATACGGATTCTTCATCTTCGTCCTCCAAAGCTAAAATCTTCGATCCTGAAACGCGAGGACTGACCCGAGCGAATTTGAAAAGACAAAAACAATCGAGTCAGAACTAAAAGATCCTATGTGAGTTAAATTAACAGAAATAAATATGAGTACAGTAACTCAAGAGATGCTCGGGATTTACATCTCCTAAGGATCCGTTAAACTATTTACTATGTAGTATATTTTGCTATTATAATAGTGTCTAATTGTAAAATAAACTTACTTTTAAATAGCGTTAAGGCTTTACATTTTCCACCTTAACACGTAAAATGCCAATAGTCTATACAGTACTGTAATACCTCTTGATCGGGAGGCTACCAGAGGATACTCCATAGGTACGACACAAATAGAAACTCGTAGTAAAGGCTCGGTATGGTAGGTGACACGGCACAACTAGGCAATGCCAGGGTAGATATACCAATTGCTATCCAGGCTGGTGGAAACGCATAGCCGCAGTTACCGCCCACCTCGGACTAACTCCCCAAAATCAAAATATAGAAGTGGCCACTGAATCAATCCAAAATCAAAGTATAATATCGAAGAGGAGGGTCCGATCAGAGGAATGACCTCATTGGCCTGAGAATCGCTCCTGTTTTAGCCACCTTATGCCAACTCACGGGAGTCGGGTCCACGTATTTGCCTTACAGGAACGTCGCCACCACCTACTTCATTCTGGAATCTCCACCGCGTACACGGTTAGTCAAAGTGGTTTTCGGTATCGACAGAGAGTATGTCCATATCCGATCCCGGTCTCTTTGCAAACCCATCGTTATTATAACACCGCGGTCATTTAAAAATAGGTTATACTTTAAAAATCAGAATAAACATTCCATTTCATAACCATGAATACGATATCATTTCAAAACCCAAAACCATATTTTATCACTTATCCCAAATATAATTCTTTTCCAAAATCATAATGCTTTAACTTCATAACGTCTGAAAATCAAATATTTTCAAAGCATAATATTTTGAAAATCATAATTTAAAACCATGACTTCTAAAAAAACTTGAATGGTTTGGACATTCAACGGTATATGAATTAAATGGTTTAACTTAAATGTTACTTTGTAAAGAAAATAGTTCTCATGGCTTTACAAATACATTTCTTTATTAAAGTCTAAACCAAAATTTATATTATCTCTCTCAAGTTCCAAAAACACTTCAATTTATTTATATATACGTATATCCATTTTGAGTAACAATATTTCAAACTAAAATTGGATTTTATTCTTTCAACAGATCAATTGTTCTATTAATTAGTCTTGAATATTCACATAAAATCCATAAATAATAAGACTTCAATTTCTAGTAATAAAATATATATTTTTTCACAATTCAAATTATACTAGAATATTCATTTCAATTTATTTTGGGAAAAATCCAATTATAAATATCATATCTTAAAATTTCCAAACTTAACATTTAAACATATGATATAAATTATTAAACTCCATTTTCTTAATTTTCTTCCATTTTTAATAAAGGTTTTTATACACCTTTTAATTTCAAAATTTTCAACTTCATATGTATATATATATGGAAGAAAATATTTATACAATATAAAATTTAAGATTATTATAAACCGTATTCCATCCAAACCATAGAAATCACATTTAAAATAGTTATATATAGACCGCGGTGCCTGTATATAATTTTCTATCCTATGGTCAAGTGATACGGATATTTATCATTTCAATCCGCAATTTAAAAGATATAAAATTTTGCGGTTGTATATCATTTCAAACCACAATCCCGAATGAAATGAAATGTGCATGATAATTTGCAATTTAATGATATACAATAAACATCCATTCATCAACATCATCCATCATCCAATCACAAACATTAATCAATACAAATCAATAACAATATATATTTGATAATATATAACAGGCAATACTGGAAATTTTATTCAAATTAAATTCAACAACTATTAACCTAACAGTTTATATTCAGTAATAAATTATATAACTGTTAACTAGCAGTTTATATGCAAACAAATAAATTCTAACTGTCAATTAATACGAAATAAATGAATTAAATTAACAGTTAAGTTAAATAAACGCAATTTAACAGCTATGATGGAATAAACATGCCAAATACTCATAAATAAATTTCTATTCATTTATAAAATTAATTTAACAAACATAAAAACTTTTAGTAGTTGTGAGTGGGTTAAAACACTCACATTTGGAATTTAAATCGAATTTAAATTCGATTTAAACCCAAAAATTTGCCCATCTCGGAATTCGTCCAAACCAGCGTCATCAAGTCCGGAATTAAATTACGATCCTAACAAAAGAAATCTCGTGTGAAACGGATAAAGTATGAAAAAATTACACGATAAATTCGATTGGGAAAAAATTTTAAATTTAAATTAAAACAAATAACTCACCCCTACCAAAACTATACACGTCACCTTTGCTCCTCACGCGTACAGGCATCCTCGTCCATCACGAAACAAGACTCAGCCGTGCCCTTCGATCTGAACGCGATCCTCCACCGCACGCAAACACCCCCACCGCCGCCTCGGTAAGCTCACCACCACCTGCACGTCACTCGCGGACCTCCAATCACAGCCAAAAAGTCAGCCGCCGCCTCCACTTCCAAACCCTAATTGAATTTTAGGCGAACATCTGACCGTTATCTCGTCCCAAAAATCACTCCGATGAACTCCACTCAGCCTTCTCCACACGATGGTACTATCCATTCGACGATCCGTCGTCGTTTGATTTCGATGAATCGAAGGCCGAAAATAAACGATCGATTTCTGGCCAATTGGTGATTCGAACAGAAAAACGAATTGCATCATTGAATTACGCTCGTCGAGAGCATTAACATATATTATTCCCAGAATTTTTTTGGAGTAGTTTGAAATTTCACTTTGTTTTTGAATTGATTGGATCTAGGGTTTGCACCCATTGAAGAAGAAGAGGAGCTTGAAGAAAATATACGCGCAGATGAATGAAATTAGGCGGAGGCTAGGGCTTGTAGCTAGGTTTATATAGAGGGGTTAGAGATAGAGTAGATAGACCGTAGAATGAACGTGCGGAACAAACTATGGCCCAAAAAGCCCGCTATGCCTCCGGAACCGAATTTATTAAATCTATATATCCAAATAGGTAATTTAAAATATTCTGAACATGATGGAAAAAGTTTCACGTCCAAATTTGATCGAATGAAGAAGTTATGCTGAAAACAAAATTTCCAAATTGATTTCAAATTGATTTTAATAAAATTGATTTCAAGGCGTTTCGCGTTCGTACGATCAAACGACAAGTCCGATCGTTACTAGACTTGAAACCCTACAATAATTCACCGATACGGATCCGATGAAACTGGTTTCGTCGAAATCCGAGTCCGTGGCCAAAATGGCTATTTTTATATTCATCAAATAAATTAAAATAAATTATAAAAATCCAATTTTATATTTAACTTCTAAAATTGACCAAATTTTCTCCCTTTAAATTTTCTTAATTATTTACTCAAATTCTAAACAATTTAAGTGTCAATACATAGTTGTTCTATTCATCAATTTAAATGTTAATCCTTAACTTAAAGGTTAAATTCCAATTTTAATAAATTCAACATCATAAATTCGACTAAATCTATTAAATTCACTCCCTTCCTATTATTCAAATTTATTGATGCCAATTAAATGGAATTAATACTGGCTCAATATCTATATAATAAAAATCTCCGATTTAATCTTAGATCTCAATTTACACAAAAATTAATTAATTCCATCTAAATATATATCTTCCTAGTATCTAACTGTTTAAAAATTTGCTTACCACCTTTTAAACTAAACATTTACTAGTCGATTTGTGTCATTTCTAACCCCTTAGATATTTAAAAGCAACTAGCAGCACATTTACATATAAATTCATTGTCAATTATTTCAGTAAATAAATTTCCAAAGGTTACTGCAAATAAATCCAAATTAATTGCCATAAATTCTAATAAATTTGATTTTATTGGATTTCAAACTTAACACTAAATCAATTATTACTCAGCTACAGTTAACGTTTCTTTTATATTTCATTACAGTAATAATTCCCAATTTCCATCTTTTATTTGCATAAATTACTGGATTTCAATTAAATTGAAATCTTGTTAACTTACATATAAATAAAACTTAAAACCTCAATTAATTCATTCCACTTTGGTTGCATTCTTAAGATTACACTAATTATTATATTATAAAAATGAAATTTTCCCTTGGTTACATCTTATTTATTCACTTACCAATATTCTACACTAACTGCAATAATTTAGTGCATAAATTGAAATTGATTAAAATAAAACTTAACAAACAAATAGAATAAATACGTACAATAATTATTGTCATAAATCTATTTTATAAGTCTACACTTAATTATTACCTTACAATACGTTTTACGTTACCATAAATTTATATTCACTCTTCCGTTACTTTATTAATAATTACTAAAGTAACGTTTTTCTTAATTAAAACTTTCTCCACAATTGAATGAACTTTATATTCAATACATACTACCGAATTACAATCACCTATGTTCTATCCAACATACATTAAAAATTCACTTCCATTTATTTATCAAATGTTTACATCCACAAATTAACAAATAAATTTCATTATACAATTTCAATTCATATCTTATAAATAAATCTCCCAATTTTGTTTCTTTCAGCATTAATTAAACAAACATATTTGATTAAGAAATTATAATGCTTTTAACTATTTCCAATTACACTACATAAAACCCAAACAGTCGTTTCAATCACACTTGAATTTGCATATAATTGATTGTCTATCAACTGCCATTTATTTTACTACCTTAATTCACATACGGTTACAGCTTTATCAATATATATTAATACATAAGTGATTTAAATTCCTGTCTTTAATTCCTTATTTATATTTTATTCAAGTGCAACAATTTACACAAATTCTTTATTTACTTCACTTAAATTTCAACAATTTGGTTAAATAACTGTTTCTGAAATTCATTATAAATTATAAATTTAAATCTCCTTTATTTATTCAACTTACACAAGGGTATAAATCTTACATATTCTCAATCATTAGATTTCTATAAATTTAACAATTAATTAAGATTTTTAATTACCGTTGCTATAAATTTTCATTTAGCGTTCATCTAGTATTAATCTATCTCTTATATATATATATATATATATACATTTCCCTTTTCTACAAAATTTAAATTTCAAAATCCTTTTTAATTAATAATTTAATTGTCGAAATTTACGGGTCTTTACACTCTCCCCCACTCAAAACTTTTCGTCCCCGAAAAGGAAAAAGAAGGAAGGAGGAAGAATTTAATAAACAGTACATCTTATTTCAAATATTAACTTATAAACAATAATTTACTGGATTAATTTCCTTTAATGAAATATACCCGTTTATAATCATTACAACCTTTTATACTTAAAACATTAAAGTTTGGAAAATATTCAACAAAATTCTAAGTCCAAAATTTACGAAATTTTTTGGCAGAGTCTCCTTTGTACGGCGAGGCTCGGGAAAAAATATAATATCAAAATATACAAATATAATACATATATTATCAAAATATTATATCCCAACACGGGAAAAATAGCGCTTTAAACGTAATCCGAAAACGTACCTATTTGTCGGGCAATATACGCTTATTATTTTGGAACCAAAAGCAGTAGCAGTTGCTTCCATCACCTGTATTCACTTATATAATCTAAAAGGTTAAATATTTATTTTAAAGTGAACTATTCAAGTGGATTCAATCATTAATCAACCAAACAATTCAACAACCATCAACCTTACAAACAACATACATACACAAACAAAGCAACCATTTAATCCATCAAACAAATAGTTGTTTGGGTTCAACTTGAAATTTGTATGAAATGAAACTAACTATCAAGTGCATCCTTTACTCAACAGTCTTAGATGGAACAAAGATAGATACTTATTCATTTAGCCACTTCAAATTTCTTACCCAACAACATAAATCAAACAACACAATTTAAACCAACACCCAAATTTATTTATTATACATTTATCTCATGCTTCAATGGTTTGATTTTCTTTCTTTCATTTATGGAGTGATTTCTTTATTTCTTACAAATTTTCATTTTCCATTTATCACAAAATTCATTATATTTGTATTCCAATTTATTTACTAAAGTTTCTATCATCTATTTATACTACTTACCTTTACTTATAGTAAAATTTCCAATTTAACTTAAGTCTATACAATTAATTCTCATTAATAATAGCAAATTAATAGAATACCTTTATTACCTTACTCTTCACTTGTAAGATTTCCCCTTACATTTTCCTACTAACATTGCAACTTTTTATTATATGGTAAGTTATGTATGTTTTAAGAATGTAAGTGAAAATTTACAAGTTTCTTCTCCATTCCTTTAATTAATATATATTCGTTTTATAAATTACAATTTCGACTTACCTTTAATCTCATTCATTTATTTAATGTTGAAGTCTCCATTATATTTAATTACAGTAACCCTCTACTTACACTTAATTTATTAACCTTATAACTTGCATTCCTATAAGTGAAAGATTTTACTCATTCATTAACTATGGATTGCAGTCATTTATATTTTTCCTACTTTCCATTATATTAGAATAGGGGAAATTAAGGCGTACTTAAGTTAATAACCCTACAATCAAACTTTATAAATTAAGGAATTTCATTTTTTACTTTCTTAAGGTTAAAATCACCTATTAATAATACAACCTTTAATTTTAGTAAAATTCCAATCATCACTTAAGTTAATACCATTAAATTCTTATTTATAACAGTAATTTATTGAATACTTCATTATTTCCAAAAATTCTACTTGCATAATATTCTATTCCACTCTTAATTTACATTTCAACTTTTTATACTTGGTAAGTTATTTATGTTAAAGAAAAAGCAAAAGAACTTATACAAGTTTAATCTCAACCCTTTTAATTCATTGATTACTTAACCTTTATTTCACCAAAATAATTTAAACCATTAATAAATGGAAATTTAAGAATTAAGTACCGGGTCAAATTTCAAATATTTTTAAAATGATGGATAAATAATTTCTTACAACTTATATATCTCTAATTATATTTAAAATAATTAAAATTTTAGATAATTTCAAATAAATCTGCAGTAGAATTTTACTACAGTGGCCTTTCCCCTTCGAAACTCGAAAATGAAAGTCGATGATGCGGCCGCCATCACCGAAATTATTTTCCAGCGACAGAGAGGAAAGTACAAAATTTATTTCTCCAAAATCTTCTTTAAAACCATTCTTCCGAATTATACTAAATATGTATATAAGAAAATACTTATAAACCAAATCATTATAGTTCATAAATCCTTTGAAGGTAGATTTTCAAAATCCCGGACTTAAGTTCTAAAAATCTCCAATTTGATTCATTATAATTTCAACTTAGCTTCAGTTAATATTTTTTATTACCTAACACCCAATCTATAGCAACCAAAATATATATCTTTATAAAAATATTTTTATATATAGAAAATATAATAGGCAAAGTTATTTCATTCACCTATATAAAACAAATATTATGTCGGTCTGTCCTATTAAGTGTTTAGAAACCCCTATTGATGTCACAGCGTCTCATGCATCAACCAGAATTTATAAATACAAAACGGAACAAAGCAACACAATATCAAAACCTTTTTATAACACTAACAAGTACGCTCTCTCATATATATACACTCAGCGACTCCCATAGGGTATTACTACCCTATTAACAAAGAGTCAAACCCCACAAAACCAAGATTTATCGCTAAACCAAAGCTCTGATACCAACTGTAGCATCCCGCCTTTTCGCACACTTTAAACCGACACACGTGCCAATTCAAAGCATACGCAAGGGCGGATTGTTATGGGGTAAATAAGAAAAAAACAGAGAAGAAATAAAACAAAATAGAATCTCACAGCGGAAGGATAAAATATAATAATCAATATACGGTTCATGATAATTGTTTACAAAATATTTATTTTACTTATATAATGAATATCAGAGTTACACATACCAATACAATCAATGCAGCGGAAATTTAGAGTGTGGTGCAATACTATAAATAATATAATACGGATTCTTCGTCTTCGTCCTCCAAAGCTAAAATCTTCGATCCTGAAACATGAGGACTGACCCGAGCGAATTTGAAATGACAAAAACACTCGAGTCAGAACTAAAAGATCTTATGTGAGTTAAATTAACAGAAATAAATATGAGTACAGTAACTCAAGAGATGCTCGGGATTTACATCTCCTAAGGATCCGTTAAACTATTTACTATGTAGTATATTTCGCTATTATAATAGTGTCTAATTGTAAAATAAACTTACTTTTAAATAGCGTTAAGGCTTTACATTTTCCACCTTAACACGTAAAATGCCAATAGTCTATACAGTACCGTAATACCTCCTGATCGGGAGGCTACCAGAGGATACTCCATAGGTACGACACAAATAGAAACTCGTAGTAAAGGCTCGGTATGGTAGGTGACACGGCACAACTAGGCAATGCCAGGGTAGATATACCAATTGCTATCCAGGCTGGTGGAAACGCGTAGCCGCAGTTACCGCCCACCTCGGACTAACTCCCCAAAATCAAAATATAAAAGTGGCCACTGAATCAATCCAAAATCAAAGTATAATATCGAAGAGGAGGGTCCGATCAGAGGAATGACCTCATTGGCCTGAGAATCGCTCCTGTTTTAGCCACCTTATGCCAACTCACGGGAGTCGGGTCCACGTATTTGCCTTACTGGAACGTCGCCACCACCTACTTCATTCTGGAATCTCCACCGCGTACACGGTTAGTCAAAGTGGTTTTCGGTATCGACAGAGAGTATGTCCATATCCGATCCCGGTCTCTTTGCCTACCCATCGTTATTATAACACCGCGGTCATTTAAAAATAGTTATACTTTAAAAATCAGAATAAACATTCCATTTCATAACCATGAATACGATATTATTTCAAAACCCAAAACCATATTTTATCACTTATCACAAATATAATTCTTTTCCAAAATCATAATGCTTTAACTTCATAGCGTCTGAAAATCAAATATTTTCAAAGCATAATATTTTGAAAATCATAATTTAAAACCATGACTTCTAAAAAAACTTGAATGGTTTGGACATTCAACGGTATATGAATTAAATGGTTTAACTTAAATGTTACTTTGTAAAGAAAATAGTTCTCATGGCTTTACAAATACATTTCTTTATTAAAGTCTAAACCAAAATTTATATTATCTCTCTCAAGTTCCAAAACCACTTCAATTTATTTATATATACGTATATCCATTTTGAGTAACAATATTTCAAACTAAAATTGGATTTTATTCTTTCAACAGATCAATTGTTCTATTAATTAGTCTTGAATATTCACATAAAATCCATAAATAATAGGACTTCAATTTCTAGTAATAAAATATATATATTTTCCCAATTCAAATTATACTAGAATATTCATTTCAATTTATTTTGGGAAAAATCCAATTATAAATATCATATCTTAAAATTTCCAAACTTAACATTTAAACATATGATATAAATTATTAAACTCCATTTTCTTAATTTTCTTCCATTTTTAATAAAGATTTTTATACACCTTTTAATTTCAAAATTTTCAACTTCATATGTATATATATATGGAAGAAAATATTTATACAATATAAAATTTAAGATTATTATAAACCGTATTCCATCCAAACTATAGAAATCACATTTAAGATAGTTATATATAGACCGCGGTGCCTGTATATAATTTTCTATCCTATGGTCAAGTGATACGGATATTTATCATTTCAATCCGCAATTTAAAAGATATAAAATTTTGCGGTTGTATATCATTTCAAACCACAATCCCGAATGAAATGAAATGTGCATGATAATTTGCAATTTAATGATATACAATAAACATCCATTCATCAACATCATCCATCATCCAATCACAAACATTAATCAATACAAATCAATAACAATATATATTTGATAATATATAACAGGCAATACTGGCAATTTTATTCAAATTAAATTCAACAACTATTAATCTAATAGTTTATATTCAGCAATAAATTATATAACTGTTAATTAGCAGTTTATATGCAAACAAATAAATTCTAGCTGTCAATTAATACGAAATAAATGAATTAAATTAACAGTTAAGTTAAATAAACGCAATTTAACAGCTATGATGGAATAAACATGCCAAATACTCATAAATAAATTTCTATTCATTTCTAAAATTAATTTAACAAACATAAAAACTTTTAGTAGTTGTGAGTGGGTTAAAACACTCACCTTTGGAATATAAATCGAATTTAAATTCGATTTAAACCCAAAAATTTTCCCGTCTCGGAATTCGTCCAAACCAGCGTCATCAAGTCCGGAATTAAATTACGATCCTAACAAAAGAAATCTCGTGTGAAACGGATAAAGTATGAAAAAGTTACACGATAAATTCGATTGGGAAAAAATTTAAAATTTAAATTAAAACAAATAACTCACCCCTACCAAAACTATACACGTCACCTTTGCTCCTCACGCGTACAGGCATCCTCGTCCATCACGAAACAAGACTCGGCTGTGCCCTTCGATCTGAACGCGATCCTCCACCGCACGCAAACACCCCCACCGCCGCCTCGGTAAGCTCACCACCACCTGCACGTCACTCGCGGACCTCCAATCGCAGCCAAAAAGTCAGCCGCCGCCTCCACTTCCAAACCCTAATTGAATTTTAGGCGAACATCTGACCGTTATCTCGTCCGAAAAATCACTCCAATGAACTCCACTCAGCCTTCTCCACACGATGGTACTATCCATTCGACGATCCGTCGTCGTTTGATTTCGATGAAATCGAAGGCCGAAAATAAACGATCGATTTCTGGCCAATTGGTGATTCGAACAGAAAAACGAATTGCATCATTGAATTACGCTCGTCGAGAGCATTAACATATATTATTTCCAGAATTTTTTTGGAGTAGTTTGAAATTTCACTTTGTTTTTGAATTGGTTGGATCTAGGGTTTGCACCCATTGAAGAAGAGGAGGAGCTTGAAGAAAATATACGCGCAGATGAATGAAATTAGGCGGAGGCTAGGGCTTGTAGCTAGGTTTATATAGAGGGGTTAGAGATAGAGTAGATAGACCGTAGAATGAACGTGCGGAACAAACTATGGCCCAAAAAGCCCGCTATGCCTCCGGAACCGAATTTATTAAATCTATATATCCAAATAGGTAATTTAAAATATTCTGAACACGATGGAAAAAGTTTCACGTCCAAATTTGATCGAATGAAGAAGTTATGCTGAAAACAAAATTTCCAAATTGATTTCAAATTGATTTTAATAAAATTGATTTCAAGGCATTTCGCGTTCGTACGATCAAACGACAAGTCCGATCGTTACGAAACTTGAAACCCTACAATAATTCACCGATACGGATCCGATGAAACTGGTTTCGTCGAAATCCGAGTCCGTGGCCAAAATGGTTATTTTTATATTCATCAAATAAATTAAAATAAATTATAAAAATCCAATTTTATATTTAACTTCTAAAATTGATCAAATTTTCTCCCTTTAAATTTTCTTAATTATTTACTCAAATTCTAAACAATTTAAGTGTCAATACATAGTTGTTCTATTCATCAATTTAAATGTTAATCCTTAACTTAAAGGTTAAATTCCAATTTTAATAAATTCAACATTATAAATTCGATTAAATCTATTAAATTCACTCCCTTCCTATTATTCAAATTTATTGATGCCAATTAAATGGAATTAATACTGGCTCAATATCTATACAATAAAAATCTCCGATTTAATCTTAAATCTCAATTTACACAAAAATTAATAATTCCATCTAAATATATATCTTCCTAGTATCTAACTGTTTAAAAATTTGCTTACCACCTTTTAAACTAAACATTTACTAGTCGATTTGTGTCATTTCTAACCCCTTAGATATTTAAAAGCAACTAGCAGCACATTTACATATAAATTCATTGTCAATTATTTCAGTAAATAAATTTCCAAAGGTTACTGCAAATAAATCCAAATTAATTGCCATAAATTCTAATAAATTTGATTTTATTGGATTTCAAACTTAACACTAAATCAATTATTACTCAGCTACAGTTAACGTTCCTTTTATATTTCATTACAGTAATAATTCCCAATTTCCATCTTTTATTTGCATAAATTACTGGATTTCAATTAAATTGAAATCTTGTTAACTTACATATAAATAAAACTTAAAACCTCAATTAATTCATTCCACTTTGGTTGCATTCTTAAGATTACACTAATTATTATATTATAAAAATGAAATTTTCCCTTGGTTACATCTTATTTATTCACTTACCAATATTCTACACTAACTGCAATAATTTAGTGCATAAATTGAAATTGATTAAAATAAAACTTAACAAACAAATAGAATAAATACGTACAATAATTATTGTCATAAATCTATTTTATAAGTCTACACTTAATTATTACCTTACAATACGTTTTACGTTACCATAAATTTATATTCACTCTTCCGTTACTTTATTAATAATTACTAAAGTAACGTTTTTCTTAATTAAAACTTTCTCCACAATTGAATGAACTTTATATTCAATACATACTACCGAATTACAATCACCTATGTTCTATCCAACATACATTAAAAATTCACTTCCATTTATTTATCAAATGTTTACATCCACAAATTAACAAATAAATTTCATTATACAATTTCAATTCATATCTTATAAATAAATTTCCCAATTTTGTTTCTTTCAGCATTAATTAAACAAACATATTTGATTAAGAAATTATAATGCTTTTAACTATTTCCAATTACACTACATAAAACCCAAACAGTCGTTTCAATCACACTTGAATTTGCATATAATTGATTGTCTATCAACTGCCATTTATTTTACTACCTTAATTCACATACGGTTACAGCTTTATCAATATATATTAATACATAAGTGATTTAAATTCCTGTCTTTAATTCCTTATTTATATTTTATTCAAGTGCAACAATTTACACAAATTCTTTATTTACTTCACTAAAATTTCAACAATTTGGTTAAATAACTGTTTCTGAAATTCATTATAAATTATAAATTTAAATCTCCTTTATTTATTCAACTTACACAAGGGTATAAATCTTACATATTCTCAATCATTAGATTTCTATAAATTTAACAATTAATTAAGATTTTTAATTACCGTTGCTATAAATTTTCATTTAGCGTTCATCTAGTATTAATCTATCTCTTATATATATATATATACACATTTCCCTTTTCTACAAAATTTAAATTTCAAAATCCTTTTTAATTAATAATTTAATTGTCGAAATTTACGGGTCTTTACAACGATGTTTCCACTACAAGGAAAACAGTAATTTCCGACGGCTAAAAACCGTCGGCGGCCGTCAGAAGCCGTCGGGAAAATAAGGCGTCGGGGGCAGTGTTTCCGACGGCTTCCGACATAGGGCGCCGCATCTTTTTCCGACGGTTTCCAACAATTGTCGGATGCCGTCGGATGCCGTCGGATGCCGTCGGAAACCGTATGAAAAAATGTCCTACAGGCCGTCGGAAGCCGTCGGAAAATGCCTACCTGGAAGCTGTCGAAAGCCGTCGGAAATCTGCTGTATTTTTTTTATTCCTGCTGCAATATAGTCTTTCATTCACATTTCCCATCAAAATACTATTACACCAATACTGCACAATCCAGTATACAATATTCTAACCAAATATTAAAACCCAAACTACACAAAATTCATCAAACACACAAATACATCAAATTACATCAAAATAAAATACATAATACACATAACCATTCTAACATTCACAATAACCCCAACAACAGGTGTTCTACCATGTCATATATACACAACATAACACAAAATCATCAACATCCACATCATCATACAACCACATAACTAAGTGTATCAAACATAATCATACAAAAATCAACAACTATCTCCAACGTCTACCAAATCATACAAAACTAAAAAAAAACATACCTAAAAAAGCAAGCAAGCAATCAATCTCCTCCCGATCCAAAGCCAGCCGAGGAAGGAAAGCGGCCACCAAACTGCTGCATGTACTTTGGCGACTGTGTGGTCTACATGGCCTGTCGGCGGTTCTGCTCCTCCAGCTGGGACACTGTTGTCCGCAAATCTTCTATATCTGCTAGATCGCTCTGAGCTCTATTCCGCCGACCTCGTCTCTGGCTGCTGGCCTGCAATAAATATTTAGTTTAGCTGTGTGATCTCTGTAAGTGTATGTGCATATCTCTGTAAGCTAGTAAGTAACATAACGTTCATATCTTCTGCCTTCTTGTGCTTTACTGGTGTGATAAAGTCATTTGGTTGGTTTGAATTCAAATTCAATATGGAGGATTTTTCAAGGTTCAAATATTTTTAAATAATGGAAAAATGAATAAAATTCAAGTTTATTGTTTTGAAAAGGACAAAATAGCATATTTGGAGTATTTTAAGATAAAATTATATATTCCAACATAGAATTATGGCTTAAATATCAAATTAGCACTAAAATAAATTATTTACCACTTGATTGCCAAATCTGTATCGTCTGCCATGCTCTGCTGGATCCATAACGGACTCAAAAATAGCGTCCTCCTCATCAGTCGTCATCTGATCTCGACCCGTATCAGCAAGGAGTTTCTGGCGCTGCTCCATAAACTTTTCCTGCATTAACAAATTAATAACATCATATCTTATTTCATTATAGTTTAACAAGCAGAACAATTACTAATACTGCATAAAATGAAATATGCTTACATGGCTCTTGCTGGAATCGTTGTGCCATGTATACGAAACTGTCCCGTCCGGATTTACATGCTCGACGGCATGCGTACGAGTGAACACGTCCATATAACCCACTGGACCATGCGCCTCTGCTTCCTGAAGTTGATTTTTAAATAAAATTATTATACATTTAAAATTATATAGCATAAACTATTTACAATTATCATTCAGTAAATTTTCCAACTCGTGCCGATACTGCTGAAATGACTTCGACTCTCCGAGATGAGCGACGGAATTTTTATTTCTGTTTGCAGAGTTTCTATCCGACTTTGCCTGTACATTCAAAATTTGATACATTATTTATCGATCACTTCAAATTAATAATTCAAAAAAATTTAGCATACTTGCCTTCGCCTCGTCAGTTTCCCAGTATCCCAACCATGCTTGTCATATGCTCTCCTTCATCCACCGTGGTTTTTTACCAGATTTCTTGATTTCATATATCGAGTCCCTATAGTTCTTGCGCAACTTTTTCATCCAGTATCCTCGTGCCAGAAGCGTATCGTCTGTCTGGATGTCTATCTAAGCATGTGTTCACGATAAAAAGCAAAAAAAGATTACACTGTAAACGATAAACAGTAGAAAAACGACAAAAACGAATTAAAAATGAAAAACAGAAAAATATACATACTAGGACATCCTGCCATATACACTCTATGATGTGAGGAGGGATGTTATCCCACTTCGGCCAGCAAGCACTCATTCTACTGCGATGAGAAGCTCTAGAGACCTCCAGCACAATCTTCGAGGGAAGTAGGTTGAACCTCCTGTTTTTAAATACGATACAGATAAGCACGTACGTATATCATAAAAAAATAAGATGCTGAATAAAATTTAATTCTTACCCCTCTGCTCTAGGGACTAACGAAACTACTGGACGCTGTGACTCTTGCGATGGGCCACTGCCATCGCCTCCTGATGATCGGGAAGAGCTCATATCTCTATATGACATTATGATAAACCTGTGACATATATACACATCATTATATAAGAGAATAATAACATTATAATGAAATATATTTCATATGTAAATGACATCAACGGTATAAATTGCTTAATTAATGGCTGAATGGAAAGAGAAATGTAAGTGTGTTATACCTGATTCATAATGGGTGTAATGTTCCGCCGATAAGCAGATTTCATTGCATTTTTAATAAAAATTGCTAAATAAGTGACAAATGTAAATGACATAAAACTTGTAAACAGTGGTAAATAGATTTGGTTTAATAGTGACATCAATTTCATAATGCATCAAGAATTCAACATAGTTACATCAATTGCAAAAAAATCAGATTCAGATTTATATCAGTCATCGTTGTCTTCTGATTCAGATTCGGTCTCGTTTCCTACGATATTTTCCTCTGCACTGTCAAACGCTTCTACCAAAACATTTGATTCATCGATCAAAGAACCAAAATCTGTATGATCGTTTGTAATTATTATTTTGTTATTTTGCTCAAGATCTGCCTGATAAGCTTGTTCGTCTGGAATATTCTTTCCATCGAATGTGAATCTGGCCTTTGTTTTAAAAACTGCGGACCAATCTGCTTTATCTCTTTTTAGAGATGGATAAGGAGCGTAATAAACTTGCAATGCTTGTTTGGCTAGCACAAAAGGATCATACTTGTGATAGTGCGATGTATGCTTTATTTCGATAAGATTATAATCCTTGTGCACATTAATTCCAAAACCTGGAACATTGCTAAACCAATTGCATCTAAATAGAAACACCTCCTCCGCGGGTCGTGAGAAATATGTCAGTTGCAAAATTTGTATTAGAACGTCATAGGAATCATTTAAGTGATTTTCTGGATCGTCACTACCTTTAACAAATACACCAGTATTATGTGTTAAATTTTCTGCACCGTATTTTTTGCTGTTAAATTTATATCCATTGACGAAATATGTTGGATATGTCTTGACCACTCTTTTTGGTCCCGTCGTAAGATATTTCAACCCTTCGTCAATAACACAATTTCTCGGCTCATAAACGTAATTTGAAAACCAACTGGAGAATTCTTTACTGAGATCTCCGTTCGGATGTTCACGTTCATAAACACTGTTTATATAAACAAATTATTACATTAGGTTATACACGCGCATGCATTATAGAAAAGAATAAAACACAAATTATTATTTCAGATTACCTAGCACAATTTAGAAGAATATAAGTGTGTGCTACATGAAGATTGTAGGATCGATTTCACCCTAGAGGGGGGGTGAATAGGGTGATAGTATAAATTATAAAAATTAATCGCGAAAGCTTATAAAATATTCAATTCAGATCACAGAATAGCAGCACAGATATCGTAGAATATAAATAACAGAAAAAACAGAACAACACAGAATTTACCCAGTTTCGGCAAAACCCTGCCTACGTGCTGCCCCCAAGGTTTCTACTAGAAATTAGATAGTCCCTCGCTTATACACGTAAACTCGCTATACCCGCTATTGACTAATCTAACTCTACGCTCAAAACCTTGCCACAACTCAACCACCGAGTTGCGAATTCTCAAGCTACGCCACGTAGCTTGTCCCCTAGTCACACGACTAGAAAATTAAACGGTTTAAAATTTAAAACAAAATTAAAAAGCAATAGAAAATAAAAACCCTAATTAAAACACCCTTAAATAAAAAAACAGGCCGGCCCAATTATTCTTTCTCAATGTTTTTATCGGCCCCGTTCCTTTGTTTGTGATGGCGGCTCTTGTTTCTTCGTTCGTTCTTCTACGCAACTGAATTAGGGCTTGCGTCATTGATCCAAATTAGGGCTTTGGAGAAGTCGACTGATTTCTTGGTTGATTGCAATCGCTGTTCCTCTAATTTGCTTCGGCAATCGACCGTATCTTCGATTTGAACACGACTTCTTATATTTGATCGAGTTCGACTGCAAATTGGTATGTGATTTTTTCTTTATTGCTTTAAGTTAATATTCTTGAACTCGATACATTGCCGATGATGATTCGTGGTAATTTATAGGGATTGAATTTCTAAATTTTCGTTCGTTCAGCTATATTTGAATTTGTCATATAAATTGCTCTGGCCGCTTGATTTCACTTTGATGATTGAGATTGTATTGACTTGTTCATAAACGTATATATTTCGATTGCTTGATATTCACGATGATGAATTTCAACTCCTTGGTCATCACGTTGTTGACTATGGCTTTGACTTGATCGGCTTCTTGATTGCTACTGCTTCGGCCTTGACTTGTTCATCTTGAAATTGTTTTGATCACGGCTTTGACTTTGTGACTTGAGTCTTTACTGCATACCCACTTGATTTTATTTCACATGACTTCTGTATATTTTCACGATTTCGACACTGTTTACTTTGACACAAATGTTTCACTTGTGTTACCATGTTGCATACATGTTTAACTGCAGTTTCTCGGCATTGACTTCTGTATATTTTGTAGCATGTCACTGGATGTTGCTGCAATCTTCACTTCTGGTCTCTGTTCATGTTGGCACTGTCATATTTTGGTCCGAATTTATTTGCATTATGCAGTTGGTCTTTGACATGTTATCTGAATTGTGGTGCATTGTTGTGCATTTGTTTCAGTTGCATTCATTGATCAGTACTTCTTTGCTACTGCATACTTGATAGCAAATTTGATGTGTGGTCAGACCTTAACTTCACTTGTGCATTGTTAAGTAGTTTGCTTTGGTCTTGAGCATTGCCGTGTCATTGGTTCAGTTTTTTCTATAGTCTTTGTTTGTTTCAGTCCAAGTTGCATTTGTTCCATACTTTAGTTCATCTGTATATTGCTGCAATCTTCATTGAGCTTGTATGCTTCAAGTTGTATTCATCGTCAGTTTAGTCGTGCACTTGGTCTCTTCACTATGTTGCATTCTTTGATGGTTCATTGGTGCACTGCTTGTTCATGTATGCATTTGAGCTCTTTGAGTTGCAGTGCTTCATCACTTGAACTTGCTTGCAGACTGTCTTGTAATCTGCATCCATGTATACTTGGTGTTGTAGCCTTGAGACTGTTGAATTTGTGCACTGTTCATGACTGCTTCATGCTTGTTTGTTATCTGGTAGCACTTGAGTTTCTTGGCACTGCTGTTAGCTTTGGTGTATGTTATTTGTTGTGCATACTTCATGCTTGCACTGTTCATCTATGTTGTCCAGACATTGTTGAGTTCTTGGCCAATTCTTGTTGATTTTTGAAATTTTACTTGAGTTGAATCCAGTTTCAAAAACTCGGGTTTGACCTTGTGCTTGAGTCGTGATTTTGAATATATTGCACGTGAGTTGAACCCGGCTTTTCATTTGGGTTTGACCTGTGCTCACCTGTCCCTGTAGCATTATCAAGTGTATATATCGGTGTGCACGGCCTAGTGATACACTGTGTATGTCACAAGTTGTTCGTGTATGATGAATTCAAATTTAAATTATGACGAACAACCCAAATAACTGAGGCAAATCGTATTTTCAAAAATCATATTTCATTTTATATTGTAAAAATATTTCTTTTTCAATTTTACTACGTTAGTGAATAACTTTGCAAATTACTCAGATGCTGGATTCAAATTGGAATGAAGTTGAAGATAAATACGAATGTGAGTGATATGTAGTGAGGTTAACTGTAAATGTAAAATTGTGATGTAATTGAATTTGTATCAAAGTTGTATAGTGAATAGTGAGAGCTTGAATTTGTACTATTCAAAATTGTAATAAATATTTGTTTGAATAAAATATTCGTTTGAATTCAAAATCTGTGTTATTTATTTTATTCAGCAAATATTTATTTAATCTGTGAATAGTATATTAACAAATACATTTAAACGAATGTATATATGTTTATTATTATCAAACAAAAATCATATAAGCGCATATTCAACAATCTCCCCCTTTTGATGATAACAAACATATATTTAAGATTTTGAATATGTTAAATGTATTTGATCATTGATATGCTCTAATCTGCCCCCCCTGTTTGAATGCTCCCTCTCTACACAATACTCCCCCTACATATATGCATACAAATAAAAATATGCAAATGAGCCTAGATGCAAATGGAAAATTATTTGACCTTTGCTTGATTTTATTTGACAAAATCTTAACTTTTCTCTCCCCCTTTTGTTATCAGCAAAAGAGTAATAGTGTTAGAGAAAATAGAGATAAAGTAATCGATATCAATCCAACATTAAAACTCAATTGAATATAAATATTAAATTTCGATAAAAAATCAAACAAAAATCATAAATGTTTTGTTAGGCGCATATTCCACTTTTAGAATGATGGAAATGATGTCATCATATAAAACCATACAGTTGTGTCTATTTGTGGTATATTTATATCAGGAATTTGAATATCTACTAACCATGCATAACCGTTAGGACTTTTAAATGAGATTAGTAGTATTCCAATTTTATTTTTAAAAAAAATGAATTCAAGTATCTTCTAACCACGCATAACCGTGAGGACTTTTAAATGGGATTAGAATCAACTTGTTTATTTTAAAAATCAACTTTTGATATGCGTTCCATACATGCATAACCGCGAGGACTTTGAAATGAGCATGGAAGCACATAACAAATTCCAAGTAATTCACCCATGCATAACCGTGAGTACTTTTAAATGAGAGTGAATACTTTGGTATTTATTATTATTATTATTACCCCTTTTTTTTAAAAAAAATGTGAAAAATGAAAAACGAACGATTCCTGTTTAAAGTACCACATATCGACAAACTATATAGAATTTTGATGAGTGATGGTCGTTAGAAATATGATAGATATAGAGATGGTCATGGAATTTTTACCAACAAACAGTTTTATAACTCTTGTTTAAATTTCTAAAAAAATTTATTAATTATACCGTCTCGAGTCATAATATTTGATCAATATTAACACTCATCACTTTTTCAATCACTATTTTTCTTTTCGATAAACATTAGGGAGTCAGATTAGTCAAAATAGTCATTTAAAATCAAATTCAAAAATAATTATGAATTTTTTTCAAAAATGACTAATCTGAAACTATGGTCAAAAATGATTTTCTCCAGGGGGTTTTAAAAGAAAATTTTTTGCTATTTGAAAATTATTTGAAATGAAGAATATGCAGATATTTTCTTTGAAAAACGATGCAGTTACTAAATGTCTAAAAAAAATCATGTTCCACTAGTAATTTTCCTATCAACCAGATTACCAGTGTAATCTGCATCTGAATTTCTTTTTCACTCAAAATTATCATTAATTGAATTTTATAGACCAAAACATGAAGTGTGCACCAAAAATTTCAAACTCAATTTTTACAGCAATTTAAATGACATTCTTTTGAATCTGAATTGAAGCCGAGTAAATAATCGAAAACCGTGAATATAGAGTTAGCCATATTATAACCAATTGTATTATCCAACAAAACACTATTTTTAATCCAAACTGATATATATGAAGTAATTCAAAGAATCTAGAGATTTTTATAGTTTTTTTGGCATAAGAATATAATTGGCCAACTATTTTGAATAAGTCAGAATCATCATATTTTCATCATCTCAATATTGGCTGATTTTAATTCAGAATACGATGCAGATTATCACATTTAATATATGGTTTAAAACATACCATTACCTGTTTTACCTTTACGATATTTTTCGTTGTTGTCCGTTGTGATTCTGTCACCTTTATACTAGGCTAAGGAACTTTGCTTTGTCGCTCGGTGTGTCCTTGGAATAGCCAAAATCCAGAGAACACTATTGTTGTTCCTTAGCCTGCCACCACACCTACACGATGAAAGATTTATGTGACCTATTTGTTTTTATAGGTCCATGGTTGTTAGTGGCAGAAAATTTTGAAAAACAATTTTGTAAAGATCCGAAACTATTTATAATTGTTCCCTTCGGCACCCAAATTTGTTTAACTTTGAGAGATTTTATATTTGTGCCTTTTGGAACCCAAATCGGTATAGTTTTCACATGTTTGGGTCTATACCAACAATTATTGTGATTGTGCCCGTATTTTCTACAAATCGTGCACATTGAATTTTCTTGATTAATCTTGTTTTCAACAATTTTTGAATTATCATATCCAAGTCCTTGTCTAACCGTATTAACAGTTTGCTTTCCAAATAGCATATTCAACGATTTTTCACTTTTTGAAAATTTATCTAAAGTCGTTGACAATTGTTGGACTTGTGTTTTGAGTGATTCATTTTTGTTTAACAACTGTGTGCACTTTTCAATAGAATTCTCTCTCCTAGTATTTTCATTCCCTTTTAAAATCAGAATTTCATTTTCAAGTGATTTTATATTGATTTCTGATTTTTTAATTTCTTCTTCGAATGTTGGACACTTATCACATTTAGGGATCCTACTTTGATAGGTTTTAACTAATTGGTCAAATCGTTTGTTTAAATCTATCAAAGTGTCTTTTTGTGATTCAAGTTTAGCGTATTTTTCCCTAAGTCGTTCAAAACAGCCATTCACTTCGTGGAAATAAATAAGTAATTCAGAGTGAGTAAGTTTTGATACCTCGCTTGGCTCGTCATCGTCGCTATCAGTTATATTTCCATGAAGGCACATATCTGCTTTCTCACTCTCACTGTTATCGCTTTTATTCCACGTGGCTGCAAAACACTGTTTTGATTTCTTTTCAAAATCGCGTTGAAATCGGGGATAATTGGGCTTGATATCACAGGGTTTGTTACAAATGATCCCGTGTTCTTCCGAGTTGTCTAGCGCTTTGATTATTCTGCTTTTTAATTCTTGATTTAGAGCTGGATTTCCATATTTGTGGTTCCATCTTTTGAATTTCTTCATTACTAACGCCAGCTCAGCTGCTCCATCATCATCATCCTCATCACAACTGCTTTTTACAAATCCTGTTAAGCACATTTCTTCAACTGAGTCGGTTGTGGAGGACTTCTCATTGCTGTTGACTGTTGCACCATATATTGCAATTAAAGTATTCCAGATTTCCTGTGCATTTTCACAATGAGAGATGAAATTAAAATTATCTTGATTAATATGAGAATATAATATATGCATAGCAAGAGCATTAATCGAGATAATTTTCTTATCTGTTATATCACACCCGTTTTCAATAATATCCCAACATTTAATATTAACAGATTTTAAATAAAATTCCATTTTTAATTTCCAATTCAAAAAATCTGTTCCATCGAAAATAGAAGGAATAATATTGGAGCGACCCTCAACAAAAGTATTAATAAAAGAAGCCATTTCAAAAATTCAAAATTTTAAAACAAAAACCAATTTTTAAAACACGAATTTTTAAAACAAAATTGATTTTTTTGAAAAAAAATTAAAACAAAAACGGCTTTCGCTCCTAGCTCTGATACCACTTGTAGGATCGATTTCACCCTAGAGGGGGGGTGAATAGGGTGATAGTATAAATTATAAAAATTAATCGCGGAAGCTTATAAAATATTCAATTCAGATCACAGAATAGCAGCACAGATATCGTAGAATATAAATAACAGAAAAAACAGAACAACACAGAATTTACCCAACTTCGGCAAAACCCTGCCTACGTGCTGCCCCCAAGGTTTCTACTAGAAATTAGAGTCCCTCGCTTACACACGTAAACTCGCTATACCCGCTATTGACTAATCTAACTCTACGCTCAAAACCTTGCCACAACTCAACCACCGAGTTGCGAATTCTCAAGCTACGCCACGTAGCTTGTCCCCTAGTCACACGACTAGAAAATTAAATGGTTTAAAATTTAAAACAAAATTAAAAAGCAATAGAAAATAAAAACCCTAATTAAAACACCCTTAAATAAAAAAACAGGCCGGCCCAATTATTCTTTCTCTATGTTTTTATCGGCCCCGTTCCTTTGTTTGTGATGGCGGCTCTTGTTTCTTCGTTCGTTCTTCTACGCAACTGAATTAGGGCTTGCGTCCTTGATCCAAATTAGGGCTTTGGAGAAGTCGACTGATTTGTTGGTTGATTGCAATCGTTGTTCCTCTGATTTGCTTCGGCAATCGACCGTATCTTCGATTTGAACACGACTTCTTATATTTGATCGAGTTCGACTGCAAATTGGTATGTGATTTTTGCTTTATTGCTTTAAGTTAATATTCTTGAAATCGATACATTGCCGATGATGATTCGTGGTAATTTATAGGGATTGAATTCCTAAATTTTCGTTCGTTCAGCTATATTTGAATTTGTCATATAAATTGCTCTGGCCGCTTGATTTCACTTTGATGATTGAGATTGTATTGACTTGTTCATAAACGTATATACTTCGATTGCTTGATATTCACGATGATGAATTTCAACTCCTTGGTCATCACGTTGTTGACTATGGCTTTGACTTGATCGGCTTCTTGATTGCTACTGCTTCGGCCTTGACTTGTTCATCTTGAAATTGTTTTGATCACGGCTTTGACTTTGTGACTTGAGTCTTTACTGCATACCCACTTGATTTTATTTCACATGACTTCTGTATATTTTCACGATTTCGACACTGTTTACTTTGACACAAATGTTTCACTTGTGTTACCATGTTGCATACATGTTTAACTGCAGTTTCTCGGCATTGACTTCTGTATATTTTGTAGCATGTCACTGGATGTTGCTGCAATCTTCACTTCTGGTCTCTGTTCATGTTGGCACTGTCATATTTTGGTCCGAATTTATTTGCATTATGCAGTTGGTCTTTGACATGTTATCTGAATTGTGGTGCATTGTTGTGCATTTGTTTCAGTTGCATTCATTGATCAGTACTTCTTTGCTACTGCATACTTGATAGCAAATTTGATGTGTGGTCAGACCTTAACTTCACTTGTGCATTGTTAAGTAGTTTGCTTTGGTCTTGAGCATTGCCGTGTCATTGGTTCAGTTTTTTCTATAGTCTTTGTTTGTTTCAGTCCAAGTTGCATTTGTTCCATACTTTAGTTCATCTGTATATTGCTGCAATCTTCATTGAGCTTGTATGCTTCAAGTTGTATTCATCGTCAGTTTAGTCGTGCACTTGGTCTCTTCACTATGTTGCATTCTTTGATGGTTCATTGGTGCACTGCTTGTTCATGTATGCATTTGAGCTCTTTGAGTTGCAGTGCTTCATCACTTGAACTTGCTTGCAGACTGTCTTGTAATCTGCATCCATGTATACTTGGTGTTGTAGCCTTGAGACTGTTGAATTTGTGCACTGTTCATGACTGCTTCATGCTTGTTTGTTATCTGGTAGCACTTGAGTTTCTTGGCACTGCTGTTAGCTTTGGTGTATGTTATTTGCTGTGCATACTTCATGCTTGCACTGTTCATCTATGTTGTCCAGACATTGTTGAGTTCTTGGCCAATTCTTGTTGATTTTTGAAATTTTACTTGAGTTGAATCCAGTTTCAAAAACTCGGGTTTGACCTTATGCTTGAGTCGTGATTTTGAATATATTGCACGTGAGTTGAACCCGGCTTTTCATTTGGGTTTGACCTATGCTCACCTGTCCCTGTAGCATTATCAAGTGTATATATCGGTGTGCACGGCCTAGTGATACACTGTGTATGTCACAAGTTGTTCGTGTATGATGAATTCAAATTTAAATTATGACGAACAACCCAAATAACTGAGGCAAATCGTATTTTCAAAAATCATATTTCATTTTATATTGCAAAAATATTTCTTTTTCAATTTTACTACGTTAGTGAATAACTTTGCAAATTGCTCAGATGCTGGATTCAAACTGGAATGAAGTTGAAGATAAATACGAATGTGAGTGATATGTAGTGAGGTTAACTGTAAATGTAAAATTGTGATGTAATTGAATTTGTATCAAAGTTGTATAGTGAATAGTGAGAGCTTGAATTTGTACTATTCAAAATTGTAATAAATATTTGTTTGAATAAAATATTCGTTTGAATTCAAAATCTGTGTTATTTATTTTATTCAGCAAATATTTATTTAATCTGTGAATAGTATATTAACAAAAACATTTAAACGAATGTATATATGTTTATTATCATCAAACAAAAATCATATAAGCACATATTCAACAAAGATCTCTATCGTCTAGCCATATTTCTACACATTTTCCAGAAGACCGACCATGTTGTCTAAAAATAGATAACATTGCTTGAGAGGACTCTTGTTCGTCGCCTTCGTCATTACGAGGAACACTTTCAAATGAAATATTCACATGGTCACTGAAATAGTGAGAGAAAAAGAACGAAGCTTCTTCTTCGATGTAAGATTTACATATCGAACCTTCAACTCATGCTTTTTGCCTCACTTTTTTCTTCACATGATTCAAATATCTATGCAAAATTAATTTATATTAACTTCATCTTTCAAATGCAATTAAATTACGTGATAACATATTACATACCTCTCAAATGGATACATCCATCCATATTGGACAGAACCTCGAAGTCGTGCTTCAGATGGGAGATGAACAGGTAAATGTTCCATTACATTAGAAAAACCTGGCGGAAATATTTTCTCTAATTTGCAAAGCAATATAGGAATATCTACTTCAAGTTTACGTAAACGTTGCACTTTTAAAGTAGTCGAACAAAGCTCTTTGTAAAACATACTAAGCTCCGTTACTACCTTCCAAACTTTCAACGGCAGTAGTTCTTTGAACATAACGGGAAATAAACTTTCCATCATTATGTGACAGTCGTGACTTTTCATTCCGCTCAATCTACCATTTTTAAAGTCAACACATCTACGAAGATTTGATGATATCCCATCAGGAAATCTTAACCCTTTCATCCATTTTAACACGGCTTTAACTTGATTATTATCTAATTCGTAACATGCTTTGGGTTTTTTACTGTCATTTAGTTTCATATGAAGCTCAGGACGTTTGCATAATTCATCTATATCACATCATGATTTCAAATCATCATTCGTCTTTCCTTTCACATTCAAAATTGTGTTAAAAACATTATCAATATTTTTCTCATTGTGCATCACATCTATATTATGACGAAGCCACAGACGTTTCCAATACGGCAACTCCCAAAAAATAGTTTGTTTGCACCGGTTATGAACAACTGATTTTCCTTCAATTTCTGTTTGCTCTCCAGTTTCATATATCTTTGGATAGTCCCTAACAAGTTTATATATTTCTTCGCTTGACCATATCGTCGGTGGTTGTCTGGTTTCTACTCTATTAGCTAAAAAGTTTTTTTTGTCTCCTCTTAAGGGATGATTTACATGGAGAAAATATCGATGACAGTCAAACTATGAAATTTTCTTACCATGAGGTAAAGAAAACGCTCGTATTTCATCCCTGCAATATGGACATGCTAGACGACCGGTAGCACTCCATCCTAAAAGCATTGCATAGGCAGGAAAATCACTTATAGTCCATAACAAAGAAGCAAACATATGCTTGGGCACATCGTATATTTCTACTCCTTCGTTCCACGGTTTTTTAACTCCTCAATCAACGGTTGTAAATATACATCGATTCCTTGTGTCGGATCGTCGGGGCCAGAAACGACAACAGTAAGAAACATACATTGCGTTTTCATACACATCCATGGAGATAAATTATATAGTGTGACGATAATGGGGCAGGATGAATATTTAGAACCAAATTGAGAAAATGGAGAAAAACCGTCCGTTCATAATCATAATCTAACATTTCGACTCTCCATTGGAAAATTTGGATACGTTTTATCAAAATGCTTCCATGCTTCTCCATCGGCCGGATGTGTCAACGTACCCTCTTCTTCCGTTCTCACACTATGTCATCTCATATTAGATGCAGTTACAGAAGATGCATATAATCTTTGAAGTCTTGGAGTTATGGGTAAGTAATGCATACGCTTGTATGGAACTTCCTTCCCCTTCTTTTTTTCTTGGTTTGTATCTCTCTTGGTTACAAATTTTACAGTTTCTAAGGTTTGCGTCTTCTTTCCAAAACAACGTGCAGCCTTTTAAACATGTATCTATTTTCTGATAAGTAAACCAAAAGCCGACATAAGTTTTTTAACTTCATAGTGATTATCACAAATTAGATTATCGGGCGACATATGTCTTTTTGTAGCTTGTACAATAGCCGTAAACCCAGCTTCAGTGATGTTGTATTTTTACTTCATCGCAATATATTCTGCGATTACCGACAGTTGAGTGTCACTTTTACAACCATCCCAAATAGGTTTCTTAGCAGCATCTAGTAAATCATAAATTTTTTTGCTTCAATATTTGGTTCTTCAACATTTCCATCATCGTCGTCAACTTCAACCATATGAAACATTGATCGTGCTGCATGTTCGACCATATTTTCTATACGAGTCGTCATAACAATTTCGTTAACGACACTTTCAGACTCTACAGAAGTATTTACTACAACTTCTCCATGCCGATCCCAAACATAATATTCGGGTACAAAACCGTTTTGGCACAAATGAACTTTCACAATATCTGGTAACAAATACTTCAAATGTCTACACCTACTACACGGAGAACGAATTTCTGGATCGTTTCCGTTATTACTTAAAGCGAATTCAACAAATACGTTTATACCATTATAAAAATCTTCTTTTATTGCGCCATTCGGTCCTTTTCTTTGGTACATCCATCTCCTCCGATCAACAAAATAATCAATCATTTTTTCTATTTGACAAAATGAGAAGTTCAAAATTTAATATTATTTTTAGGAATACAAATTCGAAAAAGATTATTTTCATGGTCGTATAATATTTGAATTTAAAGAACTACTTCACAAATTTAAAAACATTTTCAAATAGGGCATATTTTATCTTTTAGCGTATCGACATAAATTGTACAAATTTTTTTTCCATGGTCGGGTATCCTACTTCCCATTACAAACACAGTAAGCATTTACATTTCGTATATTACTTCATCTCAAATGATTCAACAAAATTTTGACAGTATTTCCCTTTTGTTCCCTGCATTGTACACAATGCGTGTACGCAGGAAACAAAAAAGAAAAGTTAGACTGAAATTTTATAAACCATTTGAGAAAAAGTAGTATACAAAATCTAAATGTTTACCGTGTTCATAACTTGTCCAATACAGGGACGAATCCAGCAAACATTGTACAAAATGAATATAAATAGTCGTTTTTCGAAAAAACGACTATTTACACAACGATCATGTACAACACTCGTCAGATGGGGCCAAAAACTCTCTAAGGGACATTTTTTAATTACATATGCGCATTTTACGAAAAAATACATTTGTACTAACTGTTCACATTTGCAAAAATATATTTTAATTTAACACATGTATTCGACGTATTACATCAACTTAAGGTTCGTTCGACGCATTTTTTTTGTTGCATAAGTCAGTACGTGCACAATATAATATTCCTTGCTCGTACATTCATTTTATCTTATTCCAACTAACACAATACAATGATAGCAACGCTACACACGTATAGAATCGTAGAATTAAGGCATACACAACGATTTACATATACACGAACAATCACAAATTATACATGTTTTTCATAATTTTACGATAAAAGATGAAATAGGAATACCATGAAATGCTAGAAACTATTATAATACTATTGGAAACAATTTCAATCAACAATTAGCCCTAATTTATCAATATGCAAATGTAGAATTAGGGTAAAAACTGATTTTTTTTTTTTTGCGAAAATAAGAGATTAAAGCTGAGCTAGAGAGCAATAAACGTTGGTTACGCAGCCGGGGAGGATCCGAAAGCTCGAAATTGATAATTGGAAGCTTGGAGAAGAGATTTGGGGATTTTGGGTTAAAAAATTTCGTATGCAGAATGAGGAAGAAGAAGGCTCGGCTGAGCCCTGTAAATCTCGAATTTCCGACGGCTTCCGACGGCCGTCGACGGCCCGTCGAAAGCCATCAGAAATTGGCCGTCGAAAGCCATCGCTTGATGCTGTCGGAATAATTTTGTTTCTAGTAGTGTGCACCTGCACTACACACACATGAGTATATTTAAATATACTTATAAACTTACCAAACACAAACTTGGTCAAATCAAAAGTGTAATCCCTAATTAATTGCACATTCCCTACATTTATGACATAATAAATAGTATCGCATAAATAACAATTTGAGCCTTCATTTACCGAAGTAATAATACAAAATAAGTATCTATTACACATATATATGCACAAAAGTATTTTTTAACATACTATATTTTATATAAATATCAAATTAATTAAAATAAACCAATTAATCAAACTCCCTTTAAACAAATTAAATAAAATAAGATTTTATTAGAAACAAATTTTATATTGGATCTAAAATCAATTAGATTTCATAGGCCAATAAAGATTCAAAATGGAATAACTTTTGAAATTCGCACATTTAACCAGCTTCCAACTGACCAGATTCTTCACTATATCCTATTTCGCACACTTATCTGCTCATGCTCTCTCTTCTTTTTACATACCTATATGCCTATGTTGGCTTAGTTGGCATTTTCTTTCTCATTTCTTCACACGGATGACATGTCAAAGAAGTTAAGCTTGTCGAATATTATGAACTAGAGTAGTGATAATGTGGGCTTTTTTAACTAAAAATTAACACCAATCTAATTTTTGATCTATCTACCACTTGGCTGGGAAGAAAATAAAGAGGGACAGTAGGAAGAAACACGTTTTTAAAGTACACAAACCTAGGGAGTGACTTCAATACAGATACATCCTACAAATATCTCTACTTTTAAGTCCATTTCTTGTTCTAGTCAAGTGATATAAGATACCTCTGATTTGCATCGAGTCTATTTTTGGTCATTACCTTTCTTTTTGGGTTAGAAAATAATTCACACCCCTATGCTCACTCTTCTAACTGTACCGTTGTTCCCCCTTTGCACGCCTAGATGATGCTCAACCGATTGAATTAGAATAACCTCGAAGTTCTTTGGTGAAAGTTTTGCACATTTCTTTTCCTTCTAACAGGCTACTTACCTTCTTTTTCAGTAAATGGCTCGTTCTCACGAACTCAAGATATTATTCTCTACCATCATAGAAGAATTATAATAAGTTAGGAAAACACTTGAATGTATCTTATAACAGACTTATAAATTTACTTTATTACAATAAAACATTTTTCACCTTCACATTAAATTAATCTTTCTTCTAAATCCTCTAGTATTACAATAATTAAATATCTTTAATTACTGTAAAAAATTCCTTTAAGTTGTTTATACACATTTTTCCCAAAATACCATTTCAATATCAACAAAGATTATACCATTTTAATACATTTCCATTTGAAACCATTTATAAAATAATTCTTAATGTCAAATCATTGCATTCCTAGATTAAGTTGTTATAGACTTCCCTCTTAAGAAAATTGTGTCATCACAATTTCCACTTTAGGAATTCTATCACAATTTCTATTTAGTTTGAATATGATTTAGGAGATCGAGAAAATATATGGGTGAGTCAGTGCCAAGTTTTTCGAAGCCTTCGCAAATAAGCATCCTCCTTTTTGTTTGATTATATCTTCCAAACAATTTAAACCCTCTGAATTAAATTCGAACAAAATACAATTTTCATCCAAAAAAATTCACGTCTAACGGTTAAATATTTAATATATTTCAAACGACAAAAATTAAAATTCTCTTCTTAAAGAATAATAAATTTGTTTTCAAATGAACATTTAAAAAATTGCACATTTTTATTTTTTATGATTCCCAGTATTATCTTCAGTCTATCTTAACACACATATACTTTTAATTTACTACCATGAAACGTTATTTTCCTTCATAATGAATCAAAATTTTCGCGGACTCCTTCCATATTACAAAAAAAAGATCCTTAATTACCACAAAATTTTTCAAGCTCTTTATATAAATTTTCCCTAAAATACCATTTCAATATCAACAAAAATTATACTATTTTTATTTATTAATTTTCGTTAGAAACCTTTATAAAATAATTCTTAATCATTTCATTCCTACAATGGGTTCTCACAATTCTTGAACACGTTAAAGGACAATCTTGGGTCCTATGAATAATATTATTAGATCTGCATTAATATTCAGAGGACATTTCACGATAATACGGTACGTTTAATGCTTGTACTATTGTCCAGCTGTAGCGTCTAATTATTCACCGAAACAGATTTATTTTGGTTTCATTGAATATTCATATACCTGCTTGATATTTGACCGACTGACTACTATTTCAGGATCATGAATCTTGCTAACCACACACCAGGAAGTATCCCTTCCGACATTTTATTACATTCGTGCACTCATCAATGAAAGAAACAACATGCTGAATGATTAATACTGCATTGCTCATATAAGTATACACATAACAAGCAAAAATCTCTTATTCCAATTAATATTCCCAACATGAAGTTCTTGTCCAAATACATCTCTGGCTGCTGCTATTCAGACTCTAATAAAATATCAGCAGTGGCCGAAGACGAAGAAATCATCAGACGTCCTTCAAAAATCATGCAAGTTTCATGCAGTCAAAGCTCTAGTACGAAATTCCTTGAATATCATCGGAGAGGGAGGTAATAGTACAGTACACCTTGTTAGATTTCCAAACAATCTGGAAGCTGCCGTCAATGTACTCGAACCAAGCATCCGTCTTTAATATGGATGTGTTCTCGACGAACGGTAACAGAGCATCTGAGCAGAAAATTTGAACGAAAAAATTGATTGAACAGAAAAGCATTTAACCACGAACGGGTATTTGAGCGGAGTATTTGAAATGCATATTCTAAAATTTTAAATTGTTCGAATGCAGTTCAAGTCAAATCCATAAAATAGAACATTTTGATATGACCGCAATGCAAAAAACCGCGTCACAAACAATCCCCATCATTTGCATAAAATGGGATCATTTTGAGATTTCCTATGTTCTCACTTCTCATGATGTTAAATCAATATTAACCACTAAATTACTTTTTACAACCGAAGATTTGAGCTTTTATTTTGAAATATTAGGATTATACATATTAACCAAAGTTCTTTGAAATCATAAATTTTCATTTTATTTCGAACAGTGAATAGTGTATCCTATATATGTATGGAGCGTAGCCGAGAGTAGGCTTGTCAATGAGCACTCGAAAAATCCGAAATCCGTCCGTATCCGTATTCGAAATATGAAAAATTATCAGATATCTGAGAAACGGATACGGATACGGCCATATTCGTATCTGGTAATTATCTATTCGGTTTTTATCAAGATTATAGTTATTTTTTTATGTATTTTAGTACATAAAATGATTGTCGTCCCGATAAAAAAATTAATATGTATATAAAAATCAATTTTTACTGTTTAAAATTATTTTTATTAATGTATTTATTATTTATATATATATATATATATATATATATATATATATATATTCAGTACAAAATCGAATTTATAATAAATCAAAAATTTCTATTTATTAATTTAGATGTATTGGTTGTGAACTGATCGAAAAATATCCGATATTCGTCCGTGTTCGTAGATACAGATATTCGATATTTGAAAATAATTACGAATACGGATACGGATACAGATATAACACTATTCATATTCGAAAGTATCTGTTTATAGGTCTAGAGGGCGATGGAGCAGAATCTTCACGTCTTTGTTTAATTAACCGTAAACTTGCATACCACCAAACTGTTGACGTCATGAAGCTAAGCTTCAATGCTTTGAACTACCAAACCGTATATATATATTAATGTTTCTACCGGATGATGTTTTAACAATTTTTATAAGTTTTTTTTTTTTTTTTGAAAAAGGTTAAACACTTTATTGATAATGATGAAACAATACAAACACTATGTATAATCGTACGCATACCTAAGGACAGAAATCAATCGTCTTTAACATTAACTTGATTATCCCTGTTTATATTGGTTGGGACACCTACTCTCTACGTGTCCTTGTATGGTCTGATTGTCAGTACGACCTTTCAAAATGATAATTGTGTTACAAGGGTCAGTAGGATTTTAGATATTAAAAAACTAAAAAAAGGCCTGTACTTTGTAGGACGGCACGAAGATATTATACTATGCCAACCGACACAAATAAAAGCTTGTTATACATCCACCAAATAGCAAGCGAATAGAAAAAAATGACATGGTGGAGATTACAAGTTTCTAGGATGAATGAGCTTTTGAAATGGATATTTAATTATTTTATTGTGAATAATTATAAATTATTTTTTAATATTTTATTTTGTTTTATAATGTTGGTAAATGAAGTTCAATTGAAATACTAGAATAATTGCAATAAAAGGACAATTTCTAACAAATATTTCGGAATTCAAATATATCAAAATATAATGATACAGTTATATAAAAAATGCATATACATTGAAACAAATTAAAACTGAAAATCAAATTGGAAAGCAAGACCACATGCCACCATAAACTGGTGGTATTTGGTCGTGTATTGCAAACATTTGATCTTCAAGCGGAACAAATTTTGAGCATCGTCATCGTCTGTAGTAAATATTTTTCCATTCTCTTATATCTTATGAAGTGACAATGCTTCATAAAATTGAATCTCTTTAAACTACACGAGCTGAAAGTTTATAAACGAGCCGGTACAGTTTACACTACTACCGTTGGATATGGAGACTTGGAGCGGTGGTGGTGCTATTTGTTTCAGAACAAGATTTCTTTAAATGGGAAAACAAGCTGGAGTAAATAGTTTAGGATTTTCATTGAACTAAGGACATGGGTAAATAATTTTAGGCTGAAGGAATTAGTGGTATACCCTAAGGGTAATTATGTAATTTGTTACATACATATAACTTTATGGTCAATCTTAGTCGTAATAAAAGTGTCTGATTTATGTTACATGCCGTGATATACTTAATTAAGTAATTTGATGTATATTTGTTGTCCAACTTTGTGATCAAGCCATATCTAGATGAATCAGAACGATTAAGTGGTCAGATAGCAAACCAAAGATCAAGAACGATGACTCAAAATTTCAAATCTCAAGTGAAGTTCATAGATATAGTTATAAGCACGCCAAAAACCTAAAAATATAACCTATACGCCAAGGCGCATCAGATGGCCAAAGCCAAAATAGCAAAATCCAAGATTAAGCCTCGGAACGGTACCGATCTGAATGCCTTGGTTCGGTATTGATATAAAAAAGTTGCTCAGGATCGATCTTATCTCAAGCCTATTAAAGATTATGATAAATACACGCGACATGATCCTAAAATCCTAGTCAAGATGGAAGCCATGTCAATGTATTCAAGTCGCGGAGGTGAAGTCAAGTCGAATAAATTAAGTATCCTTCACCGAACCAAAAGAATAACTCATAAGTGCATGAAATTGGCATTAAGTTGTCCTATGTTCAAAGTCCAAAGGAAGACGCAAACCATCAAACAACATCAAGGAATCAATTAAAGCATAGCAAACCATCAATGTGGGTCGCCACCAATCTAAAGCCTTTAGGTCGGTACCGATCCATGAAGCAACTACTAATTTAGCCATGATCTCTTCAGGCAAACTTCTTCATAATGTGGAGAACACGGTGAAGGAAAATTCACTGATCTTTATCTATAAATAGGAGATGAGAAGTGCTATTTCGATATCTTTTTTTCTGCATTCTAAATTTTTGTATTTTTATTGTAATTTCTTAGACCATTACCAATCCATAGACCACTAATCCATAAGATCATACTTGTACAAACTTTGCAGAATCATTAAAAAATACTTAAGTGGACGTAGGCCAATGATTAACCAAGCCACTATAAATTATCGTGTGTTCTTTCTTGTTTTCATTTAATTTTTTCACTTCATTCTCTTCTATAAATCTTTAAGGTGTTCGTGCTAACTTTTGGTATTAACATTTTAGTGATTTCACCGAGAACGTTTCAATCTCTCACTATTTAGATCTATTTTTCAATTTTTGGACTGCTTTAATCCACGAAGTAGATCTACAAATTCACTTCCTAAGGTCCGTGATTATTCAGATTTTGCTAAAGTTTATCACATGATCTATCGAAGTAATGGCTCCAAGAAGTGCAAAGGAAAATCAACTACCTCTAGACCTACTAATGACGTTGAGAATGCTTGCTCTCAACACATGGAAAAAACCGCTCAGCCCAACTCTGTTGAAATTTAGAGCGCTCTAGATATAATCGCCAGGGTTGAGATGGATAAAATGACGAAAAAACTGAACGATAAACTGCTTGAAAGCCAGAATGCGATGATGAAGCAGAAGAAAGAGCACTTGGATTTGATGACCTAGTTGAATCAGGGTCATGGAAGGAGCATGAGAGAATTATTGGCCTCTGATTTAAAAGAAGATGGTTCCTTTTCATCTGGTGAAAATAAAAAAGAAGGGAAACGGAAAATGAAAAGCGAAGAGGTTGGAACCTCAATAAATGGCTTAGGAAAAGTTTGAAATAGAGATGCTCAGATTCGTAGTGTACCATCCCCTTGAGTCGATATCGAGCTGACACGTCAACTGATGAATGCTGAGGATGTTGTTGGATTGCCTGATGATGTTAGTGGAGGAGATGGCCCTGTTGTTGATGGCCAAAATACTGGAGTTCGAACGGTTGTTGTTGAACCATCGCATAGAAATCAATCCACTGGATGAACAGTTCTTCCACCAACAAGAGAACCCAGATATCATAGAACTAACCAAGACCATTTGCGGAGTCAAACACTCAGGGAAGAGCTTGATTATCGCCGTCTAGCAGATCCGATAGAACTAGAGTTTTTAACGGATATAGTAAAGAAATTGGTGAAAGAGAACCAACATAAAAGCAACGTTGATTGGGGACGTCTCCTAGTGTAAACCAATTCACCAAGGAGTTATTGTGACAAGTGTACCCTAAATGGTTTATGTCCCTACAATTTAGTCCTATTATACGACTGAGTGTAGGCATTTGACAAACGTGATAGATGATTTAATCCAAAAGAAGAAGCTACAACAGTACGTGAAAGTCCCATATGATGGCGGGTAAGGAAATGTACAATCCCAGGAGAAATTCCTCCAACGGGACAGGGCAAGCCTAGTGAGGAAGAGCCTAGGCAGCTTGGGAAAAGACTTAACATCAACACGATAACCGGTGGACCTCATCTGGTTGTGAAGAGCTAGAATGAGATGGAGATGTATGGAAACTCGTTGAGACACATGGTATAGGAGAGTTGCTGTGCTGTCGAAGATGGAGCTCCAACAAAGCAATTTAAAACTATGACAGACGATATTGTATTTAGGAACCGTGATGCGAATGGGGTCGAGGTGCCGACACTAAACCTTTTGGTCATAACGACCATAATTGGATTAGCAAATGCGAGGAAAGTTCTTATTGACTGTGGGAGTTATGTATATATTTTATTTAAGAAAGCATATGACCAGATAATGATAGATGATCTGGATCTGAAGCCATGTAAGGCCTGGATTCAGGGATTTACTGGACATGCCGCAGAGCCTGTTGGGTGTATTGATCAATCAGTGAGTTTAGGTGAACGTAACCGCAGGAGAGTGCAGGTTATGACCGTTATGGTGACACTACATCAAAACAGAGGATTCTCAACGAGTATAAGCATTGCCAAGAATTTCAGTAACACTTATATGCGTCGCTATAAGGACGTGGGCATTTATTTACAACGCTTATAAACGATGATTTTTTTTGGCCAACGTTTATAAGCGTTGGCGAAAAAATCTACCAACGCTTATAAACGTGGGAAAAAATATCTTCCAATGCTTATAAGCATTACAAATAAATATAAATATAACACTTATCAGTAATATGAATGCTGAAAGATATAATAGGTTGGATGTTAAAAGATATAATATAAACTATATTTAATATGAAATATTATCTTAATTTAGGAAATTATAACCCAATCAATATCAATAAACAATATTCTTAATCGGTGATAAAATAAATTATCAATTAACAAAAGAGAAGTTGAATACATAATTAACTTATTAATACACAGTTTACCAATTCCATACTAATACCAATTGAAATAACAAAAGTTAAGGCATATAAGTTGAAATTATTGATTGGATGGCATCATTAACTTGATTAGCTACTTGCTTTTCTATCTCCAATTTTCAAATAGACAAATCCATGGCTTTCCTTTTTTTAGCAATAGCTTTTACCACTTCATTCATCTTTACTTGTTTTACAGAAGAAGTAGAACTAACTGTTCAACAATAATTTTCTTTCTATAGGAATCAAAAACTTCCGCAATTGGATCATTTTCAAGATCTTCTACTTCACCGTTATTACTAGAACTACCATCTAATTTCCTCTTTTCTTCTGCTTCTTCTATAAGTACCTGCATGCATTTAATATCATATTAAATTCAAATTTATGCTAAAAAGAATGACAAATAGTAATCATGGTGATAGCACATGATTTACCAATAAAGGACATTAAACAAATATGCAAGAACAATAATTTGAAATTAAGTACTTCATGTATGCAATGACATGTTTGGATTTTTAATGTGATATTGTTTATTCTTAAGGCTTTAATAATACTTTGTTTTGAACGAAATTGTACATGGACTATTTTTTTTCCTATCACAAATGCAATCTTGTATAAAATACTTTCTACCTAATGCTTTTTGAAAAAATCACCATAACACAGAAACAAAAAATCCCAAATGTGTATGCATTCATACCTGAACATAAACACACACCACATTAGTTACAACAAAAATAACTAGAACATAACATAAAACCATGTGAATCTTCATACGTTATATAAAATAACTGGTCAGAACTGGTCACAATGGCCTCAGTTTAAGCTGAGGCACAATAGCCTCAGTTTTAAATTGAGGCCATTGCGGCCTCAGTTTGATGATTTGTGCTGTTAGCCAAACCCAGTTTGGTCAACATGTGCATCTACTTTCAGAAAGCATTCCTATCTTGAATATGGCCATTCAGAAGCTTTATTTTATGCCTTCAAATTGTTGATCAACCAATGAACTGCCTATTCTATTGTATAACTATAAGATACAGTGAACCTTTATTTTAGTGATGTTATGGTATTAGCAGATTACGGACCTCTATTTTGTTGATGACATCGAGTATTTAATTTAAATTATTTTTTACAACGTTATTTTTTACAAATTTTTAAATATTGTTTTTTGCAACTTTTTTTCTCATGTAATTTGTATACACTCTTTAATTCCTAAAATGTTGTAACTATTGATTTTTAACAACTTTTTTTAATATTGTCTTACTTGTAATTTTTTAACAAATGTTTTTTTTGAATATGATAAATATATTTAATAATTAATAATTGAAATTAATAGTTAATGATTGAAATAGAACCGGTGAGCCCTTAACAATTAATGATCTAAAATAGAACAAAGTACCATTGAATACTATTGTTGTAATGGTTTATGACTTGTATAAAGTGGTAAAATGAATTATGCCTTGTTGTAATGGTTACCAAGAGCAATAAGCAAGGGATAATATGGCTGTTTGATTGTGTCTTGTTGCTAAGACACTACCTAGGCATTCCTGAGAATGGCCTTGAAGGTTATAAAATGCATGATTTTAACATAATTTATGTTAAATTTTTCTATCATGTTTATTGTATATGCTAACTATGGAACTATTGTTGGATATGCTACATAATATCTATAGTGTTAACATTTCAACATTTATATATTTCAATAATCAATATGAGTCTAGAATTTGTTACTTAAATTGCTTATGATTATTCTTAAGAGTTGTTTGACAATTGATACAAACTATAGTGTGTGTATTTTGTGGAGGATGATGTACTATTGATAATTGTACAGCTCTCTGTCTCCTCTCTTTCAGTACTTTGTCTAAACCTCTGCTCCACCCCTAAAATTATAAACATAAATGTAGCTAATTTAATGGTTCCAATAGCCATGAAATGATGTATGTGGTGACTGTTCCAAATGCATCAGAAACCATTAATGATTAGATGGGTTACAGCCTGAACATGAGAAGTGAAACTGCAATATAAAATATGTACCGAATGAAAGCAAAAAAAACCAATACCTATCCAAATTCCTATCTGCAAAAAAGCTTGAAACCCTTCTTTTCTATCACGTGACTGAGGCCTCTGCATGAATTATGAACTTCTAGAATCATAAGACAAGCCTGATCGTGAGCGTGGCTGAATCTAACCTTGTCATCCAGTTGTCCTATCAGCAGCTCTAATTCCCTTATTTTCAAGTATGAGCTCATTTTAATGGGATAACCATTAGAGATTGTTGAAGTCTCATTATCCGCATTACATTACTGGGACTTTATATGACGGATTTCTTCTTTGAGCTTTCTTTCTTCTTCTGATTCTAGTCTGAAATTGAAAAAATGATTACACGCCAAAAACACTAACATGGTTTTAAAAGACAAGTAATATGAATTTCAGAGTACTATTAAATCCTATCCCTAAAGTTAGTTATAGGTTTTAGATACAGAAATCAAAAGGGTCGTTACATGTAATCTAACTGGATAGCAATAAGCAATTTCCCTTGAGCATAAAAGCATACATCACCCTAGATTGATTTTATTATACCTTGGTAAATGAACTGGCAACTGGTCAATCAAATTATGCACAGTGTACATACATAATCAAATAACTAACTCACACAGTCTGATCGCATGTTATCACTCATTAATTGAAAGAATTATACAGCCAGTATATAGTAGGACGATGATTAAATGATATGCCAATAGAAAGCAGATGTTGTCACTAATCGTGGCATATTCATTTGGAATATTGACTTAATTCTATCGTGTTACAATATATAACTACTGAGGCATATTCCACATTGCTGCTTCTTATAATTTTTGACACACAAACAATTTAACAAAATATAATATTTATGGCAACCATAAAGAAGATAATACAGCAATAGAAAAATATACTAAAGATTGGCTAGAAGAAGTGTTCTTGAAATATATCGGAAAAGTGCATATTGACTAAGAAGATGGTATGATATTATATGAAAAATGTACGGGAGGTTTAAGAAAACTGTATTTGTTTTTCTCATTATTCTCTTTATAATCTTGCGTGTAAATGATCTTAAAAGTAGAACATAGTTTGTGGATTGAAAACCTTAGGCAAAGAGTTTCTAAGGAAAAATATCAAGGTCTCGATCGTTTGGCAGAAGCTAGTATTTCAAGTTTTTTTGTTAAGTATTTCAATGTTTCATGTGAAAGGTTGAGTTATTTGGCTTTATTTTTCATTCATAACCTTTATTAAATACTTAATCTTTCGTGGATTTCTTTTATTTAAGCTTTATGTGCGTCATAAAAACGAAAATTAAGTTAGAGCGTTGAAGTCCAACAGAAGAAGACAATGTGAATGCTACAGCTGATAGGAAGACAAGAAGATTCATCGGTGTATTCCTTATATAAGACATAGCAGTCTATGCAAAGAATCAGACAACAAATAAAACATTTTGCATGAAACACTTTTGCTATAGTTGTCATATAGACCATGCTTTGATATTAACTGTAGATGTTTTATTACAAGGAAGAATACGCACTACCATTCCTTCGGTTGTGTGGCAGTAAAACACCACGTACAGATAATTTCTAACATGACGTGCCACAAAATTAGACCAAGTCATTCTTTATAATGTTGCTTTACACATGCTTCAAAGATGACCAAGTCATGTACACTTGCAACAAAAATAGTTTTCAAATTTTCAATGAACTTAATTTTCTGACTCCATCTTACGATTATTTTTCATCTTTGTTTCAAATACTGATAGCATTAAAAACTTTTTATAGTTTAGCAAACCCTTCTACTAATCTCAGGAAAATTTTAGAGTCCAAAACAAGGTTCAACATTCCGGCCGAAACATCGGAATCCCAGTGATTCCGTTCCGGTTCCGACGTGGACCGGAACGGAAAAAGCTGAAAAAAAACCATTTTTCGAATTAGGGCAAAAATTAATTACACTGAAAATTCAGTAAAAATAAAATGCGTGTTCATCAGATTCAAACAAGAAAAACAAGAATAATACACTTTATGTTACGCCAATCAACGACGGTAACAACAATTGAGGAATTTCTCTTATTGATTTCGACTAGCATCCATCGACAGCGACGGTTGAGTAGGATCTCGACCTAGCATCTATCGACGGTGACGGTTGATGAGGATCTCGACATAGCATCCATCAACGGCGATAATTGTTGAAGGAATATGACTTAAGATTCACGAACGACGATTCGCGAAGGGTGATTGCAATTTTTTTTCCTATTGGTGAATTAGTTAGGCATGAAAGAAAATGGTATAAACCTAGGTAATAATGGGCCGGGTAATAAATTAGCATGTGGATTGCATAAGTTATTGCAAATAACGTGTTCATTAGCATTATGTGAACGAGAGAATCTAGACTATGATAAACAAATTTCATGAGCTGGATTACGAAAATTCACATAATAGGTTCATTGGCATTATGAAATATAAATAATAATTTATTTAATATGTGAATAGCAGATAAACATCGTCGAATATGTTTATTTCATTAAATTTATTTTGCATAATTTGTATAAATTTGTTTATCACTTATTTATAATTTTAGATTCCTGAATACGACTATAATTTAATATGAGCATTACATGAGTATTTAGAAAAAAGCAACGGAATTCGTAAACCGGAATTAAAATGAAATTTCCATATTAGCCGAAACAGAACCGAAATTTTGAAAATTTTCAATGACTGGAACGAAAACGGAAAACGGAATTTTGTACCTTAGTCCAAAAGTGAAACCGCTCCTGTAACAACCACAATATCCATCTTAACCAGGCCAAACACAAAAAACAGTCCTGCTCGTTGTTTCAATGACAATTTGAGTTCACCGTCGTTTCTCTTTTTATCCACTAAGCTAAATTACTAAATTTTCTGGGTAAAAACAGAGAAACTAAATACGAAAGAGTATATAAGGATGGGGACTTTTCAGAAATTTGTAGATGTTGGTGATCAAATATATTCATTATAGAATATGTTTTTCTTAAAAGACACCCACTTAGAGAATATTAACCCAAACAAAAAACAAAAAGAGCCTACCCATTGTTTTTGTAGAAGTCTTCATTTGTTTAGCTTGTCACATAGAAGAACACTTTTTAAGTGCATTTATTTTACATTATTACTTAAAGTAAGTATCATGAGTTTCTCGAACTATGCACGGGATATGAAGTAACAAATCCAGTATAAAATTGATAACTGAATTTATCACAACTTGAAAATTTACAGATTTATTATTATTTGAACGACTATAAAACATTTTACATCATTAACTTATAAACTTTAAACTACACTTTAGTGGAGTAATATGAATAACCTTATGTAGTTCAGTAGTTCAGTAGAAAGTAATGAAATAATGATATTTATTGTTCAAATATTTTAAAAATAAAATAAAGTTATCCACCGGTTGAAGAATATTATTGTAAGAATGTGTTGATAAAAATTGTCTAATGTATGACTAATCACTCCAAGGCACGAAGAAATCGTTGTCTTTCAAGAATGTTTCCCCCTTCTTTATCACAGCGGGTAGAACGAAAACCTTCTCTCAGGATACAATGGAGATTAATCTGAGCAAGTTGTGATTACTTGCTCAGATCAGAAGAAACTCTCAGAAGTTTTCAGACGAGTTTGATATAGAAGAAAAAGAAATCGGTTCTTCTCTGCGTTGATGGAATGCTTAGTTATATAGGGAGTGAGGTGTCTATTTGAACGGTCGCGACCGTTAGAAAACGGTTGTTACCGTTGGTTGTTGAATCTGAATTCAACAGTCAAGAAAGCATACCGTTGGCTGTCGAACCCCATAGCGGGGGCGTTGCCCCCCCCTCCAGACCTCCCTCCGTGGGGGATCTTATTTGAAAAAACATTCAACAAGAATGTCCCACGCGATGAAAAACCTTTTGTGTATCACTTAATTAAAAGATAAAACTTACCTATTAAACTTTTATGATTAATTTACCAATCATTTCGGTTAAGATATCAGTTGATATTCCTCATCAAGTGTTAATTAAGTGATCTAATTCTTTTCTTGAGAAGTTTTTGAACATAAGGGTGAACAATCATTGGTTAAATCAAATAAACCAGCTAAACCAGTTTATTTCGGTCGGTTTGGTTTGGTTTTGAAACTAGGTTAGTTTCTAATTGGCTCGTAAAAAAATTAGTTCAGTTATCGTTTAACCAAATTAACCAAACATTTACTATATTATCAAAATTACTAATGTTAAAATGATTTTTTTAGATTTGTTTAGTGGCCTAGATAAATTATATTTATCATATATGTGTTAAAATTACTGTTAAAAAGTATAAGAATGCTTAATCATATATCTATGTTTTAATTTAATGGACAATGAATATTCCACACGAATTGTGAATCATTTTTGTTCGGTAAATCGGATAACCTACCAAACCAATTAGTCTTAATTCGGTTGGTTTTGTTTGGTTTTAATTTTTATTGGTTTTAGTTCGGTTTAACAATTTTCATCATCGGATCAACTAAACCAGTCAAATGCTCACCTCTATTTGAACATATAATCATAAAGTTCAATAGTAAAAAGATCACGCCCGATCTTTTCTTGTTGGTGAATAGCTAGCAATTCACAATTCAGGTTCAAGCGACGGTTGCTAACTTAAAATTTCTTTACTCATACATATTATCTTATTAAGCACTATACAGACACATCATTATAATTCATTGCTTGGCAAAAGCAAGAAAATACTAGGCTACTATTGTATAACAATTCCCTACTTATCACACCCTAGGCAATAATCAGTTTTTAGTAGTAAGTAAAGTAATTTGTTATTAAAAATCATACCTAAGTCGGCCCATATTGACTGCTTGAAGATGCAAAGGTCCATGTGACTAGCCTCCTATAGAAGATGTTTACCGCTAGAGAAGATGGTCATGATTGCCGCCTCAGTTGAAAGTTGCCACCGTGATTGCCGCTTGGAGATACAGGTTGTCACGGCATCGATAAATGAATAGCTACAAAAATCTAGATTAGTGATGTTGTCGCCGCCTCGATAAATGAATTGCTACCTCTTCGACGAATGAATTGCCGCCGCTGCCTCGGCGATGAATGATTTGTCGAGAGACGTCGTCAAACCCTAGATGAGATTTGATGAAATTAGATTATATGCGGCTAGGCCAAGCTAAGCTAAATGGGTGCTTTAAAGTTACAAAGCAACCCGTTGAAAAATGATTTATTTACAAAATTACCTATTATTGTAACACTTTTTTGGGTCGCAATCATCATCCAATTTTTTTTCATTTTTACCAAAACTTTTCGAAGTATCCTAACACTCTTTAACTGTTAGTAGTTTGTAACATTTATAAGTCTTATAAATTGAGAAATATAAAGTATTGCAAAATCCTTGATTTGGTGTAGTGTGATGGACACATTTTCGACAAATAACGCCATCTTGGGGCCGATCGACCCTCGCCAACTTCTGGGTGGCCCTGGCCCCATGATGTCCAATGATGAAATTATATACTGAGAATGGGGTAGGAGTCATCCAAAGTGACTAGAGTGTATGGCTTGAATGCCACATCGTAGAGTTGAGAGAAGTGAAGCAACGTGAAAAAGGAAACAACGTGGAGAAGACTCTCTATGTGACACCCCACACCTCTAGGCACCCCGAAGTTCGGACATGACTAGAAGCACAGGTAGTTGGATAAAATAAAAATTCGTAACATAGTATAGAGACTAAGGCAACAACATAAAATGATTAAAATATTACAACGGAAGAAAACTTTAAGTAATTATAAATAAATTAATAGAAAAACAGCTTCATTAAAAGTACCAACATTATCCTAAATTTATTTTCAAAACCAAAAGTACCAAGTAGTTTCCACCAAAATATAAAACATAACAAAGTTCACAATATAGGGCCTCATATATAGAGTAAAGTACAGAAAAGAGAAACAAAGTACAAGAAACAAAAGAAACAAAACCTAGAAATAACAACAACTCCAATGACCCTCCAAGCTGCAAAGAACTGCAACCTAGACCTACCCTCCTGTGATTTGGGAAAAGTAGGAAAAATAAGAATGGGTCAGACATAAAATCTGGTGAATGAGAAATAAAACGAAGTAGAAAGAATAAAACAGTTTAATTCCAGATCTTCCTCGAAATATCGCAAAGGGTGAATAATATAATGCAGTGAATCCTTCTTAGATACAGCTCTTAAAAGGCCAAAGTCCATCGTCACTCTAGGAAAGTCAACCATGTAGTAATACTAAACGTCAATCGGCCTATCGGACCTGTTGTCGTCACCTATCCACGTGCTACAGCGTGAAAGTCATGCTCTTCACCCGTGCATAGTGACTAAATGCATCTTACGTATGACCGGCGTCGACTCAAACAACCTTGCATGACCCCAAAGTTGCGCTCAGGCTCCGCCAAACTGGACTCCTATCCTCCTGTCTCCTCGGTCACCAACGTGGGCTTGCCCCTATCCAAAGTGTCGATCCTCCGAAAGAGCGCCCGCAGCTGGATCGCTGCCCAAAATCCTCTAACGATCAGCCTAAAGAAGCCTATGTTGGAGCACACTTGTCATGTTCCATCCACGTTGATCTGCCTGAAGAAGCCTACGATTGTGGATGTTATCTATCCTACAAACTATCAATCTATTAAAGGTAACAAACATCCTTGCGAACCTACTTGCCCGCTCCTAATACGTACAACCAAAACTATATTTTGGTCTTAACTGCATGAAACACATATCCAGACCTTTACAAGGTCTGCCTCGTTTCCAAATTAATTAATTTTACCATTACAGTTTATATATTATTTATTTCCATTAATCTGCTTTAGGTAATTTTTACGTCTGATTTGGTTATTTCACAATTTTTCTTTTTCTTACATAAATGGTGTTTCAGTTTCATGTCAATTCGATCTGTATGGTTTGTCTGTAATTTTTGTACCATTTTGTTACAGATTTATGCTAGCTTTTAGGGTCTATTTAATTTACATTTTTCTCCACACTAATTTACGTTCTCCTTTTAGAGATTTAATCTATACAAATTTTTTATCCAATAGTCACAAACAATTTAATTACACAAAATTTCACTTTTACATTTTTAGGTCACGTATGAAACAAACAATTATGCCAAGTAGACTTTCCAATTTTGTTTCAAAACCATATTCAAAATTATGTAATTATATCAATCAAAACCATAATTTTATTCAAGTAACATATTCTAAATTTATTCAACTAATATGTTCTACCATTAGAAATTGAACAACAATTCTAATTCAGTTTAATTAAAACAATCTTATTTACGCCATGAAACGTGAATAACAATTTGTTTGTTCCAAATTTCGACCCAATTAGAATTGAGAAGTGGTAGAAGGAAAAGATACAATAATTTACATCATTTCAATCTTATATATTCCATGAAACGTGAATAGACAATTTGTTTGTCCCATATTTTAAACCAAACATAAATTAAATTTGAGAAGTGAAAGAAGAAGAAGAAGTTGCAATAATTTACATCTTTTCACAATTAATAACAGAAATTAATTCATATTAACATGCTAGAAAAGAACTGAAATTGAACTACTTTATTTTTCTATTTCATATTAATTCCCACTCACCTAACACATGAGCTTGTATAAATTTGAAAAAGCTTTGCTTTAGTATTTACACTTTGATTCTTCTAAATCCCAAATTGCTTGAATATATATAGATAATTTAATTTGGTAAAGATTTGTTTATTTAGTAGAGAAAAAGAGAAAGAATAATACATGCAAATTTCTACTGTAGAATAATGACGACGGTTGAATAAGTGATTAGGTTTAGGTTGGATGGTTTATTTATAGATTGTTTGAGTGAATATATTTCATTAGATTATTTAGATTAAATCTAATTTTTTCATACACTTAGTGGTTATCCATTCTAGCCCATACACATCACTCAACCAATAAAATTAAGCCATCTCATCCTATTATATCACTAGAGCGAATTGGAAGCCGCTACATGTTAGAAACAATGTTGAAATATGTAGGAAAATCGTTGGAAATGAACTAGCTAAGAAAAACATCGCTCTAGATTTTGGGTGATAACGGGACTTGATCCCTGGTCACGAAGGAATTTAACATGCGTCTTTAATACTATACCAAATGCGCTTTTAGTTTCTTTTTAATTATATTTCCCATAAAGTATCGAGGTGTTACATTCTCCACCCTTAAATGATTTTGTCCCCGAAATCTCCAAAAGCAGAAGAACGTAATTAACAACCAGAATCCAAGAACTACATCCATCTACTCAACCATCATTCATTTCTACCATTGTCCTTATTTTTAACTAATGCAGTTTATGATTTATGCAAAGTAAAATGCATATGAACTTACCTAATATGAAAAGGTAGTTAGTCTACTGATTCAGTTGACCTCCCGTAATGCAAGTATGCTTATGTCATGCAACAAAATGTATGTAATTGCCCTAGTATAATTGATAATTCTATATGTATGTTTCAATCGTTCACTCAAATGCATCATCCATATGCAACATCCATTTATACACACACACACACATACACATATATATATATATACAACCATGTGCAAATTCAATAAATAACAGGCACGCATACGTAGGTGTGTGTACCTAGTTGGCTGATTATCCTAATAAATATCTATCTAATGCATGCAATGCATCCACTTCCAAACATTGGCATCCAACTTTCAATCATTTTCATCCATCAAACATAACACGCCCTAATGACATGTTTACAACCAAGCTACCATCCATAGGTTTCACCTAAAGATCATCAAAAAGACCCGAACTAAGGAAAGAACAAAGATAGGATATTTGAAGTGTACCTTCAAATAAAAAAGGATAAGATGTTCGAATTCTCTCCTCAAATTCTCATATGCACTCCTTGGGGTCATCTCCCCACTGAACCTTCACACTAGACGAACTTTCTTGATGCGTAATCTCTTGACGTCGTGTTCCAATATACGGATAGGTGTACAGAGCACAAGTGAGTCGAGCACCACCTCCACTTCCCTTAGCTGATTGGGTTCTACTACTACCGTGGAATCATGTAGACACTTCCTCAGACGCGAAACGTTAAAAACATCGTGAATTCCTGCCAATTTATCTGGAAGGTCAATTTTGTATGCCACTTTTCCAATCTATGCGGTAATAAGGAAGGGTCCTATAAATCTCGGTGACTACTTACCCACGGAGCCAAATTTCATAACGTTTCTTAAAGGAGAAACCATGAAAACAACCATATCTCGAACCTTAAACTTCAAATCTGAACGTCTTATGTCGGCATATGACTTTTGTCTATCTTGTGCAGTCTTCAACCTCTTGCAAATCAAATCTGTGACGACCACCCATGACTCCCGCACTAAAACAGGGAAATGTTGCGCTGAAAGGTGTGCCAGGCAGCCATGGACGATAGTCAGGGTAAGATAAAACAGAAAACTCTATCGTACAACTCATAGCACATGGATAAAATACAATGGAGAAATATAAATATAGTGAAGCTCCATAGAACAGAATATCATCATATAAGCATCATAGAAGTTTGATACAAACATCTAAACAATCCATAGATCAAGCCTCACTACATAACACTCAAAACATATACAAGCAGCGGAACATCCAGTACATATAGTAAGGAAACAATATGCAAAAGCCTCCAGCTCGTCTTCGTCATCAACAGCGTTGGCCACTATGAACAGCACCTGTCACCTGCTACCTAGTCTGTCCATCCCAACATGGATGAACAGCCCAAGGTGATAAGAGTTAAACATAAAACCTTGAGTCAGAAAAAAGTCTTAGTGAGCAGTAAATCAACTATCAAACATACCAAAAGAGCATAAAGGGTACAAAGGAATAGGAACCCAACCATTCCACTCCACCTCTTTCTACAGTGATAGCCCCCAGACACACTAAGCAGAAACAAACATAGCAAAGCAGACAATTAAAGTAAAGCAATTATCACTCGAGTCAAGGTCGATGTTTTCCAAGTACAAACCCCCAAGGCCTAAACCAAGATCAGATAAGCACCCACAAAACATCGCTCTTGAGACCGAGTGACGATACAACCAAACATCCATGACTCTGTCTATCACTGCTATCATTGCCTCGAAACCACCGTTAATTGAATGACCGGCACATTCTTTCAGCCGTAAGTCAAGGGCTAATGGTAACCCCGGTTTTAGACAAACTCCGCACGTCATCGTGTCCCGTGCCTAGGACTTACCTACTTTGCCCAGAGTACTCGACCACCTGCCTGTAGTCTTTTGGGTGTCCCGACCACCTACCTGTAGTCGTTTTGGGCGCCCCATGTACTCTTGTTTTGAGTTTACTAGAACCTTCAACAACGATGAAATCCAAGCCTCCTAGTCATCCTCCTCGACGACTATTCTCATACTAGCCCAAGCTACCTCTCGAGCAATCCATTATCAACCAACTCGAACCATCCCTCGAGTTATCAACATACTTGGGATGATCCCGTCTGGATTAAACCAAGGCTGTCTCACATCAAACTTTGCTTCATCGCATCATAGCAAAGTCCATCGTCATCGAATCTATCCATATGAGCCTCACCATCCGCTGCATATGTCACAAGCAGCTTTCACTATTCAAGAGCCTTTCCACTTAGCTTTTGAATCATCCTCGACCAACTTGTCCAAATCAACTATTAGCTAATTTGCAACAATCTATCAAATCAAACATTAATCCAAGTAATCAATCATTCAAACAAGATCTAAATAATCAATTACAACAATAATGGCAATTTCGTAAATAAAGAGTCCAAATCTAACATGCATTCTAACAAGCATGAATTATGAACAATATCTCTACAACTTGATGAATGAACTTGCATAAGTGAACATGTAGTAAAATAGATGTCAAATCATCATGAACATTAGATCTACATGCAGACTGAGAAAAATTTACGGAATCACTCTCTTTAACACATAAACAAACCACCGATCCAATATACTCCTTTGGGTCCGTGTGAGAGATAACCACCACTCACCAAAACACCTAAACACCTCAAAAGATAACAACTTCAGATCTGGACAGCGAAGAACTAAGCTTGATCCGGCAAAATCTCGCTTCAATCGAAGAAATCTCTCTTTGAAGAATGTAGATCTTTAACTTTGGATCTTGGATCTTCAACCTTGATCTTCAATCTTGGATGGATGTAAGCTCTAGATTAGAGTGGAGAAAAGAAGTGAAGAAATGTTGTAGTCGAGCTCTCAAAATGGCAGCACTTCGTCACTTCAAAATCCGGTGCCAAAAAGTGAAGATAGACCGTGTATTTATAGGCTCGCTCTTAGGTCGCTCGCCTTTAGGCCGTCCACGACCTACCAATGTCCACGACCTACGACCTAAAGATCCCCCATCGACCTAAGGACCTATCGGTTCAAACCTATGCACGACCTAAAACATACACGACCTAACCCCTTAAGCCTTCATGCGGCCTACTACAGGAACGACCTAACGAAACAAGCTAATGCTCGACTTAACAACCCTCGCGACCTACGACTGATCAGGGAAAACGACTTAGCGTCCTACGAATTAACCACTTTACGACTTAACGACCTAAGTCTTAACACGTTAATCACTAGGTCGTAAACTCCACTAACTCGCTACAACTACTAGCTCTTCCCAGTCCCTAAGTCGTTCAACCGACCTATCTACTAACCAGCGACCTAAGCCATTATGCGACCTAACATAAATCGCTTACGACTTAAGCCTTAACACCTACACGCGACCTAACTCTCTTAGGTCGTTAACTATATTTTAGGTCGTCCAAATTCTTAAGTCGTCTATTCCTTAGGTCGATCAATCCCCTAAGTCGCTGGCTTCCCTAACTCGTTAGCTACCTTAAGTCGCTCACCACCATATTGTTAACTCGTTCTAACACTAACACGCTAACTCGTCCAAACTTATAGGTCACTCCATTCCTTAACTCGTCCACGACCTATCCCTTAACTTGCTTAAAATACTTAGGTCGTTATTCCTATAAGTCGCTCCACCCAACCTAACTTCCATATGACCCAAGCTACCCACGACTTAAGCACCACACGAGTTAACTTTTACACGACTTAAACTCTGGACGAAATACTTAATACGGACGACCTAATTATAATTATTTTACGATTTATCGACTCGTAAAATACGGGTCGTTACATTCTCTCCCCCTTAGGAATTTCGCCCCCGAAATTCCAAACAAACAAGAGCAATCATAACTATTCTGCATGCCTACCATCCATAGCAATCAACAAACCATGCATCTAATTACTAGCCTAGCACGCAGAATTCTAATATTAGAACAAGTTACAAATTCATGAGATGTCACGACACCTTAGGGCCATACCTCGAAGAGTTCAGGATGAGCTGCTTTCATCCTCTCTTCCTCCTCCCATGTACAGTCGTTAACATCATCACTCCATTGTATCTTGAGAAACGTAATCGTCTTCCTCCTAAGCTGTTTCGTGTCGGTTTCAACAACACGAAGCGGCTTACGAGGTCTCGTAACAACTAGGTCAACCTCTAAATCTTCATAGCTATCAACAGAAACCACTGTATTCGAGTCGTGCACATACTTCCGTAGATACGATACATGAAAAACGTTGTGCATGCCCGACATCTTCTCTGGTAATTCCAACTTATAAGCGAGCTTTCCAATTCGCTTGATGATCGGGAATGGTCCAACAAATCTCAAAGTCAATTTCCCTTTCTTCCCAAATCGAATACATTCTTCAATGGAGAAATTTTCACAAAAACCATATCTCCTACGTCGAATTCCAAATCTTTTCGACGCTTATCGGCATAACTTTTTTGACGATCTTGGGCTGCCTTCATTCGTTGCCGAATGATCTCTATGCAATCCGAAGTCTGTCGAATCATCTCTGGCCCAAGTATCAGCTTTTCTCCAGTTTCCAACCAACATGTCGGAGAGTTACACGGTTTTCCATACAATGCTTCATATGGTGCCATACCAATACTTGACTGGTAACTGTTGTTATACGCAAATTCCACCAAATGAAGATGATCTTCCCATGATCCTCCGAAATCCAAAACACATGCTCTCAGGAGATCTTCCAAAACTCGGTTGACTCTCTCGGTCTGACCATCTGTTTGGGGGAGATAAGCTGTACTCAAACACAACTCGGTTCCCAAAACTTCCTGGAAGCTCTTCCAAAATCCACTAGTGAACAATGGGTCTCGATCGCTCACTATACTCTTCGGAATACCATGGAATCGAACTATCCACTTAACATACAACTCAGCCAATTTCGATGCAGTCCTAGTTGAGCGAACAGGAATGAATCTTGCACTCTTAGTCAATCGATCTACGATGACCCAAATCCCTTCATTCTCCGTTCTTGTTCTAGGTAATCCATCGATAAAATCCATCGATATCTGCTCCCACTTCCATGTAGGAACTTCTAGTGGTTGAAGTAATCCACTGGGTTTCTTCTGTTCGGCTTTCACCATCTGGCAGTTCATGCACTTGGAAATAAAATTTCCAACATCCTTCTTCATACCTTCCCAGTAATAGGTTCTCTTCATATCCCGATACATCTTATTTCCACCTGGATGAATTGTCAACTTCGAGTGATGACTTTCCCTCAGAACTTCATCTCTCAATCCATCTATATCGGGAACAACTAGTCGTCCTTGTTTTCGAAGCCAACCCTCTCGATCGACTTCGAATCCTTTATCCTTCTCTGGGTCTGATCCAGATTCCAAATCTCGGATAATCTTGACAAGCTTATCGTCTCGCTTTTGGCTCTCGCCAATTCTTTCCACTAGAGTAGGTCTTATCGATAAGTTTGCCAACATTTCAGGTTCCAATTCACATCTAGGCCTGAAGTCAAATCCAGCCAAATATTCAAGGCTCTTCCATTCTAAAAACATGGCTCCTAATCCTGCATGTCTTCGACTTAACGCATCTGCCACTGCGTTACCTTTTCCCGGAGTATATGCTATACCAAAATCATATGATGCCAAAAACTCTAGCCATCGTTGCTGCCGAAGATTCAAATCTTTTTGGGAGAAAAGATACTTCAACGACTTATGATCTGTAAACAACTCGAATCGAACTCCCAATAGATAATGTCTCCACATCTTCAGAGCAAAAACTATCGCCGCTAACTCAAAATCATGAGTCGGATAATTCCTTTCATGCGGCTTCAGTTGTCGACTTGCATATGCAACAACTTTATCCTTTTGCATCAGCACTGCTCCAAGTCCAGTACCACATGCATCGGTGTAAACCACCATCTCGTCATTCCCACTTGGAATAGTCAAAACAGGAGCACTTGTCAGTTGCTCTTTTAGGATTACGAAAGCTTGCTCACACTTATCATCCCATCTGAACACTTGGTTCTTTTTCGTCAATCCTGTTAACGGTGCAGCTATCTTGGAAAAGTCTTTGATAAACCGCCGATAGTATCTTGCTAATCCAAGAAAACTTCTCACATCAAATGCATTCTTAGGTCTAACCCAATCCTGGATTGCTGCCACCTTGGCGGGATCAACCGCTATTCCATTTCCAGAGATAACATGGCCTAAGAACCTCACTTCGCTCTTCCAGAAGTGACACTTCGAAAACTTAGCCCTCAGCTGATGTTTTCGCAAGATTTCCAAAACAATCCGCAAGTGCGTCTTGTGCTCTTCTTCAGTTCTGGAATAAATCAAAATATCTTCCACGAACACAAGTACGAACTTGTTCAACTGATCCCTGAATACTCTATTCATAAGATCCACAAAATATGCTGGTGCATTAGTCAATCCAAACGGCATTACCAGCCACTCATAGAAACCAGATGGTGTCCTGAAAGCAGTCTTCGGCACACTATCCTTTGCCACTCTTAACTGGTGAAATCCCGTTGCGAAATCCATCTGAGAAAACACCCTAGCTTCGTGAAGCTGATCAAACAAGTCATCTATTCTCGGTAATGGATACTTGTTCTTCTTTGTCACTTTATTCAGCTCACGATAATCCACACACAACCTCAACGATCCATCCGCTTTGGTTGCGAACACAACTGGTGCACCCCATTCGGACACGCTACGCCGAATGAATCCTTTCCGTAAAAGGTCATCAACTTGCACCTTCAACTCTTGCTGCTCCCTAGGTGCCATTCGCCTAAGAGGCATCACAATAGGTCTGGCTCCTTCAACTAGATCGATACGAAACTCAATCTCTCTATGCGGCGATAACCCTTTGACCTCGTCAAAGACATCCCCAAATCCATTCACAATAGGCACCGATGACAGTCCATCCCGTGGAACAACCAGCGAATACATGAAGCTCATGAAGACGCCTTCTTCATGCTTACATCGTATCACAACCTTTCGCCCCTCCACATTCTCGACTGTCACCTCCAGCCTCTTACAATCAACCCTTGCCGCGTACTTCCTAAGCCAGTCCATACCCAAAATAATTCCAAACCCCGCAAAGTTCAGAACAAAACAATCACAAACAAAAGAGCAATCATGACTCGATACAACCAGACCACGACATATCATACACAAACATGACGAACCCCCAACTGGATTAGTCACAACCAATGGCCTATCAACAATATCCGGTTCCAAACCCAACCAGCCTACAAGATCATTACAAACAAACGAATGCGACGCCCCAGTATCAAACAATACTCTAACTGGAACACCACATATGGAAAGAGTACCTTGAACCACTACATTCTTCCCCTTCTCTTCAGCAGTAGGAGCTTTTGAAGACGACGGCACAGCTCCCAAAGCATAAGCTTGTACAATCTGCCTGTCTTTCCTTGGTTCTGGGCAATCCTTCTTGATGTGTCCCAGCTTATCGCAGTTATAGCACTTTCCCGGCACCTTGGGATTCTTACAATCTCTGGAGAGATGGCCCTTCTGCTGGCAGTTGTAGCAGGTCACTTCACTCCTCGGCTTCTTCTGGCCATTCTTACCCCTTTGCTACTGCTGCTTCCTCTTCTTGTTCCCACCTTGTTGTGGTTTGGACTCCTCCTTGGTCACAGCAACAACAGATCCTTCTTTAGGAAACAAACTCTCATGCCTGAGAGCCTTCTCCACAAGCTTCTCAAACGGATCGTCCAAATGATCCACCAACTGCCTCCCAAGGTAACTATCCAAGCCTGTCACAAACTTCTCATTCTTCTGATATGAAGACTCAATATACGATCTAGCATACTTGGACAAAGCTTCAAACTCAGAAACATACTCAATAACTGATCTCCCTCCTTGCTTGAGCCCCACAAATTTCTTGAACAAAACAGACTTCTGAGCTGTAGAAATGAACTTAGCTTCAAATCTAGCTTGGAATTGCTCCCAAGTGATCTCTTCCTCTGGAGTATCTATGGTGATAGAGTTCCACCAATCCGAAGCTCTCCCTTGAAGCTGTCTTGATGCAAGCTTCCTCTTAATTGCATCCTCAATTCCCAAATCACCAAAAATCCTTTTACAAGCATCTATCCATCTCTGAACTTCAATGGTTGATTCTGTTCCCAAGAAAACCTTTCCTCCAAGAGAAGTATAGTCTTTGCACAACTTAGCAAAATCCACTGGTCTTGGAGCTTGAACTTGAACTCCAACGTCTACTAATGGTTCCGAAGCTGGCATCCTTTTCATGATCGAAGTCATCATGGCCTCGAACATAGCAGCGTAATCAGCGGCCCCATCAACAGCACGGCCTTCCCTAGCAGCTGGTCTCTCTCTTCGACTCATTCTTAATATCTACAAAAAGGAATGATTAAGAACACCTTGAGAAACAACTGCATAAGGAGTTCAAATCCTTATAACTACTATATTATATACAGTAATCATCCGTCAAAATACAATTACGTCTCTCATACGTAATTACGTCAGCGAGCGTTGGCTAAAATCGATTAACCAAAGCTCTGATACCAAATGTGACGACCGCCCATAACTTCCGCACTAAAACAGGGAAATGGTGCGCTGAAAGGTGTGCCAGGCAGCCATGGACGATAGTCAGGGTAAGATAAAACAGAAAACTCTATCGTACAACTCACAGCGCATGGATAAAATACAATGGAGAAACATAAATATAGTGAAGCTCCATAGAACAGAATATCATCATATAAGCATCGTAGAAGTTTGATACAAACATCTAAACAATCCATACATCAAGCCTCACTACATAACACTCAAAACATATACAAGCAGCGGAACATCCAGTACATATAGTAAGGAAACAATATGCAAAAGCCTCCAGCTTGTCTTCGTCATCAACAGCGTTGGCCACTATGAACAGCACCTGTCACCTGCTGCCTAGTCTGTCCATCCCAACATGGATGAACAGCCCAAGGTGATAAGAGTTAAACATAAAACCTTGAGTCAGACAAAAGTCTTAGTGAGCAGTAAATCAACTATCAAACATACCAAAAGAGCATAAAGGGTACAAAGGAATAGGAACCCAACCATTCCACTCCACCTCTTTCTACAGTGATAGCCCCCAGACACACTAAGCAGAAACAAACATAGCAAAGCAGACAATTAAAGTAAAGCAATTATCACTCGAGTCAAGGTCGATGTTTTCCAAGTACAAACCCCCAAGGCCTAAACCAAGATCAGATAAGCACCCACAAAACATCGCTCTTGAGACCGAGTGACGATACAACCAAACATCCATGACTCTGGCTATCACTGCTATCATTGCCTCGAAACCACCGTTAATTGAATGACCGGCACATTCTTTCAGCCGTAAGTCAAGGGCTAATGGTAACCCCGGTTTTAGACAAACTCCGCACGTCATCGTGACCCGTGCCTAGGACTTACCTACTTTGCCCAGAGTACTCGACCACCTGCCTGTAGTCTTTTGGGTGTCCCGACCACCTACCTGTAGTCGTTTTGGGCGTCCCATGTACTCTTGTTTTGAGTTTACTAGAACCTTCAACAACGATGAAATCCAAGCCTCCTATTCATCCTCCTCGACGACTATTCTCATACTAGCCCAAGCTACCTCTCGAGCAATCCATTATCAACCAACTCGAACCATCCCTCGAGTTATCAACATACTTGGGATGATCCCGTCTGGATTAAACCAAGGCTGTCTCACATCAAACTTTGCTTCATCGCATCATAGCAAAGTCCATCGTCATCGAATCTATCCATATGAGCCTCACCATCCGCTGCATATGTCACAAGCAGCTTTCACTATTCAAGAGCCTTTCCACTTAGCTTTTGAATCATCCTCGACCAACTTGTCCAAATCAACTATTAGCTAATTTGCAACAATCTATCAAATCAAACATTAATCCAAGTAATCAAGCATTCAAACAAGATCTAAATAATCAATTACAACAATAATGGCAATTTCGTAAATAAAGGGTCCAAACCTAACATGCATTCTAACAAGCATGAATTATGATCAATATCTCTACAACTTGATGAATGAACTTGCATAAGTGAACATATAGTAAAATAGATGTCAAATCATCATGAACATTAGATCTACATGCAGACTGAGAAAAATGTACGGAATCACTCTCTTTAACACATAAACAAACCACCGATCCAATATACTCCTTTGGGTCCGTGTGAAAGATAACCACCACTCACCAAAACACCTAAACACCTCAAAAGATAACAACTTCAGATCTGGACAGCGAAGAACTAAGCTTGATCCGGCAAAATCTCGCTTCAATCGAAGAAATCTCTCTTTGAAGAATGTAGATCTTTAACTTTGGATCTTGGATCTTCAACCTTGATCTTCAATCTTGGATGGATGTAAGCTCTAGATTAGAGCGGAGAAAAGAAGTGAAGAAATGTTGTAGTCGAGCTCTCAAAATGGCAGCACTTCGTCACTTCAAAATCCGGTGCCAAAAAGTGAAGATAGACCGTGTATTTATAGGCTCGCTCTTAGGTCGCTCGTCTTTAGGTCGTCCACGACCTACCAATGTCCACGACCTACGACCTAAAGATCCCCCATCGACCTAAGGACCTATCGGTTCAAACCTATGCACGACCTAAAACATACACGACCTAACCCCTTAAGCCTTCATGCGGCCTACTACAGGAACGACCTAACGAAACAAGCTAATGCTCGACTTAACAACCGTCGCGACCTACGACTCATCAGGGAAAACGACTTAGCGTCCTACGACTTAACCACTTTACGACTTAACGATCTAAGTCTTAACACGTTAATCACTAGGTCGTAAACTCCACTAACTCGCTACAACTACTAGCTCTTCCCAGTCCATAAGTCGTTCAACCGACCTATCTACTAACCAGCGACCTAAGACATTACGTGACCTAACATAAATCGCTTACGACTTAAGCCTTAACACCTACACGCGACCTAACTCTCTTAGGTCGTTAACTATATTTTAGGTCGTCCAAATTCTTAAGTCGTCTATTCCTTAGGTCGGTCAATCCCCTAAGTCGCTGGCTTCCCTAACTCGTTAGCTACCTTAAGTCGCTCACCACCATGTTGTTAACTCGTTCTAACACTAACACGCTAACTCGTCCAAACTTATAGGTCACTCCATTCCTTAACTCGTCCACGACCTATCCCTTAACTTGCTTAAAATACTTAGGTCGTTATTCCTATAAGTCGCTCCACCCAACCTAACTTCCATACGACCCAAGCTACCCACGACTTAAGCACCACACGAGTTAACTTTTACACGACTTAAACTTTGGACGAAATACATAATACGAACGACCTAATTATAATTATTTTACGATTTATCGACTCGTAAAATATGGGTCGTTACATTCTCTGCCCCTTAGGAATTTCGCCCCCGAAATTCCACACTAATAAGAGCAATCATAACTATTCTGCATGCCTACCATCCATAGCAATCAACAAACCATGCATCCAATTACTAGCCTAGCACGCAGAATTCTAATATTAGAACAAGTTACAAATTCATGAGATGTCACGACACCTTAGGGCCATACCTCGAAGAGTTCAGGATGAGCTGCTTTCATCCTCTCTTCCTCCTCCCATGTACAGTCGTTAACATCATCACTCCATTGTATCTTGAGCAACGTAATCGTCTTCCTCCTAAGCTGTTTCGTGTCGGTTTCAACAACACAAAGCGGCTTACGAGGTCTCATAACAACTGGGTCAACCTCTAAATCTTCATAGCTATCAGCAGAAACCACTGTATTCGAGTCGTGCGCATACTTCCGTAGATACGATACATGAAAAACGTTGTGCACGCCCGACATCTTCTCTGGTAATTCCAACTTATAAGCGAGCTTTCCAATTCGCTTGATGATCGGGAATGGTCCAACAAATCTCAAAGTCAATTTTCCTTTCTTCCCGAATCGAATAACATTCTTCAGTGGAGAAATTTTCACAAAAACCATATCTCCTACGTCGAATTCCAAATCTTTTCGACGCTTATCGGCATAACTTTTCTGACGATCTTGGGCTGCCTTCATTCCCTTACCAAGTCTGATCCAAGCAAGATCCTATCGGTGGTATCCCACCAACAGGCTAGTGATCTACATGGTCTGCCGTGGAGGGTCTCGAATGGTGACATCCCAATACTTGCTTGATAACTATTATTATATGCGAACTCCACCAAAGGTAGGTGGTCTTACCAACTGCCTCTGAAGTGAATGATGCACAATTTGGGTAAATCTTCCAAAATCCTATTTACCATCTCAGCTTGTCCATATATCTGAGGGTGATATGCCGTGCTCGGATTCAATTCCATTCCCAAGGCTTGCTGAAGACTCCTCCAAAACTCGCTGGTGAATAATGGATCTCTATCGCTCACAATGCTGGCGGGAACTCCATGAAGCCTAACTATCTTCCTTACATAAAGAATCGCCAAAGAAGCTACCATACTATTACTCTTAATGAGTATAAAATGAGCGCTCTTCGCCAGTCTATCCATAACGACCCAAATGCTTGTGTTCCCACTCCGTGACCTTGGTAATCCATCCACGAAGTCTATAGAGACGGTATCCCATTTTAATAATCATATATCCAATCGCTGTAACAATCCTCCGGGCTTCTTCTGTTTCGCCTTTACCCTTTAGCAAGTGATGCACTTCGTTACATATTCTTCCATCCTCTTCTTCATTCCAGGCCAATAGAATACCTTCTTCATATCCTAGTACATCTTATCATTACTGGGGTGCACTGTCGTCCTAGAATGATGTGACCTAGCCAACACCGCATTTACTAAATCCTCGGTACGGGGAATACAAAGTCTACCATCCCTTCTAAGACATCCCCTAATGTCCATGGTGTAGTGCCTAAGATGTGGTGATGACTCTCATCTACCAAGCTTTTCTAAATTGTCCTTTAACTCCTGGTCCTCGCCTTACTTTGCTCTAATCTGCTGCATCAAAGTAGCTGGACATCAAGGGTTGCTAAAAATCCCGGAGCTAAATCCAATGGTGGTCTAAAATCGAAGGTAACAATGTACTCCAAATGCTTCTATTCCAAAAATAGAGGACTTGTAATCACTTTGCGTTTACATAACGCATCTGCCACTACATTACCCTTGCCAAGGGTATAGAAAATGTCAAAGTCATAAGAGGCTAAAATCTCCATCCATATTTGGTGTCCCAAATTAAAGTCTTTTTAAGAGAATAGATACTTCAAAGACTTACGATGCATGAAAAGCTCAAATCTTTCTCCTAAGAGGTAGTGCCTCCAATACTTGAGAAAAAAAACTATAGCTGTCGTTAGCGCCGGAATTGGTCACTAACACCCAAATGTAGATGAAAGCACCACTAACAGTCACAGATTGCAAATAGAATGTATGTAGAAAGCATAAATATGAAGAACAATCAAAATTAAAAAAGAATCAGTAATAATAGAGGATTTATAGTGGTTCGCCTGACTCTAGCCTATATTCACTCCAAAAATTTCCTTTTTATTGATACAAAGATCAATTATAGTTACAATCGGGAGTTTATAAAACAATAATGGCAGAGTAGCCTTAGTGGAGAAGATGAAGAGAAACAGAATGAAGATACCTTTTCTGGAGCCTCGCCTGTTGTATTTATAGGCAAAATCCGAGTTACTGGGCTTCTTGAGTGATCCGGGCCCATCAAGACTATAGCCAAACTCCTTATCCATCATCACTACCAATCCCAAGTTCAGAATATGCCGATCCAATGTTGCCTCGGGAATGACTCGTATGACCCAGAGCAAACTCGCTTGTGGCTTGAAGTAAAACAAGTTTGGACTAGGAGTAACTCGATGCCAACCCCATTCCTTCAAGACATCGATCGGATCCTCTTCAACAGATCCGAAGTCTTCACAACACTGACCCGAAGCATGCCGACCTGATGCCCAAGCTCTTACGCCGACCCCTTAACCTATTACCGACCCTAACTCAAGAATTAGGCACCGACCCAAGAATAGGAGAGCTACGACCCAAAACTACCGACCCCATTCAATATGTTGATCCAATACTCACCGATCCAAAACCAAACTGCTATTCCCCTTCCTCACCGACCTCAAAACCAAACTGCCAATCCCTTTCCAAGTTGTCAACCCGAAGTGGAAGAGGTACCGATAAGGAGTGAACCAAAACTTGTCGACCCCATCATGATGTCGATCCCTCCATTCACGCCGACCCCTCCATTCATGTCGACCCAAAGATGTCGACCCGAATTTTGGAGGATGCCGACCCGATCCATTCCCTTCCATGCTGATCTTGTCTCCAAATACTTGCCAAAACCAAAATGTGATGCTGACCCGATCCAATATGACGCTGATCCATTGATGTTAATGTCGATCTGAGCCAATCACTCCATGACCCGAAGCGTACCCCTTCCTGACTTAAAGAAAGTCACCTGAAAACCCGAAGCAACTCCAATGATGACTCAAAGCAACCCCAAGACAACTTGGAACAACTCGACTTTTGTCGAAACCCATATTTTCAATATCCCGCGACTTTTGTCCATCGACCATGTTGAATCCCGGCTTCATAGTCATGATATTATCCATGATCAATCGTCTATCCATTCAGCCGAATCAAACCCATCGTATTCCGTCCTCGATAACTGAGCAATTGATTTATTTAAATCCGCCTGTCTACGGCCTTGCCGAAAGGTGGGTTAACGGTTGCCAACTCAAGATCATGCGTCGGGTAATTCTTCTCATGCGTTTTCAACCGTCTACTCGCATAGCACACTGCTCTACCCTCTTGCATCAGTACTTCCCCTAGCCCCATACCAAAAGCATCCGTATAAATTAAAAAAGGCTTGGTTTCACTCGGTAATACCAGTACGGGCACCGTAGTCAAAGCTTCCTTCAATCGACCAAAGGCATCCTCACACTTGACATCCCAAACAAAAGCTAAGTTCTTCTTGGTAAGGCAGGTAAATGGAGCTGATATCCTAACAATGTGCTTAATGAACTTCTTATAGTAGCCCGCAAGATCAAGGGAACTCCTTATGTTCGTGGCATTCTTAGGGGTCTGCCAATCCTGTACTGCTGCCACTTTCGTCGGATCTATTGCAAGTCCACCCTCCGAAACGATGTGTTCCAAAAAGCGAACTTCATCCCTCCAAAAGTGGCACTTGGAGAACTTTGCTTTCAACTTATGTGCCCATAGGGTCTCAAGCACTTCTTTCAAGTGAATAGCATGCTCCTCCTTGCTTCGCGAATAAACCAAAATGTCGTCGATGAACACCACCACATTCAACGATTTGCGAAATACTCTACTCATCATGTACACAAAGTATATCAGAGCATTGGTTAGTCCAAATGGCATTACTAACCACTCAAATAACCCATCCGGAGTCCTGAATGAAATCTACTCGATGGTATCCTCCACCACATGCAACTGATGTAATCCCATGGCCAAATCGAGCTGCGAAGATACCTTGGCTCCTACTAGCTGATCGAAGAGATCGTCTATACGGGGAAGAGGATAACGATTCTTCTTCGTTAGCTTATTAAGCTCTCTATAATCCACTCAAAGTCTGAGAGAGCCAGCCACTTTAGTGGCAAAGACGACGAGTGTGCCCCACTCGAAAATGCTCATACGAATGAATCCCTTCTCCAAAAGCTCTCAAATCTGCTTTCTCAACTCATAATGTTCCTTAGGAGCCATATGCCTTACTGATAAAGCAACTGGTTTGGTGTTATCGACAAGATAAATCTTGAACTCGATCTCTCTTCGGGTAGAAGGCTAGAAACCTCCTCGAACACATCTAGAAAGTCTCTAACAACAGGTAACAAACTCATACTATCGGCCGATAATCCAAGAGAATAAAGGTAGCTCAACATGAATGATCCTCTAGGATCACAAGATACCTCCAAGGTACGTCCACTATAAGTGCCTAACCTCACTAACTTCTTATCGCAATCAAGAACAGCACCATACATGGATAGCCAATCCATACCAAGAATCAACCCGAACACGGAAAAGCCCAATACGAAGGCACTACAGTCAAACTCAACCCTAAAAATAAACAATTTCAAATCCTGACATAACATGGACAAATAGGCCGATCCTCCTACGGGATTTGATACTACTACCAGGTCAGTCACTAAGCAAGCATCAAGACCAAGACTCTCTACAAGAGTACTAGATATAAAAGAGTGTGAAGCTCAAGAATCAAATAGGGTACGAACAGGAAAATCAGAGATAGATAACACACCTTCGATGATCACCTTCTTTCCCTTATCCACAACCAGATGAGTACTAGTGGAAGGAGATGCCTCTAAAGCATAAGCCTGAGCAGGTTATGAAGCTGTCTGTGAACTGTTCTTGGGCTTCGACGGACAGTCCTTCTTCATATGCCCAACTTGATCGCAAAGATACTACCTTAGTCTCGATCGCTTTCCTTCCTCCGTACAATCTTTAGCAAGATGACCTTGTTTCCCACAAGTATTGCACTTCTATTCCGTCCTTGGAACTTTCCTTTTTCCACCTAACCCTCCTCCTCTCCTTTTTCCTTTCCACTGCTTCTTCCCGTCGCTCTTCTATGGCACATCTCCTTGCTTCTCGGTATCAGAAAGTAAATCCATCTCTACCAATCCCTCAAAAGTGGCTCCCATCGAAATGTGGCTCACCACCAAACACTGTAGTAGCTGACTCAAACCCTTAGCAAACTTCGATGCCTTCTTGTGAGGAGTATTGATCAGGTCTAGTCTAAATCTAGCAAGCTCATTGAATTGATTAACATATTTCTTAACTATCATAACCCTTTTCTTGAGCTGTATAAATTTCTCTAGCTACGTTCCCTCTTCAGCCTACAACAAGAATTTCCTCTCGAACCTAGTATGAAAATCTGCCCAAGTCAAATTTTCAGCCTCAGCCTCCACAATCTTCCACCAACAAAGAGCCTCTCAATGTAACTACCATGAAGCCAACTGCCTCCGAGCCAAGTCCTCCAATCCCATAAGTTCAAATATTCGCTCATATCTACAGATCCAAGCTCTCGCCTCAGTATATGACTCGATGCCAAGAAGCGGCTTGCTTCCTAAGCTGGTGTAGTCCTTGCATAACTTGGAAAAATTGAGAATGCCTGGCGGACGGGCTGGAGTCCCTTCCACTGAAACAACGTCTCTAGTTGGTGGCTCTGTTCGTGCAGTAGCCTACAAATAACATCTGAACCAAGCAGGCATATTAAAGCCTGGAACATCAAGGATATCTAATGGTTCAGACATTTCTATCTATGGATATTAAAAAGATGGGATTAGGTACTCCATAAATAGTTCATTAGACAGGGAGGAAGAGATATGAGGGACCCATTTCTAAAATTTCTTTCCTTTTCAAAATATATGCATATACTTTTAAAAATATTATTTGGAATACCCTTTAAAAAAATTCGAAAACCTTTATATTTAAAATATTTTTAGGATTACCGAAACCTTAGCTCTGACACCAACTGTAAGAACCCGCACCTCTAGGCATCCCGAAGTTCAGACATGACTAATAGCATGGGTGGTCGGGTGAAATAAAAATCCATAACATAGCATAGAGACTAAGGCAATGGCATAAAATGATTAAAATATTACAGCAGATGAAAACTTTTACTAATTATAAATAAATAGAAAAAAAGCTTCATTAAAAACAACATTATCCCGAATTTATTTCTGAAACCAAAAGTACCAAGTAGTCTCCACCAAAACATAAAACATAACAAAGTTCACAATATAGGTCCCTATATATAGAGTAAAGTATGGAAAAGGGAAATGAAGTACAAGAAACAAAAGCTTAAGATAACAACTGCTCCAATGACCTTCCAAGCTACAAAGAAATGCAATCTAGACCTGGCCTCCTGTGATTTGGGAAAAGTAGGAAAAATAGGAATGGGTCAGACATAAAGTCTGGTGAATGAGAAATAAAGTGAAGCAGAAAGAATAAAACAGTTTAATTCTAGGTCTGCACTAGATATCGCAGAGGATGAATAATATAATGCAGTGAATCCTTCTTGGATATAGTTCCTAAGAAGGCAAAGTCCATGATCACTCTAAGGAAGTCAACCATGCAGTAATACTAAACATCAATCGGCCTGTCGGACTTGCTGTCCTTACCTATCCACGTGCTATAGCATGAAAGTCATGCTCTTCACCCGTGCACTGTGACTAAATACCTCTTACATTTGACCGGCGTCGACTCAAACAACCTCGCAGGACCCCAAAATTGCGCTCAGGCTCTGCCAAAGTGGAATCTTATCCTCATATCTCCATGGTCACCAATGTGTACTAACCCTATCCAAAGTGTTGGTCCTCCGAAAGAGCGCTTGCAGCTGGATCGGCTGCGTAAAATCCTCTAACTATCTACCTAAAGAAGCCTACGTCGGAGCACACTTGTCATGTTCCGTCTGCGTCGATCTGCTTGAAGAAGCCTACGATTGTGGATGTTATCTATCCTACATACTAGCAATCTGTGAAAGGTAACAAACATCCTCCCGAACCTACTTGCCCCTTCTAGTATGTATAACCAAAACTATATCTTGGTCTTAACTGCATGAAACACCTATCTAGACCTTTACAAGGTCTGCCTACCAAATCGCTTCCAAATTAATTAAATTTACCGTTACAGTTTACGTATTTTTTATTTTAATTAATCTGCTTTATGCCAATTTTACATCCGATTTGGTTATTTCACAATTTTCCTTTTTCTTACATAAATGGTGTTTCAATTTCACGTCTGTTCAGTCTGTGTGGTTTGTCCGTAATTTTTATACCATTTTGTTACAGATTTACACTAGCCTTTAGGTCCATTTAATTACATTTTTTTCCATCCTAATCAACTTTATCCTTTTAGAGATTTAATCCATAAAAAATATTTATCCAATATCCACAAACCATTTAATTACACCGAATTCTATTTTTACATTTTTAGGCCACATATGAAACAAACAATTATGCTAACTAGACTTCTCAATTTTTTCCAAAACCATATTCAAAATTATGTAATTATATCAATCAAAACCATAATTTTATTCAAGTAACATATTCTGAATTTATTCAACTAACATGTTCTACCATTAGAAATTAAATAATAATTCTAATTCAATTTAATTAAACCAATCTTATTTACGCCATAAAAAGTGAATAACAATTTGTTTGTTTCAAATTTCAACCCAAACAAGAATTAGAATTGAGAAATGGTAGAAGGAGAAGATACAATAATTTACATAAATTTCAATCTTTTCTATGCCGTGAATAGACAATTTGTTTGTCCTATATTTTAAAGCAAACATGAATTAGATTTAAGAAGTGAAAGAAGAAGAATAAGTTGCAATAATTACATCTATTCTCCATTAATAACAGAAATTAATTCATATTAACGTGCCAGAAAAGAATTGAAATTGAACTACTTTATTTTTTAATTTCATAGTAATTCCCACTCGCCTGGTACTTGAGCTTATATAAATTTGAAAAAGCCTTGCTTTAATCTTTCTTCCTTTGATTCTTCTAAATTCCTCAAATTGTTTGAATATATATCGATAATTAAATTTAGCAGATATTTGTTTATTTAGTATAGAAAAGGAGGAAGGATAATACACACTAATTTTTACTGTAGAATTATGGCGATGGCTGAATTTGAGATTAGGTTTAGGTTAGATGGTTTATTTATAGATTGTTTGAGTGAATATAATCCATTAGATTACTTTAGATTAAATCTGGTTTTTTCGTACAATTAATGGTTATCCATTCTAGCCCATACATATCACTCAACCAATAAAATTTAGTCATCTCATCCCATTGAATCACTAGAGCGAATGGAAAGCTGCCACATGTCAGAAACAACGCTGAAATACGTAGGAAACTTAATGGAAACGAACCAGCTAAAGAAACATCGATCCAGATTTTGGGCGACAACTGGACTTATCCATGATCACTAAGGAAGTCAACTCGAGGCTTTACCCCTGTAGCAAATGCGCTTTTAATTTATTTTTAATTACATTTTCTATAAAATATCGGGGTGTTACACTCTATGTCAAATCAAATGATGCATAGCAACCACTGCTTAAGCCTTGGCTTTGTTGATATAGCAAATTCCACCAAGCTATGGATAAGAGGAAAGTGCCGGAGGACGCAAGGGCAGCTCTAGCAGAGTTGACAATCATCATCCCAATCGACTAGGATGATCCTAATTAGGTCATGAAGATCAGATCTTAACTCAGTCTGAAGATGAAGAAGGATTTGGTAGGGTTACTCTGGGCAAACTTAGAGGTGTTTGCTTGGACGCATTTTAATATGTGTGGAATATCATCGAAGATAGCATGCCACACATTGAATGTAAACCCCATATGTCCTTCTATAAAGTAGAAGCTATGCAGCTTGGGTCCAGAGTGGTCCGTTGTACTGCAGGAAGAAGTGGATAAGCTAAAAGCCAATAGCTTCATCAGCAATACTCTATACCCTCAATGGGTATCTAATACAATGCTGGTCAGGAAGCCTAACGGAAAATAATGGACGTGTACTCACTAGTCATATTTGAATAAAGCATGCCTAAATGATGGCTTTCTACTGTCAAAGATTGATCAGCAAGTGAACTCAAAAGTCGGCTACAAACTACTATCGTTCATGGATGCTTATTCCGGCTAAGACCGAGTTCTGATGCACGTTCCAAATCAAGAACACACCAGCTTCATCACTGGTCGGGGGCTATATTATTGCTTTCTTCTACCATTATGTTTAAATAATTTAGGAGCAACCTACCAAAGATTGGAAAATTCGATGTTCAAGAATCAGTTCGGACGTACAATGGAGGTTTATATGGATGATCTGCTGGTAAGGTCACAATGACTGGTGAACCACTTGGAAGACCTGTTAGAAATATTTGGCATGGTCTGGAAATACAGGATGAAGGTCATTCCATTTAAGCGCTCATTCCAGGTTGCATTAGGGAAATTCCTATATTTCATAGTAAATTCAAGGGGTATAGAAGCTAATCCAGAATAGATTGAGGCCCTAAGGAACATCGAAGCCTCGAAAATAATAAAGGATGGGCAAACCTTTATTGCGAAGATGGCTACGTTTAATCGATTTATTTCGAAGGCCACAAACAAGTGTATACCACTCAGTGCCTTCAAAAAGGGAAAAGGAATTTTTACCTAGATACAGGAATATGAGGACACTTTCCAGGCTTTGATTGATCATCTAGAATAACCGCCTATCTTTTCAAAGTCTTTAGAAGGAGAAAATCCATTTATTTAATTAGCGGTATCTATTCATGCTTACATGAGGAATCCAGGATCCAAAGGCTGATGTATTACATTAGTAAGTGATTGACGGGAGCATAAAAGAATTATCCAAAGTTAGAAAAGCTAGCATATTGCTTGTTGGTTGTGGTAAGGAAATTTAATCCTTATTTTCAAGCTCATCCAATCAAGCTACCGACAAATCTCTGAGGCAGGTACTGCACCGACTGAGACTCTACGGAGGTTGTTGAAGTGGACTATCGAACACAATATATCATATCATCCAAGGAGAGCGATCCGAGGACAAATATTGATCGATTTCATTGCTGAATTTACTGCTTGAGATAAGGAGAGGGAAGAGGGCATGGAGCGAGAGTCTCAATGGAAGCAAATCATAGATAGAGCATCCAATGAATGTTGCTCAGGGGGAGGAGTGGTTTTGGTACCCTTGAGGAACGTCCAATCCATATTCCTTGAAGCTTGAGTTCCCCGCAACTAACAACGAAGTGGAGTATGAAACGATAATCATGGAGATCAAGATAGCAAAGGAGTTTGTATTCAAAACCTTGCATATATACGATGACTCTCAATTGGTGGTCTACCAAGTAAAGAAAGAATTTCATGCTAAAGAAGCAAGGCTGCCCCTTATTTGATGATGGTTCTGGAACTACTCAATGATATTGAGTACTACATGATAACACACATCCTTAAGGAGGAGAACACAAAGGCTGATTCACTAGTCAATTTGGCTAACTCTAGGGATGCACAACTCATGAGTTCCGGTGGAGGTATATTGTCAGCTCTGATGATGCACAATCCTGGGTGCAGGAGTGCTGGTGGAGGAGCCGTAACGGTTGTGTGATTGTTTGTGTCAATTGGATTGATGGGAGGACAACCTCTATTGGCCTACCTTTTCTTCCTACTCTCTTAGCCCTGTAGTCCTCCTCTTCTTCCTATTCCTTCCTCTTGAACCTTTCTTTGATAGTTTCAAGATGATCCTAATAGCTAGAGCGAGATGAATGCAAATCGAGGATCTGTCCCCTAGACTCATTATAGTTGTGCTAGAGCTTTTGGTATCTATCTCTAGCCATGGAACCTGAAACAAGAAGAAATTGTATAAGTATCAGAATTCTGGAATACAAGTGAATGCAGGGATATGTGTTCATAATCATAGTGAGGTGTATAGTGTCGATGACCCCCTAAGTACTCTACAAACCGTGTTCGCATGGAGGTAAAGACGGTGTCTTACCACGTGCATCTAAGATATCCCTAGACGAGAAGCTAAAGTTTAGAGAACCCTCAACGATAAGATTGGCATTGGAGATATTGAAATCACTTAAGTAGGCAAAAACATCTCTAAGGGGATGAGCTGGGGGAGTTTGGCCACCTGAAGGCAATGTACTCATCTCTACGGCCTTTTTGGGATTTTTTTTCCATGACATGTTATGGACGAGGTGAGATAGGAAGCTCGAGGCCTTCAGGAGATGTATCACCAAACAATTCGCCTCCCTCACCACTGGCATTGTAGTCACCATCCCCATCATCAACGCCCTCTTCTCTTTCTTTGACTTCCTCGTGCCTCATCTCCTATTTCCCTTCTCTCCTCCCAGCACATTCACTCTACTCGGGGATCGATGGCATCCTGGCCCCTTCACCACCTCCTCTCGAGGCATCGTATGTAGAAGGTTCTTCCACTCCCCATCCAACAGGCACCTTAGCATGGAGAGTACTCGATGGACCTTCAACTTCCCTTGAAGATTCTCACCAGAGCGGCGAGTGCTGGCGAAAGATCGGGGATGCGCTCTGAAGCTGCTTGGTTGAGGCGATTTAGGTATAGCAAATCTATTAGAGAGCACAAGACCACACTGTCAGTGGTTCTCATTGGTTAGGAGATATGCAATGGTGTGATGTTGCAAGCCGAACTCCTTCAGAGATGTCTAAGTGTCAGCATGCTCTTCATGGATGTCTCGAGTAGGAATATCTGTGAGGAAGTAAAAAATAGTGTGATGACCCGTCTTTCATTCCACAGAAAGACGTATCATCATTAAGAAAGAAATAGGTAGAAATAGAAAAGATAGAAGAAAGAACTAACAAATATCAGAATCTCACAGTGGAAACGGAACAAAATATAATATATCACATAACTATTACATAGTTTTACATATATCAGAGTTACACAACATTATTCAAATAAGACAATCATATATATCTGCCATTTTATACATCCTAAAATACAACATACACTAATTAACACAACGAAACTAGATAGATAGATACGTCCGGACTCCTGCTCCAAGCTTCTCCGGACTCCAACAATCTAAGACCTATCACTTGGCTACTCATAAAAATTTGAGTACTCAAGAGTTTAAGAAAAACAGAATAAACTCCGGGTCAGACATGGGTCTGGTGTGAGTAAACGAGTTAAAGTTTCTTAACTTTGAAAACCATTTGAAAATAAAGGTATCACGTAAGACTTTCCATAAATAAACGCGGGTATGTTTTTACCTTACGCTAACCAAATCATTTTATAAGAAATTCAGTGATATTATAATAGTGTCTAGGGTTTTCAAGTAAAATATAGAAATAGCTGAAATGCTTACATCTCACATTCCAACATAGTTGGGCACAATCAAAACGTACGGCGCTTATTGAAGATTGGATTACATACAATGACAGGGCTACTGGGGTACCGCCCGTCACAGTATGGGGCCTAGACCACCTACCGAGGATCACTCCTGACCCCCTACAACACAAGGCCGGAACCATCCCTTACTGGACAGTCCCGAACAAGATAACCCCGCAGTTGTGGCCAACAACTGCCCACACGGCCGAAATAAAGGGACATCTAGATAGGGGTATATCTCATCCTGCTTGGGTGCTACCCACCTAACCTTGCCGCACCTCCCCTGTTTTAGCCATTCCCGGTTGATGAGGCTTGAGGCTGTGATTACCTTTAGAGAACACATCTCTTAGAATGCTCATCGTCCACCTGACGATGTTCTGAAAGCATTCAATCCATACAAGTTTGTTCCAGGTTCGAACGAAACCGAAGGCATTATCTCGTTACACTCATTTTGGAATCACCCTTAGAGTTAACGACGATAACCCTTGCACTCTGAAACACTATCTCGATCTTCACTTGATATGCCACGACCTATCGTTTAATTTGGATCGATATGGTTTTTAGATAAGATTAACTGATACCCGATCCGGTCATCGAAATCCAAACGCCATTTTAAAGGTAAGTTGTTTAATAGTTTAAACAATTCAATTCAACACTTTGAATTCACATAGCATTTATCACAGATAAATCATATTCAAACATCATAGACATATCCAAAGCATATCACAGAGTATCACAAAGTATCATCAAATAGAAATCACAAATCCAGATATCCTACTCATACAACATCCAAACATGAATTATTAATCCATCTTATAATTAATTTAATTAACTTAAATTAAATTAATTACTTAAGAATTAATCACTAGTCCTACTTAATTAATAACTAATCAAACAAGTTCATCAATTAATCATTTATTAATTAATTTATTAAACCTTAATTACTTAATTAATTACTCCTTAATTACCCATTACTTAGTTAATTAATCATTAATTACTAATTAATTAACATTAACCCTTAATTAGTTACTTAATTAATTAACAACTAATTATTTATTAATTAACTCTAATTAACTAATTTAAAATTCTTAATTACAAATTAATTAAACATTTAATTATTAATTAACCAATCTTTGATTACAAATATAAATTAATCATCACTCAGTTAATTACAATTATAAATTAATTACCATTCTTAATTTACAATATAAACTAAGTAAATAAAAATCATTTATCATACACTTTAAAATCTTTAATTAATATAAAGAAACATTCTTAAGTATCCACTTAATTAATTTAAACTTAAAATAAATTCTTTACTCACATTGTCAAACATTAATTAAGTCATCAATATTTAAAATTTGTTTAAGATGATATAACTTAAATTTTATTAAGCTATGCACTTTGAATACCAAACCCGAGGAAAATCCCAGGTTCACTCGAGTTCCACCCGAGTTTCTCCCTTATCTTCCCCGAGTCCTTCTTTCTTCCTCCCATACATTTCTTTTTTTTAGTTTAAGTTTACGTTTAAACTTCAATAACAGGTGAAGTACTTCCCAGACAACAGACGCATTAACTCGAGCCAACTTCAAAAAAACACGAGTTCCTCTTCGAGTCGCCGCGAACCAACCTTCAGACACCAAATCGTTGCCGTGCACGTGCATGGTGCTTTGCCGATGCTCCACCGAACCACGCTACCTCCAGCGAGTCACAAAACTCCCCTACACTCGAAAGCAAAGATCAATTCGACGCTATCAATGCCACGACGAAATCGAGTTTCCATTTCGAAAACTCGAACTTCCATCTTCGTCAAAACTGCCTCATCCAAGCAAATTCTGATCATTAGAAAAGCTACAACTCCAGTCTCACCTCGTCAATCCCCTATACTACACTTCCCCTGAATTTCGAGCAGCTTGATCAACCAGAGGAGACGAAATCTCCTTATTTCCGACCACCTCCAAACCCGAGTGCTAAACCCTAACTTTGCCTCGTTCCACCATCGTTCGCAATAGAAAAATTATTTAACAATTTTCCTGATATCATCGATTGCCAAGCTAGCTTCGATCGAAATTTCAAAATCCAACATTTCTTCGATCACCAGAAATCGATTAAAACGCATTTCCAGTTCATTTGTAAACTGCTCTTTGCATACTCAACTAAAAATTACCATTTTCAAAAATCCCATTTTGAAGAGTGGATTCAAGTTATGTAATTGAATCGATATTTTATAATATTCGAATTTATCATAAGTTTGTCTTTTTCGCTGTAAAACTGAATTTATAGAGTCAATACTTCACTATTAAGCTTAAAACAAATTTTGGACCATAATTTATGTTTAATCATACTTATTTGTTTGAAGACTATGGCCTATTAGAGAATCAGGGAAGTAAAGTTTAAATTTTTAACTTGGTTTGAACTCTGTACTTAAAAAAAAACAGAGATGACAAAACATTCATGCACAAAACATATATAAATAAACATACACAAAGATACACACACACACACACACACACATATATATATATATATATATATATATATATATAATCATGTAGCATAACATCATCTAGAAGTCACATACACTAGCATCTATTACCCTAAGCTTTTAAGTTAAGTGTTTACTCACCTGTTAAAAAAGAAGTTTGAACAGAGAACAAATTCTCGAAGTTGCAAACTTGATTTTCTTTTAAATCTTCCTTGCTTTGTATAATAGAATTGTATTTGAGTTTATAAAAATAGTGATGCTTACCTTTTCTTGTTTTCTGGTTTGCTTAGTTTCTTTGAACGAACATGAACAAGAATAGATGTACATATATAGAGAACAAGTTTTACAGGGTAGGTGTTTACTGGTAGAAACTTACTTTCTTTGGTCAGAGCTTTTGTCTTTGACCAGGCAAGATTTTTATGGAAAATGAAATGATATTTAACATTTCAAAATGACCTTATTTAGTGCTTGAGATGATAGTATTTAATGCAAATGTTTCCTTTCCTGTTTACAGCCTTATCCTATTGATTTGTATGTAGATTTTTTTTTTTATCTTCTTCCCTTGCATTCACACATGTATTCCATAGTATATATATATATATATATATATATTCTAGAATTCCCTTATGTATTTACTTTATGTTTTCATAATTCCATAGAAGTTACCTTATATATTTATTTCTATTCCTAACATAAATCCTTGTTTTTATTTTTATTTTTATTTTAAGCTTACTATCAATGCTTCATTAATATTCATATATTATATTACTTATATCTAATATTGATAAGATTGATTTTATTTTAAGCATTATTAACTAGATTGCATTCATATATATATATATATATATATATATATATATATATATATATATATATATTATATCAAATGTTAATAAAGTATAGCTTTTTAATTTAATTCAATGTGAATAAGGTAGATTTTATTTTAAATATTTTTGAAAGGATTTATTTTAAATTTCTAAATCATAGTTTCCTTCACAAAAATAAATGGTAAATGTCCCAAAAGTCTTATTCATTTTTAAAATGATAAGTTTGTATTTTATTTAATTAGATTAAATGCTTATTAAAATAATATTGCCAAAATTCCGGGTCGTCACAAATAGGTTAGGCACTTAGACAATAGGAATCCAAGCACTAAGATGGTAAGAGGAAGGGATCTTACTTCCGTAAAGCCAACGCCCATTGAAGCCGTACAGACACCAGATGAATAAGTATTCATTCTTGAAGTAAGAATGTTTGTTGTGAAGAATTTCGATGTGCACTTGCACCAGGCCTCGATAATCATGAGTGACGATGAGTCGTGCCTTTGCTTGAAGTGCAGAAGATAAGTAAGCTGATGGAAAGTTAGAGGTTGTTATAGACGATTCAAGAAAAGCACAAACATTGAGCTCAGGAGAGCATACCCATATGGGGAACTTCATACAAAGCCAACCCTATCTTTTGAAGGGTCATGCATAGAAATGGCTTGAAAGGCGGGATAGCACCATCTAGACAAACATATCTATTGCATGTCGTGTATCCTCATAGAGGACGGTGTGCCATTTCACCCTATGTTGCGAGAAGTACATCACTCTTAGGAATCCCATGTTGGCGACATATGTTTTGTAGCATACTCAGAGTAATAAATATGGGCAATTGTTCTGATGGGGCATCTAAGATCATTAGATTGACATATTTGTTCAAGGGGAGAGGTTGATTGTGCAATGGATTGGTTGGTACAACTGCTCATTTTAACTCAACAGTGATTGAACGACCGGGCCTGATAGGAACGAATGGTAAAGCTTGAGCGGTGGAGAACCCAGCTTCATAAGGAGTAAATGGCTACTGGACTGGAAGCGAGGTGATCGACGAATCATTCTGGATAGGAAAACTTGGCGTTTAACATGGTCAAGTATGATTTACTTCAAATCATAAGACCGTGTGACCAATGTCCAAAATCCAAAGGATAATGACATGTGTTGACCGATCGAATTACGTTCGCTGGGAAAAGTGAAAGTGTTAATCTATGTAGTGTGAGTCCCGTGTCTCATACATAATGAATAGACCATCCTGTGTAAGATAGCTCGCTTATGCTAGAAAATGAATCACTCTACACAACGGAACCGTTGTTTAGAGCAATGCGGAAGTGTTTCTTTTGTAGGAACATAGGAAGTGCACTGAATGGACATGCTCAACGACAGAATTAGCCAAGTGTTAAAACACAATAATAAGACCATTCTTCAAGAAAGAAATCATCATGCTCGCATTGGGATGGTAATTGATGGTTGACTAAGCGATGGTTGGAGAAAATCTAGGGACTTCGCAATGTAAAGAACTTGGTCAAAAGAACTTGATCAGTCCCCCAAGATCATATTGAATCGGTATCGAGCACAAGCTTAGGTGAACCGCGAACTTGCTCTAGCATAGCCCAATCAACCTCATCATTGTCTCATACGATGACCAAAATCGTCGATTACCACCCACTAGAAAGTTGCGCTTAGAAGCTAAAAGATCGTGAGATGTGAAACATTCGGGCCTAAGTTCTTAAAGAAAGGTAGCAGCGATCAATGGGGAAACAATTGGCGGCGATCTCTTGGGGTGATGACAACGTTAGGGAAGTAGGCGGCAGCTTCAAGTGATCTGCAATGATCATATCAGGCTTGGAAAATAGGAATTCGAGGAAGTAGATAGGAAAGCACTCAGTAGCAAAAGCGAATGGGTAGAGGTAAATAGAAGTGAGAATACATTTTTTCTAAGTGATGCATGTATAGCTCTCGGGGATAAACAAAAGAAGTCATGCCAAGACAAACCATTCGATACCGAGACAGTATTTTGGATCAAGAATAAAGGGAAATAAAAAGAGGAGAAACAGCAAGCTTAACAAAGGCGTGGAACGATCTCCAAAGTGTGGCTCTTTCCATTTGCATGGAGAGTGGAGTTTTAGCTATGTAAAGCAATTAAAAGGATATCTACAGAATGAGCGGAATGCTTTGAGGCGATTCATGAATGACTAATTGAAAATGAGAAATAGCAAGTTAGTACTTGTCTTGATCCAGAGCTTGCTTTGTTCTTAAAAAAAGCATACTCTGGGAGGGGAGGGGCAAGTGTTAACAGGCTTTTAACCATATAGATTCTCACTGGATTCTCATGGGAATTAAGGTGAAGACGAAACAACTCACGTACTTGGAAATCAGCTTAAGAAAATAGAAGAAGTGAACTCAATATATTAGGAGTCAAAAGGAGCTAAGTAAACCAATTAGTATCGAAAGCTTTCCACTTGGTACTGACCACTATTTAGGCCATCTAAGGGTCCTCAAAGCTTTTGTGCATAGAAGTATGGCCTAGGCATTCATCATGAAATGCTTTTCTTAAAGAATAGATGAGCAACTCCAAGGATTCTCAAGAAGAAACCGCAGAAAGCAGGAAAGGACAAGCAATACCTAGGAAACTATCGGGAACAACTCCATCTTCAAGGAAAACTATTTGGAATCCAACGAATCGAAAATAGAAGGGGAAATGGAAGAATTAGGGAAAGATTCTCCCCATAAAAAACTAGTCGATACCAAGATATTTCTATCAGCACCAAGAGATTTTTATCGGAATTTAGGCCTTGGATCTCTCCTCTGAAGACTCAAATTGGATATGAACCTTGTATTTCATTGGCCTCCGAGTCTACCAGTGAATTTCTTGTAACAGCGTCCATTCGGAGGTCTAAAACTAACGGTTACAGATACTGCAGTCATTCATGGTTATTAATCCTTGGTGAGCAAATACGGTAATATTAGATACATTGATACAATAGAAACACATGATATAATTTTTAAAAAAAAATTATTTAATCAAATTTCTCATTCCATTTCCAATCTTTTCGAATTCATTTGATAATCGCAAACTTGAGAACCACATTTAAAGAAAATATAATTATTACATACTACGCCAAGGGCGACATATGAAGATGACCCTTGGATGATTAGAGAGAGTGTGTGTATAGGCAATTAAACAACTTTGCTTTTACATTAAGACACAGCGGAATCAAAAAGCAAAGAACTCCTTATTAGCTAGCATGCCTCTTACACATATCCAGAAGCTTATTAGTCTAAGAAGAACCTGAAAATCCTCAACTTTCAAACTACTCAAAATCAATTGAGCACTTGAGAGTTTAAGGGGAAAACATAAACTTCGAGTCAAACATAAAGCCTGGTATGAATAATAACCTACCATCCCGAACCATTTAGATATCTAGTGAGACCACGCTGCTTAGCAGAATGAGTTTTCCCCTCACTAGTATTTTATCAAAAAATTTATAATAACCATATATTGTGCTCCTACATCCACAATGGTTAACAAATAGCAACTTAAAATATTATGATGATATGCAAACAAGCAAAATATCTTGGATTTTCCATCCCCATTCATTTTGACTATTTGTCTCGAATATAGTTTCTATGGTCACTATTAACCTATTAGTTTTCATGGGTTGACTAATAACATATTTATAGTTTATGGACTACCTATCTTATTTTACAGTTTTATGGGATCGCTAAGAATCCATTTCAAACTTATGGACTATCTGCCCGTTCTCATAGTTTTCATAGGATCACTAAGAACCTATTGGTCCCTGCCAATAACTTCATTCAATTATTTCATGGGTTCACCCTAAACCTATTGGTATCTTCAATAAATGCCCTTGTATCATAGTTTTCATGGTTGAGTATGAACCTATTGACTTCTATCAATAACTTAATCTGGATATAGTTTTCATGGGTTCACTACAAACATGTTGACCCCTGCCAATAACTCTTATTAACCATAGTTTTCATGGATTTACTATGAACCTGTCTAAACTGACAACTTCTTAATTAGTTTTTGGGTATCCTATATTCTGGTTTACCTAACCTCCTAGACGCAACTCTATTCATTTAGAAGTTAACTTAATTTATATTCATTATTGGGTCAACCTAGCTGGTTATTCTGCTATTACTCCCCAAAATACAGTTATGCGTCTATTATATAGTGAATATATTTATAGAAGAAGCACATACAAAAATAATACCAATATCTTTGGTTTAATACTTTTAGAATCATTTTCCCCTGAAATTTGGTTAGTCTCTTTAACCCATTATTTATATGATGGCAAGCTTCTTCAAAAACTTCAAATCTAAAAGTCATTTTAAAGCTCGTTTATAGTGCCATGGGTTTTTCTTTTTTATAAAATGAGATTGGGTTCTTTGTTTTGAAAATTAAGGCCTTTGAAACCTTAGTCCTTTACTTTCAAAACCATTGAAATACCTCTTTTGAAAGCATTTATATTTTCTTTTCAAAGCACTAAGCATATGCCTTTTTGAATATTTTAAACTTCTCTTTCGAAACCATTAAAACGTACATTTTGAAAGTACTAAAGCATCACTATCCAATTTATAAAAGAATAGCTTCGTAACCATTTAAAAGTACCCCTTTAGAAACCTTTGGGTTTAATCTTAAACATATATTTTGGATCTAAGTGAATATAAGCGAAAGTACCCCTTTAGAAACTATTGATCTTCAAATAACAGAGTTTAGGGAAAAATTGATAGCTTCGGAACCATCATTTCAAAAAATTTAATCCTTTAAGTAAAATAATTGGATGGACAGCTTCAAAACATCATTTGAAGCCATTGCCTTCGAAACCTTTAGTATAGTTGGCTGCTGGAGCCCATTTGAAAGCATTGGGAAGCGGCTTAGTATATTTATAAAATGAAAGCTACCTTTTGAACTCGTTGATAACTTCAATCCATTCAAAAGGCATAAAGGCAGCAGCATGGTTTCAACTGGGTTCAAACTACCCTTTCGAAAGCATTGATTTAAAAACAAGACGACCCCTTTGAAAGCTACCCTTTAAACAAAAAGGCAGCAACCCCTTCGAAAGCTACAGTGAAGCAATTTAACCCTTTCGAAAGCATTCTTTTAAAAGTAAGGCAATCGGTATTTCTTCAGAAAGAAAAACGAAGGATTCCCCCCTTTCGAAAGCTTGGTTTCGACTCTATACCTACCGCCTTTCTCCAATCCATTACGTACCAGAGCCTTGATACCTTGTGTATTGGTTTCGACTTGGATGAGGTGGAAGTATGAGGTCGAAAGGTAGCTACTGGAAGTGGTGAAACATTGACCTATGTAAAACTATTTTTATTGCTTTTTAAGTAATACTTCTCAACTAACTTGTCTATTTGTATAAATATGATTAGTTTCCATAAACTTTATCAAAATCTTTTGTAAAAGACAACCGAATTTATTCAAAAATCAATTAAAGATAATTAATAAAGTAACCCTTCCCTTTCATAAGACAATTAAGATATTTAAGTCTTCCATCTTAAAATATTTTAGTTTACATAGTAAATAACTTAAGAAAACCCCCAAAAATAAATTCACTTTTCATATGTTATCTAACATTTATAAATTTCGAACCCACATTCCTTTATATAATAACCGAAATTATTTCTAAACCCAATTATTCATTTCTTCCTTCAAAAATTTATAATAAATTATCCATAGCTTGGATAATTACAAAAAATTAAACCCATCTTCAAAATAGTGTTTTACATAACATATTAAATTCTCGTGGCATTTGAAACTCAATATAAACTATTTTTGCCTTAAAATCGAAACAAACATTTATTAAACATACTTATTTGAATCAAACATATCATGTAATCCAAGCATATCATCATTAAAATCAAATAATGGATTTAAACTTAAACCCGAAATCAAATGCTTTTTAAAAAAGAAAAATGAGATGGTTTTGACTATTATTCAACTTGATTTGGATAAGGACTTGAGATTCGATCTTGTTTAATTCTCCTTGCTTGATTCCTTAACTTTTAATTGAATTTCCTACTCTTTTCAAGTAGGTAATGGCTGGCTTGCTCTTTGGTTTACGTTTTAGAATTTTGAATTATGAACTTATAGAGTGGAAACTGGGAATAAAGGTTTAGGGGTTCTGGGTTTATGGGTGCAGCTATTACCCATAATGCCCTTGCCCCATTTCCTTATTAGTTACTTTATGAAAACATTTCTACAACCCATTCTTTTTAATTAAGCACGACCTTATTAAATTTTCAAATCTTAATCTCCTTATCTCTCTAATTTTTAAATATTTTACTTAATATATCTAATTAAATCTCTTGAGTAATGTTATTAAAATTAGGAGTGTTACATTCCTCTCTAAATATAGACCCTATAGCAACCAAGAGAGGAATCTTAGCTTTTCTCCTTCTTCAGCATCTATCTCCCTTTATATTAGTCACCAGAACATGCATTATTGGCGGTCTAAGCTTAAAAACTTGACAACCCTTCGTACTTGTGACTTCTAAATTTCTTTAATTCCCCCAAGCTCTCTCCTCGATCAATAATCAATAAATATAACAATGGACATGGACCAAAGATTGTCGAACCACTATAAAAATCTTGGTGTTCTTACTGTTTTTCTTATATTTTTTGCTAGATCTCATTCATTTCAATTGGCATTGGGTGTTATGCCGCTTTTGGCATCAACACCAACCCTTCTCGTATTCTAGTCGGCCCACAACATACAATCCAAAGCTAAAGACAGGCCGACCAGACTTCCCCAATCGATCGGCCTGTCCTAATCCAAGCCCATACAAGAAAGCCAACCAATGTTAAAGAACAACACAAGTAGATCCGGCACGATCCATACTGACTATCACTGCAAAGCCCAGCCCAATCAAGGTCGGCCAGCTTTTCTAGTTGCCTCCTAATCCATTCTAACCCAGCTCTCCTAAGCTTGATCCAACTCATGCCGACCCAAACTCAAGTTGGTCCTAAACTAGCCCATCCACTCAATAGCACATTAGGTTAGCAACCGGCCATATCACCCCGAAACAGCTTCCATGGCCAAATCATTAGTCGAGAACAGAACTAAGCATACCCCAACCCGATCTAGGCTGGCTCAGTCTAGATACGACTGACTCTCTAATGTCATCCCATATCTAGTCTAACTTCAAGTCAGCCCATCCACTTAGAATCACTTCTATTGCTAGTTAACTCGATTCGAATCAGCCTCACAACCAACATATTCAATAAGACCAACTCAAGCATGACCCATCCTTGGTCAGGATTCATCGCAACCGCCTTCTATTTGTCCAAAGCAGCCTGTCCCATCATCTCACAACCGACCTGGCATTATCCCACAACTTGGTCCTTAGCAACCTTTAGCTCCTTTATATCTTCGGCAACCAACCAGCCAAGTTAGCTTGCCTTGCCATATAGGCATGCAATCATAAATGACAGTCATTCATCTAATTATTTTGGTTATTGTAGCAAAGCAGCCAAAAGCATACCTACTCCCATAACAAGCCATCAGCATTTAATGCGCATCAAATACAAAGTCTGCACCTAGTATAGAGGGATAATTGGCATGCTTTTCAGCCACACGTTCCTTTCTTCCTTTGCAACTGTCTCATATTAACCCATGCAACTAGATCAACGACCAGGCGTGCTTCCCGCCTACTGTTTTGTGCAATCTCAGCCATTCATTATCCATCTCAACTACTATAAATACTCTATGAATTGCTACTTTAAAAGGGCTAATTTCAAGTTGAAAAATGTTAGAATTATAGTTATGATCTACTATTCAGAGCTCCTCACACAGCAAATCAAAGCCTTAAGCTCTTAATATTAACTAATTGTTTAGTCTTAAGCGCTTTATTTCTTATTATTCTCTTATAATCCCTAGTAATTGTATGAGAGAAATATAGTAAAAGATCTTCATGGTGGAAATATGCAAGCTTGCTTAACCACTATATATTTGGTGTCATTTACTTCAATTTGCTTTTTTTTTTCTCATTTCCATTTTCAAGCCTAGGAATTAGCAAGTAATCGTTGCTTTTCATAATGCGTTTGTCTAATTCCAGGGTTGGATAATTTATTAGTCGACAACTTCACTTTATATAGACTCTAATATGAATTAATAATGAAACTATTTTAAAAATCTCATAAAAGAATAAATGTTATTTGGGTAATATTAATATAATATAAACATAAAATGCCAACAAAATTCATCCAATAAAACATTAAATATGATTTAATGTTAACCACATTATTCATTATAACACTATAAAAGATCAAGTGCATAATGATTTAATTTTTTTTTTTTTGTAATTCGCTAATTTCACCCCGTTGTCCGATGCAACTGATCCAGCACATCATTTATACGAGAATATGATGCTTCTTCCACTTGTCTTATTGTATAACTATAAATAACAAAATTATTGATAAGAGTAAGGATACAAAGGTATATCAAATTTAAACATATAAGCTAAATTTAGTATTCACTTGACGGTTCATTGAGAATGACTTGTGGAATATTACAAGCTAGATATACAAAATTGTGATCCAAATTTGTGAATAGATTAAACCATACTCCAACAAATCCGCTACATCTATTTAATAAATTAGTAAAGTCATCATCACCATGAGTTGTCATATAAGAAGAAAGTGCTTAATTCCAACTAAAAATGTGGAATGTGTTACATGTATCGACCTTACAATTGATACCATGGAATGTTGTGTCCCTACAACTTTAGTAAGTTTTACTCCTATAACATAAATTTCTATCACTTTAATTCCAATTATAAAAGCAAAATTAGCATCATCCTCCATATCAAAAGTGGACGAACCATAATCTCTGACTCATTTCATTGCTAGGTTTAAATCATTCTCAAGGGGACTAATTTTTATCACTTTGAAAGTGCATTGTTTAAGCTCTCTAAAACTATGATATTTTTCTTACTTTCGATCTTTCTGGTTTTCCAACTATATATAGGTTTATAATCTTCGTCAACTGATAATTCTCCATCAAAATAACATACATATAGAATTTTTACTTGCAAAAACAATAACTTACATAAAACTAAGTTTAACAAATTTACCTACTCTAAGACTCTATTTGTTTTTCTTAAGAAGTTCTTAACGAAAGTTCTGAAATATTAATGAGGACTTCCGTTATTGTTTATATTTTAGAACTTTTCTAATTTAATCTACTTATTCAAAAATAAATGTTCAACATTTTCTTATTGTTGATTATTAGTTATGAAAGATAAATAATAACTTTTCCGTTTATATCCTCATTAATATTTACAATTGTAATAAATTCAGATTTCAAACTTAAATTTGAAGATTTCAATATACCATAAATTTCAATCTATAAAGTCCAAAGTCTTAAAAATCCAAAGTTCTGAAATTTTCAAGTTTGAGAATCAAGTGTTTTAAATTTTAGTTTTAGAATTTAACAATATAGAAATTATTTCTCCCAAAATATAAAAGTGAGAAAATTTGAGATTAATTATTGAACTAAAAGTTCCAAAAAAATTAAAATTAAATTAAAAAACAATTTTCTGAAAATTAAAAATTTGAACATTAGAAATTCCATAATTAATAATTTCGAAAATTTAATCTTCCAAAAGAAATATCGTCTAACTTTTCTAGTATTCAAAATTTTCTTAATTCATACTATTTTTAATTTAAAACATTAATTTTACCACTCTCATTCTATTTAAAAAATCGATTTATTTTTAAAATTTTCAATTTTTATTTTTAAATACTCCCTTTTATAGTTATTATTGAAAGATCAGTTAATAAAGAGGGATGTTTTTGTCAAAATATAAGTATTTCTTTATTCTAATCAGAAGTTTTATAATTCAAACAAAAGTAAGTAATTATTAAACATTTAGCAATCAACATTTAGAATCCAGAATTCGATAATCAATATCTACAATTCAGAATTTCAACAAACACAGCCTAAATCAACAAAATATTATTTTGGAACGAATCATAAATTCAAAGTTTGTATTCAATACCAAGATTTGAGAAGAAAATGCCGAGTCTTTAGAAAATCTACAGGTAAACTACTTTTTTTCAACGGAATCTTTGACTATGAAAAAGACTTATGAATATCAGAAGATTTTAAAGTAGAAGAAAATTTGTTGCATTAAAGTGAAAAGATGGAAGAAATGAGTTCGTGAATCAAATGGTTGTTTTTTAAGGCCATTTCCTACTTGCGCAACTTTTACTCAACTAGGAAACACACGTACACATGCAAATATGTATATATATTAAAGTTCTATAGTTTGCACAATTTAAAATTGTGCTAACCAGAGAAATATATTTTGTGCAAGCACATTTCAATGATTTTGGAAAAAGTAGGTCTATTCTTGTACTTAGTTTTGAAGGAAGCTATTTCAATATATTTTCTTGAGAAAACCTAAATAAAAAATTTGTTCAAGTTGTTCTTGTAACAAAATCTTATTGACATAGCAGTCGTGGAAAAATCGTGGCAAAACTTTACCTCAATGCCTATTTTTATTAACGGCAAGCTAAATCTATATAAATTTAATAGAAAATTATGCTTGCCTACGAATGGACAGTGTTTTTGTTCAATTAAATTAACTTAATTGTCCTTTTTTAAATTTATCCTAATTTTCTTTTACATCATTAACGTTCAATTGAAAATCATTAATTAAGCGATGGAGAATTAAAACTCACTTCCGAATGAAATTGGAAATAGAAAAGTGACACGATTGATTCATATTCAAGAAAGCATTTAACGTTGTAATTTTAAATCCTAATTTTTACTGCTATTAAAAAACGCACGATAAATTAGGTTAAGAAATTACCTTTCCACCACCATCTCAGCAAAGTGTATATCTGATTGTGAAGATCAGGATGAATTTTTTATTCTCGATATATTTTTTGTCCAAAAACTAAGGATAAAGAGATAATAAATGAAAGTGTACAAGGATTTGATGTTTTAACTAAGGGTAAAAGTGGTAAAATTATATATTTTACTAATACGATGTGCCCCACTCGTAGCAATTTAATTTTGTATGAAGTGCTTATAAAATTTAGTCTCTCTGTGAGTAATTTAAGAGTACTTTTAGAATATCATAAAACTGGTTTTCTTGATAAAAATTACTTGTAATTTCTTCATATGTGTGAATGAATAAAACATGCTTTTAAAGAACTCCATCTTAACCATCTTGTATCATAAACTGACATAAAATCCGTGTACTCAACCACCAAATGAGTTTCACATTAACAAATTCATATATTATATATTTAATTCATGCTTTGACACATGTTAACTGATATTTTAAGAACTAGGTCCTGAGAATAATATTTTTAGGTCCACATCGAAATAAATAGGTCAATTTGTGATAATAATGAGGTTTTAATGCTTGTACCGTTAGTTTGATAGTTCATCTTTATCCACTCGGTAATATTTCATATAAAAAATTGTTTGCAGCATCTAACTTTCCATTCAAACCGATTTATGTTGATTATGTATGAGATTTTTTTTACTAAGTATTCATATACCTACTCAATATTTTACTGGCTGGTTCATGTACCTTACCAACCACACAGTGGGAAGTTTCCCTTCCGACATTTTTTTCCATTCGTGCATTCATCAATAAAATAAACATGCTCAATGATTAACACTGCATTGTTCATATAAGTATATACATAACAAGCAAATCTCTTATATATTCCAATCAATATTCCCAACATGAAGTTCTTGTCTAAATATATCTCTGGCTGCTATTCAGTCTCTAATAAAATATCTAGAGTCCCCGAAGATGATGAAATCATCAAACGTCCTTCAAAAATCATACAAGTTTCATGCAGAAAAGTCAAAGCTCTAGTAGATAATTCCTCAAACGTCATTGGAGAGGGAGGTTACAGTACAGTTCACCTCATTAGATTTCCAAACAAACTAGAAGCTGCTGTCAAAGTACATGAACCAAGCAAGCGCCTTCATTGCATGTTCAGAAAAGAACTCGATGTCTTTCTTCATGTCAACAACGGTCATTCAAATATAGTAAAACTTTTTGGCTACAGTGACGATGGAGAATCTTCTGGAGTTTTGGTCATGGAACACGTTCAGAATAGAACACTTCATCATATGCTACATGAACAGCGTAATACTACTACTCTTTCCTGGTCACAACGTGTGTCTATATCATATCAGATAGCAATGGCTTTGGAACATCTACACGAACACTGTGACCTTCCAATTATTCATGGAGATGTGAAGGCTTCTAATGTTCTTCTTGACCAAAATTTCAATCCAAAATTATGTGATTTTGGATCTGCAAGGTTGGGGTTCTCTGACATGGTTTCTCGTTCAATTAACCATAATAACGTGATGATGGGATCTCCAGGCTATACTGACCCTAGTTACATTCGTTCGGGGTTGGCATCAAAGAAAAGTGATGTGTATAGTTTTGGGGTGCTACTTTTAGAGCTTTTTACCGGGCTTGAAGCATTTTCGGCGAATAACTCACAGTTGTTGGCGACGAAGATGAGGTCTCGGTTGAAGTTGAACTCTCATAATATGGAAGGAATAGGACAAATGATTGATGTTAAGCTAGGCAGAAAATATAACGAGAAAGAAGCCAGAGTTATGATGAATATTGCAGAGAAATGCATTGGAGAAAAACCGACTCTAAGACCATCATTTGGTGAAGTAATGAAAATTATGAGGGATAATATGTCATCTTTAATTTGATTAGTTCATATAAGTACACCTTCAAACAGTGATTGTAAAGATTTTTGGGAACAATTCTTGCTTGTATGAAGTGTTTATAAATTGTAAACAACTGAGTTCTACTTAAAAAAATATTTCTAACGAGTTTATAGAATTTTAAAGTATGACTACGAGATCAGTCTTAGAATAGTTATGTATGCAAACTTCTGAATGCTAACTGGTTATGTAGCCTTAGGGGCTTTCATTTATCAGAACCAAAAAGGTGGTGGAACCGACTAAGTCTGCAATTAAATTTTTGATTATAGGAGGAAGCCTCATGCATTTGATCTTGTGCAAGATAAAATTCATAGTTAACTTTGTCACAAGATTTGTGCATGTCTACTTTTATACATCGTTGTTAGCCTTTTCTGCTGTTGGAATTTGTCATCATTTGTGCGTTGATAAGGATTTTACATATGTTACTGCAGCAAATCAAGGCAATCAAAGCATACCATATATACGAAAATGCACTCTAACAGCAAATATATGAAAATGCACTCTAACAGCGAATCAAGGCAAAATACATTTCATTCCAGCACACATGATTTTGGTAATGATTTTACATATCTTATTGCAGCATGAGATAGGTCTATATTCTTTTATTTTGCTATGCTTATTGACTTTTGGAATGGTAGTAATGTTTGGTGTGGCTGACATAGTAAAATGAAGTGGTGCATGGATTGAATGGTTTAAAGCCTCACATTGCAGATATTTGAAATAATCGTGATATATATATGAGATTGGTAGTACGCAATATTAAATTTTTTTTATGTTACAATGTGTTGCCAAGACTAAAATTTGTCTCAGCGACTTTTGAAATAATTGACACCGAGCCCAATCAGATTTCAGAAACTTATTTGGTGGCAAAAATTTCCCTGCAATATTAATGACATTTCCACCTTTGATATATGAGAATTAAAAGTTAAAGTTACCACTAACTAAATAGTAAATACATCCTAAAAATGATTTGTTGCTGCATGTTCTGTTTCTTCCTTGATTTGAAGCACAGCATCAGATTTGATAACACTTCATCACGTAATCAGAAAAATACTACTCCTTGAATGCCATGGCCAATAATACTCCTTCAACACATTTCTCTGGTAAAGTTTTTATACGACCATGATCAGAAAAATACCTTTTTTGTCCTGCGCTTTAACCTCTATAAGAACACAAGTTTAGTTCTTCACTCTAACACAAATAGGCTATGTTTCAAGCATATCTTTGACAAAGGAGCAATATGCTCCATGTTTGTTCATGAACAAGAATTTAATATCCACGAACCAAGGGACATCTTTCAAAACTCTATTGCAATCATCTTCCGATACGAAATTAACAAGACAGAATCCATTGTTTCTCGAGTAAACATATCATTGGTTTTCACTCTCTTTTCACATAGGCATTGAAGTGATCATAACAAGGCCATTTTCTAGCCACATACAAGTAATTTTTTTTTTCCACGTTGTTTGCATAAGCATGATCTTCATCATCTATCTTGGCAAAATATCCCTTCATTATGGGCTTTGGATTGAATAAATTTGATTTGATCATTTATGTTTGTTTTAATGCATAGTGGATCTATCTAAGATGTTGCACTCGGGTTATTCACTATTGCTTGAGCTTTCAGTGAGACGCAGTGGTTACTACTTGCAGGGAAACACTGATCTTCACAAAAAGTATTGTTCACAATACCTATGTAGGCGTATACAGTTAATTGCATCTTTTTGTAACCCAACCGATTAAAATATAGATACCTGACTCTGGGCTTAGTCCCACATTATCAAAAACGTGTTTAGTCATATGTGGAACTAAGTATAAAGATGGCGGTAAGGGGGAAGGTACAGATATGATCCTTCAGGCAGCAAACGGGAAGTGATGAATGGTAACAACTCACAAAAGCTGTGTGAGAAGGGTGTCCGCCTAAAGCCTGTTACGACACTGGGCCATCCTCACCTTTACCTCTCTGATCTCAAAATTTTAAATCTTCAATTTTAAACATTTTAATATTTTTCGGATTTTATTTCTCTTTATTGTATCAAGAAGTTTGCTGACCTTGTCGTGGAGGCACTTGAATAAATTGATGCTCGGGGTAACTTTATTTTGTCTTGAGGTGCAATCTTATTTATTCTTTATCTAGCAGCTATGCCAGTTGATTTTGACATATTCTTTTGTTTCATGGCAGTTATACAGTTTAGAGTTCTTGTTTTTAATATTTCAGCCAAAAGCAATGCCAGAAGATTTGTTCATGTTCTTAAATATTAGTAAAATTAAAGTACACAAAAATGAGGAAAACAAATCTGTAATCAAGGAAATTGTTTAGCAAGTTTTAAGTTTATTTGCAACTTTCTCTTTGAAGTAAATACACAAGCACAAGAATGTGATCGGATTAGAATATTGTTTTAGTTACTTTTCAACTCTTCACTCCCAATCTTTTATCTTCCTTAACAATACAATTTAAAAAGAAACATATAACTAGGTAATCCACAAAAAATCGAGTCAAAATTTATCCTTTAAATTGCGGTCCATGAATTCATTATTATTTTCGTAGTATTTTATCGATTTCACAGGAACAAGAGGCACACAAAAATATTATATCTTTGATACTGTCAAATTAGCTACTACCACTAGAATTTCAAGTGCTTACTGTAGAGGAAAATGAGAATAGAACCAACTACTTGAATGGTCAAATTCTCAAGCCACGATGATTAATTGCAATGGAGGAGGAAATAGTTGCAGTTTATTGTTATTTCTCAATTTTATATATGCAAGGTTAAAATCTAATGTACAAATCGCTGGATGGTGCTTCTATAACAACAACTTCTTGTGCTAAAATCAAATAAAAGTCCTCCAATTTCAAAAATGAATACTCCAAATTATACTTGATAGATGTAGTATAAGATGCGTAAGACATATTACTTATCTATATGATACTACGTGATGCTATTCAAATATTATTATGGTAAGACTTGAGATTTTCATTCACTAGGCATTATTGTTCTGATTCTCTCTTCATTAAAACCATATGCTAGGAGGAAACGATGCTGATGAAGAAAGTTAAGGCTACAATAAAGATCTGTGTAAGTTCTATTATTTATCCATGTTTTTGATATATTTGGTTGTATTCATGGATATTTTGCAATGTTGTATCTTTGAGACTATAGGAAAAAAAACCTTTTTATTAACCGCTGCTACTCATAAAATAAATAACAAAGCACAACATACATAAAGCAAATTGACTTAAAAGTTCTCCTGGTTTTGTGGCACAAACACAACACCATGTGACAATATTAAAGTACATGCCTAAAGACCGATTCAATAAACTTATTTAACACAAACAAAAACAAAGAAATTAAACAACACATTTGTTTCTAGTTTGAGTTTATTTAAAACTCCAACAGCCCCTCTTAAACTCAAACTTTCAAAGCTACAGACTCCCATCTTATTCTTCAAAGTATAGAAAGCTTCAGCTGGCAATGGCTTGGTGAGAATATCAGCAACTTGCTCCTCGAACTGACAAAACTCCATTTGGATTTCAAATTGTTTAACCAACTCATGGATATAATGAAACTTGATGTCAATGTGCTTGCTTCTGCCATAAAACATCCGATTTTTTTGTGAGAGCAATGGCAGACCAATTGTCACATAAAATCGGTGTTGGAGAAGCATGCGACTGCCACAACTCATGAAGTAATCTTCACAACCAAACAGCTTGGGATGCACAAGATGCAGCTGCAATGCACTCTGCCTCAGCAGTGGAAAGAGCAACCACCTGTTGCTTCTTTGAGGACCAAGATATGGCTCCAAAAACAATGTTAAACATACAACCAGTAGTGCTTTTCCTGTCTTTGACATCTCCTACCCAATCACTGTCTGTATAGCCTTCAAAAGTGCAAAGTCATATTTGCAGAATAGAGGATACCATGATTCCGAGTATCCTTAACATAGCAGAGAATGTGTTTCGCTGCTCGCAAATGAACCTGACTGGGTCTCTCCATAAAGCGACTAATGAGACCAACACTGTAGAAAATATCTGGTCTGGTAGTTGTTAAGTATCGAAGACTTCCTACCAAACGACGATAATAGTTAGCACTTACAAGTTCACCACTTTCATCATTTTGCAAGTGCAGTTTTGCTTCAGTAAGAATCTTGATAGGATGACATGAGTCCATGTTGAACCGTTTTAGGATATCTGCAGCATACTTGTGTTGCGAAATAAAAATGCCCGTTTCAGTTTGTGCAACTTCAATACCAAGAAAATATGATATAACCCATATCTATCATCTCAAAGTTGCAAGTCATAGATTCCCAAAACTCGCCAAACATGCTGATATTATATCCTGTAAATATCAGATCATCTACGTATACACAAACAATCAACATATCTCCAGTCGATTTAGATTTGACATATAAAGTAGGGCTCGTAAGAACATTTAAGAAAATCATTTGCAGAAAGACAAGTGTCAAGACGAGAGTACCATGCCCTCGGTGTCTGCTTCAGCCCGTATAAGGCTTTCTTAAGCTTGAATACGTTATGCTCCTGACCTGGCTTCACATAACCTATAGGCTGATTCACATAGACCTCTTCTTTAAGAAAACAATTAAGAAATTCAGATTTGACATCCAACTGATGTATTTGCCACTCATTTTGGGCGGCCAGGGCAACCACCATGCGAACGGTGTCGAGTCGTGCTACAGGAGCAAAAACTTCATAGTAATCTATCCATGGCTTTTGCTTGTATCCTTTCACAACCAGTTGTGCTTTCAATCTATCCACATGACGATCAGGTTTGTATTTCATTTTGTAAACCCATTTGGCGACAATGGATTGCTTACCGTTGGGCAGCAAAGTTAGCTTCAAAGTATCATTTTTTTCAGTGGAATGAATTTCTTCATCCATAGCACAGACCCATCCATCTTGTCGGGCTGCTTCTTCAAAAATAAGTGGATCACAGTCTGCAAACAATGCAAAATTGACAAGTTCCTCATCAACAATAACTGCGGCATTAGTAACAATACAATCTTTTAAATGTGCAGGTATGTAACGATCCGTAAATTTTGGTAAATAAATTTGGTTAAATTTATGAGATTTTGTAATTAAATTTAGATAGAAATAAAAATCTTATAATGTATAAATGGAATAATATTGAAACAAATAAAATTTGTAAATGAATAATGAAATAATAACTATGATGAAGTGTAACAATGATTATTAAAGCTAAAATTGTTATAGATTGAATGAAACTATAATAAATGAAATAGTGTAAGCGTTATACCTAGATGTAAATTGAATATAAAAAATATAAAGTATGTATTGAATTAGTTAATGAAAGAACACATTGTTACATTAATTGAATTAAATTAAGGAAATTAAATTATAATAAATGGTCATTAATAAAACCAATGTTCTTGGAGTAATTATTTTTTTGAATTTGTTCCGGAGGAAAACCGACCGGAGCCGTAAAACCCTCCCTAGTGCGCCTACCCGTTCCGCGGGCACCCGAAGGCTGATCTTAGCATACGCACATGTTAAGCCCTTGTAAATGGGCAACCTGTGAATCAAACCTGCGACCTGCTTACCAGAAGGCAAGTGTCTCAACCACTAGGCCACATCTACGGACTGGAGTAATTATAATAGTTGTTTGAAATATGTATAAACTTTAATTGGAAATCAATTGGATTTAAAATGAAATTTGGTATTACATTTATGAGTTTAAATGTTTGTTTATTTTGTAGAGTAATAAATGATGTAATAAAAGAGTGAAATCTAGATAAATAAATTTAATTGCGACTTTAATTATAAATAATGGGTGAAATAATATGATAAATGGTAACATTGATATTGTAAAAAACCCTATTAATGTTAGAAAACAAAGGCAAACATTTAAGTTATAAATGTTACAATAAATAAAAATAAAATGACCATTGTATAAGAATTTGGCATATGAAAATAGTAACGGTTGTGTGTAAATATTGGAGTAAATATTATTCGCAACTATGATAATTTGTTGGAAATAATAAACCTTAGTGTATTGTAAGGTTACCTGTTTATTTCATTTATAATAAAATTTGAAATCAATTAGAGTAAAGGAACCTTAATGTTATATTAATAAGAATTAACGCAATAACTAAATTAGCGCACACCCTATTTATTGAAACAGATGGTAAAGTTAGGATTGACTGAAATTAGTAAATTGGGAAAGGAATTCAAAATTATGTTAACTGATGCAGAATACGTAATAAATTGTAAATTTATAAAATCAATGTCCGTTAAGTACTTATAATATTTATAGTTGATAATAAACGTTACTTTAGTGATTATTAATATAATAACGGAAGGCGTAAATGTAATAATGGAATAATTGAAATTGTAAATTTATGCGTAATGTAGTAATCGATATAATGGAAAGTATGAACCTAAGTAAATGAATTTATTTAAAATGTAAAATGCAATCAGCGTGAATATCGGTAGAAATGTAATAAAATGGAAATGAGGTAGTTAATACAAAAGAAAGATGGAAATTCGAACTTACTAATGTAATAAAGGGTAAAACAAAGGTTATCTTTGTTTATCGAATAATAATTGGTTAGATAAAAAGGATTGACTTAAATCAAGTTAATTTATTGGAATAAATTTTAATTAATTGAGTTCGTTGTGAATGAAATTCATTACTACGTTATTTGGAATTTAAGATGGAATGTGGAAATGTTTAATGGAATAGATTTTGAGTCCAATATAAATGCCATCTATTTGACAATGATGAATGAAATAATTACTGATTGACTTAATTAAATGGAATTCTTGGGAATTTTATTTATAAATTCAAAATTCAATAAAGTGGAGGTAAGATTGAAATTTGATAAATTATTTAACTTTAAATGGACATCTAAGTTTGTTAAATTAGTTTGAATAAATTGGAAATATAGAAATAATAGGAATGAATAGTGAATTCAAATGAAATATTTGAAAATTTAATTTATAATTGATGAATATAATAAATTTGGATTCACGATGAAATTTATGATTGAATCAACATTTAATTGACATCTAAATTTGTTTTAATTACTGGAATGGTTTAAGAAAACTAAACTGATAAGATTGTAAATTTTGGAAGTGAAATTGGAAAGGTGATTTAATAAATTAATTATTAACTTATTTAATTAACTGAAAAATAGCCATTTTGGCCACTGACTCGGATTTCGACGAAACCAGTTTTATCGGATCCGTAACGGTGAATTATTGTAGGATTTTAAGTTTTGTAACGATCGGGCTTGTCGTTTGGTCTTACGGACTTGAAACGCCTTGAAATCAATTAATTGAAATAAATTGAAATCAATTTGAAAAATATTGATTTTAGCATAATTTCTTCATACAATGCAATTTGAACTTGAAACCTTTTCCATTGCGTTTAAAATATTTTAAAATATCTATTTTGATATATGGGTTGACCCAATTTCGTTACGGAGTCGAAACAGGCTTTTTGGGCCACTTAGCGTTAGCGCGTATATTCAACCTTATCCATCCATTCTAATTTCTGACCTACCTATATAAAACCGGTTATAAACCCTAGCCTACCTCTATTCTCATTTGTCTGTACGTATATCTCAACTCTCTCCTCCTCAATGGAAGACAAACAAATTCTATATCCAAACACAAATAAAATTCAAATCCAAAAATTCGAACTCCTCAGAAAAAATTTGAAAAAAAATATATATCGAAGATTTCATCGTTACGAATCTATGCGTAGCTTCTGTTTTTGCAAATGTTGCTCGAATTAGTGGGAAATCGTGGTCAAAGTTCCAAATCACCAAACCCATGGTGACGATTTAGGCGTTTCTGATTTTGGCCTCAATCGATGAAATCAGTTTGTGGGTATTGGAGTGTTCGACGCGTGGAGTTAGTTGATGGTGGTCGAGGTTGTATCGTGGGTTGTGGCGCCTAGAATTGGCCAATTAGGGTTCTGCAAACCCTAACCGTGGGTGGCGGCGGCTTGCATCGGAGAAGGCCGGAGGTAGGTGGCGGGTAGTGGGAGGCTAGGCGTGAAGTTTGGGGATGGTGCCGTGGCTTGTAGGCGCGCGTAGAAGGCGCGGTCAGGGGTCAAAGAAGCGGTGACGTGAGGGTTTCCCTGAGCATGAACGAACGATGGCGCGTGGAAGATGAATAGCTGACGTGGATTGGTGGATAGTTGGTTTCTTCTTGTTTATTTATTTATCTTAATTTTTGATTTCAATCGTTCTAACGTACGTACCTTTCACATACGAGGTCGAAATAACGCGCGATTTTCTCCGTTAGGTTTGTATTGGGATTTCGAACATTTTGGCGCTGGTTTGGATGAATTTGGGGACTGTGAAATTTTTGGATTTAAATTCAATTTAAATTCAAAAGGTGAGTATTTTAACCCACTCACAACTTCTAAGATTTCTTGTGTTTGTTAAATTGATATATAATGTAAATTTGAAATTTATTTATGGTTGTTTGGCATATTTTAATCATCATCCCAGTAAAATTAAATTATTTAATTTAACTGTTACTTAATTATTCATCGCATATTAACTGCCAGTTAAATTGTTATTTATTTCTTGCATATTAACTACTAGTTAAATTGTTATTTATTTTATGCATATAAACTGCCAGTTAAATAGTTATAATTTATTTTCGAATATAAACTGATAGTTGATACCTGTTATTTATCACTTGTTATGTATTGATGTATTGTTTGAATTTGGATGATAATTATGATAAATGGTTAATGGTGATAGTGGATGAATGGATGTTTTATTTATATCATCATAATCTGCAAGTTATTATGCATTTATTTTGATTCGGGATTGCGGTTTGAAATGATATACAACCGTATTTTTTATTTTTAAATTGCGGACTGAAATGTTAAATATCCGTATCACTTGACCATATGATAGGAAATTTTATACAAGCACCGCGGTATATATATATATAATAATAATTTTTGAAATAATTTTTCTATGGTTTTGTAAAGAAATATGTATATGGTTTTATAAGATATAGATTTCGGATATTTGATAAAGGTTATTTTATATATAGTTAAATTCTTGGTTTTAAGCTATGTATAAAATTGTTTAAAGTATGAAGTAAGTTTAATAATAAAGTTGATTTTATTAAAATATATTATGGATAACTATTTAATTAAATTATTTCTAATATAGAGTTTATATTGATTTTTATAAATCAAAGTTGATAACATAGTTTTGAAATGGATTTGAGATTTTATTTAATTAAGATCTTATTGAAATCTAGATTTAAAAAGAATATGGTGTTATAACTAAATTCGAATTTAAGATGATTTAAGTGAATAAATTTAGTCTAAATAAATTGAGGAATATTCAATTATTGAATTTGAAAATTTTATATAAAGGATACTGGATTTATTAAGTATTTCAAAACTAAATAATAGTAAAGTGAATTTGGCATATATATATATATATATATATATGAAATAAAAAATTCAGTTTTGAAATAGTGGAATATTTAAAACTTTGAAATATATGGAAATTTAAATGGTTTATTTGGGAATTCAAATCTGTATCTAGAATTGATTTGAGAAATTAAAAAAGCTAATGTACTTTATAAAGTAATTTATTATTAAACCATTTAAGTATTGAAAATTATGTTTCGAAGCTATGGGTTTAAGGTACATATGTTTGGAAGTACTATGATTTTAGAAAAAAGGAATACATTTGAAATAAAAAAAATGATATCATATTGATTTGGGTTTTAAAATAGAAATGATATCGTAATTATATGGTTTTAAAAGGGATATTATATTCTGGTTTTAAAGTATAAATTATTTTGAAATAACCGCGGTGTTATAATAACGTTTGGTTGTTGAAGAGACTGGGATCAGAAGTTGTCATACTCTCTGCCAACTCCGAAAACCACTTTAACAACCGTGTACGCGGTGGAGATTCCAGAATGAAGTATGATGGTGGCGGCGTTTCCTCTGAGGTATATACGTTGACCCAACTCCAGTGAGTTGGCATAAGGTGGCTAAAATAGGAGCGATTCTCGAGCCAATGAGGTCATTCCTTTGATCGGAAGCATTCCTTCGACATTATACTTTGACTTTTGGATCGATTCGGTGGCCACTTTTGATTTTTTTATTTTGGGGATGTTGTCCAGGTGGACGGTAGTAGCTGTTACGCGTTACCACCAGCTCGGATGCGTAATTGGTATATCTACCCTGGCATTGCCTGGTTGTTCCGTGTCACCTACCCTATAGCGCCTTGTACGAATTTGGTTTTCTCCCGTAGCCCGTGTGGTATCCTCTGGTGGCTTCCCGATCAGAGGGACTATGATATTGGATGGACTACTGGGACTATTACGTGTTAAGGGGAATATTGGGTCACTCCTTAACGCTATTTAAAAGTATATTTGTTTTACTATAGACACTATTGTAATAGCGAAATATTACTACATAGTAAATAGTTTAACGGATCCTTAAGAGATGTGAATCCCGAGCATCTTTTAAGTTACTGCACTCATATTTATTCCTGTTGATTTAACTCACATAAGATCTTTTAGTTCTGACTCGAGTGTTTTATTTTTCAATTCGCTCGGGTCGGTCCGAACGTTTCAGGATTTGAAGATTTTATTCTGGAGGACGAAGACGAAGATTTGTAGTACTATTATCTACTATATTATTCCACTACACCATTTAATTCCGCTGCAATAATTATTATTCTCTGGTATGTGTGCTCTGATATTTATTGTATAAAAAAAATCAAATGTTTTATAAAACAGTTTTATGAACTGTATATTGATTATTATATTTTATCGTTCCGCTGCAAGATTCTGTTTTGTTTTTTTCTTCTCTGCTTTTCTTATTTATCTCATAACAATCCGTCCTTCCGTATGGTTTGAATTGGCACGTGTGTCGATTTAAAGCGTGCGAAAATGCGGGACGTTACAAGGCATCACACGAGAACGAGTAGAGTGGCGTGTTTCAATAACAGGACTAGGTGAGTTTGCCTCTTGGAGTTGGACAGTAGGCTGCTTTTCTGAGTAATTAAGTATAGGGATTTCCACGTGCTGCTGGCTATTGCTCACCCAATCCCAAGCCTCGTCTTCTTGAAACTGAACGTCTCAACTCACTACTACTTCTTGCGTTGTGGGATTGAGCAACTTGTATCCTTTAATACGATCACTGTAACCAATAAAGATACATTTATCGCCTTTAACATCAAACCGTTTTCGCTTCTCAGCAGGCACTTGAGCATATGCTACACATCCAAAGACTCATAGTGATTCAACATCTGGTTTAGTTCTACTCCAAGCTTCCTCGGGGATCATATCAGGAACACTTTTAGTTGAACACCTATTGAGGAGATATACGGCGCATGAAACAGCTTCAGTCCAAAATTCTTTCGACAATGATTTACCTTGCAACATGCTACATGCCATTTCAACAATAGTGCAGTTCTTCCTCTTAGCGATGCCAATTTGTTGCGGAGAATAACTTGCAGTGAGCTAATGCTTGATTCCATGAGTTAATTTTTATGAAATAGGTAATTATTTTTGTTATTATGTTTCATCTCTTCCGCTGTGAGATTAGATAGATGGCTATGCATATTGTTCATTGTATCAATTTAACAACAACATCCAGCTTTGAAATGGACCTAAGGTTCAGTGAGTTTTTATTAGGTCGAAAATTAAACATGTTCTAGAAAGGTTTTGTTTGTGTAAGGAGAGAAAGAGTTAGAATGTTAAAATATGTTTAGAATGACGTTGAATGAATGAGTAAAGGAAGGAGAAAAGTGCTCCACCTTTTCCTCGTCTTAAATATCTATTCAAAACATTGTTCATTATTGTTTTTCCCTTCCACTCTTGTTTATTATAGCTGAAAATTTCATTGCTACAACGCCATTAGATTCCCAAAAGAAAAACGAAATAAAATAAAATCAATACAAGGTGGATCGTAACGAAATTCAAATGATGATTCAGTTAAATTTAGGAGTTATTCAACCATTTAAGATGAGAATCTTAGGCTACTTTATAGGGTAATTATCGAGTCTCCTTTTGATTATATATTACATCATGTTAGTATACATAGATCGCATATCTTATACAACAAATTTATATAGCCTATGTTGTCTGTTCTATTATTTGTTATTTTTTTGGAAATTAATCTTTAATAATAAAAGAATATGTGTGTGTATTGATAACACTATTATACTAAAATTAATTCAAGAAAAAATTGAGTTTAAAACTATTTTCAGTAGTGAAAACAATTTTATAACATATTTACAATAAAAGTAAACTACGTACATTGATTACTTGAAGTTATTTTATAAAATTGAATATAAGTTATATACATACGCATACACACATACACATATCTTTCAATTACATATTTATAAAAGGACTTTTTGTTTAAAATCATAGATCTAATTTGAATTCTTTCAAATTCAAAGCTAGATTTCAAATTGTTAATTTCAAATTTCAAAAAATACAAAATTAGTCAAAATTTATTTTGAGATGTACATATGCATGTATAATTATTATTTTATATAATTTCATAATAAAACCAGGGAGAACAAAGACGCATATAAATGGTAAATGTTTTCGTTGCAGTGTAGATCTCAGCATCTACAAACATATGCATTAACTATGTATACGGTTTATATTGCACTTGCACTACACTCACATGAGTATATCTAACGTAGATCTCAACATCTACAAACATACGCATTAACCATGTATACGGTCTATGTTGCCACTATAAGGAAAACAGTAATTTTCGACGGCTGAAAACCGTCGACGGCCGTCGACGGCCGTCGCAAAATAAGGCGTCGGGGAGCAGTGTTTCCGACGGCTACCGACACAGGGTGCCGGATCTTTTTCCGACGGCCTCCGACGGTTTTCGACGGATTCCGACAATTGTCGGAATCCGTCGAAAACCGTCGAAAAAAATGTCCTACAGGCTGTCGGGAGCCGTCAGAAAATGCCTACCTGGAAGCTGTCGTCGGAAATCTGCTATATTTTTTTTATTCCTGCTGCAATATTGCCTTCCATCCACATTTCTCATCCAAACACTATTACATCAATACTGCACAATCCAGTATACAATATTCAAACCAAATATCAGAATCCAAACTACACAAAATTCACCAAACACACAAATGCATCAAATTACATCAAAAAAATACATAATATGCATAACCATTCTAACATTCACAACAACCCCAACAACAAGTGTTCTACCATGTCATACATACACAACATAACACAAAAATCATCAACATCCACATCATAATACAACCACATAACCAAGTGTATCAAACATAATCATACAAAAATCAACAACTACCTCCAATGTCTACCAAATCATATAAAACTAAAAAAAAAAACCTAAAAAAGCAAGCAAGCAATCAATCTCCTCCAGATCCAGAACCAGTCGAAGAAGGGAAGCAGCCGCCAAACTGCTGCATGTACTCTAGCAACTGTGCGGTCTGCATGGCCTGTTGGCGGTTCTGCTGCTCCAGCTGGGACACTCTAGCCCGCAAATCTTCTATATCTGCTAGTTCGCTCTGAGCTCTATTCCACCGACCTCGTCTCTGACTACTGGCCTGCAATAAATATTTAATTTAGTTGTGTGATCTCTGTAAGTGTATGTGCATATCTCTGTAAGCTAGTAAGTAACATAACGTTCATATCTTCTGCCTTCTTGTGCTTTACTGGTGTGATAAAGTCATTTGGTTGGTTTCAATTCAAATTCAATATGGAAAAATTTTCAAGATTCAAATATTTTTAAATAATGGAAAAATGAATAAAATTCAAGTTTACTATTTTGAAAAAGTCAAAATAGCATATTTGAAGTATTTTAAGATAAAATTATATATTCCAATATAGAATTATGACTTAAATATCAAATTAGCAGTAAAACAAATTATTTACCACTTAATTGCCAAATCTGTATCGTCTTCCCTGCTCTGCTGGATCCATAACGGACTAAAAAATAGCATCCTCCTCATCAGTCGTCAGCTGACCTCGACCCGTGTCAGCAAGGAGTTTCTGACGCAGCTCCATAAACTTTTCCTACATTAACAAATTAATAATATCATATCTTATTTCATTATCATTTAACAAGCAGAACAATTACTAATACTGCATAAAATGAAATATGCTTACATTGCTCTTGCTGGATTTATTGTCGGGCCATGCATACGAAACAGTCCCGTCCGGATTTACATGCTCGACAGCATGCGTACGAGTGAACACGTCCATATAGCCCACGGGACCATGCGCCTCAGCTTCCTGAAGTTGATTTTTAAATACAATTATTATACATTTAAAATTATATAGCATAAACTATTTACAATTATCATTCAGTAAATTTAGATACTGTTGAAATGACTTCGACCCTCCGCGATGAGTGATGGGATTTTTATTTCTATTTGCAGAGTTTCTATCCGACTCTGCCTGTACATTCAAAATTTGATACATTATTTTTCGATCACGTCAAATTAATAATTCAAAAAAATTTAGTATACTTGCCTTCGCCTCGTCAGTTTTCCCAGTATCCCAACCATGCTTGTCATACGCTCTCCCCCATTCACCGTGGTTTCTTACCAGATTTTTTAATTTTCAGATATCGAGTCCCTATAGTTCTTATGCATCTTCTTCATCCAGTATCCCCCTGCCAACAACATATCGTCTGTCTGGATGTCCATCTCAGCCTGTGTTTCACGATAAAAAGCAAAAAAAGATTAAACTGTAAACGTAAACAGTAGAAAAACGACAAAAACGAATTAAAAATGAAAAACCAAAAATTATGCATAGTAGGACATCCTGCCATATACACTCTATGATGTGAGGAGGGATGTTATCCCACTTCGGCCAGTAAGCACTCATTCTACTGCGATAAGAAGCTCTAGAGACATTCACCACAACCTTCGAGGGAAGTAGGTCGAACCCCCTGTTTTTAAATACGATACAGATAAGTATGTACGTATATCATAAAAAAAATAAGATTTTGAATAAAGTTTAATTCTTACCCTTCTGCTCTAGGGACTAACGAAACTACTGGACGCTGTGACTCTTGCGATGGGCCACTGCCATCGCCTCCCGATGATCGAGAAGAGCTCCTACCTCTATATGACATTATGATAAACATGTGACATATATACACATCGTTATATAAGAGAATAATAACATTATAATACAATATATTTCATATGTAAATGACATCAATGGTATAAATTGCTTAATTAATGACTGAAATGCAAATAGAAATGGAAGTGTGTTATACCTGATTCATAATGGGTGTGCTGTTCTGACGAAAAGCAGATTTCATTGCATTTTTAATAAAATTGCTAAATAAATGACAAATAGAAATGACATAAAACATGTAAACAATAGTAAACAGATTTGGTTTCATAGTCACATCACTTTCATAATACATCAAGAATTCAACATAGTTACATCAATTGCAAAAAAATCAGATTCAGATTTATATCAGTCATCATCGTCTTCTGATTCAGATTCGGTCTCGTTTTCTACGATATTTTCCTCTGCACTGTCAAATGCTTCTACCAAAACATTTGATTCATCGATCAAAGGACCAAAATCTGTGTGATCGTCTGTAATTATTATTTCATTATTTTGCTCAAGATCTGCCTGATAAGCTTGTTCGCCCGGAATATTCTTCCCATCGAATGTGAATCTGGCCTTTGTTTTAAAAACTGCAGACCAGTCTGCTTTATCTCTTTTTAGAGATGGATAAGGAGCGTAATAAACTTGCAATGCTTGTTTGACTAGTAAAAAAGGATCATACTTGTGATAGTGCGATGTATGCTTTATTTCGATAAGATTATAATCCTTTTGCACATTAATTCTAGAACCTGGAACATTGCTAAACCAATTGCATCTAAATAGAAACACCTCCTCCGCGGGTCGTGAGAAATATGTCAGTTACAAAATTTGTGTTAGAATGCCATAAAAATCATTTAAGTGATTTTCTGGATCGTCACTACCTTTAACAAATACACCAGTATTATTTGTTAATTTTTCTACAACGTATTCTTTGGTGTCAAATTTATATCCATTGACGAAATATATTGATATGTCTTGACCACTCTTTTTGGTCCATCGCAAGATGTTTCAACCCTTCGTCAACAACACAATTTCTTGGCTCATAAATGTAATTTGAAAACCAACTGGAAAATTCTTTACTGAGATCTCCGTTCGGATGTTCACGTTCATAAATACTGTTTATATAAACAAATCATTACATTAGGTTATACACGCGCATGCATTATAGAAAAGAATAAAACACAAATTATTATTTCAGATTACCTAACAAACGGTGCAATCTCGCTACAATTTAGAAGAATATAAGTGTGTGCTGCATGAAGATCTCTATCGTCTAGCCATATTTCTACACATTTTCCAGAAGGACGACCATGTTGTCTAAAAATAGATAACACTGCTTGAGAGGACACTTGTTCGTCGCCTTCATCATTACGAGAAACACTTTCAAATGAAATATTCACGTGGTTACTGCAATAGTGGGAAAAAGAACGAAGCTTCTTCTTCGATGTAAGATTTACATATCGAATCTTCAACTCGTGCTTTTTGCCTCACTTTTTCTTCAGATGATTCAATTATCTATGCAAAATTAATTTATATTAACTTCATCTTTCAAATGCAATTAAATTACGTGATAACATATTACATACCTCTCAAATGGATACATCTGACATTATCTCGAAGTTGTGCTTCAGATGGGAGATGAGCATGTAAATGTTCCATTACATTAAAAAAACCAGGCGGAAATATTTTCTCTAATTTACAAGGAAATATAGGAATATCCATTTCAAGTTTACGTAAACGTTGCACTTTTAAAGCAGTCGAGCAAAACTCTTTGTAAAACAAACTAAGCTCCGTTACTACCTTCCAAACTTTTAACGGCAGTAGTTCTTTGAACATAACAGGAAATAAGTTTTCCATCATTATGTGACAGTCGTGACGTTTCATTCCGCTCAATCTATCATTTTTAAAGCCAACACATCTACGAAGATTTGATGATATTCCATCAGGAAATTTTAACCCTTACACCCATTTTAACACATCTTTAACTTAATTATTATCTAATTCGTAACATGCTTTGGGTTTTTTTACTGTCATTTAGTTTCATATGAAGCTCAGGACGTTTGCATAATTCTTCTATATCACGTCTTGATTTCAAATCATCCTTCGTCTTCTCTTTCACATTCAAAGTTGTGTTAAAAACATTATCAAATACATTTTTCTCATTGTGCATACATCTATATTATGACGAAGCAAAAGATGTTTCCAATACGGCAACTCCCAAAAAATAGTTTGTTTGCACCAGTTATGAACAACTGAATTGCCTTCAATTTCTGTTTGCTCTCCAGTTTCATATATCTTTGGATAGTCCCTAACAAGTTCATATATGTCTTCGCTTGATCATATCGTCGGTGGTTGTCTGGTTTCTACTTTATTAGCTAAAAAGTTTTTCTTGTCTCCTCTGAAGGGATGATTTACATGGAGAAAATATCGATGACAGTCAAACCATGAAATTTTCTTACCATGAGATAAAGAAAACGCTCGTGTTTCATCCATGCAATATGGACATACTAGATGACCGACAATACTCCATCCTGAAAGCATTGCATAGGCAGGAAAATCACTTATAGTCCACAACAAAGAAGCAAACATATGAAAAAAATTCTTCTTGGACACGTCCTATGTTTTTACTCCTTTGTTCCACGGTATTTTTAACTCCTGAATCAACGGTTGTAAATATACATCGATTCCTTATGTCGGATCATCGGGGCCAGGAACGACAACAGTAAGAAACATATATTGTGTTTTCATACACATCCATGGAGGTAAATTATTCGGTGTGACAACAATGAGGCAGGACGAATATTTAGAACCAAATTGAGAAAATGGAGAAAACCGTCCGTACATAATCCTAATCTAACATTCCGACTCTCCGCTGCAAAATTTGGATCTGCTTCCATGCTTCTCCATCGGCCGGATTTGTCAACGTACCCTCTTCCTCCGTTCTCACACTATGCCATCTCATATTAGATGCAGTTACACAAAATGCATATAATCTTTGAAGTCTTGGAATTTTGGGTAAGTAATGCATACACTTGTACGGAACTTTCTTCCCCTTCTTTTTTCTTGGTTTGTATCTCTCCTGGTTACAAATTTTATAATTTATAAGGTTTGCATCTTCTTTCCATAATAACATGCAGCCTTTTAAACATGTATCTATTTTTTGATAATGTAAACCAAAAACCGACATAAGTTTTTTAACTTCATAGTGATTTTCACACATCAGATTATCAGACGGCATATGACTTTTTGCAGCTTGTACAACAGCCGTAAACACAACTTCAGTGATGTTGTATTTTGACTTCATCGCAATGTATTATGCAATTACTGACAGCTGAGTGCCGCTTTTACAACCATCCCAAATAGGTTTCTTAGCAGAATCTAGTAAATCATAATTTTTTTTTGCTTCAATATTTGGTTCTTCAACATTTCCATCGTCGTCGTCAACTTCAACCATAGGAAACATTGATCGTGCTGTATCGTCGACCATATTTTCTATACAGGTCGTCATAACTATTTCGTTAACGACACTTTTAGACTCTACAGAAGTATTTGCTTCAACTTCTCCATGCCGATCCCAAACATAATACTCGGGTACGAAACCGTTTTGACACAAACGAACTTTCACAATATCTGGTAACAAATACTTCAAATGTCTACACCTACTACACGGACAACGAATTTTTGGATCATTTCCGTTATTACTTAAAGCGAATTCAACAAATATGTTTATACCAATATAAAAATCTTCTTTTATTGCGCCCCTCAGTCCTTTTCTTTGGTGCATCCATCTCCTCTGATCAACAAAATAATCAATCATTTTTCCTATTTGACAAAATGAGAAGTTCAAAATTTAATATTTATTTTCAAGAATGCAAATTCGAAAAAGATTATTTTCATGGTCATATAGTATTTGAATTTAAAGAACTACTTCATAAATTTAAAAATATTTTCAAATAGGGCTCATTTTATTTTTAAACGTATCGATATAAGAAATTATACAAATTTATTTTCCATGGTCAGACATCCTACTTCCCATTACAAGCACAGTAAGCATTTACATTTCGTATATTACTTCGTCTCTAACGATTCAACAAAATTTCGGCAACATTTCCCTTTTGTACCCTGCATTGTACACAATGCATATACGCAGGAAACAAAAAAGAAAAGTTATGCCGAAATTTTATGAACCATTTGAGACGAAGTAGTATAGAAAATGTAAATGCTTACTGTGTTCATAACTTGTCCAATACAGGGACAAATCCAACAAACATTGTACCAGATGAATATAAATGGTCGTTTTTTGAAAAAACGACTATTTATACAACGATCATGTACAACACTCGTCAGACGGGGCCAAAAACTCTCTACGGCACATTTGTCAATTGCATGTGCGCATTTTACGAAAAAATACAGTTGTACTAACTGATCACATTTACAAAAATATATTTTAATTTAACACATTTATTCGACTTATTACATCAACTTAAGGCTCGTTCGACGTATTTTTTTTGTTGCATAAGTCAATACGTGCACAATATAATATCCCTAGCTCGTACATTCATTTTATTTTATTCCAACTAACACAATACAATGATAGAAGCGCTACACACATATACAATCGTAGAATCAAGGCATACACAACGATTTACATATACACGAACAACCACAAATTGTACATGTTTTTCATAATTTCACGATAAAAGATGAAATAAGAATACCATGGAATGCTAGAAACTATTATAACACTATTGAAAAAATTTCAATCAACAATTAGCCCTAATTTATCAATTTATGCAAATCTGAAATTAGGTAAAAACTGAATTTTTGGCGAAAATAAGAGATTATACCTGAGTTAGAGAGCAATATACGTTGATTACGCAGCCGGTGAGGATCCGAAAGCTTGAATTGATAATTGGAAGCTTGGGGAAGAGATTTGGGGATTTTAGGTTAAAAAAGTTCGTATGCAGAATGAGGAAGAAGAAAACTCGGCTGAGCCCTGTAAATCGCGAATTTCCGACGGCTTTCGACGGCCGTCGACGGCCCATCGAAAGCCGTCGGAAGCCGTCGCTTGATGCTGTCGGAATAATTTTTTATTCTAGTAGTGTGCACCTGCATTACACACACATGAGTATATTTGAATATACTTATAAACTTACCAAACACAAACTTGGTCAAATCAAAAGTGCAATCCCTAATTAATTGCACATTCCTCACATTTATGACATAATAAATAGTATCGCATAAATAACAATTTGAACCATCATTTACCGAAGTAATAATACAAAACAAGTATCTATTACACATATATATGCATAAAAATATTTTTAATTAACATACTATATTTTATATAAATATCAAATTAATTAAAATAAACCAATTAATCAAACTCCCTTTAAGCAAATTAAATAAAATAAGATTGTATTAGGAACAAATTTTATATTGGATCTAAAATCAATTAGATTTCATAGGCCAATAAAGATTCAAAATGGAATAACTTTTGAAATTAGAACATTTAACTAGCTTCCAACTGACTAGATTCTTCACTATATCCTATTTCGCACACTTATCTGCTGATGCTTTCTCTTCTTTTTGCAGACCTATATGCCTATGTTGGCTTAGTTGGCATTTTCTTTCTCATTTCTTCGCACGGATGACATGTCAAAGAAGTTAAGCTTGTCTAATATTACCATCACAGAAGAGTTATCATAAGTTAGGAAAACACTTGAATGTATCTTATAGAAGACTTATAAATTTACTTTATTACAAATTTTTCACCTTCACATTAAATTAATCTTTTTTCTAAATCCTTCAGTATTACAGTAATTAAATATCTTTGTTTACTGTAAAAAAATTCCTAAGTTGTTTATATACATTTTCCCCAAAATACCATTTCATTAAGCTAATTGATTCCATGTATTATCTCAAGTTTTCCTCTTCCGAAGATCGTCGGCTTGTTCTTGAGGCCGAGCCTTCCTTTTTTGATGGTAGGCCCTTTATTATTGCTCCTTGGTCTCCTACTGCGGCAAGTGCTCGCGAACGGGTTCTCTCTATCCCCGTTTGGGTTTATTTTTCGCATATTCCGTATGCGCTTCACCCTCTGATTGGTTTGAATTGGCTTGCCTGTAATGTTGGTAAATTGAAATGCTTTGATACTAATACAGTAACACGTGATAAATTGATGTTCGCTAAGGCTCTTATTGAGATTTCTCCCTCTAAGCCTCTCCCTGCTTCTATTCCTGTTCAGCTTGTTGTCGGGCATGTAGCGGTCGTTCATGTTCATTATGGTTGGGTTCCTGATATTTGCACCACCTATCACTCTTTTGGTAATCTTGCTATATCCTGCCATCATTCTGTGGCATCCGCGGCGGCTCCAAAGATCCCTCTGCCTCGTCCTCCGATTCGAAAATGGCTGCCTAAGGTCTCACCTCTCAGTTTGCCCCATCTCTTTCTGGTCCTCTATCGGTTCTGGGTCCTCCCCCTGATTCTACTCCTGATCCTAGACCTGCCTCTCCTCCTCTTTCTGATGACCCTTGTGATGCCTCTGCAGTTGCTCTTGTTTCTGCTCCGTCGCTTTTGCCTATTGTCTAGGATGAGTCCGAGAGGTGTTGGGTTGGTCACAATTCCGATGTGAGATTTAACCCGGTGGCTGACTCCTACTTCAGATATGTTCCCGATGATCATTTGGATCTTAGATGTCTTTATTACAAAACGTGTGGTGATTCCTTAGTTCTTGATTTGGAAGGTTTGTATGCGAGTAAGAATTCTGCCATGTTTGCTGATACTACTTGGGATCGCTCTTTTATATACTCTTTTGATGCTATGGGTTACGATCCTTGTCTTGCTATCCGTTTCCGCCCCTTTGCTTGTCTTTGCGGTAAAGTTCCTATTGATTCTTCCCTGGTGTCTGTGGAAGATGATGATTCTTCCTCTTTGGAGGAAACTTAGTCTTGGGGATTTATTTAGTTACTATGACTTGTCTGTCACATACCTGTGCTGTATTTTCCAATTTTCTATGTAGTTAAGGTGCTTTTACCTTACTCATGTACTTCAATTTTATTACGTTCGTAATAAAAGTGGATGGTCTACTATAAAACCGGCTGGCCTTGCCAAAAAATAAAAATAAATACCATTTTAATACATTTCCATTTGAAACCATTTATAAAATAATTCTTAATCTCAAATCATTGCATTCCTACATTAAGTTGTCATAGACTTCCTCCTTAAAAAAATTGTGTCATCATAATTTCCACTTTAGGAATTCTGTCACAATTTCTATTTAGTTTGAATATGATTTAGAAGATGGAGAAAATATATGGGTGAATCAGTGCCAAGTTTTTCGAAGCCTACACAAATAAGCATCCTCCTTTTTGTTTGATTATATCTTCCAAACAATTTAAACCCTTTGAATTAAATTCAAACAAAATGCAATTTTCATCCAAAAAAATTCACGTCTAACGGTTAAATATTTAATATACTTCAAACGACAAAAATTAAAATTCTCCTCTTAAAGAATAATAAATTTGTTTTCAAATCAACATTTAAAAAATTACACATTTTTATTTTTTACAATTCCCAATATTATCTTCAGTCTATCTTAACACACGTATACTTTTAATTTACTACCATGAAACGTTATTTTTCCTTCATAATGAATTAAAATTTTCCCCTCTCCTTCCATATTACCAAAAAAAAATCCTTAATTACCACAAAATTTTTCCTCGAAGCTCTTTATATAAATTTTCCCTAAAATACCATTTCAATTTCAACAATAATTATACTATTTTTATTTATTAATTTTCGTTTGAAACCTTTATAAAATAATTCTTAATCATGTCATTCCTCCAATGGGTTCTCACAATTCTTGAACACGTTAAAGGACAATCTTGGGTCCTATGAATAATATTATTAGAACTGCATTAATATTCAGAGGACATTTCACGATAATACGGTACGTTTAATGCTTGTACTATTATCTAGCTGTAGCGTCTAATTATTCACCGAAACAGATTTATTTTGGTTTCATTGAATATTCATGTACCTACTTGATGTTTGACCGACTGACTACTATTGCAAACTACACACTAGGAAGTATCCTTGAATGAGATCCCAAAATTTTTAATCTTCAATTTCAAATGTTTAATATTTTTTAGGTTTTACTTGTCCTGGTTAGAAATTGATACCTGAATTCGGGAAGAAGCCATCAGAGAAGCATCGACGAGGAAGCACCGAAGCCCTAATCCTATGTCAAAGTCACGACTTGCAGGAAAAGGATGTTGGTGGTTCGGTGATTAAGGAAGGCCGAACCAGAAGTTTGGTCCGGTGGAGATGATTGACTTTTGTGAAGAAGTTCGTTCGGTGATGAGGAAGCTGTGATTTGTGGCTCAGTGTTGAGAGGGCTATGAAGGCCAAGCGAGTAATCTCGTTCGGTGAAGTCGGAGCAGCTGATCTCGTTCGGGGAAGAAGAAAGTTGTCTCGTCCAGTGGACTTCGTTCGGCAAAAGAGTAGTTTCGTTCGGTAGAAAAGCATCATTCGGTATTGTGAAAAGTGAAGATGAAGACCGAACTAAATTTTTCGTTCGGTGATTTTGTGATGCCGAACAAAAAAATCTCTTTCAGTATTTGGGCATGCAGGTCCATAATTTTGGTTCAGAAAACAAATGCCAAATGAGATGTGTTGTGAGCTAAGCTAGTCTAGATATGGAGTACTAATTGTCGAACCAAATCTTGCCGAACCAGATAGATGCGGAACCAGATGCCTGAGCTGCTATATAGCAACTATCCTTCCTCACTTGTTCACTTTATAAATAGTGGAGCTTCTGGACAATAATTGCAGTCATCCTAGAGAGCTGAAACTCTGCAGAATTTTGTTTGTATTGTAATTCTTCTTATGTATAGCCTACAAAAGTGAATCATTCTCGTAACTCTAATCTTTTAATGATTAATAAAATCTCCTCTCCTTAAGTGGACGTACACTGCCTTGTGGTAGTGTAACCACTATAAATACTGGTGCTATTTATTTTCCTGCATTGCATTGATCTGTGATTGTCTGTTCTAGTATTTATCTCTGTTTGTATCGTCTCATTACAATCACGATCCAGTTGTTTTCCACTGAGTTGGGTTTTTTATTCCACTGAGTTGTGGTAGTGTAACCCTTAGACCGAGTTGAGTTGGGTTGTTATAGATTAGCGTTTACTACTTTACAACTAGCTATAGGAGAGAATGTTATCTTAGATATTAGCGGTGAGACCACTGCTATGGGAATTTGGACCAAGCTAGAAAATCTCTACTTGAAGAAATCTCTGATAACCGTTTAATATTACTGAAGACATTTTTTACCATGCGGATGAGAGAGAGTACTTCAGTGAATGAACATCTTAGTTTTTTTGATGATCTCTTGATGAAGATGAAGACTATTGACTTGAAGATGGATGAGGAGCAAATGGCAATGATTCTCTATGTTCTCTTCGAAAGAGGTTTTGATAATAGTCTTATCTTCGCTAGAGACACATTAACGGTGTAAGATGTGAAGTCAGACCTTCTATATGAGGGCTTGAGAGATCAGATAAAAGAAATAAGCGATGGAAGTAGATGTGGAAGTAGTAGTCACGGCATGTTTGTTGAAAGAGGTAGAGAAGACAAGAAGAATTGAAACTCCGCAGAATTTTGTCTGTATTATAAATTCTTCTTATGTATAGCCTCCAAAAGTGAATTAGTCTTGTAACCCTAATCTTTTAATGATTAATAAATCTCCTCTCCCCAAGTGGACGACACCGCCTCACGGTAGTGGAACTACTATAAATACCGGTGTTATTTATTTTTCTACATTGCATTGATCTATGACTGTCTTTCTGATGTTTGTATCGTCTGACTACAATCATGATCTAGTTGTTTTTCGCTGCGTTGGGTTTTTTATTCTCTTAGACTGATCATCTGAAGGGATTTTCCTCAACAGTTTTTACCATGTCAAGAATTATGCTAACGTTGTCTTGGAGGCATTTGAACAAGTTGATGACTGTTGAAGAAAACTCACTGAAAAGAAAATTGACAATTGAAGATGAGGAGCCTGTTACAAGCAACAAAAGGTTTAAATGCCAATTAAGAGGATCTTCTCTAAAATATCATGGCTTTTAGAGAATTACCCTCTTATCACTTCTTATGAAAATATCTACCTCTTAACCAAAGACAATCTCAACTATTGGACCTCACAGAAGAAGCAACTAAAGAATGAGAGAAATCTTGGAGGATTATATTGTCAGTATCATCGTTTTAATGGGCACAACATGAATCAATGTCAAAGTTTGGAAGGGATGATAAATAATCTCCTAAGACAAGGAAGGGATGATAAATAATCTTTTCAAAGGAGTTCAACGTGCTATGCCTCTGAATTAATATTGTCGAAGGCATATAACTGGCGAAGCACCTATATACCAATATCGAAGAGGCCAAGTACAAACTACTTCACCTATTGTTGGAGAGTGTCAAAGTGGTCACAGCTTGCTCCATTGAAGCTAGACCATGCCTACATCGCACTGCACCAGCTCTTCAAAGGTGTTCATACACAACAACACCAAAGATTACCCTGCGAAGACTTTAAAAATGCTCAAAAAGTCATGCCTCACTTCGTTGATAATCACTCCACAATTTATCAACATACAAGCAACACTGTTTTTGATAAGCTCTCCGAAAGTATTGCGAATGGAAGGCATTAAGGGATTATAAGGCGATATTGTTCTCTGTCGAACACTACACTTACATGAACCAAATATCAAAGACATTACACAAGTCTGCATCAGCGATGTCGAACGTCATTGATATCCATGAAGGCCATCAAAGTCAACCTCGCTAAATGTATATTATCAAAGAGGCCAACACAACCAACACAGTCGAAGTCATGCATATTGAAGTTAAACTTGTCGGAGACCTAACAATGAGGAAGTTAATGCTCCACATTGATGAAGTGGACCCTGCCGCAGACAATAGAGGCAGAGTGGTTGCTATCTACCTCTATAAATATGACCTTAGGGGTACCATTTTGGAGTTGAATTTTTCTCTTGTCTCATTTCTTTCATTGTAAACCCTAAATCAATTTGGGGATTTTAGAGCATATTGTAATTCAAGAACATTGTACACATAAGATCTTGAATATTAAACAAGGACATAGCATAACATATGTGTAATTGATTTGAACTTGTGAATTGAATATACTTATGACCTCGCACATTGCATATTTTAATTGTTGCGACTTCGTGATTAGCATAGCATAATTGACTTCGACCTAATGACTTCGAACATAATCAAGTCTTGCATATACTACTTTAAACTGCCCATATGACTTCAACTATGACCATAACATCAAGAGATACTATGAAGGTTCTTATCGACTTAATGACTTCGTCAAGCCTCGACAAGGCTTCTTTTGAGCAACCCAATTTCCAAGCACTTTCAGTGTTAGCAAGTTTATTTTCTAACATTTTGACGCTAGAAGGAGGGCCCGAACCTCTGACTTCGTTGAAACCCTATGTGGAACCACTTCAACCTACATTAAACTATCCTAGCTTGCATATTAGGGTATAAGAACATTCCTATCCAGGCACATACTAATCCAAAAATAACCAACCTTAATCTTTAACACCATGCTGCTTAATCATGTTAAGAAGTTTGACCAAGTATCTTCTAAGCCTTGGATAATTAGGCCCACTTATCAAGTTGCTGATGATCCATGATTTCATGAAGAACAATTAGTGAGACCGAAGGTCTTGCAGATTATAAATGAAAAGAAGCAAGCTCCCCTTTATAATCTGGATAAGTGGAGCATAAATGCCTTTCATGTGGGCCCTATACCAATTTTTTCCTTGGGAAGAGATGCCCTAGGAAAAGGTAATTTGTTCCTAAAGATAAGGAGAACTATCCAATCTCAAGCTAAGGGGTCTATATTCGAGAAAGAGATAACAAATGACTTCGATATATTTGCTCAAAAATGTCATAGAGTCATGAATCATTCATTGGCCTCTAATTAACTTCAAAAGACATTAAAAAGAAAACTACTATGGAGGATGAGATATCAAGTAGCAAAAGAGCCAAGCAACAGTCAAGAAGGTTAGCATTCAAATCCCAACTTCCGAAAGATTGCACTTTTACCATTTCTCTTGAAAACATTTACTTCTTGACTAAGTATAAGCTTGATTATTAGCCTTTGCAAAAAAGAAGGCCCAAGTTCAAAAGAACTCTTGGAAGATTGTATATTCTCTATCACCTTACAAGTGGGCATGAAACCAATCGGTGCAAAAGCCTAGAAGGAGTGATCATCAATTTTCTAAGGCAAGGCAAGCTCAATGACTTTGTAAAAAGATGCGAATTTGTAAAAAGATATTAGACAAGTTCAATAATAAAAGAAGTTCTTCAAATAAGTAATTCTACATGGTTGAGGAGTAAAATTCTCCTAATACATTGGAAAGCCTAAATCACTACCAAGATGGTAGTAAGGGGCTAAAGCCTTTGTCTCCAACTAACATATGCCTAGACAAGGCGCCTTCTAGAGGGAGGATGGAGGATGCCTTTGGTCTCATTTGAAAGGGCTTGGCCAAAGCACAGACTAAGCCATCGGTCTCGCCTACGTGGCCTGACCAGAGCATAAGCCCTTAACACCATCATCAAAGGTCTGGTTAAGGCATCTCCTAATGGGAGGCTAGAGTAATCCTTTAGTCTCGTCTGAAAGGGTCTGTCCAAAATCTCTACAAGCCTTCAACCCCTGCTTACGTAGCTTGGTTGGAGCGCCTCCTAGAGGGAGGACAAAGTAAGCCTTTAGTTTCGTCATCAAAGGCCTCACTAAAGCATCGAATAAGCCTTCAGTGTCTACCATCAAAGGCCTCACTGAAGCGCCACTTAAAGGGAGGTCAGGTAAGTCGTTGGTCCTGCTTAAGATAGTTAACCAAACACATCAGACAACAAACCTAAACCTTCACCTAAGATGGTGATAAGGGGTTTGAGCTAAAGTAGTGCTCCCAAATCAATCAAAATTAGAGCCAACTAGTGCTCTTGAAATTATCGAAATTTGAGCTAAGGAAGTGCTCCTGAATCAATTGAAATCACAGCCATGTAGAGCTCTCAAGTCTAACAAAGTTTGAACCAAGTAGTACTCTCAACCAATTAGTCTTCTAGAGAAAGATCTGACGAAATCCTAGCCAAGTAGCACTTTAAATCTATTTAACCTCCAAAAAGAAAAAATCTTCAAATATTGCATTGCCAGTATAAATTTTCAATCTTCTGCTATTATCAGATATAGATTTCTAGTCTTCTATTATCCTATATATAGATTTCTATCTTCTCTTATTCCAAATGCGGATTTCTGACCTTCCCGATGGGGATCTCTGATATTCTATATTATTACCGGATTAAAATCATTTAAACGAGAATCTCTGTTATTAAACATCTGCGTTGAGTTTTAAAAGGCTCAATCAGCAGCAATCTCAATTTTACAAACAAGCAGAAAGTAAGCTCAAAAACTCAAATTGTGGAAAAGTGAATACTGAGCATCATGCAATCTCAATTAAAAAACAAAATTTGGTTCTTGGTTGCATATCCGAGGTAATATTCATTTAATTACAAATTTTTTATAATTTGAAATACTATTTGCATGGTCGCAGGCATAAAAGACAGATAAAAGAAACAGAAAAAAAACGTAATTAAGGCCGGCTCATATTACAGTCTAAATTTTATGCTGATTTATTCAAACCCTTGGCAATTAAAGGATCAGTGATGTGATGAATGGACACGTCCACACATTCCTTGAGTTTCTTTTCCCTTTTATCAATGGTGTCTGCATTATCAATCAAGTTAATTTGCTCTTTCAGGATGGGACAAAGAGTCTTATTAGCTCCTTGCAAAGTTCGAATCATACTAGTCGACGTTTTGATTTCTTAATTAAGATCATACTTCTCGCGTTTGGCTTTTTGAACCTTATTTTCATATTCATTGATGCGTTGGGGTATCTTTTCCTCCCACTTCTTGTTGAAATACTGCATCATTTCGAATTTGACTTGATTATCCCACTTAGAGATCACTGCGTTACTCAAACCTGGAGGAGGTTTTAGCAAAGTAGAAAAATCATGATTAGTCGAGGATGTAGACCTTGTTCTCCGTCTCGGAGTAGGAGAGGGAAAGCTAGAATCTCCCCACTTACAATAAGCTCCAAAGATTGACATGATACTTGGCTTTTTGTTAGCTCTAATTCAAGATCACTTATTTGCTAAAGAAGCTTAGCTATCTCAATGTCAGCTTCGACAAAGAAGTTAGATCCATGAGCCGTGTCCTTTCTCTTTTTCAGCAACTGAAGCTCGTTCTTTATTTCTTTAAATTTTGCCTCCATGGGAGCGGTCATTTATTTGTAAGCATTAAAAGCTAATTCTAATAGGAAATAGGTCATATGCCACTCTCGTGCCTCGGGATTATTTGGGAATCGTGAAGCCGAGTCATCTCGAGACAATCGTTTCTCCTCCATATATGCAAAAATCTAATCATTAACTTCAATAATTCGCAAGGTGTATAAGGAATTAGATTGTCGGACTAACTGAGCATCCTATTAAAAATAAAGAAAACAAAAATCAATACAGGAAGGACAAACTCTTCAATTAGCAAAAAACAAAGTTTACAAATAATAATAAAAGTCAACGTTACATTGAATTCCATTTCAATAACATTTAATTAATGTTCAAAGTTTTGAAACCGCAGCCTTAGCCTTTTTGGACGACCTAGCAAACAAAGTAAATATAGAATCAAAAGAAGCTTTGATTCGATCTGGAGTATAAATTTTCGAAAAACGATGACAATCTCATTCGCCAACTGGAGGGCTATCATAGCCACATATTAATTTTGTGTCGTAGGATCGGATTTCACTAAGTAATTTCTCCTTCTCATTATCTAGAAGATTAAAGAAGAAATGGGAAAACCGCATGTAAATTTTGTATAAATCTCTGACGTAAAAGTGTCTTTCCAATTGTGATGTTTTGAGAATTGAATATTTCTCTTTAAAATCCTTCCTCGACTTAACAAATTTACTTAAGATATCCTTAGGGACCGGATTGCATGAGAAGTCTTTGATCTGTGCAACATAGAAAACCAAAACAATGAAATACATAAGTAAACCAAGTAATAAATCATTATTGCACATTCATTTAGGTTCATACAAAATATATTTCTTACATATTTCGAAAATGAATCAATTCCTATTATATTTAAGTTTCTTGGAGGGGTAGAGAGTGTAAGGAAAGAGAAATGGGAGAGACCCAGGGAAGGTTCCAACATCCCTCAGGATGAAGATTAGTCTTATGTTCATCCAAGTATCAACGTGAAGGCGTCTGAGCAAACCTCCACTATTATCACTTAAGTACGAGAAGTTAACAATCAAAACCCTACAATAAACTTTATACAGAAATTTCACCAAGGTGTCCCAGCGATAGCAAGCATTTTTCCTCCAAGGAGTGACTTCTTTTTCCTTGAAATACCTTAATCTTGATACACTCTTAACCAGCTTCTTATACTTCTCAGATAACTTATTATAATCCTTCATTTGTTTTACCAACTCTTTATTAAGGCTATCTATGTCTATTTGCTTATTCTCAAGCATAACGTAATAATGGTATTTTGATTTTGACTTCCTCTTGAACTAAAGTAGTTAATAAATTAACCATATATTATTTGATAATTAGAAATATTTGTGTAATGAGATCCATACCTGAGAAAGCGGGATAGTAGACGTTGAGATTTTCTCCTTGTTTTTGGACTATAAACCTGGGGGAGCATTATCTCTCTTGGGAGAACTTGCCTTAGGAAGATTAGGAATTTCAACAGGCTCCGCACCTTGAAAAGTTGGACTTAGATTAGTGTCTCTTGATCCATCCTTGTAAGCTAATGTCTAGAAATGTCATTTCCACTACCTCGACCATTATTGTCATTATTATCATCATTGTTTTCGTTAGGACCATCATTATCATGATCACCCCCATCCTTTTACCCATTGTCATCTTTCTCCTCCTCATCTGAATTAGTCCCTTCGTCAACTGAAGGATCATCAAAAGTTAATATCTTGACAGCATCAACTTCCACCTCTTCCTCGAGAACATAAGATCCCTATGACATCTCTTGAAATCTGCTTATAAACTTGTCATTCCATTCTTAAGGAAGAGAGGGAAAGCCAAAGTCTAAGAACTTGTAAGCATTTTCAACATAAGCAATAAATAGTACCTTCTCGTAGGATCTCTCGATGATAATGGTAATATACATGCTAAGAAAATAGGACACATTTTGTTTTGCATCTTTAAACTCTGATGTTGACTTATCAATAAGATCTTCCTTCCTTTTTAGCTTTTTATTAAGACACGTGTTATCTGCCACATGCCTAACTTCTTTCATTTCAACTTCCTTAAGAGCAAGGTCTAAAGCCATCACCATATCGCTTGAAATTTGAAGTAGGGTTTCCATTTCTTCAAGAGAGCCAGCCAGCTTGCCTTTCTCTTGCACGGCTTCATCTATTTCGGTTGTCAAGTCAATAACATGATTGTTAAGCAAGGATTTTTCCTCCTTTAGCTTAGAAATTTCACTTGATGATTCTGAAGCCTTATCTTGGAGTGAAAGCAGATGCTTGGCAATTTGGAATGCATAATGGAACTTGAATATGTAAGATATTAAGAGTTTAAAGAAATTAGGCAAAAAGGGTACGTACCAATAAGTGTTATCTAAGGAGAGAAAACCAGTGGTTTTAGGTGTAGAAAGAAGGTTTAAATGGCTCGAAAGCAGCAAAAGAAGGAGATTGAATAACTAATTGAAGAAAGTCATTAAATTTGTTGATGGAGCTGACAATTGGGACTTAGAATGGAAGCGGTCCTTTGGAGTTAAAGAGAACACAAGCTCTTTGCAAATATGGTTTAAGGCTTCGGGGGAGCTCAGAACAGTAATACGGCGAAGCATGTCCTAAGAAGATTCTACCTTGACCGCCTGTTGGGTCCTTTCCATAACAGCATTAAAATCAGACTTGTCTCCGGTTATAGGTTCAAGATTAGGAGACTTAAGATTTGGGCCAATTCAACTAGTTCTCCCTCTTCAATAACAACTAGGCTCTATACATCCCCAATATTAAACTTTTTGTAGAGATAGGAACCTCGTAGAACAGTCACTTGGTTTTCTTTTAGTAGAAGAGAATGAACTAGAGATAGCCTCCTTGAGATATCGAGATTTAGGAGCTTGAACTGTTGCAAAAGTGACTTCTTTCTCCAATTTATCTTTGTAAGTATCCACAGTAACTTCCTTCCCGATGAGAGCAACAACTAAAGCAGACGAATCCGAGTAAAAAGGATGAATTTATGAGATGACATTATGATAAATTTTGAGTTATTACAATGATATCTTACTAGGTATCCCGGGCTGAGCAGGGAAATTAGATGAAAAATGTTCAGGCTTGCCCATTACCAATGAGCTCTTGCCTTTAGAGTTACGTTTTATCATTAGAGGTTCTCCCAAGATTTTTGATCATCTGAAACGATAGGGTATTGATGGAGCTTGGCCGATAATACAGTCTGAGCCTGTTCCTAATTGTTTCCGCTGCTTTGCTCAGTGACTGCACAAGTTCATGATCTTTTGAGTTCAACTTTTTAGGAGCAAGGACTGGAAGAGAGATACCCGTTAATAAGGAATAAAAAATCAATACATATAAGAAAGAAAGAGAAGCTTACCAACAGTAAAAACGTCCCTCTAAAACCATAGAAGCATTTTGCAAAGAAAAATTGAGTCTTCCATGCTTTTGTCTTGTTGAGAGTCTTAGAAATTAGGCCTTTTGGATATGTGTGTATCCCACATATTTGACGGCCTAGTTGATCACTAACTTTAGCAGGGCCAGCAATATAGTGAAGGATGCCATGACTAAGAGAGGGAAGACTAGTGCTCGAGCTTAAACTTCCAGAAAATTCGAGCATGTATAAGAGTTTGGTAGGAGATAGATCGGTGTGATATCTAGATGTTTCAAATATTTGAGAAGAAATTCTGGAAAGGGAAGATAACTCGTATGCTAGATATGGATAGTGGAGAAAGCAAAATTCCCTTGCGGAGGGTTGTAGATGTTGTCCGAAGATCCTACTGGGATATCCTCCACCCTAATTACTCAAAATTGGCTAAGAATGGAGTCTACTTTGGCCTAAGAAGTGATATATGATGGCTTGGAAACAATGTCTTTTTTCTTATCGCGTGAGGGTGAAGGTTGGACTCTTTGGCCGCTCTCTTTGAAGATTTCTTTTTGGATTGTTAACCTTCCATTTTCCTGCCAGGTGATATTATTCTAAACTTGAAATTACCATAATTTATTAAGTTTTTGCTCAAAAGGTCTACAACTTCCAAAGTAATAAAGTAATTAATAATCACAAAGCGGTATAATTTCGCTAATGTACGGTAAGTATATCAGAGGATAAAAATTATGATCTCAATAAGGGAGTTTATGAAAAGAGCAATAAGGCATGGGTTAACATGTGATATTCATAAATGTGTAAGTTAAAGTTTACAATCTATCAAGATGGTAAGTCTGTAAGTAGTGATGTAAAATAGAACTCCATTCGAATTGAAACTTATAACAAATGATCCATTTAACCATGTTTAATTCCAAAATGATAAGGATATCGATACTAACGAGTAGTGGCAATGCGGATTAAAATTATAATAATTTATTAAACGGTTCATAACACTCAAAAAGTAAAGGCGACAATAATGTCCAAAATCATATAGAACCCTACTATCTATCCTACATACTAGCAATCTGTGAAAGGTAACAAACATCCTTGCAAACCTACGTGCCCGCTTCTAGTATGTACAATCAAAACTATATCTTGGTCTTAACTGCATGAATCACCTATCCAGACCTTTACAAGGTCTGCCTACCAAATCGCTTCCAGATTAATTAAATTTACCATTACAGTTTATATATTGTTTATTTTAATTAATCTGATTTATGTCATTTTTACATCTGATTTAGTTATTTCACAATTTTCCTTTTTCTTACATAAATGGTGTTTCAGTTTCACGTCCGTTCAGTCTGTGTGGTTTGTCTGTAATTTTTATACCATTTTGTTACAGATTTACACTAGCATTTAGGGCCCATTTAATTTACATTTTTTTCCATCCTAATTAAATTTCCCCTTTTAGAGATTTAATCCATACAAAATATTTATCCAATAGCCACAAACCATTTAATTACACCAAATTCCACTTTTACATTTTTAGGCCACATATGAAACAAACAATTATGCTAATTAGACTTCCCAATTTTTTTCCAAAACCATATTCAAAATTATGTAATTATATCAATCAAAACCATAATTTTATTCAAGTAAAATATTCTGAATTTATTCAACTAACATGTTCTGCAATTAGAGATTGAATAACAATTGTAATTCAATTTAATTAAACCAATCTTATTTACACCATAAAAAGCGAATAATAATTTGTTTGTTTCAAATTTCAACCCAAACCAGAATTAGAATTGAGAAGTGGTAGAAGGAAAAGATACAATAATTTACGTAAATTTCAATCTTTTATATGCCATAAAACGTGAATAGACAATTTGTTTGTCTCATATTTTAAACCAAAGATGAATTAGATTTGAGAAGTGAAAGAAGAAGAAGAAGTTGCAATAATTACATCTATCCTCAATTAATAACAGAAATTAATTCATATTAAAGTGTCAGAAAAGAATTGAAATTGAACTACTTTATTTTTAATTTCATATTAATTCCCACTCAAATGGTACTTGAGCTTGTATAAATTTGAAAAAGCTTTGCTTTAATCTTTCTTCCTTTGATTCTTCTAAATTCCTTTAATTGCTTGAATATATATATATATATATATATATATATATAATTTAATTTGGTAGAGATTTGTTTATTTAGTATAGATTAGGAGGAAGGATAATAAACACTAATTTTTACTGTAGAATTATGGCGATGGCAGAATTTGAGATTAGGTTTAGGTTAGATGGTTTATTTATAGATTGTTTGAGTGAATATAATCCATTAGATTATTTTAGATTAAATCTGATTTTTTCATACACTTAATGGTTATCCATTCTAGCCCTATATATATCAGTCAACCAATAAAATTTAGTCATCTCATCCCATTGAATCACTAGAGTGAATGGGAAGCCGCCACATGTCAGAAACAACGCTGAAATGCATAGGAAAATCATTGGAAACGAACAAGCTAAAAAACATCACTCTAGATTTTGGGCGACAACTGGACTTGATCCATGATCACTAAGGAAGTCAACTTGCAGCTCCACCGCTGTACCAAATGTGCTTTTAATTTCTTTTTAATTACATTTTCTATAAAATATTGGGGTGTTACACTCTATGTCAAATCAATTGATGCATAGCAACCACTGCTTAAGCCTTGGCTTTGTTGATATAGCAAATTCCACCAAGCTATGGATAAGAGAAAAGTGCCATAGGATGTAAGGGCAACTCTAGCAGAGTTGACGATCATCATCCCAATCGATTGGGATGATCCTAATTAGGTCATGAAGATCAGATCTTAGCTCGGTATGAAGATGGAGAAGGAGTTGGTAGGGTTACTCTGGGCAAACCTAGAGGTGTTTGCCTGGAAGCATTTCAGTATGTGTGGAATATCATCGAAGATAGCATGCCACACATTGAATGTAAACCCTAATGTCCTTCTATAAATTAGAAGCTATGCAGCTTGGGTCCAGAGTGGTCCGTTGTACTGCAGGAAGAAGCGGATAAGCTAAAAGCCAGTAGCTTCATCAGCGATACTCTATACCCTTAATAAATATCTAATACAATGCTGGTCAGGAAGCCTAACAGAAAATAATGGACGTGCACTGACTAGTCATATTTGAATAAAGCATGCCTAAATGATGACTTTCTACTGCTAAAGATCGACCAGCAAGTGAACTCAAAAGCCAGCTACAAACTACTATCATTCGTGGATGCTTATTCCGGCTAAGACCAAATTCTGATGCACATTCCAAATCAAGAACACACAAGCTTCATCACTGGTCGGGGGCTATATTGTTACCTTCTTCTACCATTATGTTTAAATAATTTAGGAGCAACCTACTAAAGATTGGAAAATTCGATGTTCAAGAATCATATCGGACGTACAATGGAGGTTTATGTGGATGATCTGCTGGTAAAGTCACAACGACCAGTGAACCACTTGGAAGACCTGTTAGAAATATTTGGCATGGTGTGAAAATATGGGATGAAGCTCATTCCATTTAAGTGTTCATTCCAGGTTGCATTAGGGAAATTTCTATATTTCATAGTAAATTCAAGGGGTATAGAAGCTAATCCAGAACAGATTAAGGCCCTAAGGAACATCGAGGCCTTGAAAATAATAAAGGATGGGCAAAGCTTGAATGTGAAGGTGGCTACGTTTAATTGATTTATTTCGAAGGCCACATACAAGTGTATACCATTCAGTGCCTTTAAAAAGGGAAAAGCAAATTTTACCTAGATACAGGAATATAAGGACACTTTCCAGGCTTTGCTTGATCATCTGGAAAAACCGCGTAACTTTTCAAAGCCTTTAGAAGGAGAAAATCAATTTATTTAATTAACGGTATCTATTCATGCTTAGACGATGAATCCAGGATCCAAAGGCTAATGTATTACATTAGTAAGTGATTGATGGGAGCAGAAAGGAATTACCCAAAGTTAGAAAAACTAGCATATTGCTTGTTGGTTGCAGTAAGGATTTATCCCTATTTTCAAGCTTATCCAATAAAGGTACGGACCAATCTCTAAGGCGGGTACTGCACTGACTGAGACTCTACGAATGTCGTTGAAGTGGACTATAGAATTATGTTAGTACAATATATCATATCATCCAATTAGAGCGATCCGAGGACAAATATTGATCGATTTAATTGCTGAATTTACTGCTTGAGATAAGGAGAGGGAAGAGGGCATGGAGCGAGAGTCTCAATGGAAGCAATTCATGGATAGAGTATCCAATGAACGTTGCTCAGGGGCAGGAGTGGTTTTGATACCCTTGAGGAACGTCCAATCCGATATTCCTTGAAGCTTGAGTTCCCCGTAACTAACAGCGAAGTGGAGTATGAAACGATAATCATGGAGATCAAGATAGCAAAGGAGTTTGTAGTCAAAACCTTGCATATATACGATGACTCTCAATTGGTGGTCTACCAAGTAAAGAAAGAATTTCATGCTAAAGAAGCAAGGCTGCCCCTTATTTGATGATGGTTCTGGAACTACTCAATGATATTGAGTACTACATAACAACACACATCCTTAAGGAGGAGAACACAAAGGCTGATTCACTAGTCAAGTTGGCTAACTCTAGGGATGCACAACTCATCGGTTCCAGTGGAGGTATTGTCAGCTCCGATGATGCACAATCCTGGGTAGAGGAATGCTGGTGGAGGAGCCGTAAAGGTTGTGTGATTGTTTGTGTCATTTGGATTGATGGGAGGACAACCTCTATTTGGCCTACCTTTTCTTCCTTTCACTCTTAGCCCTGTAGTCCTCCTCTTCTTCCTATTCCTTCCTCTTGAATCTTTCTTTGATAATTTCAAGATGATCCTAATAGCTAGAGCGAGATGAATGCAAATCAAGGATCTATCCCCTAGACTCATTATAGTTGTGCTAGAGCTTTTGGTATCTATCTCTAGCCATGGAACCTGAACCAAGAAGAAATTGTATAAGCATCATAATTCTGGAATACAAGTGAATGCAGGGATATGTGTTCATAATCATAGTGAGGTGTATAGTGTCGATGACCCCTAAGTACACTACAGACCATGTTCGCATGGAGGTAAAGACGGTGTCTTACCACCTGCATCTAAGATATCCCTAGACGAGAAGCTGAAGTTTAGAGAACGTTCAACGATAAGATTGGCAATGGAAATATTGAAATCACTTAAGTAGGCAAAAACATCTCTAAGGGAATGAGTTGGGGGAGTTTGGTCACTTGAAGGCAATGTACTCATCTCTACGACCTTTTTGGGATTTTTTTTCCACGACATGTTATGGACGAGGTGAGATAGGAAGCTCGGGGACTTCAGGAGACGTCTCACCAAACAATTCGCCTCCCTCACCACTGGCATTGTAGTCACTATCCCCATCATCAGCGCCCTCTTCTCTTTCTTCGGCTTCCTCATGCCTCATCTCATATTTCCCTTCTCTCCTCCCAGCACATTCACTATACTCGGGGATCGTGGCATCCTAGCCCCTTCACCACCTCCTCTCGAGGCATCATCTGTAGAAGGTTCTTCCATTCCCCATCTAACAGGCACCTTAGTATGGAGCGTACTCGATGGACCCTCAACTTCCCTTGAAGGTTCTCACCAGAGCTTCGTGTGCTGGCGAAAGATCGGGGAGGCGCTCTGGAGTTGCTTGGTGGAGGCGATTCAGGTAAAGCAAATCTATTAGCAAGCATACGACCACACTGTCTGTGGTTCTCATTGGTTAGGAGATATGTAGTGGTGTGATGTTGGAAGTTGAACTCCTTCAGAGATGTCCAAGTGTCAGCATGCTCGTCATGGATGTCTCGAGTAGGAATATCTGTGAGGAAGTAAACAATAGGTTAGGCACTTAGACAATAGGAATCCAAGCACTAAGAAGGCAAGAGGAAGGGATCTTACTTCCGAAAAGCCAACGCCCGTTGAAGCCATATAGACACTAGACGAAGAAGTATTCATTCTGGAAGTAAGAACGTTTGTTGTGAATAATTTCGATGTGCACTTGCACTAGGCCTCGATAATCACGAGTGACGATGAGTCGTGCCTTTGCTTGAAGGGCAGAAGATAAGTAAGCTGGTGGAAAGTTAGAGGTTGTTATAGCCGATTCAAGAAAAGCACAAACATTAAGCTTAGGAGAGCATACCCAAACTTCATATGAATCCAACCCAATCTTTTGTAGAATCGTGCATAGAAATGGCTTGAAAGGCGGGATAGCACCACCTAGACAAACATATCTATTGTATGTCGTGTATCCTCATGGAGGACGGCGTGCCCTTTCACCCTATGTTGCGAGAAGTACATTGCTCCCAGGAATCCCGTGTTGGCGACATATGTTTTATAGCATATTCGTAGTAATAAATATGGGAACTTGTTCTGACGGGTCATCTAAGATCCTTAGACCGACATATTTGTTCAAGGGGAGAGGTTGATTGTGCAATGGGTTGGTTGGTACAACTACTCATTTTAACTCAACTGTGATTGAACGACCGGGCCTGACAGGAACGGGTGGTAAAGCTTGAGTGGTGGAGAACCCAGCTTCAAAAGGAGTAGATGGTTACTGGCCTGGAAGCGAGGTGATCGACGAGTCATTCTGGATAGGAAAACTTGGCATTCAACATGGTCAAGTATGATTTACTTCAAATAATAAGACTGTGCGACCAATGTCCAAAATCCAAAGGATATTGACATGTGTTGACCGATCGAATTACGTTGGCTGGGGAAAGTGAAAGTGTTAATCTATGCAGTGTGAGTCCCGTGTCTCATACATAATGAACAGACCATCCTGTGTAAGATAGCTCGCTTATGCTAGAAAACGAATCACTCTGCACAACAGAACCATTGTCTAGAGCAATGTGGAAGTGTTTCTTTTGCAGGAATACAGGAAGTGCACTGAATGGACACGCTCAATGACGGAATTAGCCAAGTGTTAAAACAAATAATAAGATCATTCTTCAAGAAAGAAACCATCATGCACGCATTGGGATGGTAATTGATGGTTGACTAAGTGATGGTTGGAGAAAATCTAGGGACTTCGCAATGTAAAGAACTTGATCAGTCCCCCAAGCTCATATTGTATCGGCATCGAGCACAAGCTCAGGAGAACCGCGAACTTGCTCCAGCATAGCCCAATCAACCTCATCATTGTCTTGTACGATGACCAAAATCGTCGATTACCACCCACTAGAAAGTTGCGCTTGGAAGCTAAAAGATCGTGAGATGGGAAACATTCAGGCCTAAGTTCTCAAAGAAAGGTAGCAGCAATCGGTGGGGAAATAATTGGCGGCGATCTCTTGGGGTGATGACAACGTCAGGGAAGTATGCGGTAGCTTCAAGTGATCTGCAATGATCAGATCAGGCTTGGAAAATAGGAATTCGAGGAAGTAGATAGGAAAGCACTCGGTAGCAAAAGCGAATAGGTAGAGGTAAATAGAAGTGTGGAACACTTTTTTCTAAGTGCTGCATGTATAGCTCTCGGGGATAAACAAAAGAAGTCGTGCCAAGACAAACCACTCGATACCGAGACAGTAGTCTGGATCAAGAATAAAGGGAAATAAAAAGAAGAGAAACAGCAAGCTTAACAAAGGCATGGAACGATCTCCAAAGTGTAGCTCTTTCCCTTTACATGGAGAGTGGAGTTTTAGCTATGTAAAGCAATTAAAAGGATATATACAGAATGAGCGGAATGCTTTGAGGCGATTCCTGAATGACTAACCGAAAACGAGAAATAGAAAGTCGGTACTTGTCTTGATCCAGAGCTTGCTTTGTTCTTAACAAAAGCTTACTCTAGGGGGAGGGGCAAGTGTTAATAGGCTTTTTAACCAAGCAGATTCTCACTGGATTCTCATGGGAATTGGAACATCAAGGTGAAGATGAAACAATTCACGTACTTGGAAATCATCTTAAGAGAATAGAAAAAGTGAACTCAATATATTAGGAGTCAAAAGGAGCTAAGTAAACCAATTAGTATCGAAAGCTTTCCACTTGGTAACGACCACTATTTAGGCCACCTGAGGGTCCTCAAAGCTTTTATGCATAGAAGTATGGCCTAGACAATCATCATAAAGGCTTTTCTTAAAGAATAGATGAGAAACTCCAAGGATTCTCAAGAAGAAAGCAAAGAAAGCAGGAAAGGACTAGCAATACTTAGGAAATTATCGGGAACAACTCCATCTTTAAGGAAAACTATTTGGAATCCAATGAATCGAAGATAGAAAGGGAAATGGAAGAATTAGGGAAAGATTCTCCCCATAAAAAAATAGTCGATACCAAGAGATTTCTATCAGCACCAAGAGATTTTTGTGGGAATTTAGGCCTTGGCTCTCCCTTCTGAAGACTCAAATTGGATCTGAACCTTGTATTTTAGCGGCTTAGTATATTTATAAAACGAAAGCTATCTTTTGAACTCGTTGATGACTTCAATCCATTCGAAAGGCATAAAGGCAGTAGCATGGTTTCGACTGGATTCAAACTACCCTTTTGAAAGCATTGATTTAAAAACAAGACAACTCATTCGAAAGCTATCCTTTAAACAAAAAGGCAGCAACCCCTTCGAAAGCTACAGTGAAGAAATTTAACCCTTTCGAAAGCATTCTTTTAAAAGTAAGGCAATCAGTGTTTCTTCAGAAAGAAAAACGAAAGCTTCCGCCCCTTCGAAAGCTTGGTTTCGACTCTATACCTACTGCCTTTCTCTAATCCATTACGTACCAGAGCCTTGATACCTTGTGTATTGGTTTCGACTTGGTTGAGGTGGAAGTATGAGGTCGAAAGGTAGCTACTGGAAGTGGTGAAACATTGACTTATGTAAAACTATTTTTATTGCTTTTTAAGTAATACTTTTCAACTAACTTGCCTATTTGTATAAATATGATTAGTTTCCATAAACTTTATCAAATTTTTTTGTAAAAGACTTTATTCAAAAATCAATTAAAGATAATTAACAAAGTAGCCCTTCCCTTTCACATGACAATTAAGACATTTAAGTCTTCCATCTTAAAATATTTTAATTTACATAGTAAATTACTAAAGAAAACCCCCAAAAATAAATTCACTTTTAATATGTTATCTAACATTTATAAATTTTGAACCCAGATTCGTTTACATAATTACCGAAATTAATTTCTAAACCCAACTATTCATTTCTTCCTTTAAAAATTTATAATAAATTATCCGTAGCTTGGATAATTACAAAAAATTAAACCCATCTCCAAAATAATGTTTTACATAACATATTAAATCCTCGTGGCATTTGAAACTCAATATAAACGATTTTTGCCTTAAAATCGAAATAAACATTTATTAAACATACTTGTTTTAATCAAACATATCATGTAATCTAAGCATATAATTATTAAAATCAAATAATGGATTTAAACTTAAACCCATAATCAAATGCTTTTTAAAAAAGAAAAATGAGATGGTTTTGACTATTATTCAACTTGATTTGGACATAGACCTGATATTCGATCTTGTTTAATTCTCCTTGCTTGATTCCTTAACTTTTAATTGAATTTCCTACTCTTTTCAAGTAGGTAATGGCTGGCTTCCTCTTTGGTTTACATTTTAAAATTTTGAATTATGAACTTATAGAGTGGAAACTGGGAATATGGGTTCAGGGGTTCTGGGTTTATGGGTGCAGCTATTACCCATAATGTCCTTGGCCTATTTCCTTATTAGTTAATTTATGAAAACATTTCTACAACCCGTTCTTTTTAATTAAGCATGGCCCTTATTTAATTTTCAAATCTTAATCTCCTTATCTCTCTAATTTTTAAATATTTTATTTAATTTATCTAATTAAATCTTTTGAATAATGTTATTAAAATTAGGAGTGTTACATTCCTCTATAAATATAGACCCTATAGCAACTAAGAGAGGACTTTTAGCTTTTCTCCTTCTTCAACATCTGTCTCCCTTTATAATAGTCACCAGAACATGCATTATTGGCGGTCAGCTTAAGAACTTGACAACCCTTTGTACTTGTGACTTCTAAATCTCTTTAATTCTCCCAAACTCTCTCTTCGATCAATAATCAATAAATATAACAATGGACATGGACCAAAGATTATCGAACCACTATAAAAATCTTGGCGTTCTTACTGTTTTTCTTATATTTTTTGCTAGATCTCATTTATTTCAATAGGCTTTGGGTGTTATGCCACTTTTGGCATCAATACCAATCCTGCTCGTATTCAAGTCGGTCCACAACATACAAGCCAAAGCTAAAGACATGCCGACCAGACTTCCCCAACCGATCGGCCTGGTCTGATCCAAGCCTGTACAAGCAAGCCAACCAATGTCTAAGAATAGCACAAGTAGATCCGGCACGATCCATACCGACTATCACTGCAAATCCCAGCCCAATCAAGGTCGGCCAGCTTTTCTAGTTGCCTCCTAATCCATGCTAACCTAGCTCTCCTAAGCTTGATCCAGCTCATGCCGACCCAAACTCAAGTTGGTCCCAAACTAGCACATCCACTCAATAGCACATTAGGTTAGAAACCTTCCATATCACCCCGAAGCAGCTTCCATGGTCAAATCATTAGTCGAGAACAGAACTAAGCATAACCCAACCCGATCTAGGCTGGTTCAGTCTAGATACGACTGACTCTCTAATGTCATCCCATATCTAGTCTAACTCCAAGTCAGCCCATCCACTTAGAATCACTTCTATTTCTAGTTAACTCGATTCGAAGCAGCCTCACAACCAACATATTCAATAAGACCAACTCAAGCATGACCCATCCTTGGTTAGGATTCATCGCAACCGCCTTCTATTGGTCCAAAGCAGCTTGTTCCATCATCTCACAACCGGCCTGGCACTATCCCACAGCTTGGTCCATAGCAACATTTAGCTTCATTTATATCTTCGGCAACCAACCAGATAAGTTAGCATGCCTTGACATATAGGCATGCAATCGTAAATGACAATCATTCATCTAACTGTTTTGGATACTGTAGCGAAGCAGCCAAAAGCATACCTACTCCCATAGCAAGCCATCATCATTTAATGCGCATCAATACAAAGTCTGCACCTAGTGTAGAGGGATAATTGGCATGCTTTTCAGCCACACGTTCCTTTCCTCCTTTGCAACTATCTCATATTAACCCACGCAACTAGATCAACTACCAGGCGTGCTTCCCGCCTGCTGTTTTGTGCAATCTCAGCCATTCATCATCCTTCTCAACTACTATAAATACCCTATGAATTGCTACATTAAAAGGGCTAATTTCAAGTTGGAAATTGTTAGAATTATGGTTATAATCTACTATCCATAGCTCCTCACACAACAAATCAAAGCCTTAAGCTCTGATATTAACTGCTTGTTTAGTCTTAAGCACTTTATTTCTTATTATTCTCTTATAATCCCTAGTAATTGTATGAGAGAAATATAGTAAAAGATCTTCATAGTGGAAGTATGCAAGCTTGCTGAACCACTCTATATTTGGTGTCATTTACTTCAATTTGCTTATTTTTTTCTCATTTTCATTTTCAAGCCTAGGAGTTAGCAAGTAATCGTTGCTTTTCATAACGTATTAGTCTAATTCCAAGGTTGGATAATTTATTAGTCGACAACTTCACTTTATATAGACTCTAATATGAATTAATAATGAAAATATTTTAAAAATGTCATAAAAGAATAAATGTTATTTGTGGTAATATTAATATAATATAAACATAAAATGCCAACAAAATTCATCCAATAAAACATTAAATATGATATAATGTTAACCACGTTATTCATTATAACACTATAAAAGATCAAGTGCATAATGATTTAAAAATAATTTTTTCTGTAATTCGCTAATTTCACCCTGTTGTCCAATGCAACCGATCCAGCAAATCATTTATACGGGAATATGATGCTTCTTCCACTTGTCTCATTGTATATTATAAATAACAAAATTATTGATAAGAGTAAGGATACAAAGGTATATCAAATTTAAACATATAAGCTAAATTTACTATTCACTTGACGGTTCATTGAGAATGACCTGTGGAATATTACAAGCTAGATATTTAAAATTATGATCCAAATTTTGTGAATCGATTAAACCATACTCCGACAAATCCTCTATATCTATTTAGTAAATTAGTGAAGTCTTCATCACCATGAGTTGTCATATAAGAGGAAAGTGCTTAATTCCAACTAAAAACATGGAATGTGTTACATGTATCGACCTTAAAATTGATACCATGGAATGTTGTGTCCCTACAACTTTAGTAAGTTTTACTCCTGTAACATAAATTTCTATCACTTTAATTCCAATTATAAAAGCAGAATTAGCATCATCCTCCACATCAAAGTGGACGAACCATAATCTCCGACTCTTTTCACTGCTAGGTTTAAATCATTCTCAAGGGGATTGTGAGGCCGAAAATGAGGTAGGTAGTGCAACAAAATAAGCATATTTGGAGAGGCCGTCAACGATGACCCAAATGGTGGTTTTGGTGAGTGAGGGAGGAAGGTGTGTGATGAAGTCCATGGAAATATCTTCCCAAATGCGTAGTGGAATCGGTATTGTTGTAACAATCCTTTGGGTGCTATGTTTTCTGGTTTAGATTGTAAACAGGTCGAGCAATTATTGACAAATTCTTTAATATCTAAAGACATCTTTGGCCAATAAAAATTAGCGGAAATGCGAAGTAATGTGGAGTTGACACCTGAATGGCCGCCAACCAGAGAGCAGTGGAAGGTGCGTATAATTTCGTCGCGAAGGTTGTTGCAGTTCGGAACAAAAATGCGGTTTCCTTGAAGTAGCAGTCCTCCTCTAAACTGAAAATGATGTTGATCTAGTGTGCTTATGTACTGCTGCGCCTCCTGGTCGGATTGGGTTGCTAATTGTAGTCTAGTGAGTAGGTCGTAGCTAGGGCCAGAGACAGCTATAAGCTCGGCTGTTGGAGGAGGTTTAGTGTTAAGCCTGGTTGTGGTTGTGAGGTCGTGCGAAGATGCGGCAGTTATGTGGAGGGGAGTTGGAGCAGTTCAGTCAAAATTGATGAGGAGGGCGATGGATTCAGATGGTGGGTTGACGGCGATTGACGGAGTTGGGGCCTGCGTTGGTGGTAGATTGTTTGGTGGTGTCAGTGGTGGTAAATTCGAGGTGGGGGCTGATGTAACTGAGTGAAGGGGTGGTGAATTGAAAACTGGGAATGATGATTTAGTAGATGACACTGGTAATTGTTGGGGAGAAGGGGGTGGGTTGGCTTTTGAGAATAGGTAATTTGTGAAGTGGCAGAGATAATACATGCTGAAGAAGGGGGTCTAGATAAAGCATCAGCAACTAAATTAGTTGGACCGGGCTGATATTGGATTTGAAAATCAAATCCAAGTAGCTTCGTAAGACAACGTTGTTGTTCCAGTGTTTGGATGGTTTGAGTCATTAATTGACGCAGACTTTGGTGGTCGGTGATGATGATGAATGGTCTTCCAAGGAGATAGTGACGCCAACGTTTGACGGCGGACGTTATGGCGTACATTTCACGACTATAAGTAGATGCTTTTTGGAGAAGTGCGGGAAGAGTTTTACTAAAATAAGCGATGGTATGTTTGTTTTGGGAGAGGACGGTGCCAATTGCGAATATTGATGCATCGGTGTGGATGTGAAAGGTTAAGTCGAAGTTGGGTAATGCGAGGATTGGGGTTTGTGTCACGGCTTGTTTGAGGAGGGTGAATGCGGCGGTGGCATCGGTGTAGTGAAGGCATTTCTTTTTAGAAGAATGGTGAGGGGACTAGCGATGGAAGCATAGTGACGAATGAATTTGCAGTAATAGCCCGTTAAGCCCAAGAAACCACGAAATTCGATAATGTTGGTTGGTATCGGCCAATCTACCATGGCTTGTATTTTTTTGGGATCTACTTTGACGCCTCGCCGAAATTAAATGACCCAAGTATTCTATTTCGGTTAAGGCAAAAGCACACTTGGATAGGTTAATGAAAAATTTGTGGTGGGCTAGGATTGAGAGAGTGGTTTGTAAGTGGGAAATGTGAGAGGTAAGTGAAGGGCTATATATGAGTATGTCATCGAAAAAAACCAATATAAAGTGGCGGAGATGGGATTGAAAAATAGTGTTCATGGTTGCTTGGAAAGTGGAGGGAGCATTCGTTAAACCAAATGGCATAACGACAAATTCATAATGACCTTCATGAGTACGGAATGCTGTTTTGTGAATATCGGGGGGGGGGGGGGGGTGAACGCGGATCTGAAAGTAACCACTTTTTAGATCCAATTTAGTAAAATATTTGGCACCGTGAAGTTTATCCAAAAGTTCATCAAAAGTAGAGATTAGAAAACGGTCTTTAATGGTAATGGTATTTAGTGCACGGTAATCGACACAAAAATCTCCATGTGCCATCTTTCTTTTTTACTAGGAGTATGGGGGAGGAAAAGGGGATAGTGGAAGGTCTAATGAGTTTAATATGGAGCATATCACATACTTGTTTTTCAATTTTGTGTTTTTGAAAGTGAGGGTATCGGTATGGTTTTACATTGATAGGCGTGGCGTTAGGTTGAAGATTAATATGGTGGTCGAGTAGGCGATGTGGTGGAAGTTCGGTGGGCGGAGAAAATTAGGTGAAGTGATTGTCGATGTGGGTTTTAATTTGTGGGTGAAAGATAGAGGCGGGTGAGGTATGTATGTGGTTAGTACTGTCGAGTTGAAGGTGGAGGCAATACGCAATGGAGTCGGTTGTGTTGAGACGTTTGAGTTGGTGGAGTGAAATTTCAGTTGGGCTAAAAGGGGGTTGCAGGCCGGTTAAAGTGACGGGTTTGTTATTGTGGTAGAAACTCATGGTTAAGGATTTATGGTTAATGAGGATTGGGCCTAGCGTTTCTAACCACTGAATGCCCAAAATGACATCAGCTCCAGTAAATTCCAATAAGTGAAAATCAATAGCAAAAGAAACATGTTCAATTTCTACTTCAATGCTTTTGCAAACTCCAGAACTCTAAAATCGTGCTCCATTTCCCACTGTTACTCCAAATCTTTTTGATTTATCAACTTCCAACCCTATAAATTTGCCAATCCATGGCTGCAAATAATTGTGCGTGCTCCCACTATCGATTAATGCTAAAGCCTACATGCCTTTTATTTTCACCAAAACCCGCAATGCTCTAGGGTTTGCTGTTCCAACCAGCGCGTGCAAGCAAGGTTCGTCGGCTGGCCAAGGAGGTTCGTTGTTAGTTTCTCGTGGAGGTTGGTCAGTTAGTTGGGCTTCGGAAGTAGGTTCAGTGTCGGTAGGGTGGTCGTGGCAGTTATCGGTGATGAGTAGTAGGGTTTTTCGATTTGGGCAATTGTGATTTGGGCTATATTTATCGTCGCAATTGAAGCAGAGGCCTTGAGCACGGCGTTGTTTCATCTCGGTCGTTGTAAGTTTTTTGATTTGCGTGGTGGTGGAAGAGTTTGTTGGTTTTGGTGGTGGTATAGGTGGAAGAGCAAGTAATGGAGGGTTATTTCGGAGTGAAGGTTGTTTGTATGGAAAGGGACGGTAAACGATGAGTTTTGCTTTCGATTAGTTTAGCTAGATCGATGGCTTCAGACAATGATGTGGGTTTGAGGATATGGAGTTCGTGTTGTATCGGAGCTTTGAGGCCGGAAAGAAAACAATGGAGAAGAGCGTCAGGTGGTAATGTGGTAATACGGTTGCTAATCGTTTCTAACATGGATTGATACTCGTCAACGGAGCCGGTTTGGCGGAGTTTGAATAACGTGGCTTGTGGATTAAGTAATGTCGAGGGTCTGAATCGCTTCTCCAGTGACGTAGTAAGGCTATGCCATGAAGTTAGTTGGTGATTCCTATACATCCATTGGAACCATGTAAGGGCTTGACCGGTCATGTAGAAGCTTGTTAGCTCAATGCGTTGTTCTTCCGGTGTGGAATGGTAGGTGAAAAATCTTTCGGCTTGAAAGATCCAGTCAAGAGGGTTGGAGCCGTCGAAGCGGGTGAGTTCGCATTTCGGGGTACGGATGGCAATGGGGCTGCGGTGGGAAGATGTATGAAGGGGAGTAGTTAGAAGGGGTGGTGGTGGTGGCTGTGATAGTGGAGAAGGCAAGTGGGAAGGTATCTTAAGGTGTAGATCGGCAATGGATTGTGTTAGGTTTTGAAGAGCGGATTTGATGTCAGATAGTTCGGTTTGTTGAGAGTCTTAGGTGGAGGAAATGGTGTTGATAGAATTTTGGTGTTGTTGGAGGGCGTAATCGACTTGGCGATTGCGGGTAGCTTGAGTTTCAACCATCGTATGGATATGAATGAAAGCACCAAAATGATGCAAGCATTACACTGGCAGAGTTTTTATTTGTAAATATCAAGCATAAAGAAAAAATAAAGAAAGGAGGAAGGAGAGAATTGAAGGAGAGAGAAGACTGTTAATTCATTGTCTGCCTTATACACAGGTGGTACCGCTCATATATAGAGCATTCTTCTTCCACAGCAAGACAAATTGTTATAACTAACCCACTCATTTTATGACAACTCATACCATATAAAACAAAAGCATAACTAATTACTTATTCAAACATAACTAATTATATCGTTAGTTCTCTCTAGAAGCCTCTCACTCTTGGAATCTTATGGATCTGGTGGTAATCCTCTTGGGCCTTGTCTTCATGTGATCGGTGGTGCAATCCTTGTGCCTGTTCAGGTATCCATGTGTGTGCTGAGGTGCATCACAAGGTTGGGGTTCTCTGACATGGTTTCTCGTTCAATTAACCATAATAACGTGATGATGGGATCTCCAGGCTATACTGACCCGTGTTACATTCGTTCGGGGTTGGCATCAAAGAAAAGTGATGTGTATAGTTTTGGGGTGCTACTTTTAGAGCTTTCTACCGGGCCTGAAGCATTTTCGGCAAATAACTCACAGTTGTTGGCGACGAGGATGAGGTTTCCGTTGAAGTTGAACTCTCATAATATGGAAGGAATAGGACAAATGATTGATGTTAAGCTAGACAGAAAATATTAGGAGAAAGAAGCCAGAGTTATGATGAATGTTGTAGAGAAATGCATTGGAGAAAACCCGACTCTAAGACCATCATTTGGTGAAGTAATCATAATTATGAGGGATAATATGTCATCTTTAATTTGATTAGTTCATATATGTACACCTTCATACAGTGATTGTAAAGATTTTTGGGAACAATTCTTGCTTGTATGAAGTGTTTATAAATTGTAAACAACTGAGTTCTACTTAAAAAAATATTTCTAACGAGTTTATAGAATTTTAAAGTATGACTACGAGATCAGTCTTAGAATAGTTATGTATGCAAACTTCTGAATGCTAACTGGTTATGTAGCCTTTAGGGCTGTCATTTATCAGAACCAAAAAGGTGTTGGAACCAACTAAGTCTGCAATTAAATTTTGATTATAGGAGGAAGCCTCATGCATTTGATCTTGTGCAAGATAAAATTCATAGTTAACTTTGTCACAAGATTTGTACATGTCTACTTTTATACATCATTGTTAGCCTTTTCTGTTGTTGGAATTTGTCATCCATTTGTGCGTTGATAAGGATTTTACATATGTTACTGCAGCAAATCAAGGCAATCAAAGCATACCATATATATGAAAATGCACTCTAACAACAAATATACGAAAATGCACTCTAACAGCGAATCAAGGCAAAATACATTTCATTCTAGCACACATGATTTTGGTAATAATTTTACATATGTTATTGCAGCAAGAGATAGTCTACATTCTTTTATTTTGCTAGGCTTATTGACTTTTGGAATGGGAGTACTGTTTGGTGTGGCTGGCATTGTAAAATGAAGTGGTTCATGGATTGAATGGTTTAAAGCCTCACATCGTAAGGTATTCCAAATAACCGTGATATATATATGAGATTGGTGGCGCGCAATATTAAATTTTTTTATGTTACAATGTGTTGCCAAGACTAAAATTTATCTCAGCGACTTTTGAAATAATTGACACCGAGCCCAATCAGATTTCAGAAACTTCTTTGGTGGCAAAAATTTCCCTGCAATATTAATGACATTTCCACCTTAGACATATGAGAATTAAAAGTTAAAGTTACCACTAACTAAATACATCCGAAAGTTGCTGCATGTTCTGTTTCTTCCTTGATTTGAAGTACATCATCAGATTTGATAACACTTCATCACGTTATCAAAAAAATACTACTCCTTGAATGCAATGGCCAATGATACTCCTTCAACACATTTCTCTGGTAAAGTTTTTATTTGATCATGTTCTTTGGCTCCAATTTTGGGATCGAATCACCTGGTCTTAATATTCTCAGTCCCATATGCCCATTTAAATCCACTCATTCATTTATTAATGTTTTAAGTTTTAATAATTAAATATGTTAGTAATGGATGCTGCAAATTTAACTGGCTAGGATTTTTTAATTTCATAGTTAATAAATTTTTCTTCATAACAGTTACAACGGTTGCTATTTTGTAACAAATTGCCACGAACTCTGTAACCATCAGTATTTCCATTGCGAAGTTCATTTGTAATAGTTATAACTGTTACAAATACACCCGTTCTTGTGTTGGCGATGATAGGAATATGTAAAAGGTCGGTTGTCAATCTTATTGTTTGTGCTATGAAATTGAATGTGCGGGACAGTGATCGCTTGTAGAACTAGGAAGCACTTCCATTTAATCTTAAAAGCAGCGAACATATGCAACAAGTTGATGTTCACTAGAGCTCTATCTAATCTGTAAGCATTTTTTTTCTCAGGTTTCGACTTCATGATGTACGCTTAAGGCCATTGTGAATTATGAAATCCTTCTTCTAAACCAGTTTCTAGTAGACAATTGGTAAAGTACATAGGCAGAGATAATTTCAATGGTAAACTCTACTTATTTATTATTCTTTATTAGAATCGAGCATTTCTCACTTGGATTTAACTTGTTTAATGACCATGAAGATTTGTTCCAAACTGCAAGTATTTCACAACCAGAACTGCCACCATTATTGTGCATTACTCCCCTTTCATTTCCAGTTTGAGAACTGAATATGTCTGAGTTTCGGATCCATCTACTGATGGATTCATGTCTTCTTCTTTTTTTCCTGCTTGTTAAACTAGGTTGATATCAATATCTCTTTGATCCACTTTCGGTAGCATTCGCACCATACTGCTCCTTGCGTGATTTATCACTTGTATCATTGCCTTTTTATTTGACACCTCATATGCTGGTTTCTTTTTGGATTTTACCGTCACACGGGTCAATTCTGTGGCTGAAACACTTGCGAGGAGTACATAATGGTTAAGTGAATTCATGATTCGATGTCTTGCATATTTAAGTTACCTTTTTTGTCCTGCGTTTTAACCACTATAAGAACACAAGTTCAGTTCTTCACTCTAACACAAATAGGCTATGTTTCAAGCATATCTTTGACAAAGGAGCAATATGCTCCATGTTCGTTCATGAACAAGAATTTAATATCCACAAACCAAGGGGCATCTTTCAAAATCTATTGCAATCATCTTCCGATACAAAATTAACAAGACAGAATCCATTGTTTCTCGAGTAAACATATCATTGGTTTTCACTCTCTTTTCACGTAGGCATTGAAGTGATCATAACAAGGCCATTTTCTAGCCACATACAAGTAAAATTTATTTTTCCACATGTTGTTTGCATAAGTATGATCTTCATCATCTATCTTGGCAAATATCCCTTCATTATTAGGATTTTTTTTGGTGATACAATATTTCCAAAATTAATAGATTTTGGAGATATTCTCGGTATTTAGTTACCCATTCTGTGCATGAAGGAAATGGAAAGAGAAATTAAAGAGATAGGGATGTGGAGATATTTTCCATATATATTTGATTGCCATATTTTATAAAAGGAGAAACAAAAGGAATCAAATAGCAAATAGGGAAATAATTGATTGATGGAGAAAATGGAATATTATCAATCAATTACATGGCAAGGCAATTAATGGGAATATAATCATTCCATGAATTGATTTATTTACATAAATCAATTGCTTCATCTCTAGGTAACTTTTCTCTATATATAAAGAGAGGCATAGAGAATGTTAAGATATCAGATGTGAGAGAACAATCTCTTGTTTATTTTTCTTCATTTCTTTACTTTGTAACCTCTTCAAATAGCAATAAAGCTCCTCCCCATTAAAATGGACGTACACTATCTCGCGATAGTGGAACCACTATAAATCTGTGTGTTCTCTCTTGTCTCTATATTTTTTTTCTGTGATCTATAATTATCTGTTTGTTCTATCACGCCAAATTGCAAGATCCTATTTTTCTGCTGAGAGGGATTGATCACCCCTCCCCCTTACAACTGGTATCAGAGCTAGATTCGCAAAGAAGGTGTTTTGGTAGAATGGCAGGAGGAGATGAAAATAGTACAAATAGTACTTTAGCACCAGTAGTTGCTCCATACGCCAGAGGCTCCTATGTGGCTTCAGGATCACAGTTGACGATAGAGAAGTGGAATGGTGAAGGAGATTTTGAAAAATGGCATTGGATGATGAAAGCAGTTCTGAGGAGAAATCGCGTTCATCGAGTAGTATTTGATACAGAGACACTGCCTGCTGATATTTCATCAGTGGAATTAGAAGAGATGGAAGAATGGGCCTTTACTACTCTCCAGCTTGCTATGGAAAAGAATGTAATTTCTGAAATCAGTCAGGAAACCACAGCCAAAGGCATTTGGAAGAAGTTTGAGGACCTCTACATGAAGAAATCCCTAACTAACCGTATGATCCTATTGAAGACTTTTTTCACTTATAAAATGAAGGAAGGTTCTTCAATTAAAACACACCTAAGTGTGTTTGATGACCTATTGATGAAGATGAAATCTATTGAGTTGAAAGTTGATGAAGAACAGAAAGCAATGATTCTGTTGTGTTCGCTTCCAGAACGATACACTGGTTTCGCTAACATCCTTATCTATGGTAGAGATACATTGACATTAGATGATGTGAAGACAGGTTTGCTCAGTGAGAAGTTGAGAGATCAGATGAAAGAGTTTGGTGTTGGTGATAGTAGTGGAGGAAGTAATAGTAGTTCAGGTTTATTTGTTGAGAGAGGTAGAGCAGAGAAGAAAGTGAAGAATTACAGGGGCGTTCCAATTCTAGGAAGCCTCATTGGCAGAGTAAGTCAAAAGATGGAAGGTGTCATCATTGTAAGAAACCAGGCCATTGGAGAAGAGACTGCCCAGATCTGGAGAAGAAGACTGAAGGTTCTTCATCTATTGCGATGGAGAAAGATGATAGTGATTTATTGACAGCGGTTGTATCAGATGTTGCAGACCACTGGGTATTAGATTCCGGAGCATCATTTCACATGACTCCTAATAAGGATTATTTTTCTTCCTTTGATGCTAAAGAAGGAAGTTCCATCCTTATGGGAAACGATGCTACATGTAAGTCTATGGGAGTGGTACAGTTCGCATTCGCATGTATGATGGGATTGTTCGCACACTTTCAGATGTTCGCTATGTTCCTGGTCTTCGGAAGTCATTGATATCATTAGGCCAATTGGCATCATTGGGATGCAAGATAACCATTGTCAAAGATGGTTTGAGAGTTTCTAGAGAGGCACTTGTATTGATGAAGGGTGTTATGGTAAGAAATCTGTATTTGCTGATGGGTACCACTGTTCATGGAGAATTATGTGTTGGAGTTGATAGTTTTAAAAGTTTGGATGCTACCAAGCTTTGGCATATGAGATTAGGTCATACTTCGGAGAAGAACTTAGAGTTGCTTCGTAAGAAGAAAAAGATCAAGGGAGAAATCTTCAACAAGTTGAACTTTTGCAAGGAGTGTGTATTGGCAAAGCAAACCAGAGTTTCTTTTGGTGACGGTATGCATACTTCTAAGAGTGTACTTGATTATGTACATTCAGATGTTTGGGGGCCATACCCTACTGCTTCCATTGGTGGAGCTTATTATTTTGTTTCATTCATTAATGACTACTCGCGCAAGGTTTGGGTGTATGTAATGAAAGCTAAGTCGGAAGTATTTCAGAATTTTAAGGTTTGGTTAGCTCTTGTTGAAAACCAAACAGGAAAGAAATTGAAGATTCTTAGATTCGATAATGGTGGCGAATATGTCTCCAAAGAGTTCCTCGACTACTGCAGACAACGCGGTATTAGAAGACATTTTACTACACCTGGTGATCCGCAATCCAATGGGGTTGCTGAGAGGATGAATAGGACTCTACTTGAGAAGGCCCATTGCTTGATATTGACTGTGGGTATGTCTAAGGGTTTTTGGGCTGAAGCTGTTTCGACTGCAGTACATATTATTAATCGGATTCCGTGCTCAGCCATTGGTGGGAAGATTCCAGAGGAGTTATGGAGAGGTAAAAACACTTTATTAAGTTATTTTCGTATATTTGGATGTCCAGTTTATGTTCACAATACAGGACAAGATAAGTTGGAGCCTAGGGCCTCCAAGTGTGTTTTTCTTGGTTATACAGATGGAATAAAAGGATACAGAATTTGGAATCCAGTTACGAAGAAAGTTATACACTCCAGACATGTGACTTTTGACGAGTCAGCGATGTTTAAACCTTTGGAAGGTTTATCAAACGGTTCAGATTCAGTTGATGAGAAGGCCGAAAAGACCGAGATTCCCAACTTTCAAACCCGAAGTACAACTATTACTATTGGCAATAGTGATAGAACAGTTGATGATACGTCACATGATAGTCCACAGATTTCCTCTAGCAGTGATGGAGATGATCATGAAGCTAGAGAGGATTCAGTTCAAGATGGAGCTCAAGGTGGAGCTGAAGGAGAGTCAGGCGATATAGTCATTCGGGCTAGTTAGAGACCAAAGAGAGCTCCAATTAGATATGGAGATTGGGATTATGCAAATTTGAGCCTTGATGATCAGTTTGAGTATGCTTTACATGTTGTTCATGATGAACCATTAAGCCTTGAAGAAGCCATGAAGTCGAATGATAATTCGAAGTGGAATTGCGCTATTGAAGAGGAGATACAGTCTTTGCAGAAGAACAAGACTTGGGATTTGGTACCACTACCTCAAGGAAGCCGAGCCATAGGTTGTAAGTGGGTGTTCAAGCTGAAAGACGACGATAGATACAAGGCAAGATTGGTAGCCAAAGGGTTTTCACAAAAAAAGGGTTGGAGTATGATGAAATATTTGCTCCAGTTGTTAGACAAACTTCAATTCGAATCCTACTTGCGATAGTTGCTGCTCACGATTTGGAGTTAGAACAACTTGATGTTAAGACTGCTTTCTTGCATGGTGATTTGGAAGAAACCATTTACATGAAGCAGCCAGAAGGATTTATTGTAGATGGAAAATCAGATTGGGTATGCAGGTTGAAGAAATCTCTTTATGGTCTAAAACAGTCGCCTAGACAATGGTACAAAAGGTTTGGTTCTTTTATGCTTTCACATGGTTTTAATCGTAGTACTAAAGATGCATGTGTTTATTTCAAGCATTTAAAGAATAGTAATTGGGTGTATTTGCTTTTGTACGTGGATGATATGTTGATTGCTTCTAAGGATAAAGCTGAAGTTGATGAGTTGAAGTTGAAATTAAAAGCGGAATTCGAAATGAAAGACCTTGGAGAAGCAAAGAAAATTTTGGGGATGGAAATCCAAAGAGATAGAAAGCTTGGACTTTTGGGACTTACTCAAAAGGAATATATTCAAAAGTTGCTTGCTCGGTTTAGCATGGATGGAGCAAACACCCATGCCTTTGCATATACAGCTCTCTAACAAAGGCTCTCCGATCTCAGAAAAGGATAAGGCCTACATGAAAAAGGTGCCTTATGCGAGTGCGGTAGGTAGCTTGATGTATACTATGGTGTGCACTAGACCTGACATTGTTCAGGCTGTTGGATTAGTTAGTAGATATACAGCAAATCCGGGAAAATCGCATTGGGAGACAGTGAAGTATATTTTTAGATATCTTAGAGGAACATCAGATTATGGTCTTGTCTTTGGCGGCAGAAATAAAGATTTCAACTTTATTGGATTTTGTGATTCAGACTATGCCGGAGATAGAGATAGAAGGAAGTCAACCTCAGGCTATGTGTTCACTCTTGGAGGAACGGCTATTAGTTGGAGAGCGAGGTTGCAGACTATAGTTGCTTTGTCTACTACAGAGGTAGAGTTGATAGCTGCAGTTGAGGCAGCTAAGGAGGCACTTTATTTGAAGAAGTTGTTGTGTGATTTGGGCTTTGTACAAGATAATTGTTTGGTGAATTGTGATAGTCAGAGTGCAGTTCATTTAGCTGAAAATCTGGCTTTCAGCTCTAGAACAAAGCATATAGAGGTAAGAGAGTCTTTCCTTATCTCCATGAATGAAGAGAAGTTAGTTCGCCTTCAGAAGGTTCATACAAATGACAATGCAGCAGATATGTTTACGAAGGCCTTACCTGCTACTAAGTTCGAGCATTGCTCGGACTTGATTCACTTGATGAAGTGCTAGGTGCCACATGGTGGCACTATGGGGAAGAGAGTAACTTGGTTGAAGTTAAGAGAAGATGTGGCATTCTTCTTGTATGAAGAGATATGAGTTTATTTTTTGGTTGCACAACGTCTGCCTTATTTATTTATTTTGAGTGTTTCCAACACTTTGTTGGTGGACGGTGGCCTTGCCGGAGTTCATTAACAAAGTGTAATGAGAGGTGACATTTGCAGGAACTCATTGGGAAGCATTCATATTGGAGTATCTTGGTTTGGAAGAGATATTGTATCAAGGTGGAGATTATTAGGATTTTTTTTGGTGATGCAATATTTCCAAAATTAATAGATTTTGGAGATATTCTTGGTATTTAGTTACCCGTTCTGTGCATGAAGGAAATGCAAAGAGAAATTAAAGAGATAGGGATGTGGAGATATTTGCCATATATATTTGATTGCCATATTTTATGAAAGGAGAAACAAAAGGAATCAAATAGGGAAATAATTGATTGACGGAGAAAATGGAATATTATCAATCAATTACATGGCAAGACAATTAATGGGAATATTATTATTCCATGAATTGATTTATTTACATAAATCAACTGCTTCATCCCTAAGTAACTTTTCTCTATATATAAAGAGAGGCATAGAGAATGTTAAGATATCAGATGTGAGAGAACAATCTCTTGTTTATTTTTCTTCATTTCTTTACTCTGTAACCTCTTCAAATAGTAATAAAGCTCTTCCCTATTAAAGTGGACGTACACTATCTCGCGATAGCGGAACCACTATAAATCTGTGTGTTCTCTCTTGTCTCTATATTATTATTTTTTCTGTGATCTATAATTATCTGTTTGTTCTATCACGCCAAATTGCAAGATCCTATTTTCTGCTGAGAGGGATTGATCACCCCTCCCCCTTACAGTTATGGGCTTTGGGTTGAATAATTTTGATTTGATCATTTATGTTTGTTTTAATGCGTAGTGGATCTATCGAAGATGTTGTACTCGGGTTATTCACTATTGCTTGAGCTTTCAGTGAGATGCAGTGGTTACTACTTGCAGCGAGACACTGATCTTCACAAAAAGTATTGTTCACAATACCTTGTAGGCGTATACAGTTAATTGCATCTTTTTGTAACCCAACCGATTAAAATATAGATACTTGACTCTGGGCTTAGTCCCACATTATCAAAAACGTGTTTAGCTATATGTGGAACTAAGTATAAAGAAGGAGGTAATTGTGAAGGGACAGATATGATCCTTCAGGCAGCAAACGGGAAGGGATGAATGGTAAAAACTCACAAAAGCTGTGTGAGAAGGGTGTCCGCCTAAAGCCTGTTATGATACTGGGCCATCCTCACCTTTACCTCTCTGATCCCAAAATTTTTAATCTTCAATTTTAAACATTTTAATATTTTTCAGATTTTATTTCTCTTTATTGTATCAAGAAGTTTGCTAACCTTGTCGTGGAGGCACTTGAATAAATTGATGCTCGGGGTAACTTTGCCAGTTCATTTTGACATATTCTTTTGTTTCATGGCAGTTATACAGTTTAGAGTTCTTGTTCTTAATATTTCAGCCAAAAGCAATGCCAGAAAATTTGTTCATGTTCTTAAATATTAGTAAAATTAAAGTACACATGCACATAGTATCATATAGAATGTGATCTGTAATCAAGGAAATTGGTAAGCAAGTTTTAAGTTTATTTGCAACTTTCTCTTTGAAGTAAATACACATGCACAAGAATGTGATCGGATTAGAATATTGTTTTAGTTGCTTTTCAACTCTTCACTCCCAATCTTTTATCTTCCTTAACGATACAATTTAAAAAGAAACATATAATTAGGTACTCCATAAAAAATCTAGTCAAAATTTATCCTTTGAATTGCGGTCCACGAATTTTTTATTATTTTCGTAGTATTTTATCGATTTCATAGGAGCAAGAGGCAGATAAAAATATTATATCTTTGATACTGTCAAATTAGCTACTACCACTAGAATTTCAAGTGGTTACTACAGAGGAATATGAGAATAGAACCAACTACTTGAACGGTCAAATTTTCAAGCCACGATAATTAATTGCAATGGAGGAGGAAATAGTTGTAGTTTATTGTTATTTCTCAATTTCATATATGCAAGGTTAAAATCTAATGTAAGAATCACTGGATGGTGCTTCTATAACAACTTCTTACGCTAAAATCAAATAAAAGTCCTCCAATTTCAAAAACGAATACTCCAAATTATACTTGATAGATGTAGTATAAGTTGCGTAAGACGTATTACTTATCTATATGATACTATGTGATGTTATTCAAATATTATTATGGTAAGACTTGAGATTTTCATTCACTAGGCATTATTGTTCTGATTCTCTCTTCAGTAAAACCATATGCTAGGAGGAAACGATGCTGATGGAGAAAGTTAAGGCTACAATAAAGATCTGTGTAAGTTCTATTATTTATCCATGTTTTTGATATATTTTGATGTATTCATGGATATTTTGCAATGTTGTATCTTTGAGACAGTAGAAAAAAAAAACCTTTTTATTAACCGCTACTACTCATAAAACAAATAACAAAGCACAACATACATAAAGCAAATTGACCTGAAAGTTCTCGTGGTTTTATGGCACAAACACAACACCATGTGACAATATTAAAGTACATGCCTAAAGACTGATTCAACAAACTTATTTAACACAAACAAACTCCAACAGCCCCTCTTAAACTCAAACTTTCAAAGCTACATACTCCCATCTTATTCTTCAAATTATAGAAAGCTTCAACTGGCAATGGCTTGGTGAGAATGTCAGCAACTTGCTCCTTGGACTAACAAAACTCCATTTGGATTTCAGATTTTTAACCAACTCACGGATATAATGAAACTTGATGTCAATGTGCTTGCTTCTGCCATAAAACAATCAATTTTTTGTGAGAGCAATGGCATACCTATTGTCACATAAAATAGGTGTTGGAGAAGCCTGCAACTGCCGTAACTCATGAAGTAATCTTCACAACCAAACAGTTTGGGATGCGCAAGATGCGGCTGCAATGTACTCCGCCTCAGCAATGGAAAGAGCAACCACCTGTTGCTTCTTTGAGGACTAATATATGGCTCCAAAACCAATGCTAAACATATAACAAGTGGTGTTTTTCCGGTCTTCGACATCTCCTACCCAATCACTGTCTGTATAGCCTTCAAGAGTGCAAAGTCGTATTTGCAGGATAGAGGATACCATGATTCCGAGTATCCTTAACATAGCAAAGAATGTGTTTCGCTGCTCGCAAATGAACCTGACTGGGTCTCTCCATAAAGCGGCTAATGAGACCAACACTGTAGAAAATATCTGGTCTAGTAGTTGTTAAGTATCGAAGACTTCCTACCAAATGACGATAATAGTTAGCGCTTACAAGTTCACCACTTCCATCATTTTGCAAGTGCAGCTTTGCTTCATTAAGAGTTTTGATAGGATGACATGATTCCATGTTGAACCGTTTCAGGATATCTACAGTATACTTGTGTTGCGAAATAAAAATGCCTGTTTCAGTTTGTGCAACTTCAATACCAAGAAAATATGACATAAGACTCATATCTGTCATCTCAAAGTTGCAAGTCATAGGCTCCCAAAACTCGCCAAACATGCTGATATTATATGCTTTAAATATCAGATCATCTACGTATACACAAATAATCAACATATCTCCAGTCGATTTAGATTTGACATATAAAGTAGGCTCATAAGGACATTTAAGAAAATCATTTGCAAAAAGACAAGTGTCAAGACGAGAGTACCATGCCCTTGGTGTCTGCTTCAGCCCGTATATGGCTTTCTTAAGCTTGAATACATTATGCTCCTGACCTGGCTTCACATAACTTATAGGCTGATTCACATAGACATCTTCTTCAAGAAAACCATTAAGAAATGCAGATTTGACATCCAACTGATGTATCTGCCAGTCATTTTGGGCAGCCAGCGCAACCATCATGCGAATGGCGTCGAGTCGTGCTATAGGAGCAAAAACTTCATAGTAATCTATCACCGGCTTTTGCTTGTATCCTTTCACAACAAGTCGTACTTTCAATCTATCCACCTAACGATCATGTTTGTATTTCGTTTTGTAAACCCATTTGACGGCAATGGATTGCTTTCCGTTGGGCAGCAAAGTCAGCTCCAAAGTATCATTTTTTTCCAGTGAAATGAATTTCTTAATCCATAGCACAGACCCATCCATCTTGTTGGGCTGCTTCGTTAAAAGTAAATGGATCATAGTCTGCAAACAATGCAAAATTGACAAGTTCCTCATCAACAATAGCCGCGGCATTAGTAACAATATGATCTTTTAAATGTGCAGGCATCACACGAGAACGAGTAGAGTGGCATGTCTCAATAACAGGACCAGTGAGTTTGCCTCCTGGAGTTGGACAGTAGGTTGCTTTTCTGAGTCATTAAGTATAGGGATTTCCACGTGCTGCTGGCTACTGCTCATCCAATCCCAAGCCTCGTCTTCTTGAAACTGAACGTCTCGACTCTCTACTACTTGCGTTGTGGGATTGAACAACTTGTATCCTTTAGTACGATCACTGTAACCAATAAAGATACATTTATCGCCTTTAACATCAAACTTTTTTCGCTTCTCAGCAAGCACGTGAGCATATGCTACACGTCCAAAGACTCATAGTGATTCAACATCTGGTTTAGTTCCACTCTAAGCTTTCTCTAGGATCATATCATTGTAGTGAAATTTTATTTTATTTTAATTTGAGCGGAAGCGGTTATTTGTTCAGGATCTAGTATTGCCTATTTAGATACCAATGACACTTAAAAAGAATTATGCAGTTTCACAGAAAAATAATAGAAATAAGAGACAAGAAGGTTTAACGTGGTTCGGATATGAATATCATACGTCCACGGAGACCCAACAACTTTTTATTTCACTAGAGAAGAGAGTACAAAAGAGAGAGGAAAGAATAATGGTATATACTACACTTGCTTTTTCATATGAAGATAAAGTTCCTTCATTTATATAGTCTTGATAATGAAGGGTTGCTTGGAGATTAAGAAAATCAATTTCCTGATTACGCGGATATCCTTCCAATTTGCGTGTTTTGATTTTAGTATAAATAGATGGCGTAATCTTCGTTTCCATATCTTTCCTTTATTCTCCATGCCTAATAATTTATTTCTTCATATAACAGACTAATTAATTGATTTACTAATTAATTAGTATCCTTTAAAATATCCTTCCATATATCAGCTAAATTAATTGATTTGATTGAATCAATTAATCAATTTCTTTCCCTTTTAACGAATATTTGAATCATCAAATTCAGCACTCCACCTTGATTCAAATATAACAATCTCTCTTCATCACCTTATCATCAAGTAATCAATATATAAGTTGTTGGATCTAGCACCCCATGGCGCTGAAGTAACAGGTATCAAATTGATTAAGTTTGAGCGATGCTCAAACTTGTCCTTAGGAAGTGACTTTGTCATCATATCTGAAGGATTATCCAAAGTACCCACCTTCAACAATTTGATCTTTCTTCGTTCTTCCTCAAGCATAAGAAAGAAACCTCTAACATCAATGTGCTTCGTTCGTGAACTATAAGCTTGATTTTCTACAAGATGAATCGCACTCTAACTGTCTGAAAATAGCCCTACTGTCCGCTGCACCATTGAAAGATCATCCAACAACTGAAGTAAGTATAATCCTTCCTTTGTTTCTTCCACAATCGATATCAATTCTTCTTCGGTAGTCGATAAAGCTACGATAGATTGCAGCTTTGATCTCCATGAAATCGAGCCTATGCCAAGTGTAAAAACATAGCCCGACACCTTACTTCCTAGCATCTCTATCCCCAGCGTAATCTGAATCACAGTATCCTCTAAGAAAGATGTCACCATCCACTCCACCATATAACAAGCCCACCGAAGAAGTGCCTCGAAGATATCTAAGAATCCACTTCATAGCTTGCCAATGCTCTTTGCCTAGGTTAGACATATATCCACTCACAACACCCACTGCATGGGCCAAATCTGGTCTTGTGCACACCATCGCATACATAAGACTACCGACAACACTAGAATAAGGTATGTAGCCATATACCTCTTGTCTTCTTCCGATGAGGGAGATAAGTCTTTTGACAACTTAAAATGAGAGCCTAATAGAGTGCCTACCGGTTTAGGTTTTGTTTGCACAAATAATGGGCAAACACCTCCAAGTCGTATGAATTAGTTGATTTTATGTTGTTTCTGGTGATTTGGGTGATTTACGCAAAGATATTAAAAGCAGGGACTAAACTGTAAAGACACACAGATTTATAGTGGTTCGGCCAGAACATGCCTACGTCCACTTTATATGTTATTCTCCTTTTCTATTCAGATTACAAGTACAAAGCTTTGATTACAAGTAACTGAAAGTTGTTTGAAAGTTCTCTCTGTGCTTGAGCTCTCAAACTTGTCTGCCATTGTTGTACCCCTGCCCCTCTATTTATAGAGTGAGGTTGGGGGCGGGGGTCTTAGATGTGTATAGCTGCTGGTGGGCCTGGGCTGAAGCAATCTGGTCTGGCGATGTTGGTTCGATATCCACTTGGTCCGGTAGTGGTTGGAGAGTGTTGGTTCGGCATGGCTTGGGTAGAGAGTTGGTTCGGTGGGACGTTGGTCCGGTAGGGAAGTGGCTTGGTCCGGTTAGGATGGTTCGGTAGTTGTTGAGGAAGTTCTGGTCCGGTTGTTGTTTGGTTCGGCAGTGGTAGGTCAGAAGATGGTTCGGTGGTTGTTGGAGAAAGTTTTGGACCGGTGGTAGGTGGGTTTTGGACCGATGATGAGGTGGTTGGCTCGGTAGTGCGTAGGAATGGGGCTGATTCGGTGATGGGTGGTTTGGCAGGGATATCCTCGCCTTGGTTCGATGAAAACACGCCCAACATTTGCCCCCCAAAGTGGGGCACATGATGTTTGCACGTGCCGTGCTTTGTTTTCCTGCAATTGAGATAACTTCGTTCGGTCCTGGGTGTGCCGAACCAGTTGGTCCGGTCGATAGGTCGCGCCTATAAATAGGGGTTTCAGGTTACTGTTATCCTTTATCGTTTTGAGATAGCCAAACCAATCAGAGTACCGAATCAACCGAGTACCGAATCAACCAAGTGTCGAATCAACCAAGCACCGAACCAGGTATGTTCTCATTTGCCGAATGAGTTCTTATTATGGACTACCGAATGAAACCCACGGAGGATGAGTACCGGATGAGATTGGGTGTTGAGTGCCGAATGAGTTCTATCCCTGAATTACCGGATGAACTCTTGAGACCCCAAATACCGAATGAGCCTTTGTATCAGCTTTACCGAATGATACTAGGAGTTCTGAGCGTTTTAGATTACGAGTGAAATTTTCAGACTATATACACTTGCTTGCTTATGTCCTCTGTTTTAACGATATGTTTTTCCGGTGTTGCAGCTAATGTCTCACAAAGCAGAAACTCGATCAGATAAAAGGACGTCCAAGGACAGAGAAGAGTCCTCCACAGTGCCCCCAGTTCGGGCCGAACGTCATGGGCCTGCTCCGAGATCGCTAGTAGATGGGTATGGCCCCTAGGAGCTCTTGAATTCCCCGCCCGACTGTTTTCCTAGCTCCCACAAAGAGGATCAGCTTGATGTTATATCCCGTTCCTTTGGGATCGATGGAGCGCGCATGCTATTGCCGGGGGAAGGAGTGATGCCGTATGACCCCCCTGAAGGCTACTTTGCTTACAGCAGATATCATTGCATGTGTGGTGCTATCCCGCCTCTCAACGCCTGGATAGTTAGCTTCATCTCATATCTGAAGGTGGCTCCATTCCAGCTTCAGCCTAACTCCTACGCCATTCTGGTGAGTCTTTTCGTCATCTTTCAGAGGAGATACGGGCGTCCTCCTTCCAACCGGGAGATTCGGTATCTGTATAATCTGAGGGCCTACAAGAAGGGGTCTCCATATATCAGCTTGGAATCAGCCGTATCCTTCAAGCCCGTCCTGGATTTGTATTCTAAGTACAGCATGTTTAAGAAGGAATGGTTTTTCTTCAGGGACGACTCCGTTTCTATCCGTCGCTTCACCTCCGGATGTAAGTCAAGGCTTTATTTATAATTTCCGTTCTAGTTGCAGTGCTTCTATTTATGTGTTTTTATTTCTTGCTAGCGACAGGTGGTTTTGCGGTCGTGGAGAATGATCGCCTAGTTCAGACGGCAGCGGAAATAGAAGCTATTTCGGGAAGAGATAGGTCGGCTGCTTACTTGATCAGGAACGCTACACTTTTGGGGCTCAACCTGATCCTGCCACATCAGTCTGTGGTTAAGCAGAGGGATACGGCGGAAGAGAGGGCTTCTCAAGCTAAAGGAGGAGCCACGGCGAAGAGTGGCAAGCGGAAGCCTTTCACAAAACCTCCAGTTGTCGGAGGTAAGAAGCTCAAGAAGTCCGACGGCCCTTGACCTAGCACGTGCCCAATTACTCCGGGGGAGGAAGACGTGGAGGGGGGTAGAGGTGAGGGCGAAGGAGGCAATGTAGGAGGAGAGGCAGAGAGTGGAGACGACAGAGAAGGTGATGGTGGTGGTGGTGGTGATGGCGTCGGGGCTTTGCCTCCTGGGCAAGCAGGCGAGATTCAAGAGTGGACGGATGATACATTCCACCAAGCTTTCGAGGGGTTGGGGGAAGGGACGGCCTTGGTGGAGAAATCGAAGAAGTCTGATAAGGCCGGGACGGGTGCCAGTCTATCTTCTGAGGGTATTTCAGCTAAGGCAACTCCGGCTGTTCAAGGTGAATTCTTAACTTCTGTAGACTCCCTTTATGATAAGGACTTCGTAATATTTTATGGCCAGCTTCCGTCCTGAAATGAGATTCAGGACTTATTGCAGTATCCCACTCCCCCTCAGGGTTTGTAAAATAAGCGAGTTTTTCTACTCCTTTTAACTTAACATATTTCTTGGATCATAGTTTCATGCATGCTTGTAACACTTGGTTTTTATTCCAGGAACGGGTAAGGTGGCCAAGACATCAGATATTCGGCACCGCCTTGAACAGTATAAGTTACTCAAAGCTTCTGCCAAACCAAAGTCGTCAACTAGCCATCCCGGAGATGTGGTTGGTTATCGCCCTCTTCTCGGAGTTATTGAAAAAGATATGCAAAAGAGGAAGAGAGGCCGATCTTTGTTTGAACCTTCAACTGGCCCTCAGGCTCCAGTCCAGCCTATCCATGATATTACTGAGGAAGATACTGAGTTTATGCCTTCTCCACATCCGTCCGAAAATCCAACCGTCACCCCGATAGACCATCCTGGTTTGGTTCGCAACCCATTTGCCGGCCACCCGGATCTGGACCCGAGTTTTCAGGACATCTCTTTTGACGAGGCCACGGGTGAGCATCTTCTTCCCCGCAATTCCATGGTACGGGTGCTTGATGAGGCTAAGTCCTTAGACCTCGATTTGTTTACTACTCGGATTGTGACCGTGGGGAATGAGGCCAAGGCAAACATCGATCAGGTGGCTGAAGAGACCAAGAGGCTAATGGAGCATCACGCTCGACTGGCCAAGGCTTGGGAGGAAATCGGAAGTGCTAACATTCGGTTGCGGCTAAAGGTTGCTGACCAGGCCAAACAGCTTACCGATCAGGCTATCCAGATATCCTAGCATGAGGCGGCCTCCAGACGACTAAAGAAAACCATGGAAGAGGCTAGCAAGGCTGAGTTGCGAAAAATGGAGGCTGCTTGCAAAGAACGAATTGACATGGCCATCGCAACGGTGGATGAGGTTCAAAGCGCGGATCTTGAGCAGGTAGAGTTATCTGGAAGGCTTGAGGCCACAGAGCTTGCTCAGGCAAAGCTGAAGGAGGAGATGGAAGTGATGCGGAAATCCCTTCAGGCTGACTGCTCGAGATACCGATTGGAGAGAGATGCTGCCGTCGCACGGCTGTCGGCTTCTGAGGCCCGGATGAAAGAGTTTGAGGAGAACGAGGGGATGATGGATGAGATGCTTCAGGACATGTATTTCCGAACTTGGAGGCAGGGCAACCTGTCCTGGATGGACGACTATCACCGGGTCATGGCTAGAATATATCTTCGGGCTTTGGAGGAGGCTAAGGCCGATGCAGATAAGAAAGGTGGTGTGGCTTTCAGGATGGATGTGGTTACGACCCAATTCACTAAGGAAGAGAAGGTGGCGGTTAAGGAGGGCATGCGGCTGCTTGCTGCGGATGAGGTAGGTGTGCAGCTAGATGACGATGATCAGGGAGCAGACGCTGGTAAGTCTTCCTTTTTAGTCTTTTCATGATTTGATTGCTTATCATTCGTGACTATTGATGGATTCTCTTCTGAATTGGGTAGGCGGGACCTCTGGAGTACATGTGGGGAGTTCTAACCCTGCAATTAAGTAGATCCGGATGGCGGGCAGGATAGAGGCGGAGCCCCGATGTAGTTGACTTTTTATTTGGTCTGTTTGACATTCCTGTATATACTAGTCCAAAACATTATTGTATTTCCAGGTTGTAATTATGTCATTGCAACGAACGTCTTTATGTAACTTTATAACATAAGCAGATTCTGTCATGTTCGAATGTGGTTGTTATTTTGATGTGTTGCATAAGAAATACAGCTGCGTGTTTATGCATGTGATTTAATCGTATTTTATGCTAAGTTTCTTCTCAAAATATTATTTCATGTCTTGCAATGCCAATATGATGTGTGAATAAATTAAAGCTACATATTTGTATACAAGAGAAGAAAGTACCGCCCTTCGTGTTTTAGTTGTAGAGGGCTGCTTTGAATGTCTTGTGCGACTGAGTATGTAATGTAGCTGAATGTTCTGTTATCTGAATGTGAGTTCATATTTCCACCGGCGAGAATTTTCCTATTTTGTGACATGTACTTTAGGGACTGTTATATAGGATAGGAGAAAAGTTCTTAAATGGAATGGAAATATGGGAAACAGTAAAACTTCCAATCACGGAAGGCCGTCGATATGCTTAAGTTCGTGGCAAACGGGTTTTGTAGTCACTTTCCCTAGCTGTGGGTCTTGGAGACATTTGTCACCCATCTTACGCCTCCGTGGGGAGTTTATCCTTTTTACCACAGCCGCACTTAAGACATATCGGAGCCGAGATCGCGCACAGTAACTACCCGAGCCATTATGGCCCATAATCGTGGGTATTATTCGATTTACTGTGGCCGGCTAGCGTGGGTGCCGATCGTCAGCCGTGAACTACCCATGGCTGGCCACACCTTATGTTGGGGCTTAAAGTAGGTTCACAGTTGCCGGCGAGCCGAACGCCGTAATGAGCTGCCATTGGCTATAGTCGGCCTTCTTGATGGCTTTTATCGGCTCATTACAGTTGGCTTTGAGGGCAGTCATGAGCAATGAGTTAACCCGCAGCAGAGGGATGCTAGAGCAAAAGTGTCTCATTGGCGAGTGCATAGAATCGTATAGTACCTGTTAGGTCCTGTCCAGGTGAGGTTGTGCCGCGAAGTGTCCAGAATGGAAATGTCGCTATACATGATTTTGTTCAACAGAAAAGGATAAAGCTTATCAAGCAGCCAAGATATAAAGTAACAAGTTAAAAAGAGACAAGATTTTTAAAGTGGTTCAGCACGAAAATGCCTACGTCCATAGATTCTCTTTGTTAATTCACTTCATATGGGCAGTACAAGTTAAGAAAAGTATCGACGGAGGTGTTGGATATTCCATGCCCTCTGGAACACCTTTCCGTCCACTGTTGACAAAATATAAGCTCCGTTGTGGAGATCTTTATGAATTACATAAGGTCTGTCCCAGATTGGATCTAGCACTCCGAGGCGCGGGAAGATTCGTTTGAGGACAAGATCTCCTTCTTGTAAGCTGCGGCGTTTGACTTTGGAGTTGTATTGTGCTGCTACTTTTTGTTTATGAGCTGCTGCTTTGAGTGCTGCATCATTTCCTCTTTCCTCAATTAGATCCAAAGACATGTGGAGGAGTTCTTCGTTCTCTTCTGGGTTGTAGTGGATCCTTCGGTGGGAAGGCACTGTAGTTTCAACTGGGAACATGGCCTTCGATCCGTATGCCAAAGAGAAAGGAGTATGCCCTGTTGATGTTTTGTAAGATGTGCGGTAGGCCCAAAGTGCCGTAGGAAGTTCATCCACCAAGCTCCTTTTGACTTTCCAAGTTTCTTCTTGATTAGGGTTTTGAGAATTTTGTTGACAGCTTCGACTTGTCCGTTTGCCTCGGGATAAGCCACAGATGAGAAGCTTTTGTGGATTCCGTACTCTTGGCACCATTCGGTGAATTCCTCGCTGTCAAATTGAAGCCCATTGTCCGATATGATTTTGAGTGGAACCCCGTACTAGCATAAAACATTTTTGATCAAGAAGTTAGTAACTTTTGCCGAATATATTTTATTTAGAGGCTCTGCTTCCACCCATTTGGTGAAATAGTCAACTGCCACTATGGTATATTTGGCTCCGCCTCGGCCCATTGGCAATTCGTCAATCAAGTCAATTCCCCATATTACAAAGGGCCAAGGGCTGGTCATTTGAGGAATCTCATTTGTGAGCAGTCGAGGAATCTTAGCAAATTTCTGACATCTGTTGCATTTCTTGACGAAGTCTAAGGCGTCTTTGTTTAAAGTGGGCCAGTAATACCCGTATCGGAGTGTTTTCTTGGCTAGAGTCTGCCCTCCGGTGTGATCTCCGCAACTTCCTTGATGGATGTTGGATAAGACTTCCCTGGCTTCCCTTCCAGCGATACACCTTAATAAGGGATTAGAGAAGCCGCGCCGATAGAGGATGCCTTCTTGTAATGTGTAGCGGGAAGCTTTCCTTAAGATTTTCTTAGCTTCGTTACGCTCGTCGGGCAGTGTGCCATCTTGTAAATATTTCCGGATAAGAGTCGTCCAAGTTTCCTCTTCGATTGTAGCTATCATACTCATTGTCTCGTAACTCGGGGCTAGTTGCTGTGAGATGGTTATTGTTCGGGAAGCAGTAACGTCCTCCATGCTAGCTTGCTTTGCCAGTTCGTCGGCCTCTTGATTCTCTTCTCGAGGAATGTGTTTGATTAAATAGTGATCCAATTGATTGAGCCGCAGCTTGGTCTTCTTTAGATATGCTGTGAGTCGTTCTCCTCGAGTCTGGAATTCTCCTAGTATTTGGTTTACAATAAGTTGAGAATCACTATGAAGACATAAAGAACTGACTCCAATCTCCAGGGCAAGTTCTAATCCGGCTATCACTGCTTCGTATTCTGCGTCGTTGTTGGTGGCAACGAATTCCAACCTTAGGGCGTAGTGCAGCTTCCTTCCCCTGGGGGTGATTATCACAACACCTGCCCCCGAGCCTTGTTCATTTGATGCTCCATCTACGAAGAGATTCCACTTGATATCTTCCGCGATTTCAGATTGCTCCTTACCTTCGTTAGTGGTGAATTCGGTAATAAAATCAGCTATGGCTTGCCCTTTGATAGCGGTGCGTGGATGGTAGGTGATATCATATTGACTCAGTTCAATGCACCATTTAAGTAGTCACCCAGAAGTGTCGGGGCGATGGAGTACTTGCCTTAGCGGTTGATCGGTTAAAACTCTGATGGAATGAGATTGGAAGTAGTGTCGCAGTTTCCGTGACGTGATTAGCAAACAGTATGCTAGCTTTTCAAGTTTAGGGTATCTGGCTTCTGCCCCTCTAAATCTCTTGTTTACAAAGTATACGGGTCGCTGTGCGTGGTTGTCTTTCCTCACCAAAGCGGCGCTTAAAGCATGGGACGATACAGCAAGGTATAGGTATAGTTCCTCGCCTTCATTTGGAGTTGAGAGTACTGGTGGTCTCTGGAGGTGTTCGATTAAGTTAAGGAAGGCTGTCGAGAATTCGTCGATCCATTCGAACTTTCCTTTGTCTTTCTTAAGAGCTTCGAAGAAAGGGATGCGTTTGTCAGTTGCTTTAGAGATGAACCTGCTTAGGGCAGCTACCTTCCCGTTTAGGCTTTGCATCTCTCTTCGAGTGGATGGTTTCTTAATATCTTGCAAAGCCCAGACTTGTTCGGGGTTCGCTTCAATCCCCCTGGCATGGACGATGAATCCCAAGAACTTTTCCGACGATACTCCGAATGAGAGCTTTTTAGAGGATTCAGTTTCATTCCATATTGACGAAGTACTTGAAACATCTCGTTCAGGTGGTTTATATGATCGTTGGCTTTCCTTGATTTTACCAGCATGTCATCTACATAAACTTCCATAGTTCACCCTATTGATTCCGCAAACATCTTGTTGACGAGGCGCTGATAAGTAGCTCCGGCGTTTTTAAGTCCAAAAGGCATTACTTTGTAGCAGTACAATCCCCGGTCAGTGATGAAACTAGTGTGGTCTTGATTGGGGGCGTGCATAGGGATCTGGTTATATCCTGAGTATGCGTCCATAAAGGATAAGAGTTCGTGTCCGGCTGTGCTGTCCACGAGTTGATCGATTCGGGGGAGTGGGAAGCAGTCCTTCGGGCAAGCGTCATTTAAGTTGGAGAAATCGATGCATGTTCGCCATTTCGCATTAGCTTTCTTTACCAGTACCGGGTTGGCAATCCATTCTGGGTAGATGGCTTCTCGTATGTAGTCATTGGCAAGTAAGTTCTTTACTTCTTCCTTGAGGGCTGCTGATCGTTCTACCCCCATGCTCCTCTTTTTCTGCTTCACTGGCACCTTGGTAGGATCGATGTTCAGTATGTGGCATGCTACGTCTGGAGAGATTCCTGTCTTGTCGGCGTGCGTCTATGCAAATACATCCATGTTGTGGCGAAGAAAAGCGACGAGTTGATCTTTCAACTCCGCTCTTAACTGAGACCCGACTCTCAGCAGTTTACTTGGGGCGTGTTTGTCTACAGATACAAATTCCATAGCCTCTGCAGGCTCGGTGGTGGCCTCCTCCTCTTTGTCCCTGGGGTCTAATTCGTTGAAAGGATCGCTGGTATATCGAAGAGGAGGGGCTTTCTTTAATTGCTATGCTTTCAAGTTTTTCTTGCAGAGAGAAGTCTCTGCATCCTTCCCTTTATCCTTCCTGCGGTTATTGCGAAGCTCAGTTACATAGCAATCTCGGGCTGCATCTTGATCTCCCTCTATTTCTCCTACTCCGTTATCTGTAGGGAATTTCATTTTCAGGCACCATGGGGCTAGGACAATTTGGAAGTCGGACAAGGCTGGTCTTCCCAAAAAGGTGTTGTAGGCCGAGTGGCTTTCTATTAGCACAAATGTTTGTTTTCGTACAACAAAGCGGGGATGACTTTCTATCTCGAAAAAGAGGTCCAGTTGCCCGAGGGGCATCTTCGCATCTCCAGTGAAACCATGTAGTGGTTTGTTGCAGGGAGACACATCCTTCATTGACAGCTTCATTTTGTCGAAAGCATGCTTGAATATGATATTTACTGAGCTTCCAGTGTCCATTAAAATTCGGAAAACTTTGGCCGGACCGAACCAGGCAGAGATGACCATAGTATCCATGTGTGGGTACTGTCTTCCCTCTAGGTCACGCCTACTGAATGTGATGTCGTCATTCTCTTTCCGTTTCGGGTGACGTTCTTCCATGACAGAATTAACGTAGCCTTCATCGTTCCTAAGTGACTTACCGTATCTTTCCATCTCTGCCCAGCTTCTGTCGGCGATGTGCGGTCCTCCTGATATGGTATGGACCACTATCTTCTCTTGACTAGAGCCGCTGGTGTTGCGATTTCTTCCACCTACTTCTGGGAGGGGTAGCTCTGGGTTTTCATTGGCGGGAGCTGGAGTCATGTTATGGCTTTTTACATAGCGTTCCAGTCTCTTCCTTCTGATGTGTTTTTCAATTAAGTCCCGGAGATGGTGGCATTCATTGGTGTCATGTTCATGGGATTCGTGGAAGCGACAGAACTTTCCAAACTTAAGTGCGTTATCTGACTCCTTCTTGTGTGGGGGCCGCTTGTATCTAACTTCGTCTTGAGTGGCTAGGAAGATGTTTTCGATTGTTTCATTCAAAGGAGTGTAAGAGTCAAATCTTGGTCCTGGTCGATATAAGCGCTTTTCTCCCTTCTTTCCCCCAGCATTGTCTCTAGAGTCACTTCTCCGAACATCCTTTGCTGTAGCGGGAACCCTGTTTGGAGCTGTCTTAGCCTATTGCCTTGACTGCCTTTCAGTGGCAGCGTCTTCAAGTCTCATATATTTTCCAGCTTCATGGAAGAAATCAGGTAAAATAGCTGGTTTTTTCTTAGTTAGTCTTCTAGCAAATTTAGTACCCGGATGTACACCACTACATAGGGCCATTAGGATAAGTTTCTCGTCGGCATCTTGGACTGCGCCCGTCGCGGCGTTGAATCGGGTTAGATATTGTTGCACTGTCTCTCCGGGTTTCTGTTTGATATTAGATAAGGAATAAGCGTCCTTGGGTTGTTCCACATGAATGCGGAACTGACCGATGAACTTTTCTTTCAACATTTCCCATGAGCTGATGGACCCTTGGGGTAGGTGGCAGAACCAGGAGGTAGCTAGATCTGTCAAGAATAGTGGGAAGCATTTACACAACACTCCCTCTGTTGCTCCGCTCATGAGCATATGCTGGGTTTATCTTTGTAAGTGTACGATGGGGTCAGAGGTTCCCTTGTAAGGTTCCATTGTTGGCATTTTCCATTCCCAGGGGGTGATGGCAGTTTCGATATTGCAGGTGAAGGGGCTGGTTACCCTAGCACCTATCCCCCGATCCCTTTGCTCCCGTTGGACGCACTCTCTGAACAACCGCGTCATCCTCTCGTCAAAACTTGGAGCAGATAGAAATGAGTTTGGTTCTTCCCTACGGGATTGATTCCGTCCAGATGACCTGTAAGGATGGTATCGTCTATCACTCCTGACATTCTCCAATGGCTGCCTCTGGTCTTCCGGGGGAATGCTGGGGTCAGCCACAGTTGGCCCTTGCCTTGATCTTTCCCTGCTGGGCTCTCTTCTCAGCACTTCCTCGGGCCAACTTCGGGCTGGACTCCCGCTCGGCTCCGTTCCTTGGTGTTTCTATGGTTAGGTAGCATGGCGGGCTCAGTTACATCCGACCCTTTCCTGGTACCTCCCTCGTTGGGTTCAGTTCCAAGCGTTTCCTCGGGTTGGAATTCGGGCTGAGTCCGGGCTCGGCTCCTACCATAGCTGTTTCTGTTGTTAGCCTCTTCGAAGTAGAAAGACCCTTGTCGTCTCCTAGATCCTCCAGACTGGGACTCACCCCATGATTCAGTGTTACGGTTGGCATCCCTTAAGCGTGACATGAGTTAGTCCACCAAGGCTTCTTGTTGAGATGCGAAGCGGTTAGTTACTTCAGCCATAATCCTGTCCAGATCCGCCCTTATAATTGGTTGTTCCATAGCGGGGGCTGTCGGATTTGCCTGATTTAAATTTGCTGTTGGAACCGGACGATTGTCTTGGTCCCTGATCACTGGATCTGGGATACTGCCAGTTGCAATGTTCTTTCCTTTGTTAGTATCTTTCTTCCGTCCGGGAGGCATGTTTTTCAAATGAACGATGCTGACAGGAAAAGGATTAAGTGGGAGAAGCTGAAGCTTCGAGCTCCTGTTCTCAGTGAAAGCACCAAAAATGTTTGCACAAAAAATGGGCAAACACCTCCAAGTCGTATGAATTAGTTTATTTTATGTTGTTTCTGGTGATTTGGGTGATTTACGCAAATATATAAAAAGCAGGGGCTAAACTATAAAAGACACAGATTTATAGTAGTTCGGCCAGAACGTGCCCACGTCCACTTTATATGTTATTCTCCATTTCTATTCAGATTACAAGTACAAAGCTTTGATTACAAGTAACTGAAAGTTGTTTGAAAGTTCTCTCCGTGCTTGAGCTCTCAAACTTGTCTTCCATTGTTGTACCCCTGCCTCTCTATTTATAGAGTGAGGTTGGGGGCGGGGTCTTGGATGTGTATAGCTGCTGGTGGGCCTGGGCCGAAGCAATCTGGTCTGACGATGTTGGTTCGGTATCCACTTGGTCCGGTAGTGGTTGGAGAGTGTTGGTTCGGCATGGCTTGGGTGGAGAGTTGGTTCGGTGGGACGTTGGTCCGGTAGGGAAGTGGCTTGGTCCGGTTAGGATGGTTCGGTAGTTGTTGAGGAAGTTCTGGTCCGGTTGTTGTTTGGTTCGGCAGTGGTAGGTCAGGAGATGGTTCGGTGGTTGTTGGAGAAGGTTTTGGACCGGTGGTAGGTGGGTTTTGGACCGGTGATGAGGTGGTTGGCTCAGTAGTGCGTAGGAATGGGGCTGGTTCGGTGATGGGTGGTTTGGCAGGGATATCCTCACCTTGGTTCGATGAAAACACGCCCAACAGCTTTCTCCATTCCAAATCGAGCGAGGACTTTCTCGATGTACTGCGCTTGAGTGAGCCTTAACTCTCTCCGCTTTCTATCCCTGCTTATCTCCATACCCAATATTCTTTGTGCCTTTCCCAAATCCTTCATATCAAACTCTCTACCAAGCTCCGCTTTCACCTCCTTAATTCTGGCCATACTCCGAGATGCAATCAGCATGTCATCAACATATAACAACAAATAAATCATATCACCATCACATCTTTTGAAATAAACACAATGGTCTTTGAAACTTTTGCAGTATCCCTGTGAAAGCATAAACTTATCAAACCTCTTGTACCATAGTCTAGGAGACTGCTTCGGTCCATATAGAGATTTGTTGAGTTTGCAAACATAGTCTGGCCTGCTACTGTCAATGAACCCTTTCGGCTGATTTAAATAAATCTCCTCATCCAGATCACCATGCAAGAATGCAGTTTTGACATCTAGTTGCTCTAATTCCATATCATAATGAGCAACCAATGCCAAAAGAATACGAATAGAAGTATGCCTAACCACTGGAGCAAAGATATCATGATACTCTACCCCTTTCTTCTGAACATACCCTTTGCAACTAACCTTGCCTTGTATCTGAGATTACCATTTTCGCTGTCTTTCACTCTATAAATCCACTTGCATCCAATAGCTCTCTTATCGCTGGGAAGAGGCACCAAATCCCAAGTATGATTTCTCTGCAATGATTCAATCTCCTCCTCCATAGCAACTAACCAACTGGAACTGTTAACTGATGCGATAACTTCTCTATAATCACAGGGCTCATCATGGACAACATCAAAGCATATGTTGCCATATCATCAAAGTTAATATCTTCGATGCTCAATCCAACAAACTCATCAAGCCACTTAGGCTTTCTTCTTTGTCTGACAGGCCTAGGTTCCGAATGAGCTCCACCTTGAGTTTGATCCTCTGTACCAACACCGATATTATCCTCATCAACCACGGTGTCATCGGAAACACTATTTGAACGTCTATGGAAAGAATCAACAGATGACTTGCTTTGTGTCTGGTATTCTTCACATGTCCTCTCATTGTCATCCGATGAGGAAGGCTCCACCTTCAACATAGCCTTCTCATCAAAAGTCACATGCCTGCTCATAACGATCTTCTTGCTAATAGGACACCACAACCTATATCCCTTCACTCCTCTCCTATAACCTAGAAAAATACACTTGCGAGCTCTAGGTTCCAGCTTCCCTTTGCTCTCATGCACATAAGCTGGGCAACCAAACACTCTGAGAAATGAATAGCTAACAGACACTCATTTCCATACTTCTTCAGGGATCTTCATATCTATGGCAGTGGAAGGTGTGCGGTTGATGAGGAAAGCCTCCATAAATAAAGCTTCAGCCCAAAATCCCTTCTTTAATTTAGCAGTCAGTCTAAGGCATCTTGTCCTCTCTAATAATGTCTGATTCATCCTTTCTGCAACTCCATTAGACTGGGGGTCACCTGGTGTGGTGTAATGCCTCTTAATGCCTTCAGACTCACAATAATTGATGAATTCCTATGATACAAATTCACCGCCATTATCTGAATGGAGAACTTTCAGTTTCTTCCCTGACTGCTTCTCAACCATAGATTTCCACTTCAGAAACTTGGCAAAAGCTTCACTCTTTGACTGAAGAAAGTATACCCATACTTTACGAGAGAAATCATCTATAAATGAAACAAAATACCTGGCTCCACCTAAAGACGGACAAGGGGAGGGACCCCAGACATCTGTATGAACATACTCCAAGACAGCTTTTGCTTTATGCTCTCCTGTACCAAAAGAAATCTTCGTCTGCTTTCCAAGAACATACCCTTCACAAAAACCAAGTTTTGAATGATGAACTCCATCAATCAATCCTCGTTTTCTCAACTCATCCATGCTGCGCTCACAGATGTGACCCATCCGTAAGTGCCATAATCTAGAAGAATCCGAATCAACAGATGTAACAGAAGCTGATTCACCAATTACTGTAGTGCCCTTTAATAGATAAAGATTTCCTGCCCTCACACCTCTCATAACAATCATGGAACCCTTCGATATCTTCATTTTCTCTCCTTCCACTACAATCTTCAAGCCAAGTCTACTTAACGCCCTAACAGAAATCAAGCTCCTCCTCAAATCAGGTGCATGTCTAACATCGGTGATCGTACGAATAACACCATCAAACATCCTAATCATCACGCTATCAACACCCACCATACGGCAAGAAGCATCATTACCCATCAGAACTTCTCCTCCATCAATTTCACGGTAAGTGGAAAAGCAGTTCCTATCAGGTGTCATATGTTAGGATGCGCCAGAATCAATCAACCATAAGTTGCTCTTCCCAGAAGAGCCAGAAGCTGTAAATACATCGGTGTCACTTCCTATATCTGATTTCTCTGCTGTAGAAGCTGTGGCTTGCTTTGGATCTTTTCTTCTACCTTCAAGCTTGGGACATTGTGCTCTGAAGTGCCCTGGTTTCTTACAATAATGGCAAGTCAAATTCTTAGGCCCCCTAGACTGAGACCGTGAATAACTCCGTCCTCCATCTTTCTTCGACCTGCTTTGGCCTCTACCTCTCTGAACAGATAAGCCTTCGGTATCACTATCCAAACTAGTGCTCGCCAATCTACCTCTTAATACTTCATTATGAAGACCATCCTTTACATCAGACAGACTAATTTTACTGCGGCCATAAATCATGGAATTAACAAAAGCAGTATACTCCTTAGGCAAGGAACATAAGAGGATCACAGCTTGAGCCTCATCAGTAATACCAACTTCCGCTGCCTTCAGGTTCATAATCAAAGTCGTCAAAGCATCTACATGCTCCATGAGATCAGCTCCAGGCTTCATCTTGAACGAATAAAGTTGTTGCTGAAGAATAATCCGATTAGTGAGAGACTTGTCTTGATATGCATCTGATAATGCATCCCATAGTTCTTTCGCCGTCTTCTTTTGAGAGAATTCTCTAAGAACTTCATCTGAAAGGCTCAACTGAATTGTTGTAAGAGCTTCATCTTCCATCTCTTCCAATTCAGCTGCATCAATACCTTTCAATTTCTCAGGTGCAGAAACAACCTTGTAAGTCTTTTCCTTCTTCAATACAGCCTCCATCTTCATCTTCCAAGTACCAAAATCTCCTTTTCCATCAAAACGTGTTACTCCATAATTGACACCAGATCTGCCAACAGACTTACTAGAAGTAGCCATTAATATCCTAACAGGAACAATAACACTAGCTCTGATACCAAACTGTGGTGAAATTTTATTTTATTTTAATTTGAGCGGAAGCGGTTATTTGTTCGGAATCTAGTATTGCCTATTTAGATACCAATGACACTTAAAAAGAATTATGCAGTTTCATAGAAAAATTATAGAAATAAGAGACAAGAAGATTTAACGTGGTTCGGATATGAATATCCTACGTCCACGGAGACCCAACAACTTTTTATTTCACTAGAGAAGAGAGTACAAAAGAGAGAGGAAAGAATAATGGTAGATACTACACTTGCTTTTTCATATGAAGATAAAGTTCCTTCATTTATATAGACTTGATAATGAAGGGTTGCTTGGAGATTAAGCAAATCAATTTCCTGATTACGCAGATATCCTTCCAATTTGCATGATTTGATTTTAGTATAAATAGATGGCGTAATCTTCGTTTCCATATCTTTCCTTTATTCTCCATGTCTAATAATTTATTTCTTCATATAGCAGACTAATTAATTGATTTACTAATTAATTAGTTTCCTTTAAAATATCCTTCCATATATCAGCTAAATTAATTGATTTGATTGAATTAATTAATCAATTTCTTTCCCTCTTAACGAATATATGAATCATCAAATTCAACAATCATATCAGGAACACTTTTAGTTGGACACCTATTGAGGAGATGTACGACGCATGAAGCAGCTTCAGTCCAAAATTCTTTCGGCAATTATTTACCTTGCAACATGCTACGTTCCATTTCAACAATAGTGCAGTTCTTCCTCTTAGCGATGCCAATTTGTTGCGGAGAATAATTTGCAGTGAGCTAATGCTTGATTCCATGAGTTAATTTTTATGAAATAGGTAATTATTTTTGTTATTATGTTTCATCTCTTCCACTGTGAGATTCTAGATAGATGGCTATGCATATTGTTCATTGTATCAATCTAACAACAACATCCAGCTTTGAAATGGACCTAAGGTTCAATGAGTTTTTATTGGGTCGAAAATTAAACATGTTCTAGAAAGGTTTTGTTTGTGTAAGGAGAGAAAGAGTTAGAATGTTAAAATATGTTTAGAAATGACATTGAATGAATGAGTAAAGGAAGGAGAAAAGTGGTCCACCTTTTCCTCTTCTTAAATATTGATTCAAACATATTGTTCATTATTGTTTTTCCCTTCCACTCTTGTTTATTATAGCTGAAAATTTCATTGCTACAACGTCATTAGATTCCCAAAAGAAAAACGAAATAAAATAAAATCAATACGAAATGGTGTTCATCTCTAGATCGTAACGAAATTCAAATGTTGATTCAGTTAAATTTAGGAGTTATTCAATCATTTAAGATGAGAACCTTAGGCTACTTTATAAGGTAATTATCGAGTCTCCTTTCGATTATATATTACATCATGTTATTATAGTTTAGATCGCATATCTTATACAACAAATTTATATAGCCTATGTTGTCTGTTCTATTATTTGTTATTTTTGGAAATTAATCTTTAATAATAAAAGAATATGTGTGTGCATTAATAACACTATTATACTATTCAAGAAAAAAATGCATTGAAAACTTTTTTCGGTAGTGAAAACAATTTTATAACATATTTACAATAAAAGTAAACTGTGTACATTGATTATTTAAAGTTATTTTATAAAATTGAATATAAGTTATATACATACGCATACACACATACTCATATCTTTCAATTACATATTTATAAAAGGACTTTTTGTTTAAAATCATAGATCTAATTTGAATTCTTTCAAATTCAAAGCTAGATTTCAAATTGTTAATTTCAAATTTCAAAACATAGCGGGGGATCAAATGTTATAGTTCATTTGTTGGTAATTTGGAGGATTAAAAATATGACTGTTGCTTTCCAATTAGCTGTTTTTGCATTAATTGTGACTTCATCAATCTTACTTATTAGTGTACCCGTTGTATTTGCTTCTTCTGATGGTTGGTCAAGTAACAAAAATGTTGTATTTTCCGGTGTATGTCTTTTTCATTCCGTCGAAAATCGATTTTACGGTATAGACGCTTATGACCTCCCCCTCTATGTCTTGCGGTAATGATTCCTCTGGCATTACGGCCTTTACCACAATGATGCTGTCCACATATCAAATTATTTCGTGGATTGGATTTCATTTGACTGTCTATGACTCTATTACGTGTGCTCGGGGTAGAAGTTTTGTACAAAATTAGTCAAAATTTATTTTGAGATATACATATGCATGTGTAATTATTATTTTATATAATTTCGTAATAAAACCATGGGCATCAAAGACATATAAATGGTAAATGTTTTTGTTGCAATGTAGATCTCAGCATCTACAAACATATGCATTAACTATGTATACGGTTTATATTGCACTTGCACTACACTCACATGAATATATTTAACGTAGATCTCAACATCTACAAACATATGCATTAACCATGTATACGGTCTATGTTGCACCTGCACTACACACTCGAGTATATTTAAATATACTTATAAACTTACCAAACACAAACTTGGTCAAATCAAAAGTGTAATCCCTAATTAATTGCACCTTCCTCACATTTATGACATAATAAATAGTATCGCCTAAATAACAATTTGAACCTTCATTTACCGAAGTAATAATACAAAACAAGTATCTATTATACATATATATGCATAAAAGTATTTTTAACATAGTATATTTTATATAAATATCTAATTAATTAAAATAAACCAATTAATCAAACTCCCTTTAAATAAATTAAATAAAATAAGATTTTATTAGAAATAAATTTTATATTGGATCTAAAATCAATTAGATTTCATAGGTCAATAAAGATTCAAAATGGAATAACTTTTGAAATTCACACATTTAACCAGCTTCCAACTGACCAGATTCTTCACTATATCCTATTTCGCACACTTATCTGCTCATGCTTTCTCTTCTATTTACATACCTATATGCCAATGTTGGCTTAGTTGGCATTTTCTTTCTCATTTCTTCACACGGATGACATGTCAAAGAAGTTAAGCTTGTCTAATATTATGAACCAGAGCAGCGACGATGAGGGTTTTTTTAACTAAAAATTAACACCAATCTAATTTTTGATCTATCTACCACTTGACTGGGAAGAAAATAAAGAGGGACAATAGGAAGAAACACGTTTTTAAAGTATACAAACCTAGGGAGTGACCTCAATACAGATACATCCTACAAATATCCCTACTTTTAAGCCCATTTCTTGTTCTAGTCAAGTGATATAAGATACTTCTGCTTTGCACCGAGTCTATTTTTGGTCATTACCTTCCTTTTTGGGTTAGAAAATAATTCACACCGCTATGCTTACTCTTCTAAATGTACCGTTGTTCCCCCTTTGTACGCCTAGATGATGCTCAACCGATTGAATTAGAATAACCTCGAAGTTCTTTGGTGAAAGTTTTGCACATTTCTTTTCCTTCTAACAGGCTACTTACCTTCTTTTTCAGTAAATGGCTCATTCTCATGAACTCAAGATATTATTCTCTACCATCACAGAAGAGTTATCATAAGTTAGGAAAACACTTGAATGTATTTTATAACAGACTTATAAATTTACTTTATTACGATAAAACATTTTTCACCTTCACATTAAATAATCTTTCTTCTAAATCCTTCAGTATTACAGTAACTAAATATCTTTATTTACTGTAAAAAATTCCTAGGTTGTTTATACACATTTCTCCCAAAATACCTTTTCAATATCAACAAAGATTATACCATTTTAATACGTTTCCATTTGAAACCATTTATAAAATAATTTTTAATCTCAAATCATTGCATTCCTGCATTAAGTTGTTATAGGCTTCTTCCTTAAGAAAATTGTGTCATTACAATTTCCACTTAGGAATTCTATCGCAATTTCTATTTAGTTTGAATATGATTTAGGAGATGGAGAAAATATATGGGTGAGTCAGTGCTACGTTCTTCGAAGCCTACGCAAATAAGCATCCTAATTTTTGTTTGATTATATCTTCCAAACAATTTAAACCCTTTGAATTAAATTCAAACAAAATGCAATTTTCATCCAAAAAAATTCACGTCTAACGGTTAAATATTTAATATATTTCAAACGACAAAAATTAAAATTATCATCAACATTTAAAAAATTACACATTTTTATTTTTTATAATTCCCAATATTATCTTCAGTCTATCTTAACACACGTATACTTTTAATTTACTATCATGAAACGTTATTTTTCGTTCATAATGAATTAAAATTTTCCTCGACCCCTTCCATATTAAAAAAAAGATCCTTAATTGCCACAAAATTTTTCCTTGAAGCTCTTTATATAAATTTTCCCTAAAATACCATTTCAATATCAACAAAAATTATACTATTTTTATTTATTAATTTTCGTTTGAAACCTTTATAAAATAATTCTTAATCATTTCATTCCTACAATGGGTTCTCACAATTCTTGAACATGTTAAAGGACAATCTTGGGTCCTATGAATAATATTATCAAACCGACCATTAGGGAGGTTTGCTTACTGTCACTGGCCAAAATCAATTTTTCTGAAGCCAAAAAAACGTGGATCTTTTCACACCGCGTTTCCCTAAAAACGTGGTTCTTGTCTCATCGCGGTTTTCCTAAAAACGTGGATCTTGTCTCATCGCGATTTCCCTAAAAACGTGGATTTTGTCCCATCGCGGTTTACTTAAACTTCCTCATTTTATTTCGCGCATCAAAGATTCCAAATTCAAATTTATTGTGATTTTCAAATTCTAAAATTTCAATTTCAAATCGACAATTTTGAATGCTTTGATTAATATTCAAATTTGAAATTCAAATTTTCAGATTCAAATCTCAATTTATTCTTTTCCAACATATTATTACTTAATGTTTAAGTAATATTAACAAAAATTTGAAATGTATATTTTTATCAAAGTTATACAACCGGTCGGTTTTTCCACCGTTGCGCGGTTATACTAGTTAGATCTGCATTAATATTCAGAGGACATTTCACGATAATACGGTACGTTTAATGCTTGTACTATTGTCTAGCTGTAGCGTCTAATTATTCACCAAAACAGATTTACTTTGGTTTCATTGAATATTCATATACCTGCTTGATATTTGACCGACTGAATACTATTTCAGGATCATGTATCTTGCTAAACACACACCAGGAAGTATCCCTTCCGACATTTTATTCCATTCGTGCACTCATCAATGAAAGAACAACATGCTGAATGATTAATACTGCATTTCTCATATAAGCATACACATAACAAGCAAAAATCTCTTATTCCAATTAATATTCCCAACATGAAGTTCTTGTCCAAATACATCTCTGGCTGCTGCTAATAAAATATCAGCAGTGGCCGAAGACGAAGAAATCATCAGACATCCTTCAAAAATCATGCAAGTTTCATGCAGTCAAAGCTCTAGTACGAAATTCCTTGAATATCATCGGAGAGGGAGGTAATACTACAATACACCTTAACAATCTGGAAGCTGCCGTCAAAGTACGTGAACCAAGCAACCATCTTTATTCCATGTTCAGAAAAGAACTCGATGTCTTTCTCCATGTTAACAACAGTCATCCAAATATAGTATGCCTTCTTGGCTATGGTGATGATGGAGAATCTTCTGGAGTTTTAGTCATGGAACACGTTCAGAATAGAACACTTCATCATATACTACATGAACGACATAGTACTGTTAACATTCCTCTTTCTTGGTCTCAGCATGTGTCTATTGCATATTAGATAGCAATGGCTTTGGAGAATCTACATGAACATTGTGACCTTCCAATCATTCATGGTGATGTGAAGGCTTCTAATGTACTTCTTGACCAAAAGTTCAATCCCAAGCTATGTGATTTTGGATCTACACGCTTGGGATTTTCTGATACGGTTTCTCGTTTGGTTAACCATAATAATGTGATGATAGGATCTCCAGGTTATACGGACCCGAGTTACTTTCGATCGGGTTTGGCTTCAAAGAAAAGTGGTGTGTATAGTTTCGGGGTGCTAGCTTTAGAGCTTATTACTGGACTTGAACCATTTTCGGCAAAGAACTCACTGTTGTTGGCGACCAAGATGAGGTCTCAGTTGAAGATGAACTCTCATAATATGGAAGGAATAGGAAAAATGATTGATATTAAGCTGGGCAAAAAATATAATGAGAAGGAAGCCAAAGTTATGATGAATATTGCAGAGAAATGCATTGGAGAAAACCCGACTCTAAGACCATCATTTGGTGAATTAACACTACAAGATTACTGTTTATAGCAACGGGTGGGGGCAACGGCCTCCAATGGCCATTGACCAACGGCTTCCAACGGCAAGCTTTTTCCCAAATTTTTTTAATAACAAAGAACACTTGCCGTTGGAAGCCGTTGGAAATATGCCGTTGGCGGCTGTTGCAAGCCGTTGGAAAAGCGCGAGTAAACTGCAGCTCGATCTTCTTCTTCCCCATTCCATCTTCACCCGAAATTTATTCCAAAATCCCCCATTTCCCCCCTAAAACATTTCCAACCCCATTTTATCCCCTTCTACACGTTCTAGCATTCCCATCTTCGTTTGCGAGCTTCACAACCTCCAAAATCAGGTATTATTTGCTAAAACCCTAATTTTGTTAATTTTTTTATTTTAGGTTAAATTGGTAATTTTAATGTATGTATTGTGCTATTGTTCGTGTAGTGTAGTGTATTGGACCTTAATTATTGTTATTAAACTAATTATTGCATGTTTAACTATGATTTATTAAATTAGGTTTATTATTAAATTAGTTTCAAACTTAATAATTGTCACTAACCTAAGCATGAACCTCACTTGTTATTATATTGGTGATTGAATTGCGTAAAAACGTACGTAGAAATTAAGTGATTATATTGACATATAAATTGTTCACTTTTGACATATTATGATATGATATATACGTGATTCAGTTTGTGCATGACTAAATGTGATTTGTGATGCGATTATATGTATAACATTGTTCGTTTATTTTATACGTTGCGCGCACACACTGGATTTTTTTTGTTTTAGGAAAAAATCATTATATATGCGTTGATTCAACAATTTGTTTATTGATATAAAATTTTAAATTTTATGAAAATAAAATTTAATCTTTTATATCGCTAATTTAAAATTTTAAACCCTTAGAGTGTTTTTGGCTCCGTCTGATAAGTATTGTATATGATCGTTGTGTGGATATTCGTTTTTTAACAGAACGGACATCTATATTCATCGTATACAGTATTTGTTGGATTTGTCCCTGTATTGGACAAGTTACAAAGACAATAATGTAATTAAATCTCGTAAATCATTTCAGTTTAAATGGTTCGCAAAATTTCGACAGCGCTTCCCTTTATGTTCCCTGTGTACACGCAATTGTGCACTGTTCAGGGAACTAAAGCGAAGTGCTGTCGAAATTTTGTTGGATCGTTTAAATTGAAATGATTTATGCGATTTAATTACGTTATTGTATTTGTAATGGGAGGTAGGATGACCCATCAACAAAGTGTCAATGATCAATTAATATCAAATTCGCTAATAAAATTGTTTAAATAGAATATAATGTTCATTTCAAAATAAGCTTTAAGTATTATTTTAACAGATATAACAAAAACAAGAAGAATGTTTATAAAATTGTTTTAATAAAAAATGTCAACGCAAAATTATATCGTACTTTTTAATTATATGCGTAAGTAAATGGACAATTATTTTACTGATCGGAGCTGGATGTACAAAAAACGAAGGGTCGATACTGAAGGCTCAACAAGTGAACATTTTAATAATGGTGTTAGCGTATTTATGGATTTTGCTTTACGTAATAACGGAAATTACAAAGAAATCCATTGTCCATGTAGTAAATGCAAACTGTTAAAGCATTTGATACCACAAATGGTTAGAGTTCATTTGCGTCAGTACGGTTTCGTATCGAACTATTTGATTTGGGATCGTCATGGGGAACAGTTAGCATCTAATCCTGTACAAGATGAGGAGGTGGTGAGTAATGAAATTGGTACGATAAATCTTGTAGAACATATGGTTGAAGATGTTGCACGTTCGATGTTTCTTGTTCCTCAATTAACTGATGACAATGGTAATGCTGAAGAAGAACCAAATATTGGGGCAAAAAATATATATGATTTGTTAGATGCCGCGAAAAAACCCTTTGGGAAGGCTGCACAAGCGGAACCCAGTTATCAGTAACTGCTGAATACATTGCGATGAAATCCAAATACAACCTCACAGAATCTGGATTTACGGCTGTTGTACAAGCTGCGAAACGACATATGCCTCCTAATAATCTAATGTGCGAAAATCATTACGAAGTAAAAAAATTGATGTCGTCTTTCGGTTTACCGTATCAAAAAATAGATACGTGTCTAAAGGGTTGCATGTTGTTTTGGAAGGAAGATATCATCCTTAGAAATTGTAAAATATGTAATCAGGAAAGATACAAACCAAGAAAGAAAAAGGGAAAGGAAGTCCCATATAAGCGTATGCATTATTTACCAATTACTCCTAAACTTCAAAGGTTATATGCATCTTCTGTAACTGCGCAAGATATGAGATGGCACGGTGTGAGAACACAGGAAGTAGGTACGTTAACACATCCAGCTGATGGGGAAGCATGGAAGCATTTTGACCAGAAATATCCCGATTTTGCGTCCGAAATTCGTAATGTTAGACTTGGTTTATGTACAAATGGATTTTCCCCATTCTCTCAATTTGGTCCGAAATATTCGTCCTGGCCTATAATTGTCACACCTTATAATTTACCTCCTCGGATGTGTATGAAAACTCCATATATGTTTCTTACAGTTGTCGTCCCTGGTCTCGATGATCCGACACAAGGAATCGATGTTTATTTACAACCATTGATTGATGAATTAAAAAAATTGTGGTACGAGGGAGTAGCGACATATGATATTTTCCAAAAAAAGAACTTTCGCATGTATGCTTCTTTATTGTGGACAATCAGCGATTTTCCTGCATATGCAATGCTTTCAGGTTGGAGTACAGCTGGTCGTCTAGCTTGTCCTTATTGCATGGAAGAAACACGAGCAATTTTTTTACCTCATGGAAAGAAAGTTTCATGGTTTGACTGTCATCGATGTTTTCTTCATATTAATCATCCTTTTAGAAGAGATAAAAAAACTTTACAGCTAATAGACATGAAACTTTGAGACCACCTACGGTTTGGTCAAGCGAAGAAATTTATGAACTTGTAAAGGATTATCCAAAGATACGTGAAACCGGAGAACAAATTGAAATTCAAGGTAAATCATCGATACATAAGTGGTGCAAATAGAGCATATTTTGGGAATTGCCTTATTGGAAAAATCTCTTGATTCGTCATAATATTGACGTGATGCATAATGAGAAAAACGTGTTTGATAATCTGTTTAATACAATTTTGAATGTTAAAGGGAAGACGAAAGATGATTTGAAATAAAGACGTGATATCGAAGTAATATGTAATCGTCCTGAGCTTCATATAAAACCAAATGACACAAAAAAGCCAAAAGCTTGCTATGAGCTAGACAATAATCAAGTTAAATTACTTTTAAAATGGGTGGAAGGATTACGATTCCCAGATGGCATATCTTCTAATCTTCGTAGATGTGTTGACTATAAGAACAATAAACTTGGCGGGTTGAAAAGTCATGATTGTCATGTTATGATGGAAAATTTGTTACCCGTCGCTTTTAAAGAACTGTTGCCCGTAAAAGTTTAAAAAAACTTAGTCTGTTTTATAAAGAGATTTTTTCAACTACATTTAAAGTTGATCGTCTACATACCCTTGCTTTTCTTTATACTATGATTTCATATAGGTATGTCGGGACGCAGACGTTCACACTCTGGATCTTCCAGCTCACAGAGAGGTGATGATGCTGGTCCTTCACAGCCGGGTGTTCGGCCTATGGTATGGCTGAAACCCAAAGCTGATGGCAGGTAAGTATAAAGTTTCAAAATTGAATTTTATTCCATACAATCTTTTATCAAATATATATAGTAGTAACGGAATATTAAATGTTTTTTTTCTGTTTTTACACAGCGGTGGGTTTTCGTTGGAGCCTTCCAACATAGTACTCACGATCTCGCGACGGGCGTATATGGCTCGTATGACCTCGTGTTGGCCGAGGTGGACTGCGATACCAAAGGGGGTGCGGGAGGCTATCTCGCAGGACTTTTTGGTATGTGTGGTATATCAATTATTGCATTATGTAGTCATGTACATTATGTCAATTCATGTTTGCACTATTTATAGCAACTGTATAACACATATTTTTTCAAACGTGCAGGGGGAAGTGGACTTGGCCGCTTCTGATGTTTCAGTTGTCCGTCGCCATTGGAGCAGCAAAATTGCAAAAAACTATCGCGAAACGATTAACAACATCAAAACATCGGGAAAGAGGCCTCATTGGATGAGTGAAGCTGTTTTTGATGAGTTCGCCACCTGGTGGAGCAACGAGGATTTTGTGGTAAATCTCTATCATATATTTAATTTAAATTGTTTGAGGCAAATAATATATAAATAATTAAAACTGTCAAAACAATTTTTGTTTTCAATTTAAATTTGCAGAGGCAGTCCGAGAGGAATTCTGCAAACAGGAGCAGGAACCCCGTTACACATCACGGTGGTTCCAAGTCTTTCCAGCATCACCGGGAAGATTTGGTATAATTATTAAATAAGACAAATAGTTAATTATTTTAAGTTTTAATTTGTTAAATCATAAATAATGTATATTTATATGTGCATATTTCAGGAGAGACAACGCGGGGGGCTATTAGTTATTGGGATGTGTTTACCCATACACATGCATTGGCTCAGGTCGATGATTCCGCCGCAGTTTCTTACTCTTGGGACCACGATGACAAAGCACGTGCTGCCTATGTAAGCATAACATAAGTAACTAAAACTTACAAGTTAATTGAAATAACGTAATTAACTAAATTCAATTATATTTTGCATGACAGCAAAAGTTTCAGGAAGCGCGGACAGCCTTACTTGAGAGTACGGGACGAGCTCACTTGACCCCCGATGAGGAGGACGCCATTTTTGAGTTCGTCATGGATCCAGTGACCCGCGGTAGACGCTACAGATATGGAAGCCAATCGGTTAGTTGATTTGCAATTATTTTAATACTAATTTTTTAGTGCAGTTGATAATTTAAATTTGTTTACATGTTCAGACAGCCCAGAAAGAATATCAAAGGGCTCAAGATAAAGAAGAGATTGCGCAGCTACGAGCCGAGCTTGCTGAGATGCGCGAACGCAATTTGCTGCATGAAGCGAGGACGGAGGAGTTGAACCGGCGTATGGCGGAGTTCATCGCACAGTATGGACAGCCTCCTTCATCTGGTGGTTCTGGTGCTGAATGATTTAGGTATGTTTTGTTATTGGCATGTATATTTTGAAGTTGGTGAGAATTTGATGCATTTTGATGTGATGGTTTGTGTATATTTGGATTTCATACATTCTGATGGTTTGGTTGTGGATGTTGGTTTGGATTTGTTGATGTTGGTTTGGATTTGTTGATGTTGGTTTGGATTTTTTAATGATGGTTATGTTGTGTTTTGTTTGGTTGTTCGTTTATGTTGAAATATATGTAAGAGTTGGTTATATATATATATATATATATATATATATATATATATATATATATTTGGATATAGTTGTTATATGTATATGCTCGAAATGGAGCTGTTTTGATATAATTGTGGTTATGTGCGGCTGGAAGCAAGCACCACTGCTTTTATATATATAAAAAATACCCAGATTTGCAACGGCTTCCAACGGCTATCAATGGCCAATTGGCCATTTAACTTCAACGGCGTCCAACGGCATATTCCAACGATTTCCAACGGCATGTTGGTCAACAGGCTTTGCCACGTTGGCAAATTTGCCGTTGAAAGCCGTTGGTATATCCACGTTGATGCCGTTGGAGGCCGTTGGAAACTGCTGAAGTGTATACCAACGGCAATTCCAACGGCCTCCAACGGTCAGTCGCCGTTGGAAATAGCCGTTTCTCTTGTAGTGTAATGAAAATTATAAGGGATAATATGTCATCTTTAATTTGATTTGTTCATATAAGTACACTTTCAAACAGTGATTGTATAGATTTTTGATAAATATTCTTGCTTGTATGAAGTGTTTATAAATTGTAAACAACTGAGTTCTACTTAAAAAATATTTCTAACGAGTTTATAGAATTTTAAAGTATGACTACGAGATCAGTCTTAGAATAGTTACGTATGCAAACTTCTGAATGCTAACTAGTTTATCTGAACCAAAAAGGTGTTGGAACCAATCCAAGTCTGCAATTAAATTTTTATTTTTAATTATAGGAGGAAGCCCCATGTACATTGGATCATGTGCAAGATAGAATTCATGTTAACTCTATCACAAGCCTTTGTCCATGTCTAATTTTATACATGACTGTGAGCCTTTTATTGTTGGAATTTGTCTCCAATTTATGTGTTGATAAGGAGCTTTGAGATATACTCTTACCATATATACGCAAATGCACTCTAAAAGCAACTCATTGTAAAATACATATCTAGCACATATGATTTTGCTAATTATTTTACATATGTTATTGCAGCATGATATAGGTCTATATTTTTTTTATTTTGCTAGGCTTATTGACTTTTAGAATGAGAATAATACATGCATGATTAATTTCATGAATGATTTTTCCAGGTTTAAAACAACTTTGATTTGCTTGTTGTCTCATCGTAAGACAACTCATCCCTGTGGACTTTTAAAAAATTTCACACAGGCCCATCCGGCCCATCAGGCCCAAGAATGGAGTTATGTTCTACTTCCAGCTCAGTTTGCAAAACAACACAATTTTCTTGTGAAGTTTTTATTTGATCATGTTCTTTGGCTCCAACTTTGGTGATCAAACCAACTGGTCCCAATATTCTCTATCATCGTGCCCATTAAAATCCACTTATTCGTTTATTAAATATGGAGTTTTGATTGGCACGTGAGACATGAATGTTAAGACTAGATGATTTGCTCCCTCTTCGTTTCTTTTCTGATCTGCACTTTAGGATTTTTGATTTTACCGTTACTAAATTTTCCTTTGCAATGGTTATTGCCATTGCTACTTTGGCAAAAATTTGCCAACCACTCTGTAACCCTGTGTATTTCCATTGCAAAGTGCATTTGTAACGATTATAACTGTTACACATGCACCAGTTTTGGTGTAGGGAATGATTGGAATATATAAAAGGTGTGTTGTCAATCATATTGTTTGTGCCGTGAAATTAAATGTGCAGGAGCACTTTAATTTGATAATCAGGGAACATATGCAGCAAGTCATAGTTCACCAGAGCTCTACATGATCTATATGTAATTTTTCTCACTTTTATACTCCATGTATACTTAATGCAGTCAGTACTGTGAAATCCAACTACTAAGCCAGTCGCTAGTAGATAGTTGTTATAGTCGGTTGAGATACTTATAATGGTATACCCTCTTGCTTTTTATCAAAGTTTACCGCTACGTTAATTTTTTCAACCACTTAGCAAAACCATTTACATTTGTTGATAAAAATAATAATTTATAGGGAAATGAAACAACTTTATTGAACTTATAAAGTTTAATAATGAAATGCATAAATTTTCTAAACTGATCTTCACAAATATGATCGTGCTCTTCATTTTGCTGGCATATACAATTCTCAGCAACCATTTAAAATATGAAAATCTCAGAACATAAAAGCAATACAGGTGGGTCACATGAAACTCCATGCAATAAAGGTTCTAAAAGTATTTCCAAAATTTTAAAAACATAAAAATAAAAATATCACCAACATTAAAAAAAGACAAATTATGCATAATTTTTTGTTTTTTTTTGTCCATAGAGTAGTTTGCAACTTCTCCAAAAATCTACTTCTATTAAAAAAAACATAGTTATACATTAGTGACCAAAATATAAATATTAGAAGCCATAGGAAATATTAGGACTTAGGAACATAGTTATACAATAAAGTTATCCCAATTGCAATTGCAAGCTTGCAAAAGCTTGCACGGCTGAAGTATACACAATGGCAACATGCAAGCTTGCAGTTCAAATTATAAAACTATTATAAATTATTGCAAATTGCATATGTAAGCTTTAACTGTAAAACTATTTTTTGCATTCAAAAGCAATCAATATGGGAATAAATTTTCACTTTAAAATTTTCACTATAGAATGTTCACAGTAAAATTGCCACTTTATGGTTATTTTCAATTCGAACCACTCATATGAAAAAGTTCATTCCTCCTATTATTTTCAACGGCAATAATCAAGATAGCTCACTTTAAAAGTATTATTATTTTGAACACGGTTCATTAATTTCAGCAAATGTCGATCCCGAGGATAGGACTCAGTAACATTTAATCTCGTAGCTTAAATTACTAACCAATTAAATTACCAACCAATTGAGTCAAACCTGTTGAAATGGTAATAATCAAGATAGTTGAAACGACACATATGAAAAACGAGAAATTATACCTTCTATCATTGGACGAGAAGTGCTACGATGCATAAGGAGCTTCCCGATGATCAAAAGGTGGAGGTTCAGTACTATGATCAAATGGTAATAATTGAGAGGATTACCGAGCGAGGATACTTAGAAAGTGGAAAGCCTAATTCGATTTTGGAGAAAAAAAGAATAGCGACGGGCGGCTCAGTGCAATGATCTCTGTAGGCATATGAATAAAGAATGGTTGCTAATTGTAGCGAGACACCGATCTTCACAAATATTATTGTTCACATGACCTTTATGGGCACATATACAGTCAATAGAAACTTTTTGTAACAAATCCAGTTAAAATAATAGATACTTGATTTTCGACTTAGTCCCACATCACCAAAAAGTCATTTGTTAAATGCGAAACTAAATATAAAGAAGGAATTAGGATGATGGGACAAATATGATCCTTCAGGTAGCAAAAGGGAGGTGATGAATGGTAACGGCTCATAAAAGTTGTGTGAGAGGGGTGTCCGCCTAAAGCCCGTTACGACACCCTGGTCACCCTCCATCTTTACCTATCTGATCCTAAAATTTTAAATCTTCAATTTCAAATGTTTTAATATTTTTTAGGTTTTACTTGTCTTGGTTAGAAATTGATACCTGAATTCAGGAAGAAGCCATCAGAGAAGCATCGACGAGGACGCAGCGTAGCCCTAATCCTATGTCAAATCACAACTTGCAGGAAAAGGATGTTGGTGGTTCGGTGATTAAGGAAGGCCGAACCAGAAGTTTGGTCCGGTGGAGGTGATTGACTTCGGTAAAGAAGTTCGTTCGTTGATGAGGAAGCCGTGATTTGTGGCTCAGCGTTGAGGCTATGAAGGCCGAGCGAGTAATCTCGTTCGGTGAAGTTGGAGCAACTGATCTCGTTCGGGGAAGAAAAAAGTTGTCTCATCCAGTGGAGTTCATTCAGCGGAAGAGTAGTTTCGTTCGGTAGAAAAGCTTCGTTCGGTATTGTTAAAAGTGATGATGAAGACTGAACTAAATTTTTCGTTCGGTGATTTTGTGATGCCGAACAAAAAATCTCTTTCGGTATTTGGGCATGCTGGTCCATAATTTTGGTTTAGAAAACAAATGCCGAATGAGATGTGTTGTGAGCTAAGCTGGTCCAGATATGGAGTACTAATTGTCGAACCAAATCTTGCCGAACCAGATAGATGCAGAACCAGATGCCTGAGCTGCTATATAGTAACTATCCCTCGTCACTTCTTCACTTTATAAATAGTGAAGCTTCTGGACAACAATTGCAGTCATCCTAGAGAGTTTTTGAAACTCTGCAGAATTTTATTTGTATTGTAAGTTCTTCTTAGCCTACAAAAGTGAATCATTCTTGTAACTCTGATCTTTCAGTGATTAATAAAATCTCCTCTGCTCAAATGGACGTACATTGCCTTGTGGTAGTGGAACCACTATAAATACTGGTGTTATTTATTTTCCTGCATTGCATTGATCTGTGACTGTCTGTTCTGGTGTTTATCTCTGTTTGTATCGTCTCATTACAATCACGATCTAGTTGTTTTCCACTGAGTTGAGTTTTTTATTCCCTTAGACTGATCATCTGAAGGGATTTTCCCCAGCAGTCACGTATCATAGCTTCAAAGTTGATTGAGGAGTGCTAGACACTATGCCAATAGATGAAGAGACTCCAGTTGTTACAAGATCCAATACTAGAGGGATGTATATCGTGTTAGAATCACAGTTGGCAATTGAGAAATAGAATGAGGATAATGACTTCGAGAAGTGGCGATGGAGGATTAAGGTTTTTCAAATGAGGAATGAAGTCCATCCAGTAGTGTTTTCCCCTGAGGAGTTGACGGTTGACATATCAGTCGTGGAAAGGAAGGAGATAGAAAAATTGGCATTTACTACTTTACAACTAGCTATAGGAGAGAATGTTATCTTAGAGATTAGCAGTGAGACCACTGCTATGGGCATTTGGACCAAGCTAGAAAATCTCTACTTGAAGAAATATCTGATAACTGACTGATATTATTGAAGACATTTTTTACCATGCGGATGAGAGAGAGTACTTCAGTGAATGAACATCTTAGTTTTTTTGATGAACTCGTGATGAAGATGAAGACTGTTGACTTGAAGATGGATGAGGAGCAAATGGCAATGATTCTTTATGTTCTCTTCCGAAGAGGTTTCGATAACACTCTTATCTTTGCTAGAGACACATTAACGGTGTAAGATGTGAAGTCAAGCCTTCTATCTGAGGGCTTGAGAGATCAGATGAAAGAAATAACCGATGGAAGTAGTAGCCACGGCATGTTTGTTGAAAGAGGTAGAGAAGACAAGAAGAATTGACTCTCTACGGAATTTTGTTTGTATTATAAATTCTTCTTATGTATAGCCTCCAAAAGTGAATTAATCTTATAACCCTAATCTTTTAATGATTAATAAATATCCTCTCTCCAAGTGGACGACACTGCCTCGCGGTAGTGGAACTACTATAAATACTGGTGTTATTTATTTTTCTACATTGCATTGATCTGTGACCGTCTATTTTGATGTTTGTATCGTCTGATTACAATCACGATTTATTTGTTTTCCGCTGCGTTGGGTTTTTTATTCTCTTAGACTGATCATCTGAAGGGATTTTCCTCAACAGTCTTTACCATGTCAAGAATTACGCTAACGTTGTCTTGGAGGCATTTGAACAAGTTGATGACTGAAATAAGTTGTGTTCTATCTTGATGTGCAATCTTATTTATGCTTTATCCTTAACTATCCGCTTTGCCAGTTGATTTAGACATACTTTTGTTTCACGGCATGGACAAGTGGAAATCATGCCGCACCTCTCAATCCCTATAAATACGGACCTACGGGTACAAAGAAAAGGGCGAATCACTCTTCTCTGACTTCTTACATTTTAAACTTTATAAACCTAAATCAATTTAGGGATTTTGGTGCCAATTGTACTTTTGGACCAATCGTAAATAAGTCCTTGTATGTTCAACCATTGCATAGCATATGAATAAAGATATTCTGATTGATGGTCTGTTTCGAGCTCCAAAGCACTTTGATTTTTAATCATAACTTGCTTCGAATTCTCTAACATTCATAGTCTCAATTTCTATTTGCATGAGATTGTTCTACATTGATCGATGGCTTCGACATGAGCTTGAGCATAGCTTCGACATAAACAATTTATGACTTCATTATAGACTTGAACGTACTAAACCTATTTACCTAAGTCCCTTCTCAACCAAGTGTCATTTTTGCCAACATTCGTTGAGGTAAGAGTTAATCAAGCCTTCTCTCAACCAAATTCCCCTTTGTTTATACTTTTTGAGTGTTAGCGAAGAATTCGTTAACATTTTGGCGCTATAAGGAGGACTTGAACCTCTGACTCCGCTTGATCCATAAGTGGAACTACCTTAACTTGCATATATAAGGTTTAAAGGATTTATACATACCAACATATCCCATTCCAAATCCTATCCAAGCTCATTTGAACAATGGCTGTTTCTGAACAAGGATCCTTCGAACCTCGAATGTTTAGGCCAACCAACCAAATTACAAGTGATCCTCGGCTTCATAAAGAAACAAATATTAAGATTCGTAGCATTATAAATAATGAAGGATAAGAAGAGACAAGCGGCTCCTTATAATCCAAAAAATGGTATCAGAGTCCATTCCATATAAAGCCGACACCAACCTTTTGCCCCATGAAGGAAATAGAAAAGAGATAGCACCTTTATAAAAATGAGAAAGGAAATCCAACTCAAAGCTAAGGGAACTATCTTGAAAAGCAAATATAAAGAGATTTCGATCGGTTTACTAGAAAGTGGAGGAGTGTGCTTGATCAATCTTACAAGACAGAAGAAGAATAAAACTCACTAAAAAGAAAATTGACAATTGAAGATGAGGAGCCCGTTACAAGCAACAAAAGGTTTAAATGCCAATTAAGAGGATCTTCTCTAAAATATCAAGGCTTTCAAAGAATTACTCTCTTATCACTTCTTATGAAAATATCTACCTCTTAACCAAAGACAAGCTGAACTATTGGACCTCACAGAAAAAGCAACCAAAGAATGAGAGAAATCTTGGAGGATTATATTGTCACTATCATCGTTCTAATGGGCATGACACGAATCAGTGTCAAAGTTTGGAAGGGATGATAAAAAATCTCCAAAGACAAGGAAAGCTGAAAGAGTTTGTAAAGTGACATTGAAATTGACAATAAAAAAAATTTCTCAAGTATATCTACTAGATCAATCATAAAAAAGAGTAAGTCCCCTAAAATAAAGAAATAAGCCTTTGTATCAGGCCAAAGCACCAAACCAGCCTTCAGCACCACATATAAGGCCTGAATGAAGTGTATCCTAGAGGGAGGATGAAGTAAGCCTTTGACTTCTGGCCAAATCACCGAACTAGCTTTCAGTATCGCCTATAAGGTCTGACTAAAGCACCTCCTAGTGGGAGGTCGGGTAAGACTTTGATTCTGCTTAAGACAGTAACCCAAACACATCGAAAAAAATACCTAAATCATCACATAAGATGGTGATAAAGCAATTCTAACTCTGTCCGAAAGAAGGATTGAGGCTATCCATTAGAGGAAGAGTGATCAAATTCAAATCTAACTCAATCCAAAAGAGAAATTGAGGCTGTTACTATAATAACTTTCACCGAAGGATATCAAAGTGGCATGACCTCGCAAGTCACTGATGTGGTCGAGGAAATTTCCAGTACTATAAATCTTTTCAAAGGAGTTCAACGTGCTATGACTCTGAATTAATATTGTCGAAGGCATATAACTGGCGAAGCACCTATATACCAATATCGAAGAGGCCAAGTACAAACTACTTCACGGTTGTTGGAGAGTGTCAAAGTGGTCACAGCTTGCTCCATTGAAGCTAGACCATGCCTACACGCACTGCACCAACTCTTCAAAGGTGTTCGTACACAACAAAACCAAAGATTACCCTACGAAAACTTTAAAAATGCTCAAAAAGCCGTGCCTCACTTTGTTGATAATCACTCCATAATTTATCAGCATACAAGCAACACTGTTTTTGATAAGCTCTCCGAAAGTATTGCGTATGGAAGGCGTTAAGGGAATATAAGGCTTTATTCTTTTCCGTCGAACACTACACTTACATGAACCAAACATCAAAGACATTACACAAGTCTGCATCAGCGATGTCGAACGTCATTGATATCCATGAAGGCCATCAAAGTCAACCTCGCTAAATGTATATTATCAAAGAGGCCAACATAACCAACACTGCCGAAGTCATGCATATTGAAGTTAAACTTGTCGGAGACCTAACAATGAGGAAGTTAATGCTCCACATTGATGAAGTGGACCCTGCCGCAGACAATAGAGGCATAGTGGTGGCTATCTACCTCTATAAATATGACCCTAGGGGTACCATTTTGGAGATGAATTTTTCTCGTCTCATTTCTTACATTGTAAACCCTAAATCGATTTGGGGATTTTAGAGCATATTGTAATTCAAGAACATTGTACACATACGATCATGAATAGTAAACGAGGACATAGCATAACATATGTGTAATTGATTTGAACTTGTGAATTGAATATGCTTATGACCTCACACATTGCATATTTTAATTGTTGCGACTTCGTGATTAGCATAGCATAATTGACTTCGACCTAGTGACTTCGAACATAATCAAGTCTTGCATATACTACTTCGAACTGCCCATATGACTTCAACTATGACCATAACATCAAGAGATACTATAAAGGTTCTTATTGACTTAATGACTTCATCTAGCCTCGACAAGGCTTCTTTTGAGCAACCCAATTTCCAAGCACTTTCGGGGTTAGCAAATTTATTTTCTAACATTTTGGCCCTAGAAGGAGGGATCGAACCTCTGACTTCGTCGGAAGCCTAAGTGGAACCACTTCAACCTACATTAAACTGTCCTAGCTTGCATATTAGGGTATAAGAACATTCCTATCCAGGCATATACTAATCCAAAAATAACCAACCATAATCTTTAACACCATGCTGCTTAATCATGTTAAGAAGTTTGAGCAGGTATCTTCTAAGCCTTGAATAATTAGTCCTACTTATCAAGTTGTTGACGATCCATGATTTCATGAACAACAATTACTGAGACCGAAGGTCTTGCAGATTATAAATGAAAAGAAGCAAGCTCCCCTTTATAATCTGGATAAGTGGAGCATAAATGCCTTTCATGTGGGCCCTATACCAATTTTTTCCTTGGGAAGAGATGCCCTAGGAAAAGGTAATTTGTTCCTAAAGATAAGGAGAACTATCCAATCTCAAGCTAAGGGGTCTATATTCGAGAAAGAGATAACAAATGACTTCGATATATTTGCTCAAAAATGGCATAGAGTCATGAATCATTCATTGGCCTCAAAAGACATTAAAAAGAAAACTAGCTATGGAGGATGAGATATCAAATATCAAAAGATCCAAGCAACAGTCAAGAAGGTTAACATTCAAATCCCAACTTCCAAAAGATTGCAATTTTACCACTTCTCTTGGAAACATTTACTTCTTGACTAAGTATAAGCTTGATTATTAGCCTTTGCAAAAAAGAAGGCCCAAGTTCAAAAGAACTCTTGGAAGCTTGTATATTCACTAACACCTTACAAGTGGGCATGAAACCAATCGGTGCAAAAGCCTAGAAGGAATGATCATCCATTTTCTAAGGCAAGGCAAGCTTAATGACTTTGTAAAAAAATGCGACTTTGCAAAAAGATATTAGACAAGTTCAATAATAAAAGAAGTTCTTCAAATAAGTAATTCTACATGGCTGAGGAGCAAAATTCTCCTAATATATTGGAAAGCCTAAATCACTACCTAAGATGGTAGTAAGAGGCTAAAGCCTTTGTCTCCAACTAACATGTTCCTAGGCAAGGCACCTCCTAAAGGGAGGATGGAGTATGCCTTTGGTCTCGTTCGAAAGGGTCTGGCCAAAGCACAGACTAAGCCTTCGGTCTTGCCTACGTGGCCTGACCAGAGCATAAGCCCTTAACACCATCATCAAAGGCCTGGTTAAGGCATCTCCTAATGGGAGGCTAGAGTAATCCTTCAGTCTCGTCCGAAAGGGTCTGTCCAAAGTCTCTACAAGCCTTCAACCCCTGCTTACGCAGCTTGGTTGGAGCGCCTCCTAGAGGGAGCACAAAGCAAGCCTTTAGTTTCATCATCAAAGGCCTCACTAAAGCATTGAATAAGCCTTCAGTGTCTACCATTAAAGGCCTCGCTGAAGCACCACTTAAAGGGAGCTCAGGTAAGTCGTTGGTCCTGCTTAAGATAGTTGACCAAACACATCAGACAACAAACCTAAACCTTCACCTAAGATGGTGATAAGGGGTTTGAGCCAAAGTAGTGCTCCCAAATCAATCAAAATTAGAGCTAACTAGTGCTCTTGAAATCTATCGAAATTTTAGCGAAGGGAGTGCTCCTGAATCAATTGAAATCACAGCCAAGTAGAGCTTTCAAGCCTAACAAAATTTGAACCAAGTAGTACTCTCAACCAATCAGTCTTCTAGAGAAAGATCTGACGAAATCCTAGCCAAGTAGCACTTCAAATCTATTTAACCTCAAAAAAGAAAAAAAATCTTCAAATATTGCATTGCCAGTATAAATTATCAATCTTATGCTATTACCAGATATAGATTTCCAGTCTTCTATTATCCTATATACCGATTTCTATCTTCTCTTATTCCAAATGCGGATTTCTGACCATCCCGATGGGGATTTCTGATATTCTATGTCATTACCAGATTAAAATCATTTAAACGAGAATCTCTGTTATTAAACATCTACATTGAGTTATAAAAGTCTCAATCAGCAGCAATCTCAATTTTACAAACAAGCAGAAAGTAAGCTCAAAAACTCAAAGTGTGGAAAAGTGAATACTGAGCATCATGCAATCTCAATTCAAAATCAAAATTTGGTTCTTGGTTGCGTATCCGAGGTAATATTCATTTAATTACAAATTTTTTATAATTTGATATACTATTTGCATGGTCGCAGGCACAAAAGACAGATAAAAGAAACAAAAAAAATCTAATTAAGGTCGGCTCATATTACAGTCCAAGATTCTATGCTGATTTATTCAAACCCTTGGCAATAAAAGGATCAGTGATGTGATGAATGGACACGTCCACACGTTCCTTGAGTTTCTTTTCCCTTTTATCAATGGTGTCTGCATTATCAATCAAGTTGATTTGCTCTTTCAGGATGGGACAAAGAGTCTTATTACCTCCTTGCAAAGTTCGAATCATACTAGTCGACTTTTTGATTTCTTAATTAAGATCATACTTCTTGCGTTCGACTTTTTGAACCTTATTGTCATATTAATTGATGCGTTGGGGTATCTTTTCCTCCCACTTCTTGTTGAAATATTGCATCATTTCGAATTTGACTTGATTATCCCACTTAGAGATCACTGCGTTACTCAAATCTGGAGGAGGTTTTAGCAAAGTAGAAAACTCATGATTAGTCGAGGATGTCGATCTTGTTCTCCCTCTCGGAGTAGGAGAGGGAAAGCTAAAATCTCCCCACTTATAATAAGCTTCAAAGATTGACATGATACTTGGCTTTTTGTTAGCTCTAATTCAAGATCACTTATTTGCTAATGAAGCTTAGCTATCTCAATGTCAGTTTCAACAAAGAAGTTAGATCCATGAGCCGTGTCCTTTCTCTTTTTCAGCAACTGAAGCTCGTTCTTTATTTCTTTAAGTTTTTGCTTCCATGGGAGCGGTCATTTACTTGTAAGCATTAAAAGCTGATTCTAATAGAAAATAGTTCTTATGCCACTCTCGTGTCTCAAGGTTATTTGGGAATCGTGAAGCCGAGTCATCTCGAGATGATCGTTTCTCCTCATATATGCAAACATCTAATCATTAACTTCAATAATTCGCAAGGTGTCTAAGGAATTAGATTGTCGCACTAACTAAGCATCCTATTAAAAATGAAGAAAATAAAAATCAATACAGGAAGGACAAACTCTTCTATTAATAACAAACAAAGTTTATAAATAATAATAAAAGTCAACGTTACATTGAATTCCATTTCAATAACATTTAATTAATGTTCAAAGTTTTGAAACCGCGGCCTTAGCCTTTTTGGACGACCTAGCAAACAAAGTAAATATAGAATCAAAAGAAGCTTTGATTCGATCTGGAGTATAAATTTTCGAAAAACGATGACAATCTCATTCGCCAACTGGAGGGCTATCATAGCCACATATTAATTTTGTGTAGTAGGATCGGATTTCACTAAGTAATTTCTCCTTCTCATTATCTAGAAGATTAAAGAAGAAACGGGAAAACCGCATGTAAATTTTGTATAAATCTCTGACGTAAAAGTGTCTTTCCAATTGTGATGTTTTGAGAATTGAATATTTCTCTTTAAAATCCTTCCTCGACTTAACAAAGTTACTTAAGAGATCCTTAGGCACCGGAGTGCATGAGAAGTCTTTGATCTATGCAACATAGAAAACCAAAACAATGAAATACATAAGTAAATCAAATAATATATCATTATTGTACAATCATTTAGGTTCATACAAAATATATTTCCTATATATTTCGAAAACAGGTAAATAGGCAGAAGGAATAAGTTGCAAAAAAATTTAGTCTCAGGGACAACAAGTTTGCTTTTTAGTTTGAAGGACACTTTTTTGTGTAAACTGAAAATGATAGTTACAACTATCATTCTGCGATTTACACTAAAAAATGTCCTTCAGGCTAAAAAACAAACTTCTTGTCCTTGAAACTAAATTTTTCTCTGACTTTTTCCTTTAGCCTAAAAACCCGTTTCGAAAATGAATCACTTCCTGTTATATTTAAGTTTCTTGGAGGAGGAGAGAGTGTAAGGAAAGAGAAATGGGAGAGACTCGTGGAAGGTTCCAACATCCCCCGGGATGAAGATCGGTCTTATGTTCATCCATGTATCAACGGTGAAGGGGTTTGAGCAAACCTCGACCATTATCACCTATGTATGATAAGTCAACAATCGAACCCCTACAATAAACTTTATACAAGAATTTCACCAAGGTGTCCCAGTCATCGATTAACATCTAAAAAAGGGTCATCGATTCAGTATTCTCTTTCAAGAGTATATCCCCGCGATAACAAGCATTTTTCATCTAAGGAGTGACTTCTTTTTCCTTGAAATACCTTAATCTTGATACACTCTTAACCAGCTTCCTATACTTCTCAGATAACTTGTTATAATCCTTCATTTGTTTTCCTAACTCTTTATTAAGGCTATCTATGTCTATTTGCTTATTCTCAAGCATAACATCATAATGGTATTTTGATTTTGACTTCCTCTTGAATTAAAGTAGTTAATAAATTAACCATATATTATTTGATAATTGAAAATATTTGTGTAATGAGATCCATACCTGAGAAAGCGGGACAGTAGACATTGAGATTTTCTCTTTGTTTTTGGACTTTAAACCTGGGGGAGCATTATCTCTCTTGGGAGAACTTGCCTTAGGAAGATTAGGAATTTCAGCAGCCTCCGCACCTTGAAAAGTTGGACCTAGATTAGTGTCTGTTGATCCATCCTTGTAAGCTAATGGTCTAGAAATGTCATTTCCACTACCTCGACCATTATTGTCATTATTATCATCATTGTTTTCGTTAGGACCATCATTATCATGATCACCCGCATCCTTTTCCCCATTGTCATCTTTCTCCGCCTCATCTGAATTAGTCCCTTCATCAACTGAAGGATCATCAAAAGTTAATATCTTGACAGCATCAACTTCCACCTCTTCCTCGGGAACATAAGATCCCTATGACATCTCTTGAAATCTGCTTATAAACTTGTCATTCCATTCTTAAGGAAGAGAGGGAATTCCAAAGTCTAAGCACTTGCAAGCATTGTCAACATAAGCAATAAATAGTGTCTTCTCGTAGGATCTCTCGATGATAATGTTAATAGACACGCTAAGAAAATAGGACATATTTTGTTTTGCATCTTTAAACACTGCTGTTGACTTGCCTATAAGATCTTCCTTCCTTTTTAGCTTTTTATTAAGACATGTATTATCTTCCACATGCCTAACTTCTTTCATTTCAGCTTCCTTAAGAGCGAGGTCTAAAGCCATCACCATATCGCTTGAAGTTTGAAGTAGGGTTTCCATTTCTTCAAGAGAGGCAGCCAGCTTGCCTTTCTCTTGCACGGCTTCATCTATTTCAGTTGTCAAGTCAATAACATGATTGTTAAGCAAGGAGTTTTCCTCCCTTAGCTTAGAAATTTCACTTGATGATTCCGAAGCCTTATCGTAGAGTGAAAGGAAATGCTTGGCAATTTGGAAGGCATAATGGAACTTGAATATGTAAGATATTAAGAGTTTAAAGAAATAAGCAAAAAGGGTACGTACAATAAGTGTTGTCTAAGGAGTGCAAACCAATGGTTTTAGGTGTAGGAAGAAGGTTTAAATGGCTCGAAAGCAGCAAAAGAAGGAGATTGAATAACCAATTGAAGAAAGTCATTAAATTTGTTGATGGAGCTGAAGATTGGGACTTAGAATGGAAGGGGTCCTTTGGAGTGAAAGAGAACCCAAGCTCTTTGCAAATATGGTTTAAGGCTTTGGGGGAGCTCGGAACAATAATACGGTGAAGCATGTCCTCAGAAGATTCTATCTCGACCGCCTGTTGGGTCTTTTCCATAACAGCATTAAAATAAGACTCTTATACATGCTCTTATACCGGTCCATCTCCTATCAAACTCTTATACATGCTCGACTTTTCTGGAAGTTTAAGCTTGAGCACTCTTATTGAATCACTAGATGAATTAGAATTAGAATTGAGAATTGACAAGAATTCAATAATTTACATAAATTTCAATAATTTACATAAATTTACATAAATTTCAATCTTTTCTATGCCATAAGACGTGAACAGACAATTTGTTTGTCCCATATTTTAAACCAAAGATGAATTAGATTTGAGAAGTGAAAGAAGAAGAAGAAGAAGTTGCAATAATTACATCTATTCTTAATTAATAACAGAAATTAATTCATATTAACATGCTAGAAAAGAATTAAAATTGAACTACTTTATTTTTTTAATTTCACATTAATTCCCACTCGCCTGGTACTTGAGCTTGTATAAATTTGAAAAGGCTTTGCTTTAATCTTTCTTCCTTTGATTCTTCTAAATTCCACAAATTGCTTGAATATATATAGATAATTTAATTTGGTAGAGATTTGTTTATTTAGTATAGAAAAGGAGGAAGGATAATACACACTAATTTTTAATGTAGAATTATGGCGATGGCTGAATTTGAGATTAGGTTTAGGTTAGATGGTTTATTTATAGATTGTTTGAGTGAATATAATCCATTAGATTATTTTAGATTAAATCTGGTTTTTTCATACACTTAATGGCTATCCATTCTAGCCCATACATATCACTCAACCAATATAATTTAGTCATCTCATCCCATTGAATCACTAGAGCGAACGGGAAGCTGCCACATGTCAGAAACAACGCTGAAATACGTAGGGAAATCATTGGAAGTGAACCAGCCAAAAAAAACATCGCTCCAGATTTTGGGCGACAACTGGACTTGATCCACGATCACTAACGAAGTCAACTTGCGGCTTTACCGTTGTACCAAATGCGCTTTTAATTTCTTTTTAATTACATTTTCTATAAAATATCAGGGTGTTACACTCTATGTCAAATCAATTGATGCACAGCAACCACTGCTTAAGCCTTTGCTTTGTTGATATAGCAAATTCCACCAAGCTATGGATAAGAGGAAAGTGTCGTAGGATGCAAGGGAAGCTCTAGCAGAGTTAACGATCATCATCCCAATCGACTGGGACGATCCTAATTAGGTCATGAAGATCGGATCTTAACTCGGTATGAAGATGAAGAAGGGTTGGTAGGGTTATACTGGGCAAACCTAGACGTGTTTGCCTGGAAGCATTTCAATGTGTGTGGAATATCACCGAAGATAGCATGCCACACGTTGAATGTAAACCCCAAAGGTCCTTCTATAAAGTAGAAGCTATGCAGCTTGGGTCCAGAGTGGGCCGTTGTACTGCAGGAAGAAGTGGATAAGCTAAAAGCCAGTATCTTCATGAGCGATACTCTATACCCTCAATGGGTATCTAATACAATGCTGGTCAGGAAGCCTAACGGAAAATAATGGACATGCACTGACTAGTCATATTTGAATAAAGAATGCCTAAATGATGACTTTCTACTGCCAAAGATCGACCAGCAAGTGAACCCAAAAGCCGACTACAAATTACTATCATTCGTGGATGCTTATTCCGGCTAAGACCAAATTCTGACGCACGTTCCAAATCAAGAAACACCAGCTTCATCACTAGTTGGGGGCTATATTGTTACCTTCTTCTACCATTATGTTTAAATAATTTAGGAGCAACCTACCAAAGATTGGAAAATTCGATGTTCAAGATCAGATCGGACGTACAATGGAGGTTTATGTGGATGATCTGCTGGTAAAGTCACAACGACCGGTGAACCACTTGGAAGACCTGTTAGAAATATTTGGCATGGTATGAAAATACGGGAAGAAGCTCATTCCATTTAAGTGCTCATTCAGGTTGCTTTAGGAAATTCCTATGTTTCATAGTAAATTCAAAGGGTATAGAAGCTAATCCAGAACATATTAAGGCCCTAAGGAACATCGAAGCCACGAATATAATAAAGGATGGGCAAAGCTTGAATGTGAAGGTGGCTACGTTTAATCGATTTATTTTGATGGCCACAGACAAGGGTATACCATTCAGTGCCTTCAAAAAGGGAAAAGGAAATTCTACCTAGACATAGGAATATAAGGACACTTTCCAGGCTTTGCTTGATCATCTGGAAAGACCGCTATCTTTTCAAAGCCTTTAGAAGGAGAAAATCCATTTATTTAATTAGCGGTACCTATTCATGCTTACACAAGGAATCCAGGATCCAAAGGCTGATGTATTTCATTAGTAAGTGATTGACGGGAACAGAAAGGAATTATCCAAAGTTAGAAAAACTAGCATATTGCTTGTTGGTTGCAGTAAGGAAATTTAATCCCTATTTTCAAGCTCATCCAATCAAGGTACCGACCAATCTCTAAGGCAGGTACTACACTGACTGAGACTCTACGAAGGTTGTTGAAGTGGACAAAAGAATTATGTCAATACAATATATCATATCTGTAACGACCCAGAATTTCTGTCAATTAAAATTTGTATATTTAATTGAATTTAAATATTAATAAGTGAAATTAAACAGTCGAATAAATTTTATTTCGAATAATTGGATTTAATTGGATAATTAAATCGATAATTTAATAGTTGAAATTACAGAAATAATTGAAAATTGGGATTAATGTAATTGAAAATGATTTGTAAAATTTTATTATATCAAATTGAAGTTAGAATAACATTATAGAACTTTTAAAATCGAATTAAAGGTTAAATTGTGAAAACTGAATATTTTAATATTTAATTGACGACCTAAAATAGCCATTTTTCAAACAGTCTCGGATTTTGACAAAACCAGTTTCATCGGATCTGTAATGTGATATTATTGTATGGTTTCAAATTTCGTGTCAATCGGATTTACCGTTTGTCTGCGGCCAGCCAAAACGCTTAGAAATTCGTTTAATCGATTTAATTTAAATTTGATCGTTTATTTCCGTAAATCGCACATATGATGGAATTAGCCTCTGAAACCTATTCCATTATGTTCGAAACGCGGGGTAAACCCTAGAAACGTCGGTCACCGTGCGAGATTTGGAGTTCGAAAATTCTGTGTGAATAGTGTTTTTGGTAAATTTCTATAAAAAGGACCCTTATCTTCATTCTTGCTCCAAAACCCTAAGGGCTTTAACGTAGCCGCCAGTTAGAAAACAATGGCCGAGAATGAGCGATCTTCTTCCTAAATTTTCTCTCAATTCACAAATCGATTCGAAGAATGTTCAACTGGGAAATTGTAGAGGCCAGTGAGCTCTACATATCCAACGGCTGTGATCAATTTTAATTGATCGAATCAGTGGGAATTCTCGTTCAAAGTCCATACGTTCGTTCACGAATTATGAGGCAAGGGAAAAGCTTGGGAGGTGCGGCCTCTGGCCGTGGGTAGCTCTGGGCGATGGCGTTCGAATGGTGGTGGTTTGATGGGGTTTCGACAAACATGGGGGGGTGCGATGTAAACGAAGTCGAACGGCGTATGGGTTAGTCGCGTTTTTTTTCACCTGGGAAGAAGGAGTGATCACGTGCAACGGCCAGATCCCATCAAGCAAATGCACGGCCCAGATTTGTTAGGGTTATAAATAAAATAAAAGTTGTATATTAATTTATGTAAAAATTTGTGTAAACTTATAAATGTCATAACTTGTTCTTACGAGGTCGGAATCTGACGAAACGAATTGCGTTGCAATTGTTTTGTCGAGCACTACGCTATGGAACTGGATTGGAATCGTTTGGAGCTAGTAAAAATTTCGGGTAATATTAAACGTCCGTTTAATTTTATTCGAAATAAAACGCTGAAACGGAATTGAAATCAAGGTGAGAACTTCTCACTCAATCGAATCAATTTCGATTTAAATTTTAAATAGTTAGATTTAAAATGGCTTGAATGTATGTTTGAATGATGATTGCTATCTGTTATTGATTGAAATAGACATTATACGCCGTTAGTAAGCGGAGGTTATTTATTAAAAACATATACCGCGAATATTTCACTGCAAAGTGAAATTGTTATTATTTATGTACTTGGAGTTGATTTCCCGCATTATATAGCGGATGAGACCCTATTGCGCCGCATAATAGCGGATAATATTTTATAAATCTCATATACCGCGATATTTCGTCTTGAAGTGAAATTGGTATTGTGCTAACATCTTTGGATGCATGGAAACGGGTTGGAGGGATCCAACTGGATTCCTCAAATGATTGAATTGGTTTCAATGTTGTGTGTTGATCTATTTATAATCTGCGTGATTATCTTTGTGATTGAAATGGTTAAAGGCTACAATTTTGTCGAATATAATTGGTATCGTTAGATGCCGAAAATAAATAAAAAATTGATTTTTGAAGATTTAAGTTGAGAATTTATAATAAAATTTAATTTTGGAATTGATTCATTTTAAATAAATAAACGTAGAAATGTTTATGTTATAAAATTATGATTTTTTTGACATATAACCGAAATGTGATTTTTTTAAATAAGTAGTTGATTAATTTATAAAATTGTTTAAATTGGGGTTTTTGAATTATTATAAATGATTTATATAAAAGATTTATAAAATTGATATTTATAAGGTTAAAATATTGGAATTATAAAACGAGTTTTTATAAGTGTTAAAATGAAATATAAAAGAATTTCATAAGCGAACGAAGTCTATAGATGTATAAATTGGGAAGCTATAAAATGAATAAGTTTTGTAAAATAAAAGATTTATAAGTAATTAACTTATAAATTGGATTTTGGCGTATAAATGGAATATGGATAGAATTTGTTAATAAAGTGATTTTCAAGTTGAAGTTATTATAGAATATAAATCGAAGTTATAAACGTTGTTTATAAATTCGAAATCGGCTTATTTTAATAAGTTTAATTATTATGACTTATTAAAGGAAATATATCCACGATTTTGAATAGTGAATAATCCTTTAAATAAATTATGTAGAAATTGAATTTGGTTAATGAAGTAGATTCACGATTTTGGACGGTGAATAATATATTAAAGAAATATTTTGGAAAAGTGATATTTTAAATAGAATTAAAACGATTCACAAACGTTTTAAATTGTGTTAAGTATCGAAATCATAGATTTCAACATTTATTGTTGAAATAGACGTTTTCGAGGAATAGGAGGAAATGGTGGACTATAACACTGTTGTTATAGTAAATGTTTTCCGAAAGGAAATGTTTTATATTGTATTGGGATTTATATATCTATTTTAAGTTCGAATCCCTATACTAGTGATTTTGGGTTGTCGTAACGATGTTTTACGCAACATTCGTTTTGACCCAAATAAACGTGTTTAAGTGAACGTTTTCTTTAAAAAATAAAATATATACTTAATTTGAATTTAAGTATATTGAATATTTTCAAAATGTTGAAAATAAAAAGATTGGTGAATTACTTATTATTAAATAAGTATGCAAATGTTTTTTTTCAATATGAAGTGAATGTTTGAGATTTTATCTTTTAAAGATAAATTGAAAATGAATATTAGAAATCGATTTCGAAATCGTATATTCATAGATATTTTGGAAAAGTAAATTCACTATGGAATTTATAAAAGAAAGGGAAATTAGTTAAAAATAAACATTGATTTATTTTGAAGTGTGGCGATTAATTTACGGATTTGGAACGTAAATTTAAAAAATCGGTAAGGATTTATTTAATTGGTTTAAATGAACCATTTTGAAATGAAAGTTGTAAGGGTGTAAATTTATTTGAAATTGGTTTTCAAATGGTTGAAGTGTGGGATATATATCTTATAAAGATATTTTTGAAAATAAATAATTTGAGAAATAATTTGAAATCGGGTGATGTTGTGAATATTGATTGATAGTTAAATAACCGACTATCAAATATTGACCTTTGAATAGGTATTTGTTGTGAATTGGTTGAAATTGAATACTACACTTATTTTTAAATTATTGCGCTCGTTATTCGGATTACCCATTCCGAATAATGATACGACGTAATGGATAGCATTGAAGACCGGTGGTGAAGACCCGGTATTTGTGAAAACGATAGGATTACCTATCGATTGTCTCTGCACCGTTAGCTACGGTATGGAGATTTCCTTTGTGATGGGAAATTCAATCGGGATTGTGAACACCCGGATTGCAAGGACTTCTTTTGAAGTGCCTTCGGTTCTGTTCGAACCTGGAACAGACTTGTATGGTTACGTGTCTGACATTACATTTTGAGATATAAAGCAGATTTCTTTCAAATATATTTCCGTTGGTGGCGGAGAATTTATTCTCTTAGCTTAACACCCTTAGAGGTTATATAGTTGAAGGTTATCAGCGATATATTCCCAATTTGGTAATGTGGCATGCTGAGTGTTGTTGTGTGATGATTATTTATTGATCATTTGTTGATCAAAGCGTGGCTTTGTGAAAAAGCGTAGCTTTGTGGACGAGACTTCGTCAGACCTCACTCCCCAGAAATGGTCAAAACAGGAATATGCGGCAAGGTTATGAGGGTCGCGCCCTTTAGGGTATGTCATTTCCTTCTGGAAAGGGTGGTATTATGGTATGAAGCCCATATACTTACTCATGTTGACACACTATATTTATTACTGTGTGATGTTGGTTATCGAGCGCTCGGATAAAGGTCCAAAGGGACCGGGGGATGGCATATTCGTGTAGTAGTACCTAGTGAAAAAGGTAACCCGGCCTTGTGCTGGTAGAGAGCTAGCTAAGTTCTCGGGACGTCCCTCCAGAGGCGATCCCATGTGGCAGTAGGAAGTTCCTTAGCCTGACCATTTGTTGGAAATCCAAATAAAACAATACGAACCTTGTACGGTTTTGTTGTATAACCTGCCATGGAATGTGGCGGTAACCTTCTATTGAACATGGTAGCTATAGTAGGCATAAGTGCGGAATGCCTATGCTGGCTAAGATTTATATCTTTACTTTCGAAATGTTTTCCTACACTATGCACTAGTAATAATATCAAATGTTTCTTTTTAATGCGTATCAAGCATCTTTGACTATCATAAGGAGAAATCTCCTCCGATTCTGCGTTTGCATTGTGTGTGTGTGCGGGAGGCCTTATGGTAGTCTCATTTTCTAAAAAGCATTGCGAATCTATTTTTTTTAAAAAGAATATCATGTTCTTTGTTTTAAAGATAAACTGTTTTAGTTCTCACACCAGTCCCATGACTGACTCGGAGTTTATTATTCTCTTCCTATACTCTGGGTGCCCACCAATTTCCACACGGGCAGTCCAGAGTCAGGTTTATCAGGTTATTCTGGAATTCAGGAGTTGCTGAAGGCAAGCTGGATGGCATGGCTTATTCACTAGTATATAGTATTTCTTTTCTACTATTTGTTGTTATAAACTCTGATAATGTAATGTAAAGTGATGTAATGTAATAACTGATATAGTATCTTTCTTTTAAAGATGTTCATTTATCTATTATATGTTGTTCCGCTGCGACTGTGAGATTTTAATATTGTTTCTGTTCTGTTTTCTTACTTCTTCTATCTTTTTCTTCTACCTCTTCTTTTAACCCTCATGGTTCGGTTTTCTGGCATTCGATTTCTCGGCAGTTGATACAGTGGACGTATTGATGTCGATTTTTGGAAGTCGAAGAATCGGGTCCTGACAACATGGTATCAGAGCATATGGTTAAGCGACAACCATGGTTCTGTTGGGTGTTACTCATTAGAGATAGAGTTAGTAGTACTCTAGAATGAGTTTGAGTGTAATAATAGATATGAGCGCGTATTTGTTAGTGAATATAAAATTATTTTGTATTGCGATGATTGGTTTGTTGAGTGGTATATAGATTCTGGTCGGTATAGTCCGTACGACTCTATTGATAGGGATCTCTAAACACTTGTACAGAACAAATTCGACACAATATTGTTTTAAATTGGGTAAATGAAATAATTTAACCTTGATTATATTTTATATATAAAGGAATAAATTTTCAGAATTATTAATGTGCATATAAAATTGATTGTTTGGTTGTTGAATAAGTTAAATAAAAACAACAACTGTAGAAGAATGAATTGTATAAGCAAATGAATTATAAGTATGGAATTATAATTAAAATGATTTACAATTGTAAAATAATCTTATATATAAATAGTGAAATTATATGAGGAATTTTTTTTATAAATGTGATTCGTAAATAATGAAAAGAAAATTTTTGAAAGAATATTTAGCACTAATTTCACTATTGTTGCTGGGAAATAATAAGGGTAATGACTACAGCATCATCAGTATCATTTTCAAGTTTCTGTGTGATGGATTTGCTACCATAGTAAATTGAAATTGAAGTTTTGTTATGATAAACAAATTTGAAATTTTAAAAATCCAAGTTGAAATTGATAAATATAAGTGAAATGAATTTTGAACTTATAGTATGAGATAATAAATTTAGCTTTGGATAGGTAAATGAATTTGGAAGTTTAAATATATAAGTTGTATAACTTAGAAAATGAGAAAATGTAAGTGAAACCAATAGTTAAAATGGTTAAACAATTTTGTGAAGTTGAATGAAAAAGAATTTGAAATAAATAATAAGTGAACTTAAGTTGTATAGTGGAAGTAAATTGTAAATGAAGTTGAAATGGAATATAACTTAAGGGATGTTGAAAGAAGTTGATTTTGGTGTCAAAGTAAACTAATAAGTGAATTAATGAAATGAAGTCATTAAGGATATGAACTTGAGTTATATAAATGAAATTCAACTTGAAATGTAAAATGAATTAGCAATTGAATTAATAAACGGACTGAATATTAATCAATCTAATATGAATGAATTGAACGTAAATCAATTGAATGTGAATAAATTGATATGAAATAATGGATGTAAATGTTAATTCATTAAATCTAATTAAAAGCGTTGAACCAAATTGAATGTTGAAAGTAAATTGAATGAATTTGGTTATGTTGAAAATACATTGGTTGTTATTTAGTTATTAGTTGATTGTATATAAATTTATTAAGTGTTAATGAAGTTGAATTGATAAATTGGAACCTAAAGTAATTAAAATCAAATTGGAAGTTAAGTGAATCTTAAATAGAATTGAATTTGATTTGGGAATGAACCAACTTGAATATAAATTATGGACTAATTGAAAATAAATGTTAGTAAAATCCAATGTTAAAGAATCAAATGTGATTAAATTGAAAACCAATTCAATGAATATTAATGAGAAATGGAAGTATATTGAGTTGTTTATGAATTTGTTGGATGTTAGTTGAATGATAGTTGTTTGATGGTTGCAATTGTTGTTTTTGTTGCATTTGCCATATTGGCATATGTAGTTGTTATGTTGTATATTGATATTACTTTCATATATGCATGTTTCGCATGGTTTGTTGAGTGTTTAGTAGGTGCGGATTGCGCTTGCTTCGCATTTGTAGCTCGCTTTCACGCTATATTAGCCGTATATGCTCGCTAATAATAAATAAGGTACATATCTCGGATTAAATATCTTACTTTTACACTTTTTCCCTGCGGGATGCCTCATCACTTGATGAGATGTATATTTGTGATATATATACTGTCATTTTTTTTCGGATCGAGCCGCGCAAAGGAAGCTCTGGCGAATTTTTTCGAAAATTTAAGGCGTTAGAATATTTTTGAGAAAATTGAAAATTTTGAAAACTAAGTTTGGATTTGGAAACTTAGTAAAGATTTTGAAAGAAGTTTAACTATGAATTTTGGGAAAGTTAAACATTTAAGAGATTTGAAAAAACTAAATTGAACGGTTTGTTTTGGAAAGTTAATGGATTTCGAAACTCTTTCGTACTTGGTAATTTCGAGGACGAAATTCTTTTAAGGGGGGAAGTTTGTAACGACCTAGAATTTATGTCAATTAAAATTTGTATATTTAATTGAATTTAAATATTAATAAGTGAAATTAAACGGTCGAATAAATTTTATTTCGAATAATTGGATTTAGTTGGATAATTAAATCGATAATTTAATAGTTGAAATTACAGAAATAATTGAAAATTGGGATTAATTTGATTGAAAATGATTTGTAAAATTTTATTATATCATATTGAAGTTAGAATAACATTATAGAACTTTTAAAATCGAATTAAAAGTTAAATTGTGAAAATTGAATATTTTAATATTTAATTGACGAGCTAAAATAGCCATTTTTCAAACAGTCTCGGATTTCGACGAAACCAGTTTCATCGGATTCGTAATGTGATATTATTATATGATTTCAAATTTCGTATCAATCGGATTTACCGTTTGTCCGGGGCGAGCAAAAACGCTTAGAAATTCGTTTAATCGATTTAATTTAAATTTGATCGTTTATTTCTGTAACTCGCACATATGATAGAATTAGCCTCTGAAACTTATTCCATTGTGTTCAGAATGCGGGGTTAACCCTAGAAACGCCGGTCACCGTGCGAGGTTTGGAGTTCGAAAATTCCGTGTGAATAGTGTTTTTGGTAAATTTCTATAAAAAGGACCCTTATCTTCATTCTTGCTCCAAAACCCTAAGGGCTTTAACATAGCCGCCAGTTAGAAAAATAATGGCCGAGAATGAGCGATCTTCTTCCTAAATTTTCTCTCAATCCACAAATCGATTCGAAGAATGTTCAACTGGGAAATTGTAGAGGCCAGTGAGCTCTACATATCCAACGGCTGTGATTAATTTTAATTGATCGAATCAGTGGGAATTCTCATTCAAAGTCCATACGTTCGTTCACGAATTACGAGGCAAGGGCAAAGCTTGAGAGGTGCGGCCTCTGGCCGTGGGTAGCACTGGGCGATGGCGTTCGAATGGTGGTGGTTTGATGGGGTTTCGACAAACGTGGGGGGGGGGGGGGGGGTGCGATGTAAACGAAGTCGAACGACGTATGGGTTAGTCGCGTTTTTTTTTTCACCTGGGAAGAAGGAGTAATCGCATGCAACGGCCAGATCCCATCAAGAAAATGCACGGCCCAGATCTGTTAGGGTTACAAATAAAGTAAAAGTTGTATATTAATTTATATAAAAATTTGTGTAAACTTATAAATGTCATAAGTTGTTCTTACGAGGTCGGAATCTAACGAAACGAATTGCGTTGCATTCGTTTTGTCGAGCACTACGCTATAGAACTGGATTGGAATCATTTGGAGCTAGTGAAAATTTCGGGTAAAATTAAACGTCCGTTTAATTTTATTCAAAATAAAACACTGAAACGGAATTGAAATCAAGGTGAGAACTTCTCACTCAATCGAATCAGTTTCGATTTAAATTTCAAATAGTTAGATTTAAAATTGCTTGAATGTATGTTTGAATGATGATTGCTATATGTTATTTGATTGAAATAGACATTATACGCCGTTAGTAAGCGGAGGTTATTTATTAAAAACATATACCGCGAATATATCACTGCAAAGTGAAATTGGTATTATTTATGTACTTGGAGTTGATTTCCCGCATTATATAGCGGATGAGACCCTATTGCGCCGCATAATAGCGGATAACATTTTATAGATCCCATATACCGCGATAATTCGTCTTGAAGCGAAATTGGTATTGTGCTAACATCTTTGGATGTGGGGAAACAGGTTGGAGGGATCCAACTGGATTCCTCAAATGATTGAATTGGTTTCAATGTTGTGTGTTGATCTATTTATAATCTGCGTGATTATCTTTGTGATTGAAATTGTTAAAGGCTAAAATTTTGCCGAATATAATTGGTATCGTTAGATGCCGAAAATAAATAAAAAATTGATTTTTGAAAATTTAAGTTGAGAATTTATAATAAAATTTAATTTTGGAATTGATTCATTTTAAATAAATAAACGTTGAAATGTTTATGTTATAAAATTATGATTTTTGTGAAATATAACCGAAATGTGATTTTTTTGAAATAAGTAGTTGATTAATTTTTAAAATTGTTTAAATTGGGGTTTTTGAATTATTATAAATGATTTATATAAAAGATTTATAAAATTGATATTTATAAGTTAAAAATATTGGAATTATAAAACGAGTTTTTATAAGTGTTAAAATGAAATATAAAAGGATTTAATAAGTGAACAAAATCTATAGATGTATAAATTGGAAAGTTATAAAATGAATAGGTTTTGTAAAATAAAAGATTTATAAGTAATTAACTTATAAACTGGATTTTGGCGTATAAATGGAATATGGATAGAATTTGTTAATAAAGTGAATTTCTAAGTTGAAGTTGTTATAGAATATAAATCGAACTTAAAAACGTTGTTTATAAATTCGAAATCAACTTATTTTAATAAGTTTAATTATTATGACTTATTAAAGGAAATATATCCACGATTTTGAACAGTGAATAATCCTTTAAATAAAATATGTAGAAATTGAATTTGGTTAATGAAGTAGATTCACGATTTTGGACGGTGAATAATATATTAAAGAAATATTTTGGAAAAGTGATATTTTAAATAGAATTAAAATGATTCAAAAACGTTTTAAATTGTGTTAAGTATCGAAATCATAGATTTCAACATTTATTGTTGAAATAGACGTTTTCGAGGAATAGGAGGAAATGGTGGACTATAACACTGTTGTTATAGTAAATGATTTCCGAAAGGAAATGTTTTATATTGTATTGGGATTTATATATCTATTTTAAGTTCGAATCCCTATACTAGTGATTTTGGGTTGTCGTAACGATGTTTTACGCAACATTCGTTTTGACCCAAATAAACGTGTTTAAGTGAACGTTTTCTTTAAAGAATAAAATATATACTTAATTTGAATTTAAGTATATTGAATATTTTCAAAATGTTGAAAATAAATAGATTGGTGAATTACTTATTATCAAATAAGTATGGAAACGTTTTTTTTCAATATGAAGTGAATGTTTGAAATTTTATCTTTTAAAGATAAATTGAAAATGAATATTAGAAATCGATTTCGAAATTGTATATTCATAGATATTTTGGAAAAGTAAATTCATTATGGAATTTATAAAAGAAAGGGAAATTGGTTAAAAATAAGCGTTGATTTATTTTGAAGTGTGGGGATTAATTTACGGATTTGGATCGTAAATTTAATAAATCGGTAAGGATTTATTTAATTGGTTTAAATGAACCATTTTGAAATGAAAGTTGTAAGGGTGTAAATTTATTTGAAATTGGTTTTCAAATGGTTGAAGTGTGGGATATATATCTTATAAAGATATTTTTGAAAATAAATAATTTGGGAAATTATTTGAAATCAGGTGATGTTGTGAATATTGATTGATAGTTAAATAACCGACTATCAAATATTGACCTTTGAATAGGTATTTGTTGTGAATTGGTTGAAATTGAATGCCACACTTATTTTTAAATTATTGCGCTCGTTATTCGGATTACCCATTCCGAATAGTGATACGACGTAATTGATAGCATTGAAGACCGGTGGTGAAGACCGGGTATTTATGAAAACGATAGGATGACCTATCGATTGTCTCTGCACCGTTAGCTACGGTATGGAGATTTCCTTTGTGATGGGAAATTCGATCGGGATTGTGAATACCTGGATTGCAAGGACTTCTTTTAAAGTGCCTTCGATTCTGTTCGAACCCGGAACAGACTTGTATGGTTACGTGTCTGACATTACATTTTGAGATATAAAGCAGATTTCTTTCAAATATATTTCCGTTGGTGGCGGAGAATTTATTCTCTTAGCTTAACGCTCTTAGAGGTTATGTAGTTGAAGGTTATCAGTGATATATTCCCAATTTGGTAATGTGGCATGCTGAGTGTTGTTGTGTGATGATTATTTATTGATCATTTGTTGACCAAAGCGTGGCTTTGTGAACAAACGTAGCTTTGTGGACGAGACTTCGTCAGACCTCACTCCCCGGAAATGGTCAAAACAGGAATATGCGGCAAGGTTATGAGGTTCGCGCCCTTTAGGGTATGTCATTTCCTTCTGGAAAGGGTGGTATTATGGTATGGAGCCCAGATACTTACTCATGTTGACACACTATATTTATTACTGTGTGATGTTGGTTATCGAGCGCTCGGATAAAGGTCCAAAGGGACCGGGGGATGGCATATTCATGTAGTAGTTACCTAGTGACAAAGGTAACCCGGCCTTGTGTTGGCAGAGAGCTGGTTAAGTTCTTGGGACGTCCCGCCAGAGGCGATCCCATGTGGCAGTAGGAAGTTCCTTAGCCTGACCATTTGTTGGAAATCCAAATAAAACAATACGATCCTTGTACGCTTTTAGTTGTATAACCTGCCATGGAATGTGGCGGTAACCTGCTATTGAACGTGGTAGCTATAGTAGGCATAAGTGCGGAATGCCTATGCTGGCTAAGATTTATATCTTTACTTTCGAAATGTTTTCCTACATTATGCACTAGTAATAATATCAAATGTTTCTTTTTAATGTGTATCAAGCATCTTTGACTATCATAAGGAGAAATCTCCTCCGATTCTGCGTTTGCATTGTGTGTGTGTGCGGGAGGCCTTATGGTAGTCTCATTTTCTAAAAAAACATTGCGAATCTATTTAAAAAAAATTTATCCTGTTTTTTGTTTTAAAGATAAACTGTTTTATTTCTCACACCAGTCCCACGACTGACTCGGAGTTTATTGTTCTCTTCCTAAACTCTGGGTGCCTACCAATTTGCATACGGGCAGTCAAAAGTCAGGTTTATCAGGTTATTCTGGAATTCAGGAGTTGCTGAAGGCAAGCTGGATGGCATGGCGTATTCACTAGTATATAGTATTTCTTTTCCGCTGTTTGTTGTTGTAAACTCTGATAATGTAATGTAAAGTGATGTAATGTAATAACCGATATAGTATCTTTGTTTTAAAGATGTTCATTTATCTATTATATGTTGTTCCGCTGCGACTGTGAGATTCTGATATTGTTTATGTTCTGTTTTCTTACTTCTTCTATCTTTTTCTTCTACCTCTTCTTTTAACCCTCATGGTTCGGTTTTCCAGCATTCGATTTCTCGGCAGTTGAAACAGTGGACGTATTGATGTCCATTTTCGGAAGTCGAAGAATCGGGTCCTGACAATATCATCCAAGGAGAGCGATTGGAGCACAAATATTGATCGATTTCATTGCTGAATTTACTGCTTGAGATAAGGAGAGGGAAGAGGGCATGGAGCAAGAGTCTTAATGGAAGCAATTCATGGATAGAGCATCCAATGAACGTTGATTAGAGGCAGGAGTGGTTTTGATACCCTTGTGGAACATCCAATCTGATATTCCCTGAAGCTTGAGTTCCCCGCAACTAACAACGAAGTGGAATATGAAACGATAATCATGGAGATCAAGATAGCAAAGTAGTTTGTAATCAAAACCTTGCATATATACAATGACTCGCAATCGGTGGTCTACCAAGTATAGAAAGAATTTCATGCTAAAGAAGCAAGGCTGCCCCTTATTTGATGATGGTTCTGGAACTACTCAATGATATTGAGTACTACATGATAACACACATCCTTAAGGAGGAGAACACAAAGGCTGATTCACTAGTCAAGTTGGCTAACTCTAGGGATGCATAACTCATGGGTTCCAGTGGAGGTATTTTCAGCTCCGATGATGCACAATCCTGGGTAGAGGAGTGATGGTGGAGGAGTCGTAACGGTTGTGTGATTGTTTGTGTCATTTGGATTGATAGGAGGACAACTTCTATTTGGCCTACCTTTTCTTCCTTTCTCTCTCAGCCCTGTAGTCCTCCTCCTCTTCCTATTCCTTCCTCTTGAATCTTTCTTTGACAGTTTCAAGATGATCCTAATTGCTAGAGCGAGATGAATGCAAATCGAGGATCTATCCCCTAGACTCATTATAGTTGTGCTAAGCTTTTGGTATCTATCTCTAGCCATGGAACCTGAAACAAGAAGAAATTGTATAAGTATCAGAATTCTGGAATACAAGTGAATGCAGGGATATGTGTTCATAATCATAGTGAGGTGTATAGTGTCGATGACCCCCTAAGTACTCTACAGACCGTGTTCGCATGGAGGTAAAGACGGTGTCTTACCACCTGCATCTAAGATATCCCTAGACGAGAAGCTGAATTTTAGAGAACTCTCAACGATAAGATTGGCAATGGAGATATTGAAATCACTTAAGTAGGCAAAAACATCTCTAAGGGAATGAGTTGGGGGAGTTTGGCCACTTGAAGGCAATGTACTCATCTCTACGGCCTTTTTGGGATTTTTTTTCCACGACATGTTATGGACGAGGTGAGATAGGAAGCTCAGGGACTTCAGGAGACGTCTCACCAAACAATTCGCCTCCCTCACCACTGGCGTTGTAGTCACTATCCCCGTCATCAGCGCCCTCTTCTCTTTGTTCAGCTTCCTCATGCCTCATCTCCTATTTCCCTTCTCTCCTCCCAGCACATTCACTCTACTCGGGGATCGATGGCATCCTAGCCCCTTCACCACCTCCTCTCGAGGCATCGTCTGTAGAAGGTTCTTCCACTCCCCATCCAACAGGCACCTCAGCATGGAGCGTACTCGATGGACCTTCAACTTCCCTTAAAGATTCTCACCAGAGCTGCGAGTCTTGGCGAAAGATTGGGGAGGCACTTTGGAGCTGCTTGGTGGAGGCGATTCAGGTATAGCAAATCTACTAGCGAGCACAAGACCACACGGTCAGTGGTTCTCATTGGTTAGGAGATATGCAGTGGTGTGATGTTGGAAGCTGAACTCCTTCAGAGATGTCTAAGTGTCAGCATGCTCGTCATGGATGTCTCGAGTAGGAATATCTGTGAGGAAGTAAACAATAGTTTAGGCACTTAGACACTAGGAATCCAAGCACTAAGAAGGCAAGAGGAAGGGATCTTACTTCCGAAAAGCCAACGCCCGTTGAAGCCATATAGACACCAGACGTAGAAGTATTCATTCTTGAAGTAAGAACGTATGTTGTGAATAATTTCGATGTGCACTTGCACCAGGCCTCGATAATCATGAGTGACGATGAGTCGTGCCTTTGCTTGAAGTGCAGAAGATAAGCAAGCTAGTGGAAAGTTAGAGGTTGTTATAGCCGATTCAAGAAAAGCACCAACATTGAGCTTAGGAGAGCATACCCAAACTTCATATGAAGCCAACCCAATCTTTTGAAGAATCGTGCGTAGAAATGGCTTGAAATGTGGGATAGCACCACCTAGACAAACATACCTATCGCATATCGTGTATCCTCATGGAGGACCGTGTGCCCTTTCACCCTATGTTGCGAGAAGTACATTGCTCCCAGGAATCCCGTATTGGCGACATATGTTTTTTTAGCATATTCGGAGTAATAAATATGAGCACTTGTTTTGACGGGTCATCTAAATCCTTAGACCGACATATTTGTTCAAGGGGATAGGTTGATTGTGCAATGGGTTGGCTGGTACAACTACTCATTTTAACTCAACAGTGATTGAACGATCGGGCCTGACAGGAACGGATGGTAAAGCTTGAGCGATGGAGAACCCAGCTTGAAAAGGAGTAAATGGCTACTGGCCTGGAAGCGAGGTGATCGACGAGTCATTTTGGATAGGAAAACTTGGCGTTCAACATGGTCAATTATGATTTACTTCAAATAATAAGACCACGTGACCAATGTACAAAATCCAGAGGATATTGACATGTGTTGACCGATCGAATTACGTTGGCTTGGGAAAGTGAAAGTGTTAATCTATGCAGTGTGAGTCCCGTGTCTCATACATGATGAACATACCATCATGTGTAAGATAGCTCGCTTATGCTAGAAAACAAACCACTCTGCACAATGGAACCATTGTCTAGAGCAATGTGGAAGTGTTTCTTTTGTAGGAACACAGGAAGTGCACTGAATGGACAGGCTCAATGACAGAATTAGCCAAGTGTTAAAACACAATAATAAGACCATTCTTCAAGAAAGAAACCATCATGCTCGCATTGGGACGGTAATTGATGGTTGACTAAGTGATGGTTGGAGAAAATTTAGAGACTTCGCAATGTAAAGAACTTAGTCAAAATAACTTGATCAGTCCCTCAAGCTCATATTGAATCGGCATCGAGCATAAGCTCAGGAGAACCGTGAACTTGCTCTAGCATAGTCCAATCAACCTCATCATTGTCTCATACGATGACCAAAATCGTCGATTACCACCCACTAGAAAGTTGCACTTGGAAGCTAAAAGATCGTGAGATGGGAAACATTCGGGCCTAAGTTCTCAAAGATAGGTAGCAGCGATCGGTGGGGAAACAATTGGCGACGATCTCTTGGGGTGATGACAACGTCAGGGAAGTAAGCGGCAGCTTCAAGTGATCTGCAATGATTCGATCAGGCTTGGAAAATAGGAATTCGAGGAAGTAGATAGGAAAGCACTCGGTAGCAAAAGCGAATGGATAGAGGTAAATAGAAGTGTGGAATACTTTTTTTCTAAGTGCTACATGTATAGCTCTCGAGGATAAACAAAAGAAGTCGTACCAAGACAAACCACTCGGTACCGAGACAGTATTTTGGATCAAGAATAAAGGGAAATAAAAAGAAGAGAAATAGCAAGCTTAACAAAGGCGTGGAACGTTCTCCAAAGTGTAGCTCTTTCCCTTTGCATGGAGAGTGGAGTTTTAGCTATGTAAAGCAATTAAAAGGATATCTACAGAATGACCGGAATGCTTTGAGGCAATTCCTGAATGACTAACCGAAAACGAGAAATAGCAAGTCAGTACTTGTCTTGATCCAGAGCTTGCTTTTTTCTTAACAAAAGCTTACTCTGGGGGGAGTGGCAAGTGTTAATAGGCTTTTTAACCAAGCAGATTCTCACTGGATTCTCATGGGAATTGGAATATCAAGGTGAAGACGAAAGGATTCACATACTTGGAGATCAGCTTAAGAGAATAGAAGAAGTGAACTTAATATATTAGGAATCAAAGGAGGTAAGTAAACCAATTAGTATCGAAAGCTTTCCATTTCATACCGACCACTATTTAGGCCACCTAAGGGTCCTCAAAGATTTTGTGCATAGAAGTATGGCCTAGACAATCATCATGAAGTGCTTTTCTTAAAGAATAGATGAGAAACTCTAAGGATTCTCAAGAAGAAAGCGAAGAAAGCAGGAAAGGACAAGCAATACTTAGGAAATTATCGAGAACAGCTCCATCTTCAAGGAAAACTATTTGGAATCCAATGAATTGAATATAGAAGGGGAAATGGAAGAATTAGGGAAAGATTCTCCCCATAAAAAAACTAGTTGATACCAAGAGATTTCTATCTGTACCAAGTGATTTTTATAGGAATTCAGGCCTTGGCTCTCTCCTCTGAAGACTCAAATTGGATCTGAACCATGTATTTCATTGGCCTCTGAGCCTACCAGTGAATTTAATCTAACAGCCTCCATTCGGAGGTCTAAAACTAACGGCTACGGATACTGCAGTCGTTCATAGATATTAATCCTCGGTGAGCAAATACTGTAATATTAGATACATTGATACAATAGAAACACATGATATAATTTAAAAAAAACCATTTAATCAAATTTCTCATTCCATTTCCAATCATTTCGAATTCATTAGATAATCGCAAACTTGAGAACCACATTCAAAGAAAATATAATTATTACATACTATGCCAAGGGCGACATATGAAGATGACCCTTGGATGATTAGAGAGAGTGTGTGTGTGTGTGTATAGGCAATTAAACAACTTTGCCTTTACAATAAAATATTGCGGAATCAAAAAGAAAAGAACTCCTTATTAGCTAGCATGCCTCTTGCACGTCTCTAGAAGCTTATTAGTCTAAGAAGAACATGGAAATCCTCTACTTTCAAACTACTCAAAATCAATTGGGCACCTGAGAGTTTAAGGGAAAAACATAAACTTCAGCCAGACATAAAACCTGGTATGAATAATAACCTACCATCTCGAACCATTTAGATATCTAGTGAGACCACGCCGCTTAGCAAAATGGGTTTTCCCCTCACTAGTATTTTATCAAAAAAATTATAATAACCATATACTGTGCTCCTACATCCACAATGGTTAACAAATAGAAATTTAATGTATTATGATGATATGAAAACAAGAAAAATATCTTGGATTTTCCATCCCCATTCATTTTGACTATTTGTCTTGAATATAGTTTCTATGGTCACTATTAACCTATTAGTTTCCATGGGTTGACTAATAACATGTTTATAGTTTATGGACTACCTGTCTTATTTCATAGTTTTCATGGGATCACTAAGAATCTATTTCATACTTATGGACTGTCTGCCTGGTCTCATAGTTTTTATAGGATCAGTAAGAACCTATTAGTCCCTGCAATAACTTCATTCAATTATTTCATGGGTTCACCCTAAACCTATTGGTATCTTCAATAACTCCCCTTATATCATAGTTTTCATGGGTTGACTATGAACCTCTTTACTTCTATCAATAACTTAATCTGGATATAGTTTTCATGGGTTCATTACAAACCTATTGGCCCCTGCCAATAACTCTTACTAACCATAGTTTTCATGAATTTACTATGAACCTGTCTAAACTGATCACTTCTTAATTAGTCTTTGGGTATCCTATATTTTGGTTTACCTAACCTCCAAGATGCAACTCTATTCATTTAGAAGTTAACTTAATTTATATTCACTATTGGGTCAACCTAGCTGGTTATTCTGCCATTACTCCCCAAAATACAAATATGTGTCTATTATATAATGAATATTTATAGAAGAAGCATATACAAAAATAATACCAATATCTTTTGTTTAATACTCTTAGAATCATTTTCCCCAGAAATTTGGTAAGTCTCTTTAACTCATTATTTATATGATGGCAAGCTTCTTTATAAACTTCAAATCTTAAAGTCATTTTAAAGCTCGTTTATATTGCCATGGTTTTTCTTTTTTATAAAATGAGATTGGGTTCTTTGTTTTGAAAATTAAGGCCTTTGAAACCTTAGTCCTTTACTTTCGAAAACATTGAAATACCTCTTTCGAAAGCATTTATATTTTCTTTTCAAACCATTAAGCATATGCCTTTCGGATCACTTTAAACTTCTCTTTCGAAACCATTAAAACGTACATTTTGAAAGTACTAAAACATCACTATCCAATTTATAAAAGAATAGCTTCGAAACCAATTGAAAGTACCCCTTTAGAAACCTTTGGGTTTAATAACATATATTTTGGGTCTAAGTGAATATAAGCGAAAGTACCCCTTTGGAAATCATTGATCTTCAAATAACAGAGTTTAGGGAAAAATTGATAGCTTCGGAACCATCATTTCAAAAGTTTTAATCCTTTAAGTAAAATAATTGGATGGATAGCTTCAAAACATCATTCGAAGACATTTCCTTCGAAACCTTTAGTATAGTTGGATACTGGAGCCCTTTCGAAAGCATTGGGAAGCGGCTTGGTATATTTATAAAACGAAAGGTACCTTTTGAACTCGTTGATAACTTAAATCCATTCGAAAGGCATGAAGGCAGCAACATGGTTTCGACTGGGTTCAAACTACCCTTTCGGAAGCTACCCTTTAAACAAAAAGGTAGCAACCCCTTAGAAAGCTGCAGTGAAGCAATTTAACCCTTTCGAAAGCATTCTTTTAAAAGTAAGGCAATCGGTGTTTCTTCAGAAAGAAAAACGAAGGCTTCTGCCCCTTCGAAAGCTTGGTTTCGACTCTATACCTACCGCCTTTCTCCAATCCATTACGTACCAGAGCCTTGATACCTTATGTATTGGTTTCGACTTGGTTGAGGTGGAAGTATGAGGTCGAAAGGTAGCTACTGGAAGTGGTGAAACATTGACTTATGTAAAACTATTTTTATTGCTTTTTAAGTAATACTTTTCAACTAACTTGTCTATTTGTATAAATATGATTAATTGCCATAAACTTTATCAAAATCTTTTGTAAAAGACTACCGAATTTATTCAGAAATCAATAAAAGATAATTAACAAAATAGCCCTTCCCTTTCACAAGACAATTAAGACATTTAAGTCTTCCATCTTAAAATATTTTAATTTACATAGTAAATTACTTAAGAAAACCCCCAAAAATAAATTCACTTTTATTATGTTATCTAACATTTATAATTTTCGAACCCAAATTCCTTTATATAATTACCGAAATTAATTTGTAAACCCAATTATTCATTTCTTCCTTCAAAAATTTATAATAAATTATCTATAGCTTGGATAATTACAAAAAATTAAGACCATCTCCAAAATAATGTTTTACATAACATATTAAATCCTCGTGGCTTTTGAAACTCAATATAAACGATTTTTGCCTTAAAATCGAAATAAACATTTATTAAACATACTTGTTTGAATCAACATATCATATAATCCAAGCATATCATCATTAAAATCAAATAATGGATTTAAACTTAAACCCGAAATAAAATAAGGGTTTAAGGGTTCTGGATTTATGAGTGCGACTATTACCCATAATGTTCTTGCCCTATTTCCTTATTAGTTAATTTATGAAAACATTTCTACAACCCGTTTTTTTAATTAAGCACGGCCCTTATTAAATTTTCAAATCTTAATCTCCTTATCTCTCTAATTTTTAAATATTTTATTTAATTAATCTAATTAAATCTCTTGAATAATGTTATTAAAATTAGGAGTGTTACATTCCTCTATAAATATAGACCCTATAGCAACTAAGAGAGGACTTTTCGCTTTTCTCCTTCTTCAGCATCTATCTCCCATTATAATAGTCACCAGAACATGCATTATTGGCGGTCTAAGCTTAAGAACTTGATAACCCTTTGTACTTATGACTTATAAATCTCTTTAATTCTCCCAAACTCTCTCCTCGATCAATAATCAATAAAGATAACAGTGGATATGGACCAAAGATTGTCGAACCACTATAAAAATCTTGGTGTTCTTACTGTTTTTTTTATATTTTTTGCTAGATCTCATTTATTTCAATAGGCTTTGGGTGTTGTGCCACTTTTGGCATTAACGCCAACCCTGCTCATATTCAAGTCGGTCCACAGAATACAAGCCAAAGCTAAAGACAGGCCGACCAGACTTCCCCAACCGATCAGCCTGGCCTAATCCAAGCCCGTACAAGCAAGCCAACTAATGTCAAAGAACAGCACAAGTAGATCCGGCATGATCCATACCGACTATCACTGCAAATCCCAGCCCAATCAAGGTCGGCATGCTTTTCTAGTTGCCTCCTAATCCATGCTAACCTAGCTCTCCTAAGCTTGATCCAACTCATGCCGACCCAAACTCAAGTTGGTCCCAAACTAGCCCATCCACTCAATAGCACATTAGGTTAGCAACTGGCCATATCACCCCGAAGCAGCTTCCATGGCCAAATCATTAGTCGAGAACAGAACTAAGCATAACCCAACCCGATCTAGGCTGGCTCGGTCTAGATACGACTGACTCTCTAATGTCATCCCATATCTAGTCTAACTCCAAGTCAGCCCATCTACTTAGAATCACTTCTATTGCTAGTTAACTCGATTCGAAGCATCCTCACAACTAACATATTCAATAAGACCAACTCAAGCATGACCCATCCTTGGTTAGGATTCATCGCAACCGCCTTCTATTGGTCCAAAGCAGCCTATCCCATCATCTCACAACCGGCCTGGCACTATCCCACAGCTTGGTCCTTAGCAACTTTAGCTTCCTTTATATCTTCGGCAATCAACCAGACAAGTTAGCATGCCTTGCCATATAGGCATGCAATCGTAAATGACAGTCATTCATCTAACTGTTTTGGGTACTGTAGCAAAGCAGCCAAAAGCATACCTACTCCCATAGCAAGCCATTAGCATTTAATGCGCATCAAGTACAAAGTCTGCACTATCCCACACGTTCCTTTCTTCCTTTGAAACTATCTCATATTAACCCATGCAACTAGATCAACGACCAGACGTGCTTCCCGCCTACTGTTTTGTGCAATCTTAGCCATTCATCATCCATCTCAACTACTGTAAATACCCTATGAATTGCTACATTAAAAGGGATAATTTCAAGTTGGAAATTGTTAGAATTATGGTTATAATCTACTATTCAGAGCTCCTCACACAGCAAATCAAAGCCTTAAGCTCTTGATATTAACTGCTTGTTTAGTCTTATGCGCTTTATTTCTTATTATTCTCTTATAATCCCTAGTAATTGTATGAGAGAAATATAGTAAAAGATCTTCATGGTGGAAGTATGCAAGCTTGTTGAACCACTCTATATTTGGTGTCATTTACTTCAATTTGCTTATTTTTTTCTCATTTTCATTTTCAAGCCAAGGATTTAGCAAGTAATCATTGTTTTCATAATGCATTAGTCTAATTCCAAGGTTGGATAATTTATTAGTCGATAACTTCACTTTATATAGACTCTAATATGAATTAATAATGAAACTATTTTAAAAATCTCATAAAAGAATAAATGTTATTTGTGGTAATATTAATATAACATAAACATAAAATGCCAACAAAATTCATCCAATAAAACATTAAATATGATTTAATGTTAACCACATTATTCATTAGAACACTATAAAAGTTCAAGTGCATAATGATTTAAAAATTATTTTTTTGTAATTCGCTAATTTCACCCTGTTTTCCGATGCAACTGATCCAGCACATCATTTATACGGGAATATGATGCTTCTTCCACTTGTTTCATTGTATAACTATAAATAACAAAATTATTGATAAGATTAAGGATACAAAGGTATATCAAATTTAAACATATAAGATAAATTTAGCATTCACTTGACGGTTCATTGAGAATGGCTTGTGGAATATTACAAGCAAGATATTCAAAATTATGATCCAAATTTTGTGAATTGATTAAACCATACTCCAACAAATCCGCTACATCTATTTACTAAATTAGTGAAGTCTTCATCACCATGAGTTGTCATATAAGAAGAAAGTGCTTAATTCCAACTAAGAACGTGGAATGTGTTACATGTATCGACCTTACGATTGATACCATGGAATGTTGTGTCCCTACAACTTTAGTAAATTTTACTCCTATAACATAAATTTCTATCACTTTAATTCCAATTATAAAAGCAGAATTAGCATCATCCTCCACATCAAAAGTGGACGAACCATAATCTCTGACTCATTTCACTGCTAGGTTTAAATCATTCTCAATGGGACTAATTTTTATCACTTTGAAAGTGCGTTGTTTAAGCTCTCTAAAACAATGATTTTTTCTTACTTTCGACCTTCCGGTTTTCCAACTATATATATAGGTTTATAATCTTCGTCAACTGATAATTCTCCATCAAAATAACATACATATAGAATTTTTACTTGCAAAAACAATAACTTACATAAAACTAAGTTTAACAAATTTACCTATTCTAAGACTCTATTTGTTTTTCTTAAGAGGTTAACGAAAATTCTGAAATATTAATGAGAACTTTCGTTATTGTTTATATTTTAGAACTTTTCTAATTTAATCTACTTATTCAAAAATAAGTATTCAGCATTTTCTTATTGTTGATTATTAGTTCTGAAAGATGAATAATAACTTTTCCGTTTATATCCTCATTAATATTTACAATTGTAATAAATTTAAATTTCAAAATTAAATTTGAAGATTTCAAAATACCATAAATTTCAATCTATAAAGTCCAAAGCCTTAAAAATCCAAAGTTTTGAAATTTTCAAGTTTGAGAATCAAGTGTTTTAAATTTTAGTCTTATAATTTAACAATATTGAAATTATTATTTCTCTCAAAATATAAAATTGCGAAAATTTGAAATTAATTATTGCAATAAAAGTTCCAAAAAAAATTAAAACTAAATTTAAAAATCAATATTTTGAAAATTAAAAATTTGAACATTAGAAATTCCATAATTAATAATTTTGAAAATTTAATCTTCCAAAAAAAATATCGTCTAACTTTTCTAGTATTCAAAATTTTCTTAATTCATACTATTTTTAATTTAAAACATTAATTTTACCACTCTTATTCTATTTAAAAAATCAATTTATTTTTAAAATTTTCAATTTTTATTTTTAAATACTCCCTTTTAGAGTTATTATTGATAGATCAGTTAATAAAGAGGGATGCTTTTGTCAAAATATAAGTACTTCTTTATTCTAATCAGAAGTTTTATAATACAAACAAAAGTAAGTAATTATTAAACATTTAGCAATCAACATTTAGAATCCAGAATTCAATAATCAATATCTACAATTCGGAATTTCAACAAACGCAGCCTAAATCAACAAAATATTATTTTGGAACAAATCATAAATTCAAAGTTTGTATTCAATACCAAGATTTGAGAAGAAAATGCCGAGTCTTCAGAAAATCTACAGGCAAACTACTTTTTTTGCAACATAATCTTTGGCTTGAAAAAGACATATGAATATCGGAAGGTTTTAAAGTAGAAGAAAATTTAGTTTTGCGTTAAAGTGAAAAGATGGAAGAAATGAGTTCGTGAATCAAATGGTTGTTTTTAAGGCCATTTCCTACTTGCGCAACTTTTACGCAACTAGAAAACACACGTACACATGCAGATATGTATATATATTAAAGATCTATAGTTTGCACAATTTAAAATTGTGCTAACCAGAGAAATGTATTATATGCAAGCACATTTCAATGATTTTGGAAAAAGTAGGTCTATTCTTGTACATAGTTCTGAAGGAAGCTGTTGCAATATATTTTCTTGAGAAAGCCTAAATAAAAAATTTGTTCAATTTGTTCTTGTAACAAAATCTTATTGACATAACACTTATGGAAAAACTGTGGCAAAACTTTACCTCAATTCCTATTTTTGTTAACGGCAAGCTAAATCTGTATAAATTTAATAGAAAACTATGCTTGCCTACGAATGGACAGTGTTTTGTTCAATTAAATTAACTTAATTGTCCTTTCTATTATTTATCCTAATTTTCTTTTACATCATTAGTGTTCAATCGAAAATCATTAATTAAGTGATGGAGAATTAAAACTCACTTCCGAATGAAATTGGAAATAGAAAAGTGACACGGTTGATTCATATTCAAGAAAGCATTTAACGTGGTAATTTTAAATCCTAATTTTTACTGCTATTAAAAAACGCACGATAAATTAGGTTAAGAAATTACCTTTCCACCACCATCTTAGCAAAGTGTATATCTGATTGTGAAGATTAGGATGAATTTTTTATTTTCGATATATTTTTTGTCCAAAAACTAAGGATAAAGTGATAATAAATGAAAGTGTATAAAAATTTGATGTTTTAACCAAGGATAAAAGTGATAAAAAAATATATTTTACTAATACGATGTGCCCCACTTGTGGCAATCTAATTTTGTATGAAGTGCTAATAAAATTCGGCCTTTCATATTCAAAACTAAAGTGTGAGTAATTTAAGAGTACTTTCAGAATATTATAAAACTGGTTTTCTTGATAAAAAGTACTTGTGATTTCTTCATATGTGTGAATGAATAAAACATGCTTTTAAAGAACTTCCTCTTAACCATCTTGTATCAGAAATTGACATAAAATCCGTGTGCTCGACCACCAAATGAGTTTCACATTAACAAATTCATATATTATATATTTAATTCATGCTTTGACACATGTTAACCAATATTTTAAGAATTAGGTCTTGGGAATAATATTTTTAGGTCCACATCGAAATAAATAGGTCAATTTGTGATAATAATGAGGTTTTAATGCTTGTACCATTATTTTGATAGTTTATCTTTATCCACTCGGTAATATTTTATATAAAAAATTGTTTGCAGCACCTAACTTTTCATTGAAACCGATTTATGTTGATTATGTATGAGATTTATTTTACTAAGTATTCATATACCTACTCAATATTTTACTGGCTGGTTCATGTACCTTACTAACCTCACAGTGGGAAGTTTCCCTTCCGACATTTTATTCCATTCGTGCATTCATCAATAAAATAAATATGCTCATGATTAACACTGCATTGTTCATATAAGTATATACATAACAAGCAAATCTCTTATATATTCCAATCAATATTCCCAACATGAAGTTCTTGTCTAAATATATCTCTGGCAGCTATTCAGTCTCTAATAAAATATCCAGAGTCCCCGAGGATGAAGAAATCATCAAACGTCCTTCAAACGTCATTGGAGAGGGAGGTTACAGTACAGTACACCTCATTAGATTTCCAAACAAACCGGAAGCTGCTGTCAAAGTACATGAACCAAGCAAGCGCCTTCACTGCATGTTCAGAAAAGAACTCGATGTCTTTCTTCATGTCAACAACGGTCATTCAAATATAGTAAGTCTTCTTGGCTACAGTGACGATGGAGAATCTTCTGGAGTTTTGGTCATGGAACACGTTCAGACTAGAACACTCATCATATGCTACATGAACAGCGTAATACTACTACTCTTTCTTGGTCACAACTTGTGTCTATATCATATCAGATAGCAATGGCCTTGGAGCATCTACACGAACACTGTGACCTTCCAATTATTCATGGAGATGTGAAGGCTTCTAATGTTCTTCTTGACCAAAATTTCAATCCAAAATTATGTGATTTTGGATCTGCAAGGTTGGGGTTCTCTGACATGGTTTCTCATTCAATTAACCATAATAACGTGATGATGGGATCTCCAGGCTATACTGACCCGAGTAACATTCGTTCAGGGTTGGCATCAAAGAAAAGTGATGTGTGTATAGTTTTGGGGTGCTACTTTTAGAGCTTTTTACTGGGCTTGAAGTATTTTCGGCAAATAACTCACAGTTGTTGGAGACAAAGATGAGGTCTCGGTTGAAGTTGAACTCTCATAATATGGAAGGAATAGGACAAATGATTGATGTTAAGCTAGGCAGAAAATACAACGAGAAAGAAGCCAGAGTTATGATGCATATTGCAGAGAAATGCATTGGAGAAAACCCGACTCTAAGACCATCATTTGGTGAAGTAATGAAAATTATGAGGGATAATATGTCATCTTTAATTTGATTAGTTCATATAAGTACACCTTCAAACAGTGATGGTAAAGATAATTGGTAAAGTACATAGGCAGAGATAATTTCAATGGTAAACTCTACTTCTTTACTATACTTTATTAGAGTCGAGCATTTCTCACATGGATTTAACTTGTTTAATGACCATGAAGATTTGTTCCAAATTGCAAGTATTTCACAACCAGAACTGCCACCATTATTGTGCATTACTCCCCTTTCATTTCCAGTTTGAGAACTGAATATGTCTGAGTTTCGGATCCATCTACTGATGGATTCATGCCTTTTTTTTTTCCTGCTTGTTAAACTAGGTTGATATCAATATCTCTTTGATCCACTGTTCAGTAGCATTCGCACCATACTGCTTCTTGCGTGATTTATCCCTTATATCATTGCCTTTTTATTTTACACCTCACATGCTAGTTTCTTTTTGGATTTTACCATCACACGGGTCAATTCTATGGCTGAAACACTTGCAAGGAGTACATAATGGTTAAGTGAAATCATAATTCGATGTCTTGCATATTTAAGTTACCTTTTTTGTCCTGCGCTTTAACCTCTATAAGAACACTAGTTCTTCACTCTAACACAAATAGGCTATGTTTCAAGCATATCTTTGACAAAGGAGTAATATGCTCCATGTTTGTTCATGAACAAGAATTTAATATCCACGAACCAAGAGGCATCTTTCAAAACTCTATTGCAATCATCTTCCGATACAAAATTAACAAGACAGAATCCATTGTTTGTCTTCCGATACATAGGCATTGAAGTGATCATAACAAGGCCATTTTCTAGCCACATACAAGTAAAATTTATTTTTCCACGTGTTGTTTGCATAAGTATGATCTTCATCATCTATCTTGGCAAATATCCCTTCATTATGGGCTTTGGGTTGAATAATTTTGATTTGATCATTTATATTTGTTTTAATGCATAGTGGATCTATCTAAGATGTTGTACTTGGGTCATTCACTATTGCTTGAGCTTTCAGTGAGACGCAGTGGTTACTACTTGCAGGGAAACACTGATCTTCACAAAAAGTATTGTTCACAATACCTATGTAGGCGTATACAGTTAATTGCATCGTTTTGTAACCCAACCGATTAAAGTATAGATACTTGACTCTGGGCTTAGTCCCACATTATCAAAAACGTGTTTAGTCATATGTGGAACTAAGTATAAAGAAGGCGGTAAGGGGGAAGGTACAGATATGATCCTTCAGGCAGCAAACGGGAAGTGATGAATGGTAACAACTCACAAAAGCTGTATGAGAAGGGTGTCCGCCTAAAGCCTGTTACGACACTGGGCCATCCTCACCTTTACCTCTCTGATCCCAAAATTTTAAATCTTCAATTTTAAACATTTTAATATTTTTCAGATTTTATTACTCTTTATTGTATCAAGATGTTTGCTAACCTTGTCGTGGAGGCACTTGAATAAATTGATGCTCGGGTAAACTTTATTTTGTCTTGATGTGCAATCTTATTTAGTCTTTATCTAGCCGCTTTGCCAGTTGATTTTGACATATTCTTTTGTTTCATGGCTGTTATTCAGTTTAGAGTTCAGGTTCTTAATATTTCGCCAAAAGCAATGCCAGAAGGTTTGTTCATGTTCTTAAATATTAGTAAAATTGAAGTACAGAAAGATGGGGAAAACAAATCTGTAATCAAGGAAATTGGTAAGCAAGTTTTAAGTTTATTTGCAACTTTCTCTTTGAAGTAAATACACATGCACAAGAATGTGATCGGATTAGAATATTGTTTTAGTTGCTTTTCAACTCTTCACTCCTAATCTTTTATCTTCCTTAACAATACAATTTAAAAAGAAACATATAATTAGGTACTCTACAAAAAATCGAGTCAAAATTTATCCTATGAATTGCGGTCCATGAATTTATTATTGTTTTCGTAGTATTTTATCGATTTCACAGGAGCAAGAGGCACACAAAAATATTATATCTTTGATACTGTCAAATTAACTACTACTATAGAGGAATATGAGAATAGAACCAACTACTTGAACGGTCAAATTTTCAAGCCACGATAATTAATTGCAATGGAGGAGGAAATAGTTGTAGTTTATTGTTATTTCTCAATTTCATATATGCAAGGTTAAAATCTAATGTAAGAATCGCTAGATGGTGCTTCTATAACAACAACTTCTTACGCTAAAATCAAATAAAAGTCCTCCAATTTCAAAAATGAATACTCCAAATTATACTTGATAAATGTAGTATAAAATGCGTAAGACATCTTACTTATCTATATGATACCACGTGATGCTATTCAAATATTATTATGGTAAGACTTGAGATTTTCATTCACTAGGCAATTGTTCTGATTCTCTCTTCGTTAAAACCATATGCTAGGGGGAAACGATGCTGATGGAGAAAGTTAAGGCTACAATAAAGATCTGTGCAATTTCTATTATTTATCCATGTTTTTGATATATTTTGATGTATTCATGGATATTTTGCAATGTTGTATCTTTGAGACTGTAGGAAAAAAAAACCTTTTTATTAACCGCTGCTACTCATAAAACAAATAACAAAGCACAACATACATGAAACAAATTGACCTGAAAGTTCTTCTGGTTTTGTGGCACAAACACAACACCATGTGACAATATTAAAGTACATGCCTAAAGACTGATTCAACAAACTTATTTAACACAAACAAAAACAAAGAAATTAAACAACACATTTGTTTCTAGTTTGAGTTTATTTAAAACTCCAACAGCCCCTCTTAAACTCAAACTTTCAAAGCTACAGACTCACATCTTATTCTTCAAAGTATAGAAAGCTTCAGCTGGCAATGACTTGGTGAGAATGTCAGCAACTTGTTCCTCGGACTGACAAAACTCCATTTGGATTTCAGATTGTTTAACCAACTCACAGATATAATGAAACTTGATGTTAATGTGCTTGCTTCTGCCATAAAACATCCGAATTTTGTGAGTGCAATGGCAGACCTATTGTCACATAAAATCGGTATTGGAGAAACCTGCGACTACCGCAACTCATGAAGTAATCTTCACAACCAAACAGCTTGGAATGCGTAAGATTCCGCTGCAATGTACTCTGCCTCAGCAGTGGAAAGAGCAACCACCTGTTGCTTCTTTGAGGACCAAGATATGGCTCCAAAACCAATGTTAAACATATAACCAGTGGTGCTTTTCCGGTCTTCGACATCTCCTACCCAATCACTGTCAGTATAGCCTTCAAGAGTGCAAAGTCGTATTTGCAGAATAGAGGATACCATGATTCCGAGTATCCTTAACATAGCAAAGAATGTGTTTCGCTGCTCGCAAATGAACCTGATTGAGTCTCTCCGTAAAGCAGCTAATGAGACCAACACTGTAGAAAATATCTGGTCTAGTAGTTGTTAAGTATCAAAGACTTCCTACCAAACAACGATAATAGTTAGCACTTACAAGTTCACCACTTCCATCATTTTGCAAGTGAAGCTTTGCTTCGGTAAGAGTCTTGACAGGATGACATGAGTCCATGTTGAACCGTTTCAGGATATCTGCAGCATACTTGTGTTGCGAAATAAAAATGCCCGTTTCAGTTTGTGCAACTTCAATACCAAGAAAATATGACATAAGACTCATATCTATCATCTCAAAGTTGCAAGTCATAGACTCTCAAAACTCGCCAAACATGTTGATATTATATCCTGTAAATATCAGATCATCTACGTATACACAAACAATCAACATATCTCCAGTCGATTTAGATTTGACATATAAAGTAGGCTCGTAAGGACATTTAAGAAAATCATTTGTAGAAAGACAAGTGTTAGGATGAGAGTACCATGCCCTCGGTGTCTGCTTCAGCCTCCCGTATAAGGCTTTCTAAAGCTTGAATACGTTATGCTCCTGACCTGGCTTCACATAACCTATAGGCTGATTCACATAGACCTCTTCTTCAAGAAAACCATTAAGAAATGCAGATTTGACATCCAACTGATGTACCTGCCACTCATTTTGGGCAGCCAGGGCAACCACCATGCGAACAGTGTCGAGTCGTGCTACAGGAGCAAAAACTTCATAGTAATCTATCCCCGGCTTTTGCTTGTATCCTTTCACAACCAGTCGTGCTTTCAATCTATCCACCTGACGATCAGGTTTGTATTTCGTTTTGTAAACCCATTTGACGGCAATGGATTGCTTTCTGTGGGCAGCAAAGTCAGCTCCAAAGTATCATTTTTTCCAGTGGAATGAATTTCTTCATCCATAGCACAGACCCATCCATCTTGTTGGGCTGCTTCTTCAAAAGTTAGTGGATCACAATCTGCAAACAATGCAAAATTGACAAGTTCCCCATCAACAATAACTGCGGCATTAGTAACAATATAATCTTTTAAATGTGCAGGCATCACACTAGAACGAGTAGAGTAACGTGTCTCAATAACAGGACCAGGTGAGTTTGCCTCCTGGAGTTGGACAGTAAGTTGCTTTTCTGAGTTATTAAGTATAGGGATTTCCACGTGCTGCTGGCTATTGCTCACCCAATCCCAAGCCTCGTCTTCTTTAAACTGAACGTCTCAACTCACTACTACTACTTGCGTTGTGGGATCGAACAACTTGTATCCTTTAGTATGATCACTGTAACCAATAAAGATACAGTTATCGCCTTTAACATCAAACTTTTTTCGCTTCTCGGCAAGCACGTGAGCATATGCTACACATCCAAAGACTCATAGTGATTCAACATCTAGTTTAGTTCCACTCCAAGCTTCCTCGGGGATCATGTCAGGAACACTTTTAGTTGGACACCTATTGAGGAGATATACGGCGCATGAAACAACTTCAGTCCAAAATTCTTTCGGCAATGATTTACCTTGCAACATGCTACGTGCCATTTCAACAATAGTGCAGTTCTTCCTCTTAGCGATGCCAATTTGTTGCGGAGAATAACTTGCAGTGAGCTAATGCTTGATTTCATGAGTTAATTTTTATGAAATAGGTAATTATTTTTGTTATTATGTTTCATCTCTTCCGCTGTGAGATTCTAGATAGATGGCTATACATATTGTTCATTGTATCAATTTAACAACAACATCCAGCTTTGAAATAAACCTAAGGTTCAATGAGTTTTTATTGGGTTGAAAATTAAACATGTTCTAGAAAGGTTCTGTTTGTGTAAGGAGAGAAAGAGTTAGAATGTTAAAATATGTTTAGAAATGACATTGAATGAATGAGTAAAGGAAGGAGAAAAGTGTTCCACATTTTCCTCTTCTTAAATATCTATTCAAACACATTGTTCATTATTGTTTTTCCCTTCCACTCTTGTTTATTATAGCTGAAAATTTCATTGCTACAACGTCCTTAGATTCCCAAAAGAAAAACAAAATAAAATAAAATCAATACAAGGTGGTGTTCATCTCTAGATCATAACGAAATTCAAATGCTGATTCAGTTAAATTTAGGAGTTATTCAATCATTAAGATGAGAATCTTAGGCTACTTTATAAGGTAATTATCGAGTCTCCTTTTGATTATATATTACATCATGTTAGCATAGTTTAGATCGTATATCTTATACAACAAATTTATATAGCCTATGTTGACTGTTCTATTATTTGTTATTTTTTGGAAATTAATCTTTAATAATAAAAGAATATGTGTGTGAATTGATAACATTATTACACTCAAAATTATTTTCAAGAAAAAATTGAATTTAAAACTATTTTCAGTAGTGAAAACAATTTTATAACATATTTACAATAAAAGTAAACCACGTACATTGATTATTTGAAGTTATTTTATAAAATTGAATATACGTCAAATACATACGCATACATACATACACATATCTTTCAATTACATATTTATAAAAGGACTTTTTATTTAAAATCATAGATCTAATTTGAATTCTTTCAAATTCAAAGCTAGATTTCAAATTGTTAATTTCAAATTTCAAAACTTACAAAATTAATGAAAATTTATTTTGAGATGTACATATGCATATATAATTATTATTTTATATAATTTCATAATAAAACCATGGACAATAAAGACATATATAAATGGTAAATGTTTTCATTGCAGTGTAGATCTCAGCATCTACAAACATATGCATTAACTATGTATACGTTTATATTGCACTTGCACTACACTCACATGAGTATATTTAACGTAGATCTCAACATCTACAAACATACGCATTAACCATGTATACGGTCTATCTTGCACCTGCACTACCCACACATGAATATATTTAAATATACTTATAAACTTACCAAATACAAATTTGGTCAAATCAAAAGTGTAATCCCTCATTAATTGCACATTCCTCAGATTTATGACATAATAAATAGTATCGCATAAATAACAATTTGAGCCTTCATTTACCGAAGTAATAATACAAAACAAGTATCTTTTAGGCATATATATGCACAAAAGTATTTTTAACATACTATATTTTATATAAATATGAAATTAATTAAAATAAACCAATTAATCAAACTCTCTTTAAACAAATTAAATAAAATAAGATTTTATTAGAAACAAATTTTATATTGGATCTAAAATCTATTAGATTTCATAGGCCAACGAAGATTCAAAATGGAATAACATTTGAAATTTGCACATTTAACCAGCTTCCAACTGACCATATTCTTCACTATATCCTATTTCGCACACTTATCTGCTCATGCTTTCTCTTCTTTTTACATACCTATATGCCTATGTTGGCTTAGTTGGCATTTTCTTTCTCATTTCTTCACACGGATGACATGTCAAAGAAGTTAGGCTTGTCTAATATTATGAACTAGAGCGGCGATGATGGGGGCTTTTTTAACTAAAAATCAACGCCAATCTAATTTTTGATCTATCTACCACTTGGCTGGGAAGAAAATAAAAAGGGACAATAGGAAGAAACACGTTTTTAAAGTATATAAACCTAGGGAGAGACCTCAATACAGATACATCCTACAAATATCCCTAATTTTAAACCCATTTCTTGTTCTAGTCTAGTGATATAAGATACTTCTGCTTTGCACCGAGTCTATTTTTGGTCATTACCTTTCTTTTTGGGTTAGAAAATAATTCACACCCCTATGCTCACTCTTCTAACTGTACCGTTTTTCTCCCTTTGCACGCCAAGATGATGCTCAACTGATTGAAGTAGAATAACCTCGAAGTTCTTTGGTGAAAGTTTTGCACATTTCTATTCCTTCTAACAGGCTACTTACCTTCCTTTTCAGTAAATGGCTCGTTCTCACAAACTCAAGATATTATTCTCTACCATCACAGAAGAGTTATCATAAGTTAGGAAAACACTTGAATGTGTCTTATAACAAACTTATAAATTTACTTTATTACAATAAAACATTTTTCACCTTCACATTAAATTAATCTTTCTTCTAAATCCTTCAGTATTACAGTAATTAATTATCTTTATTTACTGTAAAAATTCCTAAGTTGTTTATACACATTTTTCCCAAAATACCATTTCAATATCAGCAAAGATTATACCATTTTAATACATTTCCATTTGAAACCATTTATAAAATAATTCTTAATCTCAAATCATTGCATTCCTACATTAAGTTGTTATTATCTTCAGTCTATCTTAACACACGTATACTTTTAATTTACTACCATGAAACGTTATTTTTCCTTCATAATGAATTAAAATTTTCCCCGTCTCCTTCCATATTACAAAAAAAAGATCCTTAATTAACACAAAAATTTTCCTTGAAGCTCTTTATATAAATTTTCCCTAAAATACCATTTCAATATCAACAAAAATTATACTATTTTTATTTATTAACTTTCGTTTGAAACCTTTGTAAAATAATTCTTAATCATTTCATTCCTACAATGGGTTCTCACAATTCTTGAACACGTTATAGGACAATCTTGGGTCCTATGAATAATATTATTAGATCTGCATTAATATTCAGAGGACATTTCACGATAATACGGTACGTTTAATGCTTGTACTATTGTCCAGCTGTAGCGTCTAGTTATTCACCGAAACAGATTTATTTTGGTTTCATTGAATATTCATGTACCTACTTGATGTTTGACCGACTGACTACTATTGCAGGTTCATGTACCTTGCTAACTACACACTACGAAGTATCCCTTCCGACGTTTTATTCCATTCGTGCACTCATCGATAAATTAAACAACATGCTGAATGATTAATACTGCATTGCTCATATATGTATAAACATAACAAGCAAAAATCTCTTATTCCAATTAATATTCCCAACATGAAATTCTTGTCCAAATACATCTGCTGCTATTTAGACTCTAATAAAATATCCGCAGTGGCCGAAGATGAAGAAATCATCAAACGTCCTTCAAAAATCATGCAAGTTTCATGCAGAAAAGTCAAAGCTCTAGTACGAAATTCCTTGAATATCATCGGAGAGGGAGGTAATAGTACAGTACACTTTGTTAGATTTCCAAACAATCTGGAAGCTGCCGTCAAAGTACATGAACCAAGCAACCGTCTTTATTCCATGTTCAGAAAAGAACTCGATGTCTTTCTCCATGTTAACAACAGTCATCCAAAAATAGTACGCCTTCTTGGCTATGGTGATGATGGAGAATCTTCTGGAGTTTTAGTCATGGAACACGTTCAGAATAGAACACTTCATCATATACTACATGAACAACATAGTACTACTGTTAACATTCCTCTTTCTTGGTTTTCAGCGTGTGTCTATTGCATATCAGATAGCAATGGCTTTGGAGCATCTACATGAACATTGTGACCTTCCAGTCATTCATGGTGATGTGAAGGCTTCTAATGTACTTCTTGACTAAAAGTTCAATCCCAAGCTATGTGATTTTGTGTAACAACCCGCATATTTATCGATTTTATAATTAAATATTTTATTCAAATATTTTATCGTTAGTCGGATTTTAGTCCGAAAAGCTACTTTTTGCATACGGTCGAATTAGGACTCGGGACCACTCCCATTGAGTTTAAAATGCCGTTTGCGACCTTTTTGAGTATAAGCTTCGATATGTTTGGAGAAAGTTGATTTTTGCTACTTTTTTACTTTGGGTTTGGTTTTTGGGCTCAGCCCTATGTTAACTTATACTCCAAAACTGAACCACTCTCCCCATTCTCCCTCATTCTCTTCTCTTTTAGTTTTCTTAGCATTAATGGTGGGAGAGATTGGAAATTAAAACTCCAAAACCCTAGTTCCTCTTGCAAATCAAATTCCTAACTCCAAACTCAAGAAGAACCCATTGGTAAACTTCTCTCCTTCTTCTCCAACTTATTCTCTTACCAATTTCAGAAATTCCTAAACCTAATTTCGGGAATGTTATTGTTTTGAGCTTAGATTCAAGCCCAATTGGGTTGTGTTGAAGAGAGGTTGATTCTCCATTTGCTTTCAAGCTTCTTCTTGTTCGATTTTGTGAAAAGGTGAGATTTTTATCTCACATCTATGCTTATACTTATCTTCGGATGTTAGGTATGAATTCCTAACACTTATTCGTGTGTATTAGCTCTTGGTTTGGATTGATTTGGTGAAAATCCTAACTTTTGGTGTTTTGGGTTCAATTCCTTAAAAATCATAGCTTTGAGGATCAAATGTGTTTTTGGTGATGCATCGAGGAGCCAATAGGGCCGGGTAGCCGTTAGGCATAATTCCCTTGCGTCCGTGCTCGTTCGGTTGCGAATTGATGGAGGTTTCATATCAATACATGGGCATAAATAGGCAGAGCATCAGGTTCGGCTGACCGACCCCCTGGTCCGGTCGACCGACCTGATGCCAAGTGCATAAGCACTTTCTGTTTTAGGGTCCGGTCGACCGACTACAGGGGTTTGGTCGACCGACCTGATGCCGAGGAGTTTTTCAATACAAGGTTCGGTCGACCGAGCACTGTATGTCGGCCGACCGACCTGATTATTTTTGCCTACTTGGCCTTATTGCTTGAATTTCCAACTTAAATCGATTCGTGTTGTTTCCTATTGATTGTTATCAATTATTATGACTTTGATGACTCCTTTTTAGGGATTTTTGAATATCCATTTCGATGGATTCTTTATCGGTTTCGTTGGATATTTATTCACATCTTCGTGTGTGAATTTTAGTGATTGATTGTTCCTACAATCTTCTTTGTGTTTTGTCACTATAAAAATATAAAGGTTTTCTATACTAGTAATAAATATCAAAACCTCAAACGATTTCAATACTATTTTAATACCAAATTCGTTTATAAAACCGTTTTCCAATCTATTAGTATATGCAAACCTTTACCTCACTAGTATGAGAAATCTAATTAAACGACTTAGTAAAACAAGTGGTATGAAACGCTTGCGTTCACTTTGTTGGTTAATTCTTGGACTTGTTCGATTGAATCTCTTGTGACAATTTTATAGTGGAGATCTACAGTTTGTTCGTAAATATTTAAGTTAAGCAAGTGGTTATGGGACATGAAGCTAAACTTTTATACTTACTAGCTTAGTGTAATTGACACTTTTCGATAATCATGACGATCATTTTTGTGATTTAGACTAGCAATGTGCGATGTCTCTTTGTCTGTAAGGGAGACTAAACCCCGTTTTGTGGAGTTTCGACTCAAATTGGTGGGGTAGCAACCCACGGTCTTCGGACCATTCGTGTGTCAGGTCTTCGGACCATTCGTTTGTCAAATTAATGGCTAGCTACCATGAGATAGCTTCTCGTTCGTGTGTTACAGCTGTTGGTGAGTTTTCATGCTCCCGTTCATGTGATAGGCCTCCCCCCTTATTTTGTGTGATTTCTGGATTTCGTGTGTCGAATTCTGGAATTTTCTTCTTCACCTATTTTTGGGATTTCTATTGATATGATTTATCAATTCTTGTGCATAGGTGAATTCGTATGTCATTGACTGGATTTCTTGTGTTGATTTCTGGAATTTATGTTTCACCAACTTTGTGATTTCTATTGATATGATTTATCAATTCTTGTGCATAGGTGAATTCGTGTGTCATTGACTGGATTTCTTGTGTTGATTTCTGGAATTTATGTTTCACCAACTTTGTGATTTCTATTGATATGATTTATCAATTCTCGTGCATTGGTGAATTTGTGTGTCATTGACTTTTGTGATTGACTTTGATATAATCGTCAATATTTGTGGTTGGATGAACGAAATAAGGAGTATGACATTTCCTTTGATTCTTGTGTAGATTTTGAGACACTGAATAATCCCTTGATGATTTTCAACTGCTTATATGTCACAGCTTGGCATTGTGATTATTATGTGTTTAGTCATATCTCTTATTCTATATCGTTTCATCTGATATTTATAGTTAGACTGATCCGTTTATTATTTTCTTATTAAATAATACTCGGGTCAGACCGAGATGTTACAGGTGCTTCTGCTTGACTTCTCCCCTGGGATTCATTTCTCTATCTTTTGGCAAACTACTTAGATTAGTAGTTTATTTTGTTGTATACATTTGAGATATAGACTCCATAATGTATACTTACTCTTTTGTGTAGTTCGTGAAACTATTCTTTTGTGATATTATGGATCTTTTTAGACCACTACTCTGATGTACATTTTTATGTGTAATATTCATATCTTATTCCGCCTTTGTGATATGAATTGTCTGTGACTGATTTATGTTATGTTTATTTCTATATTTGTTTTCGAAGGATTTATATAGCCACCGTGTAGTAGCTTTGAGTTTGTGTCGGTATGTCGGATTTCCTCATGAAATAGAATGCATGTTATATTATCTGACATATCGGTGCTCGCGCAAAGAAATTACACGGATGGTCGCTCCTCAACAGCCTTATTCTCCGTGCTAGTTGACAGCATTACACCGTAGTGTTCTTGGCTAGCGTGGGTATAGAGGTGGGGCGCCACATTTTGGATCTGCACGGTTGGGATTTTCTGATATGGTTTCTCGTTTGGTTAACCATAATAATGTGATGATGGGATCTCCAGGTTATACAGACCCGAGTTACTTTCGATCGGGTTTGGCTTCAAAGAAAAGTGATGTGTATAGTTTTGGGGTGCTAGTTTTGATGGCCTCTCATCTCTGATCCCCGCTTCCTTTCGCCCAATTCTTCTAGATTTTATCGGCTATCTCTATTGCTCTGTGCTCTCTGCCGTCTCAATCGACTGCTTAGCTCCGTTTAGTCAGTGAATTGTTGTATTGATTTTGATGCTGCTCTCGATTAAAAGCGAATTCGTGCTTTCGGGCTCGTTTTTGCATGCCTGCCCTCCGTTCCCAGACATTGCGGCTGCCCTCTTGGCGGTTGTGGATGGCCCCATCTCGGTGACCTTCTCTGGTGAGTGCACTGTGGATATTAGGGTTTTTTCTGTTTCTCGATTTGGGGATTTATGCCGTGCGCGATTCTTGTGGGTATTGGATTGTTTTATGGAGATTGTGCCTGTCTTCGATGGTGCATTGAAGACTCGGCCTCCCCCCCCCCCTCGAGGTATTGCTCCCCTCTTTTGTCGGCGCCGGCTAATCTGAACTCAAACGAGATGGTTTCAAGGAGGGGTTTCATCGCCCAATTTGAACCATCTTTATACTTTTTGGCGTCGTGTGAATTGCAACCTTGTGGGGTGGATTCTGTCTTAGTGGGCATGGTGGATTGTTCTTTTGGGTCCTTTGAGCATGATGCGGCAGATGGGGATTTTATCGCCCCTTTTGTTCCTGTGTTCGATTGCTTAGAACCATCGTATCCTCAGCTTCTTGATTGTTTTGGGAAGGCTTTTCCGCCGGTGTTACCTGATGCTGGTGATTCCAGTTGGGGGGATTGCCCTCTGTTTCCTCGGTGTTACTCTTGTGATGGTTCTTTGGATCGGTCTCTTGGTGATTGTTTTGGTGTTCTCAATGCTGGGAAAGCCACTGTCCAGTGTGAGTTGGCTGCCTCGCTTGATGATCAGATTGTGGTTGCCTTGGCTGCTTTTTGTCAGTCTCGGGCACGACAGGTGAGTTTTGTTTGGAGCAGGCAGATGAGATCCTCGCCTTCTTTTTACTATATGCTTCTAGTTGATGGTTTAGCAGTGACTGTTGGTTTAATTGTCGATGGTGCATCTTGTTTGTTTATGAGCCATGACACATCTTCGTGTGTGCTCCCTGACACTGTTGCCCAGCCTTTGGCCGGTGACGTGTCAGGTCCCTTCGATTCCGAGCGCTCCGTTTGGAGCTGGCAGGGCGGGAGCCTCTCTTGGCTTTTGTTTTTGAGCCGTGGCGAGGCCTTACCTGTGTCGCTTTTGGTTGCTTTGTGTCTACACTATTTGGCTGATCTCCCTGGATCCTTACGGACATTTCATCTAGCCTGGATTGATTGGCTCGGGCGACATTCTTGGTCTGATCGCAGAGCGATCTCCGGCTCGGACCGCTATGCGGACAGCCGGGAATGTTGCCAGCTTTCTTCGATCCGCTATGATGATCTCTCCGTCAGGACCGACGTGCGAATCGAACCTGTTGAGCGGGACTGTTTGATTAGTGACATTCCGGAATGGGTTAGGTTCCTACATCATCGTGGGTTGCGCATTATCAGATCCCCTACATTTTTCCGCTTCTATCCGTATGCCTATGCCTCTGCAGCTCCTTCGCCTGAGTGCTTCTCTTCTCTTTGTTCCCTTCCTTCTTCTCCCTGCTCCTTTTCGATTTCCATTCCGCTGCTAAGCAAGGAGGAGATTGCGATCATTACTGATCGCTTAGATCGCCTGGTCGAGAACTCGGCTCCTTTCAGCGGTTCTTCCTTTAGGTTGTCAGGTTCGATCGATTCGTCTGGGTCTTCAGTCGAGCCGATCCCTCGGGTTTTGAACCCCCTTCCTACCAGTCGCTCCCGTCGCAGATCGAGAGGTCAGCACATTATTCCGCATACTATCCGTACTCGCTCTATAGCGGCGACAGAGCAGACTGATCGGTCTGCTTTTCACTCTTTGTATCTTATCTGAGTTTTGCCTTCGCTGCTCTTTCTGCTTTTTCTGTGTCTCTTTTTATTCGCTTCTATGTCGAACTTCCTTTTCCGGAATATTCGTGGTATTGGCAATGAGGCTTCTTGCGCACGCTTGAAGCGTATTGTCCGGAAGCACTCTGTTTGCTTAGTAGCTCTTTTAGAACCTCTTGTGGGCGCTGGAGAGATAACCAAGATTGTCCTGTCACTTGGGTTTGGCGGTGCCATGTCCAATGTTTCGGGTAAGATTTGGATTCTCTGGTCCAAAAATTGTGTGGTTCGCCCGGTTTTTGACTCCGACCAGCTTATTTCTTCGGTCTGCTCATCCTCCTTTTTCCCTCAACCGTTTCTCTTCTTGGCGGTTTACGCCAAGTGCGATAGGAGGGAGAGATTAGCCCTGTGGGATGATATTCTCTATCTGGCTGAGATGGGATTTTCTTGCTCTGTTGTCGGTGGCGATTTCAATGTTGTCGCCAGTTATGCTGAAAAATTAGGAGGTAACGCCATCAACCGTTCCTCCATTTCTGATTTCAACTCTTTCATCGTCAGCTCTGGATTATCTGAAATCCCATTCGTGGGTTCTGCTTATACTTGGTCTAACAACCAGGAGGGTCCGAACCGGATTTTATCCCGGTTGGACAGAATTTTTGCATCTTCTGATTGGCTGAATCTCCCTTTCTCCTTCTCTTCCTCTCATCTTCATCGTTCCTGTTCTGACCATGCCCCGATGGTGTTATGCTGCTCGCCGCATTCTCTAACGGGTCCTTCTTCTTTTCGCTTCCTTAGTATGTGGAAGTCTCACCACTCGTTTCTACAGGTGGTGGAGGACTCGTGGTCCGCTCCGATTTCGGCCTCTCCTATGGGGTCTTTCTCCCAAAAGTTGAAACGTCTTAAGACTCGTCTAAAACATTGGAATACCAATGTTTTCAAAAACATTTTCGATCGTGTCCGAGCAGCTGAAGAGTCCCTCATCATCGCTGAATCCTTGTTCGACGTCGACCCTTCGACCGTTAACAAGGAGATTTGGACCTCTGCCCAGCTGGTGTTTTCTTCGGAACTCCGTATTGAAAACGCCTATCTTCGCCAGAAGGCAAGGGTCAAATGGGTGATTCAGGGCGACTCGAACTCTAAATTTTTCCACTCGACTATCCGCAAGAAAGTCAACCTTCTTTCTATTCGTGAAATTTTGAGGCCGGATCTCTCTGTGGCTTCGTCGCCGTCCGAAGTCAAGGAGATCATTTTGTCTCATTTTCAATCTTTTTTGGGTTCTCCGTCTGTGTCCGAGCCGGACTAGGCTATCCTCTCCTTCATTCCCCGTTTGTCTCCTTCTGAGGGGATTGACGATTTGGCTGCTCCGCCATCTCCGGAAGAAATTCGAGCCTGCGTCTTTGCTCTAAGTAAGGACAGTGCCTGCGGTCCAGATGGCTTCAATGGCTCCTTCTATCGGAGTGTTTGGCCTATTATTCAACCGGACTTCTGCTTGGCTATACAGCATTTCTTTTCCGGTTGCATTCTTCCCATTAGCTGGTCTTCCACCAACTTGGTCCTGATTCCAAAGTGTGACAACCCTCGTTCATGCGTGGAATTTCGGCCAATCAGTCTGTGTAATTTCTCCAACAAGGTGATTTCTAAGGTTTTGGCCACTCGTTTAGCTCCGTTCCTTGATCGCATCATTTCATCTTCCCAGGCTGGTTTTGTTAAGGGCCGTTTAATCATTGATAACGTCCTGTTAGCTCAAGAACTGATGTTCCAAATTGACCGGAAGGTAAGAGGCTCTAATGTTGTTTTCAAGCTTGACATGGCTAAGGCCTATGATCGTATGTCTTGGTTTTTTGTCATTAGAGTTCTTCGGGCTTCCTGAAACCCTTATCGATCTGGTTTGGAGGCTTATCTCCAACTGTTGGTTCTCTGTTCTGATTAACGGATCGGCCTACGGTTTCTTTCGGTCGGGAAGAGGCCTACGTCAAGGGGATCCTCTTTCTCCATCTCTTTTCGTCATTGCGGCGGAAGCCTTCATTCGTGGGATCCACACCTTAACGATTTTCGGTCAGATTCACCGTTTTGGTCTTCCGAGAGGGTGTCCCCTTGTTTCTTCCTTATCCTTTGCGGATGACATTGTCATTTTCTCGAACGGCAATCGTTCGTCTGTTCGTCGGCTGATTTGTTTCATCCATCAGTATAAGCGTTGCTCGGGTCAGCTCGTTAACTCTTCTAAGAGCTGCTTCGTTCATGCGAAAGACATGGATCCTGCCCAGGTTTCGTGGGTCCATTCGTTCACCGGCTTCAGCGCGGCCTCCCTTCCACTTCCGTACTTGGGTGTTGTTCTCTACAAGGGTAGGAAACTCAACGCCATTTTCGACCCCCTTACGGATAAGGTCAGGGGAAGGATTATTCGCTGGAATGCGTCGCTTCTCTCTCAGGCTGGTAAACTAGTGCTTATCAAGTCGGTTTTAGGCTCGTTGGGTTCCCATGTCTTCGCTGCGATGACCCCAACCGAGTCTTTCTTCCGTTCTTTCCGATCTTTGGCCACATCCTTCTTCTGGGGGTCGAAGATCGACAACCATCGTCATCACTGGGTTTCTTGGGACGTGGTGTGTCGTCCCAAGAACGAGGGCGGACTTAATGTGCGCAACCTCAAGGGCTTTTGTTCGGCTTTTTCCTGCAAGTTGTGGTACAGATTTGGGGCAAAACGATTCCTTATGGGCTCAGTTCCTGCATGCCAAGTACCAACGGCTTGCATCCGCAGGCTTTTCTGGGTCGCCAAGCTACGCAAGTGAGACTTGGAAGCACATGCAATCGATCAAACCCTTCTCTGACTCTCACGGAGGCCTTTCCGGTTGGGATGGTGGGTCGTTTTCCATTTCCAAAGCATGGAACTCAACTCGTACTCCGGCTCCGATTATCCCTATTTTTTCTTTCATCTGGGACTCCAGAATCCCTCCCAAAGTTTCTTTATTCATGTGGCGAACCCTTCATAAGGGGTTGCCAATTGATGAGAACATTCAGCGTATTGGGATCCCTTTTGTATCCCGTTGCAGGTGCTGCAGTAACGGGGAATCAGAATCCTCCGATCATTTACTCTTCTCGGGTAATTCAGCGAATGCTTGTTGGAATTATTTTGGGAATCTGATTGGCATCCGTGGGAGCTACGGATCGTCGAGTGACTTACTGAGAACCTGGTGGTACGGTATATCGGGTAAATCCTTGCGCTCTATTGTCTTTCGCTTGATTCCTTGTCTGCTCTGTTGGCACCTTTGGTGTGCTCGTAACAAGGCTATTCATGACGATTCTCCCATGGATCCCGCATCCATTATTCGTCGGGTTAGGAATGATGTTTATTTGGCTTTTCATGGTCGTCCTTTCAAGGGGGCGGTTAGTTCCAGATCTGGCCCCCTTGTGTCCTTGCTTTCTATCTCCTGTTCTCGATCTTCCGCGAGAGCGGGAATTGGATGAGTCCCGGTTGCGAGTCAGACGGTTCTGGCTTTCCCTCACCCGCCCCCCTCCTTTTTTTTCCTCTCATTTCGCTGCTATTGATTTCAGGTCCAGGTTGTTCATGTTTGGCCGGAGCAGGATCTCCTCTTTTTCTTGTTTTGAGCGTTGGTTGCTCGGATTTCTTTACGTCAGATATCTTTTCCTTGTCGTTCCTAGGGATCTGGCTTATCTGTTTTGGTTGAGATTTTCATCTCTCCTTCCGTCTGGAGTTTGGCTTGAGGATTGTCGGTTCTCTTTTTTGGCTTTTGGCCTTTCATTCTGGGGTTACCTTCCGTTTATGTGCTTCTATTATGGTGTTTCGTCTGTTGGGCTGCTCGTCTATTGCTCGGTCGTCTCTAGACATTGTCATTGGGTGGTGGCCTTGCCGGAACTCGATGACAATGTGTTTTTTTGATGGGCGGTGGATTTTCAGTAGCTGATGCTGACTGTTCTGTGATTGATCCCAGAGTTTCTTTGCCCCTACGGCTCGCTGTTCTCTGTTATTTTCCTGTTTTTTTGTTTTTATGTGCCATTGTCTATCTCATATCTCTATTTTGGTATTCCGGTTACCTGTCAGGCTTGTTGATAGCTTTTGGTCTGGGTATATATAATTTCTATTTTCGAAAAAAAAAATTACTGGACTTGAACCATTTTCGGCAAAGAACTCAGAGATGTTGGCGACCAAGATGAGGTCTCAGTTGAAGATTAATTCTCATGATAGGGAAGGAATAGGAAAAATGATTGATGTTAAGCTGGGCAAAAAATGTAATGAGAAAGAAGCCAAAGTTATGATGAATATTGCAGAGAAATGCATTGGAGAAAACCCGACTCTAAGACCATCATTTGGCGAACCAATGAAAATTATAAGTGATAATATGTCATCTTTAATTTGATTAGTTCATATAAGTACACTTTCAAACAGTGATTGTAAAGATTTTTGATAAATATTCTTGCTTGTATGAAGTGTTTATAAATTGTAAACAACCGAGTTCTACTTAAAAAATATTTCTAACGAGTTTATAGAATTTTAAGTATGACTACGAGATCATTCTTAGAATAGTTATGTATGCAAACTTCTGAATGCTAACTAGTTTATCTGAACCAAAAAGGTGTTGGAACCAATCCAAGTCTGCAATTAAATTTTTATTTTTAATTATAGGAGGAAGCCCCATGTACATTGGATCATGTGCAAGATAGAATTCATGTTAACTCTGTCACAAGCCTTTGTCCATGTCTAATTTTATACATGACTGTGAGCCTTTTATTGTTGGAATTTGTCTCCAATTTATGTGTTGATAAGAAGCTTTGAGATATACTCTTACCATATATACGCAAATGCACTCTAACAGCAACTCAAGGCAAAATACATATCTAGCACATATGATTTTGCTAGTGATTTTACATATGTTATTGCAGCATGATATAGGTCTATATTTTTTTTATTTTGCTACGCTTATTGACTTTTGGAATGAGAACAATACATGCATGATTAATTTCATGAATGATTTTTCAAGTTTAAAATGACTTTGATTTGCTTGTTGTCTCATCTTAAGACAACTCATCCCTGTGGACTTTTAAAAATTTCACACCAGACCCATCCGTCCCATCAGGCCCAGGAATGGAGTTATGATCTACTTCCAGGTCTGTTTGCAAAACAACACATTTTTCTTGTGAAGTTTTTATTTGATCATGTTCTTTGGCTCCGACTTTGGTGATCAAACCAACTGGTCCCAATATTCTCTATCCTCGTGCCCATTAAAATCCACTTATTCGTTTAATAAATGTGGAGTTTTGATTGGCACGTGAGACATGAATGTTAAGACTGGATGATTTGCTCCCTCTTTGTTTCTTTTCTGATCTGCACTTTAGAATTTTTGATTTTACAGTTACTAAATTTTCCTTCGCAATGGTTATTGCCATTGCTATTTTGACAAAAAATTGCCACGCACTCTGTAACCATGTGTATTTCCATTGCAAAGTGTATTTGTAACGGTTATAACTGTTACACATACACCAGTTTTGATTTAGGGGATGATTGGAATATGTAAAAGGTGTGTTGTCAATCTTATTGTTTGTGCCGTGAAATTGAACGTACAGGAGTACTTTAATTTGATAATCAGGGAGCATATGGAGCAAGTCATTGTTCACCAGAGCTCTATATGATCTGTATGTAATATTTCTCACTTTTATACTCCATGTATACTTAATGCAGTCAGTACTGTGAAATCCAACTGCTAAGCCAGTGGCTAGTAGATAGTTGTTATAGTCGGTTGAGATACATACAATGGTATACCCTCTTTCTCTTTATCAGAGTTAACCACTACGTTAATTTTTTCAACCACTTAGCAAAACCATTTACATTTGTTGATAAAGATAATAATTTAAGGGAAAATAAAACAACGTTATTAAACTTATAAAGTTTAATAATGAAATGCATAAATTTTCTACACCGATCTTCACAAATATCATCGTGCTCTTCATTTTGCTGGCCTATACAATTCTCAGTAACTTTATTTAAAATATGAAAATCACAGAACATAAAAGCAATACAGGTGGGTCACGTGAAACTCCATGCAATAAAGGTTTTAAAAGTATTTCCAACATTTTAAAAACATAAAAATAAAAATACCGCCAACATTAAAAAAAGACAAATTGTGCATAAATTTTTGCTTTTTTTGTCCATAGAGTAGTTTGCAACTTCTCCAAAAATCTACTTCTGTTAAAAAAAACATAGTTATACATTAGTAATGAAATTAAAAATATTAGATACTATAGAAAATATTAGGACTTAGGAACATAGTTATACAATAAAGTTATCCTAATTGCAATTGCAAGCTTGCAAAAGCTTGCACGGCTCAAGTTTACACAACGGCAACATGCAAGCTTGCAGTTCAAATTATAAAACTATTGTAAAATTATTGCAAATGTGCATATGCAAGCTTTAACTGTAAAATTATTTTTTGCATTCAAAACCAATCAATATGGGAATAAACTTTTCACTTTAAAATTTTCACCATAGAACGTTCACAATAAAATTGCCACTTTAAGATTATTTTCAATTCCAACCGCTCGTATGAAAAAGTTTATTCCTCCTATTATTTTCAACGACAATAATCAAGATAGCTCACTTTAAAAGGATTATTATTTTGAACATGGTCCATTAATATCAACAAATGTCGATCTTGAAGATAGAACTCAGTATCATTTAATCTCGTAGCTTAAATTACCAACCAATTGAGTCAAACCCGTTGAAATGGTAATAATCAAGATAGTTGAAACGACACATATGAAAAATGAGAAATTATACATTCTATTATTGGACGAGAAGAGTTGCGATGCATAAGGAGCTTCCCGATGATCAAAAGGTGGAGGTTCAGTGCTATGATCAAATGGTAATAATTGAGAGGATTACCGAGCGAGGATGCTTAGAAAGTGGAAACCCTAATTCGATTTTGGAGAAAACAGAATACCGACGGGTGGCTCAGTGCAATGATCTATGTAGGCATATGAAAAAAGAATGGTTGCTACTTGTGGTGAGACACCGATCTTCACAAATATTATTGTTCACATGACCTTTATGGGAATATATAGTCAATAGCAACTTTTTGTAACTAATCTAGTTAAAATAATATATACTTGATTTTCGGCTTAGTCCCACATCACCAAAAAGCCATTCGTTAAATGCGGAACTAAGTATAAAGAAGGAGGTTAGGATGATGGAAAAAATATGATCCTTCAGGCAGCAAATAGAAGGTGATGAATGGTAACAACTCATAAAAGTTGTGTGAGAGGGGTCTGCCTAAAGCCTGTTACGGCACCCTAGTCACCCTCCATCTTTACCAATCTGATCCCAAAATTTTAAATCTTCAATTTCAAACGTTTTAATATTTTTCAGGTTTTATTTGTCTTTGTTAGAAATTGATACCTGAATCCGGGAAGAAGCCATCAGAGAAGCATCGACGAGGAATCACCGAAGCCCTAACCCTATGTCAAAGTCATGACTTGTAGGAAAAGGATGTTGGTGGTTCGGTGATTAAGGAAGGCTGAACCAGAAGTTTGGTTTGGTGGAGATGATTGACTTTGGTGAAGAAGTTCGTTCGATGATGAGAAAGCCAGACGAGAAATCCTGTCCGGTGATTTGTGGCTCAGCGTTGAGGCTATGAAGGCCGAACGAGTAATCTCGTTCGGTGAAGTTAGAGAAGTTGATCTCGTTCGAGGAAGAAAAAAGTTGTCTCGTCCAGTGGAGTTCGTTCGGTGGAAAAGTAGGTTCGTTCGGTACTGTGAAAAGTGAAGGTGAAGACCGAACCAAATTTTTCGTTCGGTGATTTGGTGATGTCGAACGAAAAATCTCTTTCGGTATTTGGGCACGTTGGTCCATAATTTTGGTTTGGGAAACAAATGCCGAACGAGATGTGTTGTGAGCTAAGCTAGTCCAGATATGGAGTACTAATTGTCGAACCAAATCTTGCCAAACCAGATAGATGGAGAACCAGATGTCTGAGCTATTATATAGCAATATCCCTCTTCACTTCTTCACTTTATAAATAGTGGAGCTTTTGGACAATAATGAAAACCATCCTAGAGAGCTGAAACTCTGCAGAATTTTATTTATATTGTTAGTTCTTCTTATATATAGCCTATAAAAGTGAATCAATCTTGTAACTCTAATCTTTCAACGATTAATAAAATCTCCTCTCCCCAAGTTGACGTACATTGCCTCATAGTAGTGGAACCACTATAAATACTGGTGTTAGTTATTTTCCTGCATTGCGTTGATCTATGACTGTCTGTTTTGGTGTTTATCTCTGTTTGTATCGTCTCACTACAATCACGATCCAGTTGTTTTCCGCTGCATTGGGTTTTTTATTCCCTTAGAATGATCATCTTAAGGGATATTCCCTAACAGTCTGATATTAGAGCTGCAAGGTTGATTGAGGAGTGTTAGACACTATGGAAGAGATGAAGAGACTTCAGTTGTTACAAAATCCTATACTAAAGGGATGTATATCGTTTCAAAATCACAGTTGGCAATTGAGAAATGGAATGTGGATAAAGACTTCAAGAAGTGGCAATGGAGGATGAAGGTTTTTCTAATGAGGAATGAAGTCCATCCAGTAGTTTTTGCCCCTAAGGAGTTGGCAGTTGACCTATCAGTCACATGAAGGAAGGAGATGGAAAAATTAACGTTTACTACTTTATAACTAGCTATAGGAGTGAATGTTATCTCAGAGATTAGCAGTAAGACCACTGCTATGGGCATTTGGACCAAGGTATAAAATCTCTACTTGAAGAAATCTCTAAGTAACCGTTTGATGTTACTGAAGACATTTTTTACCATAAAGATGAGAGAGTACTTCATTGAATGAGCATCTTAGTTTTTTTGATGATCTCGTGATGAAGATGAAGACTGTTAACTTAAAGATGGAGGAGGAGCAAATGGCAATGACTCTTTATGTTCTCTTCCGGAGCGTTATATAGGTTTCGTCAACATCTTCACTAGAGACACATTGACGGTGTAAGATGTGAAGTCAGGCCTTCTATCTGAGGGCTTGAGAGACCAGATGAAGGAAATAAGTGATGGAAGTAGATGTGGAAGTAGTAGTCATGGCATTTTGTTGAAAGAGGTAGAGAAGATAAGAAGAATTGACAATCTAGAGGGCGTTCCAAGTCTAGGAAGCCCCGTAATGGAAGAAGAGGAAAGCCTAAGGACAGGAAGCCTTCATCTGCAAGAAACTTGGTCATTGGAAAAAGGACCGTCTAGATTTGAAGAAGAAGGAAGAAGACGGATCTTCATCATTTGCGGTGGAGAAGTCTGTATCTGACGATGTGTTGTCTACTGCAGCGTCAGATGTCTTAGACCACTGGGTGCCAGACTCAGAGGCGTCATTCCATATGACGCCTAATAAGGATTACCTTAGTTCTTTCATTGGACGAGATGGAGGTTCTATTCTTTTGGGTAATGATGCTAGCTGTAGAGAAATGGGTGAAGGTATTGTGAGGATCAAGATATTTGATGGAGTGATATGCACTTTGACAAGTGTCTTGTATGTTCCAGGTCTTCGAAATTTCCTAATTTCTTTAGGACAATTGGCATCTTTGGGATGTAAGGTAACTATCAAGAAGGATAGTCTGAAGGTTTCGAGAGGTGCACTAGTTCTTATGAAAGAAGATGTGTTTCAAAATCTGTATTTGCTGAAAGGAACCACAGTTCTTGAAGAGTTGTGTCTTGGAGTAGATAGTTCTTGTACTTTGCCACAAAACTTTAGCATCTCAGGTTGGGTTATATTTCTGAGAAGATTTTAGAGTTTCTTCGGAGATGGAAGATGATCAAAGGAAAAAGCTTCGACAATATGGACTTTTGCCAGTAGTGTGTGTTGGGGAAGCAAACTAAAGTATCTTTTGGAGTTGGACTCCATTGATCGAGGCGAGTACTTACCTACGTGAATGCATACGTCTAGGGACCAGTTGCTACTCCTTCTCTTGGAGGAGAAAAGTATTTCATCTCTTTCATTGATATTATCTTGGAAAGTATGTGTGTATGTGGTAAAGGCCAAATCAGAGAGTTTTGAGAAGTTCAAAGACTGGAAAGCGCTTGTTAAGAACTAATCTGGTTCTAGGTTGAAGGTGTTGATATCTGATAATGGCGGTGAATATGTCCTTAGAGAGTTCCTCGATTTCTACAGACAACATGACATTCAGAGAGATTTCACTACAACTGGAGTTCTGCAATCCAATGGGGTTATAGAAAGGATGAACAGGACTTTGCTAGAGAAGGCTCGTTGCTGGAGATTGATGGCAGGCTTGTCTAGAGGCTTTGGACTAAGGCATTATCAACTACGGCGTACGACGTATATCATAAATCGAATTCTGTGCTCAACCATAGATGAGAAGATTCCAAAGGAAGAGTGGAAAGGTAAAGCAGTGTATCTTGGTTACTTTCGAATTTTTGGTTGTCCTGTATACGTTCACCATACAGATGATGACAAGTTGGAGGCAAGAGCATACAAGGACATATTATCGGGATAAACCAATGGTATCGAAGGATATCGAATTTGGAACCCTGTTGATGTAGGATCGATTTCACCCTACGGGGGTGATTAGGGTGATACTGATAATTATAAAAAATTTTGCGGAAGCTTATAAAATTATTTCAACACAGATATATTGAAATTATAGCAACACAAATAATAGCAGAATAATAAATGCAGAAATAGAACGACACATAATTTACCCAGCTTCGGCAAAACCCTGCCTACATGCTGCCACCACTAAAAATTAAGTAATCACACGCTTACACACGTAAACTCGCGACACCCGCTACTGACTAACCTAACTCTACGCTCAAAACCCTATCACAACTCAGCCATTGAGTTGCGAATTCTCAAACTACTCCACGTAGTTTGTCCCCTAGTCACACAACTAGTAATTACAACGTTTAAAAGAGAAATATAAATTTTAAAAACAATTTTAAAAAAAAGAACTAACACAAAGCCCTTAAAAAATGGAAGCCCCAAAATATAACAAGGCCGACCCTAAATTAAATAAGTAAACCCCTTTTTCTTTTCTTATGTATTCGGCCCGATTCCTTGTGAGAAATGGTGGCTTTCTTGTTACTCGTTCTCGTTCGTTCGAATTTAGGGCTTCATGATTATTTTCGAAGCTGCCGACTTTGTAGATCAATCAAGTGGATATTTGCGTGAGGATCTATTGATCGAACGTTTCTTCGTTGCTCAATTTTAGCTGCTTCGATGATCGAGTTCGATTCAACAATTTGGTACGTGATTTGTTACTTTTGTTTTACTTTTTTTACTTGCTTGAACTCGATTGCCTAGTAGCCGATGATGATTGAGTCTTTATATAGGGTTTGAAACCCTTGATTTTCGTTCGTGTGTACTCATTGAATTCGTCTGATAGTTTTTTGGCTTGCCATTCGATTCAACTTGAATGTTGATGATTTGCACTGACTTGTTCAAATTCGTATAATTTCTGGTAGCTTGATTCACATGGCTTCGATTCTGACTCGTTTGATTTCTTGATCATCACGGCATTGATTCTGGTTTGACGATGTTGATTTATCTCGGCTAGTGATTTGAATTTGTTTCTTTTGACTTGTTCAAAACTGTTACATTGATTTAAACAGCTTTGAAGTTGCGATTTCTTCGATTTGAATTTTTTTGGTACTTTGACTTCGGTCACTTAGAACTGCAGTTTGAAATCTTCTCTGTCTTTGTTCGAACTAGCCGTGTCACTTGCTTATGGTCCAGTCTCGATTTCTTTGTAGTCGCTGGTATCACTCTTCAAGACAGTTTGCATTTTAATTACATTATTGGTCTTTTACTTGTGTACCATCTGGAGCTTGCTGTCTATATTCATTTGAACTTAGTTGATGTTTTGGTTTTGTAATCTCTGGTTCATTGTTGTAATTGATGCCAGTTGCCTCTAGTTTAAGTTTTGCTTGTATAACTTGAACTTGATCTCGAGTTGGTGCCATTTACTTCTGCACTACTTCATTGATACATATATATGTCTTGTTGAAATGTTGTATTTGTATTTGATGTGTGCACCACTTGTGGTCTTAATTTTCACACTCTGTCACTTGTAGTTGCTGTAGTGTTGCAGTCTTTGTAAAAAAACATTCGAGGCAGTTTGCATATTTGTTTCATGACACTTTGCTTGGTGTTGCTTGATGCTTTGTACTTGTAGTCTTGTTCAAGTTCTTCATTTGACTAGTGTCTGGTTCTATTGGTGGCTTCACTTTAGTATTGTTGCATTGTCCACTTCGACTTTGAACTGTTTGCATTAATTTTGGTTGCTGTGTTGATCTTGCTTGCTACCTGGTCGACACTTGCAGTTCACTAGTCTTGGCCTTGGTTCCTGTGCATCACTGCATGCTGCATGTTGTATTTTTGGTGCTTGGTTTTGTGATATGAAATGCTGTGCATATACTTCATTTGTTGCAGAGCTGTTCATTATATTGTATCTGTTTTTGCTGGTTTGAGTTTTTGCTGCCTTCATGTACATGCTCAGTCTCGTTGACATCGTCTGATATGCATTTGGTTGGTGGTCTGAATGGACCGTCTAACCTTTCACTTGAGACTGTATATAGCTTGCATGGCCTTTGTTGTATACTTGCTGTGCATTGAGATTGCTCCCGACCATTTTATTGCATTTGGATTTGTTTTTCGAATTACAAATGAGTTGAATCCAGCTTGTAGCTCGAATTTGATCTTGTGCTGAATATTGTGACATTATTTTTATTGCACTTGAGTTGAACCCGGCGTTTTGGGTTTGACCTGTGCTCACCTGTCACTGTAATTCTACCAAGTGTATATATCGGTGTGCATGGCCTTGTGGCATATACAGTGATACACTGTGTATGTCACAAGTTGTTCGTGTATGACGAATTCAAAATTAATGATGACGAATAACCCAAATAATCGAGGCAAATATTATTTTCAACATCCAAATTTTATTTTATACTGCAAAAATATTTTATTTTCAATTTTACTGCGTCAATGTATATTTTTGCAGATTACTCAGATGTTGGATTCACATTGGAATGAAGCTGAAGATCAGTACGCGTTGAGTGAATGAGTGATATGTAGTGAGGTGCAATGTAAATGTTAATTGTAATTTAATCAAATTTGTATTGTAATAGAAATTGTATATAGTGAGAGTTTGAAATTTGTACTATTCAAAAATTGTAATAAATATTTGTTTGAATAAAATTTCTATTTGAATTCAAATTCTCTGTTATTTATTTTATCCAGCAAATATTTATTTAATCTATGAAAAATAAAATATTACATTAACAAATACATTTAAATGAATATATATATATGTTTATTATCATCAAACAAAAATCATATAATCGCATATTCAACAATCTCCCCCTTTTGATGATAACAAGCATATATTTAAGATTTTGAATATGTTAAATGTATTTGATCATTGATATACTCTAATTGCTCCCCCCATTTAAATGCTTCCTCTCTACCCAAAGCTCCCCGTTCATATATGCATACAATTAAAAATATGCAAATAAGGCTAGATGCAAATAGAAAATATTCGACCTTTACTTGGTTTTATTTGACAAAATATTAACTTTTCTCTCCCCTTTTGTTATCAGCAAAAGAGTAATAGTGCTAGAAAAAATAGAGATAAAGTGATCGATATTAATCCGACATTAAAACACAATTGACTATAAATATTAAATTTCAATAAAAAATCAAACAACGCATATTCCACTTTTAGAATGATGGGAATGATATCATCATATAAAACCATACAGTTGTGTATATTTGTGGTATATTTATATCAGGAATTTGAATATCTACCAACCATGCATAACCGTTAGGACTTTTAAATGAGATTAGTAGTATTCCAATTTTATTTTTAAAAAAATGAATTCAAGTATCTTCTAACCACTCATAACCGTGAGGACTTTTAAATGGGACTAAAATCAACTTGTTTATTTTAAAAATCAATTTTGATATGCGTTCCATACATGAATAACCGTGAGGACTTTTAAATGAGCATGGAAGCACACAACAAATTCTAAGTAATTCACCTATGCATAACCGTGAGGACTTTTAAATGAGTTGGAATTATTTTATTATTATTATTAATATTATTATTATTTTCTATTTTATTAAAAAATGTAAAATGAAAAACGAATGATTCCTGTTTAAAGTACCACATATTGACAAACTATATTGAATTTTGACGAGTGGTGGTCGTTAGAAATATGATAAAAATAGAGATGGTCATGGAGTTTTTACCAACAAAAAGTTTTATAACTCTTGTTTAAATTTCTAAAGAAATTTACTAATTATACCGTCTCGAGTCATAATATATGATAAATATCAACACTCATCACTTTTTCAATCACTATTTATCTTTTCGATAATTATAAGGGAGTCAGATTAGTCAAAATAGTCTTTTAAAATCAAATTCAAAAATAATTATAAAATCAAATTTTCAAAATGACTGATCTGAAAACATGGTCAAAAATGATTTTCTCGAAGGGGTTATATGAGAAAAATTTCTGCTATTTGAAAATTATTTGAAATGAAAAATATGCAGATATTTTCTTTGAAAAACGATGCAGTTACTAAATGTCTCAACAAAAATTAAGTTCAACTAGTAATTTTTCTATCAACTAGATTACTAGTGTAATCTGCATCTGAATTTCTCTTTCACTCAAAATTATCGCTAATTGAATTTGATAGACCAGACCATGAAGTGTGCAACAAAAAATTTTAAAATCAATTTTAGCAGCTTTTTAAATGACATTCTCTTGAATTTGAATTGAAACCGTGTAAATCATCAAAAACCGTGAATATAGAGTTAGCCGTAAAATAACCAAATGTAAAACACTATTATTAATCCAAACTAATATATATGAAGTAATTCAAAGACTCTACAGATTTCTATAGTGTTTTTGGCATAAGAATATAATTGGCCAACAATTTTGAATAAGTCAGAATCAAAAATCATCATTATTTCATTAGCACATTATTGGCTGATTTAACTCAGATTACGGTGCAGATTATCACAATTAATATATCGTTCAATATACTATCACCTTTTTACCTTTACGATATTTTCTGTTGTTGTCCATTGTGACTCTGTCACCATTATACTAGGCTAAGGAACTTTGCTTTGTCGCTCGTTGTGTCCTTGGAACAGCCAGAATCCAAGTAACACTATTGTTGTTCCTTAGCCTGCCACCACACCTACACAATGAAAGATTTTTGTGACCTATTTGTTTTTATAGGTCCATGATTGTTAGTGGCAAAATATTCTAAAAATAATATTGTGGAGACCCAAAACTATTTATATATGATCCTTTCGGCACCCATATTTGTTTATCTTTGAGAGATTTTATATTTGTGCATTTTGGAACCCAAATTGGAATGGTTTTTACGTATTTAGGTCTAAACCAACAATTACTTTGATTGTGTCCAAATTTTCTATAAATTATGCACATTGAATTTACTTGATTAATCTCATTTCTAACATTTTTAGATTGATTATACCCAAGTCCTTGTCTAACTGCATTAACAGTTTGCTTTCCTAATAGCATATTCAATGATTTTACACTTTTTGAAAATTTATCTAAAGTCGTTGACAGTTATTGGACTTGTGTTTTGAGAGATTCATTTTCGTTCAATAATTGTGTGCACTTTTTAATAGAGTTCTCTCTCCTAGTATTTTCACTCTCTTTCAAAATTAGAATTTCATTTTCAAGTGATTTTATATTATTTCTTTTTTTTTTAATTTCTTCTTCAAACAATGGACACTAGTCACACTTAGGGCGCTTATTTTGATAGTTTTTAATTAATTTTTCAAGCTGTTTATTTAGTTCAATCAAACTATCTCTTTGTGATTCAATTTTAGCATATTTTTCCCTAAGTCGTTCAAAACAGCTATTTACTTCGTGGAAATATATAAGTAGTTGTGAGTGAGTGAGTTTTGATACCTCACTTGGCTCGTCATCATCGCTATCAGTTATATTACCTTGAAGGCACATACCTGCTTTCTCACTCTCACTGCTAATACTTTGATTATCTTCATCACTTGTATTCCACGTGGCTGCAAAACTTCTCCTTTTTGATTTCTTTTCTAAGTCGCGTCGATTTTGAGGACAGTTGGGCTTGATATGTCCGGGTTGGTTGCACTTGTGACAGATGATCTTCTGTTCTTCTGAGTAGTCTAGTGCTTTGGCTATTCTGCTTTTGAATTTTTGATGTCGAGCTGGATTTTCCTACCTATGATTCCACTTTTTGAATTTCTTCATTAGTAGTGTCGCTCTGCTGCTCCATCGTCATCGTCGTCGTTATCATCATCACTTTCGGTTGTTCCTTTGAGAGCCATTGATTTCTTTCAAGTATCTCCTCCTTCACGCTCTTCCGTGAATTTCATTTCTAGCTCATAAGTGGTGAGATTTCTGATGAGTTCTTCAACTTTCATTTGTTTTAAATCTTTCAATTCTTGAATGGCAGTCACTTTTGCTTCAAATCTTCGCGGAAGGACTCTGAGGATTTTTCGGACTATCTCCAACTCTGTGTATGATTTTCCGAGAGCTTTTTATTTGTATATGGTATTGGAAAGTCGTCCATACATCTCTTTGACATTTTCTTCCTTCGCCATTGTGAAGTTCTCGTATTCGCTGCTTAGCATGGCAAGGCGAGATTCTTTGACTTGAGGATGTTCCTTCGTGAGTCACTTCTAGTGTGTGCCGTATTCCTGCGCAGTTAGACAATGTGAGACACGATTATATTCAAATTGATCCAATGAATAGATAATAGAATTCATAGCTTTAGCATTAGCATTTCGTAATTTATTTTCTAGTTCTGTCCATTGATCCTTTGGTTTATCTATTTCTTGATTATCCACAGTTATAGTTGGTACTCTATAATCTGTTTCAACAATATTCCAAGCGTCAATGGTTTTAAGAAAAATTTCCATTCTATTTTTCCAGTAGGCGCATTCACCATTGAACATTGGTAGTCTAACTATGGACTGACCCTCAGCAAAAGCATTATTAAAGGAAGCTACTTTAAAAATTCAAATTTTTAAAACAAAAATTGGTTTTTGAAAAATGAATTTTTAAAAACAAAAGTTGGCTTCTATTCCTAGCTTCGATACCACTTGAAGGATCGATTTTACCCTAGAGGGGGGTGAATAGGGTGATACAGATAATTATAAAAATTGTTGCGGAAGCTTATAAAATTATTTCAGCACAGATATATCGAAATTATAGCAGCACAAATAATAGCAGAATAATAAATACAAAAATAGAACGACACAGAATTTACCCAGCTTCGGCAAAACCCTGCCTACGTGCTGTCCCCAAGGTTTCTACTAGAAATTAAGTAGTCACACGCTTACACGTAAACTCGCGACACCCGCTACTTACTAACCTAACTCTACGCTCAAAACCCTGCCACAACTCAGCCATTGAGTTGCAAATTCTCAAACTACGCCACGTAGTTGAAAAGTATGTGATCGTGCACGTGCTAGTATAGTACACACGGATCGTGTAATATGGACTTATGATATAAATGCGGAAATAGATGATAATAGCATAGTAAATAAAAATAGAAAAATCACACCAGAGATTTTTATACTGGTTCGGAGCACCGTCCTACGTCCAGTCCCAGACTTCTATCTGGATTTTCACTATTAACTACCTCGCTTTACCCGGAGGAACAGGTTTACGACACCCGAGCAAACGAACGGGATTTCACGCCTCTAATACACTGAGGACTTCAACACTTGCCTCTTACAACACAGAGGACTTCAACAAAAGAACAAATACAATTGTTGTTGACAACTTGTGCTCTTGAAAACACGGATTTGTCACTAGTAGTACACCCTTCCTATAATCTTATCCTCAAAGTATGTGAATGATGTTTTTGTGAAGATTAAGGAAAGTATATTACTTATTGAATCAAAAGATATGAAATAATTTCAATGATTCAATAAGCAATTGAAAATAATTGGGAGGTTTTTAGAATGCAGAAATATGTAGAAAGTAAGATCAGAGATTAGAGTAAAAAGCATATAAAATCATGTTTTTTTAATCAATGATTTAGATGAGTTTATATAGAGAAGAATGGTTGTAACTCTTTGTGAACAGTTGCCATTAAGAGATATGATCTTTGATGAAAGGTAAGAGATGCAACCTTTGGAGAAAGAAGTGTCTTTTGGAAAAATTGCTTTCTATTTAAAAACGGTCGACAGGTCAAAAAATGACCAGTAGACAGGAATTCAAATATATAGTCGTTATGTGCATGTGTGCACGTTCAGTGTGCAAATTATACAGGAACGGTCGACCACCTATTTTATGACCGGTCGACCGGTCCCTGTAAAGTTGCACACTAAATGTGCAACTGCAATTTAGTCGTATATATATTGATTTCCTTGAAATGCATGATTATTTGAGGATAGATTTTAACAAGTTTATCACTATTACAATATCAAATAATCAACCTATAATCTAGAGTACCATATGTAGCTCTTTATAGCCATAATGACCTTGTTTTGTCGATCGTCTTTATTTCTTTGTCAGAAATCAAAACCTTCATAGAACTTGTGACTCAACATTCTCCCCCTTTTTGATTGATGACAATATATATCTGAAAATCTAAATCTCCCCCTGAGTATTTGATCTCCCTCTTTGAATTTATATATATATGTATGTTCCTGCAATCAATTGTTAGCCCTTTCTCCCCCTTTGTCATCGACAAAAAGGAGTAACAGATACTGGAATAATATAGGAGTGTAATCACCATAATGTGCATAGCAAAATAAAACTTAACACATCCAAAACATACCAGAGTATAATACTGACCATAATGTCAAATGAAAAAAATAAAAATAACGACACTATTTAGTACAAGTGTCAATTGATGTATTTAAAGTACTTAACCATAATAGACAATAGAATCTAAGACGAGGCAGATCCTATCTCCTCTTCATCATCATCATCATCATCGTCGTCGTCATCTTCTTCTTCTTCATCATTGTTCCCTCTAGATGATTCGCCATGTCCATGTCCACTCATACCAGTAGACTCCTCGGATGATGTCCAGTTGAAAACAGGAGGAGCAGGACGTTTTCCTGGGTCTTGTTCTTGAACAGAGGTGGATGTGGTACATGATATAGCATCCCATAGCATACCAAAGAATGACTTGACCTTATTGAAGCGTTTATCAATTTTAGAGTCCATGCGCTTGAGACGTGATTCAAGCAAAAATTGGTTACGCGCAATAGTTTCAAGTGATTCTTTTGTGGATGATTTTGAATTTAACAGTTTCACTTCATCGGAACGAGGTCGAGAGGAAGTTGCTTTTTGTTTTCTTAGACCTCTTTGTTGCCATTCTTCAAAAGGCATAATCTCAAGATAAGGTGGAGGGAGCTTCATGCGTTTGATGGTTATGGAATCAATACATTTTGGTTTCGAGGTGGCAGAGTCAGGAGGCTTTACCCCACAAGCTAACAAAAGACGCATGATATATTCATTGTAGAAGAAATGAGGTCGTGTAGAGTTATTTACCTTGAGAATTTCGTCAAAAAGCATATGAACCCAATTGATTTGGATTTCCCCATAAATAGCATAGAGAGCCTTGAAGTTTTCTTTATATACAGCATCATAATTTCCAAGTCTAGGAAACAGAGAATGCATCAAGACGCGATGAAGTAGTCTGGCGGTGGGTCGAAGTCCAATAGACTTTGTGCCATCACTATTGCCCTCTATGAACTGATGACTGATGCTATCGCGAGTGAAGACTTCACAGAAAGTAGATGAAAACTCATCGCCTCGATTTGGTATACCAAGTATAGAGGCAATCCTATCACGAGTAATAAAAATTTGTTTGCCACAGACGACAGACAAATGACTCCATTCGGATTATCAGGTTGATATTCGTCGAGGTTCATGTTGGCATAGAACAATTTTATCATCAAATGATTTATATCCACATTGTTTTCTGAAAAATCTATCAATGGAGAAATGTTGGAGTTATTGGCTAACCTACGAATTCCATAAGACGTGAAATCATCAAACTTGATGAAAGAGCCCGGATGAAACTTGTAGTTAGTCATTTGATTCCATCTTGTTATGGCTACCGGACTTTCATGCCATTTCTTAGCGGAGAAATTAAGAGATGAAGGTCCGGAGGATGATGCTTTCTTGGGTTTCTTTTGCGGAGGAGCCATTGTTAGAAGATTTGGAGATTTGGAAATTGAAATTGAGAAACTAGGGTTTTTGGAGTTTGGGGAAAAATAAATGGTTGAGTAAAATGAGAAGAAGGATAGAAAGAAAATGACGCATAGGATATATAAAAAACTGGAAATACGTCAACCGGTCGACCTATAGATTATGGCCGGTCGACCGTTTTCAACCAGAGAGCAAACGGTCGACCGGTTTGAATATGGGGGGTCGACCGGTTTGACAGCATGCCAAATAATACCCTTTTTTGCAAATTTTTGAATATATCGTGCTATATTTTCACTCTTATTGTAGAATACAAGTATTATTACATGAGTGATGGAAAGAAAAAAATACAATGAGTATATATAGATCTAATGAGAAGTGGAAGGTTCGTGACTAGAATTATCTTTGTTTTCTTTAATACGTTTTGCCCATGGACTCCAGTTTTTATGAGCTCCTTCATTCATCTCATAATTCCGATCCCAAGAGTTAGGACTTTTCGATGTTGATGGCCTAGACGGCATTGGTTCATGCACGTCATGCTTGCTGGAACTACAGAAGAATGATGCCACCTTTTCTAAAACAGATAATTGTGCCGATGTCCATTGTTGCTCGTGATAAAGTTGGCTTTGCCCATAATGGAGCTGTCTCTGAAGATCTATCTGATGTTTCTGATAGTGATGAATCTCGTCGATCTGTGCTTTGGTACGAGGAGAACAAAACAACGTCTTTTTAACTCGTTTTGAGTTTGGTGTATTACCAGAAATACAAGAGCATTGATGATGATAACTTGTTTTTTGTTTTGGTGTTTTGGGAGAATAATATTCCTCCGACTCAGAACTCGTAATGGAAATGTGTGATTCTTGAGCACATTTATCACAAATGTGAGCCATAGAGAATTTTGTATAGAATCTTATGGTCGGATAAAAAAAGATGAATAAAATAAGAAATTTGGACAAGCTTATATACAAGTTTCTTATGTATAAACCTATGGATGTAAGTGAACAGAAAATTTTGACCATGAAAACAAGCAGAGGCTTATTTTAACTCTAAAAATAGCTCTCTGAAGTTATAAAATAGGAAAGGAAAAGACGATCATTAAAAGAAAGGATGATCGTTAGTATTTATTAGTTGAGATCATTTCTTGAGATTAAACCAAGCTCCCTTCGTAAGCTAATAAAGCTAGATTCGAGCAGAGGTTTAGTAAAGATGTCTGCTAATTGATTGTCAGTTTGGACATATTCAAGACATATATTTCCTTTTTCAATATTATCTCGAAGGAAATGATGACGGATATCAATAAGTTTGGTTCTAGAATGATTCACCGGATTCTTAGAGAGATTTATAGCACTTGTGTTATCACAGTATATAATTGAATTTGATAAATGAATATCAAAATCTTGAAGAGTTTGTTGCATGTATAGCACTTGAGTACAAGCGAGAGCCGCTGATATATATTCGGCTTCACATGTTGATAGTGAAACACAATTCTGTTTCTTACTAAACCAAGAGACAAGTGATTTTCCAATAAAATGGCACGTACCACTTGTACTTTTTCTATCCGTTCGTGATCCGCCAAAATCAGCATCACTATATGATACTAATTCAAATGGACATTCCTTTGGATAAAAAAGACCGAAATCTTTGGTATTATTAAGATAACGAATTATACGTTTCACTGCTCGTAGATGTGATTCTTTTGGATCTGCTTGAAAGCGTGCACATAGACAAACACTCATCATTATATCTGGACGACTAGCTGTAAGATAAAGAAGAGAACCAATCATGCTTCGATATAATTTCTGGTCAATACTCTTACCATTTTCATCTTTTTCAAGATGTGTAGTTGTACTTATAGGAGTTGGTTTACCAGATGTATTTTCTAATCCGAAGCGTTTGATAGATTTCTGCAATATTTTTCTTGATTGATAAAGATACCATTCGGAAGTTGCTTGATTTGAAGTCCAAGAAAATATGATAGTTCTCCCATATGAGACATTTCGAACTCTTTGGTCATAATACTTGCAAATTCTTTGCAGAGTTTATCGTTTGTTGAACCAAAGGTGATGTCGTCTACATATATCTGGATAACTAGAATATCCTTTTGAGAATGTTTAATAAACAAAGTTTGATCGACTTTGCCTATTTGAAATCCTGAGTTAATAAGATAGCTACGTAATCGTTCATACCAAGCACGAGGTGCCTGTTTTAAACCATACAGAGCTTTCTTAAGTTTGAACACATGGTCAGGATATTTTTCATGTAGGAACAAAGGAGGTTGTTCGACATAGACATTCTCTTTGATAAATCCATTGAGAAAAGCACTTTTGACATCCATCTGATAAAGTTTGAAATTATGGTGACAAGCAAAAGATAATAGAATTCTAATAGCTTCTAGTCGAGCAACTGGTGCAAAAGTTTCTTCATAATCGATACCTTCTTGCTGATTATATCCTTGTGCTACTAATCTTGCTTTGTTTTTGGTGATATTTCCTTGTTCGTCGGCCTTATTTTTATAAACCCATTTAGTACCAATAACTGACTGATCAGTTGGCCTTGGAACAAATTCCCAAACGTCATTGCGCTTGAACTGATTTAGTTCTTCCTGCATGGCAATGATCCAGTAATCGTCTGTAGCAGCTTCTTTTGGATTCTTAGGTTCGATATTTGATAGAAACGCAACATGACCTATTTGATGTAATTGATTCCTAGTTCTTACTTGTGAGTTAACCTCGCCAATTATATTTTGAACTGGATGGTGTCTCAATAATCTTGGAGGGGAACGTATCTCACAAACTGGTTGTTGTTGGGAAATATTGTCAATAAGATTTTCAGAGTCAGAGTCATAATTTATGGTGAGAGGAGTGTCAGTAAATATAGTTTCGACATTATCTGGTTTTGACTGAGAAGGTTTAAAGAATTCATCGAAAGAAACATGAAGAGATTCTTTAATAGTTTTGGTTCGTTTATTGAAAATACTATACGCTTTGCTTCTTTCCGAATAACCGACAAATATACCTTCATCAGCTTTCGGATCGAACTTTCCGAGATGGTCTTTTGTATTTAAAATAAAACATTTTGAACCAAATACTTTGAAGTAAGATATATTTGGCTTCCTTTCGTTAAATAATTCATAAGACGTGTTTTTGGTAAGTGGTCGAATAGACACACGATTTAAAACATAACACGCAGTAGCGACGGCTTCTGCCCAGAAATGTTTTGGTAAAGTGGATCCATTTAATAACGTTCTTGCACATTCTTGTAATGTTCGATTTTTCCGTTCTACAACTCCGTTTTGTTGTGAAGTTCTAGGAAACGAAAAATTATGGTTAATACCTTTTTTTGTACAAAAATGTTCAAATTCGTTATTTTCAAATTCACCACCATGATCACTTCTAATGTTTTTAACTTTTAGCCCTTTTGATTTTTGAATTCTTTTGACGAAAGATTTGAAATGGTCAAAAGTGTCACTCTTGTTTTTCAGAAAAATAGTCCATGTATAACGAGAATAGTCATCAACAATTACAAATACATATCGATTATGGTTTATTGACTGAACTTGTGTTGGTCCGAATAAATCCATATGTAGTAGTTCAAGTGGCTGTAATGTTGATATGACCCTTTTTGACTTGAATGACGATTTTGCCAATTTTCCTAACTGATAGGCATCACAAAAACTATCGTTTTTATAACTAATTTTGGGTAGACCTCTAATTAGATTGTTTTTGGCCAGCTTGTCAATAGTTCTGAAGTTTATATGACAGAAGCATTTGTGCCATAGCCATGGATCATTATCATTAGCCACAAGACACATATCTGAATTATGATTAATATTCATATTCAGAATATATATATTTCTGTCTCTATAACCTTCGAAAACTAAATTGTGGTCTCTATCTAAGATACTACATTTATTATTCGAAAAAGAGATTATAAAACCTTTGTCACATAACTGACTAATACTAAGTAAATTGTGTTTTAAATTTTTAACTAGCATGACATTTGTAATAAGAGGTAAGTTAGATGTACCGCAATTGCTCACATCGCCTTTGCCGATGATATAGCCTTTTGAATTGTCTCCAAAAGTGACGGAGCCACCATCTGAGTATGTAATATTTGTTAATAAGCTCTTGTCTCCCGTCATGTGCTTCGAGCAACCACTTTCCAATATCCACTTTCCTCTTTTCTTAAGTGGGACCTGCAAAAATAGGATTAAGTCCATGGTACCCACTTTTTATAGGGTCCTAAGAGTTAGGTCTTAGGAGTCCAAACCCATATGGGTCCGGTATCCCCTTTATATATATAATTATTATTAAGATGCACAATATTCATGAATTGCTGAATGTATTTGTTCCTAATCAAATTGTTATTTGTTTTAGGAACCCATATTTTGATAGTCTTTGTATTTTTCTTTTGAAATTTCACAACTGGCTTTGGTTTGGAATATAATAAACTAAGATTTTTCTTAACTTCAATCTTTTGTACCTTCTTCTTTCTTTTATTACCCTTGATCTCTTGTTTCTTATATCGCAGACCTTGTTTATTTGATGCAGATTGTGAGTTTTCAATGATTTTTATCAAATTTTCTCGACCTTTGTTAAAGTTAGAAACATTTTGAGTAATGTCATCAAACTTTGTTTGTAAACTAGCTTTTTCTAGGTCTAGAATTTTGACTTTTGCCTTAAGCTCATGATTTTCAGTAGTGAGAGCATTATTTTTCTCTTTTTGAGCTTCTATTTCTTGACTCAAAAGAGATAGTTGAGAGTCAACATTAGATGATGATTCTTGAATTTTTTCAAGTTCCTCTTCTAATATTTTCTTCTCATTTTTTAACATATCTCGTTCAAACTCTACTCTACTTAAATCTGCTTTGACTACTTTTAATTGACGTTTTATGTCTTTATATTTGACTATCAATTCAGCATTAATATCAAGTAATTCATCAAATGTAGGAATTTGTACCTCATCTTCTGTTGCCATAAAACAAACATTAGCTTGTTCATTCTCCGAATCACTTTCACTTTCTGATGAAGATGACTCTGAATCATCCCATGTTACTGAGAAGGCTCGTTTCTTTTATTTGTCCTTCTTATATTTGAATTTGTCATTTTCTGACTTCTTCTTTTGTTTTGGACAATCCTTCTGCATGTGTCCCTTTTTGTGGCAGTTAAAACATTCTATAGCAGATGAAGATGGTTTATTTGATCCAGGTTTCCTTTTATTGTAACGACTGGCTTTTCGATATTTTAGGAATTTTTTGAATCCTTTCGCAATAAATGCCAAATCTTCGTCTTCAGAATCTGATTCATTTTCATCTTTCTCAACATGAAATGCTACATTTTTCTTTTCTTCTTTCTGTTCTTTTCTAGCCTGCAAATTTGCTTCATAGGACATTAATTTCCTATCAATTCATCTGGCTTCATGACGGAAAGGTCATTAGCTTCTTCAATTGCTAATACTTTTCCTTCCCATTCACTAGTCAGAGAATGTAGGACTGTTGAAACAACATCAAAATCAGAATATTTTTGTCCTAAGCCAATAAGTGCATGGTGGATAGTTTGAAATTGTGAATACATATCATTGATTGTCTCATTTGGTTTCATTTTGAAATTTTGAAATTGACTTTTCAGGATGGCTATTTTGGCTTGTCTAACCTTGTTAGTACCTTCATGAGTGGTTTTTAGCGTTTGCCAAATTTGATATGCAGTAGTGCAGATACTAACACGGTTATATTCATTTTGGTCTAATGCACAGAACAACATATTTATTGCTCTTGCATTTACGGCTGCTGCCGTTTTCTCAGCCGCAGTCCATTCTGAATAATCAGTTGTTGGATTCACTATTTCTCTTTGAGTGGCATTCCAAGCATCATAGCTATTTGATTGCATAAAGAATGACATACGTGTTGCCCAATAACTATAGTTAAGACCATTGAAAAATGGAGGTCTTTGTGTCGATTGACCTTCCATGTATGTGGTGTTCTGAGTGCTAGTACTTGCGTTATTTGCCATATTACAAGAATATATCAAATAACTGTGTTACGGTTATGTGCTAACCTTGCTCTGATACCAAATGAAAAGTGTGTGATCGTGCACGTGCTAGTATAGTACACACGGATCGTGTAATATGGACTTATGATATAAATGCGGAAATAGATGATAATAGCATAGTAAATAAAAATAGAAAAATCACACCAGAGATTTTTATACTGGTTCGGAGCACCGTCCTACGTCCAGTCCCAGACTTCTATCTGGATTTTCACTATTAACTACCTCGCTTTACCCGGAGGAACAGGTTTACAACACCCGAGCAAACGAACGGGATTTCATGCCTTTAATACACTGAGGACTTCAACACTTGCCTCTTACAACACAGAGGACTTCAACAAAAGAACAAATACAATTGTTGTTGACAACTTGTGCTCTGGAAAACACGGATTTGTCACTAGTAGTACACCCTTCCTATAATCTTATCCTCAAAGTATGTGAATGATGTTTTTGTGAAGATTAAGGAAAGTATATTACTTATTGAATCAAAAGATATGAAATAGTTTCAATGATTCAATAAGCAATTGAAAATAATTGGGAGGTTTTTAGAATGCAGGAGTATGTAGAAAGTAAGATCAGAGATTAGAGTAAAAAGCATATACAATCATGTTTTTTTAATCAATGATTTAGATGAGTTTATATAGAGAAGAATGGTTGTAACTCTTTGTGAGCAGTTGCCATTAAGAGATATGATCTTTGATGAAAGGTAAGAGATGCAACCTTTGGAGAAAGAAGTGTCATTTGGAAAAATTGCTTTCTGTTTAAAAACGGTCGACAGGTCAAAAATGACCAGTAGACAGGAATTCAAATATATAGTCGTTATGTGCATGTGTGCACGTTCAGTGTGCAAATTATACAGGAACGGTCGACCACCTATTTTATGACCGGTCGACCGGTCCCTGTAAAGTTGCACACTAAATGTGCAACTGCAATTTAGTCGTATATATATTGATTTCCTTGAAATGCATGATTATTTGAGGATAGATTTTAACAAGTTTATCACTATTACAATATCAAATAATCAACCTATAATCTAGAGTACCATATGTAGCTCTTTATAGCCATAATGACCTTGTTTTGTCGATCGCCTTTATTTCTTTGTCAGAAATCAAAACCTTCATAGAACTTGTGACTCAACAGTAGTTTGTCCCCCAGTCACACGACTAGTAATTACGTTTAAAAGAGAAATACAAATTTTAAAAACAATTTAAAAATAAAAGAACTAACACAAAGCCCTTAAAAATGAAAGCCCCAAAATATAACAAGGTCGGCCCTAAATTAAATAAGTAAACCCCTTTTTCTTTTCTTATGTATTCGGCCCTTGTGAAAAATGGTGGCTTTCTTTTTGCTCATTCTCGTTCGTTCCAATTTAGGGCTTCGTGATTATTTTCGAAGCCGCCGACTTTATAGATCAATTAAGTGGATATTTGCATGAGGATTTTTTGATCGATCATTTCTTTGTTGCTCAATTTTAGCTGCTTCGATGATCGAGTTCGATTCGACAATTTGGTACGTGATTTGTTACTTTTGTTTTACTGTTTTTACTTGCTTGAACTCGATTGCCTTGTAGCCGATGATGATTGGGTCTTTATATAGGGTTTGAAACCCTTGATTTTTGTTCGTATGTACTCATTGAATTCGTCTGATAATTTTTTGGCTTGCCGTTCGATTCAACTTGAATGTTGATGATTTTCACTGATTTGTTCAAATTTGTATAATTTCTGGTAGCTTGATTCACACGGCTTCGATTCTGACTCGTTTGATTTCTTGATCATCACGACATTGATTCTGGTTTGACAATGTTGATTTATCTCGGCCAGTGATTTGAATTTGTTTCTTATGACATGTTCAACACTGTTACATTGATTTAAACGGCTTGAAGTTGCGATTTCTTGGCTTTGGTTTTTTTTTGGTACTTTGACTTCGGTCACTTAGAACTGTAGTTTGAAATCTTCTCTGTCTTTGTTCGAACTAGCCGTGTCACTTGCTTATGGTTCAGTCTTGATTTCTTTGTATCGCTGGTATCACTCTTCGAGACAGTTTGCATTTCAATTGCATTGCTGGTCTTTTACTTGTGACCATCTGGAGCTTGCTGTCTATATTCATTTGAACTTAGTTGATGTTTTGGTTTTGTAATCTCTAGTTCGTTGTTGTAGTTGATACCAGTTGCCTCTGGTTTGAGTTTTTCTTGTATAACTTGAACTTGATCTCGAGTTGGTGCCATTTACTTCTGCAGTGCTTCATTGATACATATATATGTCTTGTTGAAATGTTGTATTTGTATTTGATGTGTGCACCACTTGTGGTCTTCGTTTTCACACTGCTGTCACTTGTAGTTGCCGTAGTGTTGCAGTCTTTGTAAAAAAACATTCGAGGCGGTTTGCATATTTGTTTCATGACACTCTTCTTGGTGTTGCTTGATGCTTTGTACTTGTAGTCCTGTTCAAGTTCTTCATTTGACTAGTGTCGGGTTCTATTGGTGGCTTCACTTTAGTATTGTTGCATTGTCCACTTCGACTTTGAACTATTTGCATTAATTTTGGTTGCTGTGTTGATCTTGCTTGCTACCTGGTCGACACTTGCAGTTCACTAGTCTTGGCCTTGGTTCCTATGCATCACTGCATGTTGCATGTTGTATTTTTGGTGCTTGGTTTTGTGATATGAAATGCTGGTGCATATACTTCATTTGTTGCAGAGCTGTTCATTATATTGTATCTATTTTTGCTGGTTTGAGTTTTTGCTGCCTTTATGTACATGCTCAGTCTCGTTGACATCGTCTGATATGCATTTGGTTGATGGTCTGAATGGACCGTCTAACCTTTCACTTGAGACTGTATGTAGCTTGCATGGCCTTTGTTGTATACTTGCTATGCATTGAGATTGCTCCCGGCCATTTTATTGCATTTGGATTTGTTTTTTGAATTACACATGAGTTGAATCTAGCTTGTAGCTCAGATTTGACCTTGTGCTGAATATTATGACATTATTTTTATTGCACTTGAGTTGAACCCGGCGTTTTGGGTTTGACCTGTGCTCGCCTGTCCCTGTAATTCTATCAAGTGTACATATCGGTGTGCACGACCTTATGGCATATATAGTGATACACTGTGTATGTCACAAGCTGTTCGTGTATGATGAATACAAAATTAAATGATGATGAACAATCCAAATAACTGAGGCGAATATTATTTTCAACATCCACAATTTATTTTATACTGTAAATATATTTTATTTTCAATTTTACTGCATCAATGTATATTTTTGCAGATTACTTAGATGCTGGATTCACATTGGAATGAAGCTGAAGATCAGTACGAGTTAAGTGAATGAGTGATACGTAGTGAGGTGTAATGTAAATGTGAATTGTAATTTAATCAAATTTGTATTGTAATTGAAATTGTATAGTGAGAGTTTGAAATTTGTACTATTCAAAAATTGTAATAAATATTTGTTTGAATAAAATTTCTATTTGAATTCAAATTCTGTGTTATTTATTTTCTTCAGCAAATATTTATTTAATTTATGAGAAATAATATTGTACATTAACAAATACATTTAAATGAATATATATATATGTCTATTATCATCAAACAAAAATCATATAATCGCATATTCAACAGTTGATTGAAAGATTTTTCATTTCAGACATGTTACTTTTGATGAGTCTGCTATGTTCGATCCGAAGGAAAAGCTACCTACCACATCAGAAGATTCTAATAGGCCTAAGGAGATAGAAGAAGTTCCTGTGTTCCAGTTAAAGAGTAAGGTTGTTGTTGATGCTGTCGAGGAAAATTTAGCTGATGAAACATCACAGGATAGTCCATAAGTACCTTCTAGTAATGTTGATGATGTGCATGAATCTAAAGAAAGTTCATTTCAAGGTGGAGCTGAAATGAATTTAGGTGAAGCAATACCTGCCCGAGTCAATCGTAGGACTATTAGGCCGTCCGAAAGGTATGGTGATTGGCAATTTGCGAACCTTAGCCTTGTTGATCAGTTTGACTATGCCCTACATGTGGTTCTTGAGGAGCCACTTGAGCTTGGTGAAGCTTTGAATCATGTGAAAGCTCGAAGTGAATGTGCGCTATGGAAGAGGAGTTAGAGTCGTTAAAGAAGAACAAGACTTGGGATTTGGTACCACCTCCTCAAGGAAGCTTAGCCATAGGTTGCAAATAGGTATTTAAGGTGAAGGATGATGGGAGATTCAAGGCTAGACTAGTTACTAAAGGGTTTTCATAAAGAAAGGGATTAGAGTATGATGAGATATTCTTTCCAGTAGTGAGGCATATGCCCATCCGCATTTTTCTTGCTTTCGTCACAGCTCGTGACTTGGAGCTGGAGCAACTGGTCGTGAAAACCACTTTCTTGCACAGAGACTTGGATGAGACCACCTACATGAAGCAGCCGGAAGGATTTGTTATAGATGGGAAAGAAAATTGGATTTGCAAATTGAAGAAGTCATTGTATGGACTTAAGTAGTCGCCTAGACAATGATATAAGAGGTTTAACTCGTTTATGCTTTCACTGGGTTTTGATCATAGGATCAAAGACGCTTGTGTGTACTTCAAGCATTTAAAGAATGGTAGATGGGTGTACGTACTCTTGTACATGGATGATATGTTGATTACTTCCCAGGATAAGTCTGAAATCAATAGTTTAAAGCGATAGCTAAAAGTGGAATTCGTAATGAAGGACCTTGGAGAAGCAAAGAAAATTTTGGGTATGGAAATCCAAAGGGATAGAAAGCTAGGACGTTTGAGCCTCACTCAAAAGAAATACATTCGAAAGGTGCTTGCTCGATTTAGCATGGAAGGGGCAAAGGCAATAAGCACACCCATGCCTTTAAACATACAGCTTTCTAGTAAAGGATTTTCGATCTTGGAAAAGGATAAGGCTTATACGATGAAGTCCCCATATGCAAGTGCAGTTGGCAGGTTGATGTATGCTATGGTCTACACTAGGTCTGACATTGCACAACATGTTGGATTGGCGATTAGATTTATGGCGAATCTAGGAAATACGCATTAGGAAGCATTAAGGTATATCTTCAGATATCTTAGAGGAACTCCAAACCATGGACTTGTCTCTGGTGGAAGAGGAAGAGATTTCAGCTTGATTGTATTTTGTGATTCGAACTATGCCGGTGATAGAGATCAAAGGAAGTCAAACTTCGGATATGTGTTCATCATTGGTGGGACAACGATCAGTTAGGGAGCGAGCTTGCAGACAATTGTGGCTTTGTCTACTACAGAGGCAGAGCTCATAGCTGCGGTTGAAGCAGCTAAGGAAGCGCTTTATTTGAGGCGACTATTGTGTGATTTGGGCTTCATATATGAAGGCGTGGATGTGTACTATGAAAATCAAAGTGCTATCCATTTAGTTGAAAATCTTGCATTCATATCAAGGACGAAGCATATTGAGGCGAGAGAGTCATTCCTTGTCTCTATGAGTGAAGAGAAGCTAGTTCATCTTCCGAAAGTTCACACAAAGGAGAATGCAACAGACATGTCTACCAAGTCATTGCCTATTGCTAATTTGTGCATTGCTCGAACTTGGTTCGCTTAATGAAGTGCTAGGTGCCACGGGGTGGCATAGGGAGGAGAGTTGAGATGCTTTATGGAGACATTTGTTTTCATGGTGAAAATTGATAGGTTCCACGAACACTTTGACATGGAGATGTTTGTTTTCATGGTGAAAATTGGTAGGTTCTACGAACACTTTGACATGGAGATGTTTGTTTTCATGGTGGAGTTCATTAACAGAGTGTAATGGGTGATGGCATTGTCGAAGCTCATTGGGTAAGTATCCATTGCTTGGAGCATGAAGGTGTAGACAGAGTTGGAAGGCTTGTATGGAATTCAGTATCAAGGTGGAAATTATTAGAAATTGGTACCTGAATTCGGGAAGAAGTCATTGGAGAAGTGTCGATGAGGAAGCACCAAAGCCCTAACCCTATGTCAAAGTCACGACTTACAGGAAAAGGATGTTGGTGGTTCGGTGATTAAGGAAGGCCAAACCAAAAGTTTGGTCTGGTGGAGGTGAGTGACTTTGGTGAAGAAGTTCGCTTGATGATAAGGAAGCCGGATGAGAAATATCGTTTAGTGATTTGTAACTCGGCGTTGAGGCTATGAAGGCCCAACGAGTAATCTCATTCGGTGAGGTTGGAGCAGCTGATCTCATTCGAGGAAGAAAAAAGTTGTCTTGTCCAGTGGAGTTCGTTCAGTGGAAGAGCAGTTTTGCTCAGTAGAAAAGCTTTGTTCGGTATTGTGAAAAGTGAAGATGAAGACCGAACCAAATTTTTCGTTCGGTGATTTGGTGATGCCGAACGAAAAATGTCGTTCGGTATTTGGACATGCCATCCATAATTTTGGTTCGGGAAACTAATGCCGAATGAGCTGTGTTGTGAGCTAAGCCGGTCCATATCTGAAGTACTATCTGTCGAACCAATTTTTCGAACCAGATGGATGCTGAACCAGATGCACGAGCTGCTATATAACAACTACCCCTCCTCACTTCTTTAGTTTATAAATAGTGGAGCTTATGGACAACAATGGCAGCCATCCTAGAGAGCTGAAAATCTGCAGAATTTTGTCTGTATTATAAATTCTTCTTATGTATAGCCTCCAAAAGTGAATTAATCTTGTAACCCTAATCTTTTAATGATTAATAAATCTCTTCTCCCTAAGTGGACGTACATTGCCTTGCGGTAGTGGAACCACTATAAATACTGGTGTTATTTATTTTTCTACATTGCATTGAACAGTGACTGTCTGTTTTGATGTTTATCTCTATTTGTATTGTCTCACTACAATCATGATCCAGTTGTTTTCCACTGCGTTGGTTTTTTTATTCCCTTAGACTGATCATCAGAACGGATTTTCCTCAACAATCTCTACCATGTCAAGAATTATACTAATGTTGTCTTGGAGGCATTTGAACAAGTTGATGATTGAAATAAGTTATGTTCTTTCTTGATGTGTAATCTTATTTATGCCTTATACTTAACTATCCGCTTTGCCAGTTGATTTAGACATATGCTTTTGTTTCATGGCCGCTGTTTAGTTTAAAGTTCAAGTTCTTAGTATTTCGCATTCAGAGGTAATTTTTACTGTCTTTTTATTGAGACAAAGTTACCCCATCACAGTGACATTCTTTGAATGATTTGATGGTTTTTATAGGGATGGAAATCAGTCATAGTTAACTGTATTTACTTTCAAGTTTCAAGCTTCATTATCCTTTTTAGTATTCAGTTGGATATCTTGTTATATGTAAGCTCTACACTTCTTGAAGATTATATATATATATATATATATATATATCGTCTATGTAATCTTTATTTTTATTTTTTATTTCTTTTTTATAAATAATTACTATATACACATATATATATGTCTATCGAGATGGAATGCAACCTTTTATTAAAACTTCTTTACTTCTCTCCATATGCTTAAGCTAATTTCATTTGCCCATGCTTATACCTCTAATCATTTATTTGCCTCTTTACAGAATTCCATCATAGTAGATCACAAAGTTAATATTCATCCTCTAGAGTATGGTTATATGCCCATAATTATTTGCACTTCGGAAAATAGGCAAGCCAAGGTTTGTATTTCTTTTATAGTTTTTGCCTACATGTACACATTATCGCTTGCTAATTAGAAATGAATAACGATTCTTATTAAAGTTACATAAAACAAGTAAAATTTGATGAACTGTGCTTGATTTTTAGTAATTGTAATATTGTATTGAAAAAAGTTTGAATCTATACACTACATAATCTATATCTGCACATCTTATGAACTCGAAATGATAGGAACATTGATGATTTTACCGTGAAACAAAGAGTTGGGATGCTTTAATGAGTTTTCTGATCAAAATTAGGAATCTGCAGCAACATTATGTTATCTTTGGTGATTTAACCTCTTAATGAATGATGATGAATAAAGAATAAATCATTTAAAATGGTGATTACCATAAATTGCTAAAATTAGCTTGCCAACATTCATATCAAAGTTGGATAGCTTGTAGCGTGATATTGACGTAAAATTATATACATATACTAATCTTATTGTATATTGAAATAAAATTATATGCATGTTGAAATAAATTATATACATATACATATACATATACATATCAAAGTTGGGTAGCTTGCCAAGTAATCTCTTGCAAATCCATGAAACAACTCTCATTTTTTTTGAAATTACTGAAACAATCAATCTACTAGTTAAGGGAGAATTTGCAAATTAATAAAACCAGATGGATGAATTTCCCATCTTCAAAGGAAAATCTAATTCTCCTTTTGGAGCTTCTACTCTCATATAAAGTTATTGCTTCGAAAATTCCACAATATTTTGATCATTCCAACAAAATATTTTCTTTGTGCATCGATTAAAAAAATAATTTTTTTTGGAGAGAGGCCATTTCACCAATCGAGTCATAGGAATCTACTATATTCATACCTAATAATTTTCTACAAAGTATTGATGAAACACTATTCAATAGAGTTTATCTACTAAGTCGTACGAGATCAGTATCATGGTTAACTGTAATCAACTGAAAGTCAAAATCTCTGGGCAGAGTGATACGGTTAAAAATAAATGCTATCATTGAACCAACTACTTTTTTACAGACTAATCGTTACTACCGATATTGATCCTGAAGACATAAGGGCATGTGGACAACAAGAGTGCCGAGATCAAAGAATCTTGCAGGCAAAGGAGATCATCAATGCAATATGTAATATTGAATGCCACCATCATTTATGACATCAATGTCGCACACTGCCAACTTTCTTCAACAAGGATCATTAGATGATGTCACATCCATGAAAAAGAGGTTAACGAAAAGCAGAGCATCTCGCATCAGTAAATAATAACGAAAGTATGGAAATGGCATTTCCTTAAAGCCAATGTCGAAGGCCCACAATGACCCTTTGTATCACCAGTGCCGCTCTCCACCAATAAAGCCAAATGAATGATGTTGTATCTCGTATGTCACCAGTGGACACCATTGAATGAAGCCAATATTGTATTGCACCAAGGCAGGAATTGATGTCATGCACCACTGGTATCATATATCACCCAGGCAGTGAAATCGAATGATATCAAACCGTAAGTCATCAGTGTTATAACGGCATGATGTATCATCATGTCGCACCTCATTGATGCCACATTCTATCAATGTTTCACTTCACCCATGAAGATAGAATGGATTTGCATCTAGTTGATATCACCTCAGGCTGATGCCACGTCTCTTCAATGCCACCTTCTTCTGATGTTACACTTCAATTAATGTCGTTCCCCTCTGATGCCATCTCATCGCCAATGCCATCTCTTAATAATGCCGACACTTAGTAATGTTGCCCTTCAGGCAATGTCGTATCTCATCATTGCCGCCTATTATCAATACCGCCTATTATCAACGTTCGCACCTTAATGATGCCATAGCTCACCAATATATGAAGGGATGCCATAGATTATCAAAACAAAGCATAAAGCTGGACACCATAGAGATGAACCTTGATGCCGAAGATCATCTGAATGAAATATAGTGCCACGCCCTGTCAAAATGGTTAATTCCAAAGGCCAAGCATGCTGCATGGACACGTGGAAATCATGCCGCACCTCTCAACCCCTATAAATACGAACCTAGGGGTACAAAGAAAAGGGCGAATCACTCTTTTCTGACTTCTTACATTTTAAACTTTATAAACCTAAATCAATTTAGGGATTTTGGTGCCAATTGTACTTTTGGACCAATCATACATAAGTCTTTGTATGTTCAACCATTGCATAGCATATGAATAAAGGTATTATGATTGATGGTCTGTTTTGAGTTTCAAAGTACTTTGATTTTTAATCATAACTTGCTTCGAATTCTTAAACATTCATAGTCTTGATTTCTATTTGCATGAGATTGTTCTGCATTGATCGATGGCTTCAACATGAGTTTGAGCATAGCTTCGACATAAACAATTTATGACTTCATTATAGACTTAAATGTACTAGACCTATTTACCTCAGTCCCTTCTCAACCAAGTGTCACTTTTTCCAACATTCGTTGAGGTCTACAAGAGTTAATCAAGCCTTCTCTCAACCAAATTCCATTTTTTTAAGGGTGTTAGCAAAGAACTTCGTTAACATTTTGACGCTGGAAGGAGGGCTCGTACCTCTGACTCCACTTAACCCATAAGTGGAACTACCTTAACCAGCATATATAGGGTTTAAAGGATTTATACCTACCAAACATATCCTACTACAAATCCTAACCAAGCTCATTTGGACAATGGCTGTTTCTAAACAAGGATCCTCCAAACCTCGAATGTTCAGGCCAACCAACCAAATTACGAGTGATCCTCGGCTTCATAAAGAAACAAGAATTAAGATTCGTAGCATTATAAATAATGAAGGATAAGAGGAGACAAGTGGCTCCTTGTAATACAAAAAATGGAATCAGAATCCATTCCATATAAAGCCGACACCAATCTTTTGCCCCACGAGGGAAATAGAAAAGAGATAGCACCTTCATAAAAATGAGAAAGGAAATCCAACTCAAAGCTAAGGTAAATGTCTTGAAAAGGAAATATAAAGAGATTCGATCGTTTTACTAGAAAGTGGAAGAGTATGCTTGATCAATCTTACAAGACAGATGAAGAATAAAACTCACTAAAATGAAAATTGGCTATTGAAGATGAGGAGCCTGTTACAAGCAACAAAAGGTTAAAACGCCAATTAAGAGGATCTTCTCTAAAATATCATGGCTTTTATAGAACTACTCTCTTACCACTTCTTATGAAAATATCTACCTCTTAACCAAAGGCAAGCTCAACTATTGGTCTTCACAGAAGAAGCAACCAAAGAATAGGAGAAATCTTGGAGGATTATATTGTCATTATCATCGTTCTAATAGGCACGACATGAATCAATGTCGAAGTTTGGAAGGAATGATAAATAATCTCCTAAGATAAGGAAAGCTTGAAGAGTTTGTAAAGTGACATTGAAATTGACAATAAAGAAAATTTTCTCAAGTATATCTACTAGATCAATCATAAAAAAGAGTAAGACCCCTAAAACAAAGAAATAAGCCTTTGGTACCAGGCCAAAGCACCAAACCAGCCTTCAGCACCACCTATAAGGCCTGACTGAAGCTCTCCTGAAGGGAGGATGAAGTAAGTCTTTGACTCCTGGCGAAATCACCGAACTAGCCTTCAGCACCGCCTATAAGGTCTGACTGAAGCACCTCCTAGTGGGAGGTCGGGTAAGACTTTGATTCTGCTTAAGATAGTAACCCAAACGCATCGGAGAAAATACCTAAATCATCACATAAGATGGTGACAAAGCAATTCTAACTCTGTCCAAAAGAATGATTGAGGCTATCCTTTAGAGGAAGATCAATCAAATTCAAATCTAACTCAATCCAAAAGAGAAAATGAGGCTATTACTACAATAACATTCACCGAAGGAGATCAAAGTGGCATGACCTCGCAAGTCACTGATGTGGTCGAGGAGATTGCCAGTACCATAAATCTTTTCAAAGGAGTTCGACGTGCTATGACTCTGAATTAACATTGTCGAAGGCATATAACTGGTGAAGCATCTATATACCAATATCGAAGAGGCCAAGAACAAACTACGTCATCAGTTGCTGGAGAGTGTCAAAGTGGTCACAGCATGCTTCATTGAAGCCAGGCCATGCCCATATCGCACTGCACCAGCTCTTTAACGGTGTTGATACACAACAACACCAAAGATTACCTTGCGAAGACTTTAAAGATGCTCAAAGCCATGCCTCACTTCATTGATAATCACTCCACAATTTATCAACGTACAAGCAACATCGTCTTTGAGAAGCTCTTCGAAAGTATTTCATATGGAAGACGTTAAGGGAGTATAAGGATATAATGTTCTCCGTCGAACACTACACTTTCATGAACCAAACATCAAAGACATTACACAAGTCTATATCAGCGATGTCGAACGTCATTAATATCCATGAAGGCCATCGAAGTCAACCTCGCTAAAAGTATATTAGCAAAGATGCCAACACAACCAACACTGTCGAACTCATGCATATTGAAGTTAAACTTGTCGGAGACCTAACAACAAGGAAGTTAATGCTCCACATTGATGAAGTGGACCCTGCCGAAGACAATAGAGGTGGAGTGGTGACTATCTACCTCTATATATATGACCCTAGGGGTACCGTTTTGGGAATGAATCTTTTCTCTCATTTCTTACATGTAAACTCTTAATCAATTTTGAGATTTTAGAGCATATTGTAATTCAAGAATATTGTACACATAAGATCTTGAATATTAAACAATGATGTAGCGTAACATATGTGTAATTAAGTTGAACTTGTGAATTGAATATACTTATGACCTCGCACATTGCATATTTTAATTGTTGTGATTTCGTGATTAGCATAGCATAATTGACTTCAACCTAGTGACTTCGAACATAATCAAGTCTTGCATATACTACTTCGAACTGCCCATATGACTTCAACTATGACCATAACATCAAGAGATACTATGAAGGTTCTTATTGACTTAATGACTTCGTCAAACCTTGACAAGGATTCTTTTGAGCAACCCAATTTCCAAGCACTTTCGAGATAGCAAATTTATTTTCTAACATTTTGGCGCTAGAAGGAGGGCTCGAACCTCTGATTTCGTCGAAAGCCTAAGTGGAACCACTTCAACCTGCATTGAACTGCCCTAGTTTGCATATTAGGGTATAAGAACATTCCTATCCAGGCATATACTAATCAAAAAATAACCAACCTTAATCCTTAACACCATGCTTGTAACGACCTACAAATTCGTACCCCTTGAGTCGACACTATTCTACATCAATCAACTCGAGTTGAACAGAAATACGCACCATTAGGGTTAAAGAAAAAGAGGTAGAAGAAGAAAATAGAAAACAACATCAGAATCTAACTATCGCAACGGAATAAAATATAATAGATATTCAATATTCTTTACACACAATCAAATACTATGTCTGTTTATACATACATCATCAGAGTACATCATCAGAGTTCAACAACATCAATAACATACAACTAGATACACAGCGGAATAATAATAGCAAGTACGGAAGTACGCATCGCCATTCAGCTCGTCTCCTAAGCTCTACAGCATCATGTCCTGTATCCTATAATATTCGGTCTGACCCGAGCATTATAGTTAAATAACACCCGAGTCAGTCTGGAATACCAGAGTGAAAAAACCACACTCAAATTGATTATTAAAGTTCCAAAATCCTTTTGTAAACAAAAGCATCTCGTAAGACCACGCCACAAATAAACATGTCGGGTTTTTACCTTATGATAGCTAAAAAAAATCTTATAAAATCCTCTGATATTATAATATGGTCTATATACAAATACTCATTAAAATAGCCGAAATTGTTACATTATTAAATTCCAGCTACTAGCCACAGAGTGGGTAATACAAACAAAACTTGTAAAAGGCGCGTAGGGAGAATGGATTTCCAACTAATGATTAGGCACTGGGGTTCCACCTGTCACAGTACGTGGCCTAGATCACCGTACCGAGGATCACTCTTGACCCCCTACAACACAAGATCCGGACTATCCCTAACTGGATAATCCCGAGTAAGATCACCCCGCGGTTGGGATCAGCAACCGCACCACTAAGCCGAAATAAAAAGGGACATCTAGACGGCGATGACCTTACCCGGAAATGGGTGCTGCCCAACAAGCCTTGCTGCATAACCCTTGATTTTCAGTCATTCCCGGTTGGTGAGGATTGAGGCTAAGCGTTACCTTTTAGAACGTTTCACTTAGAATGCTCATCGTCCACCTGACGATGTACTGAAAGCATTCATCCATACAAGTCCGTCGCGGGTTCGAATGGAACCGAAGGCACTACTCCTACTACATTCATTTTGGAAATATCCTCTGGATTAGTAGCGACTAGCCCTTGCACTACACTGCTCCCTCTTCGAAACCAAACTCGTTTCCCCATGAAACGTACAAACCGGATCGAAGTGGTTTTCGAGAAATAAATCCCGATCCCGATCTCTTCGAAACGATCAGCGCATTTGGCAAATATTGATAGTCGTTGATTTAACTATCAATTAATATTCACAATATCCATCAGCATAAATAATTTCTCCAAATTATTTATTTATCTCAAAATATCTTCACAAGATATACTTCTATTTTCAACCCTTTGAGAACAGTTTCAAACTACCTTCCTTTTTCAGGATAAATTTTCCAAATATTTTCTATTTCCACTTGAATCACCAAGCACAAAACTTAGATTTTTAAAATAATTTAAAAACGCTTTATTGTAAAATATGCTTTAACATTTCAATTTAGAAAAACTACTTTAATACATTATTAAAAATAATACTTTAGAAATATTTAAAATCAGGTTCCTTTATAAAATATAAAACTAAATTTTCTCCTTTAAACAAATACTAAGTCAACTTTAAATAATTACTACGATAATAGATTTGAAAAATACCTACTTCAGAATTTAAACTTTTCAAAACAATGAATTTTCTAAAAAAAAACTTTTTAAAACAAAATTAAAATTTTTATCTTATATTTAAAATTTTACTTTGAAAACGTACTTGGCTATCCAGGGAAATATACTTCTCTTCGCATCCTTTAAAAATAAATCTCTGTTTATTTTTAAACAAATTTTCTCATTTCCTCTAATAAATTCCCATCTTGAACTTATTCTTCCCAAATATCCACTGATATATTTTACTTTACTTTTATAAACCCAGTTTATAAATTTCCAAAGTCTCGTTTCTCTTTCAAAATCTCGGTTTTATGCAATTAAATCAAATCTCCAAATTGATTTCTAATTTATTTTACTTGGAAATAAATTCCTTCTTCATCTATTTCAATAAATTTAAACTTGGATTTTAAAATAAATTCTTTATTCCTTTAAATAATATCACTTAAGGTTTAAAATTCATTATTTCTCTTTTTATTCAAAATCCCCTTTCCGTACTCGAAATTTATTTATTAGAATTTTAAAATCACTTTTACTCATTTTCAATTCATTCTTAAATTCATTCAAATTTTCTATAAGTATTCGCTTACAAATTTACTTCTTTTATTTTCTTTCCAAAATCCAATTTATATATTTTAGGTAAATCATTATATCCAAATATATCCAATCAAACTATGCCATTCAATATTCCAATATATTTCATCATAGAATAACAAATAATCACAACAGAGAATATTAAATAATTTAAATAAATGTTGAGGAATCCAGTTGGATCCCTCCAACCTGTTTTCCCTACATCCACAGATGTTAGCACAACATAAATACCCATTCCACTTCGAGGTGGAATATCGCGCTATACGGGATTAATATAAATCATCCGCTATTATGCGGCGCATAGGGTCTCATCCGCTATATAATATGGGAAATCAAAAATTCCAAGATATACTATATACTACTGTATATAAATATAACACACCAAATCCAGTCAATCAATTATTTAAATTTAACCGTTTAAATTAAAATTAAAATTCAGCCGAGTGAGATTAACTCACCTTTAATTTTGTTGATGCAATCCACACTAAACTGGCTTGTTTCCATGATTTAAAACCTGGTGTAAACATTATACAATTTATTAATATTTTGAATTAATCGAACAATTAATTTCCAATTTAATTAACCCATGATTTATTTAAAACTAATAGTTTGGTTAATAAAATATTTTTAGCAACAAAATAAATTTAATAGGTTTATTAAACAATTCAACTCCAAAAATACATTTTCCATTTAATAAATTTAATCTAAATTTTCTCTAATAAATTACTTAGTGACTAGAATAGTTAACAACTAATCACTAAACCTATTTTTAAGAAATGCCACTATTTACTAAATCACTTATTTAATTTAGTTTAAATAAATTATTTATTACCTTCCAGGCAGAAACCAAAACCCACACTGCTGCACTCGCCAAGAAGTTCACGAGCTAAATCGTTCGCAATCGCCAACCTCCTTTAGAGCATCGCAAGTTCGAGTCGCGATGTCGTCTCGCCTCCCTGTAACTCGCAAGCAACACAGACCAGATCCCCAAAACTTCACATGCCCTACCTCCAATTCAACAATCCCTAAAGCCCCAAATCATCGTCGCTGACAACCTAAGAACCAACGAGCAGACGCGCTCTTCCCTGTCGTCTCAAAACTGAGCCCTAGGCCATCGGTCGAACTCGCGGCAACCAGGCGAGCCGCTCCTACCAAGCAATCGTGACATCGCCTCTGCTCTCCTCCCAGCATCGCGAATGATTCGAACGAACTCGATTTGGAATCGAGTAGAACTCTGATTCGAATTTGATTTCGAATATATATATATATATATATATTTGTTAACTCCGCCTCGGTTTTGACTCAGTGACTTGAAACAATACTGACCTAAGACTCAAAGAGGTGCCGACCAAAGGCCTAAGGGGAATGCCGACCTAACACTTCAACAAGTATGCCGACCTAACACTTCAACAAGTATGCCGACCTAGTACTTTAAAAAGGCTACTGACTCAACATAGATACCGACCTAACAGTCTAGGGAGATTGTCGACTTAACTGGGTGCCGACCCAATGCTCTAACATGTGTACCAACCTAAGACTTAAAGAACGCCGACCCAAGATAGCTACCGACCTAAGTCGCGGCCGACCTATGACCAATGTTAAGTCGGTCACGACCTAAGCAAAGGAAGGTAAATTCAATGCAGCTACTTGGCACAATGGCCTCTTAACTCGTACACGATCCAGGACTTACCAGTTGGACCGTGACTTGCGACTTACCAAGTTAACTCGTCCACGACCTAAAGCCACTGAATATAAGCCCGATGCCATATTACTGAGAAGAGGTGGTGTTGACTCGGAGGCGACCTAGGACTTGTGCAAGGGAACCTTTGTGAAACCATGGAGGGGCCAGATGAGTCGGCCACGACTTACCTTAGGCCGGCCATAAATTACCTTAGACCGGTCACGGCTTACGACCTAAGGAGGGAGATTTTCCTATAAATACCAACCTACCTCAAACATGAAAGGGACTTTTGACCGATCTCTTGGAGCGCCAATACTCTGCTGAATTCTCGACTCACTCAACACTTCAAGTATGAAAGACATCTCAACTAACTTCGAGAGGAAATCTAACACAATCTACATGGATTTAAAGAATTCTTCTACATCAAAGTTCTAGTTGTTTGTCTCATCGGAATTGTAATTGAAGATTGTTGTAAAAGTTGTAATCAATTTAGTAATAAAGAGAGTTAAAGTGGACATAGGCTTACCCTAAGCCGAACCACTATAAAAACTGTTGTTTCTTCTGCTTTTTCTGTGATTTCTCTACTTGTTTGTAGTTCCCGTGTACACGGGTGGTGCTTTCACTCAACTTCAATCTACACCGGGGTGTTAGCGTCTGATTTTTACGTTAACATTTTTGGTGCTTTCACTGAGAACCCAACTCAGGAAACTTCCACTATTGCTCCGCGAAGGATTGTTGAAAGGATTTCTTTTAAAACCAGAAGTTTATTGGAAATAATGGCTCCTGGGAGAAAACGAAGTTCTGTAAGATCCAACAATGTTCAAGAGAATACTGCTACCTCTCCTCCTTCAAGCCAAGCAGCTCCAACTGTTGGAGTTACATGAGCAGAATTGGACGCCGTAGTTTTGGGATTGAATCAGCAATTGAATGCTCAGAATGCGCAGTTGGAAGCCCAGAATGCCCAGAATGCCCTGATCTTGAGTAAGTTGAATGATCTACTAGGGGCAAATCGTCAACCGGTTAATAATGATGGGAACCCTACCGCGGGAGTTCAGGATGTTGAAGGGAACATTTCTCAAAGAGCCGCAGACCCTATAGAACGGACTCCTCCTCAAGCTGGAGGATCAGGACCGCAGCCGACCCTCCGTGAACGATTGTTAAGGCAGAATTCAGAGAGAGTGGCTGATGTGTGCCCTCCAGAGCCTCTAAATGATGAAGAGTATTTTTCGGGTATGGTTCGTCAAATCATGAAAGAAAGTATGCGAAGAGATGAAGACGAGAAAGAGTGGGGTTTTGCTCCAAGTAAGACTCCATTTACTGAAAAGATCTTGAAGGCAGAGTTCCCAAGGAAATTCGTTCCCCCTACTATTCCAGCTTACAAGGGGATGAGTGATACAAACGAGTTTCTGTATAAGTACGAATGGCATATGACTGGTGCCAGGGCGTCAGATGAAATTAAATGTCGATATTTCCCGGTATATCTCGAAGGTGTGGCTCTACTGTGGTTTACAAAGCTGCCAGTCAGGTCCATTGATCAATTCTCCGATTTGACCAGGAAGTTCAAGGAGCAATTTCGATTGTATGCTTCTAAAGCAAAGGATATAATGTCGCTATCAAGTCTAGAGCAAAATCCAGGAGAATCCATCAGGTCATTTTTGAATCGTTTTAACAAAGCATTGGCCGAGGTAGATAATGCTGAGCCACGCATGGTCCTAACATACTTGATGAGGGCGATTGACAAATCAAGCGAATTTGGAAAGTGGTTGAAAATGAAGGAGCCAAACTCACTTGACAAATTCTATAAGAAAGCGGATGAATTCATGCGCTTGGAGAGCCTCCAAACACCGGCTAAGGTGGTATCAGCGGGAGCCGGGAACAATGGTGCTGCTTCGAACAAGAAAGAACCTAACACTCAGAAAAGGGGAAATGATGGTGGAAAGAAACAGGGAGACGCTAAGAAAGGCCGTTCTTTCAACTTCACACCCTTGACCGATACCCCCGAAAACATCTTCTTTGCAACCAAAGATGATGTCAATTATCCGACACCGCCTAAAATGAGAGTTGCAATTAAGATGGAAAAAAGTGGAAGGTTCTGCCGGTTCCACAACCAGCCCGGCCATGACACCAACGAATGCCGTCAGTTGAAAGAGGTAACTGAATAACTTTTGAAAGAGAACAAGCTCCAGCAGTATGTGAAAAGGAACAGAAATGCCCCAGCTTCGTCAACTCAAGGACAACAAGTTCCTGCTCACCGTCCTGCCTCAAGTGAGAAGCCCGTAGAGCATGAATCAGAAAGACCTGTTATCAATATAATAACTGGAGGACCTCACCCAGCAGGCAAAAGCTGGAGCGAGATGGAAAGGTACGCACGAGCCTTGAGGCATGTACCAGCTGAAGAGAATGTTTTTGTTTTAGAGAATGATGCGCCTTTAAAGCAACAAAAGACTTCCACAGATGATATTGTGTTCAGTGCCAGGGATTCTTTGGGTATCGAGGCTCCGACCATAGATCCTTTGGTCATATCCGCTGGTATTGGGCCGGCAACTGTGAGAAGAGTTCTAGTTGATTGTGGAGCTTCATGCAACATCCTCTTCAAGAAGACCTTCGGTCAAATGAAAATTCCAATGGCTGACGTTCAAGCTTCATCACTTAAGATTGCTGGGTTTGCTGGAGAGCCCAAACAGCCGATTGGGACCATCGATTTGTTTGTAGAACTTGGAAAGGGACTGAGGAAGGTGGCTCGAAAGCAAACCTTTATAATTGTTCAGGAATTCTCTGCCTACAATGCTTTTTAGGCCGACCGACTCTTGCAGCGTTCAAGGCTGTTCTTTCCCCATGGTGTTTGACTCTAAAATTCCCCACAGATAATGGAGTTGGTGTGTTTAAGGGAGACCAAGATGCGAGGCGAGAATGTTACTTTGCTGAGTTGCGAGAATCGAGGAAAAGAGAAATGGGAAAAGGTGCGGCGGCTCCGGTCCGCATCAAAGAACCAACCTTGTAGCAATTACAGGGTGGACCCTGCACTGGCGAATGTAGTGGTGTATGAAGAGAGATGGATCCAAGGAAAGCCAGTGCAGGGGAGAATAGGGTAGTACCGGTAGAGGTAACAGTGCCGGTGCCCGTTGACCCAAAGGACCCAAACAAAGTGCTTAATGTGGGTTCACAACTCAACACAGCAGTTCAGAACGTTCTGATTTCATTTTTGAAGGCTAATTTGGATGTATTCGCTTGGACTCATGCTGACATGCGCGGAATATCCCCAGAGATTGCAGTGCACACTCTGAACATTGATCCAAAGTTTACACCTGTGAAACAGAAAAGAAGAACCCAGGTTCCTGAGAGGACAGCAGCGTTAAAAGAAGAAGTGGATCGGCTCATGGAGAACGGTTTCATCAGAGAATCTACTTATCCAAATTGGGTATCAAATCCAGTGCTGGTGAAAAAGGCTAATGGAAAGTGGAGAGTATGCATTTATTTTTCAGATCTGAACAAAGCCTGCCCCAAAGATTGTTTCCCGCTGCCCAGGATTGATCAGTTGGTGGATGGAACGGCAGGACACGAATTGTTATCTTTTATGGATGCATACTCCGGATATAACCAGATTATGATGCATGAGCCAGATCAAGAGGATACTAGTTTCATCACAGATGTTGGACTCTACTACTACAAGGTCATGCCTATCGGACTCAAGAATGCAGGGGCGACTTACCAAAGGCTTGTTAATGCCATGTTTAAACCACAGATTGGCAAGACAATGGAAGTTTATGTTGTTGATATGCTAGTAAAGTCTAAGAAAGCAGTGGACCATATGGATCACTTGACAGAGATGTTTGCAGTACTCCGCAAGTACAGAATGAAGCTTAATCGCCCGAAATGTTCATTTGGATTGGAGTCCGGAAAGTTTTTGGGTTTCATTGTGAGTGCTAGGGGCATTGAAGCCAATCCAGCTCAGATCACTGCCCTGAGAGAGGTTAAGGCTCCTAGAACGAAGAAGGAATTGCAAAGTCTCAATGGAAAGGTTGCTGCTTTGAGTCGGTTCATTTCCAAAGCTACTGACAAATGCATTCCATTCTTCGATGCTCTGAAGAAAGGAAGGAAAAACTTTGAGTGGACTCCTGAATGTCAAAAAGCATTTGATGAGTTGGTTCATCATATGGAAGTGCCTCCGATACTTTCAAAGCCTGACAGTGGTGAAGATCTCTTCGTATATTTGGCAATTTTGTCTCATGCTCTCAGTGCAGTGTTGGTACGGGAAGACGCAAGGATTCAACGCCTAGTCTATTATATCAGCAAAAGATTCACTGGGGCAGAGATGAACTATTCATGATTAGAAAAACTCGCCTATTGTCTGTTGATCGCATCAAGAAAATTGAGGCCGTATTTCCAAGCTCATCCCATCAAAGTCCTCACTGATCAACCTCTAAAGCAAGTCCTATTCCGTCCTGAGACTTCAGGCCGTCTTTTGAAATGGAATATTGAACTCAGCCAATATGACATCACTTACCATCCCCGAAAAGCAATTAATGGACAAGCTTTGGCAGATTTCATCGCAGAATGTACGGATAAGGGTGATAGTGAGGAAGAAGTCACTGATAGCGTCCTAATACAATGGAAATTGTATGTTGATGGCGCAAGGAATGATTACTGTTCCGGAGCAGGGGTTGTCCTTGAAACCCCAGAGGGGCGATTGCTATGTTATGCGCTGAGACTAGAATTCCCTTCGACGAACAATGAAGCTGAATATGAAGCTCTCATCGCTGGTCTAAGGATCGCTAAAGAACTAAACATCAAGGCATTGCAGATCTTCAGTGATTCTCAACTTATTGTTTGCCAAGTAAAGAAGGAATTTCAAGCTAAAGGAGGGAATCTACCCGCCTATTTATCAAAAGCCTGGGAGCTCCTTCAAGATTTCGACCGTTACTCAATAAACCATATACCCCGCGAAGAGAATATGAAAGCAGATTCTCTTGCAAAGTATTCGAGTACTGGTGAAGCTCAACTACTGGGATTAGTTCCCGTCGAAGTCTTGTCAGCTCCAAGCACAGATGAAATGGATGTTGATTGGAATATGAGTGTATCCCAAGAACGAGAATCATGGATGACTCCGATACTTGAATATTTACTCAATGGTTCTTTGCCAGAAAGTTCAAAAGAACGACAGAAGCTCATGAGGAAAGCCTCCAGATATATAGTTCAAGATGGTCGTTTGTACAGACGAGGATTTTCAATGCCATTACTCCGATGTGTGACAAAGGAAGAAGCTAAGACAATTCTAACTGAAGTACACGGAGGGGAATGTGGGGATCATACAGGTGGTCAAACCTTAGCAAAGAAAATCCTCCGTTATGGATACTTTTGGCCGAAAATTAATCAGGATGCTGCTGACTATTCCCGAAAGTGTGATAAATGCCAGAGATTCGCTAAAATTCCTAGAGCGCCTTCCACTGAGCTAACACAAATGGTCAGTCCATGGCCGTTTGCTATCTAGGGAATAGATCTCATTGGGCCTTTGCCGACTGCCAAATCAGGGATTAAATATGCTATCGTTGCTGTTGATTACTTCACTAAATGGGCTGAAGCCGAACCATTGGCTACTATTACCTCTAGGAAAATGATAAGTTTTGTGACTAAAAATATCATTTGCAGGTATGGGGTGCCTCAGAAGATAATCACAGACAATGGTACTCAGTTTGAAAGTGAGAAATTTCAAGATTTCTGCAAACGATTCAAGATCCGAAAAAGCTTCTCAGCAGTGGCTCATCCGCAGGCAAACGGGAAAGTGGAAGCGGTAAACAAAATCATCAAATCGACCATCAAAAAGCGGCTGGAAAAAGCAAAAGGTGGTTGGGTCGATAAGTTACCACTTGCACTATGGGCATACAGAACCACCCACAAAACTGCGACTGGGCACACTCCATTTTCATTGGCATACGGGTCAGAGGCGGTGATTCCAGTGGAAACTGAAGTCCCCTCACACAGCAGGATCCATTTTGATCAAAATGAGAATGAAAAATTGCAATTGGAAGCACTTGACCTCCTCGATGAAAGAAGAGAAGAGGCAAGGCTCAGAATTGCAGCTCACCAGCAAAGAATAGCCAGGCACTTCAATTCCAAAGTTCGTCAACGCAGCTTTGAAGTTGGGACTTAGTCCTAAAGAGGATCATGACAGCCATAGGTGTGTTTGGACCAAACTGGGAAGGGCCGTATGTTATTGGCGCAAAACTTCTTGATGGCACATTCAAACTCACAACTGTCGAAGGAGAACCAATCCCAAGAGCTTGGAACAACAATCATTTGCGTCCCTATTTTACTTGAAAGCATTGCTGAAATGTTGTAAAAAGAACTACGAATATATGATTCTTGTATTGAAAGCAATTGTAAAGCAAGTGAATAATGAAAAGCTATAAAGTGGATGTAGGCCCAGCTTTTGGCCGAACCACTATAAATCTTGTGTTCTCTACTATTACAAATTGCTTTGTTTTATTTCGACATATAAAATACATTAACTGTGTTACTAAAATGTCGATTTAATAATGCAGGCCACAAAGACAAAGCTTACCCATCGCAAGACCAAGCGATCTCCGACATCACTCAGCAAGCAAACATCAAACCATTCAAAATTTCCATACTCAAATCCTACAAAAGAAGTGCGTCGAACAAAAGTTAGCAATGTGGATGGAAGTGGACCATTTCTAACTAACTGCAAATGTTTGAACAATCAAACAACCAGTTAAATAGCCTGTGTCTACCACCACCAACTCGCTTAACTATGAAGTATGTTTCTTTGGATAAGGGAAATTATTGGCAACTAAAAAGTGATGACACTTGCAAAAGACAACGGGGATCGCCAACATGAATAGATGGCAAAGAGACATGGGCGAGTAAGCGTCAATCAGCAAAAGACCTCTTCGGAGGCACAAGCCCACTTCGGAGGCACAACTCTTCGGAGGATAAAGACCTCGAGCGGGCCTAGCTAGAAAAAGAGAGATCTTTCTCGACACAAAGTTGCGGAATGATCGGTCGATACACTCCCGTGAATCCGTCCAACCGAGAGAAAGAAACTCCAAACTTCTAGGCAAAAGCCCTACTCAGAGGCACACGTTTCACTGAGATTGAAATAAAACTTTCAAGTGTTGAAACGTGAAAAGCCCTCTTCGGAGGCCCATTTCACCACAGTTGAAATGCTAAAAGACCTCGAGCGGGCCAAACCAGAAAAAGAGAGATCTTTCTCGTTACAAAGTTGCGGACTGATCGGTCGATACACTCCCGTGAATCCGTCCAACCGAGAGAAAGAAACTCCAAACTCCCAGGCAGTAAACCTACTCAGAGGCACACATTTCACCGTGATCGGTCGATACACTCCCGTGAGATGAAATGTGAAAAGCCCTCTTCGGAGGCCCGCTTCCCAGCGAACAGGGAAAAATAAAAGCCTCTCCCAAGGGGCAGAAACAAAAAAGACCTCATCCCAGAGGCACAACCAAACAAAAAGACCTCTTCTCAGAGGCAGAAACAAAAAAGACCTCTTCCCAGAGGCAGAAATAAAAAGACCTCCTCCCAGAGGCACAATCGAATAGAAAGACCTCTTCGGAGGCACACGTTTCACCGAGATTGAAATAAAACTTCCAAGTGTTGAAACGTGGAAAGCCCTCCTCGGAGGCACAACTCTTCGGAGGCACACGTTTCATCGAGATTGAAATAAAACTTCCAAGTGTTGAAACGCGAAACAGCCCTCCTCAGAGGTACAACTTTCCAAAGAAGCATTTCGTCAAAAATGCAAAGCGAAGATCAAAGCCCTCCACCAAGGCGCAATATAAAAGAAAAAAGAAGGAAGCCCTCTTCAAAGGCACACTTTAGCTTTCAAAGGAAGATTTGTTCTTCTATTCTTGGAAATATTCTTCCTCAAAAAGAAGTTAAAGTGTCCTTCAAAGGCCCGCTTTACCACATAGAAGAATTCACTTGGTAAAAATGTGTGAAGGCACAAAAGAAAAAGTGATATCTTCGAAGGATGAAGCGTAAAAACTCATATGGAGGGAGTTGTACTCTATTTTTAACGAAATAATATTCCTCCAAGTATGGAATAATTATTCTCCAGAAAATAAGAGTACAAGTCCCCTCAAAGTATAAAATATTGCAACGAGCTTATGGTACAGGGGCAACGTGGTATAATTACATTCGTAAAAATAACGCTCAAACAACATACCACAAGCTCACTGCAATATCATATAAAGAGCTTGTACAAAAATGAATAGTAAATGCATTCTCAAATACAGACAGAAGTTTGTACAAACAAAAAGAATCATTTTATTCAATACTGTCAAAATTTTGTGTAGGTACAGGTTTCAAAATAAAAAAGAAAAGGAAAAGCGGAGGCCGGTGCCCGCACAATCTCCGGCTAAGAGAAAAAAATAAAGATAAATCGAAGCGGGACCCCTTACTTCTTCTTGCCACCACCCTTAGAGCCTTCACCCGACCTAATAGGCAGCTTTTCAGGACGGCTTGGGAGAGTCGGGGATGAAGGAGAAAGGGTCACTGCCGGATCAACTTTCGTTTCCTCTTCAGAAACAAGAATATTTTTCCTTCTCTTCTTGGAAGTGGCACGATTCCTCCTTCTCCTTGAAGGAGACTCACTTCCCGGAGTAACAAGACCAGATAATTTTATGTTATCAGAAGTGATTCGCTCCGGAGACTCATTGCCTTCTCCAAGCCCTTCTCCCCCATGTTCTTGAGAAGCGATAGGATCATCTAAGCCATGAAGAGCTTCTATTTGCTCCTCTTGCGATCCGGGTTGAGAGGCAGATGGAGGAGTGACCTGGAGAACCGAAGGAGGAATAATTGGAGGAGGGGAAGTTTGAACAATACTCGATGCTTTCTCTATAGAAGAAAAGAAGTTAAAGTAGTAAAGAGAGGAGATAAAGGCTCATTGAGGTTCAGGAAATAGTCGAGAAGCTCATCGAACTCATAAGAGGCAAATGAGCAGTCTACTTGGGCAAGATTAACAGTAGAGTTACCTGGAAAAGTCGGCTTCCTGATATCAACCTCATAAGCCTGTGCTTCGGCGCTCTCTTCGCCTTCATCTCCAACCTGTGTACTTGTAATCTCAGTTGTAACTTTGACCAGGGATGGAGAATGAGAACTGGAGCCGACGATGTCGATTTCGGCAGAAGGAGAAGGCTGGACTGGAATAGTCGAAGTAGTTTTTCCTAAACGTTCCCCTTCGGTCATCTCGGCTCTTAATTTTGCAAGTTGTTCTTTTCCCTTGGCGAGAGCAGCGCGAGTGTCGTCATCCAAATAATGCCCTCAAGAGCTGATTCGGCATAGCCAGCACCTTTACCGCCAAGCATGTCAAGTGCGGCCTCCCACACTTCAGCCAGAGTAATTTCATACTTGGGGCCTAAAAAGGCGAGACTACCGCGCCCCAAGACGTTGTGCAGGTAGAAGTCAAATAGTATCGAGCTGATGTTGGTCTTCGTTTCCTCATGAGATTCTTCAGCTGCAATTTTACCGGCAACGGCCTCATCACGCTCTCTTTCAGCTTTGGAGAGTTGAAGCTTTAGCATTTGAATTTCCGCCTCTTGAGAGTTGACTTTCTCCCGTAACTCTGTTGCCTCAGCATGATACCTTCCCGCTGTTTTCTGCTCAGCTTCAAGTTGAGCCTCGGCATGTCGCTGAGCGGCGTGAGCATCGCGAACTTGCTTTTGAAGTACTTCTTCTTTTTGAGTATATGTGGTAGAAGAAGTAGCAAGCTCTTGTTTAAGTTCCTCAACTTTCGCTTCAAGCTCTTCATTGTAAGTAGTAATGCTCCTCATTTCGGTATCATGCTGCTCAAGAACCTTCTGCCATTCGGCCTTATCATTCTCCATAGTAAGCATGGCCTCTATATTCGCATGGTTGACCCTTTGAAGCTCGTCAACAAGCTTTTGCCAGTTCGACATCCTTTCAATATCAAGCCTGACGGCATCGAGATTTCGCAGCATGGCAGGCTTGTCAATAGGGACCAAGTCAAGGTCGAACCGCACTCCCTTAAGGCACCTGTGCGGGAACCGGCTTTGCAGAGTAGCCGGGCCTGATCCAACCTGGAATTTAGGCCTGCTGATTATTGTCTGAATGTCTGTCTTCCCGAGAGCAGGGGAGCCAGAAGGAATGTCAAGTGAGACGGGGGCGGTGACCTTTTCAGGAGTTGTAGAAGCATGCTTTTCACCATGCCGGACATGCTTGCTTGGGTCCTCACTATGTGGCTTTTTCCCCGATCATCATGCGACTTTCTCTTGTGAGAATCGTCACCTCTCTGGAAAGAATCGTGGCGCTCCTCCTTTTCTTTCCTCTCATAACGCTCTTCTTGAGCCCTCCTCTCCTGAGCCTTTCGAGCGGCTCTCTCCTCATCGGTTTCTCTGTAAACGGGAAGGTAGAGCCTATAATCATATTGATACGCCTCCCATAGCGCTGAAAGTCATCATAGTAAGAGCCGCTGCGTCCCATCGGAGAATCTGAAATAAAAAAAGAAGAAAGAGACAAATCTTAAAGGTCTTCAAAGAAAAGAAGTGTAACTGTAGAATCTTCAAAGTACAAAGAATTAGGTGCATGAAAGTGCCAAGAGATTCTAAGTGTGTGTAATGTGCAAACTACGCGCATCAAACTACGAACCACTCTTCGATTGCGGAATAGTTGTGGGAGTAGTAGTTAACGTCAACTCTTGGGTTGACGGAGCTTGTTGCAAAGAAGAAGTCGCTTCCACTACTGAAGAAGAAACCCTGGCAGTGACAAGATCGTCTTAAAGATCTCCTGTGAGGTGGCAAAGAGGTCGCTCAACCCTTCGAAAGTGTCGTCCCCGCTCTGCCTAACAGGGCTTGTTTTCCTGGCTTCTTCGCCAGACTTCTGTGAACGTTGGGGAGATCCCTGAGGCTCTTCTTCCTCAATAACTGGGGCAAGTGTGAGTTTGCCAGATTACCCCGCAGCATCGACAGTAGTAGAGCATTTCATTAGAGAAGCTTCAGAAGCGGGATCTTTTGGTACGGTTGCGTCAGAAGAAACCGGGGCATCTGATGCTCTAGCCGGGGAGTCTGGGATCTCATGAGGATCTGTAGAGCGAGAGATGTGTAAAAGCCCGTACTGATGTAAAAGTTCAACCCTCAACAAAATTTTTATACTTCTCTCTTCCGCGGCCACGGCACTCAGTCTTTCAAAAACTTGCTTATGGATTGGGTCTCTAGAAGGGAGAGGAAGTGCTGAAAAGAGCAAAGAATGAGATTAGCAATTGATGATTCGGATCTCGGAAAAGTTTGGAAATGGAGAAAATAGAAACATATAATCTTACTTCCTACTCTCCAGATGGCATAAAACTCTGGGGGGCAGCGAGCGAAGAAAAACTGGTTCAAAAATCTATGAACACTTTCTGTAAGATCAGAAATAAGCTTGCGATTTCTAGCACTTCTCACGATAATGAGGGAAGGATGGTCTTTACTCTTTGCAAACGAGCATAAGTAACGAATTTCTTCAAAACTCGGCAAGCGATCAAGAGTTCTCCTAAACAAAACACACAACCCCATCAAAATGGCGTAGCCATTAGGATGAAGTTGGAATGGAGAGATTGTCAACCGAAGGAGAAGGGTTCGGAGGAAGTCGTTGAAAGGAGGAATCGCCCCGCTTAAGCACATTTGACGATTGACTGCAACAAAACCATGAGGAGGACTGTCGGCAGTATCATTTGGCCCGGGAAGTATGGCATCATTTTCAGCAAAACCAAATTGAGTACGCAGCTGAATAAACGCTCTCGGGGTTAGGATAGTCGGAGTTCTCTCTGGAGGATTCTCTATGGGAATAGCTATCGGGAAGGTCTCTTCAGCTTGAGCTACCCCTTCTTCTTCTTGGTGGAAAGTCATTCTATACAAACAACTGGATATTCAAACATGAAGGTGCACGTTTCCTAAAGTGTGTGGAATGTTGTGTAAAATCAATCAAGCAATGAGCAAATGTAACTGGAGTAAAAACTAGCAAGTATTTGTCAGTTATAAAGTCCAGGGTACGTTGTTTTAATATGCAAGTGTAATGTTGATGCAAACAAATCAGTTTAAGTTAGCAATGCTTTGCATTAATACTTCACTTTAGTTGATTGGTTCATAACATTTCATACAGTGTATTTAAGTTGATTACTTTATGTCGACTAATCTGTCATTTGATGTGGGCAGTCAATGGCAGTATATTCGCCTTGGTTTTTGTGATTGTTGTTTTCAGCAGGTTGTTAGCCTATGAGACAATGTGGTCTGTGAAATAAAGCAAAAAAGTTAAAACAATCCAGAATTTAAGCAGTTCAGTACAATAGATCAAGTTAAGAATTCAAATTAGAACTATGCTTTTAAGTGAGAATTCGAGTTGGGCATCCAAGTGTTAACTCGGCTGCGACCCAAGGAATCTCTCGCGTTTTAAGATTAGGTTTCTGGTTCCTTAAAGCAGCAGTTCTTTAGGTCGTGAAGAATAGTAAGGAAGAAGGCTCTGGTTCAAAAAGTGGTGTGAAATTCTCCAAGGGTTAACTCGGCCACGGTTCAAGGGATAACTCGGCCACGGTTTAAGGGATAACTCGGCCACGGTTTAAGGGTTAACTCGGCCACGGTTTAGGGTTTAACTCGGCCATGGTTCAAGTTTAACTCGGCAGAAGATTAGATCGGCGGAAGTTAGATCGGAAGATTTCCCCCAAGGGTTCATTCGGCTACGATTTAAGGGTAAGGGCGGCCAAAGGTTAGGTCATCCAAAATTACTGGGTCGCGTCCAGGTCAGTATCTCATTCCCCTCAACCTGTTAACCCGCTAACCGCTCCATCCACAAAAAACCCTCACTCCGTTCACGCTGTCTCATTCATGATATCGGATCATCCACTAAGTCAGTTCAAAATCACCCAAATTCAATGCTTAGCCATCCTAACGCAAATCAAAATCAACTAGCCAGAAGTAGTACACCATCTCCATCATCTCGTCGATCATTTAGAGCCAAAACCAAGCAAACTCGAGCTCACAAACTGCTGGCGCAATGAGGTTCGCAGTAAAGCAGCGCGCAAGAGGTGGGTTCGGTTTGAATAGAATTCGTGAATCGATGACAATAAGGGATCAAGAGAAGAGCAGGTTTTACTTACGTGATGAACAACAAAGATTATCGATGATTGTTTGGAATGGAATCGCCTTTTGGAGCTTGAGAAAGTCTTTGATGGCAGAAGCAAGAGAGTAAGTAATGAGAAGAAAGGAGAGAATATGCGACTTATAGTAGAGAGACCTGAAGCGGCGCGTGTGACCAAACTGTTAGGTCGTACACGATCTACCTACCTAAAGAGTGGACGAGTTAGAGGATATCGAAGCACACGACCTAACCAGTAGGCGTATACTTCGAGGGGCAATTGTTAACTCCGCCTCGGTTTTGACTCAGCGACTTGAAACGATACCGACCTAAGACTCAAAGAGGTGCCGACCAAAGGCCTAAGGGGAATGCCGACCTAACACTTCAACAAGTATGCCGACCTAACACTTCAACAAGTATGCCGACCTAACACTTTAACAAGTATGCCGAACTAGTACTTTAAAAAGGCTACCGACTCAACATAGATACCGACCTAACAGTCTAGGGAGATTGCCGACTTAACTAGGTGCCGACCCAATGCTCTAACATGTGTACCAACCTAAGACTTAAAGAACGCCGACCCAAGATAGCTACCGACCTAAGTCGCGGCCGACCTATGACCAATGTTAAGTCGGTCACGACCTAAGCAAAGGAAGGTAAGTTCAATGCAGCTACTTGGCACAATGGCCTCTTAACTCGTACACGATCCAGGACTTACCAGTTGGACCGTGACTTGCGACTTACCAAGTTAACTCGTCCATGACCTAAAGCCACTGAATATAAGCCCGATGCCATATTACTGAGAAGAGGTGGTGTTGACTCGGAGGCGACCTAGGACTTGTGCAAGGGAACCTTTGTGAAGCCATGGAGGGGCCAGATGAGTCGGCCACGACTTAGCTTAGACCGGCCATAAATTACCTTAGATCGGTCATGGCTTACGACCTAAGGAGGGAGATTTTCCTATAAATACCAACCTACCTCAAACGTGAAAGGGACTTTTGACCGATCTCTTGGAGCGCCAATACTCTGCTGAATTCTCGACTCACTCAACACTTCAAGTATGAAAGACATCTCAACTAACTTCGAGAGGAAATCTAACACAATCTACATGGATTTAAAGAATTCTTCTACATCAAAGTTCTAGTTGTTTGTCTCATCGGAATTGTAATTGAAGATTGTTGTAAAAGTTGTAATCAATTCAGTAATAAAGAGAGTTAAAGTGGACGTAGGCTTACCCTAAGCCGAACCACTATAAAAACTGTTGTTTTTTCTGCTTTTTCTGTGATTTCTCTACTTGTTTGTAGTTCCCGTGTACACGGGTGGTGCTTTCACTCAACTTCAATCTACACCGGGGTGTTAGCGTCTGATTTTTACGTTAACAATATTTGTCTTTTGTTTTCTGTGATTTTGGTTTTTGAGTTCAAACTTCATTTTCGTTTGAATGATTAGAAGAGGGGAGAAAATTTTTAGCTTTAAAAAGGAAGAGTGAAAAATCTCATTCGGCCATGATTTTTTTTTTTCATTTCTTTTGAACGATAAAGAAGCTGCTCGCGTGATAAAAGTGAACGAAGGGAACAAGATGTGATGTCGATTAGAAAGTGGCTTGCAAAAGAAGGCTACAATGATAGCAAAAGTTAAGATGTGAAAGAATACAGTTGAAAGTTTGATTAGTATAAATATTTAATTTAAATTCCCAAACCGTTTCGATAAATGCAACTTACCATTTCAAATTCCTATCAAGGCATACCGCTAGGCGTTCATAATGTTATATGTCTATTCCGAAAGCAATGGAAAAAGTTTCGAGTCCTAATTCGATCGTATGGAGAAGATAGCTTTTTGAATCGAATTAAAGTATTAAATTTTCGATATTAATTCTAGCGCGTTTATATATCGTATGCTCACACAACAACTCCAAACACTACGAAAATTAAAATTCGATAATAATACAATATTACGGATCCAACGGAACTGGTTTCGTCGAATTCCAAGACTGTGCCTCGGAAGGTTATTTTTAAACGTCAATTTAAACGATAAAATTTCAAAACTGAACAAATCACCTTTAAATTCAATTTTAACACTTTTACTATCTTCAGTATTATCAATATAATTATTTACAAGCCTTCAAATTATTTTTAACAAGCTTAAAACTCCAAATTCAACATTTTTCCCAATTTCCAATAATTGAATCCAATAATTAGATTTCCAAATAATGGTGATATTTGAAATTAAAGTTACAAACTAACTTTTAAATATTAAAATAAATTAAATATTCCGATTTCAAACGTCTAAAAATTCCGGGTCACCACATTCCTCCCCCTTAAAAGAATTTCGTTCCTGAAATTACTAGTTAGGAAGAATGATCCAATACCCATTAACTATTTTCCAAAACCAAACAGTTCAACATCCTACCAATTATCTTTTTGTAAAAGACTCATTACCATTCTTACTAACTTCCCAAACTCTCCTATAATTTGCAAACAATACTATTTGCATAATCATTCAAGTTTCAATTTTAAAACCAAATTTTGAATTATCAAAATTTTGTCAAATTTTCTAACTCCCTAAATTTTCGAAAAATTTCGCCAGCGTCTCCTTTGCACGGCTAGCTCGGTACAACTACAAAATGCCTCTACAGGCTCCCAAATTCCAAAAGAAAACAAAATGCCAAGTGGTTAGATCAAAAACCCAATCAAATTTCATACAGAAATTTAAACACATACCTTTTTGTCGAGCAATACAAATTTATCTTCTGAAATCAAAACCAATTTTCCTTTTCCTTCATAATACCTATATATTCTACTCAGCAATAATATCCAATCACAACATTCCAAATCATTTATTTGACTCCTTTTCAAAATTTCAATATTCATTCCATTTAAGCCCCTACGATGTACCTATATCATTCTTACGCAATACCGAATCCGATCACCTACTCGATCACACAATTTCACTTTCGAACTAGTATCGTCCACCCGACTTCCTAGTACGGACTCAGATCTGCTTTCTTGATCAGAAACCATCATTCTCCTTGCATATTAATAACTGTGATAAAGAATTTCCAGAATCAATCAAAATCCATATCCAGGGTCCGCCGTCGAAAATCGAGTGAAAAATCCTAACTCGGATCGATATAACAATCTCGAAATTCTGTGCTCAAATCTAGATCAAATTACTATGCGAATAAAAACAACATGCGTACATCCTACGTATTTATATCTATTCTCTTTTATTCACATTCATTTTGATTTCTATTCACTTATCCCCAATTATTACTTTTATTAAATCTTCATTCAAATATTAACTTAGAATATTTCTCTATTCCAAAATTACTTAGCATATCTTCAATATCAAACTTACTTAAAAATTTCACTATTTCTTCATAAGTTCAATATAAGCATTTTATACGCTTCTTATATTTATTTTCACTTCACTATTGGAGTTTATATCCATTTCTATTCATTTTGCCTTTACAATTCCATCTGAATTCAATTTGCCCTCAAACTTTTCATATCGAATTGTATTCACCTTATCTCAACCCATATGTAATTAACCATTTTCTTTTATTAGTTCAACTTACTAATTTATTTAAATTTTCAAATAAAAGTTTACTTGCAACTTTTTCTTCCTTTAGTTTCTTCAAACAATTTATTCAATTTCACTTTACTTTACATACAAAATTTTAAATTAAATTTCAATGTTCAGTTTCAAATCTATTTGCTCACCAATTTTAAATCCTCTGCCGTTATTGAAATTTTTTAAAAATAATTCTAACTCCCAAAATTTTCAAAATTTTTTGGCAGAGTCTCCCTTATACGGAGGAGCTTTTGCAATTTGACAAGAGACATAAATATATATATATATATATATACCGACCCACACGGTCGAAAAACCAAAAACAGTTCATATTTCCTATTTTTATTGCGTAGGCGTACCTTTATTTAGCATTATAAGCAAGCAACTTATTATTTTCGCATTAAGCGCGATCAAATCCAGCCAAAGCGGCTTCCCGGTACCTGTACTTACTAAATTCAAACATATAAGTACTAAATATATGCAATTTATTAACATTCCACTTACTTCAAAAGTTAACACATAACTTTCACATATAATGCACGTTATATAATTTCCATAAGTACATATAAGACACTTATTACAATTGCTTACAACCAATTCTCAAACCATTCCATTCAGTTAAGTGATTTACAACTTACTCGCTTATATTTAATTCATTCTAAGCAAAACAAACTCATATTCATTCTAATTGATTTCAAAATCATCCTATTTCACTTCTAAAAACTCATAGGATTTTATCAAATCTCGTTTACATCAAATGATCCATTTTCTTATGCAATTCGACAATATTGATGTGAATAAATAATTATTTAAGCTTTATAACCATTTAAATTGATTCCAACTCAATTTACACTTGATTCCATCCCATTTTAATTTATTCATAATTTTTCATTGCATCCATTTTCATTTGCAAAAAGTTTGATTCCAAACCATTTTATTAAACTCGACAACCAATATATTAATTATCCATCTCACAATTTACTTAAGTTATTTATTTTCTTAAAACTATTCCACCAAATAACTTAAGTTTATTCTATTCCACCAACCACCATTTAATCTTTGATTTGATTTTCCTTTGATCAAATCCCAACCATTTTACTAATTTATTCAATTAGTTTATTCTTTTATCCATTTTTAAATTTTAATTTACATTAACAATTCATTATTGAATTTATTAATAATAAGGCCATTCAATTTATGCTTGAATTGGATTTGTTTACAACTCACACCAAATCTATTTTAATCCAATTCAATTTCATTCGACCACACTTTCAATTTTAATCCCATACTTGATGATTTTTTTCGAATCTTTTATAAGTTTTTGAAGCTTATTTATTCAAATTCAATACTTACTTAGTTTACATTTATTTATTTGATTAGAATTTTATTCTATTCAATATTATCTATAACTCAACTGAATTCATTTCAATTCAATTTATTTAGCTTAACTCCAGTTAAATCTTGCTACATACCATTCCTTTTTGAATTTTGTTAAGCAAGGACTTAATTCCATTTATTATCATTCATGACACAACTAAATTTTGATTCAGTTCAATCCAAATTTAACTAAATCTTATTTCTCAATATATGAGTTCAAAACTTATTTATTTACTTAAAAGCTTATATTGCTCATTTGAGTCATTTCATCTTATAACCACAATTTCAGATTATATATATAACACTTACTAGCTTAAGGTATAAATTTTCATTTCATAATTATAATCATTTTACCTTTCAGCTTTATATCCAATTTAATTCAATTTCAATTTTAATTTTATTTAACTTATCTCAAGTTAAATTCAAATATATTTTCTTCACTTTCATTCACTTAAGTTAAATTTTAATTCTCAGATTAAAATTTCCAATTTCTTCTTATTAATATCAACTTTACTTATAAGTTCAGTAGTTGATTCATTTAAAGTTTTCACATTATTTAAATAGAATTTCTTAGAATTCAATTTCTGGTTTCATTTCCAAAACCATTTTGAAATGATAACTACACATACCCACTTGGTATATCAAATCAAATCTCCGGATTCCGAACATTTGTTTTTACCAAAACAAATTTTCCTTTTGAAATTTCTAAAACAACTTGTATACCCAACAAGCCCAAACAATATCATAACCAACTATCCTGGTAGCAATCCATCACTTTAGAAACTCGAAAATGAATACTGATGATGTGGCCATCATCATCAGGATTATTTTCCAGCGACTAAATCAGTGCTTCCTTATTTCCACAAATTCCTCCCAAAACAATTTCCATTTAACAATATTTTCCAAAACAATACTCCACTATTGCCTTCAAATCTTTGGAAAAACATTTCAAACATTCCCAAACCATTTTGTTTAAATTCATTTAAACACTTTTCCAAAATTTCCGGGACTTAAATTTTGGTTTAAATCAAATTTTAGTTATATTCCTTTTTATTTAAATCATACTTAGACAATTCTATTTGGTTGTAAACCACTCAAATTTTAGATTTTTATTTGGTTGTAGTATTAACAAATAAACATCCAAATATATATAATAATTTCATAAAAATATTTCTTTTATGTCAAAATATAATTTTGGGTAAAATTATTTCATTTACCCTATTTAAAACAATACTGTGTCGGTTTATCTTGTTTAAGAGTTTAGAAATCCCTATCGATAAAATGGCGTCCCACACATCGACCAGAATCCATAAACACTCAACAGATAAGTCAACACAATATAAAAACAATTTTATATTCACTAACAAATACGCGTTCATATTTATTAATACACTCAAGCTCATTCTAGAGTACTACAGACTCTATTCTATGAGTAATTCCCACTAGAGCCAAGGTTATCACCAACCTAAGCTCTGATACCAAGTGTAACGACCTGCAAATCCGTACCCCTTGAGTCAACACTATTCTACATCAATCAACTCAATTTGAACAGAAATACAAACCATTAGGGTTAAAGAAAAAGAGGTACAAGAAGAAAATAGAAAACAACATTAGAATCTAACCATCGCAGCGGAATAAAATATAATAGATATTCAATATTCTTTACACCAAATCAAATACTATATCTGTTTATACATACATCATCAGAGTACATCATCAGAGTTCAATAACACCAATAACATACAACTGGATACACATCGGAATAATAATAGCAAGTACGGAAGTACGCATCGCCATCCAGCTCGTCTCTTGAGCTCCACAGCATCATGTCTTGTATCCTATAATACTCGGTCTGACCCGAGCATTATAGTAAAATAACACCCGAGTCAGTCTGGAATACCAGAGTGAGAAAACCACACTCAAATTGATTATTAAAGTTCCAAAATCCTTTTGAAAACAAAAGCATCTCGTAAGACCACGCCACAAATAAACATGTCGAGTTTTCACCTTACGATAGCTAAAACATTTTCTTATAAAATCCTCTGATATTCTAATAGGGTCTATATACAAATACTTATTAAATAGCCAAAATTGTTACATTATTATATTCTAGCTACTAGCCACGGAGTGGGTAATACAAACAAAACTTGTAAAAGGCGCGTAGGGAGAATGGATTTCCAACTAATGACTAGGCACTAGGGTACCACCTGTAACAGTACGTGGCCTAGATCACCGTATCAAGGATCACTCCCGACCCCCTGCAACACAAGACCCGGACTATCCCTTACTGGACAATCCCGAGTAAGATCACCCCGCGGTTGGGATCAGCAACCACACCACTAAGCCGAAATAAAAAGGGACATCTAGACAGGGATGACCTTACCCGAAAATGGGTGCTGCCCACCAAGCCTTGCTGCATAACCCCTGATTTTTAGTCATTCCTGGTTAATGAGGCTTGAGGCTAAGCGATACCTTTTAGACCGTTTCATGTAGAATGCTCATCGTCCACCTGATGATGTTCTGAAAGCATTCATCCATACAAGTCCGTCCCGGGTTCGAACGGAACCGAAGGCACTACTCCTACTACATCCATTTTGGAAATATTCTCAGGATTAGTAGCGACTAGCCCTTGCACTTCACTGCTCCCTCTTCGAAACCAAACTCATTTCCCCACAAAACGTACAAACTGGATCGAAGTGGTTTTCGAGAAATAAATCCCGATCTCCGTCTCTTCGAAAAGATCAGCGCATTTGGCCAATATTGATAGTCGGTGATTTAACTATCAATTAATATTCACAACATCCATAAAACGTAAATAATTTATCCAAATTATTTATTTATCTCAAAATATCTTCACAAGATATATTTCTATTTTCAACCCTTTGAAAACAGTTTCAAACTACCTTCCTTTTTCAGGACAAATTTTTCAAACATTTTCTATTTCCACTGAAATCACCAAGCACAAAACTTAGATTTTTAAAATAATTTAAAAACACTTTATTGTAAAATATGCTTTAACATTTAAATTTAGAAAAACTACTTTAATACTTTATTAAAAATAATACTTTATAAATATTTAAAATCAAGTTCCTTTATAAAATATAAAAATAAATTTTCTCCTTCAAACAAATACTAAGTCAACTTTAAATAATTACAACGATAATAGATTTGAAAAATACCTACTTCAGACTTTAAACCTTTCAAAATAATAAATTTTCTAAAAAAATACTTTTTAAAACAACATTAAAACTTTTATCTTATATTTAAAAATTTACTTTGAAAACGTACTTGGCTATCTAGGGAAATATACTTCTCTTCGCATCCTTTAAAAATAAATCTCTGTTTATTTTTAAACAAATTTTCTCATTTACTTTAATAAATTCCCATCTTAAATTTATTCTTCCCAAATATCCACTGATATATTTTACTTTACTTTTATAGACCCAGTTTATAAATTTCCAAAGCCTCATTTCTCTTTTAAAAATCTCGATTTTACGCAATTAATTCAAATCTCCAAATTGATTTCCAATTTATTTTATCTGGAAATAAATTCCTTCTTTATGTATTTCAATAAATTTAAACTTGGATTTTAAAATAAATTATTTATTCCTTTAAATAATCTCACTTAAGGTTTAAAATTCATTATTTCTCTGTTTATTCAAAATCCCCTTTCCATACTCGAAATTTATCTATTAGAATTTTAAAATCACTTTTACTCTTTTTCAATTCATTCTTAAATTCATTCAAATTTTCTATAAGTATTCGCTTACAAATTTACTTCTTTTAATTTCTTTCCAAAATCCTATTTATATATTTATGGTAACTCATTATATCCAAATATATCCAATCAAACCATAGCATTTAATATTCCAATATATTTCATCATAGAATAACAAATAATCACAACAGAGAATATTAAATAATTTAAATAAATGTGAGGAATCCAGTTGGATCCCTCCAACCTATTTTCCCTGCATCCATAGATATTAGCACAAAATAAATACCCATTCCACTTCGAGGTGGAATATCGCGGTATATGGGATTAATATAAATCATCCGCTATTATGCGGCGCATAGGGTCTCATCCGCTATATAATGCGGGAAATCAAACATTCCAAGATATAATATATAGTACTATATATAAATATAACACACTAAATCCAATCAATCAATTATTTAAATTTTACCATTTAAATTAAAATTAAAATTCAGCCGAGTGAGATTAACCCACCCTTGATTTTGTTGATGCAATCCACACCAAACCGGCTTGTTTCCATGATTTAAAACCTTGTGTAAACATTAAACAATTTATTAATATTTTGAATTAATCGAACAATTAATTTCCAATTTAATAATTTAATTAACCCATGATTTATTTCAAACTAATAGTTTTTAGCAACAAAATAAATTTAAAAGGTTTATTAAACAATTCATCTCTAAAAATACATTTTCCATTTAATAAATTTAATCTAAATTTCCTCTAATAAATTACTTAGTGACTGGTATAGTTAACAACTAATCACTAAACCTATTTTTAAGAAATTCCACTATTTACTAAATCACTTATTTAATTTAGTTTAAATAAATTATTTATTACCTTCCAGGCAGAAACCAAAACCCACACTGCTGCACTCGCCAAGAAGTTCACGAGCTAAATCGTTCGCAATCGCCAACCTCCTTTAGAGCATCGCAAGTTCGAGTCGTGATGTCATCTCGCCTCCCTCTAACTCACAAGCAACGCCGACCAGATCCCCAAAACATCGCACGCTTTACCTCCAATTCAACAAACCCTAAAGCCCCAAATCATCGTCGCTGACAACCCAAGAACCAACGAGCAGACGCGCTCTTTCCTGTCGTCTCGAAATTGAGCCCCGGGCCATCGGTCGAACTCGCGGCAACCAGGTGAGCCGCTCCTACCAAGCAATCGCGACATCGCCTCTACCCTCCTCCCAGCATCGCGAATGATTCGAACGAACACGATTTGGAATCGAGTAGAAGAACTCAGATTCGAATTTGATTCGAATATATATATTTGTCTTTTGTTTTCCGTGATTTTGGTTTTTGAGTTCAAACTTCATTTTCTTTTGAATGATTAGAAGAGGGGAGAAATTTTTTAGCTTTAAAAAGTAAGAGTGAAAAATCCCGTTCGACCATGATTTTATTTTTTCATTTCTTCTAAACCATAAAGAAGCTGCTCGCGTGATAAAAGTAAACGAAGGGAGCAAGATGTGATGTCGATCAGAAAGTGGCTTGCAAAAGAAGGCTACAATGACAGCAAAAGTTAAGATGTGAAAGAATACGACTGAAAGTATGATTAGTATAATTCAAACCGTTCCGATAAATGCAACTTACAATTTCGAATTCCTATCGAGGGCGTGCCGCTAGGCGTTCATAATGTTATACGCCTATTCCGAACACAATGGAAAAAGTTTCGAGTCCTAATTCTATCGTATGGAGAAGATAGCTTTTTGAATCGAATTAAAGTATTAAATTTTCGATAATAATTCTAGCGCGTTTACATATCGTATGCTCACACAACAACTCCAAACACTATGAAAATTGAAATCCGATAATAATACAATATTACAGATCCAACGGCACTGGTTTCGTCGAATTTCGAGACTGTGCCTCGGAAGGTTATTTTTAAACGTCAATTTAAACGATAAAATTTCCAGTAATTGAATCCAATAATTAAATTTCCAAATAATGATGATATTTGAAATTCAAGTTACAAACTAACTTTTAAATATTAAAATCAATTAAATATTCTGATTTCAAACGTCCAAAAATTCCAGGTCGTCATAATGCTGCTTAATCGTGTTAAGAAGTCTGAGAAGGTGTCTTCTAAGCCTTGAATAATTAAGCCCACTTATCAAGTTGCTGATGATCCATGATTTCATAAAGAACAATTACCGATACCGAAGGCCTTGCAGATCATAAATGAAAAGAAGCAGGCTCCCCTTTATAATCTGGATAAGTGGAGCATAAATCCCTTTCATATGGGCCCTATATCAATTTTTGCCTTGGGAAGAGATGCCCTAAGAAAGGATAATTTGTTCCTAAAGATAAGGAGAACTATCCAATCTCAAGCTAAGGGGACTATATTCGAGAAAGAGATAACAAATGATTTTGATATATTCGCTCAAAAATGGCATAGAGTCATGAATCATTCATTGGCCTCTAATTAACTTCGAAGGACATTAAAAAGAAAACTAGCTATGGAGGATGAGATACAAGTAGCATAAGAGCCAAGCAACAGTCAAGAAGGTTAGCTTCAAATCCCGACTTCCAAAAGATTGCACTTTTACCACTTCTCTTGAAAACATTTACTTCTTGACTAAGGATAAGCTTGATTATTAGCCTTTGCAAAAAAGAAAGCACAAGTTCAAAAGAACTCTTAGAAGCTTATATATTCACTATCACCTTACAAATAGGCATGAAACCAATTGGTGCAAAAGCCTAGAAGGAGTGATCATCAATTTTCTAAGGCAAGGCAAGCTCAATGACTTTGTAAAAAGATGCGACTTTGTAAAAAGATATTAGACAAGTTTGATAATAAAAGAAGTTCTTTGAATAAGTAATTCTACATGGTTGAGGAATAAAATTCTTCTGATATAATGGAAAGCCTAGATCACTACCTCAGATGGTAGTAAGGGGCTAAAGACTTTGTCTCCAACTAACATGTGCCTAAACAAGATGCCTTCTAGAGGGAGGATTGAGTATGCCTTTGGTCTCATTTGAAAGGACCTGGCCAAAGCACAAACTAAGCCTTCGGTCTCGCCTATGTGGCCTGACCAGAGCATAAGCCCTTAACCCCATCATCAAACACCTGGTTAAGGCATCTCCTAATGGGAGGCCAGAGTAATCCTTTAGTCTCGTCCGAAAGGGTCTGTCCAAAGTCTCTATAAGCCTTCAACCCCTGCTTATGCAGCTTGGTTGGAGCGCCTCCTAGAGGGAGGATAGAGCAAGCTTTTAGTTTCATCATCAAAGGCCTCACTAAAGCATCGAATAAGCCTTCGCTGTCTACCATCAAAGGCCTCACTGAAGAGCCACCTAAAGGGAGGTCGGGTAAATCATTGGTCCTGCTTAAGATAGTTAACCAAACACATCAGACAACAAACCTAAACCTTCACCTAAGATGGTGATAAGGGGTTTAAGCCAAAGTAGTGCTCCCAAATCTATCAAAATCAGAGCCAAGTAGTGCTCTTGAAATCTATTGAAATTTGAGCTAAGGAAGTGCTCCTGAATCAATTGAAATCACAACCAAGTAGAGCTCTCAAGTCTAATAAAGTTTGAACCAAGTAGTACTCTCAACCAATTAGTCTTCCAAAGAAAGATCTAACGAAATCCAAGCCAAGTATCACTTTAACTCTATTTAACCTCCAAGAAGAAAAAATCTTCAAATATTCCATTGCCATATATAACTTTTCAATCTTCTGCTATTACCAGATATAGATTTCCAGTCTTTTATTATCCTATATACAGATTCTATCTTCTCTTATTCCAAATGCGGATTTCTGAGCTTCCCAATGGGAATTTCTGATGTTCTATATTATTACCGGATTAAAATCATTTAAACGGGAATCTCTGTTATTAAACATCTGCATTGAGTTATAAAAGGCTCAATCAGCAGCTATCTCAATTTTACAAACAAGCAGAAAGTAAGCTCAAAAACTCAAAGTGTGGAAAAGTGAATACTGAACATCATGCCATTTCAATTCAAAATCAAAATTCGGTTGTTGGTTGCATATCCGAGGTAATATTCATTTAAGTACAATTTTTTTATATTTTTATACACTATTTGCACCATTATAGGCATAAAAGATAGATAAAAGAAACAAAAAATCTAATTAAGGCCGATTCATGTTACAATCCAAGATTCTTTGCTGATTTATTCAAACCCTTGGCAATTAAAGGATCAGTGATGTGATAAATGGACATGTCCACACGTTCCATGAGTTTCTTTTCCCTTTTATCAATGGTGTTTGCATTATCAATTGAGTTGATTTGCTCTTTTAGGATGGGATGGAGAGTCTTATTAGCTCCTCACAAAGCTCGAATCATACTCGTCAGCTTTTTGATTTCTTAATTAAGATCATACTTCTCGCATTTGACTTTTTGAACCTTATTTTCATATTCATCGATGCGGTGGGGTATCTTTTCCTCCCACTTGTTGTTGAAATACTCATCATCTCGAATTTGACTTGATTACTCCACTTAGAGATCGCTGCGTTACTCAAACTTGGAGGAGGGTTTAAAAAAGTAGAAAACTCATGATTAGTCAAGGATGTGGATCTTGTTCTCTATCTTGGAGTAGGAGAGGGAAAGCTAGAATCTCCCCCACTTACAGTAAGCTTCAAAGATTGGCATGATACTTGGATTTTTGTTAGCTCTAATTCAAGATCACTTATTTTCTAATGAAGCTTAGCTATCTCAATGTCAGCTTCGACAAAGAAGTTAGATCCATGAGTTGTGTCCTTTCTCGTTTTCAGCAGCCGAAGCTCGTTCTTTATTTCTTTAAGTTCTGCCTCCATAGAAGCTGCCATTTATTTGTAAGCACTAAAATCTGATTTTAATAGGAAATAGTTCATATGCCACTCTCGTGCCTCGGGGTTATTTAGGAATCGTGAGGCCGAGTCATCTCGAGATGATCGTTTCTCCTCCGTATTTGCTAACATCTAATCATTAATTTCAATAATTTGCAAGGTGTCCAAGGAATTAGATTTTCGCAATAACTGAGCATCCTATTGAAAATAAAGAAAACGAAAATCAATATAGGAAGGACAAACTCTTTCATCAATAACAAATGAAGTTATAAATAATAATAAAAGTCAATGTCACATTGAATTCCATTTCAATAACATTTAATTAATGTTTGAAGTTTTGAAACCACGGCCTTAGCCTTTCTGGATGACCTAGCAGACAAAGTAAATGTAGAATCAAAAGAAGCTTTGATCCGATATGGAGTATAAATTTTCGAAAAACGATGATAATCTCATTCCTCAACTAGAGGGCTATCACGACCACATATTAATTTTTTATGGTAGGATCGAAAATTTCACTAAGTAATTTCTCCTTCTCATTACCTAGAAGATTAAAGCGGAAATGGGAAGACTGCATGTAAATTTCTTATAAATCTCTGAGGAAAAAGTGTCTTTCCAATTGTGATGTTTTAAGAATTGAATATTTCTCTTTAAAATCCTTCCTCGACTTAACAAATTTAATCAAGAGATCCTTAGGGAATGCACTGCATAAGAAGTCTTTGATCTGTGCAATATAGAAAAATAAAACAATGAAATACATAAGTAAACCAAGTAACATATCATTATTGTACAATCATTTAGGTTCATACAAAATTGATTTCTTATACATTTCGAAAATGAATCACTTCCTATTATATTTAAGTTTCTTGGGAGGTGGGAGAGTGTGCAAGGAAAGAGAAATGGGAGCGACTCGAGGATGGTTCCAACATGCCCCGGGATGAAGATCAGTCTTATGTTCATCCAAGTATCAACGATGAAGGCGTCTGAGCAAACCTCCACTATTATCACCTAAGTATGAGAAGTTAACAATCAAACCCCTGCAATAAACTCTATATAGCAATTCCACCAAGGTGTCCCAGTCATCGATTAACATCCAAAAAACGGTCATCGGTTCAGTATTCTCTTTCAAGAGTATATCCCGACGATGGCGAGCATTTTTCATCCGAGGAGTGACTTCTTTTTCCTTGAAGTACCTTAATCTTGATACGCTTTCAGCCAGTTTCTTATACTTCTCAGATAACTTGTTATAATCCTTCATTTGTTTGTCCAACTCTTTATTAAGGCTATCTATGTCTATTTGCTTCTTCTCAAGCATAACGTCATAATGGTATTTTGATTTTGACTTCCTCTTTAACTAAAGTAGTTAATAAATTAACCAAATTATTTGATAATTGAAAATATTTGTGTAATGAGATACATACCTAAGAAAGCGGGATAGTAGACGATGAGATTTTCTCTTTGTTTTTGGACTTTAAACCAGGAGGAGCATTATCTCTCTTAGGAGAACTTGTCTTAGGAAGCTTAGGAATTTCAGCAGCCCCACACCTTTGGAAAGTTGGACAGTGTCTCTTGATCCATGCTTGTAAGCTAATGGTCTAGAAATGTCATTTCCACTACCTCGACCATTGTTGTCATTATTATCTTTATTGTCTTCATTAGGACCATCATTATCATGACCACCCCCATCCTTATCCCCATCGTCATCTTTCTCATCCTCATTTGAATCAGTCCCTTCATCAACTGAAGGATCATCAAAAGTAAATATCTTGATAGCATCAACTTCCACCTCTTCCTCAGGAACATAAGATTCCTGTGACATCTCTTTAAATCTGCTTATGAACTTGTCATTCCATTCTTAAGGAAGAGAGGGAAAGCCAAAGTCTGGGCACTTGTAAGCATTGACAACATAAGCAATAAATAGTACCTTCTCGTAGGATCTCGATGACAATGTTAATAGACATGCTAAGAAAATAGGACATGTTTTGTTTTGCATCTTTAAACACTGCCGCTGACTTGTCCATAAGATCTTCCTTCCTTTTTATCTTTTTATTAAGAGATATGTTATCTTCCACGAGCTTAACTTCTTTCATTTCAGCTTCCTTAAGAGCGAGGTCTAAAGCCATCACCATATCGCTTGAAGTTTGTAGTAAGGTTTTCATTTCTTCAAAAGAGGCAGCCAGTTTTCCTTTCTCTTGCATGGCTTCATCTGTTTTGGTAGTCAAGTCAATAACATGATTGTTAAGCAAGGAGTTTTCCTCCTTTAGCTTATAAATTTCACTTGATGATTCCGAAGCCTTATCTTGGAGTGAAAGTAGATGCTTGGTAATTTGGAATGCATAATGGAACTTGAATATGTAAGATATTAAGAGTTTAAAGTAATTAGGCAAAAAGGGTACGTACCAATAAGTGTTGTCTAAGGAGAGAAAACCAATGGTTTTAGGTGGAGGAAAAAGGTTTAAATGGCTCAAAAGAAGCAAAAGAAGGAGATCGAATAACCGATTGAAGAAGGTCATTAAATTCATTGATGGAGTTGACGATTAGGACTTAGAAGGGTAGGGGTCCTTTGGAGTGAAAGAGAACCCAAGCTCTTTGCAAATATGGTTTAAGGGTTTGGGGAGCTCAGAACAGTAATACGTTGAAGCAGGTCCTGAGAAGATTCTGCCTCGTCCGCCCGTTGGGTCTTGTCCATAGCAGCATTACAATCAAACTTGTCTCCATTTATAGGATTAAGATTAGGAAACTTAAGATTTAGGTCAACTCAACTAGTTCTTCCTCTTCAATAACAACAGGACTCTGTACATCCCCAATCTTAAACTTTTTTCTGGGGATGGGAACATCGGTAGAACAGTCACTTGGTTTTCTTTTAGCAGAAGAGAATGAACTAGAGATAGCATCCTTGAGATAGTGATATTTAGGAGCTTGAACTATTGCAAAAGTGACACCTTTCTCCAATTTATCTTTGTAAGTATCCATAGTAAATTGCTTCCCGATGGGAGCAAGAACTAAAGTAGACAAATCTGAGTCAAAAGGATGAATTTATGAGATGATGTTATGATAAATTTTGAGTGATTACAATGATATCTTACCAGATGCCACGGGCTGAACAGGGAAATTAGATGAAAAATGTTCGGGCATGCCCATTACCAATGAGTTCTTGTCCTTAGAGTTACATTTTACCATTAGAGGTTCTCCCAAGATTTTTGACCATCTGAAATGATAGGGTATTGATGGAGCTTGGCCGAGATTAGTAGTCTGAGCCTGTTCCCAATTTTTTCCGCTGCTTTGGTCGGTGACTGCACAAGTTCATGATCTTTCGAGTTTAGCTTTTTAGGAGCATGGACTGGAAGAGAGATACCCGTTAATGACAAATAACAAACCAATACGGATAAGCATGAAAGAGAAGCTTACCAATAGTAGAAAACGTCCCTCTAAGACCGGAGAAGAATTTTACAAAGAAAAATTCAGTCTTTCATGCTTTTGTCTTGTTGAGAGTCTCAGAAATTGTGCCTTTTTGATATAGGTGTATCCCATATAATTGACGGCCTAGTTGATCACCAACTTTAGCAGGGCCGACAATATAGTAAAAGATGCCATGACTAAGAGAGGGAAGACCAGTGCTCGAGCTTAGACTTCCAAAAAAGTCGAATATGTGTAAGAGTTTAATAGGAGATGTATCGGTGTGATATTTAGATGTTTCAAATATTTGAGAAGAAATTTTGGAAAGGGAATATAACTCGTATGCTAGATATGAATAGTGGAGAAAGCAAAATACCCTTCCGGAGGGTTGTAGATGCTATCCGAAGATCCTGCTGGGATAGCCTCCACCCTAATTACTCCAAATTGGCTAAGAATGGAGTCTGCATTGGCCCAAGAAGTGATATGTGATGGCTTGGAAACAATGTCTTTTTTCTTATCGCTTGAGGGTGAAGGTTGGACTCTTTGGCCGCCCCCTTTGAAGATTTCTTTTCGGACTATTTACCTTCCATTTTCCTACCAGGAGATATTATTCTAAACTTGAAATTACCATAATTTATTAAGTTTTTTCTTAAATGGTCTACAATTTCCAAAGTAACAAAGTAATTAATAATCACAAAGTGGTATAATTTCGCTAATGTACGGTAAGTATATCAGAGGAAAAAAACTATGATCTCAATAAGGGAGTTTATGAAAAGAGAAATAAGGCATGGGTTAACATGTGATATTCATAAATGTGTAAGTTAAAAGTTTACAATCTATCAAGATGGTAATGTTGTAAGTATTGATGTAGAATAGAACTCCATTCGAATTGAAACTTATAGCAAATGATCCATTTAACCATGTTTAATTCCAAAATGATAAGGATGTTCGTACTAATGAGTAGTGGCAATGTGGATTAAAATTATAATAATTTATTAAACGGTTCATAACACTCAAAAAGTAAAGGCGACAATAATGTCGAAGTCATATAGAACCCTACTTACAACGTTTAGCGTAATTTTGAAAAAAAATGATGAAAAATAATTAGGTCATTTGTTATCAGTTATGTTTATAACCAAACATCGAAGACATATGGCTTTATGCTGGATTGACATCAATATCATTTACATTGCGCCTAATCAAAGCGAACACCATCGACAACCTTTAAGTTTTCAATTAAAAGGTATTGCACTTCGACTCAGTCGATAAGGTGCGAGAGAGTTTCTACGCTATCGAAAAGTATCGCATGAATTGACTTCAACCGTCGTGATAAAACTATAAGTGTCATCGTGGCTGTTCGATAACAGGTTGTGGGTCAAATGAATTGTCTCTCTTGCTACCTAGCTTAGAACGTGTTTGGTGAAATGCCAACTCCAGTTAATGTTGAAAGAGCTGCTAATAATCCAACTTAGGTTCACCTTTATTAAAATTGATGAATATTAGAGCTCAAAGATTTAATCCAAATCTTAATATGGGATCAATAAGATTCAAATCAAATTGATACAAATAACAAAATCCCTCGAATTCCGAAATCAATACGTAGGTAATCAATCGATTTAAGATCGATGAGGCAACGTTATGAATTTAATAACCATCAAAGTTAATAAACATAATTTAACATTGAAATTTGAAGATTGAAACTAAACAATTAGGCATGGTTCATAACTCTCGGTGAAAACCCAATTTTAATTTCAAATGCGAAAGCCAAAAAAACCAAATTGTAATTTAAAGAAATCGTACCTTGTTTATGAGTTGTGGTCGGAAAATTCGAATTTACTGATAATTTTCCAAAGTTTGATTCTTGCTTGAGTATTTGAATTGCGTAAAAAGGGAAGGAAGAGGAAGCTCTTGTATTTATAAGGGGAGATGAGCTTACTGGAATTGTTGGATCAATTTTAAATAAACGGTTAAGATCGACACGGAAAGACCAAAAGGTGGGAAAAGATATCGCTGATACTGTTGGCTTGAAAAGCCAAGGACTCCTTTACCCTAGGGGGAAAGTGCTAGTACAGTAACTTTCATCGAAGGAGATCGAAGTGTCATGACCTCGCAAGTCACTGATGCAGTAGAAGAGATTGCTAGTACTATAAATATTTTCGAAGGGGTTTGACATGTTATGGCTTCGAATCAATGTTGTCGAAGGCATATAACTGGTAAAGTACCTATATACCAATGTCGAAGAGGCCAAGGACAAGCTTATTCGCCAGTTGTTGGAGAGTGTCGAAGTGGTTACAGCATGCTCCACTAAAGCCAGACCATGCCCATATCGCACTGCACCAGCTCTTCGATGGTGTTGATACACAGCAACACCAAAGATTACCTTACGAAGACTTTAAAGACGCTCAAGGTTGCGCCTCAATTCACTAATAATCACTCCACAATTTGTTAATGTACAAGCAACTCCACCTTTTAGAAGCTATCTAAAAGTATTGTATATAGAAGGCATTAAGGGAATATAAGGCTATACTGTTCTTCGTCGGACCCAACACTTTGCAGATGTACATGAACCAAACATCGAAGACATTACACAAGTCTACATCAGGGATGTCGAAGGTCATGTATAAAAGCCATCGAAGTCAACCCTGCCAAAAGCATATTAGCAAAGAGGCTAACAAAACTAACACTGTCGAAGTCATGCATACTGAAGTTAAACTTGTCAGAGATCTAACAATAAGGAAGTTAGCGCTCTACATTGATGAAGTGGACCCTACCGACGACAATAGAGGTGGAATGGTGGTCATTTATCTCTATAAATATGACCCTAGGGGTACCATTTTGTGGTCGAAATTCTCTACTCTCATTTCTTACATTTAAACCCTGAATCGATTTGGGGATTGTAGTGCATATTGTAATTTAAGAACATTATACACATAAGATCTTGAATATTAAACAAGGACATAGCATATCATATGTGTAATTGATTCGAACTTGTGAATTGAACATACTTGTGACTTTGCATAATGCATGTTTGAATTGTTGTGATTTCATGATTGGCATAACATAATTGATTTCGAACTAGTGACTTTGAACGTAATCAATTCTTGATATACTAATTTGAACTGCCTATATGACTTCAACTATAACCATAACATCAAGAGATACTATGAAAGTTCTTATTGACTTGATGACTTCGTCAAGTCTTGATCAAGCTTCTTTTTGAGAAACCCAATTTCCAAGCACTTGCGAGGTTAACAAATTTATTTGCTAACAGTGGCTATCTTTTAGAGGAAGATATGTCAAAAATGAGCCATTAGTGCTTCCAATAAAAAGCATTCTTCTAGAGGAAGATCAATCAAATATGAGCTATTGGGTTTCAGAGTGAAGATAAAGCAGCCTTTAATTGTCAGATGAATTTTCTAGTCTTCAATTTCTATTACAGCCTGATGGATTTTCTGGTTTTCTATTATAGCCAGATGGATTTTCCAATCTCCTATTACTGGTAGATTGATTTTCCAGTCTCCTATTATTGCAGATGGATTTTCTGATGTTCTATTATTGGCAAATGGATTTTTCGGTCTTCTATCATATTATTGCTAGAATGGATTTCTGGTCTTCTATTCAAGGGGCATTATTCTCCTAGATGGTTCTCCGATCTTCCATTCATGATTTAGTAATAAACCATATCGAAGTTGGAGGGTATCCATACCTTAAAGCAGGATGTCAATCGTCAAACAATTTCAAAGATAAACCAGTGTTCGGTTTAGGGCTACATATCATATTATTGGAAAGCAAGTTATATATCTCATTCAACAAACTCAAAAGGAAAAGTACATATAGTAGATTTGTGGTAACATTCATTCAAGTATAAATTTATTTACAATTTAATGTATTTTGCATAAAAGTTATAGGAACAAAAGATTGGACATCGAGATAATGTAATTAAAAAGACTACAAGCTACGAGTTAAAGCTTTGAGCCAACCTACATAAATCTTCATCGACCAAGGAAGAATTGGCAATGTGATGAACTACCAAATTTAAAAGCTGTTTAAGCTTCCTCTACTTCCGATGAATAGTATTTGTATCATCAATCGATGTTGTAACAAACCGCATATTTTACGATTGAGTATTTAAATATTTTATTTAAACATAGCATCGTTGGTCGGATTTTAGTCCGAAAAGCTACTTTTTGCAAACAGTCGAATTAGGACTCTTAGACCACTTCCATTGAGTTCAAAATTCCGTTTGTGACCTTTTTGAGTATAAACTTCGATATGTTTGGAGATAGTAGAATTTTGCTACTTTTCTCTTAGGGCTTTGGGTTGGGTTTCAGCCCATTAACCCCACTTATACTCTAGCTCAGTCCACCTCTCCTCTTCACTTCATTCTTATTTTCCTAACACTCAAGCTTCATCAAAAATGGAGAGAGGAATGGGTAATTAAAACTCCAAGCCCTAGTTCATTTGCAACATCCAAGCTCTAGCTCCAAATTCTAAGAGAAGCCATTGGTAAGCCTTCTCTTCATCTTCTCCAACTCTTTCCTTCTTCTAGTTCAGAAATTTCCTAAACCTAACTTAGGAAATGTTTCTCTTTTAAGCTTAGATTCAAGCTCCTTGAGTTGGGATTGAAGAGTGGTTGATCCTCCTTTGTTTTCAAGCTTCTCCTTCATTAGTTTGGGTTTAAAGATGAGATTTTTATCTCACATCTTAGTCTATAATCATCTCCGATTGTTAGGTATGAATTCCTAACACTCAATCACGTGCATTTGATTTGGATTTGGATTTGTTTTTGTAAATATTCCAATTTTTGGTGTTTTGAAGTCAAATGTTTAAAAATCATAGCTTTGTTGTTTGATCATGCTTTTGGTGATGCATCGAAGAGCATATAGGGTCGGGTAGTCGATTGGCATAAACCCATAGCGCCGTTGCTCGAGCGATTGCAATTTGGTCGAGATTGGCCCTCGTTTAGATAGGCTGGGAAGTGCTGGAAACAGGTTCCGATCGACCGAACTCAGTAAGCCAGTCGACCGACTTGCTACCAGATCACTTCTCTATTTCTGGTATGGTCGACCGAACTCAGTGATTCAGTCGACCGACCTGCTCCTGTTTCCCTATTTTGCCTATTTATGCTCATTTTGCTTTGCTTTTCCAATCTTTAATCGATTCTTCTTCTCCAATTAGTTGTTATCACCTTTGTCGACTTTGATAGCTTCTATTTTTGGAATTTTTGGGTATTTCCACTTTGATGGTTTCGGTATCGATTTCTTTGGATTTTATCCACGTCTTCGAATGTGAATTTTAGTGATTGATTGTTTCTACAATCATTTTTATGGTTTGTCACTTTAAAAATATAAAGGTTTTCAAGGCTAGTAGTAAATATCAAAACTCTTTCATCAAAATAATTTCAACACTATTTTATTACAAATCTCGTTTCTTAAACCGTTTTCCAATCTATTAGTATATACAAACCTGTACCTCACTCGTATGAGAAATCTAATTAAACGACTTAGTAAAACAAGTGGTATGAAACGCTTTCGTTTACTTCGTCGATTAATTCTTAGAATTGTTCGATTGAATCTCTTAAGACAATTTCTAGTGGAGATCTACAATTTGTTCGTAAATATTTGAGTTAAGCTAGTGGTTATGGGACATGAAGCTAAGCTCATATATTTACTAGCTTAATGTAATTGACACTTCTTGATGATCGATGATGATCATTTTACGGTTTAGACTAGCAATGTGCGATGTCTCTTTGTCCATGTGGGAGGGGACTATACCTCAATTTTATAGAGCTTCGGCTCACCTGGAGGAGCTTCGGCTCAAAGTCCGCAATGAGGGACTATACCCTATTAGGAGGAGCTTCGGCTCACCAGGAGGAGCTTCGGCTCAAAGTCCGCAATGTGGGACTATACCCTGTTAGGAGGAGCTCCGGCTCATTTTTATGGGATTGGCCATCCTTTTCTTATGATTTCTGGATTTCTAATTATTGATTTCTGGATTTTATGTTTCACCAACTTTTACAATTGGCATTGATATGTATGTCATTTTTTTTATGGCTTGGTGAATTAAATAAAGAATATGACATTCTTTTTGATGTTATGAGATTCTTGAGATATTGTATGACTTTGTGGATTTTCTAATGTATACTTGTCGTAGTATGACATTTTTGGTTATCATACGTTTTATTATTGTATCTCTTCTTATATCTCATTTTATCTGATAATAATAGCTAGACTGATCCGTTTATTATTTTCTTCTTAAACAATACTTGAGTCAGACTGAGATATTACAGGTGCTTCCTTCTGACTTCCTATCTGGGATCATCATCTGATTTCTGGCGAACTACTTTAGTTTAGTAGTTTTTGGTTGTATACATTTGAGATATAGACTCCTTGATGTATACGTGTTCTTTTGTCTAGCTCTTGTATCTATTCTTTTTGATATTGTGGAACTTGTTTGACCACTACTTTGATGTACACTTTCATGTGTTATATTCATATCTATTTCCGCCTTTGTAATATGAATTGTCTGTGACTGATTTGTGTTATGCTTATTTCTATATTTGTTTTCGAAGATTATATTATAGCCACTGTGTAGTAGCTTTGAGTTTGTGTCGGCATGTCGGATTTTTATATTTTATCTGACATATCGATGCTCGCACAAAGCCATTTCATGGATGGTCGCTCCTCAACAGCCTTATTCTCCGTGCTATTTGACGACATCATCCCGTAGTGTCCTTGGTTAGCGTGGGTATAGAGGTGGGGCGTCACAGATGAAATCTGAATATTCTATGCATGGTCGAGAGTCTTATTTGATCCCTTCAAAATATCGATCTTTCCTTTCAATTTCTCAATATCCTGATCAGAAGTGCGTCTTTTGCACTTAAGACTATCAACTTTAGCTTCATAAGCATTAAGATGAGTAGAAACCTTATCCTTCCAATGTTCGTTCAGAAATTACATACATTCAAATCTAACTCTTTAACTCCATTTGGCAATTTCATTATCATCCAAGGTCAAAGAAGGGTTTAACAGGACAAAGAACTATTCTTGACCAATCAAAGGAGTAAGAGTAGGAATGATAAAATCACCTCCACTTATAATAAGTTCCAAAGATGATAATTCACTTGACTTTTCAATAGCTCCACCTCAAGATCCATCACCTTTTGGTGTAATCGTGGAATTTCTGCATCAGCTTTGATACTCTAGTCAGAAGGTCCATATTGGTAATTTGAGTCTATCTTTTCTTTTAGCTCCTGGATACTCCCATCCCTCTCTTTAATTCATTTCTCTAAATCAGATGTCATCCCATTAAGACCACTAAATGTAGATCTTAATTTTTAATATTCGGCATGCTATTCTTGCATATCTGGATTATTCGAAAATCTTAAAGCCAAAACACCTTGAAAAGTGAGTTTCTTCTCGCATTCTACCCTAAGTCTATCTTTAATGGAATTGAGTTAAGCAAGGATATCAAAGCCATTGGATGTGAGTGTCAACTGTTTTTCCTAACAAGAAAAGAAATCAATACGTAGAAAGTATTTTTTTTATTAAACGACAAAGGTTTACGACTTAAGAAAATTCAAATTACATCAATGTTGTATATAACTAATCCTTAAAGTTTTGAGATAACAGTTTGGCCTTTTCGAGCGACCCAGCAGAAAAGGTATGGGTAGAACCGAAAGTAATTAACTTTAATCATTTTTTAGGTATTGACCTGAGGAAGTCGACAACAGTTCCATTTTTCGACCAAAAGGCTGGTTTAACCACATATCAATTTAGCGTGACTAGTTCGAATTTCATTAAATAGTCTATCCTTCTCATCACCCAGGAAATCAAAAAGAAGCAAAAGGAAGTAAGAAGAAAGTGAAATGGCCACCACCCTGGAAAGGTTCCAGCAACCTAGGATGAGGATCAGACCCATGTTCCTCCAAATATCTTTTATAAAGAAGCCTAATTAAACCCCCACTATTCTCGCCTAGGAAAGAAAAGTTAAAGAACTTGCCCCATGATTAAAACTTATAGAGAAACTCTACCAGAACATTTTTGCCATCGATTAACATCCAAAAGAGAGTCATCAATTCCGCATTCTCTTTAATAATTCTACCCCGATAAAGGCGGGCTCTTTTCAAGCAAGGGGCAGCCTGTTTTTTCCTTAAGAAACTTTAACCACGCAACTTCACCAGAAAGACACTTGTATTTGTCAGACAAGTCATTATACTCTTTAACTAGCCTTTCAGTTTCTTTATTTAGTTTTTTTCATACTCTTTTCTAAAGATTCTCATAATAGTTTTTGTTCTTTTTCCTTAACTAAAACAGTGAACTTATCAATTGAAAGCTAAGCTTATAATCTTGAACATTTAAAGAATGAGCTCAATACTTGAAAAACTAGAAACTGAGAAGTTGTAGCTTGAATCTTTCCTTTTTGATGGTGGCTGGGAGGATTGCTATCCTTTGAAGTAGAGTCCTTCTTCGTAGTATCTTGAGGATCAGAAAATTTGGTAAAGGCCGCATTATGAACATTTGAGTCTAAGTTGGGATCACTTGATCCCTTTTCCCCATCTTTTGGATCTGGAGAACCCTTCCCATTGCCATCACTATCATCATGGCCATCATTATCAATATCATCATATCTTTCTCCATCAGATTATGTCTCCTCATCAATAGGGGGGTCGTCAAAGGTTAACAACTTTTTGGCATCAACCTTTTCCTCAATAGGAAACACTTCTTGAAGAGACTTCTTATCTTTCTTCAACATAAGACTAAACTTTCTTTCGAACTTTTCGTTCCAATCTAGAAGGGATGGAAAGTCTAGGTCGGGCACCTTTGAGTGTTATCAACATATGCCATGAACAAAGCATTCTCATAGAACTTCTTGGTAATCCTAGAAAGATTGTTATTTAGGAAAAAGACGACTTTCTCCTGGGCGTACCTGATAATATTATTCGAATAGGCCAATATGTCAGTTTTTCTTTGTATACCTTTAAGAATTATTTCTTATAAGCTAGCTCAACCTTCTCTTCATTGACCTTCTGAATATCTGCTTTCAATTTGTTGACCTTCTAAAGGTCTGCTTTTAAAACTTTTACTCAATCCTCTAATGATTATCTAGCCTTCTTTTCCTCGTCAAGAGAGGAAGTGAGTTTATTTTTCTTAGAGACAGCCTCATCCCCTGCTGTAGTAATATCGATTACACTATTATTATTAAGTGAAAATATTTGCACCTTAAGTTCGATCACTTCATTGGAGGGCCCTTGAGAAGCCACATGAAGAAAGAACATATGTTAAAATGTATGGCAAACATAAGTCGGAATAGTATATATAAAGTTAAAAAATTAGAATAATGAAACAAAAAAGAGTTCATACCAATAGAAGCTGCTTAAGGATGACACCAAGATGGTCTCTAGAGTAAGCTGAAGGCTGTAGTGGCACAAGCGATGTCAGTAAAGGAGATTGAGCAACCAAGTAGAGAAGATCCTCAAAACATACAACAAAAGACTAGGCCGGAACCTCTGAAGGAAGTGGGTCATTCAGAGAAGGAAACATACCAATATTAGCACATGTGCAACCGATGGCTATCGGAGAAGTAGAAAAAGAAATTTTTATGAGGGGCCCAAGAGTATGGGCCTCCTTTTTTTACTTCTAGACTTTGTCTAAATTTACCAAATTAGGGCTCGAATCAATAGTCACATGCATCTCCTCATCCACAACAACAGGAGTAAAATCACCCACGAGTATAGCCCTTTTTCTCAAGGGAGGAGATGAAATATTAGTAGGAGCGTTATCGCTAGCTTTCCTTTTATTGCCTCAATTGTGTTGGCAAAGGAGTTTTCGATGGGAATAAGTTTGCTCAATTGAGATAGGGAAGGAACTTCATCTTTATCTCCCTTCTCTTTGGGAACATCATCTTTAACTTCTTTCTCTTGATAAGCAACAAGAGTAGATAAGCCTAAAACAAAGAAAGAAGCTAATAAGATAACAACACCAGGAATTCCATGCTAGTTATATTAAAAACTACAAGTGGGTTCAAGTTGAACTGGAGAAGGGTAGAGAAAGCGTTCGATTGCTGATAACTAGTGATCGCTTCTCTTTAGCATTTCATTTCATCATCAGAGTTTCCCCAAGTATTATATGATTATCTAAACTCGAGAAGTATTAACATAGGTTCACTTCCATCAGAAGTGTAAGTCTATCACCCATACTCTCGAATGCTAGAGTCAGGGATTTGATAGTATCACTAGCAAAGTGGCTTAACTACTTAGGAGCTAGATCTAAAGGAAAACATCCATCGTAAGGAAATGAAAATTTTAACATAAGTAATAGGAAATAGAAACTTATTGATAACCAAAAAAGTTCCCCTAATCCCCTAGTAGCATTTGACATAGAAGAACCGGGTTTCCCATTCCTTCGTCTAGTTGACAGGATTGGTGATTACGCTTTTTGGAAAGGGATAGATGCGATATAGTAGATTATCCTAACACTCGCCTATCCTAGTAGGGATAGCAATAGTATGGAGGATTTCAGCAGTAAGAAGAAGGAAGTTTAGCCTCTCTAGCAAGAGCTTCTAAACAAGTCAAATATGTGTACGAGTTTGGTGTCGGTTGGATAGGAACGATATTTAGGAGCTCCAGGAATCACAAGAAAAAGTCGGGAAAAGGAAGATATCCTGAGTGCCATATGTGAATTGGCGTGAAGGCAAAGAACCCTTCTCGAGGAATGCCTATTCAACCAGAAGGACCGGCAGGCCTGGCTTTTATGATTGTGATACCAAAATGCTTGAGAATGGAATTCACTTATTTTTGAGTGGTAATATATGGAATTTTAAGAAAACGATCCCCTTTCTTAACAGATGGAGAAACTTTAGGGCCCTTATTGGTCTTCTTTGTTGCTTTTTTGTCTGCTTTCTTTCCTTCTATTTGCCTACTAGGTGATATTATACCAAATCGGAAAAGTATTAGATATTTTATGAAATTAAGAATGCTCACAGGCTATTATACGTAAAACAAAGGATACAACATCAATTATAAATTACCCAAGCCATATCATAAAAATGTCAAAGTCTAAAGTCCATTATAAGATTTACAACAAGTAAATAACCATAGAGTAATCTAGGTCGACATTCCGAAAATGATTAAATTTTTAACAAAGTAAACGTATGTCAATATGTGTTAGAATCATGGTGAGGGAATAAAATTATGGTTTTAAAATTTTGAATGAAAAACCGTAACATCCCGCTTACGGAGGTTCAAAATTAACTGCTACGGATGCTGTAGTCATCCACAGGTGTTATTTCTGAGTGACCGAAATCAGAATCTTGAAACTATTGGCAACACAGAAACACAAGAATATGAAAAAAAATATTAAACTTCAACAAAACAGAATTTCTCATTTCTTATGAATTTCATTTAAGATTTAATTACATAATCCCAAACGTTAACCACGCTCAGATCACATATACATGTACAAAATACGATAAGAGCAACAAATGAAGATGTCCCCTTATGATAATCAGAGAACTAATAAATATGAACTATAAAGTTCTTAGTATATCACAGTGGAATACACAAAATTGCTCCTACATAAGTAACACTGTCTCCTGCACGTCTCCAGAAGCTTATTCGTCCAAAAACATGAAATTCTCCCACTCTCAGACCACTCACATTAATTTTTGAGTACCCGAGAGTTTATGTAATGACCCAGAATTTCAATCATTTAAAATTCGTATATTTAATTGATTTTAAATATTTAACGGTTGATTTTATAAGCTGAATAAAGTATATTTTGAATGTAAGGATTTAATTGGATAATTAAATTATTAATTTAATATTTGAAATTGTAGAAATAATTCGAATTTGAATTTAATGTGAATAAAAATATTTATAAAGTTGAATTAAATTCTATTTGAATTAAAATAATGTTAGAGAACTTTCAAAATCGAATTAAAAGTTAATTTGTTGAAATTAAATATTTTAATATTTAATTAACGAGTGAAAATAGCCATTTTTCATACAGTCTTGGATTTCGACGAAACTAATTTCAGTGGATCCGTAATGTTATATTATTGTAAGATTTCAAATTTTGTGTCAATCGGATTTATGGTTTGTCCGAGGTAAGCTAAAACGCGTAGAAATTCGTTTAAGTAAATTTTAAATAGTCGATTTGAAAATCTATCTTCCAAATACGATCGAATTGGCTCTCGATATATATTCCATTATGTTCGAAATAGGGGTAAAGCATTATAAACACCATGCGGCACGTTTCACTTTGAATTCGAAAAAATTTCGAGTGAATAGTGTTTCGATATTTTCTACAAAAGGCCGTATAAATTTCTATTTTACAAAACCCTAACTTCCCTAGGGATAGTTGCCAGCAATTTTTCAATGGCCGATATTTTTCATTTCTTCCCCTCTTAATCTCTTACGATCCATTCACATTCACGTAAATCTTTCAACTACAAAGTGTAAGAGCCAGTCGTGATCTTCAAACCCATACGGGCAGGTCGACGAATCGTCGACCATGGGTGGAGATTTTGGCCTACATTCGTGCTTGGTTGTGCATGCTTTTCCATGCGACTGGGGTAGCCGAGTTCAGTTAGTCGCTGGCCTGGGGTGGAGCGTGCTTCGGCGCTTCGAACGATGGTCTCCAATCGTCGTAAAAATGGTTGAGGTGGGAGAATAATTCAAGGAAATATCGGCGGCCATGGGTTTTCACATGTAGGGTTTTACGATAGGGAAGAAAAGGAAATGACGACCGAGATACGCTTAGTCAAAATCGACGGCCAAGAAGTAGGTTAAATAAAATAAAAATTGTAAATTAATTTATATAATTCATGTGATATTTAAAAATGCATAACTTTTTCATACGAGGTCCATTTCGCACGAAACGAATTGCATTGGGTTCATATTGACGAGCACTATATTATGGAGCTAGATTAGGATTTATTTGAGCAAGTGAAAATTTTGGTTGAAATTAAACGCTTGTTTAATTTTAATCGGAATAAATCGCTATCGCAAAAACTACAACCAATGTGAGTACAACTCACTCTTTCTAACTCACTGATATTTTATATAAGTGAGAATAAATATTATTTATGATGATTGATAATTGTTTGGATGATATATGATATATTGATTGGTATTTGGATATATTCGTGCCTAGTGGAGCAGATGACCCTATACGTTCTTATACGCGCGTCTGCCTTGAAGTGGACATTGTACATATATTTCTAATATGTATATTTGTTGCAGGTGACATGTTGGAGGGATCCAACTGGGTTCCTCACCACTGTTGATTTATTTACAGATATATATATATATATATATATATATATATATATATATATATATATATATATATATATCTGTGTGTGTGTGTTGTTATCATATGATATATGATGTTTTGGATGTTGTGATTGATGTATTTAGTGCTATTGCAGCATTGGGCCTATTTTTGGAATCTAAAAATGTTAAAGTGATGATTTCCAAATTAAAAGGATTTTCGAAGTGATTTTGGAAATCGATGTTATTTTAGTTATGCGTTGTTAATGGGATGGATTTATTTTGAATAAATAAAGTTGTAATTTTTATGTTATAAAAAAATTATGATGTTTGCGAAATATAATCAAAATATGATTTTCGGGAATATGAAGTTAACTATTTTGTGAAATAGTACAAATGGAGATTTTTGATTTATATTTTTGATTTATTATAAATGGTTTATATAGAAGATTTATAAAATTGATATATTATAAATTAAAATATTGGAATTATAAAATGGGTTATATAAGTGTTAAAATGTTATAAATGGATTTCATAAGTGAATAAGATTTTAATTTGTGAAGTTATAAAAAAACGAATTTTGTACACAAGATATTTATAAATGAATTGACTTATGATTGGATTTTGAGCATGTAGTTGAGATATATATAGAGTTAGTTAATAAAGGAATTATATAAGTTAAAGTTTTTATAGAATATAAATGGAATTTATAAACATTTTTTTATAAATTCAAAATCAATTGAATTTGATAAGTAAATATATAAGTATTAAAGGAATTATATCCACGATTTTCAACAGTGGATAATTATTTAATCAAATATGCAGAAGTGATGAATTTGGTTAGAGAATTATATCCATGATTTTGGACAGTGGATAATTTTTGAATTATATGTGTAGAAGCTTTAATTTGGTAAACGATTTATATTCATGATTTTGGACAGTGAATAATATATTAAATAAAATGGATATTTTGGTAGTGATATTTTAAATGGAGTTAAATGTTTTGAAGATGTTTTAAAATGTGTTAAGTATCGAAACCATAGATTTCAACATTCATTGTTGAAATAGAAATTTTCGAGAAATAAGGAAATGATGGACTATAACACTATTATTATTGTAAATGATTTTCAAAAGGAAATATATTTTTTATAGTATTGGGATTTATTTATTTATCTAATTTTCGAATCCCTATACTATTGATTTTAGGTTGTTGTAACGATGTTTTACGCAACATTCGTTTTGACCTAAATAAATGTGTTTAAAGAATATCTTTTCCTTAAAAGAATAAAATATACTTAATCCTAATTTAAGTATATTAATATTTTCTAAGTGTTGAAATAAATTTATTTTTGAATTACTTATTATTTAATAAGTATATGGAAATGTTTTCTAATGTTGAAATGGTTTTGAGATTATATTTTTTAAAGATAATATGAAGAGAATATTTGGCAAGTAACTTAATTAATAAAGATTAATTAAAAGGGCCTGGTGATTGTATATGTTGCCAAATATTCATTTGTTGTTTTGATTGTTAAATAACCGACTATCAAATTTGGCCTTTTTAGTTTCTCGACTTGATGTGGGAACTATTTATTTGTACACTTAGTACATAGCCTTCTGTGTAGGCTTGATTATCATTTGTGTTGAGGATGTTGATTCGTATAGTGCAGAGTTTTACTCCAATCTATCGAGCTTCCTTCTTGTCCCGAAGGATGGCAAGTTGAAGGTTGAAAACATGATAAGTCTATGAGACTTAGTTTCTATGTGAGGTTGAGAAATGTTTTTGCATTGTTGGTGCGAAGAGACCAGGATCAGATTTATTTGAAAACCACTTCGGACCAATGTATATGCGACGATTTTGTAGGTTTCTTATGATGGCCGTGATCTACTTAATCAAAATCGACGGACAGGAATTAAAGTAGGTTAAAAAATATGAAATAAAAATTGTAAATTAATTTATATAATTCGTGTGATATTTAAAAATGCACAACCTTTTCATACGAGGTCCGTTTCGCACGAAACGAATTGCTTTGGGTTCGTATTGACAAGCACCATATTATGAAGCGGGATTGGGATTTATTTGAGCTAGTGAAAATTGTGGTTAAAATTAAACGCTTGTTTAATATTAATCGGAATAAATCGCTATCGCGACGACTACAACCAATGTGAGTACAACTCGCTCTTTCTGACTCATTGTTATTTATATAAGTGAGAATAAATGTTATTTATGATGAGTGACGACTGATGATTGTTTGGATGATATATGATATATTGATTGGCATTTTGATATATTCCTGCCTAGTGGAGGAGATGACCCTATACGTTCCCGTGTATGAGCGGATGACCCTTTGTACGTGCATCTGCCTCGAAGCGGACAACTGGATTCCTTATCACTGTTGATTTATTTACAGATATTGATATATAAGTTGTTATCATACGATATATGATGTTTTGGATGCCGTGATTGATGTATTTAGTGCTGTTGCAACATTGGGCCTATTTTTGACATTTAAAAATGTTAATGTGACGATTTCCAAATTTAATAAGATTTCCAAAGTGATTTTGGAAATCGATGTTTTGTTAATTTTTAATTGTTAATGGGATGGATTTATTTTGAATAAATAAAGTTGTAAATTTTATGTTATAAAAAAATTAAGATGTTTGCGAAATATAATCAGAATATGATTTTTGGAAATATGAAGTAAACTATTTTATGAAATAGTATAAATGGAGATTTTTGATATATTATAAATGGTTTATATAGAAGATTTATAAAATTGATATTTTATAAATTAAAATATTAGAATTATAAAACGAGTTTTATAAGTGTTAAAATGAAGTTATGAATGGATTTTATAAGTGAATAAGATTTATAATTTGTGAAGTTATAAAAAGAATGAATTTTGCAAACAAGAGATTTATAAATGAATTGGCTTATGATTGGATTTTGGGATTGTAATTGAGATGCATATAGAATTGGTTAATAAAGGAATTTTATAAGTTGAAGTTTTTATAGAATATAAATGGAATTTATAGACATTGTAAATCAATTGAATTTGATAAATAAATATATAAGTATTAAAGGAATTATATACACGATTTTGGACAGTGGATAATCCTTTAATTAAATATGTAGAAGTGCTGAATTTGGTTAGAGAATTATATTCACGATTTAGGACAGTGGATAATTCTTGAATTATATGTGTAGAAGCTTTAATTTGGTAAACGATTTATATTCACGATTTTGGACAGTGAATAATATATTAAATAAAATGGATATTTTTAGGAGTGATATTTTAAATGGAGTTAAATGTTTTGAAGAAGTTTTAAAATGTGTTAAGTATCGAAACCATTGATTTCAACATTCATTGTTGAAATAGTCATTTTCGAGAAATAAGGAAATGATGGACTATAACACTATTATTATAGTAGATGATTTTCAAAAGGAAATGTTTTTGTATAGTATTAGGATTTATATATCGATCTAATTTTCGAATCCCTATACTATTGATTTTGGGTTGTTGTAACGATGTTTTATGCAACATTCGTTTTGACCCAAATAAATGTGTTTAAAGAGTATCTTTTCCTTAAAAGAATAAAATATACTTAATCCTGATTTAAGTATATTAATATTTTTTAAGTATTGAAAATAAATTTATTTGTGAATTACTTATTATTTAATAAGTATATGGAAATGTTTTCCAATGTTGAAATAAGTTTTGAGATTATATCTTTTCAAAGATAATCTTAAGTGAATATTTGGTTAATGACTTAATTAATAAAGATTAATTAAAAAGGCTTGGTGATTGTACATGGTGACACATATTTGTTTGTTGCTTTGATAGTTAAATAAACGACTATCAAATTTGGCCATTTTAGTTCCTCGACTTGATGTGGGAACTATTTAGTCGTACACTTAGTACGTAGCCTTCTGTGTAGGCTTGATTATCATTTGTGCTAAGGATGTTGATTCGTATAGTGCGGAGTATTACTCCAATCTATCGAGCTTTCTTCTTATCCCGAAGGATAGCAAGTTGAAAGTTGGAGACGTGATAAGTCTATGAGACTTAGTTTCTGTGTGAGGTTGGGAAACGCTTTTGCATTATTGGTGCAAAGAGATCGGGATCGGATGTATCTAAAAACCACTTCGGACTAACGTATATGCGATGCTTGTGCAGGTTGCTTATGATGATATTGATATTCTGGATTTTCATAGTGGGGGACTGCTTTTTGATCGTTTAGGGTTAAAATTCAAATATACATCCAATAGCAGTGGTCTCTTCATTATGAAACATTCAATGCGAGGACTATTCGCTACTAATCCAAGAGATTTCCCGACAGGATGTGGTAGGAAAGTACCTTCGGTTTATCCTGTTCTTGGACAACTTATATGGATGTTTTTCTGGCATTACATTTCTAAAGATTACGTACATTTGTTTTTACAATTGTACATCAGCGGCGGTAGAGAAGGTAACTTCTCTTAGCTTAACACCCTCCTTGAGACGTATGAGCTTAATGGTTGTACTTATGTGGCAGGCATTTGTAGTCAACGAAAATGGCCATGTGGCATTCAAAGTGATGTGATTTGTTATTGTGAAAGATAATCAATACCTCAGGCCTCATCAACCGGAAATGACCAAAACAGGGTTAGATGCAGCAATGCTAAGTGGGTCATTCTCAAGTAGGATATGATCATCCTCTTCTAGATATATCTTTACACGCTATGACATCGTGTATCTGATTATTGTGGTTTATATGCTAAAGGCCCTTGTAAAGGTCAGTAACGACCGAAGGATGACATATTCGGTACCATCTAGTTATAGAGGTGGGCCGGTCTTGTGTTGGTAGAGAAACTTTGTGATGTTTTCTCGGTACATTCTTCTCAAGATGTACTGCTGGAAGGTAGTCCCTTCACCTGGTCATTTGTATGAAAATACAAACTCCACTACGTACCTGCCATTTTAATTGTATTACCCAATTGGGCTATATGCGGTAATTTAATCAGTGTAACAATTTCGGCTATGATTAATATTATTTGTATACTAGACACTAGTATAATATCAGATGATTTGATATAAGATGATTTAGTTATCATAAGGTAAAAACTTGTCCGTGTTTATGTGTGGACTTGTCTTACGAGATACATTTGTTTTGGAAAGGAAAAGTTTGGTAATTTAATAAATTCAGTTGAGTGTGTTTCTCGCGCTAGTTTACTAGACTGATCCGGACGTTCTTCCCTTTCAATGCTCGGGTCAGATCGAGTATATTTACAGGTTCAGTTTTGGTGCTACAATGGGAGAGCTAGAGATCTCCATTCCGTATACGCATAATGTTGTGGTTGATTATTCAATGCATTGTTGCTTAGTTGTTTATATTATCAGCATTTGTGAGGACAGGTTTTTATAACTGTCTAGGCTGATAATTGTTGATTGATTGTTGAACTCCGATTGATGTCTGTATATACAGTTTCTGTTTTGTAAAGATCATTGATATGATATTATATGTTTTCCACTGCGATGTGAGATTCTGTGTTGTTCTATTTTGTTCTTTCTTCTCTCTTTATTCTCTTCTCTTCTACTCTCTTCTTTTATTTCTCTTGACTTTCCGCCTTATTTCCTTTTCTCGGTATATACTCGATGCTAAAATCATAAGCTGCAAAAAACTCCAGCCATCTCTGCTATCTCGTTTTCAGCTTCTTTTGAGAGAATAAATACCGTAGAGACTTATGATCTTTAAACAACTCAAACCTTTCTCCCAAAAGATATTTCCTCCACACCTTCAATGCGAAGATTACCGCTGCCAACTCCAAATCATGAGTAGGGTATCTCACTTCATGCATTCTAAGCTGTCTAGAAGCATAGACAATAAATTTTCCATTATATATTAGCATAGCACCTAACCCGGTACCACATGCATCAGTGTAAACTACCAGCCCTCGATTCACATCAGGAACTACTAACACGGGCGCAGTAGTTAACAAATGTTTCAACTTAAGGAATGCCTCCTCACATTTGTCAGACCAAACAAACTTCACGTCCTTCTTGGGTAGCATAGTCAAGGATGCCGCTATCCGTGAGAAATCCTTAATGAATCTTCGGTAGTAACCTATAAGTCCGAGAAACTTCTAATCGCACTTACTATCTTTAGTATTTTTCAATTTTTTTTACAGCTTTGATCTTATCTAGATCAACTGCTAAACCTTCCTCGAAAACTACACGACCAAGGAACTTTACTTCCTTCTCCTAGAAATGACACTTTGAGAACTTTGCTTTCAGATGACATTACCTTAGCGTCTCCAACACTATTCTAAGATGATCCACATGATCCTTCTCATTCTTAGAATATACCGAAATGTCATTAGTAAAAACCAACACGAAGCTATCCAAGTGGTCACGGAAAAACCAGTTCATCAAATCCACAAAGAAAGCTAGCGCATTAGTAAGCTCGAATGGCATAACCAACCATTCATAAGACCATATTTGGTCCTAAACGTCATCAAAGGAATACTGTCCTCTGCCACTCTTAGCTGATGGAAACCTGTCGCCAAATCCAACTGGAAAACACTCTAGCTCCACTCAACTGATCGAATAAATCATCGATTCTAGAAAAATGATACCTATTCTTGATCATCCTCTCATTCAGCATATGATAGTCGACATCCTTGATGACCCATCTGGCTACTTCACGAATACCACGCCCTTCCCCAAGGCGAACTGCTTGGCTGGATGAAAATCTTTCCTTCCAATTCCACTAGCTATACCATCAATTCCTTCATCTCGGTTGGTGACATCCTACAAGATGGTCTACTTTCGGGTTTAGCTCCAGGTATGAGATCTATCTGAAACTCGATAGCACTTTTCGATGACAAGCCCGAAACTGGTTCAAACATATCTGCAAACTCTCTTGCTACATAAACCTGCTTCTGCTTTAATGATATTTCCCCCTCTTGGCAAAATATCCTAGCATCATATCTATCTAACCAATCCATACCCAATATGATCTTGGAACACATGAAATCAAAAACATATAAACTGAATGCAAACATATGACCTAACAAATCAAGTTTTGACTGGTTATATCTCATTCCCAGAGTTGCATACCCTCATGTAGGATTTGCAACCCTTAAAGGAGTAATAAGGTATATGGGTTTCAGACATAAGCAGTCTACCAAATACTAAGATATAAATGAGTGCGATGCACCGATATCAAATAATATCCTAACTGGAGTACTATGAATCATAAGCATACCTTCCATTACATCTTTTCCTTTCTCAGCAGCTGTTGGTCTAGAGGATGATGGTTCCAATGCAAAGACCTTTCCTTTCCAGTGTTAGCAGGCTCGAGACACTTGTCCTTGTAATGTCCCATCTGGTCACAGTTGTAGCACTTCACATTCGACCTCGCTGCAACTGCTCTTCCATCACCTTAGCAACATTCATTAGCATAGTGCCCCTTCTTGCCACACTTGTAATAAACAATATCAACCTTGCTTTTTTTAGCTGCTACTCCCTACCGGGCACATTTCTTCATGAAGAACTTCCTCTTCTTACCTTGAAAATTCTAAATCTCAACTGGTTCCCTTTTCCAAAAATAGAAAGCATGTCTTCATTTCAAATAGCCATCTTAACAACAATATGACACGTATCACGGAGGTTTGGCATGATTGCTCTGGCGGTCTTAGGATTCAACCCCCTGATAAACTTATCATTCATCCGAATGACTATATCCACAATAACATACCCGTAATGGGACATCTCATCAAATTCCGTAGCATACTCAATCACCGATTTATCCCCTTGGAATAAATCTGCAAACTTCCTAAGCAATGCTGCCTTGGCAACCTCTAATAGAAATCTTTCTTTGAACCTCCTAGAAAATTCAGCCCAAGTCATATCTTCCTCTGGCTCTCCCACGTTAACTCCGTTCCACCAAAACAATGCTGCTTCCTGCAGTCGCCTAGAAGCATGTCTACTCTTCTATATACATCAAGCCGAGATCTGAAAGTAACCTTTCACAGTGCAATAGCCAGTTCTCCACTCCTACAGCATCCTCAGTTTCCCGAAAAGACTTCTCTCCCAGACTAGCGTAATCCCTGCTCAGCTTGGCATAATTATTAGCAACTGGGGCCACCGGATTAGCTCCTCCATCATTCCTTACAACCACTCCCACAGGTGCTCCAGCTTGCATCATATTCATGAAGAATTGATACAATATCCTTATATCAACTAGCAGAATCTCAGCACCAACATTAGCATTTGCATCTGGGTTTGCATTTTCTTGTCCACCTTGGTTGCTTCTAGTATTGGGTCGAACATTTCCATGTGTTGCGGTGCGTGTCCCACCTTGATTCACTCTTCCATTTCCTGCCTCCATATGTTGCTTCCCTACTACTTGAAATCCAATCTTGGTATGATATAGAAGAACAGTCCAAGAGAGTGGAAAATACATACTTAGGTATTTATAGTAAAGTACACATACGTTATTATAATGCTTACCTAAGCCCAACCATATTATAGATTCATTACATTATGCTTTAAAAAAAAATTAAGGTTTAAATTCCTTTTAAGTACATAAACTATGCTCTGATACCAACTTGTAACATCCCGCTTCCGGAGGCTCAAAACTAACTGCTACGGATGCTACAATCATCCACAGCTATTCTTTTCAAGTGATCGAAATTGAAATCTTGCAACTATTAGCGGCACAAAAACACAAGAATATCAAAAAAATTAAACTTCAACAAAATAGAATTTCTCATTTCTTATGAATTTCAGTTTAAGATTTAATTACATAATCCCAGACGTTAACCATGCTCAAATCACATATACATGTATAAAATACAATAAGAGCGACATATGAAGATGTCCCCTTATGATGATCAGAGAACTAAGAATATGAACTTTACAATTCTTAGTACATCACTGTGGAATACACAAAATAGCTCCTATATAACTAACACAGCCTCCTGCACGTATCTGAAAGCTTATCCATCCAAAAACCAAAAAGTCTTCCACCTTAGACTACTAAAATTAATTTTTGAGTACGCGAGAGTTTGTGGAGAAACACAAACTTCGAGTCAGACAATAATCTGGTATGAATAATCCCCCATCATCTCTTATCATAAATAGATATCTAGTGAGACCATGCCGCATAACGGAACGGGTTTCCCCTCACTAGTATCCAAAATAAAACATGCAAATCATTTACTATGCCCCTGCATCCAAAATGATTAGTCTTAACATAATATGAAATAAATCCATAAATTATATGTATTGGATATCCCATCCACCCATATAATAGATATCCAATCTAAAAACAACTTATTAGAGTTTCCCTCTAAAATATTTAAAATGACTATCTGTCAGAATTTAATAGGATTGTCCGTCCCAAATCCCTTTAAAATAAATGCAGATTATCCTTTGTACATTGTTTTATAAAAGATGGTGTGGGATATCCACCGCACACTTTATAGTTTTTCTAGGATGACTATGAACCCTTGGGTGCCCAATCCCGGGGATAACCACCTCTGGTAAAACATTCTTTACTTTAGAAATTTGATGTGGGCTATCAAATGCACATTCCATGGTTTTCCTAGGTTAACCTAGAACCCATCACTTGACCAATTAAAATATCATGATCCCCATAATTATTTATAAAAATTCATGATCCCCGTGATTAATTATTTTCCTCAGGTATACCACCTGTTTAACTTATTCCCATTAGTAGCCCCAGTTAGGTTAAATTAGATAAAAACACATCGATAGCACCAATGTATATTTTTGAAAGCATATTTTGTTTGCATCCCCAAACTGTTTATCGAAAACATTAAAAAAAACCCGATGTCTCAAGGTTTTATAACATTGAATTTAAATAAGGATCCCCTTATATATTCAAACAAAGATAATTATTTTATACTATAACCCTTCGAAGTAGCCCCTTCGAATTAGAATAACTTTACTCAATAAAAATGGCTAAAAATAGCCCTTTAAAACCCTTCGAATGAAGTTCCATTCGAAAGGTAATAAACATCAAAAGTTAGCCCCTTCGAACCTTTCTTTTGAAAGCATTACAAAATTATACCTACCGCAATCATTAAAGGTAACCCCTTCAAACCTTTCGAAATCAAACCTTTCGAAATCAAAACTTTTCGAAATCTAACCTTTTGAAATTAAAACCTTTCAAAATTTAAACCTTTTGAAATCAAAACCATTTAACTCCTAAAAGTTTTGGCTTTTGAGGGATAGAAAATCTTTCTAGAAAGCATTTAAAACATTAGCTCTTGAAGGTTTTCGCTTTTGAAGATCCCATTCGTGCCCCTCACCCCTTGAGTATATAAAACTTGGACTTTTTATGAAACTTTATAGAATCGAAGGATCCACCTTTGTCTCAGTTAAAAGCAAGTTTTATTTCCATTTGAAAGTAAAGAAAACAGCTCACCGACCCTTCGCCCATTTGCCCTACGTCGCCATGCCTACCCTTCGACTTAGACGATGGGATAAAAGTGGCTTTTGGAGTCGGAGGGAACATCTAGGCCTACTGAAGTGATGTTTTATCTTGCTTGTCTAATTGTGATTAGTCAAGATGCTTCCGCCTATGCTTTCGAATAGTAAAAAGTATATCAAAGTCAATTTTTTCTTAAAACACTGTAATTCTTCAACAAATCAATTTTTGAAAGCAATTTTCCCTTCGACTTTAATCAGGGAAGAAGCAATGTTGCAGTTTAGCCCTTGTGCTTAATTAATTCAATACCATAGCTAACCACTAAGGAAAAATCACCAAAAATCTTATAAATAATATACTTCAACATATTAAAATTTCAAAGCATATAAAGATCAAAACAACTCGGAATTTAACCAAAACCGAATAAAACGTGTTAATTGGCCCATTAACATTTTAAAACACTTAAGTCTTATCCAAACAAAGGTTCAAATGGTTATATCCTAACCAAAATCAAAAACATGAATCGAGTATAACCCATAACCGATCCAAACACAGAGAATGAGATGATAAATATGATTATTCACTTGGATTATTTAATTGGAGAATGAGATAATTTTCTAGCTTTAATTCCTTAGCTTTTTCTTTGCTTTATTGCTCTTTCTAGAGCTTTTAATGGCCGGCCGAAATATAGGTGATGAGTTATGAATGAGAAAGCGAAAGTTTATTAAATTGGAGGAAGAGATATATACTAAGAAATGTAGCGCCATTTCCAAGTTATCCCTTAGGAATTCCTTAAGTCTTATTTTAGTTCATTCATTAAGATACAGCCATTGGATTAATTAATCTCATCTCTCTAATTATTCACATTACTTTATTTTATTTATCCAATTAAATATCATGAATAATGTCAATTAAAATTCAAGGGCATTACAATATCCTAAATGTATCATGAGTCTCATCTTAAATCAATGAAACTAATGATGAATAAGTAGAATAATGTCGAATGTCGCCTTAAGGGCTCTATTAAAAACTATAATGTTATGCCGTAACAATGCTCAATGCTGAAACAAGAAATAGCCAAAGTTAATAAGTAATTCCAGAATAGTTCAAAAATATTTTCATGAAAAGAACTAAGTATATAATAAATCCATGAATCTGCTACAATGACTATGTCATGAGAAAATAATACCGTATAAGGTTTAAATATGAATTTTGGAAATGGTTAACGAAGAGGGGTGGTAAAATACAGTAAGATTGTCTAAATCATACGATAACCCCATTAATCAATACCGAATTCGAACGACAACACTTTTAGCTAATGTCGAATTCATGTATGTTGCACCTATAGCTAATGGCCGACATAAAATTTCTCATGACAATAACGCTTAGGCTTTAGACTAGTTGGCATATCTTTGTTTGTTAGCAACAATATAAATATCTCACGCTATAATGATTCTTAACTTTTACGCCATTTGTCGAAATAATAAACAAGGGTAAATTAACCAATGCTGAACATCATAATCATGATGTAGGGCATCAATTTTGGAATAAAACAAAGTAATATCAGTTCGAGTTTAATACACTCTCCACTTTATAATTGAGCTAGAATCTCATAGGCATCCAAATTAATGTCGCCTAACCCTATTTGATCTAAAAAAACTTTTAGCTATCGGGTTTCAGGTTTAGATTAGCTGTTCATTTCATGAATATACTAAAAACTCCCAAGCATCTAAATCGATGTCTCCTAGTTCAAATTAACCCATTACAATTCCAAGCGATATAGTAATTCAAGGTTAAGCGTAACTGATTATCAATTTAACTAGAAGATTGAAGAATCCAAATCTATTGTCTAAACCTGAGTGACGATTCAAACTCAAAAAACCCTAAATGAACCTAATAGTAATTTGAATATAAAATTTCATAAGCTAGTGTCAAACAATTAATGTAAAAACCATACCTTGGATTAAGCTTTAACGTTGAAAAGTTAGAATTTAGGAGAAAGTTTGTGGATTTAAAACTTTTTGCTTGAGGTTTGAATCGTAGGTAAAGGAAAGAATGAAGAAGAAATTCTGTTATTTATAGGAAGAAAGAAGGCGAATGAATACCGCTAGATCAAATTTAAATAAGTGGATGGATCTACGCAGAATAACAATAGGTGACAACTGCCATTTATTAACTTGAAAAGTCAATGCTTCTTTCATACTAAGGGAAAATATTACTATCGATATTGATCCTAAAGGCGTGAGGGCATGTCGACAACAAGAGTGATGAGATTAAAGAATCTTGCAGCCAAAGGAGGCCATCAATATGATATGGAATATTGAATGCCACCAGCACACATGACATCAAGGCCACACACCATTGATGCTACATTTCTTCAACAAGGGCCATTAGATGATATCGCATTCATGAAAAGAGGTTATCGAATAGTAGTGCATCTTGCATCGGTAAATAATAATGAAAGTTTGGAAATGGCATGTCATCAAATCCAATGTCAAAGGCCCATAACTATCCCTTGTATCATTACTGTCGCTCCCCACCAATAAAGCCGAATGGATGATGTAGCATCCCATAATTCATCGGTGGACCACATCATATGAAGCCAATACTATATTTCACCAAGGCAAGAATTAATGTCATGCACCATTGGTATCATATATCATTAGGGCAATGGAATTGAATGACATCATACCGTAAGCCATCAATGTTATAACGACATGGTGTATCATCTTTGTCGCACCTTATTGATGCCGTGTTATATCAACATTTCACCTATGAAGATAGAATGGATGTCGCATCTAGTTGATATTACCTCGGGTTAATTCAGCGCCACCTTCTTCTGATGTCGCACTTCACGTAAAGTTGTTCCTCTCCGTTACCACTCATCGCCAATTCCATCTCTTATTAATGATGCCTCTTAGTAATGTTGCCCTTCAGCCAATGTTGTACCTCATTAATGCTGCCTATTATCATGCCGCCTATTATCAATATTGCCTATTATCAATGCCATGCCTTAATGATGCTATAGATCATTTATATACAATAGGGTGCAATCGATTATCGAAACAAAGCATAATGTTGGACACCATAGAGATGAACCTTGATGCCGAAGATCATCTAAATGAAATATAGCATCATGTGCTATCAAAATGGTTAATGTCAAAGGTCAGCGTGCTGCGTGGACATGTGGCAACCATGCCGCACGTCTCAACCCTTATAAATACGGACCTAAGGGTACAAAGGAAAGGGCGAATCATTCTTTTCTTACTTCTTACGTTTTAAAATTGTAACCTTTAGGGGTTTTTGATGTCAGTACTTTTTAACCAATCACGCATAAATCCATGTATATTTAAAAAGTGCATAACATATGAATGAAGATATTATGACTGATAGTCCGTTTCGAGTTCCAAAGCACTTTTGATTTTTAATCATAACTTGCTTCGAATTCTTAAACATTCATAGTCTCAGTTTTTACTTGCGTGAGATTGTTCTACATTGATCGATGGATTCAACATGAGTTAGAGCATAGCTTTGACATAAACAATTTATGACTACATTATAGACTCGTGTTTGTCCCTGAGAAGATAGTTTTGATGACAACAACCTTAGAATAAGATTATAAAATATAAATACTAACATTATAGTTTAAATATATATATGTATATGCAATATTTTACCATGCAGGTAACAAGAATGAAGATTGTACAGTATAGAGATTCAAGACTGAAGATATCAAGATTGAAGACTCAAGAGTATCAAGATTATCAAGAGTTCAAGATTTCAATATAAGTAACTGAGTTAGGAATTTTGTTAAAACTCCTAGAAAAGCATTAGCATCTTAAAATCTAATTTATTCGTAGAATGGTATCCACTTCGAGCCGATTAAAGGGATGGAACCCTAAGTAGGATGGAACCTACAAAAAATCTAGTGGAACATTGTTTTGTATCCACTAAATTTTATTCAAATGTTTTATAAAATTATATCTTGTTTTCAAAATGATTTCAAAATCTCCCTTTTAAAAGAATCAAAAACATCTATCCTACTTTTAAAATACTTTTAGCCTCAAAATAATCTTTATCTTTAAAATCAAATTTTCCTTGGTTTTAAACTATCTTTTAATATATTTAACTTTTAAATTTATACTTAGATTTAAATACAAAATTATAGTAAAATTTTATATATACCAAAATATTATTCTCTACACTTATTTATGTATTTTAACTATAGTTAAGTATATTTATAAAGTTTAAAAATAGTTTTAATACAAGATTAAAGTTATTTTCAAAGAAAAACAAATCACCAAAAATACCATAGGCTTGTCGACAATCCTAGGACCCCTGTCGACAAGGTGGCAGTTTGTTTCAAAAATTTGAATTTCAAAGGAAGTGTCTATTCGTCATATCCTTTCATGAATGGACATGGCTATCGTTCTACTATAAATAGGGGCAGTTTTAAACGAATTTATTTATACATTTTCTTTGATTTCACTCCTCTTCTTCTTTCATATTTCTTTATATATATTTTTACCATTACTCTGCCGAAATTACCATTGAATCTAACTAGATCATTTCTGGTTTGCTTCTCTATCACTATCTCAATAAGATCTCAGTGCTATTCGGAGTTATAGGCTTCTTTGTAATAAATTAAGAGAGAAAACGTGTGATTGTAGCCTGTGAATCAATCAAGCGAGAAAAGTGTGGTTGTAGCCTGTTAAATCAATTGGGCGAACTTATTTCCCATAAAATCAAGTATCTCTACCCAGAGGATTGTGAATCTGGAGTGGTGTACCTCGTGGCCTTGAAATCGAGGATGTAATTGTAAAAATTGATTTTGAAAGAAAATCCGTACTTTTTTGTGGGACTGGATGTAGGGTAACTCCGAACTTGTATAAAATCCAGTGTGTTCTTTCCTTTATTGCTTTTACTTTATTTATGCATCTGTGTTTGATTCTGTGATCATATCTGTGTCTGAATATTGCATAATATGTGTTCAAATTAATATAAACTCAAAAAGAATTAGTAATTCCTTAAAACACTTTCACCCCCCTCTAGTGTTAATTCTAGCCTTAAGATCCGTAATCCGCATTTCTTACATTTGGTATCAGAGCAAGGTTTTCAAAGTTTCATAATATGATTTTTGAAAAAGCATTTTAAATGGCTATGTTTAAAAAAGTTGTTAATATTAGTTTAGAAAAATTCAGATTAACATTGTCTCTTGAGTTTGCATAAAATTGATATTCAAGTTCAAGTTGTCTACCAAAAATGTATGATGTGCAGGAAACATGTTTTATTGGTATTGAGTAATCAATCCACAATGGACAAATTGTGCAGATCAAAAAGAATAAATGGATACTCGATAGTGGATGCTCTAAACACATGAATGGTAATCCGGATATGCTGAATGATATAATATGCAAAGATGGAGGACTAGTTAACTTTGGAGACAACTCAAAAGGATATGTGGTTGGCATCAGCAAAGTCGGTAACTACGAAACTCTTATTATTACTAATGTTTTGCTAGTTAAGAATCTGAAACATAATCTGCTAAGTATAAGTCAACTTTACGATAAAGGTTATATAATTAAATTTGAAAAAAAATAAGTGTCACATTGAAGATAATAATTCAACCGTAATAGTTGAGGGAATTAAGGAAAAAGAATATTTATATTCTTAGTATGAAAGTTTCGAATGATAACCTATGTCTTTTGGCAAATACAAGTGACCCTTGGATGTGGCATAAGAGATTTGGGCATTTGAATTTCAAACTCTTATCTAGACTGTCAAAACATGATCTAGTAAGAGGTCTTCCAAAATGAACTTTAAAGTAGATAGTTTATGTGATGCATGTCAATTAGGAAAACTTAGAAAAAGTTCCTTTAAATTAAAAGATATGATTTCGACTTCAAAACCTCTTGAATTATTCATCTTGATTTATTTGGTCCATCTCAAATTCTGTCAATAAATCATAGTAAATACTTTTTGTAATTGTAGATGATTATTCTAGATTTACATGGAAAATATTTTTGAAAACGTAAAAGTGATACTTTTGAATGTTTTGAGAACTTTACAAAAAGGATTCAAAATCAACTTTCTCTAAAAATTATAACCATCCGTAGTGATCACAGTGGTGAATTTGAAAATGAAAAGTTTGAGGAATTCTGCAATAAAAAAGGAATAACTCACAATTTTTCATTTTCAAGAACTCCACAACAAAACCGAGTAGTAGAATGTAATAATAGGACGATTCAAGTGTGTGCAAGAACTATGCTTTCGAATAGTAAATTACCAAAATATTTTTGGGCAGAAGCAGTTGCTACCGCCTGTTATATTTTAAATAGAATTTTAGTTAGACCTTTAAATGATAAGACATCTTATGAACTTCTTCACACAAAGAAACCTAAGGTATCTTATTTTGGAATTTTTGGAAGTAAATGTTTTATTTTAAATACAAAAGATAATTTAAATAAATTTGATCCTAAATCCGACAAAGGTATCTTTATCGGATATTCTAATAGAAGTAAAGCACACAGAGTGTTTAATTTGAGAACTAACACCATCGAAGAAACAATGCATGTTTCGTTCGATGAAAGTATCAAAAGTTTTGAAGATACAAATGATGAAGAGGATTTAATCACTCAAAATCAAGAGTCAACTGAAATTAATAATAAAATTAATCATCCTAACAAAAAGATTAAACTTTTAAAAGATCATCCTATAGAAAATATACTTGGAGATATGCAATCTGTCGTTAAAGCTAGAAATAAACTAAGTAAAATGAGCAATGTAGCCTTTATATCAACTATTGTACCCAAAAATCCAAAAGAAGTATCAACTGATGATTCATGGATTTTGGTTATGTAAGAAGAACTAAATCAATTCACTAGAAATGATGTTTGGAAACTTGTTCCTAGACCTGAAAATAATACTATAATTGGAACAAAATGGTTTTATAAAAATAAAATGAATGAATAAGGAGAGGTTATTAGAAATAAAGCTCGATTATTCGCTCAAGATTATTGTCAGGAAGAAGGAATAGATTTTGATGAAACCTTTGCTCCCGTAGCAAAATTAGAAGCCATTAGGATTCTACTTGCTTTCGCAAATCATAATAATTTCAAATTATATCAAATGGATGTTAAAAGTGCCTTTTTAAATGGATTGTAAAAGAGGAAGTATATGTTGAACAACCACCACTATTTGAAAATGAAAAATTATCGAATCATGTTTACAAACTTGAGAAAGCTCTATATGGTCTAAAACAAGCTCCTAGAGCCTAGTATGATAGACTAAGATCTTACTTATTACAATCAAACTTTGAAATTGGTAAAGTATATAATACTCTTTTTATTAAAAGAAATAAAAATGATATTCAACTTGTACAAGTTTACGTTGATGATATCATTTTTGGATCAACTAATTTTGAAATGAATAAAGAATTTTCTGAAATAATGACAAAAGAATTTGAGATGAGTCATATGGGTGGATTAAAATTTTTTCTAGGATTGCAAAACAATTCAATAATGGTATCTTTATCAGTCAAGAAAAGTATGCTAAAGACCTAGTTTGTAATTTTGGTTTGACTACTGCAAGTGGAAAACTCACTCCTATGGCAACCAATGAGTACCTAAGTAAAGAAGATCTTTCGAAAGATGTAGATCAAAAATTATATAGAGGAATGATTCGATCACTACTCTATATCACTGCTAGTTGACCTAATATCATCTATGTGCAAGATATCAATCCCAACCTAAAGAGATCCTCTTAAAAGCTGTAAAACGTATCATAAGATATGTTAAACACACCTTTGATTAAGGCTTATTTTATCCTAAAAATGATTCTTTTGAATTAATATCTTACTGTAATGCTGATTATGCTGGTTGTAAATCATACCGAAAAAGTACAAGTGGAACTTGTCACTCTTTGGGGCATTCTCTGATTTTGTGGTTTAGTAAAAAGAAAAACACGATTTCTTTATCAACAACTGAAGCAGAGTATATTTCTGCTGCTTTGGCTTGTTTTCATGTAATATATATGCAACAAACTTTAAAAGATTTTGGTTTAAATATCTCAAAATCACAAATTTGTTGTGATAATACTAGTGCAATAAATTTATCCAAAAATACTACTCATCATACTCGAACTAAACATATTGTTATAAGACATCATTTTCTTAGAGATAATATAAGTAAGAAAGTAATTACTCTCGATTATATCAATTCCGAGAACCAAATTGCTGATATCTTAACAAAAACCTTAAATGAATCTATATTTACTAAATTAAGAAGAGAATTAGGTATTTGTTCAATAACTTAAATATAGAATATGAATAACAAAGTATAATTAAAAAATAAATCAAAATAAATCAAATAGTAAAAATATATGTACCATGTCGACAACCCTCCCATACCCCTATCGACATGTAACGATTTTTTTTCTTTTGAAATTTTCCCACCAAAATTCAAATAAGTGGTTATATATTCTTCTTATTTCGAAATTTTGTTTATTCTTTGTGTCCTTTCTCTGATCTATCTTCTGAAAATAATAAAACAATGGCCTCCTCTTCCAAATCAAATAAAAATTCAACATTTTCGTTCCCTTCTCCTTCTACTGGACCATTTCAACGAAATGGAGGATTCCTTAAAGGATGCACTGCAACTAATGACTGAAATTCAAGTAGTGCAACTCAGAATGGCCAAAGAACAAGAACGGCAAGGCAAAATCCTTAGAAACTTACAAAGTTTCTAATGGACAATCACGCCAATCCCATCTTAGTTGATGAAGAATCTTCAGGAGATCAAGTGCAAGACAACAGCGAGGAAGAAGAAGAAGAAGCCATCATGGAAGAAGAGCACGCTGAAGATGACGACAAAGTCGTTTGCATTGGCGAAGTGTGCTTTGACAAGGATGGAAATCTAGTCGAACAACATGGAAATTTTTGTTTCCACTGCCCAAATTGTTCGGTTCTTAGATCTCCCATTTTAAAGGACACATTAGTTTCTTTTCTCTCTTTCTTATTGTTATATGATCTTACTTTCTTCTTCTAGGCAAATATAAATATAACAATATATAATTAATAAATGATTTGTGTTCTTATATTTGATTTCTCACATTATCACTATTATAAGTATTATCATATATGGATTCTTAGTTAGGATATTTAGTAAGGACTAAGTTTTAGTTTTAGAATTAAGTGTTGATTATTTAGGATAACACTATCATTATAATCACATGTCATATAGTATTAGATTAAGGGGGAGATATATAGTTTGGAGTTAATTTTTGTTGATGACAAAGGTGGAGAAGTATAAAATAGGATAGTTAGGCATAGATTAAGGGGGAGTTATTAGGATAGAAGTAATATTTTATAAACAAAGGTTGTCATCATCAAAAAGGGGGAGATTTTTAGTCCTTGAGAAGATGGTTTTGATGACAACAACCTTAGAATAAGATTTTAAATGTAAATACTAACATTATCGTTTAGATACACACACACACACACACACACACACACACACACACACACATATATATATATATATATGAAGAATTTAACCATGCAGGTACCAAGAATAAAGAGTGTACAGTATAGAGATTCAAGAATGAAGACATCAAAATTGAAGACTCATGGGTATCAAGATTATCAAGAGTTCAAGATTTCAATATAAGTAATTTAGTTAGGAATTTTGTTAAAACTCCTAGAAAAGCACTAGCATCTTAAAACCCAATTTATTCGTGGAATGGAATCCACTTCGAACCTGATAAAAGGGATGGAACCCTAATTAGATGGAACCTACGAAAAATCTAGTGGAACATTGTTTTGTATCCACTAACTCTTATTTAAATGTTTTATAAAATTATATCTTGTTTTTAAAATGATTTCAAAATCTTCCTGTTAAAAGAATCAAAAATATCTATCCTGGTTTTAAAATACTTTAACCTCAAAATAATCTTTATCTTCAAAATCAAATTATTCTTGGTTTTAAACTATCTTTTAATATATTTAACTTTTAAATTTATACTTAGATTTAAATACAAAATTATAGTAAAATTTTATATATACCAAAATATTATTCTCTACACTTATTTATGTATTTTAACTATAGTTAAGTATATTTATAAAGTTTAAAAATAGTTTTAATACAAGATTAAAGTTATTTTCAAAGAAAAACAAATCACCAAAAATACCATAGGCTTGTCGACAACCCCTAGGACCCCTGTCGACAAGGTGGCAGTTTGTTTCAAAAATTTGAATTTCAAAGGAAGTGTCTATTCGTCATATCCTTTCATGAATGGACATGGCTATCGTTCTACTATAAATAGGGGCAGTTTTAAACGAATTTATTTATACATTTTCTTTGATTTCACTCCTCTTCTTCTTCCACATTTCTTTATATATATTTTTACCATTACTCTGCCGAAATCACCATTGAATCTAACTAGATCATTTCTGGTTTGATTCTCTATCACTATCTCAATAAGATCTAGTGCTATTCAGAGTTATAGGCTTCTTTGTAATAAATTAAGTGAGAAAAAGTGTGATTGTATCCTGTGAAATCAATCAAGCGAGAAAAGGTGTTATTGTAGCCTGTGAAATCAATTGAGTGGACTTGTTACCCGTAAAATCAAGTATCTCTACCCAGAGGATTGTGAATCTGAAGTGGTGTATCTCGTGGCATTGAAATTGAGGGAGTAATTGTAAAAATTGATTTTGAAAGGAAATCCGTGCTTTTGTTGCGGGATTAGATGTAGGGTAACTACGAACCAGTATAAAATCCGATGTGTTCTTTCTTTTATTGCTTTTACTTTATTTCTGCATTTGTGTTTGATTCTGTGATCATATCTGTGTCTGAATATTGCATACATTTGTGTTCAAATTAATATAAACTCAAAAAGAATTAGTAATTCCTTAAAACACCATTCACCGCTCCCCCCTCTAGTGTTAATTCTAGCCTTAAGATTCGTAATCTGCATTTCTCACAACTTGAAATTACTAAACCTATTTATCTAATCCCCTTCTTAACCAAGTCTCGCTTTTGCCAACACTCGTTGAGGTCTATAAGGGTAAATCAAGACTTCTCTCAATCAAATTCTTCTTTCTTTACACTTTTTGGGTGTTAGAAAAGGAATTCATTAACGTTGACCAAGTTGAATATGAACGATGTTTGTATTCTGAACTAAAACAAATTCTATAAATCCTTAAGTGATATAGTGTTGATGAAGATAATGTCTAAATAATCATTGGTAAAAGGAACTGTTTTAAGAAATATGAAATTTTATTTTTACTTAAATGGTCTGCAATGATGAATTTGACCAATCTGTGACACCACTAGCAAAGTTAACATGTGAATGTTAATATTTGAATTATTCAATATTAGTTAGTGATTGAATTCATACCTTTGAGTCACATAATTTTATTTGTGAATTCTCCAAAAAAACCTTACAATTTACTAGATTTATGAAATATTGTAAATTAATTAGTATTTGAGAAATATTAATTATTATTTAATTTATTTGATAATTGGAAATTGTTTAGAGTTATTAGAATACATATATAATATATTTGTGCACATCGATTATGATGACCCCAAATTTGGCAATATTTATTTGATAATCTCCTAAAATAATTATTTAAATTTTGGTAATAATAATTTGGTAATCTTCTTTTATAATCTTTTAAATTGGCAATATTGGTTTGTTAATTTTCTTTTGCAGTTATTTTATTTTGGCAAAATTTATCTTCTCAAACCTAATAAAAATGTTTTCTAATTATAATATATATATATATATATATATATATATATTATGATTTGGAAGCTATAGTTCCAATATAATAATTTTTTGAAAAACAAAGCTATTTAAAGTTAATTATATATTTTTCAAAAACACTAAAGACAATTATTTATTTATCAAAAAGTATTTTGGCTTAAGTTTAAAATAAGATTTAATAAAAAGGTTTATATGCTTTCTTAAAAAGTTATACTTGAAAAAAAATGTAGTCTGTAAATATACAAAGATTTAAGGCATACATATATAAACATATTACATAATTTACAAAACATAAGTAATTAAGAAAAAATTAATATAAACATAAATATATTAATATAAAAACATGAGAAAATTAATAAAATAAACATTTAAACACTTATAAACATATAATACAAGCATTTGACATTTGTAAGATAATAAAAACATGCATTAACATTTGTAAGCTTAATATAACTTGAATTAACAAGTGGCAGCACAAATTTTCTTTTAAAATTTAATTATATATGACATAGTGTTAGAGGATAATCTGATTTCAGTTTAACACCCTCCCATTTTTAAACTTCTCGACTCTTCTTTCCTTCATCTTCTAAATTTAAATCTAAAGAAAAATTAAAAGAACATCAGTTTTTCAAGTTTTCAACCTGATTCAACCTAAGCAAAGCTAATAAGTAGTAGATCAACTCAACATAAATTCAATTCAGAGATCAAGCAAAATCAAATTCAAAGATCAGATCAATTCAAGCTTCAGTTTCAAAACAAGATTCCAGATCAAAAATTAAAGCCTCTCTCTGTTTCATTTTCCAATGAGTAAAATTTTCTTTATAAACAGTTTAATCTATGTTTATACTAGATGCATATGATGAATATTTGTGGTAATATAGTAGATAATGTTGCATAGGTGTATGAATGTGAATGCATGTATGTATAAATGATATGTTTGTGCAAATGTCTATGTGTATGAATATATATGTCTCTGTTTCATGTCAGGCTCAAACTCACTAAAATTAAATTCCATTTCTCTTCATACATTTAGTGTAACGACCCAAAATTTATCCACTTTATAATATAGTATTTAAAGTGATTTTAAATATAAATATAAATGGTTTTATGATTCAAACAACATTACATAGGATTTGGAAATAGAAATATACATTAAAATAGTAACATTTGCTTATATCGACAAAAGTGACAAAATCCTGATTTCAGAAAAGTAAGTTTCAATGGCTAAATAAATTATTTTAATTAATTTATGAGTGTTTATATTTTTAAATGACATTATACAAATTTATTTTTAAATTTGGTTTATGTAAATAAATAGTTTAACTAAAATGTCAAAATATGACCGTAAAACATTTTGCCAAAAATCAATGTTTTGTCAATTTAGAGTTGTCACAACGTTATTGCACCTTTATGTACATAATTTAATAAATATGGTAACATATAAAGATAGTTAACAATTAACTAAACAATGTTACTTTTAGTAATCACACTTTGAAAATTCTAGTAAGTAATTAGAAAAAGCAAACAAAAAAGACAAAACACATGTCACATCAAAAGTGACATAAAGTAAAGAAAAATGACATAAAGCAAAGTAATCATTCTTATTCTTTACTTAACTCTAAAGTATTTGAATTTCAAAAGTGTGATGTGATGTGGATGGTAAGTTTTGAATTAAATAAGTTTACTTGGATTTTATAGAAATAATCTTCTTATACTCACTATTAAAATCCGAAGAGGGAACTTGTCATATTCGTGGAATTTAAAAGGTGATCTCACCGTTATTCCGCCCATAGCACTTGTTGAATATGGAAGTTGATTTTGGATAAAAATAGAGTAATGTCTATAATTCTATTTTTTCAAAAGATACTCTTTAAAAATGATTTAAGAAATATTCAAAAAGAGGTTTAAATGATTCTGTATTCACTAAAAGAATATTTTGAAAATATATATCTCTTGAAGATATTTTGGTAGCAATCACCTAATTACATCATTTTTATCGATGATTGGATTTTGAAGAAACCAGGGTCGGATTTGGTTGATTCCTATCCGAAAACCACTTCGAACCTGTTTACGTGTTCGAAGAATGAAGATGTTTGAAGACGGAGATATTGAGACAAATAATAACGATGGGCTACTTGTTGATTAATTGGGGATAAACTCCTGATGCACTATATTGTAGCAGTGGTCTCTTTGTTGTGAAAAACTCAAAACCACAAGGGCTTCTCACCTAGTAATGGCTGAGGAAAGTGCCTTCGGTTTGTTCGGTCCCAGAATGAACTTGTATGGATAAATGGCTGACCTTGTATTTCAAATCATAATGAGTGGTTTCTATAAAAGTGTATCAGTCTGTGATGGAGAAAACACCTTCTCTTAGCTTAACACCCTTTCCCGAGACATGCGATCTCAGGAAGTTATATGTTTGCAGAAATCAGCCGTGTGAATGTGGAATGGCAATGTGGCATTCAAAGTGAAAGAAGGTGTGCTATGTGAAAAGGTAATCGTAGCCTCGAGCCTCATCAACTGGAAATGGCCGAAACAGGGTTAGATGCCACAAGGCTAAGTGGGTAATTCCCAATTAGGGTATGATCATTCCCTTCTAGATATGTTTCTTCCTGCTATGACGTTCGAGATGTAAATTAATGTGGATGTATGCGAAGAGAGCTCTCGGATAAAGGTCGGTAATGACCGGGGGATGACATATTCGGTAATATCTAGTTATAGAGGTAGGCCGGTCTTGTGTTGGTAGAGGGCAGATGTTCTATGCATCGGGGCATCCATCTAGAGGTGTACCCATCGTAAGGTAGTCCCTTCACCTGATCATTTGTATAGAAATCCATTCCCCAATAAGAACTTGTGGTTTTGTTTATAGAACCTAGTATGCTGGAATTTAACAATGGCAACAATTTCAGCTAAGAATAATAAGTTTATTTGAAAATGTTTTCAAAGAATGTCATAAAAATAATATCTCTAAATTTTGCATAATAAAGAGTTTTGGTTATCATAAGGTAAAAACATGTTCCGTATTTATATGCAGCATGGTCTTATGAGATACCTTTTTGTTTTCAACAACATCATACTTTGTGTTCTCACACCAGTCCCATGACTGACCCGGAGTTTGTTTTTCCCTTTAAACTCTGGGTGCCTTATTTTTTGGGCTGCCGTGTAGTCAGGATTCCTTAGGAGCATTTTGGAGCGTGTTGGGGAGAATTTTGGACAAGTTTTTTTAGAGCTATGAAGCTGAAGTGCCTTATGTAGTTATCAACCCCTTTTCCGCTGTGTTATGTAATATGTATTTCTAGCATATGTATGGATAGAAAGTCATAACTATCCCACTAGATTTGTATTTGACTCTGATCATCATGTATAATTATAAATGTTGAATGTGATGTGAAATTTTATTATTCTGTTGTCTTCTATCTTTATTTTCTTTTACACCCCTGATAATCTGCCTCCCCGACACTTGGATTTACGGCACATGAATACCGTGGATGTATTAGTGTCAATTTCTGAGGGTCGAGGAGATGGGTTGTCACATTTGGTATCAAAGCTGAAGATTTAGCGAGGATCTTGGCTTTGTTGGGGTATGACTCATTTGAGATAGGGTTAGTAATGCCCCAGGATGAGTTTAGTCTGAGAGAGCGCATAATTAGAACTTCTAATTGAGTAAGTATATTCATACTGTATAGCATTCCATAAGATATCTCGTCTATATATCCTAAAGATCTTTTTCTTACTATATACAGATAGTAGAAAATGAGTGGAAGAAGAGTATGAGGTAGGGGACGAAGTAATGTCACAAATGGTCAAACCCCCATAGCTATAGTAGTCGGGGAAGTAGTAGTTCCAGTAAAGCCCCAAATTAACTTTGCAACTTCATGCAAGAACTATACTAGTCTTGGTGGTAAACCTTTCAAAGGATCAGAAACCATCATTGAAGTACGAGCTTGGATCCGCTCGTGTTAAAGAATTTTCAAAGGACTGAATATTGGAGATGAGCATAAGAGATTCTTAGCTTCTTGGCAACTACAAGATGGAGCTCTAGTTTGGTGGAAATCTATTATTTAGAATGATTCAGAAGATGATTTCTCTTGGGAATGATCCAAAGAAGTTTTGGAGGAATAGTATTTGCCAGAAGCAGGAAAATCCCGTCTTTACGGAAATTTAATGGATTTTAAACAGGAGGAGGAAATGTCATTTGAGGAGTATGCTAACAAGTTTAATGAATTATCTTGTTTTGGGCCTGGATTGATAGATACGCCCTAAAAAAGAATGAAAAGTTTATTTCTGGAATGAAGAAGCAATACCATGTCCGAATAACTGGGCATGTGAAAGAACCATTTATAGACTTAATAGACATGGGATATAGATATGAAGCTTTGGATAAGATAGATCCACCTGCAGTACAAGAAAGCAACAACAATAACTGGAAGAAGAGGAAATTCAATGGCAAGAAGCAATGGCAGGGAAAACCCAAAGGAGGATCTCAGGAGAACCGCTTTAAAGACATCACTTGTAATAATTGTAAGAAGAAAGGCCATATTACGAAGAATTGTTGGGGTCCCAAAGCTCAAAGTGTTGCTTCTTATCTCTGCTATGATTGTCATAAACCAGGACACCTGATTAAGGATTGTCCCTTAATGAAGAAAGGAGAACAAGCCAAAGTTTACGCTATCAAGGATGAGCCTTCAACTTCCAAAGATGTGAAGGGCAAGCAGTGTTGGAAGGTAATATTTTTATCAAAGATGTTTTAGTTAGAGTATTATTTGATACGGGAGCTTCTCATAGTTTATTTCTAAAACAACTGTAGAAGAATTGGAACTTAAACCTAAAATTGTTGACGACCCCATCTGCGTAACAAATCCTATAGGAGGTTCCACTAATCTTTGTATGCTCTGTGAAAAAGTCCCAATTTCCTATCCTACCCATCACTTTCCTTTTGATCTTTTCGTCTTAGATTTTATTGGATTAGAAATTTTACTTGGTATGGATTGGTTAACTAAAAATGAAGCTATTCTAGATTGTTTGAAAAGAACAGTTGCTGTGAAAACAAAGGTAGGGAAAATCATAGAAATACCTTATGAAGGTCCTAGTCCAAGAAGGGATATTTTTCTTTATGCTTTAGGTACATCCCAGACAGGATTAGAAACAATACGCATTGTTAAAGAATTTTCAGATGTCTTTGAGGAAGTAAAAAGTTTGCCCCCACACCGAGAAATCGAATTCCGCATCGATTTAGTTCCTCGTGCGATGCCAATTAAACAACAAGATAGAAGGATGGCTCCGAAAGAAAGGGATGAGTTGAATAACCAAACCCAAGAGCTATTAAAACAAGAACTGATAAGACCCAGTCGTTCAAGTTGGAGATCAACCTAGTTTTTGTTGCTAAGTCAGATGGATCTTTGAGATTGTGTGCAGACTATCGAGATCTAAATAAACAAACCATTAAGAACAAGTATCCTCTACCCCAAACAGATGACTTGTTTGACCAGTTACATGGTGCTCGAGTTTTCTCTAAAATGGACCTAGCTACAGGATTCCATTAGTTAAGGATCGCAGAAGATTGCATCCATTTAACTGCATTCAAAGGTCCGAATACTTTCTATGAGTGGTTGGTTAGCCTTTTGGGCTGACTAATGCACCCGCTTATTTTGTCGACCTTATGAATAGAGTGTTTAGAGATGTGCTAAACAAATTCATGTTAGTCTTTATCGATGATATCCTCATCTACTCAAAGACAGAAGAAGAACACGTAAGGTATCTAGAAGCTATGTTGGAGATATTGAGAAATAATGTGCTAAAAGACAAATTCTCAAAGTGCCATTTTTGGGAGAAGAAGGTAAGATTCCTTGGACATATAATATCAAGGGATGGAATTTCAGTAGAACCAGGGAAAGTTGCGGCTATTCAAGATTGGAAGTAGCCACAAATTACTAAAGAGATTCGTAGCTTCTTTGGTTTGGCAGGATATTGCAGAAGATTCGTTCAAGACTTCTCTAAAATTGCCTATCACCTAACGAAGTGGATTGATCGTTTATATAGATGCTTGTGGAGAAGAAGTTGGTGCAGTTTTAATATAAGAAGGGAAGGTGATTGCTTACGCAAGTAGACCGTTGAAGACACATGCAAACGACTTAGAATTTTTAGCCGTTGTATTTGCTCTAAAGATATGGAGACATTATTTGCTAGGTAAGAATCTTTCATAGTTTATTTCAATAAAACTTTGAATTGACCTTAGCAAACAATATTCCATCTTTTAGGTGAAAAATTCAAACTCTTCACGGACCACAAATCTTGAGGTATCTTTTCACCCAGAAGGATTTGAACATGAGACAACAACGCTGGCTAGAATTTCTCGTGTCGTATGATCTAGATATTCTATATACACCCGGGAAAACCAACGTAGTAGCTGATGCATTGAGTAGGAAGTTAGCTACTATTTCTTATTTGGTAGTAACTCTAACTCTTCTGGAAAAGATTGCCAATAAATAGGGAGAAGATAAACGGTTTGAGAAACACATTAAAGCAGCCGAAGGAAGAAATTCAAGCTTTAAAATAGATAACCATGGAGTATTGTGGTTAAATGGAAGAATTTGTGTTCTAGATGTTGAGAATCTTAGGCAAGATGTACTAGATGAATGCCACACAACCAAACTTAGCGTTCATCCGGGGATTCATAAGATGTACAAGGACATGAAGCGTACATTTTGGTGGAGAAGCATGAAGAGGGACATATCTATCTTGTCAGCCGTTGAGAAAATTTTCAAAGAATCAAAAGTGACCATCAAAAGACGGCATGATTACTTCAACCTCTGGAGATTCCAACTTGGAAGTGGGATCAAATATCCATGGATTTCATTGATGGCTTACCTCAAACAAGGAAAGGAAATGAAGGCATTTGGGTTATCATAGACCGATTAACCAAAAGTGCACACTTTATTCTGGTAAAACCAACAAGAACTGCAGCAAGCCTTGCAGATATATATATGAAGGAGATTGTCCGATTGCATGGAGTTCCAAGCAGCATAGTTGACGATCGTGATCCAATCTTCACTAGTCAGTTTTGGGAAGTACCACAGACAGCTTTGGGAACCAAGCTGAGTATAAGTACTGCATATCACCCCCAAAATGATGTACAGACAGAAAGAGTTAACCGTGTTTTGGAAGATCTTTTGAGGACCTGTATTCTAGACTTTGGAGGCTCGTGGGAGAATCATTTGCATTTAGTAGAGTTCTCCTATAATAATAGCTGTCAAGCTAGTATCGGCATGGCTCCGTATGAAGTTTTGTATGGTCGTCCATGTAAATCGCCAGCATGTTGGATAGAAACCGGAGATCGGTTAGTGCTTGGCCCAGATATAATACGAGAAGCTTTAGAGAAAGTTGATATGATTAGAAAGAAGCTAAAAGAAGACCAAAGTAGATAAAAGAGTTATGCAGACCGAAGGCGTAGAAATATGGAATTCTCGGTTGGAGATTCAGTATTTTTGAAAGTCTCTCCAATGAGAGGTGTAGTAAGATTTGGAAGAGCTAGAAAGTTAACACCTCAATATATTGGACCTTTTCCCATTCTCGAACGAATTGGCCCACTAGCTTATCGAGTACAATTGCCTGAAAGATTGTCTAGTGTACATAATGTTTTTCACGTATCACATTTGCAGAAGCATATGTATGACCTAGAACAAATCATAGAAACAGCTGCTCGGGATGACTTGGAGATAGAACCAAACTTAGCTGTTATTAGAAAGCCTATTCAAATCGTGGATCAAGATGAGAAAAGATTAAGAAGGAAGGTTGGTAAAAGTTCAGTGGAGCGGGGATGTTGATGATTGCACATAGGAAACAGAAGATAGATTGAGAAAAGCATATCCCGAGTTTAGAATCGATGTATGGACTTTATCTATCATTTGGGTATACTCACCGCATGTGGTGTAATCACTTATTGTATATATTACATCTGATTGAATATATATTTCATTTTGAGCTATTTTCATTTTATCTAATTTCGAGGACGAAATTCTTTTAAGTAGGGAAGAATATAACGATCCAAAATTTAACCACTTTAAAATATAGTATTTAAAGTGGTTTCAAATATAAAAATAAATGATTTTATGATTCAAACAATATTACATAGGATTTGGAAATAGAAATATACATTAAGTTTCAATGGTTAAATAAATTATTTTAATTAATTTATGAGTGTTTATATTTTTAAATGGCATTATAAAAATTTAGAAATCGACGAATTTCGTTTTGCCAGATGGATTCTTTAGAAAGACTCGAAAGTCCAATATTTCGAATCGAAACTTTTAAATATGGTTTACATAAATAAATAGTTTAACTAAAATGTCAAAATATGACCGTAAAATATTTTGTCAAAAATCAACGCTTTGTCAATTTAAAGTTGCCGCAACGTTGTTGCACCTTTATGTACACAATTTAATAAATATGGTAACATATAAAGATGGTTAACAATTAACTAAACAATGTTACTTTTAGTAATCACACTTATAAAATTCTAGAAAGTAATTAGCAAAAGCAAACTAAAAAGACAAAACACTCACATCAAAAGTGACACAAACTAAAGAAAAGTGACATAAAGCAAAGTAATCATTCTTATTCTTTACTTAACTCTAAAGTATTTGAATTTTAAAAGTATGATGTGATGTGGATGGTAAGTTTTGAATTAAATAAATCTACTTAATTCTTAAGGAAGGTTATTTAAGTAAAAACACAAATCTATATTTTATTCTCAAATATTTTCTATAAATACATACCCAATTTCTCACTTCCTTCCACACTTCTTCTTCTCAAAATTTCAAGCTTCTTCTTACCTCTTTTAATGGCTTCCAACCTTAACAAAGTTATGCCAAAATATTTCCAAAAATAAAATAAAAAAAAATATCGATAAAACACCGTCCGAACCACTTCAAACTCCTCCTCCTTCCTCATATTGCTCACACCCCCTCTTTCTTCATTTGGACAAGCACTCTTAGCCTTCCCCAAGCCAAGGCGAGTCATCTAAGTCGAAGCATTCAAGGGATCGTAAGCTGAAAACGTCGAGTAGTTGAAGCTATAGTCGATTTTACGTTCGCCAAAACCAAACAAAGTGAGAACTCTAAATTGTTAAGTAGGAAATATTTGTATCATGTTTTACAAGTTATAAATATTATTGGGATGTTAATAATCATGTTTGATAAGTGTTTGAAAAGGAAAGCAACCACCTTTAAGTCATTTGCAAAAGTTAGTTAGCAAATATGTACATAAATGACACTTATATGACATTGTAATAAAAATATTGTTATATTAAAATGCAAGTTCATATAATATATTAGATTGTGTTAAAATGATTATAAATATTATTTTGGATGTTTTTTAGTTGTATATTGAATATATATGTTGAAACAAGTCACGGATTTACACGACGTATAATCACATGGAAATCACTTTCCAAAAGAAATGAAATGTGATATGGAATCATTTATACCTTTGAAAACTGTTTGAAAATACTTTATAAATGATTCCTAAGTATTTAAACATGTTTTGACAAAGTTTTTATATGAATATCAAAATACCCTAAAAATTTGACGCGTCGCGTAACGGTAGTTCGCGTTTTCGCGTCAAAGTTCAAACGAACATATGAAGTGGAATATAGTTTCAGAATTCTTCGAAGTAAGAATTTTCCGAATCCTTATATCTATATCTTTCATAAAAAAATGAAAATCAAGATTTCATCTTGTATATTTTGAAACATGGGAAAATCAATTTTCAAGAAAAATCCAGGTTTTGCACTAAATGACCAAAGTTGGAAATTGATGAAATTAGTGTTTTAAAAGTATGAAATAAATTCTAAAATCTTTCAAAATGTTTTAAAAGTGATTTAAGTTGAAAAGATGAATTTTTAAATGATATAAAAGTTGTTTTGAAGAATATAACTTATAAAGCCACTTTTGCAATACTTTCTACAAACGCTTTTCAATAACTTTTGAAATAAAGTTTGAAACTTAACAATTCTTTTCCAAATCCTTCGTAAATGTTTTTAAGTAAATAATAAAGCATTTCAAAATAAATTTGAGCAATTTAACATTATTTCAAATGTGGTTAAACAAGAAGTTAAGTGATTTAAAAAGGGAAAATGAGTATGCGGAAATGACTAGTACATTTGTTCCGCCTGTGAGATCTAAAAGTGAAAACAAGGTGTGTAACTAAGGTTAGGGATGGAGCAACCAGTGCCCTGAACTTACGTGGCCTAAGTTTTCTCTTTTAGGCGAGGGGTTGAACATATCGAAAGGAAAGCTCGGATGCTCAATGTGGATTTTATAGAAATAATCTTCTTATACTCATTATTAAAATTCGAAGGGGGAACTTGTCCTATTCGTGGAATTTAAAAGGTGATCTCACCATTATACCGCCCATAGCACTTGTCGGATACGGAAGTTGATTTTGGATAAAATTAGAATGATTTCTATAATCCTATTTTCTCAAAAGATACTCTTTAAAAATGATTTGAGAAATATTCAAAAAGAGGTTTAAATGATTCCATATTCACTAAAAGAATATTTTGAAAATATATAACTCTCGAAGATATTTTGGTAAAGGAAAAAATGAATGAACCAAAAAGCAATCACCTAATTACATCATTTTTGTCGACGGCTGGATTTCGAAGGAACCGGGATCGGATTTGGTTGATTCCTATCCGAAAACCACTTCGAACCAGTTTATGTGTTCGAAGAATGAAGATGTTTAAAGATGAAGATATTGAGACGAATAATAATGAGGGACCACTTGTTGACTAATTGGGGATAAACTCCCGATGCACTATATTATAGCAGTGGTCTCTTTGTTATGAAAAACCTCAAAACCACAAGGGTTTCTCCCCCAGTAATGGCCGAGGAAAGTGCCTTCGGTTTCGTTCGGTCCCAGAACAAACGTGTATGGATGAATGTCTGATTTTGTATTCCAAATCATAAGGAGTGGTTTCTACAAAAGTGTATCAGTCGGTGGCGGAGAAGACACCTTCTCTTAGCTTAACACCCTTTCCCGAGACATACGAGCTCAGGAAGTTAAACGTTTGCAGAAATCAGTTGTGCGAATGTGGAATGGAAATGTGGCATTCAAAGTGAAAGAAGATGTGTTGTGTGAAAAGGTAATCATAGCCTCGAGCCTTATCAACCGAAAATGACAGAAACAAGGTTAGATGCAGCAAGGCTAAGTGGGTCATTCCCAATTAGGGTATGATCATCCCCTTCTAGATTTATTTCTTCCCGCTATGCGAAGAGAGCTCTCGGATAAAGTTCGGTAACGACCGAAGGATGACATGTTCGGTACTATCTAGTTACAGAGCTAGATCGGTCTTGTGTTGGTAGAGGGAAAATATTCTGTGCCTCGGGGCATCCATCTAGATGTGTACCCATCGGAAGGTAGTCCCTTCACCTAGTTATTTGTATGGAAATCCATTCCCCAATAAGAACTTGCGGTTTTGTTTGTAGAAGCTAGTATGTTGGAATTTAATAATGGTAACAATTTCGGCTAAGATTAATAAGTTTATTTGAAAATGTTTTCAAAGAATTTCATTAAAAATAATATCTCTAAATTTTGTGTAATAAAGAGTTTTGGTTATCATAAGGTAAAAACCCATTCCGTGTTTATGTGCGGCGTAGTCTTATGAGATACCTTTTTGTTTTCAAAAATATTGTACGTTGAGTTCTCACACTAGTCCCATGACTGACCTAGACTTTAAACTCTGGGTGTCCTATATTTCTGGCAGCCGTGTAGTCAGGACACCTTAGGAGCATTTTGGAGCATGTTGGGGAGCATTTTGGACAAGTTTTTTGGAGCTATGAAGCTGAAGTACCTTATGTACATTTTTCCGCTGTGTTATGTAGTATGTATTTCTAGCATATGTATGGATAGACAGTTATAACTATCCCGTTAGGTTTGTATTTGACTATGATCATAATGTATAATTATAAATGTATAATGCGTTGTGAGATTCTATTATTCTGTTATCTTCTATCTTTATTTTCTTTTACACCCCTGATAATCTGCCTCCCCGACACTTGGATTTATAGTACGTAAATACCGTGCATGTATTAGTGTCGATTTCTGAGGGCCGAGGAGACGGATCGTGACATTTAGTTTTAGGCTTTGATTTCTAAATGAAAATGGTTATAAGAGTGTAACATCATTTTTAAATATAGTTTCAAGAATTTATATTAAGTAATTGTTTCAAAATATATAAATTACAATGATAATTTAAAATGGGTCAGAAATCAATCATATCTGTATCAAGTATAGATTATAGGAGCTGATTCGTATTGGAAAATTACGATTTTTGATTATCGTTTAAGGATTTTTAAGCTTGTATATGATGAGATATCTAAAGTTGATCGGATTTGGGTTATTCGTTGATTTATTGGCGATCGACAATGGAGATGTGTCGGGCTTGGAGCTGGAGGTAGCAGGTGCCTGGTGGTCATTGGAAAAATGATCGCCGAATTTTTAGATGGATGTGGTGGTCAGGCGACGATAAACTAGGGTTTGTAGTGCTGTTTTGGTCGTCGATGTATTCAGAGTTCGTACGATGTCGATGGTGCACCGAAGTGGATCGCATGTGGGGGGATCGGAGCGTGGTGGCATGACGCAGTATGGGTTAGTCGACATGGGTTCCAGTGGTTGGAGGCGATGGCAAGTGGTGGTTTTTCGATCGTATTGGGTTCCAGGCATTGATCGATTAGTTCGATTTCGAATCGTAGGCGAGATCATCGAAACTGGGAGGTCGAGTGGGACGGCGAGGTCATCGACAACTTGTCGAGGATCGGGAAGTTGGTCGAAGAAGCGTGGATTTGACGTGCACGTCTGTGATTTGGGCTTGTATGGCATCGGAGAAGGAGGATCATGCTCGGGTTTGGGCTTGAAGTATTTTTTTGTTTGTCTCGAAGCAGTGGGATAGGAGCGAGTGCACGGGTTTGGGCTCGGGAATCATGAGTGTTGGGCTTGGGTTGTCTATTTTTGTTGCAGGTTTTAAAATGTGAAGAAAATCTAGATTACAATTTTTAATATATGAAGTATGAACAAGATTTTAGACAAGGTTTAAAATATGTTAAAACAATTAAGTTTTCAAACAATTTATTAAACCAATTTTTAAAGTACACTAAAGTGAACAAGTTTTTAAAGTCTATTGAAATAAATAAGTTTTCAAAAGTAACTTACCAAGTTTTAAAGCAAAGCAAGATTTTAATTCAAGTTTTAATAGTATATTAAAATGAAAAGTTTTCCAAAGAAAAGATAACCAAGTTTTCAAAGTAACTTTATTAAACAAGTTTCAAAGTCTAAATTTTAAAGTTAAACTGTTTGGTTTGTATAATTATATAATTATATACTAGATTAATTATGTAATTAGTTCCTAAATGTTTTCAAATAAAATTTAATGATGTGATTAAGAAGTAATTAAGGTATATGGTATTAAACTTTAATTGATAAATGATTTTTGGTATATAATAATTCAAGCATTTATTTAAATAAAGATTTAAATAATTTAATTAAGTTCTTGATTAGTGAAAGAAATTAAAAGACTAATTAATGAATGTAAGTAATCAAGGATTAGCGAATTAATGCAAGTAATTAAAGGATAATTAATTTAAGTGATTAACTGAATGATAATTAATTAAAGTGATTAATTAAGGTTAATTAATGTGATTAAATAAAGGATAATTAATTAAAATAATTAATTTAAGATAATTAATTAGTTTAATCAATTAAGGATAATCACATAATGAAATTGATTATGTATAAGTACTTAATGTAATTAATGAAATATAATTACCCAGTGTAAGTAATTGATGGATAATTACTAAATGTAATTAATTAAAGGGAAATTTCTTAATGAAAGTAATTAAAGGACAATTACTTAATAGAAGGATTAATTACTTAAGGTAAATTAATTAAAGGATTAATTAATTAAAATAATTGATTAAAGGGATTAGCTAATGTAAGTAATTTAAGGATGATTAATTAATGTAATTAATTAAGGATCATTAATTAATAGTAGTATAATTAATTAATGAGAGTAATTAAGGGTTCATTAATGTGAATGGTTAAAGGATAATTAATTTATGTAATGAATTAAAGGCTAATTACTTAATGTAATCAAAAAATAATTAATTAAGGATGATTAATTAAGATGGATAATTAAAGGATGATTAATTAATTGGTTTGTGATTAATTAATGTTAAGTAAGCAGGATTTAAACGTATTTAGAGTGATTAATTTAATTTAATTTATTTGGAGATTAAGTTAAATTAATTAGGAATTGTACATCTAATTAATCTTGCTTATGGATGATTGAATGATATTGAATGCCCTGGATTATTAGATATCTATGATATGTGATTTGTGACGCTCTGTGATATGGGATGCTTGATTGAACTGTGATGATTTGAGTTACCTATATGTGATAGATGTGATGTGTGAATATGACGTCCTGAATATAAATTAAATTGAATTGTTAAACCTTAAAACAACTTGGACTTTAAGATGACGTTTGGATTTCGATGAGACCGGGATCGGATTCCAAATAAGATATCCCAAAACCACATCGATCCAAATTAAATGATAGGTCGTGAAATCTCAAGTGAAGACCAAGATGAATAATTCAAAGAGGAAGGTCTATTTTTGTTAGCTCTGAGGGTGATTCCAAAATGAGTTTAACAGAGATAGTTTCTTTGACCAAGATGAAGATTCAGAGTGCGAGGGCTATTGTCGTTAACTCTGAGGGTGATTCCAAAATGAGTGTAGCGAGATAGTGCCTTCGGTTACGTTCGAATGCGGAATGGACTTGTATGGATGAATGCTTTCAGACCATCGTCATTGGAGGACGGTAAGCATTCCAAGATATGTGTTCTAAAAGGTAATCGTAGCCTCAAGCCTCATCAACCGGGAACGGCTAAAACAGAGGAGGTGTGGCAAAGCTAAGTAGGTAGCACCCAAGTAGGATAAGATTTCCCCTGTTTAGAGGTCCCTTTTATTCGACTGTGTGGGCGGTTGGTCGCACCAACTGCGGGGTTGTCTTATTCGGGATTATCCAGTAAGGGGTAGTTCCGGTCTTGTGTTGTAGGGGATTAGGATGGTTCTTCGGTACTCTGATCTAGACCAGGTACTATGATGGGCGGTACCCCGGTAACCCTACCATTGTATGGAATCCAATCTCCAATAAGTGCCGTATGTATTGAATGTGCCCAACTATGTTGGAACGTGAGATGTAAGCATTCCATCTATTTTCTATTTTACTTGAAAACCCTAGACGCTATTATAATATCACTGGATTTACCTATCAAATGTTTTGGTTATCGTACGGTAAAAACCCACATGTTTACTTATGGTGTGGTCTTACGAGATACCTTTGATTTCAAATGATTTTCAAAGTTAAACAACTTTAACCCGTTTACTTACACTAGACCCATGTCTGACCCATAGTTTATTTTCTGTTTTCTTAAACTCTTGGGTACTTAAATTTTTACGAATAGCCAAGGGATTTAGGTTTGCTTTGACGAATTTTATGGAGGAAACTTGGTGCAGGAAGCTTAAGCGTATATAGATATTGTGGTTCCGCTGTGTTAGCAGCTCTGTGTGTATTTTGGCTTGTAATGATAGACAAGTCTTCCCGACTGTCTAATGTGTTATATATTAAGTTGTATGACTCTGATAGATGATGTATATGACTATTATGTAAATACTTTTGTGATGTAATATATTTTATTCATTCCGTTGTGAGATTTTGATATTTTTTAGTTTATTCTTTCCTATCTTTTCTCTTTTCTATCCCTTTCTTTCTTACCGATGATGCGTCTTTCTATGGAATAAAAGGCGAGTCGTCACAGCTGGTATCAGAGCTCTAGGTTGAGGGAATACCTAGGCTTTGGAATGATATCTTTCTTGAGAGATCGTACTTGTAATATATATATATATATATATATATATATATATATATTCCTACTTGATTTGTTACCCATTCGGGTTTCCCATATGAGTTCTAGAGGTAGAAAGGCAGTGGAGTGTGTGGCACGACTACCATAAATGGAAGAGGCCCGAGTGTTGAAGGTGGAAGAGTATCTGCCAAGGTTGTAGACCTAATACCGCCTCGAGTAAGCTGTGCAACATTGAGTAAGTATTTCACCAATCTTGGAGGAAAGCTTTTTAAAATGTACAGAGTCCATTATTGAAGTGCAAGTTTGGTTGCGCTCGTATGAGCGGATCTTCTAGAGCTTGGATCGATCGGATGAGCAGAAGAGAGTGATGGCATCTTGGCAACTTCAGGAAAGAGCAGCTACATGGTGGGATGCAGCAACCATGAATGTTTTCGAGATATTTTATCTTGAAGCAAGTTTAAGGAAGTATTTCAGAAACAGTTTTTACCCACCGCAAGGAAGACTCGGCTGTATAGGAATTATCTGGATCATAAGCAAGGGAATTTGTCTGTATCGAAGTATGAGACTAAGTTCAGTGAGATGTTTGTGCTTGGTTTGAGACCCGAGTTTCTTGAGAAGATGTCAGCCCATCTCAAAGGCTTGTTTGTGGAATTCGTTAATATGGCTTTGAGGGTTGAAGAGCTTATGTATTAGAAGTCCCGTGGCATCTGTGTCGGCACCAAGTGGGAATTCTTTCAACCAGAACGAAAGGAATTTCAATCCGAATTGGAAGAAGCAGGGTAAGAGGAAACCCGGGAGGCAACATCATAGTTCGGTGTGTTGTGTGTGCTAGCAGGAAGATCTTTTGGCTAAGCAGTGTCCTAAAGTTGGAATTCAGAAGCAGCAGAGTGGACCCATTTCTTCGATGGATTCGAGAGACAAGCATAGAGCTGTTTTGATTTATGAAGAGAGAACGGTATCTTTGGGAATTAAACTGGGTAGGATAGCAAAAGTGAATTGCGATAGTTTGAATGTTTTCATTGGTAATCTTTTGCTTAGGATCGAGGCTTCTCAAGAGGAGGTAGGAGCTATCGAAGTTGTCAAATATTTTCTGGATGTTCTCGAAGAAGTCAAAGATTTACCCTCATCGGGAGTTGGATAAGGTGACCATTAGGAATAAGTATCCCTTGCCTCGTATTGATATGATCTTTTTGATCTTCTTTCTGGCGCTTCTATGTTTTCTTAATTAGATCTAGTTTCAGGTTTTCACCAGCTAAGGGTAGCTGAAGATAGTACCCTTGAGTGCATTCAGAGAAATCATTTGTTTTTTTGAGTGGTTGGTTATGTCTTTTGGGTTAACCGACGCTCCAGCTTATTTTGTGGATTTGTTGAACCGTGTTTCTGGGATTTGTTGATCAAGTATGTGCTCGTGTTCATCGATGACATTCTCATCTACTCCAAATCAGAGTTGCACAGCGGAAGCAACGTAGCAGCTGTTCTAGTGTGGAAGCAACAATAGACTCTAATGGAAGTTCGCATTTATTTTGGATTAGAGGGTTTCTATAAGAAGTTCATCCGGGACTATCCTAAGATTTCTTCTCACTTGACCAAGCTGACTAGGAAGGGAGTGAAGTTCAAATAAACCCCTAAGTGTGAAGAAGCTTTTCAGGATCTGAAGGTGAGGTTGTTAAGTGCACCTGTTCTGGCTACTTCGGATTGGAGAAGTAAGTTCGAAGTCTACTAATGCTTGTGGAATAGGGTTTATGTTTTGGATTTCAGCGGATCGTGGGAGGACCATTTTGTTGGGTAGAATCCTGATATTGTCTTATTCTTGGTCCAGACTTGATTCGAGAAGCATCTGCGAAGGCTGGGTTGATAAAGAAAAGGATGAAGGCAGCCCAGGATCGTCAGAAGAGTTATGCGGATAAGAGATGGAGGAATTTGGAATTCGAAGTTGGATTTGGTATTTGTTAATATTTTTTTCGATCAAAGGAGCAATAAGATTCAGTAAGACTGAAAAGCTAGCTCATAGAATATATTAAACATTTACGTTTTCTCGAAAGGATTGGACTTTGGTTATAGGATTGAATTGCCAGTTCGGATGGCTGGAATTCACAATGTATTTCACGTATCCCATTTGGGGAAGTACGTGCATGACCCATCTCTGATTATGGAACCAGAAGTTTAGGAAGATTTGGAAGTTTGAGCCGGGCTTGACTGTGTCAGACATCCTATTCAGATTGTAGATCAAGATGAGAAGGAGCTCGGGAGCATAGTGTTGTAGCTAGTTAGAATTCAGTAGAGCGAGGATCCCAGTGATTGTACCTGGGAAACTCTAGATAGTATTAGGGAGGCCTATCCTGAATTGTGTCAGGATAGTTAGTTAGTTTGTTTGAATGAATTGGTTGTTAGTATATAGCTGATATGTATACTTTGTTGTTTGAAAATTAAAGCCTTTGCTCGATTATTAAATTATCTTTTCTTTTAAATTTCATGGATGAAATTCTTTTGAGGGGGAGGAATGTGATGACCTGGAATTTTGGCAATATTTATTTGATAATCTCATAAAATAATTATTTAAAATTTGACAATAATAATTTGGTAATCTTCTTTTATAATCTTTTAAATTGGCAATATTGGTTTGATAATTTTCTTTTGTAGTTATTTTATTTTGCAAAATTTATCTTTTCAAAACTAATAAAAATATTTTCTAATTATAATGTATATATGTATGTATGTATGTAATGATTTGGAAGCTATAGTTTCAATATAATAATTTTTTTTTTAAAAAGCTAGTTAATGTTAATTATATATTTTTCAAAAACACTAAAGATAATTTTCTATTTACTAAAAAGTATTTTAGCTTAAGTTTAAAATAAGATTTAAAACAAAGGTTTATATGCTTTCTTTAAAAGTTATACTTGAAAAAAATGTAGTTTATAAATATATAAAGATTTAAAACATACATATATAAAGATATTACATTATTTACAAAACATAAGTAATTAAGAAAAAATTAATACAAACATAAATATATTAATATAAAAAATGAGTAAATTTATAAAATAAAGATTTAAATATTTGTAAACATATAATACAAACATTTGACATTTGTAAGATAATTAAAACATGCATTAACATTTGTAAGCTTAATATAACTTGAATTAACAAGTGGCAACACAATTTTTCTTTTAAAATTTAATTATATATGATGTAGTGTTAGAAGATAATATGGTTTCAGTTCAACACTCTCCTATTTTTAAACTTCTCAACTCTTCTTTCCCTCATATTCTAAATTTAAATCTAAAGAAAAATTAAAACAACATCAGTTTTTCAAGTTTTCAACCTGATTCAACCTGAGCAGAGCTAATAAGTAGTAGATCAACTCAACATAAATTCAATTCAAAGATCAAGCAAAATCAAATTCAAAGATCATATCAATTCAAGCTTCAGTTTCGAAACAAGATTCCAGATCAAAAATTAAAGCCTATCTCTCTGTTTCATTTTCCAGTGAGTAAACTTTTCTTTAAAAATGGTTTAATCTATGTTTATACTAGATGAATGTGATGAATCTTTGTGGTAATATAGTAGATAATGTTGCATAGGTATATGAATGTGAATGCATGTATGCATAAATGATATGTCTGTGCAAATGTCTGTGTGTATGAACATATATGTCCCTGTCATGTCAGGCTCAAGCTCACTCAAATTAAATTCCATTTCTCCTCATACATTTAGTTTTAGGCTTTGATTTATAAATGAAAAATGGTTATAAGAGTGTACCATTATTTTTAAATATAGTTTCAAGAATTTATATTAAGTAATTATTTCAAAATATATAAATTATAGTGATAATATAAAATGGGTCAGAAATCAATCATCTCTGTAACAAGTATAGATTATAGGAGCTGATTCGTATTAGAAAATTATGATTTTTGATTACCATTTCAAGATATTTAAGCTTGTATATGATGAGATACCTTAAGTTGATCAGATTTGGGCTATTCATCGATTTCTTGGTGATCGGCGATGGAGATGTGTCGGGCCTGGAGCTGGAGGTAGCGGGTAGCCTGGTGATCACTGGAAAAATGATCGTTGGACTTTTTAGATGGCTTTGGTGGTCAGGCGACGATGAACTAGGGTTTGTAGTGCTGTTTTGGTCGTCGATGTATACAGAGTTTGTACAACGTCGATGGTGCACCGAGTGGATCGCATGTGGGGGGATCGGAGCGTGGTGTCGTGAAGCAGCTATGGGTTGGTCGGCATGGGTTCCAGTGGATGGAGGCGATGGAAATTCGATTGGGTCTGGTTCCAGGCATTGATCGATTAGTTCGATTTCGAATTGCAGGTGGGATCGTCGGAACCGGGAGGTCGAGTGGGACGGCGAGGTCATCGACGACTTGTCGAGGATCAAGAAGTTGGTCGGAGAAGCAAGGAGTCGATGTGCATGTGCACATGTGCACGTTTGTGATTTGGGTTCATGTGGCATCGAAGAAGGAGGATGATGCTCGGTTTTGGGCTCGAAGTCTTTTGTTGTTCGTCTCGAAGCAGTGGGATGGGAGCGAGTGCACGGGTTTTAGCTCGGGAATCATGAGTGTTGAGGTCGGGTTGTTTATTTTTATCGCAGGTTTTAAAATGTGAAGTAAATCTGGATACCATGTTTTAATATATGAAGCATAAACAAAATTTTAGACAAGGTTTAAAGTTTGTTAAAATATATAAGTTTTCAAACAATTTATTAAACAAAGTTTTAAAGTATACTAAAGTGAACCAGTTTTTAAAGTCTATTAAAATAAATAAGTTTTCAAAAGTAACATTACCAAGTTTTAAAGCAAATTCGAATTTTAAATCAAGTTTTAAAAGTATATTAAAATGAAAAGTTTTTCAAAGAAAAGATAACTAAGTTTTCAAAGTAACTCTATTAAACATGTTTTCTTTGAATAAGTTTCAAAGTTTAAACTTTAAAGCTAAGTTGTTTTAAAATTGTTTGGTTTATGTAATTATATAATTATACACTAGATTAATTATGTAATTAGTTCCTGAATGTTTTCAAATAAAATTTAATGATGTAATTAAGAAGTAATTAAGGTATGTGGTATTAAACTCTAATTAATAAACCATTTTTGGTATATAATAATTTCAAGCATTTAATTAAATAAAGATTTAAATAATTTAATAAAGGTATTGATTAATGAAAGAAATTAAAAGACTAATTACTGAATGTAAGTATTCAAGGATTAGCTAATTAATGAAAGTAATTAAAGGAAAATTAATTTAAGTGATTAATTGAATGATAATTACTTAATGTGATTAATTAAGGTTAATTAATCACATTAAATAAAGGATAATTAATTAAAATAATTAATTAAGATAATTAATTAGTTCAATTAATTAAGGATAATCACATAATGAAATTGATTAGGTACAATTACTTAATTAATTAATAAAGTATAATTACCTAATGTAAGTAATTGATGGATAATTACTAAATTTAATTAATTAAAGGGAAATTACTTAATAGATGTAATTAAAGGATAGTTACTTAATGGAAGGATTAATTACTTAAGGTAATTAGTTAAAGTAATTGATTAAAGGGATTAGTTAATGTAAATAATTTCAGGATAATTAATTAACGTAATTAATTAAGGATCATTAATTAATGTAATTAATTATAGTATAATTAATTAATGAGAGTAATTAAGGGTTAATTAATGTGAATGGTTAAAGGATAATTAATTTATGTAATTAATTAAAGGATAATTACTTAATGTAATTAAAGAATAATTAATTAAGGATGATTAATTAAGATGGATAATTAAATGATGATAAATTAATTGGTTTGTAATTAATTAATGTTAATTAAGCAGGATTTAAACGTAATTAGATTGACTAATTTAATTTAATTTATTTGGAGATTAAGTTAAATTAATTAGGAATTGTATATCCAATTAATCTTGCTTATGGATGATTGAATGATATTGAATGCCTTGGATTATTATATATCTCTGATATGTGATTTGTGATGCTCTCTGATATGAGATGCTTGATTGAACTGTGATGATTTGAGTTACCTATCTATGATAGATGTGATGTGTGAATATGATATGAATATAAATTAAATTGAATTGTTAAACCTTAAAACAACTTGGAATTAAGACGGTGTTTGGATTTCAATGAGACTGGGATCGGATTCCAAATTGGATATCTGAAAAGGACATCGATCCAAATTAAATGATGGGTCGTGAAATCTCAAGTGAAGACCAAAATGAAGAATTCAAAGAGGAAGGTCTATTTTCGTTAACTCTGAGGGTGATTCCAAAACGAGTTTAACAGAGATAGTTTATTCGATTGAGATGAAGATTTCGAGTGCAATGACTATTGTTGTTAACTCTAAGGGTGATTCCAAACTGAGTGTAGCGAGATAGTGCCTTCGGTTTCGCTCGAACCTGGAACGTATTTGTATGGATGAATGCTTTCAAACCATCGTCATTGGAGGACGGTGAGCATTCCAAGATATATGTTCTAAAATGGTTATCGTAGCCTCAAGCCTCATCAATTGGGAACAACTAAAACAAGGGAGGTGCAACGAGGCTAATTTGGTAGCACCCAAGTAGGATAAGATTTCCTCTGTCTTGGGATCACTTTTATTCGGTTGTGTGGGCGGTTGGTCGCACCAACTGCGGGGTTGTCTTATTCATAATTATCCAGTAATGGGTAGTTCCGGTCTTGTGTTGTAGGGGATCAGGGTGGATCCTCGATACTCTGATCTAAACCACATACTGTGACGGACGGTACCCCAGTAGCCATGCCATTGTATGGAATCCAAACTCCAATAGGTGTCGTACGTATTAATTGTGCCCAACTATGTTGGAATGTGTGATGTAAGCATTCCATCTATTTTCTATTTTACTTGAAAACCCTAGATACTATTATAATATCACTGGATTTTCCTATCAAATATTTTGGTTATCGTAAGGTAAAAATCCGACATGTTTATTTGTGGCGTGGTCTTACGCGACACCTTTGATTTCAAATGATTTTCAAATTTAAAACAACTTTAACCCGCTTACTCACGCCAGACCCATGTCTGATCCAGAGTTTATTTTCTGTTTTCTTAAACTCTTGGGTACTCAAATTTTACGAGTAGCCTAGGGATTTAGGTTTGCTTTGACGAATTTTATGGAGCAGATTTGGAGCAGGAGGCTTCAGCGTGTATAGATATTGTGATTATGTTGTGTTAGTAGCTCTGTGTGTATTTTGGCTTGTAATGATAGACAAGTCTTCCCGACTGTCTAATGTGTTATGTATTAAGCTGTATGACTCTGATAGATGATGTATATGATTACTATGTAAATACTTATGTGATGTAATATATTTTATTCGTTCCGTGTGAGATTCTGATATTGTTTAGTTCTTTCTGTTCTATCTTTTCTCTTTTCTATCCCTTTCTTTCTTATTGATGATGCATCTTTCTATGGAATGAAAGGCGGGTCGTCACATCAATATACAATATGGATGCAACTTTAAAAAGGTTTAAACAAAAGATAATTGCATGAAGGAATATATGGAAATTTGTGCCATTTGGTGGCAATTGTAGCTAGAAACATCATGTGAAGAGAGACGTGTGGAGAGAGAGAAAGTTAAGGGAATTAATTGAGTAAATTTTAGTTAAAAGAATTTGAAAGGTTTCATTGTTCCACTTAAAACTAATACACTAATTCATTTCCTTTGTTGACTATTCTTTTCTCTCCTCCTCCCCTCCATGATCGAAAACATCATGAAGCAATTCCATAAAATTTCAACTCTAAACTAAATGAATATATCAAATAAAAATAAGTGGTTCATCCTTTTCTTGCAAAACAAAGCATGGGTCTTTTTTTGAGAAAAATGTGTGATCCTCTACAGTAGAGGAGAGTACACATGTACACACACACACACACACACACACACACACATATATATATATATATCACCAATAGCAAAGGAGCTACCAACAAGCTTGGCAGGTAGTAAAAAAAATCCCTATACAAAAAGAAAAAAATAAAACCCTCCCAAAAGCCTATAAAACTAAAGATTCTCCCCAAAAAAGTAACTCTATCAAGAAACTAAAGCTTGAAACATCTCCAAAGTACAAGCTGCCGTCTATAACAACTTCCACAACCTTAACCTCAATAACTATACTAGAAAAAGCCTCAAAATAACAAACTGCATCTACTCAAGCCATGTTCAAACTCCAAAACAACAAACACCATAAAAATTCCCCAATATATCATTAACCCTCATGCATAAGACTTAGAAGCTTTAAGTTTTTAAATGATAACTTCCCCTAATATTATCTGTTGAATAACTCCTACTATTTCTTCTACCAGATTTGGATGCATGAGTTGAATCACAAGCTTGGTTAGGAGAAAGAGGAAATCTACCTCTATATGCAAGACAATAATAAAATATAAATCTGAAGCCCTGCAGTATGATAATAAACAGTCTGTTCAGACCCAACTTCTCCAATCAAAGTAGACCCTACATCTATCATAAACAAGTTCCTATCTTTCCACTGAACATTTAGCACCAATTTCAGTACATTAGGCTTCTTTGGCAAACCAACCTCCTCCAACAGAGCATCAACAGGCAAAGTCCTATCAACCGCTTCAATATTATCCCTATCCACAATAAATAATTTGTCACCATAAGTAACCAAGCATTTTACTGTTGAAATCAGCCAACATATGGTTGCCATCACCATTGTTGGCATTCATTTTACTATTGAAATTAGCCAGTTATGATTTCCATCACCTATCTGCGTTTCCACCACCTCTGATCGAGACACCCCAACATCAGAAGTAGTACAATTTCTCACTTCGCCAATATTAGTCATACTAGTAATTGTATTTGCAACTAAGCCTAAGCCTCCCTTGAAATCAACTACTCCAAAACATACAACTTCACCATCTCTTGATTGATTAACATCAGATACCCCATCATGGTTAACATCAACGTTCAGTAATCCCACATCACCTAATACCATATCTACCGACTGAAACTGCACCTTCCCTAAGACAGTCAAGCTTCTCCCAACCAGTTCATCCAGAATCACAACACTAACTACATCATTATTATTTTCAAGTAAACCGTCCCTATCCTTATTCATAACAATCTCCATTTTATTACTTGTCATAGGAAAGCCAATATCATGCACACTGGTATCTTCACATGCATCATCAAATGAATCTCTGTCCAAGTGAGTATCACATATTATATCGCTGATCAACTCCACATTCTCTGACGAAACTCCATTGCATTATTTTCAAGAAATCCATCAATAACCTTACTTTTAAGCAGACCATCATCACAAATTTCCATTTTATTATTTTCAAGTAAACCATCCCCATCCTTATTCATAACAGTCTCCATCTTATTACTTGTCATATGAATGCCAATATCGAGCACACTGGTATCTTCATATGCATTATCAAATGAATCTCTATCCAAGTGAGTGCCACATATTATGTCACTGATCAACTCCACAGTCTCTAACTGAATATCCACTTCATTATTTCAAGCAATCCATTAAGAACCATACTTTCAAGCAGACCATCATCACATCACAAATGTTCATTTTATTACTTTCAAGTAAACCATCCCCATCCTTTTTCATAAAAGTCTCCAATGTAGTCCTAATAGATTCTAAATCATGCATATTGATCTTTGAAGACTTATAAGTATCCACAAGAGCATCTCTTCTCTCATGTCTGCCAAATGATATATCACTTGCCTTATTTGTATCTCTTAGAATAAAGAGATCACCTTGCACACAAACATTTTCTACACACCCTCATGAGACAAACCATTCATCAGAGATATGAGCATCCATTCTTAACTTATTATCTGCAACTTCAGCTAAAAACTGTAAACTCCTGTTATCATCACTACACAAAAGATTCTCAATCCGAATAACAGAAGTATCAACAGTATGAACTTCCACCAAATCAGTAACCATATCTAAATCATCCATAGATTTGAGATAGTCGAAAGTGTTAGAAATGGGAAACTCAAAACACCCCCCCATCAGATCTTCCTCTAGATCCTTTATTTTGCACCATAACAAATACCTTATCCAATTCACTCTGATGAACAATTGAACCATATTCTCCCATATAAAAATCAGTAAACTCACAATCAAATGCGGTATCATTTATTTTCAGAAGATGAGAATCCACACTACAATGCAATACAGCAGGATCTAAAAGAAATGGATCAAAGAAGTTATGTTCCTCCCTCTGGATTGCTATACGTCCAGTATACCAAAATAGAGACTAATCAATAATAAACTCGTCTCACAAGTTTAAAAATCAGATTTCTATTACGTTGGAATTCTGTATTAGCTATTTTAACAATAAGTATGTTGTAATTAATTACAGCAACAAACTAACAACTATAGTGATAATAACTATAGCGATAAATCAAACCTTATACTACTTAAAGAAATAGTACAACGTAGAAACGAGAATGATATATATATATATATATATATATATATATCAACTAGAAATCTAACCGGTTGATAAAGGAAATTTCGTCTGAGGCTCGTCGTAACAATTTCCTTAAGACTTAATTTAAAGTCTCCTAAGATATAATAGACGTAAGCTGCTTGAGATCGTGATGTGTATGATCCTCTGTGTGATAGGACTGATTACGATTTTAAGAAAATAAAGATAAAGAAGAGATAATTTGGTTTTAAAATTGAGTGAAGAAAGTGATTAGGTTCCTTCTTATTTATAGCTGAATTTCTAATTGCTGCACCCCTTGAGAAAAGTAGCATCCCTTCATTTGCAATGCCAAAAAGTGTTACTGTTCACAACAGTCGCGCCATTTCATTTGCAACGGCCAAAAACTATTGCGGTTTGCAACAACCGCATCTCTTCATTTGCAACGACAAACTGTTTCAGTTTACCACAGTCGCGTCTCTTTGTTTGCAACGGCCAAAAAACTTTGCGGTTTGCAATAGTTATGTCGCTTCATCAGTTCGCAACGGCCACAACTGTTGAAAAATCCGTATTTTTTAAACACACTTTCTATTTTAAAATCAGTCTATTTTTTTGGTAGCAAAAATATATGACATGGCCTAATCTTATTGGACCCACATCCGCACCCAACCAGGCCCGGTTCGATTGGTCGGACGGGTGGGCGGTAGCGCACGCGCATGTGTTGGTCCATAGCCATATAGATCCTCCCCCTCATATAAAATTACCCGACCCTAAGGGCCAACATAGGGATTGAGAGTACACTATGTAAACAAGAAAATGGACATATTTTTGGCCATGTGGGATATATCTCATTCACTATTTTTGAGAATTATAACAATCCTCCACATGAATGATATATGTCTCCCCCACACAAAGTGTAATATCACACAGTTCATACGAAAATAATGCTATATCGAGGATAAGTAGATATTTAACTTTGAACTTTCCTTAGTTAGATATACGTGGCTAATCGGTGAATTATTTCATCTTGAACCGTCAGCTGTTATTGTATAACTAGACAATAAGCTTTACAAAGCATTATTTCCCATCACATCCAATCTCTTGGTTGTGTTCATTTTGGTCCTGAACAATTTTTGGTTCTGCGAGTGTTTTTAGAGAATAAAAGCCTTTAACATTCTCGTAGAACCGACCTAGCTCACACTAACATAGGTGATCATAACCATTAAGAGTATCCTACATTTACCTCACTTGTTATTTTCAAGATATGGTCATCATTAAAAAACATAGTTTAATCCATTTGTTACTTCTGTAGGCATGCATTTATATTGTGCACCATAGGAATGGAGTAGGACTAAGTCCAAACAAATGCATTACGTCTTGAGTTGTTCAGAACTGATTTTCCTATTGATCCTAGTCCATGGGATCTCCAATCGCTAGGATAGGTTTCCGTATAAGGTAACTCTTGTTGGTTTAGGATTTTAAATTCATTCTCCTCGATGCGTTGTTAATTTTCTCTCTTGATAAACCTTTAGTAAATGGATCCGCTAGGTTATCATTTGTTCGCACATAATCTATGAAAATAGTTCCATTTGAGAGTAACTTCCTAACTGTGTTATGGCATCACGAATGTGTCGTGACTTTCAATTATACACAAATTTTTATGCTCTGCTTAATGCTGCTTGGTTAACACAGTGTACGCATATGGATGGTACAAGTTTAGGCCAAAATGGAATATCTTCTAAAAAGTGACGAAGTCATTCTGCTTCTTCGCTTGCTTTATCTAAAGTGATGAACTCTGATTCCTTAGTGGATCGAGCTATGCATGTTTGTTTAGTAGATTTCCATGACACTGCTGCCCTGCTTAGGTAATACATAACCACCCATTGATTTTGATTCCTCTGAATTAGCAATTCAGTTTACATCACTATATCCTTCTAAGACGGTAGGATATTTTCCATAATGTAAGGAATAGTTTGCGGTATTTTTTAAATATCAAAGCACTTTCATTAGTGCTTTCCAGTGTTCCTTCCCTAGGTTGTTTGTATACCTGCTTAATCGACTTACTGCATAAGCTATATATGGTCTTGTGCAATTCATGAGATACATGATACATCCTATTACATGAGAGTATTCCAGTTGCATTACACTCTCATTAGTGTTTTTGTGCAGTACTTCCGATGGATTATACGGCGTTCGTACTCCTTTTATTCCAAAATTTTGAAAGTTTTCAATTACTTTTTCTACATAATGTGACTGAGATAATTCAATTCCATTAGGTGTTATTATTACTTTGATTTCCAAAATAACATATGCAACTCCTAAGTCATTCATATTAAAATTGTTGATTAACATCTTCTTAGTGGTCTCTATTACTTTAGTATTTGGACCGAAAATTAGCATATCGTCTACATGTAGACAAATCATCACGTATGATTGTCCAATTTGTTCGTAATAAACACATTTATCACATTCATTTATACGAAAACCATTTTTCATCATGACACTATCAAATTTTGTGTGCCATTATTTTGGAACTTATTTTAGTCCGTATAATGATTTGACTAATCTACATACTTTGTTTTCATTCCCTTTGGATATAAAACCCTTAGGTTGCTTCATGTAAATCTCCTCATCGAGATTTCCATTTAATAATGTCGTCTTTACATCCATTTAATGAATCTTTAGAAATCTATATGGATGCAATTGCTATTAACATTCTTATAGAGGTTATTCGTGTTACTGGTGAATAGGCATCGAAGAAGTCTACACCTTCTTTTTGACGATATCCTTTAGCTACCAATCTTGCTTTGTACTTATCGATGGAGCCATCTGGTTTCATCTTCTTTTTAAAGATCCATTTACAACTAATTGGTATTATTCCAGGTGGAAGATCAACTATTTCCCAAGTTTTATTACTCAAAATTGAATCAATTTCACTTTGGATTGCTTCTTTCCAACACAAGGATTCAGAAGATGATATTGCTTCCTTGTACGTTTGAGGTTCGTGTTCTAACGTAAAAGTTAAAAATTCCAAACCAAATGTCTTAGAAGTTCTTGCCCTTATGCTTCTTCTTGGTTCAAATTTCTCAGTTTCACAATGAGTTTCATCTTCATGTGATTTACTCAATTCTTCTCTTGTCCTTTTGGGGACATTATTTCCTTCATTTCTTTCGTGTGGAAACACATCTTCAAAGAATGAGGCGTCTCTTGATTCCATGATTGTATTTACATGAATATCAGTTACATCAGACTTGAATACCAAAAATCTATAGGCGCCACTATTTTGGCCTGGCCCTAAATAGTAACAATTTACTGTTTTTGGTCCAAGTTTGACTTTCTTGGAGGCGGAACTGGAACTTTTGCCAAGCACCCCCACACTTTGAGGTATTTAAAATTTGGTATGTGTCATTTCCATAATTCATATGGAATTGTTCCTTTTCTATTATGAGGAACCTTGTTTAATATATGATTAGACATATTTAAGGCTTCCCTCCACAAGTTCGTTGATAGGCCAGAAGTTAAGAGCATGGCATTATTCATATATTTTAATGTTCTATTCTTTCTCTCAGCTATACCATTTTGTTGTGGTGAATATGGTGCTACTGTTTGATGAACTATACCATTTTCGGCACAAAATTGTTCAAATGGTGATTCATATTCTCCACCTCGATCAGACCTCAATATCTTGATCTTTTTATTTAACTCATTTTCTACTGCAGCTTTGTACTTTATAAAAGATGTAATTGCTTCATCCTTGCTATTTAAAAGATATACGTAGCAACATCATGTATAATCATTAATAAAGGTAGTAAAGTACATTTTCCCACCTCTTGTAGGTAATGATTTGAAATCACATATATCAGTATGAACCAAACCTAGTGGTTCGGTGCTTCTATGAACTGTATGAAATGGTTTTTTGACCATTTTTGCTTTTACGCACGTCTCAAATTTGAAGTTTTTATCTACTTGGAATTTCGGAATTAATCCTAAGTTTGATAGTTTTTTCATTTATCAGAATTTTTATGTCCTACTCTATCATGCCATAGTAAAATTTCATGCTCAAGCAAATAAGAAACTTCAATTTTATTAATAGCGTAATCAGAATACATAGTTTTATTGCCGACAACGGCTACATTTGCCTTAAATAGGCCATCACATAAATATCCCCATCTTATATACATTCTTGTTTTGGACAGAACCATCTTGTCTGACTTGAATACCATTTTTAATCCTTTCTTTGATAGCACTGGACTAGAGATGAGATTCTTGCGTATGTCTGGAACATGGAGCACGTCATTCAACTTAACAGTTTTTCTAGAAGTAAACTTGAGGATTAGTGTGCCACTGCCTTCGATCATGGAAACTGCAGAATTACCCATATAGAGTTTTTCTTCCTAATCGAATTTCTGTATGTAGAAAACATGGATTTTTCAGAGCAAACATGACGAGTAGCGCTTGTGTACACCCACCATTGGTTAGGGCTCTGAACAAAATTACATTTAGATATAACTGCTGAAAAATTAGACTCGTTTACTTCCATGTTATCTACCATATTTGCCTTTGAGTTGCATTCCTACTTGTGTCTGCAATCTCTAGCGGCGTGTCCTGCTTTTCCCCAAACCCAACACTAGCCACTAAACTTCTTGGTTCGTTTGTTGTTTTTGGGTTGTTTTCAGGCGCTTTTCGCTTCTGCGGGAATTTCTTCTTCTGGTTTTTCTTCAAATTCCCTTTGTTCTTTGACTCTTCTACGACAAATGCCTCTTCGCTTTGTTTTGTCACTCCGTGGTTATCAGCCTCAATTTTAGTATGACAATAACATCTTCTAAGGAAATCTCATTTTTCTTATGTTTCAGATAATTGCAGTAGTCTTTCCAAAATGGTGGTAATTTCCCTGTTATCGCTTCAACAAGAAAGGATTCTCCAACTTTATGTCTTTCTGCTTCATGTTCATGAATTATGAGTTGGAGTTCTTGCACTTGACTAGTTACGGATTTGGAGTCAGCCATTTTGTATTCCATGAACTTATCTACAATGAATTTCTTCAAACTGACATTCTGCATTTTGTATTTATGTGCAAATGCAGTCCAAAAGGATTTTGTTGTTTGGTGTCACTGATATACTTTGTATAGTACTTTATCCAGACAATTCAGAATGTAGTTTCAACACAGGAAGTCTGAATGCTTCCATGAGTCAATTCCAAGAAAAACAAGTACATCTTTTTCTCTAGTTTGTCCGTCTTTAGGCTTTGGTTCATCCTCCTCGATGCTCTTCTACAGCCCTAGCATGGTAAGATAAAACAGCATTTGATTTTGCCATATTATGAAGTCATCACCATCTCCATTGAACGAATCAGGCCTGTTGTGAGTAGTAGCCTTTGTTGATAGTTCAACTGCTGTCATCTCTGTTTTAGTGAAAATGGAAAATTCTTGAGATGTTATATGTCTAGTATATCAAAACAGAGACTAATCAATAATAAAATCGTCTCATAAGTTTACAAATCAGATTTGCACTACTTTGGAATTCTGTATTAGCTATTTTTAATAATAAGTATGTTGTAATTAATTACAAAAACAAACTAACAACTATAGTAATAATAACTATAGCGACAAATCAAATGTTATACTATTTAAAGAAATAGTACAACGTAGAAACAAGAAAGATATATATATATATATATATATATATATCAACTAGAAATCTAACCGATTGAAAGAAAATTTCGTCTGAGGCTTGTCGTAACAATTTCCTTAAGACTTTATTTAAAGTCTCCCAAGATACAACAGACGTAAGCTGCTTGAGATCGTGATGTGTATGATCCTCTATGCGATAGGACTGATTATGAATGATTTTAAGAAAATGAAGATAAAGAAGAGATAATTCGATTTTAAAATTGAGTGAAGAAATTGATCGGCTTTCCTCTTTATTTATAGCCGAATTCCCAATAGCTACACCCGTTGAGAAAAGTAGCATCCCTTCATTTGCAACGTCAAAAAGTGTTACTATTTGCAACAGTCGCGTCTTTTCATTTGCAATGGCCAAAACTATTGCGGTTTGCAACAGTAGCGTCTCTTCATTTGCAATGGTCAAAAACTGTTGCGGTTTGCAACAGTCGCGTCTCTTCGTTTGCAATAGCCAAAAAACTAGTCGTTTGCAACAATTGTGTCTCTTCATCAGTTTGCAATGGTCACAACCATTGGAAAATCCGTATCTTTTTAAACACACTTTCTGTTTTAAAATTAGTCCATTTTTTAGGTAGCAAAAATATATGACACAATCCAATCTTATTAGACCTGCACCCGACCTGGCACGGTTCGGTCGGTCGGACGGGCGGACGGCGATGCGCCCGCGTGTGTGTTAGTCTATGGCCATATAGGTCCTCCCCCTTGCACAAAATTACCTGACCCTAAGAGACAATATAAGGATTGAGAGTACGCTACACAAACAAGAAAATGGACATATTTTTGGCGATGTGGCATATATCGCATTCACTATTTTCAAGAAATATAGCAATCCCCACATGAATGATATATGTCTAATGTTATACGTCTAGTATACCAAAACAGAGGCTAATCAATAATAAACTCATCTCACAAGTTTACAAATCAAATTTCCACTACTTTGGAATTCTATATTAGCTATTTTTGACAACAAATATTGCAATAACAAACTAACAACTATAGTAATAATAACTATAGCGATAATCAAAAGTTATACTATTTAAAGAAATAGTACAATGTAGAAATGAGAATGATATATATATATATATATAAATCAACTAGAAATCTAACCGGTTGAAGAAGGAAATTTTGTCTGAGGTTTGTCGTAACAATTTCCTTAAGACTTTATTTAAAGTCTCCTAAGATACAACAGACAATAAGCTGCTCAAGATCGTGATGTGTATGATCCTCTATTTGATAGGATTAATTATGATTTTAAGAAAATGAAGATAAAGAAGAGATGATTCGGTTTTAAAATTGAGTGAAGAAAGTGATCAGGTTTCCTTCTTATTTATAGCCGAATTCCCAATGACTACACCCGTTGAGAAAAGTGGCATCCCTTCATTTGCAACGCCAAAAAGTGTTATTGTTCGCAACAGTCGTGCTTTTTCATTTGCAATGGCCAAAAACTATTGCGGTTTGCAACAGTCACGTCTCTTCGTTTGCAACAGCCAAAAGCTGTTGCGGTTTGCAACAGTCGCGTCTCTTCGCTTGCAACGGCCAAAAAATTGTTGTGGCTTACAACAGTTGTGTCTCTTCATCAGTTTGCAATGATCACAACCGTCGAAAATCCGTATCTTTTTAAACACACTTTCTGTTTTAAAATTGGTCCATCATTTAGGTAGCAAAAATATATGACATAACCCAATCTTATTGGACCCACACCCGACCTGGTCCGGTTTAGTCGGTTAGTCGGACGGGCGGGCGATGGCGCGCGCGCGTGTTAGTCCATGGACATATTTGTCTTCCTCCTCGCACAAAATTACCTGACCCTAAGGGCCAATATAGGGATTGAGAGTAAACTATATATACAAGAAAATGGACATATTTTTAGCGATGTAGGATATATCTCTTTCACTATTGTTGAGAATTATAACATGGATTATATTAGCAAAATCAGAAGTATCAAGAACATCTTCAAGATTGTTCAACATACAAATATCTTCACTATGAACTGCCTTCAAATCAATAGCTTTAGCATCACAATTTAATGAATAGCTAGATTTTCCAAAATAGTCTTTTAGATCCCAAACTTCATTCTATAACCCTTACTAATGTTTTCCACATTTATTGCATCAAAGTGATGAAATAAATCTTCTAAATACCAACTCCCTTCGATCTCTGTATCCATAAATGACCGAGTAAAATTCATTTGAGTTTCATACATTTAAGGATAAAGAGAAACCATGCCTCGATAAAGAAGGGCCACTACTCTTGACTGAGGAAGGAGTGACAATCGCCGAACAAGCACTTTTCTTATGAAAAAATAAGCCGCATCCAAAATACCTTACAGGATCACGACATTCCTTTGCGAAATGATTAATGTCTCCATGTTGATAACAAAATTTCCTTCCTTTTCTGATTTCTACCCACTTCTTGAGTTTGATTTTCTGATCTAAAGATTTCGGCTGAAAAAACTTGGAATCCTTAACCACTTGAGAATAGGATTGATTACAAGAATAGTCACGATTAGGATGATAGAAAGAAAAGGATGATTTGAATTAAAAGAAGACAACATCGGGAAAGAAGAAGGCATATACGAACAAAAAGTAGACTAATATTAATAAAACAAAGTGTGGATCTACTTGAGATATAGGGAAATCTCAAATCAAGATGTTGAAAAGGGCAAAAAAATTAGTTATTTATTCTATTTTACTTTATTTATCCATGATGTTAAAACCTAACAAAATTCACATATATGTGTATATTGAATTCCTACTTGTTGCATTTATTTTAAAAACCTCTTGATATTGTGATTCAATTGTAAAGTTAATCCATGTTTGATTTATTTTGTGTTCTGATGTTGTTTATTGGATATGGAATTATCAGTTATAATTTACAATTTTTTCACAATTTAACTCTCTTAAAGTTATGGATTTGATGTTTTAAATTAATCAAATTGCATATGAATATATTAATATTCTTTATTTTGTCATCCACAATTGTAAATCAATATCAAATCAGATATTTTATTTACATTAATTTTATTTTTTAATTGGTATATTCAATGTCTTGTTGTTTAGTCAATTATATGTCTTTGAGATTTAAATTGTCAATTACATTTTTACATATGCATATATGTGTACATGTAATGTCTAAAAAAATGAATCATGTTATTAAAATAAAACATTAGTTGTAAGAATAATTTCTTTTAATAGTTTGTTTACATGTTAAATGTTTACTTTCGTCTCTATGATTTTAAAGTTTGGATATTTTATGGTTAAGCATGGAATTTTATGGTATTAAATTAATTATTACTAAGTGTTTGTAAAGAAAGAATATTAAAATAGCATCTTATTTTATTTCCATTCTATTCTGATTTAATCAGATCAAGGTTTAATAGGAACCATATTTCCCTCTTCACATCCAATCAAGCATTCTCCCACTTTGAAACGATATGTTTTATTATAGATATGTTTTCATAATTTTATATATGTATATATACTATATATATATAGAAACAAAATATCACACATATATATTAGTCTAATATATATGTGTGTGTGTGTTAGTACCGTAAATGCCTTTATATAAACCATATATAATATCATGATATATTCAAACATATGCATATACTTAAGCATATAAATTCTCGAAATTCAATTGTCATATGTATAAGTAAGTAATATATATGCATATACAGTGGATATAAATTCCAATTTTATTTACATGTATGTATGCATGAATGTATGTATGTATGTGTAGTTATACACATGCTTATATATCACATTATGTTATCTTGTTATATTATTAGATTATGCAGGATACACCTAAATAACCTTTTAGTTGAAAACAAATATATAATGTTAACTAAAATATGATTTTAATTTAATGACTAGATAGGATCTAGAGAAACCCATTAGACTTAATGACCCACTATGATCCAAAGAGTGGAATTTTATTTCTAATCTACCATTTTCATCCACTATAGACTAGCCTGGTTTGTTTAATAGTATTAGGGCTCTGATGGTCTATGCAGTCTAATCATGAAATTTAGTGTCAACTAATTAAGTCTATCTATCAGATGGGTGTCTAGAAAAGTAATGTTTAGGATTAGGGTTGAATAATGTAATATTACCCCTCCTTTGCTATAGGTATGGCCTTATAGGTGGAGTAAGTCCAAAAGGTGGTCCAATTGTAAAAGCCCAAATTGTTTTGAACCTTAAGATAGTTTTCAATACTAAGGTTTAAATTTAAAATATTTTTTAAATCTGAAATATATTTTTAATTTAAAAGTTAAGTTTATAATATAAATGAATTTAAAAAATTGAATTGTTTTAGTAATGTAGAAAAATGATTTAATTTTAATTAATTGGGTTAAATAAATAAAATTTAATTATCTAAAATAAAACATATATATCAATATACATATGTATATATCTAAATGATATAGTATAATAATATATCTTAAATTATTCAAGGTAAATTAGAATAATTTTTGAATTAATTAATTTAAATGTTAAATTAAATTTTTTTAATTAAATAAAATACTTATTTTATAAATAAATAAAATGCTAATTAACAAAGATATATATATATATATGCATATATAAATATAAATGTTATAGTTTATATTCATCTTAAATTGGTTAGGATGAATAAAATAAAAAGATTGAATTTTAAAATAATTAAACTAATAGTATTAAGAGGTATTCCAACCTTGGCTTGAGGCATTTTAATAAATTGATGCTTGGAATAACTTTATTATTTCTTGTTGGTAAATATTTCTTATTTTTATCCGTAACTGGCACATTAAGACATGTTTCTTATTGGGCATCAACTCATTGTGTCTATTCCATTTTATTAAACTTCTTTGCTTACTCCATACGATTAAAAACCTAATTTCATTTATCCATTCTATTATAATCTTTGATTTTTAATTTTCCTATTTTCCAATAGAAAACGATATAATAAATCAAATTAACACATGTTAGATAAAATGGAGATATGCTACTATCATTATGTGTAATAGAAGAATAACAAACAAAGTAAATGGAAATTTCTACCAAATGCTAAATAAACCCACTATACCGTACAGGGTGGGATATTGAACTTCGATAAAATATGTTAAATGTATGTGATACAAAATCAGATATCGAAAAAAAATTATAATGTTCCATATGTGGATATGCATATTATAATAAAATAAAGAAGATTTCTCTCAATTGAATTTGAACTATCAATTTATTTATTACTACATACATGATGACTTGGTATCAAGTAATTGATTATTACAAATATAACCTGCATTCTTTATGAAAAAGCAAGGAAAAATAATTGGGATTTTTCTCTTCTCCCAGTTGTGCTCTTCTTATCCAAACATTAAGAAGACATGAACATAGAGATCAGTACTCTGTTCTCAGTTAGGTTAATGAGCCTATTTTGTCTTTTGTTTCCTTTAGATTAACCATAAGCAATTATTTTTTGAGAATCAATAAAAAGGTGGTTGGGTGGAATCTTATGTATTGGTTCTTTTTGATTGGTTGTATGTTTTGGAACTATCATCGCCATTGCTTGTATTGAAATATTATTATTTTTACTGGTATTATTTATTTATGACTTGGACAATATATTATCTATGGATAAGGTTCCACGACACATTTATCCTTTGTTAGGTTTTACACAACAAAAAACCTAACAATTTGGTATGCAAGATCATCGAGGTTTAGGGTAATTTTGGATTTAGATAATTATTGAGATGTCGGACATAATTTCTTGGTATTGCTCTTTTGAATGGAAAAAATTAAAGGTATTTAAAAACCTGATATAAAGGATGTTTTTGATAATCCTAAGGCTGGAGTGATGTATATGGCTAACTAATTAGCTATGCAAGTTACAAGAATTATCTAAGTAGATAATTTGACTAGCTGAAATAAACTAATTAGTGGTAGTAGAATACACAAATAAAAATGATAATTCCAAAAAAATTATACTAGTTTGGACTTCTGTCCTATGTCTTGTTTCAGAACACCTTTAAGGAATTCCACAAACTCTTAATCTTCACTTGACTTGGAAGAACAACTTACAACGACCTTGCCTGAGCTGGTGAATATGACTTCACACGACCACTTCATGACTCCACGATTGGGCTTCTACTTCAATATGAAAATCTATTTGTGGACTTCTTGTAACTTTCTACATATATGTATTTTCTATAAAAATTCCTATAACAACAAAGTTAATCTCTAGAAGGAACAAGAATTACAGAAATTTTTTGGACTTTGTAGATATGTAAATGAACTAGAAAACAGTTGTTTTGGAAAAATCAAAGAACGGTGAATGTGCATAGCAAATATCAAAGTATAGTGAGAACTAGTGGAGTGGAAATTTGGTGTACTGATTTGATAGAGAGAAATCCATTATATAGATTATATAGGGATGCTTTTGAGTGGTTGCATCTATTTAAAACTAAAGAGGAGAAACTCCTAAAGAAGAGGAAGATGAACAAAATAAAGAGACATGATAATAAATTCAGGGTTTAAATAAAATTATGGCTAGGAATACATACATGTAAACTTGTGTAAAACACACGTCGACATAGGACTTACATTGGTCAACCTATGTGTTACATACAAGTCAACACGCCTGCCTTTCCATATGCGAGGGTATTGTCCTCTTTTAAATATATATTTAATGTTATTTTCTTCTTTCTTTTATTTGACTCTTTCTAGCACTTAGAAACTTCAAAAAAATTAAGAAAAATATATTCTATGATGTTTGGAATAATGTATTAGAATCTGGAGTGATACAAATATTGTTTGTGGGGTTTTAACAAACCCATACTATAGAACTCGATAAGGACTTGAAAACATGATTGGTTTTTGTATCCGTTTGTCCACCTTTGATTAATTTTTCAATGTTCTATGTTCTAGTAACTCCATTAAACGTCTTTGAAAGATTTTTTTCTCTATTTTAGATGTACCTATTTTATTTTATTTTGGTATTTTTCATACATTCAACTATGTTCAACTTCTATCGATTGCCATCACAGTTTAGCTTCTATCATAAGCTTACTTCACTACCAACAGAATAATAGATCTATCTAATTACCAATGGAAATAAGGGAGCTATTAAAAAAAATCCAACCTACGGTTAGCCATGTTCTTTATTAACTCAATCAGTCACTCTCTAAACCAATACCGCAACAAGAGTAATTGCACAACCAAATCATAGGGTAGTGCCATTGCACCGGAAATAAGTCAACGAAATAATTAGTAGCACTGTCACATGGTTGTTATCATCAAACATTAGAATCATGTCCCTAACGTTATCTCTCTTTTGATGATGACAATCACATGACTTATAAAATAAAACTCATCCTAAATTATTACTTCCCTTGTACCTATGTACCCTATTGTTGATGTGCTTTATCTTCCCATAGTATTCTCCTTCTTTATCATCAACAAAAAGAGACAAATTTTGGAAACTATATATAGCCACTTAGTAAAAGTTATCTTGCTTTTGAACTAGGTCGCATTTGGACGAGTTAGAACCATCGAATAGTCGGGAAGCAAACCTCAAATCCTGAATCCTAGCTGTAGAGTCTGAAGACCAGGATCCAATAGGTGTCCAAAGAGTTGACATAGAACCTTTCTTGCTACTGATAGAAACTTGTGATCTTCCTAAACGAACCAAGCTTTGGAGAGAAATTCCCTTAAAAAACATATCAAGTGCCAGCTTGGTACCGAGTTATTGCCCTCAACTCGGCACCAAGTTATTGCCCTCAACTCGGTACCGAGTCATGAAGGCGAGCTAATGAAGACATTTGAAGAGAATCTAAGGACAAACTATAGGTTATGTACCCTAGAAAGCCACAAGACATTGGCCGAAGGATTTCACTCAAGAGAGCCAAATGATGAACCTAGTGTTCAAAAAACTAGGGCAAGTCACAACTCAGCACCGAGTTGTGAAGCATAACTTGATACCGAGTTGACCATTACTTCGGGAATGTGTCCACAATCTCCCTCAAGAATTTCCTCCTGAATGTGAAGAACGTGGATAGCAAATATCGAAGCCTATTTCACCAATCTACATCGATAAGTAGAAGGATATGGGAACAAAATCAAAATCATTTTTTTTTTGCTTTTCGAAGTATTTGACCTTACACTATTACTCTGTTGGATCCTCATCGATTTGCAAGCATCAAATTTTAAAAAACATGGTCTATAAAATCTCTCAACAATCATTAACAAAGTTTAATGGACGTAGGCCAGAGTATTGTCGAACCACTATTATTTCTTGTGTGTTGTTTTCTTTATTTTTCATTTAATTTCTTTATTTATTCTCTACTTATAATCTAATCAAGTGTTTGTCCTATTTTTGGCACAAACATATTGGTGTTTTCACCGAGAACGCTCAAATTTCTTGTTGTCTAGATCTATCTTAGACCTTTGGATTATTATTATCCACAAAGCAGATTTAAAAGTTGTTGTTGGATGATCCTTTATTACTTAGATTTATCATAAGATCCAAGAAAGCTATGGCACCAAGAAATGCCAAAGAGAAGTCTAGTACTTCCAAACCCACTAAGGATCTAGAGAATGATGGCTCTTAACATGGATAAGACACCAATTAACCTGGTGCCATAGAAATTCAGAGTGCATCAGAAATGGTTACCATAGTTGATTTGGACATGATGATGATGTAGATGAACAAGAAACTGATGGAGAGCAAGGATGCTATGATGAAACAAATGAAAGAGGGGGCAGAAAGAAGTTTTCACCTTTCAAATTGGAAGAAGAAAGTTCCTCCTCATCAAATAGGAATCACAGAGATGGAAAATAGAAAATGAAGAGGAAAGAAGCTAGGACTTCAAAGTTTGAAACTGGAAAAACTCTAATCAATAGGGGCCACCAGTGCTGAACCAACATCAAAGATCGAAACTGATACAGCGACCCAAGTCATGAAAGATAAAGTGTATGTGGACTTACAAGATGATGTTAATGCCGATAATGGCCACATTGTTGCTGGCCAGAGTGGTGGAGTTCGGACAACTGTTATTAAACCATCATGCAAAGAATGTAGAAACCAAATAGCTGGACGAACGGTTCTCCCAGAGTCAGGAGAACCCAAATATCATGTAACTAACCGAGACCATTTGCGTAGCCACACACCGAGGCAGGCCATGATTATCGTCGTCTAGTCGATTCTATTGAATTAGAATTTTTAGCGAATACGTTAAGGAAGTTGGTAATGTAGAACCGACATAGAAATAATAATGATTGGAGTTCTTCTCCTAGCAGTAACCTATTCACTGAGAATATTTTATGGGAGGAGTATCCCTGTAGATTCGTGATGCCTGTTATCTTACAATGGAATAATTGATCTGAGACAACATCTTCTAAACTATGAATGACACATGGATAGTGCCAAGGCTACTGATGCTGTTAGATGCAGGTGTTTCTTGATATTCCTGGAAGGAGTAGCTACGACGTAGTTCACTGGACTCCCGCCAAGGTCCATAACTTCATTTGACCAGTTAATCGAAAAGTTTACGGAGCAATCTAGGTTGCATGCTACTCGTCCTAAAGATATGATGCCTTTGCCCAACTTTTTTCAAAGTCTTCGAGAATCTCTGAAAAATTTCCTAAGTAGATTTAATACGGCTGTGACTGAAGTGAGCAACGCCAAAGAGGACATTGTATTGATGGCATTGACCAGAGGGATTCATCCAAAAATAGATACCGATAAGTGATTGAAGATAAAACCGTTACCAACCATTAAAGAGTATTACAGGAAGGCAACCCAATTTCCATGCTTAGAAAAGGTAGATAAAGACATTGGAAAGGCTGGTGAAAGGCCATCTACTGAGGTGGTGCAGAGTAGTGTTGCCGTCAAATAGACCGATGGGAGCACCAAAAATGTTGTTACTAACATTTGAAATAAAGACAACCAGAAGAGCGGTAGTCAGGGTGTTGAAGGCAGGTGGCCGGACTTTAAGTAGCATCCAAGGTATCTGAAACATGAGGATTACATTCTGCTTAATGATACGTTGGGAATATCTATCTTGTGATGCACGGTACTAAGAACTATAAGAAGCTATTTCGGAGGAAGTCGACAAAAAGAGAGAAAATGTCTAGGAAGTATTGTCACTTTCATGAAACGCAGGGGTAAAATCTAATGAATGCAGACATTTATGAGATGTAATTAAGGATCCGGTTCAAAATAAGAAACTTCAACAATATGTGAAAACCCTATTGGATGGTGGGCAAAGAAATGTTCAACCCTAAGGGTAGATGCTTCGACGGAGTCAAGTTGGGCCTAGCGAAGGTGGATCTAGGTAGCCTAAAAAATATATTCCTAATTAATACCATAACCAGCGGACCTCGTCTAGCTGAGAAGAGATGGAATGAGATGGAGAAGCACAGAAGCTTTCTGAAGCATGTTATTCAAAAGAGCTGCTCTGTTGTTGAAGATGGTGTCTAGCAAAGCAGCTAAGGAAGACAACGGATGACATAGTATTTAGAAATCGTGATGTCGATGGGGTAAAAAAACAATGCTTGATCCTCTAGTGATAATGGCCATTTTTGGGCCTGTTACTATAAGGCAAGTTCTCGTTGATTGTGGGAAATCAATGAATATCTTGTTTAAGAAGACATATGATCAAATAATGATGGATGACAAGGATCTGAAGCCATGTATATCCTTTATTTAGGGATTTACTAGAGTGGCTGCAAACCTATTTGGCGTGTAGATTTCTTGGAGGAGCTAGGTGAAGGTGATCATAAGAGTGCGGATTTTCACCTTTGTTGTGATGTACACATACTCTGGATACATGCATTCTTAGGCCGATCAGCCATTGCTAATTTTGAGATTGCTCTAGCCTCATGTGCTTAACGATGAATTTCCCAAAGAAAATGGGGTAGGAGTCACCTACAGCGATTAGAGTATGGAACGTGAGTGTTAATTCATGGAGCTGAGAGGTAAAGTGACACAAAAGGGAAAGGATGTAGAGAAGACTCTTTGTATTAAATCGATTGATGCATAGCAACCACTCCCTAAGCCTGGCTAGGATGGCATATTAAATTCTATAAATTCATGGTATTCTATAAATTCATAGTTCTAATGAAAGATCTAGAGGATGCAAGGGCAGCCCAAGCTGAGCTGACAATTAACATTCTGCTCGATTACAATAATCCTACTCGGGTCTTGAAGATCGGATCTCAGCTTGATGTGAAGATGAAGAAGGAATTGGCAGGGTTCCTGTAGGAAAATATAGATGTGTTTTCCTTGAATAATTTCAATATGTGTGGGATATCTTCGGAGATGGAATGCTATACATTAAATGTAAATCCCAGATGTCCTTATGTGAAGCAAAAATGGCACAACTTAGGTTTGGAATGATCCACTGTATTGACAGAGGAAGTGGATAAGTTGATGACCAACAGCTTCATTTATGATGCTCTATACACCGAATGGGTATCAAATACAATGTCGGTCAAGAAGCATAATGGAAAATGACAATCAAGCATTGAATATTCAAACTTAAATAGGCATGCCCAAAAGACAACTTTCTACTACCGAAGATTAACTAGCTAGTCGACTCAATCACTGTATATGAGTTGTTATCCATTATTAACGCTTATTACGGTTACAATTAGATACCAATCCACGTTTCAGATCAAGAGCACACCAGTTTTATTATTGACTTGGGACTATATTGCTACCGTGTCATGTCATTCGATCTGAAGAATGTAGAAACTATCTACCAAAGACTAGTAAACTCAATGTTCAAAAATCAGATCAGATATACAATGGAGGTTTATATGGATGATATGTTGGTGAAGTAACAGCGATCGATGAACCATATCAAAGACCTCTCAAAGATATTTGATGTATATTGAAGATGCATAATGAAGCTCAATCTATAAAATGTTCCTTCACGGTTGCATCAAGTAAAATTTCGGGTTTCATAGTGAACAAAAGAGGCATTGAGGCCTTAAAACATATGACTAGCCCCAAGAAAAGGAGGGAAATACAAAGTTTGAACGAAAAGGTAGCGTTGCTGAATCAGTTCATCTCAAAAGATACAATAATTGTGTGTCATTCTTTGATGCCTTCAAAGGGGAGAAAATGAAGTTTATCTTGATAGGGGAGTGTCAAAATGCAATCCAAGCCGTACTTGATCACATTGAGATACCACCAGTTCTATCGAAACCTTTGGAAAGAGAATATTTATTTGTTTATTTGGCAATGTTTGTTCTTGTACTAAGTGCTACCTTGGTACATGAAGAATCCAAAATCCAAAGGCTTATGTATTACATCAAATAATGGTTCATTTGAGTAGAAAGGAATTACATAAAGTTAGAGAAGCTAGTTTATTGCTTGCCGATTGCATTAAGGAAGTTACGACCCTACTACCAAGCTTATTTGATTAAAGTACCGACTGATCAACCTTTGGCACAAATATTACACTGACCCAAGACATCGGAAAGGCTACGGAAGTGGGACATAGAATTAAGATAGTATGATATATCCTACCACCCAAGGAGGGCTATCCAAGGATAGGCATTAGCTGGTTTCATTGCTGAATTTACCACCGAGATGGAGAGACAGAGGAAGATGTGAAGCGGCTTGCTCAATAGAAGTTATATACGAACGGATTATCTAGTGAACATTAATATGGGTCAAGAGTGATCTTGGTAACCCTTGAGGAATGAACAATCACTTATGCCTTGAAACTTAAGTTTCTCACAACAAACAATGAAGTTGACTATGAAGCACAAGTAGCAAGACTCAAGATAGCAAAGGAATTAGGAGTGAGAACATTTCATATATATATATATATATATATATATATATATATATATATAAAGAGAGAGAGAGAGAGAGACTCTCAATTGGTGGTTTTTCAAGTAAAGAAGGAATTCCAAGCTAAGGGAGCTTGACTAGACCCTTACTTGATGAAGGTTCTGGAGCTGTTGAACGATATTTGAGTATTATGCGATAACCTACATTCCTAGGGGGAGAACACGAAAGCTGATTCACTGGCCAACCTAGCTAGCTCTGGAAATGCGCAACTTATAGGATTGGTTCTAGTAGAGGTTTTATCGGCCCTGATCATCGACAAGATAGATGTCGACTGGATCTTGGAGACCGGAGTAGAAAAGGAATCATTGATGACTCCGATTAAGGAACACTTGCTGAAAGGAGCTCTCCCAAATGGAAGAAATGAATGAAGGAAATCCTATGCAAAGTACCGCACTTTATTGTTCAAGAAGGAATATTCTACAAGAGAGGGTTCTCCGCTCCCCTACTGTGACGTGTCGCCAATAAAGAAGTTAAAAGGATCTTTGTGGATAAACACGAAGTTGATTGTGGTGATCACATCGGAGGATGGACTTAGGTGATGAAGATTCGTTATGACAGATTAGCCAACAATAAACCAAGATGTAATTGATTACACCAGGAAGTGCCATATGTAACGACCCACTATTTTCCACTATTCAAATCGATAATAATCCACACATGCCAGACTTGAATAGTACAAAATAACAGATTGTAAAAAATTTGGAGCAAAAAAAAAATCAAATCATAGAATCACAGACACAGAACATCAGAATATCTCACAGCGGAAATTAAATATCATAGTAGTTCATGAAGCTACTATCACAAAGTCTCAAAACCAAATACAAAATACATAATATCTGACTGAAAGTAAATACGACATCAAATCCCAAATACAAAGAAGTCCACTAATACAAAGCTGACAACAGAACTGAAATATAGATAACTAGATAAGCTGATAAATCTCCAGCGATTCCAGACCTCCAGAGAGTGGGAATCCAAATCTGTGAATAAACTCAGGCTGACCCGAGCATAAATAAAAAGCAAACACTCGAGTCAGAACATACATACTTATCCAGTGCAAACCAACTCATGTGAACTGTAGTAAAGGTACAAATAACTTAGAAGATGCCTGGGACCGCCTATCCTCTAAGGATCCGTTAAAATATTTACTATAGTATATTGCGCTATTATAATAATGTCTAACAGTAAAATAAACATACTTTTAAATAGCGTTAAGGCTTTACATTTTCCACCTTAACACAATTAATGCCAATAGTCTATACATTACCTGCATATCTCCTGATCGGGAGACTATGAGAAGATACTGCATAGGTACGACACAAATAGAAACTCGTAGTAAAGGCTCGGTATGGTAGGTGACACGGCACACAAGGCAATGCCAGGGTAGATATACCAATTACGCACACGGGCTGGTGGTAACGCAGCAGCCACATACGCCCACCTCGGAACACATTCCTAAAATCGGAGGGTGGCCACCAAACAATCACAAGTAATAGAATGGTATCAAAGAAATGCATCCGATAAGAGGTGCTACCTCAGTTGGCCCAAGATCGCTCATGTTTTAGCCACCTTATGCCAACTCACGGGAGTTGGGTCCACGTAACATACCACAAGAACGTCGTCACCATCCTACTTCATTCTGGAATCTCCACCGCGTACACGGTTAGTCAAAGTGGTTTTCGGTATCGACAGAGAGTATGTCCATATCCGATCCCGGTCTTTTTGCCAACCAATCGTTATTATAACCCGTGGTTATAACTTTGAAATAATACTTTACTTCAAATGAAAACATCATTTCAAAACTCAATTCTTTATCCAATAAAGATTTAATCATTCTCAATATTTCAAAACAACATATCTTTTCAAATTACCCTTTTTAAATCATTATTAAATTCAAATGCAAATTATCAAACTTAATACCCTTTTAAAGTTCAAAGATAACATTCATTTATTTCAATTTGAACTTCTCTTTAAAATGATTCATTTCCAATTTAATTTATTCATTAAGATCATTTTAAAAGTGGACTTATTGTTCTTTCATTTCAAGTATTCAATTTTCAAAGTTTCAAACCATTCAGAGTTCGTTTACTAAGCCAAAAACCATAATTATAGAAATTTCAGCCTTTTACAGCATTTAGAAAAAGCTGTTATAAGTTATATATGAAAACATTTTTATTCAGTAAAGACCGCACTTAAATCTGCTGTTAAAAACTCAGTTTTTAGTTAGTTCAAAACAGAAAATACAGCATTTCAGAAGTGCTGCGGTAGTTCAGTTTTCAAAACAAAGGTTTAAATTGATTTCAGCAAACACAGCAGACCACTACAGCATTTCCAGAGAATGCTATAATAGACCTGAGTCCAATATTAGCCTATAAATTCAACTACAGCAACTACAGCATTTCAGAAATGCTGTAGTTGCTCTATTTACACTATTTTAGTTCAATTCAGGAACTATAGCATTTCTGAATGCTATTAAAAGTGATTTGCAGAATTTAGTGTATTTCCAGCAAATAATAATCTTCATTTAAAATCCTTTAAATATTTCAAAATCATATTTTTAACAATAAAAATGTTCATTAACATATTATTTATATACAATAAATTTCTTATTATTTAAATCCAATTTTCAACAGATTCTTTTAATAAATTCATGTGTAAAATTCCAATTCTTCACATTTTTAAATAAACAACTTAACACTTAAATTTTCTCCATTTTTTTTTCAAATAAATTTAATTTCCAATTTTTATTTATATAACTTAATTTATTTAAATAGAATTCCAATTTTCCACTTAAGTTATATTTCAAAAATTCAATGCAACTATTCATTTTTCCCAACATTTTAACTTATAGAAAATTCCAAATTTCTATAATTAATAAATAAAAATCCAATTTAAATCAAATTTTCATATATTTACAATTTAAAAATATTTAAAATTCCAGAAAAACATTTATAAAATAACCACGGATCTGTATATAGTTTTCTAACCTAGGTCAAGTGATACGGATATGTATCATTTCAATCCGCAGTTTAAAATAAAAATCCGGTTTCTATCATTTCAAACCCGCAATCCCAAGTCAAAATAAATAACTTAAAAACCGTTCAGGCCTATCATTTCAGCCCATAATGATTTTTCCTTATTCTGAAGTCCGTTCGGATGTGTATCATTTCAACCCATAGTGATTTCTAATCTACAGGGAACTTACAGTGTGATAAGCATATATATAAGAACAGTTTAACAATATACAATAGTAACAGGTGATGTGACATGTAACAGGTGATATGACATATAATTTAACATGTTAACGTCATATGTATATAAAATCACATGGCAGTTATAACATCGTAACAATTTTCTACACATTTAGTTATGGTTGTTTTACAACAGCATAAGTGTATAATTGTCGTGTGACATTTACTCACCTCTAATTGCTGAATATTTCCAAACCAAAGGCACAAATAGACAATAAGGAACGATGACACAACTACGGACTTGAGTGGAGGTTGAATCCAAGCTACAACTCTTGTGTATAACCCAAAATAAACAAACAAAACAACACAATTCAATATGACTATAACATGCAATAACTTTGAAATAAAAGAGAAACGAATTGCCAAACTTTTGCCTTGCTTCCTCAAGCCTTTGTCACGGCCTAGGGTATGTTTTGTTTCATATTTGGTAAAGTTTTGGTTCAGGTTTATGGCTAGCATGGGTCGGGTTCATGGCCAAACAAGATGGAGTTTTATACATGAGGCGGTGAATGGTTTTTAGGCAAAAAGTGGAGTTTTTGTTAGGCTAGGTGGCTCGGCCATGGGAAGTATGCTCGGCCTAAGGGTGCATCATGACTAGACAGAGGTGGAAGGGGTGTGTGGTGGTCAGGTCAGTGGTGGTGGTGGCGGCTATGGTGGTGATTTGAGTGGTGGATGAAGGGAATGAGGCAACAATTGTCAAAAACATTATTTTTAGGCATGTAGGTTGCAATTTGAAGGTTTTGGTCACTATAGATGGCTCGGCCATGGTCATGGCTGGTGGAGTAGATGGTGTTGGAGGCATGGAAGAGATGTAGGAGTTTGTGGCTACGGCTATGGAGAAGAGGCCGATCCAAACTAGAAGAGAAACAAGGCAAAAATTTAGAGAAAACAAGGAGAAAAGTAAGAAAAAGAAAGGGAAGCCATTACCAAATCTTATTGAAGCCATGAGAAACAAATGAAGATGGATTTTTTTTCACGTGAAAACCTAATGAGATGACGGCTACACTAGATTTTTACACGGCTAAGGCAATTAATTGAGGAGTTTAAGGAAATGAAAGGTTTGGGCAAATAAAAGAGCTTACGTTTCAAAGTGATTTACAATCTTCCATATTCCTTTCCTTCTAAATCTTCATATAAACAAAATTTCAGGAGAAAATACTTTACAAACCGAAATCAATTAGAAATATGAGGTAACAAATAGTATAATTTGAAAAAAGAAAAAAAATAATGAAGAAAATGCCTTAAAAATAGCAAAAAGTGTTCTAAAATTATGAATAAATCACTGTTAGTCTTGGAAAATTATACATTTCATTATAAAATTATTAGAAAGTGGAAACTTGAATTAAATTAATTTATTTATCATTTTCAAAATAAAATATAAAATTAAATTGGAGAAAAATAGAAAAAGGAATAAAGAAATTGTTTTAAAAAAAATAGCAAGCAGGACATAAAAATTACAAGAAAATTACTAATGGCTTTGGAAAGTTATTTACATCATTTTAAAAATATTATAAGACAAAATATGAAATAAAATGATTTTTAAAACATTTTCAAAGTGAAATAAATAATTAAATTCATGGAAAATATCAAAAGAATTAAAGAAATTGCTAAAAAAATAGGAAGCAGAACCTGAAAAATTCAAATAAATTACCATTAATTCTAGAAAAATTTCTACTTCACTATAAAATAATTTCAAACAAATAAAATAAATTTCAAAAATATTGGGTTGTTACACTCTCCCCTACTCAAACCTTTTCGTCCTCGAAAAGAACGGAAACTAGGAAACAAAAATGAAATCAAGATACAAAAATAAAATAGTACCTGGAATAAACAATTCTCGATTTGAAGCACGAAGGCTCTCCTCCGTCTCCCAAGTACAGCCACGATCATCCGTACTCCATTGTACTTTGACCAGACTAACAGATTTCCTTCTTAGCTGCTTCGTATCTCTATCGACAATACGAAGTGGCTTCCTCTCGACAGTCAGATTAGGCTCAATATCCAAGCTGTCAAGAGCAGAAGGCTGAACAACCAAAGATGGGTCATGGAGATACTGGCGAAGATGTGAGATGTGGAATACATCATGCACTCCAGAAAGCTTCTCGGGTAACTCCAGACGATAAGCCAAGGAACCGAGTCTTTCCAAAATGCGGAAAGGACCAATGAATCTGGGAGAAGCTTCCCTCTACAACCAAAACGAATGACATTCCTCAAAGGAGAGACCTTAAGGAAAACCATATCGCCAACATCAAACTCAAGCTTCCGCCTACACCTATTAGCATACTTCTTCTGCCTATCTTGAGCAACCCTCAACCTTCTCTTAATCTCCTCAACTCTCTCAGAAGCTTCCAGAATCGTATCAGGACCAAGAATCAAACGATTACCGGATTCAATCCAGCAAGATAGGGATCGACAAGGTCGTCCATATAAAGCAGCAAATGGAGACGTTTTGATACTGGCCTGAATTCAAAGACAGAAAGGGAATAGATAAAATATTAAGAACTTAAAACAGAAGATAAGATTATACCTGATAACTATTATTGTAGGTGAATTCGACAAGATGCAGATGATCTTCCCAAGATCCACCATAATCAAGCACACAAGCACGAAGAAGATCTTCGAGTATCTGATTCACCCTTTCCGTTTGACCGTCAGTCTGCGGATGGTAAGCAGTGCTCAGATTCAGATGAGTACCCAAAGATTCCTGAAAAGCTTTCCAGAACTGGCTGGTAAAGATAGGATCACGATCACAAACAATACTGAGAGGAACACCATGGAGACGAACAATCTCCCTCATGTAGATCTCAGACAAGCTAGAAGCAGAACGGGTAGACTTGACCGGAATAAAATGAGCAGATTTGATCAGCCTATCCACAATAACCCAGATACTCTCATTGCCCTTCCTAGACCTCGGCAATCCATCAATGAAATCCATGGAAACCTGTTCCCACTTCCAGTTGGGAATCTCAAGAGGCTGCAACAAACCAGGAGTCTTCTGATGATCGGCCTTGACTTGCTGACAAGTCGCACACCGACTAACAAAGATAGAGACATCCCTCTTCATACCTTTCCACCAATAAAGCTTCTTCATATCCTGATACATCTTTGTCACGCCGGGATGGATAGAAAGTCTGGATCGATGATTCTCCCGAAGTAACTCCTGCCTCAAACCATCCACATTCGGGACACAAATCCTACCATTAATCCTCAAAACCCCTCTGTCATCGATCTGAGCTCCACTACTACCACTACTACTGCCACCAACTCTGTTACGAACACTCTCCTTAATAAGCCTAAGTATCCTATCCTCATCCTGCATAGCCTTGATACGATCCAAAAGAGGAGAAGAAAAAACAACAAGTTGACACATCAATGCCTTCTTCCGACTCAGAGCATCGGCCACAACATTAGCTTTACCGGGAGTATAGCTAATATCAAGGTCGTAAGAAGCCAAAAACTCAAGCCAATGAACTTGCCTCTGATTCAGATCCTTCTGGGTGAAGATATATTTCATAGACTGATGATCGGTGAAAAGCTCAAACTTGGTTCCAAGCAAATGATGCCTCCAAAGCTTCAAAGCAAAGACAACAGCAAGCAACTCTAAATCATGGGCGGCATAACTAGCTTCATGGGTTTTCAGCTGACGGCTGGCATAGGCAATGACCTTACCATCCTGCATGAGAACAGCACCCAATCCTGTTGAATATGCGCTTATATGATTTTTGTTTGATGATAATAAACATATATACATTCGTTTAAATGTATTTGTTAATGTACTATTTTATTTTTCATAGATTAAATAAATATTTGCTGAATAAAATAAATAACACTGAATTTGAATTCAAACGAATATTTTATTCAAATAAATATTTATTACAATTTTTGATAGTACAACTTCAAGCTCTCACTATAAATATACATTTTCTATTACAATACATTTCTGATTACATCACAATTCATTTTTACATTTTCACCTCACTACATATCACTCACACTCGTATTAATCTGCAACTTCATTCCAGTTTGAATCCAGCATCTGAGCAATCTGTAAAAATATTCACTAACGCAGTAAAATTGAAAAAGAAATATTTTTGCAATATAAAATAAAATATGATTTTTGAAAATATTATTTGCCTCAGTTATTTGGGTTGTTCGTCATCATTTAAATTTGAATTCATCATACACGAACAGCTTGTGACATACACAGTGTATCACTGTATATGCCACAAGGCTGTGCACACGGAAATATACACTTGATCGATTTACAGGGACAAGTGAGCACAGGTCAAACCCAAATACAAGATTCAACTCAGGTGCAACATAAATAAAATATCGACTTCAGCACAAGGTCAAATTCAAGCTGGATTCAACTCAGGTGAAATTTCGAAAAATAAACAAATGCAAAGGTCAAGCCATTGTTGCCATGACTCAACTCAAATGCAAAGCCACGTCCAAAATCAAAATAAACAAAACACAGCAATATGTTAAAAACATTTGAACCAGCAAAGGCACAACGCAAAGCTTTAGACCAGCATGGATACGGTAAAAGGTTCAGACACATGGGAAGTGCATTTATCAAGTACATCATGAAGCACTACCACAATATCAAGTTCAAGTCTACAGTTACGAATTATGACATCACAGCAACTAGGCAGCATGACCAACATAATGCAAAACTCAAATCTGGCCAAAAACATGACAGACCCAAGAACTCAACTGTGTATACATGAATCAAGCTACAGCATGAAAAAGAAATGCACATATCACACTCGAGTACACAACTCGAAGCACACTACACAATGAGCTACATAAGTAATGTATGAACATACGTAAATCGAACAAAGCTGTAGATCAAAAATGCTCGGGGACGAATACAAAAACTAACCAGAGGTCAGTGGCCAACAGCAGAGGAGTGCTGTGTTCAACAGTATCAAGACCAGTGTCATGTGAACAGTGATACACCATACAAGAGGGATGAACAAGACTACAACAAAAACAAAGTCAACCCAGATAAATATGAAGACCACCAGTGCACAGACTCAAGGCAACAAGAATGGCCAGAAATTGTGCAACATGGTCAGAAGCAAGGCAACAGAGATTCAAGCAACAACATGGACTACAATAAACATATATGCACAGGCACAAACAACAGTGAGCACATTCATATGTACATATGTAAAGAACAGTGGTGAAGCAGTGCAACATCTACGACAGCAAGTACATGAATGCAAACTACAAGAATGAATATCAAGCGATACAACTGCAAGTATCAAAACCAGGTTGAACAACTACAAGTACAGGTTCAAGGCCAGAATGACCAATGAATGCAACTGCAGGAAGTCAACAAGAGAATTCATGAATGTATACTGAAAGTAAAATCAAGTGCGTATGCAATTACAACCAAAGTCGAATGAAAATCAACTGTGGCAGCCAAGGAGTTAATCGCAAGCAAAGTCACGGGTAATCAAGGATTTGACTAGGTTAAACATCAAAGTCGTGAAAATATACAGAAGTCAAGTGATAAAAATTCAAGTGCGTATGCAGTATTGAAAAAGTCAAAAATCAACACCGTGATGAGCACGGCAATTCAAAGCCGCAATTCAAAACCGTGAATGTCAAGCAATCGAAGTATATACGTTTATGAACAAGTCAATACAATCTCAAACATTCGATCAAAATCATATGGCCGAGCAATATCAGTTGACAAATTCAAGTAAAAAATATATGACGAAAATCTAGGTATTCGGCTCCTATAAAAACCCACAAATCATCATCGGCATATTCATCGAATTCAAGCATACAAATCAGTAAAGCAAAAGCATATAATTACATACCCAAGCAAGGAAAGAATTCGATCAACGAAGCAGCTGTGAGCAAAACAGTGAGGCAAACGATAACATATATTCGATCGAACAAAAGTTGGCTGTTCGAAAGCCCTAATTTGAATCAAGGAGGAAAGCCCTAATTTCGCAAGGAGGAACGAACGAGAGAACAACGGCCGCCATCTCAAAATAAAAGAACGAGCCGATGAAAATAAGAAGATAAAGAGAAAAGAAAGCATGGGCCGGCCTTAATTTAGAATTGGGGTTTTAAAATTTATAATAAGAGTTTTATTTTTAAATTAGGGTTATTTTATTTTACATTGTTTTTAATTTGTAATTTCTTTTTAAACCGTTTAAATTTCTAGTCGTGTGACTACGGGACAAGCTACGTGGTGTAGCTTGAGAATTCGCAACTCAGTGGCTGGGTTGTGGCAGGGTTTTGAGCGTAGAGTTAGATTTAGTCGATAGCAGGTGTCGCGAGTTTACGCGTGTAAGCGAGGGACTATCTAATTTCTAGTAGAAACCTTGGGGGCAGCACGTAGGAAGGGTTTTGCCCGAAGCTGGGTAAATTCTGTGTCGTTCTATTTCTGCATTTATTATTCTGCTTTTATCTGTACTGCTATTGTTCTGTGATCTGTGTTAAAATTATTTTATAAGCTTCCGCAATTAATTTTATAATTTATATCATCACCCTATTCACCCCCCCTCTAGGGTGAAATCGATCCTACAAGTGGTATCAAAGCTAGGAATAGAAGTCATCATTTGTTTTTAAAAATTCGTTTTTTCAAAAAATCAGTTTTTGTTTTAAAAATTTGAATTTTTAAAATGGCTTCTTTTAAATAATGCTTTTGCAGAGGGTCAATCTATAGTTAGACCACCAATGTTCAATGGTGAATATGCTTACTGGAAAAATAGAATGGAAATTTTTCTGAAAACCATTGACGCTTGGGATATTGTTGAGATAGGTTATAGAACACCAACTATAACTGTAGATAATCAGGAAATAGAGAAACCAAAAGATCAATGGACAGAACTAGAAAATAGATTACAAAATGCTAATGCTAGAGCTATGAATTCTATTATCTGTTCATTGGATCAATTTGAATTTAATCATGTCTCACATTGTCTAACTGCACAGGAAATATGGCACACACTAGAAGTGACTCACGAAGGAACATCTCAAGTCAAAGAATCTTGCCTTGCCATGCTAAGCAGCGAATACGAGAACTTCACAATGCCGAAGGAAGAAAATGTCAAAGAGATGCATGGACGACTTTCCAATATCGTTTACAAATCAAAAGCTCTTGGAAAATCATACACAGAGTTGGAGATAGTCCGAAAAATCCTTATAGTCCTTCCACGAAAATTTGAAGCAAAAGTGACTGCCATTCAAGAATCAAAAGATTTGAAACAAATGAAAGTCGAAGAACTCATCGGAAATCTCACCACTTATGAGCTAGAAATGAAATTCAAGGAAGAGCGTGAAGGAGGAGATACTCGAAAGAAATCAATAGCGCTCAAAGGAACAACCGAAAGTGATGATGATAACGATGATGATGATGATGGAGCAGCAGAGCTGGCGCTACTAATAAAGAAATTCAAAAGGTGGAATCGCAAATACGGAAATCCAGCTCGAAATCATGAATTGAAAAGCAGAATAGGCAAAGCACTTGACTATTCAGAAGAACAAGAGATCATCTGTCATAAGTGCAACCAACCCGGACACATCAAGCCCAATTGTCCTCGAAATCTACGCGACTTTGGAAAGAAACGGAAAAAGAAAAGTTTTGCAGCCACTTGGGATGAAATGGATGAGAATGATAAAAGTACGAGCAGTGAGAGTGAGAAAGCAGATATGTGCCTTCAAGGAAATATAACTGATAGCGACAATGACGAGCCAAGCGAGGTATCAAAACTTACTCACTCTGAATTACTTATTTATTTCCACGAAGTAAATGGCTGTTTTGAACGACTTAGGGAAAAATACGCCAAACTTGAATCTCAAAAGGATACTTTGATAGAATGCAATGAACAACTTGATCAATTAGTTAAGAACTATCAACGTAGAATCCCTAAGTGTGATAAGTGTCCAACATTCGAAGAGGAAATTAAAAAATCAGAAATCAATATAAAATCACTTGAAAATGAAATTTTGATTTTAAAGGAGAATGAAAATACTAGGAGAGAGAATTCTATTAAAAAGTGCACACAATTGTTAAACGAAAATGAATCTCTCAAATCACAAGTCCAACAACTGTCTACTACTTTAGATAAATTTTCCAAAAGTGAAAAATCGTTGAATATGCTAATAGGAAAGCAAGCGGTTAATTCGGTTAGACAGGGACTTGGATATAATAGTTCGAAAATTGTTGAAAGCAATATTAATCAAGTTAATTCTATGTGCACAATTTGTAGAAAATATGGACACAATCACAATAATTGTTGGTATAGACCCAAACATGTGAAAACTATACCAATTTGGGTTCCAAAAGGCACAAATATAAAATCTCTCAAAGTAAAACAAATTTGGGTGCCGAAGGGAATAATTATTAATAGTTTTGGGTCTTTACAAAATTGTTTTTCAAAATTTTCTGCCACTAACAACCATGGACCTATAAAAACAAATAGGTCACATAAATCTTTCATCGTGTAGGTGTGGTGGCAGGCTAAGGAACAACAATAGTGTTCTCTGGATTTTTGGCTGTTCCAGAAACACAACGGACGATGAAGCAAAGTTCCTTAGCCTAGTTCAAAGGTGACAGAATCACAATAGACAACATCGAAAAATATCGTAAAGGTAAAACAGGTAATGGTATGTTTTAAACGATATATTAAATGTGATAATCTGCACCGTATTCTGAATTAAAATCAGCCAATATTGAGATGATGAAAAGATGATGATTCTGACTTATTCAAAATAGTTGGCTAATTATATTCTTATGCCAAAAACACTATAGAAATCTCTAGATTCTTTGAATTACTTCATATATATCGGTTTGGATTAAAAATAGTATTTTGTTGGATAATACAATTGGTTATAATATGGCTGACTCTATATTCATGGTTCTCTGATTATTTACACGGCTTCAATTCAATTTCAAAAGAATGTCATTTAAATTGTTGTTAAAATTAAATTTGAAATTTTTGGTGCACACTTCATGGTTTGGTCAATCAAATTCAATTAACGATGATTTTGAGAGGAAGAGAAATTCAGATGCAGATTACACTGGTAATCTAGTTGATTGAAAAATTACTAGTTGAACGTGATTTTTGAGACATTTAGTAACTGCATCGTTTTTCAAGAAAATATCTGCATATTCTTCATTTCAAATAATTTTCAAATAGCAGAAAATTTTCTTTCAAAACCCCGTGGAGAAAATCATTTTTGACCATAGTTTCAGATTAGTCATTTTTGAAAAATTAATTTCATAATTATTTTTGAATTTGATTTTAAAATGACTATTTTGACTAATCTAACTCCTTAATGTTTATCGAAAAGAAAAATAGTGTTTGAAAAAGTGATGAGTGTTAATATTGATCAAATATTATGACTCGAGATGGTATAATTAATAAATTTCTTTAGAAATTTAAACAAGAGTTATAAAACTTTTTGTTGGTAAAAAATTCCATGACCATCTCTATATCTATCATATTTCTAACAACCATCACTCATCAAAATTCTATATAGTTTGTCAATATGTGGTACTTTAAACAGGAATCGTTCGTTTTTCATTTTTACATTTTTTTTAGAAAAAAATAATAAAATAATAATAATAATAATGATAAATACCAAAGCATTCACTCTCATTTAAAAGTCCTCACGGTTATGCATGGGTGAATTACTTGGAATTTGTTATGTGCTTTCATGCTCATTTAAAAGTCCTCACGGTTATGCATGTATGGAACGATATCAAAAGTTGATTTTTTAAAATAAACAAGTTGATTCTAATCCCATTTAAAAGTCCTCACGGTTATGCGTGGTTAGAAGATACTTGAATTCATTTCTTTTAAAATAAAATTGGAATACTACTAATCTCATTTAAAAGTCCTAACGGTTATGCATGGTTAGTAGATATTCAAATTCCTGATATAACTTACCACGAATAGACACATCTATATGGTTTTATATGATGACATCATTTCTATCATTCTAAAAGTGGAATATGCGCCTAACAAAATATTTATGATTTTTGTTTGATTTTTTATTGAAATTTAATATTTATATTCAATTGAGTTTTAATGTTGAATTAATATCGATCACTATATCTCTACTTTTCGATTACTATTACTCTTTTGCTGATAACAAAAAGGGAAGAGAAAGGTTAAGATTTTGTCAAATAAAATCAAGCAGAGGTTAAATAATTTTCTATTTGTATCTAGGCTCATTTGCATATTTTTATTTGTGTGCATATATGTAGGGGGAGTATTGTGTAGAGAGAAAGCATTTAAATAGGGGGAGCAAATTAGAGCATATCAATGATCAAATACATTTAACATATTCAAAATCTTAAATATATGTTTGTTATCATCAAAAGGGGGAGATTGTTGAATATGCGCTTATATGATTTTTGTTTGATGATAATAAACATATATACATTCGTTTAAATGTATTTGTTAATGTACTATTTTATTTTTCATAGATTAAATAAATATTTGCTGAATAAAATAAATAACACTGAATTTGAATTCAAACGAATATTTTATTCAAATAAATATTTATTACAATTTTTGATAGTACAACTTCAAGCTCTCACTATAAATATACATTTTCTATTACAATACATTTCGGATTACATCACAATTCATTTTTACATTTTCACCTCACTACATATCACTCACACTCGTATTAATCTTCAACTTCATTCCAGTTTGAATCCAGCATCTGAGCAATCTGTAAAAATATTCACTAACGCAGTAAAATTGAAAAAGAAATATTTTTGCAATATAAAATAAAATATTATTTTTAAAAATATTATTTGCCTCAGTTATTTGGGTTGTTCGTCATCATTTAAATTTGAATTCATCATACACGAACAGCTTGTGACATACACAGTGTATCACTGTATATGCCACAAGGCGGTGCATACCGAAATATACACTTGATCGATTTACAGGGACAAGTGAGCACAGGTCAAACCCAAATACAAGATTCAACTCAGGTGCAACATAAATAAAATATCGACTTCGGCACAAGGCCAAATTCAAGCTGGATTCAACTCAGGTGAAATTTCGAAAAATAAACAAAATGCAAAGGTCAAGCCATTGTTGCCATGACTCAACTCAAATGCAAAGCCTCGTCCAAAATCAAAATAAACAAAACACAGCAATATGTTAAAAATATATGAACCAGCAAAGGCACAATGCAAAGCTTCAGACCAGCATGGATATGGTAAAAGGTTCAGACACATGGGAAGTGCATTTATCAAGTACATCATGAAGCACTACCACAATATCAAGTTCAAGTCTACAGTTACGAATTATGACATCACAGCAACCAGGCAGCATGACCAACATAATGCGAAACTCAAATCTGGCCAAAAACATGGCAGACCCAAGAACTCAACTGTGTATACATGAATCAAGCTACAGCATGAAAAAGAAATGCACAGATCACACTCGAGTACACAACTCGAAGCACACTACACAATGAGCTACATACAGTAATGTATGAACATACGTAAATCGAACAAAGATGCAGATCAAAAATGCTCGGGGACGAATACAAAAACTGACTAGAGGTCAGTGGCCAACAGTAGAGGAGTGCTGTGTTCAACAGTATCAAGACCAGTGTCATGTGGACAGTGATACACCAGGTATAAAAGAGGAATGAACAAGACTATAGCAAAAACAAAGTCAACCCAGATAAATATGAAGACCACCAGTGCACAGACTCAAGGCAACAAGAATGGCCAGAAATTGTGCAACATGGTCAGAAGCAAGGCAACAGAGATTCAAGCAACAACATGGACTACAGTAAACATATATGCACATGTACAAACAATAGTGAGCACATTCATATGTACGAATGCAAAGAACAGTGGTGAAGCAGTGCAACATCTACGACAGCAAGTACATGAATGCAAACTACAAGAATGAATATCAAGCGATACAACTGCAAGTATCAAAACCAGGTTGAACAACTACAAGTACAGGTTCAAGGCCAGAATGACAAATGAATGCAACTGCAAGAAGTCAACAAGCGAATTCATGAATGTATACTGAAAGTAAAATCAAGTGCGTATGCAATTACAACCAAAGTCGAATGAAAATCAACTGTGGCAGCCAAGGAGTTAATCGCAAGCAAAGTCACAGGTAATCAAGGATTTGACTAGGTTAAACATCGAAGTCGTGAAAATATACAGAAGTCAAGTGATAAAAATTCAAGTGCGTATGCAGTATTGACAAAGTCAAAAATCAACACCGTGATGAGCACGGCAATTCAAAGCCGCAATTCAAAACCGTGAATGTCAAGCAATCGAAGTATATACGTTTATGAACAAGTCAATACAATCTCAAACATTCGATCAAAATCATATGGCCGAGCAATATCAGTTGACAAATTCAAGTAAAAAATATATGACGAAAATCTAGGTATTCGACTCCTATAAAAACCCACAAATCATCATCGGCATATTCATCGAATTCAACCATACAAATCAGTAAAGCAAAAGCATATAATTACATACCGAAGCAAGGAAAGAATTCGATCAACGGAGCAGCCGTGAGCAAAACAGTGAGGCAAACGATAACATATATTCGATCGAAAAAAAGTCGGCTCTTCGAAAGCCCTAATTTGAATCAAGGAGGAAAGCCCTAATTTCGCAAGGAGGAACGAACGAGAGAACAACGGCCGCCATCTCCAAATAAAAGAACGAGCCGATGAAAATAAGAAGAAAAAGAGAAAAGAAAGCGTGGGTCGGCCTTAATTTAGAATTGGGGTTTTAAAATTTATAATAAGGGTTTTATTTTAAAATTAGGGTTATTTTATTTTACATTGTTTTTAATTTGTAATTTCTTTTTAAACCGTTTAAATTTCTAGTCGTGTGATTAGGGGACAAGCTACGTGGCGTAGCTTGAGAATTCGCAACTCAGTGGCTGAGTTGTGGCAGGGTTTTGAGCGTAGAGTTAGATTTAGTCGATAGCGGGTGTCGCGAGTTTACGTGTGTAAGCGAGGGACTATCTAATTTCTAGTAGAAACCTTGAGAGCAGCACGTAGGCAGGGTTTTGCCAAAGCTGGGTAAATTCTGCGTCGTTCTATTTCTGCATTTATTATTCTGCTTTTATCTGTGCTGCTATTGTTCTGTGATCTGTGTTAAAATTATTTTATAAGCTTCCGCAATTAATTTTATAATTTATACCATCACCCTATTCACCCCCCCCTCTAGGGTGAAATCGATCCTACAAATCTTTCACGACAAGCATCAGTATATACCGTCAATCCTTCACTTTCGCTCGGTACTGTAAGAACTGGTGCGGAAGTTAGCTTGCTCTTTAACTTAGCGAATGCAACTTCACCCTTCTTATCCCAGATAAACTTTGCATTCTTATGAGTTAAAGCAGTGAGCGGTGCAGAAATCCGAGCAAAATTCTCGATGAATCTCCGGTAATAACCGGCAAGGCCCAGAAAACTACGAATATCTGATGGAGTCTTAGGAGTTTCCCAATCCTGTAAAAAAAAAGGGAAAATGAAAACCATAGAAGGGATAGAATAATTAAATGATAAAGGAAAGAGAAAGAAGGAAAGACTTACATTGATCGCAGCAATCTTGGCTGGATCAACAGAAACTCCATTACCAGAAACAATATGTCCAAGAAACCGAACTTCATCCTTTCAGAAATGGCATTTAGAAAATTTAGCCTTCAATTGATGGCTTCTAAGAATCTCTAGAACAGATTTCAAGTGTGACTCATGCTCTGCTTGGTCTTAGAAAAGACAAGGATATCATCAACAAAGACTAGAACAAATTTATTAAGAACATCTCGAAAAACACGATTCATCAAATCAACAAAGAAAGCAGAAGCATTAGTCAAACCAAAAGGCATGACTAACCATTCGAAAAAACCATTCTCTGTACAGAAAGCAGTCTTAGGAATACTTTCCTCAGCGACTCTGAGCTGGTGAAAACCTGTGGCAAGATCAAGCTGAGAGAAACAGGTAGCACCATAAAGCTGATCAAACATGTCATTGATGCGAGGCATTGGATATCTGTTTTTCATAGTGAGCTTGTTTAACTCCCTATAGTCAACACACATCCTAAGAGAACCATCTGACTCGGTGACAAAAACTACGGCTGCTCCCCATTCGGAATGACTAGGCCTGATTAGACCTTTGGAGAACAAGTCCTCAATTTGTTTTGCTAACTCAACCTTCTCACGAGGTGCCATTCTTCTAGGAGGAAGAACAACTGGTCGAGCTCCAGGAATAAGGTCAATGCGGAAATCTATCTCCCGCTTAGGAGGCAAAGCAGTGACTTCACCAAAAACATCTGGAAAGAGTTTTACCACACGGGTCGAATGAAGGTCACCAGAAGCAGAATCCAGAGAATAAATAAAACTGCCAGCAAAATTCTGAGGCATGCGGCACTGAATAACAAAGGAATTACCCAGATCATCCTCAAGATAAACAGGTCGGGCTTTACAAGAGATGTGAGCATTATGCCTACCAAGCCAATCACTACCAAGCAACAAATCAAAAGCATCGAAGCCCAAAACATAGAAATCACCACTGAAACAATGATCTGAATAAAGAAGCATCACTTGTTTACAAATCCTATTAAGGTTTGCAGGACCCCCAATTGGATTTGAAACACATAAGGTTTCAGAAACATACTCAGGAGAAAGGAGATGCTCAAACTTATCACACAAATCAACAGATATAAAACTGTGGGATGCACCAGTATCAAACAGAACACGAACAGGATGCTGAAATAAAGAAAAGGAACCCTGGAGCGTTCCTTGGTCATCACTAGGAGCCGAAGGAGCAGGTGCTGGAGAAGAGGCAGAGGTGACAGCAAATATACCAGAAGGCTTACCCCTCTGTTGGGTAGGGCAATCCTTCCTAAAATGGCCATGCTGGAGACAGATGTGGCAAAGCTCACGCCTAGCTGGCTGAGCAGGTGGAGGAATGGCAGCACCAACACTAGTAGGACAACTATTCGCATAGTGCCCTTTCTGGTCACACTTATAGCAGGTGATGGAGGAAAGGTCAACTGGCTGCCTCTGAGATGGAGCAGATGCTGAAGATCCCAAACCCGGATTCTTGAGCCAATTCTTCTTCTGTTGCTGGAAACTAAGCTTCCTCTTCTTAGAATTTGCAGAAGAAGTATGAGATGATGGAGCACCAACTGAAGCAGGACCCTTAGAAGTAGGGTTCTCATAACGAAGAGCCATATCCATAAGTTGGGTAAAGGTGCCATGAACATGAGAAATGAGACGACTGTAGTACTCGGGACGAGCACCAGCAATAAACTTCTCGTTCTTCTGCAGAGGAGTGTTTATGAGACCAGGTCCGAACTTAGAAAGTTCGTTAAACTTCCTCTCGTACTTTGAAAAAGACATGCTTCCCTGCTTGAGGTCCATGAACTCTCTATAAAGCTGGGATTTCCCCGCCTCTGGCATCCACTTAGCAATGAAAGCTTCCCTGAGAAGAATGATAGATAAGCTTAGACAAGGCACGAAAAGATACAAAACAGAATTCAAAGAGACACAAGAAGATACCTGAATTGTTCCCAAGTAAGATCAGCCTCAATGGTGTTAGCCGTAACCGACTCCCACCAATCTTGGGCAGCCTCCTGCAACTGCCATGCGGCTAACTGACGCTTCTGGGCATCAGTAATATCAAGACCAGTAAATATCCTCTCGATACTCCTCAGCCATTGTTGAGCCTCAATGATAGATTCGAAACCAGTGAACTTGGTTCCTCCAAGCCGAGTAAATTCTTTGCAAAGAACAGTGAAACGGACAGGAGCTGGGGCTGGAACTAGGACAGCACCACAACCCTGACCTCTAGCATCCCTAGGATTCATCCTGAAAATTCAAGAATGAATATTAGGACACGGGTAAATATAAGATAAAGATAACATAAGACAAAATAAATTCACTTGGAAGAACATTCTAATTACATAAATTTCTAACAAGGTAGATAAGAAAGGAAAGGAGTTAGAAAATTTGCTTTTAAAACAAGAAAAAGTTTATATCGGAATAATCTTTGAAAAACCCTTTTAAAAATCATTTTATACTTTGAAAATATGTTCTCTCACAAAGAAATGATTCTGAAGTTGATTTCACTCATTCTACGATATTTCTACCCTATCTCTAATGAGTTTTTGCTCCACAGGCTAAGGTTTGCGTAAAACCAAAGCTCTGATACAACTGTAACGACCCACTATTTTCCACTATTCAAATCGACAATAATCCACACATGCCAGACTTGAATAGTACAAAATAACAGATTGTAAAAATTTTGGAGCAAAAAAAAAAAATCAAATCACAGAATCACAGACACAGAACATCAGAATATCTTGCAGCGGAAATTAAATACCATAGTAGTTCATGAAGCTACTATCATAAAGTCCCAAAACCAAATACAAAATACATAATATCTGACTGAAAGTAAATACGACATCAAATCCTAAATACAAAGAAGTCCACTAATACAAAGCTGACAACAGAACTGAAATATAGATAACTAGATAAGCTGATAAATCTCCAGCGATTCCAGACCTCCAGAGAGTGGGAATCCAAATATGTGAATAAACTCAGGCTGACCCGAGCGTAAATAAAAAGCAAACACTCGAGTCAGGACATACATACTTATCCAGTGTAAACCAACTCAAGTGAACTGTAGTAAAGGTACAAATAACTTAGAAGATGCCTGGGACCGCCCATCCTTTAAGGATCCGTTAAAATATTTACTATATAGTATATTGCGCTATTATAATAATGTCTAACAGTAAAATAAACATACTTTTAAATAGCGTTAAGGCTTTACATTTTCCACCTTAACACAATTAATGCCAATAGTCTATACAGTACCTGCATATCTCCTGATCGGGAGACTATGAGAAGATACTGCATAGGTACGACACAAATAGAAACTCGTAGTAAAGGCTCGGTATGGTAGGTGACGCGGCACACAAGGCAATGCCAGGGTAGATATACCAATTACGCACACGGGCTGGTGGTAACGCAGCAGCCACATACGCCCACCTCGGAACACATTCCCAAAATCGAAGGGTGGCCACCAAACAATCACAAGTAATAGAATGGTATCGAAGAAATGCATCTGATAAGCGGTGCTACCTCAGCTGGCCCGAGATCGCTCCTGTTTTAGCCACCTTATGCCAACTCACGGGAGTTGGGTCCACGTAACATAACACAAGAACGTCGTCACCATCCTACTTCATTCTGGAATCTCCACCGCATACACGGTTAGTCAAAGTGGTTTCCGGTATCGACAGAGAGTATGTCCATATCAGATCCCGGTCTTTTTGCCAACCAATCGTTATTATAACCCGTGGTTATAACTTTGAAATAATATTTTACTTCAAATGAAAACATCATTTCAAAACTCAATTCTTTATCCAATAAAGATTTAATCATTCTCAATATTTCAAAACAACGTATCTTTTCAAATTTCCCTTTTTAAATCATTATTAAATTCAAATGCAAATTATCAAACTTAATACCCTTTTAAAGTTCAAAGATAACATTCATTATTTCAATTTGAACTTCTCTTTAAAATGATTCATTTCAAATTTAATTTATTCACTAAGATCATTTTAAAAGTGGACTTATTGTTCTTTCATTTCAAGTATTCAATTTTCAAAGTTTCAAACCATTCAGAGTTCGTTTACTAAGCCAAAAACCATAATTATAGAAATTTCAGCCTTTTACAGCATTTAGAAAAGGCTGTTATAAGTTATATATGAAAACATTTTTATTCAGCAAAGACGGCACTTAAATCTGCTGTTAAAAACTCAGTTTTTAGTTGAATTATAGTTCAAAACAGAAAAGATAGCATTTCAGAAGTGCTGCGGTAGTTCAGATTTCAAAACAAATGTTTAAATTGATTTCAGCAAACACAGCAGATCACTACAGCATTTCCAGAGAATGTTATAATAGACCTGAGTCCAATATTAGCCTATAAATTCAACTACAGCATTTCAGAAATGTTGTAATAGCTCTATTTACACTATTTTAGTTCAATTCAGCAACTATAGCATTTCTGAATGCTATTAAAAGTGATTTCCAGAATTTAGTGTATTTCCAGCAAATAATAATCTTCATTTAAAATCCTTTAAATATTTCAAAATCATATTTTTAACAATAAAAATGTTCATTAACATATTATTTACATACAATAAATTTCTTATTATTTAAATCCAATTTTCAACAGATTCTTTTAATAAATTCAAGTGTAAAATTCCAATTCCTCACATTTTTAAATAAACAACTTAACACTTAAATTTTCTCCATTTTTTTTCAAATAAATTTAGTTTCCAATTTTTATTTATATAACTTAATTTATTTAAATAGAATTCCAATTTTCCACTTAAGTTATATTTCAAAAATTCAATGCAACCATTCATTTTTCCCAACATTTTAACTTATAGAAAATTCAAAATTTCTATAATTAATAAATAAAAATCCAATTTAAATCTAATTTTCATATATTTACAATTTAAAAATATTTAAAATTCCAGAAAAACATTTATAAAATAACCACGGATCTGTATATAGTTTTCTAACCTAGGTCAAGTGATACGGATACGTATCATTTCAATCCGCAGTTTAAAATAAAAATCCGGGTTCTATCATTTCAAACCCGCAATCCCAAGTCAAAATAAATAATTTAAAAACCGTTCAGGCCTTTCATTTCAGCCCATAACGATTTTTCCTTATTCTAAAGTCTGTTCGGGTATGTACCATTTCAACCCATAGTGATTTCTAATCTACAGTGAACTTGCAGTGTGATAAGCATATATATATATAAGAACAGTTTAACAATATACAATAGTAACAAGTGATGTGACATGTAACAGGTGATATGACATATAATTTAACATGTTAACGTCATATATATATATATAAAATCACATGGCAGTTATAACATCATACCTATTTTCTACACATTCAGTTGTGGTTGTTTTACAACTGCATAAGTATATAATTGTCGTGTGAGATTTACTCACCTCTAATTGCTGAATATTTCCAAACCAAAGGCACAAATAGACAATAAGGCATGATGACACAACTACGGACTTGAGTGGAGGTTGAATCCAAGCTACAACTCTTGTGTATAATCCAAAATAAACAAACAAAACAACACAATTCAATATGACTATAACATGCAATAACTTTGAAATAAAAGAGAAACGAATTGCCAAACTTTTGCCTTGCTTCCTCAAGCCTTTGTCACGGCCTAGGGTATGTTTTGTTTCAGATTTGGTAAAGTTTTGGTTCAGGTTTATGGCTAGCATGGGTCGGGTTCATGGCCAAACAAGATGGAGTTTTATACATGAGGCGGTGAATGGTTTTTAGGCAAAAGTGGATTTTTTGTTAGGCTAGGTGGCTCGGCCATGGGAAGTATGCTCGGCCTAAGGGTGCACCATGACTGGACAGAGGTGGAAGGGGTGTGTGGTGGTCAGGTCAGTGGTGGTGGTGGTGGTGGCTATGGTGGTGATTTGAGTGGTGGATGAAGGGAATGAGGCAACAATTGTCAAAAACATTGTTTTTAGGCATGTAGGTTGCAATTTGAAGGTTTTGGTCACCATAGATGGCTCGGCCATGGTCATGGCTGGTGGAGTAGATGGTGTTGGAGGCATGGAAGAGATGTAGGAGTTTGTGGCTGCGGCTATGGAGAAGAGGCCGATCCAAACTAGAAGAGAAACAAGGCAAAAATTTAGAGAAAACAAGGAGAAAAGTAAGAAAAAGAAAGGGAAGCCATTAACAGATCTTATTGAAGCCGTGAGAAACAAATGAAGATGGATTTTTTTTCACGTGAAAACCTAATGAGATGACGGCTACACTAAGGTTTTACACGGCTAAGGCAATTAGTTGAAGAGTTTAAGGAAATGAAGGGTTTGGGCAAATAAAAGGGCTTACGTTTCAAAGTGATTTACAATCTTCCATATTCCTTTCCTTCTAAATCTTTATATAAACAAAATTTCGGGAGAAAATAATTTACAAACCGAAATCAATTAGAAATATGAGGTAACAAATAATATAATTTGAAAAAAATAATAATGAAGAAAATGCCTTAAAAATACCAAACAGTGTTCTAAAATTGTGAATAAATCACTGTTAGTCTTGGAAAATTATACATTTCATTATAAAATTATTATGAAGTGGAAACTTGAATTAAATTAATTTATTTATCATTTTCACAATAAAATATAAAATTAAATTGGAGAAAAATAGAAAAAGGAATAAAGAAATTGTTTTAAAAAAAATAGCAAGCAAGACATAAAAATTACAAGAAAATTACCAATGGCTTTGGAAAGTTATTTACATCATTTTAAAAATATTATAAGACAAAATTTGAAATAAAATGATTTTTAAAACATTTTCAAAGTGAAATAAATAATTAAATTCATGGAAAATATCAAAAGAATTAAAGAAATTGCTAAAAAAATAGGAAACAGAACCTGAAAAATTCAAATAAATTACCATTAATTCTAGAAAAATTTGTACTTCACTATAAAATTAATTTAAAACAAATAAAATAAATTTCAAAAATACTGGGTTGTTACACCATAGGTGCCAAAGATTTACTAATATTCCTAGAGCTTCATCTAGGAAATAAAACAAATAGTGAGTCAATGTCCATTTGTAGTTTGGGGAATTGACATCATCAATATGCTACCAATGTTAAAAGGCAAAGCCAAATATGCCATTGTTGCAGTACATTGTTTTACAAAACGGACCTAAGTGGAACCGCTTACCATGATCATCACAAAGAAAGTGATCAACTCATAGTAAACAAATATTACATGTCAATTTGGGATTCCATAAACAATCATCTCTGATAATGGAACCCAATTTGACAGCGCCAAGTTTAAGAATTTCTGCAACAAGTATCGATTTAAAAAGAGATTTTGGCAATCGCACACCCACAAGCGAACGAATTGGTGAAATTGATGAATAAGATCATCAAGTCCATCTTAAAGAAATGACTAAAAAAGGCCAAAGGCAAGTGGATCATTGAATTACCACTAGCATTATGGGCTTACCGAACAACTTACAAGTCCGCTGTCGGCCATACTATAACCGCTCTGGCCTACGGATCAAAGGCCGTGATTTCAATTGAATTGGAAGTGCTTCTCATTGTAATATTCATTAAGATCCCAAGATGTTCCTTCTCATCATAACATTCATTACGATCCCAAAGATGAATACGTAACTCTTGCTCGAGTCCCTTGAGATGATCGATGAGAAACACAAAGAAGCTGAATTAAGGGTCGCTACTTAAGAAAATAGTAGCATGACAATTCAATGCAAAGGTCAGGAATCATACCTTTGATATAGCTGATCTCATTATGAAATGAATCTTTCCTGGTCCGGTGGCTTTGGGCCAAAATTAGGAAGGACCATATGCCACTGATCATAAGCTTGAAGATGGAACAATCAAGCTAGCAATTATTGATGAAATCTCACTTTCGAGATCGTGAAATAGCGAACACCTACGATGCTATTGTGTTTAATTTTATCTTTGTAAATACCTAACTTGGCTCTAATGTAACAGGGAAGATCTATTTGTGTATATATAAAATGAATTGGCTTTGGAGATCGATGGAACTGTATTCTCAATAGCATAACTCTACACTATGGACAACAACACTGCATATTCTTTGTTTTAAAAATGAGGATATCTAGATACCCAAAGATAGTACTGATGAACTCCTGGGTCCATGAACGGATCATGGGAGTATAATCATTTTAGGTGCCCATAGATAGATACCGATAAACTCCTTCAACCCATGATCGGAGCGCAAAAGAATAGTCATACCGAGGCCGATCGTGATGACGTGCTCTATACCTCTATCCTTTGAACATTTCTCAGAGATAGGTAGGGTCCAAGTTCGTAGCCCCGAGATTGGTAAGGTCTAATTGTGATGCTCATAGATTGGCATCTTACTCAACAGGTCCCAAAGATAAGACCTGACAGGAGAATGAAACTCCTTGTCCAAGAATGATCAATGCATAGAGTTAGGTGAGATCGAGCTCAGGCATCCAAAGATAAACGTCCCAAGCCCCACTTTTGGTGAATGCCTACGATCAATTCCTAGAGATGGGCATGATCGAGCATGGATGTCCAGAGATAGATATCCAAACATCACTTCCCGAAAATAGGAAATGATATGGGAATCCAACCTTATCCCTGGTCAAATGGAATGTGACGAATAATAAGCTAAGTAGGCTACTGAGCTAAGTGATCATATTTTGTTCGCTAATGGAGAGTTTCTTTGGTGGCATCGAACAGAATGAATCAATGGAACATAACCAAGCAATAGCAAGAAGTTATTAACACGTATGTAGTCATGGTGGATAATAACATTGTTTTGATTTAAATAAAACTTCAGTTTGCATAAATAAACTAAGTACATAGGTGAGCGAAAGAGAAATCTGGAAAGAAAAACTATTTTATTCACAACTCACAACTTTTCTGGCAAAAGCGAGGGCTATACCCACATCACAACACCCTATGCACACAAATCGAAAACTAAAACAAACAAATAAATGATGACAAACAAAAACTAAACTTGGAGTTCTTCTCTTTTTTCCTACTTCTCCTCGAGAGAAATTTTTATATGCCTCTTACCATACTTACCACTCCTTCCACCTTTTCTTCCCTCGGATAAGTAGCCCTTAGGGTCGGTACTCCAATCACAAGTGCACCTTAGGGGCACTAACACATTAGCTTGAACACTACCAGGGACAGAAGCAGAAACAGGGATGACAATTGGTGGTATAGGCAATGTGACTGAAAGAGGAGGAACATCATCCATCTTTTCCTTCTTAATTTCTCCAACCATCTTTATTTGCAAATCTTTCATATCCTGCATTAAAGGCCCAGTTGTATGCTCGGTGCCTGTTGTGATGATAATATCTTCGTCCCTTTGTGTTATGCTAAGATCATCCACAGCCTCTTCATTCAAAGCATGTATCGTTTCATCATCAGGTTCAGGAGCTGTGTGAAAACCCGTACTTTCCGCTTTTGGACACACCGATCCAAAGTCTACGATGTCTTTCAAACTCATATCGGTGTTGGGAAATTCAAGTTGTCAAGGTTTTTAAACATTTCAAAGACTAAAGATAAAATGATAAAATCTAAGAGATACTACACTTTCAAATCTCATAGCGGAAGACAGAAAAATATAAATACTAAAAAGAGCCGTCTCAAAAAATATCTAAAACACAGTCTCAAAACAAAACATAGTCAAATCCACAGTGTACAAAAATACATAAAATAGTCTGATAACATACTAGGTACAATAAATAGTACATGGAGAGTAATAGAATAAAAAGCAACTCTGGTATCAACCTCGCCTCTATTAGTACTACCGCTAGGCCAACCACCTACTGCCTTGTCCTTATGTGATGGGGAAAAAGAAAGAAAAATAGGTAGGTCATACAAAAGTCTGGTGAATGAGTACATCGTCAATATATGATGACCACATGCAATTTACTTAAGGGGTTTATCTTAATACACACATACACTAACGATTTGTGCAGGCTCATGCTAAAGGTCAAACTACTAATTGAACTTTAAGACAACTAATGGTTAGCTAACAGCTACTAGAACTATTCCATATATGTTGCCTTATAATTTCCACCGTGGGCCTACGTTTCCCTCAACTACGACTATACGTAACTATTTTAACATAGCTTTTCCTACAATTTCCACATAGGACTAAATTTCCTACAATTACGACTACACGTATCCCAGTTATGTAGTGAGGGGGACCTCGCAATGACGACTCGTCAGGGTGTCTCATCGTCTACATCCATATCCACCTTTCAATCATAATGTAACGCCTCTTATCGCATCATGCCGACACCATATTATAACTTAAATAAATAGCCTATACCAACACTAATTTATATATATCAATCCTTATAACTCAATAAATTTGTCAAATATGAATAACCTTAATAATACTTACACATATTATCTTACTCACAATAATGTAATATTAAACGTTGAATTTCATTTATTTTGCAATACTTTAATTTAATTAATAAATACTGCTCTTATACTTAAATCTATATTAACAAATCGTTAGATTTGGATCGATAGAAATCGGTTTACCAAAGCTTACGTACACATTACGTAAATAAACAACTATATAAATTTGCCACCTATTAGCTCTAAATTTTATTCTTAAGTTTGTTACCTATCAATTTAGATTATACTTCCATCTATAATGCAAATCTAAATCTCCTCTAACTGCATAAATTAGGGCAATTTATTGAAATTGATTTCTCATCAAACTTCATAAATTAACAAATTGAAACCTAAATAAAAACGTTTTTTATTTAAAAATCTTGTTGTTTAATTGAATTGACCATTCACGGATATAATTTACATTGTTCTCCAATTATTACTTAAATACATCACACAACGTTAAATCTATATTCAATACAATTTGTTACCAAAATTAATTAAACGAAAACAATTACGCCCTTAAAATTTCTCTTCATTCATTAATTGCTAATTGTTATTCAATTAAACCTATTCATTTAATTTTCCTATTATGCATCAATTATAAACCCATCATCTAAAAGGTGATGTCTACATTTTATACTATAAATTTACCCTTTTATATTCCAATATCAATGAATGCTCACATACAAATTAAACTACCCTTAATTTCAATTAACCCTATCATTACTTTTTATATTCCAAACAAATAAATTAATAATAGGTTAATTGAATCAGATTTACAATCCAACTTTAATTATTTGCAAATTTTGTCAGTTTGGACCACTTGGTAAATTCAGAATCCTTTAACAACTTCCTACACAAACATGCTATCTCAATATAGTCAAGTTTGGATCAATGTTCAAATCCTCTTGTTGTGATGCTTCCACTAACATCGAAGGATCATGCACAAACTTACGCAAATGCAATACATGAAATACATCGTGCACACCCGATAGTCTAATCTGTAACTCGACTATATATGCAAGTGAACCTATCCTCCCCGGAATTGGGAATTGTCCAATATAATGAGAAGCCAACTTCCCAGTCTTTCCAAACCGAACTACACTTCTCATTGGAGAAAATCTTCACCAACATGAGGTCTCCAACTAAGAACTCCAAGTCTCCACGCCTCTCGTCTACATAGCTCTTCTATCGAATCTATGCTTTTTGTTTGCTTTCGAATCTTCGTGACCTTATCCGAACGCCTCTCGAATCATATCCGACCCAAGCGCAAGACCATCTCCAAGTTCTACCCAACACCATGGAGATTTGCAAGGCCTTCTTTACAATGCTTCAAATGGTGCTATTTCGATACTGGCTTGATAAGTATTATTATATGAGAACTCAATGAGTAGTAAGTGGTCTTCCCACAAACCCCCAAAAATCTAATATGCAAGCTCGAAGCAAGTCCTCTAAAATGTGGTTCCCCCTCTCCATTTGACATCAATTTATGGATGGTAAGCGATAATCAAACTAAGCTCGCTCCCAAGTGCATCATGAAAACCCTTCCAGAACTGACTTGTGAAGATCAGATCTCGATAACTCACACTATCACACTGAATGCCATGAAGTCTAAAAATCTCTCTAACATATAACTAGGCCAAACTAGAAGCAGACTTCATTTCCTTAACTAGTGAGAAATGTGTGATATTGGTCAATAGATCTACAATAACCCACACATCTTTGTTATGTCTCCTCGTCCTAGGAAAACCGTCAATGAAATCCGTAAAAATCTGCTCCCACTTACACTTCAAAACCTCAAGTGGCTGAAGTAGTCCTGCCTTCTTCTAGTGACTACCCACCTGGTAGTTAGAACATCTACTAACAAATATAGAAACATCTCTCTTCATACCTTCCTAATAAAAAGTATGTCTCATGTCTTGATACATCTTACTGACCCCTAGATGTATCGCCAATATAGAATGGTGACTCTTAGTCGGAACCTCCTGCCCAATACTGTCAACATTCAAAACACATAACCTACCGTTTACCCTTAAAATGCCACGGTCATCTACCCCAAATCGTAGCAACTTCTCCGGAGCAATATTCTCATCGACGACTTTAGCTATCCAAGCGAGATGAACATTCCTCTACTAGTTACTCTCAATGCGACTAAGAAGAGTTGGATGAACCTCAATGTTATACACAACTGCATACCTCCTACTGTCAGTTACAACATTAGCTTTCCTTGGTGTATATAATATGCCAAGGAAATATGCCTCACTAAACTCCAACCACCTTTGTTGTCTCATGTTACGATCCTTTTACATAAGAAGATATTTCAAAGATTTATGGTCCGTATACAACTTGAACCTCTCACCTAGTAAATGATGCCTCCAAATCTTTAATGTAGATACCACCGCTAACAACTCTAAGTCATGAGTTGCATACCTTGCTTTATGCGGTTTGAGCTGCTGACACGCATAAGCAATCACCCTTCCATGCAGCATCAACACATCACCTAACCCTGTTCCACAAGCATTAGTGTAAACATTCAAACACTCACCACCACCTGGCATAGAAAGAACAGGAGCACTAGTCAACTTTTCCTTTGACAATATAAATGTTGGCTCACATTTATCCATCCATACAAATTTAATGTCTTTCTTTGTCAATCTTCGAGAAATATTATATGAATCTCCTATAATAACCTGCTAGAGCCAAAAATCTCCTAATATCAGTTGTGTTTTCTAGCCTCTTCTAGTCCTGAATAGCCACAACCTTAGCGGGATTAACAGACATACCCTCTGATGGAACAACGTAACCCGTAAACCTAACTTCTGAATGCTAAAAGTGACACTTTGAGAACTTCTCCTTCAACACATGCCCTCTCAGTGTTTCCAACACAATGCTCAGATGGCGCGAACGTTCCTCCTCGATCTTGGAATAAACTAAAATATCATCGATAAATACAGGACAAACTTATTCAACACTTCTCGGAAAACTTCATTCATTAGGTCCATGAAATAAACTGGAGCATTAATTAGGTTGAACGACATAACTAACCACTCATAAAATTGATCAGATCTAAAAGTTGTCAATGGTACACTCTCCTCGGCCACTCTCAACTAATGGAATGCCATATCAAAATCAAGTTGAGAAAATACTCGAGCTCTATGAAGTTGATCGAAAAATTTGTCTATCCTAGGTAAAGGATACTTGTTTCTAACGGTCCACTTGTTGAGCTCGCGATAATCTACATGTAGTCTTAAGGAACCATATGCCTTCATAGCAAAGACGAAGGGTGCTCCCCAATTTTAACCACTCGGTCGGATCAAACCCTTCTACAACAAATCACCAACGTGAACAAATAACTCCAACTTCTCCTTCGGTGCAAGTCTATGAACAAGCAACATGATGGGTTTTGCATCGTTAACCAAATCGATGTGAAATTCTATCTCCTAATGAGGTGGTAAACCCGACCCCTCCTCAAAAACATCAAGAAACTCTCGAACAACCAAGATCAAACCCAATAACCCCTCTACCACATCTAGAGAATAAAGATAACTAGTCATAAGCGAGTTAGGTCCTTAGCAATCCATAGCCAAATCTCCTTTCCTTTCTTTAGTACTATCGTTCGCTTATCACAATCTAAGATTACATTATTCCACAATAACCATCCATCCCAAGCAAAAGATGAAAATCTATAAAATTCAAAACATATAGATCGTAAGGAAAGAGTTGGTCAAAATAAGAAATCATAACTCCTAAGCAGATCATACAAAGATTGGTCGAGCCCCTAACAGAGTTCAACACACAAATAGAATCTAAAGCCATATCTGGCTCGAGTTTCAAACTATCAACAAGAATACTAGATATGAAACTAGAGAAGCACCAATATGAAATAAGACATTAATAGTAATACCAAAAATAGATAGAATACCTTCCAAAACCTGCTTCTCTTTTGCAACGGTAGAAGTGGAAGGGGCTGAAGTTAATGCAAAAACTCGAAGCTGCTGCCCTTTCTAGAGAATCAGACAGTCTCTAGTAAAATGACTCGGCTTATGGTAAATAGCAACTCTTCCTTGGAGTAAATCATGGATTAGCTATATGTGGCTCTAGCTTTGGTACCTTGGCAATAGGTTCACAACTAACGGTGCTTTCGCCACCTGTCTTCCCCAACCGATGTACAGCTCCTAGAAAATTCCCTTTCTTCCCACACTTGTGGCAGACTAAATAGAAATATCCCTTAATGGCTGAAACTTTCGCTTATTGTCCCCAACTGCTGCAGAAATAGACGGCTTTGGTTCTAGGCTCTCAAACCTCAAAACCATGTTCACTAAACCCACAAAAGACCCTATGATGTGATTAGTCATGTCTCGTTGATACTTAGGATGCATACCTGCCACACAAACATCTCATTCTTCTTCAGGGCATGTCAACTAATCCTTACCAGAACCAAGACAAAGTAGTGAAACGATTCACATACTCCACTATAGTTATGACCCCCTGCTTCATATCCAAAAAGATCCTAAATAACAAGGTCTTCTCAGCTTTCGAGATGATCTTCATCTCAAATACCTCCTTAAATTGGGCATAAGAGAAGTCATTCTCTTAGACAACAGCTGTAATAGAACTCCACCAATCCATAACTGTGTCTGTTAGATGTCGTGATGCTAACCAACTCCTCATTGTGTCATCCTGCTACATATCCTTGAACATACGATCATAAAATCTGAGCCAAGACTGAACTTCTATAGAAGTCTCTAAGCCATTAAACCTCTTACCCTCTAGCCTCTCATAATTACAACAAAGTGAAACAAAATTCATATGAGGCCTGACCTGTACGGCCTCCTTTAAATATCCACCCTTGGTTCCCTGACAAGAGCAATATTCCTTGGTGCTTGACCCTCGTCATTCACGATAGTACTAACCCGACCACCTCTACCTTCTCAAGCATTAATAGCTCTAGTATAATGGTTTGTAATACCTGAATATAACAGAATATATTTATGATAAGAAAAGATAGAGTTATATTAAATAAAGAGTTTTCTCATAAGGAAAAGATAAAACGGGGTATAAGTTTCAAGAAAAATATAAATACGCTCTCATATATATTGTAACGTCCCGCCTTTTCGCACGATTTAAACAGATACACATGCCGATTCAAACCATGCGGAAGGGCGGATTGTTATGGGGTAAATAAGAAAAACGAGAAAGAAATAAAAGAAAATAGAATATCGCAGCGGAAGGATAAAATATAATAATAAAATATATAGTTTATAAATCTGTTTACAAAATATTTATATAATACATATCAGAGTTACACATACCAATAACAATGCAGCGGAACAGTGTGTAGTGTACTAGTATAAATAATAATAATATACATCTTTGTCTTCGTCCTCCAGAGCTAACTCTTCAAATCCTGAAACGCTCGGACTGACCCAAGCGAATTGAAAAGACAAAACACTCGAGTCAGAACTAAAAGATCTTATGTAAGTTAAATTAACAGAAATAAATATGAGTGCAGTAACTCAAGAGATGCTCGGGATTTACATCTCCTAAGGATCCGTTAAACTATTTACTATGTAGTATATTGCGCTATTATAATAGTGTCTAATTGTAATATAAACTTACTTTTAAATAGCGTTAAGGCTTTACATTTTCCACCTTAACACATTTATATATTCTCATAGTCTATACAGTACCGTAATCTCCCCCGTACTGGGCGTCGTCAGAGGGCACTCCATAGGTATGGTACAAAACAAAATCGTATAAGGCGCGCTAGGGTAGGTGACACGGCACAACTAGGCAATGCCAGGGTAGATATACCAATTACGCTTCCGGACCGATGGAAACGCGCAGCGTGCAGCTGCCGCCCACCTCGAACAAACTCCCCACATCAAAGAAATCAAAAGTGAAGGTGGCCACCGAAAAATCCAAAGTCAGAGTATAGTATCGAAGGGAAGTGTCCGATCAGAGGTGCTACCTCATTAACCCGTCAATCGCTCCTGTTTTAGCCACCTTATGCCAACTCACGGGAGTTGGGTCCACGTATTTACCTTACAGGAAACGCCGCCACCAACCTACTTCATTCCGGAATCTCCACCGCGTACACGGTTAGTCAAAGTGGTTTTCGGTATCGACAGAGAGTATGTCCATATCCGATCCCGGTCTCTTTGCCAACCAATCGTAATTATAACACCGTGGTTATTAAAAAAAATTATACTTTTAAAACCATAATAAAATATCCATTTAAAACCCATATAAACCCGATATCATTTATCCTTAAAACCCCAAATCAATACGATATCATTTATTTTCCAATATATATTCTTTCCAAAATCATAGGGTTTCCAAAGTAAAATATTTAGAAATCAAAACTCTTGAATATAATATTTCCAAATTATACTACCATGAAAACATAGCTTTGAAACAAAATTTCCATCTCTTAAATGGTTAAATATTAAATTACTTTTATAAACAAAATAGCTTCTTTAGATTTCACAAATCAATTTCAAATATCGATTTAAACTTCCAAATACCATTTCAATTCTTATGTTTCAAGGCTTTAAATATTTCACCATTTCAAACAGACTCATTTGACAATTCCATATATATATCAAATTCAATTACTTATTATTTAGACTTGAAATGTTTGCTTAATGAATTCAATATAATTTAAGAAAACCTTTAACTTCATATAACTGGATCATCTTTCAATTTATTATATATTCATTTAATCAACCTGATATTCATTAAAATCACTTTACACAAAAATCAAGTTATAAAAATCATATCCTTTAAAAATTCTAATTTTTATTAAATTTCAATTTAACTTAATATTCATCTTCCAAATCTATTCTCATTTAAGTCATAAACTCCAGAAATTAAATTTTAAATAAATGTTTAATCTTATTTGATCTTAAAATCAAACTTTATTTAAACTTCAAATCAAATTTATACAAAGCTAAAAAAACCGGAAATTACTACATATATATAATAGCCTTTATCAATAACCAAATCAATATCTCATAAACCACATATATATATAACTTTACAAAACCATAGAAAAACATTTCAAAAATAATTTTATATATTTACCACGGTGCCTGTATATAATTTTCTATCCTATGGTCAAGTGATACGGATGTTTATCATTTCAATCCGCAATTTAAAATGAAAAAAAATGCGGTTATATATCATTTCAAACCGTAATCCCGAATGAATGAAATGCATAGCAACTTGCAATTAATAAAATTAATCATCCATTCATCCATCAAATCATACATCCATTTATCACAGTCATCATCCAATTTCAAACAATCATCAATATATAATAGGTGATAAATAATGGTATCAATTATCAGTTTATACTCAAAATAAATTTAATAACTGTTAATTGGCAGTTTATATGCAAAAATAAACGTAAATTTAACTGGCAGTTAATATGAAATAAAATTTTTAACATAACTATGACTGGCAGTTAATATGCAATTAAATAAATTCTAACTGTCAAATTTATGCAATAAATAAAATTAATTAACAGTTATATTAAATGAATGCGATTTATCAGAGATAATGAGTAAAACATGCCAAACAGTCATAAGTAAATTTCTACTCATATCTAAAATTAATTTAACAAACATAAGAAATTTTAGAAATTGTGAGTGGGTTAAAACACTCACCTTTTGAATTTAAATCGAATTTCAATTCAATTTAAACTCAAAAATTCGATGGTCTCCGAATTGGTCCAAACCAGCGTCAACAGATCTGGAATTTAATTACGATCCTAACAAAAAAAATTCGCGTGAATCGGACTACGTGTGAGAAAGTTATTCGAAAATTTCGATTGAAACAAAAATTAAATAAAACAAAATAAACAAATATACCCCATCACCATGCCACGTCACAGGCCACGTCCTTCTTCTCAAATTCGAGCACGCTACAGCAACAATAAAAAAAAACAGACAGTACCAACAGATTACGCTCTTCGAGTAATTTTTCTGGAATTTTTAGAGGAGTGTGAAATATATATATATATATATATATATATATATATATATATATATATATATATATATGTATGTATGTATGTATATTGTTTTTTTTATTTTGGACTGTAATTGGATCTAGAAATTTTGCAGCCATTGGAAGAGAAGAAGTTGAAGAAAAGAACACACACAGAGAAATGAAGATAGATGGAGGCTAGGGTTTACACAGCCTATAAATAGACAAAGTGAAATAGGATAGGTGGGCACGAATCATAAACGCGCAAAAACGGTTGTTGGCCACCAGAATATTTTATATTAATTGGATACGTTACGGATTAGTAAATAAATTAATTTCTTCCTCATACATTTACATTGAATTTTAAACGTATTTACAAATGTAAATTTAGATGCTTCATTTATAAGTTTCAATATAAATTCACAATTTCATTAAATTCCAAATTAATAGATAAGTTTCCATTTTCAACTAAATTTCTAAATTGCCGTAATAATTATCTTAGATTTTTATTCATTCTCAATAGATTTAACTATAGTAAATTGACTAAGTTTTCATACTATAAAAATCCAGATTTCTATGTATATATATTTGAATTCCCTACTAAAATATTTTATTTATATTTCGCAATTACTTCCAATCCATTTTTTTTTTCATCGCACTGTTACTTAAATAAATAGCCTATACCAACACTAATTTATATATCAATCCTTATAACTCAATAAATTTGTCAAATATGAATAACCTTAACAATACTTACACATATTATCTTACTTACAATAATGTAATATTAAACGTTGAATTTCATTTATTTTGCAATACTTCAATTTAATTAATAAATACTGCTCTTATACTTAAATCTATATTAACAAATCGTTAGATTTGGATCGATAGAAATCGGTTTACCAAAGCTTACGTACACATTACGTAAATAAACAACTATATAAATTTGCCACCTATTAGCTCTAAATTTTATTCTTAAGTTTGTTACCTATCAATTTAGATTATACTTCCATCTATAATGCAAATCTAAATCTCCTCTAACTGCATAAATTAGGGCAATTTATTGAAATTGATTTCCCATCAAACTTCATAAATTAACAAATTGAAACCTAAATAAAAACGTTTTTTTATTTAAAAATCTTGTTGTTTAATTGAATTGACCATTCACGGATATAATTTACATTGTTCTCCAATTATTACTTAAATACATCACACAACGTTAAATCTATATTCAATACAATTTGTTACCAAAATTAATTAAACGAAAACAATTACGCCCTTAAAATTTCTCTTCATTCATTAATTGCTAGTTGTTATTCAATTAAACCTATTCATTTAATTTCCCTATTATGCATCAATTATAAACCCATCATCTAAAAGGTGATGTCTACATTTTATACTATAAATTTACCCTTTTATATTCCAATATCAATGAATGCTCACATACAAATTAAACTACCCTTAATTTCAATTAACCGTATCATTACTTTTTATATTCCAAACAAATAAATTAATAATAGGTTAATTGAATCAGATTTACAATCCAACTTTAATTATTTGCAAATTTTGTCAGTTTGGACCACTTGGTAAATTCAGAATCCTTTAACAACTTCCTACATTAATTTATTTTTGAATAATCCCAAAATTTTCAATATTAAAGTACAAATCCAATTTATCAAAAATTAAAACTTAAATTTCAAGGAATTTATTTATTTAGGTTTAGATCCCGTTATTCACTAAAATTGGTTGGTATTTATTTCATTCGCCTCTTTAATTATACGTAAATTTCTCATAAATACCCCTAAAATTTCATTTAATTCCAACTGCTTCCTAATTTCCATTTCTACGTCTTAACACACTCTATATTAAACTTCTAGACCTTGTATTACTTATCGTATTAATGTAACCTTTATTTAGTGTATTAACATTTATTTCAATTCAAATTCTGTCAAACAATTAAACATGTAACCTATTACTATTCCTTACAAATCAAAATATTGCACCCATTGTCATCTTCTGAATGGAATTAGTCTTTATTTCAAAACTTATCTAAATTTACATTGAGACCATATTTAATCCTCTTCGATAATATTAATCCTCAATTTATTAAATGGAATCAATATATCTTGCATACCATGTTTTACGCGTAAATTTTTAACTAATATTATTTCAACTTATTCCCCATATTCTCAATAATTACCTAACATAAATCTACGCTTATTTTATTCTACGTTCACACTTTCGTTACTCTCAAATCAATAAGTAACGTTCATATAAATAAATGTTATGTCAGTTTCCTATTTATTGCGATATTTTTATTTATTTATTACTACATAACTTTACTTATTTTCTTCCCATCACTTTAAAATTAATCGTTAAAGTGACGCTTATCAATACGCATCAAATTATTTACCAAATTAAAAGGTTTTGATTTTTTTAACAAATTAATTGACAGATTAATTAGGTAATGTATACGAATTGTTATTATACCCATAAATTTGCACTTAACTAATTAAATGCCTTACCTATATTCTCTATCTTCCCATTATATTCAGGTACAATACTTACACCAATTTTTATTGAAAAATTTATTCATATTACAAACAAAGGCTTAAATTACCATTGTTAAATTAGCGTTCAATATATATTTATCACCTTTTATTATTTCTACTAAATTTTTATTACAAAATTCTATTAAATAAATTAAATCGTCGAAATTTACGGGTCGTTACACTCTCCCCCACTCAAAACTTTTCGTCCCCGAAAAGGAAAAAGAAGGGAAAAGAAGGATTTAGAATCTACATATCTTATTCAAAACGTTACCTTATAAACAATTAAATTTACAATATCTGTTACTTTTATTAAAATATACAAATTTACAACATTATCTTTTTATACTTAAATTTATTAGAGTTTGGAGAACATTTCAAAATATTTCTAAGTCCAAAATTTAAATATCTAAGTAGTTCCAATCACTAATCATCCAAATTAATACAACAACCATCAATTTCCTCGAACAGCATACATACAATTACAAAACAACCATACAATCACACAATCAAATAGTTGTTTGGGTTCAAACTTGAAATTGTACGGAATGAAAAATAACTATCAAGTGCATCATTTACTCAACAGTCTTAGATGAAACAAAATAGATTATTTATTCATCCAACAACTTCAAATTTCCTTACCCAACCAACCATAAATCAAACAATAACAATTCAAACCTGCAACCAAACTAACTTATTATAAATTCATGCTTTAGTTGTTTGATTTCCCTTTTTGTTTATATAGTGATTTTTTTCTCATTCACATTTACTTATCAAAGGTTTTCTCATTCATTTTTACTTATTACTTACAATTATTCAATTCCATTAACTCGGGTCATGCTGGTTCCTTATATTTTGTTATAATTATTCATTCATTTATAATAGCATGTCCTTATTTATTTACTTTAATTCCTTAAGTTTTATAATCATCTATCTATCATGCTTACCTTTATTTATATTTACTTGATAAAATTTCAATTATATCTTAAGTTATTGAATACAGCAAATTCATTGAATGCTTCATTACCTACTATTACTTGTACAACTTCTACTACATTTCTTATTAAACATTTCAACTTTTTATATTTGGTAAGTTATATATGTTAAAGAAAATGCAAATGAACTTATACAAGTTTTATCTCATCTTTTAATTAAATTTAATGTTCAACAATATTACTCTTTATCTCATATGTTACAAATTTCAAATTTCCCTTTATAACTTTGCATTAAATCTCTTACCTAAATTAGAGGTTTCAATTTATTAATCACTTACCTTTTATTTCACTACAATAATTCAAACAATTAATTAATGGAAATTTAAGAATTAAATACCGGGTTGAATTTCAAATTATTTTGAAATATTAGATAAATATATTCTTCTAACTTATATACCTCTAATTTTATTTAAAACAATTAAAAATTTATATCTTTTTCGAAAATGAATCTGCAGTAGAACTACTACAATGGCCTTTCCCCTTCGAAACTCGAAAATGAAAGTCGATGATGCAGCCGCCATCACCGAAATTATTTTCCAGCGACAGAGAGGGAAGTACAAAACTTATTTTCTCAAAAATCTTCTTTAAAACGATTCTTCTGAATTATGTTAAATATTTATAGCAGAAAATACTTATAAACAAAATTATTAATATATTTCAAAATCATTCAAAAGAAAAACCCCGGACTTAAGTTCTAAATTTCCAAATTTCATTTATCTTATTTCTATTATTATTTACACTTTATTGCCTAACAATCAATCTATTGCAGCCAAATATAAATATCAATTGAATTTTTTTTATTTTATATACAAAAATATAATAGGCAAAAAAATTTCATTCACCTATATTAAAACAAATATTATGTCGGTCAGTCCTATTAAGTGTTTAGAAATCCCTATTGATGCCATAGCGTCCCATGCACCAACCAGAATTTATAAATACAAAACGGAACAGATTAACACAATATAAAAACCTTTTTATAACACTAACAAATACGCTCTCTCATATATATACACTCAACGACTCCCATAGGGTATTACTACCCTATTAGTAAAGAGTCAAACCCCACAAAGCTAAGGTTTATCGCTAAACCAAAGCTCTGATACTAGATGAAACGTCCCGCCTTTTCGCACGATTTAAACAGACACACATGCCGATTCAAACCATACGGAAGGGCGGATTGTTATGGGGTAAATAAGAAAAACGAGAAAGAAATAAAAGAAAACAGAATCTCGCAGCGGAAGGATAAAATATAATAATAAAATATATAGTTTATAAATCTGTTTACAAAATATTTATATAATACATATCAGAGTTACACATGCCAATAACAATGCAGCGAAATAGTGTGTAGTGTACTAGCATAAATAATAATAATATACATCTTCGTCTTCGTCCTCCAGAGCTAAATCTTCAAATCCTGAAACGCTCGGACTGACCCGAGCAAATTGAAAAGACAAAACACTCGAGTCAGAACTAAAAGATCTTATGTAAGTTAAATTAACAGAAATAAATATGAGTGCAGTAACTCAAGAGATGCTCGGGATTTACATCTCCTAAGGATCCGTTAAACTATTACTATGTAGTATATTGCACTATTATAATAGTGTCTAATTGTAATATAAACTTACTTTTAAATAGCGTTAAGGCTTTACATTTTCCACCTTAACACATTTATATATTCCCATAGTCTATACAGTACCGTAATCTCCCCCGTACTGGGCGTTGTCAGAGGGCACTCCATAGGTATGGTACAAAACAAAATCGTATAAGGCGCGCTAGGGTAGGTGACACGGCACAACTAGGCAATGCCAGGGTAGATATACCAATTACGCTTCCGGGCCGATGGAAACGCGCAGCGCGCAGCTGCCGCCCACCTCGAACAAACTCCCCACATCAAAGAAATCAAAAGTGAAGGTGGCCACCGAAAAATCCAAAGTCAGAGTATAGTATCGAAGGGAAGTGTCCGATCAGAGGTGCTACCTCATTAACCCGTCAATCGCTCCTGTTTTAGCCACCTTATGCCAACTCACGGGAGTTGGGTCCACGAATTTACCTTACAGGAAACGCCGCCACCAACCTACTTCATTCTGGAATCTCCACCGCGTACACGGTTAGTCAAAGTGGTTTTCGGTATCGACAGAGAGTATGTCCATATCTGATCTCGGTCTCTTTGCCAACCAATCGTTATATAACACCGCAGTTATTAAAAAAATATACTTTTAAAACCATAATAAAATATCCATTTAAAACCCATATAAACCCGATATCATTTATCCTTAAAACCCCAAATCAATACGATATCATTTATTTTCCAATATATATTCTTTCCAAAATCATAGGGTTTCCAAAGTAAAATATTTAGAAATCAAAACTCTTGAATATAATATTTCCAAATTATACTACCTTGAAAACATAGCTTTGAAACAAAATTTCCATCTCTCAAATGGTTAAATATTAAATTACTTTTATAAACAAAATAGCTTCTTTAGATTTCATAAATCAATTTCAAATATCGATTTAAACTTCCAAATACCATTTCAATTCTTATGTTTCAAGGCTTTAAATATTTCACCATTTCAAACAGACTCATTTGACAATTCCATATATATATCAAATTCAGTTACCTATTATTTAGACTTGAAATGTTTGCTTAATGAATTCAATATAATTTAAGAAAACCTTTAACTTCATATAACTGGATCATCTTTCAATTTATTATATATTTATTTAATTAACCTGATATTCATTAAAATCACTTTACACAAAAATCAAGTTAAAAAAATCATATCCTTTAAAAATTCTATTTTTTATTAAATTTCAATTTAACTTAATATTCATCTTCCAAATCTATTCTCATTTAAGTCATAAACTCCAGAAATTAAATTTTAAATAAATGTTTAATCTTATTTGATCTTAAAATCAAACTTTATTTAAACTTCAAATCAAATTTATACAAAGCTAAAAAAACCGAAAACTACTATATATATGTATAATAGCCTTTATCAATAACCAAATCAATATCTCATAAACCACATATATATATAACTTTACAAAACCATAGAAAAACATTTCAAAAATAATTTTATATATTTACCGCGGTGCCTGTATATAATTTTCTATCCTATAGTCAAGTGATACGGATGTTTATCATTTCAATCCGCAATTTAAAATGAAAAAAAAAATGCGGTTATATATCATTTCAAACCGTAATCCCGAATGAATGAAATGCATAGCAACTTGCAATTAATAAAATTAATCATCCATTCATCAATCAAATCATACATCCATTTATCACAGTCATCATCCAATTTCAAACAATCATCAATATATAACAGGTGATAAATAATGGTATCAATTATCGGTTTATACTCAAAATAAATTTAATAACTGTTAATTGGCAGTTTATATGCAAAAATAAACGTAAATTTAACTGGCAGTTAATATGAAATAAAAAATTTAACATAACTATGACTGGCAGTTAATATGCAATTAAATAAATTCTAACTGTCAAATTTATGCAATAAATAAAATTAATTAACAGTTATATTAAATGAATGCGATTTATCAGAGATAATGAATAAAACGTGCCAAACGGTCATAAATAAATTTCTACTCATATCTAAAATTAATTTAACAAACACGAGAAATTTTAGAAATTGTGAGTGGGTTAAAACACTCACCTTTTGAATTTAAATTCAATTTAAACTCAAAAATTCGACGGTCTCCGAATTGGTCCAAACCGGCGTCAACAGATCTGGAATTTAATTACGATCCTAACAAAAAAAATTCGCGTGAATCGGACTACGTGTGAGAAAGTTATTCGAAAATTTCGATTGAAACAAAAATTAAATAAAACAAAATAAACAAATATACCCCATCACCATGCCACGTCACAGGCCACGTCCTTCTTCTCAAATTCGAGCACGCTACAGCAACAATCAAAAAAAACGGACAGTACCAACAGATTACGCTCTTCGAGTAATTTTTCTGGAATTTTTAGAGGAGTTTGAGATATATATATATATATATATATATATATATTTGGACTGTAATTGGATCTAGAAATTTTGCAGCCATTGGAAGAGAAGAAGTTGAAGAAAAGAACACACAGAGAGAAATGAAGATAGATGGAGGCTAGGGTTTACACAGCCTATAAATAGACAAAGTGAAATAGGATAGGTGGGCACGAATCATAAACGCGCAAAAACGGTTGTTGGCCCACCAGAATATTTTATATTAATTGGATACGTTACGAATTAGTAAATTAATTAATTTCTTCCTCAGACATTTACATTGAATTTTAAACGTATTTACAAATGTAAATTTAGATGCTTCATTTATAAGTTGCAATATAAATTCACAATTTCATTAAATTCCAAATTCATAGATAAGTTTCCATTTTCAACTAAATTTCTAAATTACCGTAATAATTATCTTAGATTTTTATTCATTCTTAATAGATTTAACTATTGTAAATTGACTAAGTTTTCATACTATAAAAATCCATATTTCTATGTATATATACATTTGAATTCCCTACTAAAATATTTTATTTATATTTCGCAATTACTTCCAATCCATTTTTTTTTCATCGCACTGTTACTTAAATAAATAGCCTATACCAACACTAATTTATATATCAATCCTTATAACTCAATAAATTTGTCAAATATGAATAACCTTAACAATACTTACACATATTATCTTACTTACAATAATGTAATATTAAACGTTGAATTTCATTTATTTTGCAATACTTCAATTTAATTAATAAATACTGCTCTTATACTTAAATCTATATTAACAAATCGTTAGATTTGGATCGATAGAAATCGGTTTACCAAAGCTTACGTACACATTACGTAAATAAACAACTATATAAATTTGCCACCTATTAGCTCTAAATTTTATTCTTAAGTTTGTTACCTATCAATTTAGATTATACTTCCATCTATAATGCAAATCCAAATCTCCTCTAACAGCATAAATTAGGGCAATTTATTGAAATTGATTTCCCATTAAACTTCATAAATTAACAAATTGAAACCTAAATAAAAACGTTTTTTTATTTAAAAATCTTGTTGTTTAATTGAATTGGCCATTCACGGATATAATTTACATTGTTCTCCAGTTATTACTTAAATACATCACACAACATTAAATCTATATTCAATACAATTTGTTACCAAAATTAATTAAACGAAAACAATTACGCCCTTAAAATTTCTCTTCATTCATTAATTGATAATTGTTATTCAATTAAACCTATTCATTTAATTTCCCTATTATGCATCAATTATAAACCCATCATCTTAAAGGTGATGTCTACATTTTATACTATAAATTTACCCTTTTATATTCCAATATCAATGAATGCTCACATACAAATTAAACTACCCTTAATTTCAATTAACCCTATCATTACTTTTTATATTCCAAACAAATAAATTAATAATAGGTTAATTGAATCAGATTTACAATCCAACTTTAATTATTTGCAAATTTTGTCAGTTTGGACCACTTGGTAAATTCAGAATCCTTTAACAACTTCCTACACTAATTTATTTTTGAATAATCCCAAAATTTTCAATATTAAAGTACAAATCCATTTTATCAAAAATTAAAACTTAAATTTCAAGGAATTTATTTATTTAGGTTTAGATCCTGTTATTCACTAAAATTGGTTGGTATTTATTTCATTCGCCTCTTTAATTATACGTAAATTTCTCATAAATACCCCTAAAATTTCATTTAATTCCAACTGCTTCCTAATTTCCATTTCTACGTCTTAACACACTCTATATTAAACTTCTAGACCTTGTGTTACTTATCGTATTAATGTAACCTTTATTTAGTGTATTAACATTTATTTCAATTCAAATTCTATCAACCAATTAAACATGTAACCTATTACTATTGCTTACAAATCAAAATATTGCACCCATTGTCATCTTCTAAATGGAATTAGTCTTTATTTCAAAACTTATCTAAATTTACATTGAGACCATATTTAATCCTCTTCGATAATATTAATCCTCAATTTATTAAATGGAATCAATATATCTTACATACCATGTTTTACGCATAAATTTTTAATTAATATTATTTCAACTTATTCCCCATATTCTCAATAATTACTTAACATAAATCTACGCTTATTTTATTCTACGTTCACACTTCCGTTTCTCTCAAATCAATAAGTAACGTTCATATAAATAAATGTTATGTCAGTTTCCTATTTATTGCGATATTTTTATTTATTTATTACTACATAACTTTACTTGTTTTCTTCCCATCACTTTAAAATTAATCGTTAAAGTGACGCTTATCAATACGCATCAAATTATTTACCAAATTAAAAGGTTTTGATTTTTTTAACAAATTAATTGACAGATTAATTAGGTAATGTATACGAATTGTTGTTATACCCATAAATTTACACTTAACTAATTAAATGTCTTACCTATATTCTCTATCTTCCCATTATATTCAGGTACAATACTTACACCAATTTTTATTGAAAAATTTATTCATATTACAAACAAAGGCTTAAATTACCATTGTTAAATTAGCGTTCAATATATATTTATCACCTTTTATTATTTCTACTAAATTTTTATTACAAAATTCTATTAAATAAATTAAATCGTCGAAATTTACGGGTCGTTACATATATAACACACTTGACTCATTCTAGGGTGTCACTAAACCTGTCTCTTATGAGCCATACCCAACCAAAGCCAAGATGTTCGCTCAACCTTGTGCTCTAATACCAAAATGTAACGACCCGACTTTTCAACTCTCGAATGTTGACACTAAGTACATCCATGGTATTTGTGTGTCGAGCACCTCATTGTTAGAAAGTTGGATAGTTAGTGTAAAATAAAAGAAAATGAATAGGACAAGAAATAAAAAAATACAACATCAGAATCTCACAACGAAACGATAATTTATAATATAAAAAAATGGTACAGAGGATTACTCTGAATATAGAAATTTCAGAGTCACAAAACCTATGTATTATCATCAACCTGGACAGTTATAATTGCCTTTCCTCATAATGTTGATACATACATACATGATACTGTGCAACGGAAATAGAAATAGATTGATAATGAAAGCCTCCAGCTTATCTCCTGAACTCTAAAGCATTAAAAGTAGAACATACTTTACTCAGCCTACTCTAAAGAGTACGTGAGGAAATTTGGGAAAACAAAAACCATACGTCAGATTTTAGTCTGGTATTAGAAAACTCAAGATGCATGAAAACATATAACGGTAATAAATGAGTCCGTACGGATTCCCGTAATGTTTTTCCCCTCAAAAGAAACCAATCATTCATTAAGCTAATATAATGGTATAATCGATAATGTCTAAAATATGGAATATAAATCATATCAAATAGCTATGATGCTTACATTGATCACACCATAAAATATTGTGGGTACAATCAAAACCACTAAGGTACATTCGCATATGGATGTTTTCGTGGAGATCTCTTCGATTAAGCCAAATCTGAACTCCATGCACAAGGATCAAAAACCACCTTCGGAGTATCGTATATCTCTAGATAAAATAAGGAAATTACAATTGGCCCATGCATGAACCTATAGAACCACTGGAACCAAGTATCATCAACTACCCGTACTAACATCGATAAGCATACTCAAGATTTGAAGTTGATATACCCTATCGTGGGTTAGAAAACCTCAGGTTGTGCAGCCTACTCTTTCTTCAGCCATTTTCGATGTTGAGGTCATGTTCTTTATCTCTCACACAAAAATCTTCATCACTCAAATAGAATACGAATCCTTGAATGGATTCCAACATCTCAAGCAGATCACGAATCACTACATGGATTTGAGCATCTCGAACAGATCTCAAATCTCCATATAGATTCTAGCATAAGTCGCCCAACGAATGCTCACGCTGACCTCTCCCTTGGACTTAACCTTAGGATAGATAGTTCAACTCTACAGCATTCTTCTTCACAGCCGCTTCTAAAACATAGAACTCGTATCCTAGTTCTGAAGTAGTATTCAGTAAGTAAAATACTTACAAATCCCGGTCTCTTTAAGACTAATTTGCTAAATTTTTGATAAACTCAAATTTCGATCCTTTCATAAATAAACGAACAACATAAAGAGGAGTCCTCCCTAAGGAATCTCGTATATAAAAGTTCTTAAAGAAAGAGACATTTCATACCAATGCTTCTCCTAGAGGGTTCTTAAAGGGTATGAAAGTTTTTAGATATTTCTTAAGTTATATTTGGTCAAGTTTGATAATCGACTAATTAACTATCTAGTAAAAAACAATCACTTATACAATTCAATATTCGTATACTTAACATGTTTTCGACATTCCAACTTATACCATCCCTTGGTCAAGAATGAAGCAAGATAAGTTAAAGAACTAGTTGCATATCAAAGGCTTGCCTAAACACCCATTCTTGACTTTCATAGATAGACAAGTTCACCTCGTCGGCTTTTAGTGCTAAGTATAGTATTAATGACTTCCATAAAAGAGTAAGTAATCAACAAGATTAACACATTTCAGACATTCCAACTTATATTATTCCTTGATCAAGAGGGACATTGGTAGTTTAGAGCACTATTGCTTCAATCCCTACTCGAATGTCAATCTTAAATCTCATAAATAGAGAAGTCTACCTCGTCGGCATTTGGTGTTAACTATAGTTTAACTTCTTTTCAAACAAGTAAGCAAAACACGATTTAGCCACTAAGAAATTCCTAACCCTATTTGAAATCATTTGTCATACTTTTAAAAATGCTTTTAAAATACTTATAATAGGTTTTAAAACATTTTCTAAAAATAATACTTTAAGATAACAAGTTTATAAAACACTTTGAAACTTGGAAAAAACATATTTTCTATATATTTGAAATTAAACCTCCTTCATTAAAAATTCATAACTAACTCTTAAAAATACCTAAAGATCTCGAACCTCTTTTAATACTCATATAAGAATTAGCAAACACCTATAAAAACACTGAAACAAAATATTTAAATTTAAATATCTTTTCAAACCTTTAAAGTTCAAAACAAAGGCTAAAACGAGGCAGTTTTGCGCAAATGTAAGTTTGGCCACTTTTCGATATATTACTCACTTTTTAACATTAAAACTTTTAGTGGAAGCAATCATATATATATAACATCATAAATACGGCAAGAAACCCTGAAGGATCTCTCTACAATGTTCCACGGAAATTGTCGAATACAAGGCAATTCCTGAGTGCATATATAGCGACTATAGCTATAAGAGCACTTTCGAATCCAAGCACAACCTAACCAAAGTTAAACTACAACCTATGTTCATTGTTCCAAGGCTATGCAACAATTCCACAAGTCCATTTAAATCCATACATATGGGTTACATATGCCATTTGCTTTCAAAGCAAGAATCGAAAGAATATTACAAACATATATCAATATTGCAACTATATTAATATCCATTCATGCATCATATATATTCAAACACAAGTACATATATATACTTATTTCCATTCAAGGTTATGAGTTAGCTCACCCTTAAGCAAGTAAATAAGCAAGTCTAAGCAACCACCTCCTACCTCTTCTTTGAAAACACTAACTTCCTACCTCCTTTCATACTTTTGCACCTGCTTCTAGGCTAGATCTGGCATATAATTCTCATGGCTATACTTTGAGAGAGGTTGTGCTTTGTTCCATCCGAATCTGAGTACCTAAGAGTTGTTGTAATGTCGTCCTAAGCCTCTAGTCTAAGTTTGAGTTGAATTAGAATAGTTTTGAAATTATTTTCTTTTAGGAATTTATGAAGAAAATGAGTGAAAGAGTGTTAACTTTTTAGACAAAAATTATGAAATGGATTCAAGGGTTATACCCCTCCTTTTATAAGCTTCGAAGGGTGTTCTCTAACCTTTCTCATACCCCCTACTATGCTATGGAAGGCTTACCACTTCATATGCCCATCACTTCTTCTTTACACCTCTTACCGTCAGTAAAAGACTAAACTACCCCTTTAATTTAAATATCTTTTATCAATTAGAAACTTCTAGAACATTACAATTATCCCATGAATCAAAGTGAATTAATTAGACCTAATTTGTTAATATATTCATTAGCAAAACGCAAAAGAGTTCGAACAACTTATATCGATCAAAAAAGATGTTTACCGATAAACCGACTTTTAGTCACATTATTGATTTTTCTTCGAAGAATATATTTTTATAAACAAATTTCAAAAACAAGTTTCTTATCATTATTCATTAATTTAAAGATATTTAACAAGGTTATAAATCGTACGTATAACATTTAACTATATTTCAAAATGTTACGATATTTGAAGTCGAAATGTTCGAATTTTCAAATCGCTACACCCACCAATAGGATAGGGATCAATAAGGTTGTGATGACCCGGAATTTTGAGCAATAACAATTTAATAATCTTTGATAATAATTAAATTGATTTGATCATTTTATATTATAAATTGACAAGTTAAATTTATTTTAAAGATTGATAATAATAATTTGTTAATATCTATTAATATTATTCTTTGCAATATAAATAGGCAAGATTAAATTCTTTTGAAGTTTATAATAATTTGATTTGGAAATATTTATTTTGATAAATAAGAAGTTTCAATGTAATAAAACTTTGTAATCAAATTGTAATATATATGAATGTATATATTGTGATTTGATAATTGTTTTAAAATTTAATATGAAAATTAATAAATATAATGTTAGTATGTTTTTCTATTTGAAATATGTATAAATATTTGTATATATATATATATATATATATATATATGTTTTAAATAGGAATTTTATTAATTTGATTTTAATAAGTGTTTTCAAACTTTAATATGAATATAATTTGAGATTTGAAAAGTTAATTTGATTTTATACTTTTGGAAATGATATTTAAGATTTAAATTAAAAGTTCATTTGTTTTAATAAGTCTTTCATTTTTAATTTTAACATAAGATAAATTGTTTTAAAATTTTTATATAAAGAGTTAAAAACAATTTCTCAAGTTTTATTATATAATACCATCACAATTTAATTCAAATGCATAAATAAAGTTATAATTGTTCACATGAATTGCTTTTATATATGTATTGAAATTCAAAACTTATTCTTATAAAATTAATACATCTTATAATCATGTAAACATTTCATAAATATTTATATAAGCTTAAAATAAATTTTTTTAAGATAAAATAACATTTAAAAGAAAATTTAATAACACTTGTAAACATTAAAGGATATGTAAGTTACATTTGTAAGAATATAAACATTTAAGAGACACATGGCATTCTCTTGCAAATATAATTCAAAATTAAACTTGTAAATATAAAACAAAAGTTTTTCTTCAGCTAATAAAGAAAATAACATTATCTTCATCTCAACCAAACTAAATAAAATCAGAAAGAACAAATCTGAAAAGAAATGTAAATCAAAAACAAAGTTCAGAAAAAAAATCTGTAAATCTGGATATTCAAATCAAAGATCATCTTCAAAATTATCAACCAATTCAGAAATCATCTACAAGTAAAACATCAACATGCAGATGGAATTCAGAAGCATGCATATGAGTTTTAAAATCCTGGGAAACAGTTTTCTTATCTACTCTCTGTTCTTTGCTAATCAGGTGAGCAAATGTAATTTTAAAAACAGTTTTAAATTTTAAATTTCCTCTTGTTCTTATGTATGGAATCTTGATGAATTGATTTGATTCTTGAATTTAAATTGTTGCATGATTTAGTATGAGGAATTGAGGATATTGAGATGTCTGTAATCATGAATGTGCTCTGTAAACCATAGCAGGTTTTCAAATAAATTCAATAACTTAGATTTGAATTCAAATCTGCTTATGTTTTGTTTACTAATGCTGATTGAAATCACATAAGCTATCATCTAAAAATAATAACAAAATTTTAGATTGAATAATTTATTATAAATAGTTAAATTTACAGTGCATGTCAAATTTGGTCAGAAATTCATGAATTCAATTTTTAATTTTGGATTCATAATTGAATTGCAAATGGAAAATGATGATTTTTAGTACTTGAATCAAAAATTTTAATGAATTAATTAGAGAGCATTTTGGGGTTTACTGATTTGGGGTTTTTGGCCAAATCACGGCAACCCATGGCGAACTGGGTTTTGCCATTGGTCATGAAGGTCGAGGGGGGTCCAGTGTTCATGCGAAAAATGGTTCATGAATTTTTAATCGAGTAGGATGGCCGAGAATTGAGAAGTTAGGGTTTTATTACCTGTTTTGGCCGATGTGTTCATCGTGGGTTCGTGGTGTCGTGGGGATACCGGAGACTGTCGCGAGTGAAGCTATAGGTTTGAGTTGACGTGGAGAGGCTACGGCAGCGGTGGCATGTTTTCTCGAGCTTGGTGTTGCCGTAGAGGGGAGGTTTTGGGTGATGGTGTTTCGAACAGTTTTGGGGTCGTAGTGCTAAATTTTGATCTCCTAGCGTTTTTGGGTTTTTTGGTTTCGAAATTTGATATTGGGGACGAGAGCGACTTGAGGGAGGTTAGCATGGAGATCGACGTTGATCGGCGTGGTGGTGCACATGTACGTGCACATGTTCGTGCACTGTAATGTCGAGTTTGGGGTTGGGGGAGAAGAAGAAGGAGGGACTCGAAGTAGGCTCCGCGTTTTTGATGGTCTGACTCGAAGCAAGGGGTAGGCAGTGGAACTCGGTGTGTTTGTTAGTTTTACTCGGGTTTAAGGGGGTGATTTCTCGAGTTGTAACGCAGTCTTAGTTTGCTGCAGAGTTTTAAATTATTAAGCAATGTTTAAAGATTTTGAAGCAAGAGTAATTTGATTTTAGATCTAATTAAAGTTTGTATAAAAATATAAACAAGCTTTCTCCTATAAACTAATGCGGTTTCAAAAGTTAAGTTTTAATAAATTTTATATATTTAAAACATTAAGGTTTTAAAAATGAAATAAGTGGATTTTAATAATGAGTATTATATTATATTATATTTTATTTAATCACTTTGTAATGTTCAAACATTTAATTTGAATGTTTCAATGGTTTTAATTAAAACTGATTTCTAAAGTATTTTATTTTAATTAAGTTAAATATTTAAGATTTAGAGATCAATCAAAAATAAGGATTTTTTTTTTGTTATTTTGAATTTGATTTAATTAAAGATAATTAAATTTGTAACGATAATTGAGATAATTAAATCATTTTTAATTATTAAGTTTTATTTGTTAATAAATGATTCAATTAAGATGATGATTTTCTTAATTAAGAGTCTTTATAAAATAAGAAGTTAAGAATCATTTAATTAATTTTAAATGATTAAGTTAAATAGTTAATTAAGTAATTAACTTGTGATTAATTAAGATAATTATTTTGGATTAATCTAATATAGTTACTTTGGAAGTAATTAAAGTAATTAAGTGGTTAATTACTAAAGGTAATAAAATAAAGGATAATTACTTTATTAAAAATAATTAAGTAAATGTGATAAAGGAATAATCACTTTAGTTATTAATTAAAGAATTAATTAATAATTAGTTAAAGGTTTAAATTATTTGATTAATGATTAATTAATAAAAAGTACTAAGAGAAATTAATTAAAGTGATTAATTACTTGTTAAAGTAATTAATTAAGAAAGAATTTTAATTAATGAAGTAATCATTAATTAATATAAATAATTAATTAATTGTTAATTAATAATTTAAGAATAATTAATTTATAATTTAGTTTTAATTACTAAATGTAATTAAAGCAATTAATCAAAGGTGATTAATTAAAAAGTAATTAATTAAGTATGATTAATTAAGAGTAATTAATCAAGTGTGATTAATTAAAAATAATTAATCAAGTAAAATTAATTAAAGGTAATTAAGAAATAATTACCAGAATAATTAGAGGATAATTAAGCAAGATCGATTAATTTAGAAAGTAATTAAGAGGTAATTACTTAGTATATTTTGGAAGTAATTAATCAGGATGATTAATTAATACGGTATTTAAGTAAGAATTACTTAAAGAAATTAAGTAATAATTAATCAGAGAAGATTAATTGAAATGGAATTAAGTAATGTGAGTTAATTAATTAATTTGTAATTAATTAATGAATAAAGAAGTTGGATTGAGGATAATCTAAGAATTTAATTTAAGGATTAATTAAATTAATCAAGTTTGAAATCAAACTTGTTTATGAAAGATTAATGATTGGATGATATGTCATTGGATGAGTAATGACATTGGTTGTTATTAGATGGCATTGATTGATGGATGATGATGTGAATATGTTGTATCTGGGATGTGGTTTATATGCTGCTATGTGATATGCATAGATGCATGTGATAATAGATGCTTAACTATTTGTGTAATATGAATACATCCATTTATGTTAAGTGATATTTCTGAAATATCTATTGTTTAAATCCCTTAAGTATAACTTGGACTTTAAAATGGCGTTTGGTTTCGATGAGACCGGGATCGGGTTTCCATATTTTGATATCCGAAAACCACATCGATTCCAATAAAACGTTAGGTCGTTAATCCAAGTGGAGCGAGTGAAGACTCGAGGTGTAAGGGCTATACGTCTGTATAACTCTGTGGGTGATCCGTAATGAGTTTGAGGAATAGTGCTTATAGATTCAAGATGGAGATTTAGAGTGCAAGGCCTATGGTCGTTGACTCTGAGGGTGATTCCAAAATGAGTGCAACGAGATAGTGCCTTCGGTTTCGTTCGAACCCGGAACGAACTTGTATGGATTGAATGCTTTCAGCACATCGTCAGGCGGACGATGAGCATTCTAAGATAATTGGTCCTATAAAGGTAATCGCAGCCTCAAGCCTCATCAACCGAGAATGGCTAAAACAGGGGAGGTGCAGCAAGGCTTCGTGGGTCGCTCCCACTGTAGAGCGAGATACATCCCTGTCTAGAGGTTCCTTTATATTTCAGCTGTGTGGGCAGTTGGTCTGCAGCCAACTGCGGGGTGGTTTTGTTCGGGACTATTCAGTAAGGAATGGTTCCGGTCTTGTGTTGCAGGGGATGAAGGGAGTAATCCTCGGTACGGTGATCTAGGCCACGTATTGTGACGGGCGGTACCCCAGTAGCCCTGCCATTGATGGAAACCCATTTTCCCTACGAGACCCTACGGTTTTGTTTGTATTACCCACTTTTGTGGCTAGTAGCTTGAATTTAATCATGTAACAATTTCGGCTATTTCATATTTATTTGAAAGCCCTAGACGCTATTATAATATCACTGGATTTCCTATCAAATGTTTTGGTTAGCGTAAGGTAAAAACTTTTCCATTTTTATGTGTGGGAAGTCTTACATGATACCTTTTCTTTTCAAAAAGGATTTTCTAAAGTTAAGCAATCTTAAACCGTTTACTCACACCAGACCCCTGTCTGACCCGAGTATTTATTTTCTGTTTTATTAAACTCTTGGGTACTCATATTATATATGAGTAGTCAAGTGATTCAGGTTATCTCTTGACGAAATCTGGAGGAGCTATGGAGCAGGAGGCTTCAGCGTGTAGATATATGGTTAAAGTTTCCGCTGTGCGTTATTCTGTATGATTGTCTTGTATTGTATATTAGACAGAAGTGATATAACTGTCTAAATTGAGACGTTTAGTTGTATACTCTGATGTATATGATACTATGTATATGTTCTATATTATAATTAAATCGTTCCGCTGTGAGATTCTGATGTGTTGTTTCTTTTCTTCTCTTTCTTTTCTTCTTCTATCCCTTTCTTTCTTAATTAGTGATGCGATTTTCCGGGAGTGGAAAGTCGGGTCGTAAAGATGGTATCAGAGCATGAGGTTGAGTGAATACCTAGGCTCTGGAGTGGTGTTTATCTTGAGGGAGCGTACTTGTAATTTTTATATATAAATATATATTTATATAACTACCTAATCTGTTGGGTTATCTTTTCGGATTTTCCAACATATGTTATAAAGGTAGATAAGGTAGAAGTGTGTGGAACGCGACTACCACTATTGGAAGAGGCTTATATGTTGTGGTTGGAGGTGTTTATCAAGATTGTAGACCTAATGCTATCTCGAATAAGTTTGGTGGATTGTAGAAAGGATTTCTTTGAGTCCAGAGGAAGTAATTGCAAGAATTGGAGTATATTCTTAAAGTGTGAGGTTGATTTGCTCTCGAGTGAGCGGGATTTCCAAGAGTTGAGTTGTCCGCTGAGCAGAAGCAAGTGGTGATATCTTGATAGCTTCAGAAGGGAATAGCTGTGTGATGAGATGCAGTATCCATTGATGGTTCTGAAGATGTTTCTTTTGGAGCCAGATGTAAATGGTGTTGGAAGAGCATTGATGTCTACTGCAATGAAGATTCAGATATTTAGAAATTCTCTGGATTTCAAGTAAGGGTGTCTTATCTTGGTTGAAGTAGGAGACTAAGGTCGATGAGTTACCTCATTTCGGACATGGTCTCAATTGTTTTCTTAAGGAAAAAAGTGGTTAGTGTTTGGTTTGGAGCCAAGTTTCTTTGAGGAGATGTCTACTCGTCTCAAGAATTTTTAGAGAAATTGGATGTTAGTTTTGAGTTTCAAGGAGCTTTTGGGTTAAGAATGATCTTTTGGCTTAGCTGTATCATTGAGGAGAAGTTTGGAAGCAGCAGCGTGGATCTGTTTCTTCGATGATTTAGAAATCTTTGGGATTCTACTATCGGCAGACCAGGCAGATAGTGAAGGCTTATTCTTTTCTTTGGAAGGCTCAGTAGAGCAGGATATTTGTTGGAAGTGATCTATCAGTTTTCTGATAGGAAAGCCATTCTTGAAGATTGGACTTGGATAGGAAAAGCTGTTCTAGTTGAGAGACAGTTCTTTGGAACCTGAACTAAGTGGAATCGCAAAAGTGACTTGCGATTAGTTTGGGCATCTTTGTGTATTCTTTGGGTTGAGATTGAGGCACCTCGAGTAGAGATAAAAGCTATGGAAGTAGGCGGAGATTCTCCAGATGTCTTTGAGGAATTTAGAAGTTGATCTGAACTGGAGATTGAGATTTCTTATCGACTTGGATTTCTAGGAGCAATATTGATAATTCAACCATATAGTGGGATGACTCTTAGAGCAAGAAGAGTTTGGTAAGGTAGCTCAGGGCTCTTTGAAGAAGGATTGAGCATCTAATTCTAGTAAGATTCTGCAGGATGTTTTGACCAAGTGGAATGGTCACTAGATTTTGCTTATGTTCTTCGATGACATTCTTATCTACTCTGGATCAGAGTTGTGCAGCGGAACCAAGTTGGGAATTATTCTAGAATAGGAGCAACCGGAAGTTGCAGTTTTCTTGGATTATGGGATTTCTACAGGAAATTCATGTATGAAGGAATTTTCTGGATTCGGAAGTTAAGGTTGTCAAGTACAACTGATTGGTTATTCCAGATAGTAGAGATAGGTTTGAAGTCCATTGATGCTTGTAATGTAGAGTCGTATTTTGGATTTCAGCAAAATATTTTTGAGAAAGCCATTTTGTTGAGTAGGATCTGGAGATTTGGTTTGAGTTGGTCCTGTTGTTTCTTGAAGCAATCAGCAAGGGTTAGGCTGATCAGGAATATTGGAGGTGACTCAGAGCATCTGAAGAGTTGTGCAGTTAGAATTAAGGAGATTTGGAATGTGAAGCTGGAATTTGGATATTGTTTTAGTTTTATCCGATCAAAGGGGATATAAGACTGGGTAAAACTGGAGAGCTAGCTCCAGAGGTATTTTGAGTTTTCTGTGTTCTTTGAAGATTTAATTTTGATCTACAGGATGGAATTGCCAGTTTGGATGGCTGGAATTCATTATATTTCACATATCTCTAAGGAATATGTGTATGATTCTTCGAGTGATAGAATCAGCAGTTAAGAAGGGATCTGATAGTTGAGCTGGTTTTGAGTTTAGTCTGATATCTTGTTCCGAGGTGTAGGATCAGATGAGGGAGTTCTTGGTTTTAGTAGTGTAGTTACTTAAGTTTCTGTAGAGCGGGTATTCCAGTATAGGTACTTGGAAACTCTAGATAATATTAGGAGATTCTATTCAGAATTTTTCTGGATACATGAAATTATTTGTTTGAATTGGTTGCTATGATTGGTAGTGTATGATTGATTGTATGATTGCTAATTTAAAATTTAAATTCTTTAGCTGGGTTATTAAATTATCGTTGCTTTTAAATTTCGGGGACGAAATTCTTTCAAGGGGGGAGGAATGTGACGACCCGGAATTTTGAGCAATAACAATTTAATAATCTTTGATAATAATTAAATTGATTTGATCATTTTATATTATAAATTGACAAGTTAAATTTATTTTAAAGATTTATAATAATAATTTGTTAATATCTATTAATATTATTCTTTGCAATATAAATAGGCAAGATTAAATTCTTTTGAAGTTTATAATAATTTGATTTGGAAATATTTATTTTGATAAATAAGAAGTTTCAATGTAATAAAACTTTATAATCAACTTGTAATATATATGAATGTATATATTGTGATTTGATAATTGTTTTAAAATTTAATATGAAAATTAATAAATATAATGTTAGTATGTTTTTCTATTTGAAATATGTATATATATTTGTGTGTGTGTGTGTGTGTGTGTGTGTGTGTGTATATATATATGTTTTAAATAGGAATTTTATTAATTTGAGTTTAATAAGTGTTTTCAAACTTTAATATGAATATAATTTGAGATTTGAAAAGTTAATTTGATTTTATACTTTTGGAAATGATATTTAAGATTTAAATTAAAAGTTCATTTGTTTTAATAAGTCTTTCATTTTTAATTTTAACATAAGATAAATTGTTTTAAAATTTTTATATAAAGAGTTAAAAACAATTTCTCAAGTTTTATTATATAATACCATCACAATTTAATTCAAATGCATAAATAAAGTTATAATTGTTCACATGAATTCACTTTTATATATGTATTGAAATTCAAAACTTATTCTTATAAAATAATACATCTTATAATCATGTAAACATTTCATAAATATTTATATAAGCTTAAAATAAAAAAATTTAAGATAAAATAACATTTAAAAGAAAATTTAATAACACTTGTAAACATTAAAGGATATGTAAGTTACATTTGTAAGAATATAAACATTTAAGAGACACATGGCATTCTCTTGCAAATATAATTCAAAATTAAACTTGTAAATATAAAACAAAAGTTTTTCTTCAGCTAATAAAGAAAATCTTCATCTCAACCAAACTAAATAAAATCAGAAAGAACAAATCTGATAAGAAATGTAAATCAAAAACAAAGTTCAGAAGAAAAAAAGAATCTGTAAATCTGGATATTCAAATCAAAGATCATCTTCAAAATTATCAACCAATTCAGAAATCATCTACAAGTAAAACATCAACATGCAGATGGAATTCAGAAGCATGCATATGAGTTTTAAAAGCCTGGGAAACAGTTTTCTTATCTACTCTCTGTTCTTTGCTAATCAGGTGAGTAAATGTAATTTTAAAAACAGTTTTAAATTTTAAATTTCCTCTTGTTCTTATGTATGGAATCTTGATGAATTGATTTGATTCTTGAATTTAAATTGTTGTATGATTGAGTATGAGGAATTGAGGATATTGAGATGTCTGTAATCATGAATGTGCTCTGTAAACCATAGCAGATTTTCAAATAAATTCAATAACTTGGATTTGAATTCAAATCTGCTTATGTTTTGTTTACTAATGTTGATTGAAATCACATAAGCTATCATCTAAAAATAATAACAAAATTTTAGATTGAATAATTTATTATAAATAGTTAAATTTACAGTGCATGTCAAATTTGGTCAGAAATTCATGAATTCAATTTTTAATTTTGGATTCATAATTGAATTGCAAATGGAAAATGATGATTTTTAGTACTTGAATCAAAAAATTTAATGAATTAATTAGAGAGCATTTTGGGGTTTACTGATTTGGGGTTTTTGGCCAAATCACGGCAACCCATGGCGGACTGGGTTTTGCCGTTGGTCATGAAGGTCGAGGGGGGTCCAGTGTTCATGCGAAAAACGGTTCATGGATTTTTAATCGAGTAGGATGGCCGAGAATTGAGAAGTTAGGGTTCTATTACCTGTTTTGGCCGATGTGTTCATCGTGGGTTCGTGGTGTCGTGGGGATACCGGAGGCTGTCGCGAGTGAAGCTATAGGTTTGAGTTGACATGGAGAGGCTACGGCAGCGGTGGCATGTTTTCTCGAGCTTGGTGTTGCCGTAGAGGGGAGGTTTTGGGTGATGGTGTTTCGAACAGTTTTGGGGTCGTAGTGCTAAATTTTGATCTCCTAGCGTTTTTGGGTTTCTGGGTTTCGAAATTTGATATTGGGGACGAGAGCGACTTGAGGTAGGTTAGCATGGAGATCGACGTTGATCGGCGTGGTGGTGCACATGTACATGCACATGTTCGTGCACTGTAATGTCGAGTTTGGGGTTGGGGGAGAAGAAGAAGGAGGGACTCGAAGTAGGCTCCGCGTTTTTGATGGTCTGACTCGAAGCAGGGGGTAGGCAGTGGAACTCGGTGTGTTTGTTAGTTTTACTCGGGTTTTAGGGGGTGATTTCTCGAGTTGTAACGCAGTCTTAGTTTGCTGCAGAGTTTTAAATTATTAAGCAATGTTTAAAGATTTTGAAGCAAGAGTAATTTGATTTTAGATCTAATTAAAGTTTGTATAAAAATATAAACAAGCTTTCTCCTATAAACTAATGCGGTTTCAAAAGTTAAGTTTTAATAAATTTTATATATTTAAAACATTAAGGTTTTAAAAATGAAATAAGTGGATTTTAATAATGAGTATTATATTATATTATATTTTATTTAATCACTTTGTAATGTTCAAACATTTAATTTGAATGTTTCAATGGTTTTAATTAAAACTAATTTCTAAAGTATTTTATTTTAATTAAGTTAAATATTTAAGATTTAGAGATCAATCAAAAATAAGGATTTTTTTTTTGTTATTTTGAATTTGATTTAATTAAAGATAATTAAATTTGTAACGATAATTGAGATAATTAAATCATTTTTGATTATCAAGTTTTATTTTTAATAAATGATTCAATTAAGATGATGATTTTCTTAATTAAGAGTCTTTATAAAATAAGAAGTTAAGAATCATTTAATTAATTTTAAATGATTAAGTTAAATAGTTAATTAAGTAATTAACTTGTGATTAATTAAGATAATTATTTTGGATTAATCTAATATAGTTACTTTGGAAGTAATTAAAGTAATTAAGTGGTTAATTACTAAAGGTAATAAAATAAAGGATAATTACTTTATTAAAAATAATTAAGTAAATGTGATTAAGGAATAATCACTTTAGTTATTAATTAAAGAATTAATTAATAATTAGTTAAAGGTTTAAATTATTTGATTAATGATTAATTAATAAAAAGTATTAAGAGTAATTAATTAAAGTGATTAATTACTTGTTAAAGTAATTAATTAAGAAAGAATTTTAATTAATGAAGTAATCATTAATTAATATAAATAATTAATTAATTGTTAATTAATAATTTAAGAATAATTAATTTATAATTTAGTTTTAATTACTAAATGTAATTAAAGTAATTAATCAAAGGTGATTAATTAAAAAGTAATTAATTAAGTATGATTAATTAAGATTAATTAATCAAGTGTGATTAATTAAAAATAATTAATCAAGTAAAATTAATTAAAGGTAATTAAGAAATAATTACCAGAATAATTAGAGGATAATTAAGCAAGATTGATTAATTTAGAAAGTAATTAAGAGGTAATTACTTAGTATATTTTGGAAGTAATTAATCACGATGATTAATTAATACGGTAATTAAGTAAGAATTACTTAAAGAAATTAAGTAATAATTAATCAGAGAAGATTAATTGAAATGGAATTAAGTAATGTGAGTTAATTAATTAATTTGTAATTAATTAATGAATAAAGAAGTTGGATTGAGGATAATCCAAGAATTTAATTTAAGGATTAATTAAATTAATCAAGTTTGAAATCAAACTTGTTTATGAAAGATTAATGATTGGATGATATGTCATTGGATGAGTAATGACATTGGTTGTTATTGGATGGCATTGATTGATGGATGATGATGTGAATATGTTGTATCTGGGATGTGGTTTATATGCTGCTATGTGATATGCATAGATGCATGTGATAATAGATGCTTAACTATTTGTGTAATATGAATACATCCATTTATGTTAAGTGATATTTCTGAAATATCTATTGTTTAAATCCCTTAAGTATAACTTGGACTTTAAAATGGCGTTTGGTTTCGATGAGACCGGGATCGGGTTTCCATATTTGGATATGCGAAAACCACATCGATTCCAATAAAACGTTAGGTTGTTAATCCAAGTGGAGCAAGTGAAGACTCAAGGTGTAAGGGCTATATGTCTGTATAACTCTGTGGGTGATTCCGTAATGAGTTTGACGGAATAGTGCTTATAGATTCAAGATGGAGATTTAGAGTGCAAGGGCTATGGTCGTTGACTCTGAGGGTGATTCCAAAACGAGTGCAACGAGATAGTGCCTTCGGTTTCGTTCGAACCCGGAACGAACTTGTATGGATTGAATGCTTTCAGCACATCGTCAGGCGGACGATATGCATTCTAAGATAATTGGTCCTATAAAGGTAATTGCAGCCTCAAGCCTCATCAACCGGGAATGGCTAAAACAGGGGAGGTGCAGCAAGGCTTCGTGGGTCGCTCCCACTGGAGAGCGAGATACATCCCTGTCTAGAGGTTCCTTTATATTTCAGCAGTGTGGGCAGTTGGTCTGCAGCCAACTGCGGGGTGGTTTTGTTCGGGACTATTCAGTAAGGAATGGTTCCGGTCTTGTGTTGCAGGGGATGAAGGGAGTAATCCTCGATACGGTGATCTAGACCACATACTGTGACGGGCGGTACCCCAGTAGCCCTGCCATTGATGGAAACCCATTTTCCCTACGAGACCCTACGGTTTTGTTTGTATTACCCACTTTTGTGGCTAGTAGCTGGAATTTAATCATGTAACAATTTCGGCTATTTCATATTTATTTGAAAACCCTAGACACTATTATAATATCACTGGATTTCCTATCAAATGTTTTGGTTAGCGTAAGGTAAAAACTTTTCCATTTTTATGTGTGGGAAGTCTTACGTGATACCTTTTCTTTTCAAAAAGGATTTTCTAAAGTTAAGCAATCTTAAACCGTTTACTCACACCAGACCCCTGTCTGACCCGAGTGTTTATTTTCTGTTTTATTAAACTCTTTGGTACTCATATTATATATGAGTAGTCAAGTGATTCAGGTTATCTCTTGACGAAATCTGGAGGAGCTATGGAGCAGGAGGCTTCAGCGTGTAGATATATGGTTAAAGTTTCCGCTGTGTGTTATTCTGTATGATTGTCTTGTATTGTATATTAGACAGAAGTGATATAACTGTCTAAATTGGGACGTTTAGTTGTATACTCTGATGTATATGATACTATGTATATGTTCTATATTATAATTAAATCGTTCCGCTGTGAGATTCTGATGTGTTGTTTCTTTTCTTCTCTTTCTTTTCTTCTTCTATCCCTTTCTTTCTTGATTAGTGATGCGATTTTCCGGGAGTGGAAAGTCGGGTCGTCACAAAGGTCCTCCATATAAGGCCTAAAATTGTTCCACCATAATACTCGCATGTTAGCTATTATTTTGTGTAAACTCCACTAATGGTATGTGATCCTCCCGGTGCCTCCAAAATCCAATATGCGTATGCGAAGTAAGTCCTCGTTCACTCTCTCCATCTATCCTTCTATCCACAAGTGATAAGTGGTACTAAAAACCAATGCCTAAAGCTCCCTATAGACTCCTACAAAATTCACCGGTGAAAAGTGGATCTTGATTGCTAATGATTGAAGAATGAACTTCATGCAACCTAACTACCTCCCTCACGTACATTGTCGCCAAAGATACGATAGTTCTTGCACTCCTAACCGGAATGAAATGAGTGCATTTGGTCAGTTGGCCGACTAAAACCCAAGTAGTCTCGTACCCCCTCCTACTCCTTGGTAGTACATCGATAATGTTCATAGAAATACTCTCCCACTTCCACTTAGGAATGTCCAACGACTGCAACAACCATGATGGCTTCTTCTGCTCCGCCTTTATCCTTTAGCAAATCATACATCGAGCTACATACTCCACTAAGATGAATGGTTATCCTAAAGCGATGAGACTCGACTAGTATACCATGTCAATCAAATCAATAATGAGAGGAACACATAATCTACCATCTCTTTATAACATCTCATTGAGTCAATGGCATAACGTCTTGAGTGACTCAACTACTCTCCTTTACTAAGTCTCTCAAAAATATCCCTAAGCTCCTCATCTTGCTTCTGACTTGCCCTAATATTGTCCATAAGTGTTGGTTGTACATCCAAAGTTGCTACCAGTCCTAGAGTGATGTCCAATCATGGTCAAAACTGAATGTAGAAATGAACTCCAAATGCTACCACCCTAAGAACAAAGGACATAACACCACATGTTTCCTACTCAAGGCATCGGCTACAATATTTCCCTTTCTCGGAGTATATGAGACATCGAAGTCATATGATGCTATAAATTCTATCCACATATGCTGCCTTACATTTGAATCCTTCTAGGGGAATTAATATTTCAGAGACTTATGATCCATATACAACTCAAACTGCTCTCCTAACAGATAGTTTCTCGATGAAATGAGTGCAAAAATAATGGCCGCCAACTCAAGATTATGGGTAGGATAGTTTCTCTCATGGACCTTCAACTGCCGACTAGCATAGCTCACCACTCTCCCTTGCTACATCAAAACCGTGTCCAAACCGTACCATAAGCGTTGGTATATACTGTGAATGCTTTCATGCCATCGGGTAATACTAGAACAGGTGCACTAGTCAATACTCCTTCAGCTTAATAAAAGTATGCTCGCACTTCACGTCCCACGAGAAAACCAAATTCTTCTTGGTAAGAAGGGTCAAAGGGGCAGAGATCCTCTCAAAGTCCTTAATGAACTTCCTATAGTAGCCCGCCAAATCAAGGAAACTTCTCACTTTCATGGCATTCTTCAACACATGCCAATCATGTGCTACAGTGACTTTATTAAGATCGACTGCCAGACCATTTTTCGAGACTACGTGCCCCAAAAAGTGTACCGCCTCGCAACAAAAGTGATACTTAGAAAACGTCGCACATAGCTTATGCTCATGGGGTATATTAAGCACTTCTTCTAAATGGAACTTGTGATCTTCCTCGCTTTTCGAATATATTAATATGTCTTCCAAAAATACCACCACGAACATATTAAACAACCTTTTAAAAACTCGGCTCATGAAATCAACAAAATAGGCAGGTGCATTGGTTAATTTGACATGACTAACAACTAATAAAGTCCGTTAGATATACGAAATGCATTCTTCTAAATATTGTCCTCAGCTACATGCGACTGATTGAATCCGATAGCCAAGTCAAGTTGTGAGAACATCTTTGCTCTAACTAACTATCAAAGAGATTGTCTATGCGGGGCAACGGGTAATGATTCTTCTTTATCATCTTATTTAGCTCTTGATAATCGATGCATCGTCTCAAAGAACCTTCTGCCTTGGTGGAAAAGACAACTGGTGCTCTCCACATTGAAATACTACTCCTAATGAAGTCCTTCTCCAACAGCTCATTCCTGTGCATATTCAACTTGTGTCTCTCCTTTAGAGCCATATGCCTGAAGGGTAAGGCAACAGGTCTAGTGCAACATTCCCCTCCTTGGGGGTCCAAAACTAACGGCTATGGATGCTATAGTCTTCCATAGTTATTAATCCTCGGCGACCAAATACTGCGGTGTTAGATTCGTTGAAAAAATGAAACTTCAAATAAGATCACATTCCATTTCAAATCATTTCCAATCCATTACATAATCCCATAATCCTAAACCACGTTCAGATAAATATATTTATTACAAAATACGCCAAGGGCAACATATGAAGATGCCCCTTGGGAGATCAGAGTATACACAAGCAATGTAACAGCTTTTCCATTACAAACAACATAGTGGAATCAAAACAAAAGTAAAGTCTAAATATCTATTATGCCTCATGCACGTCACAAGAAGCTTTATTTGTCTAATGAGGTACCCGAAAACCCCAACTCTCAAACTACTCAAAAATCAATTGAGTACTTGAGAGTTTAAGGGGAAAACATAAACGTTCACCAACATCTCCCCTTGCTGCAATTGAATTAACTTTTTCAAATACACTCCCTCTTCATCCCTACACAAAAACTCCATCTCAAAACATCTCCTAAACTCCCTCAAGTAATCTCTCTCCCATCAATCTCAAAAACAACCACATCCCACCAATTCAAAGCCTCCCTTGTAAATGCTAAGTGGCAAGCTATCTCCTAACATCATCTCTAAGACCCATCAATCCAACAATCCTCTTACAGGTACAAATCCATGTCCTCGAATCTACATACGACTCAGTTCCCATATACGACTTCCCTCGTAGGCTCGCAAAGTCCTTAGTAGCTCAACAAAATCGATAGCGGGTGAGCGGGAAGGAACTTTACTTATCACTCGCACTATGGTTTCTCTATTAGGGTTAAGCTCGGCATGACAGCTTACTTGTAGATACCCACGGAACCAAATCGGGTCGTTCACACCCAGAATCTCAACTACATTGCCTAAGCCGCAACCAGAGGAATCGTTCTTCCTTTCCATTTGTGATTTTAGAAATTTATTAGCATTTTTTCCATAGATAGTATTGGCAAGAATAAAAGGAAGGAGTTATTCACATTACACTTATATAATACTTTTGAAAAGCCTTTACTTATACATACACACACAGATATAGAAATATATAAACATACACACGCTTTAGAAACCCATTTTTTAAAACCATTTTAGAAAACTTTTTATAAAAAATTTGAAAAGCTTTTTTTTTCAAATATGTTCTCCCAATATGCCCCTAATATCTAAGAAATTTCAAACCTATGCTCTGATACCAACTGTGGAAACCTGTACCTTCCGACACACCGATCCAAAGCCTAGGATGACTTTCAGACCCACGTCGGTGTCGAAAAATACGGGTTATTGGGGTTTTAAAACATTTCAGATACTAAAGATAAAAGGATAAATCTAATAGATACTAGATCTCACGGTGGAAGGCGTAAAAATGTAAGAAATGAAAATAGTCATCTTAGAAAATATCCAAAAAAAACATTCTCATAATAGAACTTAGTCAAATCCATAGTGTACAGAAATACATTAAATAGTTGACAAAATACTAAGTACGATAAATAGTACATGGGAGTAATAGAATAAAAAGCAAATCTGATGTCAAGCTTGCCTCTTTAAGTACTACCGCTAGGCCAATCACTGCTTATTTGTCCTCCTATGGTGGGGAAAAAGAAAGGAAAACGGGTGAGTAGGACAAAAGTCTGGTGAATGAGTACATCATCAATATACGGTGATCAAATACAATTGACTTCAGTTACTACATGTGACCTAAAATGTCCTACAAGTGTCCTAAGTTACTTTTTTTCTCTACTGAAGGGGTTTATCTCAGTACACAGTTACACTAACGACATATGTAGGCTTTGCTAAGGGTCGAACAATGAGTCGAACCTCAAGACAACTAATGATCGGCTAAGCTACTAAAACTATTCCACATAGGTTTCCTTACAATTTCCATCATGGGACTACGTTATGCACAACCACAACTACACGAAGCTATTCTAACATAGGTTTCTCTACAAGTTTCTCATAGGACTATATTTCACACAACTACGACTATACGTATCCCAATTATGCATTTAGAGGAAGCTTGCAATGTCAACCCATCTGGGTGAAAAAATCTCCAACTTCAGATGTCTAATTCCTGACCTTGGCATTGTAATATCGTGCTACCAGGTTTCGATGTGCAGCTGCCCGTAAGTCATCTTTTGTGAGGTTACCAATCTGCCACTCTTAGGAGAGGTCGAGTTCAAGATTTATCTTGTGGCGAATGCTAGATGTAACACCCCTAACTTTTGATAACATTATTCAGGAGATTTAACTTACAACGGTCACAAAAGCATATAGATCTACCTTCGAAACATTAGGCTTTTGCCTTTCGACCATTTTAAAGCCTTTTTTATAAAACCTTTCGAATGTATTAAAGTACCAACGGTTAAATTTAGAAGCGTAGCTTCCAAACCAATTGAAAATGCCCCTTTCAAAAATATTGAAAGACCCTCTTTCGAAACCATTAGAAGTATCCCTTCCTAAGCCATTGGGTTTATATTGTAAAATATCATTTGGGTCAAGTGAATAAAAGTGAAGATCTCTTCTGATACTATTCTTTACTTCATAAAAGTATTGGAGAAAACATGATGGTGTCGGCATTATCATTTCGAAAGCATAAAACATCTGGGTAGAATATTGGAAGGTTGGCTTCAAAACCCCTTTCGAACCATTGTCTTCGAATCCCTAACCCTTTTGAAAGCTATAGGAAGTGGCTTATATTTATAAAAACAAAAGGTACCTATCGACAGCATTGATATCTTCAATCCCAACGAAAGGCTTAAAATTACAGAAGGATTTCAACTTGGTCGAAATTACCCCTTTCGAAATCTTCAATTTTAGGGACTAAGTAACTCATTCGAAAGCTACTTCTTTAAAAAGGCGGCTGCTCTCCTTCGAAAGCTTGTCTTAAAACACCCTTTCACAAGCATTGGTTTCGAGGCCTTCGAAACCTGTTTATAAATAGGCAAGTGCTTTTCTTTTGAAAACAAACCAAACGCCTCGACCCCTTTGGAAGCTATTTTTCGACATCCTACCTTCCACCTTTCTCCAATCCACTACAAACCCACAAAGTGGTACCATATGTACTGGTTTCAGCTTCATTGGTTTCAACCAAATTGGTTTCGACCTGATTGATAGCAGAAGGTCTGAGTCGAAAGGGTCCTTCCGAAAGTGGTGGAACCTATTTTTCTGAGCAAAACGGTTGATTTTACCAATTAAAGTAATCTTTTTGTAACTAACTTGCCCACTTGTAAACGCTTGATTGGTTACCTCAAACTTTCATATTATTTTACAAATAATAGCTGCATTTTCTTAAATCTAAAACCTGATTAACATTAACAAATAAGTCCTTCCCATTTAACAAAGCAATTAAACCGTTTAGGTCCTCCTTTCAAAATAATTTAGTTTTCATACTAAATCACTTAGTAAAAATCCCTAAAAATCATTTTAAATGTGTTACCTAACATATATAAATTTCAGACCCATATTCCTCAAATAACAACCGAAAATAAATTTTAAACCAAATAATAAAATTTTCCCTTCAAAAATTTGTAATTAATTTTCCACGGTTTGGAAAATTTTAAAAATTGAACCCTAACTCTAAAATCATGCTTCTCATAACATATAATTTTTCCATGGCATTATAAAATCATATCATATGAATTTACCGTTAAAACCGGTTTTATCAAATGCAAACAACCTTGTCTGAATCTATTATTCATTTAAATCAAGCATATCATCCAAAAATCATCATATTAGATTTAATCTTAAACCCGAAATTCAGTGATCATACACTAAAACCAAAATAGAGATGTACTGATTTTTATTCACCTTAGATTGGATAAGGAAATTAGGGATTGATTCTTCTAGCTTGATCCTAAGCTTTAAACTTGAATTTTTCTTCTCTTCCTACTCCTTAATGGCTGGCTTTCCTTTTTCTTTCTTACATTTATTTTTTCTTATGATAAAATGAACGTGAATGTTATAGGGATAATAGTATAAGGGTAGGAAATATGGGCAGCAATGACCGTAATGCCCTTATGTTAATTTAATTATTATTCAACCATTGATAAGCCAATTAGAGCTAATCAACCACGACCTCTAGGTTTATTATCAAATCTCAATCTCCTTATCACTCTATATTATTCTATTTAAATTGCCTAATTAAATCTTTTGAGTAATGTTATTAAAAATTAGGGGTGTTACAGGCTCCCCTCCTTAAATAATTTCGTCCTCGAAATTCAGTAAGGACTAAATACTAAACGTAGCAATCATCTATAACGACCAACCATACTAGTCTACTTGACTAACTAATATCTATATAAAACTATTATAGACATATCCTCAAGGCATATTAGGATAAGTATCTCAAATCTTGTCCTCTGTCTCCCAAGTACAATCCATCTTATTGTCGCTCCGTTGAACTTTCACCAACTCGACTGTCTGGTTCCTCAATCTTTTCTCATTTCTTGCTAAACTCGAACTAGTTGTCTAACAAAAGTCAAATTAGGCTCTACTGCTAGTTCTTCCAACCCTGTCAGAGTAATAGTGGCCTCTGGATCATGGACACACTTGTGATGATGAGACACATGAAATACATTATGGACACCTACCATATTACTCGGCAAATCTACTCTATATGCGAGCTTTTCAAATTCTCTCTATAATTTGGAATGGACCAACATATCTTGGTGCCAGTTTTCCTGACTTCCCAGACTGTACCACACCCTTCATTGGAGATACCTTTGTGAAAACCTTGTCTTTAACTGAGAACTCTAGATCTTTACGCCTTTTATTTGCGCAATTCTTCTGCTTGGACTGGGCTTCCTTTATCTATTTTAGGATTAGCTAATCTTCTCTGACGCCTCCCTAACTAAATCTGGACCTAAGACCAATTTGTCTCTAGTCTCCAACCGACATACTGGTGATTTGCATTGTCTTTCATACAAAGCTTCAAAAGAGGCCATTCCTATACTGGTCCAATAACTATTATTATAGGAAAACTCAATCAAATGTAGGTGATCCTTCCAAGATCCACCAAATTCCAGTACACAAGCTCTTAATAAATCCTCAAGTTCCTTATTAACTCTCTTTATCTACCCATCAGTCTGCGGGTGATATGTTGTACTCATCTTGAGATTGGTACCTAATACCTCTTGCAGACTCTTCCAAAATTCGCTAATGAATGATACATCTCCATCACTAACTATGCTACTAGGAATCCCATGAAGTCTAACTATGTTCTTCATGAACAACTTCGTCGAAACAGGTGTTGTCCTGGTTGACTTTACCGGAATGAAATAGACATTCTTGGTCAATCTGTCTACTATGACCCATATATTTTCATTTCCTCTGTTTGACCTTCGTAATCCGTCAATAAAATTCATGGATATCGAATCCCATTTCCAAACTAGAATCTCTAAAGCTTGAAGTAGTCTACTTAGCTTCTGATGTTCGGCCGTCACTTATTGTTGGTTTACAAACTACCTAACCCATAAGCTAATTTTAGGTTTCTTCAAGATCATCTATCCTCGGCAGAGGGTAGCTATCCTTGATCGTCCTTTCATTTAACTTACGATAGTCGATGCACATTCTAAACGACTCGTCGGGTTTCTTAACGAACATCGCGGCTGCTCCCCAAGGTGAACTGCTTAGCCTAATAAAATTTCTTCCTTCAATTTCCACTAGATGCACATTTAACTGTTTCATCTCTGTCGTTGTCATCCTATTAGGTGGTCTACTCACAGGATCATCTCTCGGTGCAAGATCTATTCGAAACTCAACAGCTCGTTTCGATGCTAGTCTTGTGACTGGCTCAAAGACATATGCAAACTCTTTTGCTACTCGAACCTGACTTAGATCTTCTCCCACTTCCATTACACTCAACAAAGCACAAACACTCTTTCTAGAATCCTCCATTGAGAAGATGATTCAGTTATAACTATCAAAGTGTCTCAATGATATTTCCCTATCCTGGAAAAATATCCTCGCCTCATACTTACCCAACCAATCCATACCCAAAATAATCATGAAATCTACGAAATCAAAAACATATAGACTGCATGCAAACTTATAACATAACAAATCAAGTTCTAATTAGTCACGTCTCATCCCTAGAGTTGCATAACCTCCTATTGGATTCGTAACCTTTAAGGAAGCAATAAAGTATGCAGGTTTTATGCATAACCTATCAATCAAATACTGTGATATAAATGAATGTGATGCACCGGTATCAAATAATACCCTACTTGGGGTACTCTGAATCAAAAACGTACCTTCCATCACAGTTTTACCTTTATCTGTTGTAGTAGGCTTAGAATAATATGGTAGTCCTATAGCAAAAACCTTCCTTCAGTCCGCCCAAATTGGCTCTAGACATTGGTTCTTATAATGCACAACCTGGTCGCGGTTAAAGCATTTCTCGTTCTTCTTTTCTACAGGCTTCATTCATTTTCCTGTTCAGCGCTCGTCAGCATAATGACCCTTCTTGTCACACATGAAGTACACTAGGTCAGCCTTTGCCTTCTTGGCAGCATTCCCTGTCTGGACTCCTTTCTTCTTAAAGAATTTCCTCTTCTTTCCTTGAGGACCCTGGGATTCTATGGCTTCTCTCTAGCAGAGACAACAAGCATCTCTTCATGGCGAATGGCCATCTCCACCACCACATTACAAGATTCCCGGATATGGATCATGGTCTTCTAGCAGGCTCAGGGTTCAGTACTCGAATGAACCTCTCATTCCTTTTGATATCAGTGTCTATAGTGGCATATCCATATTGAGACAGCTCATCAAATTTAGCGGCGTACTTGGTTACCGACATATTTCCCTGGACTAGATCCATAAATTTCCTTATCAATGCTGACTTTGCCACTTCAGATAAAAACTTTTGCACAAACCTTATTCTAAAATCAGCCCATGTCAGCTCTTCCTTCGGAACTCCGGTAGTCACACTATTCCACCAGTGAAGCACTGCCCATTGCAACTGCCTAGAGGTCATCCTCCTCTTTTGCTCGTCATCTAAGCCAAGATCGGTAAAGATCCTCTCACGGTGTAATAGTCAATTCTCAACCTCAATAGCATCCTACATTCCAACAAATGGCTTTCCACCCAGAATGGTGTAGTCTTCCTCAACTTAGCATAGTTATTCCCAATTGGAGCCAAAAGATTAGCTCCTCCAACATTACCAACAACCCTAGCTTACAAAAGATTGGCCAAAACCTGATACATCATCCCCGCCTCTGCTGGCGGATTTCTAGCACCAAAATTGACCGCAACATTTTGGTTAGCATTAGCCGATCGTCCTTGGTTCCTCTGGTATTAGATCGAGTATTTTCGTTGGTTGTGGTGCTTTCTTCACCCAGATTTTTTCTTCCATTTCTAGCTTCCATATCCTCTTTCTCGTAAATCAGAATTCGAGCCTTAGTAAGACACAGAAGATGGTCTAAGAGAGAGGGGAACACATACTTATATATATACATATCAAATACAAGTAAGTCACTATAGCGTTAACCCAAACCCTGATCATTTTTCTAATTCATTGGATTATGTTTCAAAAATATTTTGGATTTAACTTTTCTTTTTAGTTTTCATAAACCTATACTATGATACCAACTTGTAACATCCCTCCACTTGGAGGCCCAAAACTAATGATTACGGATGCCTGCAGTCATCCGTAATTATAAATCCTTGGTGTCCAAATACGATGGTGTTAGATTCTTTGATACACAGAAAAACATTATGGAAAAAAATTGAAACTTCAAGTAAGATCACAATCTATTTCAAATCATTTTCGATTCATTACATAATACCATAATCGTAAACCATGTTCAGAGAAACATATTTATTACAACATACGCCAAGAGCGACATATGAAGATGCCCTCTTGGATGATCAGAGTATATACATGCAATATAACAACTTTGTCGTTACAAACGACATGGTGGAATCAAAACAATAGTGAACTCTAAATATCTATTATGGCCCCTACGCGTCTCCGGAAGCTTTATTCGTCTAATGAGGTACACAAAAATCCCAACTCTCAAACTACTCAAAAATCGATTGAGTACTCAAGAGTTTAAGGGGAAAACATAAACTTCAAATCAGACGTAAAGCTCGATATGAATAATAATCTAACATCTCAAACCATTTAGATATCTAGTGAGACCATGCCACATATAGGAATGGGTTTTCCCTCACCAATATCTTAAAACCTTTATAAAAACATATACTGTGCTTCTGCATCCACAATGGTCAAAAACACAGTCATTTCAAAATGTTATGATATTATGCATACAAGTTAAAACAATCTGGATTCCCCGACCTCTGTTAAATTGACTCCCTATCATATTTATAGTTTCCAGGGTTACTATTAACCTATTAGTTTTCATGGGCTTACTAATAACCTTTATATAATATATAGACCCTCTGTCCTATTTCATAGTTTTCATGGGTGCACGAACCTATTAGCCCCTGCCAATTAACTTAATTAATTCATGGGTTCCCCTAAACCTATTGGTGACTTCAATAACTTATCTCTTATGCTAGTTTTCATGAGTTGACTAGGAACCTAATGATACCTCCAATAATTTCTTTCTTATCCTAGTTTTCATGGGTTGACTAGGAAATTTTTGACTGTTGTCAATAGCTTAACCCAGATATAGTTTTCATGGGTGCCCTACAAAATAATTGACTCATGCCAACCACTCTTTATAACATAGTTTTCATGAGATCACTATTAAACTATTGGTAACTCCAATAACTTCCCAATCATAGTTTTCATGGGTGCACTATGAACCTGTCTCCCGGACAACTTCCATATTTAGGCATTTTATATTCTGATCTCCTTAACCTCTTGGATGCAATTCTACTAATCCAAGAGTTTAATCAATTTATATTCACTATTGGGTTAACATAGATGGTTATTCTACCCATTTACCCCTAAATGCAGATATGGGTCCATTATAATGTAAATATATTTATATTTGAAGAAGCAACCATAATAACAAAACAATACCACTTTTGTGGGTTTAATGCCCTTGAAATACTTTTCATGTAAAACATGGTTAATCCCTTTAACCTATAATTTTATCAAGAAAAGCTTCTTCTTAAAATCATTTCAAAACTCCTTTAATTCAGTCATGGGTTTTTCCTTTAAAAACGAGTTTGGGTTAAAAGCCTTTCGAAACCTTCAAAATCTTACTTTCGACCTCATTAGATACCCTCCTTTTAAAGCATATAGATCTACCTTCAAAACATTAGGCTCCTGCCTTTCGGTTACTTTAAAACCATTTTTTTAAACCTTTCGAATGTATTAAAGTATCAACATTTAACTATAGAAACATAGCTTCGAAACCAATTGAAAGTGCCTCTTTCAAAAACATTGAAAGACCCTCTTTCGAAACCATTGGAATATCCCTTTCAAAGCCATTGGGTTTATATTTTACAATATCATTTGGGTCAAGTGAATAAAAGCAAAAGCATCTCTTTTGTACTATTCTTTATCTCATAAAAGTATTAGAGAAAACATGATGGTTTCGGCACCATCCTTTCGAAAACATCTGGGTAAATTATTGGAAGGTTGGCTTCGAAACCCCTTTCGAAACCATTGCCTTCGAAACCCTAACCCCTTTCGAAAGCCATAGGAAGCGGCTTATATTTATAAAAACAAAAGGTACCTTTCAACAGCATTAATATCTTCAATCCCATCAAATGGCTTAAAATTAAAGAAGGGTTTTGAGTTGGTCGAAACTACTCCTTCCAAAAGCTTCAATTTCAAAAAATAAGTTACTTCTTGGAAAGCTACTTCTTCAAAAAGGCGGCAACTCTCATTCGAAAGCTTGTCCTAAAATACCCTTTCGCAAGCATTGTTTTTAAGTCCTTCAAAATCTCTTTATAAATAGGCAAGCGTTTTTCTTTAGAAAACAAACCAAAGTCCTCGACCCCTTCGAAAGATATGTTTCGACACTCTGCCCTCCTCCTTTCTCCAATCCACCGCATACCAACTAAGTGATACCATGTGTACTAGTTTCAGCTTCATTGGTTTCGACCACATAGGTTTCGACCTGATTGATAGCGGAAGGTTTGAGTCGAAAGGGAGCTTCCGAATGTGGCGAAACCTACTTTTCTGAGTAAAAATGTTGTTTTTACAAATTAAAGTAATATTTTTGTATCTAACTTGCCCACTTGTAAACACTTAATTGGTTGCCTTAAACTTTCAAATTATGTTACAAATAATTGCAGCATTTTCTCAGATCTAAAACCTGATTAACATTAACAAATAATCTCTTCCCATTTAACAAAGCAATTAAACCATTTAGATCCTCCTTTGAAAATAATTTAATTTCCATACTAAATCACTTAGTTAAAATCCTCAAAAATCATAGAAATTCATTTTAAATGTGTTATCTAACATATATAAATTTTAGACCCAAATTCCTCATATAAAAACCGAAAATAAATTTTAAACCCAACAATACATGTTTTCCCTTCAAAATTTATAATTAATTCTCCACGGAATGGAAAATTCTAAAAATTGAAACCCAACTCAAAATCATATTTCTCATAACATATAATTTTTCCATGGCATTATAAAATCATATCATACGGATTTAACTTTAAAACCATGTTTATCAAATGCAAACAACATTATTTGACGCTATCATTCATTTAAATCAAGCATATCATCCAAAAATCATCATATTGGATTTAATCTTAAAGCCAAAAATCAATGATCATAAATAAAACCAAAATAGAGATGTATTGATTATTATTCACCTTAGATTGGATAAGGAAATTGGAGATTAATTTGAGAATAATTCTTCTAGCTTGATTCTAAGCTTTAAACTCGAATTTTTCTTCTCTTCCTACTAATTAAAGATCGGCTTTCCTTTTTCTTTCTTACCTGCATTTTTGCTTATGATAAAATGAATGTGAATGGTATATGGATAATAGTATAAAGGCAGGAAATATAGGGGCAATAACCTTAATGCCCTTTTGTTAATTTAATTATTATTCAACCATTGATAAGCCCATTAGAGTTAATTAAGCACGACCTCTAGGTTTATTACCAAATCTCAATCTCGTTATCACTCTACATTATTCTATTTAATTTATCTAATTAAATCTCCTGAATAATGTTATTAAAAATTAGGGCTGTTACATCTAGCATTCACCACAAGATAAATCTTGAACTCGACCTCTCTCAAGGGTGGCAGATTGGTAACTTCACAAAAGACATTTGGATAATCTCTAACTACATGCACTATATCTAACTATTCATGTGATCGGTCTAACGAGTATAGGTAGCTCAACATAATTGAACCTCTGGGATCGAATAAACCTCTAAACTGCATCCACTACAAGTACCCAACCAACAATCTTCATATCACAATAGGATCGCCACATACATCGCCATCCAATCCATGCCCAAAATCAAACCGAACCTAGAAAATCCTAAGATAAAAGAATCGCAATTGAACTCGACCTCCAAAATAAACAATTTCGAACCCCTATATATATCATAGATAAATAAGCCGATTCTCCAATAGGTTTGATATAACCATATGGCCCGTAATTATGCTAGTGTATAAGTGTAACTCGTCCACAGGTCTACTTGAGAAAAGAAAGTGTGACGCCCATATGTCAAATAAGGTATGAACAAGTAAATAAGGTAAAGTTAGCACACCTTCGATCATGATCTTCTTCCCCTTATCCATAACTGGAGGTGCACTCGAGCTAGGAATAATGTCTATTGTATAAGCTGAAACCACCTGGGCAATATTCTGAGGTGTTGGACACTCCCACCTCATGTGCCCGTGTTGATTGCAGTTGTAAGTTTAATCCTTGAACTGTCCACCTTGCATTATCTCGCAAATGCCCTTTCTTTCTGCACTTTCTACACTACATCTCTTGCTTCTTGATCTTTCCCTTGAGTCCCAATCCAACCTTGCATCAGTCCTGATGTGGTGCCTTCCCTCGTGTCTTCTCCGACTCACCCTTCACTTCCTCCTTGGAAATAGCATTCAGCAAAGCCATCTCCATCAATCCCTTAAGACTCACACCCATGGGAATATGACTAAGGGCCAAATCCGAAAGAGTTTGATTCAGTCCCTTAGCGAATTTTAGAGCCTTCTTGCAAGGGGTATTAATCGGTTTCATTCCAAAGATAGCCAACTCATTGAACTGATTAACATACTCTTTCACCGACATCTCTCCTTGCTGCAATTGAATAAACTTTTCCAACTACGCTCCCTTTTTATCCCTATACAAAAACTTCTTCTCAAAACGTCTCCTAAACTCCCTTAAGTAATCTCTCTCCAATCAATCTCAAAAACTACCACATCCCACCAATTCAAAGCCTCCCTTGTAAATGCTAAGTGGCAAGCTGTCTCCTAACATCATCTCTAAGACCCATCAATCCAAAAATCCTCTTACAAGTACGAATCCACGTCCTCGAATCTACATATGACTCAGTTCCCACATACGACTTCCCTCCTAGGCTCACAAATTCCTTGGTAGCTCAACAAAATCAATAGCGGGTGAGTGGGAAGGAACTTTATTTGTCGCTCGCTCTACAGTTTCTCTATTAGGGTTAAGCTCGGCATGACAGCTTACTTGTAAATACCTGTGGAACCAAATCGGGACGTTCACACCTGAAATCTCAACTGCATTGCCTAAGCTGCAACCAGAGGAATCGTTCATCCTTTCCGTCTATGATTTTAGAAATGCTGCAGCAGCTTTTCCATAGATAGTATGGCAAGAATAAAAGGAAGGAGTTATTTACATTACACTTATATAATACTTTTGAAAAGTTTTTACTTATACATACACACACAGATATATAAATATATAAACATACACACACTTTAGAAACCCATTTTTGAAAAACCATTTTAGAAAACTTTATATAAAAAAATTGAAATTTTTTTTTTCAAATATGTTCTCCCAGTATGCCCCTAATATCTAAGGAATTTCAAACCTAGGCTCTGATACCAACTGTGAAAATCCACACCTTCTGACACACCGATCCAAAGCCTAAGATGACTTTCGGACCCGCGTCGGTGCCGAAAAATACGGGTTGTTGGGGTTTTAAAGCATTTCATATACTAAAGATAAAGGGAAAAATCTAAGAGATACTAGATCTCACAGCGGTAGGCAGAAAAATATAAGAAATGAAAATAGTCATCTTAGAAAATATCCAAATCACATTCTCAAATAGAACGTAGTCAAATCCATAGTGTATAGAAATACATTAAATAGTTTGACAAAATACTAAGTATCATAAATAGTTCATGGATATTTATAGAATAAAAAGCAAATCCAATGTCAAGCTTGACTCTCCAAGTACTGCCGCTAGGCCAATCACCTGCTTACTTGTCCTCCTATGGTGGGGAAAAAGAAAGGAAAATGGGTAGGTGGGACAAAAGTTTGGTGAATGAGTATATCATAAATATATGGTGATCAAATACAATTGACTTTAATTACTCTATGTGACCTAAAATGTCCTACAAGTGTCCTTGAGTTACTTGTTTTCTTTACTGAAGGGGTTTATCTCAGTACATAGCTACACTAACAACTTATGTAGGCTTTGTTAAGGGTCAAACAACAAATCGAACCTCAAGACAACTAATGATCGACTAATAGCTACTAAAACTATTCCACATAGGTTTCCCTACAATTTCCATCATGGGACTACGTTTTGCACAACTACAACTACACGAAACTATTCTAACATAGGTTTCTCTACAAGTTTCTCATAGGACTATATTTCACATAACTAAGACTATACGTATCCCAGTTATGCATTGAGAGGAAGCCTGCAACGTCAACCAATCGGGGTGACAAATCTCCAACTTCAAAGGTCTAATTCTTGACCTTGGCGTTGTAATATCGGGTGACCAGGTTTCATGTGCAGCTGCCCTCAAGTCATCTTCATTTCGCTTATCATCGATCATATCAAGAGATTTCAACAGGAGTTGCTCAATCATCCGTGGATTGTAGTGAGTTATCCGATGAGAAGGCACTTTCATTTCAACTGGAATCATAGCCTTTAACCCATAGGCTAAGACGAATAGAGAGTGGCCAGTCTTTGACTTGTGAGTAATTCATCAAGCCCAAAGTGCCAATGAATGTTCATCGACCCATTTTCCCTTGGCCTTTTCCAACCGCTTTTTGAGAATGGACTTGATAATCTTGTTCACGGCTTGAAGTTGTCCATTTTTATGGGGTGTGACACTACAGCATGTTAACGACAAAAATCCTTAAACTTGATGCTGTCAAATTAGGTTTCGTTATTGATAACAATTGCTTATGGAACTAAAAAAAGACAAATGGTATTTTGGACCACAAAGCCGATTACTTTCTTTGTGGTAAATGTGGCTAATGGCTTTGCCTCAGCATATTTGGTGAAGTAATCAACAGTGATAATGATGTACTTTGTACCACTTTAGATATCAGCAATACACCTATAATATCAACACCCCGGACTACAAACGACTAGGGACTGACCATTTGAGTAATCTCCATCGATGGAGCTCTTGGAATCTTAGCAAACCTTTGGTACTTGTCACACTTTCTAGTGTAATCAGTAGAGTTTTGATTGACAGTCGACCGGAAGTGCCCATAATGGAGAATCTTCTTCGCCAAGGTTTGCCCCCAATGTGGTTGCCACAGACCCCTTCGTAGACTTCCTTCAGGACTTGTTTGGCCTTGTTATTGGCAACACATCGTACCAGAGAGACTGGGAATCCTTTCCTGTAAAGTGCTCCTTATTAAAAGACATATTTCAAAGTTTGGCGAAGGAGCTTCCGTCGTTTGCTCTTCCTATCCGGAAGGATTCCCCTCTGCAAATAATTCTTTATAGGAGTCATCCATGACTCCTTCTCATGCTCAGCCTCCAAGATCCAATCGACATCCACAAGGTCGATGCTCGAAGTCGACAATACTTCCATTGGAATTAGGCCCATGAGCTGCACATTTCTAGAGATAGCCAACTTAGCCAATTGCCCGACCTTCACATTTTCCTCTCTGTGAATATGCATTATCGTATAATATTCAATATCACTAAGCAGCTCAAAGGCCCGTTTTAGATAAGGAGCTAGCTTTACTCCTTTGCCTGAAACTCTTTCCTGACTTGACATACCACCAATTGGGAATCACAAAAGATGTGTAAAGTTTTAGCTCCCAGTTTCTTGGCAATTTTAAGTCCCATAATCAATGCTTCATACTCCGCTTCATTGTTTGTCGTAGGAAAATTGAGTTTCAAGGTATAACAAATCGAACGTCCCTTGAGAGTGACAAGTACAACTCTAGCATCGGAACATCGTTCTTTTGATGCACCATCCATGTACATCTCCCACCTAGCATTTTGCTTACCACTGCTCTCCGGAGTATCATCGCACAGTGTATTTAGTTTTTAAGTCCACCAAAGCTTGGCCTTAAATATCTCTTTGAGAGGTTATATCATATTGGCTTAATTCGATGTTCCATTTCAATAGCCTTCCAAAAGTCTCAGGTCGTTGCAAGATTTATCGCATAGGCTGGTCAGTAAGAATTTTGATTGGATGAGCCTAAAAGCAGTGGTGGAGCTTCCTTGAAGAAATCAAAAGGAAGTATGCAAGCTTTTTCAATATTAGATAGTTTTTTCTGCCTATGTCAATCACTTACTAATGTGGTAGACCGGTCGTTGGATGCGGGATTCCTCACATACGAGTGTGGTTCTTAAGGCATGTACAGACACTGCTAAATATATAAACAAGTCCTTGTTACCCACCGGCTTTGAAAGAATGAGGGTCTCTACAAGTGATCCACCAGAGCCTAAAATGCATCTTTACACTTCTGTATCTAAGTGAAATTCCTTTTTCCCTTCTTAGTCACGTCAAAGAAAGGGATGCCTTTTTCTGTTACTCTGGAGATGAATCGACTCAGGGCGTCGACCTTCCCATTCAAACTCTGGACCTTGATTGTCTTTGGGCTTCGTTATTTCTCAATGCCTCCATATTTTCCAGATTGGCTTCAATCCCATGGGATTTCACAATGAACCCCAGGAATTCCCGAACGTAATGCCAAAAAAGCAGTTCAAAGGGTTGAGCTTCATCCCGTATTTTTGAAGAATACTGAACAACTCAGTAAAATCATCAACGTGGTTTCTCGATCGTCGTGACTTCACGAGCATGTCTTCCACATAGACTTCCATCGAATGCCCAATCGGGTCCCTGAACATCCTATTAACTAACCTTTGGTAAGTCGCCCTGGCGTTCTTTAATCCAAAGGGCATGACCAGATAACGGTAAAATCCTAGGTCGGTGATAAAACTGGTGTTTTTTTGGTTTGTGATGTGCATTGGAATCTGATTGTATCCAGAGTAAGCATCCATGAACGAAAGCAGTTCGTGTCCGGTTGTTGAGTCCATCAACTAATCAATCCTCAGGAGCGAGAAGCTGTCCTTACGGAACACCATATTTAAGTCAAAATAGTCGATGCATGTCCTCCACTTCCCATTAGATTTCTTTATGTAGAAAGGATTGGATACCCACTCCAAGAACAAGGCATCGAGGATTAATCCATTGTCTTTCAGCTTATCCATATCTTCTTTGAGTGAGCGGATCTCTCTGAACCCAGGCTAGGGTGCTTCTGTTTCACAGTGACGCATTTGGGGTTTATGTTCAATGCATGGCTCACTATCTCCGATGAGATCCCACACATGTAAAAGTGTGCAAAGCGAACACATCTAAGTCTGCCCAAAGAAAACCAACCAACTCCTTCATCATTCTCACGTCGAGCTGTGATCCGACCTTCAGGACCCGCATCGGGTCGTCCTGAAAAACTGGAACATTGATCGTTGACTCGGCAGGAGCTGCTTTTCCACCTTCCTGCTCTTTCTGCAAATCCATATCCTTATGGAACCGACTATGATGTCCGAGCAAAAGCTCAGGCATTGGTTGCTATGCATCCAAAGTCTTGATGCAACGAGTCCCCTCTATATCTTTTCCTTTCTCTCTTCACATTGCCTCCTTTACCTTGGCGACATAACACTTGCTACCAAGCCCCTGATCTCTTGTATAATTCCCATACCATTCTTTATAGGAAACTTCATTGTCAAGAACCAAGGAGAAATAGCCGCTCTGAATTCAGCTAGGGCCGATCGACCAAAAATGCAATGTAAGTGGAGTAAATATCCAACACAACAACAGGCACAACCCGCACTCGCTTGCGTTCGCCCTCATCAAGTACCATCGGTAGTTCCACATATCAATTTCTCTATAATCATCCCGTTAAATCCCTATATCCGAGATTTACACGGTTTCAAGTACTTTCCTTCCAAAAGCATCTGGTCGTAAGAGTTTTTAAATAGAATGTCGATTGAACTTCCACAGTCAACCAGTACCTTCGTACAATAGCAGGGCCAATCGTGGCTGTTATAACCGATGGGTCAATCGTCGGGGATTCAACCCCATCAACATCTTTGTTCCAAATAATAATATTGTCAGTCATGGTTCTGAACTTTTTTTCAGAGCTCCATCTTGTGCGGTGAAGCAACTTTCATTCTCTATGTGTTTTACTGCACCAACATACCTATCCATCTTATTCAAACTCTTATCGACTGGATGTGGTCCGCTGATGATTGTATTTATCACCAAACATTTTTCAGGCTGCCTAGGCTCTTCACCACTAGGACCAACTTGCCCTTGTTGGGATGTCAACCCAGGGGATTTAGAGTTTCCTTGCACGCCATCCTACGGGCATTTCACAAATTTTTACAATTTCTTCTTTCAAATCAGTTCCTCAATCATATCGCGCAAGTGCCTGCATGCATTGGTATTATGACTATGGGTCTCGTGAAACCTGCTGAACTTGCCGGACCTTTTCTCTTTCTCGGTGAACTCCCTCGGATCCAGCTTCTTATACTGCTCGGTACCTTGAATTGCTGGATAGATATTCTTGATTGAGTTATTCAAGTCGGTACAATTATCATACTTAGGAATTCTAGGACGATCCCTATTATCAGGCTTTCGATTTATGGCCCTGTTGCCATTTTATTTCTGACCACCGCTCTTGTTGCCAACATTCACATCTACATTTTCGAAACTCCCTCCGGACTTTTTTACAGCAATGTTGCTCTGTATCACTTTAGCTGAACTCCCAGCCTCACCTTTTTGGGGACTATTGTGTGCCTCCTTCAAACACAGAAATAGCCTTCCTATAGAAAATAACCATTGTTGACAGGGGGTTTCATTTCCAACCATCTTCAGAAGTAGGTTTCGAGACGAATCCTCCTGATCAATGCCATTAATACTATTTCCTTGTTGGGATTTGTTACCTCTGTCATGGTTGTATGGAACCGGTTTAAGAAATCCTTCAATGACTCTTCCGCGCTATGGAAGAGGTTTGATAATGACATCACATCTTTCGGACGTAAAGTGTGTAAATGAAATTGCTTAGAAATATTCACGACGACTCAGCGAACGATGATATGAATCTCGACGGGAGCTGAGTGAACCACTTCGTCGCTACTCCCTCTAGGAAAATAGAAAATCAATGGCATCTCACGGCATCAGATGCTCTAGCAGAGTCCATATGCCATTCATCTTTCATTAAGTGTTGCCTTGGATCTGTCTTTCTACCGTACAACGACGTTGTTGGTTTTACAAACCTCCATGTATACGTCACACGTGGAATGTTCTTAATAAATGAAATCTGACTAAGAGAAATACTCCATTAATCGTTGTCTCTAAACCGATTTTCATTTACAAGTATCCTGACCATCTTGGCCAAATAATCTAGTTTGGATGAACGACGGTGGTCGAGATTTGTTTCGAGTGCTCGGCTCGACGAACGCTTTTGACAATACTCTCGACATCTGGGTTCACCAGAATCCAGGAGATCCCTTCGTCCAACAATCCACCTTGTTTGATTTCCTTTCGTTGTAACATTAGCAGTCGCTCGATATTCCAAATTCTGATCATTAACAACATATCGAGAGGTCACATCCACGTTGCTATCCGGAGGGCGAGGTTCGGCTCCAACATAAGTTGGATTACCGATTTGTCCTCTTAGATCGATACCGATCCACTAACTCGAGCTGTAAGTTTGTCTTGCTCCTTAATATTAAGTTCCAACCGTGTATTTTGTTTTCTTCTATTTCCTATCCCTCCGTCTTTGCTCAGATGATGAGAAACTTTCATATTTCGAACTTGAATGGTCTATTTCCCTCATATTCCTCCTACGGCTATTTTGAGTTAGTTCAATCAACAGCCTGAAGCTCTATTGCATCTGCTAGCTCATCTCATTTTGAGTCTCCTAGAATCTATTTTCCATCCGCTTCATCATACGATTCATCTCTATCCTGGTCACGACTTCAATTGGATTCTGGATCTTTGACTGGATTTGCTGGGCAACTTCATCCATATGTTGAGTACCTTTATTCTCAGCAGCAGTTATGGAATTTTTAGCATGTTTCTTCCTAAGGGCCATAGCGAATAACTTCTAGTAGATTGTTGAAAATCCGAATAGTAGAACGGTAAGGTTGAAAGATTGGATCCGTCTCTCGGATCTATGAAATCCAATAGTAAATGATGGATTCAAGTAGCTTGAGAATATCGTTCTCAGTGAAAGCACTAAAATGTTTAAAACAAAAATGGCACAAACACTCAAAAGATTGTGTAGAGAATAAAAAGTAAAAAAAAAAGGAAAATGGGCAAGAAAAGAACACATAGTGTTTATAGTGGTTTGGTTAATCTTGGCCTGCTTGAACTTAGTGGTTTTATTGCTTAGATCACTGGATTATAAGCAGTTGTTCTTATAGATCGGTATAAATCCATGGGTGATTATAAGAAATTAGAGTAAGACAAAGCAAGAGCTAAAAGACCCATAAAATGAGTTATGCCCTCTTATTTATAGAGGTAGGAAGCCTAGAATCTCTCCCTCATGATCTCCATCACATTTTCCCCACCATCATGAATATGCACAGTTCCATAAACGTCGCACTCACACTCAAAACTGTACATATATAATATTGTATAGATTTAAAGCTTGAAGCTACATGCTGAAAGATAACTATTTCATACAACTTATATTTCTAAAGCTGTGCATATGAGGTGCTTCATATTATTGAAGCTTTACATTTGAAATCTCGGATTTTAGACTTTTGAAACCACTTTATATTCAAAGCTTGGTATATGTAAACTATTACATGTGAAATCATATACACTTAAAGTTTTACCCACTCAAAACCTTTTTATAAAATTACCCATAAATATGAAGCATGTTATTTTTCAAGAACCGGTATTCAACTGCAAACTCGGTTTTATACATAGATCTGTACCTTTCTTGAAACTTATATACATATAGACACACACACTCTCTTTCGAAAGCTCATATATATGAAACTTTTCACACTTAAAAAGGCATTTACTTTCAATAATAATTTTTATAGAGTACAAATATTTGAAATCTTATAATGTTGATATAGTTAAAACTAAGATATGAACCATGGAGCAATAATATTTAAAACCTGATACATAAAGCTTACTTATATTCAAAACCAGGTATCATCCAAAGCTTCATATTCCCGAAATTAATATACAAACCTTATATTCAAGACTATACGTATGTGAGTCTTGCACACACCAAAAATCCTAAATGCTTGAAGTTCATACGTACTCAAAGTTGTTACTAATCAAAGCTCATATTTTTACATTCGAAATCAATAAATACTACGAAACTGATTTATATTTTAAAGCTGATATGCATTTACAGTTGAAAATCATACACTTACATATAGGAAAATTTATTTTTAAAATTATTATGTTTGAAACTAGCATTTTCAAAACTCATACATGAAACAGTGCATATTTGGAACTGTAATTTCTAAAACCTAAATATACGAAACTATTCATACAGATAATTCTATCTATATATTTGATCTAAATATACTTAAGGCATTAAACCATACACACACGTGTGTGTATGTTTATGTGTGTGTATAACTGATATATTAAAAGAATCTGATACCTTTATGTATTTGAAATTTATGGCCTTTGAAACCCGGCACATGTATTTAAAGCTATATGCCTTCGAAACTCATATACATATCTAACACGCACAGATATATATTATTGGCGTCAAAATTGACTACCAACACTCAATTGCAAGTGAAAGCACCAATATTCACTCACATATCACAGATAGAGTATATGTAAAGAATATAACATGAAGAATAACCAAAACTAAAATGAGAGCAGAAAAAGGGACAAGATTTATAGTGGTTCGGCTAACTCCGACCTACGTCCACTCTAGAAAAATCCTTTTTATTATCAGAAATTTGATTACAGTTACAACGCAGAATTCTCGAAATAAAAGTAGCAATAGCTTTTAGTAGAAGATGAAGAGAAGCAAAAATCAAGAAGCTACCATTTCTGAAGCCGCATCTGCTGTAATTATAGACGAAACTCCGGCTACAGGACCTCCTCACCTACATGGCATACCATAGCGACCGTCGAGCCCAACTAGTCCATCTATGCTGACCTAAAGTAGATAACATGCTGACCCGAAGCAAAACATAAGCTGACCCGAGGAAACCACACGCCAACCCGAAGCAGTCCACATGCCGATCCGAGGTTGATTTATGTCGACCTAACTTCGAATCTCGCTTGTCGACCCGAAGCCAAAGCAATGCCGACCCGGAGTGAACCAAATGTCGACCCTTCAAAGTGATATAACCTCCCTCCTACGTCGACCCGAAGCCATGCCTGTGCCGACCCGAAGCAGATGCCGTCCCGACATGAAGCAGCTTCCATCCTTGCCAAAATCCATATTCTGGTGCTGAATCCTGGCTTCATATTCATATTGTTATCCGTAACTGATCATCCATTCGTCCATCTGAACTAAATCCATAATATTCCAGCCTTGATAAGCGTGAAGTCTGTTATGTTAAATCCGTCTGTATACGACCTTGCAAAAAGACGGGTTAACATTTGCCTCCAAAACATGTCTTGCTATTGGAAGGTGTGCTTTGAATCGCCATGAGTCCAAAATCGAAAGTCCATAATCAATTAATCGCCATATCATCCAACCTAAAGTCCAATCCATCGTCGATCCAATTCCTTGATCTCTCCGGATCGTTAGTAAAATTCATGACTGTTTTGAGTCAATATCCAATTCCGAATTCATTCCAAATCCATTAACTGAATCCACGATCTCTCTGGATCGTTTTATCCAAGTCTGGGACCTCTTCTGTCCTGTAATCCAAATCCGGGACCTCTCCGGGTCCAGTAATCCATATCCGGGAACTCTTTGGGTCCATATCCGAATTTGAGACCTCTCTGGGTCAAATAATCCATATCCAGGACCTCTCTGGGTCTATATTCAAATCCTTAGACCTCTCCTGGTCATTTTATCCTACTCTGACCTCGAATCTCTGGTCGAGAGATTATCCATGGTTATCCTTCTCCGGCATCGACTCTCCGATTGAGGACTTAGTTCATGGGGTATCCTACTCTGGCCTCAATCCCCAACTGAGGACTTAATCTGTGGGGTATCCTACTCCGGCCTCGATCCCCAGTCAAGGAATTAATCCGTGAATACCCTTCTCCGGCCTCGACTCTCCGGTCAAGGACTTAATCCGTGTTCGAGTCCATCCAGCCGCTCTCCGGCGAAGGGACTAACTCGTGGTTATTGCCCCGTCTCTCCGGTCGGGGCCACTACCACGACCTGTGTTATTTATCGCAAGAGTGCGGATCCAAGTGTTTTAAGGTTCATTAGTTATGATGGTTTATTGCCATCTCAAAGCATGCCTCGGAACCGTCATCGATCCCGTACATATGTAAGTGACTTTGCCGTTTTAGTGTAGAATTTATTATTAGTTATTTAGTTCATGTGATCAAGAGATGACGACCTGTGCCCATAAACCGGGCTAGCTCCGATTTGTGGCAGATGATGACTGCTCCTGTTCCATCATCGCTATGCATTTCCAAACAAAGCCATCCAAATCCATGCCCCCCAGTTCCATTGGGAGTAGTGCTGATCCATTCCCCTTGGTCGGGGTTTGCCCCCGGTTGATCCAATACATATCTAAGCCTGCTAATTTCTACTACAAGTCCTGCATTCCAATTTTCAGCTGTTCCAGCATCCATAAGTGGTCTTCGATTGTCATTTCCATTCTGCCTCCGAGTTCGCAAGGGAATCCGGGATTATCCTCTTCCAAACGCCCATCCAAGTTCTGATCCATGCCAAAATCTATCATTATTTTCATCTCGTCTCTGGTGATAAAGATTGAGGTTTGATTAGCTCTTGAGAAAGCCTCCTGACTTTCCTCATGATGGCTCCTCTTCGTTATATGTCTCCTTATTGATTGTCTAGCCAAATCAGAGTTCCTAAGCTTTCAAATCCAAGATCCAAACTTCCAACTCCCCGAGTGCTAGCTTTCTCGGTGAAAACAACAAAATTTTGGCGTCAAAATTGACCACCAACACTCAATTGCAAGTGAAAACACCAATATCCAATCAAAGATCATAGATAGACTACATGCAGAGAATATAATACGAAGAAAAACCAAAATTAAAATGAGAGCAGTAAAAAAGACAAGATTTATAGTGGTTCGACTAACTCCGACCTACGTCCACTCTAGAAAAATCTTTTTTATTATCAGAAATTTGATTACAGTTACAATCCAGAATTCCCGAAACAAAAATGGCAGAATAGCCTTTGGGTAGAAGATGAAGAGAAGCAAATATCAGCCTTTTCTGAAGCCACACATGTTGTATTTATAGGCGAAACTCCAGCTACATTGCATCCTCACCTACATGGACCCACCATAACGACCATCGAGCCCAACTCATCCATCTATGCCGACCTGAAGTAGGTAACATGATGACCCGAAGCAAAACATACGCGGACTCGAAGCAAAACCACGCGCCGTCCCAAAGCAGATCCACATGCCGACTCGAGGTTGATATATGTCGACCTAACTTTGAATCCCTCTTGCCGACCCGAAGCCAAAGCAATGCCGACCCGGAGTGAACTAAATGTCGCTCCCTCGAAGTGATATGACCTTCCTCCTATTCCGACTCGAAGCAGATGTCGTCCCGACCCGAAGCAGCTTCCATCCTTGCCAAAATTCATATTCCGAGTGTTCTGCATCATTTATCCATCGACCGTGCTGAATCCTACCTTCATATGCATATTTATTATCCATAACTGATCATCCATTCGTCCATCCGAACCAAATTCATAATATTCCAGCCTCGATAACCGTGAAGTGTATTGTGTTAAATCCGCTTGTATACGGCCTTGTCTATATTGAAACCTAAAACAAATTTAACATTCAAAACTAACGTATATTTGGAGTCCCAAGATTTACACATATAAAGCTGTGTGTTATTGAAAACTTGATTTTTATACACCGAATTGCCTGTGCTTGAGAACTGTTATATTCGAAATTGAGCGCTTTCAAAACCCATATGTGTATATATCAAGGCCGCATTATGTATTAAACTGTTTAATATTTGAAATCTAATATATATTATTGAAGCTAACTCATGCTTGAAACTTACTTATGTTCAAATCCGAACATTGGCACATGTGTATGCGTGTGTACACTGGACTTGTATGTTTAAACCCTGTTTTATTCAAAAACTTATACATAAATGAAACTGTCTACGTTTTTTTGTAAAAAAGTTTTATACTTTCAAAAACCAATACATGTAAATGTCTGAAGCTAAGCTCTTATACTTGATAATCCTTGATATATACGGAGCTGTACATCTTCCAAAACCAAATATTCATATATACAAACCTGCATATTTTTCGAAATCCAAGTGCAAAATTTGAATTTGAAAACTCAATATATGTGAAACTAGTTCAAATTTAAAACTATATTCATATGTTTATCAATTAAAAGCTTATTACATATCTTTGAAAGTTGAGGTATACGAAACTTCATATGCATATTCAAAACTGTTCACGTTTGAAGCTTCATTTGGAATTTATACATATTCAAAGCTCGTACATTCAAAATCAGATATGTACTTAAAACTTTACACTTTTGAAACCATATGCATTTTTGATATCATGTATATATGAAACCGTATATATGTATAAGACCTTATACATATTTGAAAACTGATGCATACTTGGAACCAGGCAACCTGAGACCATATTCATATTTGGACTCATAGGTATATGAAACTATATAGACTTGAAATTGGATAATACATACTTTCAAACCTTTAACGTACACTTAAAAAATTTATATTTGAGATCTATACATTTTCAAAGCTTATGCATCATTTTGAAATTCAAGTATGCACAAAACTTAATATTTTCGAAGCTCATCAACAGATTTAAAACAAAGCAAGCATTTAACTTCACCTTCAAAATCCATATATTTCCAAAATATATGTGTTTGATGCATACTTCAAATCATTTCAAAAGCATTAAATATTATCAAAGTCATTTATATAGAATGCAGGTATTTGAAATTAGATGCATATATGGATATGGTAATGATATTGTTAGCGCCAAAATTGATCACTAACACCCAAATCCAAGTGAAAGTACCAAACAACAATCACAGTTCACGGGTAGGATGTATGTAGAGGATATTTAATATGAAGAATAACAGAAATTAAAATGAAAGCGGTAAAGATACAGAATTTATAGTGGTTCGGCTAACTCTGGCCTACGTCCACTCCAGTAATTTCTTTTTTATTGCTGTAACAATCAATTACAGTTACAAAGTGATAGGCTAGCCTTAGCCTTAGGGGATAGAAAGTTAGAGAGCAGGAGAGAGAATCAGGATCACTTTTCTGAACCCCCACATGCTGTATTTATAGGCAAATCCTGAGTTGTTGGGCCTTTGCGTGATTCAGACCCACCGAGTTTATGGCCGGTCCACATATGTCGAGCCATATAATGCCGAGCCATCAATGCCGATCGTTCCATGCCGAGCGAAGCGTCTGGAGGAAGAATGCCGAACGAAGTCTGGTAGAATAATGTCGGTCGAGGCATTTGAGTGATGCATGCCGATCGATGCTGGAGTGAGGTGTGCCGAGCGCACTTTAATGCTGAGTTCAAATGCCGAGTGGAAGATGCCGAGTGAAAGAATGCCAGACGTACTTCAATGCCGAGTACAAATGCCGAGTGGAGGATGCCGAGTGAAGGAATGCCGGACGTACTTCAATGCCGAGTATGCCGAACAAACTATCATGCCGAACATAACTAGGTGCCGAACAGACCTAAATGCCGAACGATCCATCCAATGCCGAGTCATCCCTTATGCCGAGCGACCACCAATGCCGAGCCATCCCTTATGCCGAGCATACTCGTATGCCGAACGAGGCAACTAAGCCGAACATACTTGTAGGCCGAACGAGGCAACTATGCCGAACGTACTCGTAGGCCGAACGAAGTACTTGTGTCATGTATCCCTTTCATTTCTTGACCAAATGACATATACAAGTAAACTTCATCCTTCAAAACCAAATCCATCATACTCCAAACTCGATAGTCGTCAAGGTAGTTAGGTTGAATCCGCCTACTTATGGCTTTGACAAAAGGCGGGTTAACAGATATAGTTAAGACTCAAACAAGCTTGAAATCTTTTTATTTTCGAAATCAATGAATAATAGTGTATTTTCAAAATCAAATTCCTTTGAAATCAATTTTATATGTCTTCTCGAAATCTGGTGTGCATTTTTTCAAAATCCTAAAAAGAAGTCCTGTACCTGGAGCTCTCTGTTTCCATATGGATCCAGGCAACTACGACATGAATTGAAGTTCAGATCTAAGAATTTCAGAAGTAATCCTTGGATTTAGATGTGAAGTTTGAATCATTTGAAATTATCACTTTTGGAATGAAATATCCAGATCTCCAGCATTAGATATCATCCATATTACTCTAATGATTTGCGACATTGAGGAGCCCAGCGCCATCGATTACCCTTACGGCATCAACAATCCAGCAGCATCATTCAACTCTGGGACATTGGCTACTTGTAGCATTACTCACTTGCGGCATCAGTTTCTTTCGACACGTTGTTAAATACTGCAGCTTTAATAATTTACGACATAGTTCATTTGCGGCATCAATTTCGGCATCAGATGTTGGGCGGATTTTCACCCAGAAGATCTCGAGACCGAGAAGCGTCAGTTACACCCGGGTTCGTAACCTCCAATCCATTCGGCAGACACAAGGCTCAATGCTAGCATAAAATCCATTCGGCAATTCAAGCATGGTGGTTCATTCGGCATGGGTTCATTCGGCATTCCCAACCTAGTCCGGCAACCAGACTCCCCCTCACAATCCCACTACCGAACGAGGTTGGTACCGAACCAATCACCACCGGTCCAATACCACACAACCAAACCGGACCAATCTCCACATCAATGCCGAACCAACCTCTTCATCACCGGACCACCATGACCGGACCACGTACAACCGAACCAACCTCCAAGCTCACTACCGAATCAACCATCTCAGAGACCTCAACACGGCCGAACCAAGGCTTCGCCGAACCAGAACGCTACCAGGCCAGATTGCTTCAGCCCGGGCCCACTAGCAGCTATATACTTCCATGACCCCTGCCCCCTACCTCATTCTATAAATAGAGGGGCAGGGGTACAACAATGGCAGACAAGTTTGAGAGCTCAAGCAAGGAAGGAACTTTCAAACTACTTTCATACACTTGTACACAACGCATTGTACTTGTAACCTGAAAGAAAGAAGATAATAACATATAAAGTGGACGTAGGCACCTTCTGGCCGAACCACTATAAATCTGCGTGTCTTTTACATTTCAGCCCTTACTTTTCTCATATTTACATACTCATCTAAAATCATTGAAAATTACATATAATCAACTAAATAATACGACTTGGAGGTGTTTGTCCATTTTTTGTGCAAACATTTTTGGTGCTTTCACTGAGAACTGAACTCAAACTTCATCTTCTCCCACGCAACCTTTTTCCTAACGACATCACTCGTTGCTTAGAAATCATGCCTTCCAAACAGAGAAGGGATGTTAACAAAGGAAAGAACATCGCAACTAGCAGCCTTCCAGATCCAGCAATCACAGATCAGCCCACTTCAACAGCAGTACCAGATGAAAATCAGGAAAATCCAACTGGTCCCGCAACGGAACAACCAATCACTAGGGCAGATCTGGACAGGGTTGTGGCTGAAGTAACTAACCGCTTCACATCCCAACAAGAAACTTTGGTGGACCAACTCATGACACGCTTAAGGGACGCTGAAGAGTCCAACCGCAACACTGAATCATGGGGTGAATCCCAATCCGGAGGATCCCGGAGGCAACAAAGGTCTTCACTCTTCGAACAAGCTATCAACAGAAAAAACAATGATAGGGGCCGCGCCCGGACTCAGCCCGAATTCCGACTCGAGGAAGCCCTTGGAACCGAACCTAGCGGGGGAGGCACCAGGCGAGGGTCGGATGTAGCTGAGCCAGTCATGCCACCTAATCATAGAAACCCCGCTGAACGGAGCCGAGCTAGAACCCAGCCCGAAGTTGACCCCATGGATGTGCTCGAAACAGAACCCCACAGGGGAAGATCAAGGCAGGGGGCAACTGTAGCTGGTCCTAGCGTGCATCCAAGCAGCCAAAGACAACCACTAGATAATGCTAGAGGTGATAGACTGTACCATCCCTACAGGTCATCTGGACGAGATAGATCCCGCAGGGAAGAACCGAGCTCATTTTTGTCCGCTCCAAGTTCTGACGAGCGGATGGCACGATTATTCAGAGAATGTGTCCAACGGGAGCAAAGGGACCGGGGAATAGGCGCTAGGGTCACCAGTCCCTTTACCCGAAATATCGAAACTGCCATCACTCCCCGGGAATGGAAAATGCCAACCATGGAACCTTACAAAGGAACTTCCGACCCCATCGTACACCTGCAGAGGTACACCCAGCATATGCTCATGAGTGGAGCAACAGAAGGAGTATTATGTAAATGCTTTCCGCTATTCCTATCAGATCTAGCTACCTCCTGGTTCTGCCATCTACCCCAAGGATCCATCAACTCATGGGAGATGTTAAAAGAAAGGTTTATTAGCCAGTTCCGCATCCATGTGGAACAACCCAGGGATGCTTATTCTCTATCCAATGTCAAACAGAAAACCGGAGAGACGCTACAACAATATCTAACACGGTTCAACGCCGCAGCGGCAGCAGTTCAAGATGCCGATGAAAAACTCACTCTAATGGCCCTCTGTAGTGGTGTGCATCCAGACACCAAGTTTGCCAGAAGATTAACTAAGGAAAAACCAGTTACCTTGCCTGATTTCTTCCATGAAGCTGGAAAGTATATGAGACTTGAAGACGCTGCTACGGAGAGGCAGCCAGGGCAACAAGGCAAGATAATTCAGGACAAGGTTCCCACTGCAGCTAAGGACGCTCGAAGAAATGAATCTAGAGACAATGCTGGGGGCAGAAAGGGTGAGAAGCGCCAATATCGACCAGGGCCAAGATTTGACTCCTACACTCCTTTGAATGAAACAATCGAAAACATCTACCTAGCCACTCAGGGCGAACTCGGATACAAGCGCCCCCCGCACAAGAAAGAATCAGATAACGCACTCAAGTCCGGAAAGTTCTGTCGCTTCCACGAATCCCACGGACATGACACCAATGAATGCCACCATCTTCGGGACTTGATCGAAGAACACATTAGAAGAAGAAGACTGGAACGTTATGTGAAAAGTCAGAACAGGACTCCAACTCCTGCCAATGAGAACTCAAAGCAACCCCTCCCAGAAGTAGGCGGAGGGAGTCGCAACAATCACAACACCAGTGGCTCTAGTCAAGAGAAGATAGTAGTCCTTACCATCTCAGGAGGACCACACATTGCCGACAGAAGTTGGGCAGAGATGGAAAGGTACGGCAAGTCGCTTAGAAATACCGAAGGATACGTTAACTCCGTCACAGAAGAACGCCAACCGAAACGAAAAGAGAGCGACGACATCATATTCAGTAGACGCGATTTGGAAGGAAGACAGTACCCACATATGGATCCTATGGTCATCTCTGCCTGGTTCGGCCCTGCTAAAGTTTTTCGGATTCTAATAGACACGGGAAGCTCCGTAAACATCTTGTTCAAACATGCTTTCGACAAAATGAAGTTATCAATGAAGGATGTGTCTCCCTGCGACAAACCACTGCACGGTTTCACTGGAGATGCAAAAATGCCCCTCGGGCAACTTGACCTCTTCGTCGAAATAGGAAGTCATCCCCGCTCCGTGGTGCGAAAACAAACGTTCGTGCTAATAGAGAACCACTCGGCTTACAACGCCTTCTTGGGGAGACCAGCCTTGTCTGACTTCCAAATTGTCCTAGCCCCCTGGTGCCTGAAGATGAAATTCCCGACAGACAACGGAATAGGAGAAGTAGAAGGAGATCAAGACGCTGCCCGAGACTGCTATGTAACTGAGCTTCGCAACAACCGCAGAAAGAATAAAGGAAAAGATGCAGAGACTACTCTCTGCATGAAAAGCTTGGAGGCATAGCAACTAAAGAAAGCCCCTCCTCTTCGATACACAAGCGATCCCTTCAATGAACTAGACCCCCGGGATAAAGAGGAGGAGGCTACCGCCGAGCCTGCAGAGGCTATGGAATTCGTATCTGTAGACAAGCATGATTCAAGTAGACTATTAAAAATCGGATCTCAGCTGAAAACGGAATTGAAGGATCGACTCATTGACTTTCTCCGCCACAACTTAGATGTATTTGCGTGGACCCATGCCGATATGACAGGAATCTCCCCAGACGTAGCATGCCACATGTTGAACATCGATCCCACCAAGGTACCAGTAAAGCAGAAAAAGAGGAGCATGGGGGCAGAGCGATCAGCAGCCCTTGATGAGGAAGTAAAAAATCTACTTGCTAATGACTTCATACGGGAAGTCATCTACCCAGAATGGATCGCTAACCCAGTGCTAGTAAAAAAGGCCAATGGAAAGTGGCGAACATGTATTGACTTCTCCAATCTGAATGACGCTTGCCCGAAAGACTGCTTCCCACTTCCCCGAATTGACCAACTCGTGGACAGCACAGCTGGGCACGAACTCCTATCTTTTATGGATGCATACTCCGGATATAACCAGATCCCCATGCACGCTCCCGATCAGGACCACACTAGCTTCATCACCGACCGCGGATTATATTGTTACAAAGTCATGCCTTTTGGACTCAAAAATGCTGGAGCTACCTATCAACGCCTCGTCAACAAAATGTTCGCAGAACTGATAGGACGTACTATGGAGGTATATGTGGATGACATGTTGGTGAAGTCCAGGAAAGCCAACGACCATGTAAGCCATCTGGACGATATGTTTCGGGTACTTCGCCGATATGGAATGAAGCTGAATCCTCTAAAGTGCTCCTTCGGAGTATCATCGGGAAAATTCTTAGGATTCATCGTCCACGCCAGAGGAATCGAAGCAAACCCTGAACAAATCCGAGCTTTAAAAGAAATAAGGATACCTTCCACTCGAAAAGAAATGCAGAGCCTAAACGGAAAGGTGGCCGCCCTAAGCAGATTCATTTCCAAGGCAACTGACAAGTGTGTCCCTTTCTTCGAAGCACTCAAGAAAGACAAAGGGAGGTTCGAGTGGACCGACGAATGCTTAAAAGCCTTCCTCAACCTAATCGAACACCTTCAGAGACCACCAGTACTCTCAACTCCAAATGAAGGTGAAGTGTTATACCTATACCTCGCTGTATCATCTCATGCTCTAAGCGCCGCCTTGGTAAGAGAAGAAGACCGCACACAACGTCCGGTTTACTTTGTAAGCAAGAGATTTACGGGGGCAGAAGCCAGATATCCTAAACTTGAGAAGTTAGCATATTGTTTATTGATCGCGTCACGGAAACTGCGACACTACTTCCAGTCTCACTCCATCAGGGTTCTAACCGATCAACCACTAAGACAAGTGCTCCATCGTCCTGACACTTCTGGGCGACTCCTCAAATGGTGCATCGAACTAAGTCAGTATGATATCACCTACCATCCCCGCACCGCTATCAAAGGACAAGCCATGGCTGATTTCATTGCCGAATTCACTACCAACGAAGGCAAGGAACAATCCGAAGTAGCAAAAAACATCAAGTGGAACCTCTTTGCAGACGGAGCATCGAACGAACAAGGCTCGGGGGCAGGTATTGTGATCGTCACCCCCAGGGGAAGAAAGTTGTACTATGCATTAAGATTGGAGTTCACGGCCACTAACAACGATGCTGAATATGAAGCAGTAATAGCGGGATTGGAACTGGCCCTAGAAATTGGGATCAATTCCTTATGTATTCATAGTGATTCTCAGCTTATCGTAAACCAGGTACTAGGAGAATTCCAGACTCGAGGAGAACGGCTCACAGCATACCTAAAGAAAACCAGACTGCTGCTCGATCGATTGGACCATTATCTAATCAAACACATTCCTCGAGAAGAAAACCAAGAGGCAGATGAACTTGCAAAGCAAGCTAGTATGAAGGACAGCACCATTCCCGGAGCACTAGTAATCTCAAGGCAGCTAGCCCCAAGTTTCGAACAAGTAAATCTGATAACTGCAATCGAAGAAGGAACCTGGATGACTCCTATCCGGAAATATTTGCAAGATGGCATACTACCCGACAGGCGTGACGAAGCCAAGAAGATCTTGAGAAAAGTTCCCCACTACACAATACAAGAAGGCATCCTCTACCGGCGTGGCTTCTCTAGCCCCTTATTAAGATGCGTCGCCGGAAGGGAAGCCAAGGAGATATTAACAAACATCCATCAGGGAGGATGCGGAGATCACACTGGAGGACAGACTTTGGCAAGAAAGATACTCCGATATGGATATTACTGGCCCACACTAAACAAAGATACCCTAGACTTCGTTAAGAAATGCGACAGATGTCAGAAGTTCGCCAAGATCCCTCGACTGCCCACAAACGAAATTACTCAAATGACCAGCCCTTGGCCCTTTGCTGTATGGGGAATTGACTTAATTGGCGAACTGCCAACGGGCCGAGGCGGAGCCAAATATGCTATAGTGGCAGTCGATTATTTCACCAAATGGGTGGAAGCGGAACCTTTAAATAAAATATCTTCAGCAAAAATTATTAACTTCTTGATCAAAAACATTCTGTGCAGGTATGGAGTCCCCCTCAAGATCGTATCAGACAACGGACTCCAATTTGACAGCGAAGAATTTGCCGACTGGTGCCAAGAGCATGGAATTCATAAAAGCTTCTCATCAGTAGCTTACCCTCAGGCAAACGGACAAGTTGAAGCTGTCAACAAAATTCTCAAAACCCTAATCAAGAAGAAACTTGAAAAGTCAAAAGGCGCTTGGGTGGACGAACTTCCTACGGCACTATGGGCATACCGCACATCTTTCAGAACATCAACGGGACATACTCCTTTCTCTTTGGCATATGGATCGGAGGCAATGCTCCCAGTTGAGACTATTGTGCCTTCCCACCGTAGGATCCACTACAACCCAGAAGAAAACGAAGAACTCCTCCTCATGTCTTTGGAACTGATTGAGGAAAGGAGAAACGATGCAGCACTCAAAGCAGCAGCTCACAAACAAAAAGTGGCAGCACTATACAATTCCAAAGTCAAGCATCGCAGCTTACAAGAAGGAGATCTTGTCCTCAGGCGAATCTTTCCGCGCCCCGGGGCACTGGACCCCATCTGGGACGGACCATATGTAATTCACAAAGATCTCCACAACGGAGCTTACATTTTGTCAACAGTGGACGGAGAGGTGTTCCAGAGGGCATGGAACATCCGACACCTCCGTCGATACTTTTCTTAACTTGTACTGCCCATATGAAGTGAATTAACAAAGAGAACCAGTGGACGTAGGCATTTTCGTGCCGAACCACTTTAAAAAATCTTGTCTCTTTTTAACTTGTTCCTTTATGTCTTGGCTACTTGTTAAGTTTTATCCCTTTCTGTTGAACAAAATCCTATGGCATCTCCACTCAAGACGCACCGCGGCCTCATCTAGACTAGGCCTAACAGGTACGCCACGATTCTATGCACTCGCCAATGAGACTCTTTTGCTCCAGCATCCCTCTGCTGCGGGTTAACTCATTGCGCGCCTGCCCTCAAAGCCAACTGTAATGAGCCGATTATAAGTCATCATAAAGGCCGACTATAGCCGATGGCAGCTCATTACGGCGTTCGGCTCGTCGGTAACCGTGAACCTACTTTAAGCCCCAACATAAGGTGTGGCCAGCCAGGGGTAGTTCACGGCCAACGGCACCCACGCTAGCCGGCCACGGTAAATCGAATAATACCCACGATTACGGACCATAACGGTTCGGGTAGTTACCGTGCGCGATCTCGGCTCCGATGTGTCTTAAGTGCGGCTGTGGTAAAAAAGAAAACTCCCCGCGGAGGCGTAAGATGGGTGACAAATGTCTCCAAGACCCACAGCTAGGGAAAGTGACTACAAAACCCGTTTGCCACGAACTTAAGCACATCGACGGCCTTCCGTGACTGGAAGTTTTACTTTTACTATATTTCCATTTCATTTAAATATTTTTCTCCTATCCTGTATAACAAACTCTAAAGTACAGGAAACCAAATAGGAAACATTCACTCATGAGGCTCTAAGCCTGCGTGCTGGGTAGCAGGGCGCTCTGCTATACCCGTGAACAGTTACACAAGACACTCAAAGCTACCGCCTGCGAATAAAACATAAAGGGCGGTACTCTCTTCTCTTGTACATAAATGCGTAACTATAACTTATTCATACACTGACATTGCAAAACGTGAAATTATATTTCAAGCAAAAACTTAACATCAAACACAAGTGGAATCACAGGCATATACATAATTATACTTCTCACACAGCACATAAAGATAGCAACAACATTTAAACATGACAAAATCAGCTTATATTATAAGATCACACGAAGTTATTCTTTGCAAATAATTCTATTACAGTTGCATATCAAAGATTAACATGAACAGTGATAAAAAAGAAACAAAAAGATGGCAGATGCATCCACACTCCATCACCAACTCCCCCAGCCTACTTAGCCGCAGGATCGGAGCCCCCAGCATGTGGATCTGAAGTCCCACCTGTCCAGATCGGAAGAGGAATTCATTAAACGAACGATCAAGTTATGAAAACACGGAAAGAAAAGAAAGGGAAAAGAATAACTCACCAGCATCCGCCGCTTGATCCTCATCATCCAACTGCACGCCCGCTTCCTCCGCAGCAAGCAACCGCATCCCCTCCTTCACCGCCGCTTGCTCCTCCTTTGAGAACTGAGCAGTAACCGCACTCAAGTTGAAAGCCTCTCCGCCTTCCTTACCCGCGTTCACCCTGGCCTCCTCTAAAGCCTGGAGATACACCTTGGCCATGACCCGAGGGTAATCGTCCATCCAAGACAAGCCGCCCTCTTTCCAAGTATGGAAGTACATATCCTGAAGCATCTCATCCATCATCCCCTCATTTTCCTCAAACTCCCTCACCCGAGCCTCGGAAGCTTGCAACTTAGCGACGGCGACGTCCCTCTCTGATTGGTATCTCAAGCAGTCAGCCTGGAGTGACCTCCTCATTTCCTCCTCCTTCAACCTAAGGGACCTCCTCATCTCCTCCATCTCCTCCTTCAACTCAGCCTGAGCCATCTCCGCAGCCTCGAGTCTCCCCGACAACTCCTCTACCCGCTCGAGATCCGCATTTCGAACCTCATCCACCGTTGTAATGGCCATGTTAATCCGCTCCCTGCAGGTAACCTCCATCTTCCGTAACTCCGCCCTACTGGCCTTCTCCATGGTCTCTTTCAGACGCTGGGAGGCTTCCTCATGCTGGGAGATCTGGATGGCTTGGTCGGCAAGCTGCTTGGCCTGATCGGCAACCTTTAGCCTTAACCGAATATTAGCACTCCCAATCTCCTCCCCGGCCTTGACCAATCGAGCATGATGCTCCATTAACTTCTTAGTCTCTTCGGCCACCCGGTCAATATTAGCCTTGGCCTCGTCCCCCATAGTAACTACTCGGGTAGTAAGCAGATCAAGATCTAGGGACTTGGCCTCGTCCAGCACTCTTACCATGGGGTTGCGGGGAAGTAGGTGCTCGCCCGTGGTCTCATCGAATGAAATGTCCCGAAAACTTGGGTCTAAATCAGGATGGCCGGCAAAAGGGTCACGAGGCACGGGGCGAGGCACATCGGGACGCCTTATATGAATGACAGTAGAACTCTTGGAAGGAGGAGGAGGGGGGCAGGGCTCCGTGCTCTCCTCCGTAGTATCACGAGGAGGCTGAGTAGGGGGAGACAGAGTAGGAAGCTGCGAAGCAGAAGAAGACTCAAATAAGGAACGGCTCCGCTTCCTTTTCTGAATGCCCTCTTCGATGACCCCAAGAAGAGGGCGGTACTTGACTACGTCCCCAGTGCGATCAGTAGAAGGTTTCGCGGAAGCTCTCCTCGACTTAAATTGTTCAAGGCGGTGTCGAACATCCGACGTTTTACCCGCCTGGCCTGCCCCTGGAATAAAGAACAAGTGTTACGAACATACAATAATCCGCAATTCAAAAAAATGTGCTAAGTTAAAAAGAAAGAAAAGTGAGGAGACACATCTGTTATACAAACCCGGCGGAGGAGTGGGATACTGCAATAAGTCCTGGATCTCATTCCAGGACGGAAGTGAACCGTAAAAAATTTCTAAGTCCTTATCGAAAATAGAATCGGCAGAAGACAAAAGTTCACCTTGCATCGCCGGGGTCACCCTAGCTGAGGAACCCTTAGAGGATGGGTCAGTGCTAACCACAGCTTTGCCGGCTTCCTCTGCCTTCTCCGTTTCCTTCTCTGTTTCCGACTCCCCCTCTGACTCCCCGAAGGCCCGACGGAGAGCCTCATCCAGTTCGAGGTCCTGCTCAGAGGTTAGAGCAGCAACACCGCTACCACCCTGACCATCGCCATCTCCTCCACCCTCCGACCCTTCTCCAACTTCACCTCCTTCCTCCTCTTCTACACCTTCCTCCTCCGGGACATCCGGGCAAGTACTTGGAGAAGGGCCATCGGACTCCTTGAGCTTCTTGCCTCCTACGACTGGACGTTGTGCAAAGGGCTTCCTCTTGCCACCCTTCGCTGTCACCCCACCTTTAGGCTGGGCAGCTTTCTCTTCTGCCGTGTCCCTCTGTTTGACTACGGACTGATGTGGGAGGATCAAATTATACGACAAGAGCCTGGCATTCCTAATCAAATAAGCAGCCGATCTGTCTCTCCCGGAAATAGCTTCAATTTCAGCTGCCATCTGAACCAAGCGATCATCTTCCACAACCGCAAAACCACCTGTCGCTAGCAAGAAATAAAAGCGCATAAGAGAGAGAATTACAGCCAAGACAGGAATTATGAGTAGAGTTTTGACTTACATCCGGAGGTAAATCGGCGAATAGAGACGGAGTCATCCCTAACAAAGAACCATTCCTTCTTGAACATGCTATACTTCGAGTATAAATCCAAAACCGGCTTGAAGGAAACGGCTGACTCCAAGCTAATATATGGGGACCCCTTCCTGTACCCCCTCAGATTGTACAGATATCGTATTTCCCGGTTGGAGGGGGCACGCCCGTATCTCTTCTGGAAGATAGCATACAAGCAAACCAGAATGGCATAAGAGTTGGGCTGGAGCTGGAATGGAGCCACCTTCAGATAAGTGACGAAGCTTAATATCCAGGCGTTGACTGGAGGAATAGCCCCGCACATACAATGGTAACGGCTGTAAGCGAAGTACCCCTCAGGGGGATCATATGGCATGACCCCCTCCCCCGGTAACAGCATAAGAGCCCTGTCTATCCCAAAGGAACGGGATATAACGTCAAGTTGCTCCTCCTTTAGGGAGCTAGGAAAGCAGTCGGGAGGGGAGACCAGAAGTTCCTGTGGACCATGTCCGTCCACCAACGACCTCGGAACAGGTCGATGTTGCCCGGATCCTGGTTGGGCTGGGGGCACAGAAGAAGACTCTCCTCCATCCTTGGATTTCCGTCTGTCTGATCGTGTTTCCGCCTTGCGAGACATTTATCTGCATACACAAAAGTGAAAAACATGATGTTAGAACAAGAATACAAGCAAGCATACATAAGTCCAGAATTCCACCCAAAGACCGAATACAAAGTTCATTCGGCACTAGGGTCTTATGCTCATTCGGCACTAGGGACTTAAGTTCATTCGGCAATGGGGTCATAAGTCCATTCGGCACTAAAAAACACATCCGGTATACATATCATTCGGTAAAACAAAACCCTTCGTGTGCATTCGGCAATCATATTCATTCGGTGATAAAAAACCATTCGGCAAAAGAATATATACCTAATTCGGTATAAGCTTGGTTCGGCAGAAGTTTGGTTCGGCTAAAAATTGATTCGGCTCTCTTTGGTTCGGTAAGGGAAAACTAAGGGGGGTAGCCTCTATATATAGGCAAACTCAGGATTGCCGAACCAGCTGGTTCGGCCTACCGGACCAACATACCGGACCAGCGTACCGATCCAACCAACAACCGAATAAAACTGTCTCTACCAGCAGAAACCAGAAACAGGGGGCACGCAAGGCGCTTCACTCAGATAAGTACCGAACTCCAGAACTAACTAATAAAATAAGATTATGACAACGATGAATAAGTCGTAAAACTCCCACTAGCATGAATTAAATCGTTCACACGTGTACGCGACCACGAATGGTCCATAGGCACGCTCTGAATGGTCATTAACCCTATCATCGTGGGAATTTACACTTTGACACGCATTTTTAAGCCCATCGGTCAAATGGATATTTGATAATTGTGAAATGGCTAAGCTACTTACACATGTACGGGGTCGCGAACGATCCCTAGGCATGTTCTGAGCTGGCGATAAGCCACCTTGGCAAACGACCCAGGGACCCACTCTAACGTGAACCTGGCATCGACGATGCTAAGCCCCTTCGGGGCACACTTGCTCGTCCCGAGCGACACAGTTCACTTGATCACAAATATTTCGACCCCGAACGGTCGTTATTTGAAACCACACTAAAACTATAAATCTCTTTGCAGGACATCCACAAGATATAAACATCCAGCCCATGACATTACAAGACGAGTCTTCCCACCAACGAGAAACAAAGCGCGACACGTGCAAGCACGTGCCCCACTTTGGGGGGCAAATGTTGGGCGGATTTTCACCCAGAAGATCTCGAGACCGAGAAGCGTCAGTTACACCCGGGTTCGTAACCTCCAATCCATTCGGCAGACACAAGGCTCAATGCTAGCATAAAATCCATTCGGCAATTCAAGCATGGTGGTTCATTCGGCATGGGTTCATTCGGCATTCCCAACCTAGTCCGGCAACCAGACTCCCCCTCACAATCCCACTACCGAACGAGGTTGGTACCGAACCAATCACCACCGGTCCAATACCACACAACCAAACCGGACCAATCTCCACATCAATGCCGAACCAACCTCTTCATCACCGGACCACCATGACCGGACCACGTACAACCGAACCAACCTCCAAGCTCACTACCGAATCAACCATCTCAGAGACCTCAACACGGCCGAACCAAGGCTTCGCCGAACCAGAACGCTACCAGGCCAGATTGCTTCAGCCCGGGCCCACTAGCAGCTATATACTTCCATGACCCCTGCCCCCTACCTCATTCTATAAATAGAGGGGCAGGGGTACAACAATGGCAGACAAGTTTGAGAGCTCAAGCAAGGAAGGAACTTTCAAACTACTTTCATACACTTGTACACAACGCATTGTACTTGTAACCTGAAAGAAAGAAGATAATAACATATAAAGTGGACGTAGGCACCTTCTGGCCGAACCACTATAAATCTGCGTGTCTTTTACATTTCAGCCCTTACTTTTCTCATATTTACATACTCATCTAAAATCATTGAAAATTACATATAATCAACTAAATAATACGACTTGGAGGTGTTTGTCCATTTTTTGTGCAAACATCAGATATCTTACAGCATCGTCCATCTGCGGCATTGGATAACTTACGACATTGATTTGAACTTCGGCACTGAATACCGCAACATTATCAATCTACAATATCGGTCACTTATGATATTGCGACATTGATCACTCAGCGGCATCAAGGCTTTGATATTGCGACATTTCCACCTGCGGCGTCACTAAGTATCTTTCACCATTCCCTTCGACATTAGATTTAGTGACATCATTAACTTCGGCGGCATCGTAACCCATCGTCATCGCAAACTTGCGCTATCAAGCACTTGCGGCATTGTTAACTTTAGAACCAATATCAGAAACTTAGGCATCATTATTTTTGATTTTCTCTCCTATTTCAACATTGAGCACTTGCCTATAAATATGGGCAATGACTATTCTCACCCCATTATTTTCTCTTCCCACCCCATAGTTTCTTTTTAAAAAATCCACCCCATTAATTTCTCTCCCCACCCCATTCAACTCCATTAATACCCTCTTTGCCGATCAAAACCCTAATTAAAAAACTCTCAACCAATTAGCCGATTAAAACACAGTTCGAAGGAGTCGCCGCAGTCGCCGTCGCCTTTCAGTCGTCGTCGCGCCATGGAGAAAGAACGAAGGAGCAAGCATAGGCACGACATGATTTCTGTACTCGAATTAACGATTCGCTGGTGTTGCTTTCGATTTCTGTCTGTATTCGAGTTCACCATTCGACCATAGTGTAGCGACTCGAACGTGGTTGCTTAATCAACCTCGTTTGAGTATAACGTGGTGTTGTCAACACCCACGTTATGACTGGACGAGGTTGATTAAGCAACCTCGTTCGTGTCGCTACACCTATGACTTGAGAATGTTTATAAATTTTTTGACCTGATATGGATCTGTTGTTTTGCCTTTGCAAGTTCTTGACTTAGTAACCCTTCGTATACTGTTTCCATATACACAAGTTTCCATATACATATTTGCTTTGCTTTCTTTTCTGTTGCCATTTGATTTTAGAAGCAAGTTTCCATAATCAACCTCTGTGTGCCACTGTATTATTGAATATAACACCTAAATTTGACATTACTGACATTAACATTACGGGTACCCTAACATTACTGACATTAACATTACTGAAGGGGTCACTAACATTACTGACATTAATATTTGCGAATATTTTTTTGATATCGGTTACTTTGTAAACCAAATTTAGGTGTCACTGTGTTTATTTTTCTTTTTATAGTTTCCAGTAATTTCTAACTTCATGGTAAAACAACAGTTCAATTTTCTAACTTCAGTCGTATATAAAACAGTTTGCATCATGGTGTACATATGGATTTAAAATTTGTTTTGTTGTTGCAGAAAGTTCAAAAAAACCAACACGCAATCCCTAACGGCTTCCGAAAGAAATCGACGCGTGAAAACGAGAAATCCAGACACTACAACTCAAATAGAGGAACAAAATCGAGACGAGCATGATATTCAAGAGCGAATTGTTGAGCATGTTGTTCAAGAGCAAAATTTAGAAGAGCAACCTTCACAGCCTGTTCAACAGCAACCTTCACAACATGTTGAAGAGCATCTTACGCATGAATATATCGGTGGTTCTAGTGGAACACAAAATACACCTTCCGGTGGACCCAGAATAACCGATGTGATCAGCAGCTACGATACCCACGTTGCTTCATTGATACGAAATGGCAAGGTATGTCTTACAATATTCTATTAAATAAATTATATATCACAATAGCATAATATACTGTTAAGTTGTCTTTTAGGAACGAGACACTCTGTTATGTGTAAACCACGGTACAAAGATTTTAAATTGGAAAATACCAAGCGATGCAACAATTTTTAAAGGATATGTGGAATCTTCCGGATTATTTTCTCTAGTAGAGACATGTTATAGCTCGGTAAATAAAGTACTTATATCTTGTTTTGTTGAGCGTTGGCATCCGGAATCAAATACATTTCACCTACCTGTAACGACCCAGGATTTTAATTTATTAAAATTTGAATATTTAATTAATTTTAGATATTAAGAAGTGAATTTATAAGTCGAATAAATTTTAATTTGAATAATTGGATTTAATTGGATAATTAAATCGATAATTTAATATGTTGAATTATGGAAATAATTGAAAATTGGGTTAAATATGATTGAAAATGATTTGTAAAATTTTATTTTATCATGTTGGAGTTAGAAAGATATTTTAGAACTTTTAAAATCGAATTAAAAGTTTATTTGTGAAAATTGAATATTTTAATATTTAACCGACTAGTGAAATTAGTCACTTTTTGAACAGTCTCAGAATTGGACGAAACTAGTTCCATTGGATCCGTAATAGTTAATTATTACCGGATTTTAATTTTCGTAGCAATCGGAGTTATCGTTTGATCGTGGCAGCTCGAAACGCATCGATTTATTTTTAATATTAATTTGGCGAGTTAAAATAGTCATTTTTCAAAAAGTCTCGGATTTCGACGAAACTAGTTTCATCAGATCCGTAATGTGATATTATTGTAAGGTTTCAAATTTCGTGTCAATTGGATTTACCGTTTGTCCGGTACAAATTAAAACGCCTAGAAAATCGTTTAAATTGGTTTAATTTAAATTGAACGTTTATAGCCATAGCTCGCACAGATGTCCGAATTAGCTTTCGAAACCTGTTCCATTGTGTCCGAAACGCGGGGTAAACCATAGAAACGCTGGTTACGGCGCGTGAATCGGAGTTCGGAATTTCCGGAATGAATAGTGTCGATCGATTTTCCTATAAATAGCCCACTATCACAAAATAAAAAAAAAAAAAAAAAAGAAAACCCTAATCTAAACGCAGCCGCCACCCTAATATTCGAAGGCCGAAATTGTTCCATTTTCTCTCCTCAATCTCTTCAAATCCGTGCAACGATTCGAGAAACTTCCAACATGAAAGATGAAGAGCATCCCGAGAGCTTCAGATCCATACGGCGATGATAATCATCGGAGCAACGTGGAGGGAGGTAGATGGTCGCGTTCGCGGCCGTGTGTTCTCGGTTCGCGCGCATGTAGGGGGGGCCGAGCTCCTTGTTATTCGAGCCGAGTATGGAGTCGGCTATGGGCTACAACCTGGAGGTGTTTGATCGTGTTCATGTGCGTCGAGGTGGTCGAAAATTGAAACCCTAGTTCGTGATGTTGGGTTTAGTTCGGCAACCTGGAAACGTGAAACGCGTGAGTAAGGGAGAAGGTGCGCACGGCTTAGATTGCAGGGGATTGAAATCAAAGGTTGTGATTAAACTAAGGTTTATAAATTAAAATAAAAGGTTGTAAATTTATGTATATAAATTCGTGAATCTTCATAAATGCATAACTTTTTCATACGAGGTCCAAAATGCGCGAAACCAGTTGCGTTGGAATCGTATGGACGAGCACTACGCGATGAAATTGGATGGAAGTCGTTTGAAGTTAGTGAGAATTTTGAGTAAAATTAAACGTCCGTTTAATTTTATTCGAAATAAATCGCTAAAACGAAATTGAAATCAAGGTGAGAACTTCTCACTCAATCGAATCAGTTTCGATTTTATTTTAAATAGTTAGATTTAAAATATTTGAATGCATGTTTGAATGATGATTGTTATCTATTGAGAGTTAAAATAGACATTATGCACCGTTAGTAAGCGGACGTTATTTATTAAAAACATATACCGCGAATATTTCATAAACAGTGAAATTGGTATTATATATAATAGCAATATATATATATATATTGGCATATGTATATATTGGAGTTGTTGATTTCCCGCATTTTATAGCGGATGAGACCCTATTGCGCCGTCTATTAAGCGGATAATATTTTAAATCTCATATACCGCGATAATTTCGTACTGGAGCGAAATTGGTATTGTGTTAATGTTTTTGGATGCAGGAAAATAGGTTGGAGGGATCCAACTGGATTCCTCAACAGTTTTTATTTGATTTCAGATATTTTGATATTTGATGGATTATCATATCGATATATGATATCGTTGTTGTCGTGATTGACTATTTGGTATGTAGCATCATTGGACCAAATTTGGAATTTTAAAATGATTTTTAAAGTGATTTTTGAAAGAAAACATTTTTGAAAATATACTATATGTTTGGAATTGATCCATTTTAAATAAATAAACGTTATAATTTTAATGTTATAAAAATTATGATTTTTGAGAAATATAGTTAAAAACTGATTTTTGAGAATATGATGCTAATGATTTTATAAAATAGTTAAATCGGAATTTTTGAATTTATTATAAAACGTTTAAAAATAGGATTTATAAAATTTAATTATTTTATAAAACAAAATGATGAAATTATAAAGGAGTTTAAAGACGTTTTAAAATAATAGTATAAATTGATTTTATAAAGGATTTATAAATTGATAATTTATAAATAAAAATATTTGAGTTATAAAACGAGTTTTTATAAGTGTTAGAATGAATTGTGAATGAATTTCATAAATGAATGAAATTTATAGAATTATAAACGGTGAAGTTATAAATGGAATTTTATAAGTAGTAGATTTATAAAATTTATAAAGTTGTTAAAAGAATAGGTTTGGATAAATAATTGAATCTTATAAGTTATAAGATTTATAATTATGAAGTTCAAAGGAACGATTTTTCAAACAAATAAATTATAAGTATTTCACTTATAATATGAACTTTTAGTATATCATTGAGATATAAATTGAGATAGGTTAATAAAGGAATTTATAAACCTTGTTTTATAAATTCGCAATGACTTATTTTGATAAGTAAATTGTTGAAACCTATTAATGGAGTTATATTCACATTTTTGACTGTGAATAATCCTTTAAAATGAAATGTATAAAAGGATGAAATGTGTTAACGTAGTATATTCACGTTTTTGAATAGTGAATAATATGTTAAAGAAAATGTTTAGATTTGATGTCTTAAATAGAAATTAAAACGATCTAACGATGTTTTAAAATGTGTTGAGATTCGAAACCATAGATTTCAACATTCATTGTTGAAATAGACATTTTCGAGAAATAAAAAGGAAATGGTGGATTATAACACTGTTGTTATAGTAAATGATTTCCGAAAGGAAATGTTTTGTATAGTATTGGGATTTATATATCTATTTTAATTTCGAATCCCTATACTAGTGATCTTGGGTTGTTGTAACGATGTTTTACGTAACATTCGTTTTGGCCCAAATAAATATGTTTAAGAGAATGATTTCCTTAAAGAATGAAATATATACTTAATTTCGATTGATGTATATTGAATATTTTCCAAGTGTTGAAAATAAATAAAATTTGTGAATTACTTATGAATAAATAAGTATGGAAATGTTTTCCAATATAAAGTGAATATTAGAGAATTTATCTTTTTGAAGATAAATTGAAAATGAATAATTGAAGTCGTATATTCATAGATATTGTGAAATATAAATTCACTATGGAATTTATAAAAGAAAGGGGAATTTGTTTAAAAATAAATATTGATTTATTTTTGAAGTGTGAAAATTGTATATCTTGTGAAAATATCTTTGGAAAATAAATAATTTGGAAAATTATTTGGAAACTGGTGATGTTGTGCATATCCATTGATAGTTCAATGACCGACTATCAATATTTCCCTTTGAATGGGTAATTGATGTGATTTGTTTGAATTTGAATGCCACACTTATTTTTGAATAAGCGCTCACTATTCGGGTTAACCGGGAAAGGACCATGGGGTCGTATAACCCATTCCAAATATGTGATACGACGTAATGGATAGCATTGATGATCGGTGTTGAAGACCGGGTATTTGCAAAAGCGATAGGATGACTTATCGATTATCTCTGCACTGGGTAGCTCCTGGTATAGAGATTTCTTAAGTGATGGGAAATTCGATCGGGATTGTGAATACCCGGATTTCAAGGGCTTCGTAAGAAGTGCCTTCGGTTCTATTCGATCCCGGAACAGACTTGTATGGATTGTATGTCTGACGTTACAAATTGAGATATAAAGCAGATTTCTTTCAAATATATTTCTATTGGTGGCGGAGAATTTATTCCTTTAGCTTAATACCCTTCTCTGAGACGTACGAGCTCAAAGGTTATATAGTTGAATGTTATCAGCGATATATTCCCAATTTGGTAATGTGATGCTGAGTGTTGCTGTAAATGATCATTGTGTTGATTATTTGTGATAGGATCATTTATTTGATCGTCTATCCTGGTGATCATTTCTATGATCATTTGTTGACCCAAAGCATGGCTTTTGTATAAAGTATGTTTTTGTGGACGTGACTTCGTCGAGCCTCACACCTTGGGAATGGTCAAAACAGGAAAGATGCAGCAAGGTTATGAGGGGTAGCGCCCTTTAGGATATGTGCATTTCCTTCTGGAAAAGGGTGGTATCATGGTATGGAGCTCAGATACTTACTCATGTTGAAAACACTTTATGATTGTGTGAATTGATTACGAGCGCTCGTTGAAAGGTCCCAAAGGACCGGGGGATGGCATATTCGGTCAGTTGTTACTCAGTTAGGGGTAACCCGGCCTTGTGTTGGTAGTGATCCGGTTTGGTTCTCGGGGATGTCCATCCAGAGGCATTCTCATGTGGCAATGGGAAGTTCCTTGGCCTGATCATTCGTTGGAAATCCAATTCCCAATACGAAACTTGTACGGTTTTAGTTGTAGAACCTGCCATTCACTTATGGTGGTCACCACTGTTTGGATGGTAGCTATAGTAGGCATACGATAATGGTCGTATGTTGGCTAAGATTTATATTCTATTTTCGAAATGAACTTTTTCCTACACTATGCACTAGTAATAATATCAAATGTTCTTTTTAAATGCGTATCAAGCATCTTTGACTAAAGGAGAAATCTCCTCCGATTCTGCGTTTGCATTGTGTGTGTGTGCGGGAGGCCTTATGGTAGTCTCATTTTTAAAAGCATTGCGAATTGACTTTAAAAATATTCCTCTATTTTGATTTTAAAGATAAATAAACTGTTTTGAGTTCCCACACCAGTCACATGACTGACTCGGAGTTTATTGTTTTCCTTCCTAAACTCTGGGTGCCCACCAATTTCCACACGGTCAGTCAAGAGTTAAGGTTTATCAGGATATTCTGGAGTTGCTGGAGGCAAGATGGATGGCATGGAGTATTACTAGTATATAGTATTTCTTTTTCCGCTGCACTGTTTGTTGTTGTTGTTGTTGTTGTACACTCTGATGATGATGTAATGTAATGTATAAAATGTAATAACTGATATAGTTCTTTGTTTAAAGGTTATTCATTTATTATTATATGTTGTTCCGCTGCAAATTGTGAGATTCTGTTGTTGTTCTGTTGTTTTCTGTTCCGTTCTATTTTCCATTTTCTTTCCTCTCTATTCTCTATCTTTCTATCTTTTCTTATGTCTTCTACCTCTTTGTTTTTCTTAAACCATAACATTTCGGGTTTCCGGCCTTCGATTTCTCGGCAGTCGATAAAGTGAGTATCGATGTTGAATTTTCGAAAGTCGAAAATTTTCGGGACGTTACATCTGGTATCGGAGCATATGGTTAAGCGACAACCATGGTTCTATTGGGTATTACTCATTAGAGATAGAGTCAGTAGTACTCTAGAATGAGTTTGAGTGTAATAATAGCTATGAGAGCGTATTTGTTAGTGTATATAAAATTGTTTTATATTGTGATGATTGGTTTGTTGAGTGGTATATAGATTCTGGTTAATACGAGTAATTAACGTTGTTGATAGGGATCTCTAAACACTTGTACAGAACAATTCGACACAATATTGTTTTAAAATTGGGTAAATGAAATAATTTTACCTTGATTATATTTTTATATATAAAGGGATAATTTTTCAGAATTATTAAAGTATATATAAGTTGTTGAATAAGTTGTTTGAATAATCTAAATAAAAGAAGAATTGTATAAGCAAAAGAATTATAAGAATTGAATTATAATTAAAGTGATTTACAATTGTGAAATAAACTTATATATATAAGAAGTGAAACTATATGGATATATTTATGAATATGGGTTGTAAATAAAAATGAATTTAAAGTTAAATGGAAAATTTACTTTAGAATTTAGAAGCTGAATTAATTTATAAGTGGAAATTTAAGTTAAGTAAAAACAAAGTGATGTTTGTAAAATGAAATATAACTTAAGAGATGTTGAATGAAGTTGATATTGGTATCAAAATAAATTAATAAAGTTAAGTGATGGATGTGAACTTAAGTTATATAAATGAAATTCAACTTTTGTAATTGAATTGAATGAATGGATTGAATGATAATCATTGAATGTGAATAATTGATATGGAATAATGGATATAAGTGTTAATTCATTAAAATCTAATGTTATTAGAAGTTGAATAGTTGAATGAAAATCAATTTAATTAAACCAATTGAAAGCAAAGTAATTTGGTTGTAATTAATATACATTGATTGTTATATGGTTGTTAGTTGATTGATTGTATATAATTCATTAAGTGTTAATGAAATTGAGTTAATGAAATTGAAAGCTAAAGTAATTAAAATTCAATTGAAAGTTAAGTGAATCTTGAATAGAATTGAATTTGATTTGGAAGTGAACCAACTTGAATATGAATTAGTGAACATAAACTAATTGAGAATGAATGTTAGTAAGAACATCCACTGTTAATAAATCAAATGTGATTAAATTGAAAACCCTATTTCATTGAATATTAATGAGAATATAAATGAATATTTATTGGTTATGAATGCTAGTTGGTTGATGGTTGAATATATATTGCTTTTACTACATTTGCTATGTTGGCATATATAGTTATTATGTTGCTATATGTTGTATATTGATACTATTGTCTACATGCATGTTCTCATGTTGTTTGTTGAGTGTTTAGTAGGTGCGGATCGCGTTTGCTTCGCATTTGGAGCTCGCTTTCGCGCTATATTAGCCGTATATGCTCGCTAATAAAATATAAGGTACATATCTCGGATTACATACCGTACTTTTATAATTTTTCCCTTCGGGATGCCTCATTACTTGATGAGATGTATATTTGTGATATATATACTGTCATTTTTTTTTCGGATCGAGCCGCGCAAAGGAGACTATGGCGAATTTTTCCGAAAATTTAAGGCGTTAGAAAAAATTTGAGAAAATTGGAAATTTTGAAAACATTAACTTTGATTTTGGAATTGAAAGTTAAACAATAGTAGTTTGGTTTTAAAAGATAACTAAGTATGATTTTAAAACTTAGTAAGTTATTATAAGGAGTTTGGCTATAAATTATGGGAAGTTAATAAATTCTATAACTTTTCTTACTTGATAATTTCGAGGACGAAATTCTTTTAAGGGGGGAAGATTGTAACGACCCAGGATTTTAATTTATTAAAATTTGAATATTTAATTAATTCTAGATATTAAGAAGTGAATTTATAAGTCGAATAAATTTTAATTTGAATAATTGGATTTAATTGGATAATTAAATCGATAATTTAATATGTTGAATTATGGAAATAATTGAAAATTGGGTTAAATATGATTGAAAATGATTTGTAAAATTTTATTTTATCATGTTGGAGTTAGAATGATATTTTAGAACTTTTAAAATCGAACTAAAAGTTTATTTGTGAAAATTGAATATTTTAATATTTAATCGACTAGTGAAATTAGTCAATTTTTGAACAGTCTCAGAATTGGACGAAACTAGTTCCATTGGATCCGTAATAGTTAGTAATTACCGGATTTCAATTTGCGTAGCAATCAGAGTTATCGTTTGATCGTGGCAGCTCGAAACGCATCGATTTATTTTTAATATTAATTTGGCGAGTTAAAATAGCCATTTTTCAAAAAGTCTCGGATTTCGACGAAACTAGTTTCATCGGATCCGTAATGTGATATTATTGTATGTTTTCAAATTTCGTGTCAATTGGATTTACCGTTTGTCCGGTACAAATTAAAACGCCTAGAAAATCGTTTAAATCGGTTTAATTTAAATTGAACGTTTATAGCCATAACTCGCACAGATGTCCGAATTAGCTTTCGAAACCTATTCCATTGTGTCCGGAACGCGGGGTAAACCCTAGAAACGCTGGTTACGGCGCGTGAATCGGAGTTCGGAATTTCCGGAATGAATAGTGTCGATCGATTTTCCTATAATTAGCCCACTATCAAAAAATAAAAATTAAAAGAAAAAAGAAAACCCTAATCTAAACGCAGCCGCCACCCTAATATTCGAAGGCCGAAATTGTTCCATTTTCTCTCCTCAATCTCTTCAAATCCGTGCAACGATTCGAGAAACTTCCAACATGAAAGATGAAGAGCATCCCGAGAGCTTCAGATCCATACGGCGATGATAATCATCGGAGCAACGTGGAGGGAGGTAGATGGTCGCGTTCGTGGCCCTGTGTTCTCAGTTCGCATGCATGTAGGGGGGGCCGAGCTCCTTGTTATTCGAGCCGAGTATGGAGTCGGCTATGGGCTACAACCTGGAGGTGTTTGATCGTGTTCATGTGCGTCGAGGTGGTCGAAAATTGAAACCCTAGTTCGTGATGTTGGGTTTAGTTCGGCAACCTGGAAACGTGAAACGCGTGAGTAAGGGAGAAGGTGCGCACGGCTTAGATTGCAGGGGATTGAAATCAAAGGTTGTGATTAAACTAAGGTTTATAAATTAAAATAAAAGGTTGTAAATTTATGTATATAAATTCGTGAATCTTCATAAATGCATAACTTTTTCATACGAGGTCGAAAACGCACGAAACCAGTTGCGTTGGAATCGTATGGACGAGCACTACGCGATGAAATTAGATTAGAGTCGTTTTGAGTTAGTGAGAATTTTGGGTAAAATTAAACGTCCGTTTAATTTTATTCGAAATAAATCGCTAAAACGAAATTGAAATCAAGGTGAGAACTTCTCACTCAATCGAATCAGTTTCGATTTTATTTTAAATAGTTAGATTTAAAATATTTGAATGCATGTTTGAATGATGATTGTTATCTATTGAGTGTTAAAATAGACATTATGCACCGTTAGTAAGCGGATGTTATTTATTAAAAACATATACCGCGAATATTTCATAAACAGTGAAATTGGTATTATATATAATAGCAATATATATATATTGGCATATGTATATATTGGAGTTGTTGATTTCCCGCATTTTATAGCGGATGAGACCCTATTGCGCCGTCTATTAAGCGGATAATATTTTAAATCCCATATACCGCGATAATTTCGTACTGGAGCGAAATTGGTATTGTGCTAATGTTTTTGGATGCAGGAAAAAAGGTTGGAGGGATCCAACTGGATTCCTCAACAGTTTTTATTTGATTTCAGATATTTTGATATTTGATGGATTATCATATCGATATATGATATCGTTGTTGTCGTGATTGACTATTGGTATGTAGCATCATTGGACCAAATTTGGAATTTTAAAATGATTTTTAAAGTGATTTTTGAAAGAAAACATTTTTGAAAATATACTATATGTTTGGAATCGATCCATTTTAAATAAATAAACGTTATAATTTTAATGTTATAAAAATTATGATTTTTGAGAAATATAGTTAAAAACTGATTTTTGAGAATATGATGCTAATGATTTTATAAAATAGTTAAATCGGAATTTTTGAATTTATTATAAAAAGTTTAAAAATAGGATTTATAAAATTTAATTATTTTATAAAACAAAATGATGAAATTATAAAGGAGTTTAAAGACGTTTTAAAATAATAGTATAAATTGATTTTATAAAGGATTTATAAATTGATAATTTATAAATAAAAATATTTGAGTTATAAAACGAGTTTTTATAAGTGTTAGAATGAATTGTGAATGAATTTCATAAATGAATGAAATTTATACAATTATAAACGGTGAAGTTATAAATGGAATTTTATAGGCAGTAGGTTTATAAAATTTATAAAGTTGTTAAAAGAATAGGTTTGGATAAATAATTGAATCTTATAAGTTATAAGGTTTATAATTATGAAGTTCAAAGGAACGATTTTTCAAACAAATAAATTATAAGTATTTCACTTATAATATGAACTTTTAGTATATCATTGAGATATAAATTGAGATAGATTAATAAAGGAATTTATAAACCTTGTTTTATAAATTCGCAACGACTTATTTTGATAAGTAAATTGTTGAAACCTATTAATGGAGTTATATTCACATTTTTGACTATGAATAATCCTTTAAAATGAAATGTATAAAAGGATGAAATGTGTTAACGTAGTATATTCACGTTTTTGAATAGTGAATAATATGTCAAAGAAAATGTTTAGATTTGATGTCTTAAATAGAAATTAAAACGATCTAACGATGTTTTAAAATGTGTTGAGATTCGAAACCATAGATTTCAACATTCATTGTTGAAATAGACGTTTTCGAGAAATAAAAAGGAAATGGTGGACTATAACACTGTTGTTATAGTAAATGATTTCCGAAAGGAAATGTTTTGTATAGTATTGGGATTTATATATCTATTTTAATTTCGAATCCCTATACTAGTGATCTTGGGTTGTCGTAACGATGTTTTACGTAACATTCGTTTTGGCCCAAATAAATATGTTTAAGAGAATGATTTCCTTAAAGAATGAAATATATACTTAATTTCGATTGACGTATATTGAATATTTTCCAAGTGTTGAAAATAAATAAAATTTGTGAATTACTTATGAATAAATAAGTATGGAAATGTTTTCCAATATAAAGTGAATATTAGAGAATTTATCTTTTTGAAGATAAATTGAAAATGAATAATTGAAGTCGTATATTCATAGATATTGTGAAATATAAATTCACTATGGAATTTATAAAAGAAAGGGGAATTTGTTTAAAAATAAATATTGATTTATTTTTGAAGTGTGAAAATTATATATCTTGTGAAGATATCTTTGGAAAATAAATAATTTGGAAAATTATTTGGAAACTGGTGATGTTGTGCATATCCATTGATAGTTCAATGACCGACTATCAATATTTCCCTTTGAATGGGTAATTGATGTGATTTGTTTGAATTTGAATGCCACACTTATTTTTGAATAAGCGCTCACTATTCGGGTTAACCGGGAAAGGACCATGGGGTCGTATAACCCATTCTGAATATGTGATACGATGTAATGGATAGCATTGATGACCGGTGTTGAAGACCGGGTATTTGCGAAAGCGATAGGATGACCTATCGATTGTCTCTGCACTGGATAGCTCCTGGTATAGAGATTTCCTAAGTGATGGGAAATTCGATCGGGATTGTGAATACCCGGATTTCAAGGGCTTCGTAAGAAGTGCCTTCGGTTCTGTTCAATCCCGGAACAGACTTGTTTGGATTGTATGTCTGACGTTACAAATTGAGATATAAAGCAGATTTCTTTCAAATATATTTCTATTCATGGCGGAGAATTTATTCTTTTAGCTTAACACCCTTCTCTGAGACGTACGAGCTCAGAGGTTATGTAGTTGAATGTTATCAGCGATATATTCCCAATTTGGTAATGTGACATGCTGAGTGTTGCTGTAAATGATCATTGTGTTGATTATTTGTGATAGGATCATTTATTTGATCGTCTATCCTGGTGATCATTTCTATGATCATTTGTTGACCCAAAGCATGGCTTTTGTATAAAGTATGTTTTTGTGGACGTGACTTCGTCGAGCCTCACACCTCGGGAATGGTCAAAACAGGAAAGATGCAGCAATGTTATGAGGGGTAGCGCCCTTTAGGGTATGTGCATTTCCTTCTGGAAAAGGTTGGTATCATGGTATGGAGCCCAGATACTTACTCATGTTGAAAACACTTTATGATTGTGTGAATTGATTGCGAGCGCTCGTTGAAAGGTCCCAAAGGACCGGGGGATGGCATATTCGGTCAGTTGTTACTCAGTTAGGGGTAACCCGGCCTTGTGTTGGTAGAGATCTGGTTTGGTTCTCGGGGATGTCCATCCAGAGGCATTCTCATGTGGCAATGGGAAGTTCCTTGGCCTGATCATTCGTTGGAAATCCAATTCCCAATACGAAACTTGTACGGTTTTAGTTGTAGAACCTGCCATTCACTTATGGTGGTCACCACTGTTTGGATGGTAGCTATAGTAGGCATACGATAATGGTCGTATGTTGGCTAAGATTTATATTCTATTTTCGAAATGAATTTTTTCCTACACTATGCACTAGTAATAATATCAAATGTTCTTTTTAAATGCGTATCAAGCATCTTTGACTATCATAAGGAGAAATCTCCTCCGATTCTACGTTTGCATTGTGTGTGTGTGTGCGGGAGGCCTTATGGTAGTCTCATTTTTAAAAGCATTGCGAATTGACTTTAAAAATATTCCTCTATTTTGATTTTAAAGATAAATAAACTGTTTTGAGTTCCCACACCAGTCACATGACTGACTTGGAGTTTATTGTTTTCCTTCCTAAACTCTGGGTGCGCACCAATTTCCACACGGGCAGTCAAGAGTTAAGGTTTATCAGGATATTCTGGATATTCTGGAGTTGCTGGAGGCAAGATGGATGGCATGGCGTATTACTAGTATATAGTATTTCTTTTTCCGCTGCACTGTTTGTTGTTGTTGTTGTTGTACACTCTGATGATGATGTAATGTAATGTATAAAATGTAATAACTGATATAGTTCTTTGTTTAAAGGTTATTCATTTATTATTATATGTTGTTCCGCTGCGAATTGTGAGATTCTGTTGTTGTTCTGTTGTTTTCTGTTCCGTTCTATTTTCCATTTTCTTTCCTCTCTATTCTCTATCTTTCTATCTTTTCTTATGTCTTCTACCTCTTTGTTTTTCTTAAACCATAACATTTCGGGTTTCCGGCCTTCGATTTCTCGGCAGTCGATAAAGTGAGTATCGATGTTGAATTTTCGAAAGTCGAAAATTTTCGGGACGTTACACCATTCGGTGAGATGACTATAACATTAGACGATGTTGCCTCCCTACTACATATTCCGGTTGAAGGATTACCAATACAAACAAATAATTATTCCCGAAGTGATATTACTAATTTGGTTGTCAATAATTTGGGGATAAGTGTTATTGAAGCAAAAAATACCATGAAGGACAGTGTTGGATACAAATTGCCTTATACTAAATTGTACGAAATTTTTGATGGAGTCTGCGATGATTGGGAAGAAGAAAAAATTAAACAAGCTGCTCGTGCATATCTACTGTATTTAGTGGGCAATACATTATTTGTTGATAAAAGTAAGTCTCATGTGTCCGTACATTATTTAAACCAAATCGGTAATTTGGATGAAGTTCGTAATTATTCTTGGGGTTTGGCAACTCTATGTTGGCTACATAGGCAGCTAGGTCTTGCGAGTAGAATAGAAGTGAAACAAGTTGCTGGTTTTCTCGGATTGTTGGAATCATGGATATATGAACATTTCGTACATCTGCATCCATCAACCAAAATGTATAATGAAAGTTCACCAAGAGCGGCTCCTTGGGATCCAGCAAACGATTATCGTGCATCTCATAAGGAACTTAGGCTGTATCTTGATAACATTCAAGAGCATGAGGTTTGAATCATTTGAATTTTTGAATTTTTTTTTCTACAAATTAGGCTTGAATCATTTGAATTTTTTTAATTCAAGTTTTAATAAATGCATTTTTTTTACAAATTCATGTAGGTAGTCTTTGACCCTTACATGCATGCAAGACAATTCCATCCTTTTTCGCAAATTGGTTGGTATTCTAGTTGTTTATTATGCTTAAATGTGGTAGAACCATATCACCCCACCCGGGTTTTGCGGCAATTTGGTAGGGTTCAAAACATTCCGCGGCCTATCATTCAATCAACTAGTAAAAACAATCATCGCGGTGCTACGGCTTCAACGTATAAAGTGCTTTACGAGTTTGTGGAAAATATTTGGAATGAGTGGCCAAATCATGTTGTTAGTGCACAATATCGTTCCATTCTTCTGCGTGGATCCACTGAAACGGTGACAAGTGATTATTTTGATTGGTATTACCCGCGCACCGTGTTAAAAGTTCATCCGGTTAATGAACAAATTATTCACCGTAGCAATCGACCTTCGTACGATCATTTATACATGGTAAAAGTCAGTATACTATTCTTTTATATCTGATTTTACAATAATAACTTATTATTGAAATCCACTGCAGAGCTATGAAGAGCTTAATGATGTGATTAGTGAAGGCATAACACTGGCTTCATCACAACCGGAGACTTCACGTTTGGCTCATCTTGGTAGAATCCGCAAAGCCCTTACTAAAGCTAAAAAGATTTGTGCTCGTTTTGTTAAAAAGGATGATTAGTTTTAGTTAGTGATTTTCAGTTAATGCACTTCTTGTTGTGGAAAAATTTCAACTCTTTTTGTTGTGTAAACGGGTGGTTATTTTGTACTCTGTGGATGGTTAATGTACCTTTTGTAGTTAATGTACTTCTTGTTTGTTATAATGTGCTTGCATGGCTGGTTAATTTTCATGTTTGTTCTTTCAGCTTGCTTATATCAACTGGTTATGTTTGCTTGTAGTTAAGGTACTTCAGTTTCTTGTACTTCAGTTTGCTTGTAGTTAATGTACTGGTCATGTTTGCTTGTAGTTAATGTACTTCAGTTTTCTTGTACTTCAGTTTCTTTCAGTACTTCAGTTTGCTTGTAGTTTTCTTGTACTTCAGCTTTCTTGTACTGGTCATGTTTCTTGTAGTTAAAGTTCTTGTATTCAGTTTTCTATTTCAGTTTGCTTGAAACTCTCGGGTAAGGCTTAAAGTTCTTGACCCTGTGTAGAACGAGGATAGCCTTTATATACCGTCAACCGCTTACGTTATCTCCGTACTTGACCACGTCAATAATGGACGTTGATTGCATGCAATACTCGTTCGCATTTTCGTGTTTGCTTTAAAAACTCTCGGGTAAAACATTTGTTGTCAATACCCTATAAGGAACGGGACTTACATAATAATATCGTCAGGTACGAACGATATTTGCCAAACTTCATCGTCCAAGCCAGACGTGGTCAATATTAACTACAACGTTTGTTCCATACGGTATTCCTGTAGTAGCCACGTCTCTACTTGACGTAAAATAAATGTTGATGTCGTTCATTAGCTATTTTTTGATGTGGCAAACTCTCGAGTTTCTGTTGATTTTGAACACCCTGCATACAACGAGGGTAACATGTATTTAACGTTTACCTCAACCTTTATATTTTTTACAGATCTCGTCCAGTTCTGACGTTATTTTATTTATTGTTAACTTCGTCTACTGACGCGACTTCTTTGTATACCACGTCCACTGTACTGCAATCAACAAGTTATGACAGGTACAGAAGCAATTTCACAACAACAATTTCCCACCAACATTAATAATTCAAAGCTACTTCAACAATGTCTAATCTTGTACAGATGTTTAACAATGATGTTCAACATTTTTGTTTTCAAACTACATTTTAACTTAGAATAACATGGTCACAATTTTCCCACGTAGCCATATTTTCATAATCTTCCATCATCTTCCATTCTTCTCTTCTAGCTCGTATTATAGGCTCCCATTGTTCCGCTTCAACATGGTGATTATTAAACCAACTGATGTATACTGGTGGTACCGGATGGTTCGTCTGTAAGACGGCCTATACAAATAAAAAAAATTCATTGTAATTGTAAATCCTTCATCTATTTGATGAAAATAAAATAATTAATGCATAATACCTGGACAAAATGGTGATTGTTTACGTGAATAATCCCTAGTTCACGACGATACAATTGAGATGGAATTTTTCCTCTTAAAGGTGGTATAGTCAAACTCAAACTGTCACTGATACTAAAAACGACAATATTATATTTCGTAGCTATTATGTATCCAATCTCGGGCATAATCATCCACTTACTTGGTTTGGCACTGCCAAATTCGTGATTAAGCACATTTAGCAAATAGGTTGTTCTATTTTTTTCAATAAACACTTGTTCGTACATCTCTTGATATTGTTCAAGTTCTTCCATTAATTCCTTACGGACTTGCCACCATCGATCTTCTCCTAATCCTAAAAAAGAAGCAACACATCTAAATCCACAATTACCATCCATATCCACGTCTACAATTCCTTCAACGTATGGCTTCCACTCTTTTGGTATGCAATTTTCATACACACCTAAACTTATATTTTTAGGTCTACGAACAATCAGTTTTTCTTTTTTTACCGAAATACAAGGATCAACTTTTTGTTTCTTAGCTACGCTACATTGGGTTGAAGCACATTCACCAAGTTCAAATGCGGAAGGTAACCTTTTTGTTGAAGTATCAATTTTTTTATGAGACCTTCCACGGATTTTGACTTTGCTAACCGGAGATGCAAGAGTTGATGTTTGTGGATAAATAATCTCTTTTATTTTCTTATAGACTTGCATTTGATGCGGTAATTCCAATTTCATAACTTCATTTACCATTTCTTCCAGCTTTTTCTTCATATTAAAATCTCTTTTCTCTCCCATTTTTATAATATGCAATCTAGTCCAATGAACATGAATCAAGTCCAAAGGTATTTCAACATTTCGACCGACTTTTGCTAACGCATGAAAGCATGGAAGTCCGTGTGTCTTACGAATGACACATCCGCATAAGTCATCATCTACAATTTCATAAGAGTTTACCTGTAGAAGCTTGGAATGAATTAGCTCCAAAGCCGCAAGTGAAACTACACCACGTAGATTTTTAAATTCTTTTTTGTGATAAACATGAGCTACTTTGAATAGGCTTGTTTCAAATGAAGCTTTTAGTTCGGTAAAAGATAGTTCAAGTAGTGAATGCATACTCTCCCATGCTCTTTCGAAGTTGCATTGACTTGTGGCTAAATGTTTTTTTAATTTATCATGTACGGCCTCGGCTCTAGAAGAAAATAGATATTAAATTATTGTTATAAAAAATTCTAAAATAATTAAACAAATATAAAAGAAAGTGTCTTACCTATTTGATGTGTAGTTGCCAAAGTGCATAAAATTGTCAATCCAAGCATGGACAAATCGATCTTTCCATGTCTCAAGCCAATTTTCAGTAATGTAATTTATTAACTTTGGGTACTCACCGTACTTGAAATGCAAATCTTGTAGATTATTATTATATTGCTCAATATTCCCAGACTCGCATAAATTGGTCCAATCTTGAAAAAATTGTTTTTTTCCTTCTTTTTTCAAACCCGTAACTCTTCTTTGAATAAAAGAAAGAATATTTTTTTCAATATGCCACTTGCATAGGATATGAGCTGCTTGGGGAAAAACAATGTTAATGGCATTAATCAATGCTATCTCTCTATCCGTGACAATGACACTTGGCATTTCTATATCACAATCAATCATCACCAATTGAAGACGAGTCAAGGCCCAAAGATAGTAATTTTCACGTTCAGATACGAGATATGCAATAGCAACGAAAAAGGTTTTATTTGTTGATGTGACACCGACAATCTCCAACAACGGCATTCTATATTTGTTTGTTTTGTAAGTACAATCCATAACAAGAAGATGTGGAAATGTTCTTAGCAAATTTATGCTTGTAGGATAAGCCCAAAATATATCAGTAATTACATCACTTCCATCTAAAGTATTACGATGCCATTCGAAGTAATTTTTATCCTTAAGCTTGCTTAAGAGATATTGTATTTGAGAACGACCTGCTTTATCCATTTTCTTGTGCCTAGAAAGAACGTTATATACAGTTTTAATTGTTGTACTATTAGATGGATCGTTTTGTTTTATAGTGTGCAAAATGGCTTTTGGCTTCACCATATTTTTGTACATTTCAACGGCTAATTTTTTTTCATCCTCCGTTAGTCGACCAAGAAAAGAGTGGCCTTCCGAGCTGTAAAGTGAAGAATGATTATGAACACCGCATATGACTTCTAATCTCCAATTATCTGAACTATGAAGTTTAACACCTTTCAAACGAAATGGACAATTGCACTTTTTTGTACTTGTTAATCTAATACTGTTAGATTTCTTGCCTTTGTACTCTTTATACGCTCCACTTCTCTCACATCCAAATATAATTCTTGGATTTCTATCGCTACTGTTAATATCCGATTTTAAGATTACGACTACCATCGCATTCCGTCTAGCAGTTAAATCAATCCATTCTTTCATTTTATATCTATTTGGAAATACCTTCATACAATAAAAAAAATGAGCAATTTTAAATTTAGAAAATAAACTAATTTACATAATAGTAAAATAAATTACATACATCAAATGTTGTGAACTCATTACTATAATCCATAAAAATTTCTTCATCTTCTTCGGCCACCCATCCAATCTACAAAATACAAAACGGGCATAGAATGTAACGAACAATGTTTTCATTATTTTCTAGTACATGATAAACTAGGTTTTGATCAATTCCTAGTGTATATGGCACTATGATTATATAAGTTCCTAGTATAGCAGCAGCCATGAAAGAAGCATACCTGATTTTGTTGTACGTAGTCATCTGTCGTATCCTCCATATCAATTTCAGCAAACGGAAGAGAGATGAAGATGAAGATGAAGATGAATAGACACATCAAAAGTAAATTGAATAAGATATCTTTTAGACTGTTAAAGGTTATAATTGGAAAAAAAAAATTAAATTTTTTACCGGGGGGTGGAGAGAATATATTGGGGGGTTAATAGACGGACCCATAAATATGAGGCCTGTTAAAGTTAGCACATGTTTAATATGTTTAGGAACAAGTCTACCATAGTTTATTGGTCAAGAAATAAGTTAGTGGATTGAGTTTAGAAAGTGGTTAGTTATTTTATTTTCTTATTTAAAGCTTTGTATTTTCTATCGTTCAATAAACAAGCAATACACAATGTAGTTCTTTGATATTTTACTGTTTAACGTCTCTCTCTTCTTTCTCCATCAAAAATTCTAATATGGTATCAGAGCCTGGTGATAGAAAGAGCGCACTAGAGAGAGAGAGAGTTCTTTAGGGAAAAAAACAAGCCACTGTTCTTTACTAAAAAAATCGAAAGTGAAATCAAAAATTAAAAGGAAATCTCGAATGTCGAGAGAGAAGAGAAATGAGTCAATTGGGTTTCAGATTTGAAAAGAGAAGAGCTCGAAGCTCTATTACAGGTGGATTTGGCGACAATCGATGGTGATGATTCAGAGGAGTTCGAGTTTTGTTGGTGATTTGCAGATAGGTGGTTCCGTGGTTTCAGGCGACTTGTATTTGGATTGCCATCGAATTGCGTGAACTATGTGGATGTTCAATTTCAGAATGGGCGATGGTGGACAGGTGGTCGTTTTGGGGATGACGCGGTGGAGGATGGGCAGTAATTGGCACTGTTGAATGGAGGTGAAAAAGCAGGTTAGTATATCTTATTTACTGTCTGTAAATTTTTGCTGAATTGCGATTTGGATGCGGGACGAGTGGCTTCGAGTTCGAGTGTCTCGATGGGGTTGCACTTGGGTTGTTCGAATTGAGGATTTACTGTTTGGTTTAGGCGATTGGCAGTGTCGAAGTCGCAGCAATTGGAGTGGCAGGTTAACTAGAGTTGTGAATTGAGGTTGTGATTCGATTTGCTGGTTCGATTGTGTTTGGGCAATGCGGACTTTGGATTGTGGTGGTTCGAAGTGCGGTCGAGGTATGTGAATTTGCAATTGAGGTATTGGAGATGTTGTAAGGATGGATAGTGATATTTGGTGATTTACAAACAGTGGTGTAGTTGAATGTCTGCACTGGTGTGGAGGTTGTGCGGTTGCTCGAAGGCCGGGATGTGGATGTAAACCGTCTGTGTAGAGCTATGATATGGCCGGAGTTGCTGATTAGGTGGTATGTTTGATTGATGAAGTATTTTGGTGTGAGGAAGTTCTGTGGCTCAGAGAGGCTACGAGACTGGATAGCGGAGATGACTGGTTGTTTCAAGTGGCAGATTAGTAAGGAGTTGGTAGTTTGTGTACAGGGGATGTGGGTTGTATTGCAGGGTGAAGGTGGTGATGACTGTATTGAACAGAGGCGTGTGATGTAGAAATGTGGGGCTGATGGGGGAGATGCAGGAATGCTTTGGAAAAAGTGGAATGTTATGGCATTATTTGAAGTTGTCGGCCGAAGTTATGGCAGTTGTTTGAGAAATGATGTCAATGAAGTGGCAAACTGTGAAGTGGATATGTTTGAGTTGCAGTGACTATTGCAAGAAAAGGATGGTAATGTTCGACTAAGGTAGGCAGTGGAAGTATATAATGTCGGGGGGAACGGGCATAGAGGTGTGATGAAGTTTGTTATAGGCAGAATTGCGTTGTTGTAGTAGTTAAGTTGTTGAAGTGAGGTTATGGAAGATTGAAGGCATATATATAAAATGAACTGCAGTAATTGTGAAAGGCAGTTCATGGGTTAGCAGTAATTGGTTGAAGATGTGTGGGTTGTATGTCGAGTGTTTGAAACTTGTTTTGAATGCTGTATATGTACAAGTGAATGTGATATGCAAATGTGAATGGGAATGTGGAGGAGGATAAGCAGTGAGGTGGAGATGTGTGGTTGATGGTCGTGAAGATTGTGGATTTTTGAGAGGCTGGTTCGAGTTGAGCTTCGTGCTGGTTGCTCAGGTTTGTTTGCGATGAGGATGGGAAGTGAATTGTGTTGTAAGTGGTAGCAGAAGTGGTTGGCAGTGGTATTGCACTGGTGACTGAAATTGTCTGAAGTGAGATTTGATGGTTATCTTGCTGCTGACAGTGACGGTATGAAGTGAAGGGTAGGAGTTGTTTTGATCCAAGGAGTGATATGAGTGGGGTGTTTGTTTTAGGTTGCAGGAGAAGGTGAAACCGTAGAGAAGTTGCAGTAAAATATTGGAGCAGGATCTGTATGCAAGGAAGGTTAATGGCTTGTGAAAGTTGTTTGGGTTTGAACAGTGTGATGAAGTGGTGTGACTTTTGGTGCTTGACAGTAGTGGCGATCCAAGCAGTTGGATGAAGGTGATGTCAGGTTATAGTTGCAGTAGGTGGTAGCAATATGTGAGAACTAGTGAAGTAATGGTGGAGATGCCTGTAGTGACAGTGATGCTTGGTGGTTATGAAATATGTTTGGAGGAGGTAGTGGTTGAAGTTTGTTGGAGAAGTGATGTACTTGGTGATTGGAGAAATTGATCACTGTAGTTGATGGTTTGTAATTGTGGTTTGAGGTGAATGTATGAAGTGCAGTAATAGGCTGCAGATGTTAATAGTGAAGAAAACATGTCGGTTATGAGGTTGGACAATTCGAAGAATGCTCGAAAACTGTTTGATGATATGCCTAAAAGAAGATAGGCATGCCTACATGTGAAGTAGGCGGAGTGAAGAAGATTTGGTTTTGTGTCATCCAACAAGTAAGGAAGAAGAGCCGCGGTTCTCACTTGTTGGAAAGATGACAGATACAAGGGACGACCCGAATGGAGAGGTCAGTGGATCCCTAAGAATAAACCAAGAGTATTTGTTGATGGTTAAAGTACCAATCAACGTGAAACAGTTGAGCATGTCCAACCAGGTAGAGATGAAAGTTGTGACCGAGTTCGTCTATGGAAGACGATGAAGAAATTGTGTTGTAAACTGAATGTGAGCACATTCAGTTTAAGGGAGGGTGTTAAAGTTAGCACATGTTTAATATGTTTAGCAACAAGTCTACCCTAGTTTATTGGTCAAGAAATAAGTTAGTGGCTTGAGTTTAGAAAGTGGTTAGTTATTTTATTTTCTTATTTAAAGCTTTGTATTTTCTATCGTTCAATGAACAAGCAATACACAATGTAGTTCTTTGATATTTTACTGTTTAACATCTCTCTCTTCTTTCTCCATCAAAAATTCTAACAAGGCCCCGGATCCCAAAATCCATCTTCATCTAGATCTATAAACTCAATATCGTTCAGATCTACAAACTTAATATTGTCTGGAACTCAAAATTCAATGTTGCTCAGATCTACAAATTCACTATTATCTGGATCCAAAACTAATTTGAGGGATAATCAACTTCTCAATAGAAAAGAATATCGAATTAGAGAGATTGATGTCGTAAAGCTTATGGATTGAGAGTAAAGATCGATGTCGAATTAGGATCGATGTTGAATGGGTAGGAACCAAAGTTGGGTAATGAATGACCTGGAGATGGTAATTGATGTTGAATGTTTTTTGGGCCGAGTATGAGCGACCTTGGACGGGTGAAGCGGAATTGATGTTGTTTTTTATACCCTCGAAATAATTGATAATAATTAGTTTTCTAATAAAGAACAAATTTGAAGAAAAATTCAAAATAAGAAATTCACATCTCATTAGTATATTTTGGTCATTTTCTGGACATGTTTATAATGCATTGTAACTACTATCATAAAACATACTGTTTATGAATTTTTTATTAAATATACTTTTAATTAAATTAATTAATTAATATATAACAAATTATATCAAGTATATAATAGAAAGAAAACACTTTTTATTTCGAACAACATTAATTATTGAGTTAGATATATGTAACAATTACATAATTTCCCCCAGGACATACCTCCATCTCCATCATCCACCAATGTGCTTGTCGGTATGAGGATTACAATAACGACCCTACATTTACCCTTATAGGTAACAGACTGTTAGCCTAGGTGACATAAGGGCGAACGCACAAAGTGAAAGCACACGACTATATAAAATAGGGTGTCATGGATCTGGGGCACGACCACAGATCAGACCGTTATGGTGGATTCTAGCCATCTAGTCCTCTCCAACGTCAAAAAACGGTGTACATCATGATAGTGACACATAGTACAATAAATATAGACAAAAAGTCTTACTCTCCACTTATTAGCCTATGGGTGCTTGCCCTAGCTCACCACCATGAGCATCACCTTACATAAATACAATCACATTATACTATTCCCGTCACATGAGTGTCATATACTTACAATGAATAATTGAATAAATATCACAACAGCGTCTCATACCAATATGTGATACTCAAACGTTATCGCTACTCGAAAAGTACACTAGATCTTTTTAATATTCTACATAACTTCGAAGAATAGTTGGTGAAATATTACTGAAAGTCTGATACTAATCTGTATTATAAATTTGTTTATTCAAATTCCTCGTCACATGGAATTAAATACCACGAAATCATACTGAAGGATGTCATCATCATACTACATCAAACTCTCTAATCAAAATCAATATTAATAGTCAATCATTATCAAAATCAGTATAAAAATATGAGAAGTTAGAAAAGTATTGTAAAATATCAGAAATCCAATATGTAAAACATATGTAACGACCCTGTATTTTGTGTCATTCATATCCACACATGTCGGAGTTGAATCGCTCTAAATATCATGTTGTTAATTTATATTTGGCAAAACTCAGCATATACAGTAATTACTTCAATCACAGAATCACAGAGACAGAGTAATATAACAATAAACAGCGGAAACAAACGGATAATAGTTCATGAAGCTACTATATATACAACAGAGTTTGAAATAAAATACAACAGAATATCTCAAATACAGTGAAGTCTCGAATACAACAGATGACATCTCTGAACAAGTCAACTGGAAAAGTTGAAAGCTGAATGGATGCGGATGGATCTCCAAGTGAAGCTCCAACTCCAAAGGTGAGTCTCCAATGTTGTGACACTCAGTCTGATCCGAGCGTAAAGTAAAACACAAAACACTCGAGTCAGGATTAACATTCTTGCATCAATAAATCCAACTCCAGTGAAGTATCAACTGAAATATAAGTAACTTAAAGGATGTTTGGAATGTCCATCCTCTAAGGATCCATGTAACTATCTACTATGTAGTAATATACGCTATTATAATATGTCTGTAGTAAAGTAAACTATTAAAATAGCGTTAAGGCGTTACCCATATCCCCTTTAACACATTTTTATATTGCCGTAGTCTATACAGATATTGTAAACTCCACTCGCAAGTAGGCTATCAGGGAGCACTGCATATGTATAACACAAAACAAACTCGTAGAAGGCGCGATAGGGCAAGCGCCAAGACACTCGAGGCAATGCCAGGATAGATATACCGTTTGCGGATCTGGACTGGTGGTAACGCATAACAGCTACTACCGCCCACCTCATGACACACTCCCAAATCAAAAGGTGCACCCAATCATATCACAAAAGCAATAGAATGGTATCGAAGAAATGTGTCTGATAGGAGGAATGACCTCACTTGGCCCGGCATGGCTCATGTTTTAGCCGCATCAAGCTGACTCACGAGAGTCAGGGCTACGTAAATACCATATAAAATCTCCACCAAACCATCCTACTTCATTTTGGAATCTCCACCACATACACAGTTGTCAAAGTGGTTTTCGGTATTGGCAGAGAGTATGACAATATCCAATCCCGGTCTCTTTAACAACCAAACGTTATTATAACACCATGGTCATTTCAAAACAGTTTATACTTCAAAACCAGAATATCAGATCCATTTCAAAACCATATTAACACGATATCATTTTCACTTCAAATATATATACATTTCCAAAACCCTAGCACTTTCAAAGTTATAACATTTCGAAATCAAATATTTGAATTTATAACACTTTAGAAATCATAGTACTATGAAATTCGTAACTTCCACCACTTAAACGGTTTAGATATTAATAATAGTATATAATAAAATAGTTTATAGAATAAAAGAGTTTATATTAAATAATTAGCATATATAATAGTCTATATTAAAATAGTTTATATAATAAAATGGTTAGTATGTTAAAATAGTTTATATTAAATAATTTGTAAAGTAAAAAATATAAATAGTTTAAATAAAATTTAAAAATACTTTGTATAATAAAATAGTTTCCTCAAATTTCACAAATTGATTCAAATCAATACAGATTCCAAAATTCAAATTTAATTCAATCTCAATTCACCAATTTCAATTCAATTCAATTCTCAATAAACCATTTCAAATTATATCGATTTCAAATACAGATTTGAACCACAAAATAAACCATTTAAATTTCAATATATTTCAAAGCTTTAAATATTCCACAATTTCAAAACTAAATTTGATAATTTCATATATATCAAAATTTAAATTCATTATTATTTAGTTTTGAAATATTTACTTAATAAATTCGATATCAATAAAACCCCAAATATCAAATCACTAAATATTTCCTTCAATTTATTTAAACTTGAAATATACATTTAATCGGTTTAAATCAAAATCAAGTTATAAAATCATATTTTAAAACCCTCAAATTCAATAAGTTCTAAATGGATTTAATTAAACAAAATTCTTAATTAAATACAATAAATTATAATTTACCTTTCCACTTATAGAAATCATTATAAAATCTATTTTAAAATAAAATTTTAAATAAATACTTAAACGTATTGTACTTTACTTAAATCAAACTTTACAAAATTTAAAGCTTATTATTAAATTTATTTTATATTAAAACTTATCCATATACATAATATTTTCAAATTTAAATAAAACCATATATATTTCCTTTCAAAACCATAGAAATCATTTTCAAAATATTTATAAATAGACCAACCGTGTTTGTATAAAAAAAATTATCCTATGGTCAAGTGATACGGATATTTATCATTTCAATCCGTAATTTAAATATATACAGGTATATATCATTTCAACCCGCAATCCTAAATTCAACTCAATTTGAAAATCGCTTGGGTTTATCAATTCAACCCATAGCGATTTTTTCATATTCTACAGATAATTCGAGTCTGTATCATTTCAACCCACAGGAATTCTGTACTAACAGGGAACTTGCAGAGTGATAACAGATATGATAATAACAATAACATGCATATATCATTAGTGACAATAAAATATAATATAAACAACAGGATATGGTGTCATATCCCACAGATGAACAATTACAGATAATAGCATATCATATATAACAATTAAATAACTAACAGCAACATATTTCAGTCGTCATTTCAATTGAAATCAAATTTAATAAATATAAGAACGTTAATCGTGAGTGATTGCTCACCTTTCGAGGCTAGATAGATTTGACAAAGAATTGAGCTACGAATTCAAGCATGAATCTCGAAGCAAGGCAAGATTGAACTCGAACCAAGAAACGAAGCTGAAAGCTTGAAATTGACGAAATCAAATCAAACTGGATTGATGAAGATCAACGGTATAAGTTAACATATATATACACACACACACAAAAATCATATACGACTTATAAAAAAAATTAACTACATGATTTTTAAAATCTATATATAGACATAAAAAACAGCAATTGCAAAATTAAACCTACCCATATATATATATATATTCAATGTTTAATTTAAAACATATAATAAAATAAAGATCTATACATATCAATTTTTATAAATTTTTCTTCATACAAAATATATCTGGTATATATAACAAAGTATATATATCTCTCTGTAAAATATGCAGGCCGACCCATACACACAAAACAAACATCAAACTATAACTGTATACAAACTGTCATGTTATACTACATATATATATATATAACTATCCATATCTTATATTGATTTATATATACAAGCAGACTTGAGGCTAACTAATATACAACATACAGAACTTATATACTTTATAATCATTATATACATTGTGTGTGTGTGTGTATAAACAGTTTTATCTATAAACAAACTCATATACTGTTGGGCGAATTCTCACCCAGAAGATCTCGAGACCAGGAAGTCACAGTTTCACCCGGGTTGGCAACCTCCATTCCACCAGCTCCTATGTCCATTCGGCGATTCGAAGGAACAAGCTCATTCAGCAGTGAGGTCCATCCGGAGTACACGTTCATCCGGCTATACAAGCCTATGACCTCATTCGGCGCTCTAGAATGAAGGTCCATTCGGCATGAGTTCATTCGGCGTCTCCAATCCATGACCGAGCCAAAGCCATTCGGTCGGCCCTCCATCCGGTCCAACCACAACCGGACCAAAGCCCATGCCACCACCGGACCAAATGACCTACCGGATCTCCCCCACTACCGAACCACCTCTACAACTCCAATACCGGACCACCTCACTGCCACCGTTCCACATACTCACGCTCCTACTACCGGACCTGGCAAGCACCGAACCAACCCTCTCCTTTCCATTGCCGGTCCACATGCACAACTACCACCGGTCCAAGCTCATAGCCGAATGTAACTTTGCCGAACCAGAAGATGGCCAGTCCAGATTGCTCCAGCCCGGGCCCACCAGCAGCTATATACTTCCAAGACCCCTGCCCCCTACCTCATTCTATAAATAGAGGGGCAGGGGTACAACAATGGAAGACAAGTTTGAGAGCTCAAACGAGGAAGGAACTTTCAAACTACTTTCATATACTTGTATACGAAGCACTGTACTTGTAATCCGAAAGAAAGAAGATAATAACATATAAAGTGGACGTAGGCATATTCCGGCCGAACCACTATAAATCTGCGTGTCTTTTACATTTCAGCCCCTACTTCTTTTATATTTACAAACTCATCTAAAATCATTGAAAATCACATATAATCAACTAAATAATACGACTCGGAGATGTTTGTCCATTTTTTGTGCAAACATTTTTGGTGCTTTCACTGAGAACTGAACTCAGGCTTCATCTTCTCCCACTCAACCTTCTTCCTAACAACATCGCTCGTTGCTTAGAAATCATGCCTTCCAAACAGAGAAGGGATGTTAACAAAGGAAAGAACATCGCAACTAGCAGCCTTCCAGATCCAGCAATCGCAGATCAGCCCATTTCAACAGCAGTACCAGATGAAAATCAGGAAAATCCAACTGGTCCCGCAACGGAACAACCAATCACTAGGGCAGATCTGGACAGGGTTGTGACTGAAGTAACTAACCGCTTCACATCCCAACAAGAAGCTTTGGTGGACCAACTCATGTCACGCTTAAGGGATGCTGAAGAGTCCAACCACAACACTGAATCATGGGGTGAGTCCCAATCCGGAGGATCTCGGAGGCAACAAAGGTCTTCCCTCTTCGAAGAAGCTATCAACAGGAACAACAATGATAGGGGCCGCGCCCGGACTCAGCCCGAATTCCGACTCGAGGAAGCCCTTAGAACCGAACCCAGCGGGGGAGGCACCAGGCGAAGGTCGGATGCAGCTGAGCCAGTCATGCCACCTAATCATAGAAACCCCGCTGAACGGAGCCGAGCTAGAACCCAGCCCGAAGTTGACCCCATGGATGTGCTCGAAACAGAACCCCACAGGGGAAGATCAGGGCAGGGGGCAACTGTAGCTGGTCCTAGCGTGCATCCGAGCAGCCAAAGACAACCACTGGATAATGCTAGAAGTGATAGACTGTACCATCCCTACAGGTCATCTGGACGAGATAGATCCCGCAGGGAAGAACCAAGCTCATTTTTGTCCGCTCCAAGTTCTGACGAACGAATGGCACGATTATTCAGAGAATGTGTCCAACGGGAGCAAAGGGACCGGGGAATAGGCGCTAGGGTCACCAGTCCCTTTACCCGAAATATCGAAACCGCCATCACTCCCCGGGAATGGAAAATGCCAACCATGGAACCTTACAAAGGAGCTTCCGACCCCATCGTACATCTGCAGAGATACACCCAGCATATGCTCATGAGTGGAGCAACAGAAGGAGTATTATGTAAATGCTTTCCGCTATTCCTAGCAGATCTAGCTACCTCCTGGTTCTGCCATCTACCCCAAGGATCCATCAGCTCATGGGAGATGTTAAAAGAAAGGTTTATTAGCCAATTCCGCATCCATGTGGAACAACCCAAGGATGCTTATTCTCTATCCAATGTCAAACAGAAATCCGAAGAGACGCTGCAACAATATCTAACACGGTTCAACGCCGCAGCGGCAGCAGTTCAAGATGCCGATGAAAAACTCACTCTAATGGCCCTCTGTAGTGGTGTACATCCAGGCACCAAGTTTGCCAGAAGATTAACTAAGGAAAAACCAGCTACCTTGCCTGATTTCTTCCATGAAGCTGGAAAGTATATGAGACTTGAAGACGCTGCTACGGAGAGGCAGTCAGGGCAACAAGGCAAGATAGTTCAGGACAAGGTTCCCACTGCAGCTAAGGACGCTCGAAGAAGTGAATCTAGAGACAATGCTGGGGGCAGAAAGGTTGAGAAGCGCCAATATCGACCGGGGCCAAGATTTGACTCCTACACTCCTTTGAATGAAACAATCGAAAACATCTACCTAGCCACTCAGGGCGAACTCGGATACAAGCGCCCCCCGCACAAGAAAGAATCAGATAACGCACTCAAGTCCGGAAAGTTCTGTCGCTTCCACGAATCCCACGGACATGACACCAATGAATGCCACCATCTTCGGGACTTGATCGAAGAACACATTAGAAGAAGAAGACTGGAACGTTATGTGAAAGGTCAGAACAGGACTCCAACTCCTGCCAATGAGAACTCAAAGCAACCCCTCCCAGAAGTAGGCGGAGGGAATCACAACAATCACAACACCAGTGGCTCTAGTCAAGAGAAGATAGTGGTCCTTACCATCTCAGGAGGACCACACATCGCCGACAGAAGTTGGGCAGAGATGGAAAGGTACGGCAAGTCGCTTAGAAATGCCGAAGGATATGTTAACTCCATTACGGAGGAACGCCACCCGAAACGAAAAGAAAACAATGACATTGTATTCAGTAGGCATGATTTGGAAGGAAGACAGTACCCACATATGGATCCCATGGTCATCTCTGCCTGGTTTGGTCCAGCTAAAGTTTTTCGGATTCTAATAGACACGGGAAGCTCCGTAAATATCCTGTTCAAACATGCTTTCGACAAAATGAAGTTATCAATGAAGGATGTATCCCCCTGTGACAAACCACTGCACGGTTTCACTGGAGATGCAAAAATGCCCCTCGGGCAATTTGACCTCTTCGTCGAAATAGGAAGTCATCCCCGCTCCGTTGTGCGAAAACAAACGTTCGTACTAATAGAAAACCACTCGGCTTACAACGCTTTCTTGGGAAGACCAGCCTTGTCTGACTTTCAGATTGTATTAGCCCCCTGGTGCCTGAAAATGAAATTTCCAACAGACAACGGAGTAGGAGAAGTAGAAGGAGATCAAGATGCTGCCCGAGACTGCTACGTAACTGAACTTCGCAATAACCGCAGAAAGAATAAAGGAAAAGATGCAGAGACTACTCTCTGCATGAAAAGCTTGGAGGCATAGCAACTAAAGAAAGCCCCTCCTCTTCGATATACGAGCGATCCCTTCAATGAACTAGACCCCAGGGATAAAGAGGAGGAGGCTACCGCCGAGCCTGCAGAGGCTATGGAATTCGTATCGGTAGATAAGCATGATTCAAGTAGACTATTAAAAATCGGATCTCAGCTGGAAACGGAATTGAAGGATCAACTCATTGACTTTCTCCGCCACAACTTAGATGTATTTGCGTGGACCCATGCCGATATGACAGGAATCTCCCCAGACATAGCATGCCACATGTTGAACATCGATCCCACCAAGGTACCAGTAAAGCAGAAAAAGAGGAGCATGGGGGCAGAGCGATCAGCAGCCCTTGATGAGGAAGTAAAAAATCTACTTGCTAATGGCTTCATACGGGAAGCCATCTACCCAGAATGGATCGCTAACCCAGTGCTAGTAAAAAAGGCCAATGGAAAGTGGCGAACATGTATTGACTTCTCCAATCTGAATGACGCTTGCCCGAAAGACTGCTTCCCACTTCCCCGAATTGACCAACTCGTAGACAGCACAGCTGGGCACGAACTCCTATCTTTTATGGATGCATACTCCGGATATAACCAGATCCCCATGCACGCCCCCGATCAGGACCACACTAGCTTCATCACCGACCGCGGATTATATTGTTACAAAGTCATGCCTTTTGGACTCAAAAATGCTGGAGCTACCTATCAACGCCTCGTCAACAAAATGTTCGCAGAATTGATAGGACGAACTATGGAGGTATATGTGGATGACATGTTGGTAAAGTCCAAGAAAGCCAACGACCATGTAAGCCATCTGGACGGTACGTTTCAAGTACTTCGCCGGTATGGAATGAAGCTGAATCCTCTGAAGTGCTCCTTCGGAGTATCATCGGGAAAATTCTTAGGATTCATCGTCCACGCCAGAGGAATCGAAGCAAACCCTGAACAAATCCGGGCTTTAAAAGAAATAAGGATACCTTCCACTCGAAAAGAAATGCAGAGCCTAAACGGAAAGGTGGCCGCCCTAAGCAGATTCATTTCCAAGGCAACTGACAAGTGTGTCCCTTTCTTCGAAGCACTCAAGAAAGACAAAGGAAGGTTCGAGTGGACCGACGAATGTTTAAAGGCCTTCCTCAACCTAATCGAACACCTTCAGAGACCACCAGTACTCTCAACTCCAAATGAAGGTGAAGTGTTATACCTATACCTCGCTGTATCATCTCATGCTCTAAGCGCCGCCTTGGTAAGAGAAGAAGACCGCACACAACGCCCGGTCTACTTTGTAAGTAAGAGATTTACAGGGGCAGAAGCCAGATATCCTAAACTTGAGAAATTAGCATATTGTTTATTGATCGCGTCACGAAAACTGCGACACTACTTCCAGTCTCACTCCATCAGGGTTCTAACCGATCAACCACTAAGACAAGTGCTCCATCGTCCTGACACTTCTGGGCGACTCCTCAAATGGTGCATCGAACTAAGTCAGTATGATATCACCTACCATCCCCGCACCGCTATCAAAGGACAAGCCATGGCTGATTTCATTGCCGAATTCACTACCAACGAAGGCAAGGAACAATCCGAAGTAGCAAAAAACATCAAGTGGAACCTCTTTGTAGACGGAGCATCAAACGAACAAGGCTCGGGGGCAGGTATTGTGATCATCACCCCCAGGGGAAGAAAGTTGTACTATGCATTAAGATTGGAGTTCACGGCCACTAACAACGATGCTGAATATGAAGCAGTAATAGCGGGATTGGAACTGGCCCTAGAAATTGGAATCAATTCCTTATGTATTCATAGTGATTCTCAGCTTATCGTAAACCAGGTACTAGGAGAATTCCAGACTCGAGGAGAACGACTCACAGCATACCTAAAGAAAACCAGACTGCTGCTCGATCAATTGGACCATTATCTAATCAAACACATTCCTCGAGAAGAAAACCAAGAGGCAGATGAACTTGCAAAGCAAGCTAGTATGAAGAACAGCACCATTTCCGGAGCACTAGCAATCTCAAGGCAGCTAGCCCCGAGTTTCGAACAAGCGAATCTGATAACTGCAATCGAAGAAGGAACCTGGATGACTCCTATCCGGAGATATTTGCAAGATGGCATACTACCCGACAGGCGTGACGAAGCCAAGAAGATCTTGAGGAAAGTTCCCCACTACACAATACAAGAAGGCATCCTCTACCGGCGTGGCTTCTCTAGCCCCTTATTAAGATGCGTCGCCGGAAGGGAAGCCAAGGAGATATTAACAAACATCCATCAGGGAGGATGCGGAGATCACACTGGAGGACGGACTTTGGCAAGAAAGATACTCCGATATGGATATTACTGGCCCACACTAAACAAAGATGCCCTAGACTTCGTTAAGAAATGCGACAGATGTCAGAAGTTCGCCAAGATTCCTCGACTGCCCACAAACGAAATTACTCAAATGACTAGCCCTTGGCCCTTTGCTGTATGGGGAATTGACTTAATTGGCGAACTGCCAACGGGCCGAGGCGGAGCCAAATATGCTATAGTGGCAGTCGATTATTTCACCAAATGGGTGGAAGCGGAACCTTTAAATAAAATATCTTCAGCGAAAGTTATCAACTTCTTGATCAAAAATATTCTGTGCAGGTACGGAGTACCACTCAAGATCATATCAGACAACGGACTCCAATTTGACAGCGCAGAATTCGCCGACTGGTGCTAAGAGCATGGAATTCATAAAAGCTTCTCATCAGTAGCTTATCCTCAGGCAAACAGACAAGTCGAAGCTGTCAACAAAATTCTCGAAACCCTAATCAAGAAGAAACTTGAAAAGTCAAAAGGCGCTTGGGTGGACGAACTTCCTACGGCACTTTGGGCCTACCGCACATCTTTCAGAACATCAACGGGACATACTCCTTTCTCTTTGGCATACGGATCGGAGGCAATGCTCCCTGTTGAGACTATTGTTCCTTCCCACCGTAGGATCCACTACAATCCAGAAGAAAACGAAGAACTCCTCCTCATGTCTTTGGATCTGATTGAGGAAAGGAGAAATGATGCAGCACTTAAAGCAGCGGCTCACAAACAAAAAGTGGCAGCACTATACAACTCCAAAGTCAAGCATCGCATCTTACAAGAAGGAGATCTTGTCCTCAGGCGAATCGTTCCGCGCCTCGGGGCACTGGACCCCATCTGGGACGGACCATATGTAATTCATAAAGATCTCCACAACGGAGCTTATATTTTGTCAACAGTGGACGGAGAGGTGTTCCAGAGGGCATGGAACATCCGACACCTCCGTCGATACTTTTCTTAACTTGTACTGCCCATATGAAGTGAATTAACAAAGAGAATCAGTGGACGTAGGCATTTCCGTGCCGAACCACTTTAAAAAATCTTGTCTCTTTTTAACTTGTTCCTTTATGTCTTGGCTGCTCGTTAGTTTTATCCCTTTCTGTTGAACAAAATCCTATGGCATCTCCGCTCAAGACGCACCACGGCCTCATCTGGACTAGGCCTAACAGGTACGCTACGATTCTATGCACTCGCCAATGAGACACTTTTGCTCCAGCATCCCTCTGCTGCGGGTTAACTCATTGCGCGCCTGCCCTCAAAGCCAACTGTAATGAGCCGATTATAAGTCATCATAAAGGCCGACTATAGCCGATGGCAGCTCATTACGGCGTTCGGCTCACCGGCAACTGTGAACCTACTTTAAGCCCCAACATAAGGTGTGGCCAGCCAGGGGTAGTTCACGGCCAACGGCACCCACGCTAGCCGGCCATGGTAAATCGAATAATACCCACGATTACGGACCATAATGGTTCGGGTAGTTACCGTGCGCGATCTCGGCTCCGATGTGTCTTAAGTGCGGCTGTGGTAAAAAAGAAAACTCCCCGCGGAGGCGTAAGATGGGTGACAAATGTCTCCAAGACCCACAGCTAGGGAAAGTGACTACAAAACCCGTTTGCCACGAACTTAAGCACATCGACGGCCTTCCGTGACTGGAAGTTTTACTTTTACTGTATTTCCATTCCATTTAAATATTTTTCCCCTATCCTGTATAACAAACTCTAAAGTACAGGAAACCGAATAGGAAGCATTCACTCATGAGGCTCTAAGCCTGCGTACTGGGTGGCAGGGCGCTCAGCTATACCCGTGAACAGTTACACAAGACACTCAAAGCTACCGCCTGCGAATAAAACATAAAGGGCGGTACTCTCTTCTCTTGTACATAAATGCGTAACTATAGCTTATTCATACACTGACATTGCAAAACGTGAAATTATATTTCAAGCAAAAACTTAACATCAAACGCAACTAGAATCACAGGCATATACATAATTATACTTCTCACACGGCACATAAAGATAGCAACAACATTTAAACATGACAGAATCAGCTTATATTATAAGATCACACGAAGTTATTCTTTGCAAATAATTTTATTACAGTTGCATATCAAAGACTAACATAAACAGTGATAAAAAAGAAACAAAAAGATGGCAGATGCATCCACACTCCATCACCAACTTCCCCAGTCTACTTAGCCGCAGGATCAGAGCCCCCAGCATGCGGATCAGAAGTCCCGCCTGTCCAATTCGGAAGAGGAATTCATTAAACGAACAACCAAGTTATGGAAACACGGGAAGAAAAGAAAGGGAAGAAGAATAACTCACCAGCATCCGCCGCTTGATCCTCATCATCCAACTGCACGCCCGCTTCCTCTGCAGCAAGCAGCCGCATCCCCTCTTTCACCGCCGCTTGCTCCTCCTTTGAGAACTGAGCAGTAACTGCGTTCAAGTTGAAAGCCTCTCCGCCTTCCTTACCCGCGTTCACCCTGGCCTCCTCCAAAGCCTGGAGATACACCTTGGCCATGACCCGAGGGTAATCGTCCATCCAAGACAAGCCGCCCTCCTTCCAAGTGTGGAAGTACATATCCTGCAGCATCTCATCCATCATCCCCTCGTTTTCCTCAAACTCCCTCACCCGGGCCTCGGAAGCGTGCAACTTGGCGACGGCGACGTCCCTCTCTGATTGGTATCTCAAGCAGTCAGCCTGGAGTGACCTCCTCATTTCCTCTTCCTTCAACTTGAGGGACCTCCTCATCTCCTCCATCTCCTCCTTCAACTCGGCCTGAGCCATCTCCGCAGCCTCGAGCCTCCCTGACAATTCCTCTACCCGCTCGAGATCCGCATTTCGAACCTCATCCACCGTTGCGATAGCTATGTTAATCCGTTCCCTGCAAGCGACCTCCATCTTCCGTAATTCCGCCCTACTGGCCTTCTCCATGGTCTCTTTCAGCCGCTTGGAGGCTTCCTCATGCTGGGAAATCTGGATGGCTTGGTCGGCGAGCTGCTTGGCCTGATCGGCAACCTTTAACCTCAACCGAATGTTAGCACTCCCGATCTCTTCCCCGGCCTTGACCAACTTAGTATGATGCTCCATTAACTTCTTGGTCTCTGCGGCCACCCGGTCGATATTAGCCTTGGCCTCATCCCCCATGGTGACTACCCGTGTAGTAAGTAAATCAAGATCTAAAGATTTGGCCTCGTCCAGCACCCTTACCATGGGGTTGCGGGGAAGGAGGTGCTCGTCCGTGGTCTCATCGAATGAAATGTCCCGAAAGCTTGGGTCTAAATCAGGATGACCGGCAAAAGGGTCACGAGGCACGGGGCGAGGCGCATCGGGACGCCTTATATGAATGACAGTAGGACTCTTGGAAGGAGGAGGAGGGGGGCCGGGCTCCGTGCTCTCCTCCGTAGTATCACGAGGAGGCTGAGTAGGAGGCTGCGAACCAGGGGATGACTCAAATAAGGAACGGCTCCGCTTCCTTTTCTGAATGCCCTCTTCGATGACCCCAAGAAGAGGGCGGTACTTAACTACGTCCCCAGTGCGATCAGTAGAAGGTTTCGCAGAAGCTCTCCTCGACTTAAATTGTTCAAGGCGATGTCGAACATCCGACGTTTTAACTGCCTGGCCTGCCCCTGGAATAAAGAACAAGTGTTATGAACATACAATAACCCACAGTTCAAAAAATGTGCTAAGTTAAAAAGAAAGAAAAGTGGGAAGACACATCTATTATACAAACCCGGCGGAGGAGTGGGATACTGCAATAAGTCCTGGATCTCACCCCAGGACGGAAGTGAACCGTAAAAAATTTCTAAGTCCCTATCGAAAATAGAATCGGCAGAAGACAAAAGTTCACCTTGCATCGCCGGAATCACCCTAGCTGAGGAACCCTTAGAGGATGGGTCAGTGCCAGCCACAGCTTTGCCGGTTTCCTTTGCCTTCTCCGTTCCCTTCTCCGTTTCCGACTCTCCCTCCGACTCCCCGAAGGCCCGACGGAGAGCCTCATCCAGTTCGAGGTCTTGTTCAGAGGTTAGAGCAGCAACACCACTACCACCTTGACCGTCGCCATCTCCTCCACCCTCCGACCCTTCTCCAACTTCGCCTCCTTCCTCCTCTTCTACACCTTCCTCCTCCGGGACAGTCGGGCAAGTACTTGGAGAAGGGCCATCGGACTTCTTCAGTTTCTTCCCCCCGACCACGGGACGCTCTGCGAAAGGCTCCCTCTTACCGCTCTTTACTTTATCCCCCTCCTTAGCTTTAGCAGCTTTCTCCTCAGCCGTGTCTCTTTGCTTAACCACGGACTGGTGCGGTAAGATCAAATTATACTCCAAGAGGGTTGCGTTCCTGATCAAGAAGGAGGCCGACCGGTCCCGTGCCGGAATAGCCTTTAGTTCAGCAGCCATTCGCACCAAGGAATCATCCTCCACAACTGCAATACCACCTGTCGCTAGCCAGAAATAGAAGCATGTCAGAAAAAACACTACAGTCAAAACATGGAAAATATAAATGAAATCCATCTTACAGCCGGAAGTGAAAAGGCGGAAAGAAACAGCATCGTCCTTGATGAAGAACCACTCTTTCTTGAACATGGTAAACTTGGAATATAAGTCCAGGACTGGTTTGAAGGGCACGGCCGCTTCCAGACTAATATACGGAGACCCCTTCTTATAGCCTCTCAGGTTGTACAAGTATCGAATTTCCCGGTTAGAAGGAGGACGCCCGTACCTCCTCTGGAAGATAACAAAGAGGCTCACCAGGATGGCATAAGAATTAGGCTGAAGCTGGAAGGGAGCCACCTTCAAATATGTGGTGAAGCTAATTATCCAAGCGTTGATAGGGGGGATAGCACCGCACATACAATGGTATCTGCTAAAAGCGAAGTAGCCCTCGGGAGGATTATATGGCATCACTCCATCTCCCGGCAGCAGCATAAGGGCCCTATCTATCCCGAAGGAACGGGATATGACGTCAAGTTGCTCCTCCTTTAGGGAGCTAGGAAAGCAATCCGGGGGAGAGATCAAAAGTTCCTGTGGACCATATCCGTCCACTAGAGACCTCGGAATAGGTCGGTGTTGCCCGGATCCTGGTTGGACTGGGGGCAAGGAAGAAGAAGGCTCTCCTGTGCCTCTAGACTTCTTTCTGTCTGATCGTGTTTCCGCTTTGCGAGACATTTTCTGCAGCACAAGAAAGACTTGAGATCAGAATAAGAAGTATAGAAACACAAACAAGCAAGTATATAAGGCAAGCGTGTAAAAAAGTCTAAGATTCCGCTCAAGTTTCAAGTATGAAGTCTCATTCGGCACTAGAGCCATAAGTTTCATTCGGCACTAGAGTCATAAGTTTCATTCGGCACTAGAGTCATAAGTCTCATTCGGCACTAAAGTCATAAGTCTCATTCGGCACTGAAAGCACATCCGGCATACATATCATTCGGCATTTAGGCCCAAGTCTCGTTCGGTACGACAATACCCTTCGTGTGCATTCGGCAATTGAGTTCATCCGGTAATAACAAACCATTCGGCAAAAGGATACATACCTGGTTCGGTATAAGCTTGGTTCGGCAGAAGGTTCGCTCGGCTAAGAATTGATTCGGTTCTCTTTGGTTCGGTAAGGGAAAACCAGGGGGGTACGGCCTCTATATATAGGCGAACTCAGGGCCGCCGAACCAACTGGTTCGGTCTACCTGATAAGAATAAACATACCGAACCAACAAAATGCCGGATGAAACCAAAAGCCGGATGTGCACGACCGGACCAACACAAAACCGAATGAACTCTCTCTCTACCAACAACAACCAGGGACTAAGGGCATGCCGGGCGCCTCACTCAGATAAGTACCGAACTCCAGAACTAACTAATAAAATAAGATTATGATAACGATGAATAAGTCGTAAAACTCTCACCGACATGGATTAAATCGTTTACACGTGTACGCGACCACGAATGGTCCATAGGCACGTTCTGAATGGTTATTAACCCTATCGTCGTGGGAATTTACACTTTGACACGCCTTTTTAAACTCATAGGTTAAACGGATATTTGATTCTGATAATTATGAAATGGCTAAGCTACTTACACATGTACGGAGTCGCGAACGATCCCTAGGCATGCTCTGAGCTAGCGATAAACCACCTTGACAAACGATCCAAGGATCCACTCTGACATAAACCTGGCATCAATGATGCTAAGCCCCCTCGGGGCTCACTCTCTCGTCCAAAACGACACAGTTCAATTCAACTCGAATATTGCAATCACGAACGGTCGTTATTTGAAATCACACTAAAACTGTAAATTCCTTTGCAGGACATCAACAGGATATGAACATTCAGCCCATGGCATTACAAAACGAGCTAGACTTCCTACCACAAAGAAACAAAGCGCGACACATGCAAGCACGTGCCCCACTTTGGGGGGCAAATGTTGGGCGAATTCTCACCCAGAAGATCTCGAGACCAGGAAGTCACAGTTTCACCCGGGTTGGCAACCTCCATTCCACCAGCTCCTATGTCCATTCGGCGATTCGAAGGAACAAGCTCATTCAGCAGTGAGGTCCATCCGGAGTACACGTTCATCCGGCTATACAAGCCTATGACCTCATTCGGCGCTCTAGAATGAAGGTCCATTCGGCATGAGTTCATTCGGCGTCTCCAATCCATGACCGAGCCAAAGCCATTCGGTCGGCCCTCCATCCGGTCCAACCACAACCGGACCAAAGCCCATGCCACCACCGGACCAAATGACCTACCGGATCTCCCCCACTACCGAACCACCTCTACAACTCCAATACCGGACCACCTCACTGCCACCGTTCCACATACTCACGCTCCTACTACCGGACCTGGCAAGCACCGAACCAACCCTCTCCTTTCCATTGCCGGTCCACATGCACAACTACCACCGGTCCAAGCTCATAGCCGAATGTAACTTTGCCGAACCAGAAGATGGCCAGTCCAGATTGCTCCAGCCCGGGCCCACCAGCAGCTATATACTTCCAAGACCCCTGCCCCCTACCTCATTCTATAAATAGAGGGGCAGGGGTACAACAATGGCAGACAAGTTTGAGAGCTCAAACGAGGAAGGAACTTTCAAACTACTTTCATATACTTGTATACGAAGCACTGTACTTGTAATCCGAAAGAAAGAAGATAATAACATATAAAGTGGACGTAGGCATATTCCGGCCGAACCACTATAAATCTGCGTGTCTTTTACATTTCAGCCCCTACTTCTTTTATATTTACAAACTCATCTAAAATCATTGAAAATCACATATAATCAACTAAATAATACGACTCGGAGATGTTTGTCCATTTTTTGTGCAAACATATACATATAAGCACACTTCAATATAGAACATATATATAATAGAATATACAATACTGTACATCACATTTCACGAAAGTACTTATATAACTTTGCAAATCTATACATAAAACTCAAACATTTCAAATATATGTAAACTACTATATATATACAGATTATACAACTCAAACGACTTTATATATTTTCATAGATTATAAACACTATACTTATAACTTTATATACAACTAATAAAAAGATATATATACACTAACATATATTAGATATAATATATATACGTACACACACACGGAAATAACTGGCTCATGTATAATTATATATGCGTATAAACAAATCTTAAAAACAATATAAGTATACAACATATATACTATATAACCTATATATAACACATATATTATATCTGTAGCTATGTACCGCTTTTTATATTACAACATGTGCTCAACCAAAAATCAACATACAACTATAGATATAATTGAACAGATTTTTATATTTTATAAAAATATAAAATATAACATATACATACAATAACATCACTGTGCATACTTTACTTGAACCCAGACCCAAATATACTTTACAAACGATATATATAAACTAATATATACATATTAATATATATACAAACACATATATACTTGTTTCAAGGAGAAGAAGAATGCTCAATTAAGGGAGATGAAGCGGTTATGGGTCACGGAAGGCTGTGGTTGTGCTCGGCAAATTGGGAGGGTAGGCGGCCGTGTTCTTAGGTGGAAGCAAAGCAGGGTGAAGATGGCCAGGAACGTACGGCCATGGAGAGGGAAGGCCGCGATGGAGGGTGGTTACTGTGTCAAGTGCTGTTCCAGGTGGAGGCAGGCCGAGATAAGGTGATGTAGATGAAGATGCACGCATTGTGGTGATCGGTTGCTAGTTGAGGATCGGCATGAGATCTCATGAGGGGAAAAATCAAAAATGAAATATGGAGCGTGAAGGAAATGAGGGGAGAAGAAGTGGTCCGGGTATATAAAAAAATGAACGCAAAGAAACGTATAAGATAAGATGACGGGTCCAGAAAAATAAAGGAATGCACGTGAACTGTCATGCTATGATTCAGTGAAAAGTTATTGAAGTAATTTATTATATTGCTTGGGCTTCACGTTCAAAATTTGAAAAGCAAGGAAAGCTAACAGTCACAATTTTATGGTACTGATACGATGCACCGTTTTATCGTTTCCATCGCGTAACGGACCTCAAAATACAGAAATAAATATACTGTGGAGACCAGCATGACGAGATGGTCAAAACGATATACAGATATCAACGATATGACCATCCTATCAAAAGTTAATATTCGGTACCAAAATGCTGCAAATTTGTTGAAAATAAGATGGACGAAGCTACAGGAGTCCAAATTTGACGAAACGAATTATGACATCTCACTCAGAAGATGATTTACAAATTATTCTATACGAAAGTATTCAGGTTTGGAAATTATTTTATTACCATCAAATATCAACTGATTTGAATTTAAATAAAATTACACGATCAAATAAACTTCCATATTTTCTGTTGAAAATTTACCATTTGTTATGTTTAAGTAGACGTATCCCAAATACCAAATTTTTAATTCTAAATATTATTATTTAAAATTTCACAAAATTTTGATAAATTAAATAAATAAAACCATTAAAATTTATGGGTCATTACAACACGTTTCCATAATTCTTAATAAACTTATTAATTATAATATATACTTTACAATGCTCAGACTATTAATTAGAAATTACTTCTTATTTTTCAGAAATTATATATATAACTTCTGAATAATCTCTTAAACCAAAACATATTTACTTTCAATAAATTAATAGCTTTTAAATATAATGAAATACTAAATTTTGGATAAAACTTTACTTCATAAACTCATGTATTTATTTTGAACAAATTATGAATTATCGACAACATCTAAATTCATAATAACAAAGATGTGAAAAACGCATAATAACAGTTCTAGAATTAAATTGAATAATTAAATAAATTTTAAATTAGTAAATTCATATGTTCTTTAATAAAATATGAATGTAAACATGATATACTTCTATTCACACTTACTATTCACAAAATTCACTTTAAAATAGTCAACTTATTAACTAGAAAATATTTCTCGCTTTTAGAATTTATATCAATCTTTAAATAATTATTTCAATCCTAAATTGAATTTACATAAAATAAACCAATAATTTTAAATATATCGAAATATAGAATTTTTTAAAATAAAATTTTCTCGTGAAATTATATATTTACTTTATTCAATGTCCCATTTATTTTCAGTGCAAATATAATTTATTTACTATTAAAATATACTTATACAAAATAGCATAATGCGAGACTCGAATCTTGGTGGGTTGGCAAAAGAGCACAAGCCCTTACCAATAGATGACGCATGTTTGCGTAACTGGTTGTACACCGATCGAAATGCAGCGGTCGACCAGTTAGAGCTTGGGAGGTCAGTCGGTGGAATTACTAGGCACGCACTCCTAATTGATCGTTTTTATCGAATTATGTCCATCTCCTTCTCCTTCCTCTATTGTTTATCCTTTAATTCGATGCATACACAATATATTCAACCAAACAACAATCCAAGCACAACAAATACCAAGAATAAGATGATCTAAACATAGAAATGTGAGTGTGTACACTCACATGTAGCTTTCCCTTCTTCTTCCATTCTATGTTCCAACTCACAAAACTCCAACGCATTAACGAAACCCATATTTCTTTGTTGCGTAAGTTTATATTGGTGTCAAGATGAACATTTCCAAATTTTGGAATTTATTACAGTTTATCCGATTTTTTTTTGTTCTAAACAGATAGGGTGTTTAATATTTTTGCTTCAGGAAGAAGGAGATAAGTCATCAAGAAGTATATATAAATTATTATTAACCAAACAAAGGGAGAAATCTGGAAATGAAAAATCTAGATATAGGAATAATCAGGATATTGGATTATGGGATTGGGCTTTGGAAGTTGGGCTTAAGTTAAATCTTGGCTACATATAAGTACATATATTCTTTTTCCTTTATAAAACTATTTTCTATTTAATTTTGTTCACTATAAAATTTCAAATAAAACTATACTTATGTTATTCAAATATCCATTCAATATTTGAAATTTTATATAGTTTATTTTCATATTTCGACTCTTTCTAAATTTAGATATACATATTTTTGCACTCTAAGTCCATTTATTAAATAATTTCGAAATTAATTCATTCCACAATCTTTAAACATATAACTGTCCCCAAAACAATTTAATTCCACACTAATTATTTTATTATAAAATTCCAATATTCCAAAATATATCTAAATTATTCATATTTTATTTCTAAAATCCATATTAACTGATTAAATCATTATTATTAACTTTAATTAATTACTACTCAAAACCGCGTTGTTACATAACCAAATGATGGTAGAAAACCTACAGTTTTCAATTTGCATAGTCTTTTGTCACTTATGTGACCTAGCCTATTAAAGCTAGCCTATTAAAGGAACTTTGGTCCTTGCGTAGCGAGTGAAATGGATAAACTGATTAGTCCTTGTACATTTCAGTATAATCAGATTTATTATTTAGCTATGCTTTGATTTGTGACATCTAGATGGCACTTTGTAATGAAGCTTGCTTTTGCAATATTGATCTTTTCGTTAAATCTATTAATCAAATCTAAATTTGAATTTTTTTTAAACAAGGGTGTTTGGGACGAAGAGTATTTTGCTATGCGAATATTGATTAGGAAGAGAAGTCGACTTTGTGACCCCATAAAAAAGTTTCTTATTCAGAATGGTAAGAGAATCTCTATTCATAGAGGCTTGTATGATTTTTCTTATCTTATGAGAAGTTACACGCATTAACTTACCCACCCACTGCTAATTTTTTACATAAATATGCTTGTGTTTATGTACACATACGTAGCGACTCTTCGCATGGAAGAGCCATGCTTACTTAGATGAATATTCCCATTTGATTAAGTAAGAAATTACACATATTCGTATGTCTTTATACACATGCATTTTTTCAATAATTTAACAAATATGTTATCGTGCAACCCTTCACACTCGTTAATTTTGGTGTAATTTGAATAGTTTATATAATACGAAAATGCAACACATTAAATCTTGAAATATAATTTAGTCCTAGCATTTTACAAAGATTTGAATTAATTAAATTATTTTCCTCCACTAATAATTTATGGCATATAAAAATTTATTTACCAATTCTAATTTGATCAAACTTTGAAAGTCATGTTTGTGAGACTTTCAGGTGTGATACCATCTTTAGTGATATTCGAACAGTTCAAGAAATAAAGTTTTTGCGAACTTCGCTAAAGCATGGCAATTGACTAGTAATTAGTTGCTTCTGCATCACCTAGTATAATATCCAATTTTATAATCGTAAGTCAAGCAACTTTAAACAATGATAGTGCATCCATTTGTCAACACTGTGTCACTTAGACGTCTAAAGCTCGGTGAGCTATCAAAGCTCTTATAATGTTTGTAGTTAATTATGGGACTAATTTCGAAGTAATTTGATACAATCAAATAACAATTATCGATTAATCGTATTTCTTTGGCCAAAACTTATGATTTCGTATCAACTTTCAATTACAGTGGCACTAACCTTCCGTATCGAAGGAGAAAAATCCTTTCTTTAGTAATGCTTCACTTCACATATTTTACCATAATCAAAATTAGAAGTAACGCAAAAGTATGATCAACATATGTAAGATCTACAGTACTGGAAGTCTATAAGATCTTTATGTAATGCAACTTATATATAAGTGAGAGAGTGTATATTACTAATTACACTAAGCAGGGAATAATAACTGAATATAAAGAAGGTAAATAATAAAAGCGAGCACACCAGATATTTTATATCAGTTCGGACCTTCCATCCTACATCCAATTCCGAAGCTCCCCTTCAGTATTTCCTTTAACCAAATAACCCTCACTTCATCCGGAGGAATAGGCTAAGACAAGAGTATTTCTCTAACAATCTTATGTTCCAAATAACATGGATTTTGACTAGTAGGACAATTTTTCATATGATCTCCTTTGAGCATCTGAATGTGAATGCTTTGAGTTGTAGAAAGTGGTTTAACCAAATGATATTTTGGTCATTGTAGATCAAGAATATGTAAGCAAGAGATGCACAAATATGTAAGTAGAGAGTAATAAGAAATCAAGAGAATAGTTCTTATGTAAATCTCAATCTGTGAAGTATTTATAGGATTAAAGAGATGCAGATGAGAAGTTGTTACTGTTAGATAAACTCTGTTCGATTTAATGGCTCCAACCTTTGAAGAAGAGACGAGATTATTTAATCTGAAAAGAAGCAACCATTCAGAATATAGTAGTTGTCATACGACAAACATTTGTAAAAAAAACCATAAACGTTTTTGGCATTAGGAATAAAATTACCGAGCCTTCTCACAGATGGCTGTGGATTTACAACTGACGTCTGTAGCAGGCATTTCCAGACTTTAAATGCTTTTCGACTCCAATTTTATGTATATGAATTCGTGTGCGCGTGTATACTCAAGGAGACCTTACAGTGTTTGTCTAAGGCTCTTAGTAGACTGGTATAACCTTACTAATCATAGTATGATCCATCAATCTTTGTTTGTCTTCGAATCCTGATATCTTTGAGCACGACGATCTCTTGTAGCATATACCTGCAATCTTGATAAGATATTTATAATATATGTGATTGTATAGTTGCTGTCATTGAAACCATAAAATGGAGGTTCTGACATTCTCTCTCTTTTTGATGATGACAACTATACAATCGTTAGTCATGATAAAATAACCCCCCCTCCCCTAATTTGATCTCCCCCTAGGCATATGCATATATTTCTCCCTATTTGTCATGATCAAAAATAAAATAAGAAAAAATAAACATACAGACACAAACGAAATAGATAGATATGAATAACATATAGATAGATCATACATAATCAAAAATAACATAATTGAACAATAAACCAACCCGAGTTCAACAATAAACAAGTGAGAGTTAGTTTTTGTATGGATAAAAACATTTGTAAATAATATTTACAAAATTATTATGTGCATTTATACTGAGTTATACAATTTATATTCCTTGTATACACATTCATTGTAAGAACAAATTCCTAGGTCTCATCTTAGTTTTATAAAAGTTGTTCGCCTAGTGGTTTGGTATAAATATTTGTAATTTGATTTTCGGTATTCACAAATTCAAGTGATATGATTCCTTTTTCAACATTATCTCGGAAGAAATGGTGATGAATATCAAATTGTTTTGTTCGAGAATGATTAGTAGGATTTCTGGAAAGGTTTATTGCATTAGTATTATCACAATAAATTGGAAATTTAGAAGTTAATTTACCGAAATCTTGAAGTGTTTGTTCAATATAAATTACTTGAGCACATGCTAAAGCTGCTGAGATATATTTGGCTTCACATGTCGAGAGAGAAACACGGTTTTGTTTTTTACTAAACCACGAAACTAAAGATTGACCAATAATATGGCATGTGTCACCTGTGCTTTTTCTATCCATTTTGCAATCGTCTAAATTAGCATCACTATATGACACGAGTTCGAACGAGCTGCCTCTAGGTAGAAAAGACCATGATCTTTGGTGTTGGTTAAGTATCTTTAAATTCGTTTAACTCGATGATGTGATTCCTTCGGTTTATTTCTAAAAATATTTCCATTTTGGTGTTGATTATATCCTTGAGCTACTAATGTTGCTTTATTTCGAACAATATTTCCATTTTCATCTACTTTATTTTTGAAAACCCATTTTTTCCAACTACAGATTGATCGTTTGGTCTCGGTACAAGTTATCATACTTTAATTTTTTTCAAATTGAGTAAGTTCTTTGCAATAACAAGTATTTTAGCTATTTTTAAAGTATTAAATTTAGTGTAATTAATGAATAAAAATGATTAATTTTTTTTGATGTTTAATATAGCTATTAAATATGAACTTGAATAAAATTTTGAAATAAACTAATTTCGAAGATTTAAGTAATAACAAGTATTAAAGGGTAATGCTATGTATTGAATGTGATTACAATCAATAGTTGAATTAAATGATAATTTTTGAATTCGTTAGAAATAAATAGAGTAATTGATTATTCTAAAATTCAAGTGAAATATAATATTGAAATTTGTTGAATATTGAATGATTAAATTGTTTAAAGTCAATATTGGAAATAATTTGAATAATTGAATTCTGTATTTGACATGATTGAAAATGATATTGAAAGTTGATGTAAATTTTATTCTAACAATAATGAAGATTGTTAATATTTAAAATTGAATTTAAAAGTGAATAATCAAAAATTGAAAATATTATATTTTAATTGACATATAAAAATAACGATTCAGGGCATAGTCTCGAACGTCGACGAAACCAGTTCCATTAGACATGTGGTAGTGTATTATTATCGGATTAATAATTTCGTAGAGTTTGTAGATATCGTTTGGTCGTACGGAATAGAAACACATTGAATTTAATATCGAAAATTTAATATTTTAATTCGATTCAAAAGGCTATCTTCCAAATATGATCTAATTAGGCCTTGAAACATGTTCCATTGTGTTTGGAATAAAGGTAAAACATTATAAACGCTTGTCAGTACACTTCGTTTGGAGTTCGTCCGAAAAATATGAGAACAGTGGAAATAATATTAAGCTAATATATACTGTACGTGTATATGTACACAGTATCACACAGTAAACCCTAGTGTTCTATTAGAGCTAAGCCTCCACCTTTCTCTAATTGCCCAAAAACAGTTCCATTTTCCCTCGTTTTCTCTCCATCCTTCAATAATTAGCGAAAACCATCAACTAGAATGTTGTCTAGCTTAGTGAGATCTACGAATCCATACGGTGATGATGGTTTTCAGGTGAGCGACATGGCGGCAATTGGCGTTCAAATATGGCTTGTTTGAGTGCATTTTCCAGGGGCTAAAGGCGGCTGAGCTCCTTGTGCTTGCATCCGAAGGTGGAGTGGAGCATGGGCGTTCGTGTGGCATTGCCTGATCTTCGTCGCGACGATCATAGGGGGTGCGGCATCTAGGGCTGAAGGCATGCAAGTGGGTTTGTTTGTACTTGTACGTGATGAGGAAGAAGCTGCATGCACGTGTTAGATCTATAATTGATGTTTTGGATGACCCTGATTTATCTGGTAATAAAAAAAATAAAAAATAAAAGAGAAATTTGTTTATATAAATTGTATGCAAACTTATAAAATGTATATCTTGGTCATACGAGGTTAGAATTGGACGAAACAAGCGGCAACAGAATCGTGCCAATGATCACTACGTCATGGAGCTGATTTGGAGTTGCTTGAAGCAAGTTAAAATTTTAGGTTAAATCGAACGTAGTTCAATTTGATTTGAAATTGAAAGCTCAAGTGGGTGTTTTATAACGCTCACACGTACTAGAATATTGTTATGCTAGTTAAATTGAAATTATGAATTGATTGATTATTGTTTGATAATTTTAATAGACATATAAATTGATATCTAATTTAATTGACAAAAATTTAAATTGACATTTAAATGGAATTTGAATTAAATTGTTTAGTAAAATTCTCGATTATTGATGATTGAGTAATTGCTGTGATTTACTGACTGTTTGGATGATTGATTGTGATGGATACCAATTGATTGCGTTTGGATGATTGGATGTTTATTTATTTTTATATAAACACTATTATATTATTACAGTATACAAAACTATGAACTGAACATTTGAATAAATTAAGAAATAGGTTGAAATGCTATACACATATGACATTGTGATTTGGATTGAAATGATATATATCCATCACTGAAATTAAATTGAAATAACTAATCACTTGGCCATCGGATAGAAAATTATATACGGACACCGGATTGGTTAAATTAAATAATTTTAAAATTCTTGTTTTGAAATTATTTAATGATTTGGATTTAAAACTATTTTAACTATTTTTATTATTTAAACTATTTTAAAACTATTCAAACTATTTTTAAAAAATTCAAACTGGTTAAGGGTAGAATATTATTTTTAAATCATGGATTTAAATACGAACTGGGTTGAATGAAGTTATAATCCAAATTGAAATTCGAAACGAATTCTGGAATCAAAATCGAGATATTACGGCGAAATGATTTTGAATTAAAATAGTATATTTAAGTAAATATGTTGATTTCAAAAGCGAATATGATATTTTGATATCCAGTATGAACTATTTTCGACATATAAAAGTGCCAATCAGTGTGTAAAATGACGTTTGGTTGTTAAAGAGACCAGGGCCGGATATGGGCATACTCATTGTCGATACTGTAACCACTAACAACTGCGTACGCGGAGGAGACTCCAGAATGAAGTGGTAGGATTTGACAGTGATTGGTGGATTTGAAGAAAGAGAACGATGATGGATAGACCCCGACACTTGTGCTAATTTGAACTGACTAAAACAGGATGGCTTGACAGGGCCAAATGGGCTAATTACCCTGCGCTCGCATCTTTTCTTCGATTTTCTTGGACTCGGTCCATATTATTACTCTTGTGTTGGTTTCGACTGGTGCACCTTGATTGGGATAGCCTTCTTTTGACTCGATATGGGATGGATGGATGCGGTGGACGGTCATGACTATGATGCATTACCACCAGCCCTGCGACTCGAACTGGTGGTATCCTACCATGGGCATTGCCTCATATGCCTTGTCATACTTTTATCCCTATACGAGACCCATACGATTTTGGTTTAGTGTTGTTGTATCACGGCGCATCCCTATCCACCGACCGTTTAACTGGTGTTTTATATGCAAACTGTACGACAATACTTAAAAACGCGTTAATGGGGATTAATGTAAAGCCTTAATGATAAGAAAAATATTTATTTTATTGATTAGACATTATATATGTAGCGTATTCTACTACATATAAATATTTTATAAGATTCTTAAGAGACGAAAATCCCGTAACATCTCTTGAGTTATTGCACGCACGTTGTACACTGGATAGGAGATGTGAAAACCCGTAAGCATCTCTGAAGCCGCGACGCTCATATTTTATATGCGATATCGATTTGACTTCCATAAGGATATTTTAGTCCTGACTCGAGTGTTTTGTTTTTTCATTACGCTCGGGTCAGCCCTGAGTTTTTCAGCTTATTGAAGATTAAGTTACAACATTGAGTTACAATTTAAAATTTAGTATTCAAGTTCGACTTAATAAAGTCTAAGGTCGCTTATTAAATTTAGTTCAAAATCAACGAATTCAATTTAATGGTGAACTTAGTTAAATCATTAAAACAAGTTCAATTCATGTCACTTCATGATTTCATCCATAGTTATCATAAATTTGATTAAATTAACTTTATTAACTAAATTCTCCTTTTCCAAACTTCATTTATTTTATTTACCGATTCAATTAAATTTCTAATCAAAGAAGTCCATTTCCATTTACAATGTCCTGATTTGGTTAATTTGTTAAATTTAAAATCATTTAAATTTAAATTATCCCTAATTTGGATTCACTAACTTAGTAAGTCAAAATTTCCTAAATCTCAATTTAACTTATAACAAGTTCAAATCTATTTAATTAAAGCCTGAGTTTAAAACTAGAGCTAACAAATCTTTAAATCTTTAAATTATTAAATTTTAAAACTTACTTGCTCCTAAATCTTATTTCAATTAAATTTCAATTCATTTTATCCAATTGGGTAAGTTTATTAATCCGTTTCAAATTTTAAATCTATTGATTTATTTCAACTTAAATCCCTTAAGTTCGTTATTTAAATTTCCAACAAATTGTTAAGTTCATTCCTTAATTTAAAATATATTTCAATTTCGAAAATGGTTTGTTGACCAATCGGGTTTCTTACTTTTATTTTCTATCCTAGGCCAAGTTGTTTAAATGGGTATTTATCCTTTCAACCCAATATCATTCAATATAAAACAAAGCATGACAAAGAGAACTTGCAGTGTGATAACTGGGATGGTGTCAAAGTAAATAAACAAGCAATAGCAACCATACATAACAATTTAACAATTTATTAAATAATCCCGAAATAATCGTATTAACTTACATTTGTTATTTATGCAAATTAGTATAATTATTCCTAGAATCTACACTATCGTTTCATGTAGATTAAAGATTATTATCTTATGGTTTCACTTGGTATCTATTATCACATTTCTACATCAATCATACATACAATGGTTCAAAGTGTAGTTAATGCTATTTCTACGCGACGGTTGATTTAACAGTTAAGGGGTCAAGTTCAACATATATAGTCCAATTTAAATTTTGTCGACTATCCTATATCAATTTCAATTTCATATTCAAATTCACTTACATTAACAACCAAATTCAATCATCACATAACAAATTTTAGTGTCACACTTGTTTGTCGTGAACTAACAATATTAAATTTTTAACTTGCACAGTGATTTGCAATCCTTATTTCAACAATTCTAAAATCAACAATTTAACATCCAAATTAACATAAACAACAATTTATCACTTGATTATCATAGCATAATAGATTGAGTCGTGAATGAAATATTCACCTGGCGTGGTTGAAGAAGACGACGGCGAAGCCCAAAGACGACTAGAAAAAAGGCACGAACAAGCACGATGCAAAACGACACAAACTGCAACTCAAACAATTAAATAATTCAACCATTTGTTTATTGCAATATATATCAATTGAATATATATATATGTTAACCATACCGATCAACGAAGCAAGACAGGTTCCGATAAGACGGATAGAGCCTAGGACTGAGGTTCCGGAGTGGATGCTGTCAAACAAATAAACACACCTGAGATCTTGTAACCCGTATTCATAAATATACTGTATATACGAATCACTGCTCAAATTTCTTTTAAACAAATACAACTAGCTAAACTCAACTCACAAACAAAACAAAACAGTAACAATTTATAATATATATGTAAACAGAGATTATTACAACTATAAAATACATAAAGCTATGCGCTCGATGAAATTGGCGGAGTAGGCGTAGGTGGACGTTGCAAACATGGGACGGGAGTGGGTTGCGGGTTCGACAGGGTGGCTGCGGCGTGTGAAGGCTGGTGGGTCTGGGCGAAGGCGGGTGGGTCTGGGCGAATGCTGGCGGGTGAAGGTTGGCGGGTCTGGGCGAAGCTGGCGGGGTCTGGACGAAAGCTGGCGGGGTCTGGGCAAAGCTGGCGGGGTCTGGGTAAAGCTGGCGAGGTCTGTACGACGCTGGCGGGGTCTGGACGAGGCTGGCGGGGTCTGGGCAAAGCTGGCGGGTCTGGACGAGGCTGGCGGGTCTGGGCAAAGCTGGCGGGGTCTGGGCAAAGCTGACGAGGTCTGTACGACGCTGGCGGGGTCTGGACGAGGCTGGCGGGATCTGGGCAAAGCTGGCGGGTCTGGACGACGCTGGCGGGTCTGGACGAGGCTGGCGGAGTCTGGGTAAAGCTGGCGAGGTCTGTACGATGCTGGCGGGGTCTGGACGAGGCTGGCGAAGTCTGGGCAAAGATGGCGGGTCTGGACGAGGCTGGCGGGTCTGGACGAGTTGGAGCTACTGACGGTGGGGCGGTGTAGTGTGGAGGTGGCATTGGTTGTGCATGGGCAGTTTCATGTTGAAGAAAGAAGAAGAAAAAGAAAAAGAAAAAAGAAAAATATGAAGAGAAAGAAGAAAGGGAGTGCAGAGCTATCACGTACCAGAGAGAAGCAGGAGATACAGTGAGCAATAAATGAGCTGAGTAATTGAAGCAGGGAGGGGATTGCAGAGATATATACACAGAAGGGTTTAGAGTCCCCAGGCCAAGCAATGATGTCTTCTGTAAAGGTGACGGCTGTTTGGTTTCTGAAGGGTCAAAGCTCCTAGAATTTTGAACGTTGGAAAAGTTGGGTACAGGTTTGCGCTGCGTAACGGACCAGTTTGTACTCCGTTAACAATTATAATTTTCAACGCCGAACTCCGATTGACACAAATAAATATACCGTTGTGATCAGCGCGTCGAGACGGAGACAACGGTATAAAGATATTGATGGTTCGACGCCGTTTGCAAAGTGGTAAATCTTATTGAACCATTTGCACGAGCGAACATTTTAGCTAGCACTTAAAAGCGAAATTTGACGAAACGAAATGCGCCGTCAAGTTCAGAATATTTTTCTTATGCAACATCGAGAAAATATTCGAGTTCGGACGATAGAAAATTTATACAAAAGATTTAAACTAAAATGCAAATGCGACGAGCGCAATTTACTTCAATATTTTTCAACGAAATTTGGCACACGCCTATGTCTATCTAGACGCATTCCAAATGTGAAGTTTGGATGGCAACGGGAATTGTTTGTGAAAATTCGAATTTCTACATAAAATAAGCGATTTTAAAATTTTTAAACTGGGTCTGAATTTCAGGGTCGTTACAAATACTGGAGGACGAAGACGAAAATTTGGTATATTATTACCAGTTTTATTTCTGAATCATGTTATCTGTTACATTACTTTATTCATTCCTGATGTGTATATATAACTCCGATAAATATTGTGTAGATTAAAATCAAATGCATTACATAAACAGCTTCATGAACTATTTATTTGATTATTATATTTTGTCATTCCGCTGCGAGACTGTGTGTTTGTTTTCCTCTTCTTTTCTTACTTTTCTTAGTTAACCTCATTGATTATCTATATTCCGGATTATTTAAGTTGGACATATGTGTATTGTTGATTTAAATCTTTCGAAATATGGTCGGCACAGTTGGTATCAGAGCGAGGTTTAGCGATAACCTTGGCTTTGAGGGGTAACACATTAGAGATAGGGCCAGTAGCACCCTAAAATGAATTTAAATGTATTAATAGATGTGAGCACGTATTTGTTAGTGATATAAAATTGTTTTATATTGTTTGGTTGATTTGTTGAGTGGTTTATGGATATTGGTCAATACGAACAATTAACGTTATTGATAGAGATCTCTAAACACTGGAACAGAACAATTCGACATAATATCGTTTTGAAATGGGGTAAATGAAATAATTTTGCCTTGATTATATTTAAAATATAAAGGAATAATTTTCAAAAATTATTATGGTATATATATAGTGTTAATAGGTTGTTAGAAATGATAATATTGATCATTATCATTTATTATTTGATTACTCAATATTCTTAAACTATTAGCTATATATGATTATAAGAAGATCAATTATTTAACTGTGATTTATAAAATATAAATTGCAAGTAAAATGAAAATAAAATTGAGGATTTGAGAAATTTAAATTCCGGTGTTTGTGAAAAAGGTTTTCAAGGTTTGGAAAATAATATTAGTATTATTTAAAAGTGTATACAGGTACAAATTGTTTTCAAATAAAGGTTTATAAGAATCAGTACTACCATCTTCTATCGTTGGAAAACAAATTTCGGTGATGGCTGTGCAGCATTATCGACGTTCATTTTCGAGTCTCAAAGTGGAGGAGACTTATGAGAAGCTTTGCTTCGAAATTGTTTTGATAAATGGATTTTGGTTTAAACTCCAAAAGTATGATTTGATATAAAAGATATAGGTATACGTACTTATTTCAAATGATTTGAAATGAACCAGGCATTTAAAAATTTTAATTTCTGTTAATTAATAATCTTCAAATTATTTGAATGAAATGGAATATTTGAATAACCAAAACTTATGTAAAATGAGAGAATTAAGAAATCTAAGCTAAATGTTTTGAGAAACTTTAAAGTTGAAGTTTGCAACTCTTAAAATGAAAGTAAAGAAAATTAAAATATTTAAAAGAGTGAACATTCTAATCGAGTAAAATGAATCTGATTAATTTGTATAATATCAAGTTGCATCCTAATAACATATAATAAGACCTGCCAAATTTTAAAAGGTTAAAAGGGTGATTTGGATATGTAATAGGATGTTATGCAAGTAAATAAACTTAAAGCAATTACAATGTATACAAATGGAAATTTAGTTGTAGTAATAAATGTTATACTTAATTAGTACATTATGAAATGATTAGCGACTAAATGGAATAAGTGAATGAGCCTAAGGAAGTAGATAAATGAATTAAATAATATTTTTGTGAATTGGTTATAGAATTAAAAATGAATTTGCCAAGAAATTGTGAAATGGAATTTAAAACTTTGAAATAATTATAAACTTAGATAAAGTCCAACTTCTTATATATGACTTTCATAGGATAATTATAAACTAAAGTGATAGTTAATAAAATATTTCCAAATAAACTGGTTATTAAAGGAAATTATGAAAATGAATGTTAAAGAAAAGAATTTCTTGTAAATAAGAATCATTTGGAATAAATATGTAAGTTGTACATATATTATTTTATTCGTATAATGATTTTACCCAGATTCGAGCATAGAATTTCGAGATAATTTATATCAATCCAAGTTAGGATTTTTCACTCGATTCTTGATGGCGAACCCAGGATACAGATTTTTTATTGATTTTGGAATTCTCTATCATATTATATTGCTATGCAAGGAGAGTAATAGTTTCTGAACAAAATCCAAGTCCGCACTAGAGAGTTGTGTCAACGTCACAAGTTTGGAAGTGAAATTGTGTGATCGAATGGGCGATTAGATTTGATATTGCATATGGATGATAATGTACATCGTACGGGCTTAAGTAAAGCAAATATTGGAAATTGAAAATAAAAAAAATAAAAAATGATTTTAAATTATATGATTGGATGTCATTAGTAAATAAGATGGGGGTACTCAAAATCAAGAAAATTTTGGAACTCCTGACAAAAAGGTACGTGTTTATTTTGTCATTTGATTTGATGGTTTTAAGATTGGGCCATTTGGCTTTTGTTTTCTTTTGTTGGTTTGGGACCCATAATGGCGTTTTTTAGTTGTTTCGATCAAGCCACGCAAAGGAAACTCTGCAGACATTTTCGAAAATCCGGGTGTTCGAAAAATTTTGAAGTTTTAAAATTTATTAACATGTTTTTATAACTAAATTGTGATTATCGTAAGCCGATCAAAGTGGCATAACGAAAGCGTAGTAAAAGTTTTCTAATAAGATTTTATTGTTTTATAAGTAGATTAATTTGAATAAAATATATCAAATGTTAAATTCTTAACTTAATATCTTTTCGGGGACGAAAAATTTTGAGTAGGGGAGATTGTAATAACCCGTATTTTAGCTATTTTTAAAGTATTAAATTTAATGTAATTAATGAATAAAAATGGTTAAAAATAATTTTTCTTATGTTTAATATAGCTATTGAATATGAATTTGGATAAAATTTGGAAATAAACTAATTTCGAAGATTTAAGTAATAACAAGTATTGAAGGGTAATGCTATGTATTAAATGTGATTATAGTCAATAGTTGAATTAAATGATAACTGTTGAATTCGTTAGATGTAAATAGAGTAATTGATTGTTAACTAAAATTCAAGTGAAATCTAATATTGAAATTTGTTGAATATTGAATAATTAAATTGTTTAAAGTCAATTTTAGAAAATATTTGAATAATTGAATTCTGAATTTGATATGATTGAAAATGATATCGGAAGTTGATGTAAATTTTATTTAATAAACAATGAGTATTGTTAACATTTAAAATTGAATTTAAAAGTGAATAATTAGATATTGAAAATATTATATTTTAATCGACATATAAAATAGCGATCCAGGGCATAATCTTGGATTTCAACGAACCAGTTCCATTGAATCCGTAATAATGTATTATTATCGGATTTCAAATTTCATAGAGTTTTGAATTATCGTTTGGTCATACGGGATAGAAACGCATTGAATTCAATATTGAAAATTTAATATTTTAATTCGATTCAAAATGCTATCTTCCACATATTATCGAATTAGGCCTCGAAACATGTTCTATTATATTCGAAATAGGGGTAAAACATTATCAGTGTCTGGTGGCACGCTTCGTTTGAAGTTCGCCTGAAAAATATGAGAAAATTTAAAATAATACATAATGTACACGTATATATAAACAGTATCGCACACTAAACCCTAGTGTTCTATCAGAGTTGTGCCTCCATCTTTCTCCAATGGCCGAAAAACTTCCCTTTTCCCCTCGTTTTCTCTCTATCCTCAACAATTAGCGAAAATCATCAACTAGAATATTGTCGAGCTTAGTGAGATCTATGAATCCATACGGTGATGATGGTTTTCATACGAGTGACATGGCGGCAATTGGCGTTCAAACGTGGTGCTTTCGAGTGCGTTTTCCAGGGGCTAGAGGCAGCCGAGTTACTTGTGCTTGCGGCCGAAGATGGAGTGGAGCATGGGCGTTCGTGTAGCATCGCATGATCTTCGTCATGGCGATCATAGGGGGGTGCGTCATCTAGGGTTGAAGGCGTGCAAGTGGGTTTCGTTTGTACCTATACATGATGAGGAAGAAGCTGCATGTACGGGTCAGATCTGCAGTTGATGTTTTGGACGGCCCTGATTTATCTAGTAATGAAAAAAATAAAAGAAAAAAGATAAATGTGTTTATATAAATTTTATGCAAACTTATAAATGTATATCTTGGTCATACGAGGTCGGAATAGGATGAAACAAGCGGTGACGGAATAGTGGCGAAGAGCACTACGTCATGGAGCTGATTTGGAGTCGTTTGGAGTGAGTTAAAGTTTTAGGTTAAATCGAATGTCGTTCGATTTGATTCGAAATTGAAAACTCAAGGTTGGTGTTTTATAACGTTCACACGTACTAGAATATTGTTATGCTATTTAAATTGAAATTATGAAGTGATATGTGTTGTTTGATAATTTTAATCGACATTTAAATTGACATCTAATTTAACTGACAAAAATTCAAATTGACGGTTAAATAGAATTTGAATGAAATTATTTAGTAAAATTCTCGATTATTGATAATTGAGTAATTGCTGTGATTTACTAACTATTTGGATGATTTATTGTGATGGATACCAATTGAGTGCATTTGTATGATTGGATGTTTATTTATTTTTATATAAATCCTGTTATCACCTGTTATATTATTACAGTATACAAAACTATGAACTGAATCATTTCGAATAAATTAAGAGATAGGTTGAAATGATATATACTTGTGACATTATGATTTGGGTTGAAATGATACATATCCATCCCTGAAATTAAATTGAAATAACTAATCACTTGGCCATTAGATAGAAAATTATATACGGACACCGTATTGGTCAAATTAAATAATTTTAAAATTCATGTTTTGAAATTATTTAATGATTTTGAATTTAAAGAAATAAAAAATCGAATTTATGAAATTTGAATTAATCACAACTTCTGGTTTGAAATGTTAAAATTAATTTTTGGTCGAATGAAATTGTTTAAAATTGAAGTTGAGATTTTGAAGTTATAATTGAAATATGATTGAATTTCATAAATTGATTAGTTTTAGACGATTGAATTTATATTCAAACTTTGAATATTGCCAATTAAAAGTGATATAAAACGATATTTTGAAATTGAGTTTGAAATTGAATTTTATTTGAAGATTGGGATTTTAAACTGAATATAGAAGGTTAATTAGAATTAAGTGTTTTAAATCGACATTTTGAACACCGAACTTTTATTTATATAAATCAAAATGGTTTAAATTGAGAATTGAATTGAATTGGTTTCAAACTGGAATGGAGTTGAATTAATTGGAATTGAGACCTAAATTGAATTAATTGAAAACAAAACTGGAATTAATTTGACTTTAAAAGAGAATCGAAGTATATTCGAATTAAAATCGGAATTGAATCGGTATAAATGGAAATGGAAATTTGATTGATTTGAATTGAGAAGATTTGGAAATGAATAAGTTTGACTTTGAAACTATTTTTCAAATGAATTATTTATTATAAACTGTTTGAAATCTATATTCTTTAAATATTTAAATCATATTGGTTTTCCAAATTATTTTACTATATAAACCATTTTAATATTTAAACTATTTTATATTAAACTATTTTAACCATTTAAACTATATTTTAACTATTTTTAAACCATTTAAAATAGTTTTAACTATTTTTAACCATTTAAACTATTTTTAACTATTTTAATCATTTAAACTATTTTTAACTATTTTACTTATTTAAACTATTTTAAAACTATTCAAACTATTTTTCAAAAATTCAAACTGGCCAAAGGTAGAATGATATTTTTAAATCATGGTTTTAAATACAAACTGGGTCGAATGAAGTAATAATCCAAATTGAAATTCGAAACGATAATGGAATCAAAATCGAGATATTAAGGCAAAAATGATTTTGAATTGAAATAGTATATTTGAGTAAATATAATGATTTCGAAATGGATTTGATTTCAAAGCGAATATGATATTTTGATATCCAGTATGAACTATTTTCGACATGTAAAAGTACCAACTGGTGTGTAAAATGATGTTTGGTTGTTAAAGAGACCGGGTTCGAATATGGACATATCTCTGTCGATATCGGAACCACTTTAATAACTGTGTACGCGGAGGAGACTCCAGAATGAAGTGGTTGGATTTGACGGCGATTGCTGGAATTGAAGAAAGAGAATGATGATGGATAGACCCCGGCACTTGTGCCAATTTGAAATTACTAAAACAGAATGGCTTGACAGGGCCAATTGGGCTAATTACCCCGAGCGGACATCCGTTATTCGATTTTCTTGGACTTGGTCCATTGTTGCTCTTGTTTTTGGTTACGACTAGTGCACCTAGATTGGGATAGCCTCCTTTTGACTCGATATGGGATGGATGGATGCAATGGGCTGTCATGGCTATGATGCGTTACCATCAGCCCTACGACCCTAACTGGTAGTATCCTACCTTGGGCATTGCCTCATGTGCCTTGTCATACTTTTTTCCCTATACGAGACCCATACGATTTTGGTTTAGTGTTGTCATATCATGATGCATCCTTATCCACCGACCGTTTAACTGGTGTTTTATATGCAAACTGTACGACAATGCTTAAAAACGCATTAATGGGGATTAATGTAAAGCCTTAATGTTAAGAAAAATATTTATTTTATTTGTTAGACATTATATATGTAGTATATTCTACTACATATAAATATTTTGACGGATCCTAGAGATGGAAAATCTCGTAACATCTCTTGAGTTATTGCATGCACTTTGTACACTGGATAGGAGATGTGAAAACCCGTAAGCATCTCTGACGCCGTGACACTCATATTTTATATGCGATATCGAGATTTGACTTGCATAAGATATTTTTGTCCTGACTAGAGTGTTTTGTTCTTTTCATTACGCTCAACTCAGCCCTAAGTTTTTCAGCTTATTGAAGATTTATTCTTGAGGACGAAGACGAAGAATTGGTATATTATTACTATTATTATTTCTGAATCATGTTGTCTGCTACATTACGTTATTCATTCCTGATGTATATATATATAACTCTAATAAATGTTGTATAGATTAAAATTAAATGTATTGTATAAATAGCTTCATGAACTATTTATTTGATTATTATATTTGTCATTCCGCTATGAGATTCTGTGTTTTTTCCCTCTTCTTTTCTTATTTTTATTAATTAACCCTATTGATTATCTATATTCCGGATTGTTTAAGTTGGACATGTGTGGATTATTGTCGATTTATGCCTTCCGAAATGTGAGTCGTCGCATTCTTCTTGCAACTATTTTCTAGTTGATACTTTTTTATCTAAATCAACGATAATATTATCAATAGGATGGTCTTTTAATATCCTAGGTGGTGACGTTATCACATTATCATTATTGATGTTGATATTGATATTGTTATTATTGTTATTTTCATGTTTAGATGCAACTTCTTCATCATCATCATTTTTATTATTTTTAAAATTTTCATCAAATAAAACATGAAGACTTTCTTCAATAATGTTTGTTTATTTATTAAAAATTCTATATGTTTTACTTCAATCCGAATAGCCAACAAAAATTCTTTCATCGGCTTTAGAACCAAAATTTCTAGATAGTCTTTTGTGTTTAAAATAAAATATTTTGATCCAAATACTCGAAAATACGATACTTAAGGTTTCTTTTTGAAAAATATTTCATAGCATGTGTTTTTAATCATTAGTCTAAGTGTTACACAATTCAATACATAACATGCATAGCAACAGTTTCGGCTCAAAAACTTTTTGGTAGGTAACAACTATTTAGTAAAGTTCGTACATATTCTTGTAAAGTTCGAGTTTTCCCTTTTATAACACCATTTTGCTACAATGTATGTAGAAATTAAAAATTATGACTAATTCCCATTTTGTTGCAAAAAATTGTAAATAGTTCATTTTCAAATTCACCTCCATGATCTCTTCGTATACTTTGATTTTTAAATTCATCAAATTTTCAATTCATTTAGCAAAAATTTTAAACATTTCAAATGTGTCACTTTATGTTTTAAAAATAATATCCAAGTATATCTTGAAAAATTATCAACAGTTACAAAAAAAATTGTTATGATTTTAGTGAACGTACTTGAGTCGGTCCATCTAGATGGAGTAGTTCGAGTGGTTGCTTTGTGGATATTTCTTTTTAGATTTAAAATAACTTTTCTTTAATTTACCAAATTTACGAGCGTTACATAGTTTTTAACCTTGTAGTTGATTTTCGGTAATCTTCTGACCAATTCATTTTTTGTTAGTTTGTTGATATTCTTAAAATTTATATGACAAAAGTATTTGTGCCATAACCACGGATCGTCATGATTTGCGGCTAAGCAAAAATTAGTGGTGTTTTTAACATTCATGTTTAAAACATATATGTTTTGATTTTTAAATCGTTCAAAAATTAGATTTTTATTTTGGTCAAAGGTATTGCATTTTTTTTCTCGAAATCAATTTTAAATCTTTTATCACACAATTGACCTATACTTAATAAATTATGTTTCAAATTTTCTACCAGTAAAACATTAGTAGTAATAGGAGAATTAGAAATATTGATATTAATGACTTCTTCAACGTCGATGACAAATCCTTTTGAATTATCTTCGAATGTTATAGTGTCACCATCGATATGTGCTTAGAGAAACCACTATCGAGTATCTACTTCTCTTTACCTTTTATTTTAGTTTTGGGTACCAGCAAAATAAGGAAAATTTAATTGACACCCATATTCTTTGTTTAGGGTCCTATGTGTTAAGCGGTAAAAGGTGGTCATACCCATGAGGATTTGGTTCCTTTAGAAATGTAAATATTGTTATATACAACTTTCTTTAAATATTCATCAGTATACCTTTGTCAAATTAGTTTACTATTTGTTTTAGGAATCCATATTTGACCATATTTGTGTATGAATTCTAAATCTTAGTTTCTAACTTTGGCTTTTTGAATTTGTTATATAATGTGCTATAATTCTTTGACTTTTATTTGCTTTTAAAACCCAATCTATCTCAATTTCTAGATAGTTTAGATATTTTAATCAAATTTTCTAAATTTTGTTTTCCTTTGTTGAATTTTGTCACATTATTTGTTATTTTATCCAAAGCTTCTAAAACCATTAAATTTCAATATTGCTGGAATCTAAACTTGCTTGTAATTCTAGTTTTTCTTTTTCAAGATTAGCTTTTTCTAACTTATAATTTTCTAAATAATGTAATAAGATATCATTTTGAGATAATAATGTTGCACATTTTTTGAGTAATTTCTAATTCTTCTTCTAAAATTGTTTTTTCATCTTTTAATAATCCAATTTCTAATTCTGCTCTAGTTGACTTTCCTATATATTCCTTCTTTAATTTTTTTTTTGATTCTCTATACTTATCATCTAATTCAACGCTAATTTCCATTATTTCATCATAAGTTAGTTCAAGGCGTACCTCATCAGCGTTAGCCATAAAACACACATTTGTATGTTGCGAGTCGCTTTCACTATCACTGTCAGATAAAGAAGATGAATCTGAATCGCCCCATGTTACTTAAAAAGCTCTTTCCTTTTTCTTGAATTTCTCAAACTTTCTTTTCTTTTTATCATTATTGAGCTATGGACAATGCTACTTCATATGGTCAAATTTGTCACACTCATAGCATTTAATCGATGTTTGATTTGAGGAGTTTGGTTTGTCACCATTTTGAAATCTGATCATCTTTTTGAACTTCTTGAATTTGTTGCAGTTCTTGGCAGTAAAAAAAATCTCATCTTCATCTAAGTCCGAATCTTCATTACTTGCTTAGAATGCTATGCTTTTCTTTTCTTGATTTTGATCTTTTCTAGCCTGCAAGTTAGCTTCATATGGCATCAGTTTTCGTATTAGCTTTTCATTTTTGAGTTGAGAAAGATCATTAGCTTCTTCGATAGCTAAAACTTTTCTTTTCCATTCATTTGTCAAAGAGTTTAAAATTCATGTGACCAAATCAAAATCTGTGAATTTGACTCCAAATGCCATGAGATCGTGTTGAATGGTTTAAACTCAAGCATACATATCAATAATTGATTCATTTGCTTTCATTTTGAAAGTTGAAAATTGTTTTTGTAAAATCAAGATTTTATTTTGCTTGACTTTAGTTGTGCCCTCATGTGTGACTTGTAAGGTGTGCCATATATCATATGCAGTGGTGCAAAGCATGACACGTGAAAATTCATTTTTGTCAAATGAGCAAAACAATACATTCATAGCTTTGGCATTGTTAGATGCCACTGATTTTTGCGCATCAATCCAAATGTAATGTTGGTGTTAGGTGCTTCATATTTGTTTTAAGTTGCTAGCCATATTTCTAACTCCTTTGCTTTTATAAAAATTCTCATACAAATTGGCCAGTAAGCATAGTTAGACCAATAAATAGTGGAGGATGACCAGCTGATTGACCTTCCTGTAAAATGCTTGCCATATTAATGATTTTTCAACTACGGATTATTCTAGATTGAAATGACCGTGCTTTGATACCAAATGAAAGTCTATAGGATATTTATGTAATGCAGCTTATATATAAGTGTGAGAGTGTATATTACTAATTACACTAAGTAGAGAATAATAACTAAATATAAAGAAGGTAAATTATAAAAGCGAGCATACCAGATATTTTATACTGGCTTGGAGCTCCCGTCCTACGTCTAGTTCTGAAGCTCCCCTTTAATATTTTCTTTAAATAAATAACCTTCAATTCGCCTAGAGAAATAGGCTAATACAAAAGTATTCCTTTGACAATATTATGTTACAAATAACATGGATTTTAACTAACAGTACAATTCTTCCTATGATCTCCTTTGAGTATGTGAATGTGAATACTTTAAGTTGTAAGAAGTGGTTTAACCAAATGATATTTTGGTCATGATAGATTGAGAATATGTAAGAAAGAGATGCACAAATATGTAAATATAGAGTAATAAGAAATCAAGAGAATAGTTCTTATGTAAATCTCAATCTTTGAAGTAATTATAGGATTAAAGAGATGCAGATGAGGAGTTGTTACTGTTAGATAAACTCTATTTGATTTAATGGCTGCAACCTTTGAAGAAAAGACGAGATTATTTAATCTGAAAAGAAGACACCATTCAGAATATAGTAGTTGTCAGACGACAGACATCTATGGAAAAAACCATAGACGTTTTTGGCATTAGGAATAAAATTCTTAAGCCTTCTCACAGATGTATGTGGATTTACAACAGACATCTGTGGCTGGCATTTCTAGATTTTAAATGCCTTTTCGGTGCTAATTTTGTGTATATGAATTCATGTGTGCATATATACTCAAGGAGACCTTACAATGTTTATCTAAGGCTCATAATAGACTAGTATAACCTTACTAATCATAGTATGATCCATAAATCTTTGTTTGTCTTCGAGTCCTCGTATCTTTGAGCATGATGATCTCTTGTAGTCTATACCTACAATCTTGATAAGATATTTATAATATATGTGATTGTATAGCTGTTGTCATTGAAATCATAAAATGGAGGTTCTAACATTCTCTCTCTTTTTGATGATGATAACTATACAATCATTAGTCATGATAAAATAACCCTCCCTTAATTTAATCTCCCCTTAGTACAACTAGTATAACTTTATTAATCATAGTATGGTCCATAAATTTTAGTCTGTCTTCGAGTCCCGATATCTTTGAACATGATGATCTCTTGTAATATATACATGTAATCTTGATAAGGTATATAATATATGTGATTGTATAGCTGTCGTCATTGAAACCATAGAATGGAGGTTCTAACAAGTACTCTCAAGTCAAGGGATTACTATAGATCATCACATAAAAATTTCTATTTAACCAAATACGATAACCATGGTGAATCTTTCTATAACTGTTTCAAACAACTACAAGTACGTAAATTATTGACGCCCCTAAAAGTCCGAAGTAAATCACTGTCCATCGTATGGATAGCTTTATGTTCAAAAAACTTACTTTATTTCGATCAAAACTATTTATAATAGAATAGTTACATAATATAATTACTTGATGGCCCTAGGACACACCCTAACTCCATTGGGAATGTGCATACGATCACAAATTGTCTTATCCATAGGCAAACTGTAGCCCTTATGAACCACTTGCTCATTAGTCAAACATACTCCAAAGAGTTAAAATGCAGTTTAACAAATTGCAGCAAGGTTTACTGTTTCCACGGGCATTGTAACAGATGTCGAATTTTTTTTGATAAAATAAAATTTTCCCAATTTTTGTTAATTTTCCCATGAGTAGCTTGTTAAATAATAGGATATATTATATCAAACTACCAGTTTTAGAATAATATTATATTTAATAACTCTAGCGATCAACCTTTCTTTTGGTTACATTTACTAATCTCCATTAACCCTCATATTTTTGAAATATGTCATAAAGTGTTTTCTTATCATTCATGTTAACTCATCCATTCTTTTCCAGTGGTCGTTATGAAAAAAAGTTCTCCTAATTATTTTCAGATCAGCTAAATTGTTGTTCCTTCTACATTAGAAAACAGGTTAAAATACGAATGTAATCAATATTTGTGTTTGAATGGATTAACACAACTCAACGAGGATAATAATTTTTTTAAACCTTCCTTTGGCAATGATGTCATCATCCCATTAAATTCAACTAATTCTCCTAGATTAAATGATGTAAAATTAGCTAAATTTAACTGGTCCTTAAGAAAGATTATTAAAATTTATTAATCCTTGTACACTTCTATCGAATCTGATTTGTTGTTTAATCATGCTTTGATTTATGGCATGTAGATGAAACTTTGTGATGAAGCTTACCTTTGCAGTGTTGATCTCTTCTTTGAAGCTATCGATTAACTTTGAATTTGAACATTTCTGAACTAGGGATTTAGCAAGCGAGGTATTATGCTATGAATAATAATTAGAAAGAGAAGTCGAGGTCGTGTCCTCTTAAAAAAGTTTACATATAGAAATCGATTTTAAAATTGCAGATTGCTGGACATCTTTCGACGTCATGGATCGATCTATAATAATAGCACTGGTCAACATGTGCTGAAGGGGAGTAAGCACTAAGGCTTACTAAAGTGGTTTGAGTCGTATAAAAATTTATTTCTTCGAGGCAAAATACCATACACTCACTTCAGTACGATCTACTAGTAGGGTTCAACCCTATTGATGCTCAAAAAAATTTGTTATTTCTTTTGTACAAATTTTTGTTCATATTAATATTTTACTGAATAAAATATATTCCTTGTAAAAAAAATATTTTTCTGTTATTTAACAAAGTATTTTCTCCTAATAAATTGAACTTTTTTCCTTTTACTTTCAAATAAGAAGAAAAATAGGTATTTCTTTTAAATATCATATACTAAAATATAATTTAGTTTATTTCCATGATATTTTCTTTATGAACAGTTAATAGGCTAAACTTAGCAACCAGTTGAACGGATTGTCGTTCAATTGACTGATTAGCACTTGTCAGTCAACTGTGATGTTCGATAAAATAGTTTTATTTTAAAAAGATTTTAATATTATTATCGATTGAAGACATTATGTCAAAAGGTAAAATTTTCAAACTTAGTTTTAGAATTTTTATTCATGGAATATAGTAAATAAAAGACAAGAGAAATATATCGGTGTTGTTGATGTTCCCATTTCTAATGATATATATCAATTCTTAACATTTGTTATATGTCTCTCCCTTAAATTGTCAGGTATCTCCAAAAAGTAAAAATAAAAACAAATTTATCGGTTTCTACTTCCTACATTTCGGACTTACGAGTTAGGTCTCTGGTAACAATACCTAAGAAGGTTTGATCGACCCTTTGAAAATGAAATTGATATTCTTATGTATATTTAAAATAAATACATTTATAAATTTGTTCCTAATGAGTATTTATTTCTCGAACCCAAATTTTATTAGTCTTATTTGTCATAGATCAAATTATTTTTGGTTTTTTTAAATTTATATAATGAGAGCTATATTCTTTAGGAGTAGATTTTTTTATTTCGCTAGTCTATCCAAATCCTAACCTACTTTGATTATCGGAACGTTTGAAAATATTTCTCAAATTTGATTAAAAATTTGACGTATATTAAATTTTGAAACATTTGTAATTAAGGTATCTAATTCACGCTCGTTAATATTATTTTGTAATAATTCTATGAATGATGAAAATCGCAATTTTCTTTAGATAATTCAACATTTTCATCAATATATACCTTGATTTCTTCGTAAGCGCATGACTTTAAGAAGTTAATATTTCACTAAAATCTAAGATTTTTTCTAATTTACCTTCAAGAATGACTTTCTCAACTTTCAGTATATCTATTTCTAATACTACAACATTTGATTTACCTATTATGGCTTTATTGTTTTCCCTAAGTGCTTTGTACTGATCATCTAATCCTGAATATAATTCAAATAGATTTTATATGAAAGTTCATATTTTACCTTATCTTCAATTGTCATGAAGAAAATATTTGCTTGTTCTCTATTAATATGATTATCTGATGATAATTAAGTCATCCCAAGAGACTTAAAAAGGCTTGCTTCCTTTACTATTGAACTTTTAGTTTTTACAGTTTTTGTTGTCTTTGTCCAATTCAATGTAGTCTTTTTTTCATATGGTCAGTCTTATCACACTCGTAACGTCTCAAAGTAGAGGAGCTGCCACTACCTCCAAAAAAATTCTTGAATTTTTGGATTCTTTATAATTTCTTGCTGAAAATGCGATGTCATTTCCATTAATATCCTCATCATCCTCTACTTATAATATTTTTCTTCTCTTTTCTCATGACTATTTTTTCTTGTCTGTAAATTTACATTATATGACATCAAATTTCATATTAATTCTTCAACTTTTTTGTTAGCTTATTCAATATCAAAAAAATTTCTTTCTTATTTGTTAGTTAAAGAATTACAATGCTTGTAACTATATAAAAATCAAGATGTTATTTGCTTTGTGTTATAAGAGCATGTTCTATATCCTAAAATCGGGAGTAAATAATTACATATCCACAATGCTCTCATAATTGCATATCCATAATGCTCTTGTTAAGCTTCATTTTAAAACTTTGTAATTTATACTTAAGCGGTGATATTTTTTGTTTAAATTATTTTATTGTTCCCTTCATGAATTACTTCCAAAGTATGCCAAATATCGTAGGTTGTCTTACTAATCATGACTCTAATGAATTCATTTTTACGTAAGCATAAAATAAAATGTTTATAGCTTTAAAGTTGATAATAGTTGTGGTCTTTTGAGTATCTCTCCATGTACCTAGTGCAGTAGTAGAAGCTACTATTGAGTTTGAGTAGCATCCCACATCTCAAGACCGTTAACATCCACGGAAATTTTCATGTCAACCAATAAGTATAATTTAGTGGAAATTAAGGACACGTCCCTATTTTTAAACTTAATGTAAGTTTCCTCCCTTCGAATTCAACATTAAAAATTTAGTCCCTATAATTTATAATGTCCGCCCAGGTAAATATCTACTATAATGGGAATTTAACTGCGATATTAAAAGCATAATATCTTTCAGTAGATTTATCAGATTTCAATTTCGTTTTCACCATTAAATCACAATTTTTTTTTCTATTAAGATCTATATATGATATGTTTTAACAAATTTTTTTATATTTACAGGGGCAAATGTTTGACTGAATTTGCCCTCTGAAATAGGAAAAGGACAAGCATGCTAAATAGGCAGGGTGTGATTCTAATGATGCTGCATGAAGGCTCCAAGACATATCACATAGATGTTGGAGAAATGTCGAGGTAGGCCGTAGATATAAAGAGTTGTTGCCAATGTTTCTTTGGATGATAGTTGAAGTAAAGAGCTGTGTAGTGGGGAGTTGTATGATTTTTCTACGCATAATATGGAGAAGCAGCGTGAAGGGGTATGACACATAAAAAATACAGAGGGACTACTTGCAAGAAGGCATGTTGCATATTACAACATGGAGGTATAAATGACACGAAAAGAAGCTATGTTGCATGATCCTTCTAAGTGGATAACTGCAACATGTTAAAACTAACTGCACATGCATAACAATCAGCACTACATGACAAAGTCAGGTAGAAATAGGGAAAAAGCAAGGTAGTGATTCACTAAGTTGAAAGTGGTCGGACTCTAAAGCATGAGGCTTGAAATATGTGAGTTGGAAGTGATGTATGGAAAGTTGGAACAGAACGCAAAGCACGGTGCAACCGAAACCAGAATCTGAACTGCGACGTTTTCCGTTTTGTAATGTGTTGTAACACATCAGGCAAATATTTTCCTAGACAACCAAGGGAAAATATTTGGACCTCGGTTGTCCAAGAAAATATTTGCCGATGTAAATTAAAAAAATTGTAGAAACATATCATATATGAAACTTAATAGAAAGACAATAAAATTTGATTTAATAGGAAAAACGAAAATGAAATCCGATAAATTTACTGAAAGATATCACGTTTTTAATATTCCAATTTAACTTGTTTATGATACTGAATATTTGCCCAGGCGCAACAGGAATGTAATTTGTATTTTAAAGTATGGAGGAATGTGGGCCTAATTTATTTAAAAGAGAAAGATGTGAGTCAAAATTCCATATAATTTAACCTACTGAACAAAGGTGGACGTGTAGTAAATTGACCCTCCAGAAATACAGTAAAACTAGTAGTGGCCATATTAATTAAATTTCAAAAACTTTGTTACGATCAATGAAAAACCAAAATATAATACCAAATTAGTGGATATGGTAATATGTCCAAGAGTATAAATTGATTGATATGCTTAAATATACACTAATTCGTATAGTAGCTAAGTGTAAAATGAACTAAGTAATATAAACAGCGAAAAGGAAAATAATCGAATAAAGCACACCACGGTTTTATACTGGTTCGAGTGATCCATCCGATGTTCTACGCATATAATTTCACTAATGTCCTTCACTTAACCCGGAGGAACATGTATCTGAAACCCTACATGAAACCGAAGATGACTTCAACATGGCTGCTTGAGGGCTCCGTAATAAAACTTCAGCAATAACTACCTAAAAGACGGTGTTCATGAGTCTGAAAAACAAATGAAGAAGTTGAAAGCATTGTTTTCAAAAATCTTAAAACCCTATGATTTGAATGTCGTTTCAAATTGAATCTCTTCCTCTATGATTCAATTTATATTCCAATTCATACCACGGTTTAGAAATATTATTCAATCCAAATTGGAATTTTTAATATATTTATTTGGATCCACAATACCAGTTCTAACCATTTCCAACCAAAATAAAATTGGAATAAGAGGGGGGAAATGAAGTTTTAGGTTTTAGATGAAGAAGCTCAAACATCAAAATCAATTTCAAAGTGTGTGCAAACCTTAAAATATGGATTTTTAAATCTATGATTTACGATTTAAATCTCCTTTTGATTTAAAGTTTGAATTTTACGATTTGAATCTCATTTTGAAAACTTTGGTAGAAAGAAATAAGGCACAAGCGAAAGAATAAAGATTTTCTTTGCAAGGATGTGTATTAAATGCGCTTTCATGCTTAGTATATAGCGCACAGAAAGCCAATTTTAGTGCTAAAGCGTTATGGTTGGCTCTAGATGTAAAGTATGGTATCGGAGAGAAGTAATCAAAACTTTATAATAGTATTATATTAACTATAAGATGAACAATAATACTGATGTTTTCCAAGCCTATTAATTATACGATCATATTGTTAGCAAACTTTAAGACGTTGCAATATAAATTCCTAAAGCATTTCAAGTTGGTTTTGTGATTATAAAATTGTATAAAACCTTTGAAATGCCTACACAAAGAAATTGATGCAATGAAAGAAAAACGGCTCCTTAGAAGTTAGAACCCTTCATACATCATTTGTCTATTGAGGAAGATTCTCGTAAATCGGGTTAGAAAAAAGATCAGAGACAGAGAAAGCAAATGTGGTTTAAGAAAAATTCTCTAAGAATTGCGAGAATGGAAAGAAAACGATTAATTCTAAGGCAAAGAACATAGAAAACTCCAAAATGTACAAATGTATTTGCTTTACTATAAGAAACATGTGTAAAATAATCTGTCGATGATTCAAGAAAGATGAAGATGATAACTATTGTACTTATGACATCAAGGATCTACTGCGTAGATTCTTTTAGACAATAGTTCAACCCAACAGGTACAAACGGGTTATCGAACTATCGACTTCAGGATTTAATGAAGCCTTGAAACAGTGTAATCGGGTCAAAAGTCGTACGATTTTAATCCGACCAAGAACACTCAAATTTGATTCCTGATGATGCAATATAGTAAAGAATAGAATGAAGAAGAAGAAGAAGAGAATTGATCTGCAATGTTTTGGCGTTTGTAATACCTTACAGGCGTCGCAAACTGTGGTGAGAAGGCAGTATTCTACGACACTTACTGGGCGTCGCAGATCTGGAGGAAGAAGAAGAAGAGACAAGCAAAAAGATTAATCTTCTGAAATGGTTCTTGGGCATCATAATTTATAGTAGAAAAGGAATTGTCCACTTGTCAAGCGTTGCATCCTTTCCAACAGTCTGAAACCGTTACAAACGGTCGTGTCTTTCCACAACGGTTTAAAACTGTTACTAAACGGTCGCGTCTCTTTATTCAAATGACCCGCCAAAAATCTGTCCGTTCAAATTCTGGTCCGGCCCGTTGGCAAAAATTAATTCTTCATTTTAGACCCGAACCGGGCCCGGCCATACGGATGGCGGCGGCGCGCATGTCTGGTGGTGATGCAAAACTTCTCTCCTCACATCAAAGCAAAGCTTTGGGTGCCCAAAAGGCCCAACCTTCCTTTGAGAATCCTATATTTAACTAAGTATAATCATCTATTTTCCAGGGACTATACATTCCACCTTTCTTCTTCCATCTTCTTCTCACTTCTTCCCTCTTCATAAACAAACCCAAACTAATTTTGAAATTTTCCAACAATTTCCCCCAATTTTCAAAATAATTATAAAAAAAATAGACGGCTGCATCACTAGAGTAACTACCTACATACCTAAGTGGGATCAAGCCAATGTAATTCCAAGATCAAATTTTGAATCATCGTGGAAAAAATACATAAATGATAGGTACCTTTTGGATTTGAACCTTCACTTAATGTAAAACATTCAAAATTCTATCAAGATCTATGGTGAACGTAATTTGAACCAAGTAGCCCTAGCGATAGTACCGGAACAGTCACACATACTGATTTCCGTATATAGATTGTTCTGTATGCTCAGCACATTAATGTCCATGTGCTTAAATCCTGAGTTCATGAGTCTACTTTAGAAAGCGGTCTTACTTTCTTAGGAAACGGCCTGATTTCCATACTCATATAGGTAAGTCTCTTAAGTTGTTTCTACGATACACCTTTTTAAGGAAACTAGACCTATTAAGGATATATTATCCATCCTTTGTTCTTGCAGAATCCAACACTAAGTATTATGAGATTATTGATTTAGTGTTCCATAATCATTCTCTTAACTTGTTGGTACCCATTGAACTTTGTCTGTCCTTTTCAAAACATAAGTTGGGTTTTTGTTAAGGATGATCAACCTTCATTCACAGACCATAGTCCCATTTCCTTTGATTTATAGAAACCAATGCCTTTGGAAGACTCTTTGTGAGTGGGTCAGCCAAGTTTTTCTTTGTTTCTATGTAATCAACAGTCATTGCTCCACTTTTGAGCAACTGTCTTATCATTTGATGTCTTAGACTCATATATCTAGACTTCCTATTATATGTCTTATTAGAGACATTGTATATTGTAGCATGATTATCACAGTTAATCAAGACTTCTAGAGATGGCTTCTTCCATAATAGGATTTCTATTAACAAATTCCTAAGTCATTCCGCTTCCTTACAAGCATCTGCTAATGCAATCAACTCTGACAACTTTTTTGAGTCAGATATACAGGTCTGTTTATTGGAAACCCAAGACACAGTAGTGCCTTTTAACGTAAAGATCCATCCAGTCGTAGACTTGGATTTGGATTCTATATTGTTCCAGGTCGCATCACTATATCCTTCTATTATAGGAGGAAATCCTTTATAAGATAAACCATAGGTAATGGTTCCTTTCAAATAAGCTGAAACTCTGAAAATAGCTTTCCAATGTTCGAAACCTGGATTACTCGTAAATCGACATAACATGCTTATAGCATGTGCTATGTCTGGTCTAGTGCAATGCAGCATGCATAAGACTCTCAATGATACTGGAATACACAAGTTGAAAAATGGTATATGCGGTATTCTTTTCTAATTTAATACTAGAATCTAAAGGAGTAGGTGCTGGTTTATCATTATAATGACCATACTTTCAGAGGAACTTCTCAATGTAATGAGATTGTGCTAGTAACAACTCCACCTCTTTCCTGATAATTTTAATTCTCAGAATTACGTCAGCTTCTCCTAGATCTTTTATATCAAATTTAGAAGATAGAAACTTCTTGGTTTCATTCACACAGGATATATTGGAACCAAATATTAGCATGTCATCAACGTATAAACATATTATAACATAATCGTTGTTGTCTGATTTGCTATAAATACATTTATCAGCATCGTTAACAATAAATCCATATGACAATGCTATTTTTTCAAACTTCTCATGCCATTGCATGGGAGCTTGCTTCAGGCCATAATGAGACTTTACTAATTTGCAAACTTTCTTTTCTTGGCCTGTGGTTTTGAAACCTTCAGGTTGTTCCATATATATCTCTTCTTCTAAATCTCCATTTAGAAACGCAGTCTTTACATCCATTTGATGTCCGACCAATTTATGAATTGATGCAAGTGCTATTAAACAGCGTATAGAAGATATGCGAGCAACTGGAGTATATGTATCAAAATAATCTACTCCATGTCTTTGCTTATATCCCTTAGCAACTATCTGGCTTTAAACTTATCAATGGATCCATTTGTATTCAACTTTTCTTAAATATCCATTTACATCCTATAGGTTTAGCACCAGGAGGTAAGTCGGTTAAAACCCAAGTTTGGTTTAACAATATGGAATTCATTTCATTGTTAATAGCTTCTTTCTAGAATATTGAATCTTTGGAACTCATAGCCTTGGAATAAGTTTTAGGGTCATCATCGACGTTCATGAAATATCTAGTCATATTACGGACTTCGTCCTTACTGCTTTCTATAAGATATGTAATGAAATCAGGACTATAGTCCTTCTCTATTCTTGCTCTTTTATTTCTCCTTTGTTCAGTACTATTATCTGAACTGATACTTCCTTGCTGTTTTGAGAAGGAGTATAATCATTGTCATTGATATCATCAATCGTATTAGGTTCTGGACTAAATGATCTCAATGGAATCTCAACAGTTTGATTTTCAAATAATTCTATATCTACGGATTCTATAACTTCTAAGGTGTCAAGAATTAGGAATCTATAAGTTATATATTAAGTGAATATCCTATGAAAGCACATTTAATTGCCCTATTTCCTAACTTTGGTCGTTTAGAGTCTATTTTTCTAACATATGCTGAACAACTCCAAACTTTAAGTTTTGTAAGATTAGGTTTCTTATTAAACCATAATTCATAAGGGGAAACATTATTCATTTTAAGTGGTACACTATTTAAGATATAACATGCAGATAACATAGCATCACCTCATAGGTTATAAGGTAAGTTTGAACTTATGAGCATGGCATTAACCATGTCTAGTAAAGTTATATTTTTCCTTTCAGCAACACCATTTTGTTGCGGTGTATATGGGGCAATGCATTGGTGAACTAAGCCGTATTGCTTACAGTAAAAGGAGAATTCATTTGAGAAATATTCACCACCTCGATCTGAATGTAATACTTTTATTTTAATTTCTAATTGCATTTCGACCTCTACTTTGTAAATTTTAAATTTATCAAAAACCTCATCTTTAGTTTTCGTTAGATACACATATGCATATCTAGTATAATCATTAATAAATGTTATATAGTATTGGTTACCACCATAGGTGATATGATTTTTTAAGTCACCCACATCACTATATACTAAATCAAGCAAGCTAGTTTTCCTTTGTATAGATTTAAAGGATTTTCAGTGTATTTTTGCTTAAACACATATTTCACATTTAGAGATAGTATCGAAATCACAATAAGAAATTAATCCTAGTTTATGCATATTTTTAAGGGAATTATAATTAACATGTCCTAGTCTACCATGCCATGAACTAACAGAATCAACAATATAAACGGAAGATTTATTTATTACATTCAACTTAATCATGCCGTTACAAGTATATCCCTGTCCAATGAACTTTCCATTTTTGGACAACACTAGTTTGTCAGACTCATACACTATCTTGAATCCTCCTTTGTTAAAAAGGTATTCAGAGACCAAATTCTTACAAGTATTAGGTACATGATATACATTAACCAAAGTAAGAGTCTTTCCAGAAGATAACGGTAGTTCTATAGTGCCTTTGCCAATCACCCTACTGCGAACATTGTTTGCACCAGTAACATGATTCTCATCTCCGCTAACATCTTTTCGTAGTTCTTGTAGAGACTACGGTCCTTGCATATATGAATGGTTGCTCTAGTATCAAGCCACCAATCATTTCCCACGTTCTCAACGGAGTTTGCCTCTTGCACTACTGTGACCAATTTGCCTTCGACTATATTTTCATTTAATGATTTCTTTCATAGACGACAGTCAGGAGCATAATGGCCAGACCTGTTACAGAAATAACAAGCGCCTTTCTTTTTATCTTTCTTAGAATGGTATTTCTTCTTAAACTGCATCTCATTCTTAGGTTTAGAGAATTCGATATTTCAACATTATTTGCCTTAGAATGAGACTCGGTTGTGGATTATCAATTAGTTCTCTTTTATAAGAGTCATCTTCTATACGAAGATGACGCTGTAAATTCTCTAAATCATAATCCGTCTCCACATGTTTCAATTTCTTTTTATAATCATTCCAAGAGCGAGGGAGTCTAGAAATAATAACTCCAACCACAAAGGATTCAGGGAGTTCAATCTTGGCATCTTTCAGTTGATTGACTATATATATTATATCACTAACTTGTCCAAAAATGGACTTATTATCATGCATTTTGAAATCCATAAAATTACATACCAGGAATTTCTTGTTGCTTGCCTCAGATATTCGATATCTTCTCTCCAGGGCAGTCCAAAGTGCTTTGTCTTTTTCCAGACTTCTATGTGCGCTATAAACTGATGTAGATAACGCGTTAAGAATGTGCCCTCTACATAGGAAATCATCTTCTTTGCACTTTGCTCTTTTTGCTTTCAATTCGTCAGTATCTTTATCAGTTTCCTCCGGCATTTCCTCCACATTATCTTCAAGAATATAGAATAATTTGACCATGATCAAAAAGAATTTCATCATCTCTTGATAACGAGTGAAGTTTTCACCATCAAAACGCTCCAATCGCATCAAATGTTGATTCATAACTTGAAGAACATTGATATTGCTTGAACTCGAACCATCCATGGTTGAATTATTGTCTAAAAATTGTTGGATAATCCATCGATGATTCGAGAAAGATGAAGATGATTACTAATGTACTTCTGATTTCAAGGATCTACTGCGTAGATTCTTTTAGACAATAGTTTAACCACAGCAAGAAAATGGTTTATTGATGGCATGAAAGGATTGCGTCATAAGGTGATTTGCAATCGTTGGCTATTCATTAGTAGTTTAGATTAAAATTATAACTCACTGTACGCTATTGATTAAAAACAAAACATTCGCCCTTGTGTTTTTTACTCTCCCTTTCATATTTCATTCACCCATACCTTCACTTCCAAAGCCCTAAATTAACCATCAGTTTGAATTCCCCTTACTTGTCGTTCCTCAACTTCGCTTCTTACTGCTGCTTCGAGTCATGATTTCTTGCCAAGCCGCCTACAACATCAATCATGTTTCCCTTTCCTTCGTGGCATCGATGTCGCCAGCACTCCTTGGCACTACGACCACCAAAAAGGCAGTTGCGCATCCATGTCGATCATCCCAATCGTGAGCATAATTCTTATATATGTATAGCAATTTTTAATTTCAAGAATATGGATTAGGGCTGCAATTGGATTCAAGGGTAATTTGTTTGAGAATAGAAGGATTTTTCTGGAATATGAGAGAGGAGATTAAGTTTTCGATCCCTTGGCTTCACTAAGCAGTGCTTGGATTCCTAAACTGCCGCGAAATTTGACCATTTTTAGTTATATATTTTTCAACTTTTAGGTATATACTCCATGTTTGATTGTACACCGCAAATGGATAATTGATTTTCTGAGCTAAAAGTTAAGTATTCCTATTGTTATTAATAAATGAATTGTTGTTTCTTATTTTGTGATATTCGAGCTTACCCTTTTAGCTTTAAATTTTTGTATTATTTTTCAATTTTACAGCACGTAATGTGTGTGCAACACTTTATTTATTTATTATTTAATAATCATTGCTCTGAAAAGTACACATGTAATGGTAGTTCAGCTTCTAATGTGATGGTATATATTAACAGAACACTAAACTGGGCCTGATGGAAATTCAACAACAGCGGTATAGCTTTATATATAATCCATACCCTTCCATATATAGAGTTCAAACTTTATTTGTAAGTAAAATCCATGTTTCATTCCGCTACCCTCGGTGCGTGCTCAATTGGAAGTATGCTGGCATAAGCCTACATGTTGGGTCAAATTAACTGTTAACAAACCAATGTTATGCGAAACAAAATTTACACAATAATAAGAAAAGGAATGCACTAAGTCAGCGCCTAATTTTGAAGACATACATCGTTAAACTTGGTTAACTGGCCAACTAAATTGCTGATAGTATTTCACATTTTGAATAAATCTACTAGATTTTGGGTCAGATATAATGCTTGTACTGAACTACTAGTCGGAGGTGCTTCATCTGATGCTTGTATTTGAACTACTAATCAGATGTGCTTCATATGATGACCCCGGATATCCTTTAAATTTTATCTATGCTGCTTTATACTTGTGTTATATACCACATCCACTCTTATAGTCTTATTGCAACATGCAGCTGCATCAAGCTTATTTAGATCGACCGAAGCAACTATGAAAAAGATAACTGGTTTTTATGAATCAACATATTATTTCTTTATTTTTGCATCTTTTGTGACCAATTACTTACCATCGACAATGATAAGCATGTTATAGTGATATTCATTTCAGGGACACATGTAGTATGCTCGAGCATAGATATTCAGTGGAGTGGAAATAGTTTGTTATCCTAATAACATATGCTCCAAATCAAATGTACTGTGGATGCTACTTTTTAATTTAGCTTTTTTGTTGTTATCTCACCTACATTATCATATCCATATTTCGCTACATGCATGATTTGTAACTAATCCTGTTTTTACTAGCAATAATTATAATTATTGTTACCTCACTTGCATTGATAGATAGCAACAGTTATAATTGTGGTTATTTCTGTTTTTGCATGCACTGAATTTCTTACAACACCTTGTTGCATTTGAAATGACCTGGCATCTAGTATTTTTTCAAAATGTTATGAGTTATATCACACTTTCACCGACTTGTAGTATATTACATTTGGGTTTTGAAATGTGTTAATCTGAAAGAGGGTTTGTGATCTAAGTATCATAATTATAGGGGTTGTACAGATAAGAGAATTTGGAGGGATCGCTCAATGAACCGAATGACGATAAAAGAAGAGATGGAGCCTTCATAAGGTCAAGTATGTCGACGTACTATAGCATTTGAGTTCAGAGCAAGGTATAGAATATGTTTATATGTCGACATACTTTAGTATTTATCGAGCTTGATATAGAATTTTGGACATGGACTGGTAATTTAAGAAAAGTTTGTTAAAAAGATATTAGTGAAAACTAAAAGTATCTTATTGATTGGTTCTCTTTGAGAGATATACTAGTAAATGTATTAGGAACATATTTGACTAATAAACTCTTGGAAATGATATATTTGTATAGGTTGGTATTATAAACTCATAGAGTTTTAACAGAAAATTGAATTGAGAATCTTTTTGACAGAGCTGAACAAGGTTTGGTGAATTGAATGAGAGGAATCGACGAAAAGATTTGATACCATATTTTTGTATATTTACTTTTTCTTTCCTTAATTTATTTGCGTAAACGATCTTGGAGACAATTGCATAACATTAGTAACCTCTGACTGGCATTCTAGGCTAAAACTTATAGTAATGAAAGTAAAAAAGTATAGCATTATTGTAGACTGCAAGTTCACATTTAACTATATTCACTTTTGAGAATTAGTATTTCAGCTCTTACAAAGAGATATTGCAGAATGATAGGTTTAAATGCTTAAAGTGATCATGTTTGGAGTTGAAAATAGGAACACAAATGGTGATCGCATTAATTATTATTTTCAATCTGTTAGACCTTGAGAGAATAATATCATTCATACAAAATTAACTAATCACACGTGCACTGAAAATGTTTCAACTCCAAGGCATACAAAATAGAAACATTCATACAAGCAATATGAAGAAATAATTATATTACATATAGAAGGATAGCATAATCAGGAATTTTCGTAGTCTAAAATTGTTTCTCATGGGCTGTTGACGGCTGGTGTATTTGGAATAGAGAGAATAGTTGGAAATTCTAGCAACTTAGGGATAGAGATTCCAGGTATGCTTGGAAATTGTGGCAAAGGAGGCAACTCAAACTTTGGCAGTGCAGGCAATGGTGGTAGCTCAGGCTTTGGAAGGGTTGGCACCACAGGCAAAGGTGGCAATTTTGGCTTTGGCAATGTTTAGCACCAGAGGCAAGGGTGGCAATTCTGGCTTTGGCAAGGTTGGCACTGCAGCAATAGGTGATTTCTCATCTTTCTAAATGCTTGGTATTTTTGGCAACTCTGGTACTGGTGGAAATTTTACTTTTAGCAAAGTTGGAATTTCAGGTGCTCAAGGAAGCTCAGGTTTTGGTAGTTCAGGTATAGTTGGTAGCTGAGGTTTTGATAGTTCTACTTGTGACAGGTACTGTTAAGTTGAAAGCATTAAAAAACTAAGTGAAAGCAACATCATATTTGTTGATAACATTTCATGTTATCTTATACTGCAATTTTAATGCAGGAAAAGGAGCGATACTTAAGTGCTCAGAAAAGCAGAATGCTGACGTCTTTTATGGTGTTCTTGGTGGACTTGGACACTTTGGGATCAGTACCAAAGCTAGAATTGCACTTGAACCTGCACTGAAAATGGTAAGCTAGCACAAATGGTACTGCTGCAAAAATAAAAAAATAAAAAAAATAAAGAAATAAAGAAAAAATAATAATATTTGAAGTACTTCCTAACATTGGATAACATTATAGAGCTGAAACACTGAATCCTTATACAACATTATCATTTTGAACATTTAAGCTTAGTCAATTTTGTTTTGATGCAGGTGAATGGATAAGAGTTTTATACAGATTTTAAGAAATTTACAAAGGATCAATAAATGCTAATATCAAAAAAGAAGACTTTTGTTTATATTCAGGATTAGTAAAAAATACAGGACAGGGATTTTGAACAACTAGAGATCTTCATTCAATCCACAAGACCCAGTTCAAGCTAGCAAGTTTAAGTCTGATGGAAGAATATTATTCTCCCTTGAAATGACCAAAAACTTCAACCCATATGCATAAGATTCGGCAGACAAGGTATGCCAATTGCATAATATCTTGCTCATTTTGCATGACTTTGCTTGCCTATATAACACTACGCTTGAACCATGTATGCGGTAATAACACCAACAAATTGCATACAAATAAAAATAATATGGTGAAAGGAATTTATAATAACCAAGAAGCGGATATAACCGACGCCGAAATGAATTTTCTATTGGATGGACTATACATCCAAAATAGATTGTTAATTGACTAAGCTTTAAAAAATCAACGAAATTTATATTTTTTTAATTAAATTACTAAAGTTCATGAAAATAATTTATTTTGATAAAAATCATGTTCTCAATTTTGAAATCTTTATTAAATTATTATAAAAATTGACTAAGTTTTATAATGATTATCTAATTTTTATAAAAATTAACCAAGTTAACTGAGTTTTATAATTTTTTTATTAAGTTTATAAAAATTAACTAAATTTAAAAGAAAAACAATAATACAATAATAACAGTAGTAATAGTAATAAAATAATAATATTATAATAGAATAAAAATAAAAATAATAATAATAATAAATTAACTAAGTTTAAAATAAGTAGCTAAGTTAATTAAGTTTTATAATAACTAAATAAGTTAACTGTTTTTTCAAATTAAATAAGTTTATTGTTAGCGCCAAAATTGGTCACTAGCACCCAGACCCAGATGAAAGCGCCAAAATCATAGTCACAATCACGGATGGAATATATGTATAGGATATTAATGTGAAGAACAACAAAAATTTCAAATGAAAGCAGTAAAGAATGATAGATCTTATGGTGGTTCAGTTAACTCCGGCCTACATCCACTACAAAAATATCCTTTTTATTGTTGTAATAATCAGTTGCAGTTACAAAATGGTAGAGCAGCCCTAGCGTTAGAAAATAGAAAGTTGGAGAGCCGAAGAGAAGATCTCTTTTCTGAACCCCCACATGCTGTATTTATAGGCAAATCCCGAGTTACCGGGCATCCTGACTAGTTCGGGCCCATTAGGTCCATAGCCGAGCCTATATCCTTCATTATGACCGACCCACACTGCCGTGCTGACCGACCTATGTCGATCCACTCCATACCCTAGTATGCTGATCCACACCACCAAGTCACCGAGTGGCACTCGCTGAACCAACTACGCCGAGCCACATCCCACGAAGTTGACTTGAAACGACAACTATTTGGACACAAGGCTGCCAAACGATGTCATTCCAAGCGACATCATATGCCTAGCGATGTCCTATGCCGGGCGACGTCCTATACCGAGCAACGTCCTATGCCGAGCGATGTCCTATGCCGACCCGCCTTATATCCCACTGAGCTACCGAGTGACAACGGGAAGCGAAGGACATTAGGACTTGAAGCAACCGAGCCCCATTCCATACCGAGCCAATTCCTTCCATTCCTACCGAGCCACCCTAACCGAACCTCAATGCCGACCGACCCATGACTTCCAGACCGAACGACCTATGCCGAACGACCAATGACATCCAGACCGAGCGACCGATGCCAACCAACATATGACTTCCTCTCTACTCCTCGACCAATCCATGTCTCCAAGGCCGAACCACATCATCAAGGCCTGACAACCTCACCAAGATCGAGCCACATCACCAACGCCGAACCACACCATTATGCCAACCCACCTTCCAAACGTGATGCATTACCTATCCATCCAGTCAACTCAAACCAATCGCATTCCATCCTCGATAACTGAGAAGTTGACTTAGTTAAATCCGCCTATCCTTGGCCTTGCCAAAAGGCGGGTTAACATTTATAAAATCTAATTGAGTTTTATATAAATTAATTTTATAAATATCATGTTCTTCATTTTGAAATCTTTGTTAAATTGTTAAAAAATTTACTAAGTTTTATAAAAATTAACTAAGTAAACGAAAATAGTAAATGAAAGCATAGCTATCTGTATATCCCCATGAAGAAAATAAAAGTAGTAAATGCAACAATGTTAAACAGAAGCATACATTTCTTCTACATAATAACACATACATTTCTTCCAAATCTTTGTAGACTTTATAAAATAAAAAAGCATCTCAGTGTTAAGATATACTTTATATATATTTCAAATCAACTTTTGTTCAGAAACAAATTGGATAACAATCAAGTTTAGAGTTAATACTATGTGAATTTAAGAAGTTCTTTCAAAAATGATAATTTTATTATAACAGGTTAAATTAAGTAAATACAACTAAAGCATGTCGCTCGTAGACTATCGTCACTCATAAGAATCCAGCAGTCATGCTAACACTCCAAGCTCATATGTCAGTAATATGTTATCAACCATCCACCAGCAAGCTTGCACCAAGCAATTCTAATAAGTACTGTAAGGTTCCCATATTACTTGATTATTATTTTAATAAGTACTGTAAACTATCCATACACTATTCAAAAGTTGGGCAATTTTACATAATTGGTAAAGAGATCTACTATCCAAATAGTTATATTCCACAACCGCGTTCCAAATAATTAACAAAGTTTACAATTTTTTGTCATTCCTCAAGCTGCAAATAAACTATCCAGTACAGCTATAGGTCTAATTGCAAGTTCTAAATGTGGTATATATCTTGTTGGTAGTCTCATTCTTTTAAAATGTATGAGAGCTATTAACACATTTTTCATATTGATTTAAAGTTTATATAGTCCGTACATGATTCCATTTAATACCATAATATATTGAAATAAAATTGAATAAGTAAAATATAGGTAACAAGTGTGTTCTAGTAGAAATTTTATTCACAATATATGATTCCTTCACAATATACATTTTGGAAAAACCTTATATCAAAAGCTTAGCCATATATATGGAGACATTAGTGTGTTAATCATTGGTATAAGTATGTTACGTTTGTACTTAGGAGGGTAAGCTTGATTGAATAAATCAAGTTGTTCTTTCATGTTCAACATGTGTCAGTATGTGGGCAAGCCTCATCATGCAATAAGAATGTATTCATAGATATCTAAATACATTACGCTCACAATTTCAACTATGGATGTCTTCTACTTGCAACTAAGGAATGAACTGCTGGGTGGAGAGTTTCAAACAATTATCGACTTAATATATGTTTTGTAGAAGTTTATACAGGTAGCATAATAAGCAAAAAGTTGTCAGGACCACTTCATACGTCGATATTATGCAGCTTGATTTTACTCCAAGTAAATTACCGAGTTCGTTTATTATGTTTTACTCTACTTCACTTGTAAATGCTACTTGATTTTATGGCATGTTGTATACTTTGTATTAGTCAATTGCCTAATGAAATAGTGCGATGAATATTTAATGTTTTCATTATGAATCCAATTTAACTTTGTGTACACTTTTTTGATGAATTGATTCTCAAGCATTACTTTTGCTTTACAGGTAGATAGGTGGCCGTGATGCAAAAAAAGGTTGCAGCGAGTTATGGATCGAAGTTACTTTTGCTGCTAGAACTACTTTTTGGTTTTAACGTATGTACTACTTGCTTGTTTTGCTATTGTGACTTGTTCTATATTTTGTTTATGAACTATTGATGACGAAATGTTTACGTTTGGTGTAAGAATATTGTGTATTTTGATTATGAAATTTCATACGTTGGTTATCAGATATGTGTCCAAAATGTGGTATTGATACAATATGTTGATTTTGAAATGTAATATTGATATGATATGCTAATTTTGAAATGTGGTATATATACACATTGTGACTGTTATTTATTGAAATGGAATTTACAGAAAAGTAGAAAAAGCCTAATTGACTTAGCTTTGTATACAATTTAATGGCATTTTTAAAACGTTGTTAAAACATTCCACAGTGTATTTTAAACGCGTTGTATGTTTTAACAGCGTTTCAAAAACGCTGTTGAACAGTTTTAACGGCGTTTTTTAAAAATGCCATTAAATTAGACCTAACGCTGTTAAATGATTTCATGACACCAGGGAAACGCTTAAAAAAGGACATTTAACAGCGTTTATTCCTTGTCACTGTATATCTCTGACATATAACTGCATATCGATATACAGCATACGTAAAATCATTGTTAATAGCTTTTATAGCATTTTTGAAGCACTGTCAAAGGTCCTGTTTGTTGTAGTGAACCCAACGGGTACAAACGGGTTATCAAACTATCGACTTCATGATTCAATGAAGCCTTGAAACAGCGTAATCGGATTCAAAAGTTGTACGATTTTGATCTGACCAAGAACACTCAAATTTGATCTCTGATGATGTAATTTAGTAAAGAATATAACTAAGAAGAAAAAGAGAATTGATCTGCAACGTTTCTGCATTTGTAACACCTTACAGGCGTCGCAAACTGTGACGAGAAGGCAGTGTTCTGCAACACTTACTAGGCGTCACAGGTCTGGAGGAAGAAGAAGAAAAGACAAGCAAAAATGATTAATCTTCTGAAATGGTTCATGTGCGTCACTATTTATAGTAGAAGAGGAAGTGTCCATTCGTCAAGTGTTGCATCCATTCCAATAATCTGAAATCGGTACAAATGGACGTGCCATTTCGTAACGGTTTAAAACTGTTACTAAACGGTCGCGTCTCTTTATGCAAATGACCCGCCAAAAATCTGTCCGTTCAAATTATGCATCCGGCCCGTTAACAAATATTAATTCGTTATTTTAAACCCAAACCCGGCCAGGTCAGACGGACGGCGGCGGCGGCGGTGGCGGCGCGCGTGTATGGTGGTGATGCATAACTTCCCTCCTCGCATCAAAGCAAAGCTTTGGATGCCCAAAGGGCCCAACCTTCCTTAGAGAATCCTATATTTAACTAAGTATAATCCCCTATTTTCCAAGATGTGGGACTATACATTCCACCATTCTTCTTTCATCTTCTTCCCACTTCTTCCCTCTTCATAAACATACCCAAACCCAAACTAATTTTGAAAATTTCCAACAATATGGTCATTATGCTCGACAATACAAACGTCGCATAAAATGAGAAATGATTGAAAAAATAAGTTAATGTTATTGTTTGGAAATGAATCCAAAATGATTGTTGTTGTGGAGAAAATAAACTTTGTTAGAGTTTAAGATGGTTCTACAAGGTGGATTACTTGGTGTATACTCTTTGTTGATGACGTTGTGCTAATTGATGAAAGTAGGACTGGGGTTGATGGATAACTAGAGCTGTGGATACAGACTTTAGAATCAATGGATTCTAGGCTTAGTATAACTAAAACATAGTATATGAAGTGCGAGTTTAGCGGTGTCAGATGAGAGGATAGAGATGTCACTCTGGCTGGACAAGTAGTGCCCAAGAAGGAATCCTTTCAACATTCAGGATCAATGCTGCAGTATGATGGTAAGATTGACGAGGATATTAGTCCTGAAATTCGAGCGGGATGGATGAAATAGCGTCAAGCGTATGGCATTCTTTATGACAGAAAAGTCATACAGAAGCTTAAAGGAAAGCTCTACAGAACGACAATCAGGTCTGCGATGTTGTATAGTGTAGAATGTTAGCCTACTAAAAGCCAACACATATAGAGGATAAGTGCTGCAGAGATGTGTTGAGTCACAGGTTCTATGAAGGTTTTGATTTCTGACAAAGAAATAAAGGCGATCGACAAAACAAAGACATCATGGCTACATATGGTACTCTAGATTATAGGTTGATTATTTGATATTGTATTAGTGATAAACTTGTTAAAATCTATCCTCAAATAATCATGCATTTCAATATAATCAATATATATACATTTGAATAGCATTGCACATTCACTGTGCAAATTATCAGAGACCGGTCGACCAGTAGTAAAAGAGGCGGTCGACCGTTTCTGCATAATATGCACAATGAACGTGCACACATACACATAACGACTATATATTTGAAATCCTGTATACTGGTCATTTTTTGACCTGTCGACCGTTTTTAAACAGAGAGCAACCTTTCCCAAAAGACACTTCTTTCTCCAATGGTTGCATCTCTTACCTTTCATCAATGATCATAACTATTAATGGCAACTGTTCACAAAGAGTTACAACTATTTTTTCTCTATATATACTCATCTAAATCATTGATTCAAATAACATAGAAACATATTCTTTTTACTCTAATTTCTGATCTTACTACTCCTGCATTCTAAAAGCTCTCAGTTATTTTAATTGCTTATTGAATCATTGAAATTATTTCATATCTTTTGATTCAACAAGTAATATACTTTCCTTAATCTTCACAAAACACCATTCATATATTTTGAGGATAAGATTATAGGAAATTTGTACTACAAGTGACAAAACTATGTTAGCAAGAACACATACCATCAACAAACAATTATATTCATCGTTGTTGAAGTCCTCGGTGTTGTAAGAGGCAAGTGTTGAAGTCCTTAGTGTATTAGAGGCGTGAAATCCCGTTCGTTTGCTCGGGTATTGTAAACCTGTTCCTCCGGGTGAAGCGAGGTAGTTAATAGTGAAAATCCAGATAGAAGTCTGGGACTGGACGTAGGACGGTGCTCCGAACCAGTATAAAAATCTCTGGTGTGATTTTTCTATTTTTATTTTACTTTGCTACTATCATCTATTTCCGCAGTTATATTATATTCCATATTACACGATCCGTGTGTACTATATTAGCACGTGCATCACTATCTCACACTTTTCATTTGGTATCAGAGCACGGCCATCATATAACCGTAACACAGTTATTTGATATATTCTTGTAATATGGCAAATAACGCAAGTACTAGCACTCAAAACACCACTTACACGGAAGGTCAATCGACACAAAGACCTCCATTTTTCAATGGTATTAACTATAGTTATTGGGCAACACGTATGTCATTCTTTATGCAATCAAATAGTTATGATGCTTGGAATGCAACTCAAAAAGAAATAGTGAATCCAACAACTGATTATTCAGAATGGACTGCGGCTGAGAAAACGGCAGCAGCAGTAAATGCAAGAGCAATAAATATGTTGTTTTGTGCATTAGACCAAAATGAATATAACCGTGTTAGTATCTGCACTACTGCATATCAAATTTGGCATACGCTAAAAATCACTCATGAAGGTACTAACAAGGTTAAACAAGCCAAAATAGTCATGCTGAAAAATCAATTTCAAAATTTCAAAATGAAACCAAATGAGACAATCAATGATATGTATTCACGGTTTCAAACTATCCACCATGCACTTATTGGCTTAGGACAAAAGTATTCTGATTTTGATGTTGTTTCAACAATCCTACATTCTCTGACTAGTGAATGGGAAGGAAAAGTATTAGCAATTGAAGAAGCTAATGATCTTTCCGTCATGAAGCCAGATGAATTGATAGGAAATTTAATGTCCTATGAAGCAAATTTGCAGGCTAGAAAAGAACTGAAAGAAGAAAAGAAAATTGTAGCATTTCATGCTGAGAAAGATGAAAATGAATCAGATTCTGAAGACGAAGATCTGGCATTCATAGCAAAAGGTTTCAAAAAATTTCTAAAACAGCGAAAAGCCAGTCGTTATAACAGAAAGAAATCTGGATCGAATAAACCAACATCATCCTCTATAGAATGTTTCAACTGTCACAAAAGGGGGCACATGCAGAAGGATTGTCCAGAATAAAAGAAGAAGTCAGAAAATGACAAATTCAAATATAAGAAGGACAAGTCAAAGAAACGAGCCTTCTCAGTAACATGGGATGATTCAGACTCATCTTCATCAGAAAGTGAAAGTGATTCGGAAAATGAACAAGCAAATGTATGTTTCATGGCAACAGAAGATGAGGTACAAATTCCTACATTCGATGAAATGCTTGATATTAATGCTGAACTGATAGTCAAATATAAAGACACAAAACGACAGCTAAAAGAAACCAAAGCAGATTTGAGTAGAGCAGAATTTGAACGAGATATGTTAAAAGACGAGAAGAAAATATTAGAAGAAGAACTTGAAAATTTTCAAGAATCATCATCTAATGTTGACTCTCAACTAGTTCTTTTGAGTCAAGAAATTGAAACTCAAAAAGAGAAAAATGATGCTCTCACTACTAAAAATCATGAGCTTGAGGCAAAAGTCAAAATTTTGGATCTAGAAAAGGCTAGTTTACAAACTAAGTTAGAAAACATTACTCAAAATGTTTCTAACTTTAACAAAGGTCGAGAAAAATTGACAAAAATCATTGAAAGTTCACAATCTATTTCGGATAAACAAGGTTTGGGATATAAGAAACAAGAAATCAAGAAACATCTTGGTAATAAAAGAAAGAAGAAAGTACAAAAGACTGAAGTTAAGAAAAATCTTAGTTTATTATATTCCAAACCAAAGCCAGTTGTGAAATTTCAAAAGAAAAATACAAAGACTATAAAAATATGGGTTCCTAAAACAAATAACAATTTGATTAGGAACAAATATATTCAAAATTTCATGAATACTGTGCATCATAATACTAATTATGTATATAAAGGGGATACCAGACCCGTATGGGTTTGGACTCCTAAGACCTAACTCTTAGGACCCCATAAAAAGTGGGTACCATGGACTTAATTCTATTTTCTGCAGATCCCACTTAAGAAAAGAGGAAAGTGGATATTGGACAGTGGTTGCTCGAAGCATATGACTGGAGACAAGAGCTTATTGACAAATATTACATACTCAGATGGTGGCTCAGTCACTTTTGGAGATAATTCAAAAGGCTATATCATCGGCAAAGGCGATGTGAGCAATTGCGGTACATCTAACTTACCTCTTTTTACTAATGTCATGCTAGTTAGAAATTTAAAACACAATTTACTTAGTATTAGTCAATTATGTGACAAGGGTTTAATAATTTCCTTTTCGAATAATAAGTGTAGTATTTTAGATAAAGACCATAATTTAGTTTTCGAAGGTTATAGAGACAGAAATATATATATTCTGAATATGAATATTAATCATAATTCAGATATGTGTCCTGTGGCTAATGATAATGATCCATGGCTATGGCACAAACGCTTCTGTCATATAAACTTCAGAACTATTGACAAGCTAGCCAAAAACAATCTAGTTAGAGGACTACCCAAAATGAGTTTTAAAGTTAACAACATTTGTGATGCATGTCAATTAGGAAAATTGACCAAATCATCTTTTAAATCCAAGAAAGTCATATCAACATTACAACCACTTGAGTTACTACACATGGATTTATTTGGACCTATTAGGGTTCAGTCAATAAATCACAGTCGATATGTGCTTATAATTGTTGATGATTTCTCTCGTTACACATGGACAATTTTCTTAAAAAATAAAAGTGACACTTTCGATCATTTCAAATCTTTCGTCAAAAGAATTCAAAAATCAAAAGGGATTAAAGTTAAAAATATAAGAAGTGATCATGGCGGAGAATTTGAAAATAATGAATTTGAACATGTTTGTACAAAGAAAGGTATATATCATAATTTTTCGTTTCCCAGAACTCCACAACAGAACGGAGTTGTAGAACGGAAGAACCGAACTTTACAAGAATGTGCAAGAACATTATTGAATGGAACCACCTTACCAAAACATTTCTGGGCAGAAGCCGTCACAACTGCCTGTTATGTTTTAAATCGTGTGTCCATAAGACCTCTTACCAAGAATACTCCTTATGAATTATTTAACAAAAGAAAGCCTAAAATCTCATACTTCAAAGTTTTTGGTTCCAAGTGTTTTATTTTAAATACGAAAGACCAGCTTGACAAATTCGATCCAAAAGCCGATGAAGGAATATTTGTCGGTTATTCGGAACGAAGTAAGGCCTGTCTTATATTTAATAAACGAACCAAAACTATTGAAGAATCACTTCATGTCTCTTTTAATGAATTCTATCAGCATCCTCATACTATATCAGATGATGACGAATCAATAGTCACTGACAATCCAATTATCTCGAATATTGATTCTGACTCGGAAATAATTATTGAGAATATTCCTCAAATATGTGAGTTACAATCACCACCAAGGATATTAAGAGACCATCCGGCCCAAAATATAATCGGTGAAGTAACATCACATGTCAGAACAAGGAGTCAACTCAATCAAATGGGTCATGTCGCTTTTCTCTCAAATATCGAACCTAAGAATCCAAAAGAAGCTGCTACAGACGATTACTGGATCATTGCCATGCAGGAAGAACTAAATCAGTTCGAGCGCAATGACATTTGGGAACTTGTTCCAAGACCAAATGATCAGTCAGTTATTGGTACTAAATGAGTCTATAAAAATAAGGCTGACGAACAAGGAAATATCACCAAAAATAAAGCAAGATTAGTAGCACAAGGGTATAATCAGGAAGAAGGTATCAATTATGAAGAAACTTTTGCACCAGTTGCTCGACTAGAAGCTATTAGAATCATATTATCTTTTGCTTGTCACCATAATTTCAAACTTTATCAGATGGATGTCAAAAGTGCTTTTCTCAATGGATTTATCAAAGAGAATGTCTATGTCGAACGACCTCCTTTGTTCGTACATGAAAAATATCCTGACCAAGTGTTCAAACTTAAGAAAGCTCTGTATGGTTTAAAACAAGCACCTCGTGCTTGGTATGAACGATTACGTAGCTATCTCATTAACTCAGGATTTCAAATAGGCAAAGTCGATCAAACCTTGTTTATTAAACATTCTCAAAAGGATATTCTAGTTATCCAGATATATGTAGACGACATCATCTTTGGTTCAACAAACGATAAACTCTGCAAGGAATTTGCAAGTATTATGACCAAAGAGTTCGAAATGTCTCATATGGGAGAACTATCTTATTTTCTTAGACTTCAAATCAAGCAACTTTCAAACGGTATTTTTATCAATCAAGAAAAATACTGTGGAAATCTTATCAAACGCTACGGATTAGAAAATATATCTGGTAAACCAACTCCTATGAGTACAACTACACATCTTGAAAAAGATGAAAATGGTAAGAGTGTTGACCAGAAATTATATCGAAGTATGATTGGTTCTCTTCTTTATCTTACAGCAAGTCGTCCAGATATAATGATGAGTGTTTGTCTATGTGCACGCTTTCAAGCAGATCCAAAGGAATCACATCTACGAGCAGTGAAACGCATAATTCGTTATCTTAATAATACCAAAGATTTCGGCCTTTTTTATCCAAAAGAATGTCCATTTGAATTAGTATCATATAGTGATGCTGATTTTGGCGGATCGCGAACGGATAGAAAAAGTACAAGTGGTACGTGTCATTTTATTGGAAAATCACTTGTCTCTTGGTTTAGTAAGAAACAGAATTGTGTTTCACTATCAACATGTGAAGCTGAATATATATCAGCGGCTCTCGCTTGTACTCAAGTACTATATATGCAACAAACACTTCAAGATTTTGATATTCATTTATCAAATTCTATTATATACTGTGATAACACACGTGCTATAAATCTCTCTAAGAATCCAGTGAAACACTCTAGAACCAAACACATTGATATCTGTCATCATTTCCTTCGAGATAATATTGAAAAAGGAAATATATGTCTTGAATATGTCCAAACTGACAATCAATTAGCGGACATTTTTACTAAGCCTCTGCTCGAATCTAATTTTATTAGATTACGAAGAGAGCTTGGTTTAATTTCAAGAAAATATCTTGACTAGTAATTACTAATGATCGTATTTTCTTTTATATTTTTAACTATAGCTTTTGCTTAAGTTATTTTTTAACATTGAATATGAGCCTCTGCTTGCTTTCATGGTTAATTTTCTTTATTCATTTTCATCCACAGATTTTTTTTTTACAAGGAAACTCTTTATAAGCTTGTAAAAATTTCTCTCCTTATTTCATCTTTCTTTATCTGAGCATAAGAATCTCTACATAATTCTCTATGGCTCACTTTTGTGATAAATGTGCTCAACAATCACACATTTCCATTACAAGTTCTGAGTCAGAAGAGTATTATTCTCCCAAAACACCAAAACAAAAACCAAGATATCATCATCAATGCTCTCGTACTCCTGGTAGTACACCAACCTCAAAACGAGTGAAGAAGACGCTGTTTTGTTCTCCTCGTACCAAAGCACAGATCGACGAGATTCACCACTATCAGAAACATCAAATAGATCTTCAGAGACAGCTCCATTATGGGCAAAGCCAACTTTATCATGAGCAACAACGGACATCGGCATGTTTATTTGTTTTAGAGAAGGTGGCATCATTCTTCTGTAGTTCTAACAAGCATGATGTGCATGAACCAATGCCGTCTAGGCCATCAACATCTAAAAGTCCTAACTCTTGGGATCGGAATTATGAGATGAATGAAGGTACTCAGAAAAACTGGAGTCCATGGTCAAAACGTATTGAAGATAATAAAAATTCTAGTGACGAACCTACCACTTCTCATTAGATTTATATATAGTTGTTGTATCTTTTTCTCTCTATCACTCATGTAATAATGCTTGTGCTTTACAATAAGAGTGAAAATATAGCACGATATATTCAAAAAAAATTGCAAAACAGGCTATTACATAGCCGGTCGACCCCCCATATTATAACCGGTCGACCGTTTGGCCTCTGTTTGAAAACGGTCGACCGGCCATAATCCATAGGTCGACCGGTACGCGTGATTTCAGTTTTTTATATATATCGTCCGTCCTTTTATTCCTTTATCTTCCTCATTTTCTTACTTCCAGTAACTTTTTCACCAAAACCCTAAATCCACTCCCCAAAATTTCAAAGTTCCTATTCTCCAAATTCTCCAACAATGGCTCCTCCGCAAAAGAAATCCAAGAAAGGAACATCCTCCGAAACTTCATCTCTCAATATCTCCGCCAAGAAATGGCTTCAAAATCCGGAAGCTATCACAAGATGGAATCAAATGACTAACTACAAATTTCATCCGGGCTCTTACATCAAGTTTGATGATTTCACATCTTATGGAATCCGAAGGTTAGCAAATAACTCCAATATTTCTCCCTTAATCGATTTTTCAGAAAACAATGTGGAAATAAATCACTTGATGATTAAATTGTTCTATGACAACATGAACCTGGACGAGTATAAACCTGATAATCCGAACGGAGTCATTTGGTCTGTCGTCTGTGGCAAACAAATTTTTATCACTCATGATAGGATTGCCTCTATACTTGGTATACCAAATCGAGGCGATGAGTTTTCATCTAATTTCTGTGAAGTCTTCACTCGCAATAGCATCAGCCATAAGTTCATAGAGGACAACAGTGATGGCATAAAATCTATTGGACTTCGCCCCACCGCCAGACTACTACATCGCGTCTTGATGCATTCTCTGTTTCCTAGACTAGGAAATTACGATGCTGTATATAAAGAAAACTTCAAAGCTCTCTATGCTATTTATGGGGATATCCAAATCAATTGGGTTCATATGCTATTTGACGAGATTCTCAAGGTGAACAACTCTTCACGACCTCATTTTTTCTACAACGAATATATCATGCGTATTTTGCTAGCTTGTGGGGTAAAGCCTCCTGACTCTGCCATCTCGAAACCAAAATGTATTGATTCCGTAACCATCAAACGCATGAAGCTTCCTCCTCCTTACCTTGAGATTATGCCGTTTGAACAATGGCAACAAAGAGATCCAACAAAACAAGAAGCCACTTCCTCTCGACCTCGTTCCGACGAAGTCAAAATGTTGAAATCAAAATCCACCACAAAAGAATCACTTGAAACTATTGCGTGTAATCAATTCTTGCTTGAATCAAGACTCAAGCGAATGGACACGAAAATTGATAAACGCTTCAACAAAGTCAAGTCATTCTTTGGTATTTTATGGGATGCTATTTCATGTAGCACATCCATCTCCGCTCAAGACCCAAGCAAACGTCCTGCTCCTCCTGCTTTTAATTGGTCAACATCAGAGGAGTCTGCTGGTACTAGTGGACATGGTCGTGGAGAATCATCTAGAGAGGACGAGGAAGAAGAAGATGATGATGAGGAGGAGGAGGAGGAAGAAGATATTCAAGAAGAGACAGCTTCTGACTCATCCTAGATTTTTTTTCTATCTCTATATTTTGGATTAGTAATTTAAAACATCATTCGACACTTGTACTAAATAGTGTCGTTACTTTCATTCGTACGATATTATGGTGTGTATGATACTTTGGTATGTTTGGATACTCTGGTATGTTTGGTGTGTATGATAATCCTATATTATGGTGTATGTTATATTATGTTATATTCTGGTTGATATACTCCTATATTATTCCATTATCTATTCCTTTTTGTCGATGACAAAGGGGGAGAAAGGTGCTAACAATTATTTGCAGGAATATAAATATATATAGAATACAAATAAAATCTCAAGGGGAGATCACATATTCAGGGGGAGATTCAGAACTTCAGATATGTTGTCATCAATCAAAAAGGGGGAGAATGTTGAGTCACAGGTTCTATGAAGGTTTTGATTTCTGACAAAGAAATAAAGGCGATCGACAAAACAAAGACACCATGGCTACATATGGTACTCTAGATTATAGGTTGATTATTTGATATTGTATTAGTGATAAACTTGTTAAAATCTATCCTCAAATAATCATGCATTTCAATATAATCAATATATATACATTTGAATAGCATTGCACATTCACTGTGCAAATTATCAGAGACCGGTCGACCGGTAGTAAAAGAGGCGGTCGACCGTTTCTGCATAATATGCACAATGAACGTGCACACATACACATAACGACTATATATTTGAAATCCTGTCTATTGGTCATTTTTTGACCTGTCGACCGTTTTTAAACAGAGAGCAACCTTTCCCAAAAGACACTTCTTTCTCCAATGGTTGCATCTCTTACCTTTCATCAATGATCATAACTATTAATGGCAACTGTTCACAAAGAGTTACAACTATTTTTTCTCTATATATACTCATCTAAATCATTGATTCAAATAACATAAAAACATATTCTTTTTACTCTAATTTCTGATCTTACTACTCCTGCATTCTAAAAGCTCTCAATTATTTTAATTGCTTATTGAATCATTGAAATTATTTCATATCTTTTGATTCAACAAGTAATATACTTTCCTTAATCTTCACAAAACATCATTCACATATTTTGAGGATAAGATTATAGGAAATTTGTACTACAAGTGACAAAACTGTGTTAGCAAGAACACATACCGTCAACAAACAATTATATTCATCGTTGTTGAAGTCCTCGGTGTTGTAAGAGGCAAGTGTTGAAGTCCTCGGTGTTGTAAGAGGCAAGTGTTGAAGTCCTCAGTGTATTAGAGGCGTGAAATCCCGTTCGTTTGCTCGGGTATTGTAAACCTGTTCCTCCGGGTGAAGCGAGGTAGTTAATAGTGAAAATCCAGATAGAAGTCTGGGACTAGACGTAGGACGGTGCTCCGAACCAGTATAAAAATCTCTGGTGTGATTTTTCTATTTTTTATTTTACTTTACTACTATCATCTATTTCCGCAGTTATATTATATTCCATATTACACGATCCGTGTGTACTATATTAGCACGTGCATCACTATCTCACACTTTTCAAGATGCATACGCTGCGATGGAGTTGCGGTCATACAAGAAAAAATCGAATTAGAAATGATGATATACGTGATAAACTTGGAGTAGCACCGATTGAGAAGAAGCTAGTCCAACACCGCTTAAGATTATTTGGACATCTCCAATGGAGGCCAGGAGGCACCTGTTGTTAAATTTTGCCGACACTATATAAAAATTGTAGAGGTCAGAAGTAACTTCGTAATGGAGAAAATGGTTTGCAAATCGGAGTTCGGTTGTGGAAGTTATAAGGGAAAAGGTGAAGTGGACTGAATTGACAGGGTCAGACATCTGAGGTAAAATTCAAATATCTGACCCTTCAGGAAATCTACACCAGACCGATTTCAGAGAATGATGTCAGACGTCTGAGTCTGTGCAAAATTGATTTTATAGATTTTAGTCAGACGTCTAACCAGTGAACTGAAGAGAAATTTTTCCAGAATCTTAAGTCAGACGTCTGACCATTTTGCCAGGCGACTTCCTATGTTTTTCACGTGTGGACTTGGTGTGATGATTTGTGATATCTGCACATGCAATTTCAGAATATTGCCTAGGGTTTCTATTCTTCTATATAAGCTAGCTTCAGGTTCAAGATCTGGTGTGTGTGCAAGCGACCGCAAGAAATTAGCCTCCACAGATTAGGATTTATCAAAACCTAATATTATTCAATTTTTTTCTCCACACATCAATTTCTAATTAGAATTTTGATCATTGTAATCAATCTCTTGTACTCTTCTCATCAATATTAATAAAATCTCTCTCTTAAAGTGGATGTACACTAACACAACATTAATGGAACCACTATAAAACTCTGTGTGATTTATTGTTCATTATTGCTTTGATTTCTGAATTGCTTGTTTGGAATTGTAATTGTTTTGGATGATTGAGATTGGAATTGAGTTATTGATTGGTTGTTTTTACACTTCTTATCACGATCCCGTCTTCCGCTGTTCTTGTGGGGTTTCGATTTGAGTGGTCTCTAGTTGGAATCCCAAGCCAACATTTGGTATCAGAGCATTGGTTTTGGTAGGTGGTTGTAGAAATGCCTAAATCAAGTAGTAACTCATGTAGTTCCTCAACGGATACTCCAAGTGATGTAGCTCCTTATGTACGTTCTTCATACGCAGCTTTAGATCACAATTGGTAATAGACAAGTAGAATGGCGATAATGATTTTGAAAAATGACAATGGAAGATGAAAGCGGTTCTAAGGAGAAATCGAGTGCATCGGGCAGTGTTTGATACACATTTATTGTCACCGGACATCTCGGAAGTTGAGAGAGATGAGATGGAAGAGTGGGCATTCACTACACTTCAACTTGCTATGGGAGAGAATGTTATCTCTGAAATTAATGGTGAGACATCCGCTAAGGGTATTTGGGACAATTGGAGAAGTTGTATATGAAGAAGTCACTGACAAATCGTTTGATCTTATTGTGAACGTTCTTCACATATAAGATGAACAGATATACTTCGCTAAAGGGGCACTTGAATACTTTTGATGATTTGCTAATGAAGATGAAAGCGGTAGATTTGAAGATTGAGAAAGAGCAAAAGTCGATGATAAAAATCCCAGACGAAAAGGTTATACCATGGGAAGATGAAAAATCAATAACTACTCCAATAAATTTAAATTTTCAAACTGATACGTGAATGCATTCAATACAAAATATATGATTACAAGGGCTTTGATAACCACACTTAATGAAAATGTGGATATGCTAAATGATCAAGTTACAAATCTTTTTCCCGGTGATCACCATGTCTACTACTTTTTTGATTCTATGGAAGATGATATAAGAAATCTATACCAGCTTGAATATTTGAATTCAATAAATATGAGTGGTGTAGTCCCGCATAAATTGGTCTTGAAGAAAGGTGCACTAATTATGCTACTAAGGAACCTCGATTCAAAAAATGGATTATGCAATGGTGCGCAAATTATATGCCGTGAACTTCACAAAAACATCACAGATGCAGAGATTGTCATCAGTCACTTTGTTGGAACTTGGGTTTTCTTAACAAGAATACCGATAAAGCCCTTTGAAGATATATGATACCATTTACTTTATTACGTAAATAGTTTCCTATAAGATTAAGTTTTGCTTCAACTATTAACAAAGCTCAAGGGAAAACAATTCCAAATATCTGAATTTACTTACCCCAAGATATATTCAGCCATGGTCAATTTTATGATGCATTATCAAGAAGGGTTTCAATGAAAACATCAAAGTTTTAGAAAAAAAATAATGAAGTTCAAGGGCAATCCGAAACCTACACTAGAAATGTTGTATACAAGGATTTGCTAATATCTTCGAAAGGAGAAATTCGATATCATTTTTCATTAGTTTTTTTTTTGATGTTTGACACATGATTTACAATTTTTATTTTTAGTTCTATTTTTAAATAATACAAGCTTATAGAATAATCAACAATGAATTAAATCTACATTTCATTGACTATTTTATATTTAAAAATTTGCTTTCGTACATGCCATTTGTATGTCAATTTGCAGTTACAAATCATGTATTTTTCTGTTGCATATGTATTCTTGCATTTTTAAAACATATATTGTTTGTACTACTTAAATGCATGTGCGTAGCGCGTTCCATTGGCACTTAAATATAATAGCTTTAGTGTAACACTTTTTTGCTACCAGCGTGAACTTCTTCAAACGCCTCCGTATAGATATCACAAAATGTTAATATCACTTAACAATAGAATCTAGCAAAAAAAATTAAATTCAAAATGCTCTCTTACATATATTACCAAACTTAATATCACCTAAAAATAGGATCTAAAAATTAAACTTCATATACATTTTTGCTCTTTGTTTGTGGATAACAGAAACAAAAATTTAATCTAACAAAAAAGTAAATGTTCTAACTAAAAAATAAAAATTCAAACAAACTACACACGATTCTAACATAAAAATATACCTAAATATTTATGAAAAATATTTCTCTTGAATATGTTAGACACATATAATTTGTGAAAAAGTCAATTTATCTACGAAGCTTGTCTATTGTCACGCGCGAAGCACATGCCGTAATACTCGTTTTAATACTATTTTTGCACAGAAACGCCATTGGTTAAATGACTAAAACAAATATTAAAGAATTACAAATTCATAATATAGTCAATATAATTTCTTTCATCAATTAAATTTTCCATACACAGTCAATTAAATTGAATTCAAATTCCTTTACGGCAATTTTTTTTTATTCATATGGTTTCAATTTGTATTCATGGGTAGTTGACGTTACATTTTTCACTTCAAACTAAACTAAAAATTTTGCATCAAAATTAATATAATTATTGGAATACTAAATTCTTTTCTATCTTCTAATCAAATTAAATCAAGTGTTTGACATCAAAATTTAAATGGTTTAACATTCTTTCAAAAATTAAATTCAAATTACAATATACAAATTGTAGGATCGATTTCACCCTAGAGGGAGGGTGAATAGGGTGATGGAATAAATTATTAAAATTAATCGCAGAAGCTTATAAATTAATTTCAATTCAGATCACAGAATAGCAGCACAGATATTGCAGAATAACAGAAAAAAACAGAACAACACAGAATTTACCCAGCTTCGGCAAAACCCTGCCTACGTGCTGCCCCCAAGGTTTCTACTAGAAATTAGATAGTCCCTCGCTTACACACGTAAACTCGCTATACCCGCTATTGACTAATCTAACTCTACACTCAAAACCTTGCCACAACTCAACCACCGAGTTGCGAATTCTCAAGCTACGCCACGTAGCTTGTCCCTTAGTCACACGACTAGAAAATTAAATGGTTTAAAAAAAATGAAAATACAAATTTAAAAACAATGTAAATAAAATAACCCTAATTCTAAAATAAAACCCTTATTATAAATTTTAAAAACCCCAAACTAAATTAAGGCCGGCCCATGCTTTCTTTTCTCTTTATCTTCTTATCGGCTCGTTCCTTTTCGAGATGATGGCGGCTTGTATTCGTCTGTGCAAATTAGGGCTTCTTCTCCTTGCGCTCTTTGTTCCAAATTAGGGTTGTAAATTAGAAGCAGCTGATAGTAGTTCGATCGTATGATTGATTCAGCTCCTCTCTATGCCGATCGACTATTTTTCTGAGTTGCTCACTACTGCTCGATCGAGTTCGACGCTTGCGATTTCGGTATGTAATTTATCCTTTTGATTTACTGGGTTGATGCTTGAACTCAATTTCCTGATTGCCGATGACGATTTCCTTATATAGGGATTGAATTCCTAAATTTTCGTTCGTTCAGCTATATTTGAATTTGTCATATAAATTGCTCTGGCCGCTTGATGATGCTTGAACGATTGATGATTAATCTGACTTTGTCAAATTCGTATCTTTCACGTTTCTTGGTTGACACGGTTTTGAATTCAATTTCGTGATGACCACGGCTTTAATTTTTGACACTTGACTCTGTCACATTCGTATATTTTTGTGACTTGATTCCCATGGTTATTTCACTCTGACTTCGTTAATTGTTCATCTTGTTCGTTCCTGAACATTACTGTTTTGGTTTCTTGTCATTCACATCCTTGCTGTCTTGTTCAGTCTTTGTTGCCTTGAGTCTGTTGTAATGTGTACTTGGTCGAGTTTATTTGCATTCTTCGGTGTAGTTAGCTTGATACATTCCTGTAGCTCCATCTATGTCGTAGCCTGGACTGGTGCATACTGTCGCGGCCTGTACTTGTTGTTATTTGCATCATTTTGATACTCCATTTCTTGACCTGTCTCGTTTCAGTTGTGTCTGCATTGTCACTGTTTGGTTGATGTCACCTGAACTTGATATTGTGGTATCGTGTAACTGTGTCATTGTTTGATTGTTGTTTGTTCTTGCTTTTGATGTATTCTGTTGCGGCCTTTAATGAGCTCAATTCATGCTGTTAGGATTGGCTTGAATCTGTATTCTTGTTGCTGTGTTGCTCACTGATGCATTGTTGTAACTGATTTATTGATGCATTCATTGTAGCTTGTTTTGTTTGCATACATATCCTTGTAGAATTTGTGAAGTGCCGTGACTGTTGTTCGTTCCACTGTGCACTGCTTGACTCGAAGTCTAGTTGCCTCCTTGTGATGATCACTTCTGCATTGTATATGTTGTCATTACTTTGTGTATTCATATAGTCCGGTGGCATGGTCATCTTTGTTTTGCTCGAGTCTTGATTCTACTTGCTGTTTCGACATGAGTCCACTGTGCTAGGCCTTGGTTATATTGATTTGGTGCAGGCTTTCCATTTTCCTTTAATTCACTGTGTATTGGTTCCTTTGTTCAAAACTGCCGTGTCAGCGCATACATGTATATTTGTGTATTTGCTCATGTATATATATATGTGATGCTTTGCTTGGCCATATGTATTTGTCTGCAGTTTTGCCGCTGAGTTGAATCCATTTTTAAAAACTCGGGTTTGACCTTGTGCTGAGAGTTGTGACATTTATGTTATTGCACGTGAGTTGAACCCGGCTTTTAATTTGGGTTTGACCTGTGCTTACTTGTCCCTGTAACATTATCAAGTGTATATCGATGTGCACAGCCTTGTGGCATGTACAGTGATACACTGTGCATGTCACATTGTTCGTGTGTGATGAATTCAAATATAAATCATGACGAACAACCCAAATAACTGAGGCAAATAATATTTTCAAAAATTCATATTTTATTTTATATTGCAAAAATATTTCTTTTTCAATTTTACTGCGTTAGTGTATATTTTTGCAGATTGCTCAGATGCTGGATTCAAACTGGAATAAAGTTGAAGATAAATACGAGTGTGAGTTTGAACTGGAATAAAATTAAAATACCACTTAAAATATTTGAACATGAAATTTAAAATTCGCAAAAGTGAATTTGGGAATTTTAGAAACCTTAGTTTTGTTAATACACGAGAGAGTTAGTGAAATGAGGCAAGTGCTTTGTTTTATTTCAAAATAATGGTGATTTGTAATACGTATAGCGTATATTAAGTAAAAAAATGGTGTATACGATTTTAGAAATTTTTCATTGTATATTAGGTAATTTATAGTGTATGAATATGATTTGTCTTTTTAAAAATAATAATTTGCTACTTTACCTCTTTGATTATTTAGGCTGATATGACTTGTTTTTTCATACCCTTTTTTTCTTCTTTCTTACTTGTTACTGTTATTGTAAACATGGATAACTTTTTGGAAGAAGGCAACTTTTTGGTAGAAAATTGTGATTTTAAGGAAGGCAATGAAATTGATTCTCGAGTATCACAAATTTGTTTGGTTTTCTGGAGTTCGACGTAAGTTTTTTATGGTATTTTTCAAAGGGACTACGATTTTTAGCTGTCAAGCTTAGGCCTAGCTTGGATTGATTGTAAACCAAGTGCGTAGTACACTTGGATTGCTACTGAACCTAGTGTAGTGTAATACGTTGCATAATTTTTTCTTATCTTTTTTACTGTATTGAACCTTAACTAATTTTACCATTCTTAGATTGCATTATTGGATGAAAAACAAGATGAAGAAATTATTATGGACTATACCAATGAGTTTACTACTTATGATGTATGTATTCTTCCTGGGTCGTTTAATTTTTGATTAGATTACTTATTTAATGTATTTTAATATATTTTTAACGATAAATAGATATTTCCTAATAGTGAGAAAATGAAAGAGTGAATCAATTGCACTTCTAGAAGGGTTTGATTTGTTATAGTTGTTTTGAAGTCTGATATCAATTGCATAATTAGAAATTCAAGAAATTTTTATGGTTGTAAACAAAAAGGAGTATACAAAGAGTATAAAGAAAACACAAATAATCCTAGATTAGCCGGAACAAAAAAGTGTGATTGACCATTAGTTTAAAAGGCATTAAGCTTTCCACTGCAAACGAACAAAGGTTAGATGTACAATGTGGTGTGCACAATCATCATGCATTTTATATTAGTGAGGGGTCATTCTTTTGTTGGAAGATTAACAAAAGAAGAAGAAAAATAGCCATTGAGATGTATAAAAATTTGGTGAACCCAAAAGCTATTTTACACACCTTGAAAAATAATGATCCATCTATTTGCACGACAATAATGACAGTTTACAATGTTTTGTCCAAACAAAAAAGATTTAATCGAGCTGGGCATTCACAAATAATATAACTTTTAAGTAGATTGAAAGAAAATAGATATCATTAGTAGCACCGTAGTACTCTGAATGATAGTGGCATAATTACTGATGTATTTTGGGCTAATCCTACAAGTATGGATTTATTGCGGGCATTTCTGCAATTAATTGTCATGGATTTCACTTATAGAACAAATAAATATAGAATGTCATTATTGGAAATAGTTGGTGTCACATCACAAACCAGACTTTTTGTATTGCTATATGAACATTAGAATTAGTATATTTGGGCTTTAAAGATTTGCAATTGGTAATGCTTGATTGTGATGTTGAAATGCCAAGTGTTATCGTTATGGATTGAGAAATAGCTTTGATAAATGCCATCAATATTGTTTTTCCTCAAGCGGCTCATATTCTATGTAAGTGGCATATTTAGAAAAATATTTTTGCATTTATACAAAGAAAAGTCAAAAATATGAAGAAAGAGGCAAAAAAAATTATTCCAAGATTGGGAAGATTTATGTTGTTCGAAAAACATTGATGTCTTTAGCTCAAATTTATAAGATCCACATGTGAAGTACAAACAATATCCCAAGTTAATAAATTATGTCCATGAAGCTTGGCTTGATACGTAGAAAGGTCATTTTATGTGTGCATGGATTGATAATTTCATGCATTTTGAAAATTATACTTCGAATAGGTAACATTCTCATTTTTGTATAGTTAAACATGTATTCACTGTCACCATACTTCTTTTTTTAATGTTTTTTAAATTTGTAGAGCCGATGCCGCTCTAAATTGAAAAACGTTTGGCCACAAGGCAAGGCAATTTTGAAAGATCATGGGAGAGTATGCACTCCTTATTAGAGCTTTCATTTATCAAACTCAAAGCTTCATTTGAAACTAATCTATTTAAAGTAGCTCATGTCTACCATAAAAAAATTTCAAATATTTGCGTGGTGTTGTTTCTCTTCCAGCGCTAGAGCATATTCATTCCGAGTTTATTAGAGTAACATCAAGTGTCTGCAAAAATGAGAATTTGTGTGGTTATGCTATTCGCAAGGCACATGGACTTCCATGTGCACATGAGCTAGAAAACTTTGGTCCAAATGCAGAAATACCTATAAACTTAATTCATGTACATTGGACAAGATTGCACATTATTGGTAAAGGAGAATCCAAAGAGTTGGATATAAAAAAGAAGATGGAAGAATTATCGTGTGAAATATTGAAACTGGAATTGTCTCTTACAAAAAAAAGTTGTTTAGCCACAAACATCATCTCTTGCATCCCCAGTTAGTAAAGCGAAAACTCATTACAGATCTCACAATCAAAAATCAATTCGACAAAAAGACTTCCTAGTGCATTTGAGTTGGGTGAAAATGTTTCCACTTAATGTAGCATGGTAAAGTAAACCAAAATTTGACTCTCCTATTGTAGTAAAAAAAAACAAATTAGTTGCTCAATGACCAACTAAGGCACTTTATTCATAACTATACTCAATTTATTAATAATTTGTGTGTTAGTTTCTTTTACTTTTTTTATAGGCAGAAGTGGATTCAAACATGATCAAATTTTATGACAATGACATAACGAAAAAGTGGAGAACATTTGTGAAAGAAATGACTGACGTTGAAATGGATGGTAGTTGCAGTTTTAGATGTGTAGCGGCCCTACTAGAAATAGAAGAAAATAATTGGTTACAAGTTCATCGAGAATTGTTTCAAGAACTCCATGAGCATCAAGATCTTTATGACAAAGTATTTCATGAACAAGATAAAAGCGATATATGAAACAAATGAAACAAATATCAAACAAATATAATTGCAAATAAACAACCAAACATGTTAATTTCGTAAATATATGTTCCATAGAGTAATATATGAAGTTTCACAACCAAACTACTACGACAACAACAAGTTCCATAGCCAAAATACCATAACAAATACATTAACTTAAAACCACTTGTTCAAACTAATCATTCTTTTTAACAAAACGAGCAAATATCTTTTTTGCTTTACTTAGGGTTTTGCAGATTATATCAAGATGAGTTAAACGTGAAGTCTCTAATTGCATGAAGCCAAGGTTATACCTTCACTAAGCACATCATTGAGTTCTTCATAGCTCTACAATGTGAATTTAAAATATATTAGCATTGCAAAAGGATAGTGTAACAATATAAATGAAACATATATTGATTGTTACCGTGTATAAATGGTCATAGGAAGGCCGACTACTACTTTGAATAATTTGTTCATTAACCGGATAGACTCTTAACACAGGACGATGGTAATATCAATCTAAATAATCGCTTGTCACCGTTTCATTTGATTCACGCAAAGGATAGAACGATATTGCATGCTAAAAACATGATTTGGCCACTTATTCCATATATTTTCTACAAACTCATAAAGTACTTTATATGTTGAAGTAGTAATGTTGCGATGAATCTTTTTGCTTGTTGATTGATAGTAGAATGTGGAATATTTTGAACCCTACCAAACTGTCGCAAAACACAAGTGGAATGATATGGTTCATAAAATTTATGATTTAAAAGGGAAAACGAAATTGAAATCCGATAAATTTACTGACAGATATCACGTTTTTAATATTGCGATTTAACTTGTTTATGATACTGAATATTTGTCTGGGCATAAAAACAGGGATGTAATTTGTATTTTAAAGTATGGAGGAATGTGGGCCTAATTTATTTAAAAGAGAAAGATGTGAGTAAAAATTCCATATAATTTAGCCTATTGATCATAGGTGGACGTGTAGTAAATTGACCCTCCAGAAATATAGTAAAACTAGTAGTGGCCGTATTAATTAAATTTCAAAAACTTTGTTACGATCAATGAAAAACCAAAATCTAATACCAAATGAGTGGATTTGGTAATATGTCCAAGGGTATAAATTGATTGATATGCTTAAATATACACTAACGTGTATAGTAGCTATGTGTAAAATGAACTAAGTAATATAAGCAGCGAAAAGGAAAATAATCGAATGAAGCACACCACGATTTTATACTAGTTCGAGTGATCCATCCCATGTTCTATGTATATAATTTCACTAATGTCCTTCACTTAACCCGAAGGAACATGTATTTGAAACCCTACATGAAACCGAAGATGACTTCAACTTGACTACTTGAGGGCTCCGTAACAAAGCTTCGGCAATAACTACCTAAAAATTCTACAACGGGACTTCGACCTTTTTTTTACAAAGAGATAATTTGACTGTAGATTATGTCTTTTGTACACTAATTAATCAACTTTGATGTACAACTTTCTATAACCAGCACAATGTTCCTAGAGTTGATTGCTCAAGTGGTTGTAAGATTGAAATGAACCAACAAAAGTCTAGGAATACATATATATTTTGATAATAGAGCTTGAGAGCATCAAAGAACAAATATATTTAGAAAATCGAAGAGCAAGTAAGACGATTTTGGTCAAAGATTGATTTGGATTGTTTATGGATGTTGTAGAGATGCAAACGATGGATTGCAATTTTCTAGAATGAAAAGAAACAATCGTTGGAGCGAAGAGGAAGAAAACAACGCAACAATTCAAAAACAAACGTTGTAAAGAAGAAAACATGGTGACCTTAGACCCATAGGTAGACCTATGAGAAACCACAAGTCGACCTGCGAGTTTCTCATAGGTCGACCAGTGATGCATAGAAAAGTGCATTCGGATCTTCATGTTTCTCTTCTGCACTTAGTGCTTCGCATGTCCAAAAAATTCAAAAAAAAAAATCATAAAAGTGCTTAAAGATGCCAGGAACGATATGTCAAAATTCATTTCAAAGATCACTTATGGGGTTTTAGCAAATCTAAACTCAAAGTACTTGACAAACTATATAAATAACACAATTGAGTTGTAGCTCTTTGGTCCATCTATGATTGAAATCCAAATATGTCAAATCACTTATGTATGATCTTCTACATCTTAGGTCTCTTCATTCCATCATTTGGCTATGTTTTTGATGTAGCATTCAGACCGAATGACTATGAAACTACGTTGATACTCCATATATTACGGATAACGTAGAAGACGTCTCTTTTTTTCCGAAGGATTTATTTAATTGCTATTGTTCAACATTTGATTCGTCTATGGCCATCAAATTAAATATGGATGACCCATCCTCTCTTTGAAACACAATCTTGAACTTCATTTGAATTGCTAACACCATTGCTTTGTTTTAAAGTTTGTACTTGTATTTAACAATATCGACCCATAAATATATCATTCTATCTTTTCTCTTCAAATTGTGATATCATGGAGTATACTAAGCTTTATCGTATGGCTAGCGTCATCAAAACATCAAAATCTTGATCTTAACGATGAATAGTTTGAGAACGTATCTATTAGTGTTATATAAGTTTAAAAACGCTCAAATCACTTGCAACAACAAATTATCAACCCAAAATTCCTTCTGCGTGGCCAATTTCCCTACACTAAAAGCAATACAGGAGTCTTTGTAATTAGCATGGGAACTTCATCTGTTGAAAAGCATTTTGGAGATGTGCCTGAGCAGTGGCTGAAGGAGGACAGAAGTCGAAGGCGTGGCCAATGCAAGTACAAAAGAGCCAACACTGAAAAATAGAGCGAGAGAAATCACAGTACAATGGTCACCATTTTGGAAGAAAAATCAAAATTTCTACACCCACGTGGAATAAAATTCCACACCAAATAACATGCACTTCCTATTATATGTTTGTGCTTGATGAATAGCATAAACAATGAGAGTGCGACGAAGATCATTCACATGGAGATAAGAAAACAAGTACAAAGTTGGAATCCAAGGCCAATGGTTTCTAGTACAAAAACAATTCTGTATATGAGATACATGATCATTGACGATGACCGAAAGAATATAAAGTAGTTCTCTGTTACATTAAACTGCCCTTCGGTTTCTATATAAATACTTTGTATGAAAGATACAGAAAAAAATAAAATAAATGAGCAAAAAAACTGTGATATTCCAGTTATGTCGTCCAAACACGAATCGTGCCATCCACAGAAGATGTAATCATACAACTATTCTTTGGGTGGTAACTCACGCTTGTCACCTGCAACAATTTAATTACATGAATAAAAAAATTCACAGAAGATAAAAGTGGTAAACCTGAGAACAAGGCAATCATAAAGCAAAGGTTCAGTCGTATCAAATATTGTAACATGGAATTAATAAATAAGTAAACTCCTCGGTCTGAACTAAACCATTAACTCTGTTATATGATCCTCAACGGATATTTACATATTATCCTACAATTATTTTATAGGGTTGCCTTCTGTATGATCTAGTTTCTGAGTGTGGCTTACAGCAAGCATGAATCTTACAAAATTTGGATTTGTAATACATCTACATATATAGCACTGGAAAACTAAATTTAATTTTTCTTTATACAAAAAGTTGAAAGACTTGAGGTGAACTCAAAATTAGAGGATGCCAATTCAAATTTATTGATAATGGTGTTAGAATTTAGAAGCTTGAAACATCTCGTGTTTTTCTGCAAGAAGCTTTTAAAATCTCAATTTATTTAGAGGGTTAATTGGAAATTTATAGAACATTTTGGGAGAACAAAAATTATGCATGGTACAAAAGATATTGTGAATAAATGGGATTTGTGTCCTTAGCAACTAAATGTAGTGGATTGCAATTATAACATTCAGACTCAAACGGAAAGGACCGAATTTTACTTTATTATATTGAGGAATACTCGGTCTGGACTAACTTGAACTATATTCATGAGACTTAATATAATGTGTCCAAAAGGAATCAGAAATCAATAAAAGAAAAGTCCAATGGTATCATACTTTTAGAGTTTGCATCGTTCGTAATTGTCATAATGGTGAAATCAAACGGGGAAGATGATTATGTCAACCATGCAGTGATGACCAAGTAAAGGGAACAAAGATTGCATTAGGAAGAAATTCTTATCAAAAAGATGGACTGACAAAATGAAGTCAAAAAGGCGACGATAATTGCTTGAGATGCATCAAATTATGATTTAGAAAATGGTACAAATTTTGCCACCGTTACAAAAATTCCTTCCCAAAAGATGGTCGTATGAGAAGATACGACAACCGGAACAACTTTTGATCACATGATAGAAATTGCAAAGAAACATTTTTGATTGAAAATTTTCTCAACACAAGGGGTTTTGATCAGAAATCCTTTCGATAAAGGATTTCAACTTTCTATTGATGATCATAGACGCGGTGAAAGGGAAAACAAGAATACATGTGCATTAAGGAAGACAGACATAGACACGATGAAGGCATGGTCAGGGTGCAATCTATTGAAGAACACATCATGGATCCTAAGGCTGTCAATTGATACCCAAAAAATTTGAAATCCTTTTGTACCAACATCCGAATAAAAAAATTTATCTGAAATTCCAAAAAGGAATATAGATACGAATATGATAGTATTATTCATTCGATTTTAATCAAAATAGTAGTTGAGATTGTGATATTTTAGTGCATAAAATGATTGTATTTACTGTTTTATCAAATTAATAATTTATATTATGCATGTATAAATGAATATTTGCTGTCCAAAACTGATTTTTACAATCTTATTTCTTTACGAATTGTATTTATACTAGTATTGCTACGGAAAAAGTTTTACGTTCAACCAAAATTTCCTATTTATTTTTGAGTTTATAAATCATGAGTGAAGCAGATAAATATCTAATATCTGTATTGTTGACTAATAAATCAGCCAATCTCGAAATTAGACTAATGCATTTGTAAGAGTAAAGCTTACTTGTTAACATTATACTTAAGAATATAAAAGAAGGGACAGGCAGACAAATTAAAGTAAATGACACAGATGCATAGTGGTTCGGCCAAGCTTGTCTACGTCTATTATGAAAATCTCTTACTATGTTACTTTCTTACAAGATAATAATAAAAAATAACACTTAGACTAAAAATGTTAATCTTAAGAACTTATGGCTAGTTTGTTGTGAGTGAATGAAAATCAACCGGTGTATGTTCAACCCCCTTGATGTTGCATGACATGGAATACTTATAGTAGTTTACGTGGATAATGAATGATTGAGATTGCACAATAAAACAGGCAGGAAGCACTCTCGGCCGTTGATCTGATCGCTTGGATGTATGGAAGATAGATGGAGAGGTAGCTGAAATATGTGGCTGAGAAGCAAACTGTAACAACCCGCATATTTAGCGATTTTATATTTAAATATAGCATCGTTAGTCGGATTATAGTTCGAAAATCTACTTTTTGCAAACAGTCGAATTTGAACTCGATGTCACTTCCATTGAGTTTAAAATGGCTTTGCGACCTTTTTGAGTATAAACATCGTTATGTTTTGAGTTGAGTGAATTTTGTTATTTTTCACTTAAGGCTTTGGGTTTGGGTTCAGCCCACTAATCCAACTCATCTTATATCATTACTCCACCCCCCCCCCCCCCTCTCTCCTCTTCATTACTTCACTTTCAAGCTTCATCAAAAATGGAGGAAGAGATTGAAAACTAAAATCCTAAGCCCTTGATTCTTTGCAAATTCAAGTTATAGCTCCATAATTCAAGAGAAGCTATTGGTAAGCATCCTCTTCTTCTTCTCCAACTCATTCTCTCTTTAATTTCAGAAATTCCTAAACCCTAACTTTGGAAATGTTTTTCTTTTGAGCTTAGATTCAAGCTTCTTGGGTTAGGATTGAAGAGTGGTTGTTATTGCCTTGCTCTCTAGCTTCTTCATCCTTGTTTTTTGAAAAAGGTGATATTTTTCTCACATCTAAGTCTATAATTATCTTTGATTGTTAGGTATGAATTCCTAACATCTTTATGTGTTCATTTGATTTTGATTTTGATTGATTTGTGAATATTTCAATTTTTGATGTTTTGAAAACAAAATCTATGAAATCCTTATATAGATGTTGGACTTGTTGATCGGAGTGTATTGGTGAGCCTTTGAGGTTGGATAGTCGTTTGGCATAAACCCCTCGTAACCGTCACTCATCCGATTGCTTGTCCATCATTGGCCTAGGCAAGAAAATGCCCAAAGCTTCAATTTCAGACGTCTGAAATAAAGGATTCAGACGTCTGAATATTGTCCTGGGCAAAAATTTATTTTCCAGATTCAAACGTCTGAATTATATATTTCAGACGTCTGAAATTACTCGTGTTCAACCAGAAAGGAAATAGGCTAAAATTAGCCATTTTCAGACGTCTGAATTCTGAACTGGAAAATATTTATTTTTCCAGATTCAGACGTCTGAATTGAAAATTTCGGACGTCTGAATCTACTAGCTTCAGCCCAATTTGCCTATTTTGTGTTGATTTCCTATTTTAATCGATTCATATCGATCCGATTTATCGTTATCATTTATTGTAGACTTTGATGACTTCTTTTTGGAATATTTGAGAATATCCATTTGATGGATTCGATATAGATTTTTATGGCTTTGATTCACGCCTTTGAATGTGAATCTTTGGTGATTGATTATTTCTACAATCATTTCTGTGATTTGTCACTTTAAAAATATAAAGGTTTTTTATACTAGTAGTAAATATCAACTCTTTCATCAAAATGATTTCGACTCTATTTTATTACAAAATTTGTTTTCTTCAACCGTTTTCCAATCTATTAGTATATACAAACCTTTACCTCTTTCGTATGAGAAATCTAATTAAACGGCTTAGCAAAACAAGTGGTATGAAACGCTTGTGTTTACTTCGTCAGTTAATTCTTGGACTTGTTCAATTGTATCTCTTGTAACGATTTTCGAGTGAAGATCTACAATTTGTTCGTAAATATTTAAGTTAAGCTAGTGGTTATGGGACATGAAGCTAAATTCATAGATTTACTAGCTTAGTGTAATTGACACTTAACCTCTAGTGGAAGTCTACAATTTGTTTGTAAATAATTAAGCTAAGCTAGTGGTTATGGGACATGAAGCTAAACTCATTTATTTACTAGCTTAGTGTAATTTACACTTATCGATCAATGATGATCATTTTGTGACTTAGACTAGCAATGTGTGATGTCTCTTTGTCCACATGGGAGACAGTACCTCATTCTATTGTGCTTCGTCTCATTTCTTTATGGGCTAGCAACCCATGTTCTTTTATAGAGCTCGGTTCATTGGACGTACCGTTATTGTACTGCGTCGATGTTTCGGCTTATCTGGATCAATGGATGTACCGTTATTGTACTACATCATTGTTCAGGTTTATCAGGTTCATTGGACGTACCGCTATTGTACTGCGTCGATGTCCTGAATTATTTGAGTTTTGGTTCATCGGACGTACCGTTATTGTACTGCGTCGATGTTTCGGCTTATCTGGATCAATGGATGTATCATTATTGTACTACATCGTTGTTCAGGTTTATCAGGTTCATTGGACGTACCGTTTGTACTGCGTCGATGTTCTGAATTTACGGTTAACGGTCATGGGATAGCGTTCCATTTTGTGATACGTGTTGGTGAGTTTTCATGCTTCTGTTTGGGATTGGGCATCCTCTTTTGATTTCTGAATTTCTAATTATTGATTTCTGGAATTTATGTTTCACCAATTTTTGTGATTGACAACGATATGTTTGTTAATATTCGTGGCTTGGTGAATAAAATAAAGAATATGACATTCTTTTTTATGTTATTAGATTTCTTGAGATATTGTATGATTTTGGTTGATCTTCTAATGTATACTTTTCACAGTATAACGTTATCATACGTTTTTATCGAATCTCTTATTCTATCTCATTTTATCTGATATTTATAGCTAGACTGATCCGTTTATTATTTTCTTATTAATAATACTCGGGTCAGGCCGAGATATTACAGGTGCTTCTACTTGACTTCTTATCAGGGACTGTCACCTGATTTTTGGCTAACTACTTTAAATTAGTGGTTTTGTTTTAAACATTCGAAATAGACTCCTTGATGTATACTTATTCTTTTGTCTAGCACTTATATCTATTATTTTGTGATGTTGTGGATCTTGTATGACCACTACTCTGATGTACACTTTTATGTGTTATATTCATATCTGTTTCCGTCTTTAAGATATGAACATCTGTGACTGATTTATGTTATGCTTATTTCTATATATTTGTTTCCGAAGATTTTATAGCCACTGTGTAGTAGCTTTGCGTTTGTATCGAAATGTCGGATTTTCATGTTGTTCTATCTGACATATCGGCGCTCGCACAAAGCAATACACGGATGGTCGCTCCTCAATAGCTTTATTCTTCGTGCTAGTTGACTGCATTATTCCGTAGTGTCCTTGGCTAGCGTGAGTATAGAGGTGGGGCGTCACAGTTTGGTATCAGAGTCAAACTTCGAAACAATGTAGAATAATTTAACAAGGATCATCGTCCTAAGTCCATCTTAGGAGTCGTGCCTTAGGATGAGTCTTAGGACCCGTTCTATCCTATTTTCTTTTATGATGCCTTGTTTTATCAACCATGATTGTTTGATATTCCTTCTGAGAATAACCTTTTTCTTCTTCTTTCTTTCTTTCTTAAAGAAAAAGAGATGGTTAGTTCTGACAGTCCTAGCGCTGGTCAATCCAGTAGTCCTTCTCTGGATGGCGTATTCATGTCTGCCCAACAACTTTTGAATCTGGTAAAGAATCAAAGGTTTATCTGTGCTTTGAGTAAGAACCCTGAAATGGTTTTACCTCTGAAACTCGAAGTTCCTTTCAATGAGCTTGTGGATATCACTCTTCGACATGAAGAGGTTGATAAAGGAATTGATGGTGATATTGGGATTTTTAAGAAGAGGCATATTAAGTTCAAAAGCTCTAATCCCAATAAGAAAGTGAAGCAAACTACTTTGGTAGCAAAGCCTCCAATCCCTAATCGTGGAGGATACTACAATTGTAATTCTAAGGAACACTATGTAACTAAGTGTCTGAAACCCCTTACTTGCCGTTATTACAAAATTTCAGGTCATTATTTATCTTCTTGCCCCAAACTTCAAAGTAGGAGAGAGGGAAACTTCAAAGTCGTGCAAGCCACTTCTGACACTTTTCTTGGTCAAGGTATTTTCCATTCAATACTTGATGGCATTATTTTATTTCGTGATCTTCCTATTCTGGTTCTTTTTTATATGGGTTCATCTTATTATTTTATATCAAAAGAACTTGTTGATTCTTTTTCTTTACAACATTTTGGGTTTGGTGACTTCTTTGAGAATTGCGAATCTGGTTGGTGGATCCGCAACACTCACTTTGTTTCTTTGTATTGATGTTGAGATTATTTTATGTGATTTTTCTTTCCAAACCAATTTGCATGTTATGCGCTACTTAGGTTTCGGAAATCGATTTTTGTGAAAGGATTGGCTTGATTTTTATGAAGTCATATTCCATGTCTCGAGTGGACTATTCATCTTCGACACTTTCAATCTGTTAAGCAGATTTCTCTTTTTCTAAATGATTTCGATTCCAATTTGGTGGCTCCATTTTATTCTCTAGACCCACTTGATGAGGAAAGTGTTATTTCTCTCATTAATGTAGTTTGTGAATTTTTCAGCATTCTCGAACTTGTCTTAGGATTATCCCCTAAGCAATCTTTTGAGTGGTGATAAGGTCTTTTCAACTCGACCTTGCCACCGATTTTCATTAGCTACGAGTTGCGGAAGTTAGCATTCCACTCATCGCATTCCGCGCTCGTTATGATTCTTATGAATGGCTTATTATGTCATTCAGTTTATCCAGCATATTTCATCCATTTTATGAATCAAGTATTCTACGAATATCTCGATGACTCCGTTCTCGTATTCTTTGATTTTGAATGAAAGCAGCAATTTAAAAATTTTGCAAATCTTTTTCATAAGGTTTATTTATAAGTATAATTGGATTTTGTTATTAAAAGAGCAAAGAATATTCTTAAAACTTTTAAGAGACATTTTTTATCATATAAAAGATGATTTTGTGATTATATTGCCCATTGAGTGCTTTAAGAATTCTGGTCGATGCGCTTGATCAACGTTATCGATAGGAATCTCCTAAACGCTTTGATGAGACAGTTAGACAATTGACTTGAAAGATACAAATTTATCTAGAAAGATCGTTACATAAAGATAAATGTAATTTTGAAAGTTTTAGCTTTTCGGGAAAAAATGTTATTTAAGAGAACTCTTTTCCGGCACTTTTATTCTTGTGATTCCCCAGTGGAACCAAGACTTTATCTTTTGTACCATTGCTAATCAATCGTATTGGTTTGGATATCATTCCCTTGCAAAAGGGAATGTGCTATCACTTGTGCTTCTAAATCATTAAAGCCGATCGAGACTAGGTATGTCACTCATGATCTAGCGCTCGTGGCTATTGTTTTCGCTTTTAGAGATTGGCATCATTGTTTTTGAGATGAGAAATTTGTTCTCTACCCCGATCATAAATCTTTGAAATATCTATTTTCTCATAAGGAACTTAATTTGTTCCAACAATATTGGCTCGAGTTCCTTGCATCTTATGATCTTGATATTCTTTGTATACTCCCGCAAAGGAAAATCGAGTTGCCGATGCCCTTAGCCGTAAGCATATGGCGGTTATTTCTTTGATGATATCTAAATGGAATGATCTCGATACTTTGTCCACTTGTGAGATTTGAGATCGTGAATCCAATTCAAGTTCATCTCTTGTTTTATGTAGCTTTGAGGCTCATTCTTCTCTCTTGGACCGCATTCTTGAAGCTCAAAAGTTAGATCCCGAATTGGCTCTTCTTAGCCAAAGTTGTAGGAATAAAATTGGTATTGAAAGTTTGATATTGATTCTCATGGCGGCATTCGAAAATTTGGTAGACTTATCATGCCAAATATTAGTGAACTTCGTAAAGATATTTTAGAAAATTCTCATCGTTCTAAATTTACCATTCATCCCGGTAGCAGCAAAATGTATGCGGATATGAAGCGACTTTATTATTGGGATGGAATGAAATCTGATATTGCTAACTTTGTTAAGTGTTGCATGACTTGCCAACTCGTAAAAGCCGAGTATCAAAGGCCCGATGGGTTATTGCAACCTTTGGTTATTCCAATTCGGAAGTGGGATCAAATTTCCATGGATTTTATTGATGGCATTCTCCGTTCTCGTTCAGGTCATGATAGCCTATGGGTGATGGTTGATAGACTTACAAAATCCGCACATTTTATTCCCGTTCGGTCCAATCGGACCGTACCTCTTTTGGCCAAGCTCTTTATTAAAGAAATTGTAAAATTTCGTGGGGTTCCTATTTCTATTGTTAGCGATCGTAATTCATTGTTTACTAGTTGATTTTGAAAGAGTCTTCAAAAAGCTTTGGAAACGAAGCTTAATTTTAGCACCGCTTATCATCCTCAGTCCGATGGACAAACCGAGCGTGTTAATCAAACTCTTGAAGAACTTCTTCGTGCATGTGTTCTTGATTTTGGTGGAAGTTGGAAAGATCATATTTCTCTTGTTGAGTTTTCCTATAATAATAGCTTCCAATCTAGCATTGGTATGACACCTTTTAAGGCACTCTACGGAAGACCTTGCCAATCTCCTTCTTGTTGGCTTGAGGCCAGTGAGAAGCTGCTTTAGATCCAGATTTTATTCGTTATTCCACAAAAAAGATCGACCTTATTCGTCATAGGATGAGAGAAGCTCAAAGTAGGCAAAAATCATATGCCGATAGCCGAAGAAGGAGATTGAAATTTTCTGTGGAAGATTTTGTGTTTATTCGTGTTTCACCTATGAAGGGTGTTGTGCGTTTCAGTCGATCGGGAAAATTAGCACCTCGATATATTGGTCTATTTCCCGTCACGGAACGTATTGGTTCCGTGGCATATCGCCTTTTATTACCAGCTCAATTTTCTGCTATTCATGACGTTTCCCACGTCTTTCAACTACGAAAATGCCTTTGTAACTTCGATTTTTCTCTTGAGCCCGGTGTCATTGAAGAAATTGAAGTTTCGTCTATTTGACTTATGAGCAACATCCTATTTGCATCATTGCTTCGGAGGTTGAGCGCCTTCGAAATAAAGATGTTCTTGTGAAAGTTCAATGGTTCTCAGATCCTAAGGATTGCTCTTGGGAATCCAAAGAATTCATCAAGCAAACACGTTCAGGCTTACTCTTTCATGCTCTTTATGGTGAACTTATTTCAAATTTTCTTGTGTTGTTGTGCTTTTATGGTTGTTACTCTTTATTTTCTTCTTATGTATTGCGAGGACGCAATTCTTTAAGGAGGTGAGTTTGTAACAACTCGCATATTTGGCAATTTTATATTTAAATATTTTATTTAAATATAGCATCGTTAGTCGGATTATAGCTCGAAAAGCTACTTTTTGCAAACAGTCGAATTTGAACTCGATGCAACTTCCATTGAGTTTAAAATGGCATTTGCGACCTTTTTTAGTATAAACATCGTTATGTTTTGAGTTGAGTGAATTTTGCTATTTTTCACTTAGGGCTTTGGGTTTGGATTCAGCCCACTAACCCAACTCATCTTATATCATTACTCCACCCCCCACTCCTCTTCATTACTTCACTTTCATTTCCTAACACTCAAGCTTCATCAAAAATGGAGGAAGAGATTGGAAACTAAAATCCTGAGCCCTAGGTTCTTTGCAAATTCAAGTTATAGCTTCATAATTCAAGAGAATCTACTGGTAAGCATCCTCTTCTTCTTCTCCAACTCATTCTCTCTTTAATTTCATAAATTCCTAAACCCTAACTTAGGAAATGTTTTTCTTTTGAGCTCAGATTCAAGCTTCTTGGGTTAGGATTGAAGAGTGGTTGTTATTGCCTTGCTCTCTTGCTTCTTCATCCTTGTTTTTTGAAAAAGGTGAGATTTTTCTCACATCTAAGTCTATAATTATCTTTGATTGTTAGGTATGAATTCCTAACATCTTTATGTGTTCATTTGATTTTGATTTTGATTGATTTGGTGAATATTTCAATTTTTGATGTTTTGAAAACAAAATCTATGAAAATCCTTATATAGATGTTGGACTTGTTGATCGGAGTGTATTGGTGAGTCTTTGAGGTTGGATAGTCGTTTGTCCATCATTGGCCTAGGCAAGAAAATGCCCAAAGCTTCAATTTCAGACGTCTGAAATAAAGGATTCAGACGTATGAAATTACTCGTGTTCAACCAGAAAGGAAATAGGCTAAAATTAACCATTTTCAGACGTCTGAAATAATAGATTCAGACGTCTGAATTCTGAATTGGGAAATATTTATTTTTCCAGATTCGGACGTCTGAATTGGAAATTTCAAACGTCTGAATCTGCTTGCTTCAACCCAATTTGCCTATTTTGTGTTGATTTCCTATTTTAATCGATTCATATTGATCCGATTTATTGTCATCATTTATCGTCGACTTTGATGACTTCTTTTCGGAATTTTTGAGAATATCCATTTGATGGATTCGATATAGATTTTTATGGCTTTGATTCGCGCCTTTGAATGTGAATCTTTGGTGATTGATTATTTCTACAATCATTTATGTGATTTGTCACTTTAAAAATATAAAGGTTTTCTATACTAGTAGTAAATATCAAAACTCTTTCATCAAAATGATTTCGACACTATTTTATTACAAAACTTGTTTTCTTCAACCATTTTCCAATCTATTAGTATATATAAACATTTACATCTTTCGTATGAGAAATCTAATTAAACGGCTTAGCAAAACAAGTGGTATGAAACGCTTGCGTTTACTTCGTCCGTTAATTCTTGGACTTGTTCGATTGTATATCTTGTGACGATTTTCGAGTGGAGATCTACAATTTGTTCGTAAATATTTAAGTTGATCTAGTGGTTATGGGACATGAAGCTAAACTCATAGATTTACTAGCTTGGTGTAATTAACACTTTAACCTCTAGTGGAAGTCTACAATTTGTTCGTAAATAATTAAGCTAAGCTAGTGGTTATGGGACATGAAGCTAAACTCATTTATTTACTAGCTTAGTGTAATTTACACTTATCGATCAATGATGGTCATTTTGTAACTTAGACTAGCAATGTGCGATGTCTCTTTGTCCACGTGGAGGACGGTACCTCATTCTATTGAGCTTCGTCTCATTTCTTTATGGGCTAGCGACCCATGTTCTTTTATAGAGCTCGGTTCATCGGACGTACCGTTATTGTACTGCGTCGATGTTTCGGCTTATCTAGATCAATGGATGTACAGTTATTGTACTACATCGTTGTTCAGGTTTATCAAGTTCATTGGACGTACCGCTATTGTACTGCGTCGATGTCCTGAATTATTTGAGTTTTGGTTCATCGGACGTACCGTTATTGTACTGCGTCGATATTTCGGCTTGTCTGGATCAATGGATGTACCGTTATCGTACTACATCGTTGTTCAGGTTTATCAGGTTCATTGGACGTACCGTTTGCACTGCGTCGATGTTCTGAATTTATGGTTAGCGACCATGGGACAGCGTTCCATTTTGTGATACACGTGTTGGTGAGTTTTCATGCTCCCGTTTGGGATTGGCCATCCTCCTTTGATTTCTGGATTTCTAATTATTGATTTCTGGAATTTATGTTTCGCCAATTTTTGTGATTGACAACGATATGTTTGTTAATATTCATGGCTTGGTGAATAAAATAAAGAATGGCATTCTTTTTTATGTTATAAGATTTCTTGAGATATTGTATGATTTTGGTTGATCTTCTAATGTATACTTTTCACAGTATGACGTTATCATACGTTTTTATCGAATCTCCTATTCAATCTCATTTTATCTGATATTTATAGCTAAACTGATCCGTTTATTATTTTCTTATTAATAATACTCGGGTCGGGTCGATATATTACAGATGCTTCTACTTGACTTCTTATCAAGGACTGTCACATGATTTTTGGCTAACTACTTTAGATTAGTAGTTTTGTTTTGAACAATCGAGATAGAGACTCCTTGATGTATACTTATTCTTTTGTCTAGCACTTATATCTATTATTTTGTGATGTTGTGGATCTTGTATAACCACTACTCTGATGTACACTTTTATGTGTTATATTCATATATGTTTCCGCCTTTTAGATATGAACATCTGTGACTGATTTATGTTATGCTTATTTCTATATTAGTTTCCGAAGATATTATAGCCACTGTGTAGTAGCTTTGCGTTCGGGTTTGCATGTTGTTCTATCTGACATATCGATATTATAGCCACTGTGTAGTAGCTTTGCGTTCGGGTTTGCATGTTGTTCTATCTGACATATCGGCGCTCGCACAAAGCAATACACGGATGGTTGCTCCTCAACAGCCTTATTCTTCGTGCTAGTCGACGGCATTACTCCGTAGTGTCCTTGGCTGGCGTGAGTATAGAGGTGGGGCGTCACACAAACCAGCTGCAAATCTCATACAAGGCACGTGCTTCGTGTTTAATGGAACAATGCGCTGCAGAAGTGGGTGTGCATATGCATGCTATAGCAGATAGACCGTATTAAATCGTACTACGCTGTACTTTTCGACATCGATCATACTTCTTTGGGTGGCAAGACTTCAAAGAAGCTTCATGCATAGTGACGGTCGGTTACTTATTGTCGAAGCTTGTTAAGAACAATGGCGAATGCTAAGGCTGGAGTATGCAGGAACGGGCCAACACATAGTGACGAGACGGGTCGCTCTGAGCCAGATCAAGTTATATAAGATGGTTGTGTTGACTCATGTCGGGCCAGACCAAGCATAGAAGTCCAGACCGCCTCTTTGTACTTCGTTGAATTTGTTGAGGTGGAGTCAGGTTGAACATCGCCGAGGACCAAGCTATAAGGGACGTGCCAGGCCGGCTAAGATGACGAGACTATCTGGGACCGATCGAGGACGGGTTGTGAATGGAACCGATCCAAAGTCGAATTGCGCTTGAGTCTGCTCTTGTCTTATGAGTTGGTTGTTGAAGCCGTCTTGAGTTGGGCTAGCCGATCATAGTGTCGCTAAGTAGATGGCCTGGCCTAGGGCCAGGGTTAAGTGCTGGGCCGACATAAACTTAGTCGGATTTAGAAGTGATTGCCTACTTGTCATACTTGCAAAAAATTTAAGAAACACATGCATCCACGAATACAAATATCCAGTATCCAAAAATGATTTCGGATACAAATGCAAATATAGTACTATCTACATATGTAAGTATTCATTGATAGACTTATCACAAGAATTCATGTTATAGCAACGAAAGAATCAAAGATATGATCAGATGCATGTCGAAGAGAAAGATTCAAACTAGGAAGACAAAAATATGAGCTTGTTTACAACAAATATCTTGAGTGCACAACACCTCATAATTTCAACCTACCGACCATGAATCAATATGATAAGAAGTGAATCCATAAGGGCATTAGGTTCCTTATGAGAGTTTCCCAATCGTTAGGTTGTTGATAGAAGTGTGTAATATTTGGTTAAACCAACCAAACAAATTTATTTCGATCGATTTGACTTGGTTTTGAAACTAAATTCGCTTATATATGCCCGTAAAATAGGTTAATTCGATTATCGGTTTAACCAAATTAACCAAACTTTTATTACATCATAAAAAAAATGCTATAGTAAATTTTTTACATTGGTTTAGTGATCTAAACAGAATTTATTTATCATATGTGTGTTAACATTACTGTTAAAAATCATAAATAAGAATACTTTAAATATATTTATGTTTTTGTATTTAATTACAATGGATATTCTAAACATTAAATGTGTCTCGTTTTTAGTTTGGTAAAATCGGATAACCAATCGAACCAAGGAAAATTAATTCGATTAGTTTGATTTGATTTTAGTTTTAGTCTAACAATTTTTACTATCGGATAAACCGAACCAACCAAATGCATACCTCCAGTTGTAGATGATTGATAGTGAGATGGTGAACTCCATGGAAAAAAAATTAATAAGCGTCGTTGCTTGGGAAAGAAGGATGTTCGCTTTAGTTGAAAAGACCTGGAGAATGATGTAAAACGTCATATTGGCATCCCAGTTATAATTATTACGTTAAATCATATTACTGAACGAAGGACATTGATTTATAATGTGAAAAATGCTTTTGACTTGACGTATTTATCCGGACAAGGATTGTTCCTACATAAAATACTCGTTCACGGGTTCACAAATGATCGAATGTAGCCGCTTGGAATGATTAAGTTGCCACTGATGGTTGGAAATGCACTAAATAAAACAGTGAGAAGTAAAAAGGTTTGCAATATCAAATTATATATTAGCCTACAATGCATTTTTAAGGGAGACTTGCACTCTCCACACCGAGGGCTACAATTTCTATGTGGTGCTTATCTATGAAATTTTCCATTGATAGCAGTGTTGAAGTCATTCAAGGTGATCAAACGAGCTCGATAGAGTCAAATGACTTCATTAAATGAACTCTGTAGGAATGTTAAAAAGAAAGACACAAAGGAAGACAACTGCACCAAGACCTTGAATGTCCAACTACACCTTGGGCCATTTCCTGGGTCCACCAATTCTTTGCCAAAAAAATGATCTGAGCAGAATAGGACCAAACTACGAACCCAACTCGACAATGCTATGAAGAAGGAGCATTAACAAATATAAAGGGGTCTGTTTCTAGTAAAGACGATCGTAAGAAGTCATGTGGCCATGGTCAATCACTAGTGATAGATGATTGAGAAAAATGAGAATCATGCATAATTTTAAGTTGATAATCATAGGATGCTTCATGGTCAATCATGTTAGACATGACGATAGTAGACCAACAAATGAAAATTATGCCTGAAATTTAATCGAAGGATGCCTTTTGGCCACAATCAACCGACAATAAATGATCAGAATACTCAGCATGATGATTTGAAGGAAGTTTCAAAACAATTATATGCAATGGTGCAAAACTGCAAATTCACAGTGGAGACTTGTTACTTGAATAAATCTTCCTACCACTTGAAACACTTATCCAAATAATTAAAGATCGAAATAAAACATGGAGATGGATCAGACAATCTTACCACTGTTGATGGAGACTTAATCATACACTAGTAAGCATCTCCACCCTTGCTTCATAGGATTTGAAACTATCATTCTAAAGCTTATCTCATGTTTAATGTCAATGACATTTGTGAGTGCATGTGAAAATGCCTCGAATTGGATGGTTACCTTTGACAGGTTAACAATGATCTCAGTAAACATCTAGAGTTGACCGTATTGAAATCGTGTAGGTCAAACACACATATAGCTCAGTAGAGGAATCCTAATAGGACGGATTCAACTGACAGTGAATATAAACTACCTTGAAGGCATGATGATCTGCTCTACTCCATATCAACTAATCAAGAATGTGTGATAGAAACCAAGAAGTTCTTCCATCCAACTTTGATATAAATGATCTCAGAGAAGCAAATGTAATTTTAGGAAACAAATAATAAGAAGAGATTGATCATACTGACACAATCATACTATAATGAAAAGATCCTTAAAGGATATGACCACTTAGATTGTTCAGTAGCAAAAACTCATGTAGACAGGTCATAATGCCAAGCCAATGAAAAATCTTGGTAGATGCTGCGACCAGTTAAAATATTCTAGTGTGATTGGTAGTATGATATATAATACACATTGCACTAGACCAAACATAGCATGTGTAGGAGAAATATTACAGTGATTCACAAGCAATTTGAGTGGAGAACACTGGAATGCAATTTCATGAGTTCTTAGATAGTTATAGTGGATTATACATTATAGCTTACACTTTCAAGGTGATCCTACCGCACTTGAAGGTTACAATAATGCAAGCTAACTATCATAAAGTCCATCTATAAATCCGCTTTAGGATAAATCTTTATGTTGGGTGATGTTCTCATATCAAGGAGTTTTAAGAAAGAAACAAGTATCCCGAATTCAACTATAATGCAAAATTGATAGCACTCGCAAACACATTTAAAGAGCCCGAATAGTTAAAAGATCTACTGGTAAATATTTCAATTTGGATGAAAAACAATCCAACTATTATGTTACATTATGATAATTAAGTCACTTTGTATGAATTACCACAAAAGACTTGCAATGGTAGCTACCTTAGATATCAATATTTGAGAGGATTACTCAAACATGGAGGAATAAAAGTCGACTCCGTAGTATCAAAATTTAATAATGCATATCCATTCATGAAAAGACCGGCTAAAGAACTGATTGTGGAAACATCTATATCAATGAGAATAATGTTCATGTTGAATTCATTCTTCTATTGGACCCCAACTTATGTTTGGAAAGAAAAAGGTTCAAAAGGTTTTAACATGTTGAAGTAGGTGCACTGGTGTGTACAATAATAGATCTCTTTTTAAAATCTTTGGTGTACAATTTATGCATGACAATGGATGAATTAAATTCTCAATGGCTCAATAACATAGAGAAGTGACTCACATAATCAATTATTTTAGAGCTCACCTACTTAAGAGAGAAAATTATGTCGTTTCTATGAGATTAGATCATCTCTATAACACATATGAAATGTAATATTTAAGCATGACCACTAATGCATAGAATAATTCGCTTTCTTAATGAAATTTAGTGTGTAATGACTTTGATTGGTCACTATTAAGATCGTTAGTTCAAGACTAGTCCACCATAGCATCTTCATAAAATGTTGAGTTATATAACATTAAGAGAAAGTTCAAACGAGCAAGCTACTTTCAAATATGTATCAATTTGCTGATGAACCTTAAAATTGAGTTTTAAGTAATTACGTGAGCTCCGGTATCTTGATTCCAAAATGGTATGTAGACAATTATTTTGGTGAATTATTTTATTGTTCAACAGTTATTTCTAGATTATGTATGAGAGTGTTAGAAGTTATTTCATAAAATTTCTCATAATGTTTACCAATACGAAGGGGTCAAGGGAATGGCAATTGCCTGAATGGGATACAGAGGCAATACCTACTTGGACGAAGATTGACATGAGCAATGAAGTCTTAAGGGTTTAAGGGGCAGCATCCAATCAAAATAACAGTATTACTGTTGGTGGTAGAAATTCGAATTCGAACACCAACATTTATACTCATGGCCACAAAGGGTGTGTACTGACTTTAATGATCACCTCCAACAGACACCTCCAATAAACATCCCGTTCTTTGTAAATAGTAAATAACGCAAAACAAGATGATATTTTGTCTATTCTTATTTTCATATTATAATAAGAAACACCATTGGTCGATCACAAGTGCTTTTTCTAACCCATGTAAGTAGTCACAACTAGTATAGAATATCTCCACTGTATCCTATAAGAAATTTTTCTTTCGATCTTGTGTGATTCAAAAAGAAAAAAAATTCATATAAAACAGCGACTTGTTTGTTCCCTCGAGCAAGAAAATCTAGCCCCATTACTAATGGAAACGAGCATAAAACTAAGAGATATGCCATGTTGGATAGCACAATTAGCAAAAGAATATAATTTCAAGGCCCAACTTTGAGCTGAATAATGCTTTAGATCACAATCAGTGGTGTTTTAGGCGAAAGGCAAGGCAAGATAAGGCAAGGTGACAAACTTATTGCTTAGCTTACCGAGCTTGAAGGAAAATTATTTCTCAATACCAGGTATAAATTAATTCATCCACGCATGCACACACCAGATATAAGTATGTATGTATGTGTATATGTGTGTATATGTGTATGTATTGCCTTCATATATTAAATGTAGGATCAAACATCTATATGTTAAACTTTTATGTATAAAATGTGTGTGTGTGCTATACATGAGATTTTAATATAATACATGTTTGATCATGCTTGTACTTTAAACTTTAGAGTTTATGCTTTAAAGAAAACAGCGGGCATTATAAATTGCTTGACATGATTTTTTACATTTCTTACCTAGTTCTATAATCATGTACATGTTGCATGAGTATGAAGAAATTGAAAAAGGGTCGATGAAAATACGCATTAGAAAAAGTAATGTCCTAACAAGCATTGCCTAAGCAATTATTCATATTTTAAACTCAAAATATAAAAAGCAAAGCATCGAAGGTGTGATTATCGATTAAGCATCTTCAGTCATATTTACAGTAACATAGATAACAATGCGTCATATGAATGCTAAAAATAACTAACCACGGATGCATGTGCTCGAAATCTTGAAACTACAGAAGCATCTACTAAATCCCAGAAGTAAATATAACCATCCTCGGATCCACTAGTGATATGAGCATCAGTATTAGTTAAGCAGCTATCCATCTTGAAGGACTAAAATGAACCAAAAAACACAAAGGAATAGATGAGATTTAAAGGCATTATATATACAAACATGTATGCACATACTCACGCATTAAAAAAATTCATGTAAAGTTGAATAAGTTTCTACCTTGCAAGTATGCCCTTTGTACTCTTGCAAAAGTTCTCCAGTGGACCTAAATACATGAGATTGTTATAGGCACCATTATATTTTATAAAACCATTGCTGCAAATTGTTTGCTAATATACCTGTCTAAAAGGCGAAGAGTGGAATCCAGGCAGCTAGCTAAAACACAGTTAGCATCATTTGACAAAGAAATGCAGTTGACGGGATGCCCCAATTGATCAACAATTTCTCTGTTTTTTAACAGAGCAAGAAAAAAAAAATCCACAATAAGGTATAACCAGTCAATTAGCATAATAAAATGAGACAACTCTCAAAATAATTTAATTTAAAATGGATCCAAAATATAGCATGCTGATAAGACAATTCACCTTCCCATCCGAATATCAAATGTGCGAACTGTGCCATCAACACTTCCAGATATAATTTCAGTTTTTGTTAAACAAACAGACATCACACTGTCGGTAAATGTATTGATGATCTAACAATGAACAAGTAGTTTTTAGGCACGATGAAGTATCAAAAAAGTACGTTGAAAAAAAAAAGATGAAAATGCGTCTTAACCTGAATTGGCTCTGTACTTTGAGACCTACAATCCCATACTCGAACCGATTGATCATACCCGGCAGATACTACAACAGATCCGTGTTCGTTAAATTTAACAGAATTCACCTGCATTTGTAAATAAGAATAATACTGACAACTAACTTCATTGAGTGGCAGTAAAATTTGAACAGAGAAGGGGAAAAAAAATATTAGAAACAAAGAATCACAAAAACTTCAACCTTAACTGTTTTTCACCTAATAAATCTAAAATTATAATAGAGAATGCATTTCATTTACAATTTGTGGATGATACAAAATCAAATACCATTTAGTTTCTTTCATTGCATAAAACAAGCTAACTGGTTGGCGTATTTCAAGCTTCTACATATAAATGTTCCATCAACAGGGAATTACATGAATTTATGACCCATCCATGTTTTTCTTCTCTACTCTTTTCCTCCTCTCCCCCTCCCCCCCCCCCCCCTCCCCTCCCCCTTCTGTGGAAGAACTGGCTCTCAAGAAAAAATTGATTGATAGTAAAAATGTTCTTTGCAGCAGAAGGCCACTGCATGATATCACCTTTTTGGTAGAGGTGGTTATTGTTGCAAAATTGCAGAAAAAGGCTGCCATGATTTCTTATAATCCTCTGTATGTGATATTTCCCACAAATCACGTTTTAATCTTAACTTCAATAACATCAATTTGTCCAACATCAATATTGCATCCCAGCTAAAAAGAGTCGCCAAATCTATTATGTTTTTTCTCAGCTTTATATTTCAAATCCTAATTTTGAGTTCAAGGAAAAACTAATAATCCTTATCTCTTATTTCAAAATCCAAAAGATCCTGGTAAACTACTAAGAACTCTATAGTCGTAATTTCCACATATTTTTCGTCTCTAACTCCATCTAAGCATGACTTCATTTTATCTCAATCCCAATTTACCAATAAAGTTACAGTTGACATCATGAGTTTTACTTGATCACAATCGCAGCCTTAAACTTTATGTTTGCTGCAAAACTAAACGGACAATGTTTTAAATCTCAGATCAGTCATCTCGGATAAGGATTTTCACAAACGATATCTCATTAGATGAGTATACCTACATCTTGGGTGGGTTTAAAAAATACAAAAAAAAAAGTGCAATATTACTTTCACAAATAGTATTTATTAGATCCATTGAACATTTAAAATGAAGTTTCTCTCAAGATCACCATGATTTGAAATGGTGAATGAAAATTAATGTTTTAAATAATTAAATTTCCAGTTTGTACTGATTTTTATGTTAAAATAAACTTGCAGTTATATCAAATCAAGAACTTTATGACCATCCATTTCACATTCTTATTTTATGATTCTACAAAATCAAAATGGGAAGCACTAATAAACCTTAAAAAAAATGAAAAAAAAAAATCATGATGAATGAATCATTTACAAGTATTCTGATTCTAGGAGTCATTAACAGAACAAAAGAAAACCTATCATAGCTCTGACATCCTTTACTGTTTACAGTTGCAACAAATATTAATTGTTTCAGATTTGAAAATTTTGGTCTAAAGATATTAATTTCTACAATTGGAAATCAAACCTCACTATCATGCCCACGGAATTTACGAATAACTCTACCAGTTGCAACATCCCAATAGAAAAGTTGTCTGTCTCCACCACATGAACACAGCTTTGCATTATCCCTTCAAATTCAAAGCAAGTACTATTTAGGAAAAGACCAAGCACTTATGACAAACATAAACCAAATATATAACATTAATACGGATGCTTACGAGGTGACAGAGACATCGCGAACTTCGCGACCATGAGATTTGTAGATCTTGATTAGGATCCCTTTGTGTGGATTCCATAAACGGAGTGTACGGTCCTTTCCACAGCTCAGGCAGTAGTTTCCATCATTATTAAATCTGACAGCAAGAACTGCACCTTCGTGGCCTTTTAGCACATTAGCTTCTTTTGTAGGTAACTGCTCAGCCATCTGAAGCTATCTTATTATAGAGGGCAATTTGAGTACTATTATTGAATTCGAACCCAAAGGATTAAGAGCTTCTTGTTTTCAGAAACTATAAGCATAGGAGCAAAACAATGTCACTCCATTGATGAAACCTGCAATAAGATTTCAAATATTCATCATTGACAATTTAGAACATCACTCGCTAAAAAAGCAAGATGACATGCACAAGGCTCTTTGCTATCAGAGTATTAACGAGGTCGTGTCATCAACTAGCATTTCTTTGGAAATAAAGGAATGTTACAAACTTACACTGGAATAAGACATTGGTTTGTTTCAACATAAAAATCATCGCAACAAGCTCATCCATTTGATACATATACTGCCTTTAAATTTGGGGGAAACACAACGATTTTGATGTGCTTATCTCCATGACAAGCAAAAATATTATATTCAACTGTGTTGCATACCACCACTTCAAACCATGCAGACAGCGATGAATGGTAGCAATTATCCATATTTTTTAGTGTTATTTGTAATCATATTTTATAATTTTTTAACGATGGGTCTTTTCTTATGATGGATAATTGCTACCATTCATCGCTGTCTGCATGGTTTGAAGTGGTGGTATGCAACACAGTATAAGTCGAGTGAAGGAACCAAGTCGGGAATTGGAAAACTAAGTTGTGACACAACCAACGCTAAGGCTAAACGTGAATTAAACCTCGTTAGCAACGAACATGGTTTGCATAAGATTAACGTCTAACACTAACGCGGATTATACGAAAACCTCGTTCACCATTAATGTGGTTTACATAAAATCAACGTTAAACCCAAATATTGCTAAACCACATCTCTTACACGAATTAGGGTTTTCATTCCCTTCGACTATTTTTTTATGTTTTCTTTTTTGATGATGCAAATAGGCGATGCGATGTGAGATAAAGGTGAAAAAATTAAAACAGATGATTTTTAGATCTATGCTCAGCCTCCATTTTATTTTGATTTTAGACTTCAATTAGTTTTTTACCGAAGTGAGAAGAAGGGAGAGAGAGAGGAGGAAAGTAGGGCTTTTACTGAAGTGAAGTAAGGTGTAGTTATGGAACATGACGAGGTGGGGAAGGTAAAAAGTGGGAATCAGTCGCCTACTATGTTTAAGCAGCACATAGATCGATCTTCATGGCCCAGCCAAAGGCAGCTTGCAAATTGCAAGAGGCCCTTGACACCAAATTTTGAATGTTGGACTGAGAACTTTGAAGACACAACAAAAATGAAAAAAAGCCAAATTCGATTTGAAACACATCTCTATTACTAATAAAGAAAATTCGCTGAACTAATTTACTCGGTGTCTTTTTGAAATTTCAAAAATTCATTTGCTTTCCGTTTACATATTTGCATTCAAACAAAATATCAAGCTATACAATAACACAAACAGTCCGTGTACGAAGCATAGGGTCATACTAGTAAGCATTAAAAGAAAAGGGAAAAAAGAAAAGTCAAATCATTGCACCTAAAGTGTTGTTGAGTGTATCCCACTAAGAAAAGGTTTCCCATTTACCTTTATACATTTTATGTTGTTTAACATCAAGAAATACTCATAGTTGTCCCATTTGGTCGTGTACAATATATCATAGTACGTGCTTGTATACAATGTCTTACCGTAGCTCTGCGAGACAATGGATAATACCTTAAACTTGCACTGTGTGGTAAGTACCGTTAACCACACTTCCCACCTTCAAGGCATGATAACCCCATATTTTTCACAAATTCAAAAAATTTCTTTGGTTAAAATTTGAACTAAAAGCATAAAAAAAATTCAAATCATTTTCTTATTTGTTTTTGTTACAAATATTGTTATCTTGTTCTTCATACTGAATAATTTGATGTTCATATTTGATATCATAGTCTAGGTTTGAAATGATGGTTTTAAAGAGATAGCAGAAATTAGGACTCATGGTAAAAAGATACAAGGATGGTTATGTCATCATAACTTTTTAACAAGGGGTCAACTCGACACTCAGTCGTTTTAAATATAATTTACCAGGAAAAGTTATTGGGTAAAAAATAACGTTTATACAAGGTGTTTACTATTAGAACATATTATGCTTGTACTACTATGCACTGGTTACCACCCACCTGTAGATATTTTTAGTATTTGGCTTGCACTACACCAAACAATATTTTTAGTAGCCCATAAAAAATGCTACCATAACTTATGGTAGCGTTTTAAAGAACGTCGTTATATGATATGCAACTAAAAATCCAAGATTTTCTGTTGCGTTTTCATAAACGCTAACGAAAAGCAACTTATCAATGCAACGTTCTGCAAACATAGCCACCTTTTTTTATCATGGTGCTATATAAGCGCCACTAAAAAGTACTATTGACGCTGCTGCAAAAATTATTTATAGCAGTTTTTCTACCGCATATATGTTTTAGTAGCGTTTATTACACGCTGATAAAAAAAATTATAGATTTTGTGTGTAGATTTCCCTCGTTGTGGTACCTCGTTCAGTTTGCACTTGATTTTGTTTGTGTGTATTCATAAATTTCAGTATAAAATCAATAATAACTCATATAATTATCATATTCAAACAATCAAAAAACACATTAATCACATAATGAAATATGATATACAAACAATTCGATGTAAAAAATTTCAAATAAAATAACCACGTTCACATAAAATCCATAACCGTATAAATACAATAGTTTCAAGACAACCAAGTTAACGTAAAATCAATAACCATATATAGAGAAGTTTACACAACTAGTGAGTCCACTGCAACGGCAGCCTGCAAAGATGAGAAATTTGAGCATTTGCGAAGTCCAAAAAATACAAATCGATAATTAATTACATTACCATATTACATATATTAATTAGCATAAACGGTTCCTTATCCATGCTGTAATAGTATTAAAATGTGCAATAGTGTGCAGTGATTTCATAGGTAGCAACCAAGTATAGCATAAAAAATTTCCATTCTATATTAAAAAGTTTCATTCAGTCAATACCAAAATCAATATCCAGCTTAAGTTGTACCTTTCACAATATCCATAAGTACCTTTGTTTTGTACCAAAAACTCAAACACTGTGTATTATGTACCAAACAAGAACACATAGTTATTTGAAAACAAATAGTTATTTTATTTTACGTTAATCGAATTTATATCACAAATTATGTTAATTTAATTCAAACATAGTCCATATAATCATATATTGTAATTTAATTGAATTTATATCACGAATTATATTATACGATTAAATGTAAGAAAACTTTAAAACAAGGGATTCCGTAAATAAAATATCCAAAAAGTTTGAAACAATTGGGACTTTTTCGGAGACTGGATGTAGTTACTAATTTATGATCTGGCATGTACAGAATGAAAACTTCATTCTCGATTCTACGAGAATTTTTATGAAAGCGTTTCATTTGCTTCTCTTCAATGGAAGTTTCATTTTCCCAGAATGTATCCTAATTTTTGGCCTAATTCTTCTTCTGATGATCGATTCAAATGAAATATGTATAAAAACAATATAAGTTTCTTTGGACTGCAACGTTGGGTCATATGTAGTCTATAATGTAAATGTAATATGCAGCAACAAATATGTCAAACTAATGCTAACTATAATATCTTGATGACAGATGCAAAAAAAAAAGATAAAGAAGAAGAAGAAAAATAAGAAGAAAGAAAGAATGAAAATGAGGGAGGAATTCCTATCTACAAGAATTAATGATGTTTCCAGCTTGTCATTTGTCCGTTCAATTCCTTCGTTATCAAGTTTGTAACATGTTAGTATCGATTCTCATGTTGTATAGGCAATGGAAAATATATGAACATTTGGGAGGACAACTTAATTTCAAAACAGAATTAAAGGATTCTAAAAGATGAGCCGCTGGCTCCTACTCAAGTAAAATAATAGTCAATATCATGAAATATTTTTCCCAAATTCAATATCATGATATTTGAAACTAAAGAAGCCTATCAGAGAGTCAATAAACCATAAAATTTTATGGACAATCGGTTTTATTTTCCTCATTGGAAACTTAAGTGTATGGCAAAGTAGATAGTTGCAAAGCTAAATTATTATCTCCATGTAACTAATAGTGAAAAAGCAATGCAAACAACTACTTTTGGTTATGATTTTTCTTTCAAACAGCAAAGCAAGAAAATTATGCTAGCCATACAAATAAAGGAATGTGCAAGTTATCTTCAATCTTGGAGCAGGTCATACATCACTCCATATTATCAAATCATAATCTCTAATGCATATACATGTATAAAACAAAAATGGAGCTCGATGTAAGCTCCTACTAAAAAAATCAATAAACATACCATGCCTATGGAAATAGTCTATCAGTTTCAACATCTAAGCTACAGGGTGACACTCGATGTGCCAAATCAAAGATACGATCAGCTTCAACATGATCGACCAATTCATAATATGCTTTACCTATTTGGATCGCATATAAGTAAACATTGCATTACTTGAGATGTAATAGAAAAAAATACACCGGAAATGTTCTGAAGCAACTTATCACCTTAAATTGCAGTTGCACAAGGTTAAATAAAGTATGGTGTTGATTCGTCTCAGTTTCAGACCAAAAGCAAAATATTCAAATTCAAAGAAGAAATGATAATGGCATAAAATACAACTAAGATATAACTTTAAGTTCATACAAATCACCTCCCATAACACCCACCCAATATTATGATGTCGTCGTGGAAGTTTCAAATAAATCTCTAATGCATCTTGTTCAAATAAAAAAATGATAGATACAAGTTCGAGAGAAAACATGCAGCTCTCATTGTCAACTATATATTCATATCTAAGATTTATACAAATAAAACATCTTATAGCCTTCTCCGAGTACCCTAAATAGACTTAGCAATTCAACTATAGCGCTTTTACTTTCGAGTCACCATGTATGCTATTTATTTAAAATTTGTTCTTACTTGATCACTATATCTACCATCGACAAACATTGAGACATATGTTGAGCTTGATGAAGAAGTCGAAACATGGTATATATTCACAAATCACAAAACATTTCAAGTTGCCTTCCTAAATTAGTGTTAGGTGTGGCTCGCATTATATTAGAGTGGGTGCGTAGATTGAATTATGATTAGTCTCACATCACAAGATATTCTAAAAAGAGATCAGCATATATATGAGATTGGTAGCTTGTAACAACATGGGATTTCTTTTGTCACAACCATGAAAATATATGTGCTCTGGAGATGTAGGGATATCCAATCATAATGCTGGCACCAAAAGAGCTTCGTTTAGTGGTATTGTTTCTTCTAAACTAAATTAAATGCGTGCATGGCGGAAGATGCGGGGGGGGGGGGGGGGGGGGTGTGCCGAAAATCACAACAATTAGCATAGATAACTAAGGAATTATTATTATGTCTACCTATTGTTAAAGATTATTAAATACAGCCATTGAAGTTATGCATTGTGGTAAGAATAAGAGGAGCAAACAAATTATGCATGGCAAACTTTGGCTAAAAGTGGCAGAAACAATCTCATCCGACATATCATGATCAGGAATAGAAAACTAGAACCGAAAGCAAGCAAACACCTAGTCAATTTTGTAGATGTTATTATGGCTAAATAACACTCGATGTCATTATATTTCTTAGTCAATTTTGTAGTGCTCCTATTAGTTACCATAAAATAATTACGATGCATATAAAATTTTTTTTCCTTTGTGGTCTAGAGACAGAGAGGGACAAAATATGAATAACCCCGTTGATTCTTTAACCATGTCAAAGCTAAGGCAGTCAATCAATATGAACACCTAACTTCATTACGAATATAATAAAGTACTTAATTATATGGCAGCAAAAAGTAGAGTGAACATACATAGTTGTTGGAAACAATGATTATCTTCGGCTGAGTCGTGGACTACGTTACTTTCTTGAAGACGTTTCGGCGATCTCCTTTAGGGTGCAAGCAGTTCGTGTCAATCACCGCCGCCTCTAGGATAAAACAGCCTTTCGAAGTTTGTGGTATCGATTCGTTTGCAAGGACGAAGCGATTCTATTTGCACTCAAAAAAGTATTGCTCGAATTTTTGGGAAAGACGAAAAAATGAAAATGTTGTTCTTTTTGTTTCGTCTTCTTATCAGTTAAAAAGGCGGAGTAGTAAAAAGAACGTTGCTGGTTGGGGGAAACGTGGTCTTAAAAACGGAACTGAGAAATAACGGGTCAAATCAATGAACGTTATGTAACGTTCTTCAAGGCGGGTCAGCCCGGTCAAAAAACGATTAATAAATTTGTACCAAAAATATAAGTGTTACACCACTACAAGCCCGAACCCGAGCCCGGATCGGGTCGAGTCGAGTCGGTCGGTGCGCGCGTGCGTGTGGTGGTCAAGCATGATCTCCCTCCTCACAAAAGAGCATCATTGGATGCCCAAAGGGCCCAACTTAGCCTCTAAGAATCAAGTATTGCATATAATCCTACAATGTGGGACTATTCACACATAGGAGCTAATTTCCACACTAGTCAATTTTTTTAATGCTACTATTTATTACAACCAATAACATATTTTCTTATAGTGCTGTTGTATAAGAATTCAAGGGATTATAAAAATGTTAAATTTATTTTTGATTAGTTCTCAATAATTATTAATTTTATTGGTTAAAAACTAAACAAACATGTTTTTTGGTACTTTTATATAAAATGATATATGTTGACATTTTTCCAAGTTATAGATATTTATCAATTTCAATGAAAAACTTGAATTTTATTGAAAACCTTTTAATCCTTTTGAACATTTATTAATTTTTTAAGGGAAGTTTCCATGTGTTATGTGAGATACTATAAGTCTGTGCGGAAATAGATTTTAAGGCTATCATAACACTAGAATGGAAGAATTATGTATTTAAACTTCTTAATGCTTTAACTTATATTTTTCAAACTTATCAATTTCAAAATCACAATCATAAACAAATAATAATGTAAATGTAGAATAAAAATTAGTATAGTAAAAATAATGACATCATAATATCTATAGTAGTTGTACTTTCAATCCTACATCCAGTTTTACACCACGTACAGAATTTCCACTTTAACAGACTTGCAATTATGCGAGCAATAAGTACACTTATATAACTTGGCTCTAAATCAAGTGATAAGTGATAAAGTTAGGCGTATGACCTATGAGCAATTTTGTAATTAATTGTAAATTATTAATTCTGTAAAAAATTCTCGCTCGAAATAAATGTGCTTGTCTTTATATTATATATTTGTCATATTGAGATATGTTACATAATTATATAATTAAAGTATAATGAATAGAAAATCAATAAATGATATGTTATGTGATAGCAATTACAATGTGTTGTAGTCATGAGAAATTTGTCGCATTAAAATAATATATTATTTTATACATTCCTAATCAAAATGTTTTGAGAAAGAATACTGTTTCATCCGTTGAGACTAGAGTATATAACGCTCTCCAAATGTTGGAAAGTATATTATTTACGGCTATAGAGGCACCAAGAGGTTACGTACTAATAGTTATTGAATAACTGTGGAATGACCTACTCGAGAGCTTTTTGTTGGTTAATAAAACTAAGGTCAAACAGAGAATCTTGAAGTGACGATGTTACATAGTTCCCTCGACTTGAGAATATTATGAAACTTCAATATGGACGCTCCACTTTGATTATAGTTAAGTCATGGAATGACGATCCACATAATGACTACAGTCGGATCTAAGATGAAGCATTGGAACTGAAATACTATTTAATAGAGAATTTGTCTCCTGGTTATAAGGGGTTAGATCATGGTCAACTGTAGTCAACTTAAAGTTAAAGTCTTTTGTTAGAGTAGTACCATTAATGTAATAACCCAGAATTTCGAACACTTCATTTTTAATTATCTGAATTACTTAAATCTCTGATTTAATGTAATAAAATTAATTTAATAAGCCTATTTAACTCCTTTTAAATAATAATGATGACAGTAAAACTTTAAATAATAGTTGATGCGATTAAATTGTTTTAATATTATTATTTTTAATCAAGGTGTGAAATTACCATTTTGAGGCATTGTCTCGAATTTTGATGAAATCAGTGTCGTTGGATCCATAATAATGAGCACATGTGCACCGACGAGTTTCATAGCGATCTGATCTCTCGTGAGGTCATGCGAGCTCGAAACGCGTAGCGATTTAATTAAGAGAATTAAAATATAATATATATTTCCTATATAAACACCCCAACACTTAACCTATTTTCCTTACTTCCCTCTTCTTCACTTCAGAAAATCAATCGCTACCCTTCTTCCTCTTTAATTAATTAAATCTGGAACAAGAGACATCAAATGAAGCTATTTTTGGATCCGTTGGGTTTGTGTGAGTGAGAGCTTCGAATTGATATAGTCTAAGTTGGCATCGTCTATGATGGAGGATGGCCGATATTTTGGCAGTAGAGCCAGGGTTGGGTTTAGGTGGTGCTAAAGGAGGTGATATGCCAAGATGATGGTGGATTCGTGTTTCATGTGGAAAGCCGAAGAGGTTGGTGCTAGTGGGAGGAGGTGAGGCACTGGCTTGGTGGTTATGACATGTACCTTGTCATGTAGTATGCTTTGGTTCACGAGGAGGAGAAAGGTGTCGGAGATGAATTCGAGGCCATGGTTGAACTCGTGGTGGCAAGTGGAGTTGATTGGCAATGGTTGAAAGAGCCAAAAGTGGCTGAGGCGATGTATGACTTTTGTAGGCAGTGGGGAGGAGCTACAGGTCAGAATCAGGGGAGGTGATCGAGCTGGTCATGGGTGGGTGTGTCGCAAAGCTCGGATGAAGATAAGATCATCGGAGGTGACAATGTTTGATTTCGTGGAGCGAAGCTCCATGCCGTTGGTTGGAGTGCACGGCCTTCGTGAGTGCTTGCATGCGTGTATAAGGAGAAGTAGATTTGAGGGAGAAGGAAGATGGATCAATGGTAAGTAAAGTGATTAGTAAGTTAATTAAATTAATTAATTAAAGTTTTTATTCAAATATTTATAAAATCAATAACTTTTGCATACGAGGTCCAATTGAGATGCGGTCTTCACCATTGCCTTCGTAGCGGGATATTCTACGACTTGGATTAGCTTGGGCTCGGGTGAGTTTACTCCCCAGTTTATTTGTATATGTTGTGTATATAACATTTGTTGTGTAAAATATAAATTAAATTAAATAATAATGTCAATTACTAATTTTGGACTCCTCCTATCTTTCGAAAGCAAGTGACAACATTATATGTAGTATAATCTCTCTTATAAAGCTCTAAAACATGTATCATAACCTAGACTTGCTTACATGGTTGGTAATGTTGTTGTTTGATAAGGTTGGAAATTGTATGTGAATGTCTGAAGCAAAATAGTAGCTATAAACGCACTTTGAAATCCCCTGCGTTTGATAATAGTTAAATTGGTTAGAGTGTGTTTGATCAAGGAATTGGTTTGGAAAGTTATAGAAATTGCGACACAAAGTTGTGTTGAAAATCTTGCTTTTTGGTAAAGTATACGGCCTTATACTTTGGATATTTTCCCAAATCTTTTTAAAGGAGTTTTGTGAAAAGTTATTAAGGTGTTTTGATACGAATTTTGAAGTTTAAATATGTTATATAATTATTATAAATCTCAAAGTAAAGGGTCTTAATTATAAAACATGCTTTTATGGTTTTTAAATAAGTTATAAATTAAAGTATTTTGAAGTAATGTTTTAAGTAAAATATTTTGAACCATATTATAAGTATTTTTAAGTATATACATAGTTTTTAGAAAATTTGTAACTATACTATTTAAGTAATTTAAAGCTTATGTAAACTAATATCTTTTAAAATTGTTTTTTAGAGTTTATCAAATATCATAGCTTATAAATAAATTAGTGTGTATACATATAAATATTATTGTAAAAAGTGTTTTTAGTATATATATAAGTTTGGGAAAAGCGAGTTAAGCCTTTTATAAAGTAAGAAAGAAAATTTGGAGTTCAACACTTGTGTTAAAATGAACGATTAAGTTAATCTTTTTGCCCCCACATCGCATGAAAATCATATATAATAGAACATAAATCTTAATTTCAACCAGGACCAAAACTGCTTGCCCCCACAATGCTGAAGCACCCTCCTGCAAAACTTGCTTTCAAAGATCTCGAGGACCTAGACTTGCTTATGCATATGACTTAGGGGGGATTTTACCTTCCAAACTTCGGATTTTAGAACAATGGTAGTGTTAGTAATATTATTATAGGCTTGCTCAAGAATTTTAGAGGAGAAAATGGTGAGTTTTATGTGATTTTACTTTGGAATATTTAGCAATGGAAGAATGAAGAAGGAGTTTTAAGAAGTATAAAAGAGTGTAAAGGAAAATGAGTGAGTTTGTGCATGCGTATATATGCGTAAAGAAGGTGGATGTGGTGAGCTTTAAGCTTATACCCACCCATCCCTCATCATGAATTTGGCCACCAAGGCTGACACTTTTACATGCCATGCTCTTATGTACTTCCCTTCATGATGACACAAAGGCACAAATATTTAAGCTACAAAAGTCCATTTTTTCCTAATACTTTAATTAATTAAATCTAGAATCTTTCTAATGATATCTTAGAGTTAATAAATTTTTATTTGTATAAGTGTATGTATATATACACACACACACACACACATTAATGTGCATAACAAGTTTCAATAACTTTTAATCGATGAAAAATCGGAAATCCAAAAAACGATTTTAAGTCACATTTTTTTATCTTTCTCGAAAATACTTTTGTAAACAAAATTTCAAAACAAGTTTATTATCAAAGTTATTACATTAATGAGATCTATTTGAGTTATAATATTCGTTATTTAATCATTTAAAAATATATTAAATTTTCACATTTAAAGTGACTAAATTACGAGTCGTTAAATTCTCCCTCTTAAAAGAATTTCATCCCAAAATTTAACAAACGAAGTTTACATTAGAGAGGTCAGGTAAGATATACAAGTCAAGGAACCTGTCGAAGGTTTCTAGTTAGGGAACCTGATCTGAGTTCGCATTAGAGAGATCAAGTAAGATATACTACTTTGAATGTGAAATCTATGTGATCGATAATCAAATTTGATATTGCATACGGATGGTCTATGTGCAACATACATGCTTTAATATAAATTGCATACTATGTGTGTTGGGTTGTGGAGACTTTGGGGGAACGACTCTTCGAATTGTTTGAGGTAGTATAGATGATCAACTAAGTAATAATCCAAGGCTGTTGAGCGTGAGGTACGCTCAGTGCGTTGTTTATCATCCTTATGCGATGAGGAGTCTTTGAACCTAGGTGAACCATGAGCTTTGTTTGCTAAAAATTGTAATATTGTTAATTTCTAAACGTGATTGTTTCTTTGGTTGCTAATGATTATGATACTGTTTAGTTTAGTTGTGTGATTGTTGCTTTTAGATTGCTTGTGTCGGTATTTCGAGGATGAAATATTCTAAGGGGAGAAGAATGTAATGACCCAAAATTTCAAACGCTTTATATTTACATATCGGAAATATTTAAATATCTAAATCTTGAATTTAATAAAATTGATTTAATAAGCTTACTTAACTCTTTTTAAATAATAATGATGATGGTAAACTTTTAAATAATAATTACTGTGATTAAACTTGTTTTAGTAACAATTCTTGCAAAATAATCATTTTAGGGCATTGTCTTGGATTTTGATGAAACTAGTGCCATTAGGTCTGAAATAGTGAGTTGATGCACACCGATGAGTTTCGAGACGATAGGATGCACTGTGTGGTCGTGTGAGCTCAAAACGTATAGCAATTTAATTTAGAGAATTAAATATAATATAAATTTTACTATAAATACACACTACACCCTAACCTTCTTTCCTCACTTTATCTTCCTTGTTTCCTTCTCCTGAAAAAAATAAAGTAGTAGCCGCCCCTTCTTTCTATTAATCTCGGAGCTTTAGGAGGCAATAGTCATCGAGTGTGGATCCATTTGAATCGCATGAGTGAGGGGTTCAAATCAGTATAGGCGTTAATGGGCGCGATGGTGGCTGGCTGGGCTCGACTTTGTTGGCCGACACTAAAGTTAGCATTAGTTGAGGCTTGGAGCATCGATCAAGGAATCAGAGTGTAGCAGTTAGGCGAAGCCGAGTCAATGATGGCATGATGAGGTGGTGCGGCTGCCGTCGGTGGAGTGGGACAATTTGTTTGTCGTCTTGCTGGGTCATGACCGCAAGGAGCAGGAAAAGGCTGGAGGTTAAATAGATGGCGTCGTTGGACTCGTGGTGGCAAGTGGAGCTGATTGGGAGTGGTTGGAGGAGCTCCGGTTGCTTGAGGTGAGATGCGACACTTTGTTGTGTCGAGGGAAGCATTGGGTCGGAAAATGGAGGAGGCAACCGAGCTTTGGATTTTGGGTCCATTGCATAGGAATGACGAAGTAGAGTTCATTGAAGAAGGTTATGGTCGATTACATCGATTAGAGCTCAAGCGGAGGAGGAGAGACGGTGGTTATGTTTGAGTTCGTGCATATTGTGCATGTATAGAGTGATTTGGGGGAGAAGGAAGATGGGTTAGTGGTAAGTAAAGCGATTAGTAAGTTAATTAAATTAATTAATTGAAGTTTTAATTCAATTTCTTAGAAAATTAATAACTTCTGCTTACAAGGTCCAATCATGACGTTGTCTTCACTGTTGCACTTGTAGTGAGACCCTCTATGCCTTGGTTTAACTTGGGCTTAGGTGAGTCTACTCACCGTTTAATCTGCATATTATTGTGATATATCTGTTTGTTGTGTTAAATACAAATAGTATAAAGAACAACGTAAGTCATTACTTTTGCACCCCCTTGCTTTGGAAAGCAAGTGACGACATTATATGTAATATAGTCTCTCTTATAACTCTCTAAAACATGTATCATGGCTCGGAGTTGTTTGCATGGTTGATAATGTTGTTGTTTGATAAAGTTGAAAATTATGTATGAATGTTTGAAGCGAAATAGTCGCTACAAACACACTTTAAAACCCTCATATTTGACAGTGGTTAAATTGATTAAAATGTGAATGTATTAGAAAATATATATTGGGTTATTCTATATACATGTTTTGAGTGTGTTTGACCTAAATAAATTGGTTTGAAGAGTTAAAGAAATTGTGAAACAAAGTTATGTTGAAAACCTTGGTTTTTAGAAAATTTTTGTTTTTAGTAAAGTATAAAGGGCTTTTACTTTAGATATTTTCCCAAATCTTTTTAAAGGAGTTTTGTGAAAGTTATTAAAGTATTTTAATAATCAGTATAAAGTTTAAATATGTTTTATAATTATTTATGAATTTCAAAGTAAAGAGTTTCGAATTATAAAACATGCTTTTATGTTTTTTGCAGACAAAATAAAGCATTATTATTTTATACAAACAAGCTGGTTTTATAGCGGGCATATCAGTTTTACATTTGAAATGTTGGTTTGAGGCATGATCCTCAACAGCTAATATAAACTAATCTTATAGTCCTGGAGATGGGCAAAATGCCTATGCTACAAACTAGCACCATGTAGGGCGCATATGTCTACAAGCCGCACTAGGCAGTCCCGGCACCACGCAGGGTGAATTTAACATACAAGTTGCATACAAGCAATCCAAACTATTTAAAACAACTACATTAAACCTGACTCTAACAAAAACAAATAAGCAGCAGAAAGCCAGACCAAGAAGCCGAACCAAATGACCTAAAGAATGCATAATGCTCAACAGGATCCAGACCTGTCGGATTATGTGCGATGGTGGGAAGCAATAGGCCCACTTAGGCATCAAAAGCTCTGAAGAGGATGAACTGCTGCATTTTTCAGTCTCCACTACCAAGACAGAAACAACCAATAAGATATAGCCTACCAAATCACAACACCCTAAAAAAGGGTAAAACCATCCCAAAGCCATAACACTCCATCCATTCACAAGACGAAGCACCGAAAGCAAAACCCACCAGAAATCAGCCACACAACTCTATAAGAAATCCAGGCTATCACCTATCACGTTGAGCTCAGCTCGATCCAGAACCAACACCGAAAACTCAAAAAATATCAACAAAAGCATGTGAGAGTGTTCGACATGCTTATAAGGTGAGAGAGCCAGATTCGAACGGAACAGATGGAGAAAACGAGCCAGGGAAAGAGACGAGAACTCAAACGAGAATGGCTGAAGACTACAATGAAAAAGATTAAGCCAGGATCAAGGAATCACGAGGCAGGAATGAAAAATATAGCGGTGGAAACTGAGGCAAAGGAGAAAAATAAAACGAAAGCGAAGAAAACAAAAGGCGAAACGAGAGAAGAGGATGACGAAAGAAAGGAAATACGTGGAATGAGGAGTGAGATGGAGAGACGAAAATGGTAAACCTGAGAAGACAAATGAGGCAGCAAAAACCCTAACCCCTTTAATTATCTACATTACGAAGCCACGACCATAAAGAAGATTTTGTAATGCTTTATCAATTTGAAAAACAAACGAGCAGCAAAAAGCCAGACCAACGAGCTATAAACCATATTAAAAGTACGAGCATTACAACACGCGCTTCGCACATGATGAAGACACCTGAATTGTTTTTCTACAAATTGTATTTGTTTAATAAGTTCAAAAGAATATGATTTCCACAAATATTTAGTCATATTTTTGTGTTGAACATACGTAGTTAATTTGAATTTTTGTTTCTAAGTTGCTTTCTTCTTTTTGATTTAAATTTTTATTTATATTACTAATAATATAAAAATGAACTTGTAAAGTAATTTATTTGTTAGATCCCATTTTTAAGCAATATTAAGACTTGGTAAATATTTGTATAGGAAATACTGATATGTAAAGAAGCTTAATTGCCAAATTCTATTTTTAAGTGATGCTAAATCTTAATAATAATATCTATAGAGGGACATTTTTGGTATTTCATGCTGATACCTAAAGAGTGCGATGAAAAATATATTACAACTATTAATAAAGAAATACATATATGGGTATATTTGGAAATTCGCGGTTAGACCAAAAAATTGTTCTTTTTGCATGAATTGTTTTTTATAAAGTGAATATGTTTAACATATTCAAAAATTTATTTGTTATTAGTTTGAATTTTTGTTCTTTTGATTCTATTTTAGTTGCAACATCTACATTGGTGGTAGTTTTAATTTTTTTCCCTATTAATTTGTAAAATAAGTTAATTTGTTAGATCTTATTTTAAGTGGTATCAAGATTTGGTAATATCTGTAAAGAGAAGTTTTAAATTGGCAAATGAAAATTTATTTGTTGCATACAATATTTAAGCAACACTAAGATTTAGTAATATTTATGGAGGTTTATTGATTAGAGTCTATAGTTAAGGGATATAAGATTTGGCAATATCTATAGAGGGAAATTTTCAATTTATAAAAGAGTTGGATCCAATTTTTAAATGATATTAAGATAAATGAGCATTTTTTTGTAGTTTATGCTGATACCCAAAAATATAACATCAAAGATACTATAACTACAATTAAAGATGTGTTGAATTATCTAGAAGAATCTTTTATTATCTAGATGTGTGTATTTGACCTATTCTCATTTTAGTGAACATGCAAACCTAGAAATATATGCATTGAAATATTCAAGTTTTAACCTAGTTTGAATTATTCCAGTCCAGCGTAGAAATAATCGATTAGAAATAACCAAAATTATTTTTGGTGTTAGGTGCTTATAAAGAGAATGATATAGATAATACTTGAATAATATATGAGTGAAGAGTATTTTGGAAAGTTCACGGTCAGACCAAAAGATTGTGCTTCCAAGCCAACTATTAATAAAGATTTTTAAGTGCCTTTACGTTTTTTAAATAAGAAATTAAAGTATTTTAAAGTATATTTAAGTGAAATATTTTAAACCATGTTATATGTATTTTTAAGTATAAATAGGTTTGAGAAAATATGTAATTATACAATTCAAGTAATTTAAAGCTTATGTAATATAATATATTTTAAAACCGTTGTTAAAGTTTGTTGAATATCCTATAATAAACTAGTATATATTTATATATTATTGTAAAATGGGTTTTCGGTATATATAAATTTGGAAAAATGAGAGCAAGTTAAGCCTTTTACAAAGTAATAAAGGAAAATTTGGATTTCAACACTTGTATTAAACTGAACAATTAAGTGCGAAGTGTTTTGTGTTTTTAGTAAACAGTGTTTTAATAGCATTTGTTTTTAAACCCTCGAATCATATTTTAAAGTGGAATAATATAGTTAAACGATTTTGGAAAATGCTTTGATTTTCAGTAATGGAATTTTAAAGATATTAACAAGTATGGAATCTTTGGAAAAAGATAGAAAAGTATAAGTTTTAAAGTATAAAAGAGAGAAGGGTTTATAGCAACAATGTTTGAGTGACATTTTTTCAAAACCTCTTTGACTATTTTTAAGTAACTAAAACTTGTTATTCACTTGAGAATATACTTATATAGTTGAGATAAGTGTATGAATATTTTTGAGAGTATTGAAATGTGTAGAAATGAATAGTGAAGTTTTAATTGAAAAATGAAGTTTAATTAATAAGTATCGTTTCATTAATAAAGAAGTTTTAAAAGGAGTTTTAAATTAAAGAAGCTTAATCATTAAGGAGTTTAATTAAATAAAGAGTTTAATTAAATAAAGGAGTTGAGTTAAATAAAGGATTTTAATTAATAAATGAGATGAATTGATAACAGAAGTTTTAAGTTTAACTAAATTAGAAGTTTTGACCAACGAAAGAAGTTTATTGAGTGAAAAGGAGTTTTACTAGTAAAAGAGATTTTAATTAATAAAGGGTCACGTGATTAAAAAGTGAATTATAAGTCATTTACATAACTTGAACGTGCTTGTGTGTATCAATCATGCTTGTGTGATTACTTGTGTATGGAAAGTATATAGGACTTAGTTTCCCTTACGCGGTCATTCTCATTATTGTTAAATTGACCAAAATATAAATCTGGAAATATTTAGAACAAATACGTGAATTATACGGTACAATTATCATCGATGATGTTATACTGTATATATAAACTCGTTTTTCTCTTTTAGGACAAATGATAAGTAAATCCATCTAGTTAGGAGATGATCTCCTCTTTGATGTATTTTTGAAAAAACCGAGATTGAGTTAACCAAAAATCTATCTTTTGTTTTTGGAGCGCCCGGTAAGCAGGGTAATATACTTATATGAGATGACTCGAAGCTGTAACCACTTCAAAACCATATGTGTATTATATGCTTTGGAAGAGATTCATAATTGGTTCAAGATGCTAAAATCTATATGGATATTAGAGATCTGATTGAGATGCTTGATAACATCTAGTTGTTCATGATCTTATCAGGATGTGGGAATCCATGTGTGGCTCCGAGATCTGTTGAGATATGAGAATCCATATGTGGTTTCGAGATATGTTCAAGTTGGAGACTCATGTGTCAAGACCTATTCGAATTATGACTCGTATGTTGGAATGTCGTACTTAGTCTCACCAGCAGTGACGACTGAAACCAAAGATAGAAAGCATAGCCGGTAGGGTTGGCAAACCCACTTGGTGTAGACAACTTCATTCTGGAGATACTTAAGGATATGCATTGGGAAGCGATGCACTCGATCTTAGTAGACCAGCTATGGTTTTCCTTTGTTTCATTCACCAGAGATGTACGTTGCTTCGAAAGGATATCTCCGATCCTTGTGTACGAGGATCATCCTTGAAGGGAACCTTCGTGGAAATACTACACAATTTGCTAATGCACCTTAGCAGTTTTGATTGTATGCCTATTATTGCTTTGGTGTACACGTAGCATAGCTATTTCATATTTATATTCATCACCGTAGACATTATTATAACATCACTGGATTTTCTAACAAAAATGGTTTGATTAGCGTAAGGTAAACCCATCTGTATTTATTTATGGCATGGTCTTATGAGATACCTTTATTTTTGAAGAGTTTTATAAATATAAAAATCCATATAATTTGAGTCTCTTGTGCTAGTTTACCAGATTGATTCGGGTGTTATTTTCTTATAATGCTCGGGTCGTCCCCGAGTATATTTCAGAATTTAGCTATGGACGCTTTAGAGCTTCGGGAGATGAGATGGATGCCTCGAAGACCAATTCATGTATTTTATTTGCACTACATTATTTTTTTTGTATCTATCAGCATTTGCAAGGATAGGCTGTTAAAACTATTCAGGATAATGATAGGTTAGTTTACTCTGATTGTTGTATGTATATTTTTCTTTTTGTAAAGTTCTTCTGAGATATTATATATCGACGTTCCTCATGTGAGAATCTGATGTTTTGTTCTCCACTTTTCTATTCCTTTTCTTTTCTTCCTTTTCTTTTACCTTAACAATCGGTCTTTCCAGTACTTGGGTGCTAGGCACATGAATACTGTGGATGTATTGATGTTGACATTCAAGGGTAGAATATTTCATTCGTTACATTTGGTACCAAAGAAAGTGAAATCTATGTGATAACGTTCGTTACATTTAGTATCAGAGCAAGTGTGACTACCCGCCTTTTCGATCCTCAAAAAGTCGACACTGATACATCAACGGCACTCATGTGCCGATCATTTAAGTGTCGGAAAGATAGAATGTTGGTGTGAAAGAAAACAAAGACATAAAAGAATGTCAAATTGTGACGAGTAATGAATAATATACAATAGGTCTTCACAAAAAGTAAACTTAATATACATACAACAATTAGAAAAAACTTACTTATTTTCAGCCCGAACAATTATAATAGTTTGTCCTTACAAATGCTGAAAAACGCAAACAATAATACGATGGAAAATAAAATAATCCGATTGGTCTTGGAGGCATCTAGCTCATTTCATAAAGCTCCAAAGTGTCCTTGGTGAAATCTAGAAATCTACTCAGGTTCTACCTGAGCATTATAAGAAAATAACACCCGGATCAGTCTGTAAACCAGTGTAAGAAACTCAAATCATACAGATTCTTATATTTATAAAACCCTTCAAAATAAAGGTATCTCACAAGACCACTCCACATAGAAACACGTACGAGTTTTTGCCTTACAATAACCAAACCATTTTTATTAGAAAATCAGTGATATTATAATAATATCGAGGGTTTAAAATAAATATATGACATAGCTGAAATGCTCGCATCTTACATTTAAACATATTTAGTATATAATTAAGTCCATAAGGCATGTATTAAAAAAAGGATTCCATCAAAGGCAATGTTAGGGACCACCTTTTGTACGGTATACCTCTAGAGAAAATATACCGAGGCTACAAACATATTACATATCTGCCAACACAGAACCGCCTACCCCTTACTAAATAGTACCAAATATGATTATCGCCTCGCTGCCAACTTTACAAATCATTTTCGTGGGCCCAATCATACATAATCCATAAATATCGATTTAGATACAAGTGTTGATCATAACCTAATGGTAGCGAACTACATAGCCGTGCTGCATCTCCCCTGTTTTAATCATTCCTGGGTGTGAGGCTTGATGCCATGTTTTACCTTTTATCAAATCCCTCTTGGAATACTAACACTGCCAGGCAATAATGCAATGTCAGAATTCATCCATACAAGTTGTTCTGGGACTAAACAAACAGAAGGCAATTACTTCTACTACATCCTTTTTGGAATCACCCTCGGGATCTGTAGCAAGTAGGAATTGCACTTCAAAGAACTCCGTCTTCAATTTCTCTCATCTTCAAGATATCTTCTATTCGAACGCTTATGCTGGTTCAAAGTTGTTTTTAGTAACTTATCTTATCTCACTCTCTCTGAACCAACAACCGATAGTTTTCGATTGACTTAATCTCAGCTCTTTCATAAATAAGTGGATGATATAAGAGTCCAAAGGGGATCTTGATTATATACCCTTAAAGCAAGAAATGTTTTCTCAAGAATGGGTTCTCCCAAGCGATCTCAAACCATATGAACACGTGAATCTTATATATACTTCCTACGTCAAAACTGGTCAAGATATGATAGTTGGTTGTTTAACTATCAAATAAGCAAAGAATCAAATCAGTGGTTTAACTATATAAATAAGCAACCACTTAACCTCTTTAATTAATCCTTTCATTGATCAAAATATCATTTTAATTATTTGTATTAAAATACCTTTACCAAGATATATTCACAAACCCTTTCTACTCTTTTCAATACTTGAAAATATCAATATACTTATCTCAACTGCATAAGTATATCTATAAAACATTTCACTTTCAATACTTAGAAAATATCCCCATATACTTATATCAGTGGTATAAGTATATTCACAATACATGTATGAAAGATTTCATAAATAGGCCAAAACAAATGTCATTTGCAAACATTGTTTATTATGAATCCAAACCACTTGCTTTTTGGTGGAAATAAATGGATCGTATGGAAATTAAACCAAACATACCTACCACTACTTTCCGATTTCAAATTTGCATTATCCCTTGATTAACAATGAAGTCAGGAAAGTGAGAAAACTATCTTTGCCTTGATATACATTCTTAATTCTTGTAGATAGAGACGAGTTTCAATACCTCAAAATTTTGGTGTTAAGTATGAAAAGAATAATTTCCATACCATCATAATTTAAAATGATCATTTATAGAAATCCAATCTCATTTCCTTTTATAAAATTCCTTTTTATAAATCTCTTTTATATTTACAAGCTTGTTTTATAAATCTATTATTTTATTTACAAAATCTTATAAAATGCCAGGTATAAATTTATCTTTCTGCACAACATCTCATATACAACATTTCATAAATATTTATTCCAAAATATTTCTGTCTTAAACAGTCACTTTATTTTAAACGATAAACTCCTTCTTTTATTTGTAACAAACATATGTTACTATATTAACTTTTTGATATAATAAATACTTCCCGAAATACTTATAAAACATTTCCATATAAATTAGAAGAGACTAACAAAACGATTGATGTAAAATAGTGAAGTCCAAAAACCGCTTCTAAATAAAATGCCTAAAGAATTCCAATAATCACATTTGAAAATCATCACTTGAATTAAAACCATTTTCAAATTGAAAACAATAAATAATAATATTTCCAAAATATTATAATGAGGCATGGAGCTACCATGGCAGTTAATAATTGCTTTTATTGATCCACACTAAATGAGTTCAACTTTTGTGACATATCAAAGTCAAATCTAATAAGGCCAAACTACCAACCTTTTGGCATTCAACAATTTGTACAATGGCATATAAAATGAAATGTAGGGAACTCAATCGATAGAAATCCTACACAATTAATTAGGTTAAACTTGTGTTTGATTAAAATGAAAGGGTAAACCAGATTTTGGAGGATCTTTTGAGAGCTTGTATCTTGGATTTTGAAGGTTCATGTTAGGATCATCTTCACATAGTAGAGTTCTCTTATAATAACCGTTTGAACCAAAAATGGCTCAAACACCCAAATGAATTTAGTAGAGGATAAAAGTGAAGAAAGTAAAGTAAAACAGGTAATAAAAGAACACATAAAGTTTTATTATGATTCGGCAAACTCTGGCCTACATCCATTTAATGATTTTATTGCTTATTTTTGGCTTGTGGGCGGAAGTTCTTAGGAAACGATACAAAACTTCCACACTTAGATTTTCATAGTTACAAGAATATAGAGTAGATAAGAGTTAGAGGCAAAAGACCTTGAAAAATGCGCCATACCCCTCTGTTTATAAAGGTAGGGAGCTAAAATCTCGCTTAGAAATATCTTCAAGTTGTTGTACCCGATTTAGACTAGTTCTCCCAAAAGAATAGACACTGTACCAGCAAAAACTAGGAGTCCGTACCGATCCTTGGGTAGGAGTCAGTACCGATTCCTAGGTAGGAGTCGGTACTGATCCCCAACTTTGCCTTATTGGGTGCCTCCGACTCTTTACCATGGATCATCTTGTGGTTGTCTTTGAGATTCCATGGTTGTTTGCATCAACAATATCTTATTTCGGAGCCCAGATGATGGAGTTGTAGAAGAGCAAAGTTGTAGTTTCAAGTGTTTATGGAGATCGATGAAGAATTGCATTGATTCAACAAAATGCCTTTGGAAATAGGGCCTTGGCATCAAGATAGACATGTAGGCAGAAGGTGGGGTCCACTGTAGTTATTTTTAGGAGTCGGTACTGATCCCCACTTAGGACTCGGTACCGATCCCCAACTTTGGGGATCCCATTGTTGTGTTGTCTTGAGTTGTTTTGGCCTTTGTCATGTGACTCTGTCTGCACTTGGTTTCTAGACTCCTGGGATATCTCTCTAGGCTTCCTGCCTCGATAACTTCGAAGTCTGACTTGCCATGTTTGTCTGTATATTGCCTGATCAAAATGCGGGTAACATTTTCCCCCCAAAGCACGCCTTACGAATGGAAGGGGTGCTTTGTTTAAGAAGATATGTAATGTTAGTCTTCGAAAAATAAACTCTCCGGCTACTTCATTCTTGATGAATCGTCCAGTTCCTTCAGACTCTTTTGTTAATCATGGGATATTCCAGACCTACTATAGCCTCAGATTCTAGACTTTTTCTAAACGTAATACATAAATCATCCTATTTCGATTTCATTCGGAATTATTGGATCACATATTAGAACCATCCCGTGTTCATCCAGAACTTATCAATTCTATTTCAATTATAAGGCTTTTGAATCATTTTATTAAATTAAATGTCCATTCAATGGTTTGAGTTGAAGGGATGATTTTTCTGGATCATTAGTTAACTCCATGGAATTTCGAGGCCGATAATTAATTTTGCGATCTCTCTATATCATAAATAGACTTTCATGACCGTTCGAGACCGATAGTTAAACCCATAATCGTTCGAGGCTGATAATCAAATTTGTGGTCGTTTGAGCTGATAAAGCCGTTCGAGGTGGGTGATGGTCGTTCGGGACCGATAGCCATTCGAGGCGGATGATGGTTGTTTGGGCCTAAAAGCCGTTCGAGGCGGATGATGGTCTTTTGGGACCGATAGCCATTCGAGATGGATAATGTCATTCCAGAATGATAGCCGCTCAAGGTGGATAATGGTCATCCGAGACCGATATTTAGATTCGTAGCCATTCAAAGCCGATGGTCGTTTGAGGCCCTTGACAATCCTAATCAGCTTTCTCCTCAGTGGGGGACTTGACGACAAGCAAGCTCATCCTCTCACTCTCCGGTGAGGGGACTTGCATTTTGCACTTCGGTCTCGTTTTTTCGAGCGGGACTTAAAGCACCCAATGTGAGTATTCACAATCAAGTGGGTTTTATAATCAAAGGTTTATCCAACAAAATCAAAGTTCAAATATAAAGACACAAAGTCTAATATTTATATTATTGCTTCTCCGGGCATTGTAGTTTAACATCCAGCTCAAAGCATTCCTAGGGACCATTCAGGATCCCTTACACGAGTAAGTGTCTAAATGGTATTATTGCATGGATAATTGAAAAAGGAAACTATAGTGCAAGAACTGAGCCTGATTCCTTGCCATCTGATTGGGAGATAACCAGCTTTGCCTCTATTTCAGGGCCATTTCCCTTTGCTGCAATTGATGGCTACTCCTATACCGTCACCACGGTCTGATTTCTAACATACTGTCGTAACTAGTTATCCCTGACATGTTCCTCTACTAGATCCCGTGGATGCCTGCAGTCATTCGTATTATTCCCATCCAGCTCATGGAATAGACACTATTTTCCTGACTTTCTTTCATTATCTATAGGCTTTCTCCTTGCCAGCCTCCGATAGGGGATATGTCCATTAGTATCCAGACAAATCCACTCCGAGGTCTCGTTTAAATCAGTATAAGAGCTGAATCTCGGTTCCCCCCTTTGTCGCTTTGATCCTTCAAAAATATCATCTGTCTTTCGTTTTCCTTTATCCTTGCTAGATTTTGATCTGGACGATCCTCTCCCATTCACAGCATTAACCTTTCCTTGCCAATTTCAGTGTCCTTATGCCGTAGAAACCATTCAGCCTCATCATAAAATTCTACGAGATCCATTAGGGGATCTCGTTCCAAGGCATTTTTAAAATCAGTCTACGCGACTATTCCTTAAACCGTTGCCATCAAAACCATTGAAGGATCGAGTTTATCCACTACAGCTGCCGCCATGTTGAATCTTGTCAGAAAATTCCCGAGGTTCTCTCCATCCCTCTACTTCATGCTTGCCAACGTTATCGCATTCTTGGATTGTGAGATATGGACCTGGAATTGCTTCACAAATCTGTTCACCAACTCGGCCCACGTACTAATGGAATCATTTCCAACTGTCTAAACCATTATGCTGCCAAACCCATAAGATATAAAAGGAAACACCATCCCATAAGTTCCTCAAATGCCCCCAGCACCTACATGAACCGTATGTACCTCATCAAATGAACTGTAGGGTCGATGTTCTGTCAGATGTCTCCAATGCTGGAAGTTTAAATTTCGATGGATTCCATGCATATTGGATGTTTGGAGTAAATGGACTTCCATTCACATCTTCTATGTTTTGATCAGGCAATCCACCCCTCATAACTCGCTTTACCACCTCAAAAGGCCTATTGTTGTCATCCAAAGGAACTCCCAAGTTTGCATTTCTAGCTTGCTTCCCGACACCGCGAGGGAATTCCGGTATGTACTCCTCTGGTTATGCCTCTACATTCTAATTCATGTTTCGAACGCTTTACCTCAATTCTTGGAAGTGTATCATTCCTTACAGGGGTAGGACGACCCGTGCCACCGAGTTCTTGGGAGTCGGTACAGACCCGTATTCGAGGGTCGGTACTAATCCCCATGTTTGGCTTGAGGTTTGTCCTAGGCTGTTCTGCCCCATTTCCAGCTATCGGTGCTCCAGCTTTGGTCTCTAATTATAAGTTATAGTGACTCTGGATGTTCCTGTTGTCCCATCCTTCTGAAGTACTCTATCATCTCTTCATGTCGTGCTATCATCCTTGCTTGTAGTTCATTCATCATAGTTTCCGTCTCATCCCTGGTTATGTTGATTGATGGGGGGTGAGATCCTAAGGATGCCCCATGGCTGCTTCCTTGTTGATTTCCAGATGTCACAGCCTTCTTAGTTGATTGTCTAACCATCTTCAATATTCAAGTTCTTAGATCGACGAGTTCAAGTAAATTCCCTTCCTAGCGCGCCAAAATGTTTGACCAAAAATGGCCCAAACACCCAAATGAATGTAGTAAAGAATAAAAGTGAAGAAAGTAAAGTAAAATGGGTAAGGAAAGAACACACAAAGTATTATAGTGGTTTGGAAAAATCTGACTTACGTCCACTTAATGATTTTATCGCTTATTTCTGACTTGGGAGCGGAAGTTCTTATGACTCAGTACAACTTCCACACTTAGATTTTCAGAGTTACAAGGATATAGAGTAGAGAAGAGTTAGAGCCAAAATTCTATAAAAGATCTCTACCCCTCTATTTATAGAGGTAGAGAGCTAAAATCTCACTCAGAAATATCTCCAAGCCATTGTCCCTGATTTAGACTAGTTCTCCCAAAAGAACAAGGGCCATAGCAGCAAAAACTGGGAGTCGGTATCGATCCGTAGGTGGGGGTCAGTACCGATCCTCAACTTTGCCCTATTTGGTGTCTCTAACTCTTCACCTCGAATCGTCTTGTAGTTACCTTTGAGATTCCATAGTTGTTTGCATCAATAATAACTTGTTATAGAGCCCAAATAATGGAATTGTAGAAGAGAAAAGTTGTAGTTTCAAGTGTTCGTTGAGATTGATGAAGAATTGCATTGATTCAACAAGATGACTGTGGAAATAGGGCCACAGCATCAAGATAGACACGTAGGCAGAAGATGGGGTCCACCTGAGTTGAAAATCTTGGTTTTTAGTAAAGTATAAAGAGCTTTTACTTTAGATGTTTTCCTAAATCTTTTTAAGAGAGTTTTGTGAAAAATTATTAACGTTTTTTATTAAAAAGTTCAAAGTTTAAGTATGCTTTATAATTATTTTTGAATTTCAAAGCAAAGGATTTTAATTATAAAAGTAATGTTTAAAATAATTTAAACCATATTATAAGTACATTTGATTATTTTTAAGTATAAATAGTTTTTAGAAAAGTTGTAATTACACTATTTAAGTAATTAAAAGCTTATGTAATGTAATATCTTTTAAAATTGTTTTTAGTGTTTATTGAATGTCATATAAATAAATTAGTGTATATGTAAATATTATTATAAAAGGGTTTTTTGTGTATATATATATATATAAGTTTAAGAAAAGCAAGTTAAGCCTTTTATGAAGTAGGAAAGGAAAATTTTGGATTTCAACACTTGTGTTAAAATTAATTATTAAGTGTGAGGTGTTTTGAGTTTTTAGAAAATGATGTTTTGGTAACATTTGTTTTTAAACCCTTGAATTATATTTTAAAGCGTAAAAATATATTTAATTGATTTGGAAAATGCTTAGACCTTTAACAATGAAATTTTAAAGATAATAACAAGTTTGGAATCTTTGGAAAAGGATAGAAAAGTACAAGTTTTGAGGTATAAAAATGAGAAAAAGTTTATAGTAACAATGTTTGAGTGGCATGTGTTTTAACCTCTTTGACTACGTTTTAAATAAGCAAAACTTATTATTTATTTGTGAATATACTTATACCGTTGAGATAAGTATATGCATACTTTTGGGAGTATTAAAATGAGTAGAAATGAATAGTGAAGTTTTTATTAAAAAATGAAGTTTAATTAATAAGCGAAGCTTCATTAATAAAGAAGTTTTAAAATGAGTTTTAAATTAAAGAAGCTTAGTTGTCAAGGGACAAAAATATATAAAGGAATTCAATTAATAAATTCTTTGAATTAATAAATGGGATTAATTAACAACAGAAATTTTTAGTTTAACTAAATTAAAAGTTTTGATCAAGGAAAGAAGTTTATTGAGTAAAAAGAAGTTTTTCTAATAAAAGAGGTTTTAATTAATAATGGATCGCTTAATTAAAAGGAGGCTTAGAAGTCTTTTATATGACTTGATCGTGCTTGTGTGTGTCAATCATGCTTATGTGTTTACTTGTGTATGAAAAGTATATGGGACTTAGTTTCCCTTGCGCAATCATTCTCATTATTGTTAAATTGACCAAAATTTTACTCTAGAAATATCTAGAAGAAACATAGGAATTATACGATATAGTTATCTTCGATGATGTTATATCGTACATGTAAACTTGTTTTTCTATTCTAGGAATAATGATAAGGAAATACATCTAGTTAGGAGATGATCTCCACTCTTATGCATTGTCAATTTATTTCTGAAAGAACATAGATTGAGTTAACCGAAAATCTATCAATTGGTTTTGGAGCACTAGGTAAGCACAGGGGGAGGGGGATGGAGGAGAGGGGGTGTACTTATATGATATGATTCGAAACCGTATCACTTTAAAACCATATACGTGTTCTATGCTTTGAAAGAGGTTCATGATTGGTTCGAGATGCTGGAATCTATATGGAGATTTGAGATTCATTTGAGATGCTCGAACACATGTAGTTATTCGTGATCTATTTATGATGTGGGAATCTATGCATAATTCTAAGATCTATTGAGATATGGGAATCCATGTGTGGTTTTGAGATCTGTTCGAGTTGGGAACCCGTGTGGCAGGATTTGTTCGAGTTGGGGACCCATGTGGCGAGATCTGTTCGAGTTGTGGATCGTGTGCTGGAAAGTCGGACGTAACCTCACCAACAGTAATGACTAAAACCAGATATTGGAAGCATAACTAATAGGATTGGAAAACCAATAAGGTGCAAGCAATTTCATTCTAGAGATACTTATAGATATTCACAAAGGAGTGATGCACTCGTCTTAGCAGGCGAGCTATGTTTTTCCTATGGAACATTCACTAGAGATATGCGCTACTTTGGAAGGATATCTCTGATCCTTGTGCAGGAGGACCTTCCTTGAAATACTGAGGGAACATTCATTGATATCCTACACAATTAGCGAACGTACCTTAGTGGTTTTGATTGTATATCTATTATTCTTGTGGTGTACACTCATACACAGCACGACTATTTTTTTTATATTCATCGCCCTGAACATTATTATAGGATCACTGGATTTTCTAATAGAAATGGTTTGATTGTCATAAGGTAAAAACTCGTTCATGTTTATTTGTGCCGTGGTCTTACGTGATACCTTTATTTTGAAGGGTTTTATAAATATAAAAATCCATATGATTTGAGTTTCTCATGCTGGTTTACCAGATTGATCCAGATGTTATTTCCTTATAATGCTCGGGTCAGCCCCAAGTATATTTCTAAATTTGGCAGAATAATTTAGAGCTTCAGGAGATAAGCCAGTTTCCTCTAAGACCTATTTACATATTTTATTTTCCATTCATTTCTTTTATTGTATTTATGAACGTTTGCGAGGGCAGGCTGTCATAATTATCCAGGCTGATGATATGCTTGTTTACTCTAATTAAGGTATGTATATTATAGTTTTCTTCTATGAAGATTATTTGAAAATTATATATTACTCATCACGATGTGAGATTATGTTCTGTCTTTTCTTTTACCCCGACAATCTGTCTTTTCGACACGTGGATGCTTGGTATGTGGATACTGTGGATGTATCAGTATGGACTTTTGAGGGTCGAAAAGGCTTTACATTACATTTGGAAACTTCTTTAAAATGATTTTGTAAAATGTTTCTAAAAATGGAGCCGGGTTAGGAAAAATCTTTTAAAACATTCCTAGAAAAACAAAGTAGTAAACTACCTAATGAAAGCACAAGATTATAATGTCACATAAAAACCAATGCAAATAGGTGGACTGTAACTATGCCACATTCACTTTCCATATACACAAGCATTTACATTAACATGCATATATAAAAATAAAAAAGGTGAGGAACTCATTAGAGTCCCTCTACCCAAGAGTCCCCTATAAATCATGCTATATGAACTATGAAGTGTTTCGTTGTGCCCTATTCAATATAAACACTTCAACTTCTAATTTCTTTTACTAGTCCTATTTCTACTTATGTCTCATCTGCTTCCACATGGAAACAAATTCAAACAACAATAATAAATATTACATATAATTATATAAGCAATACAATATATTTACTACAACCAAATAATTTATTTTTAAAGTAGCTTTCTAGTGAGTTTAACTTACATCATATCCATGTCTAACCCAGAGTTTTCTTTCTTTCCCTTAAACTCTTGGGTACTCTAATTTTCCAGTAGCCAAGTAGTCCAGGTTCTTACGGATGCATATTGAAGGAGCATAGAGCAGGAGGCTTCATCGCTATCTAGCTATCTATTTTATTTCTACTGTCATGTTTGTATATAGTTATGTATCAGCTTATGTAGGCATGTACTTATAATTGCCCCTGGCTGAAGTTAACACTTATTGTAAATCTAATGTTTCATTTTGGGAGTGATTGTATGTACTATCTTATGTTCTATTATATATGATTTCCATGCGTTGTGAGATTCTATGTTTTTTCTTCTTGTCTTTTACCCTAACGATCTGCCTTTCGGATGCCTAGATGATTGGCATACGAATATCGTGAATGTATTGCGTATCGTCTTTAGGAGTAATCCGTGGATGCTTTTATGGTTTTTAAATAAGTTACAAGTTAAAGTATTTTGAAGTAATGTTTTAGGTAAAATATTTTAAACCATATTATAAGTATTTTAAGCATATATAGTTTTTAGAAAATTTGCAATTATACTATTTAAGTAATTTAAAGCTCATGTTAAATAATAAATTTTAAAATTGTTTTTTTTAGATTTTATTGAATATCCTAGCCTATGAATAAATTTATATATAAATATTATTGTAAAAAGAGTTTTCAGTATGTATATAAGATTGAAGAGGCAAGTTAACCTTTTATAAAGTAATAAAGAACAATGTTAAATTGAACGATTAAGTGTGAAGTGTTTGGGTTTGAAGTAAACGGTGTTTTATATAGTAACATTTGTTTTTAAACCCCTGAATTATATTTTAAAGTGGGAAAATATAGTTAAATGATTTTGGAAAATAATTATATCATTAATAATGAAATTTTAAAGATAATAACAAGTATGGAATCTTTTGAAAAAGATAGAAAGGTAGAACTTTAAAGTATAAAAGGGAGAAGGCGTTTATAGTAACAATGTTAAGTGACATTTGTTTTTGACCTCTTTGATTTTTTTTAAGTAAGTAGAACTTGTTATTGATTTATGAATATACTTATACCATTAAAATAAGTATATGGATACTTTTCAGAGTACTGAAACATGTAGAAATGAATAGTGAAGTTTTAATTAGAAAGTAGAGTTTAATTAATAAATGATATGAATTAATAAACGGGATTAATTAGTAACAAATGTTTTAAATTAACTAAATTAGAAGTTTTGATTAATGAAAGTAGTTTATTGAGTAAAAAGGAGTTTTGCTAATAAAAGAGGTATTGATTAATAAAGGATCACTTAATTAAAAATGGGATTAGAAGTCGTTTACATGACTTGACCATGCTTGCATGTGTCGATCATGCTTATGTGATTACTTGTGCATGGAAAGTATAACGAACTTAGTTTCACTTATGTGATCATTCTCATTATTGTTTATTTGATCAAAATATAACTTTGGAAATATCTAGAAGAAACACAGGAATTAGACGGTATAGTTACCTTCGGTGATGTTATATTGTACGTACAAACTTGTTTTGCTCATCTAGGACAAATGATAAGAAAATCCCTCCGATAAGGAGATGATCATCGCTCTTATGTATTGTCTGTTTATTTTTGAAAGAACCGGGATTAAGTTAGCCTAAAATCTATTGATTGGTTTTGAAGCATCCGGTAAGCAGAGGAGTGTACTTATATGAGATGACTTGAAACCATAACCACTTCAAAATCATATACATGTTCTATGGTTTGGAAGAGGTTCGTGATTGGTTCTAGATGATGGAATTTATGTGGAGATTCAAGAGATGCTCAAACATATGTAGTTGTTTGTGATCTATTCAGGATATGGTAATTCCTGTGTGATTTAGAGATCTACTGAGATATGAGAATCCATGTGTGGTTTCAAGATTTATTCGAGTTGGGGACTCACATACCGAGATTTTTTCACCGATTCTAAATTTTCAGCTTTGTTCATCAAATTCGTGTCCATCGTGCTTTGCTTTGGAAATTCATGCTTGGATTCGTAACCCGTTTCATTGTCAAATCTCTCTAACCTCGAAAGGTGAGCAATCACTCACGATTAGCATCCTTATATTTAGTAAATTTGATTTCACTTGAAATGACAATTGAAATATGCTGTGAAATTTGAATTCCTAGTTATTGAATTGTTATATATGATATGTCATTATCTGCAATTGTTCACCTATGATATATGACACCATATTTTGTTTATATATTTTACTTGTTACTGATGATATATGCTTGTTGTTAATATATTATTTTATAATCATATTTGTTCTCACTCTAAAAGTTCCCTGTTAGTTTAGAAATTCCCTATGGGTTGAAATGATATATACCCGAACAATATTCTATATAGGGAAAAATCGTTATGGGTTGAAATGATAAACCCAAGCGATTTTCATTAATTTTGAATTTTTGGGATTGCGGGTTGAAATGATATATCCCGGTAGATATTTAAGTTGCAAATTGAAATGATAAATATCCGTATCGCTTGACCATAGGATAGAAAATTATATACGGACACCGTTGGTCTATGTTCTGAAAATGATTTCCAAAGTTTTAAAGGAAATATATGGATTTTATTAAAAATAGATTTTTATAATATATGTTTAAGTTTTAGATTTTTTAAAATTGTATGTTTTGAAATTTAAATTTATAAGTTAGTTTTGAAAATATAATTTTTAAGATTTTACTTATAATTTTACTATTTTAAATTATATAATAATAGATTTAATATAAGATAAATTTAACAATAAGATTCCAGGTAATAAAATATAATTTAATCAGTATATAATAAAATTTAAGTATCTATTTAAAATATATTTAAAAAATAGATTTTGTAATAACTTTAATAATTAAGATGGAAGATAAACTAAAAATTGATTTGAAATTGTATTTGTTTAAGAATTATACTTAAATGAAATTGATTTGAAACTTACTTAATTTGAGATTTTAAAGAGATGATTTTATAACTTGATTTTTGATTAAAGGTGATTAAATGGATATTTTCGAATTTATATAAACTGAAATGGGATATCTAGTTTTATTTAAATTTGTAATTTGAGATTTTATTTAAATGACTATTGGATTGATTTAAGTGAATATTTCGAAACTAAATAATAGTAAGTTTAATGTAGAAATATAATGAGACTTATATTGAAAATGTTTGAATATTTAAACTTTGAATCTTATTGGAATTAAAGTGATAGTTCAAACCTGGATTTGAAATTGGTAAAGTTTGAAATGGTTATTAATAATTTGAATTGGATCTTTAACCTTTTAAATTGAAATTGTTTAACAAGGATTGATTTAAAGTGAATATTTGGAATTTAAATTGATTTGGATCTATTTGTGAAATTTGAGAAAACTATTTTTATTATGTGAAGTATTTTTAATATATATATATATAAACTCTTTTAATATATAAATTATTTTAATATATAAACTATTTTAATTTATAACTATTTTAATATATATACTATTTTCAAAAGTGTTATGATTTCGAAAGTGTTATAATTTTGAAAGTGTTACGATTTTGGAAATGAATATTATTCAAAGTGAATAATGATATCAAATTGGTATGGTTTTGAAATGAATATAATATTTTGATATGAAGTATATACTATGTGAAATGAAATGACCACGGTGTGAAATAAGTGGTTGGTTGTTAAAGAGACCGGGATCGTTGTCATACTCTCTGCCAATACCGAAAACCACTTTAACAACTGTGTACGTGGTGGAGATTCCAGAACGTAGTAGGATGGTTTGACGAAGATTCTATATGGTATTTACGTAGCCTTGACTCCCGTGAGTCATCTCGATGTGGCTAAAATAGGAGCTATACCTGGCCAAATGTGGATTCTCCCGATAGGGCACGTTTCTTCGACACCATTTTATCGCTTTTGGTGATTTGATTGGGTGCACTTTTGATTTGGGGGTGCGTCACGAGGTGGGCGATAGTACCTGCTATGCGTTACCACAGTCTGGGAGTGCAATTTGTATATCTACCCTGACATTGCCTCGAGTGCCTTATCACATGCCTTATCGTGCATTCTACGAGTTTGTTTTGTACATACCTATGGAGTGCCCACTGATAGCCTCCAATTTACGGAGGAGTTATGGTACTGTATAGACTATGGGAATATATAAAAATGTGTTAAGGGAGATATGGGTAACACCTTAATGCTATTTTAGTAGTATACTTTACTATAGACATATTATAATAGCATATACTAGTGCATAGTAGATAGTTCAACGGATCCTTAGAGGATGGAAATCCCAAACATCCTTTAAGTTATTTGTATTTCAGTTGACATTTTACTTGAGTTGAATTTATTGATATAAGAATGTTAATCCTGACTCGAGTGTTTTGTGTTTTGCTCTATGCTCAGGTCAGACTGAGTGTCGCAGCATTTGCGACTCACCTTTTGGAGCTTTACTTGAAGATCTGATCTTATATCTATTCAGCTTTCAGTTATTTTAGTTATTTCCAGTTGTTATGATTGGACTTGTCAGTTGCTTTTGTATTAGTGACTTCTTTGTATATTAGATTCCTATTGTATTTATTTCAGACTCTGATGTTTATATAGTAGCTTCATGAACTATTAGTTATCTATTCCACCGCTTATTGTTCTAATACTCTATGTCTGTGATTCTGTGATTGATTTATTTACTACATATTTTAAGTTTTGCTGTAACAATCTGTTGTTTTGAGCAATTCAAGTCCGACATGTGCGGATGCGAAGGGATCGAAATAGCTGGTCGTTACAAGTGGTATCAGAGCTCTGTTTTAGGCAAAGCTTAGCATAAGGTGTAAAATTAATTACAGAATCACCTTCGTTCAAGCTTAAATTTCTCCCTCTTTGATTCGAATTTCCTTTGAATTTTGGAACATTCCTCGTTTTAACAATCCATTCTTGTCTTTTCTTCTTCGGGTTCTTCGTGATACTGGAACTACCCATAGCTTCATTTTCTGTCCCGCCAACCTTGGTTTAGTTTGTAAAAGGGTGAACTCTTTAATAATAGGCATCGATTTACCGAAGATTTCTACGTCCTCGGTTATGATGCTGTTATTTAATGAAAACCTGAATCATTTCTCTAGTAGACGACCCGGGTAATTCTCTTGAATGCCGAAAGCCTCTGGATTAAGTAGGCAGTTCTACCTTTTCGTCTAGTGTTCAGCCTAATGATCTCGACTCCACCCCTATAGCCAGGGATTATCCAGATGTTGTGGTAAAGTCACTTCTCTTCCCTTCAAGCGGGAAATTGAATTTCCACATCGATCTTATTCCTAGAATCTTGGTTGACCCAGTTAAGGTCGCCGCGATAAAAATAAGTCTACCTGTCTTCCTCTTTTGTAATGTTATCATCCTTTCCAGTTAGCTTCATTGTTAGAATTTTCCTTGATAAGGGTCCCCCTAAATTTGAATCTCTATCATTGTTCTATAATCCATTCTTGAATCATCGTGTGAGGGAGTGTATTTGTAATTAATATAATAATGTTTTATATTGTATTGTTTGAGTTGTTAAGTTTGATTTTGGGTTTTGATCGATTCGTCTAGCCAACGCCATTGATAGAAATTCCAAAACGCTTGTACAAAGCAAACTGACACAATATTATTTTCAAATTTGTAAATGAAATAATTTTGTGCATGATTATATTATATATATATAAGTATAATTTTTTGAAGTCGATAGTTAAATGAATTGGTTGTTAGAAATGATTATCCTAGAATACCATTTATTGTTTTGCCAATATTTGAAGGCCATTAACTATTCTTATATGTCATAAGGTGTTGAAATTTTATAAATATGGTCTATAAATCTAACTTGCAAAATTAAATGAATTTTAAATTATGGATTTGGGAATTTAATTTCCGATGTTTTTTATTGGGTTCTCAAAACTTGAAAATAGTTATTTATTTGAAATTATTTTTCGAAGGGAAATTGTTTTTCAAAGAATTTTTAAAGAAATAAGTCAGTACTCTCCTCTTCTATCGCTGGAAAATAATTTCGGTGATGATTGAAGCATCATCGGCGGTCATTTTCGAGTCTCAAAGTGGAAAGACCACTTAGTAGTTTTGCTACACTTTTGTTTTGGAAAAAGGAATTTGATTTGAATTTCTTGAATATGATTTGATTCACAAAATATATGTGTGTGTTTATTTAGAAATGGTGGGAAGTGAAACTGAAAATTTAATTCTTAAATTCTATGTTAAGTTAGGGTTTTAAATTATTGAAATAAATCAAGAAATTTTTTTTGAAATATTTAAGTGTTTAAAATTTAAATTGCAATTTAAAAATAACTAGAAACAGTTGAACTGGAATAAAATTAATTTGTATAATATTCAATTGCATTCTAACACATATATATAACTTACCTAAAATATTCAAAAAGTTAAATTATTAATGTTGATACGTAGTTGAAGTTTGTACAAGAAAATTTTAAATAATAAAAATGTTCAAGCTAAATTTTTCTTATTAAATGTTGTAAATAAAGAGGTAAGGTCTGTATAGTGCTCAATTATATTCAAAGACACTAATAAAACTTACCTGGAAGGGTTGAATGTAATTGAATAATAAACAATACAATTTGTTAGGAAATTTATGTATAAAAATGTTGGTGATTATAATAAAAGTTATACACTTAACCTATATTGCAGGATATATTAGTGAAATAAATTGAATAATAAAAAGGAAATACTATCTAGTAAATAAATATGGATTTAAGAATAGTTAAAATTGAAAATTTTAGTGGAATTAACTCAACTGAAGATAAATAGATTAAATGAATGAGTTAAATCAAATAAATTTTGTTTTGAAAGAATTTTTTGTAACAAATATTAATAAACTGAAACAAATCAAACTGAATGAAAATAGCTTGAATTGAAAATCAACAAAATATGAATATAAATGAATTTTATTTATTAAATAAAATGGATTGAAACCAAGTTAATTGAATATAAATCAATTTAAAAACTGATGAAATTTATATGGTTTTGAATTTATTGTGTAAATGATAATATGTATTTCAAATCTATCTTTCCTTGTAGTTACTTCTTTTCCCCTACCTCCTTCCTTTTTGGGGAGGAAAAATTTTGAGTGGGGTGAGTGTGAAGACCCGTAAATTTTAGCTATTTAAATAACATAATTAACAAAAAAATTGTTTGAAAATAAAACAAATAAATTTAGCAATGAAAATTTGTGTAACATCCCGGTATTTTGTGCCATTCGTATCCATACATGTTGGAATTGAATTGCTCAAAATATCAGACTGTTAATTTATATTTGGCAAAACTTAGCATATACAGTAAATAAAAAAATAAAAAAAATCACAGATACAGATTAATATAGCAATAAGCAACAGAAACAAATGAATAGTAGTTCATGAAGCTGCTATATATATAACAAAGTGAAAACAAATTACAATAGAAGTCTCGAATACATAGAAGTCTCAATACAATAGTCAAATAACAAAAATCTGAATATATCACTGGAGTCAACTGAATAACTGCAATCTGAATAGATATAGATGGATCTCAAAGCGAAGATCCAACTCCAAAGGTGAGTCTAAATGTTGTGACACTCAATCTGACTCGAGCGTAAAGCAAAATACAAAACACTCGAGTCGGGATTAACATTATTATATCAATAAATCCAACTCAAGTAAAATATCAACTGAAATACAAGTAACTCAAAGGATATTTGGAACACCCATCCTATATGGATCATTGGAACTATCTACTATGTAGTACAATACGCTAATATAATATGTCTATAGTAAAGTAAACTATTAAAATAGCGTTAAGGCGTTACCCATATCCCCCTTAACACATTTTATAGTGCCATAGTCTATACAGTACCGTAATACCTTCGTAAACTGGAAGCTACCATAGGGCACTCCATAGGTATGACACAAAACAAACTCGTAGTGGTCTCAATATGGTAGGTGATACGACATAACTAGGCAATGCCGGAGTAGATATACCAATTACACTTTCAGACTGGTGGTAACGCATAGTCACAGCTACCGCCTACCTCGATCCACACTCACAAAAATCCGTGGGTGCACCCAAATCAATCACAAAGTAATAGAATGGTATCGACGAATGTGTTTGATCGGAGGAGCTACCTCACTTGGCCCGTCAATTGCTCCTGTTTTGGCCACCTTAAGGTAACTCGCGGGAGTCAGGTCCACGTATATACCTTAAATAGAATCGTCGCCACTATCCTACTACATTCTGGAGTCTCCACCGCGTACAAGGTTGTTAAATGGTTTTTGGTACTGGCAGAGAGTATGAACATAAGCGGTCCCGATCTCTTTAACAACCAAACGTTATTATAACACCATGGCCATTTCAAAATATCATGTCTAATTCAAAACCATATCAATACCATACCATTCATTTAACATGTATCCATTTCCAAAATCATAGCACTTTCAAAGTTATAACACTTTCGAAATCACAAATCTTTTAAAATAAAAACACTTTGAAAACCATAACTTTGAAATCTATAACACTTTGAATTCGTAGCTTTGAAATCATAACATTTTCCTCTAAACAGTTTAGATATTAATAATAGTATATATAATAAAATAATTTATATAGTAGAATAGTTTATAAAATAAAATAATTAGTATATTAAAGATAGTTATAAATTTTAAAATAATATATATATATTAAAATAATTTGTAAAATAAAATAGTTAAAAATTAAAATAGTTTATAATAAAATAATTTATAAAGTAAAATATTAAAATAAGTTTAAATATAATTTAAAAATACTTTATATAATAAAATTGTTTCCTTAAATTTCACAATCGATTCAAATTTACTTAAATTCCAAAATTCCATTTGAATCAAATCTCAGTTCTTTCATTTCAATTCAATTCTCAATAAACTATTTATATCGATTTCAGATATAGATATAAACTACAAATTAAACCTTTTCAATATCAATAGATTTCAAAGCTTTAAATATTCAAACATTTACAAAACTAATTTCGAAATTTATATATATATATATATATATATATATCAAATTCACTTTACTATTATTTAGTTTTGAAATATTTACTTAATCATTCCAATAACATTTAAATAAAACTTCAATTACAAATTTAAGTAAACTACATATCTCATTTAATTTATGTAAATTTGAAAATATTCATTTAAATCACTTTTAATCAAAATCAATTTATAAATCATACCTTGAAAATCTCAAATTTAATAAATTTCAAATCAAACTTATTTTAGTATAAATCTTAATTAAATATAATTTCAAACCAATTTCTAATTTTCTTTCCAACCTCAATTTATAAAAAATATTATAAAATCTTTTTTTAAAATATAAACTTAGATAAATACTTAAACATGTTATATACTAATTAAATTAAACTTTATTAAATAAATAGTATTATTAAATTTATTTTATATTAAAACTTATTTTATATAATTTAAAATAGTAAAATTTTAAGTAAAATCTTAAAATTAATAATTTCAAAACTAGCTTATAACTCAAAACATAAAATTTTAAAAATCTAAAATTTAAACCTTTATAAAATAACATTTATATATATAATATTTAAATCAATATTTATGTAAAACCATATATGTTTCCTTTTTAAACTATGGAAATCATTTCAATACACACACACACACATATATGTATATACATGTATGTACCACGGTGTCTGTATATAGTTTTTTATCCTATGGTCAAGTGATACAGATATTTATCATTTCAATTTGCAATTTAAATATCTACGGATATATATCTTTCCAACCCATAATCCCAAATCCAATATCAATGAAAATCGCCTGGGTTTATCATTTCAACCCATAACGATTTTCTCTTATTCTACAAGATCGTTCGGGTATGTATCATTTCAACCCATAGGGCATCCTATACTAACAGGGAACTTGCAGAGTTAGAACAATAATGATAAGAATATAACATACCAATAACAGGCATATATCATCAATATAAATATCAGATAATGGTGCTAGATGTCACAGGTGAACATATACAGATAATGGTATATATAGCAATGTAAATAACTAACAACAGCATATTTCAATTGTCGCTTTAATTGAAATCAAATTTAATAAATATAAGAATTTTAATCGTGAGTGATTGCTCACCTTTCAAGGCTTGAGGGTTTTGATAATAGAACAAGCTACGGATCCCAAATCAAAGCAATATTGACACGAATCGACAAACAGACCTGAAAGCTTGGAATTGACGAAATCAAATTAGAACCGGATTGATGAAGATAAATGGTGTAAGTGAACATATATATATATATATATATATATATATATATATATATATATATATATAACTATATATGTGGAAAAAAATCATATTCTAAATTCAAACATATACTTTCGTACAACATATATATATTATAAAATCAAAACCTTTGTAAAACAATACAACTGGCCAAAACTATGTATACTTTTGTATATATAACTAATATAAAAGCAGCAACCAAAAGAAAATGATACTGATATAAACAATGTATAAACTAACATATATATATATATATATTTATTCATAAGCTAATAAAATAAAACTATACTGCAAACATAATAAAGATACATATATACTTTACTGTGAACTTGCAAAAATCAGAACATAAGATATATAAATAGCCAACAGATTTATAAACTAAGAATCAATATATATATATATATATATATATATATATATATATATACATATAATATAAATAAACTACAAATTTTAAACAGCAACACTATACTCTAAAAATCCCAGAAAGAAAATATAACATATATACACCATATTTTAAGCTAATATAAACTTACACTGTATAAACAAAACATAACGTAGTTTATTGCAAACTATTTGAAAAGAAAACTATATAAATATAACAATCATATAATACAACACTGTTATGAAATAAAATATATATACAGTACTATATAATATACATACAATAAATAAATCAAAATATATAAAAATATCTCTTGTACACACTAATATATATAACAGATATGAAAACTTATATAAAACTTATATATAAATATACATATATGCACAGACTTACAAGCTATATAACATACATATATATAGTTTGAAAAACTTATATATACAAAACAAAAAAACATAACTTGAACTGTGGAACAAGCTTACAAAACAAAAAAACATAACTTGAACTGTAGAACAAGCTTCAGGCAAATGCGAACATATATACATAAAGCTACACACACACGATAGCAGTTAACATATATACATAAATCTATATGTATATGAGAGCAGTTTTTGTCATATATAGGTATACATATATTAATATATATATATATATATATATATATATATATATAAAACATATACTATCAATGTATGCATGAATCAAGCAAGATATGCATACCGACCAGAGATGGCTGCAAGGTGAAAGGAAAGGAGTGGTGTGAAGGTGATAATGTGCGAAAGGAAGAGGATACAGTGGTAGAGCATGCAGGGATTCGGCGAGCTGTAGCTTCTATGCTTAGGCGTGAGCTGTCGCGTGCCTAGGTGGAAGAGGTAGGTCTTGGTGGGTGTTGGTTGAGGCTTGCGTGCTGCTCACAAGAGAGGAAGGGAAGGCCGAGCAGTGGGGAAGGCTACACGGGTGGAAGGTGGAGGGCGGCACATGTAGGGTTGTCACGGTCGGATCTGTGGAGGGAAGACCGTGAGTACAGGCGGGCGTTAGCGAAAATGACGGAGGGGAGACGAATGAGATTGCAGCTGATGTGGAGTTTTTGTGTTTTTGTGAGATGAGAAGGTAGGGGAAGATGCGGCCGAGATTTTGAGACATCTGTAACTTCATATAATATGCTTTGTTTATATGGTTCAAATTAAAGTAGAGAGCCAAATGGAGAGGAGAGAATGAACCGAAAGGATGAGAAATGAACAGATATAAATTTAGAACCACTAGGAATTATAAAAGTCAAGCATGGATTTCTAGAAAAATAAAGGTGATGGCTGTTGGTATTACACGGTGAGAAATGAATGGTCACGAGAAATTCAAAAGCCAAAATCGCGGAGCTGATACGAAAAACATTCTACAGATTTCGCCGTCTTCTGGACTCCAAAACACATAAACGAATATGCTGCGGAGATTAGCACGACGAGACGATCAAAACAGTATATAGATATCAGTGATACGATGAACTATCAAAAGTCGAAATTCGGTATAGAGAATGCTGTTAAAACGTTGCAATGAAGATAAACGGAGCAATAACAATTCAAATTTGACGAAATGAAATACAACGTCTCACTTAGAAGATAATTCACAAATTTATTATATAAAAAATTTTAGGTTTGGAAAACATTTTATTATCATAACTATTAACTGATTTATATTTAAATAGAATTACACAATAAAATAAACTTCCATATTGTCTGATGAAAATTTACCATTTGCTATGTTTAAATAGACGTATTCTAAATATAAAAAAAAATCGTTAAAAATTTAATTATTTAAAATTTCACAAAAATTCAGTTCATTACGTTATTAAAACCATAAAAAAATTTGGGTCGTTACAATTTGATATTTGTTATGCGTTTGTTTAGACATAGCAAATGGTAAATTTTTACTGAAAAATATGAAAGTTAATTCAGCTGTGCAAGTTTCAATTTCAATATTAAATTCGAAGCTGATGAAAATATAATATTGACGAAATTTGAATCATTTTATATAATAAATTTGTAAATTATATTCTGAGTGAAACGTCATGTTTCTTTTACCGAATTGGGCTGCCATTGCTCCATTTATCTTATTTTCGACGTTTTAGCAACATTTTTCGGCAGCGAATATCGAATTTGATTGGATGATCGTATCACTCATATCTATGTACCATTATGTTCATCTCGCCATGATGATCTCTACAGTATATTCATTTGTGTGTTTCAGAGTCTAGTACGCGGCGAAAATTGCAAAAGGTTAGCCATACCGGTACCATTTTGAGCCTCTAGAGTGCTCCATGACTTTTGGTGTGTCCACCGATTGGAAAGAAAATGTCAGTGGCCTTTATTATTTGCAGGAGTCAATATCTGACTTTCACTATTCCCCATATTTAATATATTATCTGATGGTTCGTTTGCACATTTTCTTTTTCTTTCCATTCCACAACATTTTATCTGCCCTTCCGATGTTCTTTTTCTTTCGAAAAAAGAATTATACACTAGTATAACCGCACAACGGTGGAGAAACCGACCGCTCGATTGTATAACTTTGATATGAAATATACATTTAAAATTTTTGTTAATATTACTTAAACATTAAGTGATAATATGTTGGAAAATAATAAATTGAGATTTGAATCTGAAAATATGAATTTCAAATTTAAATATTAATCAAAACATTCAAAATTGTCGATTTGAAATTGAAAATTTTAAAATTTTAAAATCATAATAGATTTAAATTTGAAATCTTTGATGCGCAAAATAAAAGGAGAAAGTTTAGGGAAACCGCGATGGGACAAGATCCACGTTTTTAGAGAAACCGCAACGAGACAAGATCCACGTTTTTTTGGCTTTAGGAAAATTGATTTTGGCTAGTAGAAGTAGTGTAACGACCCAGAATTTTTAGAAATTAAAATATGAATATTTAATTAATTTTAAATATTTATAAGTGAATTTTTAAGTCAAATAAATTTTTATTTGAATTTTTGGATTTAATTGAATTATTAAATCGATAATTTAATATGTTAAATTATGGAAATAATTGAAAATTGAGTTAAATATGATTGAAAATGATTTGTAAAATTTTATTTTATCATATTGGAGTTATAGAAATATTTTAGAACTTTTAAAATCGAATTAAAAGTTAATTTGTGAAAATTGAATATTTTAATATTTAATAATCGACTGTAAAATAGCTAATTTTTGAATAGTCTCAGAATTGAACGAAACCAGTTCCATTGGATCCGTAATAGTTAGTTATTACCGGATTTCAATTTTTGTGTCAATCGGAGCTATCGTTTGATCGTGGCAGCTCGAAACGCATCGAATTATTTTTAATTTAAATTTGGCGAGTCAAAATAGCCATTTTTCAAAAAGTCTCGGATTTCGACGAAACCAGTTTCATCGGATCCGTAATGTAGATATTATTGTAATATTTCAAATTTCAAGTCAATTGGATTTACCGTTTGTCCGGTACGAATTAAAACGCCTAGAAATCGGTTTAAATCGGTTTAATTTAAATTGAGCGTTTTCAGCCATAACTCGCACATACTTCCGAATTAGCTTCCGAAACCTGTTCCATTGTGTCCGGAACGCGGGGTAAACCTTAGAAACGCTGGTTACGGCGTCTAAATCGGAGTTCGGAATTTCCGGGTGAATAGTGTCGTTCGATTCTCTATAAATACACCTCTCTCTTCATAATTTTATAAAAAAAAAAAAAAACCCTAGTTCATATACTGCAGCCGCCACCTATAGATGGATGGCCAGAAAATGTCCTCTTTCTCCTCAAATTATCTTCTAATCCATGCATTGTTTCAAGAAAATTTCAACTAGAATGTTGTAGAGGGGAGTGAGAGCTACAAGTTGAACGGCTATGATCTAAAATGGAGCATCGTAGTGGGAGATAGGGGGGTTTAAAGGGGCCGACCTGCGCACGCATTCCCAGGTGGAGGGCATGGCCGAGCTTGACATGGTGGGGGCCGAACATAGCTCTTGTCGAGAGCTTCGCGATGGTGGTTGTGTGATCGAGTTTCGTTGTGTATGGATGTTGAAAAATCAAACCCTAGTTCTAATGTTTGGGTTCGGCCTTGGATTTGTGTCCTGGAGATGCAAACGTGATTTGGGAAGATGATAAAGCACGGCCCAGATTTGCTCAAGTTGGATCCAAGGGCTGGTGTGAGTTTGGGTTTAAAATATAAAAGTTATTGTTGAAATTTAGTTATAAAATCGTGTACGAACTTCATAAATTCGTAACTTTTTCATACGAGGTCGAAAAAATGCAAACTCAGTTGCGTTGGAATCGTATGGACGAGCACTACGCGATGGAGTTGGTTTGGAGTCGTTTGGAGTTAGTAAGAATTTCGGGTAAAATTAAACGCGCGTTTAATTTTATTCGAAATAAAAGCTAAAACGGAAAATAAAACCAAGGTGAGAACTTCTCACTCAATCGAATAGATTTCGATTTTATTTTAAATAGTTAGATTTAAAATATTTGAATGCATGTTTGAATGATGACTGTAAATTATTGATTGTTAAAATAGACATTATGCGCCGTTAGTAAGCGGATGTTATTTATTAAAAACATATACCGCGAATATTTCATAAACAGTGAAATTGGTATTATATATAATATCAATATATATATATTGGCATATGTATATATTGCAGTTGTTGATTTCCCGCATTTTTTGTTTAGCGGATGAGACCCTATTACGCCGTTATTAAGCAGATAATATTTAATAAAAACATATACCGCGATAATTTCGTACTGGAGCGAAATTGGTATTGTGCTAATGTTTTTGGATGCAGGAAAACAGGTTGGAGGGATCCAACTGGATTCCTCAACAGTTTTTATTTGATTTCAGATATTTTGATATTTGATGGATTATCATATCGATATATGATATCGTTGTTAGTCGTGATTGACTATTTGGTGTGTAGCATCATTGGACCCAGATTTTGGGATTTTAAAATGATTTTAAAGTGATTTTTGAAAATATATAAGATTTTCGGAATTGATCTATTTTAAATAAATAAACGTTATAATTTTTATTGTTATAAAAATTATGGTTTTTGTGAAATATAGTTAAAAGCTGATTTTTGAGAAATATGAATTAATGATTTTATAAAATAGTTTAAACTGGATTTTTGAATTTATTATGAAAAGTTTAAATATAGGATTTATAAAATTTGATTATTTTATAAATCAAAATGGTGAAATTATAAAGGAAATTAAAGACGTTTCAGAATAATAATATAAACTGATTTATATTAAGAGATTTATAAATGGATATTTATAAATTGGAATATAGACATTATAAAACAAGTTTTTATAAATGTTTGAATGATGTGAGAATGAATTTCATAATAGAATGAAATTTATGGAATTATAAACTGTGAAGTTATAAATGAAATTTATAAATAGTAAGATTTATAAATTTGGTGAAATTATTTGAAGAATAGATTTGGTTAAATAAATGAATCTTATAAGTTATAAGATTTATAATTTGGGAAGATAAAAAGAACGATTTTGTAAAATAATCGTTTTATAAGTATTTAACTTATAATATAAACATTTAGTTTATAATTGAGTTATAAACTGAAATATGTTAATAAAGGAATTTATAAAAAGGAAGTTTTTATAAATAAATAGATATGGAATTTATGAACGTTGTTTTATAAATTCGCAAACGACTTATTTTGATAAGTTAATTGTTATAACTTAGAAATAGAGTCATATTCACGTTTTTAGACAGTGAATAATCCTTTGAATTAAAATGAATAAAAGGATGGAATTTGTTAAAGAAGTATATTCACGTTTTTAAATAGTGAATGATATGTTAAAGAAATTGTTTTGAATGAGATGTTTAATTTGAATTAAAACGATCTAACGATGTTTTAAATGTGTTGAGATTCGAAACCATAGATTTCAACATTGATTGTTGAAATAGATGTTTCGAGAAATAGAAGGAAATGGTGGACTATAACACTGTTGTTATAGTAAATGATTTCCGAAAGGAAATGTTTTGTATAGTATTGGGATTTATATATCTATTTTAATTTCGAATCCCTATACTAGTGATTTTGGGTTGTCGTAACGATGTTTTACGCAACATTCGTTTTGACCCAAATAAATATGTTAAGAGAATGTTTTCCTTAATAGAATGAAATATATACTTAATTCGATTTAAGTATATTGAATATTTTCTAAGTGTTGAAAATAAAAGATTGTGAATTACTTATTTATAAATAAGTATGGAAATGTTTTCCAATATGAAGTGAATTTATAGAATTTATCTTTTGAAGATAAATTGAAATGAATAATTGAAATCGTATATGCATGGATATTTTGAGATATAAATTCATTATGGAATTTATATGTGAAAGGGAATTTGTTAAAAATAAATATTGATTTATTTTTGAAGTTGAAATTATATATCTTGTAAAGATATTTTGGAAAATAAATAATTTGGAAAATTATTTGGAATCTGGTGATGTATGCATATCCATTGATAGTTCAATAGCCGACTATCAGTATTTCCCTTTGAATGGGTATTTGATGTGAATTGTTGAATTTGAATGCACACTTATTTTTGAATAAGCGCTCACTATTCGGGTTAACCGGGAAAGGACCATGGGGTCGTATAACCCATTCCGAATATGTGATACGTCGTTGTGAATTGCATTGAAGATCGGTGTTGAAGACCGGTATTTGCGAGAGCGATAGGATGACCTATCGATTGTCTCTGCACTGGGTAGCTCCTGGTATAGAGATTCCATAAGTGATGGGAAATCCGATCAGGATTGTGGATATCCGGATTGCAAGGACTTCTTTGTAAGTGCCTTCGGTTTTGTTCGATCCCGGAACAGACTTGTATGCATTGTATGCCTGACATTACAATTTGAGATATAAAGCCGATTTCTTTCAAATATATTTCTGTTGGTGGCGGAGAATTTATTCTTTGCTTAACACCCTTCTTTGAGACGTACGAGCTCAAAGGTTATATAGTTGAAGTTATCAGCGATATATTCCCAATTTGGTAATGTGACATGCTGAGTGATGCTGAAATGATCATTGTGTTGATTATTGTGATAGGATCATTTATTTGATCGTCTATCTTAGTGATCATTGTGTTGATCATTTGTTGACCCAAAGCATGGCTTTTGTATAAAGTATGTTTTTGTGGACGTGAATTCGTCGAGCCTCACATCCCGGAAATGGTCAAAACAGGAAAGATGCGGCAAGGTTATGAGGGGTAGCGCCCTTTAGGATATGTGCATTTCCTTCTGGAAAAGGGTGGTATCATGGTATGGAGCCCAGATACTTACTCATGTTGAAAACACTTTATGATTGTGTGAATTGATTACGAGCGCTCGGTGATAAAGGTCCCAAAGGACCGGGGGATGGCATATTCGGTCAGTTGTTACTCAGTTAGGAGTAACCCGGCCTTGTGTTGGTAGAGATCCGGTTTGGTTCTCGGGGATGTCCATCCAGAGGCATTCTCATGTGGCAATGGGAAGTTCCTTGGCCTGACCATTTGTTGGAAATCCAATTCCCAATACGAAACTTGTACGGTATTAGTTGTAGAACCTGCTATTCACTTATGGTGGTCACCACTGTTTGGATAGTAGCTATAGTAGGCATACGATAATGGTCGTATGTTGGCTAAGATTTATATTCTACTTTCGAAATGAATTTGTTATACACTATGCACTATAATAATATCAAATGTTATTTTAAATGCGTATCAAGCATCTTTGACTATCATAAGGAGAAATCTCCTCCGATTCTGCGTTTGCATGTGTGTGTGTGCGGGAGGCCTTATGGTAGTCTCATTTTTAAAAGCATTGCGAATTGAATTTAAAAATATTCCTCTATTTTGATTTTAAAGATAAATAAACTGTTTTGAGTTCTCACACCAGTCACATGACTGACTTGGAGTTTATTGTTTTCCTTCCTAAACTCTGGGTGCCCACCAATTTCCACACGGGCAGTTAAGAGTTAGGTTTATCAGGATATTCTGGATATTCTGGAGTTGCTGGAGGCAAGCTGGATGGCATGGCGTATTACTAGTTTATATAGTATTTCTTTTTCCGCTGCATTGTTTGTTGTTGTATGTTGTTGTACACTCTGATGTGATGATATGATGTAATGAGATGTGATGTAATGTAATAACTGATATAGTTCTTTGTTTAAAGATTATTCATTCATTATTATATGTTGTTCCGCTGCGAATTGTGAGATTCTGTTGTTGTTCTGTTGTTCCTTTCTATTCCGTCCTATTTTCTTCTGTTTTTCTTTTTCCTCTATATTCTATTTTCTTCTATTTTAAAATTTTCTGTTCTCTTTTCTATTTTCTTTTTTCTCCTTTTTCTCTAATCTCTCTTCTTTCTTTTCTTAAATTCTTTTTAAAACCCATAACATTCCGTGTTTTCGGCCTTCGATTCCTCGGCAGTCGATAAAGTGAGTATCGATGCTGAATTTTCGAAAGTAGAAAATTTTCGGGGCGTTACATTTGGTATCAGAGCTGATGGTTAAGCGACAACCATGGTTCTGTAGGGTATTACTCATTAGAGATAGAGTCAGCAGTACTCTAGAATGAGTTTGAGTGTAATAATAGCTATGAGAGCGTACTTATTAGTGAATATGAAATTGTTTTATATTGTGATGATTGGTTTATTGAGTGGCATATGAACTTTCGTCAGCGTGGTCCGCAAGACTATGCCGAAGGGGTTTCTAAACACTTGAATAGAACAATTCGGCACAATATTGATTTTAATTTGAGTAAATAAAATAATTTTTACCTTGAGTATATTTTATATATAAAGAAATAATTTTCAAAAATTATTAAAGTGTATATAAGTAGATTGTTTAGTTGTTTGAATAGTCTAAATAAAAGAATAATTGTATAAGTAAAAGAATTATAAGAATTGAATTATAATTAATGTGAATTACAATTGTGAATAAACTTATATATATAAGAAGTGAAAATAATGTTAAATGGAATATGACTTAAGAGTTATATAAATGAAATTCAACTTTAGAAATTGAATTGAATGAATGACTTAAATGTTAATCAATTAAATGTAAATTTAAGTTGATATAAAATAATGAATATAAGTGTTAATTCATTAAAATCTAATGTTATTGGAAGTTGAATAAATTGAATAAGCAAAGGAATTTGATTGAAATTAATATACATTGGTTGTTATTGATGTTAGTTGATTGTATGTAATTCATTAAGTGTTAATGAAAGTGAATTAATGAAATTTGAAGTTATAAGATTAAATTCAAATTGGAAAGTAAATAAATTTGAATAGAATTGAGTGTGAATTTGATTTAAATTAGTAAATGTTAACTAATTGAATTGAGAATGAATGTTTACAAAATCCAATGTTAATGAATCAAATGTGATTTGAATTGAAAACCTATTTCATTGTATATTAATGTGAATATGATTATGAATTTGTTGAATGGCTAGTTGGTTGATGTTTGAATATGTTGCATTTGCTATGTGACATATATAGTTGTTATGGAGATATATGTTGTATATTGAGGTTATTTTCATATATGCATGTTCTCTTGTTGTTTGTTGAGTGATTAGTAGGTGCGGATCGCGTTTGCTTCGCATTTGGAGTTCGCTTTAGCGCTATATTAGCCGTATATGCTCGCTAATAAAAATATAAGGTACATATCTCGGATTACATACCGTACTTTTATACTTTTTCCCTTCGGGATGCCTCATTACTTGATGAGATGTATATTTGTGATATATATACTGTCATTTTTTTTCGGATCGAGCCGCGCAAAGGAGACTATGGCGAATTTTTCCGAAAATTTAAGGCGTTAGAAAATTTTTGAGAAAATTGGGAAATTTTTTGAAAACTTCAACTTTGATTTTGAAGTTGAAAGTTAAACAATAAGTAGTTGTTTTTGAAAAGATAACTAAGTATGATTTGAAAACTTAGCAAAGATTTATAAGAAGTTTAACTATGAATTTTGGAAAATTAATAAATTCTGTAACTTTTCTTACTTGTTAATTTCGAGGACGAAATTCTTTTAAGTGGGGAAGATTGTAACGACCCAGAATTTTTAGAAATTAAAATATGAATATTTAATTAATTTTAAATATTTATAAGTGAATTTTTAAGTCAAATAAATTTTTATTTGAATTTTTGGATTTAATTGAATTATTAAATCGATAATTTAATATGTTAAATTATGGAAATAATTGAAAATTGAGTTAAATATGATTGAAAATGATTTGTAAAATTTTATTTTATCATATTGGAGTTATAGAAATATTTTAGAACTTTTAAAATCGAATTAAAAGTTAATTTGTGAAAATTGAATATTTAATATTTAATAATCGACTGTAAAATAGCTAATTTTTGAACAGTCTCAGAATTGAACGAAACCAGTTCCATTGGATCCGTAATAGTTAGTTATTACCGGATTTCAATTTTTGTGTCAATCGGAGCTATCGTTTGATCGTGGCAGCTCGAAACGCATCGAATTATTTTTAATTTAAATTTGGCGAGTCAAAATAGCCATTTTTCAAAAAGTCTCGGATTTCGACGAAACCAGTTTCATCGGATCCGTAATGTAGATATTATTGTAATATTTCAAATTTCAAGTCAATTGGATTTACCGTTTGTCCGGTACGAATTAAAACGCCTAGAAATCGGTTTAAATCGGTTTAATTTAAATTGAGCGTTTTCAGCCATAACTCGCACATACTTCCGAATTAGCTTCCGAAACCTGTTCCATTGTGTCCGGAACGCGGGGTAAACCTTAGAAACGCTGGTTACGGCGTCTAAATCGGAGTTCGGAATTTCCGGGTGAATAGTGTCGTTCGATTCTCTATAAATACACCTCTCTCTTCATAATTTTATAAAAAAAAAAAAAAACCCTAGTTCATATACTGCAGCCGCCACCTATAGATGGATGGCCAGAAAATGTCCTCTTTCTCCTCAAATTATCTTCTAATCCATGCATTGTTTCAAGAAAATTTCAACTAGAATGTTGTAGAGGGGAGTGAGAGCTACAAGTTGAACGGCTATGATCTAAAATGGAGCATCGTAGTGGGAGATAGGGGGGTTTAAAGGGGCCGACCTGCGCACGCATTCCCAGGTGGAGGGCATGGCCGAGCTTGACATGGTGGGGGCCGAACATAGCTCTTGTCGAGAGCTTCGCGATGGTGGTTGTGTGATCGAGTTTCGTTGTGTATGGATGTTGAAAAATCAAACCCTAGTTCTAATGTTTGGGTTCGGCCTTGGATTTGTGTCCTGGAGATGCAAACGTGATTTGGGAAGATGATAAAGCACGGCCCAGATTTGCTCAAGTTGGATCCAAGGGCTGGTGTGAGTTTGGGTTTAAAATATAAAAGTTATTGTTGAAATTTAGTTATAAAATCGTGTACGAACTTCATAAATTCGTAACTTTTTCATACGAGGTCGAAAAAATGCAAACTCAGTTGCGTTGGAATCGTATGGACGAGCACTACGCGATGGAGTTGGTTTGGAGTCGTTTGGAGTTAGTAAGAATTTCGGGTAAAATTAAACGCGCGTTTAATTTTATTCGAAATAAAAGCTAAAACGGAAAATAAAACCAAGGTGAGAACTTCTCACTCAATCGAATAGATTTCGATTTTATTTTAAATAGTTAGATTTAAAATATTTGAATGCATGTTTGAATGATGACTGTAAATTATTGATTGTTAAAATAGACATTATGCGCCGTTAGTAAGCGGATGTTATTTATTAAAAACATATACCGCGAATATTTCATAAACAGTGAAATTGGTATTATATATAATATCAATATATATATATTGGCATATGTATATATTGCAGTTGTTGATTTCCCGCATTTTTTGTTTAGCGGATGAGACCCTATTACGCCGTTATTAAGCGGATAATATTTAATAAAAACATATACCGCGATAATTTCGTACTGGAGCGAAATTGGTATTGTGCTAATGTTTTTGGATGCAGGAAAACAGGTTGGAGGGATCCAACTGGATTCCTCAACAGTTTTTATTTGATTTCAGATATTTTGATATTTGATGGATTATCATATCGATATATGATATCGTTGTTAGTCGTGATTGACTATTTGGTGTGTAGCATCATTGGACCCAGATTTTGGGATTTTAAAATGATTTTAAAGTGATTTTTGAAAATATATAAGATTTTCGGAATTGATCTATTTTAAATAAATAAACGTTATAATTTTTATTGTTATAAAAATTATGGTTTTTGTGAAATATAGTTAAAAGCTGATTTTTGAGAAATATGAATTAATGATTTTATAAAATAGTTTAAACTGGATTTTTGAATTTATTATGAAAAGTTTAAATATAGGATTTATAAAATTTGATTATTTTATAAATCAAAATGGTGAAATTATAAAGGAAATTAAAGACGTTTCAGAATAATAATATAAACTGATTTATATTAAGAGATTTATAAATGGATATTTATAAATTGGAATATAGACATTATAAAACAAGTTTTTATAAATGTTTGAATGATGTGAGAATGAATTTCATAATAGAATGAAATTTATGGAATTATAAACTGTGAAGTTATAAATGAAATTTATAAATAGTAAGATTTATAAATTTGGTGAAATTATTTGAAGAATAGATTTGGTTAAATAAATGAATCTTATAAGTTATAAGATTTATAATTTGGGAAGATAAAAAGAACGATTTTGTAAAATAATCGTTTTATAAGTATTTAACTTATAATATAAACATTTAGTTTATAATTGAGTTATAAACTGAAATATGTTAATAAAGGAATTTATAAAAAGGAAGTTTTTATAAATAAATAGATATGGAATTTATGAACGTTGTTTTATAAATTCGCAAACGACTTATTTTGATAAGTTAATTGTTATAACTTAGAAATAGAGTCATATTCACGTTTTTAGACAGTGAATAATCCTTTGAATTAAAATGAATAAAAGGATGGAATTTGTTAAAGAAGTATATTCACGTTTTTAAATAGTGAATGATATGTTAAAGAAATTGTTTTGAATGAGATGTTTAATTTGAATTAAAACGATCTAACGATGTTTTAAATGTGTTGAGATTCGAAACCATAGATTTCAACATTGATTGTTGAAATAGATGTTTCGAGAAATAGAAGGAAATGGTGGACTATAACACTGTTGTTATAGTAAATGATTTCCGAAAGGAAATGTTTTGTATAGTATTGGGATTTATATATCTATTTTAATTTCGAATCCCTATACTAGTGATTTTGGGTTGTCGTAACGATGTTTTACGCAACATTCGTTTTGACCCAAATAAATATGTTAAGAGAATGTTTTCCTTAATAGAATGAAATATATACTTAATTCGATTTAAGTATATTGAATATTTTCTAAGTGTTGAAAATAAAAGATTGTGAATTACTTATTTATAAATAAGTATGGAAATGTTTTCCAATATGAAGTGAATTTATAGAATTTATCTTTTGAAGATAAATTGAAATGAATAATTGAAATCGTATATGCATGGATATTTTGAGATATAAATTCATTATGGAATTTATATGTGAAAGGGAATTTGTTAAAAATAAATATTGATTTATTTTTGAAGTTGAAATTATATATCTTGTAAAGATATTTTGGAAAATAAATAATTTGGAAAATTATTTGGAATCTGGTGATGTATGCATATCCATTGATAGTTCAATAGCCGACTATCAGTATTTCCCTTTGAATGGGTATTTGATGTGAATTGTTGAATTTGAATGCACACTTATTTTTGAATAAGCGCTCACTATTCGGGTTAACCGGGAAAGGACCATGGGGTCGTATAACCCATTCCGAATATGTGATACGTCGTTGTGAATTGCATTGAAGATCGGTGTTGAAGACCGGTATTTGCGAGAGCGATAGGATGACCTATCGATTGTCTCTGCACTGGGTAGCTCCTGGTATAGAGATTCCATAAGTGATGGGAAATCCGATCAGGATTGTGGATATCCGGATTGCAAGGACTTCTTTGTAAGTGCCTTCGGTTTTGTTCGATCCCGGAACAGACTTGTATGGATTGTATGCCTGACATTACAATTTGAGATATAAAGCCGATTTCTTTCAAATATATTTCTGTTGGTGGCGGAGAATTTATTCTTTGCTTAACACCCTTCTTTGAGACGTACGAGCTCAAAGGTTATATAGTTGAAGTTATCAGCGATATATTCCCAATTTGGTAATGTGACATGCTGAGTGATGCTGAAATGATCATTGTGTTGATTATTGTGATAGGATCATTTATTTGATCGTCTATCTTAGTGATCATTGTGTTGATCATTTGTTGACCCAAAGCATGGCTTTTGTATAAAGTATGTTTTTGTGGACGTGAATTCGTCGAGCCTCACATCCCGGAAATGGTCAAAACAGGAAAGATGCGGCAAGGTTATGAGGGGTAGCGCCCTTTAGGATATGTGCATTTCCTTCTGGAAAAGGGTGGTATCATGGTATGGAGCCCAGATACTTACTCATGTTGAAAACACTTTATGATTGTGTGAATTGATTACGAGCGCTCGGTGATAAAGGTCCCAAAGGACCGGGGGATGGCATATTCGGTCAGTTGTTACTCAGTTAGGAGTAACCCGGCCTTGTGTTGGTAGAGATCCGGTTTGGTTCTCGGGGATGTCCATCCAGAGGCATTCTCATGTGGCAATGGGAAGTTCCTTGGCCTGACCATTTGTTGGAAATCCAATTCCCAATACGAAACTTGTACGGTATTGGTTGTAGAACCTGCTATTCACTTATGGTGGTCACCACTGTTTGGATAGTAGCTATAGTAGGCATACGATAATGGTCGTATGTTGGCTAAGATTTATATTCTACTTTCGAAATGAATTTGTTATACACTATGCACTATAATAATATCAAATGTTATTTTAAATGCGTATCAAGCATCTTTGACTATCATAAGGAGAAATCTCCTCCGATTCTGCGTTTGCATGTGTGTGTGTGCGGGAGGCCTTATGGTAGTCTCATTTTTAAAAGCATTGCGAATTGAATTTAAAAATATTCCTCTATTTTGATTTTAAAGATAAATAAACTGTTTTGAGTTCTCACACCAGCCACATGACTGACTTGGAGTTTATTGTTTTCCTTCCTAAACTCTGGGTGCCCACCAATTTCCACACGGGCAGTTAAGAGTTAGGTTTATCAGGATATTCTGGATATTCTGGAGTTGCTGGAGGCAAGCTGGATGGCATGGCGTATTACTAGTTTATATAGTATTTCTTTTTCCGCTGCATTGTTTGTTGTTGTATGTTGTTGTACACTCTGATGTGATGATATGATGTAATGAGATGTGATGTAATGTAATAACTGATATAGTTCTTTGTTTAAAGATTATTCATTCATTATTATATGTTGTTCCGCTGCGAATTGTGAGATTCTGTTGTTGTTCTGTTGTTCCTTTCTATTCCGTCCTATTTTCTTCTGTTTTTCTTTTTCCTCTATATTCTATTTTCTTCTATTTTAAAATTTTCTGTTCTCTTTTCTATTTTCTTTTTTCTCCTTTTTCTCTAATCTCTCTTCTTTCTTTTCTTAAATTCTTTTTAAAACCCATAACATTCCGTGTTTTCGGCCTTCGATTCCTCGGCAGTCGATAAAGTGAGTATCGATGCTGAATTTTCGAAAGTCGAAAATTTTCGGGGAGTTACAAGTAGGCAAACCTCCCTATGGTCGGTTTGACAAAAATAAAGAAGATAAGTGTTACACTCTTGTTTCTGACATCTGCTCATCCCCTTTCTCTTAAAGAAACTAAACCCGTCCCCTTCAATTTTTAAACCCATCACCAATATATTGCTGTTGCTCGCAAACCACACTTTCATCCCGCCTCTTCGCTCTACCTTTAGCCTGTCGAATCACCACTGAAACCATCTGCCTTCACCACAGCAGCTTGTCCCCATGCAACAGCACGCCTGCTAGTCACCTTGCCAAGCGTGAAAGTGACACCCCAGCACCTTGCCTCCGTAAGATCGCCTCCGCTCTACGTGAAATACAACCAGCAATCGTGCAGCATCCCCTCGAACCATCCCCTCTCGTTGAGGCATAGCAGCCATCCTCCGCCATCGACAACCTCCCGCGTCGCCATTCCTCTTCCAGTCACCCACCAGCGCCCCTCCTTGTTAACCGACCACAACCCCACGTTGACCACAAACCACCTCATCTCCTCCTTTCCGTCCGCCTTGGCCATCCAACCACAGCCGCATCCAAGCTTCTCCGCCTCACCGAACCACCCTCTGCCAAAACATACATCAGCTCCTCACCTCTCCGAGCAGCCTACCCCATAGCTCCACTCGAGCATAGACGAACCGACTCCTCCACCTTTTCGCATCTTCACGGTCGAGCAGCAGTATTCTTTTTGAAAGAAAATAGTAAGGTAAGTTTGTGTGTATGCGTATACACACGTTTTCAAATTTTCTTGCATATCAGTTATATAATCTTGTTTCACAATTAGTTTATATATATAAGTGAGTATATGAGTTATACAATTTTTTTACATTGTCTATTATGTTATAAAAAGGGTATATATGTTATTTTCTCTATACTTTTATGATATAGCAACTGTTGTGTGTAATTTGCTGGTTTATATGTATATTTATATTAGAATATATAATTTGTTCATTTGAGTATATATATGTTTCCATTAGTTTGTAAAGGATCTGTTGAGTTATACATATGTATAGGTTACAATGAAGTAAGTTATATTGATTTTTTTAATCAGTATTGATTTTAAAAAATATAATATGTAGGTAAGTTATATATATATGTTTGTATATTAGTTTATATATACAAGTTTACTTGAGTTTGGTTCCCAAATATATATATAAATATATATATATATATATATATATATATTTTATTTTATAGGTGTTAAAGTTAAAATATTGATTTGAAATTTTATATATATATATATATATATTCTATTTTAAATATATGTTTCAAAAATTGGTTTTAGAGAAAAATTATATATATATATATCATATATTTTGTTCAGTTTATATCAAGCTAGTTGATTTGTTCATCGATTCCAAATTTTTAGCTTTGTTCATTGAATTCGTGTGCATCTTGCTTTGCTTTGGAAATTCGTGCTTGGATTTGTAACCTGTTTCATTATCGAATCTCTCGAGCCTCGAAAGTTGAGCAATCACTCACGATTAACATCCTTATATTTATTAAATTTAATTTCACTTGAAATGACAATTGAGATATGTTGTTAAATCTGAATTGCTAGTTATTTAATTGTTAAATATGATATGTCATTATCTGCAACTGTTCACCCATGATATATTACACCATATCCTGTTGTATATATTTTATTTGTTACTGATGATATATGCCTGTTATTGATATATTATTTTATTATCATATTTGTTCTCACTCTGCAAGTTCCCTATTAGTTTACAAATTCCATATGGGTTGAAATGATACATACCCAAACGATATTCTAGAATAAGTGAAAATCGTAATGGGTTAAAATGATAAACCCAAGCGATTTTCATTGATTTTGAATTTTTGGGATTGCGGGTTGAAATGATATATACCCGTAGATATCTAAATTGCGAGTTGAAATGATAAATATCCATATCACTTGACCATAGCATAGAAAATTATATACGGACATCGTTGGTTTATATTTTGAAAATGATTTCCAAAGTTTTAAAGGAAATATATGGATTTTGTTAAATATATATTTTTAAAATTATAATATAAAGAATTTATTTTAATTTATGTTTAAAGTTTAGATTTTTAAAAATTATATGTTTGGAAATTTTAAATTTATAAGTTAGTTTTGAAAATATTTTTTTTAAGATTTTACTTATAATTTTACTATTTTAAAATATATAAAAATAGATTTAATATAAGGTAAATTTAATAATAAGATTTCAGTTAATAAAATTTAATTTAATTAGTACATAATATGTATAAGTATCTATTTAAAATTATATTTAAAAATATATATGTATATATATATATATATATATATATATATATATATTGTAATAGCTTTAATAAATTAAGGCCGGAAGATAAATTGAAATTGATTTGAAATCGTATTTGTTTAAGAATTATACTTAAATGAAATTGATTTGAAACTTATTGAATTTGAGATTTTAAATAGATGATTTTGTAACTTGATTTTTGATTAAAGATGATTAAATGAAAGAAATCAAATTCAAATAAATTGAAATGGAATATTTAGTTTTATTTAAATTTGTAATTTGAGTTTTTATTTAAATGATTATTGGATTGATTTAAATGAATATTTCGACACTAAATAATAGTAAAGTTAAATGTTGAAATATAATGAGACTTATATTAAAAATGTTTGAATGTTTAAACTTCGAATCTTATTGGAATTAAAGAGATAGTTCAAACGTGGATTTGAAATTGATGAAGATTGAAATGGTTTATTAAGAATTTGAATTGGATTTTAACCTTTTAAATTGAAAGTGTTGAACAAGGATTCATTTAAAGTGAATTTTGAAATTTAAACTGATTTGAATCGATTTGTGAAACTAGAGGAAACTATTTTTATTATGTAAAATATTTTTAATATATATATAAACTCTTTTAATATACAAATTATTTTATGGAAATTGGCCACAAGGCCTCTTTAGCAAGTGCAATTAGTTTTTGGTACACACAACTGAAATCATTACTTTTAAGGACAAAATGCAAAATAATTAGTTTCTAAGGCCTAAAAACCTATGAAGTTATATCCTTGAAAGTAATTGGACTGCTGACTTTGTCCTTAAAAATAATTATTCTGCCGAGTTTGGCCATGAAATTAATTTATGTGGATGGTGTCCAAAAAACTAGTTGGACTGAAAAGTTTGTCCTTCTAGTGAAATGCCCCAATTATTTTAATATATAAACTATTTTAATTTATAACTATTTTAATATATATACTATTTTCAAAAGTGTTATGATTTCGAAAATGTTATAGTTTTGAAAGTGTTACGGTTTTGGAAATGAATATTATTTGAAGTGAATAATGATATCGAATTGATATGGTTTTGAAATGAATATGAAATTTTGATATGAAGCATAAACTATGTGGAATGAAATGACCACGGTGTGAAATAAGCTGTTGGTTGTTAAAGAGAACGGGATCAGATATTGTCATACTCTCTACCAATACCGAAAACCACTTTAACAACTATGTATCCGGTGGAGATTCCAAAACAAAGTAGGATGGTTTAACGACGATTCTATATGGTATTTATGTCGCCTGACTCCCTTGAGTCAGCTTGATGTGGCTAAAATAGGAGCTATACTGGGCCAAGTGAGGTCATTCCTCCGATCGGGTACATTTCTTCGGTATCATTCTATTGCTTTTGGTGATTTTATTGGGTGCGCCTTTGATTTTAGAGTGTGTCACGAGGTGGGCGATAGTAGCTGCTATGCATTACCGCCAGTCCGGGAGTGCAATTGGTATATCTACCCTGACATTGCCTCGAGCGCCTTGTCGCGTGCCCTATCGCGCCTTCTACGAGTTTGTTTTGTACCATACCTATGGAGTGCCCTCTGATAGACTCCAGTTTACGGATGTGATGCCCCACCTCTATACTCACACTAGCCAAGGACACTACAGAGTAATATCGTCGACAAGCACGAAGAATAAGGCTGTTGAGGAGCGACCAGCTGTGTAATTCCTTTGTGCGAGTAACGATATGCAGATAAAATATCGGTTTCCTTTCAAGAGGAAATCCGATATACCAATACAAACTCAAAGCTACTACACAGTGGCTATGTGGTCTTCGAAAACAAATATAAAATAAGCATAACATAAAATCACACAAAATCAACCACAGATATTCATATCACTAAGGCGGAAACATATATGAATACAACACATTAAAGTGTACATCAAAGTAGTGGTCATATAAGATCCACTACGTCACAAAAGAATAGGTACAAGAGCTAGACAAAAGAATATGTATACATCAAGGAGTCTCTATCTCGAACGTACAAAAGCAAAAACTACTAAGCTAAGTGGTTAGCCAAAAGTTAGATGACGGACTGTTCGTCGACGGAAATTCTATCCATTTGGAGGAGGATTTGTTAACTAGAAATAAAATGATGCTAACACTATAAAAATGTGATTCAAAAAAAAACTATTAGACTAAAGAACAATTTAGAGGCAAATCCACTCTCAAATTTTTGTAAATCAACAAACACATAATTTATGATCTCTAACTTTGATATTAAGTGAAATAATCATTGCATTTATCATAAGTATGATTTGTTTATGTTATTAGTTAACATAACTCAAACCATCAAGCTATAATACAACAATTATACCACTTATAATTCTCATGAAAAAGAAGCCAAAGAAAAAACTATTCTAAGCATGATCTATTTATTATTGTAACTAGTAACATAGATCATCAAATTTCATTTTTACTTTCATTTCATAATCAAAAATTAGTTAGCAAATGATGATGTAAATTGTGTTTATGTTGAATAAGAATAGCATATTTGCATAAGCAATATAAGCTATCAAACCCACTTGTATAAACTTACATCAAAATTCACATTCATGAAGCATAAACAAAGAGATCATAAATCATAAAAATGTTGAAATTACATAAAGTTAGAGAGCTTCATCACCCCTAAATTGAAGGGGTTTAGCTACTCATTTGTGGCATTGAAGCAACACATGTAAGTTTCAACATTAAAAAGAAAAATAGAAAATAAGTAAAGAAGGCAAAAGAGATTAGCTACTAACTACTTGCATAAATATAAATCTAAGCTATGAACATAAGGAAAAAGAGAGCATAGAAATAAAAATTAACAATAAAACAAAGAAAAGCATGTAGAAAAGAGAGAAGAAAGAGGCTTGAAAGACATTTTTATTTCATAGAACATTGTGCTTACACTTGATTTCTTAATTTCCTAAGTAAAATGAAAGAGTAGAAGATGATCTTTTCATGTACATAAGGGGGCTATTTATACATGCATAAAACCCTAATTCTATTTTTAGGGAGCTTCCTAAATTGCCCTTTAGGAAGTGTGGCCACCAAGTAACCATTATCCACTAATTAATCCATCATTTGTTTTGCATGAAGCTTTAACATCCACTTAGTTGTCCATTAGCTCCAAATTGTACATTTAGGTAAGTGGGTGGGGTCCTCCATGTTCATGGCTTGAATTATTTCCCTCTTCTTTCCTTTGTATTCATTTGTGCATGCATATATCTTCATATAAGCCTCTTCCATATGCATTCAAATTCCTATAAAAATTATCAAAAAATGTCCAAGTAAAAATTCTTATATTGACACATGCACAAAATGACCGTTTTGCCCCTGAATGAGGATGAAAATATGATAGTTGGAAATAATTGAATTTTGGTTTTAAACATGTTAAAATGCCCAAATATGATGATTATTTAAATAAAAAGAGATAAAATATGGATGTAAATGTATGCACAATTACGTGCATATCAAATACCCCCACACTTATCTTTTTATTCGTCCTCGAATAAAGGAAAACTAAGATAAATCCGTTTTCGTAGGAAGCACGATTGCATTGAGCGTATGCAACAAGCCGTTAAACCTCTGGGTGTCCCCAGTAGGACGAGTGTTGTCTCGTGAGGGTTTTCAGCGGATACTACCCACAAAATACAAATGCAGGATGAAAATATTTACAAAATGCAAGATTTATTTACAAAGAGATGAATGCGAGTTTTTGAAAATATTTACAAATGAAGGATTTATTTTTAAATTGACACGAATAAGTCAAATACAAGTTTTGGTCATTGTCTTGAAAATTTTACTCGTCAAAATTTCCAATGAAAATCAAGTTGTCATAACAGATAGACCATAGTTTGGCTAGTTGTTTCGGTTGATAACACAATGTAATTATGAAATGGATCCTTAGTTGATTATCAAAGTTTATTAAAGTGGTATTTTCATTTCTTTTCAACAACAAGTTAAATCAAACAAGTTAAAATAGTGCTAGGATTTCAATTGCTTGCTCTCTCATTATTTGCAAGAAAAATTACACACCTAGCTCAGGTAAACTGAGGCCAGATATACCACCCATGCACTGCCTTTCGGGCTTATGTGAGGGGAGTACAGAGCATGGCGAGTGCACACACTTTCGTGCATACACCTATCGACCGTAGATGGTTTTTATTAAGTCTGTTTTTTTTTTGGGTATGTGTTCCATACATACATAACTGTGAGGACTTTTAAATGAGTATGAAAGCACATAATCAAAGAATCCAAGTAATTCACCCATGCATAACCGTGAGGACTTTTAAATGAGAGCGAATACTTTAGATGTTATTATTTTGTATATTTTTTTTTGTATATTTTTTTTATGAGAGAAAAAGAGAGTTTTGCAAAACCATCTTAGCACCATTTAACTTAGAAGACAAAAATGTTATATCCTTACTTTAAATTTTCCACTTTTTAAACAAAGATTTTCAACTAGAACATACTTCATAATTAACATAGATGAACCTTCCTATATACTAGTAAAACCATTGTTATTTGTAATCAAACTTTATTTTTATTTTTTGTTAAGACAAATAAATTTTCAAAAATTTCAATTTATTGACCAAAACTTATACTTATCCCATAGTGTTTCTTCAAAAATAAATCAAAATGGTAAAAAGAAAATGTTTTTTTTGAGATTTAGAAGTTTTGAGATTTTTTTTTTGAAGAAAATGAAAATTCAAAAATGCCATGAAAAACTAAAAAAATGAAAATGAGACTTCCCCCACACTTAATTTTGACTGTGTCCCCACAGTCGATGCATGAAATAATGAGTGTAACGGGGAAAAATATGTACATATTTACAAAAGAGGGTTAACATTCTTACTAGACGTGGCTTGGCTCATGAAGGATCATGAGCTCCTCCTCTTGGTTACCGGGCAATTCCAAGAAGGGTTTTAAAGATGACCATTGACTTTGAAAATCGATCCATCCTTTGGGTTTTCTATTTCTATGGCACCATGTGGAAAAACAGTTCGTACCACAAATGGTCCGGTCCACCTTGATTTAAGTTTCCCAGGGAATAAATGAAGTCTCGAGTCATATAAAAGAACTTTCTGGTTAGGCGAAAACGTTTTCCTTAGGATTGACTTATCATGAAAAACTTTGGTTCTTTCTTTGTAAATTTTCTCGTTTTCATATGCGTCGTTCCTAAGTTCTTCGAGTTCGTTGAGTTGTAGTTTTCGATTTTCGCCAACTTTTTCAAGATCAAAGTTTAAGTTTTTTATTGCCCACAACGCTTTGTGTTCAATTTCAACGGGTAAATGGCAAGCTTTACCGTAAACTAAACGAAATGGGAACATCCCAAGGTTAGTTTTAAAAGCTGTACGGTAAGCCCAAACCGCGTCGGTCAATTTCTGAGACCAATCTTTTCGATTTTTATTGACAGTTTTCTCCAAGATTTGTTTTATTTGTCGATTTGAAACTTCAACTTGGCCACAAGTCTGAGGATGATACGGAGTGGATAACTTGTGGGTTATCGAGTATTTTTTCATTAAAGTTTCAAAAGAATGGTTGCAAAAATGGGTTCTGTTATCACTGATTATTGTGCGAGGTGTGCCGAACCTCGAAAAGATATTTTCTTTGAGAAATTTCACAACAATTCTGTGGTCATTGGTTTTGCAAGGAACGGTTTCGATCCATTTTGAAACGTAATCGACAGCGAGAAGGATATACAAGTTTCCAAAAGAATTGGGAAAAGGTCCCATAAAGTCAATACCCCATACATCAAAGATTTCGATCGCAAGAATGAAGTTTAAAGGCATCATATCTCGTCGAGAAATTCGTCCAAGTATTTGACATCGATCACAAGTTTTACAAAATTCAAACGAGTCTTTGAAAAGAGAAGGCCAATAGAAACCACACTGAAGCACATTTTCCGCAGTTTTTCGAGCACCGGAATGTCCACCGCACGCTTGATCGTGGCAAAACGAAAGAACACTCCTTATTTCATTATCCGGAATGCAACGTCGGATGATTTGGTCAGGACAATATTTGAACAAGTATGGATCGTCCTAATAGAAGTATTTCACCTGGGACATAAATTTGCATTTGTACTGTTTGGACCAAGATGAGGGAGTTTGTTTAGTGACTAAGTAGTTCACTATATCAGCGTACCATGGATCGATCGAAATTGAAAGAAGTTGTTCATCGGGGAAGTTTTCATTGATTGGCAAAGGAGATGGTGCGTTCGAAAGACGAGATAAGTGATCGGCTATGACATTATCGGATCCTTTTTTGTCTTTGATTGTAAGGTCAAATTCTTGAAGTAAAAGGATCCAACGAATCAAACGGGATTTAGCATATCCTTTTTAGCGAAGAGATATCGAAGCGCAGAATGGTCAGTGTAAACCGTAATGTGTAAACCTATCAAATAAGGTCGAAACTTTTCAAGCGCAAAAACGACAGCTAGAAGCTCTTTTTCGGTTGTTGTGTAGTTGAGTTGAGCGTCGTTCAAGGTCATACTCGCGTAGTAAATGACATAAAGGATCTTGTTGATGCGTTGTCCCAAGACAGCACCAACGGCAAAGTTCGAAGCATCACACATTATTTCGAAAGGAAGATCCCAATTGGGTGCGCAAATGATTGGGGCAGAAATGAGTTCGCTTTTAAGAAGTTCAAAAGAAGAGATACAATCAGTGTTAAAGTCGAAAGGAACGTCTTTTCCAAGAAGGGTCGTCAAAGGACGGGCGATTTTGCTAAAGTCTTTCACAAAACGACGGTAAAAGTCAGCGTGTCCTAGAAATGATCGAACGTCCTTAACAGATTTGGGAATGGGTAGATTTGCAATGACATCGGTTTTTGCTTTGTCTACCTCAATGCCTTTATTTGAGATGATATGTCCAAGGACTATGCCTTGTTTGACCATAAAGTGGCATTTTTCCCAATTCAAAGTCAAATGTTTTTCTTTACATCGATTCAGAACCAACTCGAGGTGATGTAGACATTGGGAAAAAGAATCACTAAAGATAGAGAAATCGTCCATAAAAACTTCTAGAAAGCGTTCAATCATATCGGAAAAGATGCCAACCATGCATCGTTGGAAAGTCGCAGGGGCGTTACATAGTCCGAATGGCATACGTCGATAAGCAAAAGTACCGAATGGACTTGTGAAAGTCGTTTTCTCTTGATCTTCGGGAGCGATTGAAATTTGGTTATAGCCAGAATAACCATCAAGGAAGCAGTAAAATTCATGGCCGGCTAAACGTTCGAGCATTTGGTCAATGAAAGGAAGAGGAAAGTGATCTTTACGTGTTGCGGCATTTAGTTTTCGATAGTCAATGCAAACACGCCAACCCGTTTGAGTACGAGTTGGAATAAGCTCGTTTGAATCATTCTTGACAACGGTTAGCCCGGACTTTTTCGGTACAACGTGAATTGGGCTAACCCATGAGCTATCGGAGATTGGGTAAATAATTCCATTATCGAGAAGTTTAAGAATTTCATCACGCACCGCATCTTTCATTTTTGGATTAAGCCTTCGTTGAGCATCACGAACAGGCTTGGCATCATTGATTAAATGGATGCGATGTTGAACCAGAGCGGGACTAATTCCTTTTATATCGAAAATCAACCATCCCATTGCTTCCTTATTTTTCGAAAGCATAGAGAGAAGAGAAACTTCTTGGTCAAGAGAAAGATTGTTAGAAATGATGACAGGACAAGTTTCATTTTCACCTAAGTATGCGTACTTAAGGTGGTCGGGAAGCGGTTTGAGGTCCAACTTTGGAATTTTTTCGATCGAAGAATTGGGTTGAGATTCGGACTCAACTGGAAGCGATTCAAAAGGAAGAGTGTATTCAATATCGTTTGGAATTTTGTGAAACAATTTTTCATACTCGGCCTCACGTTCATCGTTAAGATCAAGTGTTTCGTTTTCAACATTTTCGTGAATGGCACTAACTTCCAACGTTTGGTCACAAGGTTCATTCGATTGGCTTTCAAGATTGAAAATATTAAGATCCAAAGTCATGTTTCCAAAAGAGATTTTCATTGATCCGTTACGACAATTGATTAAGGCATTTGAGGTGGCTAAGAATGGTCGGCCTAAAATCAACGGAATTTGAATCGAGGGATTCGTCACGGGTTGTGTTTCGAGAACGATAAAGTAAACGGGGAATATAAATTGCCCTACTCTAATGAGCACGTCTTCGATTTCTCCCACGGGCTTCTTAATGGAACGATCGGCAAATTGAAGCGTAACTTTCGTGGGTTTGAGCTCACCTAAGCCTAATTGTTCGTACACGGAGTATGGAATCAAGTTGACACTCGCGCCTAAGTCTATCAAACATTTGTTAATCGTCTTGTCTCCAATTGTACACGATATCGTAGGGCAGCCATGATCTTTGTATTTAACGGGCATGGATTGGGACAAGACTTCACTCAAACTAGCAGCTAAGAAGACTTTTTTGGGTACTTGAGTGTGTCGCTTTTGGGTACACAAGTCCTTAAGAAATTTCGCGTAAGTGGGGTCTTGATGAACGATGTCAAGAAGCAGGATATTCACTTTTACTTGTTTAAAAATTTCCAACATCTTTTCCATTTGGTCCGAGTGTTTCTTTGGTCGAAGACGATGTGGAAATGGAACACGATACTCGGTAGGCGGGTCTACTCGAGTAGAAGAAGAATTTCGATTGTCGTTCGATTCGACGTTTGGCTCCACATTCTGTTCTGAGTCGTTCGTTGTTTTAGAAGCGTCGAGAAAATTTTTCGGTAAAACATTTGGATTAACGACTTGATTATCGATTTGTTTACCAGAACGGAGAGTTATGATAGCATTCAACTGGGTGACGTTGCTATCTTGAACAACATGGGCTTCATTTGAATTTGCGTTTTGATTTCTGGGATTTGGAAGGGGCTGGCTTGGGAATGTTCCACGTTCACTTACAGACGTGGCTAATTGACTCATTTGCATTTCGAGTTTTGCAATCGATTGGTTTGTGTTTTGCATATATGAAGTCAATAAGTTTTGCAAATTGCTGTTTGATTGAAGGCTTTGAGTAGTTGCCTTAGCCAACGTTTCAAGAGTTTTCTCAAGCGAAGTTAAACGTTTATCGTCTTGTGGAGGATGAGGAAAATTTGGTTGTTGCGGTTGATTATGAGACGGGCTCGTAAAGTTTGGTTGAAAATTATTGGGCTGAAAGGGAGGATTCGAAGCATTATTCGGAAATGCTTGAAAATTGGGACGAATTGTATTCGTGTTGGGATTGTTTTGGCTCCACGCAAAATTCGGATGATTTCTCCAACCAGGGTTGTACGTTGGAGAAAATGGGTCTTTTTTGGTTTTATTGAAAGCATTGATTTGCTCGAAGGAATTAGGACACTGATCGGCTATATGATTAGGATCGTTGCATTTATAACACATTGGTTGGGAGGCTTGGTTCGTTTGGTTCGATGAGAAAACGTTATCAAATTTTTTAATCATTGCGTCGATCTTAGCTTCCAAAGCAACTGAAGATCCAATCGAGTGTGCACTCGATCGTGAGTAGATTGATTTTTCGTTCGAGCGTTCCCATTGGGATGACTTTTCAGCGAGGTTTTCAAGAAATTGCCTTGGCACATTGATTCGAGCATGGTTCGTGAGCTGTTTTCGAGTCCATCGTATAAGATTTGGCAAATCGTCCATTTTTCAAAGTTATGGTGTGGACATTTTATCAAAAGCTCTTTGAATCTTTCAAAATATTTTCCAAATGATTCACCCTTGAATTGATGAAAATTTATAATTTCGTTTCGAATTCTACTTGTTTTTTCCAAGGGGTAGAATTTTTTTAAGAAAGCTTTTACAAATTCTTCCCACGTTTTAATTGAGTTCGAAGGTAAGCTGCACAACCATTTTTCAACGTAATCCGTAAGAGCAAATGGGATTAATCGAAGTTTGATTCCGTCATCAGAAAGTTGTTGGAGTTTAATGGTTGCACAAACTTGTTCGAATTTAGTCAAAAAGATGTATGGATCATCGTGCTTGAAATTGCCAAATTTTGAAAGCGTGGCAATATGGTTCGAATGAATTTCGAAATGGTTACCCGTAGGGGCGGGTAACGTGATGCAAGATGGAATAGAAACTCTATTGGGAAAGATTCTATCCGTAAGAGTTCTAGGGGCGTTTTCGTTCGCCATTTCAGGAGGATCGTCTGTTCGAGTTAAACGGTTTGTAGAAGGGTCGCGAGTCCAACGATTCGTTGTTGTGTCACGAGTCCAAGTACTCATGCACAAGTGAAAGTCGAGAAGAGAAAGGAGTTAGAATCGAGTTTAGAGAGTGAAAGAAGATTTGAAAATTTGTTTTTGTTTTGCTTCTTTTTTTTCTGAATTTTTTCTTTTTTTTACAAGGGAGAAAACTATTTAACAAGCGAGATTTATTTTCAAAAGAAAATTTTGATTTTTGTTTTGTTTTTGGTTTTTCAAGTTTTTTTTTATGTTTTTGGTTTTGTAATTTTTTTTTGAATTTTTAAATATTTACCAAAAGGATTTTTATAAAAAAAAAATGGAAATTGATTTTTGTTTTTTGAATTTTCAATTTTTTTCTTTTTGAAAAGATTTTATATTTTTTTTTTGGATTTTTATTTTTGATTGAAAATTTTCAAAGGAAAAGGTAAAAAAAAAAAGAGATTTTTTTTTTTGAAAAATCAAGTTAAATTTACAATTTTTTTTGGATTTTTTAATTTTTTTTTATATATGCATGAACTAATGCAACTAAATGAATGCAAAGGACTTAATTATAGTTTTCTGTCCTTAGTAGCTCCTAACCCAAAATTGTATAATCACACTTTGTCTTAAATCAACAAAAATATTTCTCAGCCAGGTAACGGACAGGGGTTATCGGTGCACCATGAATCACCGTAGCAATGCAGCCGAGGGTTTAAGTACCTTCAGAGGAACAACCAGTATAATATTTACGTATCACCGTAATTTTTATGATTGGTTATTACTATGCGTAGCCTAGACACCAAGAAATAAAATCGTTCAAATAAGACAATTGTGAAGATACAATTAAGCCCTAAGTGAGCTCGTGACACCCTTAGTTCCAACGTCTAACCTTTATTATTAGTCAAATTCTACGATGAAATGCTTTTGTGGGCTAAGGAAAGGGTGATGAAATCCCCCACCTTATGTGAATTGGGGTATTGCCCTTAGAAAAGAAAATAAGATGAGATGAATGCAAAACAAGAAATTAAACGTGTATTAACAATGCAACTAAAATGAAGTTTTTTTTTTGGATTTTGAATTTTTTTTATATGTAAATGCAAATGCAAATGCAAGCAACCAACAATGCACTAGAGATGAAAGCATAATACCAGAGCGTGCAGATTATTAGCAAAAAATTTTTTAGCGGCAATTTTTTTTAGTAAAGCAAAGTAGTTTATTTGTTGGCAAGCACTTTTCCCTTTTGAATTTCTGCTTTGGCAACCTGAAATGAAGAACAAGATATATTTACAATTTTTTTTTTGAAAGGAAACTTAAAAGTAGGGTTTTACTTAAATAAAAAAAAGGTTGGCTTTTTTTTAACAAAGAGAAACTAAAATGAAACGACTTGAAAACAAAATAAAACAGGACAAAACAAAACAAATTCCCCTTCTTTGTTTTTTTAACAAAGAATTACTCAGCCTAAGCAATATTACTCAACCTAAAAAGAAAGCAAACCCAGCCTAATTAAAACCCCTTCACAATTTAAAATCAAGCCTGACCAAATTCACAATGCAATTCACGAATTCTTCTAACAGAAAATTTCTCAAAACCGAAATCAAAATCAAATTCGATTTATCGAGTGTTCAATTCTCAAAACTAAATCGCGATGCTTGCTTACGAGATTGTTTCGCGAATTGGGTTTCGAATGGAATGGAATTTGGGGATAGGTTGCGGTGAGGTTTGGGTGGCGATGGTGGTACTGGTTGATCGTCGCTCGCGATTGGGGATTAAGGAAGATGCGGCTTTGAGTCTTTGATTTGGCTTCGAGGAACTCGTGACTCAGTGGTTTATTCTTTTTTTTTTCTTTTGAATTTTTGAAGTCGAGATGGTTTGTTTGTGGCAATTAAAGGTTGAAGAACTGCAGCTAGGTTTTGGAGGTAGTAACAACAGCAAGTGACAGTAAGTATGTAGTTGAATATGCAAGTGGTGCAGGTGGTTCAAAGGTAGTATCGGTTGTACGGGTGTGATGAAGAGCAGTGAAACAGAGTTGAAGGGTGATGGACTGTTATGGTGATGAACCTTGAGTGGTGAAGTGGAAGTAGCTGTGGGGTTTGAGTAGTAGTTGAAGGAAGTATCTACGGTTGATGGAGGACTTGTGGTGTTGAGTGTAGATGGTTTGTGAGTGGTCTCAGGTGAAGGTTGAGTGGAAGTTGTATGTGGTTGTGGAGTCGTGGTTGAGTGGGCAAGCAGATGGTTGTGGATCAAGGCAACTGCTGCTGCACAGTTATGGTGATTCAGGATGGTGTATGTTTTGAAGTTTAGTTTGTAAGTCAGTGGAAGGCGTGATGGTTGGTGAATTAGGTTTGGTGGGTACGTGTGCAGTAGTTTGAAGGGAATGATGTGCACAGGTGGCTATTTCTGATGAATGGGAGTTGAAGAGTGAGATGAATGGCAGTGAGGAACAGTGGTGGATAGGGGTTAGGTTTTGTATGCAGTCAGGGCGTGGTTGAGTTACTGTTTGTGTTGCAATGTAGATATGTGATGAAACTACAGTTATGCAATGATGATGAAGCAAGGAGGTGAAGGGTAATGGAATGTGGTCTGATTGCGATGACAGATTGTAGAAGTGGGAGGAGTTTGATGGTATTTGATCAATGGAAATATACGTTTGTATGGAGTATGACAGGATGACAGGCAAAGGCAGTTGGAAGTATGGGTGGTGATAGATGATCAGAGATAGGGCAGAGGCAAGTGGTATGGAGATTTGTAGGAGGTGATTGCAGTTGTTTTGTTAGGGCAGTGGAAGATGGCAGTTTGGAGGCAGAGGGATGTGAACTGTGAATGGCTGGAGGAAGAAGGCAAGTCAATGGGTGGATGAGTAAAGTTGATGGATGATGTAAACTTGATGGTTTGAGTGATGTAGGAAGTTGAAAGAAACTGATGGCAGGAATGTGGGGTTGTATGAGCAGGGTTTGTGATTTGTAACAGAGACAGAGAGGGTGGGAAATGCACAGAATAGTGGACAGAACAGTGGAGTAAGAAGAGTCAGAGAGCAGTTTTGAAGATGCCCAGTTGTAAATAGAAAATGAAAAATATGCACAATGCAAACAGAGAGGGGTAGCAAACAGAAAATGCAAACAGTGAAGAAAAATGCAATGTGATAGTGTTGTGTTCTTTTTTCTTTTTTTGAAATTGTGAATGCAATGTAGATTGTAAAAATGAAATGCAAATTGAAAGGATAATAAAATGTTTTTGTTTTTGTTTTGAAATTGTGAGTGTTTTTTTATATATGCAAATGGAAATAGACTAACAACTAAAACAAAAATCACACAAACACACAAAAATCAAACAACAAATAATTCGAAGAATAGAAAATTAAAATCAAGGCAATTCCCCGGCAACGGCGCCAAAAACTTGTTCGTCGACGGAAATTCTATCGGTTTAGAAAACCGTCGAACGAATTTAGAGATAAAAATAACCGCAAGCGCATGGTGTACGAATGTAGCACGCGGCGAATACGGGTCGATCCGCAGGGAATTGATGATTTTAAAAATCTATTCAATCAAATTAAACCAAATGGAGGAGGATTTGTTAACTAGAAATAAAATGAGGCTAACACTATAAAAATGTGATTCAAAAAAAAAACTATTAGACTAAAGAACAATTTAGAGGCAAATCCACTCTCAAATTTTTGTAAATCAACAAACACATAATTTATGATCTCTAACTTTGATATAAAGTGAATTAATCATTACATTTATCATAAGTATGATTTGTTTATGTTATTAGTTAACATAACTCAAACCATCAAGCTATAATACAACAATTATACCACTTATAATTCTCATGAAAAAGAAGCCAAAGCAAAAACTATTCTAACCATGATCTATTTACTATTGTAACTAGTAACATAGATCATCAAATTTCATTTTTACTTTCATTTCATAATCAAAAATTAGTTAGCAAATGATGATGTAAATTGTGTTTATGTTGAATAAGAATAGCTTATTTGCATAATCAATATAAGCTATCAAACCCACTTGTATAAACTTACATCAAAATTCACATTCATGAAGCATAAACAAAGAGATCATAAATCATAAAAATGTTGAAATTACATAAAGTTAGAGAGCTTCATCACCCCTAAATTGAAGGGGTTTAGCTACTCATTTGTGACATTGAAGTAACACATGTAAGTTTCAACGTTAAAAAGAAAAGAAAAATAGAAAATAAGTAAAGAAGGCAAAAGAGATTAGCTACTAACTACTTGCATAAATATAAATCTAAACTATGAACATAAGGAGAAAGAGAGCATAGAAATAAAAATTAACAATAAAACAAAGAAAAGCATGTAGAAAAGAGAGAAGAAAGAGGCTTGGAAGCCATTTTTATTTCATAGAACATTGTGCTTACACTTGATTTCTTAATTTCCTAAGTAAAATGAACGAGTAGAAGATGATCTTTTCATGTACACAAGGGGACTATTTATACATGCATAAAACCCTAATTCTATTTTTAGGGAGCTTCCTAAATTGCCCTTTAGGAAGTGTGGCCACCAAGTAACCATTATCCACTAATTAATCCATCATTTGTTTTGCATGAAGCTTTAACATCCACTTAGTTGTCCATTAGCTCCAAATTGTACATTTAGGTAAGTGGGTGGGGTCCTCCATGTTCATGGCTTGAATTATTTCTCTCTTCTTTCCTTTGTATTCATTTGTGCATGCATATGTCTTCATATAAGCCTCTTCCATATGCATTCAAATTCCTATAAAAATTATCAAAAAAAGTCCAAGTAAAAATTCTTATATTGACACATGCACAAAATGACCGTTTTGCCCCTAAATGAAGATGAAAATATGATGGTTGGAAATAATTGAATTTTGGTTTTAAACATGTTAAAATGCCCAAATATGATGATTATTTAAATAAAAAGAGATAAAATATGGATGTAAATGTATGCACAATTACGTGCATATCACGGACCTTGATAAGAAGTCAAGCAGAAGCTCCTAAAATACCTCAGTCTGACCCGAGTGTTATTTAAGAAGAAAATATTAAATGGATCAGTCTAGCTATAAACATCATATAAAACGGGATAGGATAAGAGATATGACAAAAATGTATGATAATAATTATGCCATATTGTGACAAGTATACATTAAATAACAACAAAAATCATACAATATCTCAAATTTTCTCAAACACCAGAAAGAATGTCATATTCTTTATTTTATTCACCAAACCACAAATATTAACAAAACATATCAATGTCAATCGTTAAAATTGGTGAAATACAAATTTCAGAAATCATCAATTAGAAATCCAGAAATCACAAAGGGGAGGCCTATCAAAACCGGGAAAATGAAAACTCACTAACACGTGTATCACAAATGGAATGCTACGCTAACCATAGAGCCCGTGCAATGACGTAGTACAATTGTACGCCCGAGGAACATGAAACTCAAATAATTCAAAACAACAACATAGTGCAATGGTACGCCCGATGAACCTGATAAGCCGAAACAACAACGTAGTACATCGATACACCATATGAACCTGATAAGCCAGAACAACGATGTAGTACATCGGTACGCCCGATGAACCTAATAAACCGGAACAACGGCGTAGTACACCGGTACTCTCGATGAACCGGACTCCATAAACGAACATGGGTCGCTAGCCCATAAATATGAGCAAAATTCCAAAGAACCCATAGATCACTAGCCTATAAAAGAAATGAGATGAAGCTCAACAGAACGAGGTACAGTCCCCCATGTGGATAAAGAGGCATTGCATATCGCTGGTCTAAACCATAAAACGGTCATCATTGATCGATAAAAGTGTGAATCACACTAAGCTAGTAAATAAACGAGTTTAGCTTCATGTCCCATAACCACTGGCTTAACTTAAATATTTACAAACAAATTGTAGATTTCCACTCGAAAATTATCACAAGAGTTCAATCGAACAAGTCTAAGAATTAACCGACAAAGAAAAGCAAGCGTTTCATACCACTTGTTTGGCTAATCGGTTAGTTAGATTTCTCATACGAATGAGGTAAAAGTTTGTATATACTAATAGATTGAAAAACGATATTGAAAACGAGCTTTGTATTAAAAATAACGTTGAAATCATTTTTGTGAAAGAGTTTGAATATTTACTACAAGTATAGAAACCTTTGTATTTCAAAGTGATAAACCACAGAAATGATTGTAAAAACAACCAATCACAAAAAAGTCACGTTCGATGACATGAATCAAAACCATAGAAACCAATATCAAATCCGTCAACTGGATATTCCTAAAAGTCCAGAAAAAAGTCATCAAAGTCGATAATAAATGACGACGACCAATCAGATCAACTAAAAATCGATATAAGTGGAAAGCCACAGAGAAATAGGTAGTTTCCCTCAATTTAACTACGTCAAACATCTGGTGCTTTCCTCAAACGTCTGAGCTGAAGGTCTGAAATTTTCTTCCAGATCCCCCAGATATCTGGGGAGTAAGCTCAAACGTCCGAGCTGAAAGACTGGAATTTTTATTCCATAGCTCCAGACGTCTGAGCTGAAGCTCAGGGCAATATTTTGCCTAGGCCATTGATGGCCGAATTATCTTAGGAGCAATCAAATGAGTGAAGATGGCTAAGGATTTATGCCAAGCACAACCCAACCCTATAAACTCATCAATACACTCCGAACATCATGTCCAAACATCCTTATAAAGATTTTCGTAGATTTTGACTTCAAAATTCCAAAAATTGGAAAATTCGCCAAACCAATTCAATTCAAAAGCAAATGGACATGAAATAGATGTTAGGAATTCATACCTAGCAACTATTAAAGGTATAGACATAGATGTGAGTTCAAGAACTCACTTTTAAACCTAAAAACAACGAATGAGAAGCTCAAAACAAAGGAAAGATCAACCACTCTTCCACTTCATTTCTAGAAGCTCTAATCTATGATCATATACAAATATTTTCTAAGTTAGGTTATAGGAAATTTCTGAAAATTGAAGAGGAATTGAGATGGAGAAGATGAAGAGGATGCTTACCTAAGCTTCTCCTTGATTTCTAGAACTTGAATTTGAATTTCCTAAGAATCCAGGGCTTAGGAATTTTGGTTTCTTTTCTTTTACCCCATTTTTTCTTTTAGGACTAGAGGGTGTTAGGAAATTTAGAAATGAAATGAATGAAGATGAGTGGAGTTAGGGTATTTGATAGAGGAGTTGGGTTATTTGTTAGGGTAATGGGCTGATACCCAAACCTAAAAGCCCAAATGAAAATGCCAAAATTCTAATCAACTCCAAACATATCGATGTTTATACTCAAAAAGGTTGCAAACACCGTTTTGAACTCAATGGAAGTGGTCTTGAGTCCTAATTCGACTGTTTAAAAAAGGTAGCATTTCGGACTTTAATACGACCAACGATGCTATATTCAAATAAAACATTTAAATATGCAATCGTAAAATATGCGGGTTGTTACAGACTCCCCTACTTAAAGAAATTGCGGCCTCGTAATACTTAAGAATAAAGAGTAATAACCACAAAAGCATATCAACACAAAAGAAAATTTTGAAGTGAGAAGTTTACCTTAAGGAGCACGAGAAAGTAAGTCCAGATGTATTCACTCGATGAATTCTCTGGATTTCCAAGAATAATCCTTAGGATTTGAGGACCATGAACTTTCACAAGCGGAACATCTTTATTTCGAAGGCGTTTAACCTCCGTAGCAATGATACAAATAGGATTTTGCTCGTAAGTCAAATTAGTTGAAACTTCAATTTCTTCAACAACATCAGGCTCAAGAATAGAATCGAAATCCCTAAGGCATTTCCGTAGTTGAGAGATGTGGAAAACGTCATGAATAGAAGAAAATTGAGCTGGTAATAAAAGGCGATAAGTCACAGAACCAATGCATTCGGTGATGGGAAATGGACCAATATATCGAGGTGCTAATTTTCCCGACCGACTGAAACGCACAGCACCTTTCATAGGTGAAACACGAACGAACACCAAATCTCCCACAAAAAATTATAATTTCCTTCTTCGGTTATCGACATAGGATTTTGTCTACTCTGAGCTTCTTTCATCCTATGACGAATAAGGTCGATCTTTTTTGTGGAATCACGAATAAAATTTAGACCTAAAACCAACTTCTCACCGACCTCAAGCAACAAGAAGGAGATCGGCATGGCCTTCCATAGAGTGCATCAAAAGGTGCCATACCAATAGTAGATTGGAAGCTATTATTATAATAAAACTCAACAGGGGATATATGATCTTCCCAACTTCAAGAATACACGTACGAAGAAGATCTACAAGATTTTGATTCACACGCTCTGTTTGTTCATCGGACTGAGGATGATAAGCAGTGTTAAAATTAAGCTTCGTTCCTAAAGGTTTTTGAAGACCCTTTCAAAATCTACTAGTAAATAATGGATCACAATCGCTAACAATAGAAGTAGGAACTCCATGAAATTTAACAATTTCTCTAACATAGAGTTTGGCCAGAAGAGGTACGGTCCAATTAGACCAAACGGGAATAAAGTGGGCAGATTTCATAAGCCTATCTACAATCATCCATAAACTGTCATGACCCGAACGAGAACGCGGAAGACCGTCAATAAAGTCTATGGAAATTTGATCTCACTTTCAAGCAGGAATGTCTAAAGGTTGCAATAACCCACCGGGCCTTTGATGCTCAGCCTTTATAAGTTGGCAAGTCATGCAAAGCTTAATGAAGTCAGCAATATCAGATTTCATTCCATCCGAATAATAAAGCCGCTTCATGTCCGCGTACATTTTACTACCGGAATGAATGGTAAATTTAGAACTATGAGAATCTTCAAAAATATCTTTACGAATATCAGTAATATTTGGCACAATAAGTCTACCAAATTTCGAATACCTCCACGAGCATCGATTTCAAAATCTTTCAAACCATTAATATTTCTATCCCTACAACTTGGCAAAGAAGGCCAATTCGGGATCATAATTTTGAGCTTCAAGAATGCGGTCTAAAAGAGAGGGATGCGCCTCAAGGCTGCATAAAACAAGAGATGAACATGAATTGGGTTCACGATCTCGAATCTCACAAGGACACAAAGTCTCGAGATCATTCCATTTGGAAATCATCAAAGAAATATCTGCTTGTTGCTTACGACTAAGGGCATCGACAACATGATTTCCCTTTCCGGGAGTATAAAGAATATCAAGATCATAAGATGCAAGGAATTTGAGCCAACATTATTGACGCAAATTAAGTTTCTTTTGAGAAAATAAATACTTTAAAGATTTATGATCGGTGTAGAGAACAAATTACTCTCCCAAAAGATAATGATGCCAAATTCTAAGGGCGAAAACAATGGCCGCGAGCTCTGAATCATGAGTGGCATATCTAGTCTCGGGAAGCTTTGATTGCTTAGATGCATAAGCAATAACACATTCCCTTTGCATGAGAACGGCTTCCAAACCAACACGACTAGCACGGTATAAATAATAAAGTCTTGGTTCTCTTCGGGATCACAAGAATATGAGCATTGGAAAGGAGTTCTTTTAATTTCTGAAAAGCAGCTTCACATTTGTCTGACCAAATGTACTTAACTCCCTTCTTTTTCAAACTAGTAAGAGGAATGGAAATTTTATAAAAGCCTTTTATGAACTGATGGTAATAGCCCATCAATCCAAGAAAGCTACGAATTTCCGTCACACTCTCTGGTTTCTTCCAATTTTGAATCGCTTCGATCTTTGAAGGATCCATGGAAATTCTGGATTCAAAAATAATATGTCCTAAAAATTTCACACGAGGTTGCCAAAAGTGTCACTTAGAAAATCTCGCTTTCAATTGATTGCTCTTAAGAGTTTCCAATACAACCGGAAGATGTTTTTCATGCTCTTCCTCGATTTTAGAATAAACAAGAATATCATCTATAAAGATGAGAACAAATCGATCGAGGAAGTCTTTGAAAACTCGATTCATAAGGTCAACGAAATAAGATGGAGCATTCGTTTAACTAAATGGCATAACAAGCCATTCATAGGATCCATAACGAGTACAGAATGATGTCAAAGGAATGTTATCCTCTGCAATACGAAGCTGATGAAAATCAGTTGCTAAGTCTAACGTTGACAAGACTCTAGCACTGCTAAGTTGATCGAATAGATCATCAATCCAGGGTAAAGGATATTTATTCTTGATGGTGAGATCATTAAGCTTGCGGTAGTTAACGTAAAGCCTAAGTGTACCATTAGATTTCTTCACAAAAATAGCTGAAGCTCCCTAAGGAGAGGAACTAGAATTAATAAATTGCTTTGCTTCCAATTCGGATATTTGTTTACGCATCTCCTCATTTTCCTTATTGGACATACGATAAGGAGGATGAGTGGTAAGTAGAACTCCAGGTATTAGATTAATTTTGAACTCGATTGCTCGCTTAGGTGGTAATCCTAAAACGGGTTCAAATATATCGAGAAATTCATGAACAATGTGAATGAGGGAAATGACATCTTCCTCATCATCAGTATCGTCATCATGTGGATTTAGAGAATATAAGGATGCCACCAAATTAAAATCTGAATCTTTAAGAACAATAGAAATCTTATTAACAGACTGAGGATGTCAAAGATGAATAGTCCTCTTAGGACATAGGATACGGGCTTCATAACGGTTAAGCCAATCCATTCCCAAAATCATTCCGAAGCCTAAGTAGTGCATAACATGCAAATCATCACGGAAAGTATAATCACATAAAATAATCTCGACATCTTTAAAAAATAAACTGACTGTTGCGGATCCACCAACCGGATTCGTAATTTTCAGTGAAGTCATCACGCCCGTAACATGTAAAGAAAAAGTATCAACAAGTTCTTTTGATATAAAAGAGTGAGATGTGCCCATGTCAAAAAGAACTCGAATAGGATGATCAAAAAACATAATAATGCCATCATGGATAGAATGAGAAATACCTTGACCAAGAGAAGTGTTACTAGGAGCTTGCACAACATTAAGCTTTCCCTCCTTCTTGCCTTGAAGTTTGGGACATGAAGATATAAGATGACCCAAACTTTTGCAATAACGACAAAAAAGGGTTTTGAACACTTATTTGCATAATGGCCCTTAGAACCACAATTGTAGCATTGTCCATGACTAGGGGTAGGAGTCTTTGCTACCGAAGTTGCTTGCTTCCCTTTCTTGTTGGGATTAGGCTTGAACTTAATAGGCCTGTTCTTGTCGATGTTCAAATTCTGTTTGGCACCCACAACTTCAACATCACTTTCTTTATCAGCCTCTTCAAGTTGAAGAGCGATATCAACAAGCTAATCCAAAGAAACTTCCAATTTAAGAAGTAAAGGCTTTTTGAGATTCTTTTTCAACCCATAGATAAACCTTTGATTTTTCTTCAATGAGGTATTAATGTACTCGACCCCATATTTAGGGAGAGATTCAAAAGATGCGATGTAATCCGTCACAGAAGATTCACCTCAAACAAGGTCAATAAAGCGTCGAGCTAAAGTTACTTTTTCAGCTTCCGGCACAAACTTCAACTCGAACCTTTCTCGGAATTGCTCTCAAGCAAGATCCACTTCAACGATTTTCAAAATCAAAAGCTCGTACCAATCTAATGCTCTCTCTTGGAGCATACTAGAAGCCCCTTGGACTCGATGTAGATCTACAAGATTCATGCGAGAAAAGATGCGATCGCATGTTCTAAGCCAAGCTTGGACTTCTCTAACGCTCTTGGAACCCTTGAATGACCTTCCACCCAAATTGGTATAATCACTGCACAAACGTGCAAACCCAGATTTAGGATGAGTAGGCTCAAGAATGGGTCCGACAGCTTGAGCATTCTTTATGAGATCTAAAAGTTGTTGAGCAGACATAAATACGCCATCTTGAGGAGTAGCAATTAATTGACCAACGCTGGGACGGATAGGCCTAACCATTTCTCTTCTTTAAGAAAGAAAGAAAGAAGAGGAAAAAGGTTATTCTAAGAATGAATATCAAACAAACTTGATTGATAAAACAAGGCATCATAAAAGAAAATAGGTTAGAACGGGTCATAAGACTCAGATTAAATCCTAAGGCATGATTCCTAAAGGAGACTTAGGACATTGATCCTTGCTAGATTATTCTATATTGTTTCGAAGTTTGGCTCTGATACCAAGCTATGATGCCCCACCTCTATACTCACACTAACCAAGGACATTGTAGAGTAATGCCATCGACTAGCACAAAGAATAAGGCTGTCAAGGAGCGACCATCTGTGTAATTCTTGTGCGAGTACAGATATGCCAGATAAAATATTGGTTTCCTTTCAAGCGGAAATCCGACATACCAATACAAACTCAAAGCTACTACACAATGACGATGCGGTCTTCAGAAACAAATATAAAATAAGCATAACACAAAATCAATCATAGATTTTTATATCACTAAGGCGAAAACAGATATGAATACAATACATAAAAGTGTATATCAAAGTAGCGGTCATAGGATCCACTACATCACAAAAGAATAGGTATAAGAGCTAGACAAAAGAATATGTATACATTAAGGAGTCTCTTTATCGAATGTATAAAAGCAAAAACTATTAAGCTAAGTAGCTAGCCAAAATTCAGATGGCAGACCCTGATAAGAAGTCAAGCAGAAGCACCTGAAATACTTTGGTCTGGCCCGAGTATTATTTAAGAAGAAAATAATAAACGGATCAGCCTAGCTATAAGCATCGTATAAAATGAGATAGAATAAGGGATATGACAAAAATGTATGATAACAATAATGCCATACTGTGACAAGTATACATTAAATAACAACAAAAATCACACAATATCTCAAATTTTCTCAAACATCAAGAAGAATGTCATATTCTTTATTTTATTCAACAAACCACAAATGTTGAAAAAACATATCAATGCCAATCGCAAAAATTGGTGAAACATAAATTCCAGAAATCATCAACTGGAAATCCAGAAATCACAAAGCGGGAGGCCTATCAAAAACGGAAGCATGAAAACTCACTAACAGGTGTAGCACAAATGGGACACTATCTCATGGTCGCTAACTATAGAGCCGGTGCAACTACGTATGATAGTATGCCCGAGGAACATGAAACTCGAATAATTCGGAACAACAACGTAGTACAACGATACGCCCGATGAACCTGATAAGCCGAAACGACGTAGTATATCGGTACGCCCGATGAACCTGATAAGCCGAAACAACGACGTAGTACATCGGTACGCCCGATGAACCGAACTCCATTAAAGAACATGGGTCGCTAGCCCATAAAAGTGAGTCGGAACTCCAAAAAACCCATAGATCGCTAGCCTATAAAAGAAATGAGACGAAGCTCAACAGAACGAGGTACGGTTCCTCATGTGGACAAAGAGACATCGCATATCGCTAGTCTAAACCATAAAATGATCATCATTGATCAATAAAAAGCGTGAATTGCACTAAGCTAGTAAATAAATGAGTTTAGCTTCATGTCCTATAACCACTGGCTTAATTTAAGTATTTATGAACAAATTGTAGATTTCCACTCGAAAATTGTCACAAGAGTACAATTGAACAAGTCCAAGAATTAACCGACAAAGAAATCGTAAGCTTTTCATACCACTTGTTTTGCTAAGCCGTTTAACTAGATTTCTCATATGAATAAGGTAAAGGTTTGTATGTACTAATAGATTGAAAAACAGTTTTAAAAACGAGCTTTGTATTAAAAATAACATTGAAATCATTTTTGCGAAAGAGTTTGAATATTTACTACCAGTATAGAAACCTTTGTATTTTAAAGTGACAAATCACAGAAATGATTGTAGAAACAAGCAATCACCAAAAATTCACATTCGATGACGTGAATAAAAACCATAGAAATCGATATCAAATCCATCAAATGGATATTCCCAAAAATCCAGAAAGAAGTCATCAAAGTCGATAATAAATGATGACAACCAATCGGATCAACCAAAAATTGATATAAATGGAAAGCCACATATAAATAAGCAGTTTCCTTGAATTTAACAGCGCTAGTCTTCTGGTGGTTTCCCTAGATGTCTGAGTCGAGGGACTGGAATTTTCTTCTAGATCAATCAGACGTCTGGGGAGAAAGCCCAGACATCTGAGCTGAAAGACTGGAATTTTTATTCTGTAGCTCCAGACGTCTAAGCATACTATCAGACGTCTAAGCTGAAGCTCAGGACAATATTTTGCCTAGACCATTGATGGCCAAATTATCTTGGGAGCGATTAAATGAGTGACGATGGCTAAGGTATATGCCAAGCGAAAACCCAACCCTATAGACTCATCAATACACTCCGAACATCATGTCCAAACATCCTTATAAGGATTTTCATAGATTTTGACTTTAAAATGCCAAAAATTGAAAAATTCGCCAAACCAATTCAATTCAAAAGCAAATGGACATGAAATAGATGTTAAGAATTCACACCTAACTACTATCAAAGGTATAGACATAGATGTGAGTTCAAAAACTCACCTTTAAACCTAAAAACAACGAATGAGAAGCTCAAAACAAAGGAAAGATCAACCACTCTTCAACTTCAACTCTAGAAGCTCCAATCTATGATCATATACAAATATCTCCTAAGATTAGGTTTTAGGTTATTTCTGAAAATTAGAGATGAATTGAGATGGAGAAGATGAAGAGGATGCTTATCTAAGCTTCTCCTTGATTTTTAGAACTTGAATTTGAATTTCCTAAGAATCTAGGGCTTAGGAATTTTGGTTTCCTTTCTTTTCCCCCATTTTTTCTTTTATGGTTTGAGGGTGTTAGGAAATTTAGAAATGAAATGAATGAAGATGAGTGGAGTTAGGGTATTTGATAGAGGAGTTGGGTTATTTGTTAGGTTTGTGGGCTGAAACCCAAACCCAAAAGCCCAAATGAAAATACCAAAATTCTAATCAACTCCAAACATATCGATGTTTATACTCAAAAAGGTTGTAAATGATGTTTTGAACTCAATGGAAGTGGTCTCGGGTCCTAATTCAACTAAAAGTAGCATTTCAGACTTTAATTCGACTAACAATGTTTTAAATAAAACATTTAAATATACAATCGTAAAATATGCAGATTGTTACAACGGAGGAGTTATAGTACTGTATAGACCATGGGAATATATAAAAATGTGTTAAAGGGGATATGGGGAATGACTTAACGCTATTTTAAGAGCTTACTTTACTATAGATATATTATAATAGTGTATATTACTACATAATGGATAGTTCAATGGATCCTTAGAGGATGGAAATCCCAAACATCCTTTAAGTTACTTGTATTTCAGTTGACATTTCACTTGATTTGAATTTACTGATATAAGAATTTTAATCCTAACTCGAATTTTTTGTGTTTTGCTCTATGCTCGAGTCAGACTGAGTGTAACAACATTTGCGATTCACCTTTGGAGCTTAGAGCTTTACTTAAAGATCTGACCTTATATCTATTCAGCTTTTAATTATTTCGGTTATTTCCATTTGTTATGATTAGACTTGTTAGTTGCTCTTGTATTAGTGACTTCTTTGTATTTCAGATTTCTATTATATTTATTTCAAACTTTGATGTTTATATAGTAGCTTCATGAACTACTATTTGTCTATTCCGCTACTTATTGTTTTAATACTCCATGTTTATGATTCTGTGATTGATTTATTTACTGTATATTTTAAGTTTTGCCAAAGATAAATTAATAATCTATGGTTTTGAGCAATTCAAGTCCGACATGTGTGGATGCGAAGGTTTCAAAGTAGCGGGTCGTTACACTTGCTCTTGTTCTTTTCTTCCTTTTTCTTTTACCCTAACAATGAGTCTTTTTGGTACTTGGGTGCTCGACACGTGAATACCGTGGATGTATCAGTGTCAACATTCGAGGGTCGAAAATGTAATTCCCTGATATCAATTGAAATGAATACCTTGTGAATTAAGTTTAACACTTTGACTAAAGGCATTCAGTGATAATGTTGGATTAAAGTTTAAAATTAATAAAAGTTTTTTACTATAGTCTTCGAGAAAGATAAGATATTTCAAAAATATGTATTTTTGAGATTATTTTATATAAGAAAGTGACTTTATATAAGTATGGTTTATAAAGTGTAGTTTATAAATAAAAAACATTTAAACTGAGAATTTAAGAACATAAATCCCAGTGTTTTTGGAAATTGTTCTTCAAAGTTTGTGAAGAGGAAATAATACTAGTATTTTATTACAAGTATTTAGGAATAGAAAGGTTTCAAGAGGTTTTTAAAAGAGATAGAAAGTACTAAACTCACTTCTGTCGCTGAAAAATAATTCTGGTGATGACTGCAGCATCATCAACGTTTATTTTTGAGTTTCAAGATGGGGAATGCTACCATAGTGGTTTGCTTCATAGTTGTTTTGGTAAAATAGATTTTGATTTAAATTATGAAAGTATGATTTGATATATAAAAGTTATAAGTATATATTATTTCAAAATGATTGAAATAAAACTCGGTGTTTAGTTCTTAAATTTTTTGTTAAGATATTTTTTGGACTCATGTATTCCATGCATTAGGGTAGTTTGGTTGTGCATCTTGTTATGATATGCTCTTTAGTAGTTTTAAATTATTGAAATAAAATGGAATTTTTTGCATTTATAGACAATCGAAAACTTCCAAATTGATATAGAAATTATGGCTAAGTCTTTTTGTAAAAAATATAAAGGATAAGTTTAGGTAACTCTTGAATAGAAAATATGATAAGGATTTAAACAAGTTTTAAATTTGTAGAATATCTTTGTTAAGTAAAATGAAAAGGCCGTTTATTACATCTGGTAACGATCGGCCTTTTTGACCTTCGAATGTCGACACTAATACTTCGACCGTATTCACATGTCGAGCGCCCAAGTACCGAAAAGGTCGATTGTTAGGGTAAAAGAAAAGAAGAAGAAAATAATAAAAAGGAGGAGAACAAAAACATTAGAATCTCACATAGGGAATCATAATATATAATATTTCATAAGAACTTTACAAAATAGAAAACTTTAATATACATATAACAGTCAAACTAAACCAACTTATCATCAGCCTAGACAGTTATAATAGCTTGTCCTCACAAATTCTTAGAGATACAAAACAAATAATGCAGTAAGAAATAAAATATGTGAATAGATCTTGGAAGCATCCAGCTCATCTCCAGAAGCTCCAAAGCTATACTATCTAATATGGGGTAGGCCGCTTCTATGTTGGCAAAGGTACAATGTGTTTGTAGCATCGGTATATTTTATCAAGAGTGTACGATAGGTAGTCCCATACCTTGTCATTGTTGGAATCCTTTTGCCAATACGTACCTTACGCACTTAGTTGTGCTAAATAATGGAATGTGAGATGCAAGCATTTTGAGCTATGTTATATATATTTATTTTTAAAACCTAGACATTAATAATAATATGTAAGGACCTGCCTTTTTGGATGGTTTAAATCGATGATAAACCACACACGTCAAACTCAAACCATTCAGAAGGGTAGATTATTATGGGGTAAAATAAGAAAAAGAAGAGAAACAAATTAAAGAAATACAAAATCACATAGTGGAATGACAAAATATAACAATCAAATAACAGTTCATGAAGCTGTTTTATAAATACATTTGTTTTTTCTTTTAAAACACAAAATCGGAGTTACATATAACAGGAATAAATAAATAAATAAATGCAGCAGAACAACATGATGCAGTGTAATACATATGATATGTAATAATAGTACAAAATCATCGTCTTCATCCTCCAGGAAGCAGTCTTCGATAAACCGAAAAGCTTAGACTAACCCGAGCGAATTGAAAAGACAAAACACTCGAGTTAGTACTAAAAGATCTTATGTAAGATAAATCAACAGTAAATAAATATGAGTGCAACGGCTTCAGAGATGTTTACGGTGTTTGGTATCTCCTATCTAGTGTCTAACATGAGTGTAATAACTTAAGAGATGTTTGGGATTTCCATTTCCTGAGGATCCATTAAACTATCTACTATGTAGTACAATACGCTATTATAATAGTGGCTACAATAAAGTAAAGTATTAAAATAGCATTAAGGCATTACCCATATCCCCTTTAACATATTTTATATATTTCCATAGTCTATACAGTACCGTAGGCTCCTTCGTGAGGTTTACCCAGAGGGCACTCCATACGTATGGTACAAAACAAACTCGTAGAAGGTGCGATAGGGCATGTGAACACGACACTCGAGGCAATGCCAGGGTAGCTATACCAATTACGGATCCAGAATGGTGTTAATGCATAGAAGCTACTACCGCCCACCTCGGAATACGCTCACATAATCAAAATCAAGGGGTGGCCACCAAATCATCACAAAGTCGTAATATACTATCGAAGAAGCATGTCCGATAGGAGGAATGAACTCACTTAGCCCGGTGTGGCACCTATTTTAGTCACATCTAAGATGACTCATGGGAGTCAGGATCACGTAAATACCTCATACAGAATCATTCGCCAAACCATCCTACTTCATTTATGGAATCTCCACCACGTACACAGTTGTAAAAGTAGTTTTCGATATTGGCAGGGAGTATAACAATCTTTGATCCCGGTCTCTTTAACAACCAAACGCTTATTTCATACCGGATCGTTTTTTACATTTCCAAAACCATTTCATAATTAATATCAAAATATCATGTTCGATTTCAATCCATATCACTTTTGGAATCATATTCACTTTTAAAACCATATTCACTTCAAAATCATATTCGCTTTTGAAATTATCGACAAGATAGGCTAATTAAATTCTCCTTTCAAAATTATCATTAATTACTCAAATATGCCATTTCAAAAAAAAAATATCAATTCTAAATTCTAAGTTAGGTTGTAAATCATCATGAAGGATTTAAATATAAATACTTTAACTTTATACAGTTTGAAATTTTAGAAAATAGCTTAGATAGTCATAAGTAGTTTTAATAGATTAAAATAGCTTAAATAATGAAAATAGTTTAAATAGATTTAAATTTTGTTTAATTGGATTTTATGATTATAATAGATTAAATATAGATTAAATAGATTTTATTAGATTTGAAATGATTTAAATATATTAAATATAGGTTAGATAGATTTAAATCATATTAAATAGGTTTAAACAGATTAAATAAATTTAAAATAGATTAGATACATTTAAATTATATTAAATAGATTTGAAATTGTTAAATAAATTTAATTAGTTTAAAATAGGTAAATTAGATTAAATTGGATTAAATATATTATAATAGATTAAAATAAGTTAAAATAGTATAAATTGATTAAAATAGATTCCAAAATTATATCCAAACATTTCGATAACTCAAATCTGATAAATTCATTTATATTTGATATTTCAACTTCAAAATTCCAATTTAAATCCGTTGAACAATTCATCAAATCAATTCATATTTTAGCATTAGGGCTTGGATTATTTAAAATAATTTAGTTTGTATAAAACAATTTTTATTTCAAAATGCAAGTTAACTGAATTCAAAAGTTTAAGAATTAAAAATCATTTAATTTAACCAATTCGATGTCCGAATATAATTTTCTATCCTATGGTCAAGTGGTACGGATATTTATCATTTCAATCCGCAATTTAAAATTTTACTGTTACATATCATTTCATACCGCAATGCCGAATTTAATAAAAATCCATAAAATCACTCGAGTCTATCATTTTAACCATAATGATTTTTTCCTAATCTATGTATCATTTAGGTATGTATTATTTCAACCCATTGGGAACTTGCAGTGCTATAACAATGTAAAAAAATACCATCCAGTCATCCAATATCAACAAATCAAACATCCATCACAATCATCATTCAAATCAATCAAAAAACATCAGTAGATAACTGATTATCATTAACAGGTATTAAATTAATAATTAAATTCAATATTTAAGTAAGCATTGATTAATTGTAATAAAAGTCAAATTTAACTGGAATGACAATTTAAATATACCAAACATCAACCAGTCAATTTCTATTTACATCATAAATTTAATTTGACTAACAAAAGAAAATTTAGTAGTTGTGAGTGGGTCAAAATACTTACTTTTGATTTTAAATCGAATAAAATCCAATTTAGGATCAAAATTCAAACAGCCTCAGAATTTGTCATAATCAACGTCAAAACGCCCGAAATTTTGGTACGATCCCAAAGGTATAAAACCGCGCACAAATATGACCTTGTTTGCAAAAGTTATAGCAATTAGAAGATTGAAATTTTAAAATTAAATAAAAATAATAATAATAATAAACACATTACCATACCTCGTCACGTCAACACGTTCATCAACACACACTGAAAACCCTAGCATGCTACAGTTAAACAAACTGCCACCCTATATGCCACCGCCGCACCCACCACAGCTACCATCTCGCCGATCAGAGACCGCCGCCGCCTTTCCCCAGTCCGGGCACACCGACCGGAACCTCCTCATGCCTTTCGCGACGTCGCCTATGTTGACCAAGCCGAGTCCAAAATGCCCCCTTTCACAGCCAATCATGGCAATTCCAATGACCATTGACACGAAGTAACCGTATGGATTGAACCTGCTAGTCACCCCCTACGTCTCCATGCCCTCCGATCGAACCATCATCGAAAATCGACCGTTAAACAAGGTCATGGCCTATGGACGGTCGAGAACAAATCATTGATTTTTGAAAAAAAATGGTGATTCGATGGTAAAAACGAATTGCAGATCTGGGTTATGCTCGTCGAGAGCTTTGAAAAAGTATATAATTTGTCAAGGTTTGGAGGAGTTTGAATTTTCGATTTAATTTTGATTTACAATTGCATTTGGAATTGGGAATTTGGTTTTGGTTTATCTGCCATTGGAAAGAGAGAAGCAAAAAAAATTGTACGTACAATAATGAGGAATAAGGATGCTAGTGTTAGAATAGAATAACATATACTAACGAAGCCCGATAAGAAATGAAAAACATCCGAATAGATTTGAAACGACAAATACGACCCGAAAAGTCCGTTCTGCTTTCGGAACGAAAACAGGTTATCCCATATATAAAAATAGATGTTTTAGATAATTCTAAACTCAATGGAATAGGTTTCAAGTCCTAGTTCCACTGAACAAAGAAGTTAGCTTAAAATCAGCTTATTTCAAATTGATTTCAACGCGTTTCAAGTCCGTACGATCAAACGACAAATCCCATCGCTACGAAATTTGAAACCTTACAATAATTTACCGTTACCGATCCAATGAAACTGGTTTCATCGAAATCCGAGATAATGGCCAAAATGGCTATTTTGACGTTAATTAAATAAACTAATATTATATTAATTAAATCACTCTTTTCCATTCAAATTTGATAATTAACAAACTTTATCACTTTGAACACTTAGACATTTACAATAATTTAAAAAGAAATTTACATGTTAATTATTTTCCTAAATACAGTGTTCAGTTACAACTGCAATTAATCCAATTAATTATAATTTGATTCCAATAAATTGATTTAATTTGACTTCAATCTTTTTATTCAATCAATTATTACTCTTTTGACATAGTTAACATTTGTTTATATCTTATTACACTAATATTCTACAATTATCATCTTTTACCATATTAGTTGCAGCATTTCAATTACATTGAATTTTTGTCAATTTTATTATAATTAAAAATCTCAATAAATTAATTTATCTTTGTCTCACTCTTTTTATTAAATCAATTATTGTCTTGGGAATATAATTAACATTTCTATACCTTTTATAGCATTCACATTTTATAATTATCGTCTTAACTCATATTAAAGTAACATTTATTTACATTTAATTATAAATGATTTAAATGAATTGGTAACAAATAATAATTGTCACCTTTTCTACATTTAATCACATTTATAAGTTTATTATCTAGAATAAGTGTTATAATTACTACCGCAACACTAAGTTACTTCAATTACAACTAAATACATGCCATTTCATTAATTTATACATATTTAAATTGTCAATTACACCCTTTTATCCAATTTATTAATTAATACACACATCATTACAATTTATTTACAATCTATAACCAATTATAACTTTTTAATCATTTCAATCAAATCGGAATTACATTTTAAGCAGCTATCAATTACCTTAAATTAATACTATTACATTTCGTTCGAGTTATATTCTTATTATTAAATCATAAATTTTTATTTCTACGAATATCAAATCATAAAATCTTATTAAATAAACTATTTTAAATTATCAAAAATTACGAGTCGTTACATAATATCTCTAATTTTAAGTATAGATGTTTTAGTCATCGTATGGTATAAACCCGTCCGTATTTATATGCAACATGATCTTATGAGGTACCTTTATTTTTCTTAGAAGCGTATGTTTTAGTTTACTCACATCAGACCCATGTCTGGCCTAGAGTTTTCTTTCTTTCCCTTACTCTTGGGTACTCTAACTTTTGAGTAGCCAAGTAGTCTAGGTTCTTACGGATGTTTAAGGAGCATGGAGCAGGAGGCTTCACCGCTATCTAGTTTTCTGTTTTATTTCCACTATCACGTTTGTATATAGTTATGTATCGGCATTGTGGGGCGAGCAGTTATAACTGCCCCTGGCATAAGTTAGTACTTATTGTAACTCTAATGTTTTATTTTGGGAGTGACTATATGTACTATCTTATGTTCTATTATATATAATATCCATGCAATGTGAGATTATATGTTTCTTTCTTCTTGTCTTTCTTTTCTTTTACCGTAACGATCTGCCTTTCGGATGCCTAGAAGTTGGCACATGTATATCATGGACGTATTAAGTGTCATCCTTAGGAGTAAGAAAGGCAAATCGTTACACGTGAAGAATATGTTGGATGTAAGATGCAACCATTTTATCTATGTCATATATTTATTTTAAACCTTATACTTTATTATAATAACATAATATTTTCTAATAAAAATGTTTGGGTTATTGTAAGTTAAAAACCGTTCTGTGTTTATGTGCAATGTAGTCTTACGAGATACCTTTATAGTTTGAAGAGTTTTCTAAGTATAAAAATCCATATGATTTGAGTTTCTCACGATGGTTTACCTGACTGATCCGGGTGTTATTTTCTTATAATACTTGGGTCGGACCCGAGTGTATTTCTAGATTTAGTTATGGATGCTTTGGAGCTTCAGAAGACGAGTTGGATGCTTCCAAGAACTATTCACGGATTTTATTTTTCGCTGCATTTTTTGTTTTGCATTTATTAGCATTTTTCCGGACAGACTGTTATAACCGTCCATGTTGATGATAGGTTAGTTTGCTATGATTGAGATGTATATTACAATTTTATTTTGTAAAGATTATGTGTATATTATATATTACTCGTCACGATGTGAGATTATGTTCTGTCTTTTATTTCCCTTCACCATAACAATATGTCTTTCCGGCACTCGGAAGCTCAACATGTGAATACCATGGATGTATTAGTGTCGACTTTTGAGGGTCGAAAAGGCTCGTCGTTACAGCATGGTAATAACAATTCGCCTTTATTACTCCTAAAGACAACACTTAATACATTCATGGCATTCGTATGCCGATCATGTAGGCATTTGAAAGGTAGATCGTTGGTGTAAAAGAAAAGAAAGAAAATAAGAAAGAAACATGGAATCTCACATTACACTGAAATCGTATATAATATAACATAAGATAGTACATATAGTCACTCCCAAAATGAAACATCAGAGTTACAATATGCACTAACTTTAGGCAGGGACGGTTATAATAGCCTGCCTCCACAATGCTGAACATAACTATATACAAACATGACAGTGGAAATAAAATAGACAAGTAGATAGCGGTGAAGCCTCATGCTTCTTACTCCTTCAAAATGCATCCGTAAAAACCTGGATTACTAAGCAACTCAATCAATCATAACTGTTATAATTGAACCAAGAATTTCATGTTTGGACTAATCAAGTTGAATTTGGACGATATTGCAATTTTGACTAAAACCAAATTCCATATGTCTTAAAGTGGTATAGTTTTGATGAAAAGAATTGGTGTACATGATCGTTACCACCGGGTACTGCTTATACTAGTAAATTGGATTTCACCAAATAGATGTATAAATGATAAATTCAATCAAAATGTCACATCACTAGTTAAGGTGATGTGGGAACGTTAGTATTCAAAATGTTTAATATTAATCGCCGACTGAATTCACACCTTTGTGTCGCAAAACCATAATGATGAATTCTCCCAAAAACCACATGATTTATTAATTTTTAATCCTTTTAAATCAATTAATATTTATGGAATATTAATTATTATACTATTTTATTTGATATTTGAATGTCATTACTATTTAACAAAATGCATATATATAAAAGTTATGAATGTGTGTATCGATATACAATATCGATAGAATATTTAATTTTGATTTAAATCGATTAACTACTAAGTGAGTTTTAGAATTATAAAAGCCCGTCTAGGCTCTTTCTTAGCCGATCATGCATAGATAAAGGGCCTTGATTTGATTGAGAGTTGACGAAGAATTAAAGATGGAAGGTGTTAATGAAGGAATTAGAAAGGTTTGAATTGTTCCATAAAAACAAAATTCCTTTCATTCATTCATTGATTCTTTCTTACAGTTAACTTTCCCGCTCTCCTCCTCTCTTCTTTTCCAGCCAAAATTCATGGCTCCAAAGCCATAAAATCCTCCTAAAACAAATTCAAAAAAATCAAATTAATATAAGGTGGTGATTATCTCTAGATCGTTATAAAATCTATAGGCTGATTCTTTCATATATGGGAGTTATTCTTCATTCAAGGAGTTATATATAATCATAAGGTAATTTTCAAATTTTCTTTTAATATATGTTACATCATGTTAAAATGATTTAGATCCCCTATCTTTACATCTATTTATGATTATATATATTACATCTTGTTGCTATAGTTTAGATCCAATATCTTATATAAAGAACTTATATATGCCTGTGTTGTCCAATTTTTGTTTGCTATTATTTTAGAAATCGTTAATGAAAACAAAGAAGTTTCCAGATTTAAGACTAATGTTAATTAGTTGGGATTATTTTGTGGCATATTTTATATACAAATATAAATGAAATACATACACAAACAACTAGAAATTATTTTCAATTTAAATATATTTGGTTATCATTTATACATAGGGATATTTTGTTTAAAGGACAAATTTGTGAACATTTTTAGTTTCTAAGGCATCAACTTTTGAAATTAATTAAAAGACAAAGTTTATAATATGTATTTTCTCTCTTCCATAGTCCTAACAATCTCACCTTTTTCCTCCCCTCTCCTCCACCGTTGTCGCAATCTAAGCCGCCATCAACCTCTGTCCACCGCCTACCTCAACTATCTAGTCGTCCCTCCATTGATTAGAAACTCTAGTTTTCTCAAAGTTGGCTAATGATGCACTATATGAATCCCAAATTTATACTCATGCATGTTGCCGCCTACCATGCCGCCTACATCTTTCAGCACATCACATCAACATTGCTCATAGGATCATGATCACTAATCTTCAACAACTATAGAAATATGAACAAGTAAAAATAAATATTGCACTGTATCATTATAAAAAAGGATGCAAAAAACATATAACAAGCATAAAACGCTACCGAGTCGTATTATTTGACCATAAAAATACTTCGACGGGGTAAGATCAACATTTATAGGATAAAACTGAAATATAAGTGCTTTATTTTTAGAAATTCAATAAATACAAAATTGATACTACACAGTAGTAATATATAATAATTTGTAAAAAATAGCATGATAAATATTCAAAAATTAAATAAAATGATACTACTTTTACAAAGTTAGCAGTAGCATTATAAATTTATCTATGAAAAATAATACTAAAACTTTCAAAAGTAAAATAAAAATGATACCACATGTACAAATATCATAAAACAATATTAGTATGTAGAATTTAATAATCTTAATTCAAAAATGATAATACAGTTTGTAAAGCCTATTACAAACATAAAAAAGGCTAAATACTTCATAAACCAATGCTACAATTCATAGATACAATTATAAAATAATATGGTGAGACATACTATACATTTCTTCTAAAAGGATGATATAATTGTTTATAAACTGCTACCAAAATTCAGCAATTGCCACAACAATTCATAAAATGCTACTGTAAAATAGCATCATGAACAGAAAAAATACATAATTATATTTTGTTAAAAAAGATAATGCATAATATCATTACTATACATTTAAAAAGATGCTATAATTATTTATAAACTCATACTATAGTTTAAAAAGTAATATTACAATTCAAAAACCGCTATTACAATTCATAAAATACTACTATAAAATAAGACTATGAACATAAATATACATAATTATATTTATTTAAAAAACAATGATACTGCACAGTAGCATTACTACATATATAAAAAGATATTGCAATTGTTTATAAACTGCTACTACAATTTATAAAATATTATTATAATTCAAAAACTACTACTACAATTCATAAAATGCTACTATAAAACATTATTAACATAATTTCATTTAATTAAGAAAATAACAAAAAATGATACTATGTAGTAGCTTTACTACACAAATATAACTAGATGCTGCAACTACTACTACAATTTAAAATGTACTACTACAACTTAGAAACTGCTACTATAATTCATAAAATGCTACTTTAAAATATTGCGAGTTAAAATACATATTTCATCTACAAAATTTTATGGTTATTCAAAAAATTGCTGCTACGATCCATAAACTGCTACTATAATTTATAATTACACTACTAAATAACTTTGCGAGCCAAAATATACATTTTTTATCACCAAATGATACTTCAAAATAGCATTAGGAGCAGAAATATAAATAGTTATTTGATTTTCAAAAAAATGATGCTAAACGGTACCACTATCGACCGTTATCTTCTTCTTCCCCAATTACATGTTGTTTCTTTTCCACCTCTGGCTCTAATCATACAAAATGCCACTCCTTCATCGCCTTTGCAACACGTTGATGCTTCAGTCATCTTTATGTCGATCTCCATCACCATCTCCTCTTTCCATCGTCGTCATACTCGCTGCGCCTCTCTCCATCATTGTCGCCGTTAAGCTTAACTCTGCCACCATCATCGAGAGTTGCTGCACTGTCGATGAGACTTGCTCCTCTATCGCTCAGGTTAGTCACATGAAAAGATGGAAGCCTTAATTTAACGTGGTCTTGAAACAAAATTTTGGATGTTTTCTATATTACAAAAATTATTTGTCCTTCTTACTAAAATATAAAGAACTATCCTAGGGGCAAAAAAGGTGGAAGTTTTCCCTCCACGTTATTTTCCTATTATGCATATGTATTATTTTAGTTAAAAATTTATAATGCAACCTTTGTGTAGAATTATAGATCTAATGTCAATCTTAAGTCAAAGCTAGATTTTAAGCTGTTAATCTTAGGTTTCAAAACATGCAAATAGTCCAAATCAATTTTAATAAGTGTGTACGTGTATATAATTGTTATTTTATATATAATATTAAAAAGAACTAACTATGGATAACAAAGGTGTATATAAATGGTGAATGTGTCTATTGCGGTGTAAATCCTAGCACTTATAAATGTACACAATATTAACATGTACACTATTTATATGTTGCAGCTTCACTTGCACTATACACATACGAGTGTATTTGAGACACTCATCATAATAAATATGTAGTTAATTGATTAAAATAAAACTCATTTTGAAAAATGAATAAAATAAGATTTTATTGAAAACAAATTTTAGATTGAATCCAAAATTAATTAGACTACATAGGCCCAATAATATCTAAAATAGTTTTAAATTCACCCATTTAACCCACTATGATCCAGCCCAGTTCCATTAGCAAGCACACATATCTTGACTTTTCACGAGTGGCAGGACACACCTAGCCATTTGACATTCCATGAGTGGTCGAGATCGCCTATACGATCCTGACTTTTTGTGGGTGGCAGAATACATATAACATCCACCACCCGAAACCCAAATATGAACGTCGATAATGCTGCAGTCATCGTCAGAATCATCTTTCGATAACTAAAGTGAATTCAGGATAATATGAAAAATAGGTAAAGTAAACAAAGCAAACTAATACAATTTCATTACACAGCAATTTCTTTTAATTTTCATTATAATTGGTTCGATTAATATTTCCCAAATATGTACCTATGCAGGGGCTAAATATAATATAAAATAACATCACAAAGAGTCGGGTTTAGATATGAAGATGCAGCTAGTGCTCCTTCATACAACAGAAATAAAATCTTTATTAGTAAGGAGCCTCCTACATCATCTTCAGTTCTTATACTACGACCATCATTCCAGACCTGCCCAAACCCATAAGCTCAACCTACTCAGGTGAGTACCCGTGAGTTTATGGGGAAAACAAGAATAAAAATACGGGTCAGACATGAAGACTGGTATTAATGGTAATGTCCTGAAATACAAACATATAGTGAGACCAACCTGCATTGCACATATTAGTTTTTCCCTTCACTATTCAAACATCATGAGTAAAACACTTTAAACCACTGATGCGATTATTTCTTACTTATTACTTCAATTAAATGCTTTCTTAAGCAGATTTCCTTTATTTCTGCGCATCTTGCAGGGACCCAACCCTCTTTCTAGTTTAGATAGCTTTTATATATAAGTATAGAATACTGTACTTCCTGTGCAGACCCCACCTAGTTTCCCTTATGGGTTCTTCTTTAATTCAACATTACTTAACCATCTATTCCTACAAATACCCCACCGCAATTTACTTCTAAATTTATCCTTTATTACTGCTTGGAATCACCCCACCGTAGAATTCTTCTAAATTTATTCATTTACTCAAACTATTTGGGTCCACTCCTATGGTACTTAACGATTCAATTAGTTAAGCCTTGCACTACAAAAAAACAACCACATATAGTCCTTCTATATTTATTTATTAAATTCCCTTACCGCTTGGCATCACTCTACCACAGAAATTTATATACTTATTTTTCAAACTACTTGGAACCACTCTATAGTAGCAGATCGCAAAGAAACCCACATGCATCCTCTAAACATTTGTTTAATTTGGAATTACTTGGTCTCCCTCATCGTAGTTTTTAGAAGTTGAATGTATTTCCTCATCTTTGTATGCATTCGGGTAAGCGTCCCACCAGATGTCAATGGCACTTCCAACTCTATCTTTTAATTTTTAACGCATGATCCATTCCTCGTTCTGACCTGGCCTCTCCTCGAGTCCAGTTTACTTATCTTTTGTAAGTATTATACATTTATCCCCTTTAATGGCATCCCCTTGACCCACATAGTATGTCGATACTTCACTTATTAAGTGTTCTCTAAATTTTAGTGCAGTATGATTCCTTCATATTTAGCGCAATACACTTACACACAAATTTAGAGCTGCCGCTGTAATGTCGTTACCAGACAACTCCGACACCTTTCCATGTGTTGTTATCCTATTGGATCTTTTTTCACTTTATGTTATTTGCAACGTTCTTTTCAGCATATAATTTCAATCAAATATCCCTTTTTTCCTAATCCATGTTAATGTACTATTCCATCGATTTTATTCTTCTGAGTTCCTCGCAGTATCCCTTTACCCCATCATAGTTTTAGTTGGTTTTACCTCTATTTCGTTACAGAAAATTCTGATAAATTCCCTAAAATTGCACGAACCCCTGTTCTTCCATAGTTTAACTTTATTTCATCTTTTTAGGGTATTTTCCTTGCTTGTTTCAAGTCATACAAGTTCAAAAATTCATATAGAATTACATAAATTTAATAAATCTCTTAAATGTAAACCCACTTCCTAAATTTGGTCTCAGACGTCATATAAAACTTTCACTAAGTTTGAAATCACTAGAGATGGGAAAACACATGTAAACATTCCATGTATGCACATCCTTCCCCCATAACATTCATTAATCCTTTTATACTTTTGCATGTAAACCAATATGAACCCCATCATACATAAAAACATATAGATCTAAATCGATCCCATACAAATATAAGAAATTGGACTGGAAAGGTTAAATATTAATCACCTAGATCTTTTAGATGTATAACATTTAATCTTATTTAGTTTCTTCTAGTTTGCATTTGCTTGTCTTATTCTTATTTGTCTTCTTATGCTCCCACCATTAAAGAGTTTCTTTAGCCTTTTATTTTAGTTTGAGTAGAATAAAATGAATAAATAAAAATGAGTAATGCATGTTATAACACAATAAGTTGGGCCTAGGCCCTCATACCCCTTCTATTAATTCATTTCCTTTTACCCTTCATGTTTAACCCGTCCTTTTATTTAAATTAACTTGTTTAATTAATTATAATTTTTTAGGGTTATTACAGTCTCCCCTCCTTAAAGTAATTCCGTCCCAAAATTCAGTTAAGGTCCACTGAAGACTAGTCCTCTCCTTCATGCTTGCCCTAAACATCCCCATGAATTCCCAATCCATGCATACATAAAGTGTACTGGCACTACCTAATAATGCAACAAACAACCATAATATATATATATATATATATATATATATATATCAGTGGTCTACATTAGTCCAACTTATACATAGCATATGCGCTTATCTATGACAAATAAAACTGGATAGGTCCACCTAACCTTATCCCTTTTTTTTCCAAATGCAGTCCTCCCAATCTGTGCTCCATCGAACGCACACTAGCTTTCGCTACCCTGTTCCAAAGCTGCTTGTCATCTCGATCCACTTTTTAAACCGGTATGCACACATAAGTCATAACTGGTTTGATGCCCAAGTCTTCTACTGTCCTCTGATCAACTACTACTCTTGGGTCCCTAATGCATTTCTCAAACATGATACATGAAATACATTATGAATCCCTGCAAAAACACTAGGCAGATCCACCTTACATGCCACCTTCCCAATCCTTCCTATAATCGGAAACTGTTATACGTATCTTGATGCTAACTTCCTAGCTTTCACGAAATGCATCATGCCTCTCATCGGAGAAACCATCACGAACACCCGATCACCTACTGCGAACACTGGAGCCATCCCAATACCTGTAACATCCCCCTACTTGGAAGCCCAAAACTAACGGTTACGGATGCTACAGTCACCCACAGTTATTAATTCTCGACGACCAAATACGGCAGTGTTAAATTCATTGATACACAAAAACACATGAATATGAAAAAAAAATTAAACTTCAAACAAAATCATATTTCACTTCAAAATATTTCCAATTCATTACATAATCCCATACTCGCGAATCACGTTCATAGAAAATATATTTGTTGCAACATATGCCAAGAGAGACATATGAATATGCCTCCTTGGATGATCAGAGTATGTACAGGCAATATAACAACTTTGCCATTGCAAATAATATAGCAGAATCAAAAGAAAAGATACTCTAAATAAGTATCATGCTTCCTGCACGTCTCGAGAAGCTTATACGTCTAAGAGGTACTTGAAAACCTCAACTCTCAAATTACTCAAAATTAATTGAGTATCTTAGAGTTTAAGGGGAAAACATAAAATTTGGGTCAGACATAAAGCCTGGTATGAATAATAATCTACCATCTCAAATCATTTAGATATCTAGTAAGACCATGCCGCTTTGTGGAACGGGTTTCCCTTGCTAGTATCTCAGAACCATATATTGTGCTCATGCATCCACAATGGTTAAAACAATTCAAAACAATATAATATGATAACATGCAAAATAAATGAATCAATTCTGGATTACCCATCTCCATTCATTTTAGACCATCTGTCTCAATTATAGTTTTTAGGATTACTATTCACCTATTAGTTTTCATGGGCTGACTAGTAACTGGCTCAACATTTAAGGACTCCCTGTCCAAATACATAGTTTTCATGGGATCACTAAGAACCTACTGGTAACTCCAGTATCTTACTCTTATCCTAGTTTTCATGGGTTGATTAGGAACCTATTGGTAACCCCAATATCCTTTATTCTTACCCTAGTTTTCTTGGGCTAACTAGGAACCTATTGACATTTTTCAATATTTCAATCCGGATATAGTTTTCATGAGCAAAATACAAACCTACTGGCCCCTACTAGTGTCAAATCATAGTTTTTACGGGCTTACTATGAACTTGTCTTTCTGACATCTTCTTTTATACATAGTTTTCATGGGCTAACTTTGAACCTATTAGCCTTTGCCAATATCTTTTCCTATACACAGTTTTTATGGACTTACTGAAAAGCTATTAGCCTCTGCCAATATCTTTCTTTTATATTTTTAGCATCCTATATTCTGGTCTTCCGGACCTCCTCGATGCACTTCTACTCATTCTAAAGTTTAATCAATTTATATTCACTACTGTAGTTAACCTAGCGGATTCTTCTACCCCTCATCCCAAAAATGCAGTTATGGGTTCAATATAAAGTGAACATATTTATTATTTAAGAAGCAAACATAACAACATAGCAATATCACTCCTGTGAGTTTAATATAAAACATGGTTAATGCCTTTAACCTATTATTTTATCAAAGAAAACTTCTTCTCAAAACCATTACAAAAACCCCTTTAATATAGCTATGGGTTTTTCCTTTTAAAAATAGAGTTTAGGTTATAAAACCTTTCGATGCCTTCAAAACCTAGCTTTCGACTTCATAGGATGACCTTCTTTGAAAGAATAAAATTTTATCTTCAAAACGTTACACTCTTGCATTTAATACCTTAAAACCTCCCTTTCGAAACCTTTTGATTCTAGTAAAGTATTAATATTTAACCTTTAGAAGCTTAGCTTTGTAACAGTTGAAAGTACCCCTTTCGACACCAATGGAAGTAACCCTTCCAAAATCATCGAAAGTCCCCCTTTCGAAAGAATTGGTTTATACTTAAAACATTATTTGGGTCAAAGTGAACATAGGCGAAAGCATCTCTTTCAAAACCATCCTTTATCATTTATAAAAACATTGGGGAAACATGATGGTATTGGCACCATCTCTTTCGAAAGCATAAAACATCTGGGTAAAATAATGGAAGGTTGGCGTTAAAACCCCTTTCGAAACCATCACCTTTGAAACACCTAACCTCTTTCGAAAGCTATAGGAAATGGCTTAAACTTGTAAAATAAAATACCCTTTCAACAACATTGATATCTTCTACTCCGTTGAAAGGTTAAAGAACGGCAGTAGGGTTTCGACTAGGTCGAAACCCCTCTTTTAAAACATTCTTTCATAAGTAAAGGAACCCATCGAAAACAATTTTAAGTTAGTGGCAACCCTTTCGAAACCTTTTTAAATTATCTTTCAGAACCAAATGCTTCGACTCCTTCGAAGGCTAAACCAAAACTAAGGCAGGCGCTTTTCTTTTTAAAAACAAACCAAGGTTTCGACTCCTTCGGAAGCTATGCTTTCGATACCTTACCTTTCACCTTCCTCCAGTCCACTGCGTACCATCGTTGTGATACCTTGTGTATTGGTTACGACTTAACAGGTTTCCACTAAGATGAAGGCGGAAGCTTCTGTGTCGAAAGGTGCTTTCCAATGTACGCAGAACCAATTTTCTGACCAAACCTAGTTTAGTTCTTCTTAAAGTAAACTTTTCTCTAACTAACTCACCATGTGTCAACACCAGGTTGGTTGCCTTTACTTATTCAAATTCTTTTCCAAAACAACTGCTGCTAATTTTTAGATCTAAACCATGGTTAAGTTAATCAAATAAGCCCTTCCATTAAGCAAAACAAATTTTGCAAAGAAGTCCCTCTTTTAAATAATTTATTTTGCATAGCACATCACTTGGAAAAATCCCCAAAAATTCTAGAAATTCACTTTAATCGTGTTATCTAATTATCAAAATTCCAGACCCAAATTCTCAATATATTTTCCAAAATAAATTTATAAACCCAAATAACCCTATTTTCCTTTGAAAATTCATAATAGCTTGGAAAATTATAAAAATTAAAACCCAACTCCAAAATCATCTTTCTCATAACATAAAATTTTCCCATGGCATTTAAACATCATTAAATCTCGGTTTTTCCCTAAAACCGTGCTTATCCTCTTTTAAACAATCTTGTTTAAATCATGTAAATTATAAATCAAGCATATCATCATCCAATATATCATAAAAACGAATTTACCCTTAAATCCAAAAATATACGATTCAAAACAAAATAGAGATGAAATTTACCCCTAAGCTTGATCCTCTAGCTTTAATTTGAATTCTTCTTGTCAGTGACCGACCTCTCTCTTGAGTTTTTAGCTTTCAAATTGACTTGAATGGGGAGGAAAATGGTAAGAAGAAAAGTATATAAGGGTAAGGATTATTGGGCAAAAAATTCCTAATATACCCTTATGTAACATAACTAACCAAAAACCCATTCTAAAGCCCATTAATTTTATGTTAGGCTCGGCCTTAATTTAAATTAATTCAAGCCTCAATCCCCTTATCACTTAACATTTACATTGTTCTACTTAATTTATCTAATTGAATATCCTGAATAATATTATCAAAAATTAGGGGTGTTACAGTGCCGCTCTAATAGCAGTTATTTTATGAGAACTCTACCAGATGTAGATAATCTTCCCAAGATCCATCGATGTCTAAAATACATGCTTTTAGTAAATCTTCTTGAACCTTGTTGACCCTCTTAGTATGTTCATTTGTCTGTGGATGGTACGCATTACTCATACGCAGTTTTGTACCTTACACCTTTTGCAAACTTTTCTAAAATTCACTAGTGAACAACGAATCCTAGTCATAAATAATAGTGCTTGGCACCCCATGCAGTATCGCTATCATCTTCATGTATATCTCTACTAACTTCGGTATAGGTCTCTTAGCTTTTACTGGAATGAGATCTGCACATTTAGTTAGTCTATCGAGTATGACCCATATGTCCTCATTCCCTGTCCTTGCTCTTAGCAATCCATCTACGGAGTCCATAAATACCAAATTCTATTTCCACACTGAAACTTCTAATGGCTGCATGAGCCCATTTGGCTACTAATGTTCTGCCTTCACTTGTTGGCATGTAAGACATCTTCTCACATACTCTCCTATATCATTCTTCATTCCTTCTCAGAAGAAATAACTCTTTATATATCCGTACATCTTAGTACCTCCAGGATTAATGGTGAACTCTGAACAATGACATTCGTCCAATACTTCCTTCCGCAGTTCTCCAGTACTCGAAACATACGACCTGCCATTCTTCCACAATATTTCTCTCTTATCCACACTGAACCCATTCAGTTCTACTACCTCGACTATTAAGTCCAAACTCCTTACTGTGTCTGCGTAAAACTTATCATTCTTCTGTAGTTCAGCTATCCTTTCTACCAATGCAAGTCTAACTTCTAAGCATGCTAGTATCCTATTTGTTCTACTTGATTCTGCACAAGACCGATACTGCATATTACACGCAGACAACGTTTCTAACGCAGTCCATTCTTCTGAAATTGTCAAAACACACTTTTCTATCTTCGGCTTAAGGCATTAGCTACTTTGCTGCCTTTTCCTAAGGTATACTCTATCCCAAAATCATACCATGCTAGGAAATCTAACCATCTTTGTCACCTCATGTTCAGCTCCTTTTGAGAGAACAAATATCTCAAGCACTTCTGTTCAGTATACAACTCAAAACTCTCCCCAAAAAAATAATGCATCCATATCTACAACACAAAGACTACTGCGACAACATCCAAATCATGCGTTGGATGCCTAAATTCAAGGGGTCGTAACTGCCTAGATTCATAAGCAATTACTTTGCCCTTCTGCATCAATACTCCACCTAACCCACGCTTCCCATATAGTCATACCATCATTCCTATTAGGTATTACTAAACACAGGCATGTTTGTCATGTTAGCACCAAAATTGGTCACTAACACCCTTGAAGATAATTATATAGAGAGATTGATGAAGAAATAAATTAAAACAGAGGAGTAACGCCGTCGAATGCAAAAAGAACAACAAAAAACGAGAACACCAAATTTATAGTGGTTCAGCGTAATTGCCTACGTCCATTTTGAACATAATCTTTATTGCTTTTTGAATCACTTGAATATAGATACGATCCGTAAACAAACAACTTGAATACAGGTTTGAAGAGAAAAGAAGTGAGTACTGAAAATGGCAGAGTATCCATGGAGTTCTCGAAAAAAGGTCTCTTCAACTGTACCCATGTCCCTCTATTGGACGAAGATAGGCTGGATCCCCTGTGCAAGGCCATGACCATGGTAGCTCGGCCCATAGTTGTAGGTTAGGTAGACCAAACCAGTCATGCCGATCCACCACCATCGACCCACCTGTGCCAATCCAGGGTTTTCTCGTCGCTGACTCGAAGCAAGCCCTCAAGGAACTCGAGGCAAACGGTGGTGTGGCTCGAAGCAAAGAAATGCTGGTTGCATCACTCTATTGTAGACCAAATAACTTTCTAACCTCCTTAAGGTGCACTGACCCATGTATGTCGATCCACACATGCCAAACCATTAAGGCCGACCCACGGGTGTCGAACCACATCTGACCAACCCACCTTAGCCTTCCTACCATGACGAACGATACTTGCTGTTCTACTTTGACTTATCTTCCCTAACCGAACGATATATGCTTATCCGTCTAAACCGACCCATGCATGATCTTCCTTCCTTGACCGAGCCACCCATGCCGACCCATACGTGTCGAACCATATATGTCAATCCTCCTAAAGCCGATCCACAGGTGTCGAACTAAAGGCCAATCCAATCAAATATACTGAGCCACTCAAACATGCTGAACCATACATGTAGGCCAAACCACTCACATACCAAACTAATCGAGTTTCACCGAACCCTTATACCTCCATATCTCTTTTGGTTCGAATCCTGTCTAGGCTCAACCATAGCCTCTGCAACTATCGCTTTGTAGTCGGGCCAAGTAGCTGGGTAACAGTCAATTTATCCTTATGTTCCTAGAATGCCCTCTCACATTCATGCGCCCAACAAAATGTTCTTCCTTCCTAATTAGCCTAGTCACCGTCCTAACTATATGAGAGAATCCTTAATGAATCTCCTGTAATAACCAACCAATCCTAGGAAACTTCGCATCTCAATCATAGTCTCAGGTTTCTTCCACCTAATTATTGCATCCACCTTTTCTGGATCTACCACTAATCCTTCTTCAGATATTACATAGCCTAGGAACTTCACTTCCCTTCTCCATAAATGGCAATTAGAAAATTTTGCCTTCAACTTATGCTGTCTCAATGCCTCCGGCACAAACCTTAGGTGAACTGCATGCTTCTCTTTATCCTTATATTACACTAAGAAGTCATCTATTAACACCAACACATATTTGTCCAGGTTATCTTTGAAGATCATGTTCGTCAAGTCGACAAAGAATGCAGGTGCATTGGCTAGTCCAAATGGCATAATCAACCACTCTTAAGAACCATACCTAGTTCTGAATGTAGTCAAAGGAATACTTTTCTCCGCAACTCTCAGTTGATGGAACCCTATAGCCAAGTCTAACTGCTAAAATACCTTAGCTCCACTCAATTAATAAAATGGTCATCTATTCTTGACAAAGGATATATATTCTTCATTGTCCTCTCATTCGGCTTTCGATAGTCTATACACAGTTTCAAAGACCCATCAAACTTCTTCACAAACACTACCATTGATCCCCATAGTGACTTTCTTGGTCTTATGAATCTATTCCCTTCTAAATCTATCAATTGCTTCCTCAGCTCCTCCATCTCGCTTGGAGGCATTCTATAGGAGGTCGACTAAATGGTTAGTCACTGGTAATAAGTAAATGCGGAACTCTACCGCTTTCAGGGGTAACAACCCCACCGGTTAAAACACCTCCCTGACCTTCTTCACCACTTATATTGGTCCCAACTCCTCTTCCTCCGAAGCTAACACATATAAAATGCTCATGCACAGTTATGCACATTCTTCCAATACCACAAACACCCTATCTTTAAGGTTGAGATAACTCGAGGTAATTATCCTCTCGGCACAGTGCACCCTAGCACTATACCTTTCTAACCAGCCTATCCCTGAAATAACTCTAAAGCATAGAAGTCAAACATGTAGGGATCAAAAGAAAACTTACACTCACCTAAACCAACATTTAGGTCAGTGCATCTCAATCAACGAGTGGCGCACCCTCCTATTAGTTTAGCAAATAGTACATATGTGACTAAATGTGTACTCCTAACCCAAGTTTATCAACCAAATCTTTAGCTATGAATGAACATGTTGCTCCAATATTAAACAGTACTCTAACTAATACTAGAAATCAAAGACACACCTTCATAAGACTTTCCCCTTGCCTCTCTCCTTTACAATTTGTCCTTCCCTTAGTCCCTTCAAAGCATGTACCTAAGATTCTTCTGATGCTCCGCCTTATCACACTTAAAGCACTTCATCCTCGCAACATTCTTTAGCATCAGACACTGAAGAATAATGTCCCTTATGTCCCCAGTTGTAGCAGACTACTTCTATAATGGCAACTTCACCATTAGCAACTGCACTTTTCCCCTTCGGCTACTTTCTTGCCTTTACAGTATGAGGGGTCAACCTTTTCTTTTATTCTGCCTTGAGCCTCGTCTCCACTGTTCTCTTGCTTCATATCTTCTGGCCGTTTCGACAACAAACTCATAAGGAGATGCTAGATAAGCCATCACCTTATGGTCAAGCCCTTGCTTCAAGCCTCTACTAAATATCTCATTTTTATTCATAGGAGAATTAATGATCTCCCTACCATACTTAGCCAATGCATTGAACTTCTAGATGTACCCCTCCATTGTAAGGTCACTCTGTCTCAAGTCAATGAATTCTCTCAACAACACACTTTACCGAGACTCTGATATCAACCGAAACAAAAACCTCTCATTGAACTTCTTCTAAGTGATTGCGTCTTCTAAGGTTTCTACAATCACGATCCAGTGCATCTTTCTATAGCTGCCTTGATGCTAGTCCCCTCTTTTACGCATTATTCAATTCTTGGTCTCCAAATATGCGCTCACAGCTTCTCAACCAATTCAGCACTTCTACCACGGGGCTCTTTTCCTGTAAACATCTTTCCTTCCAAATTTATGTAATCTTTACTCATCCTTAGGAAATCTTCCCTCACTACTGCAGCTCTTGGTTGTGCTACCTCCAATGCAGCCTCCCTGACTATATGAGACATGAACACCTTCAATAAGGCATCTACTGTGAGAAATGCAGATTACAGATCTTAAGGCTAGGATTAACACTAGAGGGGGTGAATAGTGTTAATAAAGAATTACTAATCTTTTTGAGTTTATGTTAATTTAGACACCGATGTATGCAATATATAGACACGGATATGATCACAGAAACAAGCACAGATGCAGAAATAAAATAAAAGCAGTAAAGGAAAGAACACACCAGACTTTATACTGGTTGGGAGTTACCCTACAACCAGTCCCGCAACACAAGTACGGATTTCCTTTCAAAAGCAATTGTACTATTACACCCTCGGTTTCAAGGCTACGAGGTACACCCTTTAGAATTTCTATCCCCTGGGTAGAGATACTTTATTTCCGGGCCATAAGTTTACCCAATTGATTTACCAAGGCTACAATCACACCTTTTCTCTCTTGATTGATTTCCAAGGCTACAATCACACCTTTTCTCGCTTAATAGATTACAAAGAAATCTATAACTCTGAATAGCACTGAGAACCTTGTAGAGATAGTGATAGAGAATCAAACTAGAAGTAATCGAGTTTGATTCAATGTTGATTTCGGCAGAGTGATGGTAAGAGTATGTATTAATAAATGTGGAAGAAGAAGAGGAGTGAAAAACCAGAAAATCTGATCTAAAATTCATTGAAACTAACCCCTATTTATAGAAGAACAACAGCCATGTCCATTCATGAAGAGTTATGGCGAATAGACACTTCTTTTGAAATTTAAATTTTGAACTCAACTGACACCATGTCGACATGGTCACCATAGGCATGTCGACATCCCAAAGCAATTTTTGATGATTTGATTTTCATTGAAAATAACGTTTATCTTATATTAAAATTATTTTAAACTTTTCTAATATACTTGACTATAGTTGAAATACATAAGTAAATATAGAGAATAATATATATATATATATAATTTAACTATAATTTTATATTTAAATCTTAAGTATAAATATTTAAAAGTTAAATATATTATTTTAAAAGATAGTTTAAAATCAGGAGTAATTTGGACTTTGAAATTAAAGATGATTTTGAGGCCAAAATTATTTAAAATCAGGATAGAGGTTTTTGAATCTTTTAAAAGGAAAGTTTTGAAATCATTTTGAAAACAAGATAATTTTGTAAAATCATTTGAATAAAAATTAGCGGATACAAAACAATGTTCCACTAGATTTTTCGTAGGTTCAATCCTACTTAGGGTTCCATCCCTTTAGCGAGCTCGAAGTGGATTCCATTCCACGAATAAATTGGATTTTAAGATATCAGTGCTTTTCTAGGAGTTTTAACAAAAATTACTAATAAAAATACTTATGCTTGAAATCTTGAACTCTTGATAATCTTGATACTCATGAGTCTTCTATCTCGATATCTTGAATCTCTACACTGTACGGTCTTCATTCTTGGTACCTGCATGGTTAAATCCTGCATACACATATATATCTAAACTTACAATGTCAGAATTTATATTTTATAATCTATTCTAAGGTTGTTGTCATCAAAACCATCATCTCACGGACTAACATCTATATCTATGTCCGTTTCATTTGTTGGCAGTGCAGCTTCCTCCCCTACTTCTCTTGGAATTATTTCCTCCCTTCCTCCATCTATCCGTGTTTCTTCAGTCTCTTTTCTTGCACTTACCCCTCCTATTATGATTCGTTCACTTCTCAATTCCATTTTACTTTTATGTTAAGAAAGTCTTCATCAGAATGAAAAGACTGGAAGTAAAATAACAATAAAAGAATAGATATATTTATCTATATATATATATAGCAATATACAAGTACGATACACACACATACATACTTATATATTAGCATCTCCCCTCCGCAGAATGTTTGTTTTTATCTTAATTACTTATTTTTATCTTTTATCAGCTCTATTTTATTTAGGTGTACCTAATCAATGCTCTGATACCAACTATAACATCCCTTATTTGAAACCCAAAGGTGAATGTCGATGATGTTGCAATCATAACTAGAATTATCTTTCGATGACTAAAGTTTTAGTTGGTTTTACCTCTATTTCATTATAAAAAATTCTGATCAATTCCCTAAAATTTCCTGAACCCCTATTCTTCCATAGTTTAACTTTATTTTGTATTTTTAGGGTATTTTCCTTCTTTTTTTCAAGTCATACAAGTTCAAAAATTCATATAGAATTATACAAGCTTAAGAGATCTCTCAAATTGTAAACCCGTATTCCAAATCTTGTCTTAAAAATCATATAAAACTTTCATTAAGTTTTAAAATCATTAGAGTAAAGAAAACACATGTAAGCATCCCATGTATGCACATCCTTCCCCCAAAACATTCATTGATGCTTTTACACTTTTGCATGTAAATACGTATGACCCAATCACACATAAAATCGTATAGACCTAAACTGATCCCATAAATATATAAAAAATTAGATTAGAAGGGTTAAGTATTACTCATTTAGATCTTTTAGATGTATAACTTTTAGTCTTCTTTAGTTTCTTCTTGCTTGCATTTTCTTATCTTCTTCTTATTTACCTTCTTGTGCTCCCACTAATAAAGAGTTTCTCTAGCCTTTTATTTTAGTTAAGTAGAATAAAATAAATAAAAATGTGTAATTTATACTGTCCCACAACAAGTTAGGCCTAGGCCCTCATACCCATTTCTATTAATTCATTTCCTTTTACCTTTCTTGTTTAATTAACCCACCTTTTCCTTTAATTAACTTGTTTATTAAATTATAAGATTTTACGGTTATTATGATACACCTACACAATTCAAGTAGTAGTACAGTACTTCTACAAGAAACTATATTTTTCGAACATAAAATCTCATAGTCTTCAGTTCAATAATCCTATAGACCTCCAATAACAGTTTGTAGTCGAAATCTGAGAGGAATAGGATGAGACCGTAGATAGAATGATATAGAATCCAAGAAAGAACCCTTTGATCTTCTGTAGTACGTGAATTTGTTAAGAAGGAGAGTGGAAAAATATGAATTGGCAAAGTATAAGTGTAATGTAGTAAGAGAACTTGGTCACCAAGTAATAGAGAAGAATTAATGAGAATTATTATAAAAATTAGTATTTCGGAGAATTTATATATAACATGAAGAGAAATATCTTTTGTCAAATTGGTGAAAGGATGTATATATTAGTTTAAATTCATCTGTTGCATCACAACTAGTATATCGACATATGTTCAAAGAGTGCATTGACATATCTTTGTTGATTTTAAAAAACATATAAGCGGCTACTATGTTAATATATATTTTTAGGTTATGTTGACATATGCTGGTTGGTTTTGAAAAACATTTTATAAAAATTGTTTTAAACTTTATAATATTTAAAACCAATATTATACTTCTGTAAAAAGGTTCTAGAGAAGAAAATAAAGATCATTAAAAGAGAGATTTCAAAGTTTTGATACGGGTCTTTAACAGCTATTTCTATGACTCTTTACACATAGTTTTGACTCACTGAATGTCATGTGCTCTTCCAGTCTTCATTTCTTGCATCCTCCTAATATTTTCATTGAATCTTTAGTATTCTTGTAACACCTCGCTATTAAACGGTCAAATATATAAATAATTAATTTAAATAGTTAATCGTTAGTCAATGGAGCGCCCCTTGTACTTGACTCTAGATACAAATGAATAGGGACACGAAATATCCGTAGTTGAGTTCGCTTTTCCGTAATGAGAAGAATGAGCATAAACTTGACTATATTTGGTGTTGATAACTTTTTAGATTGAATAATGATTTTTAGAAAGAAATAGAAGTTGAGTTCGAGCCAAGGCCCATAAGCTAGATTGTAAGTTAGCTTACCCTTCATCTCATTTTCACTCCAAGTTACTTTATATTTCATTCTCGTAATCAATTTCCTAATTTTCCTTAAGCCTAAACCATGAATCCACTCTAATCTCTTCATAGGAAATCCCTAAATTCAAATCGAAATCACCATAATTCCTCTCACCCAATTCCTCACATAACCCATTAAGAAATTATCTTGAATCAAAGTTTGGATCTTCATCTAAGATTTGAAGAGAGCAAATTTTGAGTTTTTGACGATTAGAGCTTGATTTGGTGAAGAAGAAGGTGAGTGAGGAAATTCTCTAATTATTTTCACAAGTTATACTTCATATGTTTGTGTTTATGCGATTATGGAGTTATATGCAATGATTTAGAGAATGTCATGTGATGATTTAGGCCTGTATTCATGTTATAAACATGCTCATATTAACTCATTATTCGTTTACGATCTTAATAACTATTTTTGAAATAGTTAGCCAACTAAGAATTTAATTTTGGTTAACTGAATGATTATATGTGATGTGATAGATAGAGACTAATTACATGATATAATAAAGTGCATGTCATTAGTTAGTTATAATGAAACTAATTTAAATGGTTTTAGTAAATTTATAAGCTAATTAAGTGAATTTTGAACTCTACACTTATTATTAAAGTGATTAGAGGGTTAATGAAGCTTAAGTAATGTTTATAAAATGGTTATTTGATTTATAAATAAAGTATAGATTTTATAAAATAGTGATATGTTGTATACTTAATTTTAACGAGGCAAGTAAGTATCTAAAAGCTTGAAAATGATTAATAAGCTAATAATATACTTTATAAAATAGTTATAAGATTCTATAAAATAGTACGAAATCATATTAGACTTTTATTGAAAAGATTTACTAAATGAAAGTAAGTTTTAATTAATTAATAAATGAATTAATTATTTAAATATACGTGTATGTATATGATTATGGGCAAGTATACGTATATATGTTTTAAAGATATATAACAATAAAAACAATTTGTATATTGTAGTTAGAGTTGTTGTGTACGTTGCTTAAAGATATGTGTGTATGTAAGAATGTGTGGATGTGTGTAAATACATTTGTATATAAGAGCATTATGGGCGTCTCACATAGCCATAGCGACCATAGCGTGTGCGAAGTTGCACAAGAACATGCCAGATCGAGTAATCACTCCTGTGAAGTCCAAAACATGATTTGTGTTGTAGTGTGTTTGTGTATGAATGTGCACGAAGGAGTGTGCTAGCAGTGTAGGCTTCACATAAGGCTAGATAGTTGGTTGAGCATGTTTTGGTGCGATTAGCGGATGTAGGGTCGCTATAACCGCACATTGAACTCTATGTATGCAAAGAGTGGATTTTTGTGTCGAAGCCAATTTTCAAACACAAAAGGAACCACTTCCAAAACATCAACCAGTGAACTCTGAAGGAAGACCAATGCAGCGAAGGCAAGCTTTAGAAGCATGGTGGCTCACCAGGCGAAGCACTAGAGGAACAACATGAGAAACAACGGACGGTGTGGCTCGATGGCTGTTGCCCAGGCTTTACTATCTAGGAACGGTTCCTACCGGTCCACAGATGGGACCTATCCGGTCCATTGGTGAGGACCTGTCCTGGGTAGTAATGCCTGGGTAGGAAGGGTTTTTCGGGGAATTCCTTCCCAATTCAGATGCGGTTTGACATGAGACTTCGACATAACTTCTAGGAAGCTTCGGGCTAATCGGGAAGGTGGAATTCAAGGTGTGTCTCAGGATTCAGATGCTAATATAAGGATTGCACAAGTAGCCAGCAACGATCAGCAAGGCATTCGAGCAAGCGTTCGAGGAAACGATCAAGACAAGGAGTGCAAGGCACGGACTATTCCTACACGAGAATAGTATACGACCGGGAGCTAACTGGATATGAGATCGGGACATGATCGATAATACAATCATGTAGGATAAGCATATATGATTGGAGGGAGCACATGATGGCTAGAAGTTGGCTCCAAACGCAGCCCGATATGCAAGCACATGACAACATCGATTGGTACTAGATCGGGCAGACGTGTAGACTTACAGCTAGCATAGACTCTATGATTTAAAGCGCCGTTGTGCTTGAATGATCCATTGTGGTCAAAGAAAGTACATGGTGATGCAATTAGAAAGTAGGTGATTAGATTCGGTCGTAATGTGGTTCTAGTGCTACATATCCGTTCGTACATCATTTTATGGTTTTGAACCAGGCTTCGAGAAGGTTTGGAGCAACCCTTAAGTGGTACTTGTACCAAGTAGTGGTAGTGTAGATATAAATAGGGAGCACTACAGTGGTAGGAATTTTCATTGTTGTCAAGAGAGTGGTCAAGGTCTATATGGGGGCACTTGTACAGACAAGAGGTCCTTGGGACACTCAGTTTCGTTCGTGGACTCTCGAGGTAAGAAAGTATATAAATCCAAAGGTCCATAAGGTGTGGTAGCTCCATTTATATTTCGTTCAGTTCAAGATGACAGTAGATATTCTCTATCTGACATCATTGTTATGTTATGCTTATTATATACTAGTTGATTGATATATCGTTGTGTATAACATAATGTAGACTCGTATTATGACACATTTATCACTTCTGCACTTGTATATTGGGATTTCCCTTATCATGGTATATTATTACGTGATAGTCACATTATATTATATTAATAGTACCGACTCATTGATTGCAGGAGAAGAGCAGGTTATGGTATGATTATCTATTTTTGAGATGAGTTTACTGTACTTATTTAGGGGCAATTTGGATTACCCCCAAGCCATGTTTATGGAGAAGGTGAGCTGTGATTTAGTTTTATTCTATTTATTTAATATACAGTATTTGAGATAGTTCCCTTCACACCAGACTTTAAATCTGACCCACAGTTTTCCTTTGTCTATTTATGTTATGACAACTCTCGGTTACTCAATTGAGTAGTTTGGGATTTAGCTCTTTTTCGGATACGATATTAAGATGTGCAACTGGAGCATTTGAGAGACGTGGCAGGTGTGGCATCGATGTTTTAAATATGTATACTTGATATTTTAGTAGTATAGGACATATCTATTGTTTGTATATGAGGCCCATTGTATTAGATATTTATTCAGAACTCCATGTTATTGGGAGTTGATGTATTTTGACTTATTGTATTGACATTTATTTATCAGTCGCTTTCACTTGTGCAGTCTCTTATATATTATCATCATATTATGTTCATGCATATTCTGTATCTTATATGTTATCATTCCATTGTGAGATCTTATTGATGTCTTGGTTTGGTGTTTTCTTTTAATCATTACCCCCAATAACATGTCTTTTGTGGTATTCAAAAGTTGAGTGATGATGTAAGGCATTGATTTTTGGTATTATGAAGGATAGGTTGTTACAATTCTCTAGTCTTACCCTTATCCTCCCGGCTTTACTTTCTTTTAGTCTCCTTGATCTGCTTGATTCCTCTTCTACTGATCCGCCTTTAAGTATAATTCATTTGTATTTTATCTGTCCCTGCAATATATATGAGTAGTTTAGCTATATTTCTTATATTACAGTATACATAACTTAAAAAGTTATTAATAATAATATTTATATTGTTGTCGTCATCAGAATTAATACTTGTGGTACTGAAAATCGCTCCCTTTTTTATGATGGTAACCATCTAAATATTCTCGTAATATTATAATATTGTAATTTTAATTTAACTCCCCCTATATCCACTAACCCCCTCTGAGTTAATGCATCTTATTACTCCTCCTATGATTTTGACTAATATATATTTTACACTATTTATACTTTTTATCCACTTTTGTCATCAATAAAATAATGGGTATAAAAAGTGTATAAGGCCAATAGGTATAAAAAGGAGTGTAACGTGTTAAGTAACAAACATTATATCAAAAATATACTATAGATTACTAATGTATGAAGAATGCTTTTTCATAACTATTTAAATCTAATAGTGATGTAGCATAGAGAACCAATCATAACACGATATTATTTTTGATCTACATCTTTAAATTTTTCTTCTTTACTTAGGTTTACTTCGGATGTCATAGAAGTAGGTTTATAACTTGCATTAGACATTCTTTAATGGCTGACAAACATTCAATTTTTTTTTAATTTGAAGTCCTAGAAAGAAGATTGATTCTCCCATATGACTCGTTTCAAATTCACTTGTCATCGTTTTCAAAAATTCTCAGTTTGATTGTTCATTTGTTAAATCAAATATAATATCATCTACATAAATCTTTATTAATTGTATATCGTTGTTAGTTCTTTTTATAAATAGAGTTTAATCTACTTTTCCTATTTCGATCAAATTAAGTAGGATTTAAGCCTTACATACCAAGCACGGGTGCTTGTTTTTAAGCTACATAAGGCTCTTTTTAATTTATTGACATAGTTAAGGAAATTTTTGTCCTCAAATAGTGGTAGTTGCTTAACATATACACCTTTACTTACTCCATTATGAAAGCACTTTTGACGTCCATTTGATATAGTTTAAAGTTATTATAGTTTGTAAATGCAAGTAATATTCTTATAGCTTCTAATCGAGATATTAAAACAAAAGTTTCTTCATAATTTATACGTTCTTCTTTACTATAAATTTTTGTTAATAATCATGTTTTATTTTTCACAATCTCTTCGACTTCGTTTAATTTATTTTTATAGATCTATTTATTTCTAAAAATGATTGATTTTCAAGTCTTGGAACTATTTCTCGAATATTAGTCTTTGTTAATTGATTCAATTCTTCTTGCATGGCAAGAATCCATGAATCACCTAAAGATGCTTCTTATATATTTTGTGTTCGTTTGTCGAGATGAACGCAATGTTACTCATTTGGTTTAATTGATTCCTAGTTCTTACAAAGATTTAATATTTTCTAATATATTCTTTTTGGGATGATTTTTTAAATTTATGTCTTAGTTAATTTATTTCCGTTTATATCTTCACTGATATTATTTTCATTATCAGTACTTTCATTATTTTCACATGGATTAGTAATATGTTCTTCTGGATTATCTATATTAACTATTTTAAAATTTTCATCATACGAGACATGTAATGTTTCTGCTATAGTTTTGAGACTAAATATCCCTTATCAGCTTTTGCGTCAAATTTATATAAATTATCTTTTGTATTAAGTACAAAAAATTTGCTTCCAAAAACTTCAAAAGAAGAAATATTTGGCTTTTTATCAAGGTATAACTCATATGGTGTTTTCTTTCTTAATGATCTTATTAAAAATCTATTTAGGGCATAACATGTTGTTGAACTGCTTTAGCCTAAAAATTCTTAGGCAAGTTATTATCATTTAATAATGTCCTGGCACGTTCCTATTTTCACATTCTACTACTCCATTTTGTTGAGGGGTTCTTCGAAAAGATATACTATATTTTATACCCTTCTTAAAGCTTTTGTTTCTAAATTCTCCTCCATGATCACTCCTTATAGTTTTAATTTGAAGGAATTTTTGGTTTTGAATTCCCTTAGATTTTTTTTTAAACATTTCAAAAGCTTCATTTTTATTTTAAGAAAATCATCATTGTATATCCTAAAAAATTGTCTACAATTACTAAATATATTTACTATGGTTTATTGGCTGTACTCTGTGCAAGTAATGCTCCGCTAAAGCCTCGCAAAATCTCCACTATAGCATAACACTCTTTGACCACTACGTTATTTCAATTTAGCGCTATTAAAAGGTTGATCCGCTTTAATCTCCACTATTTTCCACTACACCCTTTGAATCAAGGCGTTTAACCATCCACTTTAGCAACATTAATATACAAAAGTTAATTTGACTAGCTCTCTTTTAAAACAATCAATAAATTCAGGGTAAAGACCTAATTTTAAGACATAAGTGCTCAATATAAGGTAAAAAATCTATCGTAGTCACCATATCTGGTCTCCATAAATCATTATATTCTTCAATTTTGTTATATAAGATTAAATAAAAAATTTCTACACAAATGATGTGAAAATGAGAATAAATAACCTTTAAATATTTGATTTTATATTTAATGAAGCTTTTTGCACCACTGTTATTTTCCATTATACCCCGCTATAACTTTTTGCACCTCCACTGCTATAGAAATGCTAAGTTTTTAACTGCACAAATGTAATTGAGATGATCTAAAGAAATATAGATGAAGAAGCTTTAAAGGGTGTGAAGTAGATATCATATCTTTAGACTTAAATGATTTCTTATGCAGTTTTCTCATATGAAAAGCATCACAAATATGTTCTCCTTTGAAGTTCATCTTTTGATGGCCTCTCGCAGGTTCATTAGGAGGGTCAGGGGTATGCAATATGGGCAATTATATAATTTGTTACATATATCTAAGTATATAACCAATCTTTTTCATTTTAAACGTGTTTAATTTCTATTATATACTTGTTATATTATAATATATCAATTAAAAAATTAATTTAAGTATATTGAATAGAAGATACATAAATGATATGTTATGTGAAAATAATTACAAGGAGTTGTAATCATGAGAAAATTACCATAATATAAAATAACATTCCTAGTTATGATGTTTCCAAAGAGGGTACCAATACATCGATCGAAACTAGAGTACGTGGTGCTCTCTAAATGTTTAATAGTGTGTTACTTATGGCTGCTAGGGACATTAAGGGGTTATGTACTGTTACTTAATGGATAACTATGGAATTATTCACCTTAGGTTTTCCTATTTGTTAATAGAAACTAGGTTAAACGAGAAATCTCGGAGTGATGTTATTACACAATTCTCTCAACTTGAGAATAGCGTTCAGCTTCAATATGGATACTTCACATTGATTATAGTTAAGTCATGGCATGGCGATTATCGACTGACTATAGTTAAGTCTGAATTAAAGTATTAGAAGTGAAACATTATTCAATAGAGAATTTGTCTTCTCATGTTACACCCTTACACCAGCGACCAAACTAATAAAGGGAGTTTACCGCCCAATAGCTCGGATTAAAGGGCTCAGAAGGAGCATATCGAAAATTTTAGTATTCACGTAAAAAAGCATGAGTAAATGAGAGATAAAACATCACAAAGGAACTGAAAATATATAAATATCGAAATATATATACATCAAGAGCCAAATAAAAACAAGACATACACACAACATCATCAACCAGGCAGATTATATACAAAACATCCCCAAAACCATGACATCCTATCACAATCATAAGTCAACCATATACAATAGTTCCTACATACATACTGACATGGTCCTACAGACTCGATATAAGTCTCATGGTTATTTACACTCCAAATCACTCTAACAGTTTCTCTAATACCAAAAGACAGGGTACGTACATGAAGCTCAAGATCCATATTAACTCTAAACTTATAAATAGTATTCCAATCTCCATCAATCTCGATATCGTAGGAAATGATTTAGAAACATGAGAATGAAATTATCCTAGAAAAACTCAGTCTGACCTAAGGAGATGGTAAAAAAAACCCTCGGTTCAGTATAGAAACTAGATGTGAGTATAATAATGCAACAAGGATATACGATCGTCTGGTGTCGGATTATATATGCAACGTTCAAAGAAATAAATATGTCACACACTTCATAATCTAACCACACCCACATCTCATCAAATCAAATCATATTAGTGATAGCCACGTTTCACAACTCTATTTAAAGTGAGTCACAGTTGCAACTCTAATCAATTGGAATATCACATCCTATCCTCACTTATAAGTTCCTATCGATATCCAATAAAATTTCCACTACTCAAGCTACCATATACGAGGCTTGCAATCACTAGTGAATTCTACTCATTTGTCACTCTTACTAGACTTTGCCTTGAGCTAATATCATAGCCTTTTTCATCTGCATATTCCACGATCAAACGTTATGGGTGCCCCCACACAATCTACTAGTTATATTACCTTCTCCTGTTCACATTTGGCGCTCACCCCGTTGTGCTGTAATCTTCATCTTTGTCCACCTCGCATCCACTAATGAGATACTCTTAACGCTTCTCTGTTTCACATTTTCACTATGCCTATAAACATTGTTGTATTCTTGCAATATATCATTTGATAATGATTGGCGAGGGACTAAGTCGTCATGATAAAGGGTGTGACCCTAAATCTGTCCGTTAGATGGACTCTAGCTTCTAGTAATCTTACCTCATTTCATTCACTTCATAAGCTAAATTTATTTAAAACCATTTATACTTAACCTCCCAAAAATACTATTTATACCTGAAATGGAATTGCATCCCATTTATATAAGTGATGGAATTCAAATTAAAATATAAACAATCATAACATCATAACCACAAGCACAAGCACACATCAAAATAAAGTTATATCATTCAAATTATGTATAATTTGAACTATTTTAAATGAAATTTAACCTTTTATTTCAATCTCAATATGTATTTAAATAATTAAAATTTAACTTCAAAAATACTCATCTCAAAATAATTTCAATATACTTTTAAAATTTTAAGATAAATAAACATGTCTTTTATCAATATTTTTCTTAGTTCAAAACTATTTGAATTTTAAAATTCCCATTTTGAATTTATAAATTATTTAAATTCCTTTAAAATCCTTCTAATTGAACATTTCTAAAATATTGTATATATTTCAAAATTAATTTTAAAATATTCAAAATCAAAAATCCAAAAATTTAAACTTAAAATGAAAATAAAACACGGTGTATTTCCTATAAGCATTACTGCTCCAGGTTAACACTGACCGGTTAACCGGCCATAGGCACAGCAGTCGATCGATGATGACAGTTTTAAAGCAGCAATGCTCTAGGTAGTCATGACTAAACATCGTCAATCTGCCATGGTTTTAGACCGACTTTGACTTGACACTACTAGGCTTTGACTGCCCTACTTTCTATACTTCGTTTGAGGTAAAATCATCTACTTTTGAAGTCTACATTCAAGAAAATGGGTCTTTGGTTTCATATTAACAATACTATATTTAAACAATGAAACATCACTAGACTAAAACTGACGATTGAATTCCATATCCAGTGATACCAAATAAAGCAACCAAGCCATTAACAATTGATATAAATTAATTTTTTAGGTAATTTGGAATTAAGAACTTCACTGTAAATAAAAGCAGTTTTCTGTAAACAAACACACACACATACATATACATACAAAGATATATATATATATATATATATATATATATATTGTTGTTAACTGGTTTTTTAACCCAGCATAATTCAACAGGAGTTAGAACATCCAGACTAAGTCAGAATGACTTGAAACTTGAACAATGCATCTAAAATAACAAGCCAATGGATCGTAAGAGAAACAAGCCAAAAATCCACTAAGTTGATAGATCGTTAGCAATCCATTATCCATGGATGGCTAGCGATCCAAAAGAAAGCTTCATGAGTTGTCAAAGCCTCTTGTATCATGATCTACTACGTCTTCTAAGAATACTTACCAAGTTCCACAACATTCCAAGCAGCGTAGTTCAAGAAGTAAAGACTCATCCGATTCAAGTTGTTTACCCGCTTTAAAACAAAGCAACTAACTTAAAATGGACCTAAAGAACTCATATAGAGTCGGATTGACTTGAAATTTTGACAGTACACTTAGAAGTCATATAAGAAGGCATACAACAAAAATAAACTTGATTAAATGAGTCTAGATGGATCACTAGCAATTTAACTGGATAGATCGCTAGCGATCCAGGTAGACTGGGCTCCACCACCTGAAATTTTTAGGGTAGGTACCAGAAACCCTCTAGAGTGTAGCTACAAAGTTCCATCCAATTTCTTTAAGTTTTGAGTGAGTTATGGATGATTCTTCTGGACTAGATGACCCATGAAGGCGGATGATCAAACAAACTCCAAACGACTTAATATTTGGATAAGCCACTTAAATAGAAGACAGGAAGACAACCAAAATAAGATCACTAAAAAATATGCTAAGGGGATGGATGATCCATCCCCTATGGATAACTAGCAATCCATTAAGATAGATCGGATCGCCCTTAAACTTTTCGAGCTCCTTCGTAGCACTAAGTAATGGCTTCTGGTAGAAAAATTTGCTAAGTTGATGGATATCTAGCGATCCATCCTCTATGGATAACAGCGATCCATAAAATGACTTAGATTGATTTGAGATTTTTGTCGATGATTTAGCGTAACAACTGGACTCTTCTGAACTTGGACTTCTAGCCTAATACTCACTAAATTCCTCTATAAATACCCACTTTTCTGCAATATAAAGAGGATCTTCTGAACTGGCTGTTGGAACTCTGCAGAGATTATTCTTTACTCTTCTCCTCCCATACAATAGTCATCTAGGGATTCGCTGTGATTCTCCAGTGAACTCATGTACTTGTGACTTGATCTAACTTACAAGATTCAATCATATTGTAATCAGATTCAACTTATAACAGCAATTAGTTAATGGAAAGTTATAAAGTGGACGTAAGCTTCATAAACAACTGAACAACTAGAAAAATCTTCTTGTCTTTTTACTATTTCTTCTCTTTTTACATTTATTTTCTATATCATTGCTTTGTAAGAACAACATTGGTGCTTTCACACTCAATCCAAGGTGTTGATCCATTTTTTGGGTTAACAATTATACTCACCTTTCCTGGTTGATAAAGAACTGAAGAAACAAAGCCTAGTTTCTATTGATGATGATGTAGGGAACAAACTATGCTAATGATGGGATTCAGTATGAAGGGGAAATCAATGAATTTAACATGTATTTGTAGGGTTTGAGAGGGAACCTTCGGTTATAAGGTTTGTAATTAGTTAAAATTTAATAATGAAGGAACGGGTAAACTTTATTCTTTGGTCCAGTGAGAAATATTAGGTTTTTACTTTTATTTCTTTAAGTAAATGTGTATCATATGTGCCTTATAACCTAAACCGCACTTAAACCGCTATTTTATATCCATTAAAAAATCCATTCGAGGAATTTCATTAAATTTTATTTCATTCTTGTAATAATTTTTCCTTTATTAAAATATCACTTTTCGATTTTCAACTGTTATAAAATAATTGTTATATTGCCAAAATAAATCCAAATTTGCATAGATATTTTTTATGTTACTGAAATAAATTTCCAAATAACATTTGAACTATAAAAGTACAACCTTAGTTTCAAATTTTAATTTAAATCATTATTTATCAATTAAATTCAAAAACTTTTTAATATTTAATCAAATAATAAGATGTTATAGGCCCCCTTCTTAAAGAAATTATATCCTCACAATTTATTTGAGAGCACTGTAACCTATATATGTATACAACAATGAATTAAAATTTTCAAACATCCATGACTCAATAAAATCAGATAAATAAATATATCCCCATCGTGTTTCAAATACCTCGATATGCGTCTTCCTAGTTTGGTCCATAGTCTCTCAAGTACGATCTTTAGGATTGTCTGACCATTGAACTTTTACTAACGGAACATGCTTATTTATTAATTGGATCACCTTTGAATCTACATTTAGTACTGGCTCAATGGAGAAAGTTAGGTTCTATTCAATTTCTAATTCCTCAAGTTATCTTGGCTCTAGAACAACATCAGGATCCTGTAGACACTTTTGCAACTGGGCCACATGGAACATGTTGTGTAATTTTGATAGATAGGTAGGCAAATCAACTCGATATGTTAAGCTATTAATGCGCTTCAAAATTGGATAAGGTCCAACATATCTTAAAGCTAATTTTCAATTTTCCCAAATCTTATTACTCTCTTCCTTGGAGATATCTTTACAATATATAATCCCAGTCTGAAAATTTCATGTCCTTTCTACATTTATGAGCATAACTTTTCTATCTATGCTGAGTATATCTCATACGATCTTCAATAAAATTGATCTTTATAGTCGTCTCATCACCATATCCAGACCTAGTATCGGTTTGTCACTAGTTTCCAACCAATAAGTTAGAGAATGACATGGTCTTTCGTAAAGAGATTCAAAAAGATCCATGCCTATGTTAGACAAGAAACCTTTATTATAAAAAAAATTCTATTAGATAATGATGGTCTTCCTAAGAACCCTTAAATTCGAGAATATAAGATCTCAAAAGGTCTTCTATAATTCTATTGACTCATTCGTTTGTGAATGATAGGTCGTACTCAAGTTAATTTGTAAACCTAAGACCGACTACAAGCTTTGCCAGAATTGGCTCATAAATAAAGGATCACGATCGCATACTATATTTCTTAAAATTCTATGCAATCATACTGTATGTTTTATAAATAGTCTGGCCAAACTTTCGGTGGTACGATTTATTCTAACTGAGATGAAATGAGCACTTTTGGTGAGTCGATCAACTATCACCCATATGCTTTCATTTCCTTGTCTCGCTCTAGGAAGCCCATCATTAAAATCCATAAAAATTTATTCCCACTTCCATTATGGTACTTTAAATGGCAAAAGTAATCCGTTGGACTTCTAATGCTCGCCTTTCACCGGTTGTCGTGTGATGCATTGTTTCTTATACACATTGATGTCCTTCTTCATTCCTTCCCAATAGTACGTCCTTCTCATATATTTGTACATCTTTGTACCACCAGGATTAATAGAAAATTGAGATCGGTGACATTCGTCAGGAAGTTCATACCTTAGGTTGGCTATGTTGGGAACACACGGCCTTCTATTAAATCTCAAATTCCCATTTGAGACCAACTTGAATTTGCTAAGATTTTCCAGAACATTTCCACTTTTCAACTTATTGATTTGATCTAATAATATCAGATCATTTTCTTGATTAGCTTGAATTCGATCAAGTAAACTCGATTGACGTCCAAACTTACCAACATGGTTGTTGTATCCCCTACCCTTCTGAATTTAAGATTACTAGAAGATAACACTTCTAACTCTTTTCATTGCACCAACATCATTAATATGACTCCTTAACGCTTCTTGCTGAGAGCATCTGCTACTTTATTTCCTTTTGCCAAGAGTATACTCAATCTTTAGGTCATATGCAGCTAGAAATTCAAGTAATCATAATTGCCACATATTCTAATCTTTTTAGGAAAATAAATGTTTAAGTGATTTACGATATGTATGTAAAACAAAATGTTCGCCTAGCATAAAGTGCCACTAAAACCTTAAGGAAATTACCATGGTTGCCAACTCAAGATCGCGAGTTGCTTACTTTACTTTATTACGTCGGAGTTGCCTAAATGCATTAGTTACCACTCTGACTCGTTGCTTCAGCACACCAAGTCATGTTCTATGGGCATCTACTACTAGATCATGATTAACTTTTGGAACTATTAATATTAAAGCATTAGAAAGTAATTCTTTAACTTCTAGTAAGCATCTTTACATTTGTCCGCCCAGACAAATTTAAATCCTTTCTTTATCAAATTAGTTAATTGAGCATATATCTTTGAAAATCCTTTATAGAACTTCTATAATATCATGCTAATCCTAAGAAACTTTTAATCTCAGTTACCACTTTTGAATAGCTTCGACCATAGCTGGGTCGATTGAAATTTCTTTCTCCATGATTATATGTCCCAAAAATTTCACTTCCTTCTGCTAAAAGTAAAACTTTGAAAACTTAGCTTTAATTGTTATCTTTAGGTTTCTAACACCACTTTCAAAATGAATTGCATGCTTTTCTTCCACCTTTGAGTAGATGAGAATATCAAAAATAAAAAGTAAAACGAATTTGTCAATATAACCTCTTGATAATCGATTCATTAAATCGAAGAAGTAAGCTAGAGCATTCATCAATCTGAATGACATTATTAACCATTCGTAAGAACCATATCTTGTCCAAAATGTTATGAGTGGGATACTATTTTTCGCAACTCTAAGTTGATGAAAACCAGTGACAAGATTAAGTTATGAAAAGGTATCCGCTCTACTTATTTGATCGAATAGATCATCTATCCTTAGTAATGGGTATTTATTGTTAATAATGGGATTGTTCTATTTTCGGTAATCTACACAGAGTCGAAGATATCCATATACTTTTTTACAAATAAAGCTGATGAAACCCAATAATAACTGCTTGTCCTAATTAAATTCTTCTTTTTAAGATCTTCTATCAAAGATTGTTATCCCGCCTTTTGGCAAGGTCGTGACACCAAGGAATTGACTGAAAGCCAAAGACAATCTGTGCTAACGATTAGTTTACACAGGTTTTCTATGGATATTAGCAAATTTTGTCCACATCCGGATCGAGCTACAATTAACATGGTGTAACAAGCAATGCTATGGAAGCCAACATTCCAAATTTTAAGTCAATCGGAGTCTGCATGCTCAAGATATGGATCGATCAAGATCAAGAAAGAAAACATCAGTTCGTATCCTTCAGTCCTACTCCTCTTCATATCCATCATGTATTTTCCATTTCATATCCACCAGTTGAAGATATTTCGTATCGGTTCCACTCCCACACGTTGTGTATCGATCATCCATCAACGCAGTTCGTATCGATCGGCCAACGATCGATACGACATATGCTACCAGGCGATCGATACGCTGTAGCACCTAAAAACATCGATATGAAACTAAATACCCAATGATCGATACGAAACCAATAAGCGCATATTGATACGAAAGGAATAAGTACGTAGTGATGCAAACTTAAGTAAAGCCATCGATACGAAGCAGTTTTGATCATCGATACGAAGAACATAAGTAAACATCGATACGAAATGAAGTGTAGGTCATCGATATGAAAAGGGAGTGCCCAGACCGATACGAAATAAGCATGGAAAAGTGGAAGAAGCATTCACTCAGCATGAAAAGTGGATCGTTCCTACATTATAGCTCCACATCATCGAAGTGCAACCGACCGATACGAAGACGCCAACTTTTTTGCAAATCCAAACTTGAATCGATCATAACTCAAAATCTACAAGTCCAAACGCCACCAAATTTTCACAGGAACTTGCGTACAATCTAAAGACCGTCCATAATCGATCTCATCCCAAAAAGACCTCATCTTGATTGATACGAATGGTACATGCATCGATCATGGATCGATCCCATATGACCATGGATCAATCTGGTGGGCCCACCCACGTGAGAGAAAGAGTTTTCGAGATCCGAGCCAGATATTTTCGGCCTACATTTATAAATAGCAGCTATATGCCTCCAGAAAATGGACTTTTGATTCTTCCATGCCGATACTTTGTCGGAGACTCATTGTAACTCGAGCGCTTAAGAGTGCACTGTTGTAATCGGATTATAAACTTCAATAAAACAACAAACTTTTCAAAGTGGACGTAGGCTACAACACCGAACCACCCTAAATTCTTGTGTTCTTACATTTCCGTTTATCTATTTTGGCGTGTTTGTTAGATTAACCTCCTTTTTAATTTATATTCCTCATTTTAATCTCTTTAAATACGTCTGAAGAGTGTTGTGTCCAATTTTGGTATAAACACTTTGGTGCTTTCACTGAGTACACCCAGTTTTTCTCCTGCTCATTTGATCTACTGCCGTCGTTGGATTGCAAGAATCTGAGGAGATCTAAATCTACCATCCAAAAATTCATTCTATACTATTAAAATTACATTAGATCTAGGATGGAACTGCATCAGCCATGGTTAACACAGGGACTGCTTCTACTGCTGCTAAGCCAGAAGGATGAGATAGGAAGAACCCTACGCAGCTACTTGCTACAGGTCAGATTTCCGTTGGACCTTCAGATCCACAAGGCCCTGTCACTAAGGAGGATTTCCAGATCCTTATGCAAAACTTACCCAAAGCCATCAGGAGCTCACGCAATAGATCCATGCCGACATGGAGCTAACCGACTGAACGAGGAGAGACTCCATAAGGGATCGTGCTTCCTATTCATCCATCAAAAGCTCATCTTCTTCTGATTTCAACCATAGATCTACACATCCACGGCTGGATGGAAGCTATGCACAAGCCTCTATGCATCAGTGTGTTCTTAGTCTTGGACAAGCTGGAGCTGGTCCCTCTATGTGACACAAGGTTGGACCCTTCTCTTGAGGAGGGGCACCTCCTTATCACATTACTAATAGCCATGCCGTTACTACCATGACAAATATGGAAGCTCAACTTCAAAATCAATCAAACCCCGCCTTTCATCAACACAATCATGTTCCTGAACTCTATGTGTCCGAAGATCTAAAGACAAGGAGGCAAGATACGGACCGTCGACCGTGCCCAGACCATCCTCGCAACGTGGAAGCTGACCACGCCTTAGCCCAGAATGTCCAAGTGCTCGACATCCCAACCGTGATCCGTCAGATGATCCGTGAAAGTCAAGGCCTCACCAATGACGAATGGGGAATTTTCCAAAGTCATACGCCATTCACTAATGACATCCTTTATGCTGAACCGCCCCGCTAATTTAGAATGCTGGCTTTAACTATTTACGAAGGGAGTTCAGATCCTGACCAACACATACTGAAGTATGAATGGCTCATGAACGTCGCTCGAGCTGACGATGCGGTTTAATGTAGAAGTTTTCCTATTTCCCTAGGGGGCATCGCAACCATGTGGTTTACTGTCTACCAACCCGATCCATTTCATGCTTTGATCATATGGCCACTAAGTTCGTCGAATAATTTCATATGCATGTTACGAGACCGAAAGATGTTAATGTAGGATCGATTTCACCCTAGAGGGGGGGTGAATAGGGTGATAGTGTAAATTATTAAAAATTAATCGCGGAAGCTTATAAATTAATTTCAATTCAGATCACAGAATAGCAGCACAGATATCGCAGAATATAAATAACAGAATAAAACAGAACAACACAGAATTTACCCAGCTTCGGCAAAACCCTGCCTACGTGCTGCCCCCAAGGTTTCTACTAGAAATTAGATAGTCCCTCGCTTACACACGTAAACTCGCTATACACCGCTATTGACTAATCTAACTCTACGCTCAAAACCTTGACCACAACTCAACTACCGAGTTGCAAATTCCCAAACTACACACCGTAGTTTGCACCCTAGTCACACGACTAGAAAAATAAAACGGTTTAAAAAGAAATACAAATTAAAACAATTAAAATAAAAATAACCCTAATTAAAAATTTAAAACCCTTTGTAAATAATAAAACAAAGAAAAGTAAATAGGCCGGCCCCTTTTATTATTCAACCCGTCTCCTTTCTTTTTTTTTTATTCCCTTCGTTTGCAATGGCGGCCGTTCCTCTTTTAGGGCTCTGTTCTCTTTGCTTGGCTCTGAGATTTAGGGCTATTTCGAAGCTCCGATTCTAAGTTGATCGAATCAGTGGTTAATTGCCTGAAGCCTTGTTCGATCGAATCGCTGTTGCTCACTTCGGTTGCTTCGAATTTGTTCGAGTTCGAGATGGCTTCTGTAAGTGATTTTTTGCTCTTTTTAATTCTCTGATTGAATGCTTGAACTCGATGATAATTTTGCCGATGATGATTAGGGTTTTATACGCGTTCGATTTCCTTAATTTGCGTACGTCTGATATTTTCAAAATTGTTGATTTGGCCGTTCGATATTGTATGGATGTTGATGATTTCCTCTGACTAGTTCATAATCGTATATTTGTTACTTGGTATTCACGGCATTGAATTGTGACTTGGTCATTATACTTGATATCACGGTTTTGATTTAGTTCGTGAATTTTTAATATGTTGACTTGTTCAACATTGCTTGGCCTCTGTTCATTGTCTCATTCACTGTTGCCTAAGTCCGCACATGTTTGGATTGCATATATGTACTGTCTGCACTTGCATACTTACATTGTTGAGTTGAGTTGATAAGATGCTGCACTTGATCATTTAGTTCAAGTGTAATTTGCATTCACTTTTTGTAGTTGTTGCTGTGCCTCTCTTGTGTCACCTATGTTGCAACTGCACTGTTGCCTTGTTGATTCCACTGTTTCATGCATGTACTCGCTGTCGTAGATTTTTGCAGTTTGTATCACTTGATATTCATTTGTATCTATATTGTCAATATCAATATCTGCTTCATTCTTTGCATTTGAACTCATGATGGCATCACATGCTGCTGTGTTGTAGCCGTGGTCTTTGCATTGCATTCATGTTGATTTCTGAACTTTCACTTGAGTTGAATCCAGTTTCAAAAACTCGGGTTTGACCTTGTGCTGAGAATTGTGACTTTTATATTATTGCACGTGAGTTGAACCCGGCTTTATATTTGGGTTTGACCTGTGCTCACCTGTCCCTGTAAATCAATCAAGTGTATATATCGGTGTGCACGGCCTTGTGGCATATACAGTAATATACTGTGTATGTCACAAGTTGTTCGTGTATGATGAATTCAAATTTAAATTATGACGAACAACCCAAATAACTGAGGCAAATTATATTTTCAAAATCCATCTTTTAATTTATATTGCAAAAATATTTTCTTTTCAATTTTACTGCGTTAGTGAATATTTTTGCAGATTGCTCAGATGCTGGATTCAAACTGGAATGCAGTTGTAGATAAAAATACGAGTGTGAGTGATATGTAGTGAGGTGAATATGTAAAATAGTGTTGTAATTAGAAATTGTATCAAAATTGTATAGTGAATAGTGAGAGTTTGAATTTGTACTATTTAAAAATTGTAATAAATATTTGTGTGAATAAAATATACTTTTGAATTCAAAAATTGTGTTATTTATTTTATTCAGCAAATATTTATTTAATCTGTGAAAATAAATAGTATATTAACAAATACATTTAAACGAATGTATATATGTTTATTATCATCAAACAAAAATCATATAAGCGCATATTCAACAATCTCCCCCTTTTGATGATAACAAACATATATTTAAGATTTTGAATATATTAAATGTATTTGATAATTTCAATTGCTCCCCCTATTTGAATGCTTCCTTTCTATATGATACTCCCCCTACATATATGACTCCCCCTACATATATGCATACAAATACAAATAAGAATGAGCCTAGATGCAAATGGAAAATTGTTTGACCTTTGATTGATTCTATTTGTCAAAATCTTAACTTTTCTCTCCCCCTTTTGTTATCAGCAAAAGAATAATAGAAATAGAGAAAAATAGAGATAAAGTAATCGATATTAATCCAACATTAAAACCCAATTGAATATAAATATTAAATTTCAATAGAAAATCAAACAAAAATCATAAAAATATTGTTAGGCGCATATTCCACTTTTAGAATGATGGAAGTGATGTCATCATATAAAACCATACAGTTGTGTCTATTTGTGGTATATTTATATCAGGAATTTGAATATCTACTAATCATGCATAACCGTTAGGACTTTTAAATGAGATTAGTAGTATTCCAATTTTATTTTTAAAAAAATGAATTCAAGTATCTTCTAACCACGCATAACCGTGAGGACTTTTAAATGGGATTAGAATCAACTTGTTTATTTAAAAAAAGAAAAAAAATCAACTTTTGATATGCGTTCCATACATGCATAACCGTGAGGACTTTTAAATGAGCATGGAAGCACATAACAAATTCCAAGTAATTCACTCATGCATAACCGTGAGGACTTTTAAATGAGAGTGAATACTTTGGTATTTATTTATTTTTTTTTTATTTTTTTTTATTTTTTATTTTTTTTTTTTTTAAATGTGAAAATGAAAAATGAATGATTCCTGTTTAAAGTACCACATATCGACAAACTATATAGAATTTTGATGAATGATGGTTGATAGAAATATGATAGGTATAGAGATGGTCATGGAATTTTTACCAACAAAAATTTTTATAACTCTTGTTTACATTTCTAAAGAAATTTTCTAATTATACTTTCTCGAGTTATAATATATAATCAATATCAACACTCATCACTTTTTTTCAATCACTATTTTTCTTTTCGATAATTTGTAGGGAGAAAAAAAATGTTAAATATTCAGCAAATTTCTAAAACACCTAGACTGAGTCGTAGTTTGCAAAAACTATTTTCTGGTAGGGGTTTTGTAAAAATATCTGCCAATTGTGAATCAGTTGAAATAAAATTTATGCAGATATTTTCTTTGGATATATGATCTCTAATAAAATGATGTCTAACATCTATATGTTTTGTTCGTGAGTGATGTACAGGGTTATTTGTGAGATCAATTGCGCTTTTGCTATCACACATTAGTGGTACACGTTTATAACTTAGACCATAGTCGTGCAAAGTTTGTATCATCCATAGGATTTGAGCAGAGCAACCACTCAAAGCAATATACTCTGCCTCTGTTGTAGATAATGCAATACAATTCTGTTTTCTACTTGACCATGCAACTAATGAATGTCCTAACATAAAACATGCTCCACTAGTACTTTTTCTGTCAACTAAATTTCCAGCATAATCAGCATCTGAAAAACCTTTTAATTCAAAATTATCGTTTGTTGGATACCAAAGACCAAACCGTGGGGTGTACAACAAATATCTTATGATTCTTTTAACCGCTTTTAAGTGAGATTCTTTTGGATTAGATTGAAACCGTGCACACAAGCATACAGAAAACATAATATCTGGCCTAGAAGCAGTAAGATAAAGAAGTGATCCAATCATACCTCTGTATTGCTTTTGATCAACTGCCTTACCTTTTTCATCACTGTCAAGTTTAGTTGTTGTGCTCATTGGGGTTCTAGCTGGTTTAGCATCTTTTAACCCAAATTTGTTGATGAGTTCCTTAATATATTTCGTTTGAGAAATGAATGTACCTTTATCGCTTTGTTTGACTTGAAATCCTAAAAAGAATTTCAATTCTCCCACCAGACTCATTTCGAATTTTTCCTGCATAACTTTTTCAAATTTCTCATACAACAGATTGTTAGTAGCACCATAAATAATATCATCAACATATATTTGAACAATTAAAATATCATCATTTTCATGCAACAGAAATAGTGTGGTATCTACACATCCCTTTTTGAACCCATTTTCAAGGAGATAAGAAGTAAGACATTCATACCAAGCTCTGGGAGCTTGTTTTAAACCATATAATGCCTTCTTTAGTTTGTATACATGGTTTGGATGTTCATGACTTTCAAAACCTTCTGGTTGTTCAACAAATACATCTTCTTTTAAAACTCCGTTAAGAAAAGCACTCTTAATATCCATTTGTCTTAGTTTAAATCCTTTGTAGCAAGCAAAAGCTAACAATATTCTAATTGATTCTAGTCTAGCTACAGGAGCAAAGGTTTCATCAAAGTCAACTCCTTCAATTTGATTGTATCCTTTAGCAACTAGTCTAGCTTTATTTCTAATCACATTTCCAGATTCATCATATTTATTTTTGAAAATCCATTTTGTTCCTACGACTGGATAGTCCTTAGGTCTAGGTTCTAAACTCCAAACATCATTTCTCTCAAATTGATTTAGCTCTTCTTGCATAGCTATAAACCAATTTTCGTCATTAAGAGCTGTATCTATGTCTTTGGGTTCTATTTCTGAGATAAATCCACTATATAAACATAGATCACACAAATTTCTAAAGGAGGAACGAGTTTGTATACCTGCTATAGGGTTTCCAATTACCAATTCTGGTGGATGGTCTGTTTTGTATTTCAGTTTTTCTGGATCCAGATTTCTTCTGACTTCTTGAGTTGTGGTAGTTTCTCTAGCATTAGCAGTTTCTTTTGGTTTTTCAAATTCATCTTTTTCTTTCTCCTCTTCCACGTTACTTTTGGATGTATCCTGTTCGTCAATGCCTTCATCAAATTTCACATTGATTGACTCTACGATTGTTTTAGTCTTTTTGTTGTAGACTCTATAAGCTTTGCTTCTCGAAGAGTAACCCATGAAGATGCCATCATCAGCCTTTGCTTCAAATTTTCCTAACTGATCACCTGTATTAAGAATATAGCAAGGACATCCAAACACTTTGAAGTAAGCGATGTTTGGTTTTTTGTTGAACCATAACTCATAGGGGGTTTTGTTAAGAATCGGTCTGATGATAACTCTATTCATTACATAACATGCTGTATTTACAGCTTCTGCCCAGAGATGCAGAGGTAGTTCATATTCATTTAACATAGACCTAGCCAATTCTTGTAAAGTACGATTCTTTCTCTCAACTACCCCATTTTGTTGTGGGGTACGTGGTGCAGAGAACTCATGTTTGATTCCGTTTTCATCACAGAAGGTTTCAAATTCATAATTTTCAAATTCCCCACCATGATCACTTCTTAACGAAACAATAGAGACTTCTTTTTCATTTTGCACGAATTTTGCGAATCTTGTGAAGTATGAAAAAGTTTCTGATTTTTTAGCTAAGAAGTATACCCATGTATATCTTGAGTAATCATCAACTAACACAAAGCAATATTTCTTGCCTCCTAAGCTAGCAATGTCATTAGGTCCAAATAGATCCATATGAATTAGTTCAAGAACTCTAGAAGTGCTTACATTGTTTTTGGCATGAAACGATGATTTTCTAAGTTTTCCCAAAGTACATGCTTTACAGATGTTTTCAGTTTCAAACTCATGTGATGGCAACCCTCTTACCAAACTTTTCCTTTTTAATTTGTTTAATAAGTTCATACTAGCATGCCCTAAACGTCTATGCCATAAATTCACTTCTATATCCTTAGCTACCAAGCATTTAGAGAGGATGAGATCATCAAAAGATAGAGAATATATATTACCTTTCCTTTTTCCTGAAAATAAGATTTCTTTTGATGATTTGTCAACAATTTTGCACATGTCAGAATCAAAGATAACATTCATACCTTTATCACATAGCTGGCTGATTGATATCAAATTGTGGTGCAGATTTTCAACATATAAAACGTCATTTAAGGTAAATGTATTGTTACCTACTTTACCTTTACCGACAATTTTACACTTGTCATTGTTCCCCATTGTGACTCTGCCACCTTTGTATTTTTCTAGGCTAAGGAACTTCGATTTATCGCCTGTCATGTGCCTGGAACAGCCAGAATCCAAGTACCATTGCTGTTGTTCCTTAGCCTGCCAGCATACCTACATGAAAAGAGAGTTTAGTGACCTATTTGTTTTTATAGGTCCATGGTTGTTAGTGGCAGAAAATTTTGAAAAATGATTTTGTGTAGACCCAAAACTATTTATAATTGTTCCCTTTGGCACCCAAATTTGTTTAACTTTGAGAGATTTTATATTTGTGCCTTTTGAAACCCAAATCGGTATAGTTTTCACATGTTTGGGTCTATACCAACAATTATTGTGACCGTGTCCAAATTTTCTACAAATTGTGCACATAGAATTAACTTGATTAATCTTGTTTTCAACAATTTTCGAATTATTATATCCAAGTCCTTGTCTAACCGTATTAACAGTTTGCTTTCCTAATAGCATATTCAACGATTTTTCACTTTTTGAAAATTTATCTAAAGTCGTTGACAATTGTTGGACTTGTGATTTGAGAGATTCATTTTCGTTTATCAACTGTGTGCACTTTTTAATAGAATTCTCTCTCCTAGTATTTTCATTCTCTTTTAAAATCAGAATTTCATTTTCAAGTGATTTTATATTGATTTCCGATTTTTTAATTTCTTCTTCAAATGTTGGACACTTATCACACTTAGGGATCCTACGTTGATAGTTCTTAACTAATTGATCAAGTTGTTCATTGCATTCTATCAAAGTATTCTTTTGAGATTCAAGTTTGGCGTATTTTTCCCTAAGTCGTTCATAACAGCCATTTATTTCATGGAAATAAATAAGTAATTCAGAATGAGTGAGTTTTGATACCTCGCTTGGCTCGTCATCATCACTGTCTGTAACTTCACCATGAAGGCACATGTTTGCTTTTTCACTCTCACTCTCGGTGTTATCACTTTCATCTTCGTCAGTTTCATCCCAAGTAGCCGCAAAGCTTTTCTTCTTTAGTTTCTTTCCTTGATTTGATCGTTTTTGAGGACATTGTGGCTTGATATGACCGGGTTTGTTGCATTTGTAACAGATGATTTTCTGTTCTTCTGGGTTGTCTAGTGCTTTGCCTATTCTGCTTTTCAATTCATGATTTCGAGCTGGATTTCCGTATTTGCGATTCCACCTTTTGAATTTCTTTATTAGTAGCGCCAGCTCTGCTTCTCCATCATCATCATCATCGTTATCATCATCACTTTCGGTTGTTCCTTTGAGCGCTATTGATTTCTTTCGAGTATCTCCTCCTTCACGCTCTTCCTTGAATTTCATTTCTAGCTCATAAGTGGTGAGATTTCCAATGAGTTCTTCGACTTTGAGTTTTTTTAAATCTTTCGATTCTTGAATGGCAGTTACTTTTGCTTCAAAGCTTCGTGGAAGAACTCTGAGAATTTTTCGGACTATTTCCAATTCGGTGTATGTTTTTCCGAGAGCTTTTGATTTGTATACGATATTGGAAAGTCGACCGTACATCTCTTTGACATTTTCTTCCTTCTCCATTTTGAAGTTCTCGTATTCGCTGCTTAGCATTGCAAGGCGAGATTCTTTAACTTGAGATGTTCCTTCGTGAGTCACTTCGAGTGTGTGCCATATTTCCTGCGCAGTTAGACAATGTGAGACACGATTAAATTCAAATTGATCCAATGAACAAATAATAGAATTCATAGCTTTAGCATTAGTATTCTGTAATTTATTTTCTAGTTCTGTCCATTGTTCCTTTGGTTTCTCTATCTCCTGATTATCTACAATTATAGTTGGTATTCTATAACCTGTCTCAACAATATTCCATGCGTCAATGGTTTTTAGAAAAAATTTCATCCTATTTTTCCAATAAGCATATTCACCATTGAACATTGGTGGTCTAACTATCGACTGCCCCTCTGCAAAAGCGTTATTAAAAGAAGCCATTTAAAAAATTCAAATTTTTAAACAAAAACTGGTTTTTTGAAAAATCGAATTTTTTTTTTAAAATAAATTGACTTCTAATCCTAGCTCCGATACCACTTGTAGGATCGATTTCACCCTAGAGGGGGGGTGAATAGGGTGATAGTGTAAATTATTAAAAATTAATCGCGGAAGCTTATAAATTAATTTCAATTCAGATCACAGAATAGCAGCACAGATATCGCAGAATATAAATAACAGAATAAAACAGAACAACACAGAATTTACCCAGCTTCGGCAAAACCCTGCCTACGTGCTGCCCCCAAGGTTTCTACTAGAAATTAGATAGTCCCTCGCTTACACACGTAAACTCGCTATACACCGCTATTGACTAATCTAACTCTACGCTCAAAACCTTGACCACAACTCAACTACCGAGTTGCAAATTCCCAAACTACACACCGTAGTTTGCACCCTAGTCACACGACTAGAAAAATAAAACGGTTTAAAAAGAAATACAAATTAAAACAATTAAAATAAAAATAACCCTAATTAAAAATTTAAAACCCTTTGTAAATAATAAAACAAAGAAAAGTAAATAGGCCGGCCCCTTTTATTATTCAACCCGTCTCCTTTCTTTTTTTTTTATTCCCTTCGTTTGCAATGGCGGCCGTTCCTCTTTTAGGGCTCTGTTCTCTTTGCTTGGCTCTGAGATTTAGGGCTATTTCGAAGCTCCGATTCTAAGTTGATCGAATCAGTGGTTAATTGCCTGAAGCCTTGTTCGATCGAATCGCTGTTGCTCACTTCGGTTGCTTCGAATTTGTTCGAGTTCGAGATGGCTTCTGTAAGTGATTTTTTGCTCTTTTTAATTCTCTGATTGAATGCTTGAACTCGATGATAATTTTGCCGATGATGATTAGGGTTTTATACGCGTTCGATTTCCTTAATTTGCGTACGTCTGATATTTTCAAAATTGTTGATTTGGCCGTTCGATATTGTATGGATGTTGATGATTTCCTCTGACTAGTTCATAATCGTATATTTGTTACTTGGTATTCACGGCATTGAATTGTGACTTGGTCATTATACTTGATATCACGGTTTTGATTTAGTTCGTGAATTTTTAATATGTTGACTTGTTCAACATTGCTTGGCCTCTGTTCATTGTCTCATTCACTGTTGCCTAAGTCCGCACATGTTTGGATTGCATATATGTACTGTCTGCACTTGCATACTTACATTGTTGAGTTGAGTTGATAAGATGCTGCACTTGATCATTTAGTTCAAGTGTAATTTGCATTCACTTTTTGTAGTTGTTGCTGTGCCTCTCTTGTGTCACCTATGTTGCAACTGCACTGTTGCCTTGTTGATTCCACTGTTTCATGCATGTACTCGCTGTCGTAGATTTTTGCAGTTTGTATCACTTGATATTCATTTGTATCTATATTGTCAATATCAATATCTGCTTCATTCTTTGCATTTGAACTCATGATGGCATCACATGCTGCTGTGTTGTAGCCGTGGTCTTTGCATTGCATTCATGTTGATTTCTGAACTTTCACTTGAGTTGAATCCAGTTTCAAAAACTCGGGTTTGACCTTGTGCTGAGAATTGTGACTTTTATATTATTGCACGTGAGTTGAACCCGGCTTTATATTTGGGTTTGACCTGTGCTCACCTGTCCCTGTAAATCAATCAAGTGTATATATCGGTGTGCACGGCCTTGTGGCATATACAGTAATATACTGTGTATGTCACAAGTTGTTCGTGTATGATGAATTCAAATTTAAATTATGACGAACAACCCAAATAACTGAGGCAAATTATATTTTCAAAATCCATCTTTTAATTTATATTGCAAAAATATTTTCTTTTCAATTTTACTGCGTTAGTGAATATTTTTGCAGATTGCTCAGATGCTGGATTCAAACTGGAATGCAGTTGTAGATAAAAATACGAGTGTGAGTGATATGTAGTGAGGTGAATATGTAAAATAGTGTTGTAATTAGAAATTGTATCAAAATTGTATAGTGAATAGTGAGAGTTTGAATTTGTACTATTTAAAAATTGTAATAAATATTTGTGTGAATAAAATATACTTTTGAATTCAAAAATTGTGTTATTTATTTTATTCAGCAAATATTTATTTAATCTGTGAAAATAAATAGTATATTAACAAATACATTTAAACGAATGTATATATGTTTATTATCATCAAACAAAAATCATATAAGCGCATATTCAACAGTTAATACCCTATCCAGTGTTACACAAGCTATGGGAGAGACACTCAAGCGTTATTTAGAAAGATTTCATGCCGCTTGTTCAAAAATCAGTAATCCCAATGAAAATTCTATGTTGATGACACTAACTAAGGGAATCGATCCCAATTTCAAATTCGGCAATTGGTTGGATAGGAAACCTTCTACGTCATTGGACCGTTTCTATGCTAAGGCAGACCAGTTCCTAAGGAGAGAAGACGCTAGATAATCTAGAAAGCAGGATAATGCGAGGCCCAGTGTCGAAGGCATCCAAAGCAACGTTGCTGTGAAACAAACCAGTGAGAGTTCCGATAAAGTGCAATTGAATATACAGAATAAGCAGAGTCAACAGAAAGGCAATGGAGGTCAGGATAAGAAGTGAGATCAAAATCGCGGACAACGACGCAGAACTCCCATGTTTGACTAATATACCCCATTGAATACATCCCCGGAGAATGTTTATTTGCAGACATGTAACACTGGACAATATAAAAAGCTTGCTCCGAAATTGTCATTTAAGAAGCAAATTCAGACTGGGAAATTCTGTAGATTCCACGATTGCTATGGTCACAATGCTAACGAGTGTCGTCATTTACAAGATATCATTGTGAAGTTAATCAGAGAGAGAAAATTGGAACAATTTTTTCGAGGGTCGTAGGCTGGACGTACAGGCCTATTAAACCTGAATCAAGGTCAAAATTAGGCTAGACCAGAAGAACCCACACAAATTGGCGGGAGCTTGATTATTAATGCAGTTAGTGGTGGTCCACATCCACCTGATTGGAGCTGGAGAGAAATGGAGTCATATGCCAGTTCGATTAGGCATGTAGACTTTGAATGTTGCAGTAATATTGATGATGGGGCTTCGGTGAAACAACAAAAACGATGAGAGATGATATCATTTTTCAAAACATAGATGCTGATAGAGTTGAAGCCCCCACTATCGATCCACTAGTCATATCAGCTCAAATAGGTCCTGCTTGGATGAAGAGGATCTTGGTAGATAGTGTAAGCTTCGTAAATATTCTTTTCAAACGAGCTTATGACCAGATGAAAATGGAAATGAAGGACTTGAAGCCATGTCATTCTCTCATACATAGCTTTAGCGGGAATGCAACGATACCCTTTGGGATGGTGGAGTTTCTAGTTAAGTTGGGAATCGGAGATCGTCAAAAGAATCCAGATGTTACAGTTCGTTATGTTGGAGATTAACTCTCTTGTATAAGGCTTTCTTAGGCCGACCGACCCTAGTCGAATTCAAGGCAGCCATTACCCCATGATGCTTAACGCTATAGTTCCCCACAGATAATGGAGTTGGAGTTGTCCAAGGAGATCGAGCGGTTGGATGCGTCTGTAATGTAGCTGAGCTGCGGAAGGCGCAGTGGAAAGAGAAGGACAAGGACTTAGAGGTCTGCGTCCGTTTCACTGAAAATTGACAGCTAATGCCTGGGACTCCCAGGTGCCACAACCAGTTCCTAAAATATCTTGATCCACGTGATAACGATAATAAATAGGAAGTCAAAGACAGTCAGGCTTCCTCGGCATAGTTGACAATCGGTGTTTCGATTAATGATGGCGACGACTCCAGAATGATAAAGGTCGGATCTCAGCTAAGCCAACGGATGAGAGAGGTATTGGTTTAATTTCTTCGGGAAAACCTCAGCATGTTTTCTTGGACGCACTCAGACATGTGTGGGATCTCGCAGGACGTCGCGAGCCGTGCATTGAATATTGACCCAAGGCATGTCCCGGTCAAACAGGAAAGGCGCGTATTGATCCAGAGAGATCTGCCGCCTTGAATGAAGAGGTAAATAAACTGAAGTCGAACGGATTTATTGCAGATGCATTGTATCCAGAGTGCGTATCCAACCCAGTGCTTGTCAGGAAATCCAACGGGTGCTGGAGGACTTGTATGGACTACTCAGATTTGAATAAAGCCTACCCTAAAAACAGTTTTCCACTTCCCGAAATTGATCAGCTTATAGATTCAACGGCCAGACATGAACTCTTATCTTTCATGGACGCATATTCCGGCTACAATCAAATATCGATGCACCTACCTAATCATGAACATACCTACTTTTTCACTGATCTAGGACGCTATTGCTATAAAATGATGTCGTTCAGGCTTAAGAACGCTGGGGAACTTGCCAAAGGCTTCTCAACCGAATGTTCGCTAACGTGATCGGAAAACCATGGAGGTGTACGTTGACGATATGCTTGTAAAGTCGCGGAGGTCCATCAATCATGTCAAATACTTGGAAATAATGTTCAACATCCTCCAATAGTACCGAATGAAGCTCAACCCGTTGAAATGTCACTTCAAAGTCGCATCCGAAAAATTCGTTGGATTCATTGTCAATGTTCGAGGAATTGAAGCCAATCCTGAGAAAATCTAGGCGATTCGAAATCTCTAGATTTGTAGAAATATAAAGCAAGTACATAGCCTCAACGAAAAGGTGGCAGCCTTTAGTAGATTCATCTCCAAATCCATAGACAAGTGCATTCCTTTCTTTGACCTGATCAGGAAAGAAAAGCACAATTTTGAATGGATGGCGGAGTGCGAAGGCGCATTCCAAGCATTGGTTCAACATCTGGCAACGCTACCTATTCTGTCAAATCCGGTTGATGATGAAAGATTGTATATCTATCTTGCAGTTTTGGCAAATGCGATCAGTGCTACATTGATCCGAGAAGAAGATCGGATACAACGATCGGTTTATTATATAAGCAAGCAATTGATAAAGTCGGAGAGAAATTACCCAAAGTTGAAGAACCTGGCTTATTGCCTAGTCGTTGCCTCGAGAAAGCTCTATCCATATTTTCAGGCCTATCCGATCACAGTCTACACCGACCAACCATTACGATAGGTCCTTACTCGGCCTAAGACGTTTGATAGGTTACTCAAGTGGAACATCGAGTTGAGTCAGTTTGACATTGCTTATACTCTGAGACGAACCATCCAAGGACAAGTTCTGGCGGACTTTATAGTTGAATTTACTATACCAGAGAAATTGCCCGAAACCAGTGAATCTCCCAAATATATATGGAAGCTATACACTGACGGTGCATCAAACGACCGCTGCTCAGGCGCTGGAGTTGTACTCGAAACCCCAGAAGGTCGATTCAAATGCTATACTTTGAAGTTTGACTTCCACGCCACTAACAACAAGACCAAATATGAAGCTTTACTCGCTGGACTCAGACTTTCCAGAGACTCTAGAATTATTGCCATGGAAATCTACCGCGATTCGCAATTGGTCATATGCCAGGTTCGGGGAGAATACCAAGCAAGAGACCAAAAGTTGGCAGTTTATCTTGCCCGGGTCTAAGAAGTGTTGAATCGGTTCGAATACTATGCCATCCTCTGCATATCCTGGGAGCATAATCAGAAGGCCGATTCTTTGGCAAAGCTGGCTAGCACCGGTGAAGCATAGTAATTGGGACTCGTCCCCGTTGAGACACTTACCTCTCCAAGAATCGACCAGGTAGAGGCAGAATGGGTGCATGAGGCAACACCCGAAAAGGAGTCATGGATGACCCCATTCAGAAACTATCTCGAACATGGAGCTTTGCCTGAGCGCAGAAGTGAGAAAAGACAAGTTCTCCAAAAAGCTTCGTGATTCATTATCCAGAATGGAGTCATGTACATGAGAGGATATTCTGTTCCTTTACTCTTGTGTATCGCCCACAAAGAAATCAAACGAGTGTTACATAATGTACACGAAGGAGAATATGGCGATCACACGAGGGGGGGAGGGGAGAGGGAGGCAATCCCTTGCTAAGAAGATACACCGATACAGATATTATTGGCCAACCGTGAATCGAGATGCATCGGATACACCAAAAGCCCCACCTACCGAAATTTTTCAGATGGTTAGTCAATGACCGTCCTCCATATGGGGCATCGATATAATTGAGACTTTACCTCTGGCCAAAGGTGGTGCGAAGTATGCCATCGTTGCGGTTGACTACTTTACAAATGGGTGAAAGTTGTTCCCCTTGCCATAATCAAGACGAAAAAAGTAATCAACCTTGTAGTGCACAACATCATCCGTCATTTTTGCCTCTTGTGAACAATTATCACCGACAACGGAGCCTAATTCGATAGTGTTGACTTCAAGAATTTCTATCAACGTTTCCACATCCAAAAGAAGTTCACAGCAGTTTCTCACCCTTAAGCAAATGGATAGGTCAAAGCTGTTAATAAAGTTATTAAGTCCATTCTGAAGAAACGACTGGAGAAGGTTGGAGGCAGATGGGTCGATGAACTTCCCATGGCCCTATGGGGATATCGAACTACCCACAAGTCCGCAACCGGCCACACTCCATTTTCACTTTCCTATGGCTCTGAGGCCATTATTCTAGTTGAATTGGAAGTGCCTTCTCGTCATGTCACATATTATGATCCGAAGATGAACGCTATATTACTTGTTGAACCTTAGGATTTATTAGACGAGAAGCATGAAGAGGCAGATTTGAGGGCAGTCGCACATCGAAGTCGGATCGCCCGATTATACAATGCTAAGGCCCAACTCAAAACCTTGGAACTGGGAAATCTTGTACTCAAGAGAGTCTGTTCGGTCCCTTCACATGTGAAACCAACATGGGAAGGACCGTATGTCATCGAACAGAGACTTGGAAACAACACATTCAAATTATCAACTATTGATGGTCTCACTTTGTCGAGAGCTTGAAATAGCGAGAGTCTTTGTCGCTACTACACATAACAGGCTTTGTTATTCATTTGATCTATTTTTCATTTGAAATTTGTTTATGCATTTAAAAATTTGAACTTGTAATAAGGCAACTGACTTTGCCATACTTTCTTATTTCAGCAATAAAATGCAAACTCGTCAAGCCAGAGTGGCGATTCTTGAAATGCATCATGCGACAATCACAATGCATGAAGAGCTAAGTTCCATCCTACGATGGGGCTTATTCAAATAGAGAGTGACTATGATACGATCAGTCACTCGCTAAGCGAAATTTCGAGCTCGGAGGCAAGCAACTACACTGAAGCCAAAAAGGATTGATACATGACAATCCAACAACGAACTCCGATCCCCAGAGTGCGAACTGGGGTATAAAGTTCAAATCCAAAATGTAGGCTCGAGGAGGATGGATCCATCCACCCACGACTTCGCCCATGTACAATCTAAACTCGAGGAGGATGGACCCATCCATCCACGGCCTCATCTCTATTTTTACAAGCTTGAGGAGGATGGACCCGTCCATCAATGACTTCGCTTGCCTACTTGGGGTAGATGTGATCCAGCCGTTTATGTTCCCGATCAACTTCTCGTTCCTGGGGTGTGAACGAGACCCTAATACTTAGGCAGATGTGATTGACCGTCTTTCAATCAACTCCAGATTCCCGAAGTGTAAACTGGAGTATAAACATCAAGATGGGTGCGACTGACCACTCATTGACTAACTCTAAGTCCCCAGAGCGTAGGTAAGAGTATAAAGGTAAACTGGGTGTGAACCGACCACCCGCGAGATAACGCTAAGTCCCTAAAATGAGAACTGAAGTACAAAATATAAATTTGGTGTGACTAACCACCCACAAATCAATCTAAGTCCCCAGAGTGCGGACGTAATTCTAAATATCAAACGGGCGTGACCGACCGCCCATAAAATAACTTAATTCCCTAGAGTGCGAACATATCTTTAAACATTAAACAGGTGTGACTGACCGCCCATAAAATAACTTAAGTCCCCAGAGCGCGGACATACCTTTAAACATTAAGCAGGCATGACCGACCGTTGACACACAAGTGCAATCCTCAGAGTGTGGATGCGATTAACAATAGATGAGAGAATGTGATTTGTCTACTCGAACTCATCTCATTTCAAGTTTGTTCCGACTAAATTAAGCTCAATTTATTAAAGGCGGAAAGTGACTGTCGACCGACCACTTCAATTCATCCCAGGACTGGAGGAAAAACTTAATGTTTGGTTATGACCCGAAGCCATAACTTCGGACTTGACAACCGAACTTAAGTTAGATTCAAAGACTAAAGCCTCGTAAGTACATTTAATGGAAATTCAAGTGCTAAAACACTTAAGCAAATAAAAACAGAATTATGCTCAAAACAAAATGGAATTTCATTTCAAATATTCTTTAAAAGAAAAGGATAAGTGTAATAAATATTTCAAGAATTCCGATTGGTAGGGGACGAACCTGCATCTATACATGACCTACAGGAAGAAAAGGAAATTCCTATCTATCTACCAAAAAAGGGAGCAAAATGACATGTCTACTCCCTCGGCTTCTTCTTCTTCCTCCTCAGCGTCGACCCACTGAAACTACTGCTCGGCTGTCTTTTCGAGCCTTTGCCTCCCCGGCCTCCTTTCGTTGGTTGGTCTTTGGCTAGGGGAACTACGGTGATTTCTTCCTTCGAACTCACGCAGATCAGGATACTCTCATAATGCAGAGTCGGAGGAATCATGGTACTTTCAATTTTAAAGGACAAGGGAGGCACGCCAGTGTCAACGATTATGCGCCAGGAGAGATCATACGCATGGGGACCGAACCAGGACCTGCCATGCCATCTCCAATACTACTAGCCTGCGTGGCTCTATACATTTCAACATTGATCTCTGCCATTATCTCTTCCTCCCAAACTGCTTGGGCTTCCATGGGAATACTGCTAGTTAGGCTCGAAGAGCTGGCCATAAACACACCATCACCCATGATGAATGGTAAGTCGGTAAGTGGATCACTTTAATGACCAAAGTTCTTCCATCATCTGTTCGTCAAAAATGAAAGCGCTCTCGTGCACTTCCTCGATTGATGCAGCGGCTGTTATCGTGGTTGCCTCCATCGCAATTGCCTCTTGCTTATGATGCAGCTCTTGGATTGCAGGAGGCCTGGTTGGTACAGATTCTATAACTGAATAAAGATAAGAGGAAACATTAGTGACATCCTCTAATAGCGCTCCCAACTTTGAATGGATGCCTCTATAGCCGCTGATGTAGTGATGACAGGAACATCTGTCCTAGTTCTACGGCACCGCTCGCTAGATCTTGAAGTTTTTGGATGCACTGTTAGCATAAGGTTTCAGTAGTTTGTTTTCCAGAGATGGAGGGTTGCATTAGGCCTTTAGGTGGCGGGGAGAGCGACCAGGAATGGCGCGTATAATGCCTCTCCCTTTCCCTGTCTCATTCCCTCTCGTAGCACTACCTCTCTTGATTGGAGTAGCCGCAATCACGTTCTCTTTTGGCCTCACTCTTATAAGACTCGAAATATGAGCTAGATGAATAGCGCGTAGAACGGAGACTACCGAGCAGAGATCCCCACGTCGACATCATACCTGTAAAATGAAAAGAGAAACAGAGTTGGTAATCTCCAGGGAATAATAGCTTATGATTAGAGATTGTGTGGTACCATGAAGTGTATGCATGTATACGCAAACCCCCCAACCGACTGATTGTGGTGGCTCGGCTTGTAGGAGTCGGTTACCCTACATCTAAAGCGCTCCAGCCTACCTCGGTTTCAAACCCGAAGTCTTGAAATAAAGTCAGATCGTATAGGATTGGGACATCCACGAATCCTTCCAATGAGCTCTCCATTTGCAGAGGAGGAATCTCTTGACTAGGAGAGGCAAAGACACTATGACGGTTTTGCGCCTTAGAGATTTGCGGAAAACAGTCTTGCCTTTTCTTTTCACGATGCTTGAGAGTCATGTGAAGGCACAGTCATGGGATTGTCTCTAGCTGGCAAGCTCTTGTCATCACCTTGTTCGGTTATAACAATTTCGGGTGCACTCATTCTTATTTGCCTCACCGGAGCCTCCTAAGAACTCTAACAAGTCTGATGCTTTGGTCTCTATCAATTAGCCCCATGGCAATCAGATTTTTTTCTATGAGGACTTCATTGATTTCATTTTGCGCGGCGGGCACCTCTTGAAGAACCTTTACTGTTTCTTTAAACCGAGCTCCGTCAGGTTGCAGAATTAAAGCTATATAAGAAGCAAAGTGTTAGAAACTACATCAATTAATATCGTCATGTTAATAAACAAAGAAGTTGAAGCATTTACGTATGACTAGCCACCTCCTGATGAATCCCGGTGGACACCAGATGAAGAACCATTCGGTTTTGAAGTAACTCAGCTTGCTCTAAGCCCCAACCACGACTTGACAGTTCCTAACTACCTCAAGGAAAGTGAAGGAAGGGTTGTCCCCATGACTTTTTATATTGAATTAGAACCTGATTTCTTCTACCATCGGAGGACGAAAGAGGTGCTCCTTGAAGATGACAAACAGACTATAGAGCAAGGCATACCCGTTCGGGTGCAACTGGGATGGCGCAATCCTTGAAAAAGTAAAACTTCCCAAATGAATTGATTGAAGGGAGGAAGTGTCCCGGCTACACACATGAATCTGTTGCAAGCTGTGTACCCTTCCGAGGGGTTATGGGTTCTATCTTATGGCCCCAGCAGTAATACATCGTTCAGCGACAATCCATGTCTTAGGAAAATCCTGCCTAACATATCTTCGAAGGTATTAGAGTGGACAAAATCCTACGGGTTCATAATAAAGACTGCTTCCGGCGGTTCAACCGAAGCAGGGCTAAGTTCTTCATCTACAATAGCTGGCATTTCGATTACGAGGAAAGGTGGACTTTGGACGTCCTACGACTGTGAACTCTCGGGTTCCATAGCTATTGAACCCGGTAAAAATCATTATTAGACGACAATAAACCCATGTTCCTCCCAGTGTGAAGTGCGTGAATGTGTTGTACCGTGCAATGCTACATAATACTTAAGAAATTAAACGGAATTTGTGAGATTTTCAAGCGAAAAGACTTCGAGATTCGACCGGAGTGACCGTCATTGTTGACCGTCACTACCGTGCCATCCAGACTTCAGCGAACGATCCGAGTTAAAGTTCGTTAGGTTTGTCAAGTTACAGTTCCATCGGCGAGCATCGAAGGGCAGTCAAATATGCAGTGAAATGGTTGAGTCGAATTATGTAGGGCAGAAGCGCGTCAGAGTCAAATATTTGATTAAACTAAGGTTTCGTATCCATCACGGTTTGTACTTGGATCGATCTCCAAAGATCAATTCATATCGATCATGGAACGACATTTTGTATCGGTCACCCGAAGATCAATTCGTATCGAGCGAAGTCCTCTGATTCGTATCGATTGTCGGGTCCAGGATTTGTATTGATCACTATGTATCAATACGAATGACCTTATTAATTGATCAACATGAATACCCACCAACTATCGATATGAAGAAATTCATTCATTCGATACGAAGTTTTGTCATATCCCGATCGTTACGAACTCACCCATCGTCCATCATTATTACAGGTCCTTCCTCCATATCCCTCTGCACTCCTTCTTCTTTAAATGACACAAACGCCATTCCAACCTCCCACGACCTTGCTCCGACCCATTTACGGCCTCCTCATCACTAGAACTGGCCATGGCCATGGTTGGATCGACAGTCAAACTCGAGTCTCATCGTTTACAATGTGACGTTATTGATCAATTACCTAATTTAATGATTTGGGTTGAGTGATAAAATAGTTGTGTTGATTTGGGGATGAAGGCAATTCCTATTTCTCGATTTTGCAATCGATAGAAAAGCAAGAGAAGAGTGAAGACAAGTAAAAAAATCTTAAGTCCTAAAAGTATTTATATAGATACAAAACCAAGGAAAGGAAATGATTCGCCTCCCAGTTATGTTAACCGATAAAGAGCAGTATCCCATGTCATCGATACGAATCATACTTCGTACCATCCACCATCAAACTAAAGCGGTAACTGTTCGTAACCATCGACTCAAATCGATCCAGAGCAAGCTTTTCATATCCATCAAGCCATCGATACGAAAGACATAGAAAAGGCCTATTGAAGCTACTTAAATCCACTTATCCATCACTTTGAAGACCACTTGGATTTGTATCCATCGATATGCAGCGTTTCAGAGGACCGGTAATTCATATCGATGGCCATCGCTATGAAATGCTTATCCCAACTTCTCAAATCGATCCAGGAGAGGATCGATACGAAGGGATACTCTAAACAACCATCAAACGTTGTTATAACTCGAATTTCACATCGACCTAGAGAGGATTGTATGAAACTCGATTCAGAAAAAACTTGACAAAGACTCATTGACGTGCAAACCTTAACGGGAGTCAGGTTAACATATTGTATGTACGATAGACTAACATTCAATTTTCAAAATTCACAGGAGTTGAATGCTCACCTAGTGATAATTACAACACTGAACAACAAATGCTAACACTCGATACTCAGTTACAATAATGCACTGCATAATTATTAGCAGTTAACACTTCAGCATTTATATTACTGGAAATCAATCAAAGGTTACATCTTTTGACGAAAAGGCAACAACTATTCAATGAATCAGATAGGGATTTTTAGAAAGAAGATTGTCGCTTTTCAAAGCATGTCATGTTCTCACAAGACGTACTTTGAGGGGAAAATGCTATCCCGCCTTTTGGCAAGGCCGTGACACTAAGGAATTGATTGCAAACCAAAGACAATATGTCCCGACGATCGGTTACACACATGTAACCTATGGATACTGGCAAATTTTGTTCAAGTCCGGATCGAACTACAATTAACATGGTACGATAAGCAAAGCTATAAAAGCCAACATTCCAAATTTCAAGTCAATCGTAGTCCGTATGCTCAAGATATGGATCGATCAAGATCAAGAAAGAAAACATCAGTTCGTATCCCTCAGTGCCTACTCCTTTTCGTATCCATCATGTATTTTCCACTTCGTATCCATCAGTTGAAGATATTTCTTATCGATTCCACTCCTACACATTGCATATCGATCATCCATCAATGCAATTCATATTGATCGGCCAACGATCTATATGAGATATGCTACCAAGCAATTGGTACGCAGTAGCACCTAAAAACATCAATATGAAACAAACTACCTAGTAATCTATATGAAACATATAAGCGCATATCGATTCGAAAGGAATAAGTACATATCGATGCAAACTGAAGTAAAAGCCATCGATACGAAGCAGCTTTGATCATCGATATGAAGAATATAAGAAAACATCGATATGAAATGAAGTGTAGGTCATTGATACGAAAAGAGAGTGCCCAGACCAGTATGAAGTAAGCATGGAAAAGTGTAAGAAGCAGTCACTCGGCAAGAAAAGTGGATCGTTCCTACATTATAGCTCCATGACATCGAAGTGCAGTTGATCGGTACGCTTGTGATTGATACGAAGATGCCAGCCTTTTTGCATATTCAAACTTGGATCGATCATAACCATCTACAAATTCAAATTCCACCAAATTTTCAAAAGAGCTTGCATACCATCTCAAGAATGTCCATGATCAATCTCAGCCCAAAAAGTCCTCATCTTGATCGATACGAATGGTACACGTATCAATCATGGATTGATCCCAAATGACCATGGACCGATCTGGTGGGCCCACCCATATAACAGGAGTTTTTCGAGATATGAGCTAGTTATTTTCAGCCTACGCCTATAAATAGCAGCCATATGCCTCCAGAAAATGGATTTTTGATTCTTCCACGTCGATACTCTGTCGGAGACTCGTTGTAACTTGAGTTCTTGAGAGTGTATTGTTGTAATCAGGTTATAAACTTCAATAAAACAACAAACTTTCCATAGTGGACGTAGGCAACAACAATTAGCCACTCTAAATTCTTATGTTCTTACATTTCTGTTTGTCTGTTTTGGCATGTTAGATTAACCATCTTTTTCATTTATATTCCTCATTTTAATCTCTGCAAATACTTTTGAAGAGTGTTATGCCCAATTTTGGTACAAACCGAGATATTAGCTCTTGTATGTCATTACGTCACATTCATTAGATAGTCTATTGAAAGGTTGAGTGCCTGGATTCAAATCTATCTTAAACTCAACTTCTTGATGAGAAGGAAAACCAATAACCCTTCAAAAATATCTGAAATTCCTAATACCAATGGTAACTATTTAATTTTACCTTCTTTAATTCCAAGAAAAGTAAAAAAATAACATATGTCGTCATTCACTCATTCTAGAGCTATAAGGACTCGTCCTGAGTGAGGAATGGTAGAGAGTAATTACCCGTTCCACATAGGATAATGAAGCTTGGTAATGCTCGAGCTAGTCCATCCCTAAAATTACTCCGTAACTGAAAGATTCGATAACAAATATATCGCATATGGAAGAGTATCCAGACAAACAAATCACGACTCCACTACACTTCATTCCAAAAGTAGCAACCCACTAACTAGATTAGCTACTCTAAGAGAAGTAATAAGAAGGGAAATATCTAATTCTAACTTTTCTATTAATTCTTTTGATATCAATGGATGTGATGCACCAATATCGAAAAGAATTTTAGTATATAATCCATTCCATAAAATAGTACCTACTAAGGCTGAAGTTTGTTTTCCTTTGTTTGATTCTGCTAAACTGGGAACTTCTATAGCAAACACCTTTCCTTGAGTATGTTTCTTTGGCTTTGTGCATTGTCTCAGTATGTGTCCCATTTCATTGCAATTGCAACATCTCTTCAGACGACCATGATATGTGTTTCTTCATTCACTAACTTAATGACCCTTCCTTCCATATGAATAACATTCAACTTGAGTTTTAGCTTATTGCTTCTTCTGATCCTACTGTCTAGTTTATAAAAGTTGCTTATTCTTCTATAAATTTACGTTCTTCTTTGGGAAGAATGGCCTATTTCGTTGTTACAACAATTGCTGAGTAGGTTGTTTTTATGGAACTAAATCTAGTTCCCAAACCTTCTCGAATCTTAATGCCATATCCACAACCACTTCAAACAAAAAGCTAAGTTGAGGAAGCTACTCATCTCTCAATTCATTATCTAGACCAAGAACGAATTTCTCATTCTTTTCAAATGGAGTGCTAATGAGTGTTGTTCCATATTTAGATAGTGCATCAAACTCATTCATGTAAGCTGTTATTGAGGAATCACCCTATTTTACATCTACAAATTTTCAAAGTAATGCAACCTTTTCTGCTTTAGATAGAAAATATGCCTTATAAAGTTCCTTAAATCCTTGCTATGTAATATCTTCCTCGACCATTTATGTCGTTGCCAATCTAATGTGCTAAACTGTAGTCGATGAGATGCCAACCTTTGCTTGTCATGGTTAGACAAGCTTAAATCGTTGAAAATTCTTTTGCAAGTTCTTAACTAGGAGTGGACTCCCATTGCTCCATCATTACTGAAAAATGGTTTACCACCTAGGCTTGCATAATCACTACAGAGTTTGGTGAATTATGATTGAACATTTAGATTTGATTCTCAAGCTTTAATTTCTCAACATGTCACATGACCTACATCCATTGGTCCATGGTCAAGGGAACTCTGGAACTTCTAAAACTACTAGTCCGACCATTGGATGGATTGGTCAATGCACCCATTCTTGGTCGTCCTGGTCCTACCATTTTCTGCTTAATATTTATCACTTCATTAGACAAATGTCGAATATTATCTAATATATAAAATTCCACTAACAAATATTCTTCAAAATACAAATAATTGAACATACATGTTAGAATCACGATTACATATTTCAGTGATCATAACTATACAACAAATGCTACCAATGTTTTATATGAGTTATTTTAGACAGTTTTTTTCAAAACATAGAAAAAACCAACATAACATATAGAGTATGAGCTAATACTACTACAAAACTTGGGGATGATTCTTAAAAGATCAAGATGGAGTTAGCAAAAATCAAACAAAGTCACAACTATACTTAAAAACGAGTTTCGTGGACAAAACTATGTAGAAGTATTGTTTGTGTCAGTTTTAAAGTAATATACTTAGACTATTTGTTAAACCATTTAAACGAAACCAAATGCTCTAAAACTTAGCCATAACCTCTGCCATATATCCAAGAAGGTCCCTGAATTTTCTCATAATTTTCTAAATCGTCAAAGATCGAAAAACAAAGTTTTTGTGCCTCGGGTTCACTATGCCTGAAAATAGGCAACCGATGAACTGGTTGCAAGGCACTAGTGCACCGGTCGACGAGTTTTCCAAGCCTAGAAAAACGAGACCTAAATCCTTTTGTTTCCATTTCTTTTTCAGCCATGACCGTGCACTTCCAAAACTCAAAATTCTTTATCAATGGTTCCTAAAACCTCAGAAGCATCTCGAGACGATTTCCCTTCATCCCAATATAAATCTAAGGCCTTGCAATCACTAAATAATCTAACTGCTCTCTCGATTCTCTAATCTCTATTGCAATTCTCTATGCCTGATTTTAAAACCTTAACAATGAAACTAATCATATAAATCCATATCATTTGCTGAAATCCAATACTTAGAACCTATACTCCATCTTAATTAATCATTTAAAGAAAGGGTTTGGAAAGTGTCATTGGCAATATTAGTATTCAAAGATACATTATCTTTAAAGTTTATTTTCCAGAAAGAGACTAAGTCTTATTAGAATTGTTTATCAGGTTGTGTTAAAGTCCAGTTAGTGTAGTTCATTAGGAAGAAGTTGTAAAACTTGTTCCTCTTGGTTAAGAGAGGGGTTGATAGTGAAAATCCAGAAGATAATTTGGGACTGGACGTAGGATGGGTTGTCTAAGCCAAGATAAAATCTTTGTGCACTCTATTACTTTATTTACTACATTTTATTTATTCATTTCTACTAGTTAGTCATATTTCGCAATATATAAGTTAGACTATTATATAATAGACCTCCAACTTTTACTTAGTGTTAGAGTAGGTTATTTTCTAAATGGTAGCATGATTTATAAACTAGTATGGCATCAAATATGACTAGTTTTCAAGAAGGACGGTCTATTGCTAGACCCTCTTTATTTACTGGTACCGACTATAATGATTGAGCTACTAGAATGAAAATTTACATGCAAGCTAATAGCTATTCTGTTTGAAAAATGACTCAAACTGAACTTATTGAACCTAATACCAACTTTGAGTTATGGACTGCTAACCAAAAAGCTAAAGCTGAAAATAACTCTAAGGCTATCAATATTTTACATTGTGCATTAGATAAAAATGAATTTAATAAAATTAGCATATGCAAAACAGCCTATTAAATATGGCGCACTTGGCAAATTACACACAAAGGAACTAACAATGTATAACAACGTAAATTTTTTATGTTGAAGAACCAATTTCAATTATTTAAAATGTTGGATAAAGAAACCATTTCTACATGTATGCACGACTCCAAAACATTACACATGCTTTAAAAAGGTTCAGGGGTTACTACTTTTGAATCTGATATAGTTTAAAGGATTTTAAACTCTTTAATTAATGAGTGGGAAGGAAAAGTCTTAACCATTAAGGAAGCAAATGATATTTTCACACTTGAGGTTGAAGAGCTCGTTGGAAATTTGATGTCATATGAGTATAATTTTGCAGGTAAAAAGAAACAAGCACAAAATAAAATTTCTATAGCTTTTCAAGTCAAAAGAGAATAACGTTTCAATGATGATGATTTTGCATGCTTGGCTAAAGGGATCAAAGGATTGTTAAGTCAAGGAAAAAAGCAATGCTGGCAAACTCTCTTCAACAAATTGCTAAGAAAGCGGAGATAATGGAAATAAGAAGAAATACTGTCCATGGACTAAGAAGAAGCAAAAATATACAGAGGAAAAACCGAAGAAAAGGTATTCTTTTCAAATTACGTGAGAGGATTCAAGATCCTCGTTATCTGAAAGTGATAGCAAATCGGAACATGCAAATGTCTGTTTTATGGCAGCTGATAATGAGGTACCCAAAACACATAGGACTAAAAAGTGGATATTAGATAACGGATGTTCCAAACACATAATGGGAGATCAGACATGCTCACAAATATTACATTATATGTGGGAGATACCGTAAATTTCAGAAACAATACTAAAGGATATGTCATCAAGAAAAGGGGACATCAGCATTTCTAGCAATACACTAATTACTAATGTTTTATTAGTATAAAATTTGAAACATGATCAGCTTAGCATTAGTCAATTAGGCGATAAGGGTTTTATGAATTTTTTTAGAAAGGACAAACGTAGTATTTTATAGAAAGACAAATATTCAATTTTTTAAGGAATAAGAAAAAGAAATTTCTATGTTTTGAATAGTGTGTCTTGTAACTAACAAAAATGTCCCCTGGTTATGGCACAAAAGACTTTGTCACATTTATTTCAAAAGTACCAAAAAATTTGGCAAAAAATGAAATTGTAAGTGGTGTACTCAAAATGAATTTTAAAGTTAACAGGTTATGTGACGATTGTCAAAAAGGTAAATTAAGAAAATCGTCTATTAAAACTATAAAAGAAAATAAATCTACTCAACTATTAGAATTATTACACTTGGATTTATTTGGTTCAACGTAAGTAAGGTCAATAAATCATAGTAAGTATACATTTGAAATTGTTGATGATTCCACATGCTATACTTTGACAATAACTTTGAAACGTAAAAATGATACTTTTAAAATGTTTAAAGCTTTTGCCAAGAGAATTCAAAATTTGGAAATTTTGAAAATAAAGAGTATAAGAAGTGATCATGAGGTGAATTTGATAATCAACTATTTTCAGATTTTTGCAATAAAAAGGTTATTAGCGGTAATTTTCATTTCTTAGAACATCATAAAAAATGGTGTTGTTGAAAGGAAAATTAGGATCATACAGGAATGCACTAGAACTTTGCTCAACAGCAAAACTTTACCTATAAATTTTTAGGCCAGAGCTGTTGCTACTGCATATTACGTTCTAAATCGCGTTTCTATAAGGCCCAAGAATAAAATACTCCGTATGAGCTTTTTAATAATAAGAAACCAAAAGTACCATATTTTAAAGTATTTGCCTTGAAATGTTTTATATTAAATACTAAAGATAACTTAGGCAATTTGATCCTAAAGCCGATGAAGGTATCTTTGTTGGATATTCTAACAGGAGTATAGCCTATAAAGTTTTGAATAAAAGAACAAGTATTGTCAAAGAAACTTTACGTGTTTCTTTTGACAAAAATTACAAAAATACGAACGATGATTTGGAAATTAATAAAATTAATCAACCGTTTATTTTGAGAAATAATAATGAACCAATAAATGATATTATAAATAATAGAAATAGCATAAGTAATAATATGGTTGAAAATTAAATTAATAATAATAACAATAATATAAATCAAGAAAAATTGTTTTGAGATCACCACCAATTTTTTTAAAAGACCACCCTAAATAAAATATACTTAGTGATATTGGAACTCGATTTTTAACAAAAAGTCAACCAAATGAAATGAATCATATTGCCTTTATTTCAAACTTAGAAACTAAAAATCATAAAGAGGCAAATAAAGATGTATATTGGATTTTATTAATGCAAGAAGATCTTTATCAATTTGAATGTAAAATTGTTTGGGATTTAGTTCCAAAACCTATTGATCAATCTACAATTGGAACAAAATGGAAATTAAAGAATAAACATGATGAAAATGGTGATATTATATGTAATAAACCCAGATTAGTTGCTCAAGGGTATAACTTAGAAGAAGGAATAGACTATAATGAGGCGTTTGCCCCTATTGCAAGATTATATGCTATATGTATTTTATTTGCTTTCACATGGAACCACAACATAATTTTTTTTCAAATGGGCGTTTAAAGTGCTTTTCTAAATGGATTCACTAAAGAAAATTTTTATGTTAAACAACCATTGCTTTTTGAAAATGTAAAGTACCCTGACCGTGTTTGTAAACTTAAAAAGGATTTTTATGGTCTAAAAACAGGCACCTTGTGCTTGGTATGTCCGACTCAAAACTTATTTATTAAGTTCAGTTTTTAAAATTAACTAAGTAGACTCTACACTTTTTACTAAATGAAATAAAGAAGATATGTAATGACCACCCACCTCCGGTATCCAATATGCATGTATAGTACGCCGAGGAGGAACCCAGTTTGTGACGCATTACCTCTATAGTCACACTAGCAAAGGACTGTACGGAGTAATGCCATTGACTAGCACGAAGAATAAGGCTGTTGAGGAGCGACCATCTGTGTAATTGGTTTGTGTGAGTACCGATATGCAAGATAGAATATCATATTCTTTAGTTTATTCACAAAACCTCAAATATTGACAAAACATATCAATGCCAATCGCAAAAATTGGTGAAACAAAAATTCCAGAAATCAATTATTAGAAATCTATAAAACACAACGGGGGGAGGCCTTTTACAAACGGGAGCATGAAAACTCACCAACACGTGTATCACAAATGGGTCGCTATCCCATAAAATGAGTTGGAGCTCCTCCAAACGGGGTATAGTCCCCCTTTGTGGACTATGAACCGAAGCTCCTCCAAACAGGGTATAGTCCCCCTTTGCGGACTATGAGCCAAAGCTCCTCCAAACAGGGTATAGTCCCCCTTTGCGGACTGTGAGCCAAAGCTCCTCCAAACAGGGTATAGTCCCCCTTTCTCGGACAAAGAGACATCGCACATCGCTAGTCTAAATCACCATGGATCATCATTGATCGATAAGTGTAAATTACGCTAAGCTAGTAAATAAATGAGTTTTGCTTCATGTCCCCTAACCACTGGCTTAACTTAAATATTTACAAATAAATTGTAGATTTCCACTCGAAAATTGTCATGAGATTTCAATCGAACAAGTCCAAAAATTAACCGACGAAGTAAACGCAAGCGTTTCATACTACTTGTTTTGCTAAATGGTTTAATTAGATTTCTCAAACGAATGAGATAAAGGTTTGTATATACTAACGGATTGGAAAATGGTTTTAAAAATGGGCTTTGTACTAAAAATAGTGTTGAAATCGTTTTTGAGAAAGAGTTTGAGTATTTACTACTAGTATAAAAACCTTTGTATTTTAAAATGACAAATCACAGAAATAATTGTAAAAACAATTTATCACCAAAAATCCACATTCGACAACGTGAATTAAAGCCATAAAACTCGATATCAAATCCATCAAATGGATATTTCAAAAAATCCAGAAAAGAAGTCATCAAAGTCGATAATAAATGACAACAATAAATCAGATCCACAAAATGGATAAAAATTGGAAATCCACTCGAAAATAGGCGAAATGGTCAAAAAGCAACAGGACCAGACGTCTGATCCGGCATTACCTGACGTCTGACCTTGGGTTTGGTCCCTTTTTATGTTACTTTGCTCTTTTTCTTTCTTTTTCTGAAGGCATCCAACGTCTGGTATAGGCTAACCAGACGTTTGGTCGGGGACACGACCATTTTTCTTCTACCGTGCATATTTTATTTTATTTTTCTCCAGAGACCATAACCAGAAATCTGGACTTGACTAACCAGATGTCTGGTCACCTGGATTGGGCAACAGTTTGCCTAGGCTATTGATGGCCAAAACATTCGAATGTGATCGGACGAGCAACGAAGACTAGGGATTTATGCCAAGCGACAACCCAGCCTTATAGGCCCTTTGATACACCTCAAATATGACATCCAAACATGCAAAATATGATCTTAAAAGATTTTGACTTCAAAACACTAAAATTGAAAAATTCAAAACATCAATTCAAATCAAAGCAAATAAACATGAAATAGATGTTAGGAATTCATACCTAACAATCAATGAAAGTTATAGATGTAGATGTGAGTTCAAGAACTCACCTTTAAACCCAGAAACAATGAATGAGAAGCTCAAAAACAAAGGAAAGATCAACCACTCTTCAACTTCGACTCTAGAAGCTCCAATCTAAGATCATAAGCAAGTATTTCCTAAGTTAGGTTATAGGAAATTTCTAAAAATTGAAGAGGAGTTGAGATGGAGAAGATGAAGAGGATGCTTACCCAAGCTTCTCTTTGATTTTGGATTTGAATTTGAATTTCCTAATAAAACTAGGGTTTAGGAATTTTAATTTCCCATCTTTTCCCCCATTTCCTTTTGGCTTAAGAGTGTTAGGAAATTAGAATTGAAATGAATGAAGATGAGTGGAGTTAGGGTATTTGATAGAGGAGTTAGGTTCCTTGTTAGGTTAGTGGGCTAAAACGCAAACACAAAGCCCCAAATGAAAATATCAAAATTCTAATCAACTCCAAACATATTGATGTTTATACTCAAAAAGATCGCAAATGCCGTTTTGGACTCAATGGAAGTGGTCCCGAGTCCGGATTCGACCGTTTACTGAAAGTCACATTTCGAAATTTAAATTCAACCAACGATGCTATGTTTAAATAAACCATTTAAATATATAATCGTAAAATATACGGGTTGTTACAGAATCCCCTCCTTAAAGAAATTGCATCCTCGCAAATACTTAAAAAGAAGATAAAGAGTTACAACCACACAAAGGCATACAACACAAAAGAAAATTTTTAAGTGAGAAGTTCACCTTAAGGAGCACGACAGAGTAAGTCCGGATGTGTTTGCTCGATGAATTCTCTGGATTTCCAAGAACAATCTTTTGGATTCAAGGATCATTGAACTTTCACAAGCGGAACATCTTTATTTCGAAGACGTTTAACCTCCATAGCAATGATACAAAAAGGATGTTGCTCATAATTCAAATTAGGTGAAACTTCAATTTCTTCAATAACACCGGGCTCAAGGATAGAATCAGGATCCTTAAGGCATTTCCGTAGTTGAGAGACGTGGAAAATGTCATGAATAGCAGAAAATTGAGCTAGTAATAAAAGGCGATAAGCCACGAAACCAATGCTTTCGGTGATGGAAAATGGGCCAATATATCGAGGTGCAAATTTTCTCGAACGACTGAAATGCATAACACCCTTCATAGGTGAAACACGAATGAACACCAAATCTCCCACAGAAAATTCCAAATTCCTTCTTCGGTTATCGGCTTAGGATTTTTGTCTACTTTGAGCTTCTTTCATCCTATGACGAATAAGGTCAATCTTTTCTGTGGGATTACGAAAAAAATCTATACCTAAAACCAACTTCTCACCAGCTTCAAGTCAACACGAAGGAGATCGGCATGGCCTCTCGTAGAGTGCCTCGAAAGGTGCCATATCAATACTAGATTGGAAGCTGTTGTTATAAGAAAACTCAACAAGGGAAATATGATCTTTCCGACTTCCATCAAAATCTAGAACACATGCACGAAGAAGATCTTAAAAAGTTTGATTCACACGCTTGGTTTGTCCATCGGACTGAGGATGATAAGAGGTGCTAAAATTAAGCTTCATTCCCAAAGCTTATTGAAGACTCTTCCCAAATTCACTAGTAAATAATGGATCACGATCGCTAACAATAGAAGTAGGAACTCCATGCAATTTAACAATTTCTCTAACATAGAGTTTGGCCAGAAGAGGTACGGTCCAATTAAACCGAACGTGAATAAAATGGACGGATTTTGTAAGCCTATCTAAAATCACCCATAAACTGTCATGACCCGAACGAGAACGGGGAAGACCGTTGATAAAATCCATAGAGACTTGATCTCACTTCCAAACGGGAATGTCTAAAAGTTGTAATAACCCCCCGGGCCTCTAATGCTCGGCATTTACGAGTTGGCAAGTCATACAATGCTTAATGAAGTTGGCAATATCATATTTCATTCCATCCCAATAATAAAGTCATTTCATGTCCGTATACATTTTACTACTACTGGGATGAATGGTAAATTAAGAACGATGAGAATCTTCTAAAATGTCTTTACGAAGATCACTAATATTTGGCTCAATAAGTCTACCAAATTTTCGAATACCTCCAGGAGCATCAATTTCAAAGTGTTTCAAACCATTAATATTTCTATCCCTACAACTTCGACTAAGATGAGCCAATTCAAGATGATGGTTTTGAGCTTCAAGAATGCATTCTAAAAGAGAAGGATGGGCCTTAAGGCTACATAAACCAAGAGATGAACATGAATCGGGGCCACGAACTTGAATCTCACAAGTAGACAAAGTCTCGAGATCATTCCATTTGAATATCATCAAAGAAACAATCGCTTGTTGCTTACGACTAAGGGCATCGGCAATATGATTTCCCTTTTCGGGAGTATAAAGAATATCACGATCATAAGATGCAAGGAATTCGAGCCAACGTTTTTGATGCAAATTAAGTTTCTTTTTAGAAAATAAATACTTCAAATATTTATGATCGGTGTAGAGAACAAGTTTCTCTCCCAAAAGATGATGACGCCAAATTCTAAGGGCGAAAACAATGGCCGCGATCTCTAAATCATGAGTGACATATCTAGTCTCGGCAGGCTTTAATTGCCTAGAAGCGTAAGCGATAACACGTTCCCTTTTCTTGAGAATGGATCCCAAACCTACACGATTGGCATCAGTATAAACAATCCAGTCTTGGTTTCCTTCGGGAATCACAAGAATAGGAGCATCAGAAAGGAGTTATTTTAATTTTTGAAAAGTAACTTCACTTTTGTCCGACCAGATGTACTTAACTCCATTCTTTTTCAAACTAGTATGAGGCACGAAAATTTTAAAATTCTTTTATGAACCGATGGTAATAGCCCGCCAATCGAAGAAAGCTACGAATTTCCATCACACTCTCTGGTTTCTTCCAATTTTTAATTGCTTCGATCTTTGAAGGATCCATGAAAATTCCGGATTCAAAAATAATATGTCCTAAAAATTTCACACAAGGTTGCCAAAAGTGGAACTTAGAAAATTTATCTTTCAATTGATTGCTCCTAAGAGTTTCCAACACGACCCGAAGATGTTTTTCATGCTCTTCCTCGGTTTTAGAATAATCAAGAATATCATCTATAAAGATGAGAATAAATCGATCGAGGAAGTCTTTGAAAACTTGATTCATAAGGTCAATGAAATAAGCAGGAGCATTCGTTAAACCAAATGGCATAACAAGCCATTCATAAGATCCATAATGAGTATGGAATGATGTCAAAGGAATGCTATCCTCTGCAATACGAAGCTGATGAAAACCGGTTGCTAAGTCTAACTATGAAAAGACTCTAGCACCGCAAAGTTGATCGAATAGATCATTAATCCGAGGTAAGGGATATTTATTCTTGATGGTAAGATCATTAAGTAGTCAACGAAAAGCCTAAGTATACCATCAGATTTCTTCACAAAGATAGTTGAAGCCCCCCAAGGAGAGGAACTAGAACAAGTAAATTGCTTCGCTTCCAATTCGGATAATAGTTTACGCATCTCCTCATTTTCCTTATTGGACATACGATAAGGAGGACGAATGATAGGTAGAGCTCCAGGTATTAGATTAATTCTGAACTCGATTGCTTGCTTAGGTGGTATCCTAAAACAGGCTCAAATATATCGGGAAATTCACGAACAACGTGAATGATGGAAATGACATCTTCCTCATCATCATTATCATAATCATATGGATTTAGAGAATATAAGGATGCCACCGAATTGGAATCTGAATCTTTAAGAACAATAGAAATCTGCTTAACAGATTGACGATGACGAAGATGGATAGTCCTCTCAGGATATAGGATATCGGGTTCATAACGGTTAAGCCAATCCATTCCCCAAATCATTCTGAAACCTAGGTAATGCATAACACGCAAATCGGCTTGGAAAGCATAATCACATAAAATAATCTCGACATCTTTACAAAATAAACTGAGTGTTGCAGATCCACCAACCGGATTCGCAATTCTCAGTGAAGTCATCAAGCCCATAACATTTAAAGACAAAGTATCAACAAATTCTTTTGATATAAAGGAGTGAGTGCACCTGTGTCAAAAAGAACTCTAATAGAATGGTCACGAAACACAATAATGCCATTAAGGATAGAATGAGAAATACCTTGCCCAAGAGGAGTGTCACTAGGGACTTGCATAACATTTAGCTTTCCCTCCTTCTTACTATGAAGTTTGGGACGTGAAGGTATATAATGATCCGAACTTTTGCAATATCGACAAAAAATAGGCCTTGGACACCTATTTATATTGTGGTCCTCAGAACCATAATTGTAGCATTCTCCATGATTAGGGATTGGAGTCTTTGCTACCGAAATTGCTTGCTTCACTTTTTTGTTGGGATTAGGACTTTTGAACTTAATAGAGGGATGCCTCTTCTTATTGATGTTGAAGTTCTTCTTGGCACCCATGACTTTAGCATCACTTTCCTTATCGGCCTCTTTGAGTCGAAGTGCGATATCAACAAGCTGATCGAAAGAAACTTCTAGTTTCAAAAGTAAAGGCTTTTTGAGGTTCTTATTCCACCCATAAATAAACCTCTAATTTTTCTTCAATGCGGTATTTATATACCCGACCCCATATTTAGAGAGAGATTCAAAAGATGCAACATAATCTGTCACAGAAGATTCACCTTGAACAAGGTTAATAAAGCACCGGGCCAAAGTAACGTGTTCAGCTTCCGACACAAATTTTAACTCGAACCTTTCCCAGAATTTCTCCCAAGTAAGATCCGCTTCAATAATTTCTGAAACCAAAAGTTCATACCAATCTAATGCTCTTTCCCGGAGCATACTAGAAGCACGTGGACTCGATGTAGATCAATAAGATTCATGCGAGAAAAGATACGGTCGCATGATCTAAGCCAAGCTTGGACTTCTATAACGCTTTCGGAACCCTTGAATGGCTTTCCACCCAAATTGGTATAATCACTACACAAACGTGCAAACCCTGATTTAGGATGAGTAGGTTCTGGGACGGGTCCGACAGATTGACCATTCTCTACCAGATCTAAAATCTACTGGGCGGGCATGAATACGCCACCCTGAGGAGTAGCACTGGATTAACCGACCCTGGGACGACCAGGTCTAACTATTTCTCTTCTTTAACAAAGAAAGAAAGAAAGAAGAGGAAAAAGTTATACTCAGAATGAATATCAAACAAACTTGATTGATAAAACAAAGCATCATAAAAGAAATTAGGATAGAACGAGTCATAAAACTCGGATAAATCCCAAGGCACGAGTCCTAAGAGAGACACAGGACAATGATCCTTGCTAGATTATTATATATTATTCCAAAGTTTGGCTTTGATACCAAGCTGTGACGCCCCACCTCTATACTCACACTAGCCAAGGACACTACGAAGTAATGCCATCAACTAGCATGAAGAATAAGGTAGTTGAGGAGCGAACGTTTATGTAATTAGTTTATGCGAGTACCGATATGCCAGATAGAATATCATGCATTTCATTTCAAGAGGAAAGCTGACATATCAAATACAAACTCAAAGCTACTACACGGTGGCTATGCGGCCTTCGGAAACAAATATAAAATAAGCATAACTCAAAAATAGTCACAGATATTCATATCACTAAGGAGGAAACATATATGAATATAACACATAGAAGTGTATATCAAAGTGGTGGTCATACAAGATCCACTACATCATAAAAGAATAGGTACAAGTGCTAGACAAAAGAGTATGTATACATCAAGGAGTCTCTATCTCGAATGTATAAAAGCAAAAACAACTAAGCTAAAGTAGTTAGCCAAAAGCCAAAAGCTAGTCCCTACTAAGAAGTCAATTGGAAGCAGATGAAACACATCGGTATGACTCAAGTATTATTTAAGAAGAAAAATAATAAACGAATTAGTCTAGCTATAAATATCATATAAAATGACATAGGATAAGAGATATAACAAAAATGTATGATAACAATGAAAATCATACAATATCTCAAATCTTCTCAAAACACCAAAAAGAATATCAGATTCTTCAGTTTATTCACCAAACCTCAAATATTGACAAAATATATCAATGCCAATCGCAGAAATTGGTGAAACAAAAATTCCATAAATCAATCATTAAAAACCAGAAAACACAAAGGGGGAGGCCTTTCACAAACGGAAGCATGAAAACTCACCAACATATGTATCACAAATGGGTCGCTATCCCATAAAATGAGTCGGAGCTCCTCCAAACGAGGTATAGTCCCCCTTTGCGGACTATGAATCGAAGCTCCCCCAAATAGGTATAGTCCCCCTTTGCGGACTATGAGCCAAAGCTCCTCCAAACAGGGTATAGTCCCCTTTGCAGACTATGAGCTAAGCCCCTCCAAACAGGGTAAGTCCCCCTTTTTCAGACAAAGAGACATCGCTAGTCTAAATCACCATAGATCATCATTGATTGACTGTGTAGTTAATGCCCCGCTATTACCCGCTACAACCCTGCTAATCTCATAGCAGATTTCTACCGCTACGATTTTTCCATATATCCCCAGAATATTGCCTTTCCGCTTTAATCCCCGCTATTTCCTCTATATCCCTTTATTTCTGCTATATTCCGCTATTCCCGCTATATCTTTTTTAATAAAGTGAATTGAAAATTTGCATTTATACATTATAAAATTATGAATCTAATTTATTTGATTTAATTTTTAATATATTTTAAGAAATGAAAATACTCTAATATTCTACCAAATTCAATTATGTTATATAACAGTTTTTCGTTTATTTAAAATATATTCGCACATGTTTTTATTTAAAATTGTTTATGTATTATTTATAATTCAATTGAATGATAATTTCATTTAATTATCATTTATATATTTGTAAGAACATTAAGTACGAGGTTTATATGCTATTTCAGAGCCATCCGCTATATCCCGCTACATCCTCGATGTATTCCCGCTATGACTTTTTGCACCTCCACCGCTTTGAATCTGCTGAGCGCATTAACTGCACAGTTGATCGATAAGTGTAAATTACACTAAGCTAGTAAATAAATGAGTTTTTCTTCATGTCCCATACCACTGGCTTAACTTAAATATTTATGAACAAATTGCAGATTTTCGCTCGAAAATTGTCATGAGATTTCAATTGAAAAAGTCCAAAAATTAACCGACGAAGTAAACGCAAGTGTTTCATACCACTTTTTTGCTAAGTCCTTTAATAAGATTTCTCATAGGAATGAGGTAAAGGTTTATATATACTAATAGATTGGAAAACGGTTTTAAAAACGAGCTTTGTATTAAAAATAGTGTTGAAATCGTTTTTGTGAAAGAGTTTGAGTATTTACTACTAGTATAAAGACCCTTGAATTTTAAAGTGACGAATCACCAAAATGATTGTAAAAACAATCTATCATCAAAAATCCAACATGAATTAAGACCATAAAACTCAATATTGGATCCATTAAATGGATATTTCCAAAAATCCAGAAAAGAAGTCATAAAAGGTGATAATAAATGACAGCAACTAATCGGATTCACAAAAATTGATAAAAATTGGAAATCCACTTGAAAATAGGCGAAATGGTCAGAAGGAAACAGGACCAGACGTCTAACCTGGCATGACCAGACGTCTGACCTTGGGTTTGGTCATTTTTTTATTTTACTTTGCTCTTCTTCTTTTTTCTAAAGGCATCTAGACGTCTAGTATAGGCTAACCAGACGTCTGGTCGAGGACACGACCATTTTTCTTCTACCGTGTATATTTTATTTTTTTCCTCCAGGAACCATAACCAGACGTCTGGTCACCTAGACTGGGCAATAGTTTTCCTAGGCCATTGATGGCTAAAATGATTCGGAGACGATCGGACGAGCAAAGAAGACTAGAGATTTATGCCAAGCGACAACCCAGCCTTATAGGCTCTTCGGTCCACCTCAAATATCATGTCCAAACATCCAAAATAGGTCCTTTAAAGATTTTGATTTCAAAAAACCAAAATTGGAAAATTCACCAAATCAATTCAAATCAAAGCAAATGAATATGAAATAGATGTTAGGAATTCATACCTAACAATCAATGAAAGCTATAGACGTAGATGTGAGTTCAAGAACTCACCTTTAAACCTAAATACAATGAATGAGAAGCTCAATAACAAAGGAAAGATCAACCACTCTTCAACTTCAACTCTAGAAGCTCCAATCTAAGATCATAAGCAAGTATTTCCTAAGTTAAGTTATGGGAAATTTCTGAAAATTAAAGTGAAAATGAGATGGAGAAGATGAAGAGGATACTTACTTAAGCTTCTCTTTGATTTTGGACTTGAATTTGAATTTCCTAATAAAACTAGGGTTTAGGAATTTTAATTTCCCATCTTTTCCCCCATTTCCTTTTAGCTTAAGAGTGTTAGGAAATTAGAAATGAAATTAATGAAGATGAGTGTAGTTAGGGTATTTGATAGAGGATTTGGGTTCCTTGTTAGGTTAGTAGGCTGAAACCCAAACTCAAAGCCCCAAATGAAAATATCAAAATTCTAATCAACTCCAAACATATCGATGTTTATACTCAAAAAGATCACAAATGCCTTTTTGGACTCAATGGAAGTGGTTCCGAGTCCGGATTTGACCGTTTACAGAAAGTTACAGTTCGGACATTAAATTCGACTAACGATGCTATATTTGAATAAAACATTTAAATATATAATCGTAAAATATACGGTTTGTTACACAGCTGATGCAGGACGATAGCCATGGGTTTATAGTAACAAAAAATCCAAGCACAGAACATGTTGAACATCTCACAACACATTGTTAAAATATAATATAAACATAGATGTAAAACAAGCAAGACAATGATATAATCATATGGACCAGAAATAAGATCATAGCGCAATAGGTTCATAGATTATACAAAAACTGAAATAGTAGAGTTTATATATCCTAAACCTCCAAAATAAACTCTAAAGATGTCTTTAAGATAATATAAGTACCGGTATAGCTCCGCGGTACCGCACAAAGGATATAAGCGATAGTAAGCTCCATGTATAAATATATGAAAGCTTAGCCTCCTGCTTGTACTTCGAACAGCTCCATACGCTATCCAGAACTATCATCCCTAATCTACTCATTTAGGACTACTCGAGATAGTAAAAAACAAAGCATAAAACCTCGGATCAGAAAACAATCTGGTGTGAGCGATACATCATCTCAAAAATATTATAAAAAACATACATAGTAAATAAGGGTATATAGCATGAATAACCATACCCGACCTGCGGCAACATCCAAAAAGTTAGCACATAAGCACAACATATGCTAAACTACTATCACAAGTGGAAAATATGGAATATAGGGATATCACATAGCATATCAAAGGCAAACAAGGAAACCACAACTTATGCTAAATTACCATCACAACTGGAAAATATGGAGTATAGGGGTATCATATAGCATATCAAACAAAAAGTAAACAAAGCAACCTTCACAAAGCCTTGCATCTCTTACTCAAGTGCTTTAGATATGCAATAACCCTCATAGATTCTCAACTCATTGCCTAGCAGATGGATAGGGACTGTACACATGCAGATGTCCAAAATATGGGTGCATGCTGACTACCTTGGGTACACGTAGACTACCCTGTCCCAACTATAAGCATGGTAACCCTAGAGTTATTCATTGATCCCTTAGCATGCGTACCGATAGTAGAACTACCTTAGAGATGCTCAACTTGTAACACCTCTAATTTTTGATAGTATTATTCAAGGAATTTAATTAGATAAATTAAATAGAATAATGTAAATGTTAATTGATAAGGGGATTGAGATTTGAGCAAATATTTAAGTGGTCGTGCTCAATTTAATTAATTTACATAAGGATATACTAGGAATTAGCCGCATATAACCCCTACCCTTACATATTCATGTCCCTTACACTATTCATGGTTATTTCTCATCTCACAAAAAACGTAAAGCACAAACGTAAGAGGAGCAGGCCATTGTTAGGAATAAAAGAGAAGAGAATTCAAATCAAGCTAAAGAATTAAAATAAGGGGAATAAATCTCATTCTCAATCCAATCTCCTTATCCTAATCAAGGTGAATAATATTTTATACCATCTCTATTTTGTTTTATAATCATATGTTTTCAGATTTAAGATTAAATTTGTTTTTATAATGATTTGGAGGATGATATGCTTGAATTATAATTTGTTTAATTTAAACAAGATTGTTGAAATGAGGTTTTATGCAGTTTTAGGGCACAACCAATTGAAATTGATTCTTAAATGCCATGGAAAAATTTTATGTTGCGTAAAACATGATTTTGAAGTTGGGTTTTAATTTTGATAATTTTTCAAGCTATGGAAATTTTACTATGAATTTTCAAAGGAAAACATAGTTAATTGGGTTTAGAAATTTATTTTAAAAATTATATTGAGAATTTGGGTCTGAAATTTTGATATGTCAGATAACATGATTAAAGTGAATTTCTGGAATTTTTTGGGATTTTTTCAAAGTTATTTGCTATGCAAATTAAATTATCTTAGATGGACTTATTTGCAATATTGGTTTAGTTTAAGGAAGGGCTTATTTGCTAAATTAACCTTGATTTAGATATGAAATTAAGAGGCAGTTATTTTAGTAAAGAGTTTGAAAATTTGAGGAAACCAATTACAGATATACACGTGGAAGGTTAGTTAGATAAAATTTGCTTTAAGTGGCAATAGTTTGCTTGTACTAAGAAAAGCAGGTTCCGCCTCTAATAGAAGTACCTTTCGCCTCAAAACTATGGCCTTCGATTGAGTCGAAACCAACCCAGGTCAAAATGAATACACAAAGTATCACTTATATGGCACAGAGTGGATTGGAGAAAGGCGGAAGGTATGGTGTCGAAAGCATTGCTTCCGACGGGGTCGATACATTTGTTTGTCTTAAAAGTGAAGCACTTGCCTTTGTTTTATCAAAGCCTTCGAAGGAGTCAAAGTATATGTTTCTGAAAGAGGTTTTCTAAAGGCTTTCGAAGGGATTGCCGTCTTATGTTTTAAAAAATAAGCTTTCGAATGGGTTTCTTTACTAATAAAAATAATGCTTTCAAAAGTAAGGGTTCTAACTTAGTCGAAGCACTGTAGTTGTTCTTTTGGCTTTTGAGTATATTGAAATCATCAATGCCTTTGAAGGGTAGTTTTGTTTTAAAGATGTTTTAAGCCACTTCATAAATGCTTTCGAAAGGTTTTAAGGGTTTCGAAGGCAATCGCTTCGAAAGGGGTTTTCAATGCTATCCTTCAGTGATTTGTTTAAATGAATTGAAGCTTTCGAAAGGGATGGATGGTGCCGACGCCATCAAGTTTTTCCCAATAAATTTATGTGATAAATAATGATTTCGAAAGAGATACTTTTGTTATTTTCACTTTGACCCAAATGATATTTTTAAGTATAAACTCATTGGTTTCGAAAGAGGAACTTTTAACGGTTTCAGAAGGGATACTTCCAAAGGTTTCAAAGGGGGTACTTTCAAAGGTTTCAAAAAGGGTAGTTTCAAAGGTTTCGAAGCTATGCTTCTAAAGGTTAATAAGTAATAATTTGTTAAATTCAAGAGGTTTCGAAAGAGAAATTTTAAAGTATTTCGAAAGGCAGGGGCCTAATGTTTTGAAAAGGGACTTATATGCTTTCGAAGGCGGTTATAAAGGAAGATATATGCAGGGGCCAATAGGTTCATAGTAAGCCCATGAAAACTATGTATAAAAGAAGATGTCAGAAAGATAGGTTCATAGTTAGCCCATAAAAACTGTGATTTGATATTGGCAGGAGCCAATTGGTTTATAGTGAACACATGAAAACTATATCCAGATTAAGATTTTAAAAGATGTCAATAGGTTCCTTGTCAACCCATGAAAATTAGGAAAGAGTAAAGATATCGGAGTTACCAATAGGTTCATGGCGATCCCATGAAAATTATGTAATAGGATAGGGAGTCCTTAAACATTTAACTGGTTAGTTGTCATCCCATGAAAACTATTAGGTTTATAGTAACCCGAGAAACTATAACTGTGACGGATCGTCAAAATGAATGAGGATGGGTAATCCAAAATTGATTCACTTGTTTGGCATATCATCATATCATATTGTTTTGAATTGTTTTAACCATTGTGGATGCAGAAGCATGGTATATGGTTTTATAAAGGTTTTAAGATACTAGTGAGGGAAAAACACGTTCTGTTAAGTGACATGGTCTCACTAGATATCTAAATGATTTGAGATGGAAGATTATTATTCATACCAAGCTTTACGGTTGACTCGAAATTCTTGTTTTCCCCTTAAACTCTTGGGTGCTCAATTGATTTTGAATAGTTTGAGAGTTGAGGTTTTCAAGTGCCTCACTAGATGAATAAAGCTTCTGGTGACGTGCAGGAGGCATGATAGCTATTTAGAGTTCTCTTTTATTTTGATTCCGTTGTGTTGTTTGTAATGCAAATTTGTAAATTGCATGTATATACTTTGATCATCCAAGGGGGCATCTTCATATGTCGCTCTTGGTGTATGTTGTAATAAATATATTTTCTTTGAACGTGGTTAATGATTGTTGGATTATGTAATGAATTTGAAACGTTTTCAAATGGAATGAACTTTGTTTGAAGTTTTAAAATTTTTCCATATTCATGTGTTTCTGTGTATCAATGTATCTAACTTCGCCGTATTTGGTCGCCGAGGATTAATAACTATTAATGACTGCAACATCCGTAGCCATTAGTTTTTAGTCTCCAAGTAGGGGGATGTTACACAACTCATGCCTACACAGATGACTAAGGACTGGACACACGTAGACGTTCAAAATATAGGTACACTGTAGACTACCCTGGATACACATAAATTACCATGTCCCTCTCATAAGCATCAAAACCTCATGTTATACTCTACAACATATCATGCAGAACTCATCCTTTCAGTTTATCATCAGATGCCATAGTCATTCGCCACATCAAGTTGTTGTCTTCGGAACACCTCTAGACACCCATCACAAGTCATAGTGCCATCGTACCAAAGTTCCAAAGTCATGATCGTTGTTGTCATGTTGAAGAGCGGCGCCATCGCTTCACTAGTTGCCACACGAAATCCAAGGTCATCCTGGGTTATTTGGAGTTGCCAACTTCACTCCATATCACCTTCAAGAACCCTAGTATGTGCTACAAAGAAATCCCTGAAGTATCGCTGCGGCATGACGAAAAAGTCCTCAACTTTCATTCTCTATTCAGCTATACCCTAGCCACACCCCGAGCAACCCTTCCCACGACCCCAAGCAGCATAAAAACCTTAACTGAAAATCTTGCTCGGATGCCGAATCGAGCCGACCCACAAAAACACCAGGCATGACTCCAAGCATCAGACATAAAATCCTGCTTGGGCACGAAGCAAGTCAACCCATCAAAAACACCGAGTAGACCATTACCGGACACCAAGCACCAAACAGAAAATCATGCTCGACACCGAACCAAGTCACCCTACCTAAAACACCATGCATACATCATCGAACACCAAGCACCAAATAGAAAATCTTTCTCGGTACCAAGCTGGTTCACAAAACCATCGAGCATGACACCAAGCAACCCCCAAAATCCACCGAGCATCAAATATTGTTTGTACATAGCACCGCCGGACACCAAACTAACCCCGAGCAAACCTTACACCGGCCCCAAGCACGACTCCAAGAACCCACCACTAAACAAATGCTACCTAAAGGAAATGTGTAGTTTCTCCAAACTATGATTTCGTGCTGATTTCAGCTATGCTTCGTTCTTCAATCTATATGCCTTTCATATGCATCGATATAACTCCTGGTATCCTCAAGCCTAACCACCAAAGTCCGGTTCCTACCTCTAGTTCGCTCTGATGAGCGTTTTCAATCATACAAGCACACAAACAAATACTATACATGCACCAAACAACATTCAAACATGAAAATCACACAATTGATTATAACAATCATAATATAAGGTATCTACAACATAGCCTAACGTATATCAAGGCAAACGCATATCCAAATAACACGTCTAGAACACCATAAATCCATTTATTCATGTTTTTACTATGGATAGGGTTCTTAAACAACGATAAAACATAATTTTTACTTCAAAGATGGATCCGAAACATGTTAAAACTTGTATATACATATACAATAAGGCGAGAGATGATAAATCATTCGCCAAAACTTCCAAAATCATAGGTTTACATATAAATCAAGGTAAATCTGAGAACAAACAACAAAGATGTGATTTTTCTTCAATAAAAATGTGGATTTGAAGATCTCTAATGAATCTCCTTGCCAATCTACCCTTAATCTATGGTTTAGACTTGATTTGGAGGGAAAAAGAGAAGGTTTTGGGTGTCGAATGGGTTAATGGAGGCTTAGATCAATTGGGGAGATGATAGAAATGATTTAGGGATGTTTGTTTACTAGCCAATATAAGTGTAAACCTCGAAAAGGGTAAATGGGACTATCCCCAAACTCACTAATTACCAACTAAGCTGCCCATAAAATTGTCAATATTCAAACAGTCATATCTCATTACCCAAAAGTCCAAATGGTTATTACGACTGCCTTTCGAAAAGGGAAACCATCATACCGTTCCAGTGGAAATAATCTTAAATGCTAATTCGGCTTCCATCAAAAGTTAGAGTTGTTACAAGTTTTCAAGGGAAAAATTGTTCGATAAGATTTGAAAGATGGGAAATGCCACTAAAAGGTATTTCTCGAAGTTATAGAGTCATATGACCTCATATGAATTTAAACACAACACCAAATAGCTCATTTTGTAACACTTTTCCGCTTTCAATTTGTAACGGTGATAACCGTTATAAATTTCTAATGGTTATTTCCGTTACGACCATTTATCATGGTTATAACCGTTACTAAATCTGGTAATTTGGTAAATAATTAAGAGCATCATGGATAGGATTGTAAATTTATCTTCTGTTACTGATTTATCCCATTTCTCACGAAGAATGTTTCATTCTTTCACGTTCTTCTTCTTTCGTTCATTCTAGGGTTATCGCACCTTGTTGTGCCACTATCTCCGCCGTCTGCCACCATTGTTTTCCACCGCTTTTGTAACGACCCGTAAAAATTTTAATAATTTTAATTGATTTTTTTTTATTTTGTATTTAACTGAATATTTGTGAAATTTTAATAATGATATTTTGAAATAAAAATTTAATATTTGAGTTACGTATAATTAAATATAGAAAATGGTAAATTTTCATCAGAAATTATGAAAGAAAATATTATTAGGTATTTCTATTAGATTCTAATCAGTTAATATTTGATGATAACAAATTTATTTTCAAACCTGAATATTTTTACATAGAAAAAATTCTAAATCGTCTTCTGACTGAGACGTCATTTTTCGTTTTTCTAAATTCGGACTTTTTTTAGCTCCGTCGATCTTATTTTTCTACATTTTTATGCACTTTCCGCTAATAGAAAATTTGAATTTTTATAATTAAATCATACCACCAATATCAGTATACCGTTTTAATCGTCTCGACATGCTGATCTCTACGGTATATTCAATTCTGTATTGTGAGGTCCGATACGCGACGGAAATGGGTATAACAGTCCGTTGTAACGGTGCCACTTTTTAACTTTTCAGTTTCCTTCGGTTTCAAACTTTGAAGCATGTGGCCCAAACCAAGCATTTATTGTCTTTCCAGCTGTTTGCATTTATTTTGCCATTTTGTAGGCGTGACTTTTGCCATGCTCATGGTAACACGTTGTAGCATAGTTTGGTTCTTTATCTCTGTAGATAATTGTATATGTTGAGTAATGTCGCATTTCTCTCCTCTAATCTTTCCTATTTACCTTTTCCCCTAATTAATTGCTTTAATAACCGTAGCTGATTCAATGGTCGGCGGTTACCTTTTTATCACTTCAATTTATTTTTTCCATTCCGTACCATAAATTAGTAACTTTCCATTTACTTACGTTTTCAAACTTGAAACGGGTTGCACACACAATAAATTACTTTAAATACTTCAGCTGAATCAATGCGAGACTGTGCCATTTCTTTTCCTCCCATTTCTTTTTAATTATTTCATACGTTTTTTTTTCTCTCTCTGCCCAATATATTTACAAAAAAAAAAACATTTCACTTCTTCCTCAAAAATCGTGCTTCTCCTTCTCCCCACTCGCCATTTCCTTCGCCTCCCCCATTATTTTGACCGCGTGCAGATGCTTTTGATTCCCATGCAAACCCATGCGTTCCATCATCGGCCACCACCTTTGCCTCACCGTTCATCAAGCCTACCCACCACGAATCCCAGTCTCTCTTCCACGCTCTGATCTTGCCGATCCCAAACCGTTCCCTCCTTCACTGCTCTTCCACTTGCTCGGCCAGACCCCGCCTTGAGAAACCACCATGCCCTCCACCACCATTTTCCCCACGGCCTAGCTTGCTCGGCCGACCACGTCTTTCCTTGACGTAACCGCTGATCTACCCGAGCTCAGCAGTGCCGACCTCAGCCACCTCACCAAAGCCACCGTCGATCTCCTCCCTTAGCACTTGCAGCCATCCACCAAAATTTCGGCCTATCCTGTAGCCACCACCCAATAGCGCCGAGCCCTTGCCTTCTCGGGCCGCAACCCCACCCTACCGTACACCCATTCCCTGCTTTGCCGAAGCTCACAGCAGCAGTCACCCTGGCCGTGGCTGCCACACCACCTCTGCTCTTCACTTTTTTTTATAAAGGTATTTACGTTAAAGATGTACATATATATGTTATATAATATTGTTTAGGGGTATAAAAATTTAATTGGTTATAAGGTTTTGTTAGCTGTATGTTCAGTGAAGAGAAAGTATTATATAATCAAAGTACACCTTGTTTTTTTTGTCTTGCTGAAAAATTCGTATATCATAAAGCAGTTCGAATTTGATTATAAAGGATGTGTATGATATTTATATAAGGATGTTAATATATGAAGTTATAGGATAGGTCAGCATGTTTCCATCAGATTTCTATAAGTATATTTTAATGTAAGCTATGCATACAATCTGGTTGTGGTATGTATAGAACTATATAAATTTGAATTAGTTGGGCTTTGGTTTCAACATGGTTCACATATGAAGTATATTTTAATATGTTTAAATTACCATGAAATAAAAAAATAAAAAACTTGTAGTGTTGGCATACTTGTATTAGTTATATTAGTGGTATGTAGGTGTACAAGTTATACAGAGTAGGATTTTTATATGTATTAGTTTAATATAAAATAATATGTTTGGTTTGGGTTCATGTGTCAGTACCTCCTGTAGGCAAGTTTATACGTGACATATATATAGTATATGCATAAGCCTAAGAATAGGTGAACTATTTTGTTTGGGTATGATGATGGGTTTAGGTAGTGTTTACAGTATACGTTCGTATAAGGTGTGCACATATGTTGGTATATATATATTTTATGTGTACTATTGTTGCAGGAGTTATAGTGGTTTGTATCTAATGGGTCCACTTATAAATGTGTAGGTTAAGTTATATAGATTTGTAGAGATTTGTTATATGCGAAAGTAATAAGTTAGATAGTTAATTTACGGGCATTGTTGTACGCCCTGACTTGGATAGATTTGTAGTTGCATTATATGTGCGGTATGTATGTGCGTAGTTGTGTCTGCATAGTTATTGATATATCTATGATAAACTAAGTATAAAATGATATAATATATTTACTTCTATCTCTATCAAGCTGATTCTAATTACTCCGTCAATTCCTTATTTACCAGCTTTGTCAGTAAAAATTCGTGCCCATCTCACCTTGCTTTGGATTCGTAACTTATCCCATTTTCGTTCATCTCTAGCCTCGAAAGGTGAGCAATCACTCACGATTAACATTCTTTTATTCATTAAATTTGATTTTCAATTGAAACGACAATTGAAATATGCTGCTGTAGTTATTTAAATTTGTTATATATGCTATTCTCTGTAACTGTTCATCTGCGGGATATGACACCATATCCTGTTATTTATATTATGTTGTTATTGATGATATATGCCTGTTGTTTTATTGTATTATCTGTTATCACTCTGCAAGTTCCCTGTAGTTTTGAAATCACTATGGGTTGAAAAGATACATACCCGAACGGACTTTAGAATAGGAGAGAGTCATTATGGGTTGAAATGATAAACCCGAGCGATTTTCATTTAATTAAATTTGGGATTACGGGTGGAAACGATATCCACCCGTATATATTTAGTGTACGGATTGAAATGATAAATATCCGTAGCACTAGACTATATGATAGGAAATATATACAGACACCGTTGGTCCATATAAATATTTTGAAAATAATTGCTATAATTTTTGAAAGAAATATATGGTTTAATAAATTTGATTCTTAAGATATTATATAAATGAAAATTGTATATATAGATTTAGTAGTAATATTTGATTTAAATTAGATTGATTTAATACATATAATATGGTTAAGTATTTATGTAAATCTTTATTTCAAATAGATTCTCTTGTAATCAATTGAATAATTAAGATTGGAAGATAAAATTTGGTTTATTAAAAATGGTATTTAAATAAGGATTGATTTAATTAAATCAATTTGAAACTTTGAATGGGAAATTTAAAGGTATGATTTTGTAACTGGTTTTGATGAATATTTCACGTTTAAATAAATTAAAGAAAATATTGAGTAAATTTGAAATTTAAGGTTACTTAAATCATATTGAATTAAAATGAAAATTTAGGTTGAACTAAATTTGAATTTATTATTTAGAAACTAGATTGAATAAAAATTTAGTTGAAACGTTGAACACTTAAAGTTTTGAAATATATTGTAATATAAAGGGTACTTTTGTGATTACAAATCCGAATTTGAGATCGATAAATTGAAGTGTTTATTTTAGCAATAGAGTTTAATAAATTATTTAATAAATATAAATACTATTTTGGGAAATATAGAGATATTTGAAGTGAAAATAATATTTGATTTTGAAGTATAAATTAAGCTGAAATGACCACGGTGTTATAGTGTATATTTCTACCGTGTAGATAGTTCCTTGGACCCTTAGAGGATGGTTATCCCAAACATCCTTTAAGTTATTTGTATTTCAGCTGATATTTCACTTGAGTTGGATTTATTGATAAAAGAATGTTAATCCTGACTCGAGTGTTTTGTGTTTTGCTTTACGCTCGGGTCAGACTGAGTGATACAGCATTTGAGACTCACCTTCGAAGTTGGAGTTGCTTGAAGATCCAGCTATCTATCCTTTCAGTCATCCAGTTGATTGGTCCAGAGAAGTCTTCCGCACGTACTGGAGACTTCACTGTATCTGAGATATTCTATTGTACTTTATCTCTAACTCTGATTTTTTTATAGTAGCTTCATGAACTACTATCTATTTATTCCGCTGCGTATTTTTGTACTACTCTGTATCTGTGATTCTGTGTTTGATTTATTTACTGTATATGTTAGGTTTTGCCAAATTTTAATTAACAATCTGATATTTTGAGCAATTGAAGTCCGACATCTGCGGATGCGAATGGTTGAAAATAGCAGGTCGTTACAGTTGGTATCAGAGCTTTGGCTCTAGGCAAAACTTAGCATATATGGTAAATTTATTTACAGAATCACTTTCGTTCGAGTTGAATCTCTTCCTTTTTTGACTCAATTTCCTTTGAGTTTTGGAATGTCCCTCGGTTCCGAAATTCATTCTTGTCTCTTCCTATTTATATTCGTTTGATTCTGGAGTATCCCATAACTCCACCGAATGTTTTGTAAAGGGGGTGAAAACAACTTTACAATTGGCATCGATTCACCGAAGATTTTTGTATCATCGGTTTACGATGCTGTTGTATCTTGGTATGCCGAATTCTATCTCTGGCGATCGAATGTCGATTTGTTTTGGAATTCCGCATCGATTATATTCCTGAAGTCACGGTTGACTCGGTTAAGGTCGCCCGCGATTTGTAGAAGTATATCCATCTTCTGTTTTGTAATTTAATTATCTCATCTTCGATCGAGTCTATCTTCGAATCAGGATTCTATTGATCGGAGTTCCGCTAATTTAAATCTCTATCTTTGTTTGAAACCCATTCTTTGAAAAATCGGGTATGTTGTATTTTTGAAATTGTTTATACCGAAATTATTATTCAGATAACTATGATTTTATTCTATATATAAAAGTGAAAATGTTTTCGATAAGGATTATATACCTATATAAAAAGGTTTTGAAAGGATTTGAAATTTTGAAAAATTATAAGAAATTGATTTATATAAAATTGATTTATAACTGTAGAGTTAAATTTGAAATTCGAGAATTGAATTCCGGTATTTTGAAATTGGTTTTAAGATTTTGGAAGATATATAAAAATAATACGATTTAAAAGTATTTTTCGAATAAGAAATGTTTCTGATGAATTTTAATAATTTTGAAGAAATTTCAAAGAAGCTTTCAAGAAAATAGAAGTCCAGAACTCACTTATGTCGCTGGAAAATAATTTCGGTGATGAGTGCACGCATCATCGACATTGATTTTCGAGTTTCAAAGTGGGGGAGATGCCACTTTAATAGCTTCGCTATGCAAGTGATTTTGTAAAACCTTTTTGATTACAAATTCCGAAGTATAATTTGATATTTTAGAAAGATATAGGTATATATTTTAAAACAGTTTAAAATGAGACCGGTGTTCAGTCCTCGAGTTTCAGATTTAATAATTGGTTTACTGATTTATGTTGATTTTCAAATCTTGAATTTGGAAATTTGATTTCCCTAACTATTTTGAATGTTCGAACACTTCCAAATCGAGATTAAATTTTTAAAGCTAAGAAATTTCGAGAGTACAAAATGTTTGATAAAGCATATAAGTTTTGTTTTGTATGTTAAGTTTGAAACCTTTTGTTAGGTAAATGAATATGACTATTTTGAAATTATACTAATATGGAATTTAGTTTTAAATGTTTTGAAAAACTATTAGTTTTAAATAATGGTTTTCAGAAAGGAAAATTTGATATTTCAAATAAAAAAATAAATACTTTAAAGGGTTTAAAGGGATAATTATAAATTTGGAAACCATTTGAGTATAATTAATTTTGAGAAAATTTTTGGCTTTGAAATTAAATTGAAATTAAAAACCAGTACTTATATTGTGATTTTGGAAATGAATTTGTTTGACTTGAATTATTTTAATTTGGAAACTGGGATTATTTTCTAAACCTATTATTATGGGAACTTTGAAATTGAGATATTTAATTTGGAAGAAAATTTGGTGAAATCATATATGATTTTGAAACTGATATTGAAATGATTTGAAATTTGAGAACCTTATATCATTAAGCACTTGATTTGGGAGTGGTCGAACCTATATAAAATGGATTGTATAAATATGAAGTTGATTTGAAATCTACTGATTTGAAAGGTACTCAATTTGGAAAGAGATTTTATATAATCGAAGTCTATATAAGTATGATTTGATCTACTATTGATTTGGGAAGTATTCGATTTGGGAAAAATGAAATTCTATATATATGGACTTTATATAAGTACGATATTTGAAAGTGATTTGAAAAGGTACTATATGATATATATTTTTTCGAAGTAAAGATATGGAAAGTGCCTTCTGCTTGATATCCGCTTTGTGGCCACATCGTGGATTCATTCTATCGATATAATTCTCTCTGATTTTCGGTTTTCCGGATGTAATACTCGAGTGTTTCCCACTGTGGCGTAACCCATGGTTCTTTTTTTCTCTCGCGAATGCATAGCGCAATTGCCTGGCTGAGTCTTGCCTAGGGGTACGGATTGTTTCCTGGGGGATCCAGGCGTAACCAATGTGTATCCTGCAATCTGTGTAGGTCGCGAATAGTAGCGCAAGTGCTTGGCTGAGTCTTGCCTAGGGGTACGGATTGTTTCCTGGGGGATCCAGGCGTAACCATTGTGTATCCTGCACTCTACTAGTCATCATGGCGTAACTCGCAAGGCTGAGAAAGCTTACGGATATGGATTGTTTCCTGGGGGACCCAGGCGTAACCATTGTGTATCTGCGAACCATGATCGGACAAAGGTTTTGGTTTGGTTGATTTGTTTGGATTGTACTTTCCATATCTGTTTTTAAAAGGTTTTTCAAATATTTTCACTGGGTGTTGAAACAGGTCTACTAAGTACTTGAAGAACTCTAGCTTTGCGCCTGATCAACGCATGGCCAGAGTCTGCAAGAACGAGGATAAACTTGTTAAAACATCGAGTTATAAAAATATTTTCGAAAGAAAGATTTATTTCGATATAAACGTATTATTATAAAGGTATTTATTATAAAAGTATTTTTCCCAACAAAGAAATTTTGTATTAATATTTGAGATTAAAATTCTTATGGTTTGAAATAAATTATTCATGCCCGATTCTATTCTTTTGAATCTACCTCATCTGCTCAGCTTCATTTTTCACCTATATTCCGTTTTCGGAATCTACCTTCCTTTCCTTTTTGAATAAATCTTTTAAATATTGCTTATTTGTATACTACATTGTTTTATATAAAATTTTAGTGTTATAAATATTTTTGAAGTTATAAATTAAATAAAACATCTTTAAAGAAAATGATTATTAATTTATTGATAATATTTGAAAGGTATCTTTAGATAAATTAAAATTTTCATAAATTTTGGATTTAATATTTTCAATAGTCTTTGTAAATAGAAGTAATAATGTAAATAATTGTTTGCAAAGGAGTTTGAGAAGTATTAAATATTAAAGAAAATTTAATTTCAAATGAAATTTTCAAATAAACATTTTAAATAAAATTTATATAGTTTTAAAATTTATTGTTTATCTTGGCTTTCAATCTATCTTTCTTTCTGGTTGTTGTATTCTCCTACCTCCTTCCTTTTCGGGGACGAAAAGTTTTGAGTGGGGGAGAGTGTAACGACCCGTAAAAATTTTAATAATTTTAATTGATTTTATTTATTTATTTTGTATTTAACTGAATATTTGTGAAATTTTAATAATGATATTTTGAAATAAAATTTAATATTTGAGTTACGTATAGTTAAATATAGCAAATGGTAAATTTTCATCAGAAATTATGAAAGAAAATATTATTAGGTATTTCTATTAAATTCTAATCAGTTAATATTTGATGATAACAAATTTATTTTCAAACCTGAATATTTTTACATAGAAAAAATTCTAAATCGTCTTCTGACTGAGACGTCATTTTTCGTTTTTCTAAATTCGGACTTTTTTTAGCTCCGTCGATCTTATTTTTCTACATTTTTATGCACTTTCCGCTAATAGAAAATTCGAATTTTTATAATTAAATCATACCACCAATATCAGTATACCGTTTTGATCGTCTCGACATGCTGATCTCTACGGTATATTCATTTCTGTATTGTGAGGTCCGATACGCGACGGAAATGGGTATAACAGTCCGTTGTAACGGTGCCACTTTTTAACTTTTCAGTTTCCTTCGGTTTCAAACTTTGAAGCGTGTGGCCCAAACCAAGCATTTATTGCCTTTCCAGCTGTTTGCATTTATTTTCCTATTTTGTAGGCGTGACTTTTGCCATGCTCATGGTAACACGTTGTAGCATAGTTTGGTTCTTTATCTCTGTAGATAATTGTATATGTTGAGTAATGTCGCATTTCTCTCCTCTAATCTTTCCTATTTACCTTTTCCCCTAATTAATTGCTTTAATAACCATAGCTGATTCAATGGTCAGCGGTTACCTTTTTATCACTTCAATTTATTTTTTCCATTCCTTACCATAAATTAGTAACTTTCCATTTACTTACGTTTTCAAACTTGAAACGGGTTGCACACACAATAAATTACTTTAAATACTTCAGCTGAATCAATGCGAGACTGTGCCATTTCTTTTCCTCCCATTGCTTTTTAATTATTTCATACGTTTTTTTTTTCTCTCTCTGCCCAATATATTTACAAACAAAAAAAACATTTCACTTCTTCCTCAAAAATCGTGCTTCTCCTTCTCCCCACTCGCCATTTCCTTCGCCTCCCCCATTATTTTGACCGCGTGCAGATGCTTTTGATTCCCATGCAAACCCATGCGTTCCATCTTCGGCCACCACCTTTGCCTCACCGTTCATCAAGCCTACCCACCATGAATCCCAGTCTCTCTTCCACGCTCTGATCTTGCCGAGCCCAAACCGTTCCCTCCTTCACTGCTCTTCCACTTGCTCGGCCAGACCCCGCCTTGAGCAACCACCTTGCCCTCCACCACCATTTTCCCCACGGCCTAGCTTGCTCGGCCAACCACGTCTTTCCTTGACGTAACCGCTGATCTACCCGAGCTCAGCAGTGCCGACCTCAGCCACCTCACCAAAGCCACCGTCGATCTCCTCCCTTAGCACTTGCAGCCATCCACCAAAATTTCGGCCTATCCTGTAGCCACCACCCAATAGCGCCGAGCCCTTGCCTTCTCGGGCCGCAACCCCACCCTACCGTACACCCATTCCCTGCTTTGCCGAAGCTCACAGCAGCAGTCACCCTGGCCGTGGCTGCCACACCACCTCTGCTCTTCACTTTTTTTTATAAAGGTATTTACGTTACAGATGTACATATATATGTTATATAATATTGTTTAGGGGTATAAAAATTTAATTGGTTATAAGGTTTTGTTAGCTGTATGTTCAGTGAAGAGAAAGTATTATATAATCAAAGTACACCTTGTTTTTTTTGTCTTGCTGAAAAATTCGTATATCATAAAGCAGTTCGAATTTGATTATAAAGGATGTGTATGATATTTATATAAGGATGTTAATATATGAAGTTATAGGATAGGTCAGCATGTTTCCATCAGATTTCTATAAGTATATTTTAATGTAAGCTATGCATACAATCTGGTTGTGGTATGTATAGAACTATATAAATTTGAATTAGTTGGGCTTTGGTTTCAACATGGTTCACATATAAAGTATATTTTAATATGTTTAAATTACCATGAAATAAAAAAATAAAAAACTTGTAGTGTTGGCATACTTGTATTAGTTATATTAGTGGTATGTAGGTGTACAAGTTATACAGAGTAGGATTTTTATATATATTAGTTTAATATAAAATAATATGTTTGGTTTGGGTTCATGTGTCAGTACCTCCTGTAGGCAAGTTTATACGTGACATATATATAGTATATGCATAAGCCTAAGAATAGGTGAACTATTTTGTTTGGGTATGATGATGGGTTTAGGTAGTGTTTACAGTATACGTTCGTATAAGGTGTGCACATATGTTGGTATATATATATTTTATGTGTACTATTGTTGCAGGAGTTATAGTGGTTTGTATCTAATGGGTCCACTTATAAATGTGTAGGTTAAGTTATATAGATTTGTAGAGATTTGTTATATGCGAAAGTAATAAGTTAGATAGTTAATTTACGGGCATTGTTGTACGCCCTGACTTGGATAGATTTGTAGTTGCATTATATGTGCGGTATGTATGTGCGTAGTTGTGTCTGCATAGTTATTGATATATCTATGATAAACTAAGTATAAAATGATATAATATATTTACTTCTATCTCTATCAAGCTGATTCTAATTACTCCGTCAATTCCTTATTTACCAGCTTTGTCAGTAAAAATTCGTGCCCATCTCACCTTGCTTTGGATTCGTAACTTATCCCATTTTCGTTCATCTCTAGCCTCGAAAGGTGAGCAATCACTCACGATTAACATTCTTTTATTCATTAAATTTGATTTTCAATTGAAACGACAATTGAAATATGCTGCTGTAGTTATTTAAATTTGTTATATATGCTATTCTCTGTAACTGTTCATCTGCGGGATATGACACCATATCCTGTTATTTATATTATGTTGTTATTGATGATATATGCCTGTTGTTTTATTGTATTATCTGTTATCACTCTGCAAGTTCCCTGTAGTTTTGAAATCACTATGGGTTGAAAAGATACATACCCGAACGGACTTTAGAATAGGAGAGAGTCATTATGGGTTGAAATGATAAACCCGAGCGATTTTCATTTAATTAAATTTGGGATTACGGGTGGAAACGATATCCACCCGTATATATTTAGTGTACGGATTGAAATGATAAATATCCGTAGCACTAGACTATATGATAGGAAATATATACAGACACCGTTGGTCCATATAAATATTTTGAAAATAATTGCTATAATTTTTGAAAGAAATATATGGTTTAATAAATTTGATTCTTAAGATATTATATAAATGAAAATTGTATATATAGATTTAGTAGTAATATTTGATTTAAATTAGATTGATTTAATACATATAATATGGTTAAGTATTTATGTAAATCTTTATTTCAAATAGATTCTCTTGTAATCAATTGAATAATTAAGATTGGAAGATAAAATTTGGTTTATTTAAAATGGTATTTAAATAAGGATTGATTTAATTAAATCGATTTGAAACTTTGAATGGGAAATTTAAAGGTATGATTTTGTAACTGGTTTTGATGAATATTTCACGTTTAAATAAATTAAAGAAAATATTGAGTAAATTTGAAATTTAAGGTTACTTAAATCATATTGAATTAAAATGAAAATTTAGGTTGAACTAAATTTGAATTTATTATTTAGAAACTAGATTGAATAAAAATTTAGTTGAAACGTTGAACACTTAAAGTTTTGAAATATATTGTAATATAAAGGGTACTTTTGTGATTACAAATCCGAATTTGAGATCGATAAATTGAAGTGTTTATTTTAGCAATAGAGTTTAATAAATTATTTAATAAATATAAATACTATTTTGGGAAATATAGAGATATTTGAAGTGAAAATAATATTTGATTTTGAAGTATAAATTAAGCTGAAATGACCACGGTGTTATAGTGTATATTTCTACCGTGTAGATAGTTCCTTGGACCCTTAGAGGATGGTTATCCCAAACATCCTTTAAGTTATTTGTATTTCAGCTGATATTTCACTTGAGTTGGATTTATTGATAAAAGAATGTTAATCCTGACTCGAGTGTTTTGTGTTTTGCTTTACGCTCGGGTCAGACTGAGTGATACAGCATTTGAGACTCACCTTCGAAGTTGGAGTTGCTTGAAGATCCAGCTATCTATCCTTTCAGTCATCCAGTTGATTGGTCCAGAGAAGTCTTCCGCACGTACTGGAGACTTCACTGTATCTGAGATATTCTATTGTACTTTATCTCTAACTCTGATTTTTTTATAGTAGCTTCATGAACTACTATCTATTTATTCCGCTGCGTATTTTTGTACTACTCTGTATCTGTGATTCTGTGTTTGATTTATTTACTGTATATGTTAGGTTTTGCCAAATTTTAATTAACAATCTGATATTTTGAGCAATTGAAGTCCGACATCTGCGGATGCGAATGGTTGAAAATAGCAGGTCGTTACAGTTGGTATCAGAGCTTTGGCTCTAGGCAAAACTTAGCATATATGGTAAATTTATTTACAGAATCACTTTCGTTCGAGTTGAATCTCTTCCTTTTTTGACTCAATTTCCTTTGAGTTTTGGAATGTCCCTCGGTTCCGAAATTCATTCTTGTCTCTTCCTATTTATATTCGTTTGATTCTGGAGTATCCCATAACTCCACCGAATGTTTTGTAAAGGGGGTGAAAACAACTTTACAATTGGCATCGATTCACCGAAGATTTTTGTATCATCGGTTTACGATGCTGTTGTATCTTGGTATGCCGAATTCTATCTCTGGCGATCGAATGTCGATTTGTTTTGGAATTCCGCATCGATTATATTCCTGAAGTCACGGTTGACTCGGTTAAGGTCGCCCGCGATTTGTAGAAGTATATCCATCTTCTGTTTTGTAATTTAATTATCTCATCTTCGATCGAGTCTATCTTCGAATCAGGATTCTATTGATCGGAGTTCCGCTAATTTAAATCTCTATCTTTGTTTGAAACCCATTCTTTGAAAAATCGGGTATGTTGTATTTTTGAAATTGTTTATACCGAAATTATTATTCAGATAACTATGATTTTATTCTATATATAAAAGTGAAAATGTTTTCGATAAGGATTATATACCTATATAAAAAGGTTTTGAAAGGATTTGAAATTTTGAAAAATTATAAGAAATTGATTTATATAAAATTGATTTATAACTGTAGAGTTAAATTTGAAATTCGAGAATTGAATTCCGGTATTTTGAAATTGGTTTTAAGATTTTGGAAGATATATAAAAATAATACGATTTAAAAGTATTTTTCGAATAAGAAATGTTTCTGATGAATTTTAATAATTTTGAAGAAATTTCAAAGAAGCTTTCAAGAAAATAGAAGTCCAGAACTCACTTATGTCGCTGGAAAATAATTTCGGTGATGAGTGCACGCATCATCGACATTGATTTTCGAGTTTCAAAGTGGGGGAGATGCCACTTTAATAGCTTCGCTATGCAAGTGATTTTGTAAAACCTTTTTGATTACAAATTCCGAAGTATAATTTGATATTTTAGAAAGATATAGGTATATATTTTAAAACAGTTTAAAATGAGACCGGTGTTCAGTCCTCGAGTTTCAGATTTAATAATTGGTTTACTGATTTATGTTGATTTTCAAATCTTGAATTTGGAAATTTGATTTCCCTAACTATTTTGAATGTTCGAACACTTCCAAATCGAGATTAAATTTTTAAAGCTAAGAAATTTCGAGAGTACAAAATGTTTGATAAAGCATATAAGTTTTGTTTTGTATGTTAAGTTTGAAACCTTTTGTTAGGTAAATGAATATGACTATTTTGAAATTATACTAATATGGAATTTAGTTTTAAATGTTTTGAAAAACTATTAGTTTTAAATAATGGTTTTCAGAAAGGAAAATTTGATATTTCAAATAAAAAAATAAATACTTTAAAGGGTTTAAAGGGATAATTATAAATTTGGAAACCATTTGAGTATAATTAATTTTGAGAAAATTTTTGGCTTTGAAATTAAATTGAAATTAAAAACCAGTACTTATATTGTGATTTTGGAAATGAATTTGTTTGACTTGAATTATTTTAATTTGGAAACTGGGATTATTTTCTAAACCTATTATTATGGGAACTTTGAAATTGAGATATTTAATTTGGAAGAAAATTTGGTGAAATCATATATGATTTTGAAACTGATATTGAAATGATTTGAAATTTGAGAACCTTATATCATTAAGCACTTGATTTGGGAGTGGTCGAACCTATATAAAATGGATTGTATAAATATGAAGTTGATTTGAAATCTACTGATTTGAAAGGTACTCAATTTGGAAAGAGATTTTATATAATCGAAGTCTATATAAGTATGATTTGATCTACTATTGATTTGGGAAGTATTCGATTTGGGAAAAATGAAATTCTATATATATGGACTTTATATAAGTACGATATTTGAAAGTGATTTGAAAAGGTACTATATGATATATTTTTTTTCGAAGTAAAGATATGGAAAGTGCCTTCTGCTTGATATCCGCTTTGTGGCCACATCGTGGATTCATTCTATCGATATAATTCTCTCTGATTTTCGGTTTTCCGGATGTAATACTCGAGTGTTTCCCACTGTGGCGTAACCCATGGTTCTTTTTTTCTCTCGCGAATGCATAGCGCAATTGCCTGGCTGAGTCTTGCCTAGGGGTACGGATTGTTTCCTGGGGGATCCAGGCGTAACCAATGTGTATCCTGCAATCTGTGTAGGTCGCGAATAGTAGCGCAAGTGCCTGGCTGAGTCTTGCCTAGGGGTACGGATTGTTTCCTGGGGGATCCAGGCGTAACCATTGTGTATCCTGCACTCTACTAGTCATCATGGCGTAACTCGCAAGGCTGAGAAAGCTTACGGATATGGATTGTTTCCTGGGGGACCCAGGCGTAACCATTGTGTATCTGCGAACCATGATCGGACAAAGGTTTTGGTTTGGTTGATTTGTTTGGATTGTACTTTCCATATCTGTTTTTAAAAGGTTTTTCAAATATTTTCACTGGGTGTTGAAACAGGTCTACTAAGTACTTGAAGAACTCTAGCTTTGCGCCTGATCAACGCATGGCCAGAGTCTGCAAGAACAAGGATAAACTTGTTAAAACATCGAGTTATAAAAATATTTTCGAAAGAAAGATTTATTTCGATATAAACGTATTATTATAAAGGTATTTATTATAAAAGTATTTTTCCCAACAAAGAAATTTTGTATTAATATTTGAGATTAAAATTCTTATGGTTTGAAATAAATTATTCATGCCCGATTCTATTCTTTTGAATCTACCTCATCTGCTCAGCTTCATTTTTCACCTATATTCCGTTTTCGGAATCTACCTTCCTTTCCTTTTTGAATAAATCTTTTAAATATTGCTTATTTGTATACTACATTGTTTTATATAAAATTTTAGTGTTATAAATATTTTTGAAGTTATAAATTAAATAAAACATCTTTAAAGAAAATGATTATTAATTTATTGATAATATTTGAAAGGTATCTTTAGATAAATTAAAATTTTCATAAATTTTGGATTTAATATTTTCAATAGTCTTTGTAAATAGAAGTAATAATGTAAATAATTGTTTGCAAAGGAGTTTGAGAAGTATTAAATATTAAAGAAAATTTAATTTCAAATGAAATTTTCAAATAAACATTTTAAATAAAATTTATATAGTTTTAAAATTTATTGTTTATCTTGGCTTTCAATCTATCTTTCTTTCTGGTTGTTGTATTCTCCTACCTCCTTCCTTTTCGGGGACGAAAAGTTTTGAGTGGGGGAGAGTGTAACGACCCGTAAAAATTTTAATAATTTTAATTGATTTTATTTATTTATTTTGTATTTAACTGAATATTTGTGAAATTTTAATAATGATATTTTGAAATAAAATTTAATATTTGAGTTACGTATAGTTAAATATAGCAAATGGTAAATTTTCATCAGAAATTATGAAAGAAAATATTATTAGGTATTTCTATTAAATTCTAATCAGTTAATATTTGATGATAACAAATTTATTTTCAAACCTGAATATTTTTACATAGAAAAAATTCTAAATCGTCTTCTGACTGAGACGTCATTTTTCGTTTTTCTAAATTCGGACTTTTTTTAGCTCCGTCGATCTTATTTTTCTACATTTTTATGCACTTTCCGCTAATAGAAAATTCGAATTTTTATAATTAAATCATACCACCAATATCAGTATACCGTTTTGATCGTCTCGACATGCTGATCTCTACGGTATATTCATTTCTGTATTGTGAGGTCCGATACGCGACGGAAATGGGTATAACAGTCCGTTGTAACGGTGCCACTTTTTAACTTTTCAGTTTCCTTCGGTTTCAAACTTTGAAGCGTGTGGCCCAAACCAAGCATTTATTGCCTTTCCAGCTGTTTGCATTTATTTTCCTATTTTGTAGGCGTGACTTTTGCCATGCTCATGGTAACACGTTGTAGCATAGTTTGGTTCTTTATCTCTGTAGATAATTGTATATGTTGAGTAATGTCGCATTTCTCTCCTCTAATCTTTCCTATTTACCTTTTCCCCTAATTAATTGCTTTAATAACCATAGCTGATTCAATGGTCAGCGGTTACCTTTTTATCACTTCAATTTATTTTTTCCATTCCGTACCATAAATTAGTAACTTTCCATTTACTTACGTTTTCAAACTTGAAACGGGTTGCACACACAATAAATTACTTTAAATACTTCAGCTGAATCAATGCGAGACTGTGCCATTTCTTTTCCTCCCATTGCTTTTTAATTATTTCATACGTTTTTTTTTCTCTCTCTGCCCAATATATTTACAAACAAAAAAAACATTTCACTTCTTCCTCAAAAATCGTGCTTCTCCTTCTCCCCACTCGCCATTTCCTTCGCCTCCCCCATTATTTTGACCGCGTGCAGATGCTTTTGATTCCCATGCAAACCCATGCGTTCCATCTTCGGCCACCACCTTTGCCTCACCGTTCATCAAGCCTACCCACCATGAATCCCAGTCTCTCTTCCACGCTCTGATCTTGCCGAGCCCAAACCGTTCCCTCCTTCACTGCTCTTCCACTTGCTCGGCCAGACCCCGCCTTGAGCAACCACCTTGCCCTCCACCACCATTTTCCCCACGGCCTAGCTTGCTCGGCCAACCACGTCTTTCCTTGACGTAACCGCTGATCTACCCGAGCTCAGCAGTGCCGACCTCAGCCACCTCACCAAAGCCACCGTCGATCTCCTCCCTTAGCACTTGCAGCCATCCACCAAAATTTCGGCCTATCCTGTAGCCACCACCCAATAGCGCCGAGCCCTTGCCTTCTCGGGCCGCAACCCCACCCTACCGTACACCCATTCCCTGCTTTGCCGAAGCTCACAGCAGCAGTCACCCTGGCCGTGGCTGCCACACCACCTCTGCTCTTCACTTTTTTTTATAAAGGTATTTACGTTACAGATGTACATATATATGTTATATAATATTGTTTAGGGGTATAAAAATTTAATTGGTTATAAGGTTTTGTTAGCTGTATGTTCAGTGAAGAGAAAGTATTATATAATCAAAGTACACCTTGTTTTTTTTGTCTTGCTGAAAAATTCGTATATCATAAAGCAGTTCGAATTTGATTATAAAGGATGTGTATGATATTTATATAAGGATGTTAATATATGAAGTTATAGGATAGGTCAGCATGTTTCCATCAGATTTCTATAAGTATATTTTAATGTAAGCTATGCATACAATCTGGTTGTGGTATGTATAGAACTATATAAATTTGAATTAGTTGGGCTTTGGTTTCAACATGGTTCACATATGAAGTATATTTTAATATGTTTAAATTACCATGAAATAAAAAAATAAAAAACTTGTAGTGTTGGCATACTTGTATTAGTTATATTAGTGGTATGTAGGTGTACAAGTTATACAGAGTAGGATTTTTATATGTATTAGTTTAATATAAAATAATATGTTTGGTTTGGGTTCATGTGTCAGTACCTCCTGTAGGCAAGTTTATACGTGACATATATATAGTATATGCATAAGCCTAAGAATAGGTGAACTATTTTGTTTGGGTATGATGATGGGTTTAGGTAGTGTTTACAGTATACGTTCGTATAAGGTGTGCACATATGTTGGTATATATATATTTTATGTGTACTATTGTTGCAGGAGTTATAGTGGTTTGTATCTAATGGGTCCACTTATAAATGTGTAGGTTAAGTTATATAGATTTGTAGAGATTTGTTATATGCGAAAGTAATAAGTTAGATAGTTAATTTACGGGCATTGTTGTACGCCCTGACTTGGATAGATTTGTAGTTGCATTATATGTGCGGTATGTATGTGCGTAGTTGTGTCTGCATAGTTATTGATATATCTATGATAAACTAAGTATAAAATGATATAATATATTTACTTCTATCTCTATCAAGCTGATTCTAATTACTCCGTCAATTCCTTATTTACCAGCTTTGTCAGTAAAAATTCGTGCCCATCTCACCTTGCTTTGGATTCGTAACTTATCCCATTTTCGTTCATCTCTAGCCTCGAAAGGTGAGCAATCACTCACGATTAACATTCTTTTATTCATTAAATTTGATTTTCAATTGAAACGACAATTGAAATATGCTGCTGTAGTTATTTAAATTTGTTATATATGCTATTCTCTGTAACTGTTCATCTGCGGGATATGACACCATATCCTGTTATTTATATTATGTTGTTATTGATGATATATGCCTGTTGTTTTATTGTATTATCTGTTATCACTCTGCAAGTTCCCTGTAGTTTTGAAATCACTATGGGTTGAAAAGATACATACCCGAACGGACTTTAGAATAGGAGAGAGTCATTATGGGTTGAAATGATAAACCCGAGCGATTTTCATTTAATTAAATTTGGGATTACGGGTGGAAACGATATCCACCCGTATATATTTAGTGTACGGATTGAAATGATAAATATCCGTAGCACTAGACTATATGATAGGAAATATATACAGACACCGTTGGTCCATATAAATATTTTGAAAATAATTGCTATAATTTTTGAAAGAAATATATGGTTTAATAAATTTGATTCTTAAGATATTATATAAATGAAAATTGTATATATAGATTTAGTAGTAATATTTGATTTAAATTAGATTGATTTAATACATATAATATGGTTAAGTATTTATGTAAATCTTTATTTCAAATAGATTCTCTTGTAATCAATTGAATAATTAAGATTGGAAGATAAAATTTGGTTTATTTAAAATGGTATTTAAATAAGGATTGATTTAATTAAATCGATTTGAAACTTTGAATGGGAAATTTAAAGGTATGATTTTGTAACTGGTTTTGATGAATATTTCACGTTTAAATAAATTAAAGAAAATATTGAGTAAATTTGAAATTTAAGGTTACTTAAATCATATTGAATTAAAATGAAAATTTAGGTTGAACTAAATTTGAATTTATTATTTAGAAACTAGATTGAATAAAAATTTAGTTGAAACGTTGAACACTTAAAGTTTTGAAATATATTGTAATATAAAGGGTACTTTTGTGATTACAAATCCGAATTTGAGATCGATAAATTGAAGTGTTTATTTTAGCAATAGAGTTTAATAAATTATTTAATAAATATAAATACTATTTTGGGAAATATAGAGATATTTGAAGTGAAAATAATATTTGATTTTGAAGTATAAATTAAGCTGAAATGACCACGGTGTTATAGTGTATATTTCTACCGTGTAGATAGTTCCTTGGACCCTTAGAGGATGGTTATCCCAAACATCCTTTAAGTTATTTGTATTTCAGCTGATATTTCACTTGAGTTGGATTTATTGATAAAAGAATGTTAATCCTGACTCGAGTGTTTTGTGTTTTGCTTTACGCTCGGGTCAGACTGAGTGATACAGCATTTGAGACTCACCTTCGAAGTTGGAGTTGCTTGAAGATCCAGCTATCTATCCTTTCAGTCATCCAGTTGATTGGTCCAGAGAAGTCTTCCGCACGTACTGGAGACTTCACTGTATCTGAGATATTCTATTGTACTTTATCTCTAACTCTGATTTTTTTATAGTAGCTTCATGAACTACTATCTATTTATTCCGCTGCGTATTTTTGTACTACTCTGTATCTGTGATTCTGTGTTTGATTTATTTACTGTATATGTTAGGTTTTGCCAAATTTTAATTAACAATCTGATATTTTGAGCAATTGAAGTCCGACATCTGCGGATGCGAATGGTTGAAAATAGCAGGTCGTTACAGTTGGTATCAGAGCTTTGGCTCTAGGCAAAACTTAGCATATATGGTAAATTTATTTACAGAATCACTTTCGTTCGAGTTGAATCTCTTCCTTTTTTGACTCAATTTCCTTTGAGTTTTGGAATGTCCCTCGGTTCCGAAATTCATTCTTGTCTCTTCCTATTTATATTCGTTTGATTCTGGAGTATCCCATAACTCCACCGAATGTTTTGTAAAGGGGGTGAAAACAACTTTACAATTGGCATCGATTCACCGAAGATTTTTGTATCATCGGTTTACGATGCTGTTGTATCTTGGTATGCCGAATTCTATCTCTGGCGATCGAATGTCGATTTGTTTTGGAATTCCGCATCGATTATATTCCTGAAGTCACGGTTGACTCGGTTAAGGTCGCCCGCGATTTGTAGAAGTATATCCATCTTCTGTTTTGTAATTTAATTATCTCATCTTCGATCGAGTCTATCTTCGAATCAGGATTCTATTGATCGGAGTTCCGCTAATTTAAATCTCTATCTTTGTTTGAAACCCATTCTTTGAAAAATCGGGTATGTTGTATTTTTGAAATTGTTTATACCGAAATTATTATTCAGATAACTATGATTTTATTCTATATATAAAAGTGAAAATGTTTTCGATAAGGATTATATACCTATATAAAAAGGTTTTGAAAGGATTTGAAATTTTGAAAAATTATAAGAAATTGATTTATATAAAATTGATTTATAACTGTAGAGTTAAATTTGAAATTCGAGAATTGAATTCCGGTATTTTGAAATTGGTTTTAAGATTTTGGAAGATATATAAAAATAATACGATTTAAAAGTATTTTTCGAATAAGAAATGTTTCTGATGAATTTTAATAATTTTGAAGAAATTTCAAAGAAGCTTTCAAGAAAATAGAAGTCCAGAACTCACTTATGTCGCTGGAAAATAATTTCGGTGATGAGTGCACGCATCATCGACATTGATTTTCGAGTTTCAAAGTGGGGGAGATGCCACTTTAATAGCTTCGCTATGCAAGTGATTTTGTAAAACCTTTTTGATTACAAATTCCGAAGTATAATTTGATATTTTAGAAAGATATAGGTATATATTTTAAAACAGTTTAAAATGAGACCGGTGTTCAGTCCTCGAGTTTCAGATTTAATAATTGGTTTACTGATTTATGTTGATTTTCAAATCTTGAATTTGGAAATTTGATTTCCCTAACTATTTTGAATGTTCGAACACTTCCAAATCGAGATTAAATTTTTAAAGCTAAGAAATTTCGAGAGTACAAAATGTTTGATAAAGCATATAAGTTTTGTTTTGTATGTTAAGTTTGAAACCTTTTGTTAGGTAAATGAATATGACTATTTTGAAATTATACTAATATGGAATTTAGTTTTAAATGTTTTGAAAAACTATTAGTTTTAAATAATGGTTTTCAGAAAGGAAAATTTGATATTTCAAATAAAAAAATAAATACTTTAAAGGGTTTAAAGGGATAATTATAAATTTGGAAACCATTTGAGTATAATTAATTTTGAGAAAATTTTTGGCTTTGAAATTAAATTGAAATTAAAAACCAGTACTTATATTGTGATTTTGGAAATGAATTTGTTTGACTTGAATTATTTTAATTTGGAAACTGGGATTATTTTCTAAACCTATTATTATGGGAACTTTGAAATTGAGATATTTAATTTGGAAGAAAATTTGGTGAAATCATATATGATTTTGAAACTGATATTGAAATGATTTGAAATTTGAGAACCTTATATCATTAAGCACTTGATTTGGGAGTGGTCGAACCTATATAAAATGGATTGTATAAATATGAAGTTGATTTGAAATCTACTGATTTGAAAGGTACTCAATTTGGAAAGAGATTTTATATAATCGAAGTCTATATAAGTATGATTTGATCTACTATTGATTTGGGAAGTATTCGATTTGGGAAAAATGAAATTCTATATATATGGACTTTATATAAGTACGATATTTGAAAGTGATTTGAAAAGGTACTATATGATATATTTTTTTTCGAAGTAAAGATATGGAAAGTGCCTTCTGCTTGATATCCGCTTTGTGGCCACATCGTGGATTCATTCTATCGATATAATTCTCTCTGATTTTCGGTTTTCCGGATGTAATACTCGAGTGTTTCCCACTGTGGCGTAACCCATGGTTCTTTTTTTCTCTCGCGAATGCATAGCGCAATTGCCTGGCTGAGTCTTGCCTAGGGGTACGGATTGTTTCCTGGGGGATCCAGGCGTAACCAATGTGTATCCTGCAATCTGTGTAGGTCGCGAATAGTAGCGCAAGTGCCTGGCTGAGTCTTGCCTAGGGGTACGGATTGTTTCCTGGGGGATCCAGGCGTAACCATTGTGTATCCTGCACTCTACTAGTCATCATGGCGTAACTCGCAAGGCTGAGAAAGCTTACGGATATGGATTGTTTCCTGGGGGACCCAGGCGTAACCATTGTGTATCTGCGAACCATGATCGGACAAAGGTTTTGGTTTGGTTGATTTGTTTGGATTGTACTTTCCATATCTGTTTTTAAAAGGTTTTTCAAATATTTTCACTGGGTGTTGAAACAGGTCTACTAAGTACTTGAAGAACTCTAGCTTTGCGCCTGATCAACGCATGGCCAGAGTCTGCAAGAACAAGGATAAACTTGTTAAAACATCGAGTTATAAAAATATTTTCGAAAGAAAGATTTATTTCGATATAAACGTATTATTATAAAGGTATTTATTATAAAAGTATTTTTCCCAACAAAGAAATTTTGTATTAATATTTGAGATTAAAATTCTTATGGTTTGAAATAAATTATTCATGCCCGATTCTATTCTTTTGAATCTACCTCATCTGCTCAGCTTCATTTTTCACCTATATTCCGTTTTCGGAATCTACCTTCCTTTCCTTTTTGAATAAATCTTTTAAATATTGCTTATTTGTATACTACATTGTTTTATATAAAATTTTAGTGTTATAAATATTTTTGAAGTTATAAATTAAATAAAACATCTTTAAAGAAAATGATTATTAATTTATTGATAATATTTGAAAGGTATCTTTAGATAAATTAAAATTTTCATAAATTTTGGATTTAATATTTTCAATAGTCTTTGTAAATAGAAGTAATAATGTAAATAATTGTTTGCAAAGGAGTTTGAGAAGTATTAAATATTAAAGAAAATTTAATTTCAAATGAAATTTTCAAATAAACATTTTAAATAAAATTTATATAGTTTTAAAATTTATTGTTTATCTTGGCTTTCAATCTATCTTTCTTTCTGGTTGTTGTATTCTCCTACCTCCTTCCTTTTCGGGGACGAAAAGTTTTGAGTGGGGGAGAGTGTAACGACCCGTAAAAATTTTAATAATTTTAATTGATTTTATTTATTTATTTTGTATTTAACTGAATATTTGTGAAATTTTAATAATGATATTTTGAAATAAAATTTAATATTTGAGTTACGTATAGTTAAATATAGCAAATGGTAAATTTTCATCAGAAATTATGAAAGAAAATATTATTAGGTATTTCTATTAAATTCTAATCAGTTAATATTTGATGATAACAAATTTATTTTCAAACCTGAATATTTTTACATAGAAAAAATTCTAAATCGTCTTCTGACTGAGACGTCATTTTTCGTTTTTCTAAATTCGGACTTTTTTTAGCTCCGTCGATCTTATTTTTCTACATTTTTATGCACTTTCCGCTAATAGAAAATTCGAATTTTTATAATTAAATCATACCACCAATATCAGTATACCGTTTTGATCGTCTCGACATGCTGATCTCTACGGTATATTCATTTCTGTATTGTGAGGTCCGATACGCGACGGAAATGGGTATAACAGTCCGTTGTAACGGTGCCACTTTTTAACTTTTCAGTTTCCTTCGGTTTCAAACTTTGAAGCGTGTGGCCCAAACCAAGCATTTATTGCCTTTCCAGCTGTTTGCATTTATTTTCCTATTTTGTAGGCGTGACTTTTGCCATGCTCATGGTAACACGTTGTAGCATAGTTTGGTTCTTTATCTCTGTAGATAATTGTATATGTTGAGTAATGTCGCATTTCTCTCCTCTAATCTTTCCTATTTACCTTTTCCCCTAATTAATTGCTTTAATAACCATAGCTGATTCAATGGTCAGCGGTTACCTTTTTATCACTTCAATTTATTTTTTCCATTCCGTACCATAAATTAGTAACTTTCCATTTACTTACGTTTTCAAACTTGAAACGGGTTGCACACACAATAAATTACTTTAAATACTTCAGCTGAATCAATGCGAGACTGTGCCATTTCTTTTCCTCCCATTGCTTTTTAATTATTTCATACGTTTTTTTTTTCTCTCTCTGCCCAATATATTTACAAACAAAAAAAACATTTCACTTCTTCCTCAAAAATCGTGCTTCTCCTTCTCCCCACTCGCCATTTCCTTCGCCTCCCCCATTATTTTGACCGCGTGCAGATGCTTTTGATTCCCATGCAAACCCATGCGTTCCATCTTCGGCCACCACCTTTGCCTCACCGTTCATCAAGCCTACCCACCATGAATCCCAGTCTCTCTTCCACGCTCTGATCTTGCCGAGCCCAAACCGTTCCCTCCTTCACTGCTCTTCCACTTGCTCGGCCAGACCCCGCCTTGAGCAACCACCTTGCCCTCCACCACTATTTTCCCCACGGCCTAGCTTGCTCGGCCAACCACGTCTTTCCTTGACGTAACCGCTGATCTACCCGAGCTCAGCAGTGCCGACCTCAGCCACCTCACCAAAGCCACCGTCGATCTCCTCCCTTAGCACTTGCAGCCATCCACCAAAATTTCGGCCTATCCTGTAGCCACCACCCAATAGCGCCGAGCCCTTGCCTTCTCGGGCCGCAACCCCACCCTACCGTACACCCATTCCCTGCTTTGCCGAAGCTCACAGCAGCAGTCACCCTGGCCGTGGCTGCCACACCACCTCTGCTCTTCACTTTTTTTTATAAAGGTATTTACGTTACAGATGTACATATATATGTTATATAATATTGTTTAGGGGTATAAAAATTTAATTGGTTATAAGGTTTTGTTAGCTGTATGTTCAGTGAAGAGAAAGTATTATATAATCAAAGTACACCTTGTTTTTTTTGTCTTGCTGAAAAATTCGTATATCATAAAGCAGTTCGAATTTGATTATAAAGGATGTGTATGATATTTATATAAGGATGTTAATATATGAAGTTATAGGATAGGTCAGCATGTTTCCATCAGATTTCTATAAGTATATTTTAATGTAAGCTATGCATACAATCTGGTTGTGGTATGTATAGAACTATATAAATTTGAATTAGTTGGGCTTTGGTTTCAACATGGTTCACATATGAAGTATATTTTAATATGTTTAAATTACCTTCGAAGTTGGAGTTGCTTGAAGATCCAGCTATCTATCCTTTCAGTCATCCAGTTGATTGGTCCAGAGAAGTCTTCCGCACGTACTGAAGACTTCACTGTATCTGAGATATTCTATTGTACTTTATCTCTAACTCTGATTTTTTTATAGTAGCTTCATGAACTACTATCTATTTATTCCGCTGCATATTTTTGTACTACTCTGTATCTGTGATTCTGTGTTTGATTTATTTACTGTATATGTTAGGTTTTGCCAAATTTATTTAACAATCTGATATTTTGAGCAATTCAAGTCCGACATCTGCAGATGCGAATGGTTGAAAATAGCAGGTCGTTACAGCTTTGCCCTTTTTTCTACCAACCCGACGAAGAAGAAGGAAGATTTGGGCAGCGTTCTATTTCGGCAATCGACTAAAAACTAATTTTCAAATTTAAATCAGGTAATTACTTCAACCTTAATTTATTTTCGAAATTAGGTATTTTGTGCATTCACCTATGCTTATTAAAGATAATAGTGATTCATTGCTGTTTGGAATTGAAAATTTGGTCACTGATGAGGGTTGTGCTGATATAGTGAAGTTGGATCTGGTTCTTAGGAAAAAATAGAAAACTTCACCTGCAGAAATAAAATATTAATTTCTTGTTAAAAGCTAATATGCTTCCCCGTACCCTGATCACTTCATTTAATAACATTCCTGACATATACAGTTTCCATCCGAGAGAAGTTTGAACACCTTGCACCTCTTTCGTTACTATGACATTGATATAAAGTGCAGATCTAGAGTTTGGGAGAGAATTCAGTAACTACTCTATCGCTTCCACCGTGATGTTTCGTGTTGCTTGCTATTCTAATTCCCACACCGGCTGATTAAGTTGGCTTGCCAGAACTTTCAACTTCAGTCGTTATTTTGCACTATATCACTCCAAAATTGAGGAATTTATGCTCTTTCCCCTTAATGTCCTATTTCTGAATGTTGATTTGTTGTATTAATTGTTTACTACTAGCTACCAATAGTTTCAAATGCACAGTTGTAGGGGTTTCGATGCCTCGAAACCCCCTTTCATTACGCTTTATCCGTATGTGCCAAATGAGAATAGTGAACACTTTGTTTTTGGCCTTCTGGAATGTTTTATTAGTACTTTGAAAGCTAAAAAAACTCAGTCGAATACATTGTCAACGCCGTTATTTTGATCTTTTAGTAGTTGTAGTATGGTTAAAACATTATGAAGAAGAGATCGGGAATACTGGCATTGAAAAACAATTGATTTTTTTGTTTCAGTTTCTTGCTTACACAATTTGCATCTAGTGTCAATATCAGTTTTCCACTTTGCAATTTTTTCTTTGGCATTTAATTTATTCACTGTTGCCCATAGTGCATAGATCGGCAGTTTACGTGAGCAAACACTTCCCCAAATGTGTTTCCACTACAATTAAGTATAAAAATTAAAAATTAAAAATTAAAAATTAAAAATATTATTAGAATCAATGCAATGTAATTAATTGTTTTCTATCTTTTACTTAATTGAAACCAAACATCCCTCATAAATACAAACTAAAAACTAGGTATTTGCCTTTAGATTCACTATAACATACCATATTATTTATGCACCATCGTTTTTAATACACAATATGGAATATTTTTTTATAGAAAGGTCAAAATTATATTTTTATCCGCATAAGATCATAAATTTATGCTTTATTTGACAAGATCCATATATCATGTATAAAAATTACTCAAACTGCAGATAATTGTAAATATTTAAATTTCCACTTTCTTGGTTTAGTGAACCATCATACTATGAGTTGGGTTTCTGGCACAAACTTTTCCATCAGTACATATCTGGTTTCACTGCTCAATGGAAGTACTATTTTATTTGGTCAATTTCAAAAGCAGCAATTATTATATCTGGTTTTAGCTTTATTGGTTGGTCTGATTCTTCTAAACCACAATGGGACCGTGCAAAAAATGTTGATGTACTTGGTGTTGAGCTTGCAGCCAGTGTAGTTCAGCTGCCGCTTGTTTGGAATATACAAGTCAGCACTTGGTTAAGATATTGTAAGTTTCTTTGCACTTCTAGTATTTTTTTATATACTTGGTCGTTGTTTGACACTAGATGGAATAAATTTTAAACCTACTGCACAAATCAAGACTTAGTTGTTGTATCAATATAGTTTTGATACTTAAATGCCATTTGGCCACGCTTTAGAAATTTTGTTTGACAGCAAGTAGATTATAACCTTTAAATGTTATGCGGTAACCAATAAAATGACAAGTGCTTAATGGAAAGTAAAAGCACATCTTGTTTACACGGATTTTTATTTGTACCTTTTAGCTATCTACTTGTTTATTGATTTCAAACATGGGGTCTTATGTTTTAATAATCAGTTAGCTGAAGGGATTTGAGCCAATTAGTGATGTTAGCATAGACACAGCTTCACCTATTCCAACTTTTGATTAAACTTGTTTTAGTCATTTACCTTTGTTAACACAACATTTGATTTGAAATGTATTGATCATTTAGACCTGTAATGTTCTTCAGATGTATATGAAAGACTCGTTCAGAATGGAAAGAAACCGAGATTCCTTCAGTTATTGGGTACACAGACAGCCAGTGCTATTTGGCATGTGAGTATGTTGACCTTTTCTGTATCATGCTATCATATATTTTTATCTTTAATGCAAATTACAAGATATGGTTATTCTTTTTTTTTCTTTTTTTCGAAGCATTTTACTGTATAGATAAAAAGATATTATTTCAAGGTCGATATATCATTTTTAGCTTACATCTTTTTCTTTCATAATAGTTCATATAGTCGTGAATGCTATGTTGCTTTCCTTTTTATTCCTTACTGAAAAATCATTAGCCTTAGAGGGTGTTTATCTTGGTTCTTCTAATGTTCCTTTGACTTTTTTTTATGCATTAGAAAATTTTAAATACTCCAAAGTAAGCCATTTCTCCCCTTAAAAAGCATAGCCAAAATGATCACTTTTTTTCATGTTTTTAATAATTTTCATCCTTGTTCACAATCGTGTGACCAACTTTTTCTTCAACCGCACACACATAACATCGACCATGGCGATCAACGTAAAAAAATCTACCATACAACCTAGCATTTCTCCGCTAAATTATCATCGATTATAAGTTATTGGTTGAGTTTTGTGTTGACATCAAATTGGTTTAGATCTGAGTATCCATCTTTCGTCCACGAGTTCCTGGTAGGCTATGTCGCTTCCTTTGCTTCAATTATCAAACCTGGCAGAATCCTAGAAAACACCATAGACGCCTCGTGTACTCCAACCTTGGGGTTCCCGATTGAAGACCAAATATTCATTTGTCTTTTTCGATCTGATTCACAGCAACCAAAACCTTTGTCTCATATTTTCACCAACTTTAGAGCAGCTTAGAGATACCCAGTTGCTTTGAGAACTATCATATTGCAATACTTCATTTTCCTTTGCCATGAATATATTATAATAAGCGTGGCAACCTAAATCTTCACTCATGTCCCAAAATATATGAACGATAACAGACAATGGACAATATGAAGATTTTGATAGCATAACAAAATGGCATTTCTCACATGTCATAACTTATGTACAGAAACTGAGAAGTTAAAATGTTCATTGATGTGTGATGAAACAGAGGCAGAGAGTTAACCTGTGTCCCCTGAAACACTTGCATTGATGTGTGATGATGAAGACACAACGTTCATTGCTTCTAGAAACCCTAGTCCATCCCCAAAGTTGCAAGAAAATCTATCAGAGCAACATGTGGAACAGGAAAGGAGTGTGTTGACTGCTTTTCGTGACTGTCTTCTGAAATTAATCAACTGTGCTGCAACGAAAGGTACTGATTCACTATCAATGTTCATACCTACTTTATTCCTCACAAACCATTGTATCATTGTTAGACTCATCTATAGCATATAGGCTTAAGATTAAGAACAAAATATCAGTTGATATAGAAATGTCACTGAAATGACTCTCAACATCTATAAGGATATATCATATACACCATGCCATTTTTATCTCTTTCTCATATATTTATTTATTTATTTGCAGCAGCCTACTGCTATTGCTATTGGCGTTGGCAGCCTCTTGCTGCTGTTGGTGGCAACAAGTAATTTTAAATTTTAATTTTTTTAGATGTAAACTTGCAAAGGTTAACATTAGCTTGTACAATGATTGGACAACAGGAAATTGCCATGGTTTTGCAAAGAAATTTTTAATTTTGGTTTATTTCTTTTTGTGTTTGAAATATGTAAGTGTAATGCATGTCTTCTCCTGTTATATGCCTACAGGATGTGTTTATAAAATCGGGTTTCATGGCATCAAATGCTGAGAAATATCCAGTTGGAGAAATCATTGCAGCCATTAAGAATGGTAAGGCAAGTTGATGGGTACACAAGTTCTTGGTTGGGGATGCAGGTGGATTGACAGTAGGCGGAAGTTTGTGAATGAAGGAAAAAAAGGCAGATGGAATTACAGTAGTATGACACAGTTTTTGTTATGGCAGTGGAGTGGTAAGGGGAGAGTGATGAAATGTGATGGCAATTTTGTGGTAGTGGAGCAATGTAGTGGTTGAGTGGTGGTAGGGGAAGGTTGTGCTGTGAGATGGTTTAATGGTCAGGTGATGTATTGATGCAGCAGTTTGAGGGAGTTATGTGTGGTGTGGCTGTTGTCGTATTGAGAGGCGGATGGTGGTTATAGAGGTGGATGCAGGGAATGGTAGTCAGTGGTGGAGCACAGTGAGAGGATGGTATGGTGCTGATTGTATGGTGAATGTTGATGGGAACGACAAAAACATTTGTGGGTCAGGAAAAAAAAGTAACAAGGCAGTGAATGTTTGTGATTTATGAAGAAAATGGTAGTGGATTGGAGAAGTGATGGAGCAGCAAGAAGTTTGTAGGCGGTGGGGATGCATGGTGGGTAATTGTTGATGTATGCGGATGTTATAATGTCAGTGTGGTTGTTGTTCACTGAATGTGATGGAGAAGTGATCTGATATGAGATGAAGTTTGTATGTAAAGTGATGTTGCTTGAGGGGAATGAATGAATGTGCATCGTGAAGTGCACAAAAGAGAAGGCTGTGATGTGGTTATATAGAGTTGTATTGAATGACGGCTGGTGGTGATGTTTATGTTATTTGATGGTTCAGAGAAGCTGTTGGCTGAAGTTGATGTTGGGTAGGAGTGTGAATGGTTTGCTGTTAAGGCACGGTGGAGTAGGTCAGTAGTTTTTTTTTTGTTCTGCGGTGCTTGATGAAGTTCAGGCAGTGGTGGTTGAGTGGCAATTGATGGAGTTGCGGGGTAATGAGAATGCAACGCTGTGATGGTAGTTGTTTATGGTTGATGGCTGGTATGATATAGCAGAAATGATGAAAGGCAGGACAATTTTTTAGTGATGTGAAGAATGTTACAAAACTGAAATGAACAGAAATGTGGGTGATTGACGGTAGGTGTCTGAAGGCAGATGGATGGAGATATGTGAGTGAGGTGGTTATTTGCACACAGTGGTTGTATCTGCTGTTGTGTCTGTATGCATGTCATTGTTCATACTGTTTTTACCCATAACTTGCATTATCTTAGAATGGATATAACTGTTGTTTGGTGTTGTTCTAATTATTGATCGTATGTTTTCTTAATGTTGATACTATTTTTTTTTATAGATTGTTTATGGCTGTAATAAAATATTGGTGCCATATAGTTTGTTTGATACTGTTTTAGTTATCACGGTTATAACCGTGAGTAAATACTATTCTATCACGGTTATAAGTGTGAGAAATTACTATTTTGTCACGGTTATAACCGTGAGTAAATACTATTCTGTCACGGTTATAAGTGTTAAAAATTATTATTTGGTCACGGTTATAACCGTGAGTAAATACTATTATGTCACGGTTGTAAGCGTGAGAAATTACTATTTTTATCACGGTTATAACCGTGAGCATAAGTGTGACTGAATTTGCCCACGGTACCTATTTTCACGGCTATAACCGTGACAAATTAGTTTTATCACGCTTATAACCGTGAGGAAATTGCATTTCTGGTGTTGTAAAAAATAATATTTTACGATCCTTCAATACGTAAAATATGGGTCGTTGCAAGATATACTAGTTGTTCAAATACTTGTCGATGATATTATTTTTGGATCAACTAATGATAATTTATGTATCGAATTTTCAAATATTTTGAAAAATGAATTTGAAATGTCACATATGAGAGAATTAAATTATTTTCTCGACTTACCAGTCAAGCAACTAGAAAATGAAATTTTCCTAAATCAAGAAAAATAAGATTTAATGTTCAAAATATGAGTAGTAAACCAACCTTAATAAATCCAAACGTGCATTTAGATCGAGATGAAAATGGTTAAGACATAGAATGAAAACTATATAGAAGTATGATAGGGTCTTTATTATTTTTAACTTCCAATTGACCAGATATTATGAGGAGTGTGCGTACATATGCTAGATTCTAGTCTAATCCTAAAGAACCACACTTGCCTACCTTTAAAAGAATTTTTGTTACTTAGTAGGAACTGAAGGCTATGGACTATTTTATTCAAAAGGATGTCCTTTTGAACTAATGTCCTATAGTGATGTCGATCTAGGAGGATGTAAGATGGATGAAAAAATACGAGCACATGTCATTTTATAGGCCAACCTTTATTTTCCTAGTATATTAAAGAAGCAAAATTTTATATCGTTATTAATGTGTGAGGAAAAATACATATCAATAGCATTGAAAAGTGCACAATTCATTTACATGCAACAAACTTTAGGAGATTTTAGGGGTAAATTTAAGAAAACCGACTATTTACGATGGTAATACGAGCACAATTAACTTAGCAAAAAATTTGATAAATCACTCAAGAACTAAACATATAGACATGGACATCACTTTTTACGAAATCACGTTGAAAAAGAAAAAATATCCTTAGAATTCATAAATAAAGAAAATTAAATTGCAAATATTTTTTACTAAACCACTGTGTGAATCTACTTATCTTAAATAAAGACGAGAACTTGGTATATGTACTTTAACAGGTTTAATCAAAAATTCTTAATTTCAAAAATATAGGGGGAGTACATCCATTTTTATCTCCTTTTGTTGTGACAAAGGGGGAGAAATGATAGCGTACTTAATTAAGGAGGAGAACTTAAAATTGTTTTATAAAGGAGGAGAAAAACAAACTTATGTTATATTATATATTTAGGGGGAGCCATTTATATTATATGCATTGTATTATATATATATAGTTGTGTTGTTGTTATCATAAAAAAGGATGAGAACATTAAAACCATGATCATGTATTCTGATGATTACAACTATATAACAAATGTTATCAATGTTTTATATGAATTATTTCAGACAGTTTAACAAAACATAGTAAAACGAAGGCGACAAAACATATAGAGATGAAACTAATACCACTTCAAACTTGGAGATAATGCTTAAAAATTAAGATGGTGCTAACAAAGTCACAACTATACTTGAAAATGAGCTTCAGAGACAAAACTATGTAGAAGTATTATTTGTGTCGGTTTTAAACTCATATAATTAGACTATTTGTAGAACCACTTAAACAATCTCCAAATGCCCTAAAATTTGACCATAACCTCCACCATAGATCCTTGAAAGTTTATGAATTTTCTCAGCATTTTTTAAAGCATTTAAGACCTAAAACTGAAGGCTTTATGTCTCAAGTTCATTGTGCCTGAAAAAATGCAACTGGTGGATTGGTTGCAAGTCATTGGTGCACTAGTTGATGAGTTTTCAAGCTTAGAAAACAGAGATATAAATCCTTTTGTTTCCATTTCTTTTTTCAGTCATGACCTTTCACTTTCAGACCTCAAAACTCTTCGTCAATGGTTCCCAACCCCTTAGAAGCATCACCATATGATTTCCTTTCATCATTTATGAAGCTAAGGCCTGCCAATCACCGATTAACCTAACTGCTCTCTCGATTCTTTAATCTCTATTGTGATTCTCTGAGCCTACTTTCATAAACCAAATAATCAATACCTGATCATATGAATCCATATCATTTGCTGATCCAATCCTTAGACCTTGTGCTTTATTGCAATCGATCATTTAAAGTGGTATAAGAATTTTGTAAAGTGTTATTAGAAATATTATTATTCAAAGATACATTATCGTTGAATTTTATTTTCCAAAAAGAGACGAAGTCCTATTGGAGTTGTTCATTAGGCGTGTTGAAGTCCTGTTAGTGTAGTTTATCAAATAATGTTCTAAAACCTATTCCTCCGTGTTAAGGAGGGGTTGATAGTGAAAATCAAGAATATAGTCTGGGACTGGACATAGGACGGGTTGTCTGAAATAGAATAAAATCTCGATGCACTTTATTACTTTATTTACCCCATTTTATTTATTCATATCTACTAGTTAGTTATACTAGTCATACTAGAGGCCCTATTCAGCAATATATAAGTTAGACTATTATATCATAGACATTTAACTTTCAATATATATAATCCAACATATACTAGTTTGGAACACTTATTATAAATTGTCGTGATCCATGAAATATGAGTTATCCTAGACTCTTTCCTAGTTAAACTAAGGGTGATAACTTCCTAAGTATACCTTTTCTAAGACCAATTCTGATTTGATTCCCTATTTACTCAAATTCTGGACAGTCAAGAAAAAATCAAGCTCCGGTACCATGATGTGATGCCCCAATACCAGTGATAGAATTACCAAAGGGCCTTACCGCCCTATAGCTCGGATCAAATGACTCAAAAGGAGCGAATCAAAAATTAGAGATTCACATAATAGATCATAAGTAAATGACAAAGATAACATCATCTCAGAAATGAAAATTTATACATATCAAAATTTAAATACATCTATATACCAAATCAAAACATAACATACATACAACATGTAACAGCGCTGTTTTAAGAACCGTGTGAAATTAATTTAAAAGTTGGAGTTTCGAAATTTACTGAAGCAATTTAAATTTATTAAGGGATAATATTGGAGTTCAAAATATGAGATTAATATCTAAGAAATCTTTGAATAAGTCTATTTTATGAATAATAGAGATTTTGTTATGTCAAAGCTTTTAATTATTATAAAGTGGTATATGAAGTATATTTTTATAAACAAGCATTTTCGACATATTGAGGTTTATTTATCTACTTGTATTGAAAAGATAATAGAATTTTTTTAGGAATTTAACTGAACATTTTAGAATGTAAGTTTGGATGAATAACATAAAATAGTTTATAGTTCCTATTTTAAATAAAAGAAATTAGAGAGAAATAAACTATTTAAAATAAGGGGATTTTAGAATTTAAGTGTAAGATTTAAAATTTCTCATTTTTGGGTTGGATTGATAATTTAGAAAATTAAGAGTTCATGTTTTAAACCCATTCATAATCAAAGAAAGTGAGTTTATTTACTTTGTAAATTTCAAAGTTAAAATCAAGGCCCAAGATGATAGATAAATTCTAACAAAACCAAGTCTGTACGCTCTCTATATCTCATAACTTTAGAAAATAGAATCAAGCTCATCTTCCTCTTTTACAAATCTAATTCCAAGCCATCAAGTATTCTCTTTAGTGGGTCAATTTTATAATCTTAGGAGGCTAATAATTTCAGATAAGGAAATCCAAATCTGATATGCATCTTATTGATGATTTTTTTAGTTTATAGTTGTTGCATTGGATTTCCTTTGCTATTTTGATTAATCACTTCTACGGTTTTCTGATTGAGGCAAAACAAGCTATTGTGGTTGCTTTACTGCTAAACTAAAAGAAGAAAGGTGAGTTGAAAACTCACATCTATCTCTAATTAGAATTGCACGTTGAATGGTTACCGATTATGGAATTACTTATCTCTTTTCCTATTGTTTGCTTACTTGAACTCAGTCATTCACTGTCAATAATCACCATTTACCAATGATTTGCATTTATATGATTATGTCATAAATTGCATGCTACTATTTAGGTGTTAACTATAAACTATTATTGTCGGAATCAAGAGAAATCATTGGAATTTGCACTGGTCGTCGGCGGGGAGTTGAACCTAAGGCATGCATACTCTAGGTCTCACCATCGGTTGACCAACAACATAGGACCGGTCGACCGGTCAAGCACCTGAAGCAATGCATGCCCAGGTTGCTGCTCCTCTTCCCGATCTTGCTCCTGCCTTTTTTCTCCTCTATTTGCTTTGCTTGTTGCCTTGTTTTGACCATCTTAATGCTTTCAAATGCTTTTGAGTTTTCGGATTATTGACACCTACTTTGATGCTCTTGTTCCAATGGAGTTCTTGTTCTATGTTATTTTGCCAAACACGGTATTTGATTGCACCGATTTGCAAAGCTCTTTTCAAAGGAGATATCCTTTGGAAAATAAAATGTTTTACATGTATTTTGGTATATAAAAATTATATATTTTGGATAGGACTAATTTTGAAAAATTGTAAATATAAATATTCATAATTTCAAAGTGGTTGCCCAACAAGTTTTTATATAAATATAAATACAAGTTAAATCATGTTTTCTACAATATATTATTAGCCTTTTTAAATTAATACTTGAAAATAGATTTCAAAGAAAAACTATTTTCCGATACAATTGAATGAGTTATTAAATGTGACAACTCCAATTTCATTCCACAGAAAGACGTATCATCAATATAGGTAGAAAAGGAATAGATAGAAAGAACAAAAAATCATCAGAATCTCACAGCGGAAATGGAACAAAATATAATATTTCACATGGATATTACATAGTCAAATACATTAAAGTTACACAGTTACACAACATCATCACATTAGACTGTTATAAAGACATGTCTATCCATTACATTCCAAATACAATATACAAAAAGGTTTCAACACAGCGGAAATAGATAGATATAGCTACGCCAAGACTCCTACTCCAAGCTTCCCAAAATTCGTCAAGCAAAACCTGGTCACTTGGCTACTCATAAAAGAGTACCCAAGAGTTTATGAAAAAAAGAATAAACTACGAGTCGGACATGGGTCCGATGTGAGTAAACGGTTAAGTTGTTTAACTTGAAAAACCTTTGAAAGAAAAGGTATTTCGTATGACTCTCCGTCTATAAATACGGACAAGTTTTTCCCTTACGATAACCAAAACATTTGAAAGGAAATCCTATTATATTATAATAGTGTCTAGGGTTTTCAAATAGATATTCACATAGCCGAAATTGTTACATTCATTAAATTCTAGCATACATAGGTATACAATCAAGTCCGAGATCACTTATTGGCTTTCCATACAATGGCAGGGCTACTGGGGTACCGCCCGTCACAGTATGTGGCATAGATCATCGTACCGAGGATCCCTCCCGATCCCCTGCCACACAAAGTCGAAGCTACCCTTATTGGATAGTCCGAATAAGACAACCCCACGGTTGTAGCCTACAACCGCTGACACAGCCGAAATAAAAGGGACCTCTAGACAGGGGAAAGTCTTGTCCTACTTGGGTGCTACCCACTTAACCTTGCGTGCACCTCCCTTGTTTTAGCCATTCCTGGTTGATGAGGCTTGAGGCTACGATTACCTTTTTAAGAACACATCTTGGAATGCTCATCGCCCTGCATTGACGATGGTTTGATAGCATTCATCCATACTAGTTCGTTCCGGGTTCGAACGAAACCGAAGGCATTATCTCGTTACACTCATTTTGGAATCACCCTCAGAGTTAACGACAATAACCCTTGCACTCTAAAACTCCATCTCAATCTTCAATTAAGATTCCACGACCTATCATTTAACTTGGATCAATGTAGTTTTTGGATAATCAAATTTGATATCTGATTCCGGTCTCATCGAAATCCAAACATTTCATAAAGGACACGTTTTTCAAGGTTTAAATGATTTAATTTAATACATTGAATTCACACAGCATTCATCATAGTTAATATCACACATTTATCACAGATATATCCAATATCACATCACGGAATATCACAGGTTATCAAACTATAGATATCAATCAATCTAGACATTCTATACAATCAATCATCCATAAGCAAGAACTTATTAATCCATATTATAATTAATTTAATTAACTTCAAAGTAAATTAATTACTTAAGAATTAATCACCTATCCATGCTTAATCAATCATTAATTAATTACAATCAATAATTAACTAATCGCTTCTTAATTACCTTATAAATTGATTAACCAATCTTTAATTACTGATTGATTATACTTAATTATTAATTAATAAACCTTAATTATTAATTAATAGCCCTTAATTACAATTTAATTAATCCTTAATTACTAGTTAATTAATCTCTAATTACTTAATTAATTAATGCTTAATTACAACTTAATTAATCCTTAATTACTTAATTAATCTCTAATTATAAATTAATAATTCTTAATTAATTAATCCTTAATTATCACTTAATTAATCCTTAATTATCAGTTAATTAATCTCCAATTAATTAATTATAACCCTTAATTAATGAATTAATTAATCCTTAATCATTAATTCATTAAATTAACTAATTATACTTAAATTACTTTATTAACTTAATTAATCTCAAATCATTAAAACCTTAATTAACTTTTAAGGTAAATCATTATCTTTATAATTACCCAATTATCATTATCATATAAATTTTAAACATTTATCTTTAATTAACTTACTTAATTAAATCATTTAATGTAAGTTATAAAATAAAATAAACATTTAACTTAACAAATTAAAGTTAACAAATTATATAACTTCATAATCAAATGTTAAGAAAACATTTATTTTATATGTAAAAGAAATTTATTAAAGAAAATTTTTAAACTGAATTTATTTTAAATCTAAAAACTTGCTTTTAAAAACTTTTAAAAACTTGTTTAAATCCTGCTTCGAGTTCAACCCGAAAATCACTCGAGTCCTTCCCCGAGTTTTCTTCTTTCTTCCTCTTTTTTTTAAAACTTAGATTTGGTTTAAGTTAAAATCTGAAAACATGATTTACAAACACGTTCCTACTCGAGTTTCCTACCCAATCACCCGAGAATCCCTTCGAGACACTTTCTCTACCCAAACTACTGACATCATCAGACACATGTGCACCTGCACTGTCGGTCGTGACGACATCGACCACCAGCGCTACTTTCAACTCATCGACGATCACCGTTACAAACAATTCCGACCACCCAATCACTATCACATGCCCAAGATCGAAATCGAGGTACTCAGTCAAACCTGGAACCAAAACCTATCACCAAAAGCCTCTCGAACCCACATCTGCGACCACCAACGATCGCGCAACCCCGTCTTCAGCTTCGCCAGACATCCACGCAATCAATGCCCCAAGTCCGGTGCAAATCGATTTGACAGAGACGTTGTAGCAAAACCAAAACCTGACCTCGACCAAACTTAGGGTTAAAACCCTTCTTCGACCGTTTGCCAATGCCATGGTGAACTATCCACCCTCCTGATATTTTTGCTGAGCTCGTCGAGCTTCCTCCTACCTCCAGTCGAAACCCCGAGTACCCCGAGCTTCGGCCACCAGAAAAAACCCAAATCCCATTTTCTAGTCAACTCTGATTTACACACTCGATTCAACACTAAAAATCGTGATTTAACTCTTAAAAATCATGGATTAAGATGGTGATTCAAATTATCTAAGTCTATCAAAGGATTATGATACTTGAATTTAACATGTTTGAATTTTTTTACTGTAATTCTTGATTTCTAGATAATATATAAATAAAACGTATTTAAAACTATTTTTAAATCCTAGTTTATGTTTAAACAAAATTAAATTGTTTGAAAACCAAAACCTAATAGAGAACAGAAGAAGAGATTTTGAAATTTTTGATTTACTTTTAAACTATGTATCTTGAAAACAGAGAAGAATAGACATATCCAAACATGCGCAGTTCAAATACAAACATATATGCAGAGATTTCACCAATATATACATGCAAGGCATAGTTCAATTCAACAAATCACATTCAACAGATTTTCATTTTGTTTTAGCTTTTAAAAAGGGTGTTTACTCACTAGTAAGAAGATGAACAGAGAGTTTGAAGTAGTTTTGTATTTTGAAAGCTGAAGCTTTGATCCCTGAAAGCTTGTTGCTGGAAATTTGTTACTGGAAAGCTTTTGTTGATGAGATGATTTAAGTTTTGAAACTGAGATGATCTTGCTTACTTAGTTGATTTGAGGTAATAGATTGTTTGATATATATTTTTCTGGTTTGTAATTAATTACAGGCTTTGAGTTTTCTGGTTTGAGAAATGTTTTACAGGGTTTGTTCCTTCTTGCTTTATGAAATAAAGATAGGGAAAAAGAAAGGGAAGAGCAAAGATAGATGTTTATATAGAGTTAATTAGGATTTATTTAAAATAAAAGAAAGTAAAAACAAAAAGTGACACTTGTTAAAAATCTAACATTTGTCATTGGCTTTTTAATCACCTTACACTTGTTACTAATATGATTTAATCTATTAACACTTGTACTTATGCAATTTTTAATTATTTTTAAATGTTAAAATAAAGCTTTTGTATTTATTTTACTATTTAATAAATACTTCCTTAATTTATATAAATAAGATTCTTTAAAGAAAATATTATAAAACAAATTATATACTAATAAAATCATATATGATATATTCTTAAATTCGAAATATTTTAAGATATCTATCTATTAAATTTCAAATTTAAATCCAAATTCAAATTCAATTTAAAATCAACTCAAATATATATATATATATATATATATATATATATATATATTTGAACAAACATAAATTCAATTTGTAAATAATAATCCTATTTTAAAATCTATTTATATCTATATATAAAAACAACACATTATTATCGTTTGAAAATAACAATTTTGCCAATTTTAAATAATTAATAAAGGAGATTATCACATTTTAATTGTTTGAAATTCTGAGATATCACAGTCCTCCCCCTTTAAAATAATTTCGTCCCCAAAATTTAAAACAAAAGATAATCCAAAAATTTTATTTCATTTCAACAATTAAAGTATACATATCAGTCATATACTAACAACCAAACAACCAATTCATCTAAATAAACAATTTATTCAACAAACATCACTAGTTATCCAGACACAATTCCTAATAAACTTTCCTAACACTATCTAGAGTTTCCCAGGTATAGTTTCTGGGATCGTTTCTCCACTGCACCTTAACCGGCTTCACCACCTTGTTTCTAAGCTGGCTCTCGTCTTGATCAACGATCTGGAAAGGATGCCTTGCAACGGATTAGTCCGGCTCGAATTCTAAATCTTCTTACACTGCTGGCTCCACAACAAGACATGGGTCGTACACGTATTTCCTCAGATGAGATACGTGAAAAAAATTGTGAATCCCAGCCAACCGGACTGGTAATTCAATCCTATAGGCCACAACACCAATTTTCTCAAGCACTCGGAACGGACCAATATACCTTGGGCCAAATTTTCCCATCTTTCCAAATATAATCGCTCCTTTTATCGGGGAAACATTGACAAAGACTAAATCTCCAATCTCAAATTCCAATTGTCTTCGTCTCTTGTCTGCATATTTCTTCTGGCGATCCTGCGCTGCTCTCATTCTCTTCTTGATAAGCTCCTCCTTCGCAGATGCCTCTCGGATCAAATCTGGACCAAGAACAAGACGATCTCCCGACTCTATCTAACATGATAGGGATCTACAAGGTCTTCCATATAGAGCTTCACAGGATGCCATTTTGATACTTGCCTGATAACTGTTATTGTACGAGAATTCCACTAAATGTAGACGGTCCACCCAAGATCCACCAAAATCCAATACACAAGCCCTCAACATATCTTCTAGAATTCAGTTCAGCCTTTTCGTATGTCCGTCGGTCAGGGGACGATAGGATGTAATCAAACTCAAACTCGTACCCAAAGCTGTCCGTAAAGCCTCCCAGAACTTGCTGGTGAAGATAGGATCACGATCACTAATAATGCTGAATGGAACACCATGTAGCCTAACCATCTCTCTCAAAAAAATCTCAGCCAAAGATACTGCAGTACGGGTTGCCTTAACTGGAATAAAATGGACGCTCTTGGTCAGTCGGTCCATGATTACCCATATTCCTTTGTTTCCCTTTTTGGTCATTGGAAAACCATCGATTAAATCCATTGAAATCATTTCCCACTTCCACTTAGGAACTTCCAAAGGCTGCAACAAACCTACGGTCTTCTGTTGATCACCTTTCACCTGCTGACAAATCGCACATTATTGACGAAAGCAGCAATATCCTTCTTCATACCCTTCCACCAGAAGACTCTCTTCATATCCTTATACATCTTTGAAATTCCCGGGTGGATACTCAGCTTGGAGCGATGACTCTCTGATAGAACTTCTTGCTTCAAATTCTTGAAATTGGGAACACAAATCCTTCCGTTGATCCTCAATGTTCCTTGGTCATCAATCTCAAAACTGGGACACTGACCATCCATGACTCTCCTAAAGATCTCACGCAATCTTCTATCTGATCCTTGCTTACTCGAAATCCTTTCCAAAAGAGACGGAATAACTTCCAAGATAGACAGAACTGCATTCCTACTCAGAGCATCCGCTACAACATTCGTTTTCCCTGGAGTATAGAGGATGTCCAAATCATAAGATGCCAAAAATCTACCCACCTCTACTGCCTCAAATTTAGATCCTTCTAGGTAAAAAGATATTTCAAAGGTTTGTGATCCGTGAAAAGCTCTAACTTCTCACCCAACAGATAGTGCCTCTAGATTTTAAAGCAAAAACAATGGCCAACAGCTCCAGATCGTGTGTAGTGTAATTCCTTTCATGAGGCTTCAATTGCCGGCTCACATACGCAATCATTTTCCCATTCTGCATCAGAACTGCAACCAAACCAACTCCACAAGCATCCGTGTAGACCTCAAACTTACTCTTACCGTCAGGGATAGCTAGAACAGGTGCACTGGTCAGCCTTGCCTTCAAATCCAAGAAAGCTTGTTCACACTCGGGGGTCCACTTAAACTTTGCTCCTTTCTTAGTCAACTTGGTTAAGTGCGAAGAAATCTTTGAATAGTCCTTGATAAACTTCCTGTAGTACCCTACCAAACCCAGAAAACTACGGACTTCTGTCGGAGTCTGCGGTTGCTTCCACACCTGAATAGTAGCTACCTTGGCTGGATTTACACAAATACCTGTAACAACCCGTAATTTCGCTACTTCGAAAATGAGAGATTTCGTTCGTTTTAAATTTAAAAGGAATTTGAATCTCAAATAAAAATGTTATATATGGTAAATAAATTATCTATTCTTATAGTTAATAAATTAAAAAGTATAAATTTGGATTTTAGAACAAATCGACAAAGTTAAGTTTTGTTAATAATAAATAAAGGCTTAAATAAATGGATTTAAATATTTATTTAAAAGGGTAAATCTTATTTAAAACATCTAATAAAGATAATAAAAGTAAATTTATATATTTAAAAGTATGTTAATAACGTTTTACAAAAATAACCAAAATTTGTCGTATTTTGTCAGTTTTAGATACACTGTAAAATTAGAGATTTTGATATTAATTAAATATGATTTTAAATATAGAGAGACTTGTTTTAATTTATTTAAAGAAGTAAAAAGTTCATTTTAAAGTTTGGTTTACATCAATATATGGCTTAACAAAAACGTCAAATTTTGACCGTATAATTTGTCGCCAAAAACACCGTTTTCAACCAAAACAAGTTGCCGACAAGTTGTTTCAACTTGATACATTTTCTAACACATAAATACAAGTTTACAAACTATTTAAACACTTCACATTTAGCAGTAAAAGATAAAAAGAGTTTACTTTTGAAAATAGTTTACATAAATAAAAAAATATAAAGTATGATTTGACAAAAGAGTGTAAAAGTAAACAAATAAAACAACATCATTACATATTTTTCTTTTCTCTTATACATGATGTGAACTAAACACCTTGAATTCAAACAAAATAAAGTATGAAAAGATAAGTAACTAAAGGAATTAATGACACACATGCTCACTATTAATGCATACTTACAAATCCATTTAATGCAAGTCAAATCAATGCAAAAGTCTTTTTAAAATACAAACTTTAAGAAAAAAAGAGTAATCGTTTCACAAATTCAAATCACATTAATAAGATGTTACTAATTTACATGGAAAATGAGAAAATGTTATTTTAACATTTTAAAGTTTAAGAAAAAGCGGCAAACATCATTTCATTAAGTACAAACTTACATCCTACCATCATTCACCATCAATACACTTCTTATCTGTTAAGCAAAAGTCAAAAAGTAAGGCAAGAGTATTTAGGACATTGGCCACTCAAACTCCACTTATAAATACAAGTCTAAACCCTTCTTTCTTCACTACATTCTCATTCTACAAAATTTCTAAACTCCATTCTCTTCATTTTCCACCTCCGTTCTTCCTTCTACCTCCAAGTCATCGCCATCACATCATCAAAACATAGCCACACCATCACCTACACCACCTTACCCCTCTCCAAAATCACATACCCGCCTCCTCCAACCCTCCAATACCTCACACCCCCCCCCCCCCCCAAACCCACGTCCAAGGCCATTTACACCAAGGCCGTACCCCCGTAAACCCCATGGCCGAGCACCATACACCTAAACCCAAGCCCAAACTTCCCACACTCGCCTACACACCAAGCCCAAAGCCACCTACAAGCCATACCCTTCTCCACACCAAGACCGTACTCCCTCTCTCCTCTCCAATAAAAAAAACAAAAAAAAAGAGAAGAAAAGAAAAAGGAAAGGAAAACAAAAGCGTTCGGAAAGGAAATGACAAAAGGAAAGACGTTGGAAATAGCACGTTAGCGAGAGACGGAAATCTTACATTAAAGCTTGACGGAGTGGATATGAAGGTGAGAAATTCTCACTACTTTTTGAATTATATTGATTATCATGCTTACTTGTTATGTTAGATAATCACTATTTGATAATATGAATGTTTGGTTGATTGTTTGAATATGTTGGATAATCCGTAGTAATGTTATGACATTTACCATATTGAATATGTTAGTGTTATATGATTGTCGTATGGTTGTGATGATCGTCAAATTTTTATTAATTAAGTAATCCCTTTGTTTAAAAAGGCCATATTTTTGTAATATGAGATATTGTGGAAAAAATAAGTCTCTTTTCATTTAGAAATGAAATTAAAGTTAAAATGAAAGAAAATTTGAAATTTGAAGTGAAACGGTTTTGAAAATGATAGTTAAATAGAAATTGAAAATGAAATGAATAGTGAAATTAAAATTGAAATCGATTTTGAAAAAATGAAGTTTAGTTTGAGATTAAATTAAAGTTTAAATTGAAATAAGATTTGAAATCTATGTTTTAAATGAGTTTAATTTGAGATTAAAATTGAAATTGAGTTAAAATTAAAATTTAAAATTTATATTAAAATAATTGGAATATAATAATATTATAATATGGTAATAGTGAAAATATATATTAAATACTTTAAAAAGTGGAAATATTGATTTAAAATGATTTGTAATGATTTTATAAGTGTTGAAATCCAATTTGAATAGATTATTTCAAATATTGAAAAATAAGTTAAAACTAGACGCGTCGCGCAACGGTAGTTCGCGGTTTCGCGCCGAAAAGTTCAAATGAGTGTATAGAGTGGAATATGGCTCGGAATTCTTCGAGATAAGAAAATTCCGGACTACTATACCCATATCTTCTAAACGAAGAAAGATAATCAAAGTTACGATAAGTAGATTTTGAAATAAGTCCAAATCAATTTTTCAGAAAAATCACGCTAGTGAAGCTTAGTGATCGTAACAGAAATTTCGTTTAAACGGATGTTTTTAATTATGAAAAAATATGAAATAAGTTTGGTAAATATATTTAAATGATTTAAAAGAGATTTGGATTGGAAAATATGAGTTATCGAATGTTTAAAAGTTGATTTAATTCAAATAAGCTTATTTAGCACTTTCCGCGGCAGTTTTCTGCTGTAAATTCTATAACTTTTGAAATATGAGTCTAAATGTAACGACATTTTCCAGAATAAATTGTTAATGTTTTAAAAAGGATAATTAAGCATTTTGAAAGATAATTTGAAATATTTATAAGCAATTCCAAAATAAAGTTGAAAATCTGAGTATGTGGAAACGACTAGTACATTTGTTCCGCCTGTGAGATCTGAGAAGATAAAACAAAGTGTTTAACTAAGGTTAGGGATGGAGCAACCAGTGTACTGAACTTACCTGGCCTATGTTTTCTTTTCTTAGGCGAGGGGTGGAACAGCTCGAAGGGAAAGCCCGGATGCTCTTAAATAAAAAGATCATATTGAGTTTTCAAAATAAAAGAAGATTGGTATTATCCAAATGTTAAGCAATCTCCAAATGATTTCTATGATCCTATTGACTCAAAAATATTTGCTAAGATTGATTTAGGGTTTGTCGTAAATGATGTCTTCAATAGCATTGTTTTTGACTCGCTTAAAAGTTAAGGAATTTGGATCAATAATTAAGTAAGGAAATTTGAAATATTTTCCAAAAGTAAAAGAATGAATTACTTAGAATTATCCTAAGTTAAAAGAAAGAGATTTCGAAATCATCCGAAAAGAATTAAAGTGAAAAGAGACTTAATAAATCCTATATACTCATATTCACTTTTATCGATATTTGGATTTCGAAGGAACCGGAGCCGGATTTGGTTAATTCCTATCCGAAAACCACTTCAAACTAATGTATACGTTCGAACGTCAAGACATGTTGAAGATGGTGATTGAAGACCGTGGATCTTCCTAGCGTGAAGACTGCTTTTGAACATGCTCTGGCTGGCACCCATTATAGAGTTATTTATAGCAGTGGTCTCCTCGTGATGGAGATTTTTTGGATTACAAGGGCTTCTCGCCTAGTAAGGGCCGAGGAAAGTGCCTTCGGTTTGTCATGTTCCTAGAAAATTTGTATGGACGTTTGTCTGATATTGCATTTCTAAGATTATGTACATTGGTTTAACGTACATCAGTGGTGGCGGTGAAGGCAACTTCTCTTAGCTTAACACCCTCCTTGAGACATACGAGCTCAAGGGTTGTATTTTTGTGGAAGACAATTTGTAACGACCCGTAAATTTTCGATAATTAAATTAGCTAATTTAATAAGATTTCGTGATTTAATGTTAGAAAAAAAAATTGTAATTCATTTGGAATAATAATAACTGGAATGAATTGCAACAATTATCCAAGTAATGAAAAATAAATGCTACTTAGTAAATGACTTTGCAATCAATAGTTGAATAGGATATTAAAGGTTGAATTCATTGGGTATGATAGAGTAATTGATTGATAAGTAAAATCTATTTGAAATCAAATATTGAATATTGAACACGTAATTGTTTAAATTAAATATTTAAAACTTATTGAATAATTGAATAACTGTAAAATGAAAATAGTGTTCTAAATTTTGAAATGGTTTTAAAAGTTGAATCTTATAAGTTCAATTTCAATATTTCAAAAGATAATGAATTATTGGAGAAGCGAAATTGTCTAAATTAAATATTTGGAATTTATTGGATAAATAAAATAACGGGTTTAATATGATTGAAAATGATTTGTAAAATTTTATTTTATCATATTGGAGTTATAGTGATGTTATAGAACTTTTAAAACTGAATTTAAAATTTATTTGTGAAAATTGAATATTTTAATATTTAATTATCGACTGTAAAATAGCTAATTTTTGAACAGTCTCAGAATTGAACGAAACAAGTTCCATTGGGTCCGTAATAGTTAGTTATTACCGGATTTCAATTTTCGTATCAATCGGAATTACGGTTTGACCATGGCAGCTCGAAACGCGTTGAAATTGTTTTAATATTAATTTGGCGAGTTAAAATAGTCATTTTTCAAACGGTCTCGGATTTCGACGAAACTAGTTTCATTGGATCCGTAATGTTATATTATTGTAAGATTTCAAATTTCAAGTCAAACGGATTTACCATTTGTCCGGGACAAGCCAAAACGCATAGAAATTCGTTTAATCGGTTTAATTTAAAAATTGATCGTTTATTTCCGTAACTCGCGCGTACGATCGAATTAGCTTCCGAAACCTGTTCCATTGTGTTTGGACCGTGGGATAAATCTTAGAAACGCTTGCCGGCACGCCTCGATAGGAGTTCGAAATTTTAAGCTACCTTTAAATGCGATATTGGAAATTTAATAATATTTTAAATTGTTTTAAGTCAATCACAGCGGTACATCTTATTCACATCAGCTGTATTATAATCAAATCAAGGTGATTGTGCTTTTTCCCTCTTCATCACGCAACCCTCTTTCATTTAATCCTCAGGCATAGTCACAGAGAAAAAAAAAACAACAATGGAACTTTCAAAAATTTATTTCTCCAATTATACTCGATGAAAAATTCCCAAACTTCCTCTAAAAATCCTATTTTTGAATTCTCTACAACCTGGTATGCTCTTTGCTGGGTGCGGCCTTGGATTCTGAAGATGGACGTGGGAGTTGTGAACTAGGGTTAGGATTTGTTGAGGTTGTAGGCTTCGATTCGCGAAACGGAGACTGGATTCGAGTTCGTCATCGAAAATAGCACCTATGAGCCGAGTTTGGGAAGGTGCGGCCACGTCTTGGGGGGGGGCGACCTGATCGCGTACGTTACTGGTGGGCGAAGTCGCGTTTTACTTGGTGGGGCCGAGCTTGCAACCTGGTGGTCGAGGTGATGGAGGCTTCGAAGAGAAGAACATTGGCGAAGACGGATTCGAGTTTCGTAAACTGTGGCTCCGTATCACTGAAGATTGATGCACGGCTTGGTGGGTTCGTGCACGTACAGGAATTGGGGAAGAAGGAGATGTTGAGTGGGCTGGGTTTTGCTTTGGGTATGGATAATTTTTAATATAATATAAATTATTTTATAAATTCAAATGTCGATAACTTATAAAATGTATAACTCTCACATACGAGGTCCGATTGAGACGAGACTTTTTGCGTTGCGATCGTGATGACGAAAGCTTCGAAATGAAATTGGTTTGGATGAATTTGGAGATAGTTGAAATTTGGGCTAAAATTGGAAGTCATCCGGTTTAGTTCCAAACCGGAACTTCTCGGTAACAACAGGAAAATCAAGGTGAGTGTTTTATAACGCTCACAACGTACTAAATATCTTTATGCTAGTTAAATTGACATTATGAAGTGATATGAATTTTATTTGTCGTTGTTTGATATAAATTTAATTGTCATATAGCTTGTTATTTGAATTAACCGTTGAAAAATTAAATTGACAGTTAAATTGAAATTGAAATTGAATTGCGATTAAATTACCTGACATTGATAACTATGAAACTGCCATGAATTGTATTGTTTATTGGATGATGTATTTTGATGGATGTTATTAGTTGATATTTGAATGTTTGGATGTTTATTTGCTTATATATATCCTGTTATGCATACATATGATACTGTGATTTAATTTAAGTGGTATATTCATCCCTGACATCTAATTGAGATAAATAACTACTTGGCCATAGGATAGAAAATTTTATACGGACACCGAATTGGCTAAATTAATAAATTTTGAAATCGTTGATTTGAAATTTATTTAAATGTTTTGATTTAAAAGTGATAAATAGAAGTCAATTTATAGAAATCGAATTTATCGGAAAATTGAGTTTGGAATGTTGAAATAAAATTTTGGTTAAAAGAAATTGTTGAATAAATTTAAGTGAAGACTTTGAGATTTAAAATTTGGATATGATTGAATTTCGGAAATTTATTTGTTTTAAAGATTGAACATTAAATTTGAGCTTTGAATATTACTAAGTAAAGCGACATAAAAATGATATTTTGAAATGAGCTTGGAATTGAATCATATTTGAAATTTGGATTTAAATTTGAATATTGAAGGATAATTTTGTTAAGTGTTATAAATTGATATTTTGAAAATCCAGCTCTAAATCGATATAAATTGAAATTGAATTAATTGAAAGTGAATAAAATTTTTGAATAATTTTGAAGTCAAAGTTGACATTGGTTTGAATTGAAACCGAAATTGAATCGCTAGAATGGAAATTGGAATTGATTTGAATTGGGAAGTTATAATTGAAATGGATTGATTTTGAAGCTGTTTTAATTTGTTTTCCAAATTACTCTGTTATATAAACCATTTTGAATACTTAAACTATTTTAATCTATTTTAAATCTACTTAACCCTATTTAAATTATTTTAAACTAATTTATCTATTTTAAATCCATTTTAAAGATTTTAAGTATTTTTAAGTATTTTAATTATTTAAACTACTTTAAACTACTTAAAACTATTTTCTAAGATTCCAAACTGGTTAATAAGGTGGAATGTTTATATTTAAATCATGAATTTAAATACGAATTGAGTTAAATGAAGTTGCAACCTAAATTGAAATTCGAAATGATTTTGAAATCGAAATGAGATATTGATGCGAAAATTGATTTTGGAATGGAATCTGATATTTTGAAAGATACGATGATATTTGAAATGGATTTGATTTTTGAAGCGAATATGATATTTTGATATCAATTATGAATCGATTTGAAATATAAAAGAGCCAACGGTGTAATAATACGTAGTTATTAAAGAGACCGGGATCGGATATGGACATACTCTCTGTCGATACCGAAAACCACTTTAATAACTATTATACGCGGAGTGATGATCCAGAATGAAGTGGATGGTTTGGTGAACGCGTTGACTGAAGAAAGGGAACGATTATTGGATGACCCCTGACATGACTAAAACAGGAGCCGCGCCGGGCCATTGAGGTTCGCCACCTCTAGCGGACACACTTCTTCGATACCATTTCTATTACATTTGTGATGCGATTTGGGTGCACCCCTTGATTTGGGAGTGTTGTTTCGCGGTGTTGGGGTAGCTGCTGGCTATGCCCAACATCAGTCCGGATCACGCAACTACTAGTATCCTAGTTGGTATCGCCTCATGTACCTTGTCATACTGATTATCCTATTCGCGACCACTACGTTTTGATTTGTACCTTGAGTATATGGATTGCCCTCTGGTGACTTCCGGTTTTGGGGAAACTACGGTCTTGTATATGCTTTTGGGAATATAAAATGTGTTAAGGGGGATTATGGTAACGCCTTAACGCTATTTTGATACTTTATATTACTGATAGACATTATCTACTTAGCGTATATTACTACATAGTAGATAGTTTCACGGATCCTTGAGAGATGGAAAATCCCGTAACATCTCTTGAGTTATTGCACGCACGTTGACACTGGATAGGAGATGTCAAACCCCGTAAACATCTCTGACGCCGTTACACTCATATTTATTTACGATTGATTTAACTTTCATAAGGATATTTTAGTCCTGACTCGAGTGTTTTGTCTTTTCATTACGCTCGGGTCAGTCCTGAGTTTTCAGTTTAGGTTGAAGATCATTTCCTTGGAGGACGGAGACGAAGATTTGGTATATTATCTACTACTATTATATTCATTCCATTCCGCTGCATTGTTGTATGATATTTGTTGTGTATGTAACTCTGATAAATGTTGTATAATAATAATCAAATGTATTCATTTCAAATGTATTCATTTAATTAACAGCTTCATGAACTGTTATTTTATTATTATACTTTAGCCTTCCGCTGTGAGATTCTGTGTTGTTTCATTTCCTTTATTTCCCTTCCTTTTCTTTTCTTAATTACCCCAATAACTATCTGCCCTTTTAATGGTTTGAAATCGACATGTGTATTTGATCGTCGGTTTAAACTGTCCAAAAAAGGTGGGTCGTTACAGTTGGTATCAGAGCTTTGGTTTAGCGATAAACCTTGGCTCTAGTGGGGAATAACTCATTGAAATAGAGATAAACTATATGAATGAGTTGAGTGTATATGAGAGAGCGTACTTGTTATTTGATATAAAATGGTTTTATATTGTGTTAATTTGTTCCGTTGAGTATTTATGAATTCTGGTCGATACTTGGGACGCCAAGGCGTCGATAGGAATTTCTAAATACTCGAATAGGACAAACCAACACAATATCGTTTTGGAATATATCTTTATATAAAAGAATTTTTCGAATATTTATTTATTTTGATTGAATTGATTGTTAGGAGGTGATAATATTAGATTATTATCGTTATTGTTTGATTAGTCAATATTTACAACAATTGATTAAATAACAATGGATTTAGGAAAATGAAATCTTGTAAACACAATTGATAATGAATATAAATGAATTTTAACTTGGATTTGGGAATTTAAATTCCGGTGTTTGAAATTGACTTACAAGAACTTGAAAATATAATATGAGTATTATATGATAGTGTATTTGAGTTGAAATTGTTTTCGAAGAATTTTTTTTATGATAAGTGTTATATTCCCTTCTCTTGACGCTAGAAAATGATTTCGGTGATGAGTGCACGCATCATCGGCGTTTATTTTCGAGAGTCCGAGTGGGGGAGACCACTTACTAGCTTGTCTAAACCTTGTTTGATTCAAATTGAATTTTATTTTGTGTTCTCTATAGTATGATTTGATATATAAATTATATAAGTATATATTATTTCAAAACTTGATTTGAAATGAAACCGGGATTGGAATTCTTAAGTTCTTTAATAATTAATGATTTTTTTATTTTTTGTTTTTATAATTGTAATGAATTAATACTTAAATCATTAAGGAACTTCTGAATTGTGAAATGAGAAATAAACCTAAGAGCTAAGTGAAATATCAATTGAAGTAGAAATCCTCAGAATTAGGAAACTATGAAGTTAAAAATAAAATTGAAACTGTAAAACTCACATAGTATTAAATTTCATTCTATAGCATAGATATAACTTACCAAAATATTTAAGAAGTTCAAAAATGTTATATGAATTGTTAATTGGATAATATACACGAATAAGTTTGAATAATGAAACATGCATTTAATTAATGGTTTGCAAATATAAATAAAATTGTTAGTAAATAATTGGAATTTAAATGACATTAAAGGTGATTCAAAATTATGATGAATATAAAATGGAAATACTATATGTGAATGTAAATGTAAAATTAAATTATAGTGAAATTTAGGTAATGACTAAAGAATTAATTAATTGAAAATTCAACTCTGAATAAAAAAAAAAAAAAAAGAGTTGTATGTTGTTTAACTACATTCTATTTGCATAACTATAACTTACCAAATATTTTAAAAGTTTAAAGTGCTAATAAGGATAAGTAGAGGAATAATATACCAGTGAGAGAGTAAATAATAAAATGTGAAGATCTATTGATAGTTGTAAATATAAAAGAAATTTAAGCTGTAAAATGAATGATATATACAAGTGTATGAAAAAAAAAAGTTTAAAATTAATGAAATATAAAAATTTTAAATGGAAAATAATTAAATTTGAATATAACTAAATATTAATAAACTTGGAAGTGTGTGAAATAAAAATTTTACTTGGATATGTATAATTGATTTTGTGTAGATTTTGGATGGATGTTAATGTTTGATATGCATTGGTTGTTAGATGGATGGTAATTGATTAAGTAGAATTCATTGGTGTTAATGGAATTAAATAAATGAAATAAAATTTTAAAATAATTAAATTCAAATTTGAAGCAAAGTGAAATAGATATGATTGAATTCAATTTAAATTGAAGCAAATTGACTTGAATTTAAAAATGTGAATGAAACAAACTAGAATAAATCGGGAAAAAAAAAAAAAATTTTGAATGTAAACATATTGCATGGATGAATAAGAAAATAAATGACTTTGTGGTTAAGATTGTTCTTTAGAAAATTTGAAGTTTTGATGGTTTGTACTTTGAAATAATAAAAGAAAATTTGAAAAAAAAAAAAAACCAAAATTGTCCAGTATATGCTGAAACGAAAACAACCATAACTTTTAAATGGCTTAACGGAATACGACGATCTCGGACTTTTCGGAAACCCTAGAAACTGTGCTACATCTTTTGTTTAGAATGTTTTGATAAATACCTTCATCCACTAGGCTTAAAACACCAATATTAGTCGCTGGCCTGGGCGAAGTAGAAATCTAAAGCACCTTAGTATTCTCACCATAACTTTTTACTGGTATATCGGATTTTGACGATCTTGCACTTTCTGGAAAGCTTAGAACCTAAGCTCCAACTTTTATTTTATAAGCTTTTCTTATTTCTGTCATTTAAGAGGTCGAAAATCTGAAATTACATTTCAGGCCTGCACTAATTGCTCGGGGCTGAAGCGTATCATTTTAGTAAAACGGCCGTAACTTTTGGACGGATGGTCCGAATTTGATAATTTTGGACATTCCGGAAAGCCTGAAACGAATGCAACAACTTTTGTTTACATTCCATTGTCAAACTTTATCGTTTTGCTGACCAAAAAACTGAGATTCGTTGCTGTCCTGGAATTGGAATTTAAGTTTTGGAGCTAAACATGTTATATGTATGTTGTTTATGCTAAGTATATTGATCTATCTTTATATGCATGGTTCTAACTTGGTTATTGAGCATTTTAGTAGGTGGCAAAGGGGTTGCGCTTCGTTGTGGAGCTCGCTTCTACGCTAAACGCATAATGTAAGTAAAATGCTAATAAATGCTAAATAAAAGGTACGCTTACGGTTTTATATGATATTGGTGATATTTATATGTTGTTTCCCCACATATGGGATGCCTCATCATTGAGATGAGATGTATATTTATGATATATATGCTATTATATTTTTCCGATCGAGCCGCGCAAAGGAGACTCTGCCGAATTTTTCCGTAAATCCGGGTGTTAGAAAATTTTTTCAAGTTTAAATTTTTTTTTTTATAACTTGTTTTGATAATTAACTTTTAAGTTTAGAAAGCCGTTTGGAGTAACTTAGTGGAAGCGTAGTTATGACTTTATAAATGGAATTTCATTGTTTTATAAGTTGGTAACTTTGAATAAAATATATCTAATGTTGAATGCTATACTTAGTTTCTTTTCCCTTCTTTTCCTTTTCGAGGACGAAAAGTTTTGAGTGGGGGAGAGTGTAACGACCCGTAAATTTTCGATAATTAAATTAGCTAATTTAATAAGATTTCGTGATTTAATGTTAGAAAAAAAAATTGTAATTCATTTGGAATAATAATAACTGGAATGAATTGCAACAATTATCCAAGTAATGAAAAATAAATGCTACTTAGTAAATGACTTTGCAATCAATAGTTGAATAGGATATTAAAGGTTGAATTCATTGGGTATGATAGAGTAATTGATTGATAAGTAAAATCTATTTGAAATCAAATATTGAATATTGAACACGTAATTGTTTAAATTAAATATTTAAAACTTATTGAATAATTGAATAACTGTAAAATGAAAATAGTGTTCTAAATTTTGAAATGGTTTTAAAAGTTGAATCTTATAAGTTCAATTTCAATATTTCAAAAGATAATGAATTATTGGAGAAGCGAAATTGTCTAAATTAAATATTTGGAATTTATTGGATAAATAAAATAACGGGTTTAATATGATTGAAAATGATTTGTAAAATTTTATTTTATCATATTGGAGTTATAGTGATGTTATAGAACTTTTAAAACTGAATTTAAAATTTATTTGTGAAAATTGAATATTTTAATATTTAATTATCGACTGTAAAATAGCTAATTTTTGAACAGTCTCAGAATTGAACGAAACAAGTTCCATTGGGTCCGTAATAGTTAGTTATTACCGGATTTCAATTTTCGTATCAATCGGAATTACGGTTTGACCATGGCAGCTCGAAACGCGTTGAAATTGTTTTAATATTAATTTGGCGAGTTAAAATAGTCATTTTTCAAACGGTCTCGGATTTCGACGAAACTAGTTTCATTGGATCCGTAATGTTATATTATTGTAAGATTTCAAATTTCAAGTCAAACGGATTTACCATTTGTCCGGGACAAGCCAAAACGCATAGAAATTCGTTTAATCGGTTTAATTTAAAAATTGATCGTTTATTTCCGTAACTCGCGCGTACGATCGAATTAGCTTCCGAAACCTGTTCCATTGTGTTTGGACCGTGGGATAAATCTTAGAAACGCTTGCCGGCACGCCTCGATAGGAGTTCGAAATTTTAAGCTACCTTTAAATGCGATATTGGAAATTTAATAATATTTTAAATTGTTTTAAGTCAATCACAGCGGTACATCTTATTCACATCAGCTGTATTATAATCAAATCAAGGTGATTGTGCTTTTTCCCTCTTCATCACGCAACCCTCTTTCATTTAATCCTCAGGCATAGTCACAGAGAAAAAAAAAACAACAATGGAACTTTCAAAAATTTATTTCTCCAATTATACTCGATGAAAAATTCCCAAACTTCCTCTAAAAATCCTATTTTTGAATTCTCTACAACCTGGTATGCTCTTTGCTGGGTGCGGCCTTGGATTCTGAAGATGGACGTGGGAGTTGTGAACTAGGGTTAGGATTTGTTGAGGTTGTAGGCTTCGATTCGCGAAACGGAGACTGGATTCGAGTTCGTCATCGAAAATAGCACCTATGAGCCGAGTTTGGGAAGGTGCGGCCACGTCTTGGGGGGGGGCGACCTGATCGCGTACGTTACTGGTGGGCGAAGTCGCGTTTTACTTGGTGGGGCCGAGCTTGCAACCTGGTGGTCGAGGTGATGGAGGCTTCGAAGAGAAGAACATTGGCGAAGACGGATTCGAGTTTCGTAAACTGTGGCTCCGTATCACTGAAGATTGATGCACGGCTTGGTGGGTTCGTGCACGTACAGGAATTGGGGAAGAAGGAGATGTTGAGTGGGCTGGGTTTTGCTTTGGGTATGGATAATTTTTAATATAATATAAATTATTTTATAAATTCAAATGTCGATAACTTATAAAATGTATAACTCTCACATACGAGGTCCGATTGAGACGAGACTTTTTGCGTTGCGATCGTGATGACGAAAGCTTCGAAATGAAATTGGTTTGGATGAATTTGTAGATAGTTGAAATTTGGGCTAAAATTGGAAGTCATCCGGTTTAGTTCCAAACCGGAACTTCTCGGTAACAACAGGAAAATCAAGGTGAGTGTTTTATAACGCTCACAACGTACTAAATATCTTTATGCTAGTTAAATTGACATTATGAAGTGATATGAATTTTATTTGTCGTTGTTTGATATAAATTTAATTGTCATATAGCTTGTTATTTGAATTAACCGTTGAAAAATTAAATTGACAGTTAAATTGAAATTGAAATTGAATTGCGATTAAATTACCTGACATTGATAACTATGAAACTGCCATGAATTGTATTGTTTATTGGATGATGTATTTTGATGGATGTTATTAGTTGATATTTGAATGTTTGGATGTTTATTTGCTTATATATATCCTGTTATGCATACATATGATACTGTGATTTAATTTAAGTGGTATATTCATCCCTGACATCTAATTGAGATAAATAACTACTTGGCCATAGGATAGAAAATTTTATACGGACACCGAATTGGCTAAATTAATAAATTTTGAAATCGTTGATTTGAAATTTATTTAAATGTTTTGATTTAAAAGTGATAAATAGAAGTCAATTTATAGAAATCGAATTTATCGGAAAATTGAGTTTGGAATGTTGAAATAAAATTTTGGTTAAAAGAAATTGTTGAATAAATTTAAGTGAAGACTTTGAGATTTAAAATTTGGATATGATTGAATTTCGGAAATTTATTTGTTTTAAAGATTGAACATTAAATTTGAGCTTTGAATATTACTAAGTAAAGCGACATAAAAATGATATTTTGAAATGAGCTTGGAATTGAATCATATTTGAAATTTGGATTTAAATTTGAATATTGAAGGATAATTTTGTTAAGTGTTATAAATTGATATTTTGAAAATCCAGCTCTAAATCGATATAAATTGAAATTGAATTAATTGAAAGTGAATAAAATTTTTGAATAATTTTGAAGTCAAAGTTGACATTGGTTTGAATTGAAACCGAAATTGAATCGCTAGAATGGAAATTGGAATTGATTTGAATTGGGAAGTTATAATTGAAATGGATTGATTTTGAAGCTGTTTTAATTTGTTTTCCAAATTACTCTGTTATATAAACCATTTTGAATACTTAAACTATTTTAATCTATTTTAAATCTACTTAACCCTATTTAAATTATTTTAAACTAATTTATCTATTTTAAATCCATTTTAAAGATTTTAAGTATTTTTAAGTATTTTAATTATTTAAACTACTTTAAACTACTTAAAACTATTTTCTAAGATTCCAAACTGGTTAATAAGGTGGAATGTTTATATTTAAATCATGAATTTAAATACGAATTGAGTTAAATGAAGTTGCAACCTAAATTGAAATTCGAAATGATTTTGAAATCGAAATGAGATATTGATGCGAAAATTGATTTTGGAATGGAATCTGATATTTTGAAAGATACGATGATATTTGAAATGGATTTGATTTTTGAAGCGAATATGATATTTTGATATCAATTATGAATCGATTTGAAATATAAAAGAGCCAACGGTGTAATAATACGTAGTTATTAAAGAGACCGGGATCGGATATGGACATACTCTCTGTCGATACCGAAAACCACTTTAATAACTATTATACGCGGAGTGATGATCCAGAATGAAGTGGATGGTTTGGTGAACGCGTTGACTGAAGAAAGAGAACGATTATTGGATGACCCCTGACATGACTAAAACAGGAGCCGCGCCGGGCCATTGAGGTTCGCCACCTCTAGCGGACACACTTCTTCGATACCATTTCTATTACATTTGTGATGCGATTTGGGTGCACCCCTTGATTTGGGAGTGTTGTTTCGCGGTGTTGGGGTAGCTGCTGGCTATGCCCAACATCAGTCCGGATCACGCAACTACTAGTATCCTAGTTGGTATCGCCTCATGTACCTTGTCATACTGATTATCCTATTCGCGACCACTACGTTTTGATTTGTACCTTGAGTATATGGATTGCCCTCTGGTGACTTCCGGTTTTGGGGAAACTACGGTCTTGTATATGCTTTTGGGAATATAAAATGTGTTAAGGGGGATTATGGTAACGCCTTAACGCTATTTTGATACTTTATATTACTGATAGACATTATCTACTTAGCGTATATTACTACATAGTAGATAGTTTCACGGATCCTTGAGAGATGGAAAATCCCGTAACATCTCTTGAGTTATTGCACGCACGTTGACACTGGATAGGAGATGTCAAACCCCGTAAACATCTCTGACGCCGTTACACTCATATTTATTTACGATTGATTTAACTTTCATAAGGATATTTTAGTCCTGACTCGAGTGTTTTGTCTTTTCATTACGCTCGGGTCAGTCCTGAGTTTTCAGTTTAGGTTGAAGATCATTTCCTTGGAGGACGGAGACGAAGATTTGGTATATTATCTACTACTATTATATTCATTCCATTCCGCTGCATTGTTGTATGATATTTGTTGTGTATGTAACTCTGATAAATGTTGTATAATAATAATCAAATGTATTCATTTCAAATGTATTCATTTAATTAACAGCTTCATGAACTGTTATTTTATTATTATACTTTAGCCTTCCGCTGTGAGATTCTGTGTTGTTTCATTTCCTTTATTTCCCTTCCTTTTCTTTTCTTAATTACCCCAATAACTATCTGCCCTTTTAATGGTTTGAAATCGACATGTGTATTTGATCGTCGGTTTAAACTGTCCAAAAAAGGTGGGTCGTTACACAATTGGTAGTTAAACGGAAATGGCAATGTGGCATTCAAAGATGTGATATGTGCTGTGAGAAAAGGTAATCGTTTGCCTCAAGCCTCATCAAACCGAAAATGACCGAAACAAGATTAGATGTAGCAAGGCTAAGTGGGTCATTTCCAATTACCCATATTCCATTGGTCTTGGTCAGTCGGTCGATCGGTCAACGATTACCCATATTCCTTTGTTTTCCTTTTTGGTCCTTGGCAAACCATCGATTAAATCCATTGATATCATTTCCAATACTGCCTCAAATTTAATCTTGGTCAGTCGGTCCACGGTTACCCATATTCCGTTGTTTCCTTTTTGGTCCTTTGCAAACTGTTGATTAAATCCATTGAAATCATTTCCCACTTCCACTTAGAAACTTCCAAAGGCTGCAACAAGCTTGCGGTCTTCTGTTGATCACCTTTCACATGTTGATAGATCGCACATCCATTGATGAAAGCAGCAATATCCTTCTTCATACCCTTCCACCAGAAGACTCTCTTTATATCCTTATACATCTTTGAAATTCCCGGATGGATACTCAGCTTGGAGCGATGACTCTCTGATAGAACTTCTTGCTTCAAATTCTTGAAATTCGAAACACAAATCCTTCCGTTGATCCACAATGTTCCTTGGTCATCAATCTCAAAACTAAGACACTGACCATTTATGACTCTCCTAATGATCTCACGTAATCTTCTATTTGATCCTTGCTTACTCGAAATCCTTTCCAAAAGAGACGGAACAACTTCCAAGATAGACAGAACTGCATTCCTACACAGAGCATCCGCTACAACATTCGTTTTCCCTGGAGTATAGAGGATATCCAAATCATAAGATGCCAAAAATTCTACCCACCTCTACTGCCTCAAATTTAGATCCTTCTGGGTGAAAAGATATTTCAAAGGTTTATGATCCGTGAAAAGCTCGAGCTTCTCTCCCAACAGATAGTGCCTCCAGATTTTAAAGCAAAAACGATGGCCAACAGCTCCAGATCGTGCGTAGCGTAATTACTTTCATAAGGCTTCAATTGCCTGCTCACATACGCAATCACTTTCCCATTCTGCATCAGAACTGCACCCAAACCAACTCCACAAGCATCCATGCAGACCTCGAACTTACTTTTACCATCAGGAATAGCTAGAACAGGTGCACTGGTCAGCCTTGCGTTCAAATCCAAGAAAGCTTGTTCACACTCAGGGGTCCACTTAAACTTTGCTCCTTTCTTAGTCAACTTGGTTAAGTGCGAAGAAATCTTTGAATAGTCCTTGATAAACTTCCTGTAGTACCCTACCAAACCCAGAAAACTACGGACTTCTGTCGGATTCTACGGTTGCTTCCACTCCTGAATAGTAGCTACCTTGGCTGGATCTACAGAAATACCTGTAACGACCCGTAATTTCGCTACTTCGAAAATGAGAGATTTCGTTCGTTTTAAATTTAAAAGGAATTTGAATCTCAAATAAAAATGTTATATATGGTAAATAAATTATCTATTCTTATAGTTAATAAATTAAAAAGTATAAATTTGGATTTTAGAACAAATCGACAAAGTTAAGTTTTGTTAATAATAAATAAAGGCTTAAATAAATGGATTTAAATATTTATTTAAAAAGGTAAATCTTATTTAAAACATCTAATAAAGATAATAAAAGTAAATTTATATATTTAAAAGTATGTTAGTAACGTTTTACAAAAATAACCAAAATTTGTCGCATTTTGTCAGTTTTAGATACACTGTAAAATTAGAGATTTTGATATTAATTAAATATGATTTTAAATATAGAGAGACTTGTTTTAATTTATTTAAAGAAGTATAAAGTTCATTTTAAAGTTTGGTTTACATCAATATATAGCTTAACAAAAACGTCAAATTTTGACCGTATAATTTGTCGCCAAAAACACCGTTTTCAACCAAAACAAGTTGCCGACAAGTTGTTTCAACTTGATACATTTTCTAACACATAAATACAAGTTTACAAACTATTTAAACACTTCACATTTAGCAGTAAAAGATAAAAAGAGTTTACTTTTGAAAATAGTTTACATAAATAAAAAAATATAAAGTATGATTTGACAAAAGAGTGTAAAAGTAAACAAATAAAACAACATCATTACATATTTTTCTTTTCTCTTATACATGATGTGAACTAAACACCTTGAATTCAAACAAAATAAAGTATGAAAAGATAAGTAACTAAAGGAATTAATGGCACATATGCTCACTATTAATGCATACTTACAAATCCATTTAATGCAAGTCAAATCAATGCAAAAGTCTTTTTAAAATACAAACTTTAAGAAAAAAAGAGTAATCGTTTCACAAATTCAAATCACATTAATAAGATGTTACTAATTTACATGGAAAAGGAGCAAATTTTATTTTAACATTTTAAAGTTTAAGAAAAAGAGGCAAACATCATTTCATTAAGTACAAACTTACATCCTACCATCATTTAACCATTAATACACTTCTTATCATGTTAAACAAAAGTCAAAAAGTAAGGCAAGGGTATTTAGGACATTAGCCACTCAAACTCCACTTATAAATACAAGTATAAACCCTTCTTTCTTCACTACATTCTCATTCTACAAAATTTCTAAACTTCATTCTCTTCCTCTTCCACCTCCATTCTTCCTTCTACCTCCAAGCCATCACCACCATATCATCAAAACTTAGCCACACCATCACCTAAGCCACCTTACCCCTCTCCAAAATCACCTACCCGCCTCCTCCAAGCCTCCAACGCCTCACTCCCCCACCCATACCCACGGCCAAGGCCATCTACACCAAGGTCGTGCCCCCTTAAACCCCAAGGCCGAGCACCATACACCTAAACCCTAGCCCAAACTTCCCATACTCACCTACACACCAAGCCCAAAGCCACCTACAAGCCATACCCTCCTCCACACCAAGGTCGTACTCCCTTTCTCCTCTCCAATAAAAAAACAAAAAAATAAAGAAAAGGAAAAGAAAAGGAAAACAAAAACGTTCGGAAAGGAAACGACAAAAGGCGAGACGTTGGAAATAGCACGTTAGCGAGAGATGGAAATCTTACGTTAAAGTTTGATGAAGTGGATATGAAGATGAGAAATTCTCACTGCTTTTTGAATTATATTGATTATCATGCTTAGTTGTTATGTTAGATAATCACTATTTGATGATATGAATGTTTGTTGATTGTCTGAATATGTTGGATAATCCGTAGTAATATTACGACATTTACCGTATTGAATATGTTAGTGTTATATGATTGTTGTATGGTTGTGATGATCGTCAAATTTCTATTAATTAAGTAAACCCTTTGTTTAAAAAGACCATATTTTAGTAATATGAGATATTGTGGAAAAATAAGTCTCTTTTCATTTAGAAGTGAAATTAAAGTTAAAATGAAAGAGAATTTGAAATTTGAAGTGAAACGGTTTTGAAAATGATAGTTAAATAGAAATTGAAATTGAGATGAATAATGAAATTAAAATTGAAATCAATTTTGAAAAAGTGAAGTTTAGTTTGATATTAAATTAAAGTTTAAATTGAAATAAGATTTGAAATCTAAGTTTTAAATGAGTTTAAATTGAGATTAGAATTGAAATTGAGTTAAAATTGGAATTTAAAATTTAATATTAAAATAATGGGAATATAATAATAATATAATATGGAAATAGTGAAAATATATATTAAATGCTTTAAAAAGTGGAAATATTGATTTAAAACGATTTTATAAGTGTTGAAAACCAATTTGAATAGATTATTTCAAATATTGAAAAATAAGTTAAAACTAGACGTCGCGCAAAGGTGTTCGCGATTTCGCGCCGAAAAGTTCAAATGAGTGTATAGAGTGGAATATGGCTCGGAATTCTTCGAGATAAGAAAATTCTGGACTACTATACCCATATCTTCTAAACGAAGAAAGATAATCAAAGTTTCGATAAGTAGATTTTGAAATAAGTCCAAATCAATTTTCTTGAAAAATCGCGCTAGTGCAGTTAAGTGACCGTAACAGAAATTTCGTTTAAATGGATGTTTTTAATTATGAAAAAATATGAAATAAATTTGATAAATCTATTCAAATGATTTAAAAGAGATTTGGATTGGAAAATATGAGTTATCGAATGTTTAAAAGTTAATTTAATTCAAATAAGCTTATTTAGCACTTTCCGCGGCAGTTTTCTACTGTGAATTCTATAAATTTTGGAATATCAGTTTAAATGTAACGACATTTCTCAGAATAAATTGTTAATGTTTCAAAAAGGATAATTAAGCGTTTTGAAAGATAATTTGGAATATTTATAAGCAATTTCAAAATAAAGTTGAAAATCTGAGTATGCGGAAACGACTGGTACATTTGTCCCGCCTGTGAGATCTGGGAAGATAAAACAAGGTGTTTAATTAAGGTTAGGGATGGAGCAACCAGTGCCATAAACTTACCTGGCCTATTTTTTCTTTTCTTAGGCGAGGGGTGGAACAGATCGAAGGGAAAGCCCTGATTCTCTTAAATAAAAAGATCGTATTGAGTTTTCAAAATACAAGAAGATTGGTATTATCCAAATGTTAAGCAATCTTCAAATGATTTCTATGATCCTATTGACTCAAAAATGTTTGCTAAGATCGATTTAGAGTTTGTCGTAAATGATGTCTTCAATAGCATTATTTTCGACCCGCTTAAAAGTTAAGGAATTTGGATCAAGAATTAAGTAAGGAATTTGAGATTTTTTCCAAAAGCAAAAAAATAAATTACTTAGAATTATCCTAAGTTAAAAGAAGGAGATTTCGAAATCATCGGAAAAGAATTAAAGTGAAAAGAGACTTAATAAATCCTATATACTCATATTCAGTTTTATCGATAATTGGATTTCGAAGGAACCGGAGTCGGATTTGATTAATTCCTATCCGAAACCACTTCGAACCAATATATACGTTCGAACGTGAAGACATGTTGAAGATGGTGATTGAAGACCGTGGATCTTCCTAGCGTGAAGATTGCTTGTTGAACATGCTCTGGTTATAGAGTTATTTGTAGCAGTGGTCTCCTCGTGATGGAGATTTTGCGGATTGCAAGGGCTTCTCGCCTAGTAATGGCCGAGGAAAGTTCCTTCGGTTTGTCCTGTTCCTGGACAATTTATATGGACGTTTGTCTGACATTGCATTTCTAACGATTACGTACATTGGTTTTTACAAACGTACATCAGTGGTGGTGGAGAAAGCAACTTCTTTTAGCTTAACACCCTCCTTGGGACATACGAGCTCAAGGGTTGTATTTTTGTGGAAGGCAATTAGTAGTTAAACGAAAATGGCAATGTGGCATTCAAAGATGTGATATGTGCTGTGAGAAAAGGTAATCGTTTGCCTCAGGCCTCATCAAACCGAAAATGACCGAAACAGGATTAGATGCAGCAAGGCTAAGTGGGTCATTTCCAATTAGGATATGGTCATCCTCTTCTAGATATATTTCTTCCCGCTACGACGTTGGGGTGTAAATTAATGTGGTGTATGGAAATCGAGCGCTCGGTTAAAGGTCGGTAACGACCGGGGGATGACATATTTGGTACTATTTAGTTACAAAGGTATGCCGGTCTTGTGTTGGTAGAGGAGCTTTGTGATGGTTCCTCGGGACATCCATCCAGAGGTCTACCCATTCGAAAGGTAGATCCTGCGCCTGGTCATTTGTATGAAAATCCATTCTCCAATAAGAACCTACGGTTCTGTTTGTATTGGCGTAATGAATAGCCTCGAAATGCTATACGGGTAACTATTTCGGATAAGATTAATAAGTTTATTTGCAAATGTTTTCAAAGATATGTCATTAGAAATAATATCAAATGTTTTGATATAAAAGTATTTTAGTTATCATAAGGTAAAAGCCCGTCCGTGTTTATGTGTGGGCGTGGTCTTATGAGATACTCTTTATTTTCAAAGGATTTATAAAAAGGCTGATATATGACACTGTCATCTATTATTGAGTTTTTCTCACGCTGGTTTATCAAGCCTGATCCGGGTATTTTCAATACTCGGGTCAGATCCGAGTAGGTTCAGGATAGTCGAAGACAGTTGAAGTTTCCAGAGGAGAGTTGGAGATATTCATCGACGTATGAAGATATTCTATTATCCGCTGTACTTAGTGTATTTTGTTTGATGTTTGTCAGCATTTGTAAAGGTAGGTTTTATAACTATCCAAGTTGAAGTTAGATTAGGCTCTGATATTGTATTTTAAAAGTTTTCCGCTGTAAAATATTTGTTCAATATTATATGTTATTCGATTCGTGTGAGATTATGTTCTGTCTACTTTTCTTTATTACCATTGAATATCCGTCTTTTCATGCAATTTGAGTTGGACATGTATGGTTTATTTTCGATTCAAAGAGTACGAAAAACGGGGCTTTACAATACCCTCCCCAGAAATAATATGCCCCAAAAATTTGACTTCCGATTTCCAAAAATGGCATTTCGGAAACTTAGCCTTCAAAACATGTCTCCTCAAAGTCTCTAACACTATCCCCAAATGCTTCTTGTGCTCCTATTCAGACTTGGAGTAGACAAGAATATCATCGATGAACACGAGAACGAACTTATTCAGCACATCCCAAAAACTGGATTCATCAAATCCAAAAAATAGGCAGGAGCGTTGGTTAGCCCGAAAGGCATAACCAACCACTCATAAAAACAATTTGGTTCCCTAAATGCAGTCAAAGGGATACTGTCCTCAGCTACCCTTAAATGATGGAAACCCGAAGCTAAATCTAACTAGGAGAAAATAGATGCTCCATGGAGTTGATCAAAAAGATCATCTATACGGGGCAATGGATACTTATTCCTAATAGCAACCTTGTTCAATTCCCGGTAATACACATAGAATCTCAAAGACCCATCCGACTTGGTCACAAAGACAACGGCAGAACCCCAACTGGAAAAACTAGGCCGGATCAAACCTTTCTTTAAGAAATCCTGGGTCTGCTTCACCAACTCTTCTCTCTCCTTTGGCGCCATCCTTCTACAGGGCTGAACAACGGGTATTGCTCCTGGAACTAAGTCGATCCGAAACTCTATCTCCCGATGAGGGGGCAAACCTTTAACGTCCTCGAAGACAATCGAAAAATCTCTGACAACCTCGATAGACTCTACGCCTTTTGGAGATGCCTCGATTCCATGCTAAAGACTACTCAAGTGAACTCCGAAATTATCGCAAGTCACTTTTGCAATCCTTTCCAATTAGGTTTTCAAATTTACAGTTCTCTCTTCAAAAATCAAAATAGCCTTATACTTATTCAACCAATCCATATCCAGTATAAGATCAAACCCTTTGAAATCCAATACAAATGAGTCATAAGAAAAACTGTGAGAGAGATAAGAAAGCCTTAGGTCCCTACAGATCTTATCTAACTTGGTTATTATGCCTATAGGATTGGATACAAAAATAGGACGGTCTACCAAACAAGGGATAAGATGAAACTTCTCTACCGCATCCAAAGATGTAAAACTAAGCAATGCTCCAGAATCAAACAGAACTCTATTAAAAATACCATCCACAAGAAAAGTACATTCCAAAACGCTTTTGCCTTTAGAAGAAGAAGATGGACCACCTTCAAGAGAAAACACCTTGTTCAGCTGGGCCTTCTGAAGAAGTGGACAAGCCTTTATCATATGCCCCGGCTGATGATAGTTGAAACACAAGGACTTCTGAACCAAAGCTGAACTCGGTCCACTCTAATGATGTTGTTGCTGCGGAGATCTACCCTCGGGACACTGCCTAGTCAAGTGACCCTCTTGCTGACACACGTAGCACTTACGAGGTCTATTGTTTCCTCTTTCCTTTCCTTTGCCTTGCTTCTTCCAATTTGGATTGAATTTCCTTTTATTTGGATTGGAAGACGTTCCACTTGGTGCTACTGCAGATGCGAACGGTTTCTTGTTCATGAGCTCCTCATATCTCAAAGCCATGTAATCAACTCCACAAATGGTCCCTTCAGATGAGTCGTCATCTTCTCGTGGAACTCAAGCCTCATTCCTTGCACAAACATCTCATTTTTCTTAAGGAGCATGTCGATCAAACCAGGTCTGAAGCGAGATAATTCATTAAACTTAGTCTCATATTCTGAAATTGACATACTCCCTTGCTTCGGATCTAGAAAATCTCTATACAGACGAGTCTTCCCAGCTATCGGAATAAATTGTTTCTCAAACAATTCCTTAAACTTACTCCAAGAAATATCATCCTCTAAGATATTCGTTGTAACTGCATCCCACCAAGCCGCAGCTCCTTCTTGCAGTTACCATGAAGCCATCACTCTCTTCTACTCATCAGACAAATCCAAATTCTTAAAGATGCGCTCGCATGAGCGTAACCAAGCCTGAACTTCTATAATGACTCCGATCCTTTAAAAGGTCTCCCTCCCAGATTGGTGAAATCTATACACAAAGCAGCAAAACTTACTCGATGCGGTGTTGGATTAATAGCCTCGCTGGCAGTCTGACCTCTTCCACTATTGGTCGACGTGCTCCTACAACTCTGCCTCTCCTTCCTCTTGAACTCATGTTGGCAACCTAGACAGGTAATCCAACAAATTTAGAAAGGAATATAGTTATTTAAAAATTACAAATACGCGCTCTCAAAATAGACACTTGTAATGACCCACAGTTCCGTACCCCTTTGAGTCGACACTATTCTCCATCAATCAACTCAAGATGAGCGGAAATATGAACCATCAGGGTTAAAGAAGAAGAGGTAGAAGGAGAAAATAGAAAACAACCTCAAAATCTAACCATCGCAGTGGAATAAAATATAATAGATAATAAATGATCTTTACACAACAACAAATATATATGTTTATACATTACATCATCAGAGTACAACATCAGAGTTCAATACAAACAACAACACAACTCAAGACGGTTATAATATCTCGTCCTTCCAAAAACTGAATACACAGCGGAATATTTCATGTAAATACGGAAGTACGTATCGCCATCCAGCTCTACAGCATCATTTCCTGTAATCTATAATACTCGGTCTGACCCGAACATTATAGTTAAATAACACCCGAGTCAGTCTGGAACACTAGCGTGAGAAAACCACACTCAATTGGATTATTAAAGTTTCAAAATCCTTTGAAATCAAAAGCATCTCGTAAGACCATGACACAAATAAACATGTCGGGTTTTTACCATACGATAGCCAAAATACTTTTTATCAAAATCCTCTGATACTATTATAGTGTCTATAGAAAGTAAAATAGAATCTAGCTGAAATGCTTGCATCTCACATTTCAGCAATAGTTGGGCACAATCAAAACCGTACAGGCGCGTAGGGAGAATGGATTTTCAACTAATGACTAGGCACTAGGGTAACACCTGTCACGGTACCTGGTCTAGATCAGCATACCGAGGATCCGCCCTAAATCCCCCGCAACACAAGACCGGGACTACCCCTTACTGGATAATCCCAAGTAAGATCACCCCTCAGTCGGGATCAGCAACCGCTACACAGCCAAAATAAAAAGGAACATCTAGACAAGGATGACCTCACCTAATAGGTGCTACCCACTTAGCCTTGCTGCATGACCCCTGATTTTCAGTCATTCCCAATTGATGAGGCTCGAGGCTAAGCGTTACCTTTTTAGGACACATCTCTTAGAATGCTTATCGCCCACCTGACGATGTTTTGAAGGCATTCATCCATACAAGTCCATTCCGGGTTCGAACGGGACCGAAGGCACTACTCCTACTACATCCATTTTGAAAACCCTCAGGATTAGTAGCAACTAGCCCTTGCTCTTCACTGCTCCATCTTCGAATCCAAACCCTTGTTTTCCACACGAAAATGTTCAAACTGGATCGAAGTGGTTTTCAGGAATTAAATCACGATCCCAGTCTCTTCGAAACGATCAACGCATTGGCCAATATTGATCGTTTTTGCGCCAAAATTGGTCACAAACCCCAAATACCGTGAAAGCACCAATATATGAATACAAATCAACAGTATTCAAACACAAATAACAGATCTCAACAAATAACAAGCAGCAAATCAGAAATAATGAACAGAGACACAAGTTTTATAGTGGTTCGACTATCTTCGGCCTACGTCCACTCTAAAGTTTTATCCTTTTATTAATTATCCTTGTTGGTTACAAGTGATTACAGCAGTTACAAAGTCAAAATTCGAAATCAATGGCAGTAATGACGATATGGAGTGATTTTGGCAGCGTCTGGGTGTGCTTGTTCTCTCCAAATTCTCCGACCCCTTTTCTGAATGACCAGGGGCCCTATTTATGGGCGTAGGAGGCTGATATTTCGCTGAAAATCCGATAGACCACTTCTGGCACGTGAGGGGGCCCACATGCTCGGCCTCAGAAGACTAGGGCCCACTTTGGGATCTATTCGAACTCCATTCGAATTGATCATAAAATCATCCAATCGATGTGAAACTTGGTGTGAACATTCTTCAACATGCATGTAAGCTCCTGTAAAAATTTCATTGCATTTGGATCAACGGTTTGGAAGATATGATCGATTCGAGATCAAAGCTCCGTATGTTCTGCCTGGTTCGAATCCATTACCTCGAATCCATATCCCTCGACTCCATCTAAAGCATGCGTGCGCAATGATGTGGCGCTATCCTCCCGGGTCGATTAGAATTATGCGGCGTGTTGACTCCATTTGATGCGCCGAGTTGAACGCTTTCCTCCTAGAGACGCGCACGTATCCACGCTTCACGCTTGCACGTGTCCATCACTCCTCAATGTACTCAACCATTTGTGGCATGTCCTTTCGTATCGATCGCAAGGGGGTATTTCGTATCGATCTGATCGATACGAAAACGTTGAACGCTATCGATACGAATCGAAGGCAAACAGATGGGTACGAAACCATGCACGATGATGGATACGAACAAAGCCTTACGTGATGGATACGAGCGAGATTTTACCTTATGGATACGAGCCTGGACAGCCTCTCATGGATACGAAAATGCCAAAATCCATCTTGCCATCGATACGAAGCACGTCGATTCGAAGAACCTCCACATGCTTGCTACCACTCTGGGTTTGTTGCCATCGAATCGAGATCCATCTACCCTTCTTATCTGATCGATACGAGCCTATCGAGTCGAACCAGTAACTCGATCGATTCGAACACTATCGAGTCGAACCAAGACCTGATGCGAACTTTACTGAGCCGAACCCGCGCCAATCGATACGAACGGCATCGATACGAACGGTATCGATACGAACGGCATCGATACGAACGGTATCGATACGAACGCAACCCCTGATCGATTCGAACCATCCTTGCGTGCCGATGGGTTCGAACGGTATGTTCTTCCTACCTTGCATCGATCATATCTCCTTCATACGAACTCCAATTAACCTGAAATTTGAAACATAGCCTCTCCTAATCCTTTTCATCATCTCCAACCAATTTCGTCCCGATCGGAGCTCGGCCAAATTTTGACGACATCGATCGCAGCCTTGTTTGCAATCGATCTCCAATCCCGATATCCATCATTCCTTGACAATTTGTTGATATTCCAGTTTTGACCAAAAAATAGGATAACACTTTGCCCCCCAAAATATGCCTTGTGATAACAAGGCGTGTTTTGAATAGCTCTGAAGCCAATATCCAAAGTCCATAGCCATATTGCTATAGTATGTCATCCTTGACTGCTCCGAGTAAATGTCCAATTCCAAATCCAATAGCCAAAGCCTGAGCCAATTCCATATCCATTCGAACTCGACAACCGAGTCCTAATCCATCCTTATCCAATAGCCAATGACCGAATCCAGGACCTTCCGGGTCGATATCCGAATCCATAACCTCTCCGGCTCTTGCCGAGCGCAATCCACACTTGACGACCGTGGTCCAGTGTCCCTGGACGTTGAGCTAACCTATCTGGGTTCTTGCCAAGCGCAATCCACACTTGACGATAGTGGTCCAATGTCCCTAGACGTTGTACAATGCCATGGCTTAAGTCCTAAGCCGAATCCTGGTCTCTCCGGACCCTTGTTGAGCATAGTCCATACTCAACGACCTGAAACAATAATCGATAATATGGGGCCTTAGTCCTAGGCCGAATCCTGGTCACTCCGGACCCTTGCCGAGCATAGTCCATACTCGACGACCTGAATGGGTCAATTTACCACGTTCGGGCAAAGTGACTCACCCCTTGCCAGGTATAATCCATACCCGACGACCGTTTATTCAAAACCAGATAAAAATTGTAACGACCCGTTAAATTAATAATATTAAATGAATTGAATTAATATAATTTCTAATCTAATTGAGAATAAATATAGAAATTTGGTATAGTAGTTGTAATTTAGTGTAACAATAAAATTTTATGACAATAGATTTGGATAATGTAGATTGTCACAATTTGATTTAAAGTTAAATATAAGAAGCTGATATAAGGGTTGAATTAGTGAATATTAACAAAAAAGATTAAGTAGAATGGAATTCATTTAATATAAAATAAATAGTGGAAGACTTACATTGGATTGTAAAATGGATAGTAACTAAATAAAAGGTGACCGCTGAATAAATCAACGCAATAAGTGTTGATAAGGAAATTTAATGAATGTTGTCAATAATAAATGGACTTAAGATAGTAATAAAATTTGTTTTGCCTATGTAAATTTTATGTATTGATAAGCCATAATTAAATTTGAAATTTGGTAGTAAATAGGGGATAAGTTGACTAAGGCAATTAGTAATTTAATAAATGAATGCATAGTAAGTAAGTGGAAATGTATGCATAAAAATATTTTCATATATGGGATAATTACAAAAGTTTACCCATTTATCTAATGTATATAATTGAATCTAAATTTAGGGCAACATTTTGTTATTGATGGTATAAGTGAATTTGAATAAAAGGGTAAAAAATTATGTAGATTTAACATGTATTGAGTATATAGCTAAGAAGGGCATTCGATGTAAATGAATCTAAATTAATGTGTCTAGTCAATAAAGGAGAACTTTAAGGGAATAAATATAAATGAATGTATTTGGGGAATGGAGTCCTTTTATATGTTGAATAGTATAACGTTGTTATTAAGAATGAACGTTACTTTAGTAATTATTAATATGGTAACGGAAGAGTGTATAAATTTTATAGTAACGTAAAAACGTATTGTAAGATAATAATTAAGTGTAGACTTATAAAATATATTTATGACAACAAATTTTGTAAGTTATTTATTCTATTAGTTGTCAAGTTTCATTTATGTGTAAGTTGACAATATTACAATTCAATTGAATACAGTAATTTATGCAAACAAAGGATGAACATTTGGAAGTATTACTGTAGTGATATATATATAAGAAACGGTAACTTTGTAGTTGGGGAATAATTGATTTAGTTGTGAGTTGTAATCCAATAGAGTCAATTTATTTGAATTTATTGCAATTTATGGGATTAATTGCAGTAACCTTTGAAGATTTATTTACTAAAATAATTGACGATGAAAATTATATGTAAATCTGCTTTTAGTTAATTTAAAATATCCAAAGGGCTAGAAATGACACAAATCTGCTAGTTTAGAAATTTACAATAAAAAGTGGTAAGTAATCTTTCTAAATATTTAGATAGTGGGAAGATGTAGATTTAGATGGAATTTATTATTTAACTATTTCACATGTTGAAGATCTAAGGTTAGAATTGAAATTTTTAATGTATAGATATTGAGCCAGTGTTAGTTTCATTAAATTGACATCAATAACTTTGAATAATAGAAAGAAAGTGAATTTAATAAATTTAATCAAACGTATAATGTTGAATTTATTAAAAATTGGAATTTAACCTTTAAGTAAGGATTAACATCTAAATTGATGAATAGAACAACTATGTATTGACACTTGAATTGTTTAGAATTGGAGTAAATAATAAGAAAATTTAAAGGGAGAAATTTGGTCAACTTTCGAATTTAGATGTAAAAATTGGATTTTTATAATTTATTTAATTTATTTAATGAATATTGAAAATAGCCATTTTTGTCACGGACTCGGATTTCGATGAAACCAGTTTCATCGGATCCGTATCGGTGAATTATTATAGGGTTTCAAGTTTCGTATCGATCGGACCTGTCATTTGATCGTACGGGCGTGAAACGCCTTGAAATCAATTTTAATAAAATCAATTTGAAATCAATTTGGAAATTTTGTTTTCAGCATAACTTCTTCATACGATCAAATTTGGACGTGAAACTTTTTCCATCGCGTTCAGAATATTTTAAAATACCTATTTGGATATATAGATTTAATAAATTCGGTTCTGGTGGCATAGCGGGCTAGTTTGTTCCGCACGTTCATTCTACAGTCTATCTACCCTATCTCTAGCCTACCTATATAAACACAGTTATAAACCCTAGCCACTCCTTATTTTCATTTTCTATACATACATCTCCTTCTCACCTCCTCATTCTAATGGCAGAAAAAAAAACCTAATTCCCAAATTCCAAAAAAAAAAAAAATCAAATTTAAAAAAAAAAAATTGCGGATCTGCAGCAGCTTCTGGTCGCGCTTCGGGTTTCAGGGGAGAAAACCCTAGAGCAACTTTGGGTCAGGAAGAAAATGACTCGGGTCGCTCCGGGTCGTTTTGGCGAAAACTCCAAGCAGGCACCGGGGAATTGAGGCGGCGCACCGAAGTCGAACCCGAAGTCGACCCAGGACCAGAATTTTCCATTTTTCAAATTTTCATAACTTTTGCATACGAGCTCGGATTCACGCGCGGTTTGTTTTGCTGGGATCGTATCGGAATTTCTGACGTTTTTACGCTGGTTTGGACGGATTTGGAGACCGTCAAAATTTTGAGTTTAAATTGAATTTAAATTCGATTTAAATTCCAAAGGTGAGTGTTTTAACCCACTCACAACTACTAGAAGCTTTTATGTTTGTTAAATTAATTTTAGAAATGAATAGAAATTTATTTATGAGTATTTGGCATGTTTATTTTATTCATATCTGTTGAATTGCATTTAATTAATTTAACTGTTAATTTAATTAATTTATTGCGAATGAATTTACAGTTAAAATTTATTTGTTTGTATATGAACTGCTAGTTAACAGTTATATAATTTATTACTGAATATAAACTGTTAGATTAATAGTTGTTAAATTTAATCTGAATAAAATTGCCAGTATTACCTGTTATGTAGTACCAAAAATAATATTGTTATTGGTTGATATTGATTGATGATTGCGATTTGGATGATGGATGATGTTGATGAATGAATGTTTATTGTATATCATTAAATTGCAAATTATCATGCATATTTTATTTCATTCGGGATTGTGGTTTGAAATGATATATAACAGCAAAATTTTATATCTTTTAAATTGCGGATTGAAATGATAAATATCCGTATCACTTGACCATAGGATAGAAAATTATATACAGGCACCGCGGTATATATATAACTATTTAAATGTGATTTATATGGTTTGGATGGAATACGGTTTATAATAATCTTAAATTTTATATTGTATAAATATTTTTCTTCCATATATATATACATATGAAGTTGAAAATTTTGAAATTAAAAGGTGTATAAAAATCTTTATTAAAAATGGAAGAAAATTAAGAAAATGGAGTTTAATAATTTATATCATATGTTTAAATGTTAAGTTTGGAAATTTTAAGATATGATATTTATAATTGGATTTTTCCCAAAATAAATTGAAATGAATATTCTAGTATAATTTGAATTGGGAAAAATATATATATATTATTACTAGAAATTGAAGTCTTATTATTTATGGATTTTATATGAATATTCAAGACTAATTAATAGAACAATTGATTTGTTGAAAGCATAAAATCCAACTTTAGTTTGAAATATTGATACTCAAAATGGATATACGTATATATAAATAAATTGAAGTGGTTTTGGAACTTGAGAGAGATAATATAAATTTTGGTTTAGACTTTAATAAAGAAATGTATTTGTAAAGCCATGAGAACTATTTTCTTTACAAAGTAACATTTAAGTTAAACCTTTTAATTCATATACCGTTGAATATCCAAACCATTCAAGTTTTAAAAGTTATGGTTTTAAATTATGAATTTCGAAATATTATGCTTTGAAAGGATATTTGGCTTTCAGACGTTATAAATTTTAAAGCATTTGGATTTTTGAAAAGGTTTATATTTGGGATAAAGGATATCATATTGTTTTGGGTTTTAAAATGATATCGTATTCATAATTTTAAAATGGAAATGTTTATTCTGGTTTTAAAGTATGAGCTATTTTTAAATGACCGCGGTGTTATAATAACGATGGGTTGGCAAAGAGACCGGGATTGGATATGGACATACTCTCTGTCGATACCGAAAACCACTTTGACTAACCATGTACGCGGTGGAGATTCCAGAATGAAGTAGGTGGTGGCGACGTTTCCTGTAAGGTAAATACGTGGACCCGACTCCCGTGAGTTGGCATAAGGTGGCTAAAACAGGAGCGATTCTCAGGCCAATGAGGTCATTCCTCTGATCGGACCCTCCTCTTCGATATTATACTTTGATTTTTGATTGATTCAGTGGCCACTTCTATATGTTGATTTTGGGGAGTTAGTCCGAGGTGGGCGGTAACTGCGGCTACGCGTTTCCACCAGCCTGGATAGCAATTGGTATATCTACCCTGGCATTGCCTAGTTGTGCCGTGTCACCTACCATACCGAGCCTTTACTACGAGTTTCTATTTGTGTCCTACCTATGGAGTATCCTCTGGTAGCCTCCCGATCAGGAGGTATTACGGTACTATATAGACTATTGGCATTATACGTGTTAAGGTGGAAAATGTAAAGCCTTAACGCTATTTAAAAGTAAGTTTATTTTATAAATAGACACTACTATAATAGCGCAATATACTACATAGTAAATAGTTTAACGGATCCTTAGGAGATGTAAATCCCGAGCATCTCCTGAGTTACTGCACTCATATTTATTTCTGTTAATTTAACTCACATAAGATCTTTTAGTTCTGACTCGAGTGTTTTTGTCTTTTCACGAGCGTTTCAGGATCGAAGACTTTAGCTTTGAAGGACGAAGACGAAGGAGTCGTATTATTATTATCTATAGTATTGCACCACACTCTAAATTTCCGCTGCATTGATTGTATTGGTATGTGTAACTCTGATATTCATTGTATAAGTCAAAATAAATATTTTGTCAACAGTTATCATGAACTGTATATTGATTATTATATCTTATCCTTCCGCTGTGAGATTCTATTTTGCTTTATTTCTTCTCTGTTTTTCTTATTTACCCCATAACAATCCGCCCTTGCGTATGCTTTAAATTGGCACGTGTGTCGGTTTAAAGTGTGCGAGAAGGCGGGATGTTACAAAAATCCAATCAAAATCCAATCCAAAATCCAAATCCAAAAACAATCATCCAAATGAAAATCCAAATCAAAAACAAGTAAAACCAGGAGCTCAATCCGAACTCCAAAACCAAATCCAAAAATAAAAGCAGTGTCCAATCCAAAAGCAAAAGATAAATTTCACAAATCATAGCATTGCGGTTTATCATCATTCAGAGCATGCCTAGGGGCTATCTCCGTCCCCGTACATGTGTAAATGACTTGGTTGCTTGCCAATAGTTCGCTACTTATTTCATATTATCCTGATCAGTGGATGATCAATCGACCATCATTCCTGGGCCTCCCACAATCGTGGCTTGAGGTAGGCGACGGTTGCTCCTGCTCCGCTGTCGCATTCCGAGTTCCGACATATTGTGGCAACAGTCCCTTCCTGACATGCTCCTCGATTATATCCTTTTAATGCCTGCAACTGTTGGTGTCATGTCCATCCAAATCACGGAAGAGACAATGCCTTCCTGATGTCCTCTCCCGCTCTGATGGTTCCCTCCTAGCTGGCCTTCGGTAGGAAAGGCAATTTCGAGTATCCTGGTATATCCGCTCCAGCGTCTCGTTTAATCCTGTGTATGTGGAAAACTTCGGATCCTTCCATCGCTTCCTATCTTTTCCAGAATCATCGTCTAACTTCCTTTTTCCTCTGTCTTTATCCGAACCTTTGCTGGATGGTCCTCCAACCTCAGTTGCATTAACCTTTTTCAACTTTAAATCCGTACTCGCATCTTCTTGCCGAAGGAACTTTTCTGCCTCGTGAAAGAATTCGTCGAGATTCTGTGGGGGATCTCGTATCAGAGATACCTTGAAATCCGAGTCCTCCCTGACTCCTGATACTACTGCCATTAAAACCATCGATGGATCAGGCCGATCCACCGAAGCAACTGCGGCGCTGAATCGAGTTAGAAAAGCTCTAAGCGATTCATCAATCCTTTGCTTTACCGATGTCAACGTCATCACGTTCTTTGGTCTCTTGACATGAACCCGAAACTGTCCCAAAAACCTTTCCACTAATTCCCTCCAAGTCCTGATAGATCCTTCTCCCAGCTGCCTAAACCACATTGCAGCTAAGTCCGTCAAGTACAAAGGGAAGCATCGGGCCATCACTTCCTCCGATGCCCCCAGCACCTCCATGTGTCTGGTGTACCTCATCAAGTGATCCGTTAGGTCTACCTTGCCATCATATACCTCCACGCTAGGCAACTTAAACTTAGGTGGATTCTGGGCCATCCTTATTTCCCAAGCAAACGGACTCCTATTCACTCCTTCCAAGTCTCTGTTGGTCAAGCCACCTCGCACAATTTTTCTGATAATCTCCACTAATCCAGTATTGTCTGTTGGGGGTTGCCCCCCATGCCCGCGAGGGAACTCTGGCACATATTCCACATGTGGCTCAGCAACGTTGGTCCTAGCCGGTTGAACTCCTTCCAGAGGTCCTCCTGTGTCGGATCCCGTGGGCCTGCCCCCAAGCCCTTGTTGATTGCCTTCTGGCTCCGCATCCCGTCCTTCATTGGGTTCCACAACCCTAGTTCCTTGTCCTGCATCCACCGTGGTTGTAGCTGTTCCAAAATTCTGCATCCCTACAGCTCTCATTTTCTCAAAGAAAGTCTGCATCATTTCCTGTTGGCTCTTCAACAATCTCTCTTGCAAAGAATTTGCCATAGCTTCCATTTCATCCCGGGTTATGTAGATTGAAGCCTATCCTTCCCCAGCTCCGGAGGATGCTTGTCAACTTCCTTTCTGTTGGCTTCTCTCGGCCCTTTGCCTTCTACTATTTTGCCTAGTCATTATCTTCCAAACCCAAACTTCTATCCGATGCAGCGGGTGCTAGTCCTTCTCAGTGAAAGCACCAAAGTGTTTGCACCAAAATTGGTCACAAACCCCAAATACCGTGAAAGCGCCAATGTATGAATACAAATCAACAATATTCAAACACAAATAACAGATCTCAGCAAATAACAAGCAGCAAATCAGAAATAATGAACAGAGACACAAGTTTTATAGTGGTTCGGCTATGTCCGGCCTACGTCCACTCCAAAGTTTTATCCTTTTATTAATTATCCTTGCTGGTTACAAGTGATTACAGCAGTTACAAAGTCCAAATTCGAAATCAATGGCAGTAATGACGATATGGAGTGATTCTGGCAGCATCCGGGCGTGCTTGTTCTCTCCAAATTCTCCGACCCCTTTTCTGAATGACCAGGGGCCCTATTTATAGGCGTAGGAGGCTGATATTTCGCTGAAAATCCGATAGACCACTTCTGGCACGTGAGGGGGCCCACATGCTCGGCCTCAGAAGACTTGGGCCCACTTTGGGATCGATTCGAACTCCATTCGAATCGATCATAAAATCATCCAATCGATGTGAAACTTGGTGTGAACATTCTTCAACATGCATGTAAGCTCCTGTAAAAATTTCATTGCATTTGGATCAACGGTTTGGAAGATATGATCGATTCGAGATCAAAGCTCTGTATGTTCTGCCTGGTTCGAATCCATTACTTCGAATCCATATCCCTCGATTCCATCTGAAGCACGCTGTGCGCAATGATGTGGCGCTATCCTACCGGGTCGATTCGAATTATGCGGCGTGTTGACTCCATTTGATGCGCCAAGTTGAACGCTTTCCTCCTAGAGACGCGCACGTATCCACGCTTGCACGTGTCCATCACTCCTCAATGTAGTCAACCGTTTGCGGCATGTCCTTTCGTATCGATCGCAAGGGGGTATTTCGTATCGATCCGATCGATACGAAAATGTTGAAAGCTATCGATACGAATCGAAGGCAAATAGATGGGTACGAAACCATGCACGATGATGGATACGAACGAAGCCTTACCTGATGGATACGAGCGAGATTTTACCTTATGGATACGAGCCTGGACAACCTCTCATGGATACGAAAATGCCAAAATCCATCTTGCCATCGATACGAAGCACGTCGATTCGAAGAACCTCCACATGCTTGCTACCACTCTGGGTTTGTTGCCATCGAATCGAGATCCATCTACCCTTCCTATCTGATCGATACGAGCCTATCGAGTCGAACCAGTAACTCGACCGATTCGAACACCATCGAGTCGAACCAACACCTGATGCGAACTTTACTGAGCCGAACCCGCGCCAATCGATACGAACGGCATCGATTCGAAATGGTATCGATACGAACGGTATCGATATGAACGCAACCCCTGATCGATTCGAACCATCCTTGCGTGCTGATGGGTTCGAACAGTATGTTCTTCCCACCTTGCATTGATCATATCTCCTTCATACGAACTCCGATTAACCTGAAATTTGAAACATAGCCTCTCCTAATCCTTTTCATCATCTCCAACCAATTTCGTCCCGATCGGAGCTCGGCCAAATTTTGACGACATCGATCGCAGCCTTGTTTGCAATCGATCTCCAATCCCGATATCCATCATTCCTTGCCAATTTGTTGATATTCCAGTTTTGACCAAAAAATGGGATAATAGATAGTCGGTTATTTAACTATCAATTAACATTCACAAACAACCATCAAACATAAATAATTTCCTAAATTGTTTATTAACCTAAAATCTTCACAAGATATATTTTCACTTTTCAAACCTTTCGAAAATAGTTTTCAAACTATTTTCCTCTCACGGAATACATTCCCTAAATATTTTCTACTTCCACTGAAATCATCAAGTACAAATAATTTAAAACACTTATTATAAAATATACTTTAAAACATTTAAATTGAAAACTACTTCAATACTTTATTAAAAATATATGCTTTAAGAATATTTAAAATAAAGCTACTTTATAAAATATAAACCTAAATTTTCCTCTTTAGAAACATAGTGCCAAGCCACCTTTAAGTAATTACTACTAAGATAAATTTGAAAAATACTTACTTTAAAATTTAAACATTTAAAATAATAAATTTTCTAAAACATGCTTTCAAACAATTTTAAAACTTTTTAACTTATACTTAAAAATTTGCTTTGAAAACGTACTTGGCTATCCAGGGAAATGTGCTTTTCTTTCATAGCTTTTAAAAATAAACCACCGTTTATTTTTAAACAAATTTACCCATTCATTTAATAAATTCCCACCGTGAATTTATTCTTTCAAATATCCACTGATATATTACTTCACTTTTATAAACCCAGTTTATAAATTCCATAGTCACATTTCCCTTTTAAAATTCCAATTTTAAACACTTAAATCAACTTTCAAATTGATTTTCAAATTACTCCATTTTGATATAAATTCCTTTACTTACTCAATTTATTCAAAACCCATTAACTTCAGATTTTATTTCTTAATTATGTTTTAAAATCTTTTTAACTGAAAATACCAATTTCAGATTTTCCAAATTCCTTCTTTATTCTTTCAAATAAATTTAAACCTTTAAATTTAAAATAAATTCTTTATTCCTTTAAATAATATCACTTAAGCTTTTAAAATTCATTATTACTCTGTTTATTCAAAATCCCTTTTTTCATACTCAGAACTTATTTATTAGAATTTTAAAATCACTTTTATTCTTTTCTAATTTATTCAAATTCTCTATAATTATTTACTTAAAAATTCACTCTTTTATTTTCTTTTCAAAAATCTAATTCAATATATTTTGATAACTCAGTGTACCGAAATATATTCAAGCAAACCACGACATTCAATATTTCAATTATCAATAATATTCATCATAGAATATCAAATATTCATAACACAGAATATCAAACAATCTAAATAATTTTGAGGAATCCAGCTGGATCCCTCCAACCTTTTTCCCTGCATCCACAGATGTTAGCACAACATAAAATACCAATTCCACTTCGAGGTGGAATATCACGATATATGAGTTTATATAATATCATCTGCTATTATGCGGCGCATGGGGTCTCATCCGCTATACAATGCGAGAAATCAATCACTCCAATATATATTATATACTACTATATAGAATATAGCACATCAAATCAATTCAATCATCCAACCAATTGTTTAAATTTAACCATTTAAATTTAAATAACAATCCAAAAGAGTGAGATTGACTCACCTTTATTTCAAATTACAACCCAGCCCAATCCGGCTTGTCTTCTCTACGATTTAGACCTTGAATAAACATTAGATGATTTATTAATATTCGTACTAATCGAGCAATTAAATCTCTATTTGATAATTCAATTAACCAATGATTTTATTTTAAAATTAAAATTTGATTTTAAACTAATTTCCTTTTTAATTAAATATATATTATTTTGTTAGCAACTAAAATGCTTAAATAAGTTTATTAAATAAATTAAACACTTAAATAAAAAAAAATTAACATGGCCTAGTAAATTGAATATTACTTTTCATCATTTTTAATTATATATGAAAAATAATCCATAGGTTTTAAAAATCAAATTTTCGTATATGAACTTTCAACATCTTAAATTCCTATTTATATATTTTTTTATATTTTTTATTTTGAAACTCATATATATATTTATAAAAATAATCAATATAGAATTTAAAAATCCAATTTTATATAAACTTCCAATCATTACAAAATTCTTATATTTTTCTATTTACAGTTTATTTCCTAGCCCACGGATTTTAAACTGAAATCTTCTTTACTGTAAACACAAATATATAAAAATTAAAGAAAAACATCTTACCTTACAGAAAACATGCACACCCAGGATTCGACAACCCTTTAGTAACTTAAAATAATTAAATAGGTTAAAATTTAACCAATTAATAAATTTAAAATGTATATATGTACACTTAATATTTTTCTTTTGAAACTACATTTATATACTTATAAAAATAAATTTATATAGATTCAAAAATCTAATTTTCTTTTATTATATAAACTCCTCATACTTAAAGTTCCTGCTTTTTTCCCAAAACCTTATCTATAATAGATATTTCTATTTATATCATACCTTCATTTACTGTTAATTTTTTTTATTGAATTATACAAACGTACACAAATACTCATATTTTTAATTAAAATGAAAATATCGAATACCTCACTGTCGATATCTCGAGGCCGCCACACCCCTTCCCTATCGCGACCGGACCTGGCGAACTAATGCTCACCCCAGTTCCGCCTGAATCCCAGCCGCCTCAACCACGGCCATTGAAGACGCCGCCTACTCCACACGAGCTTCTTGGCATCGCATGTGCGTACTAGGATCGCGCCTCACCCCATCACCATGGAATTTTTTTCGAGCTCAGGCCACCGCCCACCTTCACGCGAGCCATCAAAGTCGTGATTCGAATTTCGTTTAGAAGGGAGAATAGGAGACTTGATTTTGAACGAACTGGGAAGAGAAGAGGGAATTTGGACTGAGGGGAAAAGGGGATTTTCGGTCGGCCATCAAATATTTTTTATTTCGACTTTTGTTCGATCCGTGATTTTAATTACTGAGGAAATGGGAGGAGAATAAATCAAACTATTTATTTGGGAAGAAGAACTGTTGTTCGGCCATTTTTTTCTCTTATCTGAATCTGATTCTGTTGAGAGGAGAGAAAAAGAAGAAAGCCATGATTCTTTAAATGAGAAGGAGCGACATAGTCAGGTATAGGTCGGCTTCTAACAGAGATAGTTTGGCTAAAGACAATACAGGGTGGCTGCTGATTTAACATTTATATTTTTATATTTAAAAATATCTCGTTTAGGTACCTCAAAATCTTGAATCCTTAACGAGGCGCGCCACCTGTTGTTTCTAATGTTATTCCCCTATTTCGAACGCAATGGAACAGATTACGAGTCCTAATTCAATCGTATGGAGAAGATAGCTTTTTTAACCCAGTTATTATATTAAATTTTCGATATAAATTTTAGTGTGTTTATATATCGTACGCTCACACAACAACTCCAAATACTACGAAAATTGAAATCCGATAATAATACAATATTATGGATCAAATGGAACTAGTTTCGTCGAAATCCAAGGCTATGCCTCGGAAGGCTATTTTTAAATATCAATTTAAATGATATATTCAAAACTGAACAAAACACTTCCAAATTCAAGTTTAACGCTTTTACTATCTTCAGTACTATCAACACAAATTTTACAAGCCCTTTAAAATATTTTTAACAAGCTTGAAACTCAAGATTAAATATTTTACTCAATCTTCCATTATTGAATTGAATAATTATATTATTCAACAAATTGTTGTATCTACATTCTGAATAGATAAATCCAAGTTTTCCATGTTCAAAACCAATTTATAATTCAATTTATATATTTAAAGCCATTTAAATATTCCGAATTAAATATTGAAAAATCTGGGTCATCATAACACTACTCCAGAGCCTAAGTATAATCTCAACATATGCTCTGATACCAACTGTGACGATCCGACTTTCATTCCACAGAAAGGCACATCATTAATAAGAAAGAAATAGGTAGAAAAAGAATAGATAGAAAGAAAGAACAACAATCATCAGAATCTCACGGCGGAAATGGAACAAAATATAATATTTCACATAGATGTTACATAGTCAATACATCAGAGTTACACAGTTACACAACATCATCACATTAAACAGTTATAAAGACCTATCTATCCATTACATTCCAAATACAATAGACAAAAAGGTTTCAACACAGCGGAAATAGATAGATATAGCTACGCCAAGATTCCTGCTCCATGCTTCCCAAAATTCGTCAAGCAAAACCCAGACACTTGGCTACTCATAAAAATTTGAGTACCCAAGAGTTTAAGAAAAATGGAATAAACTCTGGGTCAGACATGTGTCTGGTTTGAGTAAACGGTTAAGTTGTTTAACTTGAAAAACCTTTGAAAGAAAATGTATCTCGTAAGACACTCCGCCAATAAATATGGACAAGTTTTTCCCTTATGATAACCAAAACATTTGATAGGAAATCCTGTTATATTATAATAGTGTCTAGGGTTTCCAAATAGATATTCACATAGCCGAAATTGTTACATTCATTAAATTCCAGCATACATAGGTATACAATCAAGTCCGAGATCACTTACTGGAAATTGGATTTCCGTACAATGGTAGGGCTACTGGGGTACCGCCCGTCACAGTACGTGGCCTAGATCACCATATCGAGGATCCCTCCCGATCCCCTATAACACAAAGCCGGAGCTACCCTTACTAGATAGTCCAAATAACACAACCCCGCGGTTGTCTTCTACAATCACCCACACAGCCGAAATAAAAGGGACCTCTAGACAGGGGAAAATCTTATCCTACTTGGGTGCTACCTAATTAGCTTTGTGTGCACCTCCCCTATTTTAGCCATTCCCGGTTGACGAGGCTTGAGGCTACGATTACCTTTTTAAGAATACATCTTGGAATGCTAATCGTCCTCCATTGACGATGGTCCGATAGTATTCATCCATGCCAGTTCGTTCCGGGTTCGAACGAAACCGAAGGCATTATCTTGTTACACTCATTTTGGAATCACCCTCAGATTTAACGACAATAACCCATGCACTCTGAAACTCCAGATCAATCTTCACTTGAATTCCACGACCTATTGTTTAAATTAGATCGATGAGGCTTTTGGATAATCAAATTTGATATCCGATCCCGGTCTCATCGAAATCCAAACGTTTCTTAATGGCCAAGTTGTTTAAGGTTTAAACAATTTAGTTCAATTCAATACACTGGATTCACACAGCATTCATTACAGATAAATATCACACGTTTACCACAGATATATCCAATATCACATTACAGAATATCACATATTATCAAACTATAGATATCAATCAATCCAGACATTCCACACAATCAATCATCCATAAGCAAGAATGTATTTATCCATACTATAATTAATTTAATTAACTTCAAATTAAATTAATTACTTAAGAATTAATCACCTATCCCTGCTTAATCAATCATTAGTTAATTACAATCAATAATTAATTAATCACTCCTTAATTACCATATAAATTGATTAACCAATCTTTAATTACTCATTGATTATACTTAATTATTAATTAATAAACCTTAATTATTAATTAATAGCCCTTAATTACAATTTAATTAATCCTTAATTACCGGTTAATTAATATCTAATTACTTAATTAATTAGTGCTTAATTACAACTTAATTAATCCTTAATTACTTAATTAATTAATCTCTAATTATAAACTAATTAATCTTAATTAGTTAATTAGTTAATCTTAATTATCAATTAATTAATCTCTAATTAATTAATTATAACCCTTAATTAATAAATTAATTAATCCTTAATCATTAATTAATTATACTTAAATTACTTTATTAACTTAACTAATCTCAATTCATTAAAACCTTAATTAAATTTTAAGGTAAATCATTATCTTTATAATTACCCAATTATCATTAACATATAAATTTTAAACATTTACCTTTAATTAACATACTTAATTAAATCATTTAATGTAAGTTTTAAAATAAAATAAACATTTAACTTAACAAATTAAAGTTAACAAATTATATAACTCCCTAATTAAATGTTAAGAAAACATTTAATTTTATATGTAAAAGAAATTTATTAAAGAAAAGTTTTGAACTAAATTTATTTTAAATTTAAAAACCTTGGTTTTAAAAAAAATTAAAAACTTGTTTAGATCCCGCTTCGGGTTCAACCCAAAAATCACTCAAGTCCTGCCCCAAGTTTTCCTCTTTCTTCCTCTTTTTTTTTTGAAAAAACTTATATTTGGTTTAAGTTAAAATCTGAAAACATAATTTACACTCACGTTCCTACTCGAGTCCCTACTTTAGCTCCCTACCCAATCACCCGAGAATCCCTTCGAGACACATCCTCTACCCAAACTACTGACATCATCAGACACATGTGCACCTGCACAGTCGGTCGCGACGACATCGACCACCGCCGACACCTTCAGCTCATCGACGATCACCGTTACAAACAATTACGACCACCCAATCACTATCACAAGTCGAAGATCGAAATCGAGGTACTCAGTCAAACCTGGACCAAAACCCATCGCCAAAAACCCTCTCGAACCCACGTCTCCGACCACCAGCGATCGTACAACCTTGTCCTCAGCTTCGCCAGACATCCACGCAACCAATGCCCCAAGTCCGATGCAACTCGATTCACCAGAGACGCTGCAGCAAACCAAAACCTGACCTTGACCAAACTTAAGGTTAAAACCCTTCTTCGACCAATTGCCGATGCCACGGTGAACTATCTACCCTCCTGATATTTTTGCCGAGCTCGCCGAACTTCCCCTACCTCCAGTCGAAACCCCGACCACCCTTTGACCTCCGGCCACTAGAAAAACCCCAAATCCCATTTTCTGGTCAACTTTGATTTACACACTCGATTCAATACTAAAAATCGTGATTCGGCTCTTGAAAATCATGGATTAAGATGGTGATTCAGATTCTAAGTATATCAAAGGATTATGATACTTGAATTTAACATGGTTGAATTTTTTTACTGTAACTCTCGATTTCTAGATAATATATATACAAACATATTTAAAACTATTTTTAAATCCTAGTTTATGTTTAAACAAACTTAAATTGTTTGAAAACCAAAACCTAATAGAGAACAGAAGAAGAGATTTTGAATTTTTGGTTTATTTTTAAACTCTATATCTTGAAAACAGAGAAGAACAGACATATCCAGACCTGCACAATTCAAACACAAATATATATACAGAGATTTCACTAATATATACATGCAAGGCATAGTTCAACTCAACAAATCACATGTAACAGTTTTTCGTTTTTTAAAGCTTTTAAAAAGGGTGTTTACTCACTAGTAAGAAGATGAACAGAGAGTTTGAAGCAGTTTTGTATTTTGAAAATTGAAGCTTTTGATCCTTGAAAGATTGTTATTGGAAATTTGTTATTGGAAATCTTCTGTTGATGAGATGATTTAAGCTTTGAAACTGAGATGATCTTGCTTGCTTACTTGATTTGAGGTAATAGATTATTTCATATTTTTTTATGATTTGTAATTAATTACAGGCTTTGAGTTTTCTGGTTTGAGAAATGTTTTACAGTGTTTGTTCTTTCTTGCTTTATGAAATAAAGATAGGGAAAAAGGATGGAAAGAGCAAAGATAGATGTTTATATAGAGTTGATTAGGATTTATTTAAAATAAAAGAAAATAAAAATAAAAAGTGACACTTGTTAAAAATATAACGTTTGTCATTTGGCTTTTTAATCACCTTACACTTATTATTAATATGATTTAATCTACTAACACTTGTAATTATGCAATTTTTAATTATTTTTAAATGTTAATATAAAGCTTTTGTATTTATTTTACTATTTAATAAATACTTCCTTAATTTATATAAATAAGATTCTTTAGAGAAAATATTATCAAACAAATTATATACTAATAAAATCATATATAATATATTCTTAAATCCAAAATATTTTTAGATATTTACCTTTTAAATTTCAAATTTAAATCTAAATTCAAATTTAATTTAAAATAAACTCAAATGCATATATGTATATTTGAACAAACACAAATTCAATTTGTAAATAATAATCCTATTTTAAAATCTATTTATATCTATATATAAAAACAACACATTATCATTGTTTGAAAATAACAATTTTTCCAATTTTAAATAATTAATAAAGGAGATTATCACATTTTAATTGTTTGAAATTCCAGGATATCACATTAAACCAAACGGTTTAGTAAAAAAATAGTATGGAACTCTTGCATTTACTTCATCGGTTAATTCATGGTCTTGTTCAATTGAACATTTATTTATACACAAGTGGAATTTACTAACTTATAGTAAGTATTCCATTAAACCAATGTGGTATGGGACGCTTGGTCGCTACTCGATTGATTACTATTCGGCGGTATACAATTATCGAGCGGAGTTTACTAACATCTTTTAAATGTAACCCATGTGGTATGGGATGCACGGTCGTTACTTGAATGATTACTATTTAGAAGTATATAACACTTATTCAGGTGAGTTTTCAGGCTCATCCTTGGTTGATTCGTTTACAAGCGGATTAAATGGGTTTTCAAGCCCATCTTGTGATACTCGTTTATAGGTGAATTATGTGAAGTGCTCACCTTTTGTATTCACTTGCGAAGTGCTTGTCTCTTGTGTTGACTTACGAAGTGCCCGTTTCTTGTGTTAACTTACGAAGTGCTTATCTATTATGCTAGCTATTAGTTATGACTTTCGAAGTGCTCGTCTCTTGTGTTGATTTGCGAGTGCTTGTCTTATTTGTCAACTTGCAAAGTGCTTATTTATTGACTTGTGAAGTGCTCGTCTATGATCATTGACTTGCAAAGTGCTTGTCTGTCGCTTGCATATATGATTGTGAATTTAGATGCTCTGAATGTAATGGTCGCTATGAATTTGATGATTGCCATCGATGGGAATAATTTAACTTTGAGTTACGAAGCTTTATAAAGATGCCTTATTATGTTAAGTAAAGCATAATATATGGACATTTTATATCCTTAATGTTTATGCAAGCTTATTATTATGACTCACCTTTTATGATATTTAGAGATAGTCTAACCCGTTTATTATTTTTATAATACTCGGGGCGGGCTAAAACTTGTCAGGTGTAGGGACTCCATGACTTTGGATATGGGCAAGCTTGTGTAGAAGTGTATGCTAAGTTATCTATATGATATGGGTTCATTTTGGGATGTAATTTTATTATATAGATGTATCTATTTGAGATGCAGACTTGTTTTGTATTGTGGAGACCTATCTTAGTCTATGTGTATGTATTTATGTAGGTTTGGTATACTTTAGACAACGTGCCTATTACTTTGTGCCGAGATTATTCATGTTTATATATGGTGTTATGAGGTAAAGAATGGCATGATTGGGTTAGCCCAAGAGAATATGCATGGTTGGTCGCTCCTATCCAGCCTTGTTCTCCGTATTACTCAACAATATTACTTGTAATATTCTTGGGTAATATAGGCATAATGGTGGGGCGTTACACAACATAATCAACTAGGTAGATTATATATAAAACTATCCTAAAACCATGATGTCCTATCACAATCATAAATTAACTATATACAGTAGTTGTTACATACATACTAACATAGTTATATAGACTCGAGATGAGTCTCATTGTTATTCTCACTCCAGATCACTTAAATAATTCCTCTAATACCAGAAGATAGGACAAGCTGATGAAGCTCCAAATCCACAATAACTCTAACTTATAAACAATATTCCAATCTCCATCAATCTCAACGTTGTAAGAACTGACTTTGAAACGTTAGAATGAAATTATCCTAGAAATAAAACCTTAATCTAACTCAAGGAGAGGTCACAAAACAAAACCTCAAGTCAGGCTAGAATCAATTATGAGTATAATAGTGCTACAAAGATGTATAATCGTACGGTTTTGGGTTATATACGTGATATTTAAAGAAATAAACATGTCACACACTTCATAATCTAAACCTACATCCCATCAAGTCAAATCATATTAGTGATAATACACATGTCATGACACTATTTAAAGTAACTCACAACTGCAACACTAATCAACTGGAATATCACTGCTCAAGTTATTCATTTATGAGGCTTGTAATCACTTGTGAATCCTATTCATTATTTACTCTTACTAGACTCTGCCTCGAGCTAATATCATGTCTTTTTCCATTTTTATATTCCCTGACCTAACGTTGTAGGAGCCCTCACATAATCTATTAGTTGCACTATCCTCTCACATTCACCGTTGGCGTGCATCACCATTGTGTTGTAATCTTCATCTTTATTCCACTATGCATCCATCAATGATATTACTCTTAATTCTTTCCCATTTTCCATTTATATTGCACATGTGACCATGGTTGTGTCCATGTAACGAATCGTTTGGACAATAAGTGAAGAGAGAGCAGGTCGTCATGATTTAAGGTGCAATGCCAATAGTTTATGTTAGGATGGATTCTAGCATCCAGTAGTCTCACCTCATTTCTATGCTTCATAGGTTAAATTTATTTAAAACCGTTTATATTTAACATCCCAAGATACCATGTATTCTCAATTTAGCATTGTGCCATGGGCTATATCACATATAGATGACATAGTTGTGCAACATAGTAATAATTTGCAATTATACTATCATTTATGACATAAGCACCGATAAAATATTACATGATAAAGTTTATCAAATGTTGAAATTACGGACATTTTAAAGTTAATATCTTACAAATAAGTGATGGAATTCAAACCAAAATATAAATAAACAAGCATAGCATCATAACCATAAGCACACATCAACACAAAGTCAAATCATTCAATCCATGTGTTATTTGAGTTATTTTAAATGAAATTTAACTCTTTATTTCAATTTAAATTTGAATATTTATTTAAATAATTCAAATTTAACTTAAAAATATGCTATCTCATCTAAAAACAATTTCAATGTATTTTGAGAAATTTCAAATAAATAAACACACCTTTCATCAATATTTTTCTTAATTCAATATTGTTTGAATTTAAAATTTCCCTATTTGAATTTGAGTCTAAATTATTTAAATTTTCAAATTCTTATAATTTAAAATTTTAAAAATATTATATATATATATATATAATTTAATTTCAAAAATTTCAAAAATATTAAATCTAAAATTTAAGATGCAAATAAAATAAAACAAAACACGGTGTATTCCCTGGAGCGTTATTACTCTAGGTTAACGCTGAACGGTCGATCGGCCATTAGCATGGCGATCGGCCGGTGGTTACGGTACTAGATCAGTAATGCTCTAAGAAATTATGGTCGAGTGCCACCAATTTCCCTTGGTTTTAACTAACATTGACTCGACGCTACTAGGCATCGATTCTCGAACTTTATATACTTAGTTTGAGGTTAAATCGTCTACTATTGAAGTCTATATTCAAGCAATACATGCACTGCTATTTTCAAACAATCAAACATCACTAAACTAGAACTAATAATTGAATTCCAACATTTAGTGATATTAGTCAAAGCAACCAAGCCATTAACAATTAATATAGACTAATTTTTTATGCAATCTAGAATAAAGAAGTTCTGTACATAAAAGTAATTCTCTGTAATACACACACACACACACACAAATGTTATCTAGCTTTTGACCAAGCTGCTTACAATTGAATCTGGATAAAGAAAAAATGGTTCAAGGACATAAAGGCATATTTGAAAGGGTAATTGAAGAAACATGAAGGAATTGGAGCAAAAGTGAGGCAAGGAAAAGAGGTCGATACCGACCACTTTCTAGTCGGTACCAAGCACTTTTGTGCCCCATAGTTAGCTTTAGTGCTAAGACTTCTGGATTATTGGCTTAAGTGATTGTCTTGGGGTGCATTTCTTAAGAAGTAGGTGAACAACTCCAACGAAGTCCTAAAGGAAAGAAGACAAGTACTAAAGATATCAGAACCTCTTGCAAACAACATGATTTCTAAGGAAAATTGCTCGAAGCTTGATGGATCGAAGATAAAAGACCAAGGGAAGGAAGATGGAACAATTCCCATCATAATATCAGATCCGTACTGATCACTTTTGCTTAGTGCTGATATGAATTTCTTGCTTTGGGGACTTCTTCTCCTTCTCCTACATTCTCCGATTTGAAATTACACTTGGTATGTCAAGATTTCGAGATTCCTTCGGATAATTTTCTAATAAATACAAGACTTGGATCATTAGGAAAAGGAACTTTGGCACTTCAACTTCTTCACTCTCTTTCTCAACATGACCCTAGTCACAAAGGGAGTTATCATTATTGTCCCAGGCTACTAGAACTCGAAATCCTTTGTACTTACAACTAAAATCTATAAGCAATAATATTACAGTGGGCGTAGGCCATATATTTGTCAAACCACTAGAAAAAATATGTCTTTCTTACTTATTTTCCTAGATCACATAGTTTTAGTTCTTTTTAGGGGTGTTGTGACATTTTTTGATTCAATGTCTTTAGTGCTTCCACTAAGAATGTCATTTCTTAGGAATAGATATAGCTATCTATTGTGGATTGGAATGTCCATAAGTTAAGAAGGTTTTCTATCAAAAGTTTAAAGGAATTTCAGGTCGGGATCAGTGGCATCATCAAGAAAGTCTGATAGATCTGGAGCAGTAACTGGTGCAGATATAGAAGCTTCTCATTATACGGAAGTTAGTAACCAGTCGGCAGCAGCGCTGGTAGGACCATCTACCCCTCTGACGATGGTCAAAAGAGTGGAGTTTGAAAAGATGATGACGGAGCTAAATTAAGGGAAGGAAGGCTGTCAGAAGGTTCTTCTGGACAAAAGCGAAGCTAGCATAATCTTGTTGACCCAGTAGTCGTAGAGTATCAAGAGAGCAGGAGAGGGACATTACCTGCTGGATCCAAAGAAGAGAACTATCTGCTTTAAGCCAGAGTAGAAGGGATGGAAGGCAAAAATGAATAACTGGAGAAGTAGGGAGAAGAGCTACAAGAAGTAGAAGAGCCCTTACTAAGGGAATTCAGATCAGTACCGACCAAAATTTAAGGCCCTCGAAGGAGAAGGAAGCTGAGCCCGTCAACTTATCTAACTTTGAGGATGATTTTAGCATGTTGGTGATAAGGATGGATTGTATATTGAAATTTGGGACGCTGGTGTACAGATAATTGCTATGGAGCCTACAAGCATCAAAGAAGTACTGAGGAGTGCTCTCCCAAAGACTGGAGAACCTAGATGTCAATGAGAAAACTGATACCATTTGCAGAGTCAAACACTCGATGCATTTTTTGATGGTCATCCTTCAAAGTACCAAGCAAGTGGGAAGCATATAGCAAACATGATCAAACAATTGATCGAGGAGAATAGATGGAGAAATAATGAGGATTAGGGACTGGCGCCCAGTAGAACTCCATTCACGTATAATATTTTAATGAAGAAATATCCTAGGAAGTTTACGATACCAAAAATGCCATTGTATAATGGGACTACCCATCCTAGGTAGCATTTATTTAAGTACGGATGGCACACGAATGGTGCACAGGCAATAGATGTAGTTTGATACAGATGTTTCCTATTTTTTTAGATGGAGTTGCATCAATGTGATTTCTATGCTTCTGCCGAAATCCATATCGACCTTTGAGGAATTAGCGAAGAAGTTTCTGAAGTTGTTAAGGCTCCATACCACTTGGCCTAAGGACATGATGTTCTTATTGAGTATTTCCCAAGGATCTTAGGGGTCATTGAAAGGGTTCTTGAATAGGTTCAATATTGTAATGATTGAAGTCAATAACTAGAATGAAAGTATGGTGTTGATGGCATTTGTCCGGGGAGTACATCCAAATATGGATTTGGAAAATGGCCGTGGATGAAGCAGCCAATAACTATGGATGAATTCAACTAGAAAACTAATTAATTCATGCGTTTAGCGGAAGAAAGTCCAGTTGCCGGAAAGACTAGTAGTGGACAGTCAAAGGAACTGATTTAGAGTAATGTATCTATTAAAAAGAACCAAGGAGAGCTCCGGTAACGTGGTTCTGAATGTAGTAAATTCTAGTAGCCAAAGGAAGAGAGATCAAGGCAAGTGGAATAAAGCCAAAAGGATCCTAATGAATATGAGGCCGGATGAATGCACACCTAGACGGTACACCTAAAAACATATACCTGGCCATGAAAGGCACGAAAAGGTATAAAAAGCCACCTAAGATGGTTCTATTGGTTCCATGAAACTCATGGGCATAATGCGAACGAGTGCTAGCATCTCAGATTTTATTGAGGAATTGATAAGAAAAACAAAGTTGCATGAATATGTATGAGAGTCATAGGATGGCCAAAAAAATGTTAGACCTGAAGTGCCAAATGCCCAAGGGGATCAACCTGGACCTAATAAAGGACCTCATCTAGACGAGAAAAGCAGAATGAAATGGAATGGTTTGCTAGTTCACTAATTCACGTACCACAGGAGTGCTACTTCGCCATAGAGGATGGAGCTCTCAGTAAGTAGTAAAAGATGATACAGATGATATTATGTTTCGAATTATGGGTCATGATGGGGTAGAATAACAAACCTTTGATCCCACGGTGATTAAGGTTGTTGTTGGCCGGACTATGGTGCACCGGATCTTACTGGATAATGGAAGTTTAGCGAATATTTATCCAAAAGAACATTTGATCAAATGAGGATAAGCATGAAGGATTTCATGCCTTGTAAATGTAGGATACAAGGATTTACCAACGAGGCAAAGCAATCGATTGGGATAATCGACTTGTCCATGGAATTGAAAGATGGAGACCACAAGATAGTGTGAATTCAAAAGTTTATGATAGTGGATGAGTTTCTAACGTACAACGCCTTTTTGGGTCGACCAGCCTTGCTAATTTTCGAATAGCACTAGCTCCTTGGTGCTTGGTGATGAAGTTCACCATGGAAAATGAGGTTGGATCGATACAAGGAGACCGGAGCATTAATCGTGAATGTTATGTCTCTGGACTGAGAGAATGAAAGCGATGGGAGAAAGGAAAGAACATAGAGAAAGCTCTCTACATTAAAAACTTGGAAGAATAGCAACTAAAATTCAATCTCTGGCTCGGGAAAAGTAGCAGGTTTGATAAGTCCATTGATCCCAGGAAGAAATCAAAGGAAGTGCGGGCAGCATTAGCTGAGCTGACGCTAACATTCCGATCAATATGGATGATCCTACTCGGGCTCTTAAGATTGGATCTTAAATCAGCACAGGATTGAGAAAGGATTGGTAAGTTTTCTACGAGAAAATTAGGAGTATTTTCTTAGATACATTCGGATATGTGCAGGATACTGTTGGAGATAGCTTGGCACACACTGAATGTTAATCCAAAAGACCCCGGATAAGTAGAAGAGATGTAGTCTGGCTCCAGAGCGATCCCCTGCATTGAAGAAGGAAGTAGCTAAGATGAAAACCAATGGCTTTATTTATGATGCCTTGTACCCTAAATGGATTCGAACCCCATGTTGGTCAAGAAAGCAAACGGAAAGTGATAAACGTGTGGTATTTATTCAAACTTGAATAAAGCATGCCCAAAAGATAGCTTCCCTTTTTCCAAGATTGACTAGTTGGTAGATGGGACAGCAAGACATGAGTTACTCTCATTTATTGATTCATATTCTGGTTATAACCAAATATCAATGCATGTTCTGGATCAAGAGCACACAAGCTTTATAACGGATTGGGATTATACTATTATAGAGTAATGCCATTTGGACTAAAGTCCGTAAGATCTACTTACTAGACAAATTGTGAATTCAATGTTCAGGAATTAGATCAGACGAACAATGGACGTATGAGTGGATGATATGTTTGTGAAGTCACGGTTTATCGAGGAATCACATGGATGACCTGTCGAAGATGTTTGAAGTATTGTGGAAGTATGGAATGAAGTTGAATCCATTGAAATGCTCTTTTAGAGTTTCATCAGGGAAATTTATGGGATTTATCATGAATTAAAGAGGGATTAAGGTTAATCTAAAGCAGATTATTGCCTTAAGGAACGTAACTGCTCCAACCACGAATAAGGAGTTGCAAAGCTTGAACGAAAAAGTTACCAAGTTGAGTCAGTTTATCTTAAAGGCAACGGATAAGTGCATACCATTCTTCAGTGCCCTCAAAAAGGGAAAGAAGAATTTCGAATGGACGAAGGAATATTAAGATGCCTTCCAGGAATTGCTAATGCACATGGAAACACCATCAATTCTATCCAAACCATTAGATGGAGATGATTTGTTCATCTATTTAGCAATGTCTGCTCATGTCAAAGCATGCATTAGTGTGTGAGAAGGAAAGGATTAAAAAGCCAATTTACTATACCAGAAAGCAGTTAACCAAAGCTGAAAAAGAACTATCCGAAATTGGAGAAACTTGCTTGTTGCATTCTGATTACATCGAGAAGTTCAGATTGTATTTTCAAGCAAATCCGATTAAGGTACTAACGAACCAACCTTTGAAGTAGGCACTTCATCAACCTAAGACTTCAAGAAAGTTATTGAAATGGAATATTGAAATGAGCCAGTATGATATCACTTACCATCGATGGAGGGCAATAAACGAACATGCGTTGGTGGATTTCACTATCGAGTTTACCATATAGGATGGTGAAGTGGAAGGAGATATGGTCACATTTTCTCAGTGGAAACTGTTTGTAGATGGAGCTTCTAGTGAGCCTAGTTCGAAAGCAGGAGTAGTACTCGTGACTCCAAAAGGGCGATCAATTTGTTATGCATTGAAGTTGGAGTTCCCCACGACGAACAACGAGACTGAATATGATGCATTGATATCGGGACTTAAGATAGCAAAGGAACTAGGGGCAAGGTCGTTGCATATATTCGGTGACTTCTGGTTGTGGTTTACCAGGTGAAGAAGGAATTCCAGGCTAAGGGTGCGAGACTTGCTCCTTACTTAACAAAAGCACTAGAACTGTTGGATAATATAGAACGTTACATGATTACGCATATCCCTAGAGAGGAAAATACAAATACTAATTCACTGGCTAACTTAGATAGTTCTGGAGTTGCGTAATTGTTGGGATTAGTTCCGATGAAGGTTTTATTAGCTCTAAGTATCGACCTTATGGATGTTGACTGGATTCTGGAGATTAAAGTGGAAAAGGAGTCACGAATGACTCTAATCAGGGACTATTTGCTTAAGGGAACTCTCCCGAGAGGAAACAAAAAATGATGGAAACTCCTTAGTAAATTACTACAGTTTATGATGGAAGGAGGAGTGCTTTAACGGAGAGGATTCTCGACCCCTTTTCTTCGGTGCATAACCATTAATGAAGTTGGAAAATCCTCATGGATGTCCCTGAGGGTAGCTGTAGTGATCACACCGGGGGAAGACATTAGTGAAGAAGATACTTTGCTACATATACTTCTGACAATGATAAACCACGATGCTGCTGAGTACACCAATCGATACGACCGATGCCAAAGGTTTGTAAATATTCTAAGAGCCCTATCTATGGAGCTTAGGCAAATGGAAAGCCAATGGGTATTTGTGATTCGATGAAAATGATATAAACAGTGCGCTACTGATGTCAAAAGGAGGAGCTAAATACGTAATTGTTACGGTAGATTACTTCATAAAGTGGGCAGAAGTAGAACTACTCGCCACGGTCATAATGAAAAAGGCGGCAAACTTTGTGACAAGGAATATTATCTTTAGATTTGGAATACCTTGGAAAATTATAATGTATAACAGAACTCGGTTTGAAAGAATCAAGTTTAATGATTTCTGCAAATGGTACAAGATCGAGAAAAGCTTTTCGATGGTAGCACATCCATAAGTGAATGGACAGGTAGAAGTGATGAATAAAATCATCTAGTCCATCTCAAAGAGATGATTGACCAAAGCCAAGAGCAACTGGGTTGATGAGCTTCCAATGGCATTGTTGGCTTATAGGATGACTCATAAATCTGTAACTAGACATACACCATTTGCTTTAGTCTACAGATCAGAGGCCATGATCCCAATGAACTGGAAATTCCTTCTTATCAGAAAAAGCATTACGTACCTAAGGTTAATGAGGAACTCTTGCTTGAGTCCCTTAGTTTGATTGATGAAAAATGAGAAGAGGCTAAATTAAGAGTAGCTGCTTGCCAAAAAAAGGTAGCATGACATTTACATACCAAGGTCCAGAACCATACCTTTGAGGTGGGGAATCTCGTTTTGAAACGAGTTCTTCCAGGTATGAAGGCACTTGGTCCAAATGGGAGGGTCCTTATGCAATTAAATAAAAGCTTGAAGATGGAACTTTCAAGTTGGCTACTATTAATGGAATCTCGATTCTATGGGCTTTGAATAGAAACTTGTTACGATGCTATTTTACTTAGTTTCGTTTAATTTATTTTCTGTAAATAAGCTACCCAAGGATTCTTAAGGCAATGTAATAAGGCAAGACTTGTCATGTTTTTCGTTTATCAATAAAAGTTAGCTTCTTGAACCAATGAAACTGTGTTCATGTAAGCAAAACCTTATGTTGCGTGATTATTACTGCAATTAGGTAGTTGGAGACATGTATTGACTCCTTCAGTCCAAAGTTCTAGATGAAGGAGTATAATCATAAGGGTCGATCAGATAATTCGGCCATATTCCTCCGGTATTGACTATTGCCCAATTACAGGCAGGGTTAAAAAGGAATACCTAGAATCTGATAGCAAAAGATCTAGTTTCCAGAGATAAAAACTAATATGCAGATGGAAATTTGATGACCACGCTTGCGGCTAGGCAGGATATGCTAGGCTGAGGATAAGTGTAACGACCCGCAAATCCGTACCCCTTGAGTTATCACTATTCTACCTAAAACAACTCAAGTTGTACAGAAATACGAACCATTTGGGTTAAAGAAGAAGAGGTAGAAGAAGAGAATAGAAATCAACACCAGAATCTAACCAACGCAACGGAATAAAGTATAATAGATAATAATGATCTTTACTCAAAATCAAATATATCTGTTTATATATTACATCATCAGAGTACATCAATCACAGCTCAACAATATCATACACTGGATACACAACTACTCAACACAGCGGAATATATACGTAAACAAATACGGGAGTACGTATCGTCATCCTACTCGTCTCCTGAGCTCCACAGTAATCCTGTATTCTATAATACTCGGTCTGACCCGAGCATTACAGTTAAATAACACCCGAGTCAGCCTGGAATACCAGCGTGAGAAAATCACACTCAATTGATTATTAAAGTTTCAAAAATCATTTCAAAAACAAAAGCATCTCGTAAGACCACGCCACAAATAAACATGTCGGGTTTTTACCTTACGATAGCTAAAGCAATTTTTATAGAAATCCTCTAATATTATAATAGGGTCTATATACAAATACTTATAAAATAGCCGAAATTGTTACATGATTAAATTCCAGCTACTAGCCACAGAGTGGGTAATACAAACAAAACTCGTACAAGGTTCGTAGGGAGAATGGATTTCCAACTAATGACTAGGCACTGGCGTACCACCTGTCACAGTACGGGGCCTAGATCACCATACCGAGGAGTACGCCCGCTCCCCTGCAACACAAGACCGGGACTACCCCTTACTGGATAATCCCGAGTGAGAGCACCCCGCGGTTGGGATCAACAACCGCCCACTAAGCCGAAATAAAAAGGGACATCTAGACTGGAATGACCTCACCCTCCTTGGGTGCTGCCCACCTAGCCTTGCTGCATAACCCCTGATTTTCAGTCATTCCCATTTGATGAGGCTTGAGGCTAAGCGTTACCTTTTAGAACATATTCCTTGGAATGCCCATCGTCCACCTGACGATGTTTCGCAAGCATTCATCCATACAAGTCCGTCCCGGGTTCGAACGGAACCGAAGGCACTATTCCTACTACATCCATTTTGGAAATATCCTCAGGATTAGTAGCGATTAGCCCTTGCACTTCACTGCTCCATCTTCGAATCCGAACTCGCTTTCCACGAAAACGTACAAATCGGATCGAAGTGGTTTTTGAGAAATTAATCTCGATCCCGGTCTCTTCGAAACGATCAACGCATTTGTCCAATATTGATAGTCGGTGATTTAACTATCAATTAATATTCACAACATCCATCACATAATAAATAATTTTCCAAATTATTTATTTATCTCAAAAATATCTTCACAAGATATATTTTCACTTTTCAAACTCCTTTGAAAACAGTTTTCAAAACTATCTGCCTTTCTCAGAATAAATTTCAAGTATTTCTATTTCTACTGGAATCACCAAGCACAAACTTTAGATTTTTAAATAATTTAAAAACACTTTATTGTAAAATATATTTAACATTTAATATAGAAAAATTACTTTAGTACTTAATTTAAAATAATACTCTAGAAATAACTAAAATAAGGTTACTTTATAACTAGGCATTAGAGCTTCTTCTTTAAACAAAATACCAAATCATTCTTTAAATAATTATTACGATAATAGATTAACAAATTACTTACTTTAGAATTTACATTAAAATATTTAAATTAAAACTACTTCAATAATTGATTAAAAATATATACTATATGAATATTTGAAAATAAGGTTACTCTATAAATATAAACTAGGTTTTCACCTTTAAAACAGAATTACTAAGTCACTCTTTATAAATTATTACTACGGTAATAGATTTTAAATAAATATTTACTTTAGAATTTAAACGTTTGAAATAATAAATTTCTAAGAACACACTTTGTAAAACAACATTAAAACCTTTATTTTCTTTTAAAAAAACTTACTTTGAAAACGTACTTGGCTATCCAGAGAAATATACTTCTCTTTACAACCTTTAAAAATAAATCACCATTTATTTTTAAACAATTTTTCTCATTCCTTTAATAAATTCCCACCTTGAATTTATTCTTCCAAACATACAATTTCAAACACTTAAATCAATTTCAAATTGATTTCTAATTTACTTCATTTATTCAAAAATCCTTTAATTTCAGATTTTATTCCTTATTTACGATTTAAAATACCTTTAATTGAAATACCAATTTAGATTTCCCAATTCACTTCTTTATTCCTTTAAATAGATTTAAACTTTAAATTTAAGATAATTCTTAATTCCTTTAATTGATATCATTTGAGTTTACAATTCATTTATTTCAATTTTATTCAAAATTCTTTTTTTCCATACTCAGAATTATTTATTAGTATTTTAATATCACTTCCGTTCCTTTTTAATTCATTTATAATTTATTTGCTATAATTATTTTACTTCAAACACCATTCTTTATTTGTCTTTCCAAACTCCAAATTTATATATTTTTGGTAACTCGTTATACCCAAATAAACTCAATCAATCCATAACATGCAATATTCCAAATATCGATAATATTCATCACAGAATACCAAATATTCATAACAGCGAATATTAAACAATAAATGTTGAGGGGTCCAGTTGGATCCCTCCAACCTGTTTTCCCTGCATTCACAGACGTTAGCATAATAATATGCCAATTCCAGAATATACCATACTATAGCACATCAATCAATTTCAACCATTCAAACAATTATTTAAATTTATCAATTTAAATTTAAATTGAAATTAACTGAGTGAGATTAACTCACCTTTGCTCCCTTAAGTTTGCAAATCCACTTTATTCTTGATTTTGATTCCACGATTATTGACCTTGTATAGATATTATATGGATTTGTTAATATTTGAAATAATCAGTCAATTCATTACCATTTAATAAATTAACAATTTATTTTTAAAAAATACTCCTTTAATAAATTAGTCTTGGCAAATGAAAAATTAATTAAGTTTTATTAGATGAGTTAACCACCCAAATACAAACAGTGAATTAGAATGGCAAATGAATATATTATTTTCGAATCTCAGCTTAATTGCATATGTTTATAAAAGAAGAAATTGAATTGGAATAAAATAAAATTCAGGGACGGATAGAAGTAGCAGAGATTGATTTTTTTGAAATCAATTAAATCGAAAATGAGTTGTTTAGACATAAATATGAATTGAAGATAAGTAAATGAGTTGTAACTCACTTGTGATGAATGAAAATGGTATATGAATTGGTTGAAAGCAAATTGAACTAGTTTGGAAACTATACAAATTGCTTATGGAAGTAATTATAATGCATTACTTATGTTGTTGATATGTTGTAGCAGTTTAAATGAATGAAATGTTATAAATTTCATAGATATGTTACTTATGTGTTTAAATTGAGTAAGTACAGGTACCAGGAAGCCTTTGGCTGGATTTTGGTCACGCTTGATGCTAAGAATATAAGTTGTTTGCTTAAAAATGCTAAATAAGGTACGCCTACGCAATAAAAATAGGAAATATGAACTGTTTTTGGTTTTCCGACCGGGTGGGTCGATGTATACATATTTATCTCTTTTGTCAAATTGCAAAAGCTACTCCGTGCAAAGGAGACTCTGCCAAAAAAATTCAGAAATTTTAGGAGTTAGAAATTTTTTGAAAATTTTTGTTAACGACTAAACGATTTCAAACTGAAAATTGAAATAAATTAGTGAATGAAACTATTATAAAATTACAATATGAATCGGTTATAAATGGAAAATAAAACTTAATATACAGAGTTGAAGATAAATTTAAATGTTCAAAGTTGAAAATAAATAAAATTCATATGGAATATGAAAACCAATTTGAATAGGAATGGATATAAACTAAAGTAGTAAGATGAAAATAAATATAAGAAACACATAAATGCTTATACTAACTTAAGAAAGAAATGGTGAGTTCTTAATTGGAAATTGATTTTCAAATATATTCTAAGTTGATATTTGGGGATGGATAAATATTGACATTTCGGAAGGAAGTCGATAAAATGTTTTTGGAATATTTTGATTGGTTATTATTGTCAAGCAAGATATGCAGGTAATATAAAGAGAAAAGAGAATTGGTTTTGATTTCAGAAGATAAGTTTGAATTGCCCGACCAAAGAGGTATGTGTTTAAATTGTGGTATGAAATTTGATTGGGTTTTTGGATATGGCCACTTGGCTTTTTGTTTTCTTTTTGGATTTGGGAGGCCGTAGAGCCATTTTGTAGTTGTACCGAGCTAGCCGCGCAAAGGAGACGCTGGCGAAATTTTTCGAAAATTTAGAGAGTTAGAAAATTTTTCGAGAAATTTTGAAAATTTTAAACTTGGTTTTGAATTGTAATTTGAATAGTGAATAAGTATAGTTATTTAGGAACTATGGAAAACTTGGAAAGTTAATAAGAATAATAATGGGTCTTTTATAAAAAGATTGTTGGTAAGATGTTGAATTGTTAGAAAGTGTTTGGTTTTAGGAAAAGTAAACGGGTTTTGGACCATTCTTCCGAACTAGTAATTTCGGAGACGAAATTCTTTTAAGGGGGAGGAATGTGACGACCCAGAATTTTCGAGCATTTAAAATTGGAATATTTAATTGATTTTAAATATTCAATAGAGTAATTTTAACTTGAATTACGAATATCACTATTTATTTGATAATTAAATTTATTGAATTAAATAAGTGAAGTTGGGTAAAATGTTGAATCTGAAATTTTGAAGCCTGTTTAAATGATTTGAAGGCTTATAAAATTTATGTTGATAACACTAAGGATAATAGAAGTTTTAAAATTTAAATTTAATAGTGAATGGTTCAGTTTTGAAAAAAAAATTATCGTTTTAAATTGAATTTAAAAAAAATAGCCTTCTGAGGCACAGTCTTGGAATTCGACGAAACCAGTTCCATTGGATCCGTAATATTAAATTAGTATTGGATTTCAAATTTCGTATTTATCGAAGTTATTGTGTGAGCGCACGATATATAAACGCATTGAAGTTTACATCGAAAATTTAATTTAAATTTTATATGTATATTCTCGTATAATCAACCTTCACCAGCCGACACTCCTTCACGTCTGTGTTTTTTTCTTCATCTCCATTCACATCACAGCCGACCTCCTCTGAAGCAAGCCGACCTAACAACCTAATCCTATTCTTTTTCCTTGTACAAACACGCAACCCTTTTCTTTAGTGAGAGAACCGAACCTCTTCGTTAATAAAAAATGGCAACAGAACTATGCGAATCAAAACGAGATTTACTAAAAAAAATGGCGAAATGAAATTAAGCTCGCAAGGGGGGATGTCGAAATCTAAGTCGTGATGCTTGGGGCCGAATCAAGCACGGCCTGGAATCGATTTCGTTGGGTTCAAGTTTCGTCCTAGATGGGCGCGTGTCAAGGGAAATCGATCGGGGCGATCGAGGGGGGATCGGCGGCGCCGTTGAGTGTCGGAGCACGAAGGGGGTTTGTGAGTCGAGGTGCGGCTACGCGCGCGCAACCTAAGGTGGGTGGCACTGCATCGGTGAAGTCGTGGGTTTTTGATCGATTTTTGGGTTTCATCGTGGCTCGAGCTCGCGTGCGACAGTAGGGGCAAGGGCAAAGTGCGGCAGGCAGTGTGGTGGCGCTCGCGTCGTTATCGAAGCAAGGGGACTGTTCTAGGGCTTAGAACTCCAGTAAGGTATAATTTAAAAGTTTTTTTTAATTTAAATTAATTTTTACATATGTATTCAACTCAGTAATCGATGAATCTAACAGAAAAAAAAAGACATTGTAGGTAAGGTTTAAGTAGTAGAAAACTTTTTAAATGGCAATGCACATTCTTGATCAACACCCAAAGATAGGTGAGGCAGAGGACTGTTACCCAGAGATAGGCATCTGGAACATCAGTTCTTGGAGATAGGAACTGGTGCATGATCAGAATTTTCACGACCGTGGTTTTAGCCCAATAAGGGATGCTTGGCTGTTTAAACCAAAAATGGTACAAACGCCCAAATGATTATAGTAGAGAAATGAGTGAAGAAACTAAATAAAAACACATAAAAACAAGACACTGGGGTTTTATAGTGGTTTGGCTAATTGTTTCCTACATCTACTTAACTTTGTTGATGTTTTATAGTGATGTTTGCACTTCTGCTCTTACGGATCAGTATGGATACATAAGAGCACAAGAGAATTATAGAAAAGAGTTATAGAAGTGAAAAAGATCCTCAAAAATGATCCCTGCCCTCCTATTTATAGCTGTAGGTTGGCTGAAAACTCACCCACATGACCTCCATGTCGTTTTCCACGCCTAGACTAACTCTCCAAAGAAAAACAATGGACACCTCATCAATATCCATGGATTGGTGTTGATCCATAAGATTTCCAAATGGACCACTCTAAACTCTTTGTCTAGGCTTGATTCGTGATTACAAACTTGTTTGCATCAATATTAGCTTATTTCATGATCAAAGTGATGGATCGGTGATGAAATGAATTGTAGTTTTATGGAGTTCGAGGTGATCAATCATTAGTGCATGTTAATGATCATAAGAGGCTAGAAATGGGTTGTAGTTTTATGGAGTTCGAGGTGACTTACTTCTTGCACTTCGGTCCGTGCTCTCTGGCCGGGACTAAAAGAAATCAATATCGTATAAGTCTATCCACTCGCTCTCCGGTGAGGGGACTTGCACCTTGCAATCTGATCTAATCTCTTCATATGAGACAAAAAGCAATCGGTATCAGTCGTCTTATTCAATGTGGTTTTTCCAAAATTCAAATCAAATCAAAGCGAACAAGCAGAAATCCTACATCGGACTTAGAGCGTGCCTAGAGACAAATCTAGGTCCTGTATACGTGTAAGTAACCTGAAGTTATGTTGCATAATTTATTTAAAGTCGGGGTGAAGGAATAAAAACTGACTCCAATCCATCCTGATCATGGCTTTGCCTAATGGAACTCTCTGATCCATAACTTTATTCCGCCCTCTGTTCCAATGGCGAGCTTCTAGTTCCAACTTTTGCTGTCATGCATTAACATTACAATTTATCCCTCTGGCTCCAGCATTGCCCATTCCAGGCATTAGTGCTCATCCTAGAACCAAATCGATCGTGCCTTGAGTCATAGGGGCATTGTTTTAGTTTGCTTTGCTCTGCCTCTAAATGCTCCTACATTTGTTTCATGTCTTTAGTTCTGAATTCCAGCTACCTGGATGTTCATTATTAGTCCATCCTTCTAAAGAATCCTTCCAACATCCCTTACAGGCCATCATCTTTTATTGCAATGTATTCATCATGTTTCCATCTCATTCCTGTTTATGTAGATGGATGCGGGGTTGGCTCTTGAGGATACCACTTGGCTGCCCCTTTGTTGATTTCCTCCAAAAAAAATCTTCCTATCCGACTGACTCATCATTCTGAATTTTTTCAAATCTTAAATCAGCGAATTCAAGTGTTCACAATAAAGGCATAAAAATGTTTGGAACAAAAATGACACAAACACCCAAATGGATATAGTAGAGAAAAGAGTGAAGAAACTAAATAAAACACACAAAAACAAGACAACAGAGTTTTATAGTGGTTCGACTAATCGTTGCCTACATCCACTTGACTTTGTTGATGGTTATAGTGTTGTTTACACTTCTATTCTTATAGATCGATATGGATCAGTGGGAGTACAAGAGAATTGTAGAAAAATGGTAGAAGTGAAAATGTCCTCAAAAATGAGCTCCTTCGCTCCTATTTATAGTTGTAGGTTTCCTGAAAACTTGTCCCCAAGTTCTCCCCCTTGTTTCCCATGCCCTGTCCAATTCTCCTAAGAAAAATGAGGGAAACCTCATCAATATCCGTCGACCAGCAATGATCCATGTGCTTGGATCAGTACCGATCCATAAGATTGCCAAATGGATCAATGTGCTCTCTTTGTCTAGGCTCGATTCGTGATTAGCTTCATGGTTTCAAACTTGTTTTCACCATTATTAGCTTGTTTCTTGATCAAAGTGATGGATTGGTGATGAAATGAAGTTGCGGTTTTATGGAGTTCGAGGAGATCGATCATTGGTGCATGCGAACGATCATAGGAGGCTAAAAATGGATTATAGGTGGCGTGGCTTTGGTGCATAGAAAGTTTAGGATTGTTTGGGTGAAAAACTCAGGGATCAGTACAGATCTATAAGGATGGGTCAGTACCGATCCATCACTTGGATGATTTTTGACTTGTGAATTATTGGGGGGACTAGGATTGGTTTTGTTATTCTGGTTATATTTGGCTTTTGGGCCTCACGGACATCTCTTTGGGATTCCTACCTTTATAACTTACAGTTTGATTCATCAAGTCCATTTGGATACTGCCTAGTTAAAAGGTTGGATAACATCGGTCGAGAATAAGCGAGGATGGTCGATGAATGCTTTCAATCAACTCCTGAAAACATGTAAGGTTGAAAGCTGAAACTCGAAAATAGGTACCACGGTCCCCTTTCGCCCAGGATTAGGGACGGGAGAGTACTATCGGACTAAGGGCAATCATATAATTTACCCTGCGTTATTAAACTTCGACCAATGCTTGAAGGTAGGCCCGATTAGAAACGATGTCTGGAATCTGGCATCTAGAACACCACATCCTAGAGACAGGGCTTGGTATGTAATGGAATTGCAAAAGGTAAGATCACACTTATGGTCTAGCAGGACATGCTTAGCCGAGAATGAGTGGTGGAAATAAGTGAGTATTGTCGATCACGTCTGGCAATTGGCGAGATCAAAGACGTTAGGACACAAACGTCTAGTCCGCTATTTCCTAAAGGCAGGGAATGACATGGAACTTAGTTTAATTATAACTGGTTAATGGTCGAAGGAAACTTGACCTAGGACAAACAAGAATAACCACGGAGTTGGTTAAATAGTAGATCTGTTTAGCCAAGTGGAAAAACTTTGGCGATGGTAAAATAGAACTGAATAATGGAATATAACTAATGCAATTGCTAGAATCTAACTTATGCATACAGAGTTATGGTAAGTAAAAGCGTTGCAGACATATGCATGTATAATATAGATATATTGCAGTACAAGTGGTTATATTATATATGCAGGCAGTTGCATATAGGTAGGAAAAAATATATAGTACGGAGATGTATATAGAACAGAGACTGAAATAGAAATATAGTCTTTCATTACATTCTAACTTTATATACAATGGATGTGGGTGTCAGTCCTACACAACCATGGGATATTTACAGTAGTAAAAATAGAAAAGTACAAATCAAAAGGGACAAAAGGAAACTGTCTTGTCATACTAAAGGTTAACTAAGGAGCTTACTTCTTGTGTGCCATTTTTTTCTTTTTGATGCCCAAGCCGTCACAAGGGCTTTTCCTTGCCCTTCCCACCATTTGGCGTGCTGCCCTAAGATGCAGTGTTATCTCCTTCGGTCATAGTGGTGGTAGGATTTTCAGGACGATCAACATGAGGCTCAAAGGTCTTTATAGTGACATCGATGTTGCCGCCCTATGGAAGCCTGGATTCTCATAGAGGTCTTCGGTTCCTTAATGCCACTAGGTTTTTAAAGTTCAGGCTCGGGTTTGATTTTAACTTTGGAGATACCAATCTTCAACTTCTCCACCATGGAAATGAATCTATAGGGCTTGATGCATTGGTGATAGTAATGTCTTCCTCCAGGTATTAGCAAGCATCGTCCAATCCCTCTACAGCTGCAAATTTGCCCCACATCAGAACCAAGAATAGAGCTGGAAAGAATGCTTGGAATGACTAGTCCCATGCTTACGAAGGTAGACTCGGTGGTGACTACAGTAGGGCCCAGGCCTTTAGTAATTGGTTGCGGAGGAGGTAGAAGAGAAGGATGACCTGTGACTTCACAATCTAAGAATTAATAGTTAGTTGCAGTATTAGGCGAGAACTGAAGGATCATAGACACTTAAGAGATAAAGGATATACCTTAGTTGGATAGTGTCTCCTTGGTAGGAGATGCGGCAAACTCGCCCTCTTCTAAGGCTGATAGGGTAGGATGGGAGATAGAAATAGGAATGTATGGCTCGATAAAAGCAGTAGGTGTAGAAGCAGAATGATTTAGATGGCCTAGAAGCTGGCCCCCTCAGATGATGGATCTTTACTACAAGTTCTTAGGATTTTAGAGATGGAGATTCTACGTGGCTCGATGTACTTGGACCACCAGGAGCTTCAATAGCAACAGCGACATCCTCTGCGGCCAGGATTACCCTTCCTTCTTTATGTTTCAGAATGTCCTCAACATCGAGATATTTAGCTTTTAGCTCATCCTCTGTGAGGTCTTCACCGAATGCCTCTGCACAGTGTAGTACCTCTTCCTAAGCGTCAACAAGAGTAATAACGTATGTACTCCCCGACCACTTCAAGTTATTGTATTGAATAATGTTAGCACAATGTTGTCGAAGGGTGGAGTTCAATTCTTCTCTGTCTTTGGCCTTCTACTCCTCTAGCTCTTTTAGATTATGCATGGCTGCATTCTAGTCGACCTGAGCCTCCATTCACTCTATTTTCACCAAGAGGGCCAGGTCCTAGATTTTGGCTTCTTTGTCCTTGGTCTTGTCTTTCTTCAAGAGGGCCAGGTCCTTAGATATTAGCTGAGTTTTGAGAGCAGCTTTGTCTTCATGGGTAATTTTTATAATGTTCTTCATCACAATCTCGGTCTAATTGTGGGCATGTTTCACCTCTTCAACTAAGCTTTTGGCCTTTTACTCGGATTTCGAAGCTGCACGACTCTCTTTTTCAACCCTCTCTAAGTCCCTCTTGTATCTTTCTATAAGACTGTCATAGGTTTACTTTTCTGATTCAAACAATTGGATGTTCATGTAATTAACCCAGTGGACATTAGATAGGGTGAAGCAAAGTTGCTTCTATTTGTATCCTTGGTGAATAAGCTCTTGGATACCTCCAACCCTACTATTTTCCTCTTCCCTTGGAATATCTTTGAGGTCATGGTTAATCATGGCCCACCCAATCAAAGTTCTGGGAAGGTGGCCTGGATTCAACTCAATGGGGTTGGAGGAGGAGCTGGATGGACATATAAATCTTTGGATTAAGGGGGGAGGAATGCTTGTAGTCATAGAGAGTGATGTTGGGTTTGATGCAATCGAGGAAGTCATGGTTGAGATCAAAGCGGAGGAATGCCAGAAGAGAAACTATAGCGACCGCATGAATCTCTATAACTTTCCAAGGTGTAGCACTGTTTCTCTTCGGCTTGCCTCTTTTCCTGTCCCTTTTCACTTGGCAGTCTCTATCTGCCTCGCATTCTTTCTTTTTGCCGGGCTCTTTCTTCACATGTCTCTCATTCCCTATAAGAGATGGAATGAGGTGGATATGGCTCAGAAGTAAGTTTCCTTTCCTTAGAAATGCCATGGTAGAAATAAGTGATTTGGTCTCTACCAATAGTACCTAAAATAAAAGAAATAAGGGTGTTAGTTTTGGAACATTGGAATGTGAACAAAAGCATGGAATGTATGTTCGTGATCCTAGAAATTTGTAAAGTGCTGGTGTCTTCTTAAGTGTTCTACGGACCAAGTTTGGAAGGAAGTAAGGATGGAGGCTTGTTTCCTTTAGCAAGGATGCCTTCACAGGGAAAGCTGAAGCAAGGAGAGCCTTCCTTAAAGAGATCGGCTATTAGGATATCGAAGTCACTCGGCGAGCCAAAAATATTGTCTAAAGAACCAATTGTGGGATCACCTCGGTTACTGGCGTCATGCTTAGTTCTACAGTTTGCTGAGAAGTTATGTTGATTATTCGTTTCGAGCATGGAAATGCAAGAAGTTTAGTGCCTTCTAGAGTCATCTCTCCATACAACTCGTCTCCTCCTTGATCAAGATCCTCATCGGTGTCTTCTTCATCATCTCCTTCTCTTATGTCTCCTTCTTCTTCTTCTTCTCTTCTTCCCCCTCCTCATAGAATATTTCCATTTTGGCTCTTTCCTCTCCTTCTACTTGTACTTCACTAGCAGCATGCATTTCTATTGCTTTATCCGCAAACTCACCAATGTTTGTTATGCCGAATAGGCCTTCAACTCCCCTCTTGAATGTCATTGTCAAAACTCCAAATAGGGGCAGAAGACCTGGTTGACATCCTAGAACTACTTGGAGGAGTCTCGACAAGAATGGTAAAGCAATAGGGGTGTAAAGGTAACAACGATGGAGGTACTCATACATCAGGAAATAGTTGGTATAGCGAAACCGGACTGGGATACTCTTGAGGTTTTGAAGAGTTTCTGAATGTTTTGCGCTCATGTCTGAGTAGGAATATGTAAGAAGGAAGAAGATAAGAAGTGAAATACCTAGACAATAGATGTCCATGCATGGAGAAGAACAAAAAAGAAAGGATTTTACTTCTGTAAAGACAGAGCCTGTTGAAACCATACGGGCATCGAACAAAGAAATATTTGAACTTGAAATACAAACGCTTCTTATGGAGCACTTCAATGACCTTGCACCGATACTTGGCTTCAATGATTATATAGAAAGGAAACTCTCCATTATTTGAAGTTCAAGACCTGAGTTAGCTCTTTGAAAGTTGGAGGTCATTGAAATTAATTCATAAATAAGATGTACATAGAGCTCGGTAAGGCATAACCATTATGATGGACTTGAGTAGGAGCAAGCTCGAGCTTCTAAAGCAATGTATGAAGGAATGGAATGATGGGCGGTACGACACTGCCTAAGCACATATATTTTTGCAAGCCGTATAGCCCATCAAAGGATTATGCGCCCGTTGGTCCTATGTTTTGAAGCATAACATCTCGTTCAGGGATCCCATGTTATCGACAGACAGTGTAAAGTGATTTGGCAGTTAGAACCATCGACATCTATTTAGGCGAATCGTCCAAAACTCTTAAGCTAATTTGTTTATTTAAAGGATGGGGCTGATCCTGGTTTGGCTGTACTGGTACAATCATTCTTTGTAACTCGATAGCTATCGAGTGCCTAGGACCCGGAGATATAGGAGTTGAAGCCTAAGTTGTGGTAGACCCGGCTTCAGGAGGAGTCGATGGCACAACGCAAACATTGTATCTAGGAGAATGGAATGTCATTCTGTATAAGAAAATTTGATGTCTGACGCAGTCAAGTGTGTTTTATTTTGGAATTCCACTTTAATGTAAACCCATGTGACCGACGCCCAAAATCGAATGGATGCTGATATGTATTGACCGATCGAATTCTGAATGTCGACCGAGGTGATTGGAAGTGTCAACCTATACATTGTGAGTCTTACGTCCGGTATATGATGAACTGACCATTTTGTGCAAACAGCTCTTTTGACATGGGAAAGTGAACCATGTCGTACAATGGAACTGTACATTGGATCTTACCCATTATCGTTGGATAATTGACGTGAGCACAGGAAGTGTAGTAATTCAAAGTACGATGGAATGGGATTATTCGGCTGCTGAAGCGCACTCAACCTGACCATTCTTTAGAAGAGAACCATCTTATTGGACTTTAGATGATTAATAACCAACCATATTTTCTTAGAGTTACGTTTAGAGTTTAAAATGTGCACAGTGGTGGATAATTGTAAGATCAAGGACGACCTGAAGCATGGTTTAAGATGACTCCTAGTAGACATTGAGAAAATGAAAATTTATTAAAGCTTGGGTTGTTTAAGTGCCGACTCAAGGTCATGCTAAGGGTCAGCCTAGGAAAGATGGAAATGTTTGTAACAACTAAGAAATTAAAGAAAGTGTCGATCACTAATCACCAAATCCATGCTCGTCACTAGTCATAGATAAACTCAACCTTTGGCCAATGGTATGTTCCGCCACTAGGAGATGATGATAAGCCACCTCATAAAAAAAGGTTTGGTTCTAGGATTCAAGGAGATCGGTGACAATATCTCTAGATGATATGATGATGGTCGAGATGTGTATCGGGTGTCAACGTTGTTTTCAGATGGTCATCGGTGACACAACTGGATGGAGTGCGGATGGTTTGAATAAAAAAATTAGAGTCACTTAAAATCGGCGTTGGGCAGATAGGTAAAGGTGATCGGGAAAGTGAAGGTGTGAGAGGGAAGTAAGCTAAGTGTTCGGCTTAAATACACATACTGAATTGACAAGGCAATTCTACCAGGTACCTATCAAAATAGCTCGACGCCAGTATAAATTTTTGACCCATATCCAAAAGAAATGAGGAGAAAAAGGAATAGAGAAGCAACATATACCTAGTTCAGGCGAGGAGCAGTCTCCAAGGTATATATCTTATCCTTAGCATGGAGAATGGAATTACTACTATTTAAAGCGATCAAATAAATATCCATGCAAAAGAGATACTTTGAAGAACCTCTAGGATGGCCAACAGCTTTGTATGAACAATGGTATACGATTGTCTTGTTCCAGAGCATGCTTTGTTTCCAACAGAAGCGTGCTCTAGAGGGCAAGTGTTATCCGACTTTTTGACCGAGCTGATTATAGTTGAATATGGACGTTAGGATGAAGACAAAATGGTTCAAGGACCTGAAGGCAGGTTTGGAAGGATAATAGAAGAAACTTGGAGGTGTTGGAGCAAAAGTGGAGCAAGGAAAAAAGGTTGATATCAACCACCTTTTGGTCGGTATCCGAGCACTTTTTCTGCGCCTTAATTGTCTCTAGAGCTAAAACCCATGGATTATTGGCTTAGGTAATCATTTTGGGATGCATTTCTGAAGGATTAGGTGAACAACTACGAGGAAGTCCCAAAGAAAAGACGAAAAGTACTGGTGGCATCAGAACCTCTCGAAAACAACATGACTTCTAAGAAAAAGTGCTCAGAGCTCGATGGATTGAAGATAGACTTTGTATATCAAGATCTGGCGATTATGTGGTATGGTTTCCCAATAAATACAAGACTTAGAGCATTTGAAGAAGAACTTTTAGCACTTCATCTTCTTCACTCTCTCTCTCTCTCTACATGAGCTTGGTGACAAAGGCAGTTGCTATTTGCTATTCTAGGCTATTAGAACTCGAAATCTTTTGTACTTGTGACTATAGTCTATAAGCGATAACATTACGGTGGACATAGGCCTTAGATTTGTCAAACCACTATAAAAATTCTCTTTCTTACTTACTTAGTTTGCTAGATCTCTCTGTTCTAATTCGATTTAGGATGTTGTGCCATTTATTGGTTCAGCAATATATCTGATATATATATATATATATATTATATCCACCGTTCCTGTTTGATGAAGAACAGTAATGACCCACCTTTTTGGACGGTTCAAATCGACAATAAACCAAATATGTCAAACTCAAACCATTCAAAAGGGAGGATTGTCAGTGGGGTAAATAAGAAAATAAGAGAAAGGATTGAAAACAAAACACAAAATCTCATAGCAGAATGACAAAATATAATAATCAAATAAAAAGTTCATGAAGTTGTTTTACAAATAACATTTGATTTGACTTTTACAATACAATCAGAGTTATTCATGCAGCATGTACAATAGGATAATGCAACGGAACAACATGATGCGGTATAATATATATATATATATATATATATATGGTATACAAATCTCTGTCTTCGTTCTCCAAAAATAAAGTCTTCAACACTGAAATGCTCAGGCTGACCCGAGCGTAATGAAAAGACATAAACACTCGAGTTAGAACTAAAAGATCTTATGTAAGTAAAATCAATAATAAGTAAATATGAGTGTAATGGCTTCGGAAATGTTTATGGGATTTTACATCTCCTATCCAGTGTATAACGTGCATGCGATAACTTAAGAGATGTTTTGTGATTTCCATCTCCTAATGATCCCTTAAACTATTTATATGTAGTAATATACGTTATACATGTAATGTCTATCGGTAAAGTAATAAAATAGCGTTAAGGCGTTACCCATATCCCTCTTAACACGTTTTTATAAATGTCATAGTCTATAAAATACTATAAACTCCACTAAACCGGTGGACTATCAGGGAGCACTTCATAGGTACGACACAAATCGTAGCGGGCTTAATAAGGCATATGACAGGGCACACGAGGCTATACCCACGGCAGGATTCTACCAGATTACGGAACTAAGCTGGTGGTAATGCATAGCTGCAACTACCGTCTACCACGAACGACACTCCTATAATTAAATCAAAGTGGCCACCAATCAATCACAAAGTAACAGATATAGTATCGAAGAAGCGTGTCCGATAGGAGGAGCGACCTCACTTGGCCTGGTTATGGCTCCCAATTTTAGTCATATCAAGCTGACTCAAAGGTCAGGGCTGCGTTCTTACCTCATACCTGTAGCATTCACCAAACCATCCTACTTCGTTCTGGATTCTCCACTATGTGCATAGTTGTTAAAGTGGTTTCGGAATTGGCAGAGAGTATGTCAATATCCGACCCCGGTCTCTTTAAAAACCAAACTCTTATTTCACACCATAGTCATTTTATAAAACATTTTTAATAATAAATCCATAAAACAGTTTATACCTTCATATTATGATATCCATATACTAATTCCAAAAGTATAGATATATTCATAAATACCGAGGAAGATTTTCTTTCAATCAATTTCGAAAGTAATTTATAAAGTCCTCTTAAACCATTTATAAACTATTTATATGCTTTAAACCATTTATAAAGCTGTTTATAAATTCCAAAACAGTTTACAACTCTTCCCTTTTTCATAAACCTCAACGCAAATTCCTTTAAACGTTTCCAAATCCAATATACAAGTTCTTTTATAAAACCCCTTGTAAAATCCTTTAAAACCATTATAACTCCTTTATAAAACTATTATAAAATCCTTTAAAGCCTTTTATAAAATCCATTATAAAATCTCTTCTAAAAATCTTTTATAAAATCCTTTTACAAAATTCTAAAATCTTTTACAAAAATCTATTATTTATTAAAGTTATTATAAAAGTCTATATTTATTATCTTAAATTAAAACTATATTTATTATATTAAATTAAATTTTAAAAATATATATTAAAACTATATTGAATATTTTATTAAATTAGATTTTAAACTATTTAAAAAATACATTTAAAACCAAACAAAATTATAAGTTAAAACTTAAATTTACATCTAAAACCATATATTAACTTATGATTTGAAGCTTTAAAACATATAAAATAAATTATTTTTCAAATATAAATTTTTAAATAAAATCATTAAATTAAAATTTAAAAAATCAAATTTATAAATCAAACATACATTACAATTTTGAAAATAATTTAAAACCGGCCAACGGTGTCTGTATATAATTTTCTACTCTATGGTCAAGTGACTGAGTATGTATTATTTCAACCCAAAATAGCTAAATTCCCGAGTACATATCATTTCAACCCATATCGTGAATCAATAATTTCTAGATCAATAAAATCGCTCGGGTATGTATCATTTCAACCCATAATGATTTTCCATAATCTGTAAGGTCTTTCGGGTATGTATCATTCAATCAACATCCAATCATCCAAAATGTCAACAAATAAACATTCATCATAATCAACATCCAAATCAGCCAATAAATCACAACAATTAACTGGTTATCATTACGAGGTATTTAATTAACAATTTAAATTCAATATTAATTTAAATGGCAATTTAATTAAATATAAATTTAAACTAAATTAAAATGTCAAATTAAAATACCAAACAGTAACCAACAATATTCTTATCATATCATGAATTTAATTCAACTAACATAAGAAGGTTTAGTATTTGTGAGTGGGTTAAATCACTCACCTTTGGTTTCTAGTCGATTAAAAATCCAAAAGAATGCCCGAATTTGAAAAATATTAGAATTCAACCAAACTAGTTCCATATTATCCAGAATTTTGATACGATCCTAACAGAAGAAACCGCGTCCAAATCCGAGTTCGTATGCAGAAGTTATGTTTATTAGAAGTTCAAAAAATTAAATTTTAAAACTAGAATTAAACACGGGCAATGTGGTAATTGTTACCTCTCAAAACCCTAACCCTTAGCTCGCGTGATCTATGATCGAACTAAGCTATAGCCACCGAGAACAACTACTTGCCACCGCCTCCACCGTTCTTTTTCCACCAGAACCATCGCATCCCTTCGACCTCCCTGACCACGCGCGCGAGCCCAAAACGCCCTTAATATCTATGCCTCCGCCACCACTAGATTACCATTTTTTGGCGAATTCATGCCTCCATACAATGTACCAAGACCAGATCTGAGACCTGCTCATCCTCCTCCTCCAGATGCAACTCCTCGACCGTCGATTGGTCGACGATCCGCCGTTAAATCCAAAACCCTAGCAATGGACGGCTAAAAAAGATCGCCAAATTTTGACCAAACCGAGACTCAAATGAAAAAATAAACTACAGATGTAGGTTGCGTCCATTGAGAGCTTTCCAACGATACATAATTCGATATATTTTGAGGAGTTTAAATTTTCGATTTGATTTTGAGAATTCGGGTTTGAAAATGTTTGAAAAGGAACAGATACGGAAGGAAGGAGCAGATGATAAATAGAATTGTACGTATGGGAAAAGAATAAAAGGCTGTTGGGGTTTATAATAGCTTATATATATGCAAAGATGGATGAGAACGAATGGATAGATCGAATTGGGTCAAAACGACATAATGACCTGAAAAGCCTGTTTCATTCCCAAAATGAAAGCAGCTCATCTCATATATCAAAATATAGGTTTTCGATATTTTAAACTCAATGGAACTAGTTCCAAACACTAATTCTATTGTATACAGAACTTAGCATTTAAAATCAAATTATATTCATTGTTTGCGTGAAAAATGGCCGCAAACACCCAAAGTCGTATGAGTTGGTTGATTTTATGTTGTTCTTAGTGATTTGGGTGATTTATGCAAATGTATGAAAAGCAGGGACTAAATTGTAAAAGACACACAGATTTATAGTGGTTCGGCAAGAACATGCCTACGTCCACTTTATATGTTATTCTCCTTTTTTCCTTCAGATTACAAGTACAAAGCTTTGATTACAAGTATCTAAAGTTGTTTGAGAGTTCCTTCCAGGCTTGAGCTCTCAAACTTGTCCCCCATTGTTGTACCCCTGCCCCTCTATTTATAGAGTCAGGCTGGGGGCAGGGGTCTTGGATGTTTATAGCTGCTAGTGGGCCTGGGCTGAAGCAATCTGGACTGGCAGTTGTTTGGTTCGGCGAGGTCTCATTCGGCATGGAGCTTGGACCGGTGGTAGTTGTTTGCTTGGACCGGTTGTGGAGTTGGTCCGGTAGGCCTTTTGGTTTGGCATAGGGGTGTGAAGCTTTGGTTCGGTGGTGATGGTAGGGACTTTGATTCGGTGGCAACTACTTCATGTTGGTTCGGTTTGGGAGGAGTTTGGATCGGTAGTCGCACGGACCGGATGAGGTTGGCTATTGGCTACCGAATGAGATATGCCGAGTGAACTTTCATCTTTGTATTGCAGAATGGGATCTTATCCTGGGGATGCCGAATGAGCCATTGCCGAATGAGTTCTGGAATGCCGAATGAACTCGGGGACTCCGAGTGTTGAATGAACTTCTTACTAAATGAACTTTTATATTTCAACCTTGAGTGAAATCCCCGACTCATGTACGCTTGCTTGCTTCTTCTTAGTTCCGGTCGTGGTGGAAATGCATACAATCTTGATATTCCAGTTTTGTCCAAAAATTGGGATAACACTTTGCCCCCCAAAATATGCCTTGCGGTAGGAAGGCGTGTTTTGTAATGCCATGAGCTGGATGTTCATATCCTGTTGACAACCTGTAAAGAGCTTGATATTTTATATAGCCCCAAATGATGACCGTTCGGGATCGAGCTATTTGGGATGAAGCGCGGCCGTTCATGGTCAAGCGCTTAACTTCAAATGACGACCGTTCGTGATCAGGTCATTTGCGGTGAAGTGCGACCGTGCGCGGTCAAGCGCATAAATCCATGCGCCGATCGTTCGGGATCGAGTCATCTGCAATGAAATGTGACCGTTCAAGGTCAAGCGCTTTACTTCAAATGACGACCGTTCGGATCGAGTCATTCGAGGTAAAGTGCGACAGTGCGCGGTCGAGTGGGGACCGTTCAAGGTCAAGCGCTTAACTTCAAATGACGATCGTTCGCGATCAAGTCATTCGAGGTAAAGTGCGACAGTGCGCGGTCGAGTCTGTAAGTCCACGCGTCGATCGTTCGAGACCGAGCCATTTGTGATGAAATGTGACCGTTCAAGGTCAAGCGCCTAGCTTCAAATGACGATCGTTCGTGATCAAGTCATTCGAGGTAAGGTGCGACAGTGCGCGGTCAAGTGGCGGTCCTCAAATGACGACCGTTCGCGATCAAGCCATTTGAGGTAAGGTGTAATAGTTAGTGATCAGGTGGCGGACCTCAAATGACGACCGTTCACGATCGAGCCATTTGAGGTAAGATGAGTTGTTCCGTTCGAGGCGAGTGGTGCCGTTCGAGGCGAGTTGTGCCGTTCGAGGCGAGTTGTGACCGTTCGCGATCGGGTGCCGTTCGAGGCGAGTTGTGACTGTTCGAAGTCGGGTGCCGTTCGAGGCGAATTGTGACTGTTCGAAGTCGGGTGCCGTTCGAGGCGAATTGTGACTGTTCGAAGTCGGGTGCCGTTCGAGGCGAATGAGTGTGCCCGGGGGGGACTTAATATTATCAGTGTTGGAGTCATTGTTTGGGGGAATTTTTCGAATCAAAGACTTCGGCAGTTCGTTGCCATGCAATAGGTGCTCGTGGACCGTTCGCGATCCAACGGGCATACAAGTAAATAATTTTTTCATAGAATTGTAAATGTTAAAGCAATAGTACCTTACAGCAGAAATGTCCAAACAGGAAGAATTCAGATGTTCAAATCAAAACAAAAGCAAAGCAAGGATGTCAAAGTGTAAGTTCCCACTTCGAAGCAGCCAATGATCATTCAGAGCATGCCTGGAGATCGTTCGCGATCTCGTACATGTGTAAATGATTTAATTGCTTTAGTGGAAGCTTACAACTTGTTCATCGTTATTTTAATCAAGCAATCAATGGATAATCAAATGGTGCCCTGATTCAGGGGCACCTCTAGCTGACGTAGAGGGCGGTTGCTCTGGCTCCACTGCTAGAGTTCGCCTCCTCACATACTGACGGAGCATACCGTTCCTGATATGCCCTTCCACCTCGTCCTTCAAATGCCTACAATCATTAGTGTTATGACCATTCAATTCATGAAATACACAAAACTTATCTGATTTTCTTTCGTCAGAGGTTGGATCCCTTCGCATTGGTCTACGATACGGAACCTGCCCCTTGGTATCTTGATAAATCCGTTCCAAACTCTCATTCAACTTTGAATAGGTGGTGAATCGTGGCTCTCTTCGTAGCCACTTTGTCCTGTCATCACTATCCTCAGCCTTTCTTTTTCCTTTGCTAGTCTCCGCACCCTTTCCAGGTAGGTTTCCGCTCTTGATTGTGTAAACGTCATCTTCTTCCTCTCTTTCTGCACTAGCATCTTCCAAACGCAGAAACTTTTCAGCCTCATGATAGAACTCTCCCAGATTCATAGGCGGATCCTTGGTTAATGAATTCTTGAACTCTGTATTACCAGCTATTCCAGATACAGCTGCCATCATGACCATAGCTGGATCTGGTCGATCCACTGATGCTGCTGCAGCATTAAATCGCGTTAGAAAGCTCCTCAAAGTCTCTCCAGTTTTCTGTTTCAAGGTTGCCAAAGTCATCACATTCTTGGGTCTCGCAATATGAACCCTGAATTGCCTCATGAATCTCTCAGTTAAATCTGCCCATGTTCCTATGGAGCCGCTCTCCAGTTGCCTAAACCATAATGCTGCAATGTCCGTCAAATACAGTGGAAAGCACCGGGCCATAACCTCCTCTGATGCCCCCAGCACTTCCATATGTCTCATATACTTCGTTAGATGAACCGTGGGGTCTGTTTTCCCATTGTACATGTCCAATGATGGTAACTTGAATTCTGGTGGGTTCCTAGCCATCCTGATCGCAGAAGAAAAAGGACTCCTGTTTACATCTTCCAAGTCTCTGTTTACTAAACCGCCTCTCATAGCTCTTCTAACCATCTCTGCTAATCTGTCGTTGTCTCCAAGCTGTAGCTCTCGTTCACTGTCTTCGACCTGCCCCCCAAGTCCACGGGAGTTTCCATGTGTATGCCTCCTTGGCTGAACGTTCATTCCTCTATTGCTACCAGGTGGCTCGGATGCCCCCATCTCACTTCCCGGGGTCGGATCAACATGCTCTGCGTGAGTGCCCCCTAGCTCTGGTGCTGCACCAGATGGTCCTGCTCCGTTCTGAATTCCAGCCGCTCCTTGGATCTGTGCTCCAATTTGTTGAAGTAAGTTCTGGATCATCTCTTCTTGTCGTCTCATCATGACCTCCATCTCATCTCTAGTGATGAAGATCGATGCTTGATTCCCTCCTGAGGAAGCCTCTTGACTTCCTTGGTGTTCACTTCTCTCTGGCCTTTGCCTTTTACTTGTTTGTCTCGTCATAACTCTTAGATCTGAACTCTTAGATTTTCAAATTCAACTTCTGTCCGTGTAGCGGAAGCTGGTTCTTCTCAGTGAAAGCACCAAAATGTTTGCGTGAAAAATGGCCGCAAACACCCAAAGTCGTATGAGTTGGTTGATTTTATGTTGTTCTTAGTGATTTGGGTGATTTATGCAAATGTATGAAAAGCAGGGACTAAATTGTAAAAGACACACAGATTTATAGTGGTTCGGCAAGAACATGCCTACGTCCACTTTATATGTTATTCTCCTTTTTTCCTTCAGATTACAAGTACAAAGCTTTGATTACAAGTATCTAAAGTTGTTTGAGAGTTCCTTCCAGGCTTGAGCTCTCAAACTTGTCCCCCATTGTTGTACCCCTGCCCCTCTATTTATAGAGTCAGGCTGGGGGCAGGGGTCTTGGATGTTTATAGCTGCTAGTGGGCCTGGGCTGAAGCAATCTGGACTGGCAGTTGTTTGGTTCGGCGAGGTCTCATTCGGCATGGAGCTTGGACCGGTGGTAGTTGTTTGCTTGGACCGGTTGTGGAGTTGGTCCGGTAGGCCTTTTGGTTTGGCATAGGGGTGTGAAGCTTTGGTTCGGTGGTGATGGTAGGGACTTTGATTCGGTGGCAACTACTTCATGTTGGTTCGGTTTGGGAGGAGTTTGGATCGGTAGTCGCACGGACCGGATGAGGTTGGCTATTGGCTACCGAATGAGATATGCCGAGTGAACTTTCATCTTTGTATTGCAGAATGGGATCTTATCCTGGGGATGCCGAATGAGCCATTGCCGAATGAGTTCTGGAATGCCGAATGAACTCGGGGACTCCGAGTGTTGAATGAACTTCTTACTAAATGAACTTTTATATTTCAACCTTGAGTGAAATCCCCGACTCATGTACGCTTGCTTGCTTCTTCTTAGTTCCGGTCGTGGTGGAAATGCATACAATCTTGATATTCCAGTTTTGTCCAAAAATTGGGATAACATTCATTTAAATTCTTTTAATTGATCTCTACGCATTTTGAGCTCGTCCGATTAAATGATAAATCTGATCGCTACGAAACTTGAAATCCTACAATAATTCACTATTACGTATTTGATGAAACTGGTTTCATCAAAATCCAAGATGCTGGCTCAAATGGCTATTTTTACATGTCAATTAAATAAATTATTATTTTAAAATCAATTTAATCACCAAATCCTAGATTAAAAGTTAATAATTTTCATCATTCTTGATTACAAGGAATTTAAAATATTTTAAAATAAATTTTCCATGTTAAATCCAATCTTTAACTATTGCACTAATATCAGTGTTCAATTACAACAGTAATAAAACCCCAGTCAATTATATTTTAATTTCAATCAAATTCTTGTATTTCGATTTACACTCTTGTTATTGAATCAACTATTACCTTATGGATATAATTACCATTAGTTTACATTTTATTACATTCATATTCTATAGTTACCAATAACATTCAAACAACATTATTAAATCATATTCTAATTATTTTTCTCTTAATAAATCATAATTTTAATTTCTCACAACAATAAATTTCAAAATCTTAATTAGTTTAATAGTTTTTAATTATCAAAAATACATGTCGTCATAAGAACTAAAGATACAAACCTAGTTTCTCTTGATGATGATGCTGGAGATGAACTATGTTAATGCTTGGATTCGGGATGGAGGAAAAATCAATGAATAGAACATATATTTATAGGGTTTGGGATGGAAGCTTAGGTTATAAGGTTTGTAATATGTTAAAAACATAATGATAAACGATTGGATAACTTTAATCCTTGGATCAATGAAAGAAACTATGTTTTATTTTTAATTCTTTAAATAAATATTTACCCCTAACCACCTTATAGCTAGAACCGATTTAAAATATTATTTTACAAGCGTTATGGCATGCGTTGCGCACGTGATCATGGAAAGTGCCTCGTGCGTGAATTGTTTTTCTAGAAATTGTACATATTTAACATATTCAAGAGAAAATGATTTGCACAAATATTTAGTTATATTTTTTACGCTAAAATCATGTTTAGTTATTTTGAATTTTTATTTTAAGGTTGTAATACCTAATTTTTTATTAGTTTTAATTTTTATTTGTACTATGAATTAATAAACAACTGTTTTATAATGGAATTTTATTTGTTAAATCCTAAATTTAAGTGATATTAAGATTTGTTAATATTTGTTGAAGGATGGTTTGAACTTGTAAAGGAAGTATAGGTTTTAGATCATATTTTTAGGTGACATTAAAGTTTGTTAATATTTGTTGGAAGATGGTTTGAATTTGTAAAGGAAGTGTAATTTTTAGATCTTATTTTTAACTGATATTAAGATTGATTAATATTTGTTGAATGACGGTTTGAATTGGCAAAGAAAGTGTAATTATTAAATCCTATTTTTAAGTGATATAAAGGAGTATTTTTGAAAGTTCACGCTGACACCAAAAAAGTGCGACACCAAAGGTATTACAACAATTATTAAAGATGTATGTTTAAAAATTTACTTGAGGCATTTTATCCAAATTTTATTTTATTCATGTAATGATTTTTCCTTTATTAAAATATCACTCTTTAGTTTTCAAGTATTATAAAATAATTTTTTTATTCCCAACATAATTCCAAATTTTCATAAATATTATTTATTTATAAAATTAAATTTCCATATAATTTTTGGACCTTAAAAGTATAATCGGATTTCAAATTTGAATTTTAAATCATTGTTCATCAATTAAATTTCTATTTTTTAACTATAATTAACCAAATAACAGGATGCTGCATAACAGGATCCAAACACGGCCCGGCCCAAGTTAAGCCAATACTTAACAATCATGCCAAAGATATATCTACCCGGCCCGACTCCATACAACACAGCCAACTCATTGACTAGGACTGGCTTATAAGCGACCAGTCTTAGGACCGGCTTTACCTCAGCATGCCTACGACCGGTCCCATGCATCTTGTCTTATCATCATACGATCAACTCATCCCCTACCGCCCAGTTCTTGGCAATCTTGGCAACAAACAAACAACCTTTACTATGCACTAGAATTTTATTATCAGCCTTGTTTCCTAGAAAAGTGTACTACATGACAAAAAGTTTGATTGAGCCTACCAACTATGGTGGCATGTCGAACAAAAGTGCGCCCACTCTTGTGTCCTACCGCTTTACCCCATGCAAAGAATGCACCCGATACAGAATGACATCAAAGAATGCACCCCATGTCTTACATATGTAATCGGGCATCATTCATTCTTGGGCCTAGTTGTCAACTGACTTCATAACCAGGTTCTTTACATCAAATACCAACGTCATGATGGCTAGTGAGCTAGGTAACATCATTTAGGCACTGATCGAGAATCTTCGATCATATGTAAACCATTTTATGATGGCTAGAGATCTAGGTAACATCATTTAGGCACTGATCGAGAATCTTCGATCGTATGTAAACTATTTTAACATGGAATCCACCTAGGTTAGGGGTTTCAACAAAAACCATTTTAATAAGGACTCCACCGGATTAACTTCCCAATGGATACAACACATTTTATTTTATTTTCATAAATCTTGACTACTGTTCAGTCTCAACGGATGTATCGATATACAGTCTCGATACATCTTGACTAGGAATATTTAAAATGGCATGTTTATTTTATTGTGATAAATCACTCATGATTGCAACACATTGTAACTACTATCATAAAATATACCATTTATAGATTTACTATATTAAATATAATTTTAATTAAATTGATATAACACGTTATATCAAGTATATAATATAAAGAAAACACATTTTATGATGAACAAGATTGGTTCTCGAGTTGGATATATGTAAAAAAATGGCCAAATTACCCCTTAGGCATACCCTTAACTCTATCACATGTATTTATTTATATGATTAAATATGTGTAGATCGGAAATTTATTTTATTGTGAACTTGTATATTTATTTACTGTCAAATTTATTTATATATATGTGTGTGTGTATACACATTAAAAAAGTTATATGTGTGTGTGTGTACGTACGTATGTATTTTTGTATGTATGTAGTTTTATTTTGGCCGATGAAAGAAATATTTTTTTTCAAAAACTATATTTATTTTTAAACAATTTAAAATTGTATTTTATAATTTATAAAAGTGTTTATGCATATATATAAATTAATTTAAACCTCTTATTTATACACACACATACATACATATTATGTATGTGTGTAAACATATATATATATATCTGTGTGTGTGTGTGTGTGTGTGTGTGTGTGTATGTATATTCATGTATATATATATATTCATAAATAAATTACATACATTTATTATAAAATACGAAATCAAAATGTTATTTTGTGTGGATATATATATACATATATATATATATAAAAAAAAATCTATAGTGCATTAACACACATATATATATATATGTTATTCATATAAAAAAATCCGTGTGGATTTTGTTTAAAAAAATCAATTTAAATCTGTAAGAATTTAGGTGAAATTTAAAAAACTTGTTAAAAAAATTTCGATAAAAAATATTTATAATGTTTAAATATGTAATGTTATATATACATATATATATATATTGGTGTTTTTGAAATTTTAGAATGTATATGTATAGTGTCAAATTTTTGAATATATTTATATATAAAATATGTGTGTGTATAGGTATATATTTATATATTAAATATAATAATATTTAAATTTGAATTTGAATTTTAAATAAGATATTATTTTAAATCTTGATTTGTTTTCAAACTTTAATTTGAATTAAAATAAGATATTATTTGGATCTAGATTTTTTTTTCAGATTTGATTTTATCATAAGCAATTGTAAATAGTGAATATGAATTATTTGAATTGGCTTGTATATGTTTAAACTTTAAATGTACGCATAATTGTTTTGTGTGCATGTATGCACGTATAACTTTACTTTATATTATATTAATACTAAAATAATAATTGATAGAAAATATATATATAAAGAGGTCAATGTGTTCGTTGAAGTGTAAATCCTAGCACTTATATACAGGCACATTAAATCATATACATAATTATATGTTGCACGTACACTTACACGTATGTGTGTATTTGATACACATATACAATTATATATTACATACATACACAAAATATAATCTTTATATTAATTATTGAAATAAAATAAAGATTTTATTTAAAATTACTTGGATTATATTTAAATCAATTTAGAGTTCATAGGCCCAATAAGATTTAAAATAGTGAAAACGGTAGAAATTCACTCACTTAACCCGTTGCATGCTGGCCTGGTTCCGATAGAAAGGCCACAATTGCATTCAACTCTGCCAATGTCGGTCTACCTATTAAGGTATTATATATGGATGGGCATTCTACTGCAATAAGGTTTACCCGAACCTTAGCCGTAAGTGGTTCTTGGAAGAACATAACCACATGTTAAGGTAATCCCCATGGGCATTATTCCAATACTTTGAACCCGTAGATAGGCAAAGCACAAGGAGTGAGGCTCGAGAGGGGAAACTTCGCTTTGTCAAAAACTTCCTTGAATATCACATTAACAAAGCTGCCCCCATTAACTAAAACCCGATGAACCTTTGTACTAGCAACGTTGACCGATTGGCCATGGGGTCATGATGCGGGAAACTGGCTCCTCTTTTGTCTTCTATGGTGAAGGTTATTTCTCCTATCTCTTCTTCGACTCGGAGGGCCTTTGGGGCTTGAAGGTCAACTGAATACACTTAATCGCCAAAGCCGAGCTCCCTCTTGTATTAAGACCGAGCTCCCGACTACTGCCGGCTACATGCAGGCCACCATAAAAAAACATTATTTCTGTGTTGATTATGACCATGTTGATGTTGTCCTCCTGCAGAAGTCGAACAGGTAGATTTTCCCAGTGTTTCCACGTTCTACTTGTTGCCTCACATATTGCACTGATATGCCTTCATGGATCAACCGCTTTATTTCATCTTTAAGGTGTCGGCACTTGCAGGTGGATTAACCATTGAACTGGTGGAATTCACAATGCTTTCCATTAACCCATGTTCCTCCCTCCATCCATATAGGGAGGAAGAAGGCCATTGAAATGGCATGCGATCAAGCACGGCAAGATAGATTGTTTCGGTACTACGGTTCAAAGTTGCATAATTTGTGTACCTTGGGTTGAAACGTGAACTGCCTTCCGCGTGCTTCTTGTTGTTTTCCCGCCGACCATATTCTCACCAATTATCTTCTCTCTGGCCAGCTTTGTTTCTCTGGCCGCTCTTTTCATCACTATAAAAGATGTTGGCCTCTTCCACCCTCATTATATCATTTGCCCTTTGGATTAAATTGGTCAAGGATGAAGCGGATTTTTTTTGCAGTTTCTTCCACATTTGGGACCAGTATATCACCCATAAACATAGGGCGACTGCCAAGTTGTTCTCGTCCCCTCCCCTTGCACCGGTTGATCCCTTGTTGAAGCGATTGACATAAGAATGGAGGGACTCGGTCGGACCTCTCCTCATGTTTCCTAGCTCGCTTTCCATCATGGTTCTTGTCTTTGTTGCAAAGAAGCGAGCTTTGAAGTCGTAACACAACTAGGCATAAGATTGGGCATTACCAGCTTACAAATGAAGGAACCCACAGAAGGCCGGTCCCGTCCGCCACTAAGACCGCCAAGGCATAGGCCGCGTGTCCCATCACCGCCCGAAGATGATGAACTGCTAACAATTTTTCCATATGGGAATGATCATCGATGTGAATCTCTCGATATACTATTGGTTTAGGTTTTTGTATATCGTGAATGTTTCCCTGCTTGTAGGTAGCATACACGTTCATATAGTGAATGGAAGCGCCTCCCTCGAGGATTTCCAATACGACTCTCTCACGCGCGTTGTACATTATATTGTAGGTGTCGGTGAAAGCGGGTTAGATAGAGGTCTAGTCGGTCACTCGGGAGGATGTCAGGATGAAGTGTATGGTTGTCTAAGCGTTCAATCTAACTCGGAGGTCCTTCACGTCACAAGCAAGTGGTCCTTCGTTGGTCAAGTCGTTGGTCATGTCGAGCCATATATCATTGCTCAACCCATGGATATGACATGACCCTTGCCTTAGTAGCTCTATTGGTATTGCGGCCACTGGAGTTATCAACTTCGTTATCACCAAAATTTTGCATTGTGTGAATTGTGGAAGGAGTATGTAAAGAAGAAAATTGAAGATATATGAAAGCTTTTAGGGTGGGCCCTCCTTCTAGTAAGCCATACTTGGAGCATGCTTTGAGTAAGGACAGGTGGCATGTGTCCAGGAAGTGGTTTTTTGAAAGTGCTTTGATGAAAACAAAGGACATAGATTTGTCATTGCACATCAAAGCTTTTGATAGATGGAGAGTGCTATTTGTGTCAGTCTTTATCGAGAGATAGCATGGGCGTAGCTTATTTTTGCACGGGCAGTTAGACGTATGTGACTAAAGCCTACCAAGATAAGACAAAGTTGCTTCTAAAGATGCAGGCAGTAGATGAAGAAGGCAAGTGAGGGAACTTGCTAGAGTGGATCGTGAGGCAAGCCGCTCAACTGCCAAGAGGGATGCTTCAGTGATAAACGGGTGTTCGGCACTGTCCCCCGTATGTTTTTATGCAAGCGGTACTTGACTCAAGCATGTCACCTTGTTGGGTGGTGTGTTTGTTAAAGGGTTCTTTCTGCGTGAGTCGGCTATGAGACGGGAAATGCGGGCAAGCCACAATGTTGGCTTTGGATGCATATGGACCAAGTGACGAACCAAGCGATATGCAGCTACAATCATGCATGCCAGCCCATTTCATATTCACAAGAAAGTCAAGCCACGTAACTTCAAAGCATTTTTACAAACACTTTTTTTGATTATATGATGTTGAGGTCTGCAGTTGGTAACCCAGAAATTAAAACCTGTAATTTAACTTAATAACAGATTAAATTAATAACACAATGATATTTTCACATGAGATGGGGAAAACCAAAACGGATTGAATCAATAACACAATAATCCAAGAGCACCTCGATAATAGTTGCTCTTGATAATTCTGAAACGTTCATGTTCAACTAATATATATAAACAAAAAATGGAAGTAAGGTGATAGTCGTATACAAATTTGCGGAACACACACACACACACACACACACACACACACACACACATATATATATATGATGTTATCACACGAGATGGGGAAAACGAGAACGGATTTAATTAATAACAGAATGATTCGAGAGCACCTCGATAATAGTTGCTCATGATAATTCTGAAACATTCATGTTCAAGTAACATATATATAAAAAATGGAATCAAGGTGATAGTCGTATACAAATTTGCTGAATATGAGCGCGCGCGCACACATGTACATATGTACACACTTGTACATACATACGTACATATATATATAGAGAGAGAGAGAAATAAAGAGACAGTTCCATAGAAAATTTAGAGCATAATTCAAAATCTTCCTTGGCATAAAAATGTGTCCAAAGGAATTTAGTGAATAAGCTGATTATTATTCAATCACAATATATATACTCGTTATTATTGATGACCATAAGAGCATTCCCAACCGAGGGTTGGTTGGTAAGCAACATTACCCAACAGGGGGTCGGTTGTGCTCCTTTGGGTAGGATTGCCAAAGCAACCCTGGGGGTTGTTGTTTTAGCCGGTTTTCTTTTAGCCTGCTAAGGCTTTATTTCCTTAGCATGCTTAAAGCCGGCTAAGAAGTGGTTCTTCTTGCTCGATTGGGGGTGGGTTTGGTTGAATGGATTTGAATGGGCGCATGGAGACTCACTTGGTTGGGAAAGCTCTAACGATGTTACTAACAATAAGAAGGTCATCTAAGATAAACAATATAGCACTTGATACTGAATTTGGTAAACTTTACAAAAATTTATAGGCATTACCATATTAATTAAAATACCAAGGTATTTGCACTTTCAGGTGACTCCCTCAAATTCCTTTTGCATAACAGTAAACTACCATGTACTAATTATATGGGATTAGTATGCCATATAAAATACTAAAGTTGGGTTTAACATGGAAGAAGAGACGCGAGGCAAAGGTCCTTGGCCTAATAATACGTTGTTCACATATCTATATTTTTATATTATTACTGAGTTGCATTTCAAGAGCTCACATGCCCCTTCAATATTTCCTGAAATGAACAATCTCATTTTTTTGTCCTATATTCATTTTTTTGTCCCGTTCCTATCAAAGATCATTTTAGATTGCTCTCCCCTTTCTCTCTTCTCATCCTAGCACTCTCAGCTAATTTCTCTTTTTATACTAAAGAAAGTTTCTTCTGTCTTTTGATTTTTTAGAAGAAAAAATTGTTCGTTGTTATTACCGTAAGAAATCATGCAATCACTCTCTTCTTCCCCAATTTTTCGTATGTTCTTTCTTTTTCATTTTTCTAGGTTTTCATTTTTTAGATTTAGGGTTTCCAACTCTTCCCCTAGATCCTTCTCTAATGAACTTTTTTGACAACGTGTGGAAGTCCAGAAAACACTTCCAATGGCAAGGCATTGAACTCCATTCTTGATCCATTTGAGCACCTCTTAAATTTGGTGTTCTTTTTTCATATGTTGTTTTTTTATTTTTCCATTCGGTGATTTTAATCTCCTTTACTAAATTTTTATGGTGGTTAAATTAGTCACTTCTCATGTTAGTCGTTATTTGATCTTCTAATATTCTCGAAATGGAATCTGAAACCTTAATAATATTTTGCTGATCTTTGTTGTTATTATTTACTTTAACAAAGGTGATTCCTGACTAATAATGACGAAGTAAAATCTTACATGATTTGGCTGAAGGTGAAAGGGTTACTGTTAGTTGACAAAAGTATTCCCATTTTACTGTTCTGTAGAGTTATTATTGTTGCTGATAACAAATAAAAAGAGGGATGATAAAGATGTTAAATTAGGCAATTAATTAGATAATTCATATTTTCTAGCAGGTTGTCATCAAAGAAGAAAACATGGTTATATGAGCTTGCTTGTGGAAAATATTATATATATATATATATATATATATAATTGTACCAATATGATCTTATATCATGCCTCAGTCTTAATATATTTTATGCTTCTGATTCCTCTAGTTTTAGAAATCATTCAACTGCCAATGAGCTAAAATTTTGTCTTTGTTTATAATGACAGGCAGACTGAATGGCTTCAAAGCTGCATGAAAACATTTCAGACTATTCAAATTATACACTAAAAGATTGGAGTTAAATATACTCTAGCTTTTTGACTATTAGTTATTCATCAATTGCAACATTCAAACCACATACACACATATACTTCTAATAATTTCGCAACCAATTCCATGATCGTGAAAAGGCAGTCATATTTTTCCTAGAATTCATTTTTCATCGCTAAGTTTTTATCGACGTAGTTGTAATTTGAATAGCTACAATGGGTATCCTTTTTTCCCATTTGTTGTCCATCTCATATAGTTGTATTCAGTAGTGAAAACAATATAAAAAAATTGCTTTGCAAATTGGAAGGAGCTAAGAGTGCATGGCCTATTGGCCAAATGGTATCAAAATTTTTGCATTTGTTACTCCAAATAGTAGCATGAGAGAATGTTAATGCATTTTCGAACTCAACCGACCTCTTTTACCTGAACTCAGATGAGTTGCTCAATTGTGTTAGTAAGTCAATTTACTTAATAAAATATATTTTTACTCCTATTTCCAAATTTTGTTTCGTATTTCTACAATACATTAAAAAAAATTAAACTCAAAACATGTTTTGAATATGCAAATTGTGTGAATTAATGCAGCAAAACATTACATTTTCTTCATCTAACAAAAATCTACTAATCTGATAAGATATAGCGTATAGTTTTATTTAGTTAATCTTCCAAAATTATAAATTATCTTTTCATTTAGAACTAATTTTACAGTGTTTATCATGTTGACCATGTATCAAAAAATGTTCACATAAGAACCATGATCGGAAAAAATTATCGTTTGATATTATCAATTATGCATGGAAATCTTCCTATTGACTATGCCCATTTTTTAACATTTTCCATGTTTTATTTGCATCCTAATAACAACATAAACATTTGTTTTGAATATATAGTTGTGATCGGTAATGGCAGCATGGCAAACAATTTACAGTTCTTTTTTTACGTCATAATATTGTTAGATTAATGCATATTTCGATTTCATACAAGGAAAATGGAGAGATTTGATAATTATATCAGTTTTGTTCACTTTGATGAATTAACGTGATCAATTTTAATGAAACGATGTAGAGTTTCGAATTTGCAACTTAGTCTGGCTTCTTTTTTCATTATGTCGAAATAAAAATAAAAATAAATTAGTATATCAAAGAGCTTAATATTGTTGAGAATATGTTCATATGTAAATAGATTTGTAGTTGGTTTAGTTTAGGATCTATGGATTGGTTTTCTTTGCAAATAAAACATATATTTGCAAATTTAGTTAATCGTGTTGCATAATTTCAACAGCGAAATTTGGAATGAACAAAAATCACAAAGAATAAGCTTCTTGGTATGTGTAGGTTGCACTTAAACAAAACATGGAATTTATTTTCATACATTTACTATTGTAAATTTGTAAATGTGACATATGTTTTCATGTATTACTAATGTAAATTAAAGTGAAAATTCTCAGTCTTTAGTCTTTATAATTGATTTTCTCTCGCAGACATAGGTAGATTCTAGCAACATTGTTGCTAGACTAATTTGCAAATGGGAATTACAGTAGAATTTTAATTTGTAATAGAACATTCTCTAATTTTTATGTTTTACATCTGCCACTACACATATCTAAATTATTTTAGCATATTATTTCTTTTCCTCATTTACCATTTCTTTATTTAATCAAATCTATCCGAGATTGAAATTTTCATTGCACGCATACAATTTTTCATTAAAATTAGAGATCTTAGGCTAACGTTTTCTTATTCATATCTTACCATTTTTATCCAAGCATCCATTATTTTTATTTGATTTCTTTCTGTCATTATTTTTTCGAAGGATAAAATGGACAAGCATCATGATTGTTGCAATTTGCCCTTATTATTATCTTAAAATAGACTGAATATCCTACAAAATAATTTGCAAAGGTGACTATAAATATCGATGTATATATCTTAGCAATGTATAATTATTAATTTGGTTCCATCATTAAATTAGTTCAAAATAAAGTATGAAATTTTCTGTCAACATTCGAAGATATTTTTATAGTAGTTAGGAGGATTATATGTGCATTCAATAATGAATAAGTCGCCCTATCGAATACATTAGTTAGGTTGATTATATAGAGGCAGAAACTGTGGTTAAATGAAGAGTTTCTATGTTAATAATTGATTAGTTGTTGCCAAAAACATAACCTCATTTTTGCTCAATCTATCTTTTGATAAAGTCATTTTAGAAATTTTCTTCCACTCAAATGCATTGTGATCGTTTTCCATATTGCTCTTCAGTGGTTGATATACTTACAAACAGAACATAAATGAATTGTTTACAATTGATTAATTGACAAAACACAAATGTATTCTCCATATTTGGTTTTCATTGTTGTAATTTTGACAATATTGCTCGAATTATCAATACGTTCAAATGTACATATTTGCGAGTTTACAACTAAATTAATAGAATTGATCTTAGTGATGGCAACATCCAACCTATAGTTTTTAAAAAAAGGTTATAAATATTGACATTATGAATCTACATAGTCAGGTTTGTTTATCATAAAATTATGGATTTAATAAATGTATTGTATAAATATCAATAAGTCAAAATCTATTTTGTATTAATCATCAGTTATGATTTCAAGGTTTTGGTAGCAAGTATATCCCATCGGATATTTACTTTCTACAGATGACATGATATTTCCTTAATTTCTGATTCCATAAAAGAAGACCAATATCCAGAGACAACTGAAATCAAACATGTGGCAATAACTTTAGAGCAAATAATTTTTTAAAACTCAACATAATATATAGAAAGCAATTTACCTCCATTTATATAAGTGCATTTCCAATTTCCATACAAACCAAGACAATTTATACAAGTACATCTTCCGCCTTCCATATAAACTAGGATACTTGACTAAGATATAAATGTGTATGACCGTTGTCTTCTTCATCTATTTTACATATATACCTATCTTTAACCTTTCGTTTGTTTTTAAATTTTCACCACCAAAGATGTGAAGATAATCTTTCTTGGCGCTGTTTTTTGGATTTAGGACCCTGGCCTGGAGCACTTATGTATTTTATGAATAATAATATTTAAACATAGTAAGATTATTTAGTTTATTAAAGAGTAGTATTATATATTTCTAATTTCATAAACATAGAATAACTCTTGAGTTCCTTTCCTCAATATGGCATTTAAAAAGGTCTTTTCTTGATAAAATATGTATCCTAGATCCTATTTATTTATTTTAATGAGACAGTTAGTAATATAATACTAACTATTTCATCACAAAACTATATATATTCGTAAGAATAATAATGGTTATTCGCATATAACTGCCTAAGCGTGAATTTACTTACATATCCCATGTTTAATAAATATGCAGTAAATGCTCGATAATAACTCAAATTCTAGATCAAAGCAGTATGTATAAAATCAATAATGAATTCTACAATGTTCCAAATGTATATTGGTGCCTGCATTTGATTATTGCTTCATGAATAATATACATTCAAGTCAATTTCTCATTTCTTTTCATACCAATCCAAGGTTTACTCATCCTATTTATTAGTTGTTTGTAATTAACAGTGGTTTAGCATAATTTTTTTATTTCTGCAATAATGAAATTATAGGTGGATAAGTAGTTAATGCTTTGTTAATCATTGTTAAATCCTTCTCAAATAGTGGGTGATCTCATTTATATAAGCAATTTTAATGAATTTTATTTGGTAACTATTATTGTTTACTTGATGCATGGATATGGTATCATGCTTGGATTTGACACTTCCTTCAAGGAAAACAGTGTATTGAACAATGCTTGTTCTAGAAAGAGGTATAGACTTTTGTAGGATTTTTTTGTCATTACATAATTTTCATGCATTAAGTTTTTCTTGTGCGTTTATTTGTTCATTGTATGTACTAAAATGTTCAACAATAAATTAAAATGTAGCTTTGGAAATGTAGTAACGTATTGCAAAGTAAAACTACTTTGTTCATCATTGTTGCCTTGATTTAGAGCAATGTTATTCACACCATAAAAATGACTGAAAATTATTCGATTTCAATCAACGATATAAAGTACATCTATGCTTTAGTTATTCAGCAGCATAAAGCATGTTTAAATTAATAAAACATGAAGAAACTTTCAAATGGAGGTACGAAACAAGTAATGAAGAGCAGACATGCTTTTGACCGCCGATTGAAAATTTAGTAATTTTTGGTAATTTTTATGGCGTGAATGAGAATACTTTTGATTTATATGATTGAATGGAGGGAATCATTACATCGTACTTCTTTTTTCCCTTAGCAAGTTCTTTCTTTTTTCATTTTTCTTTTTAACATTCTTAATTGATGTCAATTGGTTTTCGATCTCAAGGTCTCCAAATCCATCTTCCATTAGCGAGTTCTTTTTTTCTAAGATTAATTTGTAAGAGATACAACTATATATTTGAATATATATGATATTTGTAGAAATAGAGTTCTATGTTGCTACTGAGACAAAAGCATCACGTGAAAAGTTGAGGGAAAGACTTAACGACAGGTATGTTAATGTACGCGTCCTTTTTTAGTTTATTTGAAATTTATATTTTTTTTATTTGTTAATGATATTTAGGAATCGTTGTAAACTACTAGATCGTTAATGTGCCTCTAGAGCATGTTTTGAGAGTAAAAGACTAAATTAGTGCTAAAAGCTCCAGTGGAAAAAATCAACCATTTTAACCAAATTCTGAAATATGGAGAGGAAAAAATAAACATGAATGTTTATATCAATTTCCTTGCACATTTTGATGAGTTGATCTATGATCGACTTTGGAGTGGTGCTTTATGCATGGTGTTTAAATAAGTGCATAAAGGATAATATCATTTGTCTTATGCTTAGTTTTCAGTTTTAAATTTAGAATGATTGATTGGTGATGCAGATGCCGCAACAAGTGCATAAAATGCCTAGCTCTAACTCGGAGCTAAGCTAGAAGTATTGTTCGGTTATAAACCATGCACAACAAAATGTTAATTAACAATTCAATGACATGCAAATGTGAGACCTTTTTCAACTGTTGTGTCTAAAATTCATCTGTCATGGGTAATATAATTTATATATTGAACAATTGTATATTTATTGAACAATTCTACTAAATAGATTTATTGTTATATAAATGAACTACACAAAGTATAAACTTTTGCATTTATCTAGAATTATGGTTAACATCGAACTGTTTACCTATGTATTTCACTATGATTCTTTTCAATATCGTAAAATTATGGTTTAACATTCTCTTATTGGCTATATCTTTAGTTTCCTTGCCTTATTTACTATTCCTTATATCAATGATTTTCATGTTTTTCTATATTCTATGTAACTTTTCACCACATCCGCGTGCGATGCAAGGTTTTACACTAGTTTAATAATGAATATCGTATATCAAAGTGCATAGAGATGGGCATCCTACTACAACAAAGTTTACCCAAACCTTGGTCGTAAGTGGTTCTTGGAAGAACATAACCATGTGTGAGTCTATCCCCATGGGCATTATGTCTATACTCTGAACCCGTAGATAGGCAATGCACAAGGATCAACCACTCTATTTCATCTTCAAGATGTCGGCACTCATTGGTGGAGTAACCGTTGAACTGGTGGAATTCATAATGCTTTCCATTACCCCACATTCCTCCCTCCGTCTAGATCGGGAGGGAGCAGGCCATTGAAATGGCATGCGATCATGCGTGGTAAGATGGATTGCTTCCATACCATGGTTCAAAGTTGCATAATTTGTGTACCTTGGCTTGAAGCGCGGACCGCCTTCCGCATGCTTCTTATTGTTTTCCTAGCGGCCATTTTCTCGTCGATTATCTTCTCTTGGGCCAGCTTTGTTTCTCTGGCCGCTCTTTTCATCACTATCAAAGATGTTGGCCTCTTCCACCCTCATTATGACGTTCGCCCTTTGAATAAAATTGGTCAAGGATGAAAAGGATTGTTTTTCCAGTTTCTTCTATATTTAGGACCAATATATCACCCATGAACACAGGGCTACTACCAAGTTGTTCTTATCCTCTCCCCTTGCACCGGTTGATCCCTTATTGAAGCGATCGACATAAGAACAGTGGGACTTGGTGGGACCTTTCCTCAGGTTGCCTAGCTCGCTTGCCCTCATGATTCTTGTCATTGTTGCAAAGAAGCGAACTTTGAAGTCAGAACACGACTAGGCCCAAGATTGGGCACTACCAGCTTATAAATGAAGGAACCGACGGGAGGCCGGTCTCATCCTGTAACATCCCGGTATTTTCAGCCATTCGCATCCGCACATGTCGGACTTGAATTGCTCAAAATATCAGATTGTTAATTTAAATTTAGCAAAACTCAGCATATACGGTAAATAAATAATCACAGAATCACAGACATAGAGTAATATAACAATAATGCAGCGGAAACAAAAGAATAGCATTTCATAAAGCTACTATATATATAACAAAGTTAAATAAGATACAACAGAAATCTCGAATACATAGATGCCCTAATACAATAGTCAAATACAAAAAATCTGAATACAACACTAGAATTAACTGAATAACTAAAGCAGAATCGATAGATGGATCTCCACGCCAAGCTCCAACTCTAAAGGTGGGTCTCAAATACTAGTACACTCAGTCTGACCCGAGCGTAAAACAAAGCACAAAACACTCGAGTCAGGATTAACATTCTTATATCAATAAATCCAACTCAAGTGAAATAACAACTGAAATACAAGTAACTCAAAGGATGTTTGAGATAACCATCCTTTAAGGATCCATTAAACTATCTACTATGTAGTAATATACGATATTATAATAATGTCCAAAGTAAAGTAAACTATTAAAATAGCATTAAGGCGTTACTCATATCCCCCTTAATACATTTTATAGTGCCAATAGTCTATACAGTACCGTAATACCTCCAGATCGAGAGGCTACCGGAGAATAATCCATAGGTACGACACAAAACAAACTCGTAGTGGTCTTGATAGGGTAGGTGACACGGCACAACAAGGCAATGCCAGGGTAGATATACTAATTATGCATCAGGGCTGGTGGTAACGCATAACAACTACTATCGCCCACCTCGGAACACACTCCCAAATCAAAATCAAGGGTGGCCATCAAATCAATCACAAAGGAAGAATATAATATCAAAGGAATGTTCCCGATCGGAGGAATGACCTCACTTGGCCTGATAATCGCTCTTGTTTTAGCCCTCTTATGCCAACTCACGGGAGTCGAGTCCACGTATATATCTCAATAGAACGTCGCCACCATCCTATTTCATTCTGGAATCTCCACCACGTACACGGTTGTTAAGTGGTTTTCGGTATTGGCAGAGAGTATGACAATATCCGATCCCGGTCTCTTTAACAACCAATCGTTATTATAACACCGCGGTCATTTCAAAATAGTTTATACTTAAAAACCAAAATATCATTGCCATTTCAAAACCATATCAATACGATATTACTTCCATTTCAAAACCAAATACAATATCATTTCCATTTCAAATATATCCTTCTCCAAAATCATAGCACTTTCAAAGTTATAACACTTTCGAAACCAAACACTTGAAATTATAACACTTTCAAAACATATTACTTTGAAATTCATATTTTAAAAACATAACTTCCATCACTTAAACAGTTTAGATATTAAAATAGTATATATAATAAAATAGTTTATAAAGTAAAATAGTTTATATAAAAGAGTTATAAGTTAAAATAGTTTATATTAAAATAGTTAGTATGTTAAAATAGTTTATATTAAAAATAGTTTATATTAAAAATAGTTTATATTAAAAATGATTTATATTAAAATAGTTTATATTAAAATAATTTATAAAGTAAAATAGTTTATATAAAAGAGTTATAAGTTAAAATAGTTTATATTAAAATAGTTAGTATGTTAAAATAGTTTATATTAAAAATAGTTTATATTAAAAATAGTTTATATTAAAAATGATTTATATTAAAATAGTTTATATTAAAATAATTTATAAAGTAAAATATAAAATGGTTTTAAATATAATTTAAAAATACTTTATATAATAAAATAGTTTCCTCAAATTTCGCAAATCGATTCCAAATCAACTCGAATTCCAAAAAAATCAAGTTTAACCAAATCTCAAATCATCAATTTCAATTTATTTCAGTTTCTCAATAAACCATTTCAAATTATATCGATTCCAAATACAGATTTTTAACCACAAAATAAACCATTTCAATTTCAAAATTTTCACAGCTTTAAATATTCAAACATTTCAAAACCAGATTTGATAATTCCATATATATATATATATATATATATATATATATATATATATCAAACTCACTTTACTCTTATTTATTTTGAAATATTTACTAAGTCATTTAAATAACATTTAAATAAAACTTCAAATTTCAAACATAAATGAAACTAAATATACCATTTCAATTTATGTAAATTTGAAATATTCAGTTAAATCACTTTTAATCAAAAATCAAGTTATAAAATCATATCTTTAAAATCCCAAATTTAATAAATTTCAAATCAAACTTCTTTGAGTATAATTCTTAAATAAATTCAATTTCAAAACGTTGGAAATCATTTCAAAATATATATATATGCATTGACCAACGGTGTTTGTATATAATTTTCTATCCTATGGTCAAGTGATACGGATATTTATCATTTCAATCCGCAATTTAAATATATACGGGTATATATCATTTCAATCCGCAATCCTGAATTCAATTCAATGAAAATCGCTTGGGTTTATCATTTCAACCCATACGATTTTCTTCTATTCTACAGATCGTTCGGATATGTATCATTTCAACCCATAGGGAATTCTATACTAACAGGGAACTTGCAGAGTGATAACAGATATGATAATAATATAACAGGTGTATATCATCGATATAAATAACGGATAATGGTATCAGATGTCATAGGTGAACAGATGCAGATAATAGCATATATATAGCAATGTAAATAACAACAACAGCATATTTCAATTGTCATTTCAATTGAAATCAAATTTAATAAATATAAGAACGTTAATCGTGAGTGACGCTCACCTTTCGAGGCTAGCGATGAACGAAAATCGAGCTATGAATCCAAACACGAATTCCGAAGCGAAGCAAAATTGGCACGAATTCGACGATCAAAACTTACAGCTTGGAATTAACGAAATTGAATCAAACTGTATTGATGAAGATCAATGTATAAGTGAACATATATATACATGCATATATATAACTATGTACATATATAAAATCATTATTTAATTCAAATACATTTTTAAATCGAAATATATATGCATTTCAAGATCATTGTTTTAAATAAAACACATATAATAGAACAAACCTATCTACATATTATAATTTGAAATAATATATATATATATATATATATGCTTTTTAAGGATGCAAAATACTTACATATATTGTATATGTTCATTTGAAAATATCAATGATATACTCAAAAGCAATTTAAACAAAATTTAAAACTAATATCAAATCCAAACACATAAACAAAGTCTCCATAAATTTAAAAACCAAACTACTGTACACAATTCTTCACTTTGCAGCAAACCAAACCACTTAAAATTATACTTTAAATATGAAATATGATGACTCATAAACACCATATATATTAAAACCACAGTGTGTGTGTAATATAAAACAATATAAAACAAATATTTATTATAATATAATATATACTCTTATATATAAACAAACTTATATTAAAAATCGATACAAGCTTACTCTAGTGTAACCTATACATATGTATGACTCAGCCTAAACTTATAGAAGCATATATACTCAAACAAACATATCATATATACATGTATATTTACGTTTAAATACTAGCATAACAGGTTATACATAAACTTACATAATTATATATATAAATAACCCACAGATCGATATAAACTGTAGAAATAAGTATAACCTGCTTTATTATATAACATATAACTGACATTTTATATCAGGAAAAACAGATATATATTAGCTATATATACATACATACATACATACATACATACATATATATATATATATATATCTTTTCAAATCAAAAGTTATAAACATGTATATTATAGAAACAACATTATTATATATAACTAATATGAATATATACAAACAACTTTCAAGGTTTAAAAATATAAACAACAGCTTGTAATATATAGACTGTTATAAATTATACATTGAAACTCAACAGACTTGTAAAATATGTATATATATAGATCTTATATTTTATAACAACAACATATACATCCTTCATTTATAATACAACAGACAGAACCTATATACTTTGTAAATATATATTTCACTTAAAATTTATATATGCGAACAGCAAATTCAACTATACAAAATAAACTTACATATATACGAATCTATAACTAACATTTTCCAATACAAACAGATTTATATATGTATTAACAAAAATATGTATATACCTTAACTTTTTATGAATTATATATATATACACTCTAATATATAACAGCACTATATAAAGCCCTGGGAGAAAATATGATTCCAATACAACAGATCATATATATATATATATATATATATATATATATATATATATAACTTGATATATGGTTATATAACTCATATATATAACACATCAAATATATATATATCCACTCATATATTACTGGTCATATTATACAAACTATTACGCATGTAAAATATATAACATATATACTATGTATATACTGTAAACATAATTTATTTTAATTTTAATTTCAATAATATAATATATATTATATCACACATAAACTGTATAGTATATATAATATAAACATACTTACATAAATTATATATATACAAAACTTGTATATACCTCATAGCACTCGGCCATGGCTTCTTTGCTCAAGGGGAAGGGTGAGATCGGTGGCGAGATGAGAAGGGCCGAGGGAGGGGAGAGAACATGCGGATGACGGCGGGGTTGGGTGGTTCGGCACGACGGCGGAAGGCGCACAAGGTCAGGTTGGTAGGGTTTCGGCCACGATGGCTTCGGTGCAAGTAGGGGTTGGGGTCGCGCCGAGGAGATCTGGGCAGAGGTGATATACCGCTCGGTGATAGGAGGGAGAGGGGAGGAGCTTGGTGGCAATTTGAGTTTGGTTGTGCAACTTTTTTTTATATGCAAGCATGGCCAAAGAGAAGAAAGGATGGTCGAAGGAATGGCAAAAGTTAGATTTTATTAATATATTTCTGAAAAGAGAGTAGAACCGAAAACAAAATACGAACCATCAAAATTAAATAAAATACGGAATCATGTAGTCACAAGTTAAATTCAAAGAATATTAATAACATATGGCTATTGAAATGACACGGTGGATAAATAAACTGACAAAGGAATTCAGAAAGTTCAAAACGGTATCGATACGGTTATTCAGTTCACCGATTTTTTTCATGTCCCGAACTCCGTAACACACGAATAAATATACCACAGAGATCGACATGATGAGACGATCAAAACGGTACATAAATATCAGTGGTACGATTATTCAATCAAAAGTCGATAATTGATACCGAAAATGCTGCTATTTTGCCAGAAATAAGATAAACGGGGCAATAGCAGTTCAAATTCGGAGAAATGAAATATCACGTCTCTTTCATAATATGATTGACAAATTTATTGTATAAAAATATTCAAGTTTGAAAAATATTTTATTATCATCAATATTTAACTGATTTAAATTGAAATAGAATTACACAAGAAAATAAACTTTCATATTTTCAGATGAAAATTTACCATTTGCTATGTTCAAATAGACGTGTTCCAAATATTGAATTTTTACTTCAAAATTCAATTATTTAAAATTTCACAAAAATTCAATTATTTAAAATTTCACAAAAATTCAATTAATTAAATAAATAAAACCGTTAAAATTTACGGGTCGTTACACGTCCGCCACTGAGACGGTCAAGGCACGGGCCGCATGTCCCATCACTGCCCGAAGGCGATGAAATTCTAATAGTCTTTCCTTTGAAGGGGAATGACCATCAACGTGGATCTCTTGATATACTGTTGGTTTAGGTTTTGGGACATCGTGAACGTTTCCCAGCTTATAGGCAGCATACACATTCATATGGTGGATGGAAGCACCTCCCTCGAGGATTCCCAATACGATCCTCTCACGTGCGTTGTACATTATGTTGTAGGTGCCGAGGAAAGCGGGTTAGATGGAGGTCTGGTCGGTCACTAGGGAGGATGTCAGGACGAAGTTTATGGTTGTCTAAGCGTTCATTCTAACTCGGAGGTCCTTCACATCACAAGCAAGTGGTCCTCCATTGGTCAAGTCGTTGGTCATGCCGAGCCACATGTCATTTCTCGGCCCAAGTATAGGACAGACGACGCTTGCCCCAGTAGCTCCATTGGTATTGCGGCCACTGGAGTTGTCAACTTCGCTATCACCAAAATGTTGCATTATGTGAATTGTGGAAGGAGTATGTAGAGTAGAAAATTCAAGATATATGAAAGCTTTTAGGCGGGCCCTCCTTCTAGCAAGTCATACTTGGAGCATCCTTTGAGTAAGGACAGGTGGCATGAGTCCAGGAAGTGGTTGTTATGGAAGTGCTTTGGTGAAAACAAAGGACATAGAGTTGTCACTGCACATCACTGCTTTTGATAGATGGACAGTACTGTTTGTGTCAGTCTTTACCGAGAGATAGCGTGGGGCGTAGCTTATTTTTGCAGGGGCGGTTAGACGTATGTGACCAAAGCCTACCAAGATAAGACAAAGCTGCTTCTAAAGATGCAGGCAGTAGATGAAGGCGGCAAGTAAGGGAACTTGCTAGAGTGGATCGTGAGGCAAGTCACTGCCAAGAGGGTGCTTCAGTGATAAACGGGTGTCAGGCGTTTACCCCCATATGCATTTATGCAAGCGGTACTTGACTCGAGCATGTGACCTTGTCGAGTGGTGTGTTTGTTAATAGGTTCTTGCTGTGTGAGTCGGCTGTGAGACAGGCGATGCGGGCAAGCCACGATGTCGGCTGTGGATGCATATGGATTGAGTGACTAACCAAGCAGTATGCAGCTGCAATCATGCAGGCCGGCCCATTTCATATTTACAAGAAAGTCGAGCAACGGAGCTTAAAAGCATTTTTACAAACATTTTTTTTGATTATATGATGTTTAGGTCTGTAGATGGTAACCCAGAAATTAAAACCCGTAATTTAATTTAATAACAGATTAAATTAATAACACAATGATATTTTCACACAGGATGGGGAAAACCAGAACGGATTGAATTAATAACACAATGATCCAAGAGCACCTCGATAATAGTTGCTCGTTATAATTCTATAACATTCGTGTTCAACTAAGATATATAAACAAAAAATGAAAGGTGATAGTTGTATACAAATTTGCGGAATATACATACACATACACACACATGTATATACACACACACATACATTGAACTAACATGTATTAACAAAAAATGGAAGGTGATGGTCGTATACAAATTTGCAGAATATCCACACACATACATACACACATACACACATGCATATTATATTTTCACACGAGATGGGGAGAACCAGAACGGATTGAATTAATAACACAGTGATCTGAGAGCACCTCGATAATAGTTGCTCGTGATAATTTTGAAAAATTCATGTTCAACTAACATATATAAAAAAAATGGACATTCAAATAATATATGGGAAATTTAGCAAGAGAGAAAGATACAGTTCCGTATATTAAACATTCATGTTCAACTAATATAGTGAGAGAGAAAGATACAGTTCCATAGAAAATTTAGAGCATAATTCAAAATCTGCCTTGGCATACAAATGTGTAGAAAGGAATTTAGTGAATATTACTCTTTGAAGCTGATTATTATTAAATCGCAATACCTATACTCGTTATTATTGATGACCATAACGACGTTACAAACAGCAGGAATGTCATCTAAGATAAACAATAGAGCACTTGATACTGAATTTGGTAAACTTTGCAAAAATTTACAGGCATTGCCATATTAATTAAAGTACCAAGGTATTTGCACTTTCAGGTGGTTCCCTCGAATTCCTTTTGCATAACAGTAAACTACCATGTACTATCAAATTATGATGACATAGCTGTCTATAAACATGGAATTATATGGAATTAGTATACCACATGAAATGATAGTGTTGGGTTCAACATGGAAGAAGAGACACGAGGCAAAGGTCCTTGGCCTAATAATGCATTGGTTTGCATATTTAATAATGAATACCGAATATCGAAGTGCACAGAGAGAGGGTAAAAAAAATTCCAACCTTTGAACTAAAAAAGGTTACATCGATACGACAGAGACAGTGTCAAATTAAGGACGTACTGCATAATAGACTATGAAATTTTGGTGGATTTCAACGGTGTAAACTTACAGAATGAATTGCACAGAATAGCAGTAGAACAATTAGTGCATTTCAACAGAGCACGTAAAACATGAAACAGGCAAAATAATCTCTAAATCTTAACCAACAAAGTAGCGTAGTAGAGTATACAAAATACAGATGTTCCACTTAATCAAAAACAACTCTGATCGACTGAAACTTGCAAAGTAAACTAGAAATAATAAGATCATTTTAGATGCCAAAAGATGATAACATTAATTATACTTCATAACAAGCAGAAGGTCCGACTCTATCATCACTTTTTTACACACAAAAAAACTGGACTCCAATGATAAAATTCGAACATAGTTAACAGTATGCATTAAAATAAATAAAAATGCAAGTGTTCAGGATCGCTGGATCTGAAAAACAACCAAATCATGCCCTCTCACCTCTGATCCTCCTAGCAAGCTGAATATCCTTAGGCATAATCGTAACCCTTTTAGCATGAATCGCACACAAGTTAGTGTCCTCGAACAATCCAACAAGATAAGACTCTGCCGCCTCCTGGAGAGCAGCTACAGCAGAACTCTGAAACCTTAGATCGGTCTTGAATCCTGTGCGATTTCACGTACCAACCTCTGAAACGGAAGTTTCCTTATCAAAAGTTCAGTGCTTTTCTGGTACTTACGGATTTCACGTAGTGCGACGGTTCCTGGCCTGAATCGGTGAGGCTTCTTGACGCCGCCGGTTGCCGGAGCAGATTTGCGAGCAGCTTTAGTGGCAAGTTGCTTTCTTGGGGCTTTGCCTCCGGTTGATTTGCGAGCGGTTTGCTTTGTACGGGCCATTGGAGATGTGATAAATTAGGGTTGTGAATTGGGAAAATTGAAAACGAATGATGAAATGGCTGTCCGATGACGAGAGGAATATATAGAATTTGGTTGTAAAGGCGCGAATTTTGAATGAACGTTGGATAATTAATGCACGGTTTAGATTTTTTTTTATATGAAGATGCGGATTGCTAATGGTTAACGTTGGATTAGATTAATGTTAACGGTGCAGATGCTGCAGGTACGGAGCATGCAGATTGCAACGGATTGATTATATATATTAGATTAAATTCTTGGGCAATATGGAAATTCTGAAAGAAACACGACCGTTTATTTCATTTTACTTGTATTTTTGACATCTTAATAAGTGCTATGATCTGTAAAAGTGCAAATCAGTAATAAATCTTTCCATGGATATTGTGTTATTTGCTGAACAAAAATGAATTCAAAAATAAGTTGACAAAAAAAAAATTAAGTAATTTTTATTGAATATAAAATAATTGAAGCGGTTATTCTTAGAATAAATTATGTCAAAATTTATGAACTAGTGTGACAAAAAGTGAAAGTATGCTGCACCAAATTAAACTAAAAACGACAAAGCTAAACCAAAATGCAAATAATTCTAGGACGTAGCGCTATAAATTCACAAAATATGGTCTATAGATCATATCGCTTCTTCATCATCCAAAAGATCTAAACGATGTAGGTTTAATGGGTCCTTGTAGAGGAGGGTTGTGATTTTTCTTGTCGTACAATTGACTTTTCATCTTGAAGTTGCATATACAACTCGAAGGTACATATGAACTAATTTGTCAACGTAACCAGTCATGTTTAGCATGCATATCGCTCTCGATCGTCCTCTTTGGTGTACGCAGATTTATTGGAGCAAATTAGATAATATGTTCGTGTACTTATTAGATAAGTTCATTATATTTATCTAACAAGGCTCTCACTGGATTTTATGTCTTTTAAAAACCCTAAAATAGACACGAGAATTTCTCAAATTCCTCCAATAGGTATTAGAATCTATTTACCATGTTACCGAAATCCTGACGGCGTTTAACACGTTGTAGTCCCATCGATGAGTTCCTCGAGGATGCTAAACCATCATGAAGCACCAATTAGGTGCTCTAGACTCGATTTCACGACGATCTAAGGATAACTTTGTAACCATTTACCATGCTCGATGAAGTTACAAATTATTCTTACCGATCTCGATATAAACATCATTGTAAATATTTTATGGCTTGAGGGTGAAAAGTCTTCTGGTATCGGTTTTATGGTAAGAATGCGTGGTATACAGAATTATTCTCTTATTTTACCTTTCAGATAATTTTTCAGAAGATTATAAAAAGTAAAAGAGAATAACGACGCAATGATAAAAGTGCAGTAAAGTATATAAAGAGAACACCAGAATTTATATTGGTTCACACCCATCTTGCATCCACTCTCGAGGAAATCCCTCTACAGATATCGTTTACAGCCCTGACTTAGCATATTCTTCAATAATACATATTTGTCAGTTTATGCCTTTTACAAATTCCTATAACCACTCAAATAAACATGGAAGAGAAGTATGAGGTTATGCGATTTGGATCTTGTGGCACGATAAGGAGTTTGAGATTTATTCGTAGATAGATAGATCAAACGAGGAAAGTTGCAACGGGCATATTTCAAATTTGAAAGAAAAAGAAGATTTCAATTTTTAAAGAGGCAATGGTAATATTTTAAAAAGAAAAATATTCTATTTGAAAAAGGTATGGTCATATTTTAAGAAAGATGAATGTTTCGGAAAAAACTCGAGACTTTGAATTTGAGTGTTTTCGACAAACTTTATCCATATGATATATACACATACACATGTATGTATGTATGTATGTATGTGTATGTATATGTATATATTGAATTTTAGAGAAGAAGATAAAATACGATGAATAATTAATTTTATTGCAAAAAAATTCTATGATTCTACAAGCTCTCTATACATGATTATATATAGTTTAATTCTACTAGTCGTTGCTCATTTCCTTGATTATAATTCCACTAGCCATTGCTTATTTTCCAAATTATAATTCTGCTAGACGTTGCTTATTTTATAAATTATAATTACCCGATTACACCATAATTACAATAAAGTACCAAGTATAGCTAACAGCTGTATAATGGATGCTAACATTTTCTAAATCATCACTCATATTTCTCAACACCCCCCCTCAAGTTGGGTTTGAATAAATTTATAGAATCCAACTTGTCAGTACGTTCAGATGACTGGTCTTGTCGAGTGCTTTTGTGAAAATATCTGCTAGTTGCTCTTTGCTTTTGACAAATGGAGTTTCCATTTCCCCCAATTGCATTTTTTCTCTAACAAAGTGACAATCTATCTCTGTATGTTTTGTCCTCATGGAAGACATGATTGATGCAATATGATGAGCAGCTTGATTATCACAGTACATTTATGTTGTTTTTGTGTGCTCTATCTTCATGTCACTAAGTAATTGCTTAATCCGGACAAGCTCCCTTACTGTGGATACCCTGGCTCAATATCTTGCCTCTGCACTTGATCTAGCTACAACATTCTACTTCTTACTTTCCAAGTTACCAAGTTACCACCTACAAACATGCAAAACCCGTGGTTGATTTTCTATCATAGCTTCCGGCCCAATTTGCATAAAAAAACCAAACACATCATTAGAATTGTTTTTACTCGTCTAGATTCCTTGACCCGAAGTGCCTTTGAGATATCTCGATATCATATCAATTGCACTCAAGCGGCTGGTGCGTGGAGCATGCATAAATTAACTTATGACACTAACTACAAAGGCAATGACGGGTCTGGTTACTGTAAAGTAAATTAATTTACCCATCATCCTCTGATGTTGTCCTATGTTAGATAATGGCTCACCATCTTCAACTTCAAATTTTAAAATGGTTTCCATAGAAGTTTCAGCTGGTTTTGCTCCTATTTTACCAGTCTCTTTTAACAGATCAAGGACGTATTTTCTTTGGGATAGAAATAATCCTCTACTTGAGTAGGCTATTTCTATTCCAATAAAATATGAAAGTTTTCCAAGGTCTTGATGTCAAATTCTTTTTAAAATATTGTTTAACCCTTTCAATTTCCTCGTTGTTATTTCCAATGATGATAATGTCATCAACATAAACCAGAATAATAGTAGTGGTATTTTGTGAGTGTTCGATGAACATAAAGGAATCATCGATACTTTAAAAAAAATACTTCAAAGGAGAAAAGCCTAGCTTGGCATACCATGCTCTTGGAGATTGCTTTAGACTAGATCGCCTTTTAAATTTACACATCAGCACTGAGTTCGTGTCACTTTTGTAGCCCGGAGGAATAGTCATATAAACTTCCTCTTCTAAATTTCCTTAAAGGAGTGCATCTTTTACATCCGTTTGGAACAAATTCCATCACAAGTAGATGGCTACTGACAGTAAAATTCTAACTGTTTTCATTGTTGCTACTAGTTCAAAAGTATCTTAGTAGTGAATACCATACGTTTGGGTAAATCCCATGGCCGCTTACATAGCTTTGTACCTTTCAATAACACCATTACTACTGTATTTGATTTTATACACACATTTGCAACTTGCGGGTTTTTTGTTTTTTGGTAAATTAATAATATCGCATGTATCATTTTTTTCTAAGGCTTGAAATTCTTTATTCATAGCCTTATGCCAAATTGGGCTTTGACTGACTTCGCTAAAGTTGGTTGGTTCTATTTGGTTAGTGATGTTACTTAAGTAGGCTCGATATGAAGGGGATACCCTGTTATATGAAATAAAATCTTGTATTGGATACATCATCTGTTGGGATACATAATCCCTTAATTTGATGGGAGGTCGAGTTTGTTTTGTAGATCTTTTTATGGTATTTTATTCTTTAGTTGGTTCTTCACTTGACCGATTTATCTCTTCCCCCCCCCCCCCCCCGAACGAATTGCACTTGTTTCTCCAATTTGTTCTTCATTTACATGATCAACCTGTTCTTAATTTGTTTCTTCAAGAAACATGAAATCAATTGGAGACAATATGACCGGTTTACCTTGTGTATTTCCTTGTTCACTTGTTCGATAATATGGTTCATTTTTAAAAAATGATACGTACAGTGGGGTGTAAAGTTTATGAATTTTGGATCATAACATTTATACCCCTTTTATTGGGATGAGTATCCTAAAAATTTAGCTTTAACATCATTATTATCTAGCTTATCATTTCTTTTTATGTGTATGAAACATGTACGCCCAAAAACTCTTATGTGATTAATATTTATTTTCCTGTTCTTAAGAATTTCTAAGAGACTCGTATTTTTAAGCATGACACCTGACAATCTATTTACGAGGTAAGTCGCATTTAGCACGACATATGACCAATGAGATTTTGGAATGTTAATTTGAAAAAGAAGTGATCCATTGGCTTCAAGCAAATGTCGAATTTTTCTTTCTAAAACTCTTTTTTTCAAGCGTATTAATACAAGCAGTTTGGTGTAAATTTCCTTTTTGTTTAAAAAATTCTATAAAATCTTTGTTTACGTATTATGTCCCATTATCAGATCGAATTTTTTAGTTTTTGCATTATATTGATTTTCTATAAAACTACGGAATTCTAAAAAGCACGAAAAAACTTCATTTTTCCTTTTAAAAGGTAAACCCAAGTGGTGCGAAAAAAAATCATCAATAAATGTGATAAAACAATTAAAACGATCGTAAATATCAACAGGGGTTGGACCCCAAACATTGTATGAATTAAATCAAAGCATTTTTCTGACTTATTGGTATGCAAAGAATAAGATAATCTAGTTTGTTTTGAAAGCTGACAAACATCACAATTTTTGGAATCTAATTTACAACAAAAAAGTTTTATTCAAAATTTGATCAGATGGATGATCAAATCTCCAGCGCAGCAATTTATCACGATCTACTAAATTCAATGTCACATGACATTTATTAGTGCTTTCGTCAAGATAATAAAGGCCATTTTACAGATATTCATCACCAATCTTCTTCCCTAATTCTCGAACCTGAAAGGCCACTTTATACGGTGAGAATATAACATTGCAATTCAATTCATGGGTTATTTTATTAATTGATAGTAAACTTGAACTAAAATCTGGCAAATACAAAATATTTTTCACATTTTTGTAAGAAACTTTGTTGTGCCAAAGCTATGAATTTGGACTTTATCTCCGTTAGCAATCTTTACATGTAGAGGGCCTTTATTTTGTGTAAGATTGGTTAATTTATTTTTATCTCATGTCATGTGATCAGTAGTACCTGAGTCAATTATCCATCTATTTGTATTTTGATGCATTTTTGCAATTTCGAATTTATTGTTGACTTTCGATGGATTAAAAATATCATTAGAATGTACAAAACCTGAAGTTTGTTGCTGCAACAAACTGTTCAATTGAGTTAGCAGTTGATCCGGTTGCACCGTTTGAGTCATAGAAGATCCCGCTGAATTGGAGGTGTTATTAGTCTATTGAGCCGATTCAGATCCATCCCTTTCTACCTCCGCTTCTTTGCTAAAACCACCGAATTTTTTCTCCTTTTTTTCGCCGCTCCAATTACCTTCTCCGTAGCCCTTCTCTTTGATGGGTAGAAGGTAGGGATGCTCCATCACTGTCACTACATGATCAAAACTTGGCATCTCTGCTAATGCCTAGACTTGAGACCTTATCGATTCATAGCTTGGATCAAGAGCTCATGGGTATGTGAAGATTAATCATTGTACGAATCTTTTTTGGATTTCAACTGGATCTATTGCTGGTGGGATATAGACATTGAGCTCTTTTCATTTTGATATAATTTCGATCGCTAGTTCGTTATTACTTTTGGATACTCTGTTTAATTTGGGCAAGCTCTTGTTTAAGGCTAAAGATATGAGTAAAAAAAAAAAAAATTGGTCGTTTCTTCTTTTGGCTTTGTCCCAAACCTCCCATGATGTGCTGGAGTACATGAATACGTTTGAAATTTAGGGTTCCATTGTGTTGAGAAGCTGTGACATGATTAATTGGTCAGTTGTCTCTCATTCTTCTGTTTTTACTTTCTCTTCCGGAGTTAGCTCATTTGGCTCTGCTGCTTTGGGTTTCTCCTTTTTGCTAGTGACAAAACTTAATTTTTCTTTACCATCGAGACTAATTGATACCGATCTTGACCAAAGAATATGATTTTTGTTGCCATTGAGTATGATATTTTTTAGTTTAATGTTGTCGGACTGAGACATGTTGAACTTACCACAGTTAATTGATATATGCAGTAGTTGATGTTGTTGCGGAACTTAGAAGTCAGGATTTGACTGGCTCTAATACCAAATTGAATTTTAGAGGAGAAGAGAGAATATGATGAATAATTAATTTTATTACAAATTTTTTCTCTGATTCTACAAGCTATTTGCACATGATTATATATAGTTTAATTTTACTAGTCGTTGCTTATTTCTTTCATTATAATTACACTAGCCGTTGCTAATTCTACTAGTCGATGCTTATTTCCTAAATTATAATTGTCTAATTGCACCATAACTGCAACAAAGTACCAAATATAGTTAACAGCTGTATAATGGATGCTAGCCTTTTATTTATTTCCTGTTTTTAGCCTTGATGAAATATTCTGATGCTGTTGTTCTTATTTCTCAACAGTATATGTGTGTATGACTCAACAAGTCTTCAAATCTTTAGTTCATTATCTTCGTATGTGATTTTCTTAAAATGATTTGCTTTGTCGAGAAATCAAAAATGCGCTTGTCAGGAATCGAATTTATAATCCCTCCATTAGAAGTTTAATGCACTACTACTTGAGCTACGCATAATTTTATTTTGGTTGACATTGCTTTTCTTTAGTTTGCCGACGCAGCTTGTCCTCTGTATGATTGCTGATTTATTTTGTGTCTTCGCTTGGCTTATAAGCATGATATCACTTCTTTGTAATTTATATATATGTTATATTTGTCGTTTGTGTTGAGTTTGTTTGTCTGTTTTGCAAGTGTGTTTCAGCAGTGTTGTCTTTTACTTGTAGACCTCTATATAACTAGATAGAAAATGACAATAACATTGTTATATGGTCATTATCATCAAAACTCACTAATACATTTCTTAACAATCCTTTTTTAACGAGGACAACCATACAATATAAGTATATAAAAAAACATTTCTTCCCCTAAATGGAGAATAGCAATAGATTTAAGTTATTGGATATCAGAAGAGACACCGTCCACTTTTGCATTGTCTTCCCTTGGTATCCAAAGGATAGAGTGATTGGTATACTGCTGAGATGATTTAAGACATAGTGTATGTACATCGAGGGTTACATGCATGAGACTGCATTTCCATCGAGTCATACTTGTGCTCAAGTTATCGATTATGGTGCACGCTGACATAAGTTTATATTCGTTAGTAGCACGAATTGCAAGATTTTGTCAATGCATATACATTTGAAGTGATTTGAATTGAGTTTATACGCCAATAGTAAAATCGATATGTTAAGGCTGGAAGAATGATCCAATTAAAAGTACCTGGAAAGTGAAGGAGAGAATTCAATCTTTTAATTTCAACTCTTCATTGGAGGAACTTTCCATTTTCTTGTTTGTTGGGATGATGAATTTATTGAGATATGGATGAATGAATGCTATAGACTGTTACTGTTAAGGTGGGAGATTGGATTGTGTGTTATGACTTGACTCGTTACATATCATACTGCATACATATATAAATCATCGGTATATTTTAAGATGTTTTGCATCGATACCTACATGTCACGATCTTGCATTCGTACGGGAGTTGTATCCGCATGCATTATTCACATGACATATTCATGACATCTGTCGATTGATGGATGCGCAATGTTACTTGCATTTATTTTATTATCGCTATGTATTGTTTAATTACACTTATTTTGTCATTGTTGTACATTGCTTCTTGGATTCAGATTATAGTTGGTATCCATATGGATATCATATTTTATGTTGTTGGAAATATTAGAAAATATACATGTTTGATATGAATTGCTTCGATGCTGTGTTTGAATGTCTTGTGTGTGGTATGGTTTGAGTGTATGTATTACACATGCACATGGTTGTTGTATTATGGTTGAGTCTATGAGCTGCGTTTTCCGTCTCTTGGAATTTCAGGGATGAAATTCTTTTAAGGGATGAAGAATGTAACACCTAATAATTTTTATAGAAACAACGAATTGATTAAAAAGGGCATGTCGGTAATTTTACATAAGGTTGGAAAATTAAATTTTTACAAATGAAGGAATTTGAGAAATCTGATTTTTCCATCACGTCAAGTAGATTCTCAAATTCATATGCGGACACCGGAAGAATAGCCAGCTTATTATATACATATATACATATACATACATATATATATATATATATACATATATATATCCGGAAAATTAAATTTTTACAAATGAAGGAATTTGAGAAATCTGATTTTTCCATCACGTCAAGTAGATTCTCAAATTCATACGTGGACACCGGAAGAATAGCCAGCTTATTATATATATATATATACATATATACATATACATATATATATATACATATATATATATATATATACATAAAGATAACCCGCTTTATAATGGGTCATACTGCTTTTATTAATAATGGAAAAAATGTGTACTGCACAAGTACAGAACAACTATGTTGGTTTTATAGTAACCACTCAAAAAATAAAAATATATAGCACACGAGTTTGGTAGGACGATGAAATTACCAAGTACAAGATGGAACTATGAATCCTTCCTGGGGGAGGAGACATCGTTTGACACTGGTCCACTAACATGAATTAAATCAGCAAAAAGAGCTACCAAGTTAGGAACATTTTGCACAAAAGAATTTCTAGTACTCATCTCCCACTATGATCCGATCACATTTAAAATTCTACCTGATATAGATTGCATATCTCTGTAACGTATTTTGAGGTGTATTACTTAAGGCTGCCATTTTTTTCCATCTTACTTTAAAGTCTGAAACATTTATTTCTGATCAAACTAACTTTCTTTTTAATGCCATTCATGTGCTTGTTATATTATAATTCTTCAACTCTATTTTCACCTTCTTTTCTTGAATTTGTAGAAACGTGTAACAGGGAAGTCCGTCTTTTAACGTAACTAATATCTTTCTACTTTAGCTTTATATCCATTCCACAAGGGCCAAATGTTGAGAAATTTTAAGGATTGTTCTTTTCCTCATGGTTCCACCAGTAGAGTTTGACTAGCAAAAGTGTATGATCAATACTTGTAACGGGTAGTGCAGTAGCATTAGAATGAGAAATTTGTTCCACCCACTAAATATTTGCTAACACTATATGAATTTTACAATTTATGTTTTTGGAGGGGCCCCAAATAAATATGATAAAATCCACTTGTATTAAATTTAGCTCAACCAGTTGCATATTGACAAGAGTTTAGTTTTGTGAGTTTACTATCGGGTAGTCTATTGCCACCCACTTTTTAACTAATCTAACACAGTTAAAGTCACCAATCATTAACTAAGGTATGTTGTATATCAGTGATTCACTGCACAAGTTTTCCCCCACCTCATTCAAGGTACATGCATAAACAAAAGTAATAATAAACTACGCACTCCTTTAGTATCGATTTATCAATAAATTACGTTGATCGCCTGTGTAAAACACACAAGCAAATGCTTCTTTATTCAAAAATACTATTACTCTGCACCTGTCATCAAATTGAAGGTTATTGAATTTATCTCGTTGATCTTTTGGGCCCATTCAAGCCCCTCGCATTCGGGTTTAATTCCTCTGTCTCCCTCTTACCTATTCTCATATGTCACAATGATCTCAGCCATTCATTTTGTATCATTAACCATCCATCAAATATGATGGATAGTGATGAATGACTATGATTTTTATGGTACATGGTACGAGAAATAAGGGGATAGAGGATTTGATCTACTCGCATTTCGTGATAATATAGACATTATTATTCATTGAGTTTGGTATTTTTGAACTTAGTGGAAGCATCGCCAACTGTAGCCTCATTTGCAGATGAATTCTTTTTAAGTTTATAAATTTTCTCTTCAAATACAGCTGCAAGTTTAGGACTTTTAATAACCAAATTTGTTTTAATCCCACAACTTGTAGATGTTTTTGTTTTTTTAGTTATACTATCATTTTCCATCCCAATTGCATCAGGCCATGCATCTCCATTTGTATTAGATAATTGCAAAAAAATTCATTGTTTTCAACATTCATACAACCATTTGTAATATTCGGAAAGTGAGAAGTATAATCTTGTTAGATGTTTTTATATCAACCACAACCATAGATGAATTAATAACTAATTGCTGAATATTTACTCCAAGTTTTTACCATTGGTATCTCATGCTCCTTCAAAAAGAATAGATATATATGGTTGAAAAAATACCAAAAAAGCAGTATTTATTCTAGTGGCATTATCCATACTCTGTCATGCCGAAACAACATCTGCAACCACATCAATGAATGAACCAGTGAAGTTTTACTGCTAGTTTCCTCAACTACTCTCATTGTGGGTTTGTCTTGTTTTTGTACCCAAATTTAATTTCTATGTATGTAAGCTTTAAGATGCTCTTCCCTGTCACATAAAGATAAACTAATGTTTTCCATTTGATTTGATTTGATTTTCTCAGTATAGTATTAACCATCACGAAAATCTCTAAACCAGTCTTTAAAAGTTCATAATAATTAAGTTAAATCAGAATGTGTTATGATCTCCCATTAATTCAATATTCACATATAATCTTTTGTTTCTAAAAATATATCTCAATTCTTTTAGGTCTTGATCCACTTTTTGGGTTGCTAAAATACGTGTATTAACAATGTACATAACTTAAGATTCGTGTATACACCTAAGCAAGCATTGACCTCCTCCACACCCCCTTTCCACCAAAAGATGCATAATGAATCCATGCATTATTAGTTAACTCCAAGGATATTTTTAGGGCATTATTTGAGTTAAAATTTGCCCCTTTTAGCAGAAGGGGTGTCACCTGATTTATAATTTTGCATCCAAATTTTTTTTTTAACATGGTCTATTAGTGCTAACAAGTGTCGATTTTGGAGATCGAACTCGTGACGTTTAATCTCGTAATCTAAACTACCAATCAACAGAGCAAAACTTATTGGCTATGATCAAGATCTTTTGCTTTAAAATTATTTAAAAGAAAATTCTTAGTTCTGTGCAATATGTTTATATCATTGTTGGTAATCAATATATCATCAACATAAAAAATTACAAAATAAAAATTATTCACACGGAACGTTTTATGCACACAATTATAAGAATGTTTTACCTTAACATCAAATGGAATGATAATCGATGGAGATAAGGGTATGCACTGTGTAATTTTAATTATATAATTATATGCTTAACTCTTATGTATAAATCTTGTTCAGAATGAAAGTATGTTTTTCTAGTTATTATATGTGCACACATTTATAATTAAATGCTGAAGATTACATTTTATACATATAATAAGAAATCCCTAAGAGCAAGTGTATAATCGATTATAGTTACGAATGTGTTTGTAATGGTGAGGTGTATATAAATAAAAACTTATCCTCAAATGTTTCTAATCAAAGTGATTCGAGAAAGGGATATTGATTCACCCGAGAGACTAGTTACCTAATCCTCTTCATATGATGAAAGAAGATACTCATGATCATTGGTGACACTAAGAAGTTATGTACTTGCAATTGTTGTGGATCAACTACTGAATGACTCAACAAGTCTTCTAGAGGTTAGTTATATCAAAATAGAGAATCTCACGTGACAATGTGCAACGTTTTTTTTTATTGAATTTGGGCGAGCATGCAGTGGGTTAAATGAGTGAATTTCAATATTTTTACCATTTTGATTCTTATTGAGTCTATGATGTCTAAATTAATTTAGATATAATCTAAATAAATTTTAAATAAAATAACTATTATATTTAATTAATTAATATAAAGATTTTATTTGTTTATATAAATGATATATGATACGTACATTTGTATCAAATACACATGTACATGTACGTTCACATGCAATATATAAAGTGTGAATGTTCTAAAATGATATATTTAAGTGCTGAGATTTGTACCACAATGGATACATTAGCCCCTTCATATGCATATTTGTTGTCAATTTTATATAATATTAATATAATACATAAAACACTTATATGTATGTGTATATAATTATAAAACAAGTATATCAATATTTATATATTTACACGTAGAATAATTATATTTAAATATAAAAACAAATCAAAATTTAAATCTTTAAGAAAAATTCAAATTAATGAGATCTAGATTTAAAATATCTTATTTAAAATGTTGGAAAATTTCAACATATGAGCCACATATGTAAAATAGATATGTTGTGTTATTTTGGTATAAAGCCTAATTAAAATGATCAAATTTTGAATTAAAACTAAAAGGCTTAAGGATATAATTATCGTGGTATTAAGGTGTAGATACCGAGGCAATTCTAATTTCTTAAAGGGTCAAATTAGAAAATGCTAACATTATAAATAAATGGTCATGGTCCATAAATTACGTAAGCTCTAGTTATTCTCTAAATCTTTTCAATAGAAATAATTCAGATCTAGGATTTGTGTCAATTTTGAATATTAAACCAAATTTTCTTTTTCTTTCAACCAACTACTATAGATTCAGGTATGGGTTCCGATGATTTATTTATCCTCCTTTAATTTTTTTCCTTAATCAAATTAGTAAGGGTTACCTATTTAGATCTAGGGTTTCATGATTAATCGATTCTAAAGTATATTAAAATCCTAATAAGTGGTATCAAAGCCATCCATCATCGACTTCAATTGGAAATTTTTATGGTTTTTTATTATGAGTAAGTTTTAGGTTAAACTTCATTTAGAAGTCAGTAAATTCCACTTAAGTTTCAAATCTGCTTGATCAATGTATTAAAGATTTTTTCTGGTGATGATTTTGGATTTGGTTTAGTATTTTTCTCTCTATATATTGTAAATTGAAAGGCTGATTTGTGAAACTATTTTAGTGTTGAAATATATATCTAAATGATTAGTGCGTTATTTATGAAATAAGATAGAATTTTGAAATCATTATTATTTTTCGTAAATAATATAAATTCCTCTAAATTTTGGAACCAACCTATGTTAGTTAAAAATCCACATGTTTATATTGTACATCTTGTAAATAAGTTATGAATTTTAATGTGAGGAATACTTTAGATCTGATATGTATTGTCATTTTCTTTAATATTTATTAATGGTATGGATACACACACACACACACATAATTTAGAATAATTTATGCAAGAAATGTATGTCTAGTTCTATGATTATTTTATCTTACTTAACTTTTTGATTAAGTAATTTGGATATATATATATATAAGGTATTTGGATTATTTCAAAAAATTGATTAATTAGAAATAAAGTATGCTCTTTAAGGTGTTTATGTTTATTTTATTATTGAAATAAATTTTATTATGATATTAATTTACATTTTAGACCACATAACAGTCGATGACATTTTTTATCATAAATGCATTAAATGTGGTTGTTATGAAATAAATAAATTAACTTATTATCATAAATACATTATATCTGCCAGTTGCAACAAATTTAATGATGCAACATGTTTGTATTTGAAATAAGAAAAGACACATGGTTTATTATTTGATGTATTTCTGTTTGATAGATAAGATGTACTATACATATGACCCACGCTCGTTGAAAATAGATATCACTTTCATGCTTTGGTTATCATAAAATAAAAGGAGCAGCAATTTTCATATTTTGCCAAAATGCATGATTATTGACCTTAATTAAGTATTCAAACAATATACTAAAGATAAAGTAACACGGTAACATTCATATTGTTATGTTAGGGTTTAGAAATACATCATATCTACTACGTTCATTCATGCTATTTAGTACGACATTTACTATGTCATTTATATATAACTTATTGTGGCTTTTAATTCTAGCATTCATTTGTGACATTTGTCGTGTAATTTATTTATAATGCCTTGTATCAAGTTTATTTAAGGAATGTCATGAATATAACTGCATATTTAAAGCAAAAGATTATAACAACGACGATTAAAACATGTTGTGCCACGGGTATTGAGATTTTCAAGTATCATACAGACCTAAAGCATTTTTGGAAGTGTTTATACTACTCGAAATATATTGTACATACATTAAGAAATAAATTCAGATATATTTTTGGTGTCTCTTTGCAAACTAATTGAAACATTCAACATTCCAAGTGAGCTAATTGAAATAACATGTAACCAAAGTGACATGTTTTATTTTAGTTGTTCATGAAAATGTTTGATATCTGTGTATATTAGCTGGCCCGATGAAAGACTAATATATGATCGAATCACCTACACATGTTTAATGATAAGTATGTGACAATTATAAGGTTTTACAAGTGACTGGCTAATCGGTCCAAAGGAAGATTGTTATTTGACTTTAATTTATTATAATTTTTTGATCATTACAGCAAGAGTACCGCTTACAGTTAATATTATTATCCAAAGACTTGAAATTAATGTTGCGTTCGGTATCTTAAGAATAGACTTTCCAATTATTTGAATTTACCATGGTTGATATTTGGACATGAGCATATACGGTCAATCTTTATTTTTTGTTCAATTTTCAACTAGTTTGAGTAAAGTGTCTACCAATTTTAATAATGTTTTCATTTTGTTGGGACTAACTCTAAGGATTGGTAAGAGAACATGTTATGCTTTCTTGACTTCGAGGATCTAGCCCTTGCAATTATAAAGATCACAAACACCCCTATTATAGTTGAATGTTCTTAAAATGTTATGAAGAACACTGAGAGGTGGAATAATTCAAATTGCAAGGGTCAAATGATCATAAGGTATAATATTCAAAAGTTTTCAAGAGTGTGATATCCGTATGGATAAATTTAAAGAAGTTTTTTTCCAAACACGACTAGGGGAACAAGCAAGCTTTATATTGCTTGATTTCATAAAGTCAAAGTAAGGAAAACATAAACGAGTACTATATGGAAAGATGTTGCTTCAAAAGTTACACTCAAGTTACTGTTAATATTTTTAGTACTCTCTTTATTCACAGTATAACTATGTTAAGTTTATCACTAATTACTATTTTTCAAGAATAAAACGACATCTTATTGAGCTCATTTCACACCATGGAAAGAAGAAGAGAGATTGAAATAATGATAAGATAGAAAGTACACATTTAACATACGTTGTAAATAAATGTATAAATAAGGATAAAGAAGTCGCTAAGGATCTAAACAAAAGAAATAACATATGGATATATTTATAGTTCTTTCTTTTATGAAATTTATAGACATATAAAAGGATTTTACTAGGTATCACCCATGTCGTGTCCAAAGAGATATGCATATTGTTTAGATTTGTTCGACATTTTTGTTATACTGTCACATAGACAGATTTTAGTTTCTAATTTTGATATGAACAAATTTGGTTATTATTGTTCCTTTATAAATAATAAGATTAATCTATCGATAAATTCATACATTATTAGAATTGAATATCTTGAAATTCATGATAAGTACCTTTTATAATGATGCACTGTATTTGGATACGATGATTAATATAATTATTCATTTCATCTTACTAAATAATTCTAGATTGGGGCACTAAATATAGCAAATACTTTATTGATATTCTAAGCGACTTAAAAGCTACAAGTTTTATGAACCTACACCAAGGGAAAATTTTAAGATGGAAAATGCTATAATTTTTTAAGATGTTGAGTTTGGAGGGAAGAAATAAAATATAGATTATCGTCTTTCAGGAGAATCGTTATCTTTAATTCAACTACAGTTACTTCTTCGGATAATGTATAAGGTTTGTTCAATTTCATTGACAATAAGTAAACCAGAAACCATAACAAGATAATGTTAAACTAATTTTAAAGTATGGATTATTGTCTTTCAGGAGATATCTTTGGTTCGACTGCGGTTACTTCTTCATATTATGTATATGATTTATTTCCTTTCATTGACAAGAAGTAAATTAAGAACCATAATAAGACAATGTTAAATGGAATTTTCTTAAAAATAAGGTTCACGTTTCAAGAGACCAAACTTAACAACCTCAAGGTGCAAAGTCACTAAGGAAATCCACTTGAAAAGGAAGAAGTACTATTCCGGATGACTATGTAGAATTTCTGTGAAAATATAAATAATGGATTGGTGAAGATGGTTCCATTGGCTTACGTCAACCCATATAAGATATTAATTTGAAATGTGGATTTAAGGTATGAATTTATAGTGTAAATCTATAAGCGATAATAAAGTTTAAGATCTTTCCATCTACCTTAAGATAACATGATCATTGGTTATGAACAACTATTAAAAACCAAAAGGTATCATGTATGTAATATAGAAATGTATAAGGCTCATTGGAAAAGACTATACTCAAAAGGAAAACAATGTTTTCTTTTTTAAAGAGACTTTCCCTTTGGTTTTACTGAAAGACTCCTAAACATTATTTTGGGAACTTGTTGTAGATTACAATTTTCAGAAATACAAAAGGATATTAAAGTCGTGCTTCTCAATAGAGGAATTGACGAAACAACTAAAGAAACCCACTTATGGATTACTCTTTTGTATCAGGGATTCAAATATACTGTTATTATTTATGGAGTGATATATGAATTATCACAAAAGTCTAGGTAGATAAATGCATAAAAAGGTTTGGTATGCAAATTGCTAATCAATTGATTCTCTTTTTCCAAAAGAGATAAATGTTGTCTTATATAGTGATATAAGAACAACCTCAAAGCTAAAGAAATGTAAAAGATTCCATACGCGTTTATAGCGTGGAGTCTAATGCATGCTAAGGCATATACATATATGGATATTGCATGTATTATTTGGCAGATATCTTACTGAAATTGAAAGTGGATCAATGGTTAGTAACCAAAATGTTTATGAGATATTTTTTAGGAATAAAAAGTTCATATTCACATGGATAAAAGATCGGATTGGTTAGGGATCATGCAGCATTACGATCCGAATATTTTGGATGCCAAGAATGTAAAAGATCCGCTTAATGGAATAATTTATTTTGGTGAAGCTATATAAGGAATGTTGTTATACAGACACTTATAACCTCCTCTACTATGAAACTAATGTTTATTTTCTATTTTAAGGTATCCAACGATGGAAAATAATTGCAAAATTTTATCATAAAGTTGCGGAATAGATTGTAATTCATAAAGCATATCGTGACAAACTCTACTATGGCGGATCCACTTACAAAAATATTATCCCCCAAGGTCTTTCACGAGCATGTGGCTTAATTGGTATAACTTTTATGTAATGATATTTTGGTTCATGGGAAGTTTGTATTTAGCATAGTCATATAACACAATGCTTTATGCTTCGTTTACAGATATTTTAAGTTTTTTTTGTTGATCAGAAATAAAGTAATCAAGATTTTTTTTACTCCATGAAGCTTAAATATTGAACTTTTTTCAAATCTCACTAAAGTAGGGCCAATTGGAAATAGATATGGATAAATCATATCTTATATAATTTTCATGCTGCACATCCATGATTGATCTATTTTGTTTGATTGTGTTGGTATATGTGACCAATAATGGGTTTAGTTACACTAAAGATAACGAAAGCCACTTTGATCCTTTGTAGCATAGTTAATGGATGAGATTGTTAAAACAACTTACATTTTAAATAGAAAAATTTAGAGCTTGTAAAGTTAAACGTGTTTGTAAGTTTATTAATTATACGCCTAAGGGGGAGATTGTTGGAAAATTTCAACATGTGGACCATATGTGTAAAATAGATGTGTTGTACTATTTTGATGTAAAGCCTAATTAAAGTCATCAAATTTTGAATTAAAGCTAAAAGACTTAAGGACAAAATTGTCATGGTACTACCGTATAGAAATCGGGACAATTCTAATTTCTTGAAGGGCCAAATTAGGAAATGCCAATATTATAAACAAGGGGTTATGGTTCACGGATTACATAAGCTCTAATTATTATCCTATTCTCTTCTATGGAAATAATTCAAATCTAAGGTTTGTGTAAATTTTGAAGAGCGAACCAAATTTTCTTCTCTTTTAATAAGCAATTATGGATTCAGGTATAGCTTTCGATAATTATTTTATCTTTCTCTAATTTCTTTTCAATCAGATCGATATGTATTTTCTATTCAGATCTTGGATTTCATGATTAATCAATCCTAAAGTATATTGAATCCTAACATAAAATTCAAATTTAATATTTTACATTTAATTTAAAAATTATATTTATATGTACATATGGAAAAATTATTCCTTTTTTATTTTTGAAAAAGCATAAAATAACATGTATAAATACTATAAATTATATAAAATCCTAATTTATATGTATATATAAATAATACTGTACAACCATACAACGGTGAAGAACCGACCATTTGGTGCACAATCGAAGAAAAAAATGTTATTCTAAACAAAAAATTATATTACCTTTTTTAGTAAATTACAATTAAACACTTAACGAAAATATGTTAAAAAAATATATTTTCTTTATCAGAAACAAAAAATAAAAATATTTAAAAATTGCGAAGTAAAGAAAAATTAACTATAATTGCTAGAAATTATGTATGAGAAATTCTACTAGAACACAAATTAGTGTCACAGTTTGCAACATAACAAATTTGAACCATTAGATCTCTCGATTCGACTCTTCGTGTAAATAAAGTGAGATCTAACGGTTAAAATATAGCATGCTAGATTTTGTATTTTTTCATGTCTCGATAACCACTTCCAACGTACATGTTACACACGCATACAAAAGAAAGAATTTTTTAGTAATTCAAGCATTAGGAGAGTTAACATCGATTAAGATAAGAAACCATACATTTAGTGGTCTCAACTAGGATGTACGACTAAGTATGATAATCTAACACATGGTTTTTTACAAAATTAATATTTTAACAAATTGGTACTTTTGTTATCATCGTAAAATAAAGATTGCAAGTTGGATATGGTAACACACCAAATAAATGTCACAACATAATATAAATGATCAATAATATGGCGAACATTGTACCTATATCATAACCAACTAGCTAATACAAATCACAGAACACACTACACCAAAGAGACTAGTAATAGTTTGACACCAATACAATATACTTCGTCACATTGTACACGTGATCTTGAGCAAGTTGCATTAGTATGTGGATCATTCTCTGCCTCCAACTAAATGAGCTATAATGGGGTAATAGACCAAATAAATAGCCAAGCAAGATGGAAAAAATACCATGGGTCCTTTACTGTCGATTAGAAACCATGATAAAATAATAAAACAACTCGATTGTAAGAAGACATCAAGCTAGCTATCTCACCAGTAACCTTGAAGGGCAACACATGGCATGGGAAGAGCTCTTCACTCAAGCTTTTCATTGAAACTTGCTTAAGAGACAATCCATCCAACAATTTCTAATTATTGCAATGAATGTTATATCAACTATACGTGAGAAAAATAAACCCTTTGATATCAAAAGTCCCTCATAACTATAAATGGGATACAAATATTTTCTGCTTATGAATTCAAATATTCTCAGAATGTATTTTTCTATTACTAGCCTACTATCCATAATATTGAATAATAATGTATTTCACTAATCAATACATAAAAGGCTTCTGGAAACTAGTTTCAACTTATCCGAAAGGCATGTAAGCATGATAGCGAATAATAAAAAGGCCCAGGTAAGATTCTTTTTGCCTTTTATAAAGAAATTATATATAAAGTAATTATACTAGTGTGCTACAATTGACACCCAAGAAAATGCTTCTGACTACTATTAAGATTTTATTATCTATTGAAATTTTTATATGCTTGTGGCCACCAAAATGAGGTGGAGCCTTGACGCAACGGTTAGGTCACCCGCATGGTGATCTGGGCCCTAGGTTCGAGTCCCGGAAACAGCCTCTTCGCGATGCGAGGGAAAGGCCGCGTACATTATCGACCTCCCCAGAGCCTGCTATCGTGCGGGAGCCTCGTGCACTAGGTTCCACCCTTTGTGGCCACCAAAATATATTTTCTCAATAAGCCTTAAACAATCACAGTCTCTTTATCTCCTTTAGATAAAATTATGCACGGTATCTTAGGAAATTATTAGAAAACAAAATTTTCAACCTAAAAGCTAAAAAAAAATCTCTCCTTTTGCCTAACAGATGAAGCTAGGTGAAAACTTTGTGGATGATTCTAATTTTGATGAAAAAAAGAGGTTAATTTACTATATATTTCTTAAACTCTATTTTTCTTCTAATATCAACTTTAGATTTGTTGTTTAGTTTTTTATTTAATTATTTTAAGATGCTTTTAATAATCCGATAGCAAACACATGTTTGGAGGATAAAAAACTTGATGATATTGTAATTGAAAGTCTCAATTAAGTAACTGAACTATAATATTTTATCATACAATGTTTATGCATATTTTTCTTATATTTTTTTCTAGTTTTTTAGTTGCTACATGAAGAATACAAATCAAAATAAATTGAGAATGCACTTATGTTTCGGATGGAAAAACATTTTTGAATTAGTTAGAAAAAGACGAGAGACAATGCTTTAGTTTTTTTGAAATATTTGGGTGACTGTTTAATTAAATTAAAATAAAATTTTTGTATTACGAAGCACGAAAGCAAACTTTATAAGGTGGCGTTTAGTTCTAGGAGCGAAAAGCATCTTCGTGAGTGCCAATAGTGGCATATTTATATTGAGTTGCAATTTATTTTTTGCAAATGATTATTAAAAAGGTAGCTGGTAAAATAATTATATTTTCAAAGTATTAGAGGAGTTATTTTAATTTTTAGTTTCATAAATAGTAAATACAATAAATTATTTTATGTTCAACTTTCAAAAATGTTATAAATATGAGTAAAAAGGAAAAGAGCATGATTTTTTTATAGGGCTATCATTCTGCCCCTCTACGACTGTCACTCCATTCTTTACAAATTCATACTTTGTCCAATTTAAACTATTTGATTTAAGACACTGTAATAAAATATAATTCTAATATATCAACAAAAATATGTTAACTGCTAAACTAATTTGATTTTAAATTCATGTAAGTCTTACATTTGGCAAAATGTGCACTTTGAAATTCATAACTCTACCTTAATATCAGCATACTAATAGGAACGTAATAATATGATACCATTCAATATGATCAAGGATGGTATCCAAGTTGTTATTTTCTTATCCAACTATCCATTTTATATTTGTGTGGTAAATTAATTATTAATCTAAAAACAAATGGGAAGAGTCAAATAACAAACATGAAGATTCAAATAAAAGACATCAACGTTTAAAAGGAAATATAAAACAAGATTAATTAGCAAGTCAAATTGTAATACAAATACAGATACGTAACATCAAAATGCACAATGATAAGAAAATTGATGGGATGTTACAGCCAAAGATGATGTAAATATGTCGTAAGAAACTATATGGCAAAAAATTATGTATTTCCTTTTATATGCCAATTATTTTTAACAAACCCATAATAAATCTAAATTTATAAACATCGCATGTTTTTCTTCTCGTTAGAAAAGCTATTTACGACATAAATGTATTTTTTAGTAAAAAAGAAACGAACCTTATTTTTTATAGCATTATCATTCTTCTTATTTTAAATTTCCATTTCATATTTTCAAATTTTAAACTTCCTTTAATTCAAACTAAACATGTAGAGAACTGTCTGTAATTGGGGAATTGATGGAATCTATGGTAAACCTTTGGAATAACATCTATCTAATAATGGCTATTTCTTGAATTTGTTAGTTGAAGTACAGTTCTTTGCTAAACTGAGTATCAATAAACTAATTAAGCACAGATGATTTAATTGTCATATTACAAATATCTTTTTGAACAGATAGGTGTAACTGATCTTAGAGATTCATGTTTTAAACATGGAAAAAGCAAAATAAGTTAAATCTATGAATAGAACAACTGATTCAAAGGAAGACATGCAATTCTTGTTGTAGTAGAAATTTGTCATCTAGACAGGTTAGACATGAGAAACACAAATATGATTAGTAGAATATCAATTATTTTTAAAAAAGGCCATCATGGCACAATTAAAAAATGCCCTTTTTAATAATTCATGGAGGAAATATGATAATTCGTTGATAAAATGTAAGCAACTTTAGCGGATCACTAAGTAAAGTGTAATAACCCAAAACTCTGGTCATGTGATTTTAAATGTTTAATTTATTTTAAATATTTAAATAATTGCAGAATTAAATAACTTACAATTCAAACATAGGGAATAATTAAATATTTCAATTGTGAATGAAATTGTGATTAAACGGATTTAATAATTTTATTTAACTCTTTTAAATTAATAAATAATATTGGTGAATTCAAATTTTAAATTTATTTAGAATGTAAATAGATAGGATAAATATCGATAATTAAAGATTTAAATCTGTAAAATTAGCCTTTCGGGGCACAGTCTCGAATTTCGAAGAAAGTAGTTTCATTGCATCTATAATAGTAAGTTATATTGCGCTCTCGAATTTTGTGGCGATCAGATGAATCGTTTGGTCGTGCGAGATTGAAATGCGTTGAAATTAATGTCGAAAATTTAATATAATAATTGAGCTCAAAAAGCTATCTTCTACATACTATCGAATCGAGTCTTGAAACAAGTTCCATTATGTTCGACATAGGGGTATAACATATAGAACGCCAGGCGACAAGCCTCGTTTGTGGTTTGAATTTTCGGGTATATATTGTTGAATAATTAAAAATCTAAATAAATTTTTTTAATCAGCATACCCAGCCATACCCTGTCATTCAAACACTATACCCCTTCATTTCCAGGCCATACCCATATGTGTAACGACCCATATTTTTACGGATCGAAGGATCGTAGAATTTTTGTTATTAGGTCGTTAGTGTTGTTAAGTCGTTTGGAGCTTAAGTCGTCCAGAGATGAGTCGTCCAGGGTAGGTCGTGTCGTAGCATAAGTCGGTGGAGCGACTTAGGAGTTGGAGCGACCTATAGGAGTGACCGACCTATAGAAGTGAGCGACTTAGGGGTTTGGCCGACCTAAGGGAACTAACGACTTAGGAGTTAACGGCTTAAGTTAGTAAACGTATAAGAGATGGGTCGGTTGAACGAGTTACCGACCTAAGGGTGATAGGTCGGTGAGGCGACTTAAGGCAGGTAGCGGCTTAAGGAGGGTAGCGACCTAGTGGTTAGCGCTGTGTTGTGTTAGGTCGTAAGCGACCTATGATAAGTCGCTATGTTTAGTTAGGTCGTAAGCGACCTATGATAAGTCGCTATGTTTAGTTAGGTCGCGAGGTGACTTAGTGTTAGGTCGCGACCATAGTTAAGTTGCTAAAGGCGCATAGGTTAAGTCTTAGGTCGGGGGGCACTGCTAAGTCGTAGGTCGTGGAACTGATAAGTCGCTAGGTCGTCTCTTGTGTTAGGTCGGCAGTGTAGTTAGGACGGTAGGTCATCTCCTGTGTTCAGTGGCTTGAGTCGTTAGGTCGTGTCTAAGTTAGGTCGCGCATAGGCTTGAGTCGGTAGGCCATGGGGTTGATGAGTCGTAAGTCGTGGGGCCTTGTTAAGTCGTGACCGACTTAAGGGGGTGGACGACTTAAGGATTTCCAGCCTATAAATTCACGTGCTTCCTTCACTTTTTGGGATCCGGATTTTGAAGCGACGAAGTGCTGCCATTTTGAGAGCTCGAGTACTACACTTCTTCACTTCTTATCTCTTCTCTAATCTAGTGATTCCTTCCATCCAAATTGAAGATCAAATCAAAGATCCAAGAGCTTAAGTTGAAGATCTGCATCCATCGAAGAGAGATTTCATCGTTTGAAGGGAAATCTTGTCGGATCAAGCTAGATCCTTTGCTGTCCAGATCTGAAGTTAGTTGCTTTTGAAGCGTTTAGGTGATTCGGTGAGTGGTGGTTATCTCTCACACGGACCCAAAGGAGTATATTGGATCGGTGGCTTGTTTGTGTGTTAAAGATAGTGATTTCATGCATTTTCCTTAAGTCTGCATGTAGATCCATCGTTCATAAAGATTTGATATCCACTTTACTACATGTTAACCTATTCTAGTTCATTCATCAAGATATTACTTAGAATTCATGCTTGTTAGATTTGGACTCTTTATTTACGAAATTGCCATTATTGTTATAACTGTTTATTTAGATCTTGTTTGAATGATTGATTACTTGGATTAATGATTGATCCGATTGATTGTTATAAATTAGTTGATTGATGATTTGATTTGGAAAAGTTGGTCGAAGATGATTCAAAAGCTAAGTGGAAAGGCTCTTGAATAAGGAAAGCTGCTCGTGACATATGAAGCGGATGATAAAGCTCATATGGATAGATTTGATGATAATGTTGAGATGGGACTTTGCTATGATGCGATGAGGCAAAGCATGATGTTGAGATGAGACTTTGCTATGATGCGATGAAGCAAAGCATGATGTGAGATAGCCTTGGTTTAATCCAGACGGGATCATCCCAAGCATGTTGAAAACTCGGTGATATGGTTCGAGTTCGTTGATAATGGTTGGCTCAAGAGGCGCTTGAGCTAGTATGGAAATAGTCGTCAAGGAGGATGACTAGAAGGCTGAGATCTCATCGTTGTTGAAGGTTCTAGCAGGCTCAAAGCAAGAGTATGCTGGGCAGATTCGATAGTCCCAATCGACTAATAGTCGATGGTCGAGTACTCTGGGCAGATTCGATAGTCCTAGGCACGGGTCACGACGACGTGCGGAGTTCTGTCTAGAACCGGGGTTACCATTAGCCCTTGACGGACGGATGAAAGAATGAGCCGGTCATTCAATTAACGGTGATATCGAAGCAATGATAACAGTGATAGCCAGAGTCATGGATGTTTGGTTGTATCATCATTCGGTCTCAAGAGCGGTGCTTTTTGGGTGCTTATCTGATCTTGGTTTAGGCCTTGGGGGTTTGTACTTGGAAAACATCGACCTTGACTCGAGTGATAATTGCTTTACTTTAATTGTCTGCTTTGTTATGTTTGTTTCTGCTTAGTGTGTCTGGGGGCTATCACTGTAGAAAGATGTGGAGTGGGATGGTTGGGTTCCTATTCCTTTTTCCTTTATGCTCATTTGGTATGTTGTTAGTTAATTTACCGCTCACTAAGACTGTTGTCTGACTCAAGGTTTTATGTTCAACTCTTATTACCTTGGGCTGTTCATCCATTTTGGGATGGGCAGACTAGGTAGCAGGTGACATGTGCTGTTCTTAGTGACCAACGCTGTTGATGACGAAGACGAGTTGGAGGCTTTTGCATATTGTTTTTCTTACTATATGTACTGGATGTTCCGCTGCTTGTATGATTCTCTGAGTGTTATGTAGTGAGGCTTGATGTATTGACTATTCAGATGTTTGTATCAAATTGTTTTGTAGTGTATTGATGAGATTCTATTTAGTGGAGCTTCACTATATATATTTCTCTATTGTATTTTATCCCTGCGCTGTGAGTAATACGATAGACTCCGCTATTTTTACCTTACCTTGATGATCATCCATGGCTGCCTGACACACTTTACAGCGCACTATTTCCTTGTTTAGTGCAGGAGTCATGGGCGGTCGTCACAATATGCTTTAAAAACAATACCTCCCCCTCCTTTATATCGTTGTTTATATAACAAAAATAGAAGGATTTCCCACTTCAAAAAACAAAATCATAATAATGCCTTGACTAAAAATTTGAAGATGGATCCTTTAAGGTCGATCGGTTGAGCTCTTCACCTTGTTCTACGTATGGGAAGGCATGGCATCAACTGGAGAGGGGGGACCGTTGGCAAGAACAACTAGGGTTTGGGACTTTTGTGAATTTTGTCATCATTACGCGAACTAGAGAGCGAATTTTGAGGTTAACAGGCCGTGGCACACTCGGCGGTGGGGTTTGGTGAGTCGCGGCGGGCTTTGGGGGGTCGCAACCATGCTGCCTGAATGTGCGCTGGTGAGTATCGTGTTTGAAATGAGTTTGTCGAGTCAAGAATCGAGGGAATGGGCAAGTAAAGATTTCGAAGGGGGAGTGATCGACGAGGTCCGTTGGTGTTTTCGTCAAGGCATGGTGGCGTTTGGCTGTGCATGCATGAGTGAATGAGCGATGTCAGCTGTGCATTTTTGTTTGGGTAAGAAGATGATTTGTGGGCCAAAGTTGTAATTTATATAAAGTTATTTAATTTTAAATTGTCCGGTAACTTATAAAATTCATATCTCGCTCGTACGAGGTCAGATTCGAACGTTGTTTTTTGCATTGGACTCGGGTTGTCGAGTTCGTGATGGAGTTGGTTTGGTTAGATTTGGAGCAAGTGAAAATTTAGGCTAAAATCGGACGACCGTTCGGTTTTAGTCCAAAATGGGGACGTTTTCGCAAAAACGAAAATCAATGTAAGTTTAACTCACATTTAATTTTACTAAATCATATCTATGATGTTATGAACGATTATTGATTGCTTGGATGTTAGTTAAATTATTTGATTGATTATTTGGTTTGGAAAATGGGTGACATATTAATTTGATCATTATAAACCATATGATTATATATAAAAAATTCATAACCATTGTTTTGCAGGAAAATTTGAAGAGAGACCCTAAAGGGTTTCTCGTCGATAATTTTTTATCTACATCCTTATGCTGTTATATTAATGGTTAATTAAAATAAATCATGTTATTCCATTTATATTTTTAAGTGCCGTTATAACAATTTCGCTGCATCGTCATTTATTCAATTTCATCCCCAAAACCAGTCGTATGAACTTGAGCTTGAGTTTCCACTAAATGGAATACTAAAATTCATTAATCATTTTGATTAATGATAACTTAAAATAATTAATCATTTTAATAATGATTTTAAGATTAATTGACCAATTTAAATAAATGATGATTAAAATTGGTTTATCTTTAGATTTAATTAATCACATCTGCTAATGATGTTTTATACTTAATTAATCATTTTAACTAATGATTATTTGAGTTTAATTAATTCTTTTAATTAATTATAATGGAGTTTAATTTATTTATTTAATTTAATTAATTATTTTAATTAATGATAATTGAATTTGTAATCATTTTAGTTAATGATATTTTGAAGTAATTAGTCATATTAAATAATGATGTCTGAATTTAGTTAAATCATTGAATTCATGATTATTTTTGAATTTAATTAATCGTTTTAACTAATGATATTTGGAATTTAGTTTTATCATTTTAATTAGTGGTGTTTTATAATTAAATAAATCATTTTAACAAATGATGTTTTTAATTGATCGTTTTGACTAATGAAGTTTGAATTTAATCGATCCAAATAATTTATGATTATTTGAACTTAATTAATTATTTAATTTACGAAATTTAAAATTACTTATCATTTTAATAAATGATGTTTGAGAACTTATTCATTTATAACGAATGATTATTTTAATTTAATTAATCTTTGTAATTACTGATATTCAAAATTAATTAATCGATTTAAAAAAATGATTAAAGTGAATTAACTAATATAATAAATTTGCTTTAATCAGCTGATTTAAAGTTAATAAACTGATTTAATAAAGATTCTAAAGTTAATTTACCAATGTTATATAATTGTTTGGAAATAATTATCTATTTTATTATAGAGAATGGATTCGTTTATTTAAAAGAGATTTTAAATGTGATTAATTATCTTTTGGCATAATTAATAGTGTTTTAAAGTTATAAAAATAAATTAGAACTCAATTTTTAGGATGTTAAATTAGATAATCTCCTGGGTGTTCGGTCTGATGTTGGTTTAGGCCTTTAGGGTCACACACTTGGAAAAATTATTCTCTTAACGTTTTACCAATCAGGAACTAATTATAAAAGTGTTTTGCCAACATGGAATTATGGAAATCATGCACAAGTTCTGTTCTTTTAAAAGCTAAAGTCCGATTTCAGTTATAGAACATTAGTTTCGTCATCGATATCGCTTATATGGAAAGGATCTAGTCATGCATTTAACGGTAAACGTTGAGGCTTGGACTCAGTTCTATCTCGAAGGTTAAAAATATCATCAAGGTGATGCCTAGAGGTAACACTACCTTAACTTGCCCGGCTTCATTTTCAACCGAGAGATAGGACTTGTCTGTAATCAACGAGTAGTGGTAAATATATGAAATTCATTTCCATATACGATCATTTTAATTACCCCGATAATTGATTAATTATAGGATTTAGCTTTCTACATGGTGTATCATCGCCTTAAAAATGATTTGCTGCTCAATCGAGCTTTATTACCCTTTTTTGGAAATGACTAAACCAAAAGCGCAAGAGGAAGCCAAGTTATGTGGGATTGCTACAATCAAAAGGGTATTTTCACATATCATCTAGTTTGGATATGGTTGTGCACTTAGATGCGAAAATATTTGGATTCTCGGTAAGGTTTAGTGGGGTCCGGTTTGGTATTGTCTGTGAAGTGTGACAGAGTATATGAGCTTCTGAAGGGTATATTACTAGAGGTACACTCCAAAGGGTACACCTTGCTTATCATTTGGTGGAAATTTTCTTTCCTTATTTGATTCGAAACCCTGAATCTGTCTATCTTTAAATTTCCATGAGTAGAGCCAACTCCTCATCACGGCATTTAACTATTGATTTAGTCCATTCTATCAAGTTGGACTACTACCTTATTTAGTCCATTCTATCAAGTTGGAATGTTTTCCTTGATCTATCCATTCTGTCTAGTTTGGATTTTACTCGGTTTATTTCCATTCTTTCAAGTCTGATTTAACATTATTTATGATCATTCATATTTGGATTTGTTCTTGATAATTGTTTTTGCTCTTGCCTGTATGGATGTAATTCTTGTGAGATGAAAACCCGTTCTGCGTTAGCGGTGTGGTCTCACAGAACTTTATATGATCCCCGTTATTTGAGTTATCTCACGCTGGTATTTCTAAACTAATCCGGATGTTATTTATTATGATGCTCAGGTCAGACCGAGTATTTTCCCAGGTTGTCTGTGAAGATCTTAGAGGGGAGCTGGAGATTCACCCATTATAGTGTTTTAATATTCCATTGTATTATATATATACCTATTGAGATTTTTAAGGTCTGGATTTTATAACTGTGCAGCTGATAAGGTTTGTTATCAACTCTGATATACTCTATATGTTTGGAGTGATAGCTTCTACCGTCCTTGTTATATTATACGTTGTCCATTCCGCTGCGAGATTCTGTTTTTCTCTATTCTCTGTTCTTCTTTTTAATTACCCTAACAATCTACAATTTTATCGATTGGATGCGCGACAATGGAACACAGTGATAGTGTTCAGTGTCGACTTTCGGTGGTCGAAACGGCGGGTCATTACATAAAGCGAATCCGTTCTTCTCCCATGCTTATTTTGCTATAGGATATTTATTTTTCAAGCATGACCAAATCTTTAGGATACTGGGTGTAATATGTTCCTCCATTGCCGCTATATGCTTTTTCTGGAAGCTAAGTAGAGATATTGACAATCATGATTGACAAATAATTATGTAAAGAAATATGATTTAGTTTTGGGGAAAAGAATGGAACCATTGATTTATAAGGAAATTAAAGAGATGAAGAGAAAATATGTCAGAATTAGAGATCCAGAGAATAATGCATATCAAGTCAAACTAAAGGAGAGAATCCAAATTTTTGGCAGAAGGGGGAAGGGAAACGATGCTAGAGATAATCGGGATTTTTGAAGAAAACGAGGTTTGAATTAAATAGTCACGGGATGCATAAAGAATTTGTCACCATCAAAAATTGGCTTCAGAGAATATTATTTTGGCTCTATTACGGTACACAAACCTCTCTAACGATCGGTTTGATGATTTTACATAAAATAAAATTATACGAATATATTTATTTTCGACTATACAAAATTTTGACAAATTCAATCTTATTTATTTAATTTAATCCTTATGAATTGTAATTTTTTATTTTAATTTAAAATTTCCGTATGGAAATCAAGATGAAATTTTATATTATAAAATATAATTGTATAAAATATGTGTGCGCAAATGTAAAATATAAATTAATACTTTTGAATCAATTAATATTACATTTCGATTAACGTATATATATGAATTTATATATATATATATATACACACACACACAAGAGGATAATTTATATATAATTTTCTAAAATTAGTTTATATATATATGTATGTATGTCTGTTAACAATAGTTTAAAAAATCAAAATTTAAATTTAAAAGTTTATAAATTAATTTTGTTTTCAATTTTTTTACATTATAGCCTAAAACAAATAACATACATATGTAAAAAGAATTGTTTTTTTAAATATATTCGTATGTAAATCGACAGCAAATAAATGTACGAATTTGTAATATAATTCTAACATATTCATACACAAACACATAAATGTGTCTACATGTATTGGTGAAAATCAGATGTTACCTAAACCGTAGTCTTGAAGAAACACCTTGAATGTTGAGTCGAGTGAACTTCGTGAATTTGATTCAATCCCTTTCGGAAAATGGCAGCAACCGAAGAGAACTACACACCTTTTATTTTATTTTATTTTACTTAAACTTGAATTTTTGTTTGAAAATGAGGGGGAGATGGTGGCTATAACTTGCAGCCAAAAGAGAAGGGGGAGGCTGGAGAAAGTAAAGTCTAAAATAAGGAGAGTGTAGGGTTTATATAAGAAAGGAAGACAGAGGGAAAAAAAGGATGTAGATCTCATTTTTTTTCCCTTTCTTTCTCCACCAATTCAAACCCAAGTATCAAAATATCGTACCCTTCTAACCCCATACACGGCTGGCCATCTCAGTAAGCCAGTGGGTCTACTTGAATTTTCAAACCATATCAGTAATTCATATTTTAAATCTAATTCGAACGCATATCGATATCGTATATCAATATGTATATATATAACTTTTACATACACACCATTTTGAATACTAATTCAAATAAATTAAATAAAATTTTATAATTAACATTCCATAAATATTAAACCATACGGTGTTCGGAGTATTCAACATTGTAGTTGTGTGACTCATAGGTATAAATTTAGTTAGCGATTAATATTGAACGATTCAAATATGAACATTCACACATCACTTTAGTTTGTGGTGTGATAATTTGGCCGAATTTATTGCTTACGTGGTTTTGGTAAAAATCCATTTTAAGTTGTCCCGGTAATGATGATAATTTACACTAGTTATCTTCAATGAAACTGTATTACATTAGTACTTATGAAATTTGGTACCAGTCAAAATTCCAATACCGTCCACATTCAACTTGTATAATTCAAACACAAGTCCTTAGTTTACTAATAACAATTATTATTAGCCGAACTCCTCTAGCAAAAGACATTGACTTTGAGTTAACTATAGTTGACCGTGATACCAACCTCAACTGATGAGTTGAATTCTCTATTGAATATTGTTTCAATTCCAACGCTTCAACTCACAACTAACTATAGTTGTTTGATGGACATCATGCCACAATTTAACAATAATTAAAGTGGAGTGTCCACATCAAAGTTCAACTGTATTCATAAGTCAAGAGAACTATATAATATTGTCACTACGATATTCTATGTTCGACCTTAGTTATATTAACTAATAAAAAATTATTGAATGAATCATTCCATAGTTAACCAATAACAATCAAAATGTAATCCTTTGGTTCCCCCGTCGGTCATGAGTAATACACTATGCATACTCTAGTCTCAATGGACATATCGATATCCTATCTCGAAGCATCTTGACTAGGATTATTTAAAACAATACGTTTATTTTCATTGTGATAAATTTCTCATGATTAAAACACATTATAATTATTATCGCAAAACGTATAATTTATGGATTTTCTACTAAATATACTTAAATTATATAGATAATTAATATAATGCATTATATCAGGTATATGATATAAAGAAAAACAGCTTTTATTTCGAATGAGATTTTATTATAGAGTTAATAATTTATAGTAAATTATAGAATTGGCCCTGGGCATACCACTAACACTATCGATCTCCCAGTTGCACTTGGGGCAAACTATGGAATCTCTATCCTAACCCTTCGATCAGTTTGATGAGAAATGATTAAGTCACTCCCTTCATGATTGCATGTGCTATGTTTTTTTATTATCTACTATGTTAATCGACTCTTCTCGATGTTGATAAATGCCTTTACCATGTGGAACTTTTTGAAGTGTGTTTCTCGACTTCTAGCGAGCTCTGGGTCCTTTCTTGATTTGTATCACGACATTGTTACTATATAACAGTGATATAGTATTCTCAATACTTGGAACCACCTCTATGTAACGCTTGGGGATTTTCGACTCACGAAAGTCGACATCAATACGTCCACTGTATCAACTGCCAAGCAATCGAATGCCGGAAAACCGAACCGTTACGGTTAAAGAAGAGGTAGAAGATAGAAGAAGAAAGAAAAATCAACAGAAACAATAATAGAATCTCACAATCGCAATGTAACAACATATAATAGATAAATGAATATCTTTAAATCGAAGAACTATATCAGTTATTACATTACATCAAATTACATTACATTATCAGAGTTTACAACAACAAACAGCGGAAAAGTAATACTATATACTAGTGACACGCCATGTTATCCAGCTTGCTCCTGATCTCCACAACAACTCCTGAATTCCAGAATGACCTGATAACCTGACTCTAGACGGCCCGTGTTAAAATTGGTGGGCACCCAGAGTTTAGGAAGGAAATAATAAACTCCAGGCCAGTCATGAGACTGGTGTGAGAACTTAAAACAGTTTATCTTTTAAAAACAACAAAGAAATATTTTTAAGGTAGATCCGCAATGCTTTTAGAAAATAAAACTACCATAAGGCCTCCCGCACACACACACAATGCAAACGCAGAATCGAAGGAGTATGATAGTCAAATATGCTTGATACGAGAAATTTTCTTTGATATTATTACTATAAGTGCGAAGTGTAGAAAAACATTTCGAAAGTACAATATAAATCTTAGCCAACATAGACATTCCGAACTATGCCTACTATCGCTACCATCTAAGCAGTGGGGCGCCACCATAAGTAAATGGCAGGTTCTACAACTAAAACCGTACAAGGCTCGTATTGTTTTTTTTTGATTTCCAACAAATGGTCGGGCAAATGAACTTCCCAAGTAAAATGGAACGCCTCTGGAGCAACGTCCCCGGATCCTAACCGGATCTCTGCTACACAAGGCCGGGTTACCCCTAAGTGGGTAACAACTGACACGAGCATGTCATCCCCCAGTCGTTTGCGACCTTTATTTCGAGGATCCTCTCAACCAACACCACAAATCAATAAATATGCAGCAGCCACGAAGTAAGTATCTGGGCTCCATACCATGATACCACTTATAATCCAGAAGGAAATGACATGCCCTAAGAGGGCGCTATCCTCAAATAACCTTGCTGCCACGATTCCTGTTTCGACCATAACCGGGTTGTGAGGGTCGTCGAAGTCTCGTCCACAAAGCTACGCTTTTCACAAAGCCATGCTTCGATAACAAATGATCAGCAACACTCAGCATGTCACACTACCAAATTGGGAGTATATCACTAATAACCTTCAACTACATAACCTCTGAGCTCGTACTTCTCAGAGAAGGTTGTTAAGCTAAGAGAATAAATTCTCCGCCACCAACAGATATGTATTTGAAAGAAATCATCTTTACATCTCAATTTGTAATGTCAGACATACAATCCATACAAGTCTTTTCTGGGTTCGAACAGAACCAAAGGCACTTCCAAAGAAGTCCTTGCAATCCGGGTATTCACAATCCCGATCGAACTTCCCATCACAAAGGAAATTCTATACTGTAGCTATCGGTGTAGAGACAATCGATAGGTCATCTATCGTTTTCACAAATACCCGGTCTTCAACACCAGTCTTCAAATGCTATCCATAACGACATATCATTATTCAGAATGGGTTATATGACACAAAGGTCCTCCCCCGGCTAAATTGAATAACGAGCGCTTATTTTACAAATAAGTGTAGCATTCAAATTCAAGCAAATCACAACAAATACCTATTTAAAGGTCAATATTGATAGTCGGTTATTTAACTATCAATGGATATGCACAACATCACCAGATTCCAAATAATTTCCCCAAATTACTTATTTCCAAAAAATATCTTTACAAGATATATTTTTAACACTTCAACTATTTGAAAACAAATTTCAATCATTTTCCACCTTTACAACTTTTGAAAATAAATTTCAAATCATTTCCCTACATGGGATATATTCACAAATATTTATTCATTCTCATTTCAAAATGGTTCATTTAAATCAATCAAATAAATCCTTACCGATTTATTTTAAACTCACGTTCCCAATCCATAAATTTATTCCCACACTTCAAAAATAATTCAATGTTTATTTTTAAACAAATTTCCCTTTCCTTTATAAATTCCATAATGAATTTAAATTTTCAAATATCCACTGATATACGATTTTCAAATCGATTTCAAATATGCACCTTCAATTTATCTTTAAAAGATATAATCTCCAAACATTCTCTTAATATTGGAAAACATTTCCATACTTATTTAATAATAAGTAACTCACAAATCTATTTATTTTCAACATTTGGAAAATATTCAATATACTTAAGTCACAATTAAGTATATATTTTATTCTTTAAGGAAAACATTCTCTTAAACACATTTATTGGGGTCAAAACGAATGTTGCGTAAAACATCGTTACGACAACCCAAAATCACCAGTATAGGGGTTCGAAATTAAGATAGATATATAAATCCCAATACTACATAAAACATTTTCTTTCGAAAATCATTTACTATAACAACAGTGTTATAGTCCACCATTTTCTTATTTTTCGAAAATGTCTATTTCAATAATGAATGTTGAAATCTATGGTTTCGATCCTTAACACGTTTTTAAACAACTTCAAATCATTTAAATTCTGTTTAAAATATCACTTTCCCAAAACATTTCTTTAATATATTATTCACCGTCCAAAATTGTGAATATAAATCGTTAACCAAATTCAACATTTCTACACATTTTATTTAAAGGATTATCCACTGTTCAAAATCGTGGATATATCTCCTTTAATAAGCTTTCATATTTACTTATCAATTTCAATTGATTTCGGATTTATAAACAACGTTTATAAATTCACATCTATATAATATTATAAAAACTTCAACTTATAAAATTCCTTAATTAACAAATTCTATTTATATCTCATTTAAATGCCAAAATCCAATTTATAAGTTAATTACTTATAAATCTGTTATGTTACAAAGTTTATTCATTTTATAACTTCACAATTTTATAAATCTATAAATTTCATTCACTTATGAAATCCATTTATACTTCATTTTAACACTTATAAAAACTCGTTTTATAATTCCAATATTTTAATTTATAAATATCAATTTTATAAATCTTTTATATAAACCGTTTATAATAATTCAAAAATCCCAATTTAAACCATTTTACAAAATAATCAACTACTTATTTCAAAAATCACATTTCGGTTATATTTCACAAAAATCGTAATTTTTATAACATAAAAATTATAACGTTTATTTATTTAAAATGAATCAATTCCAAAATTTAATAAAAATATATACTTTCAAAAATCACTTGAAAATCATTTTAAATTCGAAATCGTTACTTCAACATTTTTAAAACTCCAAAAATAGGCCCAATGATGCAACAACACCAATACCTCAACCATGACATTCAAAACATCATATATCAATATGATAATAGAATATATCGCAAATATCGGTAAATAAATCAATACTGTTGAGGAATCCAGTTGGATCCCTCCAACCTGTTTCCCTGCATCCACAGATGTTAGCACAATACCAATCCCGTTTCAATACGGGATATCACGGTACATGGGTTCATATAAAATATTATCCGCTATTATGCGGAGCAATAGGGTCTCATTCGCTATATAATGCGGGAAAATCAACTCCAAGTACATATATAATACCAATTTCACTTCAAGGTGAAATATCGCGGTATATGTGTTCAATAAATAACATCCGCTTAATATACGGCGTATAGGGTCTATTTAAATATAATAGATAATAATTTATCATCCAAGCATACAATAAACACAATCAAGCAATTTTAAATCTAACTATTTAAAATTTTAAATCGAAACAGATTCGATTGGGTGAGAAGTTCTCACCTTGCTTCCAGTAACAGTCGCAGTATTTTATTTCGAATAAAATTAAACGCCCGTTTAATTTTACCCAAAAATTTCACTAACTCCAGTCAACTCCATCGCGTAGTATTCGACAATACGATTCCAACGCAAGTTGTTTCGTCAAATTCCGACCTCGTATGAACAAGTTATGACGTTTTAAACATTGTACAAATTTAAATAAATTAATTTCTATTTTCTTTTTAATTTTAAACCTTGATTTCATCTCTGTCGTTCATTCCAAAAGATCTAATCCAGGCCGTTGCTATTTGCTGCTCCTCCTACGTGAAGAACACGATCGAGATAACCCATTTGCAGCCGTTCGAAACCCTCAAAGTCGCAACCTCATCGACGCGTTGGTAATCGACTGGTGACCACCATCGCGTAGCCCTTCGCGAGCACGACCAACACCATGAACGGTGCTGAACTCGGTCCCCCATGCATCTCGAAAAACGTTCTTGAACGGGACCTCTATCGGTCACGATAACTCCCTCTACGCGACGCTAAAACCCATCACAATCGGTCACTTCGAAGATCTCGACGTTCTCTACGATTTACTAGTTGAAAGTTTGTTGAATTATGGCACGGATTTGAAGAAATTAAAGAAAGAAGATGGGTGTTTCTTGGCCATTGAATATGAAGCCGGCGGCTGCTGTAACCCTAGTAGGGTTTTGTGCAAAAAGAATGAACCTAGGTCCTTTTATAGAAAATTCCCAAATCACTATTCACCCGAATTTTTTCCGAACTCGAAACGAAGCGTGCCGCCCGGCATTTATAATATTTTACCCCTATTCCGAACGTAATGGAATATATATCGGGAGCCAATTCGATCATATTTGGAAGATAAGTTTTCGAATCAATTATTTAAATTTAAAATTCACTCGAAATCAATTTTTACGCGTTTTAGCTTGCCCCGGACAAACTGTAAGTCCGATTGACATGAAATTTGAAACCAAATAATAATATAACATTACGGATCCGATGAAACTCGTTTCGTTGAAATCCGAGACTGTTTGTAAAATGACTATTTTTACTCGTCAATTAAATATTAAAATATTCAATTTTCACAAATTGACTTTTGATTCAAATTTAAAAGTTCTACAATATCATTCTAACTCCAATATGATTTAATACAATTTTACAAATCAATTTTAATCACATTAAACCCAATCTCCAGTTATTTCTGTAATTTCAAATATTAAATTATCGATTTAATTATCCAATTAAATCCAGATATTCAAAATAAAACTTATTCGACATACAAATTTTACTTGTTAATATTTAAAATAAATTAAATATATGAATTTCAAATGACAGGAATTCTGGGTCGTTACACTCTAGCTCAATTATAAATTTATGTATTTGTATTCATATATACGTTTCTTGTATTGTGGTGCTATTCAAGGCGGTGTACTTAACTTTTTAGTTGAGTTGGTCACGCCCTTTTTATTTGGAACATTTCCATCTTAAAGCACCTTAAATAAGGTTTAAAAATGAATTTAACATTAACATATTATGCTCGGTATCACTTATGAAGTTTGAGTCAGAGTATTTTTTCATAAGAGGCTCGTTATTTTCTGCAAACAATTCCATAGTTATTCACAAATACCCAAGAATACTCTTAGTTGCCTTTTAGTGATCTTAATTTGGATTTGATATTTTTTTCATGTATCAAATACATTGGCTAAACACGATATTATAAACAATATAACAAGTACGATAATTCATATTGCCAATGCAGAAGGAATCCATCTTACATGTTCCATATTAAACATGTAATATGGTTTCTATGCATATCATCTGGGACATTCCTAACATCCTTTTATACCGATTAAAAATGATGTTTTTCAAATTCTATATTGAGAATTTAAGAAATTAAACTGGACTGATTTTAACATAGGTACATCGTTAACAATCAGTAGTATGTTGCTTACTTATTGTTTTGACATATCCATGTACCTTTATAATGTTCTTTCTTATAAACATGCATTTCCTTTGCATTTTGACTGAAAATCAAATAATTAAATATTTTTATCTAAATACTTGTTCAACACTGATGCTTGTGGAATGATACTTTGATATATGTTCTTGGATCGTATCTGAAAACCCATAAACTCAATATCGCTCCCACTGACTTCGAGATACTTTTATTGTTATGTGCAAATAGTCTATTCTAAATAATTATTTAGGATTTTCAGTTTCAATATATATGTACTAAAACATAAAGTCATACTAGGCAATAATTATTTGAGTAAAATCTGAATTAACTTTAGTACGTTGAACGACGAGTCTGCTATGCTAATTTCTACAGTTGAAATTTATGATGTTATTCGTACCAATGTTGCTCACTATATTCTACTGCGTTGGTCTTTTTCTTGAAGATAAATTTGCAGTCGATGAATCATATCCCTTTCGGTACAATTATTAAAAACATATTATGATAATGCACTTGGAATTGATTTTGGATATACGTATCATACCATACATCATAGTCAATACTCTTAATGGTTTGATTAACAACTGAGGAACATCTGTTCTCGACATTGATAAGAAACTCATAGTTTCTCTTTGATTATCGAGAATACTTATTAAACATTATATTATGTCATTTCATAGTTATCCAATAACTTCTATATAATACACCCTCCCACATTTGAAGAGCATTACATACTATAGTCTCAATGGATGTATCGATATCTAGTTTCGACACATCTTGGCTAGGAATATTTAAAACGATATGTTTATTTTCATTGTGAAAAATTCCTCATGATTACAACACATTGCAATTACTATCACAAAACATATTGTTTATGGATTTTCTATTAAATATACTTAAATTAAATATATAATTGATATAACACATTATATCAAGTATATAATAGAAAGCAAAACACCTTTTATTTCGAACGAGATTTTATTGTAGAGTTAATTATTTAAAATAAATTATAAAATTTCCCCAAGGGCATGCCCCCTAACTCTATCACTTTTGACTTGAAAGTACCATGGATCTTGTTTATCGAAACCCTACTTTGATGATGATTAATCACATGATATGACTTCATATTACCTTTTTGAAAATAAGAGTGTCACTAGATTCAAACAGAGTACTCATTTGATGTCTCAGGAGTTCAAACCCATAACCTTTAGAACTACAGTCAAACGTCATGCCACTTGCCACTTGAGATAATGATCCTTGACTTATATGACTTTGTGTTAAAACCATTGTTGGGCATAGGATTAGACACTTGAAGTGAATCACTAATTAAGAGAGAATTCGTCTCCTTCGGTATAGACGATTAATGTCATCATAATTGATTTTTTACTTGAAATTAAAAATCACCTGTCGGAATAAATTTGGTCGATCAATAATTGTTGTTGATTGAACTAAGTAACTTCGGAGCTCAACTTAATAATTAAATAAGGACTTTATTATGGTTCTGTCGGAACCGGGCTAGCTCCAACAGAAGATAAGAGTGCATTTCAACAAAAAAAATACCTTATCGGATTTATGCTGGCCTGTGAAGCCTAGTTTATTTAGATCATTTCTAAATTTAATTTAAATAAAATCTCTTATTTCACTTAAGTATATAAGTATTAGATGGAATTTTATTTAATTTATATCCAATTAAATGTAATGGTACAAATATGTATCATATACGTATATGTATGTGTGTGCATGTATAACATAATAATCCGTATAAGGTATAACATGCCCACATATAGATGTTGGGATTTGCATCATAATGGACATGTTAGCTCATCTTATGTATTGTATGTTATCAAAATATATGTAGGTATATAAACTTGTAATTTAAATAAATATTAAAACAATATAGATATGTACTTCTATATATATACAAATGAAATTTTTTTGTATTACATATATGTAAAATTATTAATATACATACATACATATACATACATGCATATATATATATATATATATATATTGAATTAGATATTAACTAAATAAATGACTATATAAACATACACAGACACACATAATATATAAAGTATTTAAAAAATATAATATGCACGCATATTTTACAGTAACAAAATTCTATATATATGTGTGTGCGTGCGCGCGCGCGCGTGTATTTATATATTATATTTATAATATATAAAGTATTTGTAAATAAATGTACTTTTATATATATATATAATTATATTAATTATGAAAATTCAAATAAAAATAATTATTTTTTATTGCATTCTAGATCGAACATACCACACATGAAATATTTAATTATGATTTAATATCATTAAATTATATATATATATATACACTAATTAGCAGAAAAAGCAATAAAATAATGGTATAAATATTTTCATAGTATATTTTACAAATTCTAAATTTTCAAAAATTTAAATATAATATTTTAAGGTCATGAAAAAAATTCCATAATTTTTTGAGTCAAAAACAATTTTTTATTTTTTATTTATAATCGGCTGCACATATAAATGATTTCTTTAATATAAAAATTTTAATTCTTAAATTATGGGATGGTGGCCAAGAGATTATATGATGATGAAATAATTTTATAAAATTTAAAATATAATTTTTGACATGTACATTATTTTGTATGAACTATTCAACCTGCTTTTTTGTTTTGAATAGTATTAAATAATAGTAAATAATTATTAAAAAAATACTTTGTCATTACCTAAAATTATAATTAGTGTAAATATGCATATATAAAATATAAGATCAATTATTGACATGATACGATGACACGATTAAATATAAGTCATTTAATTTGTGATATATGATATATTAATATATATATATATATATATATTAATTAAAAATGAATAATAATTAAAATAAATATATTTGAATGTATGTACACTAGATCTAAAAAATGTTTTTTAATAATATACATACATAACCATACCAATATGTGACAAAATTGATATTTATAAGAATCTCACCTAACTAATAATATAATAATGATATACAAACAAACAATAAAATATTATATAGTAATCATAAGTCACATGGTATAGTAAACACATACAAAAAAAAATACCTTGAAATACACCTCATAATGATGAATCTCCCTCCTTAGGACTATTCTCAAGAGATAGATGCTAATCCTTGAGTCGTTGACCATTGACAATCCAATAGTTGTTGCTTTGAAATTGATTTAAGATAAATTTGTTGAAGATTCTATGTAGATTAATTTGGCCAGCAATAATGGAAAATGGCAACCAAAAGAGTTCATTTTGCACCGGGGTTATGAGTCTTTTTATAGTTGAAGAAATGGAGAGAAAGGTGGATCATATCTCTTACTCATTCTCCCTAAATCCGAGCTATCCTTCTAAATACCCTAAGCCCATTTTAGCCATCTCCTACATCCCTATTGCTGCCAACATATCACCGTAATATGATTGGCTAAAAGCCCATTTAGTCCAAATAAACATTACTAATTAAATCCGATTTAATTGCTTGTGGATATGGCATATCGATCGATGTATTTATAACCATTATAAATATATATAATAATATTTATTACTCAAATCATACACAAAATTTTATAATAAATATTTCATAAATATTAATTAATATATAACAATTATAAACTAATCAAATCGTTTGATCTAAAGAGAAATCATCATTTCAGTTGTGTGACTCGTCAGGTGTAAATTTGGTCAGCGATTAACATAGAACTATCGAATGTTAACAATCATACGACACTTAGCTGGTGGTTTGACATTTTGGCTAAGTTTATCGTTTACTTAATTTCGGTAAAATCCAATTTAACTTTAATTAAGCGTTATATGGTTGTGACATTTATTTACACCAATTCCCTTAGTCAAAACTATATTCATTTGGACTTATTGAATTTGGTAATGGTCAAGATTCCAAAATCCTCCATATTCAATTCTATAGTCCAAACACAAAGTTCCTGATTCAATAATAACAATTATTATTGACCGTACTACTATGGCCGAAGATTTTGACTTTGCGTTGACTTGAGTTGACCATATTACTAATCCCATATAACCGAGAAGACGAATCCTCTCCTGAATAGTGCCTCACTCCCAATACTTCCACTTGATCCAACTAAAGCCACTCGATGGACGTTGTGCCATGATTTGATTATAATCAAAGCGAAGCTTTCATATTGAAGATTTTTGGTATTCTCGAGTCGAGGGACCTGTGTAAATTAGTCACATCGATATTTTCTGTTTGACCTTAGTTATATTAACCAACAGAAAACTATCAAGTGAGTCGTTCCATAGTTATCCAATAACTATTAGTACGTAACCTCTAAGTGCCCCTAACAGTCATGAGTAATGCACTGCCCAACATTTGGAGAGCGCTACGCACTCTAGTCTCAATGGACACATCGATATCCAGTCTCGATGTATCTTGACTATAAACATTTAAAATGATGTGTTTTATAATATTATCATACAATAATCATGCTTACAACTACTTGCAAATACAATCACAAACACACCATATATAGATTTTCTATCAAAATATTTTAACTAATCAATTAATTATTTATAATGCATTATAACAAAATATACAATAGAAAGAGAAAAACCTTTATAACGAACGAGAATTGATTGCAGAGCTAATTAATTTACAATAAATTACATAATTGCACATAGGGCATACCCCTAATTCTATCAATCTTCCGCTTGCACTTAGAGCCAACTATGGAATCTCAATCCCATCCCTTCAATCAGCATCTCGAAAGCCAAATGAGCCAGGCCTTTAGTGAATGGATCTGCTATGTTTTCCTTAGTATCGACCTTTTGTCCCATGACTTCTTTCTTCTCAACAAACTCTTTAATTAGGTGAAATTTTCAAAGAATGTGTCGTAAATTCTTGTATGCTCTGGGCTCCCCTGCGATCTGTGTCGCCATATTGTTATCGTAGAATAATGCTATGGGATTCTTAGTATCCGGAATTACTCTAAGCTCACTCAAAAACTTGTGCATCCAAACTGCCTCTTTAGATGCTTCATTGAGGGTGAAGTACTTGGCCTCCATCGTCAAATCAATAAATGTTTCTTGTTTGGAACTTTTCCAACTGACAACTCCCATGTTAATCGTAAAGACATAACCGGACACTGATTTATTATATCTATGTCACTTTGAATACTTGAATCTATATACCATCCATAAGGAGGTCTTTATTCCCATATAAGAGGAATAAGTTTTTATAATTCTCATGTACTTAAGCATACATTTCACAGCTGTCCAATGTTTTCCTCCGGGTTAGATTGATATCGGCTCATGCATCCTAATGCATATGCCACATATAGTCTAGTACATAGCATAGTGTACATTATGAATCCTATGGTTGAGGCATAGGGAATCCTCTTCATATGTTCTTTCTCATCAGTGTGAAGAGCATCCTTCTTAGAAAGGACAATCTAGATTGCGTTGGAATGTTTCCATGCTTGGAATTCTCCATACTGAACATTTTTGGTATGGTGTCTATGTACAAGGATTGGGACAATCCCAACAGCCTCTTAGATCTATCTATATAGATCTTTATACTAAGTACATAGGCTGCTTCTTCCAAATCCTTCATGGAGTAGTTCTTGGAAAGTCAAGCTTTCATAGATTGTAACAACGAAGTGTCATTCCTAATCAATAATAGACCATCGACATAAAGTACTAAGAATACGATAGGCTGCTTCTCTGTAGATCTATCTTTATAGACCTTTTTACTAAGTATGTAGGCTGCTTCTCCCAAATCCTTTATTGAGAAGTTCTTGAAAAACCAAGCTTTCACTGATTGCAACTACGAAGTGCCATTGGCAATCAATAATAGATCATCGACATGAAGTACTAAGAATACGATAGCGTTGTCGTATTCCTTTCTGTGTATGCACACTTCCTCTATGTTCTTATAAAAACCAAACTATTTGATTGCTTTATCAAAACACTTATTCCATCTCCTTGAAGCTTGTTTAAGTCCATAAATGGACTTCAACAACATGTAAGCTTTGCTCTCACTCCCACTGACCCAAAAAATCCTCGGGCTGGGACATGTAACGGTTTCTTCTAAATCACCATTTTGGAAAGCCATCTATACATCCATTTGCCATATTTTGTAATCATATAATGCAGATATATCTAGCATGATCCTAATGGATTTAAGCATGGTTTCGGATGAGAAAGTTCCGTGGTAATCAACACCTTGAATTTGAGAAATCATTTCGCAACTAGCCTTGCCATATAAGCCTCCTCTTCCTCGTCTGTATTTAGCTTTTTCTTAAAAATTAATTTGCAGCCGATGAGTTTTATTCCTTTGGGTATGTTCGACAAAGTCCAAACTTTGTTTTCATACATGGAATCCATCTCGGATTTCATTCCACCAAGTCACATTGTAGAGTCTTTACTTTATAATGCTTGTTGGAAGGATAAAGGAGCGTTGTCATCTAAGACACAGTCCTCCTTCTCGCCATCCATGAGAAAACCATAGTATTTCTTTGGAATGCGAGATTCCCTTCTAGGCCTTCTAATAGATCGCAGTTTTCGTATACGAACGAACTTAGTTCTCCCACTTTTTCGGTTTCAGTGTTAATTTCTTGGATCTCGTCCAAGTCTACAACCTCGTCGTTAATTTCCTTAGATAGAATTTCCTTTCTACATAGATAGTGTGTCTAGAAACAATGACCTTTTGTTCCTCGGTATTGTAGAGTACATATCTAAAATCAAGTTTATGGGATATCCTATAAATTTACATAGTGCAAAGCTTGCCTTTAGTTTATTTAGACCAACGTTCTTAACGTAAGATGGACAACCCCACACCTTCAAGTGCTTAAGTTAAGGTTTCTTACCATGACATGCCTCATATGGTGTTTTGGACACAGATTTAGTGGGTAACATGTCCAACATATGCTCTGCGGTTTCTAGTGCATACCCCCAATAGAAAAGAGACAACTCAACCTTATTCATCATGGAACGAGCCATACCCAATAGAGTTCGGTTCCTTCACTGTGACACATCGTTGCATTGTGGAGTATAGGGTGGAGTAACCTGATAGATAATCCCATTATCTTTTAAGCATTGTCGGAAATTCTATCCAACATACTCGCCTCCTCGATCTGATCGACAGATCTTAATCTAACTACCCGTTTTATTTTCTACTACATTTTTATATTCGGAAAATTTCTCATGGACGTCGGATTTTTGCTTCATAAGGTACACATATCCTAGTCTTGAGAAATCATCGGCAAAGGTAGCAAGTAAGAACTATTATCTTTGGTAGCTATAGACATTGGGCTACCAACATCGCCATATACAAACCCTAAGAGTACATCAACTCTTTTATTGCTCTCACTAAAGGGGTGCTTAGTCATTTTACGTTTGAGACATGACTCATGCGTTTCAAATGATTCAGCCCTAATTAACGACGAAAAACCTTCGATTTTTAATTTGTGTAGTTGTTTCTCACTAATATGACCTAGCTAACGGTGCCAAAGATAACCACCATTTATATTGTTGGATGCATTATTTATAAAATATGCATAATTAGTATTAATCACATAAATTCCATTTTCAAGAAAACCTTCCCAGAATTTATTTCCATCCTAACCAACGTTCATAATATTATTTGCATAATAAAATATATATTCAATCTTAGACAAACATGAAACAGAAATAATTCCATAAATAAAGTCTTTTACATAATAGAAACTATTTAATACTAATATTAATCCACGGGGCAAGACTAAATGATAGTCTCTCAATGTCGTCGCATCTACCATAGATCCATCAGCAACTCGGAGCCTCGTATCTCCTTTTGCCATGCGATGTCAGTTCTAAGCCCCATAACGAATTACATACATAACTACCGGATCCAGTATCTAAAACCCATGACATTTTATTGTTTACAAAACAATTTTGAATCATAAATGCACCTAATGGAGCAGAAAGACCATTCTGCTTCCTTTTCCAACAATCTTTAAATAGTCAGAACCGTTCCTTATCTAGTGACTTTTCTTGTGGCAGTGGTGACATTCACCCTTGTCATCGGTCTTCTTACTTTTCTTGTTCTTTTTACCTTCTCTTTTCTTATTCTTCGAACTTCTGGAAGATAATGCACTACCCATTACAATAAGTACAACACCTTGATTCTTAGATGTAGACTCGGCCGACCTCAACATATTAAGGAGCTCCACAGGACTCACATTTAATTGGTTCATGTTATAATTCATCATGAATGGTTCATATTGAGGAGTAAGGGAACCAAGGATCAAGGGTTCATTGCCTATTTGTATATCCAACTGTAAAAGCCTATTAATATAGCCTTTTATCATTAGCATGTAATCGTCCATTTTCTATCCTGGTCATTTTGGTATTGAATAGTTTCTTTGTAAGCTTGTACCTTGCGGAATGTGGCCGTTCACCAAACAAGGCCTTGAGACTATCGAATATCTCATGGATAGACATATTTTCATGCTGCCTCTGCAATGACTTATCTAACATAGATAACACAAAAACTTTGGTGATCTCTAGGTCCGTCGCCCATTTTTCATAAGCAAGTCTTAGTTCAAGGTCCGCAACATCGGCGGTTTGTTCTTTAGGTTCGCTTGCAATAGCGGTCCAAAGGCCCTCGTAAGTCAACGTATTTCTACTGCTCTTAGTCAGTCGTTATAGTTAGGTCCGTAAGTTTTTCGTTTTCAGAAAACAATTTTGGAGTTGTCATTTTCTGCAAGTTTAAGTAGTAGGTTATTAGAACGAATCACAGTAGACATTCTTATAATATTAGTAAGTTAAACTTTGTGCTTCATTTACTAAGTTGAAACATAGAAGTCTTTCGACTTCACTAGTAGGTCTTAGGACTCATCAGTCTTGGAATTTTGACCTTGAGTCTGCTTAACAAGTCATGGCTTTATGGACGATGGATAACTCCTTATTGGTTATATCATATACAACTCCTAACCATTTGGTACCTTGCCCTGATTTTACTTCGACCTTGAGTCTGCTCAACAAATAGAAATGAAATTATTCACTCATGCCTACCATATCACGACAGTCTAAGTATAATATATGTATGCTGAGTCTGCTCAACAAATACATATAGTTATCTTATCTCGTCTATTTAATATATTAATAATGCCACACATAATATCTTTAGCTTAAGTCTGCTCAAAAACTAAGGAGTATGTAAATAATTTATTCGCATATATATGGCAAATGACAACATTATATTGAAGATTCACAATCTTCAACCTATATAAAATTAAGTGATATCAACTTATACAACAATGTAATTCTTATGAATTAATCTCGTGATTCAAGTGTCGAACACTTTGGAAATCACGGTATACATACAGTTACGTTGTACTTATGACTTAATTCTATTTAGGGTTTCTTATTATTCCACCTTTAAATTTATACATTCATATTATATAAGTTTATTTATTGTAGAACTTTTATATTTCATATTACTTATACAATAGTCTTATGTATAACATTATATTAATTAATCAATTCTAATTAATTAACATTTTAATTAATTTATATTAATATAACTTTTGTGTGTGTATATGTTGTAAACTTTATAGTATAAAACATATATCATACATACATATACATACATATATGTATGTATATATTATTTAATTAATTAATTTAACTAAACTATATTAGTTAAATTGTTTTAATTTCGACAATCACTATTTATACATACATGTATACTTACAATATCTTAAACATCTTAAACTATCATAACATATATCATAATATATAAAATAAGTATATAGTTTTCATTGATTAGCTAATTTAATTAATCTACTAAACATATTAACAAATAATATGTATACAATTTGAAATTATTTCCAAACAATTTGAAAACTTTATTATATTATAACTTTTATAATATTTTATACCATGTTTTAGATTTAACTAATAAATTTAAAATCTTTTATTTTAAACTTTCACACAATTTTGAAAATTAGCCCAGTACCCAATTCAAATTGGGCTTTTTCTATTGGGAGCAACCTTTTGTGCTCGCATATCTGTTCGGGCCAAGCTGGTAGCCAGGTAGGGTAGAGTACTTGATCACCTAAACCCAATCCTAGACACTACCTTTCTAAACACCCTACTATTTGGCTGTAAGCTTAATTAGTTAACCCCAACATGACTAATTATACCACATAGGTTATTGGGATCTGATGCTATTGTTGGGACTGGGCCAGCCTACAACATAAGATATGGGTGAATTTAAAAAAATAATCCCTCATTGGATCTATATTGGGCCGATGAAATCTAATTTATTTAGAATATTTCTAAATTTAATTTAAACAAAATCTCTTATTTTATTTAAATTTATAAGTAATAGGTGTAATTTTATTTAATTTATATTCAATTGAATATAACAGTACGCATATGTATCATATACATATATGCATACGTGTGCATGTGTAACAAAATAGTCCATGCAAGGTATAACATTCCCGTATATAGATGATGAGATTTGCATCATAATAGACATGTTAGCTCATCTTATATGTATTTATATTGTCCAAATATATGTATGTATATAAACTTGTTATTTACACAAGTATTAAAACAATATAGATATATACTTATATATATATATAAGAATATATGTATTGCATAAATGTAAAACTTAATATGTGTGTGTATATATATATAATTAGATATTAATTAAACAAACGACTGTGTTAATATATAAACATATATACATATATATATACATAATATATAAAGTTTTTCTGATATAATGTAAATGTTTACTTTACAGTAACAAAATTATATATATATATATATATATGTATATGTATATAATTATATTTATAATATCTAAAGTATTTATAAATATATGTATTTATATATATATATATATGCGTATATATATATAATTGTATCAATTATGGAAAACTAAATAAAAATAATTTTTTTATTACATTCTAGGTTGAATACACATCACATGAAATATTTAATTATAATTTTATATTACTAAATTATTTACATATATACTAATTAGTCGAAAAGTATTAAAATAATGTTACATATATTTTCATAATATAATTTAAAAATTTTAAATTTTGAGAAATTCAAACATGATATTTTTAGGTCAAGAAAAAAATTCCATAATTTTTCGAGTCAAAAATAATTTTTTATTAATTATTTGTTATCGGACGCACATATAAATGGTTTTTTAAAAATAAAATTTTAATTTTTAAATTTTGGGATTTTGGGCAGGAGGTAATATGATGATGAAATAATTTTATAAAATTTAAAATATAATTTTTGAAACATATTTTATTTTGTATGATTTATTCAACTTGTATTTTGATTTAAATAATATTATATAATAGGAAATAATTATTAAAAATACTCTGCTGCTACTTAAAATTATAATCGGTGTAAATACGCATATATAAAATATAAGATCAATTATTAACATGATATGATGACACAAATAAATATAAGTCATTTAATTTATGTTATATGATATGTTAACATATATATATATATATATATATATATATAAAAGGATAATAATTAAAATAAATTAATATCGCTATGTGTACATCAGATCTAAAAAAAGTTTTTTAGTAATATATATAGATATAACCATTCTAACATGTGACAACATTGATACTTATACGAATCTCACATAACAATATAATAATGATATACAAACAAACAATAGAATATTATACAGTAATCATAAGTCATATGGTATAGTAAATACATACCAAAACCAATGTCTTGAAGTACACCTCATAACGATGAATCTCGCTTCTTAGAACTCTTTTCGATTCGACGGATTGCTAATCCTTGAATCGTAGACCGTTGACTATCCAATAGTTGTTGCTTTGAAATTGATTTGAGATGAATTTGTTAGATTTCCTATATAGATAAATTCAGCCAGTAATGATGGAAAATGACAACCAAAAATATCCTTTTTGCATTAGGGTTATGAGTCCTTTTATAGTGGAAGGAATAGAGAGAAAGATGGATTATATCTTTTACCCATTCTCCCTAAATCTGAGCCATCCAAATAAAATACCCTTAGCCCATTTTAGCCCCCCTTCTACATCCCTATTGCTCCCAAAATATCACCATCATTTCATAGGGTGATAGCCCATTTAGGTTTAAATAAATATTACTAATTAAATCGGATTTAATTACTTGTCAATATCGCACATCAATCGATATATTTATAACTATTATAAATATATACAATAATATATATTTCTCAAATCATATTCAAAATTTTATAATCAATATTTCATAAATATTAATTAATTAAATTAATTTATAACAATCGTAAACTAATTAAATCGTATGGTCTAAAGAGAAAGCATCATTTCGGTCGTGTGACTCGTTAGATGTAAATTTGGTCAGCGATTAACATCGTACTATTTGAATGTTAATATTCATACAACATTTAACCAGTGATGTGACGTTTTGGCCAAAATTATTGTAACGACCTAGAATTTCGGACACTTCGTATTTAAAAAATTCGAACTGTTTAAATATTCGAATCTTGGATTAAATGTCATTAAAATGATTTAATAACCCGTTAACCCCTTTTTAAATCATAACTAATGATAGAAAACTTATTTTTTAAGTTTCTTTAATAATATTACACTCTTCAAAGAAAAATTGATGATGTGACCGAAAATCGGTTTATCGATAAACAGCTTTTTATTCAATATAAGTTGTTCGAACTCTTGTGCACTTGTCTAATGATCAAATGGACATACTAGGAACTAATTAACACACTTTGATTCATAACGCAAATGGAATATTCTAGAAGTTTCTAATGGATAAGGTATATTACACGTTAAGGTATTGAAGTATTTAGCTAAAAGAAGAGGGGCATATGAGAAGTTATGGAGCAAGTGGGGGTGGGTGGGGGTTAAGGCTTCTATGACATGAGAGGGGATTGATAACAAGCTTAGGCAACACCATTTTGAGCTTATATAAGGAAGGGCATACCCTTGTATAATAATCACAAATTTACAAAACTAAAAGCAAGCTCCTTAATGTCTTCTTCCTCTCCAAATTTCTAAATAAAATAATTTCAAATCAACTTCAAATCAAATCAAATTAGGAGTGGAGCCTTGGAACAACATAATAACAACTCCCAACTAGTTTGTTTTGGAAAAAGTGAAGCCAATCTCTCCCTTCCCTCAATGGTCGTGAGCAATTATAGGTGTTTGGAGGGCAAAAGGCAAGTTTAAAGCAAGAATGGAAAAAATTATTTCACTATCTTGTTTGTATATATTGTGTATATATATGTTGTGCGCAAATATAAAGTCAAAGTGACATTAACTAAGTAAAGTTATAAACTTTGGACCCCTCTTGCTTTTGAAAACAAACGGCAACTTTATATTGTATAACATCACTTACATTACCCTCTTAAACGTCTGGCATGGTCTTGACATGATGTTTAAATGGTTGTTTGGATTGTGTGTTGAATCGAAGTATGTTTTAAAGTATTTGATATGAGAATAGTCGCTATAAGTGCACTTCGATATCCCTAACTTTAACTTGTGTAAATGAACGTTTTATGAATTTTTAACTTGAGATAATTTGATTTGGTTGTTCTCTACATATTTTTATGTGTTGTACAGTAAAGAAATAGTTTGGAAAGTTATAGAAATTATGAACCAAAGATGTTTAAGTTGAAGCAAAAATATGGTTATAAATACACTTTGTAAATATAACATGGTTTTGGAAAATTTTCTAAATAAATAGGAATATATTCTTATGAGTTTATTTCCATGGTTTTTAAGTACGCTAATGGTAGTACTTGCTACAAAAATTTCAAGTCTTAAACATTTGTTAAAGTGGTAAAACTAGTCACAAAGATCGTGCTTTTCAATGTTATTTATAGCAAGAACTTTTAACAGGATTTATATATGCTGTAGCAAGTCGCTTATGGATTTAAGCGTTTAAAAATGGTATTTAAATTCGGTATTTTTTCCTAAAATTTTTAGGGATGTTTTCTAACCTATATTAAAGTATTTTAAAGTTGGTTTAAGTTTAAATATATTTCTCATAGTTATATATGTATTTTCAAAGTAAACAAGTTTTATAATATAAAACATGTTTTCATCAGATTATAAATTAGTCATTTTCAAGTAATATTTTACATAGATGTTTAAAACATATTTACAAGTTTTTTTAAAGTAGTTATAAGTTTGGAAAAGGGTAGTTGACTAGGTTTAACAATAAAAGCCGACGAGGTAGACTTCTATATTTGTGAGAGTTAAGATTGACGTCGAGTGGGGATATGAGTAATAGAGCTCTAACATACCGACTTCCTACTTGTTCGAGGAATGGTTAAGTTTGATTGTCGGAAACATGTTAATCTTGTTGTTTATTTACTTGTTTGAAAAGTAATAAATTATGTTTAACGCTAAAAGCCGACAAAGTAGGCTTATCTATTTGTAAGAGTTAAGATTGATGTTCGAGTATAGATATGAGTAATAGCGTTCCAACCTACCTTATTTCCTCTTGGCCGAAGAATCGCTTGGTCAGGAATGTTGAAAATGTGTTAATCATATTGTTTTCTTCCTCGTTTATGAAAGTCATTAATAATATACTTAACACTAAAAGCCGACGAGATAGAATTATATATCTGTGACATTCAAGAATGAAGTATCTAGGCAAGGCTTTGATATGCAACCGGTGCTCTATCTTACCTAGCTTCACTCTTGGTGAGGAATAATTAAGCTGGAATGTTAGAAACGAGTTAAGTATATAAACCATGATTTCTATAAGCGATCGTTTTAACTAGGTAGTCAATTTGTCGACTATCAAACTTAACCAGATATTATCTTAGATCTTTACAAAAATGTTTTAAAGATAGACATAAGTATGAAATAGTTTTGGGTTTGTTTTGACAATGTGTTAATAACATTCGACTTTTACCCTTTTAATTTATACCTATGAATGCAAATAGATATTTAAAAGATCGTTTAAAGACAAGCGAAGTGTTTTTAGGTTTGCAGTGATAGTGTTTAAGTAACATTAGTCTTAAATCTTTTGAATGTATTTGTGAAATTACTTAAATCCTTAAAATGAATATTTTGAAGGAAATTATAAGTAAGGATTCTTTTGGAACCAGAAAGAAAAAACAAAGGTTTAACGTAAGAAATCTTGTTAACGATTTGTGAATATATCTATACCATTTGAGATAAGTATATGAATACCTTTTAAAGTATTGAAAGAGTACAACTGAATAGTAGAAATTGATAAACGATGTTGTATTAGATAATAGTGGTTTTACTAATAAAAGTGGTTTTAATTAATAAAATATTAATTAAATAAAAAGGGGATTAGAGTTCGTTTATGGACTTAATTGTGCTTTGTATGACTTGATCATGCTTTGTATGTTTACTCGTTTATGGAAAACATTTAGTCGTATACTCAGCACTAAAAGCCGATGAAGTAGGCTTGTTTATCCATGAGAGTTAAGATTGATGTTCGAATAGGGATATGAGCAATAGAGCTCAAACCTACCGGCTTCGCTATTGACTAAGGGATAGTATGAGATGAAAATATTGGAAACATGATAAGTATGCGTGACTTGGTTTTCCAATTTGTCGATTCAGTCTTGAAGAGACCAGGATCGGTAAGTATTTTACTTATCATAAAACCATTTTAAGATTGACACACAAGTTCTGTCTCTTGGAAGTGGATCTATTAGAGGTGCTGTAATCCATGTGTGGTTTCAAGATCTGTTCGAGATGTGGAAATCCGATTGGGGATTCATGTTCTGTTCCAATTATGAATGACTCATGTGAAAGATGTTGAACGTGACCTTGATATCGAAAATGGATAAAGATAGAGTATGACTCACAATTTGGTGTTTTGCGGTCCCGTAACATGGTATATTAACCCCATAATGCTTACCGACGTTGCATGCAGGAGCTGATGGTACATGGTTCCACGTGGTTCGGGTTCGCTCGTTCGGGCATGGACCATTGATGTTTATCTTATGGTATATTTTATCTAGAGATATTGGACACTCAGAAGGTGTTTTTTGATCCCTGTGCATAGAGACTAGATTTTGGCTTGATCGAAGGGATCTCCATAGAAATCCATTATGCGAGCGTTCCTTGTTGGGTTTGATTGTACCCTTTAATATGTTGTTGAATATAACCAATGTAACCATTCTGGCTATGTTATATATTTATGTTCTTTACCCTAAACATTATATATTATATCACTTTATGTACTTATTAAACCGTGGTTCTTTTAAGGGGATAACCGTTATGACATTCCATGCGGGCTTAAAAGTATTATTATATGCTAGCTACATATTTCTTGAGTTTCTAATACCAGACTTATGTATGACGCGTAGTTTTTGGTTTCCCTAAATCCTGTGATCAGTCGAGTAGTACAAGAAAGATAGGTTTTCATTGATGTTTATGGAGCTCGAAAAGACGAGTTGAATGTTTCATCTACCATAATATTCTCATTTCTACCGCATTACTATATTGTACATATCAGTATTGCAAGGATAGACAATTATAACTGTCCAGGCTGATGATAATACTTAGGTTTTGTAACTCCAAAATTTATATATCGGAGTAACCCTTCATATTGTTCTTTTATTATTATATATTATCGTTCCACTGTGAAATTCTGATATTGTGTTCTCTTCTTTCTTATTCTGTTTTTTTCATTTTATTTCACTCCGACAATGCGACTTTCCAGCACTTGAGTGTTCGACATGTGAATATCGTGGATGTATTAGTGTTGACATTCAGAGATTGAAAAGAAAAATCGTTGCATTTATTGCTTATTTAGTTTCGATAAATTTACTTTAATTAAGCGTTACTCAGCTATGACACTTATTTACACCAGTTCTCTTTATCAAAACTTTATCGCTTTAGACTTAGTGAATCTGGTAATGGTCAAAATTTCAACATCGTACATATTCAACTCTATAGTCTAAACACAAAGTCCTTGATTCAATAATAATAATTATTATTATCCATACTACTTCGGTCAAATTTTTTGACTTTGGGTTGACTTGAGTTGACCATGATACTAACCCCATATAACCGAGAAGACGAATCCTCTCTTGAACAGTGCCTTACTCTCAATACTTCCACTCGACCCAACTATAATCACTCGATGGACGTTGTGCCATGATTTGATTATAATCAAAGCAAAGCTTTCATATTTAAGATTTTCGATATTCCCGTGTAAATTAGTCACATTGATATTGTCTGTTTAACCTTAGTTATATTAATCAACAGAAAATTATCAAATGAATCATTTTATGGTTATCCAATAACTATCGGTACGTAAACTCTAGGTGCCTCTAACAGTCATGAGTAATACACTACGTAACATTAGGAGAGCGCTATGCACTCCATTCTCAACAGACACATCGATACCCGGTCTCGATGTGTCTTGACTAGGAACATTTAAAATGAAGTGTTTTATAATATTGTGATACAATATTCATGATTACAACTATTTATAATTACTATCACATACACACAATTTATGGATTTTCTGTTAAAATATTTTAATTAATCTTTTTACTACTTATAACACATTATAATAAAATACATAACAGAAAGATAAATATCTTTATAGCGAAGGTGGTTTTATTACGAAGTTAATTAATTTACAATAAATTACAGAATTGCCCCTATGGCATACTCCTAACTCCATCATGTTTGCTTAATGATCAATCCTAAATGTCCAAGTGACATAGTTTAGGCGGAGAAACAAAACCACATAAATACCATTGCATAAGGGTGCAACTTTAAAATGATAACGAAGTAGGACTTCACTTGGATATCAATAAGCATATGAATTTCTGACCGTTATTGTGCTTCAGCAAAGTCTGTAGAGGTTTTGATATTTAAATAATTTAAAGATAACCAGGATCGAAGTCACACCTCAGGGCTACACAACACTAAATTCTAGGGCTAAGCCTAAAAGCTATAATATAATAATCTATAATTGTTATTATTTATTATGGAGATGGTGTATACGTTTATATATATTGTTATATATATGTGTGATTGATTTAATTTTATGAATTGTTAAAATTAACTGAGTTAAATATGTACAACTTTTGTATAATTGAGTTAAATATCGGGTTGTAGAAATAAAAGGAAATAATATGCAAAAGCGTAAACGTGTATCATTGACAATGAAATGTGATTATCCATTTTTGATAAAAGGAATATATAAAGATGATGGCCAATGGGTTGTGGATTTATGTTACAACATACATAATCATAAAATACCAAATAGTTCAATTGATCATCCTTTTGCCATAAAATGATGATTTAAGAAAGGAAACATTTTAGAAGTATGTCAGTTGCTCGAGTTACTCCAAAAGACAAACTTGTTGCCATAAAGAAGAAGTTTTCTGATAATAATCTTGTATTCAAGACGTTATATAACGCGAAGCGTGAAAATTTCTGAAACGGAAGGGCAAGTGGCTGTGTAACAATTAATTAAACTTATTAGCAAGAAAATTATGTATTTTGGCATAAAGCTGGCGAAACATCAGATAAGGTTTTGAATATAATGTGCGCACACCCGAAATCTGTTATTCTTTGCAAATATTTTCCTTCTATTCTTCTTTTAGATAGCATGTACAAGACTAATAGATTTGAGATGTCGTTTTAAAGATGGTAGGTATGACCTCAATCAAGAAAATGTTACCTTTGGTCATTGCTTTCTATTAGCTGAGAAAATAGAGAATTATTATTGGATCCTTCAAATTTGAAGTATATCTATAATTTCGAAAAGACTCCAAAATTTATTATCATGGACAAAGAAGCTGCGATATTACACACTTTTTACCGAGTTCTTCCCGATGCTACATGGTTAATGTATGAAAGGAATATGTTAGAAATGTTGTTGCTGACTGTACCAGATTTAAAGAATGTGATATTGTGCATTTATTTGTTAATGACTAGATGTATGTAGTTCGTTCGGTATTGTATGTAGAATTTGAAGAAAACTGGATTGAATTAAAGAGTTTTGGATGGATTATCCAAAAATAATTGGTTATATTAATTCCACACGGATGAGAGCAAAAGAATACTTTTCATATGCTTGGACAAATAAGTTAAAACATATGGGAAATCGAACATCTAATCGAGAGGAAATATCCTATGCATCTTTAAAAAATATCTTGGTTCATTTCAAGGAGCTTTTGTGGAGGTATGAGATCGAATAAACAACTTTTTGCTACTTTAACTTACTCATATTAAATCTTTTGTAAGGTAGACTTACCAAATACCTCTTTTTAAGGAATCAAGATTCAACGTGTCCTATGTGACCTCAATATGTTATTGGATGAGATTTGAAAAGATGGAAAAAATGATATTAGCCATATCACATGCGATCATGTTCATTAAAATGTTTATAGTTTGCCATGTGCACATGAGTTATTTTCTTACCATAAACAAGGGTTTCCAATACCTATAGTGAAAGTTGATTCTCACTTGAAACAACTTGATTAGTATGCAAAAGTCGAGCAATCATGTGAAGTTCTATGCACGATAGTTTAAAGATTTCAATAATAGATTTGAAAATGCCACCACAGATGAAAATTTGAATATATTGAAAAAGTTGGGTGAAATTGGGGCACCTTCTTTAATTCCTGTTTTGGTTCCAAAACAAGTAATTCACAAAGAGAGACAGAGAAAAACACGGGGGTTTGGAAAAGTTTGTGGCACAAGTTGGAATTCTACAAACGTAATGCTTCGGAATAAAATGGTAGGGGAGAAACTTTCACAAGTTGGTGTTGTAAAAAAATTAACACTAAAACGGGGAAGTTGATAGTAAATCAATCATGATGGGATCAAGAAACATTGACCATGTTCTAAAGTTTTCGCAACCATTTATTCAGAGTATTGAAGATGTTCTTGGAGATGGTGCTTGTGGTTTTTGTTGTACTACTGAACAAGTGAATAAGTTGATGATGATTGGGTAGAAGCAAAGAAAATTATGTTATGCGACTTGTATAAATATTAGGATTTGCATGTTAGACTAATGACTGTAGATACTTGTATGAATGTGAATACCATTTTGAATATGCATCATGCTTTGCATTTACCATAATATTGGATGTCCATGCTCGAAACAGGATATATCATAACGAATGCATTCGATAGTGTTATTTAATTCATTTCGCGTAAGCAAATCATTACTTTCTTGCCGCATCAAAAAGCGGCAAAAAATGGTAAGGAAACTAAAGTGATACCTTTCTTGCATGTTAACAATGTACACTTCATAAAGTTGAAGTCTCATGCTAATGCACCTATGCCATTAATTGCTAGTCTATGGGCAAATTTGCTACACCGGAGGCGACGTAGCGGGGGACATTGTATGGTGTCTTTCACCTTGAGTTTGAGAGACTAAAACCAAACTCTATGGCAATAACCGATACGCGCATATAACATATTTCATTGTGATAACTTTACATGGGTATAATTTGTTCTTACCTTTTATATAAGGGACAATGCATTTTGTGGTAATGAACATATGCTTTGTTGAACTTACTTTGTGCAATGGAAGTAGTTCTTATAAAGTTATTGCATCTTACTTGATCTCACCGATACTTGATTGTGTTGTTTTATTTCATGATCACATGATTTTGTAAGTATAATTAGTGAAATTTTTTATATGGCGAAATATATGTGATTAACATATTAATGACAATCCTATTATAAATTTCATAACTAAGACAAGAGATGCAAATATACACAACTGACATTAAATAAAGATTTACAATTTTGTAAATCCATCAGCTAAAGCAGAAACAATTGGGGTATCTTTCATTGTATGAGGGCAATGAGTGCATATTGAAAAGTATGACCCCACAACATGAAAAATAATGGAGGTTGAGTGGTGTGTTTGTGTGTATGCGTGTGGTCGCATGTAACAACAATGGATTCCTTTTGTTAATAAATGTTGACCAAACTATACGTTGCCTTACGGAGGGATGTGTGAACGGGTCCAGAAATTTCAACATGGTATCAGAGCCTAAGGTAATGCCTAGGACAATGAACAATGCATAATAAATTTATAAATCTCGGTGGTTAGCAGTGTAAGCTTAAGTAGTTAGACTTAAGGTGGAGTTAGAACATGCTACATAGGGCCTAGTAGAATGACACGTGAACAAAATCTCAATATGGAGCATACATCAAAGTTGACGTAGCGGAGATGCATGAAGGGATGCGAGCCAAGGTGGAAATTTGTTGGGGTGTCTCGCATGGTATGAGAATGTGCACATATTGAAAAAGGATATCCCCAGATCTTGAAAAATAATGGAGGTGGAGCGATATATATGAGTTTGGTCGCATGTAACAACAAAGGATTTCTTGGTTAAAAGATGTTGACCAGACTTGTAACGACCCGAAATTTCCGAAACCGAAAATTTCGGGTCGTTACATTTGGTATCAGAGCCGAAAGGTTAAGCGAGAACCTTGGCTCTAGTGGGGGATTACTCATGAAATAGAGTCTGTAGTACTCTAGAATGAGTTGAGGATATATATATATATATATATATATATATATATATATATATATATATATATATATATATATATATGAGCGCGTACTTGTTATTTTCTTATATAAAGATTTTAAATAATTTTATATAAAATATATTTTGATATATAAAGCAATATTTCCTTTTAATAAATATTAAAGCGATTGGTTGTTAAATTTATTGAAATGAAAATTAAGAAGTAATATAATACAACCAAATTGAAGTCTTGGATTGGAATTAAATTTAGTAGAAATAGAAATACAAACAAATTAAAATTTAAGTGATTGAAAATGAAATTCTGAATTTGATCCCAGAATTTGAAAATTTTGTTTCAAAGTAATGGAAAATAATAAATAAGTATTATTTGGATAACTGGAACATGTTGCAAATAATGGGTTGTTTGAAAACTGATTTGAATTTAAAACCAAAGGTGGTTTAAAATTTTAAAACATGGCTGGGAGGGCCAAGAAACAAATATGTATATATGTATGGATATATATATATATAATATCAAAGATAATTTGAAATAAACTCTAAGAGGTTGAGTTTTGATTTTCCCTGAAGTATGATGTAAAAACCCTGAGTGATATAAGTTGTGAACTTATAAGAGGGAAAGAATTTTGAAGCGGGAATTCAATTTGAGCAAGGTTGATTGGATTAAGTAAACTGGAATTTAACTTGGAAAGTTAAATGGTTGATTTGAATTGGGAATTTGTATGATCTCAAACGGGTTTGAGATTTAAAAATTGAAAATGGATGGACGTTTTAAAATAAATTGGATGATATCATTCTATTGTTAATAAAAATCTTTAAATTGAGAATGGTACTGTGTAAATAAAATAAATTTGAATAATCGAATTGTAAAATAAACTTGTTTAAGAACTGGCTTCAAACTAGAAGATAAAATTGAATAATAAATTAAATTTTTAAAAATAAATTTGTATTGAATTCTTATTTGAACCTTGAAATACATAAGTAAAGATAATTTAAAATGAATTTTTGAGAATTGGACTCAGAAATTAAATTGTTTAAAAACTTTAAATAAAAGTTAATTTGGTTTAAAAAGTTAAACCAATCTTTGGGAATTTAACTCGAATTTATATGATTCGAAATGGACTAGAATTGAGATTGAAATTGAATTAGTTCAAAATTGAATTTGGTTTGAATTAATTGGATTGGATTATGTTGAAATAATTTGAATTTGAAATGGGTTTAATTGATAATAATTCACATTGATTGGAATAATTTGAAATTATAATTAAAGTTGAACAGGATTAAAATCAAATGGAATTTGATTTAAATTAGGAAAGGAATCAAGATTGATTCAACTTGAATTGGGAATAAGTCAAGTCCAATGGAATTTGGAATTATTTGTATTGGAATTGGGTCAATTTAAATGGAAATTTAAATTGAATTGTTGGGGAAGTGAACGGTTGGCCCTCGACTATTTTCAATATAAATTGTTTTGATATAAACTTATTTTTCTAAGCTATTAAATAAACAACCATTCTTTCTTAAAGCCAAATTGTTTTATACTTGTTTTACAATTATTTTTGGAGCTATATAACCATTTTTTTCAACTGTTTCCTAAACTAATTACTATTTTTCAACTATTTCACAAACTAATTTCTATTTTACAAATATTTTACAATTATTTAAAATTTCTGAAACTATTCAACTATTTTTCGACTATTTTACAATTAGTTACCTATTTTATAGCTATTTTGTAAACTAATAATTATTTTTCAATTACTTATCTATTTTAAAAAAATTCAAGCTATTTTCTAAATATAAACTGGTCGAGGTCCAAACTGTTATTGATTTAAATACCCAACTGAGATAAGAATTGAAGTGATAATCCAAATGGGGATTAAGGCAATTGTAAATAAGTGAAGGGAATTTAAGGAAATGTGAATAGAAAGGAAATTGATTTGGCTGATAATCAATAGAAATAAATACGTAGGATGTACGTATATTATTTTATTCGCATGGTGATTTGATCCAGATTCGAGCACAGAATTTTGAGATAGTTTATCGATCCGAGTTAGGATTTTTCACTCGTTTTTCGACGGCGAACCTGGATATGGATTGTTGATTGGTTCTGGATATTCTCTATCATAGTGATGGCTATGCAAGGAAAATGACGGTTTCTAATCAAGAAACCAGATCTGTGTCCGCACTAGGAAGTCGGGTGGACGATACTAGTTCGGAAGTAAAACTGCGTGATCGAGTGAGCGATCAGATTGGTATAGCGTACGGATGATATGTGTACATCGTACGGATTTGAATGATATTGATATTGAAAAGAGTAATCAAATTGAAATATTCGATTTTGAATAAACAAGTCATATATCTTTGTTATATAAGATAAATCTCCCTTTGTTAAATCTATTGCCGGAAGAAAAGGATTTTTGAAGGTGTTTGAAGTATAAAAAGAGTTTTATACAAGTTTGAAATGATCCAAAGTTTTAAAATTTTATATCTGAATATATATATATATATATATATAAAGGATCTTATGAGGATTTTGGAAAAGGTTTTGAGAACCTTTGAATTTGGAAAGGCTTTTGATTTTTGGGTAAAATCAATATTGAATTTGGAAAGGCTTTTGATTTTTGGGTAAAATCAATATTGAATTTGGAAATCCTAGTTTGAGAATTATCGATTTTGGGATAATCGATTTTGTGTAAAGGAGCTTTGTATGATATCATACTAGGTGTATGATTTGAAAGATACTATACGTATAGTATTAAATGTTTTGATGATGGCTCTAGGAAAAAAGGCACTCCCTTGAAATGAACTTCTCAAGAGTGCCACCGGGTGGTGCTGCCTTGAGCCCCAAAAGGGGGTTCTAAAGTTGATCCTGTGAGGAGTCGGGACAAAACTAGTTCCTGGGGATTATGAGTAGTGTATACCATAGCGAAAGTCGTGTGTGCCGCCGAGAGCCAATAGTCTGCGTTTGATTTTATATCGGTAGACTGCGACCTATGGTATAACATAGCGAAAGTCGTGTGTGCCGCTGAGAGCCAACAGTCTGTGTTTGATTTTATATCGGCAGACAGCGACTTATGTAGGAGTGGAGAGGTTTCATTTCGACAGCGAAAATCAGAGGCCGCTGAGAGCCTGCAGTTACATGGACTTTTGATGTGGCGGCAACGTAACCCTGGATGTAACTGTGATCTGTTGTGGGTTCCATTGCGTAATCGAGAGGCCGCGGAGAGCCTGCAGTTGCATGGACTTTTGCTGCGATGGCAACGTAACCCTGGAATGTAACTGCGACCATGGACGGGGGTGATGATTTCCAGAGCATTCTCACCAAAGATATTTCCTCTATATTTTCAAAAACCGTTTTCGATATTTTCAATAACACTATTTTCCAAGTATTTTCACTGGATGTTGAAAACGAGTTTACCAAGTACTTATAGGTTTTCAGTCCTACGCCTGATCAACGTATGACTGAATTTCTGTGAGAACAACGATGGACTGGTCGAGACATCGAGTTATAAAAAGTATTTTTTTTATAAAGAGTTATTATAATAGTATGATGTGAATTTAAAAGCATTACTAATTTTTTTAAATAAAGATGTTGGAATTTGGAAAATCAAGGAAATCCAAACTGGAATTTTAATGAAGTGAATTTGTAATTAAAATCGAATATTGATTTAGAAGTTGAAAGTAAGCTAATTGGCTAAATAATTATTTGATTGAGTATATTAATAAAATGTAACTTGGGGAAAATAAATGAATTGTAAGTTAATAATGGAATTTGAAAATGAATTCAAATTGTAAATAGAATTCGACTTGGATTTGATAATGAATTAAAAAGTGGAAATGTTGTAAAATAAAATAGAGTTGGATTGAAAAATGTGATGGTTTGAATTATAAATAAAATTCAAGTGTGTTATAAATAATATTATGTAACGAACGGATTTTTCCCGTTCGAAAATCGACATCCATACTTTACATCGTACTCGAATGCTGTAGATTCGACCGTTCAAATCCGAGTCGCCGGAGCTTATAACACAATTAAGTAAATAACACGGCGGAAGAAATAATGAATATCAATATACAACATCTGATACAACATCCTGATACAACAGATGATCCAATAGATATCGATACACATCAGAGATATGATATAATAAAATAGCAGCGGAAAGAAAATAGATAACACTAACAGCGGAACAAATAATTCAAGATAGTCTTCAAGAAAGAACTCCAAAACTGCAACTCCATCTCCAAGAACCAATCCAGAAATAGCTCGAACTCCCAATAACGATGCACCAAGCTAAGCAAGGTCAGTCATCTCCAAAGACTGAACTAGCTCCAGATAATCTACTGAACCTAACTATCTGAAAAACCCAACTCTAGACTGCTCGTGTGGAAAATAGTGAGCACCCAGAGTTTAGGAAAGGAACAATAAACTCCGGGTCAGTCATGAGACCGGTGTGAGTAACAAAACAATTTATCTTTAATAACAAACAACAAGAGAAATTATGAAATCAATTCGCAATGCTTTTTGAAAATGAAACTACCATAAGACCTCCCGCCACACACACAATGCAAACGCAGAATTGGAGGAGATTTCTTCTTATGATAGTTAAACATGCTTGATACGACAAAAGTTCTTTGATATTATTATTATAAGTGCAAAGTGCAGAAAAAACATTTTGAAAGTAGAATATTAATCTTAGCCAGCATAAGCATTCCGCACTTATGCCTACTATAGCTACCATGTTCAATAGCAGGTTACCACCACATTCCATGGCAGGTAATACAACTAAAATCGTGCAGGGCTCGTATTGTTTCTTTGGATTTTCCAACGAATGGTCAGGCTAAGGAACTTCCTACTGCCACATGGGATCGCCTCTGGCGGGACGTCCCGAGAACCTATCCGGATCTCTGCCAACACAAGGCCGGGTTACCTCTGTAACTAGGTAACTACTACTCGAGCATGCCACTCCCCGGTCCTTTGGGACCTTTATCCGAGGCGCCTCTAAGCAACAACCACACAGTAAATGAGATTGGAACAACCACATAGGTTAAATATCAGGGCTCCATACCTAATATCACCCTTTACCAGAAGGGAATGACACACCCTAAAGGGCGCCACCCTCATAACCTTGCCGCATCTTTCCTGTTTCGACCATTTCCGGGGTGTGAGGTCCTGATGCAGTCTCGTCCACAAAGCTACGATTTATACGAAATCCATGCTCTGATCATAATTGATCAACAAATGATCGTCAACACACAGCAGCACTCAGCATGTCACACTACCAAATTGGGAGTATATCGCTGATAACCTTCAACTACATAACCTCTGAGCTCGTACGTCTCAGAGAAGGGTGTTAAGCTAAGAGAATAAATTCTCCGCCACCAACAGATATGTATTTGAAAGAAATCTGCTTTATATCTCAAAGTGTAGCGTCAGACATACAATCCATACAAGTCTGTTCCGGGTTCGAACTGAACCGAAGGCACTTCCAAAGAAGCCCTTGCAATCCGGGTATTCACAATCTCGATCGGACTTCCCATCACTTAGGAAATCTCTATACCCGCGCGACTCAGTGCAGAGACAATCGATAGGTCATCCTATCGTTCTCGCAAATACCCGGTCTTCACCACCGGTCTTCAATGCTATCCATATACGACGTATCATTATTCGGAATGAGTTATATGACACAAAGTCCTCTCTCGGCTAAACCAAATAATGAGCGCAATAATTTAAAAACATATGGATACGAGATTTCAATTAAGTCACAACTTAATAATTCAAAACCTTCTTTCAAATGGTTAAAAAATTACCATTTCAAATCTTTTACAACAAAAAGATTTGATTCCCAAAGTTCACCCAGTTTTAAAAGATTCATCTACGGATTTCAAAACAATTTCCATTTCAATTGGATTAATTCATTTGAATCTTTAAATCAAAGATTTATCTTATAGCTTTCAAACCGTTTTCATAACTTGGAAAAAAATCATTTTCATTTTTAACTTAAAATCCCTCTTTACACGGTTTGGAAGTTCACTTCTTATATGAAAGCTTTTATTATTTGAACACGAATAGTTTTCGTTTCAGAAAGATCCAAATTTATTTACACGAGTCAAAGCCTTTGAATTTAAATTCAAATTCCCAAATCAGTACCTTTAAAATAGTTTAACCCATATAAACCAGCATAACATCTTTACTCCCTAGTTTCCAGATCATAGAATTCAATTTCAAATATTGAATTCAAATTTAAATCAGAATATTTAAATTTCGAAACTCAATTAATTTATTCAAAATAAATTTCATCTTTGAAATTCCATGTCAAAAGCTTTTCACTTTAAACCCAATCCATTTCCAAATTATTTGAATTCAAATATTCAAATTTAAAACTATTTCAAAATCTACGAATTAATCGATTTCCCCATGAAATCCATATTTGTGTGTGTGTAAGTGTGGTCCAGGGGTTTAACACAATAGTGCCACATCATTCAATCATCACAGTTTAAAATATAGAAATATAATTGATAAGCGGTATAAACTATAACGCTTATCTTCCATTTACAGATCCGCAGATAATATACAGATGTATCATCAATCAATGAATAAATTATACATAGCACAATCCACAGAACAAAGTGTCACAGATCATATATGACAATTAATTCAAGGCAACTCATTCAATACAATCATTCATAAGCAGGATTAATTAATCGGTTAATCCTAATCATTTCAATTTATCTCCAAGTAAATTAATTACTTATGAATTTAATTATCCAATCCTGATTTATTAACTACAAATCATTTGATATAAATTTATTTATCAAACACTTTAATTAATTAAATTATTCTTAATTAATCATATTAATTAATTTAACCCTTTAAACCAATTACTTAATTAATTTATCCCTTAATTAATTATCTTAAGAAATTAAACTTTTAATTACTTATCATAAAGTAATTATCTCATAACAAGAAATCATTAGTTACCAATTTAATCTAATGATTTTCTTAAACTAAATTAATTAATTTTAATAAAATTAAGTATCTAAAATTAATTACAATAAGCAATTAATTCCTTAATTACTTTCAATTAATAATTACATTTAAAAATGTATAATTGATTATCTAAATTAATTAATCTGATTAATTTTCAAAATTAATCACATTAATTACCTAATAATTCCTAGTTAATTATCTTTGTTAGCTAATAACATTTCTTTAATTTCTTTCTTAAGAAATTATCCTAGATTAATTCATTATTAATCCTTTCTAATTATAATTTAAATTATTAATTTATAATAAAATGAATCATTCTTCAATCACCTTATTAATTAAATCATTTTAATTACCTTAATTATCTCCAAGGTAACCCATTTCTTTATTAATGACTTGATTAACATTAACATATATATTTAAACATTTTACTTTTGAACTTACAATTTAGTTCCATTTTAAATTTTAAGTTTAAATCAAATTTATTTACATTCCAGCTTTAAAGATAAATTGATTTATTTAACTTACAAATTTAAGTTAAACTAATTTATTAAATTTTCATCCAATTTTTACTTTTAAATTTCATTTTAAATCCAAGATTTGAAATGAAATACTAGTTTATCTTTAATATAGTCTACCACTAAATTGTTAAAACTTTTAAACTCAGATGTTAAATAATATTAGTCTTGTAAAAGAAATTTACAAGAGTTTAAACCCAATTATTTAAATTCAAATCATTGTATAAAGTATACTTGAACATTTTAAAGTTGTTTAAATACTTTAAATTTTATAAGACTTCATTTATTTCAAAAGTAAATTTGAATTCCATCTTCCAAATTCTGATTTTAAACTTATATTAAAATCTGTTTTGAATTCAAGTTATGTTTAAATCAAAACCAACAGGTTCAGGTTTTTAAAACCTGGAACAAACATTCACCCGAGCCTTCCTTTATAAAAACTCGAGTGTTACTTCGAGTTGCACGCTAGTTTCCCCGAGTCTCTCCCCTGTAATTCACGCAACTTCTTCTTCTTCTCTTTTTTTTTCAAGTTTAATTATAAACTGCTGTGCCTAACCTATCACACGCACGTACCCAAACCACGTCCCAGAGAAACCCGAAGCGAGTACGATGTTTACTCGAGCAAATTTCCAAATCCCAAAACAATGCACCGTGCACGTGCACGTTGACGCGGCGGCGCTTCGTTCATCGACGAGACCTCCAGCAAGTCGCGAAATGACCCCATACTCGAGAGCAAACCCCAGTTCGATGCGAAATCGAAATTGAGTGATTTGGCCAAACCTGGAATATCAAAATCCACTGCAACCCAAACCTGGAACGGCGCCTCTAACTCGTCGCTCCGACCACCGTAAACTCTAAAACCTTCGGCCATAAACTCGTCTTCAACCAAGCTACCATCTCCTGAAAGCATGTTGAACTCGATCAACTATAGATGACGAACAGATCAAAATGTTTAGCCTCGACAAAACCATGAGTTAAAACCCTAAATCCCTCTCGTTTCATCTTCTCTTGTAATAGAAAAATTATTTAGCATTTTTCTTGAAATCATCGATTGTCGAACTAGCTTTGTACAAAATTTCAACACCCAGTATTTGCTTGATCGTTGGAAATCAGTGAAAAAGCATTTTTTGTTAAACCAAGAGCCGCTCCTTACGTACTTAACTAAAAATTGCCATTTTTGTTTTAAAAATATAGTTTTTGATTTAGAAATCACTTTATCATCCTGAATCATGATATATAAAGTTTTGAATTTTTGACTTATATTACATTTCCTCTGTTGTTCTTATTTCCAGAATCAATACAAAACATTTTTTTACATAAAAAATCTTTTAAACTTAAATCCATGATATAACAGACATATCCTGTTTAAATTCCAAATCTTAATAATGATTGGTTTTAAGAGATAAAGTATTTTAAGTTAAATACTGAGCTTGAAAAGATCAGAGGTGTTTTCAAACATTAACAGATGTGTACACATCCACATTCATATATAAGCAAACTTACTCATCTGTATATCCACATTCATATTTGCTTAAGTTATTTTAAATAAAAATGTTACTCACCTTGGTTCCCAGAAAAAAGATGAACAGAGCCTGCTGTTGAGATTCCAGGCCTTCTTTTAAGTTACAGGATCTTGATTTGCTTGTTTAAAGTCTGAATCTTTGTTTTAAGTTTTTTTTCCTTCCATTTTGAATGACATTACTTTGGATTTCTTTAACTCAGTTTTAATAGTGAACGAAAACTGAAGTGGTATGGTTGATATATGTAGAGAGAAGTTTACAATGTAAATATATTTGTTCAAGTTGATAAAAAAACATGTCTGTACAATGTGTAGCAGGGATATTTTTCTTTGCTTGCTGGCTTATATGGTCATTTTGGTGTGCTTGCATTAATTATATTGTACCATATACTTATAAATTTTTTTCCATTTTGTTTCGGCTGTACATAATATGAAGATAGTTGATGTCTTCCTTTATAAGCTTGCATACTTACTTTTTTTTATATTTGTTTTATTCTTGCCTGCCTACATTTTTGACCAAGAAAGAGGCTAATAATCATATTGTTTTCGGCTATAGTGGCTGCATTTATTAGCTTATACAATAGATATTTAATTTGTTCCTTCTTTTGCAAGCTTCATTCATGTGTATATTTACTTGCTTCATTCTTTTACAAGTGTTGTCTGGTTTGTATTTTCTTCTTATATTATATTTTGCTTTGTCTTTGGTAATATTACTTTATAATCAAAATCCTATTTTAATTTGTTTTTAGATTTTATCTAAGTGTTACTTTATTATTTGTAGTCTATATAGTTTATCTTATATAAGTTAATATATACATTGTATTTTTATTTTTATCCATTTCCATTTCTAACTTAACCCATTAATTCTAAATTTATGTATTCTATAGATAGCTAAAATTTTAGTTAATGTCTACTTTATATTTTATAGTTTATTATATATTTATTTCTATTTCTAATGGAAAAAATTTATTATTAATTTTTTTTACTTTAATAGTTATTGTTTGATATTTCTCTGTATATATATTTTTATGTTTATTTCTGACATAAATCACCAATTCAAATATTTATCATTATAATTTATCTTTAACCCATTTTTTTTAAGATTAATTAATGATTTCACAAATAATTTAGTTACTTAAATTCAAATGATTTGACACATTTTATTTGAACTCGGGGAAACTCGCACCAATTTATCAATTAATTTAACAAATTTTATTCAAAAATTAAATTAATTACTAATTTAAACTTATAAAAATCCGGGATCGTTACATATTAAATGTAAATTGCAAGTAAATTAGATGTAATGGAAGTGTTGTCTAATGTAATGAAAGTGAATTATAATAGAAATGGTTAGGGTTGCAAATAAAACCCAAGTGAATAGAAATGAATTGAGAATGACCTTGTATTAATAAAATAAATTTGGAAATGAATTAAGTAAATAAATTTAAAATTTAAAATGGGTTAACCAAGTTAAATAATAAATGGATGAAGTCTGATAGAATAAAAACTAAATCAAAGTTGTGATTGGAATTGGATTATCAGACTGAACTTAAGTCCGGTGGCATATTAATTTAAAGTGTAAATGAGTTAAGTATGTGCTTGAATATTATTTTGATAAATTGAGAAGGTGAATTTGAAATTAAAAGTTTAAAATGAATGGGCTAACTGAATTTACTGAAAGTTGATTAAATGAGAATCAAATAGAAGTAAACTTAAGTTTGATGTTAGAATAAATTAAGTAAATTCACTTAAGTTTAAAATTTATGGAAGCTTGACTTCGAATAAGAGTGAAAGCCCATTAAATAAAAGCTTGGATTGAATTAATTTGGAAATGGCTAGGAGTATACAAGAATGGAATGTGTCGAGCTAAATAAATGGTTGGTGAATAAATTAGAAATGAAATGGAATTAAATGCATAATGAGTTAAAATTAATTTGAAGTAATTAAATTTCTATGAGCTGTTAGAGATAAATAAATTGGTTTTAGAATTAATTGAGGTGAATATGAGCTTGTTTGGATTAAAAATCAATGGAATGTAAGAAATTGAGTTGCAAACCATTATAATTGAATGAAATGGCTTATGAATTGGTTGAAACCAATTGAATTAGTTTTGAAAACATATAAATTGCTTGTGGAAGTTATTTTGAATGCATTTACTTTAGAATTGAAGTGTTATAGTTGTTTAAGTAAGAGAAATGTTATAAACTTTATGTATATAGTGCTTATATATGTAAATTGAGTAAGTACAGGTGCCTAAAGATCGTTTGGCTGGTTTGGATTGCGCTAATTGCCTAAATAAATAAGCTGCTTGCTTAAAATGCTAAATAAGGTACGCCTACGCAATAAAAATAGGAAATATGAACTGTTTTTGTTTTTTTCCGACCGGATGGGTCGATGTATATATATTTATATCTCCTGTCAAATTGCAAAATCTCCTTCGTACAAAGGAGACTCTGCCAAAATTTTCCGAAAATTTTGGGAGTTAGAAAATTTTTGAATTTTTTTTTGTTAAGCAATAAAACGATTTCAAATTTGAAACCAAAATAAATTAGTAGATGAAACTAATTTAAAATAATAATATGAATCAGTTATAAATGAAAGATAAATTTAATACTCAGAAGTGAAGATAAATAGAATTCATATGAAATGAGAAATTTAACTTGAATCGAAGTGGATATGAAAACTTCTGTAAGGAAAAGTATGTAAAGATGTGAAAGGGCTATGATTGGATGTTATTGCAAAGTAGGTTATGCAGGTATTAAAGGGAAAGAAAATTGGATTTGATTTCAAAAGATAAATGTGAATTGCCTGACAAAAGGTGTGTATTTAATTTCTGTATGAAATTGGATTGGGTTTTTGATGTAGCCACTTGGCTTTTGTTTTCTTTTGAAAATTGGGAGCCCGTAGAGGCCTTTTGTAGTTGTACCGAGCTAGCCGCGCAAAGGAGACGCTGGCAAAAATTTTCGGGAATTTAGAGAGTTAGAAAATTTTTGAGAAAATTTTGATAATTCCAAATTTGGTTTTAAATTGAAGTTTAAACGATTGGGTAAAAATGGATTGTTGGAAACCATGAAAGGTTTTGGAGGTTGGTTGAGGTAATAGTGAATCTTTAATAAAAGATATTGTGGCAAGTTGATAAACCTGTTGGTTTTGGAGGAAAGGTAAACGGGTATGGTTCCATTCTTCCTAACTAGTAATTTCGGGGACGAAATTCTTTAAAGGGGAGAGGAATGTGATGACCCGGAATTTCTAACAATTTAAATTTGAATAGTTAATTGATTTTAAAATATTTAAAAGTTAATTTTAACTTGAATTCAAGATATCAATATTTACTTGATAATTAAATCATTGAATTGTATAGTTTAAATATTGAATTTAATAATTGAAATTGGGTAAATTGTTAAATCTGAGATTCTAAGCCTGTTTAAAATAATTTGAAGGCTTATAAAATCTATAATGATGATGCTGAAGATAATAGAATGGTTGAAATTTAATTTAAAGGTAATTTGTTCAATTTTAATAATATATCGTTTAAATTGGAATTTAAAAATAGCCTTCCGAGGCACAGTCTCGGAATTCGACGGAACCAGTTCCATTGGATCCGTAAGAGTTAGTTATTATCGGATTTCAATTTTTGTAGCAATCAGAGTTGTCGTTTGACCCTGGCAGCTCAAAACGCTTAGAATTATTTTAATCGATTTAATCTAAATTTGATCGTTTATTTCCGTAACTCGTGCATATGATTGAATTAGCTTCTGAAACACGTTCCATTATGTTCGAAATATGGGTAAAACCTTATAAGCACCTGTCGGCATGTTTGATCCGGAGTCCGGAATTTCGCGTTATGCCTAACGAGACGTTTTGTAAGTTAATAATATAATTAAATTTAATTAACAAGATATTTTCATTACAACGCGTACTCGAGAAGCCTCACACCATCATATATCTCACTTTCGTCCCCCTTTCTTTTCTTAAAAAAAACAAATAGAAATCGAACAAAATGAAAAAAATAAAAAAAAGAGGGAATGAAAATCAATGGCCGAAGCCAGCTTTGCATTCATTTTCAATCTTCAGTTCTTAGAACAAGATGCGGCGACGAAGTCGCGACCCAGGGCTAGGGTTTCGCGATGGGTGAGCGTCGAGCTCGAGCGCGGCGGTGCGAGAGAATTGTGGAAGTTGCCGTTTGTCGTGATAAGGGGGGACATCGCGAACGAGATTTGGGATCTGAGTCATGCTTCGGGACTGTGGAGGTCGCGATCGAACGCGAGGAGAAGGGGGTGGCGTCACGCGCGATTGCATAGGGATCGTCGTGGATTGGCGTGCGACGTTGGAGAGGCCGTGGTCGCGAAGCCAGTCAATGTTGCATTCAGCGATGTCATGAAGGAAGGAAGGTCAGTTCGAGCTAAAGGTATTTGCAACTTATTCTCTTCAATTTAAATTTGAGATAAAATACTGGATTGGGAAAAATAAGTATGTAGTTTAAAAAAAAATTATAACTGTAAAGAAAAGTATAAAATATACAGGAAGCAGAGATGATATATATATATATATATGTATGTATGTATGTATAAATATTGGATTTAGAAATGAGATTTTTAATTGGTATGTAGATTTGTTTTCAAAAGTAAGCATGTAGTTTCAAATGAAGAAACAGAAATAAACATAAGTATGCATATTCACATTTTAAGGCTACTAGTTTATTTTGAAGATAATGTATTTTGGTGATTGATCAGCTTATTTAATTATTGCAGTCGCTGAAAATATTTTATTGAAAGAACATTAGTTTGAAATTAAATCAGTAGTTTAAAGCCAAATTGTTAGTGTAAATTAAATAAATGGATAGTAATTGATTGATCGAGTTGATTGAATAAATGGTTAAATTTAAATAATTGATTGAGTTGATTGAATGTGTGTCGATGATCTGTGACTTTGGTTTTGTTCGACTCTCGAGTAAAGTGTTGTTTGACTCGAATCATTTGAATTTTAAATGGGTTAAACTTAAATCATAAATGAGAGATTGGTTCATTTTAAAGTTAATGAGGGCTTAATGATTGGTGATTCATTACATAGATAGAATAATTTGAATGGATAATGAATTAATTCAATTAATTAATGATTGTACTAGTTAATTTAGTAATTAAGGGTTTGAATTAATTAATTAAGGACTAAGTTATATTAACTTAGAATAATAAATTAATGGTTGATAGGTAATTACTTAATGTAATTAATAAAATAAAATTTCTTGCGTAATTAATCAAGAGATTAATTAAAATAGTTAATTGAGGAATAATTTATTTATTTAATGGAAAAAAAGTAGATAGTTACAGGTTGAGATTGATCGAGAATGATTGATATTGTGGATGAATTAAAATAATTGATTTAGATTAGAACAAATTAAAATATAATTGAAAATCATTAATTTATATTATAATTGATGTAATTAAAAATTGATTAATTAAGATTAAATCAATTCAATAAATAATGACTTATGAGAAATCAATTACCATAAGTAATTAAGAATTAATGTAATTAATATAGACAATTAACTTATGAAGTAATTGATTTATTCATAAAGTAATTAAGATTACTTATTGATTTTTGGGTTAAGAATAATCAATATCGAGAAATTAATTAAAGATGATTACTTGAATGAAATTGAAAAAAATGAATTAATCCAAGGTGATTAATCAAGATGGAAATTGAAGGTTGTCTAATTAATTGATTTGGAATTAATTAATGTTAAATGAAGGAATCTAAATGGTTGAGGTCAGAAATTCCATTAGAATCAATTGAGTTAATCTGGAAATGATAAAATTTGATATGAATGATGAAATGGTATTGGATGCTTGAATGAGATGATATTCCTGATATGAAATGTTGAGTATTTCATTTTTATAATTTGGGTTAGGATGACACGAGTCTCGAAGATACCGGGGTCGGGTATTAGGCAATCCCCGAAACCACTTCGAATATAGATTGGTATGTGAAATTTATATACTGGAATGAAGTGATTAAAGGAAATTAGACTATTTAAATCAATGCTTTGGTACTTAGGAAATGGATGTGTGAAATTAGTTATGTCTATAATATATTGTGAACTTGTAAAATTGGTTTGAGTTACCCCGGGTTTTATATAAGTTGATTTCTTTGGTATTCCATGTTAGTTGGGTTTACTTACGCTGGTTTTCAGCCTGACCTGGGTGTTACTTTGGTGTAATGCTCGGGTCAGACCGAGTATTACTGATTTTCAGGTAGGTACACTACACCAGAAAAGACTTTTGGTAGCGTTGAAAAAACGCTACCATAAGTTATGGTAGCGTTTTAGAGAACGCTGCTATACGACATGCTACTAAAAGTCTAAAACCTTTTGTTGCGTTGTAGTAAACGCTACAAAAAGTCACTTTTAAATGCAACTATAGGTATTTTCTGTAGGATTTAAAAAACGCTACCAAAGGTCACTTTTAAATGCAGCTATAGGTTTTTTCTGTAGGGTTAAAAAAACGCTACCATAAGTCTTCATTTTTTGGTTATTGGTTGTTTGGTAGCATATGTTAAATGCTACTATTTACAGTTGATGGTTAATACCATTTCTAGCAATCGCTTATATAGTATTCATATTAAAACGAACGATCAATCGCATAATTTTCATATATTCAAACAAACAATTAAATCACATAATTAGCATATACAAACAATCAATCATATGATCATCATATTCAAATAATTGCAAAAACATGCTAATCTCACAATCAAATATAATATCCATAATCAATTCGATAGTAGTTTTTCAACAAAATAAGTCACATACTACAAGCATTCATAGACAAGTTTCCACAAATGGTACTAACAAAATACGAAAACATATATAACAATTAAATTCATGTTCGTTGCTTGATTACCAATAGTTCTTTGTTGTCGACAGTTTTCGCTTCGAAAGAGCTAATTACCTGCAAACGAGTTTACCAATCAACAATATATATATATATATATATATTGTTATATTTAAAAATTATATTGTTATTCATTGGCATAAGTTTTTGGTGTACACCATATCCCATTTTCAGAACTAACTAAGGAATCTTTTCTCTAGTTTTCACTGAACTTTCTACCCAATAGTTGGGATCAAAGAACAAAGTATAATTTCTTTCCAATTTTTTGGCATACAATACAGTCACATAAAATATTCTTTTAAAGGAAAAATATATAAACAGATGCAAAAAACAGTATGACTTTGTTAACATATGCATACCTGTAGTACAATTTGACAGCGGAGATTAACCGCATCTTCACTAGTCTGGTTATAAAGCAAGCTAACATTAACATGCTTGGTAAACTCAATCAGTTGCATTAGGCAAGGAGAAAGCAGGGTCCAATCCACGTCACTAGAGATCTAAATTAGATCAAGAATGGTTGGAATGCCATATGGTGTGTGGATGCATGTCAGGATTCGAGTCGTGTTTGCCTTTCGACGTTTTAGATGGTTGCGCCATGCCTGATGTTTGACTTGTCAAGTAGTTGCAAGCTGCTCTTTTAAGACTGAAGCTTCCACAACCAAAACACTACATAGGCTTATATTGAACTGAATTGAATATAACCAATCAATTGCTTTGGGTGTTATGTGTGCACAAAGATTTATACTAAAAATTGAAAAGAAAAGGAAGGGATGATCAAACCATGTTGCAAAATGTAGCCAGTGGTTGCTGTGCCTAAGACACCAGCTAAAACTCCAGTAGTGTTTGAAAGACCAAGTGATACACCCTGCAAAAGGCTCAGTGCAAATGTGCAATAATAGTTATACATATTTATTAATAACTTTAAGAATTATTGTATAAATCTTAATTTCAAGCAAAAGATATTTCTTTATAGGACTACAATAATAATACATGCAGAGTAACGCCGGCCGACATCTTGATGGTTGGAATATAAACCAGACTGGGAAAATGCATCAGTCCTCTATATAAAAATTCAGTAGAAAAATGTTTCATCATTGGTCTATCTTAATATTCAATTTTTTGTATGTCATAATATTAGCAATCTCATTGATGTACATATCAACTCACCTGGCAGCATGCCATGCATAATACATCTATTGCAGGAGAGATAACAAGATTCAGTTGCATTAGAAAGAAAGCTGGCTATAGAAATCCTATTGATTGCATTATCTATAAGGAAAATATTTCAAAAATCTTAAATATTCATCTAATAATAAACTATGGGAACACATGGTAAAATTTCCAAATAAGGTATGCACATATTTCTACAATGAACTCATATGATTATCACGTTAATTTTTAACTCGAAGAAAATACTATAGTACTCAACTTATATACCTTTCTGACTGCAGTGACAAATATCCCTCTACTACCAAATGTGTCACCAAAAAAGTTACTAATCTTGCATTTTTTCCATTTCCAGCACCGAGTTCATTTGCAGCTCGCACTCTGCTCAGGGGAAATAAAGTTACTAATCATTAGGGTGATGATGATGCATTTTAACTAGCCAACAAAAACTATTTTTCTATTTCGGTTTATAATAGTTGTCCAGAATCTGTAATTTTAAACGGACAAGGAAAAGTGGCATGTGTAAATATATTTCTTTGAATATATGCACTTATAAAATTTGTCCTATCTGTTAAATAATAGTAGATCATGCTGATAGCATTTAACTTGAGAAAAAAATGGTACATAAAATAATACTGAGGGCTTTAGTATGCCCACGTTAGCATCAAGTAATTTTACATTTGGTGCGGATTGAAATGAGATCTTTGATAAAGTTACATAAAGTTTGATAAATATGACATGAATATTTTCATCAGTAAATCAAGATGGCCAAACTACTTAGCAAGTGTAATAAGATTTCATGAATTTTGAAGGGAATATGGATCATAGTTTGAGGTTATGTCGCCCAGGATGGTATAAACACACACATTTAGATGCATCTCCCATGGTATACAACACATGAAATCAGACATTTTAATATATACCTATCATGTAATGGAAGCATATTCCATGAAAAAGGGCCTACAATAATCAAGTCAGCTTGCAGCAACAGTACTAAAAGTTATTGTCTATGCTTCAATAAAAGTACTTGCATTGTACTATTAATACTTGCTATAAAGAAATGAAAAAATTAACCTTCTTGCCAATTTTAAGCGAACCAATTTGATCATCCTATAGAACTGACTTTGCACCATTTATAGTAGCCATTTTAAGTACTGTTTCAGTAGGAACAACAGTTGGGTCTGTTGTGCCACTAATGTAGGCATGTCGCCCTTTATTGATAAGTGAAGCTGGATACATTTCATCCACTATGTACACAACATTTACATTATTATAATTATAATTGCATTATGCAAACATGTAGATTGGAATTAATTGTAAATGCTCACAAAGCAATAAGCTGCACTAATCATTATTTGGATGCATGATTAAGTTTTCACTCTCAAGACAGAAAGCAATCTTTAGAAATAAATCAGAGATGATTCTAGCATCCTATCTTAAAGGAGTGTAATGTAAAGTCAAGAAAACAAGTAGGAAAAGATAGTCAGGAAAACACAAAATTTTCCACATACAAGTTATTTAGACATATGCTAACAACACAAATTTTAAACTCTATTTCTAAAATTCAACTTTGAATCTGGCTGAGTTTTGTTTCCATATGAATAAATCCATATAGTGAAAAAGTCTGGTCTTTAAACTTATATATGGATACATGATGCCCACAATGGAGCCATAGAAGGAAAAGGCTTCAAGCTTAAAAATTGATATGCATCATACCTTGCCAATGAGAATGATCTTTTGTGAATTCTTTTCAACCACAATTTCAACTTGAATGAAATCTTTTGAGGCAGCTCTCCTAATATAGTTTATGACATTTACCTATTAGAATGACAAAATATGATTAATACTGTAATTAATAAAATCAAGAAACATTGGAAGTACAAAATAATTACCTAGCAGGCATAAGGGATTTCTTTTCTATATTGCATAAAGATTTTCTCTCTTACAGTCTCGCCAAAAAAGAACCTTTCAGGATGCTCGCTAGTTATATCCTAGATATAAAAAGAGAGATGTATGTTACCAGGTTTAAGTTCACCTAAATATTACCAAAGCGCCTGTTGACTGAACATGGAAAAAGAAGAAAAGCCTAAATTCACAAATATGCACAGACCAGACCTTACACAAATTATGATCTTTGAATATAGTGAATTGCATGATCAAGATGTATTTTACATGTAACTACTTCGAAAATGAAATAAAAAACAACGTCAGAGTTTAACATTTGACCATACAGCATTTGCTCCAGCAGTTGATAATTTTGTGTAAATTATGTGCGCAAAAACTCTTATTCCTTGATATTTTTGAATCTTGTCTTTTTTGGTAAGTAAAAGCTTTTGTGCAATGAGGCTTGTTTATATTTTTGTACTTTTAGATATTTACACGTTAAATGACATTCAATACATTTTAACCTTATTGATCAAAGCTGCTTTCTCCTAATTAAAAGTGTGGTATTCCATGTGTCATATAGTCTAATGGGTGTCATATAGTCTAAATGGGTGTAAACACACACGACTCAGTGCCAAGGTCAAGTCAAGTGGCTGTGCATTAAACTTATATGAGGAAGATTACCGCTGTTATGACATATACATCCTTCTAGGTATCCTAATGCATATCAGAAACAGATATGCAACCCAAAGGGTTTATTTCTTAAGTCATACATTTTTATTCATGTATTATGTATGCCCTTGTTATAAGTTGATCTATGACAGTAATCTAATTGAATTCTACATTTCCTAGATAGGGTTACAAATGTTGATTCTTGCAATAAGCTTATAATGAATAATAGTACGGTAAATCTCTATCCTTGATCCAACTATTAACAGCAACAACAAAAAGTGAAACATGGAAGGAACTGTCTATTGCATTTAGCATAATATGTGCACACCTTAGGATAATATGCAGGCCCAAAGGGCAGTTTTGACAATATCCAGTCTTGAACATCATCAACTCTCTTATCATACTTGACACTCACAGGTATGAAATCATCAACTTCGGTAAATTTCTCATACCACTACAAAATAAGAGGTTATCGTGACAAATTAAGTCTTAAAAATGAGGGCAACAACACACAGGTATGTACTCTACACAAAAATGATACCTTTAGTTTCTTAGCAACTTCTCCTGGCTTAACTAAATCCTTCTTATTCAATACTAATAGAACAGGAGCCTTGTTCTTAAGAGCCCCAACCCCTTCTTCAAGTATTTCATCAATCTATAATACCAATGTCTGCAAGGCATAAAGTGAAAATAAATAAATCAAGATCAAAGAGCGTAAAACATATATTATTTAGTATCTATCTACATATCTGTTTACATTATAATGCATGCATCGTAAAATTCGTCAAAGGTGTACATGCATTAAATGAGTAACAATAGGTTACTATGGAATATATATGTGCTGCAAGTTTATTTAACTCTTTTAAATACTTGTTAGAGCAATGCTCATTCACCAGATCTAGCAAAGGAATCCATACATGTATTGAAATTAGAGCAGAATACCAGAACTAAAACTGTTACTAAAATAGATAGTGGAATACGAAAACATGATTTGTATAATTGCTATTTTTTATCATTTGAAAGTAGTAAATGGGATGGAGAAAACAATCGATTTATGGTTATTACTAGTGTTTTTCTAACCTATTTTTTCGTTTGTTGTCTTGTATTACAACAAGTTCAAGTTGTCAAGGATTTGAACAGAAGAAAAAAAATTGTTTAGATGTATTGAAGAGAGTTAAAAAAGGAATAGAAAGGGTCTATCGTCTATTACTCTGAGAAAATAAATGAATAAACATGAGATTACCTTAGCCATAGTTCTTAATATTTCCTCTACATAATCAACCTTAATGTTAGGATACAGATTCTGAACATATCTACGTATCATCTTTTCTTAACCACATGAATCAACAATAAACATCACATGCCCTACCTATATGATATAATGAACAGTAAACATACAGTACATCAATACAAGGAGCAGAGCACAATAACCAACGAGTTAATTGAGATGAGTGAAGTTGAAAAAGTGCATACAAAGATCAGTTAAGTATAACTTCTATGATTCTATCATTGCATACAAAGTGCATACAAAGTTGAAAAAGTGCATACAATTGAGATGAAGGAATTTGTGCACTGCATATTGCAGTTTTAATATAAAAAACTTGCTAACATACATTATTCTGCTAACAAATACATTTACAACTCACCAGCAAGGTTTTCTATGCATTGAACACATAAATAATATATAAGAACCTTAATTCAATCACACATATAAATAAGCAGATGGACACTAATAATCATCAAGACTCCATATCAATTGACTCTCAATAAAAATAGAATAGTCAATTTGTTCTTTGAATGTAATATCTAACCCAACAAGCAGGCATAATGCACACCATAAAATGCAATATATCAGTCATGCATTTCATCAAACACCAAACATTCGCATCAAATAACGTATGAATCACAAATCAAATGAGTATACTTTACCTATAACATGAATCACCTTACATTTCATCAAACACCAAAAATTCGCAATATATCAGTCATGTAATATAACTTATGATCTTAAATTTAAAATAAAAATAAAAATCAGAACATTTACCTGTAACATGGCGCCGGTGGCTCCTAATAAATAGCAAGGAATCTTGAGTTATCAATGGCAAATCCTGAGGAGAAATAACGGGTGGTACGTAAGGTTTTGCCGCGGACAGCTCACGTGGGGTGGGTCGACGAGAGTTGGTCGTGAATGTATTCGCCGTTGTGGTGAGAGCAACGATGAGATTATGAATTCGTGAGTGCTGGAGGGGGATATGATTAACCCTATGTTTTCTTTTTAAGTAAAGAGAAGGCACGATGAGAGGAAAAGAAGAGAAGAAGCGTTTGTGTGACATGCGTTTTTTCTTCTGAAATTATTGGCGGGTTGGGCGGCAGTGGCGGTAAGCAAAAGAAATTTAATGAATTCAGCTATATTGGTTGCACTTGTGAAGTAAACGCTGCCAATAGGTGCTACTGAAACTAGATTTTCTTGTAGTGGTACGTTCTGGAGCTCAGGAGTCGAGCTGTATGGCAGGAACGTATAGAATATTTCCACTGTATTTATATTATTGTTAATCCGAGACATGATAATTGTATATATTCAGTGACTGTATATATGTGAAACTCTGATGTATATTAAATGTAATCGACAGATATAGTATTCTTCTGTAAACTGTTATTATTTATTATTATATTTTATCCGCTGCGAATGTGAGATGTTTGGTGTTTCTGTTCTTCTTCTTCTATCTTTTTCTTAACTATCTGAAATTTTCGGCTCCGGAAATTTCGAGTCGTTACAAAACTCTATGTTGCTTCTATGGAAGTATGCGTGGAAGTACTATAAATTTCAACAGAAACACGATTAATTCAACTTGTTATGCAACAAGTTTCTATTCTCAACCCATTACACTATAATTCAACTATCAGAGACCGTTATACCATACACACTTGGAAGTCACACTTCAACATATGAACGGTTTATAAAGTGGTTGTTTAAACATTACCTTAAAATATACACATTCAATAGAATAAGAAGAAGCACAACTTTGTACACATGAAAGCCCAAAAAACACTTGGTTTAAACATCTTAAGGGACAAAAGATTTGCATTTTCGCTTTCTAATCGACAAATTCGGCTGCCAATATCCATTACCCAAGTATTTAATTTTATTAAATAAACAATAGGAACTCAGATGTTTACGGTCGAGGATAATTATTCAATAACGAAAATAGATAATTATAGTCACTAAAAACACAACATATACCCATTTCTTATTTAAAGAGTTTAAACTTTATATTTCCTATGCAACAATACACATCTGCTTAATCACAAGTATATTCGGCTTTAGAAACTCATTAGCCTGTTTAACATGTTTATTTCCTTCTTTGATTTAAGAACAATTCATATCAAGCCATTCCATTAAATTAAAATACATTATAAAACCAAACAAAATACATTACATACCACCATCTAAAAATAATTATAACACCGTCCAAACTAACTATAACATCGTCCAAAATAACATGACTTACAAATCATAGTTCATCACAGGACATACAGATCATAGTTCAAATACATTATAACAAAATCGAAAATAACATTACAAAATACTACAACCCAAAATAGATTATACTACTATCCAACGTTGCTTCCATTCATTTACCATCACTTTTTCTTCTTTTGACCAATCGTTTTGAACCTCTGTCATTTCGGTGAAACTTAAGATGTTTCTTTATTTCTCTTCTTTGATCCTACTTCCTTCGCACTTTGAATGTACGAACTACGATCACAATCAAAATTGAAGGTTTTACCAACATTTTCTTCGCTGCTACTAATTTCCCTTGTAAAACATTGACATCAGCTTCTTCCGAATTACATAGGCTTTCATTCATTAACTCGATAGCGTTTTCTGCAGCTTCAATCTACAGGTACTAACATAAGCATTGCAATTAATTTTGTATCGATATAAAACTAAATAATTGATTAAATCACACCATGATGTCATAAATAGAATTCTTTTTACAAACATTGCTCTCCCTGAACTATGGATTTTGTACAATTGGATAAGATTTCTCCAAATACCAACGCTTGTATTTGTTGCAGGTATCCCAAGGATGTGTCACTGTCTTTGATCTTAACTCAGATGTAACACATGATTTTGCCAATTTTGACCATACCAATGACCACTAGTATTCAGGCTTGTACTGACTTGGATATGCATCACGACGATACTTTTTTGGATGCATTGGATCTTTAGGGATACTTTGAAGTAAAGCAAATTGATGAGCACACGAAGTATGGCTCTACTATATCAAAGCATATCACAATGCCATTGTAAAATGAGTAGTCATGAAGTAGGTAATTAACTCTATCATCCGTGTAAGGATCCCAAATAACTGAAGTTCAAAGATAATACCAGATTTTAGGAACATAAACTATTCCTTTATATAAAACTGGATCTGGAAAACTTATAAAATACTTATATCCCGATAAGTAAGATCGTCAAGCATTACTTGTATAATAGTAATAAAATTTTGACCTTCGGTTCCATGCCGTGTAGTTCGCCGAATGCACGTATGTGGTTGAGAATTGCTATACTCTGGATTAGAAGTTCTAGTGTAAACAATATTTGGAAAGTGGTCATAAATCTATATCTGCAGTAATACTAATCTTAATGCACAATATCACTATAATTATGATTTTTTTAAATACCAACAAAAGAGTTGAACATCCAATCATCTGTTTTGATTTCTTCCTATATGCTAATCTCAATTTCCTATACAAGTATGAAAGGATGGCAATTCCCGTGCTTCTTTGTCCACTCTATCCATATCCTGTAAAGCATTTAGATATTGTATGAATACAATATCATCTACATTCCCCTCTTTTGATTTACCGCAATTTTTTTTATCTAACCAATCTAACTTAGCGAAATGTGTTCTGTTAAGTTCCTCTATAATTTTTAATGACGTATCAACTAATAATTTAACAACATCGACCAATTAAATATCTCTACCACCACATATTTTATAAATGCAATTACCAACAAGGGTTACATGAAGTATATGGTAAACATCGTCTAGAGTTATCGTCATTTCACCAAACGATATGTGAATTGTAGTTGTCTTTGGTTGCCACCTCTTTAGAAAGCTGATATCGCCACATAATCAATCCATTTAAAGTGATGTTTGACAATATCATAAAATCCCGCTTTCTTAACAAAAATCTACCGCTGCACTTGCTTCTTCATAAATTTTCCAATGGGCCATCTTGCAAAAATGAGAAATACTCTTCAAAGTACAACGCTATATGATTATTGAAACTTTCAAGTAAGCTCTTGTTTTTTGGAGCACCATCATCGAGTTCATCTGATGTGGGTAAAACCAATGAACTAGGAATATGCTCTTAACTACCAGTATGTCCTTCCTTCTCAATATCCCATATATCCTCGTATCTTTATTAGTTGTTGGCTTAGAAGCGCAATCTTTTGGTCCGACCGCGAAGTTCCAAAATTGTCCTTTATATACAATTCTTTAAAAAATTTCTCCACTAATTAATTTTTAAAAATAACACCTGTATATTTGTTCCTAAACTCAGTGCATCTATTAATTGGTCCTAAAACATCGCATTTACATACTTGATTCTAAACTTATGCATATAACACTGCACTTTTATTGCGTGTAATATCATCGTCAACTGCATACTATGGTGAGAAACGACAAGAAGCTCAACTTTTTATCATACTTTAGATTCAAAGTTGAAATAGAGAATAAATAAACCATTATTATAATTTTTTTGTTTCTGAGTTTAAGTGAAATCATGATATTTGTCCGGTATCGATATCAACTTACAAAAACGTCTCTCTACAGATATTAACAAATGTTAATATCACTTGAAAATATGATTTAGCAAATTTTTTTTTTGCAAATTCATAATGCTCTTTAGATATATCACCAAACTTAATATCGCTTAAAAATAAAATATGATCTAACAAATAAATTTTTTATAAATTTTTTCTTTTTATTAATTGATAACGGAAAAAATAATTCAAACTAACAAAAAAATAAAATAAACGATACAACTTAAAATAAAAATTCAAACTAACAAAAAAAATTTAGACAATGCAACTTGAAAATAAAATTTCAAACTAATTCCAACTAAAATCATAGCTAAATATTTATGAAAATTATTTTTTTTTATATGTTAAGCATATATAATTTGTAAAAAACTAATTTATGCACGAATAGTATACCATTGTCACGCGTGCCGTAGCGCTCGTAGATAACCAGATTTAGTAGACAAACTATCATGGATTGCTTCTTCAACTTATTTTCCCTTTTCTTTAGACATACGTGCTCCTTTTTTTTAGTTGGGGAAGTTAGGGAAAAATATGGTCCTATTAGTCACGACCTTTCTTTATTACTCACCTGTGTGAAAAGTGCTCTCACACTGTAATCTTTCTCAACCCTAAGCCAGAGTCACGTTTCCTCCATCATCAACTATAATCGTTACAATGAAATCCAGCCGGCTATCTCAGACGAGCACCGATGGTCCATGTTAACAAGAAATCACGAAGCAAATCCAACCTCAACCCCGACCTGGGGTTGCTTCAGAATTTTTTGTTCTTTGGAAAATAACGCATTTAAGGTTGCATTGTTGGGATTAGTTTCCAAGGTTGCATAAGTGGAAACTCGGTTTGATTTTCGATGAATTGGATTGCTGGGATATTGATTGGTAGTTAGGGTTTTAGAGAAGAAGGATAAATAAAGCAAAATATTTATCCTGCTCAACAATCTCCGCCGCTGCTCTGCTGTCTGTTCAAACCACGGAATCCGAAGATAAATCCATATCATTATCAGTTAATAATTTTCTGGAAATGGGTATCGATTTGTCTGAGTGTCCTTCCATCAGATCATTTAAGCTAATTTCTTTTTGGTTGTTACTGCGTTTTTTTTCTTTCAAATATCCGTTCGACTGGACAAACAAATAATTGTTTTGTTTCTGTTAATATATTTTTGTGGAATTATACTAAAGCTATTAGACATAGAGCTTATCAAACCAATCATGCAAAAGCTTCTTTGTTGTTTTAGTAGTTGTTAACATTATATTCAAACATTCACCGACCTGAGAGCAGAACTGATCCCATGGTAGTCTGTATACCCGTTAAACTATACGGTGTTACTGTCTACACACACCTAAACTATCACTAACGCCGCTTAAACATGTATTAAATTTAATTTGGATAAAACACTACAAAGACCCACTTTGGTTGGTTATGCAAAACTTAATACATAATTAGTCATTCGGTTTTGCATAACTATTCCACATTAAGTTTTGCATAACTGAAACATGCAAATATAAAAAACCGAAACAAGCACCTTGCTACCATAAGTTCATTTCTCCCCTTCAAAAAATTAGAATTTTAGTTTATTCATATCAATTAAGATCTCAAATTGGAAGCACACCAGAAGAAATCTTAAAACTGTGTACTGATTTTAACTAAAAAGGTTATAAATTATTTACTTTTTTTCTGCTCTTTTCATTTATTGTTATTCGTTACTGTGATAATACTAAACCATAGTTTTGGAAATTTATTTGGGTCCCTTCTATTTGAATTTATTTTAACGTTATAGTGTTTTATAGACTATGAGTAACTTCATCAAAAAATTTCCCCACTTTTTTATTTGCTATTGAGTATATGAATGCAAAGTTGTATAGATTTGTTAGGAAATAGTCTCATTGTATAGTGAAAAGTTAATTTAGCTTCATCTTCAGCATTATTTTTATTTCTCCGTTTGTATCTTTTTATCTATAGACGATTTTAAGCGTCGGTCTAATTTGAGGAAATTTTGTTAGGACAAGTATCATTTTTTTAAGGGAAGAGAAAACACATGTAGGAAAAATTTAAATTTAAATTGTGGGTGTGGGTGAGTGGATGGAGTAACATGGTGGGTGAGAAGATAAATGGGTAAGAGATGTATGTATGGTGTGTGTAGATAGTAACACCCAAACTATAAAGGCTGGCAGAGTATATTTATCGGTTGAAGGAGCAAATAGTATATAAATTTATTGAGTTAATGAATTTGTACATTTAAAATTTAGTAGTTAGAAGCTTGTGGGATGGTGTGATAGTAAAATTACTTTTAGAACTTATTATTATAGCCAAATTATTTTATGTTTAATTTTTTAAAAACATTTTTCGAATAACGCTGAAAATACAAGATATTGTTTTTGCTAAATCTTGGCAAACATATGTATAATCAATGTGAGAACAATAGTACGGTTGCATGTATTGAGATAGGCATGTTTAATAGTTGGCGAACGAGGCTTACAGGTTGTCATGAATCACTTTCAAAAAGGAAAAATTATAGGGGTCAATTGTAAGACAATGTGACAATTATTGATTTCATATTTCTCTTTCGTGATACATTTTTCAATAATATTCTTTTGACCAATTTTGAAAGAAAATCTTGGATCTTCCTTTGTCTAATATGCTTTAAAAATGCAGCCATATTCAAAATCATAAAATGATCGAAAGATGATTTGTAATTGTGCCTTGGGAAAAAAACACAAGGATTCTTTTTGTTGAGAGCATTCAAAGATCATATAAAAGTGCAAATGTTCGACAAAATGGGTTTAATGCATTACAAAAACATACATTGTTTGTAGAATATTTCATTTTTCACTAACCAAAGTACTACAATATTAATGTACTACATTATGCATTGGAACTTTTAGAGATGCTCTTATAAGTGCTTGTTTCATCTTGAATAGTCAATTATGAACAAAATTTTCCCTCTCTTTCTCTCTCTGTTTGATTTCTGATCAATTATGTGTCCATAGATTGTGATTGATGGAACGACACAAGAAGAAGAGATCACAACTGCACAATGATGATAAGGTTACTAGCAATAACAAGAGAACAAAAAATACATCCTCTTATGTTCAAGTATGGGTTATTTTTTTAATCGTTATAGTACTTTCGCAGATCTTTTATTACCTTTCTTTTTTTAGTTTCTGTTGGAACCACCTTAATCAAATATTTTTTCTTCTTCTTGTGTACTCTGTCTCCTATTTGATTTATCCACTATTTTATTTTCTTTCCTTGTATGCAGATTTTGGCTACAGGAATGGACACACAAGATACGTCACCTTCAATTTTGCTCTTTTTTGACAGTCATAGATACATATTTAATGCAGGAGAGGTAAAAGCATTAATTTATAAATACATTCAATTTCTTTGGTATAGATGTTCAAGTTGAATTTGAAGTGCTAGGTTCAAATAAAAATTTGATGTGCAACTCTTATATGAAATTTTGGCTGCTAATCTCAAATGAAGATTTGATGTTATTTTGAAAATTTGATCATATAACCAGTGAATTGTGTCTGTATTTACAGCATAGCGGTTGTAAACCACTAAAGTTGGAGATGATTATGTGTTTATACGATTTTAAAATTATGCAAAAAAAAAAAAAGCTTTTATTTCTATCTAATATTATATTATGGGTCGTGACATTCATGTTGTCAAAAACAACTATGTAAAATTAGCTTCAGTTCATGATCGTGAGTACATAGAATCGCTAAGTCTGTCATTTGCTTACATTAGTTTTTGACAATTTGACCTGCACCAATAGCTATTATACTTATTTCATCCTATCAGGCCTGAAACAAAGAATTGAGCCTGTTCTATAAGAATCTTCATTTTTCTATTCATAGGGACCCCCATTCATTCCGTTATTCCCGTAACTACGGATTGATTGTCCCCACTGGAGGGCTTTTGAAGGTGACGCTTTGGTGACGAAGGTCACTGGAGGGTCATAGAAAGATGCTTGGGGGTAGTGGCTGTAAGTTCAAAGGGTTGTTTCTTACTCGAGTGAGGAGGTTTCTTTTGTTAGGATTCGATCCAGTTGCTTCTCTGATCTTGAGTTTTATTCCCATCCATTCTCATCAGAATTATAGTTTATGAATTATTTTTATATACTAGCAATATATTTACTTTTTTTTTTCTTTCTTCATGAAAAGTTAAAGCCAAAACCTCCAAAGGCAAAGTTCGTTACTATCTTGTAAAAAGTTATTTTCCCCCTCTTTCATTAAGTTATCACTTGATTGATCAGTTTGGAATAATAATTGTGAATATTGTCACTTTATCATTGAACAATTTCCTTCGCAAGCATGTCAGATATTTATAGGGTGGATGATTCAATTATGCTTTTATTAGATCTTAATTGTATTTTCTTCAACATACTTGTAACATTTTCATTGCATCAATCAAGTATTTGGCAAAATTATTTTAAATTACATTGCACTTTATGATAGTTTGTAATGTTCATAGGTATTATAACAAATGAGAATGGTTTATCATTGTACTATTATTTTTTCAAACTGAATTAAGATGTTTAACTTATATATATATATATATATATATATATATATATATATAACATTTTAATTGAAAGTGATATTCGGATGAACATTTGACTAGTGTAAATTTTTTGTTACAGGGCTTACTACGTTTTTGCACAGAACACAATATAAAGCCATCAAAGGTAATTGATATGGCACATATATTTCTCAATTTATTTATTTAGCAAACCTTTCATTCCTAGAATCCCATTTGAGGGTTTTTCCCATTGATGCTGACCCAATTTAGTAGCTTCATTTATCAAAGATCAAGGAAATTGGCATACTATGATTTTTGTTGTATACCGCCTTCGCAGCCACCAATTCCGGGGGTTTTTGCCCTTTTTTGTTATTATCCGTGAGCCTATAAACTATGTGTCTTCAGTTCTTCACATCCAATTTATAAAACATAGTTGTTATCTGTGTGCATCTAATGATTAATGAAGAGATGATACACGTGGTGGAAAATAAATCAATAATAAAATATCCATATTTGGAACGACATAAATGTTAAAAATAGAAACCATGCTTGGTGGTGTTTGTCCAAAGCACAAATTTCGTGATTTACCTGGACATTGCATGTAGAGATATTTACTATACACTGGTTAAGTCAGTTTAGTTGCACAGCATGGTATTTATAATGAGTGCATACTAGTGTTTGGTGACTCCTTACTAGTAAAAGGGAAAATCTTTTTATGGATGAAAATACCCTAATCTCTACTCCATAGAAGGTGCTTTTGAAAGAGTTCCTATGGTAGAATCAGCAAATATCCCTTATTATTCGCTATTTGAGCATACTTATATAACATATAAGATACTTTTTCTCCTGTGAATTTGATGTCAACTGCATCTGCAGTTTATGTTGTATAACCATTCATATAATGTTTCTATTTATTGGTTATCAAATCCTCCATCAAAAGTGCTTTTGAAAAAGTTCCTATGAATAAAATTACCAAATGGGAATTTCTCTCTTTGGGATAGCACATCTCTACTATTAAATATTAATGTCTAAAACCTTCAACTTTCGTTGTTTCAACCTTGTCTGGATGAAACATTGAATTGTCTTTTCTACAAATCGATTACTAGGCGTAAAACAGTAGGAATAGAGAAGAGGCGAGAGGGGAGATAGGTGACGGGAGAGGGGGGATGTGTAAGGGTAAAGGTTAGAGGGAGGAGAACGTCATATTAGTGCTAGCAATTAGAACCGAGACCTGTAAAAATGAACCAACCAAGAAGACCCAAACCCGACTTGAGCCCGATGGGCCTCAGACCAGTTCTAGGTGATGAAAAATACCATTTATACCCGATCAAATCCGACCCGATCCGATTCGAAAGATCTGACTAAACAACATAAATATGTATATATTTCAATGTTTTAACACGCGAAAGCGTACGCAAGGCGGTTTTGTGCTCGTGAGGCGAGGCGTGAGGCAAGACGTAAGCCTCGAGGCATTGAGGCGTAAGTTTTTCGGGTAAAAAAATAAACGCATTACATATAAAGAAATTATACAAAGAATAATAGAATAATGCTAAATATCATATATTAAATACGAAATATAAAGCATTCAAAGTAATTCAAACAAAATACAATCAACCATAGGCGTTTAAACATTAAATCCACATAAATTGCAAATATAAAGCATTCGAAATATAAAGCGTTTTTTAAAACACTGATCTATAAAAATTGAAAATTTGCTTTTCTTTTACTATACAACAGTTTTTTTTAATGTACAGAATAGTAGCAATTTTTTTTTTTTTAAATTTACAGCATAAAGAAAGCAGGGTATTATAGCAGCATATTATATGCAATTAATATATAATTAATTTAGTACACAGCAGGGTTTTCAAATATAACCCACAGCAAAACGTAAATGGCAAATAGCAGGCAGAGCAGAGAAAAATGCATAGGTACATTTTTTTTCCTTCTTCTCCTCCACTTCTAATTCTCCTCCTTTTATGTTTTTTACGCCTCAAGAAGTCAAGGAGGTAAACCCTAATCGATCAAGAATCCTGATCGAGCCTCATGACGGAAGGCGTACGTTTTCTGAGCAAAACGTTTTTTGAAATGCGCTTTGAGGCCTTTTGGCAACCGCCTTGCGTGCGTTTTTAAAAACAATGATGTATTTTAAGTGTAATTACCCACCCCGTCCCGAATCACTCCGATCTATCCTGAACTGAACCCTGGGTCGGGTGGAGTCAAGGTTTCAAAATGTATACTTTAAACCCAACAAAGTCCCATCCGTCTAGAACCAAGACCTGTCGGGCTGTCTGAGTCCGATCTGAAAATGTATAGTTTTGACCCAGCAAAATCCGACCCGTCTAGAACCGAAACCCATTGTGTCAGATTCGAGTCCGACCCAATGTGTCTAATTGCCACCCCTATGCCATATGCAAAATGTATTTTCACTCCACGTGCACTCTCCAAATACATACATCACATGTGTATTTCATTCACATCAACTTTTTTTTTTTTGCATGAAGTCAACACATACAACATATATGTGCACATTGTATATATCGGCAGGTATAGAGATTTATGTAAATTTAGAAAACTCATCATAACCAACAGCAAAGTAAACATGCGTAACTGGAGCAGATATACCTGTAGGTTATGATGTAAAACTCGGTCTCCTGTGCACTCAATGACAACTGCATATTAAATTATATTCTATAACCATTATGATAAATATTCCTGTCTATTGGTTTTTAATGTTTTTTTGGCTACCACTGTAGTCTATATGTAAATTTAATTTATCGCGCGACAATTATTGCTGGTAAATGTTTACTACTAAATTCAAATATTTCAATCTCTTTTTTTCTTCTTCCTAGATAGGGGATATGTTCCTAACACGTGTGTGCTCGGAAACTGCCAGTGGACTTGCAGGTTCATATTCAAGATTCGCTCTGCATCATTGTTTCATGTTTTCCAATTTTGGCATGTAGAGATGTACAAACATTTCATCCAACAAATAAACATCACCAATACTTGTTACAATGGGTTTGGAAAACTTTCTAATTTAATATTTGAGATTAGGGAAGTTATTTTTTCTGTAATTTTGAAACATTTGATCTCCTGGACTGACAAACATGATGGATTGGAACCTAGCATCTATATATCAATTCTGAATAGTATTTGAAGTTATCATTGACAATGTGTAGGTCTTTTGTTGACTTTGAAAGGCATCAAAGAAAATCGTCAACATCCAAAGGATTACCATTTGACTGGTTCAGATGCGGTCTCACCAAGGGAGAGTTCGCATTTGGACGGGCTTAGGAGTGACCATGGGGTTAGTTATAATGACTATACTGCTAATGTTGTAACTTTCTTCGCATAATACTATAATACGTGTTAAATGTATGCATGCACAGCAATTCCTTTTTATCTGTAAAAATAAAATGTATACACAAACATTTTATTATGTGAAACATTTCATTTTTAATTGTCGAAAAAAGATTCATTCAGTTTGATTGGATTTGGAATGCTGTTGGTTCTTATTTGACATTAAGCACAATTATTTACTCGAAGTTTACCTCCAAAATTACTATATGGACCTCCTAAGGTCCTTGGGTTATATAAATATCATTCGTATTTTTCTCTTCAGATTGACATCTGGGGGCCTCCTGACGTCGAACATTTTCTTAATGCCTTGAAATCATTCGTTCCTTATGATATGATGCGTCGCACACACATCATTGGAGAGACCAAAAATACTAAATCATGTGATGAGGCAATTATTGATGTTGAGAGGACTAAAGATCCATGCATTCTCGTTGACAACGAGTTAGTCCGGATATCAGCAACATTATTGAAACCTGCTCACACAACAGGTTCGTTGATCATTAACTATATAATTTGTGCTTTAGTTATCTAAATTGTTTGTTTTTTCTTTGTTCTTTGACATGCTATATTCAGGAGAAACTGTTGTTATATACATATGTGAATTGTCTGATATCCCTGGGAAGTTTGACCCTATCAAAGCTGCATCGTATGGTGTGGACAGAAAATTTTATGGTACACTTCAAAAAGGAGAACCTGTATACGTATCGAATATGAAGGCAAGTTTATAAAAATATAATTTCTCTGTAGTTAACTATATTGCATCTTTAAGGTTGAAACTTGTGCGTTTTCAGATCTTTTTGATTGCAGCAACATCTTTATGTAAGCCGTAACTTTGAAAACTTAAGAAATAAAATTATAAGAGCGTCTATATAAACAGAATTAAACACAATGGATAACACAATACAACAACCATTAGATCTCATTCATTCAATTCTTAGATCTCTTTCAATGCTACTGTTGACTGTTAAGATTTGTGGGTTCTACTGCTAAACATAGGTTTCTCGCTATTAATCATTGTGTCTTCCATCATCTTTGCTTTTGTCCTTAGTCCTTCCCGAAGTATCTAAAGAGTGGAAAAACTTGGAGACATAAGCAACCGTTCAACACCATCTCCTTTAGCATTAAGAAAGGCTTAGGTCAATTGTATTTCTATTCAGTTTATTATTAATGATGAACTTGTACAAAGCCAAGCACTTTAAACTATTTATTAATGTGAAGGGTAGCAAATCTAATTAAATTATTTTTCTCACATATCTCAAATGTAATGCTCCTAGTTTTTTTTAACCAAGGCTAGACGGCATTTATTGTGGGCCGTCCACATGTATAAATGAAATAGAAACATGTGTTCGGTATACACACCAGAACAACTGTAAGAAAAAAAGCACAGGAGATTGGGAAAAATGCCAAACTACTAATCCTAAAACAAACCACAACTAGTCCCTCTCCGAAGAGGAAGATCCACTCCCCTCATTCGAAGATTTAGACCATGTATATGATAGCATCCGGAGAAAAGAGTAGCTAACGTAGGAACAAAATCCACTGAAGCAGAGCAATAAAGGAATTTTCTATCCCAAGAGGCATTCGAAAGAACAGATTGATTCAAATCACCTAACTGCCTAGCACCGATAGCATAAGACATTCGTCCTCAACTTCCTTCTTCTTCATCTCCACCAACATATTTATAGAACCTACCATCATTAGGATCAAACCTCATTTTCGAAGGCTCATGAATCCAAGCCTGCTCAGATGAGTCCCAAGAGAAATCATTCGAGGAAGGAGGAGCCACATCCAGAATATCCTTAGAACCGTCTTCAATAACGTCATCCTCACAATCATCTATGACTGGAGGAACGATCTCAGGAGGAGAAGTCAAAATAGCAGGGCAAACTTTCGGAACCCACTTCATGGCAGGAGGACGAGGGAATGGGATCCTAAGATAATGCGGAACAAGAACATCCAAATGCAGAGTACATGATTCCAAAAGTGTGACATGATGAGCAAATATAGAGGCTTTTCAGGGGTTGCTTCAATTAGTGCCTTAGCATACACCAGCTTATTTCGAGCAACAGTATTAACATCGAAACATTTGAGTTCTCCAACAACACTCGCTAGCCAATTTAACCCAATCATGGTTGCAGTACATATGAAATATGAGTGAAATGAGCTCATACCAGAATAGAGAATCCGTTCCTTTGCTTTGTCCACCGTCGCTTTTCAAGGGATGATAATGAAGGGTTGACCGACTATAATGCTCCTAGATTTGCTTACACACAAATGTTTGATGTAACAAGTTTTCGGATGCAGTAACAATCAGTATTACCAAAATCACCTGTCGTTGGCTATCTACATATTACTAGATATTGAAGTGGTTAAATTTCAAATTCTAAAAACTAAAGTATATAAAAACAAAAATAAAAAAATCAAGTTAAAATTGGAATCAGATTTCAAAAATAAACAATGAACTAAAAATTACTTCAAGGTTTTTACATCCACAAAAAAAAGGAATTTTGAAATATAACCTTTTCATAAAATCCAAATCTAATGAATTCCATGTTTTAGAAATTTCATTTAGCAAATCAAGGTTTAAAAAATAACTAAAACCATAAGTTTTGAAATAAATTTGTTCTTGGGAAAAATCAAAATATCAAGAAATTCAACCACTAAAAAGTGCCAACTTAGAAAAATACATATTAATTTTTTTAGAAGAATCTAAGAATGTATAGAATGAATTGGAATAATTAAAAAAATATAAAATAAATAATCAAATATTTTAAAGACCAAAATTTAAAATAATCGAATGTCAAAATATTGGAAAGTAAAATGTGTCGAATTTTAAAATGTTCAAAATTTGTAAATTAGTATTTGAAATATTACAAATTTGAATATTCTAGATTTTATAGTTCAATCTTTGAAAAGTTCAACTTTTAAATATTAAAGTTTTGCTAATTTAAAGTTCAAAAGCTTGATTTTACGTTTTTTCCCAGTTTTTGAGTTCAATTTTTGAGAAATTAAAATAAAATTTGTCATATTCAAAATCTTGAAAAACCAAGTCAAAATGAAAGTATAATTAATCTAATTTTAAAAAGCAATTAATGATTTAAATCGAAAATTTTGAAGTAATAAGAATAGTTCAAAAGAAAGAAACATGAATCCACTTTTTTTAGTTGTAGCGTATGATGTTTAAAACCATGAAAATCGCGGAGTTTAAAGATTTAAATATTATAATAATCTCAATACTATAAACTTCAAACATTAGAAAACCTGAATTCTAAAAGCTTACAAACAGAAAATATCTGAAAATTTGAATTTCAATAGCCTCTAATTTCATAAAGTTTATTTACAAATATTTGAAACTTAAAGAAATTCAAACTCAAAATATTCTAGATTATTCTAGAATAATCCAAAGAATTCAAGTTTTATTTATAAATATTGCGATAAGATATTTTTAAATCAATGTTTTGAGTGTCATATGGCTACAGGGCGTTTTCATCATGGTATAAGGTTTCGGCCGGAACCTCGACATTCCGGCTATCTCGGTTCGGTTCCGGCCGAAGACGGAGCGGGATTAGGTTAAAATCCCGTCCCGGAGACTGATCGTAAAAAAAAAAAAACAAAAAAAAAACTAGGAAAATTCAAGCGTGCCGCAGCAAGTAGAAAAGAAAGGAAAACAAAATTGAAAAAAGTAAATGGGATCGAATTTAGCATCCAAAAAACTTAATCTCAACAGAAATTAAAAATTACCTAGCAAAATGAGAGCATCAGAAGGAGGAAAGGAATTCGAGTATCCGAGAAGCAAAGGAATTCGAGTATGATTGCATAGTTGATCTCGTCGATTTCTCAAATCGAGTAGCTGTGCGTTTTTTTTCTTTCCAGTTATTCGTTCTTTCAGTACGTAAGTGATAAGCTAGAAACTAGGGTTAGGAACTTAGGATAAAAGTAAGGTGGACTTTTGGGCTGAGGTGTTTTTAAAGAACTAGGTTTTAGAAACTGAGGATATAAAGTAGGATGGGCTTTGGGCTGGTTGTTTTTTTTGATAGAAGGGTTAGGCTGATTTAAATTTTAGGTTGGTGTTGTTAAATAAAATAGTTATATTAATTAAAATGGATGGCTGGATTTAATATTAACTAATGTTTATGCAGTTATGTTTATTATGTCTTTGTAAACTGTATTTTGTATTATATTTACAACGTTTATTGGCACTTTTTCATTAAAAATACAAAAATCCAATTTCGGGACCGAAATCGAAACAAATACCGAAACTTCCAAAATTTTCGAAATTGACCGAAACCAAGAAAATTTCAAATGACCGAAACCGAGACCGAAACCGAGTTCTCGAACCTTGGTTTTCATTCAAACTAGAAAAATAATACGTTAAAATAATACAACTATCGTTTATCTGTTCTTTTTCTTTGTTAATTTAATTTTTTATAGATTAGTTTATCTTTATTTTGAATACATTAATTTTCAATTCTAAATCGCTTAAAAAGTAATTATGATCAAGATGGTTTATTTTTATTTTCATTTTATGTTATCATTTATTTTCCACAAGCATATGCAATAAAATTTCTTTATATGCATGTCTTTTAGTATAAATATGCATCGCAACCGCCTAGATCTTTACTGCATTATTGTATGCATAGGTAAATATAACAATACTAAGTATAAATATATACTTTTTATTTGAAATCCATATTTTTTAAATTATTTTTTATATTTACATGCATCGTGCATGCCAAAGTACTATATCACTAATATATAATGCTTGTAGGTTTGATATCACAAATTTTTTTATTGTCAACAACTATGTGCCAAAGGCATGTCGTAGGTTTGATGTCAGCACTACATGCAATTCTTCCAAAAATATTTTATTTACATTAGTATTGTATGCGTGAAAATAGTTTTATATTATAATTAAGATATTGGTGTCCCATTTTTTAATTTCCGACGCAATCTTCTAAAAGTACTCTTTATATCTCCTTGGGAAAAAAGTAGGTATACGAATGAAGCATATAAATTGAGTATACAATAAAAATCAAAGGTTGAAAGGCCAGGTATGACAAAAGCAATGTATAATTTTTCGTTTTCTCATTTTATTAATGCTTTTCAAAATTTTAATAACGTCACATACCTTTTTTAAACTATTTATTCTTCATGGTTTTATTTTACATTCATATATTTATGTAACTTATTATTATCTGCATAACAATAGTTCTCCAATTAAAAAATATTTATTGAACTCTTTAACTTTCGAATTTTCTTAAACACATTCAAAGTATTATGCATACTTCTTAGCACATTCAGCTTTTGTAATTTGCCACCTAACAGGCATGTTGATAGCATTTTCGCTTATTTCATTTAATATACTTATTGAGTAGCTGAGGATCACTCCTTACTAAAATAAATAAATAGATAAATAAATAAAATATATATTATGCATGCATCATTTTATTTTTATAATTTAGAAGTTTGAAAATCACATCAAATACGTATCCTTAATGCACGACAGTACGAAAGTATTTATGAAAATGCTGATAGTTTTTTTTCTTTCTTTCTAATATTCAAATTCATAAATTTTAATTGTAGACGTATAACTATAAAATCTTGAACTTAAACAGCTCAAAGCAACTTTAGAATATCTTATCTTACAAAATATAAAATAATTAATATTAACTGATGCAAAAAATGTCCTTTAATACTTTAATTCATATATTTTTTCTATTTTAAAGTTAAAAGGATGAACTTTTTTTTGTTGATTTTGGCACAATTTAACATTTTTCCTTAGAAGTTTTTACAATATTTGAATTCAGTTAAAATTATTTTAAAAAAGTGAATCAAATCTGCTTCCAAAAAAATACCCTTCATATCTTTAATTTATTTCCAATTTAAAATTAGCCATTACATTTAAAAAATGTATTAAAGATAATATGCAACACATACATCGCACGTACCAAAATACTCAATATATTAGTCATATATGTAACAATTAAAAGGAATATTTAATTACAGTAATGTTTAACTTATTTTTGGCAAAGTATGCTAGTTTTACAAAGATCTTGGTAAAAAGGAAAAATAGAGGGACAACTAGGAACACATGCTAGAAAAGTTGTGCACTAAGCACATATATCTTTTAAAGACAGCCAAATTTGAATATAATATGTGATTACTTTTTCATACTGAATGTTCTTCTATTTATTTAACGTAAAATAAGTTCTTGCATTTTATTGAAAACTACTGTAATTTATTGGTTCATCTCAACTTTCTTTATGATAAAGTATCTAAAAATTCTCATGACATTTACCCCTGTAATATTTTTAGAACGAAAAAAATATAAGCATGCACGATTGAATTTTGCAAATTTGAGAAACTGTTGAATAGTATTTTAAATATGCTTTCGTTCCTTTTTGATTTTTCTCTTATGTATTTCTACAAAAAGAAGAAGAAGAAAAGTTTGTAGTGTTTATTTCGATATATTTTCTAATGTGCTTGAAGTGAGGATATATCAACTCATTTTATCTACATAAATTTCAAAATAACAATTTATAATAAATGAAATCCAGTATTATACGATTAGATTAGGTTTAAACTATATGGTTCAAAGTATTTCAAATATGGACATGCATATGCATAACACTTGTCAAAGTCAAGTGTTATTAAAGTAACATACTAACATGACCATCTTTTGTGCATCATTTTGCTCTATAATTTTATTGTTTTTAATAATTTAAGTTAGTTTCATTTTTAATATTCTAATATGTGTTTAACAATCATCATTGCCTATCTTAAACTTTGTAGTGATTTTACAATATTTATCTGTTGCGATAATTAATTTTTGAATGTTCTGAATTCGAAATTGTAACTTTTAAGTTTAATTTTCATGCTTGGAGTGTATACCATTTGTAACTGTTTATACTGAATAACCTTATAAGTTCATAATTTTGTCTACAATGTCGATATGTTGAATGTTGTATTATTATTAAAATATTTCTAAAGTTATGTTTTCATTTTCTGTGTTTTTATTAAAACACGGTTATGATGTTTCCATTAAGTAATTTTGATTAAAACAACTGTACAAATTCTTTATACCGTATGAAAGTACAATTATCTACAACTAGTTTTGAATTTATGTTACACATATTATGTTTTTGAATCAAGTTGACGAGTTTTCTTTTTCTGTTTTTTTGGTGAATTTTCGGAACTGCAACTTGCAAGTTATAATCATGACAGATAAAAATTATTGTAACCTTCTTGTAAGATGTAACAAAGAAACTATAGTAACCTTCTTGTAAGATGTAAGTTATAATCATGAAGTTGTGTTCTAAGCTAACTTATATGATGTTATGGTCAACAAGAAATAAAGATACTAAGTGTTTTTTATATAGATTTTTCTTTGCGTAAAAAGTTAGCTGGAAAATTTGAATCAATCATAGGTTCAAAATCATGGTCGATAGTGTTGAGGATTAACATGATTACAAAACCATTTATACACAACAAAGTCTAGCCAAATTAAACATACTTTTTTACAATTTCCATAAACAACCACAAAATACCTTCCAAAAATTTGTATATTTTCATCACATATCTTGAAGTGTGAGTAGAAATAAACTATGGTCAACTCTGAGCATAGAAAGGAAAGATTGATAAAATTGAGTTTTGACCAAGGAATGAGGTATCAATCGATACATCGGAATTCTGATCGTTTCGGCTCGGTACCGGCCAGAGCCGAGTCGGAAATTGGCCAGAATTTTGATTTTGGCCGATAAAGTTAAAAAAATCCTAATTTTTTGGTATTCGCTAAAACATTTAGGATTTGCATAAGAAATGAGATCGAAATAAGAAACTTGTGAATGAAAAGTAATCAGATCTGAAAAAATCAAACAAAAAGCTGAAATCAATTACCTCGCATGATTTAAATTAATTAAACCATAAAATAGCAACTACTTCTAACCAAATAAGAAGATTTAAGCAAAATTCGAAATCGATCAATTTGAATGTGTCGGCTTCTTTATTTCGTAAGCAGCGAACAAAATTTGAGAAGATAAGGTGAAAGCAGGGGTTGAAACGATGATACTATGGAGCAAAAGTGAGCTAGCATGAAAATAATTAAGGTTTGCAAATGCTTTGGGCTGGGCCTACTCAGGAAAGCCAACTCAATGATTGTGCGAGATTTAAGAGTTATTTGTTTAAGTAATATAGAATTGAAATTGAATGTTTAACTTTAGGTCAAAATTTGAGCTAATTTAGTGCTGAAAATTGAGCTAATATTCAAATTAAATTTTCTTTGTTTCACATATATTATGACAATTCAAACCAAAGTAAAGTAGATCGGCTATAATACTTTTTATTTTTTTTAAAGACTGCATTTTGCACTTTGTTTATAACATATCATAATACATAATTAGAAAATTACCGAAACCTAAATTTTCTATCCGGAATTGGTCGAAACTTCAAAATTTTCAAACGACCAAAATCGAAACCGAGTTCTCAAACCTTGGTTTTGACATATTAAACAATCACTCCAATTATATTCGTCGCACAAATAGTGTTTCATCAAGTTTCTACTGTTAAAATACAACGTATCTAGAAGAAAATATTGTGCTATGTTCGCTAAACATTGTAACTTTGCTGAAGAAAATATCGAAGCAAGAGATTTTATTTGTTAACAATCGTAAAAAAATGAGGATTTTAGTAAATGCTTTCAAAATCTGTGGATGGATATTTTTAAGAAGCGTGTTAAATTAAATTTAGTTCGGTTTAGATGAAAAATACATCAGTAGATAGCAATTTGGATTTTTGGCGATCTTTTCCGATTCGATCGTTAATTTGAAATTATGAATGTGAAAGCTGGTTTGGATTTGATGCATTTACAGGGAAGCTGAAGAAAAAGGAGAGAATGATAACCAATGAATTTATAATCATTCATGTGAATAAAACATGTGTCTTGTGATATTGAGACCTTAACACCTATGAGAAATTTGAATATTATATGACATAATAGATTAGCGATAAAACATATATCCAAATAGCTTCAGCTACAATCGGATTTGTGACCTGAGACTTATGTTATAGCGAGAGATGAGATAATTTTGAAATATTATCGGTGAGATAGAACTTGTGACCTTTAAATTGTAAAAAACTTGAAAAATAGAAGTTTTGGAGAAAATCATTACAATAAAGAAGTGGCTCGATCCGTCTTTTGGTGAGATAGAGTAGATTGTGTAATCTTCAGCAAGTAGCGACGTTTTAAATCTTGGATTTGAAATGAAATCTTTGAGTGACATCTTGATTCATATCTTGGGTTGAGATCTTAACATCTTGAGTGAGATGAGTTCAAACAAAATAAAAAATACATTTGAAATTTCATCCCATCGAAGTGCGAAAAGGAGAGTATGAGGGAGAACTGGACAGATGTTAATGAGATTAGAACTTTGGTATGTAGCTAATTTAATGTTGTATCGAGCAACTTGTTTATTGTTGTATAATGGAAAAAAAGTCTACTCTATAGCACAAAATTGAAGTTTAGAAGATGGTTTTCCTTTTTTTAACATAATCTTATTTCAAAATGTTCTTTTTATCACTTTTGATCGTTTATATATTGTTTTATATTGAATATTCGCTAAGCTAATGATTTGAAAAGGTATCTCACCAGTATAAGTGAAATTTAGTTTAGAAATTTTACCAACTACTTTTTATATATTTACGACTTCTTATCATGTAAATTTGTTTTTATGGTTCCATCTAGTAGCAACAACTTGTGCATTCTAAAAAGGGTATGAACTATCCAGTTAATTTATTGCCTACTTATCAATAACAAAGGAACATTATTTTTTTGGTCACAATTATTATGTTTTAATTTGTCCAATTTTCGTTTTCTTTTACTTTAAAAGGTTTATGCCATGAAAATTGGCAACGTAAGATACACATATAACAAAGTGATTATGGAACATTTTAGACTTAAAGAAACCAATCTTTCTTACTAACCAAAATGGAGGAAAATCATCATCTTCCTCCGTGGCTAACAATTCATGCTCAAAAAAGAAGAAAATAAAATAAAATTAAGTGCTCTTACACTATGAGCATATCAGCATGCTACTTACACGTCATAGTATTCGTATATTTTGGAAATCATATGATAAATGCCAGGAGATATAATTTGCTTGGATGCCAGTAAAAAACAAATTTCATTACACTTAATAAATTTTATTCTCGATATGTATAGAGATTCTAAAATAGATTGCATGTTGAGAGACTATTGAATTTTTTGTTAACGGTAGGGTTGAACCAAAGTAGATTCGAAATTCATACCTGTTTGCATTGGTCTTCAATGAAATGACTAAAATAGTTCAACATGATATATTAGTGCATGATGTTTTAAGACAACATTGTACTAATATATAGCTAATATATACCTTGCAAAGAAAAAAAATGACTGAGAAATTTACTGAAATAAAAAAGATTCAAATTTAGTAGGATTAAACTAAGTATATGTCATGCAACTTTAGTAAAATAGTTGGGTTAATAATTCAATAAACCTATAAAATCAAATGATTAACAAAAAATATGTTTAAATTTATGAAATCAATATTACAAAAACAGAGATTAGAGTAGAATACATGACGAGTTAGATTAGTATACAATTGATACGCTTTTATGAGATAAGAAAATGACAAGTGAAATAAAATGAAAATTTATCAAATAGTGATTAGACAAACTATATCGTACAATGTGGAAGATGACCTTCTAAAACAAATGCAGGGAAATGAGAATTTTAAGGTGGATGATTGAAATTAACTGATAAATAAAAGTACAAATTAGAGAGTGAAAGAAAAGCTAAAAGGGACACCTATAAATGTGGATTTTTTTTGTATATAAAAAAAGTTGATTTAAATGAGATTTACACATATAAAAAGACATAGCAACACTATATTTACATGGAATGAAAAAGACAAAATGAGATATCTAAAGTAACAAAAAGTGTCAAAAAATAATCTAAAACTAAATTTTGACTAAAGAGACAACTCAATATAGAAACTTCTAGAAAAATAGAATTCACAAGGCCCATGCAAATGATTTCAGAAAAAGTCGAGGACGACGACGACGACGATAACAATGGCTTTAAGAGTTTTATTATGATCAATTCAACAATTAAAATTGTTTAGAAAACAAAATACCTACAAGTGCGCGTACACACGTGCATGCATGTGCATGTGTGTAACGGAAGCTTTAAACATTGTTAATGAAATCTTTCTCTTGCCGTTGCCGCTAATATCAAAACGTTTAGTATTAATATTGATATTGATATTAATGTAAATATACAAATTGTATAGCATGTTTTGGAATGATTTTGTTGGTAGCTGTCTAGCTTAAATTACCATACATTTTACAATAAAGCCTTATAGTTAATATTGGTACAGTAAATTTTGGATTGTCAAATAATCCTGCCCTTAGAAGCCAAAAGCTTCTAGTAGGTCAAGCTTTCTTTGTTAAACCTATGCAGTTAACGCCCTGCTATTATCCCGCTATAACCCTGCTATATCTCATAGCGGATTTCTACCACTACGGTTTTTCTATATAGCCCCAAATATAGCCATTTCGCTTTAAGCACCGCTATTTCCGCCATATCTCGTTATTCCCACTATATACCGCTATTTCCGCTATATCTTCTTTAATGGATTGAAAAATGACATTTATACATTATAAAAATTATGAAATTAATTAATTTAAATTTTTAGTATAAATGAAAATACTCTATTATTTTACTAAATTCAACAGTTTTACGTTTATTTACAATAACCTTAGGAGTTAAACTTCTATTCGTCCATATTTCTAGAAAAAGTATTTCTTGTTTTTCATTTTCATTTCCATAAGAATGAATACTATGATTTGCATTTCGAACAGGCATGGATCAGTTCCAGAGTCAAAGATCGTAGTTCGCGAACGAGTAATCGAAAAGATTCTGGGGAAAATCACCTGACACGATCAAGATACTTTCATATTCGCACATGTTTTTATTTAAAATTATTTATGTATTAATTATAATTCAATTGCATGTTAATTTTTCATTTAATTACCATTTATATATCTGTATAAACATTAAGTACGAGTTTTATATACAATTTTAGAGTCATCTGCTATATCCCGTTATATTTTCGCTGTATCCCCGCTATGACTTTTTGCACCTCCGCCGCATTGAATCTGCCGAGTGCTTTAACGATACTGTGTTAAATCCAAAGTTCGGCGGTTCTTACTTAAGATCTTTATCAGATCACGTTTTAAACTAGATGAAGTTGTGGTTCAAAGTAAATCAAAATATGTTTGTCTCTTGGCAGCTTTTTTGATAACACGGCCAAAATTTAATATAATATTTTAATTCTTTTTTATTTCTAATTTTTTCGAGAAGGTGAAAAAAAAAGGAAAAAAAGAAAGTGGGAATTTTTGTCAAAGATAAAGCGAGAGAGATTAAATTGATCATGTTTGGGAGGATAATTAAACGTTAATCCTGTTGTGCAGATTCTTCCAGAATACGTTCTTGATCCATCAATACCTGGTCCAGTTGTACTTATTGTGGACTGCCCAACAGAAGAACACATGAAAGAATTAGTTTCTGCACAGTTCTTTCAATGTTATTTTGAAGATACTGCATGCCGAACAGAAGATTTAAAAACTGTGACATGTGTAATTCATATGAGTCCAGCATCTGTAACTGAGATAACCGAGTATCAAGATTGGATGAAAAAGTTTGGCAGTGCACAGCATATCATGGCTGGGCATCAAAAGTTAGTTTTTGTTTTGTTATTTTCTATTTTTGTTATGATAATCATCGTTTAGGAAGGTTGTTTCCAACTCATTTATCCACCCCTTTTCCTTTTTGTGCAACTTCACAGCACAGCTCCATTTAATTTAGTTACTATAAATAATTTGTATAATCAAGTCGGTGATTGGTTCGTAAGAATACATGGTCACATGGTATAGGTGGCACATTTCGCTTTGCTTTGAATACGTAAGCCTAATGTGAACTCCAGTCCCGACTCGGCTTTTTATTTTTGGATGCTTGGCCTAATGACCAAGTATTGGAAACAGTCTCTTTAGTAACAAAGATTGTGTAGAACTTGGCCATCTTAGATCGTGCTCAAGCAAGAACCTTGTGCATCGGATAGATGATGATGAAGTCATTGATTCGTTGGGAGCTTGTTGAAGACGTCCATTACTAATATGTTTATTGTTATAGGAAAAATCTGAATATTCCTGTTCTTAGAGCTAGTGCAAGAATCACTTCAAGGCTCAACTACTTATGCCCCCAACTATTCCCTGCTCGAGTGTTGTCATCCGTGAAAAATATGGATGTCTCCCCGAACTTAAATGGTTCATTTGAGGTATGCTCTGGTATGCTCCAGTATGCTCTTCAAGTATATACTATATTGAAATGTTGTTTTATATAACAATAATAATGCTCTACCATATGGTCATATTTTTCAGGATCTTTCTACAGCTTGCTTTAATAGCGTTTCATCTGAAAATCTACTTAAGGTATTACATTACAGTAATCATTTTACTAATGGCTCTATTTCACATTTGCAGGTTTTAACTGAACCAAATGTTTGTGTACCTTCATTTTTTTCCATCCTATTTTGTGATACTTAGTATCTTTTCTTGCTTTATAAATGTTAGAAATTCTAATTAAAGCCCAATATGTTTCATATTTATATTGATACAGGAATGTATGCTACTCTATTGTGTACATACATACGTACATGCATACATAATACACATACATTCAGACATACATATATGATACATACATAGATGGTACTCAGTAGACATTGTGTGTGTGTTCAACAATAATGTTAATATGAAATAATGCTTTGTAATAAGTTCTAAAATGTTATGGTTATTAAGTCTAACAAGTATAGCATCATTCAAGCAGACTTACAATTTAGAACCATGAAAAAACTTCTAATTTGTTTGCTGGTTTTACAATGTCCAGTTTCATCTCCGTCCTTATAAAAGACAAGGGCTTGACTACTCTGAAGTTCCAAGTCTGCTGTATTACGAGAAAATAGTTGATGATCTTCTTGCAGAAAAGCCTCTGATAGCCAACGATGCGAAGCTCGTGAGTAAGATTTGGGAGAAAAATGATTGTATGCACAACAATGAAAGATGCAGCTTCGTGAATTCAAATGCTAATTTTGTTAGTAGTGACAATGCAAAGGAAACAATTAATGACCATTTAGATATCCCTCCCTGTTTAGAGAATATTACAAGGGAAGATATGGAGATTGTCTTTCTAGGTACGGGTTCATCACAACCATCAAACTACCGAAATGTTTCTTCTATTTTTGTCAATCTATTCTCAAATGGATGCTTGCTTTTAGACTGTGGGGAAGGAACCTTTGCTCAAATGATAAGAAGGTTAGACTTTATTTGGCTTGCAGTTTTCATTTTTCGCTTTTTGTTACAACTGAAATGCATTTGGTTAAATATTTTTTAGAACCTTTTGGAGAATAGTCAATTTGGAAAATGGTTTTAGCATATAAGATAGAAAATAATTTTTTCTTGTTTTCCGCCTTTTGGGAAATATCAAGATTCAAGAACATGGAAAACTAACTTCTCTCTTCATCTTTTCCCCTTTGTTGTAATGACTTGGATTTTTCCATCCATTCCACCCCTTGTTTTTTAAAATACATATTGGAAATGCAGAACTCATGTTCGAACCAAACGTGTCCTTAATTTATTGCATGTTTAATTAACCTCTCATCTGTTCATCATATGCTGTCATATGCTAGTAATTAAATTAATGACAGTGACGGAAGTGTATATGTTCAATCATTCTTTATTTATAACAACATGGTATGTTCTCTTCAGATTTGGCATAAGGGGGGCTGAAGATGCTGTTAAAGATTTAAGGTTAATATGGATTTCTCACATGCATGCGGATCATCATGCAGGTCTAGTTAGAATACTAGCAGCACGGGCCAAGCTAATGAAGAAGGATTTAGTATCCCGTGAAGAACCTTTGCTTGTGATAGGGCCAAAGCAATTGCAGAGATACTTAAAATTATACTCTAAAATAGAAGATCTAAATATGAGCTTCTTGGACTCAGAGGGCACGACAGCTATATCAAACCCAGACTTAATAGATGATATTCTAAAGGAGAAACTGCATGCAGCAGGTTTGGAATCTCTATATAGTGTCCATGTTGAGCATTCTATTAATGATGCTTTTGGTGTTGTTATCAAGGCTGCTGAGAGATTTAATAGCGCTGGCAAAACTATACCGGGCTGGAAACTTGTGTATTCTGGGGACACTAAACCTTGCGATTCGTTGAAAGAAGCTGCCTTTGGTGCAACCCTTCTTATACACGAGGTTAGCCTGCATGTAAAAGTAACATAAAATAATAAATAATAAATAATAAATAATGAATAATAAATAATAAACTCAGTGTGTGATTGTTGTACATAAATGTCGGAAAACCTTTGATGGGTTTAGTTTTTTTTTTTTAGAATCCTCGTAGAAGGCACAGTGGCCATTATTTGCAATAATAATACACATTAAGTTTCCTCTGGTCTTGAAGTGGTGCTCCACACTTTTCTTTCCATTATGATGGATGATTTCTAACCAACTAAGGTTAAATATAGAATGGCGAAATGGTAGGGACATTTAAATCTTGACAGTCAATCGATTGGTAGCTTAGTTGTACTGTATATACTTTATACATAACACAAAACAAAACCCATGAACTATTTTTACAAATTCTCATGTAATGCCTTTCTCTCTTATTGATATGTTTATACACAAAAAATATATATGTAGGCAACTTTTGAGGATATGATGGAGAAAGATGCAAAACACAAAGGTCATAGTACAACTACGCAAGCTATCGAGACGGGTGCGGGTGCGTACCGCATTATATTGACCCATTTTAGCCAAAGATACCCAAAAGTCCCAGTTATCAATGATTGCTACATGGATAAAACATGCATTGCTTTTGATATGATGACCATAAATGCAGCTGATTTACCTGCCATGCCAAAGGTTCTTCCTTACATTCAAAATCTATTTGCAGATGATCAGAACGCTGATGAAGCTATTGAGGTACTTTACATTCAAAATCTATCTTAGCTATTGTTATCAAATGTTTTGCCGCTTCAGAAACCTGAGACAAGTTGTGCTTTCTAAACCGAAATTTAGATGCTCCATGTCTCATTATTGGCATGAATACGTAATTTTTTATTGTTTCCGTATTTGGTTTCTACTTCACAACGACTAATCAAGAATCATTCAATAGGAATTTCTACTTTTATTTCTTCCCTTCTGTTTAATTCATTCTAATTTCATTTCATTTTTAACATTTGATAACTCGTTATAAAAATGTTAGGTTGATGAAAATACGTTGAATGCAACTTTTGTTGCCTTTTGCAGATCTGTGAGTTGTTTATAATATGCAAATTAAATATCTAAGAGTTATTTTGACTTAATTCTCTCTCGAAATGCTAGTGAATGTCATTTTCCTTATTAAATCGTAACAGAAGATCTTCCTTCTTGAACTATGAAAAATGATAATCTTTTTACTTATAGTATGAAAAAAAGGGTCTTGTTTCCATCAACCTTTATTAGGCAGAGTTGTCAGGTGATTTCAGAGAAAATGTCTACAAGTATTCAAAACATAATTCCAATCATAGCATTGAAGGTTCAAAGAGGTTTAGAAGACGGATGATAGGTTGTTTTTTTAAGTGAAATTGTATATTTCATTTGATGTTTTAATTTTATATAATTTGTTTAAGATTCTTTTAGTTGATAAGCTTAGTTACTGATTGAAATATGTACATGTTTGTAAGGATCTTCACCATATGCCCTTCATATAAATATTGTCTATCTTATGTGTCCAGATGAGCACGGGCATTGTCCTAAGATGAGTGTTGTATATTCAGCAATTTGACATTTCAAAGTAAAGAAAGGAGCCATGCTTTTATTATGTATCCATTTCATTGTCAATTTCCAAGTGCAGTGGTGCAATCAAGCAGCACTTTCTATCATGTCAAATGAACAATTGATTGATGCCGATAACAGGTTGACCGATCAAATACAATTTTTGAATTCGGTTTTAGTAAAATAAGCAACTTTGCATTGGATCACAGTGACAAGGAACTACCATCATTGGCCAGATCAGTTTATTTCAACAACTGTTAGAGAACTGAAAACAAAATTTGTAGTTTGGAAGGTGGAAAGTGCTATTTATATCAACAATTATATAATTTGTCTAATTTCAACAATTATATAATTGTTTTTTTTAAGAATAAGAGTGGTATTTATATCAAACAGAGCACTTATTTTTATGTCTCGTGAGTTCAAATCTAAGATCTTTAAACCTCAGACTAGAGCATTTTACCATTTGACAATTGAGTTAGTGGTCTTTGACAACAATTATATATAATTGTTATTTATATATATTTTCTTTCTCGCTCGAAATAAATCATGTTTTTGGTTCTCTCTATGTATATCCCTTGTATGTTCAAAATCTTGAGTACGTTGTGTCATGCAAGTAGAAATTCCTAGGGCTTGCGTTTCGACGATGTCATATCAAGTTTTTTGCAAGCATCAACCTTAATCAAATAAACATAATATATTAAACAGTCACAGGCAATAGGATAGTGATTAGGTTAGTGTGTGGTACGCTCTTCGAATTGGTGATCGGCGTGGCATGACTATTGATGTTGAGATATTAAGACGTTGCATACATGTGTTATTGCAAAACAGGCAAAATCATTCAAAGAGATGCCCCTTTAAATAATAGCTTCTGTTCCGATAGGAGATCTTACAAGATCTACTATCGTATTTAGACTTGAGAATACCGTCAAACTCATGTGAATGACATAAGTGGCCTGCTATTCAAGCACATCTTGGGTTAGTGTTATAATCGTAGAAGCACATAGAACAAAACATTATTCATTGTAAAAACATCATTCACAAATGATTTGCCTTCCCATGATACCATCGGCGGGCGGTAACGCTGTAATTGTAGTACGATGTAGAACGATAAAATCATAGCCAAAGTAATATAGGTGATCGATGATATTGTTGGATTCAACCCGTAAGAATCATATATCATGATTACTAATGGATGCTATTAGAATGTTGAACGATGATAAAACTCTAGACATGTAAGTGACATAATTGTGAGGTAGAGATGCTCAATAAACTATATATTTGTTTATAAGTAATACTTAAAACGAGATTAAGATTTAGACTTCATTTGGATGATCTAACATATTCACTCAGAAGGTATGCCAATCTACAAGCGATACAACCTCGCTAATATCAAATTGATTAATTGAGTCGAAAGAAACAAATTAGATAAGTATAAAGAGTTGTATTTGTGATACGCGGCAAGGATCGGTTACATCTCAATTTCGCTACATCTTTGGTCCTCTTTGATTTCCGTCGCAAATTCCGATTTAAATAATAGTATTTTCTCTCCTTTGTTGAATTCAATAATATAGGATAGTGGAAAGAAAGAGGAAGTACTACAGTGGAAAAAGAGAGGACTATATTTAAATTAGAATTTGTGACAAAATTCAAGGGGAAGTAGAGGTGTAGCGAAATTTTTGAAAATTGAAAACTGCATCTAGAAAACCAAAAACAATTTTTAGTTTGAGAGAATTAGTCTAGAGGAAAAACTTGAGACCAATTTTAGTTTGAAGGATACATGTTTTAAAATTTAATTTGAAGGACAATAGAATGATATATTCGGCATCATCTTTCTCATAATTTTGACTAATTCGGCATAGGTAACATCATTAATTGAAGGTAAGTCATTAGCTGTTAAAACAACCTATAGAACCAATAGATATAGTTAGCTGATGCATCATGTATTCTTGCTCGACTAAAAAATAAAAATAGTGATTTGAAATTAAGAAAACCAATGATTGCTATTATTCACTAAATTGTTATTCTAATAATAGAATATAGAGGTTGTGTAGTTAAAGCTCCACAAAATTCCCGCTATAGTACATACCCTCTTCCCTCTTCCCTCTTCCACCGTTACGCTAGTTCAATTAAGCGCTCTCAAATAGTAGATCCACTTCAAGTCCCGCTATTTTCTACTACATCTGCTAAATTAATGCTTTTTGGCACCTGCTTTAGTAACAAATGTTGACTTGACTAATTCTCTATTAAACCGAACCAACAAAGGGTAAAGGTCTAATTTTAATGCATTAAGTGTTCAATATTTGTTAGATATTGTAGTCATCAAATCTAGTCTTTATAAATCATGATATTTTTTGGTTTTGTTATAAAAGATTAAACAATATTTTTTTTTCTAACACACGTGAGAACGAGAATAAATTAACTTTAGATATTTGATTTTATATCTAATGCAACTTTCTGCATGTCCGCTATTTTTCGCTATATTCTCACTTTATCTCCGCTATAACCTTTTGCACCTTCGTTACTATTGAACTGCTAAACGCTTTAACTGCACAAAGTTGAGGTGAGTATAACATATGAATTGAAGGAAGGTTTATTTATGCTATAGCTTTGAACATATCTGACAAGTTTTCAATATGTAGGAAATGGATATTCTCATGAAGTTCCATGCTGTAACATTAAACATAACTAACAAGTTTTCAATATGTAGGAAGTGGATATTCTCAGAAGTTCCGTGCTGTTATATTGAACACAATTGACAAGTTTTCCATATGTAGGAAGTATATATATTTGCATAATTTATTCGATGACATTAAATATGTCTACTGCCATACGAGTATAGCACCTTTGGACTAAACTTTAAAACTTGTGTTCTTCGTACTAAAATTGGTCTCAGATTTTTTTTCTTTACGCTAGTTCTCCTTTTATTTTCTATAATAAAAGATTCATGTTCGAATAAAGCACTAACGAAGAACAAGATCGTCAGTACGTCAATTTCAAATATATAAAGATATATGTTTCTCTTCACTTGGATTTTTATATAGTAATCTTTATAAACATAATTACTAGTTAGATAACTAATTATTAATAATAATTTAATTTTGGTTAAATTGTTCAAGTTAACCGTTAGGATCGATTTATCGAAACCACCTTGTTACAAGGTAGTGTTAATTAGGGGCATAAATTGGTCGGATCAGACCAAACGTAGGGGTGTTCATGTTCTATCCTATAAGATATTTAGGTAGACACAGAGAAAACGTGGTTTAAGTTCGAACGTCGTTCGTACGACCCAAATAATAGATGGATAATGTACGAATAATAGAAAAACATCAAACGACCTCAGACGATCATATTTTCATATATTTTTTCTTGTCGCGATTTATGTCGTAAGAACCAAACAAACATGGACTAAGCATTTTGCCTCGACCGAATCTGGCGCCAGATACTGTATTGACACCTCTTATGTTTGTTGAAAAATCTTACTTTTATCATACAGACTGCAAGACTTCAAATATAGATACAAATCTTGATTAAGTTTGTTAGTAGATGTTTAATTTAATTTATGATTAAATTAAATTATGATTATGACATCAAATTAGATTAAATCCTAAAATCTATTTCAAATCGGTCAGAACCCTAAATCTAACATTTAACGTAACTTTGGATCTAGATTTGTAGTTTCCAATCTGATTATGATGCACTGAAATCCTTATTGTTGATTCGTAACTGTTATTAGTGTAATTAACTCAAATATAAGTTATTGTTTATTTATCGCATGCAGATTATATAACAGATTAATTTTCTTCTGAAAGTGGTATATTCTTATCAAACATACTCTGGCCCAAGCCCGGTTCAAGTTCAACTAAACAAACTGCTATAAAATGAAAAGAAAGTCGTCATTTACAATTTTTCTTAATTGTCAAACTACTTAAAAAATGGAAGCCCTAAGGGTTTCAAGTTACTGTTATCTATTATGTCGTCTTAAAGAGAAAAATTTAAGCTTTCTCCTTTTCTGGTAATCGCTTTGCTGATGGAGAGTTGGAAGATGTGATCTTCCTTACAAGAGGGTGAATAGACATGTGGGTTCATTCATGGAAATTCAAGGATCACTGGCTCAATTGGTTCGTAGTATGACGCTCTAAACATGGGTTTTAGAGGTCATGGGTTCGAACCCTTAAGACATCAAAATGAGTGCTCCACTTAAAACAAGTACCACTTTTACTAAAAACACACACATATATATATTTTAGAATTGGTAGGGCTGTTATGGTAATGGTAAATTTACCATTACCAGTCAATCGGTTACCATTTTCAAATGAAATCGGTATACCACTTTAATCGGTATGGTAATGGTAAATTTACCATTTTCTACGGTAAACCATCGGTAACATTTCTTCAATACCAGCGGTAATGGTAATTTTACCAGTCAATTTATAATACATGTATATTCATGTAACATGCTTTACTATAGGCATTTAGAACCAAACAAATGATTAAATTTAGTTTATTAACCATGTGAAATAATGTTAAATACGCTTCACTTCGTTCTATTTATGTCTTTTATGAAGTAACATTATAAATTGTATAATGAAACACCATTATGGTATGAATACGTGTTATGTTACTAACTTTTTTTAGAAAAACGGTAATTTACCATTACGTGTAATGGTAACCAGATTATCGGTATACCAGTCTTTGGTATACCAGCCTATCGGTAACGGTAACGGTAAGCTATTTTCGTTTAGCAGTAACAATGGACGGTAACGGTATTTGTGAAACGGTAACGGTAACCATTATCATAACGGCCTTAAGAATTGGTATTAAATGCTTCGCATTTTTCTTTTTTGCCACTTAAACTTTGATTGAAAATCTGTTGTTTCTTTTGCCCCAAATCATCCATGCTACACAAGCTAAACTGATTTCGGCTAGATCTATAATTCTTGATTTTCTTTAATAATCATTTAAAAAATACTCAATTTTTGATACTACGTTAGGAAGTGAGTTAGCTGGCAAAATTGGATCTTTATGTTTCAGCCGAATCAATTTCTGTACCCAATTGTTAAAGTCACATGCAAAAAATGAGTGTTCTAATGTTTCTTTCTCTCTTTACAGCGAATACATGTACTATCAATCATCTTACCTTGATTAGTAAGTTTATACTTGCAAGGAAGTGAGAATTTTATAAAGATAAAACAACATTTTGGGATTTGATTTATTTTTCACACTATTTTAAACCAATTTACCTTGTCTGATTGGGTTCTTGCATAAGTCCATACTTCCTTAAAAATGAAATCACCTTTCCTGTTTTAATTACAAAACTAGAAGTTATTCATATTGTTATTGTGTATTTTTTTGCATTATTTTATAGCTTAAGCTTCAAGTTTGTTTAGTCATTAATGGTTTCATATTAAGCTGTTCTCCTTTTAGATGTCACTGGTGCATAACCCGATCTATTGATTAGTCTAGTATATTAAATAATGTTGTATGAAATGTTTGTGATTTTATTATGATAATAATTGTTTGGTAATTTCAGACATACATACGTACACACACATATCTGTATATATAAATATATGTGTAATTTTGCATGTTTATTGTTAATTAATTATCAAAGTATTATCATTATATTATAGTAAGCATTATTGCAATTTTGAAATATTAAGTTGTTATTAGTGCAATACTATTGTGTTATAATAAGTTTTATTGTAATTATGAAATATTACATAGTTATTAATGTAAATACTATTGCACCACAATTAAGTATTACTGTAACTATGAAATATTTATTTGCCGCCAATTTTATATCACTATACAACAATTAGTATTATTATAACCGTGTGTATATATATATATATATATATATATATATGTGTGTGTGTGTGTGTGTGTGTGTGTGTGTGTGTGTGTGTGTGTGTGTGTGTGTGTATCATGATATAATAAATTATTATAATAAGTTTATAATAAAGAGTTAAAATGAGAATTAACAAATATAACCATAATCTATCCATGTATATTTGTAAGTTAACATATGATTAAAAACAACTAGTATAAATACATTAATTTGAACAAATCCCCAAATTGAGATAAAGTAATGGGTATATGATATACTACAACATATATCTATATCGTGATTTAATAGAGATATGAAGGTTCTTTATATTCAACCCCCTCCCATTGGTTGTTCTTTTTAGTTGCATATATATGTTGGCCTCCTCTTTCTTGACCAATAAATGTTCAAAACACTCACTAATTCCCTTTATTGATATCGCTCCTTTATTAAAATTTAGTTTGCATATTTAGAGTAAAAGATAGTTCTCCGTCATTTACCATCATAATTAGAGTATTAATTTTAAAGTGGTTGTCAAGCACCTTATGCGACAACATTAATTTATTGATACTTTGGTTGTCTCTAGATTTTGAAATAGACTAATTTTGTAATCTTGTTAAGTACCCTCAACCGTTATAAAGTTTTCCTTTTATGTAGAAATGGTATGATGGTCAGGGTAATTAATGAATTCCTTAATTTGTAAAGCATCCTTAAGACCATGGAATTTATTTAGAGCAATATTGTGAGAAATACTAACAGTTGCATAAGATGTAATCTGTGATGAGTTCATTTATCATTTACATGATTTTGGTTAGTTAAGCAATCTCAAGGTCATGGTCATGATAAGACAATCCTAATACATACTAAAGAAATTTGATTTAGAAATTCCTCCTCCTATCTCCATATGGGATTTGGGAGTAGGATAGAATTAGGATTGATAAAAGTATAATAAACCATTTTAGTAAATTTAAAAACATTTCACTTAGTTGGCTTATTACATCCAAATCTTAAATTTTTTATAGTCATATCTCAAATTTAGTTGTTCTTAGTGAAAAATATCCATAATGACACATACTATGTTAATCGAATAGGAACATTAAGATTGCCCTTACTTACGAAAATCTTACCGCATTATACCTTCTCTTCCCTTGGTAACCCTAAGAAGGATGCATCAATGGATAAACTTAAGGCTTATGATACTTGTCAATCAAATGGTAAATTACCAAGTGCTACGTATTGTCAACTATAAGCAATGAGCTTCACCAACAACCTGAGAATATATATCATTATGATATGTTCGATCACCTTCAGTTATTATACGATATGCACTCTCTTTTGGAAAGTATGAGCTCTCAAAGAATATGTTTCACTCAAAAATGGGTAAGCAAACTACTGTGCAAGATCATGCACTCATGATGGTTGGGTACACTATGTAGCGACCCGCCATTCCCTACCCTTTGAGTTGTCAATAAACCACACTTTTCCAACCCAAATTGTACAAAAGGGCGAATAACTAAGAGAAAGAAGAGGATAGAAGAAGAAGAACATAAACAACAATACAAAATCTCTCAATCGCAACGGAACAATATATAATAGATAAATACAGATCTTCATACAAAATAAAACTATAACTGTTAATATACATACAATTATCAGAGTACAACAATCAACAAATCAATCTAGATAGTTATAATAACTTGTCCTCACAAGTGATGAATATACAACATACACACACACAATGGAATTTAATCAAGTACGTGGAATACGCCCGAGACTCCTCCAGCTCGTCTCTTGAGCTCCATAACATCCTAACCTGGATCTGTAATACTCGGTCTGACTTGAGCATTATAATAAAATAACACTCGAGTCAGTCTGGAAAACCAGCGTGAGAAAACACACTCAATTTGAATTATTACCGTTATCAAAATCCTTTGAAAACAAAGGTATCTCGTAAGACCACGTCACACACAAACATGATGGGTTTTTACCTTACGATAAGCAAAACAGTTTTATCAAATTCATCTGATATTATAACAGTGTCTACGGAAAATAAACTATAAAATAGCTGAATGCTTGCATCTCACGTTTCAGCATAGTTGAGCACAATCAAAACCGTATGGCGCTTATTGAAGAATGGATTCCATAGTATGACAAAGTAAGGAACTACCTTCCGTTAGTGCATCTCTAAATAAAATGCATTGGGGTCTGATAAGAACATCTTGTACCCTTGCCACACAAGATCGGTCTAACACTTGATTACTAGTACTGAATATGATCACCACTAATGGGCCCCGAAACACATACAAATGAAAGATAGTGATGATGATAAATGTCCATTCTAGATGAGTGATGATCATACCCTAATGGGAGCGACCCACTTGGCCTTGATGCATGCCTTTGTTTTTTGTCAATTTCCGGTTAATAAGGCTTGAGGCTACATTTACCTCAAGAATATCATTCATACTTAGAATGCTAACACTGCCTTACAGGCAACGATGCAATGATATCATGCATCCATACAAGTTGTTCTGGGTCTGACCAAACCAAATCTCCAAATTCATCGTCTTTATTATCTTCAAGATACCAAAATCCGCAACGCACAAATCAGATCGAAGTGGTTTTCGGATAATTAAATCCGATCCCGGTCTCTTCCAAACGATCAACGATTTTGGCCAGATTTGATAGTCGATTATTTAACTATCAAATTACACACATAAACAGTTACTAGACCCACATTAAAATCTTTCAAAATATTCATTTCAAAATAGCTTTACAAAGACATATTCAAATCTCTTTCAATATTTCAATATTTGAAAACAATTTCAAATATTTCTCCCTAACAGGATATTTCAAACCATTTCAACACTTAGAAATATTTCTGAATTCAATTTATAACACTTATAAAAATATTTCTATACCATTCATTTCACACTTAAAATATTTCAAAATCCGTCCTTTTCAATACTTAGGAAAATATTTATAAACATATTCTCCAAAATCATTTAAAATCAAACTTAGGAAATATTTCATAATTTATCTCATAAATCTCCAAAATCATTAATAAATTCATTTTTACAATTTCCAAAACCCATTATACTTATTTATAATCCCATTCAACAATTTATAACTTCTTTTATGAATTCCGATTCATTTTCGAAGTTCTCGTATCTAAACACCATGGAAATTTCCTTAAGTTTCCAGAATTCCATTATATAATTCCTCTTATAAAATCACATCCATTGAATAAAACCCCTCTTACAAATCTCGAGAGAATTTATAAATAACTTCAATCAATTTTCAAAACTCTATATTCATAAAATAAGTATTTTTGAATAATAGTAATAAATTTCAAACCATTTAAGTAATTATTTAAAATATCAAACCCCTTTCAAATAAACAACGATAAGTAATTTCTAATTCATTTGTAAATAATGCTAATCGATTTACAATGCTTATTATAAAAAATTATAACTCCTTTCAACTCATATAAAATATTTGAATAACCAACTTTTTGAAATATTTCAATACTTTAATAGTTTTTAAGCTCCATAGTTTAAGAAATTAAATCTCCTTTTAAAACAACTTAACTTCTCAATAAAACTCTATTTTTAAAATTCAATATAACCACTTTTATATTAATAAATTCTCTCTCGATTTATCAAAAATCGATTTACATTTCTAATTCCATAACTATTTCCAATCCCGAATAGATTCCACTATTTCTTTCTAAACCGATTTCCATATCTCATTTTAAATTCACATGGTGAATTTATATTCTCAATTTATCAAACCATAATTTTCCACTTTATTTATAAACATCGTTTATAAATTTTGATAAACTCCTTTCCAGTTTTCTCTGTTCACAACTGATTTATATTAACAACTCCATTTATAAATCGATTTCTATTTAAACTTCCATTTAGAAATCTATTTCTTAAATAATCTAAACCATATTACAAAATCATTCAAATCTCGATTTCGACTTCCATTTCATCTTTTAAGAAATCTTATTTAAAAATTCATTGTTTAAAAATACTCAATTTGAAATTCTCTATTTGAAACCATTTTACGAAACAGCTAAATAAAATTTCAAAATTAAATCATTTATTTCTCCAAATCAATTCCTTCTTAAAATCCCAAAAATTCAATATAAATATTTTCATTTCCAAAATCGCTTTTGAATTTACTTTTTAAAATTATAAAATATTATTTATGGTATTTATAATACCAAAATTAGAGTCAGTGCTACTATAGCATCCAATAAATCAAATCATAACATAATCTATATCAGATTATTCACACACATCATATATTACTATATATGAAAATAAAATCAACATTTTTGAGGAATCTGGTTGGATCCCCTCCAACCTATTTTTCTACCGCCACAGATATTATATAACATAAAATATCAATCCCACTTTGAGACAGGATATCGCGGTAATATATGATCATCCGCTATTATACGTGGCGCATAGTGTTCCATCCGCTCCAACGGCGGGAATGTAAACCCAACCACTTATATATATATGATATAGCATTCAACCGATAAATATATTAATTCATCCAGTTAACCAATAATTAAATTTAATTACTATAAATTAAACCAGTTATCCAAAAAGAGTGAGGCTTACTCACCTTGATTTTCGAATCTGTTAATTGTTCCAATTCTAGATTTATTTCATTATGTAGTGTTTTGTTGCTACCATCCAACGTGACTCGCTTTCGTAATTTTGGACCTCGCACGAATAATTTACGACGTATACAAGTTAATGATTTTTTTGTAATTAAACTAATTACACATTAGGGGGAATTAATTTAAAGGACAAAGATTTGTATATTTTTTGCCTCTAGGACACGACCTCGGTATTTTTACCATAAAGACAAACATTCTTCTAAAAATTATTCATAAGGACAAATATTTTCCAAAATTATTCATAAGGACAAAAAACTGCAACCGAGCTAAAACTGATACCTAAAAACAGCTACCGATAACTACAAACTGATACCTAAAAACTGCTATCAATAACTAAAAACCGATACCTACAGAAAGTTGTCCTTCATGATAAAATATTGCAGGTCTATCCTTGAGGCTAAAAAGCTGTGAAATTTTGTCTTTTGACAATAATTTCCTGTTACACATTAATTAAAGTAATTTAAAATTAATCAATATATACCTCTTCGAATACAACAGCCACCAAAACTGTGCACCAAACTACACGTAGCACCTACCTTTGTTGCTCCTGCGTCTCTAGCTGTCACCAGCCTAAAAAGCTTATGCCTGTAACCATATCATGATACTTCACTCTACCGCTTCCAAAACGATGACACCAAATCATCGTCGCCTGCATCGCCTCACCATTCTAACATTGCTTCCATCGCACACAATTCCTAGCCACCAATCAGATCGCGACCCTCCCCTTGTCGAACTCACTTGCGCCTGGTCCTTTCTTCTTCGGCCGTAGCTGCTAGACACCTCGCCATACTCGATACGACCTCGGATTCAATTACTCCTCCCCCATTATACAAGATAGAACCCTAGTCCTAAAGCCGCGCACCATTCGACGTTGCTTCCCCTTCATTTACCCAAACCTCGTCCCACATGCATCACCAACCTCAAGCACCCAACCCTCATCACTCGACAGCCGCAAGCCGCATCCAACACCAATCACGATGCGGCCAGGCTCAAGTCCGAGCCTTTCCTTCTCGACATCGACATCGGCATCGAAAACTCCTTATCCTCTGCCTGCTTGCCGAGCAGCCCCTTGCGATTGCGACTTGCCAACGCGATTCGCACGCGTGTATTTCTTTCGTTCGTCTTTTCTCTCTCTTAATTTCTATTTGAATTTGCGAAGCAGGATAGAGGAAAAAAGTAATTAAAAATAAAAAATAAGAGGGTACTGGTACGAATAGGTAGTGGCTTGAGTATAAGATAGGCCGACCAATGTTGACTTTGATACGGTTATACACACACATACATACATATACATACATACATACATACATATATATATATATATATATATATATATATATATATATATATATTCAAAATATCTCGTTTTGCATAACTCGAAATCCCGAACCCTATTTAGGCATGTCGCCTAGCGTTCCTAATGTTATACCCTATCCCGAACACAATAGGACTAGTTTCGAATCTCAATTCGTTCGTATGTGGAATATAGTTTTTTGAACCCAATTATAATATTAAATTTTCAATATTAATTTCAATGCATTTCTATCCCGTACGACCAAATGGTAACTCTAAACGCTACAAAATTTGAAATCCGATAATAATACACTATTATGAATCCAATGGAACTGGTTTTGTCGAATCCCGAGACCGTGCTTCAGATCGCTATTTTTACGCGTCGATTAAATCGACGATTTCAAAAATTTACGAAATCACTTGAAATTTCAGTTTTTAAAAACTTATTAGTTCAATTCTGATTCAAATAGAATTTATATCAACATTAGAAATCGTTTCGATTTCTATTCAACTCAAATTTCAATTATTCACCATTTTCGTATTATGATAAATCGCTAAATTTGAAATTTAAATCCATTCTATGATTTCAACCAAAATCTTCATATTTAAAATGAACTTATATTTCAAATCCAACATTTAAATCCCTTTAAATATTCAAAATTAAATGTCAGAAAATCTGGATCGTTGCATTCCTTCCCCCTTAAAAGAATTTCGTCCCCGAAATTGCTAAGGTAGGAAAAATGCTCCAACCCATTAACTTTTCAAAACCCACTTAGTTAAAACTTGATATTTCACTTCTCTATTCCTTTAGTTCCATAAAAAACTTTTAGTTTTCAATTCTAAACCAAAATCCCTCATTTAAATTACAATTCAAAATCCAATTTTGGTTAACAAAATTTTTCTAACACCCAAAATTTTTGATTTTTTTTTGGCAGAGTCTCCATTATACGGAGAGACTTTTGCAATATGAAAAATATGATAAAAAGATATACATCGGCTGTCATGGCCAGAAAACGCAATGTATATCAATATTTTTATTTTCCATCCGCTAATTCGTAAGCGTACCTTATGTTATTAGGCAAGCTCGCTCAATTTATTCGCAATCGCGCAACCAAAATATAACCAAATGGTCTTCTTGTACCTGTACTTACTCAAATAAAACCCATAAGTACTAAAATATGGAATTTAATCAACATTTCATTCATTTAACTAGTTAAGCATATTATTTTCATAGACCAAACATGTTATAGCATGAATTTATCAATAATCCCAAGGTTCCAACATTCGATTGTTCATTTCAATCGATTTACATACCATTTTATTCAGTTCCAAGTGATTCACAAACAATTCATTTGTATTCACTTGATATTCATATCCAATATATTTATTGATTTATCCCAAACCAAATTCAATTTCATTTAACTACTTAAGTTAAATTTCACCTCATAACTCAATTCCATATTTTGTTTACTTCGCACAAATGTTTAACCATTTATTCAATTTGGTTTGCTTTCCATCAGTTCAATTTATAAGCTATACAACTTATTCACTTCAAATTCATAAATCTTACTTAAGTCCATTCACAATTTAACGATTCCCATTTCATTTATTCACTTTTAAGTGATTCATATACCACTTATTTAATTCCAATTGATTCACATTCAATTCGCTTCTATGTAATTTATATTTCACCCATTTTATTATTAACTCATTCAATCTATTCATCTTGATTCACCATTAATATCATTTTCATTAACACATTCAAAACATATCCAATTACTAGCCACTTAAGTCGAATTCTATTTATACTTGAATTCTCATTCACCCTATCACAAATCAAATCCGATTTTCATGTTCAATTAAATAATATATTTATTAGTTCACTCCTATTTATAATTCAAAATCTGAATTTATTTATTAATAGATTTAATAAGCCCAGATACTTAACTTTGTGGCAATAAAACATGTCACCATTTGAGCTAGTAACGAAACGGAAATCATTGCACGCATATAATATGGTATAATGTACGAATTGATCAAAATTCATTTTATTAATTTGCACAAGATCTTATTCTATGTTTATTTATTTATACTAAATCTAATTAGTATTTATTAAGGAAATGATTTTGATAAATGTTTTAATTTTTTTTAATGTTAACATATTTTATTATTAATTTAATTTATTAATTTATTTGAAATTTGATGTTTTAATATTTTGAGATGTTTGTATTCAAAATACAAACATCATATCTATATTAAAAGGTATATTCTACCAAGGGGCAAAATGGGAATGTGTGTACCCTTAACCATTGTGACCAACCGTTAGTAAATTTACAGGTGATCATATATATCAATATTAATGTCAAATGGGATGAACATATACATCATATAACGAATTTATATTAACACTAATATCCTAGTTAATTTATTTAATTTTTTATCGGCCATTATATATAATTAATATGTACACAGATGTGTATGTGTATGTGTATGTGTACATATATATAGTAAAATCATATTTAAATATTAATTTTCTGTTACAAATATATATATTTAAAATTTTGTTATTTAGTTTTCTGTTTTATAAAGTATATTTAAAATTCAAACTTTAAAAGAATTTGAATTTTTTTGAAATTAAATATCTAGTAAATATATATAATTTTTTAAAGCCGCTAGTGTATAATAATTTTTTTAAAATAAATCCAGTCAGATTTATAGGAGTTGAATAATTCTAATCTTCAAAATTCAAAAACTACTTTTACTTTTAAATGAAATTTCAAAATAAAAAATTATTTTTTCTTGAAAATAAAAAGCAATAATAAAATTTTTAAATATACATATACATATATATGTATCAAAATATTTTTTATTTAATAAAACCGAAAACAATTTGAAATTTAGAAATTAAAAAAATTATAAGTAGATTTTATATTTAACCAAATCAAAAATAATTTTTTTTATACCGAAAATAAATTTACCATATGACATATACATTTAATAGTTTGTTTATTAAATGGATATTAAATAATATTTTACTTCTAATTTTTTTGAATTATCATGGCAGAAATATGTGTGATAGCATGCATAAAGATGATGATGTTGTGTGTGTGTGTGAATATATTAAAATTGGAACTAGTACTTTCTACTTGAGGTCTAGTCGATAATTTTATTAATTTATCCTTAATTTATAACATTTATAAATTAATTTTTCATTGGTCAAATTCGAAAATAACTAATAATGCGGTTGTGTTGACTCTCAGGTGTGAACTTGGTCCTCAGCCAATATTTAAACAATTTAAATACCAAAACATGTACGGACTTTGCTGAAGTATAGTATTTGACACAGTTTCAACGCTTATAGATCATTTAGGTGAAATTCACTTTTTAGTCTATAATAAGCTCATTTAGTAATGACAATTTTTGTAGGCATGTTCTTTTCATCATCATTGTATTACCATATGTTTAGAGTTTGGTATAAGGTCAAAAACTCTATTAATATTCATTTTTAATTGTGTATTCAACTTTAAAGTCCTTGGTTTAGTCTGGTAAAATTTATCTACTAACCAATTACTCTAGATAGAGATTTTGACTTTCTGTTGAGTACCAATTACGATGGTACTAACTTTCTACAATAAAGGAGACGGATCCTCTCTTGGGTAGTGCTTCACTTCAAGTAGTTTAACATATACCCAACTACGGTCATAAAAAGTTTCCATTTCAAGTATCAAGCATAATCACCTAGCTATTTAAGATTAACAGTACTATAAGTTTAAAGGCCATCGTACGTCATTGCCATTAGATCTTCTATTTTTACTTTACTGTATTAACTTATAGAAGATTCTCTTTGAGTTGTTCAATGATTGTTCTAAATAACCATAAGTACGTGATTTTAACTTATAACATATTTAAGTGTTATAAATGTGATTTTACAACCTTGTTAAACATATTTAATTAATAAATAATGGTAAGAAACATGTTTTTGAGATTTTTTTACAAAAATAAGTACTTTGAACAAATATCGATAATGAGACCGAAAATAGTTTTATCGATAAATAGTCTTTTTTTTCAATACAAGTTTTTTGAAAAGCAACGGGCTAAGGGAGCCCTGCCCAATATATTCATATACTCAGAAATGTATTACATGAAATTTACAGCCTTATATGAGATGGTACATGTGCACTATGTAACATTCATATCTAAAGCTTAACAACTGATAATACAACAATAACATCACATCATTCAATTCAGTTTATTCAATCTTTTGCGAATTCTCTTATGCATTATACTATATAAGGTATCTGCAGTTTCCATTTTCAGATCAAAGATCCTTCTATTCCTTTCATTCCATATCTCATATGCAAATATCTTTAAAATTATCATAAGAATCACTGTCTTCAAAGACTTCCACCTTGTTGCCTTCAATATATTAAACCATTCTATTCTCGAGTTTTTAACAGGTTTGTGATAGTTTCCATTTACAAGTAATTTGCACCATATTCCGAAAGTGAAGTTGCATTCAAAAAATAAATGAGTGTTTGTTTCCGGATGTTTTTGACAGAAAACACAATCTTCATTGCTTATTACACCAAGTCTTGTTAATTTCTGTTTAGTATTAAGAGCATTTGCCATAATTTTCCAAAGTAACAGATTTTCTTTAACAGGTGATTTCTCCATCCAAATTCTAGTAGCCCAAGGAAAACTCACTGAACTTGCATTATTTAACAAAGCTTTGTATACTTTAGAAATTGAATGCTTCTTTCCATTAATTAATAAATGAGTGTTTTTTCAATAGTAGTTGCTCAAACATTTTCTACATACACTAAATAAATTAAGAGATCATTAATTAGTACTAAAAATATTTAGCACTAAATCTCTTTTGTGAAACTTCTAGAAGGTTGAGCAGATATATGAGCGAAAGGAGATATTTTTCTAAGAAATGGTGTGGTGGAAAGCAAGCACATGGAGGCATGTGAGAGGGGGAGGGGGATGGGTCAGCCTTCTTGGTCAAAAATGGAAGATCGGAAGGAGCTTAGGCAACACCACTTGAAGCATATATAAAGGCATGCATAGCTCATTTGATCTCTTTTACATTTTTACAAAGTTAAACTAGTTCATCATCTCCTTCTCTCTTCATAAATTCCCTAAGACAAATAAATTCAAAACAACTTCAAATCACTCCAAACTTTGCCAAAGGCCTTAAGAAACATCACAACAACTCTTAGCTATTCAAAGCTTGAGGATTTGGAGCACGTACCCTAAACCATCTAGAGGTCGTGAGCATTATAAGGGTTTTTCAAGCCTAGGCAAGTGTAAAGCAAGGTTGTAGTAGGAAGTTTGGTGTTTGCAAGGTTTGGTAGGAAGTGGAAGCTAGAACTTGATTGTTTTCTGGTTGAAAGGTGAGCTAACTCACCAGTGAAATGAATTTAAAGTGTATATATGCTTGCGTTTGATTGTTTATATGTGCTTGAATTATATTGCTATATGTTATGGTATTGGTTGTGATTCTTTCTTTGGAAAGAAAATGACATATGTAAATGATGTGTACGGACTTGAATAGACTTGTATGACTTGATACTACTTGTTGCATAGCCTTGAAAAAAAAGTGCATAGGATGTAGTTGGATTTTGGTTTGAATTGGACTTGGATTTGAAAGTGCTCTTGTAGCGATAGACGCACTTAGGAATTGCCTTTGGTTCAACAATTTCTAAGGAACTTTGTATAGGGATCCTTAGGGATTTCTCATCGTATTGTGGTGTATATTTTATATGTTAGTTTCTATAAAAAATTTGAACTTTAAAAAGTTATTTGACATATCGAAAAGTGGCCAAACTTCGTATAAGCAAAATTGCCCTGTTTTAGCCTTTGTTTTGAACTTTGAAGGCTTAGAAATGACTTTAAATTTGAGTATTTTGTTTCAATATTTTTACAAGTCATTTCTAACTCATATTAGAGTATTATAAAAGTGGTTTGGATTTTTTATAAATTTTTAAGAAATAGTTATGTGTTTTTAAAGTAGAAGATTTATTATTAAATATAAGGAAAACATAGTTTTTCCAAGTTTTTAAAATATTATAAACCTATTATTTTGAAGTAATATTTTGACCGAATGTTTGAATTATAATTATAATTATTTTAAAATCAATGTTAAATTTATGTAGTTTTTAGAAAATTGGTTAACTATTCTATTAAAGTGTTAAAAGCCTTTGTAATATAATATTTTTTAAATTGTTTCATTATATATCTTATCTTATAAATAAATTAGTATACATACATACACATCATTTTGAAAAGGGGTTTTAAATTATAAAGAAATGTTTTACAAAGGGGTTGGGAATTGCTTAATGGCCTAATCATGTTGTTTGTGCACTTGTTATGGAAAATAATTAACTATGCTTAACATTAAAAGCTGAAAAAGTAGACTTATCTATTTATGAGAGTTAAGATTGATGTTAGAGTAGGGTTTAGGAGAAATATTGCTCTAACCTATTAGCTTCACTCTTGACTGAGAAATAGTAAGTTTAAAAGGTAAAGAACGTTTTAATCGTGTTGTTTGTTTACTTATTAATGGAATGTTATTCGTACTGCACTTAACACTAAAATTCGACGAAGTAGACTTATCTATTTGTGAGAGTTAAGATTAATGTTCGAGTAGGGTTTAAAAGTAATAAGACTCTAACCTGCCGGCTTCACTCTTGACCGAGGGATGATAAGTTGGAAACGTGTTGTAACAACCTGCCCTTCGTAATACCCAAAAGTATTTGCCTTACATCATCGCACGACTTTCGAGTACCACAAAAGATAGATCGTCGGGGTAAAATTAGAACAAAACATTAAACTAAGATATCGATCAGATCTCACAACGGAATGACAATATATATTACTTAATATACATAAACGAAATAACAATATATAAGAGACCGCACTGGCGAAAACAACTGATTAATAAGTATCTGTATAGAAAGCCATAATACTTCAACCCCTAAAATAAATACGAAGTTCTCACTAAATATATGATACAATTGGTTTTATATATAAATAACAGATCTGTCATGTACAATAAAATATCAAGTGTATATACCTTAAAATATCAATGCGACGCCTCCAAAGAGCTCCAATTACACCTCTTGGTAGTGTATACCCAAAATCCCTGACTCTCAAACTACTAAATCGAGTACCCGAGAGTTGTCATGACATAAGTAGACAAAGACAAAATGCGGGTCACACATAAAGTCTAGTGTGCGACGAATTATCTCAAAATACTATATATGAAAACTATATATAAATAAACAGGAACTACTAAATCACAGTCGGCCCTCTCCACAAACATGACTCACGGATAATCCAAACTGCCTATAAACAAGTATAGTAAACCCATCTCAAAAATAGAGGATCATATCATAAGCTGCTCTTCTCCTATAATCAACGAGTCAGCACAATTAATATAATGTGACTGAAACATAAATACTATACTATGATAAAAGCAACCCATCAACTAAAAGTAGGGTGATCATAATATAAATCTATCGTGAAGTATAAAATAACGGTAAATGCAGCAATAACCACAACAGCCAACTAATTAACACACACATCATAACAATGAAGATAATTAAGGAATAAAAACCAATACTACCGTTTCTGATGGTTAGAGTCATATCGCCATCCAACAATTCTAGATAAACAGGGCCAGTACACTAACATACTCAAAATTTTGTCTCGATTTGGTTATAAATAGAGTTAGCACACTAACAAACCCAGACAACTATCTCGATTGTATATTAAATAATGCCATCACACTAACGTACCCAGATGTCTATCACGATCTTATAATAGGTGGAGTCTGCATGGTAACATATGTAGGCATCCACCCCGATCCCATACTAAATAGAGCTAGCACACTAACATACCCAGACGTCTATTAGGATTTAATAATAAATAGGATCAACAATTTAATGTACCTAGACACCTATTCTAATCATATAATAAACAGGGCCAACACACTAACGTACCCAAATGCCTATCACGATCTTGAAATAAGTGGAGTCAACACACTAACGTACCCAGGCATCTACTACGATCTCATAATAAATAGAGTCAGCATACTAACGTACCAGACGTTTACCAAGATATAGAAATAGGCATGGCTACTAATATAAGGCTAATGCAATGTATGGTAACTAATATAATACCAATACAATTTATATATTACTATCCTACCCCGAGTCAAAGCCCGAAGGTACAAATTCACTTCTCCGATCAGACAAGATCGTGTGATCAAATCTCCGTGCTGATCTCATGCCCGATAATAATTTATTCCAAAGGAATCACTTGTCAAAATAATAGTTAAGTATACCCTCCCGGTCTACCTCAAAATTTATGGTTTTGGAAAATGTGCTAGGGTGGGCCCACGTAGGCCTCGAAATCAAAGTACCGAAAACCTACCAAAATTTCATAGGTTGTAGTCCTAAAAAATGATGAATAATGGTCCAAACCTTACCTCAATCTGACATCGTATGCGAAAGTTATTGCGTTTTGAAGTTGCATAACATGTAGTAGGCCAGCCGTTTGAATGGCCATTCAGTCGATTGAACCAGAGCTGAGATGGCTTCTTTACTCTTGACCAGTCGACTAAATGGACTAGGTCAGTTGACCAAACTGATAGTTTCTAAGAAGTGAGCCTGGGCAGGGAGTAGATTCCCTCGAACGGATGCCGATTCCCATATCGTTTCCTCCAACGCTTCGCACGATGAGTTGCCTTGCTACTAGGGCCTGCCTCCATCTCATCGGACATGTACCTAGGTTTATTTTTTGAAATTTTAGAAGCAAATTCCTTGAGTAATCGAAAACCAATTTCGATACCAAAATTCACTCTTTGCACGAGAAGAGTTTTACGGGCAATTTTAGCGACCCGACTTCCTCTACCATGCCAAAACGACATACCTGGCCTTGTGCGTGGCCCATACGTGTGCCGATGCACTCATTTGTACACACCTATGCGCATATGCTCACACAACACACAACCAAACACAAATCACATTATGGACTTCGTCGAGATGATTTCTCGGCCATGCAGACTCTTAGGTAACTTAGCGCACGTGATATTCACTATGGCTATGTGAAATGCTCACAATGGACTTGTAATCAATTATATTTCTATATAAGCAAAAAATTACGCATCTATATAAAAAACAATCACACAACAATTCTCAATACAATAATTTATTTGTTTTAATTGTCGCTTGGTTTCAAATGCATGTATATGTATCCCACTCGTGCATGTATACATATATTCGAATAAGTAATTTAATCATTAATTAAATCAAAACTTACTTTTATTACTAAATCTTCTTCAATAATAGTCTAATATGGTTTTATACCATTTAATAAAATCTATGCTTCATTTGTAACATCTTCTAACCATTTTATAAATAGAGATTAATCTTCGTTTGCTATTTTATAAAATATCATATCATTTGTAAAATACCTTCATTACTCATAAAAATGATCCTTCTATTCAAATAATATTTATAAGTACTAACTTAGCTTCATTAACCCTTTAATCACTTTAATAATAAGTGTAGAGTTAAAACTTATTAAATTAGCTTACTAATTAATTTCCAAATCATTCAAAATAAGTTTATTTATAGTTAACTAATGACATACCCTTAGTTATATTATTTTTTTAGTCTCCAGTCCAATACAACATCGCACAAAATCAATTATCTAACCCATAATCTAATTTGGAGCTTACTAACTTTTTCAAACATGATAACTAAGGGTTTAAACAATTAATTAGCTGAGGGAAATATGTTTATAACATGAATACAAATTTAAATCATAACATAACAATCTCCAAATCAATGCATATCACTTTATAATCATAAATAAATAATTTTATGAAGTGTAACAAGTAAATTAAGTAGGGGAATCATCCCACTCACCTTATTTAACTCCAAAACCAAGTTCTAATTGCCAAAACCCAAATTCAAGCTCTCTTGAAATCTAAGATTAAACCCCAAACCAAATTCCAAGCTTTCCTTCGTGGGCTATGTTATGACTTTGATGGGAAGAATTATGGTATTTTATCGGGATTTGTTAGAATTTATTCGGCCTTGGATTAGTGGATCTAGGGTTAGAGGATTAAAAGATGATTAGTGGAGTAATTAGATAAGGAGGAGAAGAGGATACATGAATGAAGAGTGAAATATAAAAATGAAGAGGGGTTAGCCTCTTATAGGTAACTAATGGGTTTAGCCAAGTTCCTCTTCGTCCAAAATTATTCATCTTCGAAATTCATCGACCCCAAACGTATCGAACCTTATACTCATTCAAATTATGGATGCCATTCCAGACTCAATGGAAAAGGTTTCGCGATCTAATTCCATCGTAAACAAAAGTTACGATTTACGAATCGAATGCAGACTACTAGGTAAAAATCCATCGTTCGAAATATAACGATGCTTATATTCATTTAGATTCACAACATCGATACAGACTCAACGGAAGTTGTCTCGAGTCCTAATTCAACCATTTGTAAAAATTGAGTATAAGAAGTGTTCCATCGTTTAGCGATTAAATTTATAAATTGATCATTTAAATATTTGATCGTTAAAATTACGGGCTGTTACATTCACCCCTTCTTAAAAGAATTTCATCCTCGAAATTCACATGAGTAGGAGAAAGTAATAGGCTGACCAAACTTTCTGAATTCTCGAATCTCAATTTCAAAAAATTTCAACAGTACCTTCTCTTGTGCCACCAGCACTACGGAACTGCCAAATTATAATACATCCCAAACAAAGAAATATGCGATGACTTACATCATCCCATATTCCTAAAGATTCCTACCTCTTTCAAGAAAGCTTCTCGTTATCTAAATGCTAATCAAAGTAAATAGGCATTTAAATAGCTAGACATCAGCTCTAAAGTACCTAATTGTACTATACTAAGAGGATTGTGCACTGGCACAAAATTCGAACACGTATAACTTTAGTGTAGTAACCAATACTATTATAGTCATATATGAAAATAAATTGGAGAGTAAGCTCAAGTGAGTTAGCATCAATATATACTATTGATTTTAAGTCACTTCCAAAAGGTAGTGGACTTGTATAGATCTTATCTCGACCCCATAATGGGCAGGGATGATATACGATCTATTCCTGATAGCAGCAGCTATCTCTCTTTAAATCTTGTCTTAAATTATGAAATTATATTTGCCATACAACGAATCAAATACATAAGACAAGCAACGATCAAACAATAGCAAACAACAACAAACAACAAGCAATCTGCAATTCATAGCAAGCAAGAATAAGCAAAAATAACTAGCATTAAACTTTTTGAACATGAGGGAAGTAATCGACAATAACAAAATTAGCCAACATCAAAGTCAAACAACAACAAACAAGATCAAACAGTAGCAAGAAAACATAAGCAATTGCAAACAATAGCAATAGAAAGCAATTAGAAATAACAAACAACAAACAAGGATCAATCAATAGCAAACAGAAATAGCAAATCAACAATAGAAAGCAATAAACAATGCCAAACAACAAGCAAAAATATAAAACAATGAAATTTAAAAAGAGCCTATATCAACACGCACCGTAATCGTCAAGGGTCAAATGTGCATGTCAAACCATAAACTCATATGAGTCCATTCAACATTCAAGAGGAGTAAAATCCTAAATGGTGCAACTCCTTTCGTGAATATAACACATGAACAACTACTACACCTCTCGGCTATAAAGAGATCCAGGATTATCGATGACAGTCGCTATGCTTATATGATCGAGTAATATGGATAAACTACTTGTGCGGAATAAGTAAGTGAATAGTAAAAGCAGTAAAGTAAATGACAGCAGAGATTTTTATACTGGTGCGAACTTCCACGTCCAGTCCCAGCCTCCTTCTATATTTAACTTAGTAACCTTCACTTAACCCGGAGGAATAGGTTTACACCGCCTGAGCAACCGAATAGGACTTCAACCGCCTAAGCAACCGAATAGGACTTCTACCGCCTGAGCAAACGAACATAACTTCTTTACAAATAATAAATGTATCTGACTGTAATGTGTTCTTAAATAACACTGATAAGTCAATTAAGTATAATCTTCCAATAATCTTCTCCTTTATGATATATAGTGTGATGCGCTTTGAGAATTGTGGAAGATGAAGTGATCAATGATCAAAGTATGTAAGCAATTTGAGTGCAATTTGAAAACTGGAGAATAAATGAGAATTCAAGAATATTAAAAGTAAATTCGGTAAATTGTTTGTTGAATTCTGTAATCTATTTATAGTGTATAAAGAGTTGTAACTATAGATGAAAATTTATATTGAAAAGAATAGGTGCAACCATTGATTTTTGAAAACGTTTCTCTTCGGTGAAGAGAAGTGACTATTCAAGAAAATAGCAGTCAGAGATATTTAGACGTCTGATTAAAATAATTCAGACTTTTGAATTAGATTGAAATGCAGACAACAAGCTTTTAGTCACATTTTATCCTTTTCCAAACATCTGAATATTTTCATTCAGACGTCTGAATATTGTTGTAACAACCCGCTATTTTGGACTATTCGCATTCGCACATGTCGGACTTGAATAATTCAAATTTTAAATTTAGCAAAACTAAACATATACAGTAAATAAATAATCACAGAATCACAGACATAGAGTAATAATATGCAGCGGAAGCAAAAGATAGTAGTTCATGAAGCTACTATATACATATCAGAGTTAAATAAGGTACAACAGAAGTCACGAATACAATAGTCAAATACAAGAATCAGAATACATCACAAGGATCAACTGAAAATCTGAAAGCTGGATAGATAGCTGGATCTCCAAGCGAAGCTCCAATTCCAAAGACGAGCCTCGAATACTGGTACACTCAGTCTGACCCGAGCGTAAAGCAAAATACAAAACACTCGAGTCAGGATTAACATTCTTATATTAATAAATCCAACTCAAGTGAAATAACAACTGAAATACAAGTAACTCAAAGGATGTTTGGAATAACCATCCTCTAAGGATCCATTAAACATTCATATATACGCTAAGTAGATAATGCATATCAGTAATATAAAGTATTAAAATAGTGTTAAGGCATTACCATTATCCCTCTTAACATATTTTATATAAATGTCATAGTCTATACAGCACTGTAAACTCCACCGTAAACTGGTAGGCTATCAGGGAGTACTCCATAGGTATAACACAAAACAAATTCGTAGTGGTCGCGTATATAGGGAGACAAGTATGACAAGGCACATGAGGCAATACCCAAGGTAGTGAAACTACCATTTGCCTGATCCGGACTGGTGAGAACGCATCGCCGCAACGATCGCAACACCGCGAAACAACACTCCCAAAATTTCAAGGGTGCACACCAATCAATAACAAGTAATGAGTAGTTTACGAAGAAGTGTGTTCGCTCGAGGTGGCTAACCCCATTTGGCCCGGCATGGCTCCTGTTTTAGTCATTTTCAATTTGACACAAGTGTCAAGGCTATCCATCATCGTTCTCTTTCTTCAATCATCACGTACATCATTCCAACCACTTCATTCTGGATCACACTCCTCGTATAGTTATTAAAGTGGTTTTCGGTTTAGACAGAGAGTATGTCCATAACCGATTCCAGTTTCTTTAATAACTTTCATAATTATTACACCGATTGGTCGTTTAATATATTTCAAAACCAAATCAAATTCAATTTCAATTAGAATTTGTAAACCAACATTTCATTTGTCTTTCTAAACCAATTTCCAAAATTTACGTTTCAACTTCCAAATTACCATTTCAAAATCTTATAATTCAATTTCAATTTTTATTTAAACAATTCAAATATCGATTCAAGTTCGTATATAAGTTTCATTCGAAATCATTTAAATTAATTTAATTTAACATTCAAATCAATTAAAAATTCATTGATCTATTTCATTCAATACTCGTTAAGTTAATTTATCATTCAAACATTTTCTATTTAATTTCCAATTCATTAAATCAATTACTTAAGTTTTCCTGTATCTTATCAAACTTCCAAATTCGATTAAATTAAATTCGTCAAATCAAATTCTTTAAATTTCAAGTCTTATATTAATTTCAACAAATCACAATTTATTTCTTGTTGAAGAAATTCAATTTCACTTATTTACTTATTTAATTTAAAAAAATTTCCAAAACTTAATCATTACAGAACTCAATTTCAGTTACTAAAGAAGTTCAATTTCAATTATCAAAGAATCCAATTTTATTTAATTATTAAATAATTCAATCTCATTAAATTATTAAATAATTTCAAACTTAATTATTTAATAATTTCAAACTTAATTATTAAATAATTAAATTAAAACATGTTAATATTTTGATTCATATTATTAAATATTAACATTTTCCTTTTATTAAAAATTCAAATTCCAACTTCATTTTAAAACCTTATTATTTATTCAAATAAAATATTTATTTTATTTATAAATCAAATTATTGACCAATCGGGTTTTATTTAATTCTCTATCCTAAGTCAAAGTTTAAATTGGGTATTTACCATTTCAACCCGATTCCATTTCAATTCAAAAATCAAAACATAGCAAAGGGAACTTGCAGTGTGATAACTGGAATGGTGTCAAAGTAAATAAACAACAATAGCAACCATCACTAACAATCCAATAATTTATTCAAATAATCCCGAAATAATCGTATTAATTTACATTGTTGTTTGTGCAAATTAATATAATTATTTCTAGAATCTACACTATCATTTCATGTAGATTAAAGATTATTACACTAATATTTATACGGTTTTTCACTTGATATCTATTATTCAATTTCATACTACATCAATCTATACAACATACATTCAGTGGTTCAAGGTGAAATTAACCAATTTCTTAGTGTCAATTAATTTAACATTTAAAGGGGTCATATTATACAAATTTAACTAGTCAAATTCATCACATATATCAATTTAAATTATTAACTATCCTATATCAAATTCAATTGCATATTATTTATCACTTTAAACAATTAACAATTTAACGTCCAATGTCTACATCAAACAATCAATCATTTATCAACCAAACTGGATTATCATTGCATAAATAATAGATAATGGTGTCTGATGTCACAGGTGAACCGATACATGTAATAACATACAAATAACAATGTAAATAACTAACAACAGCATATTACAATTGTCATTTCAATTGAAATCAAATTTAATAAATAAAAGAACATTAATCGTGAGTGATTGCTCACCTTTCGAGGTTAGAGCGATAGACCATCAAGTGGAGGTACGAAATCTAGGCACGAATTCCAAAGTAAAGCTAGATTGATACGAATCAATGAGCAGAGCTGATAAATAGGAATGGGCAAAAATCAATCAGAACGGGATCGATGAAGATAATTGATATAGGTGAACTTATATATATAACTATAAATAACTATATATAAAAATCATATACAACCTATATAAAAAAATAACTTTCAAAGTTTATATATATACACACACCCTATGGCTTGTAACTATTATATATATAAAATTATATGCATGCATTAAAATGTACCTTTATGTATATACATTAACATATAAACCAGCATGAAACTTATATACATAGTATATACACGTCTTTTGAAAGGATATATACAACTAAAGATATATGAACTATCTTTTGAAAACGTGTATACTGTCATAAAAATATGCATACAACACCTACATTTTCAAAGTACCACACAGACTAACTTTATTAACTATATATAACAATAGACTAAACCTAAAATATAACTATTTAATTTACATATTACTAGTACTTACAAACATGTACTTACAAATATATTCGGCAGATGACATGTGTCATATACTACTAAGCATACTATTTAATTTACATAACTAATACTTGTATATTAGTTAGCTGTCAAACATATAACCTATACACTTTAAACAATGAAAATATAATACCTTCACAACTCAACAAATCATTGAAGAAGAAAAATATAGCTTATAGGTATGTTGTAATATATAAACCAATCCTATAGAAAAGTTTATAATATATATATATATATATATATATATATAATATAATACTTTTAACACCCATATGCATATATACCTTAATGTATATACAACTGATAGGGTCTCGGCAAGGAGAAGAAGATGTGGTCGGTGTTCGTTATTGCAAGGCCAGGTAGAGGACAAAGGTAAGGTGGTGGTGTCTCACGGCTCGGTTGAGCGGAGGTGAGAGGTGGTTGCGGTGCTGTAGCCGAGGCGTGGAGATGAAGTGGTGGAACACGATCGGTGGTTGAGGCGGCAAGAGCTTGGCTGGGTTCGAGGATGGTGGCGGAGAGGGTAGTTGGTCAGAGGGCTTAGGGTAGCATCGCCGGAGTTTTGTGGTGGGTGGGGAAGCGTGAGGCGACCGAAGGTGAATGGCCGAAAGCTCAGGCACGAGCAAGCAATCCTTCGAGCAAAAATGAAGGATAGATATAGCTATGCATAAGTTAATTTAATAAAGAAGAAAGAAAAGAAAAAAATATAAAATTCAAAGTAGAGAAGAAAATGACCAGGGAAGAGACGCAAGCTAACACCAACAAAGCAGAGAGCAGATTTTCTAAACAATTATATTTGAAGCTCAGATCCAAAAGAGAACGAATGTACACAATATATATGTATTATATTTGAATAGACAGAAATGAAAGGAGAGAGCAGAGGAATGGACCACCGAATAATAAATTGAAATTATGGGTATGGTAACGTCTGTCTATTGATTGAGAAGCTATTAAAGCAATTTATTATATTGCTTAAGATTCACGTTCAAATTTGAAAAGGAAAAAGGCTAACGGTCATAAATTATGGTACCGTTACAGCGAACAGTATTTTCATTCCGGCGCATACCGGACCTTAAAATACAGAATTGAACATACCATAGAGATCAACACGACAAAACGATCAAAACGGTACATAGATATCAGTGGTACGATTGAATTATAAAAATTCAAATTTTTTACTAGCGGAAAATGCAAAAAAACGCAGAAAATTAAGATCGACGGAGCTAAATAAGTCCGAATTTGGAAAAACGAAAAATGACGTCTTGCTCAGAAGATGATTTAGAATTTTTCTATGTAAAAATATTAAGGTTTCGAAAAAAATTTATTTTCATCAAATACTAACTGATTAAATTGAAATAAAATTACACACGAAAATAAACTTTCATATTTTTAGACGAAAATTTACCAGTTGCTATGTTTAACTAGACGCATTTCAAAAATTAAATTTTTATTTCAAAATTTTATCGTTTAAGATTTCACAAAAATTTCAATTAAATATTTTAATACAACAAATAAAATTATTAAAAATTTACGGGTCGTTACAATTGTGAAACAATATTCTAGATTCAGCATTCAGATGTCTGAATGTATGTGTTCAGATGTCTGAATTTATACATTTGTGCATGTGTGTGCATACATATATATATATACATATATATATCGATTAAGGAGGGATTTTAACAAAATTATAAGTAAAATATAAACTCTAGACACACCATACTCAGCTTTAAACATCTGAAAATGAATTTGCAACAAATCTCCTGAAAAATGATTAGTATACATGGAATATTTTATATAGCTTGTCATAATCAAAATCGATATTCTAATATTCTCCCCCTTTTTGATGATGACAACTATATAATCAATAATATAAATATTCATAATATTGTTACTCCCCCTGTCAATATTCGCAATTTTTAGATTTCTCCCTCTTTGTCATCGACAAAAAGAAATAACACTAGACGGATCATCTCATGAAAGCAAGTAGAATATTTAATACATGAAGGAACAATACGGATAACAGTTAAAAATATTTCATACAACTCGACAAACAAAGTTAAAGCATAATTAAATCAAACGTAATTTAAAACAGACATAGATAATTAAAATTGGCTAGAAATAGATGGTTCATCATTATCAGAACTTGATCTCGAAGAAGACCACTGAAATGGGGATAGGTTGTAAGCTTGAGTGGAAGAAGAACCGAAGTAAGAAATTCAATCCCATATTTTATTGAGAAAGCCTTTGATCAAGTTGAATTTTCTCTCCATCTTCTTCTCAAGTGACTTAATGTCCCGATGAATCTTTGATTGATTTTGGAAGAGAGTGATAACGGCTTGTCTTGAAGAAGTGTCCGGGCCAATCTCATGAATGGTATCATCGTCCTCCTCCTCTTCTTCATGTTGAGTATCAAAAGAAGAAGGAATACTGGTGTCTCGAGGTTGAGGAACACCTTGTTGAACATTTTAAGACCATTGATTGAAGGAGATGATTTGTTGAGGAGGAGGCTGTGGTGGAAGACCCATCAATCCTAAAGTTTTAGCATCTAACTCACTAATAGTTGTAAAATCAGAGTCGAGCATTGGTACGTCGACATTAAGAAGGATGCGCTTAATGTAAGCACCATAGTGAATGGTTTTATATTTTCTCCGGATTGTGATGTCTTGAAATTCATCCAAAATAATTTTGCCCCAATTCACTTGTTGGTTGGAGTAGATTGAATAAAGAGCTTGGAAATTTTCTTTATAAACTTTTTCATAACTCCCCGTCCTTGGTTGTAAAGAATGAATAAATGCACGATGAATGAGTCGAGCTTATGGCCTTAAGAAGGTAGATTTTAAATTACCCAAATTTGTAAGTTGATCGGACAAGAAACAATGTGAAACTTTGTCTCGATGATCCATATCAACTTCAATATCATTAATATCAATTCCTTGATAGGGACAATTTAGAATATTTCCTAGTTTTTGTAAAGGTAAGAAGATTTTTACGCCATAAACTATTGACCAAACACAATCTTGTCGATTTTGGAGATTATGATGATCCAAATTTAAATTTGCAAGAAAAAGTTTGATCACAAGATGATTAATCTTGACATTGTTAGGAGTATACCCAATTAAGCTATCAAAGTGGAATTGTTCCGCCAACTCTCTAATATGATAAGCTGTAAAATCTGGGAATTTCATGAATGCTCCTTCGAAGATGTTGGAATTCTTCATAGAATTATAACGGGAAACAGCAACACCGTTCCATAGCCATTGCTGAATCTGATCTTCGGATGGTCCTGAGGTTGATTCTCTATACATTTTGATATTGGTGCCATTAGAGAGTTAGAGGAAAGGTAAAAAATTGAAAGACTTGAAAATAGGGGCTAGGGTTCTGAAATAATTGGGAATGAAGTTAAAAAAGGTAATATATAGTGGGTTAAAAAGCAAGGGTATTAGTGGAAAGAAAATAAAAGAGGCAGGGAGAAAAAATGACTAAGAGTAAATTCAGCCGTCTGAATTATTTGATTCAGACGTCTGAATTGCTCTGATTTGCAACCCATAAAAAATAGTTCAATTTAGACCTAATTCAGACGTCTTTTTTGATAGATTCATACGTCTGAATCTGGGGTAAAATTTTTCTACCTTTAATATTCAGACGTCTGGTTTAAATAAAACATCCGTCTGAATTTTTACCGAAGCTCATATCAGCTTTATTGATTATAGAAAACAATATATAAATATTTTGAATAATACAAGTTTAGAACAATCAAAAAAACAAAAAATGAACAATAGTATAAAAAAATTAAAGAGATTTGAAAGAAGAGCTTGGAGTATGAAATGTGTAACAACCCACATATATTACGATTGTGTATTTAAATATTTTATTTAAATATAGTATCATTAGTCGTATTCTAGTCTGAAATGCTACCTTTTGCAAACGATCAAATTAGGATTCGGGACCACTTCTATTGAGTTCAAAATGAAGTTTGCGATCTTTTTTAGTATAAACATTGATATGTTTGGAGTTAGTAGAATTTTGCTACCTTTTCACTTTGGGTTTGGGTTTTAGCCAAAAACCTAACAAATAACTCTGATTCCTCCATTCTTCATCCATTCATTCATTCTATTTCCTAACATTCAAGCTTTAGCAAAAATGGTGGAGGTGATTGGAGACTAAAATCCTAAGCCCTAGTTCCATTGCAAATCCAAGCTCTAACTCCAAATTCAAAGAGAGGCTATTGGTAAACATCCTCTTCTTCTTCAACTCATTCTCTCTTCAATTTCAAAAAATTCCTAAACCTAACTTAGGAAATGTTCTTCTTTTGAGCTTAGATTCAAGCTCCTTGGGTTGTATTGAAGAGTGGTTGATCCTCCTTTACTTTCAAGCTTCTTCCTCCTTGTTTTTATGTAAAAGGTGATATTTTTATCTCACATCTAAGTCTATAACTATCTTGATTCTTAGGTATGAATTCCTAACATCTTTACGTGTTCATTTGATTTTGATTTGGATTGATTTGGTGAATATTCCAATTTTTGGTGTTTTGAAAACAAAATCTATGAAAATCCTTATACGGATGATGGGCATGTTGATCGGAGTGTATTGGAGAGTCTTTAAGGTTGGGTAGTCGTTTGGCATAAACCCCTCGTAATCGTCACTCATCCGATTGCTTCCGATATAATTTGGCCATCATTGGCCTAGGGGAGAATATACCCAAAGCTTCAGTTTCAGACGTATGAAATTAATGGTTCAGACGTCTGAATACTGTTCTGGGAAAAATTTATTTTCCAGATTCAGACGTATGAGTCAGAAATTTCAAACATCTGAAATTGCTCAAGTCCAACCCGAAAGGAAATAGGCTAAAGTTAGCCATTTTCAGACGTCTGAAATAAATGATTCAGACGTCTGAATAGTGCTTTAGAAAACATTTATTTTCCAGATTCAAATGTCTGAATCATTTATTTCAAACGTTTGAATCCGCTTGTCTTTGCCTAATTTGCCTAAGTTGTGTGGGTTTCCAATTTTAATCGATTCGTGTTGATCCGACTTGTTGTTATCATTTATTATCGACTTTGATGACTTCTTTTCAGAATTTTTGAGAATATCCATTTGATGGAATCGATATCGATTTTTATGGCTTTGATTCACGCCTTTGAATGTGAATATTTGGCAACTGATTGTTTCTACAATCATTTCTGTGATTTGTCACTTTAAAAATGTAAAGGTTTTCTATATTAGTAGTAAATATCAAAACTCTTTCATCAAAACGATTTCAACTCTATTTTATTGCAAAGCTCTTATTTGAAACCATTTTCCTACCTATTAGTATATACAAACCTTTACCTCACTCGTATGAGAAATCTAATTAAACGGTTTAGTAAAACAAGTGGTATGAAACGCTTGCGTTTACTTCGTCGGTTAATTCTTGGACTTGTTCGATTGAAACTCTTGTGACAACTTTCGATTGGAGATCTATAATTTGTTCGTAAATATTTAAGTTAAGCCAGTGGTTATGGGACATGAAGCTAAACTCATCTATTTACTAGCTTAGTGTAATTGACACTTCTTGATGATCGATGATGATCATTTTATGATTTAGACTAACAATGTGCGATGTCTCTTTGTCTGCGAGGGAGACTAAACCCCGTTTCTGTGGAGCTTCGGCTCAAAATTGGTAGGGTAGCGACCCATGGTCTTCGGGCCGTTTTGTGGAGCTTCAGCTCAAAATTAATGGTTAGCAACCATGGAATAGCTTTCCGTTTTGTGATACACGTGTTGGTGGGCTTTCATGCTCCCGTTTTGTGATAGGCCTCCCCCTTTTTATGATTTCTGAATTTCTATTGATGATTTCTAGAATTTGTGTTTCACCAATTTTCGTGATTTTCATTGATAAGATTTATCAATATTTGTGCATTGATGAATTTGTGTTTCACTAACTTTTCCGAATGGCGTTGATAAATTTGTCAATATTTGTGGTTTGGTGAAAATGTTAAAGAATATGACATTCTTTTTGGTGCTTTGAGATTTCTTGAGATATTGTATGATTTTAGTTGTTGTTAGATGTATACTTGTCACAGTATGACATTATTGTTAACATACTTTTAGTCATATCTCTTATTCTATCTCATTCTATCTGATAATTATAGCTAGACGATCCGTTTATTATTTTCTTATTAAATAATACTCGGGTCAGATCGATATGTTACAGGTGCTTCTGCTTTACTCCTTATCTGGGATCATCATTATCTGACTTTTGTCTAACTACATTAGATTAGTAGTTTTTGTTATTATACATTCGAGATAGAGACTCCTTGATGTATACATACTCTTTGATGTTGCACTTGTACCTATTCTTTTCTGATATCGTGGATCTTATTTGACCACTACTCCGATGTACACTTATATGTGTTATATTCATATCTGTTTCCGCCTTTGTGATATGAATATCTGTGACTGATTTATGTTATGTTTATTTCTATATTTGTTTCCGAAGACCACATTGCCACTGTGTAGTAGCTTTGAGTTTGTATCGGCATGTCGGATTTCCTCTTGAAATGAAATGCATGTTATACTATCTGACATATTGATGCTCGCACAAAGCAATTACATAGATGGTTGCTCCTCAATAGCCTTGTTCTTCGTGCTAGTTGACGGCATTACTCCATAGTGTTCTTGGCTAGCGTGAGTATAGAGGTAGGGCGTCACAAAATGCATCTTCTTCAATATTGGTGTTCTCTACAAATGGTCGAAGTGGAGACCATCTGTTGCCACATTCCCAAGAATTTGGCGATGTCGGTGGATGTTGTGGTGATGGTTCCCAAGGATTGTGACAATTTGAAGAAAGAACACGAGACAGTTGATGAACTGTGTCTTTGGAGGAAGAACCATAGAATTTTAACGCGACTTATTCCAGAAAGCTCAACCACTTGGCATTATCTTTTTGTTCATAGTATAAATCAAATCTAATGTTTCCCTTTGGTAGTGATGAATATCATCTATTTTCTCTTTTATAGATGGTGAACCCAAAAAAGATACCGTTTTGTTTTTTTAGCAAGTGGAGTATATCCAGTATGAGTTGAAGGTGGAATAATCGAAATCGGTTCGTAAATTGGTATTAGAGTTGGTAAATTTACCTATCCCGAGGAAGGAGAAGTATAAGAGAGATTAGATGATTCTGAATTGTATTGAGATGACATTTTGAAAAAAAATATTTGAATTTTTTTATTTGAACTCTGGTGCAAAAAGAAGAAAGGATGGCAGAAAACTATATAATTAGAGTCAAATAAAAATAGAAAGAGTTTTTATGGTTAGGATTATAATAACCATAGAAAAAAGAGGATGAATGAAAGGTAAATATAAATATACAAAGAAACTAAGGTTTCACAAAAAGATAAAGTAGTGTAGCGGTGGAACAAGGGACTACTGAGTATGAGATTTCGAGTTCGAGTGCTAGAAGACTCTCTTTTTTTTTTCTAATTTTTTTTATGAAAATTTATAAATCTTTGAAATAGACGCTTCCAAGTTCTCGTCTTAAATTGATGAAAGTATTTTCATTTAACGGTTTTGTAAAGATATCTGCCAATTGTTTGTCAGAGGAAACAAATTCTAGATTTATCAGATCTTTTTCAATATTAACATGAAGAAAATTATGACGAATGTCACTATGTTTTGTTCGTGAGTGGCTGACAGGATTTTTAGATAAATTTATAGCACTAGAATTATCACAATAAATAGTTGATTGGATAAATTAAAACCAAAATCTTTTAGTGTTTGTTGCATATAGATAACTTGAGCACATGCTAAAGCTGCAGAAATATATTCTGTTTCATATGTCGATAATGAAACACAGTTTTGTTTCTTACTAAACCAAGATACAAGAGACCGTCCAATGAAGTGACAAGTCCCACTTGTACTATTCTATCTCTCCGGCTTCCTCCAAAATCAGCGTCACTATAGGACATTAATTCAAAAGGATATTCCTTTGGACAGAATAGTCCAAAGTCCTTGGTTTTATTAAAATACCATAATATGTGTTTCGCTGCTCGCAAATGTGATTCTTTGGGATCTGCTTGAAATCGTGCACACAAAAAAACACGCATTATTATGTCAAGTCTACTAGCTGTTAAATATAGTAATGATCCAATCATACTTCGATATAATTTTTGGTCAACACTTTTGCCACTTTCATCTTTATTAAGATGTATAGTTGTACTTATAGGAGTTGGTTTGGTAGAAGTATTTTCCATACCAAAGCGTTTAGTTAGATTGTTACAATATTTTTCTTGATTTATAAAAATACAATTTTCTAATTATTTTATTTGTAAGCCAAGAAAATAATTTAATTCACCCATATGTGACATTTAAAATTCTTTGGTCATTATTTTAGAAAATTCCTGACATAATTTTTCATTTGTGGACCCAAAAATGATATCATCAACATAAATTTGAACAATTAAAATATATCTCTTGTTTCTTTTAATAAAAAGAGTTTGATCAACTTTCCCAATTTCGAAACCAGAATCTATTAAATATCTTTTAAGACAATCGTACCAAGCAGGAGGTGCTTGTTTCAAACCGTATAAGGCCTTTTTAAGTTTGTAGACATGGTCTGGAAATTGTTCGTGTACGAATAAAGGAGGTTGTTCAACATAAACCTTTTCCTTTATAAAACCATTTAAAAAGCACTTTTAACATCCATTTGATATAATTTAAAGCCATGAAAACATGCATAGGCTAGTAAGATTCGTATTGCTTCTAGTCTAGCGATTGGAGCAAACGTTTCTTCATAGTCAATCCCTTCTTCTTGATTATGTGCAACTAATCTAGCTTTATTCCTAGTAATATTTCCTTGTTTATCTGCTTTATTTTTGAAGACTCACTTTGTACCAATAACTGATTGATCACCAGGCCTCGGAACTAAATCCCAAATGTCATTTTTTTCAAATTAGTTTAGCTCTTCTTGCATAGCGATTAACCAATTTTCATCGGTGGATGCTTCTTTAATATTTTTAGGTTCAATATGAGAAAGGAAAGCTACATGGCCCATTTGATTCAGTTGACTTCTTGTTCTAACAAATGAATTGAGTTCTCCAATGACATTAATGGAAGGATGATCCCTTAATAATTTAGGTGGATATCTTAATTCATTATTATTGTGAACTATGTTTTCATTATTTTCAAAATTTGAAATTTCTGTATTTGTGATATTATTAGGGAATTCTTCATCATCTCTTGTACTTGGCATTTGATTAAAATTTCCATCGAAGGATACATGAAGTGTTTCTTCAATGATATTGGATCTTTTATTATAAATTCGATAAGCTCTGCTTCGATCCGAATATCCTACACAGATTCCTTCATCGAATTTGGATCGAATTTGCCAAGTTGATCTTTTGTGTTTAAAATGAAACATTTTTAACCAAAAACTTTGAAATAAGAAATATTTGGTTTTCGACCATTAGGAAGTTCATAAGGAGTATTCTTAGTCAGTGGTCGAATAGAAACACGATTCAGAACATAACAAGCTGTTGCAACTGCTTCAGCCCTGAAATGTTTTGGTAACGTACTTCCATTTAACAAAGTCCTTGCACATTCTTGTAAGGTTCTATTTTTACGTTCTACAACTCTATTTTGTTGTGGAGTTTTAGAAAATGAAAATTTTATGGAATATTCCCTTCTTCTTACAAAAATGTTCAAAGGATTCATTTTTGAATTCACCTCCATGATCGCTCTTAATGTTTTTGACTTTCAATCCCTTAAAATTTTGAATTCTTTTGACGAAAATTTTGAAATTATCAAAGGTATCACTTTTATTTTTCATAAAAATAGTCCAAGTATATCTAGAAAAGTCATCAACAATTACAAACACATATCTACTGTGATTAATGGATTGTACTTGTGTTGGTCCAATTAAATCCATATGCAGTAATTCAAGTGGTTGTAAAGTTGAAATAACCTTTTTAGATTTAAAAACGACTTAGTTAATTTTCCTAACTGACATGCATTACAAATATGATCAATTTTAAAGTTCATTTTTGGTAGACCTTTTACTAAATCATTTTTAGAGAGCTTATTTATAGCTTTGAAGTTAATGTGACAGAATCGTTTGTGCCATAACCTTGGATCATTTTCTTTGGCTATTTAACACATATCTGAATTATGGTTTATTTTCATATTCAGAATATGGATATTTCTATCTCTATTTCCTTCAAAGATAAGATTTTGATTTTGATCAAAAGTACTACGTTTATTTTCAAAAAATGTGATTTTAAATCTTTTGTCACATAATTGGCTGATACTAAGTAAATTATGTTTCATATTTTTGACTAGTAAAACATTTGAAATAAGAGGTAAATTTGAAATAATGTTGTCGCTCATATCGCCTTTACCGATGATATAGCCTTTGGAATTGTCTCCAAATGTGACAGAGCCTCCATCTGAGTAAGTAATGTTTGATGGCATATCTTTGTCTCCTGTCATATGTTTTGAGCAACCACTGTCGAGTATTCATTTTTCTTTCTTTTTAAGTGGGACCTGCAAAAGTAAGGAAGTATATTGGTACCCACCTTTTGTTAGGGTCCTAAAAGTTAGATCTTAGGAAACCAAACCCAAGAGGTTTCAATATCCCATTTGAAAATATAATTTTTGTTCTTATGAACTATTTCCAAAAAGGTATTAATATATTTCTTCCTAATCAAACTGTTGTTTGTTTTAGGAGCCCAAGTTTTATGTTTTTTGAGTAAGTATTCCTTTTAACTATTTTGTAGTAGGCTTAATATTTCTCCTAATTTCCTTTTTAGGTGGAGCTTTTGTTTTCTTAACATATCCTAATTCTTTCCTACTTGAAACAAATTGAGAGCTATCAATAATTTTAGATAGATTTTCTCTTCCTTTATTAAAGTTTGAAATATTTTTGGTGATGCTTTCTAACTTAGTTTTGAGACTAGTATTATCTAATTCTATCAATTTTACTTTTGTCTTTAATTCGCGATTTTCAGAAACAATTGCGTCATTCTTTTCTTTTTGAGTTTCAATTTCTTGACTCAAAAGAGTGAGTTGAGAATTAATATTAGAGAATGAATCTTGTAATTTTTCAAGTTCTTCCTCTAGTGATTTCTTCTCATCTTTAATCATATCTCTTTCGAATTCTGCTTTGTTCTGATGTTCACGAGTTTCCTTGTATTTTCTTTTGAGTTTTATGAGAGTGTCAACTAGCTCTGAATTTATCTCTATCATATCATCAAAAGTAAAATAACTAACCTCGTTTTCAATAGCCATGAAGCAAACATTAGCTTGCTCTTTTTCACTGCCACTGCCACTATCTAATGAAGAGGTATCTGAATCATCCCATGTCACAGAGAATGCTTTCTTTTTCTTATCTTTTCTGCCCTTGTTGAAATATTTTTTCTTTAGTTTTGGACATTCTTTTTGGATATGACCTTTCTTATGGCAATTAAAACATTCTAGAACAGAAGATGATGGTTTGCTTGGAAAGTTCCTTTTTCCATTGTTTCTATTGTTATTTTGGAATGTCAAGAACTTTTTGGAATTTTTGGCAATTAACGCTAGATCTTCTTCATCTGAATCTTCATCCTTTTCTTCTTCACTATGGAAAGCTATGTTCTTTTTGTCCAATGCTTGTAATCGTTTTGCCTGCAAATTCACTTCATAGGACATTAGATTTCCTGTTAACTCTTCTGGATTTATGGTAGAGAGGTCATTAGCTTCTTCAATAGCTAAGACTTTTATTTCCCATTCATTCGTTAAAGAGTTTAGGATTTTTGATACAACATCAAAATCAGTGAACTTTTCTCCTAATCCTAATAGTGAATGATGGATATCTTGAAATCTGGAGTATATATCATTAATGAATTCATCTTTCTTCATTCTAAAATTTTGAAACCGATTTTTAAGCATGGAGATTTTGCTTTGTTTGACTTTGTTAGTTCCTTCATGTGTGATTTTAAGTGTTCTCCATATTTCATAAGCAGTTTGACACATGCTAACTTGATTAAATTCATTTCTATCTGATGCACAAAATAACACGTTCATTGCTTTAGCATTGGCAGAACCATCTAATTTTTGTGTGTTTGTCCATGTGGAGTATTATCCTATAGGAAGAGTGTATTCATTTTGTGTGATATTCCATGATTCAAAACTATTTGGTTGCATATAGATTCTCATACGAGTAGCCCAATAATTATAATTCAAACCATTGAAAAATGGAGGTCGTGTAGTGGATCGACCTTTTATAAAACTGGTGTTAGTGCTAGTGCTTATTGTACTAGTGCTAGTGTTACTATCCATGATCAATGATAAAAGTATGTAAGCAATTTGAGTGCAATTTGAAAACAAGAGAATAGATGAGAATTCAAGATAAAGTGATCAATGATCAAAGTATGTAAGCAATTTGAGTGTAATTTGAAAACAAGAGAATAAATGAGAATTCAAGAACATTAAAAGTAAATTCGGTAAATTGTTTGTTGAATTCTGTAATCTATTTATAGTGTATAAAGAGTTGCAACTATAGATGTAAAGTTATATTGAAAAGAACAGGTGCAACCATTGATTTTTGAAAACGTTTCTCTTCGGTGAAGAGAAGTGACTATTCAAGACAATAGCAGTTAGAGATATTCAGACGTCTGAATTAAAATAATTCAGACTTCTAAATTAGATTGAAATGCAGACAGCAAGCTTTTAGGCAAATTTTGACCATTTTCAGACGTCTGAATATTTTCATTTAGATGTCTGAATATTGTGAAACAATATTCTAGTTTCAGCATTCAGACGTTTGAATGAATTTATTCAGATGTCTGAATTTATACATTTGTGCATGTGTGTGCATATATATATATATATACATATACATACATACATACATACATATATATATATATATATCGATTCAGGAGAGATTTTAACAAAATTATAAGTAATATACAAACTCTACACACACCATACTCAACTTTAAACATCTGAAAATGAATCTGTAACAAATCTCTTGCAAAAATGATTGGTATATACAAAATATTTTATATAGCTTTTCACAATCAAAATCGAGATTCCAACAGTCGAGTCTCTAAACTCTCAAATAAATCCAATAATCAATGCCTCTACTTTCCTTTTCTACCAAACAAAACTCATTCTCTAAAGGAGAAAATTATACTAATTAAATCATCATTCAATGAAGATTTACAATTACCAGGGTTTGCCCAGGTTCAAATCCACCTCGACCGCACAATGTTAATAAGGATAATGTACGAAAACGCTAGCCTAGGCAAGCTCATCTCATCACTTAGAAGATTATATGAATCGCCATAAAGCTAGTCGAGAAATCCTTCACGGATGTGTCCCACGTAATAATTATATTACATTAAAATTTAGAATTTCTAAATATCATTCCAAATGACGATACTCATTCTAACCTTTCGTTTTCTTATAAGATTTCTTGTTAAATTAGGGCAGCCACTTAACTCCATCCATGCGAGCTCTGACCGATTCCTTGATTCGACTACAAAAATCTCCTTGCACACCTAAGGTCATGCTTCGAAAATCTCTCAGTCGTCCTAAGAATCCAACTCAAGTGCTCGTCTATCAGAATCAAGTGAAAAACCTTATCCTAACCGGTGCAAATCACCTAGACTATAGGTTAAGAATCGTCACGCGAATGGGAAAATATGTAGAAAATGTACCTTGTGGCACATGGGATTACTCCCATTACCCGAGGTTTACTGATACAAAGGAAAACAATTATAACATGAACGACTCTAGGTAAATGCCTATAAGTCATCCGCTCGGTCTCTGCCTGTTATTGGGTATCCATCGAGCTCTACCTGGATATAAATCAAAGTCACACTTCATCGACCAAACTCACTCAACTTGAAAGCTCGCCTATCAAATTCGAATGTTAACACTAGTTGCTTCACCTCAGCTTTGCAACTAAGGTGACTCATACAAGATTTATCTCCATCGAAGAATTAATGTAACGACCCGGAATTTTGGTTCGCCAGATTTGAACATTTAATTCATTTTAAATGTTGAATATGGATTATAATTTGAAATTTTAAATAAAAGAATTTGGTTAAATTAATAAACTTTGTTAAATTTCAAATATGGCAATTAAACTGAAATTGAATAATAATAATAATTTAATACTGGGAATGGGTTAATTGGTAATTCGGAGCGTAAATAGGTATGGGAATGAGTTTAAAATTTATTTTAAGACTATTTGGTCATTAGATAGCGTGGTAGGATTTTTAGATGAATTTTAAAGTCGATAGATTAATATTTGAAATTTTATATTAATTTAATAATGGGATTTAATATTATAAAAATGAAAATAATCAGATTTTAGTCCGGATTGAGTAAGAATGATATTTGATGTGATTATATATGAATTATTGTTAAGTTAATAAAATTTTAAAAGCAGAAATTTTGAGTGATTTCGATAATTTCGAAAATCGCTTGATTTAATAGACGAGCTAAAATAGCCTTCCAAGACATAGTCTCAGAATTCGACGAAACCAGTTCCATTGGATTCGTAATAGTTAGTTATTATCGGATTTCAATTTTCGTAGCAATCGGAGTTGTCGTTTGACCGTGGCAGCTCGAAACGCATCGAAATCGTTTTAACCGGTTTAATTTTAAATAGATCGTTTAATTCCGTAACTTGCACATACGACCGAATTAGCTTACGAAACTTGTTCCATTGTGTCCGAAACACGGAAAAACCCTAGAATCGCCTGTCGGATCGCGAAGTTTGGAGGTCGTATGCATAAACTTGTTAAATTGAGAATTTTGTTAATTAAATAATATTAAAACTATTATATATTCATTATAATCTCTAAAACCCTAGACCTAGTTCGGCCGACACTATCTTAGGAAATCACCAACCTTTCTCTTCAATTTATGATAAATCCACAAATTAATTTCAAAAACATTCTAAACAAAAGATGTAGGGCTCTTCGAGGCGAGCGCATCCAACGGTCGAAGTCGTGTGTAACGTGATAGATCACCGGATTTCTCGCTGCGTTCGTGTGAGCTTTGCGCTCGTTTTTCACGGTCTGAGTTCGACCGAGCTTTGCCGTTTCATGGCCGATGGAGGAGGTGGGGACGACGCACGTAGGGGTGGTGATGGATTATTGTATCGGTGCTTCTTCCGGGTCGCGATTTTCGATTGGGGTGACGGTTTTGGGGTTCGTTCGTTCGTTCATCCTGTTTTAGCAACGAAGAAGAGAAGGTATCATAGGTGCGGCCTAGATCTGGGTATCACTTTTTGAACGGCCTCGATGGTAAATAATAAAATTAAATATAAAGGAAATTGCTTTAAATTGGTAATTAAACTTTTAAAATTCATAACTATTGCGTACGTTATCAGATTCGGACGAAACTGGCAGCGTCGGAATCGCAGAGATGCAAACTACGCAGTGGATCAGATCCGGATCCATTCCGGGCAAGTATCAATTTGGGTTAAATCGAACGTCGTTCGGTTTAATTTAAATTTCGAACGCTCGCCGAACCTCAAGGTGAGTTTAACTCACTCACATCTGGATGTTGGCTGTTTTAAATAATTAATATTTAAATATCTGTGTGATTGGTTGCATATAATTGTTGTTATCAGTCTGGATTGATATTTATATATATGTGATGTGCTAATATTTGTGGATGCAGAGAAAACAGGTTGGAGGGATAAAACTGGATTCCTCACAATGTAGTGTATTTTTTTATAATTGATGATGATGCCTGTTTTTATATTATGATGGATAAATTTGGAATTTAATTGTATTGTGATATTGTGGTATAAATTACCAACCCAGAATATTAATTATAAGAATTTGGGGTTTTAATTATAAAGGAATTAAATTGGGTTTCAAAGGAAACTAAGAAAATTAATAAATAAGAAACTTAAAAGAATATAAAAATTAGAATCTGTTGAATGGGAAACTGAATAAAATTGTATTGGAATGTTGCTGAATAAATTATAGATCCAAAATCTAATTTAAATGGATAAATTGAATTTTAGAGAAATAAGTGATATTGTTAAATAATGAATTTAAAAGAATTAAAATTTGAAATCTATTTAGAATGGAAATTGAAAATTTGTAAAATCTGGAATGGTAAACAAAGAGAAATGTTATCAGTTGATAAATGTGAAAGTAAACTTATGTTATTAAACTATAAAGCTAAATTGAAATAAATTGACAGAAATCGTGAGAAGGATTTCTGTGATGTTTAAGTGGAAATGAGATTCCTTGGGATAAACCAAGTTCGAGTTTAAACTGATTTTATAAAGAGAAAGTTTTGCATTTTAAACTTGTTTAAAAGAGTGTTTGGATTTTTTTTTTTAAAGTAACTATTTATAAATTAGTAATAGTAAAGTAATTATTCTTTTACAAATGGATTTGTTTAAAAAGCTAGTTCTGACCTAAGTATATTGAAAAGTATTAATCTTATTACAACTCTATTTTTAAAATATAGTTTAACTAAAACCTTATTTTAAATTAAGTTATATCTTATAAATAGTTTTACTTTAAATATTTTGAAATTATATTTTGAGTAAATAATTAGTAGAAAATTTGTATATTTTAGAATAAAATGTTTAATTATTCTAAATCTAAAATGTTTTGAACTTGGATATTTCCAATGGGAATTTATGGTAAAGGATTTACCTTGTACAGGAAAGAGCTTTGGAAATTGTTTTCAAATGAGCTTTGAAAATTTGAAAATATATCTTTTAAAGATATTTGAGGCAAATAAATAATGTGGAAATTATTTATTGTGTGATGGATGTTTATGAATATAAATTGATAGTTAAATCACCGACTATCAATATTGGACAAATGCGTTGATCGTTTCGAAGAGACCGGGATCGAGATTTATTTCTCGAAAACCACTTCGATCCGATTTGTACGTTTCGTGCGAAAAACGTGTTCGGAGTCGAAGATGGAACAGTGAAGTGCAAGGGCTAGTCGCTACTAATCCTGAGGATATTTCCAAAATGGATGTAGTAGGAGTAGTGCCTTCGGTTCCGTTCAAACCCGGGACGGACTTGTATGGACGAATGCTTGTGAAACATCGTCGGGTGGACGATGGGCATTCTAAGTGAAAACGTTCTAAAGGTAACGCTTAGCCTCAAGCCTCATCAACCGGGAATGACTGAAAATCAGGGGATATGCAGCAAGGTTAGGTGGGTCATGCCCAAGCAGGACAAGATATTTCCCCTGTCTAGATGTCCCTTTTTATTTCGGCTTAGTGGGTGGTTGGTCGCGCCAACCACGGGGTTTATCTTGTTCGGGACTGTTCAGTAAGGAATGGTTCCGGCCTTGTGTTGCAGGGGATGAAGGGAGTAGTCCTCAGTATGGTGATCTAGGCCCCGTACTGTGACAGGTGGTACCCCAGTGCCTAGTCATTAGTTGGAATCCATTCTCCCTACGAGCCTTTTACGAGTTTTGTTTGTATTACCCACTTCGGTGGCTAGTAGCTGGAATTTAATAGATGTAACAATTTCGGCTATTTTATAAGTATTTGTAAATAGACCCTATTATAATATCAGAGGATTTCTATAAAAAGTGTTTTAGCTATCGTAAGGTAAAAACCCGACATGTTTATTTGTGGCGTGGTCTTACGAGATGCTTTTAGTTTCAAAGGATTTTTGAAACTTTAATAATCAATTTGGATGCATTATTTATCAGCTGGTATTCCAGACTGACTCGGGTGTTATTTCATTATAATGCTCGAGTCAGACCGAGTATTATATGTTCAGGACAGGTTGCTATGGAGCAGGAGAGGAGCTGGAGTCCGGGACGTATTATATGTACCTATATATATCCGCTGCTATGGTTGCATGGTATGTCTGATTTGTGTTTGTTGATGTATGAGATACTCTGATGATATGATGTATAAAACAGTGATAGATTTCATTTTGTGTAAAGTTCTATATTTATTATTATATTTTATTCCGCTGCGACTGTGAGATTCTGATATTGTTTAGTTTCTTCTTCTTCTATCCCTTCTTCTTTAATCCCAATGGTTCGTATTTCTGTGCCAGTTGAGTTAATAGAGGTAGAATAGTGTTGATTCAAGGGGTACGGATTTGCGGGCTGTCACACTTAGTATCAGAGCTTAGGTTGGCGACAACCTAGGCTTTGGTGGGAAATTACTCATTAATCAGAGTCAATAGTACTCTATAATGAGTTGAGTGTAATAATAGCTATGAGAGCGTACTTGTTAGTGCATATAAATTTTTTTCCTACTGTGTTGACTTATCGGTTTAGTGTTTATGAATTCTGGTCGGTACGGGAAGTACAACCGTATCGATAGGGATTTCTAAACTCTTAAACAAGATAAACCGACATAGTATTGTTTTTTTTAAAAGGGGGTAAATGAAATAATTTTACCCAAAATTGTATTTTGATATAAAAGAAATGATTTTCTAGCTTATTATATATTGAGTGTTTGTTGGATTGTTAATACCATAATTAAGTAAGAATCTAAGATTAATCCAAAATTTGAAATGATAAGTTAATAAGAATATAAAATATTAAAATGGTCTATAACCCAATAGAATTAATTAAATATGTTGTGAATAAGAAGTGAAATTAAAATTTGAATTGAACCAGAATTTAAATCCCGGAAGTTTTGGAAAGGATTTTAAAGGTAATGGAAATAAAAGGGTTTGGGAAATTTAAAATCCTGGGAAGGTTTGAAATGTTTTCCAATGTATTGAAGGTAATGATGAAATATTATTTTGAGTAATATGTTTGAATGGGAAACTGTTTTGAAATGAATTTGGGAAAGTAAGAAGCATTGAACTCACTTCAGTCGCTGGAAAATAATCCTGATGATGCTGGCCACATCATTAGAATTCATTTTCGAGTTTCTAAAGTGATGGATTGCTTCCCTAGTATTTGGTTATGGTATTGTTTGGATTTTGGGTATATATATATTTGATATATTTCAAATGGTTTTGAAATAAAACCAGGTAAATTGAATTCTGGAAAATTATATTTAAATGATGTGTAAAATTTAAATGAAATAACTATTGAACTTATTAAGTGAGGTTGATAATAATAAGAAGGAAGAAATGAAAATTTTAATCTTGAAATTAAAATTTAACTTAAGTAATTGGAAGTGAATAAAATATATTGAAGTAAATAGAAATTTGAATTTAACTTGGATAAGATAAATAAATTGAACTTAAATAAAGTTGATGTGGATTAAATTAAAAGGTAAGCTGACTTTGAAATTGTGGTTCATTGTGAAATGGATGGTACCCATGACCTATTACTAAGTGTTGTGCTTAAATTTTGAAATTGCGATTATATGATGTGAATGGATTAAAAGAGAGCTATATAAGCTTTTAAGTAAATAAGCTGGTGAACTTATAAATAAGAAGTGGAAATTATAATCGCAATGGGAAATAGTGGAATGGTATGGTGAGTCCAAACTTAATCTCAAATGAAATATGAATTGAGATAAGGTAAAGTGGGATATAAAGAAGTGAATGAACTTCAGTTAGTAAACAAGTTTTGAACTTGTATTTGGAGAATTAAAATTGTGAATTTGAAATATAATTAAATCTAAAAGAATTAGCATTAAAGTAAATGGATATAAAAGTGAAATATAAATTGTTTATAATTGCATAAAGAAATTCACATACTTAAGTTATTAAGTGTTATAATTTAAATTTGTGAATATAAAATGGAAGTGAACTTAAATAAGAAATCTAAACTCTTGAATATAAGTGAAATTGAAAATTTATAAAATGAAAGGGTTGAAGGGTGTGGAAAATTTAAAATTTGACCATAAATGAAATGCAAAGTCTAATGTAGCAAAGTGAGCACATAAATGTGGATGTTCTTAAGTTAGCAAATAAGTCTTGGATTTATGAATGGGGAACTGGAATTTGTTTTGGTACTGGAATTGAAATTTAAATTTCAGTTGAGTAACAAATAATACTGAAAGGAATTTAGATCCTATTTAAAGAGGTATAAGGAAAGGTAGGAATTTAAATTGTTAAATGAAATAATGGGAAAATGGTGATATTATAAATGGATTCAGAGTAAATTGGGAAAGTGAATTAAAAACCTAATATGGAGTAGGTTATTGACTGAATTAAATCACAAATTAATGGAATTTGTATTGTAACGGATAGAATTTGATAGTCAGTCAAAATTTGAAGGGAAATAAAAATCCAATTGTAGCATGGGATTTAAATTTGTGGTAACAAATATTAATGTGTGGATTAAAATGGACTTAGATTATATTGGGATAGTTGGATTGTAAATAAAATTCAAATGAGTAAAATAACTGGACGTGGTCTCTTTGTGAACAAAATAAATCTAAAATGGATTGAATAAATAAGCAAAGTGCATTAAATTTGTAAATGGATTAGAATTGATTTGGATGAGAATCAAATGACAACATAATTCGCTTAATAAGAAGATAATGAAAATATTGTGAAAGAACTTAAGCATGCTGAATGTTAATTGTGATTAAGCTTTATAATTTTGTTTGGGATAAATTTTGTTTGGGTAATAAATTTGAATTGCAAGTGAAATGGTATTAATTAATTTCTGAGATAAATTAAAGATGTATGGGTTGTAAATAAATCCAGAATGGAATGATAAAAGGAAATTTAAGTTGAATAATGGATTTGAAATATGAAATTCAAGACTTGGTTTTAAAATAATAATAAAAATAAAAATAATGATAAGAAGAATAATAATAAATGATAAAAACAAACTTAAGATACGTAATAAATTTGAAAGGGTGAGAATAAGGAGTTGATTTAAAAATTGTAAGGAAATAAGAATATTGGGTTGTGAATCATTGAAATGGAATAAGAATGCTTGGATTGTGAACCATGCAGAATTTGATAAATTAATATGAATCTAAGTGGAAGTTAATTCTAAAACGACTATAAGCTTAAGTGATGAGTTATTACATGAATAACTTGTAAATTTGTCGATTTGTGGTAAATGAAGGTAAATAATTTAAAGTGAGCAAGTAATTGGTTTTGAATAAATCGATATGAATTGGAATCTAATTTAAGAGTTGTATATAAATGCAATCTAATTAAGTGATTTTGCATATGAATGGACATAGGCATACAAGAAATGTGAGTGCTTCAAATTGGAAATAAAAATTTTTTTGATTGTAAATCAAATTAAATAGTGTTGCATATAAATGGATAGATTCACAAAGGAAATGGAGATATATCAAACTGATAAGAAAATTTGATTGTGAATCAACTAGAAATTTAAATTAAGCAAATCGATGGAAGTAATGCATACCCTACTCATTTGGGAATGAATATGAGTTGAAATAGCAGAATTTGTAGTAATTATGGATTGGAATGGCCGAACTTGTATGTAAACCCTTTGTATGAAGTAAAATGGAGCTTGGAATCAGAAAAGAAACTTTGTGCATGTTATAAAAATATGGATTTACTTATGAAATTATACAAAATGTTGTTTGGAATGAAAATGGATATGTTGGCTTATATTTTATTGGTAATGTTGTTAAAAGTGCTCATATCTTTAGAAACTAATGTGTTTGTTGAGTATAGCACAGGCGCGGGAGGCGTTTGAGAGAGTTGGAGTGAGTATATGCATTATATTAGCTGCTTGCTATTAAAATTTGCTAAAAAGGTACGCCTACGCAAATATAATTGGGAAAATGATATATATATTGTGTTATATTTTGGTTTCCGGCCGTGTGGGCCGATGTATATATATTTGTGTATCCTGCGATGTCGCAGAAGCTCCTCCGTACAGGGGAGACTCTGCCAAAATTTTCCGTAAATTTTGGGAGTTAGAAATTTTTTTGGGTTTTGGGAAGAGTTAATTAACTTGGGAAGTATAAGTTAAAAGTTTAAGCTTTAGTGTTAATAAAGCAAATGGGTTTGAAATTGAGCTAAAGAGTTTGGGATGTGTATCTCGGTTGTAACTATGGAAGTTGGGTTAAGGTAATGAGTATAGGAACATTCTTCTACCTTAACAAATTTCGGGGACGAAATTTTTATAAGGGGGAAGGAATGTAACGACCCAGAATTTTGGTTCGCCAGATTTGAACATTTAATTCATTTTAAATGTTGAATATGGATTATAATTTGAAATTTTAAATAAAAGAATTTGGTTAAATTAATAAACTTTGTTAAATTTCAAATATGGCAATTAAACTGAAATTGAATAATAATAATAATTTAATACTGGGATTGGGTTAATTGGTAATTCGGAGCGTAAATAGGTATGGGAATGAGTTTAAAATTTATTTTAAGACTATTTGGTCATTAGATAGTGTGGTAGGATTTTTAGATGAATTTTAAAGTCGATAGATTAATATTTGAAATTTTATATTAATTTAATAATGGGATTTAATATTATAAAAATGAAAATAATCAGATTTTAGTCCGGATTGAGTCAGAATGATATTTGATGTGATTGTAAATTTTATATGAATTATTGTTAAGTTAATAAAATTTTAAAAGCAAAAATTTTGAGTGATTTCGATAATTTCGAAAATCGCTTGATTTAATAGACGAGTTAAAATAGCCTTCCAGGGCACAATCTCAGAATTCGACGAAACCAGTTCCATTGGATTCGTAATAGTTAGTTATTATCGGATTTCAATTTTCGTAGCAATCGGAGTTGTCGTTTGACCGTGGCAGCTCGAAACGCATCGAAATCGTTTTAACCGGTTTAATTTTAAATAGATCGTTTAATTCCATAACTTGCACATGCGATCGAATTAGCTTACGAAACTTGTTCCATTGTGTCCGAAACGCGGAAAAACCCTAGAATTGCCTGTCGGATCGCGAAGTTTGGAGGTCATATGCATAAACTTGTTAAATTGAGAATTTTGTTAATTAAATAATATTAAAACTATTATATATTCATTATAATCTCTAAAACCCTAGACCTAGTTCGGCCGACACTATCTTACTCAATGGCCGGAAATCACCAACCTTTCTCTTCAATTTCTGATCAATCCACAAATTAATTTCAAAAACATTCTAAACAAAAGTCGTAGGGCTCTTCGAGGCGAGCGCATCCAACGGTCGAAGTCGTGTGTAACGTGATAGATCACCGGATTTCTCGCTGCGTTCGTGTGAGCTTTGCGCTCGTTTTTCACGGTCTGAGTTCGACCGAGCTTTGCCGTTTCACGGCCGATGGAGGAGGTGGGGCCGACGCACGTAGGGGTGGTGATGGATTATTGTATCGGTGCTTCTTCCGGGTCGCGATTTTCGATTGGGGTGACGGTTTTGGGGTTCGTTCGTTCGTTCATCCTGTTTTAGCAACGAAGAAGAGAGGGTATCATAGGTGCGGCCTAGATCTGGGTATCACTTTTTGAACGGCCTCGATTGTTTGTGGTAAATAATAAAATTAAATATAAAGGAAATTGCTTTAAATTGGTAATTAAACTTTTAAAATTCATAACTATTGCGTACATTATCAGATTCGGACGAAACTGGCGGCGTCGGAATCGCAGAGATGCAGACTACGCAGTGGATCAGACCCGGATCCATTCCGGGCAAGTATAAATTTGGGTTAAATCGAACGTCGTTCGGTTTAATTTAAATTTCAAACGCTCGCCGAACCTCAAGGTGAGTTTAACTCACTCACATCTGGATGTTGGCTGTTTTAAATAATTAATATTTAAATATCTGTGTGACTGGTTGCATATAATTGTTGTTATCAGTCTGGATTGATATTTATATATATGTGATGTGCTAATATTTGTGGATGCAGGGAAAACAGGTTGGAGGGATCCAACTGGATTCCTCACAATGTAGTGTATTTTTTTATAATTGATGATGATGCCTGTTTTTATATTGTGATGGATAAATTTGGAATTTAATTGTATTGTGATATTGTGGTATAAATTACCAACCCAGAATATTAATTATAAGAATTTGGGGTTTTAATTATAAAGGAATTAAATTGGGTTTCAAAGGAAACTAAGAAAATTAATAAATAAGAAACTTAAAAGAATATAAAAATTAGAATCTGTTGAATGGGAAACTGAATAAAATTGTATTGGAATGTTGCTGAATAAATTATAGATCCAAAATCTAATTTAAATGGATAAATTGAATTTTAGAGAAATAAGTGATATTGTTAAATAATGAATTTAAAAGAATTAAAATTTGAAATCTATTTAGAATGGAAATTGAAAATTTGTAAAATCTGGAATGGTAAACAAAGAGAAATGTTATCAGTTGATAAATGTGAAAGTAAACTTATGTTATTAAACTATAAAGCTAAATTGAAATAAATTGACAGAAATCGTGAGAAGGATTTCTGTGATGTTTAAGTGGAAATGAGATTCCTTGGGATAAACCAAGTTCGAGTTTAAACTGATTTTATAAAGAGAAAGTTTTGCAATTTAAACTTGTTTAAAAGAGTGTTTGGATTTTTTTTTTTAAAGTAACTATTTATAAATTAGTAATAGTAAAGTAATTATTCTTTTACAAATGGATTTGTTTAAAAAGCTAGTTCTGACCTAAGTATATTGAAAAGTATTAATCTTATTACAACTCTATTTTTAAAATATAGTTTAACTAAAACCTTATTTTAAATTAAGTTATATCTTATAAATAGTTTTACTTTAAATATTTTGAAATTATATTTTGAGTAAATAATTAGTAGAAAATTTGTATATTTTAGAATAAAATGTTTAATTATTCTAAATCTAAAATGTTTTGAACTTGGATATTTCCAATGGGAATTTATGGTAAAGGATTTACCTTGTAAAGGAAAGAGCTTTGGAAATTGTTTTCAAATGAGCTTTGAAAATTTGAAAATATATCTTTTAAAGATATTTGAGGCAAATAAATAATGTGGAAATTATTTATTGTGTGATGGATGTTTATGGATGTTTATGAATATAAATTGATAGTTAAATCACCGACTATCAATATTGGACAAATGCGTTGATCGTTTCGAAGAGACCGGGATCGAGATTTATTTCTCGAAAACCACTTCGATCCGATTTGTACGTTTCGTGCGAAAAACGTGTTCGGAGTCGAAGATGGAACAGTGAAGTGCAAGGGCTTGTCGCTACTAATCCTAAGGATATTTCCAAAATGGATGTAGTAGGAGTAGTGCCTTCGGTTCCGTTCAAACCCGGGACGGACTTGTATGGACGAATGCTTGCGAAACATCGTCGGGTGGACGATGGGCATTCTAAGTGAAAACGTTCTAAAGGTAACGCTTAGCCTCAAGCCTCATCAACCGGGAATGACTGAAAATCAGGGGATATGCAGCAAGGTTAGGTGGGTCATGCCCAAGCAGGACAAGATATTTCCCCTGTCTAGATGTCCCTTTTTATTTCGGCTTAGTGGGTGGTTGGTCGCGCCAACCACGGGGTTTATCTTGTTCGGGACTGTTCAGTAAGGAATGGTTCCGGCCTTGTGTTGCAGGGGATGAAGGGAGTAGTCCTCAGTACGGTGATCTAGGCCCCGTACTGTGACAGGTGGTACCCCAGTGCCTAGTCATTAGTTGGAATCCATTCTCCCTACGAGCCTTTTACGAGTTTTGTTTGTATTACCCACTTCGGTGGCTAGTAGCTGGAATTTAATAGATGTAACAATTTCGGCTATTTTATAAGTATTTGTAAATAGACCCTATTATAATATCAGAGGATTTCTATAAAAAGTGTTTTAGCTATCGTAAGGTAAAAACCCGACATGTTTATTTGTGGCGTGGTCTTACGAGATGCTTTTAGTTTCAAAGGATTTTTGAAACTTTAATAATCAATTTGGATGCATTATTTATCAGCTGGTATTCCAGACTGACTCAGGTGTTATTTCATTATAATGCTCGGGTCAGACTGAGTATTATATGTTCAGGACAGGTTGCTATGGAGCAGGAGAGGAGCTGGAGTCCGGGACGTATTATATGTACCTATATATATCCGCTGCTATGGTTGCATGGTATGTCTGATTTGTGTTTGTTGATGTATGAGATACTCTGATGATATGATGTATAAAACAGTGATAGATTTCATTTTGTGTAAAGTTCTATATTTATTATTATATTTTATTCCGCTGCGACTGTGAGATTCTGATATTGTTTAGTTTCTTCTTCTTCTATCCCTTCTTTTTTAATCCCAATGGTTCGTATTTCTGTGCCAGTTGAGTTAATAGAGGTAGAATAGTGTTGATTCAAGGGGTACGGATTTGCGGGCTGTCACAATTTACTTACATGAAAGGTGCCAAGTTTAGCCTATCTAGCAAGTAACTAGTAGCGGATAAAATATACCGCTCAAGTGTTGGAAGGAAAAGAAGTGAGTTTCCAAAAATAAAGCATACCTCACTACCTAAGCTCCTTCTGATTTTCCTAAGTCGTAAGCACGCTAGGACCCGGTAATGCCTAAAAGGCAGAATTCATCATCACTTACTCACCCTTCGAAAATGTAGGATAGTCCTTCAAATGATCAAGCTGGTTGAATTAAAGCAATTACGCTTCACTTTAGCTGGATGACATTTCATAGTGAAATTCCTCGCATACGCCACAAGAGTGACATACTAGGCTAGATTTCTTTTTCAAATAAGCTCGATCTTCCTAGTATCATGGTCATTTTTCCAAGGTTGTAGTTTCGGTTGCTTTCCACTTTCATTAGCTCAATGTTATATCATGGGTATTCTTACGGAGGAGAACAATCCCAATGAGATATTCAAAAGTAGAACCCAACAGGGATATGGAAAAGCAATGAACCCCAACTAACGCTTAAGTCCCAAGGCAAATCTCTTAGCCTACAACAATGGAGTATCGACGTCAAAAACAAATGGTTGAGTTGGTCTCAACAACAGTCCTTCTTTGACAAGCTATCCTATTCATGATGGATGGAATACTCAAGCTACATGCTCTTGTCGATCTTAGGAATGAACTGAGAACTTATAATGATGCCTAAATAAATTCTAAGTCACAAGTCTGCTTATCAATACACAAACACTGCATCCTACCCATCCAAAGTCTCCCTTCTTCAAATGCCAAGAAATAATCTCACTTATGAGAACATTCTTTTTTGACTTAAATCGGTGGAAGCCTTTTCATGTATGTGTCAAGACCATGTCTCAACAACAGTCTCAGGACCCAGATATGGCTCCACTCCAAGGCTAAGGAAATTTCGGCACTGCTTTGAAAAGTCTAAAGCTGGTGGAGCTAAAAAAACTGATGCCCAAAGGCCACACCACTTCTAAAGCTAACCACAATCTTCTGGAAATTTTCACGAGTAGCGGAACATCTTTTACCATAGCTAAATAGTCTTTGAACTAACTAAGCATCTCAGACTGACTATCCGCAGTCGCTTATGTACTCCATCTGCTCATACGGATAACGTGACGAAGATACCTTAGCAACTAGCAATAGAATTGAATTAAGTACAGAAGACAAGTGTCGTATGCAGTAAATATTGTATAAAAATACAAGTATGCTCTTTCAATGTATCTCCTACTACCAGATTGATTAACTAAAACTAATCTACTTGATCCAAGTGTTGAGCCTAAGCTCTGATACCAAATGTAACAAACTGCACTTTGTAATACCCACAAGTATGCATCTTACATCATCGCACAGATTTTGAATACCATAAAAGAGAACGTCAGGGTGAAACTAGAAAAAAATATTAAACTAAGACATCGATAAGATCTCACAATGGAATGACAACATTATAATATACTAAATATACATGAACGGAATGACAATATATAAGAGACCACAGTGGTGGAAGGAACTGATAAATAAGTATCAGTACAGAAAGCCCATAACACATCAACTCCTAGAACAAATACAGAGTTTTGAATAAATATATGATACAATAGGTCTCATATATAAATAACAGATCTATCATGTATGACAAAATATCAAGTGTATATATCTCAAAATATCGATGCCACGCCTCCAAGAGCTCTAGATGCACCTCTTGGTAACATATCCCAAAAGCACTTGACTCTCACACTACTCAATCGAGTACCTAAGAGTTGTAACGACATAAGTAGACAAAAACAAAATGTGGGTCAGAAATAAAGTTTGGTGTAAGGGGAAATATCTCAAAATGCTGTATATGAAAACTATATACGAATAAACATGAACTACTAAATCACAGTCGGCCCTCTCCATAAATGTGGCTCAGGAATAATCCAGACTACCTATAAACAAGTATAGTAAACCCATCTCAAAAATAGTAGATTATACTATAACCTACTCTTCTCCTGTAATCAACAAGTCATCACAACTAATATAATGTGACTGAAATGTAAAGACCATAACATGATAAAAGTAACCCTACATCCAAAAGTAGGGTGATCATATTATAAGTCTGTCACGAAGTGTAAAATAATAGCAAATGTGGCAATAACAACAACAACCAACAAATTAACACACATATCATGACAATGGAAGATAACTAAGGAATACAAGTCGATACCATCATTGCTGATGGTGGAGTCAATAATGGACACTTAACGCGATCCAAAAATTCCAGATAAATTGGACCAATACAATAACATACTCAGGCATTTGTCGCGATTTAGTTATAAATAGAGTAAGCACATTAATATACGCAGATGTCAATCATGATCTTATAATAGGTAGAGTCAGCACACTAATGTACCTAGGCATCTGCCCCGATTCCATACTAAATAAATCCAGCACACTAACGTACCAAATGTCTATCAAGATCTAATAATAAATAGGGTCAGCATACTAACGCACCCAAATACCTACCACGATCTTATAATAAGTAGGGTCAACATAGTAACGTACCCAAACATTTACCACGATCGCATAATAAATAGAGCCAGCACACTAACGTACCCAGATGTTGATCACAATCCAAAAATAGGAATGGATACTAATATAAGGCTAATGCAATGTATGGTCGCTAATATAAGTCTGATATAATTTATATAACTATATGTACCCCAAGTCAAAACTTGAACGTACAAATTCACTTCTTCGATCGTACATATTTTCCGGACGTTATCGTGCGACCAAATCTTCATATATACCTTACACCTAATCGAAATTGATTCAAAAGGAATCACTTGTCAAAATACTTTTTAGGTATACCCTCCCGGTCTACCTCAAAATTTACGATAACGTGCCAAGACGGGTCCCATGTAGGCCCCAAAATCAAAGTGCCCCAAAATCTACCAAAATATTACAAGTTGTAGTCCTCGAAAAATAATGAACAATGAACCAAACTTTACCTCAACCTGACTCCATATGCGAAAGTTATCCCATTTTGAAGTTGTATAACACATTAGGTCAACCGACTGAAGGGCCATTCAGTCAATTGAATCAAGACCGAGATGGACTTTCCTCTCGACCAGTCAACTAAATGGACTAGGTATTCAGCTGAACTGATAGTTTCTAGGCAGTGAGCCTTGGTAGGGAGTAGATACCACCAACGGATGCCAATTCACGTGCCATTTCCTCCAATGCTTCGCTCCATGAGTTGCCTTACTATTAGAGCCCACCTCCATCCCATCGGACATATACCGGCATTCATTTGTTGAAATTTTGGAAGTAAATTCCATAAGCAATCGAAAATCGGTTTCGATACCAAAATCCACTCTATGCGCGGGTAGAGTTCTACGGGTAATTTTAGTGACTAAGCTTCCTCTAGCATGCCAAAACGACATACCCGCCTTGTGCATAGCCCATACATGTGTCAATGCACTCATTTGTGCAAGCCTATGCACACATGCTTATGTAACACACGACCAAGTATAATCACACTACAAACTTCACTGGGATGATTGTTCGGCATGGTATACTTTCACGTAACTTAGCACATGTGATATTCGCTATGGCTACATGAAATACTCGCAAGGGACTTGTAATCAATTATATTTCTATACAATCGAAAAATTACATATGTATATAAAAAGCAATCACACAACAATTCACACTACAATGCTATATTTGTTTTAATTGTCGCTTAGCTCCAATTGCACGTATATGTATACTCCCTCATTTACATATACATATACGTATATTCGAATAAGTAATTCAATTATTACTTAAATCAAAACATACTTTTATTTACTAAATTTTCTTCAACAAAGGTCTAATATGGTTTTATACCATTTTATAAAATCTATGCCTCATTCATAAAATCTTCAAACCATTTTATAAATTGAGATTAAGCTTCATTTCCTATTTTATAAAATATCATATCATTTTATAAGATACCTTCATTACTTATAAAAATCATTCTTCTATTCAGACAATATTTGTAAGTACTGACTTAGCTTCCTTAACCCTCTAATCACTTTAATAATAAGTGTAGAGTTCAAAACTTACTAAATTAGCTTACTAATTAATTTCCAAATCATTCAAAAGTAGTTCAATTATAGCCAACTAATGACATACCCTTAGTTATATAATTTTATTAATCTCCAATCCGTTACAACGTCACACGAAATCAAGTATCTAACTCATAGAGCTTACTAACTTTTTCCAAACATGATAACTAAGGGTTCAATAATTAATTAGCTAAGGGAAACATGTTTATAATATGAACTGTAATGACCTTAATTTTGACGAACATTATTTAGATCATTTAATTAGATAATAAAATAATGCAAAGGGATAAGGAAATTGAGATTTGGTAACTAAGTTTAGACCACGCCTTAGTTAATAAACAAATTAGAGAAATAAAAGGTTAGGATACGAAGGAGAAAAATGATAACAGAAAAATGGAAATAGCCTTCATTCCTGCCCCTTAAACCCTTCTATTGTCATTTCCTTCATTCATTTACACATATACAACCAAACATGCAAAAAGGCCAGCCATAGAAAAGGGAAAATAAGAAGGAAAATAAAAGATTAAGGAATCAAAGCTAAAAGATATCAAGTCTACACCAAATCCCATCTTTCTCATCCCAATCAAGGTGAATAATGAATATATATCGCACATTTTTGATTATATTTCAGTTTTAAGTTCAAATCCATTTCTTTTACAAGTATTATGCCATGTTTTAGTAGTTTGAGTGACTATATGTTTGTTGGTGATTTTTAGAATTTAAATATAAATTTAGTGATATGTTTGATTTGAAAAACCTGTCATATGATACCCAAATGAGTTGTGAATTTGATATAATGTTAGAAATATCATTTTAGAAGTGTGTTTTTAATTTTCTAATTCTCCAAGAAAATATGGATTTTATATGATTTTTCTAAGTGAAGAAATTGATGAATTTTGGGTTTTAATTATTAAAAATAATTAAAATAATTTTTTTCCCTAAAATTTTTGTATATCAAAAAGTATGATTAAATTGATTTATTATGATTTTTGGGGAATTTTTCTAAGAGTTTAAGAATGATAAGTAAATTGCTTAAGTCTAAAGGGCTTATTTGTTTAATAAAAATGTTTATAAGCAGGTTAAATTGTAAAAATGTTTGGTATTAAAAATTATGGCATGCGGCAGTTTTTTGATAAAGAATTTGGTAAAGTTTTGATAGCTAATAAGGATTTGACAAATTATATAGATTTGAAAAGGGAACACTTTTTATAGTATTCAAGTTAATTACCATTTTTCCATGTCGTTATTGGCTATGTCGAGCCACCACTCACCGCATCCTAGTGTTATTGATGTGGAACAAAATGATGCCATATGATGTCAACGAGTTTGGCATGAAGCATATGGGTTTTAAACCTCGTCGAGGCCAAGATAATAAAGATAAAAGATGTAAGCCTCGACATGGCGATGTCGACATGCTAATTTTTACGCCAAGAGGCTTGTTGCCCCATTTTATACTAGAAAGCGTGCTGCCGCACATACTATTTAATGTTTTTGACTCGCTGACCAAATGCTTGTCGAGTCTAGCGCTACCGCTTTTAACCTGTTGTCAAGTTTAGCCAGACCATTTTAACTAGTCATCGACCTAATCTATGCGGCTTTTTAACAAGTTATGGAGCTTAACCCACAATGCTTTTAGATATGCTGATGTCATAGATTTCAACGCCGCATCTATTAAATTTTATACCCTTTGACAGGGCATTGACACCAATGTTTTTGAGAGTCATCGAAGTCTAATTTTTATAGTTTAGCACTATAACTTATAAAGTTATGACTTCGACATCATCCTCACATATTTTCAAATAAAAGACTTCGACATGCTTTAGAATGTGGAAAGATCTTTAATAGCAATGATATCATCGAGTTTTATAGCCTTAAAGGTTTTACATAGTTTTGGCCTTGTAGCCTAAGTTTTGAGAGGGTCGAAGCCCCTAATGATTTCAAGTTTCATCAATAGTATTTTATAAAGCATATATCGTGGCATAAGTATTTTGAGTAAAGTAAAGGACTAATGTTTTCCTTGTTTTATGTATGATGTCAAAGTTTAAATCATTTGCAAAGATTTCATTTTTAAGGAAATATGAATAGGATAGTTAATCCAGAATTTTACTAAGAGAATGACCCAGAGATTAGAAAACCAGATGGGACTAATGTAGGGTTGCATCCTATACTCTAGCTAGTAGCCCGTAGCTAATATAAGTCCAAAAATTCTAATGTGTAGGGCAGTGCATGGGTAAGGTTAAAAAAAGGTTACACACAGAAAGGAATATACAGAGGAGAGATAGGTTATTGGTAAGCCCACAAAATAATTAGGATCAGTTGACCCTAGAAGTAGTACGTTATGGAAAAACCATCCAGTTTTTCCTCTAACAACAGGTTAGAACATTTATTATGTTTGGTAGGCCCGAGTCAGCCATAGGTTTATAGTCAGCCTGATAAAACTATGATGTTAGGATAGATAGTCCATTTATTACCTATTTTAGATGCATAAATGTTATTGTATATTGTTTATTATAACTAGTTTGGTTGTAGGATTTTAACTCCAAAAGATATGCTTTTAAAGGATATTACCGAGGGAAAATCCATTTCTCTATGCGTCATGGTATCACTTAATATTAATAAATCGATATGTCATATTATTATTCACACCAAGCTTTATGTATGACTCGAAGTTTATGTTTTTTCTTTAAATTCTCGGATGCTAAAAGTTTAATTTTAGTAGGTCAAGAGTTAAGGTTTAGTTGTTTTGGCGAATAAAGCATTCGAAGACGTGCATGAGGCAAATCTAGCTATGTAATAGATTATCTATTTATCTATTCCATTGTGATTGAATTTTGCATGTAATGGTAGATGTTATAACTGTCTCTTTAGTAACTCTAATCATCCAAGGGGGCACCTTTATATGTTGCACTGGGCGTATTTTGTAATAATTATATTTATCTGAACCTAGGCATGTTATGGGATTACGTACCGAATATGAAATGTAATGATAAATGTTGTTTTGAAATTATGTTTGAAATATTTAATATTCTTGTGCTTCTAATATAATGGATACCATTAACATTACGATATTTTTTCACCAGAAGTTAATACTATAGATGACTGTAACATCTGTAGCGGTTAGTTTCGGGCCTTAAAATGGGGGATGTTACAACTTGATATTAGAGCATATGTTTATGTAAGATAATTTTGAACTTAAAAAGATGTCGTAAAACATAAACCAAATGAATCAGAGAATAAGATTAGGATATGGGATAACGCTATAGTAATGTACTTGTATTTTTTATATATAAGTATACGCCTTATCTCTATTCACCCATCTCTCTTAGACCGTTCTTTTAAGCCTTAATAAGGTTAGAATGTAGAGTTAAAAGGAAAGTAAGATATGGAGGCAAGAAACGGAAGAGTGAATCTCGGTGGTGGAAGCACCACAATAAATGGAAACGTCAGACCCAATACTAGAAGGAATTATGGTTGGGTACATGCTGCTAATGTAGGTGCTGGAACACCGCAGGTTGATATGGGAGTTATTTATCAGTTTTTTATCAACATAATGCAAGCAGGAGGTGTTGCTGGACTTGTAGGTGGAATGCTAGAGGAGTGAATCAGGAAGCTCCGGTTGTCAACAACTATGCTGAGCAGAGCAAAGACTCTACAAGGCTTGGAGTAAAACCATTTATTGGCACTGAAGGTGAAATTGAAGTCGAGGATTGGTTGCTTCATTGCGAGAGGATTTTCATTGATATTTGATTGAATGATGAGAAGAAGAGGAGGTTAGCATCTAGGAAATTGCAAGGAGCTACATTTTACTGGTGGAATAGTGTAACGGTTGGTGTAGCTGAAGAAACATTGACTTGAGCATAATTCAGGAGAAGGTTCAAGGAAAGGTTCATGTCAAAACTTGCTAAGTCTACCATGTTGAGGACGTTTGCTGAGTTAGTGCATGGAGACATAACTGTGCTAGAGTATGATACGAGGTTTGAGGAATTGTTCCGGTATGGGTATGCTACCGTGCATATAGTAATTAAGAGGAATGAGAAATTCATCTGTGGACTGAGATTTAAACTTGGTAGGGAAAGTTTACCTCATCTCTGAGATCCATGTGATGTAGTTGTTGAGATGTCTTTAAGAAACAAAGATATGCTTGCTTTCTTTGGTAATAACAAAGCAGTGAAGGCTCAAGATAGGCAGAATCAGAAGAGAAATTTTTCCACAAGAAGGGAGCTCAAAAGAGTAAAGCTACCAAAAATGAAAAATCTGATGTTATCTGCTATAAGTGTGACAAGAAAGGGCATTTTGCGAGTGTATGTCGTTCTAGAGATAGAAAAAAGGTAATGGGAAGAAGAACATTAAGTGCTTCAATTATGATTAGATCTGTCATTATAAGAGCTTTGTGATGCGCCATCCAAAGCTAAGAAGGGCATGGTGTTTGCATTAGAATCAACTACCCCGAGACCGACAACCGAGGAGAAGGGAAAAGTTGTGAGGGGAGGTAGGCTTTTGATTCATGGTATACTTATTAGATTCCTATTTGATACTGGTGCATCACATTTTCTCATATTTTATTGGTTGGTAGATAAGCTTAACCTAGAACCTCATACCGAGTTACTTCCTTAAGGGTCACGAATCTGATAAGAAGGTATGCAACTTTTTGGATGAGATTTAACCAATTAGAGTTTGAATTGTTAGGTCATATATTTTCTTGCAATTTGCATGTATTTGATTTCGTAGGTTTTAGAATATTTTGGGTATAGACTGGTTAAGTAAATATGATGCTAGGACATTATTCCACGATAAGGAAATATCACTAAGACATCCTAGTAGTAGTGATCGAATTATATATTCTATACAAAACTCGAGTTTTGATATTTGTGCTTTGTTGGGTGTAATGGAGGAGTAATAAAAGTTGAATCGAGTTTTCTTTGTTATAGAATTTACAGACATCTTTGAACCAGTAACAGGACTACCATCGAAATGAGCCATTGAATTTCGGATAGATCTTGTACCAAGAGCTGAACCTAGTAGTAGATCGCCAAGTAGGATGACGCCTACCGAGATGAAGGAGTTAAATGTGCAATTGGTGGATTTGGAAGTGAAATTTTTTAACAGACCAAGCAACTAGCCTTAGGGAGCAGCCACAGTGTATGTTAATAAACCAAACGGATCATTAAGATTATGTATCAATTATTATAAGTCAAATGAGAAAACGATAAAGAATCGATATTCGTTGCTGAGGATTGACGATTTGTTTGATCAGTTGAGTGGAGCAAAAGTATTCTCTCAGTTGGATTTGGCAACTGGGTTCCATCAACTAAGAGTGGCGGAGGATAATATTCCTTTGACGACATTTAGAACCGAGTATGGATCGTATGAGTGGTTGGTAATGCCATTCAGGTTGGCTAATGCACCAACCTTGTTCGTTGACTTAATGAATCAGATCTTTCAAGAGCATTTGGATTGAATCGTGTTGGTGTTCATAGACGGTATTTTGATATATTCGAAAGATGAAAGAGATCATGCAGTTCATCTTAGGATGGTGCTTGAAACACAGAGACAACATCAGTTAAAAGCAAAATTTTCAAAGTGTCATTTTTGGAAGAAGGAGATGAAATTTCATGGTGATATAGTCTCAAAAAAGAGTTGTCAATAGATCCAGCTAAGATAGACGTATTTAATAATTAAAAGAGACCCAAGATAATGATCCAGATAAAAAGTTTCCTTGGACTAGCTAGCTAATACCGGAGATTTATTAAGAATTTATCATTGATAGTAGCACCAATGACTAAGTTAACGAGGAAAAAAGTAGAGTATGTTTGGACTGATAAATGGAAGGTGGCGTTCCAGAGTCTGAAACATTTATTGACCAATGTGCCGATGTTAGTTGTTCCAAATGGGAATCAAGATTTAGTAATATATACGGATGCTGTGGAACTGGATTAGGAGCTAGGTGGGTAACGTAATTGCCTATGCTTCTCGATAGCTCAGACCGCATGAGGTAAGATATCCGACGCATGACTTAGAGTTGGCTGCGATAGTTTTTGCATTGAAGGTGTGGAGACATTACCTCTTGGGAGAGAGATTTGAGTTATTTACGGATCACAAATCATTAAGATACTTATTCTCTCAGAAGGATTTGAATATGAGACAACAGAGACATGGTTAGAGTTTATAGCTGCTTATGACTTTGGAATTGAGTATACACTGGGAAATGGAAATAAAGTGGCAGACGCACTCAGTAGAAGGCATCGGAATGTAGTATTAGCAATGATAGTTGAGTGGAAATATTTGGAAGCTTTGACTACATGCGGTGTATAGTTAAGATCCATGACAAGTTCAAGTCAAGAAACCGCCATGCTGTCATGTTTGGAAGTTTAACCGGTGATGATCGAATGGATCGATTCTAAGCAAGGAGGTGATCCATTACTAGCTGAATGGATTGGAGGGTTAAAGAGTGGAACTGAGATTGATTACTCAAAATATTTCAATCATGACCAAAATGAGTGGTTGAGAAAAAAGGAAGGTTACATGTTTCTAATATTGGAAAGTAAATGAAGGAAGTTCTCAAGGAGTTTCATCGATCAAAGTTCATCATTCATACAGGAGGAACTAAGACGTATCAGGATGTGAAAAGAAATTTCTTCTAGGGAGGTATGAAGATGGATGCAGCCTTATAGGTAAAGTAGTGTTTGAAATGTCAGTAGGTAAAAGCCTAACATAAGAAGCCAAGTGGATTACTTCAGCCTTTAGATATTTCAATTTGGAAGTGAGATTCTATATCTATGGATTTTATAGATGGGTTGCCCAGGTCGAGTAGAGGAAACGAAAATATTTGGGTTATAGTGGACAGATTAACCAAGGGTGCACAATTTATACCCGTTAAGTCGACTAGAACAACATCAGTCTTAGTTAAGTTATTCATAAAGAATAAAGTTAGACTACATGGGATCCTAGTAGCATATAAGTGACAGAAATTCCTTGTTCAGGAGTGAGTTCTGAAAGAATCTACAGGAATTTTTAGATACCAAGCTCAAGATGAGTACTGCTTACCATCCACAGACTGTTGGGAAAACGAAAAGAGTTAATAAAGTCTTAGAAGATTATTAAGAGCTTGTGTGATAGATTTTGGAGGATCATGGGAAGACCAGCTACACTTAGTCGATTTTTCTTTTAACAACATTTATCGGACTAGTATATGGATAGGGTAGTTAACCTATAATTTTACTAAGAGAATGACCTATAGATTAGAAAATCATACGGGACTGGTGTAGGGTTGCGCCCATACTTTAGCTAGTAGCCTTTGGCAATTATAAGTTGAAAAATTCGAGTGTATAGGGCAGTGTCATGGGTAAGACTAAAATAAGGTTACACTCAGCAAGGAATACACTGAGTAGAGGTAGGTTTTTGGTGAGCCCGCAAAACCATTAGGATCAATTGAGCCTAGAAGTAGTAAGTTATGGACAAACCTCCATTTTTTCCTCTGACAGCAAGCTAGAACATTTATTATGTCTGGTAGGCCCGAGTCAGCCTTAGGTTTATAGTCAGCTCGATAAAACTATGATGTTGGGACAGATAGTCCATTGATTACCTATTTTGTATGCATACATGTTATTGTATATTGTTTATTATAACCAGTATGGTTGTAAGATTTTGATTGCAAAAGATACACTTTTAAAGAATATTAGTGAAGGGAAACTCGTTCCCCTAGGGAGTGTGGTCTCACATAATATCGATAAATCAAGATGTCATATTATTATTCACAATAGGCTTTATGTTTGACTCGAAGATTATGTTTTTCCGTTAAACTCTCAGGTGCTCGAAATTTAATTTGAGTAAGTTGAGAGTTAAGGTTCTCAGGTTTAGTAGGTTTTGAAAATTAAAGCATCTGAAGACGTGCATGAGGTAGATCTAGCTATGTAGGAGATTATCTATCCAACCGTGGTTGAATGTTGTTAGTAACTCTGATTATCCAAGGGGCATTGTAACATCCCCTATCTTAAGACCCGAACCTAAGCACTACAGATGCTGCAGTCATCTATAGTATTAACTTCCAGTGACAAAATACGGTAATGTTAATGGTATCCATAATATCGGAAGCATATGAATATGAGATAAAATCACAAATTAAAAAAAACTTTACTAATTACATTTCATATCCATGTTTCATATTCCATTACACAATCCCAGACGATTCCTAGGTTTCAACCAAATATAACTATTACAACTTACGCCAAGAGCGACATATGAAGTGCCTTCTTGGATGGTCAGAGTACTAAATAGACATATCGCTCTAAAATACATCATAACAGAAATAAAACTAATTACTCCTATATAGATAACTATGCCGCCTGCACATCTTAAGAAGCTTATTCGTCCACTTACTGAGCGTGTAAAACCTTAACTCTCAATCTACTCAAATTAATTTTGAGCACCCAAGAGTTTAAGGGGAAAATATAAACTTCAAGTCAGACATAAAATCTGGTGTGAATAATACTATTACATCTTGGTTTACCGATATTAAATGAGACCATGCCGCTTAGCGAAACAGGTTTTCCCTCGCTAATATCCCTTTTAAAACATATCTTTTGCAAATAAAATCCTGCAATTAAATTGATAGCAATACCATATATGCACATAAATTAGGTAACCAATGGACTATCAGTCCAAACAATATAGTTTTGTTCGGCAAACTACTTACCATTGGCCGACTCGGGCCTACCAGACAAAATAAATAATCTAACTTCTGTTGGACACACTCCTGGACGGCCTGTCCTTAACTTACTTCTTCTAGGGTCAACTGATTCTAATGGTTTTGCGGGCTCACCGATATCCTATATTTATTTGTATGTTCCATTTTGTGTGTAACATCATTTTAGTTTTACTTGTGACAAAGCCTTACATATTGGAATTTTGGACTTATATCATCTACGGTTAATAGCTAAAGTATAGGGTGCGACCCTATACCAGTCCCATCTGGTATTCTAATATCTGAGTCATTTACTTAGGGTTAACTACCCCATCAAATTTTCCTTGAAAACATTTCTTTCAAATTGATTTAACCCTTTAAATCATACTCGAACAAGGAAAATATACTTTATGCTTTACTCAAATATCTTTGCCATGATATATGCTTTACACAAAACGTTGTTGATGAAAATATAAATCAATAGGTTTATCTATCCCTTTAAAATAAGTTAAAGCCCTCCTTTAACTTAGGAAACATTAGGTTTTAAATCCAAGATATTACCTTCGAAAACTTTGTTTAAAAACTTTAAACGGTCTGTTTTGAATCCACTGAAAGTACATCTTTCATACAGGTTAACTACTTTACCTTGAAAAACTGGGCCGAAAGGCTAAAACATACTTTTCGAAACCTTTAAAAATAGGCCTTCCAAAATCATTGGAAGTATCTCTTCAAAATATTTATAAAACTTTAGACATACTCTTTTCGAAATATGTAAAATTTGCCTTTCGAAAGCATTTAAAACCTTCCATTTAAAGACATATGTTTGCCTTTCGAAAACATTGGGGTACCTTTATTTATTTTTCGAAAGTATTAAAATTCCTTACTTAAAACAAACCTTTCGAAAGCATTCGGTCCAAGTAAAAGTTTGTGGAACATAGCTTCGAAACCATTTAAAACCATTCGTTTCGAAACCTTTGGGTTTAGCTTTTAATAGAACAAAGAGTCTTAAAAGAACTAGGCAAAAGCATTGCTTTCGAAAGCATTATTCCTAAGTAAAAGAAAGTGGATGGTTTCGAAACCAACCCTTTCGAAAGCATGGAGAAGCGGCTTCAAAGTTCAAAGGCAAAAGTACCCATTCAAAAACATTAATTCGAAGGGTTGAATGCGACAGCGTGCTTTTCGAATACCTTTAAAAGCTTCATCGTAAAATATAAAAAACAGCAACCCCTTTAGAAAGTCCTTTTGATAAAACAAAGACACATTTGACTAATTCGAAAGATGATATAACTCCTTTGAAAGCCTCCTTTACAAACATAAGTGATTCGTAGTCAAAATAGTAGCTCTACCCCTTCGAAAGTATGTTTCAACTCTATACCTTCTACCTTACTCCAATCCACTACATACCAAGGCACTGATACCATGTGTATTGGTTTTTGACTTGGTCGGGGTGGAAGTATAGGGTCTTAAGGTGGCTGCTATAAGTGGTGAAGCAGTAATTCTTTGCAAAACTGATTATTGCGTTTTAAAGTAATATCTTTCCAACTAACTTGCCTTATTTGTCAACATATAATTGGTTGCCAATTCTTTTTCTAAATCTTTTTCTAAAAGTTCTGCTGAATTCAGTAATTAACAATTAAAACATTTAGCAAATTAGCCCTTCTCCTTTTAAAAGCATATAAAACATTTAAGTCTCATACCTTAAATAATTTTATATCCATAATAAAATACTAGGAAAATTCTCCAAAAATTCCCATAAATCAAATTTAATATGTTTTCTAGCATATTTAAATTTCTGACCCATGGCTATAATTTTTTTGTCGAATATAATTTAAATCCAATTTTACCGTTTTCCTTCCTAGAAAATTCATAATAAAGCCACAAAGCTAAGAAAATTATGAAACTTGAAGCTCATCTCTAAAATAATGTTTTTGACATTATTTCAAAAACACATGCCATATGGATGTCGTTTAATAGGTTTTCCAAATTGAAACCTATCATACAATCTATATGAAGCATCATAAAATACCAACAAGCTTATTTATCCATTTACATAATCATGGGATTTTACTTGCAAAATAAATTCGGATCCCATTTAGAAAGCGAAAACAATAAAAATGAGATGCAATATATTATTCACCTTAGCTTGATTGTTAAGAAGGTTGAGATTTTCTTTTGGATTAATTCGCTTAAGCTTCCTACTTGTTTTCTTGCTTATCTTCCTCTTATTTTCTTATAACGGTGGTCGGCCAAACTCTATGTTTAGTTTTGATTATGAATGTTGAAAATGAGAATGTGATAAGGGTTTAGTGTATAAGGATATAACCTATTCATATTTTACCCTTATCTTATTCCTACTACTTATTTCATTTTAATTCTCTTCGTCTTATAGGTTAATTAAGGCACGACTACCTTAAATTATTCAAATCTCAATCTCTTAATCATTTACATTATTTCATTTGATTAATATAATTAAATGTCCTAGATAATATTAGTCAAAATTTGGGTCATTATAGACTCCCCTCCTTAAAGAATTTCGTCCTCTAAATTAGGTTAAGGTACTCATAACAATCAATCATAAAGGTAAAACATACCATGAAATAAGTCAGGATGAGTATCTCTAATCCCGCTCTTAATTTCCCAAGTATAGTCTCTCTCATCATCACTCCGCTGGAATTTGACTAATCCGACTGTCTTGTTCCTTAACCTCTTCTCATCCCTCGTGACTATACGAATTGTTTTTCTAACTATAGTTAAATTTGGTTTCACTACTAAGTTATCTAACACAGTCGGTGCTATAGTAGTCTCTGGATCTTGAATACACTTCCTTAGATGAGAAATATGAAAAATATTGTGGATTCCTGCCACACCACTTGATAACTCCACTCTATACGCGAGTTTTCCAATCATTTCTATAATAGGAAATGGTCGAATGAACCTCGTTGCCAATTTTCCTGATTTTCCAAATCGAGTTACACCTTTCATCGGTGATATCTTGATGAAAACATGATCTCCAACTAAGAGCTCTAAGTCTTTACATCTTCTATCTGTGTAGCTCTTTTATCGAGACAGAGCTTCCTTCATTCTGGCTTGAATGAACTCAATCTTTTCTGCAGCCTCTCTAACCAAATCTGGACCAAGAACTAACCTATCCCCAGTCTCTTACCACCAAAAGAGAGATTTGCGTAGCCTTCCATATAAAGCTTCAAACGGTTCCATCCCTATACTAGCATGATAACTATTGTAATAAAAAAACTCGAATAAGTGTGGGTAGTCTTCTTATGATCCCCTAAAATCTAGTACACAAGCTCGTAACAAATCTTCTAAGACTTTGTTAACTCTTTCTGTTTTCCCATTTGTCTACGGATATTACGCGGTACTCATTTTGAGCTTGGTAACCAAAGTCTTCTGTAGACTTCTCTAGAACTCGTTAGTGAATAAGGAATCACTATCACTTACTATACTATTAGGAATTCCATGCTGTCTAACTACATTCTTAATGAATAATTTAGCCAAAACAGGTGCTGTCCTGGTTGACTTAACTGGAATAAAATGGACACTCTTGGTTTCCACTATAACCCATATACTTTCATTTCCTCGATTCAACCTTATCAACCCTTCTATAAAATCCATTGAGATAGAATCCCATTTCCATAATGAAACTTATAAAGGATGAAGTAATCCGCTTGGTTTCTGATGTTCAGCTTTTACCCGTTGACAATTCAAACACCGCTTCACCTATAATCCTACATCCCTCTACATGCCTTCCTAGAAGAAACTTCTTTTCATGTCTTGATACATCTTAGTTCCTCCTAGATGAATAGTGAACTTTGAATGATGGCTTTCTCCAAGAATTTCCTTTTTAATATTTCCTACATTCAGAACACACAATCTTCCTTTCTTCCTTAACCACCCATTCCGGTCAAGACTGAAATATTTCATTTATCGCTCTCTGTTCCATTCCTTAACTTTCTGATCCATTCAACCAATAGTGGATCCTCCACTTGCTTAGAAGCTATCTTTTTGATCATCACTAGTCGAACCTCTAAACATGACAACATAGTAGTTTCTTTACTAGAACTACTCTTAGATCTCCATTGTACTCCGCGTGTAGTCAATGCCTCTAGATCTTTCCATAAGCTATCATTGCCAATACTGAATTCTGATGTTTTCTGTTAAGTGCATTAGCAACCTTATTTCCTTTTCCTAGTGTGTATTCAATAACAAAGTCATAAGCGACTAAAAACACTAACCACCTCTGATGTCTCATACTCTACTCCTTCCGAGAGAATAAATATCTCAATAACTTATGATTCGTATAAAAATTGGATCTCTTCCAAAAGGTAATGCCTCCATACCATCAATGCGAAAATTACTACAGCAAATTTCAAATCGTGAGTTAGATATCTAACCTCATGTGGTCTAAGCTATCGAGAAGTATAGGAAATCACTTTACCCTTTTGCATTAATACAACTCCTAATCCTGTTCCACATGCATCCGTGTGCACCACTAAGTCCTAATTCCCCTATGGAACAACTAACACAGGTGCATTTGTCAATAAGTGTTTCAGCTTATGCAATTCCTCCTCACACTTGTCTGTCCAGACAAACTTTACATCTTTCCGAGTTAGCGTAGTCATTGGTGCTACTATCCGTGAAAAATCCTTAATGAATCTCCGATAATAACCGGCTAATCCAAGAAAACTCTTCATCTCAGTCATTGTTCCGATTTTCTTCCAATTATTCACTGCCTCAATCTTAGCCGGATCTACAGACAACCCTTTCTATGAGACTATATGATGAAGAAACTTCATTTCCTTCTTCCAAAAATGACACTTCGAAAATTTTGTTTTCAATTAATGCTGCCTCAACGTCTCAAGCACCACCCTAAGATGAACTTCATGATCCCTTTCATCTTTAGAGTATGCCAAAATATCATATATGAATACCAATACGAACCTATCCAAGTGCTCTCGGGAAAACTCGGTTCACCAATTCTACAAAGAATGCTGGCGCATTAGTTAGTTCGAACGACATTACTAACCATTCGTATGATGCATATCTAGTTCTAAACGCCGTCAAAGGAATACTATCCTAAGCCACTCAAAGCTGATGGAACCCTATTGCCAAATCTAACTGGGAAAATACTTTGGCTCCACTCAACTGGCCGAACAAATCGTCATTCTAGGTAACAAATATCGATTCTTTATCGTCTTCTCATTCAACTTACGACAGTCGATACATAACCTTAACGATTCGTCCGGTTTCCTTGGAAACACTATGGCTGCTCCCCATGGAGAACTGCTTGGTCTGTTAAAGTTCTTATTTTCCAAATCCACCAACTGCACCTTTAACTCCCTCATCTTGGTAGGTGTCATTCTGCTGACGATGTACTCACCAGTTCTTCTCCCGGTGCTAAATGTATCTGAAATTCAATAGCTCGTTTCAGCGGCAGTCCTACTATGGACTTAAAGACATCTACAAATTCTTTAATAATGAAAACTCGATTTAACTTGTCTTTTGCCCCCACAACACCCAATAATGCATTATCCTCAAACTAGGGTTTTCTACGGAGTATATTATCTGATCTCTACAATCAAGGTGTCTAAGTGATATTTTCCTATCATGGAAAAATATCAAAGCATCGTATTTTCTTAACCAATCCAGACCTAAAATAAATCCGAACTCTATGAAATCAAGCACATGCAAACTGCAAGCAAATACATAACCTAACAATTCAAACTCTAATTGATCACACTTCATCCCAAGTGTCGCATATTCTCCTATCGGATTCTTAACCCTTAAGGAATTAACTAGGCATGAGGGTTCTATGTTAAGCTTATCTACCGAACAATGAGATATAAACGAATGCGATGCACCAGTATCAAATAGAACTCAAACTGATACAACATGAATCAAAAGCGTACCTCCCAACACAGCTTTTCTCTTTTCCTCTGCTGTTGGTCTCGAGGTAGCTGGCTCCAATGCAAACACTTTCCCTTTTCCATCCTTGGCTGGCTCCTTGCACTGGTTCTTATAATGTCCAATTTGATCGTAGTTGAAACATCTCACTCCTTTCTTGTCAGCAGCTTTCTTCCCTTTACATTTCCAGTAGTCATAAGCGAGGTGTCCCTTCTTATCACACTTATAACAAATAACTGCTGTCTTTCCCTTCTTAGCATCTCCACTTTTCTTAGCTCCCTTCTTTTGGAAAAAGTTCCTCTTCTGTTTCTACCCTCCTTGAGCTCCCCCTACTTTGTGACCCTCAAGAAAAGTAGGCATCTCTTCCTGCCTTAAAGCCATCTCAACAACTACATCACATGGATCTCCAACATGCGATAATGTGGCCTCAGCAAGTTCAAGCTTCCCTATGAATGAACTTCTCATTCCTTTTAATAACTGTATCAACCGTAACGTATCCGTATCTTGATAGCTCCTAAAATCTGGTTGCATACTCAGGCACTATCATGTCTCCCGGCTCCAACTCAACGAACTTCCTAAGTAGAGTTGACTTTGCAATCTCTGATATAAATCTCTCCAAAAACCTTCTTATGAAGTCAGTCCAAGTCATGGTCACCTCATTCACTCGTACTGTAACAATGATCCACCAGAACAGTGTTGCTTCCTATAATTTCCTAGAAGTAAGTCTCATTTTCTGCTCATCATTGTGCCCCAAACCAGCAAAAGTCCTCTCGTAATGAAGTAACCAGTTCTCCACTTTAATTGCATCCATAATTACGATAAACTATTTTCCTCCTAGCCTGGCATAATCTCTACTCAACACAACATACTTATTGACCACTTGGGCTCCCAGATTTTCTCCTTTAGTATTTCCTCCAACTAAACCCACAACAACTACATCTTATATCATGTTAACAAAGAACTGATACATAGCTCCCATATCTACTTGCGGCATTCCAGCACCCACATTAGCAACTTGTGCCTGACCTGAATTCCTTCTACTACCTGGTCTAGCATTCTCATTAGTTGTGGAGCTTCCCCACGAATGTTAACTCTTCCACTTCAAGCATCCACATTTTATGTCTCCGTAAAATCTGCGTTCGAGTCTTTGTAAGATACAAAAGAATAGCCTAAGGAAGATGAGAGAATAGAGATAAAGCATACACTTATATATAGAAAATACAAGTACGTTACTATAGCGTTATCCCATACCCAATCTTTTCTCTAATTCCCTTGGATTATGTTTTCAAAATCATTTTAAGTTTGAAATTTATTTTAAATTTTTTATGAACATATGCTCTGATACTAAGTTATAACATGCCCTATCTTGAAGCCCGAAGAAAAGCACTACAGATACTGTAGTCATCTACTGTATTAACTTCCGGTGACAAAATACGATAATGTTAATGGTATCCATAATATCAGAAGCACATGAATATGAAATAAAATCAAGGATTTTGAAAAACAACTTTGTTGATTACATTTCAAATCCATGTTTCATATTCCATTACACAATCCCAAACCATTCCTAAGTTTCGACCAAATATAATTATTACAACTTACACTAAGAGCGACATTTGAAGATGCCCCCTTGAACGATCAGAGTACTAAATAACATACCAATCTTAGATACATCGCAGCGAAAATAAAACTAATTACTCCTGTATAGCTAACATAGCCTCCTGCACATCTTTGGAAGCTTATTCATCCACTTGCTAAGCCTGTAAAACCTTAACTCTCAATCTACTCAAATTAATTTTGAGCACCTGAGAGTTTAAGGAGAAAACATTAACTTCGAGCCTGACATAAAGCCTAGCGTGAATAGTACTATTACATCTCGTTTTACTGATATTAAATGAGACCATGTCGCTTAGCGGAACAAGTTTCCCTTCACTAATATCCCTTTTAAGACATATCTTTTGCAAATCAGAATCCTGTAGTCAAACCGATTAAAGCAATAATAGCAATATCAGGTATGCACATAAATCAGGTAATCGATGGACCATCAGTCCGAACAATATAGTTTTGTTTGGCTAACTACTAACCACTGGCTGACTCGGGCCTACTAGAAAAAATAAATAATCTAACTTCTGTTAGACACACTCCTGGATGGTCTGTCCTTGACTTACTTCTCCCAAGGTCAACTGATCCTAATGGTTTTGCGGGCTCACCAATAACCTATCTTTCTCTATATATTCATTTCTATGTGTAACATCATTTTACTCTTACTTTTGAAAAAGCCCTACACACTGGAATTTTTGACTTATATCAGCTAGTGGCTACTAGCTAAAGTATAGGGGATGCCTCTATACCAGTCCCATCTGATATTCTAATATCTAAGTCATTTACTTAGGGTTAACTACCGCATAAAATTTCCCTTGAAAACATTTGTTTCAAATTGATTTAACCTTTTAAATCATACTTAAACAAGGAAAATATACTTTTTTCTTTACTCACATGTCTTTGCCATGATATATGCTTTAGACAAAACAATGTTGATGAAAACCTAAATCAATAGGGTTATCTATCCCTTTTAAATGAGTTAAAGCCCTTCTTTAACTTATAAAACATTAGGTTTTAAATCCAAGATATCACCTTTGAAATCCTTGTTTAAAAACTTTATACAGTCCCTTTCGAACCCATTGAAAGTACCCCTTTCAAAATAGGTTAATTGCTTTACCTTGAAACACTTGGCCGAAAGGCCAAAATATACCTTTCCAAACCTTAAAAAATAGACCTTCTGAAATCATTGAAAGTATCCCTTCGAAATCTTTATAAAACGTTATACATGCTCTTTTCGAAATACTTTAAAATTTCCTTTCAAAAGCAGTACAAACATTCCTTTAAAGACTTAAGTATACCTTTTGCAAAAATTGGACCCCTCCGAAACCTACATTATATAATTTTTAAAATTATTAAAATTTCTTACTTAAAACAAACCTTGCAAAAGCATAGGGTCCAAGTAAAAGTTTGTCGAACATAGCTTCGAAACCATTTAAAACAATTCCTTTCGAAACCTTTGGGATTAGTTTTAATAGAACAAAGGATCTTAAAAGAATTGGGGTGAAAGCATTGCTTTCGAAAGCATTATTCCTAAGTAAAAAAAAGTAGATGGTTTCGAAACCAACTCTTTCAAAAGCATGAAGAAGCGGTTTCTAAGTTCAAAGGCAAAAGTAACCTTTTGAAAGCAATGATTCGAAGGGTTGAATGTGACAGCATGGGTTTCGAACCCCTTCGAAAGCTTCATTTTAAAATAAAAAAGCGCAACCCTTTTCGAAAGTCCTTTTGATAAAACAAAGGCACATTTGACTAAGTTGAAAGCTAATATAACTCCTTCAAAAGCCTCCTTTATAAACATAAGTGGTTGTAGTCAAAATAGTAGCTTCTACCCCATCGAAAGCATATTTCGATTCTATACCTTCTGCCTAACTCCAATCCAGTACGTACCAAGGCATTGATACCATGTATATTGGTTTTCTACTTGGTTGGGGCGGAAGTATGGGGTCAAAAGGTAGCTGCTATAAGTGGCGAAGCAGTAATTCTTTTCAAAAATGATTATTAGCCTTTTAAAGTGACATCTTTCTAACTAACTTGCCTTATTTGTCAATATATAACTGATTGCCAATTCTTTTTCTAGATCTTTTCTAAATGCGCCATCGCTCAAATTCAGTAATTAATAATTAAAATCATTTTACAAATTAGCCCCTTCTCCTTTTAGAAGCATATAAAACATTTGAGTCCAATACCTTAAAATAATTTTATATCCATAATAAAATACTTGGAAAAATTCTCCAAAATTCTAATAAATCATATTTAATATGTTTTCTAACAAATTTAAATTTCAGAGCCAAGGCTACGAATATAATTTAATCGAATTTTACCATTTTCTTTCCTAAAAAATTCATAATAAATCCAAAAAATCTAAGAAAATTATGAAACTTGAAATCCATCTCTGAAATATTATTTTTGACCTTATCTCAAAGAGCAAGTCATATGGATGTCGTTTAATAGGTTTTCCAAATCAAAATTATCATATAATCTATACAAAGCATCATAAATCATCAACAAGCTTATATATCCATTCAAACAATAAAATCATGGAATTTTACTTGCAAAATAAATTCGGATCTCATCTAAAAACCAAAAAAGAATAAAAATGAGATGTAATCTATTATTCACCTTAGCTTAATTGTTAAGACGGTTAAGATTTGCTCTTGGATTAGTTCGCTTAAGCTTTCTACTTGCTTTCCTGCTCATCTTCCTCTTGTTTTCTTCTAGTGGTGGCCGACCAAACTCTATGTTTAGTTTTGTTTATGATTGTTGGAAATGAGAATGGGATAAGGGTTTATGGTATAAGAATATAACCTATTCCTATTTTACCCTTATCTTGTTCTTCTTACTTATTTCATTTTAATTCTCTTTGGCTTATAAGTTAATTAAGGAACGGCTATCTTAATTTATTCAAATCTCAATCTCTTAACCATTTACATTATTTCATTTAATTTATCTAATTAAATGTCCTAAATAATGTTATTCAAAATTAGGGTCATTATAGGCATCTTCATATATCGATCTTGACGTTTTTCGTAATAATTATATTTATCTGAAACCAGGCAACGTTATGAGATTATGTTCTGAATATGAAATGCTGATTTGAAATGTAACGAGAAAAGTTGTTTTGAAATTATGTTCAAGATATTTCATATTCTTATGCTTCTGACATTATGGATACCATTAGCATTAACACATTTTGTCACCGAAAATTAATTTATAGATGACTGCAGCATCTGTAGCAGTTAGTTTCGGGCCTCAAAATGTATGAAGTTACGTGAATATAAGTCTAAACCATAACATAACAATCTCCAAATCAATGTATATCACTTAATAATCGTAAACAAACAATTTTATAAAGTGTGACAAATAAATTAAGTATGAGAATCATCACACTTACGTTATTTCACTCCAAATCAAGTTCTAATTGCCGAAACCCAAATTCAAGCTCTCTTGAAATCCAAGATAAAATCTTAAACTGAACTCCAAGCTAATTCCTTTGTAGGTTATGTAAGGAATTTGATGAGAAGAATTATGGTTATTTTGTTGGGATTTATTAGAATCTATTCGGGATTGGATTAGTGGATCTTGGGTAAGGAGATTAGGAAGTGATTAGTGGAGTAATCAGAGAAGGAGGAAAAAAGGATACATAAATGAAGAGTGAAATATAAAAATAAAGAGGGGTTAGCCTCTTATAGGCAACTAATGGGCTTAGCCCAATTCCTCTTCATCTGGCGCTATTCATCCCCTAAATTCATCAATTCCAAGCATATCAAACCTTATACTCATTGAAATTCTGGATGCCATTTTAGACTTACTGGAAAAGATTTCGGGATCTAATTCCATCATAAACAAAAGTTAGCATTTTGGACCAGTTTACGAATCGAATGCAGGCTCTAGCATAAAATCAATCGGTCGAAATATATCAATGTTAATACTCATTTAAATTTGCAACTTTGATCAAAACTCATCGGAAGTGGTATTGAGTCCTAATTCGATCGTTTGTAAAAATCGAGTGTAAGAGGCGTTCTATTGCTTAATGACTAAATATTTAAATTAACAATTTAAATATTCGATCGTTAAAATTATGGGGGGTGTTACAGTGTTAAGTATATGAAATTTGATTCCAATTGTTAGTACCTTTGGTTCTGATTTTGATGATAACGACTATAGGACATTATATAAAACATAGGTACTAATGGTTTATCAATATATATATTATATATAGGATATTAGACATGTATTAGTTAAGAAGAAGACTGTACAGTATGAAGATACTGATACATCAAGATGCCGATATCAAGAGTAGATTTAAGATGATGATTATTGAAGACTCATGAGTATTGAAGAGTTCAAAATATTCTGGATAAGTTATAAAGTCATAGAAGTTATGGCAAAACCTTGATAGCACTTTCCTGATTTCTCTCGCCTTCTCTAATTTTGTTTTAAATTGTTTTTTAAATATCTTGGTTTTAAAATATCTTTTCAAAATATTTCCCAAAATGATTTTCAATCTCTTACATATATGGATATCATTTTAGTGTAGTTTATATATATATATATATATTGAATTTTGTTTATATGTTAATTAATTATATTGATTTATAGATATATATATATTATTGAATACTCTTATTAAATCTTTAAAAATTATTCTATAAAGGTTTATTAATTTGTATTTTGATTAAAATGTGTATAAAATATACTTAATTGATTCTACAAAGTATCAAATTATTTTACAAAGCAATGGACTTTCATAATTATTATTTTTTTAAAGTGTTTTTCAAAATACAAAGGGATATTTCAACATATCCTATCCATGTATGTTGACATAGTGGCCGTAAAATTCAAATTTCAAATTTGAATGGAGGTGACTTTTCGTCGTATCTCTTTGCGAGTGGACATGACCGTTGTTTCTCTATATATACCAAACTTCCAAACAAATTTTAAATAGACTTCCAAATGAATTTTAAATAACTTCTTTTTATTCTTCTCTCGTCTTTTCACACTCTTGAATCCTAAATCAATTTTTATCCAAATTCTTTTGAAATTCAACTAGAATCAAATTCAATCATTACTAGTTTGATTCTCTTTCATCTACTCTCTATTTCGTCTCATCTCTCTCACTCAAACCAAGATCAAAAGTGTTGTTCAAGAGTTATAGGACCAATTGTAATCAATATCAAAGATCCGAGTCTACAAAGTCTACCAAATCTCAATCTTATTCTTTGTGGTGTGCTTGGTATCCCTGAAATCCAAGTAGGTGTAGCCTATAAAATCAATTGGGTGTGCTTAGTAGCCCGTAAGTCTAGTGAGTGTGCTTGTAGTCTGAAATTATGTGATTCTACTTAGAGGTCGGGATTCTGGAGGGTGTGTCTCGAAGTCTTGAAATGGAGATTGTAGTTGCATTTACTAGTTGAAAAGAAATCTATAAAAGGAATTGTGCGGGACTGGATGTAGGGTAACTCTGAACCAGTATAAAATTGTGACGACCGCCCATGACTCCCGCACGAAACAAGGGAATGGTGCGCTGAAAAGTGTGCCAGGCAGCCATGGACGATAGCCAGGGTAAGGTAAAACAGCAGACTCTATCGTATTACTCACAGCGCATGGATAAAATACAATAGAAAATATACATAGTGAAGCTCTATAGAACAGAAGTCTCATCATATAAACTCATAATAGTTTTATACAATCATCTGAATAGTCAATACATCAAGCCTCACTACATATCACTCAGAGTATCAAACAAACAGCGGAACATCCAGTACATATAGTAAGAAAACAATATGCAAAAGCCTCTAACTCGTCTTCGTCATCAACATCGTAGGTAGCCAAGAACAGCACCTGTCACCTGCTACCTAGTCTGCCCATCCCAACATGGATGAACAGCCCAAGGTAATAAGAGTTGAACATAAAACCTTGAGTCAGACAACAGTCTTAGTGAGCAGTAAATTAACTATCAAACATACCAAAAGAGCATAAAGGATAAAAGGAATAGGAACTCAACCATCCCACTCCACCTCATTCTACAGTGATAGCCCCTAGACCCACTGAGCATAAACAAGCATAGCAAAGCAGACAATTTAAGTAAAGTAATTATCACTCGAGTCAAGGTCGATGTTTTCCGAATACAAACCCCCAAGGCCTAAACCAAGATCAGATAAGCACCCAGAAAACACCGCTCTTGAGGCCGAATGATGGTACAATCAAACATCCATGACTCTGGCTATCACTGTTAACATTGCCTCGATATCACCGTTAATTGAATGACCGGGACCTTCATTCAGCCGTCCGTCAAGGGCTAATGGCAACCCCGGTTCTAGACATAACTCCGCACGTCATCATGACCCGTGCCTAGGACTATCGCATCTGCCCAGAGTACTAACACGTCATCATGACCCGTGTCTGGAACGTCATCGTGACCCGTTCCAACGTACTCTTGCTTTGAGCATGCTAGAACCTTCAATAACGATAAGATCCAAGCCTCCTAGTCATCCTCCTCGACGACTATTCTCACACTAGCTCAAGCGCCTCTCGAGCCCACCATTATCCACAAACCCGGACCGCATCACCGAGTTATCAACATGCTTGGGATGATCCCGTCTGGATTAAACCAAGGCTCTCACACATCATGCTTTGCTTCAACGCATCATAGCAAAGTCCCATCTCAACATCATGGTTTGCCTCATCGCATCATGGCAAAGTCCATCGTCATCAAATCTATCCATATGAGCTTCCACATCCGCTTCATATGCCACAAGCAGCTTTCACCATTCAAGAGCCTTTCCACTTAGCTTTTGAATCATCTTCGACCAACTTGTCCAAATCAAGTTATCAATCAACTAATCAATCAAATCAAACATTAATCCAAGTAATCAATCATTCAAACAAGATCTAAATAAACAATTACAACAATAATGGCAATTTCGTAAATAAAGAGTTCAAGTCTAACATGCATTCTAACAAGCATGAATTATGAACAATATCTCTACAACTTGATGAATGAACTTGCATAAGTGAACATGTAGTAAAATGGATATCAAAACTTCATAGGTGATGGATCTACATGCAGACTTAGGGAAAATGCAAGAAATCACTATCTTTAACACATAAACAAGCCACCGATCCAATATACTCCCTTGGGTCCGTGTGAGAGATAACTACCACTCACCGAATCACCTAAACACCTCAAGAACAATGAACTCCAGATCTGGACAGCAAGGAATCAAGCTTGATCCGGCAAAATCTCACTTCAATCGATGAAATATCTCTTTGTTGGATGAAGATCTTCAACTTTGGCTCTTGGATCTTCGATTTGATCTTCAATTTAGATGGAAGGAATCACTAGATTAGAGTGGAGAAAAGAAGTGAAGAAGTGTTGTAGTCGAGCTTTCAAAATGGCAGCACTTCATCACTTCAAAATCCGGTGCCAAAAAGTGAACCAAACCCCTCTATTTATAGGCTGAAATCTCCATGAGTCGCGCCCCCATAAGTCGCCCACGACCTAACTCTTAAGTCGTTCGCGACTTAGCGACCCAACCTCAAAGACCTGAGACCTAAAGCATGCGGCATACGACTTATGCCCCCACACGACTCAACGACCTAACTGATGTGCGACTTAGCAAATGCCGCAACCTAACCAAACCCAGGCCACACGACATAACACTTATACGACCTAAAGACTTACACGACCTAGCGACTTAACTATGTTGCCGACTCACGACTTAACGGCTTAGCCCTTGCCACGACTCAACAGGTACTACGACCACACACAGGACCAAATGACTTATCCTATGCACGACCTAACTAAAACACGAGTTACGACCTACGACTCATCTATACTGCCGACCTAACACCATCACAGCATCTCAACGACCTACGACCTATACCATAACGACTTAAGTCTTATCTCGTCTACGACCTAACACTATACACAGATCTAACTTAGGTCGTTTACTACTAGGTCGTTAACTCCTGGACCTCTATGCCGCCAACTTCCTTAACTCGGTCAAACGACTCATCCCAACACAAAGAGATTCACGACCTAAGCCACTAACCCTTAAGTCGTTACATCCTTTAGGTCGTTCCTTCCTATGAGTCGGTCAATTCTATGGGTCGTTAACTCGGTACAGACCTTAAGTCGGTCACTACCTTAAGCCGTTAAACCTTCTTATGTCGCTTACGACTTAAGCCCTAGCACTAAGTCGCTCACCACTAGGTCGCTCCCCACTAGGTCGTTAGAATCCTTAACCCGTTAACTACCTTAAGTCGCTCCTCCACTTTAGGTCGCTCAACACCTTAGGTCGCTAATCACCTTAACTCGTTAACCCGCTAGCTTCCTTAGGTCGTTCCAAAACTCCTCCGACCTAACTATCATACGACCTAAGTCCCTAGCTCGCTCTACCTCACTAAGTCGCTAGTATCTATAGGTCGCTCCAATTCTATAGGTCGCTAGCTTCCCCTAACTCGCTCACACGACCTAAACTACCAAACGACCCAAGCTTCCTACGACTTAAACACCACACGGGTTAACTTCCACACGACTTAAGCTTTGGTCGACTCAAACTCTAAACGACTTAACAACATCAACGACCTAATGCAACTATTTTACGATTTATCGATACGTAAAATACGGGTCGTTACATTCTCTCCCCCTTAGGAATTTCGCCCCCGAAATTCCAAACAAACAAGAGCAATCAAAATTATTCTACATGCCTACCATCCACAGCAATCAACAAACCATGCATCCAATTACTAGCCTAGCATGCAGAATTCTAAGATTAGTACAAGCTACAAATTCATGAGATGTCACGACACCTTAGGGCCATACCTTGAAGAGTTCAGGATGAGCTGCCTTCATCCTCTCTTCCTCCTCCCATGTACAGTCGTCAACATCATCACTCCATTGTACCTTGAGCAACGTAATCGCCTTCCTCCTAAGCTGTTTCGTGTCGGTTTCAACAACACGAAGCGGCTTACGAGGTCTCATAACAACTGGATCAACCTCTAAATCTTCACAGCTATCAGCAGAAACCACCATATTCGAGTCATGCACATACTTCCGTAGATAAGATACATTAAAAACATTGTGCATACCCGCCATCTTTTCCGGTAACTCCAATTTATAAGCGAGCTTTCCAATTCGCTCGATAATCGGGAATGGTCCAACAAATCTCGGAGTTAACTTTCCTTTCTTCCCGAATCGAATAACATTCTTCAGTGGAGAAATCTTCACAAAAACCATATCACCTACGTCGAATTCCAAATCCTTACGACGATTATCGGCATAACTTTTCTAACGATCTTGGGCTGCCTTCATTCGTCACCGAATGATCTCTATACAATCCGAAGTCTTTCGAATCATCTCTGGCCCAAGTATCAGCTTTTCTCCAGTTTCTAACCAATATGTCGGAGAGTTACACGGTCTTCCATAGAGTGCTTCATACGGTGCCATACCAATACTTGACTGGTAACTGTTATTATACGCAAATTCCACCAAATGAAGGTGATCTTCCCATGATCCTCCGAAATCCAAAACACATGCCCTCAGGAGATCTTCCAAAACTCGGTTGACTCTCTCGGGCTGACCATCTGTTTGCGGGTGATAAGCTGTACTCAAACACAACTCAGTTCCCAAAACTTCCTGGAAGCTCTTCCAAAATCCATTAGTGAACAATGGGTCTCGATCGCTCACTATACTCTTCGAAATACCATGGAATCGGACTATCCACTTAACATACAACTCAGCCAATTTCGATGCAGTCCTAGTTGATCGAACAGGAATGAATCTTGCACTCTTAGTCAAACGATCTATAATGACCCAAATCCCTTCATTCCCTGCTCTGGTTCTAGGTAGACCATCGATAAAATCCATCGATATCTGCTCCCACTTCCATGTAGGAACCTCTAATGGCTGAAGCAATCCGCTTGGCTTCTTCTGTTCGGCTTTTACCAACTGGCAGTTCATACATTTGGAAATAAAATTTCCAACATCCTTCTTCATACCTTCCCAATAGTAGGTCCTCTTTATAACCCGATACATCTTATTTCCACCTGGATGACTTGTCAACTTCGAGTGATGACTTTCTCTCAGAACTTCATCTCTTAATCCATCTATATCGGGAACAACTAATCGTCCTTGCTTCCGGAGCCAACCCTCTCGATCGACTTCGAATCCTTTATCCTTTTCTGGGTCCAATCCAGATTCCAAATCTCGGATAATCTTGACAAGCTTATCGTCTCGCTTTTGGCTCTCGCCAATTCTTTCCACAAGAGTAGGTCTAATCGATAAGTTTGCCAACATCTCAGGTTCCAATTCACATCTAGGCCTGAAGTCAAATCCAGCCAAATACTCAAGATTCTTCCATTCCGAAAACATGGCTCCCAATCCTGCATGTCTTCGACTTAACGCATCTGCCACTGCGCTACCTTTTCCCCGAGTATAGGCTATACCAAAATCATATGATGCTAAAAACTCCGGCCATCGTTGCTGCCGAAGATTCAAATCCTTTTGGGAGAACAGATACTTCAACGACTTATGATCTGTAAACAACTCGAATCTAACTCCCAATAGATAATTTCTCCACATCTTCAGAGCAAAAACAATCGCCGCTAACTCCAAATCATGAGTCGGGTAATTCCTTTCATGCGGCTTCAGTTGTCGACTTGCATACGCAACAACTTTATCCTTCTGCATTAGCACTGCTCCAAGTCCAGTACCACATGCATCGGTGTAAACCACCATCTCATCATTCCCACTTGGAATAGTCAGAACAGGAGCACTTGTCAGTCGCTCTTTCAGGATTCCGAAAGCTTGCTCAAACTTATCATCCCATATGAATACCTGATTCTTTTTCGTCAATCCTTTTAACGGTGCAGCTATCTTGGAAAAGTCTTTGATAAACCGACGATAATATCCTGCTAATCTAAGAAAACTTCTCACATCAGATGCATTCTTAGCCCTAACCCAATCCTGGATTGCTGCCACCTTAGCGGGATCAACCGCTATTCCATTTCCAGAGATAACATGGCCTAAGAACCTCACTTCACTCTTCCAGAAGTGACACTTCGAAAACTTAGCCTTTAGCTAATGTTTCCACAAGATTTGCAAAACAATCCGCAAGTGCGTCTTGTGCTCTTCTTCATATCTGGAGTAAACCAAAATATCATCCACGAACACAAGTACGAACTTGTTCAACTGATCTATGAACACTCTATTCATACGATCCACAAAATATGCTGGTGCATTGGTCAATCCAAACGGCATTACCAGCCACTCATAAAAACCGGATGGTGTCCTAAAAGCAGTCTTCGGCACACTATCCTTAGCCACTCTCAACTGGTGAAATCCCGTTGCCAAATCCATTTGAGAAAACACCCTAGCCTCGTGAAGCTGATCAAACAAGTCATCTATTCTCGGCAATGGATACTTGTTCTTCTTAGTCACTTTATTCAGCTCACGATAATCCACACACAACCTCAACGATCCATCCGCTTTGGTTGCGAACACAACTGGTGCACCCCATTCGGACACACTACGCCGAATGAATCCTTTCCGTAAAAGGTCATCAACCTGCACCTTCAGCTCTTGTTGTTCTCTCGGCACCATCCGTCTAAGAGGCATCACAACAGGTCTGGCTCCCTCAACTAGATCGATACGAAACTCGATCTCCCTATGCGGCGGTAACCCTTTGACCTTGTCAAAGACGTCCTCAAATCCATTCACAACCGGCATTGATGACAGTCCATCCCGTGGAACAACCAGCGAATACATGAAGCTCATGAAGACGCCTTCTTCATGCTTACATCGTATCAGAACCTTTTGCCCCTCCACATTCCCGACTGTCACCTCCAGTTTCTCACAATCAACCTTTGTCGCATACTTCCTAAGCCAGTCCATACCCAAAATAATTCCGAACCCCACAAAGTTCAGAACAAAGCAATCACAAACAAAAGAGCAATCATGACTCGATACAACTAGACCACGGCATACCATACACAAACCAGACGAACCCCCAACTGGATTAGTCACCACCAATGGTCTATCAACAATATCTGGTTCCAAACCCAACCGGTCTACAAGATCATTACAAACAAAAGAATGCGACCCTTCAGTATCAAACAACACTCTGACCGGAACACCACAAATGGAAAGAGTACCTTGAACCACCATACTCTTCCCCTTCTCTTCCGCAGTAGGAGCTTTCGAAGATGATGGAACAGCCCCCAAAGCATAAGCTTGCACAATATGCTTATCTTTCCTCGGTTCTGGACAGTCCTTCCTGATATGTCCCAGCTTATCACAGTTGTGGCACTTCAACTGCACCTTTGGATTCTTGCAATCCCTAGAGAAATGGCCCTTCTGCCGACAATTGTAGCAGGTCACTTCACCCTTTGGCTTCTTCTGGCCATCCTTACCCTTCTGCTGTTGCTGCTTCCTCTTCTTGTTTCCACCCTGCTGTGGTTTGGACTCTTCCTTGGTCACAACAACAACAGATCCTTCCTTAGGAAACAAACTCTCGTGCCTGAGAGCTTTTTCCACCAGCTTCTCAAACGGATCGTCCAGATTATCCACCAACTGTCTCCCAAGATAATTGTCCAAGCCTGTCACAAACTTCTCATTCTTCTAATAGGGAGATTCAATATACGACCGAGCATACTTGGACAAAGCTTCAACTCAGAAACATAGTCAAGAATTGGTCTTCCACCCTGCTTGAGCTCTACAAACTTCTTAAACAGAACAGATTTCTGAGCTGTAGAAATGAACTTAGCTTCAAATCTAACTTGGAATTGCTCCCAAGTAATCTCTTCCTCTGGAGTATCAATGGTGATAGAATTCCACCAATCCGAAGCTCTCCCTTGAAGCTGTCTTGATGCAAGCTTCCTCTTAGTTGCATCCTTAATTCCCAAATCGCCAAAGATCCTTCTACAAGCATCAATCCATCTCTGAACATCAACGGTTGATTCTGTTCCCAAGAAAACCTTCCCTTCAAAAGCAGTATAGTCCTTACACAACTTAGCAAAATCCACTGGTCTTGGAGCTTGAACTTGAACTCGAACTCCAACATCTACTGATGATCCTGAAGTTGGTATCCTTCTCATGATCGAAGTCATCATAGCCTCGAACATTGCAGCATAATCAGTAGCTCCTCCTACAGCACGGCTTTCCCTAGCAGCTTGTCTCTCACTTCGACTCATCCTTAATATCTACAAAAAGGAATGATTTAGAACACCTTGAGAAACAACTACATAAGGAGTTCAAATCCTTCTAAACTACTATATTATATATAGTAATCATCCATCAAAATACAATTACGTCTCTCATACGTAGTTACGTCAGCGAGCGTTGGCTAAAATCGATTAACCAAGGCTCTGATACCAAATGTGACGACCGCCTATGACTCCCGCACGAAACAAGGGAATGGTGCGCTAAAAAGTGTGCCAGGCACCCATGGACGATAGCCAGGGTAAGGTAAAACAGCAGACTCTATCGTATTACTTACAGCGCATGGATAAAATACAATAGAAAATATACATAGTGAAGCTCTATAGAACAGAAGTCTCATCATATAAACTCATAATAGTTTTATACAATCATCTGAATAGTCAATACATCAAGCCTCACTACATATCACTCAGAGTATCAAACAAACAGCGGAACATCCAGTACATATAGTAAGAAAACAATATGCAAAAGCCTCCAGCTCGTCTTCGTCATCAACAACGTTGGTAGCCAAGAACAGCACCTGTCACCTGCTACCTAGTCTGCCCATCCCAACATGGATGAACAGCCCAAGGTAATAAGAGTTGAACATAAAACTTTGAGTCAGACAACAGTCTTAGTGAGCAGTAAATTAACTATCAAACATACCAAAAGAGCATAAAGGATAAAAGGAATAGGAACTCAACCATCCCACTCCACCTCATTCTACAGTGATAGCCCCCAGACCTACTGAGCATAAACAAGCATAGCAAAGCAGATAATTTAAGTAAAGTAATTATCACTCGAGTCAAGGTCGATGTTTTTCAAATACAAACCCCCAAGGCCTAAACCAAGATCAGATAAGCACCCAGAAAACACCGCTCTTGAGGCCGAATGATGGTACAATCAAACATCCATGACTCTGGCTATCACTGTTAACATTGCCTCGATATCACCGTTAATTGAATGACATCACCTTCTTTCAGCCGTCCGTCAAGGGCTAATGGCAAACCCGGTTCTAGACATAACTCCGCACGTCATCATGACCCGTGCCTAGGACTATCGCATCTGCCCAGAGTACTAACACGTCATCATGACCCGTGTCTGGAACGTCATCGTGACCCGTTCCAACGTACTCTTGCTTTGAGCATGCTAGAACCTTCAATAACGATAAGATCCAAGCCTCCTAGTCATCCTCCTCGACGACTATTCTCACACTAGCTCAAGCGCCTCTTGAGCCTACCATTATCCACAAACGCGGACCACATCACCGAGTTATCAACATGCTTGGGATGATCCCGTCTGGACTAAACCAAGGCTCTCACACATCATGCTTTGCTTCAACGCATCATAGCAAAGTCCCATCTCAACATCATGGTTTGCCTCATCGCATCGTGGCAAAGTCCATCGTCATCAAATCTATCCATATGAGCTTCCACATCCGCTTCATATGCCACAAGCAGCTTTCACCATTCAAGAGCCTTTCCACTTAGCTTTTGAATCATCTTCGACCAACTTGTCCAAATCAAGTTATCAATCAACTAATCAATCAAATCAAACATTAATCCAAGTAATCAATCATTCAAACAAAATCTAAATAAACAATTACAACAATAATGGCAATTTCGTAAATAAAGAGTTCAAGTCTAACATGCATGAATTATGAACAATATCTCTACAACTTGATGAATGAACTTGCATAAGTGAACATGTAGTAAAATGGATATCAAAACTTCATAGGTGATGGATCTACATGCAGACTTAGGGAAAATGCAAGAAATCACTATCTTTAACACATAAACAAGCCACCGATCCAATATACTCCCTTGGGTCCGTGTGAGAGATAACTACCACTCACCGAATCACCTAAACACCTCAAAAACAATCAACTCCAGATCTGGACAGCAAGGAATCAAGCTTGATCCGGCAAAATCTCACTTCAATCGATGAAATATCTCTTTGTTGGATGAAGATCTTCAACTTTGGCTCTTGGATCTTCGATTTGATCTTCAATTTAGATGGAAGGAATCACTAGATTAGAGTGGAGAAAAGAAGTGAAGAAGTGTTGTAGTCGAGCTCTCAAAATGGCAGCACTTCGTCGCTTCAAAATCCGGTGCCAAAAAGTGAACCAAACCCCTCTATTTATAGGCTGAAATCTCCATGAGTCGCGCCCCCATAAGTCGCCCACGACCTAACTCTTAAGTCGTTCGCGACTTAGCGACCCAACCTCAAAGACCTGAGACCTAAAGCATGCGGCATACGACTTATGCCCCCACACGACTCAACGACCTAACTGATGTGCGACTTAGCAAATGCCACAACCTAACCAAACCTAGGCCACACGACATAACACTTATACGACCTAAAGACTTACACGACCTAGCGACTTAATTATGTTGCCGACTCACGACTTAACGGCTTAGCCCTTGCCACGACTCAACAGGTACTACGACCACACACAGGACCAAATGACTTATCCTATGCGCGACCTAACTAAAACACGAGTTACGACCTACGACTCATCTATACTGCCGACCTAACACCATCACAGCATCTCAACGACCTACGACCTATACCATAACGACTTAAGTCTTATCTCGTCTACGACCTAACACTATACACAGATCTAACTTAGGTCGTTTACTACTAGGTCGTTAACTCCTGGACCTCTATGCCGCCAACTTCCTTAACTCGGTCAAATGACTCATCCCAACACACAGAGATTCACGACCTAAGCCACTAACCCTTAAGTCGTTACATCCTTTAGGTCATTCCTTCCTATGAGTCGGTCAATTCTATGGGTCGTTAACTCGGTACAGACCTTAAGTCGGTCACTACCTTAAGCCGTTAAACCTCCTTATGTCGCTTACGACTTAAGCCCTAGCACTAAGTCGCTCACCACTAGGTCGCTCCCCACTAGGTCGTTAGAATCCTTAACCCGTTAACTACCTTAAGTCGCTCCTCCACTTTAGGTCGCTCAACATCTTAGGTCGCTAATCACCTTAACTCGTTAACCCGCTAGCTTCCTTAGGTCGTTCCAAAACTCCTCCGACCTAACTATCATACGACCTAAGTCCCTAGCTCGCTCTACCTCACTAAGTCGCTAGTATCTATAGGTCGCTCCAATTCTATAGGTCGCTAGCTTCCCCTAACTCGCTCACACGACCTAAACTACCAAACGACCCAAGCTTCCTACGACTTAAACACCACACGGGTTAACTTCCACACGACTTAAGCTTTGGTCGACTCAAACTCTAAACGACTTAACAACATCAACGACCTAATGCAACTATTTTACGATTTATCGATACGTAAAATACGGGTCGCTACAAAAATCTTGGTGTGTTCTTTACTTTTTTACTTTCACTATATTTACTTTTATCTGTACTTTGATTCTATGATTGTTAATTACATCATTCTAAGTAGAGTCTTAAAGAATTTGAAAAATATTGATATAATCCATTAAACATTATTCACCTTCCTCTAGTGTTAATTTAACCTTAAGATCCCTATTCCGCCGACTCACACCCATAAGCGTTCATATTTAGAACTAGATAGTTGACTAGTCAACTATCAAACTTGACCAAATATTAACTTAGGAAGTATCTAAAAACTTCTCGGCTTCATATGATTTGAGATCCCATGGGGAGGAGCCTTCGTATGAAACGTCTCTTGCTTTAAGAACTTTTGTATTTGAGAACCTCCTTGGAGGACTACTCTTTATATGGTTTGCTTACTTTTAAAAGAACCAGATTTAATTTAACTGAAAATTCATCGATTTATTTGGAGAGTCTGGGATTAGTAAGTGTTTTACTTACCGAATACCACTTCAAAATTAGTATATAATTCTACGTTTTGGAAGCAGTTGTGAAGTGAAATGTTATAGAGCTGAAATGTCTATCCTAAAGTAAAGTCTAAGGGAGAGGTCAATGTTAACATTTCAGACAAATGCTATAAAGTTTGAACATTCTATCCAAAGTTTAAGTCCAAAGGGGAGCTCAACGTTAGCATATGCCAATCGACTTGTGCTGAAACCCATGGAAAGGATTCGTGTTCTGTTTGAGTAATGAAGACTGATATGAGAGACGCCGAACATAGCCTTGACATCAAAAATTAGAGTAGGATGTGTAGCCTAGGGTTTAGCTAACCCACAATAGGGTATCAACTCCATATCTAGATATGCTTATCGATGTTGCTAGCGGGAGTTGATGATATTCGGTATCGTGATTTCGGGCATGGATAAGCTATGTTAACCTTAAGGGTATATTATATCTAAAGATATAAGATGCTCAGAAAGTTGCTTCTGACCTTTGTGTAGGAGATTGGATTTGGCTTGACCGGAGAGATCTCTATGGAAAATCCAACATGCGAACGTACCATATCGGTTTTAGTTGTACTTCTAATATTGTTGTGTTGTGAGACGCAAGTAGCACGACTATTTTTCAATTTATATTCGACACCCTAGACATTATCTATTATATCACTATATTAACTTAATAATGTTTTGTTTCTTCTAAGGGTAAAACTGTTACGATGATTCGTACGGTCTTAAAAATTATCGTTACATATATGCATGTATTTTGCGTTTTCTCATACCAGACTTATATCTGATAAGTGATTTTTTTAGTTTCCTCATGTACTCTTTCGAGTAGGCTGAGTAAAGCAGGTTTTACTTTGGACGCTTCAGAGTTCAGGAGACGAGCCGGAGGCTTCCATTATATATCTATTTCTATTTCTATTTCTGTTGCACTATATTATGTATGTATCAACATTGTGAGAACATGCAGTTATGACTATCCTGGTTGATGATAGTACATAGATTTTTGTAACTTTGAAATAACTCTATATTTTGGAGTAAAACTTTGTACTGTCCTTTTGGTATTATATGTTATCATTCCGCTGTGAGATTCTGATATTATGTTATTTCCTTTTTATTCTATTTCCTTTTCTTTTTACTTTACCGCAACTGTCTGTCTTTCCAACACTTGGGTACTAGATGCACGGATATCGTAGATGTATTTAGCATCGACATTCGACGGTCGAAAAGTTAGATCGCTACATTATATGTATATATCGATTTAATACTCAAAGTTACATATACATTTGTAACCACGGTCAATAAAATACTTCTCCTAAGGATTTTCTACTTATATGCGATTAATCATTAATTAACATTACTTATACTATGTATACAACAACATATATGGAGAAAATAAAACCAAGAGCCTACTTCATTTCGAACAAGATTCTTTTATATATGTTAAGTTATGTAATAAATTTACAATAGCCCTTAAGGCACATTCTCAACTTTATCAATATTCCACTTTCACTTGGAGCCAATTATGGTGCCTCACTCCCATACCTTCGATTAGTCTACCTAAACTAGACCAAAAGGAGGCCATAGTGAGTGGATTTGTCAAAATGTTATTTTGTACCTACTTTTGATTATATTTCCCTATTATGGACAAACTCTTTTTATCATGTGTTAATATTAGAAAACATATCTCGAATTTTATCAAGCTATCGGTTCCTATTGTAACACACACGCGCGCGCACACACACACACACACATACATATACATATACATACATACATACATACATACATATATATATATATATATATATATATTACACTATCGTAATCAAAATAAGTTATTTGATTGCAATGTACAAAGCATCCCTGGATCTCTTACAAATTTGAGCTCATATATTGCTTTCATTACGGTGCTATTCAGGGCGATGTATTTAGCCTCTACAATAGATCCTCCAAAACCTCTCATTTAGAACATTTCCAACTTAAGCACCTTAATTAAGGTTGATTATAAATTTAAATTTAAATTACTATACTCAATGTCACTTATGAAATTCGATTTCGAACACTCCTTCATAAGGAGTTCATTGTTTCCGTAAATAATTCTCTAGTATTTCATACATACTCGACAATACTAACTTTACCTTGATATTCACTTAATAAACTGTAATACCCTATAATTTAAATCACTAATATTAATAAGTGTTTTTTCATAATTTCAACTCTAAAGGTAAGATGGTAACTTTGTAAATGACTAAAATTGGCAACGAGAGTGGCGCCATTTGCATAGAGTGGATTTTTCCGATCCATTCTAGCTATGAAAATATCCGAAATGGAGTAAAGACGATGGAGATATGGGTATTTGAATTTAATAGGCTTTAATAAATAAATAGGCTTTAGCCTAAATATGAAGAGTTGCTTCATGTTGGCTTGATCTTTCATAGCAATCAACAAACAAATATCAAATATTTTTCTTCAGCCCGTTGAACAATTTCTAGGGCTTCGATAGGCTTGTTACTGAAGGCTAGAGTAATTACCAAGGGTTGAGATGAGTTTTATGAATTAGGGCTGGGAGTTCATGTCTTTAGTCAGGTCGGAGTTGAAAGAAGTACAACAACAAGTGAAGTAAACAATCACATTTATAGTGGTTTGGGTCAAGGCCCTACATCCACTTTATAGTTTCCTTCTATTTCCTTCTTTAGAAACTATATCGATGTCGGAGGGCTTTTATAAAGCTGAATTGGCATAATCCACCGTTAATGATCTTTTACATGGGCTCTAACGTAGGAAAGTATAATATTTTTTGTCACTTAGTATCGAGTTATTCCTCTCATGTTTGCATTGGGATCGGTGTTTTTTATAGCAATTCGGAGAGAGTGCAGGTCGACGATCTGGCTTGCATTGCCGAGCTAAGATGTTAGACTGCTGACATTTGGCATTGATCCAACGTTCTTTGAGCATAGCCTATAGATTAATGGTGTGTACTTTATGGATGGCTTTCCTTTGGCTATATCTGGACACACACTTGCATGGTTGGGATTTCATGGTATCATAGTATTGCTACACATTCTTTTAGGATGACCTTGTCTCCTAAAGCCATAGTATTCTACAATATTTCATCCTTTGGCCTTCGGTTCCCAACTAATAGTCTGTACACATAGAAAAATAACACAATGTAATGTTATACAAACATTCCATTGTAGCCTTGTGGGTTTAGTTCTTTGGAAAGTAGGTTAAGCCTTTAACATATTAAACTCTTTAGTACATAACCTTACGGGGTTTATACCTTCAGGTCTGGGTTTCATAGCTCTCTTATAATTATCTCAGGCTTCAGGGTTATTAGGTAAACCTCTCCTTTATTTATATCCTTTCATGAATAAGCTAAACCATAGACCCTTTTTTCCTTAGGGGTGTGTGTATGTATATATATATGTGTGTGTGTGTATAGAAGTCCTTCGGCAAAATGTTGTATAACACATGCCCATAAAATTCACTATGTTCATATATAAATTGGATTAGTATGATTTCGGTTCCTTTTTTGAAGATTATGCTAATGAATGACTTTACCTATCTTTTATGTGCATTTAATGCTGCTGACATAAAGCATTTTCCGAGTGGCTCCATTAAAAGGTGGCTCCTCTTTTCCTGCGCAAAAACTGTCCAACTTCTACCATTGCAGCTTTTGAAAAAGTAATATTATTATATGCTATCGACCATTGAAAATGCATGGCTGTGATTTTATTAATTGTTATTTTATTTATTTTTACAAACGTATAATAATCAACTTGTTCTTCTTCCTTATTTACCTTACTCTTTACAATAAATCGCTAATAAAACATTTCCTTAAAAATTTCTCATTTCTCATGCTTATTTCCATTATTATCATCAAATAATTGAGTTTTTAATATTTTAATGTTAGATTTAATAATTTATTTTTTGCTTTTAGATGATTTGATTTTACATGTTTTTTTATTATCGCATTGAGTTAAGCAACTTTTTGTTGTCTTGTTTGAATTATTCTTAATGATTTTAGATTGATTTCCCTTTGTTCTTCATGAATTTGTAACTTTAATTTGATTGAACCTTAGTATGCAAGCATAATTGTGGATAATTAATTTTAGTCGGTTTGATAAGTCTCTTGCTAAAATTAAATAGATTCCCTTTAAATTTGTAATCTTTAATTGTTAATTTGATGGATTAATCTTTAAATATAGGGATTAGTAGTTCTGACGGGCAAAACAAAGAATTTATTTTACACATTCAAGCAGGATTATGGTGGCCATATCATTTTACAAAGGTTTAACAGGTGTGAAGCAGAAACGCCTCAACAACTACAATCGAATTTATAGAGGCTGAACCACTAGTATATATACAATCCAGGTGTGATGCTAACATGCCTTAACAACCATGATGAAATAGTAATGAACAGGAGCGAGACACTAATTATCGACTATTATGATATAAAACAAACCATCCCCCCTCGGTTGAGGATGAAACACTCCCATCCCCAAATGCTATAGGCCCTGTGACATGTGCAAAGCCAAAAAATATAGAAGTAAGATCTAAAACATAATCCAACGACTCAAAGTGACTCCTACCCCACGTATCATCGGCCAGTACAGACGAGTTCCTATCACCGAGGTCCTTAGAATCAGTAATTGATAGGCCAATGCCTTTGACTTGGTAAAAGAGTTGTCTTTCCTCTCCATCTATGCGACTTTCATACTTATAGAAAATTCTACTTTTAGGTTCTAATCTCATCCAATATCTTTCATGCACCCATGTCAATTCATAAGGATTCCACTCAATTGCATTTGCAGCAGGAATGGCGATGAGAGTGGATGATATATGCCTCATGACATGTGTAAAGCCAGAAAATTTAGAAGTAAGATTTTGAACATAATCTAATACTCAATTTTATAGAAGTGACTCCTGTTACACATATCATCGGCCAATACAGACGAGTTCCTATCACTAAGGTCTATAGAATCAGTAATTGATAGGCCAATGCCTTTGACTTGGTAAAAGAGACGTCTTTCCTCTCCATCTATGCGACTAATGTGCCTATAGAAAATGCCACTTTTAGGTTCTAATCACATCCAGGATCTTTCATGCACCCATCTAATTCATAAGGATTCCTCTTAATTGCATTTGCAGAAGGAATGATAATGGGAGTGGACACTAATGGCCTAGAGATGGTAACTGGAAGAACAGCTGAAGCAACATTTGCAGGAGGAATATCTATAACCTAACTAACGGGGAGAGTAACATCAACAGATTCTTCCAATAGAGGAGTAGTGGAAGGTTTGGGTTTAGAGACCCATATCATTACAAAGGGTCGAGGAAGAGGGACTTTGACCAGAATAGCCATGGGGGCACAAGAGGTAGTAGAAGAGTCAACTGGGTTATCATACTCACATATTTCTAAGCATATGTTTGGAGCCCAACTATATCGAACCTCAACAGTTACTACATGACCTACTACAGTTTGTACCTTTAGCTTGGTTGGAAGCAGTTTATTTGTAAAAATTCAATCATTACCTTTTCCTAGAATAGCTTTCTTCTTACCATAATGTTTGCAATAAGGCATTTTAGTTTTCCGACCAAACTAACTAACCAGTTAAGACTACTTACAGGCTGTAATATAGATGGAATATAAGTGAATAGATAAAACATGTTCTCCAGCTTTATCATGTGATACTAAGTTTCCCTTCGATAAAAGATGGTTATGCTTCTAGTATTCATTGTCGCTTACCAACATTTGAGAATTTGAAGAAAAATCATAGAGTCGTCGAAATGGACCTTAAGGTTTCCCTTTACCTCAATACAAGATAACAATGGTTACGAACTACATCGTTTGATGGGTTTGAATCTAGAAAGAAGCCAACTAAATGTTCAGAGCAAAACTTAATCTCTGCTTGAACAACTTTGATAGAAGGAATCATAATACCATCAATCTCGGTTGTGTCAAAAGAAAAAGGGGGTATATATACCCGCATTTCTAGGTAAGGAGATAAAGGAAAAAGACCATAGTTTTTTGGTTTGGCGGGGATTTGACGATGTGTGTAATAGAAGAGTTATCCTACAGCACCATGGGAGAGATTTTAGGAGCGAAGGTTAGTTGCTATGGAGGATTTTTAGTTTGGGCATTGACATAATTGATTGTGTGCAATACTTGCATAATAGGAACATCCGGCCTCTTCTACAGCTAGTAGAAAATCACATCCATTGCATAAATTGGTTGTAACGTCATTGCCTTCGACACTATTATCTCCCATTTGGGGATTAGTAGTTATATTTGCTTGATATTAATCGCAGTTATTTTTATATAACTATTATGAAATTTCATTATTTTCTTAAGTTTTCCCTAAACATTTTTGGTTTTCATTGGACTGTGTGAGATTGTTCTACTTTGAATAAACATGTTGAATTAGATCAAATCTTATCAGACTATGGTATAATCAGAGTTGAGGCTATAGCTCTGAAGCTGAAGGATACCTGGTTTTTTCCAGTAGACGGATGCTTTATTTAGGCTATTAAATACTTTGAATGGAGTCTCTTTACCTTTGGCTCCTTCCTTTGTTGACCTTTTACAATATTATAACATAAATCTCTTTTAATTACCTCCAGTTTCTTATAACATACTTTCGATTATAAAAATAATTTATCACTTCCAAGGGTATCAGGAACTATTTCACAGCAGAATAAACTATCTTTTTGACTTATTCGATTCTAAAAGAATAACTCCTCTACATACTACTTACAAATTCGAAATAAACAACCCCTTGAGAAGCCCATTACTATGATTACTATGGAGAAGTGATTTTATATTGGTTATTAAACACCTGAATCATTACTACCCTAAAACTATTAAGTTTCTATTTTAACTTAAGTACTTCGCAATCTATAAACTGATTTATAATTCTAACTAATTTTTTACTTCTGTAAGTAGACTGGAAAATCCATAGCCTTCAGATGAATTTAAATCTCATTTTGATAGTGTCTTATCCCATTTGGTAGACCATTGCCTAAGATACTTGGTCTTAACTTTTGGGAACCTTAGGCTGTGCGACCTTCTTTCCCCTACCGGTTCCTTCAATGGTGATGCCCCTTGGACTTAAAAAAAAGGACCCCTCACATCACTCAAACCATGAGGGCTAAAAATAAGTGGAAGAGGTATAAGCCCATTGCACAAAAGCCTATACACATTCTCCTTGTCCTTTGTCTACATCTAATCCTGAGCCCGTGGGTAGTCCTCAAATCTTTAGCCTCTACACTTTTAGGACATATCTATTGTACTTAGGACTTATGTTTATTTCTACGTGTTAGTTCTACATTCAATATTTTATACATTTTCTTTAATACTCATTTGTAGGTATGGATGACCTTAATATCAGCGTCTTTTATTAATAGAGTAACCTAAAACCGAGAAGACTATTGGGCAATCTTTCGCTCAAAAGTGCCTTGTAAGACAAAGGGAGCTTCAAACAAACCTAGAAAGTTAGATTACTTCTACCAAAAATGTGGTAGGAGTATCTCTAAATCTTCCCATTCAACCTTAATCCTGTAAGCTCCCTTCCAAACAGTTCAAGTCTCACCATCTTCCACCTCTAGGGTTATAAGCTTTTAACATAGCCAAAGAAGCCATTAGGTTAAGGCTTGCTAAGTTTCCTCTTATTCTCATTACCTACGAAAGTACTTGGAGTTCGGCCTCTAAGGCACCCTTGAGGTAAATTTAATAATAGTAAGTATATTTAGATATTTTCTTGATATATATTCTTATCTCATACTCTTATATGTATGAAGATAGATAATTAGCTCTATGTCCTTATATATGGATTTGAGAATCTAAAAGATACTTTTAAAGAGGTCGAGGAAAAAAAAGAAGAAATTTCCAATCTTTAGCAACAATTTAAAGACCTTTGTGAGGTGGCGCAAAGCCAAGGACTCACATAAATTAGAGCTTATAAAGCTAACCTAGGACCTCAAGGCTAAATATTTTAACATCCAAAATCTCTAGAAGGGCCTCAAGGATAAGGAAAATAATATAGTAACAAAAGAAGTAAGTGTTTTGAAAGAAGAGGCAAATGGTCTACTTACTTCGTCCCATGCTGACGATGCTGCTAGCAAGAAGTCTTTTGGCATTATTTTTTAAGGCATACACTGAGAGTCGAGAAAAAGGTCATATCTTCACCTTTGAGTTCCTGGGGGTAATGTACCAAAAATTAAAGAATACTTCTCTTTACGAAGCATACAAATCTTAAGAAAGGCGAAGGCTAAAGCACTTCTCATACTTAGGCCTAGGCTTCTCACACTATCCTACGGAAGGACGGGATGGATTGGTAAATATATGAATAACTTTTTTTACTTGTTTTTTGTAATATGTTAGAAGTACTAAGTCTTATGTAACATTAGACTAATATATATTATTATCTATCATTTCACTATCTAGACTAAACTAAGAAAACGTCTTTCAGAATCTATCTCACATCATAGTATCTTATAAATCGAAATAATACTAGGTCTTTTCAATTGCTTAAAGTTGTTAGTACTCTAATGCATCGCCTTTATGTAGGTAGGCTGCATAACATTGAATTTTCTAATCGCATTTAGGATGTTAAAAAGTCTCACATTAAATCTCGTGCAACAGTTATTAAGTCCCCTATGATCAAAATGTTTAACTAAATGAATCCTAAGTATGACAAACCAACTTAAAAATGTTTCTCAAGACTGAGATGATGCATTTTAGGAACTTACTAGGTTGTCTAAACAACATCTGAGGGATAAAGTTCATAAGCAAAGACGACTTGAGTTTCTTTAAAGGTTCTATGGTCCTAAGCTCAATTTTCACTTAAGGAAATTCCTAGGTTTGAGAGCTTAAGTCCTTCTCCATTAGCTATTGCCAAAGGGATAATAGCTGGGAGCGAAGCTACTCTTAAGTATATTTCTCTTAAAATGCAAAGCTCGGAATCTACATATTCATCTTCATATGTCGACTCCTAAAGCTATGCTAGGTAAGGAACTTTCATTCTATAACATGGCAAAGCCTTTGGAATCTATAGTGATAATAGGTCTAGGGGCCTTAAGATTTTACTTAATAATAAGAAAAGTTTGGCCTTTAGGAAACTTTGATACCTTTTATTTTCTTTTATAGTTTAATCTTCTGGCCTTTGTGCAGTGAAAAGTAAATTTAACTTTCGACTTTCATTTTTAACTTTATATTTTATTTGCTATTGATAGGATACTAAATGTGCAAATTTTCTAAGTAATAAACAAGCTTGTACTTCTATTCATGAGGACAACGCTAAAGTTGAACATATACAAATTCTTCAAGTAAAAATTTAAGCATTAGAGACTGAAGTGGATTTCCTTAAGTCAAAGCTCCTCTCAGATGATTACAATTCAAAGCTTTAAAAAGAGAATGGAAATCTTAAGTGGATGGTCTAAGACCATGAAGAAAAATACCTTTTGTAGGCTATTTTGCTTTCAGGGCAAGCCTCGGAGCAACTAATTATCGAATTACCTGACGGAATTGACAATCTTCATCAACAACTGAACAATGCTAACAAAGAGCTTTCAGAAATTAAACTTAAAGAATTAGAAGACAAAATGAATACTCAGGACGTTATTGTTGCTTCTATTCTAAAGTGAGGAAGAGGATGAGGTAGGGGTTCAGTCAAACTCCTCTCCATGCACTAGGCTAAAGTTATTTCTCAAGGGCATGGTTCTTCCCGAAAGTCAGGACGAACATAGAATCCACTTAGGACATCACTCAGTTGTCTTGTAGAGGTTTTGGTAGAGCTTAAGGATGGGTCAGTCATACCCTTAATCAATATAAGAAGTATAGGACTAAAATAAAAGTTTACTTGTATGGAAAAGCATTTTGATAATGCTAATTCTAAGGCTAAGAAAAAAGTGGATCAAATGCTAGATCGTCTCCTTCAATTGAAGTTAATTATTTAAAATGAAGGGGGTATGCCTTAGGGAAGATTATTTAATTTAATTCATATCCTAACTTTAAAACCAATCTCATTCGCAATAAATTATGCTTTTGGTGTTTGTTTTCTAATATATATATATAATGTTATTATATATATACAATGTTACACAGTGATATAAATATATGGTTAAATAATCATTTGATATATACAAATAGCATATCCTTTAATAAAATATTATACTATTGTAGTGACAAATGTTGTAACTATGAGTATTAAATCTAATTCTGTTATCTAGCCTTTTGGTCAAGCCATATTCTAACAGATCGAGCCGATCAAGCAGGAATGAAGAATAATAACTACTAAACTTGGATACCAAACAGAGTTAAGAGATAAGGTTGCTAATGTAAAATACCTTCCAAGGGGTCCACGCACATACTGTTTCAAGAACCAGAATCAGAGCTCAACATTCAAGCAAAGCTATGGATCGGTACTAATCCATGCTTATGGATCGATACCAATCTCCACTTTTTGTCCAATTCCACTTCAAATCCACATGAACAAGCATAGGAACTAAGTTCAACCAATGTTATGAGGTGAAACCAAAGGAATCACGAACATCCAACATCAAGATCCATTTGATGGATCCGATCCATAAAACTTCATCCAAAATACCCCCAACCAAGTGTTGATATAAGCAAGCATGTTCCAAGCTTAAAAAAACCATTTGCATGAAAGTGGCCATTGATCTCCTCAAGCACCTAAAATCTATAACTCCATTCCACCACAGTTCCAGCACTTTGCCAAGAAACAAGCTCCTAGCAGTGCAAATAAGATGGAAAACACGAATCTAACAGCAAGTCACCACAACACAAAGAAGTAGAATCGACACATAAGGCAATCTTATGGATCGGTACAAACCCATGTCTATAGATTGACATCGATTTTAGCCAATGCTGACATGGCAATGCTTCTTCAAGTTGGACAGTGCTAAGACGTGGGGAACGTGGTGGTGATCATGGAGGAGCAAATCTCGAGAACCTACGGCTAGAAATAGGTGGCCAGGGGCTTATCTTTCAAGGATCTTTTTGCTTCTTTGTCATTATTACATATTTCTTTGTAATCACCTATAGAGTGGTACCAATCCATTAGAACTGTTCCTATAAAATAGTAGTATAATCAAAAGAAATATTAAGTGGACATAGGCATCGATCGGCCGAACCACTATAAACCTTGTGTCTTGTTTATTTTACTTATTTTCATTTACTTTTCTTCAATTTTATTATCTTCTAATATCTATGGATATTTGTGCCTTTTTGATGCAAACATTTTGGTGCTCTCATTGAGAAATACTTGAGCTCACTGATTTGAGATTTAAAAAAAGTTCAAAATGATGATACAATCTGCTATGGAGATTATAGCTGGAGGAAACCAATAAGGGGGCGGCCCGAAGGTGTCCTCTTGATCCAACCCACATCCATCTACATAACCAGGGATGAGATGAAGACTAAGATGAATGAAATGCAAGAAAGGATGATAGCCCGCTAGGAAGAGATAACGGAAGGATTTTATAGAAGAATGGGATAGATATGAATAGCTGGAGTAGCTACAAACCAGAATCGAAGACCCGAAGCCGAAGAACATGCACCTGGAAGCATAACGGAGCAACCTGGAACAACCCCCGAAGGAGTTATACAGACTAATACTGATCCCCGAGCATCGATCGATACCGAACCTCAAGACTTAGGAGTATGGCCAATTTCAACTTTGGTGGAAATGATGCAAGTCCGAAAAATAATACCGAGCATTTCAATGTGAATTAGAATGTTGATGCATGACCAAAGGAGTACATGCCAGAATTCCCTCATGGGAATGGGGTTAAAGCCATGAATGCAAACTTGAGAGTTCCCTTAGATAATTATGACAGACATACTGAGATGGTGAGACGAGCAATAAGGGGTGGACTGCTTAACCGGAGCCTGGAGGATGTGAACAGGAGTCCATTCACTTTGAACATACAGTATGCTAGGAATCCACCTAATTTCAAGCTGCAAATGTTGGAAAGGTATGATGGAAAAACGGAACTAATGGTTCATTTGATGAAGTACGTCTAGTACATGAATGTGTTGGATGCTTTTGAAGAATTGATAGGACCATGCTTCCCTTTATATCTGGCAGATTTGGCGACATTATGGCTTAGACAACTGGAAAGCGGTTCCATCAGCATATGGGCCGAATAGGCGGACAAATTCATGAAGCAGTTCCGGGTGCATATTTCACGATCTAAAAATGCAACGATACTATCAAGTGTGAAGCAAAGGGTCAAAGAGATCCTCGTGAGTTTTTTGACAAGATTTAATGTGGCAACTACCGTAGTTGATAGGCCGGATCAATTAGTGGTTTTGGTGGCGGAAGTTTCGGGAGTAGCCATTAAAATAAATTTTGAGGTTGTTTTAGAGCAGGATCCATCGATGGATCTCATAGAATTTTATCATGAGGCTGAAAGATACCTACATCAGGAAGACCTCGAAGCCGAAAAGGAAGAAATTAATGCCATGGATGGCGAAGTACCGTTCGAAGCAGGATCTAGCAAAGATGAAGGAAAATGAAAGATGGAAAATGGCTTTGAAGGATCAAAGCGATAATGAAGGGAGCCGAAATTCTCTTCTTACATGGATTTGAATGAAATCTCGAAGTGGATTTACCTTTACACTAAGGGATAGATCCCATATTGTAAGCCAGCAAGGAGAGATCCCATCGATCGCGAAAGGTGTCCGAAAGTATTGCCTATTCTATGATTTGGATGGGCATAACACAAACGATTGCAAACACTTGTGTGATCTGATCGAGGAACAAGTTAGAAGAAATCAATTACAATAGTATCTGAGAAGTCAAGCTGCGGTGATGAAATAGGAGAAGGCATCATCTGCGATGAACGGAAATGGCCTAGGATCAAGGTTGTGGATAGTCGCCTCTTGATTAGGATGACAAGGAATCAGGTTTGGTTCTCGCACTCTGTTTTCACCTTCAATAAACTAAGCAATATTACTCTCAATCCATTAACTCGTGTATGGGATCTCGATCGATCCCTAGGCACGCTCTGAGCTGGACGCAAGGCTATAATGCCCAATGAGGCCGTTTTCATGATGTTTGGCTTGAGGTTTGTTAATGTTTAAATTTGAATCTTGCAGATGGATTTCTGATTATTGAAATCTGTATGAATGTGATGATCGATGTTGATGTGGTAGTTCAGACCGGAGAGATGGGGATGACCATAAGGTACAAGTTCCGTTATCAAAGGAAAAGTGGATGGACTTCTACGTTTTTGATCGCATTATGTCCCGTCTATGGATACAGGGCCAAAGTGCAAGGTGCAAGTTCCCTTGCTGGTGAGTTGGTGGATGGACTCGTATGATATTGATCACGTTAACTCCCAACTGGAGAGTCAGGATCGGAGTGTAAAGTGCAAGTTCCCATGCCGAAGAGCAAGTGGATTGAACTTGTATGTAAAGTAAGTCAACACATTGGAGCATGAGCGGATGGGCTTGCTTGGTCGCTGAGTTCCCTCGCCGAAGAGTATGTGGATTAGGCTCTGCAGGGATTCGAAGTGACTATGGAATTAATTATCGACCTGGAGCGGCATGGATTAAATTAATAGTCTGGAGAGACCATGGACTTAATTATCGGTCCAGAATGGCCACAGATTCATTGATGATCTTGAGAGATCATGGCCTTAACTGCTAGCCTAAAACAGCCACAAATTCAACTAACGATTCGGATAGATCGAGATTTCAACTAATGATCCGGAGAGATCGAGATTTCAACTAATAATCCAAAGAGATTGATTGTTAGGCTAACGATCTAGAGTGATCAAGAATTGCATCGATCATCAAATACATAACCCAGATAAATTGAGACATATACTCTAGCATTGAATTCCATTTGACCTTAAAACAATTTGTTAGAAACTATCGAATTGAGCCTTTGATTTCAACATGTGGCCACTAACTCCCGGATGAACAAGGGATGATCCTAATTCATAACGCAACCTATGACTTACCGATTTCGAGCGAACATATAATTGTTGTATATAATTGAGACTCAAGCAAGGACTTGAATCCTTTAGCTATCATGGTATGGAATAATCTTTGATTTACAGATGAATCTAAAGGAACTGGACGATTGGCCATAGCTCGATCGACAGATAGCTAGAAAACTCAACGACTAATGTTGCATCGACTTTGATATCCATCCTTAATCAAAGCACACCTTCCCTTCGCAAGGCATGCTTTGGGGGGCATGTGTTATCCAAACTTTTGGCCATGCCATATTCAAACGGGTCAAACCGATCAAGCATGAATCTAGAATAATAACTGTTAAACTTAGATATCAAACAGAGTAAAGAGATATGGTTTCCAACATGTAAACGACCTTCCAAAGCAGTCCACGCACCGTACTGCTTCAAGTACCAGAACTGTAGCCCAATGTTCAAGTAAAGCCATGGATCTGTACCAATCCATGCCTATAAAGTGGTACCAATCCTCATTTTTTGTCCAAAACCACTTCAAATGCACATAAACAAGCATGGGAACCAAGTCCAACCAAGGTCATAAGGTGGAACCAATGGAATCATGAACATTCGACATCAAGATCCATCAAAGTGATGGATCAGTACCGATCTATCCCTGCGGTTCCGTACCAAGCCAATACACTTTATCCAAAATGCCCATCTCTATTCCCGAGTTCTGATGTAAGAAAACATATTCAAAGCTTCAAAGAACTGTTCACATGTAATTCACCATCGATCTCCTCAAGCGGCTGAAATCTACAACTCCAAACCAACACCGATCTATCACTTTGACCAAGAAACAAGCTCCTAGCAGTGCAGGCAAGATAGAAAACACAATGATAATAGCAAGGCTCTACAACACAAAGCAGTAGAATCGATCCATAAGGTAATCTTATGGATCAGCATCGATCCATGCCTATGGATCAATATTGATCCATAACCAATGCTAACAAATCCCAACAACATAAAACTACAAATTAGAAGGCTAGGTGCTTATTTTTTGGGATATTTTTGCTTCCTTATCATTATTACATATTTCTTTGTAGTCACCCGTAAAGTGGTACCGATCTATAAGAAAGGTACCTATAAAACAACAATATAATCAAAAGAAATATTAAGTGGACATAGGCATCGACCAGTCGAACCACTTTAAACCTTGGGTGTCTTGTTTTGTTTACTCATTTTCATTTACTTCTCTTAAACTTTCTTCTCTTCTAATATTTGTTGGGTGTTTGTGCCATTTTTGATGCAAATAAAGTCAAAAAATACTTTGTTTTAAATATTCTTGGTCAAGATGTTTTGAGAAAAGGATATCGATACATCCGTCGAGACTAGAGTACATAACTCTCCAAAAGTTTTGCATTGTGTTGCTTATGGCTGCTAGGGGCACCAAGAGGTTACAAACCTGTCGTTATTGGACGACTAGAGAATGGCTCAATTGAGAGTTTCCTATTGGTTGACAACAACTGTTGAACTTTGATGTGAACACCCCACTTTGACTATAGTTAAATCATGGCATAAGGACCATTGAATGGCTATAATTAGGTCCGAGTTGAAGCATAGGAAGTGAAATGCTATTCAATAAAGATTTGTCTCCTATTTTATGAGAGGTTAGTATCACAAGTAACTATGGTCAACTTAAAGTCCAAAATGTCTGGTTAGGGCATGTTGGTTAATCATAAATGTTAACTGAACCAAGGACTTTGAAGATGGATTAAATAGTTGAATATGGAAAATGTTAGAGATTTGACCATGGCCAAACTCCAGATATCAATTGTAATACAGTGGTGATAAATATAACGTGCGAATAATACATATAGTTGCTGAAACGTATTGGTTAAATCGATTAAAATTATGATTTTACCAAAAAAGATCTAGAAGCGACTAATTCGATCAAACTATCACACCATCAGCTAAGGTGAATGTAGACGTCAATTTTTTGAACTACTTAATATTAATTGCTAATTTAATTCACACACATAAGTCTTTGAAATATCACCCGGTTTGATTAGTTTATGATGGATTATAATTTAATTTAATTAATTAATATGTTTAAGATACATTAATTATGAGTATTTTATTTAGATGGGTTGCCACTAGTGATTTTCATAGACCCTTAAAAAAATTTAGATGCCTTTAGCAATTGTCTGGATGTATTTATAAGCATTATAAATGCATTCATTAATATTTGTTATTAATACATGTTGAAAGGGGTTTAAGTATGCAAAAAATAACTAATAAATGAGAGAAAAAGAAAAAGGGAGGGGCGGTCACATTATGAAGGTAAAGGGGTTTCTTTTGCTTTGTATTTTAGGTATCATTAATGGTAGGTAATTCTCCTGGTGACTCTTCTATAAATAGCATCCCAAACTCTTCATTTTCTTCTCGATGGAAATGAAAAAGAGCCAATCCTCCATGTGTTAAGGCTGTCCACCCCTTTGCTACATTCTAGAAATCTAAAAGCATCCTCTTTTTCAATAGTGATAGTTCCTTGATGTTAACCCGGTTTTTAACCAAGTCAAAATTCAACTGGAAGTAGAAGGTAAAGACGAAGATGAAATGACTCAAGAACTCAAAAACAAAACCAGAAGGATAAAAGAATGGAACGTAAGAAGTTCCATAAGTTTTTGAAGCTAAGTCAACCACTCGGTGCCGAGAGGTCTTTCTCAACTATCTTTAATACATGAACTTCACATACTCCATAGTCTACCTCAACCATTCATCATCAAGTGCTTTTCTCAAAGCATAGATGTGCAATTATGAGGATTGATGATAAGAAAGCAAAGAAAGCAGAATAGTTCAAGTATTATCGAGGGAATCACAAGAATCAACTCGAAGTCTATGGCAAAGAGTCCGAAGCACATCGAAAAGTAGATAGAAGAATAGGCCAAGTGAAAGAATTAACTTTACACAAGTCAAAACCACTCAGTACCTAGAGATTTTTTCGGTACCAAGAGGTGTTTTATGTCTTTGGGCCCTAAATGATTACTTGTACAGCATTGGCTCGCTTTTAGACTTCAATGCAAGCGGGATCTTGAACCTGTGCATCAGTTTCTTTGTAAATATCAATCCTACTACAACTAAAGAAGGATCTTAGACTGTGCTCTTTCTTTATCTCCTATCTCTCCCTCGCAATAGTCACCTAGCAGATACTGTTGGTAGTTGTAAGCTCTTGAACTTGCCCATCCCTTATGCTAGTAACTCTAATTTTCTACAATCAATAATCAATAAAAATATAAATTGGACGTAGGCCAAAGATTATCGAACCAATATAAAATATTATGTCTTGCTATTCTTTTTCTGTTATTTTGCTATTATCTACTAGATCTAGGGCTCACAGGTTTTCTACAGCATATCTTGGGTGTTGATCCATTTTTAATGCCAACATTTTGATGCTTCCACCGAGAAAACCGAATTCAAGCTTTGATCTAGCTCTCTAATTTGGGTTGGAAAGATCTATAAAACTTGCTTGAAGACTTGAAGAATTGCTAATAGAGAGTGTGGATTGTAGAATTATGAATCTTAAGGCTAATCAAACACTAGAGAGTTGAATAGTATTTTCTTACTTTTATAAATCTTTTTAAATTTCTTTTAAGTCCAATATTGAATCACTAATTTTCAATATTGGACTATATCAACAATCAATCATATATGCAATCATAGGTAAAAATTAAAGCAATAAAGTAAAGTAGAGGGCTAGAGAGATGGCACTACGAATTTTATATTGGTTCGAATTTCTCCTACGTCCTGTCCTATACGATTACCTATACAAATTTCTTTTTAAACGCCAATATTTAAATAGGTAGAAGGAAAACCTAATTACAATCTCGATTCCGAGGCTACTAGACACATTCTCGTGATTTTCTTGGTTCAGGGTACACCCACTTGATTTGGACAAGCTATTAGCACAACCCTTAGATTTTCGGACTACCAAGCACACCAAATTAATTTGAATAGGCTACAATCATACCTAAGCAAATGCAAATAGAGTTTGAAGGTTTTTTCAAAGAAAATTTCTTGAACTTTGGATATAACGGATCCTATAGTCTCTTGGATAACACTTTGAACTTTTATTTGAGAGAGAGAGAGAGATGATTCCATAATAGTAAGAAAGTAGTACAGAATCAACATATAAAAGTATGAATTGATTCTATTTGATTTTGAAGAGGATTTAATATAATTTCAATGGAGTTTTCAAGAGAGCAAGAGGATGGACGAAAATAAGATAATAACTACCAAAAAATTCATTTGAAACCTCCTATATAATGTATAAACAAATGTGTCCATTCGTGAAGAGTTATCACAAATAGACACTTCATTTCAAAATTTGAAAATTTGTTTTGTGGCATGTATGTCGACATACCTCCAATACATATGTCGAAATATGTTTGTTTATTTTGAAAACTCTTTTGTTTTGTAACATTTTGAAAATACTATATTTTGTAAAATAATTTAAACATAGTTTGTAAACATTTTAAACTTTAAAAGACTTGTATAAAATATTTTAAAGATATTTTGGAAATATATTTTGTTAAAAATATAAAAGATAAGAAAATAAGAAATAAAGATCAAAGATTGCTTTTAGTGGCTTTAACAAATTTTCTATGACTCTATACGCTATATTATACTCTTGAGATCTTCATATCTTGGTCTTTATACTCAAGAGTCTTCCTGTTTATTTCTTTAGTCTTTATGCTGTATAGTCTTCGATTCAATACCTGTGTAATGTCATACACTATATATTATATAACTTGGCAAAATATTAGTATCCATATTTTGTATAAATGTATATTGTTGTTTATTAAGGTTGTTATCATCAAAATCAATAATGAGGTATTAACAATCTCTCCCATTTTGATAATGACAACCATTTAATATCTTTTATATAAAATATGATATAACTCTTCCTGAGTTAGATAACTCTCCCTAAGTATATGCATATGCATATTTAATATTTTTCACCCCCTTTGTCATCCACAAAAATGGGTGGGAAAAAATAAAAATTCTCCCTAAATTAAAATACATAGAAATTATAAATTCAAAATCAATAACTAAATTAAATAAAATGATATATATATATATATATATATAATGATTTTAAGATATATGATGATTATATAATATATTAGATATAATGCACTATTTTATTTTAACCATGATATAAGATAAGACAATCTATTAATACATATCATTCAATCAATCAAACATAAGACACACGAATTCAAATCTAAAATATAAGCAATCCAAACCAAGACAATCAAATTCAATTCAAACATACACACTTAACCGAATCAAACCAAATCCTAATAAACCACATTAATAAGCACAAAACTTAAACCTATGGTTTTCTTTTGATTATGGGAGACTTATTGATGGGACAAGAGAGGCAGAAATTTTCCTTTTGTTCTTTGATATTTCCATCTCAATCAAAGCATACTTCACCAACACATTTAACTTCATCACTGTCTTCAGTAGTGTCTTCCTCCTCCTCTTCTTCTTCCACTTCTTCCTCTTCATCATTTATGGGTTTATAAATGACTACATTAGAATTGTCCTCCTCAATTATAATTGGATTGGTCTCATTATCTAATACATGCTTCAGGAGGTTGCATAGAATGTGCCTTTGTTTCTCTTGTTCTTTCAATAGACGTAGTTGAACAACCTCTATTTCTGAAAGCATATTAAGTACATGCTTTAGACCATCTTCAACCTTGATTACTTTAGCTATGATGGTGGTTTGGAAGAGGCATAGGATGGGGGTTTTGAAGGAAAAGGTTGCAGTTTCTTCTTTTGGATGTTTGGAACTTGAGGAATCCATGTATTTAATTTTATTCATAATTTACAGAAGGAAGAAGATAGAAAAATGAGAATTATTTCAAAATTTGGCGGTTATAAGTTGCATTTCGAATTTTGAATTTAGGTGGAAAATCTATTTTTTGAAAATTCCACTATATGTCGACATATTTGGTTAGGGTATGTCGACATATGTAGTGTTATTTTGATATTTTACCTTTCTATTAAATTTAGAATTTATATTATATTATATTTATATTTTCGAGAAAGAATATATTCCTAACTCTCTTCAAAGTTTAATAAAAGGAGTTTGAGTTAATGGTTTTGTTAAAATATTGGCTATTTGATTTTCAGTATCTATAAATTCAAGTGAAATTACTTCTTTATTTACGTCATCTCTCAGAAAATAATGTCTTATATCTATATGTTCGGTCTAGCATGATGTGTTGGACTTTTAGATAGGTTTATTGCACTAATGTCATCACAGTATATTGGTGACTTAGTAAAATTTAAACCAAAATCTTTTAAAGTTTGTTGCATATAGATAACCTATGAACAGGCTAATGCAACTAAAATATATTCTGCTTTTGTAGTGGATAGAGATATAGAATTTTTTCCTTTTCACTAAACCAGAAAATAAGATGATGTCCTAAAAAGTGACTAGTTCCACTTGTACTTTTTCGATCTGATATGATCTAGCATAGTCAGCATCACTATACGAAATTAAATCGAAATAATCTTCTTTTGGATAAAAGAGTCAAGAGTCTATTTATTGTTTATATATCTTAGTATTATTTTACTGATTTTAGATGGGTTCCCTTAGGTTGAGATTGATATCTTGCGCATAAACAAACACTATGCATAATATCCGGTCTACTAGCAATTATATAGAGTAATGATCCTATCATGCCTCTATGTAATTTTTAATCTACATCCTTTGAGTTTTCTTCTTTATTTAATTTATCATTTGTTTTCCGTGGGAGTATGCTTTCCACTAGTATTTGACATACCAAATTCTTAACTAAACCTTTATCATATTTTTCTTGACTTTTAAAAATTCTGTTATTTTATTGTCTTGTTTATAATCCTAAAAAGAACATAAGTTCTCCCATATGACTCATTTCAAATTCCTTAGTTATTATATCTTAAAATTCTTTATTTAATTGTTCACTTGTTGTCCAAAATAATATCATCTACGTATATTTGTATAAGTTGAATATCATTATTATTTCTTTTAAGAAATAGAGTACTTTCTACCTTTCCTATTTCAAAATTAGATTGTAATAAACAGGATTTAAGTCCATCATACCATGCTCTCAGGGGTTGTTCTACATAGACATCTTTTTTTATTAAATTCATTTAAAAAGGAACTTTTGACATCCATTTGAAATAATTTAAAATTATTATGATTTGCAAAAGTGAGTAGATTTCTAATAGCTTCAAATCTTACTATAAGAGCAAAGTTTCATCAAAATTTATATTTTCTTCTTGGCTATAAACTTGAGCAACTAAACGTGTTATATTTATAATAACTTCTCATTGTTTATTCAATATATTTGTATATACCCATTTATTCCTATTACAAATTTATTGTCAGGTTTTGGGAATAATTCTCAGACATAATTTCTGGTAAACTGATTTAGTTTTTCTTGCATGGCAAGAATTCAAGAATCATCTAGCGATGCTTCTTGTGGATTTTTGGGTTCAATTATTGAGATAAAAGCAACATTACTCATTTTATTTAATTGATTTCTTATTTTTACAACAGATTCTATATTTACTAGAATATTTTCTATGATCTTTCAAATATTTTGTTCATTTATATGGATGTAAATTTTCAGAGTTATTATTATTTTCATCATTAGTGAATTCATTATTCATAATTTCATTAGTTTTATCAATATTGAGACGACCCGACTTTCTCAACACAGAAAATCGCATCATCTTGAAGAAAGAAAGGGATAGAAAAGAGAAAAGATAGAAGAGAAAGTAGAAACAACACAGAATCTTAACAGCGGAACGAATAAATTATATTAATAACATAAACATTACATAGTTTACAACCATTATCAGAGTTACACAGATTATACATCACATACTAGACAGTTATAAACACCTGTCTAGTTATACAACTCAATCTAATACAAGAAAACTACTCAGAGAAACCAACACAGCGGAATACTATAAATATCTACAATGTAGAAGCCTCCTGCTCCATTGCTCCTCCAGAATTCGTTAAAGCTAACCTTAATCTCTTGGCTACTCGTAAAAGTTTGAGTACCCAAGAGTTTAAGAAAACAGAAGATAAACCCCTGGTCAGACATGGGTCTGGTGTGAGTAACAGGTTAATGTTGCTTAACTTTCAAAAATCTTTTGAAAAGAAAGGTATCACGTAAGACTTCCCACACATAAACATGGAAAAGTTTTTACCTTACGCTAACCAAAACATTTGATAGGAAATTCAGTGATATTATAATAGGTCTAGGGTTTTCAAGTAAATATGAAATAGCCGAAATTGTTACATGATTAAATTCCAGCTACTAGCCACAAAAGTGGGTGATACAACCAAATCCGATGGCACTTATTGGATTTTGGATTCCATACAATGGCAGGGCTACCGGGGTACCGCCCATCACAGTACGTGGCCTAGATCAACGTACCAAGGAGCCACCCTAACTCTCCTGCAACACAAGGCCGGAACCATCCCTTACTGGACAGTCCCGAACAAGACAACCCCGATAGTTGGAGCTCACAACTGTCCACACAGCCGAAATAAAAGGGACCTCTAGACAGGGGAAAATCTCGTCCTACTTGGGCATGACCCACTTAGCCTTGCTGCACCTTCCCTGTTTTAGCCATTCCCGATTGATGAGGCTTGAGGCTACGATTACCTTTATAGAACACATCACTTAGAATGCTCATCGTCCAACTAACGATGTTCTGAAAGCATTCAATCCATACAAGTTCGTTCCGGGTTCGAACGAAACCGAAGGCGTTATCCCGTTACACCCATTTTGGAATCACCCTTAGAGTTAACGACGATAACCCTTGCACTCTGAATCTTCATCTTCACTTGAGATTCACGACCTATCTTAATTTGGATCGATGTGGTTTTTGGATATCCAAATATGGAAACCCGATCCCGGTCTCATCGAAATCCAAAACGTGTCTTTTAAGGCCAAGTTGTTTTAAAGTTTAAAACAATTCAATTTAGTATCTATACACACACAGATAGATAACTCACCAATCACAATAGATAATCAATATTATCATAATAAATAGATGATCCACATTATCATTATAAACAAATAATCCATACTATCATCAAAATAGATAATCCATATTATCATCACAATGTAACCAAAGCATTCATATCACACCGCATTACTTATCCTATTTCTGAGATCACAAAGCATTCAAGGCAATCAATATTATCCATCCATACATAAGCAATGATTTACTTAATCACAATATAATTAATTTAAAATGAATTAAATTAATTACTTCCATCTGTAATTAATTTAAAGTGAATTAACTTAATTACTTCATCTTTAATTAATTTAAAATAAATTAAATTAATTACTTCATTAATATAAATCTTGCTTACGTAACCATTTAATTATCTACAAATCAGTTAATTAATCATTCAAATTAATCACCTTAATTAATCACCCTTGATTAATTATCCTTAATTACATTCAAGCAATTGTTCTTTAATAAATTTCACAAATTAATTATCTTTAACCAAAAACAGTAATTAACCTTTAATTACTTCAATTAATTAATTAACTATAATTAATTACATTAATCCTTAATTAATTACATTAATTAATTACTCTAAATCACTTATCATTGATTAATTAATCTTAATTAATTAACTTTAATTACATCATTGATTATATTAATTAATGATCCCTAATTATATTTTAATTAATTACTTTATTGAAATTAATTACAGTGAATAATTAATCTTAATTAAACCATAATTATTAATCACTCCTGATTAATCACATTCAGTAATTAACTGCCCTTAATTACTTCATTAAATAAATTAATTATTTCTTAATTAATTTCTTAATTAATCCCTTGATTAATTACAAAGTAATTCAATCTAAATTACTTCCATTCTTAAATCATCTTCCATTAATTACATCCAGTAATTACCCTTAATTACTTCACTAAGTAATTCCAATCCATTAAGTACATTAAGTAATTATCATCAAATCATTCAGTATTTAAAATTAATTAAACTTAATTAATCAATTTGAACAATCACATTAAACTAAATTAATTACATTAAGTAATTAATTCCTTAATTACTTTCATTAAGTGATTACACTTAAACAACTCACAACTGATTATCTTTAATTAATTAATCTAATTAATTATTAAAATTAATCAAATTAATTAATTATTAAATAATCCTAGTTAATGACCTTCGTTAACCATTAACAATTCTTTTAATTACTTCCTTAAGTAATTAACTTAGATTAACCATTATTAATTACAAATTAATTTATCTCTACTTATCCATTAATTAATTTCTAATTATTTAATTAATTAAGTGTTAACTGTAACTTAATTAATCCTTATTTGCTTGATTAATTAACCTTGATTGTAACTTAATTGCTTAATTAATAAATCTTTAATCATTAATTAATAATCCTTAATTATTTAATTAATGATCTTTAATTACAAATTGATTAACCCTTAATTAATTATTTATTTATCCCTAATCAATCAATTAATTAAATTAACTAATTATTCCTTAATTACTTCATTAATTTAATTAATTTCAAAACATTAAATCTTAATTTAACTTGAGATAAAAACATTTCTTAATTATGACTAAATTGTCATTAACAAAAACATTTGAAAACAATTTTCTTTTAAACTTACTTTAAAATTTCATTTCAAATATGAGAATTAAAATGAATAAAATTTAATTTAAACTAAGTTTAAACAATTTAAAAACCCTTTTAAATTACATAGTAAAGAAATGCTTGTCTTATAAAAGGAATTTATAAGAGTTTAAGCTAAATTCATTTTTAAGTTCAAATAATTTAAATTTTCACTTAACATACAAAGTTGTTTAAATCTTTCAAATTTTAAAACTTCTTTTATTTCAAAAACTGAAATAAATATTTAAACCTTTGATTTCCTGAATTAAACTTCACTTTAAAAACTTGCTCACATTTTAAAACTTCATTTTTAAAAATTCGAACTACTTACCATTATAAAGTAGTTTAACAAGTTCAAGTTTAAAACTTTATTTTTTTAAACTAAGATTAAATCTTAAACTTGAACTTTTAATTTCAATCTTGAATTTAAAACTTAGTTTAAACTCAAGCTTTACCTTTATAAACTTCAGGTTTTTTTTAAAAATTTTGAAAACATACATTGCAGGTTTTAGGAACAGGTTTTCTTAAAACCTGTAAACAATGAAATACCCGAGACAACCCCAATTTACTTCGAGTTCACAACCCAATTTCCCCGAGCAAACCACCCTACTACTTCGAGCAACTCAAGCAACCTCCTTTGCTTTTGACCAAAACATCATCAGACAAATTACTTCACCATGCATATGCACGGTGACTCCGGCCACCATTGATCATCGGCGATGATCGCAACACATCAGAAATCGACCCAGCAACCCACCACGATCATCAAATCGAACTTCCACTCTCGAAATCGAAATCGAGACCTCGACCCCAAACCAAGAAACATCAAAGCCTCCACGACCAAACCTGGCAACACCTCATTCCCCACTTCCCGTCCATTTGAAAGTCTACAACTCCGGCATCGACTTCATCTACTACCCAGCTATTATTCCTAAAAACTTACTGTACTCGATCAACTACACAAACCGTAGTGATCGATTCATCAAGCACAGCTAAAACTAGGGTTTAAAAATAAATCTCATAGCTGCATCTTTCCCGATGATTTTCAACACCATCCAGAATTTTTCCTAGCATCTCTGATCTCCCCTCCACCATCAGGAAGAACCTCGACCCTTCCAGTCACATAGATCACCAGAAAATTCTAATAATACCATTCTAGTCAAAACTCAAACTGCACCCTCATCTTATTTCTAAAAATACAAATTTTAGTGTTAAAAATCATGATTTAGGTAATGTTTTCAATTTATAATACTGGAATTATAATTTATACAGTTTGAATTTTTGATTTATATCAACATACACTGATATTTTAATACTTCCAGAGGCTGTCAAGTTTTAATGTAATTTGATTAAATTTTTTAAACAATAATCTAATTTAAATCAATCAACATTAGTTAAATAATCAGATCCTATCAATAATTAAATTAAGTGGTAAGGATTTTAAATACAAATTTTAAGCCTGGGTACAAAACAGAACATATACACAGCATGCATACATATAATATTCACTTCAGACATTCATGCAATACACATTTTTTTTCAAACATACCAGCATGCAACCGGATTTATTTTAAAATTTTTAAAGTTACTCACCTGAATTTGAAAAAGACACAACTTCCATTTTGAAATGCTTTTGAATTTACCGAAGACTAAATGTCTTTGCTTCTGATTTATGAAGACAACCTTTTGATACTTTGAACTCCTTTAAACTGACATGCTTCTATAAAAGCTTGTGCTTGAAAATGAAGTTTGCTTTGAAAATGCAGGTGCATTGATTTGAAGATGCAGACTTGGTTAAAACTGCAATTCCCTTGGTTTGAAGATGTGCAAATTTGCATGCAACATCAATTTCCAGATTTAAGAAAAAAATGCATATTTGCTTTTTGTTTGAAAATGGCAGGCTACAGTTTTGATATGAGGAGTATTACTGATTTTATTTGAACATGATTTCTGGATTTTTGGTTTTGTTTGAAGAGCTGTTTACAGGGTTGCTTCAGATTTGATAATGAGGAGTTTTGATTTGCATTTGTAAACTGATTTTGGAAATGGTATAGGTTATGCTCAGATCTGTTTATAGGGAAGTGATTTTCAGGGATTTAGATTTTGATATGAAAAGTTTAAATTTGAGTTTGTATGTTTCAGATTTATTTTGAGTTCAAGCTTTTAAATTTCTTAGCTTTGATTTTGTAAAAGAAAAAGAAATTGAAGAATTTTATAAGATGAAAGTATGATTTAATAAAAATGAAAAAAAATACAAAATTGAAAATGACACTTGTACAAACTTTTAACATTTGTCAATTTGGAATGGTTATCTTTTAACATTTGTTATATGATGCTTTGGAAAACAAGACTTGTCTTTATAAAGTAATTAATATTTAATTTAAATGTTAATGTATAGGTTATGCCTAATTAATTGGTTAATTAGTATTTAATATATATAGAATTTTTTAAAAGAAATAAAAACAATCTATGCTTATAAATAAAAGTTTAGCATATAAAAATCAAAACAATTAAAAATCTATACCTTGGATTTTAAAAATTTATATTCAAATTCAAATTAAATTATAAAATCTAATATTTAAAAATCAAGTTATATATACAAACTAAATTTGAAATAACAAATGCTATTTTTATTAAAAATCCAATTGTAAAACAATACATTATTAATATTGTTTTTAGAAATGACTCATAATTAAATTAAAATAATTATAAAAGAAATTATGTCTTTATTAATAAATTACTTATTTTATTAAGCTGTAAAACTTTTTGTTAATTAATTTAAATTTAAAACTTAAGTCAAAATCATTTTAAACATTTGAACATCTTTCTTAACAATTTAAAAAATCATATACTTATTTATTTAAATAGCTTTGAAAAACTTAATATTAAATTAAATCAAAATTTCCAAATTATTAATATATATATTAGAATTTTAAATCAAGATTCATTTATTAAATTTAAACCGAGATTATTTTTTTAATAACTTTGAAAAGCTTTATATTAAATTAAAACAAATTTACAAATTACTAAAAATATTAGAATTAGAAAATATGCTTTATTTATTAAATTTAAAAACAAGCTAATCTATTTACAATATAAACCATATATTTATATTATAAATAGAAACCAATTTATTAGCTTTAAAAGATAAAATCTACCAATTAAATATTTATTAAAGGAAAATTATTAAATCAATTCAAATTTTATTAACAAAATTATCAAATCAATTTAATTTTTAATACAGATTATTAAATTGATATTGTCAAAAATTCCGGGATATTACAATCCTTTCCCCTTAAAAGAATTTCGTCCCGAAATTTGAAACAAATGTAATTTAATAATCTCATTAAAGATTTAATTTTAAAACACAAGCATATATCAAACATTTGCTAACAACCATAGCAACCAATTCATCCAATCAAACAAATCTAACTATCCAGGCAAAATTCTGGATAGAATTTCCTCGAGTTTCCCCAAGTGTTAGTATCGGAATACTCGCTCTACAGAATTCAAACAATCGAAACTACTAAGTAATAGAGCTCCTATTCATCTATATCTACAAAACTCAACAGGATATCAGACTACAGACGAGTCTGACTCAACAACCAAAACTCCCGAACTGCTGGTTCAAAAACCAGAGATAGACTATACACGTATTCCCTCAGAGATACGTGAAACTCATCGAATCCCAGTTATCCAAACTGGCAATTCAATCCTGTAGACCAAACACTTAACCTCTAAGATCACAGAAAAGATCCAAATCACTTTAGAGCTAGCTTCCCAGCCTTTCCCAATCTTATAGCTCCCTAATCGGAGAAAAACTTATCCAAAATCAAGTCTCCGACTCCGGAAATCCAAATTCCTCCGTCTCTTATCCACAAAAATCTTCGGACGATCCTGGGCCGCCTACAATCTTACTGATCAGCTCAACCTCCGCTGATGCCTCCAGAAACAAACAAAACCAATCAACTCAACAAAATAATCTCCTCAAGATCAACCAAAATTAAGAACCCAAACTCTGCTCCTCAAATATCAGAAGACTAAACTCACTTCTCCTGTCCGGAAAAGAAAAGCAGATGCACTTCCAAACTGCTTCCGCTGCACAACTCTGATCCGAAGTAGAAGAAAAGGCTGATGAAGAATACTAGCACAAACCAAACTGGACAACCCATCCCAGAAATATGGTTCAACAAATCCATAGAGAAAATTCAAAAGCTCCACCAAAACCTGAGCTGCTACACCAACTCAATCTCTAAGAATCATCCTTCCACTAAGCTAAACCACTGGTAGCACTCCTGGAATCTCAGTCGATAAGAAAACTAAATCTCTAGATGCGGACAAACCTCTGACTCTCCTGAAGACATCCGAAAAAACTCTGATAACCCAAGAGAACACTCAGACAATCGCAAGTCATTTTTGCGATCAGCCCAACCAAATATCCAAAGAAAACTATTCTCCCTTTACCAAACAGAATAGCTTACACTTATCAAGCCAATCCATCGAAGAAACGGGTCCACTCTGCTGCTTCTGAACTCCTCCTTCAGAAAACTGCTAAGCCAAAAGACTCCTTGCCGACACACAGAACACTCCAAGCTGCACTGTTGACACAGATGCCAAAGACTTCCTAATCCAAAGCTCTTCGAGAAACTCGAACCTCAAACTAAACAGAAACACCATGCTGAACACAACCACAACATCGATGCAGACCTACTTCCTTAAATTTGTTCCAAAGAAAACATCTTCGAAAACATCCATAGTCACTACATCTCATCACGCAGCTACTACTTCCTGAGGTATCAAGATACCATCACTCACTTCTACCAACTAACAGATCCAAACTCTACTCATCCAACTTCTAAAATAAACTCCGAACCTTTAAAAGGTTTCCTTCAGAGATCGATGAAATCCTTCATCACTACAAAGCACACTCGAGACGGTATTGGGTCTACAGTCTCGACAAATACACTTCCAAGCTCAAACATTCAAACTCCAACCAATGGTAGTAGTCGTGTTACACACACCACTACCTTATCTATCTTTATAACTTATGTTGGAAAACCTGAACAGGTAACCCAACAGATAGGTAGAAATATATATATATATATATATATATTAAAAATTACAAATATTCTCTCTCAAGATAGACACCACTCCAGAGCCTAGGTATTCGCTCAACCTAGTGCTCTGATACCAACTGAGACGACCCGACTTTCTCATCACAGAAAATTACATCATCTTGAAGAAAGAAAGGGATAGAAAAGAGAAAAGAAAGAAGAGAAAGAAGAAACAACACATAATCTTAACAGCAGAATGAATAAATTATATTAATAACATAAATATTACATAGTTTACAACCATTATCAGAGTTACACAGATTATACATCACATACTAGACAGTTATAAACACCCGTCTAGTTATACAACTCAATACAATACAAGAAAACTACTCAGAGAAACCAACACAGTGGAATACTATAAATATCTACAACGCAGAAGCCTCCTGCTCCATTGCTCCTCCAGAATTCGTCAAAGCTAACCTGAATCCCTTGGCTACTCGTAAAAATTTGAGTATCCAAGAGTTTAAGAAAACAGAAGATAAACTCCGGGTCAGACATGGGTCTGGTGTGAGTAACAGGTTAAGGTTGCTTAACTTTCAAAAATCTTTTGAAAAGGAAGGTATCACGTAAGACTTCCCACACATAAACATGGAATTTTTTTTACCTTACACTAACCAAAACATTTGATAGGAAATCCAGTGATATTATAATAGGTCTAGGGTTTTCAAGTAAATATGAAATAGCCGAAATTGTTACATGATTAAATTCCAGCTACTAGCCACAAAAGTGGGTAATACAATCAGGCACTTATTGGACTTTGGATTCCATACAATGGCAGGGCTACCGGGGTACCGTCCGTCACAGTACGTGGCCTAGATCAATGTACCGAGGAGCCATCCTAACTCCCTTGCAACACAAGGCCAGAACCATCCCTTACTGGACAGTCTCGAATAAGGCAACCCTGACAGTTAGAGCTCACAACTGTCCACACAGCCAAAATAAAAGGGACCTCTAGACAGGGGAAAATCTCGTCCTACTTGGGCATGACCCACTTAGCCTTGCTGCACCTCCCCTGTTTTAGCCATTCCCGGTTGATGAGGCTTGAGGCTACGATTACCTTTATAGAACACATCACTTAGAATGCTTATCGTCCACCTGACGATGTTCTGAGAGCATTCAATCCATACAAGTTCGTTCCGGGTTCGAACGAAACCGAAGGCATTATTTCGTTACACTCATTTTGGAATCACCCTCAGAGTTAACGTCGATAACTCTTGCACTTTGAATCTTCATCTTCACTTGAGATTCACGATCTATCGTTAATTTGGATCGATGTGGTTTTTGGATATCCAAATATGGAAACCCGATCCCGGTCTCATCGAAATCCAAAACGTGTCTTTTAAGGCCAAGTTGTTTTAAAGTTTAAAACAATTCAATTCAGTATCTATATACACACAGATAGATAACTCACCATTCACAATAGATAATCAATATTATCATAATAAACAGTTGATCCATATTATCATTATAAACAGATAATCCATACTATCATAAAAATAGATAATCCATATTATCATCACAATGCAACCAAAGCATTCATATCACACCGCATTACTTATCCCATTTCTGAGATCACAAAGCATTCAAGGCAATCAATGTTATCCATCCATACATAAGCAATGATTTACTTAATCACACTATAATTAATTTAAAATCAATTAAATTAATTACTTCCATCTTTAATTAATTTAAAGTGAATTAAATTAAGTACTTCATCTTTAATTAATTTAAATTAAATTAAATTAATTACTTCATCAATATAAATCTTGCTTACATAACCATTTAATTATTTACAAATCAATTAATTAATCATTCAAATTAATCACCTTAATTAATCACCTTTGATTAATTATCCTTAATTACATTCAAGTAATTGTTCTTTAATAAATTTCACAAATTAGTTATCTTTAACCAAAAACATAATTAACCTTTAATTACTTCAATTACTTAATTAACTATAATTAGTTACATTAATCCTTAATTAATTACTCTAAATCACTTATCATTGATTAATTAATCTTAATTAATTAACTTTAATTACATCATTAATTATATTAATTAATGATCCCTAATTATATTTTAATTAATTACTTTATTGAAATTAATTACAGTGAATAATTAATCTTAATTAAACCATAATTATTAATCACACCTGATTAATCACATTCAGTAATTAACTGCCCTTAAATTACTTCAATAAATAAATTATTTCTTAATTAATTTCTTAATTAATCCCTTGATTAATTACAAAGTAATTTAATCCAAATTACTTCCATTCTTAAATCATCTTTCATTAATTACATCCAGTAATTACCCTTAATTACTTCACTAAGTAATTCCAATCCATTAATTACACTAAGTAATTATCATCAAATCATTCAGTATTTAAAATTAATTAAACTTAATTAATCAATTTAAACAATCACATTAAACTAAATTAATTACATTAAGTAATTAATTCCTTAATTACTTTCATTAAGTGATAACACTTAAACAACTCACAACTGATTATCTTTAATTAATTAATCTAATTACTTATTAAAATTAATCACATTAATTAATTAATTATTGAATAATCCTAGTTAATGACCTTCAATAACCATTAACAAATCTTTTAATTACTTCCTTAAGTAATTAACTTAGATTAACTATTATTAATTACAAATTAATTTATCTCTAATTATCCATTAATTAATCTCTAATTATTTAATTAATTAAGTGTTAACTGTAACTTAATTAATCCTTAATTACTTGATTAATTAACCTTGATTATAACTTAATGCTTACTTAATAAATCTTTAATCATTAATTAATATTTTTTAATTATTTAATTAATGATCTTTAATTACAAATTGATTAACCCTTAATCAATTATTTATTTATCCCTAATCAATCAATTAATTAAATTAACTAATTATTCCTTAATTACTTCATTAATTTAATTAATTTCAAAACATTAAATCTTAATTTAACTTGAGATAAAAACATTTCTTAATTATGACTAAATTGTCATTAACAAAAATGCTTGAAAATAATTTTTTTTTGAACTTACTTTAAAATTTCATTTCAAATATGAGATTTAAAATGAATACAATTTAATTTAAACTAAGTTTAAACAATTTAAAAACCCTTTTAAATTACATAGTAAAGAAATGCTTGTCTTATAAAAGGAAATTTATAAGAGTTTAAGCTAAATTCATTTTTAAGTTCAAATAATTTAAATTTTCACTTAACAGACAAAGTTGTTTAAATCTTTCAAATTTTAAGACTTCTTTTATTTCAAAAACCTGAAATAAATATTTAAACCTTTGATTTCCTGAATTAAACTTCACTTTAAAAACTTACTCACATTTTAAAACTTCATTTTTAAAAATTCAAACTACTTACCATTATAAAGTATTTTAACAAGTTCAAGTTTAAAACTTTATTTTTTTAAACTAAGATTAAATCTTAAACTTGAACTTTAAATTTCAATCTTGAATTTAAAATTTAGTTTAAACTCAAGCTTTACCTTTATAAACTTCAGTTTTTTTCAAATTTTTTTAAAAACAGACATTACAGGTTTTCTTAAAACCTGTAAACATTGAAATACCCGAGACAACCCTAATTTACTTCGAGTTCACACCCCAATTTCCCCGAGCAAACCACCCTACTACTTTAAGAAACTCGAGCAACCTCCTCTGCTTTTGACCAAAACATCATCAGACAAATTACTTCACCATGCATATGCACGGTGACTCCGGCCACCATTGATCATCGGCGATGATCGCAACACATCAGAAATCGACCCAACAACCGACCACGATCATCAAATCGAACTTCCACTCTCGAAATCGAAATCGAGACCTCGACCCCAAACCAGGAAACATCAGAGCCTCCACGACCAAACCTGGCAACACCTCATTCCCCACTCCCCGTCCATCTGAAAGTCTACAACTCCGGCCTCGACTTCATCTACTACCCAGCTATCATTCCCAAAAACTTACTGCACTCGATCAACTACACAAACCGTAGTGATCGATTCATCAAGCACAGCTAAAACTAGGGTTTAAAAAGAAATCTCATTGCTGAATTTTTCCCGATGATTTTCAACATCATCCAGAATATTTCCTAGCATCTCTGATCTCCCCTCCACCATCAGGAAGAACCCTGACCCTTCCAGTCACATAGATCACCAGAAAATTCTAATAATCCTATTCCAGTCAAAACTCGAACTGCACCCTCATCTTATTATTAAAAATACAAATTTTAGTGTTAAAAATCATGATTTAGTTAATGTTTTCAATTTATAATACTGGATTTATAATTTATACAGTTTGAATTTTTGATTTATATCAACATACACTGATATTTTAATACTTCCAAAGGCCATCAAGTTTTAATTTAATTTGATTAATTTTTTAAGCAATAACCGAAGTTAAATAAATCAACATTAGTTAAATAATAAGATCCTATCAATAATTAGATTAAGTGGTAAGGATTTTAAATACAATTTTAAGCCTGGGTACAAAACAGAACATATACACAGCATGCATACATATAATATTCACTTCAGACATTCATGCAATACACATTTTTTTCAAACATACCAGCATGCAACAAGATTTATTTTTAAAATTTTAAAGTTACTCACTTGAATTTGAAAAAGACAGAACTTCCATTTTGAAATGCTTTTGAATTTGCCGAAGACTAAATGTCTTTGCTTCTGATTTTTGAAGACAGCCTTTTGATACTTTGAACTCCTTTAAACTGACATGCTTCTATAAAAGCTTGTGCTTGAAAATGAAGTTTGCTTTGAAAATGCAGGTGCATTGATTTGAAGATGCAGACTTGGTTAAAACTGCAATTCCCTTGGTTTGAAGATGTGCAAATTTGCATGCAACATCAATTTTCAGATTTAAGAAAAAATGCATATTTGCTTTTTGTTTGAAAATGGCAGGCTACAGTTTTGATATGAGGAGTATTACTGATTTTATTTGAACACGATTTCTGGATTTTTGGTTTTGTTTGAAGAGCTGTTTACAGGGTTGCTTCAGATTTGATAATGAGGAGTTTTGATTTGCATTTGTAAACTGATTTTGGAAATGGTATAGGTTATGCTCAGATCTGTTTAAAGGGAAGTGATTTGCAGGGATTTAGATTTTGATATGAAGAGTTTAAATTTAGTTTGTATGTTTCAGATTTGTTTTGAGTTCAAGCTTTTAAATTTCTTAACTTTGATTTTGAAAAAGAAAAAGAAATTGAAGAGAAGAGGCATTTTATAAGATGAAAGTATGATTTAATAAAAATGAAAGAAAATACAAAATTGAAAATGACACTTGTACAAACTTTTAACATTTGTCAATTTGGAATGGTTATCTTTTAACATTTGTTATATGATGCTTAGGAAAACAACACTTGTCTTTATAAAGTAATTAGTATTTAATTTAAACGTTAATATATAGGTTATGCCTAATAATTGGTTAATTAGTATTTAATATGCATAGAAATTTTTGAAAAGAAATAAAAACAAATTATGCTTATAAATAAAAGTTTAGGCATATAAAAATCAAAATAATTAAAAATCTATACCTTGGATTTTAAAACTTTATATTCAAATTCAAATTAAATTCTAAAATCTAATATTTAAAAATCAAGTTATATATACAAATTAAATTTGAAATAACAAATGCTATTTTTATTAAAATCCAATTGTAAAACAATACATTATTAATATTGTTTTTAGAAATGACTCATTATTAAATTAGAATAATTATAAAAGAAATTATGTCTTTATTAATAAATTACTTATTTTATTAAGCTATAAAACTTTTTGTTAATTAATTTAAATTTAAAACCTAAGTCAAAATTATTTTAAACATTTAAACATCTTTCTTAACAATTTAAAAATCATATACTTATTTATTTAAATAGCTTTGAAAAACTTAATATTAAATTAAATCAAAATTTCCAAATTATTAATATATATATATTAGAATTTTAAATCAAGATTCATTTATTAAATTTAAACCAAGATTATTTATTTAATAACTTTGAAAAGCTTTATATTAAATAAAAGAAAATTTCCAAATTACTAAAAATATTAGAATTAGAAAATATGCTTTATTTATTAAATTTAAAACAAAGCTAATCTATTTACAATATAAACCATATATTTATATTATAAATAGAAACCAATTTATGAGCTTTAAAATATAAAATATACCAATTAAATATTTATTAAAGGAAAATTATTAAATCAATTCAAATTTTATTAACAAAATTATCAAATCAATTTAATTTTTAATACAGATTATTAAATTGATATTGTCAAAAATTCCGGGATATTACAAATATTTTCTTCTTCATCAAAACTGGAATTATTGAATTTGAAATTCTCATCAAATGAAATGTATAATGCCTCTTCAATAGTGTTAGTTCTGGTGTTGAAAACTTTTTACGCTTTACGTATATTGGAGTAATCAATAAAAATTCCTTTATGTGATTTAGCATTAAATTTATCTATATCATCTTTTATGTAACATAAAACATTTACTATGAAAAACTCTAAAATAAGATACTTTATGTTTTTTATTATAAAATAATTCATACTGAATTTCCTTAGTTAAAGGTTGTATTAACATTCTAGTTAAAATATAACATGCTGAAGCAACTGCTTCAGCCCAAAAACATTTAGGCAATTCACTATCGTTTAACATTTTTCTAGCATATTCTTGTATAGTTCCATTCTTACATTCTACTACTCGATTTTGTTGCGGTATTCTTAAAAATGAAAATTTATATGTAACTCCTTTCTTATTACAAATGATTTCAAAATTTTCATTTTTGAATTCTCGTCCATGATCGCTCCTAATCGTTTTAATTATAGTTGATATTTGATTTTGAATTCTTTTAATAAAAAATTCAAACATTTCAAAAGCTTCACTTTCAATTTTTAAAAAATTATCCATGTAAATCTGGAGAAATCATTTACAATTGCAAAGATATATCTATTATGATTTATCGATTGTATTTGCGAAGGTTCAAAAAGATCTAAGTGAAGAAGTTCAAGAGGATGAGAAGTAGAAATTATATCTTTAGATTTAAAAAGTTTTAATGAAGTCTTCCTAATTTCCCGGATTCACGTAAATTATTAACATTAAAAATCATTTTAGGAAGACCCATAACAAGTTTATATCTAGCAACCTTAGAAAGGCGTTTAAAATTCAAATGACTAAATCTTTTGTGTCAAATCCAAAGGTCGTTAGATTCAGCCAAAAGACATAAATTATCATTAAACACTTTCATACTTCAAACATAAATGTTATGTTTCCTAATACCTTCAAAGATAACGTTTGACTTATTATCTTTGATATGGTAATTACTTTTTTCAAACTTAATTTTAAAACCCTTATCACACCATTGACTAATACTAAGCAAGTTATTTATAACGACGCCTTTCTTACTTCGAAAGACGAACCTGCTTCAAGCTCCTCCAAAATGCATCTGTGAGAAACCTGGATTACTTGGCTACTCATACAAATTTGACTACCCAATAGTTTTATGAAGAAAATAAAACTACTGGTCAGACATGGGTCTGCTGTGAGTAAAACATAAGTGTTTGACCAAAAAAAACTTCAAAATAAAAATTCTTGTAAGATCACGCCGCACATAATCATAGTTGGGTTTTTGCCATACAATAACCAAAACAATTCTATATAAAGTCATTTGATATTATCATAATTTCTAAGTTTAAAATAAATATTTAATATAGCTGAAATGCTTGCATCTCACATTTCAGTAGTTGGGTATAACTAAGTCCGTAAAGGCACGTATTGGAAAATGGATTCCAACAATGACAAGGCATCAGGTACGACCTACCACAGTGCATCTCTAGATAAAATACACCGAGAGCCTCACACGGACTCCTTGGGAGTCAAAACTGGCCTACCCCTTGTTGGATAGCACCGAATATGTCATTGCCCTGGTTGGGATCAACAACATAAATGGGCCCATAGCATACATAATCTATAATATCGATCTAGATTGGGTGATTACCATACTTTAATGGTAGCAAACACAAAGCCGTAAAGAATATTCCCTGATTTTAGTCATTCCCGGGTGTAAGGCTTGAGGTTATGATTACCTTTCCTTTAAGCAGACCATCTTGGAATGCTAATACATCCCTCTAAGAAACCAATGCAATGCTAGCATTCATCCATACAAGTTATTGCAGGATCGAACAAACATTCAACATTTACTACCTTCCATTTTAGAATCACCCTCAGGAATCACCAATGCGGGCGTCATTAGTTTGGAGTGGTTCGGATATCTTATACTTATCTGAAACCGGGGTCTCCAAACTAAGCAATAATTTTTGGTTAACTCAATTTCGGTTCTTTTAGAAGTATGTTACTAGTATTCGAGTCCTCAGCAGGGAACTCTAATAGACACAACTTACTTCTTGAGTTAAAACAAATAACGGACAATCAGCTACTTAGGGTAATTATACAGAGTGTGCATATGGATAACCATATACTTAATTTAAACATGACACATTAACTTTGATTTCATTTTTGTTTGAGGTTACTTATGGGTAATCGACAAAGAATTCCCTTGATTTAAAACATTTTCGAAAAAGAAAAACAATTAAAAAAAAACAATATTTTAGAAACAAAGCGATCTAAAACCCTTATTTATTAATTAAATACTAAACCAAACCTTTATTAAATAATAATTAAATATTAATTAAGTCTTAATTAAAATCTTAATTAAACTTAATTAGTCAGTAATTAATTAATAATTAACTAAATCCCTTTTATAAATAAATAATTAATAATTAATCCTCAATAAATAATTAAAAATAATTAACCTTTATTAAATAATAATTAAATCTTAGTCAAGTCTTAATTAAATTTAATTAATCGGTAATTAATTAATTAATAATTAATTAAATCCTATTTATAAGTAATTAGTTAATAATTAATATTTAACAAATAATTAAAAATAATTAATACTTAATTGTTAATTAAATAATAATGATTTTAATTAATTAACTAATTAAAATTAACTTAATTTATTAACACTTAAGTATCAATTACCTTTATTAACCAATGATTAAGTATTAATTAATTGATTAATTAATTCATCATTTATTAAATAAATAATTAAATAAATAATAATTTCCTTTTTAATTACTTAATATAAGTTTTAAAACAATTTCCAAAAAGATTACTAAGTGAAAACTTATTTAGATTTCAAAAAGAGTTCGTCTTCACGAACTGCACTTATAGCGACTATCGTTATACGACTGAAATTTCCAAACTTGAAATTTGTTCTCTAAGTCTTCTTTAAAATTTTAACTCTTGGAAGAAATTTAATAAAACATAAAACATATTTGGAAGATTAACAACTATTTAAAACTTGAATACCTTTTTGCAAATTTTGAAGCCAAAGATTTTGAATTTTGTGCAAGGGATAACATGTCGCTTTAATTAGTGAGATGCTAACTTCCTTAGCATCCCATCATGAACTCATGTTCACAAATACATGATTATATAACCACAGCATCACAACATGCAAGCATTTCCATAACCAACATATACCAACTAGATTATAATAGGCAAACTAACTTGACTATTTAACTACCATATTGCAACTATACATCGACATAACCAAGTTCATATGATTACATCCAAGCTTCATTATAATCCAAGCACAACACATACGTAAAAACCAACATTATTTTACCAAAACACAACATCATGTATTCAACAAGCTATTAATATATATATATATATATATATATATGTTTATAAAAACTTAGTTAAAGAGTGTAACTTTACTCATCGAACGTGGGTAAAACAAACTAACTTCTACTAAAACCCGAATATGACCTAAGCCTCTGCCTCTAGCAAGGAAAAGAGGAGTTTTGATGGCTTTTAATGAACAAAGTGGGTTGGCCTAGGCCCCTTTGGGTTCGACCATGTCATGTAGAGGATGGTGAGGCTTTGCTTTTGGAAGGAGAAGTAAAGTGACTAAACAAGGTTTTAGAATTTTTAAAAGTAAAAGAAACAAGGTTTTAGAATTTTTAAAAGTAAAAGAAACTAATATTTTAAACTTTAGAATTCCCTTTGGAAGCCATGAAAGCTTCTTGAAAAACTTAAGCAAGATGGAGGTAAGGCTTTGAAAGAGTTAGAAATGAGAATAGAAATGAAAGAAAATTTAGAAATTGCTTTTATAAAAATTGCAAAAACCAAATTACCACAATATCCTTACCTTACACAACCTCCACTCCTTGGTTGCCACCTCATCCACCCTTGTCTCCCTCTTGTATTTTCGAAATTTCTTGTCCCCTCTCATCATTTTCAAAGCCAACATCAATTAATTACTTAAGTACTTAATGTTTGCAAGGAAATGACATATCATGTCACTTTTATATTTAAATTTTGTTTAAAAAAGTTACATAATGAGTCATATCCTTATTATATTTATTAAGTAAATATATAAATATGTATTAAAAATCCTAACTTATTTGTGAATTTGAATATATGTTAACTCAATTGTGGAAAATGTTTTCCGACAACTTTTCGACACCGAAAAGTCAAAAATTCGAAAAATGGTTTCCAGTCACATTTTCTATTTTTCTTTGAACTAATTGTTTTTATAAATAGATTTCGTCAACTATATTACCATCATTAGTTATTATTAAAAAGGAGTTCATTTGAGTTATAAAATCTATTAATTAATTATCAATTTTTTTTAAATATCCATATTTAAAGTGATTAAATTCTGGGTCATTACACTCTCCTCCCCATAAAAGAATTTCATCTCGAAATCAGCAATAAGAGATAACTCATAGTAACTCAAAAGGTCATACATTATATTGCATGAAATCCATATAGAGGATATACACTAAGCATCTATAACGCAATAATGCATACACCAAACATACAAACAATAACTATCCTAACATCAATTCTAGATAGGCTTCCCTCATGTGATCCACTGTCTCCCAAGTACAATCTCGGGGATCCTCACTCCACTAAATCTTTACTAACTTCACTACCTTATTGCGCATCCTCTTCTCATCCTGATCTATAATTTGAACTGGATGCTTGATCATATTCAAGTTCGGTTCTACCTCAAAATCCTCTTAAATCGATGGCTCCACAATCAATGATGGGTCATGAACATACTTTCTCAAATGAGACACGTGGAAGACATTATGGACGCCCCGACAACCTTTCTGGTAATTCAACCTTGTAGGCGAGTGGTCCAATCCTTCCACTAATCTTAAAAGGTCCAATATACCTAGATGCCAGCTTCCTAGCCCTTCTAAATCGAACAACTCCTCTGATTGTGGCGATCGTTGCATATACAGAGTCTTCGACTTCAAATTCCAAATCTCTTCTCATTTTATCGGCATAACTATTTTTACGATCCTGGGCTTCCTTCATCCTTCTCTTTATCACCGTAACCTTTTCAGTAGCTTCTCGAATCATGTCTGACCGAAGTGCTAGCTGATCTCCAATCTCAACCCAACATGCCGGCGACTTACAAGGACGTCCATAGAGAACTTCGTAGGGTGTCATGCCAATGCTCGCTCGATAGTTTTTATTATAGGATAATTCCACTAAATGAAGATGATCTTCCCATAATCCTCCAAAATCTAGAATACATGCTCTCAAAAGATCTTCTAGAATCCGATTCACTCTCTTCATTTGTCCATCTGCTTGGGGGGTATGCTATTTTCAAGCTTAGCTTTGTTCCAAAAGTTACACGCAATGCCTCCCAAAATTGACTAGTAAAGATTGGATCTCAATCACTTCCTATACTTACTGGGACTCCATGCAATCTTACTATCTCTCTTATATAACTTTTTGCTAAAGAAGCTGCAGTTCTCATTGACTTTACTGGAATAAAATGAGCACTCTTTGTTAGCCGATCTACAATAATCCCCACACCTTCATTTCCTTTTCTGGGTCTAGGTAACCCACGATAAAATCCATTGATATCTTTTCCCATTTCCAATTTGGGATTTCCAAGGGTTGAAGTAAACTAACCGTCTTCTGATGATCACCTTTTACCTGCTGACAGATCGGACATCGGCTGACATAGATTGAAATATCTTTCTTCGTCCCAGGCCACCAAAACATTCGCTTCGTATCCTTGTACATCTTATTAACTCCAGGGTGGATACTTAACTTAGACCTATGGAATTCCTTTAAAACTTCTTGTCTAAGACCATCTATACCAGGAACGCATAATCTTCCATTCATCCTTAAAGTACCATGGTTATCAATCTTGAAACTAGAATTTTAGCCCTTCTCAATGCCTTGAATAAATTCCAATAGAAGACTATCTTCCTTTTGTTTACTCGCAATTCTTTCGAAGAGAGTCAGAATGACGTCCAAAAGGGCAAAAACTGCATTCCAACTTAGAGCGTCTGCCACCACATTTTCTTTCCCAGGCGCATAGAGAATATCTAAGTCGTAAGCCGCAAGGAATTCTAGTGATCGCTGCTGCCTTAAGTTCAGGTCCTTCTGAGTGAAAAGGTACTTCAAGGATTTGTGATCTATAAAGAGCTCGAACTTTTCACCTATTTAAAGAAGGAAATTACTACTATGATCCTAAAAAACCAGCAATAAACTAAAGAGGAATAAAAGGATTCTTACCCAGCAAGTAGTGAATCCACATCTTCAATGCAAATACTATGGCTAACAATTCTAAGTCACGCGTTGCATAATTTTTCTCGTAGGGCTTTAACTGTCTACTTGCATAGGCTATGACCTTCCCATACTGCATCAGCACTGCACCCAACCCAACTCTACTAGCATCGGTATAAACAGTCAACCACTCTCCTCCATCAATAGTAGCCAAAACCAGGGCACGAGTCAACCTTTCTTTTAACTCAAAGAATGCTTCTTCACATTTTGGAGTCCACTCAAATTTAACATCCTTTTTCGTCAGCTTGGTTATATGACATGTGATCTTAGAGTAATCTTTTATGAAATTCCTATAATAACCCGCCATCCCTAAAAAGCTTCTCACTTCTGTGGGAGTTTGGGGCCTTTTGAAGTCTTGCACAGCAGCTACCTTAGCCAGGTCAACTGAAATGCCATCTCCTAATACAACACGACCTAGGTATCTTACTTCTGATTGCCAAAAGTGGCACTTAGAAAACTTAGCCTTTAAAACATTTTTCCCTAATGTTTCTAACACTAGTTCCAATGGAGTTTATTCTCTTCTTCAGATTTGGAATAAATAAGGATGTCATCAATGAAAACCAACGCGAACTTATTTAGAACATCCCTAAAAACTCGATTCATAAGATCAACAAATAATATAGATGCATCGATTAGCCCATAAGGAATAACCAACCATTCATAGAAAAAGTCTGGCCCTTTAAAACCAGTTACGGATATACTATCTTCCGCTACCCTTAACTAATAGAAATCCGTAGCAAGGTCCAATTGGTAAAATACTCTAGCCCCATTAAGTTAGTCAAACATATCATTTCTTCGATGTAACAGATACTTATTTCAATAGTCTGCTTATTCAACTCCTTATAATCCACACACAATCTTAAAGAACCATCAGACTTAGCCATAAGAACTACTGCCGATCCCCAGCTCGAATGACTCTGTCTAATCAGTCCTCTTCTTAACAAATCATCGGTTTGACTTATTGGCATCTGCTTCTCTCTTGGGGCCATTCTACGTAAGGGTTGAATAACAGGTTTTGCATGGGGAATTAGATCAATACAAAATTCAATTTCCCGATGGGGAGGCAAACTACTAATCGGCTCAAATATATTTGGGAATTCTTTAACTACTAATATAGATTCTAGCTCATTTAGGGATGATTCTAAGGAATAAAGGAAACTATTCATACGATTATCTGGGACCTCACACGATATTCTTTCCAATACCCTTTCGGTCTTGGCTTTCAACAATATACTCCAGTTAACATAGTCAAGGATAGCATTATACTTAGCTAGCCAATCAATGCCAAGCAAAACATTAAAGCCTTTAAAATCAAGCACAAACATATTCCATGGAAAATAATGGGTAAGGTAGGAAATTTGTACATTCTTACAAATTGAACATAGATTGGTCATACCTCCAATGGTATTTGACACAAAAATATGGGTTTCTACAAATTCCGAGGTAAGTTCTAATCTATCTACCAATTCTTTAGAGATGAAACTATGAGAAGCTCTGGTATCAAACAAAGCTCTAACAAAAATGCCATTATTAAGTAAAGTACCTTCCAAGACTCCCTTTCCTTTAACATCTTCAGAGGCTGAGGGCTCATCCGTAACAACATAGACCTTAATCCGCTGACCCTTCTTTAATAGTGGGCAGTCCTTGACCATGTGTCAAGGCTGATGGCAATTATAGAAAAGCATCTTCTGGATCATTGGAGATATAGCCTTCGTCTGCTGACAGTATGTTGAAATATGGCCCTTTTTATTACAATTGAAACAAACAACATCTTTATATTTGTTTCCCTTATCTCCTCCTACTAGTTTTCCCTTAACCTGCTTCCTTTTTCGGTTTGAGTTAAACTTCCTTTTATTTGGATTAACAGTACTGCCACTGAGTGTTGTTGCTGCTGCTGTTGATGATGCTGATGGCTTCTTCTTTAAAAGCACTTCATACCTCAGGGCCATGTCTACTAGATCCATAAATAATTCCTTTATATGAATGATTGTCTTTTTATGGAACTCTTCCCTCATACCCAATACGAACATCTCATTCTTCTTTAACTGGGTATCAATAAGTCCAAAAATGAGATAACTCATTAAACTTCGTCTAATATTCAGCCACCGACAGGTCGCCCTACTTGAGATCCATGAAACTTCTATATAATTGAGTTTTTCCAACAGCTGGCATGAATTATTCTTCGAATACTTCTTTGAACCTATCTTATGAGAACTCATCTTATGGAACATTGGCAGTGACAGAATCCCACCATGCAGCTGTACCCTCTTGCAACTGCCGTGGTGCCAAGAACCGTTTCTAATCATCAAAAATGTCCAAACCTTTGAAAATCTTCTCACATGACCGTAGCCAAGCTTGTACTTCAATGATAGATTCAGTACCCTTGAAAGGTTTTCCTCCTTGATTTGTGAAGTCCTTGCATAGAGTTGTGAAGTTTACTCAAGACTATACTAGAGCTACGGCCTCAACAGCTATTCCACCCCTTCTAACATTCGGGGTTCTTCCATTTGTGGTTGTTGTGCTACCGTTTCCTCTTCCTTATCCCCTTCTCGAACTCATTGTCACTACCTCAAAAAGTAAGATATCTTTAGCATACTTAGATGAGATAAATCTTACTAATCAAACCTACCAACGCTGATCTAACTAAATCAAAGCCGATTTAACTAACATGAATATATGTATGAATAAAATTTACAAATACGCGTTGTCGAAGTCGAGCCCGACCCAAAGCCTATGTGTTCTTTGAACCTGGCTCCGATACCACATGTAACGATCCACCTTTCTCACTTTGAAGGATGAACCGTTGGTGTAAGAAAAGAGAGATAATAAGAAACTTCATAATCATAGAATCTTACAACGGAATGAAACAACATATATTAATCACCATAAGATTTTACATAGATACTAACACACTAGTACATCAGAGTCATAATAGTACAATATTCCAAACTAGGAGAGTTATAACTACCTGTCCTTACATCACTAATACAAAATACATACATATATATACAACGGAATAAGACAATAGCTAGCAGACGTTGAAGCCACCTGCTCCAAGCTCCTCCAAAATGCATCCGTGAAAAGCCTAGATCACTTAGGTACTCATAAAAATTTGAGTACCCAAGAGTTTTAGGGAAGCAAAAAAGTTTTTAACTTAAAAAAACTTCAAAATAAAAGTATCTCGTAAGACCGCATCGCACATAAACACGGTCGGGTTTTTGCCTTACGATAACGAAAACAATTATATATAAAATCATTTGATATATTCATAATGTCTAATTTGAAAATAAATATTTAATATAGCTGAAATGCTTGCATCTCACATCTTAGTAGTTGAGCACAACTAAATCCGTAAAGGCATGTATTGGAAAATTGATTTCAACAATGACAAGGCATCGGGGTACCACTTACCACAGTGCATCTCCAGATAAAATACACCGAGAGCCTCACATGGACTCCTTGGCAGTCAAGACTGACCTACCACTTGCTGGATAGCACCGAATATGTCATCGCCCTGGTTGGGTTCAACAACCTAAATGGGCCTAGAGCATACATAGTCTATAATATCGATCTTGATTGGGTGATGACCATACCTTAATAGCAGCGAACTACACAGCCTTGAAGCATATCCCCTGATTTTAGTCATTCACGGGTGTGAGGCTTGAGGTTACGATTACTTTTTCTTCAAGTAGACCATCTTGGAATGCTATCACCTTCCTCCAAGCAACCAACGCAATGCTAGAATTTATCCATACACGTTGTTCCAGGAACAAAAAAACATTCAACATTTATTATCTTCCATTGGAATCACCCTCAGGAAGAATAGTACGTACCCATGGCATACTTCCTAACAATCTATCGCGAGCGTTGTTAGTTTGGAGTGGTTCGAATAAATTATACTTATCTGAAATCGGGGTCTCCAAATGTCACGACCCAAAATCCGGCATCCAAAAATCGACATCCATACTTCACCCGTGTTCGAATGCCTCAGATTCAAACGTTGAACTCCAGTTCGGATGGAGCTTATAACACATTAAGTACAACAACACAGTGGAAGAAACAATATATATCATTGATACGACAATGAATACAACATCTGATACAACATCATACAATAGATGCTCAACAATATCAGAGACAAAAATATACAACAGTGGAACAAATAGCAGCGGAAAGATAGCACCAAAAGATAGAAGAGTCTCCAAAAGAATCCAACTCCATACTGCAACTACAACTCCATCACCAAACCAAAGATAACTCGAACCCCCGATCACATTGCATTAAGCAAACCAGGTAACCCCAGAATGAAGCAAATGTGATCGCCAAGATCCAAAGGCTTCAAAGATATCGAATCTACATCTACTATCTGACTATTTGAAAATCTAACTCTAGGCTACCCATGTGGAAAATTATGGACACCCAGAGTTTAGAAAAGAAACAATAAACTACAGGTCAGTCATGGGACTGGTGTGAGCAAACAAAAATAGTTTTCTTTGAAAGAAAACAACCAAAAGAATTTAAAAAGAAATCCGCAATGCTTTTTGGAAAATGTAACTACCATAAGGCCTCCCGCCACACACACAATGCAAGCGCACAATTGGAGGAGATTTCTCCTTATGATAGTCAAACATGCTTGATACGCAAAATCCTTCTGATATTATTATTAGTGCATAGTGCAGAAAACATTTTGAAAGTATAATATTAATCTTAGCCAGCATAGACATTTCGTACTATGCCTACTATAGCTACCATCTAAATAGAGGGTCACCACCATGAGTAAATGGTAGGTTATACAACTAAAACCGTACAAGGCGTGTATTGGATGATTGGATTTCCAACAGTGGTCAGGCAAAGGAACTTCCTATACCGAATGGAACGCCTCTGGAGGGACGCCCTCGAGAACCTAACCGGATCTCTGCCAACACAACGGGTTACCTCTGTAATTAGATAACTACTGACACGAGCATGCCATCCTCTGGTCGTTATCGGCCTTTATACAAGGTACCTCTACACCAACAACCACAAAGCAATAAGTTTGCAGCAACCACATAGGTTAAATATCTAGGCTCCATACTATGATACCACCTTTTATCCAGAAGGAAATGGACATACTCTCCGGGGGAGCTACCCCCAAATAACCTTGCTGCAACGATTCTTATTTCGACCATTACCGGGTTGTGAGGTCCGATGAGGTTACGTCCATAAAGCTACGCTTTACACAAAAGTCATGCTTTGATCAACAAATGATTAGTAACATTTCGCACGACACATTACCAAGTTGGGAATGTATCATTAGTAACCATCAACTACATAACCACTAAGCTCGTAAATCTCATAGAAGGGTGTTAAGCTAAGAGAATAAATTCTTCGCCACCAAACAGAAATGCATTTGATAGAAACCAGCTTTACATCTTAAAGTGCAACGTCAGACATACATCCATACAAGTCTGTTTCAGGTTCGAACAGAACCGAAGGCACTTCAAAAGAAGCCCTTGCAATCTGGGTATTCATAATCCCGATCAGACTCCCCATCACATATGGAGATCTCTATACCGGCATGACTCAGTGCAGAGACATTCGACAGGTAATCCTTTCATTCTCGAAAATACCCGGTCTTCACCACCGGTCTTCAAATACTATCCACTACGTCGTATTACTATTCAGAATGGGTTTTATGACATAAAGTCCTCTCCCAGCTAAACTGAATAGTGAGCGCTTAATTTAAAAAGCATATGGATATTGGGATCTTAGTTAAGTCACAACTTAAAACCCAAATACCTTTCTTCAAATGGTTTAAACAAATTACCATTTTCAAATCTTTAAACAAAAAGATTCACTTCACAAAGTTCACCAATCTTTCACAAAGATTCATTCATAGTTCCAAAACTATTTATAATTCAAATCTTTTATACAAAAGGTATACCTTTAAAATCCTCTTCAATTTCAAGAAAAAGTTCAACAATCTTTCACAAAGATTCATTCGTAGCCTTCCAAAACAATTTCCCTTTCAAATTGGATCAACTCATCCAATCTTTAAAACAAAGACTCAATTCATAGCTTTCAAAACAATTTGCAATGATTCATTCATAACTTGGAAAACCCTTTCAACAAAACTGAGAATTCATTCATTAATATGAAAGCAATTATCATTTGAAAACAAAGAGTTTTTGTTTCGGAAACATCCGAACAATTATACACAAGTTATAGCCTTTAAAGTATAAACTTGGGTTAAATATAAATTCCTAAAATAACACCTTTAAATTACTTTAAGGATGGTTTTTAAAATCGATATATATATTATATAACTTGTATAAAACTTTCAAACCATAGTTTCCAAAATAATTTCAAAACTTAACAAGATATATAATATTCAAACTAAATTTTAAATTCAAAACTTCCTTTCAAAAAGATTTCCATATTCAACCCAATTACATTTCCAAAACCATTTGGATTCAAAATTCAACTTTTAAACAAATAATATTTTAATTCAAAACATCTATGACTTAATCGATTTCCCATGAAATCCATATTTGTGTGTGTATAGTGTAGTCCAGGGGTTTTACACAATAGTGCAACATCATCAATCATCACAGATTCAAGCACAACAATATCGATCAGCGGTATAATCCTATAACTCTTATCTTTATTTACAGATTCACAGATAAATATGTAAATACATTACAGATAAATAAATAAATTACACACAGCTCAACAATTCATATTACAGAATATCACAGACCATAAATAACATCAATTCAAACATTCAATACAATCCATACATCCATAAGCAATCCAAGCATTCAATAATCATCAAGAAAGATAATTAAGATTAATTAATCTCATTAATTAATATCAAATGGTTTGTAATTAATTAATTAGGATTGGGTAATTAATTCATAAGTAATTAATTTAATTGGAAATTAAATTTTTTTGGCATGGCCGACGGGGTTAATTGGTCCCCGACCAATTTATTACTCACGAAAACATAAAGTACAAATAGAAAACAAAGAAAACAGAGAAACATTAAGGAACACTCACACAAGCAATACTCAAACACACAAAGGCAGAGACACACAAACACAAACTAAGACAAAAGGAGGACTGTGCACTAGAAATGCATAAACATGTGTATACCGGGATCATGAAAAAACAGCATATCCAAGGAGCTCTTCACTTCATGCCTAATCCAAAGTTTGAATGACACAGCAGACTTACTCTTGCTAGAATCAAAAATTCTAATATTCCGTTCATTCCAAACAGCATAAATAAAGCTTTTTAAAGCCACAGTGAAAATACGCTTACACTGGTTCCTTCCCTTTGTCTTGTTTTGAATTCTGTTCCACTCAACATTGCTGTCAGGAGAAGGAGTACCTCCTTCAATGCAAGCCATGATATCATTCCATCTGCTCAGCACTATGTCACAGTTAAAGAATAAGTGATTAGCAGTCTCTTCATTGATACCGCAGAAGGGACACATCACAGCAATGCTCATGCCCTTGCTAGCCAATTTAACCCTAGTTAGTAGAGCATCCTTCAGAACCTTCCATAGTATCAAATTATGTTTCATACTACTATCTTTACTCCAAACAGTTTTCCACCAAGGCCAGCACAGATTGTCACTGTTACATTGTAATCTCTCATAAACTTCACCAACTTTAAACTCATTATTCTTTTCACCCCATACAATTCTTGCATAGGTAGGTTGCATAGGAGTAAAGTTTTTTATCTTATCCCAAATATTTTGCAAACGCTGATTGGAAGAATTCCTGCCTCCACCCTGAAAAGTGTATAGAACATCCATAACCCTAGCAGAGAGATGAATGCCAGATTGCATTATTTCATTGTAAGTCAGTTCTCTTTTTAAAATGTACCCCTTATCAAGCCAAGGGTCTTCCCAGAAGCTAGCCTTATAGATAGGATCAGTATTCATTTGTATTAGAGGGAGGATAGTGTCCCTTAGTTTGAAAATGCACTGCCAAGTCCAGCTTAAATTTTGTGGTTTGTTCATACTCCACAAGTTTTTTCCTTTGATTACATTATTTTCAGACCAGGAAGTCCAAATGCTAGCAGTATTATTGAAATAAGTGTCAATATGTTTGGCAAAGGCAGTTTTGTTCCACTGTTTGAGATTGAAAAGACCAAGTCCTCCCTTATTTAAAGGTGCCTCGAGAGCATTGAATTTAACAGGAGTTAGATACCTGCCCACAGTCTTGCCAGTCCAAAAGAATTTCATAATTGCACTTCTGATCATTTTAATAAGCTTGAAGGGAAGAACAAACATCCTGGCCCAGTACACTTGCATAGCAAAAATGATTGATTTGATTAGAGTAAGTCTTCCTGCTTGGCTAAGCTTTCTGGTGGTCCACAAATTCATTCTAGCAGTAATTCTTTGATATAAAGGAAGACACTGAGAAATAGTAATCTTGGAAGAAGATAGAGGCAAACCAAGGTAAGAATCAGTGGCCATGCTCAGAGTTAAACCAGAGATACTGACTAATTGAGAAATTTGTTGCACACTCACACCAGCTACAGATATAGAAGATTTTTGAATATTCACTTTAAGACCAGTCATGTTGTAAAAATGATTAAGAGTATTCATAACTTCCTGCACAGTGTCAAGATCAGGAGCACAAAACAATATAAGGTCATCAGCAAACATTAGAGTAGAAATCTGAGGAGCAACACATTTAGGGTGTAGCCTAATTCTTTTAAGTTGAATGGCATCATTAATCATTCTAGTAAGAAGCTCCATAACTAAAATAAAAATATAAGCAGAGAGAGGATCCCCTTGCCTAATACCCTGTTTGCTTCCAAAAAATCCCTTCATCACACCATTGATGTTAATGGAGAAGGTTGGAGTAGACATACATTCGTAAACCCATGCAACAAAATGTGGAGGGAAATTCATATATCCCATTATGCGAACAATACTATCCCACTGCAGCATATCAAAGGCCTTCATGATATCAAGTTTCATCATAGCTTTAGGGGCAGAGTTTTTATTATTATAGCCTTTAAGTAATTCATGAGCAAGAAGAATGTTATCAAGAATACTTCTGCCAGGCAAGAATGCAGCTTGGTTGTTAGAAATAATAGTGGGAAGGACTAATCTTAATCTAGAGGCTATAATTTTCGAGATACACTTATAAATAGTGTTACAACAGGATATAGGACGATAGTCTTTAACATGCAAAGCATTCTTGATCTTGGGCACTAAGGCAATATTAGTATAGTTAAATGTCCTAAACAGTTTGGATTTTTTGAAGAAAAGACAGATGGCTTTACAAACATCATCAGCAACTATGGGCCAGCAGGCAGTGTAGAAGCATGCATTCATTCCATCAGGTCCACCACATGAGTTAGTTTTTAAAGAGAACATAGCATCATGAATCTCAGCAGTGGTGACTTCAGAGCACAGATAATTATAGTCATTCTGAACAAGTTTAGGTAATACTTCAGAAGGAATGGAATCAATATCAGGCTTGAAATTATTAGAGTTACCAAGCAGAGATTTGAAGTAGTTTTCAAAAGCTTGTTGCACTCCTGCAGAAGTAGAATGTTGAACTTCATCTTTATCAACAACAGTAATTAAGTTCTCTTTGCTCTGATTGTTTTTAAGGCATGCATGAAAATAGGCAGTGTTCCTATCTCCTTTATCCCACCATTTAATTCTAGACTTTTGCCTCATCATCTCTTTTTCAACAGTTAATGCTTCATAGTATTGCTTGGTGAGAGCAGCTTCTGCTTCAGAAAGTTGAGAGTTATTAACATCATTCATCATTGCTTTCTGAGCTTCTCCAAGCTTCAACAGAATAGAGGCACTTAGACCATTCCCTTTACCATACTTGTTGTAAGCCCACTGCTTCAAAACAGCCTTTAAGTCCTTTAATTTTTCCTGCAAAACAAACATACTATTACCTCTTTTAGTCTTGTTCCAAACATTAGTAACAATTTGTTCAAAATCAGGTTCAAGAACCCAAGAGTTAAAAAATTTAAAATTTGATTTTCTTCTCATGTCCATAACTCTCAAGTGAATGATTTGTGGGGAATGGTCAGAGAGGATAGGAGGGGGAAGGAAATTATACAAGAGAGGCCATTGTAGAAGGGCTTTATGATTGGAAAAGGAATGATCAATTCGTGAAAATGTTCTAACACCATTTCTTCTTTTATTATTCCATGTGTATTGCATCCCAACAGAATTCACTGGGATAAGATCAGCATCCATCAGAGTTGAATTTAATGGTTGAATTTCATTTGGGGTCAGTGGGTTCCCTCCAACTCTATCAGATAGGTTTAAACAGCAGTTAAAATCACCAAAAATCAACCAAGGATGTGTATTCTGCCGCAAAGATGGGATGACTTCATGAAGAGTTTTCCTAGCATTAGCAGAGTTCGCTGCATAAACAAAGGTAATATAATAGGTAGAGTTATCATTGATATCTCGCGCATGACAATGAATCATTTGATCAGTGGATAGGAGAGAGGTTAGGTAGATGTGAAGGGGATTAAAGAGGATCATAATTCTCCCATATGGAGAATTACTTAAGTTATGAATGAGCTTCCACTCTTTATTTATGTATTCAGCAGCCTTAAGAGTAAGAGGAAGATTCAGTTTTGTTTCAAGAATAGCTAGGATTGATAAGTTGTTAGAAGCAATAAGGTGTTTGCATTGGTCAAGTTTGATTATATTATGACCCCCACGTATATTCCATGCGCCTATGGTGGACATCATCAGAGTTTGGGGGTATTAAGCATCTCTAACTTCATTTTCCTTGTTACTGCATGCTTTGATGCCAAGTAATTAGGAATAGTTGCTGATAGTGGGGTCAAATCATTATTGGAAGGTCTGTCTTTTATTGGAGATATGAGAGACTTATTGGGTAATGCTTGAGTTGAAGATTTGGGAGGTTTATAAGCCTTAGGAGGGATGATATCAGAATAATGATTGATTTGAAATTGACTGGGAGTAGTTGGATTATCAGAAAGATGAGAAGAGACATCTGTGCATGTCATTGGTATCTTGTGCATGTTATCAGCTGCAGACAAGGCATGGTGACCACCCTGATTTTGAGACATATGGATCTTCATACCATTAGATGTTGTAGCTACTTCATTTAACTTGAATTTATCCTTTTCACACTGCATGTTACCATTCCTAATAGCAGAATTGTATATTGACTGAAGTTCTTGTTGGTTTGCTTGTCTTTTTGGTTTTATTTTAACATGCTTGTTTTTGATACCACCTTGTTCTGCTAATAGTTGAATACATTCTGCCTTGCTTGGTGTTTTTTTTTCCTTTCCCTTAGTTTCTTGCTCTTCTACTTCTGTACTATTTTCATTTTCCTCTAGCATTGCATCCACATTCTCAGTGTCTTCAAGCTCCATCAGAGCATCGAATTTATTAGTTAATAATATGTCCTCAACTGTTACATCAACATTAGTTTCCAAATTATTGCCTATCCCTAATTCATTAACTTCCTCAGTCTCATCTGGAATACAGATTTCCTCCACATCTTCATCAGTTATTTCCCCTTGTTCTTTTGAAGTTTCAATAATAATATTGACATGGTCTTGCTTATTCCCTTCATCATTTTGATTTACTAGCGATCTTTTTTCCTCTACTTCAGAATACTCTTCTACCTTATCCCCCGCAGTATTAATTATGTCTTTATTCCTAATAAAATTGTCTGATTTCTTCCTTACAACTTTCTGCCATGTTCTATCATTCATATTAAGGGGAGGATTGAAGTTTCTATTCCCTTGAACCTTGTTCACTTTTGCTTCTCCAGGAGGGGGTCTATCCTTTTTGTTTCTCTCTTTGGTATTACTTGAGTTACCAGTAACAACAGCGTCACAGTTATTAGTTGCATGTCCAAACTTCTTGCATTTGATACAAACATCAGGCCTCCATTGATACTGTACATAAATTTTTTGAACCCCTCCTTCAACCAGTTTAACCAGAAATTCATGAGGGAGTTCTCTATCTGGTTTTACTTCTATCAAACATTTCGCATAACTCATTCTACTCTGTTTCTCAGTCATCTCATCCATACACAAAAGCTTGCCAAGGTGACTACTCAGCCAATTTATACCAAGAGGAGACCATGCATATAAGGGCAGATTATAGAAATGAACCCACACTGGAACAGAAGGAACAGAACCACTAATATTGCTGACTGTGGCATCATATGGCTTTATAATGAAAAGCTTGTTTTTAATAATAACTGGGTCACATTGTAGAATTTTTTCTCTATCATCATCACAAGAGAAGTTGAATAAAAATACCGTTCCATCAGATTTAACTCTTACTGACCCCTTAAGTTTCCATAATAACTTAAGTCTGTATACTACTGCAGTGTAAGAAAGAGGCTTATCCAAGAAGAAGCCAACCAGAGAGTCCTTCCATATCAAGTCACCAGCTTCTAAAACAACCTTCGGAGGCACCAGCATGTTGTTTTCATACACCGGGACCAGATCAACAGGGATGTACTTCCCCGCATTCAACGGTTTATGCTTAAAAAGGGAAGTCCATTTCTGTTGACCAAGAGTTGGATGGGACGAGTCAAAAGATGAAGATGGGTTCGAGTTGGATGCCAACAGAGTTGGAGGTGGGTCAGGAGGAACAAGTGGCAATGGAACTGGTGGAGTAGGGTCAGAGACAGCGGGACGGGGCACCAGGGGAGCCACATCACAAATGGCAGTGGTAAAAGGGAGAACAGAAGAGTTGAGGTGGACTGATGGAATAGATGGGAGAGAAAGGACGGGGTCGTTGGTGGTGAAGTTGGCAGAGTTAGGGGGAGAGGACGAGGGAAGGACAGGAAGTATGGGAATAGTACTGTTAGTAGGAGAGGAGGAATGGGATAGGACGTGGGTAGGAGAGAGAGGAACAGACATGAGAGGAGATTGGAAATTAAATTGAATTAATTAAGGATTGAACAACTAATTAATCCACTGTAACGACCCATAATTTTCGATCCCAAAAATTTTAGATTGTTACACTAAACTAAGCGATAATTTTTGGCTAACTCTATTCCGGTTCTTTTGGAAGTATGTAACCAATATTTGAGTCTTACCTGGAAACTCTAATATACATTACATACTTCCTGAGTTAACACTTGTCAAGTTATAAATAACAAACGATCCACTACTTGGGGTAGTTATACAAAGTTTGCATATGTTTAACCGTATATTTAATTTAGACATGACACATTAACTTTGATTTCATATTTGTTTGAGGTTACTCAAGGGCAATCGACAAAGAAATCCCTTGATTTAAAACATTTTTGAAAAAGAAAAACAGTTTTAAACAAAATCAATATTTTAGAAACAAAGCGATTTAAAACCCCTATTTATTAATTAAATCAAACCTTTAAATAATAATCAAATCTTAATTAAGTCTTAATTAAAATATCAATTAAATTTTATCAATCAGTAATTAATTAATAATTGATTAGATCCCTTTTATGAATAAATAATTAATAATTAATCTTCAAAAATAATTAACCCTTATTAAATAATAATTAAATCTTATTAAGTCTTAATTACAGTCTTAATTAAATTTAATTAATCAATAACTAATCAATAACTAATTAATTAAATACCATTTATAAATAGTGTTTGCGCCAAAATTGGTCACAAACCCCAAATACCGAGAAAGCGCTAGTATATGAACGCAGATCAGCAGTATATAATCACAGATCATAGATCTAAATAATGTAGAGAATAAAAATGGAGATTAACAAACTTAAAACAGAATTTAATAGTCGGAGACACAAGATTTATAGTGGTTCGGCTATCTCCGGCCTACGTCCACTTTAAAAGATAATTTTTTATTGACTTTGTTTGCTTGTTACAGCAGACTACAACAATTTTTTTCGAGTACAATAGCGAAGTTTGAGTTATTCGACAGAGTCTAGACGTCGCAGGATCAAAGGTCCCTTTTTTGTAGGCCTTGGGATGCTATTTATAGTCGTAGGCTGCAAATATCTTGCTCAGATCTCGGGAGACCTCTTCTGGCACATGTATGGGCCCACGCGATCGATCCCATGTGATTTGCACTCGGTCTGTGATCGATATGAACCAATGTCACATCGATCAAGATTTGGCCCAATCGAGTCAAAATTGAGCAGGAACATTTTATAGGTTGTACGCAAGCTCCTGTGAAAATTTCATGTCAATTGGACTTATGATTCTTGAGATATGATCGATAAGAATTGGAGTTTTGTTGGTTCGCATCGATCAATTCACATCGATACTCTTCCGTATCGATGCCCTATACGTGCACGTTGGTGACATGGCTCTATCTTTAGGGCTTGATCCATTTTCCACGCCATGTTGAACGCTTCTTCCTTCAAACCATGCATATTTCTTACCCGTACCTAGCTTCATTCTTTTCGGCTTCATAACCATTTATTTGCATCTATCTGTTTGCATCGGTCACATTCGTGTCCATCAATCCATATCCATCGGCTACTTCCTTGTTCGCATCGATAAGGCTGTTGTTATGGATCGATACAAACAAGATCAATATGAACTCTGCCTTCATATCCATCTGAACTGATACGAATCCTTAGATTCAAAGTATGCCGCCATCTCCATCCTAATCGATACGAACATCATCGATTAGAATCCATGTTGATCGATACGAACTGTATCGATTCGAAGTGTTGCATGTTGATCGATTCGAACAGTATCGACACGAACCATTTTTCACGAATTTTAACCCATCCATATCTCGAGCATTCGAACTCCAATTGGCCTGAAATTTGAAACGTAGCCTTTTCTAGCCTTGATCGTCATTCCCAATCGATTCCGCCTTGATTGGAGCTCGGTCAAATTTTGTGATATCGATCATAGCCTTGTTTCCAATCGATCGCCAACCCTGATATCCACCCTTTCCAGCCAATCTATTGATATTCCAGCCTTGATCAAAAGGCGGGATAACATTTGCCCTCAAAACATGTCTTGTGGTAAGAAGGTGTGTTTTCAAAAGTTCTGATCCCGATATCCGAAGCCTATATTCCGTCCATAGCCATACCATCCAATTCATAATCCAATCCTTTACCAAGCAATCCTATCCGACTGCCACATTCTTGACTACTCCGAGTCAATGTCCGATTCCAAATCCAATAACCAAATCCTTAGCCAATTCCATATCCATCTGAACCCGACAACCTGTCCTAACCTATTCTTATCCAATAACTGAATCTAGTACCTCTCCGGGTTGATACCCAAGTTCTTTGGTATCCATAGACGATTCTGAATTCATAACCTCTCTAGTTTCTTTTCAAGCGCAATCCATACTCGACGACCTGTACTAAGTAATGCCTTGGTGACCGTGGTCCAGTGTCCCTGAACGTTGAGTAATGCCATGGCTTAAGTCTTAAACCGAATCCTGGTCGTCCCGGACCCTTGCCGAGTGTTGTCCATACTCGACGACCTGTAATAATAACCGATAATATAGGGCCTAAGTACTAGGCCGAATCCTGGTCGCTCCGGACCCTTGCCGAATATTGTCCATACTCGACGACCTGAATAAGTCGAGTCGTCATACTCGAACGAAGCAACTTACCCCTTGCTAGGAACAATCCATACCCAACGACCATTTACTAAAACCAGACAAAATTTCAATCAAAATCTAATCCAAAATCCAGATCAAAGCAGAAAGCCAAAAATTCATACCAGAAATCCAAATCAATATCCTAAACAAAAAACAAGCATCTAAACTAAAGTCCAAATCAAAAAGCAAACAAAACCCGGAGTTCAAACCAATCTCCAAAACCAAACCAAAAAAAGCAAATGTCCAAACCAAAAAAGAAAAAAACAGATTTCACAAACTATAGTGTCATGGTTCATCGTCACCTCAGAGCATGCCTAGGGGTTATCTCCGTCCCCGTATATGAGTAAGTGACTTGGCCATTCGCCTAGAGTTTGCTACTTATTCAATATCATCCCTGTCAGTTGATAACCAATCGACCAACGTTTCTGGGCCTCGCACCATCATTGTTTGAGGTAGACGGTGGCTGCTCCTGTTCCACCGCGGCATTCCAAGCTCCGACATATTGTCGCAACTGACCACTCCTTGCATGATCCTTGATTATATCCATGTTCGTCCAAATCGTGAAAGAGACACCTTCCTGATGCCCTTTCATGTTCTGTAGGTTCTCTCCTTGCCGTCCTTAGGTAGAGAAGGCAATCCCAAGTCTCCATGAATATCCATTCTAATGTCTCGTTCAATCCTATGTAAGTGGAAATTTTGGTTCTCTCCACCGCTTCCTAACTTTTCCTGATTTGTCATCCAACTTCCTCTTTCCTTTTTCCTTATCTTTCTCCGAGCTTCCGTTGGATGGCCCTCCATCCTTAATCGCATTCACTTCCTTCAACTTTATATCCGAACATACATCCTCCTGTCGAAGGAATCTCTCGGCCTCGTAAAAGAATTCCCCGAGATCCATTGGTGCGTCCCATATCAATGAAATTTTGAAATCTGAGTTATTCATGACTCCTGACACTACTGCCATTAAAACCATTGATGGATACGACCGATCCACCAAAGCAACCGCTGCATCGAACCTAGTTAAGAAAGATCTAAGCGATTCTTCTATCTTTTGCTTTATCGACTTAGCGTCATTACATTCTTCGGCCTTTTGATATGAATCCGAAACTGCTTCAGAAAGCTGTCCACCAATTCTGTCCATGTCCTGATAGATCCTTCTTCCAACTGTCTGAACCACATAGCAGCTATATCCGTCAAGCATAGAGGGAAGCATTGGGCCATAACTTCCTCTAATGCCCCCAGCATCTCCATATGTCTTGTATACCTCATCAAGTGATCGGTAGGATCAGCCTTGCCATTGTATACCTCAAGAGTGGGTAGCTTGAACTCCAGTGGATTCCGAGCCATTTTGATGTCAGAGTAAATAGGCTCCAGTTTACTCCTTTTAGATCTCTATTTGTTAAGCCTCCACGTTGTCCATGAAGGGTTTCCCTCTGGGTCCCTAAGGGAATTCTGATACATACTCTTCATCACGTACTCTTGTACTCCTGCCAGCATCCTGTTGTGTGGTGTCACCTAGAATTTTTCCATGAATCGGTCCATCGTTGCCGGATGGTGTGCTCCCGAGCTTGGATCCATCCAGATTAGCAGTTTTGTACTGATTAAGGGTTGTGCCTTGTTGAGATGCTCCATCTGATTGCCTGTTGGGTCCTTCTGTTCCAGCTCCATGGGTATGAACTCCAACAACTCCATCTGTCCTTGCCTGCCCGAACTGTCTGAGAAGGCTCTGCATCATTTCCTTTTGTCTTTTAAGAAACTCTTCATGCATATCTCCCATCATAATCTCCATCTCATCTCTGGCGATGAAGGTTGAAGTTTGATTAGCTCCTAAAGATGCTTCCTGACTTCCTTCATGCTGACTTATCTCTGCTCTTTGCCTCCTTGTTGATTGCTTTTTTATAATTCCTTTTAGATCTGATCCTTTAGCCTTTCAAATCTGAACTCCAAATCTGGTATAGCAGGTGCTAGTCCTTCTTAGTGAAAGCACCAAAGTGTTTGCGTCAAAATTGGTTACAAACCCCAAATATCGAGAAAGCACCAGTGTATGAGCACAGATCAGAAGTATATAATCACATATCATAGATCTAAATAATGTAAAGAATAAAAATGGAGATTAACAAACTTAAAACAGAAAGAAATAGACGGAGACACAAGATTTATAGTGGTTTGGCTATCTCCGGCCTATGTCCACTTCAAAAGATAATCTTTTATTGACTTATCTTGCTTCTTACAATGGATTACAACATTACTTTTCGAGTACAACGATGAAGTTTGAGTACAATGGTGAATTTGGCAAAGTCTGGACATCGTAGGATCAAAAGTCCCTTTTCTGTAGGTCTTGGGATGCTATTTATAGGTGTAGGCTGCAAATATCTTGCTCAGATCTCGGAAGACCTCTTTTGGCACATGTGTGGGTCCACGCGATCGATCCCATGTGATTTGCACTCGGCCCATGATCGATATGAATCAATTTCGCATCGATCAAGATTTGTCCCAATCGAGTCGAAATTGAGCAGGAACATTCTTTAGGTTGTACACAAGCTCCTGTGAAAATTTCATGTCATTTGACTTATCAATCTTGAGATATGATTGATATAAATTGGAGTTCTGTTGGTTCGCATCGATCAATTCGCATCGATACTCGTCCGTATCGATGCCCTATACATGCGCGTTGGTGACGTGGCTCTATCTTCAGGGCTTGATCGATTTTCCATGCCGTGTTGAACGCTTCTTCCTTCAAACCATGCATGTATCTAGCCCGTATCCAAGCTTCATTCTTTTCAGCTTCGCAACCATTAATTCGCATCCATCTATTTGCATCGGTCACATTCATGTCCATCAATCCGCATCCGTCGACTGCTTCCTTGTTCGCATCGATTAGGCTGTTGTTATGGATCGATACGAACAAGACCGATATGAACTCTGCCTTCGTATCCATCTGAATTGATATGAAACCTTCGATTCGAAGTATGCCACCATCTCCATCTTGATTGATATGAAAACATCGATTCGAATCCATGTTGACCGGTACGAATAGTATCAATACGAAGTGTTGCATGTTGATCCATTCGAACGGTATCGATATGAACCATTTTTCATGAATCTTAACCCATCCATATTTCAAGCATACGAACTTCGATTGACCTGAAATTGGAAACGTAGCCTTTCCTAGCCTTGATCGTCATTCCCAATCGATTCCGCCTTCATTGGAGCTCGGTCAAATTTTGACGATATCGATCATAGCCTTGTTTCCAATCGATCTCCAACCTTGATATCCACCCTTTTCAGCCAATCTATTGATATCCCGGCCTTGACCAAAAGGCAGGCTAACAAATAATTAATTAATAAAAATCTTTGATAAATAATTATAAATAATTAATCCTTAATTATTAATTAAATTGTAATTAACTTTAATTAATTAACTAATCAAAATTAACTTAACTGATTAACACTTATGTATTAATTACCTTTATTAACTAATGATTAAGTACTAATTAGTTAATTAATTAATAACAAATAACTATTAAATAATAATTACCTTTTTAGTTACTTAATTTAAGTTTAAGACATTTTCCAAAAAGATTACCGAGTGAAAACATTTTTAGATTTCGAAAAGAGTTCGTTTCCACGAACAGCAATTATAGGGACTATCGCTATACGACTCGTAATTTCCAAACTTGAAATTTGTTCTCTAAGTCTTCGTTAAAATTTTAACTCTTGGAAAAACTTTACTAAAATATAAAAGCATATTTGTAAGACCAATAACTATTTAAAACTCAAAAACCTTTTTGCAAAATTTAAAACCAAAGATTTTGAATTTTATACAAGGGATAACATCTCGCTTTAACTAGTAAGATGCTAAATTCCTGATCATACCATCACATATTCATATTCACAACATATATGGTTATATAACCACAACATGAAAACATTTCCACAACCAACACATACAAGCTTGATTATAATAGGCAAACCAACTTGACTATTTAACTACCATATTCCAACTATACATCCACATAACCAAGCACACATAATTACATCCAAGTATCATTATAATCCAAGCACAATACATACATAAAATCCAATATTATTTTACCCAAACAAAACATCATAGATACAATAAGTTAGTCATATATATATATATATATATATATATATTTAGATAAACTTAGTTAAAGAGTGGAACTAGGCCTAGGCCTCTAGCTGGGAAAAGATGAGTTTTGATGGCTTTTAATGAACAAAGTAGCTTGGCCTATGCCCCTTTGGGTTCGACCATATCATGTAGAGGGTGGTGTGGCTTTTCTTTTGGAAGGAGAAGTGTACAGGAAGGAAGTAAAGTGACTAAACAAGGTTTTAGAGTTTTTAAAAGTAAAAGAAACTAAAATTTTAAACTTTAGAAATCCCTTTGGAGGCCATGAAATCTTTTTGAAAAACTTAAGCAAGATGTACATAAGACTTTGAAAGAGTTAGAAATGAGAATAGATAAGAAAGAAAATTTAGAAATTGCTTTTATGTAAATCGCAAAAATCAAATTACCACAATACCCTTACCTTACATAACCTCCACTCCTTGGTTGCCACCTCATCCACCCTTGACCCCATGTACTTTGAAATTTCTTGTCCCCTCTCATCATTTTCAAATCTAACATCAATTAATTACTTAATGTTTGCAAGGAAATGACATATCATGTCACTTTTTTATTTAAATTTTGTTTAAAACAAACTTACATAATAAGTCATATCCTTATTATATTTATTAGTTAAATATATAAATATGTATTACAAATCCTAACTTTTTTATAAATATGAGTATATGTTAACTCAATTGTGGACAAAGTTTTCCGACAACTATTCAACACTAAAAAGTCGAAAATTCGGAAAATGGTTTCCCGTCACATTTTCTATTTTTCTTTGAACTAATTGTTTTTGTAAACAAATTTTGTAAACTGTTTTACTATCATTAGTTATTATTTAAAAGGATTTTATTTAAGTTATAAAATCTATTAGTTAATTATTAAAAATATATTTAAATATCCATATTTAAATAATTAAATTTTGGGTCGTTACACAATGTTTCAGATTCCTAATTAGCAAAACATTAGAAATAGTGGGAGTTTTGAGTAACCGACATTGCTGATGCCAATCACATATCCATTTGATTTGTCTCCAACATTAACTAATCCACCATCTTTATAGACAATATCTTTCAAGATCTCTAGATTTCCAGTCCTGTGTCTTGAGCATCGACTATCCAGTATCCACTTGTCCTTCTTGATTTATGATGGTTGATTCTCAAGTGTTCGTTCACCATTAGCCATATAACAAACTTGTTCCTGCAATTCAAAACCATACCTTTCCATAAAATCAAGTGACTTTTAAAAAACAATTAATTTCTAATAAATATTAGTTTCACAAAGTTGTTTTTCTATAAAAGTGTTAAAATATATTACTGGCCAATTAAAATTTTCAAAAATCAAATTACGAGTCTTTTGAAAACCTAGTGCTCTGATACTAAATGTGGGTTGTGGAATAATAGATCTTAAGGCTAGTTAAACACTAGAGAGGAATGAATGATGCTTTCTAACTTTTGTAAGTCTTTTTAAATTTCTTTTAAGTTTAATATTGAATCATAAATTTTCAACACAAGATTATATCAAAATCAATCACAGATGCAATCATAGGAAAAAAATAAAGCAATAAAGTAAAATAGAGAGTTAGAGAGATGACATCTGAGATTTTGTACTGGTTGGGATTTCTCCTACATCCAGCCCCACAAAATTGCTTGTATATATTTCTTTTTAAATGCCAAGCTTTAAATGGGTAGAAGGCAAACCCAATTACAATCTCAATTCTGAGGCTACGAGACACACCCTCTTAATTTTTTATAGGCTCAGGAAACACCCACTTGATTTGTACGGGCTACAAGCATACCCACTCGGATTTTCGGGCAACAAAGCACACTCGGTTAATTTGAACATGTTACAATCTCACCAAAGCAAATGCAAATAGAGTTTAATGGTTTTTCCAAAGTTAATTTCTTGAACTAGATACAACGGATTCCATAGACACTTGGACAACTGTAACATCCCAGAATTTTTAACAACATCAATTTAATAATCTGTGTAGAAATTAAATAGATATTGATATTTTTGTTAATAATAATAATTCAAATTGATTAAATAATCTTCTTCGATAATTATTTAATTCATTATTTTATCTTTTAAAAATAATAAATTAGTTTCTATTTATAATATAAAATTATAGTTTATATTACAAGTAGATTAGCTTTGTTTCAAATTTATAAATAAAGTATATTTTCTAATTCTAATATTTTTAGTAATTTGGAAATTTGTTTTTATTTAATATTAGCTTTTCAAAGTTATTAAATAAACGATCTTGGTTTAAAATTTAATAAATGAATAATGATTTAAAATTCTAATATATACACTAAAAGTTTGGAAATTTTGATTTTAATTAAATATTAAGTTTTCAAAGCTATTTAATAAATAAATATATGATTCTTAAATTGTTAATACAAATGATTAAATGTTTAAAATAATTTTGGTTTGAGTTTTAAATTTAAAATGAATCAACAAAAAGTTTTATAGCTTAATTAAATAGACAATTTATTAAGAAAAATATAATTTCTTTTATAATTATTTTAATTTAATAATAAGTTATTTCTAAAAATAATATCAATAGTGTATTGTCTTTATAAATAGATTTTGAATAAAAATAGCTATTGTTATTTCAAGTTTAATTTGTATTTATAACTAGTTTTTTTAAATATTAGATTTTGAATTTGATTTGAATTTAAAATCCAAAATATAAATTTTAATTGTTTTAATTTTATATGTATAAGCTTTATTTATAAGTATAGTTTGTTTTTATTTCTTTTATAAATTTATATACATATTGAATATTAACTAACAAATTAAATTTGGCTTAATACATACATTAACATATATATTAACATTTAAATTTAAATACTAATTTCTCTAAACGGACAAGTGTTGATCTCTTAAATCTTCATTAAACAAATGTTAGAAAGATAAACATTCAATTTGACAAATGTTGAATATTTTATACAAGTGTCATTTGGTTTTAATTTTCTTTTATTAAATTAAATCTGAAAATAACCTATATAAGAATACATTCATTCATTCCCATTTTTTTCTCATTTCCTGAATCAAAAGAGAACTTTAAAACACCTCTTCAAAAATCAAATTTGCATCTTCAAAACATCTTCATATCAAACCATTCATAAACCCTACATGTTCAAATCTGGAAATCATGTTCACCTGCAATTAAAAGCAAAACTGCATTTTTATCTTTTTTCTGCAATCTGGAAAAAAATGGATCTGCATGCAATTTGGGAATAGAGCATATCTGCATCTTCTCTGCAATCTGGAAGTGCAGTAGTTTTTAGATCAAGCAAAATTCAAATGCATTTTGTATAGAGGCATGCAAACCTGCATTTTTAATCTCCAAATTCAAAAAGCATAACAGAGGCTCTGCTTCTTTTAAATACTGTGAGTAACTTTTTTTTTTAAATTTTAAAGGTTAAAAATAGGTTGCATGATTATACTGAAATGGAATAGTATTGTTTGTGTTATAAGTAGTTGTTGATGTGAAAATGTTTTGAGTCCATGCTGTTCATTTTATTTGCCTGGTCAGTTTTGATTTACCAGGCAAAAGTTTTATTAAAGACACTTACCTTTTAATTAGTTTTCTGATATAATGAAATTTATAAAGTAAAGTTGTTTTATTTTCCTAAGTTTATATTTAAAAATTTCAAGTAAGTTAAATATGAGTATTGACTCTGGAAACACAAAGAAACATCAATGCATGTTGATTCTTACCAAAATTAAAACATGTTAATTTTGTATTTCAGTATCATAAATCAACAGCATTAATTGAAACATGGTTTTTAAATCAAAAATTAGAATTTTTAGAGTATAGTTAAGGTTGCAGTTAGATATTGAACTAAAAATGGATTTTAAGCAAATCCTGGTGATCTTTGACTTGAGGAAGCTCGGGGCTCTTTTGGGTGATGGAGGAGGGTTAGGGGAAGGTTGGAAAAATCAAAGATGGCGATGGTTATCATTGTGTAAGGTGCAGTTTTGAAATTTATTTTTAAACCCTAGTTTTAATGGGTTTTAAAGAATCGGCCATTTTGGTTTGTATAAGTGACCGAGTGTTGAGATGTTTGAGGGATTGATAGTTGGTGCATGGTTGAAGACGAGGCCGGAGGGGTTGATCTCCAGGTGGTCGGAGCGGCGAGTTCTTGCCGTTGACAGGTTTTGAAGGGGACTGGGTTGTGGTTTCCAGGTTTGGGAAATTTTGAGTTTGATTTTGTTTTCAAGGATGATAGTTCGATCTGATGATCGCATTTGGGTATTGGTGTGTTTTTGGATGAAGTACGATCATCTCTGATGATCAGAGGAGGCTGTGGTCGTCGTGCATATGCACGGTGATGGGTTTGCACTGATGAAGTGGGTAAGTTTTGGTAGCAGGGAAATTCTTGAGATTGCTCGAAGTCTTTGGGAAGTTGGCTCGGGGAAGTTGGGCGTTAAACTCGAAGCAGGTTGAGATGCTCTCGGGTGGTTTCTGTATTTTCAGGTTTTACAGAAACCTGTAGTTTTCTGTTTTAAAACTTTTAAACCTGTAGCATCTGGGTTTAAAATTGTAAGCTCTAAAACTTTTAAATGTAAAGAAAAGTTTAAATCATGTTTAAATTCAAGTTTGAATTTTAGAATTCAAGTTTAATTTAAAAATCTTAGTTTTAAATAAAAATAAAGTTTTAACTTAAACTTGTTTAACTACTTATTTTGGAAAGTAGTTTAAACCTTTTAAAATTGAAGTTTTTAAAATTTGAGTAAGTTTAAGTTAAATTTAAATCAGGTAATTAAATATGAGTTTCAGTTTGAAATAAAAAGGAATTTTAAGATTTGAAAGATTTAAACTAAATGTAAATTAAAGTTATTGAAATTTTGAAATGATTTTTTTTTTCAAAATTCTTAAGAATTTCATTTCTAAGGCAAACACTTGTTTGTCTTGAAATTTTAAAAGTTATAAACTGTTTAAACTTTGATTAAGTTTAAATTATTTTCATTTTAAATCTTGTATTTAAAATTAAATTTAAAAGTAAGTTCAAAAGTAATTTGTTTTCAAATAAATTTGTTTTTAAACATAATTTAGAAATGTTTTATCTTAGAATTAATTAAGATTAATGTTTTGAAATTAATTTAATTAATGGAGTAATTAAGAAATGGTTAATTAATTAATGATTTGGAATTAATGAATATTGATTAATGGTTAATCAATTTATAATTAAGATCATTAATTAGATGATTAACTAATGATTAAAGAATTATTAATTAAGTAATTAAGTTTTAATCAAGGTTAGTTAATGAAATAGTTAGATTTTAATTAATGGTTAATTAAAGATAATTTAAATTGTGATTAATTTAAGTTAATTACTTAATAAAATAATTAGAGAATGATTAATGAAGGTCATTAACCAGGATTATTTAATAATTAATTAATGTGGTTAATTTTTGATAATTAATTAGATTTATTAATTCAATAATAATCATTTGTGAATGGTTTAAGTGTAATTACTTAATGAAGTAATTAAGAAATTAATTACTTAAGGAAATTAATTGTGTTAAATGTGATTGTATAATTAAGTTTAATTAATTTTTAAACACTTAAGGTTTTAAAGATAATTACTTTATGTAATTTATGATTTGGAAATTACTTGGTGAAGTAATTGAGTGATAATTACAGGTTGTAATTAATTGATGATGTTTAAGAATGAAGTAATTTGGAATATAATTACTTAGTAATTAATCAAGGGATTAATTTGGTTTAATAAAGTAATTAAGATAGTAAATTACTGAATGTAATTAATCTGGGATGATTAATAATTATGAGTTAATTACTTAAGGTAATTAATTTAGGAAGATGATTTATTAAACATAATTAAGGATCATTAATTATTATAATTAATGATGTAATTAAAAGTTGATTAATTATGATTAATTAATCAATGATAAGTAATTGAAGGTAATTAATTAATGTAATTAATTATAGTTAATTAATTAATTGAAGTAATTAAATGTTAATTACTGTTTTTGGTTGAGAATAATTAATTTGTGAAATTAATTAAGGATAATTACTTGAATGTAATTAAGGGTAATTAATCAAGGGTGATTAATTAAGGTGATTAATAATGAATGATTAATTGATTGTAATCAATTAAATGGTTGAGATAGCAAAATTTATATTGGTGAAGTAATTAATTTAATCTAGTTTAAATTAATTAAAGATGGAGTAATTAATTTAATTCACTTTAAATTAATTAGAGATGGAGGTAGTTAATTTAATTCATTTTAATTTAATTATAGATGATGTATGAGTAAATCTTTGCTTATGTATAAATGGGTGACATTGATTGCCTTGAATGATTGTGATCTCAGTAATGAGATAAGTAATGTTGTTTGGTATGAATGCTTTGGTTGCATTATGATGATAATATAGATTATCTATTGTGATGATGATATGGATTACCTATTTTGATGATGATATGGATCATCTGTTTATTTTGATAATGTTGATTATCAATTGTGATTTGTGAGTTATCTATCTGTGTGTATATAGATAATTGAATTGTTTTAAATTTTAAACAACTTGGACCTAAAAGACACGCTTTGGATTTCGATGAGACCAGGATCGGGTTTTCATATTTGGATATCCGAAAACCACATCGATTCCAATTAAACGTTAGGTCGTGAATCCAAGTGGAGCTTTATGAAGACTCGAGGTGTAAGAACTATTCGTTAGTATAACTCTGGGGTGATTCCGTGATGAGTTTGATGGAAAAAGTACTTACAGGTTCGAGATGGTGATTTAGAGTGCAAGGGCTATGGTCGTTGACTCTGAGGGTGATTCCTATATGAGTGCAACGAGATAGTGCCTTCGGTTTCGTTCGAACCCGGAACGAACTTGTATGGATTGAATGCTTTCAGAACATCGTTAGGTGGACGATGAGCATTCTAAGGTAGACGTGTTCTATAAAGGTAATCGTAGCCTCAAGCCTCATCAACCGAGAATGGCTAAAACAGGGGAGGTGCAGCAAGGTCAAGTGGGTCGTGCCCAAGTAGAACGAGATTTTCCCCTGTCTTGAGGTCCCTTTATATTCGGCTGTGTTGGCGGTTGCTAGCTACAACCGCGGCGTTGTCTTGTTCGGAACTGTTCAGTAAGGAATGGTTCCGGCCTTATGTTGCAGAGGAGCGGGCGTACTCCTCGGTATGGTGATCTAGGCCACGTACTATGACGGGCGGTACCCCAGTAGCCCTGCCATTGTATGTAATCCAAAATCCAATAAGTGCCAACGGTTTTGATTGTATTACCCACTTTTGTGGCCAGTAGCTGGAATTTAATGAATGTAACAATTTCGGCTATTTCATATTTACTTGAAAACCCTAGACCTATTATAATATCATCAGATTTCCTATCAAATGTTTTGGTTAGCGTAAGGTAAAAACTTTTCCATGTTTATGCGTGGGAAGTCTTATGTGATACCTTTATTTTCAAAAGGTTTTTGAAAGTTAAGCAACCTTAACCTGTTACTCACACCAGACCCATGTCTGACCCGGAGTTTATCTTCTGTTTTCTTAAACTCTTGGGTACTCAAATTTTTACGAGTAGCCAAGGGATTCAGGTATGCTTGATGAATTATGGAGGAGCAATGGAGCAGGAGGCTTCTGCATGTAGATATAGTATTCCGCTGTGTTGATTTCTCTGAGTAGATTCTTGTATTGTATTGAGTTGTATAACTAGACAGGTGTTTATAACTGTCTAGCATGTAATGTATATCTGTGTAACTCTGATAATGGTTGTAAACTATGTAATATTTATATTATTAATATAATTTGTTCGTTCCACTGTTTAGATTCTGATGTTGTTTCTTTCTTCTTCTCTGTCTTTTCTCTTTTCTATCCCTTTCTTTCTTAAAAATGATGTGATTTTCTGTGGTAAGAAAGTCGGGTCGTTTCAGTTGGTATCAGAGCATTAGGTTGAGTGAATACCTAGGCTCTGTAGTGATGTCTTTCTTGAGAGAGCGTACTTGTAATTATATATATATATATATATATATATATATATATATTTCTACTTATCTGTTGGGTTACCTGTTTGGGTTTTCCAACATAAGTTATAAAGGTAGATGAGTAGTGGTGTGTGTAACATGACTACCAATGGTTGGAGTTTGAATGTTTGAGGTTAGAAGTGTATTTATCGAGACTGTAGACCTAATACCGTCTCGATTGAGTTTTGGAGTGATGAAGGACTTCATCGATCTCTGAAGGAAACCTGTTAAGGTTCAGAGTCTATTTTTGAAGTTGGATGAGTAGAGTTTGGATCTGTTGGCTGGGCAGAATCGAGTGATGGTATTTTGATACCTCAGGATGTAGTAGCCGCGTGATGAGATGCAGTGACTAAGGATGTTCCCGAAGTTATTTTCTTTGGAACAAGTTTAAGGAAGTGAGTCTGCTTCGGTGTTGTGGCTGTGTTCAGCATGGTGTTTCTGTTGATGTGAGGTCTGAGTTTCTTGAAGATTTTTGGAATTCTTTGGCATCTGTGGCAGCACTGCATCTCGGAGTGTTCTATGTCGGCAGGAAGTTTTCTGGCTTAGCAGTTTCTGAAAGTGGAGTTCAGAAGCAGCAGAGTAGACCCGTTTCTTCGATAGGTTGGCTAGTTAAGTGTAAGCTGTTCTGTTTGATATAGGGAGAACAGTTTTCCTTGGATTTGGTTTGGGTTGATCGCAGAAGTAACTTGCGATTGTTTGAGTGATCTCTTGGATTATTAGAGTTTTTCTAGATGTCTTCAGATAGGTCAGAGGTTTGTTCGCATCTGGAGATTGAGTTTTGTTATCGTCTAGGATTGCAGGAGTGCTATCGGTGGTTCAGCTTAATAGAAGAATGGTTCCAAGAGATTGAGTTGGTATAGCAGCTCAGAGTTTTGGAGGAACTTCTGAATTTTTCTTATGGATTTGTTGAACCATATTTCGGGATGTGTTGTACAGTTTGTGCTCGCGTTCTTCTTCAGCATTCTCTTCTACTTCAGATCAGAGTAGAGCAGCGGAAGCAGTTGGGAAGTGTATCTGCTTTTCTTTTTTAGATAGGAAAAGTTGTTGCCTTCTGATGTTTGAGGAGTAGGGTGGTTGATCTTGAGGAGATCATTTTGTTGAGTTGATTGGTTTTGTTTGTTTCTAAAGACATCAACGAAGGTTGAGATGATCGGGAAGGTAGTAGGCAGCCCAGGATCGTCTGAAGAGTTTTGTGGATTTGAGACGGAGGAATTTGGATTCTGAAGTCGGAGATTTAATTTTGGATAAATTTTCTCCGATTGTAAAGAGCTATAAAATTGGGTAAGGCTGGAAGGCTAGCTCTAGAGGGTTTTGGATCTTTTCTATGTTCTTGTGAGAATAAATGATTGATCTACAGGATTGAGTTGCCAGTTTGGATAACCGGGATTCGATGAGTTTCACGTACCTCTGAGGGAGTACGTGTATGATATATCTCTGGTTGTGGAACCAGCAGTTCTGGAGTTTTGGTTGTTGAGTCAGACTCGTCTGTAGTCTGATATCTTGTCTAGTGTTGTAGATATAGTTGAATAGGAGCTTTGTAGCTTCATAGTATTGATTGTTTGGATTCTCTAGTGCGAGTATCCCGGTATATATACACTTGGGGAAACTCGAGGAAATTTTATCCAGAAATTTATCAGGATAATTAGATTTGTTTGATTGGATGAATTGGTTGTTGTGGTTGTTAGCATATGTTTGATATATGCTTGTGTTTTAAAATTAAATATTTAATAAGATTATTAAATTACCTTTGTTTTAAATTCGGGGACGAAATCCTTTTAGGGGGGAGGATTGTAACATCCCGAAATTTTTAACATTATCAATTTCATAATCTGTGTAAAAATTAATTTGATATTGATGTTTTTGTTAATAATAATTCAAATTGATTTAATAATCTTCTTCAATAATTATTTAATTGGTTATTTTATCTTTTAAAAATAATAAATTATTTTCTATTTATAATATAAAATTATAGTTTATATTATAAGTAGATTAGCTTTGTTTTAAATTTATAAATAAAGCATATTTTCTAATTCTAATATTTTTAGTAATTTGGAAATTTGTTTTTATTTAATATTAGCTTTTCAAAGTTATTAAATAAATGATCTTGGTTTAAAATTTAATAAATGAATCATGATTTAAAATTCTAATATATACACTAATAGTTTGGAAATTTTAATTTTAATTAAATATTAAGTTTTTAAAGCTATTTAATAAATAAATATATGATTTTTAAATTGTTAAGACAAATGATTAAATGTTTAAAATAATTTTGGCTTGAGTTTTAAATTTAAAATGAATCAACAAAAAGTTTTGTAGCTTAATTAAATATATAATTTATTAATAAAAATATAATTTCTTTTACAAATTTTTTAATTTAATAATAATATATTTCTAAAAATAATATCAATAGTGTGTTGTCTTTATAAATAGATTTTGAATAAAAATAGCTATTGTTATTTCAAGTTTAATTTGTATTTATAACTATTTTTTTATAAATATTAGATTTTGAATTTGATTTGAATTTAAAATCCAAAATATAAATTTTAATTTTATATGTATAAGCTTTATTTATAAGTATAGTTTATTTTTATTTCTTTTATAAATTTATATACATATTGAATATTAACTAACAAATTAAATTTGGCTTAATACATACATTAACATATATATTAACATTTAAATTTAAATACTAATTTCTCTAAACGGACAAGTGTTGATCTCTTAAATCTTCATTAAACAAATGTTAGAAAGATAAACATTCAATTTGACAAATGTTGAATATTTTATACAAGTGTCATTTGGTTTTAATTTTCTTTTATTAAATAAAATCTAAAAATAACCTATATAAGAATACATTCATTCATTCCCATTTTTTCCTCATTTCCTGAATCAAAAGAGAACTTTAAAACACCTCTTCAAAAATCAAATTTGCATCTTCAAAACATCTTCATATCAAACCATTCATGAACCCTGCATGTTCAAATCTGGAAATCACGTTCACCTGCAATTAAAAGCAAAACTGCATTTTTATCTTTTTTCTGCAATCTGGAAAAAAATGGATCTGCATGCAATTTGGGAATAGAGCATATCTGCATCTTCTCTGCAATTTGGAAGTGCAGTAGTTTTTAGATCAAGCAAAATTCAAATGCATTTTGTATAGAGGCATGCAAACCTGCATTTTTAATCTCCGAATTCAAAAAGCATAACAGAGGCTCTGCTTCTTTTAAATACCGTGAGTAACTTTTTTTTTTAAATTTTAAAGGTTAAAAATAGGTTGCATGATTATACTGAAATGGAATAGTATTGTTTGTGTTATAAGTAGTTGTTGATGTGAAAATGTTTTGTGCCGATGCTGTTCATTTTATTTGCCTGATCTGTTTTGATTTACCAGGCAAAAGTTTTATTAAAGACACTTACCTTTTAATTAGTTTTCTGATATAATGAAATTTATAAAGTAAAGTTGTTCTATTTTCTTAAGTTCATATTTAAAAATTTCAAGTAAGTTAAATATGAGTATTGACTCTGGAAACACAAAGAAACATCAATGCATGTTGATTCTTACCAAAATTAAAACATGTTAATTTTTTATTTCAGTATCATAAATCAATAGCATTAACTGAAACATGGTTTTTAAATCAAAAGTTAGGATTTTTAGAGTATAGTTAAGGTTGCAGTTAGATATTGAACTAAAAATGGATTAAGCAAATCCTGGTGATCTTTGACTTGAGGAAGCTCGAGGCTCTTCTAGGTGATGGAGAAGGGTTCGAGGAAGGTTGAAAAAATCAGGGATGACGATGGTTATCATTGTGTAAGGTGCAGTTTTGAAATTTATTTTTAAACCCTAGTTTTAATGGGTTTTTAAAGAATCGGCCATTTGGGTTTGTATAAGTGACCGAGTGTTGAGATATTTGGGGGATTGATAATTGGTGCTTGGTTGAAGACGAGGTCGAAGGGGTTGATCTTCAGGTGGTCGGAGCGACGAGTTATTGCCGTTGACAAATTTTGAAGGGGGACTGGGTTTTGGTTTCCAGGTTTGGGAAATTTTGAGTTCGATTTTGTTTTTAAGGATGATAGTTCGATCTGATGAGCGTATTTGGGTATTGGTGTGTTTTTGGATGAAGTACGATCATCTCTGATGATCAGAGGAGGCTGTGGTCGCCGTGCATATGCACGGTGATGGGTTTGCATTGATGAAGTTGGGGAAGTTTTGGTAGCAGGTGTTTGCACCAAAAATGGTCACAAACCCCAAATACCGTGAAAGCACCAGTGTATGGACACAAATCAACAATATTCAAGCACAAATATCAGATCTCAGCAAATAAAAACAGCAGTTCAGAAATTATAATCAGAAACACATGATTTATAGTGGTTCGGCTATCTCCGGCCTACGTCCACTTCAAAGTTATATCCTTTTATTGATTATCCTTGCTGGTTACAGATGATTACAGCATTAGCAATGAAGAATTTCGAGTACAATAGTTATATTGAAGTGTAGAAATGAATCCGGCAGAGTCTGGACGTTCAATAGGCAAAAGGTCCTCTTTCTATAGGCTTCAGGAGGCTATTTATAGGCGTAGGAGGCTGAGATCACGCTCAAACTTCGGGAGACTTCTTCTGGCACGTGAGTGGGACCTCGCGACTGACCCCACCAAGTTTCGACTCGATCTGTGATCGATACGAAGTGATTTTGTATCCATCAAAAAATGATCCAATCGAGCTGAAACTTGGCAGGAACATTCCTTACCTTGTATGCAAGCTGCTATGAAAATTTCGTTGCATTTGGATCGGTGAACCTTGAGTTATGATCGATTCAAACTTGGGTTTTCCGTTGGCTGTCGTCTTCGAATCCATCTGTTCGAATCCATCACCTTCGATTCGATGGAGGCACGTGCGTGTGCAATGACATGCCGTGAAATCCCTGGGTTGATCCACCTTTCTTGCCGTGTTGAACACTTCTTTTACTGGAGACGTGGGCATTTTTCACCGCTTTGAATGCTTATTCCCTTGATTCGTGGATCTTCCTTGTTCGTATCTGCATTTCATGCTTGTTCTCATAACATCGTTCGTTCGCATCCATCCACTCGTGTCTTTCTTCGTATCGACTCCAGGAGTATATTTCGTACCACTTCCAGATGTGCTAATGGATACGAAATGAGTATGGGGGGACCGATACGAAGTGGTCATGAAAATGGACACGAACCTCATCCTTGGGATGGATACGAACAAGACCTTACCTGATGGATACGAACAAGATTTTACTTGATGGATTCGAAAGTGCCAAACTCCTTTGCCATTTATACGAAAGTATCGATTCGAGACATGCCGCCTCTTCCCATCCTGACCGATATGAAACCATTGAGCCGTGTCCATGTTGATCGATACGAACAGTGTTGATTCGAAGTCCTTCACCCTGCTCTGCCTTATGATCGATACGAACACTATCGAGTCGAACAACACCTGATCGATGCGAATTTCACTGAGCCGAACCCATGCCGATCGATACGAACGGTATCGATACGAATGGTATCGATACGAACACAACCCCTGATCGATACGAACCATTTCCTGCACACCGATGGATACGAACAGCATGTTCTTCCTACCTTGCATCGATCATATCTCCTTCATACGAACTCCGGTTAACCTGAAATTTGAAACATAGCCTCTCCTAGTCCTTTTCATCATCTCCAACCAATTTCATCCTGATCGGAGCTCAACCAAATTTTGACGCAATCGATAGCAGCCTTGATTACAACCGATCTCTAATCCTGATATCCATCATTCCTTGTCATTTTGTTGATATTCCAGCCTTGACCAAAAGGTAGGATAACATTTGCCCTCCAAAACATGCCTTGTGATAAAAAGGCGTGTTTTGAATAGTTTCGAATCCGATATCCAAAGTCCATAGCCATATCGCCAAAGTATGTCATCCTTGACTGCTCCGTGTTGATGCCCAATTCCAAATCCAATAACCAAAGCCTCAGCCAATTCCATATCCGTCCGAATTCGACAATTGAGTCCTAATCCATCCTTATCCAATAGCCAATAACCGAATCCAGGACCTCTCGATATCCAAGTCCATAACCTTTCCGGGCTCTTGCCAAGCGCAATCCACACCTGACGACCATGGTACAGTGTCCCTGGACGTTGAGCTAACCTCTCTAGGTTCTTGCCAAGCGCAATCCACACTTGATGACCTTGGTCCAGTGTCCCTGGACGTTGTACAATGCCATGGCTTAAGTCCTAAGCCGAATCCAGGTCTTTCCAGACCCTTGTTGAGCATAGTCCATACCCAACGACCTGAAACAATAATCGATATTATGGGGCCTAAGTCCTAGGCCGAATCCTGGTCACTCCGGACCCTTGACGAGCATAGTCCATACCCAGCGACCTGAAAATAACAATTAATAATACAGGGCCTAAATCCTAGGCCGAATCCTGGTCTCGCCAGACCCTTGTCGAGCATAGTCCATACTCGACGACCTGAATGAGTCAATTCACCACGTTCGGGAAAAGCGACTCACCCCTTGCCAGGCATAATCCATACTCGATGACCTTTTATCAAAAACCAGATAAAAATCCAATCAAAATCCAATCCAAAATCCAAATCAAAACCAAAAAACCTAAAATTCAAAACAGCATCCAAAACCGAAAACAATCACCCAAAGGAAAATCCAAATCAAAAAAAAAAACAAAACCAAGAGTTCAATCCAAACTCGAAAACCAAACCAGAAAAATCAAGCGTCCAATCCAAAACAAAAAAACAAATTTCACAAACCATAGCATCGCGATTTATCACCATTCAGAGCATGCCTAGGGGCTATCTCCGTCCCCGTACATGTGTAAATGACTTGGCCGTTTTCCAGTAGCTTGTTACTTATTTCATATTATCCTGGTCAATGGATAATCAATGGACCGTCATTCTTGGGCCTCACATCGTCATGGTGTGAGGTAGATGGTGGTTGCTCCCGTTCCACCGCTGCATTCCGAGTTCCGACATATTGTCGCAACTGTCTATTCCTTACATGCTCCTCGATTATATCCTTTAAGTGCCTGCAGCTGTTGGTATCATGTCCACCCAAATCATGGAAGAGACAGTGCCTTCCTGATGTCCTCTCCCGTTCTGATGGTTCTCTCCTAGCCGGCCTTCGGTTGGGAAGGCGATTCCGAGTATCCAGGTATATCTGCTCCAGCGTCTCGTTCAATCCTGTGTATGTAGGAAACTTTGGATCCTTCCATCGCTTCCTAGCTTTTCCTGGATCGTCATCTAGCTTCCTCTTTCCTTTATCTTTATCTGAACCTCTACTGGATGGTCCTCCATCCTCAGTTGCATTTACCTCCTTCAACTTTAAATCCATACTCGCATCTTCTTGCCAAAGGAACCTTTCGGCTTCGTGAAAGAATTCCTCAAGATCCTATGGGGGGTCTCGTATCAAAGATACCTTAAAGTCTGAATCCTCTTTGATTCCTGATACTGCCGCCATCAAAACCATCGATGGATCCGGCCGATCCACCGAAGCAACTGCCGCATTGAATCGGGTTAGAAAAGCCCTAAGTGATTCATCCATCCTTTGCTTTACCGATTTCAATGTCATTACGTTCTTCGGCTTTTTGATATGAACCTGAAACTGCCCCAAAAATGTATCCACCAATTCCCTCCAAGTTCTGATAGATCCTTCTCCCAGCTTCCTAAACCACATTGCAGCTAAGTCCGTCAAGTACAAAGGGAAGCATCGGGCCATCACTTCCTCCGATGCCCCCAGCACCTCCATGTGTCTGGTGTACCTCATCAAGTGATCAGTTGGGTCTGCCTTGCCATCGTATACCTCCACGCTAGGTAACTTAAACTTAGGTGGATCCTGAGCCATCCTTATTTCCCGAGCGAACGGACTCCTGTTCACCCCTTCCAAGTCTCTATTGGTCAAGCCACCTCGCACAGTTTTCCTAATTATCTCTACCAATCCAGCATTTTCTGTCAGGGGTTGCCCCCGAGGGAACTCCGGCACATATTCTTCATGTGGCTCATTAGCAGCAATGTTGGCTCTAGCCTGTTGAACTCCTTCCAAAGATCCTCCTGTGTTGGATCCTGCGGGCCTGCCTCCAAGCCCTTGTTGATTGCCTTCTGGCTCTGTATCCTATTCTCCATTGGGTTCCATAATCCTAGTTCCTTGTCCTGCATCCACAGCCGCTCTAGCTGTTCCTAAATTCTGTGTCCCCGCAGCTCGCATCTGCTCAAAGAAAGTCTGCATCATTTCCTGTTGACTTTTCAACAATCTTTCTTGCAAAGAATTTTCCATAGCTTCCATTTCAGCCCTGGTGATGTAGATCGAAGCTTGTCCTTCTCCAGCTCCAGAGGATGCTTCTTGGCTTCCTTCCTACTAGCTTCTCTCAGCCCTTTGCCTTCTACTATTTTGCCTAGTCATTTTCTCTAAGTCCGAATTCTTCACGCTCTTCCAATCCAAACTTCAATCTGATGTAGCGGGTGCCAGTCCCTCTCAGTGAAAGCACCAAAGTGTTTGCGCCAAAAATGGTCACAAACCCTAAATACCGTGAAAGCATCAATGTATGGACACAAATCAACAATATTCAAGCACAAATATCAGATCTCAACAAATAAAAACAGCAATTCAGAAATTATAATCAGAAACACAGGATTTATAGTGGTTCGGCTATCTCCGACCTACGTCCACTTCAAAGTTTTATCCTTTTATTGATTATCCTTGCCGGTTACAGATGATTACAGCAGTAGAAATGAAGAATTTCGAGTAAAATAGTTATATTAAAGTGTAGAAATGAATCCGGCAGAGTCTGGACGTTCAATAGCCAAAAGGTCCTCTTTCTGTAGGCTTTAGGAGGCTATTTATAGGCATAGGGGGCAGAGATCGCGCTCAAACTTCAGGAGACTTCTTCTGGCACGTGAGTGGGCCCACGCGACCGATCCCACCAAATTTCGACTCGATCTGTGATCGATACGAAGTGATTTCGTATCCATCAAAAAATGATCCAATCGTGCTGAAACTTGGCAGGAACATCCCTTACCTTATATGCAAGCTGCTGTGAAAATTTCGTTGCATTTGGATCGGTGGATCTTGAGTTATGATCGATTAAAACTTGGGTTTTCCGTTGGCTGTCGTCTTCGAATCCATCTATTCGAATCCATCACCTTCGATTCGATTGAGGCACGTGCGCGTGCAATGACGTGTCGCGAAATCCCTGGGTTGATCCACCTTTCTTGCCGTGTTGAACGCTTCTTTTCCTGGAGACGTGGGCATTCTTCACCGCTTTGAATGCTTATTCCCTTGATTCGTGGATCTTCCTTGTTCGTATCTGCATTTCGTGCTTGTTCTCATAACATCGTTCATTCGCATCCATCCACTTGTGTCTTTCTTCGTATTGACTCCAGGAGTATATTTTGTAACGCTTCCATATGTGCTGATGGATACGAAATGAGTATGGGGGGACCGATACGAAGTGGTCATGAAAATGGACACGAACCTCATCCTTGGGATGGATACAAACTAGACCTTACCTGATGGATACGAACAAGGTTTTACCTGATGGATTCGAAAGTGCCAAACTCCTCTGCCATCGATATGAAAGTATTGATTCGAGACATGCAGCCTCTTCCCATCCTGACAGATATGAAACCATTGAGCCGTGTCCATGTTGATCGATACAAACAGTATCGATTCGAAGTCCTTCACCCCGCCCTGCCTTTGATCGATACAAACACTATCGAGTCGAACCGACACCTGATCGATGCGAACTTCACTGAGCCGAACCCATGCCGACCGATACGAACGGTATCGATACGAACACAACCCCTGATCGATACGAACCATTTCCTGCACACCGATGGATATGAACAGCATGTTCTTCCTACCTTGCATCGGTCATATCTCCTTCATACGAACTCCGATTAACCTGAAATTTGAAACATAGCCTCTCCTAGCCCTTTTCATCATCTCCAACCAATTTCGTCCCGATCGGAGCTCAACCAAATTTTGACGCCATCGATTGCAGCCTTGATTACAACCGATCTCTAATCCTGATATCCATCATTCCTTGTCATTTTGTTGATATTCCAGCCTTGACCAAAAGGTGGGATAACAACAGGGAAATTCTTGAGATTGCTCGAAGTCTTTGTGAAGTTGGCTCGGGGAAGTCGGGCATTAAACTCGAAGCAGGTTGAGATGCTCTCGGGTGGTTTCTGTATTTTCAGGTTTTACAGAAACCTATAGCTTTCTATTTTAAAACTTTTAAACCTGTAGCATCTGGGTTTAAAATTTATAAACTCTAAAACTTTTAAATGTAAAGAAAAGAATAAATCAAGTTTAAATTCAAGTTTGAATATTAGAATTCAAGTTTAATTTAAAAATCTCAGTTTTAAATAAAAATAAAGTTTTAACTTAAACTTGTTTAACTACTTATTTTGGAAAGTAGTTTAAACCTTTTAAAATTGAAGTTTTTAAAATTTGAGCAAGTTTAAGTTAAATTTAAATCTGGAAATTAAATATGAGTTTCAGTTTGAAATAAAAAGGAATTTTAAGATTTGAAAGATTAAAACTAAATGTAAATTAAAGTTATTGAAATTTTGAAATGAATTTTTGTTTTCAAAATTCTTATGAATTTCATTTCTAAGGCAAACACTTGTTTGTCTTGAAATTTTAAAAGTTATAAACTGTTTAAACTTTGATTAAGTATAAATTATTTTCATTTTAAATCTTGTATTTAAAATGAAATTTAAAAGTAAGTTCAAAAGTAATTTGTTTTTAAACATAATTTAGAAATGTTTTATCTTAGAATTAATTAAGATTAATGTTTTGAAATTAATTTAATTAATGGAGTAATTAAGAAATGGTTAATTAATTTAATTAATTAATGATTTTGGATTAATGAATATTAATTAATGGTTAATCAATTTATAATTAAGATCATTAATTAGATGATTAACTAATGATTAAAGAATTATTAATTAAGTAATTAAGTTTTAATCAAGGTTAGTTAATTAAATAGTTAGACTTTAATTAATGGATAATTAAAGATAATTTAAATTGTGATTAATCTAAGTTAATTACTTAATAAAATAATTAGAGAATGGTTAATGAAGGTCATTAACCAGGATTATTTAATAATTAATTAATGTGGTTAATTTTTAATCATTAATTAATTCAATAATAATCATTTGTGAATGGTTTAAGTGTAATTACTTAATGAAGTAATTAAGAAATTAATAACTTAAGGTAATTAATTGTGTTAAATGTGATTGTATAATTTAATTAATTAAGTTTAATTAGTTTTTAAACACTTGAGGTTTTAAAGATAATTACTTTATGTAATTAACGATTTGGAAATTAATTGGTGAAATAATTGATTGATAATTACAGGTTGTAATTAATTAATGATGTTTAAGAATGAAGTAATCTGGAATATAATTACTTAGTAATTAATCAAGGGATTAATTAAGGAATAATTAATTTGGTTTAATAAAGTAATTAAGTTAGTAAATTACTGAATGTAATTAATCTGGGATGATTGATAATTATGAGTTAGTTACTTAAGGTAATTAATTTACGAAGATAATTTATTAAATATAATTAAGGATCATTAATTATTATAATTAATGATGTAATTAAAAGTTGATTAATTATGATTAATTAATCAATGATAAGTAATTGAAGGTAATTAATTAATATAATTAATTATAGTTAATTAATTAATTGAAGTAATTAAATGTTAATTACTGTTTTTGGTTGAGAATAATTAATTTGTGAAATTAATTAAGGATAATTACTTGAATGTAATTAAGGGTAATTAATCAAGGGTGATTAATTAAGGTGATTAATAATGAATGATTAATTGATTATAATCAATTAAATGGTTGAGATAGCAAAATTTATATTGGTGAAGTAATTAATTTAGTTTAGTTTAAATTAATTAAAGATGGAGTAATTAATTTAATTCACTTTAAATTAATTAGAGATGGAGGTAGTTAATTTAATTCATTTTAAATTAATTATAGATGATGTATGAGTAAATCTTTGCTTATGTATGAATGGGTGACATTGATTGCCTTGAATGATTGTGATCTTAGTAATGAGATAAGTAATGTTGTGTGGTATGAATGCTTTGGTTGCATTGTGATGATAATATAGATTATCTATTATGATGATGATATGGATTACCTATTTTGATGATGATATGGATCATCTGTTTATTTTGATAATGTTGATTATCAATTGTGATTTGTGAGTTATCTATCTGTGTGTATATAGACAATTGAATTGTTTTAAACTTTAAACAACTTGGACCTAAAAGACACGCTTTGGATTTCGATGAGACCGGGATCGGGTTTCCATATTTGGATACCCGAAAACCACATCGATTCCAATTAAACGTTAGGTCGTGAATCCAAGTGGAGCTTTGTGAAGACTCAAGGTGTAAGAACTATTCATTAGTATAACTCTGGGGGTGATTCCGTGATGAGTTTGATGGAAATAGTACTTACAGGTTCGAGATGGTGATTTAGAGTGCAAGGGCTATTGTAACAACCCACATATTTGTCGATTTTTATATTTAAATATTTTATTTAAATATTTTATCGATACTCGGAATTTAGTCCGAAAAGCTACTTTTTGCATACGGTCGAATTAGGACTCGGGACCGCTCCCATTGAGTTTAAAATGCCGTTTGCGACCTTTTTGAGTATAAGCTTCTATATGTTTGGAGAAAGTTGATTTTTGCTACCTTTTCACTTTGGGTTTGGGTTTGGGCTCAGCCCTATGTTTAACTTATACTCAAATCTGAGCCACTCCTCCCCATTCACCCTCACTTTCTCCACTTTTCAGTTTTAAAGCATCAATGGTGGGAGAGATGGGAAATTAAAACTCCAAAACCCTAGTTTCCTTTTTGCAAATCAAGCTCTAGCTTCAAACTAATAGAAGAACCCATTAGTAAGCTTCTCTTCTTCTTCTCCAACTCTTTCTCTCTTTGATTTCAGAAAATTCCAAAACCTAATTTGGAAAATGTTTCTCTTTTTAGCTTAGAATCAAGCTTCTTGAGTTGGATTTGAAGAGTGGTTAATTCCCCTTTTGCTTTCAAGCTTCTTTTTCAATTGCTAGGGTTCAAAGGTGAGATTTTTATCTCACATCTATGCTTATATTTATCTTCGATTGTTAGGTATGAATTCCTAACACTCATTCGTGTGCAATTGCTTTTGGTTTGGATTGATTTGGTGAATATTCCAATTTTTAGTGTTTTGGGTTCAAATCCTTAAAAATCATAGCTTTGATGTTCAAATGTGTTTTTGATGATGCAACGAGGAGCTCACAGGGCCGGGTAGTCGATTGGCATAAATCCTTAGTGTCGATGCTCGTTCGGTTGCGAATTGGTGGAGGTTGCACATCAATTAAGTAGGTATCAATTTGCAGAACATCAGGGTCGGCCGACCGAACCCCTGGGCCGGTCGACCGACCTGCTACTAAGGTGCATAGGCACCTTTCTGTCTCTGGTCCGGTCGACTGGCTACAGGGCTCAGCCGACCGACCTGCTTCCCAAGACTTTTTTGGAACAGGGTCCGGTCGACCGAGCTCTGTAGCCGGCCGACCGACCTGATGCAATTTTGCCTATTTCGCCTAGTTGCTTGAATTTCCAACTTTAATCGATTCGTGTTGTTTCCTATTTATTGTTATCATTTATTATGACTTTGATGACTCCTTTTTAGGGATTTTTGAATATCCATTTCGATGGATTCTTTATCGATTTCGTTGGATTTTTATTCACATCTTCGTATGTGAATTTTAGTGATTGATTGTTCCAACAATCTTCTTCGTGATTTGTCGCTTTAAAAATATAAAGGTTTCTATACTAGTAGTAAATATCAAAACTCTTTCTTCAAATGATTTCAACATTATTTTAGTACAAAGCTTGTTTCTTAAACCGTTTTCCAATCTATTAGTATATACAAACCTTTACCTCACTCGTATGAGAAATCTAATTAAACGACTTAGTAAAACGAGTGGTATGAAACGCTTGCGTTTACTTCGTCGATTAATTCTTGGACTTGTTCGATTGAATCTCTTGTGACAATTTTATAGTGGAGATCTACAGTTTGTTCGTAAATATTTAAGTTAAGCAAACGGATATGGGACATGAAGCTAAACTCATATATTTACTAGCTTAGTTTGATTGACACTTCTCGTTGATCATGACGATCATCTTTGTGATTTAGACTAGCAATGTGCGATGTCTCTTTGTCTACGAGGGAGACTAAACACCGTTTTGTGGAGTTTCGACTCAAATTGGTAGGGTAGCAACCCATGGTCTTCGGGCCGTTTGTGGAGCTTCGGCTCAATTTGTGATGGTTAGCAACCATGGAATTAGCGTTCCGTTTGTGATACACGTGTTGGTGAGCTTTATGCTCCCGTTTGTGATAGGCCTTCCCCCTTTTTGTGATTTCTGGATTTCTTGAGATGATTTCTAGAATTTGTGTTTCACCAATTTTCGTGATTTCCATTGATAAGTTTTATCAATATTTGTGCATTGGTGAATTTGTGTGTCATCGACTTTTGTGATTGACATTGATATAATCGTCAATATTTATGGTTTGGTGAACGAAATAAGGAGTATGACATTTCTTTGATTCTTGTGTAGATTTAGTGATATTGATTAATCTCTTGTTGATTTTTAATTACTTATATATATCACAGCTTGGCATTGTGATTATAATGTTTTTAGTCATATCTCTTATTCTATATCGTTTCATCTGATATTTATAGTTAGACTGATCCGTTTATTATTTTCTTATTAAATAATACTCAGGTCAGACCGAGATGTTACAGGTGCTTCTGCTTGACTTTACATCCGGGATTACCTCCTTGACTTTTGGTTAACTACTTAGATTAGTAGTTTTTGTTGTATACATTTGAGATATAGACTCCCTAATGTATACTTATTCTTTTGTGTAGTTCGTGTAACTATTCTTTTGTGATATTGTGGATCTTTTTGACCACTACTCTGATGTACACTTCCTAGTGTAATATTCATATCTATTTCCGCCTTTGTGATATGAATTGTCTGTGACTGATTTATGTTATGTTTGTTTCTATATTTGTTTCTGAAGATATTATAGCCACTGTGTAGTAGCTTTGAGTTTGTGTCGGTATGTCCGATTTCCCTCTTGATAAAGAAATGCATGTTATACTATCTGACATATCGATGCTCGCGCAAAGCAATTACACGGATGGTCGCTCCTCAACAGCCTTATTCTCCATGCTAGTTGACAACAATACACTGTAGTGTTCTTGGCTAGCGTGGGTATAGAGATGGGGCGTCACAGCTATGGTCGTTGAATCTGAGGGTGATTCCAATATGAGTGCGACGAGATAGTGCCTTTAGTTTCATTCGAACCCGGAACGAACTTGTATGGATTGAATGCTTTCAGAACATCGTCAGGTGGACGATGAGCATTCTAAGATAGATGTGTTCTATAAAGGTAATCGTAGCCTCAAGCCTCATCAACCGGGAATGGCTAAAACAGGGGAGGTGCAGCAAGGTTAAGTGGGTCATGCCCAAGTAGGACGAGATTTTCCCCTGTCTAGAGGTCCCTTTATATTCGGCTGTGGGGGTGGTTGCTAGCTACAACCGCGGGGTTGTCTTGTTCAAAACTATTCAGTAAGGAATGGTTCCGACCTTGTGTTACAGGGGAGCGGGCGTACTCCTCGGTACGGTGATCTAGGCCACGTACTATGACGGGCGGTACCCCAGTAGCCCTGCCATTGTATGGAATCAGAAATCCAGTAAGTGCCAACGGTTTTGATTGTATTACCCACTTTTGTGGCTAGTAGCTGGAATTTAATGAATGTAACAATTTCGGCTATTTCATATTTACTTGAAAACCTTAGACTTATTATAATATCATCGGATTTCCTATCAAATGTTTTGGTTAGCGTAAGGTAAAAACTTTTTCATGTTTATGTGTGGGAAGTCTTACGTGATACCTTTCTTTTCAAAAGGTTTTTGAAAGTTAAGCAACCTTAACCTGTTACTCACACCAGACCCATGGCTGACCCGAAGTTTATCTTCTGTTTTCTTAAACTCTTGCGTACTCAAATTTTGACGAGTAGCCAAGGGATTCAGGTATGCTTGACGAATTATGGAGGAGCAATGGAGCAGGAGGCTTCTGCGTGTAGATATCGTATTCCTCTGTGTTGATTTCTCTAAGTAGATTCTTGTACTGTATTGAGTTGTATGACTAGACAGGTGTTTATAAACTATATAGTATGTGATGTATATCTGTGTAACTCTGATAATGGTTGTAAACTATGTAATATTTATGTTATAAATATAATTTGTTCGTTCCGCTGTTTAGTTTCTGATGTTGTTTCTTTCTTCTTCTCTGTCTTTTCTCTTTTCTATCCATTTCTTTCTTAAAAATGATGCGATTTTCTGTGGTAAGAAAGTCGGGTCGTTTCAACAACACTTTAGTCTTTGATTTGAGAGAGAGATGATTCCAAAACAGTAAGAAAGTAGTGTTGTATATATACACAAAAGCATGGATTGATTCTATTTGATTATGGAGAGAATTTTATATAATTTCAATGAAGCTTTTAAGAGAGTAAGAGGAGGGAAGAAAATAAGGTAATAAGTGCCAAAAAAAATCGTTTGATATCTCCTATATATAATGTATAAACAGATGTGTCTTTTCATGAAGAGTTGAAACGAACAGACACTTCATTTCAAAATTTGAAAAATGTTTTAGGCATATATGTAGACATGCCTCCAATATATATGTCGGCATATGTATGTTTATTCTGAAAGCTCTTTTCTTTTTAAACATTTTGAAAATACTATATTTTGTAAAATATTTTGATACTTTATAAAATAATTTAAACATAGTTTCTAAACATTTTAAACTTTGAAAAACTTCTATAAAGTATTTTTAAATATATTTTGAAAATATACTTTGCTAAAAATATAAAAGATAAGAAAATAAGAAATATAGATCAAAGATTGCTACCAGGGACTTTAATAAAGTTCTATGACTCTGTACACTATGTTATAGTCTTGATATCTTCATACCTTGGTCTTTATACTCATGAGGCTTCACGTCCATTTCTTAAGTCTTTATACTGTACATTCTTCGATTCAGTATCTGTAATATCTTGCACTATATGCTATATAACTTGGCAAAAAATTAGTATCAATATTTTATATAAATGCATATTATTGTTTATTAAGGTTGTTATCATAAAAATCAATAACTAAGTAATACAGAAAGTCATGGCACCAAGAAGATCTAGAAGGTTATCATGAGCTGTGGCTGGTGGTGATGAAGGGAATATTCACCAAGTTGAAATTAACAATCGACGGGTACTAGCAGAATCCTTTATTCAATATGAAGTAGTTGCTGGAGGAGATCGTGATAAAATGCTACGGGAGTTGAATCGGAAAATGGTAGATAGTGTGAAAGCTTTGATAGGTAAGATGGAAGCTAACCTTGTAACTGCCCACAACTAGAAGAACTAGAAGCGAAACTTCACCTGCAATAGAACAAGAAAACTCGTCTATTTCTAGCCTAAACAGAAGGGATGTAAGGCAGTAGTAGAAGGTAGGAATTGCTGGAGTTGTGAAAGGACTTACAGAAGGAAGCAGAAGTGCTCCCCAAATGAGAAGACCTCCCGGTACCCAGGGGAATCTAGAGGGTGATACCTTAGATGATGATGTAGTAGTGATTTCTAATGAAGAAGTGGATTTGCAGCTTGATGGTGAAGGTCTTGAGTTGGATGTTGATGCTAATGGAGATGGAGTCCAAATAGCTGCAATTAAACCAACTATGCGACCATGAAATACCAAAGGGGTGGTTCTCCCAAAGACATGAGGACCTAGACGTTAGCCGGCAAGCTGAAACCGTTTGTGGAGCCAAATACTCAGTGTAGCACTTGATTGTCAACCTTTAAACTACCATGCTAGTGAAGAATACATAGCTGATATGGTAAAATGGTTGGTAAAGGAAAGCAGAGGAAGAAAGAATGAAGATTGGGGTTCCTCACCAATTTGGACTCCGTTTACTGAAAATATTCTGAGAGAAGGGTACCCTAGGAAGTTCACAGTGCCAATAATGCCATCAACAATGGAAATATTCTTAGAAGGTGTCGCTTCTATGTGGTTCCCTAGTCTCGCGCCAAGGTCTATATCTACTTTTTATGAATTAGCCAAAAAAATTTTGGAGTAGTTTAGGCTCAATGCTGCCCGACCGAAGGACGTGATGTTCCTATCTAGCTTGTGTTAAGGACTCAAGGAGTCGTTGAAGGGTTTCTTGAACCGATTGAACATCGCTCTATGGAGGTTAGTAATCCAAAGAAGGTTCTTGTATTCATATCATTGATCATGGGCATTTACCTGACTTTAGATTTTGGTTGGTGGAAGAAGGTGATTTAAGCAACTACCATGGAAGAATTCTATCAAATGCAAAGCAATTTCTATGGTTAGAGGAAGCCAGCTTTCTTGAAGGAAAGGTTAGCGATGGACAGTTAAAGGAGGCAATTCAATGGAATGTGGCAGTTAAGCAGGATGGAGAAAACTCTGATGGAGTTGTTGGTAATGTTGGAATTTCTAGGAATTAGAAAAGGAGGAATCAAAACTCTTATGGTAGACATAATGAGATCAGGAAGCACCCTAGGAATATATGACCAGAAGATTATACGCCTCTGAATGACACACTGAAAAATATTTATCTCCCTACCCAAAGAGCTAAGCAATATGAGAAGCGTCCTAAAAGGGAGACATTATGGAAAGAGAAACGTTTTGGAAAGTTCTATCGCTTCCACAAAACTCATGGGCACAACATGAATAAATGCTGTCACCTGAAGGATTTGATTAAGAGCTGATATGAAAAAATGGACTCCGGCAGCATATTAAGTAACAGCAGAACGTTGACTAAACTGCAAGTCCCTAAAAACCCCCAGCTCAAGGAAAATCTCCTAGACCTAGTGGTGAAGGGACCAGATGTACTGATGGAAGAATTCTAATTAATACCATAACTGGAGGTCCACACCCAGTGGAGAAAAGCTAGGGTGAGATGGAGAGGTATGTGAATTCGCTGAAGCATGCACCATAGGAAATTTGCTACAATGTTGAAGATGGAGCTCCGACAAAGCATCAAAAATCATTATTGATGACACTGTGTTTAGAAAATGAGATTCTAATGGAGTTGAGGCACCAACCCTCGATCTCATGGTGATAAGAGTCGGAATTGGACTAACAGTTGTGCGTTGAGTTTTGGTGGATAATGCAAGTTCAGTAAAGATTATGTTCAAGAGGACTTTCCACTAGATGAAAATCAGTATGAAGGATGTGGGCACCTATAAGACGAAAATTCATGGATTTATGGGTGAATCTAAATATCTGATTGGAACGATCTACTTTCCTGTAGAACTGGTGAAGGAGAACATAGGGTGGTTCACATTCAAACATTCGTTATTGTTGATGAGTTCTCGACATATAATATTGTCTTGGGTCAACCAAAACTAGATGATTTTAGGATGGCTTTGGCTTCATAGTGTTTGACAATGAAGTTCCCTAAGGAGAATAGGATTGGAGTAGTGCGAGGAGAGCAAAGTGTGGCAAGAGAATGCTATGTTGCAGAACTATGAGAAGCTAAGTCCCAGGACAAAGGAAAGAATATGGGAAAGACTCTCCACATTTCAGATTCGTAAGCATAGCAACCAAAGCCTAGCCCTAGGCTTGGGAACCATAGCCAAAAGCTATGGATCCTAATAAATAGTTTGGCGAAGGGCGACCAACATTGGGTGAGTTGACAGTGAATGTTCCAATCAACATGGATGATCCTATTCGGGTCCTGAAGAATGGATCTCAGCTCAATTCTCACTTGAGAAAGGAATTGGTGAATTTCCTTCGAGGAAATCTAGATATCTTCATCTGGACTTATTCGGATATGTGTGGGTATCACTAGAGATAGTATGTCATGCATTGGATATTGACCCAAAGTTCACACCAGTAAAGCATAAAAGGCGCAGTCTGGGTCTGAAGCAATCCGCTGTGTTGAAGGAAGAAGTGGATAAACTATTGGTTAACAGCTTTATCCACGACGCTTTATACCTCGATTGGGTATTCAACCCTACGTTGGTCTATAAGTCAAATTGAAAATGGCAAACCTCTGCCTACTATTTAGATTTGAATAAGGCATACCCGAAGGATAGCTTTCCTTTGCTCAGAATCGACCAACTGGTGGACGAAACTGTAGGACATGAATTACTCTCATTTATGGATGCTAATTTGGGTTATCACCATATTCTGATGCATATACCGGATTTGGAGAATACAGGGTTTACAATAAACTTAGGATTATACTGCTATCAAGTGATGTTGTTTACTTTGAGGTTTGCTAGGGCCACGTACCAGGGACCGGTGAACTCTATGTTCAGGAATCAAATCGAGTGGATAATGGAAGTATATATGGATGACATACTTGTGAAATCATGTGTGTCATGAAAACATTTGCATGAACTTTTAAAGATGTTTGAAGTTCTATGGAAATACGAATTGAAGCTAAATCGTTAAAATGTTCTTTAAGAGTGGCACCGGGAGAGTTTTTGGGATTTATTATCGATAAATGGGACGACGAGGCTAACCCTAGAGCCGATAAACATATTGAGATATGTAACTGCCACGACTACGAAAAAGAAACTTTGGAGCTTGAATTGAAAGATCGCTGTTTTGAGTCGGTTCATCTCAAGGGCGATGGGTAAGTGCATACCTTTCTTCAACGCCTTTAAGAAAGGTAAGAAGAACTATAAAATGGAATCAAGATTTTCGAAATACCTTCAAGGATTATTGAGGCACATGGAAATGCCACCAGTCCTAACCGAACTGTTGGACGAGGAGGATTTATTCATTTATCTAACAGTGTATGCTCACGCGCTAAGTGCAACATTAGCGTTGCAATGAGGTAAGGATTTAGAGACTAGTGTACCCTATTAGCAAGCGGTTCACTAAAGCTGAAAAGAATAACCCAAGGCTAGAAAAACTAATATACTACTTGCCGATTACATCAAAGATGCTATGAACAGATTTCCAGGATCATCTAATCAAAGTGTTGACAAACCAGCCTTTGAAATAGGTACTGTATCGATCCAAGACTTTGGGAAGGTTGCTAAATGGAATATAGAATTAGGCTAGTACGATATTACTTACTGTTAACTGGGGTTTTTATCCAAGCAGAAATCAGTATGAGTTAGAAAATCGGTACGAAGATAGAATGACCTTAAACTTGACAAAGATACTCAAAAGGACTATAGGAAAGACTCTAGAAAGTATGAATTCAAAATAGGCTAAGTGACCAACTCAGCCGGAGTTACTCCCTTGACTTGGTACTGAGTCTAAATGCCACATCATGGCATCTTCATACTTCTGCCAAGTGATCCCCTAGTCTTCCTATGCATATTCTTGAAGTTTCATAGAATTCCAAAGTAACTATTATAAGGAATGAAGATTGGACGGTCCAAATGGTTGAATAATCCCAGTTAAGGAAGAATGATTACCAAAACTTATCGATAACCAACCAAACTACATGGAGGCCACTTAGACAAAGTAAGGATCTAGGACCAAAAGGATTTAGCCAAGATTTGGCCAAGCATTAGACTCGACCCCGTGTTAAGGGATTGACTCGACATCGAGCCATATCATTAATTTGGGTCATCACAATATTTGTTGTGCTACCTTAGCCACTCTTTGGACTTCTTTAGTAGTAGGCTTCTGATCCAATATGATTGCTACCCCTATAAATACAAGCCATACTACAATCAAGGGGGATCTAGATTCTATCATCACCACAAGGGATCTCCATCTATTCTTCGACTCTTTCTTTTACACCATAGTCACCGAGGCAGCTACTTTTGGAAATTCTAGGATTTAGAATTAGTTTAACATCTATACTTGTGACTTATTCTTTCTCAATCACCTTGTAATCTCATTCAAGCTAAATGAAACCAATAATCAAAGCTATAAAGTGGACATAGATTTAGTAAATAGTCGAACCACCTTAAAAGTCTATATGCCTCTTTTACTTTTATGCTATTTTCTATTATATTTGCTCTATTCTAATAGGGATTGTGCTTTCGCATCATAATCTAGGGTGTTGATCCTTTTTTTGTTGATGTTTTGGTGCTTTCACTAAAAAAAGAACCCGGGCTTGGTTCCATCTATTTACTTTGGATAAGATAGATCCAAAGGTTAGATCAAGAAAGTCTGCTTGAAGAAGGTTACAGATTTACTATTCTAATGGCTTCTAAGAGGAAGACAACATTCGGAAGATCTATTGGGACAACACTTGGTGTTAATGAAACCAACCTCTAGAAAATGGAAGCGAATAACAGTAATAATCATCAAACAGAGGTTAATACTAGAAACCTAGCACCATGTGTTTTCGCTCAATAGGAAGTTGCAACCAGAGATAGCTTAACCAGATGGTTAGTCAACCTAACCAGATAATGGCTGATAGTCAAAAGACTTTTACGGACAAGATTGATGTTTTGCTAGAGGTACAACCGTAAATTACCCTTAGGACTAAGCCAGTCATTGCAGAGGCTATGGAAAATGAGAATTCCTTTGTCTCAAGCTTAAATAGGAGGTGGCAAGCAAAAGAAAAAAGAGATAGTTGGTGGAGCGACTGAAATTGTTATTAAAGGAAATGGAAGTACCCCTTCTGTTAGAAGACATGATGCAAACCCCAACCTTTGAGTGAAGGTTCCACAATTGAATGCAATGCTTCTCTACGATTCTAAAGATGACATGCAACTTGATGTTAAAGGATTGGAATTGAATGTTGACATAGGAAGGAAAAATGCCACAAAGGAATTTCAAACTACGCTATAAAGCCAATTGTGCACCAATGGAATTCTACAGGTGTGTTTCTCCTGGAGAATAGAGAACCTAGACTTCAATTGGCAAATCAAGGCCGTTTGCAGAGTTAACCGTTTAGCACAGCCTTTGAAAGTCGACCTGTGGACTACCGGACTAGTGAGGCATTCATTGCATACATAGTTAAAAGCTTTGTGGAAGAAACTACGGGCTAGAAGGACGTCGATTGGGGTTCTGCACAAAGCAGAACTCCGTTTACTATAAACATTTTAAGGGAAGAGTACCCTCAGTAGTTTAAAATGCCCATCATGCCATCTTACAATGGGACGACAGACCCCCACAGAACTTGTACAAATACAATTGGCATATGGAAGATGCCATGGCAACGGATGTTGTCTGCTGTAGATGTTTTTTTATCTTCTTGGAAGATGTTGCTTCTATGTGATTTACCAGATCCCACCGAGATCCATTTCTACCTTTGACGAGTTGGCAAGAAAATTCTTGGAATAGTTTAGACTTCACACATCACATCCAAAGGATGTGATTTCTCTATTTGTCCTTTTCCAAGGAACGAATGAGTCACTAAAAACCTTAATGAACCGGTTCAATATTGCGATTATTGAAATGAGCAATTCTAACGAAGATATGGTATTCATGGCTTTAGTCTTATCCATCCGGGCACAGACTTTGGAAGATGGATTAAGATGAAACAACCAACCACTATGAAGGATTTTAACCGAAAGGAGAACCGATATTTGAGATTGGAAGAGGCAAATGCATTGTAGAGCAAGACTGTCAGTGTGCAACCAAAGAAGATAGTTCAGAGCAATGCAGCGGTCAACCAAGATGGAAACAATTCTGGAGCTACTACAGGAAATGCAGGGAAAGATGGAAATTAGAAAAGAAAAAAACCAGAATGCTAGTGGTCATGACAAATGGAAAGAGGATCAGGAACCTAAGACCCAAGGAGCATATGCCATTGAATGACAACTTGGAGAACATCTACCTAGCAACTCAGGGATTGAAGCGATGTAACAAGCCTCCCAAGAAGAAAGAATCTAGACGACAAAAGCAATTAGGAAATTTCTACTGCTTCCACAAAACCCACGGGCATAACATGGACAAGTGCCAACATTTAAAAGTTAAGGAATTGACTAGGAACAACATGCTCAAGCAGTATGTGAAGAAACCACAAAATACTGACCATCCTACCAGACCCCAAGTTCTACGTGCTCAAGGAAACCAATTTATACCAAGAGGAGAAGGATCTAGACGGATAGAATATGGACTTGTTATCATCAATATTTCTGAAGGACCTTACTCAACATAGAAGAGCTGTAAGGAGATGGAGCAATATGTGAGTTCACTAAAGCATGCTCCAAAAGAAGCATGTTTTGCAATTATGGATGGCACTCCGGCCAAGAAACAAAGGACACTCAATGATGACATAGTGTGTTAGGATCGATACATTGAATGAGTAAAAACACCGACTCTTGACCCAATGGCAATGACGGTCGGAATTGGACCGGCAGCTGTATGCTGAGTCCTGATGGATAGTGGAAGTTCTAGTAACATCTTGGTTTGACACATATTCGACTAGATGAAGATTTAGTATGAAGGATGTATATGCTTGTTGAATGAAAATCCAAGGGCTTTACGGGAGAAACAAGATAGCCAGTCAGGACGATTGACTTACCTGTCGAGCTCAGAGAAGGAGAAAGAAGGGTAGTCCTTATCCAAACCTTTGCAATCGTGGATGAAGTATTAGCTTATAACGCTTTCTTAGGTCGACCGTACCTTTCTGATTTTAGGATCGCTTTGGCTCTATGGTGCCTTACCATGAAATTCCCAACATAGAATGGAGTTGGAGTTGTAAGGGAGATCAAAGCATCGCTAGAGAATGTTTGTCCTTGATTTATGAAAATTGGACGGAATGAAAAGGAAATGAATGTGGGGAAGTCTCTCCACATTCACAAATCATGAGCATAGAAATTACAAAACTAACCCTGGCTCATGGACCATAGCCGCTTTGACAAGGCTTTGGACCCTAGGAAGAGTTCTAGGGAGGAATGGGCGGCACCGGCAGAGATTACGGTGTCAGTCCCTATCGACATGGATGACTCAACTCGATTCATAAAAATAGGATCACAACTTAGGATCAAAATGCAATAAGAATTGATCACTTTCTTCGTGCCAACCCGGACATGTTTGCTTAGATGCATTTCAATATATGTGGGATATCATCGAAGATAGCATGTCATGCACTTAATATCGATCCCAGATTCACACCAATAAGGTAGAAGAGACATAGTCTGGGTCTGTATCAACCCATTGCATTGAAGGAAGAAGTGGATAAGCTGTTGGCGAATGGCTTTATCCATGATGCAACATACACTGAATGGGTATCAAACCATGTGCTAGTCAAGAAATCAAATGGGAAGTGTGGGACTTGCTCGGAACTTAAACAAAGCTTTCCCGAAGAACAGCTCCTACAACCTAGAATTGAGTGCCTTGTGGACTTGGGGGCACACAATAGAATAACACTTGGTCCAGATAAAAATCACTCCAAGATTATGTTACGGTAAATAGAGAATTTTGGCAACCACAACAGTGCTAAGTAAAGTAGTGACTGAATAACTGTAGGTTACACTACTTACACCATTTACATGCATGGAATTGTGGTAAATAAATGCATCACAACACACAGTACAACAGTACATAATATGGAAATTACAAGACAAGCAATCATATTATGTACATATACAGTGGTATATAAACAGACACGGTACAAAAATATAAAGTATACAGAAGAGATTACAGTGGAAATGCTAATCATTTCATTACTTATATCATTTCATGTACAATATCAAATAATGAGGGTTGTACCTGTACAATATCGTCCTGTTTCGGACATTAAAAAGCAAAATTACAGATATTACTAATGCTATAATAAAAGAAATAAGGATGCTAACTACAGACTCTATACTGGTACATACTCTGAAACCACAAAGACACATAAAAAGACAATGAGCACCTTTCTCCACCGGTGCTAGAGCTTATCTCGACTTATTTTCGCTTTTTACTCTGCCTCTACTACCCCTACCTGAGCAAATCGAGAGCTTGTTCCTGCTATTCTAGTCAGTCTCTCCTTTTACAGAGGAGTCAGACCCCTTTGACCCTTCGGTAGCCACATTCCCCTTATTAGACACCTTCAACGTGATGGTAGTGGAAGTCTTGCATTTCTTCTCTTCCCTTTTCTTCTTCGCCTAAAGCCTTTTTTTCCTCCTTCTATTTCTCTGTTATGGTCGTCTTATCTGTTGGCCCTGACTCACTGGAAACCACTATCTTCATCCATAGATGCTGAGATGTCCTCCAAGTTTTGTAGCGCCTCTATCTGTTTAGAATCGGGCCCAGTTTCGGCGCTGGAGATAGGAGCTATTCTAGAAGCCACTACAGAGATAGCAGTGGAAGCAATAAAAATAATAGCAGGTCCTAAACCCTATATGATATGAGGAGGAGGCGAGAGATGAGATAGAGAGGTTCTTAACTTAGAAACGAATTATGGAGTAAATCAAAGCGTTTGGAGCACTAAAGAGACGAGAGAAATACCAAAGCCAGAGGTCTGGTCATGAACTTCAACTTCGAAGGCTTCATTGCCAGTCCCCATCTTTGAAGGTCGTACTACAGCTGGAAAAGTGCTTAACTCACCTAGGGCTATGAAAGTTGCATATGCATGAGCGGCGTTAGAAATAATAGTCGTGGATATAAGGATGGTCGCCATTTTCTCTTGAGAAGTATGAACAATTATTTGGTGTTGTCCCGAAGAGCTTAGGCCCGCAAGAGCTTTGGCTACAACATCGACAGCTTCCTTCTCTCTCTCTTCCCTAAGGATCTCTCCGTCAGTGGCTAAAAAGTCTATGTCCACGGGACTAAGATAATCAACCTTTAGTTCCTCGTCAAAGCTCATATCCTTAGCCTCCTTAGACCTGACCGGCACCTCCTTCCAAATCATGGCAAGAGTTTGGGGATAGTTATTGCCTAACCATTTCAAGCTGCCTTTATCCATCATGCAGCTAGTATAAAAATGAAGCACACCGGCGTCCACTTGGCTTATCGCATCATCGTATTTCGACCGTAGCTCTGTAAGCTCTTACTTGGCGCTTATACGCTTGATTCAATTTGTCAGCTTGCCGGATGAAGCCTCTTCTTTCTCTTTCACCAGCCATGCATTCTCCTTACGAAGATGAGTAAGCTCAGTGGCCTACTCAGCAACGACAACAACATGACCGGCGATAGTTTGGTTTGGAAATTTAATGGTGTTTTTTGCTTCAGTAAGTTGCTCTTTCAGTTTCTTGAATTCAATATGAGCATCTTTGATTTTAATCCTTTATCATGATAATGGCTCTATTGTGAACCTGGTTTGCCTCAGTCAACAATTTGTCACTAGCAACCATCCCTTTAAAGGCTGCTCCCTCTCAGTCTTCAACTGGACTATCTCATAATCATGATCTTTGATCACCTTAGCACGGTCTTCCCTTTCAGCCTCAAATGAGAAGATCTTCTTATAGTTAATGTGATTTACATCCGAAAGGCCCTTTACTAAATGTTGCAAATCACACCAAGCCTCTAAGTCCTTGCATACTGTCTCCAGATTGCTAATAGAAGCGGCCTCATTGAGGGGTTTTATCTTCTTATTGAACTTGACTTCCTTCAAGAAGAGATTTGGAAAGGTAGCTTGAAGCATGGGTTGAACCAGCGAAAGCGCAAACATCTCGATTCATTTGGACAAAGTAGGGGCCATTGTGAAAGTTGTTGCTTAAGAAAATGGAAATGTTTTCATTTGAGAGGTCCGAACATCAATGTGGGGAGGAGTAATCAATAATGAGGACCCACGACGGTGATGAAAGTCTCTCTCGCGCTTGTATGCTTCGCCGAGGGCACTACTCTCGTCATCTCCTTTTCTTTTCTCTCTCCTTTTTCCAATTTGACCTAAGTGACGAGCTCATCCTCTTTTCTTCTCCTTCTCTCCTCATCCATTTTGCGAGGAGGGTAATAAGCTAGATCAAAAAAAAATTCTTTTATGGGAGTTGATGTCTTGACGTACCTGATGGTATAGCCCATGTCCTATGGCACCTAAAACGAAAAAAGAATGAAGTTAATACTCGAACTTAGGAACTTAACGCGATATAGAGATGTGCGTTTGTGATCCTAAAGTGAAGTCTGTAGTGTTGATGACACTCTATATACTCCACCAACCATATCGGTAGGGTTTAAGAGTCAGAGTCTTTTTACCGTTTCTTACATATGCACTTCAGGAAATACCAATCTCCCAGGAAATCTCAGCTATCATCTCGCTGATGGAGATATCCCCATGTTCATCTACGTAGATGGTGATATCTGTTATGAAATCGAATGTAGACAAAACTCTAATGAGGGTCCCGGTAGCTTAGCCTTCGACGGGCTGTAGGGTCTCGGTAGCAGGTTGTTCTTGAGGAGGAGAAATCGAGAGTTTAGGGCTTAATGCCTCAGTAGTTAACAAGTCTAGAGAAGGAAGCTTAGGAAGATTAGGACTCATTGCCGATAACTCGCCAAAAGATTCATCTCTTTTTGTAGAGATGTGAAAGTCGCTATCATCACCGTTTGAACCCTCATTATCTCCTTCCCCAACCATGAGCTGCTTCCACATCCCTTTTGAAATGTTTCGTCTTCTTCCTCGAAGATCGAAGACATCCTGTAGTCTCATCCCTGTCCCTTATAATGTCCTCTTGGAGGTAAGTCTATGTTAGCTCTAGGATTCTCTTCGGGCTAGGCTTCTTTTGACAGACCGGCCACGTCTATTTGAGCCTCCTCGTTAAAGTTGTAAGTGCAGGTTAAAGAACAAGTATGTCTCTTAGGACCACTCGAAGTTAAGGGCTCATCATTTATAGCACATCTATCGGAATGAAGCAAGTCAAACCATTAGAGGTTCTCATTTGTCAGAAGGAACTCCACTGTGCACTCGGAAGTTGTCATACCCTTAAGAGTTTCAAGAACTGCTTTAAGCTTGTTGTTACTTTCCTTCCTTAGGATTACTACAATAAGACTATGATAGGTTATGAAACTAGAAAATCAATTGGAATGGCAAGAGCTTAAAAATAAGGACTTACTTCCAGAAAACCAGAATCGATTGAAGCACTCTAGACGTCGAACAAAGAAAAGCTCATTTTTTGAAAGCTGAGCATTTGTTATGGAGATCTTTTATCAAATTACATCCCTTCCAGGCTTTTATAATAGTGAATGATGGATAGTCTTGCCTCCTCTTGAAGTGAAGGAGATATGCAAGCTCATTTAACCTTGGGGGTCACTCAAGCCTAGTCTGAATAAGATGTACAGGGAACTTAAGAGGGCACAACCATTGGCATGAATCTGAAATGGCGCCAATCCTAAATCTTGAAGCACCATAGACAAGAACTAATTGAATGGTGGCATGATACCGCTCAGGAACATGTATCGACTACAAGCAATAAAGCCTTCTGGAGGATTATGTGCAAACTTGGCTTGAGTAGGTTGACAAACATTACCCTCCGGCATACCATGCTGCACACATATATTTCCAAGCATCTTAGTTGTCTAGATTGAAGGTGATTGTTTCAGAGGGTGGGTTACGATTCTCAGCCGGGGAGGAAAATGATCGAATACGGGTCCCACCGAGACTAGTAGTCGATAGAAATAAGAAGTCATGGGTTGACTAGGCCCTATAGGAATAGATAGAGAGACTGGGGCAATTGTTGACTCATCTTCTGAAGGCGTGGATGCTCCATCAATAAATTTGCGACGTGTTGACTGGCACATCATACTAGACAATAAAAACCATTGATCAAGGTCAGGTACGCTACATCTTTACAAAGAATTACCATGCAGTTAACGCCTAAAATCCAAAGAAAGTCGACATATGCTAACCAATCGGATTCCAAGTGTTGATCGGGGCATGAGCAGTGTGTTATCTATATGGAATGAGTCCAGTGTCCTATACACTACGAATGGGTCGTCCCATCTAGATAGCTCGCTCATGTTGAAAAGACAATCCATATTATCCCTTGAAATAATTTTCCTGTACTTACCCATTATCCGGAGCAATGTGGAAAGACCTTTCTTTTCTGGAACACTAGATGTGTAGAAATGCAATGTAATGGAGTCATCTGATAGGTCCAAATCCAAATGGCTTTGTCGATTCACAAAATAGAAATAGCTGAAACTAAGAAGCACTATTTTTCTCCCAAGTTATATGCATCTAGCACGAGATCAAACCTTAGCTTCATCACTAACATACCAAGTTTAGATTTAACCATCTCCATCACAAAAACTGCAATCAACTAGAGCTAATCATCATCCCCATCACCGCTCGAGCATGAATTCACCATAGTCAACCTATAAATCCAAACTAGAATCTAAGATAGACTTAAGGTTTTGAAAACTCAAAACCGAGACTACACGTGGCGGCCTTCAATGATGGAGGCTAGCTCAGGAGACGACGAGAGTAGCTTGGAGGCAGCAGAGCTTGGTGGTGAGGCTGGAGGATGAATGACAACAAAGTTAAAGCTTGAATCGACTGGAGGAAATGCAAACTCGGGTTGGAAATGATGTAAGTGGGAAGCGTGGTTAAGTGGAGTGGTATACGTAAAGGATTTTTTAGAAAACTATCTAAATCCTTAACTCGGGACAAGCTTGACTCGGCACCGAGTTTACTGGTTCAACTCGGGCTAGCTCCAACTCACCACAATAGACCTACATACCGATTTAAAGTCTTACATAAATTTCAGAGCAAGATTGCATTGTCGGTACATTGAATTGGAGTTCAAATCAAAACCAGAGTAAATAGATAGTCAGAAGTCCACCAACTGAAAACAGCATCTCGAGACAGAATCCAACATCAACTTAAACTCATAAGATAGTAGTTCAAGACTTACCTTGTTCCAAAGCACACTTTGTTTACAATGAAATCATACTCTAGGGGGCAAATGTTAATTGGGTTTTTTATCCAAGAAGAAATCAGTAGAAGTTAGAACATCGGTACAAAGACAGAATGACCTGAAACATGACAAAGATACTCAAAGGGATAAGAGGAAAGGCTCTAGAAAGTATGAACTCAAAATAGGTTAAGTGACTAACTCAGCCGAGTCAGCACCCTTAACTTGGTATCGAGTCTAAATTGTAACGATCCTGAATCGACCTTCGAAAATCGGCACCGAATACGACACTCGTATTCAAATGTCGCAGATCCAAACGTCGAATCTGGTTCGCCGGAGCTTATAACACATTAAGTACAACACAGCGGAAGAAAAAGAATAACATATATCATATATACATCATTGATACACCATATGATACAATATGATACAACAGACGATACAATAGATACTATTATACATCAGAGATATGATACAAGATAACAGCAGCAGAAAAGAAAAGATAACACAGCAGCGGAACAAAAATCTCTAATATGGTCTTCAAGAAAGAACTCCAGCATCGGTAATCTCCATCTCCAAATCACCAATCCAGCGATAGCTCGGACTCTCAATAACGATGCACAAAACTAAGCAAGTGCAGTCCCGATCCAAAGATGGAACTAGCTCTAGATAATCTACTAAACCTGACTATCTGAAAAACCCAACTCTAGACTGCCCGTGTGGTAAAATAGTGGGCACCCCGAGTTTAGGAAAGGAACAATAAACTCCAGGTCAGTCATGGGACTGGTATGAGCAAACAAAAACATTTGGTCTACTAAAACAGATAGAGAAATTTAAATTTGAAATCCGCAATGTTTTTTTTGAAAAATGAAACTACCATAAGGCCTCCCGGCACACACACAATGCAAACGCACACATGGGGGAGATTTCTCCTTATGATAGTCAAACATGCTTACTACGAGAAAAATCCTTTGATATTATTACTAGTGCATAGTGGAAAATCTTTCGAAAGTATAATATAAATCCTAGCCAGCATAGGTACCATGATACTATGCCTACTATAGCTGCCATGTTAAATGGCAGGTTCTACAACTAAAACCGTACAAGGCACGTATTGGATGAATGGATTTCCAACAAATGGTCAGGCTAAGGAACTTCCTACTGCCACATGGGATCGCCTCTGGCGGGACGTCCCGAGAACTAACGTTACAGTTAGATCTCTGCCAACACAAGGCCGGGTTACCTCTGTAACTAGGTAACTACTGCACGAATATGCCATCCCCCGGTCCTTTGGGACCTTTATCCGAGGCGCCTCAAAGCAACAACCACACAGTAAATGGGATTGGAGCAACCACATAGGTTAAATACCAGGGCTCCATACCTGATACCACCCTTTACCAGAAGGGAATGACATACCCTAAAGGGAGCGACCCTCATAACCTTGCCGCATCTTTCCTGTTTCGACCATTTCCGGGGAGTGAGGTCCTGATGCAGTCTCGTCCACAAAGCTACGCTTTGGCACAATGCCATGCTTTGGGTCAACAGATGACCAAAGCAATGATCACAAAGATAAATGATCAAACAAATGATCATATCACAAATGATCAACCAATGACCATCACACAGCAGCACTCAGCATGCCACATTACCAAATTTGGGATATATCACTGATAAATATCAACTACATAACCTCTGAGCTCGTACGTCTCAGAGAAGGGTGTTAAGCTAAGAGAATAAATTCTCCGCCACCAAGCAGAAATGTATTTGATAGAGATCAGTTTAATATCTCAAAGTGTAATGTCGGACATACAACCATACAAGTCTGTTCCGGGTTCGAACAGAACCGAAGGCACTTCCGAAGAAGCCCTTGCAAATCCGGGTATCCACAATCCCGATCGGACTTCCCATCACTAAGGGAATCTCTATACCGTAGCTACTCGGTGCAGAGAAAATCGATAGGTTATCCTAACGTTCTCGAAGACACCCGGTCTTCAACACCGGTCTTCAAATGCAATCCATAACGTCGTATCACTATTCGGAATGGGCTATATGACACGAAGGTCCTCTCCCGGCTAAACCGAATAGTAAGCGCCATATTTTAAAACATATGGATATGGGATTTCAGTTAAGTCACAACTTAAAAATCCAAACTTTCCTTTTAAATGGTTAAACAAATTACCATTTTAAATCTTCAAACAAAAAGATTTATTTCACAAAGATCTATTCATAGATTTCAAAACAATTCCTATTTCAATTGGATTAACCCAATTAAATCCTTAAATTACAGATTTATAGCTTTCAAACTCATTTCCAAAGATTTATCTATAACTTGGAAAACAATTTTCCTTTTAGACTTGAAAATCCTTTTAACACAACTTGGAAGTCCATTTCCTATGGGAAAGCAAATCTAATTTATACAAGTTGAAATCTTGAGTTGAATTTAAATTCCAAAACGTCATCTTTAAAAATGGTTTAAAACCCATATAACCCATTTGTAAGTTGAATAACTTTTTAAACAATAGTTTCCAAGTCACAGAATTCAATTTCAAATATTGAATTCAAATTTAAATTAATTTATTTACATTTCAAAAACTCAATCAAGTTATTCAAATAACTTTTATTTTTGAAAACTCATTTTCAAAAACTTCAATTTTAATTCCAAAACTATTTTGGAAAAATTCAATTTTAAAGCGATTTTTTTTAAAATCTGTGACTTAACCCATTTCCACGTGTCATCCATATTTGTGTGTGTATAGGTGTGGTCTAGGGGTTCAACACAATAGTGCACAACATCATCATCACAGATTCAATCATATCAATAAGCGGTATAACCCATAACGCTTATCTATATTCACAGATTCATAGATAAAGTAAAATATCATTCACAAAGATTAACTAATATGATTCGATGTGGGTTTCGGATAACCGACTGGAATCCGACTCCCTGTCGCATCGAAATCCAAATGTCATTCTACGGGTCAAGGGGTTTGCATAACAATATGTATATATCACAGATATGACAGCTTAGCACAAACATCACATAGCATCACATCACGTATCAAATATATCAATCCATCACAGAACATCCAATAACAATCAAACATCTTTAATTAAGATGAATAAACCATGTGGTTATAAATTTATTACCCACATAATTACTTTTATTTATTAGCCCTAATTAATTAACTATCCATATTTATTCAATTAATAAATCTTCAATTATTAATTTAAAATCTAATATCATTCAATTTATGATTTCTTAATTACAAATTAATTATTCTAAGAAAAATTAATCTTAACTTTAATTAATCAAATTAAAACCCTTAATTACTTTAATTAATTATCCATTTCATTAATTAATTAATTATATTAATTATCCATTTCATTAATTAATTAATTATATTAACTATCCATTTGTACTACCTTAATAATTAAATGAATTACAAATCATTAAAAAAAATTCTTTATCTTTAGATAAACATTCCTTATTTAAATTATGCATTTAAAAACAAAATGTTTTTAAATTTACATTAAATTCCATTTAACATTCTCTTTAAACTCAAGACTCAAATTTATTTAAAATAAGATTCTAAAATAATACAAATCTAAACCTTATATGTTTACAAGAAACATATACTTAAATAAACAAGTTGAAAAGGATTTAAATCTCAATTCAAGTTCAAATCAAATTTAAAAATTCTTTAAATTTCAAAATTTAAATATAACTTCCATTCTCATTCTAGTTTAAATTCTTTAAAATGCTTCTTACAATTACACCTTCCATTCAATGCAAATCACTTAATCATTTAAAAGAAATTTAAACTTAAGTCTTTATTTTAAAACTGAAGTTTAAAATTTTAAATTCAGATTTAAAAACTCAGATTGAATTCATTTTGAATTTCTAATTCAAATACTTAACCTTCCAATACAAATGCAAAACACACAAGCATCCACACTTGAGAGTTTAAAATCAAATTTAAATTTGAAAACATAATTATTTTCAAATCTCAGACAACAAAATTTGAATTCATATTCAAATTTTCAGACCTAAACCCAGTTTAAATCTCCACTTTCAAATTTAAACTTACCCTTTACATTCAAAACAGAAACAGTTTTCTGTTTTATTTAGAAACTTAACTTTGAAATTTTCTAAATTTTAAATAATTTCAAAAGAACAAAATTTAGACTTATTTAAATTCATTATTATATTCAGTTTAAAATCCAATGCTAACATTGTAGTTTGTAATTTTATCCAATTTTAAAAAAAACTGGAAACAATTTCCTGTTCTTCTCCTTTTATATTTTTTTTTATTTCAAACCAAATTTGAATTTTGTATTTAAATTATTTCAACATCAGAGTTCAACATTTTGAATTCATCTACAGATTCAATATTTCATTCTAAGTTCAAATCCCAGATTTAAATTTAAACTTTATTTTAAAAATTTCTAAAACAGAACAGTTTCTGTTTAATAAAGCCTGAAACCCAAAACACTGAACTACTCTATATGACTTCGAGTCATTACCCTTGCTACTTCGAGTTACCTTCCAAAAATCTCGAGACCAACCCGAGTCAAAACTCTGCAACCCAGAACCTACCCCAAACCTGGAACAGACCAACCACCTCCACTTCAAACCTGTCAACACCAATCTCTCCACCTCTCGACCACTATCAACATACAAACTCCGGTACTAGCTTCATTACTTCACCATCCACCATCACCCCAAACATCTTTGAACTCGATGCACAGAGGAGTTCAAATTCGACCCAAAACTGTAACCCAAAGTAAACTAGGGTTCATCACAGTAACCTTCCAAATTTTCAACACCAAACCCAACTTCAACTCAATTAAATAATTTTCCCATAATTATTGATATCTACATTCACTCCAGAATCAATTTCACTCAAATCCAATGCAAGGGTCAACTGATTTTGGTAAAAATGAAAAATACAGTTAACTTAACACTGTATTTTATTTTCTTAACACTGTAAACTTAGTTTTAGTTTTAAATTCTTGAATTTACTAAATGATTCTGTAAGTAATCTTGAAAACACCAATTCATGATATCTCTATTTCAAAATTTAAACAGAATTTAGTTTGTGTTTATGTTTCCAAATATCACAGAACTAAACAACCTATACAACAGCAACCTTTACATTCATGCAACCAATTTTCACTACTTTGCAGAAACAAGCATAACACATCACATAAATTTAAAGATTGGGTCAAAGAAGTTTGCTCACCTGGATCTTTGTAACAGAGAAAAACAGAGAGGAAGCAAAGCCTGCATTTCTTTCTTTCTTGGAGTTTAGACAATCTGAATTTCTTGTTATATAACAGAGATGTTTTCTTTATTTTTTTTTCTTTTCTGCAGTTTGAAAACCAGAAGATTGTTTTGCCTTGATCTTGATTTGTTTTCCTGCAACTTAGATTTGATGCAATTGCTTAAAAACCTTTGATTCATTACTGTTTTACAAACTCAATTAAATCTTTTTTTTTTTTAAAGAAACTTCACTTGCCTTGAGTTTGTTTTAGAAAACACTGCACTGTTCCTTGCTAACCAAAGCCTGAAGCCCTATCAACCTGAAAGATGGAATTATAGCTTGTTTCTTTCAAATCTGCATTGTCTGATATTTTTTTTTTTTTCCCTTTTCCAATTGAAAGCTGAAACTCTTCTTCTAGCTTTGTTTTCTTTGCTTCCCCTTTTAAACTAAGTTGGATTGTTTGAATTTTTGTTGAAGTTGATTTCCAGGCTTGCTTTGAATTTTTTTTCTTCAGATTTTTGGAGAGGAGGGTCTTTGAATTGTTAAAAGATGATTTGTTTTCAAGCTACTTTTTGTTTTGTGGTTTGGTTTGAGAATTGTAAAACTGAGTTGCCAATTTTTTTTCTTTTTGATATCTATGCTTTAGACAGCTTTATGTATTGGAATAGGTGAGGCCACATCTCTTTTTACTGTTTGTTTCAGATTTTGTGAGATATGGTTTGATTGCATTCTTAAACTTGATTATTTAAAATAAAGAGTGATGATGCTATTTGGATATATATGCATATATGTAAGATCCTTTAAAGTATGTTACATTGGTTTGTGTATACATACATACAATGTGTTAAAAGAACTGTTCTTCTTCTTTTTTTTTCATTTATTTGTTAATATTGAAACAATTTGCATTTTTATGTTGAAACCCCTTAGTTTAAATTTATTTGTAACCTTGTTTTAAATTCTTACTTTAATTTAACTTATGAAAATATACTTTATGTTTTAACCCTTTTTATTAATTTATCTACAAATTATTTACTTACATTTTTTTTTATTTTGCTTTTACAACTTTTTTAAAGAGAATTGGATTATCATAACTTGTACACTCAACAAATAAGCCATTCACATGTGCATTTCTTAGTTTATAAAGAATTTGTAGATTTATTTATTAAATCAATTTCATTATATTATTTTTTTAAACCAATATTATTTTAGACTTAGTTCAATATATTTTGAATTAAAACTATTATATCTTTTAAACAAATAATTATATATATATATATGTGTTATTTTAATTTAAACTTTTATTTCTTGTTTTATATACATATATTTTGTTTAATTATTCTCTACTTATATTAATTTAAGGAAAGAAATGAATTTTTAACTAATTATGTTTTTGGTAATTAAACATGTATCAATTAATCTTATAAAAATATAAATGATTGAATTTTCAATTTAAAAGTTCCATTTTTAAAATATATACTTTTTATTAATCTCTAAGTTTTTACATTCTATTTACAATATAATTTAATATTAGAATTTCCAAATTTCAAGTCAATTCAATTTTTTATTTACTTGTAATCAAATTTCTATTTAAAATATAAAATTTTAAGTTTTATTCTGGAAATCTCTAATTAATTCACAAATAATCCCACAATTTAATTTCAAAATTAAATTGATTATCAAATTAAACTTTGCCAAAATTCGGGAATGTTACATAAATGCCAGGTAATGGCATCTTCATACTTATGCCAAGTGATCCCACAGTCTTCCTATGCATATTCTTGAAGTTTCGTAGAGCTCCAAAGAGTCTATTATGAGGAATGAAGACTGGACAGTCCAAACGGTCGAATAATCCAATTTAAGGAAGAATGATTACCACAACCAATTGATAACCTACTAGATTACATGGAAAGCATCTAGACAAAGTAAGGAGCTTAGAACAAAAGGATTTAGCCAAGATTTGGCCAAGATTAGACTCGACCTCGAATCAAGGGCTTGACTTGGTAGCGAATTATATCCTGAAATTGGATCGTCACGATATTTGTTGTACTACCTTAGGCCACTCCCTGGACTTCTATAGTAGTGGGATTCTGATCCGAAATGACTTCTGCCCCTATAAATACAAACCATACTACAACCAAGCGAGGATCTGGATTCTGCCATCATTATGTGGGATCTCCATCTATTCTTCAACTCTTTCCTCTACACCATAGTCACAGAGGCAGCTATTCTAGATAACTCTAGGACTTAGAATCAGTCTAACCCATGTACTCGTGACTAATTCTTTCCCAATCACCTTGTAATCTCATTCAAGCTAGATTGAACCAATAATCAATATTATAAAGTGGACGTAGGCTTAGTTAATAGCCGAACCACCATAAAAATCTCTGTGCCTCATTTACTTTTCTGCCATTTTTTATTATATTTGCTCTATTCTAACAGGGTTGCTATTTTCACATTATACTCCATGGTGTTGATCCATTTTTTGGCTTAACACTTACCATCCAAGGAGAGTGATAAATGAGTAGGCATTGGTAGAGTCGTTGAGTTTACCATGCATGATGGTAAAGAGGAAGAGGATGTTGCAGTTCTCACAGGAAATTGTCTATTGACGATGCTTCAACTGAATGGAGCTTGGGGGTAGGAGTACTGTTTGAAACCCTGGAAGGATAATCAACTTTTTATGCACTAAAACTGGAATTTCCTACAACTAATAACAAAAATGAGTTCGAGGCTTTAATAGCAAGGTTGAGGATAGCAAAGTAACTGGGGATAAGGATGCTGCATATGTTTAGCGACTTCCACCGGTGGTTTGCCTAATCAGGAAGGAATATCAAACCATGAGTGCAAGGCTACCCCCTTATGTGTCGAATGCACTAAAACTACTTAAAGACATAGAGGACTACACGATAATGCATATCCTTAGAGAAGAAATAAAGGTTGACTTACTAGCTAAACTAGCTAGCTCTAGGGAAGCACAGTTAATAGGATTGATTCCGATGAGGGTTTTAATGGCCTCGAGAATCGATCAGATGGATGTCAATTGGATTCTAGAGACTATAGAAGTGGAGGAATCATGGATGACTCCAATCAAAGGTTACTTAATCAATGTAACACTCCTAAAAGACAGGAACAAATGGAAGAAACTTCACTAAAAAGCACCATTGTTCATGATGTAAGATGGAGTACTATACATGAGAGGATTCTCAACTACCCTACTTTGTTATATGGCCAAGGATTAGGCTAGGAAGATCCTCATGGAAATCCATAAGGGAGCCATGACGATGACACCAAGGGCAAACACCAATAAAGAAGATACTTTACTATGAATATTTTTAACTGATAATAAACCTAGATACTACTGACAACTCCAAACATTGTGACTAATGCCAAAGATTAGCAAAGATTCGAAAAGCCCCATCAACAGAACTTACACAAATGGTCAATCCTTGACCAATTATGATTTAGGGAATCGACATCATCCGTATGCTTCTAATAGCGAAGGGAGGATCTAAATATGCTATCGTTGTAGTAGGTTACTTCACAAAATGGCCTGAAGCAGAACTGCTCACCATGATTATGGTGAAAAAGGTAATTAATTTTGTAACGAAGAATATTATTTGTAGGTTCAGAGTACCTCAGAAGATCGTGGACAATGGGACTCGGTTCGAGAGTGCTGAGTTCAAGGATTCCTACAAACGGTACAAAATCAAGAAGAGCTTATCCATGGGGGCACATCCATAGGCAAATGGGCAAGTGGAAGCAGTAAAAAAGACCATCAATCCACCTTAAAAAAGCGGCTGGTTAGAGGAAAAGGCAACTAGATTGATGAGCTGCCACTAGCACTATGAGGCTATAGGGCGACACATAAGTCCGCAACTGAACATTTGCCATTCGCTCTGGCTTGTGGATTAGAAGATATGATCCTGATAGAACTAGAAGTCTTATCTCATCATAAAAGGCATTTAACCCAAATGTGAATAAGGAGCTCCTGCTTGAGTCTCTCAATTTGGTTGATGTGAAAATGGAAGAAGCAGAATTAAGGGTTGCTGCTCAAAAAAAGAATAGAATGATGCTTTAGCGCTAAAATTCACAACCAAACTTCCAAAGGGGGTGATGTCTTTCTAAAATGAGTTCCGCCAGGTGTGGAAGTGCTTGGCCCGCACTGGGAAGGACCCTACACGATCAATCAGAAGCTTGGAGATGGAATATTCAAGCTATGAACCATCGACGGAATCCCTATCCCACGTGCATTGAACAACGATCTGCTCTAGCACTACAACATTTAGTTTTTTTCATTTGTTTTAGAAAATAATCCACCCAAGGATGCTGGGGGCACTGGAAACATGAAGGACTTGCACTCTTTCCATTCGTAAATGAAGTTGGCTTCTTGAGCCAATGGAACCATGTTCTTGTAAGTAGGATTCTTGTGCTGCACGATTAGCAGCCTAACCTTTTGAGAACCGGTGTTGCCTAGAGATAGGTGACGCTGGGATGGTCTAAACCTCCAGGTCGACGTGAAATTTTTCCCAAGCATTTGGAGAACCGGCATTGCCCAGAGATAGGCGATGACGGTAAGGTCCAAAACCCTAGGTCAATGTTGAAAATCGACCCTAACCATCTGAAAACCAGCATTGGCCAGAGATAAACGATGTGAAGAAGGCACCAAACCACTGGGTCGACGATGAAAATCAATCATAGCCTTCAGAGAACCAGTATTGCTCAGACATAAGCGACGCCAGGAAGGTATCAAATTGGCAGATCGAAGGAGAAAATCAACCCAACACTGACATTCGACGTTGCTTCAAGATAGGCAACAATAGCAGGTTCGACAATTCACTCAAGGGTCGATCCGGTAATTTGATCCAAACATACAGGGATGCACCATCTCCCGAAAATAGGCGATGCCGAGAATGAATCTTCAAATTCAAGCTATTTATGCACTAACTTCTGAAGAAAGAGATTGGCGCTTGATTGAATTTTTATACTTACAAAAATATGTCATTACTTGGAGACAGGCAACGACAGAAAGGTGAAATTATTTTCAAGTAAATCAAACAGTTCAAGTCTAGCTTGAAAATGTTAATCATTGCTTGATAATATGAAAAGTCAGGGGGAAATCCTTGGAATAAAGCCACCGGTATGCTAATCTCTGGATTCTTAAACTGAACTTGGAAGAATTTGTTATGATGAAAGATGAAAACGACGCATCTTTACGATATATGCATCTAGAATGACATTGGCTGAGAATGTCAACTTGGAAGAATTTAGTTGCAGCCCAAAGATTGGCAGCATTAAACAACAATGCTTGGAATCGAGCAAGAAAGTCTCTAGTTCTCGGAGATGGGAGCTATCGTGAAAACGAGATTTCAACAATGATGCTAGTGACTAAGCGGTACATGCTTGGCAAGGATAGGTGGGAATAGTCATAAAGAAAGAAAAGTTGGTTCTATTGGACTTACTCGATCCCGGAATAGGATTAAGAGTCAGATTGCGAACAATCGAATTGCCCATAACATGTAATTGCTCGTAAATGCTTGAAGTTTAGCATTTGGAATAATAAATCTGATAAACAGGGATATGTATACAAACAACCGGTTGAACTGATCTTGATTAAGTTCAAGCAGGAATAACCACAGAGTTGGTAAATAATAGTTCTGTTTCACCAGATATGACAGTTTGGGAGCTACAGCAGGATTAAGAAACAAAATATAATTAAAGTAATAGCAGAGATATTATTTACATGCATAGAGTTGCAGTTGTTATCCCGCTTTTTGGCAAAGCCGTGATACCAAAAGATTGTTCGAAAACAAAAGACAGTTCGTCTCAGAGATTGGTTGTACTTCACTCCGCTGTGGATATCGATGAATTTTGTCCGAGTCCGGATCAGGCCACAATTGATAAGACATGACAAGCAAAGCTGTAGAAGCCAGCGTTTCAAGTTTCAAGTCAATCCGAGTTCGTATGCTCAAGATATGATGGATTCAATTTGAGAGAGATGAACCTTGCCTGGTTCGAACCCATCACCCCTTCATTGGTTCGAACCCATCTAGTTCGAATCCATCAGCCAGTACCTGCCTCACAACCATCAACTTCGACTCCATTAGCTTCGAAACCATCGCCTTCGAATCCATCGAGTCGAACCCACCGAGTATCCTTCCTTCGAATCCATCGAGTCGAACCCACCGAGTATCCTTCCTTCGAATCCATGAAGTTCGAACCCACCGAGTATCCTAGCAGTAGTTTGAACCCATGAAGACATAGCCGTGCCTCGAATCCATCAGCCACCATGTACTTCGAATCGATTGCATTTGAATCCATCAGCACGTTCGTATCCATGCTAGAGCACTGTTTCGTGTCCATCAATGGGCCGCGTCTTCGTATCCATGAATTTCGTATCAATCACGCCAGTGCCTAGTTCGAATCGATGATCGTTCGAACCCATCACGGAGCTTCAGTTCGTGTCCATCACAATGTATCGATGCGAACTTACCATCGATGCGAAAGAAGCCCCCTCTCTTCGATTCGAACTAGGTAGATGCGGGCCAACATGAGACTCAAGTAGTTGATCGATTCAAATTATGCAACGGCCGTAGATACAAACGAGCGAAGAACATGGGTGCGAAGCGTTCAACCCGGAGAGAAGACCGGATCGACTCGAAGGACATGCGCCACGTCACCACTGAACCACGTGCATCCATGGATTCGAACTCAGGGGTTCGAAGCGATCGATTCGAACAACACAGCCAACCGAGAAACTCCAATTCGAATCGATCATATCTCCTAAACCACTGATCCAAATGAAACGAAATTTTCACAGTAGCTTCCATACAAGATAAAGATTGTTCCTGCCAAGTTTCAGCTCGATTGGACCATTTCTTGATGAGTTCGAAATCACTTCGAATCGATGTCAGATCGAGTCAAAACTTGGTGGGGTCGGTCGCGTGGGCCCACTCACGTGCCAGAAGAAGTCTCCCGAAGTTTGAGCGAGATCTAGGCCTCCTACGCCTATAAATAGCACCCTGAAGCCTTCAGAAAAGGGGATCTTTCGGAGCTTCCACCATTGAACGTCCAGACCCTGCCGGATTGAATTCCAAACTTCATTATCGCTGTTGTATTCAGATTTAGAAGCTATCATCAAATATAATCCATTGTAATCGATTGATATCATCAAGTGAATCAATAAAGAGAGAACCTTCAAAGTGGACGTAGGCAAGACCGCCGAACCACTATAAATCCTGTGTTGTGATTGTTATATGTGAATTATTGTGATTGTCATCTGTGAATTATTGTGATTGTCGTTGCTTAGATCTGAATTCTATATTGATTGTTGCTGATCTGTGTTGATAAACGGGTGCTTTCACGGTATTGGGTGTTTGTGACCAATTTTGGCGCAAACATTTTGGTGCTTTCACTGAGAACAGCTGATTCAGGATAATTTGAATTTGAAGGCTTAAAGATTTAGATCTAAGAACCATGACGAGACAAACAAGTAAGAAACAAAGGCCAGAGAGAAGTGAACATCAAGGAAGTCAAGAGGCTTCCTCAGGAGCGAATCAAGCATCGATCTTCATCACTAGGGACGAGATGGAGACAATGATGAAGAAGCAAGAGGAGTTGATCCAGAATTTATTTCAACAAATAGGACAACTTGGAGCACAGAATCAAGGAGTAACCGGAGTCCAGAACGAAGCAGGACCATCCGGCGTAGCACCTGAACTAGGGGGCACGCCCATGGAAAACGTTGACCCAATTTCAGAGAGAGGAACATCTGCACAACCCGGAAATAGTAGAGGAGTGAACTCTCGATCAAGGGAGCAGATCCCAGATTTCCCTCGTGGACTCGGGGGGCAGGTCGAAAGTGATGAGCGAAGGTTGCATCTCGGGGACAATGACAGATTGGCAGAGATAGTCAAGCGAGCCATGAGAGGCGGATTAGTGAACAAGGATTTGGAAGATGTTAATAGGAGTCCTTTTACTCCAGCAATCAGACGAGCTAGGAACCCACCGGATTTCAAATTACCATCATTGGACATGTACGACGGGAGAACGGATCCCACGGTTCATCTAACAAAGTATATGAGGCATATAGAAGTGCTGGGGGCATTAGAGGAGGTTATGGCCCGGTGCTTTCCATTGTACTTGGCGGATGTTGCAGCATTGTGGTTTAGACAATTGGAGAATGGATCCATCGAAACATGGAACGGTTTAATTGAGAGATTTATGAGGCAATTCAGGGTTCACATTACAAGACCCAAGAATGTGATGACTTTGGCAACCCTAAAGCAGAAAGCCGGAGAGACCTTGAGGAGTTATCTAGCACGATTCAATGCAGCAGCAGCTTCGGTGGATCGAGCAGATCCATCTATGGTGGTGATGGCAGCTGTGTCCGGAGTAGCTGATGGCACAGAGTTCAAAAATTCGTTAACTAAGGATCCACCCGTGGATCTAGAGGAGTTCTACAACGAGGCAGAAAAGTTTCTACGGTTAGAGGATGCGAATGCAGAAAGAGAAGAAGGGGAGGGAATAGAAGTTTATGTGCTTAAAGACAAAAAGCCTCTCGAAAAAGGACTCAGACAAGGATAAAGGAAAACGAAGGGCTGAGGATTATAATGACAGGTCAAAACGGCAACGGAGGGAGCCGCGATTCACTACTTACACCGAGCTGACTGAGAGTTTGGAGCGAATTTATCAGCATACCAAAGAGCAGGTTCCCTATCGTAGACCGATACGAAGGGATCTAACTTCTGACGAAAGGAGATCAGATAAGTTTTGTGTATTTCATGAATTAAATGGTCATAACACTAATGATTGTAGGCATCTGAAGGACGAGGTGGAAGGGCATATCAAGAACGGTATGCTCCTTCAATATGTGAGGAGGCGAGCTTCAGCGGTGGAGCCAGAGCGGCCACCGTCTACATCAGCTAGGGGCAACCATGAACCAGGACATCGTTTGGTTATCAATTAACAAAATAATGATGAACAAGCCGCAAGCTTCCACTAACGCAACTAAAAAATTTACACATGTACGAGATCGCGAACGTTCTCCAGGCATGCTCTGAATGGTCATTGACTGTCTCGTAGTTGGAACTTACACTTTGACATCTTTGCTTTGCTTTTGTTACATGTCGATTGGACCATTTCTTGATGGGTTCGAAATCACTTCGAATCGATGTCAGATCGAGTCGAAACTTGGTGGGGTCGGTCGCGTGGGCCCACTCACGTGCCAGAAGAAGTTTTGGTGCTTTCACTGAGAACAGCTGATTCAGGATAATTTGAATTTGAAGGCTTAAAGATTTAGATCTAAGAACCATGAAGAGACAAACAAGTAAGAAACAAAGGCCAGAGAGAAGTGAACATCAAGGAAGTCAAGAGGCTTCTTCAGGAGCGAATCAAGCATCGATCTTCATCACTAGGGACGAGATGGAGACAATGATGAAGAAGCAAGAGGAGTTGATCCAGAGTTTATTTCAACAAATAGGACAACTTGGAGCATAGAATCAAGGAGTAACCGGAGTCCAGAATGGAGCAGGACCATCCGGCGTAGCACCTGAACTAGGGGGCACGCCCATGGAAAACGTTGACCCAATTTCAGAGAGAGGAACATCTGCACAACCTGGAAGTAGTAGAGGAGTGAACTCTCGATCAAGGGAGCAGATCCCAGATTTCCCTCGTGGACTCGGGGGCAGGTCGAAAGTGATGAGCGAAGGTTGCATCTCGGGGACAATGACAGATTGGCAGAGATAGTCAGGCGAGCCATGAGAGGCGGATTACTGAACAAGGATTTGGAAGATGTTAATAGGAGTCCTTTTACTCCAGCAATCAGACGAGCTAGGAACCCACCGAATTTCAAATTACCATCATTGGACATGTATGACGGGAGAACGGATCCCACGGTTCATCTAACGAAGTATATGAGGCATATGGAAGTGCTGGGGGCATCAGAGGAGGTTATGGCCCGGTGCATTCCATTGTACTTGGCTGATATTGCAGCATTGTGGTTTAGACAATTGGAGAATGGATCCATCGGAACATGGAACGGTTTAATTGAGAGATTTATGAGGCAATTCAGGGTTCACATTACAAGACCCAAGAATGTGATGACTTTGGCAACCCTAAAGCAGAAAGCCGGAGAGACCATGAGGAGTTATCTAGCATGATTCAATGCAGCAGCAGCTTCGGTGGATCGAGCAGATCCATCTATGGTGGTGATGGCAGCTGTGTCCGGAGTAGCTGATGGCACAGAGTTCAAAAATTCATTAACTAAGGATCCACCCGTGGATCTAGAGGAGTTCTACAACGAGGCAGAAAAGTTTCTACGGTTAGTGGATGCGAATGCAGAAAGAGAAGAAGGGGAGGGAATAGAAGTTTATGTGCTTAAAGACAAAAAGCCTCTCGAAAAGGACTCAGACAAGGATAAAGGAAAATGAAGGGCTGAGGATTATAATGACAGGTCAAAACGGCAACGGAGGGAGCCGCGATTCACTACTTACACCGAGCTGACTGAGAGTTTGGAGCGAATTTATCAGGATACCAAAGAGCAGGTTCCCTATCGTAGACCGATACGAAGGGATCCAACTTCTAACGAAAGGAGATCAGATAAGTTTTGTGTATCTCATGAATTAAATGGTCATAACACTAATGATTGTAGGCACCTGAAGGACGAGGTGGAAGGGCATATCAGGAACGGTATGCTCCTTCAATATGTGAGGAGGCGAGCTTCAGCGGTGGAGCCAGAGCGGCCACCGTCTACATCAGCTAGGGGCAACCCTGAACCAGGACATCGTTTGGTTATCAATTAATTAAAATAATGATGAACAAGTCGCAAGCTTCCACTAACGCAACTAAATCATTTACACATGTACGCGATCGCGAACGTTCTCCAAGCATGCTCTGAATGGTCATTGACTGTCTCGTAGTGGGAACTTACACTTTGACATCTTTGCTTTGCTTTTGTTCCATGTTGATTTGAACATTTAAACTTGGTTTGTTTGGACATTTCTGTTTTTAAAATTCATCTATTGAATAGATATTTGATCCTGATAATTCTAAAATGGCTAAGCTACTTACACATGTACGGGGTCGTGAACGGTCCTTAGGCATGCTCTGAGATGGCGATAAACCGCCCTGACAAACGATCTAGGGACCCACGCGAACGTGAGCCTGGTATCGATAATACCAAGCCCTCCCGGGTACACTTTCTCGCCTCGAACGGCACCCGACTTCGAATAGTCACCACTCGCCACGAATGGCACTCGACTTCGAACAGTCACAACTCGCCACGAACGGCACTCGACTTTGAACAGTCACAACTCGCCACGAACGGCACCCGACTTCGAACAGTCACCACTCGCCACGAACGGCACTCGACTTCGAACAGTCACGACCCGCCACGAACGGCACTCGACCTCGTACGGTCACAACTCGCCTCGAACAGGCACGACTCGTCCCGAACGGCACAACTTATCTCACCTCAAATGGCTCGATCGCGAACGGTTGTCATTTGAGGTCCACCACTTGACCGCACACTGTCGCACTTTACCTCGAATGACTCGATAACGAACGATCGTCATTTGAAGTTAAGCGCTTGACCTTGAACGGTCACATTTCACCGCAGATGACTCAATCCCGAATGATCGATGCATGGATTTATGCGCTTGACCGCGTACGGTCGCACTTCACCTCCAATGACTCGATCACGAACGATCGTCATTTGAAGTTAGGCGCTTGACCATGAACGGCCGCACTTCATCCCAAATAGCTCGATCCCGAACGATCGTCATTGGAGGATATATGAAACTATCAAATTCTTTACAGGTTGGTGATAGGATATGAACATCCAACTCAAGGCATTGCAAAACACACCTTCCTACCGCAAGGCATGTTTTTGGGGGCAAATGTTATCCCGCTTTTTGGCAAAGCCGTGATACCAAAATATTGTTCGAAAACAAAAGACAGTTCGTCTCAGAGATTGGTTGTACTTCACTCCGCTGTGGATATCGATGAATTTTGTCCGAGCCCGGATCAGGCCACAATTGATAAGCCATGACAAGCAAAGCTATAGAAGTCAGCGTTTCAAATTTCAAGTCAATCCGAGTTCGTATGCTCAAGATATGATGGATTCAATTTGAGAGAGATGAACCTTGCCCGGTTCGAACCCATCACCCCTTCATTGGTTCGAACCCATCTAGTTCGAATCCATCATCCAATACCTGCCTCACAACCATCAACTTCGACTCCATTAGCTTCGAAACCATCGCCTTCGAATTCATCGAGTCGAACCCACCGAGTATCCTTCCTTCGAATCCATCGAGTCGAACCAACCGAGTATCCTTCCTTCGAATCCATGAAGTTCGAACCCACCGAGTATCCTAGCAGTAGTTTGAACCCATGAAGACATAGCCATGCCTCGAATCCATCAGCCACCATGTACTTCGAATCGATTGCATTCGAATCCATCAGCACGTTCGTATGCATGCTAGAGCACTGTTTCCTGTCCATCAATGGGTCGCGTCTTCGTATCCATGAATTTCGTATCAATCACGCCAGTGCCTAGTTCGAATCGATAATCGTTCGAACCCATCGCGGAGCTTCAGTTCGTGTCCATCACAATGTATCGATGCGAACTTACCATCGATGCGAAAGAAGCCCCCTCTCTTCGATTCGAACTAGGTAGATGCGGGCAAACATGAGACTCAAGTAGTTGATCGATTCAAATTATGCAACGGCCGTAGATACAAACGAGCGAAGAACATGGGTACGAAGCGTTCAACCCGGAGAGAAGACCGGATCGACTCGAAGGATGTGCGCCACGTCACCACTGAACCACGTGCATCCATGGATTCGAACTCAGGGGTTCGAAGCGATCGATTCGAACAACACAGCCAACCGAGAAACTCCAATTCGAATCGATCATATCTCCTAAACCACTGATCCAAATGAAACAAAATTTTCACAGTAGCTTCCATACAAGATAAAGATTGTTCCTGCCAAGTTTCAGCTTGATTGGACCATTTCTTGATGGGTTCGAAATCACTTTGAATCGATGTTAGATCGAGTCGAAACTTGGTGGGGTCGGTCGCGTGGGCCCACTCACGTGCCAGAAGAAGTCTTCCGAAGTTTGAGCGAGATCTGGGGCTCCTACGCCTATAAATAGCACCCTGAAGCCTTCAGAAAAGGGGATCTTTCGGAGCTTCCACCATTGAACGTCCAGACCCTGCCGGATTGAATTCCAAACTTCATTATCACTGTTGTATTCAGATTTAGAAGCTATCATCAACTGTAGTCCATTGTAATCGATTGATATCATCAAGTGAATCAATAAAGAGAGAACCTTCAAAGTGGACGTAGGCAAGATCGCCGAACCACTATAAATCCTGTGTTTGTGATTGTTATCTGTGAATTATTGTGATTATCGTTGCTTAGATCTGAATTCTATATTGATTGTTGCTGATCTGTGTTGATAAACGGGTGCTTTCACGGTATTGGGTGTTTGTGACCAATTTTGGCGCAAACAGCAGTGAATAATCATATTGAACAAGAACACAAGTATATATAATATAGGTAAAATTGTAGTGCAAGCAGTTAAATTATATACATAGGTACAGTACATAAAATGCAGATAAGTAAACTGAAGAGTGATTACTGAATAAAGTTAACTTTCATTACTAATAGATTTTATGTACAATCAAACAGTGGAGGCCATATCTGCACAAGCTCGGCTTGTTAAAGATAAAAAGAAAAACGTATAAACTCGGCATGATCGACAAGAAAGCATGCTACAACATGAGCAGCCTTCAGGCACTCTCTATTTCTTCCCCTTCTTGCCACCTTTTCCTTCAGGACCTCTAGGCCGAGTTGTAGACATTTTCTTCTCCTCTGTAGTCATCTTGTCGAGGTTGTCACCTTTAGAATGGGTGGATTCTTCCCTAGTCGCGGTATGTGATTATTTAGATTAGGATGTTTGGGTCTTGGTGGGCTTTGTCTTAGGTAGCCGGATATTCACGTGGAAATCTTTTGCTGGGTGCTTATTGGTTTTGTGGAAGCAAGCTAGGCAACTCTAGTCTCCTTCTTCACTCTGATCTTATCCAAATCCATCTTCTGCCTCTCTACCATAGTCGCATGCTTGATCGGATCAGGAGCACTTAGATAATCAAATCCTCCTCCTAGAAGATTGAAACGTCCTTCAAATTTTCCAAGGCGACAATCTTCTTAGAATCGGTCCTAGACCAAAACTGGAAGTAGGGTTAGTTAAGGTAACCCCCATGGAGATGGTGGTAGGGGCAGTAAAGATAGATTTAGTTCCTTAGCCTTGTGTAGCCGAAGGTGGAGGTGGAAAATGTGGTTGACCTACAATTTGACAGATAGAATAATAAAGTTTAGCAATGGACTTGAGAGTCAACTGAAGCTTCTGAAAAATCGAAGGGGCAAGAGAAATACATGAGCTATGGCTTCTTTCACGAACATCAATTTCAAACTACCCTTTTTCCATCGTGTGCTCCTTGGTTTGGCCTACGGAGGGAGGAATATAGGGCTCGATAGATGTAGTTGCTGCCGAAATTGGAATTACTAGGTGATTTCGGAGTTAACCTTCGGGGATGCAGAAATAATCACCATCGGCTCTCTAGACATTGTAGTGGATACTTCATGCTATCCCGAAGAGCTCGGGCCAGTGGAAGTTTCGATAGTCGCAGCAGTGGCATTAGCAGCCTCTTCAACTAGGAGGGCCCTACCAACAGAGAGATTCTATGTCCTCGGCATCAAGGTACATAGCCGTCAGCTCTTCCTCAATGCGATTATCTTTTGCCCATGTAGCCCTGTGTAGTACTTCTTCCTAAACACCAACAAGGGTCTTTGGATAGTCCTTCCTAGCCATCTCAAATTTTTGTTCATGACTATGCAAGCATAGAAGTGCAGTATGTTGGCGTCGAGCTCATCGGTAGTTCTGAACCTCTCTTCCCGAAGAACTTTAAGTTCTTGTTGGGAAATTTCAAGTTTAAGTTCGTTGGTAAATTTTGCAGTAGATAATTGATATATCTCATCAAAAAGTTCTTATTTTCGTCATCGAGCTTTTGATTCTCTTCTTGATGTCTAGTAAGTTCAGTAACTTGTTCTGAGATTGTTAGATCCTGAGCCTGAATGATTGTGTAAGTGCATAGGCCTTCTCGTTAGCCATCTTCTTAAACTCTATACTTTCAGTAATGGCAGCTCTTACCTGGTCTCTAATGATGAGCTTAGTGTTAGCTTGAGTGCTTCGTTGGCATGGACTTTCCCTAAGGATGAGTCCCTCTCTCTTGTGACGTTGAACAAGCCGTCCTCTTAGCTTTTAATCATTCTCTCAAAGTCAGCCTTCTTGGACTCGAAAGAGTAGATGTTGGTGTAGTCGATCTTTTTTACTTCAAAGATGGCGTCATATAGCTTCTTCCATTCAAAACCCTCATCGATGTGCTTTTTGACACTATGTAAGTCTCGCTCAACTATCTATTTTGGAATATCCGAGATGTCTAGATCAAACATGAAGCCATGTAAGAAGAGGTAAAGAAAATCATCTTGTAGGCATAAGGAACCAGTCGAAATTGTAAACTTTGTAGCAGAAACATCCTTGGAATGAGGGGGAACAGAAAAAATAAGGGATTAGGAGGTTGGAACCTATTGTAGCGAAGAAGTTTGAGCTCGTATGCCATAGAATTACAATCAAAGAAGGCCCGCAATGCTCGTTGGATTCTCTTAGGCATTTGGTAGCATCGCGAGACAGCTGAGTTTCAGCCTCTCTCTTCTTTCTCTCATTCCTTCTCTCCCTATTCTATTCTCTTTCAGCTTTGCGAGCTTCATCAGCATCACGACCCTTCCATCCATTTCTCTTCTCATAAGTTTCATAGCGATGAAGCGGGTTGGGATTGATAGAATGGCCACTATATGCACTGATGTTATGGGAGACCTTCTCATAATAGCCATGACCCATGGAACCTTAGAAAAGGAAAAAAATTTAGTAAAGGAGTCATGTCTTTAGAAGTCATAAGTGTATGCAAGGATGCGTGTTCATGATCCTAGTAAAATGTATGATGTTGATGCCTCTCTAAGTGCTTTACGGACCTTGTTTAAAGGGGCATAAAGATAAAGTGTCTCCACCTTCATTTATATTATCCAGGAGAGAAGCAAAAGCCAGAGCCTGCCTTATCCAGAATACCATGACTAGAAAAGTCAATCTCCCCGATATTTCTTAGATCAATAGAGACTTCACCAAAAGAATAGGCATGCGGCGTAATCTCTCTAGCAGACAACGCAGCTTGATCGCGAACTTCTTTAGAAGTTTCCACAGCAATGTGCTTTGGGTGGGCCGAGCTGTAAAGGTCAGGACCTATATAGGGCATCTCATTGAACGATTTTCCCTTTCCATCTTTACTAGCATGATAGTCGATGTTGCTATCATCGGCGCCCTCTCCTTTTTCTTTAACCATAGGCTCTATTCCCACTCTCCTTCCAGCCCCCTCATCTTCTTTAGGAATCAAGTACATCCTAACATTTTAATTCCTATTACTCAGGACATCAATGTCAACATGCTTTTCAGACTCTCTTTCCGCTACCTCATCTGAGTACATCTCCGCGAATGGACCTACAATATCCCCAGAAAGATTCTCGTTGGAGCTGCACATAAGGAAGGAAGAACGTGTATGAGTTCTAGAGCCACTAGGTATAGTTGACTCCATGATAGTAAATCTACCAGGGCTTAGAAAACCGCACCACCATTAGTATTTATTCGTAAGCAGGAATGCGGCGATGCATTGCTGGACCTAACTTCTCGAAGGCCCGAGAGCATAGTCTCATGCTCCTTGTGGTCATCGCGAACTAGGATGCCTATAATGAAAAAAACATCAAATGATAAATTGAGTTAAAGAAATATAAGTATGGAAGGGACAGAGTAAATGAAATTCACTTCAAGTAAACCAGAATCATTTGAAGCTATACGGGCTTCGTACATAGAAATACTCGTTCTTGAAGAACGAGCATTTGTTGCGATGCTTTTCGAAGACCTTGCACCGGCACCAGGCCTCAAAGATCATGAAAGAAGGAGAATCCCATCACTTCTTGAAATGGAGCAAGTGAGTAAATTCTTTAAAGATTGGAGCTTGATTAAACTGATTCATGAAAAGGACATGGAGAGAGCTTATAAGTGCATATCCATTCCGATGACTTTGGAATGGAGCTAGCCCAAGATCTTGTAGAACTGTTTGAATAAAATGATTGAAAAGCAGAACAACATCACGTAAGCACATATATCAGCTGTATGTTGTGTATCTTGATGGAGGATGGTGTGCAAACTCAGCCCTCGTTGGGAGAAGAACGTCATCTTCAGGAATTCCATGCCGATGACATATGTTTTGTAGCATCTTGGCCGTCAGAATTGTTGGCACTTATTCTGATGGGTCTCTTAGTATTCTCAGACCTAAGAATTCATTCAGAGGAGGTAGCTGATTCACTATTGGCACAACTAGAACCATCAAGCCTTTTGATATTGATATTATAGGACGGCCTACTCCAAAAGAAATCGTAGGCAAGGCCTGAGTTTTGGAACATCTAGCTTTGGGAGGAACAGAAGTGACCTTACTGGACTTGAATCATGGTGACTAATGAGTCATGCTAAAAAAGAAAACTTGGCATTCAACACGGTCAGGTACGTTTTTTTTCAAACAACAAGCCCATGTGACTAATGCCCAGAACCCATAGGATGTCCACATGTGTTGACCAATCAGATTCTGGGCATCGATTGGGGCAAGTAAGAAGTGTTAATCTATATAGTGCAAGTCCTGCGTCCTTAGTACGATGAATTGACCATATTGTGTATATAATTCACTCGTGCTAGAAAAATGAGTCGCGTCATATGATGATATTATATGTCGAAACTAACCTGTTATCGATGAATAATCGATAATGGAATCGCTGCCCAAAGCGATGTGGAAAGCTTTTCTTTTTAGGAATGCAAGAAGTGCAAAAACGGGAAAGGCAACATGATGGAATCATTCAGTATGACCATTTCTTGAAGTTAACGATCATGCCAGAGTTCAAAGGAAGGGGGGAATTTAGTTGTGCATTGAAAGATGTTAGCCGTAGTCAAAAAGCTAGAATTGTTTTTGGAATGGCATGCGTACGAGGAAAAGCTTGAATTCTCCGTAGGTCAAGTGCAGCCCAAATTCCAACCCTAAGTAGTTAGTATTGGTATCGAGTACATATTTGTCAAGTACTGATATAAGATATTTTAAAACATTATGATAATATCGGATAATATCGAAAAAATATCAGACATGTGTAAACATGTTATAAACGATATTATATTATGTTATGATGTTATATTTATGTAAGTTTTCAAATATTTGGATAAATAATGCCCTATTTCTATCAAAGACTGCTGCATATATTTTAGAGATTATAATTTGTTAATTGAGATATTTTATTAAATACAAATAATAATATAGATTCATACAAACTGAGAAATTTTTATGATGTACATCTTTATATTTTTTTTCATATTTATACTATATTCATTGTTTCTTCAATCATATAATCACCCATATTACTTTCTTGAATTTTCCATATTTATAATTTTGTCATTTTCATTTTCACTTAGTTTACAAATAAGCAATGTTTATTTGATACCAATTACTACTTTAGCTCGTTCCTTATCAAAATGACAAATATATAACTTTGCTACTCTTCAACTTTTAGTTTTTGGTGCATAATAATAACCAATAAAATGAATTTTCATAAGCTAACTTACCAATTAGAAATGGTGAATAAAAAATAACTAAAAAGAGAAGTAGCTCTTTCAAGATATTGTCTTTAGTGGCAAAGTCTTTAAGGAAAATAAAACATACAAAATCATTGAATAAGTAGAATTTTATTTATTGAAGACTAACTAAAAGTATATGCTGAAAACCAAAAATTTTGTGTATTGGGAATTTTAATACGGTTTAAATATTGTCATTCATCACATATAATACTGAATGATATTCTTAAAATACTGAATGATATTCTTAAAAACATTTGGGTGTTTTACACCAAACATCGGAGTAATATATCGGTGGATATCAGATGATATACCGACAACTATATTTTAAGCGATATTTTGAAAATATATCGACTTAGAAGCAATATAAGATATAATGGGGATATATCAATGATATTAACTACATAGTCCAACCATTTCCTTAAATTACGAGTGGTCGCATCATCACCATCATCTCCAACATTGTGCCAAGGCCAAGAATCAGTTGCCTATCTAAATCAAATAATAAGTCCAATAATATGGTGAAAGGTTAAAATTCTTGAGCCTGGGAGCTTAGGGTATGAGAGGAATAGGCAACTGAAGGAAGTGGTGAATTGGCAGCGGCGATGAGGGCTGGTCGGCGATAGATCTGAGATGATGGTGGCAATGAGCGATGGGAAGGTGGATCAACGATGCTAAAGTTGAATCATGGAAGGCCAAAGGAGTTGGTTTTCAAGCTTTATATGCAAAGACTAAATCATGAAAGCAAAGAGTTTTAAAAGTAAGAAAAATCGCTAAGTATAGAAGCTTTTATAAGCACTTGGGAAGATGAATCATCTCGATACCAAGAGTTACCTCTTGGTACCAGGAGGTATTCTCTCCATGGAAAATTTCCAAAATGCATGAATCGTCAAAGGCGCTGAATGATCTTTGGAGCGTAGATCTAAACTCTTAACATAAAGAATGGAATCCTAACTCTGCAGAGCAGTTGAAGGAGCATCTACTGGAAAAAGGCAATGCTTAGGAGCAATACCTGAATGATTAACCGAAGTTGAGAGATGGAGTATCAGAAATTGTCTTGATCCATAGCACGCTTCGTGCTCAATGAAAGCATGCTCTGGGGGACAAGTGTTAACAGGGCTTTCAATCAAGCAGAATTCAACCAAAAGTAGAAGGTAAAGACGATAATGAAATGACTCAAGAACTTTAAAACATGGCTAGAAGAACAAAAACATGGAATACAAGAAGTGCTACAAGTTTTTGAAGCTAAGTCAACCATTTGGTACCGAGAGGTTCTTTTTAACTAACTTTGACACATGAACTTCACACACTCCATAGTCTACCTCAATCATTTGTTGTTAAGCGCTTTTCTTAGAAAATAGACAATCAATTATAAGGATTGATGAGAAGATAGCAAAGGAAGCAGGATAGTTCAAGTACTATCGACAGAATCACCATAATCAACTTGAAGTCTATGGAAAAGAGACTAAAGCACATCGAAAAGGAGATAGAAGAATGGGGCAAGTGAAAGAATTGATTTTGCACAAGTCAAAACCACTCGGTACCGAGAGCATTCTCTCAGTACCAAGAGGTTTCTTATGCCTCTAGGCCCCATGTGATCACTTGTACGACATTGGGCTCGCTTCCGGCCTTTAATACAAGCAGGATTTTGAACTTGGGCACATGCTTCTCTATAAATATCAACCCTACTTTGACTAAAAAATGATCTTGGACTCTACTCTTTCTTCTTCTCTTATCTCTCCCTCACAATAGTCATGAAGGCAGATACTATTGGCATTTTAAAGCTTTTGAACCTTTCAATCTCTTGTAATAGTGACTCTAATTCTCTATAATCAATAATCAATAAAAATATAAAGTATACGTAGGCCAAAGATTGCCGTCCACAATAAAAATCTTATGTCTTGCTGTTCTTTTTATATTATTTTGCTATTGTCTACTAGATAGTCTCACAGGATCCCTTAACATACCTTTGGGTGATGATCCATTTTTAGCATCAACATTTTGATGCTTCCACTGTGAAAACTGAATCAAGCTTAGTTAATATCCAAAAGGTTGTACATAGTGGAATATTTGAAGAAGTTCCAAATGTACCCCTTGGTTTTGTAATAATTCACAAGTTTGTTAAATTGTAGTCCATAAGTTCAAAAGATAGAATAGGTAAGTCCATAAGTCAATAGGCAATATAGGCAAGTCTATAAGTTAATAGGCAAAATAGGCAAGTCATGTCCTTTTATTCGATCATGAATATGTTACAAATGTACAAATATGAAATTGTTCAAGTCCTTATATGCAAATGTCATATATCCTCCTTCTTCATTGGCCATATGCCATTATAATTGTTCTCAAGCTCTTAAAAAAGCTTGGAAAATTTCTTATCTAAAAGTTAAGAGAGGGAAAAAAAATTAAGGGCCCCTTTCCACAAGGAGGTATATCTATATTTATAGCGATTGGAAAAAGGTTGGCTTACTCAAATTGGCGATGTGAGACTTTTGGTGCCATGGAATATTTGAATGATTTTGAAGCTTTTGAAGCTTTTGTGAAGGAAAATGCACTAATTCCTCTTGAATTAGCCCTTGTAAATGATCTTGTCCTTCCTTCTTTTCATCGCCTTTGACATCCTTCAACATGGACGTTATGCGACTTCGATAATCATGCCATATCCGTTAGATTCGGCATCGATTAATGGCTTACAGGAAGTGGCATTCTTATATATTGAAATGCTTTTGATTTATGGTTGGTGTCATCAGTTGGAAGCAGTGTTGAACATTGATGATGAGCGGCGTCGATATAGTGTAGTATTGGCATAAAGTGGCTCTACTCGATATACTATCAGTGTCATTGGCAACTTTCGACACTAACATATGGCATTGACCAGTAATTAATGGAATGCGACATCATATAAGAATAGCGGCATGAGATAATGGAGATGCTAACAACATAGTCATTGATCCTAAGTATATCATTTAAGCTTTATTGGCGACGAGCTTAGTTCGGAGATAATAGATGAATAGCCGCACTGATGGTTCCTGTGAGGTTAGCATCAATAACGCATGTGAAGTCCTTGTTGATATGCAGTGTTGCTTCATCACGGTCTTATCGACTTGCAGCATTACATGGCGATGTTGTTTATAGGCGGTATTAAGCAATTGTAGAAGATGAAAGTCGGCATTAATAGAACGTGGTATCAATGAAGCGAGACATAGATTAGTGGTGATGTCGATTGTCATTGACACTGATTCGAAGTGATGATGACTTCAGTTTTTAACGATATGTGGTAATGCTTTGGTGAATGCCGTCGTAGGTCATGCTGCTATTAAATTCGATACCGATGAGTCATGATTTGATGAAGCGTGGCATGGATAAGAGATGATAACATAGTCCTATGGCATTAGTTTCTTTGCGACGCCACTACTTTCAGTATTACCTATGACATTGAAATTATATGGACAATATTTTCTCCCCTCCTTGTATAAAAATGCCTTTTCTCTTTAGGGTAAAACAAAAAACTCTTTTGGATTGCCAATTTTTCATAAGGCTTTCCTTGTAATCCTATTTTCCAACACAATTGGAAAAACAAACAGTAATTTTCATTATAACTTAATACTTAAATCTTTAATGATCCTTCTCAGATTTTATCAGGATATGAATTAACATGTAGTTGGGAGTTTCCTGCTTCTTTAATATGAGTTGAGATTATTTTCAATATATTATTGAACACTAATAATTTTCCAAATAGAAGATTAGGAAATCACGTGTTGACCTTAATTTCCTAAAAAATTAAACTAGAAAGTTATCTGATAATATTATAGGAGGGAAGATTGGAAATTCGTATCGGCCATAGGACAAATATAGAAGTCCAGAAAATCATCTGGCAATAAGGGAAGATAGGAAAATACTTTTGACAATAATAGCAGATCGGTAAATCTATCTGATAGTAAAAGACTTCCAGAAGTCCATCTGATAATCATTGAAAAACGGACTCCGTCTGATGATAACAGAAGACCAGAAAACCTTATTTGGAAATAATAAAAGAAGAAAAGAAAATCCTGTCCGTAAACAATAGAAGATCAAAAATCTATATTTGGTAATAATAATAGAAGACTAGAAATCCACATTCTGGTAAAAATAATAGAAGCCCAGAAATCCATATTCTAGCAATAATAAACAAAAGACCAGAAATCTTTATCCGATAATAATGAAAGATCAGAAATCCATATCTAAAAATAGTAGATGGCCGAAAATTCAAATTTGGTAATAATAGAAGAAGACCGAAAATCCATATCTGGCGATAATAATATAAGAAGACCGGAATCCAAATTTGGTAAAAATAGAAGAAGATCGAAAGTTTATATCTGGAAATAATAATAAAAGTCCATAAATCCACATATGGAAATAATCGAAGACCAGAAATCCAAATTCAATAATAGAAGAAGAACATAAATCCATATCTAGCAATAATAATAGAAGTTTAGAGATCCATATTTGTAAATAATAGAAGAAGATCAAAAATCCAAATTTGGAAATAATAATAGAAGCTCAGAAATCCATATCTGAAAATAATTGAATTCCAGACATCCATATCTGGAAATAGTAAAAGAAGTCCAAAAATCCAAATATGGCAACAATAATAGAAGAAATCCATATCTAGAAATAATTAAAGAACACCAGAATCTCTTATCTGGTGGGTGAAAAGTGAATTTGTTAGGGGGTATAAATGGCTCATGTTTGATGATTCCTTCCTCTAGCAGATTAGTTGATCTGGAGCTCTAGTTGGCTCTAATTTTGATTGACTTGGAGCACTACGTAGTTCTGGTTTTGATTTATTGGAAGTATTACTTGGCTATGATTTTGATAGATTGGGAGCTCTACTTGGCTCTGATTTTGTTAGATTGGGAGCTCTACTTGGCTCTGATTTTGATAGATCTTCCTTTTTGGAGATTTTGATGCTTTAATGAGGCCTTTGATAATGACACTAAAGGCTTATTCGGTCCTCCCTCTAGGATGCACTTCAACCAGGCCATGTTGGTAGGGGTTGAATTATTTCCCGGTGCTTTAGTGAGGCCTTTGATTACGACACTAAAGGCTTACTCCAACCTCCCTCTAGGAGGCGCTTCTATCAGGCCACGTAGGCAGGGGTTGAAGGTTTTGTCGGTGCTTTAGTGAGGCCTTTGATAACGACACTAAAGGCTTACTCCGACCTCCCTCTAGGAGGCGCTTCTATCAGGCCACGTAGGCAGGGGTTGAAGGTTTTGTCGGAGCTTTAGTGAGGCCTTTGATAACGACACTAAAGGCTTACTCCGACCTCCCTCTAGGAGGCGCTTCTGTGAAGACCCGGAATTTTTAAGCCTTTAAAATTGGAATATTTAATTGATTTTAATATTTAAAGGTTAATTTCTAACTTGAATTCAAATATCACTATTTATTTGATAATTAAATAATTTGAAGTTAGGTAAAATGTTGAATCTGGAGTTTTAAGCCTGTTAAAAATAATTTGTAAGTTTATAAAAATTTTATCGATAGCACGGAAGGTAGTGAAAGTGTTGAAATCAAATTTGGAAGTGTTTTGTTTAGTTTTGAAATTTTATCGTTTAAATCGATATTTAAAAATAACCTTCCGAGGCACAGTTTCGGAATTCGACAAAAGCAGTTCCATTGGATCCGTAATATTGTATTATTATCGGATTTCAAATTTCATAGTGATCGGAGTTTTTTTGTGACCATACGGTAAGTAAACGCCCTGAAATTTATATCGAAATATTTTGGAAATTTTTAATTTAAAATAGGCTAGTCAACTACTTTTCCTTCCTATGCACACCACCTTCCTGTCATTTGATTACATACTTTCCCAATTCAAAGCCGTGCAATCAACAATCAAGATGCTCGAATTTAAAAAAAAAGAAAAAAAAAGAAGAAGCTTCAAGGGGAAGCTTTCAACCGCGTTTATATAAAAAATTAACAAACATAACACAATAAGGGCCGATCTCCTCTTCCTCATTTTCAATTTCGACCGAAAGCCGATCCCTAAATTAAAAAAAATGGCCGAAAATCAACAGAACAAAATTAATTTTCGTTCGAAAATCAAAAGGGGGCCGCTCCCTCTGTTTTAGACATCACATCGATTAAATCGTGCTTTTCTTTTCCAGTTCAAACGCCTTCAAGATTGTTTCGAAATCAAATCAATTCTAAAAGAGGAGAGTCGCGATCGCTAGAATGAAGCCGACATCGTTCTTTTGAGCTTCCTCATCAAGCTGTTGTTCGACTTTGGGGGAATCGTAGGGTTTGTGGTCCAATCGCGGTGTGAGTTAGGACTCGAGTGGGAGGCATTCGATCGAGGTTAGGGTTTCGTGGTCGCCAAGTTCGCATGGTCGTGGTCGGCTTGGGGTTGCCGTGAGGTCGTGCTCAACCTGATGTGGTAAGTCGCGTACGAGGTACGATTCTTTTTTTTTAATTTTAAGCTTTAACAACGTATATTTACATGCTAGATTTTGAAAATATATAAAGTCAGGAAACAAGAAAAGGGGGAATTACGGTAAAGAGGGAAATTTATCTGTTAAACGGTTTCTAAAATATTAAGCTAATCTTAACTTAGATTAAGTTATTAGTAAGTTAAATTTGTTAAATAATAATTAATTCAAATGTTAATAAATCATGGGTTGTTTTTACAAAGTCTTCCTATACTTTGTTAATTTAATTTGAAATTGTATTTAAATTTAATAGGAAATGAATTTTTATAAAATAAGGTTGTTGGGTTAAACTTATGTAAATGAGGAAAAAGTTATATAGGAGTTTAGACATTGAAGTATCTATATAAAGTTAGTCTAAAATTTAATTTTTAGATAAATTAAATTAAATTTAGATAAAATAAATTTTAGTTTAATCTAGATAAATAAATGGAAATTTATTTCTGATTTATTTAGAATATTAATACAGTGTAAGTGGTCATACAAGGTTAGAAATCATGGACTTAAATCGAGAATGAAGTGGACGTGCAAATTTAAGAGGCAAAGGTGAGTTAATCTCACTCAGCTGAATTTTAATTTAAAATTTAAATAGTTAAATTTAAACAATTGAGTCATTGATTTGATTTGGTGTGTTATATATAATAGTATAGAGTATATCTTGGAATGTTTGATTTCCCACATCAAATAGCGGATGATTTTATATTTAAAACCCATATGCCGTGATATTCTACCTCGAAGTGGAATTGGTATTTTATGTTGTGCTAACGTCTGTGGATGCAAGGAAACAGGTTGGAGGGATCCAGCTGGATTCCTCAACAGATATTTAAATTGTTTATTATTCTTTGTTATGATTATTTGGATATTCTATGATGAATTATATTGAAATATTGAATGATATAGTTGCTGGAATATATTTCGGTGCCCTGAGTCATCAAATTATATAGAATTGGATTTTTTAAAAGAGAATAAAGTGTGCATTTGTAAGTAAAATAATTATCGAAAATTTGAATAGATTTAAAAATAAAATGGAAAGGAAAATAAAGTGATTTTAAAATTCTAATAAATAAATTTCGATCATGGAAAGGAAATTTTGAATAAACAGAAAATTAATGAATTTTAAACTTCGGTATTATTATTTAAAAAAGAACAAAGCATTTATTTTAAATTTAAGATTTAAATTTTGAAAAGAATAAGAAGAAATTGGGAAAAGTCTGAAATTTTTATGCTTCAGTTAAAAGATTTAAAATCAAACAAAAATAATAATAATAAAAATAAAGTCCATAATTAACGAATTTTGAAATGAACTGAGCAAGCAAAGAAATTTATTTCGAATGGAGTAAATTGAAAATCAATTTGGGAAATTGATTTAAGTGATTGAAATTGGAAGTTCTCCCTGGATAACCAAGTACGTTTTCAAAGTGAATTTTTAAATATAAGTTAATAATTTTGAAGCTGTTTTAAAAAGCAAGTTTTGGAAAATTTATTATTTCTAAATATTTAAATTCTAAAGTAAGTATTGTCTTTCAATCTATTATAATAGTAGTTATTTAAAAGTAACTCGGTATTTGTTTCAAAGGAGAAAATTTAGTTTTATATTTTATAAAAGTAACCTCATTTTAAATATTCCTAAAGTGTATATTTTTAATAAAGTATTGAAGTAGTTCTCAATCTAAATGTTAAAAAATATAAATTTTATTTATAAAGTGTTTTAAATTATTTTTAAAAATCTTAAGCTTTGTACTTGGTGTTTCCAGTGGAAATAAATATTGGAAATTTATTCCATGAGAAGAGAATGGTTTGAAACTGTTTTCAAGGGTTGAAAATAGAAATATATCTTGTGAATATATTTTGAGATAAATAAATAATTTTGGAAATTATTTATTGTTTGATGGATGTTTGTGAATGTTAATTGATAGTTAAATAACCGACTATCAATATTAGACAAATGCGTTGATCGTTTCGAAGAGACCGGGATCGGGATTTATTTCTCGAAAACCACTTCGATCCGGTTTGTACGTTTCGTGGGAAACGAGTTTGGATTCGAAGATGGAGCAGTGAAGTGCAAGGGCTAGTCGCTACTAATCCTGAGGATATTTCCAAAAAGGATGTAGTAGGAATAGTGCCTTCGGTCCCGTTCAAAACCGGGACGGACTTGTATGGATGAATGCTTTCGAAACATCGTCAGGTGGACGATGGGCATTCTAAGGGATATGTTCTAAAAGGTAACGCTTAGACTCAAGCCTCAGCTACCGGGGATGACAGAAAATCAGGGGTTATGCAGCAAGGCTAGGTGGGTAGCACCCATTTCAGGGTGAGGTCATCCCTGTCTAGATGTCTCTTTTTATTTCGGCTTAGTGGGCAGTTGCTGATCCCAACCGCATGGTGATCTTGCTCGGGACTGTCCAGTAAGGGATGGTACCGGCCTTGTGTTGCAGGGGAGTTAGGGTGGCTCCTCGGTACGCTGATCTAGACTAGGTACCGTGACAGGTGGTACCCCAGTGCCTAGTCATTAGTTGGAAATCCATTCTCCCTACGTGCCTTTTATGAGTTTTGTTTGTATTACCCACTCTGTGGCTAGTAGCTGGAATTTTATAATGTAACAATTTCGGCTATTTTAATAAGTATTTGTATATAGACCCTATTATAATATCAGAGGATTTTTATAAAAAGTGTTTTAGTTCTCGTAAGGTAAAAACCCGACATGTTTATTTGTGGCGTGGTCTTACGAGATGATTTTGTTTTCAAAGGATTTTTGAAACTTTAATAATCAATTGAGTGTGATTTTCTCACGCTGGTATTCCAGACTGACTCGGGTGTTATTTAACTGTAATGTTCGGGTCAGACCGAGTATTATAGGATACAGGATATGATGCTGCGGAGCTCAGAAGACGAGATGGATGACGATACATATTTCCGTACTTGTTTTATATATATTCCGCTGTGTTGAGTAGTTGTGTATCCAGTTGTATGTCATTGATGTTGAACTGTGATTGATGTACTCTGATGATGTAATATATAAACAGATATATTTGTTTTTTGAGTAAAGATTATTTATTATCTATTATATTTTATTCCGCCGCGATGGTTAGATTCTGATGTTGTTTCCTATTTTCTTCTGCTACCTCTTCTTCTTTAACCCTAAGGGTTCGTATTTCTGTTCCACTTGAGCTAATTGATGTATAATAGTGTTGACTCAAGGGGTATGGATTTGCGGGTCGTTACACTTGGTATCAGATCTTAGGTTGGTGATAACCTTGGCTCTGGTGGGAATTACTCAAATAGAGTCCGTAGCACTCTAGAATGAGTTTGAGCGTATTAATAGATATGTGCGCGTATTTGTTAGTGAGTATAATTTGTTTTAATATTGTGTTGATTGGTTTATTGAGTGGCATATGAACCTTCGTCGGCGCAGTCTTGATAACTGTATCGAAGGGGTTTCTAAACACTTGAATAGAACAGTTTGACACGGTATTATTTCAAATGTGGGTGAATGAAATAATTTTACCCAAAAATATATTTTGATATAAAGAAAAGTTTTCGTAAACTATTTCGCTAATATATGGTTGCTTGGATGATAGGAATGATAATATTTAATTATTATCATTATTGAGTGGAAATTTAACTAGAAATTGAAAATGTAACCAAAGGTTAAGGAAAATAAATTCATTTATAAAAAGAAATTTGTAAATATAAATTATAAACGTGATTTATAAATTGAAATATGATCAAATGAGAATTTGTATGAGCATAAACTATGCAAATGAATTATAGTTAAAATTGATTTAAGAAAGATTTGGAAATTTAAATCCTGGAGATTTTGGAAGTGTTTTGAAGATAAATAATTGCATTATTGTTTTGATGGTATTTCTAAAAGGAAATGTGTTTGAACGGATTTTGAAAGTGATATAGCATTGAAATCACTTGGATTATTGGGAAATAATTCTGATGACGACGGCCGCATCATCAGTATTCATTTTCGAATTTCTTAGTGACGGATTGCTGCCAAATTGATTTGTTCGGAAAAGCTAGTTTTTTTTGAAAATTTCAAAGGAAATTTGTTGGGGATAAAACTAGGATTGGTTTAAATTAAGTGTGATTAGAGATGTTGAAGATTTCAAAATGATTTAGAAACCAAAGTCGGATGTTTAAAATCCTAATGAGATAGATTGTAAGCTTATAAATCGAGATGATTTTTAAATCAGGAAGGAAATATAAGCTTTGAATATTGAAATTTAAATTAAAGTGAAATTTTAAAAATAAGATCAACTTGGATTGATGAAGAAAATTAAATCGAATTGAATTAGATAAATCTGAGTTAAAATAGAATTGAATTGAAATAAAAATTCAGTTGAGTTATTAAATGGAATTAGATTCTTACCTGAATAAATGAAAAATAAGTTGGATAAGGATTGGATTGAAATAAATAAATCAGAGTACTTATAAAAGAATTAAAAACCCATGGTAATAAAAATATGCTCGAGTTATAAATAAGCATAAGGCTTGAGTTAAAAATAAAGGAAGAATATATTCAAGCCTAGAATGAATGGAAGTGTGTAAAATAATAAGTTGTGACTTATAAAACTGAAAAGTGGGAAAGAAAACCCAAAATTAATATTTTTGATGAATTGGAAAATAAAAATAAAAATCAAAACTTGAATTATAAAATAAATTGAACTTAAGAAAATTTAATGAAGAGATTTTGAGATTAAAATCAAGTTCTGAATCATAAATAGGGTGAGAACTAATTAGATACTAAATTAGTTAATAAATGTGTAAATGGAACCTAATGTAGTTAAATAAAAGCTGAATTGTGAGTTAATAAATTTAATTTTTGGTAGAATCAGAACTTGAGTTATTAATTAAAAATTCGACTTGAAGTGTTAATAAATTAAATATAATTGGAAATGTATCGAATAAAAATGAAATTGGATTAAAGTGGTAATGGTTTGAATTGCAAATAAAATCCAAATAAGTAGAAATACATTGGACATGGCCTTGTTATTAATAAAATAATTTCGGATGAATCAATAAAATGAAAATTCATAATGGATTGAGTGGATAAACTAATTATATCGAATAAATAAATGGATGGAATAAATAAGAATCAAATGAAAGATGGAAATAGAACTTGTTGTAAAAAGAAATGGAAATGAACTTAAGTTATTGACTTAAGTAAGTGTTGAATGAAAGCCGAACTCAAAATGAAGTGTGGTTTAAATGAGTTGAGAAATAGTTATTGAATGAAATAGCCTGGATTGTTTTCGAGCTAAATAAAATAGTTTGGAATAAACAAATATGGAATGAAATGTAAATGAATGGATCGTGAATAAATTTGGAAAGGGATAAAATTTAAATAGAATATGTCGAGCTAGATCAAATGGTTGTGAATGAATTTTAAATAGATAGAATTAAATAATAAATCGAGTTGGAATCAATTTAAAATGGTCCTCGGCTTAAGTGGATTTTTACTTGAATGAATATTACCAATTTGCATGAGAAAATTGGTCGTTGGACAAAAATAGAAGAAAATAAAATTCTATGAATCATTGCAAGTAAATAAAATTGATTTTTAAATCAATTGGAATAAGATGGGTTTGTTTAAAATTAAAAATGAATTGAATGTAAGCGAGTGGGTTGTAAACCATTCAAATTGAATGAAAATGGTGATAAATTAATTGAAAACGGTTGAATTAGTATGGAAACTATATAAATTGCTTACGGAAAGTGTTTGGCGTGCATTGCTGTTAGAATTCATGTGTTTAACTATTGTAAATAAGTGAAATGTTGTTACACTTCATATATATATGACACTTACATGTTTTGGCTGAGTAAGTACAGGTACCTGGAAGCCTGTGGCTGGATTTGGTTGCGCTAATTGCTAAAATTATAAGCCGCTTGCTTAAAAATGCTAAATAAGGTACGCCTACGCAATAAAAATAGGAAATATGAACTGTTTTTTGTTTTTTCGACCGTGTGGGTCAATGTATATATATTTATATCTTTTGTCAAATTGTAAAAGCTCCTCCATACAAAGGAGACTCTGCCAAAAAAATCCAAAAATTTTGGGAGTTAGAAAATTTGTGAAAATTTTGGAAAATTTTTGTTAACGACAAAACGATTTCAAACTGGAAATTGAAATAAATTAGTAAATGAAACTAATTTAAAATAATGACATGAATTAGTTATAAATGAAAAATAGAATTCAAATATTCAGAGTTAAAGATAAATTGAATTCATATGGAAATGAAGGAATCAATTTGAATAGAAATAGATATAAACTAAAGTGGTAATGTGAAAATAAATATAAGAAGTATATAAAATGCTTATACTAACTTAAGAAAGGAATGGTGAATTCTTAAATGAAAAATTGATACTACAATATAATCTAAGTTAATATTTGAATGAATAGATATTGACATTTTGTGAGGAAGTCGATAAAATGTTTTTGGAATATTGTGATTGAATATTATTGTTATGAAGGATATGCAGGTATGAAAAGGGAGAGGAAAATTGGTTTTGATTTCATATAATAAATTAGAATTGCCCGCCAAAAAGGTATGTGTTTGAATTTCTGTGAAAATTTGATTGGGTTTTTGGATCTAGCCACTTAGCGTTTTGTTTTCTTTTGGAATTTGAGAGCCCGTAGAGGCCTTTTGTAGTTGTACTGAACTAGCCACGCAAAGGAGACACTGGTGAAATTTTTTGAAAATTTAGGGAGTTAGAAATTTTTTTGATAAATTTTGATAATTTAAATTTGGATTTCAATTTAAGTTTGAATGGTTGAATAAGTAAAGTTATTTGAAAACCGTGGAAGGTTTTGGAAAGTTGGTTGAAGTAATAGTGGGTCTTTAACAAAAGAATATGTTATGGCAAGTTAATTAAACTGTTTGGTTTTGGAAAATAGTATTGGGTATTGAATCATTCTTCCTATCTAGTAATTTTGGGGACGAAATTCTTTTAAGGGGGGAGGAATGTGACGACCCGGAATTTTTAAGCCTTTAAAATCGGAATATTTAATTGATTTTAATATTTAAAGGTTAATTTCAAACTTGAATTCAAATATCACTATTTATTTGATAATTAAATAATTTGAGGTTGGGTAAAATGTTAAATCTGGAGTTTTAAGCATGTTAAAAATAATTTGAGGGTTTATAAATTTTTTATTGATAGCGCGGAAGGTAGTGAAAGTGTTGAAATCGAATTTGGAAGTGTTTGTTTAGTTTTGAAATTTTATCGTTTAAATCGATATTTAAAAATAACCTTCCGATGCACAGTCTCGGAATTTGACAAAACCAGTTCCATTGAATTCGTAATATTGTATTATTATCGGATTTGAAAATTTCATAGTGATCGGAGTTGTTGTGTGACCATACGGTAAGTAAACGCCCTGAAATTTATATTGAAATATTTTGGAAATTTTTAATTTAAAATAGGCCAGTCAACTACTTTTCCTTCCTGTGCACACCACCTTCCTGTCATTTGATTACATACTTTCCCAATTCAAAGCCATGCAATCAATAATCAAGATGCTCGAATTAAAAAAAGAGAAAAAAAAGAAGAAGCTTCAAGGGGAAGCTTTCAGCCGCGTTTATATAAGAAAACAAACATAACACAATAAGGGCCGATCTCCTCTTCCTTATTTTCAATTTCGACCGAAAGTCGATCCCTAAATAAAAAAAAAGGCCGAGAATCAACAGAACAAAATTCATTTTCGTTTGAAAATCAAAAGGGGGCTGCTCCCTCTGTTTTAGACATCGCGTCGATTAAATCACGCTTTTCTTTTCCAGTTCGAACGCCTTCAAGATTGTTTCGAAATCAAATCAATTCTAAAAGAGGAGAGTCGCGGTCGCTAGAATGAAGCCGACATCGTTCTTTTGGGCTTCCTCATCAAGCTGTTGTTCGACTTTGGGGGAATCGTAGGGTTCGTGGTCCAGTCGCGACGTGAGTTAGGGCTCGAGTGGGAGGCATTCGATCGAGGTTAGGGTTTCATCGTCGCCAAGTTCGCGTGGTCATGGTCGGCTTGGGGTTGCCGCAAGGTCGTGCTCAACCTGATGTGGTAAGTCGCGTACGAGGTACGATTCTTTTTTTTAATTTTAAGCTTGGATAACATATATTTACATGCTAGATTTTAAAAATATATAAAGCCAGGAAACAAAAAAGGGGGATTACAGTAAAGAGGGAAATTTATCTGTTAAACGGTTCCTAAAATATTAAGCCAATCTTAATTTAGATTAATTTATTAGTAAGTTAAATTTGTTAAATAATAATTAATTCAAATGTTAATAAATCAAGGGTTGTTTTTAAAAAGTCTTCCTATACTTTGTTAATTTAATTTGAAATTGTATTTTAAATTTAATAGGAAATGAATTTTTATAAAATAAGGTTGTTGGGTTAAACTTATGTAAATCGGGAAAAAGTTATATAGGAGTTTAGACATTGAAGTATCTATATAAAGTTAGTCTAAAATTTAATTTTTGGATAAATTAAAATTTAGTTTAATTTCGATAAATAAATGGAAATTTATTTCTGATTTATTTGGAATATTAATAAAGTGTAAATGGTCATACAAGGTTGAGAAATCATGGACTTAAATCGAGAATAAAGTGGACGTGCAAATTTAAGAGGCAAAGGTGAGTTAATCTCACTCAGCTGAATTTTAATTTAAAATTTAAATAGTTAAATTTAAATAATTGAGTGATTGATTTGATTTGGTGTGTTATATATAGTAGTATAGAGTATATCTTGGAATGTTTGATTTCCCACATCAAATAGCGGATGATTTTCTATTTAAAACCCATATGCCGTGATATTCCACCTCGAAGTGGAATTGGTATTTTATGTTATGCTAACGTCTGTGGATGTAGGGAAACAGGTTGGAGGGATCCAGCTGGATTCCTCAACAGATATTTAAATTGTTTGTTATTCTCTGTTATGATTATTTGGATATTCTGTGATGAATTATATTGAAATACTGAATGTTATAGTTGTTGGAATATATTTCGGTGCCCTGAGTCATCAAATTATATAGAATTGGATTTTTGAAAAGAGAATAAAGTGTGCATTTGTAAGTAAAATAATTATATAAAATTTGAATAGATTTAAAAATAAATTGAAAAGGAAAATAAAGTGATTTTAAAATTCTAATAAATAAATTTTGAGTATGGAAAGGAAATTTTGAATTAACAAAAAATTAATGAATTTTAAACTTCAGTATTATTATTTAAAAAGAACAAAGCATTTATTTTAAATTTAAGATTTAAATTTTTGAAAAGAATAAGAAGAAATTGGGAAAAGTCTAAAAAATTTATGCTTCAGTTAAAAGATTTAAAATCAAAAGAAAATAATAAAAATAAAAATAAAGTCCATAATTAACGAATTTTGAAATGAATTGAGCAAGCAAAGAAATTTATTTCGAATGGAGTAAATTGAAAATCAATTTGGGAAATTGATTTAAGTGATTGAAATTGGAAGTTCTCCCTGGATAACCAAGTACGTTTTCAAAGTGAATTTTTAAATATAAGTTAATAGTTTTAAAGCTGTTTTAAAAAGCAAGTTTTGGAAATTTTATTATTTCTAAATATTTAAATTCTAAAGTAAGTATTGTCTTTTAATCTATTATATTAGTAGTTATTTAAAAGTAACTTGGTATTTGTTTTAAAGGAGAAACTCTAGTTTTATATTTTATAAAAGTAACCTCATTTTAAATATTCCTAAAGTGTATATCTTTAATAAAGTATTGAAGTAGTTCTCAATCTAAATGTTAATATATATATTTTTTATTTATAAAGTGTTTTAAATTATTTTTAAAATCTTAAGCTTTGTACTTGGTGTTTCCAGTGGAAATAAATATTTGGAAATTTATTCCATGAGGAGAGAATGGTTTGAAACTGTTTTCAAGGGTTGAAAATAGAAATATATCTTGTGAAGATATTTGGAGATAAATAAATAATTTGGGAAATTATTTATTGTTTGATGGATGTTTGTGAATGTTAATTGATAGTTAAATAACCGACCATCAATATTGGACAAATGCGTTGATTGTTTCGAAGAGACCGGGATCGGGATTTATTTCTCGAAAACCACTTTGATCCAGTTTGTACGTTTCGTCGGAAACGAGTTTGGATTCGAAGATAGAGCAGTGAAGTGCAAGGTCTAGTCGCTACTAATCCTGAGGATATTTCCAAAAAGGATGTAGTAGGAATAGTGCCTTCGGTTCCGTTCGAACCCGGGACGGACTTGTATGGATGAATGCTTTCGGAACATCGTCAGGTGGACGATGGGCATTCTAAGGGATATGTTCTAAAAGGTAACGCTTAGCCTCAAGCCTCATCAACCGGGAATGACTTAAAATCAGGGGTTATGCAGCAAGGCTAGGTGGGTAGCACCCATTTCAAGGTGAGGTCATCATGTCTAGATGTCCCTTTTTATTTCGGCTTAATGGGCGGTTGCTGATCTCAACCGCTGCGTGATCTTGCTCGGGACTGCCCAGTAAGGGATGGTTCCGGCCTTGTGTTGCAGGAGAGTTAGGGTGGCTCCTCGGTATGCTGATCTAGACCAGGTACCGTGACAGGTGGTACCCCAGTGCTTGGTCATTAGTTGGAAATCCATTCTCCTTATGCGCCTTTTACGAGTTTTGTTTGTATTACCCACTCTGTGGCTAGTAGCTGGAATTTAATAATGTAACAATTTCGACTATTTTAATAAGTATTTGTATATAGACCCTATTATAATATCAGAGAATTTTTATAAAAAGTGTTATAGCTATCGTAAGGTAAAAACTCGACATGTTTATTTGTGGCATGGTCTTATGAGATGCTTTTGTTTTCAAAGGATTTTTGAAACTTTAATAATCAATTGAGTGTGATTTTCTCACGCTGGTATTCCAGACTGACTCAGGTGTTATTTAACTGTAATGCTCGAGTCAGACCGAGAATTATAGGATACAGGATATGATGCTGTGGAGCTCAGGAGACGAGCTGGATGACGATACGTATTTCCGTACTTGTTTTATATATATTCCGCTGTGTTGAGTAGTTGTGTATCCAGTTGTATGTCATTAATGTTGAACTGTGATTGATGTACTCTGATGATGTAATATATAAATAGATATATTTGATTTTTGAGTAAAGATTATTTATTATCTATTATATTTTATTCCGCTACGATGGTTAGATTCTGATGTTGTTTCCTATTTTCTTCTTCTACCTCTTCTTCTTTAACCCTAATGGTTCATATTTCTGTTCCACTTGACTTAATTGATGTAGAATGGTGTTAACTCAAGGGGTACGGATTTGCGGGTCGTTACAGCTTCAATGAGACCTTTGATGGTGGCACTGAAGCCTAAGGGCTATTGATAGCTAGGGACCTCTTGCGGTCATGATTCTTTGTTGGCTGGTGCCTTTAATGGCCAAGGACCTCTGGCGGTCATGAGCCTTTAATGGCTAGGGACCTCTTGCAGTCATGGGCTTTTGTGGCTAGAAACCTCTTGTGATTATGGGCCTTTAATGTTTTGGGACCTCTTACGATCATGTGCCTTTAATGGCTATGTCCTTTTGCCTTAGGTGAATCCTACTCATTTCCACGATTGATCCGATAATTTCTTTTTATTCATTCATTGTTTGGGAAATATGGTTGTTGATAACGGCGGAGATTTTTATAGGTTAGAAAACCACCGTTAAAATATAATCGTTAAAATACCGCAAGTGCACTACGTACAATTGTAGTACGTATGCGTGTATGGGTCGATCCACGGGAAAATGAATTAATTTTAAATTCTACTCAATTAAATTAGATAAAAGCTTGAGATTGTTTTGACTACAAGAATGTAAAAACTAACTAAAACAAAATTGAATAAAAATATGAGATTAAGAGACAATATATAGGCAAATCCCTTCTCATGATCACATAAATCAATACAATGAAATTATGATCTCTCTAGTCATATGAGAATTTAGTTAATGTGTTTACCCTAAGTACGGTCTATTTGTGCTATTAATTAGCCCAACATAAATCATCAAACTTTAACACACCATCCAAACTACTTGTCAACTCTCATTGAAATGATAATGAAATTAAAAATAAAATCTATTCTAAGCATGATCTATTTACTATTAATTAGTAACATAGACCATCAAATTTTAATTCTAAATCCACTTCATTACAAAAATCATACGTAGATGAAGAGGTAATTTGTGTTTATATTTGTTTAAGCATAACCTTTTTGGTGTCAATAACATAGCCTATCAAATTCAATATTGAACAACAAAATTTTGCCACATCAAAAATTTCCATTAAGTACAAAATAAGATCAAATGAAATCATTATATTAACTTTATGTGATTCATGAGAGCTTCATTGCCCCTAAATTGAATGGGCTTAGATTCTCATATTTGAATTCATTGTAACATAAAGTGATCTCAACATGAAAGAACGGAGCTAATTAAAATAAACAAAAATCTAATCTACTTGCATAAAATAAATATAAACTACTTGCATTAAAGAAAGAGATCTAAAATACTAACAAAAAATGAAACATAAAAGAAAGGAACATGAATTAAAGTGCATGAATTAAAATTGCATATAAATAAATTGCATAAAGAAAAGGCTAAGAAGCCATTAAAGAGAAACAGAGTTTATGTTTACATTTTGTGGCTACCACTAAACTAACTAAGAGAAGGTAATAGGGTCTCTACATGAAACATAAGGAGGTATTTATACATGCCTAAAACCCCAAACCATATTTTAAGGAGCTACCCAAAATGCCCTTTAGAAAGTGTAATCACCAAGTAATCATTAGCTTCTACCAAATCCACCATTAACATATGCATATGCATTTTAATCTCCATTAGCTTTTAATTATGGTTTATAAGTTAGTGGATAGGCAGGCTCTTCTCAATAACGGCGGGGATTTCTATCGTTAGAAAACTGCTGTTAAAAATATATATCGTTAAAATACCACAAGCGCACGGCGTACAATTGTAGTACGAATGCGAGTACGGATCGATCCGCAGGGAAACAAATTAATTTTGAATTTTGCGCCATCAAATTAAACCAAAGCTTGAGATTGTTTTAACTAAAAATTATATAAAAACTAACTAAAAGTGAATAAAAATACGAGATTAACAGACAATTTAGAGGCAAACCCCTTCTCATGATCACACAAGTCAACATAATGAAATTATGGTCTCTCTTTTTAGTCATTTGTGAATTTAGTTGATGTATTTATCCTAAGTATGGTCTATTTATGCTATTAATTAGCTCAACATAAACCATCAAACTTTAACACACCATCCAAACCACTTGTCAACTCTTATGAAAATGATAATGAAATTAAAATAAAATATTTTCTAAGCATGATCTATTTACTACTGAATAGTAACATAGACCTCAAATTTTGATTTTAAATCCACCTCATTATCAAAATCATGTAGATGAAGAGGTGATTTGTGTTTATGTTTGTATAAGCGTAGCCTATTTGGTGTCAACAATATAGGCTATCAAATTCAATATTAAACAATAAAATTTTATCACATCAAGATTTTCCATTAAGCACAAAAAGAGATCAAATGAAATCACTATGTTAACTTTATGTAATCTATAAGAGCTTTCTCACCCCTAAATTGAAGGGGCTTAGCTTCTCATATTTGAATTCATTATAACATAAAGTGATTTCAACATGAAAGAAGAGAGCTAATTAAAATAAACTAAAAAGCTAATCTACTTGGATAAAATAAATATGAACTACTTGCATTAAAGAAAAAGATCTAAACTACTAACAAAAAAATAAAACATAAAAGAAAGGAACATGAATTAAAAGTGCATGAATTAAAATTGTATATAAATAAATTGCATAAAGATAAGGCTAAGAAACCATTAAAGTGAAAGAGAGTTTGTATTTACATTTTGTGGCTACCACTAAACTAACTAAATAGAAGGTAAGAGGTCTTTACATGAAACATAAGGGGTTATTTATACATGCCTAAAACCCTAATCCATATTTTAGAGAGCTACCCAAAATACCCATTAGAAAGTGTAGCCTCTAAGTAATCATTAGCTTCTACCTAATCCACCATTAACATGTGCATGTGCATTTTAATATCCATTATCTTTTAATTGTGGTTCATGGGTTTAGTGGGTAGTTGGGCTCCTTCATGTTGCATGTATTCTTTTATTTCTTCATTCTTTTGTCTCCTTTCACTTGTGCATGCATACATACATGGAAGGTTCTTCACATTTGCTCTCCTTTTCCTACAATTAAAAATAAAAATGTGCAAATATATTTCCTCAAATTAAATCATACACAAAATTATCATTTTACCCCCAAAATGAAAATGAGTAAATGATGATTTGAAAATAATTTAAATTTTGGTTTAAACATGTAAAATACCCTGATATGATCATCTATTTGAATAAAAGTAGATTAAATATGGAAGTAAAAATATGCACTTTTGTGTGCACATCAATGGTCATAAATGTTTGGCATTCCATGTTCTTGTTATGACATCGTCATCTGGTGGCAGAGTTTATAGGCCCCAGGTAGGATTACTTTGTGCTTGATTAGGGCCCTTTCCAATTTGGCCTGAGCGATCCATTCACTGGATTCTTGGTATTTGCCATCTCCTTATTGAAATGATTTTCTTGCTATTTAGAACTTCCTTTTTTAATGTTTGGGAATTTACTTGGCCATTTTAGTCCATTGATCAAAGCCGGGAATTTCCTCTTATCTCTCAACCCTTTGAAGGGATTAAATCTCAACTTTGATTAGAAACATCACTTATTATGTAAAGGAAATCTATCCTGTATGAGCGGTAGTTATCTTATTCAATTTTCTTTATAGTAAGAGCTGGGAAGTTCTCCTTTATATATGTAATTCTTTGGTGAATCCATGTCTTTGAGGAGTAATTTTCTTTTTTTATTGCACTTTATGACTTTATCGGTAACTAACACTCTTGCTATTATAGACGGAAATCCCATAACTATTCTGGATAGTTTGCATTGGTCATATGCTATATTCATATTTGGATAGGAATCATGAATATTTTAGAATTCGATATAGTTATGTTGGAGCCACACGATTCCATAGTCAATCTATGTAAATTAATTTTATCCAAATAAAAATCGAGATTTCGGGTGTTTTGGAGTTTGATACTTACATAAAATCACAAACAAGTAAAATACTTTGCAAATTCAAAACCACTTATCTTAAAAATCATTCATCATTTGAGGGTACACATAGATTGAAAATCAAGTAAGAATCTAAAGTCCTTATTTATTCAAAATTCTTTACATAAGAAATATTTCAAGTTTTTTTCAAAAACCTCCTACAGTTAATACCGTTACCTTTGGAATCTACATGCGTATATAAAACTATATATTCTCAACTTGTAATATATATCCTTTGAAAACCTTATGCATTTAAAGGTTAATATGTATGAAACTCATGTATATATTCAAACTCTCATATGTGTTTGAAATCACTATATTTATAACTTGATATATTTGAAACTGTTATATGCTCGAACATATATACTGAAAGAGTCCAAACTTATGTGTGTATCCAAAACTCTATCTGCATTTAAAACCATATGTACGTGAAAGTTTAACGCCCATAATCAAAACTACATATATGTACAGAGCTTTATATATATATATATATATATATATATATATATATATATCTGTGTGTGTGTGTGTTATATATACATATGCATATAAAGCTATGCATATTCAAAAGCATATATATGTTACATATAAAATCATTTATCTTCAAATGTTTATAAATTTTGAAAACACCAACTTCGAAATCCTCTACTGTCGAAATTTGTAAAAGTTTTGAAAATTTGATTTTTGAAGCTCTTTGAAATTCTCGTATTTATGAAACCTGACAATCTACGAATCGATGCCTGATAGTTTTTGGGATGATGCTATTGACATTCCCCATCTTTGAAATTCCAACGCCGATATCTCAAAATCATTTGGGTCTAAAACCGATGTCGAATGGAGAAGTAATATCGATTGGATTGTGAATTAAATCGATATTAGTAGTGGAGTAGAAGATAATATATTTTTAAAACATTGAATGAATAATGAAAGAAGGAGTGCCACAATATTTAATTGTAATATGATGTCGAACAGATGCAATTTCTTATCGAGTGAAGCGGTAAAGGGCATTCGAGGCTATGCTTTCTATATTCCTGCAAATCTCTAAATATTGGCAAAGATTAGTTTCTAGATTTAAAACAAATAAAGAATAAATTTAAAGTTCAAATCTCTTCAGGGCACTTCAGTCATTTTCGAACATTCAGATGATCGGGCCCTCCTTCTAGTGCTAAAATGTTCATGAATAAATTTGCTAGCACCCCAAAGGTTGTACAAAGTGGTATATTTGAAAAGTTTCAAATATACCGCTTGGTTTTGTGATAATTCACAAGGTCGTTTAAATTATAGTCCATAAGTTCAAAAGATAGAATAGGAATTCACATAAGTCAATGCAAAATAAGAAAATCCATAAGTCAACAGGTAAACCCATAAGTCAATAGGAAAAATAGGCAAGACACGTCCTTTTATTCAATCATGAATATGTTTCGAATGTGCAAATATGCAATGGTTGAAGTCCCTATATGCAAATGTCATACGTCCTCATTCTTCATTGGCCATATGCCAACACGATAATTCTCAAACCCTTAAGAAAGCATGGAAAAGGTCTAATCTAAATGTTAGGAGAGGGAAAGAAGTTAAGAGCCCCTTTCCATGAGGGGGTACATCTATATTTATAGTGGTTGGAAGGAGGCTGGCTTGCTTAAATTGGCAATGTGGGACTTTTGGTGCCATGGAGCATGTAGTGGAATATGAAGGCTTTTGAAGCTTTTATGAAAGAAAATGCACCAATTCCTCTTGAATTAGCCCTTGTAAATGATCCAGCCCTTCCTTCTTTACAAGGCTTTTGACATCCTTTAACATGGACGTTGTGCAACATCGATAATCATTCCATATCCATATGATTCAACATCAATTAATAGCTTACATGAAGTGGCATTCTTATGTATTGAAATTCTCATAATTGATTGTTGGCGACATCAGTTGGAAACAGTGTTGAACGTTGATGACGAGCGGCATCGATATAGTTTAGTAGTGGCATAAAGCGGCTTTACTCAATATACTATTGGCGTCGTTGCTGACTTTCGACACTAACATATGGCATTGACCAGTATTAATGGAATGCGGCATCATATAAGAAAAGGGGCATGAGACAATGGAGATGCTAACAACGGTGTCATTGATCCTAACTAGCTATTAAAGCTTTATTAGTGAAGAGTTTACTTCGGTGATAATAAATGAATAATGGCGACACCGATGAATAGCGACACTGATGGTTCCTATGGATATTGATGGTGTTTACCATCAACATCGCATGTGAAATCCCTGCTGATATGCGACGTTGCTTCATCACGGTCTTGTCGACTTGCAGCATTACTTGATGATGTTGTTTGTAGGCGGTATTGATGGCAAGTGACATAAAATAAGAGCAGCTCTAGAAGATGAAAGTTGGCATCAATAGAACATGGTATCAACGAGGCATGACATAGATTGGTGGCGATGTTGATTTTCAACGACATTGATCTAAAGCGATATCGACTTCGGTTTTCTATGATATGCGGCATTGCTTTGGTGAGTGTCGTTATAGTCCATGCTGATATTAACTTCGGTACCGATGAGTCGTGACTTGATGAAGCATATGGATGAGAGATGACATCTTAGTCCTATGGCATTAGTTTCTTTATGACGCCACCACTTTTAGTATCACCTTCGGGGTTGAAATTATATGGGTAGCATCTACTTCAAGTTGGAAAGGTCTAAAATTTAGATTCAGAAAACCTTCTTGAAGAACTTAAAGGATTTATAATAGTAAGTCATTAGGAGATGTGGCTGGTGGTAATGAAGGGAGTATTCACCAATTTGAAGTTAACAATCAGCTAGCAATACCAGAATCCTCTGCTCAACAGGAAGTACTTACCAGAGGAGAGGTTGAGAAAATGCTATAGGACTTGAACCAAAAAATGGCAGATAACCAGAAATATTTAATGGATAATATGGATGCTTTGCTAACCTTGTAAGCACCAAGAACTAGAAGGGAAACTTCACCTGCGATAGAACAAGAGAACTCGTCTATCTCTAGGCTAAATGGAAGAGATGGAAAGTAGAAGCAGAAGATAGGAATTGCTGGATTGTGGAAGGACTTACAGAAGGAAGAAAAAGTGCTCCCCTAATGAGAAGACCACCCGATACCAATAGGAATTCTCTCGGTATGTAGAGGAATCTGGTAGGGGGTGATGCCCTGGATGATGATGCAGTGGTGGTTTCTAGTAAAGAAATGGATTTGCAGCTTGATGATGACGGTCTTGAGTTGTTTGTTGACGCTAATGGAGGTGGAGTTTAGATATCTGCAACTCATTCAACCATGCGCCCATAAAATACTAAAGGAGTGGTTCTCATAGAGATAGAGCCAAACGCTTGGTATACCTCCTGACAGTCGACCTTCGGATTACCATGCTAGTGAAGAATATTGAGCTAATATGGTAAAATGGTTAGTAGAGGAAAGCAGAGGCAGAAAGAATGAGGATTGGGGTTCCTTACCAAGTAGGACACCATTCACCAAAAATATTCTAAGAGAAGAGTACCCTAGAAAGTTCATGTTGCTAATAATCCCGTCATACAATGGAACTACCGACCCCAAGCAACACTTAGTCAAGTACGAATGACATATGGATGGAGCTTGAACTACAAATGTTGTTCGTTGTAGATGTTTCCCTATCTTCTTAGAAGGAGTTGCTTCTATGTGATTCATTAGGCTCACGCCAAGGTCTATATCTACTTTTAACGAATTAGCCAAAAAAATTGGGGCAGGCTCCATGCTGCCCAACCGAAGGATGCGATGTTCATTTCTTGCTTGTCTTAAGGACCCAAGGAGTCATCCACGAGTTTCTTGAATTGATTCAACTAACAATGTGAAAACTAACATTATGAAAACTATTTCATAAGAAATATTACATAAGCTTATTAAACATACATTTATCGTTTAAAATTTAAAAATATATTTGACCTAGTTAAACTAAATTTAAATTAAGATATTTTGAAGTTTCAATTTTTGATCCAAACAAACCTTTTCTTACCAAGTTAAGCTAATGATATATTTTACAATAAATATGGACAAATATACATATATAATGTTTCTGAAATTATTTATCACGTATATATGATATTATAATTTATTTAATCATGGAAATACGTCATATATATATGTATGTATATGTATATGCATATGTATATGTATAACATAAAATTCACATGTTGTTGTATGATGTTATCATTGTGTACCTTTACACATTTTGTAATATAAACCTTGTACACGAGAAACATAAACGCACTCAATTGGATGGACAACTCATTATGACCAGTAATTGTAGAGGTTTCACATATGGAATGTGAAAGGATTGAATTTATGTGTGTGCTTATATTCTTCACACGTCATGTTATCGTGGTTTTGTGTTGCCATGCTACACACACACACACACACACACACATATATATATATATATATATATAATATTTTGCAATATACACCTTAGTATGAGAAATAAAAACACATTAAATCAGATGGACAGCTCAATATGATTAGTGATTATAAAATTTTCACATGTATATTGTGAAAGGTTTAAATTTATGTACATATAACATAAACACATTAAATTTAAATAAAGTAGTAACTTAAAATAGTGACTGTGTTTGATTACTAGCTAGTTATTTATATAGGCCCACTGTGATCCACTTAGTGAAGTTTTTTAAATTTACTCAATTTCATCCACTGCAAAATAAACCTGAACATATTAGAGCCCAATTGATTTATATAAATAAACTAGTCGGCATTTAGGCCAACTATCGGGCATTACTATCTAACGGGTGTCTAGGATGGAGTGCCTAAGGCTTTTGGGTTGGGCAGCCAGTCCCTCCTCTTCCTGGCTTCAAACCTAATCTAATAGATAGTGTAAGGTTTCAAGGTTGACCTAAGTGTATGTCTAAAAAAAATTCCGTGTTTTAGGCTAATTAAAATAAGTATATTTGAATATTATAAATATTTTGAATTTGAAAGTTAAATTTAATATATGAAACTTCCTAAATGTAAGAAGGTTTTAAATGTGAATTTTAAACATGTATGTTGCAAAGGTTACAATGTATATGTATAGTACATATATGTGTAAAATTTTAAATGCGTGTTTTAATTGTTATAAATATGACATTGGTCGTCGGTTTTAATCATCGTACTACCCACTTCATATACAATTCAGTTAGTTTGGCTGCCATTCTACTTAGCTTAACGGGTATAAATATGACATTCTTGGCAAATCATTTGACTATGACTCAAATGATATCGTACCCTCCTCTAGTCCTCGGCAGTCCGTCAATAGAATCCATCGAAACTTGTTTCCACTTCAACTAGGGAACTTCTAGTGGTTGCATCAAACCACTAGGCTTATTCTGCTATGTCTTCACCAACCAGCAGTTCAAACATTTCGAGATGAATGTCCAAATGTTTTGCTTCATCTCTTCCTAATAATAGGCCTGCTTCATATCATGGTACATCTTATTACTATAGGGATGGATGGTCAATCTTGAACGACGGCACTCTCGTGCACCTCATCCCTCAACAATCAATGTTGGGTACAAATAATTCCCATCTTTATGGGGACAACCATCTCGGTCAAGCCTATACTGTCTCAACTCTTCAGACTCTACTCCATCTTCAATTTAGCAATAATCTCAGCTAGTTTGGAATCATGCCTCTTATTTGTATTAATCTGTTCAATCAGAGTAGGACTGATAGTCAAGCTTGCCAATATCTCTGCTTCTATCTCATACATCGGTCAGAAATCTTGACTAGCAATATACTTTAACGGTGTCCACTTTTGGAACATAATTCTTAAACTGGCATATCTACTACTCAATGCATCGACAACTGCATTCTCATTCCTTGGTGTAGGTTAGGAACTCTAATCATTGCTACTGGCAAAGATTAAGATCCTTCTTCGAAAAGAGGCGCTTCAATGATTTATGGTCGATGACTAGCTCGAACCTCTCTCTTAAAAGATAGTTCCTTCAAATCTTTAGTGCAAACACGATAACTAATAATTCCATATCGCGAGTCAGTTGTTTCTTCTCATATGGCTTCAGTTGTCAACTAGCATATGCAATAACCTTGCATTTCTGCATCAATACCTTGTCTAGTCTAGTATGAAAAGCATCAATTTATATCATCATATCTTCATTCCCACTTGGAGTGGTTAATGCTTGTGCATTCATCAACTTCTCTTTCAAACCTATGAATGCATGCTTATACCTCCCATCCCAAGTAAAAGTCTAATTCTTTTTCGTCAACAAAGTCAACAGTGCGACTACTTTGGAGAAGTCCTGGATAAATCATCTATTATATCCAACTAAGCCCAAGAAAATTTTCACATCCCATTTTTTGGTTTAGTTAAATCTAGGACCACTACAACATTTGCAGTATCTATGGCAATGCCTTGCTCAGAAACAACATGACCCAAGAATCGCACTTCCTCCTCCAAAAGTGGCACAAAGAATACTTCAATTTCAGTAAATGTCTCTTAACACCTCTAACATGACCCTCAAATATGTCTTGTGTTCCTATCTTGTCCGTGAGTAGACGAGAATATCATCGATGAACACAAGCATGAATTTATTTAGCTAATTACCAAAGACATGGTTCATGATATCAACGAAGTATGTCGGTGTGTAAGTTAGCTCGAATGTCATAACCTACCACTCATAGAATCCAAACGGTGTATGAAACATTGTAATGGGCATACTCTCTTTCTCTACTCCAAGCCAGTGAAATCTCGTTGCAAGATCAAAATGAGAAAATATAATACTATGGAGCTAATCCTCACCAATAGGTGGGAGTGGATACTTATTTTTCCTTGTCACTTTATTCAACCCATGGTAATCGACACACAGTCTAAGGGAACCGTCCACCCTCTTGGCGAATACTATGGGCACTCCCCACTTAGAAATACTTTTGCAAATGAACTCTCTCCTCAATAGGTCATTCAATTGCACCTAGAGCTCTGGCTTCTCTTTAGGTGCCATCCTCCTACAAGGCATTACTATCAATCTGGCATCTTTTACTAAATCAAGATGGAGCTCGATCTCTCGATGTGGTGAAAGTTCAGTCACCTCCTTAAATATGTCTAGATAGTACCTAACAATAGGCACTAATGAAAACTCAACATGTGGGATATAGAGCGAATATAAAAAGCTAACTATCACCTCATCATCTGGTAGGCAGCCTAACACTACTGTTTTCCTATCATCCACCCCTATCGTCACCAATATCTTCTCACGATCCACCACCACTTCATATCTATATAGGCAGCCCATACCCAGAATAATACCAAACCTCACAAAACCTAAAACAAAGCAATCACAAGCAAAAGAACATTCATGACTCGATAATACCAAACTACGACAAACCATACACAGGCCAGTGGAGCCTCTAATAGAGGGTTCGTCACAATCAAAGGTCAGTCAACAATTTCGAGTTCCAACCCTAACAGATCCACCAAGTCACTAGATATGAAGGAATGTGAAGCCTTGATATCAAAAAATACACGTATCAGAACATTGTAAATGGAAAGCCTACCTTGAATAATGATGCTCTTCCCCTTCTCTTTCGCCAATGGATCACTCAAAGTAGCTGAGATGGTGTGTGAGCATATGCTTTCACTACAAGTTTCTACTTTAATGACTCCGGACAATCCTTCTAAATATGTCCAAGCTTGTTGTGATTAAAGCATTTCTTCCCTTCAGCTCTGTAGTCTCTACTAAAGTGACCCTTATCTCCACAATTATAGCAAGTTGGTCCATCCTCGATCTTCTTCTTTTGGCCGTCTTTGTCCCGAAACTGCTTCCTTTTATTGTTATTATTCCATTTCTTCTTGCCTCTCACGTCCGTTTGTGGCTTTGGATCTTCTTTAGAAATAACAGCCTTCAGCTTTGGATAAAGAGTCTCATGCCTTAAGGCCTTCTCGACTATCAACTCAAAAGTCATGTCAATATAGGCCACGAGTCGCTTCCCCAAGTAGTCATCTACGCTAATGATGAACTTCTCATTCTTCTTTATTGGTGTGTTGATGAAGGACACCCTATATTTTGATAGGGCATTGAACTTAGCAACATAAGTCATATCCCCTTGCTTCAGATCCACGAATATACGAAATAAAACTGACTTCTAAGCTGTTGGATAAATTTCTCCTTAAATTTATCTTTGAACTAGTCCTAAGTAAACCGATCCTCAGGAATAGCACCCCTTACTGCATTCCACTAGTTCATGGCTTGCCCTTGAAGCTATCAGGAAGCCAATCTTCTCTTTATAGCATAATTCAGCTCTAAGTCATTAAAGATTCTTTTGCACATCTCAAGCCACTCTTGTACTTCCATCATCAATTCCGTTCCTAGGAATGGTTTGCTACCTAAAATAGCAAAGTCTTTGTTCAACGTAGTGAAATTGGCTCATGGTGCTTGCACCAAAGTAACACCATGTATAACAACATTTGGAGTGGCTGTTTGATCATTTTGCAGCATGTTTCTCATCATGGTATTGAACATCGTCTACAGGTCAGGATTAATATCTCTTTAGCTAGCTCCTTCTTCAACCCCAGAGATGGAGTTCCTAGTAGCATTCCTTATATGATGACTCATCCTTTAGTCTGTAATAAGGTTGATCGTTCTCTCTATAAGGAATTCTACTTAAGTAGAAATTGTATGTCCAGTGTGAATTCATACTATATATGCTATTATATAGTTTAAAAAACAAAAATATATAACAATTATGTTCTCTCATACACACACACACACACTTTCTCTCTCTTTCTCTTAATCCCATCTAGGATGGTAACTCTTATCCTATCTCTACTAGATCATGGCATCCCTTTGGTTAAACTACCAACCTAAGCTCTGATACCAAATATGATGATTGTCCTACACTACCTACACCTACTATAATATAATAGCATGTAGAGTGCATTGTAACAGTACCCAGCCGATGTAAGACAGCTGTCAATTTTGTAGTAAAGTAAATAAAACATCATAGAACCTATCGTATATCCATGACACATTGAATAAAATATAGTAATCATTACGTATATAAAATAAGTGAGACAGTAAGAACTAAATGAATTATAGAAATCCAAAGTGAATAGATACATGCAGCTATACAACACACGTGATAGAGTTTATACAACTAATAGTAAACTTAAATTTATAATTGTCTCTAGATAGATAAAAGCACTAGTAAGCTCCATAGAGCTGCACAGCGGAATAATAAGAAATAATAGCTAAATGAAATAATATGTGAGAACATAGCTTCCTGATCTCCACCTGTCCTACTCTATGTGCTCAACACATGATATCTCTAATCTACTAATTTAAGAGTACCCAAAACAATAGAAAGCAAAGCATAAAATCCTAAGCCCAACAATATTCTGGTGTGAGCGGTAGAAAATCTCAAATACTATAAAGTCAATATACTAAGACAAATGGGTATGGAGAATCATATCTGATTTGTCCCTATATATAAAGAGTTAGCACATAACATAGGATATACGCTACTCTATATCATAAACATCATAGGTGTGCTATATGTCAAAGAACTAATGAATGTCTAGATATCAACATCGATTAGATCTAAATCATGTGACATCCCTAGGGTGATAAATAACCAAGCAAACATATCATCCATCATCCATTCTCATATTTATTCATTCAGTCCATTGGATATACGATAACTCGTATGACCGCGTCCTTAACCACCCAGAATTTCTGCCATTTGAAATTTGTATATTTAATTGATTTTAAGTATTCAAAATTTAATTTTATAAGTCGAATAACTTATATTTCGAATATCCTGATTTAGCTGGATAATTAAATCGTTAATTTAATATTTGAAATTGCAGAAATAATTGGAATTTGAATTAAATGTAAATGAAAATGATTTATAAAGTTGTATTAAATCTTATTTGAATTAGAATGATGTTAGTAAACTTTTAAAATTGAATTAAAGGTTGAATTGTAAAAATAGAATATTTTAATATTTAATTGACGTGTAAAAATAGCTGTTTTTACACGGTCTTGGATTTCAATGAAACTAGTCTCATTGGATCCGTAATGTTATATTTTGTAGGATTTCAAATTTCATGTCAATCAGGTTTATGGTTTGCCCGGGGCAAGCTAAAACGCGAAGAAATCTATTTAAGTGAATTTTAAATTTAAATAGTCAATTCGAAAACCTATCTTTCGAATACTATCGAATTGGCTCCTACATATATTCCATTGTGTTTGGAATAGAGGTAAAACATTATAAATTCTAGGCGGCACGCTTCGTTTCGAGTTTGAAAAATTTCCTGGTGAATAGTGTCGCGAAATTTTCTATAAAAGGACGTCACAATTTCTGTTTTGCACTCAAAACCCTAGCTAGGGTTTCACAGCCGCCACATATAATTTCAATGGCCAAAAGCACATCCTCTTCTTCCTCGATTATTGGCTAGTCCAGCAATAATTACAAAAAAGTTTCAACCACAAAATTATAGAGAGCATCGAGAACTATAAATCTGACGGCTGTGATCGAAAAATATGCTATGGATCAACGGTAATTTGAGTGGAAATGTCACGTGTTCATGCATGGTTTTTAAGGCGATGGGAGGACCGAGTTTAATGGCATTCACGGCGTTGGTAGGGCTTGGCTGGGCGTTTAGAACGGCAATGCCTGATCGACGTCGAAGTGGATATTGGGTTCACGAAAATTGATGGCAATATCGACAGCGTGGGTTTCATTCTCAAACGAAGCCTGGAAACAAAAACACGGGAGGAAGAAAAAGAATTGGTGGCCACGATCTTATCTCTTGAATCAACGGTCGAGATGATTAGGGTTTTAAAAATAAAAAGATTTGTAAATAATTGTATATTTGAATGTATAAACTTTAAAACGCTGTAACTTTATCTTACGAGGTCTGTTTCGCACGAAATGAATTGTGTTGGGTCCATATTGATGAGCACTAGATTATGGAGCTGGATTGGGATTTATTTGAGCTAGTGAAAATTTTGGTTGAAATTAAATGCTTGTTTAATTTTAATCGAAATAAATCGCTATAGCGACGACTATAATCAATGTGAGTACAACTCACTCTTTCTGCCTCACTAATATTTTATATAAGTGAGAAATAAATTTATTTATGATGATTGATGATTGTTTGGATGATATATGATATATTGATTGGTATTTGGATATATACCTGCCTATTGGAGCAGATGACCTTATACGTTTCCGTGTATGAGCGGATGACCGTTTATACGCGCGTCTGCCTTGAAGTGGACATTGTACACATATTCTAATATGTATATTTTTTGCACGTGATAGGTTGGAGGGATTCACATGGATTCCTCAACAGTATTGATTTATTTATAGATATTATGATATATGCTGTTATCATATGATATATGATGTGTTGGATGCTGTGATCGATGTATTTGGTGTTGTTGCAGCATTTGGCCTATTTTTGGAATTTTAAAATGTTAAAGTGGTGATTTCAAATTAAAAAGGATTTTTAGTGTGATTTTGAAAATATAAATTTTATTGAAATTTTGAATTGTTAAGGGAATGAATTTATTTTTAAATAAATAGAAGCTATGAATTTTATGTTATAAAAATTATGATTTTATGAAATGATACTTAAGTATGATTTGTGGAGTTATATAAGTTTTAATAAGGATTTGTAAATTATTAAAAGAATAAGTTTATTTAAATCGAAAATTTTGATTTATTATAAACGGTATATATATAAGATTTATAAAATTGATATTTTACAAATTAAAATATTGGAATTATAAAATGAGCTTTATAAGTGTTAAAATGAAACATAAATGGATTTTATAAGTCAATAAGATTTATAAATTGGTGAAGTTATAAAAAAGAACGAATTTTGGAAATAAAGAGAATTATAAGTAATTAACTTATAATTTGGATTTGTGGCATATAAATGAGATAAATGGAATTTGTAAATAAAGGGAATTTACAAATTGAAGTTTTTATTAAAATATAAATATAATTTATAAACATTGTTTTATAAATCCAAAATCAATTGAATTTGATAAGATAAATGTGTAAGTTTATTAAAGGCATTATATCCACGATTTTGGATAGTGGATAATCCTTTAATAAAAGTGCAATAGTAATAAATTTAATTAGAGGTTAAATCCACAGTTTTTGACAGTGGATTATCCTTAATATAAATGTGTAGAAGCGTTGATTTGGTAAACGAATTATATTATTGGACTGTGAATAGTCTTTTAAATAAAATGAAAGTTTTTGGAAGTGATATTTTAAATGAAATAAAATGGTTTGAAGATGTTTTAAAATGTGTTAAGTATCGAATTCATAGATTTCAACATTCATTGTTGAAATAGATGTTTCGGAGAAGTAAGGAAATGATGGACTATAATATTGTTGTTATAGTAAATGATTTTCGAAAGGGAATGTTTTTGTATAGTATATGGGATATTGGGGGAATTAATTTAAAGGACAAAGATTTGTATATTTTTTGCCTAAAGGACGCGACCTCAATATTTTTACCACAAGGACAAACATTTTTCTAAAAATTATTCATAAGGATAAATATTTTTCAAAATTATTCATAAGGACAACAAAACTGCTACCGAGCTAAAACTGATACCTAAAATCTGCTACTAATAACTACAAACTGATACCTAAAAACTGCTATCAATAACTAAAAACTGATACCTACAGAAAGTTGTCCTTCAGGATAAAATGTTGAAGGTCTGTCCTTGAGGCTAAAAAGCTATGAAATTTTGTCCTTGACAATAATTTCCGGATTTATTTATCTATCTAAATTTATAATCCATATACTAGTGATTTTGGGTTATCGTAACGTTGTTTTACGTAACATTCATTTTGATCCGAAATAAAGATGTTAAAAGAATCTTTTCCTTAAAGAATAAAATATATGCTTGATTTAAGTATATGTAATGTTTTCTAAGTGTTGAAAATTAAGTGATTTGTGAATTACTTGTTAAATAAGTGTATGGATATGTTTTCCAATGTTGAAATGATTTTGAGAATATATATTTTTGAAGATAATTTGAAGTGAATATTTGGCAAGTGATTTAATTAATAAAATATTAATTAAAAGGGCCCAGTGATTGTTATGGTGTTGAATATTTGTTTATTTGTTTTGATAGTTAAATAACTGACTATCAAATTTGGCCAAATTTTAGTTCCTCGACTTGGCATGGGAACTATTTAGTCGTACTATGTAGCCTTCTATGTAGGCTTGATTATCGTTTGTGTTGAGGATGATGATTCTTATAGTGCGGAGTATTACTCCAATCTATCTAGCTTCCTTCTTGGCCCGAAGGGTAGCAAGTTGAAAGTTGGAGACGTGATAAGTCTATGAGACTTAGTTTCGGCGTGAGGTTGAGAAACACTTTTGCGTTGTTGGTGCGAATAGACCAGGATCAAATTTATATGAAAACCTCTTCGGACCAACGTATAAGCGACGATTGTGCAGGTTGCATGTGATGATATTGATATTCTGGATTTTCATAGTAGGGAACTGCTTGTCGATTGTTTGGGGTTAAACTCCCAATATACATCCAGTAGCAGTGGTCTCTTCATTATGAAATATCCAATGCAAGGACTATTTGCTACTAATCCTAGGGATTTTCCGACAGGATGTGGTAGGAAAGTAACTTCGGTTTGTCTTGTTCCTGGACAACTTGCATGGATGTTTGTCCGACATTGCATTTCTAAAGATTACGTACGTTGGTTTTTACAAAGCTACATCAGTGGTTGCGGGGAAGGCAACTTCTCTTAGCTTAACACCCTCCTTAAGACATATGAGCTTAAGGGTTGTATTTTTGTGGAAGACAATTAGTAGTCAACGGAAATGGCCATGTGGCATTCAAAGTGATGTGATTGTGATTCGTGAAAGGTGATTGTTACCTTAGGCCTCCTCGATCGGAAATGACCAAAATAGTGTTTGATGCAGCAAGGCTAAGTGGATCGCTCCCATTAGGGTATGATCATCATCTTCTAGATATATCTTTACACGCTATGACGTCGTGTATCTGATTATTGTGGTTTGTATCCTAGAGGGCCCTCGGTAAAGGTCGATAACGACCATAGGATGACATATTCGGTACCATCTAGTTATGGAGGTGGGCCGGTCTTGTGTTGGTAGAGAAACTTTATGATGGTTTCTTGGTACATTCTTCTAGTGATGTACCACCGGAAGGTAGTCCCTTCACTTGGTCATTTATATGGAAATCTAAACTCCACTATGTACCTGGCATTTTATTTGTAGAGCCTAGTATACTGGAATTTAATAATGGTAACAATTTCGGCAATTTTAAATATTATTTGTATACGAGACACTAGTACAATATAAGAGGATTTGATAGGAAATGTTTTAGTTATCATAAGGTAAAAACATGTCTGTGTTTATATGTAGACTTGTCTTACGAGATACTTTTGTTTTGATAAAGGAAAAGTTTGGTAATTTAATAAATTCAGTTGAGTATTTTTCTCACACTGGTTTGCCAGACTGATCAGGGCGTTCTTCCCTTTCAATGTTCGGGTCAGACCGAGTATATTTACAGGTTCAGATTTGGTGCTTTGGAGCTTCAGCAGGAGAGCTAGAGATTTTCATTTTCGTATGCACGTATCTGTTTTGTTTGATTATCCACTGCATTGTTGCTTAGTTGTTTATATTATCGGCAATTGTGAGGACCGGTTATTTATAACTGTTCAGGCTGATAACTATTGATTGATTGTTGAACTCTGGTTGATGTATGTATATACAGTTTCTATTTTGTAAAGATCATTGATATGATATTATATGTTTTCCGCTGCAATGTGAGATTCTGTACTGTTCCGTTTGGTTCTATCTTCTTTCTTCTCTTCTCTTCTTCTCTCTTCTTTTCTTTCTCCTGACTTTCCGTCGATCTGTGCTTTTTGGGCCAGACATGTGTGGTTTATTGTCGATTCAGAGGGTACGGGTTTGTGGGTCGCCACATTTGGTATTTGAGCTTATATTTTGTATATTCCTAAGCTTTGATGTGTACTCGGAAGAGATAGGAACAGTAGCACCCTAGATTGAGTTTGGGTGTATTATATATACGAGCGCGTATTTGTTAGTGAATATAAAAATATTTTATATTGTGTTTGCTTATCCGTTGAGTTGTTTGTAAATTCTTGTCAATATGTGGGACACCATATTATCGATAGGGATTCATAAGCGCTTAAACGAGCAAGTTGACATAGTATCATTTTAAGTTGGGCAAATGAAATAATTTTACCTTGATTATATTTTATATATAAAGAGATAATTTTTCAGAAATTATTAAAGTGTATATAAATGAATTGTTTGGTTGTTTGAAAATGTAAATATATATAAGTTAATAAAAGTTGTTTGAATAATCTAAATATAAGTAACAATTGTAAAAGAATAAATTATATAAGCAAGTGAATTATATAAGTATGGAATTTTAATTAAAATGATTTACAATTGTGAAATAATCTTATATATAAGAAATAAACTATATGAGTTGTAAATAAAAATGAATTTAAACCAAGAATTTGGAAATTTGAATCCTGTTGATTTTGAAAGTTGTTTTTCAAAGATTAAAGAGATTCTATTGTTATAAATTTAAGTAAGATAAAAGAATTTAAATGATTTTATATAAGTAAATTGAAATAGTAAAATTATATAAGTGAAAGATTTATAAATAAAAGAATTTTTTAAAAAAATATAAAGCACTGAATTCACTACTATTGCTGGGAAATAATAAGGGTGATGACTGCAACATCATCAGTATCATTTTCGAGTTTCTATGTGATGGATTTGCTACCAATAGTAAATTGAAATTGAAGTTTTGTTGTAATAAACAAATTTGAATTTAAAATCAAAGTTGTAATTGGTGAATATAAGTAAAATAAGTTTTTGACTTATAATATGAAATAAAAAAATGTAACCTGGTAAAGTTAAATAAATTTGAGTTAGCATATTAGATATATGATTTGAAATTTAACTAAAGGAAAGTTAAATGAACTGAATTTGAATTTAACTAGATTGTATAAGTTATTGAAATGGAAATTAAACTTAAGTAGTAAATGATTATATAATGTGAATTTGAAAGTTCGAATAAATAAGTTGTATGACTTATAAAAGGAGAAAAAGTAAGTAAAACCAAATGTTAAAATAGTTAAACAATTTTTGTTAAGCAAAACAAAATATGATTTTGAATAGTGATATGGAACTTGACTTAAGTAAAAGTTAAATAAAATAGGATTTGAATTAAATTAGCAGTGAACTTAAGTTGTATAGTGGAAGTAAATGCAAGTAAGAATGAAATGAAACATAGCTTAAGTGAGGTTAAATGAAGTTGATTTTGGTATCGAAGTAAATTAATAAAGTGATGAATGTGAACTTGAGTCATATAAAGGAATTCAACTTTAACTGTAAAATGAATTAGCATTAAAAATGTTGTTGTTAAGAAGTTGTGAATGTAGCAAATACTAGAATTCAATCTAAATTGAATATTAAACCAATCGAAATTAAAAAATGTGTTGAACCAAATTGAATGAAAGCAAAGCAAAGCAAATAAATTTGGTTATGATTGGATATACATTAGTTGTTAGATGGATGTTAGTTGATTGTATAGAAATTCAAATGATATTGAATTAATGAAATTGAATTCAAATTGAAAGTGAAGTAAGAATAAATAGAATCGAACTTGATTTGATTTGGAAGTAAACAAACTTGAATCTAAATTAGTGAATGTAAACTAATTGAATATTGAATAAATAAATGTTAGTAAAATCCAGTGTAAATTAATCAAATGTGAATAAACTGAAAATCAATTCAGTAAATATTAATGAGAAGTGAAAGTGTATTGATTTGATTATGGATGTTAGTTGGATGATAGTTGTTTGATGGTTGGATTTGTTGTTTTGATTGCATTGCTATATTGGCATATATAGTTATTGTATTGGTATATGTTGTATATTGAAATTACTTTTCATATATACATGTTCTCATTTGTTTGTTGAGTATTTAGTAGGTGTGTATGGCGCTTGCTTCGCAATTGGAGCTCGCTTTCGCGCTATATTAGCCGTATATGCTCGCTAATAATATATAAGGTACATATCTCGGATTACATATCTACTTTTTTCCCTACGGGATGCCTCATCCTCGAAGATGAGATGTATATTTATGATATATATATATATATATATATATATATATATATGTTATGATCCTACGACGATTGAACCGCGCGAAGGAGACGCTGGCGAATTTTTCTGAAAATTTGAGGCGTTAGAAATTTTTTGAGAATATTGAAAATTTTTAGATATTGAGTTAAAGTTAAACGATATTAGTTACTTTTGAAAAGATAACTATATATGGATTATAAAACTTAGAAAAGTTTATGTAAGAAGTTTAACAAATGGATTTTGGAAAAGTTAAAAGGTTAAATGAATTTGAAATCTAGTTTGAACAAATTGTTTTGAAAATTTAATGGATTTTGTGACTTTTTCTTACTTCGTAATTTCGAGGTCGAAATTCTTTCAAGTAGGGGAGAATTTAATGACCTAGAATTTCTGTCACTTGAAATTCATATATTTAATTGATTTTTAATATTCAAAAGTCAAATCTATAAGTCAAATAACTTATATTTCGAATATCTGGATTTAACTGCATAATTAAATCGTTAATTTAATATTTGAAATTGCAGAAATAATTGGAATTTGAATTAAATGTGAATAAAATTGATTTATAAAGTTGTCTTAAATCTTATTTGAATTAGAATGATGTTAGTAAACTTTTAAAATTGAATTAAAGGTTGAATTGAAGAAGTTGAATATTTTAATATTTAATTGATTGTAAAAAACGCGTAGAAATCTATTTAAGTGAATTTTAAATTTAAATAATCGATTCGAAAACCTATCTTTCGAATACGATCGAATTGGCTCCTGATATATATTCCATTGCATTCGGAATAGCGGTAAAACATTATAAACGCCAGGCGGCACGCTTCGTTCGAGTTTGGAAAATTTCCAGGTGAATAGTGTCGAGAAATTTTCTATAAAAGGATGTCACAATTTCTGTTTTGCACTCACAACCCTAGCTAGGGTTTCACAGCCGCCACATATAATTCCAATGGTCGAAAACACATCCTCTTCTTCCACGATTTCTAGCCGATCCATCAAAACTTACAAAAAAGTTCAACTACAAAATTATAGAGGACGATGATGATCGAAAAGTACGCTATGGATCAATGTTAATTTGAGTGCAAATGTCACGCATTCGGGCATGGTTTTTAAGGCGATGGGAGGACCGAGTTTAATGGCATTCACGGCGGTGGTAGGGCTTGGCTAGGCGTTTCGAACGGCTATGCCTGATCGACGTCGAAGTGGATATTGGGTTCGTGAAAATTGATGGAAATATCGACGGCGTGGGTTTCATTCTCGAACGAAGCCTGGAAACAAAAATATGGAAGGAAGAAAAAGAATCGGTGGCCATGATCTTATCTCTTGAATCAACAGCCGAGATGGTTAGGGGTTTAAAAATAAAAAGATTTTGTAAATAATTGTATATTTAAATCGTATAAACTTTAAAACGTTGTAACTTTGTCATACGAGGTCCATTTCGCATGAAACGAATTGCATCGAGTCCGTATTGATGAGCACCACATTATGGAGCTGGATTGGGATTTATTTGAGCTAGTAAAAAATTTGGTTGAAATTAAACGTTTGTTTAATTTTAATTGGAATAAATTGCTATTGCGACGACTACAATCAACGTGAGTACAACTCACTCTTTCTACCTCACTATTATTTTATATAAGTGAGAAATAAATTTATTTATGATGATTGATGATTGTTTGGATGATATATGATATATTGATTGGTATTTGGATATATACCTGCCTATTAGAGCAGATGACCCTATACGTTCTCCTGTATGAGTGGATGACCCTTTATACGTGCGTCTACCTCGAAGCGGACATTGTACACATATTCTAATATGTATATTTGTTGCAAGTGATAGGTTGGAGGGATCCACCTGGATTCCTCAACAGTATTGATTTATTTACAGATATTGTGATATATATTGTTATCATTTGATAAATGATGTGTCGGATGCTGTGATCGATGTATTTGGTGCTGTTGCAGCATTGGGCCTATTTTCAGAATTTTAAAATGTTAAAGTGGTGATTTCAAATTAAAAAGGATTTTTAAAATGATTTTGAAAATATAAATTTTATTGAATTTTTGAATTGTTAAGGGAATGAATTTATTTTTAAATAAATAGAAGCTATAATTTTTATGTTATAAAAAATATGATTTTTGTGTAATAACATTTAATTATGATTTGTGGAGTTATACAAGTTTTAATAAGGATTTGTAAATTATTAAAAGAATAAGTTTATTAAATCGAGATTTTTGATTTATTGTAAATGATATATATATAAGATTTATAAAATTGATATTTTACAGATTAAAATATTGGAATTATAAAACGAGCTTTATAAGTGTTAAAATGAAGTATAAATGGATTTTATAAGTCAATAAGATTTATAAATTGGTGAGGTTATAAAAAAGAATGAATTTTGGAAATAAAGAGCACTATAAGTAATTAACTTATAATTTGGATTTTCGGCATACAAATGAGATAAATGGAATTTGTTAATAAAGGGAATTTATAAGTTTTTATTAAAATATAAATGGAATTTATAAATATTGCTTTATAATTCCGAAATCAATTGAATTTGATAAGTTAAATGTGTAAGTTTATTAAAGGCATTATATCCACGATTTTGGACGGTGAATAATTTTTTAATAAAAGTGCAATAGTAATAAATTTGATTAGAGATTAAATCCACGATTTTGGACAGTGGATTATCCTTAGTATAAATGTGTAGAAACGTTGATTTGGCAAACGATTTATATTCACGATTTTGGATAGTGAATAATCTTTTAAATAAAATGAATGTTTTTGGAAGTGATATTTTAAATGAAATAAAATGGTTTGAAGATGTTTTAAAATGTGTTAAATATCAAATTCATATATTTCAACATTCATCATTGAAATAACGTTTTCGAGAAGTAAGGAAATGATGGACTATAACACTGTTGTTATAGTAAATTATTTTCGAAAGGAAATGTTTTTGTATAGTAAATGGGATATATATATATATATATATATATCTAAATTTCGAATCCCTATACTAGTGATTTTGGGTTGTCATAACGATGTTTTACATATATACTTAATCGTGATTTAAGTATATGTAATATTTTCTAAGTGTTGAAAATAAATTGATTTGTGAATTAAATGAGTACATGGAAATGTTTTCCATTGTTGAAATGATTTTGAGAATATATCTTTTTAAAGATAATTTGAAGTGAATATTTGGCAAGTTATTTAATTAATAAAAGATTAATCAAAAGGGCCCAGTAATTATTATGGTGCTGAATATTTGTTCGTTTGTTTTGATAGTTAAATAACCGACTGTCAAATTTGGCCAAATTTAAGTTCCTCGACTTGATGTGGGAACTATTTAGTCGTACACTTAGTACATAGCCTTCTACGTAGGCTTGATTATCATTTGTGTTGAGGATGTTGATTCGTATAGTGCGGAGTATTACTCCAATCTATCGAGCTTCCTTCTTGTCCCGAAGGATAGCAAGTTGAAAGTTGGAGACATGATAAGTCTATGAGACTTAGTTTCTATGTGAGGTTGAGAAACGCTTTTGCGTTGTTGGTGCGAAGAGACCGGGATCAGATTTATCTGAAAACCTCTACGGACCAACGTATATGAGACGATTGTGCGGTTGCATGTGATGATATTGATATTCCAGATTTTCATAGTGGGGGGACTGCTTGTTGATCGTTTGGGGTTATAATCCCAATATACATCTAGTAGCAGTGGTCTTTTCATTATGAAATATCCAATGCAAGGACTATTCGCTACTAATCCTTGGGATTTCCCGACAGGATGTGGTAGGAAAGTACCTTCGGTTTGTCCTGTTCTTGGACAACTTGTATGGATGTTTGTCCGACATTGCATTTCTAAAGATTACGTACATTGGCTTTTACAAACGTACATTAATGGTGGCGGAGAAGGAAACTTCTCTTAGCTTAACACCCTCCTTAAGATGTATGAGCTTAAGGGTTGCATTTTTGTGGAAGGCAATTAGTAGTCAACGGAAATGGTCGTATGGCATTCAAAGTGATGTGATTGTGATTTGGAAAGGTAATCGTTACCTCAGGCCTCATCAAATTGAAATGACCAAAACAGGGTTAGATGTGGCACGGCTAAATGTGTCGATCTTATTAGGGTATGATCATCCTCTTCTAAATATATCTTTATACGCTATGACGTCGTGTATCTGGTTATTGTGGTCTGTATGCTAGAGGGCCCTCAGTAAAGGTTGATAACGACCGAAGGATGACATATTCGATACCATCTAGTTATAGAGGTGGGCCGGTCTTATGTTTGTAGAGAAACTTTGTGATGGTTTCTCGGTACATTCTTCTAGAGATGTACCGTCGAAAGGTAGTCCCTTCATCCGGTCATTTGTATGGAAATTCAAACTCCACTACGTACCTGCCATTTTATTTGTAGAGCCTAGTATGCTGGAATTTAATAATGGTAACAATTTCGGCTATTTTAAATATTATTTGTATACTAGACACTAGTATGATATAAGAGGATTTGATAGGAAATTTTTTTAGTTTTCGTAAGGTAAAAACATGTCCGTGTTTATGTGTGGACTTGTCTTACGAGATACTTTTGTTCTGATAAAGGAAAATGGTAATTTAATAAATTCAGTTGAATGTGTTTCTCACACTGGTTTACCAAACTGATCTGGACGTTCTTCCCTTTCAATGCTTGAGTCAGACCTAGTGTATTTACAGGTTCGGATTTGGTGCTTTGGAGTTTCAGCAGGAGAGTTGGAGATCTTCATTTTTTGTATACACGTATCTGTTTTGTTTGATTATCCGCTGCATTGTTGCTTAGTTGTTTATATTATCATCAATTGTGAGGATAGGTTATTATACCTATTCAGGCTCCTAACTATTGATTGATTATTGAACTCTGATTGATGTACGTATATACAGTTTCTGTTTTGTAAAGATCATTGATATGATATTATATATTTTTTCCACTGCGATGTGAGATTCTGTATTGTTCTGTTTGGTTCTGTCTTATTTCTCTTCTCTTCTTCTCTCTTCTTTTCTTTCTCCTGACTTCTCGTCGGTCTGTGCTTTTTGGGTCGGACATGTGTGGTTTATTGTCGATTCAGAGGGAACGAATTTGTGGGTCGTCACACTCCTAGGTCAGAGACGACTCAATGCCTCGATGTCTTAGTATTCAAATATATGCCTCTCAATAGTTCTGGAACTAAACTACACATTCTAGTAGTCCATGGTAAGACAGATCCTAACATTGAGATATTTGTGGCACATCCTGTCCTAGGTGAGCATCCTAACACACCCCTGCTTTATGGCTACACATCAAAATCTCTGAGTATCAACGATCCCTTTACATACGTCATATTCATGGTAGAGCGTGTCCTAGCTTCACTTAATAGTCCATGTCTTAGAACCTGCCTTTTGATCATCCTATGAATCTCATCCTTGAGTTGCTAAGTTTGGAATAACTCTTGACTTCCATTGTTTTCATAGAGTATCATCACTTAGTCCTAAAGCCATCTAAACTATAACTCCACTTCTCCTCCTTGACTACCCACCATATCACCCATAATATGCATGTACGCAAGTGTCATGAATTTCTAGGATAGGTCGCATGACCCTAGGCACAAAAGAGGCCCATATAAGTGATTGAGCGATAATTTTTCCATGGCCCAAAGTTGCCACGAGTTGAGTTCAAAGCAGACACACACCAGTCCTGAAATAGTCACCATATTATCCCGAAGCAAGTACATGACCCAAAGCATGTGTGCAACTGACCCAAAGTAAGCATGAGAGTGACTCAAAGCAAACACATGAGTAACCCAAAGCGTCTCCATTACTCCCCACCACCAAACCATACTATCCCAATCCATGGGACCCAATCCAACCACCATCGATCTGATGAACTCAAGCCACATATCTAGGTATCCCCGATCCCAATACTATTGGTCCTACACTTTAATGAATTTTTGTCACTAAGAAATCTCCAAGCGAACATATAAATAGCCTGAAGCATGACCCGATCCAAGCCTTAGCCAACTCGATGCTGATCTCTCCTCTGTGCCTCCACCATCATCTTACATTTTTCTTCCGTATGAAATCTTGAAGCAAGGCTCAAAGTAGGCCCATGTGTGACTCAAAGTAGAACTTGGGAAATCACTTATTGATCCAACTCCTAAACACCATCGTCGATCCAACTACATCCATAACTCGAGTAAACGAGCTCCAAATGACTTGAAATTTGAAACATAGCTTTGTGAGGCCTTTCTTGTTACCCCACAAACTCGCATCAAATTTAGCAAGGTCACATTCATGGATCTTCACCGATCCATGACTTTTCACCTAATTCTAAATCATCATTCGATCTATATTTTCAACCTAACAAACATCCTACATTCAAATAATTAACCTATAAACTATATTCAAGCAAGAAAACATTCACGAACATCAAATTAGAGCCAAATCTTAGGGTAGAAGAAGGATGAACCATACGAACAAGGGAGATCCATAAGAACACAAATTCACTAAACTATGTAAAATCATTTCAAATTAACATATGTGACTAGTTAAGGCTTAAAACATGTTTTAGGGTCCAATAATTATTTTAAAACATCATTTTTGGGCATATAACCTATTAGTAAGTGAGATGTTCTAACCATTCACCTAGAATCCAAAGCAATCCAAAAGAGGTCAAATCCCAAGATGAACAACAAATATAAAAAAATCTAACAGCAAATCCCCCAATCCAAGTGCTAATTTCGCTTATCATCTTTAAATGACAAGATTTGGCTAATTAACGTAGAGTTTAGAGTGGATTTTAGGCTCAGAAATGTTAATGGTGGCTTTGCAAACTATTTTAGGAAGTGCATAATAATAAGGAGAAGTCCCATCAACCCCCATTAGGTGCTAATTCCAAAATGGGCCTTGGGATTACTGATATCTTCTTAATTACCCACTAAGCTATCCAAAATCAAATAAAACTTCAAATAGTTGGTAAGTCTGTTTCCCTATTTTGACCAATCTATAGAAAGAGAAACCATCATTCCGATCTAATGGAAATGGTTTCAGACCCTAATTGGTCCACCTAACGAAGGTTATAAGCCGTACAATACTTTTAAGGTCAAAATCATCCAATAAAAAACATATGGATGGAAAATTCCATTAGTAGTCATTTCCCAAAGTTATGGAATCATATTACCCTATATAAAAACAATATTTATATTTAATGATCCTTTGATATGTAAAACATGGGTTGTTACACTTATGCTATCGAACATACGCTTGGAGGTGGAACTTTCATGCTGGCTACTATTGATGGAATCCTGATTCCATGGGAATGGAATAACGACCTGTTGCGATGCAATTTTGCTTAGATTTAATTAGTTTATTTTTAGTAAATAAGCTATACTAGTGAATTAGGGGTAATGTAATAAGGCAGGACATGCCATGTTTTTCATTTTTAGATGAAGTTAGCTTCTTAAACCGATGAGACAGTGTTCTTGTAAGCAAAACCTTATGATGCATGATTAGCAGTACAACCGGGTACCCAGAGATGGGTACCACATGCTTTGATCCAAGATCATAATAAAGAAGTATAATTATAAGGTCGATTGGATAATTCAACCCTATCCCTTCGGTATTGAATAATTCCTAGAAATAGGCAAAGTCAAAGAAGGATACCCAGGATTAGTCGACTAAAATGCTGGTTTTTGAAGATAGAAATGGTATCGGTTGAAATTTTAATGACCATGCTTATGGCCTGGTAGGACGTGCTAGGCTGAAGATAAGCAAGAACGATCGAAGGATACTCTCAATCGACACCTGGAGATAGGTAAAGCTAAGATAACATGCCTAGAGATTGGCACCTGAAGCACCGGTCTCTAGAGATAAGAATTGGTGTACGACCAAGATTTTCACGACTGCACTTGCATCCCAATTGTATATGTTCGGTCGAGGATAAGCGATTTGAATGCTTTCGATCCACATTCGGAGATAGGAAGGATCGAGAATGGATGCCTAGAAATTGGTCGTGCTAGACTCTTCTGATCCAAGATCAGGACCAGGAGATTATTATCGATCTGGGGTCAATTAGATAATTTGCCCTACATTATTGACCTTTGACCAATGCCCAATGGTAGGCAAGGTCGAAGGTTGATGCTTAGATTCTGGCATTTGGAACGCCAAGTCCTGGAGACAAAACTTGGTGTGTGACGGAACTATAAAAAAGTGTGATCTCACTCACGACCTAGCAGAACATGCTTGGCCAAGGTTAAGTGGTGGAAATCAATAGATAATGTTGATCACACTCGATTACTGGTAAAACATAGAAGTCAAGATATAAACATTCAAACCGTCATTCCCCAAAAATATTAAGCGACATTGAACTTGGTTTATTTATAGCTTGTTAATAGTCGAAGGAAACTCACCAAGGGTAAACTGGAACAACCATAGACTTGGCTTAATATTAGTTGTGTTTAGCCAAAAAAAATTCTTTGGCAACAATAAATTGAACTGAATAATGGAACATAATAAAAGCAATTGAAGGAATTTTACTTACATGTATAGAGTTATATTGAGTAAAAGCATTGCACAAACATAAGCATTTATAATATGCATGAATTGCAGTACATGTAGTTATATTAAATATGCAAGCAGTTGTATGTAGACAGGAATAATATATAAAATTTGGAAATATAAATGAAATAGAGATTGAGATAGAAAAACAATCTTTCATACATTCATTTTTATGTATATCTGATAAGGGAGCTGGTTTTGCATAAGCACGGCCTATATACAAAAGAGAAACAAAATGTAGAACCAAAAAGTGGCAAAAGGGAATTATCTCTACAAACGCCAAAAGGATAGCCCACTTCTTATTCACTTTCTTCTACTTTCCACCTTTACCACCCGAACCATTTCAAGGTCTCTTCTGGCCTTTATTACCCTTGAGTTTTCTATTGGGTATGCTGCCTTCAAATGGAGTGGTGTCTCCTTCGATGGTTGTGATGGTAGGATATTCAAGCTGGTCAATGTCCATGAAGGAACTAGGGCTGTTGCCCATTAGAGGCTTGATGGTAATAGGAAGGATTCTCGGGGAAGGCTTTGGTTCTTCAGTGTCGGCCGATTCTTCCAATCCAGGCTTGTTCTTGATTTTCACCTCAGACATGTCAATTTTCCTCTTCTCCACCATGGATATAGGATAGGTTGGGATCTTTGCGCTAGTAATAATGACGTCTTCTCTCAAGGATAGCGAAGTGTTGTCCAATCCCTTTAGAGATGCAATTTTTTCTAAATCAAGACTAGGAATAAAGCTGGAGGGGAAGGATTATAGTGACTAGTCCCATGGAAATTGAGGTAGATTCTGTGGGGATAGTAATGGAACCTAAGCCTTGAGTAAGTGGCAACGGAGGAGGCAGAAGAGGTAAATGACAAGTTATGTCACAAGTGGAGAAGTTAAGATTTGTAACAGCCTTGGGGTGAGAATTTAAGCTTCCTGCACACTAGAGAGACCAGAGAAATACCTTCACTATGAGTTATTGTTAGTCAGGAGACTTAGTAATTTCCCCCACTTTTATTGCAAACTGCAACGGATGAGTGACGAAGGGGGGAATGTAGGCTTCGTCGGAGGTAATTGCTGTAAGAGCTGGAACAATAGTTTGGATGGCCTTGGAGCTAGCCCTTTTGGATGATTGGACCTTCACTATTAGCTCTTGGATTTTAGGAGACGATGATTTTACTTAGGCCGATGCACTTGGACCAGCAAGAAGTCTAGTCGAAGCTTAAGAACCAGCAGCATCCTCCATAGCTAAGAAAGCTTTTCCCTTTTTAAGCTTTTCAATGCCATCGGCATTGAGATACTTGGCTTTTAGTTCATCTTTACCGAGGCCTTCACCTGATGCGGTCGTGCGACGTACTACCTTTTCCAAAGCATCGGCAAGAATGATAGAATAATTGCTTTCTAATCACTTCATGTTCTTGTATTGAATAATGTTGGCAAAAAACTATTGAAGGGAGGAATTCAGGTCCTTTTTTCCTTAGCCACCTTCTCCTTCAACTCAATTAGCTCTCTAATGGTTTCGGCATGATCAACTCGAGCTTCTAGTTTCCCTGTCTTTACCAACGGCAAGGAGGATTCAGGCTTCTCGATCTTGGCCTGGAGTTCCTGGAGGTTAGCTTCTTTAGCTTGAAGTGCCTTATTTTTTCTATGAGGGCCAGGTCCTTATTTATTGGCCACATCTTAAGATTGGCATTCTCTTCATGAGCGGTTTTCACCTTGTCTTTCATCGCAACCATAGCCTGATTGTATGTTTTTCTCATCACTTCGACCAAGTCTTTGGCATTCCTTGTTGATGTCTGAGCCGCATCTGTTTCTTCTGTAGCCTTGGCCAAATCCTTCTTATATTCTTTGATGAGTCTACCATAGTTCTTCATCTCTAACTCAAATTATTAGAGATCAGTTTGCTAAATTATATCAATGTCAAAGAGGGTAAAGGCTAGTTTATTTCATTTGAACCTTTAGTCTGTTAGCTCTTTGATCCCCTCGACCCTGCGACCGGCCTTTTCCCCTGGGAAGTCCTTAAGATCTCGGTTCAATTTGACCTCGATTAGGCAAAGATTTGGGAAATTGGCTTGCATTCTATTTGGTGGGAGTGGAGAGGAGCTTCACGAATGGAAACCTCTTTTGACCGATGGAGTAGAGGAGTAGAAATGGATAGAGTGAGCGATGCCAGAGGTTGATGTGAAGAAGCCATAGTTTGAGATTCGGGTTAGGGAAGGACGGATTGTGGTCAGCTGAGTCCTTGTCCTTTCCCTTTGATGGTAGGATTCTTTCTCCTCTACCCTCTTCCTACCTCTTTCTGCCTGGCGGTCTTTTTCTGCCTGGCATTCCCTTTCTTTCCTTTACACTCTCTCCTCATCTATTTCTCTTTCTCTATAAGGACTAGAGTGAGGAGTATATGATTTAAGAGTTTGTCTTCCCTGTTCGGAGACACTAGAGTGAAGATAGCTAAATCGGTCTCTTCCCATTGTGTCTAAAATGAAAGAAAGGATCGTATCAGTTTCAAAACTTGAAATGTGAGCGAATGCAAGGTATGCTTGTTCTTTCCCTAGAAGTGTGTGGAGTTCTCATGTTGCCCTAAATACTCTATAGACCATGTTCGAAGGTCGGTAAAGATGGAATCTCTCCTCCTTCAGCTAGGATGCATTAGACGGGAAGTTAAATCCAGGAGAGCACTCTTTGAGAAGATTACCAATCGAAATATCGAGATCACTCAACAAGTCGAATTTTTTTTCTAGATAATCAACTGGAGGAGTCATCTTGATTATTGGTGATGCACTCGGTTCTGCAGATTGTTGAGAGATTTTGACAGCAATTCGCCTCGGATGTGATCAGACAAGAATTTTAGTGCCTTTTAGAGATGTCTCTATGTATGACTCACCCCTCCTTGATCGAACTCCTTATTATCAGCATTTTTTTGCCTTCTTTATCTTTTCCTTATTTCTCATCTCATTCTTCTTCTCTTCCTTCTCCTTCTTTGCGAACTATTTCCGTTTCAATTCCTTCTTCTAGTTCTCCTTGCACTTCACTAATCATGTTCGCTTCCACTATGTTGCCAATGGTTCGTTGATGTTCACCCAACAAATGGGCATTTACAACCACCTTAAATATCTTCATTGGGGTTATGAATGGGGAAAAAGACTAGGTAAACACCTTGGAACCTCTTGATAGAACTTTAGCAAGAACGACAAAGCATTCATGATATAAAAAGCCGCATTGGAAAAGATTCTCATTCATCAACATGTAAGCGGTGGTGTGGAATCAAATGCCGACTCTCTTGAGGGTCTAAAGTGTCTCGAAGTGATCTTCATTCTTGTCTTGAGAAGGAACATCAATAAAGAGATTAGGAAAGGAGTTAGACACTTGGATGATAAGAGTCCGAGCTAGAAAGGAATGGAAAGGAAGAGGTATTACTTTAATATAACTTGAGCATGTTTAAGTCGTACAAATATCGAACAAAGAAGTATTCATTCTTGAAGTATGATCACTTATTGTGGAGTGCTTCAATGGCCTTACGTCACAGTAGGTATTAGTGCTAAAATTAAGTTAAGATAATTTGGAATACTTGACTAGCATTATACATCTAGTCAATTATATCGATCACAAGTTGATTGATGTTAGCTTTTCATTCTTGAGATGTCATTGTGAAATTTCTTTATTGTCTAAGTCCTTTCATACAAAATTACAAATCATGGATGACAATGGCAGCCACTAAAGCTCTCCCCTCAAGCTTTATTTATATAAGATAGAAAAAATAAAAATGAAGACGAAGATCAAATCAGAAAATTTGTCTCTTTTTGTAGGGAGAACCCCTATATTTATAGAGAATTGAAGCTGTTGGATTCTTGACATGTGGCAAACCGTTAGAAATCGACTTTCAAGATTAATCTATTTGGGACACGACTATAATGACACAAGGAACATTTATTTGGTGATGGTTCTCGGTTCAAGATTGCATGCGATAGCACTCTTAAAACCTCTCGCGATGGTTGCAACCTCTTATTTCAAAACAGCAAGCGATGGCTCTAACTTATCATGACATCATGGATTTGTGATGGACTTTCATTTGTGAATTTGGAATGCCAATATCTTGGAAACTGTTAATCATAGCTTGAATTATTATTTTTTACACTTATCTTAGGATTGCTTTTGTTGAAATGTTGTAATTCCTAAAAACGCAAGCGACGGCTTCATTGAATTCCTTACAATGGCTTTACTTTGCTAATGCATAAGAAAAGTCTCTTTGATGGCTTGGTTTGTGACTTGGAGGATGATAAACGAAGGCTTTATTAGGCTTCTAACATCGGCTCTTTCACCTTGCTAAGTGATGGATTTACAAACATATCGTGACGACTCCATCTTTAAAGTCATCATATAAAAGCTTCTTGTAATTTTTTCTATAAACTCTTTGAGACGGCCTTTAGAAACTCTTGGCAATAACTTTGCTATTACGCTTGAGAATGATAAAAGACAGCCTTTTAGACTCTAGGCAATGGATTTGTGGAACTCTTAACAATGGCTATGCTTGGAAATAGCAAGTGATAGCCTTGAACTTCGAGTGAAAACTATAGTTTAGAACTTAAGAATAACAAGTGATGGCTTTGAACTTCCAACGGCGGCTATATTTTAATGCTTAAGAATAACAAGTGATAGATGTTATATTTGAGACATAACACCTAACATAATAACTTCAAGAGACACTTCACGATAACTTTAAAGGGACATTACCAAGTATCTTTTGGGGATCCTTCACGATGACCTTATCAAACCTTCCATAATAGCCCTTATTTATATATTAGCATATGTGGGTTTGCTTGCATGTGATGGTTTGATTGCCCCAATTTGTCATTTGGAAATAGATAGTGAAGGCCTTATTAGATTACTCGTGATAGCTTTCTATCTTGTCAAGCGCTCACTTCAATACTTATTGCGATGGTTTTATTCTTTCATTATTAATGTTGTCACTTAAAAGTTTTTGCAGATTGCTCTATAACTCCTCATGATGGCTTACATGGGATTCTTCGCGATAGCTTCATAGAACTCTTCTCGATAGCTATGCTTTAACGTCTGACAATAGCACACGACACCTCTATAAGTTATCTCACGATGGGTCCATTTCCCAACGATGGCTTTATTCACCCATGATAATCCCATGTACAAAGACTTTATGATGTGCAATGGTTTGAATCATATACAATTTCTTAGATTAGGCATGATGGCTTCCATTTACATATGAAGGCCTCTAATAGAACACGATGACTTCAAACTTATTTTTTGCATTTTATATGTAACACTTGCCCCCTCCTTGTAAAAGAATTTTTTTATGCTTTAGCTTAAGCAAAAAAATTCTTGCATTTTTCTTTTTCTAAGCATAATTCCTCGATGTGTTACTCTTCATTGCCGATTTCTTGTGCTACTCCACCTTACTCTTTAACATTGTGATTTTCTAAAAAGTTTTTTCAAGATGCATAGGTTTTGCAATTCCTTAAACATACTTTTAATTTTAATAATCCTTCTTATTAAAAAGGCTCTTTACGGTGAAGAATTTCCCATGATTTTTCTTGAAGATATCTTTATAAAAGATTTCATCACTTTATTTGGAAATCACTTGATATAAAAACCGAATATATATACTTAATAAAGTAGGGTTGTTTGAAAAATGAATTTCTTCCAGTGAAGAAATCTATTTAGAATCTTTTGAAAGTAGCTTTTATTAATGTAAACTGGTTTGTTGATAAGATAGAAACTTCTGGAGTTTTAGAAAAATGCATTTTATCCTTTGCTCATTTTGAGCTTGGTTGTTTATTAAACCTGAATTTCAGTCCATTATCCTTCTTTGGATGGTTGTTTTCGTAGTCCTTACTTAATCATCAGAGTTTTCATTGACCACCTCCCTTGGGTGGGTGTTTTGACTAGGCCCGACAATGGGATCAAAGACTTAACTAACCATCACTCTTTGGATGGTTGCTTTTACCATGCCCGAAGGCGGCACCATAGGCTTTTCGTCCATCTCCCTAGGATGGATATTTTAACAGATTTGATAGGAGGATCAAAGTCTTGATTGACCATCACTCTTTGGATGGTTGCTTTGGCCAAGCCCGAAAGTGGACCAAAGGCTTCTCATCTATCTCCATTGGATGGGTGCTTTGACTAGGCTCGATGGTGGGACCAAAGGCTTAATTAACCATCACTCTTTGGATGATTACTTTGGCCAGGCCGAAAGGCGGGACCAAAAGCAGGAGCATGGGCTTTTTGTCCATGTTTCTTAGATGGGTGGTTTGACTAGGCTTGGTAGCGAAATCAAAGGCTTAATTGACCATCACAGTTTGGATGTTGCTTTAGCCAGGCCCGAAGGCAGGACCAAAGGCTTCTTGTCCATCTCTCTTGGATGGGTGCTTTGACAAGGCCCGGGGGAGGGATCAAAGGCTTAATTAACCATCACTATTTGGATGGTTTCTTTCTAAGCCTGAAGGAGGGATCAAAGGCTTCTCGACCATCTCCCTTGGATGGGTGCTTTGACCAGACCCAACGACAGGATCAAAGGCTTACTTGACCATCGCTCTTAGGATGGTTACTTTGGTCAGGCCCAAAGACGAGACCAAAAGTTTTTTCCTCTCCCAGATATAAAGGATTCCCTTTTTCAATGAAATCTTACCAACCTCATCAAGTTGAAAGTTAAGTTTGAATATGAGCATTTCACCTCTAGTGGTTTTTATTTAGATAGGATCCCTTTTTCATCCAATAAGTCATACTGGGTAAAAAGATTTATTTATTCAATGTCGGGAAATATGGCCTCAAGTTTTCGGCATCCCAGGTCCTTCGTATCATGTTTCCATCAGGTTTACTTAATCGATATTTTCCTGGTAGGATTACTTCATAAATGATCAATGATTCTTCCCAATTTGGTCCCAGGGGACCATCTGCAAAGTCTTTCATATTTATCATTATTTTCCTCAAGAATAAGTCTCCTTTCATAGATGCACTTTCTTTCACCTTTGGATCATAATACTTTGTGATTCTACTTTGATAATCTATAGTTCGAATCACGGCTTGGTCTCTTAGTTTATTAAGAAAGTCAAGCGATTCCTTTTTTAACTCTTGATTTGTCTCATAGGTACAAGCGATTCTTTGACATAAGGGAATTTTGACTTTAAAGGATAGCATCACCTCAAACCCAAAGGTTAAAGAGTATAGAGCGTGTCTAGTAGAAGTCTTTGCAGATGTTCGATATGCCCACAAAATGAGAGGGAGTTCATCCATCCAATTTCCTTTAGCTTTTCCCAGTAATTTTTTAAAAATGTTCTTTATTGTTTTATTTTCTGCTTCTACCACTTTGCTGGCACTTGAGGTGAGATACTAATGAGAATTTTTTTATGATTAGTTATTTTCACAAAAGCGAGTGAACTCTTCACTCTCGAATAGGTTCCAATTGGCTGAGATGATCTTGTTCGGGAGTCCAAATCTTGTTACTATATTCTTAATAACAAACTTTAGAACCTTCTTGGCAGTTATGTTAGGTAAGGGTTCAGCTTCCACCCATTTAGTAAAATAATTGATTGCTACAACAACAAATTTCACTCCTCCTCTTGAAACTGGAAGAGGATCGATCAAATCAATTCCCCATACATCAAAGCACCATGGATTGGAAATGGTGGTTAGATTACTGGGCGAAAGTTGCGGTATTTTAGAGAATATTTGGCACTTTTTGTACATCTTGACATAACTCATGGCCTCCTCTATCATTCGGGGCCAATAATATCCCTGTCCCATTGCCTTTTTAGCTAGTTTTATTCCACTGAAATGACCTCTACAAAATCCTTTATGGCCTTCCATTAGCAACCTTATGGCCATTTTAGGTGTGACAGATCTTAAGTAAGGCACTGAATCCCTTCCTATATAATATTCCATTGACTATGGTGTATAAGGGGGCTTGATACCTTAGTTATCGTGCTTCCTTCTTTTCTTTTGGAAAGGTCTGTTTTGTAATATATTCGAATAGGGACATTATACAATTATCGACATACGGGTTTTCGTAGGAACATATCCTTTCTGGATCTTTTCTAAAATCAGTATTCTCTTGGGAAAATTTCTCATTATTTGATTGCAAATGGATTTGAGATTTAGTTAGGAACAAAACTTATCTAACTCTTTTTTCTTTCCTCCAGTACTTGGATTTGGTTGAAATCTAATAGTACGATTTTGACCTCTAGTGCACCTCATAAACTTACTAGCTTTGCTAAAGAATCTTCTTATGCATTCTTTTCCCTTTGTATTTGGTGTGTGGAGAAATCCTCAAAATGGACCAATATCTCATAGCTTCTTTTGACGAGACTAATTGAGTGTCTTTAGTTTGGCAAGTCTTGTTCAATTGATTTACCATTAATTATGAATCGCTAAATATTTTAATTTTGGAAATTTGTGTTATCATGCGAAGGTTAATCCTGCAATTATTGATTCATATTCTGCTATATCTTTGGTTGCTAAAAACCTAATTGCATAGCATAGTGGAGTCTGTGCCTATCAATGGTAAGTACAACATATCTTACTCCCGTTCCTTGTTTGTTTGATGCTCCATCAATGTATAACTGCCATTTTGGTTCGAGTTTCTTTTCTTTTTTTGATTGTACCTCGATGAAACTTGTCTGCTCTGTGACGAAGTTTGCTAAAGCTTGTCCGTTGATTGATGTCCTTGGTAGGCACTCAATATCATACAGGCTCAACTCCATTCCCCATTTTGTCAATCTTTCTAATACTTTGGTTTACTTAGAATTTGCCTCAGTGGATATTTAGTGAAAACTTTGATTGGATAAGCTTGGAAATAAGGCATTAGCTTCCACGTGGACCACTATAAGCAATATGCCAACTTTTTTATAATAAGATACCTTGTTTCAACAACTTTTAATCTTCTACTTATATAGTAAAATAGGAATTGGATTCCATCTTCTCCTTTATCAAAACTGAACCGATGGCCTATTTTGATACAACAATGTATAGAAAAAAGTTTCCTCCTTCTACATGGCTCGAAAGTATGGATGGTGATTCTAAATGATTTTTCAACTACTAAAAAGCCTTTTGATATTCTTTCGTCCATTTGAACATCTTCTTTTTCTTAATTACATCAAGAAAAGGGATACACCTATCCATTAATTTGGACATAGATCAATTAACGGTTGCGACCTGTCCATTTAATCTCATCATTTCCTTGCATGTTTTAGATGGTGCCATATCTCTGATAGCTTTTATCTGACCTAGGTTGATTTTTATTCCTTTAGCGCTTATAATATATCCTTAAATTTTTTGGATTGGATCCCAAAGAAACACTTTTGTAGATTTAATTTCATCTTATGTTTCCTTAATACCTCAAACAACTCGCTCAAATCATCTACATGATCCTCCACTTTCTTAGATTTTACTAACATATCATCAGCATAAACTTCCATATTCTTCCTATTTAATCTTTGAACATTCTGTGCATAAGTCATTGATATGTTTACCTGCATTCTTCAGCCCGAATGACATTACTTTGTAGCAATACATTCCCTATAATGTGAAAAAGCTTGTATGTTCCTCGTTGGGATAAAACATTGGAATATGATTGTATCATGAAGAGGAATCCATAAAAGATAGTAGTTTATGACCACTAGTTGCATCCACTAGTTGGTCGATTCTAGGTAGTGGATAACAATCTATCAAGCATGCTTTGTTGAGATCCGTATAATCGACATATGTCCTCCACTTCCCATTGGATTTTGTCACAAACACTGGTTTTGCTAACCATTTTGGGTAAAACACTTCTCTTATAAATTTATTTTCCAGCAATTGTTTTACCTCTTTCTTAAGTGTTGTGGTGCAGGTCTTTTCAAACAATCTTTTCTTCTGCCTTATTGGAACAAACTTCTGGTCGATGTGGAGCACGTGACACATTATAGATTGGTCAGTTCCTTTCATACCCGCATGGCTCCATGCAAATACGTCTATATTTGACTGCAAAAACGAGTCTTAAGTGTCTAATTTTGCTTCTTTTAAGCTTTCCATTGGTTATGCATTCTGTCAATCATTTCTTGAATCTATGTCTAGGATTATTTCCTCCAAAACCTCATTCTCATCACTACTTACTTGGTACAATTCAACATAGATTCTCTTTCTCGTTTTGAAACCACCTTCATTTCATATTACTTGGCATGCTGCTGAAGGGAAATGTAGGTTATTTGCCTTAGATACCAGTTCTCAAAGATTGATATGTAAGGACTTTTGGTTGATTACATTTACTTGACTCGGTCCCATAGCAAGATCCTTTCATTTTATTAAAATGCTCAAGTGTAGAGAAATACATTTCACAAGAATTAAACTGCTCACACATGAATAGTTCCCCATCCCATCTTGTAAAGAAACTTAACCGACAATTGTTTCGATGATATAAAAGCATCAATCTAATCAATAGCCGGCCTTCGAAAGAATGCATTTTAGTAGGAAGGTTGGCCCATGATTACGAACAATGTATTAAACATTCTTAAATGTAGGGAAGTTTCGATTTGTACAAAAATTTAATTAGACCTATTGGAGTAGAGCCTTTATTATTAATTCTAAAGATTGACATTGTGATATCCCGGAAATTTGGGAAATATAAATTTAATAATCTGTGTTTTAAATTTAATTTAATTTGATAATTGTAATAATAAAATTTGGAATTTGATTTAATAATCATGTTTTAATAAATATTTAAATTAGAAGATTTTATTTTTTTAAAGTAAATAAATTGTTTTCTGTTTATAATATGTATATTTGTATATATTGTAAATTGATAAATTTTGATTTTGAATTTAGTGAATGAATTGATTTTCTAATTCTAGTTTATTTTTAGTAAATTAAAATTTGATTTAAGAATTGGCTTTACAAAGCAATTCAATGAATAATGTTATGATTTATATTATGATAAATCTTATTTGTTTTGAAAATTTTATTTAACTTTAAAATATATGAATTTAAGATTAGATAAATATTAAAGCTAAGTTTTATTTTATATTACTTGGGATTTATATATATAAGAATTTATAATGTAAATTACAAATGATCTTAATTTAGTTACAATCTCTTTCATAAAAACATTTTTAATATTGTTTAAATTGTTATTTTTTAAATAAAAATGATAATACCTAGTTTTTATAAACATAAATAAATTTTGCTAGAAATAGGATTTGTTATTTTAAAATTTTAATAAGAGTTATATGTGCATCTATATATAACTTGATTATTAAAATTTTGATTTGATAAACTAATTTTAAAGTTGAATTTGATGTTTTGAAATTTAATAGAATAAATACTTCCATATTTTTTTGAATAAGCTATATTATTAATTTGTTTTTTTTCATTTCTTTTCAATTTAAAAAGAGACAAATTCATTTATATTACTTAAGAAATAAAAATAAGATTTAAAAGCTCTTATAAAAGAAATTAAAGTTGTATAAACAATTTAGAATTAGAATTTAATTACTTAAATTACATATGTAAGTTTATTAACACCCAAAATTGACAAGTGTTAAACATAGAGTATACTAAGAAGACAAGTGTTTATTTTTATTTTTCAAAAAATATTTCTTATATAAAACACATCTTCTCATCTTATTCTTTTCCCATTTCTTCTTTTCTTCATAACTTAAGAAAAATTTTCAGATTCTAAAATTTGAATTTATCTACCTTTCAAAAAAAAAACCAGAAACTTTGTTCATATAAATCTGTAATCTTCCCTCAAAATTCAAATCAAAAACTATTTATATCTTCTTCAAAACATTAAACTGGATTGCATGAAAACCACCTGAAATCCATTCTGCAACCTCAATTTATAAACCTGAAATCATTTGTAAATCCCTCAAATCTGTTACCACCTCAAAAATAAAACCTGCAGTTCCAATTCTGTTTTGAAACTTCACAAACCTGCATGCAAGAAGGTCTCTGCTTTTCTGTTTTAAATCAACCAAGCCTGCATTCTTTCTGGAATCGTGCATGCAGCAGGCATTTGCAGTAAATCAAGATTTGAGGCCTTTATAAAAAAAAGAAGCAACTTGAAGTTGGGAATCAAAGCAAAACAAGATGCAAGTTTTTAAAAAGCAAACTGCAGATTTTAAAAAGTACTGAAGCAAGATGAAGTTTTAAAGCAAAAATTAAAAAAATAAAATCTGAAGCTTTATGCTCTGCCTCCATAAAACCCAGGCGAGTAACATTTTTTTTTAAAATAAACTTAGTAAATATAGTTGCTTGATTTATTCTTGTGATAATCATGTTTGAAGTGGTTGGATATGATAAAAATTCTCTATATAAATGTTGGGTTTCTGAATGCATGATTTGGTTGTGTTGTGTTCTTGCCTGTTCCAGAATTCCAAGATTAAATTTTGATCAAAATCACGATCTCGTGTTCAAATCTTTGTTAAGGTTTAAGATTCAAGCAATATATGGATTAGTAACATAAGTAATGTTTAAAATCTTATTTAATATATAATAAAATTTGTATTGTTTCTGGAAAATTCAAAAATAACAATGCATGTGTAATAACATGAAAATTCAAATACCATAATTTATAAATTCAGGAATGTAATTTGAATTCTTAAATCAAACGGTGATTTTTAAAATTAAAATCTTAATTTCTAGCATTAGGATTTAGGCTCTATCCTTGTTTAAACTAAAATTGAAGTTTGAGCAATTTTTGGTGGTCCACTGGTTATGGAAGATCGGATTTCTTCCAGGAGGTAGAAGCGTGGTCGTGGTTTCAGGGAAAATTATGGAGAGGAGGATTTAAGCATTGTGGTGATGGTGATTTAGGATTGAACTTTATAACCCTAGTTTTTTTGTTGCTCGAAAAATCGATTGTTGCGGCCTCTATGAATGATCAAGCTTTCCCAGATTTGAGTTGATGGTAGCTGGGGTGTGGGGGAGTCCATGGCCGAAGGTGGTACCATTTTAGTGGTCGGAGGAGAGAGAATGTTGATGATCTTCATTTCGACATTTTTCCAGTATTGGGAACTCAAATGCTTAAAATCGATTTAGGGTTTCTATAGTTGAATTGGGGGTTGATTTGGTGTTTGGAGGGGATTTGTGACTTGCATAGGGGATCGCGAGTGGCCGGAGGTGATGGTCGTGGGTGTGCAGGTGTACGGTGGTAATGGCGTGTCAGCTGTTTTGGGGGAGAAAGATCTCGCGTTTGTATCGGGATTGTATTATTTTTGCTCGAAGTAATTGGTTTGGGGACTCGAAGAAAATTGGTGTGAGGCTCGGGTGTTTAAATTTTGGTTACAGGGGATTTGGGAAACCTGTCAACACAGGTTTTGCAAAACCTGTTTTTATTTGGATTTTAATTGATTTTAAGATAAATTTTAAAAGGAAATTTTTACTCGAGTTATTTTAGTTTTAGCTCGGGTTGGTTGTTGAAGTTTGAAAACTTGACTTGTTTTCAAAATTTAAAACTAAATTTAAAAGTGGGAGCTAAAATTTAAAGTAAGTTTTAAAACTAACTTAAATTAGGGATTCAAGTTGAATTGAATCACAAGTAGGAAATGATGAAGTATTTAAATTCAAATTTTGTTTTAAAATAATTTTGAAGAGTTTATTGTTTAAAATATTTTAAAGAATTTAAATTTAAATTTGAAATTGAGATATGAAGTAATGTTTAAATAAAGTTTAAATTTGATTCAAATCTAATTTTGAATTTTTGGTTTAAAATTAATTTAAGTTTTATAAATTTAAGTGTTTAAACCAAATTTGGTTGATAATGTAAAAATTTAAATGGTTTAATTTTAAATAAAGAATTTTATTTTAACTTTTATAAAATTTCTTTTATAATTAAGGAATTATTATCAATTAAGGGTTTTAGATTGATTTTAAACTTGTTAAAGTTTAATATTAGATTAATGTTTTGTAATTCATTTAATTATTAGAGTAATCAAATGAATAATTAATTTATTTAATAAATTAATGAAATAAATAATTACTTAAACTAATTAAGGGTTAGTCATAAAGGCTTAAGATTAATTACTTTTAGAGTAATTAACTTGTAATTTAGAATAATTAATTAAATAAGATTAGTTTTAGTTAATAATTAATTTATCAAGTAATAGTGGATTAATTAAGTTTTAATTAACACTTAATTATTTAATTAATCTGGAATTAATTAATGGGTTAATTAATGATTAATTAATTTGTAATTAATAATGATTAAATTAAGTAATTATTTTAGAAAATATTAATGAATTATTTAATAGTTGATGAAGGACAGTAACTAAGGATTATTTAATAATTAATTAATGTGATTAATTTTAATTATTGATTAGATTAATTAATTTAAAGATAATCATTTGAGTGAGTTGTTAAGTATAGTTACTTATGGAAGTTATTAAGGAATTAATTACTTATTGTAATTAATTGAGTAAATTTGATTAGTTTAAGTTAATTTATTCATTTTAATTAATTTAAAATTAATCATTTGATGATTTGTGAAGGATAATTACTTAATTTAATTTATTTAAGAGTAATTACTTAGAGAAGTAATTAATGGGCAATTACTGTAAATAATTAATTGGAAGTAAATTGATATTGAGCTATTTAAGTATAATTACTTTGTGAATTAATCAAGGGATTAATTAGAGATAATTAATTAATGAGTAATTAATTTATTTGGTGAAGTAATTAAGGGTAGTTGATTACTGAATGGGGTTAATCAAGGGTGATTAACAATTATGGTTTAAATTAAGATTAATTACTTAAAGTAATTTATTTAAATAAGGTAATTAATTAAAATGTAATCAGAGATTATTGATTAATATAATTAATGATATAACTAAGATTGATTAATTAAGATTAGTTAATCAATAATAAGTGATCACAGGTAATTAATTAATGTAATTAATTAAGGATTAATGTAATTAATTATAGTTAATTAATTAATGAGTAATTAAAGGTTAATTACCGTATTTGGTTAAATATAATTAATTTGAGAAATTAATTAGTGAATAATTACTTGAATGTAATTAAAGGTTAATAAATCAGGGATGATTAATTAAAATGAATCATTGGATGATGATTAATTAAGTGATCGATAAATTATCAGTAGTGATATGAGCAAGTTGATGTTGGTGAAGTAATTAATTTAATTTTCTTTAAATTAATAGAATGATGTAATTAATTTAATTCATTTTAAATTAATTATATTTGGGTGTGGTTAATCATTTCTTATATGGTTGGATAGTATTGTTTGCTTTGATTGGTTTGAATCTCAGACATGAGATAGATTATGTTGGATGATTTGAATGCATTGGTTGGATTGTGATGTTGATATAGATTATCTTTTTGGATAATGATAATATGGTTTATCTGATCTGATGATAATGTTGATTACCTATTGTGTATTTGTGATTTATCTATTTGGATGTATAGATAATTGAATTGTTTTAAACCTTTAAAACAACTTGACCTTAAAAGACACGCTTTGGATTTCGAGGAGACCAGAATCGAGTTTCCATATTTGGATATCCGAAAACCACATCGATTCCAATTAAACGTTAGGTCGTGTATCCAAGTGGAGCGAGTGAAGACTCGAGGTGTAAGGGCTATACGTCAGTATAACTCTGTGGGTGATTCCGTAATGAGTTGACGGAATAGTGCTTATAGGTTCGAGATGGTGATTTAGAGTGAAAGGGTTATCGTTGTTAACTCTGAGGGTGATTCCAAAATGAGTGTAACGAGATAATGCTTTCGATTTCGTTCGAACCCGGAACGAACTTGTATGGATTGAATGCTTTCAGAACATCGTTAGGTGGACGATGAGCATTCTAAGATAATGTGTCCTCTAAAGGTAATCGTAGCCTCAAGCCTCATCAACCGGGAATGGCTAAAATAGGGGAGGTGCAGCAAGGCTTCGTGGGTAGCTCCCACTGGAGAGCAAGATTGATTCCTGTCTAGAGGTCCCTTTTTATTTCGGCTGAGTGGGCAGTTGGATGTACACCACCTGCGGGGTTGTCTTGTTCGGGACAGTCCAGTCAGGGATGGTTCCGGTCTTGTGTTGCAGGGGAGTTAGGGTGGCTCCTCGGTACGGTGATCTAGGCCACGTACTGTGACGGGCGGTACCCTAGTAGCCCTGCCATTGTATGGAATCCAAAATCCAATAAGTGCCAACGGTTTTGATTGTATTACCCACTTTTGTGGCTAGTAGCTGGAATTTAATAATGTAACAATTTCGGCTATTTCTTATTTACTTGAAAACCCTAGACACTATTATAATATCACTGGATTTCCTATCAAATGTTTTGGTTAGCGTAAGGTAAAAACTTTTCCATGTTTATGTGTGGGAAGTCTTACGTGATACCTTTCTTTTCAAAAGGATTTTCAAAATTAAGCAACTTTAACCTGTTACTCACACCAGACCCATGTCTGACCCGGAGTTTATTCTTTTGTTTTCTTAAACTCTTGGGTACTCAAATTTTTACGAGTAGCCAAGGGATTCAGGTTAGCTTTTGACGAATTATGGAGGAGCAAATGGAGCAGGAGGCTTCTGTGTTAGATATATAGTATTCCGCTGTGTGTTCTCTGTGTTAGTATTGTTTTGTCTCTGAGATTGTATTATGTTGTAAATACTAGACAGGTGTTTATAAATGTCTAGTATGTGTTGTATGTCTGTGTACTCTGATAGTGGTTGTAAACTATGTAATATTTTGTGTTATTAATATAATTTATTCGTTCCGCTGTGAGATTCTGATGTTGTGTTCTTCTTTCTTCTCTTTCTTTTCTTCTTCTATCCCTTTTCTTTCTTCGTGATGATACGACTTTTCTGGGGAGAAAAAGTCGGGTCGTCACAGTTGGTATCAGAGCATTAGGTTGAGTAAATACCTAAGCTCTGTAGTGGTGTCTTTCTTGAGAGAGCGTATTTGTAGTTTTGATATATATATATATATATATATATATATAATTACTTCTACCTATTTGTTGGGTTACCTGTTCGGGTTTTCCAATATAGGTTATAAAGGTAGATAAGGTAGTGGGTGTGTAACCCGACTACCACCAATGATTGGAGTTTGAGTGTTGAGGTTGGAAGTGTATCTATCGAGACTGTAGATCGAATACCGTCTCAAGTGAGATTTCTTGGAGTAAGGATTTAGTAGATCTCTGAAGGTAACCTGTTAAGGTTCGGAGTCTATCTTTGAAATTGGATGAGTAAAGTTTTGATCTGTCGGTTGGGCAGAAGGAAATGATGGTATCTCGATACCTCAGGAATTAGTAGCTGCATGATGTGATGCAGTGACTATGGATGTTTCCGAAGATGTTTTCTTTGGAACATGTTAAGGAGGCGAGTCTGCTTCGGTGTTGTGGCTGGATTCAGCAAGATGTTTCTGTCTGGTGAGGTCTGTGTTTCTCGAAGAGTTTTGGATTAGGAAGTCTTTGGCGTCGGTGCCAGCAGTGTAGTTCGGAGTATTCTGGGTGCCAGCAAGAAGATTTTCTGGTTAGCAGTTTCTGAAGGTAGAGTTCAGAAGCAGCAGAATGGATTCCATTTCTTCGATGGATTGGATAGATAAGCGTAAGCTGTTCTGATTGGTAAAGAGAGAACAGTTTTCTTTGGATATTGGACTGGTTGATTGCAAAAGTGACTTGCGATAGTTTGAGCGTTCTCTTGAGTTATGAGAAGATTGTCCGTACCTAGAGGTTGAGTTTTCTTATCGAATAGATTCTAGGAGTGATACCGGAGGTTTAGTGAAGCAGCTTTGGATCAGATGGGACATCTGAGTTTTCTTTTATGGATCTGTTGAACCATATTTCTGAGATATGTTGTCCAGTTTGTGCTCGAGTTTTTCTTCTGCTCCAGATCAGAGTTGTGCAGCGGAAGCAGTTTGGGGATGCTTTTGTTTTATCTTTTCCGGGTAGGAGAAGTAGGTTAGTCTTCTGATATTTGTGGAGTAGAGTTGGTGTTCTTGGTTTGGTATTGATCTTGAGGAGATCATTTTGTTGGATTGTTTTGGTCCAGTTTGTTTCTAGAGACATCGGCGAAGGTTGAGCTGATCAAGAGAGTTGAAGGCAGCCCAGGATTGTCTGAAGTATTTTGTGGATAAGAGACGAAGGAATTTGGATTACGGAGTCGGAGATTTAATTTGGGAAAGTTTTCTCCGATCTAAAGAGCCATAAGATTGAGTAAGACTGGGTAAGTCAGCTCCGAGATGTTTTGGACCTTTTCTGTGTTCTGTAAGGATTGGTGTTTGGTTTTCAAGGTTAAATTGTCAGTTTGGATAACTGGAATTCGATGTGTTTTACGTATCTCTGAGGGAGTACGTGTATGGTTTATCTCTAGTTGTGGAACCAGCAGTTCAGGAGGATGTGATTGTAGAATCAGACTCGTCTGTAGTCTGATATTCTGTTTAGTTTTGTAGATCTATCTAAATAGGAGCTCTATAGTTTAATAGTATTGATTGTTTAGATTCTATAGAGCGAGTATCTCGATATTTATACCGGGAAAACTCGTGAAAATTTTATCCAGGTTTTTCTGGATAATTAAATTTGTTTTGATTGGATGAATTGGTTGTTATGGTTGTGAGCATATGTTTGATAATATATGCTTGTGTTTTAAAATAAAAATCTTAAGATAGATTATTAAATTACCTTTGCTTTTAAATTTCGGGGATGAAATTCTTTTAAGGGGGAAGGAATGTGATATCCCGGAAATTTGGGCAATATAAATTTAATAATCTGTGTTTTAAATTTAATTTAATTTGATAATTGTAATAATAAAATTTGGAATTTGATTTAATAATCATGTTTTAATAAATATTTAAATTAGAAGATTTTATTTTTTTAAAGTAAATAAATTATTTTCTGTTTATAATATGTATATTTGTATATATTGTAAATTGATAAATTTTGATTTTGAATTTAGTGAATGAATTGATTTTCTAATTCTAGTTTATTTTTAATAAATTAAAATTTGATTTAAGAATTGGCTTTTCAAAGCAATTCAATGAATAATGTTATGATTTATATTATGATAAATCTTATTTGTTTTGAAAATTTTATTTAACTTTAAAATATATGAATTTAAGATTAGATAAATATTAAAGCTAAGTTTTATTTTATATTACTTGGGATTTATATATATATAAGAATTTATAATGTAAAGTACAAATGATCTTAATTTAGTTACAATCTCTTTCATAAAAACATTTTTAATATTGTTTAAATTGTTATTTTTTAAATAAAAATGATAATACCTAGTTTTTATAAACATAAATAAATTTTGCTACAAATAGGATTTGTTATTTTAAAATTTTAATAAGAGTTATATGTGCATCTATATATAACTTGATTATTAACATTTTGATTTGATAAATTAATTTTAAATTTGAATTTGATGTTTTGAAATTTAATAGAATAAATACTTCCATATTTTTTTGAATAAGCTATATTTTTAATTTGTTTGTTTTCATTTCTTTTCAATTTAAAAAGAGACAAATTCATTTATATTACTTAAGAAATAAAAATAAGATTTAAAAGCTCTTATAAAAGAAATTAAAGTTGTATAAACAATTTAGAATTAGAATTTAATTACTTAAATTACATATGTAAGTTTATTAACACCCAAAATTGACAAGTGTTAAACATAGAGTATACTAAGAAGACAAGTGTTTATTTTTATTTTTATTTTTATTTTTCAAAAAATATTTCTTATATAAAACACATCTTCTCATCTTATTCTTTTCCCATTTCTTCTTTTCTTCATAACTTAAGAAAATTTTTCAGATTCTAAAATTTGAATTTATCTACCTTTCAAAAAAAACCCAGAAACTTTGTTCATACAAATCTGTAATCTCCCCTCAAAATTCAAATCAAAAACTATTTATATCTTCTTCAAAACATTAAACTGGATTGCATGAAAACCACCTGAAATCCATTCTACAACCTCAATTTATAAACCTGAAATCATTTGTAAATCCCCTCAAATCTGTTACCACCTCAAAAATAAAACCTGCAGTTCCAATTCTGTTTTGAAACTTCACAAACCTGCATGCAAGAAGGTCTCTGCTTTTCTGTTTTAAATCAACCAAGCCTGCATTCTTTCTGGAATCGTGCATGCAGCAGGCATTTGCAGTAAATCAAGATTTGAGGCTTTTATAAAAAAAAAGAAGCAACTTGAAGTTGGGAATCAAAGCAAAAAAAGATGCAAGTTTTTAAAAAGAAAACTGCAGATTTTAAAAAGTACTGAAGCAAGATGAAGTTTTAAAGCAAAAATTAAAAAAATAAAATCTGAAGCTTTATGCTCTGCCTCCATAAAACCCAGGCGAGTAACATTTTTTTTTTAAATAAACTTAGTAAATATAGCTGCTTGATTTATTCTTGTGATAATCATGTTTGAAGTGGTTGGATATGATAAAAATTCTCTATATAAATGTTGGGTTTCTGAATGCATGATTTGGTTGTGTTGTGTTCTTGCCTGTTCCAGAATTCCAGGATTAAATTTTGATCAAAATCACGATCTCGTGTTCAAATCTTTGTTAAGGTTTAAGATTCAAGCAATATATGGATTAGTAACATAAGTAATGTTTAAAATCTTATTTAATATATAATAAAATTTGTATTGTTTCTGGAAAATTCAAAAATAACAATGCATGTGTAATAACATGAAAATTCAAATACCATAATTTATAAATTCAGGAATGTAATTTGAATTCTTAAATCAAACGGTGATTTTTATAATTAAAATCTTAATTTCTAGCATTAGGATTTAGGCTCTATCCTTTTTTAAACTAAAATTGATGTTTGAGAAATTTTTGGTGGTCCACTGGTTATGGAAGATCGGATTTCTTCCAGGAGGTAGAAGCGTGGTCGTGGTTTCAGGGAAAATTATGGAGAGGAGGATTTAAGCATTGTGGTGATGGTGATTTAGGATTGAACTTTATAGCCCTAGTTTTTCTGTTGCTCGAAAAATCGATTGTTGCGGCCTCTATGAATGATCGAGCTTTCCCAGATTTGAGTTGATGGTAGCTGGGGTGTGGGGGAGTCCATGGCCGAAGGTGGTACCATTTTAGTGGTCGGAGGAGAGAGAATGTTGATGATCTTCATATCGACATTTTTCCAGTATTGGGAACTCAAATGCTTAAAATCGATTTAGGGTTTCTATAGTTGAATTGGGGGTTGATTTGGTGTTTGGAGAGGGTTTGTGACTTGCATAGGGCATCGCGAGTGGCCAGAGGTGATGGCCGTGGGTGTGCAGGTGTACGGTGGTAATGACGTGTCAGCTGTTTTGGGGGAGAAAGATCTCGCGTTTGTATCGGGATTGTATTATTTTTGCTCGAAGTAATTGGTTTGGGGACTCGAAGAAAATTGGTGTGAGGCTCGGGTGTTTAAATTTTGGTTACAGGGGATTTGGGAAACCTGTCAACACAGGTTTTGAATAAACCTGTTTTTATTTGGATTTTAATTGATTTTAAGATAAATTTTAAAAGAAAATTTTTACTCGAGTTATTTTAGTTTTAGCTCGGGTTGGTTGTTGAAGTTTGAAAACTTGACTTGTTTTCAAAATTTAAAACTAAATTTAAAACTGAATTTAAAAGTGGGAGCTAAAATTTAAAGCAAGTTTTAAAACTAACTTAAATTATGGATTCAAGTTGAATTGAATCACAAGTAGGAAATGATGAAGTATTTAAATTCAAATTTTGTTTTAAAATAACTTTGAAGAGTTTATTGTTTAAAATATTTTAAAGAATTTGAATTTAAATTTGAAATTGAGATATGAAGTAATGTTTAAATAAAGTTTAAATTTGATTCAAATCTAATTTTGAATTTTTGGTTTAAAATGAATTTAAGTTTTATAAATTTAAGTGTTTAAACCAAATTTGGTTGATAATGTAAAATTTTAAATGGCTTAATTTTAAAAAAAGAAATTTATTTTAACTTTTATAAAATTTCTTTTATAATTAAGGAATTATTATCAATTAAGGGTATTAGATTGATTTTGAACTTGTTAAAGTTTAATATTAGACTAATGTTTTGTAATTCATTTAATTATTAGAGTAATTAAATGAATAATTAATTTATTTAATAAATTAATGAAATAAATAATTACTTAAACTAATTAAGGGTTAGTCATAAAGGCTTAAGATTAATTACTTTTAGAGTAATTAACTTGTAATTAAAAATAATTAATTAAATAAGATTAGTTTTAGTTAATAATTAATTTATCAAGTAATAGTGGATTAATTAAGTTTTAATTAACACTTAATTATTTAATTAATCTGGAATTAATTAATGGGTTAATTAATGATTAATTAATTTGTAATTAATAATGATTAAATTAAGTAATTGTTTTAGAAAATATTAATGAATTGTTTAGTAGTTAATGAAGGACATTAACTAAGGATTATTTAATAATTAATTAATGTGATTAATTTTAATTATTGATTAGATTAATTAATTTAAAGATAATCATTTGAGTGAGTTGTTAAGTATAATTACTTATGGAAGTAATTAAGGAATTAATTACTTATTGCAATTAATTGAGTAAATTTGATTAGTTTAAGTTAATTTATTCATTTTAATTAATTTAAAATTAATCATTTGATGATTTGTGAAGGATAATTACTTAATGTAATTTATTGAAGGGTAATTACTTAGAGAAGTAATTAATGGGCAATTACTGTAAATAATTAATTGGAAGTAAATTGATATTGAGCTATTTAAATATAATTACTTTGTAAATTAATCAAGGGATTAATTAGAGATAATTAATTAATGAGTAATTAATTTATTTGGTGAAGTAATTAAGGGTAGTTGATTACTGAATGGGGTTAATCAAGGGTGATTAACAATTATGGTTTAAATTAAGATTAATTACTTAAAGTAATTTATTTAAATAAGGTAATTAATTAAAATGTAATTAGAGATTACTAATTAATATAATTAATGATGTAACTAAGATTGATTAATTAAGATTAATTAATCAATAATAAGTGATCACAGGTAATTAATTAATGTAATTAATTAAGGATTAATGTAATTAATTATAGTTAATTAATTAATGAAGTAATTAAAGGTTAATTACTGTATTTGGTTAAACATAATTAATTTGAGAAATTAATTAGTGAATAATTACTTGAATGTAGTTAAAGGTTAATAAATCAGGGATGATTAATTAAGTGATCGATAAATTATCAATAGTGATATGAGCAAGTTGATGTTGGTGAAGTAATTAATTTAATTTTCTTTAAATTAATAGAACGATGTAATTAATTTAATTCATTTTAAATTAATTATATTTGGGTGTGGTTAATCATTTCTTATATGGTTGGATAGTATTGTTTGCTTTGATTGGTTTGAATCTCAGACATGAGATAGATTATGTTGAATGATTTGGATGCATTGGTTGCATTGTGATGTTGATATAGATTATCTTTTTGGATAATGATAATATGGTTTATCTGATATGATGATAATGTTGATTACCTGTTGTGTATCTGTGATTTATCTATTTGGATATACAGATAATTGAATTGTTTTAAACCTTTAAAACAACTTGACCTTAAAAGACACGCTTTGGATTTCTAGGAGACCGGGATCGGGTTTCCATATTTGGATATTCGAAAATCACATCGATTCCAATTAAACGTTAGGTCGTGTATCCAAGTGGAGCGAGTGAAGACTCGAGGTGTAAGGGCTATACGTCAGTATAACTCTGTGGGTGATTCCGTAATGAGTTGACGGAATAGTGCTTATAGGTTCGAGATGGTGATTTAGAGTGCAAGGGTTATCGTCGTTAACTCTGAGGGTGATTCCAAAATGAGTGTAACGAGATAATGCCTTCGGTTTCGTTCGAACCCGGAACGAACTTGTATAGATTGAATGTTTTCAGAACATCGTCAGGTGGACGATGAGCATTCTAAGATAATGTGTCCTCTAAAGGTAATCGTAGCCTCAAGCCTCATCAACCGGGAATGGCTAAAACAGGGGAGGTGCAACAAGGCTACGTGGGTAGCTCCCACTGGAGAGCAAGATTGATCCCTGTCTAGAGGTCCCTTTTTATTTCGACTGAGTGGCAGTTGGATGTACGCCAACTGCGGGGTTGTCTTGTTCGGGACTGTCCAGTAAGGGATGGTTCCGGTCTTGTGTTGCAGGGGAGTTAGGGTGGCTCCTCGGTACGGTGATCTAGGCCACGTACTGTGACGGGCGGTACCCTAGTAGCCCTGCCATTGTATGGAATCCAAAATCCAATAAGTGCCAACGGTTTTGATTGTATTACCCACTTTTGTGGCTGGTAGCTGGAATTTAATAATGTAACAATTTCGGCTATTTCTTATTTACTTGAAAACCCTAGACACTATTATAATATCACTGGATTTCCTATCAAATGTTTTGGTTAGCGTAAAGTAAAAACTTTTCCATGTTTATGTGTGGGAAGTCTTACGTGATACCTTTCTTGTCAAAAGGATTTTCAAAATTAAGCAACTTTAACCTGTTACTCACACCAGACCCATGTCTGACCCGGAGTTTATTCTTTTGTTTTCTTAAACTCTTGGGTACTCAAATTTTTACGAGTAGCCAAGGGATTCAGGTTAGCTTTTGACGAATTATGGAGGAGCAAATAGAGCAGGAGGCTTCTGCGTTAGATATGTAGTATTCCGCTGTGTGTTCTCTGTGTTAGTATTGTTTTGTCTCTGAGATTGTATTATGTTGTAAATACTAGACAGGTGTTTATAACTGTCTAGTATGTGTTGTATGTCTGTGTACTCTGATAGTGGTTGTAAACTATGTAATATTTTATGTTATTAATATAATTTATTCGTTCCGCTGTGAGATTCTGATGTTGTGTTCTTCTTTCTTCTCTTTCTTTTCTTCTTCTATCCCTTTTTTCTTTCTTCATGATGATACGACTTTTCTGGGGAGAAAAAGTCGGGTTGTCACAACTATAGACTCGGTTCAAGCTTTTCTTATAGAATCCCCATTTGTTCAAAAGCACCTTTGAAGATGACATTTATTGCGCTGCCATGTCTACTAGAATTTTAGATTCAAGTGGTAGTCTTATTTGAGTAGTCATCATAAGATGGTCATTATGGGGATGTCGGATTTCTCTCATCTCTTGAGGGGTTATAACCAAATCTATTATTTTGATCGCGCTTTTGAAAGACTTCAATGGACGGTCATCACTTAATGAGTAGATTCCTTCCTTAGTCCTTCTCACATACCTAATTTCGGATCCCTTGCTTAATCGCGCTATGTATGGTCCTACATGGATCACGTCAATATCTTTCATTGGCTATAGCAATCTAGGTAGAATCTCATTTTCCATGATGTTAGCGTTATTGACAGGTGGTTTTTCGTTATGAATGGACTTTTGATTAATCTTCACGTATTCTTTGAGGACTCCCTTCCTAATCATATTATGTATAATTCTAGCCAAGACCCTAGGCTCGTCTATTTTATTACTGTTCACTATATGGCAGGCATAATAATCTACTCCTCTGTTCGGTTCTAGATTCGTCTATGTTTTGAATGAAACTGGGTAATCGAGTTCGTCCGCTTAACAGCGTAAAGATAGAAGATAGGTTGATTTAGTTCTACAACATTTGCCTTGGAAAACTCGTCTCATCTTCCTTTATTATTCGGGACTAAAAACTTTCTCTTTTCCCTTTGATTCCTTATATTATTGAATATATCACCCATTCATACAAACTTATCAGCTTGGAAGTGAATGCATAGCTCTTACAAAATGGTGTATTTTCAATCAAACCAGATTTGACCGCCATTGGCTTCTCTCTATCTCTTACTCTCTCTGCTATGTTAATTTTGCATTAAATTGCTTTGAATAGTCTCTCAATAATTCTCCTATTATTTTTTATCATAGCCATCATACTCGCATCAATTGTTGGTTTTTTCAAAATGCAAAACTGAACTAAGAACTCGTATGAGAATTGTTTGCATAAATAGATTGTTTTTCTCTGTAATGTCGATATCATTTTTCCACTGCTTCGAAGAATGTGGTCGGTAATAATCTGCATTGTGCTACATCTGGAACATTATACAGATCCATTTGAAGTTCAAACATGATTAGGTGATCATCTGAATCAATATTGTCGTCATACTTAATAGTCGAGATTTTAACTTTAGAAGGCAATGGTACTGCCATGATCCTTTCAGTAAATGGTTCCCTAATAAAATTATATTTAACTTTAGGATCCATCGTTCGTTTTACTTTTAGTTCAGCTATGCCCTTCATTATTTTATTTATCAAGTCCTTGGAATAAGTCTCTTCATCTTCCTAGTTTTCTCGCTCAGGCATATAATACTTTTTTGAAGTAGAGCTTGCAGGTTATGATTTTGAACTTTTATTCAGCTCTTGAGTTTGGGGATTCTTCCTTTTTTTATGCTCCTAAATTGCCCTTTCTGAAAAACTTATTTCTCAGGATTGATTCTATGCCATTTTAGGTGGAGATTTAACATTCTCTCCCTTCTTATCTTTTACACTCTTTGATGAAGATTTTTTGAAACTAAAGCTTTAATAAGCTTGTGCATGACTTGCAACTTTCTTTTCATAGCTTGAAGTTCATCTCTCTCCTTTGGTGCCTCTTGAGGTGCAGACGTTTGCCCTTCCTCTCATTTCCTATGTCAAACTGTAGGGTCACGTTTTCCTCGAGATGAACATGATGTGCAACTTGTTTTTGTCCTTAGATACTGAATTTATTTATTGATTTTTCCATAATATAAATGCTATTATTGATCAATTCACAAGGACTTGATTTAGGCTCTCAATGAAAGCACCACTTGGTGTTAATACTAAAATTAAGTCAAGGTAATTTGGAATACTTAAGTAGTGTTATATACCTAGTCAAGTATGTTGATCATAAGTTGATGGATCATCCTTAAGATGTCAATATGCAATTTCTTTATTGTCTAAGTCCTTTCATACAAATTACAGATCATAGACAGCATTGAAAGCCACTAAAACTCTCTCCTCAAGCTTTCTTTATATAAGATAAAAAATGAAAATAAAGAAGAAGATCAAATCATAAAATTCGTCCCTTTTTTGAAGGGGGAACCCCTATATTTATAAAGAATTAAAGCTATTGGATTCTTAACACATGACATCCTATTAGAAGTCGGCGGTCATGATTGATCCATGTGGTACATGACTGCAATGACATATGGTACATTTATTTGGTGGTAGTTCTCGATTCAAGATTGCATGTGATATTACTTTTGAAACCTCTCGCGATGGTTCCAACTTCATATTCCAAAACAGCAAGCAATGGCTCTAACTTATCGCAACAACATGGATTTATGATGGAATTTAGTTTGTGAACTGGGAATGCCAATGTCTTGGAAACCTTTAATGATGGCTTGAATTAATGTTTTCACACTTATCTTAGGATTGCTTTTGATGGAATGCTGGAATTCCTAAAAACAAAAGAAATGGCTTTATTGAACTCCTGGAGACGGCTTCACTTTACTAATGCATAAGAAAACTCTCTTCGATGGCTTAGTTTGCCACTTGGAGGATGATACACAATGGCTTTATTAGGCTTCTCACGATGGCTCTTATACCTTGCTGAGTAATGGCTTTACAGACATATCGCAGCAACTCCATCTTTAAAGTCATCATATAAAAGTTTCTTGCAATGTTTTCTATAAACTCTTCACAATGGTATTTAGAAAATCTTGGTGATAGCTTTGCTTTTATGCTTGAAAATGATAAACAATGGACTTTAGAAACTGTTGGCGATGACTTTGTCGAACTTCCAATGATAATTATGCTTTATTACTTGGAAATAACAAGCTATGGCCTTGAACTTCGAGTGACGACTATACTCTAGCACTAAAGAACAAGCGAAGGCCTTGAAATTCTAGCGATAGCTATATTTTAATAAGTAAAAATAACAAGAGATGGCTGTTATGATTGGGACATGACACCTACCATAATAACTTGATGGTACTCTCCACGATAACTTTAAAGGGACGTTCCCATGTGTCTTTTAGAGATTCTTTATGATGACCTAATTAAATCTTCCATGATAACCTTCATTTGTATATTAGCTTTTATGGCTTTGTTTGAATGTGTTGGTTTAATTGCCCCAATTTTTCATTTAGAAATAGATTATGAAGGCCTTATCCGAATACTCGATAGCTTTCTATCTTGTCAAGTGACCGCTTCAAGACTTATCGTGATAGCTTTATTCTCTCATGTTTAATGTTGTCACTTAGAAGTTTTCGTAGATTGCTCTATAAACTCCTCACGATGGATTACATGGGATTCTTCACGATAGCTTTATGGAACTATTATATATTTCTTTGTTTTAACACTTGAGAATAGCATGCGACGTCCGATATATGCTGTCTCGAGATGGTTCCATTTCCAGCGATGGCACCATTTATTTTTGATAATCGCATGTACGAAGACTTTATGATATGCAATGGTTTGAATCATATACGATGGCTTAGATTGAGCATAATGCCTTTTATTTACATATGAAGGCCTCAAATAGGACACAATGACTACAAACTTGTTTTTGGAGTTTTGTGAGTAACATAATCGGGCTTCGACGATCATGAAAGAAGGTGACTCGCACCGCTGTTTGATGCTTAGAAGGTGGGTAAGCTCCACAAAATGTAGAGACCGTTGGAACTGGTTCGTGACTCTGATGTACAAGGAGCTCAACAAGGCATAATTGTTAGGATGGACTTAAGTAAGAGCAAGCATGACCTCCTGATGGAACATACATAGGAATGGATTTAATAGGGGTACAGTGCTGCCTAGGTACATATACCTATTGAAAGCCATGTAACCCAGTGAATGATTTTGTGCTCGTTAGTTAGTTATTGGGCGCAAGATGTTATTATTTGGACTTCCATGCTGAATGCATATATGCGGAGCAACTTGGCTATTAGGATGGTTGGCATTTGTTCAAGAGGATCATCTAGAACTCTTAAGCCAACTTGTTCCTTTAAAGGAGGATGTTGGTTTTGGATTGGATATATTATAACCATCAGCACCTACTCCTCTTTGGTAGTTGAATGTCTAGTTCCAAGAGGCATGGAGGTCAAGGCATGAGCTGTTCTAGACCTGTATTTAAGAGGCGTTAATATCCTAGTGCCAACGATGATACAAGGTGAATGGCGCATTATTTTAGACAATAAAACTAGATATTGAACACGATTTGGTATATTTTATTTCGATATCTGTTAACCTAAACAATGGATCAAGAAACTGGATTGTGAGGTGGAAGCACCAACCCTGTTAGAATAATGGTTTGGCTATTAGAGTAAATATAATAGAAAAGTAATGGAAAAGTAAATAAACACGGAGAATTTTATAGTGTTTGGCTGTTAACTAAGCCTATGTCCACTTTATAGCTTTGATTATTGATTATATATGATTACATAGTGTTTGAAATTGAACAAGTCACAAGTACAGGTACTAGACCAATTCTAAGTCCTAGAATTGCCTATAGGAACTACTTTGATGACCATTGAATAGAGGGAGAGAGAGAGTTGAAGAATAAATGGAGGTCCTGCATAGTATTAGCAGAACCTCGCCTTTTGTTAGTTGCTCTATGGATTTTATTTAGAATGGAGAAGAGTATAGAAGTCGGCGCAGAAGAGTGTGAGAAATCACGGCCTCATCTGGATTAACCAAAGTTGTCGGCACCAATCTATCATGTGGTACCAACCTCTGCGGTTAACTCCAAAGAGGTCGAACACTTTTGCACCTGTCATGCTACTTGATTTTGAGTTGTTCTATGTAGTTTGTTTGGATATTTGGTTGATATTGTTATGATTCCTTCATTACTTGGTTTATCCTGTCATTTTGACTGCTAACTCCTAGTCTTAATGTTTGGTTGATTATAATCTTTGATGTTGCTTAGACACACATGAAATAGTTAAAGAAGAGCCTCTGCAAAGTTTGAGTGGGAGAAGATGAAGCATGTGAAGTCGTCATCGACATGATGAACTCGGTACCGACTTTCTACCTTTGCTCCATTCATGTTGAATTTCCTTTGAGTTGTTTCTTCTGCTTACGTAGGTGTGCCTAGAAGGTTTCAAGTCATTTCATTTTTGCCTCAACGTTCTAGCTTATATTGATTTCCACTTGGTTAAAAACACAGTTAACGTTTGCCCTACAAAGTATGCTTTTGTTAAAAACAAAGTATGCTCTGGAGTGAGACAAATCCTGGATGGCTATCTTGTAAATCGTAGTTTAACTGTGTAAGTATTGTCTTGAAATACTACTTTTATTTGGCTTCAGTTAATTGATTTCTATTTGTTGTTGCTTCAACTTGGATTAGAACTTTCATTCCCGATGTTGACCATATCATTTAGGTATGGAAATTTACATACAACTTTACGTTGTCGGATAAGTCCATTGTAGGGAGTTTGACATGCATTGGGTGTAATACAGGAGGTAGATACAGACTTATGACGTCGGTATGGACTTTTGATGTTAGTACTGACATATGTACTTGAGAAAATTTTCACACCTTTCTTTATATGGCTATATGCCTTCAAACCCTCTTCACTTTATTCATTTGTGTGCAAATCTTGCAAACCTTACATTCGAGTTTTTAAATCGCCGATCTGTCTACATTCCTCAATCGAGGACACCACTGGCCTGCTCCTGCGTCATCGTCACCTATGCCGCTTCATTAATCTTCTTGCCATCTCTTGGAACCACCATTTCCACAAGGATCATTTCCAGCAATTCTCGGACGTGATCTGCTTGAAAACCTAGGTGCCAAATTCTGTTTTGATTCAATTGTGTGGTAGGTCATAGCAGATTTGAGGTAAAGGTGGATTGCAAGGCGGTGACGGCAGTGATGGGATGATATAGGCTTGGTCAATTTCAATCTTGATGGAAAACAATCAAACCCTTGAGTTTTCTTTATGTTTCATTGTTTTCCTAGTCTAGCGTGAATTTCCTAGTTAAGCGTGAATTTTCTAGTCAAGCATGAATTTCCTAGTCAAGCGTGAATTTCCTATGTTTCATTGTTTTCTTTATGAAATAACTGCATGTGATCATTGGATGGATTCTGGTATGATGATTTAACCTTGAGTTTGAGCATATTGGAAGATTCCACCATTCCGTATTTTAACTTTTGCATGTCTGGTGATCCTAAAAAAAGACTTTCCGTGTCGCTTCGGACAATGGATTCGTTATCAATCGTTGATTGATAACAGGTAAGTACAGAAAGATAATCTTAAAGGACGATATGATTTGTTACTCAAATGCGAGCATGCTATCTACACTAGACGGTTTGTTCGTAGTGTTCATGGCACTGGATTCATCTCATGTAGATAACACACTGCACTTGCCCTAGTTAACACTTAGAATTCAGTTGGCTGACACACATCGATTTCCTTTGAATTTCAAGTGTTGGACGCATGGGTATTTCTTATTTCAAGTTAAATTCCACCTTACTGTGTTGAACTCCAAGTTCTCCTGCTAGAATGACTCGCCAATTGGCTCGTCGCAAATCCATTGAAGGATAGTTAAATCTTTCTAAGGATGCCTCTACCACTGCTCCGGTTTCTCCATCTGTTCCAATTGGGACCAACCAGCCTTCAACTTCCAGGTCTGAGAGTCGGATGGTGCTAATAGATCCCAATGTTTTGCCCCCTTTACTACCAGGGCTGATTTTAACTAACCCACCGAAGCAGGCACCAACCATATGATTGAAAAGGTGCTCTGTAATATCTACTTACAGCATGGAATTGCCTTACAAGAGGTTTGCTTATCAACAAGAGATGAACTTGTGCATCGTCCCCTGTCGGGTTTCACGACTTACATCTGGTATAAGTATCTCAGCGGTGCTGTTCTATCTTGTAATTCTTTCTTAAGAGATTTCCTAAGGGAAATTGGACTTGCACCATTTCAAGTTCACCCAAACAGGTTTTCTTTGCTAAGTTCATTATCGTCTTGTTCATGCGACGATTCTAGTGTGTCCTCTACATTTCAGAGGGCTCACATATCTGCTAAAATTCAAGAGGAGACAATATTGCCCCTCCTTTGTCATAATCGAGGCTTGGACCATGTGCAAGGTCATCATGAACCTCCATAACAAATGTTCAATGTTCAAAAATGAATATTTTTTCGTCCGCTATCCAGAAGGATACAACTGCCTCTGGTTGAAAAGAACATAGTTTTGTTCTATCATTCCTCTTTACTTGGAAATTCCTTTATTCCAAACTTAACACATATCTCTCATAGATTTTCTGATAAGAGACAAAATATTGGAGCACAAGAAGATGCTCGGATGTTTGAAGGCCATTACAGCGAACGAACGCTTTATTAACTTCCTCTTAATGAATGACTTGTTAGAGTATGGCTTGCTTGCTCCAAGAAGAGTAGCTGACACCGAGGTCCCTTTACGAAGTGGCTCTAGGTCGCATACCAGGTACATTGCATCCACTCATGGCTCTGACGAGGGTCCTCAAGAGGAAGGGGAATAATGTGCATCAGGCGATGGACGTGAGTCTGGTGATGATCATAAGAGGAGGCTGTGGAGATTGACGAGCCTTTGAGAGATAACAAAGAAGGAGAGGATGTTGAAACTGGGGCAAATGAGCCCATGAAAGATGATGCCCCCAATCGTGAGGGCGATAGCAGAAGAATTCCCACCATCCCAAAGGAGGATAAGATGGTTAAAAGAAGAAAAGGAAAAAATGCCATGGTTGTGGAGGAAGGAGAGATCTCCAATGATGAAAACAATAGTGCCCTTCAGGCTATTAAAGAAGTGAAAAGCGGATTTAGGGATGAATCATCGGGAATGAGCCTTGGATTTCCCAACCTTCCTTCTCTAAACCTTTTGGCCAATGGAACATTGATTCAAGATCTTAGTACTCTCCTCCTCCCAAACGACCAGATGTCGAGACCCCACTTTCTGCAGGAGATCAAGTTGTAGGGACTTTTTTGGGATACATCAACTTCCAATTTCATGAAAGATGCTGCAATCCATGTGAATGAGCATGGATACATCTCAATTACTGAAATGATAGAAGAAATCAGCTCACAGATCAACATATCTTCAGAGGCGTTTATAAGTGTAGGAAATGTCACTTCGACTCTAAAACCATACCCAACTAGTTTGTAAACTATAAAGGTGTTATTGTCATTATACTTCACACTACTATCATGAACATTCACCTTCGCATACACTTCGATTTGTGTAATTCTAGTACTTATATATTTTCCTTGTTTTAGGTTGAATGGCGCATGACAGATACAAAGCACATCATCGTAGCTCGAGAAAGTATAGAAGGAGCACTCTTGACCCCCATCCTCCTTGCTATGAAATAGATGGAGATAGGCTAAGAAGAAAACAGCGCGAGCACGATGAAGCTTTGCAAAGCTGAGAGAGAATGCCTCGATGCTGAAGAAGAAAGAGTGAAGAGAAAGAGGGATTTTGGAGGATTCCTCTCGTGAGACTCATAAATACCGTTGAAGATATTCCTCCGAGCTCCATGGAGCCACTACTTCTATTACTCCTCCACATAACGAAGCTCAAACTACTATCATCCAAGACACTCCTTTATCAAGGACCATTACAACTGCTGCTGCCTCTACACCTTCTCAAAGCACCTCAACACTTATGCTTTCGCTCGGTTTATCCCGTCTCCAAGCTGCTTATCCATACTTATACTTGCATCGATTAAAATTCGATCATTACATTAAAATTGTTACTGGAGAAAGTGTTACGAAAAACTTTGAGGCAGTGCAAAGCGATATTGACTTGATTTTCGGATGGTAGCGATTGTGCAAATCCCTTTCTGAGATCAATAAGATCAACTTCACACAAATTGATTCGCTCGAGAAAAAGAGCATATAGCAAGAAGTGGAAATTAAAGAACAGGATGTTGACTTGATCAAAGTTACCAGGGAAAGAGATCTCACACTCGAACAGAAAGTGAGTGCAGATTGTTGATAGGAGAGATGAAGTGTGTCTATACCAATGCAGAGATAGTGATGAGGAAGAATCTTAAGGCCTTTCATTTTAAAATCGAGAGCTATAAAAAACAAGCCAAAGAGAAGGCTGAAATTATAGAGGCGAAAGACCAAGCTCTTTCTAGACAGGTGCCGAACTCAAACACCTTCGCATAGAAGTACAGAAATTCCATGAGGAAAAAAATTGCTGGCTGGAAAGTTGGACACTCTATCATTCGATAAGCTTTCAAATGACATCAAAGTTGTTGTATGCTGGAGCAAGTTGACTGACCTAAAACCCCGGAATGCCGAGAATGTAAAGAGGGCTCAAGAGAGGGAAGACCTTAACCAATCTCTCCAACATTTCTACGCTAGTGATTATGCATAGAGATCTAAATTGGCTAGGAAATGATTTTCCTACTACTCTTGCTGATGTGTGGTAAGAAGTGTTGTGCCGAGCTAGAGGCGAGCACTCTGAGGCCGAGCTACTGGTACAATACCAGAGTGCTGAAGAGATAGATATTCCTATCATAGGGAAGGAAATTCTAACCAAGAAGGATGCTAAGGGTGTTGTTCCCCATGTTGGTCCAAGTTCTTCGGGTCATTGTGAAGTGCATGTCTTGTAGTTTGGGGCTCCAATGATGATCATCCCTTCTTCAGCCGCACGGCACGAGCTTTGTTTCCCTGCTCCAGCAATTGGGCAGTTCCCAACAACCGAAGAGTATGAGATTGACATCATACCAAGGAGTCCTACTTTAGGTATTTATCTTGTTTCTCCCACACTTCAGTAGGTCGATCTCACTCCTGAATCTGTTATTGAGCTGTACGTTCTCTTTGTGAACTCATAGTTCCACTCGACGTCCCACCTATGCCTCATGCTTCTCAAAGTGCATGAACTGAAGCCGTCTTCACTGCCTTCACTGTTGTTTCCACTAGCTCAACTGTTATACTCCAACTTTCCACCTCCGGGCCTAGATCCGGTGCCTAATGGATCGTAGCATTGGAAAGGTTGGAGGACATTTCCATATCGCAGGAAAAGGATATTCAAATGGTTAGTGGTACTAGCCCGACCAGGGACTAGACGATGGCGAAGTGGATTCAAGAGGAAGAGAGAAGGCAAAGCTTAAAGTGGAGCCGGATGCTGCAAAGACCAAGATCCTCCCATTTACTATCAAGACTAGCAAACTGAAGTCTGAAGTAAGTCGGTCGATGGGTCTAAGGAAATAGACTCAAGCAAGGTAGTGGTGAAGAAGAAGACCCTAACCCGACTGGGTAAGGTGTCAAAGGTGGCGGCAGGAAGAAGTGATGGGTTCGAGCATCAGTGAAGCTGGATTTTGGTGGTTCTTTTAGTTTATGTCTTTTGTTTTTTTGAATCTTTCTATACAAGTACATAGTCTATACTTAGCATCTTTTCTTTTGCTATTGCATTAATAGAGTCTGTACATTTGCTTTTTGGTGTCCAAATAGGTCGACATTGTGCGGGAATGGCCCCCGTAGTTTGATATTGTACGTAAAGTGATATAAGCAATGTAAAGATAGTGTTTCTACTGTAATCTCTTCTGTGTATTTTTCTACATTCTATGTATCATGCCTGTTAATATACCACTATATGTGTGTATAATATGATCGCTCATCTCGCAATTTCTATATTATACACTATTGTACTGTGTGATATACGATATGTTTATTTACTACAATTCTATGCATGTAAACGGTGTAAATATTGTAACTTGTAGTTATTTATTTTTATTATTTTACTTAGCTCCATTGTAGATACTCGAATTTTTGTTCAGCGTAACAGAACCGTGGAGTGGTTGTTATTCTGACCAAGTGTTAGTATGTTGTGTCCCCTCTAGTCCATGGAGTGGGTTATTTCAAAAATTTGATGTGAGACCGGGGACTTTGGGCTACTCTCTAGTTGCCCCGGTTAAGGATGTATTACAGCTCCTATCTTTCGAAACTTGCAGTCTGAATGCTCGATTCCGAGCACTGGGTACTTTGGTTACAACTGATTTTCTTCAAGTTTGGTATTAAGGTTCTATCTATACGTCGGTCTCTATTTCTTGAGACTTATGGATAGCTCAATTCCTTGGATTTTCCTTCAACGTTGCCAATATATGGGCGATGTTGAATTTTGGGCGGCGAGGATTAGTTTCTACTGATCCTATAACTAACAAATTTCCTAATACTACCGAAGCAACGTCAGTACTTAGGAGGTTTTGACAAACTGATGATATTTCCAAGGTAATAGAGATGATCTAGAATGTGCTTGAATGTGGTTATGTTGGTTCAAGCGACAAGGAGTGAAGCTTGCTTGGACGAGATTCAATTAGTCGAAGAAATGAAGTAGTTGGGCACACTTAAATGCGGTTCCATCGGTTCAAGTGGCTAAGGGATGAAAGTTTAATTGGATGCGGTTCCATCGGTCCAAGAAGCAAAGAAAATGGGGTGCACTTGAATGCAGTTCCATCAGTTCGAGTGGCTAAGGAAATAGTGCTTACTTGGATGCAGTTCCATCGGTCCAAAAATCAAGGCGCGGCTTATAGATGCACATGAGAGTTTGGGCCTTCTCGATGTTGCTGGAGCAACACTGGTTCATCGTGGGCAGGGATCGATTTTCTTCGTCGATCCAGCGGTTTGATTCGATTTGCTTCTGTCAACTTGGCAGGTTTCTTACTTGAATATGGTTTCATCGGTTTAAGAAATGTGTGGATGGAGCATAGTTGGATGCGGTTCCACCGGTCCAAGCAGCGAGTGAATGGATTACAAGTCGATCTGACCCCTTCGAATTAGCGAATTGCTAACATGAACGTGGTTCCATTGGTTTAAGAAGCGAAATAACTTTATTGATAAAATAAAGAGAAAAGAAAATCCTGCCTATTTACAATGCTCCCAGTATCCCTAGATGGCTTATTTGCGAAAATAGGAAATGCTTAGAAATTTAAACAAAATAGTGCCACAGCGAATCGTTGTTCCAAGCATGAGAAATTTGGATTCCATTGACCATAGTGAGCTTGAAAGTTCCATCTCTAAGTTTCTGGCCAATAATATAGGGTTCTTCCTAGTTTGGGCCAAGTGCCCCTTACTTGGGTAGATTCTTTTCAGGATGAGATCTCCCACTTCGAAGGTGCAGTTGGGAACTTTGGCGTTGAAGCATTGTGCGATTCTCTTTTGATGAGAAGTGGTCCTTAGCTCAACTTCTTCCCATTGGACTTCTTAACTAGAACTAGATTTGATACCTACATAGGGTAGGTTGCATCATGGATGAAGCCGTTAGCCAGCAACTTATCCACTACTTCCTTTAGTGCAGTGAGCCACTTTGGACCCAGACTACATCTCTTTTGCCTCATTATAGTGTACTTGGGATCAATATTGAGTGCATGACATGCTATTTTTGGTGATACCCCACACACATCGAAATGCATCCAGACAAATAGTTCTAGGTTAGCGCGATGAAACTTGATCAACTCTTGTTGCATTTTGATTCCAAGTTAGGACCCTATCTTGACTTGAGTTGGGTCATCCATGTCAACCGGGACAGATATTATAATCTCTACTGGTGCCTCCCGCTCCTTCCTTGAGCTCTTCTTCCTAGGGTCCAAAGCTTTGTCAAATCAGCTATGATCCCTGAGCTAGAATTGGCTCTGTAATTGCTACGCTAATGGTCCATGAATGTGGAGAGACTTCCCTAATTCCTTTCCCTTCTCTTTCCATCTTGATTCACACAATTAAGCGATATAACATTCTCTTGCAGCGCTTTGGTCTCCCTTTATCACTCTAACTCCATTTTTTGTTGGGAATTTCACGATAAGGCACCACTAAGCCAAAGCGATTCTGAAATCGATAAGGGTTGATCGACCCAAGAAAGCGTTATAGGATGACATTTCATCAACTATTATGAAGGTCTAGATTAGAATCACCATTCGTTCTCCGAGCTCTACAAGTAAGTCGGTCACCTCGACTTGCTATCTTGGCTCACCAGTGGATCCCTAGATCTTCGTTCGGCAAGTTTACACATCGTTCTTGCCGATCTTTATCTGGTCGAATGTATGTCAGAGTAAGATCTTGACAGAACTTCCACTATCCACTAGCACTCGGTGCACAACTGCTGGTCTGATCTCGATTGTTACCACCATCGAGTCGAAAGTTAACTCTTCTATTCCTTCAGTGTCTCGGTTCTGAAACACTATGTCATCATTGAGTGTTATTTGCTGCTTAGCCAGGGTTCCGTCTTCGACTGCAAAGTAAGTTTCTTTGGAGCATGTTTTAGTGAACTTGCATATCACTCCATCTCTCCCCAAGTTTTTGTGCCGAGTGAAGTCCTCCAAAGATAGTACTAATAACAAGTCACTGTTCCATATGTTTAAACCCCTCCCCACTGGGTCCAGTTTGATTTCCTTGAGTGCTTGGAACTTGGGGTCCAGTAGATCAGTCGAGTTAGGGTCTTTTTCATGTATTGCTGGAGCCTGTTGATCCTGAACAGTTCCTCACTTGAGTCCTTGAGGTCTCTACACTCATTCATATTGTGCCTATATGTCTCATGGAAGTGGCAAAATTTCCCTGATTGCTTTTGATGTTTAGATTCTTCCTTTGGGGGTGGCTTCTTGTATCACTTAGTTCCTTGGGTTTCTAGGAAGATGTTTTCCAAGCTGTCATTTAATGGCGTATATTCTTCGGGTCTCAGATTTCTAATTCGTTTCCACCTCGTCACGCATGCTAAATTTTTGATTCTTTCTTTTTTGATTTTCATCTTTCCTAGAATTTCCTGTTGTGGCCCCAGAATTATTTCTATCCCGATTAATCGCTACATTGCTTTGAACTTCCTTTTTTGGCTGTACATTGGCAATTTTTCCTTCTAATGCATCTACCTCTTCCAACCTCAAGTACTGGCTTGCTTTCCAGTTAAACTCCTTTATGGTGGTTGGTTGTTTCATCTTAATCCATCTTCTAAAGTCAATGTCCGGGTGTATGGCTCAGATTAAGGCCATGGACATTATATCCTCATTTGGATTTCTCACTACAGCAACCACAATATTAAACCAATTCATAAAAGATTTCAATGACTCGTTGGGTCCTTGGAAAAAGCCAAATAGAGACGTCATGTCTTTTGGCTGAGCCATGTAAATTCTAAACTATTCCATGAATTTCATTTCCAACTCATCAAAGGTGGAGATGAATCTTGATAGGAATCTAGTAAAGCATATTGAAGCGATTCATTCTAAGAAGTAGGGAAACATCTACAGCGGAAAACATCCGTTGCCCTGGTTCCATTCATATGCCAACTGTATCTGTACAAATGTGGTTTAGGGTCAGTTATTTCATTATAGGCTGGTATAGTGGGCATAGTGAACTTCTCGGGATATTCTTCCCTTAGGATATTTTCAGTGAATGGAGTCCGATTTGGAATAATATCACATGGCAGGCAAATGGAAGGTCAATGGCCTAGTGAGAAGTCCGTCAAGAAGCTTAGCAAAAGGCCTAAAACTTCACCCTTAGCTAGTAATAAAGGAGATAATCTTTTGAATCCATCATATGTCATGACCTAGAAAGAAATTAATTCCATCCTTGAGCAGTTTGGAATTATTGGGATTGAAGCCATTCCTACTGGCCCTATAGACAACATTTATAACCCACCAATGGGTGCTTTTACTCTCATATATATATCTGGCATGCATGCTACCTTCCCTTTTATGGCTTTCTCCTAAGACATCTAGAACATCTGGACATTGCACTAATTCAATTCTTACTAAACCCTTATACATATCTTAGTTGCTTGGAAGTCATGGCTCGGGTGGCAGGACTCCCTTTCCTTAGTGCTGAAATTCTCTATTCAATAGCTTATCCTGCTAAGGTTGGTGAATAACCAGATCATGAATTATATCGAATCTGTCCCCATCCAAAAAGTATGATTTCTGAGGGTGTCAACAAGACAAGAGCATACGAAATACAATTCTTTTTCGTCAAGTGCTTCTCTAACATTAGAGGGACATTTATGTTGCTAGTAAGTTTCTTTTTCTTGGTTATCCATGTTAGTATATTATCCTTTACTAATAGATGTTTCTCTTTCATATTCTACGCCTAAGAACCTAAGCCCTGATAACCAAAAAACTATGCAATCTCTAATTCAGGTAGTAGAGAACATATGGAACAGGCGTAGTTGTTAACTCCATCAAAGCTTCTTCAACATTCCATTATTTCATATCGCTACAAAGTCTTGGAAGTGCCTCCACTGGTTAAATATGATGCTTAGGGAAAACGATCGTCGGTGATGGATAAATCATAATCCTTCACTTCTAATTCTCTAGTTCAACCTAAGATGCTTGGTAAGATATTTGTGAATTTTATACAAAATCTCTTGTAACATTATCTCATAAACTTATTTTCTTGATTCAGACTCATCTGCCTTATAGTTGTTCCTACGGAGAAGGAGGCCATAAGTGATGCTCCTAAAGACAAAATGAGTAAAGATGGCACTTGTGCCCTGGCTCAAGCTCCTGAATCTCAATCTTTCTTGGATGTCATTTCTAGTTCATTCAAATTTATAAAAAGGAAACAAAGCGATGGTTCTGCAACTGCTACCACTCTTAGCAAGAAGCTTAAGGTTAGGGGTGTGAGTACTGCCGTTATTGTAGAGGAAATTCTTTTTGTGGACATTGACCAAAGCCCTGAGGCTTCAAACCTTGACACTTCTGGGGAAAATCCCAACAGTTGACTGAAGCATAGCAGGCTCAACACCTACTTCTTTGCATTATTTTTCTAGGTTCTCTTGGAGCCTTGAATCATTTATGTGAGGAGTTGGGTATATGTATAACTTCAAGAAATTCACTTCCTTCCAAATCTCAATCTCCAACCCCTATTAGTGGCTTTGATGACCTTCTCGAGCTGGTTATCCAATCTTCGTCCTTTGCTGCTCTTAAGCTACCACAACCTTCCTTGTATACTCAAGATCATCATTTTGCTATTCTTAAGAAATTCCTATCAGTATGTATTATTTCTATTTAACTATTTAAAGTTCTTAATCTTTCGCATGCAACATTCTAACTCACGTTTTGTCGCTCATTCTTGGCTACTAAACATATGTTTTAGCTTCAAGAGTATGCTATAGGATCCTCTAGTGAAATATCCAATCTTAAGGAACAAAATTCTTCGCTTAACAATCATATAATTGATATCCCGACAGTAGGGGATAAGGCTATAATAGAAAAAGAAAAGCTTGCTATCTCGGTCAAGGAAGCAAAAAATTTACTTACAAAGGAGAGAAACGCCAAATAGATTTCAGATGATATGGCAAAGAATTTAGAAATAGCACTTAAGGAGGCTGGCATGAGAGAGGCCAAGCTTGTGGAGAAGAATGCATCTCTTAAGGAAAGGTTGTGAAAGAAAAGAGCCCTCTTAAGAAAATTGACTGGCGTTATCAACGACGCAGAGCATAAAGTGTCTCATTTCCTTGGCATACCCCTCGACGCCATTATCAAGTGTTGTTATGAGAAAGCACTTTTCATAGCATATGTCAATAATGCCCACAAATGTCCATATTTTCACTTATCTTCTCACCGTCCGGCATGGAATAAGAAGTTTATGAAGAAATTTGAAATGATGCTGAATAAAACTCAGGCACTTGAGAGGGAAATTCCGAGTAAGAGGAAGAGATTAATGCTAAGAAGCTATTGACCTTCAATGATCCTTCGGCTGACGTGGAGATAAAGATAGATGAGGAAGAGGAGGATGATGATGAGAGCTAAGGCGATGATGGACATGGTGATGACAACGACGATGATAATGATGGCAATGGTGGAGGTGACGGAAAGGCTCTTTCTGGATTGCCAGATGATAAGGAATGATCAGGAGATGTTAACCTGGACTCGACAGCCCAAGGTACGAAAGCTACTAAAACTCCTGATCCGATAACTAGAGATTCTTCCCGAAAGAAGGTGCTTCTCAAAGCCAGAAGTCTAAAGGGAAAATGAAAATTTCTTCCTCTCTAATCCTACTCTCTCAAGTATGGTTTTGTATATTTAAATGTTTCGAACTACCCAGTAATTCCTAGTTAATACATTAATTATTTTAGTCGAGGAGAAAATCAAAATACCATTATGAAGTTATGTTGGAAAGGAAACAAATGGAGATAAACCGATTGAATAAAGAGCTGGATAAACAAATAAAAGTGTATAATAAACTATTCAAGAAATATGAGGATCTTACTGCAAGTGCATCAAAATTAAGGCTTTACAAAGAAAGGCAAGTTGCTCTACGGATGAAGAGAGCAGGTCTTCACTAGGAGAGACTCTTAGCGGAGAATGCAATGACCCTCTTTTGGACGTTGGTTGACGATAACAGCACTTTGGAAGAATTTATCTACAAAGTTTACACTAGAGGTATATTCATTGATTTCTCCTATTTAGGTACAAACTGCAGGTGTTTTCTGAAATGCATGCATCATAGATACTTGGATGAGCAAGGGTCCGACCCTCATCCCAAGGTGTGTTGGAATCTCCTAAGAGTTGCCTCTCTTCCTCTTTCTTCTCGTTCACTTCCCTCTAAAAAAATCAAACACAATAAGCAAAGATTCATTTCCAAGTTGTATAAGATACGAACCCAACTGACAGTATGATTGTATTATGTAATTCAAGTAGCCTATAAACTTTTATGACTTTGTTTTTCTTTTGCTTAGTCTAATTTTCTCATATTGCATAGATTAGGAAAAACCGCGTAGTTATGTTTCTATGGAACTATTGAATAAGTTCGTTAAGCTAAAGAAGGATTTTAAGGAGAATTCTTCAATTCCCAGGATGTCTCAATTAGCAAGACACTATTTTCTTAGAGATCAAAAATTTACATGTGATTCCCGCATTTCCACTTTCACTTCTTGGGTGATGAGAAAGATAAACTACTCGATGAAATCTGAGCTTATCATGCCAAATTAATATGTTATCACGCTAGCTCTTCGAATGGAGAATGGGATTATGACCGATTCCCTCTGATTTATACCCCAGAAGAAATTGAAGATTCCTCTAATTTTATGCTTACCTTATCGGCTAGTTCATTTGAAAGGGCCAAAACCACAGTTTCAAAACTTTTAGAGCTAACTGGATGTTTAGAAAAAAGTTGTGGTGTAATTTGATTTTCTTTCTTTTTTGTAAACTTAATTATTATCAATGAAAGAGCTTGTTTTCCATGTATTGATTTTTGTTTATTTTGATTAGAAAAACAATCTAGTACCTGTACCTAATCTTGTAGATATTCTTTCATCAACAATTAGGATTTAAGATAGATTAATTACTGATAATGAAAAGAGGCATTCTTTCTCGAATGCCTCAACTTACAGTTTTCGAACAACCCAGATGAACAAGACTGACAAATGAAATACTATCAACTAAGGTTGACATTCTGAAATTATAAAGATGTAACCTCAAGCTTAGAGGATCAAATTGACGAGACGAGCAAAGAATCTTAAGCATTGGGAGAAAAGATTAACACGGTTCGAGGTTCTAAGCCCTTAGTTGAGATCGATGACGAGATGGCCAAAATACATCAACGAATAAATGATCTTGAAGTGGAGTGAATGAAGAGTCAAGTATCTTATTAATCTCTGGAACTTATCACAAGTGGAGGTGAGTCCAGCCTTCCTAGTCCTACTCCTAGAAGGGCAACTAGATCTCAATCTTTGGCCAGTAAAGAATTTCCTACTTTGACAAAACCAACTCCTAGCCTAAGTAATAAAGTGATCTTCAATTGAGTCAAACAAGTTAAATTTGAGTGCATGCAACACTTCAACAAGAAACGGACTGAAAAGGTTTCTCGGCTTCTTAATGACTGTGAAAGAAAAGTTAAAAAGCTTGAATGTGAGAAATATATTCTTAAACAGGAAATTGAAGAGTTAAAAATCATGGTTAAAACTTTGAGAGGAGCTAACAAGACACTCCATAATGCTTTGAAAACTCAAATTGATTCAGTTGATGATGCAAATACCAATCAAAAAAAGGGAAAGAAATTCAAAGAGCTTTTAGATGCAGCCTTTCGCCACATTACTTACCTTTAATGGCCAAAGACTTGGACAAGAGAGCATAAAGCCTTGATCTTTAACGAAAATTTACTTTAAATAAACTCTTCTTTTTGCTTAATCTTTGTACCCACATCTTTACATATAATGTATTGGATCGCGAATAAATTTGTTTTCAAATGAACTTTACCTCAGATTTAAGGTATGTAGCTTTGCATCGAATACCGGCTCTTATTTGGAACACCTTGACGATTTGATGACACTCATTCATCAAAGTAATTACTTCTTTAAATAAATTCTTGTAGCATTAAGTATGTCGGTTGGTAATAAATTGAAAAACCCCTGTGGCAGTAATTAATGGAAGACAACAATACCAATCCGACAATGGATAGAAGACCAGAAAACCAACCAATCTGGCAATAGACAAAAGAACAGAAAACTAGTCTAGCATTAGATAGATGACCAGAAAATCTTATTTAGCAATAGATAGAAGACCATAGAACTCATCTGGCAACTGAAAATTTTGTTTATTGAGGAGCATAAATAGCACGTGTTTGATGGATCTTCCTCTAAAAGATTTGTTTGATTTGAAGCACTATTTAGCTCTGGTTTTTTATAGATCTTCCGCTACGAGATTGATTGATTTGGATTTTTGATAGATCTTCCTCTAGAAGATTGATTGATTTGGACCGCTACTTTACTCATACCCCTTATCACCATCTTAAGTGATGATTTAGGTTTGTTGTCCAGTGTGTTTGACTTGCTATTCTTAAGCAAAACTAAATATTTACCCACCTCCCCCTAAGAGGCACTTCATTGTGACCTTTGATGATGACACTAATGGTTGCTTCAGTGCTTTGGACAGGCAAAAGGCTTACTCCATCCTCCCTCTAGGAGGCGCCTTGGGCTAGGCCCCGTATGCGGGACCAAGGGCTTGTAGAAACTATGGACATGCCGTTTTCAGGAGAGACCAAAGGATTACTCTAGCCTCCCACTAGGAGGTGCCTTAAATAAACCACGGGGATGGGGTTAAGGACTTATGCTTTGGCCAGGCCACATAGGTGGCACCGAAGGCTTTGTCGGTGTTTTGGCCAGGCCCTTTCAAGCGAGACCAAAGGCTTACTTTGTCCTCCCTCTAGGAGATGCTTTGACCAAGCCATCTTAGCAGGATCGAAGGATTTTATTTCTTACTACCATCTTAGGTAGTGGTTTAGGCATTTCCATTATATTATGAGAGTCTGACTCCTTAACCAAGTAGATACATTTGTTCAGAAAATTTTATTTTATTGATGGTAGACTTAACATCTTCATACAAATTCATTAAGCTTCTATTGCCCAAGGAAATTGTTGATCAAGCCCTTGGAGCTTCGACATTGGTTTATGTTATGTCCATTAGCTGGATGATAGTAATAATATGGTCCTCTAAGGTTCCTTTCATTTTATGGACATTTCTTCTACGAAGGCCAGTAGTTGAGTTCGTCCTTGATCAAGAGATAAATATTCTCAGAGGATGTAGTAAAGGTGTAGTTGTTAGAAAGTCGTGACCTTTTAGAGGATGGTCCTTTTGTTTGGAATTTAATTCTTTTATTGCTTGAGATGGACCCTTCACCTTTGAGGACTATTTTGATTTTTAGGGAGCTTTATGCTTCACTAGTTTTGTATGGTCGATCAAGTACACTCTTCTATTTTTTAGCGAACTATTCAAGGTCCTTTTTTTATCTCTTTCTCAAAAATGTTCCCTCTGGCTTTAAGCTGAATTTCCTTTCTCATTGCTAGGATGATGCTATCGTTTTGGTATTACTTTCCTAGTGCTAAAAGTGGCATTGGTCCAATATGGAATGGATTCAAACTCCAATTTTGGGGACTATAGGGAGCCATTTGCCCTCTCTTTTCTTCCATAACTTTCAATGCTACAAATCTTAGCACCTACTCTTCATAAAGAAGGGGATCACTAGTGATTTGGTAAGTTGGCCTAGTAATTTGAGGCTCATAGGACCCTTGTTTGGAGAATTTAAAACGATTAGTTGGCAAGACTAAGAAAAACTTTGTTGATGCGATTAATTAGTGTTAAAAATCCAAGGTAGGTTAGCTTGGAATAGGATATGCTTGGTAAAGGCAAGTTCTCTAAGTTCCAAATACGAAAGCTAAGGTAGTTCCATTTAGGGTTTTAATGGAGATGGAGGTTCGAGCTCTCCTTCTAGCACCCAAATTTTAATGAGTTTCTTTGTTAACTCCAAAAATGTAGGGAAAGTTGTCTTGATTAAGCGATGGTTAAGGCAATGCTAGGGTAACTAGCTAGGATGAAGTACGTTCAATGTCACATTCATAATAATTCAGTTGTGCATTAGATAACAAGGTTGCAATGATGTCAAAATTCATGCAAGAACCAAGTCGATATGCAGGTCACAATTCATAATTCATTCCATGAAATATGCTATGAGATTGTTTATTTATTATTTAATTCCTTATGTGTGCAAAGTTTGAATGTTACAATCGAAAAAAATCCCAAACAGATTTAGGATTACAAACTGTAAAATGTAAGAAGAGAGGTAAGAATGATTCGCCCCTTCCAAAGTACCCCTAGATCCATATTTGTAGGGCTAGAAGAGCGGCGTAGTAGCTTAGTGTCGACATTCTTGGGTTCGGCTTTGTTCTATTGATGAAGATACATGACACTAAGGAGTTACGGCACTGATGGTTTCTGTTATGGCGATCAACATCTTTCATTAGCAGGTGATGACATCAGCTTGAATCAAGGTAAGTATGAAGCAAGATCAATAAAGAGCGGCATCGATTGTTCTTGCAGATATTGACGGCGTTCACCGTCAACATCGCATGTGTAGCCTCTATAGACATTAATGACATTCGATATCAATGTTGTAGAATGGCGGCATTGATCATTGGCGACATTGATGATGGGTGGTTCTATCTGGAAGATGACTCTAAGGAGCGGCGATGTTGGAATGGAAGCAACATCAAAGAGACGTGACACCATTATCTAACAGCACTAATTGCAGGTGGTATTATCGATGAGCGACGTCGATCATGATCGCTACCATTACTTTCTTTAATAACTTATGGTGATGATTCCATTCAGCGTTGCTTTGTGATATGAGTTCATCCAACCCTATAGATGATGGGCGGAACTAATGTTGTCTATGGTTCCTGACTTTGTTGATGACATGCAAAGCCAATGTTGACAAGGGTCATCATCGTTGGTGTCGGCACTAACTCATTTCCACTCTTTCGACACAGCTTGTTGATGCGGCATCTCAGCTATATCACATGTCACATTCCTTCAAGGACGGTAATAGTAGTAATAGATGGTATATGTACTGACGAAGTGCGACGTCGATTTCTCATAGTATTGACTAGATTCGATGTCATTACCTCTTTAATTGCACGCGACATTGTTTACACCTTTTTATCGATGAAACGTGGCATTATATTCCTTCGATGCTAATCCATCTTCATATTTTCGATGTTCATTACTACTTTCCTCGAGAGTAATAAAGGTAGTAACATTCAACTCTATATTCAATAAAGTCCTTGGTCCAATATTAACGATTATTATTAATCGACCTGTTTTGACCAGAGATTTTGAGTTAACTTAAGTTGACCATGATACTAACCTCATATAACTAAGGGGACGAATCCTCTTGAATTATGTTTCACTTTTAATGCTTCCATTCGACCCAACTATAGTCGTTCGATGGGGGTCGTGCCAAGATTTAACAGTAATCAAAGTGAAGCTTCTACATTGAAGATCAAAGGTATTCTAAAGTCAAGAGAACTATGTGATTTTATCACATCGTTATTTCCTGTTTGGCCTTAGTTATATTAAACAATATAAACTATCAAGTGAGTTAGTCTATAGTTATCCAATAACTATCAGTACGTAATCCCTTGGTGCCCTCCAACGGTCAAGAGTAATACACTGCCCAACATTTGAAGAGAGTTACTTACTTTAGTCTCAAGGGTTGCATCGACATCCAATCATGACATATCTTAACTAGGAATAATTAAAACAGTATGTTTAATTTCATTGTGATAAATTACTCCTGGTTACAATACTTTGTAACTACAATCACAAAACATACTATATATGGATTTTCTGTTAAATATACTTTTAATTAAATTAATCAATTAATATAGCACATTATATCAAGTATAAAATAGAAAGAAAACACTTTTTTATTTCAAACAAAATGGGTTATCGAGTTAGATACATGTAACAAATTTTCCCCTTGAGCATACCCCTATCTCTATCTATCTTTCATTGCATGTGGGATCAATTATGGAATCTCTATCCCATGCCTTTAATCGGTTCGACGAGAACTTTTCGGGTTAGACCCTTTATAAATGGATCTGCTATGTTGGTTTAATTAACTACTATATCAATCAACTCTCTTTGATGTTAATAAACTACATTTATTATGTAGAACTATTCAGTGTATATTTCCTGACTTCTAGTGAGCTCTTATTATTACATTGTTATCATATAATAGTGATGTAGTATTTTTAATACTTGGAAACACCCTTAATTCAGTTATAAATTTGTGTGTTTATATTTATATACATTGCTTTTATAGCGCGCTATTTAAGGCAATGTACTTGGCCTTTCGTTGAATTAGCCACAATCCTCCATTTGAAATATTACCAACTTAATGCTTCTTAATTAAGGTTTGAACATGAATTTAATAACGACATCCTATACTCGATAACACTTATGAAGTTCGATTTCGAACACTCTTTCATAAAGAGTTCATTATTTCTGTAAATAATTTTTTAATATTTTGTAAATACCTAAGAACAATTTAAACAACCATTTAGCGATCTTAATTCGAATTTGATATTTGCATCATGCATCAAATACATAAGCAAATCACGATATTATAGACAATTCAACATGTATTATAATTCCTATTGTCAACACATAAGGAATCCAACTTATATGTTCCATATTAAACATTTAATATGGTGTATTTGCGCATCGTTTGGGATATTACCAACATCGTTTATACTTATTATAAAAGATATAATATACAAATCCAATATTGAGTATTAAATAACCAAACTATTACTTATTTTAACATAAGTACATCATTAACAACCAGTACTATGTCGTTTATTTATAGCCTAGAAATATCTATGCACCTTTTAGTGGTTCTTTCTTATGAACACATGATTCTTTTGTATTTTGACAAAAATTAACTTATTTGGTATTTCTATCAAAATATTTATTCAATTTTGCTGCTTATAAACGACATTTCATATCGTCTCTTGGATCATATCAAAAATCCCATAAACTCAATATCGCTTCCATTAACTTCGAGACACCTTCGTTGTTATGTGCAAATACTCTACCGTTAATCGTTATTTAGATTTTTAATTTCAGCACATATGTATCAAAACGTAATGTCAAATCAAGCGATAATTTTGTGAGTAAATCCGAAATAACTTAAGCACATATAATGATGAATCTATTACGCGAATTTCAGCAGTTGAAATTAACGATGTTATTCTTATCAACGTTACTCATTATATTCCAACAGCATTAGTCTTTCTCTTAAAGACAAATTCACGGACAAAGGATGATTCCCTTTAGGTAAAACTACCAAAATCATATTTTGATGGCTTATTTGGAATCCCATTTGGATTTGTACATCATACCGTATCGTAGACTCAACGCTCTTAATGGTTTAATTAACAACTGAGGAATATATATATTCTCAACATTGATAAGAAGCTCATAGTTTTTTCTTCAATGTGTGAGAACACTTATTAGACACTCTAATGTGATGTGTTTGTTTATGTTGGATTAATTTCATTTTACCCCATATAATCAGTTTTATCATTGGTCCGCATCCAAATCCATTTTAATACCACTAAGTTCTCAAAGGAATTTCTTCACTACGAAATTTGTATTTGGAAACAATGTTTGCTTCTTAGTACAATGGAATAGGTATTCATAAACACTTTTTTTCCTTATATATAAAACCGATTTAGTTTTCAGTTTATATAAATTATGTTCAGAACATGAATTGGTCATCCAATGACAGTCATTCCCAACTCTTTTTAGGGTAACTCTTACAAGATCCCTCACAAACAATTTTGACAGTAGTCTTTTGGCTCGCACAACCTGCCAATTCCTTGGTATAGGATATGTTAGGATTTCTTACAAACCCTTATCTTATATGATTTTGTAAACTATTCTTCATATGAAATTAATTTGGACCTCATGTACTACTCTTAAGTGCATGACCTTATAGAAAGAAGTTAACTCAACTTCACCCACAATTAATCATACTTTGTTCAATAAAGTTCGATTACTCCTTATCGATACATCATAATGCACTATAAGAAGGAGTGACTTTTGAGATTAGATTTTTATTCATTTTAGGTACATTCAAAAAACTTTCCAATATACTCAACTATTCGATGGTATCAAAACATTTTATTTCTTTTGCACGTTGTTTAATTTACTTCTAACTTGTATTCTATGAGGTTATCATAAACATACTACATGTGTATCAAAACACAAGTTCATGTTTGTGATATCTCATTAGTGACAATAATGAAATATACAGAACCATTTTGAAATTAATAGACATTCGATTACAAACATCTATATGCATCAATCCGTAGAGTTCATCAACTTTAGGATCGCTCCTATCGAATGTGTGCATTGTCTTTTATTGCTTGAGATATAATTTACTAGTACTATATAATTCATAATCATATAACCAAATAATTATTTATCCTAACTTTGGCTTAGTCCATGATTCAAAAATAATTTTGCAAATAATTTTAGATAATTCTGTATTTTCCAATGCATCACAAATGTCACTATTATAGTTTTGTTTTATAACGAATAATAATAATATTCATGTTAAAATGAAACTATGTCTATTTTCAATCAAAACTGAAAAATTATTATAATTTTATAAATAATGTTTGGTATGCTTTATGAAACTAATTTTCATAATTTGATGCGTCCAATAGGTGTTACATGGCATGCTCCCATTATATTCGCCACTACTATAATAGCAAGCTTCATTCATCTACTTAATATAGGCTATTAATTTCATTTACTGTAAATGGTTTACAGTCGAGAATTTTCAGATCAAGTATCTAAAATTCAAAGAAATAAGTATCGTTGAGAATTTTCTATATGAAAATAATTTTGGAATAGAAATCAAATTTCACGTTCCAATTTTAAGTACCTATAATTATTTTACAATTCCTGTTTCTAAATTTCTTTATGAGGCAAAAGTGACCATCCACTCTCTTCATCCCAACTATGCCTTAAGTTACATCTGCTTTTATACATTTGATTTCCTTTCTAAACAGTCAAACCATTAAAGGAAATCCTTGCTACAATATCACCATAAACATTTTACAAAAGCGCATTTGGTTATCCATAACTTTTAAGGGTGTCAAATTAATTACACTTTACGTAAACAGATCAAACTGACATTTCAATGATTGAATTCTTGGAGCTAGCTTTTAGCCTTTGGTCTAGTGTTACATTTAGCGCAACGACATTATTATTGTAAGTAATCATATTGAATATACGATCTCATACTACAATTTACTTGCTTATCACGGTAAATTAATTTCATTGAGGTTTCTATATTACGAATTATGACTGTTCACTATATAACATTTACATGTGATTGCATATGGACCAAGTATTGATATTGTTGTATTACTTTTAGAGTTTGGAACTGATTGAAGATAATGCATGGTCTTGGGTAGGTAAACTCATAAACAACCAAGTTACGAATGTATTTAGTGGTTGTATAATCAGACGCTTACATGAATTTTTTTATTGGTAGGTATACTTTATATTTCTTATTTAATATTTAATTTTGTTCCTTTGTATATTTTAATTGATAAATATTTTATCAATAATATTTAATGCGTAAATTTATCAAAGTAGATTATTTTAATTATACATAGTAGATGTTCTTACAATATTAGAAAGGTTAAACATTACCATTTCATTTTTTTAATAAGACTCCCATTAGTCTTTTATGTTTCTTCAAACCTTAAGATGAAACATAAAAGTCTTTCGACATCAATAATGGGGTTAGAACTCATATATCTTAGGATTCCAACCTTAAGGAAAAATCAACAAATCATACTGCCATATACGATGGATAACTCCTTATCGGTTGTATTATATACAATTCCTAACCCATGGTTTCTTGTCCTAATCTCATTTCGACCTTGAGTTTAATCAATTAATCGAAATAATTTATTCACTTTTACCTACCATTTCATAATGACCTGAGTACCTTGAGTTTGCCCAACAAATACATATAGTTGTCTTACATCGTCTAGTCAATATATTAATAATACTACACATGACATCTCTAGCTTGAGTTTTCTCAACAAATAAAGAGTATGCAAGTAATTTATTAATATATAAATGGTAGAGAACAACACTTATATTCAAGATTCATAATCTTTAATATATTTAACTAGGTGACTTCACTAATGAAATAGTAGATAATTTAACCTGCATAATTCATTTACATTTAAGTATGTAAATGTCATATAAATCTATTAAAAAAACTCATTCAAGATTAGCTTTCAATTTCATAGATTTCCAAAACAAATAAAAGAAATTGGAAAAAGTAGGCATGTGTGAATCTGTGATAAGAATTTACAAAACTAAATATGCAGAGAACAATTACAAGTTATCAAAAGTAATATGAGATCCAAAACACATCAATTTTTCATGAACATACATTAAAGTGAGGTGATGAACAAACATAGATCTAAATCAAAATCATACAATGAACATGTTTCAATCAAAATAGACATAAGGGAGGTTTAATTTGCATGTGGTAAGATAAATAATTAAAGCATGAGGTGAATCATAGAAAATCTAATTATATCAATCATATAAATACGTAGGTGAAATTAAATATGAAAATTACATTTGGATGTAGCCAATAAATCACACCTTGAAAAATGAATCAAAGCTCCTAAATTTAGAAATCAACTTACAGATTTTGCAAGGATTAAGAGGGATAAACCAATTTTAATGAATAGATTTGATTTGTATTTGAGTTTGGGAATTTTTGAAGCCATGAAAGCTCTCATATTTTCAGTCATTAGAGAGGAAGGAGAGAACCAAAAATGTAGAGAAAAGAAAAATGAATAGCAAAAGCTTATAATAGAATGAAATAAAGAAGGCAATCAACGCCAAATTAAAGAGAGACTTTTTTCCTTCTTTATATCATCCTCCCTTTATTAATTCTTTTGAAAACTTATCCTCTCTCTCTTATGTGGCTGGCCAAACATGGAGGCAACATGGGCCTTAAATGACCCCAAACATCTTATGCATTTATTTCATTTAAATTTAATTTAAAAAATATATCGATATCGATGCACGTTTATAACTTTTATTTATGCACTATATTAAATGCTAATGTTGTATAAACAAATCAAATAAACTATTATAATCAATGATGTGCACGTAAATGTGCATCTTTTTACCACTATATTTATTCTATTTCAATCAAATAGATGATCATATTGGGTATTTTAACTTGTTTTAACCAAAATCCATATTAATTCCAAATTTTCACATATCCATCTTCATATAGGGGCAAAACGGTCATTTCTGTGTATATATTTCTTTGAGAAAAATTAATTGGAAATTTAAACATATTTGTGTAGGAATTTGATCTCAAATAGGAGTGAGTTGATGAAGACATATGCATGCACAAAATAGTTACAAACGAAAGAAGATGGAAATAATTCAAAGTGAAGAACATGGAGGACCCCACTTACCCACCTACCTTAATGTACAAGTTAGAGGCTAATGCACATGCTTATGGAATTAATGGCTTCATGTACACTTAAATGATGATTAGTAGAAGCTAATGATTACTTGGCCTCCACACTACCTCAGGGGCATTTTGGGCATTCCCTAAATTATGGATTAGGATTTCATGCTTGTATAAATAATCCATTATGTTCATGTAACCTCCTCTCTTACTTAGTCTCTCTTCTCATTAGTTTAGGCTCAAAATAAAAGAAAGCACTCTTTCTCTTGTCATGGCTACTTAGCCATTTTTGTTTTATGTAATTTTCTTACATTTTATGCAATGTTAATTATTGTTTCTTTTTAATTACACGTTCATTTTCTTTTATGCAAATAGTGTAGATCTCTCTTACTTCATGCAAGTAGATTAGTTTTTCATTTCACTTTGCTCTCTTTTCCTTTTCTTTTTCTTTCATGTTGCAAGCTATATTTGTTATTTTGATAACAAATATGAGAGGCTAATCCCTTCAATTTAGGGGTAATGAAGCTCTCTAATTATGTAGCTTCAACTATTTGTTGATTCATGCTCTCTTTTTGTGCTTAATGATGATGATAGAAATGGTTTAATTGTTGTTTTTGCTTTGAATTTGATAGCCTATATTGTTGGCATCAAATAGGTTATGCTTAAACAATCACTAACACAAATGCCTCTTCATCAAAATACGATTATGGCATAAGAAAGTGATTTAAAATTTAAATTTGATGGTCTATATTTCTAATCAATAGTTAATAGACCATGCTTAAAATATATTTCATTTTCATTTTCTTTGTCAAGTTCCATGAGAGTTAGTAAGTGCTTTAAGGGATGTGTTATAGTTTGATGGCTTATGTTGGCTAATCAATAGCAAAAATATGCCATACTTATGATAAGCACATCAATTAAAGCACTAATGACCATAAATGAGAGATCATGATTTCATATGTGTTGAACTACATGATCTAGAGAGTGGATTTATTCTCTAAATTGTCACTTAACTCTTATATTTGCTTCTTTTTTCTTTAGTTAGTTAGTTAATTCTCTAGCTAAACTTTCCATTGACTTTGGTTTAATTTGATTGAGTAGAATTTTAAAACCATCAATTCCCTATGGATCGACCCGTATTCGCCACGTGCTACATCCGTACACCGTGCGCTTGCGGTTATTTTTATTTCAAAATTCGTTCGGCTATTTTCTAACTCGATAGAACTCTAGCCGTTCGAACAAGTTTTGAGAGACTCGTCTTCGTTTTTTATTTTTCATGATTTATTTTTACTTTTTACTTGCAAAAGAAAAATCTCAAAAAAAAAATAAAAAAAACAATTTTATTTGAGCATTTTTGATTTATTTTTAAAGAAACACTATAGGATAAATATATGGTTTTGGCTTATTAAATTGAAATTTTTGAAAGTTTATTTATCTTAACAACAATAAAAATGAAGTTTGATTACAAATAATAATGGTTTAACCAGTGTATAGGAAGATTCATACGTGTTAATTATGAAGTACATCCTAATTGAAAATCTTTGTCTTAAAAAGTGGTTGATTTAAAGTAAAGGATATAACTTTTTTTTTGTCTTCAAAGTTAAATGGTGCTAAGATGATTTTGCAAAACCCTCTCTCTTAAAAAATATATAAAATAAAAAATAATAACATCCAAGTATTCACTCTCATTTAAAGTCCTCACAGTTATGCATGGGTGAATTATTTGGAATCTTTGATTATGTGCTTTCATACTCATTCAAAAGTCCTCACGATTATGCATGTATGGAACACATGTAAAAACCAAACATAATAAAAACCACCTACGGTCGATAGGTGTATGCACGAAAGTGTGTGCGCTCGCCAAGCTCTATACTCCCCTCACATAAGCCCGAAAGGCAATGCATGGGTGGTATATCTGGCCTCAGTTTACCTAAGCTAGGTGCGTAATTTTTCTTGCAAATAATGAGAGAACCAGCAATTGAAATCCTAACACTATTTTTACTTATTTGATTTGATTTGTTATTGAAAAGAAATGAAAATACCACTTTGATAAACTTTGATAATCAACTAAGGATCCATTTCATAGTTACAATGTGTTATTAACCAAAACAACGAGTTAAACTATTTTCTATTTGTTATGATAACTTGATTTTTATTGAAAATTTTGACGAGTAAATGACTTAAGTCTCAAGATAATGACCAAAACCTATGTTTAACTTATTTATGTCAATTTAAAAATAAATCTTTCGTTTGTAAATATGTCCAAAAACTTGCATTCATCTCTTTGTAAATAAATCTTGCATTTTATAAATATTTTCATCCTGCATTTGGATTTTGTGGGTAGTATCCGCTTAAAACCCTCACGAGACAACACTTGTCATACTGGGGACACCCAGAGGTTTAACGGGTTATTGCATACGCTCAATGCAATCGTGCTTCCTACGAAAATGGATTTATCTTAGTTTTTCTTTATTCGAGGACGAATAAAAAGATAAGTGTGGGGGTATTTGATGTGCACGTAAATGTTCATATTTTTACCACTATATTTATTCTGTTTCAATTAAATAAATGATCGTATTGGGTATTTTAACTTGTTTTAACCCAAATCCATATTAATTCCAAATTTTCACATATCCATCTTCATATAGGGGCAAAACAGTCATTTCTGTGCATATATTTCTTTGGGAAAAATTAATTGGAAATTTAAACATATTTATGTAGGAATTTGATCTCAAATAGGAGTGAGTTCATGAAGACATATGCATGCACAAAATAGTTACAAAGGAAAGAAGATGGAAATAATTCAAAGTGAAGAACATGGAGGACCCCACTTACCCACCTACCTTAATGTACAAGTTAGAGGCTAATGCACATGCTTATGGAATTAGTGGCTTCATGTACACTTAATGATGATTAGTAGAAGCTAATGATTACTTAGCCTCCACACTACCTCAAGGGCATTTCGGGCATTCCCCAAATTATGGATTAGGGTTTCATGCTTGTATAAATAACCCGTTATGTTCATGCCACCTCCTCTCTTACTTAGTCTCTCTTCTCATTAGTTTAGGCTCAAAATAAAAGAAAGCTCTCATTTTATTTTCATGGCTACTTAGCCATTTCTCTTTTATGTATTTTTTCCTTTTTTTAGGCAACTTCACTATATGTTATTTTCCTTTTACATGCTTCTTTTGTTTATTTACTTTCACGTTAGTAGTGTAGATTTATTTTTCATGCAAGTAGAATAGTTTTTCTTTATCTTACTTTCTTTTTCCTTTTCTTTTTCTCTCATGTTGCAAGCTGCATTTGTTGTTTTAATGACAAATATGAGAAGCTAAACCCCTTCAATTTAATGGGTAATGAAGCTCTCTAATTATGTAGCTTCAACTATTTGTTGATTCATGCTCTCTTTTTGTGCTTAATGATGATGATAGAAATGGTTTAATCGTTGTTTTTGCTTTGAATTTGATAGCCTATATTGTTGACATCAAATAGGCTATGCTTAAACAATCACTAACACAAATGCCTCTTTATCAAAATATGATTATGGCATAAGAAAGTGATTTGAAATTCAAATTTTATGGTCTATATTTCTAATTAATAGTTAATAGACCATACTTAAAATTGATTTCATTTTCATTTTCTTTGTCAAGTTCCATGAGAGTTGGTAAGTGCTTTAAGGGATGTGTTATAGTTTGATGGCTTATGTTGGCTAATCAATAGCAAAAATATGCCATACTTATGATAATCACATCAATTAAAACACTAATGACCATAAAAGAGAGATCATGATTTCATATGTGTTGAACTACATGATCTAGAGAGTGGATTTATTCTCTAAATTGTCACTTAACTTTTATATTTGCTTCTTTTTCTTTAGTTAGTTAGTTAATTCTCTGCCTAAACTTTCCATCGACTTTGGTTTAATTTGATTGAGTAGAATTTTAAAATCATCAATTCCCTATGGATCGATCCGTATTCGCCATGTGCTACATTAGTACACCGTGCGCTTGCGGTTATTTTTATTTCAAAATTCGTTCGACTATTTTCAAACTCGATAGAACTCTAGTCGTTCGAACAAGTTTTTGGCGCCGTTGCCGGGGATTTGTTTCGATGTTGATTTTCTATTCTTCGAATTATTTTCGTTTGCTTTGTGTGTTTTAATTTTGTGTGTGTGTTGCATATTAAAAAATATATTTGTTGTGTGATTTTTGTTTACATTGTGTTTGTGTTTTATTTTCTAGTTCTAGTTGCATTTTGCATTCGATATAAAAGGGAAAAGAAAAAAAACTCCACAAACATTTCTCCAAATTTGCATTGCATTTCATTTCTTATTAGACAAATTTACATTGCATTCTCACTTTCCAATTACACTCACATTTCATCCATTTTTATTTTCTATTTACATTTTACATTTCTCTGTTGTTGTTACACTGCCTCTGTTTACTTTTTTCTGCATAGTGATACAAGCAATCACCATACCCCTTCCCCTCAACTACAATTTTTGCTCATAACATCACTTCTTGCTAACAAACTTCACTGCTCCACAACATCTCTGCTCAAACATACCACTCTGTTACACTCTTCTCTGACCATTGCCAATTCATCGCCTCACAAATTTCATACAACCCATCTGCATTTTCCATTTGCCATTAGTCAATACATCTTCATTTGCCATTAGCAAAAACATCACTGAAACCTCAACATTCTGTAATAACATACTGCCAACAACCATACTGCTCCTCCATCCCCTGACCATCTCTACCTAACCTCACCATCAACTTCTACCTCAACCTACAATAATAATCCCCAAACATATTCTTACCACCTGCCTCAATCAGCTTCTCACACTTCAACATCTACCCATACCATTCACACACTTGTACCTACCAAAGCAACCCCTCTAAAACAACTACACAGCAAACCACAAGTGCCACCATCACTATTCGTCCCAAAATCGAGCATCGCGCCCATATTCAACCTACGACCCCACAATCTCCACCTCAAACCACAACCCAAACTGCCTATAGTATCCATCCATGTCGTTGACATACACAATTTCCTCTCACACTACAAATTCCAACATACAACCATTTCTACTTTGCACGCATAACCACGCACTCAACTTCCTCCCAACCACCAGAGCCCTAAACCATCAGCCTTACTACAGACATCCAAAAAGAAAAAATTAGAGAAAAAACTTCTGACAACTGCTCAACCTGACTATGCATCAAAACTGTGCATATCCATCATCACTACACCAAACTGTGCACCTTCATCGCCTCTCCAGTCACTTGCCTCAACACAACTGCATCCACTAGCGATAGTCAGATATCCCTGCAACTACTTCACAACCCACAGCAGCACATAATTGCACAGTAACATCATCTACCACTCATCCTCATCAACCAAAATCACAGTTCATATTCCACTTCCTCTCATATACCATCAAACCACCAGACAACCAACAACTTGCCTGAACCTCCCTTCCACCATCTCAAACAACTACACTACTTCACGACCCTATGCACCTTCTTACCTGATACGACTGACATCCAAACTGCTCCACTACAAACCTCCTCCAACTTGCAATACCACCATACCGTCCCCCTATCATCACCATTAACCAGAGCTGTTCACTGCTCTGCCCACATAAACTTCAACAACTTTTCATTGAACTTCACCAAACTGTCAAACATCTTCAACCACCATGACCAACAGTCGTGCAACAGCCCAAGCCATCAAATTCGCACATCACTGCCTGACCATTCCTACCTTCACCACCTTCAACACATCAGACGACATTCTTCCTCCACCAAGCAATCATCTACATCCATCCTCTGCAGTGCACAGACAATCTCCAATTCCATTACTTCACTTCATCAATACAAACTCTACAGCAATCCGTAACCCAAAATCCCACTGCGACCTCAAATCGAACCACCTCCCTCAATCACCGTTACTCCATCGCCGCAACCCCTTCCCCCCTACAACTGCTGCCGCCACAGTGCTTACCTCCGATCAAAAGACGAAAAGATTTAATTTTTCTGGTATTTCATGATTTGATTGTGAAGTTGAATTCGAGGACGGAGCCATTTAGTTGTGAATTTTAATTGAGAAATAGGATGATGGGGTTTTAATGGTGAAGTTACTGCTCTGTTAGTTGACTCTAATAATTTGTTTAGTGGGCTAGGCTTAAAAACTCCAAAATAATTTTTTTACGGTGGTAATTAGGTTTTAATTGTTTTAGTGTTAATTTTAATTTGTTTACTTTGTTTTTGTTTTGTTGCCTTGTTTTACCCTTAAAAAAGCAAAAAAACAAAAAACATTTCAGACAAAAAAGAGTTTCAATTTGTGTCGTTCACATTTATTTTGTTTTAGTTTGCTTACCTTGTTTTAATAAAATAAAAACCTCTTTTAATTACTTTGTTTTGTTTTATTTGCTTTGTCTTGTGAAAAAAAAAGGTTTTCTTTGTTTAATTTGTTTTTAGTTAGTTTTGTTTTATCCTCAAAAAAAATTAATTGTAAATTTCTTTTGTCTCGGTTCAAGTTGTTCTTGAGTTTCATCCTTATATTAAAAAAAACCTTGTATATATCTTGTTCTATTTTCAGGTTGTAGAAGCAGATAAGAAAGGAGCAGAAGTGCTTGCTAAAATAAATTGCTTGCTTTGCTGAGCTTTCCAAAAAAAATAAGCTGCTTGCTTGCTCTATCTCTTGTTTTTATTTGCTTTGCATTGTCGTTTGCTTGCATTTAAAAAAAATATTTCAAAAAACAAAAAATTCATCATAGTTGCATTGTTAATACACGTTTATTTTCTACTTTGCATTTCATATTAGTTTTTTGTTAATAATAATGGTTAGACATCGATAGCTCTTAAGTGTATATTGATAAGTTGTCTTCTTTGAACAATTTACTTTCTTGATGTCTAGCTACGGTAGAGTAATAATCATTTATAAATATTACGGTGATTCAAAAATATTATAGTGGTTGTTCCTCTGAAGGTACTTAAACCTTCGGCTTCATTACTACGGTGGTTCATAGTGCACCGATAACTCCTGCCCGTTACCTGGCCGAGAACTATCTTGTTTATCTAAGACAATTTGTGATTATACAATTTTGGGTTAACTTAGGATAAATCATTTGTAATTAACCTTTGCATTCATTTAGTTGCATTATTCATGAATATTTAAAAAAAAATCAAAAATCCACAACTAATTTTTTTTTTTAAATATTCCTTTTATTTTTCTTTGAAATTTTTTCCTTTTCCTTTGAAAAACAAAATCCAAAAAAATATATTAAACCTTCTAAAAAAAGCCAATTTTTTTTTTAAAATCCAAAAACAAAACAAAAATCAATTTTCCATTTTGGAAAAGAAATTCTATTTGTAAATAATTTTCTTTACAAAAATACCAAAAAAAACATTCTTGAAAATGTCCGAGTTTCCCCACATACATGAATTTTACAACAGTTGTGAAAATCAATATAATTTCACTTCAAATTCTTATGGATATTTCAACAACAACTACTGTTTAAACGATTCGAATTTTGAACCTCAAAATTTTTAAAATGATGACCAACCTTCAAATCTTGAAAATAGCATTTCCTCTTTACTTGAAATCGCTACACAACAAAAAATATTGATAAATAAGTTGTGTAATTCATATTTGTGTGATAACTCGAATTAAAGTTTTCAAAATAATCAAAATTTGGATTCACTTCAAAATTCAAACGATTTCGAGTACAACCCATGCCAATTCAATTTTGAACACCAAAATGAATTTCAAAATGAAAACGAAAAATTTGATCCATTTTCAAATAATTTTGGCAATGGGAATAGTTTCAATAATGATACGATTGAAAACCTTGGTTATCAACAAATTCAAAATGAAAATTTTCAAATTAATAATCATGAATTTGATTTTGTTGACCAAATGGAAAAAGATAACGGGGATTTATTACTTGAAAAATGCAAAAAAGTCATGAAAATCATAATCAAATCTCAACTTGCGAAGAATCAAATAATACTCTACCGTTTATCGAAAATGACAATTCTTGTTCTCAACAAGTCCAAATCGAATATTTTCAAGTTAATAATTACAAATTTGACTTTGTTGAGAAAATGAATGAAATTTACGATGATCACACAAATTTGTTGATTAAAACGTTGGAAAATTTTCGTGAGAAACTAAATCATATTTCAATGAGTGACGAGTCAAATGATAATCCATCTTTTACCCAAATCGATGATTTTCAAATAACATTTTTTAAATTGATAATGATGATCTTAATCAAGTTGTTGAAAATACGGCAATTAAGTTGGATTTCAATTCTTTTGAGGGTGTGCAACCAAATTTAAAATGCAATCTTCATTTTCTCGATTTCAAAATTTTGAATACAACAACTTCGGATTTTGAACTTGAGATACGCAATGAAGTAGTTGATAATCCAACAAAGGAAGACGAATTTAACGAACATGATTTCTTTGGACTTTTTGAAGATGAGTTGTTGGATTCCAAAGGGTACGATTTACATCACCATTTTGAAATCAATAATTTTGAAGAATTTTTCAATGACAAACTTGACTTTCAATTTGGTGAAAATAGACTTGAATTTCAATCAATCGTTATATCTACCCCTAAAAATCATCGACAATAAAAAAACTCGTTCAGTTTTCAATAAAACAAAATTCGTTTTTTCAAATCAACTTTCATCTTCGAAATCTTTTGTCGTTTGGTTTTCTGAGCTTGAGCTATTTCTCACATACTTGACGAGAAAAATGAATTGGTCTTTGGAAGACCGTTTCATTTACTTTTTGATGACATACTTTCTTATCTCGTGTAAATATATTTCATTTTCATGTAAATAATAATAAACGTTCCTTTTACTTGGGTTGACTGTGGGGACACAGTCAAAATCAAGTGTGGGGGAGACTTATCTTCCATTTTGATTTTTCAAGATTTATTTTTACTTTTTCTTTGCAAAAAAAATCTCAAAAAAACAACAAAAAAAACAATTTTATTTAAGCATTTTTGACTTATTTTTAAAGAAACACTATAGGATAAATATATGGTTTTGGCTTATTAAATTGAAATTTTTGAAAGTTTATTTATCTTAACAATAATAAAAATGAATTTTGATTACAAATAATAATGGTTTAACCAGTATATAGGAAGATTCATGCGTGTTAATTATGAAGTACATCCTAATTGAAAATCTTTGTTTTAAAAAGTGGTTGATTTAAAGTAAACGATATAACTTTTTTTGTCTTCTAAGTTAAATGGTGCTAAGATGATTTTACAAAACTCTCTCTCTTAAAAAAATTATATAAAAATAAAAAGTAATAACATGCAAGTATTCACTCTCATTTAAATGTCCTCACGGTTATGCATGGGTGAATTATTTGGAATCTTTGATTATGTGCTTTCATATTCATTTAAAAGTCCTCACGGTTATGCATGTATGGAACACATGTAAAAAAACAAACTTAATAAAAACCACATATGGTCGATAGGTGTATGCATGAAAGTGTGTGCACTCGCCATGCTCTATACTCCCCTCACATAAGCTTGAAAGGCAGTGCATAGGTGGTATATCTGGCCTCAGTTTACCTGAGCAAGGTGTGTAATTTTTCTTGCAAATAATGAGAGAGCCAGTAATTGAAATCCTAGCACTATTTTTACTTATTTGATTTGTTATTGAAAAGAAATGAAAATACCACTTTGATAATCAACTAAGGATCCATTTCATAGTTACAATCTGTTATTAACCAAAACAACGAGTTAAACTATTGTCTATTTGTTATGATAACTTGATTTTTATTGGAAATTTTGACAAGTAAATGACTTAAATCTCAAGATAATGACCAAAACCTATGTTTAACTTATTTGTGTCAATTTAAAAATAAATCTTTCATTTGTAGATATGTTCAAAAACTTGCATTCATCTCTTTGTAAAAAAATCTTGCATTTTGTAAATATTTTCATCCTGCATTTGAATTTTGTGGGTAGTATCCACTGAAAACCCTCACGAGACAACACTCGTCCTACTGGAGACACCCAGAGGTTTAACGGCTTGTTGCATACGCTCAATGCAATCGTGCTTCCTACGAAAATGGATTTATCTTAGTTTTTCTTTATTCGAGGACGAATAAAAAGATAGGTGTGGGGGTATTTGATGTGAACATAAATGTGCATATTTTTACCACTATATTTATTCTATTTCAATTAAATAAATGATCGTATTGGGTATTTTAACTTGTTTTAACCAAAATCCATATTAATTCTAAATTTTCACATATCCATCTTCATATAGGGGCAAAACAGTCATTTCTGTGCATATATTTCTTTGGGAAAAATTAATTGGAAATTTAAACATATTTGTGTAGGAATTTGATCTCAAATAGGAGTGAGTTCATGAAGACATATGCATGCACAAAATAGTTACAAAGGAAAGAAGATGGAAATAATTCAAAGTGAAGAACATGGAGGACCCCACTTACCCACCTACCTTAATGTACAAGTTAGAGGCTAATGCATATGCTTATGGAATTAATGGCTTCATGTACACTTAAATGATGAATAGTAGAAGCTAATGATTACTTGTCCTCCACACTACCTCAAGGGCATTTTGGGCATTCTCCAAATTATGGGTTAGGGTTTCATGCTTGTATAAATAACCCATTATGTTCATGTAACCTCCTCTCTTACTTAGTCTCTCTTCTCATTAATTTAGACTCAAAATAAAAGAAATCTCTCTTTCTCTTTTCATGGCTACTTAGCCATTTCTTTTTTATGTAATTTTCTTTTCATTTTATGCAATGTTAACTATTGTTTCTTTTTAATTACACGTTCATTTCCTTTTATGCAAGTAATGTAGGTCTCTCTTACTTCATGCAAGTAGATTAGTTTTTCATTTCACTTTGCTCTCTTTTCCTTTTCTTTTTCGTTCATGTTGCAAGCTATATTTGTTGTTTTGATAACAAATATGAGAGGCTAATCCCTTCAATTTAGGGGTAGTGAAGCTCTCTAATTATGTAGCTTCAACTATTTGTTGATTCATGCTCTCTTTTTGTGCTTGATGATGATGATAGAAATGGTTTAAATGTTGTTTTTGCTTTGAATTTGGTAGCCTATATTGTTGACATCAAATAGGCTATGCTTAAACAATCACTAACACAAATGCCTCTTCATTAAAATATGATTATAGCACAAGAAAGTGATTTGAAATTCAAATTTGATGGTCTATATTTCTAATCAAAAGTTAATAGACCATACTTAAAATATGTTTCATTTTCATTTTCTTTGTCAAGTTTCATGAGAGTTAGTAAGTGCTTCAAGGGATTTGTTATAGTTTGATGGCTTATGTTGGCTAATCAATAGCACAAATATGTCATACTTATAACAAGCACATCAATTAAAGCACTAATGACCATAAAAGAGAGATCATGATTTCATATGTGTTGAACTACATGATCTAAAGAGTGGATTTATTCTCTAAATTGTCACTTAACTCTTATATTTGCTTCTTTTTTCTTTAGTTAGTTAGTTAATTCTCTAGCTAAACTTTCTATCGACTTTGATTTAATTTGATTTAGTAGAATTTCAAAATCATCAATTCCCTACGGATCGATCTGTATTCGCCACGTGCTACATTCTTACACCGTGCGCTTGCAATTAATTTTTATTTCTAAATTTTTCGACGGTTTTCTAATGAGAGAGAATTTCCATCGATTAACAATCGATATTGCAGAAATATTAATTAATTAATTAATTTAAAATGTTATAGTTAATTAAATCATGGGGTTTGTTTGGAGTATTCATCGTTACGGTTGTGTGACCCAAAGGTGTAAATTTAGTCAGCGATTAACATTGATACATCATCTTAGCTAGTGGTATGACATTTTGGCTGAATTTATCGCTTATACATCTTTTTAATAAAATCTAGTTTTACTTATTTAAGCATTACCTGGTAGTGACAATTATTTACACCAATTCTCTTCGTCAAAACTATAACACCTTGGACTTACTGAATTTGGTAATGGTCAAAATTCCAATATCGTACATATTCAACTCTATTGTCCAAAAAAAAGTCCTTAGTCCAATAATAATATTTATTATTAATCAATTTTCTTTGGCTAGATATTTTAAATCTGAGTTGACTTTAGTTGACCGTGATAATAACCTCATATAACCAAGGAGATGAATCCTCTATTGAATAGTATTTCACTTCCAATGTTTCCACTTGACCCAGCAATATTCTTTTAATGGACGCCGAACCATGATTTAACTATAACCAAAGCGGAGCTTTCACGTTGAAGATCAATAGTATTCTCAAGTTGAGAGAACTATGTACTTTTGTCACACCAATATTTTCTGTTTGCCTTGGTTATATTAAATAACGGAAAACGATCAAGTAAGTCATTCCATAATGATCAAATACCTTTGAGTACGTAACCCCTTGGTTCCCTCAACAGTCGTGAGTATTACACCCCCAACATTCGAAGAGCATTACATATCCTAGACTCAACGGATGCATCGATATCGAATCTTAATACATTTTCAGAAGGAATATTTAAAATGACATGTTTAATTTCATTGCGATTGACTACTCATGGTTACAACACTTTGTAACTACTTTCACAAAATATACCATTTATGGATTTTTCAATTAAATATACTTTTAACTAAATTAATTAATTAATATAACACATTATATCAAGTATATGATAGAATGAAAACACCTTTTCTGAATAAGATTGGTTATCGATTTAGAAATATGTAAAAAATTACATAATTTCCCCCTAGGGCATACCCTAATTCTATTAAGACCGAGGGTATAGATTTCCAAGAGCAGTTTAGCTTTCAACACGATGCTGAAACTGGAATAAATTGACTTTCGTAAGAGAATTTATGTTAAGGCTTATGTTGGCTGAAAATAATACTTAGAACACTGATGATAATATAGTAATGTAGCTTAATGAATAGTTAAGAGAAATGCATGATGCATGACTAAGAGAAATGCCTAATGCATGACTGATAAGGTAGGTAAGTGTTGTTCGGTAGATGAATTTAGTCCAAAGGTGGTGATTAAGAAGTCAAAGACGAAGAAGTAAGGTCTTAGTGACCACTTGAATGATAATATAGGTGTAAGGCCTTGATGGAAACCAAAACCATGAATTTTGGTGTAAGGACTAATGTGGAAACAACAGCCATGAATATTGGTGTAAGGCATAAAATGTCAACCGTGGTCGAAAGTATTAGAGTAAGGCCTAAGGTGGCATCCGAAAAATGGTCGAAAGTATTAGAGTAAGGCCTAAGGTGGCATCCGAAACATGAAAGCAGTTAGCCTGTTGTGCAACCAAAGATTTGGTAGAAGACTTAAGGCCAAATGTGGCGGTTAAGTACTGAAAGCACAATAGGTATAAGGCCTTGGTGGAAACTAAAATACAAAAGCATGGGTGTAAGGCCTAAAGTGGTAACTGAAAACAAAAGAAAAGTAGGCGTGAGGCTAGATGTGGCAGCCGAAATACGAAAGCGAAGATGTAAGGCATAAATAGTATCCAAAACCGATAATGAACTCATGGAATTATGGAAGCAGTGAAGGCAAAAGGCATAAGTGGCAGCCAAATGCTTTGATCCAAACCTTTCATCTCTTGTAGAAAGCAAAAGGCCTCGGTATCAACCTATGTTAGAGTGTTTTAGGGTCTTAAAAGAAAATAGAATGATAGGTAAATGGTTAACCGAGTGAAATGGATATTGATCTTGTTTATGATATTCAAGTTTTAATAAAACACTTATGAACGAAATATAGACTTCTACTATGATCAAAATTATTAAATTAATGCTTTAATATAGTGGGAGGAAAACCCGTTTCATGATGCAACGGTGTTGTCTAATTATTTTTTATGTTTAAGGTAATATATTGCTTATACCAGAGTTTATGTCTGACCCAATTCTTTATTACTGTTTTCCTCTTAAACGCATGGGTACTTGTTTGAGTAGGCTGAATTTATGGGTTTAGATAGGTTTCTTTCAGATAACGAATAATGGATTTCAAAGATGAACCAGAAGGCTTAGATAATATTTGTTATTTTGATTCTTTTGTACTAAGTGTTTTTGTTAGCATCTTCATATGCTGGGCATAACAAAGGTATTTTTGTTGTATTATATTTTGACTCCTGCGTGGAAATGAAATTGGGAATTAAATGGTTACTCATGAATTGTAATAACGTGTTTTAATTTTAGCTAATATCTACTCTATTTACTTAAGACTATTTAATACAACTGATCTCATCTCTGTCCCCGAAAAATAATTCCAAGTTGACTACAACACATTTGAGTTCCATCTTTGGATTTCAAAATAAGTTATGTTACAAGAGCACTCCAAGCTAGGCCTTGCAAATCGTAGCTAGAATCTAAAAGAGTTTTCGAATGTTGATCTATAAATTCCAACGTGTACGAATTAGGCACCCTCATCAAGGTAATTATTAATAATAGTTTTAAATATGTCGCACAATCCCTATCATATGTTTATTTTTGGCCATAAATAAAAAAAGTAATTTTAATACATGTATATATACACACACATTTGTTTAATTATTGTTTGATTTATACATATGTATGAATTAGTATATATAAGTGTGATACAAAACACACACATACACACACACTCTCATATATAGATCATGGATATAATGCTTATGATGTAAATTCGAAGCTAAGTTTTTGAGTTCACAATTCCATAAATATGGCACCCCTATGATCGCAAATAAATATAAGTACTTATTCAGTATTATTCTAATTTTTGGATTTTAACTCTAATTCTAATACTAAGAAGTCCAAAATTAGACCAACGAAATTGTGTATGCTAGAATAAAATAGCGCTTTCTAATTGTTTGTTTCCACTAAAATTATAATGTCTTTTTATTCAGAAAATTAAGCCACAATGAGCTAATAATTTCACCAGTAAAGAAGAAGGTGTTGCCAAAACGATTTTGCTGGTCAACTAAGCTAAAGAAGACGCTTCTGATGCAAAAAGACAACATCTGATCTCCTCCTATGGTGTTGTTCAATGAAGCCATTCATAGAGACTAGAAACCGATTATGGTATATTGTATAGGATTTAGTCTGTTTGTTATTGAGAATCTTAATATGTCTTTACTCTTTCTCTATTATTGAATTTGAAAGAAGTAGGACATTCGAAAGTCATTCCTAATTAATATAATGGTGGGACCTGAATTAGACTATCTAGAAAAAGCAGGTCGCTTGCCGTTCGGATGTACTACTTAACCATGGTAATAAAATGGAATTTGATAATTATTGTTATGAATTTTCCAAGGTGAAAATCGGTAGTTTTCGACTGCTTTATAAATACCAAATATTAGAACTTTGATCTAAAAAATTCTGAAGATAGAATAAAGTGTTTAAAATTTTATGTAAAGTTTTAGGAATTTTCTACAGTTTTCCTAATTGATATGAATTAAATTGTAAGGTAGTAAATTTCCTTAATTAGAGAATGGATATATAATTAATTAATCTAGTGATGAATTAAATGAAACAGTTGCTTATTTTAGTAGAATATTGTTCTTCGTTGAAATAACAAACAGGGATTTGAAATGTACGAAGATAAAGTCAAAAGCATAATACTTTATCAAGTAACAAAAGGTTTTCAATGTTGATTATGCATATGTGTGTGTATTAAATACAATATTATGAAGGTCGTACATAAGTTGAAAATATGAATAAATGTTTTATATGTACATATGTAGAATAATATGTATGTATGTATGTATGTATTTATACATATTTGTGTGTGTGTGTTTATAACTGCCTTTGTAATATGAATTTATGTCAAATACCAAATATATGTATGTATGTATATGCAAATAGTAATTGTTATTAACATACATATATGAATATAAATATGTGTGTATATTTTAATAGTTATGTGTATATATTTATCATCTAAACACACACACACACATATTTCTACTATAGTATTGTACAAATGTTGAGTATATTGATACTCATATTCAAATAATTAATTACTAACAAAATAATTTACAAAGAAGGTCAAAACCACATTTACGTTAAAAATAATTTAATAGAATTTGCACATTTGTTTATATTACTATGCGCTTTTAAGACTGGAACAATTCTACACCGAAAGAAAATTGACCGAACGACGAACCTCTACCTTAAGCCGAGCGATGCATGTGGAGTTCCTACCAACACCTTCTTTGGCCGAGCGACATACAACCCCTTTACTTTGGCCGATCCATACATGCTGAAGCATTAAACTGAATGACACGCAACCTTCACCATGGTCGAGCGGCGCACGACCTTCCTACCTCGGCCGAACCATGTTTATAGATTGACCCGCGTGCATAGGCCAAACCATTCAAATTGAATCAAAGACTCTATAACTATCATCTTGTAGTCGGGCCAAGAATCTGAGTAATACTTGCCCCCTAAAGCGCATCGTGTGAGTCAACATGATGCGCTTTGAACCATGAGCAATCCATGCTTTTAAAATCTTGCTCTGACTTCTCATAAGTTGAATGCATATGATTTCTTGAAGGCTGAACCACATTGGGTTTACCCAACCCACTCTTCTCCACCTAATGGGTGAAATCTGTTTCTCCGTTGATTTGTCATCTTTGATGCGGATCGGTCGACGTACATGCGTCAAACCACTCGTTTGGCATACTCATTATCGCTCGGTATGATTGCTCACTGACCCACTAAGATACTTTGACCGGGTCCACTGGTTAAGGCCCGTTCACCTCTCGCTTCCCACATATAAATGCCAAAACTCCTTCTCTTCCTTCCTACTTTACATTTCAATCTTTTTTCCTAGCACTGTCCCAAACTTTATCCTCCTCACTCCACTGAGCTACCTCGTCCCTTCGCTGTACCATTCTCCAAACGTGACTTCAACACTCCTCACGATTTCAACCTCTGAGAATCACTCTCCACCACTCCATATTAACAAACATATCGGTGAGCTTCTTCATATCATCACGAACCCCCTGGCCAACCCCCTCCCTCCTTTTTTAACTCGAACAAGATTCGAACCTTAGGCGCATGCATCCATGCACAATAAAAAAAGAAAAGGAGAAAGACGCGGTGAGGCATGAGTGATAGGAGCGGACAATAAGCATTTCCGAAGTGGTCTTACACTAGGTTGATAGGAATTAACATAGCCTAAGCCGATGCCATATAGGGGAAGTGAGTCGTATTTCATGGGAGAGATGAGTTCTGTACTTTGAATGGGAGTGGCTCAGGGGTCGTCCAAGGAAGTCTAGGCCGGTACGATTTTGTCAAGTGAAGAATTTGGCAGGGGTTTAGGAGAAGAGTGGTCGACATAAATTGAGTGAGGCTAGTTTTGCATAATTTAGGCAAGCGAGTGGGTCGGTAACTCACATTTGAATGGGTCGGTGTTATTTGGTCTAAGTTGATATTTAGTGTTCAAGAGGGAGTAGGTCGATGAGTAGAGAAAGGAAAGGAGAAGCAGGATAGGTATTAAGGACTGGCATCGCACGAGGCATTAAGGTTCGGAATACATGCACTCAAATAGACGACCGGTCCTAAGTACGAAAATCGGCATTGACAAACATACTTACCTCACCTCAACTCGTAGAACGTAACATTGCTACTTATTTCCATACTTATTCATGTACCAATAAATCCATAATATGAACCTAAGTCCAAAAGCACATGGAACTAATCAGGACTAATAACTTCACAATTTAAACCATTATAAATGTGAACTTAAAGCTTTTTAGAGAGGATAATTTAAAGCTCGTCGTGCTACACTCTACTCTTCGAAACCCTAATTTATTTACTTTCTTTACATGAACCATCACATTAAATCACACACCAAGTGGAGGGAAAATCTTTGTCGTTATATCTAATATCGATTGTCTTTCAAGTATAGTTCAAACAGGTATATATTCATATTCTACGTTTGTTAAAGATGTCCAAAAGATTGAGCTCTGCTACAGTTTCCAATAAGCCTGATCCAGGCACTCAGCAGGAGGTAGTAGGTACTTTGGACCCACCGACAACCTCCACCCAGGGTATTCCAGATCCATCTGCTGCAGTTATTGGCCCAGCACCTGATGCTATAGATGGAGCAATTATCCGAGATAATCCGATTGATTCTCAAGCTTCAATAATCAATGAAACCACTCTTTGCCGGCTATGTTCGATCCATGGAATCCCTTTCGATGACGTATTATTTCCATCGAGAAAAGATCGTCCTCACCTTCCTCCAGTTGGATATACAACTTGCAACAAATTCATGTGCTGGGTCGGTAGCGTGCCGCCTTTCAACTCCTTTCTCCGTGAAGTGCTACCGTATATTGGGATCTCCCTGACACAGCTACATCCCAATAGTCATGCGTTCATCTATGGCACTTGTATTCTCTTTATGAGCATCCAATTCAGGCTCCCCACTCCTGGTGACATCTGCTGCATCTATCGCTTCAAAAGATGGTCTGATAGTCCATCTTTCATATTCCTTGAGCCACACTCCAGATGTCAGATCCTAACGGGGGCATGGAGTAAATTCACCCCATATAAGTAGGAATGGCTCTATGTACACTGACCCCATGCTTTGCGAGAAGATGGCTGGAAGGGAGTAAGTTCCTTTTCTGGATCAATATTTGTTTGTGGCACAATGTTCATTCTTTCTAAACTTCTTTCAATTTTTAAAAGTATCAGCCCATGTCCCGAAGGCACTAGGTATTCTGAGGCCGTCGAGGCCATTCAAGCTGTTCCTGTGGGAGACCAAGAAATCAAATCTGTCGTTTAGTATGAATCGCTTTTAAAGTTCGGATTGTTGGCAGAAGGTCGTCGAACAAGTCTCTCTCATAGCGCCACTACAACTGGACCTGCCACGGAAAAAGGCAAAAGGCAAGCTGGGCCTTCGATGTCTTCCACAGGAGGGACCCCGATGTATCTGAAGAAGGTGAAATAAAGGACGCCAAGGCGCAAAAAATGACCGATAAGAACCTAGGTTCTTATATTACACCTATAACCGACGTACCTGATGTCACCAAATCGCTTCCCCTTTGAAGAGGCATAAAAACTTAGCCTATAAATTGAAGAAGAAAATAGTTGGCGGGACTTCTAAAGTGACCATCACCTCAGTTGAGAAAAAAATCATCTCCCCAACATCCAGAAGGTTCACTAAAACGTCTTTCAAACCTGACCATCCCGAATGACCTGCTGAATTATGGTTTTAACGAGCCAGGAGATATGGAGCTTAGTTCGCCCACGAGAGGCGATGCAGGCGATTTGGTTGGTCGACACGGAACTGGTCTGTCGGGGGAACCATTAAGACACACACGAACACTTACACTTTATCCTGCACTTAAACTTCGTATATCGTATTATTCTTGCTAACTCGTCTTCACTTGATTTCTATGCAGGTGATATGGGGCACACTCACGGATTCGATCGCCTTCGCGGGTCTTCTATCTTTCAGCACTCCAATCGGGATTCGAGGTTAGGTAGACGTCGAGAAAGAGATGATGGCGGCGATAGGGACTACCATCCCAGAGACTCGTCATCTTGTCGAAGAAGGACATACAACCATTTATCGTACCCCAACAATCCTCCCCCTCACTCAGAGCTCAGTAGGGAAAAATCTACTCAGAAGGGGTCTCAATCTGAAGCTCTTCGTGACCAACACTCTGGTTCGTCCAGCACGAAGCAATCTCGTGAGCCTCATAAAAAGTCTATGGCTCCGGCTAAGCAAACTCCTCCAATTTCTGCACATGATCCGTCCGTAGCCGAAAGATTAGCTGAACTTAAAGCCACATTCCCGAAGATATGCTTTGACGGGCTAAAATTTCTTCCTGCGATTCATCCAATTCTGGGGAATGTCAAACAAAACGCCATCACTTGCAGCAACGATGTCTGCGTCCAAAACGATGCATTGTTCACTTGGCTGAAAAGGTTTCAGAAGTTTCCATGGAACGTTGACATGAGATCGATCACTTGAAACTTGAAGCCATTCATGATAAAGACATTATCAAAGCCTAGGATGAAGAGCTTTCCTCATACAAATCTCAACTTGAAACTGCCCAACAAAATGCTAAAGACACAGCTGAGGCAATCAATCTTCTGGAAGCTACCCACAAAAGGGAAATCGATGAGGCGGTTCAACGCTGTGGCACTTTAGCCTTAGAAAAAGACTCCGTTCAAAAAGAGAAAGATGTCCTTGCTCAACGAGTCAAAGAATTGAAGGAACTACTCATCAAAGAAATGGAAGAAAAAACTACTGCTCAAGAGGAGTCGCAACGATATTGCGACAAGATTGTCGCTACACGACTTCTAAAAGCAAAGCTTGATGAGGAGCTGTCCAAAGCAGAAGCGTTGAAGGACGTCGCCGTGAGGAGGGTAAAAGAATGGCGCTTTTGGAAATCGATTCTCGCCTCGAGGCTGCTACTGAGGCTGGTAGGGAGGAAATTAAGTGCCTGTTTGATCCACTCAATGTCGAGTATAATGCTCGAGTTCTCATGCATCGTGACCTAACCTTTCTTGGTGAGGTCAACCTCGAATCTTTGGCCGAAGCATGGGACACTTTAGTAAAAATTAAAAAGGTCGAGTTGGGAACTGAAGAGGTTAATGAGGATTCTCTTGTAAAGGAAGTGCTTCGCGATAATGAGTGCACCGACGTATCTGTGGTAAGGCCTTTTATGGAAGAGATTCCTCCTCATCAAAAGGAAAAAAATGACACTGCTGGTCTTTTCGAAACTGAGTCTCCATTTCATCCCCCAGTTCAGCCAACTGGTCGCTCATCACTCGATCCTTTCGAGCAATATATTAGTTATAACCCAGAGGAGCCTGGGTTCAATATTCAGGCTTTGTCCCCTATCCCAAAGGATGAGACTCCCAAAATAGACTGGTACTTAACCTCCCTTCCTAAAGTTCAAATAAGCATATCTTCTTAGCGGGCAATAAATGTATTCTAACATTTGTCTTTTATAACTTCATGTAGGCCATTATGTCCCCGAACCAACTCCAAGGAGCGATGCTGCCACGAAGAAGGAAGAGAAATTAGGAAAGGCATCTCACACTGGGAAAGCGCCCGGACCTAGTGCTCAAATGATCGGGGCGCTTGATGAGGAAAAACTTGAGAACACCTCACCTACAGAAGAACACGACGAACTCGAAATCATGGGAGCCTCCGAACATACTTCAAAACTGAGCATCTAGGAACAAATCATGGAAGAGGGGAAGAAGAAAGCCGGGATTAAGGCCGAGCCCCAAGTGGTGGAACTGGATGATCCCCTTTACAGGCCCTTGAAGGTCATTCTCCCCGACAGGACCAGGCCACTAAAAGTTCCTCCACCTTCCTCAGGCACCATCTCACTAGGAATTAAAGCATCCAAGAGGAAATGCTCTAGTGAGGAGCCTTCGGAGAAGCCGAGGAAGGAAAAGAAATCAAAAAAGTAGCCATTCGGCATGCCTTTTCCAACTCGAATAAGTCTGAATCATGTAGTCATTTTTATTTATTTTCATAGTCGTTGTGAATAGACTTTTTGCTCCAAGTTCAGGAGAAATTATAGTGGAACCTTATTTTGGATTAGTGAATAAAACTTTGTTTCTTTGTTTTCGATGATTTTCGTTGTTAAGCTTACTTCTAGCTTGTAGCCTAAAATAGAAATCTTATGAGTTACACAAGCTCCAGCTCACTTCCATATAACTCGGAAATTTTTGGAATCGTAAATCCTCTAGTCCATGCTCTAGGGACTTAGAACACTTTTAGTCCACGATCTAGGGACTTAGATATTTTTTGAATCATTTATACTCTAGCCCGCACTCCGAGGACTCGGAGCACTCTAGTCCGCACTCCGAGGACTATGAGATTTTAAGTCGTTTATACTCTATTCCGCGCTCTAGGGACTCGGAGTACTCTAGTCTGCAATCTGGGGACTTAGAGACTTTTATGTCGTTTATACTTTAGTCCGTGCTCTAGGGACTCAGAGTACTCTAGTCTGCACTCTGGGGACTTAGAGAATTTCAAGTCGTTTATACTCCAACCCGCTCTCCGAGGACTCAGAGTACGCTAGTCCGTACTCTGGGGACTTAGAGATCTTTAAGTCATTTATACTCTAGTCCGCGCTCTGGGGACTCAGAGTACTCTAGTCCGTAATCTGGAGATTTAGAGATTTTTAAGTCTTTTATACTCTAGTCCATGCTCTAGGGACTCAGAGTACAATAGTCCGCACTCTGGGGACTTGGAGATTTTTAAGTCATTTATACTCTAGTCCGTGCTCTGGGGACTCATGGTACTCTAGTCCGCACTCTAGGGATGTAGAGAATTTTATTTTATTGATTGACTTTTAATTTTATGTGCACGTTCATACGCTGGACAAAATAATGTGATTTAATTTTTGCCAAAGAATTATTGCACACGGAACATCAAAAGTTCATAGAAAAACGGCTTCAAGCCTTTATTGATCATAACAAATAAGAACAAACTAAATTGTCTTATTACATGCCGAAAACAAAAGAAAAACATACTGGAAATAATTACTACTAAAATGCAAAGGAAATTACTAAGTGCAATAATGATGCAGATGCTCGTTATTCCATGCTCGGGGAAGCATCACGCCATCGACGGTCGATAGCTTGAAAGTTCCCTCTCCACGCTTCCGTTCAATGACGTATGGACCTTCCCATGCGAGATTCAAATGCGATGGGATTAGAAAAACTCGCTTCAAAACAAGATCGCCCACATTAAAGATTCTTGGTCGAACTTTTTCATTATAATATCGAGCGACTCGGTGCCTATATGCAGCCACCCTTAAATCAACTTTTTCACGTTTTTCATCAACAAAGTTCAGTGATTCCAGGAAGAGATCCTGATTCCTCTTAGGACCATAATGAGTTACCCGTTGTGAAGGGACTTCAAGTTCCATGGGTATCACAGCTTCAATGCCGTATGCCAAAGCAAATGGAGTGTGGCCAGTCACGGACTTGTGGGTAGTTTTGCAAGCCCACAGTGTCATCGAAAGCTCATCCATCCACTTGCCTCTAGCCTTCTCCAAACGTTTCTTCAATATTGATTTGATTGTCTTATTTACGGTTCGACTTGTCCATTGGATTTAGGGTGAGCGACTGCCGCAAACCTTTTCTCAATGCCATACTTTTGACAAAATTCTTTGAACTCCCTACTTTCGAGCTGAGTTCAATTGTCCTTAATGATAGTTCATGGGAAGCCAAAACGGCATATGATGTATCGCACAACAAAATTAATGAACTTTTTGGTGGTGATTGTAGCTAAGAGCTCTGCTTCCGTCCATTTGGTAAAGTTATCGACCGCAACAATTACATATTTTGCACCTCCTTTGGAGATCGGCAAGGAGCCGATTATATCAATGCCCCATATTGTAAATGGCCAGGGACTAACCATCTGAGTGAGTTCCATCGGAGGAGCTCATGGGATTTTTTCATGCTTTTGACATTTTTCACGCCTTCTTACATAGTCTGCGCCATCCCGATTCACGGTCGGCCAATAGTATCCACAGCGGAGGATTTTCTTTCTATTGTCTGCCGTCCAGTATGGTCGCTAGATTCTCCTTCATGAACTTCTTTCAAGACCCGCTTTATCTCATCATGGGCGATGCACCGAAGCAAGGGAACCAAGAATCCCTTCCAATACATTATTCTGTCCTGCATTACATACCGCGAAGCTTTGCGAATAATTTGTGGTCTTTCGTTCTTTCTTTCGGGCAAAACCTCGTGTAGCAGATATTGCTTGAAAGGGTTTATCCATGACTCCTTCTCGATTTCTGTTTCTAACACAAAATCTACTTCCATCTCATTTGTACTCAGAGCATGTAAGATTTCGACGGAAACCAATCCCATCTGTTGTGCATCACCAGTACTTGCAAATTTTGCCAATGAATCAGCTTCCCCATTTTGTTCGTGTGGGATGTGTGAAATATCATAATATTCAAGGTCTGCCAACAGCTCTTGAACCTGTGCAAGTATGGGGCAAGTCTCTGCCTCCTTGCTTGGTAGTCTCCCCACACTTGGCACACCGCCAATTGTGAGTCACAAGAGATTTCAACCGATCTTACCCCCGAGTTCCCTGATAAGTTTTAATCCAACAAGCAATGCTTCATACTCGACTTTGTTATTCGTTGTTGGGAAATCAAGCTTCAAAGCATAACAAATTGATCGGTTTTCGAGAGTTATAAGAATAACACCAGCCCCAGAACAACGGTCGTTGGATGCCCCATCGATGTATAGTTTCCATTGAATGGAGGGAATAACATCCTCACTGCATGGCTCGTCTGATGTGGTGAATTCTGCAATGAAGTCCGCTAGCGCCTACCCTTAGATAGCCTCCGTGGTAGGTAAGTGATATCGAATTGGCACAACTCAATGTTCCACTTCAACAACCTTCCAAAGGTTTTGGGTCATTAGAGCACCTGTCGTAGAGGTTGATCGGTATAAACACTGATCGGGTGTGCTTGAAAATATGGAAGAAGCTTGCGTGATGCAATCACCAAGCAGTAGGCTAGCTTCTCAATCTTAGGATAATTTCTCTCCGCCCCCATTAGACGTTTACTAACATGTTACACTGGCTTTTGAATTCGGTCCTCTTCACGAACCAAGGCCGTACTGACGTCATGCTGAGACACGGCCAGGTATGCATATAACACTTCATAGTCTATAGGCTTTGACAGAACCGAAAGACTTTCCAAATGTCTCACCAGAGCTCGGAAGTCATCTTCAGAGTTGGATGTCCATTCTAAATTTCTCTTCCCTTTCTTTATCACATCGAAGAGGGGAATACACTTGTCTGTCGCTCTAGGTATGAATCGACGCAACGCGGTCACTCTTCCGTTTAGGCTTTTTACTTGCTTTATAGTTTTGGGCACTTGTACGTCTCGAATAGCCTGAATATTTTCTGGGTCAGCTTTAATTCCCCATGTATTAAAAATAAAACCCAAAAAATTTCTTGACGCAACGCCGAGGAACACTTCAGTGGATTGATTTTCATTCCGTAGTACCTGAGTATATCAAACATTTCCACCAAGTCTCGAATGTGGTCGTTTGACTGCCATGACTTCACGAGCATGTCATCTACATAGACTTCCATTGTTCTTCCAATTTGGTATTTAAACATCCGATTCACCAGACGTTGATAAGTTGCTCCTGCATTTTTCACTCCGAAAGGCATCACTACATAATAGTACAATCCAATGTCCGCGATAAAACTAGTGTGTTCCTGATATGGAATGTGCATCGGGATTTGATTATATCTCGAATACACATCAATAAATGACAATAACTCATGTCATGCTGTTGATTCGACCAGTTGATGAATTCTGGGTAAAGGGAAACTATCCTTAGGGCATGCTTTGTTCAGGTCTAAATAATCAACACATGTCCTCCGTTTCTGATTTGCTTTTCTCACCAGTACGGAATTAGAAACTCATTCAGGGTAGAGGGCGCCGCAGATGAACCCATTGGCTTTGAGTTTGTCCACCTCCTCTCTGAGAGCAGCAGACCTCTCCGGGTCCATACCTCTCCTTTTCCATTTCACTGGTACATATTTTGGTCAATGTTCAACATGTTACTTGCGATGGCAGGAAAAATCCCACACATATCTGAGTGTGTCCAAGCGAAAACATCCAGGTTCGCTCGGAGGAAATCAGTTAGGTCCTCGGTCATCGATGGAGTGAGTTCAATCTTAAGCACCCATGATGGGTCATCATGGCTGACTGAAATGTCTATCGTTAGTTCAGCCGGTGCAGCTTTAGGCTTCTTAGGTTCTTCATCATTGTCTCTCGGATCTATGTCTCTGTAGATCCAACCATGTTTCCTAGGCCTAAGGCTAGGGCGCTACTTGTCAATTTTATGCTACCTGGATGCAGACAAAGTTGTCCACAACCTTTCCCTTCTCTCTTTGTTGGGCCTCTCTCAGCTTAGCCACATAACACGCATGACCTATCGCCTGGTCGCCATGTACAACTCTAACTCCTCTATCTGTTGGAAATTTCAAAGTCAAACACCACGGGGCCAAAGCTGCCCGAAACTCCGCCAAGGCCGGTCGACCCAGAAAAACATTATACGCGGAATCAACATCCACCACAATGAATGGTAGGATCCGTGCCCTCCTACGTTCACCTTCTCCTAATTCAATTGGTAATTCAATAAAACCTATCGTGTCAGTGGCTGCAGCATTAAAACCGTGAATGCGGCCTTTAGATGGTTTCAGATGTTTTGGCTCCATCTTTATTTGGTCGTATGCCTTTTTAAATATAATGTTGATATAACTCCCGCAATCAATCAATATCCTTCTCACAAAACCTGGACTAATCGTTGCCGAGATGACCATTGGGTCAATGGTAGGTGCCTCCACTCGATCAGCATCTCTACTTCTGAACATTATATCATCTGTCATCATTCATTGTTGTTTCACTGGGATCTCACCTTCCGAGTTCGAGCAGCATTCAAAGTCCACGTGTTTCAAGGAACTAGCATAGCGTACCATTTCTTGCCAACTCTTGTCTGCTGGATGAGGCCCACGGACTATCGTGTTTATGATTAGTCTACCTACAGTCCGCGCAGGTTCCTTAGGATGGCATGGAGCTTTCCCACGACCGAGGTCTGACGTTCCTTGTTCGCTTTCCTATGGATTCTTAACAAATTACTGTAACTTCTTTTGCCGAATCAATTTCTCTATAGCATCATGGAGGAGTCAGCATTCCTCAGTGTTGTGCCCATAGGTCTCGTGAAATCGGCAGTACTTCCCAGTCAGCATTTGTTCCTTAGTGGATTCCTATGGGCACGGCTTCCGGTATTGAAAGGTTTACAAGTTGACTAATAAATATTCTCCAGAGATGCATTCAGAGGAGTGTATTCGTTGTAGGTCGGGATCTTTGGCTTACACTTTCCAGCCTCTCTCTTTCTTCTGGAATTTTCCCTTCCAAACGCTTTAGAATGCTCGCGCTTGTTTTGAACATTAACCTTGACCTTTCCAGAATTGTCGTCGGCCTTTTTTATCGCGATGTTACATTGCATTGCCTTTTTGCCAGGCCCTGGCGCGCTGCTCGCCTCGTCCACCTGGCTTCCTCCCTTGTCATGAACTGGTGTGCCTTTGAATAAAAATGTTCCAGGTAGCTGGAGGTTTTCCTTCCATCCAATCACCAAACTCCGAGTCCAGATCTACTCCCCGCATCACGGCCATGGGAACTTTATGGTCATTCGGGTTGCTGACTTCAATAGCTGCAACATGAAATCTTTGCAAATATTCTTTTAAGGACTCCCCTAGGGCTTGAATTACACTGGATAAAGACATCACATTCTTTGGACAAGTGGTATAAATTCTGAACTGCTTCACAAATTTCGTCACTAACTAATTAAATCTGGAGCTCGATCGTGGAGGAAGTATGGTGAGCCACATAGTATCGATTCCAGATAAGGTTATTGGGAAACATCTACACTTCGTCAAATCATTCGCCTACCCGAGTCCATCATCCACTCGTATCTCATTACATGCTATTGGGGATCAGTCATCCGCTCATAGGCTGGAATAGTTGGCATGCTGAATTTTCGGGGGTATTCAACCTGTAGGAGAGCATCTGTGAATGGAGTATGACTTCTATCTATGCCCCAATCATCATTGGACAAGCCTTGATTTTCCCTCATCAGCTGTCTGACCATGGATGATAAGTCCGAGGTCTGGATGGGAGGTGGCATGTTGGATTCCATCCTACATAACCGTCCCGGTTGGTGCCACCTTGATTGATGATCTCCCAAACGAGCGTCCTGGGGACCCGCTTCATTGCATCCCTGGTGAGCTGGTCGGTCAGCTTCCACTCACGCTCTAGATCCTAAGTTTTCCATTTCAACTTGAGAGCAGTCTCTTAGATGCAAATGAAAGGTCACAGCTCCAGGTAAGGAACCTGGACCATTCCTATTGGATTGATCTACTAGCCCATTTGCATTGTGTCAATTTTACGGCGTCTTCGCCTGGAATGTTCGGAGGTGTCAGATAATGAGTAGGTAGCAGGACTTCCTCTAGCATTCTCATGATGTTGTTGTGTAAGTTAGGTCATGAGATTGGCGTTAGCTTGAATCTGCTCATTAATCTGTCTCCTGCTTTCCACGAGTTCTCTCATCAGCTCATTGAACTCTGTTCTGGTGACAACTTCTGTTTGGTTTAGGGCGGTGGTCCCTGCACCTGGATTAGCTTGTTGATTGCTAGGTCCTACTTGTTGGACGCTAGCAGTCTTGTTGACATCCGCATTGTGGGATGCTGATCTGGTACGCGGTCTTCCCATTGTAGAGTTATTGGTCAGAACTCTGGGTAGAATCTATGAATTTCTTATGAACGAAATTGGATCTTCTTTGGGGGATATTTTCAATCCAGTAGCGATAAAGTAGATCCTAACAGCCTGAGAATGCAGTTCTCAGTGAAAGCACTAAAATGTTAGCATCAAAATTGGTCACTAACACCCTTGAGTGGGATTGTGTAGAGAGATTAATGAAGAAAATAAATTAAAACAGTGGAATATCATAATAGATTGCAGTAAGAACAGTAAAAAGCGAGAACACCAAAATTATAGTGGTTCGGCATAAGTGCCTACGTCCATTGTAAGTATAAATCTTTATTGATTTCCTCAAAAACTTGAATACAGATACAATCTGTAAACAAATAGCCCGAATAATAGAAATGTGGATTATGGATCTTAAGGCTAGGATAGACACTAGAGGGGGGATGAAAGTGTTTTAAGGAATTACTAAATCTTTTTGAGTTTATGTTAATTTGAACACAAATGTATGCAATATTCAGATACAGATATGATCACAGAAACAAACACAGATGCAGAAATGAAGTAAAAGTAGTAAAGGAAAGAACATACCGGATTTTATACTGGTTCGGAGTTACCCTACATCCAGTCCCACACATAAGTACAGATTTCCTTTCAATAGCAATCTTTTCAATTACACCCTTGATTTCAAGGCTACGAGGTACACCCTCTAGATTCACAATCCTCTGGGTAGAGATACTTGATTTCACGGGAAACAAGTTCACCCAATTGATTTCTAGGGCTACAATCACACCTTTTCTCACCTGATTGATTTCCAAGGCTACAATCACATATTTTCCCGCTAAATTGATTACAAAGAAGTCAATAACTCTGAATAGCACTGAGGATCTTGTTGGGATAGTGAAAGAGAATCAAACTAGAAATGATCTAGTTAGATTCAATGTTGATTTCGGCAGAGTAATGGTAAGAATATGTATAAAGAAATGTGGAAGAAGAAGAGGAGTGAAAACAAGAAAAAAATATATAGAAATTCGTTGAAAACAACCCCTATTTATAGAAGAACAATAGCTATATCCATTCGTGAAGGGATACGATGAATAGACACTTCTTTTGAAATTTAAATTTTTGAAATCAACTGCCACTATGTCGACATGGGTATCTTGAGTATGTCGACATCCCAAAGGAAATTTTGGTGGTTTGTTTTTCCTAGAAAATAACTTTTATCTTATATTAAAACTATTTTAAACTTTTATAAATATACTCAAATATAGTTAAAATACATAAATAAATATAGAGAATAATATTTTGGTATATATAAAATTTTACTATAATTTTATATTTAAATCTAAGTATAAATATTAAAATTTAAATATATTATTATTCAAAGATAGTTTAAAACTAAGTATAATTTGATTTTAAAATTAAAGATTATTTTAAGGCTAAAAGTATTTAAAATCCGGATAGATGTTTTTTATTCTTTTAAAAGGAAAGTTTTGAAAACATTTTGAAAACGAGATATAATTTTGTAAAAATATTTCGAATAAAAGTTAGCGGATACAAAACAATGTTCCACTAGATTTTTTGTAGGTTCCATTCTACTTAGGGTTCCATCCCTTTAACAGGCTCGAAGTGGATTCATTCCATAAATAAATTGGATTTTAAGATGGCAGTGCTTTTCTAGGAGTTTTAACAAAATTCATAATTAAATTACTTATTCTTGAAAATCTTGAACTCTTGATAATCTTGATATTCTAGATACTCATGAGTCTTCAATCTTGATATCTTGAATCTCTATACTATACAGTCTTCATTCTTGGTACCTGCATGGTTAAATCCTACATATACATATATTTCTAAACTATAGTGTTAGTATTTATATTTATAATCCTATTCTAAGGTTGTTGTCATCAAAACCATCATCTCAAGGACTAACAAATACAAGTTTGAAATGAAAGAAAGCTAGTGTAGAAAATGGCAGAGTGTCCTCGGAGTTCTTGAAAAAAGGTCCCTCTCCACCACACCCCTGCCCCTCTACTATAGGAGAAGATAGGCCAGACTTCCTTCTCAGTTCTAGAAGCAGAGTACCTCGGCCCACTACCGACAACTCCTACACGCCAGACCGATCTACATTTTCCGAGCGTCATCGATCGAGCGGTAAATGCCGAACCGGGATGTCTTAGTGATAGCCCAAAGCAATCCTCCTAAGGACTCGAAGTAAGCGACGATGCAACCTGCTCTACTTTGAAGTGGAATCGACGACCACCAACTCTTCTTGCCTGCACCGAACGAGTTACATTAAACCGTCAAGACCGAACCAAGAGCACTGAAATAAGACCGAACAAAACTCCTTAGCTGATCCATGTATGGCTTCACTTCATTGACCGAGCGGTGAGTGCTGAAGCATACGGACCAAATGACACATAATGTACTATCCAGATCGAACGACACAATACCTTCCTCGGTCGAGCGACAAATGACTATGCGCTTTTGAGGCTGGAACAATTCCACACCGAACGACAATTGACCGAATGAAGAACTTATACCCTAAGTCGAGCGATACATGTGGAGTTCCTACCAACATCCTTCTTTGGCCGTGCGACATACAACTGTTTTACTTTGGCTGATCCATACATGCTAAAGCATTAAACCGAACGACGCACAACCTTCCACCACGGTCGAGCGACACACGACCTTCCTACCTCTGCAGAACCATGTTTACAGGCCGACCCGTGTGCGTAGGCCAAACCATTCAAATTAAATCAAAGCCTCTATAACTAGCATCTTACGGTCGGGCCAAGCATCCTGGTAACGGTAGTAATATTAAATATCATAAATAAAGAAGAAATGGCATCAAAAATATCATTGAAAACAACTTATGATTGAAATCTATAAGGAGATTGTTCTAGTATAAAGAAAGAGAAAATCACTAATTTAGGCTTCACATTGCTGAAGAAATAGGTTAAACTATGAAAGGTTTTTAGTTTTGATTTTACTTGAAAAGATAAGGTGAATCTGGACCATAGCTAGAGATTTAATAGTGGAAAATATGAAGAGTTGGTTGTTATAGAGACATGGAGATTTGGTACTAGAGAGATGTGGAGATGATAACATAAGATATCCATTTGGATTTCAATTTGAAATGAGCACCTATGTGGCATTTCCATTATGCATATGGAAGGAAAAATTGAGGGTGGGTATGGAATCTTATTTCAATCTAACTCGGCTCATTTAAAGTGATCGTCATCTGAAAAATCGATAACTGTAATCTAAGGAAAACAATTTACAAATTAGTGGAACCATCCCATATGGAGGTAAGGTATAGCCATAAAGAGAAAATCAAGGGAAACACGATGTAATAACCAATCGAGTAGTTAGAATCATAATCAAGCTACTAGTGAATGCCCATATATAATCAACATCGTTAAAACCCATCTTATGTTCCTAATCTTCTTTGGCCTCTTAAAAAGCTGATTATGATGAGTTCTGCCTACTAGCTTCACTACCGGAATAACCACCTATAAACTAGTCCACCTTCTCCACCATCAAGTCATACCTGACTCGTTCAGTATAGAGACCAACCAAGATGTGGTTACATCAATATGTAACTATTTCAAACATGGGAATCAATTCATGTTGTGATCATTATAAATACCCAAGGCCATAAAACTATAGAAACATTAGTTTTTGTAACTTAAAAGGTATTATCCATATCCAAACTCCATAAACTATCATTTATAAAAGAGAAGACTTCATGATGGACATATGTCGATTCAACTAAAAAACTGTAAGTTTGTTGTTCATCTTTTATCGTGCATTTCTTCATGTTATTGTAATCATTGTACTGTTAAAGTACTTTGATATTTTCATGAGTCAAATCCTAATGGTGCTTTCATATTATTGCACCAGCCAAACAATTTCACTGGGGATTAATCCATCTTCATATCAGTGTGTATTGTTCTTTTTGAATTTTTACATCAACGATAATAATCAAATTAGGATTAGTGGGAATTTAGAACAAATAAGGATGATTTTTAAGTGTATCTAAGATTGTCAAAAAAATATAGTGTTTTGCTTTGAATCTTCGAATAATAATATGAATCGAACCTATGGCCTTTCTCAATAGTAGCCTATTTTTTCCTAGTTGTTAGCAACGAAAAAATGCAGTTAGTGTAATTTGAACTTTGCTCAACAACAACATATGTTTAGATATCTACATTTGAACTATAGAACTTGCTATTTTTCCATATAGGATTATTTAAATAAGCAGGAACGTCCTTTTAGTATAAGATAAGGTAAGATATCTCAAAGTAGTTACTAAACTCGGATAAAACTAATAAACCAAATAATATATTTTGTAACTTACAACTCTAATTGTATTTATTATTGTTAGTACTATTATTATCATTATTTACTATTATTAAGTTATAATACACATGCACTGTTTTTAATTCTTCTCTTTTGATTTTCATGAAGTTTTCATTTTCATAAAGGGAAGAAAAATAACAATGATTTAAATTTTCTTCAAACAAACATAAGACTCCAAACTGATGGTTTAATTTCCAAACATGTAAAGTAAAAGTGGAAATTTGACATGTGCTACTCTTTTCTTTTTCAGAAATTATTTTTAGAATACACCTTCCATTTCAAATCTATTTCTACATTTTTACAACTGTTCTCGTTTATAATCAAAAATTTGATATTTTTTATTGTTGATTTGAACTTTTACACTCATCTACAATCGATTTGATTATCACTACATGATTCCACATCAAAGCATGCAGAAGGCACCCTGCCTAAGCTCATTCAGTTGTCATTTCCAAGTCACTGTATTTCGACCGTCTTTAGAAAGAATTGTTGTTTTGATTACTACAAATGATGTTAAGTCACTTGACCATAATTAATCAATCCCAGCTTGAGAGCAACATAGAACAACATTCTTCAGTAACCTTAGAGATGTCAAATCGATGATAGCTAAATTTCTAGAGAGTGCAAATATTCATAGAAATGAGTGTTATTGCATAACAACACCCATATAAATTGTAATACAAATATTTCACATAAAATTTCAATGCAACACAAAAAAAATTCTTTAGATGTTTGTTATTATTTAGCAACAAATATTAAAATGAAAGTATTTTCAGTATAAATGTAAATAATTGCAATGCAACTACAATTTCAGCACTGTTAATAAATGTACTTTAAATGCGTATTTTATATATATGTAGCATTAGTTTTTAATACATTAGACAAGCACCATTGTCCCGGTGGTTAAGTGATTCAACTTTGGTATGAGAGGTCATAATTTCAAAATTTGTGTAGCATGATTCGAACATTTATTGACACATGATTTGTTATTTGTTGTCCCAATGACATGTCGTATCAAAGTACCATTTCAAAACAAAATATTTGAATACATTAAAGTTAGAAAATAATAAAATTAGACTCTTTAATACATGAAAGAACTTTATAATCAAAATTTTGACATCATTTACCCAACATTTCAAAAATATAAAATGGTGAGTTTCAAAAAAAAGTTTCTATTGTATCACTAATTAGTTAACAATAAAAGCTTTTAATCTTGTTTGAGAAAAATAAATAATATTGAGGGACTTTGACATAAAGCTAATTAAATCAAAAATGGAGATGTTTATCTTAGCATGGTGATGCTATTATGACAAAAATCTCCATAGTCTCAGAATAGACTCATACAGATGAAATGGACTGTAAAATTATGAAGGATTGAATCTAAAGACTTGGAGAATATCAAGAATGAAGAAATGAAGAAACGCAAGGAGGTTGGTGGAGATCAGAGCCAACAAAATAGGTCGGCACCGACCTAATTGAAGGACCACCAACTGGAATTCAAGATTTAATTTGGCAAGAGTTCAGTACTGAATTGATTTTCTGCTTGGAGATCGTGATGGATGACCCGATCTTTGTGCCTAGATATTTGGATCTTGGAGTTGTGACATTTTCAAACCCGGATGGCAAGATCTATGTTGGATTTGGCCTATAAATATGAAGCTACTTGCAACTAGAAAGGGGAAGAGCATTTTTAAGATCTAAATTCAATCTTCTTCAGCCTTTACTCTTTAAAACTCAATCAAATCTGATATTTATTAGATTATGGTAGGATTTTATATTTATTTCTTTGTACTCTGGTGAGAACAAAAAAATTATAAAGTTAAAGTAGATGTAGGCCTAGGATTTGTTGAACCACTGTAAAAAATGCTTGTGTATTTTTATCATCTTCCGATATTTTCTTGTTTGATTTGTATTTATCTACTTTAGGGTGTTATGTCATTTTTAGATGCAACATTTTAGGAACTTTCATCAAGAAAGAGCTAGATTTTAACAACCTAAAGCTTGGATCCGAAGTTTGGAAGAGATGAAGAGGCCTTTTAGTAGTGCAGTCATAGGACTAACTCAACCAGAGCATGGGGGCATGAGGGAGGTGTCCATTAGTTCAAAGCCATCCGTCTATGTGACTAGAGAAGAGATAGAGAGGATAATGAAAGAGATGCAAGACAGAATAATAGCTCGACAACAGGAGATGCTTGATGAACTTTCCAGAAGGACGGATAAATAAAAAAAAGCCGAAGCAGTTGGAATTCAAAACCAAAGACCGGAAATCAATGCAAAAGCATTTGGGGCTGAAGCGGAGCGATCTAGAACAGTGCCTCCATTACAAAATCATATCGGTACTGGCCTGAATAAGGTTGGTACCGACATATGAATTTACAGGGGACACTGTCAATTTGGATTCGAGATGAGCTAAAATGCCGAGAGTAGATTGCGTTGGAGCTAGTGATGCAAATTAGATTGCAAACAAGCAACTGAAGAAGTATATGCCAGATTATCCCCGTAGGAATGGGAGGAAGAATATAGCTATGGATCAAAGACCTTTGTTAGATGACACCAACTGAATTCTGAGATGATCAGAAAAATAGTGAGAGGTAGACCTCTGGATCAGAGGTTGGAGGATGTGAACAGGAATCAATTCACCTTTAACATTTGGTACATGAGGAATCCACCCGATTTCAAGCTACCAATGCTGGAATAATGCGATGGAAGTACAGATTCGACTGTTTACCCAAAGAGATACATTCGACTTATGGAGGTGTTGGGTAATTTAATGGAAGTAATGGGACAATTTTTCCAATTGTACTTGAAAGAGCTAGTTGCTATGTGGTTCAAGCATTAAAGAACGGGTCCATGAGCATGTGGGTTGGATTGGTAGATAGATTTTTGAGATAGATTAGAGTTCACATTTTTTGATTGAAGAATGTGATGACACTTTCAAGCATGAAGCAAAGGGGAGAAGAGACCTTGGGAAGTTATCTGATGAGATTTAATGCAACAACCACCATAGTTGATAAGTAGGAACCATTGACAGTCCTGACGGTGGCAGTGTCTGAGTCGCATGCAAAACCAACTTCAAAGTTGCATTGGAAAGGAATCCACTGATGGATCTTACTGAGTTTTGTCAGGAAGCTGAGAGATATTTGCATCAAGTGGATGTCGGCTGATAATGCTAAGGTTAATGCTATGGATGACGGAGGATCGTCCGAAGCGAGACAAAGGAAAGCGGAAAGTTGAAGATAACTTCGGAGAACCGTAGTGGTAGAGGAGGGAATCGAAATTCTCTTCCTACACAGACCTAACTAAAACCCCAAAGAGGATTTATCTCGATACTAAGAAGCATATGCCCTACCGAAAGTTGGCTAAGGAAGAACCCAGAGATCAAGAAAATAGGTCAGAAAGGTTTTGCATTTTCAATGAGATGGATGAACATGAAACGAACGAGTGTAGACACCTTCGTGATTTAATAGAAGAATAGGTTCGAAACAACTGGCTATAACAGTACATAAGGTACCAAATTGCAGTGGTGCTGCAGAGCAACCATCATTTGCAACAAACACGTCTAGATACGACCATAAAGTTGGGTCAAGAATGATAATCCCATGATTGGGATGGATAGGAGTCAAATTCGATTCCTTAGTTTTTCATTTTGTTTTGAATATAATAACCTTGAGTTGCTTACACGTAGACCTCGATTTGTCCCTAGGCATGCCCTAAGTTAGATGTCTGGGATGAATGTTTAGGATATTTGTTTGTTGCTGTAACATCCTAGAATTTTATTATTTTGATTTTAAATATTTAAAGAATTGATGGTTAAAAATCTGAATAACTTATATTCGAATGATTGGAATTGTTTAAATATTTGGATTTTGAATAAAATATTAATTAAATGGATTTAATAGCCTTATTTAACACCTATTAATAAATAAATAATAATGGTGAACTCATTTTGCATATGTATTTACAATAATAAATAGTTTGAATAAATAACAAAAAAATCAATTGTTAATAAAAATGATTTGATTTTTAATGACGTATTTTTAAATGAATTTATAGGATTTTTCATAATTTTTAATTTGGAAAAAATTTGAATTATCATTTGACGTATTTTCGGCAAACGATGGTATTTTTGAGATTTTATAGAATAAAATAATGTATGTATTTTATTATTGATTTATGATCGTATCAAATTTTGGTGCAGGATTGTATTTCTATTTCTGTCGCTCAAGGTTCATACGCAAGCGGAATATTATGTAGGGAATATCTCAAATCTTTCTTTTCAAAACCTTCTAAAAATCAAATCAAATTCAAAATTTTCGACATAACTTAATGGTGATGTGATGAGTGGCTTGAGAATTTTGGTTTGCTTGTGTTTGAAGTAAGTTAAGTGATTTTGTTTATAAAATTAAATAAATTCAATATTTTTCATTTCCTCTCTTTTAATTTTCACTTCCCCTCCTCTTCTCTAGTAAATAAAGAAATCATGCCACGACCTTTAAAATTCAAAATCAAGAAATATAGACCACTAAAATTAAAATCGTCGGATCAGTTGGATTCATGTGCTCAATGGCTTCAAATCCGTAGCCTCCTTGTTTTACATGATCAGATTTAGGGAGGAGCGACAGTACAAGGCCTAAACTGGGATTAGCTATTGTCAGCTATAGGGTAGGAGTTAGCTAATGAGGCAAGTGTGAATGTGCTTCTATTGGCAAGACGCTTGAGTGGTACGGTTTTGGATGAGTGCAGCTCTATACTGGTGAATGCGATAGTTTAGGGTCATGACAACAAGCTCCAGGTCGATGATGAGAGGATGCGATTGAGCTTGACCTCTTAGGGCGCATCGCAAAGCTTGCATGATGAGAAGTACAATAGCATCAACATGGTGTGTTTTCGTTGAGTGGAGGAGGTGAATTTGAGGGGAGAAGGAGGCACCATGATGGATTTCTTATGTAGGCATGTGCACGCGTGCTCAGCAATGGGAAGAGGGAAGAAAGGTTTTAACGGGGTACTTAAAATTAATTAAATGTTGTAATTAATTGTTTGAATTAATTTGAGAATTCATAAAATGAATATCTCTCTCATATGAGATCCAATCTAGACGTGGTCTTTTATGTTACGCTCATAGGGGCGTTATCTAAAAGTTGGATTTGTTGAATTTTAAGGTTGTAGAATTTTGAGCTAAAGTTGAACGTTGTTCGATTTAAGATCAAACTGGAATGCGAAAGCATCGAATGGAATTTTGGTGAGTTTACTCAGCTCTAAATAAACCATATGATATTTGTGTTGCTATAGATTATTGTTGAATGCTTGGTTGATAGTTGGTAGTTTTAATGAAGTATAAATTAATAATAAAATTATAGTAATTTAATTTAATTGCGTTTAGCATAGTTAAATTAGTTATACTTCGTTTGTGATATCTATTTAGCATAATAAAAGATCATTCTGCTATAATTAGATTGAATAGATTATTTTGGACATCTATCGAGCATCATAAATCACCATTTTGTGTTTGCAAAGTAAAAGGATCATTTCTGAAGTTAGTTAATATGTGGACTAATAAATAAATGATATGTTAGCTATTGATTGCTAATTTTTGATAATAATATGTTTGTTATTATTATTTGATTGTTGGTTTGGATTTGAATTCCTGCTTGAAAATCGGATTGCATAAATAAGCATTGTTTTACAGGTGACTTTTATAGAGAGATCCGAAGGAGTTTCTCGCCATTACCAATTTACTGTTTTAATGCATCTTACATATATTCTTATATTGCTTATATTGATGTTTAGTTGAAGTATTTATGACCTACTACTTGATTTGTGTAAATGTCGTTGTAGCAATTATCGATATACCAAGATTTTTAATATATCATCTCCTTAAATCTTTGTGTGTGTTGAACTTGTGCCTGTATTTTTACAAAATGAATACTTGGTCGCATTTTTGCACTTCGAAATTTGTTTAAACTATATTTTCAAGTATTTTTGAGAATTTTGAAATAAAGGTTAAGTATTATTTAGAATTTATACAAAACGGTTATAAATTTGATTAATTATCTTCTAGGATAATAAATGTCGTTTAAAAATTATAAAAAGGTTATAAATTTGATTAGTTTTCTTTTCGAATAATTAATGTGGTTTTAAATTTATAAAAGAGTTATACCAGTCATTTTTTGGGATGATTAAAAATGTTTTAAATTTATAATGATATTTTAAATTGATTTATTATCTTTCGAGATAATAAGGGTTGTTTTAAAGTTATAAATGATATTTTATAAATAAGAAAATATTTAAAAAGGAATGTTTAAAAATAAAACTAAGTGTAAATTATTTTAGCTTTACAGTAAATGGTGTTTTAAGGACCTTTATTTTTTACCCTTCTTTTTAAACACACTTAGAAATATAGTAGATCTTTAAAAGAATTTTTAAAGAGTGTTTTTAAAGCTGTTTAAAGGTAATATTTGTGACGTGAAAACCAAGCACAAATTCGGTTTTAAAAGTTTAAAAGTTCGGTTCGGTTATGGAAAGTAATTTCCATAAATGATATCGCTTATATGAAAATAATTTAGTCATATTCTTAGCACTAAGCGTCGAGGTATGAAAACTCGTCTTTATCTCAAAGGTTAAAAATGTCGTCAAGGCAGGATTTAGAGGTAACACTACCTTAACTTGCCCAACTTCATTTTCAATTAAGAGACGGTACAAATTAGAAATCGATGAGTAGTGGTAAGAATATGAGATTTAATTTCCATCTAAGATCATTTTGATTATTCTCGATAGTTGATATATTGACTGTCGATTCTGTTATCTTTTTGTATTTCGTCAATCTAAGATGATTTGTTGCTTATTTCGAGCGTTAATATCCTTTGTCAATAATGACTAAATAAAGAGCAAGTAAGGGCGAAGCTATGTGGGGTTGTTCCTATTAAGGTATTTCACATCTACTCTAGATTGGTTTTGGTTGTATGCACATAGTGATGTGAAATACTTGAATTCACGGAAAGGTTGGCAGGGTCTAGCTTTGAGATTTCCAAGAGCCATCATAAATTTCAAGTATATTTCCTAGAGGTACATTTTTTATAAGGGGGATGCACCCTCCTAGTCATTGTTGGAAAAATTCTCTTTCCTTATTTGATTCAAATCTTTGAATTATTTTCTTAATTGCATCAAGAAGTGCCTAGAGCTCTTCTCGATGTTTAATTATTTGTGTTTGTTCTTTAAGTTTGAATTTTAATCTTGTTTACGTTCATTCTTTCATGTTTCTTGTTCTAATTTATTCTCATTCTTTCATTTATTGATGTTGTTCTTGTAAGAAAAAACCAATTCCATGTTCAACGATGTGGTCACATAGAATTATTATATGTTCACCATATTTCTTGAGTTTTCTCATACTGGTTTTGCAGACTGATCCGAGTGTTATTTTATTATAATGCTCAGGTCAGACCGAGCATTTTACCAGGTTGTTGGTGGGGCATAGAGCTTATGGAGAAGAGCTGGATGTTCACCTGCAATATTGTTTTTATTTTTCGTTGTATCATTATGTATACGCATCAATAACTGTAAGGTCGGGAAGTTATAATTGTCCAAGCTGATGAGGTTTATTTTTTAACTCTGATATACGATGTATTTTAGAGTTACAACTTTTACTGTATTTTTATATTATATGTGATCATTCTGCCGTGAGGTTCTGTTACCCAATGTTATTTTTCTATTTCTTTTTCCTTTTACCATAGCAATCTACCTTTTCAACACTTGTATGCTCGAAATTTAAATATCGTGGACGTATTAATTGTCGACTTTTGAGGGTTTCATTACAGTTGCTTTGATTTGGATTTTATAAATGAATATTTGGTTTTGAAAACCAATGGAACATGATGATTGATATTGACTGAACATGGTAGTCCCGTCTGAAGAGATAGGGCGATGACCGTAAGGTGTAAATTCCCTTGCCGAAGGGCGAGTGGATTAGACTTGTACAAATAGTTAGCCCCCTCATTAGAGAGTGAGTGGATGGGTTAGATATGAAAGTCAGTTCCCTCATAGGAGAGTGAGGGATGAAATTACTTGGATGTTGGGCTCCCTCGATGTAGCATAAGCAGATTGGACTTAGCATGGATTCGAAGTGATCAAACCTTAAATTGGATGTTGATTGATCCGAAGATATTGAACCCTAGTTGGATGTTGAATGATCCAAAGAGATCAGACCCTGAATTGGATGTTGATTGTGCGATCCGAAGGGATCTAGACTTGTCCAAAGGATTTGAACGCCTTACGATATAGATAACAAATTATGATAACTTAACGTTGAGTAAACATGAGATGACCACGATGGTGATATATAATATGATAACTCTAGGTAAACATGGGTTGATTATGATTTATGACTAACACTTAGGCAAGATTAAATCCCTTAGCTATGATGGTCTAGAACGATCTTTGATTTGCAGGTGAATCCAAAAGAACCGGATGATTCACCGCGATTGGAATCGATAGATAGCTGGAAAGTTTGACTACCAAAGGTCGACTACTACTACAAAAATTTCTTGAGCAAAGCACATCTTAAATTCATAAGGCATACTTTTGGGGGCAAGTTTTATAAATAAATTTGTCACGGTCTCTGAACAGACTAAAACAGATGAAATGGACCGCAAAGTTATGAAGGAAAGATCCTAAGAATTGGAGAATATTAAGAATGAAGAAATGAAGGAACATAAAAGGTTTGGTGGAGTTTGAAGCCAACAAATCATATTGGCACAACCTTATTTGAGGACTATTGAGATAAATTAAAAACTTGATTTAGAAAGAGGTCGATAAGTGGGGGCTAAGCCATGGATAAAAACTTAAAGAATGATGAGAATCGGCACCGAATTTATTTTCTACTAGGAGATCGTGGTGGATGACCCGGTCTTCATGCCTAGATATTCGAATCTTGGAGTTGTGATATTTTCAAACCTAGATGACGAGATATACGCTGTATTTTTCCTATAAATATGAGGCTACTTGCAAATAGAAAGGGGCGAAGCATTTTTGAGATCTAAGTTCTATCTTTTTTAACCTTTATACTTCAAAACTTAATCAAATATGAGATCAAATAGATTGTGGTGGGATTTGAGCTGTATTTCTTTGTATTCCGATGAGAATAAAAAGAATATAAGATTAAAGTGGACGTAGATCTTAGATTTCCCGAACTACTATAAAAAATTCCTGTATATTATTTTTCTTTTGATATTTGTTTGTTTGATTTGGATTTATCTACTTTTGGGTGTTGTGCCATTTCCAAGCGCAACAGACGCAAATTAGAATTCACCAAACCTAAAAGAATTAAAAGGCAACATATATTACTTGCTTCACTTCCACAAATCTCTCCTAAATTAGTTACTAAATTCTATCCATATATGTCTCAAATCAATTTTTTCAAACTTAATTTGATATTTAAAAACATGATAAAATTAGTACATTTGTAGTTTAAGAAAATGATCTTTTGGAAAAACACAGTAATATTCTTAATGAAGTTGTATTTCCACTAAAATTATTTTTTGAAAAATTAATTATTTTTTGATAAACGTTTCTAAAAGATGTTCAAATTTTGTTAGTTTTTTTGAGAAAATAAAATCATAATTTTGATAAGAATGCATTTTCTTTCCAAAAACTTTTGAATGAATTAAAAATATTCATATATATATATATATATATATATATATATATATATATCTGTGTGTTTGTGTGTGTGTCTATTCGTATAAAATCCAAGTTTATTTATATGAATTTGTAAACATTTAAGAAATAGAATATAGTGCAAAATATTTCATTTCTGTGAAATGACAAAAATTTATACTTTTATATTGCCTTTTATCAATAATAAGAAAAATATACAATCCAAAATAAATAATTTAATAAATCTTTAAGCTTTGTAAATTTTTCTCCATGTCTTAGTTCACTAAACTAAATATTGTACAATGGTAGTAATATCAAACTAGCACTTTTAAACATTTTAAAACGTTTATAGGAAAGCTATATCTGAACTCAAATTTTTTTCGAGTTACTCATTTTAAAAAAAAAATTGCAGTGCAAAACTTGCACCTATCTATTTTCTTTTCCTTATTCTCCATTTCTCAAAATCCTTTCAACCTATTCAAAAATTAACTTAAAAATTCAAAATTTATTTAATACCTGATGATTTTTAGTTCGAAAAAAGGGCTGTCAATGAATACCCGAAAAATTCGAAATTCATCCGCATTCGTATCCGACAAGTGGATAAATATCCGATATCCAAAAAAACGGATGCAGATATGACAACATCCGTATTTGAAAATTACTCATTCAGTGTTTTAATATTATACTTTAAATTATGTGTATGCTAGTATAATAAAATATATTTATTTATTGTTTAATTAAATTAGATGTTTATATTATATGCACTTAATGCATATTAACTACCAAAAATTATTTATTACCCTCATATTTGTTTATTTTTAACACTTTAATAATTAATGGGATTGAAAAAAAATTATGTTAAACTAAAGTTTTCCATTTATGTTTCTTGATTTATTAGTTGTTAGCGGATATGATAATTATTCGATATCCGTTCGTATCCGCGGTGCGGATATCTGATATCCAAAAATAATTTCGGATGTAGATACAGATATGATACTATCCACATCCAAAAGTATTAGTTGACATGCCTATTCGAAAATGAACTATAACATAAGATAATTGATGCATTTCTATTTCCACGTTTTGTGCAGATAAAATTCATGACAGAGTTAGGAGTATGCCCTAGGGGAAATCATGTAATATGTTACATATATCTAACTTGATAATCAATCTTGTTCATAATAGAGATGCTTGATTCCTATAATATACTTTGTTCTATTATGATAAAATTAATGAAGTAATTAATTAAAAGTATGTGAAATAGATAATCCATAAATGATATGTTATGTAATAGTAATTACAATGTGTCGTAATCACGAGAATTGTATCACATCGAAAATAACATATTATTTTAAATATTCCTAGTCAAGATGTTTTGCAAAATAATATCGATTCATCCATTGAGACCAGAATATATAATGCTCTACAAATACTGGGCAGTATATTACTCGTAGCTGTAGGGGGCACCAAGGGGTGACATGCTAATAACTATTAGATAACCATGGAATAACTTGCTCGAAAGTTCTACATTGTTTAATATAAATAACATCAAATAGACAATTTTAAAGTGATGATATTACATAGTTCTTTCAACTTGAGAATACTTTTGACACTCCACTTTGATAATAGTTAAATCGTGGCATGACGTTCATGGAATGACTATAGTTGGGTATGAGTCGAAGCATTGGAAGTGAAACACTATTCAATAGAGAGTTCTTCTCCTTGTTATGTGAGGTTAGTATTACAGTCAAATGTAGCCAACTAAAAGTCAAAGTATTTAGCTAGAGTAGTATGGTTAATTATATTTTTTTTCATCGAAACATGAATTTTATGTTTTGACTAATCAAGTTGAATGCGGACAATTTTGGAATTTTTACCAAAACCAAATCCTATAAGTCCTAATATGATATAGTTTTGACGAAGAGAATTTGTGTAGATAATCATTACTACCAAGTACTGCTTATAATAGTAAAATTGGATTTTATCAAAAAGATGGTACGAAACAAATTTAGCGAAAATGTTATATTACTAGCTAAGGTGACATATGGACATCAATGTTCGAATATTTCGATATCAATTATAACTGAATGTACACCTTTGAGTCGCACAATCGTAATGATGAAAACTTTGAAAAATCACATGATTTAGTTAATTTATAATCACTATAAATTTAATAATAATTATGAAATACTCATTATTAAATTTTATTTTATTTGTTTGAATACCATTAATAAATAATAAAGCGCATAAATAAAAGTTACATATGCGCATATCAATACAATATCGATAGAATATTTAAATTGGATTTAAATAGATTTTCTACTAAGTAGTTTTGGGAATTTTTTAAGGCCTACATTTCCCCTTTTTACGCCTAACCATGCATAATTAAGAGGGGAGAAAATTTGATGGAATTTAATAAGGAATTTAACAGAGAAGGTTTTGAAGGATGGAATCACAAGGCTTCAGTACTCCCTTTAAAACAAATTTTCTTTCATTCATTCAATCACTCTATAGAAAATTTTCACTCTTGCTCTCCTCTCCCTCTCCTATCATGGTCGAAAATCCCTTGCCTCCCAACTATGAAAATTTCCAAAAAAATCAACCTAAATCAAATTAAATAAATACATTGGTGGGTTTTTAGATGATTGCAACTTCTGGAGATGGTTCAATCGAAAATACGGGTTTTATTCTTCATTTATGCTTCTACTTTTGGCTCCATCATTAATTAATTTTTAATTTTATTTGATTATAATTTCAACGTGCTAATATAGTATAGATCTTATACATGCTACTTCTAGTATGATCATACGTTCATATCATCTGTATAGTTTAGATCTAATTCTTTTTACAATGAATTTATATATGTCTAAATTTTCTAGTATATTATTTATCATTGTTAGAAATTGTTTTTTTAAAATAAAACGGATTAAAAACTAATTTTAATTTAACCAACATAATTTTGTAACTCATTATACACACAAGCATAAATAAGTTTCATATGTCAATTATTTGTAATCACTTTTGAAAATGAATACATGTTTTACATGTTTGTTGTTTTTGAATACAATTCATTTGGTAACTGTTTACATTTGCTTAAAATTTGTTTTAATTTAAATTTCATAAATAGACCATTGTGACAAATATCAAAAATATTTCCAATCCTTCCTAAGTTAAAGATAGATTTCAATCAGTAATTTAATTTTTAATTATATATTAAATTACAAAGTTTATTTATACATGTGTGTTGTGTTAGTGTGTGTGTGTTATTTTAAAGCTAAAACATAGTTGTAATTATTCATATATGCATATATGCATGTTATTTCAACTCAATGTTTATAAAATTAACTTTGTATAGAATCATAAATTTAATTTTAAAGCCTTCCTAAGTTAAAATTAGATTCAAAATTGTTAATTTTAGATTTCATAACATATTAAACAATATCAAGATGTGTTTGAGTGTTTAAAATTGTTTTGAAATAGCATTTAAAGTTAAATAAATTAAAGAAGGTAACTCCTCGACCTTTTCTTCTCCTTATTGATTGCTTACTTAAAAATAAGTAACTGTCATTTGAGTATAAATAACTTTTGATTAGTTAAAATAACTTTATAACATATTCTATATACATATAAGTAAATTATATATACATATATTGTTTTTTTTATATAATTCAAAAAGAATTATGGGAAACAAAGGCATACATAAAGGGACAAATGTATATGTTGTGGTATAAATCATAGCATCTATATACGACCACATTAGCCATATACACTTTGTATATGTTGCACATGCACTGTACAAATATAAGTCTATTTGATACACTTATAAATTACAACACATATAAATTAAATAAACCCGTTTTAAAAATGTTAACAAAATGAGATTTTATAAAGAAAATATTAGATTGGATCTAATAAGTCATTAGACTTCATAGGCCCAATAGATCAAAAAATAGGAAAAAACTTGAAATCTACCTATTTCACATGCTTTTGACTGGCCCGGTCCTTTTAATTATATCAAAACCCAATAGTATCTACGGTTTAAATTAGCAATGTTAAAGCTAATCGATTAAAGCCTACTCATTCGGTAGGGTATCTAGAAAGGTAGCGTTTGTAGTTAGGTTTGGGTGACAAGTACTATGCCCTACCCAATTATTAGACTAGCCTAAAGGATGAAGTAAGCCCAAAGGTTATCACTAATATAAAGGCCCAAATTAATTTTGGGCCTTGGGATAAATTTCAAAATCTATTTGAAAATACGAAAGATATTTTAAATTTACATGTTAAACTTAAAATATAAAACTAAAATTTTATAGAAGTTATAAAATGCATTCAAAATTTTCAAAATTATTCTAAAAAATCAAATAATTAATTTTTTAATTTTTAAATTTAAGTAATATAATTAACTAAATTAAAAAAATAATTAATTAAAAGTTAATTGAGTAAAAACAAATGTATTGATATATGTGTATAGCTAAGATTGTCGTAATTAGTCATTTATCTTAAAATTATTTAAGATAAATTAAATTAAATTTCAAATTAATTAAAATATTCAATTCAGTTTTTTAATTAAATAAATTAATCAAATAAAATTAATTAAAAGTGAATTAAAATTTAAACATATGTTTATATGTATACACATAAATTATAATTACATAATTGATTAACTATCTTAAATGGTTTAAGACGAGTAATATAGAATTTCAAATTTTTATATATAAAATAAATTAACTTAAATATGATTTACTTAATAAGAATTAAAACTAAATAAATAAGATTTAATTAATAAGACATATTCATATATTATATAAGTGAATTAAATTATAAAACGTTATAAATAAATGAACTTGTATAATATAAATGTATAAAACTTAAGTGGAACCGTAAGAAACCAGACTTAGATTTAAGAAACAAGTACATGTGTATTGTATGTATACCGTGATTTCATATGTGTCCGACACTTGAATCACAAGGGTATTTTGAAAGACATGCATCGTTCCCTAAATCGATATAACTCAATTTGTATGTGTGTGTATTAAAGATTATAAGTTCTTGATATATAATTTGTTGCCCATCATTTATATATTAATAAATTACTTACATACTCTTTAGTGTTAATCTTTCTTAAGTAATGGATGTTTTGGAAGTACTATTGATATTTTGCATAGACGAGGTAAGATACATGCATGTATTGTTGATCTTCCTCGATGTACTCGTATTACACTTAGACCGTCATGGAATGGTGACTGCAAGTGAATAATCTCTCTCAATTTGTTGATACTCCTCAAGGTAGAGATGAGATTAGGAAAAAGACCATATGTCCATATTGATATATGATACAATCGATGAGGTGTTATCCAATGCTTGTGGGCCTACAATTTGTTGATCGTCCTCAAGGTTGGAATCCCAAGGAAAGCAAGTCCTGACATCCACTAATGAAATCGAAAGATTTCTAGGTTTTCTCTTAAGGCTTTGAGAAACATAAAAGTTTAGTGGGAGAGTTATTAAAAAAATTAAATGATAACATTTAACCTTTCTAATATTATATGAACATTTGTTATATACATGTTAAAATAATCTACTTCGATAAGGTTGTGCAACTAATATAATTGATAAAAAATTTATCGGTTAAAATATACAATGAACTGAATTAAGATTGATAAAATAAATATAAATATACACTTAATAACATATCTTTGGCATGTTGTCACTTTAAGAGCCAAGCAAGAACCATTTTATACAACTACTAAATTCATTCGTACCTTGGTACTTAGGTGTTTATTTGCCTGAAACTATGCATTGCCTGATATGAGTTTTGAACTTCAAAACAATACAAGATTATGGATATTTGATCCATATTCAATTACATATAGATTTTATATAATGAATATTCATGATTCATAATGTATGAAATTTCGATGAAACTGGTTCATGTGGGTAGGCAAGTAAACTATAATGTGGGATTGTGTACTCAATACGACAATTGCAAAAAGGACCTTGTGATATAAAATGTAGTACTACACTAAGAGCTGTAACATGAATCTAGGAATTTGAACATTGAAATGTTAGTTTGATCAGTATACTCAAAGTGTAACTTGTTTGATATCCTTAAATGTTTGGAGTAAGTAAATGAAATTTTGTAAAGAGTTCATTACGATCTTGTAGTAAGGTTTTTTTAATGGTTTGACCATTTTGAAAGTAAAGCGAATGTACGAGAGTGGATGTAACCTAAAGCACGGTTGGGATAAAGAGAGTGATGATCAATTGTGCTTCATGAAGAGATATCAAAAATGGGAATTGCATAGTTCCTAAAGGATACTTAAAATGGAATGAAAAATATGATTTCTATTCCAAATGTATTTTCATGTAGAAAATTATTTTCTATAAAAGTTATTTCTTCGAGTTCAAGATATTTGATTTGAAACTCTCGACTGTAAACTAGTTACTGTGTATGAAATAAAATTATATAACAAATGGTTGAGTGAAGCTTCATATTTCGTAAGCTATTATGGTAATAGCAGAAATAGCAGGAGCATAACACATAACACTTATTAGTAGATGCATTAAATTAAGAAAAATTGTTTCCATAAACATACAAAATATTATTTATGAATATCAAGAATATATTTTTATAAGATAAAACTATAAAAATGGTATTTATTTTCATAACAAAATGATGCATTAATAAGCAGCATCTGGAATTCTATAATTAGTTTGGAATTATGGACTAAACCACGATTTTGAGAAATAATTCTTTGATTATATGATTATGAATTATGTGATATTGTTGAATTGTATTTCAAATGATTGAGGGCAAAACAACTATTTAGTGAGGGTGATATAAGAGTTAATGAACTCTTATGATTGATACCTGTAGATATATGCAATCATGGGTCTAACGATACCAAAACGATTCCACATACTTTGCTAAATTCACCGATGAATTATTGTAAACATGAACATCTGTATTTAAGAAGCATGTACTATGTTTGTGATAAGTTCATTAAAAAAATTGAAGTAAGTAACATGTTATGCAAAAGAAAAAAAAAGATTCAATTTGGTCAAATATGTAAGTGTATTGGAAAGGAATTCCATATGTACCTAAATCCGAATAAGATTCATTCTCAAAAGTCATTCCTCCATATGATACGTCATGATGTTTTGATAAGTAGCAATCAGATTTTGTGGGACAAATTAAGACTGATGATGAGTGAAATTGAGCTAACTTCTTTTTATAAGGACATGTACTTAGAAGTAAGTATATAAGGTTAAATTTGATTTTGTCTAAAATAAGGTGTACAAAACAAAATAGATAAGTTCTGGTGAAACAACTCTCTCATATCCTAAATCAAGGATTTGACAGGCTGTGTGAGTCGAGAGACTGCACATTATTTGTGAGGGATCTTGTGTGGATTACCCTAAAAAGGTTTAGGACCGATCAATATTAATTGACCAATTTGTGTCATAGACATAAGTTTCAAAAACTTAAAACCAAAATAATTTTTATACATATGTATAGGCAATTCATAAATGTTTATGAATACCTATTCTATTGCAATGAGAAACAATTGTTGTTTCAAAAAGCACCAACTTCACGATGAATGATTTTCTTTTAGAAATTATTAATAGTGAAATGGATTAGGATACGATCAAACTATAAAATTGATTAAAGGGATGAAATAAAATTGACTAAGCCTAAATTGGCACAACTAATTAGAATGTCTAATAATAATTCTCACACATCAAAGAGAAACTATGATTTTCTTATTGGTGTTGAGAAAATAATTTCCTCCGTTGTCAATAAACCATTAAGAGTATTGGCTTTACCATATGGCAGTATGCAAGAATCCGGAATGGTTTCCAAGTACATTATCAAAATATGATTTTGTTAGTTGTACTCGAATGGATATGATCCATTAGCCACAAAAGTTCCTTTGAGAAGAAGACCAATGCACTTGGACTTTGGGATAAGAATAACACCATAAATTTTAATTGTTGAAATTTGTGTAGTAGATTCATCATTCAACGTAATTAAGTTAATTCAGATTTTAATCGCAAAATTATCGCTTAATATGATTTTGAGTTTGGTATATTTGTTGAAACAGATATTCTAAATAATGATTAAGAACGTGTTGTTTTTTCTTAATAACAAAAGTGTCTCAAAGTTGCTGGGAGTGATCCTGAGTTTGTGGGTTAATAGACATGATCCAAGAACTAACACGAAAGTATCGTACAGTAAGCATCGAAGTTGATCAAGTATCTTTACAAAGAAATAAAATAGATTGAATTTTAGTCAAAATGCAGAGGAAGCGTGTGTCTATAAGAAAGTACTATAAATGTATTAAAGAGTTTAAAACTATAGGTAAACAACTATGTTATGATTGTCAACGATAAACACGTATTAAAATCATTTTAGTTTGGTTGTTTAATTCTCAATATTGTATTTGAAATTTACACCTTCTATAATCGGCATAAAAACGTATTGGGATTATCCCAAAGCTATATACATAGACATCATAATAAAATGTTCAATATGGAGAATGTAAGATAAATTTCTTATGCATTGGCAACAAAAATTATCGTATATGTTATATTATCTATAGTACCACATTTTACATGTGTATTTGGTACATAGGATGTTGCACCATAATTTTTACTAAGTACAAATTACGAATATTCAAGAGGAAAGTTCCTTGACTTTTAATTCCATGACCAGCTATTAAGTATTCAACGAATGCTTAAGCGTCGGACTCAGTATACAAGAACATATAATCCGATAGCACGAGTTAAAGCGTCGACCGAGATAAGGATCATTGTCTAGCTAAAACAAGGAGCTTAGCCGAGGATATCCGTTACCTGAACTATAATCATTTCAGCAAGTATCAACAATCAACAGCTCAGATAGCCCAAGCAAAGACCAATGGTTAGGATAAACAAAAAATATCCAAGAAGCTATATATAAAAGCATTACGTCAGCAATCTGCATCAAAATGCACTCAATCAAATGATGACAAACGTTCAAATCTAAGCTGCACGTAGCAAGCTAGGTCGTCAATCCAAGGAGGAGGCTCTCCACCAATGGAGTCACGACATATTGGCTATAAATAGGCGGCTATCCCAAGGCGCAAGGATCTTTTAGGATGAAAAAGAGTTAAGACATAAAAATACTATTGTACTTTCCTATATTAGAGCTCTACGTGAAAAATCATTAATGGTGGAAATGCAAAAACCCAAGCCTTTTAGCTAGATAAGAATGACCAAGTAAGGAAAGGATGGTGCATGTAGGGACTTTCAGGTCGAACCACTATAAAAGTCTCCATGTTATTTACTTTCTGCATTTTACATTCTCTATATTTGGTATCGCGATTCTACGGTCCAACATTCTGTAACTTAAGCTTAATTAAATCATATCTTGACAATCTCTTCATTGGGTTCAATATTCTAACTCATTTCCGTAGCTATACCTTCGGACCTCAAGGTGTTGGTGCAGACGAAAATTTGCACTGACATTTTTTGGCATTAGAAAGGAGGGCCTCCTCGAACCTCCGTCATTTGTCCCCTTTCATAAATCCAGTGACATCATCTCTCCCACCATGACTAACTTTGAAAATAAGGAACTAACCCTAGAGTTACCCCTCAACCTTCGCATCTAGCTCATTAAAGAAGACAATGATGAGCATCTAGCTACCTTTGTCACGAAAAAAGATTGAGAGTAGGAGTACAATCCCATTTATGAACATCAAGCTCTACAGATCAGACAACTTTCGGAGTATCTTCAGGAGTCTCTCCAAGAGTCTGCTCAACTCCAAGGGATGGTTAAGGCTATGGAGAACAAAATCAAAGATTTAGGTATCATAATAATGATAAGAAAAGGTCCATCTCATCCCGCTATAAGTGTTTTCCATATTCTCCTTACTTCCCTCTCTCAGAAGAAGATTAAACGAGACCAAGTCCTTACTCCGCTTAACCAAATTTTGTCTTGTATCTTTCTAGAAACTTGTGGAGGGCTCCATTATCCAAACTATTCCCTCTCCACCAAGGAGGATCCAAAAGGAAGGAACTACTGTGTTTACCATCGAGTGAATGGGCATGAAGCAAACGGATGTTGAAGACTTTCTCAGGCCATGGAAAATTTCGTGGAGAAAAGGAGATTGACTGAATTTCTTAAATGATTAGTTGAATATCTTATTATATATATATATATATAATTTCGCTTCTGTGTTTTAGGAGAAACTCATGTTATGTAAGTCCCTTCAACCAGACATATATATCCCTTCGAATATAAAGAATACTATATGGATCTCAATATTTGAATAAGTCTCCTATGTTTCTGAAACACTTCTTTTGGGTTTAACTCTTTCCTTTCTTGATGGGCATAATCCAGTCTCAGTGCCCATAAATTTTTATCTAGTACGTATCTCTTTTAGATATTTTCATTTATTGTGTCTACATTTAGAGCCTAAGGGCCGACACTCTTCTATTGATCTGACAAGGTCAATAAGGAATTTCATTTTTTCTAAAAAAGTATTAGTCCCCTCAACAACTCACTTTCTCAAACTTGAATCTAACAAGTTTTCTACTGAACAATAAAGTTTATCAACTCTCTGGTTCCAAAGATCTTTTATAAAATAGTTCGAAAGCACTCTTTTCAAAGAATTCATATCTCTCTTTTACCAAGTTACAACTAGCATTCCATATAATCCGTAACCTAAAATGGTTGTAGATGGCCGGTACCCGTAAAAAGTGGTTGTACATGGCCGACACTCACCAAAAGTGGTTGTAGATGGATAACGCATGCCAAAGTTGGTTGCAGATTTGGACCCAACAAGTTGGTACACCTCGCCATAAGACCACCTCCACAATGATGGCTACAAAGTGTAAGGCCATATCATCTGGGTTTAATTTTTTTTTGAAAAGTAGAACGCATGCTAATAGTGAGCCATGGTCAAGAAGTACAATGCATTGGGTAGATTCCTAATTAAATTAGAATATTGGGTGGATTCTTAACGATAATGAGCCATGGTCAAGAAGTACCATGCATTGGGTAGATTCCTAATTAAACAAGAGTATTGGGTAGATTTCCAATGATAGTGAGCCATGGTCAAGAAGTACCGTGCATTGGGTAGATTCTCAATTAAACAAGAGTATCCGGTAGATTCACAATGATAGTGAGCCACGGTTAAAAAGAACCATGCATGAGGTAGATTCCCAATTAGATTACAGAGTTGGATAAGTTCCCAATAGTAGTAAGTCATGGTCAAGAAGTACTATGCCTTCAGGTAGATTCTAAGTTAAATTAGAATATTAGGTAGATTCCCAATAATAATAAACCATGATCAAGAAGTATCATGCATAATTTTAGAATTAGATAGATTCCCAATAAGATTAGAGTCTTATGAGGAGAGTTCCTAAGTTAGAATGAGCATTAGGTAAGAATCCCATAAAGATGGCATCAAATTAGTAAGTTTAAACACCAAAAACATCGGCATGGAAAGAAGCCAAGAGGCAAGAAGTACCTCGAATAGAATTAAAAGAGCAAGCAAGATGGGTTTAGTTGAAAGAATAAGTCAACCGAAAGGACAAATGGTCTTCAGTATTATAGAGAGAATATCCAAGTGATCGCTACTACATTCATAGTACGAAAAAAAGAGAAACAAGAGGGTAATATCTCATATGCGTTCATGTATATTTCTAACACTAGTTTCGACTTTTTTATCGACCTCCTCCAGGCGAGATTTGAAATGCTTCTCCATTCTATCATATGTCCTAGATACTCATTCTTTAAATTTAAATGAAATTCTTTGACTGTCCTTGGTACAAACGAGAATGTTTGATGCATTAGGAACTGGAACCAAGGGAGAACTCTTTTTAGGTTGAGGAGGTTGGGAACAAGACCCAATAGAGACAACCGTAGTCCTATAAGAAGAAGAAAGTCTCATGGCAGCACAACCTCTACCTCTGCATCTTCCACAAGATGAAGGGGCTGCAACCATAACTTCATTAGTATATTTATTTTCTAGCTCTTACAATTTGATTACCAAAAGCTTTCGATGAGTTTCATCCAATTTCTTTCTAAGAGTAAACGCAGACTCCCATAGACTTGAAACAACCGATTCTAAAGCCTGACCAGTGATCGGCACTGCCTCCGAGATGGCAGAAATCTTCTTAGATAACTCCTTAAGAATTCGTTTTCAAGATTTATTGTCTTCCAAGATGGCAAGGATGTTGATATTGAGATTAGGATTATATTTTGTCAGTTTGGTTATCTTATCATCAAGACTCCGTTGCATGAAGGCACAATCTCGTTCTAGTCTTAAGCAGTTGGGGTGCCCTAAAATTAAAATCAGAAAAGATAGATTATCGTAAATATAGTCCTATTTCATTTCGCAGGAAATTAATACAGATAGTAAAAAAAATAAAAGGTACAGAATTCATGGTCCTATAAGATGAGCAAATTTCTGGTTGGTAGCTAAAATAATTTTAAGGCCTATACTCCTAGTATCAGCAAGGGACCTCGAGGGTCTGGCCATATTAGAGAAAGAGACGTCCTTTCCTAAATCACCATTAGATATAGAATGTTTCGAAGGAGAAGAATCTACCAAAAAAGGTGAACATTTCGAATGCGTTAGGGAACATATTACGACATGTTCACTTTCAAATTCTTCCTCTCGATAATAGCTAAAGGGGACAGAATTATACTCTGATAATCGAGAAGTGTCTTTAGAGTTATAATTAGATTTGGATCATAAAATCTTCTGAGGAAAGATAGTCTTGTGTTCTTCGACTATGGGTCACCTAGATGTAGTTTAGAGAGTCGGGCAAACTCTTGAAAGACTTCGTCGCGGCCATCTAACGCAAGCTTCAGTTGACCCTTAAGTTATAAGATTTGGTTAGTTAACCAAGAACCCCTAAGACTAAGGGACTTAAGTGATTTGGCACAGGTTGATTATGTGTTTTCCGTACCTCCGTGATCTTATTAGACAAGTCTACATTCCTTAATCTATCGGATTTTAATTGGATTTTAAGGGTACTAATGGTTGCTAGCAATCTCAAGTTTTTGATTTGTCTCTTTTTCCATAATACTTCATAGTGAGATGTGAAATTCGACTTTCTCTTTTTAAACAGGGATAAAGAGAAAAGTACATCAAAAACATATGCGACAAAAGCAGTAAGGGAATAATTCATCACGAATCCAACACCAAACAAAAGTACTACCATAGCCATTAACCACCACAAAAAAAGTATGAAGAAAATGTACCAAAATTATTACAAGCCAAATTTTAAACATTACCAGTAGAGTATTTCTAAGGTTCAGAGTGGTGGCATAACTCTCCTCTATCAACATTCTCCTCTACCGATACTGGGGACCCAACACCTATCAAAGCTCATGCTTTTTCCTACTTACAAAAGAATTTCTCCTCAATCTTCTTTCCATTTGGATTAAAACCTATAGAAAGCATCGTGCCATTGTCTCGATCATATTCATAGGCATTATAAAGAATTTTAAAGGCTTCGATGGTAGCTACCTTTTCAGTCTCTTCCCTAGTCCAGGCCTATGGTCTTCTCCTAGGTTTCTATTAACTCATCTTTAGTATCTTGATGCTTAGTCTCTTTATCTTTCAAAGATCTCTCCAAATCATCAATTCTAGTCTCAAATGCCTTCAGTTCCAGGCGATTCTTTTCCCTTTCGGCCTGAGCATCCTTCTTAGCCTTCTCTTTGTATTCGCAAATTGTTTTTATATAGTCTCGGCTCTTTCTAGTTCTCCACTAAGCTTTTGGAACCCTTAGTGCAGGTTAGAGAAGTCAGTTAAAACCTGGCATTTCATAAGTAAAAAAAACTCTATACCCTGAGATGATCCTTCATCCCCACACTGATCATCCTCCTAAGGCTGTCCATATCATCAGCCAACTCCACTAGAGAGTTCCCCACAACCTTGGACAAATAGGCATCAACAGAGGAATGAGTCACCTCAACCACCTGGTCCCTTAGAGAATAAGCTAAAGCATGGGCATCTAGGGCAGGCATAATTTTAGAAGGAGGGATATTCCTATGTTTCCTTGGCTTCTTAACTTAAAATGGTTCCTATAAAGCTGGTTTCGATTGAGTAAGAACGGAAGAGGATGATTTATCTAGTAGTGACTCGCCTATTTTGAATACGTTATTAGAGGATAGAGAAAAAAAGTTAAATAAGAAAGTTTATATTTCATAAAAGCTATGTCCTAAAATATGTATAACTAAAAAAAGGGTCTACCCTCGGGAACATCATTTGGTCTTTTGGCCTTTGTATTTTTGGGATCAGAACAGGTGAGCTCTTCAGAATCACACAGATTAACTATATCTGAGGATATAATTTCGGATGAAGGAGGACCGTATCCACGGAACTTAACAAAAGATGATAGTAGCTTGCAGACCTTGAAATTGACCTCGGTAAGGACTATGTGCTTAAGTCTTTCCCTTTTTGGGATTTTCATCTCTTCCTTATACCTAGCATCATAAAGATCCTTGAGGGTTGGGGTCTTATCCCTTCTAAGTTTAGCCAAGGGATTCAAAAGGGAAAAGATATTAAAAAAATGGTATGATCAAAGTTTAGAAGTAAGAGCAATTTAAACGAGAAGGGTTTGAAAAATAACAAGTCTCCAGTAACTCAGTGACGATTCGAGGACCATCTGTCCTCACATAAAACCAACGGGTAGCCATCACTTTGTTAAGTGGTTTGATCAAAGGCATTTTTTCCAGAATCGAAGAAAATACTAAGGAACTGGTGACTTACGGGCGACTTATGCAGATTGTATAAATAATAAATTTCAAAAGTGGTCATGCTTTGGTGCTCTTTCTTCCAGTATAAGATTTCTAAAGTAGATAGAGTGTTATACGAGACAACTCCAAGTTGAATTGGACAAAGTCCGCAAAATTCAAGAATATCAACAAATAAAGGGGGTTCTATTCGCTAGGTGTTCTAGTATCCAAGTGAAAAACCCTCCAGGGGGTTCTCTCTAATCGTTATCTAGACCATGAGCCCTGAACTCGACTCCCTCAATCCCATAGTTCTCAATCCAATTTTCTAACTCCTCTTGATCAGATATTGGTTTATCTATTAAAAGATCTAGAAAAGGTCAATGATAAGCTAATAACTCAATAAGAATTCGAAAACCTCTACCAGAAAGGATTAAAGTCTTATAGTTCAAAAAAGGGGGATTTGGCCTAAAATTAGGTCTTTCAGCCCAAACTCAAAATTCAGAACTTCCCCAAATAACCAATTATCAACGTAAGATAATGAAATATTTGGTTTGGAGACAAAATCTTAATCTACAAATAAAGGCACATGGTTTGACCGATTGAATGATATCTCATATCGAAATCTAACAATAGTATAATAGTGGTAATCACAATCGAATTTTTTGTAAATTCAAAAAAGAAAAATACTTGCAAATGTTGATGGTAGTAAAGAACATCGATAAAATCATAGAAATGATCAAGACCTTACTGTTTGAGTCGAGAATCTATAGTGATTTGTGCAGATTTTCAAGCTTTACTGACGAGGGTGGTTGTTGATAACATGAGTAAAGAAGAAGAAGAAAAGAAAATGGGTTTATTTAAATCCTAGAACCAACGATGGAGTAGTCCATTAGATCCTAACCATGGAATGAATGTGGCAGTATCAGAATACAAATCACCTAGGGATAAAGGCAACAAATACACTTTTCTAGAGAGACCAATAGAATCGTGACAATTATCATGAGTATTTAACGCAAGGTTAGAATATATTCTTTCAGAAGCATATCACGGCTTCCCTTTTTGTAAATCTGGCAAGGAAAGTATCCCCTAAACCTTCCAGTCCAGTTTAACCTTTGCCTTTCGGCACCGAAACAATTTCGCTTATTCTTAGCCTAGATGGCTTCAAATGACAAGCATGATTTAAGAAGTTTTGATCTTATGGTCTCGAATTAAATTTTGCCTCTTGGTGGTCAAATAAGCTTGCTTATCACTTAGCCTAGACGACTCCAAGTTACAAGCTCGGTTTCAAAATTTTGGACCTCCCGGCCCGGCTAAACTATGCCTTCCGATCCAAATTAAAATTTAGTTTCAAATAAGTTAGCCTAGTTTTCTTATAATTATGTGCAAATATAAGCATTATACCATCATGAATAGTTCAGACCTGATTCCAAACCAGATCTAAACGACGAAAGCATGGTATCGAAGTACTTTTGCCTCTAGGCACTAATTCCAATTTTCAAAACCCACTAGATGAGGTTAGATTTCGAATTATTTTCAAACTCTCTCAATGAGGATAGATCTTTATAAGTTGTCCAGGTAAAGCAATGTTTTCAAAAATTCTCAAAACACTACTTTACCTGAAAGCTTAGGATCAACTTTATGATGGGAACAGAACAAATAAGCATTAAGCCTGACATGACACCGTTCTTTCCAAATTCCACCTCATGTCAACCATATGAAGTGAACTTTGGGGGGAGGGGGCATGTATTACACCATAATTTTTACCAAGTACAAATTACAAATATTCGAGAGGAAAGTTCCTTAGCTTGTAATTCCAAGTCCAATTGTTTGGTTTTTGACAAAAACTTAAGCCCTGGACTCAGTATCAGAGAACAAATAGTCCTATAACACGAGTCAAAGCACCAACCGAGATTAAGATCATTGCCCAACTAAAACAAGGAGCTTAACCGAGACAAATATTACCTGAACTAAAATCATTTCAATAAGTATCAATAATCAATAGCTCAGATAGCTCAGGCAAAGACCAACGGTAAGGATAAATCAAAAATATCCAGGAAGTTATATAAAAAAGCACCATGTCAGCAATCCATGTCAAAATGCACTTAACTAGATGATGACAAGTGTTCAAATCTAAGCCGCACATAGCACACTAGGTCATTAATCCAAGTAGAAGGCTCTCCGCTAATGTAATCACGACATATTGGCTATAAATAGGCGGCAATCTCAAGGCATAAGGATCTTCAGGTACGAAAAAGAATTAAGACATAAAATAATATTGTACTTTCCTACATTAGAGCTCTACTTTAAACTTGCTAATGGCAGAAATGTAAAAACTTAATGTAAAACGCCTCTCGGCTAGATAAGAGTGACCAAATAAGAAAATGATAGTGGACGTAGGGACTTTCGGCCCGAGCCACTATAAAAGTTTCGATGTTATTTACTTTTTACACTATACCTTCTCTACATTTGCTATCACGACTCTATGGTCCGACATTCCGTAACTTAAGCTTTATTAAATCGTATCTTGGTAATCTCTTCATTGGGTTCATTATTCCAACTCGTTTTGGGAGTTATACCTTTAGACCTTAGGATGTTGGTGTAGATGAAAATCTGCACTAACATAGGAAAAGTATCAAATCTGAATTAAAATCAATAATAGCTTAGAGTGTTCTTGAGTATTTACAAAATACTAAGAAATTATGGAAACAACGAAATTCTTATAGAGGAGTGTGCAGATTCGAACTTTTTAAGTCATATTGAATCTAACATGTCAAACATGAATTCATATTCAATCTTAAGTTAAGAACTTTGAGATGCAAATGTTCCTAACAATAAGTAGTGGTTGATTTAACCAAAGGCTAAGTACATCACTGGAAAAGTGTTGAAAAGAAGTATAAATAAATGCATAAATTTATAACTAAGTTAGGGGCGATTCCAAATGTTAGAATCCCATGACATTATCATATGATAATAATGCTACAATACAGTTTGTAACCTAAAGCTCACTAGAAGTCAAAAAACATATATTGAATGGTTCCACATGATAAGGCAGTTTATCAACATCAGAGACGGTCGATTGAAAGGGTAGGTAAATAAATAAAAAAAGCATACCCGTTTACTAAGAGATCGTCCTGATTAGTATTTAAGAAAACCTATCAGAGGAGTCGGTATAAGATTCCATAAACGATCCAAGTGAAAGTAGGAGATTGATAGAGTTAAAGGTATGTGCTAAGAGAAATTATGTAATTTGTACATATATCTAACTCGATAATCAATCTTATTCATAATAGAGATGTTTGATTTCTATAATATACTTGTTATATTATGATATAGTTAATTAATTAATTAGTTTAAATAATAAAATAGAAAATCATTAAATGATATGTTATGTTATAGTAATTACAATGTGTTGTAGTCATGAGAATTTTATCATATTGAAAAATAACATATTGTTTTAGATATTCCTAGTCAAGATGTTTTAGGAAAGAATATGGATTCATCCATCAAGACCGGATTACTTACGCTTTCTAAATGCTGGGTAGTATATTACTCATGGCTGCTAAGAGCACTAAGAGATTATGTGATGATAGTTATTGGATAACTATGGAATTACTCACTCGAGAGTTCTCAATTGGTTAATATAACTAGCGTCAAACAGACAATCTCGAAGCGTTGATATTATATAGTTCTCTCAACTTAAGAATACTATTGAACTTCAATGTGGAAACTTCACTTGGATTATAGTATAATTCGTAGCGTGATGTCCATCAAATAACTATAGTTTTGTTTGAGTCGAAGCATTAGAAGTGAAACATATTCAATAGAGAATTTGTCTCCTTAGTTATATGAGGTTAGTATCATAGTCAATTGTAGTAGTCAAAGTCTGAAAAGCAATACGGTTAATAATAATTGTTGTTATTGAACCAAGGATTACATGTTTAGACTAATCAAGTTGAATGTTACCATATTGCAATTTCGACCAAAATCAAATTCCATAAGGCCTAACGTGATATGATTTTGATGAAATGAATTGGCGTAGATAATCATTAGAATGAGGTATCACCTATAACAGTAAGATTGGATTATACCAAAAAGAAGTGTAAGAGACACACCACTAGCTAAGATGACATATGAATGTTAACAATCGAATTATTCAATATTAATCACTGACTGAATTTACACATTTGAGTCACACAACCATAATGATGAATACATCAAAAAACAACACGATTAAATAATTCATAATAGGTGTAAATTAATTGAGTTAATTAATATTTATGAAATATTAATTATTAAAATTTATTTGATCTTTTTGAATACCATTAGTATTTAATAAAATGTGTATATACAAGTTATATATGCAAGTATCGATATACAATATCGATAGAATTATTGAGTTTATACACTATATATGATCACATTAGTATTATACACTTCATATTTGTAGTACGTGACTATACACATATAAATATATTTGATACCCTTATGAATTACAAATCGTATAAATTAAATGAAACCTTTTTAAAACAATTAGAATAAAATAATATTTTATTTAAAATAAATATTAGATTGAATCTAATAAACCTTTAGACTTATTAGGCCCAATAGATTCAAAATAGAAGAAATTTTGAAATCTGCCTATTTTACCTGCTTCCGACTGGCTCCCGTTCCTTCCAATTCAAAATAATGAAAAAATGCAAGGTTGCCTACATTACCTAATATTCATTCTATATAGTAACCATAAGTACCAAAGTTACTGCTTGCTTGCCAAAATTGCCACTCGAGGCATACATGTGTAGTTTGAATTGTAATGTCCCTTCCGAGGTAGTTCGAAGTTTGGAAATTCGAAAGGGTAAAGCTGAAATGATTGTTAAAAGATGGTGAACTCTATAATTTTAGAGTTTTCTGATTTAATGAATTTGTGGGTGACATACCTCCAAGGCTCTGCTTGAGAGTTTTGTAATAGCGTTTATGAAGAGCTTTGATATTATTGGTTTTGATCACTAATGGTTAACAGTTTTGATTTGTTTATATGAAGTGTTGTTATAACCGAAAAATAACTTCTTAGGAGTTTATTATACACCAATCTTTAAAAGTTTCCACAAAAGTGGTGTTTCACAACAGTGTGCAATAGGTAGGAAAGCTACGGTTTGAATCCATCATTTGAAATGTGAGTTTGGTAAATGGTAACCATTGTTCTGTATACAAATTCTTTGCCTCTTCCTATACGGCAGGTCGTTGAAAGATTTCAACGATCAAATAACGTGGTTTGCTATTATTTTCACAAAGTTTAGAAAATTGTTGAGTTAATGTCTAAGCATATTATTAGGTCAGTCGACCATCAATTTACCAAGGCCAAAAACAAATCATGACATCATGTCATATCATTCATGCTTTAAAAACTATATCAAGGTTATTGAAGGTGCATATGTAGTTGCACATATAATTGCTGAAGATATATAACGATATATTGAATGTAAAAGTTTTGCTACACAGAATATAGTGGCCTATGTGCATTTGATTTAATTTTTATGTTTTTGATGGCAGGGTGGGAAGGAACTGCACATGATGCTAATGTTTTCGTTCAGTTTTAAACAATAGAAATTAGGATTTTCCTCATCCACCACCATTGCAATATTATTTAGTTAACTTAGGATAATCACTAATGAATGAGTATTTACCTCCTTATTATAATGTTAGATACCTTTTCGGTTTTAATGAACAACTAAATCAACCCATAACACCCCGCAAAAATTAAAAAAAATTAATTAGAAAGAGTTAACACATAATTATTAATACCCGAAAATAAAATTTTTGTAAATGAATTTGTCTATGAAATTTGCACCATTGTGTTCGCGGCGATTTTCTAATTAATTTTCATATATAAAATTTTCGATGTTCAAATGAAAAAGTTATTAACGTTGATGTTTTCAATCGAAAAGTTGCAAAATCAATTAAGAAAATAAATGTTAAGTTATTAACACCAAAATGACATTAAATATAAATGTTAAAATTGAAGGAAATGGATGTGTAAATCTAATTAAATCAGTAATGAAAATGAATTAAATAAGAACTTTTGGGGATGAAGGTAATGAATATTAATGTTTTAAAACGAAGGAAACAATAAATAACATAAACGTAGCATTTAAGCAGTCGTTAAATATAAATGTAAATGAATAGCATTCAATCAAATAAATTTAATTAAGTAAGCGTAAAAGAAAATAATTAAATTGAACGCAGAAGGAAATAAATATTATAATTAATGGTAAACTAATATTTCATCCATAAATAACGTTAAAATTAACATTAACATTAATCTCCAATGAATAAAATTAGTGGCAAAAGGAAATAAAAGGAATAAAATAAAACTTAACGTATATACAAACAACTGATAGACCCCTTATTGGGACCGGTCAACAACTAGCGGTCGATTGGCGGCTGCTATGGCGGCGAGAATGAACCTAGACCGAATGACTCGAATTTAATAAATTAAAATTTGACGGATGGAATTGATTTTTGCATCTATAAATACAAGCCTATTACTTTCCTTCTCATATTTTCTAAATCAAGGAGCGAAGCTCCGCTATTTTCTTTTCCCCATAAATTCTAGGAAACACACACACACACACACACACACACATATATATTATAAAATAGTATATTATATATGAATATATATGTGGAGAATAGCTAAAAATAAAAGAGAAGAAGATTAGGGGGTGAATTGATTCTATGAAGAGGGGGAAAATTATAAATCTAAATCTACGTTATTTCAAATCTCTTCTCATATATTGAATTCTAATGAATATGTATATCATTTTGATACATATTTTGATATAAAGAAAAAGATTTAGATTTGGAGATTTGGAAGATGAAAGGTGAATGTGAAATTATATACATATAATACTAGATTTGTATCGTTGTAAATCTATTCCCTATATGTTTGAAATAATTTTGGAGTTGTAGGATTTAATATGTACATATAATGAATTTGAGAACTAATCCTACATATTATGTGAATTATTAGCTTCGATTAAATATTGCATATAGTTTAATCTGGAAAGAAAGCGTGAAAATTGTCCTTAAATTTATAACATTGTATAGTAATTCTAGATTGGTTGAATGATAAATATTAGTAAACATGTTGGAAGTTATTATAACTTGGAGTGGGAATTAAGCAGTATTTTGATTCATTGGAATGAAGTGTGTTGCGATGTAAATTTGTATAAATTGTCTAGTTTTACAACTATAAATAAAAGTGTATCGTTTGAAATAAGAAGGAATATGCCTAAAAGAAAGATACATACAAAACAGAGATGTTTACCATATTTTGTACATATATTTCAATCAAAATAGAAATATAGTTTTTATAATTCCAAACCTAACACAGGTCCTTTTTAGATAATTTATAGAAAATTATAGTGTTAACATTTACATTTTGAGAAGATGTAATTCTAATGCATTAAAATGCAGAACCCCTAAATATAAACCCAAGTAATGTAAGTAGTGATAATAACAATAATTTAATTATGAATCTAATATATGCAATGTAAGATAAGTTAGAAAATAAACAATGAGGGCAGAAATATAAATAAAATACTTGGAATTAAAAGAATATAATAGTCAAAGAAAGGTAGTTAATAGTTAAAAAGAGATAGTAAGCTATATTTAATAGTATCAAGAGGAAGTTAAATAGTAAAAGATATTTAACCTATTAAAATTAGAAGTAAGTAGTAAATGACATTAAACGGCTTAATAAAACAAGAAGTAAGTTATGTAAAAATATCTGAATATTAACAGTTAAATGTAGGAGGCGTAGTAAATGTGTATGTGTTCTATATAGCCTTAAGTACATACTTATGGTGGGTGTGAATTATGTGAGAAATGCGGATTACGAATCTTAAGGCCAGAATTAACACTAGAGGGGGGTGAATAGAGTTTTAAGGAATTACTAATTCTTTTAGAATTTATATTAATTTGAACACAGATGTATGCAATGTTCAGACACAGATATGATCACAGAATCAAACACAGATGCAGATATAAAGTAAAAGCAATAAAGGAAAGAACACACCGGATTTTATACTGGTTCGGAGTTACCCTACATCCAGTCCTGCAACACAAGTACGGATTTTCTTTCAAAATCAATTCTTACAATTACACCCTCGATTTCAAGCCATGAGGTACACCGCTCCATATTCACAATCCTATGGGTAGAGATACTTGATTTTACGGGCAACAAGTTCACCCAATTGATTTTCCAGGCTACAATCACACATTTTCTCGCTTGATTGATTTTACAGGCTACAATCACACCTTTTCTCACTCAATTAATTACAAAGAAGTCTATAACTCTGAATAGCACTGGGATCTTGTTGAGATAGTGATAGAGAATCAAACCAGAAATGATCTAGTTAGATTCAATAGTGATTTCGGCAGAGTAACGGTAAAAATGTATGTAAAGAAATGTTGAAGAAGAATGGGAGGAAATCAGAGAATATATGAATATAAATTCGTTTAAAACAGCCCCTATTTATAGTAGAACAACAGCCATGCCATTCGTGAAGGGATACGACGAATATACACTTTCTTTGAAATTCAAATTTTTGAAATAAACTGTCACCTTGTCGACAAGGGACCCTTGGGGTTGTCGACAGGCCTAAGTAATTTTTGGTAATTTGTTTTTCTTTGAAAATAACTTCTATCTTATATTAAAACTATTTTAAACTTTATAAATATACTTAACTATAGTTAAAATACATAAATAAGTATAGAGAATAATATTTTGGTACATATAAAATTTTACTTTGGTTTTATATTTAAATCTAAGTATAAATATTTAAAAGTTAAATATATTATAATTAAAAGATAGTTTAAAACAAAGAATAATCTGATTTTGGAAATAAAGATTATTTTGAGGCTAAAGGTATTTTAAAAACAGGATAGATGTTTTTGATTCTTTTAAAAGGAAGATTTTGAAATCATTTTGAAAACAATATATAATTTTGTAAAATATTTGAATAAAAGTTAGTGGATACAATGTTCCACTAAATTTTTCGTAGGTTCCATCCTACATAGGGTTCCATCCCTTTAACAAGCTCAAAGTGGATTCCATTCCACGAATAAAATGGATTTTAAGATGTCAGTGCTTTTCTAGGAGTTTTAACAAAATTCCTAATTAATTTACTTATTATTGAAATCTTGAACTCTTGATAGTCTTGATACTCATGAGTCTTGAATCTTGATACCTTCGATCTTGAGTTTATCAATTCTTAAATCTCTATACTATACAGTCTTCATTCTTTAGTACCTGCATGGTTAAATCCTGCATATACATATATATCTAAACTATAATGTTAATATTTATATTTTATAACAATTCCAAATGTTGTTGTCATCAAAACCATCATCTCAAGGACAACAATCTCCCCCTTTTTGATGATGACAACCTATGTTTATAAAATATAATTCACCTTCACTATAACTCCCCCTAAAACTAATAACTCCCCCTTAATCTATGACTTACTATCCTATTTTATAATTCTCCCCTTTTGTCATCAACAAAAACCATCCTAAAACCATAAAAATAAAAATCTACCCCTTAAACTAATACTAGAACAAAGTATAGTAAATGAAATGTGAAAGTCATTAACATAATTATATTATAATTATTCAATACATAAATATGTAAAGTATATTTCAAACAATCCAATCAACATGCATATCAAATTCAATCATGTCAAATAATTCAATCAAATCAATCAAATCAAACAAGTCAATCAAGTCAATTAAGTCAAATAAGTCAATCAAAACATACCAAACAAATCAAAAACTAATATTCCTATATTATAAGACAATACTACAAACTCCTAAATAAAATACACTCGTTATGTATACGTGTATACAAATATGTAGTTTGTACTGCAGTATGAAATGTATGACATATGCAATGTAGCATGAGATAATAGGCAAAATGAAGTGCAACTTGTGATGCAAATGATTATGGTATTTCATGCATTGTAATTTATGATGTAATATGGAATGAAATGTGATACGAAATAGGATGCACAATGATATGTAATATGAAATAAAATGATAATGAAGTAAAAAAATATGCAGAATGATATGATGATATATATACTACGTAAGAGACATCCAGATTATAAGATAAACATGAATGATAAGTAATATCTAATGACAAGCATATATGTGTGTGTGTGTGTCTGTATGTATGTGTGTGTGTGTGTGTATCAAATTATTTATTATAAATCACTTCAACCAAACAAAGGTAATACACACCAATTACTAGACTTAGGTTAAGGAAACTAAGGAATGGGACTGAAAGAGTAGTAAAGAAAAGAGTTTAAAGGTAATAAATGATATTAAAACTACAACATATTCATGAAAGGTAGTAATCAAACTCAATATCAAAATCAAATTGCTAAGAAATATGGATTTAAACCATATATATGATCAAATATGGTTTTTACAAAAATTAATAGCTTACTTATTTAATTTATTTAAAATAATTTTTTTTTAACTTAGGTTGTTTTTTTAAGAATCCAAACTTCCATGTTATAAAATACTTAACTTACTAATTAAAACCTTTATATTAAATTATTATTGGTTTAAATAATTAAAAACGTTTAAACATGAATGTAACAACCCTATATTTTCTTATCATTGTAATTATATATTTTAATTATTTTAATTTAAATTCCTAATTTAAATACTTTATTTTATTTATTAAAATGAACATATTTTGTTATTTTAAATATAAATGTTGATTTTGATGTGGATTAGAATTTCAAACATGCATAAATTGAATATTTTCAGAAAATGTGAATTTTGGTCAATCTGGTCAAACTTTTACCTTTAAATTTAAATTTTAAAGTTTGAAAATTTGAATTTTATCTTTTATTATGAAAGTAAATAAAATTTCAAGAACAATGCTTTTCGTTTCGTTGAAATCCGAATAATATTGTGAAAGTTATGCTTTTTACAAAATTGGGTGTAAATTGTTTTATTTAAAAATATTGTTTATTTTAAATTATATAAATAGTTTTTTTATTTGTCATATATTATTCTAAATTCTATTATATGTTATGTTACATATATTTTTACCTTTTAAATATTTTTAAAGTGAATGTTTGAATTTTTCCAAAGCTCATTGAATTTATTTTCTATTTTTAAAGGTTAGTTTCCATTTTTCTGCTATTTTCTTCATTTAAATTATATTTAATTAAAATTTATTTATTAATTTTTATGTATGCATTTTTTTATGTTTTTATCTTTATTTATAAATATTTTTCATGTACATACAATTTTCCCAAAGTTCATTTCATTTATTTTCAAATTTTCAAGCCTAATTTACATTTTCTTTGTTATTTTCTTAATTTAATTATATTTAATTAATATTTATTTATTTATTTTTGTTTATTTACTATATTTTCGTGTTTTATCTGTATTTATACATATTTTACATGTATTTAAATTTTAAAAGAAATGGTGGAAATTTGAAAGGTTTGTGACTCTTTATTTGCTTAAGCCTTTTTGTATTCTGTCTTTTCATTTCTCAACCAACATCTCTTCAATTGGCTGCCTTAACTCCATTCTTCCGGCGTGTATTCTTCTTTCTTTTTCACATGAAAGGGAAGACTTCTCATCCCCTAAAAATCATGGCCATAAAGAAGAAGAAAAAAGAAAAATAATCAATGGCTTTTCTTTTCACATTTTTCCCTCTTCTTCACTGATTTAGCCTTCCTCTTCTTCATGTTTGCTTGGCCTCGCCTCTCTCCTTGCTGACCACCATCCTCTCCACCATCTACAGCAGCACCAAACCCCTCTCCTCTGACCACCACCTCTGTCCATGACCATTAGATGAAGCCACCACCTCAAATTTGCAAAGCACTTCACCAAAACAATGCTAGCCAAGCCTATACTCCACTATTGCCTTCATAGTTGCCTTTGGCCACCCCTTAGCCACCACCACCATCATCTACTTCACCTTTGGCTGCCCCTTTCACTACTGTTCAGATCTGACCTGACATGAAGACCCCATGGCCGAGCCTATATGTGGTCATAGCCGAGTCAAAATGCACCAAAAACTTCACATATTTGCCTTGAACCCATGTATGCTTCATGTTGTAACTCTTCCACCACCTTCATCCACTTGTAACCTGACCTTTATGGTTGTACCTGACCCAAACCAGAGCCTAGTGTGGTGAGATCAAGCCCATTTGATCATGTGACAAGCTTATGTTGTCGTGTGCAAGTCTTTTGCTTCTAAGGTTTGGTCATCTCTCTTGTTTTGCAACTGTTCTGCAAACTAAAGTTGTTGATTGTATTTGTATGTCGATATCTATATTTGTGCTTATGTATGTTATATTTTGTGTTGTTTACAAGGGTCTCCATCAATTCAAATCAAATCGTGCTTGTCGTGCCTTTGGAATCGCTCTTGTGTGTGTTGTTTGTCTCTAGCTTCGTAAAAGGTGAGTCTTTCTCACTCTGACATTTATACTTATGAAATAGCGAATTGATGACAAGTGTTTAGTAATATAAAATGTTATGCAAGTTAATGATGATCATATGATATGCTATGCCATGTTATTACCATGTTAAAACTGTTAATTATCACCCGACATCTGATATATGACATTATATTGTGACATCGACATTGTTTATATTGTTTATGCATATATTCACACTGCAAGTTCCCTGTTAGAATAGAATCATTATGGGTTGAAATGATACATACCCGAACGGACTTTAGAATAGGGAAAAATCGTTATGGGCTGAAATGATAGGCCTGAGCGATTTTTATTGTATTTTATTTGACTTGGGATTGCGTGTTTGAAATGATAGAACCCGGGTTTTCTTTGTAAACTGCGGATTGAAATGATATATATCCGTATCACTTGACCTAGGTTAGAAAATTATATACATACCCCGTGGTATATTTTAAATGATTTTTTTTTAATATGTATTTTCAAAAGTATGAAATTTTGATTTAAAATATATATATATATATTATGGTTTTAAGAAAGTTAAATATTAAATCTTGATTGAAATGATATTTGAAGTAAAATTTTAAGTTTATTAAATTTATAAATTAATAAACAGTGAATTTTGACTTAATAAATGAATGGAGTTTGCAAAATTGAATATTTGATCTTAAAATTTTATTGTGTTAAATCATATGTTAAAGTGATTTTAAATGTGAAATTTTGGAGTCTAGAAATATGATTTTTAAGTTTTAATAATAAAAAATTTGGAGTTTTATTATTATTTTTGAAAAGCTAAAATGGAACCTGGAATTTTATAGCATTTTCAAAATGCTTTAGTCTTTTGACAGCATTTTAATGCTATTGTTTTGAATCTAACAATGTTTGAAATAACTAAATATCTATCACGACATTTTATAAATGTCGCTATTCTTGAAATAAACCATTTTGGAAAATATAAGCTACGATAGCACTTTATAAATGCTGTCGTTGCTATAATTTGACAGTGTTTTGAAATGTTATAGATTTTAACACTGTTTGGGCGATATTTTAAAGTGTTAAATAATTTAACTTTTGAAATGGATTATCTGTGAAATTTTAGAAGTTTTGAATATTTAAATTTGAATTTTTAAGGAATTTAAATTGAATTTGAATTTAAACAAAGTTTACTTGGTTATGTGTTAAACGGAATGAAATGTAATATAATAAATGAATTTTTGAATGGAATTTTGGAATGTATTTTTGGTAATGATGTTTGAAATAATAAATGAATGACATATTTGATTTTTAAATGATATTTAACTTTGAATATTTGGATTTGAATTCAAATAATGATTTGATTATGAAGTTTTGAAAGGATGTAATATTTTAATGGTTTTGAAATGGTTTGGAAATGATTTGATCTTTATTTTAATAAAGAATGTGAATGTTGAATGATATTTGATTTTGCTTTATTTGATAAAGGAATATTTGAAGTTTATAGTATGAAAGGATATTTGGTTTAATTGTAATTTAAGTTTATTTTAATAATATTGGATTTATGAAATGAATATTTCATAACTACATAATAATGAAATTAGATTTGAGATATGAATATATGGAATTATAAAGTTTAGTTTTGAAATGTGGGATATTAAAGTTTGGAAACATATTAAAATTGGATAGCTTATTTTGTAGATCAAATCTATATTTGAAATTTATAAGATTTGAAATGTTTTGTTAGAAAACTGAATTGAATTGAAATTGATGGTTTGATTTGAATTAAATTGGAAATTTGAAATTTTGAATTAAATTGGAAATAAATTTGTAAAATGTAAAGAATTAAATGAATGTTTCATGATTTCAAATGTATGATTTCAGAATGTTATGATTTTCAAAGTGTAATGATTTCAAGTATTTTGGTTTCGAAAGAGTTATAACTTTGAAAGTATTATGATTTTTGAAAGTGAATATACGTTTGAAATGGAATTGATAAAGTATAAACTATTTTGATTTGAATATAGTTTTGAAATAAAATGGTTTTGGTTTCGAAGTATAACTATTTTGAAAGGGATATAGTTTTGAAATGAAATGATTTGATTCTTGAAGTATAAACTATTTTGAAATGACCACGGCGTTATAATAACGTTTGGTTGTTGGAGAGACCGGGATCGGAAGTTGTCATACTCTCTGCCAACTCCGAAAACCACTTTAACAACCGTGTACGTGGTGGAGATTCCAGAATGAAGTAGGATGGTGGCGACGTTCTTGAGGTATATTACGTGGACCCAACTCCCGTGAGTTGGCATAAGGTGGCTAAAACAGGAGCGATCTCGGGCCAAGTGAGGTCATTCCTCCGATCGGACACATTCCTTCGATACTATACTCTTACTGGTGATTGATTAGATGGCCATCCTCCGATTTTGATTGGGAGTGTGTTCCGAGGTGGGCGTATGTGGCTGCTGCGTTACCACCAGCCCGTGTGCGTAATTGGTATATCTACCCTGGCATTGCCTTGTGTGCCGTGTCACCTACCATACCGAGCCTTTACTACGAGTTTGTTTTTCTCCCATAGCCCGTGTGGTAACCTCTGACAGTCACCCGGAGTGGAGATGGCATGATATTGGATGGACTACTGGGACTATTATGTGTGAAGGGTGATATGGGTAGCCCGGAACGCTATTTAAAAGTATGTTTATTTTACTGTAGACACTATTATAATAGCGCAATATTACTACATAGTAAATAGTTTAACGGATCCTTAAAGGATGGGCGATCCCAAGCATCCTTTAAGTTACTGATGCATTTTTGTTACTGTTCACTTGAGTTGATTTATAGTTCATAAGTATTTATGTCCTGACTCGAGTGTTTTGTGTTTTGCTTTACGCTCGAGTCAGATTGAGTGAGTTAGCATTCAAGATTCACCTTCGGAGTTGGAGCTTTTCTTGAAGATCCAGCCATCCATTTTGCTTTCAGTATCCAATGATTCCAGTGATGTATTCTGATTAGTACCTGATGTATCTTGTTACTTTTTGTTGTATCTTGTTTAACTCTGATGTATCTTATTTTTATATAGTAGCTTCATGAACTACTATCTCTTTTAAATTCCGCTGCATTATTAAATACTCTATGTCTGTGATATGTGATTATTATTTACTGTATATTCTGAGATTTGCCAAATTTTATTTACAACGCGGTATTTTGAGCAATTCAAGTCCGACATGTGCGGATGCGAATGGTTGAAAATATCGGGTCGTTACAGTTGGTATCAGAGCTTTGGTAGCTCTAGGCAAAACTCAGTATATAGGGTAAATGTATTTACAGAATCACTTTCATTCGAGTTTAAACCTCTTCCTTTTTGACTCGATTCCTTTGAATATTGAAACATTCCTTGTGGTTTCAAAATCCATTCGTGTCCCTCACTATTTATCTTCTTTTATTTCTGGAGTATCCCATAACTCCACTTCAAAAGATCTTCATAATGAGTCGGCGATCTCGCCAACCTCAAATTTATTTGTAAAGGGGGAAAACTCCTTTACAACAACATCGATTCACCAGAGATTCTATATCCTCGGTTTAGATGCTAGTATCTCTTATAACTTCGAACTCTACATCTTGAGATCGAAAGTCGATTTACCCAAGGAATCCACATCGATCTTATTCTTTAACTCACGGTTGACCCGGTTAAGGTTGCCCGCGATTTATATAAATTCATCCATCTCCCTATTCTATTATTTAATCATCTCATCTTTGTTTCCAACTTATCTTCAAATTATTCTTGAAGTGTATTTGTAAACTAATATTTAAAATGTTTTATATATTGTGTTGCTTGAGTTGTTGATGTTGATTTGGGTTTCTAATCGATTCGTCTGATCAACGCTATCGATAAGATTTCCAAAACACTTGAACAGAGCAAACTGACACAATATGTTTTTAAAATTTAGTAATGAAATAAATTTTGTGAAATAAATTTTGTAACTATATTATAAATATTTATCTGGATTTTATTTGAATTGGTTGTTAAGAAATAATATTTGATTTATATATCATTTTCTATTGTTTCATATATCTAATTGAACTATAAAACATGGTTATAAATTTAATTGGAAATTAAAATGAATGTAAAACAAGAATTTGAGAATTTAATTTCCGATGGATTTCAAACTTTGTGCTTAAAATTTTAAAGGATATATTATTTAAAGTATTTTCGAATAGAAATTTATTTCCAAAGAATTTTAAATTTAAATTTAGTGCTCTTCTCTTTGTCGCTGGAAAATAATTTCGGTGATGACTGCAGCATCATCGACATTCATTTTCGAGTTTCGAAGTGAAGAGACCATTCTGTAGTCTTGCTACAGTTTTGTTTTGTGAAAATTTAATTGATTTTAATTTCTAAAATAAGAATGGATTATAACATATGCTGATATTTGATTTAAATTTGAATGGATATATACATATAGTATATGAGCATTTATTTATCTCTAAATAGTTTGGAATTTATCGGAAATTTAATTCCTAAATTTTATCTTCAAAGATAATTTTTAAGTATAATTTCAAGATTTGGATAAATATTCAAGCTTGAAATAATTGAATTAGAAAGTTTTATTTGTATAATACAAAATTTCATTCCAATATAACTTACCTTAATTTTCAGAAGTTGAATATGTAGTTGGATAATATACAATATAAAAAAAAGATTTTTATAAATAAAATTTGAGTGGTTATTATAAATGTTATGTACTTAAATTTTAGTTATAAAAGGATTAACATAGGTAAATAAAGAAAAAGGGTAATGGAATAATTTACAATATAAAATGATGATAAAGGAATTAAGAATAAATTTAAGGCAGTTGCAATGAGTGTGAGTATATTTAACATAGGTGATAAAATATATTGAGAGGAACCAATTTAATTTTAATTAGTAGTGAAGAAGAATTAAATTTTATTTGGTACATTTTGAGTATAATAAAAGATTTTTCAAATATATGATTTTAGGGATTTGTTAATTTAAGATAATTGGATGATAAGATAATGAAATTAGAGATGCTTAAGATTTATTTGACTTATGTAAAATTAATTTTCAGTTTAAGTTGAAATTTTATGGTTTCAAATTTATTATTTTATTTTGTTTTTCAAACTATCTTTTGGTTGTCCTAATTTCCCTTATCTTGCTATAGAATGGGAGGCTAATGCATATACCAGTCTGTTTAGAAATCTTTCTATAATCTTTCATAATCTTTGGTACTCATCTTTAAATCTGAGCACTGCTTGTCATCCACAGACCATCGGTCAAACGGAAAGGGTGAATCAGATTCTAGAAGATTTTTTTTGTGCTTGTGTTCTTGATTCTGGAAGATCTTGGAAAGATCATCTCCACATTGTTAAACATACCTATAGCAACAGTTATCAGGTATAATTTTAATCTTCTTGTCATCTTGTCTTAATACTATTTCATTCTATCTTTTCTGTACTTTCCCGTACTTCATTCCTTTTCGAGGACGAAAAGTTTTGAGTGGGGGAGAGTGTAACAACCCTATATGTTCTGATCATTGTAATTATATATTTTAATTATTTTAATTTAAATTCCTAATTTAAATACTTTATTTTATTTATTAAAATGAACATATTTTGTTATTTTAAATATAAATGTTGATTTTGATGTGGATTAGAATTTCAAACATGCATAAATTGAATATTTCCAGAAAATGTGAATTTTGGTCAATCTGGTCAAACTTTTACCTTTAAATTTAAATTTTAAAGTTTGAAAATTTGAATTTTATCTTTTATTATGAAAGTAAATAAAATTTCAAGAACAATGCTTTTCGTTACGTTGAAATCCGAATAATATTGTGAAAGTTATGCTTTTTACAAAATTGGGTGTAAATTGTTTTATTTAACAATATTGTTTATTTTAAATTATATAAATAGTTTTTTTATTTGTCATATCTTATTCTAAATTCTATTATATGTTATGTTACATATATTTTTACCTTTTAAATATTTTTAAAGTGATGTTTGAATTTTTCCAAAGCTCATTGAATTTATTTTCTATTTTTAAAGGTTAGTTTCCATTTTTCTGCTATTTTCATCATTTAAATTATATTTAATTAAAATTTATTCATTTTTATGTATGAATTTTTTTTATGTTTTTATCTTTATTTATAAATATTTTTCATGTACATACAATTTTCCCAAAGTTCATTTCATTTATTTTCAAATTTTCAAGCCTAATTTACATTTTCTTTGTTATTTTCTTAATTTAATTATATTTAATTAATATTTATTTATTTATTTTTGTTTATTTACTATATTTTCGTGTTTTATCTGTATTTATACATATTTTACATGTATTTAAATTTTAAAAAGAAATGGTGGAAATTTGAAAGGTTTGTGATTCTTTATTTGCTTAAGCCTTTTTGTATTCTGTCTTTTCATTTCTCAACCAACATCTCTTCAATTGGCTGCCTTAACTCCATTCTTCCGGCGTGTATTCTTCTTTCTTTTTCACGTGAAAGGGAAGACTTCTCATCCCCTAAAAATCACGGCCATAAAGAAGAAGAAAAAGAAAAATAATCAATGGCTTTTCTTTTCACATTTTTCCCTCTTCTTCACTAATTTAGCCTTACTCTTCTTCATGTTTGCTTGGCCTCACCACTCTCCTTGCTGACCACCATCCTCTCCACCATCTACAGCATCACCAAACCCCTCTCCTCTGACCACCACCTCTGTCCATGACCATTAGATGAAGCCACCACCTCAAATTTGCAAAGCACTTCACCAAAACAATGTTATCCAAGCCTATACTCCACTATTGCCTTCATAGTTGCCTTTGGCCACCCCTTAGCCACCACCACCATCATCTACTTCACCTTTGGCTGCCCCTTTCACTACTGTCCAGATCTGACCTGACATGAAGCCCCATGACCGAGCCTATATGTGGTCATAGCCGAGTCAAAATGCACCAAAAACTTCACATATTTGCCTTGAACCCATGTATGCTTCATGTTGTAACTCTTCCACCACCTTCATCCACTTGTAACCTGACCTTTATGGTTGCCATACCTGACCCAAACCAGAGCCTAGTGTGGTGAGATCAAGCCCATTTGATCATGTGACAAGCTTATGTTGTCGTGTGCAAGTCTTTTGCTTCTAAGGTTTGGTCATCTCTCTTGTTTTGCAACTGTTCTGCAAACTAAAGTTGTTGATCGTATTTGTATGTCGATATCTATATTTGTGCTTATGTATGTTATATTTTGTGTTGTTTACAATGGTCTCCATCAATTCAAATCAAATCGTGCTTGTCGTGCCTTTGGAATCGCTCTTGTGTGTGTTGTTTGTCTCTAGCTTCGTAAAAGGTGAGTCTTTCTCACTCTGACATTTACTTATGAAATAGTGAATTGATGACAAGTGTTTAGTAATATAAAATGTTATGCAAGTTAATGATGATCATATGATATGCTATGCCATGTTATTACCATGTTAAAACTGTTAATTATCACCCGACATCTGATATATGACATTATATTGTGACATTGACATTGTTTATATTGTTTATGCATATATTCACACTGCAAGTTCCATGTTAGAATAGAATCATTATGGGTTGAAATGATACATACCCGAACGGACTTTAGAATAGGGAAAAATCGTTATGGGCTGAAATGATAGGCCTGAGCGATTTTTATTGTATTTTATTTGACTTGGGATTGCGGGTTTGAAATGATAGAACCCGGGTTTTCTTTGTAAACTGCGGATTGAAATGATATATATCCGTATCACTTGACCTAGGTTAGAAAATTATATACAGACCCCGTGGTATATTTTAAATGATTTTTTTTTTAATATGTATTTTCAAAAGTATGAAATTTTGATTTAAAATATATATATATTATGGTTTTAAGAAAGTTAAATATTAAATCTTGAAATTGTGAATTTAAGTGAATTCAAGTATGTAAATTTGGAGTAAATGTGACGTTTGACTTTAAATTTTATTTTAAGATGTAAATAAATAATGGAAATTAAATTTAAAAGTTTTGAAATGATATTTGAAGTAAAATTTTAAGTTTATTAAATTTATAAATTAATAAACAGTGAATTTTGACTTAATAAATGAATGGAGTTTGCAAAATTGAATATTTGATCTTAAAATTTTATTGTGTTAAATCATATGTTAAAATGATTTTAAATGTGAAATTTTGGAGTCTAGAAATATGATTTTTAAGTTGTAATAATAAAAAATTTGTAGTTTTATTATTATTTTTGAAAAGCTAAAATGGAACCTGGAATTTTATAGCATTTTCAAAATGCTTTAGTCTTTTGACAGCATTTTAATGCTATTGTTTTGAATCTAACAATGTTTGAAATAACTAAATATCTATCACGACATTTTATAAATGTCGCTATTCTTGAAATAAACCATTTTGGAAAATATAAGCTACGATAGCACTTTATAAATGCTGTCGTTGCTATAATTTGACAATGTTTTGTAATGTTATAGATTTTAACACTGTTTGGGCTATATTTTAAAGTGTTAAATAATTTAACTTTTGAAATGGATTATCTGTGAAATTTTAGAAATTTTGAATATTTAAATTTGAATTTTTAAGGAATTTAAATTGAATTTGAATTTAAACAAAGTTTACTCGGTTATGTGTTAAACGGAATGGAATGTAATATAATAAATGAATTTTTGAATGGAATTTTGGAATGTATTTTTGGTAATGATGTTTGAAATAATAAATGAATGACATATTTGATTTTTAAATGATATTTAACTTTGAATATTTGGATTTGAATTCAAATAATGATTTGATTATGAAGTTTTGAAAGGATGTAATATTTTAATGGTTTTGAAATGGTTTGGAAATGATTTGATCTTTATTTTAATAAAGAATGTGAATGTTGAATGATATTTGATTTTGCTTTATTTGATAAAGGAATATTTGAAGTTTATAGTATGAAAGGATATTTGGTTTAATTGTAATTTAAGTTTATTTTAATAATATTGGATTTATGAAATGAATATTTCATAACTACATAATAATGAAATTAGATTTGAGATATGAATATATGGAATTATAAAGTTTAGTTTTGAAATGTGGGATATTAAAGTTTGGAAATATATTAAAATTGGATAGCTTATTTTGTAGATCAAATCTATATTTGAAATTTATAAGATTTGAAATGTTTTGTTAGAAAACTGAATTGAATTGTAATTGATGGTTTGATTTGAATTAAATTGGAAATTTGAAATTTTGAATTAAATTGGAAATAAATTTGTAAAATGTAAAGAATTAAATGAATGTTTCATGATTTCAAATGTATGATTTCAGAATGTTATGATTTTCAAAGTGTAATGATTTCAAGTATTTTGGTTTCGAAAGAGTTATAACTTTGAAAGTATTATGATTTTTGAAAGTGAATATACGTTTGAAATGGAATTGATAAAGTATAAACTATTTTGATTTGAATATAGTTTTGAAATAAAATGGTTTTGGTTTCGAAGTATAACTATTTTGAAAGGGATATAGTTTTGAAATGAAATGATTTGATTCTTGAAGTATAAACTATTTTGAAATGACCACGGCGTTATAATAACGTTTGGTTGTTGGAGAGACCGGGATCGGAAGTTGTCATACTCTCTGCCAACTCCGAAAACCACTTTAACAACCGTGTACGTGGTGGAGATTCCAGAATGAAGTAGGATGGTGGCGACGTTCTTGAGGTATATTATGTGGACCCAACTCCCGTGAGTTGGCATAAGGTGGCTAAAACAGGAGCGATCTCGGGCCAAGTGAGGTCATTCCTCCGATCGGACACATTCCTTCGATACTATACTCTTACTGGTGATTGATTAGATGGCCATCCTCCGATTTTGATTGGGAGTGTGTTCCGAGGTGGGCGTATGTGGCTGCTGCGTTACCACCAGCCCGTGTGCGTAATTGGTATATCTACCCTGGCATTGCCTTGTGTGCCGTGTCACCTACCATACCGAGCCTTTACTACGAGTTTGTTTTTCTCCCGTAGCCCGTGTGGTATCCTCTGACAGTCACCCGGAGTGGAGATGGCATGATATTGGATGGACTACTGGGACTATTATGTGTGAAGGGTGATATGGGTAGCCCGGAACGCTATTTAAAAGTATGTTTATTTTACTGTAGACACTATTATAATAGCGCAATATTACTACATAGTAAATAGTTTAACGGATCCTTAAAGGATGGGCGATCCCAAGCATCCTTTAAGTTACTGATGCATTTTTGTTACTGTTCACTTGAGTTGATTTACAGTTCATAAGTATTTATGTCCTGACTCGAGTGTTTTGTGTTTTGCTTTACGCTCGAGTCAGATTGAGTGAGTTAGCATTCAAGATTCACCTTCGGAGTTGGAGCTTTTCTTGAAGATCCAGCCATCCATTTTGCTTTCAGTATCCAATGATTCCAGTGATGTATTCTGATTAGTACCTGATGTATCTTGTTACTTTTTGTTGTATCTTGTTTAACTCTGATGTATCTTATTTTTATATAGTAGCTTCATGAACTACTATCTCTTTTAAATTCCGCTGCATTATTAAATACTCTATGTCTGTGATATGTGATTATTATTTACTGTATATTCTGAGATTTGCCAAATTTTATTTACAACGCGGTATTTTGAGCAATTCAAGTCCGACATGTGCGGATGCGAATGGTTGAAAATATCGGGTCGTTACAATGAAATTAATTTTAAAATATTCTAATATAAGTTAGAAACTAACTCTAAAAAGAATAGAGAAAAATACTTAATTTAAATATCATTTTTACATAGTTTAAAGTTTCATAAACAAAAATAGCATTCAAAGAATGCTATAAAAAGTTTTTGTAGTAAAATATATTCGAAACTTTATAAAACTGAAACTGTAGCTTTTACCAAATGCTGTGTAAAGTTTCTGAAACTCTACAGCGTTTCAAAGCACAGAAATGCTATAAAAACGATTTTGAAGTACTCACAAAACATTACAGAAGAAAACAAGCATTTTACAAATGCTATCTAAAATTCCGGGCTTGTTTTTAACATGATTTTGCACTAATTTTACGACTAGATTTTGACGTGTAAACAATTGATTTTTGACCCAATTTTTTAAAGTAGTTAATATAACTAGATCACTTAAAAAATTATGGAAAACATATGTAAAGAAACTTGGCATTATGCATGTAAAAATGCTTTTATTATAGAACAAGTGTAATGACACGTGACATTTTGCATGTATGTCACTATCTACTTATATGACAAGTGTCACATGATGTGGTGCAATCTTATTAATGAAGAAATATATAAATAGAGCCTTATTCTAACATTCTAAATTCATTCTATTAATTTTTTAAAGATATAAAATTAGTATCTTAAAAGAAATATAGTATGAGAAGTAAAAATAACATTAGAAAAGTTGAAATCATGAATGAAGGTATGCTTTTCAACTTAGTATAGTTGTACTAAATTAGTTGTAAGATTTTATTTGAAAGGAACACGTTTTAAAAGACTTAATTATGGTGTGTCGATATATGGACCAAAATACTAAAACTTATAAAAGAGATAAATTTCTATACCTAACTAAATGCATAAGTATATACTCCTAAATGCAACATTAATGATGAAATAATAGTAAAGCGTACCACTTTTTGCACTCCTTCATCTTTCTAACTTTGTGGTTCTTCCATTACCATGAACCATATATTTATATCTTTCAAAATTTGACGACAAGATCTGTTCTATTGTGACGGGCTCGTTTTTCTGATCAGCGTAGTATGTTCATTTGTTGAATTTGAAGACCGTATGAGAAAGATGCAGATAATTTACTAGATTGACTAACTTGGCGCCAAAACTTTGAATTTGAATTTTGAATGAATGGACACTTCAACCACTATAAATAGGTCCAACAGTCCCCACTTTTCATAAAAATTCCTCTTCTTCTTCCCGTTTTTCTATATACTATCAAACTTCTAGAAGACATATCTCCTTCGTTTCTTAACAGAATTGGATGAAACCAGCAACAAATCGAGGAGGAAGGCAAGGGCTATGATCTAGTAATAGTTTGGTGATGAATTTGGATGGTATTGTGGTGCAACAGACCGATTAGTAGGAGAAATGTAGAAAATCCCGTTCACAGTTTTTCAGTTTTGGAGAGCCAGCTTCAAACTGTATATCTCACTCAATTTTGATCGGAATTTGATGATCCACCCATCAAAATGATCGTGGGAACAAGGACTACAATATGAAAAAGGAGTTAGGACAAAATAATCAAATCTTTAGATGCAATTTGAAGAATTCCGTTGATAGTTTGCTTTCTTTTTCTCTTTGTTAACCAAAACATCATTTGACCATAACTTGGTCATTTCTTGACGGATTCGCACGAAACCAGTGGCATTGCGAAGCAGATGGAGAGAAGTACAGTATTAAGTCAAGTTGTAGATGAGAACCAAAAGTTTGTATTGACCTGGTACCCATTTCATTGTCGATTTCCATTATATATCCATTTGTTCTTCTTGATTGATGAATGATTATCTGGTATCTTTTAACCAACGGTCATTAGATATAATTCTTCTCCCGCAAAACAACATAACTTTTTAAAGAATCAAGTGACTTTTCAAAATAACTAAATATAGTTTTAAACAACAATATCATGATGATTCCGTGATATGTTCATGTGAAAATAGTGTTAATAGTTTTATCAAAAAAATTTCCATTTTAAATTTTTTCAAAATTCAGATTATGAAAACTTTGAAAAACTCGCTCTGATACCAAATGTGAGAAATGCGGTTTACAGATTTTAAGGCTAAAATTAACACTAGAGGAAGGGGTGAATAGTGTTTTAAGGAAGTACTAATTCTTTTAGAATTTATATTTATTTGAACACAAATGTATGCAATATTCAAATACAGATATGATCACAGAATCAAACACAGATTTAGATATAAAGTAAAAGCAATAAAGGAAAGCAAACACCGGATTTTATACTGGTTCGGAGTTACCCTACATCCAATCCCGCAACACAAGTACGGATTTCCTTTCAAAATCAATTCTTACAATTACACCCTCGATTTCAAGCCACGAGGTACACCGCTCCAGATTCATAATCCTATGGGTAGAGATACTTGATTTTACGGGCAACAAGTTCACCCAATTGATTTTCCAGGCTACAATCACACATTTTCTCGCTTGATTGATTTTACAGGCTACAATCACACCTTTTCTCACTCAATTAATTACAAAGAAGTCTATAACTCTGAATAGCACTGGGATCTTGTTGAGATAGTGATAGAGAATCAAACCAAAAATGATCTAGCTAGATTCAATGGTGATTTCGGCAGAGTAACGGTAAAAATGTATGTAAAGAAATGTTGAAGAAGAATAGGAGGAAATCAGAGAATATATGAATATAAATTCGTTTAAAACAGCCCCTATTTATAGTAGAACAACAGCCATGTCCATTCGTGAAGGGATACGACGAATATACACTTTCTTTGAAATTCAAAATTTTGAAATAAACTGTCACCTTGTCGACAAGGGACCCTTGGGGTTGTCGACAGGCCTAAGTAATTTTTGGTAATTTGTTTTTCTTTGAAAATAACTTCTATCTTGTATTAAAACTATTTTTAAACTTTATAAATATACTTAACTATAGTTAAAATACATAAATAAGTATAGAGAATAATATTTGGTATATATAAAATTTTACTATAATTTTATATTTAAATCTAAGTATAAATATTTAAAAGTTAAATATATTATAATTAAAAGATAGTTTAAAACAAAGGATAATTTGATTTTGGAAATAAAGATTATTTTGAGGCTAAAGGTATTTTAAAAACAGGATAGATGTTTTTGATTCTTTTAAAAGGAAGATTTTGAAAACAAGATATAATTTTGTAAAACATTTGAATAAAAGTTAGTGGATACAAAACAATGTTCCGCTTGATTTTTCGTAGGTTCCATCCTACTTAGGATTTCATCCCTTTAACAGGCTCGAAGTGGATTCCATTCCATGAATAAAATAGATTTTAAGATGTCAGTGCTTTTCTAGGAGTTTTAACAAAATTCCTAATTAAATTACTTATTATTGAAATCTTGAACTCTTGATACTCTTGATACTCATGAGTCTTGAATCTTGATATCTTCGATCTTGATTTTATCAATTCTTGAATCTCTATATTGTGTAGTCTTCATTCTTTGGTACACGCATGGTTAAATCCTACATATACATATATATCTAAACTATAATGTTAGTATTTATATTTTATAACAATTCCTAAGGTTGTTGTCATCAAAACCATCATCTCAAGGACTAAAAAATTATTGAATCTAGTCAGTAACTTAGATTAATTAAAAAATGACTTAATCGTTAATATTGATTGGAATGTGACATTACTAGTGTTACACAGCAGAAGGTTGCCCATCGCAAGGGGCTACCAATAGTTGTGTATACATTACTATCGATGTGGGATATATCCAACTGTAGATCTATGGGATTATACATTCGCGTATAGGTAAAGAGAATACACCAAACTAGGATGTTCATCCTGATTGAAGCGTCAACAAGCCAAGTGGAGTCTACTTCAACCTTCTAGGGAGTATGCATTAAGTAACCAAGTGGGCATTTCCTTGATCGTATTAGGAAATCTAAATGGGATTGTGAGCGTAGGCTCGCCCCTATGTCAGCAGGATTGGTACCATATACGTAAGGAGTAGGAGCTGTACACATAGGTCGAGATCATCATCGGTCTTGGAGCAATCAGCCTAAAGACAAGGGTTACGCCTAAACGAGCTACCTTCTATTAGTGAAGATCACGTTTAGGATATGCACTGCCTCATAATTTTTTTTGTTAGTTTGTTTGTTGTTAGGAGGCAAGGCTATAACTCTTAATAGAGATCTTTGAAATGTATAGAATAGTCCATGGATCTGAGTCCATAGGTCTTTAAGATGAGATAGAACATGGCTAAATAGTTGTAATACCATTATTAGGCACTACAAGGTTTACTTGGTATGCACATCAGTGAGGAATTGATACTGCATTGATGATGGATCCTAATGAGGTGAAAAGTTATGGATACCAACGGGGAAAGTATCCTAGTCCAAATGGGGGTTGTGGTACTTATATACACACACGCGTATGTAGATATTGAATACCACGAGTAGGTGGGATGTATCATACGCGTATATGAAGTCAGGACGACCGAGTTAAAATAGTAGGTATAACATGCAATGGAAGGCAATCCGTATAAACTAGTGCTATGTATAAAGTATGTAATTTACCAGTCGCTAGAATTTTTGTTCCGACCCCTCCACATTATAGCCTATATGATAAAATTTAGAGGACGCGTACTGGTACAAAGTTGGAATGATGGAAAGTCAGATTTCCTTATGCAGGCTCGATACTGACATGGGAACTAGATACTAGAGGTATCAGTCTTGGTCGGTAATTCTATGTTTGATTATATTTTATGCTTCTGTTGTGATTTCTTACAGATAATGTTCTAATATACTTTTCTTAATTACATGATACCAACATCAACAATGAATATCCTAGTGGACTTGGATTTTTGGTGTAGCAAAAATTCAGGCCCATTGAGGTATGGGTAGTTGTACTTGGTATTGAGCATAGGTTAGTCGATCGTAAGAATTAGGATACGTTGAATGAGAGTATTTGTATTTTTACTATAATTACACACACACACACACACACATATATATATATTATACGTCAAATTCTACAAATCCAAACTATAGAAGTAGTTGCAACTATATTATGAAAAGATGGACAATGCAACTATGAGTTGGAACAATAGATGAAGTTGAAGATGTACACCTAGCCAGATAACCTCATAGGAAATAGGTTGTATTAGAAGGCGTTGACTTGAGAAGAGCATGAGTGCAGCATATAGAAGGGTCCTTGAAGTTGGATGGTAGTTGACTCCCTTGTTGGACCTGGATTGCCCAATAATTGCAGATCCTTGTAGGATTGCCGATTGACGATGCACGATAGGTTTAAATAAATGGAAAGTAAGTATCTACATGTTGCAGATATCCAACAGTAAGAATTGAATAAGTTCCCAAAGGAAGATGGATAGAAATCATTCTAGGATGAACCAGAATTTTAATATATTTTGAAGAAAGGTAAGTTGGGAAGTAAGTGAAAAAGAATAAAAGTTTAAAAGAATAGAAAAATTAAACCCATTCCGGGTCCGGCCCATATGGAATCATTTAATACAAAGTTTGAGAAAAAATATTTGAAATGATTTTCAAGGCATTTGTTTAAAGTAGGAATTGTATTTTTGAAAATAAATAAATATTTAAAGTTTTCGTAAAATAAAATATCAATTTATAGTTAAATAGAATTTCTTATACAAATTAAAGTTGTTTAGACTGAAATTTTCAATTAAAAGGGGGTTTTAATAAAGAGATATTTATTTTGAAATAAGAAGAAAATAGAGCATATGTATATAGCTGTCGATTCTCTAATTAAGGAAAAAATTAAGTTTTAAAATTCTTTTAAAGGAGAGGGCAATTGGAGGTGGTAATGGATTTAAATGTGGTAAAGAGAATGGAAGGTAAGAACACCCGATAGTGAAGATAATAAGAATATTCCCATATAAGGAAATACGGAGAAAACATCTTAAATAGGTTCATACATAAAATGAGCTATCCATAAGGATAAGCCATCTAAATAAGAGCAATTTAAGTTAAGGAAATTTAAATAGAAACAACGTTAGGAATTGATATTAAAATGATGTTAGTAATCTAATTAGAAACTATACAAGAAACTAAAGGAAAAATAAATGAAAATGGATATTTTTCAAAAATTATGTGCATTGATTGCATGTATCTTTTGAAAGTCCCTTTATATGCTTAGAATCTCCACTAAGGTTGAAAGTGGAAGTAACATGAGTATTAGGAAAATAATAGGATGTAAATTGCCCTTATCTACTCCATTTTTCAGTAAGAGTTATAAAAGATGTTTTAGAGACCTTTTAACGGTGCATTTTTGAAAAATGTTTTAGTAACAATAATTATGTTTTCAAAAACAAAATTCGGTAAATGGTTTGAATTAAAATCACACTTTTTAAGAAGTGAAATCTTTGTTGAGAAAAGGTTTTGTAGGAAAAGTTGATTTGAAGGAAAAAAAAGGAACTTTTTAAATTAAGTTGCTAACATTTCATTTTGGATTTGATAAATAAACTTTATTCACAAATCCTAAATTATAGTTTTAAAAGTTAAGACACCAAATTATTGTTGAATTTAATAAAAAGTTTCTAAGTTTATAATTTTTTTAAAGATAAAAGTTTTGAGATTAAGTACTTCATGACCGTGAAGTTTTAATTTTAGAAAAAGTGATGAAAACTAAACTAAAATTATAGTACGGAGTAGATAAGGATGACTGCATAGGTAAAATAGGGTGGAAGTTAAGACTGAATAAAATGGCAACGAATGCTCGTAGAATAACAATAACAAATCTCTGTTATTGGATATAAGAAATATTGGTACGAACCTTGTAATGTTTCATCAAATATGTATGAAGACCATAAAGAGAATCCATAAGAAAATGGAAAATGATATCAAAGTACATTTCTGCGATTTATAGAGTATACTTGCATGAAAAAAAAAAGCATATACCAAAATTTTAGGATACTATCAAGTGATTTAGTGTAAAAGAAGATAGTACTATAATTGGTTGTGAAATTGGGAGTAATGAATGGACCTTATTTATTAGAAGCCAAAAAGAAAAGTTAATATATGTGGGTTATAGAAAGATCCATTTAATTTAAGTAAGAAGTGGTAGGGCCACATCATAAATGCCAGCTGATGTTGAATGACTACTTTCAGCAATTGTTTCTTTTAGGTTGCTTGAGTTGTATGTATTATTAATCTTTGTTGTATAAAATCACATATGATATTTTGTGAGAAACTTTACTTTTCATTTCTGTGTTGGTTTTCTGCATTGACTACTATAATTGGAATGTAGAATAAATAAAGACATCTTATGTAGACACTTATCTAATGCAAAGTAAGACGGAAATTTTATAAAGTAAATTAGGAAATTTATTAGCTGATAAAAGTAAAATAATGTTATGTACCAAAAGCCTTAAAATTTTGGAAAAATAAATTTTAGCAAGCGAAAGACAATGAATGTTATTATGAAACCATGGGTCGCTATCCCTACGCCATAAAAGCTGAAATTTGTAAATGAAATTGTGTGTTAATTGTTATTCTAAAAAAAGAAAAAAAAAATTAGAAAATTAAAATTTTACCATGTAGTTGGAAAGAGTCAATCATGGATGCTAAACCCTTTGACTAAATCCCAACTAAAAAGGATGTGGCTAAATTTGTTTTGAAAAGTAAAAACGGATACTTTGAAGTTTTTGTTTAAAAATCTTTGATTTTAAATATAATTTTTTGGTAAAGTTTTGAAAAATTAAGTTTTATTTTAAAGTTATCTAACTATTCCAAAATTTAGTTGGAAAAGATTTTGAACAGAAAAGGGATATTTTTTTTATTTTTGAAAGGCCTATAGTTAGAGACGTGGAGAAAAGTTGTTTTAGCTATGAGATTTCTTTTTTCATTCATTGTCAATAGGCGAACAAAGTTTGTTTTAAAATAACTTTGTTTTAAAAAATTAAATATTAAAAAGTACATTTCATTATGTGGACTATATTTGGAAAATTTAAAAAAGAATTAGGGGAAAACGAAAAGATTTTAAGGTATGACAGAATAGGTACACAAGTGAAGGATGGAAATATAGAATTCTCCATCTAAACCCCTTTTCAGGCATAAGAATGTAAGTTTGTAAAACTGGATTTTTCAAGATTTTAGATTTTAGAAATGATGTGCTAGGATTTTGGATGATATGGATTAGATGAAAAATTTGTTAAACTATACATATATTCATAAGTGTAGAAAATTTTATATACAAAAACAAGGTTTTGCTTTTCAAAACTTGCATACATGTAGAACTGTATATACACACGCACACGAGTACATATGCACATGCTCTGCACGTGAACATAAACACCATGCATGCTAAACTAAATTGTGATTAATGTCGATGCGTTCCTATCAGGTGGGAATCATCTATTCCCAAAGTTATAAAGATGTGACTGACTAATAAAAGTGTAGTAAATTTTAAACAAAGAAGTGTGTAGTGGTTGATTTTTTTTTTTTGAGAGTTTATTGGCTGGACACAGAAATATGAAACCGTGTGCTTGAAGAAAATGGTGACTTGTTGATAGGACAAATAATGCTATTGTTAATTAAATTATAATTGTGTCTACGTTTTGCAACAACGAATTCAGTAGGTTGAAAATTTTATTATACATTATATACTTGTTGTACATTGTATACCATTGTTCCCAAACAGTAAGCTGTTTCTGCCTTTCATTTTCCATTATAAGTTTTGCATAGTATCAAACTTTGTTTAGGGCTTCGTAGTTATAGGTATAAGTATCCCAAGCTCCTAATTGTGGTCAAAACTCTATAATTGTGGCTGAAATATTAGGTTTTAACGGCTAGTGGGAAGCAGTGTAATAGCAACATTGGTTTGTTGAAAGAATGGGGTGAAGCAATGTGATATAGATATAAAAAGGAGGAAGGGAGGTAATTCGGTACATGATGAGTGGATGGGAAAAATGAATTAACAGCGAAGCATAACATTGGTCGGGTAATTTGAACAGTGTAATATATATGTAATTGGTTGGATAGGAAAAGGTACAAATCAACTGTGGAAAATCCATACAATTTTAAGCTGATAAGTGAATTAGTTAACAGTCTATAGTTTTTTATGTAGACAAAAATGGAAATTGCTTTATCCTCTGCAGTCTTTTATACAGACAGTACATAATGGTTCCCTTCTTTTCCAAATGCGTTTATTTATGTTATGTAACTTACAGTCCATGCATAATGGTTTGTATAAAGCTGCCAATAATAAGTACAGAAGTTGATGGCTGAAGTATAGTTTCAGTACCTCGTAACGTCAGTGTACTCCATTATTTTTGTATCTATACTTAGGTAAAATACTTCAGTTCGGCAAATCAAAAAAAGTAACTAACATTAATTTGGTACATGGAAGAGTGAAAATCTATCACTATATCAGCTAGCATCCCGTCAAACATCAGCTTGCATTCCGTTAATTAAAAAAAAGTAGGTTCCATCAGTAAACAACTATAGCTTGTCGTTGTTAAAAGATCATTGTTTCTCGTTTGAATTTTGGATACAAAGGTAGGTAATAGTGAAATAAACAATCTATAAACAAATAAGTGAAACATGGGGGGAAAATAGTACCTCCGTTTCTTTTGTACTTCTTCGCGCATCGGCACAAAGCCCTCTTGATTTCCAACTTTGTTGTCTCCAAGCTCTGTCATTGTAACTATGTAAGTACTTGCCTACGGTAGCTGGTCATAGTTGATGAAAAAGTGTATATAAATAAACCACTCAGTTAACATTTTGAATTTATAATTCGATTTTAAAGAAGTATGTTGTTCTTACTCGGTTGCAGTAGCAAAGACAGTCACATAATATATACGGTTAAAGTACAAATGTTACTATTGAGTTGGGTCATGGCATGTTAAGAACCAAGCGGTAGGATGTTACTTTTTTTAACCTCATCCTATGTTCTAGCTTTATGCTATCATGCCTAGTGAATATGCATTGGAAGTTTAATAAATGCATTTTATCGTGGAAGAAAAATGCATGTAACCTAGCAGAAGAAGTGGAATATCGGTGCTAACTGAAATAACAGCTTTCTAAATACATGGAATGTAATAAAACAAACCAAGTCTGTTAATTTGTGTAGTTGAAATGCCCTTCCATTAGATTCAGTAGCTACACTGACCATGTGATTTCACAAAAACCTGTATTATTCTATGGTGGAAAATCGTCATACAAATCAAGTAAAACTACCTTTGTTTTTTATACACATAACAAACAATCACAAAAATAAATTCTTGTGAAACAATAACTACTGCAGAATAACTACTTAGTAGTGGTCGTTTGAATGCTAATAACCAAATGCGTCATTCCTAGGACATCAAACATATGGCCAAAAGTAAACATGTTTACTATAATATCTCTTCTTCTTTTTAAAAATATAAAACAGGGACTGAAGTACAGTCCTATACTAAATTATCAGCCAAAAGACATGTGATCTGTTAGCATATCTCATTATAATTATTTGTACATGACCAAACATGAGCAGGATCAAATGTAGGACCTATTTCTACTCAAGAAAATGCAAGGATAGAAGTTGATAGCATATGTGAAGTCTTAGTAGTTCAAAAGGTTAGTATACTGTATTAATTTTCTATGTAGATGTAGGTAAAATACTTCAGTTTGGTAGTAGAAAAAAAAGCAACTAACATTAATTTGATACACGGAAGAGTGATAATTTATCACTACATCAGCTAGCATCCTGTCATACATTAATCTAAGTAGCAAATTAAATAATAGTAGCTAAAAGACCGTTCTTTTTCATTTTAATTTTGGATACAAATGTATATAATAATGAAATGAACAGTCTGTAATCAAATAAGTGAAAGATGAAAACAAAATAGTACCTCCATTCCTTTTGTACTTATGCACGTATCTACACAAAGCCCTCTTGCTTTCTAAATTTGTTGTGTCTGAGCTCTTTCTTTGTAACTGTGGAAGTACCTGTGTATGGTTGGTGGACATAATTGATGAACAATTGTGTATAAGTAAACAACTCGGTTACATTAATGAAGTAGGAACAGTAAACAAAAACCTGTATTATTATATGGTGGAAATCTTCATACAAATCAAGTAAAACTACCTTTATTTTTTATACACATTACAAATAATCACAAAAAGAAATTCCAATGAGACAATAACTATTGCATAATAACTACTTAGTAGTGGTTGTTTGAATGCGGATAATCAAATGCGTCATTCGTAGGACATCAAACACATGGTCAGAAGTAAACATGTTTACTATAATATCTCTTTTTAAAAAAAACAGAGACTGAAATACAGTCCTATACTAAATTATCTGCCAAAGGATATGTGATCTGTTAGCATATCTCATTATAATTATTTTTACATGACCAAACATAAGCATGATCAGATGTAGGACCTATTTCTACTGCATATTTTTACTTCAAGAAAATGCAAGGACGGAAGTTGACAACATCTATGAAGTCTCCGTAGTTGAAAAGGTTGATATACTGTATATATTTTCTATCTACACGTAGGTAAATACTTCAGTTTGGCAGTAGAAAACAAAGTAACTAACATTAATTTGGTAAATGGAAGAGTGATAATTTATCACAACATCAGCTAGCATCACGTCATACATAAATCTGAGTAGCAAATTGGATAATAGTAGCTAAAAGATCATTCTTTTTCATTTTATTTTTGGATACAAATGTATGTAAACATGAAATGAACAGTGTATAATCAAATAAGCGAAAGATGAAAAGAAAATAGTACCTTCGTTCCTTTTGTACTTGTTCACGTATCGGCATGAAGCCCTTTTGCTTTCCAAGTTTGTTTTCTCTAAGCTCTGTCTTTGTAACCGTGGAAGTACCTGCGTGCGGTAGGTGGATATAATTGATAAACAATTGTATATAACTAAATAACTCAGTTACGGTAAAGAAGTAGGAACAGTAAACATAGATCGCTAAATAGAAAAATCAGATAATTGAATTCCAATCATATGGAGTGAAACTAAGTGATCGAAATCGTATGAAACCAAATCATTATACTGCAGAGTAAGTTTGAGATATTACGTTGAGTAATAGATTCGGCGTTTGTTGCAATTTGTCCAAAATTGGTTGCCATAGATTTCCGCGCAGCATTGAAAAGGACAGCGTCGTCGCGGCAGGGCACAGCTCTACAGCCAGCGTAATCAAAGTGAGGGAAGAAGAAAAGTTGGTAAATTTAGTTCTGTAGTGTTGAAAATGGGAGAAGGTGAAGGACCGATCTTTTCGACGTAGAAGAAAAAGGAAGAAGAGGAAAAAGGAATATGGAGAAGAAAATGGAAGAAGAGGGGGAAGGCAGGTATTGAAACGTGGGAAGATGCTGCTAATGGAACGTGGATCAGTTGGTGGTACAAAGACAAAAGTTCCCTAACAGCTTTGGTTAATTGGTGTTTGCAATAAGGGTGTTATGGGAATTGAGAAAAATGCTTCACTTTGACCGCTTTGACAAGTCTTTTGCTTTATAGTGTGTGTGTGTTTGTATAACAATATTTTCAAAATTGTTTTAAAGAATGCATTCACATAGAAGGCGTCAATTTTAGTATTATTATATATACATATCGTATATATTATGATACTATGCATTTGTACACTATTGGTTGCAAAAACTTTTGTACACTAATTGGATGGATAGAGCAAAATGGTTGTGTGTTATGTTACATAATCCAGTCCTTAAGAAATTTTGTAGACGAAATTTTTTAAGGGGGGAGAATATAATATTCCATAAAAATAAACAAAAATTATTAGAAAGAGTTAATAAATAATTAATAGTGCCCCAAATAGAATTTTTGTAAATGTTAGAATTTGGCTACGAAACTTGCACGTTTTGTTCATAGCAATTTCTGATCAATTTTTATATATAAAGTTTTACGATCAGAGTTTAAACGAAAAAGTTAATAACATTTGAAATTTTCGGATCAAAAACAATTCAAAACCAATTAAGGAAGTAAATGTTAATAAATTAACACTAAAATGAGTATTAAATATAAATGTTGACATTAAAGGAAATGGATGTGTAAATCTAATTAAATCAACATTGAAAAGAAATTAAAGTAGAATTTAAGGTGATGAAGGTCATGAATATTAACCTTTAAAAATAAAGAATGCAATAAATACTATCAGCTTAGCGTTTAAGCAATTGTTAAACATAAATGTAAATTAATAGCGTTGAATCAAATAAATCTAATTAAACAAACGTGGAAGAAAATAAATAAATTGAACGCATAAAGAAGTAACTGTAATTAACGTAATATTTCATCCCTAGGTAATGTTAAGATTAACTTTAACATTAATCTTTAATGGGATAGAATTGGTAGCAGAAGGAAATAAAAGAAACAAAATAAAACTTAATGTATATACAAAAGACCGGCCGACCACTTATTAGGACCGGTCGACCCTTATGGTCGATCGATGGTTGCTATGGCGGCAAAAATGAACCTTTGCCGAACATGTCAGATTTAATAAATCAAAATCTAACGAATGAAATTAATTTATTCGCCAAATACAAACCCAACCCCTTACTTTTCTTCTTATGTATTCTAAATCAAGGAGCGAAGCTCCATCATTTTCTTTTCTCCACGAATTCTAGAAAATGTATAAATTATAAAATAGTATATTATATATAAATATATACGTGGAGAATAGCAAAAAATGAAAGAAAGGAAGAATAAGATGTGAATCGATTCTGGGAAGAAGAGGTAAACTATAAATCTAAGTCTAAATCCATGTTTAATTCAAATCCCTTCTCAGATATGAAATTCTAATAAATATGTATATCCTTTTGATACATATTTTGGTAGAAAAAAAAGGGAATCAAATAGATATAGATTTGGAGATTTGGAAGATTAAAGGTGAGTGAGAAATTATATACTTTTATATAATATTGGATTTATATCATTGTAAATTTGTTACTTGTTTGCCTGAAGTAATTTTGGAGTTGTATGCTTTAATATACACATATAATGATTTTGAGAACCATGCCTACATATTTTGTAAATTGTTAGCTTCGATAAATACTACATATATTTGAATTTGGAAAGTAAAGGTGAAAGCAGTCCCTTAATTTATAACATTGCATAATAATTCCAGATTTGTCGGTTGAATGATATATATTAGCAAACATGAATAAAAAGTTATTATAATTTGAAGTGAGATTAAGTAGTATTTTAATTCATTAGAATGAAGTACGTTGCAATGTAAATTTCTATAAATTATCCAGTTTTACAATTATAAATAAAAATGTATAGTTTGAAATAAAATGAAATATGCCTAAAAGAAAGAGAGTACAAAATAGAAATGCTTGTCATTTTTGTACTGTCAATTTCAATAAAAATAGCAAGGATAATTCCTTGTAATTCCAAATGTAATACAAGTCCTCTTTTAGATAACAGGAAATTATTGTCAAGGACAAAATTTCACAGCTTTTTAGCCTCAAGGACAGACCTTCAATATTTTATCCTGAAGGACAACTTTCTGTAGGTATCAGTTTTTAGTTATTGATAGCAGTTTTTAGGTATCAGTTTGTAGTTATCGGTAGCAGTTTTTAGGTATCAGTTTTTAGCTCGGTATCAGTTTTGTTGTCCTTATGAATAATTTTGGAAAATGTTTGTCCTTGTGAATAAATTTTAGAAGAATGTTTGTCCTTGTGGCAAAAATATTGAGGTCGTGTCCTTGAGACAAAAAATATAGAAATTTTTGTCCTTTAAATTAATTTCCCCTTTAGATAATTTGTGAAAAATCAGTGTTAACATTTCCTTTCGGGAAGATGTAATTCCAATGCATTAAAATGCAGAAACCCCTAAGTATTAACCTAAGTAATGTAGGTAGTGATAATAACAATAATTTAGTTATGAATCTAATATGTGCGATTTAAAATAAGTTAGAAAATAAACAATCAGGGTAAAATAATAAATAAAGTAATAGGGAATTAAGGTAAAATAATAGTCAAAGAAAGGTAACTAATAGTTAAAAAGGGACACTAAGCTATATTTAATAATATTAAGAGGAAATTACAAAGTAAAAGAGATTTAACTTATTAAAAGTAAAAGTAAATGGTAAATGACATTAAGCGATGTTAATGAAACAAGAAGTAAGTTATGTAAAAATAACTGAATATTAACAGTTGAACGTAAAAGGCGCACGCACGTGCACGCGCGCGCGTGCGCACACACGCACACACTTATATAGCCTTAAGTACATATTTATGGAGCGGTCGGTACAAAGACTAATGTTACGCTTAAAAGGGCTACACCTTCTACTAGTGTAGATCATGTTTAGAACATGCACCACCTTACAATTGTTTGTAAGTTTGTTTATTGTTCGGAGGCAAGACTAAACAACTCTTAATGGAGACCTATCAAATGAATATAATAATCTACGGAGCTGAGTCCATAGGTCTTCAAGGCGAGATATAATATAGCTAAATAGTTGTACTATCGTTATTAGACACTACGGGAGTTCATTGGTATGCATGATGACGATGACGTGATACTGCATTGACGATGAACCCTAACGACGCGCAGAGTTACAGATACTAACAAGGAAAGTATTGTAGTCTAAAGGGGCACCGTGGTACTTATACACACACACATATGTGTGGATATTGAATTCCTCGAGTAGATGAGGCGTATCGTGTACATGAAGTTAAGACGACTAGGTTAAATAGTAGACATAGCATGTAACGGAAGACAACGAGCATAAACTAGTGTTATGTATAAAACATATAATTTACCAGCCACTAGAACTTTTGTTCTGGCCCCTCCTCATTATAACCTACAGGATAAAATTTAGAAGGATGATTACTGGTATAAGGTGGGAACGGTGGAAAGTCATATTTTCTTATGCATGCTCGACACTGACAAGAGCACTGATTACTAGATGTATCAGTCTTGGTCAGTAATCATATGTTTTATTATATTTTGTACTCCCGTTGTGAGTTTTTATCGATAGTGCTCTGATATACTTTTGTTTATTACAGGCTACCAACACCAGCATTCGTGTCACAGTGGACTTGGATTTTCGATTTAGCGAAATTCGATTCCACTGAGGTGTGGGTAGTTACACAACAAAGATCGAAAATGAAAATTTCAACGACTACAATTCGAGTTTATGTATGACAATCAAAAAAACTTTTAGGATTTGGGAGAAAAATTATGATCTTAAATAACATGCCAACATATAAATGTAAAATCCAAGTAAAGCTTGTTACTACTATAATGACCATTCACAATTTCATACGGTATACAACGAAAGGGACCTGGAATTTATGTCATATGATGATGGTTCCGAGCTAGTTCCAGAAGAATTTCTACAATAATGCTTCAGTATCCGAACGTCCATGGATAATAATCATGAACTAGTTGAAAGAAATGTTGCAAATAACATGTCAATCGTCGAGATAATGTACAAAATGAACAAGTTGCCATTGACTACGTAGGAACTGTTTGTACTTGGGTAAATTTACTAGCATTATTATTGTATATGTATATAATTCGAAACCGTAGTAATTTGTATTATTATACTTATATCGGTAATGCATTTGTAATTTAAAATTGTTGTATTAACATAATCATTTTTTTAATTATCATTAAATTTGGTATTAATTTATATTATCAAAATACATATTTTTTTAAAACAATACAAATACATAAACAATATAATTAATAATTAATAATAAAAAAGCCAAAGTGATCCTGGCACCAAGCACTTGAAACTCTAATTTGCCCCCTCCACGGGGCCAACAGTAGAACTCCAAACTCTACACCCCCTTGTGCCCCTTTTGGCGACCCATTCGGCATTCTCCTTTTCACTGTGCTTCAAGTATCATTTGACAACGTACAGCTACGGTTTAAGAATAAAATTTGTTCTCATGGGCAGCTGTCACAGAGAGCTCTTTTCATCTGACCGTTTTCTCTCTCCATAGTTTACAGTAAAAAAAAAAGCTCAAAGCTCGAAAATGGCGGCTGCTCTTTATTACTGCCCATCTCATCCTAGACTACCCTCTATCTCTGCTCCTTCTTCTACACGCCTACACGTGTCCTTTCTGTCTCCGATCAAACTCAGACACTCAAATCTCCTTCTTTACCGCCGTCGCCACATGTCGCTTGCGGGAATTTCCACTTTTTCTGTCGACCTTTTACAGGACGGCGGAGCGACTGCTGCTGTGTTAGTAGGAGCTTACTCTCTTGTGCTTGTCTTTGATAACCTCACGAAAAGAAACGTAATTGAACAGGTGCAATTTTTTGGATTCAATCTTCAATTTTTCTTAATTTCAGTAGTTATTTGTTCACGCCACGGCCTGAAACAGGCTGCATGTACCAAAACGAGCAATGGATAACTATTCAATTTTCTATTGAGCTAGGTAGATTTATTTATAACGTATACATTTTATGTTTATTGATGCGGTGCAATCGGCAATCGCTGTTGCCAATTATACTAGGAGCTTTATAGACCATAGATTGTTATAACCTTACATTTAAATAATGAAAGGAAAAGGATGTTTCAATTCAGTAATATAGTTTCAATTATTAGACAAAAGATAACATAAATTCAAACGATGTTGACAACATGTAAACAACAATACATACTATTATGGAAGATAGCAAGGAAAAATACATGAAATTGGCTGGGATGTATAAAGTAAGACGGTATGTATGAACACGTAAGACCGACCATATTCATGGATACGTGGAAGAGTTTTTTTCTCTATTGTTATGGATGGATTATATATAATTTCAACCATGTTCATGCTTTCAATTGTCATTGGGTTAAAAAAAAAAAAAAACCTTTATGCTTTTTTATGGCATCTTGACATGGTAAACAAAGTCATTTACTTCAGTTGAAAAACATCAAGCACCTCATGCATGTATTTTCATGTTGTGCATGTATGCACCAGTCTTCTGAAATATAGATTATAAGAGACAAGGACCATTGTCCAATTCTCATAATTTGCAACACAGCCTAGTTTTATAAGTATTGCAGCCTAGTTTTATAATGTATTGTCGATCTGGATTTATATTTGTTATACAATTGTTCAATTTTAGAACTATGTGTGGAAAAAGTTGGATTTGGTTAACATGGAATAGTCGAGTGTTAGCATAAAGGTTACAATTACAACTTAAACAAAGTCAATCAGCAATATTACAGGTAAATCAACTCATTCATATATAACATCTTTCAATTTATGTTAATGCGCATTAGCCCTATGGTAAGGTTCTAGATTATGTTCTACTAAACCACATAGTTATGTAAGGCACGCCAAGGCATGCACCTTGGTGCATGTTATGGCGCACGGTGGGGCGTTTGCATCTTTCATGTGGCGCAGCGTATACTAAGAGGCGCACCGAACGGTGCAAAAATGGGGCACGTCACAAAATGACGCGGCTTTTCATTATATCATTGTTTTTTGTTTTTTACAATTCAAACTGTATAAAAATTAGTATTCATCATATTATAAAGCATTAAAAAGAAGGTACAAACACAATACAACAGCTGTGACATCATTGATCTAATATTGATGATTGTAACGAATGATTAACGGAAAATATGAATGATGCATCCGCTGTTGAAGGTGAACTTATATTTGATGATGATAATGATGACTTGACTTGTGGTGTTGCTGTTAGAGCTGTATGAGTGGAGGAAGCTAGACATCCGAGTAAAAGAACATCTACATCAGAGGGTTTTTCAGCATCCGCTTCAGCTCTTTTATATTTTCACGAAGGAGAAACAAATCTATATGAGATGGATAAAGAAGATGCTAAAGCTTATGAAACTGATGATATAGACATTGATTTGGAAAATATGATTGTTGAATCATATTTAGATTTCTAGTTTATCGGTTTTATGTATAATTATATTGGATTTTGACTTTAGAAAACCATCATGCTTGAAATTCTATGTTTATAGTGTTGAAATTCTCAACAGCTTCTAGAATCTTTCACTATGCGCGCACTCATTTAGTGTAGAAGAGGAAGACCACTGCACGGAGCTCTTTTGATGCCAGCATCATGATTAAATATTCCTACATCCCTTAGAGCATATATATTTTCATTGTAACATTTATTGTAATAAAAGGAATCCTTGTTGTTTCATGCTACCAATCTTATATATGCGCTCATCTCCTTTAGGATATCTTGCGGCGTGGTACAAATCATAATCCAATCTATGCATCCATTTAATACAATGCGAGCTACTCCTAACATATCTCCACCTTGGCGAGCATTTTCTCAATTCAACTTGAAGTTATACAGAGTACTCAAACACTTGTATAAGGTCGCTAACACCTCTAGCGGTTTAGATTATGTTGCTATCACCTCTCAGCAGTTGGGCAAACTGTTTTACAAAGAGTTCTCTTTTCCACGATTGGAGCAGACCGCAGTCTAACTTATGAATCCACCTTAATGAGAATCCCGATCTAAAGCTGCATACTGAAGCTTTTTTGGTGTCAGCGTCATGATTGGATGTTTCTACATCCCCTTAGAACATATATTTTCATGCTAACATTTATTGTAACAAAAATAAATCTCTTATTGTTACGTGCGACCAATCATATGTGTGTATATATATACACATATATACATGCACACTCTATTCTTTAAGATATTTTATGATTTGGGACTTATCAGATTAAATCCACCGCACTCACTCTAATACAATGCAAATCACACCTAACATATAATATTATATTTTATGATTCTTTTTTATGAATGCCTTAAAAAATATTTGTTGTATATGTTTAGCAAAAATATTGAACTTTTTAAACTTATTGTTATATATATTAAATTAATAAATAAAATTCTAAACATGCGCAGTAAATTAAAAAGGCGTGTACGCTATGTGTCACGCCGTGCGTCAAGGCTTTAGAGGGGCTTTGTGTCTTTTTGCGCCGTACGCCATTAATAACTATGGCAAACCAAGAACCAAATCCCATTGTGATCCTTGTTCAACTTATTTTCCAATGATGACTAGTTTAAATCAAAATTGTTTACCTTTTATTATTTGCAAGACACTCATAAACATTCTTTATCTTGACTCACATTCCATCAAATGCTATAGACTTCTCATGTATCATGTATACCAATTTTCGTTACTTCGTACCGATGCAGTTGGACTTATATCGACTCTTAAACATATGCATTCGAGGTGGCGAACGTAATTTAAAAACAAAAGGAGATTTCTTAATGTTACATGTCTATTTAGTCATAGTTATTGTTTTATTCGAAACTTGTTATGTCCCGATATGACATAGCTGCCACCATATCAAAGCTAATGAATTTCACTTGTTTGTATCTATGTGCTTTGGGAGTTTGATTTAATCCATTCTTTTGAACCCTTGATGTATGAATATGAGTTGACAAACACTATTTTGACCAAAATCCCTCAATGTATGCATGTTTATCCATTTTGATTCATACATTGTATCCCCGAAGTTACCTGATGTGGAACTATTTACTTTTTCCGAACTCTCTCTCTCTCTTAGTACGAGTTCTTTGACATATGAAGCATGTGTAGATATAAAACTACTTATGATTATAAAATAAAATTTTAAATGTATTTGCTAATATTTTTATACATGTTATAGGGATATAATCTTAGCTATTTGAATTGTTGCAAGAGATCGTTGAACAAGATGACTGAAATCAATTTGTGAACATAGTAGTATCTTTTTATTGTTGTCAAGACATGAGTCTTTTTAGTTAGGAAAAAAATTATGTCTTTTAATATTCTATGTTTTTGTTGGAAATATTTTAATTTATTACATGATTACTTATAAATTCTTCTTAAAATTTTCTTTTTTGCAGCTGTATTGATTATTATCCCATGCCTGTTTTGTAGCTAAATACATTGCGAATTCATTAATCACTTTTGTTTATGATATAGTTTAATTTCATTTTCTCTCTCTATATTTTACCTTTTTATAATTTATTGGTTGTATCTAATATATTTGTGGGTATTTGTGAAAGTTCATGCTTATAAAAATAATTTGACACCGAAAGTATTAGAACTACTATTAAATACTATTAAAATCGTATAAGATAATGATATAAGAAATATGTAGTTTGAAGTAACTTTGAAATCCTTCAAATTTTATATTTTATAATTTGTAAAACTAAAATTATACATGGTTAGCATTAGAAAGAAATATAGATAGTTTTATAAATAATTTCAATTTCTTAATTTTTAAATAAGAAAAAAAAATGAAGTATGCATAATATTAAAAATTCTATTTTAAAAATCAAAAGATTAACCATAAATTACTTTTAAGAAAATAATTTTATTTTTTCATGAAGACAAAGGGCTAATTAGTGAAATATGAAATATCACACACGGTTGTAAAACAAAATCATGAAGGATGAATATTTGAAATTTTTTCTTAATATTATAATTATAGAAAGTAAATTGAAATCACACGAAAAATGTTATTTTCGTCAAAATTACAAACTTACAATTTGAATCCATGAACTTATAAAAGACAAAGATGTATTTTCATAAGGAGTAGGATACGAACTTGTAACATAATAAAAGCTATAAAAAAAACTGTTAAAAGGTGAATTTGTATTCATGACTCCGTACAGAGTATAGACATATATGCATTTTAAATAGTTCGTGTTTACACAAAAAATGTGTCAACAATGGTATTGCAAATATTATTAAAAATATACAACCCACTTCTAACAACGCACACTATCCCGTTGCTATACCATGTGTTGGATTTTGTTATTTTGATTTTGTAGCATTTACATTAATATTGATAAATATGTTGTAGCAGAGCAAAGTTTGAGGCTCTGGTTAGGATTTTGGTCATTTCATTCTTGTTCCGATCAGAATCGTGACGAAATTGGTTGACAGTTATGGTTTTGGCGATAGAACACTAAAAACATTTTCCTAGCAACAATCTAAAAAACTACAAAAAATGTAGAAATACTTGAAAATCTCATGATACACTTTAGATGCTCAATAAAATTATGATGAAAAGAAACAATACTTTGAATCAAAACTTTAGATGCTCAATAAATTATGGTGAAAAGAAACAATACGTTTGACTCAAAACTTTAGATGCTCAATAAAATTTTCAACACTTATTTATGTAATTTCGTAAAAAAGAAATCAAAACAAAAAACCAAATTTTCAAAAATATCAAATTGGATTGAAATTCAAAAAAACGCGAATAGTCTAGACAGAAATATAAATCAAAATCTTGTACTTTGAACCCCAAAAAAAAAAAAAAATTGTTGCATGCATGCAAATGCATATCCGTGCATCACATCCAACTGTTTCCAAAGTGAGACTAATCTAAATTCAGCCGTATCTAAATCCAGCCATGTCTTTTTCATTGGACTCTAGACACTGCTTAACTATCAACCTTTTTTTGTTTTAAAAAATTAAATCAATAAGAACTCTTCTTTTCTCTCAACGACGAACAGTTCAATTTCTGTGGAAATGTATTGATGCAAACCATATTTGTGTTTATTTAGAATTCAAAATGAGTTGATGCAAATTCAATTTGCTCGTCCATTTGATGGTTAAATTAGGTTAAATAATAACGGAAAATAGTTGACAGGACAAAACCTGGCATTTGATTATTAGTTTAGCAGATTAGTTTATCTGAAATAAAACCCTGAGAAAATGTTTCATTTTTTTATTTTACTTTTGTTGTCGGAGTTGTTGTGGTGGTGCATACGACTATAATATGTCTTGGAAATTGGAGATAAATTCTTCATGAACGTACACCATAGGGGAAAAAATGATTCACGTTTTAGATCATTTTCCGTCCATTCCGAGTAAAGGGAAAACCGCAGCTAGAATGCTCATTATATGATAGGAAAGGAATGCTAGATGATTGCAGTATCTCAATTTATTGTTTGCATGCTAGCTGCCTCTTACCTTGATTCCGTTAACTAAAACTTTACAACATAACCGACATGAGCAAAGAACGCTCCAGGTACCATTTCTACTGCTACTTCTACTTTACTAGAATCAACAGGTGGAGAGTAACTGGAGTGTATAACTTGGAAAATTTTGACTATAAGACATATTCGTTTCTAAAATATTTGAATTAGGCATGGACCGAAAAATCAATTTGACTATGAACTTTTACTCACCCTCTTTCTGGAAGTGCAATCACCAAAAATAAATCTGAATTTGTAAACTCAAGGAATGTGCTACAGTTGTAAACATAAGTATATAAACTGGAAAGATATATAACCTAACTTTGTAGCAATTATTAATTTTCAACCTTTTTATCAATAGGTTATTAAAGCATGATAGTTACCAAGAAGGTTGTTTATTTAGTTTCACGTTTCATATGTGTGCACAAAACCATTCATAACGAGAAGCATCTATACGCAACAGAAAATCATTCATATTGCTGTGATATTTGAGTATAAAAGCTCGTCTTCATTTATTCAGTCAGCACAGGGATGGAGCCAAATTTAAGCCAGCATGGGGACATGCCCTAGCTGAAAATTTCGAAATTATTTACGAAGGATACATTATTACCATTCAACCCTATCTCAAAGTAAATATTGCCGTATACAAGATAATTTTTTTGACAAAGTAGCCTAAATCTGATTACTTTGCAATAAAATAGCCATGCCCCCAAACTATGCCTCAAACTTTTCACTTTATCTCCTTACATTGTTCCTTAATTAATTGGTTGTGTATCGTTGGATGATCTCTCTTGATGCATCAATTATTATTGCAATTGAAAAAGCATGATGACATGTATATTTTCTATTTTTTACTTGCTATGTCTTTTATATGATAAAAAAGCGCCCTATCTGAAATTCAGGGCTAGCTCCACCACTGAGTCAGCATGGCCTTGAAATCAGGGCTTTGCTTCTCTAGTCCTCGAACTACTTACTGAATGAAGAATAAGTTAAAAACTCAAAAACCACATGTGTAGGATGCTTGTCTGGTTCTCAGTATAACGTGCACACTATATCTTACCTGTACATTTTGAACAGAGTTTGAGCAGAAAAGTTGTTCATGTTTTGTCTGGTCTTCTCTTTATGTCCTCATGGACATTTTTCAGGTATACTAATTAGCCCGAACTTTTTACTCCGATCTTTCTATGCAAAATGCTGCTGAAGTTATTTTGCTATTTTGCAGTTCCTCAATGGAAGCTCGATATTTTGCTGCAATAGTGCCTTTAGTCAACTGCTTGAGACTTCTTGTTTATGGGCTAGGTTTTCTTGACGATCAAAGTCTAATCAAGTCAATTACACGAGAAGGAAAACGGGAGTAATTATTGTTTTATTTATCTTTTCTACTCTACATTTTTGTAAACCCTCATTAAATATTTAGAAACAAAAATGCATCACTCCCAAAAGCTCACATTATTTCTCATTGGGTTATTCAGAAAGGTATTATTCCTGTCAATAATTTTCCATTCAAGATAAGTTTATACAGAGGTATGGATAGATTGCCATAAAAGGACATAACCAATTTTAAGAAGGGCGGGACGTAGTCTTAAAGACGGTCAAAGTGAACTACGATGACACCCATTTTCTGAAGAGGCAGCTAGCGTGTTCCTTTCCTATCATATAATGAGCATTCTAGCTGTGGTTTTCCTTTTACTTAGAATGAGCATTCCCTCAAATTTAAGGAAGTCTCTAGCAACAACTTAAGTTGGAAGCCTTAACACTCAAGACCTTGGTCATTGACAATTGTTCCATTACTCTGTCTTTAACTATACTAGAGTACTAAAAAAGAACTCTACCTCCCAGATTTCAAGTACAACCAATCAAATGGGATTTTTGTTTGAAAATATCAAAATAGAGAAAATTGTTTTTTTGGGTTGCACTCGAATTTTAGTTTGATATATTAATCAAAAGTGCAAACATGCAAATTATGTGGGTTATTATAGAGCCATATAGATAAGTTATTATAGTATATATAAACGTACTCAGGGAGTTGCTCAGAGGTCCACTATACTATGTTCTGGTGCTGATGTTCTGCTGTCTTGTCTTTTGGCGTGGTTCACCAGTTGGCATTTTAGTTCTTTCTATGATGAGTGGAGGCGATGGTAATTCTCTATTACCTTCTTCATTACCGAATAATATTGTATAATCCAATATTTGAAAAAAAAAGGAAAACTCAAGTGTCATTTTATCTGTAGGCTTTGCGGATATATTGGGGAGAAGATTTGGATCATTAAAGCTACCATTTAACCAACAAAAGAGTTGGGTTGGAAGTATCTCTATGTTTTTATTTGGTTTCTTATCCTCCATTGGGTATGTTTCTTTAAGAATATATCTATATATTCAATTATGCACGATATTATACCTTGGAATTGTCATTGTTTGATTAAATTTAGAACAAGCAATCATATGCCTAATGTCTGTTGTCGTTCTGAGCGAAGCGACTTGAACGAAGTAAGTAGTTGCAAATTTGTAATTATATAAACTTTTCATTGGTAAATAAAAACCAGGTAAATGTCAACATGTAAATTACCCAAATACCCCACCTAAATTCCGCCTGTTCTTTATCGTGTAATGATTATATATATATATACACACACACACACATATATATACATACATATATACATATATACATACATACATACATATATATATATAGACCTGTCAAAATTTGACCCAACCCATTAACCCAACCCATTTACCCTACTTATAAATGGGTCGGGTCAACCCATTTATGAATATCATGAAATGGGTTATGGGTTGGGTTGACCCATTTTTAAAAGGATTATAAATGTGTAACCCATTTACCCATTTATTAAAAATATTAAATTTTAATATAAATTTAAAAAATAAGAATTTTGAACATACATTAAAAAAATTCATGAAGACTGACAGTTGTACTTAGAAAATAACAGGCTATCACATCTCCATATTTGAATCCACCTAGTGCAGAAGCCGCTATTTTTTTTTTGCTCAGACTGCAATAACTTCTTCGTTCTAACTCAGAATCAAACGAGACTTCGACCGATCAACTCCAACTTAAATGCTTCATCGTGTGAATGCACACTGTAGTTCTCCAAGGAGACTGACAGTTGTACTTAGAAAATAACAGGCTACTACATCCCTATATTTAACTCCGTCTAGTGCAGAAGCCGTTATTTTTTTGTTCGGACTGCAATAACTCTTTCGTTCTAACTCGGAATTAGGCGAGACTTCGACCGATCAACTCCCACCTAAATTACGGATAATATGTAACACTCGGATACTTGATCGTGTGAACGCACACTGTAGTTCTCAAAGGGGACTGACAGTTGTACTTAGAAAATAACAGGCTATCACACATGCATATTGAACTCTGCCTAGTGCAGAAGCCGCTATTTTTTTTGTTCAGACTGCAGTAACTCCTTCGTTCTAACTCGGAATCAGACGAGACTTCGACCGATCAACTTCCATCTAAATTACGGACAATATGGAACGCTCGGATACTTCATTGTGTGAACGTACAATGTAGTTCTCCAATGAGACTGACAGTTGTACTTGGAAAATAATAGGCTGCCACATCTGCATATTGAACTCCGCCTAGTGCATAAGCCGTTATTTTTTTGTTCAAACTGCAATAACTTCTTCGTTCTAACTCAACATCAGACGGGACTTCGACCGATTAACTACCATCTAAATTACAGATAATATGGAATACTCGGTCACTTTATCGTGTGAACGCACACTGTAGCTCTCCAAGGAAAGGACAGTTGTACTTAGAAAATAATAAGCTACCCTATCTCCATATTTGAATTTTGATGAAAATTAGAATTAAAATTTTAAATTTTTGTCGGATCTAAAAACATAAAACTTGGAATTAGAATTATTTAATATTTTTTTTATTAATCAAATTAAATTTAAATATTTAAATGGGTAACCCGCTTATTAAGTGGGTTGGGTCATAAATGGGTAAAAGGGAATGGGCCATAAATGGGTTGGGTCGAACTCGACCTTCGACCCAACCCATTTTGACCCAACCCAACCCATTTGACAGGCATATATGTATATGTATATGTATATGTATATGTATATGTATATGTATATGTATGTCTCTTGTCTTTTAGCATAAAACAATCATTCTTAACCTGTTCCCTTAGGGCATCCATTAACCTATAAACTAATATCTTTATTTTATTTTTTGTTATAGGATGCTTTACTATTTTTCTGCATTTGGATTTCTGAATTTGGACTGGAACAATACAGTACAGAAAGTAGCTTTGGTCTCCCTGGTAGCTGCAGCAGTAGAATCTCTTCCAGCTACCAAATACATAGATGATAACATATCAGTACCAATGGCAACTATGCTTTCAGCCATCTTGGTCTTTGGTTAATTATGTATCTAGTTAAGACTGTTATTTCTGTATATATTTGTAGATTTCTTTTCTTTTCCCTTTTTCATTCAAAAAAAAACAGAGAAATTATTCCTGCTAAAATAGGAAGTGAACCTGTAAATGCTCATGGGTACATTAGGCAAACTGTGAATGGATCATTAAGGCACATTCTACTAGGAAAATATAGTATAAGTGTTCATATTAGTCAAATGTTCAATAGATCATTGAAGAAAATAATATAGCCCTGCCTTTTTTACATGGAAAAATAGCTAATTTGCATGCTTTACATTACAAACCTAATTACAAACCTAATTAGCTAATTTACATGCTTTATGTTACTAACCCATTTTATGCAAGCGAAATGTTAGATTAAAAATGCTAATATGTAAGTTGAGCATGCAGATGAACACATAGGAATGTGAATTCCTCTTGTTTTGTACATCCAGTAAACAAGAAGTCTGTAAAGTAAGATCAGAGTAAAAAAAAACAACCGCAAATGTAGAAAAGAAAATACTTGCAGTAAAAGTAGGTAAGTACATAATGAACATAAGCATGAAAGTGGTCAAAATGCCTGCAATTCTGTCAAGGCGGTTATGGTAACGGTAAATTTCACGTTATTATACTATTACCAGTCAATCGGTTACCATTATTGAATGAAATCATATACCAAATTAATCGGTATGGTAACAGTAAATTTACCATTTTCTACGATAAATTATTATCGGTAATGTTTCTTCAATATCAGCGTTAACGGTAATTTTACCAATCAATTTATAACATGTATATATTTACGTAATATGCTTTATTACAGATATTTAGAACTAAAAAAAATGATTAAACTTAGTTCAGTAATCAAGTGAATTAATGTTAAATACATTTTTTTTTCATTTATGTTTTTTATCAAGTAACACTACAAATTGTATAATTAAGCAGCATTATAATGTAAAAACATGTCAAGGAATTGACTTTTTTAGACAAACGATAATTTACCATTATCAGTGTAACGGTTATCAGATTATCGATATATCAGTCTTCGATATACCAGCCTATTGGTAACAGTAAACAATTTGAGCTTATCAGTAAAAACAGTATGGTAACGTTATTTGCGGAATGGTAACGGTAACCAGCCCTACTTCGACTATAAATTAGGTACTCATCAATCGTACTTGTTGAAAAACTGCTCCATTATCATGAGAAATTGACCGCAAACAGTAAGCACAATTAGTAATTAAACATCCAGTTATTCAAAAAAACTTGTGCAAAGCTGATATATCTACCTATATCTTTACTTCATCATTCACGCATGGTTAATTGTTAATAGTCAGAAAGTTAAACTGAAACACATGTACTCCCACTGTAATTTTTATCAACTGAAATTATATATTTATCTTAGCTACATATTGAATCAGTCTGAGTTTTGTTGTGTGGTGGTGGATGCATTTTCGCCCCTTGTAGTTGGACTGAAATGTTCTTCATCTCTTGTTTTCTCCTTGTTATCAAGAGTTTCCACTCTAGGTAGAGCTGTTTTGGTAGTGGTTACCATTTTTATTGTAATCTAAAATTGTTTACCATTACCGTTAATGATCGGCTGGTGTACCAAGACTGATACACCGATAATCAGGTAACCGTTACACTGATAATTGTATATTACAACTTGTCCAAAAAAATTCATAAGTTGACATGTTTCTACACAAAGTAGCGCTTCTTTGATATACCATTTATAGTGTTACTTATTAAAAGGCATAAATGAAAAGAATTTTTTTTTGATATTATTTGACATGATTACGAAACTAAATTTAGTCATTTGTTTGCTGCTAAATGTCTATATTAAAACATATCACATAAATATTTATGTGTTTTAAATTGATTGGTAAATTTACATCACCGCTGGTTTTGAAGAAATGTTATCGATAATTTGTCATAGAAAATGGTAAATGTATCATTACTATATCGATTGAACTGGTATACCGATATCAATCAATTATAGTAACCGATTGATTGGTAAGAGTACGGTTATGGTAGATTTACGGTTACCGGTCTTCTAAGTGCACAATAAAATTCTCTCTTATGGTTTCATATCTTGCGTTCTTTGCATCATTTATCAGTCCGTTATTAATAGCTTTGTTCAATGATTCAAACGATGATTATTTTCAACTGTCATCCTGTATATATGATATCAAGGTACACCTAAGATTAGGATAATCACAGACACATTTTTCCAACAATGAAATCAGAAGGAACCTATAGTAAAAACTTATTTTTCATAGAAGGAGAGAAGCTTGAGGAATCAATTATACACCCCACAAAGGTTCGATTGAAGAAACTGGTACATGGTGACTGGTCAAGACAACTATGTCCATTTGAATTCCTGGACCTGAATATGATATGACTAGAGATTTAGAAATAAATGTACATTAAAACAATAGTACTTCTTGAGTTAAAATATATAATATAAACACCGGTATTGTCATTACGCATCTTATCGGTCAAAATCTATGCTACATTATTTCACTGTGCTGGTAGAATAATCAGGGAATGTGTTGAAAATTTTGTATCTAAATTTTCAACTGGAACCATAATTATCAATTAAAGAATACATAAAATTAGATGTTCAAGACAGTGCACTTTGATGAAAGTTTAAGTAGTTAACAAACTAAAGCAGTGAATTTAGAGTAAAGAAAACTCAGCAAAACATCTAAGAAACAGTGACAGTAACATATATAAAGTACAAACACAATGGTGTAATTAGTGCTTGTCTTAATAAGTGTACAATTCAAGTTGAAAACAAATTGTAAATAATTAATACCAATATGCAGTAATATAATAAGAAGCAATAATAAGTTCAAATTTAAGTTTTACGTCGTCGTAAACACCTCGTTTGGCACAAGTTAAATGAGAGGTGCTTATTAACTCATATTTTACTACATACTGTTAAATTTGGATGATTCAAATATTTGTTAAAGAGGAAAGAAATTGCTTAATTGATTCATTCAAATTAATTAATTTGGCTGCTATATCAAAGGATATTTTGAAAGAAACTAATTAATTAATTAGTCAATATATTTGCTATACGAAAAAATAAATGATTAGACATAGAGAATAAATCAATCAAAGTAAAGATATGGAAATCAAGATTGCGCCATATATTTGTATTAAAATCAAATCATGCAATTTAGAAAGATATTTGGGTAATCAGGAAATTGATTTTCTTAATCTCCAAGCAGCCCTTCATTATCAAGTCTATTTAAATGAAAGAATTTTATCTTCATATGCAAGCAAGTGTGTGAGAGTATCCACCATTATACTTCCCTCTCTTTTGTACTCTTCTCTTAGTGAAATAAAAAAAGTTGTTGGGTTTCCGTGGACGTAGGATATTCATATCCGAACCACGTTAAATCTTCTGTGTCTTTTATTTCTGTTATTATTTCTATGAGGCTGCATAATTGATTTTTTAAGTTCCATTGGTATCTAAATAGACAATACTAAATCCTGATCAAATAATTCGCTTCCGCTTAAATTAAAACAAATTTCACTACAGTTTTGTATTAGAGCTAGTGTTATTGTTCCTGTTTGGATATTAATAGCTACTTACTCTAAGTCTGTTGGTAGATCTGGTGTCAATTATGGAGTAACACGTTTTGACGGAAAATGAGATTTTAGTACTTGGAAGATGGAGATGGAGGCTGTATTAAAGAAGGAGAAGACTTATAAGGTTGTTTCTGCACCTGAGAAATTGAAAGGTATTGATGCAGCTGATTTGGAAGAGATGGAAGATGAAGCTCTCATAACAATTTAGTTGAGCCTTTCAGATGAAGTTCTTAGAGAATTCCCTCAGAAGAAGACGGCAAAGGAACCATGAGATGCATTATCAGATGCATATCAAGACAAGTCTCTCACTAATCAGATTATTCTTCAGCAACAACGCTATTTGTTCAAGATGAAGTCTGCAGCTGATCTCATGGAGCATGTAGATGCTTTGACGACTTTGATTATGAAACTGAAGGCAGCGGAAGTTGATATTACCGATGAGGCTCAAGCTATGATCCTCTTATGTTCCTTGCCTAAGGAGTATACTGCTTTTGTTAATTCCATGATTTATGGCCGCAGTAAAATTAGCATGTCTGATGTAAAGGCTGGTCTTCATAATGAAGTATTAAGAGGTAGATTGGCGAACACTAGCTTGGATAGTGATACCGAAGGCTTATCTACTCAGAGAGGTAGAGGCCAAAGCATGTCAAAGAAAGGTGAAGGACTGAATTCTTCACGGTCTCAGTCTGGGGGGTCTAAGAATTTGACTTGTCTTTATTGTAAGAAACCAGGCAACTTCATAGCACAATGTCCCAAGCTTGAAGGTAGAAGAAAAGATTCAAAGAAAGCCTCATATTCTACAGCAGAGATCAAATACAAAAAGTGGTACCGATATATTTACAGTTTCTGGCTCTTTTGGGAAGAGCAACTTATGGCTGATTGATTCTGGCCCATCCTATCATATGACACCTAATAGGAACTGCTTTTCCACTTACCGTGAAATTGATGGAGGAGAAGTTCTGATGGGTAATGATGCTTCTTGCCGTATGGTGGATGTTGGTAGCGTGATGATAGGATGTTTGATGGTGTTATTCGTACGATCACCGATGTTAGACATGTACCTAATTTGAGGAGGAGCTTGATCTCTGTTGGGGCATTGAGTAAACTTGGCTTGAAGATTGTAGTGGAAGGAGAGAAAATGAAGATATCGAAGGGTTCAATGATTGTTATGAGAGGTGTGAGGGCAGGAAATCTTTATCTATTAAAGGACACTAATGTAATTAGTGAATCGGCTTCTGTTATATCGGTTGATTCAGATTCTTCCAGATTATGGCACTTACGGATGTGTCACATCGGTGAGCGCAACATGGATGAGTTGAGAAAACGAGGATTGATTAATGGAGTTCATCTTTCAAAACATGATTTTTGTGAAGAGTGTGTTCTTGGAAAGCAGACGAAGATTTCTTTTGGTATAGGAGAGCATAAAGCAAAAGCTGTCTTGGAGTATGTTCATACAGATGTCTAGGGTGCCTCCCATTGTCAGTCTTTAGGTGGAGCCAGATATTTCATTTCATTTATAGATGATTTCTCTCGTAAAGTATGAGTATACTTTCTTCAATCAAAGAGTGAAACCTTTGCCAAGTTTCGAAAGTGGAAATCTATGGTTGAGAAGCAGTCAGGGAAGAAATTGAAAGTTCTCCGTTTAGATAATGGAGGTGAATTTGTATCATTGGAATTCATCGATTATTGTGAGTCTGAAGGCATTAAGAGGCATTACACTACACCCAGCGACCCCCAGTCTAATGGAGTTGTAGAAAGGATGAATCAGACATTATTGGAGAGAACAAGATGCTTCGGACTGACTGCTAAATTGAAGAAGGGATTTTGGGCTGAAACTTTATCTATGACGGCTTTTATCATCAACCGTACACCTTCTACTACCACAGATATGAAGATCCCTGAAGATGGAAAGGAGAGCATGTTAGCTATCATTTCTCAAAGCGTTTGGTAGCCCATCTTATGTGCATGAGAGCAAAAGGAAGCTGGAACCTAGAGCTCGCAAGTGTATTTTTCTAGGTTATAGGAGAAGAGTGAAGGGATATAGGTTGTCGTGTCCTATTAGCAAGAAGATCGTTATGAGCAGGCATGTGACTTTTGATGAGAATGCTATGTTGAAAGTGGAGCCTTCCTCATCGGACGATAATGAGAGGACATGTGAAGAATACCAGACACAAAGCAAGTCATCTGTTGATTCTTTCCATAGACGTTCAAATGGTGTTTCCGATGACACCGTGGTTGATGAAGATAATATCGATGTTGGTATAAAGGATCAAACTTAAGGTAGAGCTCATTCAGAACCTAGGCGTTTCAGACAAAGAAGAAAGCATAAGTGGCTTGATGAGTTTGTTGGATTGAGCATCGAAGATATTAACTTCGATGATATGACAACATATGCTTTGAATGTTGTCCATGATGAGCCCTGTGATTATAGAGAAGCTATCGCATCAGTTAACAGTTCCAGTTGGTTAGTTGCTATGGAGGAGAAGATTGAATCATTGCAAAGAAATTATACTTGGGATTTGGTGCCTCATCACACCAACAAGAGAGCTATTTGATTCAAGTGGGTCTATAGAGTGAAAGATGGTGAAAATGATAATCTTAGATACAAGGCAAGGTTAGTTGCAAAGGGGTATGTTCAGAAGAAGGTGGTAGAGTATCATGATATCTTTGCTCCAGTGGTTAGGCATACTTTTATTCGTATTATTTTGGCATAAGTTGCTCATTATGATATGGAATTAAAGCAACTAGATGTCAAAACTGCATTCTTGCATGGTGATCTGGATGAGGAGACTTATTTAAAGCAACCGGAAAGGTTCGTTGATAGTAGCAGACCAGACTATGTTTGCAAACTCAACAAATCTCTATATGGACTGAAGCAGTCTCCTAGACTATGGTATAAGAGGTTTGATAAGTTTATGCTTTCATAGGGATGCTCCAAAGTTTCAAAGATCAGCGTGTTTATTTCAGGAGATGTGATGGTGATATGATTTATTTGTTGTTATATGTTAATGATATGCTGATTGCATTTCAGAGTATGGTCAGAATTAAGGAGTTGAAAGCAGAGCTCCGTAGAGATTTTGACATGAAGGATTTGGGAAAGACACAAAGAATATTGGGTATGGAGATAAGCAGGGATAGAAAGCGGAGAGAGTTAAGGCTCACTCAAGCGCACTACATCGAGAAAGTCCTTGATCGATTTGGAATGAAAGCCAAACCAGTTGGCACTCCATTAGGCTCTCATTTTAAGTTGTCAAAAGACTTATCTCCCTCATCGGAAGAAGACAAGAGGTATATAGCTGATATATCTTATTCTAGTGCTGTTGGTAGTCTTATGTATGCGATGGTGTGCACGAGACCAGATTTGGTCCATGCAGTGGGTGTTGTGAGTCGATATATGTCTAACTCAGGCAAAGAACATTAGCAAGCTGTGAAGTGGATTCTTAGATATCTTCAAAGCACTTCTTCAGTGGGCTTGTTATATAGTGGAGTGGATGGTGACTTCTTTCTTAGAGGATATTGTGATTCTGATTATGCTGGGGATAGAGATGCTAGGAAGTCAGTGTCCCGCTATGTTTTTACACTTGGCATATGCTTGATTTCATGGAGATCAAAGCTGAAATATCATAGCTTTATCGACTATCGAAGTAGAGTTGATATCGATTATGGAAGCAACAAAGGAAGGATTATACTTACTTCAGTTGTTGGATGATCTTTCAATGGTGCAGTAGACAGTAGAGCTATTTTCAGATAGTCAAAGTATAATTCATCTTGTAGAAAATCAATCTTATAGTTCACGGACAAAACACATTGATGTTAGAGGTTTCTTTCTTATGCTTGAGGAAGAACGAAGCAAGATCAAATTATCGAAGGTGAGTACTTTGGATAATCCTTCAGATATGATGACTAAGTCACTTCCAAAGGACAAGTTTGAGCATTGCTCAAACTTGATCAGTTTGATACCTGTTACTTGAGCGCCATGGGACGCTAGACCCAACAACTTCTATGTTGATTGCCTGATGATAGAGTGATGAAGAGAGATTATTATATTTGAATCAAGGTGGAGTGTTAAATTTGGGTGATTCAAATTTTTGTTAAATAGGAAAGAAATTGATTAATTCATTCATTCAAATCAATTAATTTGGCTGCTATATTGAAGGATATTTTAAACGAAACTAATTAATTAGTCAATCAATTAATTAGTCAATATATTTGCTATATGAAGAAATAAATTGTTAGGCATGGAGAGTAAACCGATCAAAGGAAAGATAAGGAAACCAAGATTACGCCATCTATTTATACTAAAATCAAATCATGCAATTTGGAAAGATATTTGGGTAATCAGAAAATTGATTTTCTTAATCTCCAAGCAACCCTTCATTATCAAGTCTATTTAAGTGAAGGAATATTATTCTTATGCAAGCAAGTGCGTGAGAGTATCCACCATTATTCTTCCCTCTCTTTTATACTCTTTTCTTTAGTGAAATAAAAGAAGTTGTTGGGTCTCCGTGGACGTAGGATATTCATATTCGAACCGTGTTAAATCTTCTGTGTCTCTTATTTCTGTTATTATTTCTATGAGACTGCATAATTGATTTTTTAAGTTCCATTGGTATCTAAATAGGCAATACTAGATCCTGATCAAATAATTCGCTTCCTCTCAAATTAAAACAAATTTCACTACACATACAATATTACATGATATATTATTACCGGATGAGCAATGAAAAATATAGCAATCAAAGCATATCTTCTCAACTAATATTATCTGATATATTTACATCCTAAATTCTATTTCTTGATGCTTTCGTCACAAATACTATTTTTTTATTTTCTTCTCAAATCCTGATTTTAGATTTCTACATAAATTCTGGTTTGTATTTACATAGAAAACTAGAAATTATAAACTACATGTTTGTTTCCAACATAAATTGCCTATTAAAAGAACTATAAATGCAATTTGTAGATGACATAAATTTTAGTAGAAAGTATTATACAATACACGATTAGATATAAATTGGCTTCTACATTTACGAATGAGGGACATAGATAAAACCATAACCGTTTATTCCATAACATTTTATGCCACATTAGTGGTTAGCACAAGTGTTTGCTGAATCGGAGAATTAACGAAGTGCACCATCAATAAAAGATGTACCCAGCCCTACTGTGTTCTTGAAGGATGAACCGAATCATACTACTGACTATCAAGGGTTTAAAATATTATGGGTTTTCTATTGTATTTTCCACCTTTTCTTACTCAGTAGTCCATTGTATGCTTAGTCCAACATTATTACTGGAAATTAGTAAGGAAAACAGTGGTAAATCACATTTTGTATTAAAGGCTATCCTAAAATAGCTATAAACCAAAAGAGTAAGTATCCTCTTACCTATAAGTAATGATTGACTCTATGCTTAGTATCTTATCGGATATGCATAATTTTCTCATAAATAGTGTATTAAATTTGTGTGGTGTCATTAAAGTAAAAGAAAGCATGCAGACTCTAAGCACACATGTCTTTAGACATGAAATCATTATAAACATACTCAAATACTAATTTAATAGTGTAGATAGAACATTAGGCTAATTTGTTGTTTTATTTTATTTCCTTTTACTAAGAAAACATGAATAACCGGTTGGTTAATTTGGTTAAATATAAGCTCCCAACTCTAGATCGTTTTAAACTTGGAAAGCTTCATTATTTAGAAAGATGATTGATTTACTAATAATTGTTTTTGAGAAATAAATGGAAGAAACAGAAACGGGACGGGTATCGGCAAAAAACATGCATGAAATGTTGATCGGCAAAAAAAGAAAAGATTTGTTGCCATAGTTCAGTTGTATTTTCGTAATCATGGATATATTGAATACAAAGCCATCATAATTAGCAAAGACAGAGCCTCTTTTAGTAATAAAAATTTATGTTCAAATGCAAGGAGTATATATTTTTATGTAACCATCAAAAGTACATATTTCATTGTCATGTCTATATGGTAATACAAACTGCTCACTTCTTGTCCCGTGAAATGAGAAAAGTCAAATGTATTAGAAGGTGCATACGACAATCCCAACTTTTCCTCAACATAACCACATAACCGTGTTTAATCTTTACAAATCATTTTCAAAGACTTAGGTGTGTGGGGGTGAAGGGGATCTAGATCCAAATTTGTAAATCCACTCCAATCCCTTCTTCGACTTTTTATGCAAATGATTTTTGGGATGGAAGTGAATTTTTGAAAACCAATTATATTCATTAGTTAAATCATTTATGTTAAATAGAATTAGTTAAAAAACTTCTAACCCTTTCAAAAAGTAAATTTCAAATTGATGATTGAAATAAATTTTTGATCCTATAATTTTGAAAACAACCCCAAATTATATATACATAACCCTGTTAATGAGCATCACATAATTAGAGGGATTTATAAGAAAGTGATAGGCATACACGCACATATACATACATAAATATACACATAAACATACATATACATATACACATACATACATACATACATACATACGTATATATAACACACACACGCGCACACACAACATAAGCACACACACGTACATACATACATACATATATACAATCATACATACATAGATACATACGTACGTACATATATATATTGGGTGTGTGCGCGAGTGAATTTTTTGAAAATCAATTATATTCATTAGTTAGATCGTTTATGTTAAATAGAATTAATTAAAAAAAATCTAACCACGTAAAAAGTACATTTCAAATTGATGACTGAAATAAATATTTGACTCTATAAATTTTGGAAACAACTCTAAATTTTACATACATAATTCTGTTAATGAACATAACATATTTCCAAAAATTTAGTCTAATCTAGTCTAGAATAAAAATTAGGATTAGAGGGATTTATAAGATAGTCATACATACACACATATATTGTGTATGCGTGCATGCGTGTGTATGCGCATTACATATATTATAAAGCAGCGTATGTATTTTTTGAGTAATTTAACCTTGCATTATATACCATAGAATTAAACTCAAATATTGATTGAAAATCCATTAGATAAGAGTGTAGTTATAATATATGAACCTATAGTATATGATCAACATGATTTATTCATTATTGTCTTAACAGCTGAATTTAGTTGCTCCTTAACATTTGTCCCCAGTCTGTAAGCGTAATCCAAGCAGGAGCTTGGATGTCATAGGTAAGCATTTTGTAGCAATATCAATGCCTTCATTACCAACCCCAAAAGCAGGTATGACTGTACCATTTATAAGAATCAAGCACATATCAATGGAAGTTTTAAGAATAGTCATTTCAAAACTAGGAACAAAAAAATTAGTGGAAATTAAGAAAAATTATATAATACTTAGTTTAAATGGCACGCTAAAGGGAGTGTTAAGGACATTTGACGGGCAAAATCTATAGAGATATTTTTCCATGTATAACATAATCCGCTGAGTCTGAATATTTTATAGCGTCTAAGAACAATCACATCTAAGAATCCAAAATATCATCAATGTAAAAAAATGTACCCATTGTACCTTAAACTACTACTTGATCTTATAGATATTACTGATCTCGAAGCCATATAAGGGAAAATACAATAAAAGAAGATTTCGATTATCATAAAAATAACTACTTGATGTGTGTTTCATATACATTTGATAAAACTTCTACAAAAATCACATTACAAAAATGAGTGATATTGAAAAGGTGTAAAAAATAAAGAAACCAAATATAGTAACTAAAGATATTTGAAAATGGTAATGGTGGAAAAAATAGTGGCAAATAAAATTCAAATTTGAAGCATGCTTATGGTTCTATACGAAGACTATACAAACCTTTAAATCTTGTCTTCTACTTCAAAGGACTTTTCCCTTGGGTTCTCTGTATAATAAAGTATAATTAGAAGTTTGCAATAAGAAAACCTAAGAAAATTGTAACAAAGATATGAGACAGTAAAGAAGAAAAATAAGGAAATTGTAATCTTAGTGGATGTAGAGGAAAAATTCATTGAGTAAAGAACCGAAACACTTCCCCAATTGTGAGGTGCAAGTGTAATGATTGAGATTTTCGACCCGCGAAAATCGACACCAATACGTCCACTGTATTGCATCCCAAGCATTCAAATGCCCAAAAAACCGATTGTTAAGGGTAAAAGAAAATAAAGATAGAACAAAATCTCAAATGAATGCAATAATTTATAATATCAATAATCTTTACAGCGGAAAATTCGAAACACATATATCAGAGTCTAACCTAAGCTTAGCTTGGGCAGTTATAAATCTGTCCTTACAATAGCTGAAAAACCAAAACGATGAAACTAATGCAGCGGGAATATAATCTACGTCCATACAGTGACGAAGATCTCAGCTCTCCTATGGAAACTTCAAGCGTCCTCAGCTAAACCTAAAACTACTCGGATCTGACTCGAATATTAAAAATACATGGATCAGGCTTGGTAAACCAGCGTGAGAAACTTGAACCATAATCATATGTCAGAGTCATAGATCAGATCAATGCCAAGCAATTTTTTTTAAAAGAAAGGATATCTCGTAAGACCATACCGCACATATATACGGATGAGTTTTTACCTTACGATAACCAAAGTACTTTATACTTAAACAATTTAATACTATTATTAAGGATAATAGTTTGAAAACACTTTTGGAATAAATATATATACAAAATAGGTAAAGATACTCGCAAGATGCCAAACGGTGTATATGATACCAAAGGTGTAGTTGAAATGTTTGTAAAGCTTTACAACTATTTTGGGAATACAACCAAAACCTTAAAGCTCATATTGGAATTGGATTTTCAACATGATAGGGAAGTAGTGGCCATTTCCTTTGATGCAGAATCCATGCATAACAATCCTAGTCCCCGGTGACTATTCACTTGTCTCAAGCAAGCCTCTGTACTACAACGTTACACTACTATGGGACAGCGTATCTCAGTGGTTTTTCTCTTGTCTCAATCGAGCCTCTAATACCTATCCACTTAAACTATTAAGGGTCCAGATACTAAATTACTCTATCCACAATAAAACCGATAGCCCGAAATATGTCCTGTGGACCACATAATTATCTGTATCATCTCTAGGATGTGAGGCACATGAAGCTACGCTCTATTTTTCACAAAGCTATGCTTTTATTCCACAAACCCATGCTTTACTTTTCAGAAGTCAAATTCCACTTAGAATGCCACATTGTCATTTCTAACAACACATTATTGATTTCCAAGAAAAATACAACCCTCGAGTTCATACACCTGTGCTAACTATAAGAGGGGTAACCTCCTACATCACCAAACTGTACGTCTATAAAAACTAGTGTATATGGTCTTAGAAATGCAATGTTAGACATTCATCCATCCAAGTCGTCCAGATGAAGATCAAACAAAAGGCACTTTTTCTACTCAATCCTGTTTGGGAACCACCTCTAGGATAAGTAGCAAATAATCTACAATCCAAGACTTTCAGAATGAAGGCACGACTGCCACTATATATATATATATATATATATATATATAATATGAGAATTACCCCGGAGGTTAGTGGCAAGAAACCCTACATTATGCAGATCTCCATCTTCAAAAATCATCATCTTCAACGTGTCTTCACTTTCGAACGCATATGTTGCTTCGAAGATATTTTCAGATAGGAATCATTCAAATCCGATCTCGGTCACTTTGAACCAATCAACGATAAAAAGATGTTAAGTATATAGGTGATTATCAAACAACATCTAATCAATTTATCTTTTTATCAGATCAAATATCTTTCGGAGATATTTCTTTTAAATTATTCCTTTATCTTTCCAAGAGTATATGAAATCATTAAGTCTCTTTTATCAAATCCTTTGGTAAATTAAAACCCCTTTTAATAATTGGAAATACTAAATCATTTTTCTTTAGTCACTTAGGAAAAATATTTCCATATTCTGTCATTAGCATAGTCAAATCTTAATGAAGGTTTCGCATTTCCAAAAATACCTTTAATGGATAAAAAACAATGTTATTTAAGACATCGTTGACTATAAACCCAAACCAGTTAGTATTGAGTAAAATGGGATCTATGGAAGTTAGACTACTTATACCCAATACTAATTTCCATTTTCAACCATACTATTTTTCGAATAACGGTGAAATCACCTTTTAGATTCACACTGGTAGTACGAGTTTCCTTCTTGGAATTTAACTCACAGTTTAACTAGAATTTTTTCTATGCTTCCAAAAATCTTTATTATTTTAAAATCTTGTTTATCCTTTGGAAAACTCAAAATCTTCTTTTATCTTATCCTAGGAAGATGTGGTCTGAGCAAATCAAATTAGCTATCTCCTTCGTTGGGCTAGTCCGAATAACTAAGGAGAGTAGGAAACAGATTTTTCAAACTCAAGCCTAGAGACTATCTCTCTGTCACCCATAAGGCGGTCAAGTTATTTGATCGACTCTAACCTTAATAGTTTTTGAACGTCTTAATTGAGTTTAGAATACTTGATTAATTATTTAAAAAACTTTCACAAAAGATTTGGGAAGAAAAACCCAAGTTTTATAAACAATTTCCTTTATACACCACCAAATAGATGTACATCTGTAAAAAAAATGTACGTAGTCTTAGAAACGTAATGTCAGACATTCATCCATATAGGTTATTCAGGCACTCCTTCTACTCAATCCTGTTTGGGAATCACTCATAGGATTAGTAGCAAGTAGTTCTTGCAAATTGAAGATTTTCAGAAGAAGGCACTACTACCAGCATATATATATATATATGGAAATTACCTCGGAGGTTAGTGGCAAGCAACCCTATATTATAAAGATCTCCATGTTCAAAAATCATCATCTTCAACATGTCTTCACTTTCGAACGCATATGTTGGTTCAAAGTGGTTTTTGGATAGGAGTCGTCCAAATCCGATCCTGATTACTTCGAAGCAATCAGTGATAAAAAGATGTCAAGTATATAGGTGATTATCAAAAAACATCTAATCAATTTTTTTATCAAATCAAATATCTTTTAGAGATATATTCTTTAAATCATTCATTTATCTTTTCAAGAGTATATGGAATCGTTAAGTCTCTTTTATTAAATCCTTTGGTAAATTAAAACCCCTTTTCATCTTTGGAAATACCAAATCATTTTTCTTTAATTACTTAAGAAAAATATTTCCATATTCTATTATTAGAATAACTCAAATCTTAAAGAAGATTTCACAAATCCAAAACATATTTTTAATGGGTCAAAAACAATGTTATTTAAGACATCGTTTACTGTAAACCCAAGCCAGCTAGTATTGAGTAAAAATGGATCTGTAGTAATTAGACTATTTATACCTAATACTAATTTCCATATTCAGCCTGTACTATTCATCGAATAATCGTGAAATCACCTTTTAAATTCACACGGGTAGTATGAGTTCCCTTCCCAGAAGTTAACACAGAGTTTAACTAGAATGTTTACTATGCTTTCATAATCATTATTATTTTAAAATATTGTTTATCATTTGGAAAACTCCAAATCTCTTTTTCTCTTGTCTTAGGAAGATGCAGTCTGAGTAAATCAAATTAGCTATCCCCTTTGTTGGGCCAATCGGAGAGCAGGAAACTGGTTTTCCAAACTCAAGCATAGAGACTATCTCTTTGTCACCCATAAGGCTGTCAAGTTATTTGAACGACTCTAACCTTAATATTTTTCAAACTTCTTAATTTCCTTTAGAATACTTGATTAATCATTTGAAAAACATTCACAAAAGATTTGGGAAGAAAAACTCAAGTTTTATAAATAATTTCCTTTTAACCATTTATTTTAAACTCCTTCAAAATAATTTTATAACTTCCAATCACCTTCAAAATACTTAATTATTCATTTGAAAAGATTATTAAAAAGATCAGGGAAGAACAATTAAGCTAAAATCCTGATTCTCAAAAGTTACCAAATCCGTCGTAAAAACCGCCGTGAATAGTGTTTTTAAAGCTTCTTTGATCAAGCCACTTTTTCCATTTCACATTAGTCTATTTTTAAAACTTAAATCGTTTTAAATCATTTTAACATATTTATAGAATTTACTTCGTATTTTTAAATACTAAAAATATCCATTTTAAAGAATTTACCACTTTGGTTTCCGAATAGCCAAAACATGACGTTTTTGAAACTTGATTTGGACATATCTCAAACTTTACTGAATGAAATATCTAATTTTTCTTTTTCATTTGAAAATTATAACTCCAAGGTTCTGAAAAATTGCTATTTCATTTGAAAACTTGATTTGGACATCCGACGCTATTCAGATTCTGCTGAAATGTGATGTAGAAGCGTAAGCTATCTTTGGCAATAATAAAAAAAAGGTGCATAAAGTTATAGCAGAAAAGTTCAACCAAATTGCAGAAAACATTACATATATTGGACCAATAAACGATATGATAGTCTTAGAAGAGAACGGACGGACCCCACTCAAATACCTCACTCGCTTCGTAGAAAAGGACCCCTAATTTACCACTATAAATGAAAATATTCAGCCATTACATCTGTACTACCAACTCTCAAACATCGACTTTTTCATTTAGACTTTGTTATTCTACCCAGGTACTTGAAAATGAATGTTGTGCTCTTCTTGCTGCCCTCTCTGTATCTAAAATACAAAGCAGTTTACTCCTTTAGTACCCTATCACCTCTCAAGTAGGCATGTCAACGGTATGGGTTTCAGTCCGAGCTTAGCCTGAACCCGCCCTATGAATGCGGGTATGAGTTTTTCCTTTTACTTCCCCAACTCGACCCGAATATTATTACAGTCGGATACGGTTTTATCAAAACTTGGCTCGGTTGGGGTCCGATCCGACTATTAGTTTTCTGTCATATTAAAACATAAGTGTGTATGTTATTTGTTTACAATTTTATTTGTTTACATATAAATGTTTTTGCATACTTTTGTAGTGAACTTGACTACTTCGCCATCCAATTTATATGTTAACATTAAATGCATACAAATTCTACCAAAGTTGTAAATTTAAAATATGGTTTTAACATAAATACTCCAAGTTAAGTATACGGCTATTAACCAACGGGCTTCAAAAGCCCGATGGACCGAGCTTAAATATTGGTTTGTAATACCTTGCGAGTTCGAATCGAACTTGGATTTTAATTATTGCAATCAGATTCGAATTCGGGTTTTAAGATACCCGGACCGAACCCGGTCCATTTACAGGCACCGTCTCAAGTCCAAGGAAGGAAATTTATATCTTTTATATCAGTTTCAATATATATGCTACTGTACAATATGCACTATACACTTCACTATTTTTAATCTTTTTCATTTTCGTCTCACATATGCATGGCCAACAATTATCAGCTGCTCTCTGAATTAACTACCGGTCCTAACTGTGGTCTCATCCACGTCAAAGTGCCGAGAATTTGGAATTCAATTGCGAAAGGCGCAAAAGAGATTATCCTACTCCGATTACATGGCTACATATAAAGAGGTTTCCAACGTCCTAGCTATAGTTTACTTTCCGTTTGAACACCACTGCATATTTGTATCAAAATCTTGTCCGTGCAACCATCACTTTGTAAATAAATTACCGTGTTGTAAACAAATTTAATTGTAAACGTTAAAATATATTTGTAACAATCCGTGCTTCGCACACAAACCAATGGCAGTAAATATGTCGTAAATATTTTACAGTTTTGAAACCAGGTGATACATCTTGCATTTCGGTGATGTATTTTATTTAATATGACAAAACATAAAGAATGCTATTATATAGAGGACCAAAATCATCATTAGCGGTACGAAATGTCCTACCAAGGTTATAAAAGGATAGTGTACGGTGTTTATATATTTGTGAAAAAGAAAATTAATATAGCTCGTAGTGTTGGATTAAAAATCCTATTATGGACACATATGCAAAAATTATATGATGCTATTATAATTAATATATGGTCTTAGTGTCGTGGATTAAAAATCCTATTATGGACACATACGTTCTTTACATTTTTTCTCTTTTCCCCCATCCAGGGACGTAACCAGGATTTTATTTTGCGGTGGGAGAATAATAGGAGAAAATTAAATAGTAAAAAAACTATTTTTTTTTAATATAATTAATTCCATCGCATTCATAATAATCAAAATAATTAAGTTCGATTGATTCCATTAACATAGAGAACTTTGATAAAAAATCCTTAAACAAAAAAACATAAATTACTAAATATCCTACTTAAGTCATGCCCTACGAACTTCACGAAAATCAAATTCATCTACAATTGTCTCAACATCAATTTAATGCATCAACAAATAGTAAATTCATTCACCAAAATTTACTGTCAGTATCTTTATTATTTGATTCACTAAAATTTACTGTCAGTACATGGTCGCACAATTTACTGCCATTATCAACAAAATAGGCTACTGTGCTATAAATACTTGCTGCCGTGCTACAATTTACTGCATAATTTGCACAATTTACTGCCAATTTACCGGTCAAGTGCTTCATTGCTACAAATACAATGCTACTGCCACTGCCAGTACCTATTCACTGGTACTTGTTTGCAAGTTGCAACTTCATTGCTACCACCCTACTGCAGTACTGGCTAACTAGGGTTTATGTTTATATCTAAAATTCAAATTTTGAATTTTGAATATAAAATTGGAAACATCATTTACAATTCACAATGCAAACTAAGGTTTATGGAATCCAAATTTCAAATTGGAAACTTATTAGGTTTTCTAGTGACTGGAGAAGGAGGACTGAAGGCTCAAACTGGAGCTGGAGTCTGCTGGTTGCCGTTGGAGAAGGCCAGAAGGAGGAGCGGCTACGAGCGATTGTCGAATCTATAAAAGCCTGAGCTATGGGAGGAGAACAAAAGATGCGTCCTTCTTTATTTCTTTTCTTTTCTTACGTCTTTTTTTTTTGGGGTGGGCAGCCGCCCACCCCATATTGTAAATAGATCCGTCCCTGTCCCCGTCAGAGAGAAATAACGACATAGAAGAGACTGTATTCTTGGAAGATCATAACCTTCACACAAATCAGTTTAATGGATTCTGGTACGCTTCTGCAAATCTCTTTACTAATCTATTGTTTGTTTTCTCATGAATTGATTATGGCTAAATTCAAATTTATTAATTTAACAATAACTTAATGAGAATTTCATTTTTTTACATTGATCAGCGTAAGCATAATCAAATGGTAGAGCTCAATTCTTGTTTCCAAGTTCTGAACTACGAATTTAACAGTTCATGTATAAGTTGAGCACAACCATGCGGATAGTAAATTGGAACAGCCTATCTATTATAATAAAACAATTACAGGCAAATGTAATAGTTATTCCATTATGCAGTCATACAAGACATGGGCACGATGAAAACCAAAATACCAACAGGAGGTTCATTTTTGTATTTGTGGTTAATGAAAGTATTGTACTATGCCAGAAACCTATGAAATGAAACAATTCCCTTTCAAAATTGACATATATAGGTAAAAAATATGTAGTTTCAGGTGTATGATGCCAACATTAGGAAACTGGTTACTGCAACGTCTGTTTATAGTATGCGGAGTGAACTGGTCTGATGCCACCATCATGAAACTGGTTATAATAAAGTTGCAAAGAGCAGAAGTATGATCAGTGTACTTTTATGTACATCAGCTGTCAGACAGCAAAGTAGCCGTATCCTATAATATCAATTACCACACAAGAAAGGCTAACAAATGGTATGAATGTATACGTGACAGTCACAATGATCCTAGCTGTGTATATAAAATCGTGTCAGTGTAGAAGAATTAATAAATAGGAGAAATAGCTTGATGGTAGTTGTGCCTATCGCATCATGCAAACCAATATAAAGTTCACAACTAAGCTTACCTTGATGACTCTTTATCCATGCTTACACGTCTTCTTTAATACATATATAAGCATCGGTGCTCCACTATTTTCAGAAGACCCATACTCTATGTCTGGTCGAAAACCATCTTCATCATACGAAAATAAAATAGGTATAATGCAAGGACATAAAAGAAGGATGCTTCCCATTTATTAGCTTTAGTAAACCGCTTTGCTCCTCTACGATAATGTCTTTGTAGCCACAAGAGTCAACATTAGCAATATCATTTAACGTAGCAATCTCAAATGAAGTTGGAAGATTATATTCTACCATCCCAATATCTTTTCTCAATAAGTGTCAAACATGTTGGCTGGTACTCAGTTTCATGAAATCTATCTCTTGCCTTCGGAAAACCTGTGCTAGAACATTGCACCGATCAAACATGCATATTAAACGATTAATAATTTCTTCATCCATTCTATCTTTTTCATTCACACCATGTGCCATTAACCTATTTTCAATCTCATTTCTAGTGGCATAAAAATTTCTGCAAACTTTGGGTTACCAGTCGTCGACAATAAGGATCCTACACTATTTGATTTTATGATGTACGTATTTTATTTTGTTCACATAGCAATTTGATCCAGATTCGAGCACAGAATTTCGAGGTAGTTATACCGATCCGAGTTGTGATTTTTCACTCGATTTTCGGTGGTGAACCATGGATATGGATTTTTGATTTGATTCAGGAATTTCTCTATCATAGCTTGTGATTATGCAACGAGAATGATGGTTTTCGATCGAGAAACCAGATTTAAGTCCACACTAAGAAGTCGGGTGGACGATACTAGTTCAGAAGTGAAATTGTGTGGGGAAATTGTGTGATCGAGTGAGCGATCAAAATTGGTATTGCATACGAATGATATACGTGCATCGTACGGGCTTAAGTAAAGCAACATTGAAAATTTGTAAAAAGAAGTGAATAAAATTATTTTGAATTCTGTGATTGGATTATATTGCTCAGTGGGATACAGGGATTTAAACGGCAAAAGAAAACTGATATTTTGAATTCAGAAGACAAATTGAATTGCCCGACAAAAGATATGTGTTTAAATTTCTGTATGAAATTTGATGATTTTTCTGATCTAGCCACTTGGCTTTTGTTTTCTTTTTGAATCTAGGGGCCGTTAGAGGCATTTTGTAGCTGTACCGAGCTAGCCGCGCAAAGGAGACGCTGGCGAAATTTTTCGAAAACTTAGGTAGTTAGAAAAGTTTTGAGAAAATTTTGATAATTTAAAATTTGGTTTTGAATTTAAATTTAAATTTGAATGGTTGGGTAAGTGATATTGGTTGGAACCTATGGAAGAAGTTTGGAAAGTTAGTAAGTGTGATAGTGTCTTTAATAAAAGATTGTTTGGGAGTTGTTAAAACTGTTTGATTTAAGGAATAAAAAAATTAACAGGTTGTGGAACATTCCTCTCAATTGGTAATTTCGGAGACAAAATTCTTTTAAGGGGAGAGGAATGTGACAACCTGAAATTTTTAGATATTTGGAATTGGAATATTTAATTGATTTTAAATACTTGAAAGTTAGTTTAACATGGATTTCAAATATCACCATTTATTTGGATAATTAAATTATTTATTTAATTATTAGAAATTGGATAAAGTATTAATTCTTGAGCTTTAAGCTTGTTAAATATATTTAAAAGGCTTGAAAATTTTATATTTATAATATTGGAGATAATAGAAGTTTTAAATTTTAATTTGAAATTGTTTTGTTTAGTTTTGAAAATATATTGTTCAAATCGATATTTAAAATGGCCCTTCGAGACACTGTCTCGGATTTCGACGAAACCAGTTCCATTGGATCCGTATTAGTGTACTATTATCGAATTTCAATTTCCGTAGCTTTCAGAGTTATCTTGTGATCGTACGATAGATAAACGCGCTGAATCTATATCGAAAATTCAATATAAATAATGGGGTTCAAAAGCTATCTTTTCCATACGATCGAGTTAGGACTCGAAACCTTCTCCATCGTGTTCGTAATAGGGGTATAACATTATAAACTCCTAGCGGCATGCCCCAATAGAGAGTCGAGATTTTTCTATATGTTATTGAGACATTGAGAATAAAAAATCTAGATAAAAATCAAATCAGCCACCTCCCTTTTGAACATACACGTTTCGACTCCAACACGTTATCTATGCCTCATTCTTTTTTTATTAATCAAAACCATCCTTCGAAACTCCCAAAACAAAATACTCAACAAATTTTTGTCGTCCTCCTCCACCTGAGCCCTAATTTTTCTTCCATAGCTTACTCAGTCCAAATCCCATCGAAGAAAAACTTCCTACTTAACACCCCTTTTCCTTTCATTTCCATTCTCCACTTTCAAGATTCAACCTTTTCATCCATAAAAGCACAAACTGATCATCTATGTCGTCGATATTTACACACCCTGCCTCCTATCCGATCCCTTTCCTAGGAGACGCGGCTTGCATGACGAGAAGGGCAAGTTATAGGCGACAGCTAAGTTTTTGAGGCGGGCAAGAAATCGAAGGATGGACGCCCCTATGTTGAGAATGATGGGGGAGCACGGCGATATTGTGAGGATGAGATCGATGGTGGTTATGGATGTGTTGTGGAACTTCATGTTTGTTGTTATTGCATTTGGCATTTTGATTTAGAGTCGGGAGGAAAAGCTGAGTTTGCCTTTGAGGGTATGGCTGACTGGTTATGCAGTGGGTTTCACAATTGAGTTGCGATGATTGGGAATTAACAGTCATTTAATTTAATTTAAATAAATTTATATATGGATGAATGATATAGTTAAACAGGAATTATTTTTGCAGTAAGGTATGAAGCATATTTTAGTTTAAAATTCTATATATGAATATGTATATATAAGTCAGAAAATATATAAATACAGCAATGATTTCATAGCAAGATATAAAATTCTATTTTTTAAAAAATATATAAAAATAGGCATATAAACAGAAGTACATATTTATGGATAAGGTCTTGAAAACGAAGAGTAGGAATTTTAAAGGTTGAAAGAATTTAAATAAACAAGATTTTTGGAAATCCATAACTTATTTTCAAAGTGAAAAATATAAAATAAATATACATATACATATTTTAATTTACTAGTTTATTTTAAAAATAATAATTTATTAAGGTGATTTATTTGTAAGTTAATCTATTTAATTATCATTATAGGAAGATTAGTTTAAAATTAATTTATTAATTTAAAAGTAAATAAGTAAATGATGTTTAATTGTTTGATTAATTCAAATAGTAATAAATCGTGAATTATTTATACAATGTCAAAATCGTGAAGAAAACAAGCCATTCTAGATCAGATTGCAAAACAAAGGTCAAAGGTGATTTAATCTCACTCACATCTGGATACCGGTTAATTCAAATAGTTAAAATTTAAATTATTGGTTGATTGCTTGAATTGATGTGATATGTTATATATGTATATATTGGAGTGATTGATTTTCCGCATTATATAGCGGGTGAGACCCTATGCGCCCCGCATAATAGCGGATGACCCGATATACTACGATATTCCACCTCGAAGTGGAATTGGTATTTTATATTGTGCTAACATCTGTGAATGCAAGGAAATATGTTGGAGGGATCCAACTGGATTCCTCAAAATATTTAGATTGTTTTAATATTCTGTGATATAATTATTTGTTAATTTGTAATAGATTATATTGGAAACTGAAAATATTGGATGCTATGGTTTAATCGAATAACTTTTGGATATACCGAGTTATCAACAATATAAAGATGGGATTTTTGAAGGAAAATAAAGGAGAGAATTTTTAAGTAAAATAATTAAAGAGAATTTGGATGAATTAAAGTGTGAATTGGAAAAGGGTAAAAGTTGATTTTTAAATGCTAATAAATAAATTCCAAGTATGGGAAGGAAGATTTTTGAATAAATGGTAATAAATGAATCTTTAAAACTTAAGTAATATTATTTTAAAGAGCAAAGAATTTATTTTTAAATTCAAGTTTTCAATTTTTTTGGAATATATTAAGAATAAATTTAGGAAAAAAGGTATGAAACTGGTATTTTAGTTTAAATAAGATTTTAAATCATAATAAGGAAGTTAAATGTGAAATTAATGGGTTTGATATAAATTGAGTAAGCAAAGGAATCTATTTTAAATGGAATAAATTTGGAAATTGATTTGAAAATTGATTTAATGTTGAAATTATGTTGTAAAGAAGGATGAGAGTATGGAATTTATAATCTGGGTTTATAAAGTGAAATAAGTTATCAGTGGATATTTGGAAGTATAAATTCACGATGGGAATTTATAAAGGAATGCGTAATTTGTTTTAAAAATAAATAGTGTTTTATTTTTAAAAGGTGTGAAAGAAAAGTGTATTTCCCTTAAAAGCCAAGTACGTTTTCAAAGCTGATTTTTAAGTATAAGTTAAAAGCTTTAAAGTTGTTTTAAAAGAACGTTATTTGAGAAATTATTATTTAAGTTGTTTAGAATTTTAGAAGTAAATGTTTTATTAAATTAGTTATAGTAGTAATTATTTAAAAAAAGTTTAATTGGTATTGTGATTTAAAAAGATAATTATCAATATTTATATTTTATAAGGTAGTTTTATATTAAAGATAGTTTGGCTGCCAACAGGGTTGGCGCAGTTGGTTGATGGTCCGGACTGCGTGATCGAAGGTCACGAGTTCGAGTCCCGAAACTGACAACCCTGTAACAAGTACCCGAAGTATGTGTTTGGCAGGCACATACTTCCCTAGAGTTTACAACGAAGCTTGGTTCTCTAGGTAATTCAAAAAAAACAAGATAGTTTGGCCAAAAATTTTATTTGAAAAACTTGTATAGAATTTAATAACTTTTATTTTAAGATTTTTTTTGGATTAAGTTTTACATGAGAAATTATTATAAAATTTCATAATTAGTATTTTAAATAAAGTGTTTTAAATAGTTTTTATTTTTAATATTTTAAAGTATATTTTAAGATAAAATGATTTAAATTATTTCAAATCTAAAGTATTTAGACTTGGTGATTTTCAGTGGAATAAGCAATTGGGTGGATTCTAAGTGAATGTGTTCTAAAAAGGTAACGCATAGCCTCGAGCTTCATCAAACGAGAATGGCTAAAACAAGGGTGGTGCACACAAGGCTAAGTTGCTAGCAACCAATTAGGGTAAGGTCACCCCTGTCTAGATGTCCCTTTATTTCGGCCGTGTGGGCAGTTGCTGATCCCAACCGCTAGGTGAACTTATTCGGACTATCCAGTAAGGGGTAGCTCTGGTCTTGTGATGTAGGGGATCAGGGTGGATCCTCGGTACAGTGATCTAGACCACGTACTATGACGAGCGATACCCCAGTAGCCCTACAATTTTTGATGGAAATCCATTCTCCCTACGTGCCTTTACAGTTTTGTTTGTAGAGCCTAGTATTGCTAGAATTTAATAATGTAACAATTTCGGCTATTTGAATAAGTATTTGTATATACACACTGCTATAATGTCGGAGGATTTTATAAGAAATGTTTTGGTTATCGTAAGGTAAAAACCTGACATGCTTATTTGTGGCGTAGTCTTACGAGATACCTTTGATTTCAAAAGGATTTTGAAAACTTTAATAATCCATTTGAGTGTGTTTTATCACGCTGGTTTTCCAGATCGACTCGGGTGTTATTTAACTATGATGCTTGAGTGAGACCGATTATTATAGAATATAGAAAAGGATGCTGTTGAGCTCAGGAGACGAGCTGGATGGCGAGACGTATCACACGTATTTGGTGAATATTCCACTGTGTTTGATTAATTACATAGTCACTTTTGTGAGGACAGGTTATGATAACTGTCCAGTTGCGTGTTATGAATTTTGTTGTACTCTGATGATGTAATGAATAAAATGATATAGTTCTTTGTTTAAAGATTAGTCAGTTATCTATTATATATTGTTCCGCTGCGATTGTTAGATTCTAATATTTTTTTTCTAATTCTTCTTCTACCTTCTTCTTCTTTCACCCTCATGATTCGGTTTTCTAGCATTCGATTCTTTGACATTTGATACAGTGGGCGTATTGATGTCGATTTTCGGACGTCGAAAAATCGGATCGTTACAATGCCTCTTCAAAACGTAGCCTCGGTCACGACCCTGCTTTTCTCCTAATGGTAACAGACTGCTGGCCTAAGTGACACAAAAGGCTATGGGCAACAACCCATCTACTACTACCAATATTGTGATGTGCATCAAAGGGATATATAACTACGGTGTCGTGGATCTAGGCGTGACCCCACGGTTAGGCCACCAGGGTGTATTCTAGCTAATCTGGTTCACTTTCAAAAAATAAAGGAACTTGGACAGAATGTGGATAGTCATATAGTACTCGTACCCTATAACTACTCATATCTCTAATAGCAGGCTGACACGCGGCTTATGAAGTCATATAGTACTCGTACCCTATAACTACTCATATCTCTAATAGCAGGCTGACACGCGGCTCTCATAAGCCAACATTGAACAATATGATACTCCTCACCAAGTATCACATATACACATGAGTATAATCCCCATTTGAATGACATTTACTCATAATGAATAATCAAATAAATCACATAACGGCGTCCCATACCACCACATTTATTTAGATAATTATTCAAGGCTCATAAACTACACTCAATCCATACTAGATATCTCTATATAACAAGTCCGAAAAAAGTATTACCGATAGTCCCATACCAGATGGTATTATTAATTTGTTTATTCAAATATCTCGTCACATAGAAATGAAATCTCACAAATCAAATAGAAGGATGTCATCACTGTGTCATCTTAAAATATAACTCAAGTCAATGTCGACGGTGAATCATTCACAATATGGAAATCAATATGGCAAAAACCAATAAAGTATGAAAAAGCCAATTAATTAAATAAATATATTTTATAATCAAATCAATACTTAACAATAAATTGTTTATGACCACAAAATTGATATAAAAGGAAGAACCCATCATAAAATATTGTAATACATCAGTTTAACAAATATCTGTAATAAGCATCTTATACTCTTAATTATACTTATCACTTATCAAATTACTTTTTAAAATTACTTAAAATATAAAATAGGAAATATTTCTTATTTCTATAAATTTACTTAAACAATTATTTAAAACTAATTATAACTTTCTTTTCTATAGATTAAATAACTTTAACCAATCTTTATAATAAATTCTCTTTAGTATAATATTATTTATAAAATACTTAAGTAAGATTTTAAAACCCTTAAATAATAATTCAAAGCTTTTTGAACATTCTTTAAAATAAGAAATAAATAAATATCTATATATAAAAATTATGGAGCGAAATTACTTCACAAACATATTAATAAATAACACTATCCATATTGCATGACTCGAGTCGAATTCCGTCAAACTCCGGTCGTTTATAAAATATAATATCTAAAAACAAATAAATATATAGTTTAATTCGCAAATGGACATAGTTCCGCTTGCAAATTGACACGTCCAACCCAAAAAAACCAACAATTATCTCAATATCATCAATTTCAAACTAATATATATATATATATATATATATATATATATATATATATAATCCAAACACAAGAAATCCCAAACAATCAATTAAATCAAATGATTTAACCATTCAATTCGGCAGTATATGTCCCCATTTCATTCAACTATGTAATTTAAGCAATAATTGAGGATAATTATATATAAAAGAATAGATTACAGAAATAATTATGAGTATAAAATTCACTGGATTATCGAGCGAAATCCCTTATCTCCTTCTACACTGCCTTCGTCCTTATCGCTGCCTGCAAAATCCTTAATATTCAAAATCAACATGAATTGAATACACTGGCCGAGCTAGCTTCTATCCGACCTACCAGAAAGCATTAGTGATATCTGGTTGTATAGGTCCAAAACAACTTACAACATCATCATTAAGGAGCTTAAATTACCAGCCAAAATCATGACCACCTCTGCGTCATCACGTCGATCGCCGCCGACTGCCTGCATCAATCGCCACTGATGCATCTACATGCGACGTCCTTGCAGTCGACAATTCCATGTTATCGACGACGATGCCTCTCCTCTCTATGACATTCGTCCAAGCCTGGCTTCGTGTACCATCATGTGATTTTTTTTCCATTAATGTTGAATCATGATTTTTTTAACGGTTATAGGGCAAAAAATAGCAAGTGAAATAATAGGTTTGGGCTTTTGCAAATGAAGAGGCAAGGAGAATTCTAGAATAAGGAAGATATGGGTTGAATTTTTGTTTTGGTCCATAATTACTTACTTATTTTGTAACGACCCGATATTTTCAACCATTCGCATCCGCACATGTTGGACTTGAATTGCTCAAAATACCGCGTTGTAAATAAAATTTGGCAAATCTCAGAATATACAGTAAATACATAGTCACAGATCACAGACACAGAGTAAAAAATAATGCAGCGGAAATAAAAGAGATAGTAGTTCATGAAGCTACTATATAAAAATAAGATACATCAGAGTTAAACAAGATACAACAGAAGAGTAACAAGATACATCAGGTATAAATCAGAATACATCACTGAAATCACTGGATACAAAAAGCAAAAAAGATGGCTAGATCTTCAAGGAAAGCTCCAGCTCCAAAGGTGAATCTTGAATGCTAACTCACTCAATCTGACTCGAGCGTAAAGAAAAACACAAAACACTCGAGTCAGGACATAAATACTTATGAACTGTAAATCAACTCAAGTGAACAGTAACAAAAATGCATCAGTAACTTAAAGAATGCTTGGGATCGCCCATCCTTTAAGGATCCGTTAAACTATTTACTATGTAGTAATATTGCGCTATTATAATAATGTCTACAGTAAAATAAACATACTTTTAAATAGCGTTCCGGGCTACCCATATCACCATTCACACATAATAGTCCCAGTAGTCCATCCAATATCATGCCATCTCCACTCCGGGTGACTGTCAGAGGATACCACACGGGCTACGGGAGAAAAACAAACTCGTAGTAAAGGCTCGGTATGGTAGGTGACACGGCACACAAGGCAATGCCAGGGTAGATATACCAATTACGCACACGGGATGGTGGTAACGCAGCAGCCACATACGCCCACCTCGGAACACACTCCCAATCAAAATCGGAGGATGGCCATCTAATCAATCACCAGTAAGAGTATAGTATCGAAGGAATGTGTCCGACTAGAGGTGCTACCTCCTTTGGCCCGAGATCGCTCCTGTTTTAGCCACCTTATGCCAACTCACGGGAGTTGGGTCCACGTAATATACCTCAAGAACGTCGCCACCATCCTACTTCATTCTGGAATCTCCACCGCGTACACGATCGTTAAAGTGGTTTTCGGAGTTGGCAGAGAGTATGACAACTTCCGATCCCGGTCTCTTTAACAACCAAACGTTATTATAACGCCGTGGTCATTTCAAAATAGTTTATATTTCAAAAGGATCAAATCATTTCATTTCAAACTATATTTCTTTCAAAATAGTTTATACTTTGAAACCATAAACCATTTTTATTTCAAAACTATTTATTCAATCAAAATAGTTTATACTTCGAAACCAAAAGCATTTCAAACATATATTCATTTCAAAATCATAATATTTTCAAAGTATAACTCTTTCGAAACCAAAATACTTGAAACAATTACACTTTGAAAATCATAACATTTCAAAATCATACATTTGAAATCATGGGATATTCATTTAATTCTTTACATTTTACAATTCATTCAATTGATACCAAATTTTCAATTTCCAACTTAATTCAATTCAAACCATCAGTTTCAATTAAATTTCCCAATAACCATTTCAAATCATATCAATTTCAAACATAGATTTGATCCACAAATTAAACTATTCAATTTTTTTAAATATATTTCAAAGCTTTAATATCCCGCATTTCAAAAACTAAATTTTATAATTTCATATATCTCAAATCTAGTTTCATTATTACTTAGTTTTGAAATATTCATTTCATAAATCCAATATTATTTAAATAAACTCAATTTACAATTAAACTAAATATCCTTTCATACCAATATAAACTTCAAAAGTACATATCATTCTAATTCATATTCTTTATCAAAATAAAGATCAAATCATTTCCAAACCTTATTATCAAATCATTATTTGAATTCAAATTCAAATACTCAAATTTAAATATCATTTTTAAATCAAATAAGTCTTTCATTTGTTATTTCAAGTATCATTACAAAATACATTAAAAATTCCATTCAAAAATTCATTTATCTCATTACATTTCATTCCATTTAACACATAACCAAGTAAACCTTACTTAAATTCAAATTCAAATTTAAATTCCTTAAAAATTCAAATTTAAATATTAAAATATATTCAAAACTTCTTAAATTTCACAATTAATCAATTTCCAAAATTTAAATCATTTAACACTTTAAAATATAACTCAAACAGTGTTAAAAACTATAACATTTCAAACATTGTCAAATTATAGCAACGACAGCATTTATAAAGTGCTATCGTAGCTTATAGCTTCCAAAAATGGTTTAGTTCAAGAATAACGACATTTATAAAATGTCGTAATAGATATTTAGTTATTTCAAACATTGTTAGATTCAAAACAATAGCATTTAAAAATGCTGTCAAAAGGCTACAACATTTTGAAAATGCTATGAATTCCAGATTTCATTTTAGCTTTTCAAAACAAAAAAATAATAAAACTCCAAATTTTTATTATAACTTAAAAATCATATTTCTAGACTTCAAAATTTCACATTTAAAATCATTTTAACATATGATTTAACACAACAAAATTTTTAGATCAAATATTCAATTTAAAAAACTCCATTCATTTATTAAGTCAAAATTCACTGTTTATTAACATATAAATTAAATAAAACTTAAAATTTTACTTCATATATAATTTTAAAATTTTAAATTTAATTTCCATTATTTATTTACATTTTAAAATAAAATTTAAAGTCTAAAATCTCAATTATTTCACATTTACGTACTCAAATTCACAATTTCAAGACTTAATATTTAATTTTCTTAAAACCATAATATATATATTTTTAAATCAAAATTTCATACTTTTAAAAATACATATTTTAATAAATATCATTTAAAAATATACCACGGGGTCTGTATATAATTTTCTAACCTAGGTCAAGTGATACGGATATATATCATTTCAATCCGCAGTTTACAAAGAAAACCCGGGTTCTATCATTTCAAACCCGCAATCCCAAGTCAAATAAAATACAATAAAAATCGCTCAGGCCTATCATTTCAGCCCATAATGATTTTTCCCTAATCTAAAGTCCGTTTGGGTATGTATCATTTCAACCCATAGTGATTCTATTCTAACAGGGAACTTGCAGTGTGAATATATGCATAAACAATATAAACAATGCCAGTGTCACAATATAATGTCATATATCACATGTCGGGTGATAATTAACAGTTTTAACATGGTAATAACATGGCATAGCATATCATATGATCATCATTAACTTGCATAACATTTTATATTACTAAACACTTGTCATCAATTCACTATTTTATAAGTATAAATGTCAGAGTGAGAAAGACTCACCTTTTACGAAGCTAGAGACAAACAACACACACAAGAGCGATTCCAAAGGCACGACAAGCACAATTTGATTTGAATTGATGAAGACCCTTGTAAACAACACAAAATATAACATACATAAGCACAAACATAGATATCGACATACAAATGTAATCAACAACTTTAGTTTGCAGAACAGTTGCAAAATAAGAGAGAAGACCAAACCTTAGAAGCAAAAGACTTGCACACGACAACATAAGCTTGTCACATGATCAAATGGGCTTGCTCTTGTCATACTAGGCTCAACCTAGATGCCAACATGGCTCAGGTTTGGGTCAATATGGGTTCATATGGCTCGGCCTAACTTGGATATGAAGGAGTGGAAGTTGTGACATGAGAAATACAAAAGTCAAGGCAATTAAGTGGATTTTTGGTGCAACTATAGGTTCGGCCTACCATGGCTTGGGCTTGGTCATGCAAGGGGATGGTCAGGTGGTGGATGGAGCGGCGGCCAGAGGTGGTGGAGGGACTGGTGGTGGCGGCCATGGAGGTGGTTTAGGTTAAAAATGAAGGCTATAGTGGAGTATAGGCTTGGCTAGCATTGTTTTGGTGAAGTGCTTTGCAAATTTGAGGTGGTGGCTTCATCTAATGGTCATGGCTAGAGGTGGTGGTCAGAGGAGAGGGGGTTGGTGCTGCTGTATATGGTGGAGAGGATGGTGGTCAGCAAGGAGAGAGGTGAGGCCAAGCAAACATGAAGAAGAGGAAGGCTAAATCAGTGAAGAAGAGGGGAAAATGTGAAAGAAAAGCCATTGTTTTTTTTTTTGTTTTTTTTTTCACACATGGCCGTGATTTTTAGGGGGAAGATGAGGAAGAGTTTTCACGTGAAAAGGAAAATGGAATGTCAGCTGAAGAGTGGAGTTAAGGCAGCCAATTGAAGAGATGTTGGTTGAGAAATGAAAAGACAGAATACAAAAAGGCTTGAGCAAATAAAGAGTCACAAATCTTTCAAATTTCCACCATTTCTTTTTAAATTTTAAATACAGGTAAAATATATATAAATACAGATAAAAACACGAAAATATTGTAAATAAACAAAAATAAATAAATAAATATTAATTAAATATAATTAAATTAAGAAAATAGCAAAGAAAATGTAAACTAGGCTTGAAAATTTGAAAATAATGAAATGAACTTTTGAAAAATTGTATGTACATGAAACATATTTATAAATAAAGATAAAAACATAAAAATAAAATTCATACGTAAAAATGAATAAATAAATTTTAATTAAATATAATTTAAATAAAGAAAATAACAGAAAAATGGAAACTAACCTTTAAAAATAGAAAATAAATTCAATGAGCTTTGGAAAAATTCAAACATCACTTTAAAAATATTTAAAAGGTAAAAATATATGTAACATAACATATAATAGAATTTAGAATAAGATATGAAAAGTAAAAAAAAATATTTATTTAATTTAAAATAAACAATATTGTTAAATAAAACAATTTACACCCAATTTTGTAAAAAGCATAACTTCCACAATATTATTCGGATTTCAACGAAACGAAAAGCATTGTTCTTGAAATTTTATTTACTTTCATAACAAAAGGTAAAATTAAAATTTTAAAACTTTTAAAATTTAAATTTAAAAGTCAAAGTTTGACCAGATTGACCAAAATTCACTTTTCTGGAAATATTCAATATATGCATGATTGAAATTCTAATCCACATCAAAATCAACATTTATATTTCAATTAACAAAATATATTCATTTTAATAAATAAAATAAAGTTTTTAAATTAGGAATTTAAATTAAAAATAATTAAAATATACAATTACAATAATCAGAAAATATAGGGTTGTTACACTCTCCCCCACTCAAAACTTTTCGTCCCCGAAAAGGAATGAGGTACGGGAAAGCACAGAAAAAGATAGAATGAAATAGTATTAAGACAAGATGACAAGAAGATTAAAATTATACTTGATAACAATGTGGAGATGATCTTTCCAAGATCTTCCAGAGTTCAAGAACACAAGCATGGAAGAAAGTCTTTTAGAATCTGATTCACCCTTCCCGTTTGACCGACGGTCTGTGGATGGTAAGCAGTGCTTAGATTCAAAGATGAGTACCAAAGATTATTAAAGATTATAGAAAGATTTCTAAACAGACTGGTATATGCAATAGCCTCCCATTCTGTAGCAAGATAAGGGAAATTAGGACAACCAAAAGATAGTTTGAAAAACAAAATAAAATAATAAATTTGAAACCATAAAATTTCAACTTAAACTGAAAATTAATTTTACATAAGTCAAATAAATCTTAAGCATCTCTAATTTCATTATCTTATCATCCAATTATCTTAAATTAACAAATCCCTAAAATCATGTATTTGAAAAAGTCTTTTATTATACTCAAAATGTACCAAATAAAATTTAATTCTTCTTCATTACTAATTATAATTAAATTCATTCCTCTCAATATATTATATCACCTATGTTAAATATATTTACACTCATTATAACTGCTTTAATTTTATTCTTAGTTCCTTTAACATCATTTTATATTGTAAATTATTCCATTGCCCTTTTTCTTTATCTACCACTGTTAATCTTTTTATAACAAAAATTTAAGTGTATAACATTTGTTATAACCACTCAAATTTTATTTATAAAATCTTTCATATTATATACTATCCAATTACATATTCAACTTCTAAAATTTAAGGTAAGTCATATTGTAATGAATTATGTATTATACAAATAAAACTTTCTAATTTAATCATTTCAAGTTTGAATATTTATCCAAATCTTGAAATTACACTTAAAATTATCTTTCAAGATACAATTTAGGAATTAAATTTCCGATAAATTCCAACCTATTTAGAGATAAATAAATGCACATATAATATATATATATATATATATATATATCCATTCAAATTTAAATCATATGTCAGCATATGTTATAAATCGAGTCTATTTTAGAAATTCAAATCAATTAAATTTCCAAAACAAACTTGTAGCAAGACTACAGAATGGTCTCTTCACTTCGAAACTCGAAAATGAACGTCGATGATGCTGCAGTCATCACCGAAATTATTTTCCAGCGACAAAGAGAAGAGCACTAATTTTAAAATTCTTTGAAAACAAATTTCTATTCGAAAATACTTTAAATAATATATCCTTTAAAACTTTAAATACAAGGTATGAATCCATCAGAAATTAAATTCTCAAATTCTTGTTTAAATTCATTTTAAATTTCCAAATAAATTTATAACCATGTTTATAGTTCAATTATTTATATATGAAACAAGAGATAATGATACATAAAATCAATTATTATTTCTTAATAATAAATTCAATAAAATCTAGAAAAATATTTATAATATAATTACAAAAAAAATTTCACAAAATTTATTTCATTACTAAATTTTAAAAACATATTGTGTCAGTTTGCTCTGTTCAAGTGTTTTGGAAATCTTATCGATAGCGTTGATCAGACGAATCGATTAGAAACCCAAATCAACATCAACAACTCAAACAACACAATATATAAAATATTTTAAATATTAGTTTACAAATACACTTCAAGAATAATTTGAAGATAAGTTGGAAACAAAGATGAGATGATTAAATAACAGAATAGGGAGATGGATGAGTTTATATAAATCGCGGGCAACCTTAACCGGGTCAACCGTGACGTAAAGAATAAGATCGATGTGGATTTCTTGGGTAAATCGACATTCGATCTCAAGATGTAGAGTTCGAAATTATAAGAGATACTAGCATCTAAACCGAGGATATAGAATCTCTGGTGAATCGATGTTGTTGTAAAGGGGTTTTCCCCCTTTACAAATAAATTTGAGGTTGGCGAGACCGCCGGCTCATTATAAAGATCTTTTGAAGTGGAGTTATGGGATACTCCAGAAACAAAAGAAGATAAATAGTGAGGGACATGAATGGATTTTGGAACCACAGGGAATGTTCCAAAATTCAAAGGAATCGAGTCAAAAAGGAAGAGGTTTAAACTCGAATGAAAGTGATTCTGTACATACATTTACCCTATATACTGAGTTTTGCCTAGAGCTACCAAAGCTCTGATACCAACTGCAACGACCCGATATTTTCAACCATTCGCATCCGCACATGTCGGACTTGAATTGCTCAAAATACCGCGTTGTAAATAAAATTTGGCAAATCTCAGAATATACAGTAAATACATAGTCACAGATCACAGACACAGAGTAAATAATAATGCAGCGGAAATAAAAGAGATAGTAGTTCATGAAGCTACTATATAAAAATAAGATACATCAGAGTTAAACAAGATACAACAGAAGAGTAACAAGATACATCAGGTATAAATCAGAATACATCACTGAAATCACTGGATACAAAAAGCAAAATAGATGGCTAGATCTTCAAGGAAAGCTCCAGCTCCAAAGGTGAATCTTGAATGCTAACCCACTCAATCTGACTCGAGCGTAAAGCAAAACACAAAACACTCGAGTCAGGACATAAATACTTATGAACTGTAAATCAACTCAAGTGAACAGTAACAAAAATGCATCAGTAACTTAAAGAATGCTTGGGATCGCCCATCCTTTAAGGATCCGTTAAACTATTTACTATGTAGTAATATTGCGCTATTATAATAATGTCTACAGTAAAATAAACATACTTTTAAATAGCGTTCCGGGCTACCCATATCACTCTTCACACATAATAGTCCCAGTAGTCCATCCAATATCATGCCATCTCCACTCCGGGTGACTGTCAGAGGATACCACACGGGCTACGGGAGAAAAACAAACTCGTAGTAAAGGCTCGGTATGGTAGGTGACACGGCACACAAGGCAATGCCAGGGTAGATATACCAATTACGCACACGGGCTGGTGGTAACGCAGCAGCCACATACGCCCACCTCGGAACACACTCCCAATCAAAATCGGAGGATGGCCATCTAATCAATCACCAGTAAGAGTATAGTATCGAAGGAATGTGTCCGACCAGAGGTGCTACCTCCTTTGGCCCGAGATCGCTCCTATTTTAGCCACCTTATGCCAACTCACGGGAGTTGGGTCCACGTAATATACCTCAAGAACGTCGCCACCATCCTACTTCATTCTGGAATCTCCACCGCGTACACGGTCGTTAAAGTGGTTTTCGGAGTTGGCAGAGAGTATGACAACTTCCGATCCCGGTCTTTTTAACAACCAAACGTTATTATAACGCCGTGGTCATTTCAAAATAGTTTATATTTCAAAAGGATCAAATCATTTCATTTCAAACTATATTTCTTTCAAAATAGTTTATACTTTGAAACCATAAACCATTTTTATTTCAAAACTATTTATTCAATCAAAATAGTTTATACTTCTAAACCAAAAGCATTTCAAACATATATTCATTTCAAAATCATAATATTTTCAAAGTATAACTCTTTCGAAACCAAAATACTTGAAACAATTACACTTTGAAAATCATAACATTTCAAAATCATACATTTGAAATCATGGGATATTCATTTAATTCTTTACATTTTACAATTCATTCAATTGATACCAAATTTTCAATTTCCAACTTAATTCAATTCAAACCATCAGTTTCAATTAAATTTCCCAATAACCATTTCAAATCATATCAATTTCAAACATAGATTTGATCCACAAATTAAACTATTCAATATTTTTTTAATATATTTCAAAGCTTTAATATCCCGCATTTCAAAAACTAAATTTTATAATTTCATATATGTCAAATCTAGTTTCATTATTACTTAGTTTTGAAATATTCATTTTATAAATCCAATATTATTTAAATAAACTCAATTTACAATTAAATTAAATATCCTTGCATACCAATATAAACTTCAAATATTCATTTATCAAAAGTACATATCATTCTAATTCATATTCTTTATCAAAATAAAGATCAAATCATTTCCAAACCTTATTATCAAATCATTATTTGAATTCAAATTCAAATACTCAAATTTAAATATCATTTTTAAATCAAATAAGTCATTCATTTGTTATTTCAAGTATCATTACAAAATACATTAAAAATTCCATTCAAAAATTCATTTATCTCATTACATTTCATTCCATTTAACACATAACCAAGTAAACCTTACTTAAATTCAAATTCAAATTTAAATTCCCTAAAAATTCAAATTTAAATATTAAAATATATTCAAAACTTCTTAAATTTCACAATTAATCAATTTCCAAAATTTAAATCATTTAACACTTTAAAATATAACTCAAACAGTGTTAAAAATTATAACATTTCAAACATTGTCAAATTATAGCAACGACAGCATTTATAAAGTGCTATCGTAGCTTATAGCTTCCAAAAATGGTTTAGTTCAAGAATAACGGCATTTATAAAATGTCGTAATAGATATTTAGTTATTTCAAACATTGTTAGATTCAAAACAATAGCATTTAAAAATGCTGTCAAAAGACTATAACATTTTGAAAATGCTATGAATTCCAGATTTCATTTTAGCTTTTCAAAACAAAAAATTAATAAAAATCCAAATTTTTATTATAACTTAAAAATCATATTTCTAGACTTCAAAATTTCACATTTAAAATCATTTTAACATATGATTTAACACAACAAATTTTTTAGATCAAATATTCAATTTAAAAAACTCCATTCATTTATTAAGTCAAAATTCACTGTTTATTAACATATAAATTAAATAAAACTTAAAATTTTACTTCATATATAATTTTAAAATTTTAAATTTAATTTCCATTATTTATTTACATTTTAAAATAAAATTTAAAGTCTAAAATCTCAATTATTTCACATTTACGTACTCAAATTCACAATTTCAAGACTTAATATTTAATTTTCTTAAAACCATAATATATATATTTTTAAATCAAAATTTCATACTTTTAAAAATACATATTTTAATAAATATCATTTAAAAATATACCACGGGGTCTGTATATAATTTTCTAACCTAGGTCAAGTGATACGGATATATATCATTTCAATCCGCAGTTTACAAAGAAAACCCGGGTTCTATCATTTCAAACCCGCAATCCCAAGTCAAATAAATTACAATAAAAATCGCTCAGGCCTATCATTTCATCCCATAATGATTTTTCCCTAATCTAAAGTCCGTTTGGGTATGTATCATTTCAACCCATAGTGATTCTATTCTAACAGGGAACTTGCAGTGTGAATATATGCATAAACAATATAAACAATGCCAGTGTCACAATATAATGTCATATATCACATGTCGGGTGATAATTAACAGTTTTAACATGGTAATAACATGGCATAGCATATCATATGATCATCATTAACTTGCATAACATTTTATATTACTAAACACTTGTCATCAATTCACTATTTTATAAGTATAAATGTCAGAGTGAGAAAGACTCACCTTTTACGAAGCTAGAGACAAACAACACACACAAGAGCGATTCCAAAGGCACGACAAGCACGATTTGATTTGAATTGATGGAGACCCTTGTAAACAACACAAAATATAACATACATAAGCACAAACATAGATATCGACATACAAATGTAATCAACAACTTTAGTTTGCAGAACAGTTGCAAAACAAGAGAGAAGACCAAACCTTAGAAGCGAAAGACTTGCACACGACAACATAAGCTTGTCACATGATCAAATGGGCTTGCTCTCATCATACTAGGCTCAGCCTAGATGCCAACATGGCTCAGGTTTGGGTCAATATGGGTTCATATGGCTCGGCCTAACTTGGATATGAAGGAGTGGAAGTTGTGACATGAGAGATACAAAAGTCAAGGCAATTAAGTGGATTTTTGGTGCAACTATAGATTCGGCCTACCATGGCTTGGGCTTGGTCATGCAAGGGGATGGTCAGGTGGTGGATGGAGTGGAGGCCAGAGGTGGTGGAGGGACTGGTGGCGGCGGCCATGGAGGTGGTTTAGGTTAAAAATGAAGGCTATAGTGGAGTATAGGCTTGGCTAGCATTGTTTTGGTGAAGTGCTTTGCAAATTTGAGGTGGTGGCTTCATCTAATGGTCATGGCTAGAGGTGGTGGTCAGAGGAGAGGGGGTTGGTGCTGCTGTAGATGGTGGAGAGGATGGTGGTCAGCAAGGAGAGAGGTGAGGCCAAGCAAACATGAAGAAGAGGAAGGCTAAATCAGTGAAGAAGAGGGGAAAATGTGAAAGAAAAGCCATTGTTTTTTTTGTTTGTTTTTTTTTCATACATGGCCGTGATTTTTAGGGGGAAGATGAGGAAGAGTTTTCACGTGAAAAGGAAAATGGAATGTCAGATGAAGAGTGGAGTTAAGGCAGCCAATTGAAGAGATGTTGGTTGAAAAATGAAAAGACAGAATACAAAAAGGCTTGAGCAAAATAAAGAGTCACAAACCTTTCAAATTTCCACCATTTCTTTTTAAATTTTAAATACAGGTAAAATATATATAAATACAGATAAAAACACGAAAATATTGTAAATAAATAAATAAATAAATATTAATTAAATATAATTAAATTAAGAAAATAACAAAGAAAACGTAAATTAGGCTTGAAAATTTGAAAATAATGAAATGAACTTTTGAAAAATTGTATGTACGTGAAACATATTTATAAATAAAGATAAAAACATAAAAATAAAATGCATACATAAAAATGAATAAATAAATTTTAATTAAATATAATTTAAATAAAGAAAATAACAGAAAAATGGAAACTAACCTTTAAAAATAGAAAATAAATTCAATGAGCTTTGAAAAAATTCAAACATCACTTTAAAAATATTTAAAAGGTAAAAATATATGTAACATAACATAAAATAGAATTTAGAATAAGATATGACAAGTAAAAAAAAATATTTATTTAATTTAAAATAAACAATATTGTTAAATAAAACAATTTACACCCAATTTTGTAAAAAGCATAACTTCCACAATATTATTCGGATTTCAACGAAACGAAAAGCATTGTTCTTGAAATTTTATTTACTTTCATAACAAAAGGTAAAATTAAAATTTTAAAACTTTTAAAATTTAAATTTAAAAGTCAAAGTTTGACCAGATTGACCAAAATTCACTTTTCTGGAAATATTCAATATATGCATGATTGAAATTCTAATCCACATCAAAATCAACATTTATATTTCAATTAACAAAATATATTCATTTTAATAAATAAAATAAAGTTTTTAAATTAGGAATTTAAATTAAAAATAATTAAAATATACAATTACAATAATCAGAAAATATATGGTTGTTACATATTTATTTTTTTGTTTCAATTAATTTCCATTTCTTTACTTTTCTTTTAATTAACTATTGTATTTTTTTGTTAAATAAAAGTTCACTCTAATATAAGTTGATAATAACACGATTTCATACATTTCAATACTTGTTTATCTTATTTTACCTTTAATTAAACGTTTTTATTCAATTCAATATATTATGCAAAAAGTATTTATTAATTTAATTTAATTATTAAAATATAAATCCTTTATCAATAGCTTTCAACTAAATAAATATTCACTTTCCAAAAATAATAATTATCAAATATCGAATGCAGAAAAATTTATTTTAATTAAATTTATGTATAATTACAGCATAGAAAGCATGGTTATTACAAACTCTCGCCTTTAACAAAACTGCGTCATCGCTATTTCTATTAGGAAGATGTCAAACAACTTATACCCCAACTTTCCTCGCATTTATAACTTCCAATCAAACCAAACTTACACCATTTCTCTATATGGCTCTTATTCCAATTCTCTTATTGTATGCTACTGTTTAAATAGATATAATTAATGACTTTTTATTTTCCAATTCTCTTATCGTATGCTACTATTTAAACAGATATAATTAACGATTTTCTATTTTTCAATTCCCTTATCGTATGCTACTATTTAAATAGATATAATTAACGACTTTCTATTTCACATACAATAAAAAATTTGTGAAATTTTTTAAGCATAAGATTTTTTGGATTTGTTTATCAGAGTCTTCTTTGTACGAAGAGCATTCCGAGAAATCACAACACGATATATAGATATACATCGACCAAAATATGGTCAGAAACAATTTATATTACAAAATCTTTCCACACAGCACATATTTTACAATGTATATCACTCTTCTAGATAAAACATTCCTTTTTTTGCATTATTAAGCACACTCGCTTAATTTATATGTAAATATGCATCAATTCATCCATAAGATCTTCATGCACCTATACTCAACTCAATATAATCATTAGTCGCATATAGTAAAGGACAAAATAAGCATGTACTTATTTAAGATATGGTAAAAGATTTATTTTTTTGTTTTTTGTTTTTTATATAGCAATTGATCTCTCTACACATAAGTAGTGTTTATAACCAAATACAACATTGAAGCCTAAGGCATGCAAATCCATGACCCATTAATGCTGAATGTAACTAAAAGAAAATTTCATAACTTTATATACTTTGTATTAATACTTGGAAAATTCCCCAATTAAATAGATTTTTCCATCCACTAGAAAGTATGAAACCGCTGCTCAGTAGCCATGAATTATTACATGTCCAAAACATCGGATGAATCAATTGACCAATCAAGATCCTTATAACATGAGCCAACCTTTTTTTCTTATTACCAACATAAGCATGTATCTTAGCAAATGCCCATTGCCATGTAGGGAAGTTTCCTCTTGATTGTTGGGGTGCTTTAAAATACTCAAAATTTATGCACATTAAACTGAAGTAACAGTTAAGAATAAAATAACAACAAATTATGTTTTATTACTCTATGTTTACATATTTACCTACTTAAACACTTATCAATCTACCAACCGATGCAATATATGAGCTTTCATTGTATTAAACAAGAAATTGAAAACTATTTGAAATACATATGTGAGTAGGAATGAATTCTTAAGAAAAGTTCATATGGTACATAAAATTATAAGTAGGAAAGAATCAAATCATATTGCTTGGAAAAAACATTGCTAGAGCAAAGAGAAAGAAATGTAACAACAGTATACTAAATCAAGATGAACATCTATGAAACAGAATTATTTTTTACGAGCACAAGCTTTAAAATTGGATCGACATGAAATATTGATATTTGATTCATTTTTATTCAAGATAAGGTTAAACAAAATTAAATAAATAACTTACACATTATAAAGTTCATTTTTTTAATCCAATTGCTTTCGTCCACTTACTTAATAAAAGCATTCAACATTCAACACATGGATTTGTTAACTGTACTTGTGCATACATTCTAGTGAATATATACATATGTATATTAGAAATGCGTATAAATGGAGACTTACCTATGTTTATTCACAATAAGAAATACAATTGTTTGTGTTGATCTCTTCTTTCTAATCATTTTAAAGTTTGAGATTTATTTTTCCTATTCCATCATGTACAGGTGTACATGCTTATCAAAATATCCACAAAAATCACTTGTTCCACAAATTTCCACACACAATTGCACATAAATTTACTACACATACACACCTATACATAAACTGCGCACTCACACACACAACAAAACACAAAGCATATGTGATGTAAAGCTATATTAACCTTGAATAAAACTAATGAAAATAAGTTTAGCTTTTTAGCAAATATAAATTTTGTCTATCTCTATAGGGATACAACTTTTCTCTCTAGGATATTGTCAATTTTTTTAAGTACATGAATCAAACTTCGTAGATTTAGCTTAACAATGCTAAATATTCCAATTATTATCCATAACTAATAATAGAACCTTCAATTGAAACATGAAACTACTCGACCTTGGCAAGATTGAAGCATACAAATCAAATCACTTACAATGAGAAAGAGATACAAACATTAAACTGAAACAAAGAAGCCGGGGAACGTAATAAATATTTGAAAACTAGATGAAGTAAAAGTGTAGAATTTTTTATCTTTTTTGCTAAAGATCTCTATTTCCTTAATGCCATGTTAAGGCAACTTTATTTACAGACTATTTTACTTCATGGATTTACATGTATCATACAAATAGATCATTTTCTACACAGTTATAGAACTAACAGAAGATGATAACTGAATATTAATGATTTATAACTTTATCTGAACTGTATAACTTATTTTAACAATAGAATGTTTAGAGAGGTTTTTTTAAAGCACAACATTCGTTTAAACATAATAGGTTTCATAGGACTAAAGTATAGAACAATATATCTTATTAATTTACTATTTCAACAGTGCTCAACATTTTGCATATGCAAGAGAGTAAAAAATATAGGATAAATTTTAAATTTAGGCCAATTTTAAATCTAATTACAAATTGAGACCATTTTTATAATTTATTACAAAAATAGGCCAGTTTGTGTCACATCGGTGCCAAAATGTACTGGAAGCATCTCAAATGCCGCCGGTACAATTTTTTTCCTTAAATAGTTCATGGCATTTCAAATGCCGCAACTTATTTAAAAAATAACAATAACTCCGAATGGCATTTAAAATGCCGCACACTAGAGACATCTCAAATGATACAAACTTAAAAAAAAAATTATAATGGCTGCATTTGAGATGCCACCAGTATATTTTGGCGCTGATGTGGTCAAAGTTATCTATTTTTGTAATAAGTTATAAAACTGGTCTAAATTTATAATTAGTTTTTAAAATTGGCCTATATTTAAAATTATCGAACAATACATAACTCTGTTCATAAATGATTCTAAACCAGTGTGTTGAGATAGGCAAACCCACATGCATATTGTGGTTAGAAAAGTATAATTACTTTCAGACAATCTACTTATTCTAATAGAAAATAATGCATTACTCAACAGAGGAAAAAAAGGAGTTTTTTTTGCATACCAATCAATCGATCACAATAACCGAAGCTACAAAGTTCAAGGGTCCAAGCATTAGTCCATAATTCCACTGATTACATATTCAGAAATCCAGTAATAACGCAAATTGAACTGGGTTTCCTATAGAAAAATGCTTTTCCTAATTTGTAAATATTTTATTGGCATGTTATAGATTGAAACTTAAAAAGGAGTTAACGTATTTATTTGTATAACCTAAGATTGTAGTTCTTTTTCCATCTAGCATTAACTAAATCATGCATTGATATGGGTAATAACACTTGGATATCGACGCTGCTGATTTCCTTCAAAATGGTTTCAAACATTTTTTTCCATAGTATTTTTATTATAAATTTTTTTAATATAATTTTAAACAAATATTTATTCTTTATATACAATAAAAAATAAATTAATTTATATTAAAATATACAACGTTGTCATGCCATAAATTTTAGTGACTCGTTTCGCCAGTTTGCTGCAATATTGATTAACTAGGATAATATGTCAATATTCTCTTGTTAGTGATCTTAAATTCACACCCACATCCAATGGCTGCAAAGTCGTTTGAAAATATTTAAATCTAGAAAATTTAGTATTTTTCCTTTTCTACTTTTACTTTATAAAGAAATGCACCACTACAAATAAAATATTTCTTTTACCGTTTCGAAAATACCATGTTAGATTACCTCGTATGAGTGTTTAGGAATCCCTATTGATAACATTGATTAGCCATAGCGATCAGAATTCTTAAATCACTCTACAGACAAACCAACACTAAAATAAATTACTAAAATATTTCCAGTCATTTCATAAGACCATCTTCATATTCTATAAAATCATTTGCTTATTCAAAACAACATATTTATTTTCTAAGTTCGTGCATACATTCAATACAACAACCATTAATAGCAATTCAAATCACCACTCATTCATAACATCAATCAAGCATTCCATTAATTTAATTTAATTTTACATTCCATGTTTTAGTTGTATATATATAATATGTATTACTTTCCTGTTATAAAACATATATAAATATCCCCACATCGTTTTTCTTTAAATGAAGAAACTGCTGGAATCCATTAATACCTGGCTTTGTCCAGATTCAGGTGGATTTATAAATATTTGAGTGATAACTCCTACTCAATTTCACATTCCACACTAGGACACTTAAAAACAAAAGTTTACTCAACCAAACACACATCACATAAACAGATGCCTTTAGTGGAAAGCTATTTATCAGCTTTCGCTGTGCGAGTTTGATCACTGCTGCATCATTTTACTATATACAAAGCCACACAGAGGTTTATTCACCTTCACCGATGCAGACACTACTGGTCTAGCTAGTAACTCATTATTTTTTTCTACTTCCTACCACAACTTAAATTCCACATGGAGTCACACAAAAGTAATAGAGATAAAATAATAATATATGTAGTAAAAACAACAAGTACGTCTCCAGATGATTGTCCCAGTAATCATCGTATACTCCTACTATCCTTTAAATAGGTTAATTACCCACACACCCACGGGGACAGAGACTCTAAGTCTCTCTAAGGTCAAAACTATTGTCTCTTTATATATGATGTATTATTCTAAATCTGCTCTGATACCACTATAAAACCCCCACCTCTATACTCGTACTATCCAAGAGTATTACAAAGTAATTTGTCGGATAATACGGAGAATAAGGCGATATTGGGTACACACGTGAATATTCACTTGCATTAACACTGATACATATTTAAATGTTGTATATAAATCACCAACAAACTTACACAATATTGACACAAAGCAATAAAAATGCGTGCCTCTAGGACAGAACAATACACAATATGTAGTAAATAACAAAGATCATAGTCAATCATCCATAATATAATATATATACAATATACAATGTATAATATACATTACCAGTTCTTACACATATATGAATCTATAGAAAAAAATTAATATACAATAATACTGAATAACTAATCTCCACCATGCCGAAATAATACAACCTGTCTCAACGCCCCTTTACATGAAATGTCTTGAACTTACCCGAGTATTATTAATAACACACAGGTCAGACTATTTCCATAATAATGGGTTATAAGAAATATGTAAAATCCATGAAAGGTTTAATATTGATAATAAAAATTACATCAACAAATTCAAATATCTTAAGATAACAACCACTAAAATTCACATAATGAAGTGTCATAACCCATATAAAGAATGCCATTTAGAAATCCCGAAATCAACGTCAAACGGGTGAATCATCCATATTTTTAAATCATCATCAAAATCGATATATATATATATATATATATATAAAATGTGAGATAGCCTATCAAATCTCCAAACCATATCCAACATCTTACAAACATCAATATAAATCGTCCACAAACCAAAGCACTAATAATAAAGTAAGGCTATCCCAAAAATACCAATCGTCAAGAGTATGGATATACGGGGACTGACTACACTTCAGACTCAACCAGTCTCTAGTCTAGTCAACTCATTATAAGAAAGAGGCATAGACCAATCTACTACACATGCATAACCCTGAACCAGACGGAAGACTGCTGGACGCCTACCTGCTCCAAGAACCCCGGTCTACTCGCCTGCCGTAGAGTAACCATCTATTCCTACAGTCTTCAATTACGTCGACGGACATTATGACCTCGGCCATCAAAACCTCATCAACATGTAGCCTCGTTCATGACCCCGCATTGCCCCTAATGGTAGTAGAATGTTGGCCTAAGAAACATAAGGGGCTATGGGAAACAACCCATCTACTAATACCAATACCGTGATGCGCATCAAAGGGACATATAACTACGGTGTCGCGGATCTGGGGCTCGACCCCACGATCGGACCGCCAGGATGGATACTGGCCAATCTGGTTCACTCTCAAAAGAAAAGGAAATTGAACACAATGTGGATGGTCATATAGTACTCATAACCTATAGCTACTCATATATGTAATAGTAGGCCGACACGCGCCTCTTATAAGCCCACATCTAACAAAACAATATTCCTCAATAAGTATCACACATACACATGAGTATAATCACCGTTTGAGTGACATATACTTACGATAAATAATCAAAAAAATAACATAACGACATCCCATACCACCGCATATTATTTGGATAATTATTTAAGACTCATAAACTTCACTCAATCCACACTAGATATCTCTATATGACAAGTACGATAAATAACCAAAAACGTATTACCGAAAGTCCCATACCATAAGATACCGCTAATTTGTTTTTTCAAATTTCTTATCACATGAAAATGAAATCTCACAAATCAAATAGAAGGATGTCATCACCATATCTTCTTAAGATATAACCAATATCAATGTCAACGGTGAATCATTCACGATATGGAAGTTAATATGGGAAAAATCAATAATGTTTGAAAAAGCCAATTAATTAGATAAATATATTTTATAATCAAATCAATACTTAATAATAAATCGTTTATAACAACAAAATTAATACAAAAGGAAGAAGCCATCATAAATTATTGTAACCCATCATTTTAACAAATATGTATAATATGCATCTTATACTCTTAATTATACTTAAAATTACTTTTAAAATTACCTAAAATATTAAATATTTTTATTTGTTGAAATTTATACAATCTTTAAATAATTATGTAAAACTAATTTTAACTTTTTTCGATAGATTAATAAATTTAAATAATCTTTATAATGAAATCTCTTTAGTATAATATTATTTATAAAATAATTAAAAAAGATTTTAAAACCCTTAAATAATACTTCTAAGCTTTTCAAACATTCTTTGAAGCAATAAATAAATAAATAAATAGATGTATAAATTATGTAGTGAAATTACTTCACAAACATATCAAAAAACATCACTATGTATGTCACATGCCTGATTCGAGTTCCATGAATTCCTATCATTTGTAAAATATACATATTGACAAACAAATAAATAAATATATAGTTTAATTTGCAAATGGACAGAGTTCCGCTAGCAAATTGACACGTCCAACCCACATAAACCAACAATTATCTCAATATCATCCAATTTCAGACTAATATATTCATATATATATATATATATGTATATATATACATATATATAAATAATCCAAACATAACCAATTCCAAACAATCAACTAAATCAAATGATTCAACCAACCAATTCAGCAATATATGTCCGGCGATTTCAATCAACTATGTAATTTAAGCAATTGTTTGGGATAATTATGCATAAAAGAATGGATTATAGAAAAAGTTGTGAGTACAAAACTCACTGGATTTTAGAAATAATTATGTATAAGAAATTGTTTGGGATAATTATGTATAAAAGAATGGATTATAGAAATAGTTGTGAGTATAAAACTCAGTAGATTATTGAGCGTAATCCTTATCTACTATTGCACTGCTTCCGTCCTTATCCCTGCCTATACAAATCCTCAATATTTGAATCTACGACGGAGCTAGCTTCCCCTTGACCTACTACAAAGTGTTAGTGATATCTAGTTGTGCAGGGTCTGAAGCTGCTTACAACATCATCGTTGATGAGCCAGAATTGTAAGCCAAAATTGTGACCACATCGTCGTCGTTTGTTCGATTGCCACACATTGCCTGCATCGTTCACAGCTGATGCATCTACATGCAGCGTCCTTGTAGTCAACGATTCCATGTCATCGTCGATGATGTCTCTCCTCTCCGTAATATTCGCTCAAGCCAGGCTTCTTGCGACACCGTGCGATTTTTTTACATTATAACTCAAAAACTGGCAAGTAAAATAACAGGTTTGGGCTTTTGCAAATGAGGGGGCAAGAATAATTCTAAAACAAGGAAGAAATGGGTTGAATTTTTTGATTTGGGCCCTAATTACAAATTTATTTATTTTGAATTTAAGTAATTTCTAGTTCTTTAATTTTCTTTTAATTAACTCTTCTTTTCTTTTAAGTAACTCTTTTATTTTATTTTTAAATAAAATTTCACTCTAATATAAGTTGATAATAACATGATTTCATTTATTTCAATGCTTATTTATCTTATTTTATCTTTAGGTAAATGTTTTTATTCAACTCGATATATTATTCAAAAAGTATTTATTAATTTAATTCAATTATTAAAATGAAATTCCTTTATCAATAGCTTTCAACTAATTAAATATTCACTTTTCAAACGCAAACAATTTAATTTTAATTAATTTTACATAAAGTTACGGCGTAGGAAGTAGGGTTGTTGCAAACTTCTCCCTTGAAAACATATAGAAACTTCATAACCTTATTCTCCATAGAACATTAGTTGATGTCTTGAAGAAACAATTTGCACACCAAGTTCAAGGAGAAAGAATAATGATTCGAAGACGAATAACTAGCAATGGATGTGTCGACAACCGATAGATCTATTATATGCCCTTCATTCAAATATTATAGATTTATATAAATGTGTATGCCACGTTTTATCTTTTTGACAAAAAGCATAAAATATTCAAATGAAATAACTACACACAGATATATATGTGTGTGTGTGTGTGTGTGTGTGTGTTATGTATATGTGTGTGTATAAACATAAACTTATGTGTATACATACACATAAATAATCGTACTTATAATTATATAGGGAATATGCATAATTTTTTTTGATTATATATATGTAAATAAATATAATCAAAAAAATTGTTTATGCATATGCTCTCATGGACTAGATATTGTTGGATTAAGCGCATCAGGCATATTAGGGTAAAAGTGGCAAATTTCAAAAAAAATCCTTTTCTAATTATGCATTAGATTTTTTAATGTGCCACCATGAATATTATCATTGACATTAAATCATATTTAACGTTTTATTGGATTGTTTTGACTTGAATTTCACATTCATTATAATAATAATTAGTTGTCAAACTAAATAACATTTGATAAAAGGTAAATTTAATAATAAAACAATTTCAAGTATAATGACATATATACGGCACACATATATATTATGATAAATTTTCTCTATAACTAATATTTAAATGATATTAAATAATTAAATAATTATAATATAAATTCAAATAGAAATTTAAATTCAATGTTTATTAAATCGATGTTATAAATTTAAATAATTATAGTTTGTATCAACTTAATATATCAAATGTTCAAGTTAAAGGAATCTGTCTTAATATGTTAATTTTTATCAGTATGGTAATTCATAAATACCCTTATATATATGTATGTGTGTGTGCATATATATCAAAAGTAACAATGTTTTCAATAAATATATAAGACACAATTAAGTATTGGCAACACATATACTATTTAATCCAACATGTCAAGTTTTACGCGAATCCGATTTTGTATGTGAGAGTTATCTATGTTTGAAGTTTTAAGCGTTAAAATGTATTAAAGAGACATGGATATAAAATTACCATTCCTCCCTTGAAAAACCTTACCCGCCAATTACTAAGTCTTTATCTAAATTTCTCCTTGGTTCTGACCGCATGAGATGCCATCACTATATTCGCCACGCTCCTCGCATCGAGCTACTTTGATGATGACATTGTTGTCATGTATGATCGTTTTTTGTGAAACTCTAAGTTTCCATGACCTTATTTTATTTCCTTCGTGATTACCAAAGAAGATGGACCACCACACCCACGTTTGCGTCATCACCGATGAAGAATAGATCACATTTCCAAAACCCAAATTCGAACTATGGCAAGCTCGACATGAGACGGGACTGATGCGCCATGCACGTTTACCATGTATGTGCATGTAAAATGAACAAAACAATTTTTTAAGAAAAAACATCTTGATTGAAATTTTTTTATCTAAAAATAATTTTAAAATTTGACGTTTATTTCAAAAAAGTCTAAAAATTTTCCTTTATAATATTGATGATTGACCACACCTTGAACCGTTAGCTTCGGCTTGAGAAAACTTATCTCTAACCAAATGGTAGAGTTACAAATTCCACTAATAAAATGTCATTTATTTCATGGAGAGAGATATGAATTTCATGCTGGGTTAGGTGCATTGGCAGCAAGAGCAATAAGGAAAATTTCAAGTTTTTTCCTTTTTTAATTTTCATAAGATTTGGTTTTTTTGTTTATGTGAACAATCTTTATTTATACTAAATCATATTTAGTATTTATTAATAAAATGATTTTTAAAATATTTTAATTTAATTTTTCTATTATTGTTGGAAATTAATATTTTATTACTGATTTAATTTAAAATTTAATTCACCAATTTAATATTAATTAAATTTAATGTTTTAGGTATTTAGAGATGTTCGTATTTGAACTAACATCACAACTATAATACAAAGGTATATTCTAGTTACGGTGTATTACGGGAATATATGTAATATTACATATTGTGCCCTAATATTAAGTGTAAATAATAATGTCAAATAGGTTGAACATATATATCATATAGTAAATTTATATTAAATAAACTAACTAATTTATTTTATTTTTTATTCAGCTATATAATATATAGTCAATATCTATATAGATGCACATATATAGTAAACCATTATTTAAAATAAATTTTTTTATTACAAATGTATGTGTTATATAAATATATATATATATATATATATATATGTATATAAATATTTATATTTATATATTTAATTAATTAAATATCGGTTACGCAAAACATATTTAAAATTCAAAATTTAAAAACTTTGAACTTTTAAACTAGATATATAGTAAGTCTTACATAAAATAAAATATTTTTTTATCAAAACCCGTGGCATATAAAAATTATGTTATATTGTAAAATAAATCCAACTAGATTTGTCAAACTTGAATAATTCAACTTTCCAAAAATTCTAAACTAGTTTCAATTTTGAAAATATAAATTATTGTTCATTAATTTTGGAAATCCAAAAGCAATGATTTAAAAAAAAAATTCTTATGAATTTGTTAGTATATATATATATATATATAACTCAAAACAAATTTTTTTGAAAACCGAAACTAGAAAGGAATTAAAAATTTATTTTTTATTTAATAATATTAAAGAAATATAAAAATATTTTAATTTTATTAAATATCATGGCCGAAACATATATTTGATATACATACATATATACATACATATATATATATTATATAGAATTAGTACCTTTCTCCTTGAGATCTAGTCGATAGTTGAACACGTTGTTTGTTGGTTGTTTTCTCCTCAAACCTTTGATATTTTCCTTGGTTAAACTTTGCAAAGATGTCACTTGACTTCACCAGTAACTAATGGGAACAGAGCTATGTGGAGCAAGTATAGGGAGAAAAGGATAAGTGGCCATCTATTTAATACCATAGGTATATCAAAATATCTCTTTATTATCTCAAAACCTATAAGACTAGGTCCCCAACCCTATTGAAATATGATTGGCCTCATAGGACCCATGCAAGGTCAAACTCACCATCGATTTTAATTTAAATGAATTATTTAAAGTGAAAATAAGAGACACATCCCTAAAATCAAACTTAATACACAAAGCATCCTCCTCATAAAAAAGATATAAATTACATCTCTATTTTCAAATGCTACAATTTTCTTCCCTACAATACCCTTCTTCTCTATTGTAGCAATGTTGATTCTTTTATGGATGTTATTCTCACATCCATAATTAAAATTTGCACCCCATTAATTATCAATCTTTAAAATGCAATATTACATTGTAGAAATGATGGATTAGCAAACCATTTTCACATTAAATTGCAAATTTTATTATCTTTATAATGAGTGGCATTGTGTATATGTAAAAACAACGGCAGGACAAGCTATTCGCAAATCCAACTATATGCAATAGTCGCAGACATTTCTGTAACTGTATGCAATAGTTGCATACGTTCTGCAATTATATGCAATAGTTGCAGACATGTCTACAACTATATCATATAATTGTAGTCTGCAATTGTATGCAATAGTTGCAGACATTTTTACAACTATATGCAATAATTGCAGACATATCTGCAATCATACCATATAATTGCAGAAATGTCTACAACTATATGCAATAGTTGTAGATTTGAAGAAAAATCGAAGATGTTCAAAATTTGCAGAATTGTCTGCAAATATATGAAATAATTGCACCTTTACTGCGAATATGATTTTTTTTGTATCAACAATGGATCTCATTTTAAAGATCATAATTTTTTTATTTTTTGGTGAAAACGATTAGCTGATTTGATGTTTCTACAGAAATTTGTAGGCGTTTGAAATGTTAAAAACATAAAGGGTATTTGGGTCTTTGTGCATGCATGAATTTGAAAACAGAGACCGGAAAGTTATTAAAAAATGGAGGAATGTTTTGTGTATTCTCAAACCTTACCAGGGATGCATGCCAAACACACTCTTATTTAAATGTATTAATCTAACTTTTCAATTGGACCAACATATAATTTCTATATATCATTCCGATGGACTTTAACCTTTAAATAAATCATTTAAAAGCCATAAAATTTTAATACAACATCGATATTAATTTATAACATTTACAAATTAATTTAAAATTAGTTGAATTCGAAAATAGCTAGCAACAGATTTGTGTTGGCTCTCTAGAGTAAACTTGGTCGTTGCTCAATATTTAAAAATTCAAATATTGAAGTCTGTATGGACTTAGATAAAGTACAATATAGTTACAAGTTCAACATTTACTACGATGACCGCCCTACACCTCCATTGCCCAATATACTGGTAGAGTGCGCTGTGGATGTACTCGGTCGATGTAGGACGATAGTCGAGGGTGTAAACTAAAAAAATCCAAACACAGAAATAGTAGAATATCTCACAGTGCATAGACAAAATATAATAATCATTTAGATGTAAAACAGGAGAGACATTAATATAATCAAACGAGCCATAAATAAAACATCAAAGGGCAACATTTTCCTAGATTATGAAAAATTGAAAATAAAAGAGTTTGTACATACCAAATCTCCTAAATAAACTCTATAACTATCTCCCCAAAATGCAAGTACCGATATAGCTCCATAGTACTGCACAATAGAATATAAGCGATTGTAAGCTCCATAGTTTTGATATATGAAGCATATCCTCCTGCTTGCACTCCGTATAGCTCCATTCTCAATCAAGACCTGTTATCCCTAATACACTAATTTAAGAGTGCCCGAGATAATAAAAAGTAAAGCATAAAAGCTCGATTCAGATAACAATTTGGTGTCAACGATTCATTATTTCAAAATACTACAGAAATATTATATAGTAATAAGGACATACGGTATGCAAAATTATACCTGACCCATCCTTGCATCCAAGAGTTAGCACATAATTATCAATGTACGCCAATCTATTAACGCCGTCGTCACATGAGTGTAATACAATCTAAGTACAATATCTGGTGTCTAGCTATGGAGTCGATAATACCTACGTCGTGTGACATCCAAAGGTAATAAACAACCATGGCAACCATAGTATCCATCGAATAATCCTCACAATCACTCGTATGCATTGGACATATAGTAACTCGTATGGTAGGATCACAAGCGAGAGACTCAATCAAATCCCTGTTTCTTGGTGCCCGATTCCATGCCACTTCGTAATGCTAGGAACTAGACTTACAATTGCAAATGTCCCGGGTTATCTACAGTCAGAAGATCAGGATACGGTCGCAAATCCAGGTAGGCATCCTCACATACCCCTTCTTTGTAAGTACACCAAAAACCTTTGGGTTATCAATGATCTTTTTGCACACATCTCCATAATATAACTCAATTGTTATCCCATTTCAATTACCACTGTAGTAGAATACAGTTGCAAATTCAATTCGCAAGTCTACATCGTTGAACTTGTTCTTATAGATAACCAACACAAGTTCCTTTTTTGAGTCATCATCTTTGGAAAACCTATAGACACCCTATTAGTCTTAGTCCGTGAGATGATGGTTTTGATGACAACAACCTTAGAATAGATTATAAAATATAAATACTAACAGTATAAGTTTAGATATATATGTATATGCAGGATTTAACCATGCAGGTACCAAGAATGAAGACTATACAATATAGAGATTCAAGATATCAAGATTAAAGATTTATGAGTATCAAGATTATCAAGAGTTAAAGAATTCATGTAATTTATTCTTTAATTAGGAATTTTGTTAAAACTCCTAGAAAAGCACTGGCATCTTAAAATCCAATTTATTCGTGGAATGGAATCCACTTCGAGACTGTTAAAGGGATGAAACCCTAAGTAGGATGGAACCTACAAAAAATCTAGTGGAACATTGTTTTGTATTCGCTAACCTTTTATTCAAAATGATTTTTTCAAAATTATATCTTATTTTCAAATTGATTTCAAAACCTTCCTTTTAAAAGCATCAAAAACATCTATCCTGATTCCAAATACTTTTAGCCTCAAAATAATCTTTAATTTCAAAATCAAATTATCCTTGTTTTAAACTATCTTTTAAATATAATATATTAAACTTTTAAATATTTATACTTAGATTTTAAATATAAAATTATAGTAAAATTTTGTATATATTATTCTTTATACTTACTTATGTATTTTAAACATAGTCAAGTATATTTATAAAGTTTAAAATAGTTTTAAAATAAAATAAAGGTTATCTTCAAAGAAAATCAAAACACCAAAAATCCCTTTGGGATGTCGACATACTCATGTACCCCATGTCGACATGGTGTCAGTTGAGTTTAAAATTTAAATTTCAAAAGAAGTGTCTATTTTTCATAACTCTTCACGAATGGTCATGACTGTTGTTCCTCTATAAATAGGGGTTAGTTTCAACGAATTTCAAGACAGTTTTTCGGGTTTTTCACTCCTCTTCTTCTTCCACATTTCTATATAAAAATTATTATCATTACTTTGCCGAAATCAACATTGAATCTAACTAGATTATCTTTGGTTTGATTCTCTATCACTATCTCAACAAGATCCTCTGTGCTATTCAGAGTTATAGGCTTTTTGTAATCAACTTAGCGAGAAAAGGTGTGATTGTAGCCTTGAAAATCAATCAAGTGTAAAAGGTGTGATTGTAGCCTTAAAAATCAATTGGGTGAACTTGTTGCCCGGGGAATCAAGTATCTCTACCCAGAGGATTGTGATTCTGGAGGGTGTACCTCGTAGCCTTGAAATCGAGGGTGTAATTGTAAAGATTGTTTTTGAAAGGAAATCCGTACTTGTGTGCAGGACTGGATGTAGGGTAACTCCGAACCAGTATAAAATCCGATGTGTTCTTTCCTTTACTGCTTTTACTTTATATTTGCATTTGTGTTTGATTCTGTGTTTATATTTGTGTCTGAATATTGCACACATTTGTGTTTAAATTAACAAAAACTCAAAAAGATTTAACAATTCTCTAAAACACTATTACCCCCTCTCTAGTGTTTGTCCTTAGCCTTAAGATTCTTAATCCGCATTTCTCACATTTGGTATCGGAGCAAGGTTTTCAAAGTTTCATAATCTGATTTTTGAAGGAAAAAAAATTCAAAATGGCTACCAACACTGTTTTTGTTACTAACACTAGTATCCCTGTCACTAGTTCATTTGTAGAAGGTCAGTCTACTATCAGACCACCACTTTTTAATTGCGGTAACTATGCATATTGGGAATGTAGGATGAAAATATATTTACAGTCTATAGGATTAGACACTTGGAATATCACACAAACTGAATATTCTAAACCGCAACTGATTTTGCACAGTGGACTGTTGAGCAAAAGACTGTTGCACAAAACAATTCTAAAGTAATAAATATTCTGTTTTGTTCACTTAATACAAATGAATTTAATAGAGTGTCAGTTTGTAAGTCTGCATATGAAATTTGGAAAACTTTGCAACTATCTCATGTAGGAACAAGCAAAGTTAAACAGACCAAAATTTCCATGCTCACAAATCAGTTTCAATTATTTAAAATGAACCCTAATGAGTCTATTTCAGATATGTATAGCGGATTTCAAGATATTATGCATTCTTTAATATCCTTGGGAAAGGAATTTTCTGAAGAAGATCGAGTCAGAATTTTTTTAAATTCTCTTACTTTAGAATGGGATCAAAAGACACTTGCAATCGAAGAGGCAAATGACGTCAGAACCTTAAAGATAGAATAATTAATTGGAAATCTAATGTCATTTGAAGTCCAAATGACCGGGAGAAGAGAAAGCAAAGCATCTGAAAAGAAATCAATGGCATTCAATGCATTGACCGATGGATCAGATTCAAATAGTGATGATGAAGAAATAGCCTTTATGACCAGAAATTTTAGAAAATTCCTGAAATACAGAAAGATGAATAATATCAAGAGAAACAACAATAAGAACTCTGGAAATCAGAATGTAGTGCCAGATAATGTCAAATGTTTCAACTGTGATGAACCAGGCCACATCAAAAGAGACTGTCCGTATCCAGAAAGGCAGAATCCTCCTATGAACAATGATCCAACAAAGAAACGAAAGCGTGAATTTACTGCTACTCTAGATGATTTAGACTCGTCTTCCAGTGATGATGATCAGAAAATAGATAATTTAAATTTGTGTTTCACGGCAGTTCATGACTCCGACGAATTCAAAGAAACGGACTCAGAAAAAGGTACACATTTACAATATAATTGGTTGAAATTACTTGCTTAGAATTATATGCTTAATTGCTTGATTGATTGATTTTGAATTGGTGTGTTGTTTGAATTTTAAAATTTATTTTCTATTTTATTTTTATTTTTTTATTTTATCATTTTTTTATTTTTAATAGTATAATAATACTTTTTGAAATATACTATAAGTCCAATAATATTTCAGAAATGTATAGACATTAAAAAAATAATAAAGTATATATATATTTATTAGAGAACTTAGGAAAAATAAATCACAAAAATTCACTGGCACATGTCGACATGGTCCCTACAATGATGTCGACATGGGTACCAGAATTTGAATTTCAAAATTTGAATTCAAATGTTTGAATTTCCCTCCATCTTTTCACTTCATTCAATTCTCTGAAAATTTACTTTTTGACCAGAGAACATGTCCTTTGAGAATCTATTTATTCACTATCTTTTATCATATCTTTTCACTGTCGTTTTCAAATTAAAACTCTCTTTTCAAAACTTCAAGCTCTCTACTCTCTACTTTAATGGCTTCTTCAAGCAACCCCTCCACCATGAGAATTCCAGAAAGATAAAAGAGCAACTCTTTAATGATCCCAACGCAATAAAAGCATACCAATTATGATAATTATGCCAAAATCCATCCCGGAAAGTTTGCTATCTTTCAGGATTTTTCTTCTTATGAAATTGATTCTCTTTTTGCAAATAATCAAATTCTTAGTCTTGATGATGCTTCTCAAAATGATTTTGTTTTCTATCCAAATCTTGTCAAAATTTTCTATGCAAATTTAAACCGTGGATTTTATAATGAAATGAGGATGAAATTTGGAGTAGTGCCAAAGGCACTAGAATTATTTTGGATTGTGATCTTTTGGGTACCATTCTCAATTGCAAGTGTACGGGAATGGATCTTTCTAATTTTAAAATCGATGAAAATGATCGTGAGACATTTCATCACATTTTCGAAGGCAATGATAATTTTGAATTCAAAAATCGAAATTTTCAACCAAAAGCAAGAATTATCAATCTTCTTTTGCAACATATTTTGACCCCAAGATCGAGGAATTTTAACAATCCTACTTCAAAAGTTTGCAAAGCACTTTTTGCTATTTTTGAAAATTATGACATAAATTGGGCGCAAGTTATTTTGGATGAACTTCGTTCCAAAAATCTTGAAATGGGTGAGAATACTTTGTATCATGGAATTTATCTCACTTGGATTTTTAAATATTTTGGAGTGGATTTCAAAGGCTAAGAATTTGTTTCTAGAAAAGTTTTCAATCATTCCAACATTTCGCTTTTGAAAATTCCATTTGTTTTTCAACCTTATGAGACTCTTGCCGAAAAGGAAGAGCGTTTGGCTCATGAGGAAATGGAAGAAGAGAAAGAGGAAAAAGAAGAAGGGGATGAAATGGAAATTGAAGAAGAAGAAGGTGAAAACTCTTTGGAAAGCATCGACTATCCTCCTAATCCATCCACCAAAACCCTTCTCAAAAACCAAAAGACGATTATTGAGAATCAACGGATTCTTGAACGGTCCGTTAGTAAGAAGTTGGATAAAATTTCATCCAAGATGAACAAGTTCATTTTCAAAGTCAGCAAGAAACTTGGACTTTCTTCATCATCATCATCCTCTAGCTAGTTCTACCTTTTGTATCTCGTTGTATTTGTTTATTTTGATTTGAATGTTCGTGTAGTTATTTATGATTAATCATTGTATCATTTTAGTACGAAATGAAATGGAATTTATTTATGTTATCTAACTTATCTTATCTCCAGAATAAATATTAGTACATTATATAAATATATATACGCATAATTATTCACAAAATCAAAATATATCATCAAATTTCACTACATCATGTCGACATACCCCCTATGACCATGTCGACATGTACTGGTCAGAAATGACAATTCATTTTGAATTTGAACTTTGATTATTTACCATATGTCTATTCATTTCAAACGAATTTCTACACCTATAAATACCTATTTCTTCCAGCATTCTTCATTGAAAATTATTTCTTATCTACTCTATCTCTCATTCTTCCACAAATCCAAATATGGCTAATCCAATTGATAACTTATCCGAAAATCTTGAAGAAACTCTTAATTCGTTCAAGAATATTCTCTCGTTCATTCTTCGTAACCAACGACACTTAGAATTGAGTCAAATACAGATGATCAAGGAGCAAGAGAGGCATTTCGATGCAATACGATGGATGATTTCCTTCCTACACAAGGATGATAACGAAGCACATCCTCTAGTCTCTCTCACCAACGAAAATGAAAATTGGGGTGCTATTAAGGCAGACCCTATCTTTGGAGGAAAAGGATGGGTGGAAGTTCCACGTAACGTTTAATTTTATTTGGTTGCTGTATTTGAATTGTTTGCCTTGATTGGTTTGATTTTATTTGCTTTGGCTTGGTTTGAATTTGATTGATATTTAGTATGGATTGATGTTTGTTGTACAAAACATGTATAATTATACATTGACATGTATATAATCTTTGATTCATTATTGTGACTATCGTTTCTATATTCCATTGTATAAGTTTATTAATGCATGTATTTTCGTCCAAGAATGAGGGGGAGTCATATAGTTTACTGTTATATAGTTTAGAGTTAGTTTTTTTGTTGATGACAAAGGGGGAGAAGTATAAAATAGGGTAGTTAGGAATAGATTAAAGGGGAGTTATTAAGATAGAAGTAATATTTTATAAATGAAGACTGTCATAAAAAAAAGGAGGAGATTGTTAGTCTTAGTCTGTGAGATGATGGTTTTGATGACAACAACCTTAGAATAGACTATAAAATATAAATACTAACAGTATAAGTTTAGATATATATGTATATGCAGGATTTAACCATGCAGGTACGAAGAATGAAGACTGTACAATATAGAGATTCAAGATATCATGATTGAAGACTCATGAGTATCAAGATTATCAAGAGTTCAATAATTCAAGTAATTTATTCTTTAATTAGAAATTTTGTTAAAACTCCTAGAAAATCACTGGCATCTTAAAATCCAATTTATTGGTGGAATGGAATCCACTTCGAGCCTGTTAAAGGGATGGAACCCTAAGTAGGATGAAACCTACGAAAAATCTAGTGGAACATTGTTTTGTATCCGCTAACCTTTTATTCAAAATGATTTTTCAAAATTATATCTTATTTTCAAAATGATTTCAAAACCTTCCTTTTAAAAGCATCAAAAACATCTATCCTGATTTCAAGTACTTTTAGCCTCAAAATAATCTTTAATTTCAAAATCAAATTATCCTTGTTTTTAAACTATCTTTTAAATATAATATTTTTAACTTTTAAATATTTATACTTAGATTTTAAGTATAAAATTATAGAAAAATTTTGTATATATTATTCTTTATACTTATGTATTTTAAATATAGTCAAGTATATTTATAAAGTTTAAAATAGTTTTAATATAAAATAAAGGTTATTTTCAAAGAAAACCAAAACATCAAAAATCCCTTTGGGATGTCGACATACTCATGTACCCCATGTCGACATGGTGTCAGTTGAGTTCAAAATTTAAATTTCAAAAGAAGTGTCTACTCGTCATAACTCTTCATGAATGGACATGACTGTTGTTCCTCTATAAATAGGGGTTAGGTTCAACGAATTTCAAGACAGTTTTTCTGGTTTTTCACTTCTCTTCTTCTTCCACATTTCTATATACAAATTCTTATCATTACTCTACCGAAATCAATATCGAATCTAACTGGATTATCTCTGGTTTGATTCTCTATCACTATCTCAACAAGATCCTCAGTGCTATTCAGAGTTATAGGCTTTTTGTAATCAACTTAGCGAGAAAAGGTGTGATTATAGCCTTGAAAATCAATCAAGTGTAAAAGGTGTGATTGTAGCCTTGGAAATCAATTGGGTGAACATGTTGCCCTGGAAATCAAGTATCTCTACCCAGAGGATTGTGATTCTAAAGGGTGTACCTCATAGCCTTGAAATCGAGGGTGTAATTGTGAAGATTGTTTTTGAAAGGAAATTCGTACTTGTGTGCGGGACTAGATGTAGGGTAACTCTGGACCAGTATAAAACCCGGTATGTTCTTTCCTTTACTGCTTTTACTTTATATTTGCATTTGTGTTTGATTCTGTGATCATATCTGTGTCTGAATATTGCATACATTTGTGTTTAAATTAACAAAAACTCAAAAAGATTTAACAATTCTCTAAAACACTATCCACATTTCTCACATACCCGTCGTAAGTTGTAGAACAATTATGTTAAAGTTCCAAAGTCATCGCATTGAAATGTCACATCGTCACTCCATTCTTTACCACACAATCCCAAATTAACTTTGCATTGTCCTGAGACCATATCCCTTGCCCCAAGAACAACCCAAAGTGATCCCTAGGCTGCCCAAAAACACACCCAAGTAGTACCCGAAGTCTCCCTTAAGCTTGCTCGAAGTGGCTCTAGGAACTCCTCTACCCCATTTCCCATCTAGTCTTTTTTTAGTTTAGCCCACAGTCAAGCCCTCACTATCCCGAAGACATCCCCGAAGCACCCCTGGATCCATTCCTTAGTTTGGCCACCGAACAACAACACCACTGAGCATGTAGCAACCCTCAAGCCAACTGCCACCTATCCCCAAGTCAACCCTTAAGCAAGCTACCACCGGACGAAGACCATCGAGTAGAAATGATGTAGCATCTCTAAACTCCAATTTCATACTGATTCCATTACTACCTTCCATACTTTGTCCTACATGAAATCCCTATGCATTGATATGACTCCTAGTATCTGTAATGGCCTGTTTTTCCATACCATTTGAATCGACAATAAACCACACATGTCTAACTCAAATTGCACGAAAAGATGGATCGTTAAGGGTAAAAATAAAATAAAGATAGAACAAAATCTCACACAATTGGAATAACATATATTATTTCAATAATAATCTTTACAATGAATTTTTTTAAAATACAATTCCAAAGTCTAACCTAGATTCAGCCTAAACAGTTAGAAACCTCTGTCCTTACACATGCTGAAAACAATAAAACAAATGCAATAGATGCAGCGGAAAATAGAATACGTCCATATAATGATGAAGGTCTCCTACTCTCCTCTGGAAACTCCAACCGTCTTCAACTAAACCTGAAACTACTCGGATCTAACCCGAGTATTATAAATACACGGACCAGGCTTGATAAACATGCGTGAGATATTCAAAATGTATAGATCATGACGATGCTATCAAAACCTTTGAAAAGAAAGGTATCTCATAAGACCACGTCCACACATAAACACAGACGGGTTTTACCTTATGATAACTGAAACACTTTTATACCAAAATACACTTGATATTATTTTTAATGATATTCATTTAAAAACAGTTTTCAAATAAACTTACTCAAATAAGGTATCAATATCCGGACTAAGTTTGAGGGAATATATCTGGACTGGGTCAACAGAATATACCGGACGGAATGTATGATACGAAAAGGGGTAGTTGAAATGTTTGCAAAGCATTACAACTATTTTGGGACTACAACTAAAATCGTAAAGCTCGTATTTGAATTGGATTTCTAACATGATAGGGAACTATTGGCCTTTTTCTCCGATCCATGCATAACAAATATAGTGCCCGCGGTGCCTTACTCGCTTTTCTCATGCAAGTCACTTGGAACTGTACTTGCTATCACTACAAGAAAATTTGCTTTCGCAGCGTTTCAGAAACGTTGTTACACAGTTTAACAGTGTTTCGAAGATCGCTGTCTAACGACAAGCTGTTATAGAGTCAAGATGTACCATAACATTTTTCGAACGCTGCAAAAGAAATAGTGCATCGCAGTGTTTTATTTATTACAGCCTTCCAATAAACGCTGCAACATGTCCTTACCCACCACGCACCCTTCTTTTGGACAGCCATTCCAGAAACGCTGCGAGTTTTGTTACAGCGTTTATAAACACTTGTAACTGAAGATTTATTGGCAGAAATAAAACGCTGCATGTGAGTTTAATTTCACAGCGTTTTGGTCAGTTATATTTCATATACGTTTTTCCATTTGTCAGCATTTATAAAACGCTGTTACATATAAAAATTACCATAATTTCATCCCTTTTCCACAGCCTTCTTAATTCAGTCTACTCTTCTACATCTGCAAACTTTCCCGCCAACTATAAAATTTTATATCGTATAACATTAGTTAATTGAAACACCATAAATATAGTCTTCGCATGTTATATTAAACATAATTAAAAATGCACTATCTTCATACACAAAATAAACGATAATCGTATACAACATTTCATACATTGTTTTATACAAATAGCATATTAAGTAAAGCAAATATGATAGCAACATTGTTTTACAAAAATAGCATATTAAATAAAGCAAAATATGAGTAGTGTGTAGAGTCCAATCTCGTCATCTTCAACAATTCATCCTCAACTAGGTCAGCCAAATTACATAAGAATGCCCACTTTGAAACTACTAAGATGTAAAAAAAACATCAGCAACAATGCTTGGTAAGGTTGAGGTAATTGTGCATGAAATTAAAAAAGGCTAAAACTGAAGCAAAGTGCTTAGGGAGCAACATTGCTCCGGTATCAGCAACAATGCCCAATGTAGGAAATGATTCCAAACTGAGAAATCGAGGTGGTCAAAATGACAACTGTTCTTAGTGGTAATAACCAGAACAACCCAACATATGTCAAACTACATAAAATTTGAGTAAGGTAAACTGATATTCTTACTGAATAAACTCCTTTCTTCCATCCGTTTCTTTTAGTAAGTCGGTTAGCTTGGTAATGAGTCGCCGATCTAGTCCTTACCCTGGAAAACAGTTAAAGTGGTGGATCAACATTTTGCAAAGTTAGACAATTAAGCAAAACAAGAAAAGTGGTGGCTCAAGTTGTGCAAACGATTTTCCTAATACAAATTTGTTCACAAAATCTGCATCACTATATTAGCTTAATTTTGGGTACACTGTATATGTTCACAAAATCTGCATCACTATATCGGTCCTTACATACATGTGGTACATACAACATTTTTGGGTACACTGTATATGCAATTTGTACGTCATTTTTCAGTTTCATTTCACTAAATTTAGGATTTAGATTCACACACTTAGTATATGCGTTTACAGTTTTAGTTGCATTGCACCTGGTGCTTCATTCATCATCCCCTTGCTAGTTCAATCAGTGCACATACTTCATCACTATTTGCACATCGTCCATCAACCCAGTACCATTCCGCTTCTTCATCTCTGTTTATCACTGCATACACCACCATCCATCAACCAACAAGCTAATGCACCAATTCCTCCTTAGAAACCAAACAGTCAACCATACCTCTACCTGAATCACACCTGCACTACCCGAACACCCTCACCTTCAAACTGTCCCACCAAAAAACCCATCATACTGCCCATCATCATCCTATTTTGTTGTCTAATTTTTTTTCCTTATTTTGTTGTCTATTTAATTTTGTTTTTTTCCCATCATCACCTTCAAACTGTCCCACCAAAACCATTGCCTTCCATTTATCAGACTGCAAAACCACCCACCTCCAAACTGTCTTCACACATCACTGCATATCACTGCATATATCTACAACCCCTACCCTACGACCTATTTACAAACAACACCTCCGACAAACTCATAACTCACCTGAACCATTCCACCCTTCCTTCTCTTCATATACCTTACTCAACATTCCCTTTCACTCAACACTCAACAAACTAGCTACATCACTGCTACATCTCCTCACCAACAAATCCACTACCGCACTTACCACTTCACCCGAGTCCAGCACCACATTCAGACCAACAGTTCATACTGCCAACTCTCCTCAGACCATTCAAAACCACCAAAGAAAACAAAAACCCGCAACTTCAATCTCATCTATCTCCACCACAACCTTACCTGCAATACATCCATTACCCTTTGTTCGAAAAGCATCTCTTCCTCTCAAAACCGACCTGAAATCCACTCTGAATTCGCATCCTTAAAACTGACCACAACCCAAACCCCCCACCTTAAATCGATTTCCAATCCCATTCGAACACTAAATCAAACGAAGTTTTGATTTGGACTTTATTTGGATTTCTTCAAACAAGCTTGTTTTGTGAAATTTTCTTTTTGAGAAATTCTGTGATTTTGGTTTAGCAAATCATTTTTGGCTAGGAGTTATTGTTTGATTGTCTTATTTTTTTTATTTTTTTTTATTTTTTAAGTTCTGGTTTGTATTGTTTTGGGATGGGCTTACAAAAATTGATTTAAAAAAACTTGTTATTTTCTTTTTTTCTCCCCTCTTTTCTTTGCTAATTTATGTGTGTGTTATTGACTAGTGTTTTGCTGTTGCATGTTAATTTTTTTTGGTGTTGTCTTGTTTTGTTTAATTTGTTTTGCATACGTGTTGTGTGTTGTATCTAGTTTTTACATTTTGTGTTTAAAGTCCATTTACAAAAAAAGAAAAAAATGTACAAAAAAAGAAGATATCATTTAATTTCTGAATAAGTTTTTTTTATAACTTTTTTACTACAAACTCTTGTTAGTATAAGCTTCCAAAAAAGAAAACAATTCTTGTTTAGTACTTTTTCTCATATTTATTTTTTCCTTTTTCTCAATATATTTATCAATATAGAGATAATGCTATACAGTTCTTCATCAATATATGAACTCTTCATCATAAAAAAAAAGATAATTCATACTTGCTTGAAGTTGATTCGGTTATAATATTCGTGGAAGGCCAAGCTATAGTCGAACAAAGTGCATCTTTAATAATCTCAAAATAAGAAGTAGGTCTCCACATAGGTGCATTTGGAACTTTTATAACATCAACCCAAACTTTGACTACATTTTCCCCTAGTGGAACAAAATGGACTAATGCTTTAGGGTCGATTAAAGCCACACGCCCTTCAACAATTACTTCTTTGGCTCCATGAACGCCGATCAACTTGCATTTAGTATCTGTCTTGGAGGTTGCGCTCTGTCATGCAACAAATGAAACCGTGTAAATTTGTTTTGAAAATAGAAGTGATCCTGAAAATAAAAGCTTGTCAATGCATATGTTTGGATAAATCAGTATATAAGGAATACACATTACCGTTGGAGATAATACAACATTAGCCGTACCAGAAGATGTTGTAGCATTTACATTTTCAACTACTACATTTGTTTCTGGCCAAGCTATTTTGCTGCCAATAGCTTCTCCAACATATGTCATACCAGCTGGTGGTCTCCACAAGAATGCATCTGGTTTTTTAGCCTCATCCATCCAAACAAGCACGGCGGATGGTCCCAGAGGAATATTATTCACAAGCTGACTTGGATCACTAGAGTAAAACTTTCCTTCAGCAGCAACTAGTTCTTTGCTTCCGGTCCAATCATACAGCTTGCATTTGATATTTGTACTGCTACTATTACTCTATAAAAACAAATTAGAACATATGAAAACAAAATTAAGTATAAATTTTGTATTCAATTCATAAAGATACCGAATAAATGAAAAAAATAAAGTTTACCATAACGTCATCCTTTTCAAAGTGAATCATTGTGTGCAAAACAACTCTATCGGTTGGCCATGCTACTATCCCATTCTTAGCTTCTCCAATTTGTGAGAGCATCTTAGGTGTAGACCTCCATAAAATGCATCCAATTTCTTTGGAATAACTATTAAAATTTTCATGGCTTTCGGTCCAAGAGGAATGTTATATACAAGCTCTTCCGGGTCAGTTGAAAGGACTCTTCCTTCGGCAACTATTTCATCAATCTCGGTCCAATCCAATAAATTACACTTGGCATGTGTTTTGTCATACTTATTCTAAAATTAGTCAAAAACAATCACGGTAAATACTTGACTAAAAATTCAAATTCAAATTCAAATGACGTCACATGAATAATATAAATAACTTTTACTGCTTGAAACGCATTCTCATCTTCGTCCCTTCTCGGTTGTTCGTCCATTCTTGTTGCTGCATTAGCTGAATCAAAACAAAAAAAATACTGTCAATCAAGATGAACATTCAATTTCAAATATGCAATTATCTTATTTTGTACAGTATTGATTGTTTTTTATCATCTACATTTGTTTTTTAAGGTTGACAAACAATATTGATTGCTCTTGCTTTTGTATTTGATTGGCCATTTAACTGAACTAGCTTATCTTTTTACAACTTAATTCTGGTTATTGATGTAAAAGCGGTTAATAAATAATTTAGCAAGCGTTTATTTTCATATCCAAATCAATTATGCAGTTGATGGCAGGACATAGAATTGTTCAAAAATTTGATCATGCATCGTGCACTTTCTGACTCCAAGCTGTGGATGCTTTATGATGTTCAAAAACAAGAGTAATGAAACGTTTCAAAAGAAAAAGTTTTATGCTTTATGATGTTCTTTAACATCTACTTAAGGACTTACGTATACGAGCACAAATTTACATTGTTTGTATGAGTATAAATTGTGGTACAATACCTAAACTAGAATAGTATAATATTTTAATTTGTTTGTTCATGGTCATTGTATAGTAAAGGCTACCGATATTTACTTTTAATTAACCCAAGAAGTATGTACTTCTTAGTGACATTTTCCCATATCAGCATATAAAATACCTAACACGTTACAGAATACATTATTTGAAATCATAAATATGTAGATGATAAAGGACTGCACAGGGGTCATACATAACAACCAATCTTTTTACTCAGGAAGCGATAAACTGATTATTTTTGTTCCAATGCTGGACTGAATAAAATCAAGAAGAGCATATTACTGTTGTAAGGAAAGGACATATGATGGTGATATGAAAGTACTCAGGAAGTATAACCTTATTATGTAGCATTTGAACCGTCTTCTCCAAATCGCTTATTCTATTTTGAAGTTGGTTTGCTTGTTTTTGATTAGCTTGTGACACAATAAACTTGGTGTATGTCATACTTCTTCCCATTCCTCTTAATCATCCCAGTCTATCTTGTCCCAGCACTACTGAAAGAGCATCTTCTCTCACATTAGTTTTTGAGCTGGATTGTGATTCAGTGTCAATTTTTTTAATTTGCTCCTGCAAATGTTAACATTTATTATAATTTCCATAGTTATTACAATATTCTAAAGTGATTTGATAATAATCAAGTAGAAACAAAAGCACATACAATTGTATCTTTAACATCCAAGCTCACTGGTTCACCATTTTTTCGAGTTCAAGATCTAATCCAAACATGAGTTCTAGAAATGGAAGAGGGGTTGGAACTCGCTTTTTTCTACAATAATAAAAATTGAATAGAACAATTGTTATAACTATATAAATAGATGGCATGACAAACACAAGTTGTTAACCAAAAAAATCTCACCATATCCGCAGCTAATCGAGCCATTCCTTTACGGTTACATGTGTGTGGCACTTGCTTGCGCCTGAGAGCCTTGTATATGTCACTTTTTATCTGGATTTAAAAAAATAGAACGCATCAAAAAGTTATCTCATTCATTGAAAGAACGACCAATTAGATGTAATTTACCTTAAATTTTGAACTTGTTTTCAAATTGATAAAATCATTCCACTCTGTCATACTTCCAATATTATCTGGTTTGAGTCGAAGTCTTTCCTCCTTTGACTTTGCTTTTACTAATTGATTGACTAATCTACATTTTGAACACCTGAAAATACAATCCATTTGCTGAAATATAGAGACCTTTTGCCATTCCTCATCCACCTTTAATCTAGCCTGTATCCATTAATTGATTAAATTGAAATTAGCACATTCGTTAGAAATAACACGCAAGTCATTTCTACATTGGATTCTATACAGGATAGTTGCATATATTACATATTATTAAACATATGAAATTATGAAAATTCAACATCCATGGGTGAAAATACAAAATGTGTTATTCCAGCCTAACTATACATTTTGTATATAAAATAATCTAAGTACATAAAGTAACTTTAAAACTATATGTATGATTTTATCATTGATATCGCCTCTTTTTATGAAAGCTAAAACAACAATATGAAGCAGTTAGTTAGCATTAGATTTCAAACAAAGATATCTATCAAATATTAGAAGTGAAAATAACAACTATCCCTTCCTTTTGTTTATAAGAACGTGAAAACTCATCATAAATTGCAATAGATCATGTTAGATCATTGACATTTTAATATTAAACAGTAATGTTTCTAATTTACACAAAAAGTCATCCACATTGTAGATATCTCAATATGACCGTTCATAATAATTAATATCAACAAATTTATGCATCATTTATTCAAGCAAAAGTACTTTTTGCTTACTTATCATGTTATATATTACAGATATACATGGATTCATATCTTATAATCTGCACAAACTATAAACATACATTTGCTATCCTATCTTTCTCTCACACGTATCTTATCATGTTAGACTTGTACTGACTCATACGTATCTCTTTTGCTATTATGTCTACAATAATACTCCAAAATATACTTGAATGCAATCCCATAAGACAACTTTCAAGTCATCACCAAGACGTCTCCAATCGGTAAGCGTGACTGGAACATGCTCCCATACAAGTGGTCCTAGATAAGAAGATAAGTGGATTGACCCTTTTCCTATCGGAACGCCACTCTCATTAAATTCAACTTCAACTCGATTTGCGAAATTTTGAAGGAAGTCTCTTCATTTTAGTAGGACCTCTAGCAATTCTTTTCCGAATTAAATTTTCCCTCATATCTTGAATAGGTCCATCGGTTTCCATCATGTCTTCCAAATTTTGTTCATTTTGCATTGTGTTGTCTTCAAGTGCACAAGGATTATTTTTATTTTTATTATTGCCTTCAACTAATTGTCGGTTGTCTTCAATTTGAACGTTGTTGTTTTCATTTTGTACGTTATTGTCTTCATTTTGAACGTTGTTGTCTTCAACATGCTTATTCTGTTCATTAGACTCCTTGAGTGCAATTTCAGCTTCTTTTGCTTTTTTTCGTTTTCGAGTAATCCTCTTCATTTCCTGTATAGATATGAAGCAAAAATCAAAAACAATAAATTGTGGTATATTCATGATCACTTAAGCTTCTAATGCTTAAGTTACTAAGCTTATCCTTTTAAGATTCAAATTTACACCAAAATTTATCAAACTAAATCAGACTTGAATATTTTGTTCTAAATAATAAGGCATCAAGGGTAAGCATCTTTAAATGAATGAAGGTCAACATTCAGCTGGATAGCTGAAATATCTACATAAATAATTCAAAACAATCAGCAATACATTCCTTAGTTTACAGACATGCATGTGCATGTATTCACACCTCTTCAAACTTAAATAATAAAAGTGTTAAGTATTCTGTTAATAAAATGTGCCACTTTTTTTCTTTTTTTCTTCTTCTTCTCCCTATTGCTATGACCAAGAACTAGAGGTGGCAGGAGAGGCCGGGTTTTTTATGTTACACAGGTGAATTTTTTGTGTTATAATGCAAACATAGAATTCAAAGAATACTCGTATTATAAATTTTACACTTGCAGGTATCTGTTTTATTTGTAATATTCATCATGCTCATTTGTGTAGGCTACCATTCGACCCCCAACCTTTGTTTTCTTTGTTAATGATGCCAAGCTTTTCCCTGAGACGTATCGACGTTATATGGAGAAGCAGCTCAGGTCTGATGCTGGATTTCCTGGCACTCCAATTCGTTTTTTATGGCGTAGCAGAAGAAAATCTGAAAGAGAAGGTCAGTATTTCAAGATCAAAACTCACTCACTTCGTGTATCAAAAGGGATTATTAATTAATTCTTCATAGTGATGTGTTGGAAGTACCTCCGTATATATCATTTTACTTCTCCATGATATAAAAACTTTGAGTTTCTAACCTTTCTTTTGGTTTTGAAACTAGCATCTGGATATATGAAATTGCACACTAAATGATTGATTGGCAATTTTAATGTAAATGGATTGAAAATATAATTTAAACTGAATTTTCAGGCAAATCTCCTGGCATGAGAACACAGTCTTCTTTGGATCAAAATCCAGGCAAGGTGGCTCTTGCTAACTGATGCTCCTTTTGACTGATGAAAAATGACGAGGGTCCAACTGCTACTAGATCCACGCAACCCCTAACGATTTCAAAATTTTGATTCTAGTAACTTAGCAAAAATAATGAGTATTTTTATTTGTTTGTAGCCTAATGGTTGTATATTAATCATGGTGTATATAATAATATAAAACAACCATAATGACTCTATTGTAACATTTCTTTAGCACCTCTATTATATGGTGACTTATATTATGTTACAAATTTTTGTAAACTTCTGATCTTAGATTATGAAAATCATCCCTAGAATCATTTTAAATTAGAAGTCAAAAGTTAACCGTTGAAACATATATTTTGATTGTTATTCTGAAATATTGATTTTACTGTGCAAGAATTATTCAAACAAACATAGCTTATGCAGAGATGGTTATAACTGAGATGTAAATATATGAGAAAAATTTTATAGTAGTAGAAACAGTTTGTCCATCACGTGCTATTATGTGTGTCAAAATTTTATATTAGTGGAAGCAATTTGAAATATAATGGATTTTAGATGGTATATCACATCTGAAAACATAGCAAAATTTAGTAGTTGAGACTTGAGAGCTACCGGGTCACTAATTGTGTCATCCCTCATTCGTGAGCAGCGAACATTTGAAAAGGGAACGTCTCAAATGCTCGTTATTTCTAGCCACCATATCAGTTATAGGAAAACAAATACAACTGAAACTCTATCTCGCTATTGGAATTTAAGGTTTGCTTAAGAAATTTTTTATGGGAAAATCACCAAGAATATGGCAAGAAAATGCATCTATTTGAATAAGGCATCAAGTACATTTGCATAGTTTTGCACAAACTCTGACTATATTATTTATCATAATATATGAGCATTATTTATCATAATATAAACAACTAAAGCTGATGGGAAAAGGTAGTAGCACAATAATATATGAGCATTATTTATCATAATATATGAGAATTAATTATTTATCAAAGTATTTAATTTCTTTTTAGGGTCCATAACACAATAAGCAAACTATGCTTAGAAAATTACCATACATGCTACCTAATTATTTGCTAACATAACCCAAAATGAGTTAAAAACAAACACAGCAATGAAACAATATTAAAAACTAGATATTAAAAACAAGTCATTACATACAAACATATTACTTAACAAAAGAAGATAGATAGTAAAGTCCATAGAATTAAAACTAGATAGCAAAATAATTAAACTACTCAAGTATGCCTTCACAATCTTCCTTAAAATAACTAACATCCTCGTTGAAATCATCAACATCCATGTCAATATCTTCGTAATTCTCCATAGCAAAGATAACTTCCTCAAATGATTCATCTATATCTATCTCATGAAAGCTTCTTGATGGTGCCTTCATCACAACATACCAATTAGAAGAATCGTCTTCTCTTGAATAAAATATTTGTCTCGCTTGAGATGCAAGGATATATGGATCTTTTGAAAATGAAGCTTGGTTTTGATGTAAGTTAACAAGGGTGAATCCATCTTCTACCTTCACACCATTCCCTATGTTTGCCCAATGACATTTAAAGACGGGAATATAAAAAACATGATAGTCTAACAAAATTATATCAGTCAATATCCCATAATAAGTAACAACATCAACTACTTGGGAAGTATCTTTTGCACTTGCTCTATACATAGTAGTCGCATCGTAAGTGACCCCGCTATTTTGAGTTTCTCTCTCAATATCTTTAGTGTGAAAACGTTGTCCATTAATGATATATCCACTACAGGAATATGAACTACTCCTCGGACCATATGCAATCCATTTTAACATCGTGTCATGATCCATTGAATCAATAGATATCTATAAAAATAATAGTTATTTAAAATGGATGTCAATAATAATAAATCTAATGTTAATAAGATAATATTTCAAAATTCCACTCACCTTCTTTTTAATCCAATCGGCAAAGTTATCTGTATGGGTTTTCCAAAGTAAAGTTGCATTTTTTTCCATGCGCTTGTTTGAGTGTTGTAACTCCTCCAAATGCAAACTATTATAGCGCAAAAAAATATGCTAAGTTGTATTTGTTGGTACAAATTGTATGAAATGGTAATAACAAATTGTAATAGTTACTTACCCTAGAAATGGTTCCACCACGGTCATATTCATTAACACAGCCAAATGTGCAATCTGTTTCTCATTGGCGGACAATGTAATAGTTTTACAAGCTAAAATTGGTCGTCCTTCGAGTATGGAATCATCTTCATGATCTTCATTTCGGACTTCCTTCTCTGTTTGTATTGATTTCTTTAAAAATGCACTAAAAAATCTCATGCACTCTTCTACAAGATAGGATTCTGCAATACAACCCTCGGGACGTGCATGATTTCTTACATAATGTTTAAGCGTCTTCATATATCTTTCAAAAGGGTACATCCAACGGAAATGAACCGGTCCACACAATCGGGCTTCTCTTTCAAGATGAACGGTCAAGTGTATCATTATGTCAAAGAAAGAAGGTGGGAAATATCTTTCAATTTCGCACAAAGTTATAATAATTTCATCATCAAGTTGTTGCAGTTTTTCTTTATCAAGAACACGCTGGCATAATTTATTGAAGAACGAACATAAACGAATTGTTGTCCTTCTTGGCTTTTTTGGCAACAGTCCTCTTATTGCAACTGGTAATAATTGTTGCATTAGAATATGGTAGTCATGTGACTTCAAGCCAATAATTTTACAATCCTCCAACGACATAGAACTTCTAAAATTTGAGCAATAACCATCAGGTCCCTTGAAATCATATAACCTTTGGCAAAATGTTTTTTTCTCGACAGTGGACAATGTATATGGAGCTGGTGGAAGATATGTTTTTTTCCCACGAGATTGTGCATAAAGGCCATGCCGGATTCTCAAATCTTCCAAATCTTTTCTGCAATTAATTCCATCTTTTGATTTGCTATCATGCAACATCGTCGCTATTATGCTTTCACCAACATTTTTTTCTACATGCATTATGTCTAAATTACGACGCACGGGAAGTTCCTACAAAAATCATATTGTTATACTTCATTAATATATATAAATATTATTCATTCATTAAAAAATAATAGCACTAACCTCCCAATATGGTAAATCAAAAAATATTGATCGTTTTTTCCATCTTGATAGTTCTATTTTTGCAGGATCATCATCTTGTTTGAAAGTAGAACTTTTTCTTTTCTTACTATGTTGCTTCTTGCTTGGCTTGTTTTTACCATTTCCTTTCTTGCTTTTATTATCAATTTCTTTCCCAAAATCATTTGGAAAGTTTTTCAAAATATTAAAGATGTTTCTTCCTGTTAAAATTCTAGGTCTACGACCCTTTTCTATAGTATTATCAAACCAGGATTTCTGTTTTCTCAACGAATCCGAGGGTGGTAAGAATCTCCTATGACCCATGTAGACATTTTTCCGACTATACTTCAACCATCGATAATGAGTGTTGACACCGCATAATCTACAAGCTTTTTTATGTAACGACCCAGAATTTTTGATAACTTGAATTTGAATATTTAATTTATTTTTAATATTAATAAGTGGAATTTTTAAGTCGAATAATTTATTTATCGAATATTTGGATTTAATGGGACAATTAAATCGATTTATTTAATAGTGAAATTCCACAAATAATTAAATATTGGGTTAAATATGATTGAAAATGATTTGGAAAATTTTGTTTTATCATATTGAAGTTATAGAAATGTTTTAGAACTTGTAAAACTGAATTTGGAGTTAATTTGTAAAAATTGAATATTTTAATATTTAATTATCGACTGAAAAATAGCCAATTTTTGAACAGTCTCGGAATTGAACGAAACGAGTTTCATTGGATCTGTAATAGTTAGTTATTATCGGATTTCAATTTTCGTAGCAATCGGATTTGTCGTTTGACCGTGGCAGCTCGAAACGCATCGATATCGTTTTAATTTTAATTCGGCGAGTTAAAATAGCCATTTTTCAAACGGTCTCGGATTTCGACGAAACTAGTTTCATCGGATCCGTAATGTGATATTATTGTAAGATTCCAAATTTCAAGTCGATCGGATTTATCGTTTGTCCGGTACAAGCCAAAACGCCTAGAAATCGTTTAAATCGGTTTTAATTTAAATTGATCGTTTAATTCTATATCTCACACATACGATCGAATTAGCTTACGAAACCCATTCCATTGTGTCCGGAACGCGGAAAAACCTTAGGATCGCCTGTCGGAACGCGTAGATTGGAGGTCGTTTGCATAAGTGTTAAATTGGAGATTTTATTGTTAAAATAATATTAATAACATGTATATACTAATTATTCTTTCTAAACCCTAGCCATTTTTGCTCAGCCGCCTCCACCCCAGTTAATGGCCGAAAATCACCAATTTATTTTCCAAATTATTTCTCAATCCGCTCATCGAATCGAGAAACTTCCAACATGAAAGTTGTAGAGCACGGTATGAACTACAAATCCAACGGTGGATCTCAGCTATCGTCGCCATTTGGATGAGATATTGAGCCGTGTCCCCTGGTTGTTGCGTGCGTTCCTCAAGGTGGAGGAGGGCGCCGAGCTTGGCCATGCTTGGGCCGATGGTGGCTTTTGTCGAGGGCTTTCATTTGGTGGCAGGGTGATGAAGTATCGATGCTCGTGGTGGTCGGAAAATCAAACCCTAGGTCGGCATGTGATGGGTTCAAGTGCGTGTTTTTGTTTCCTGGAGAGGAGTTACCGTGCGCGTGAAGAGAAGGAGAGCGGGAGGAAGCTAGTGCGTGCGGCCCACATGTGTTGGGTGAATTTTCTTTTTTTTTTTGTGTTAATTTAATTGAAATTTGAATTCGTGTCAACTTAAAATGCAATATCTTGTTCATGCGAGGTCCGATTGGGACGAATCAAAGTGCGTTGGAATCGTATGGTCGTGCTCTTCGCGATGAAGCTAGTCTGGAGTCGATTGGAGCTCGTTTGAATTTCGGGTAAAATTAAACGTTCGTTTAATTTTATTCGAAACGAACGCCGAAACCGGAAATAAAATCAAGGTGAGAACTCCTCACTCAATCGAACAGTTTGGTTTAAAATTTTAAATAGTTAATGTTGATTGATGATTGCTGTTTGATTGTGCTAGTAGATATAGTAGGATATATACTATATATAGCGATATATATATATTGGCATATGTATATATCGGATTTGATTCCCCGCCTCGTATAGCGGATGAGACCCTATTGCGCCGCCTATTAAGCGGATATTTTATAAAATCCCATATACCGCGATATTCCACCTTGAAGTGGAATTGGTATTGTGCTAACGTCTGTGGATGCAGGGTAACAGGTTGGAGGGATCCAACTGGATTCCTCACATATTTATTTGTTTATAAATATTGTGTTGATTGTTAACTATCATATCGATATATGATGTTTATTCCCGTGATTGACCATTTGATGCGGTTGCATCATCGGATTCATTTTTAAAAAAAGTTAAAAATAACGATTTTGAATTTAAAAGGATTTTTAAGTAATTTTTCAAGTATATGTTTTATTAAATTTTGAACTTGATTCATTTTAAATAAATTAAGATTTTAAATACTAAAGTTATAAAACTATGATTTTTATGAAATATAACCAAAAGGAAAATTTTAAAATAAATAGATTTATAAAATAGTTAAATTGGGTTTTTGGGTAATTTTTATTAATAGTTTATGTAAAAGATTTTATAAATTGATATCTATAAATTTAAAAATTTTGGAATTATAAGACGGGTTATTAAGTGTTAAAATGAAGTATAAAAATGGATTTCATTTAAACTATAGTTTTATAAATTATGAAAGTTATGAAATGAATTGATGTTGAAAATAAAAGTTTATAAGTAATTAACTTATAAAATGGCTTTGGGCATTTAAAAGGGGATTTTTATAGAAATTGTTAATAAAGGAGGTTTTTATAAGTTGAAAACTATTATAAAAGGTGAGAAATCTTATCAGTAATAAGATTAACAATTTGTGAAGTTTTAAAAGGAACGACTTGGTAAATAAATAATATTTTAAGTATTTGACTTATAATACGAACTTTTGGTATAGAAATTGGGTTTATAAATTGAATTGGCTTAATAAAAGAGATTTCTAAACCGAAGTTATTAATAGAAATAGAATTTATAAACGTTGTTTATAAATTTGAAATCAATGTAATTTGGTAAATTGAATTTAGAATTGTTAAAGGGGTTACATTCACTCTTTTAAACGATGAGTATATTATTAAGTCAAATGGGCATGTTTTGGGAGAAGAATGTTTTAAAGGGAATTTTAAAACGATTTTAAGATGCTCTAAAATGCATTAAGTATCGAATACTGGGATTTCAACATTCATTGTTGAAATAGGCGTTTTCGAGAAATAAAAGGAAATGAATACGTAGATTTCAACATTCATTGTTGAAATAGGCGTTTTCGAGAAAATGAGGAAATGATGGACTATAACACTGTTGTTATAGTGAATGGTTTCCAAATGGAAATATTTTGTGTAGTATTGGAATGTATGTTTCTATTTTTATTTTGAAACCCTATTCCAGTGATTTTGGGTTGTCGTGACGGTGTTTTACGCAACATTCGTTTTGACCCAAGTAAAAGTGAATAGAAGAATGTTTTCCTTAAAAGAATGAAATATATACTTGGCTATGGTTAAGTATATCGAATATTTTCAAATTATTGAAAATAAATAAAATTTGTGAATCCTTATTATTAAATAAGTATGGGAATGCTTTTCCAATATGAAATGAAATGTTTTTGAGAATTTATCTTTTTGAAGATAAATTGAGATTGAATAACTGAAATCTATTGAAAACGTTAGGTCAGTAGATATTTTGAAATATAAATTCACTATGGAATTTATAAAAGGAAGGGAAATTTGTTTAAAAATAAATATTGATTTATTTTGAAGTATGGAAATCAATTTACGAATTTGGAACGTAAATTTAAAATAAATCGGTAAAGATTTATTCGATGATTCGAAATCTGTTTTCAAAGGATATAAATGATGTAAAGTGATTTGAAATTGGTTTTCAAATGGTTGAGGTGTTTAATTTGAAATGGGTTTTCAAATGGGTAAAGTGTGGAAAATTTTATCGTGAAGTGGTTTTGGTAAATCAAATAATTTGGGCAATTATTTGGAAATTGTGTATATATATCTTGTAAAGATATTTTGGGACTTAATAATTTTGGAAAAATTATTTGGAATCTGATGATGTGGCGCATCTTTATTGATAGTTAAATAACCGACTATCAGTATTTACCCTTGGATGGTAATTGTTGTGATTGTTGAAATTGAATGCTACACTTATTTTTAAAAATAAGCGCTCGCTATTCGGTTTAGCCGGGAGAGGACCTTTGTGTCATATATCCCATTCCGAATATGCGATACGTCGTTTGGATTGCATCTGAAGACCGGTGTTGAAGACCGGGTATTTGTGAGAACGATAGGATGACCTATCGATTGTCTCCGCATCGTTAGCTACGATATGGAGATTTCCTTTGTGATGGGAAATTTTATCGGGATTGTGAATACCCGGATTGCAAGGGCTTCTTTGGAAGTGCCTTCGGTTCTGTTCGAACCCGGAACAGACTTGTATGGTTACGTGTCTGACATTACGTTTTGAGAGATAGAGCAGATTTCTTTCAAATACATTTCTGTTGGTGGCGGAGAATTTATTCTCTTAGCTTAACACCCTTCTCTGAGACGTACGAGCTCAGAGGTTATGTAGTTGAAGGTTATCAGCGATATTTCCCAATCTGGTAATGTAGCATGCTGAGTGCTGCTGTGTGATGATCATTGGTTGATCGTTTGGATATGATCATTTGTTTGATCATTTATCTTTGTGATTATTGCTTTGGTCATCTGTGGACCCGAAGCATGGCTTTGTTACACAAAGCGTAGCTTTGTGGACGAGACTTCGTCAGGACCTCACTCCCCGGAAATGGTCGAAACAGGAATATGCGGCAAGGTTATGAGGGTCGCGCCCTTTAGGGTATGTCATTTCCTTCTGGAAAAGGGTGGTATCATGGTATGGAGCCCAGATGCTTACTCATGTTGATACACTATATATATTTCTGTGTGTGGTGTTGTTGCGAGCGCTCGGATAAAGGTCCCAAAGGACCGGGGGATGACATATTCGTGTAGTAGTTACCTAGTTACAGAGGTAACCCGGCCTTGTGTTGGCAGAGATCTAACCGTAACGTTAGTTTCTCGGGACGTCCCGCCAGAGGCGATCCCATGTGGCAGTGGGAAGTTCCTTAGCCTGACCATTTGTTGGAAATCCAATCAAAACAATACGCGCCTTGTACGGTTTTAGTTGTATTACCTGCCATTCACTTATGGTGGTCACCACTGTTTGGATGGTAGCTATAGTAGGCATAGTTCGGAATGTCTATGCTGGCTAGGATTTATATTCTACTTTCGAATTGTTTTCTACACTATGCACTAGTAATAATATCAAAAATGATTTGATTTTCGCGTAGTAAGCATCTTTGACTATCATAAGGAGAAATCTCCTCCAATTCTGCGTTTGCATTGTGTGTGTGGCGGGAGGCCTTATGGTAGTTTCATTTTCCAAAAAGCATTGCGGATTTAAAAATTTAAATTTTCTTGTTGCTTGTTTAAAGATAAACTGTTTTGAGTTCTCACACCAGTCCCATGACTGACCTGGAGTTTATTGTTCCTTTCTTAAACTCTGGGTGCCCACTATTTTCCACACGGGCAGTCTAGAGTTAGGTTATCAGGTTATTCTGGATTCGGGAGTTGCTGAGCAGATCTGGAGGCGAGCCAGATAGCGTAGTCTATTATCTATTGTATATATATCTTTTCTTTTTCCGCTGTTGTTGTTGTACACTCTGATTGATGTAATGTAATGTGCTGTAATGTATAAAAAGGTATAGTTCTTTTGTTTTAATGAATATTCATTTATCTATTATATGTTGTTCCGCTGCGACTGTGAGATTCTGATATTGTTCCTGTTCTGTTACTTGTTTTTGTTTCTTCTCTCCTTTCTTTCTTCTATCTTTCTCTCTCTTCTCCTACCTCTTTCTTCTTCTTCTTAAACCCTAACGGTTCGATTTTTCGGCAACGAAAAATCTCGATCGTTACATTTGGTATCAGAGCATGTGGTTAAGCGACAACCATGGTTCTGTTGGGTATTACTCATTAGAGATAGAGTCAGCAGTACTCTAGAATGAGTGTGAGTGTAATAATAGATATGAGCGCGTATTTGTTAGTGAATATAAAATTGTTTTATATTGTGATGATTGGTTTATTGAGTGGCATATGAACCTTCGTCGGCACAGTCTGTACAACTGGATCGAAGGGGTTTCTAAACACTTGAATAGAACAATTCGACATGATATTGTTTTAAATTGGGTAAATGAAATAATTTTACCTTGATTATATTTTCTATATAAGAAAATAATTTTTTCAAGAATTATTGAAGTGTGTGTATAATTGATTGTTTGATTGTTTGAAATATATATATATATATAAGTTAATTAAAAGTTGTTTGAATAAGTTATATAAAAACAACTATCGTAAAAAGAATAATTGTATAAGCTAATGAATTATAAGTATGGAATTATAATTAAAATGATTTACAATTGTAAAATAATCTTATGTATATAAGAAGTGAAATTTTATAAGTAAGATTTATAAATGTAATTTATAAATAAAGGGAAATTTTGAAAGAATATTTAGCATTGATTTCACTATGGTTACTGGGAAATAATAAGGATGATGACTGCAGCATCATCAGTATCATTTTCGAGTTTCTATGTGATGGATTTGCTACAATAATGAATTTAAAATTGAAGCTTTGTTGTAGTAAACAAATTTGAAATTAAAATTCAACTTGAAATTGTCAAATATAAGTGAAAAAAAGGGGTTTTGAACTTATAATATGAGTTGGAAGTTGAATAATAAGTTGTATAACTTATAGAATGAGAAAATGTAAGTAAAACCAATTATTGAAGTGGTTAAACAATTAAGTTAAGTAAAATGAAATACGAATTTGATTGTTGATATGAATTTGACTTAAGTAAAAGTTAAATAGAATTTACTTTAGAATTGGAAACCGAATTGGATTGATAAGTGGAAACTTAAGTTTATTTGAACAAATTATGTTAAATGGAATAGAGTTTGAAATGAATTAGGAGAATACTTAAGTTGAATAGTGGAAGTAAATGTAAATGAAGTTGAATGGAATATAACTTGAGTAATGTTGAAAGAATTGATGTTGATATCAAAATAAAATGAATAAAGTGAATTAATGAAATCGTTAAATGATGTGAACTTGAGTTATATAAATGAAATTCAATTTTTATATGTAAAAAGAATTGGCAACTGAATTAAAGTATGGATTGAATGTTAATTAATCGAATGTGAATAAGTTGATATGAAATGATGTATGTAAGTGTAAATTCATTTCGAGCTAGTTGAATAATTGAATGAAAATCAGTTGAATGTTAAATCAATTGGAATTAAAACTGTTGAACCAAATTGAATGTAGTGAGAGAAAAACTAATAATTTGGTTTTATTGGATATACATTGGTTGTTATTCGCTTGTTGGTTGATTGTATGTAAATTCATTAAGTGTTAATGAAATTGAATTAGCGCATTTGAAAACTATGTAATTGAATTCAAATTGAAAGTGAAGTAAATAAATTTGAATAGAATTGAATTCGAGTTGATTTGAAAGTGAACCAATGTGAATTTAATTAGTGAATGTAAACTAATGGGAAATGAATGAGAAAGAATATGCAACTTCAATAGTAAACTAAAAATGTATAAGAAGCATATGTTGAAAGGTTTTGTAATTGAATTGGCAAAATGATTTGAATGTTGAAGTTGGAATTGTGTACTACTATTAGCAGGATATACAGGTGTATAATGGAATTGGGATTTGATTTTGAAGTAAAAAAATTGAATTGCTCGACAAAAAGGTACGTATTTCAATTTTAGTATGAGATTTGATGATTTCCTTCTCCAGCCACTTGGCTTTCTCTTTTCTTTTTGATTCTGAGGGGCCGTGGTGCCATTTTGTAGTCGTACCGATCGAGCCGCGCAAAGGAGACGCTGGCGAAATTTTTCGAAAATTTAGGGAGTTAGAAAATTTTTGAGAAAATTTTGAAAAGTTTGAAATTTGAATTTAAATTTAAATTTGAATTGTTGAGTAAACAATGTTGTTTGAAACCTATAATTGAAGTTGGAAAGCTAATTGAAATGATAGTAAATCTTTAATAAAAGATTTGTGTTAGAAAGTTGATAAAACTAATTGATTTTTGAAAAATAATAAACGGATTAGGATCGTTCTCCTTAACTTGCAATTTCGAGGACGAAATTCTTTTAAGGGGGGAAGATTGTAACGACCCAGAATTTTTGATAACTTGAATTTGAATATTTAATTTATTTTTAATATTAATAAGTGGAATTTTTAAGTCGAATAATTTATTTATCGAATATTTGGATTTAATGGGACAATTAAATCGATTTATTTAATAGTGAAATTCCACAAATAATTAAATATTGGGTTAAATATGATTGAAAATGATTTGGAAAATTTTGTTTTATCATATTGAAGTTATAGAAATGTTTTAGAACTTGTAAAACTGAATTTGGAGTTAATTTGTAAAAATTGAATATTTTAATATTTAATTATCGACTGAAAAATAGCCAATTTTTGAACAGTCTCGGAATTGAACGAAACGAGTTTCATTGGATCTGTAATAGTTAGTTATTATCGGATTTCAATTTTCGTAGCAATCGGATTTGTCGTTTGACCGTGGCAGCTCGAAACGCATCGATATCGTTTTAATTTTAATTCGGCGAGTTAAAATAGCCATTTTTCAAACGGTCTCGGATTTCGACGAAACTAGTTTCATCGGATCCGTAATGTGATATTATTGTAAGATTCCAAATTTCAAGTCGATCGGATTTATCGTTTGTCCGGTACAAGCCAAAACGCCTAGAAATCGTTTAAATCGGTTTTAATTTAAATTGATCGTTTAATTCTATATCTCACACATACGATCGAATTAGCTTACGAAACCCATTCCATTGTGTCCGGAACGCGGAAAAACCTTAGGATCGCCTGTCGGAACGCGTAGATTGGAGGTCGTTTGCATAAGTGTTAAATTGGAGATTTTATTGTTAAAATAATATTAATAACATGTATATACTAATTATTCTTTCTAAACCCTAGCCATTTTTGCTCAGCCGCCTCCACCCCAGTTAATGGCCGAAAATCACCAATTTATTTTCCAAATTATTTCTCAATCCGCTCATCGAATCGAGAAACTTCCAACATGAAAGTTGTAGAGCACGGTATGAACTACAAATCCAACGGTGGATCTCAGCTATCGTCGCCATTTGGATGAGATATTGAGCCGTGTCCCCTGGTTGTTGCGTGCGTTCCTCAAGGTGGAGGAGGGCGCCGAGCTTGGCCATGCTTGGGCCGATGGTGGCTTTTGTCGAGGGCTTTCATTTGGTGGCAGGGTGATGAAGTATCGATGCTCGTGGTGGTCGGAAAATCAAACCCTAGGTCGGCATGTGATGGGTTCAAGTGCGTGTTTTTGTTTCCTGGAGAGGAGTTACCGTGCGCGTGAAGAGAAGGAGAGCGGGAGGAAGCTAGTGCGTGCGGCCCACATGTGTTGGGTGAATTTTCTTTTTTTTTTTTGTGTTAATTTAATTGAAATTTGAATTCGTGTCAACTTAAAATGCAATATCTTGTTCATGCGAGGTCCGATTGGGACGAATCAAAGTGCGTTGGAATCGTATGGTCGTGCTCTTCGCGATGAAGCTAGTCTGGAGTCGATTGGAGCTCGTTTGAATTTCGGGTAAAATTAAACGTTCGTTTAATTTTATTCGAAACGAACGCCGAAACCGGAAATAAAATCAAGGTGAGAACTCCTCACTCAATCGAACAGTTTGGTTTAAAATTTTAAATAGTTAATGTTGATTGATGATTGCTGTTTGATTGTGCTAGTAGATATAGTAGGATATATACTATATATAGCGATATATATATATTGGCATATGTATATATCGGATTTGATTCCCCGCCTCGTATAGCGGATGAGACCCTATTGCGCCGCCTATTAAGCGGATATTTTATAAAATCCCATATACCGCGATATTCCACCTTGAAGTGGAATTGGTATTGTGCTAACGTCTGTGGATGCAGGGTAACAGGTTGGAGGGATCCAACTGGATTCCTCACATATTTATTTGTTTATAAATATTGTGTTGATTGTTAACTATCATATCGATATATGATGTTTATTCCCGTGATTGACCATTTGATGCGGTTGCATCATCGGATTCATTTTTAAAAAAAGTTAAAAATAACGATTTTGAATTTAAAAGGATTTTTAAGTAATTTTTCAAGTATATGTTTTATTAAATTTTGAACTTGATTCATTTTAAATAAATTAAGATTTTAAATACTAAAGTTATAAAACTATGATTTTTATGAAATATAACCAAAAGGAAAATTTTAAAATAAATAGATTTATAAAATAGTTAAATTGGGTTTTTGGGTAATTTTTATTAATAGTTTATGTAAAAGATTTTATAAATTGATATCTATAAATTTAAAAATTTTGGAATTATAAGACGGGTTATTAAGTGTTAAAATGAAGTATAAAAATGGATTTCATTTAAACTATAGTTTTATAAATTATGAAAGTTATGAAATGAATTGATGTTGAAAATAAAAGTTTATAAGTAATTAACTTATAAAATGGCTTTGGGCATTTAAAAGGGGATTTTTATAGAAATTGTTAATAAAGGAGGTTTTTATAAGTTGAAAACTATTATAAAAGGTGAGAAATCTTATCAGTAATAAGATTAACAATTTGTGAAGTTTTAAAAGGAACGACTTGGTAAATAAATAATATTTTAAGTATTTGACTTATAATACGAACTTTTGGTATAGAAATTGGGTTTATAAATTGAATTGGCTTAATAAAAGAGATTTCTAAACCGAAGTTATTAATAGAAATAGAATTTATAAACGTTGTTTATAAATTTGAAATCAATGTAATTTGGTAAATTGAATTTAGAATTGTTAAAGGGGTTACATTCACTCTTTTAAACGATGAGTATATTATTAAGTCAAATGGGCATGTTTTGGGAGAAGAATGTTTTAAAGGGAATTTTAAAACGATTTTAAGATGCTCTAAAATGCATTAAGTATCGAATACTGGGATTTCAACATTCATTGTTGAAATAGGCGTTTTCGAGAAATAAAAGGAAATGAATACGTAGATTTCAACATTCATTGTTGAAATAGGCGTTTTCGAGAAAATGAGGAAATGATGGACTATAACACTGTTGTTATAGTGAATGGTTTCCAAATGGAAATATTTTGTGTAGTATTGGAATGTATGTTTCTATTTTTATTTTGAAACCCTATTCCAGTGATTTTGGGTTGTCGTGACGGTGTTTTACGCAACATTCGTTTTGACCCAAGTAAAAGTGAATAGAAGAATGTTTTCCTTAAAAGAATGAAATATATACTTGGCTATGGTTAAGTATATCGAATATTTTCAAATTATTGAAAATAAATAAAATTTGTGAATCCTTATTATTAAATAAGTATGGGAATGCTTTTCCAATATGAAATGAAATGTTTTTGAGAATTTATCTTTTTGAAGATAAATTGAGATTGAATAACTGAAATCTATTGAAAACGTTAGGTCAGTAGATATTTTGAAATATAAATTCACTATGGAATTTATAAAAGGAAGGGAAATTTGTTTAAAAATAAATATTGATTTATTTTGAAGTATGGAAATCAATTTACGAATTTGGAACGTAAATTTAAAATAAATCGGTAAAGATTTATTCGATGATTCGAAATCTGTTTTCAAAGGATATAAATGATGTAAAGTGATTTGAAATTGGTTTTCAAATGGTTGAGGTGTTTAATTTGAAATGGGTTTTCAAATGGGTAAAGTGTGGAAAATTTTATCGTGAAGTGGTTTTGGTAAATCAAATAATTTGGGCAATTATTTGGAAATTGTGTATATATATCTTGTAAAGATATTTTGGGACTTAATAATTTTGGAAAAATTATTTGGAATCTGATGATGTGGCGCATCTTTATTGATAGTTAAATAACCGACTATCAGTATTTACCCTTGGATGGTAATTGTTGTGATTGTTGAAATTGAATGCTACACTTATTTTTAAAAATAAGCGCTCGCTATTCGGTTTAGCCGGGAGAGGACCTTTGTGTCATATATCCCATTCCGAATATGCGATACGTCGTTTGGATTGCATCTGAAGACCGGTGTTGAAGACCGGGTATTTGTGAGAACGATAGGATGACCTATCGATTGTCTCCGCATCGTTAGCTACGATATGGAGATTTCCTTTGTGATGGGAAATTTTATCGGGATTGTGAATACCCGGATTGCAAGGGCTTCTTTGGAAGTGCCTTCGGTTCTGTTCGAACCCGGAACAGACTTGTATGGTTACGTGTCTGACATTACGTTTTGAGAGATAGAGCAGATTTCTTTCAAATACATTTCTGTTGGTGGCGGAGAATTTATTCTCTTAGCTTAACACCCTTCTCTGAGACGTACGAGCTCAGAGGTTATGTAGTTGAAGGTTATCAGCGATATTTCCCAATCTGGTAATGTGGCATGCTGAGTGCTGCTGTGTGATGATCATTGGTTGATCGTTTGGATATGATCATTTGTTTGATCATTTATCTTTGTGATTATTGCTTTGGTCATCTGTGGACCCGAAGCATGGCTTTGTTACACAAAGCGTAGCTTTGTGGACGAGACTTCGTCAGGACCTCACTCCCCGGAAATGGTCGAAACAGGAATATGCGGCAAGGTTATGAGGGTCGCGCCCTTTAGGGTATGTCATTTCCTTCTGGAAAAGGGTGGTATCATGGTATGGAGCCCAGATGCTTACTCATGTTGATACACTATATATATTTCTGTGTGTGGTGTTGTTGCGAGCGCTCGGATAAAGGTCCCAAAGGACCGGGGGATGACATATTCGTGTAGTAGTTACCTAGTTACAGAGGTAACCCGGCCTTGTGTTGGCAGAGATCTAACCGTAACGTTAGTTTCTCGGGACGTCCCGCCAGAGGCGATCCCATGTGGCAGTGGGAAGTTCCTTAGCCTGACCATTTGTTGGAAATCCAATCAAAACAATACGCGCCTTGTACGGTTTTAGTTGTATTACCTGCCATTCACTTATGGTGGTCACCACTGTTTGGATGGTAGCTATAGTAGGCATAGTTCGGAATGTCTATGCTGGCTAGGATTTATATTCTACTTTCGAATTGTTTTCTACACTATGCACTAGTAATAATATCAAAAATGATTTGATTTTCGCGTAGTAAGCATCTTTGACTATCATAAGGAGAAATCTCCTCCAATTCTGCGTTTGCATTGTGTGTGTGGCGGGAGGCCTTATGGTAGTTTCATTTTCCAAAAAGCATTGCGGATTTAAAAATTTAAATTTTCTTGTTGCTTGTTTAAAGATAAACTGTTTTGAGTTCTCACACCAGTCCCATGACTGACCTGGAGTTTATTGTTCCTTTCTTAAACTCTGGGTGCCCACTATTTTCCACACGGGCAGTCTAGAGTTAGGTTATCAGGTTATTCTGGATTCGGGAGTTGCTGAGCAGATCTGGAGGCGAGCCAGATAGCGTAGTCTATTATCTATTGTATATATATCTTTTCTTTTTCCGCTGTTGTTGTTGTACACTCTGATTGATGTAATGTAATGTGCTGTAATGTATAAAAAGGTATAGTTCTTTTGTTTTAATGAATATTCATTTATCTATTATATGTTGTTCCGCTGCGACTGTGAGATTCTGATATTGTTCCTGTTCTGTTACTTGTTTTTGTTTCTTCTCTCCTTTCTTTCTTCTATCTTTCTCTCTCTTCTCCTACCTCTTTCTTCTTCTTCTTAAACCCTAACGGTTCGATTTTTCGGCAACGAAAAATCTCGATCGTTACATTTTACCCTTCACACAACATCCAGCCAGATTACCATATGCTGGAAAGTCATTTATCGTCCATAGTAAAATTGCTCTCATAGTAAAAAGCGATCTACTAAATGCATCATAAGTTTGAACTCCATTAATCCATAAATGTTGCAGGTCTTCTACCAATGGCGCCAAATATACATCTATATCATTTCCTGGTTGCTTTGGACCAGGAATCAACAATGTTAGCATGATATTTTCTTTTTTCATGCATAACAGTGGCGAGAGATTGTATGTCACTAGCATCACGGGCCAACAACTATATTTCGAACTCAATGTTAAAAATGGATTAAAACCATCAGTAGCTAGGCCAAGCCTTAGATTGCGTGGATCTGCTGCAAACGATTCATATTTCTCATCTACCACATTCCATGTTATAGAATCAACAGGATGACGCATTTTCCCATCATCACTTTTGTTGTTAAAATGCCATCTTAAATCTTCTGCCATTTTTTCAGATCTAAACATTCTTTTAAATCTTGGAATGATTGGAAAATACCTCAAAACTTTAACTGGAATACCATGCATAATTTCATTTGTACGTTCATTCCTCTTCCATCTCGAAAACCCACATTTTGGACAACTATCCAAACCTTTGTACTCTCTTCCAAGAAGACAACAATCATTCTGACAAGCATGAATTTTCTCAAAACCCATATCGAATACTTCGAGAAATTTTTTTCACCTCGTACAAAGTCCTAGGAAGTACATTATCCTTTGGCAACAATAGTTGTTGCACATTTAGAAGTTTATCGAATCCATTATCGTACAACGCAGTCTCACATTTTAGATTATATAAGGCAATAATGGCAGATAATTTAGTTTGATTGGTGCAACCAGGATACAACGGGGTTTCGGCATCTTCCAAGTTTTTTAATAAATCTTCCTCTCGTTTCTTTGCACTAGCTTCATCTTTATCATCATCAGAATATGTATGATTGATGAAATCTTCATCTTCATAATGAATGGTTTTGAGTAAATCGTAAGTGTCATTAGACTCGATATCTTTGCTTATAGTTATTTGTTCACCTTGATTGTACCACTTGCTACCCTTGTATATAGGATCCATTCCTCTTATAATCAAATGCTCAACAACAATATTCCCATAATGATGACCAAGATTTCAACAATCTGAGCAAGGACATAAAATCTTTTCTAGATTTCTTGAATTTCTCAAAGCAGCATGCATAAACTTCCAAGCTCCTTGCTCATACTCGCTACTAGCTCTATGAATAAAATGAAATAACTATTAACTTTGACGTTAAAATATATGATTTAACTCTCAAAATATATTTAGTATTATATTGTTACCTGCGTAGATGCACCCAACTTTTATCCATCACCAACCAATATGTGAGGAAGTAAATTTATAAAATTTGAAGTAATAATCGGTTATTGAATGCAAACAAAATAACAACTAACTATAATCGTGATTGGAGTTATCACTAGAGAATATATATTTTTGGTTATTAAAGCATGGTATATTGTTAGCCTATAAACACATTTTGAGGAAATGGACACTTAGTATAGGTATTCGACTCAATAAAAATGACTACCAATGTTGTAGATCAACGTCACTTCAACATTACCCATACATACTCCTCCCCACTCAATACACAAACCACAAGCCACTTCCACACCGAACACATCTGACCGAGTACCTCCTATACACCACATTATCTTTCAGTTTCAAACAACCACATTTCCACCTCACCTCTGACCAAGTACCTCCTATAGAGGATGACTCTATCTAGTAACTGTCACCTGCTGATTTATCCAACAATGTACCCACCAGAATAAGGATTTGCTTTGTGTCTTAACCCCGAGTAACCACTTTCACAATACTAGTTTAACTACAATGAACTATAAATTGAATTTCATCACTGTATTTTCAATAGCAGAAGCAATCATACCTGTCATCCAAACAATGTAATAGAATGAAGCTAAGCTGATTAAACTTTATTTCAAGCCGATCACTAATTTGTAAAGTTTTCTAAAAGGAAAAATCAAAACCATATTATTCATCAATTCTAAACAATTTATTTTAAGGTTTCAGCTCAACTTCAGACAATGCCAACTAAATTATAGAAATTTGTAGTGATAGAGCCCGATGAAACATATTACTGGTCAATTCTAAATATTATATTTTCATTTTTTTGTTATATGATAGTCTCAGATATGTCACTTTGAAAATCAATGAAATGCATAAGAATGGAACTTGAAAACCAAACAGAAAGAAGAGTGAACACACAATGTGACATCACATTGGTTTATAGAAAAGACAAAAATATCATTATCAATTTTATTTTCTAAATAAACAAAATTTACTCTATATCCAGAAAAAGCGTTCTAACATTAATTAACAATCGTTTGTGTTAATTATTTCTGCTCCTCCTCGATTATGGAGCATGTTGATCGTATGAATTGACAAGCGGAATATGCTAATCAAATCTACAAATTTATTGATTCATTTGAATTAAACTTAGATGTTCTAATCTTTAGTTAACCAAAGTTAGAAGGGCATATGTTACCAAACATTAATTGATGATGGTAGGCATTATTCACCAAAAAATCCACAAAATTTTGAAAATTTGGACTACAAGAAAATCAGCCTGTTCTTCCAGAACTCATATTCAAATCTCTCCTACATATATAATCTAGCATTCGTTTCAATGAAATCGTGACTTCTAGCTTTTCTCTTCTTAAGATAATCTCTGATAGAGTCGGTAGTGCTATCAGGCATAACCTGATTTATTATAACTGTCAAGCCATCTTACTTAGACAGTAGCTGCATCATTTAACTCCAAGATAGTGACACAGTTCTCTGTTCTTAATAAATATCATGCACTTCTAACAAGAAATTATGGACAAGAATTCAATGGATGAAAATCCATAGTGCATGGCTTGTTAACAAGAATGAGAACCAAAATATGTATACCATTCTTGGGAAGATGGTTAGAGCTTTTTTAAACAATATTTCAGATTAATATTTTTGTTTTTTGTCTCAAAGGATAACTAGACAAATTAGAACAAGAATACACTATTAACTTTGCTTGGAAGGACATAAATTTCGAGTATTACTAAGATTTTAGCATCAAAACTTAAATGTGGTTTCGATTCAAGGCACAGTTAGTTCAGTTTTAATGATCATAAATGAATTACGTTCTATATAATACTAATGTGTTTAAGTTATAAAATTCACATTTATGATCAATGGATAGTGAAACCGTTTGCTAATTATCAAGTGCGCACACTTTATAAAATGAAACATGATAATTTTTGTCACAACTTCATATGGCAATGATATTAGATTTATTCCTGACAATATTTTATAATAATTATTTTCCATAACATTTATACAAATGTACATTCAAACAAAACAAAATCTATGTATATTAAAGCGAACATTCGAAGGTTAAGCCTAATATTCCTATTAGCATGACTTTATGTAAGGAACCTAATTCCCCTATTACTATAAGGAAAATAATAAAAGTTTAACATTAGTACAACCATTAGCATGTTCACCCACTGCAAAAACATAATGTGAAACATGTATACAACTCTCAATGCTCGATTTCTACCCAATACCAATCATAAGGCAGTCATTTAAAATCATTCACATATTGCAAATACTGATATACAGAACATCAATATTCAATAAAGAATTAAAAAAAATTCTCAGAAATGGTTCGTGCTTAGGATCTAAAAGGTCTATTGTCTTACAATATCTTTTCTTCTCACAGGTATATCCAAAATAACAGTGTTTAGAAAATATCTGTTTTCGTACTTAATCTAACGGAGTATAACAGAGAACATACCCTTGACGCGAATCTACGGAGAAGAGGAAGAGTGACGACTCCACGAACCAACGGAGAAGAGAAAGAGCGACGACTCCACGAATCTACGGAGAGGCGAATCTATGGAGTTGGCGGTGAAAGGCGTGCTCGAGGAGGGATGTTTCACAGGCGTGCTTGATGAAAGGCGAGCTCGAGGAGGGACGTTTCACAGGCGTGCTCGATGAAAGACGTGCTCGAGGAAATGAACGACGGAGAAGAAAAGTTTTCGATGTTTTTGGGAGTACAAAAGAAAGGGGAAATAACAAGCGCTGGCGAAATTTCACATAGAGGGAAAAACAAGACCGCCAAAAATAATCGTCTCCCGCCTCACGAATGACTAGCAGCGATTTTAGTTTTTTTGCCCTAGTTAAACAGCGTTTTGGACTTTCCATTTAGTTGCATGTTAAAAGTAGATTGAACAATTACAGCCTTTTGCATTAAACGCTGTTATATAAAGTTGCAAAAAGAAAATTTTCTTGTAGTGTATACTACTACTAACAACCGGTAGTTTTCTACTTTTCTCAAGCAAACCACTTTATTAAAATGGGGTAATAAATGCCTTGAGGGATATTCCCCCCCAAAGGGCCCAGCGTGTTGGACACCACCATGCATACTCGCTTATTTTGAATTTGTGTCTGTCGGACAACATAGTGTCCTATGTCATCTTCCGGGATGTATGGCTAGTGAGGCTAGTAAGCCTATGCTCAATTTCTTCAAAGCCACGCTTTTCATACAAAATCATACTTTGATCATAATAGGTTTCACTTTGAATGCCATATTGCCATTCCGTAATCACACAACTGATTTCTACCAACGTATAACTCCTGAGCTCGTATGTCTTAGGAAAGAGTGTTAAGCTAAGAGATGTTGCCATCTCCACCACCAGGTAGATGATACGTTGATAGATATCAATTAATATGATCAAAAATGCAATGTCAGACATTCGTCCATACAAAGTTCGTTCTGGGACTGAATGAAACTGAAGGCACTTTCCTCGACCATTACTAGGCGAGAATCCCTTGCAATCCAAAAAAATCTCAACAACAAGGAGACCACTACTATTAATAACTTTATAATGGGAGTGACCCAGAGCATGTCAACAAGCAGTACTCATACTATGAAGATTCTCGGTCTTCAATAATCATCATCTTGAACATATCCTCACTTTTGAACGTATACATTTGTTCGAAGTGATTTTCGGATAGGGATCACCCAAATCTGACCCTGGTTCCTTCGTAGCCAATTATCGATAAAAAGATGATAAGTTCATTAGTGGATATCAATCATCAATCAATTACTTCGTATTTTATAAAAATATCTTATATATATATATATATTATTTTCAATTTATTGCATTTTTCTTTCAAGTGTATATGGAATCATTAAGCCTCATTTATCAAATCATTTGATTTATTAAACCTATTTAGATCTTGGAGTACTTCCAAACGTTTTCTCTTTTACTTACGAAAACCTTTCCAAATAATTCATTTAATCTTAATCAAAGATTTCTTATATTCAAGCTATAACTATTAACTTAGGGAAAATATTTCCTTATCATTTATTAAATCTTAATCAAAGATTTCCTCCTTAACTTCAAATCATATTCTTGCAAATTGAAGATTTTCATAACAGAGCACTACTGCCACCTTAGATATGGTAAAATTTACCTCTAGGGACTGGTGGCAAGTAATCCTACACCGTGAAGATTTTCGTCTTCAACGATCTTTGTCTCCAATATGTTTTATTTTGAAAATTAGTTTGAAGGGGTTTTCGGATAGGAATAACCCAAATTCGATCCCGTTCCTTCGTATCAATCATCGAATAAAAGATATTAAGTGGTAAATTAATATTAAAATAATTTGTTTTTTTCCATTTATCTTGGAAACTTAAATATGATCTTTTAAAGCATCCGGGCTTTCCTTTGGATCCGTTCCACCCATCGTCTAAAATATAAAGCGAAGGCCAGGTAAGCTCAGGGCACTGGTTGCTCCATTCCTAACCTTAATTACACACTTTTTTCACCACTTAGCTCTCACAGGCGGGACAAATGTACTAGTCATTTCTGCATACGCAGTTTGTTATTATATTCAATATTCTTCACTTTTTTACTTAAGGTTACAAACAATTTCTCTTAACCATTTATTAAAACTCTTATTAAACATACAAATCATATTTAAAATACTTAATTATTCTTTAAAATAATGCACAAAATTTTTGTGAAAGAATTGTTAAGTTTAAAACTACATTTCAAAAGTTATTTAAAACTGGTGCGAAAAGCGTTGCGAAAAGTGTTTTAAAGGCTATATTTTTCAAAATGACTTTTGTATTATTTAGAAATCCATCTTTTCAACTTTAATCTCTTTTAAAACATTTTAAAAGACTTTTAGATAAAACATTTAAAATATCAATTTTAAACTTTGGTCACTTTACGCAAAAGCGCGATTTTTCTGAAAAATTGTTTTGGACATGTTTAAAGTATACAAGATGAAATCTTGCTTTTCTTTTTTTATTTCTTCAAAAATATTTAAATGTTTATAAAATTTTTCCGACTCATTTTAAAACTATTTCCGAAAGGTTTATGCATTCCATATAGACCATTTTTTTTGCAAAAGGAAAGTGATTTCTGTTGTGCTTATCGATGTGTATTAACGTGACTTGGTAAAGCAATTTTACAAACATATCAAACAATCAATACTTGATGATCAAAGAATATATAAGCATCCACAACAATCATAACACATCATCGAACTTGTATGTATATAAGTATAGATATTAAATAGAGTTTCTCACCATAAACCAAAGCGATAATTTCCTACCTACATTCTAATCAACCAACACTTCAATAACTACTTCCTACTCCATTAAACACTAGCAAAGAACACCCTCTTACTTACAAAAGCTTAGCCAAGGCTTGAGATGGAGTTTGGCCAAAGATGTAGAGAAGAAATCTTTCAACTTTGAGTTGAATTCTTAAAATTAGATCTATAAAAATAGGTTATCTTGTATCTGATTATAAGCCCTCTAAATTTCCAAATTTATTAAAGTTATTAACTGGAAAGTTATTGAAAATTATTTTGTCTTGAATTTGAAAAAAAGAATCATTTGAAACCAAGTGTTTTTGAGAGATATATGATAGAATAAAGAAGAGGTATTGTCGGATTGAAAAAAATGAAGTCCGAAATGCACTTCAAAGAATTAAGTTTCAGGTATAGCAAGCCTCACATGAAAAAGTGATCAACATAAAAGTTAATGCCGCTTGAATTTTGTATGATATGAAAAAAGAATTTCTTAATTTGGATCAGTTATGATCAAAACAAAATGGACTATTCTCTATCTTAAAAACTGACCTAGAGAATGCATTGCAAAGAAGTGAACTTTTGACATAGTTATGTTGGTTTTGATGTGATATTGATTTGATGTTTACTTTTTCTTACTTTTGTTAATTCTTACTTACATTTACCAATGACTTCTAGAAGTTTTCTAATTATATTTAGTAAAAGTAAATATGTTTAGTTATTAAAATGTGCAATATATATATATAATACATGTTAACAAAGGTGCGACAACATTGCGACAACATATTTTGAACAAAACGTTGATTTTCGACAAAATATTTTCCGGTCACATTTTAACGTTTTTGTTAAACTATTTATTCATTAAACCAAACTTCAAAATAAATTTCTTATTATTTTTAAATAGTTGAAAGACTCATAAAATAACATAAAACAATATCCAAATATATTTGTTAAAATACGACATCGAGTTATCAATATGCGACGAAATCTATCAAATTTTATAAAAACAAGTTTTACATATTTATCGAACCATTGTAAATTAAGTTACTATTATTGTCAAATGAGTTTGATATGGATTATGTATACTTAAAAAGAATTATTTATGCTCTAAAACAAATTTCTTGAATATTTATCCTACTTTATCAAAATCCGACTTTTGTCAATTTTTACAATGAAAATCCAAAACCTTTATTCAATATCAAAATAAGTTTACCATTCTTATTTATCATATAAAACATGATTGTTTAATGCTTGAAAATTATACATTTTAGTATTTAAATAAAATAAAATTCCATTTTCAAAGTGGTAAAATTACTAATCATTACATTCTTCCCTACTTAAAAGATACCCTGAACCTAAACCCACAATATTTTACCTAAATCGTTATTTCACAAACTTAAACCCATAAGATGTACCCAAATCATCAGTATAAAATATCTGATTTGATCTTCTATTCGAATCCACAACTTTATTTCCAAACTAATATTGATCCCCCGATCCTCTAGTGCGGACTCTGATCAAGCTCCTAGATCAAATACCATTGCTTTCCTTGCATAGCTCTCAACGATGATAGAAAACTCGGGCAAATAATCACAAACAATCATCAATACTCGCCGTGAAGAAATTGAGTGATGAATCCTTTTCTAGATTGGTGTAAACACCTCAAACTTCCGTACACGGATATTAGATCAAATTTATGTGACGAAATGATTTACATATAAATTACGTATTTATTCCTATTGGTTTTTCTCAGTTATACCTAATTCTCTTTATTCACATCCTTTATTTTTCACATTCATAATTTTTTAATACGTTTTCTTTAATACTAATATTGTTTATGAATCATTTCGTAGAACTATTACTTAAGTTTATTACATCTTATGAACACAACAATGTAAATCCATCACTTTTAAAAACTTAAGTACAAATCCTTAATTAATGCTAGAATTCATTAATAAAAAATTTTCTAGGTTATAATTACCTTTTTAAAGGGTCATTATTTTACTTAAGTGTATAGATAGTTCATAAACTTAAATCTATATTTGTATGATATACCTTTACATCCTAATAGTATATATATCAAATCCTAAATTTCAAATTGATTTTATTTAAATACATTTGTCTAAAAAAGTTAAACTTTTGTTGTAATTTACTACTATCTAAAATTCATGTTATAAAACTTCTTTCTTATTTAATACTATTATTACTTTCCTTGTTTGAAAAACAAATTTTAAAACCATCCGTATTTAAATCCTCATACTCTTAACTCTTAAACCATTTTTTCTTTATAAATCATATTTATAAATTATCCTTATCTTATTTCATTTACTCAAAGTATTTCATCTTCTAATAAAAGTTTTCACAAATTTCTTAGCTTTGAGTTAGATATGATTCAGAAATTTCCGACCGTCCAAAATCGTCAGAAATTCCGCTTCTTTATCAATTAGCGATCCCAATTTATCTTTGGTTTAAGTACATTTATAAAGATTACTGATCAATTTATTAGTTAATCATTCGCATTATCTCTTTAACTTAAGAAAATTATATAAAATGAGTAACTCTAAAATAATGTGAAGGAATTGGGTGCTACTAATAGTATCTTATATCCTCTTAAAAAAAGGGTAATACTTAAGAGAAGCGTTTACCATTTGAACATATCTCTTGCCCATTTTTAGTTCATTTCCAAGCCAATCGAATTAGTTATCATAAAATACCATTTTTTATGAGAAATAATACCATTTTTAAAATCCTTTAGAGATTACTTTATAAAATCTATTTTATAAATTAATTTTATAAATTTATCTTATATTAATTAACTTTAAATTAATTTCCACAACTCTTTAAATTACTCGAATTTAATTTCTCATTCCTTTTATATAGTTTTTCCTTTTACATAATTATTTTCTATTATTTAAATAATTTTTATCTTATATGTTTCTTCGTTAAATAAATCATTTTAACAGACACCTTATAGTCAAATCGTGAAGCTTAATTCACAAGATATTTGTACTTAAACTTTTAAATCAAACAATTGATCAATTTATGATAGTAACTTAACATTATCATTTCTTAATTAATTATTTGGAATAAGTATTAAAGATCTTAATTACATTATCAGATTTCTTATTTTATGAAACATCTTATAGTGAAACTGTGAAATTATAATCATAAGATGTTCATATTTAAATTTCATTAATCCTGATTCCTAGCTATACAACTTTTCAAAATATAAACTTTATATTCAAAATATAATCATATGAAAAATAATTTTATCTATCAATTTTTCAAAATCAGTGTGTTGGTTCTCCTTGTTTAAATGTTTAGGAACCTGTATCGATAACGGTGATCAGGCGTATCGATTGGAATACAAAAATTACTCAACAGATAAATCAACATAAAACAATTTATTAGTCCATAACAAATACGCACTCGTATATAATACACTCAAACTCATTCTAGGTGTTTCTAACCACATCTTTAATGAGTCGCTCATCCTAGGGTATTACTAACCTTATCTCTGATGAGTCTTTACCCAACCAAAGCCAAGGTTCTTTCTTAACCTTTAGCTCTGATATCTAATGTAATGGCCCATTTTTCCATACCCATTGAATCAAAAATAAACCACACAGGTCTAACTCAAATTGCACGAAAAGATGGATCATTAAGGGTAAAAAGAGAATAAAGACAGAACAAAATCTCATATGAATGGAATAACATATATTTTTTCAGTAATAATCTTTACAGCGAAAAAATTTAAAATACAATATCAAAGAATAAACTAGATTCAGCCGGGACAGCTATAAAACTTGTCCTTACATATGCTAAAAGCAACAAAACAAATGCAATAGATGCAGCGAAAAATAGAATATGTCCATACGATGATGAAGATCTCCATCTCTCCTTTGGAAACTCCAACCGTCTTTAACTAAATCTGGAACTACTTAGATCTGACCTGTGTATTAAAAATACGTGGATTAGGCTTGCTAAACTAGCATGAGATACTCGAAATGATAGGTCATGACGAGTTTTACCTTATGATAACCAAAACATTTTTACACCAAAATACATTTGATATTATTTTTAATGACATTCTTTTAAAAACACTTTTCAAATAAACTTATTCAAATAAGCTATCAATATCCGGACTAATTCTAAGAGAATATAGCCGGACTGGATCAACGGAATATACTGAAAGGAATATATGGTACGAAAAGGAGTAGTTGAAATGTTTGCAAAGCATTATAACTATTTTGCGACTACAATTAAAACCGTAAAGCTCGTGTTGGAATTGGATTTCCAACATTATAGGGAACTAGTGGCCTATTTCTCCGATCCACACATAAAAATCATAGTCCTCATGGTGCCTTGATTGCTTGTCTCAAGCAAATCACTTGCCTCAAGCAAATCACTTGCAACTGTACTTGCTATACTACTACTGATAATCGGTAGTTCCCTGCTTTTCTCAAGCTAACCACTTTATCGAAAATGGGGCATTAAATGCCTTGAGGGATGTTTTCACCCCAATGGGCCCAACATGTTGGACACCACCATACAAACTCGCTTATTTCAAATTTGTGTCTCTCAGACCACATAGTATCCAATATCATCTTCCGGGATGTGATGCTAGTGAGGTTATGCTCAATTTTTTCAAAGCCATGCATTTGATACAAAACCACGCTTTGATCATAATAGGTTCCACTTTGAATGCCACATTGTCATTCCTTAATCACGAAATTGACTTCTACCAACATATAACTCCTGAGCTCGTATGTCTCAAGAAAGGGTGTTAAGCTAAGAGAAGTCGCCTTCTCTACAACCAAGCAGATGATACGTTGATAGAGATCAATTAATATGATTAGAAATGCAATGTTAGACATTCGTCCATACAAATTTGTTCTAGGAATGAACGAAACCACATGCACTTTCCTCGGTTATTACTAGGTGATAAGCCCTTGCAATCCAAAAAACTATCCACAACGAGGAGATCGCTGCTATATAATACTCTATAATGGGAGCGACCCTGAGAATGTCAATAAGAAGTCCTCATGCTATGAAGATCCTCGGTCTTCAATAATCTCATCTTCAACACGTCTTCACTTTTGAACGTATATATTGGTTCGAAGTGGTTTTCATATAAGGATCACCCAAAGGGCCTAACGTGTTGGACACCACCATACATACACATTTATTTCGAATTTGTGTCTGTTGGACCACATAGTGTCCCATATCATATTCCAGGATGTGAGGCTAGTGAGGCTATGCGCAATTTCTTTAAAGCCATGCTTTTCATACAAAATCACGCTTTGATCATAGGTTCCATTTTGAATGCCACATTGCCATTCCATAATCACACAACTGATTTCTACCAATGTATAACTCCTGAGCTCGTATGTCTCAGGAAAGAGTGTTAAGCTAAGAGATGTTGCCTTCTCTGCCACCACGTAGATGATATGTTGATAGAGATCAATTAATATGATCAGAAATGCAATGTCAGAAATTCATCCATACAAAGTTCGTTCTAGGACTGAATGAAACCGAAGGCACTTTCCTTGGCCATTACTAGGCGAGAAGTCCTTGAAATCCGACAAAAATCTCCACAACAAGGAGACCACTACCATAAATAACTCTATAATGGGAGCGACCCAGAGCATGTCAACAAGCAGTACTCATACTATGAAGATCCTCGGTCTTCAATAATCATCATCTTCAACATATCTTCACTTTTGAACTTATACATCGGTTCGAAGTGGTTTTCGGATAGGGATCACCCAAATCCGACCATGGTTCCTTTGTAGCCAATTATCGATAAAAAGATGATAAGTTCATAAGTGGATATCAATCATCAATCAATTTCTTCATCTTTTATAAAATATCTTTCTTAGATATATTCTTTTCAATTTATTCCATTTTCTTTTCAAGTGTATATGGAATCATTAAGCCACATTTATCAAATCATTTGATTTGCTAAACCTATCTAGATCTTGGAGTAATTCCAAACATTTCTCTTTTACATTGGAAAACCTTTCCAAATCATTCATTAAATCTTAATCAAAGATTTCTTATATTCAAGCTATAATTTTAACTTAGGGAAAATATTCTCAAATCATTTATTAAATCTTAATTAAAGATTTCCTTCTTAACTTAAAATCATATTCTTGCAAATCGAAGATTTTCATAACAGAGCACTGTTGCCACTTTAGATGCAGTAAATTTCACCTCCAAGGACTAGTGGCTAATAATCCTACATCATAAAGATCTTTGTCTTCAATATGTTTTATTTTGAAAATTAGTTTGAATGGGTTTTCAGATTGGAATCACCCAAATCCGATCCTGGTTTTGGGGACAGGAATCACCCAAATCCGATCCCGGTTCCTTCGTACCAATCATCGAATAAAGATGTTAGTGGTTAATTAACATTCAAAGAATTTGTTTCTTTTCTTTGATCTTGGAAACTTAAATATGATCTTTTAGAGCATCCGAGCTTTCCTTTCAATCCATTCCACCCCTCGTCTAAAAGATAAAGCGAAGGTCGGGCGAATTAAGGGAACTAGTTGCTCCATTCCAAACCTTAGTTAAACACTTTGTTTCACCGTTTAGCTCTCACACGCGAGGACAAATGTACTAGTCGTTTGCGCATACTCAGTTTGTTATTATATTCAATATTCTGCACTTTTTACTTTAGTGTTACAAACAGTTTCTTTTGACCATTTGTTCAAAATCTTATTGAACTTTCAAATCATCTTTAAAATACTTAATTATTCTTTTAAGATCATGCACAAATTTTTTTGGGAAAGAATTGTTAAGTTTAAAACAACATTTCAAAAGTTATTTAAAACTGCTGTGAAAAGCATTGCGAAAAGTGTTGCAAATAGTGTTTTAAAAGCTATATTTTTCAAAACGAATTTTGTATCATTTAGAAATTCGTCTTTTCAACTTAAATCTCTTTTGAAACATTTTAAAAGAATTTTAGATAAAACATTTAAAATATCAATTTTAAACTTTGGTCACTTTACTGCAAAAACGTGATTTTTCTGAAAAATTGTTTTGGACATATGTGAAATCTTAATTTTCTTTCTTTAAACATATTTGAATGCTTATGAAACATTTCTGACTCATTTTAAAACTATTTCCGAAAGGTTTATGCATTCCATATACACCATTTTACTTTCAAAAAGAAAGTGGTTTCCTTTGTGCTTATCGACGTGTATTAACGTAACTTAGTAAAACAACTTAACAAACATTTCGAACAATCAATACTTAATGGTCGAAGCATATATACGCATCCACGTTAATCATAACACATCATCAAACTTGTATATATATAAATATAGATATTAAATAGAGTTTCGCACCATAAACCAAAGCGATAAACTTTCAACCAACATTCTAATCAACCAACACTTCATTAACTACTACCTACTCCATTAAACACCAACAAAGATAAACCTCCTATTTCAAAAAGCTTAGCCAAGGCTTGAGATGGAGTTTGGCTAAAGGTATAGAGAAGAAGTCCTGGAGCTTTGACTTGAATTCTTAAAATTAGATACAAAAATAGGTTATCTTGTATCTGATCATAGGCCCTCTAACTTTCCAAATTTTAAAAAGTTATTAACTGAAAAGTAGTTGAAAATTAATTTCTCTTGAATTTGAAATAAATAATCATTTGAATCCAAGTGGTTTTGAGGAAGATATGATAGAATGAAGAAGAGGTAATTTCGGATTGACAAAAATGAAGCCCGAAAATGCACTTCAAAGAATTGAATTTTGATGTATAACAAACCTAAAAACTGGAAAAAGTGCTCAATATAAAAGTTATAGCCACTAAAATTCTATATGATCAGAAAGAAGAATTTCTTAATTTGGATCAGTTATGATCAAAACAAAATGGACTATTCTCTATCTTAAAAACTGGGCTGGAGAATGCATTGGAAAGAAGTGGATTTTTGACATAGTTAAAATTAGAATGGGACAAAGTAGTTAGCATGAAAGTTGTAGCCAGTGGAAAAAAAAAAGAATTTGAAAAAAAAGAATTTTGCATTTTGTTTTGGATTTGAAGAAGTTATGGCCAAGAGAAAAATAGGTAAAATATGGAGAAAATATGAGTTTGGTTTGAAGAGAATGAACATTGATTTCTTTTGAATATTATGCAAATATTTTGACATTATTTCTTTTTAATTTTTTTTCTATGGCTTGAAAGCCATTAAAGATGAGAGGAAGAAGGTGTTGAAGCTTGAGAAAAGAAGAAGAAGAAATGTGAACGAAAGTTAAGAAGGAGGTGGGTATTTATAGAAAAAGAAAGAAGGATAAATTTACCAAAATAACCTCTTACCAACTTAACAAACTATCCTTACTTCAACCTAAAGCAACCTCCACTTTTTCGACACTTAACATCATGCCTTTACTTCTTACTTTATGTCATAATCACTTAAGAACTAAGCTAAGTAATATAATAGTTATGCTAGCTTTGATGTGATATTAATTCGATGTTTACTTTTTCTTACTTTTGTTAATTCTTACTTACTTTTACTAACGACTTCTAGAAGTTTCTAATTATATTTACTAAAAGTAAATATTTTTATTTATTAAAATATGTATTATATATGTTATAGCTAGTTAACAAAGGTGCAACAACGTGGCAGTAATTTATTTTGAACAAAACGTTGATTTTCAACAAAACATTTTTCGGTCACATTTTGGCGTTTTTGTTAAACTATTTATTCATTAAACCAAACTTAAAAATAAACTTCTTATTATCTTTAAATTATTAAAACAATTATATTTGAATCATAAAATAGTATAAAATAATATCCAATCTATTTGTAAAAATACAACATCGATTTATCGATATATGACGAAATTTGTCAACTTTTATAAAATAAGTTTTATATATTTATCAAACCATTATAAATTAAATTACTATTATTATCAAATGATGGATTATATATATTTAAAAAAATTTATATATACTTCAAAAAAAAAATCTTGAATATTTACCCTACTTTATATGTAACGACCCGTAATTTTAACACTTTGAAAATGAGATGTTTAATTATTTTAAATATTAAAATGTAGAATTTTCAAACTTAAAAAATAAAGTTTTATATGACAAATAAGGATGGTAAACTTATTTTTGATATTGAATAAAGCTTTTGGATTTCCATTGTAAAATTGATAAAAGTCAGATTCCAATAAAGTAGGATAAATATTCATTAAATATGTTTAAAGGATAAATAATTCCTTTTATATATATAATTGATATCAAACTTATTTAATAATAATAGTAATTTAATTTATAATCGTTCGATAAATATATAAAATTTGTTTTATAAAAGTTGACAAATTTCGTTGCATACCGATAAACGATGTCATTTTTTACAAATAGATTTGGATATTTTTTTATAATTAAAATATACTTATTTAGTTATTTAAACATAATAAGAAATCAATTTTGAAGTTTGGTTTACATAGATAAATAGTTTAACAAAAACATCAAAATGTGACCGTAAAATGTTATGTCGAAAATCAACATTTTGTTCAAAATAAGTTGTCGCAATGTTGTCGCACCTTTATTAACATGTTTTAACATATATATTATACATTTTGATAAATAAACATGTATAATTTTACTAAATAAGATTAGAAAACTTCTAGAAGTCATTAGTAAAAGTAAGTAAGAATTAACAAATGTAAGAAAATGTAAACATCAAATCACATCAAATCAAAACCAACATAATTATGATATCCTTTACGTAATCTTTAAGTGACTAAGACATAAAAGATGTGAAATATGATATTAAGTATTGAAAAAGTAGAGATTGCTTTAGGTTGAAGTAAGGTTAGTTTGGTAATTTGGTAAGAGGTTATTTTGCTAAATTTACCACTTCTTTTTCTATAAATACCCACCTCCTTCACACTTTCATTCACGTTTTTTCTTCTGTTCTCAAGCTTCTTTATCTTCTTCCTCTTCTCTTTAATGGTTTACAAGCCATAGGAAAAAATTAGAAAGAAATAATGTTAAAATATTTACAAAATATTCGAAAGAAATCAATGTTCATTCTCTTCAAATCAAACTCCTCTTTTCTCCATATTTTACCTCTTCTTCCCTCGGCCATAACTTCTTCAAAACAAAACTAAAGTACAAAATTATTTTTTCCAAAATATATATCATTTCATTGGCTACAACTTTCATGTTGATTACTTTGTTTCATTCTAAAGTAACCATGTCAAAAATCCACTTCTTTCTAGTGCATTTTTTGGCCAGTTTTTAAGCCAGAGAATGGGCCATTTTGTTTTGATCATATCTAGATCATAACTGATCCAAATTAATAAATTATTTCTTTAAAACCATATAAAATTCCAGTAGCTACAACTTTTCTGTTTATAACTTTTTCCAGTTTTGAGGTTTGCTATACTTCAAACTCAATTCTTTGAAGTGCATTTTCGGGCTGTATTTTTGTCAATCCGACAATACCTCTTCTTCATTCTACAATATCTTCCTCAAAACTAATCCAAATCAAGTGATTATTTTTTCAAATTCAAGAGAATACAATTTTCAATAAATTTTAAATTAACAAGTTTTTAAATTTTAAGAGTAAGAGAGTCAAAAACAAGAGAGAAATGACCTATTTTTTGGGTCTAATTTTAAGAATTCAAGTTCAAAGCTCTACCGCTTCTTCTCTATGTTTTCAGCCAACCTCCATCTCAAGCCTAAGCCAAGCTATTGGAAGGAAGAGGGTGTTGTTTGCTAATGTTTAATGAAGTAGGAATAAATTAGTGAAATGTTGGTTGATTAGAATGTTGGTAGGAACTTAATCGCTTTGGTTTATGGTGAGAAGCTCTATTTTCATATATACATGTTTGACGTTGTGTTATGATTGCTATTGTAACGATCCATAATTTCACTACTTCGAAAATGAGAGATTTCGTTTATTTTTAAATTTAAAAATAATTTAAAACTTAAATAAATATGTGATATATAATAAATAATTATCTATTCTTATAGTTAATAAATTAAAAAGTATAAATTTGGATTTTAGAACAAATTGATAAAAGTTAAGTTTTGTTAAAAATAAATAAAGGCTTAAATAAATAGGTTTGAATATTTATTTTAAAAGTTAAAATCTTATTTAAAAAATCTAATAAGGATAATAAAAGTATATTAATATATTTAGAGATATGTTGATAATCGTTTTACAAAAATAACCAAAATTTATCGTATTTTGTCAGTTTTGCATACACTGTAAAATTAGAGATTTTGATATTAATTAAATATGATTTTAAAATGTAAAGAGACATGTTTTAATTTATTTAAAGAAGTAAAAAGTTCATTTTAAAGTTTGGTTTACATCAATATATAGCTTAACAAAAAAGGTCAAATTTTGACTGTAAAATTTGACGACAAAAACACCGTTTTCAACCAAAACAAGTTGTCGTCAAATTATAGCAACTTGATACATTTACTAATATATAAATAAAAGTTTACAAACTATTTAAACACTTTACATTTGCGCTAAAAACTAAAAGAATTTACTTTTGAAAAGTCTAAATAATAAAAAAAGTGTAAAATTTATGATTTGACAAATTTAAATTTAATTAAAGCTTTTATAAAATAATATCATTACCTTACTTCTCATCTCATTAATGAAATGTTATACTTATACATAGAAAAGGCACAAAAATGTATGATTTAACAATTAAAAACTATAAGAAAGTGACACCTCTTCACCTCTTAACACACTCTTCTATAACCATCATTCCATACATTAAATGCAACTCAAATTAAAGCTAATCAAGTTCAAAAGTATACAAGGTTGTTTGTGTCATTTACCATCAAAATCTTCACTTATAAATACAATCTCAAACCTCTTCATTTTCACTTCACTTTCCTTTCACAAAATTTGTAAAATCTTTCTCTACTTCATCCATTTCTCTTCTACCTTCAAGCTACCACCTCCACATCACCACACCATCACCTTACACCACCAAACCCGAGCCTAGCTTCCACCTACCCATCTCCTACACCTACCTACCCTCGGCCATACCACCAAACCCGAGCATACCCAAGGCCATGCCCCTCCTACACACCAAGGCCAAGCCCTATCCACCTAAACCCAAGCATAAACTCCCCATACTCAACATGTACAAGCCCTACCCGAGCCCAAAGCCACCTACCCAAGCCAATACTCCACATACCCAAGGACGTACACCCCATTCCCTTCCAAAAAGTTCACAGCCAAACAAATAAAAAAGAAGAAAAAGAAAAGGAAAGAAAAGAAAAGAGAGAGGAAAACAAAAGCGGTTCGAAAGGAAAATGACTTCAGGCGAGAATTCAAGACGTTTAGAAAAGGCGCATTAGTTCGAGAAGCATGTTAGCCTACAAAAAGATTGACGTAGTGGATATGAAGGTGAGAAATTATCATTGCTTTTAAAATTATATTTTGCTTATGATAAAACAATCATATTTGTACTCTTATGACATATGAATGTTTATACCAATTTGATTGTTAATATGGATGACTGATAGTTGGTTAGATAACTGAATTGTGATAATGTATTCCATTATGGTATTAATAGTGAATGTTGGATTTGAAATCATATGTTATGTGATTGGTTGAATAGATGCTATGATAATGATGAATGTGGACATTGGTTATGTTCATTTGATTAATTAATCCCTTTGTTAATAAGATCAAATTTTAGTAATATGAGATATTTTGGAAAAATAAGTCTCTTTTCATTTAGAAGTGAAATTAAAGTAAAAATAAAAGAGAATTTGAAATTTGAAGAGAAACGGATTTGAAAATGATAGTTAAATTGAAATTGAAATTGAAATCGATTTCGAAAATTGAAGTTGAGATTAAGATTGAATTTAAGTTAAATTAAAATTAAATTTGAAATCTATATTTAAATGTGTTTAATTTGAAGTTAGAATTGAAATTGGAATATAAAATTTAATACTAAAATAATAGAAATAAAATAATATTATAATATGGAAATAGTAAAAATTTATTTTAAATATTTTAAAAAGAGTGAAAATATTGATTTAAAATGCTTTGTAATGGTTTTATAAGTAAGAAAATTCAATTTGAATAGATTGTTTCAAATTTGAAAGATAAGTTAAAACTAGACGCGTCGTGCAACAGTAGTTCGCATTTCGCGCCGAAAAGTTCAAATGAGTGTGTAGAGTGGAAAATAGTTTGGAATTCTTCGAGATAAGAAAATTCTGTACTATTATATCCATATCTTCGAAACAAAGAATGAAAATCAAAATTTCGTTGTGTAGATTTTGAATTAAGTGCAAATCAATTTTCTAGAAAAATCGCGCTAGCGTAGTTGAAGTGGCCATAAAATGGAATTTATTTAGGGGATTTTTACTTCAAGGGCTTATTTGTCCAGGGTAATAGGTTTTAAGGACACTACTTCTGAAAAATTAGTTTTAAGAACATTTTATAGGAAAAAGATAAAAGAATTTATCATTTTCAGTTATACAGAAATAATGATAAAAGGATTTATCATTTTCCTGTATAACATAAAAAGATAAATGAATTTATCATTATGCTGAATTGTCCTTAAAACTGATTATTTAGAAGTGCCGTCCTTAAAACTTATTACCCTGCAAATATATGCCCTTAAACCTAATTTCCACATTTATTTAAATGGGCATTTTTAATTATGGAAAAATATGAAATAAATTTGATAAATCTATTTAAATGATTTGAAAGAGATTTGGATTGAAAAAGAATTATCGAATGTTTAAAGGTTGATTTAATCAAATAAGTATATAGTACTTTCTGCAACACTTTTATGATACGAATTGTATAACTTTTTAAAGCGGAGTTTAAACGTGACGATTTTTCTCAGAATCAATTGTGAATGTTTTAAAAAGAATAATTAAGCATTTTGAAAGATAATTTGGAATATTTATAAGTAATTCCAAAATAAAGTTAAAAATCTGAGTATGCATAAACGACTAGTACATTTGCCTTGCCTGTGAGATCTTGAAAGATAAAACAAGGTGTTTAACTAAGGTTAGGATGGAGCAGCTATTGCCCTGTACTTACCTGGCCTATGTTTATTTTCTAAGGCGAAGGTTGGAATAGATCGAAAGGAAAGCCCATATGCTCTAAAATAAAAAGATTCTGTTAGGTTTTCTAAAATAAAAGAAGATTGTTATTATCCAAAATTTAAGTAAACTCCAAAAACGAATGTTTTCTATGATTCTATTTACTTAAAAATGCTTTGCTAAGATTGATATAGGGTTTATCGTTAACGATGTCTTGAATAACATTGTTTTTGACCCGCCTAAAAGTTAAGGAATTTGGATCAAGAGTTAAATGTGAAAATTTGATATATTTGCCAAAACAAAAGAATGAATTACTTGGAATTATTCTAAGTTAAAATAAAGAGATTTTGAAATCATCTGAAAATAATTTAAGTGAAAAGAGACTAAATAAATCCTGTGTACTCATATTCACTTTTTATCGATAATTGGATCTCGAAGGAACCGTGGTCGGATTTGGGTGACTACTGTCCGAAAACCACTTCGAACCAATGTATACGTTCGAACTTGAAGACATGTTGAAGATGATGATTATTGAAGATCGTGGATCTTCATAGCGTGAAAACTTCTTGTTGAACATGCTCTGGGTAGTTCCCACTATAGAGTTATTAATAGAAGTGGTCTCCTCATGATGGAGATTTTTCGGATTGTAAGGACCACTCACTACTAATGTTAGTAGGAGAGTGCCTTCAGTTTGTCCTGTTCCTAGACAACTTGATGGGCGTTTGTTTGACATTGCATTTCTAAATGATTACGTACATTGGTTTTTACAAACGTACATCAGTGTTGGCGGAGAAGGCAACTTCTAATGTCCATACTAATTGCCTTCTCCTCCACCACTGATGTATGTTTGTAAAAACCAATATACGTAATCATTTAGAAATGCAGTGTCAAACAAACGTCTGTATAAGTTGTCCAGGAACAGGACAAACCAAAGGCACTCTCCTACACCACTAGTAGTGAGTAGTCCTTGCAATCCGAAAAATCTCCATCACGAGGAGACCACTGCTATTAATTACTCTATAATGGGAGCTACCCAGAGCATGTTCAACAAGCAGTTTTCACGCTATGAAGATCCACGATCTTCAATAATCCAAAGGCTGATATATGACATTGTCATCTATTACTGAGTTTTTCTCATGCTTGTTTATCAAGCGTGATCTGGGTATTTTCAATACTCGGGTCAGATCCAAGTAGTTTCAAGTTTTGTCGAAGACGGTTGGAGTTTCCAGAGGAGAGATGGAGGTATTCATCTACGTATGGATATATTCTATTATTTACTGTACTTAGTGTGTTTTGGTTTGATGTTTGTCAGCAATTGTAAGGATAGATGTTTATAACTGTACAAACTGAATTTACGTTAAACTCTGATATTATATTTTAAAATTTTCTGCTGCAAAGATTATTATTGAAATAATATATGTTATACCATTCGTGCGAGATTCTGTTTTGTCTTTATTTTCTTTCTACCCTTAATGATCCGCTTATTCATGCAATTTGAGTTGGACATTTGTGGTTTATTGTCGATTCAAAGGGTATGAAAAAATAGGCCATTACAGCTATGGATGCTTATATATGCTTTGATCATCAAGTATTGATTGTTTGATATGATTTTTAAATTGTTTTACCAAGTCACGTTAATACATGTCGATAAACACAAAAAAAGCACTTTCCTTTTGAAAATAAAATAGTGTGTATGGAATGCTTAAACCTTTTGGAAACAGTTTTAAAATGAGTTAGAAATGTTTTATAAACATTTAAATATGTTTAAATAAATAAATAAAACCAAAATTTAATCTTGTATATTTTAAATATGTCCGAAATAATTTTCCAAAAAAATCGCGCTTTTGCGGTAAAGTGATCAAAGTTTAAAATTGATATTTTAAATATTTTAAAAATTTGAAATAAATCCTATTTTTTTAAAATGTGTTAAAAAATATTTAAGTTGAAAATATGGATTTCTAAATGATATAAAAGTCGTTTTGAAGAATATAGCTTTTAAAACGCTATTTGCAACGCTTGTCGCAACAGTTTGAAATAACTTTTGAAATGTAGTTTTAAACTTAGCAATTCTTTCCTAAGTCTTTTGTGAAAGATTTTAAAAGAATAATTAAGTAATTTAAAGGTGATTTGAATGTTTTAATAAGAATTTGAATAAATGGTCAAGATGAATTGTTTATACCATTTAAACAAAAAGTGGAGAATATTGAATGTAATAACAAACTGAGTATGTGGAAACGACTAGTACATTTGTCTTGCCTGTGTGATCCGGGAAGATAAAAAAGGTGTTTAACTAAGGTTAGGGATGGAGAAACCAGTGCCCTAAACTTACCTGGCCTATGTTTTCTTTTCTTGGATGAGTGGTGGAACAGATCGACAGAATAGCCCGGATGCTCTAAAAGATCATATTTAAGTTTTTCCAAAATAACAAAAACTATATTCTTTGAATGTTATTTAACCACTTGACACCTTATATTCGATGATTGGTATGAAGGAACCGGGATTGGATTTGGGTGTTTTCTATCCGAAAATCACTTCAAACTAATTTTCGAAACCCCATATGAAATTAACATCTTTTTATCGATGATTTGTATGAAGGAACCGAGATCGGATTTCGATGATTCATATTCAAAGAACCGAGATCAGATTTGGGTGATTCCTTTTCGAAAACCCCTTCAAACTAATTTTCAAAATAAAACATATTAAAGACAAAGATCGTTGAAAACAAAGATATTCATGATGTAGGATTACTTGTCATTAGTCCCTGGAGGTGAAATTTACCATATTTAAAGTGGCAGTAGTACTCTTTTATGAAAATCTTCGATTTGCAAGAATATGATTTGAACTTAAGAAGGAAATCTTTGATTAAGATTTGACAAATGATTTGGAAATATTTTCTCTCAGTTAGAAGTTATAACTTGAATATAAGAAATCTTTGATTAAGATTAAATAAATGATTTGGTAAAGCTTTCCTAAGTGAAAGAGAAAATGATTTTGAATTATTCTAGGATTTAAGAAACGTTTAAATAAACCAAATGATTTGATAAATGATGCTTAATGATTCGATATACTCTTGAAAAGAAAATGGAATAAATTAAAAAGGATATATCTAAGAAAGATATTTGATTTAAATAGAAGATGAAGTAACTGATTGATGATTGATATCTACTTATGAACTTAACATCTTTTAAAGTGATAATAGGCCTCGATGGAACCAGAGTCGGATTTTGGTGATTCCTATCTAAAAACCACTTCGAACCAATGTATAAGTTCGAAAGTGAAGACATGTTGAAGATGATGATTATTAAAGACCATGGATCTTCGTAGCGCGAGGATTGCTCGTTGACATGCTCTGGGTCACTACCATTATAGAGTTATTTATAGCAGTGGTCTCCTCGTTGTGGAGATTTTTCGGATTGCAAGGACTACTCGCTACTAGTGGTAGTAGGAGATAGCCTTTGGTTTCATTCAGTCCCAGAACAAACTTGTATGGATGAATGCCTGACATTTCACTTCTAAGACACAACATTTAACTTTTACAAATGTACATCTGCTTGGTAGCGGAGAAGACAACTTCTCTTAGCTTAACACTCTTTTCTGAGACATATGAGCTCAGAGGTTGTATGCTTGTAGGAGTCAAATAGTGATCAAAGGAATGACAATGTGGCATTCAAAGTGGAACCTATTATGATAAAAGCATGTTTTTGTATGAAAAGTGTGGCTTTGAAGAAATTAATCGTAGCCTCGCGAGCCTCACACCCCGGTTATGATGGGATTTTATGTGGCCAGATGTATGCTCGCATTTCAGATAGTAGTGATTTGGGTTCAGATGTTATGAGCCCTAGGTACCAGATACGTCTGGGCCTCATGGCAGGGATGCACGATGTCCAGGTCCTTGGATGTTATTCGAAGATTGTATCCATTTTTAGCCATTTGTGTTGTTGTCTAACGACGTCTGAGTCTTGGACGTAAGCCGTGGATACAGATTGATCTTTCCACTAGTTCCCTGTCATGCTGGAAGTCTAATCCCAATACAAGATTTACGGTTTTGATTGTATTCCTAAAGTAGCTGTAATGACTTATAAACATTTCAGCTACCCCTTTCTGGTATCATATATGCCGTTCGGTATATTCCGTTGACCTAGTCCGGATATATTACCTTAGACTTAGTACAGATATTGATACCTTATTTGAATAAGTTTATTTGAAAAGTATTTTCAAAAGAATGTCATTAAAAATAATATAAAGTGTATTTTGGTATAAAATTGTTGGTAATCATAAGGTAAAAACTCATCCGTATTTATGTGTGGGCGTGGCCTTGTGAGAAACTCTTCTTTCAAAGGTTTTGATAACATTGTCATTTTAAATTTTGAGTATTTCACGCTGATTTATCAAGCCTGATATGGGTACTTTTAATACTCGGGTCAGATCCGAGTAGTTTCAGGTTTAGTTGAAGACGCTTGGAGTTTCCATAGGAGAGATGGAGATCTTCATCATCATATGGACGTATTCTATTATCCGCTGTGGTTTGTTAGTTTTAGGTTGATGTTTGTCAGCAACTGTAAGGATAGGTGTTTATAACTGTCGAGGCTGAATTTAGGCTAGACTCTGATATTGTATTTTAAAATTTTCCGTTGTAAAGATTATTATTGAAATATATTCCTTTCATGTGAGATTATGTTCTGTCTTTATTTTTCTTTCTACACCTAATGATGCATCTTTTCGTACAATTTGAGTTGGACAAGTGTGGTCTATTGTCGATTCAAAGGGTATGGAAAGACGAGCCATTACATTATCGGAATCCGACTTTTTTCAGTTTTTACAATGGAAATCCAAAACCTTTATTCAATATCGATAATAAGTTTACCATTCTTATTTATCATAAAAAACATGATTGTTTAATGTTTGAAAATTCTGCATTTGAATATCTAAATAAACTAAAAATTCCATTTTCAAAGTGGTAAAATTACGGATCATTACAATATCCTTGAACCAATTCATTAGAGTCCAATTTTATGTTTTACTGCCTCTAATTCACTTTGATGAGCGTTTACAACTATTCAAACATACAACAAACATCATATATGCATCAATAATATTCAAACATCACCCACCTAAAAAATGATAGCAAATCAGCATAATAATATATCTACAATGTAGATATCACATATAGTGGCAATTGCACATCCAAATAACATGATTAAAAAAATTTAGTTCATTGTATTCTCTTTTTTACTTTTGATTAGGTTTTAAAATGGTCCTAAAACATAATTTTACTTTAAAAGTGAGTATAAAATGTGTCAAAACATAAAGATAAATACATAGTAAGATTTAAGATGATAAATCACTCATCAAACACATAAAAGTAGTGATTTGCAAGCAAAATGAGGCAAAGTTGAAAACAGCAAAGCTCCAAAATTTCTTCTTCAAAAAATATCAATTTGGAAATCTTAGGCTAATCCATCCTTGATTTATGATTTAGACTTTATTTGGAAGAGATAGACGAATCTTTTGGCTAAAAGAAGTTATTTCAGCCATATTAACCCTAAAGCCCGAAATGGACTAATGGGCTTGCCCCTAAACCTCTTTAATTACCCATTAAGCTTTTCCAAAATCTATCTAACTTCGAACCATATCTTCTAAACGGTAAGTCTAAATTTCTATTATGGCTATTTTACAGAAGAAGAAACTATCATATCTTTCCAATAGAAGTGATTTTAGAAGCTATTTCGGCCCTATTAAAAGTTATTCATGGTGCAAGTTTTTATGGGTAAAATTGTTTGATAAAATTTGTCGGGGTCAAAGCTATCATTGCTCAACATTACCTAAACTCATAGTCTCATACGACCTAATATGAATTGAAAAAAAAATATTTTACCATCCTTCGATATGTTAAATAAGGGTTGTTACACTCTCCCTCCCTTTATGAATTTTACCTCTGAAATCTCTAACACGAACAAGGTAAAGTCACTACTATGCATTCCTACCAATCATGAGCAAACGTATAAAACATCAAACATGTACACATAAGCAAGAAATATAATCTACGTCCATCCAAACATCCAGGATACTATACTATAATATATGATATCGAAAGTGAAAGTAAATGCAATAAACAGAATATCTTACCAAGTAAAGAGCTCCAAATAAGCAGTCGATATGCACTGCTCCTAAGTGTAATTGCCTTTGCTCTCACTCCATTGAACCTTCACCAACTCCATCGTTTACTTCCTAATCAGCTTTATATCTTACCCTATGAAACAAATAGGTCCATGAGTTCTCGAATCTTTTAGCTCAATCTTGACATCATCAAGCTGATTCTGTTCAACTATCATTCCCGAGCCATACAAAAACTTCCATAAATGAGAAATATAGAACACATTTCTTAAGCCCACCATCTTCTAGGGAAAATTGACTCTATAAGTGTAACGAACCAAATTTTTGAGCCTCGAAAATCGACATTAATATGTTCACTATATAGAATGCTGAGAAAATCAAGTACCGGAAATACCAGATCATTAAGGGCGTAGAAGAAAGAGATAGAAGAAAAACAGAAGTAACAATACACAGAATCTCATAATTGCACCGGACTAAAACATAATGTATAATAACATATTTTTATACAAAAGAAACTGTAACTGTTAATATACATACAATCATCAAAGTACAACAATCAATACATCAATATGGACAGTTATTTTAACTTGTCCTCACCAGTGCTGACTATACAGTCTACACGCACATCGGAATATAATCAAGTGTGTGATATACTACTAAAATCCTCCAACTCGTCTCCTAATCTCCATTGCATCCTAACTTGAATCTGTAATACTCGGTCTGACCTGAGCATTATGATAAAATAACACCCGAGTAAGTCTGGAAATCCAGCATGAGAAAACACGCTCAATTCGAATTTATTACAGTTATCAAAATCCTTTGAAAACAAAGGTATCTCATAAGACCACGCCACAAATAAATACGATGAGTTTTTACTTTATGGTAACATAAACATTTTATATCAAAATCATCTGATATTATAATAGTGTCTATAGAAAATAAATTAGAAAATAGCTAAAATGCTTGCATCTCACGTTTCAGCATAGTTGGGCACAATCAAAACCGTACAGGCTCGTAGTGGATATTTGATTCCATACAATGACTGGGCTACTGGGGTGCCAGCCATCACAATACAACTCTAGAAAATTTACCGAGGTACCTCGCCTGGATCCCTTGCCAACACAGAACTGACCTACACCTGACTTGCATAGTACCAAATAAGTTATCACCCAGGGTATTCCTACCCTAATTGAGCACTCTCTTTTCCATGCACAACCATATCCAAAATTATATTATATCCGAGGGTATTTAGAAGAATGGAAATGTACCCTAATTGGGTGCGATCCACTTAGCCCTGCTGCATCTCCCATGTTTTAGTCATTCCAGAATGATGAGGCTTGATGCTATGTTTTACATTTAGAATAGCATTCATACTTGAAACGCTAACACTGCCTTCCAGGAAAGTAATGCAATGATAGCATTTATCCATACAAGTTGTTCTGGGTCACAACAAACCGAATCTCCTTCAAGATCACCATCTCCAATATCTTTGAGATATTACAATTCATAACGCATAAATCGGATCGAAGCAGTTTTCGAATAATAAAATCTGATCCCGGTATCTTCGAAATGATCAACGAATTTGGCTAAATTGATTGTCGGTTATTTGACAATCAAATAACATCCATAAGCAGTTACTAAGCCTTATTTTATAAATTTGCAAACATTCATTTCAAAATATCTTTACGGAGATATATATTTAAACCACTTCCGGTATTATCAATAATCGAAAACAATTCAAATTCCTATATCCATAACAGGATATTTAAATCCATATCGACACTTAGAATATTCCTTTTAATCCCATTTATAATTCAACCCTTTGAGATATATTTCTAGCATAATAATCTCGTAGTTAAATATTTCAGATCTACCCAGTTCAATACTTAGGTAATATTTATAAGCAAATTTTCCCAAAATCACTATATTTCGAATACTTAGGGAAATGATTCCATTAGTTTGCTATTTCTCAAAATCCTCTACAATTTATTTGTGAACCCCTTAACTTACTTATAACGAATTCTATATGTCCCAGAATCCGTTAATTTATTACTTTTAAAACTTACAAAATCAATTACACTTGTCTATATTTCCAACCACCAATTTCTATCTTCTTTTATGAATGCTAATTCATTTTAAAAGTTTCTATATTTAAACACTTTGGAAATTTTCCTAAAGTTTCTAGAATTCTATTTCTAGATTTTTTCTTATAAAATCACTTTCATTAATTAAAACACCGTTTACAATCTCGAGAGCATTTATAAATCAATTCCAATCACTTTCGAATCTCTCTCTATATATAAATAATTTTTTTTAAAGAATAGCAATTAATTTTCTAGACATGTTTAAGCAATTATTAAAATATCAAACATTTTAAATAAAACATCAATAACTCATTTACAACTTATTTTTAAATAAAATTAATCATTTTACAAAGCTGATTATAAAAATTAGAATATATTTCAATAAATATTAAATACTTGAATAACTAACTTTTTTGAAATATTTTAATCTAAACAATAGTTTTAAGCTACATAGTATAATAAATAAAAATCCTATTTAAATAATTTTAATTTCTCGACAAAAATCTATTTTAAATATACAATATTGCCAATTTCAATTTATAAAATCCCTCTCGATTCATATCACATCGACTACGTTCCAAATTTCATGATCGTTTCCACATTTCAAAATAGAATCCACTATTTTTTCAAAACCCGATTCCCATATCTCGACATAAATTCACATCGTAAATTTATATTTATAATCGATCAACCGATATCATTTTCCCTTATTTATAAACATCGTTAATAAATTTATAAACTCCTTTGAGTTTCACTTGTTCATACAGCTAATCCCATCTATAAAATCTCATTTTATAAATCCATTCCTTAATACATTCAGTTTATTTTTCAAATCTATTTAAATATCGATTATAAATTCTTTACTCATTTTTATTTTATACGTTTAACAACAGATCCATATTTCAAAAATCCACTTATAATAAAATTTATTTTAAAATTCCATTTTAAAAATCTATTCCTCAATAACCCAATTAATATTCCAAATCCACTAGAAAACTCGATTTCATCTTTTAAATCATTTTTAATAGATATCATTGATTTATTGTTTAAAATTACTTTAATATAAATTATTTTCAAAATATCTATTTTAAAACATCTAATAAAATAGTTAAGCACATTTCCAAAAATCAAATCTTTTATTTAATTCAAATCCATTTCTTATAAAATATTCCAATTCTATATAAATGTCTCAAATTTCAAATTTCTTTTTTTTTTTATCACGCCTTTTGGACAAGACTGGGATATCAAAAAATAAGATAAAAAGGATTTAATTAGTATTAAAGATCGATTGGAAATAAGGCTATGACCGATACCGTCAAAACTTGACTGAGCTTCAATCAAGATGGGATTGATTTGGAATGATGAAAAAGGCTAGGAAAGGCTACGTTTCGAATTTCAAGTTAACCGAAGTTTGTATGCTCAAGATATGATCGATGCAAATCAAGCAATGCTCTCATTTGTATCGATCTAACCACCTCCTTCGTATCGATTCCATTCGAATCCTTCCAGGAAACCTCATTCGTATCCATGCAATTTCGTATCCATAAATCTAAAGTGAAACATATATGTTTCGTATCCATCAAGATAACACTAGTTCGTATCCATGGAAGAGGCACCCCTTCATATCCATCACATTTACTTCGGTTCATATCCATCCCCTAGTGACAATTCATATCACTTCCACTAATGCACGGCTCGTATCGATCACCACCCACAAACTATACGAGGCGACATGTAACGACCCGCTATTTTTGGACCATTCAAATCGACAATAAAACCATACATCTCCGACTTGAATAATTCAAAATACCGAATTGTTAATTAAAATTTGGCAAAACTCAGCATATACATTAAATTAATCAACCACGGAATCACAGACGCAGAGTAATATAAAATAATGCAGTGGAACAAATGAATAGTAGTTCATGAAGCTACTATATAAATACCAGAGTTAGAAATAAAAATACAACAGAATATCTCAAATATAGTGAAGTCTCCAGTATGAACAGATGATCTCTCGGAACGAATCAACTGAAAGAGCTAAAAGTTGAATCAATTGTTGGATCCTCAAACGAAGCTCCAAACTCCAAAGGTGAGTCACAAGTGCTGTATCGCTTTGTCTGACCCGAGCGTAAAGCAAAAACACAAAACACTCGAGTCAGGATTAACATTCTTATATCAATAAATCCAACTCAAGTGAAATATCAACTGAAATACAAATAACTTAAGGATTTTTGGGATAACCATCCTCTAAGGGTCCATGGAACCATCTACGAGGTAGAAATATACACTATAACTCCGTGGTCATTCAATTTTATTTAGACTTCAAAATCAAAACATCATTTCCCTTTCAGATATATCTATTTTCCAAGATAGTGTATATATGTATATATTAAATCATTTATAAAGTAAAGTATTTGAAATTTCCTCAACTACACAAATTGATTCTAATCAACTCCAAATTCCCATTTATTCAAAGCTCAATTCATTAATTCAATTCAGCTCTTATTAACCATTTAAACTTTCGTTATATTCAAAGCTTTAATATTCAATATTTTAAAGTTAAATCTAACAGTTTCATATAGATCTTGATTTAGCTTCATTATTATTTAGTCAGGAAATATCCACTTAACAAGTTCAATATCATTTAAATAGCCTTAGATTTAATTTTACAGAATATTTCATTAATTTATTTAAACTTAAAATATCCATTTAATCCCTTTTACCAAAACCAACTTATAAAATCATATCTTAAATCTCGAATTCAATAGTTTCAAATCGATTTAATTGAATATAATTCTTAATTAAATACCATTTCCAATTAATTCAACTTTATCTTCTCAACTCTAGCTTATTCAAAGTTTTACCAAATCTAATTTGAAATATAAATTTAAACGAATCCTAAACATATTATATGTATTAAATCAATCTCAATTAGATTAAATATTATTATTAGCTCTATACATAAAATTTTCATTTTTATAAATATAATGTTCTAAGAATCAGTCTTTATTAAAACTATATTTTTCTTTCCCAAACCATAGAAATTATTTCAAAACATTTATATATATATGGACCAACGATGTCTGTTTATAATTTCCTACGCTATGGTCAAAGGATACAGATATTTATCATTTCAATCTGAAATTTAAATATACGGGTAGATATCACTTCGACCCACAATCCCAAATTCAATTTAATCGAAAATCGCTTGGGTTTATCGTTTCAACCCATAACAAAATTCTCTATCCAAAAGTCCGTTCGGGTATGTATCATTTCAACCCATAGTGAATTCTAAACTACAGGAAACTAGCAGAGTGATAACAGATAATACAATAAAATAACAGGCATATATCATCAAAAAATATATAATATAAACAACAGGTGTGATATCCCGGGAATTTGGGACAATATCAATTTAATAATCTACATTAAAAATTAAATTGATTTGATAATATTTGTTAATAATTTAATAATCTTCTTTTAAATAAATATTTAACTGATAATTTATCTTTTAAAAGTTAATCAAATTGCCTTCTATTTATAATGTATATATATCTGTATATATATTGTACATGGAAAATCTTTGTTTTAATTTAATAAATAGATATGTTTTCTAATTCTAATATTTTTGTAAATTTGGAAATTTGATATTTAAGCTATTTAATAAATGATCATATGATTTTAAATTACTCAAGATTTAAGTTTAGTTTGTTTAAAATAAATGTTAGCTTACATTTAAATTTAACTTGATAAAAATAAGTAGTTTATTAATAAAAAGATAAATACTTTTATAAATCATTTGACTTAATAATGAGCTCTATTACTTATGTAAATGTTTACAAATGAATTTTTAATAGTGTCAACTTTATTTATGTATATGTGTGTTTGAATAAAATTTATGATTTGGAAATTAAAAATAAAGGTTTCAAAATATTTAAATTAAAATAAACATTTACTAATATTAATATAAGTATAAAGTAAAATAATAGTAAGCAATCAAATATTTGTTAGTCTATGTTAAAAATAAAAGTAAAAACACATGCTAGAAAATAGAACTAAATACCTAAGACTAAGTCATAGTAAAGAAAAAAATATAAGGTCTGTAAGTAATTTGTAGTGCAAGCTAATGCAAAGAAAATTCAAAACACATACTTGTAAGTATGCAAGACAAAATAATTGAAGTATGCAGACAAGAATAGGAAAAGAAAAAAAGAAACAAGTATGCAAAGCTAAACAAAATATCTTCATTCTAGTCAAATGAAATTAGTCAAAGTCTGAAAATAACTGTTCACTAAGATGTGTATTATAGTTTGAACAAGAAACAATAAAACAGATATTTATAAACATGTAGCTTCATATACAAGCTAAAGTTTGGTCTGCAGATTTGTACACTTACACACATACATATCTTTTTGCAGCTGTATATAATTATAATTATGTCAACTAATGGAGAAACCAAGTCTTAATCACTATCATCTCAGCACATAATTTTGTCAATTCACTTGGATATAAATCTGTACCTCTCTGATACAAAAATCTGCCCATTTCAAAACAAGTGAAACCTGTACATATGGTAACCTACAGCTGTTCAACAGTTTTCTTATTTATATATCCTACTATTTCAGTTCATTCAAACGTAGCATAGCATAGCATAGCAAACACTTATATTTTAATAACTGAAGGATCAATGTAAAGTCAAAGCAGAAACATTTTACAGCAATTCCAGTTTTAAAGAATTAGCTGTTGTAAAACAAAATGCTCTGTCTCTTCCTAATGCAATGGTGAGTAACATTCTTAAAATTCTTGAGTTTTAAAGTCTGTTACATGCAAATATTTGAATGCTTGAATATATTGAATGCATATTTATATATTCATTTTTACTCTGGATTATTGTAAAAAGGAAATTACTGTATGTTAAAGCCTGCAAATCCAAATTGATTCACTATAAACTTGCTTTGTTTTCCCATTGCCGTGAGTAACTTATTTTAATTTTATGAAGAATAGTAGAGATGCCTGATTATATATGCATTGCATTATATCATGATGAAATGAAGCCTGCATGTTATCTGGAGTTTGCCTCTGTTTAAAATTTTCAAAAGCCTGAGTTAATTCAAAAATATTTGTTGATTAACCTATTGATTGTTACGACAAAACATCTAAATAAAATATGTTTTTTTGATTATAAAGTAAATTTTAAAATTTAACTCATGCTAAACAAAATTGATTTGCTCTATAAAACTTTAGGAGCAGTCTAAATCTTATACAAGTGAAAATTTCGAATGTCTTAAATTATCCTTTCAAACTTATGAACTGATTACTAAATAAAATTAGGATTTTTGAAACTAAAATTTTATTTTTTAGTTAAGAGTTGGTGGTGTAGTCATAAGTTGTTCTGTTTTTGGTTTCTGGGCAATTTCTGGTGGTCTAGGCGGCTAGAGGAGTTGGGGTTCTTCAGATCGATGGAGGAGTGATTGATGATGCTGGGAAAAATAGGTGGCGGTGATGAAGTTCATCAGGGGAGATGCGGTAGTGGTTTTTCACCTAGAACCCTAAAGTTTTGCTGTGTATAAGAATTGATCGCCACGGCCCAGGTTGGTGATCGAGTGCAGGGATATTTGGGGTGGTGGTAGTTGGGTTGTAGTCGAATATGATGCAGGAGTTGTAGACACTCATATGGATGGAGAGTGGAGAACACAAGGGTGACAGGTTTTGAAGTGGGGGTGTTGGTGTTCCAGGTTGTGGAGGAGAAGGCTTGTTTTTGTTTTCGAGCAACTGGTTAATTTCTGGGGGTTGTGTTTGGATCTGGAGGTGACTGGCGTCGTGTGGGGGTGTCAGGGGATGGCCGGAGTTGGCAGGAGCCACGATGCACGTGCACCGTGCCATTGATGTCTGGCTGGGTTTGGGTGAGTGAGCAGTGGGTTAAACTTAGGAAATTCTCGAGTCACTCGAGTAGATGACTCGAAGCAAGGTGGTGGAAGACTCGAAGCACTGAAGTGGGTGGATAATTGTGATGGTTTCCAGGTTTGAAGGTTACAGTTTTTAGTGTGCAAGATTTGGACTCGGGGAAGTCTCGAGTAAATTGCATTTTTACTCGAAGCAGGGAGGCAGTTGACCCGAAGCAACATTGCTTTGGTCTCAGGTGAAAGTAAATTTCTACAGGTTGTATAAACAACCTGTACATTTAAATTTAAACTAAATATAAAGCAAAATGAAATGTAAGTCAGTCGAAATCATGATGTAATTGAATTTAAGTTGTCAACTAAGATTTAACAAAGCCTAAATGTAAATATAAGTATGAATTCAAATTTATAGTTTGAATCAAAAATGCAGTTTTGAAATATTTAAATGAGATTTAGGTTTAAACTTGATGATTTCCAGATTTTAAAATTAGATCTGAAACAAAATGCTGCTGCAGTTAAATATGATTTTTGTTAAAGTTTTTTTTTCAAATGGATATTTGAATTTTAAAGTTTAAAATGAATTTGGATTTAAAAATCAAGTTTCTGACTCTAGTTGTTAAAAGAAAGTTAAATCGAAGTTTAAAATCAAAATAAATTGAGAAATTCAAGTTTGCTTAGAATTCAAAATATGAAAATTTAAATCAGTTTAAATATGAATATTTTAAGAATGAGTTCAAAATAAAATAGTTGACAAGTAATTTGATTTAATAAAAATTAACTTGATTTTGAGAATTCTTGATTTAAGATTTTTGAATGAAAAATGAATGAATTGTTTAACTTGAGGTTTGCAAGTTGAATATTAATGTAAATTTGGAAATTTAAATTTGAATTAAAAATTCAAATAGTTTAATTTAAAAGATTTTAATTTGAATGTTAATTACAATCATTTTGAATCTTCAATTCTAATGATATTAGAATTTAAATTTAAAAGGTAATGTTAATGAAGTCATTAATTAAAGAATGAATTATCTTAAGGATAATAGAATTATAAGGAATGACCTATGTATTAAAGTTAATAAATAAAGATCAATTAAGAAGTAAATTAAGAAATGATATTAAATGTAGACAATTAACTAAGGATTATTAATTAGTTAATATATAGGATTAATTTTGGATAATTAATTAGATTAATTGGATAAGCTATTGTAAATTGTGAAGAAATTACTTGATTAAAGAATTAATTACTTATTGTAATTAATGTTGATAAAATGATTAATTTAAGTTAAGTTTAATTAAATTAATAAATCATTTTGATAAGTGTAATTACTAGTGTATGCAATGGAGCATAATTACATAATAAAGTAATTAATGATAATTACTGAATGTAATTAGTGGAAGATGATATGCTAATAAAGTAATTTGAATAATTACTTTTGAAATTAATCAGAGGATTAATTAATGGAGATAATTAATTATGGGATAATTAATTTATTTATATGAGTAATTAAGGATAATTAATTACTAGTTAATATTAATCAAAGGTGATTAATAATTGTGTGATTAATAAAGTAATTTAATCTGAATTAGAGATCATTAATTAATATAATTAAGGATGTAAATTAAGAATTGTTTAATTAAGTAATAATTAATAATGTGGAGATTAATTTATGTAATTAATTAAGAATAAATGTAATTAATTATAAATGAAGTAATTAAAGTTAATTACTAGGAATAATTTAGAATAATTAGTTTGTAAAATTTATTAAAGACTAATTACTTACTGTAATTAGAAAATGATCAATTAGAGGAGTTAATCAAGATAAATATCTACAGATTAATGAATTAAATTGTATAAATTTAATTATTGGTTGTATAAGCAAGATTTATGAATGAAGTAATTAATTTAATTTACTTTAAATTAATTATAGATAGAAGTAGTTAATTTAATTCATTTTAAATTAATTACAAATGGTAAGATTATAAATCATTGCTTATAAATGAATGATATTGATATTTCATTTGATATGAGATGGGTAATATCTTGTGATATGGATGCTTGGTTTAAGTAGGATAATATTTAATTATCTGATGGATGGTAATATTGATTATCTGTATGTGAGATGATGTGATTATTTGTTGTGATATTATGAATTATCCATCTGTGTGTGTATTGATTATGTTGAATTAAACTGTTAAGACTAATAGACAACTTGGCCCTAAAAGACACGTTCTGGATTTCGATGAGACCGGGATCGGTTTTCCTTACTTGGAATATCCGAAAACCACATCGATTCCAAATTAACGATAGGTCATGAATCTAAAGTGAAGATGAAGATTCAGAGTGCAAGGGTTGTCATCGTTAACTCTGAGGGTGATTCCAAAATGAGTGTAACGAGATGATGCCTTCGGTTTCGTTCGAACCCGGAACGAACTTGTATGGATTGAATGCTTTCAACACATCGTCAGGTGGGCGATGAGCATTCTAAGAAATGTATTCTATAAAGGTAATCGTAGCCTCAAGCCTCATCAACCGGGAATGGCTAAAACAGAGGAGGTGCAGCAAGGTTAGGTGGGTCATGCCCAAGCAGGACAAGATTTTCCCCTGTCTAGATGTCCCTTTTTATTCGGCTTTGTGGGCGGTTGGATGTACACCAACTGCGGGGTTATCTTGTTCGGGACTGTTCAGTAAGGAATGGTTCCGGCCTTGTGTTGCAGGGGATGAAGGGAGTAATCCTCGGTACGTTGATCTAGGCCACGTACTGTGACGGGCGGTACCCCAGTAGCCCTGCCATTGTATGGAATCCACAATCCAATAAGTGCCAACGGTTTTGGTTGTATTACCCACTTTTGTGGCTAATAGCTGGAATTTAATAAATGTAACAATTTCGGCTATTTTCTATTTACTTGAAAACCCTAGACCTATTATAATATCACACAATTTCCTATTAAATGTTTTGGTTAGTGTAAGGTAAAAACTTTTCCATGTTTATGTGTGGGGAGTCTTACGTGATACCTTTTATTTTCAAAGGATTTTCAAAGTTAAACAACTTTAACCTGTTACTCATACCAGACCCATGTCTGAGCCGGAGTTTATTTTTGTTTTTCATAAACTCTCGGGTACCCACATTTTTACGGGTAGCCAAGGGATTCAGGTTAGCTTTGACGAAATCTGAAGGAGCAATGGAGCAGGAGGCTTCAGCGTTGTAGATATATATATAGTTCTGCTGTGTTGGTATCTCTGAGTCGTTTGTTTGAGTTGAGTTGTATTAACTAGACAGGTGTTTATAACTGACTAGTATGTGATGTATTATCTGTATAACTCTGATTGATGTTGTGTATTATGTATATACTTATGTGATTATTATAATTTATTCATTCCGCTGTGAGATTCTGATGTTGTTGTTCTTTCTTCTCTATCTCTTCTATTTTCTCATCCCTTTCTTTCTTCATTAACGATACTTCTTCCTGGGCGTAGGAAGTTGGGTCGTTACAATAGGATATGGTGTCATATCCCACAGGTGAACAGTTACAGAAAATAGCATATATATAACAATTTAAATGACTACAGCATCATATTTCAGTTGTCATTTCAATTGAAATCAAATTTAATAAAATACAAGAACGTTAATCGTGAGTGATTGCTCACCTTTCGAGGCTAGAGAAGAATAATAATGAGGTCAGTTATGGATCCCAATATGAACTTTGAAGCAAAGAAAAATTGGCACGAATTTGATGACAAAGCTGATAGATAGAAATCGATGAAAAAAATTCAATCGGTTTGATATAAACAGAATATATTATATCTGTTATTTAAATTTCCTTAAAATCTCAATAAATTTAATTTAAGACGGATATTCAAATAAAATATTCACATTGTTTGAAACTGATATTAAATTTAAAATACATATTAAAACAAAACATCATCATATTATTGAAAAAACAATACTTAAATTTAAACACATAAAAGTTTTTCCTCTTAAATCGATATTACATTTAAACACACACAAAAAAAAATTAGGCAAAATATATATAAAAATCATCACTTATTTAAAACACGCATTTTAGAATAACATATTTATATATAGTTTACTCAATATTCAAAGCATAAACTGAGAAAATCAATCTATATATATAGACCATACATTATGAAAGCACTACAGAAAAGGGAAAAAAACAAAACATGCTTTATATATATACACTAGAATCGAGATGAAAATTATACATTTAAATTTTTAGTTTTACAACATAAATCACTAATGCTTTTACAACACTCGGCTACCATACTAATATATGTTATATTCGAAAAGGAATAAAAATCTAATTATATTATCAAAATATGCATATTACTAATATTTTATAATAACAAATAAGATATAAGACTAACGTATATATACGTCTCTAAAAAGCTTGGCTTAAAATTCACATAAGCATTAAACATAAAAAAATATGTAGATATAGTTTTATGTTGAAATATCAATTAAATGGAGACTGTTATAATGTGAAAATTTGTGAATGCGAGTTGAAATATAAAGATGGATTTGTCAAATATATTGGAAGCAGGGGACAGGGAGGGGAGAAGCAAAGCATAGAATAAAATATAAAATAAAAGGAAGAAAATGGAGGCCATACCTTCAGAGCTCACGCACGCAAGAAGAAATGAAGAAAATGTTAAGATGCAATTGAAAACTATTTGTGTACGAGGCTTATATTTATACACCATTGAATTGATTGAGGTGAGAGAATATAGGCAAGAAAATAATTTAAATCAATAATACACGATTGCATTGATTGAGGTGAGAGAATATAGGCAAGAAAGATTTGAGCGAATATTTACAGTGGTATTGATTGCGTGAATTTAGGAAAAGGAAACTGTAAGAAATCTTTGGCAAACATTTTGTACACATTTAAAATTTATTAGGAAGTAAATGCGTTGATTAAAACGCAAGAAATATTTATAAAAATGGGAAGGTGGTGAAAATTATTTGCGTACAAGGTTGAGTATTTAAATGAAACTAGTATTGATTACTTGGAGAAATGGCAGGAAATAATTCCTGTCAGGAGGAATTTGCGCGTGATATTTGATTTAGGAGATAATTGCGTTGGATAGATTAAATACAGAAACGTACTAATTAATGGTATAGGAACATTAAGGAATAAAAGAATTTCGTTTGAAAGGTAAAGAAAATCAAAGATTTTGTTCCTATTAATTGTAAAGGAGCAAATGGAAAAGAAGAGACACTTATACACGTGAATTTCAAACAATCTTGAAACGGATTTTTAACTTCTAAAGAGAAATAAATTTGCTTGAAACTGCTATGTGAATTTTTTATTCCTATTATAAAAATGAGGAAAAAGGGAAGCGTAGAAATTTACACGTAACTTATCAAAACTAGATTTAAAAGAAATTGAACGTCTAGGGAAATGATTTCTTTCCCACTTGGAATGCAAGACTACAGATAAATTTACTATTTAACATCAAAATAAATATTATTCCTAATTGAAACCATATTAACTTTTAAATCATTAAATTAACATATAAAATAATAACAACTATCTACTGCTTTATAGTAAATAAAAAAACTGCAAATTCACAGAATACAACCTGTTACTTTTATTTCAAAATATCTTTCTTATAATAATTATTATATTTGGAAAACATTTTGAAATAATTTTCTCTTTTAAAAATTATAAATAAAATATTATTATGTTAACTACCAAATTAAATGTTCATTTTAATACATTCTCTTACCTTAATGGAATGATTTCAACAAATACAAATATTAATTTCGTATTAAAATCAAATAAAAATCTAATTCAACTACTTCTTTTTATTAACAATAAATCAAACATTATTTAATAATTTCACATAACTCAACATATCCATTAGTTACCAATTTTAGTTCATTTGTTAGAGGTTGACTTATTTGAATTACAACAATACAATTAAACTATTGTTTCCTCTTTAATTTTATTCAATAGATCAATATTTACAATTAACAATTATTATTAAATTCTTATCATTTCTTGTTTTTAATTCAAATTGTAAATCTCATATAAACTATTATTATTCTTATCATTTTTGTTTCTACCAAATTTTATTCAATATTTTAAAAAAAATTAAAATTTATAATTGGTCTAAAATTTCGGATCATTACCCGTTACCTCTTTTTTTCCAGATCTGAACTGCGTTGCAAAAAATGAAGATGGGAAGAGATTTTGAAATGGTCAGGAAATCAAAGATTTTTATTCCTATTAAATACGGAGATGCAAATGAAAGTGGAAAGTTTTACACGTGAATTGGAGGCAGGGTTTTCATTCTTTTTTTTTAAAATGCACGCGCTGATTTGATATTTAACAGCTAAGATATGAAATCAAAGAGTGCGTACAATAGATGTAATAATTAAAACGAACTTACGCCCAAATTAATTAACAAGTAACGTAATCTAAATTTATATGTTTTCTTATTTATTCACTACTTATATTTAATTATACGTAATCCAAACATTAAATTTTTATTTCAAAATATTATTATTTAAAATTTCTCAAAAATTCAATTAAATACGTCATTAAAAACCGTTTAAAAATTTATGGGTTGTTTCACGACACCTAAAAGGTATCAATACGAAGTCGACGTCTATATCGATACGAATTAAGGTAGAGGCTATCGATATGAAATGATCTCAAATATCGATACGAACAACGTAGCAATTGATGGATACGAATGAAGCCATATCGATGGACACGAACGACATAGGTACGAAGCACCTGAATGAGAGAAATATGAAGGAACACGTAAAGATAGATGACTAGATCACTCGGAATGAAATATGGATCGATTCTAAAAGATAGCGCCACGTCATTGGTCATCATGTGCCTAAAAGCGATATGAATAGAAGCGATGCGAATGAAAGCGATGCGAATGAAAGCAATGCGAATTCGATAGCACATTGAAAATGCAAACTTGCATCGATTATATCTCACAATCTACAAGTCCAAATGCTACCAAATTTCCACATGAGCTTGCGTACAACCTCAAGAATGTTCATGATCGATCTTGAGTCGATTGGGCCCAATTTGGATCGATGTGAATCTCATTTGTATCGATCATGGATCGAGTCGAAATCACCAGGGATCGATCGCGTCGGTCCACCCACATGAGAGAAGGAGTCTTCTAAAGTTTGAGATAGATATTTCTAGCCTATACCTATAAATAGCAGCCTAGGGTCTCTAGAAAAGGGATCTTTTGGTTCTTCTACGTCGTTCTCTGCTGAACTCCATTGTAGTTTGGATATTATCAATTGTACTCTTGTAAGTCAAGTGAGAATCATCAATAAAATAGAAACTCTTCAAAGTGGACGTAGGCCGGAGATAGACGAACCACACATGTCTTTCTACTGCTTTCCTTTTAATTTTCTGAGCATTCTTCATATTTTATTCTCTATAAACTTGCTATCTGTGATCTGTAACTGTGAACAGGTGCTTTCTTCGGCAATTGGGTGTTTGTGACCAATTTCGACGCAAACATTTTGGTGCTTTCATTAGAAGCTAGCACTCAGGGAATCCAAAGCTTGGATTTCTGATTTGAAAGCTTAAGGACTTGGATTTGGAAAATTATGGCAAGGCAATCAACAAGATGACAAAGGATTGAAAGGAGTCAGCATGAAAGGAGTAAGGAGGCTTCCTCGGAAGCAAATCAGCCTTCGATCTTCATCACCAAAGACGAGATGGAAACGATGATGAAAAGATAGGAGGAGATGATGAAAAACCTACTTTGACAAGTTGGACAAGTTGGAGTGCAGAATCAAGGAAACACAACTAGGAGCATGGAGCAATGGGAATTTAGAATAGAGCGTAACCATCAGGAGAAGCACCAGAACTAGGGGGAACTCACCTGGAGCATGTTGATTCAATCCCTTGCATAGTACCAGGTGGAGCTGTGCAACACGACATTGATAAAGGAATGGATGCTCGTCCAAAAGAGAAGATTCCTGGAATCCCTCATGAACTTGGGGGGCAGATTGGAGGCAATGGGCAAGGACAGTAGCTTGGCGACAACAATAGATTGGCAGAGATGATTAGGAGAGCCATGAGAGGTGTATTGGTGAATAAGGACTTAGACGATGTGAATAGGAGCCCCTTCGCTCCAATGCTCAGGCTTGCTAGGAACCCGCTGGATTTCAAACTACCAACGATGGAGATGTATGACGGGGGAACAGATCCTGCTGTTCACTTGACGAGGTACGTGAAGCATATGGAAGTACTGGAGGCATTGGAATAGGTCATGGCCTGATGCTTCCCTTTGTATTTGATGGATATAGCAACAATATGGTTTGGACAGCTAGAGAGTGGCTCTATTGGCACATGGACGGAGTTGATTGAAAGGTTTATGAGGCAGTTTCGGGTTCACATAGTCCGACCCAAGAATGTGACAACTTTGACATCGATGAAACAATGGAAAGGAGAGTCGATCAAGGATTTCTTAACTAGATTCAACGCGGCAGTGGCTTTAGTGGATCGACCTGATCCATCGATGGTTTTGATGGCAACAGTTTTAGGAATTGCAGATAATTTGGATTTGAACATATCTTTGGAACTGGACCCACCGATGGATCACGGGGAGTTCTACCATGAAGCAGAAAGGTTTCTAAGGCAGGAAGATGCGTAGGCTGAGAGAGAAGGGAGAGAGGCTGAAGCTTATGCAGTAAGGGGTGGAGGTCCACCTAGGGAGGATCCAAACAAAGATAATAAAGGAAAAAGGGAAATGAATGATAATTGTAACACATTAAAAAGGCAATGAAGGGAATCAAAGTTCTCTTCTTACACTGATTTGATAGAAACTCTGGAAAGGTTTTACTTGGATACTCGAGGGCCTCTCCAGTATCGATGGCCGACAAAAGGGAAACCCTCTGAATACGAGCGAGCATCCGGAAAGCATTGCCTAATCCATGAGTTGGATGGGCACAACACGAACGACTGTAGGAATTTGAAGGATATCGTTGAGGAGTGTGTAAGGAATGGTCATGTGCAGCAATATGTAAGGAATCAAGCCGTTGGCAGTAGGACAAGAGAGGCCACCGCCCACCTCAAACGAAGATGGCATTGGATCAAGGCATCGTCAGCTTATTATCAACTGATTCGATTTGTGGCATGGAATAAGTGATAGACCTTGAAGCAATGCGGCTAATTCACTTACACATGTACGAGATTGAGGACGATCCCTAGGAATGCTTTGAGATGATGATAAACCGTAATGCTCGGGTTTATGAAATCTTGTTTTCTTTATACTTTATGCAAATTTTGCTTCTTCCCTTGATTGTACGAACTTTTATTTGGTTTTTTCTTAGGCATATGGGCATTATTTTTTCAATTGGACTTTGTAGTGACTGGATTTAGATTAACGTAATAAATAACACAGGTCACATGATTACGGTCCCGACCGGAGAGATGAGGCTGTGAGGAACTAGAGATAGTGGTTTTGATGACAACAACCTTTGTGACTTATTTTATTATAACTTATATACTAACACTATTGCCTAGATATATGTGAATGTTACTATGCAGGATATATATAAGCAGGAATTGACTATTAAAGACTGTACATTATAAAGATCAAGAATGAAAAAAAATCAAGTTTGAAGACTCATGAGTATTAAGATCAAGATTTCAAGATAAGTGTCTAGTTTTGTTAAAACTTCATAATAGCATGGAAATCTTCATTCCAAATTTCATTTGGGATGGAACCTATTTCTACCTACTTAGTGGCTTACAAACCCATGACAAGTAGCTTACAAACCTAAGACAAGTGGCTTAAAAACCCATGAATATTCTGGTTTTATACAAGTTCTCGAGTCCTGATGTGATGAAATATTCTATAGGAATAAGCTTGCAAAATTACTTCAAAATGATTTTTATACTGCTTTTCAAAATATTTTAGCCTTAAAAATTATCTTTTCAAATGATTTTTAAAAAGATGTTTTAGCCTTCAAATGTTCTTTGTTTTTGTTTTTAAATAACTCTTGTTTTAAATTTCGTTTGTTTTTAAAACTATCATCTGATTTTTAAATATTCTTTATAATATATATATTTGAGATTTAAAATCAAATTTATATATACATTCTTAAAATATATTTTCTACTCTTCTTTATTTTAAAACATAGGAAAATTAGTTTATTTTACTCCAGAATCATTTTATCTTATTTTCCTTTCAATACCATTTTCAAAACAAATTTTATTTTGTTTTTAACTAAGGGATGTCGATATCATGGGATACCCCATGTCGACACATGGTGGTCGTTAAATTCAAAAATTTTAATTTTCAAAAGAAGTGTCTATTCGTTTAATCTCTTCACTAATGGTTATGACCGAGTCATAACTGGTCTATAAATAGCCTACACAAATGAGTTTTTTAACTAACTATTTTCTCATTTTCTTCACTCCTTCTTCTCCATAAATCCATATTCTAAAATTTTCATATTTTAAGATCATGCCGAAATTCTACCGAATTCTCAAGTCAATCAAATTAGAATCTCATTCTTGTTTGACTCTCCGCCCTCTTTCGAAGATCAAAGTGCTATTCAGAGTTATAGATCAATTTGTAATCAAAAGTTTATCGAGTCTCTCTATAAGGTATGTTTGTGCCTGGAAATCAATTGGGTGATCTTGTGTCTCGTAAATCAAGAGAGTTTGCCCTAGACTCGAAGACAAGAGGGTACCTCAAGGCCTTTAGAAATTGAGGATTGTAACCTTGACATTGGTATAATAAAAATCTATACGAGGTGTTTACCTTGATGCAGGACTGGAAGTAGGATAACTCCGAACAAGTATAAAATCCGATGAGTTCTTTCCTTTTATTGTTTTTATTTACTTTCTGCATCTGTGTTTGATTCTATGATTAAGTTCTGCATTTGTTTTTGTCATAATTTTAATTTAGTCCGTATAAGTCTTAGAATCCATTAAACACTATTCACCTCCTCTCTAGTGTTAAATTAGCCTTAAGACCCTTAATCCGCACTCCCTTTCAGGGGCAGTGATCGCTAGTTACGAGTCCCTTCGCCGAAGAGCGATGGAATGGACTCGAACACAATTCAAAAAGTCCTTGGCCGAAGAATACAAAAAGTTTTTAATTGTTAATTTTTGGCTATACAAAAAGGCGATTTCTACAAGTTTTTAACTGTTAATTAATACTTATATATCACTCAATCTCAGCAAGAAATCAAATCGAGATGATTTATTAAATTATGTGACGTATTTAACAATATGGGCCCATGCAAATTCAATGCAGATGCATTATTGAAATCACAATGATGCTAGGATCATCAATGGTTGCAATATAATTATATTAGTAGATACATTGAAAGAATAAGTCATGTAGTTGGGATTGTGTCATATTCCTCGTATCTTTTAGAGTTTACAAGTCAATATCTTTCATCGTGTACTAACACTTTAACTGACTAATAATTTCAACACCTGTTCCTTTATTTCAACAACTAGTCCCGTTATATATATGTATATGTATATGTATATGTATATGTATATGTATATGTATATGTATATGTATATGTATATGTATATGTATATGTATATGTATATGTATATGTATATGTATATGTATATGTATATGTATATGTATATGTATATGTATATGTATATGTATATGTATATGTATATGTATATGTATATGTATATGTAATAATAACCACTAAGCCTATAGTTAATAAAATGGCGGAAGGAAATGCGAATGGCGACTTAATGGCGGAAGATGCAGATGGATCCGTAGATGATAATTCAAAGAAACCTATCTCCGGTATTGACACGGGGTGGACAGAGGTTCATTATAGGAATAATCGAAAATCAAATACAGATCTGATGCAGATCCCTAGGGTTCCACTATATGCGGGAACCACAAATAGAGATTACGTGCAGACAAAACCAAATCACAACAAGATCTCAACAAATATACCTAAGGCGGGTCCTACCACAAGGAGTGGAGTCAAATCGTGGGCAGATGCTATATCTGGGAACACGTATATCGATGGGGGAATAAGCAGATTTGAATCCTTGCTAGATGACGAAGGAGAGTATGCTGATCTGGATGAAGAAGTGTTTGACAATGCAAGAAACTTGTGGGGCACATCATTATACATGTATGTGGTAGGTAAGAAACCTTACTGTATTCACCTAAATGCACATATAAAAAGAGAATGGAAACCTAGTGGAAAATGGGATACATTCCCACGTGAAAACGGTTTCAACCTAGTCAAATTCAGCTGTGAATCAGATTGCAATAAAGTTCTGGAAGGGGGTCCCTGGTTTATTGACTAAACTTATTTTTACAAAACGTTGGGAACCAAATTTAAGACTTGAAAGAGATATGTTGGAATCACACCCTGTTTGGGTAAGACTGAAAAACCTAGACCTATCTCTGTGGAATGCAAGAGGAATTTGTAAAATAGCTAGTCTAATTGGTAAACCCCTGGATATGGATGATAATACAAGACATGTCAGAAGACTGAAATATGCTAGAGTACTTGTTGAAATTAAAGAAAGTGACAAGATTAAAAAACAGGTGAGAGCTAAGGATAGAACTGGCAATATATACATTCAGGAAATTGAATACGAACACATACCACCAATATGCTGTAACTGCAAGTGTTTTGGTCATTCGTTAGAATAGTGTGAAACTGTGTCACCCCCCATAAAGCAAGTATGGATACAAAAAATAACTACAGATCAAAACATACAACAAAAAACGACACAAGATGTAACAGTAGAAACACATACGCAAGTTACAGACCAGGGGGATAATAATAATGCGATTGTGGATACATCACTAGAGGAAGGCCACCCACCGGATGAGGATACGGCAGTGCTGCATAACTTGAATGAGGCCACAGAGATGAGTTCATCTGTTATATCAGAGAAGAGGAAGATATTAGCAAGGTGGAACTGGAAAAAATAGACTCAGGTACTGAATCTGAAGGAGAAAATAAAAACAAGTACACTAAAACTAATATGAAATATGAAAAACAGTTCAGAGGCAAAAAACCAATAGAGAAGGCGATTTCAATACGCGAGATTTCTCCTGTGAAACTGAGTAGACCTCCTACTCCAAAATGTCTATAATCAGCTGGAACGTGAGAGGTCTAAACAATGATACTAGACGTTTGGACCACTTAAACCTAAGGAGAAAGCATTCTCCTCCATCTTAAGCATTCTGGAAAATAAATTCACTACCGAAAGCTTATTATTTTTTATGGACTCTTTGGGTCAGGAATGGGATTATAAACACAACATTGATGAGGAAGAAAAATGTAGAATTCTACTTCTTTGGAATAAAAAAGTATGGGATGTCAATTTGATGAGCAAAGATGAACAACAATTGACTGTACAAGTTAATAATCGAGGAGCACTTAAATTTATCTTGAGCTGTATTTATGCAAGCAATTTAGCATCTCAACGTACACAACTATGGAAAGTAATTACAGAGAACAGCAAATTGATAAATGAACCTTGGATACTCATGGGTGATTTTAACTCCATTCTCAAAGCAGAGGAAAAGAAGGGAGGACTTACTATCAGAGTTTCCCAATTGGAAGAATTTAATAACTGCATACTTTGAGCTGGATTACATGAGCCTGCCCATTGCGGCCTGAAATACACATGGAGAAGTGGTGAGTGTAAGAAAATATCTTGCAAACTAGACAGGGCCCTAGTGAATGTAGCATGCATAAATAAATTATCTAATATATCTGTCAATATCCTCCCCCCTTCAACTAGTGATCACTGCCCCATTCTAATAAACCTTATTGAAAAGAATTAGTCTGTAAAAGGTAAGCCTTTTAGATACTGTAATCATTGGCATGAAATAGAAGGTTACACAGAAGCAATTCAAATTAAAAATATAACTCGGGAGGAGGGAACACTAACTTGTTCAAATTCTCAAAAAAGCTAAGTCAAATCTCAAAGAGTGGAACAAGAAAAGGATAAAAGAAGGTGATCAGATCGGCAATTTACAAAAGCAATGTGAAGAAATCCTAGCTACTATAGATAATGGAGTATCTACAGATGAAACATGGAGACAATATTACTACGTGCAAAGCAAGCTAAAAGAGACACTGAAAAAAAAATCAATTGAACTCAAACAGAAAGTTAAAGAAAAATGGCTGACTGAAGGTGACGAATGTACTAAGTTTTTCTATACTAAAATGGCTGTCAGAAATAATATCAACAATAACATGCAATTGTTGGATCAGAACGGAAACATATCCAAAAGTATAGAAGAAGAAGCAATAAAATTCTATTATGACATGTTCAATGGGGAAGTTCATAATGACTTACCAGTGATTCATTGTAGAAGGCAGATAAATGCCAAGGGGAGAAGGCTCCTGACCAGTAACATCTCCATGAAAGAAATTTGGTTAGCTTTGCAATCCATACATGTTGACTCCAGTCCAGGGCCAAATGGACTGGGCTCCAAATTCTTCTTGGTGCATTGGGAAGATCTGAAAGAAGACATCACATTAGCTATGCAGGATATTTTCCAAAGTGGCAAATTTGTAAAAGAACTCAATCACACATTTATTTGCCTGATTCCTAAGAAGGATAATCCAACTAAAATCGAAGACTATCGACCTATTGCTTGCTGTAACGTAGTTTACAAAATTCTAAGTAAGATTCTATGCAACAGAATGAAGCTCATATTACCTGATCTGACATCAGAATGTCAAAGTGCGTTCATCAAAGGCAGAAGTATTTCTGAAAACTCACTGATGGCACATGAATTGATAAGAAACTTCAACATTCCAGGTGCAGACAAATTCTATCTAAAGGTGGATCTTCATAAAGCATATGATAAAATAAACAGAAAATTCATCATACATATGCTATAAGCTATGGGGTTTCCTCCTAAATTCACAAATAGTTAATGAGTGCATTACTACACCAACCTTCTCTATCTTGATAAATGGCATACCTAAAGGATTTATAAGGTCCAACAGAGGTATCAGGCAGGGTGATCCCCTCTCCCCTTGTTTGTTTGCTGTAACCATGGAATTTTTCACTCTTCAGATGGAACTGGACACATATAATAAATCCATTCATCCTATTTATAATTTCCAACCAATTGTGACCCACTACTCTATGCAGATGATTTACTCATTTGTATAAAATCCAGCCAAACATCTGCTAGAACAATTAAAGATATCTTCTGCAAACTAGAGAGTTTTTCAGGACTTAAATTGAATGAGCAGAAAACTAAATGCTATTTCAATAAAACATGCAAAAGCAAATATGAAGTCTTGGAATGCTTGAATGTGAAAGAAGGTACTCTTCCTGTAAAATACCTAGGTGTTCCTCTATCACCCATTAAAATAACGGACAGAGAATGTGCAGTGCTAATCACTTCAATAAGAGGTAGACTATAAGGATGGAGCTCCAGACTCCTATCAATAGCAGGTAGAATAGAACTGGTACACACAGTTATCCATTCCAAGGTTAACTTTTGGCTACAAACCTTTCAATTACCTGACACATCAATACAGAAAATTGAAAAAGTTTGTGCAAATTTCATATGGAAAGGAGGACTACATAAGATCAAATATGAGGATCTATGTAGACCTAAAGAAGAAGGGGGATTCGGACTCAGAAGATTGAAAGAAATGAGATTGGTTTACACCTTGAAACAAGCGTGGCGAATTATCAAAGGAGAGGGTCTGTGGGGAAATTGGATGAGGAAGAGATATATTAGAGGTAATTTCCGGAGTATGCAAATTGACAACAATGCATCCTCGGTATGGAAAGCAATTTTGAAAGCTCGTAAAACAATAGCCTCGTGCTGCACAAAGGAGATAGCCATAGGTAGAGATACTAATCTCTGGAAAGACCCCTGGGTTTGTGGAAAATCCTTGATTGATATCCTAGGTCTAAACACATATTCAGATTATGGATGCCCTGATAAGACAGTTGCAGATGCAATCAATAATAATGAATAGAATTGTTCTATATTACCTGTGAATCAAGGGACTAAGGATAAAATTCAATTCATGCCGATCTTTAGTGGACGAAAACATGACATCTGGGTTTCGAAACACACTGGAAACGACTTCAACACCAAATTAGCTTGGAATGAAGTTCGACATAGAGATATTAAAGTGGAGTGGAGCAAAATCATTTGGAATAGAGCTAATTTTCCAAAAATGGCCTTTAATGCGTACAAAGCAATGCTCAAAATATTACCCACAAGAGATCGACTTTCAAAATGGGGGATAATAGAGGAAACAAAATGTGTTTTATGCGAAAGAGAGGAAGAAACACACGAAAACTTGTTTTTTACATGCAAATACTCAGATGAAATTTTGAAAGCTTGTAAAACAGCAGTTAATGTAAGTTGAAGAAATTAACCTCCTGACTCGCAAATGGAACAGCGTAGACATGGAACCCAAGCTGAGCAGCATTGCCATTACTGTGGCGGTATGGAGTTATGGAAAGAGAGAAACCGAAGAATTTTTTAACACAAACAAAGATCAATTCCAGATGTCAGTAAGATAGCAGTTAACGAATTAAAATTGGTACTAAATCGAATTCAATATCTCACCTTTCAGGAACCATTCGAAGTTCGTAGTGGAGCAAAGGGTCTGAATTATCCATTGGAAGGAAACCCAAGTATAAGTATGCTCGGTGGTGGCCGCCAAGAGGAAGATGAAGAACTAAGTGTCAATACTGTCTTATTTTTGGTATAAATGAGATTGTATGTACTTACTATTATAGATTAATCGGTATGTACTCTTGGGCCGACACTGGACCATAACCGTAGGCTGAAAAGTGCCTTTAATAAAGATCTTACCAATTTTCAAAAAAAAAATGTATATGTATATGTATATGTATGTATGTATGTATGTATGTTGTATCCTTTAATTAGGCTTTAGATATTTTCTTGAAACGCATTGGTGTAAACGGTTAGGCATGGTATTTTCTTCTTCTCTATAATCTTTTAAATAATCATTTTTTCCACTGCACATGAACGCTCTTCATTTTCAAATTGAAAATATATGGTTAATTTTCATTACTAGGTATACGCATGCATATTAAACGTGAATCAGGCATTTCATATATCAATGCATTCTCAAAGAAATGAGTATTGATGATATATTTGTCTATAGAAAACCATATTTTGTCCTGTCTAAATTGATAATTTGTACATTACAATCATATTTTGTATTAATAATTAAAGCATATGCTTTGTATTCTAAAAATTTGCTTCTTTCCACATTATATATGCCGATGGAAAAAGATTGGTCCATTTACACAGGTAAATAGATAATACATTATTTTAAATCATGTTTAATTTCAAAAATAAAAAATATTTGATAGTAAATATCAATATTATGCCGCTTTATATTTTTTCATTAAAGAACAGCTAAGGAGTACGAGCAAGGGGCTAGGTGTTTTGTTGATGCTGCAAGGAGAAAGTTAAGAAATGTAGATAAACTTTTATGCCCTTGTGTAGATTGTTTGGAATTTTAATTGACATCATGATGACATTATCGTTGAACATTTGATTATAAGAGGGATGGATCTTAAGTACAAGAGCAGTAGATGGTATAATCATGGCAAACAAATCAATGTAGGCAACGAAACCAAGTTGTATAACACATATGACTTACTTAAAGCCATTCAGTATGAAGATGAAGATTTTTTGAATACTACTTTTCAACGATAAAGAAAAGGAGGATGTGAAAAAGACGGGGTACAAGTTAGTTAAAAATTTGGAAGATGCAGAAACCCCCTTATATCCTGATTGTATAGATCAAACTAGGATATCTTCCATAACTGCTTTGTACAATCTAAAATGTGAGACTGGATTATCCGACAATGGTTTTGATAAGCTTTTGGCCTTGCTACAATTGTTGTTGCCAAAGAATGATGAACTTCCTAAGACTTTATATGATGTAAAGAAATTCCTTAAAGTATTTGACATGGAATTCGAAAAGATTCATGCTTGTAAGAATGGTTGTTGTCTTTTCAAAAATAAGTACAAAGATTTAGACAGTTGTCCAAAATGCAACTCTTCAAGATGGAAGATAAATGAAGACTCAAAAGAAATTATGCAAGGAGTTGCAGCTAAAGTGTTGAGATACTTTCCAATCATTTCAAGGTTTAGGAGAAGATCTAAAAAAATGCTGAAGACCTAAGGTGGCATTTCAATAATAAAAGTAGCGATGAAAAAATGCGTCACCCTGTAGATTTTGTAACATGGAATGTAGTGGATGAGAGGTGGAAATCCTTTTCATCTAGAAGTAAACACAGTTAGACAGGGTAGAGACAGTTGGACAGAAGTAAACACACCTTATGTATGTTGTATTATTGGTTTCACATCATCTTTATTTTTATTTTTTCTCGTAAGTAATATATTATTCCTTCGATTACTTATAGTGCAAGTATGATAAAAGCTTCCAAAAATGTGATTTATTGTATTGGCGAGAGAATGAAGAAATTGTTGCTGAAGGAAGAGTTTTGTCGAAGGATCCAAACAAGCTTGTCAATAATATTCATTTAGAACCGGATACGATGGTAATTCTAATAGACTTACCAATAAAGCTAGATGTTTTTTATGGAGGCTTACATCTAGTTCAAACTTATTTGGGAAGCAAAGGATGATCTAGTGCCATGGCCAGCGAATATAGTTTTTTTACATCCACCCTGAAGAAGAAGACAACGTGGTAAACATTTATCTTTCACAATTGACATACTATTTTAAAATATTTAATTTTTACTGAATTAATATTTTTTGTCTCGAATAGAGTAAAGTGACAAATTAGAATGCAAATGCAAGATTTATGACTGGGATGGGAGCAAGGAATTAGTGGCTGAAGGGCGATTACACTCGAGTGACTCAAATGAAATTATTAATGATCTTCCTCTTGGACCATGTGCCATGATTGTTTAGATAGATAATCCAATAAAAAAGATGCTTTTTTGTGGAGGCCAACCTCTGCTATGATACATGTTGAAGAAGCTGTTGGTAGGAAGATAGCATGGGATAAGTCCTAAGTAGTTGTTGAGATGGTTAATGCTCCGGTATCTCCTACGCCTCGGACCATAGTGTAAACATTTATGGTACTTGATTTTTATGCACTGGCGTATCTTTTAAATTATGATTTTACAATGATTAATCAATATATTTTATCAACATAAACCAATTACATCATATCCTTTTTGTTAATTTACAGACGGCGAAATCAAGAACGAACAACAGATGCAAGCTTATGGATTTATTAGAAAAGGGAAAAAATAGTTGTTGTAGGACGTGTAGAGTCAACTGATCCAAAAGTGTTGGTCCATTTTAAACCACTAGGACCTATTGCACTTAAAGTTTGGATAGAGGATGTGAAAGAGCCATCTACGGTGCTATGGAGACAAATATCTGAACACATGGAAGATGCCATTGGTTTTACAATAGCTTGGCCTGCTGCGCACGTTGGAATGACATGAATTTTCAGTAAGTATAATCTACTTTGTTTATAAACATATTAATTTTTTATCATCTTATATAATCAGATCTCATGTACTTATGCAATCTAAAAAAAAACTTTATTCCCATGTCTACGAGGAAGCTTTGAAGCACGTGGCCTGAGAATGAGATAAGGTTTAATATTAGTAATTAATAAACAATAGCCTAATCCTATTTGTTGTTTATCATATATGCGGCCGGTCGACTCTAGATATTTCAACGTTAATCTCCAGATTGTAAAAACATGATAGATTTTTATATCTATTAAAATATATTTTTTCAGAGCAGAAAATTGGTATCCCTTTCTGTAATAAATGTTCCAAGATTTCGTTAGACCAGAAAATATTTCAATGAAACCATAAAAATACTTCAGATGTCATAAATTTATGAAAAAGAAAGGATACCTGCGGTCAAGATAACGGGGTTGAATACCAAAGCCTTGGCATGTGGTGTAGGTTAATAAACCTGCACCGTCACAGTCCAAACATTTTGATACTTTTGTGTCCCTAGGTCCTAGAACTACTGTAACATTCCCTGACCCTGTGCAGAATCTGCATTGCTCAGTACAAATTACACTTTCTTTATTAACTTCTCCATTTTTATTTTGAATATCTGGGTTTTAAATTAAGCTACTCAAGAATTTGTAGCATTACTGAAAGTCTTACGAGCACCAGATCCACTACATGGGAAGCAAGCTTGTTGTGTTCTCTCTTTTTGCCAAGTTTTACATGAGCCACCAAAAGTCTATTTTATTTATTTCAGTAACTTAATTTGATCAATTTGAAATTTAAAATTTAAAATTCATAAGTTAGCAAATAATAGTATTTGATGACAAGGCATGTAAGATATCATGGTATATGATATCAATATCGTTCCTTATCCTTTAGCAAATATGAACTTGATGGCTTATGCGTATGAATTATGACATTTAATTGACATATTTAGGCTATGTCCAGTTGGGTTCAATGTATTTGGCTTGTATATGGAGGAAATTGCTAGTGAACATATTAGTTTTGAAACTAGTATAATAGGATGGAGTGATAGAGCATGGTATCTCATGTTGTTGGATCAGCCATCCTGATTAAAACATTAGATAATCTGCCTTTCCTTGTCTACAGTTTAAATTTCACAAAATAACAGTACCAAATTCAAGAAGGAAAAAAAAGAGAAAAAAAAGAAACACAACTGGAAATAGTATAACATTCCTTGTATAATAGAAACTGAAACAGGAGTCAATCTTAAAATTGAAATGCGGTTTTATGCAAATTGGCGCGCCATTAATCGTTATGTTTCCTTGTTTGTTTTTACTTAAAGGAAAAAAAAGAAAAAGAAAAAAAATTGAGCGTTTGTTTTGATATAACTCCTATATCCCTAGCACTTGAAAATTTAAATATGATAGATGGGCAACCATTGTCAGTACAACAACTATGAAAACTGATAGAATAGAAGATGCATTTTTTTATAAGTAGAACCAAACTTAGATAGTTTCCTACATTTTTTCTTTCACAATGGTAGAGTTATAGAAATCACATAGATACAGATTGTTCAAACACACAAATCAATAAATTAACTTGAAAACATAGAAATAATTCTATACCTATAGAAAATGAAACATAACAAGCGGAAGGTGAAGTGGAAAGTTATTTTTTTAGATTTGATATATGGTGAGCATGGCATTTTGAATTCATCAAGCTTCCTTCATATTTGTTGCTAATGTAAATGTTTATCTTAATTGCAGGTGTGTGAAAGAAGAAGGATATGAAAGTTGTGGTCTTCTTTTTAATGCAAACAACTTAACTAAATATGTACTTGTTTTTTTTGTTTAACTTTGCTACTATTTTTTGGGGTATGCTTAGACATTTGCTACTAGATTTACGTCATTGCTAATGATTATTATTATGCATTTTGATATTGATATTTAATACTGTAGCTTATGAATAAGATGCAGAAAATATTTGAATTGTGAACCTAACCATAGCACTTGAAAACCGCTATAAAATTTAATAGCGCCGAAAGACCGCTATTAAATCTGTCAGTATTAAAGATGCATAACAGAAAAAACGCTATGGTGTTATAAAAAGCGTTGTAAAATAACATATCATAACAGAGTATAAGCGCTACCTTAGATAAAACGAAAATATTGTGTGGCTAATAATGAATTTCATTGTGAAAATGTAGAGCTACTATCGTAATCAATAACATAGAGTACGCTGCTATAAAATGTTTAAAATAGCGGACGTTTTCCGCTATTATATTTGAAATTTTTATAGCGCTTATTATGAGCTGTAAATTGTTCACCATTTTTAATAACATATCGTTATACAATGTTTATTAAACCTCTATAATAGGATTCAATAGCGTTTTGGCACTATCTTAGAAAACACAAAAATATTTTGTTGCTAGTAACGAATTTCATAGCGGGAACATAGCGCTATTATAGTAATCAATAACCCATAATTTGCCACTATAAAATTGTTAAAATAGTGGATATTTTGCGCTATGATAATAAAACTTTTTATAGCGCTTTTTTTAAACTATTCCCTATTTTTAATAACATGTTGTCATGCAGCATTTATTAAACCGCTATTATAGGCTTTAATAGCGTTTTTTAGGGCTATCGTAGGGTATTTTTGTTGTAGTGAAACCAACCATGTAACTTCTTACTTAAGCTAACCAAACTTCACACTTCAAGTTACCCATTTTATCCCAATCAAATCATATTAAGGCAAGTTGAAATTTTCTGAATTTTTATTTGATTTGAAAAGGTTTTGAAATGAAGATTTGCAGTACTCCATTACACAGTATCATGTTCGCGTACAAACCCCTTATACTTCTCCCAATACATGGAAATAATATTCATATACTTATCTCAACGGTATAAGTATATTTGTTTGCTTCCAAATTGGTCAAAAACACCGAAGAATAGTTTTTTTGTAGAGAAGTAAGTGAAGAAAAACAAAATTAATCTAAGTAGATAAATCAATAAGTAACGGAGAATCAACTATACTAGAGACACAAAGATTTGTAGTGGTTCCGCATTGTATGCCTACGTCCAATTTGAAGGTTATCCTTTATTGATCACTTCTAAATCTGATAAAAGTTGTAGAAAATAGCAAATACTTGATTACAATAGAGTGTAGAGTAACAAGAAGTGGAAGAAATCCATAGAGTGACCCATCAAGCCAGTATTTATAGGTAAAGATGAGCATTTATCTCTCTGAAATTTTGGCTAAAGGACCTTCTAATCCACATAGGCCCACCTGAGGGATTGTCAAGTCTAATTCCTAATGTGGAGGGATCGATGTAGATCTCTATTATGGTTAAGTTTTAGGGAGCAATCCCCATAAAGGCTTCATCATGCTTAAATATGTTCAACCTCTAATTTTCACATCATTTGGATCGCTGGAATTCGAGTTATTGCTTGATCTTTTATTTTATATTACTCGTGCACTGCTTGTTGCCGAACCCTCTAAAGCGATGTATATCGATCCCTTCCATTCTATCGTTTTGATGTGTGATCCCTACGGTAGGTTCCCTAAGGTCCATATACCTTTCTCTTTAAATTTCGTAGGGATTTGACTTATAGATCTTGTGATATTGATCGTTGTATGCAAGAATGCACTTGACCTTTGATGCATACCGACCCCTCTTCAGTGAAGCCTGCCAATCTCTCTCAATTAAGTATGCTGATTCATCCTCTTCAATAAAGAATGCCGATCCATTTTCTTCAATGAAGCCCACCGATCCCTCTCAACTAAGTATGTCGATCCCTTCCAATCACTGAGCCATATTCCATACTTTGCGCATCCAGCATTGTACATCCATCAAATCCATTCAATCCTGACTTTATATAATCATTTGTACCTGACTTTTGGGTCCCACAATCATCACCCCGGAGTCGTCAGCTTTCATGGTAGTCGAATTTAACCCTTTCAATCAGTTTGATATAGCGGGCTAGAATGCAGGATAACAATATTAACAAAACATTATACTTGTAGAAAATATATCGATATACTTATCTCAATGGTATAAGTATATTAAAAAAACTTAAGGAAGATTTCCTCTTTTCCCAATTCATACCTAAATGGGCCAAAAACAAATATCATTTAAAGCATTGGCTACTCTAAACCCAGACCACTTTTCCTTCCATGTTAAGTATGGGAAGAATGCTTCCATACCACTATAATTAAGAAGGATTATTTATCAAAATCAAATCTTGTTCCTTTTATAAAATTCCCTTTTTATAAACCCATTCCATATTTACAAATCCTTTTATAAATCTTCAAATTAATTTATAAAACTTCTTTCTATTTATAGAACTCTTTTACAAATCTTCCTTATTAAATTCCTTTATAAAAATCCTTTTATAAATCCAAACTTATTTTTATAAACCTTATATTAATTAAAATTTCTTTATAAAACCATTTATTATTTATAAAAACATTTATTAAATTAATTTGTTAACGTTAAACATCATAAATGAATGATTAATTCAGTATAAAACATCATTAATAAAAAAATTGATTAACTTTAAAACATCATTAATAAAACATCCGATTAACTTTAAAACATCATTAATAAAATATCTTATTAACTTTAAGACATCATCAATAAAATAACTGATTAACTTTAAAACATAAAAAATAATACAATAACATAACACTTAACCTGAGATTGTTATAAAATTTAAGTTAATTTAAATCCATAACTTTTCAAATTCGAAAATAGGCTTAGAGACCATTATGGTACTTAAACAAGCTACCGTTTATTTTTAACTCACTTTCCTAGTCATATCACTGGTATGTACATAACCAAGCATATATCTAAATAAAATCGACAATTCACAATCACTAGCTAATCCATCACTTATCTAATATTAATTAATCCATGTATTAAATAACCGATATATGAATAAACGTCTTAATTAATGTAATAGTAGAACAGAGATTTATTTTGCTAAATAGATGTCATCAATAATCTTGTCAATTTAATTATAGCAAAAAGTTGTTTTATTCTGCTAAACAGATGTCCAAAAATAATCTATTCCATTTATAATAGCAGAGTGGTATTTTAGTCTGCTAAATACATGTACATCATAATCTATTCCAATTATAATAGCAGAACGGAGTTTTATTTTGCCTAATAGATAACACCAATGAAATATACTTAATGTAGCTATGTGATTATTTAGACAACATAATTAAATTCAATCTCTATTATAATATCATAAATTATAAATCATCCAACCTATCAATAAATTATGTCAAAACGTTGTACTCATCAATACGAATCTAGCAAAAAAAAATCCATGGGTTAATCAGATTTAAAATGAGCAAGATATGGCTATTTAAACTCAACACACTTATTTAAAAACAAATAAATAAACTACATTATAATTCTGTACTCAAACCCAAATGCACAGTACCTTCGCCTTTCAAAAATTGGTTTGCCTTAATTCGATTCCTGTAGCCAAAATGCGCATGGATACATGCATGTGCACGCTAAATCCAACCACCGAATCGTCGAACTGCCATCACATGTGAACTCCACCTCGCGTCCTCATTTAGCTGCCCCTCTCCCCACCCCTTCGGTTGACCCGGTCAACTTCCATCCATTCACAAAAATTGAAAACACATGCCTATTGCTTTTAAACTCCAACCACCGCCACATCACACCACTTCGACAATCACCGCCCACACCATCACATCTTCGAGCCCAGCCCCATTGAACTCGACGTTTCTACCTGCTGATGGTAGCTCCATTTTCAAACTCAAGAACGCCACACTACTAAACACTAGTTCGACCTTATCTGAGAAACATTAACCACCAGAGTTTCCACTACCACCACTCAGGGCTCTGCCAACACCCAAACATCCTCTAGCCACAGCTGCAACCTCCCTAACCCACAATGATGCCGAAATTTGTAAGATGAACAATTTAACTCTCCATGACAATTTTGACCACCAAAAATTACGAGAACAACTCTAAAAATCATGTCTTGTAGAGTTGTGTAGTTAAAACCTCGCAAAATCCCCACTATAGCGCATAATGCTCTTAGACCGCTATGCTTTCTAAATTTTGCGCTGATGAAAAATAAATCTGAATTAATCCCCACTATTTTATGTTACACCCGCTAAATCAAGGCTTTCTAGCACCCGCTTAGAAAAATTAATCTAGAAAGGTTGTATGGACTACTTTTCTTATATAAAATCAATAAAGTTAGGGTAAAAAAAATTTGAGGCATAAGTGATCAATATAAGTTAATAATCTATTGTAGTCACCAAATCTAAAATGTCAGAATATGATATTCTTCGGGTTTATTATATAAGATTAAACAATTTTATTTTTCCTACATGAACGACGTAAGAATGAGTATAAATTAGCATTAATTTTTTTTATATCTATACCCTACTAAAGCTTTTTGCTCCTCCACCACTATAGAACCATAAAGCGCTTTAATTGCACAGTTGCAAAGAAGACTACGACCATACCCTTTATTCTGATCATCGAAAAATGATCGATATTGACCTACTACTATTTTTGACCAATTCTAGCCACCTTGCTCGATGAAACGATGAGCGTTTCTTTTTAAAAAAATATTAGAGATGATTACGAACAACTTCCATATTAGAAAATTTTGTTGAAAGTGAATGGACTTTGAGATATTGATTTTAGAAGTTTGAAAGTGGTTGTTTTTGTTTACAGGGAAATGGAAATGTTAAAAGAAGAAGAAGGAGAAAATAGAAATGAGATGGAGCGATAAGTAATGAGTGTAGCGAGTGAAGATATCCACACTTATAATAAAACCAATCATGTCACTTCTTACATAAGCTAACTAAACTTCACACATTAAGTTACCTATTTTATCCGAATCAAACTACATTAAGGCAAGTTGAAAATTTTGGAATTTTGATTTGATTTAAACAAGTTTTGAAAAGAAGATTTACAATAGTCTGCTACACATTATCCTACTCGCATATAGACCGCAAACGATAGAAATAAAAATACGACCGTGCATAAAAATGTGATCTAATCCCGATACAAGTATATTATACACTGCTTATCAAATTCTATTTAATTTCATAAACACCAAAGTTTGCCGTAAAACGTGTCAAATTGAAATTTAAATAATTTCCAAACTAAAAATTATGGAAAAATCGTTTAAATTCATTTAAAAATATCTTATTCAAAATAAAGTTATTTTATCAAGAACTGGTTTTATTATTATTTATTAAATTAGAATCAAATTAGAATATTTAAATAAATTAAATATTTCCATTTAAAGCTCAATAAAATCTCGGTCATTACATTACCTCAGCTTTGCAAATAAGGTTACTCATACAAGGTTTATCTCCACAAAAGGATTTACCTACTATGGAAGGTGAAAAGTTTAGGCTATCTACCAAGTGACTAGCAATAGTAGAAATAAAGCTCAAGCATCGAAAAGGAAATAAGCAAGTACTCTAAATAAAAGTATAGCTCATTACATATGCCTCTTCCACTTGTCCTGAGCAGTAGGCTTACTAGGACCTGGTAGCGCCTACAAGGCGTAAGTCATCTTCACTTGCCTTCCCTTCTGAAGCATAGGACAGTTCCTCTTCAAGCGAGCAAGCTGATCACAATGGAAGCAGTTACGCTTCTCTTTAGCTGCATGGCATTCCGTAGCAAAATGCCACTTTATGCTACAATAGTGGCAAAATATATTGGCCTTTTTCTTTGCATAAGCTTGATCTTCCCTTGTATCTTGGTCTTTATGATACGGTTGGAAATTTCGTTTGCTCACATTCTCTGCTACCTTAGACGGTATCTCACGTGTAACACCCGAATTTTCCGATAATTAAATAATCAAATAACGATGAATAGTGAAAATAAATATTTTTGCAATTGTTAGAATATGGCCTCAAAACTAGTAACATTATGTCTATGGCGATTTTCTAATCAATTTTCATATATAACTTGTCAAAATCCAAGTCAAAACGAAGAAGTTATAAAAAGAACAAGAAAACATAAGAAAAAAATATATGGGTCGACCCACAACACCACAGGTCGATCCAACCTGAACACAGGTTGATCCTACGTGAACACGGGTCGATCTGCGTTATTACCTAGACGCAATCTCGTCAAGGTACGTGCTGAACCAAATAGAATTGATTTTTATTCAATATGAGCCAAACGTTGATGCATCTGATGGCTCCAAACGACACAATTGCATCATGACATTGCACGTGACAACTTCATAAAAACAAAGCAGGGACATAACAGATTTCTAAGCTATAGAGTGAAGGACACAACCAATTTCAGGGCTAACGAAATAAGGGACATGAGTGACCAAATTTCCAAAGCAACATGGAATGGTTGCATGTCCAATTTTTCAAGGCACAGGGATGTGCTGACGAAAATAAAAGCAACGAAAGAAAGAAGGCGGCAATATGTACATATGGACTAGCCAACATATTGAAACAAATGGCAAGGATGCATAAAATCAAAGCAACATTTAAGATTTACTAGCACTTAAAATCAGTACAATCACAAATCACCATTCCAATTTCTCAATCATACAAGGTAAAATTCCAAAAGCTTGCTATTAGATAAACCGAGATAGATTGTGTGAGAATTAACTCATCTCTTTTCCTTAATTTAGTAGAAAATAGAACATTCAGTTTCAATTTCTCAAAATAGAAAACCCTAGCAAACCTCTCAACCAAAAACAAAGAACAACAAAATCAAATACAAAAAAAAATGAAATCAAATAGTGTAGATGATAGAATAGGGTTCCATTACCTTAATTTTCTAGATTTTCTAAGAAATTAATCCCATTTACTAATTTGGACCTAAGGTTAAAGAGGAACTAGGTTACTTTTTTGTTTGTTTGTTAAAGTGAACATACAAGGAATGAAAATGAGAAGAAAGACTCCTCTCTTTTTTCCTTTAAACGGGTTATGGATTTCATTTCTCAATCCAGTAGGAAAATAAAATATATTCTTTTACAATTTATTAATTAGTGGGCTTTAAAATTAAAATGACTAAATGTTTAAACCATAGCCTAAATAAATAAATAAATAAAAACTTCTTAAATGAATATAAAACATGGACAACTTATTAAAAGAAATCTATAAATTCCAAATTCTCTTTTATTTAAAAATAAAAGATATAAATTAAGAAAATATTTTCTTTTAAACTTACATTCGAAATTTTGCAATTTTTTGGCAACGCCAATGGGGTTAAATTGACCCCTACCATTTTATTGCTACCCCAAGAGGACAAAAGAGAACAAGACAACGGCTTGCAAGAAATACAAGGAAACATAGTGCAACAATCACTGGGAAAACATAGAAAACACAACACATAAAAGAAGAAAATAGGAGAGAGGACTAACAGAAGATGCCAGGGTCAAAAGCAAAAGAGACATGACAAAAGTCACACTTAATTTCTTGCGTCATATGCTTCTCGAACTGTACATCCGTGAAGCCTTTATCCGGTTGGAAAACACGTCGATTTCTTTCATCCCAGACCACTTTCATGAATCTCTTGACAACGTACAAGAAAAGCCTATTCGAATCAGATTTACCACCTGTATTGTTGTAGATGTACTTCCACTGAACAACGTTGTTAACTCCTTTCCATTTTCTTCCGATTCTCCTAATCCATGTCTTCCATAAAGCATTCAAAAATTTGCATTCTAATTACAAATGCTCGACCATCTCTGGGATTTGATGGAAGAAAACACAATTGACTGTAACATGCACCCCTTGGTTATCAGCTTAATTTTAGTATTAATAGCCCTTTTCATCACTTTCCAATGGAAAAGATTATCCGTTTGAATGTTATCAGTGCATTCTTCGCCTCCACTTGCATTTCTCTCCTACAGCCCCTGGCAGGAAAGAGTATGTTTCTTTTAAACTAAAACTGTTAACATTACTTCCCCACTGAACAGAGAAACCACCATCAGTTTTAATTTCGCAATCAGCCGCCTTATTCCAAATTTGTTGTATTCGATAGTTGGAAGTCCTAGGAAGACGTAAGATATTACCGTGGATGAAGTTCTATACAGTAGCTTCCCGTCTCACTCTAGATTGCACTAACTCGGCATAAGAAAGAACACGCCTCATGATCACACCACTATCAATCCATGGATCATCCCAAAAGCTAATGACATTGCTATGATCCACAGGGTATCGGACAAGGGGAAGAATTGTTTCCTTAAGCTTGAAAATAGATCTCCACGTCCAGCTGATCTTGTTTGGAGCTGCCATTTTCCAAAAATTGCAACCACATAGCACGGGAATGTTGGACCATTTAACCCACAAATTGTTTTTAGCCGTAATGCAGTCGTAGATAAGCCGATCCATTGCTGACCGATTCCATTGCAATATGTTAGTGATTCCAAGGACTCCGTTAGCAATTGGCTTTTCTAATTTCTTGAAACTAACAGGGGCTAAATATCGTCCCATAGTTTTCCCAGTCCAAAGAAATCTCATGAAAGCTGAAGAATCACGTTGATGAGTTTCAGAGATAAAATGAAAGTTCTAGCCCAATAGACATGTATGGAGAAGATCATAGCCTTAGTTAAGGTAACTCTTCCCGCTTGGCTCAATAATTTGCTTGCCCAAGAATCAAGTCTTGTAGGAAATTCTGCAATTTCAATGCTTTGCAAATACTATTATTTCCCAATTTACAATTATTTATAACTGTGATATCCCGGAATTTTTGGCAATATAAATTTAATAATCTGTGTTAGAAATTAAATTGATTTGATAATTTTTGATAATAAAATTTGAATTGATTTAATAATCATCTTTTAATAAATATTATAATTGAAAGATTTTATCTTTTTAAAGCTAATAAATTATTGTCTATTTATAATATATATAATTGTATATATTGTAAATAGATAAGCTTTGGTTTGGAATTTAGTAAATGAATCAATTTTCTATTTCTAATTTAATTTTGGTAAATTGGAAATTTTGATTTAAATTTAACATTTAACTTTTCAAAGAAATTTAATAAATAATTATATGGTTTATACTTAATGTAAATCTTATTTGTTTTAAAATTATATTTAATTAGCTTAAATATGAATCTAAATTAGATTAACATAAAAGCTTAGTTGTATTTTCTTTTTAAAAATATTGCTTGAAATTATATATAAGACTTTAAAATACAAATTACAAAATGTTCTTAATATATTGAGTAATAGAAGTAATTCATAATCTCTTTTATAAATCATTTAAATTTGTTATTTTCAAATAATAGTTATAATACCTAGTTCTTATGAACATACATAAATTTTGTAAGAAATAGGATTTGTTATTTTTAAATTTAATGGTAGTTATATATGCATCTATATATAACTTGATTTTTTTTTAAATTAGATTTTATAATTTAATTTAAATTTGAATTTAATATTTTGAAAATTTAAAAGAGTAAATACTTAAAAATATTTGAATAAGCTTTTATTTACAATTTGTTTTGTTTCATTTCTCTTTAAATAAAAAAGAAAATTTATTTATATATACATAATAAGGAATAAAATTAGTTAAAAACTTTTATAAACATTTTTAAATTAAATTGAAATACTCTTAAGACGTGTAAATCTCTTAACACCTTAATGACATGTGTTAAGCCATAAAGTAAATTTTGTGACAAATGTTAAATTTAAAACAAGTGTCCTGTTTAAATTTTCTTTTTCTTTTATTTTAATTAAATCAAAATCTACTTATATAAACACATCTCTTCTCAAATCATTTTCTTTTCTATTCTTCTTTTTCAAAACTTAAGTAATCTTCAGCTAAAATCTGAAATCATCTTCTTCTAATCAAAGCAAAAAATCTGAAATCAATATTCGAATCTAAAATTTAAATTCTTTGATCATCTTCTTTAAAAAAACCTGTTTTCTGTTCAAAACAAAAATCTGCAAAATTCCCTCAAAAACCAATCTTCTTCAAAGCTGTCTGAATTTATCTTCAAACCTGAAGTACAAATCATATAAACTTGTAGCCTCTTCAAATTCATTAACCTGAAAGCAATTCTGCAATTCAAAAACCTGCATGCAACTGTAGATCTTTGCATATCTGTTTTGAAACTTCATCCAAGCCTGCATTTTCCATTTTCTGGAAGCATGCATGCAATTGTAAATCAGGGAGCAAACTGCAGTTTAAATTCATAAGCAAAACAATGAAGCAACTTGAAGTTTTGAAATCAAAGAACAATCTTGTTTCAAGCATTTTCAAAAATAGTTTGCTCTGTTCATCATCCTAATTGGTGAGTAACATCACTTTTTTTTAATAAAAAAGTATAAATTTAGTTGCTTGTTTTTATTCTGGAGATAAGTGTGTTTGTATGCCATTTATAAGTTCATTACTGAAGGTATGTAGTTGTGCATGTTGCTGTGAATTTATTTTTCTGTACTTAAGTTCCAGGTTTAAGAATTTCTTAAAAATATCCACTTCATTTGATTTTATGTGTGTTAAGATTTAAGATTCAATCAAAATGTGGTTGTTAACATAAGTTAAAGTTTAAAAAAAAATTACTATATAAAAAAAAACTGTAATGTCTGTGGAAAACAAAATATAATAGAGCAAACATTTTGTAAGTGAAAATTTAAATATCCAGATTCATTGATCCAGAAGTATAAGTTGATTACTTAAACTAAAACTTGATTTTTAAAACCTAAATTCTAATTTTTAGTTTAAAAATGATGGAGCATTACTGGTTTAACCAGAAATCATGTTTTGGGTTAGAACTGTTCATCTAGATGGTCGGGGTGGCCAGTGTTTTCTTTGGTGATGGAATGGTGATCAAAGATTCAGGGAAAAATAGTAGGATGTGGATCAATTCACTGTGGCGATGGTGATTTAGTTTTGAATTTTTTTACCCTAGTTGCTGTTGTTCGGGAAATTTGTTCCTCTCAACTTCTCTGGTGGATTGAGTTCACCTAAATCGAGGGAATTGATGGTGGGTTGCTTTGTCGAAGGTGATGGTGGAAGATCAGGATCTCTGGTGGCCGGAATCTCGATTTTGAGGCGTTTTCAGGTTTCGACTTTGTTCCATTTTTTTTACTCATAAGCTCATTTCTGATTTTGGGCTTCTGCAATTTATTTGATGGTCGGAATTAGTTTAATGGGTGATTGTCGACTTGCGCATGTGGTCTCGAGTGGTCGGAGTTGACGGCGGGGTTGGTGCAGGTGAACGGAGTACTTAGTGTCAGCTGTTGTTTTGGGGAAAATGGGTTCTCCTGTTTTGTTCGTGCTGATTCATGATTTGCTCGAAGCATGGGGGTGTTGGACTCGAAGTTGCTATTGTTGTGGGCTTGGGTATTTTGGTTGATACAGGTTTGTTTAAAACCTGAGAGTACCTTAAAAATTTAAATGAATTCAAATGGATGTGTTACTCGAGTTTATCGAGTTTATTTTAGTGTTTTGTTTGAGCTAGATTAGGTTAGGCTCGAATAATTTAATTGCGGCTTGAGTTAATTTTGTTACAGGTTAAAATCCTGTTCTATTTTCAAATTTTAAAACTGAATTTTAAAGTATAAAGAAAAAATTGGTTAAGTGTTTAAAAGTGTGTTTTTTTTAAGAATTTGAATTTTGATTGGAATTTGAAATATAAAGAAATGTTTTAAACAAAGTTTAAATCTGATTTAAATCTAAATTTAAATCTTTGTTTTAAATTAAATTTAAATTTTATAAATTGAAGTGTTTGAACAATTTTGAATGATAAAGTAAAATTTAAATGTTTTGAATTTAAAAGGGAATTTGGTTTAAACTCCTGTAAAATTTCTTTTGTAAGAGAAAGTATTCTTTATCATGAAATTTTAAAGTTTTTTTTTAAATTGATTTTAAATTTTATTGAAGATAAATTGGGTTTCATTTTAAAACTTGAATTTTAAAATGAAATTTGAAATTAAATTTGGAAATGAATGTTTTTAAATATATTTTGTAAGTGAAAATTTAACTACAGATAAGAAAAAGTTTTATCTTAAAGTTAAATTAGAATTTAATGATTTGTAATTCATTTAATTATTAGGGTAATTAAATGGATAATTATTTTATTTAATAAATTAATGAAATGGATAATTACTTAAAGTAATTAAGGGTTTTAAACTTAAAAGTTTAAGATTAATTATTCTGTAATTTAAGAATCATTAATTAATAAGATTAGATTTAATTAATTATTAGTAATTAATTAATCAAGTAATAAAGGATTAATTAAGTTAAGTTAACACTTAATTAATTAAACAATTAATGGTTAATTAATAGGCTATTAATGGTTAATTAATTGGCAATCAATAATGATTAAAATAAGTTAATTACCTTAGAAAAATAATTAATGAATTGTTAATAGTTAATGAAGGTTATTAACTAAGGATTATTTAATAATTAATAAATGTGATTAATTAATAATAATAAATTAGATTAATTAATTTAAAGATAATCATTTGTGTAAGTTGTTAAGTATAATTACTTATGGAAGTAATTAAGGAATTAATTACTCATTGTAATTAATTGAGTTTAATTTGAGTAGATTAAGTTAATTAATTTAGAATAATCATTTGATGATTTGTGAAGTATAATTACTTAATCTAATTTAATGAATAGAAATTGCTTAGGAAAGTAATTAATGGACAATTACTGGATGTAATTAATTGAAGGCGATTTGATGATGGAAGTAATTTGAGTATAATTAGTTTGTAAAATTAATCAAGGGATTAATTAGAGATAATTAGTTAAGGAGTAATTAATTTATTTGGTGAAGTAATTAAGGGTAGTTAATTACTGAATGGAGTTAATCAAGGGTGATTAACAATTATGGTTTAAATAAAGATTTATTTACGTAATGTAATTAATTTAAATAGAAGATGTAATTAGAGATCATTAATTATTATAATTAATGATGGATTTATTTGTAAAATATTAATTAATAAAGGAATTAATTAACGTAATTAATTAAGAATTAATGTAATGAATTTTAGTTAATTAATTTATGTAGTAATTAAAGACTAATTACTGTATTGGTTAAGTATAATTAATTTGTAAAATTAATTAATAGATAATTACTTGAATGTAATTAAAGATTAATTAATCAGAGATGATTAATTAAAATGAATAATTTGTTGATGATTAATTAATTGATTGATAATTAATTAATAGTGATGTAAGCAAGATTTATATTAATGACGTAATTAACTTAATTCACTTTAAATTAATTAAAAATGATGTAATTAATTTAATTCATTTTAAATTAATTATATTTGGTGTGATTATTAATCATTGCTTATATGGATGAATGATGTTGTTTGCCTTGAATAGTTTGAATCTCAGATATGAGATAAGTAATGTTGAGTGATATGGATGCATTGGTTGCATTGTCATGATGATTTGGATTATCTTTTGATAATGATAATATGGATTATCTGTTGTGATGATTATCTGTTGTGAATCTGTGAAATTATCTATCTGTGTGTATATAGATAATTGAATTGTTTTAAACCTTTAAAAAAACTTGGCCTTAAAAGATACGCTTTGGATTTTGATAAGACCGAGATCGGGTTTCCAAATTTGGATATCTGAAAACCACATCGATCCAAATTAACGATAGGTCGTGAATCTCAAGTGAAGAGTGAAGACTTGAGGTGTAAGAACTATTCGTCAGTATAACTCTGAGGGTGATTTCGAGATGAGTTTGACGAGTAGTACTTTCAGATTCGAGATAAATATTCAGAGTGCAAGGGTTATCGTCGTTAACTCTCAGGGTGATTCCAAAATGAGTGTAATGAGATAATGCCTTCGGTTTCGTTCAAACCCGGAACGAACATGTATGGAATGAATGCTTTCAGAACATCGTTAGGTGGACGACGAGCATTCTAAGAGATGTGTTCTCTAAAGGTAATCGTATCCTCAAGGCTCATCAACCGGGAATGGCTAAAACAGGGGAGGTGCAGCAAGGCTAAGTGGGTTATGCCCAAGTAGGACGAGATTTTCCCCTGTCTAGAAGTCCCTTTTTATTTCGGCTGTATGGGCGGTTGGAACGTACGCCAACTGCGGGGTTGTCTTGTTCGGGACTGTGCAGTAAGGGATGGTTCCGGCCTTATGTTGTAGGGGATTGGGAGTGATCCTCGGTACGTTGATCTTGGCCACGTACTGTGACGGGCGTTACCCCGGTAGCCCTGCCATTGATGGAATCCAAAATCCAATAAATGCCAACGGTTTTGATTGTATTACCCACTTTTGTGGCTAGTAGCTGGAATTTAATGAATGCAACAATTTCGGCTATTTTCTATTTACTTGAAAACCCTAGACCTATTATAATATCACTGGATTTCCTATCAAATGTTTTGGTTTGCGTAAGGTAAAAACTTTTCCATGTTTATGTGTGGGAAGTCTTACGTGATACCTTTTCTTTTCAAAGGTTTTTCAAAGTTAAGCAACTTTAACCAGTTACTCACACCAGACCCATGTCTGACCCTAAACTCTTGGGTACTCAAATTTTTACGAGTAGCCAAAGGATTCAGGTTAGCTTTGACGAATTCTGAATGAGCAATGGAGTAGGAGGTTCGGCTTTAGATATATAATTTCCGTTGTGTGTTCTCTGTGTTGGTATCTCTTTGTTGAGTTGTAATAACTAGACAGGTGTCTATAACTGTCTAGTATGTGATGAAAATTCTGTGTAACACTAATTAGTGTTGTATACTATGTAATATTTATGTTATTAATATAATTTATTCGTTCTGATGTTGAGATTCTGATGTTGTTTCTTCTTTCCCTTCTTTCTTTTCTCTTTTTTATCCCTTTCTTTCTTCAAGATGATGCGATTTTCTATGGTGAGAAAGTCGGGTCGTCACAGCCGGTATCAGAGTGCTAGGTTGAGTGAATACCTAGGCTTTGAAGTGATTTCTTTCTTGAGAGAGCATATTTGTAATTTTATATATATATATATATATATATATGTTTACTTCTACCTATTTGTTGGGTTACCTGTTCGGGTTTTCCAATATAGGTTGTAAAGGTAGATAAGGTAGTGGGGTGTGTAACACGACTACTACCCATGGTTGGTGTTTGAGTGTGAGGTTGGAAGAGTATCTATCGATATTGTAGATCTAATACCATCTCAAGTGAGCTTTACAGCTGGATGTAAGGATTTCATCGATCTATGAAGGATACCTTTTAAAGGTTTGGAGTCCATCATGGTAGTGCAAGTTGGATGAGTAGAGTTGGATCTTTCGGTTGGGCAGAAGTGAGTGATGGTATCTTGATACCTCAGGAATTAGTAGCTGTGTGATGAGACACAGGGACTATGGATGTCTCCGAAGATTTTTCTTTGGAACAAGTTTAGGAAGTATGTATGCTTCGATGTTGTGACTGGGTTCAGCAGGATGTTTTTGTCTGGTTTGAGGTCCGAGTTTCTCGAAGAGCTTTGGATTAGGAAGTCTTTGGGCATATGTGTCAACAGTGCAGCTCGGAGTGTTCTGTGCTAGCAAGAAGGTCTTCTGGTTAGCAGTTTTTTGGAGATGGAGTTTAGAAGCAGCAGAGTGGATCCATTTCTTCGATGGATTGGCTAGATAAGCGTAAGTTGTTCTGATTGGTAAAGAGAAAATAGTTTTCTTTGGATATTAGGCTGGTTGATCGCCAAAGTGACTTGCGATAGTTTGAGTGTTCTCTTGAGTTATCAGAGATTTATCCGTATCTGGAGGTTGATATTTCTTATCGACTGGATTCCAGGAGTGCTACCGGTGGTTTAGTAGATGAATGACTTCTAAAGCAAGGGTTTGGTGAAGCTGCTTAGGATCAGGTGGGACATCTAAGTTTTCTTTTATGGATATGTTGAACCATATTTCTGAGATGTGTTGTTCAGTTTGTTTCTAGAAACATCAGCGAAGGTTGAGCTGATCGGGAAGGATGAAGGCAGCCCAGGAATCGTCAGAAAAGTGTTTTGTGGATAAAGAGATGAAGGAATTTGGATTCCGAAGTCGGAGATTTTATTTTGGGTAAGTTTTCTACGATCTAAAGAGCTTTAAGATTGAGCAAGACTGGGTAAGTCAGCTCCGAGGTGTTTTGGATATTTTCTATATCCTTGTGAGGATTGGTGTTTGATTTTCAAGGTTGAATTGTCAGTTTGGATAACTAGGATTCGATGTGTTTCACGTATCTCTGAGGGAGTACATGTATGGTCTATCTTTGGTTATGGAACCAGCAGTTCTGGAGGATGTGATTGTTGAGTCAGACTTGTCTGTAGTCTGATATCCTGTTTAGTTTTGTAGATCTAGTCGGATAGGAGCTCTGTAGCTTAGTAGTATAGATAGTTTGGATTCAATAGAGTGAGTATCCCGGTATTTATACTTGGAAACTCTAGGAAATCCTATCCAGAATTTTGTCTGGATAGTTAGATTTGTTTGTTTGAGTGAATTGGTCGCTATGGTTGTTAGCATATGATTAATAATATATGCTTGTGTTTTAAATAAAATCTTAAGATATATTATTAAATTACCTTTGTTATTAAATTTCGGGGACGAAATTCTTTTAAGAGGGGGAGGAATGTGATATCCCGAAATTTTTGGCAATATAAATTTAATGATCTGTGTTAGAAATTAAATGGATTTGATAATTGTTGATAATAAAATTTGAATTGATTTAATAATCTTCTTTTAATAAATATTTAAATTGGAAGATTTTATCTTTTTAAAGCTAATAAATTGTTGTCTATTTATAATATATATAATTGTATATGTTGTAAATACATAAGCTTTGGTTTGGAATTTAATAAATGAATCAATTTTCCATTTCTAATTTATTTTTGGTAAATTGGAATATTTGATTTAAATTAAACATTTTCAAAGCAATTTAATAAATTATTATATGGTTTATACTTAATGTAAATATTATTTGTTTTAAAATTATATTTAATTAGCTTAAATATGAATCTAAATTAGATTAACATAAAAGCTTAGTTGTATTTTCTTTTTAAAAATATTGCTTGAAATTATATATAAGAGTTTAAAATACAAATTACAAAATGATCTTAATATATTGAGTAATAGAAGTAATTTATAATCTCTTTTATAAATCATTTAAATTTGTTAGATTTGTTATTTTCAAATAATAGTTATAATACCTAGTTCTTATAAACATAAATAAATTTTATAAGAAATATGATTTGTTATTTTTAAATTTAATGGTAGTTATATATGCATCTATATATAACTTGATTTTTTTTAAATTAGATTTTATAATTTAATTTAAATTTGAATTTAATATTTTGAAAATTCAAAAGAGTAAATACTTAAAAATATTTGAATAAGCTTTTATTTATAATTTATTTTGTTTCATTTCTCTTTAAATAAAAAAGGAAATTTATTTATATACACATAAAAAGGAATAAAATAAGTTAAAAACTTTTATAAACATTTTAAATTAAATTAAAATACTCTTAAAACGTGTAAATCTCTTAACACCTTAATGACATGTGTTAAGCCATAAAGTAAATATTGTGACAAATGTTAAATTTAAAACAAGTGCCCTATTTAAATTTTCTTTTTCTTTTATTTTAATTAAATCAAAATCTACTTAAAAAACACATCTCTTCTCAAATCATTTTCTTTTCTATTCTTTTTTTTCAAAACTTAAGTAATCTTCAGCTAAAATCTGAAATCATCTTCTTCTAATCAAAGCCAAAAATCTGAAATCAATATTCAAATCTAAAATTTAAATTCTTTGATCATATTCTTCAAAAAAAACTGTTTTCTGTTCGAAACCAAAATCTACAAAATTCCCTCGAAAACCAATCTTCTTCAATGCTGTCTGAAATTATCTTCAAACCTGAAGTGCAAATCATATAAACTTGTAGCCTCTTCAAATTCGTTAACCTGAAAGCAATTCTGCAATTCAAAAACCTGCATGCAACTGCAGATCTCTGCATTTCTGTTTTGAAACTTCATCCAAGCCTGCATTTTCCATTTTTTTGGAAGCATGCATGCAATTATAAATCAGGGAGCAAACTGCAGTTTAAATTCATAAGCAAAACAAAGAAGCAACTTGAAGTTTTGAAATCAAAGAACAATCCAGTTTCAAGCATTTTTATAAATAGTTTGCTCTGTTCATCATCCTAATCGGTGAGTAACATCACTTTTTTTTAATAAAAAAGTATAAATTTAGTTGCTTGTTTTTATTCTGGAGATAAGTGTGTTTGTATGCCATCTATAAGTTCATTACTGAAGGTATGCAGTTGTGCATGTTGCTGTGAATTTATGTTTCTATACTTAAGTTCCAGGTTTAAGAATTGCTTAAAAATATCCACTTCATTTGATTTAATATGTGTTAAGATTTAAGATTCAATCAAAATGTGGTTGTTGACATAGGTTAAAGTTTAAAATTTTATTTACTATATAAAATAAAAAAAATAAAAAATGTAATGTCTTTGGAAAACAAAATATAACAAAGCAAACATTTTGTAAGTGAAAATTTAAATATCCAGACTCATTGATCCAGAAGTATAAGTTGATTACTTATACTAAAACTTGATTTTTAAAACCTAAATTCTAATTTTTAGTTTAAAAATGATGGAGCATTACTGGTTTAACCAGAAATCATGTTTTGGGTTAGAACTGTTGATCTAGATGGTCGGGGTGGCCAGTGTTTTCTTTGGTGATGGAATGGTGATTGTAACAGCAACGGTTTTGTCGGGATCCGAAGGTCGGCATTCTTACGTCCATTGTATCAAATGCCGAATAATCGAATGCCGGAAATCCAAATTGTTAGGGTTAAAAAGAAGAGGTAGAAGAAAAGATAGAAGAAATAAGAAGAAGATAGAACAGAAACAATATCAGAATCTCACAGTCGCAGCGGAACAACATATAATAGATAAATGAATAATCTTTAAAACAAAGAACTATATTAGTTATTACATTACATTATCAGTAGAGTGTACAACAACAATATACAACACAATACAAGAATGGACAGCTATACAAACATCTCCCTACAAGTGAATTATACAGCGGAAAGATAATATCTTATACAAGTAATACGCCTTGCCATCCAGCTCACCACTTGAGCTTCATAGCACTCCTGAATCCAGAATGACCTGATAATCTGACTCTAGACTGCCCGTGTGGAAAATTATGGGCACCCAGAGTTTAGAAAGAGAACGATAAAATCCAGGTCAATCATGGGACTGGTGTGAGAACTTAAAACAGTTATTTATCTTTAAAACAACAACAACAACAACAAGGAAAGTGGAAAAATATCCGCAATGCTTTTGAAAAATGAAACTACCATAAGGCCTCCCCGCACACACACAATGCAAACGCAGAATTGGAGGAGATTTCTCCTTATGATAATCAAAGATGCTTACTACGCAAAACAAATCATTTTTGATATTATTATTAGTGCATAGTGTAGGAAAAATCATTTCGAAAGTAAAGATATAAATCTTAGCCAACATACGACCAATATCGTATGCCCACTATAGCTACCATGTTCAATAGCAGGTTACCGCCACATTCCATGGCAGGTTGTACAACTAAATCCGTACAAGGCTCGTATTGTTTCTTTGGATTTTCCAACAAATGGTCATGCTAAGGAAATTCCTACTGTCAATGGGATCGCCTCTGGCGTGACGTCCCGAGAACTTAACCAGCTCTCTACCAACACAAGACCGGGTTACCTTTGTCACTAGGTAACTACTACACGAATATGCCACCCCTCGGTCCTTCGGGACCTTTTTCTGAGGGCCCTCTATCACCAAGCAACACCACACAGAAAAATGAGATTGGAGCAACCACATAGGTTAAGCATCAGGGCTCCATACCTGACACCACCCTTTTCCAGAAAGGAATGACATAACCTAACGGGCACGACCCTCATAACCTTGCCGCATATTCCTGTTTTGACCATTTCCGGGGTGTGAGGTCTGACGAAGTCTCGTCCACAAAACTACGTCTTTTCACAAAGCCACGCTTTGATCAACAAATGATCAATAAATAATCATCACACAGCAACACTCAGCATGCCACATTACCAAATTGGGAATATATCGCTGATAACCTTCAACTACAAAACCTCTGAGCTCATACGTCTCAGAGAAGGGTGTTAAGCTAAGAGAATAAATTCTCCGCCACCAACAGAAATGTATTTGAAAGAAATCTGCTTTATATCTCAAAATGTAATGTCAGACACGTTACCATACAAGTCTGTTCTGGGTTCGAACAGAACCGAAGGCACTTCCAAAGAAGCCCTTGCAATCCGGGTATTCACAATCCCGATCGAATTTCCCATCACAAAGGAAATCTCCATACCGTAGCTAACGGTGCAGAGACAATCGATAGGTCATCCTATCGTTTTCACAAATAACCAGCCTTCACCACGGGTCTTCAATGCTATCCATTACGTCGTATCACTACTCGGAATGGCAAATCCGAATAACGAGCGCAATAATTTAAAAATAACTGTAGCATTCAATTTCAACCAATTCACAACAAATAGCCACTTAAGGGTCAATATTAATAGTCGGTTATTTAACTATCAATCAATATTCACAACATAACCCGAATTCAAATAATTTTCTAAATTATTTATTTCCAAAAATATCTTTTTAAGATATAATTTCCACACTTTAACCATTTGAAAACCAATTCCAAATCAATTTACACCCTTACAACTTTCATTTCAAAATGGTTCATTTAAACCAATTAAATAAATCCTTACCGATTCATTAAATTTACGTTCCAAATTCGTAAATTTATTTCCACACTTCAAAATAAATCAATGTTTATTTTAAACAAATTTCCTTTTCTTTATAAATTCCATAGTGAATTTACCTTTCCAAAATATCTATGAATATACGATTTCCTAATCGATTTCTAATATTCTTTTTCAATTTATCTTTAAAAGATAAAATCTCAAAACATTCACTTCATATTGGAAAAACATTTCCATACTTATTTAATAATAAGTAATTCACCAATCTATTTATTTTCAACATTTTGAAAATATTCAATATACTTAAGTCCAAATTAAGTACATATTTTATTCTTTAAGGAAAACGTTCACTTAAACACATTTATTTGGGTCAAAATGAATGTTACGTAAAACATCGTTACGACAACCCAAAATCACTAGTATAGGGATTCGAAATTTAGATAGATATATAAACCCCAATACTATTCAAAACTTTTCCTTTCGGAAATCATTTACTATAACAACAGTGTTATAGTCAACCATTTCCTTCTATTTCTCGAAAACGTCTATTTCAACAATGAATGTTGAAATCTATGGTTTCGATACTTCATACAATTTAAAGCATTTTTAAATCGTTTTAATTCTATTTAAAATATCACTTTCCCAAATATTTATTTAATATATTATTCACCGTCCCAAAATCGTGAATATACTTTGTTAACCAAATTCAATTTCCACATATTTTATTTAAAGGATTATCCACTGTCCCAAAATCGTGGATATATTTCCCTTAATAAGTTATAATAATTAAACTTATTAAAATAAGTCGATTTTGAATTTATAAACAACGTTTATAAATTCGATTTATATTTTATAACAACTTCAACTTATAAAATCACTTTATTAACAAATTCTATCCATATTCCATTTACACGCCAAAATCCAATTTGTAACAACCCGAAATTTTCAAACCCGAAAATTCCAGAAAGTTATGAAAAAGAAGAAAGAGATAGAAGAAGAAGAACAGAAACACCAAACATCTCAAAATCGTAGCGGATAAAATATAATAATAATAACAGTTTATCGAAGAATACTATATTTGTTAATTACATTTAATATACATAAGAGTTACACATATATACAGATACTGGACATATACAAATCATGTCTCAGGTACACAATAATATACTACAGCGGAAATACTCTATACGTTAGCCATCCAGCTCGCCTCCTGAGCTCCAGAACGTACCTACCTGAAAATCTGTAATACTCGGTCTGACCCGAGCATTACATCAAAGTAACACCCGAGTCAGGCTGGAAACCAGCGTGAGTAAACCCAACTAACAAGGAATACCAAGAAATCAACGTTTATAAACCTGGGATAACATATATCGATTTATCCAATTCACATCTCGCTATAGACGATCCTTATTTCCAATATAAATTTCTAAGTATAAAACTTAGATAAATTAATCTCGTTCACTTACATCATTTCATTCCTGCCTATAGGTTTCACAATTCAATTTATAAAAATCGAAGGAGTTTCGGATATTTCCTAATACCCGACCCAGTCTCTTCGAAACCCATGCTATCTTAACCCAAGTTATTCAAATGAAATACACAACATTTCTTATCATAAATATTAACTCATTCAAATCATCCAATGACATTCAATCATCCATAATCAAATTTGATCCCTTCCAAATTAATTCAATTAATTCCAATTGAATTTCAATCCTCAATCACTTAGTTTTCTTTACTTGATAATTAATTAACTTCAAATCTAATAATTCAATTATCCCTTCAACATTCATCAGCATTAATCAACTTGGGCTAATTATCCTTCAGTTTCATTTAAACAACTATCTTTAAGTAACTACACCATATTTCTTATCCTTAAATAAACGATAAGAAATCTTAATTACTTCATGAACAAATTAACTATTTTAGTTACCTTAATCTTTAATTACTTATATTAACTTCACATAAGTCACTCATTTATGATTAATCAATCTTAATTAGTCAATCTTTATTTATGTCATTGATTTTATAAATTAATGATTTCCAAGTATAATTTAATTAATCCTAGTCTAAACTAATTTCATTCAACAATCAATCATTAATTACGCCACAAATATTAATCATTCTTGATTTATCTCAACCTTTAAATTAACTATCTATTAATTTACTCCTTTAAATAAATCAATTCCCTCTTAATTAATCGTCTTAATTAATCTCTTAATAAATTACCCAAAGTAATTATATTTTATTTAAATTAAGTAATTATTCATCAAACCATCCAAAACCAAAGTCACCAGGACATCAGTGCACAACAATTCAATTCAACCATTTAGCCGATTATTTAAATCCAACCATTTAAATTCACATAAAAATCAAACAGAGTGAGATCTACTCACCTTTTGCATCCTGAATTTGCAACCCACTTCATTCTCAACTTGGTTTATCCACGTTTTGACCTTGTATAAATATTTATACAGGTTATTAATATTCGAAACGAATTGAACAATCAATCCCCATTAAATTTGATTAACTTATAATTTAATTCTAGCTAATGAATTTTCTTTATATTCTTGAAAATGCATATTCTTTTTTTTATTACTAATCTTTACACAGCGATAAACTAAAGTAGAGATGTTTATATTTGACTGCTACATATCTATTTTCAGATTTATACATATGTAATAAAAATTTCTCTGAAACAAAATTTCTATTTCCTATACATATGTATTATATATATATATATAAATATATAAATATATATTTTTCTTTCTGTAAATAAATAGAAAGATTTCTTTTTTTTCCTTTTCAGAATACAAATTAAAATTGACAAGAAATAATCTACCTTACTGCCTCGCAATCGGTCTCAATTCGCCAAAAGTGTGGTGCTCGTCACGATCCCCCTATGCACTTGCGGCCTCCAACCCTAGATACACGCGATCGCCTCCATCGTGACCCTCCCACGGCTAGCCTCATGCGCGCTTCCTCTCTCACGGTCGCTGACTCGACCCAGCTCCTCTATCACGCACGCGATTTCGAACCTACCAATTCCCATGGCGTCGAGACCTTCACCTGAAACGAACGATTCCATCACCGCTTTGCCACATCGCGAGCCACTCGCGATTGCCCCAGAGCAATACTCTAGCCCCTTCTCAGCTCGATCGAACGATGAAGTCATTTACTAATTCCTTTTTGTTTTGTTTTATTTTTCGTTTCGAAGGCTTCGGCCATTTTTTTTCTTTTTCTGAGGACGATCTGTTTCAGGATGGAGAGGGAAAAACAAGGATAAGATAATGAATGGGAAAGCTTCTAGTATACGCATTGTATAAGAAAATATCTTTGACTATTTTAAATTTATTATATTATGTTATAAAATTTCAAAACGTCTTGTTAATTACCATATAAAATTTCGAACTCCTCTTAAGCAATGTCGTTAGATGATTACAAGGTTTTACCCGTGTTTCGAACACAATGGAACATGTTTCGGAGGCTAATTTTATCGTACGCGCGAGTTACGGAAGTAAACGATCAATTTTAAATTAAATCGATTAAAATAGTTCTAAGCGTTTTGAGCTGTCAGGGTCAAACGACAACTTCGATTGTTACGAAAATTGAAATCCGATAAAAACTAACTATTATGGATCCAATGGAACTGGTTTTGTCGAATTCCGAGACTGTGCCTCGGAAGGCTATGTTTAAATATCGATTTAAACGATATATTATTAAAATTGAACAAATTATATTTAAATTAAATTTTAATTATTCAATTATCTCCAGGATCATCGTTAGAAATTTTGTAGGCCTTCAAATTATTTTAAACAGGTTTAGAAATTTCTGATTCAATAATTTACCCGATTTCAATTATCAATTGCAATATTTGGACTATATAATCCAATGATTTAATTATCAAGTAAATATTGATTTCTGGAATTCAAGATAAATAACCTTTTAAATATTTTAAAAAAAGGCAATTAATTATTCAAATTTAAATTGCTAGAAATTCCGGGTCGTCACACAATTTATAACTTAATTACTTATAAATCTTTTATTTTACGAAATCTATTCATTTTATAACTTCACAATTTATAAATCTATAGATTTCATTCACTTACGAAATCCATTTATACTTCATTTTAACCCTTATAAAAACTCGTTTTATAATTCCAATATTTTAGTTTATAAATATCAATTTTATAAATTTTTTATATAAATCATTTATAATAATTCAAAATTCCCAATTTAAACCATTTTATAAATTAATCTACTACTTATTTAAAAAAAATCACATTTCGGTTATATTTCACAAAAATCATAATTTTTATAACATAAAAATTTCAACTTTTGTTCATTTAAAATGAATCAATCCCAAAATTAAATTTTATTATGAATTCTCAACTTAAATTTTCAAAAATCCAATTAAATTCATTTTCGGCATCTAACGATACCAAAATATATTCGGCTAAAATTTAGCCTTTAACAATTTCAATCACAAAGATAATCACGTAGATTATAAATAGATTAATAAATAGATCAACACAACATTGAAACCAATTCAAATGTTTGAGGAATCCAGTTGGATCCCTCCAACCTGTTTCCCTGCATCCAAAGATGTTAGCACAATACCAATTTCGCTTCAAGATGAAATATCGTGGTATATGGGATTTATAAAATATTATCCGCTATTATGCAGCGCAATAGGGTCTCATCCGCTATATAATGCGGGAAAATCAACTCCAAGTACATATATAATACCAATTCCATAAAAGTTGGAATTATCGCGGTATATGTTTTGAATAAGTAACATCCGCTTAATATACGACGTATAATGTCTATTTAACACAATAGATAACAAATTATCATCCAATCACACAATCAAGCAATTTTAAATTTAACTATTTAAAATTTAAATCGAAACAATTCGATTGAGTGAGAAGTTCTCACCTTGAGTTTCCGATAATAGTTGTAGCGTTTTATTTCGAATAAAATTAAACATACGTTTAATTTTACCCGAAATTCAAACTAGATCCAAACGACTCCAAACCAGCTTCATCGCGTAGTATTCGTCCATACGGTTCCAACGCAACTTGTTTCGTAATTTTTCGACCTCATACGACAAAGTTACGATAGTTTAAAGATCATACAATTTTAAATATAATTTATTTACAAATTTATTTTAACTTTTATACCCTAATTTAATCCTGGTCGTTCGATCCCTTAGCACGGATCAAGGCCGCACGCTACGATCTTCCCAAACGTGCATGAACAACCTGATGATCACCGAACACATAGCCGCCACAATCAACTAATTTTCGCGACCACCCCAAGCACCTTCACGTCGATCAGGATACACCACGATGAAGCCCCACGCGAGCACGACCCATGGCCGAAGACCGCACGAGCTCGGTCGCTCCTCTTTGTCGAAAAACATGCGTGAACACGGCGCCTTCTAACTCTAATTGCCGTTGATTCGTTGCTCAATTCACGATCATAACCGTTGGAATTCATGATCTCGTGATGCTTTTCATTTTTGTAGTTGGAAGTTTGTTGAATCGGTGAGTGAATTTGAAGAAAGGAGGAGGAGAAGATAAAAAGATTTCAGCCCTTGGTTTTAATGGTGGCGGCCGGCTATGATAAAACCCTAGGTTTGGTTTTTAGTTGCAAACGAGAAATTGTGATGTCCTTATATAGAAAATTTCCAAATTACTATTCATCCGAATATTTAGAACTCCAAATCTCGCGCGGTGACTGGCGTTTCTAGGGTCTACCCCTCGTTTGGGACACAATGGAATAGGTTTTGAAGGCTAAGTCGATCATCTGTGCGAGTTATGCAAATAAACGATCAAATTTAAATTAAATCGATTTAAACTAATTTCTATGCGTTTTAGCTTGCCTCGGACAAACGGTAAATCCGATTGACACGAAATTTGAAACCATACAATAATATAATATTATGGATCCGATGAAATTGGTTTCGTCGAAATCCGAGACTGTTTGAAAAATGGCTATTTCCACTAGTTGATTAAATATTAAAATATTAAATTTTCACAAATTAACTTTTAATTTAATTTTAAAAGTTCTATAACATCACTATAACTCCAATATGATTTAATATAACTTTATAAATCATTTTTAATCACATTAAACCCAATTTTCAATTATTTACGCAATTTCAAATATTAAATTATATCCGATTAAATCCAGATATTCGAAAAATAAATTATTCGACTTACAAAATTTACTTGTTGATATTTAAAATCAATTAAATATCTGAATTTCAAATGACAGAAATTCTGGGTCGTTATAAACTTCCCCCCTTAAAAGAATTTCGTCCTCGAAATTACCAAGTAAGAAAGAGTTACAGAATCCATTAACTTTTAAAAACAAACCGTTCAAATTTGATATACAATCTCTTAAGCGTTTAACTTTTCCAAAATCCATAGTTAAACTTCTTACAAAATATTTACTAAGTTTTCAAATCCATATATAGTAATCTTTTCAAAATCAACTATATCGTTTAACCTTTAACTTCCAATCAAAACTTAGTTTTCACAAAAAAAAAAATTCCCAAATTTCCCGAAAATTTTCTAACGCCTTAAATTTTCAAAAAATTTCGCCGTAACCTCCTTTGTACGAAGGAGCTTTTACAATATCACAATAGAGATAAATATATATACATCGACCCACCTGGTCGAAAAAACAGAAAAAAGTTCATATTTCCTATTTTTATTGCGTAGGCGTACCTTTTTAGCATTTTTAAGCACAGCAGTTATTCATTTAGCATTTTGCGCAACCCAAATCCCGCTAACGGTAGCCCCGGCACCTGTACTTACTCAATATAAATATGTAAGTGACATATATAAGAAATTATTAACATTTTACTCTTTTAAGTAACTACAACACATACATATTGAAAGAAATGCATACCATACAAGGCTTATAAGCAACTTATATGATTTCAACATTACCTGCAATCGTTTACAACCAATCCATATACAACGACATTCAATTATTCATTCTCAATTAGTTTACATTTACTAATTTACATTCACATTGGTTCACTTTCAATTCAAATCAAATTCCATAGCTTCCATTTTTATCAATTCAACTTCATTAACACTTAATGAATTATATACAATCAACTAACAATCATATAATAACCAAATCATAATCAACATAACCAAATTATTAAATTTACATTCAATTTGGTTTAACACTTTTAATTCCAATTGGTTTGTATTAAATTGACTTCCATTCAATTATTCAATTTCTCAACTTCGTTAGCTTTAGTGAATTAACACTTACATCCATTTTTGATATCAATTCATTAAATTCAATTTATTAACATTCAATTCATTAGTTCAATTACCAATTTGTTTTACACATAAAGTTGAATCTCTTTTATATAACTCAAGTTCACATCTATTTATTGACTTTATTTCATTAATTCACTTTGATACCAAAATCAACTTCATTCAACATTACTTAAGTTATATTCCTTTTAAACATCATTTGTTTAACTTAACTTAAATTCCATTTCAACAACATATCTAATCCAGTTAAAATCCAATTCAAATTCCAACTCCAAAGTAAATTCTATTTAACTTTTACCAAAGTCAATCTTATCGCTTATTCAGATTCATACTTTGTTTTGCTTAACAAAGTTGTTTAACCATTTTAATAATTGGTTTTACTTACATTTTCACATTTAATAAGTTATACAACTTATTATTCTACTTCCAAATCTGATTTAATTTATTTAACTTTCTTTAGTTAAATTTCACATCATATATTTTATCATACTAATTCAAATTTATTTCAACTTTACCAAAGTTAAAATTCTTTATTATTTCATATTATAAGTTCAAATATTGATAATCTTATATTCATCAATTTCAACTTGGATTTTAATTTCAAATTTGTTTATCACAACAAAATTCAATTTCCATTTGTTATTGTAGCAAATCCATCACACAGAAGCTCGAAAATGATATTGATCATGCTGTAGTCATCACCCTTATTATTTCCCAGCAACAGTAGTGAATCCAATGCTTTAAATTCCTTCAAAATTTCCTTTTATTTATAAATCACATTTATAAATCTTTTCTTATAGAATTTCACTATTTTACTTTACTTATACAAGATTATTTCACAGTTGTAAATTATTTCAATTAAAATTCTATACTTATACAATTGTTGCTTTTATATAATTTATTCTTTCACAATTGTTGTTTTTATTCAGATTATTCGAACAACTTTGATTCACTTATATATTTTCTTGCATTTTCAACAATCAAACAATTTAATTCTATATACACTTTAATAATTTCTGAAAAATTATCCCTTTATATATAAAATATAATCGAGGTAAAATTATTTCATTTACCCAATTTAAAATGATACTATGTCGGTTTATCTCATTTCAGAGTTTAGAAACCCCTATCGATTCAGTTAGCTAGACTGCATCGACCAGAATCTATAAACAATCAACCGATAAGTCAACACAATACAAAACAATTTCATATTCACTAACAAATACGCGCTCATATCTATTATTACACTCAACTCATTCTAGAGTACTACTGTCTCTATCTCTAATGAGTAATCCCTAACAGAGCCAAGGTTGTCACTTAACCAAATGCTCTGATACCACATGTAACAGCAGCGGTTTTGTCGGGATCCGAAGGTCGGCATTCTTACGTCCATTGTATCAAATGCCACATAATCGAATGCCGGAAAACCAAATTGTTAGGGTTAAAAAGAAGAGGTAGAAGAAAAGATAGAAGAAATAAGAAAAAGATAGAACAGAAACAATATCAGAATCTCACAGTCGCAGCGGAACAACATATAATAGATAAATGAATAATCTTCAAAACAAAGAACTATATCAGTTATTACATTACATTATCATCAGAGTGTACAACAACAATATACAACACAATACAAGAATGGACAACTATACAAACATCTCCCTACAAGTGAATTATATAGCGAAAAGATAATATCATATACAAGTAATACGCCTTGCCATCCAGCTCGCCACTTGAGCTTCATAGCACTCCTGAATCCAGAATGACCTGATAACCTGACTCTAGACTGCCCGTGTGGAAAATTATGAGCACCCAGAGTTTAGGAAGAGAACGATAAACTCCAGGTCATTCATGGGACTGGTGTGAGAACTTAAAACAGTTATTTATCTTTAAAACAACAACAACAACAACAAGGAAAGTGGAAAAATATCCGCAATGCTTTTGAAAAATGAAACTACCATAAGGCCTCCCCGCACACACACAATGCAAACGCAGAATTGGAGGAGATTTCTCCTTATGATAATCAAAGATGCTTACTACGCAAAACAAATCATTTTTGAAATTATTATTAGTGCATAGTGTAGGAAAAATCATTTCGAAAGTAAAGATATAAATCTTAGCCAACATACGACCATTATCGTATGCCTACTATAGCTAACATGTTCAACAGCAGGTTACCGCCACATTCCATGGCAGGTTATACAACTAAATCCGTACAAGGCTCGTATAGTTTCTTTGGATTTTCCAACAAATGGTCAGGCTAAGGAACTTCCTACTGTCAATGGGATCGCCTCTAGCGGGACGTCCAGAGAACTTAACCAGCTCTCTGCCAACACAAGGCCGGGTTACCTTTATCACTAGGTAACTACTACACGAATATGCCACCCCCTGGTATTTTGGGACCTTTATCTGAGGGCCCTCTATCACCAAGCAACAACCACACAGAAAAATGAGATTGGAGCAACCACATAGGTTAAGCATCAGGGCTCCAAACCTGACACCACCCTTTTCCAAAAGGGAGTGACATATCATAAAGGGCGCGACCTCATAACCTTGCCGCATATTCCCGTTTTGAGCATTTCCGGGGTGTGAGGTCTGACGAAGTCTCGTCCGTAAAGCTACGCTTTTTCACAAAGCCATGCTTTGATCAACAAATGATCAATAAATAATCATCACACAGCAACACTCAGCATGCCACATTACCAAATTGGTAATATATCGCTGATAACCTTCAACTACAAAACCTCTGAGCTCGTACTCTCAGAGAAGGGTGTTAAGCTAAGAGAATAAATTCTCCGCCACCAACAGAAATGTATTTGAAAGAAATCTGCTTTATATCTCAAAATGTAATGTCAGAGACGTAACCATACGAGTCTGTTCCGGGTTCGAACAGAACCGAAGGCATTCCAAAGAAGCCCTTGCAATCCGGGTATTCGCAATCCCGATCGAATTTCTCATGACAAAGGAATTCTCCATACCATAGCTAATGGTGCAGAGACAATCGATAGGTAATCCTATCGTTTTCACAAATACCCGCTCTTCACCACCGGTCTTCAATGCTATCCATTGCGTCGTATCACTATTCGGAATGGCAAATCCGATTAACGAGTGCAATAATTTAAAAATAAGTGTAGCATTCAATTTCAACCAATTCACAACAAATAGCCACTTAAGGGTCTATATTGATAGTCGGTTATTTAACTATCAATCAATATTCACAACATAACCCGAATTCAAATAATTTTCCAAATTATTTATTTCCAAAAATATCTTTTCAAGATATAATTTCCACACTCTAACCATTTGAAAACTAATTCTAAATCAATTTACACCCTTACAACTTTCATTTCAAAATGGTTCATTTAAACCAATTAAATAAATCCTTACTGATTTATTAAATTTACATTCCAAATTCGTAAATTTATTTCCACGCTTCAAAATAAACCAATGTTTATTTTTAAACAAATTTCCCTTTCTTTTATAAATTCCATAGTGAATTTACCTTTCCAAAATATCTATGAATATACGATTTCCAAATCGATTTCTAATATTCTTTTTCAATTTATCTTTAAAAGATAAAATCTCAAAACATTCACTTCATATTGGAAAAACATTTCCATACTAATTTAATAATAAGTAATTCACCAATCTATTTATTTTCAACATTTTGAAAATATTCAATATACTTAAGTCCAAATTAAGTATATATTTTATTCTTTAAGAAAAACGTTCACTTAAACACATTTATTTGGGTCAAAACGAATGTTACGTAAAACATCGTTAAGACAACCCAAAATCACTAGTACAGGGATTTGAAATTTAGATAGATATATAAACCCCAATACCATTCAAAACTTTTCCTTTCGAAAATCATTTACTATAATAACAGTATTATAGTCCACCATTTCCTTCTATTTCTCGAAAACGTCTATTTCAACAATGAATGTTGAAATCTATGGTTCCGATACTTTATACAATTTAAAACATTTTTTAATCGTTTTAATTCTATTTAAAATATCACTTTCCCAAATATTTCTTTAATATATTATTCACCGTCCCAAAATCGTGAATATACTTTGTTAACCAAATTCAATTTCCACATATTTTATTTAAAGGATTATCCACTGTCCCAAAATCGTGGATATATTTCCCTTAATAAGTTATAATAATTAAACATTAAAATAAGTCGATTTCGAATTTACAAACAACGTTTATAAATTTGATTTATATTTTGTAACAACCTCAACTTATAAAATCACTTTATTAACAAATTCTATCCATATTCCATTTACATGCCAAAATCCAATTTATAAGTTAATTACTTATAAATATTTTATTTTACGAAATTTATTCATTTTATAACTTCACAATTTATAAATCTATAGATTTCATTCACTTACGAAATCCATTTATACTTCATTTTAACCCTTATAAAAACTCATTTTATAATTCCAATATTTTAGTTTATAAATATCAATTTTATAAATCTTTTATATAAATCATTTATAATAATTCAAAAATCCCAATTTAAACCATTTTATAAATTAATCAACTACTTATTTTAAAAAATCACATTTCGGTTATATTTCACAAAAATCATAATTTTTATAACATAAAAATTTCAACGTTTGTTCATTTAAAATGAATCAATCCCGAAATTAAATTTTATTATGAATTCTCAACTTAAATTTTCAAAAATCCAATTTAGTTCATTTTCGGAATCCAATGATACCAAATATATTCGGCTAAAATTTAGCCTTTAACAATTTTAATCACAAAGATAATCAAGCAGATTATAAATAGATCAATAAATAGTTCAACACACAACATTGAAACCAATTCAAATGTTTGAGGAATCCAGTTGGATCCCTCCAACCTGTTTCCCTGCATCCAAAGATGTTAGCACAATACCAATTTCGCTTCAAGACGAAATATCGCGGTATATAGGATTTAAAAAATACTATCCGCTATTATGCAACGCAATATGGTCTCATCCGCTATATAATGCGGGAAAATCAACTCCAAGTACATATATAATACCAATTCCATACAAGTTGGAATTATCGCGGTATATATTTTCAGTAAATAACATCCGCTTAATTTACGGCGTATAATGTCTATTTAACACAATAGATAATAAATTATCATCTAATCACACAATCAAGCAATTTTAAATTTAACTATTTAAAATTTAAATCGAAACAATTCGATTGAGTGAGAAGTTCTCACCTTGAGTTTCCGATAATGGTTGTAGCGTTTTATTTCGAATAAAATTAAACATACGTTTAATTTTACCCGAAATTCAAACTAGCTCCAAACGACTCCAATCTAGCTTCATCGCGTAGTATTCGTCCATACGATTCCAATGCAACTTGTTTCGTAATTTTTCGACCTCGTACGACAAAGTTATGATAGTTTAAAGATCACACAATTTTAAATACAATTTATTTACAAATTTATTTTAACTTTTATACCCTAATTTAATCCTGGCCGTTCGATCCCCTAGCACGCATCAAGGCCGCACGCGACCATCTTCCTAAACGCGCGTGAACAACCGGATGATCACCGAACCCATAGCCGCCACAATCAACTAATTTTCGCGACCACCAAAAGCACCTTCACGTCGATCAGGATACGCCACGACGAAGCCCCACGCGAGCACGACCCATGGCCGACGACCACACGAGCTCAGTCACTCCTCTTCGTCGAAAAACATGCACGAACACAGAGCCTTCCAGCTCCAATTGTCGTCGATTCGTTGCTCAATTCACGATCATAACCGTTGGAATTCAAGATCTCGTGATGCTCTTCATTTTTGTAGTTGGAAGTTTGTTGAATCGGTGAGTGGATTTGAAGAAAGGAGGAGGAGAAGATTAGAAGATTTTGGCCCTTGGTTTTAATGGTAGCGGCCGGCTATGATAAAACCCTAGGGTTTGGTTTTTAGTTGCAAATAAGAAATTGTGATGTCCTTATATATAAAATTTCCAAATTACTATTCATCCCGAATTTTTCGAACTCCAAATCTCGCGCGGTGACTGGTATTTCTAGGGTTTACCCTGCGTTCCAGACACAATGGAATATGTTTCGGAGGCTAATTCGATCATCTGTGTAAGTTACGGAAATAAACGATCAAATTTAAATTAAATTGATTTAAACTAATTTCTATGCGTTTTGGCTTGCCCCGGATAAACGGTAAATCCGATGGACACGAAATTTGAAGCCATACAATAATATAACATTACGAATCCGATGAAACTAGTTTCATCGAAATCTGAGACTGTTTGAAAAATGGCTATTTTCACTAGTCGATTAAATATTAAAATATTAAATTTTCACAAATCAACTTTTAATTTAATTTTAAAAGTTCTATAACATCACTATAACTCCAATACGATTTAATATAACTTTATAAATCATTTTTAATCACATTAAACCTAATTTTCAATTATTTACGCAATTTCAAATATTAAATTATCGATTTAATTATCCAATTAAATCCAGATATTCGAAAAATAAATTATTCGACTTACAAAATTTACTTGTTGATATTTAAAATCAATTAAATATCTGAATTTCAAATGACAGAAATTCTGGGTCATTACAGTGATCGAGGATTCAGGGAAAAATAGTAGGATGTGGATCAATTCAATGTGGCGATGGTGATTTAGTTTTGAATTTTTTTACCCTAGTTGCTGTTTTTCGGGAAATTTGTTCCTCTCAACTTCTATAGTGGATCGAGTTCACCCAAATCGAGGGAATTGATGGTGGGTTGCTTGTCGAAGGTGATGGTGGAAGGTCAGGATCTCTGGTGGCCGGAATCTTGAGCTGAGGCGTTTCCTGGTTTCGACTTTGTTCCAGTTTTTTTACTCATAAGCTCATTTTTGATTTTGGGCTTCTGCAATTTATTTGATGGTCGGAATTAGGTTAGGGGGTGATCGCCGACTTGCGCGTGTGGTTGCAAGTGGTCGGAGTTGACGGCGGGGTTGGTGCAAGTGCACGGAGTACTTGGTGTCAGCTGTTGTTTTGGGGAAAATGGGTTCTTGTGTTTTGTTCAGGCTGATTCATGATTTTCTCGAAGCATGGGGGTGTTGGACTCGAAGTTTCTGTTGTTGTGGGCTCGGGGATTTTGGTTGATACAGGTTTGTGTAAAACCTGACAGTACCTTAAAAATTTAAATGAATTCAAATGGATGTGTTACTCGAGTTTACTCGAGTTTATTTTAGTGTTTTGTTCGAGCTAGATTAGGTTAGGCTCGAATAATTTAATTGTGGCTCAAGTTAGTTTTGTTACAGGTTAAAACCCTGTTCTATTTTCAAAATTTAAAACTAAATTTTAAAGTATAAAGCAAAAATTGGTTAAGTGTTTTAAAGTGTTTTTTAAGAATTTGAATTTAGATTGGAATTTGAAATATAAAGAAATGTTTTAAACAAAGTTTAAATCTGTAAATCTAAATTTAAATCTTTGTTTTAAATTAAATTTAAATTTTATAAATTTAAGTGTTTTAACAATTTGGAATGATAAAGTAAAATTTAAATGTTTTGAATTTAAAAGGGAATTTGGTTTAAACTCTTGTAAAATTTCTTTTATAAGAGAAAGTATTCTTTATCATGAATTTTTTTAAATTGATTTTAAATTTTATTGAAGATAAATTGGGTTTTATTTTAAAACTTGAATTTTAAAATGAAATTTGAAATTAAATTTGGAAATGAATGTTTTCAAATATATTTTATTTAACTATAGATAAGAAATTTTTTTAACCTAAAGTTAAATTAGAATTTAATGATTTTTAATTCATTTAATTTTAGGGTAATTAAATGGATAATTAATTTATTTAATAAATTAATGAAATGGATAATTACTTAAAGTAATTAAGGGTTTTAAACTTAAAAGTTTAAGATTAATTATTCTTACAATAATTAACTTATAATTTAAGAATCATTGATTAATAAGATTAGATTTTAATTAATATTAGTAATTAATTAATCAAGTAATAAAGGATTAATTAAGCTATAGTTAACACTTAATTAATTAAATAATTAGGGGTTAATTAATGGGCTATTAATGGTTAATTAATTGGTAATCAATAATGATTAAAATAAGTTAATTACCTTAAAAAAATAATTAACGAATTGTTAATAGTTAATGTAGGTTATCAACTAAGGATTATTTAATAATTAATAAATGTGATTAATTAATAATAATAAATTAGATTAATTAATTTAAATATAATCATTTGTGTAAATTGTTAAGTATAATTACTTATGGAAGTAATTAAGGAATTAATTACTCATTGTAATTAATTGAGTTTAATTTGATTAGATTAAGTTAATTAATTCAGTTTAATTAATTTAGAATAATCATTTGATGATTTGTGAAGTACAATTACCGAATGTAATTTAATGAAGAGAAATTGCGTAGGAAAGTAATTAATGGGTAATTACTGGATGTAATTAATTGAAGGCGATTTGACGATGGAAGTAATTTGAGTATAATTACTTTGTAAAATTAATCAAGAGATTAGTTAGAGATAATTAATTAAAGAGTAATTAATTTGTTTAGTGAAGTAATTAAGGGTAGTTAATTACTGAATGGAGTTAATCAAGGGTGATTAACAATTATGGTTTAAATAAAGATTTATTGACTTAATGTAACTAATTTAAATAGAAGATGTAACTAGAGATTATTAATTATTATAATTAATGATGGATTTATTTTTAAATAATTAATCAATGAAGGAATTAATTAATGTAATTAATTAAGAATTAATGTAATGAATTTTTGTTAATTAATTTATGTAGTAATTAAAGACTAATTACTGTATTGGTTAAGTATAATTAATTTTTTAAAATTAATTAATGGATAATTACATGAATGTAATTAAAGATTAGTTAATCAAAGATGATTACTTAAAATTAATAATTGGTTGATGATTAATTAATTGATTGATAATTAATTAATAGTGATGTAAGCAAGATTTATATTAATGAAGTAATTAATTTAATTCATTTTAAATTAATTAGAAATGACGTAATTAATTTAATTCATTTTAAATTAATTATATTTGGTGTGATTATTAATTATTGCTTATATGGATGGATGATGTTGTTTGCCTTGAGTAGTTTGAATCTCAGATATGAGATAAGCAATGTTGAGTGATATGGACGCATTGGTTGCATTGTGATGATGATTTGGATTATCTTTTGATAATGATAATATGGATTATCTGTTGTGATGATTATCTATTGTGAATCTGTGAAATTGTCATCTGTGTGTGATGTGCACGTAAATGTGCATATTTTTACCACCATATTTATTCTATTTAAATTAAATAAATTATCATATTGGGTATTTTAACTTGTTTTAACCAAAATTCATATTAATTCCAAATTTTCACATATTCATCTTCATATAAGGGCAAAATGGCCATTTGTGCGCGTATATTAATTTGAGAGAATTTAATTGGAAATTTCTATAATATTTTGTAGGAATTTAGCTTCTCATATTAGTGGGTTCATGAAGAAACATGCATGCACAAAATGGATATAAAGGAATGAAGATAGAAATAATTCAAAGTGAAGATCATGGAGGACCTCACCTACCCACCTGCCTTAATGTACAAATTAAAGGCTAATGCACATGCTTTTGGAGTTAATGGTTTCACGTACACTTAATGGGGGATTAAGACATGTTAATGATTACTTGGCCTCCACACTTCCTAAGGGCATTTTGGGCATTCCTCAAAAATATGAATTAGGGTTTCATACATGTATTAATACCCATATGTTTCATGTAATCTCTCTCTCTTCTCTTACTCTCTCTTAGGCCTCCTTCTCTTTAGTTTAGATCAAAAATAAAATGAAAGTTCCTCTTTCACTTTTCATGGCTACTTAGCCATTTTTATTTTATGTAATCTTTTTTTAATGCAATTTAATACATGCTCTTTCCTTTTCATGTTCATTTACTTCCATGTTGTAGTGTAGATCTCTTCTCTTTTTATGCAAGTAGAATAATTTTTCCTTTTATTTTTCTCTCCTTTTCCTCTTCTTTTTATTCAATGTTGCTTGCTACATTTGTTCATATGATGACAAATATGAGAGGCTAAACCCCTTCAATTTAGGGGTAATGAAGCTCTCTAATTAATGTAGCTTCAACGTTTTGTCAATTCATGCTCTCTTTTTGTGCTTAATAACAATGCTTGAAGTGGTTTAATTTGTTGTCTTTGTTTTGAATTTGATAGCCTATATTGTTGACAACAAATAGGCTATGCTTAAACAATCACTAACACAAATGCCTCTTCATGAATATATGATTATGGCATTCGAAAGTGATTTGAAATTAAAATTTGATGGTCTATGTTTCAAATCAATAGTTAATAGGCCATACTTAAAATAAATTTTATTTTCATTTTCTTTGTCAAGTTTCATGAAAGTTAGTAAGTGTTTTAAGGGGTGTGTTATAGTTTGATGGCTTATGTTGGCTAACCAATAGCTCAAATATGCCACACTTATGATAAACACATCAATTAAAACACTAATGACCATAAAAGAGAGATCATGATTTCATGTGTTGAACTCCATGATCTAGAGAGTGGATTTATTCTCTAAATTGTCATTTAACTTTCATATTTGCATTTCTTTTCTTTTGTTGGTTAGTTCATTTTCCCATTTTCTAGCTTAAACACACTCTCGACTTTGGTATAATTTGATTGAGTAGGAAATTTAAATCAACAATTCCTTGTGGATCGACCCGTACTCGCCACGTGCTACATTCGTATACCGTGCGCTTGCGGTTAATTTTAATTTAAATTCGTTCGGCGGTTTTCTAAACCGATAGAATTTCCGTCGACGAACAGTGTGTATATAGATAATTGAATTGTTTTAAACCTTTAAAACAACTTGGCCTTAAAAGATACGCTTTGGATTTTGATGAGACCGAGATCGGGTTTCCAGATTTGGATATTCGAAAACCACATCGATCCAAATTAACGGTAGGTCGTGAATCTCGAGTAAAGAGTGAAGACTCGAGGTGTAAGAACTATTCATCAGTATAACTCGGAGGGTGATTTCGAGATGAGTTGACGGGATAGTACTTTCAGATTCGAGATAAAGATTCAGAGTGCAAGGATTATCGTTGTTAACTCTGAGGGTGATTCCAAAATGAGCGTAACGAGATAATGCCTTCGGTTTCGTTCGAACCCGGAACGAACTTGTATGGATTGAATGCTTTCAGAACATCGTCAGGTGGACGATGAGCATTCTAAGAGATGTGTTCTCTAAAGGTAATCGTAGCCTTAAGCCTCATCAACCGGGAATGGCTAAAACAGGGGAGGTGCAGCAAGGCTAAGTGGGTCATGCCCAAATAGGACGAGATTTTCCCCTATTTAGAAGTCCCTTTTTATTTCGGTTGTGTGGGCGGTTGGAACGTACGCCAAATGAGGGGTTGTCTTGTTCGGGACTATCCAGTAAGGGATGGTTCCGGCCTTGTGTTGCAAGGGATTGGGAGCGATCCTCGGTACGTTGATCTAGGCCACGTACTGTGACGGGCGTTACCCCGGTAGCCCTGCCATTGATGGAATCCAAAATCCAATAGGTGCCAACGGTTTTGATTGTATTACCCACTTTTCTGGCTAGTGACTGGAATTTAATGAACGTAACAATTTCGACTATTTTCTATTTACTTGAAAACCCTAGACCTATTATAATATCACTGGATTTCCTATCAAATGTTTTGGTTAGCGTAAGGTAAAAACTTTTCCATGTTTATGTGTGGGTAGTCTTACGTGATACCTTTTCTTTTCAAAGGTTTTTCAAAGTTAAGCAACTTTAACCTGTTACTCACACCAGACCCATGTCTGACCCGGAGTTTATCTTCTGTTTTCTTAAACTCTTGAGTACTCAAATTTTTACGATTAGCCAAGGGATTCAAGTTAGCTTTGACGAATTCTGGAGGAGCAATGGAGCAGGAGGCTTCGGCGTTAGATATATAGTTTCCGCTGTGTATTCTCTGTGTTGGTATCTCTTTGTTGAGTTGTATTGAGTTGTAATAACTAGACAGGTGTCTATAACTGTCTAGTATGTCATGAAAATTCTGTGTAACTCTGATTAGTGTTGTATGCTATGTAATATTTATGTTATTAATATAATTTATTCGTTCCGCCGTTGAGATTCTGATGTTGTTTCTTCTTTCTCTTCTTTCTTTTCTCTTTTCTATCCCTTTCTTTCATCAAGATGATGCGATTTTCTGTGGTGATAAAGTCGGGTTGTCACAATAATTAATCATTCTAAAAAATTATCTTTTTTAAAAGATTACAAATTCACAAATAATGATTTAGATTCTCCAATTTAAATCATTATTTATTTTATTTAATTTACTCAAAAATCTGAGTTGTTATAGTTTTCTGTCCTTAAAGAAATTATGCCCTTCTAATTTCCTTAATGAAAGGATCCATACTATAATTATCTGATTTTTCTTTAGAATTCTTTTATCACAAACTATCTCTAGAAATTTAAAATATAACTCTTGTCATATTAAATATAGTTTTCTTCTGGAAATATTTACCAAAACACTTTCCAAAATAACATATTACTTGTGATATTTACTTTTAAACTTTATTATTCTTCAAGATACTTACTTTTAAAATTTATCATATTTGTATATACATACATAGCTTTCTCAAAATACCTTTTCATTTCCAAAATTCGTTACATTTACATATAAATGTATTTTTTGAAACATTTATCCCATTTTCGAATCTTATTTACTCATCCAAATTGAAACTTTAGTAACTAAAGAATATACTCTAAATCTAATTCTTTTATAAACAATCAATCCATTAATTTTTTTATTCACAAAAAGATTCAAAAGTTTTATCTCATATTTATCGAACATTCAAGAATAATTAAAATATTCTATCCTTTTATTTTTAAGGAACTCTTAAAAATTTTCAACCAATTCATTAAATTATGAATTAAAATTAACTCATTGTATAAATAATATTAAGCCACTAATTATTATGATTCACTTCATTACTTACATGGTTGATCACATATGCTATCGTGCCTTAGCAAGTCTCTGCACTTCACATAATATTTTATGGCTAAAATATTATTTCAAATCATTTTAAACTCAATTTTTTTCATTTCCCAAAATTATTATTTTTTCGTTGACTAAAATAATTATTTCTCATGTCAAAATGCCCCTTTTGAAGTTTAGGAACTCCATTCAATAACATGATGTCCTATATATCGGTTAGAATCCTTATGCATTTTCCGAACTAGTCAAGACCCTAAAAATCACAAGTTTTCCATGGTTATACCAATTTTATCATTAGTAGTATCAATGCATCTAATATAAATAAATATAACCAAGCAATCATTCCTCAACATTCAATCAACCAAAACCAAACAACTCTTTATCCTATATCTTACAAAATTTTAATTCCACTCCTTCCACACCAGGATTATCGGTCGACCCTAGTGTAGCTCTAGATCTGCTTCCAACCATTACTCTATTTTGCACTATCCAAACTATAGATTAGAACCCACTTCTTATATTATCTTGATATTCTTAAAATAAAATCAAAAAAACGTCCCAAACGATTATTCTTATAATCATTTTATATTCCTATCCCTATATAGATAATTAATACAACTCTCTACCACGTACCTCAGGAGATAGGACTCTAAGTCATCTAGGTTTCAGGTCTATGATATTATATTCTGTAATGTTCTGAACTCTGCTCTGATACAAACTGTAATGACCCTACTGCTATATGCATAAAGAACATTATAAATAATGTTGTCTAATAACACGGAGAATACGGCTTGTTAAGGGTGATCGAATGTGAATATATATTTAAACTAACACTGACACGTTATTCTTACTATTTTACTGAATATCTGGAATAAATTTTTGATATGTACAGTTTCATTCTAAAGTAACAAACATGCTGAATTCTCAGAATCTGAACAGTATATCATAGAAAACAATAGTCATTGATTATACCAGAATATCATACATCATATACCAATACATAATGTGAGTTTGCAAAATATCATTCTATGCTCCCATAATATACATCCAGTATAAGTCAATATCTCAAAATATACATACCATATACATACACATAATTCTATTTGTGATGAACTAAAAAGTCAAAAAATGTTTATCTCCATGCTATCGCACTTATCCAAAAGCCTAAATGTCTTGTAACCTGAAAAATCACGGTCTGGCCCGATTATTATAAACTAAACGGGTCAGACTATCTCTAAGAATTCAAATGGTGAGAATAAGATATAACACAAGGATATATGACATATAAGTAAATACAGATGTCATACATATAAACAAGTCAATGGAATAATTTAACCCAAAATCCATCTAAATACATGGAATATTTAAATTACTAAACACAGAATAAATGACAAAGCCTCAGTATCCATCTCAATACATAAGAATGTTTAAATCATTAAACACAGAATAGTCAGAAAGCCTAGAATTCCAGAATAAATAATCGAAATCCAGTTAAAACTGATCCATACTAATCACAATGATTGTCAATACCAATCGTAATGATTGTACTCATACCAATCATAATGATTGTATTTATACCATGGAAAATAAAATCTTAACTGGTCTTAAGGATTATGGAAAGAAAAATTTCAACCAAGGTCTTAAAAATCTCTAGGAGGATGTTAGGCAATAAGCATGGACTAGGAAGTAATCTCTTAGGCGGGGATTAATCGTGAGTTAATGGAAACTAGGCATTTTTGATAAACTTCTGCATTTTGGATGAAATTTTAGTATTTTGTTTAGTATTAACTGATCCACAATGGGATATCATGGACTTGGATGGGTTTGAAAGCAACTATGGAGACAAATCGCTTGAAATAATCATTTTGATGCTTATAAGAGGCATCAAGCTAGATTGGTGCATATATGCTGCCTATAGACCTATTTATATGCTTAGACGGTGCAGTAAGTCTAATCTAGGTAGATTAGGCAAATATCTAAGCGGTAAGGCTAGCCTAGCACTAAAGCGGGGCCTAGGAAGGAGCCTTGAAGGATTTTTACAACAGAGGTCTCAATCGATCACAACATTATGAAAAACAAAATCTCAACCAATCTTAAGGATGAAAAATCCATGAGTATACCTCTTAAGGATCTATCGGCTAAAAATATGAACATCAAAAGAGAGTAATCTCTAGGTGCCAAATACTATCACTTCATTGTCATAAGAACTTAACCAAAACATCTTATGCCACTTGATGGAATTCAATTATATACTAGAAGCTAGTAAAACATTACGGATATCACTGGAAAATCTAAACCATATATTTCTTAAGGATCTATTAGCCTACACGGTTGTTGAATACTGAAAGAGAATGAAACCCTAAAGTGTTAAATATTTTCCTAAAAGCAATTACAAGAATTTAACCAGAGCATCCCATACTATCTGGTGAAATTTAAGTATTTGCTAAAGGGTTAGCAAAGTCCATCCAAATATTTTATTCAATGAGTTATACCATATTCAATGAAGAGTAACTTGAGAGCATTTAAACCAATCTATAACACTAAGTTGGTTATTCGTACTTTACATATTATAAAATTAAGGATTTTAATTTTTTTATCTTAAGGTCAAAAAGTCACAAAAGAATGCCAAAATAGAATATAAATAGCTAAAGGCTATGTACAATAAAATTCACAAAGAATTTATAGTTTGAAAGAAAATAATTGATTTTTATCATAGAGAAAATGAATTCTAAAATACTTTACCATATACTTACTTTCAAGCTCCTCATTTTAAAATCCATAAACTCATTTGTTGCCAATTATATATATTTACTACTAGATAAAATAAACCATAAATCCGACTTTGATATCAAATTGTACTTATATATAGCTGTTTCGAAATTCCACTAATTAGATTTATAGTTCACAAAAGCCACATAAATAAGTAATCATTTACTTATGAAATCATAAATACTCATATTCCCAAAGCTATATTGTTATACCAACATTTGTTTAGAAATAACAGGTCTGTATTTCAATACCAAACTTTTAAATCATAAAGTATATCCACTAAATTTATTTAATATATATATATAACTACTTATTATAATCACTTACAAAAGGAAATTAGATTGTTTTGAAACAAGTTTGAAATCTGTAAATCGTAGTAAACTTCCTTTTATAAATTCCATGTTTAAATTTATATGTATATATATACACACACATACATACATATATATAAAGTAAATAAATTCAAAATTTTAACTAAATTGAACCCATTAATTAGATAATCTAAACTCAGAAAACCAAAAAATAAATAGCAAAAAAGTCGCCAAAACGAAGCGCAAAACTCGAGAAACAAAACGATGATGGGTAAAAGAGGTATGCACTTCATAAAATAATGAAACGAAAGTGGGCTGCACGCATGAACTTATGAGTGGTTAATTTCCGAAACATCAGTGACGAAACAAAATCAATGCAACAAAGTAAGTAAAAAATGCTACTATTCACAAGGAAGAAAAAAATGCACATAGATCTAATGAAATGTGTACAATTGCACATGAGTGGATGACATCTCAAGGCAACAGGTAAAGGATGGTTTGATAAGTCAAGGCAAGGAACATGCAATTAATGCAAAAGCGGAGATGTGTGACCACTTTCAAGGTGAATGACGTACAAAGTAATACAGTAATTAGATGCAACCATTCACAAAGAGGGAATTTGCACTTTGGTCTAATTTAATGTGTTCAATTGCATCATGGCATTGCACATGACAAATTAATAAACACAAGGCAGGATTATGACAAATTTCTTGGCTATAGAGTGAAGGACGCAAATAATTTCAAGGCAAAAGTAATGAGGGATGAGTGTGACCAAATTTCCAGAGCAACATGCAATGGCTGCATGTCCAATTTTTCATGGCAACAGGGACGTGAAAACGAAAATAAAGGCAATAAAAGGAAGAAGGCAGCAATATGTGCATATGGAGAAGGCACATATTGAAACAAATGGCAGGGATGCGTAAAATCGAAGCAGAACTTAAAATCAATCAACAATTAAAATTAGTACAAACACAGATCACCATTCCAATTTCTCAACCATATAAGGTAAAATTCCAAAAGCATGCTATTAGATAATCTGATAGATAGTGTGAGAATTAACTCACTTATTTTCCATAATTCAACAGTAAATAGAACACTGCAGTTCCAATTTCTCAAAATAGCAAACCCTAGCAAACCTCTCAACCAAAAACAAATAAAAACTAAATCAAATACCATAAAAACTGAAATCAAATAGTCTAAAAGATAGAATAGGGTTCCAAAATCATTACTTTAATTTTTTGGATTTTCTAAGAATTTATTCCCGTTTTAAATTTGCTAATTTGCACCGAGGATTGAAGGTGAACTAGGTTTCTTATTTTCTATATCTTTTTGATAAAGTTTACATATAGGGAATGAAAATGAGAAGAAAGACTCCACTTTGTTTTCTTTTAAATGGGCTATGGATTTCATTCCTCAACCCAATAAGGAAATGAAATCCATTCTTTTACATTTTATTAACTAGTAGGCTACACAATTAAATGACTAAATGTTTAAACCATAGCCCAAATAAATAAAATAACTACTTAAATGAATTCAAAACATGAACAACTAGTTAAAAGAAATCTATAAATCCCAAATTCTATTTTATTCAAAAATAAAAGATTTAAATTAACCAAATATTTTCTTTTAAACTTACATTCAAAATTCCACAATTATAATGCTTTGCAAATACTATTATTTCTCAATTTCATAATTATTTAGAATTAATCATTCTAAAAAAATTATCTTTTATAAAAGACTACAAATTCTAAACTAATAACTTAAATTCTATGATTAATTCATTATTTATTTTATTTATTACAGACCTCCCACTTGAAGAAACTGCATCCCCACAATTTCCTCAATGAAAGAAACCCATAAGATAATTTTCTAATTTTTTCTTAGCAATTTTTTTTATCACAAACTATCTCTAGAAACTTTTAACTATAACTCTTTTCATATTAAATATTGTTTTCTTCTTTAAATATTCACCAAAACACTTTCCAAAATATCATATTACTCGTAATATTTCTAGTTAAATATTATTATTCTTCAAGATACTTGCTTTTAAAATTTATCATATTTGTATATATGTATACATGCTTTTTCCAAAATACCTTTTCAATTCCAAATTTAATTAAATTTGCATATAAATGTATTTTCAAACCACTAATCACATTTTAAAATAATATTTAACTCAAGTCCATTAAAATTGAAACTTTAGTGGGTAAAGAACTTTCTCTAAATATAATTCCTTTAAAAATAATTATTACATCAATTTATTTTTATTCACAAAAAGAATCAAAAGTTATATCTCATATTTTTTGAACACTCAAGGATAATAAATACTCTATCCTCTTACTTCTAAGGAGCTATTAAATTTTTTCAACCAGTTCATTAAATTATGAATTATAATTATTTCATTGTATAATAATATTTAGCCGCTAACTATTGTGATTCACTTCGTTACTCACAAAGTTGATCTCATATGCTGTCAAGAGTGCCTTACCAAGTCTCTCCTCTTGATGTAATTATTTAATGGCTAAAATATTATTGCAAATCATTTTAAATTCAACTTTTGTTCATTTCCCAAAATTATTATTTTTCCATTTACTATAGTAATTATTTCTCAAGTCCAATATAAATAAATACAACCAAGCAATAATTTCCTAACATTTAATCAACCAAATCAAACAATTCTTCATTGTAAATCCTAAATAATTTTAATTGTGCCCTTTTCACACCAGGATTACTGGTCGGCCCTGGTGTAGCTCTAGATCTACTTCCAGCCATTAATCAATTCTACACTATCCAAACTCTAGATTAGAACCTAATTCTAATATTATCTTGATATTCTTAAAATAAAATCAAAATACGTCCAAAATGATTATTCCCATAATCAATTTACATTCATATCAATTTATAGATTATTAATATAACTATCTACCACACATCCCAGAGACAGGAATCTGAGTCATCTAGGCCTCAGGTCTATGATATTATATTCTATAATGTTCTAACTTAGCTTTAATGCCAACTGTAGTTACCCCACGGCTATACCCATATTATTGAAGAACATTATAAATAATGCCGTCTAATAACATGGAGAATACGGCTTGTTAAAGTGTAACTGAATTTGAATATACATCTAAATTAACATGGATACGTCACACTTACTATTTTATTGAATATCTAGAATAAATTTTTGATGCGTACAATCGCAGTTTAAAGTAAAAAATAAATCAATTTCTCCGAATTTTAATAGTATATCATATAAAACAATTGTCATAGATCACAGCGGAATAACATGCATCATATGCCAATATGTACCGCGAGTCTACAAAAAACATACTAAACCAACGTAACATACATCCATTACAAGTCACTATGTCAAAATATACATCCCATATATGTACATATAATTCTAAATAAGATAAACTAAAAAGTCAAAAATATTTTATCTCGATGCAATCATACTCACCTAAAAGCCTGTATGTCCTATAACTTGAAAAGTCTAGGCTTAACATGAGTATTATAAAATAATCGGGTCAGACTATCTCTGAATATCCAAAGGGTGAGAACAAGGATATAACACAGGAATATATGACATATAAATAAATACAGATGTCATACATATAAATATGTCACTAGAATAATTTAACTCAGAATTCATCCCAAGACACGAAATATTTAAATTACAAAACACATAATAAATGATAAAGCCTCAGAATCCATCTCAACACACAAGAATGTTTAAATCACGAAAAATAGAATAGTCATAAATCCCAAAATTCCAAAATAAATAAGAACATCTTGAAATCCAAGAAAACCCAATCCATACCAATCACAATGATCATCCATACCAATTTCAATGATAGTAAACATTCTAATCACACTAATTGTACGCATACCATTGAAAAAATCTCAGTCAGTCTTAAGGATAGTGGAAAACAAAATCTCAACCGATCAAAAAGATCATGCGAAAACAAAATCTCAATTGATCTCAACAATGATGGAAAAATCCATGAGTATACATCTTAAGGATCCACCGGCCTGAAATCTTGTGATGACCCTGTGAGAAATGTGGAATACAGATCTTAAGGCTAGGATTAACACTAGAGGGGGTGAATAATGTTTTAAGGAATTAGTAAATCTTTTTGAGTTTTTGTTAATTTGAATACAAATGTATGCAATATTCAGACATAGATATGATCATAGAATCAAATACAAATACAAAAATAAAGTAAAAGCAATAAAGGAAAGAACACATCGGATTTTATACTAGTTCGGAGTTACCTTACATCCAGTCCCGCACATAAGTACATATTTTCTTTCAAAAGCAATTGTACAATTACACCCTCGATTTCAAGGCCACGAGGTACACCACTCCAGATTCACAATCCATTGGGTAGAGATACTTGATTTTACGGGCAACAAGTTCTCCCAATTGATTTCCAAGGCTACAATCACACCTTTTCTCGCTTGATTGATTTCACAGGCTACAATCACACCTTTTATCGCTTAGTTTATTACAAAGAAGTCTATAACTCTGAATAGCACTGAGATCTTGTTGAGATAGTGGTTGAGAATCAAACCAGAGATGATCTAGTTAGATTCAATGTTGATTTCGATAGAGTAATGGTAAAAATGTGTATAAAGAAACATGGAAGAAGAAGAGGAGTGAAGTCAGAGAAAATATGAATACAAATTCGTTCAAAACTACCCCTATTTATTGTAGAACAACAACCATGTCCATTCGTGAAAGGATATGACAAATAGACACTTTCTATGAAATTCAAAATTTTGAAATAAACTGCTACCATGTCGACAAGGGGTACTTGAGGATGTCGACAAGCCTAAGGAAATTCTAGTAATTTGTTTTTCTTTGAAAATAACTTTCATCTTGTATTAAAACTATTTTTAAACTTTATAAATATACTTAACTATAGTTAAAATGAATAAATAAATATAGAGAATAATATTTTGATATATATAAAATTTTACTATAATTTTATATTTAAATCTAAGTATAAATATTAAAAGTTAAATATATTATTATTAAAAGATAGTATAAAACCAAGGATAATTTGATTTTGAAAATAAAGATTATTTTGAGGCTAAAAATATTTAAAACCAGGATAGATGTTTTTGATTATTTTAAAAGGAAGGTTTTGAAATCATTTTGAAAACAAGATATAATTTTGTAAAAACATTTGAATAAAAGTTACTGGATGCAAAACAATATTCCACTAGATTTTTCGTAGGTTCCATCCTACTTAGGGTTCCATCCCTTTAACAGGCTTGAAGTGGATTCCATTCCACGAATAAATTAGATTTCAAGATGTCAGTGCTTTTCTAGGAGTTTTAACAAAATTCCTAATTAAATTACTTATTCTTGAAATCTTGAACTCTTGATAACAATCTTGATATCTTGAATCTCTATACTGTACAGTCTTCATTCTTGGTACTTGCATGGTTAAATCCTGCATATACATATATATCTAAACTATAATGTTAGTATTCATGTTTTATAATCTTATTCTAAGGTTATTGTCATCAAAACCATCATCTTATGGACTAACAATCTCCCCCTTTTTGATGTTGACAACCTTTGTTTATAAAATATTACTTCTATCCTAATAACTCCCATAATAACTCTCCCTTAATCTATGCCTAACTATCATATTTTATACTTCTCCCCCTTTGTCATCAACGAAAACTAACTCCAAACTATATAACTCCCCCTTAATCTAATACTCTATGACATGTTATTACAATGATAGTGTTATCATAAACAATCAGCACTTGATTCTAAACTAAAAATTAATCCTAAATTACTAACTATCCTAACTAAGATTCCATATATGATAATACTTATAAGAACACAAATTATTTATTAACTATATATTGTTTTATTTACATTTTCGTAGAGAACATAAGAAAGAACATATAACAAATAGGAAAGAGAGAAAATAAACTAACGTGTGTCTTTAAAAATGGGAGATCTATGAACCGAACAATTTGGGTAGTGGAAACAGAAATTTCCACGTTGTTCGACTAGATTTCCATCCTTGTCAAAGTACAATTCGCCAACACAAATGACTTTGTCATCATCTACATCGTGATCTTCTTCCATGAAGGCTTCTTCTTCTTCCTTGCTGTCCTTTTGCACTTGATTTCCTGAAGACTCTTCATCAATCAAGTTCGGATTAGCGTGATTGTCCATTAGAAACTTTTGCAAATTTCTATGGATTTGGCATTGCCATTCTTGTTCTTTGGCCATTCTAGGTTGCACCACTTGAATTTCAGTCATTAGTTGTAGTGCATCCTTCAAGGAATCCTCAATTTTCAACACTCGTGCGAGCATAGTTCGTTGAAATGGTCCAGTAGAAGGAGAATGTAATGACCTGCAAATCCGTACACCTAGAGTCGACACTATTCTCCCTCAATCAACTCAAGATGTACGGAAATACGAACAATTTGGGTTAAAGAAGAAGAGGTAGAAGAAGAAAATAGAAAACAACATTAGAATCTAACCATCGCGGCGGAATAATATATAATAGAGAATAAATGATCTTTACACAAAAAAATACATCTATTTATACATTACATCATCAGAGTACAGCATCAGAGTTTAATACAAACAACACCATAACTCAGGACGGTTATAATATCTTGTCCTCCCCAAAACTGAATACACAGCGGAATATTTCATACAAATACGAAAGTACGTATCGCCATCCAGCTCCATGGCATCATTTCCCGTAATCTATAATACTCGGTCTGACCCGAGCATTATAGTTAAATAACACCCGAGTCAGTCTGAAATACCAATGTGAGAAAATCACACTCAAATGGATTATTAAGGTTTCAAAATTCTTTGAAAATAAAAGCATCTCGTAGACCATTCCATAAATAATCATGTCGGGTTTTTACCTTACGATAGCCAAAAAACTTTTTATCAAATCCGCCAGATATTATAATAGTGTCTATAGAAAGTAAAATAGGATCTAGCTGAAATGCTTGCTTCTCACGTTTCAGCAATAGTTGGGCACAATCAAAACCATACACGCGCATAGGGAGAATGGATTTCCAACTAATGACTAGGCACTGGGATACCACCTGTCACAGTACGTGGCCTAGATCACCGTACCGATGATTACTCCCAATCCCCTGCAACACAAGACCGGGACTATCCCTTACTGGATAATCTCGAGTAAGATCACCCCATGGTTGGGATCAGCAACGCACCATTAAGCTGAATAAAAGGGACATCTAGACATAAATGACCTCACCCTAATGGAGGCTACCCACTTAGCCTTGTTGCATAACCCCTGATTTTCAGTCATTCCCGGTTGATGAGGCTCGAGGTTAAGCATTTCCTTTTAGAACATTTCACTTAGAATGCCCATCGTCCACCTGACGATGTTCTGAAAGCTTTAATCCATACAAGTCCGTCCCGGGTTCGAACGGAACCGAAGGCACTACTCCTACTACATCCATTTTGGAATCACCTCACGATTAGTAGCGGCTAGCCCTTGCACTTCACCGCTCCACCTTCGAATCAAAACTCTTGTTTTCCACACGAAAAGGTTCAAACCGGATCGAAGTGGTTTTCGAGAAATAAATCACGATCCTGGTCTCTTCGAACCGATCAGCGCATTGGCCAATATTGATAGTCAGTTATTTAACTATCAATTAACATTCACAAACAACCATCAACCATAAATAATTTCACCAAATTATTTATTAACCTCAAAATATCTTTGCAATATATATTTCCATTTTCAACCCTTTTGAAAACAGTTTTCAAGCCACACTCTTTTCATGGAATGAATTCCCATGTATTTATTTCCACTGAAAACACCAAGCACAAAAACTTTAGCTTTTTAAAATAATTAAAAACTCTTTATTATAAAATATCCTTTGAATTTAAATAAAAAATTACTTTAATACTTATTCAAAATATATACTTTAAGAATATTTAAAATAAAACTACTTTGTACAATATAAAACTGAATTTCTAACTTTTAAAACATAATACCAAGCCATCTTTAAATAATTACTGCTATAATAGATTACAAGAAAATACTTACTTTAGAATTTAAACATTTGGAAATAATAAGTTTTCTAAACATACTTTTTAAACAACTTAAAACTCTTTACTTATACTTAAAATTTGTTTGAAACGTACTTGGCTATTCAGGGAAATACGCTTTCCTTCCACATCTTTTTTTAAAAATAAATCACTATTTATTTTTAAACAAATTTACCCATTCCTTTAATAAATTCCCAGCGTGAATTTATTCTTCCAAATATCCACTGATATATTGCTTCACTTTCATAAACCCAGTTTATAAATTTCATAGACTCAAGTTCCCTTTAAAATTCCGATTCCAAACACTTAGATCAATTTCCAAATTGATTTCCAATTTACTCCATTTTGAAATAAATTCCTTTACTTACTCAATTTATTTCAAAACCCAATGACTTCCAATTTTTTTATTCCTTAATTGTGATTTAAAATCTTTTAACTGGAAATACCAATTTCATATTTCCCAAATTTCTTCTTTATCCTTTCAAATAAATTCAAAACTTGAATTTCAAAATAAGTTCTTTATTTCTTGAAATAACATCACTTGGGTTTAAAATAAAATTACTTATTTCCATTTGTTCAAAATCTCATTTCCCACACTTGAAGTTTTATTTATCAGAATTCAAAAATCACTTTTTATTATTTTCCAATTCATTTTTAATTTTTTCCAATTTCTATGATTATTTTACTTAAAATTCACTCTTTTACTTTCTTTTCAGAAATCTCATTTCTATAGATTTTGATAACTCAGTTCACCGAAATATTTTAAATCAACCATAGTATCCAACATTTCCAATTATCAATATAATTCATCACAAGATAACAATAATTATATCACAGAATATTTTAACTAAATATTTTGAGGGATCCAGTTGGATCCCTCCAACCTGTTTCCCTGCATCCATAGATGTTAGCACAATAAAATACCAATTCCACTTCGAGGTGGAATATCGTGGTATATGGATTTTAAATAATATCACCCGCTATTATGCGACGCATAGGGTCTCATCCGCTATATAATGCGGGAAATCAATCACTCCAATATATACTATATACTACTATAGAATATAGCACGTCAAATCAATTCAATCATTCAACCAATTATTTAAATTTAACCATTTCAATTTAACTAAAAATCTAGAAGAGTGAGATTAACTCACCTTTAATTTTAATTTGCAGCCCACTTCTAATCCGGCTTGCTTTCTTTCAGCTTTAGACCTTGTACAAACATTAGATGGTTTTATTAATATTCGAACCAATCGAAAAATTAAATTTCCATTTGATAAATTTATTTAACCAATGATTTTTTTACTTCGTTTTTAAAACTAATAATTTTCCTTGAATAAATTATTTTTAGTAACTAAAATAAATTAAATAAGCAATTAAATAAGTTAACCACCTTAATATTTTTTTTTAAATGAAACAGTAAGTGAATATATATACATATAAGTATATTATTCTTTCTTTTCTTTTGAAATATCGTATATACATGTATATATATATAATAACTTATGTAGACTCAAAAATTCAACTTTTAAATAAACTCTTCAACATTTTAAGATCCCTATATTTTTCAAAATCTTATCTTTGAAACTATATATATATAGACACACACTTATAAAAATAGTTTATATTACCATTTTGAAGCTTCTATTTTCCTAAATCTTATCTTCACATATTCTTCACATATTCTTTCTGTTCACTATTATTATAACTACAAATCAGGACATAAATTAAATCCCTATTTATTTCAAGCTCCTTTCTTTACTGTATATATAAATATCTATGTGATATAAATCTGTAAATTGAAAAATAGATATTAAATATACCTTACTGAAAATTACTTCCTTATCTGCATTTCATTTTCTGTATACTTATAGAAATTGAAAATAAATCTGCATACATATAAAAAAAGAGAAGCCATACCATCGCCGAACCTCACCGTACCCCATCGCCACGACATCCCCTTGACCATCGGCCTTGCTTCTGGTTGCTTGCGAGCGACCCTACGGTGATGACCCTATGCGCGCCTCTACCTGCGCGTACGCACGCACCTGCTTTGCTTCGCCATCGACCCGACCACCACCCAGATGTACCTCGCCAAAACATCGAAGCCGACTCGAAATCAACGTGGAAGGCGAGACCTCACCTTACACCTATGCACTCGCGAATGCGAGCGTACTCTCCTCCTCTCCCGACTTCTCCCACGCACATATAAATCAACGCGACCCCAAGCCTCACAGTGTCGCGTTTCACTCCTCCTCGTCTAGGAGCACGCGCGACATCCTCCACGCAAGTGCCTACTACCTCGCAATCGAAAATCCTTTTTTATTATTATTCGATTTCACGAATCGATTTAGAGGGAAGGGACGCAAATTCGATTTTGGGGAAATATGGAATAGTCCCGCGATTTTAAATGGTTGAAGCACTCTTCGGCCATTTTTAATTTCTACTTTGATTTTGATTTCTGGCTGAAAGAAGAAGTGTCGTGATTTATAAAAAGAGGATGGATTTGATTTCGATAGCGTATGGGAGAAAAAAGGCTACAGTGCTATGGACAGGACAACAAAGGGTTGGAGATAATTTCAACTGCAGTTGACTAGTAAAAATATTCAATTTAAATTTAAATTCAAATCGTTCTGATAAATGCAACTTAAAAACTTGACCTCCTATCGAGGCGTGCCGCTAGGCGTTTATAATGTTATACCCCTATTTCGAACGCAAAGGAAAAGGTTTCGAGTCCTAATTCGATCGTATGGAGAAGATATCCTTTTGGATTGACTATTAAAATTTATTCAATTAATTATTTCCCAGGCGTTTATATCGCGTACGATCACACCATAACTCCGAAAGCTACGAAATTTGAAACTCGATAATAATACAATATTACGGATCCAATGAAACTAGTTTCGTCAAAATCCGAGACTGTGCCTAGGAAGGCTATTTTTAAATGTCAATTTACACGATATATTTTCAAAACTTAACAAAATACTTCCAAATTCAATTTTAACAGTCTTACTATCTTTAGTAATATCAATATAAATTTTACAAGCCTTTAAAATATTTTTAACAAGCTCGAAACTCAAGATTAAATATTTTACTCAATCTTCAATTATTGAATTGAATAATTATTTTATTCGACAAATTGCTGTATCGAAACTCGAGAGTAATTACTTCCTTACTTATATTATCTATGAGAAAATAATGTTTGATATCAATATGTTTAGTTCGAGCATGATGAGTAGTATTTTTGGATAAATTTATTGCACTAGTATTATCACAATAAATTAGTGATTTTGAGATATTTAAACCAAAATATTTTTAAAGTTTGTTTCATATATATTACTTGAGAATAAGCCAAATCAGCAGATAATACTCTGCTTCATTTGTTCATAAAGAAACCGTGGTTTGCTTTTTACTAAACCAGGAAATCAGAGAATGCCCCAAAAAGTGACAAGTTCCACTTGTACCTTTTCGGTCTAATTTACAACCAGTATGATGAGCATCACAGTAAGATATTAAGCCAAAAGAATCATTTTTAAGATAAAATAAGCCATAATCAAAGGTGTGTTTAACATATCTTATGATACGTTTTACGGCTTTTAAGTGGGTCTCTTTAGGTTAGGATTGATATCTTGCACAAAGACAAAAACTATGCATGATATCAGGTCTCCTAGCAGTGATATAGAGTAGTGATCCAATCATTCCTCTATATAATTTTTGATCTACATCTTTCGAGAGATCTTCTTTACTTAGGTACTCATTGGTTGCCATGGGAGTGGGTTTTTCACTTGCAGTTGTCAAACAAAATTTACTAACTAGGTCTTTAGCATATTTTTCTTGACTAATAAAGATAACATTATCTAATTGTTTTATTTGTAATCGTAGAAAGAAGTTTAATTCACCCATATGACTCATCTCAAACTCTTTTGTCATCATTTCATAAAATTCTTTATTCATTTCAAAATTAGTTAATCCGAAAATGATATCATCTACGTAGACTTGTTCAAGTTGAATATCATTTTTATTTCTTTTAATAAAAAGAGTATTATCTACTTTACCAATTTCAAAGTTTGATTGTAATAAGTAAGATCTTAGTCTATCATACTGGGCTCTAGGATCTTGTTTTAGACCACATAGAGATTTCTTAAGTTTGTAAACATGATTTGGTAATTTTTCATTTTCAAAAAGTGGTGGTTGTTCAACATATATTTCCTCTTTTACAGATCCATTTAAAAAGGCACTTTTTATATCCATTTGATATAATTTGAAATTATTATGATTTGCGAAAGCATGTAGAATCCTAATGGCTTCTAATCTTACTATGAGAGTAAAGGTTTCATCAAAACCTATTCCTTCTTCTTGACAATAATCTCGAGCGACTAACCGGGCTTTATTTCTAACAACCTCTCCTTGTTCATTCATTTTATTTTTATAAACCCATTTAGTTCCAATTATAATTTATTTTCACAAGGAACAAGTTCCTAAACATTATTTCTAGTAAATTGATTTAGTTTTTCTTGCATAGCCAAAATCCATGAATCATCAGTTGATGCTTCTTTTGGATTTTGGGTTCAATACTTGATATAAAGGCTATATTACTCATTATACTTAATTGATTTCTAGTTGTAACAACAGATTGCATATCTCCTCGTATATTTTCAATAGGATAATCTTTTAAAAGTTTAATTTTTTATTAGGATGATTAATTTCATTATTAGTTTTAGTTGACTCTTGATTTTGAGTAATTAAATCCTCTTCATCATTTGTATCTTCAAATTTTTTGAGATTTTCATCGAATGAAACATGCATTGTTTCTTTGATGGTGTTAGTTCTTAAATTAAATACTCTGTACGCTTTACTTTTACTAGAATATCCGATAAAGATACCTTTGTCAGATTTAGGATCAAATTTATACAAGTTATCTTTTGTATTTAAAATAAAACATTTATTTCCAAAAATTCTAAAATAAGATACCTTAGGTTTCTTTCTCCGAAGAAGTTCATAAGATGTCTTATCAGTTAAAGGTCTAATTAAAATTCTATTTAAAATATAACAGGCGGTAACAACTGCTACTGCCCAAAAATACTTTGGTAATTTACTATCTGAAATCATAGTTCTCACACACTCTTGAATCATCCTATTTTTACGTCCAACTACCTCGTTTTGTTGTGGAGTTTTTGGAAATGAAAAATTGTGAGTGATTCCTTCTTTATTGTAGAATTCCTCAAACTTTTCATTTTCAAATTCACCACTGTGATCACTATGGATGGTTATAAAATTTTAGAGAAAGTTGATTTAGAATCCTTTTTGTAAAGTTCTTAAAACATTCAAAAGTACCACTTTTATGTTTCAAAAATATTGTCCATGTAAATCTAGAATAATCATCTACAATTACAAAAACATATTTACTATGATTTATTGACAGAATTTGAGATGGACCAAATAAATCAAGGTGAAGTAATTTAAGAGGTTTTGAGGTTGAAATCATATCTTTTAATTTAAAGAAACTTTTTCTAAGTTTTCCTAATTGACATGCATCACATAAACTATCTACTTTAAAATTCATTTTAGGGAGACCTCTTACTAGATCATGTTTTGATAGTCTAGATAAGAGTTTGAAATTCAAATATCCAAATTTCTTATGCCAAATCTAAGGGTCACTTGTATTTGCCAAAAGACACAGGTTATCATTTGAAACTTTCATACTAAGAATATAAATATTCTTTTTCCTAATTCCCTCAAATATTATGATTGAATTATTATCTTCAATGTGACACTTATCTTTTTCAAATTTAATTTTATATCCTTTATCGCAAAGTTAACTAATACTTAGCAGATTATCTTTCAGATTCTTAACTAGCAAAACATTAGCAATAATAGGAGTTTCAGAATTACCGACTTTGCCGATGCCAATCACATATCCTTTTAAATTGTCTCCAAATTTAACCGGTCCTCCGTCTTTGTATATTATATCATTCAGAATATCTGGATTGTCAATCGTGTGTCTAGAGCATCCACTATCGAGTATCCATTTATTCTTTTTGATCTGCATAATTTATCCATTGTGGATTGATTCCTCAAACCCCATAAAGCATGTTTCCTGCACATCATATAATTTTGGTAGACAACTTGAATTTGAATATTGATTATATGCAGACTCAAGAGACAATGATGATTTGAATATTTCTAAACTAGTATTAACAAGTTTTATAAACATAGCCATTTTAAAATTTTAAAAGCTTTTCAAAAATCATATTATGAAACTTTGAAAACCTTGCTCTGATAACAAATGTTGGAAATGCGGAATATGGATCTTATGGCTAGGATTAACAATAGAGGGGGTGAATAGTGTTTTAAGGAATTACTAAATCTTTTTGATTTTCTGTTAATTTGAACGCAAATATATGCAATATTCAGACATGGATATGATCACAGAATCAAACACAGATGCAGAAATAAAGTAAAAGCAATAAAGGAAAGAACACACTGGATTTTATACTGGTTCGGAGTTACCCTACATCCAGTCCCACACACAAGTACGGATTTCCTTTCAAAAGCAATTGTACAATTACACCCTCGATTTCAAGGCCACGAGGTACACCACTCTAGATTCACAATCCTCTGGGTATAGATACTTGATTTTACAAGCAACAAGTTCACCCAATTGATTTCCCAGGCTACAATCACACATTTTCTCACTTGATTGATTTCACAGGCTACAATCACACCTTTTCTCACTTAGTTTATCACAAAGAAGCCTATAACTCTGAATAGCACTGAGATCTTGTTGAGATAGTGATAGAGAATCAAACCAGAGATGATCTAGTTAGATTCAATGTTGATTTCGGCGGAGTAATGGTAAAAATGTGTGTAAAGAAATGTGAAAGAAGAAGAGGAGTGAAATCAGAGAAAATATGAATACAAATACGTTCAAAACTACCCCTATTTATAGTAGAATAACAGCCATGTCCATTCGTGAAAGGATATGACGAATAGACAATTCCTTTGAAATTCAAATTTTTGAAATAAACTGCTACCGTGTCGACAAGGGGTACTTGAGGATGTCGATATGCCTAAGGAATTTTTGGTAATTTGTTTTTCTTTGAAAATAACTTTCATCTTGTATTAAAACTGTTTTTAAACTTATTAAATATACTGAAGTATAGTTAAAATACATAAATAAATATAGAGAATAATATTTTGATATATATAAAATTTTACTATAATTTTATATTTAAATCTAAGTATAAATATTAAAAGTTAAATATATTATTATTAAAAGATATTTTAAAACCAAGGATAATTTGATTTTGAAAATAAAGATTATTTTGAGGCTAAAAATATTTAAAACCAGGATAGATGTTTTTGATTCTTTTAAAAGGAAGGTTTTGGAATCATTTTGAAACAAGATATAATATTGTAAAAACGTTTCAATAAAGTTTAGTGGATACAAAACAATATTCCATTAGAATTTTCATAGGTTTCATCCTACTTAGGGTTCCATCCCTTTAACTGGCTCGAAGTGGATTCCATTTCACGAATAAATTGGATTTTAAGATGACAGTGCTTTTCTAGAAGTTTTAACAAAATTCCTAATTAAATTACTTATTCTTGAAATCTTGAACTCTTGATAATCTTGATACTCATGAGTCTTCAATCTTGATATCTTGAATCACTATACTGCATAGTCTTCATTCTTGGTACCTACATGGTTAAATCCTGCATATACATATATATCTAAACTATAATGTTAGTATTTATATTTTATAATCTTATTCTAATGTTGTCGTCATCAAAACCATCATCTCAAGGACTAACAGACCCGACTTTTCAATCCTTGGAAATCGACATAGTACATCCTTGGTATTCATGTGTCAAAAATCTGTGTGTTGGGAAGATGGATTGATCAAGGGTAAAAGAAAATCAATCCAAAACAGAATCTTACACGAATGAAATAACATATATTATTTCAATATATAATCTTCATAGCGGAAACTTTAAATACATACATTAGCGTCTGTCCTAATCTCAGCCAAGACAGTTATAAATCCCATCGCTACTAATGCTGAATACAAATAGTAAATAAATGCAGTAGAAATGGAAATGGATAACTATCTGTAGAGAAATCTCCAGCTCTTGCTCCAAGCTCCTCTAAATGCTCTAAGAGACTTGACTACTTGGCTGCAAGCAAAAAGAGGGCACTCATAGTTTAACGGAAAAGAAATAAACTCCGAGTCGGTCATGGGAATGATGTGAGAAAACTCAAAACATGGATATTTTTGAAAACAAAAGGTATCTCATATGACAATGCCACATATAAACACGGAATAGGTATTTACCTTATGATAACCAAACTATTGGTATGTAAAATCCAGTGATATTATAATAGTGTCTAGATACAAATACTTATCAATAGTCATCGAAATTGTTACATTTTTTAAATTTCAGCATACTAGGCTCTACAACTAAGTCTGAAGGCACCAAATGGATAACGGATTCCATATAATGGTAGGTAAGGGACTACCTTCCATACAGTACATTTCTAGAGGAATGTACCAAGGATCTACACTATGATACTCTGCATATGGCAAGACCATCCTACTCCTTTTGGTCAAATCTATGACCTGGATAGTACTGAATATGGCATCACCTTAGTTGTTACCAACCTATCCGAGATGTCTCATAGCATACATAACATACTTGGCATATAGCGAGTATTGTAGAAGGGTGATGACCACACCCTAATTGTTGTGAACCACATAGCCTTATGGCATATCATATTTAAGTCAATTATGGGTGTGAGGCTTGATATAACATTTACCTTTCATATGACGAATCCTACTTTGAATGCCACAATACCATTTTTGATGACACACTAATTGGTTTCCACCGAAGTACAACCTCTGAGCTCGTACGTCTCATTGAAGGGTGTAAGTATAGGAGGGGTTGCCTCCTACATCATTAAACAAATGTTTGTAAAAACCAATGTACATGGTCTAAGAAATGCAGTGTCAGACGCTCGTCCATACATGTTGTCAAGCCACAAGACAAACCAGGGCACTGTTCTACTACATCCTATCAGAATCAACCCTCAGATTAGTAACGAGCAGTCTGTGCGTCAAAGATTTTCGAAATAAAGCAATATTCCCCCCTCCTCCCTACACACACATATAATATGGAATTGTGGGGCTAGTGAAAAGTAGCCCTACATATGAAGATCATCATCTTCAAAATCATTGTCTTCAACATATTTTCACTTTCAAACGTATATTGGTTCGAAGTGGTTTTCGGATAGGGATCACCCAAATCCGACCCTGATCTCTCGTAGCCAATAATCGGTAAAAGATGTCAAGTATAAAGGTGATTATTATTCAATTATAAATATCTATTATCCAAGTAAAATATCTCTTTAGAGGTATACATCTTTAAATCATATTCTTTTTCAGCATATACGAGATAATTAAACCTCCTTTATCAAATCCTTTGGTTAATCAAAGCCCTTTTTAGCTTTGGGAATACTAAAACATTTCATCTATAATTACTTAGGAAAAGTATAATTCAGATCTTAAATAAGATTTCACATTTCCAAAACATAAACAATGTTATTTAAGACGTAGTTTACTGTTAACCAAAACAAGTTAGTATTGAGTAAAAGGGATCCATAAATTTTAGACTGACTATGCCTAATACTAATTTAACTAATATGTTTCATATATCACTAAAATATTTTATTAAATTTTTTTAACTTTTGGAAACTCCAAATATCTTTTTATCTTAGGAAAATATGGTCCGAGTAAATCAAATTTACTATCCCTTTCGTCTGGCCAATCCGGATAGCTAAAGCGGGATCCAAACACTAGTATTCCAAGCTCGGGTTTAAAGACTATCTCTCTATCATCCATAAGGCGGTCAAGTTATTTGACCAACTCTAAACTCTTCAAAATAATAGATTTATTATTTGAAAAACATTTGCAAAATATTTGGGAAGAAAATCCCAAGTTTAAATCTTAATTTCAAAAAAATTCAAAAAGTGCTGCAAAAAGTGCTACAAATAATATTTTAAAGCTTCTTTGGTCAAAATACTAATTTCATTTCACATATGACCACACTGATAACTTAAATCCCTTTTAATATAATTTTAAATATTTTAAACATTTATAAACATCAATTTTAAAGATATTACCACTTTGGTTTCTAACTGCCAATGCGCGATGTTTTTGAAAACTTGATTTGGACATATCTCAAGCTTTGCTAAATCAAATCTTGTTTTTCTTCTTTTGTTTGAAAACCATATTTGTTGGCCCAGAAAATTTTTATTGCAAAGAATTCAGACTCATATTCCATTCTACATGTTTGTTTAACTTTTTAGGTCACGAAATCGCAAACTGCCAAAACACGCGGCTTATTTTTACTCCAATTTTCAAACTTTCTCAAACTTTTTCGAAACGAGTTTTAATGTTTGTAAAATATTTGTAAAACATTTTAAATCAGTTTAAAGAGGTTTAACAATACCAAATATAAAATTTCATTTTATAAAGGAAAGTGATTCCTTATTGTATATTCAACGTGTATTATACCGTGAATCATTTCCACATCGAACAAACATTTTATCATATCCAAACATGATAAAAACTATCATACAAAAAAAATAGAAATCATATCATATCATCATGGATAAAATAAATTAGCAGAGTTTCCCACCTTCATTGGTTTCTATATTTTCCAAATTTGACCATAGCTTCACTACTATCTCACCGTAGCTTAGGTAATCAACCCCGGTTCCCTTAAGAAGTGCATGACCTCTACTAGAGAGGGTGGATGCTCAGCACAGAGTGGCGATAGAGGGTCGTCGAATGGATAAGAGGGAAGGAGAAGGAGTTTGAACATGTTTTTAAAGTGGATTGATAATATATATACTTGTATAAATTTTCTTTGCCATAATTTTCACCATTATTTCTATAAGATAAGTAGCCATTAAAATAGCTTGAAAAGAAGGAGAAGATGAAGAAGATTTGTGTGTAAAATCAAAAGAGAATGGGTGGGTATTTTTAGGAAAAAATGTGAGAAAAATATCTAAAGGAAAAATTACCAAACTATCCCTTGCCCACACCCCTCCTCCCCTTTAGGTATGCCTGTGACTTCATCCCTCCACCCCTCACTTATGTGCTACCTCCATATGGTGTGAAAGAGCATAAGGAGATGGGAAGTTTTGTTTTTGACTTTGTATAAATATCTTAGATATTTTGTGACATTGATATATGTATATGTATATATGTATTTACAATGTATACATGTGTATACGTGTATGTTAGGATATGCATGTGTATGTTATATATGTGCACAAGACATATAAACAACGTTGCAATCACTTTGAGCAACTTCCGTTTGCTAAACCGTTGAAATCTGAAGGTCGATTCCCGATCACATTTTCACTTATTAATTAAATTACATATAATTTTTTTTTTAAATATGAAAACTTATTTATCATCATTATTAATTAATTAAAATGATCACATTTGAATAACAACCATATAAACCAATATTAAACAAGTGTTTACAAAAAGTGTTGTTATATCGATAAAGCTTTATGAATTTTCTTATATTTTCAAATCAAGTATATATTTTTATAAAACTATTTTAAATGATTTATTATCACTATATTACTAATTAAAAAGAATTATTATCATTTTAAAATAATTATTTAATTATTTAAACTTAATTTTAAAATTACAGAAAATGTATAAAATTGATGACATCTTTGATGATGTCATAAATATATTTTATTAATAAAATGAATAGTTTTTATTTCATGTTCTTGCTTTAACGGATAAATAAGTGTATATGTCCAGTTCCGTGCATGGTAATAATGAGAAAACCTTTATTTTTCCAAAAACTGATTTTTATCATTTTTCTGATGAAAATTCCAAATAAATAAATATATATATATATATATATATATATATATATATATTAATATACCTTTGAAACAAGTTTACCATCACTATTTATAGTTCAAAACATTATAATTTGTGTTATGAAATCTTGTATTTGAATATTTCAAACATAAATATAATTTATCAAAGTGATAGATTAAATTTATGGGTCACTATAGATTTTTCCCTTAAAAGAATTTCGTCCTCGAAATTACACCTAACTAAAAACTTGGTAAAGATCTTATTTTAGATTTCAAATAAAAACCTATGTTATGCTCACGGATTATGTATACGCACTATCTGATTCAATCTTCTACTCAAATGCACAACTTTATTTTTGGAGTAGTATTGATTCTCCAATTCCCTAGTGTAGACTCTGGTCAGGCTTCTTGATCAGAAATCTACGTTTAGCTTACATTGCTCTCTACTATGATATTAAATGCAAGTATCCAACCATAAATCCTTATCAATGTTCATCATTAAGAATCGAATGATAAATCCTTCTTCGGGCCAGTGTAAAATACCTTAAAATTCCGTACTCGAACCTTGGATCAACATTGAGCAATGAAATGATCTACGTACCTTATACGAACTTATTAACCTTCCCCAAAATCCTTATGAATATATTTCATAAAACTTTATTCAAACATTTTTATAAATATGCTTCTTCATGTGCAATTAATTTAGAATATTTATTTACCAAAATTTTGTATTTTCTTTCCAAAGAAATTATTTCAATTTCAAAACTTAGAAAATACTTTTATATACTTAAATTCGTAAAAATATTTAAGGAAAGTTTCATACTTTCCAAAACACATTTTATTGGGTCAAAATCAGTGTTACGTAAAACATCGTTAAGACAACCCAAAAACACTAATATAATGATATGATTAATTATACTTAATATTAATTTTCGATGTCCAACTTAAATTATTTATTAGTTAACAATGAAGGTGACCAAGTTGGGGTATCATTACCTCTCAGACCTTGAATGGGTGACATTCATAACTTATTTACTTAAAGGATAGGAAAAGATAAAATGAGAGAGATTCACCAAGTACTAAAAGATATATAATCATACCACCGGATACATAACATAAATATACATATGCCAAATTCAGGCTTTAGTACGTACTACGTACTTGAGGCCATATCATACATGGTCATATAATACATAAACTGCCTAATAGACTACAATAGTAAAAAGGTTATCATATAGATACTAAAGAAGAAGCTCCCTAAAAACTACCATCCCAACAGAACATTACAATTCGTCGGGCTCTATGTTTAACGAACCATCTAAGTCTTGAAATTTGGTATCCCCTCTTCTTCTTCCTTCTCTTCTAGCTCATCTTTGACGTCCTCATCCTAATGCAACCACTCCCATCCTAGTGGGTGTCATGGTTATCCCGTCGGGATCCATGGAAGATGATTAGGCCCCGATGGGTCCTCCTCGTCAATATTCTCCCCAATTTCCTCTAATCCTAATCAATCTGCTCCGGGATCGGTGATCCTAATTCCAAAATGGGAGAACCCATCTCCCAAATGACCTCCACGTCATCCTTCGATGTAATATCATCCACCCAGGCATCATATACGCCTGACCTCTGGCTACCTGTTTCCTCCATAACAAGATCTGCCTGATCAAATCCTCTTCGGGATTCTTCTCACTCAAGAGGTCCTCTATCCACAACTCTGGGTCCTCTACCTCTGTCTCGTCATCCGAGATCATAACTGTCTCCTTGTCCTCGTCATCTGATATGACTATCGGGTCATTTACTTCTCTATGTCCAACCCTAGATGGCTCTCCTACTTGAACATCCTCTTCTTCCTCGTCACTGGTGATGGGGGTCTCAAGAACCTCTAAATCATCATAATTTTCTAGGACTTTCTTAAATCTCTCTTTCGCCTCAAGATGCTCTGCCTTTGTAACGATCTTGAATTTTATTAAGTTTAAAATTGATAATTAAATTTAATTTTTGAATAAAAATTATGAAATAATGGGTAATTGATATAAAATACTATTTAGATTATGAATTGATTAAGAATTAATTTGAATATACGGAAATAAACAATAAATAAGATAAATTATATGAATATGAAGTAACATATAGCTAAGTTCAAACAACAAAATTAAAACAGAAATTTATTTACAATACAAAGTACAAGAACAAAAGAAATAAAATAAATACCTTAAAATTTTGGTTATGTAAAATATAGAAATATAAAAGTAAAATAAATAAACAAAACAAAGAAATGTCATCTCAAGCATATCAAAACAAATTCATGTCAGCCGAGATAAAGCAAAGATGTAGGCAAGTAAAAAGTATATGAACAAACAAAGTACAAAACAAATAAATGCAAGATCCTAAGTACACTTAAACAAAACAAAATAAAATATATTCAAGTATGTAGGCTGTAAACAAGGCATGGAACAAAGTCAATTCGAACTTGCTTAGGATCATTTCAGCCATGCTTGTTGTATATATATAAAAGAAAAAAATAGAAAAAAATAAAGCATATCACCCAGTACAAGATTTGTATACCCTGAACACTTTTTCTTTTATATACATCAACTTTTTCTTCTCATCATCAGTTCGTCCATTACAAGCCAAGTAAAACTGAAGTAAATACCACTTAAAACTTATACAAGCTCAAATTCAATTCAACTGCAAACAAACTATAAGCAGAGATTAAAAGAAGGAGACTTTAGTAAGAAATCTCAAGCCAGTTTCAAAAAAAATAAAGCAAGCAACAACTGTTTTTTCTCTGTTCTTCATATACTGGTGAGTAACTTTCTTTTTAAAACTTAAGTATATTGATATCTGATTACATGTGGATTACTAGAAATAAAAATAGTATTGTGTGGATGTATTTGATTTAATTCACTGTGTATATACATGAATGTATGAAGGCATACTCACTGTTGTGATTTATTCTTGCCTGTTCTTAGTTTCCAGTCTTAAGTTCTGATCAATCATCAATACCTCAAAATCTAATCTATGTTAAGGTTTAATTTTCAAACAAAATATGTTAGATGTATCATAGATTATAGTTTTAAATTTTATTTAAGTTAAATAAATTAGAAATACTTCTGGAAATCAAGAAAAAGCTGAGCAAATTTGATATGAGCTAAATTTCAAACATCTTGATTTATAAATTCAGGTATATAAACTGAATTCATATGCCAAAACATAATTTTTAAAGTAGAAATCATAATATTTAAACCAAGGGAGAGAGAGTGGTTTGGGTTAGTTCGAATTTCCTTCTTTTGATGACCTCTGATGATCCACGGGTTGGAAGTGATTGGGATCTTGGATGGAGGTGCAAGAGTGAACGGTGGGTGTAGGAAAAATATTGGATCAAGGATTTAAGCTATGTGGATTTTGGGATTTGGATTTAAAATCTATAAACCTAGTTTTTGCTATGATGGAAAATTTGATCACCTCGGCCTCAATACTGGATCGAGTGTTTTGATACTTCGGGTGGTCGAAGTTTGGGTGATGTCGAAGTCGAGGCCGGAGGTGGAAGCTCGCAGATGGTCGACACGGCGTGGACGAGGCGATGTTGACAGGTTGGAGGCAGCAGAATTTAGGTGTTGCCAGGTTTTGGGTTGAGCTCCTCGAATTTGATTTCGAGATAACTGGGTGGTCCAGATGATTGAAATGGGTTGCGAGTTGGGTTTGTGACTTGCAGAGATGGCCGTTGATGGTTGGCGTCGGCGAACGTGTGTGTGCAGGTGCATGGTGGGGAAAATAATGGTGAGGCTGTGTTTTTTTGGGGGGTTCGAATTTGCGTAGGGGAGGCTCGAAGCAGATCATGTTTTTCCCAGGGGGGAGACTCGCGTTTACTCGAAGTAAACTAGGGGGGAGGCTCGAGTAGATGTTTGGGGACAGGTACAAACCTATTGCCAGTTTACATTTTCAAACTGTTTTTGTTTTCAAAGTAGAAATTTTGAAACCTAAGTTTGATATAATTTCCAGTTTTAAGTTTAGTCTAGAAACAAAAATTCAAATTGTCTAATGATTTTAAAAGTATTAATTGAATTTTAATTTAAATTAAAACTGTTAAGAAGTATGTTTTGAAAAATAATGATGAGGTATAAAACTTTAACAAATCAATGTTCTTGTGTAGAAATGTTTTCAAGTGTTTAAATTAATAGGTTCAATAAATTAAAATTAAGTAATCAGTTGAGATAACATGGTTATCTCAAATAATTTTTGATTTCTAATTAACTTAAAGATTTTAAAATGATTTTCAAAGTTGAAATTTAAAAGTAAACTTGAAATGAAAATTGTTTTAAAACCCTTTTTATAATAATAATGTAATCATTTCTAAGAATGAGGTTTATCTTAAAAGTCAAGGAAGATTTAATGATTTGAAATTCATTAAATTATGTTAATCAAGATGGATAGTTTATTATTTAATTAATTGATGAATTGGACTAATTAAATAAGTAATTAAAGGTTTAAATTAATTAATTAAGGATTAACGATTAATTTATTAAGGAATAATAATTTTGGGAATTAAGGATTTTTGATAAAATATTAATCAATGATTAAAGTTGCTTTATCAAGTGATTAAGCAATAATAAATTTAAGGATAGTGTGATAAATTGATTTGGTAATTAATTTGAGAATAATTAAATTATTTAAAGTAATTAGTTATTTAAAGGTTAATTAAATTAATGTGATAAATTTTGATAACAAATTAGATTAATTTATTTAAATCAATTGTAAATTGTTAATTACTTAATGAAAGCAATTAAGGGGTTAATTACTAATTGTAATTAAATTTGAATATTTTGATTAAATTAATGATAAAGATAAATTGGTAATTCATGATTTGTTATTATGAGATGATTGCTTAACGGTAAGTAATTAAAGAGTAAATTTCTTGAAATAATTAATTAAGAAGTCAACTAATTTTATAATTGGTCCAAGAGTCAATTTAATTAATATGATTGATTAAGAATAATTTAATTAATTAAAGTGTTTGATAAATTAATTTATACATCAAATGATTTGGAATTAATAAATCTGAATTGAATAATAAACTCATAAGTAATTAATTAAATTGGAAATGAATTGAATTAATTAGGATTAAACAATTAATTATTCCTGCTTACAAAATGTTTATTGAATGCTTATGAATGATTGTATAGTATGAAATGCCTTGAATTAATGATCCTATTTGATTTGTGATATTTTGTTCTGTAGATTGAGCTGTGTATATTTATTTACATTTGTATACTATCCGTGAATCTGTGAATGGACGATGAGCGTTATAATTTTATATCGCTTATCAACTATATTTCTATGTTTTTATCTGTGATGATTGAAGTGATGTTGCACTAGTGTGTTAAACCCTTGGACCACACTTATACACACATACCAATTTGGATTTCACGAGGAAATCGATTAAGTCACAGATTTTTGAAATAGTTTTAAATTTGAATATTTGAATTCAAATGTTTTGGAAATGGATTGGATTTAAAGTGAAAAGCTTTTGAAATGGAATTTCATAGATGAAATTTATTTTGAATCACTCGATAAAATATGAAGTTGAATAATTTGATTTGAACTTAAATTCAAGATTTGAAATTGAATTCTATGATTTAAAACTAGGGATTAAAAATGTTATACCAGTTATATATGGGTTAAACTATTTTAAAAGTATTGATTTGGGGATGTGAATAGAATTCAAGGGCTTTAACTCGTCTAAATATAATTGGATTTTTCTGAAACGAAAACTGTTTATTTTCAAATAATAAAAGCTTTCACATAAGAAATGAACGTCCAATTTGTGTTAAAAAGAATTTCAAGTTTGAAATTGAAGATAATTTCCAAGTTATGAAAATGATTTTTGAAAGCTATAAGTTGAATCTTTGATTTAAAGATTCAACAAGTTAATAGAATTTTGAAAGCCATGAGTTAGATCTTTGATTGAAAGATTTAATGAGTTAATCCAATTGGAATGGAAATTGTTTTGAAGTCTATGAATTGATCTTTGTGAAATAAATCTTTTTGTAGTATAAAGATTTGAAATGGTAATTGGTTTAAACCATTTGAAGAAAAGTTTTGGGTTTTAAGTTGTGACTTAATTGAAATCCCAATATCCATATGTTTTTGAAATACTGCGCTCACTGTTCGGTTTAGCCGGGAGAGGACCTTTGTGTCATATATCCCATTCCGAATATGTGATATGTCGTTATGGATAGCATTTGAAGACCGGTGGTGAAGACCGGATATTTTCGAAAACGTAAGGACAACTCGTCGAATGTCTTTGCATCGAATGGACCCCGGTATAGAGACTCCATATGTGATGGGAAGTCCGAACGTGATTAGTGAATATCCGGATTGCAAGGACTTCTTTGGAAGTGCCTTCGGTTTTGTTCGATCCCAGAACAGACTTGTATGGATAGTATGTCTGACATTACAAGTTGAGATATAAAGCTGATTTCTTTCAAATATATTTCTGTTGGTGGCGGAGAATTTATTCTCTTAGCTTAACACCCTTCTCTGAGATGTACGAGCTCATAGGTTATGTAGTTGAAGGTTATCAGCGATATATTCCCAATTTGGTAATGTGACATGCTGAGTGTTGCTGTGAAATGATCATTGTGTTGATCATTTGTGATAGGATCATTTGTTTGATCGTTTATCTTTGTGATCATTTCTATGATCATTTGTTGACCCAAAGCACAACTTTTGTATAAAGCGTGTTTTTGTGGACGAGACTTCGTCGAGCCTCACACCCCGGAATGGTCAAAACAGAAAAGATGCAGCAAGGTTATGAGGGGTAGCTCCCTTTAGGGTATGTGCATTTCCTTCTGGAAAAGGGTGGTATCATGGTATGGAGCCCAGATGCTTACTCATGTTGAAACACTTATTATTATAGTGTGATGTTGATTAGAGAGCTCTCGGATAAAGGTCCCAAAGGACCGGGGGATGGCATACTCGTGTCAGTTGTTACCCAGTTAGGGGTAACCCGGCCTTGTGTTGGCAGAGATCCGGTTAGGTTCTCGGGGACGTCCTTCCAGAGGCGTTCTCATGTGGCAATGGGAAGTTCCTTGGCCTGACCATTCGTTGGAAATCCAAAGAAACAATACGAGCCTTGTACAGTATTAGTTGTAGAACCTGCCATCTAATATGGTAGCTATAGTAGGCATAATATAATGGTACCTATGCTGGCTAAGATTTATATTTTACTTTCGAAATGATTTGTCCTGCACTATGCACTAGTAATAATATCAAATGTTTCTTTTTAATGCGTATCAAGCATCTCTGACTATCATAAGAAGAAATCTCCTCCAAGTCTGCGTTTGCATTGTGTGTGTGGCGGGAGGTCTTATGGTAGTCTCATTTTTAAAAAAGCATTGCGAATTGACTTTGAAAATCTTTTGTTGACTGTTTTTAAAGATAAACTGTTTTTTTGTTGCTCACACCAGTCCCACGACTGATCCGGAGTTTATTGTTCTTTCCTAAACTCTGGGTGCTCATTATTTTCTACACGAGCAGTCTAGAGTTGGGTTTTTCAGATAATCAGGTTAGTAGGTTATCTGGAGTTAGTTCAGTCCTTGGATCACACCGGTCTTGCTTGTCTTGGTGCATCGTTATTGGGGGTTCGAGCTATTGCTGGATTGATTCTTGGAGATGGAGTTGCAGTTCTCGGAGTTCTTCCTTGAAGACTATCTTAGAGTTATATTGTTCCGCTGCTAGATGTCATCTATTTTCTTTTCCGCTGCTATTTTATTGTATCATATCTCTGATGTATATTGATATCTATTGGATCATCCATTGTATCAGATATTGTATTAAATCTGTATATCAATGTATTATTCTTTAATTCCGCTGTGTTATTTACTTAATGTTGTTATAAGCTCCGGCGGGCCGGATTCGACATTTGAATTTGCGGCATTCGAATATAGGTAACGTATTCGGTGCCGATTTTCGAAGGTCAAGTCAGGATCGCTACAGCCTTCGTTGATTTCTAATACAAAGCGAAATAGAAATCATAGAACTAGGTACTGATCCTTATTGCTTAGCAAATTTGCAAGATTCTTTACCTTACTTAAATTCCATTTCAAACAGTTCTACTCTTAAAATTATAACTTCTATCAAATCTCTTACATTTTTCAAAGCTTTTCCAAAATACCAGGATCAACTTATCTTCTAAATCTGTCTTTCACAAAATCATTTTATTTTTGTAAAACACATTTTTATATAAGATGCTCATTTAGTAGCTTAAATAAATTCATTATTCTTAACCTTACATTATTATCAAACACCTCATAGTCAAATCATGAAACTTAACTCTCAATGTGTTCGTTAAGTAAATAATTAATAATAACTGAATGTTATTACTTCCTTAACTAATGTAAAAACACCTTGATAAAAATTAAAATTCACTAATTAATCTATCACTTAATGATTTACATTATCCTTTTTAACATTAGCAAATTATACAGATCGAGTAACTTAAAAATGATACCAAGGAACTGGGTACTACCTACAGAATCGCATATTTCCTTAACAAGAAAAGGAATACTTAAGAGAATTGTTAACCATTCGAACACATCTCATACCCATTTTTAGTTACTTTTGAGCCATTCGAACTAGTTAATCATAAGATTCTTTTCAAAAATATAGGAATTTAAATTCTAAAACACATCTTATAAATTTAACTTATAAAACCACTTTATTTATATAAAACAAATTTTTATAAAATACATTCAAAAAATCATTTACTTGAAATGAATTCCTTTAACCTTAAACCAATATTATTTATCAAACACTGTATGGTACAATTTTGAAATTAAATTCCCGAGGTGTTCGTATTTAATTTTTTAAATCAAACAACCAATCAATTAATGATAATAATAACGGAACATTATCATTTGCTTAACAACCAAACATTACATAAATAACTATATCTTTTGAAAGATATTCCTTTATATTTAAAATTTAATCCTTGGTGAAATTATTTCTTTACCAATTTTCCAAAACAAAAATCAATTTTATATAGCATTAACAAATAGCACTCATATATAATACTCTTAACTCATTCTAGGGTGTCACTTACCCTATCTCTAATGAGTTACTCATCCTACGGTATTTCTAACCCTTTCTCTGATGAGACTTTACCCCTACCAAGTTCAGGTGTTTGCTCAACCTAAGCTTTGATATAAAATGTGATGACCTGACTTTTCGACCCTTTGAATTCGACAATAATAGACCCTCGGTATTCACGTGCCATAAATCTAAGTGCCGGAAAGATGGATTGATCAAGGGTAAACTAAAATAACGACTAAATAAAATTTTACACCAATGGAATAGCATATATTATTTCAATATACAATCATTATAGTGGAAATTTTTAAATACATACATTAGAGTCTATTCTAATCTCACCCTGGACAGTTATAAATCTCTGTCCCTACTAATACTGAATACAGACAGTATACAAATGCAGTGGAAATGGAAATGGATAACTATCTATAGAGAAATCTCCAGATCCTGCTCCAAGCTCCTCCAAAATGCTCCAAGCTAGACTTGACTAGTTGGCCGCTCATAAAAATAGGGCACCTATAGTATAAGGGAAAAGAAATAAACTCTGGGTCATCCATGGGACTAGTGTGAGAAAATCCAAAACACTGATATTTTTTAAAACAAAGGGTATTTCATAAGACCACGTCGCACTTGAACACGGAATAGGCCTTTACCTTTGATAACCAAAACATGGCTATGTAAAATCAGTGATATTATAATAGTGTATAGATACAAATACTTATTAATCTTAGTCGAAATTATTATATTTATTAAACTTCAACGTACTTGGCTCTACGACTAAGTCTGAATGCACTTATTGGAGCATGGATTCCATACAATGGTATGTAAGGAACAACCTTCCGTACAATATATTTCTAGAGGAATTTACCAAGGATCAACACTACAATCCCTTGCATCTGGCAAGATTGACCTGTCCCTTTTTGGTCAACACTGTGACCTGGATAGTATTCTAATATGACATCACCCCGGTTATTACCAACCTATCTGAGATCATAGCATACACAATATACTCGACATATAAAGAGTAATCCAGAAAGGTGACGACCATACCCAAATGGTTGCGAACTACATAGCCTTACGACATACCCTTTTTAAGACATATTCAGGTGTGAGGCTTGAGGTAATGTTTTATCTTTCACATGAAAAATCCCAATTTGAATGCCACATTGTCATTTCCAAAGGCACACAAGCTGGTTTCCACAAAAGTGCAACCTTTGAGCTCATACGTCTCAAAGAAGGGTGCTAAGTATAGGAGGGGTTACCTCCTACATCACCAAACAGATTACATTTGTAAAAACTAATGTACGCAACCTTAGAAACGCAGTGTTAGACCTCATCCAAACAAATTGTCAAGGCACAGGACAAACCGTAGACACTCTCCTACTACATCTTGTTGGCAATCAACCCTAGGATTAGTAGTGGGAAGTCCTTGAATTAAAGATTTTCAGAATGAAGCACTACTTCTGCCATACATACACACACATACATACATATATAATATGTAATTGTGGAGCTAGCGGTAAGTAGCCTATATTATGAAGATCTCCGTCTTCAAAATTATTTCCTTCAACATGTTTTCACTTTCGAACATTCATTGGTTTGAAGTGGTTTTCGAATATGGATCGCCAAAATCCGACCTCGGTTTCTTTGAAACAAATATCGACAAAAGATGTCTAATATATAGTGATTATTATTCAATTAATCAATATCTTCTATCCAATTATAATATTTTTTCAAAGATATACATCTTTAAATCATATTTTGTTTCATATGTACGGGATAATTAAACCTCCTTTATGAAATCCTTTGGTTAATTAAAACCCCTTTTAAATTTGGAAATACCAAAAAATTTCATTCTACTTACCAAGGAAAAGTATAATTCGGATCTTAATGAAGATTTCACATTTCCAAAACATAACTTTAATGCGTCAAAAACAATGTTATTTAAGACATTATTTATTGTAAACCAAAACAAGTTAGTGTTGAACAAAATGGATCCATAAATTTTAGACCGGTTATACCCAATACCAATTCCTGTATTCAACTTGTACTATTCATCAAATAATAGTGATATCACCTTTTAAATTCATAAGGATAGTACGATTTCACTCCTTAGAATTTAATATGGAGTTTAACTAATATGTATCATATATCATCAAAATCTTTTTGTTTAAAATCTCGCTTAACTTTTAAAATCTCCAAATTTATTTTTATCTTAGGAAAATATGGTCCAAGTAAATCAATTTACTATACACTCCATCAGACAAATCCAGATAGCTAGAGAGGAACCCAGACACTTGTTGTTCAAGCTTGGGTCTAGAGACTCTCTCTCTCTGTCACCCATAAGGTGTCAAGTTATTTGATCAACTATAAACTCTTTTAAGTACTTGATTTATTATTTGAAAAATATCTATAAAATATTTGGGGAGAAAGTCCTAAGTTTAATCTTAATTTCAAAAGTTACAAAAAAGTGCTGTGGATAGTGTTTTAAAGCTTCTGTGATCAAAATGCTAATTTCATTCCACATTTGTCCATTTTAATACCTCAAATACTCTTTGAAACAATTTAACATATTATTTTTAAAGTTTTAAAAATATCAATTTTTAAGATTTTGCCACTTTGGTTTCCGTATCGCCAAAGCATAATGTGCTTGAAAACTTAATTTGGACATATCTCATACTTTACTAAATGAAATCATGATTTTATTCTTTTTTTTTGAAAATTATATTCTTTATGGTTCGGAAAATTCTTATTCCATAGAATTTTGGCTCATATTCCATTCTACATGTCCGTTTAACTTTTCAGGTCGCGAACTATCGAAACGCAATAGCTTATTTTTACTTTATTTTACAAACTTTCTCAAACTTTGCCGAAATGAGTTTTAATATTTATAAAACATTTATAAACCAATGTAAATCATTTTAAAGTGGTTTAACAATGTCATATACCATTTCATTTTATAAAGGTTAGTGATTCCTTGGTGTAAATTCGACATGTATTATACCATGAATCATTTCCACATCAAACAAACAGATTAGCATATCCAAACATGATAAACAACCATCATAAACAAGCCTAGAAATCATATCACATCATCATGGATGAAATAAATAAGTAGAGTTTCTCACCTTCATTGGTTTCTATAATTTCCAAATTTGACTGTAGCTTCGCTACTATCTTACCGAAGCATATGGAATAAACCCTGGTTCCTTTAAAAAGTGCATGGCCTATGCTAGAGAGGGTGGATGCTTGGCCTTGAGTGGTGATGGAGGGTGGTCGAATGGATAAGAGGGGAGAAGGAGGAGTTTAAACTTGTTTTAAAGTGGATAGATAATATATTACACACACAAACACACACACACACTTATATAAATTTACTTTCTCTTTGCCATAATTTTCACCATTATTTCTCTACGATAATTATCAGTTAAAATAGCTTGAAAGGAAGGAGATGGTGAAGAAGATTTGTGTGTGAAATCATAAGAAAACGGGTAGGTATTTGAAGGAAAATATGTGAGAAAAATATCTAAAGGAAAAATTACCAAACTAAACCTTGCCCACCCCCTCCTTCCCTTTAGGTATGGCCGTGACTTCCTCCGTCCACACCGCCCCCCATGTGCTACTTCCATGTGATGTGTAAGTGTGTAAGGTGACGGGAAGTTTTTTCTTGATTTTGCATAAATATCTTACATATTTTGTGATATTTATATATGTATATGTATGCATGTATTTGGTATGTATACATGTCTATATGTATATGTTAGGACATGCATGTGCATGTTATATATGTGCAACAAGACATATAAACAATGTTGTAATCACTTTGAACAACTTCCATTCGTTAAACCATTGAAAATTTGAAAACCGATTCTCGGAGACATTTTCACTTATAAATTAAATTACATATAAAGGTAAAAAAAATTGAAAAATTAATTTCTCATTATTATTAATTAATTAAAATGATCACATTTCAATTATAAAATCATTTAAATCAATTTTAAATAAGTGTTTACAGAAAGTGTTGTTATATCGATAAAGCATTATGAATTTTCTTATATTTTCAAATCAAGTACAAATTTTTATAAAACTAATGTAAGTGATTTATTATCATTATATTACTAATTAAAATAATTATTTAATCATTTAAACTTAATTTTAAAATTATAAAAAAAATATAAAATCGATGACATTTCTGATGATGTCATAAATATATTTTATTTCCAAAAATAAAATAAATAAATTTTCTTTCGTATTCTTGCTTAAATGGATAAATAAGTACATGTATCCAGTTCCCTGCATGCTAATATTGAGAACATCTCAATTTTCCCAAAAACTAATTTTCATCGTTTTTCTAATGAAAATCCCAAATATCTGTATTTGTTAATATAACTTTAAAACAAGTTTACCATCATTATTTATAGTTCAAAACATTATAATTAGCATCATAAAATCTTGTATGCCAAAGTGATAAATTTACAGGTCATTACAAATCCGAACACTAAAAAGAGTAATCTCGAAAGTTTCAGTTCCAGCACTTCAATTGTTATAAGAACTTTACCAAAACATTCCATACACTTGGTGACATTCAAGTACATATTAGTGTAAATCTCACTCACTATATCACTGGAAACCTAAACTATATATCTCTTATGGATCTATCAACCTAAACAAATGCCGAACACCAAAAGAGAATACAAACCTAAAATGTTAAATACTTTCTAAAAAGTAATCACCAAAATTTAACCAAAGCATCTCGTATTACCTGGTGAAATTCAAGTATTCGCTAATGGGTTAGTGTTTCCACCGAAACATTATATTCAATGAGTTATACCATATTCAATAAAGCATTACTTGAGAATATTTAAACCAGTCAATAGCACTAGGTCGATTATTATCACTTCTCATATTATAGAATTAAGGCTCTTACTTTTTTTATTTCAAGATCTAAAAGTCACATAAGAATGCCAAAATAACATACAAATAGCCAAAGGCTAAGTACAATAAAATCCAACAAGAATTAATAGTTTGAAAGAAAATAATTAAAAATTTTACCATATAGAAAATGATTTCTAAAATACTTTGTTTATACACTTACTTTCAAACTCCTTATTTTAAAATCCATAAATTCATTTGTTGCCAACTATATATATTTATTACTAGATAAAATAAACCATAAATCCGACTTTGATATCAAATTGTATTTATATATATATGGTTGTTCCAAATTTCCATTAATTAGATTTATAGTTCACAAACCATATTCCAAAAGCACGTAAATAAGTAATCATTTACTTTTGAAATTACAAATACTCATATTCCTAAAGCCATATTGATATACCAACATTTGTTTAGAAATAAATAGGTTTATATTTCAAAACCATACTTTTAAATCATAAACTATATCCACCAACTTTATTTAATATATAATTACTTATTAAAATCATTTATAGAAGGAAATTAGATTGATTTGAAAACAAGTTTGAAATCTATAAATTGTAGTAAACTTTCTTTTATAAATTCCATGCTTAAATACATATGTGTGTGTGTATATATATATAGTAGATAAATTCAAAAATTTAACTCAGTTGACATTAATTAGAGAATCCAAACTCAGAAAACCAGAAAGAAAAAATAGCAGCAAAGTCACCAAAATGAAGCATGAAAACTCGAGAAACAAAACGATGATAAGGAAGGAAATATGTACTTTATAAAATAGTGAAACAAAAGTAGGTTGCATACACAAACTTAATAACGGTCAATTTCCAAAACATCAGGGACGAATCAAAATCAATGGAACAAAGTAAGTAGAAAATGCCACTATTCCCAAGGAAGAAAATGCATATAGGTCTAATTTAATTGTAAACAATTGCACATAAGTTCATGACATCTCAAGGCAACAAGACAAAGGATAGGTTGACAAGTCAAGGCAAAGATGTATGCAATCAACGCAAAAGGAAAGATGTGTGACCACTTCCAAGGCGAAGGACGTTCAAAGTAAAACAACAATGAGATGCTGCCATTCATAAAGAGGGATTTTGCACTTAAGTCTAATTTAATGCGTTCAATTACATCATGTCCTTACACATGAAAAGTTCATAAAAATAAAGCAAGGACGTGAAAATTTTCTAGGCTACAGAGTGAAGGATGTAACCAATTTCAAGGAAAAATCAACAAGGGACAAGCATGACCAAATTTGCAGAGCAACGTGCAATGGTTCCATGTCCAATTTTTCAATGCAACGGGGATGTGCAAAAGAAAATCAAAGCAACTAAAGAAAGAAGGCGATAATATATACATATGGAGCAGCCAACATATTGAAACAAAAGGCAGGGACGCATAAAACTAAAATTGCACTAAAAATCAACCAGCACTTACTATCAATACAAACACATATCACCATTCCAATTTCTCAACCATATAAGGTAAAATTTAAAAAGCTTGCTATTAGATAATCTAACATAGATCATGTGAGAATTAACTCACATCTTTTTCTTAATTCAGCATCAAATAGAATACTACAGTTCCAAAGTCTCAAAATAGCAAACCCTAGCAAACCTCTCAACTAAAAATAAAGAATAACAAAATAAAATACCATAAAAACTGAAATCAAATAGTCTAGATGATAGGATAGGGTTTCAAAATCATTACCTTAATGTTATAGATTTTCTAATAATTTATTCCCATTTTAAATTTGTTAATCTACACCTAGGGCTGAAGAGGAACAAGCTTTCTCTTTTTCTGTTTGTTAAAGTGTACATACAGGGAACGAAAATGAGAAGAAAGACTCCACTTTGATTTCTTTTAAATGGGCTATGGATTCCATTCCTCAATCGAATAAGAAAATAAAAGCAATTCTTTTATGTTTTATTAACTAGTAGGCTTCACAATTAAAATGACTAAGTATTTAAACCATAGCCCAACTAAATAAAATTATTTCTTAAATGATTTTAAAACATAAACAACTTAGTAAAAGAAATGCATAAATCCCAAATTCTTTTTTATTTAAAAAAATATATTTAAATTAACCAAGTATTTTATTTTAAACTTACATTCAAAATTTTACCATTTCATTGCTTTGCAAATACTATTTTTTTTTCTATTTCACAATTATTTAAAACTAATCATTCTAAAACAAATTGTATTTAATAAAGACTACAAATTCCAAACTAATGATTTAAGTTTTCCAATTTAAATCGTTATTTATTTTATTTAGTTTACTAAAAATCCTGGTTATTATAGACTTTCCCCTTAAGGAAATCATGTCCCCGTAATTACCTTAGTGAAAGAAATCCGTAATATAATTTCTAATTTTTCTTAGCAAAATTTTTATCACAGACTATCTCTAGAAATTTTTAAATATGACTCTTTTCATATTAAATATAGTTTTCTCTTGAAATATTTATCAAAACACCTTCCAAAATATCATATTACCCATAATATTTCCTTTTAAATACTATTATTCTTCAAGATACTTTCTTTTAAAATTTATCATTTTTGTATATACATGTATACATACTTTTCCCGAAATACCTTTTCATTTCCAAATTTTATTACATTTGCATATAAATGTATTTTTTCAAAACATTTATTCCTTTTTCAAATAATATTTAACTCAAGTCTATTAAAATTGAAACTTTAGTAACTAAAGAAACTACTCTAAATCTAATTGCTTTCTAAACAATCATTCCTTCAATTTCTTCTTAGTTACAAAAAGAATCAAAAGTTTTATCTCATATTTATCAAACACTAAAGAACAGTTAAAATACTCTATCCTTTTATTTATAAGGAACTCTTAAAAAATTTCAACCAATTCATCAAATTATGAATTAAAATTACGTACAAATAATATTAGCCACTAATTATTATGATCTACATCGTTACTTATAAAGTTGATTGCAAAAGTTATCAATAGTGCCTAACCAAGTCTCTCCACTTCACATAATTATTAATACTATTTTAAATCATTTTAAACTCAAAAATTTTTATTTTCCATTTCTCAAAAAAAATATTTTTCCATTTATAGAATAATTATTTCTCATGTCAAAATGCCCTATTCGATGTTTAGGAACTCCTTTCGATAATATGGGATCCCATTGTTAGTACCTTTGGTTTTGGTTTTGATGATAACAACTATAGGACGTTACATAAAATATGGATACTAATGTTTTGTAAAGATATATATATATATATATATAGTGCAAGATATTAGACAGATGTTGATTAAGAAGACTATATAGCATCAAAGGTAAATTCAAGATGCTGATATAAAGTTTCAAGAGTTTAAGAATGAAGACCCATAGGTATTGAAGAGTTCAATATTTCAAGATGTTTCAAATAAGTTATAGAGTCATAGAATTTATGTTAAAACGTTGATAGCACTTTAATGATCTCTCTCACCTTCTCTAATTTTGTTTAAATTATTTTTGAATATTTTAGTCTTGAAAATAATCTTTTATAAACATTTCTTAAAAAAATGATTTTCAATCTCTTCTACTTATAAAGATATTATTTTAATATTTTTAAGTTTATATATTGAGTTTTTATTTATGCTTTAATAATTTATAACTATATTGATTTTACATATATTATTTACATTATATTGAATATTCTTATTAAATCTTTTAAAATTATTTTATAAAGTTTTATTAAGCTTTAGTATGATTAAAATATGTATAACCATATTTAAATGTTGGTACAATGTTTCAAAATATTTTACAAAACTTAATATTTTCCAAACCATTTTTATTAAGTGATTTTTCAAAATACAAGGATATCAAGACATATCCTTTGCAAGTACGTCAACAATACTAGCTGTAATATTCAAAATTCAAATTTTAAATTAAAGTATCTTTTTGTCGCATCTCTTCATGAATGGACATTACCATTGTTTCCTTATATATAACAGACATCCAACTGAATTTTTATTAACTACTTTCTTATTCTTCTCTCCTCTTTTCACTCTCTTGATTTCTAAATCAATTTTTATCAAAATTCTGCCAAAATTCAACTAGAATTAAATTCAAACATTACTAATTTGATTCTCCTTTATCTACTTTTTGATTTCTCTCAACTCTCTCACCTAAACCAAGATCAAAGTGCTATTCAAGAGTTATAAAATCAAATATAATCAAGATCGAAGATATGAGTTTATAAACTCTATCAAATCATACTCTTATACTTTGTGGTGTGCTTGGTATCCCTGAAATCCAAATATGTCTGATTGTAGCCTGTTAAATAAATGGGTATGCTTAGTAGCCCGTAAATCTAGTGGGTGTGCTTGTAGCTCGAAAATCAAGTGACTCTACCTAGAGGTCGGGATTCTGGAGGGTGTCTTGTTGCCTTGAAATCGAGATTGTATTTGCATTTACTAATTGAAAAGAAATCCGTACAAGGAATTATGCAGAATTAGATGTAGGGTAACTCTGAACCAGTATAAAATCCTGGTACGATCTTTCCTTTTTTACTTTTACTGCATTTACTTTTATCGGTAATTTGATTCTGTGATTCTTTCTGTGGTTGTTAATTATATCATTCCAAGTAGAATCATAAAGAATTTGAAAAATATTCATATAGTTCATTAAAAACTGTTGATCCCCTTCTAGTTTTAACTTAGCCTTATGATCCCTATTCCGCTGACTCATATCCATATATCGATAAGAATCCTTAAACATTTTCTAGATAAGTCAATACAATAAAAATCACAAGTTTTCCTTAGTTACACCCATTTTATCATTCAGAGCATCCATGCATCTAATATAAATAAATACAACCAAGCAATCATTTTCTAACATTCAATGAACCAAATCCAAACAACTCTTTATCCTAAATCCTATAGAGTTTTAATTCTGCTCCATCCACACCAGGATTACCGATCGACCTTAGTGTAGCTCTAGATCTACTTCCAGACATTACTCTATTCTGCGCAATCCAAACTTTAGGTTAGAACCCAATTCTAATGTTATCTTGATATCCTTAAAATAAAATTAAAATACATCCTATTTGATTATTCCTATAATCATTTTATATTCCTACCCCTATATTGATGATTAATATAACTATCTACCACACACCTCAGGGGACATGACACTAAGTTATCTAGGCCTCAGGCCCATGATATCATATTCTATAACGTTCTAACTCAGCTCTGATACCACTGTAATGTCACCACCACTATATCCATATTATTGAAGAACATTATAACTAATGTCGTCTAATAACACAGAGAATACGGCTTGTTAAGGGCGACCAAATGTGAATATATCTTTAAACTAACACCGGCACATCATACTTACTGTTTTATTGAATATCTGGAACGAATTTTTAGTGCATACAGTCTTAGTTTAAAGTAATAAACACACCGATTTCTCAGAATTAGAATAGTATATCATATAAAATAATTGTCATAGATCACATCAGAATAATATACATCATATTCCAATACATAATATAAGTCTACAAAATATCGTACAAGACCCACATAATATACATTTAATACAAGTCACTATCTCTAAATAAACATCCCATATACGTGCGCGTAATTCTAATTGAGACACACTGAAAATTCAAAAATAGTTTATCTCCATGCTTTCATGCTCACCCAAAAGCTTGCATGTCCTATAGGCTGAAAAGTCTTAGCTTGGCCTGAGTATTATAAAATAAATAGGTCTGACTATCTCTAAATATCTATTGGTTAGAACAAGATATAATACAAGGATATATGACATATATATATATATATAATACATGCAAACAAGTCACTAGAATAATTTAACTCAAAATCCATCTCAATACACGGTATATTTAAATTACGAAACACGGAATAATGACAAAGCCTTGGAATCCATCTCAGTACACAAGAATATTTAAATAACAAAACAAAAAATAGTCACAAAGCCCATAATTCCAAAATAAATAATAACATCTCGAAATCCAAGAAAGCCTAATCCATACCGATCATAATTATAAACCATACCAATCGCAATGATTGTACTCATACCATGGAAAACAAAATCTCAGCCGATCACAAGAATCATGAAAAAAAATCTCAATCAATCTCAGGGATCGTGGAAAAATCCACAAGTATACCTTTTAAGGATCTATCCGCTTGAAATTTGAATACCAAAAATGGTAATCTTTAAAGTGTCGAATACTATCACTTCAGTAATTACATGAACTTAAAAAAAATGTACCATGCTGCTTGGTGAAATTCAGGTATTTACTAGAAGCTAGCAAATCTCACTCATTACGATTTCATTGGAAAAACTAAACTATAAGTCTCTTAAGGATCTATCATCCTACACAAATGTCGAACACCGAAAGAGAATACAACCCTAAAATATTAAATACTTTCTTAATAGAAATCACAAGGATATAACCAAAGCATCCCATAATACCCAATGAAATTCAAGTATTCGCTAATAGGTTAGTGAATTTCACTCCAACATTCTACTCAATAAGTTATACTATATTCGATGAAGCGTTACTTGAGAGCATTTAAACCAATCAATAACACTAAGTCGATTATTAGTACCCCTCATATTATAAAATTAAGGCTCTTAATTTTTTTATCTCAAGATTCAATAGCTATATAAGAAGCCAAAATTATATATATATATATATAGCCAAAGGTTAAATATAGTAAAATATAACAAGAATTTAAAGTTTGAAAGCAAATAATTAATTTTATAATATAGAAAATCATTTCTAAAATACTTTACACTTACTTTCAAACTCCTTATCCTAAAATCCATAAACTCATTTGTTGCCAACTATATATATTTGCTACTAGATAAAATAAAACATAAATCCGACTTTGATATCAAATTGCATTTATATATATTGCTGTTCCCAAATTCCATTAATTAGATTTATAGTTCATAAACCATATTCCAAAACCCAGGTAAATAAGTAATCATTTACCTATGAAATCATAAATACTCATATTCCAAAAACCATATTGATATACCAATATTTGTTTAGAAATAAATAGGTTCATATTTCAAAATCATACTTCCAAATCATAAAGTATATCCACTAAATTTATTCAATATATATAATTACTTATTATAGTTTTTCACAATTGGAAATTAGAATGGTTTTAAAACAAGTTTGAAATCTATAAATTGCAGTAAACTTTCTTTTATAAATTCCCCTTTTGAATATACATACATACATACATACATATATATATATATATAATGTAAATAAATTCAAAAACTTAATTCAATTGAATCCATTAATTAGAGAAACCAAACTCAAAAAAAGAAAAAAGAAACAAAGTCACAAAAATGAAGCACGAAAACTCAAGAAATAAAACGCTGAGCGGGAAGGGAGATATGCACTTCATAAAACAATGAAACAAAAGTAGGATGCATACATGAACATAAGGCCAGTCAATTTCCAAAATATCAGGGACAAAACAAAACCAATGCAATAAAGTAAATAGAAAATGCTACTATTCACAAGGAAGAAACATGCACATAGGTCCAATTAAATGTGTACAATTTCACATAAGTTCATGACATCTCAAGGCAACAAGACAATGGATGGGTTGCCAAGTCAAGGCAAGAATGAATGCAATTAATGCAAAAGCAAAGATGTGTTACTACATTCAAGGTGAAGGACATATAATGTAAAACAACAATTATATGCTACTATTCATAAAGAGGGAATTTGCACTTAATTCTAATTTAATGCATTCAACTGCATCATGGCATTGCACATGACAAATTTATAGGCTACAGAGTGAAGGATGAAACCAATTTCAACAAAAAAGTAGCGAGGGACGATCTTGACCAGATTTCCAGAGCAACATGAAATGGTTGCATGTCCAATTTTTCAAGGCAACAGGACATGTAGAAGAAAATTAGAGCGTAGAAAGAAAGAAGGTAGCAATATGTACGTACGGAGCAGCCAACATATTGAAACAAATGGCATGGACATATAAAATCCAAAAGCACTTAAAATCAACCAACACTTAAAATTGGTAGGAACACGGATCACCATTCCAATTTATCAACCATATAAAGTAAAATTCCAAAAGCTCGCTATTAGATAATCCAAGATAGATTGTGTGAGAATTAACTCACCTCTTTTTCGTAATTCAGCAGTAAATAGAACACCCCGGTTACAATTTCTCAAAATAGCAAACCCTAGCAAACCTCTCAGCCAAAAATAAAGAACAACAAAATCAAATACCATTAAAATTGAAATCAAATTGTCTAGATGATAGAATAGGGTTCCAAAAACATTACCTTAATTTTTTGAATTTTCTAAGAATTTATTGCCATTTTAAATTTACTAATTTGCTTCTAACGTTGAAGAGAAACTAGGTTACTTTTTTCTGTTTATGTTTGTTAAAATGTACATATAGGGAATGAAAATAAGATGAAAGACTCCTCTTTGTTTTCTTTTATATGGGATATGGATTTCATTCCTCAATGCAATTAGAAATAAAATCCATTCTTTTACATTTTATTAACTAGTACGCTTTACAATCAAAATGACTAAGTGTTTAAACCATAGCCCAAATAAGAAAAATAACCTCTTGAATGAATTTAAAACATGCACAACTTATTAAAAGAAATCTATAAATCCCAAATTCTCTTTTAATTCAAAATAAAATACTTAAATTAACTAAGTATTTTCACTACAATTTCATTGCTCTGCAAATACTATTATTTCTCAATTTCATAATTATATAAAATTGATAATTCTAAAAGAAATTATCTTTTATAAAAGACTACAAATTTCGAACTAATTATTTAAATTCTCTAATTTAAATCATTATTTATTTTATTTTATTTACTCAAAATTCAGGTTGTTAGATAGTTTAACATAAACTTGATTTCCAACTGAGAACTCTAAATCTTTATGCCTCTTATCTTCATAACTTTTCTGCCTAGACCGAGTTTTCGTCAACTTAACTTGGATTAACTCAATCTTCTCTATGACTTCTCTCACCATATATGAACCAAGGACCAACTTATTTTATGTCTCCAACCAACATATTGGTGATATTCATGACCTTCCCTATAAAGCTTTCAATGGTCTCATTCCTATACTAGACTAATAACTATTATTATAGAAAAACTCAAGTGTGGCAAGTACGGGCATGTGCAAAAGTACTACGTAAAACGAGTATAGCAGAAATAGGTTATGAATGCATATACTTTGAATGTTTTCCTAACTCTGTCGTGCTCCCTTGAAGAAGGAGAAGGGGAAAAGTGTCGATATTCAGGGTGTTCTTTCCATTATGATGTTCCCATATGTATTTTATTTGATATTGGGGGCTTCACATCCTTTATATCTAGTGACCAATTAGATAGGCTGGGATTGAAGATCGAAATAATTGACTGACCTTTGATTGTAATAAACCATGTTAGAGGATCCATTAATCTATGTATGGTTTGTCGTGGCTTGGTCTTATTGAGTCATGGATGCTCTTTTGTTTGTGGTTGCTTGGTTTTGAATTTCATTGATTCGAGGTTATCTTGGGGATGGACTAGCTGAGGAAGTATTTGATAGTGGTGGATTGCGAGAAGCTGTTGGTGATGATTGGGTTTGTGGAGTGGCGAATGGTAGTGATTAGCTACCTACCATACGATGGGGTTATAGTTAGCTTTAAATATTTGCTTGAGGTTCCACTGAATGAATTGTCATCTGTGTCTATCATGAGAGAGTAACTTGACATGTCTAAGGAGGTGACCGGATTAATGCCAAATGAGAGATTGATTTTCGTATAGACTTAGTAAAAGATGCCAGACAGATAGTTTTGCCAATGTAGAGTATGGCATCCAGGGAGCAAAAGGAGTAGGAGGTGCACGTGAGTGACCTATTAAAGTGAGGGTCATTCATAGGAGCATGTCTAAGTGAAGCGCACTGGTAGTATTCACTACTAAGGCGGATGGTTTTCTGAGATTGTGTGTAGATTACCATGAGCTGAATAAGGTGACGAGGAAGAATAGGTATCTTCTCCTGCGTGTAGATGACTTGTTCGATCAACTCCATGGTGCGAAGGTGTTTTCTCAATTGGATCTTGCAATAGGTTTTCACCAGCTGACAAAAGAAAAGAAGAGTGTATCGATCATGGCATTTCGTATGCCGTTTGGTTTCAATGAGTGGTTGGTAATGCTAATCAGGTTAACAATGCTCTGGCACACTTTGTTGATCTCATGAACTGCATCTACATGGATCAACTGAACAAGTTCATGTCTGTGTTTATGGATGATATTTTGGTCTATTCTAGGTCGGAGGAGGAGCCCGAGATGCGCTTGAGGATTCTGCTCGAGATGTTGAGCAAGCTTGGAAGCAAAGTTTTTTAAGTGTAAAATCCATAGGAGGGAAGTGAGATTCTTGGGTCATGTCGTCTCTGAGCTGGGCATTGTAGTATATCTTGCGAAGGTAGCAGCGGTTAAGATTGGAACCAACCCAAGAATGCTACTGATGTGAAAATCTTCCTAGGATTGGCAGGATACTATAGATATTTTATCAAGGACTTATCAAACATAGCAGCACCTTTAACCAATTTGATGCTAAAGAATCAAACTTTTGTTTAGGACACAAAGTGTGAGCATGCATTCACATGTTTGAAGGACGGGTTAATGAGTGCATCAGTGTTGACCATTCCAAGTGGAAAAGAGGAAATAAATGTATACACAGACGTTGGAGTTACTGGAAAAGGTGCGGTGTTGATGCAAGGGCAAAGTTGTCCCCTACGCTAGCCGACAACTGAAACTACACAAGATGAAGAATCCAACTCATGATTTGGAGTTGGCAGCGATAGTGTTTACCCTAACGATTTGGAGGCAGCACCTATTAGGGAGATGTTCGAGCTATTTAATGACCATAAGTCTTTGAGGTACCTTTTCTCCCAAAAGGATCTCAATCTTTGCAAGCAGAAATGGTTGAAATTATTGGCCTCCTATGACTTTGACATTTCCTTTACAGCGGTAAGGGAAATGCCACAGTCGATTCATTAAGTGAAAGACATGCTAGTTTGGGGGCATTATTCCCAGAGTATAAGTAGTTGGAATAACAACGAGTTAAAGCCAAAGATGTCGACAAGTTTGACCATCAGAACTACGTTTGCTTGAAATGATTGATATTAGTCAAAGGCGAAATGCTATACTAGTGGAGATCAGGGCAAAGATAGAAGGAGGAGTAGAGTCTGAAGAGATGAAGCAATACAGACTCGACAGAGATGGTTAGCTCCATAAGGATGGAAGATTGTTTATTCCTGACGTTGATGGATTACGAGATGAGGTGCTACGAGAGTGCCTTCATTTTAGGTTTACTATACATCCTAGTGGTAATAATTTGTATCATGATATAAGTAGATATATTATTGGGAAGGGATGAAGAAGGATGTCAGGACATTCATCTCAAAGTGCATGAACTGCCAATCGGTGAAGGCAGAGCAGAAGAAGCCGAGTGGATTACTACAACCATTGAAAGTTCCCAAGTGGAAATGGAAGTAGGTTTTGATGGACTTTATTAATGGATTGCCGAGGACCAGAGGAGGGCACGATAACATATGGGGTATAGTCGATAGATTGACAAAGTGGTCGAAGTCTAGTATAATGTAGTGAAATTAGCCAAGTTGTATGTGAAATGGATAGTTAAATTCCATAATGTGCCAAAGAGCATTGTCAGTGACCGAGACCCTTTATTCACTAGTTTGTTTTGAAAGAGCTTACAGGAGGCATTATGGACTGAGCTACATCTTCGTATAGTTTATCATCCATGGACTGATAGGCAGATCAAGAGAGCAAATCATATATTGGAGGATCTCTTGCGAGTTTGCATACTTGATTTCTAAGGCTTTTAGGATGATGTCTTATATTTGGTGGAGTTCGGATACAACGATAGTTATTAGTCTAGTATCGGGGTGGCACCGTACAAAGCATTCTATGGCCTATCATGTAACGCTCTTTTATGTTGGTGGGAAGCAAGTGAGAAACTGATAATTAGGTCAAATTTAATTAGAGTAACCTTGGAGAAGACTGATATCATTCAACAGTGGATGAAAGTTGCTTAGGAAAGGCAAATGAATTATGTTGATAAGTGACTTCGAGATTTGGATTTCTCTATTGATGATATGGTATTCATGAAGATTTCTCCATTAAAGAATGTCATTCAATTCGCTGGTAAGGGGAAGTTTATGTTAAGATTTGCCGTTCCATTTTCGCCTGTAGAAAGGATTGATAACCTAACATATGGGGCTAACTTACCTAAGAAGATGGAAAGCATTCACAACGTCTTTCATTCATCTGTGGTAGTCTCGAGATTGATCCAGAAGCTTCAAGACTTCGTACGCTGCTTCATATTATCGTATTCGATAGGAAACATCTTAGAAGGAAGACTACGGAGTTTATGAAGGTTCAACGAGGCAAAAGTGAAAGTGATTGCATATAAGGAACTACGGAGAGCATGAGGGCCGCATATCTAGAGCTCTTTGCATGGTATGGCATACTGTTTATCGTATTTGCTTTTGTTTTGATATACTATTGGAGAGTTAATATCTCACATGCTAGGATATGTTTATGTATACTATTGATTGCATGTTACTTGTTTGATATGTTGATAGTTGCATATGATTATTGGGCATGCAGGTTAAGTATGGTTCACTATTCCTTTACTCGTTTAAGGATTTCAAGGGAAAAATTTGGGAAGAGAGTATAACGATCCATATTTTGTATCGGAAGATCGTAAAATATTTTTATTTAATTTATATAAGGTTTTATGATACTGAAATTTTGGAATATGATTCTTAGGTACATTTTCCATATTTATAATTTTTATCGAATACTGTTTATCGTATTTATGATTTTCCATCTTAGGAGGAAGTCCTACAATCCCCCTTAAGCTTTAATCCCTAAATAGTCTATGGGCTTAAAGGGGATTGTAGGACTGGCCGAAATCATTTTTCATCTTCCCCAAAATAGTTCTAAGCCTCCAATAAATTTAATATCTTCAAGAATCATCTTTTTTTTCTTACTAATCTTAGCCAAATCATATTAGAAGGGTAATTAGTGTGACGACTCGTCTCCTCGTCCCTCAGAAATCGATATTAATACATCCACTGTATTCACGTTCCATAAATCCAAGTGTCGGGAAGGCAGATTATTAGGAGTGTAAAAGAAAATGAAGATAGGAGATAACACAATAATAGAATCTCACATCGCATTCGACATTTTAATTATACATAAATGATCAAAGTCAAATAGAAATCCAGCGGGATAGTTATAACTGTCAATCCATCACATATGCAGGAATATACATACTACATAACACAGTGAAAAATGGGTAGATATCTACATAAGGTACTTTAGCTTCATAGCTCCAAAAGACTTCTCCAAAAAGCTCCTAAAGTATCCTGACTACACGGCTGCCTGAAAAATAAGGCACCTAGAGTTTAAAGGAAAAAATCTCCAGGTCAGCCATGGGACTGGTGTGAGTTCTCAAAGTATGATGTTTTAAAAACAAAAAGGTATCCCATAAGACCACGACGCACATAAAAACGAAGCGGGTTTTTATCTTTTGTTAACCAAAACTCTTTATTACGTAAAATTTGGAGATATTATTTTTAATGACTTCCCTTAAAAAGATTTGCAAATAAACTTATTAATCTTAGCCGAAATTATTACATTGATTAAATTCCAGCATTATAGGCTTACAATCAAGTCCATAGGTTCTCATTGGAGAATGGATTTCCATACAAATGACCAAGTGAAGGGACAAACTTCCGATCGGTACACTTCTAGATGGATGTCTCAAGGCACAAAACATCTGCCTCTACTAACACAAGACCAGCCTACTCTGTAACCAGATAATGCCGAGTATGTCATTCCCCGGTCGTTATCGACCTTTATTCGAGAGCTCTCTTCGCATACATCCACATTAATTTACATCTCGAATGTCATAGCGGAATGAAATATATCTAGAAGGGAATGATCATACCCTAATTGGGAATGAGTCACTTAGCCTTGCTGCATCAACCATGTTTCGGTCATTTTCAATTGATGAGGCTCGAGGCAATGATTACCTTTTCACATAGCATATTTTCAATCACATTGAATTCCACATTGCCATTCCACATTCACACAACTTACTTCTACAAACGTATAACTTCCTAAGCTCGTATGTCCTAGGAAAGAGTGTTAAGTTAAGAGAAGGTGTCTTCTCCGCCATCGAATTATATACTTTTATAGAGATTACTCGTTGTGATTTGAAATGCAAGATCATACATTCATCCATACAAGTTCGTTCTGGGACTGAACGAAACCGAAGGTACTTTCCTCGGTCACTACTACGCAAGGAGTCCTTGTGGTTCTAAGATTTTTCATAACAAAGAGATCACTGCTACAATAAGTAAATCGATCGAGATTTTATCTCCAATTAATCAAAAAGTAGTCCCTCATTATTATTCGTCTCAATATCTTCATCTTAAAACATCTTTATTCTTCGAACACGTAAATTGGTTCGAAGTGGTTTTCGAATAGGAATCACCCAAATCCGACCCAGGTTCCTTTGAAATCTAATCATCGATAAAAAAAAAGATGTAATTAGATGATTACTTTTCGATTCATTTATTTTTCTTTACCAAATTATCTTCGAGAGATATATATTTTCAAAATATTCTTTAGTGAATACGGAATCACTTAAACCTCTCTTTTTGAATATTTCTCAAATCATTTTTAAAGTGTGTCTTTTGAGAAAATAGGATTATAGAAATCACTTTACTTTTATTCAATATCAACTTTCATATTCAACAAGTGCTATAGGCAGAATAATGGTGAGACCACCTTTTGAATTCCGCGAATATGACAAGTTCCCTCTTCAAATTTTAATAATGAGTATAAGAAGATTATTTCTATAGAATCCAAGTTGAGCATCCGGTCTTTCCTTTCGATATGTTCCACCCCTCGTCTAAAAGAGAAAACTAAGGCCAGTTAAGTTCAGGGCACTGAACCATCCCTAACCTTACTTACACACCATGTTTTCACTTTTATATCTCACAGGCGGGACAAATGTACTAGTCGTTTATGCATACTCATTTTACCTTTTCAAATCAATTAAGTATTTGTTTAACCATCTTTGAAATAATTTTAAATTGTTCAAATTTCTTTTTAAATACTTTATTATTTACTTAAATACATTTACTAAGGATTTGAAAAAGAATTGTTAAGTTTCAACCTTTATTTCAAAAGTTATAGAAAAGTGTTGAGAAAAGGTGTTGCAACAAGTGTTATAAAAAGTACTTTAAAAGCTTTATTCTTCAAAACAACTTTTATATCATTTAGAAAATTATATTTTCAACTTAAAAAAGTTTTAAATCATTTTAAAAGATTTTTAAAATTTATTTCATATTTTTAAACCGATTATTTTATAAATTTTCAACTTTGGTTATTTAGTGCAAAAATTAAATTTTTCTTGAAAATTGACTTCGCCATATTTCAAAATATACATGATGAAATATTTATTTTCTTATTTCATTTGGAAGACATGGATATAAGGATCGAAAAAATCTTAGTTTGAAGAATTCCTAACTATATTCCACTTCGTATGTTCATTTGAACTTTTGACGCGAAAACACGGACTACCGTTACATGACGCGTCAAATTTTAGGCGTATTTTGAGATTCATATTCGAACTTTGTCGAGACAAGTTTAAACACTTAATAATCATTTCTAAAGCATATTCAAATATATTTTTCAAAGATATAAATGATTCCATATCACATTTTATTTTAGCTTGGAAAGAGTTTTCCATGTAAATCAATGTCGTGTATATTGTGACTTATTTCAATATTTTCATGCAATAAACAACATATGAAAATAAGTATCATAACCAAACATTCAAACAAACATATTACAACATCTCAACCAAATATATACATATAAATTATGAGTTCTCACCTTGTTTGGAATTGAAATAGCTTTTCTAACTCAACTCAAAAGCCCACGAACACTTGTTTTAAGACTTCTAAGTGGCTTGACTTTGCTTGTGGAGGCCTTTGGACATTTGGACCTTGAGTTCCAAGGGGATATTAGGCTCGGTCTTGGATAACGAGTGATGGTTGGTGATGGTCGTGGGTTAGAGGAGGAGAAAGAGGTAGATTTGAAATGGTTTTGAGGTGGTTTGTTGCATATTTCTTTTTATACTATTTTGGAAAAAAATTAGCTTTATTTTATTAAAATAGGAAGCAATTTAAAAGAGCAAGAAGAATCTTGAAATTTTGAGAAGAAGAAGTGTGGAAGGAAGTGAAAAAGTGGGTGTGTATTTATAGAAAAAACTTTGGATTAAAATATGATATTCGCAAAAGACCAAAATACCATTTACTTATTTTTAAAGTAATCTTACTTTTCACCACTTAACATCATATTTTAAAATCTTTAATTTATGTTCTTATCACTTAAGGAGTAAGAAAACTTAAAGTAATAATGATGTTTCTTTTGATTTGACATGTTTTGTTTTTATTAGTTTACTTTTCCTAATTATGTTCTAGAATTTCCTAATTGTTTTTTAATAAAAGTTAACCTAATTAACAACTTAATTAACACTTACTACATTTATATAAGTGTACATGAATGTTAAAATAAAGGTGCAACAACGTTGCGACAACTTTAATTCGACAAAATGTTGATTTTTGACAAAATGTTCTATGGTCATATTTTATTAAACCATTTAAAAATAAATTCGTATAATGTTATTTGAAAATATAAACACTCATAAATAAATTAAAATAATTTATTAAACCATTCAAGCTTACTTTTCCCAAAATTTGGATTTTGTCACTTTTGTCGATATAAGCAAATGTTACTATTTTTATATATATTTCTATTTCCAAATCCTATCTAATATTATTTGAATCATAAAACCTTTTATATTTTATATTTAAAATCAGTTTAAATATTATATTTTGAAATGAATTTTGGGTCGTCGCATTCCCCTCTACTTAAAAGAATTTCATCCTTGAAATTAGATAAGAAGAAAATAGCTTAAAAATAAATATATATTCAATAAGATGGAATATATACAATAAGTGACAACACCACAGGCGGTGAGTACACTAATTCGATATATAAAGTCTATGCACCAATCCTAAATTCGGGATAAACTTTCTTCATCCTTCCCTCTATTTCCCATGTGCAATCCTCTGCATCCCTGCTCCATTGAACTTTGACCAACCTTCCTTCTTAATCGTTTTTCATCTTGGTCCATGATTCGAACGGGCCTTCTAATAATTGCTAAGTTTGTTTCTATCTCCAAGTCCTCAGCCGTTTCTATGATTTATTCTAGGTTATACATGCTTCCGTAAATGTGATACATGAAAAACATTATGTAAACCATACAGTCTTTCAAGCAATTGTACTCGATAAACTAGTGGGCGATTCATTCAAGAATGAAAAAAGGTCCACTATATCGAGGTGCTAACTTCCCAGCTCTTCCAAATCTTATTACTCCTCTCATTAGAGAGACTTTCAAAAGGACTGAATCTCCAAATGAGAATTGCAGATGTTTACGTCTTTGGTCTATATAACTCTTTTGTCTACATTGGGCTTCTTTTAGCTTCTTTCTAATCATATCAACTTTCTCTGAATCACGTATCATATCCGGACCAAGCACTAACCGATCTCTGGTTTCTATCCAACATGCTGGCAATTTACATGGATGACCATACAGAGCTTAATATGGTGCCCTGCTGACACTTGCTTGATAGCTGTTATTGTAGGAGAACTCTACTAAATGTAAATGATTCTCCCACGAGCCTTTAAAGTCTACAAAAAATCACCCAAAAGATCTTCCAAAACACAGTTGACTCTTTCCATCTGTCCATCGTTTGGGGGTGATATGATGTGCTTATACTCGGCTTTTTTCCCAAAGCTGTCAGTACTGTTCCCCAAACTGACTAGTGAAGATTGGATCACGATGGTTTACTATACTAGTCGGAACTCTGTGCAATCAGACAATCTCCTTCATTTATATCTCCACAAGTCTTGCTTCCATTCTTGTTGGCTTAACTGGAAAAAAGCATGCACTTTTGGTTAATTGATCTATGTTAGCCCAAATTCCTTCATTTTCTTTTCTTATACGACGTAAGCTATCAATGAAATTCATGGATTTTGATCCCACTTCTAACCTGGAATCTCCAAAGGTTGAAGTAATCCTACCATCTTCTGTTGGTCACTTTTGATTCTTTGGCAATTTTCATAATGGCTGACATATATATGTCCCTCTTCATGCTTCTCCACCAAAATGTATGCTTCATGTCCTTGTACATCTTATGAATTCCCAGATCAATGCTAAGTTTGGCTGTGTGGAATTGAGCTAATACTTCTTGCTTAAGATTTCCAACATTCATAACACAAATTCTTCAATTTAACTACAATACTCCATGATCATCTATTTTAAAGCTTGAACTCCTTCCTCTGCGTATATCTTCAATAATCTCCATTAGGAATCGATCTTCTTTTTGCTTGCTATTTATTTTCTCCTGAAGAGTTGAAGTTACTACCAAATAAGAAATAGTAGCTAACTTCCTACTCAAAGCATCAGCTACTACGTTGGCTTTTCCGGGTGTATATAGAATATCTAGATCGTATGGCTCGAGAAATTCTAGCCAGCGTTGTTGTCTCATGTTTAAATCCTTTTGGGTGAAAAGATACTTCAAAGATTTGTGGTCCGTAAAAATTTTTAATTTTTCACCTAAAAGATGGAATATTATTTACTAAGGTCAATTCAAAGTTTTATCGAAATAAACTATGAAAGATTCTTACGCAGCAAATAATTTCTCCTTATCTTTAGAGAAAACACAACGGCTGATAATTCTAAGTCATGTGTTGCATAATTCTTCTCATGCATCTTCAGCTGTCTACTTGCGTAAGCAATCACCTTTCCATCTTGAATTAAAACTGCACCAATTCCTTCTCCACAAGCATCTGTATAAATGGTCAATCCACTATTTCCGTTTATAATTGCAAATACTGGAGCGGTTGTCAACCTTTTCTTTAATTCTTGGAATGCTTCTTCACATTTAGCAGTCCAAACAAATTTAGCATTCTTCATTGTCAACTTCGTTAGGTGATAGGCAATCTTAGAGAAGTCGTGAACGAATCTTCTATAATATCCTGCCAAACCTAAGAAGCTACGAATCTCGAGTATGTGGCTGCTTCCAATATTGAATAGCTACAACTTTCCCTGGATCTACTAAAATTCCATCCCTTGATATTATATGTCCAAGGAATCTTACCTCCTTCTCCCAAAAATGGCACTTTGAGAACTTGGATTTAAGCACATTATTCCTCAATACATCCAACACAGCTTCTATATGCCTTGCATGTTCTTCTTCTATCTTTGAGTAGATAAGGATATCATCGATAAAAACTAACACAGATTTGTTTAGCGCATCTCTAAACACTCTATTCATAAGGTCAACAAAATAAGTGGGCGCATTAGTCAGCCCAAAAGGCATAACCAACCACTCACAGAAAGTATTCGGACCCTTGAATGTAGTTAGATGGATGCAATCTTCTTTGATCCTTAACTGATGGAATCCTATAGCTAGGTCCATTTTAGAGAAAACTCGAGCTCCATGTTGTTGGGGATGCGGATTAAGGATCTTAAGGCAGAAATAACACTAGAGGGGGGTGAATAGTGTTTTAAAGAATATATGAACTATATGACTAAATTAAAACTTTCAACACAAATCTAAACAGAATTCTAACACAGAATGATCACAGAACATATAACAAATGAAAATAGTAAAGCAAAGCAAGTAAAAGGAAAGAACACACCAGATTTTATACTGGTTCGGAATCCTCCTACATCCAATCCTGCACCAAGGCAATATCCTTGTACAGATTTTTATAAGTCAATATCCAAATTACAACCCTCAATTTCTAAGGCCTTGAGGAACCCTCCTATCTCCGAGTCTGGGGTAAACTCTCTTGATTTACGGGACACAAGATCACCCTAATACTTCTTAATAACAATCCTTTTGAATGGATAGACTCTATGGACTTTTTGAATACAAATTAACCCTATAACTCTGAATAGCACTTTGATCTTTAGTAGAATGATGGAGAATCAAATAGAGAGAGTGTCTAAATGATTTCCTATTGAGAATTTGGCAGAATGATGGCACGATCTTGAAAATATGAAATTTTATGGATACGGAATGGTGGAGAAGAAAGAGTGAAGAAAATAAGAAAATTAGTTGTTAAAAAAATTCGTTTTGGAAGCCTTTATATAGATGCACAACAGTCATAACCATTGGCGAAAGGTTTTTGAACGAATGGACGCTTCTTTTGAAATTTGAATTTTGAATCCAACTGTCACCATGTCGACATGAGGTATCCCCATATTCGACATCCCTAAGTCCAAATTGTAGAAATGTTGTTTTGTAAAAGCATTTGAATTTAAAACAAGTCGAAACTTCTCTGAAGCAAAATAAAGTGTTTAAACAATATTTTGAGATAGAGAATGAATATAAAACATTATTTTAAATATATATATATAATTGATATAGACCGTCAATTATATAATTAATATTTAAAATCAGAATAAGTTTTGATGTTTTAAAAATAGAAGTTTTTAAAAACAGAATGGAGGAATATTTCAAGGCTAAAACAAAGTTTGAAAACATTTTTGAAAACATGATTTTGAAAGCTAAAACATTTTGAAAAATCTATTCAAACTGAAATTGCAAGAACCTTCCTACAGAGCTCCTCCATAGGACTCGAGAACTTGTACAAAGTAGTTTAAATGATTTTGATTTTCGTGGGTTTGTAAGCCACTTGTCGTAGGTTTGTAAGCTACTTGTCGTGGGTTTGTAAGCCACTGGTTTCGATAAAAATTGGGTTCCATCCCAAAAGAAAATTAGAAGAAAGATGAGAGTGCTATTATGAAGTTTTAATAAAATACTAGACACTTATCTTGAGATGTTGAAATCTTGATTCTTTAGAGTCTTGAATCTTGAATCTCTAATCTTCATCTTGATGCTTGAGTCTTTATATTGATCAGTCTTCGATAATACCTGCATATACTTCCTATATACATATATATATATATATATATGAAAACGTTAGTATATATTTTATAAAGTAAAGTATAATAACTATATAAGGTTGTTGTCATCAAAACATCATCAACTCAGTTCCTAACAATCTCCCTCTTTTTGATGATGACAACCTTTATTTATAAAATATTCTTACCATACCATAACTCTCCATAACTCCCCCTTACTCCGTGACTTCTTAAAACTACAACTCCCCTTTATTCCATGACTCCCCCTTACACCAAGCACATATTTTTATAACTTTCTTCCCATTTGTCATCAACAAAAACTATTAACTACTTAAGAATTCAAGAATGATTAGTATGAACAAATAATATGTATAGAACAAGCATGAAACAATGAGTATAAGTGAACACATTTTAGTTTATTACAAAATATATAAGAACATACTTAAACACGAACAAACAAAACAATTTAAAACAAAGAATAAAATGAAGGTACGCTTTAATGGCGATCCTTAACTATAGGAGACTTATGAATCGAACAATTGGGTAGTGGAGACAAAAGTTTCCACGTTGTTCAATTATGTTTCCATTAGTATCAACAAGGATCTCACCAACACAAATAACGCTCTCGTCCGTATTCATAGGGACTTCGGGTTGAGGTAAATGTTGATCTTCCTCTTGGTCTTCTTGTGGTTCTTCCATAGTTTCTTCTTCCTCGGATTCCATGGCTTGTGAAGAGTCTTCATTATTAATAGGATTTGTACGGTTATCCATAAGGAATTTTTGTACATTCCTAATAATATTCCCTTGCCTTTGTTGTTCTCTAGCCATCCTAAGTTGACTTACTTGAATTTCAGTCATCAATTGAAGGATATCTTTCATCTTCTCTTGCAATTTGATCACTCGAGCATGCGTAGTTCGTTGAAATGGACCAGAATGAGGAGATGTGGGTGAAGTGGGTTCATTAGTAGAAGAGGAGGCCATTATTTTATTGTTTCAGAAGTTATTTACAGAGAATATAGTGAAGAAAGAGGAGAGAAAACGAAATAAATAGATAAATAACCAAATAACTAACTTTGGAGGGAAATTCTATTTTCAAATTTTTGTTGGGTATGTCGACATCAGGGGATGGGACATGTCGACATGTCTTTCAGAAAAAGTGTAATTTTTATTTTGAATTTTTATTGATTATTATATTATTTTATATTTCAGATTTTGAACAAATACCTAATTCTCTTCTAAATTTAGTAAAATTCTATTCGGTTAACGGTTTAGTTAATATTTTAGCAATTTTTTTTTCAGTATTTATATAATCTAGAGTTATTATTTCTTTAGTTATATTATCTCTAAGAAAATGATGTCTTATATCAATATGTTTAGTTCTAGCATGATGAGTTGGATTTTTAGATAGATTTATTGCACTAGTATTATCACAATATATTGATGATTTACTTATGTTAATTCCAAAATCTTTTAAAGTTTGTTGCATATATATGACTTGTGAATAGGCTAGAGCAGCAGATATATACTCTGCTTCAGTTGTTGACAAGGAAACAGTATTTTGTTTCTTGGTGAACCAAGAAACCAGTGAATGTCCTAGAAAGTGACAAGTTCCACTTGTACTCTTTCGGTCTGATTTACAACCAGCATAATCAGCATCACAATATGATATTAAATCAAAAGTATTATTTTTAGGATAAAATAAACCATAATCTAAAGTATATTTTACATATCTTAAAATTCTTTTAACAGCTTTTAAGTGAGTTTTTTTAGGTTGTGATTGGTATCTTGCACAGAGACAAACACTATGCATAATATCAAGATGACTCGTCGTTATATAAAGTAGCGAACCAATCATACCCCTATATAAAGTTTGATCAATATCTTTTGATTTATTTTCTTTACTTAAACCTACGTTTGTTGACATTGGAGTTGGTTTCCCACTAGAGGTGCTTAAACCAAATTTATTGATTAAGTCTTTAGCATATTTTTATTGACTTATGAAGATTCCATTTTCTAGTTGTTTAATTTGAAGCCCTAAGAAGAAACTTAATTCTCCCATGTGACTCATTTCAAATTCTTTAGTCATTATATCTGAAAATTCTTTATTCATTATGTTATTAGTTGATCCAAAGATTATATCATCTACATATATTTGAACCAGTTGAATATCTTGATTATTTCTTTTACTAAAGAGTGTTGTATCTACTTTACCAATTTCAAAACCAGATTGAAGTAAATAAGATCTTAGTCTTTCATATCAGGCTCTAGGAGCTTGCTTTAGACCATATAGAGCTTTCTTTAACTTGTATACATGGTTTGGAAATTTATTATCTTCAAAAGGTGGAGGTTGTTCAACATAAACATATTCTTTTACAAAACCATTTAGAAAAGCACTTTTAACATCCATTTGATATAATTTGAAATTATTATAATTAGCGAAAGCAAGTAGAATTCTTATAGCTTCTAATCTTGCTACGGGGGCAAAGGTTTCATCATAGTCAATTCCTTCTTCTTGACAATAACCTTGCGCGAATAAACGAGCTTTATTTCTTACGACCTCACCGTGTTCATTCATTTTATTTTTATAAACCCATTTAGTTCCAATTATACTTTTATCCTCAGGTTTAGGAACAAGTTCCCATACATCATTTCTGGTAAATTGATTCAATTCTTCTTGCATAGCAAGAATTCATGAATCATCAGACGATGCTTCCTTTGGATTTTTAGGTTCAATTGTTGATATAAAGGCTACAGTACTCATACTACTTAATTGATTTCTAGTTCTTACTACATATTCAATATTTCCTAAAACATTTTCTATAGGATGATCTTTTGATATTTTAAATCTCTTATTAGGTTGATTTATTTCACTAATAGTTTCATTAGATTGATTTAAATTTATAAAATCTTCTTCGTCATCTATTTGTACAATATCTTTAAGATTTTCATCAAAAGATACACGCACAGTTTCTTCTATAGTATTAGTTTTTAAATTAAAAACTCTAAATGCTTTGCTTCTATTAGAATAACCAATAAAGAATCCTTTATCAGCTTTTGGTTCAGATTTATCTAAATTATCTTTTGTATTAAGTATAAAACATTTACTCCCAAAGACTTTGAAATAAGCAACTATAGGTTTCTTATTATAAAGTAATTCATATGGAGTTTTATTTGTTGATGGTCTAACTAAAATTTTATTTAATATATAACAAGCTGTAGCAACTGCTTCAGCCCAAAAATATTTAGGTAAATTACTATCAGAAAGCATTGTACGAGCACACTCTTGAATCGTTCTATTCTTACGTTCTACTACTCCGTTTTGTTGTGGAGTTCTTGGAGATGAAAAGTTGTGAGTAATTCCCTTTTGAGTACAGAAATTCTCAAAATTTTCATTTTCAAATTCACCACCGTGATCACTTCAAATAGTTTTAATTTTGAAAGAATGTTATTTTTGAATTCTTTTAGAAAAGTTTTTAAATATTTCAAAAGCATCACTTTTGATGTTTTAAAAAGATTGTCCAAGTATATCTTGAATAATCATCTACTATAACAGAAACATATTTACTATGGTTAATTGATTGAACTTGAGATGGACCAAATAAATCTAAATGAAGTAATTCTAGAGGACTAGAGGTAGAAATAACATCTTTTAATTTAAATGAACTTTTCTTAAGTTTTCGTAATTGACAAGCATCACAAATACTATCTACTTTAAAGTTTAACTTGGGTAGACCTCTAACTAAGTCAAGTATTGATAGCCTAGATAATAATTTGAAATTCAAATGGCCAAATCTTTTATGCCAAATCCAAGGGTCACTTGTATTAGCCAAAAGACATAGGTTATCATTTGAAATTTTTATACTAAGGATATAAATATTTTTCTTCCTAATACCTTCAAAAATTATATTAGACTTATCATCTTCAATGTGACATTTATCTTTTCCAAAGTTAATTTTAAAACCTTTATCGCAAAGTTGACTTATACTAAGCAGATTATGTTTTAAGTTCCTAACTAATAAAACATCAGAAATAAGTAAAGTTTTAGAGTTACCGATATTGCCGACGCCAGCCACATATCCTTTAGAGTTGTCACCAAAATTGACTAATCCACCATCTTGATAAGCAATGTCCTTGAGTATCTCGGGATTTCCAGTCATGTGCCTTGAACAGCCACTATCAAGTATCCATTTGTCTTCCTCAATTTGCACAGTTTGTCCATTGGGTGTTGATTCATTAAAAGCCATATAACATATCTGTTCCTGCATAACACACCAATTCGGTAGATAACTTGATTTTTCAAAATAACTACATGCAGACTTATGAAACTTTGATGAAATGCATATATTCAAAACAGTTTTAACACAATTTTCCAAAAATGCCATTTTTATATTTTTCAAGTTTCAGATTATGAAAACAATGAAAACCAATGCTCTGATACCAATTGTTGAGGATGCGGATTAAGGATCTTAAGGCAGAAATAACACTAGAGGGGGGTGAATAGTGTTTTAAAGAATATATGAACTATATGACTAAATTAAAACTTTCAACACAAATCTAAACAGAATTATAACACAGAATGATCATAGAACATATAACAAATGCAAATAGTAAAGTAAAGCAAGTAAAGGGAAAGAACACACCGGATTTTATACTGGTTCGGAATCCTCCTACATCCAGTCCTGCACCAAGGCAATATCCTTGTACAGATTTTTATAAGCCAATATCCAAATTACAGCCCTCAATTTCTAAGTCCTTGAGGAACCCTCCTATCTCCGAGCCTGGGGTAAACTCTCTTGATTTACGGGACACAAGATCACCCTAATACTTCTTAATAACAATCCTTTTGAATGGATAGACTCTACGGACTTTTTGAATACAAATTAACCCTATAACTCTGAATAGCACTTTGATCTTTAGTAGAATGATGGAGAATCAAATAGAGAGAGTATCTAAATGATTTCCTATTGAGAATTTGGCAGAATGATGGCACGATCTTGAAAATATGAAGTTTTATGGATACGGAATGGTGGAGAAAAAAGAGTGAAGAAAATAAGAAAATTAGTTGTTAAAAAAATTCGTTTTGGAAGCCTTTATATAGATGCACAACAGTCATAACCATTGGCGAAAGGTTTTTGAACGAATGGACGCTTCTTTTGAAATTTGAATTTTGAATCCAACTGTCACCATGTCGACATGAGGTATCCCCATATTCGACATCCCTAAGTCCAAATTGTAGAAATGTTGTTTTGTAAAAGCATTTGAATTTAAAACAAGTCGAAACTTCTCTGAAGCAAAATAAAGTGTTTAAACAATATTTTGAGATAGAGAATGAATATAAAACATTATTTTAAATATATATATATAATTGATATAGACCGTCAATTATATAATTAATATTTAAAATCAGAATAAGTTTTGATGTTTTAAAAATAGAAGTTTTTAAAAACAGAATGGAGGAATATTTCAAGGCTAAAACAAAGTTTGAAAACATTTTTGAAAACATGATTTTGAAAGCTAAAACATTTTGAAAAATCTATTCAAACTGAAATTGCAAGAACCTTCCTACAGAGCTCCTCCATAGGACTCGAGAACTGGTACAAAGTAGTTTAAATGATTTTGATTTTCATGGGTTTGTAAGCCACTTGTCGTAGGTTTGTAAGCTACTTGTCGTGGGTTTGTAAGCCACTGGTTTCGATAGAAATTGGGTTCCATCCCAAAAGAAAATTGGAAGAAAGATGAGAGTGCTATTATGAAGTTTTAACAAAATACTAGACACTTATCTTGAGATCTTGAAATCTTGATTCTTTAGAGTCTTGAATCTTGAATCTCTAATCTTCATCTTGATGCTTGAGTCTTTTTACTGATCAGTCTTCGATAATACCTGCATATACTTCCTATATACATATATATATATCTATATGAAAATGTTAATATATATTTTATAAAGTAAAGTATAATAACTATATAAGGTTGTTGTCATCAAAACATCATCAACTCAGTTCCTAACACATGTAACTGGTCAAACAAGTCATCTATTTGAGGTAGAGGATACTTGTTCTTGACTGTTTGCTTTTTCAGATCCTGGTAATCTACACACAATTTTAAAGATCCATCGGACTTGGCTACAAAAACTAATACCGTTCCCCAACTTGAACAACTAGGTCTTATTAATCCCTTCTTTAATAGCTCTTGGGTTTGGTTATTCAACTCATCCCTTTATTTCGTAGCCATCCTTCTACCTCATTGTTTAACTGGCATCGCACCAGGAACTAAATCAATACGGAATTTGATTTCTCTATGTGGTGGTAAACTTTTTACTGCCTCAAAGACATCTACAAATTCTTTAACAACGGGTATTGTTTCTAATCCTATCTGGGATTTATCTAAGGCATAAAGAAAACTATACCTTCTTGGACTAAGATCTTCACAAGGTATTTCTATGAGTTTTCCTAAATTTGTTTTCACTGCAATCGGTCTTTTCAAATAGTCCAAAATAGCTTCATTTTTAGTTAACCAATCCATACCAAGTAAAATTTTGAATCCAATAAAATCTCAGACGAAAAGATCAAAAGGAAAGTGATGGGAAGGATAGGAAATTGGGACTTGTTTGCAGTGCATACAAAGATTAGTGGAACCTCTTATAGGATTCGTCACACATATAGAGTCGTCAACAATTTTAGGTTTAAGTTTTAATTCTTCTATAGTTTTTTTAGTGATAATACTATGAGATGCTTTATATCAAATAATACTCTAACTAAACATCTTTGATAAAAATATTACCTTCCAACGCTCCTTTGCCCTTCATGTCTTGGAAGGTTGAAGCCTCATCCTTCAGAGCATAAACTTTGGCTTGTTCTTCTTTCTTCATTAAGGGGTAATCCTTAATCAGGTGCCCTGGTTTATGACAATTATAGGAGGGATAATTCTGAACCATAGGAGAGGCAACACTCTAAGCTTTGAGACCCCAGCAATTCTTTGCAATATGGCCCTTACAATTGTTACAAGTGATGTCTTTAAAGCGGTTCCCTTGAGATCCTCCTTTAGGTTTTCCCTACCACAGCCTCTTGCCATTTAACTTCCCTTTTTTTCAGTTATTGTTGTTGCTTTCTTCTACTATGGGTGGATCTATCTTATCCAAAGCTTTATATCTGTATCCTATGTCTATTAAGCCTACAAACGGTTCTTTCACATGCCCAGTCATTCTGACATGGTATTGCTTCTTCATTCTAGAAATAAACTTTTCAATCTTTTTGAGGGGCGTATCTATCAATATACGCCCAAAACGAGATAATTCTTAAACTTGTTATCATACTCCTCAAAGACATTTCCTTCTCTTGTTTAAAATCCATAAAATTTCGTTAAAGACAAGATTTTCCTACTTCCGACATATATTGCTCCTCCAGAACTTCTTTGAATCATTCCCATGAGAAATTATCTTCTGACTCATTTCGAGTATTAGGCTCCCACCAAACTAGAGCTACATCTTGTAGTTGCCAAGAAGCTAAGAATCTCTTCTGCTCATTTCCAATATTTAGTCCTTTAAAATTATTTCACAAGAGTAGATCCAAGTTTGTACTTCAATGATGGTTTCCGTTCCTTTGAAAGGTGTACCACCAAGGCTGGTATAGTTCTTGCATAAAGTTGCAAAGTTAATTTGAGGCTGCACCAGAACTACTACTTCTTCAACTACTGTAGCTGCAGGATTTTGACCACTTATGGTATTACTTCCTCCCCTACCTCGTACTCTTCTTCCATTCATTTTCTACCATCTGTATATAGTAAGAAAAAGATCTTTAGGATATATAGACGAGATATCTTAGGGAATGCTATATAGTATAAATATGCTTATTTAATTTAAATTTTTTAATTATGCACTCTCTCAGACTAAATTCATTTTAGGGCGTACTAACCTATCTCAAATGAGCCACACCCCAACAAAGCCAAGGTTCTCTCTTAACCTTCAGCTTGGATACCAAATGTGACGACCCGTATCTTCAACCCTCAGAAATCAACACTAATACATCCATGGTATTCAAGTGTAGTAAATCCAAGTGCCAGGAAGGGAGATTATCAGGGGTGTAAAAGAAAATGAAGATATGAGATAACATAATAATAGAATCTCACATTGCATTCAACATTTTAATTATCATAAATGATCAGAGTCAAATAGAGATCCAATGGGATAGTTATAACTGTCTATCCATACATATGCTGAAAAATACATACTACATAACAAAGGGGAAAATGGGTAGATATCAACATAAGGTACTTTAGCTTCGTAGCTAAGACTTCTCAAAAACCCTCCTAATGTATCCTGATTACATGGCTACCCGAAAAATAGGGTACCTAGAGTTTAAAGGAAAAAATAAACTCCGGGTCAGTCATGCAACTGGTGTGAGAACTCAAAGTACGATGTTTTGAAAACAAAAAGGTATCTCATAAGACCAAGTGCCACAAAAACACGAAACGAGTTTTTATCTTATGATAACCAAAAATATTTATTACATAAAATTTGGGGATATTATTTTTAAGGACTTCCTTTGAAACATTTGCAAATAAACTTAATAATCTTAGCCGAAATTGTTATATTGAATAAATTCCAGCATTATAGGTTTACAATCAAGTACGTAGGTTCTTATTGGAGAATGGATATTCGTACAAATGACCAGGTGAAAGGACTACCTTCCGATGGATACACCTCTAGATGGATATCCCAAGGCACAAAATATCTACCCTCTACCAACACAAGACCGACCTACCTCTGTAACTAGATATGTCAAATATGTCATCCCCCGGTCGTTATCGACCTTTATCTGAGAGCTATCTTCGCATACATCCACATTAATTTACATCCCGAACGTCATAGCGAACTGAAAATATATCTAAAAGGGAAGGATTATACCCTAATTAGGAATGACCCACTTAGTCTTGCTGCCTCTAACACTGTTTCGGTCATTTTCTGCTGACGAGGCTCGAGGCAACGGTTACCTTTTCACATAACACATCTTCTTTCACTTTGAATGCCATATTGCCATTCCACATTCGCACGACCGATTTCTATAAACGTATAATTTCCTGAGCTTTTATGTTTCATAAAAGGGTGTTAAGATAAGAGAAGGTGTTCCCTCCGTCACTGACTTATATACTTTTATAAAGATCACTCGTTTTGATTTGGAACGCAAGATTAGACATTCATCCATACAAGTTCATTCTGGGACTGAACGAAACTGAAGGTACTTTCCTCGACCAATACTAGGCGAGATGTCCTTGTGGTTCTAAGATTTTTCATTACAAGGAGACCACTGCTACAATAAGTAAATCAGGAATTTATCCCTAATTAATCAATAAGTAGCCCTTTGTTATTATCGTCTCAATATCTTCATCTTCAAACATCTTTATCCTTCAAACATGTAAATTGGTTGGAAGAATTTTTCGGATAGGAATCACCCAAATTCGTCCCTGGTTCCTTTGAAATCCAATCATCGATAAAAAAGATGCAATTAGATGATTGCTATTTGATTCATACATTTTCTTTACCAAAATATCTTTAAGTAGTGAATACAAAATCATTTAAACCTCTCTTTTTGAATATTTCTCAAATCATTTTTAAAGAGTATCTTTTGAAAAAATAGGATTATAAAAATCACTCTACTTTTATTCAATATCAACTTTCGTATTCAATAAATGCTACGGGCGGAATAACGATGAGAACTCCTTTTAAATTCCAGGAATAGGACAAATTCCCTCTTTGGATTTTAATAATAAATGTAAGAAGATTATTTCTATAAATATAAGAATCAATTCCTCAAAAAATTTATCCTTCATCTGATTGCTTATGATTCTTTCCTGAAGAGACGGAACAACTTCCAAAAGAGATAGAACTGCATTCCTACTCAGAGCATCCGCCACAACGTTTGCTTTCCTAGGGTATAGAGGATATCCAAATTATATGATGTCAAAAACTCAACCCATCGCTGCTGCCTCAAATTCAGATCCTTCTGGGAGAAGAGGTACTTCAAGGGTTTGTGATCTGTAAAAAGCTCGAACTTCTCTCCCAAAAGAAAGTGTCTCCAGTCTTCAAAGAAAAAATAATGGCTAACAACTCCAGATCGTGTGTAGCGTAATTCTTTACATGAGGCTTCAATTGCCTGCTCGCATACGCAATTACTTTTCCATTTTATATCAGCACTGTACCCAATCCAACTATACATGCATATGTATAAACCTCAAACTAGCTCTTACCATCCGGAATAGCCAACACAGGGGCACTGGTCAGCCTTGCCTTCAAATCAAGAAAGCCTCTTCACACTCTAGGGTCCACTTAAACTTTGCTCCTTTCCGAATCAACTTGGTCAAGTGTGAAGAAATTTTAGAATAATCCTTAATAAACTTCCTATAGTACCCTGCCAATCCCATAAAGCTGTGGACTTCTGTCGGAGTCTGCGGCTACTTCCACTCTTGAATAGTAGCTACCTTGGCTGGATCTACAGAAATACCCTCACTAGAAATAATATGTCCCAAAAATTTGACTTTCGATTTCCAAAAGTGACATTTATATAACTTAGCCCTCAGAACATGCCTCCTCAGAGTTTATAACACTATCCCAAATGCCGCTTATGCTCTTCTTCAGACTTAGAGTAGATAAAAATATCATCAATGAACGCGAGTATGAATTTATTCAGCACATCTCGAAAAACTCGGTTTATTAGGTCAACAAAGTAGGATGGAGCGTTGGGTAACCTGAAAGGCATAATGAACCACTCATAGAAACAATTGGGTCCTCTAAACGCAGTCAAAGGGATACTGTCCTCAGTTACCCTTAACTGATGGAAACCCGAAGCTAAATCTAACTGGGTGAAAATAGAAGTCCATGGAGTTGATCAAAGAGATCATCTATCCGAGGCAAAGGATACTTATTTCGGATGGTCGCTTTGTTCAATTCTCGATAATCAACATAGAACCTTAGAGACCCATCTGACTTGGTGAAGAACACTGCAGCAGAAACACAACAAGAAAAACTGGGCCTAATCAATCTCGTCTCCAACAGATCCCGAGTCTGGTTCACTAGCTCCTCCCTCTGTCTAGGAGCCATCCTCCTGCTTCGTTGAATCACTGGTACTGCTCCTGGAACCAAATCAATGCGAAACTCTATCTCTCGGTGAGGGGGTAAACACTTGACTTCCTCGAAAACATCCGAAAAATCTCTAACCACTTCGATGGACTCAACGCCTTCTAGAGGTGCTTCGACTCCATGTAGAAGATTACTCAAATGAACTTCGGAATCATCGCAAGTCACTTTTGCGATTCTTCCCAAGTCAGTCTCCAAAGACACAATCCTTTCTTCACACATCAAAATAGTCTTATACTTATCCAACCAATCCATACCTAGAATAAGGTCAAACCCTTTGAAATCCAATACAAACAGGTCGTAAGGAAAACTATGAGACAGATAAGAAAGCCTTAAGTCTCTACATATCTTATCTAACTTGGTTACCCCGCCTACAGTATTAGATACAAAAATAGGACGGTCAACCAAACAAGGAGAAAGATGAAACTTCTCTACTGCATCCAAAGAAATAAAACTAAGCGATGCATCAGAATCAAATAGATTCTAATAAAAATACAATCCAAAAGCAAAATACCTTTCAAAACTCCTTTGCCTTTCGAAAAAGAAGGTGGACCACCCTCAAGAGAAAACACATTGTCTTGCTGGCTTTCTGAAGAAGCGGACAAGCCTTTATCATATGACCTGGTTGATGATAGTTGAAACATAAAGATTTTTGAACCAAAGCTGAACCCGATCTACTCTAATGTTGCTGTTGCTTCTGAGATCCTTTCCTGGGACATCGATTAGCCAAGTTACCCTCTTGTTGACATATATAGCACTTGCGAGGTCCGTTGCTTCCTCCCTGCTTCCCTTTGCCTTGCTTCTTCCAATTTGTATTGAACTTTCTTTTATTTGGGTTGGAAAAAGTTCCACCTGGTGTTGCTGCAGATGCCACTGGTATCTTATTCATGAGCTCCTCATATCTTAAAGCCATGTCGATCAACTCTAAAAATAGTCCCTTGAGACGAGCCATCATCTTTTTGTGGAACTCAGGCCTCATCCATTGCACAAACATATCATTCTTTTTAAGAGGCATGTCGATCAATCCAAGTCCTTACCGTGATAATTCATTAAACCTAGTCTCATATATAGAAACAGGCATACTTCCCTGCTGTAGATCTAGGAATTCTCTATATAAACGGGTCATCCCAGCTGTTGGCATGAATTATTCCTCAAATAATTCTTTAAACTGACTCTAAGAAATGAAATCCTCTGAGATATTCACTGTAACTGCATCCCACCAAGCTGCAGCACCTTCTTGCAGTTGCCAAGATGCCATCACTCTTTTTTGCTCGTCGGACAAATCCAAGCTCTTAAAGATACGCTCATACGAGCGTAACGAAGCCTGAACTTCTATTATAGTCTCTAAAAGGTCTCCCTCCAAGGTTGGTGAAATCTTTGCACAAAGCAGTAAAACTAACTCGAGGCGATGCTGGTTTAACAGCCTCTCTAGCAATCTGACCTCTTCCATTATTGGTTGACGTGCTCCCTACAACTCTACCTCTCCTGCCTCTTGAACTCATGTTGGCAACCTGGACAGGAAATCCCACCAATTTAGATAGGTATATAGTTATAATAAAATTACAAATACGCGCTCTTAAGATAGATACTGCTCCAGAGCCTAGGTATTTTCTCAACCTATGCTCTGATACCAACTGTGACGACCCGCCTTTCATTCCATAGAAAGACACATCATCAATAAGGAAAGAAATAGGTTGAAATAGAAAAGATAGAAAGAAAGAATAACAACATCAGAATCTCACAACGGAAATGGAACAAAATATAATATTTCACATATCCATTACATAGTCTTATACATCAGAGTACACACAATTATACAACTTCATTACATTAGACAGTTATAAAGGTCCGTCTATCCATTACATTCCAAAATACAACAGTCAAAAAGGGTTTCAATACAGCGGATATAGATTCATATATAGCTACGCCAAGCTCCTGCTCCAAGCTATCCAAAATTCGTTTGGCAAGACCTGATCACTTGGCTACTCATAAAAATTTGAGTATCTAAGAGTTTAAGAAAACAGAAATATACATGGGTCTGGTGTGAGTAAACGGTTATGTTGTTTAACTTGGAAAAACCTTTAAAATAAAAGGTATCTCGTAAGACTCTCCACCAATAAATACGGACAAGTTTTTCCCTTACGATAACCAAAAGATTTGACAGGAAATCTGGTTATATTATAATAGGGTCTTGGGTTTTCGATATAAAATACAGAAGTAGCTGGAATGCTTACATCTCACATTCCAACATAGTTAGGCACAATCAAACTGTAAAGGCACTTATTGGAAATTGGATTCCATACAATAGCAGGGCTACTAGGGTACCTCCCATCACATTACGGGGCCTAGATCACCGTACCAAGGATCCCTCCCGATCCCCTACAACAAAAAGCTGGAGCTACCCCTTGTTGGATAGTTTGAATAAGAAACCCCGCGGTTGTGGCCAAACAACCGCCACACGGCCGAATAAAAAGGAACTCTAGACAGGGGGAAATCTTATCCTACTTAGGTGCTACCCACTTAGCCTTGCTGCACCTCCACTGTTTTAGCCATTCAAGGTTGATGAGGCTTGAGGCTACGATTACCTTTACAAGAACACATCTTGGAATGCTCATCGTCCTATATTGACGATGGTCTGATAGCATTCATCCATACAAGTTCGTTCCGGATTCGAACGAAACCGAAGGCATTATCTCGTTACACTCGTTTTGGAATCACCCTCGGAGTTAACGACAATAACCCATGCACTCTGAAACTCCATCTCGATCTTCACTTGAGATTTTACGACCTAACGTTTAACTTGGATAGATGTGGTTTTCGGATAATCAAATTTGGTATCCGATCCTGGTCTCATCAAAATCCAAACACCGTCTTAAAGGTCAAGTTGTTTAAATTTAAACAATTTAATTCGATTTAAAACATTGAATTCACAGCATTTATCATAGATAAATAACATACATCTATCACAGATATATACAATATCACATCACAGAATATCACAGATTATCATCCAGTAGATGTCAACCAATCCAGACATTCTACTCAAAACAATCATCCATAAGCAAGAATTATTAATCCATATTAAAATTAATTTAACTAACTTAAATTAAATTAATTATTTAAGAATTAATCATCTTAATCAATCATTAATTAATTTCAATCATTTAATTAATCAATCAGTCCTAAATAAATTTATCTTTAATCGAAGATTAATTATCCTTCAACTATTAAGTAATAAACCTTAATTATTAATTAATAAAACTTAATTACAAATTAATTAATCCTTAGTTATCATTCAATTAATCTCTAATTATTTAATTAATTAATATCTAATTATAATTTAATTAATCATCAATTATAATTTAATTACTCCTCAATTACTTAATTAATTAACCTCTAAATATAAATTAATTAAACTTAATTAATTAACTCTTAATTATCAGTTAATTAATCTCTAATTATTTAACTATAACATTTAATCATTAATTATCAAAATCTTAATTAACTTTAAGACGAAAATTTATCTTTATAAATGACCTAATTATCATTAACATAATTTGAATACATTTTAAAACAGTCCACTTTTAATTTCAACTTTAAATTTAAGATTTAAAATGACTTACCAATTTAACTTAACAGATTTTAAGTAAAACAAACTATAAAACTTCTAAATCAAATGTTTAAGAAAACATTTATTTTACATAATAGTTTAAAATTTGATTTAATTTAAATTTAAAACTCGTTTTATAAAAAACCTTTCTAAAATCTGCAATTTTAAAACTTGCTTCGAGTTCTACCCAAGCCCTCCCCCCTCCCGATACATGCCTCGAGAAAACCTTTTTATTTTCATTTTTGAAACTTAGATTAGGTTTAAGTTTTAAAAAAAACGAACACAAGAAGCAACTCATGAACAAATTACTTGAGGAAAAACTGGAGCAAACAACCCACAAAACCCGAGCTTCCCTTCGAGTCCACCTCTATCTTCCAACTTACTGACATAGATCAAACTGGTGCACCTACATAGGCGGTCGCGACAACGTCGCTCACCGCCGACACCTCAAATCCATCAACATTCGCCTCTACACCAGATTCCGACCTTCCAAACATGATCACAAACTCAATATCGAAAATAGAGGTAACTCGAGCAATTCCTGGAACAACAACCTTACTTGTAAACCCTTTGAACCACAGACGCCAACCACCATAACACCTGAAACTCTGGCCACATCTTCGCAAACCTTCCATTCAGCCACTCCACGAGCCCGATGCAACTCGAACAACCAGAGATGCTGACATGATCATGTTTCCAGGCTCGGCCATTTTGAGTTCATAAACCCTAGTTCGCCCAAATACCGACCCCATAGTGGTTTATCCACCTTCCAGGTATTTTTTCTAAGCTCGCCGAACCTTCCCACACCTCTAGTCGAAACCTCGACCACCAGAGATTTCCCAATCACCAGAATTTTCTCAAAATCACTCTTCTGGTCATCACCGTAATACTACCTCTAGCCCAAACTAATATTCATGATTTTTATCTTAGAAATCAAGTTTTTTTGTGACGATTCAAGTTGTATACTTGAATCAGCAAATATATTGTTTTTTAACATTTTTAAACATCTTACTATACTTACTCAAGTCCAGAAGATTTTCAAACCTATTTTGCTTGAATACAATTTTAAACTTTAATTTATGTTTAAACAATCGTATTATGTTTGAATTTCAACGCCTAACAATGGTCAGGAAAAGGGTTTTTAATTTTGACTTGTTTTTAAACTCTGTACTTTGGAAATAGAGGAGAACAAACATATCATACATGCACAATCCATACCAATACATATACACAGAGATCACACTTAAAAACACACATGCAAGCAAAATTTAATCGAAGAATCACATGAACAGATTTTAGTTTACTTAAGCCTTTAGATAATATGTTTACTCACTTGTTAATGATGTTGAACAGAGTTTTGAATTAAGATGTTTGAAAACTTTGAACTTGAATTGCGTTGATTTGAAAGCTGAAATGCTGTTGTTTGATTTCTTATAAACTAGAAAATACTTGATGTTGAAATGATCAAGCTCTTTAAAACTGAATTGATGTAGCTTAAAATCTGAGAAGGTTGCTTGCTTGATAACCCAGGTTTGTGAAAAAATGTTTTACAGGCTTTGAGAAAAAAATGTTTGAGTTTGATCTGGTGGATTATTTTTACAGGATTGTTTCTTAAGTTTCTTTTTTTGAAATGAGAATAGAAAAAGAAATAGAAATTGGAGGAGGTATGTTTATATAGGGTTAATTTTGATTTACTAAAAAAAATTAAAAAAATTGAAATATGTGACACTTGTTAATTTACTTAACATTTGTCAATTACCCTATTTAATTACACTACACATGTCACCAACATAATTCATAAATAAGCACTTGTAATTATGTAAATTTAATTAATTTTTTAAATGTTAAATGAAAGCTTTAGTATTTATTCACTAATTAATAAATACTTTTCTAAATATATAAATAAATTCTTTTAAAGAAAGTAAACAAAAACCAATTATATTTAAAATAAAATCATACATAATATATTTTTAAACCAAAATATATTTAAGATATGATTCTTTTAAATTTTCAAATTTAAATCCAAATTCAAATTTAAATTCAAATTCAATTTAAAAATCCAATTTAAAATCAATTCACATAAATACATATATATATATATATATATATATATATATAATTTGAACAAACCCAAATTCAATTTGAAAATAATAATTTTATTAAAAATCTATTTATCTACATTTAAAACAACACATTATTTTTATTGTCTGAAATTAACAATTTTACCAAATTTTAAATAATTAATAAAGGAGATTATCACATTTAGTTTTGCTTGAAATTTCCAAGATATCACTTTCCTCCCCCCTTAAAAGAATTTCGTCCCCGAAATTTAAACAAAAGAATTATTTCAACCATCCAAGCATATATATATCAGTCAAACAAACAATTTGCCAAAACAACAATTCATTACAACAAACATCCCTAGCTATCCGGACACAATTTCGGATAAGCTTTCCTAACACTATCCAGAGTTTGCCAGGTACAATCTCTAGGATCCTCGCTTCACTACACCTTGACTAGCTTCACCACCTTGCTTCTGAGTTGCCTCTCATCTTGATTAATGATCTGGACAGGATGCCTGACAACAGATAAGTCCGGCTCAATTTCTAAGTCTTCTTGCACAGCTAGTTCCACAATAAGAGATGGATCGTGCATGTATTTCCTCGGATGAGATATGTGAAAAACATTGTGAATTCCAGCCATCCGGACCGGCAATTCAGTCCTATAAGCTACAGCACCAATCCTCTCGAGCACTCGGAAAGGACCAATACACCATAGGGCAAGTTTTCCCGTCTTTTCGAATCTTATCGCTCCTTTAATTGGGGAAACTTTGAAAAAGACTAAATCTCCAATCTCAAATTCCAATTGTCTTTGTCTCTTATCCACATATTTCCTGTAGCGATCCTGCGCTGCTTTCATTCTCCTCTTGATAAGCTCCACCTTCGCAGATGCCTCGTGGATAAAATCTGGACCAAGGACAAGATGATCTCCCGACTCTACCCAACAGGATAGGGATCTACAAGGTCTTCCATATAAAGCTTCATAGGGCGCCATCTTGATACTTGCCTGGTAATTGTTATTGTACGAGAATTCCACTAAATGGAGATGGTCCTCCCAAGATCCACCAAGATCCAATGCACAAGCCCTTAGTATATCTTCTAGAATTCAATTCAATCTTTTAGTTTGTCCGTCGGTCTGGGGATGATAGGCTGTACTCAAACTCAATCTCGTACCCATAGCTGATTGCAAAGCCTTCCATTGCTAGTGAAGATAGGATCACGATCACTTACTATGCTGACTAGAACACCATGCAATCTGATGATCTCGTTTAAGAAAATCTCAGCCAAAGATGCTGCAGTACGGGTTGCCTTAACCGGCATAAAATGGGCACTTTTGGTTAGCCGGTCTACAATCACCCATATTCTTTCATTTCCCTTTTTGGTCCTTGGCAAACCGTCGATGAAATCCATAGAAATCATTTCCCGCTTCCACTTCGGAACTTTCAAAGGCTGCAATAATCTGGCCGTCTTCTGTTGATCTACTTTAACCTACTGACAGATCGCACATCTATTAACAAAAGCAGCTACATCCTTCTTCATTCTCGGCCACCAGAAGACTCTCATCATATCCTTATACATCTTTGAAATCTCTGGGTGAATACTCAGTCTGGAGCGATGACTTTCTGACAGAACTTCTTGCCTCAATCCATCTATATCAGGCACACACAAACGTCCGTTGATCCTCAAAGATCCTTAATCATCCACTTTGAAATCCGAATATCGACTTTCCCTGGTTCCAAGAATCAATTCCTCAAAAGATCTATTCTTCATCTGACAGCTTATGGTTCTTTCCTAGAGAGACGAAACAACTTGCAAAAGAGACAGAACTGCATTCCTACTCAGAGCATCTGCCACAGCGTTTGCTTTCCCTAGGGTATTGAGGATATCCAAAACATATGATGCCAAAAACTCAAACCATCGTTGCCGCCTCAAATTCAGATCCTTCTGGGAGAAGAGGTGCTTTAAGGGTTTGTGATCCGTAAAAAGCTCGAACTTCTCTCCCAAAAGATAATGTCTCCAAACCTTCAAAGCAAAAATAGTGGCTAACAACTACAGATCGTGCGTAGCGTAATTCTTTTCATGAGGCTTCAATTGCCTGCTCGCATACCCAATTACTTTTCCATTTTGCATCAGCACTGCACCCAATCCTACTATGTAGGCATCTGAATAAACCTCAAACTTGCTTTTGCCATTCGGAATAGCCAACACAGTAACACTGGTCAGCCTTGCCTTCAAATCCAAGAAAGCCTCTTCACACTCGGGGGTCCACTTAAACTTTGATCCTTTCCGAATCAACTTGTTCAAGTGCAAATAAATATTAGAATAATCCTTAATAAACTTCATGTAGTACCCTTCCAATCCCAGAAAACTGCGGACTTCTGTCGGAGTCTACGGCTGCTTCCACTCCTAAATAGTAGCTACCTTGGCTGGATCTACAGAAATACCCTCACCAAAAACAATATGTCCCAAAAATTTGACTTTCGATTTCCAAAAATGACATTTAGAGAACTTAACCCTCAGAACATGTCTCCTCAGAGATTCTAATACTATCCTAAATTCCACTTGTGCTCTTCCTCAGACTTAGAGTAGACAAGAATATCATCAATGAACACGAGTATGAACTTATTCAGCACATCTCGAAAAGCTCGGTTCGTCAGGTCAACAAAGTAGGATGAAGCGTTGGTTAACCCAAAAGGCATAACCAACCACTCATAAAAACAATTGGGTCCTCTAAATGCAGTTAAAGGGATACTGTCCTCGGCTACCCTTAACTGATGGAAACTCGAAGCTAAATCTAACTGAGAGAAAACAGAAGCTCCATGGACTTGATCAAAGAGATCATCTATCCGAGGCAAAGGAAACTTATTTTGGATGGTCACTTTGTTTAATTCTCGATAATCAACACAGAACCTTAGAGACCCATTCGACTTGGTGACGAACACTGCAGCAGAACCACAATAAGAAAAACTGGGCCTAATCATTCCCTTCTCCAACAGATCCTGAGTCTGCTTCACTAGCTTCTCCCTCTGTCTAGGAGCCATCCACCTACTTGGTTGAATCACTGATACTGCTCCTGGAACCAAATCAATGCGAAACTCTGCCTCTCGGTGATGGGGTAAACACTTAACTTCCTCGAAAACATCTGAAAAATCTCTAACCACTTCGATGGACCCTATGCCTTCTGGAGATGCTTTGACTCCATGCAGAAGATTAATCAAATGAACTCTGGAATCATCGCAAGTCACTTTTACGATTCCTCCCAAGTCAGTCTCCAAAGACACAATCCTTTCTTCACATATCAAAATAGCCTTATACTTATCCAACCAATTCATACCCAGAATAAGATCAAACCCTTTGAAATACAATACAAACGGGTCGCAAGAAAAACTATGAGACAAATAAGAAAGCCTTAAGTTTCTACAGATCTTATCCAACTTGGTTACCCCGTCTATAGGATTAGATACAAAAATAGGACGGTCAACCAAACAAGGAGAAATAAGAAACTTCTCTACTGCATCCAAAGAAATAAAACTAAGCGATGCACCAGAATCAAACAGAATTCTAATAAAAATACCATCCAAAAGCAAAGTACCTTCCCAAACTCCTTTGCCTTTCAAAGAAGAAGCTGGACCACCCTCAAGAGCAAACACCTTGTTCTGCTGGGCTTTCTGAAGAAGCGGACAAGCCTTTATCATATGACCCAGTTGATGATAGTTGAAACATAAAGATTTTTGAACCAAAGCTGAACCCGATTCACTCTGATGTTGTTGTTGCTGCTGAGATCCTTTCATGGGACATCGATTACGCAAGTGACCCTCTTGTTGGCATACATAGCACTTGCGAGTTCTGTTGCCTCCTCCCTGCTTCCATTTGCCTTGCTCCTTCCAATTTGGATTGAAATTTATTTTATTTGGGTTGGAAGAATTTCCACCTGGTGCTGCTGCAGATGCCACTGTTTTCTTATTCATGAGCTCCTCATATCTTAAAGCCATGTCGATCAACTCTGCAAATGGTCCCTTCAGATGAGCCGTCGTCTTTTCGTGGAACTCAGGCCTCATCCCTTGCATAAACATCTCATTCTTTTTAAGAGGCGTGTCGATCAATCCAAGTCCATAGCATGATGATTCATTAAACTTAGTCTCATATTCATAAACATATAAACTTCCCTACTCCAGATCCAGGAATTCTCTATATAAACGGGTTTTCCCAGCTGTTGGCATGAACTGTTCCTCAAATAATTCTTTAAACTGACTCCAAGAAATTTCGTCCTCTGAGATATTCACTATAACTGCATCCCACCAAGCTGCAGCACCTTCTTGCAGTTGCCAAGACGCCATCACTCTTTTTTGCTTGTCAGACAAATCCAAACTCTTAAAAATGCACTCGCACGAGCGTAACCAAGCCTGAACTTCTATTATAGTCTCTGATCCTTTAAAAGGTTGGTGCAAACTTTGCACAAAGCAACAAAACTAACACGAGGCAGTGCTGAATTAACAACCTCGCTAGCTGTCTGACCTCTTCCATTATTGGTCGACGTGCTCACTACAACTCTGCCTCTTGAACTCATGTTGGCAACCTGGATAGGTAATCCAACCAATCTAGGTAGGTATATAGTTATAATAAAATTACAAATATGCGCTCTCAAGATAGATACTACTCTAGAGCCTAGGAATTATCTCAACCTATGCTCTGATGCCAACTGTGACGACCCGCCTTTCATTCCACAGAAAGACACATCATCAATAAGAAAAGAAATAGGTAGATATAGAAACGATAGAAAGAAAGAACAACAACATCAGAATCTCACAGCGGAAATGGAACAAAATATAATATTTCACATATCCGTTATATAGTCTTATACATTAGAGTACACACAATTATACAACTTCATTACATTAGACAGTTATAAATATCTGTCTATCCATTACATTCCAAAATACCATAGTCAAAAAGGGTTTCAACACAGTGGATATAGATTCATATATAGCTACGCCAAGCTCCGGCTCCAAGCTATCCAAAATTCGTCTAGCAAGACCTGATCACTTGGCTACTCATAAAAATTTGAGTACCCAAGAGTTTAAGAAAACAGAAATAAACTCCGGGTCAGACATGGGTCCGGTGTGAGTAAACGGTTATGCTGTTTAACTTAGAAAACCCTTTGAAATAAAAGGAATCTCGTAAGACTCTCCGCCAATAAATATGGATAAGGTTTTCCCTTACGATAACCAAAACATTTGATAGGAAAGCTAGTTATATTATAATAGGGTCTAGGGTTTTCAATATAAAGTACAGAAGTAGCTGGAATGCTTACATCTCACGTTCCAACATAGTTGGGCACAATCAAAACCATACAGGCACTTATTGGAAATTGGATTCCATACAGTGGCAGGACTACTAAGGTACCGCCCATCACAGTATGGGGCCTAGATCACCGTACTGAGGATCCCTCCCGATCCCCAGCAACACAAAGCTGGAGCTACCCCTTACTGGATATTCTGAATAAAACAACCCCACGGTTGTGGCCAAACAACCGCCCACACAGCCGAATAAAAAGGGACTCTAGATAGGGGAAAACCTTATCCTACTTGGGTGCTACCCACTTAGCCTTGCTGCACCTTCCCTGTTTTAGCCATTCCCGGTTGATGATGCTTGAGGCTACGATTACCTTTACAAGAACACATCCTGGAATGCTCATCGTCCTCCATTGATGATGGTCTGATAGCATTCATCTATACAAGTTCGTTCTAGGTTCGAACGAAATCGAAGGCTTTATCTCGTTACACTTATTTTGGAATCACCCTCAGAGTTAACGACAATAACCCTTGCACTCTGAAACTCCATCTCGATCTTCACTTGAGATTTCATGACCTAACGTTTAACTTGGATCGATGTGGTTTTTGGATAATCAAATTTGATATCTGATCCCGGTCTCATCAAAATTCAAACGCCGTCTTAAAGGTCAAGTTGTTTAAGTTTAAACAATTCAATTTAAAACACTAAATTCACACAGCATTCATCACGGATAAATAATATACATCTATCACAGATATATCCAATATCACATCATTGAATAACATAGATTATCATCCAATAGATATCAACTAGTCCAGATATTCTATTCAAAACAATCATCTATAAGCAAGAATTATTAATCCGTATTAAAATTAATTTAATTAACATAAATTAAATTAATTATTAAAGAATTAATCATCTACCCTGCTTAATCAATCATTAATTAATTTCAATCATTTAATTAATTAATCATTCCTAAATCAATTTATCTTTAATAGGAGATTAATTATCCTCTAACTATTAATTAATAAACCTTAATTATTAATAAATAAAATTTAATTACAAATTAATTAATCCTTAGTTATCAATTAATTAATCTATAGTTATTTAATTAATTAATCTTTAATTATAATTTAGTTAATAATTAATTATAATTTAATTACTCCTGAATTACTTAATTAGTTAAACTCTAATTATAAAATATTATTAATCTTACTTAATTAATTAATTAATTCTAAATTATCAATTAATTAATCTCTATTATTTAATTATAACATTTAATTATAAATTAATTAATCCTTAAACATTATTTAATTTAAATTAATTAATTTCTCTTAATTACTTAATTAAATTAATTAGTCATTAATTATCAAAATCTTAATTAACTTCAAGACAAAAATTTATCTTTATAAATGACTTCATTATCATTAACATAATTTGAATACATTTCAAAACATTCCACTTTAAATTTAAACTTTAAATTTAAGATTTAAAATAACTTACCAATTTAACTTAACAATTTTTAAGTAAAACAAATTATAAAACTTCTAAATCAAATGTTTAAAATTAGATTTAATTTAAATTTAAAACTCGTTTTACAAAAAACCATTTTAAAATCTGCAATTTAAAAACTTGCTTCAGGTTCTACCCGAGCCCCCCTCCCCCGATACATGCCTGAGAAAACATTTTAAGTTCCATTTTTGAAACATCGATTAGGTTTAAGTTTAAAAAAAAACGAACACAAGAAACTACTCACGAACAATTTACCCGAGGAAAAACTCGAGCAAACAACCCACAAACCCGAGCTTCCCTTCGAGTCCACCTCTCTCTTCCAACTTACTAACACACAGATCAAACTGGTGCACCTGCACAGGTGGTAGTGACGACGTCGCTCACCGCCGATACCTCCAATCCATCAACATTCGCCTCTACACCAGATTCCGACCTTCCAAACATGATCGCAAACTCAATATCGAAAATCGAGGTTACTCGAGCAATTCCTGGAACAACAACCTTGCTTGAAAACCCTTCGAACCCTTAACGCCGACCATCATAACACTTGAAACTCATGCCATACCTCCGTAAACCTTCCACGCAGCCACCCCCTAAGCCCGATGCAACTCGAACAACCAGAGACGCTGACATGATCATGTTTCCAGGCTCGACCATTTTGAGTTTATAAACCCTAGTTCTCCCAAAAGCCGATGCTACAGTGGTTTATCCACCTTCCAGGTATTTTTGCCAAGCTCGTCGAACCTTCCCTCACCTCCAGTCGAAACCCCGACCACCAGAGATATCCTAGTCACCAGAATTCGCTCAAAATCAAACTTTTGGTCATCACCGCAATACTACCTCCATCCCAAACTAAAATTCATGATTTTTATCTTAAAAATCAAGTTTTTCTGTGACGATTCAAGTTACATACTTGTTAGAAAAATATATTGTTTGATTTTTAACCTTTTAAACATCTTACTATATTTACTTAAGTCCAGAAGATTTTCAAACCTATTTTGGTTGAATACAATTTTAAACTTTAACTTGTGTTTAAATAATCATACTGTGTTTGAATTTCAACACCTAACAATGATCAGAAAAAGAGTTTTGAATTTTGACTTGTTTTTAAACTCTGTACTTTGGAAATAGAGGAGAATAAACATATCATACAAGCACAGTCCATACCCATACATAAACACAGAGATCATACTTAAAAATACATGTGCAAAGCAAAATTTAATCCAAGAATCACATGCATAGATTTTAGTTTACTTAAGCCTTTAGATAATATGTTTACTCACTTGTTAATGATGTTGAAAAGAGTTTTGAATTCAGATGTTTGAAAACTTTGAACTTGAATTGCTTTGATCTGAAAGTTGAAATGCTGTTGTATTGATTTCTTATAAACTGGAAAATACTTAATGTTGAAATGATCGAGCTCTTTAAAACTGAATTGATGTAGCTTAAAATCTGAGAAGTTTGCTTGCTTGATAACCCATGTTTTTGAAAAATTATTTTACAGGCTTTGAGAAAAAATGTTTGAGTTTAATCTAGTGGATTATTTTTAAAGGTTTTTTTCTTAAGTTTCTTTGTTTTGAAATGAGAATAGCAATCGAAATATAAAAGGGAAGAGGTATGTTTATATAGGGTTAATTTTGATTTACTAAAAAATTAAAAAATTAAAATGAAATATGTGACACTTGTTAATTTACTTAACATTTGTCAATTACCCTATTTAATTACACTACACATGTCACTAACATAATTCATAAATAAACACTTGTACTTATGCAAATTTAATTAATTTTTTAAATGTTAAATGAAAGCTTTTGTATTTATTCACTAATTAATAAATACTTTTCTAAATATATAAATAAATTCATTTAAAGAAAGTAAATAAAAACCAATTATATTTAAAATAAAATCGTACATAATATATTTTTAAACCAAAATATATTTATGATATGCTTCTTTTAAATTTTCAAATTTAAATCCAAATTCAAATTTAAATTCAAATTCAACTTAAAAATCCAATTTAAAATCAATTCAAAATACACACACACACACACACATATATATATATATATACATATATATATATAATTTAAACAAACCCAAATTCAATTTGAAATTAATAATTCTATTAAAAATCTATTTATCTACATTTAAAACAACACATTATTTTTATTGTTTGAAAATAACAATTTTACCAAGTTTTAAATAATTAATAAAGAAGATTATCACATTTAATTTTGCTTGAAATTTCCGAGATATCACAAATTTAGCATTATTTTATTAAGATAGAAATTCATGGAAATAAGTGAAAAGAAGTTTGAAATTTTGAAAAGAAGAAGTGTAGAAGGAAGTGAGAAAGTGGGTGTGTATTTATAGATAAAAATTTAGATTAAAATATTATATTTGCAAAAGACCAAAATACCCTGTACTTACTTTCAATATAATCTTCCTTTTCGACACTTAACATCACATTTTAAATCTTTAGTTTATGTCCTTATCACTTAGGAAGTAATAAAATTTAAATTAACCATGGTGTTTCCTTCGATTTGACATGTTTTGTTCTTTAGTTTACTTTTCCTAATTATATTCTAGAATTTACTAATTGTTTTTTGATAAAAATAAACCAAATTAAAATCTTAATTAACACTTACTACATTTATACCAGTGCACATGAATATTAAAATAAAGGTGCAACAAATTTGTGACAACTTTAAATCGACAAAAACGTTGATTTTTGATATAATGTTCTACGGTCATATTTTGATGTTTTAATTAAACTATTTATTTATGTAAACCAAATTTAAAAATAAATTTGTACAATGTTATTCCAAAATATAAACACTTATAAATAAAATAAAATAAAATAATTAATTAAACCATTTAAACTTACTTTTCTGAAATATGGAGTTTGTCACTTTTGTCGATATAAGAAAATGTTACTATTTTTATGTATATTTCTATTTCCAAATCCTATCTAATATTATTTGAATCATAAAACCTTTTATGTTTTATATTTAAAATCACTTCAAATATTATATTTCGAAGCGGTTAAATTTTGGATCGTTGTAACTAGCAAAGGAGACTGTAGATCTATCACTTTGGTGCTTGGGTATTTATCTTTCTTTGCTGTTCATCTCAAATCTAAGGGGGAAACTAGTATTTAGGGAGTGATTCTTGAACTCTCACTATCATATGCATATTTATATAGTTAAAATTTATGTTTTTAACATGATTTTGATCCTAAAATAGTTTCTAACTTTAATCACACTTTTATACATGATTATGGCCGAAAATTAAAAAGGTTTAAAATGGATTTAGATTGTTTTACAACCCCTTTTGATCGTATTGACCTTCTAGTGTTAAGTTAGACCTAGGATAAGATTTGTATGATTATCATATTTTGATGAATTGCATATGTGTATGGATGTATATAGATGATATTTCAGTTTGGTATGTTATGCTTTGATATGGTTTACTAGTGCTTTTAGGTAGTTAGGAAAGAGGTCCTCGAATTGAGCAAATTGAAGGCAAAAGTTGTCGGGACAGAATAATACTTGAAGGAGGGACTCTAAGGCAAGGAGAATCCCAAGATTCAAGTCGCCTGAACTTTCGATCGTGGGATTCTAGTTATTGATAAATCGAATTTTGGTTAGAGAGTTTGCAGAACTATTCAACGAGAAGGCAATTCTTAGGGACTTAGTCTACAAAATTTCAAGCCAGATTTCGGGTTGAAGGTGGGAAGAGGTCCAAAAACTCAAATTTGGAATTTTGGCTAAGGAGAGTAGTCAACACCGACCACTTTTTGATTGGTATCCACCACTTTTTAGAGAAAATAGGAAGTGAAGAAGGATTTGGGAAGTGTTGAACTAAGAAGGAGTGTCCAAAGAAGGCAAGGAGGAAAGAGGTCGGGATGTGGATTTATATTGGCCCCGACCTGATTCAGATTGGCACCGACCACTTTTTGAGGCTTTGGGGATTTGATAAAGACTTGGAGAGAGTGGCTCAAAGAAAAGGAGCTCAAAAACGTTAGGGATCTAAGGGGTCGGGAGATAAAAGACTTAGCCAAATTTTGGGCTAAGCAATTCAGTTTGGTACTGATCACTTTTTGGGGCTCTAGGAGTTGCTGAAGACTTGGAGTGTGGCACCGAGGAGAGGAGCTCAAAAAAAGTAAGGATGGAAGGAGTCTAGGGAAAAAAGACTTAGCCAAATTTTGGGCTTAGCAATTCAGGTTGGCACCGACCTGTTTTAGGTTGTCGCCAATTTAAATTTATGTGGCTAACAGAGACCAAAATTCCATGGGATACTTCAGAGGCTCTATAGGTCGTGTTGAAGGTGTTTATTTGTTCTCTTAGGGTTTGATGACAATGTAGTTGCATGATCGTAGCTTTAGGACTTTGTCAATGCGAAGATGAATGGAGTTAGGTTTCGGTGATGGTGGCTCGATGTTGAAAAGATCCCTGAGAATGGTTATCCACAAAAGGGTGGATTCTAAGAAGGGTGACCAATGGATGGAATGTCAAATTGTTCTATCATAGAAAGAAGGAATGCGGAATTGACCCTTGAGTATAATAGAAACTGGATGGAGAAAGGAAAGGGACAGGATATGCATGTTGAGGGATCGTTGATACTTATAATATTTTCTAGTGTACTCAAAAGAAAGGTTATTGTGAGGATGCTCATAGTACTTTGTTTGGCTACCCCAGATCGGTTAAATAGATCCATGTAACCTGAGTGGTGGAATGGGCCTAGTATCAACTTCGGCCTAAAGGCAAGTACATTGAAAACCACGATTTATCCATTAATCCCTGGCAAAGGAATGGTCATATGGGTTATTATATAACCAAAGCATACTGAATGATAGTGAGGACTGTTTGATGGATTATATGGTTGCTTTGACTGTTTTCTCTCGCAGTCTATCACTCTAGGGATATCACTTGAGATATGCATTATGGATAGATATATCTGGACACCCATCATTATACTTAGTTCGTTATGCACCCTTATGATGTTTGTACAGTAGCATATTATGTTTGTTATGTGATAAATCTTTAGTTGCAGGGACATGTCAAGTATGGTTCATATACCCTTGTTTCTTACTATATCGAATTACATAGTATTTTGAGATTCATTTATCGCTCACGCCGGACTATTGTCTAACTCGAGGATTTATGTTTTGCTTCTTATTATCTTGGGTACTCTAAAATAAGTAGACGGAATAATAGGTCTGTGTGTACGCTATGGAAATGCAGAGAACAAGCAGGATGATGCTTTGTCGTATTATTTATAGATGTTATGCTTATTCCACTATGCAACACTATAGAGCCTAGGCAATGTTAGCTTTACTATTATGAGACAGCTTATTAGAGTTTATTTCTATTTTATATAAACTCTATTACTTTGTTGTATAACTCTGTGGATCCATTCTCTAATATTTGGATCACTTAGTTATTACCGTCTCTCCTGTTTTATATTTGTGGTGATTATTATTTTATTTGATTCACTATGGCACATGTTATAGGTTCTATGATGTTTTATTTCTTTTAACCCTTCACAATTGTCCTACATCGACCAGTTATGGTAGCAGCGCACTATTGACTCATACTAGGTGTTGGTGGTGTAGGGAGGTTGTCATAGTTAGGAAAAAACAAGTGATATAGAGCAAGCATGCATAGGTAGATTATTGGGTTGCGTGGACCTTATTGCCTAGAGTGGAGAGTGTGGGAATCATCACGCCCATTGGAGAAATGTTCATGCTTTTTTTCAATTTAACTCCACCAATCCAACGGCCATCGTTCATCGACGCCACTTGAGGTGGTTTCAGGTCGAGCTTCCTACTACTGAAACATGCACGAGGCCATAAGGAAGGTATTCAATGGCTCGATCGTTTTAATTTGAGTCATGGAGGTCGAAAATTGGTAACGATCATCGTGGGTGTGGGTTCGGTTTAGGGTCGATTTGAGGTGTTAGCGGTGGTGAGGGGATGGCGGCGGTAGAGCGTGAGGCTGAGAAGGGGGTTGTGCGACCAGACGATGAAAGGCGATGGCTGCGGTGGCAGATTTAGATGTTAGGTGATCGCGAATTGTTTCTGGAAGCGAGAGTTGAAGGAAGGAGGGTAATTTAAATTCAAAATGTTATTAATTTAGGTTAATGATGGTTTAATTATTTAAAAAGTTCATTAATCCATATTGAACTCATACGAGGTCCAATTTGAATGCGACGAGTTGCATTGCGATTGAACCAGCGAAGGCTATGCTATGGAGTTGGATTGGAAACACTTGAAGATAGTGGAAAATTTGGTTAAAATTGAACGTCTGTTCAATTTTAATTCGAAATGAAACGTTTTGGCGAATATTAAAATAAATGTGAATTAGTCTCACTTTTTTGGTTAATCAGAAATCTCATTTAGTCAATAAAATTTAATTATTGGATGTGTGAATATTTTATTGTTGGCTGTTGTTGATTGTTTGGATAATTTACAAATTTATATTATAGGTTTGGATATATTCTTGTCTCTGGAGCGGATGAGACCTATTATGTTCCCATGTAAGAGCGGATGACCCTTTGTATATGAATCCCACCTCGAAGCGTTTAATTTAAGCCTCTCGATGAAGCCAATAGAAATCCTATCCGAATACTAAAAAGAAAGGTCGGTTTCATTATTGTGGTATACGAACCGCCAGTTGTGGAACTTCCAGTTCCAATCGGAGCATATAGATCTGTATTTTTATGATTATATACAGTATGTGATGGAAGGGAACATGTTTGAGGGATCCAACAGGATTCCTTACACTGTTGATTTTATTTTCATATAATTTGATATATGATCTATTGGTTGTTATACTTGATGACATGGACACAATTTTTCATATTTAGTGCTTTAGTAGCATTGGGCCTTATATTTTGGTACTTTAGAATACTATAAAATAGTGATTGATTTTAAAAAGGGGATTTCAAAGTGATTTTTGAAATTATATATATTTTAAATAATTTTTCTTGAATTAGATAAACAAGAAATTTATTTTAGAATAAAAAGGTATGTCTTTTGGACATTAAAATTTAATAGTTTTATAAAATAGTTAAATAGAGATTTTCAAACTGTAAAATAAAGATTTTTAAAAACTTTAGGAAAATCTGCCTTTTGTAATAAAGGCATGTAGTTTTAAAAAGAAAATGAAATGTATTAATATAATATTAATATAATATTAATATAATATTTTATTCATTTTATATAACATGATATATATATATAGGTACATATATCATAATTTATTTATAAATGTGATAGTTTACAAAAGTGATATTTTACAAAAGAAGTGAAGATCTATAAAATCGTATTTTTGTTAGTAAAAATATGAGTTCATGAACGGTGTTTATAAATAAAAGGGAACTTTATTATTGGATAAATTGGGAAGTAAATCACAAATTATGGATTTATATTAAGATTCGAATGTTGCTTTAGATAATGGTTGATACTATTTGGAATAGGAAATGAGTGTAGTTTTGGAGATGTCAAATGATATTTTATAACTAGAAACGAATTTATAAAGAAAATTCATAAATATAGAAGCAACATTAAAATAGATAGCAATTTTTGTTTTGAATGGGATTTTTATAAATAAGCGAGATTTATAAAGAGATAGAGTTATAAAAGGGGATCTTATAAACAAAGAGATTTTCATAAAAAGAAAGTTTATAAAAAAATAAAGAGATTTGTAAATACATTTTTATAAATATGGAAATGATTATGTTGAGATTTAAGTATGGACTTTTATCAAGGAAGTATATGTATATTTTTGAAAGTTGTTTATTTGTATATATATTGTTTTAAAGTTGTTTATCAATATTTTATTATTTTGACAGGTTAATTATTTAAAACATAAGTATGGTTTGAAATTAATTATAATCATTTATCAATAACGTTTTGGAAATTAATCATTTTTATTTACAATAATGTTTAAGATAATTTATTTTTGTTTCATTAATAATGTTTTCAAAGTATTAATTATTATCTTTAATATTTTTTTAATTACTGTTAATTTATCTTTTTATTATTTAATATAATTTTAAAATAAATGATTAGAGTTTATTCATAAATGTTCGAGATTTATAAAAAGAGTTATAACAGACTTGGGTTTTAAAAGGAAGTTTATAAAATGGTTCAAGGGCTTAATAAACATTTATAAGGTAAAAGAGATTTTTAAATGGTTACGTATTTATAAAAAAGTATAGAAATGGGTTTATGGATTCATAAAAGGAGTTTATAAAAGGTTATATGGACTTATTATGAAGGGGTCGTAGATTATTTTCCAGATGTATAGAGAAGTTTTATAAATGGTTCATGAACTTATATAATAGTTTATGGAAAGTTTTAGAAATTTATAATGGAGTTTATAAATGATTTAGAATTTTATAAAAAGAGAACTTCCCTTAGCGTTGGTGAATGTACTTATACCATCAAAGTAAGTTTGGTTATTTTCTAGATATTAAAATATAAGTGTCGTGAGTGAAATTTTTGTAAATGTATTTTGGTACAAAATAATTTACAAAGTGAATTTAGTAAAATAGAAATTTTATTAAAAAAACTAATGGTAGTTGTGTCCTTATCCAACATTGTTTCCCTATGGGAATTAGATCCTTGATTGAATGTTTGATTATTTGATAGTTAAATAACCGACTATCGAATTTGAACCCAAAATGTAACTTTGGAAATATTAGGAGAAACACGTGAGTTATATGGCATAGTCATCGCTGATGATGTTGCAGTTTGCATATAAATCTCATTTCGTTCTTCTAGGACAATGATAAGGAAACCGTCCATTAATGGTTATGAGATGATCTCTGCTCTTATCTTTGACTGTTTATTTCCAAAAGAACCGAAGTTGAGTTTACCAAAAACTATCGAATGTTGTTTCAAAGAGACCAGGATTGGATATGTTATCTGAAATCCACTTCGATCAAACTTAAGTGTTGCGAAGTGAAGACATCTTAAGGATGATGGAAATTGAGGACGGAGCTCTCAAATGTTTCTTTCAGTCCCAGAACGAACTTGTATGGATGAATGCTGGCATTACATTATTACTTGGAGGGCAGTTTTAGCATTCCAAGTGGAAAGTGTTATATAAAGGTAAAACGTAGCCTCAAGCCTCATCAACTGCGAATCACTAAAACAAGAAAGATGCAGTAGGGCTAAGTGGGTCTCTCCTAAGTTGGGCATGATCATCCCTATCTAGAGTCGATATTATCTCTCATTTGTATGCTTTGGGGACAATTAACGTAAGGGTGATCATATTTAGTACTACTAGTCATGTGGTTGGCCGGCCCTGTGTTGGTAGGGGATCTAGGCGAGGTCCTGATGTTATTTTATCTAAAGATGCATCATGACGGGCGGTACCCCAGTAGCCCTGTCATGGAATGGAATCCATTCTCCAATAAGTAATATACGGACTTAGTTGTGCCCGACTATGCTAAAACGTGAGATGCAAGCATTTCAGCTCTATTCATATTTTACTTTGACCCCTGGACATTATTATAATATAAATGGATTTTCTATAAAAATGTTTTGGTTATCTTAAGGTAAAAACTCGTCTGTGTTTATGTGCGGGGTAGTCCTACAAGATACTTTTTATTTCAGAGGTTTTTATAACTTTAAAAGTCTAGTTAGATGTGTTTTCTGACGCTGGTTTTCCAGACTAACTAGTGTGTTATTTTATTATATTTCTCGGATCGGACCGAGTATATTTGTAGATTGCTTTGGATACACTGGAGAAGAGTCTAGTTGGAGGCCTTCAAGTCGTATTCAGTTATACGTTTATTTTCCGCTATTTTTTTGAAATCATTAGCAATTGTGAGGATGGGTTGTTATAACTGTTTAGGTTGATGATTGTGGTATTTATTGTACTCTGATGATGTATGTATATAACATTTTTTCATTTGTAAAGATTATTGATATTATAATATATATTGTTCTATTGAGATTGTGAGATTCTGTGTTATTTTAAAAAAATACTCTTCTCCTTTATTTTTTTCCCATAACTATCAATCTTTCGGTCAATTTAGGTCGGACATATGTCGCTTATTGTCAGCTTGAATTGTACGGATTGATGGGTTGTTACAGTTGGTATCAGAGTACAAGGTTAAGCTAAAACCTTGGCTTTGATGGGGTAACTCATTTAGAGATAAGGTAATGGAATGCCTTATGAATGTTTTATATATATGAGCGCGTATTTATTAGTGATTATAAAAATGTTTTATATTGTATTAATTTATCTATTGACTTACTTATGAATTCTTGTCGGTACGTGGGACGCCATGATATCGATAGGGGTTTTTAAACAACTAACAAGGAAAACCAATATAGTATTATTTTGAGAATTCTTAAATGAAATATTTTTACCAAAATTATACTTTATATATAAAAGAATAATTTTTCAGAAATTATTATTGTTATATATGGTAGGTTTGGATGTTAGAGAATAATGATATTTGATTATTATCATTTGTTTTGGTGTTCTACTAAATAGTTGTTATTATTAAAATCTAAACAATGATAAACGGTTGTAATGAGTTATATAAGAAAGTGAATTTATAAATATGAATTATTGAGCATTGATTATATTTAAAATAATCAACAATTGGGAAATGAATTACATAAGAAGTGATATTTAATAAATATGATTTATAAATGTGATTTATAAATGGAAAGGAAGTGAAATTGCCTGAGTAGATTTACAAATATGATTTGTTAATAAAAATGCATTTAAAATAAGAAATTTGAGGATTTAAACCCATTGACTTGAAAAAAAAGATGTTTAAAAAAAAATATAGTATTTTGATAGTGTTTTGACTAGAAGTATGATTAAAAGAATTTAAAGGAAATAAAAAGCACTAAACTCGCTTTAGTCATTAGAAAATAATTTCGATGATGACTGCAGCATCATCGACGTTCATTTTCAGGTTTCCAAGTGATGAATTGCTATCATAGTGATTTTCCACTGAAGTTTTGTTTTGGTAAAACAAATTTGTTTCAGATTCCATAAGTGGACTTTGATATATAAAGGAGTTATGTGTATATATGATTTCAAAATGATTTGAAATAAAACTGGTTGTTTAAAATCTGAAATTTTTTATCTAAATGTTTTGAGAAAACATAAGATAATGATTTTTTGAACTTCTAATTTGAAAATGGTATTAATAAGAGAAGAGGTTTGGAATTGAGATATGAAATAAAGATTTGACTTAAGAAAGGTTAAATAAATAGAGTTAATGAGATGGAATTTTATTTGAAATGGAGAAATGGAGTGAATACGAATTTGAGTTATAAAATGAAATTCAGTTTAAATTGTAAAGTGAATTGAATATTGTTTAGAATATTGGTTGATAGAGTTGAATATGAATTAAGTTTTGAAGTGAAAATAAAAAAATAGATTTGTGGTACATAATATTTGAAATAAACTTAAGTAATTGTTGATGGAACGGTTCTTAAGTTATATTAGTATTGAAAGAAGCATACTAAGTAATAATAGAATGTAAACAGTTGAATGTAAATCTATTTATGTGAATTAATTGGATGGAAATAAATTGAATGTAAATAAATTGAAACAATTCAAGTTAAATGTTAATAAGAAACTAAAGTGTATAACATAATGTTGATACTTGGAAACACAAATTGGTATGATGGTAAACAAATTGGATGAATTTATTGTTTGATGATTTCTTTTGTTACATGTACTATATTCTTTATTATATAGTGATGTAGCTTTCTATAAACATATGGATTATTGAGTGATTAGTAGGTGTGGATGACTTATGCTTCACGTTTGGAGCTTACTTTCACATATTATTGGTTGTATATACTTGCTAATACTTGTTAGTGCTAAAATTGGTCACTGACACCCAAATCCAAGTGAAAGCACCAAATTACAGTCACAGCTGACAGATAGAATATATGTCGAGAATAATAATGTGAAGAACAGTCAAAATTAAAATGAAAGCAGTAAAGAACAACAGATTTTATAGTGGTTCGGCTAACTCTGGCCTATGTCCATTCCAGAAGTTTCCTTTTTATTGATGTTAGAATCAATTACAGTTACGGACTGGTAGAGTAACCTTAGCCTTAGCTTCAGAAAATAGAAAGTCGGAGAGTAGCCAAAAAAGATCCTTTTTATAAACCTCCCACATGCTGTATTTATAGGCAAATCTTGAGTTGTTGGGCTTCCTGAATGATTCGGGCCCATCAAGGCCATAGCCGAGCCACCTAGAATGCGAATCCACATATTCCGAGCGAGAATGCCGATCCATATATGCCGAAGGAGAATACCAATCCCATGACCTTCCTGCCAATCGAATCATTCCAGTGCCGAACGGCTCACATGCCGATCCACTTAAGTCCCTTGTCCCTAACCGACACACCTCACTAATGTCGAGCCACCTACGAGTGCCGAGCGACCCTGACCTCACCAATGTCGAGCCATGCCACCAAGACTGAATCACCCTACCAATGCCGAGCCTCCCGCCAATGCCGAGGGACCCTGACCTCACCCATGCCGAGCCATATCACCAAGACTGAATCACCTCACCAATGCCGAGCGACCCTGACCTCACCAATGTCGAGACGTACTACCAAGACCGAACCACCTCACCAATGCCGAGCCACCGGAAAATGCCGAGCGACCATGGCCTCACCAATGTCGAGCCGTAGCACTAAGACCGATGCCGAGCCACCCACTAATGTCGAGCGGTGTAACCTCGCCTCAATGTCGAGCGGCATAACCTCACCTCAATGCCGAGCGGCAAAGCCTCACCACAATGCCAAGCGGCATAGCCTCACCTCAATGCCCAGCGGCATATCCTCACCACAATGCCGAGCGGCATAGCCTCAGCTTAATGCCGAGCAGCACATCCAGGTGAACTTCATCCCTCTAAACCGACTCCATCATATTTCAGCCTCGATAGTTGTGAAGTTGGTTAGGTTGAATCCACCTGTTTATGGCCTTTATAAAAGGCGGGTTAACATTTGCCCCCCAAAACATGCCTTTCTATTAGAAAGTGTGTTTTCAAATGCCTCAAATCTGATATCTGAAATCCATGTCCCATTCATAACCATATTATTAAAATGACCTCTCCGGTTTAATCCTGAATCCGTAGACTTCTCCGGGTTTAACCCTGAATCCGTAGACCTCGCCGGGTCGCCTTATCCTGTTCCAGCCTCAGCTCTTCGGTCAAGGGCTTATAAGTTCTCTGGCCTCGCTTCTTCGTCCAAGGACTTTGATATTCATCGGCCTCAGTTCTTCGGCCAAGTACTTTTATATTCACCGGCCTCGGTTCTCCAGCCAATGACTTTTATATTCACCGGCCTCGTTTATTCAGCCAATGACTACGATATTCACCGGCCTCGGCTCTCCGGCCAAGGACTTTGATATTCACCGGCCTCGGCTCTCCGGCCAAGGACTTTTATATTCACCGGCCTCGGCTCTTCAGCCAAGGACTTTTTATATTCTCTGGCCTCGGTACTCCGGCCAAAGACTTTTATATTCTCTGGCCTCGGCACTCCGACCAAGGACTTTTATATTCTCCAACCTCCGCACTCCGGCCAAGGATTTTATATTCTCCGGCCTCGGCACTCCAGCCAAGGACTTTTATATTCTCCGGCCTCGGCACTCCAGCCAAGAACTTTTATATTCTCCGACCTCGGCATTTCGGCCAAGGACTTTTATATTCTTCAGCCTCGGCTCTCCGGTCAAAGACTTTTATATTCTTCGGCCTCGGAACTCCAGCCAAGGACTTTGATATTCACTGGCCTCGGCTCTTCGGCCAAGGATTTTTATATTCACTGGCCTTGGCTTTTCGGCCAAGGACTTATTGTATTCACCGGCCTCGGCTCTCCGGCCAAGGACTTTTATATTTTTTTCGAGTCCATTCCATCGCTCTCTGGCGAAGGGACTCGTAACTTGCAATCGCTACTTCGTATCTCCGGTCGGAACAATAGTCGCAAAACCTGAATTGTTTACTACATTGATCCGAATCCAATCAGAAAACAATAAATCCATATCAAAAATCAAACATCTAAACCAAAATGGCAAACCAAAAAACTAACCAAACCGAAAGTTCAATCCAAACTCCAAAACCATACCAAAGAAACGAAAATGTCCAAAGTACCAAAGAGAAAACCAAATTTTGCAAAAAAATAGAAAGAAAACGGGATTTCATGGACCCGAGGAGTATTGTTTTTCGTCATCTCAAAGCACGTCTAGGGACCATCCTCGATCCTGTACGTGTGTAAGTTACTTAGCCGTATTACTTTGGGTACTATTACTTATTCAGAACCATTAAACCATTCAGTCAATAATAAGCCGACGTTGACCAGATCCAGTGCCACCATCGCTAGAGGTAGGCGGTAGCTACTCCCGTTCCACTGCTACAGCTCGATTCCTTATGCACAGCTGCAGGTGACCATTCCTTACATGCTCTTCCACGATATCTTTCAAATGCCTACAATCGTTTGTGTTGTTCCCATCCAGCTCATGGAATAGGAAATGCTTTCCCGATGCCCGCTCGTATTTAGAAGGTTCCCTCCTTGTCGGCTTTCGGTACTGGAGGTGCCCTCGAGTATCCAAGTAAATCCTTTCTAGAGTCTCAGTTAAATCCGTGTAAGAAAAAAACTTTGACTCCCGTTGAGGCCTCTTCGAAGTGCCACCGTTACAATTTGTTTTCCTTTTTTCTTTATCATCTTTACTTGGATACTCCCTAGGTGGACCTCCACCCCTTACTGCGCAAGTTTTCTCCGTACTCTCTTAGTCTGCGCATCCTCCTGTCTCAGGAATTTTCCGCCTCATGGTAGAACTCCCCTAGATCCCTCGGTGGATCCCGTTCCAATGATATTTTGAAATACGAATTATCCATGATTCCTGAGACTGCTGGCATCAAAACCATTAATGGATCGCATCAATCCACTGAGGCTACTGCTACGTTGAATCTAGTTAAGAAGTCCCTAAGCGACTCTCCCTTCGATTGCTTCATCGACGTCAAGGTCATTACATTCTTGGGTCTGACTATATGGACCCGAAACTGCCTCATAAACCTTTCAATTAGTTCAGTCCAAGTGTCAATAGAACCACTCTCCAGCTATCTAAACCACATAGCTGCGATATCCGTCAAATACAAAGGGAAGCATCGAGCCATGACCTCATCTGATGCCCCAGTACCTCTATATGCCTCATGTACCTCGTCAAATGAATGGTAGGATTCGTTCTCCCGTCATACATCTCCAACATTGGTAGCTTAAAATCCGGTGAGTTCCTAGATCACCTGATAGTAGGAGTAAAGGGACTCCTATTATCATCCTCCAAGTCTTTATTTACCAATCCACCTCTCATAGCTCGTCCAACCATCTCCGCTAATCCGTCGTTGTCGCCAAACTGTAATCCTAGTATGTTGCCTTCGGTCTGACCCCCCCCCCCTCCTCATTCATGAGGGAATTCTAGCACATACTCCTCATCTCGCACTCCGGTACTCCTATTGATGTTAGGTTGCATAGTGTCATCTAGTATCCCTCCATGGGTTGGTCCAGCATTTCCTGGTTGTATGCCCCCAAGTCTAGGTCCCTCCAGATTGATAGCCATCTGCTGATTGGGTACTGCCCTCTGCTGAGCCATTCCCTCTACTCGCAGGTTGAGTGCTTCTGATCCAGCTCCATGGATTTAGGCTCCTACCTTTCCTGCTCGTGCACATTGCCTAAGAAGAGCCCGCATCATCTCTTCTTTCTGTTTCATCATCGCTTCCGTCTCCTCTCTTGTGATGTAGGTGGATGCTCCACCAGCTCCATCGCCAGAGGAAGCCTCTTGACTTCCGTCCTGATTGCTCCTTTCTATCACTTGCTTCCTTGCTGATGGCCTAACCATTGTTTCCAAGAATCCAAGTTCCTAGCTTCAAAATTCTCGAGTGCTTTCTCAGTGAAAGCACCAAAATGTTAGCGTCAAAACTGGTCACTAACACCCAAATCCAAGCGAAAGCACCTAATCACAGTCACAGCTTATAGATAGAATATATGTAGAGAATAATAATGTGAAGAGCGGTCAAAATTAAAATGAAAGCAGTAAAGAATAATAGATTTTATAGTGGTTCGGCTAACTCTAGCCTACGTCCATTCCAAAAGTTCCTTTTTATTGATGTTAGAATCAATTACGGTTACAGACTAGTAGAGTAACCTTAGCCTTAGCTTTATAAAATAAAAAGTCAGAGAGTAGCCAAAAATGATCCCTTTTCTAAGCGCTCCACATGTTGTATTTATAGGCAAATCCTGAGTTATTAGGCTTTTTGAATGATCCGGGCCCATCAAGGCCATAGCCGAGCCACCTAGAATTTCAATCCACATATACCGAGCGAGAATGCCGAACCACATATGCTGAACGAGAATGCTAATCCCATGACTTACCTGCCGATGACTAATTCCAGTGCCAAACGGCTCACATGTTGATCCACTTGTATCCCTTGTCCCTGACCGAAACACCTCACCAATGCGGAGCCGCCTACCAATGTCGAGCGACCCTGACCTCGCCAATGCCGAGCCATACCACCAAGACCGAATCACCTTACCAATGCCAAACCACTCGCCAATGCCGAGTGACCCTGACCTCACCTATGCCGAGCCGTACCACCAAGACCTAATCACCTCACCAATGCCAAGCCACCCGCCAATGCCGAGCGACCCTGACCTCATCAATGCTGAGCCGTACCACCAAGACCGAACCACCTCGCCAATGCCGAGCCACCCGCCAGTGCCGAGCGACCCTGACCTCACCAATGTCGAACCGTACCACCAAGACCAAACCACCTCACCAATGCCGAGCCATCCACCAATGCCGAGCGGTGTAACCTCACCTCAATACCGAGTGGCATATCCTCACCTCAATGCCGAGCGGCATAGCCTAAGCACAATGCTGAGCGGCATAGCCTTACCTCAATGCAGAGCGGCATATCCTCACCACAATGCCGAGTGGCATAGCCTCTCCTTAATGTCAAGCGGCACATCCAGGTGAACTTCATCCTTCTAAACCGAATCCATCATATTTTAGCCTCGATAGTTGTGAAGTTGGTTAGGTTGATCTGCCTGTTTATGGCCTTGATAAAAGGCGGGTTAACAATACTAAAATAAGGTACACATCTCGGATTACAGACCGTATTTTATATTTTTCTCTACGGGATGCCTCATCCTCGAAGATGAGATGTATATTTGTGATTATATATATATATATATATATTGTAAATTTTTCCAATCGAACTGCGCAAAGGAAACACTGACAAAATTTCTCGAAAAGTTAAGGAGTTAGATTTTTTTTTGAGAATTTTGGAAAGAAAACAAAAATTGATTTTTGAGTTATAACCTAGTGTGGTTGAAGGGATGGATGGGAATTAGTTGGTATTGATGAATAAATCTAAAGACTTAGAAGAATTTGGGAATCTATTACAACTAATTGGTTTTGAAAGGTTAATGGGATTGGGGTATTTTTCTTACCTTGGCAATTTCGAGGATGAAAATCTTTTAAGAGGGGAAGAATGTAATGACCCTGAAATTCAGTCATTTGAGTCTGAAATATTTAATTGATTTTAAATATTGGAAAGTTATTTTTATAAGTTAAATAACTTGAATTTCAAATATAGTGATTTGCTGATGATTAAATTATTGAATTTAATATTAGAATTGTTTAAATAATTGAATCTTGAATTTAATATAAATGAAAATGATTTCAAAAGCTGATTTAAATTCTTTTTAAATAAGAATGAAGATAGTAACTTTTGAATTAGATTTAAAAGTGAATTATTTGGTTTCTATAATAATTCATTTTAATTAGCGTGTGAGATAATCTTTAGGGACAATGTTTTGGATTTCGACGAAACCAGTTTCATTGGATGCATAACGGTGAATTATAGTATGTCGTCGAGTTTCATGATGATTGGACGTATCGTTAGGGCATGCGAGGTCGAAACGCGTAGAAATTAATTTTAGAAAATTTATATAATAATTGGGTTTGAAAAGCTATCTTCTATATATAATCAAATTATGTCTCAAGACTAGTTCCATTACGTTCAAAATAGGAGTATAACACATAGAACGTTAGGTGGTACGTCTCAGTGGGAGTTTGAAATTTTTGGACGTCTTATAACTTGGTGTTTTAAATTTAAAAATATACAATATTATATAATCACATACCCTACCCCATGTCCTTCCCTTACCAGACCCATGCTCTATATGATGACCATACTGCGTCACCCTTATGACAATCATCATTCATATTAGAGAAACGTCCACGCTTTGTTTTTCAACTTAAATCCGCCAATCCAATAGCCATCATTCGTCGACGCCACTCGAGGCATTTTTAGGTCGAGCTTCCTCTAACAAAACGTGGGCTAGGCCATGGTGAAGGCATTCATTGGCTGGATCGTGTTGATTTAATTCGTGGATGCCAAAAATTGGTCACATTCATCATGGTTGTAGGTTTGATTTGGGTTGATTCAAGGCACTAATGGCCGCGAGGGGAAGGCGGCAGCGGCGCGCGAGGTTGAGGTGGGGCTGCACGGTTGCACGACGAAAGGCGATGGCTGCGGTGGCAGATTTGGATGTTAGGCGATTACGAATTGTTTTTGGAAGCAAGACGTGAAGGAAGGAGGTAATTTAAATTTAAAATGTTGTTATTTTAAGTCAATGATAGTTTAATCTTTAAAAAGTTCAATAGTCCATATTTAACTCATACGAGGTCTAATTTGAAGGCAGTGAGTCGCATTGCGATCGTATTGACGAAGGCTACGCTATGGAGTTGGATTGGATGCATTTGGAGCTAATGGAAAATTTGGGTTAAAATTGAACGTTCGTTCAATTTTAATTCAGAACGAAACGTTTTCGTAGCTATTAAAATCAATATGAGTTAATCTCACCTTTTTTGTTAATCAAAAATCTTATTTAGTCAATAAAATTTAATCACTGGATGTGTGAATGTTTTATTATTGGCTATTGTTGATCGTTTGGACAATATACTCATTTATATTATTGGTTTGGATATATTCCCTCCCCTGGTGCGGATGAGACCTTATTATGTTCCCGTGTAAGAGAGGAAAACCCATTGTATATGAATCTTGCTTCAAAGTGGTTGATTTATATCTTTATGATTATCTACAATCTGTGATGTAGGGGACAGGTTGGAGGGATCCAACAGGATTCCTCACGCTGTTGATTTTATGTTCATATAATTTGATGTATGATATGTTGGATGCTATAATTGATGACACAGACATATTTTTACTTATTTTTGTGCTTTAGTAGCATTGGGCCTTATATTTTGGTATTTTAAAATACCATAAAATAGTGATTGATTTTAAAAGAGGTTAAAAGTGATTTTAGAAATTATATATGTTTTAAGTACTTTTTCTTGAATTAGATAAAGAAGAAATTTAATTTAAAATAAAAAGGTATGGTTTTTGGACATTATAACTTAATAGTTTTATAAAATATTTAAATAGAGTTTCCAAGCTATAAAATAAATATTATTAAAATCTTTAAATAATCTGTCTTTTATAATAAAGTTGTATGGTTTAAAAAAGAAAATAGAAATATTTTAATATAAATATTTAACCATTTTATATAATGAGATATATATATATATATATATATGTTGGTACATACATTATAATTTATTTATAAATGTGACAATTTACTAAAGTGGTATTTTAAAAAAGAAGTGAAGATCTGTAAAATCATATTTTCGTTAGCAAGATTATGAATTTATGAATAATGTTTATAAATAAAAGGGAACTTTATTATTAGATAAATTGAGAAGTAAATCGCAAATTGTGGATTTACAATAAGATGTGGAATTTTGCTTTAGAAAATAGTTGATTCTATTTGGAAATTGCAAATGAGGGTAGATTTGTTGATGTTAAATGATATTTTATACACAGAAAGGAATTTATAAAGGAAATTTATAAATATGGAAGCAACGTTAAAACGGATGGCAATTTATGTTTTGAATGGGATTTTCATAAATAAGTCAGATTTATAAAGTGATAGAGTTATAAATGGGGATCTTATAAAGAAAGAGATTTTTATAAAAAGAAAGTTTATAAAATTAAAGAGATTTGTAAATATACAGTTTTATAAATATGGAAACGATTGTGTTGAGATTTAAGTACAGATTTTTATCAAGAAAGTATATATATGTTTTTGAAAGATATTTATTTATATTTATATTGTTTTAAAGTTATTTACTAATATTTTAATATTCTGAAAGGATAATTATTTAAAACATAAGTATGGCTTGAAATTAATTATAATCATTTATCAATAAGGATTGGAAATTAATCATTTTATTCATAATAATGTTTAAGATAATTTATTTTTGTTTCATTAAGAATTTTTATTTTCTTTAATATGTTTTTAATTGCTATTAATTTATATCCTTTATTACGTGATACTATTTTAAAATTAAATGATTAGAATTTATTCATAAATGTTCGAGATCTATAAATAGAGTTATAATGGACTTGGGTTTTAAAAGGAAGTTTATAAAATGGTTCAAGGGATTAAAAGAAGGTTTTACAAGGTAAAAGAGATTTTTAAATGGTTAGATATTTATAAAAGCATTTAGAAATGGGTTTACGGTTTCATAAAAGGAATTTATAAAAGGTTATATAGACCTATTATAAAGGAATCATAAATGATTTTTCGGATGTACAGAAAAGTATTATAAATGGTTCCTGAAATTTATGTAATAGTTTATGAACATTTTTAGAAATTTACCACGGAGTTTATACATGATTTAGAACTTTCAAAAGATAACTTCCCTCAGTGTTGGTGAATGTACTTATACCGTTAAGACAAGTGTGGATATTTTCCTGATATTAAAATATAAGGGTTGTGAATGAAATCTTTGTAAAAGTATTTTGTTACAAATAATTTACAAAGTGAATTTACTAAATAGAAAAATTTACTAAAACAAGATAGTGATTGCTTGTGTGCTTATCCAGTATTGTTTCCCCTATAGGAATTAGATCCCTGTTTGAATGTTTGTTTATTCGATAGTTAAATAACCGACTATCAAATTTGGACTCAAAATGTAACTTTGGAAATATTTAGGAGAAACACGTGAGTTATATGGTATAGTCATCGTCGATGATGTTGTACTATCCATATAAATATCGTTTTGTTCTCTTAGGACAAAGATAAAAATCCATCCACTAACTGTTAGAAGGTGATCTCCACTATTATCTTTGATTGTTTATTTTCTTAAAAATGGGGTTTAAGTTTACCAAAAACTATCGAATGCTGTTTCGAAGAGACCAGGATCGGATATGTTTTGCAAAAACCACTTCGATCTAACTTAACTGTTGCAAAGTGAAGACATCTTGAGGATGATGGATGAAGACGGAGCTCTCAAGTGTATCGTTTAATCCCAAAATGAACTTGTATTGATGAATGTTGGCATTGCATTGTTGCCCGAAGGGCAGTTTTGGCATTCTAAGTGGGAAGTGCTATATAAAGGTAAAACGTAGCCTCAACCCTCATTAATCCGGAATGACTAAAACAGGGGAGATGTAGCAAGGATAAGCTAGTTGCTCCCAAGTAGGGTATGATCATCCATATCTATAGTCGATATTATCTCTCATTTGTATGCTTCGAGGCCCATTAACGGAGGGGTGATCATATTTAGTACTACTTTGTAGGCCAGTTCTGTGCTGGCAGGGGATCCAGGTAAGGTCCTCGGTGTTATTTTATCTAAAGATGCACCATGACGGGCGGTACCCCCCCGATAGCCCGTTATTATATGGAATCCATTCTCAAATAAGCCCTATATGGATTTAGTTGTGTCCAACTATGTTGAAATGTGAGATGCAAGCATTTCATCTATATTCATATTTTACTTTAACCCCTAGACATTATTATAATATAAACGGATTTTCTATAGAAAATGTTTTGGTTATCATAAGGAAAATAACCGTTTGTATTTATGTGCAGCGTGGTTTTACGAGATACTTTAATTTCGAATGTTTTTATAACTTTAAAAATCCAGTTAGGTGTGTTTCCTCACGCTTGTTTCCAGACTAACTCGGGTGTTATTTTATTATGATGCTCAGGTCGAACCAAGCATATTTACGTATTTCTTTGGATGCATTGGAGCTCAGGAGTCGAGGTGGTGGCCTTCAAGTCATATTCAGTTTTATGTTTATTTTCCGATGTTTTGTTGTTGAAATCATTAGAAATTGTGAGGATGGTTTGTTATAACTATTCAGGTTGATGATTATGATTTGTTGTTGTACTCTAATGGAAGTATGTATATAATAGTTTCTCTTTTGTAAAGATCAATAATGTTATATTATATATTGTCCCACTGGGATTGTGAAATTTTGTGTTGTTTTAAAAAAATCTCTTCTTTTTCTATCTCTTCTTCTTTCTTCTTTCTTTTCCATAACTATCTATCTTTTTGTTCAATTTGGATTGGACATGTGTGGTTTATTGTCAGCTTGAATTGTATGGATTGGCGAGTCGTTATGTCATCAATAAAACCAAACTTCTATTTTAGAATATTGTACATTGTAGCTGGTAGCCTATTTGCTTGGGTATCATGATGAAAGATGATCATCAACTCCTCGTCGATAGCTCTGCAGTTTGGTCGCGAAGGGTAGATGTTAAACGATTCTATTTCGTATAAGCATTATTCTTCAAATGACTTTCGGCATTTGCCCACCAAAATTTTTGGTACTAGAGCATGCTTTTAGTTACCCTAGGATAGAATAAATTGGTACTATTATTTGTTTAAATGTAGATATGAAATAAATTTTAAGTAGATCATGCGGTTTGAAAACTTACCTTTACATCAAGCAGTTAAAGATTTATAGAGTAAACTTATTTTGCATTTTCATGATTGAACTCCAAATTCTTGACACTCTGATGTGGATGCGATCCCAATGAGGACTGGTAGTTATAATTCAAAGAGCAACTGAGAATTGTTGACCATGCTTATAGTTGTCTAACAAAAATGAAAAAGAGTTAAAATGGTGAATTCTATAGTACGTAGGATATGCATTTGCAAACTAATATAAAACATATAAATTTATTGCCATGTGCTTGAGATAGTAACCGGGTAGTAAAAGGAGTAGACTGCTTTGTATTTCAGACGTAGATCAAGTAATCAGAAAAGCAAAGTATTTATATCTATGTACCTTGGTAGAGTGATAAAGTTGAAGTGATAAATTTGATATTTAAGAGTTGATAATACGGATGTAATGACAGATGCATTTATTGCGGTAAATTAAATTATATAACTACTGCATTCCTAAGCTGTAATGTAAAAGCCATCTATGTAGGGTGGGATTCTAATTTATAGTGGGTGTAGTTATTTCAGATAAGGACAAAATTTTAAAATGGGCATGCGAAAAAACTTAATGCAAGTATAGGCTTGATGGAAAACTAATTATAGAAATAGATCTCGTTTTGATATAGCTTGTATTTATGTAATGCGTAAGCTATATTTAAAAAATTATTTAGCTTGCGCATTTAATAAATGCGCAAGTATATATTTTGTATTTGTGCATTCATGGAATGTGCAAATCCATATTTCAACTTGAAATAAACAACAACCTCATTTACTTGCCCATTTCACATCTTCCTCTCCATCTCGCAAAACCCAAACCCTACCTCACCCAATTTCAATTCCAATTCCCAATTTCTATTCCAAATCAAAATAATTTATTACTTGAGACATGTTCTTCGTTGCAAGGTAAAAGAGCTAATCCTAGTTGTTTCTTAAGTTTGTTTATTAGTTAAATTTCATATATTAATGTTGATTAATTTATTTTGAAGTTAGGCATGGATGATTAAGATATTGACGATGAAACGTTGATGAAATATTGTGATGAATTTCAAGCTCAAAGAAGTAATGCGGTGCAAAATCCCATTAGCATTGAAGTTGATTAAGTTCCAAAGACGCAATTTTATAAATTACCGCAGAAATTGGATTGTGGAACATCGAGGTTAGAGTCTTTTTTACGTGAGGTTTTGGAGAATCAAAGACCGGTAAACAAATCTGCGTTGGTGAGGATGTAGTTAATTGTCAACATGATATTCCTACTATTACAAGCGAGCAACCGAAATATCCATTTCATTAATGTGGAGTCAGTGTGAAGTTGTTATTTGTAGGACTAAAAAGAATGCAGGGCATCGATTTTATGGATGTAGTGTGTTAACCGCCTTTCATCAAGGCAGTATACAACTGGATTTAACCCAACAGACTTCACGATTATCAAGACCGATAAGTGCAGAGCGATAATTCTAGAGCCTGGAAGTCAAGTACAAGTAATAACAATAAGTCAGAGTTGGGTGCGATTGAAAATATGCAAGGTAGAATATTCAAAGTTTGGAATATGATTCAATGAATGACAGGGATTGTCATGGATTGGCTCGTGGATGGGGACCGGCTTACTTCACTAAGGAGAGCTTGACATTGTTAGTGACAAAGGGATCGGTATACTTCAATATAAAGGGGTTGGCATACTCTATTTCACTAAGGAGGGCCCAACATAGTAGGTAAAGAGAGGGTTCGACATGCTTTGTTGGAGAGGATGGAGCGGCGCACATCATAAAAGAGGGGCCGACTTGCTCCAATATATAGGGATTGGCGTAGTTAATGAGGTCGGCGTAGTTTAGTGCATCAAAGGGATTGGCATAACTTAGTGGTATTAGAGGGATCAGCATGATTGATCATACAAGGGGTCGGCATAGGTGGAAGCATATGGATTGGCATGGTCGAGGCAAGAGGTATTAGCATGCTGGAAATAATTATGAGGGAATTGTATGGTTTATTGGCTTGGGAATTCACTTCAACTCATTAGCAAGGGAATGGCGCATGTGAAACCGCTAAGGAGAGTCGGTACGCGTTAAGAACCAAGGGTAATCTCGCATTAAAAAAATCAATAACTCTAGCTTTGTTGGTCTGAATGACATGAAACTTAGAAGATAAGCACAAAACAACATACAGAATCCCCTAGAGGGATCACACCCACTTTGGGCACCAAAATAGGGATCGGTACCGATCCCTATTATGGGCTCTAATGGGCCTGGAAATTTCTAGGTGGCCTCGTCTTGGTCTCTCGAACCTTCTTTCAAAGTTTCTTCCCGATCCGTGCACGTCTTCCCTTATAAATACAACATGCATGGCATCAGAAAAAGGATCTTTATTCTGCTTCTCTTCATTTTCTACCTAGGCTACACTCTGCCATTTTTATTCTTGAATTTCATGGATTTGTAACTGTAATCAGCAGTATAAACTAAATAAAAGGTGGAGTGGACGTAGGCCGAAGTTAGTCGAACCACTATAAACCTGTATCTCTATTTACTTGCTTTCTGATTTTTTTAAATTTTTTTCTTTATTTATTTCTCTTTTTATTTCTATGACTGGATCGGATGCTAGTGCTTTCATGGAATTGAGTGTTGGCGGCCAATTTTGATGCCAGCATTTTGGTGCTTTCATTGAGAAGGCTTGCACTTGCGGATTTGGAAGCTAAGATCTCAGATTCACGGCTTGGATACTTGGATCTAGGAAGCAATGACTAGGAAATCAACAAGGAGACAGAGAACAGATTGGAGCCATCATGAAGGGAGTCGGAAGGCTTCCTAAAAAGCCAATCAAATCTCAATCTTCATTACCAGAGATAAGATGGAAACACCGATGGATGTTATATAGGAAAGGATGCTAAAGAGACAGGAGGAAATGATCCAGAACCTACTATGATAGATTGGTCAAGCGGGAGTGCAAAACCAGGGAAATGGAGTAGCAGGGAATACTGGAAATATGGATCATGGAGTTGGAGCAACAAGAGCTAAGGAAATCCAAAATCAGAACCATGGAAATGGAGCTGAAAGGTAGAGGAGTGGAACAGAGAGCCGAGGGCAGTCCCCTACTATCCAAGAGAGATCGGCACCGATCCCTAAAGGCTGGGGGGCATGCCCCCCGGTCTAGGTGATCGTGATGTTGGAGGACCTACAATCAATTCTGCGGAGCTCGGTGCGAACCAGAATTTGGATGCGCGACCGGAGGAATACGTTCTAGAATTCCCTCGTAGACTCGTGGAGTAGCTTGGGCATGATGATAGGAGACTACCATTGGAAGACAATAATAGATTTGCAAATATGATAAGGCGAGCTATGCGTAGAGGATTAGCGAATAGGGATCTCAGGAAGTAAATAGAATTCCATTCACTCCAAATATCAGGAAAGCTAGGAATCCATTGGTGATCAAAATAATGTCTGTTCCATGAGCCGAACGGGCATAGTACAAACGACTATAGACACTTAAAGGATGATATTGAGGGACATGTCCAGCACAGCAGGATGTCACAATATGTGAGAACCCAGGCAGCGGCAGTGGGACATGAGCAACCACCATCTACATCAAATAGGAACTGCTCAGGATCGAGGCATCAACTTATCATCAATTGACCGGAATGGCAAAGAATAAGTAATAAACTCCATAATAAAATGGCTAAGTCACTTACACATGCACAAGATCAAGAACGGTCCCTAGGCATGCTCTAAGATGACAATGAACTATCACACCCGTAGATGCATGCACTGTAGTGTTTAGTTTTTTTTTGTTCTTTTTTGTTCTATGTTTGGTATTCGGTTATGAAACTCACTCAAACGTGAAATCTGACATTGGTTTCGAGTCCCATCCGGAGAATCATATTTCACCTTGAACGGCACTCGATCTTAACCGATCACATTTCGCTTCGAACGACACTCAATCCCGAACGATCACATTTCGCCTCGAACAACACTCGACCCCAAATGATCACATTTCACCTCAAACGGCACTCAATCTCGAATGATCACATTCCACCTCGAATGATACTCGATCTCGAACGATTTCATTTCACCTCGAACGACACTCGATCTCGAACGATCACATTTTGCCTCAAATGGCATACGATCTCGAACGATCGCATTTCACCTCAAATAGACACTCAATCTCGTCCAATCATCATCAGCCTAAGACGACTACGAATTTGATTAATGATTCTGAGCGGTCGTTACTAAACAATCAGATAAGATCACTGCTTTGTTCACAGGTCATCAACGGGTTCGAACATTGGACTTAAGGCAATTCAAAACACGCCTTCCTATCACAAGGCATGTTCTGGGGGGAAAATGTTAACCCGCCTTTCATCAAGGCAGTATGAGCCGGATTTAACCCAAAAAAATTCATGATTATCAAGGCCGAGTAGTGCATAGCGACGAATTTAGGGACCCGGAAGTCAAGTACTAGTAATAACACTAAGCCAGGGTTAGATGGAACTGAAAGATATGCAACGCAGAATGTCCAAAACTTGGAATATGGTTCAATGGATGGAAGGGATTGTCATGGATTGGCTCATGGATAGGGATCAACTTACTTTACTAAGGAGAGCTTGGCATTGTTGGTGACAAACGGATTGGTATACTTCAATATAAAGGGGTAGCGTACTCCATTTCACTAAGGAGGACTCGGCATAGCTGTAAAGAGAGGGTTTAGCGTGCTTTGTTAGAGAGGATGGAGTGGCACACATCATAAAGGAGGGGTCGGCATGCTCCAATATATAAGGATCAGCATAGCTTAATGAGGTCGGCGTAGTTTAGTGCATCAGAGGGATCGAATCGCTAAGTGGTATTAGAGGGATCGACATGATTGATCATATAAGGGATCAACATTGATGGAAGCATATGGATCGGTGTAGTCGAGGAAAGAGGGATCGGCATGGCGGAAGAAACTATGAGGGATTTGTATGGTTTATTGGCTTGGGAAGTCGTTTCAACTTGTTAGCAAGGGAACGGCGCATGTGAAACCGCTAAGGAGGGATCGGTATGCGTCAAGAATCAAGGGTATTCTCGCATTCAACAATCAATTACTTGAGCTCGGTTGGCCCGAACGACATGAAACTTAAAAGATAAGCACAAAACAACATAGAGAATCCCCTAGAGGGATCGCATCCTTTTTTGGCACCAAAATATGGAACGGTATTGATCCTTGTTGTGTGCCATAATGGGCTTGGAAATTTTAGGGTAGCCTCGCCTTGGTCTCTCAAACCTTCTGTCAAACTTTAAGCCCGATCCGTGTACGTCTTCCCTTATAAATACAGCAGGTATAGAATCAAAAAATGGATCTTTATTCTGCTTCTCTTCATCTTCTACATAGGCTATACTCTGCCATTTTTATTCTTGAATTTCATGGATTTGTAACTGTAATCAGCAGTATAAACTAAATAAAAGGAAATTCTTTGGAGTGGACGTAAGCCGGAGTTAGCCATACCACTATAAATCTGTGTCTTTATTTACTTGCTTTCTGATTGTTTTAATTTGGTTCTTCATTTATTTCTCTTCATATTTCTATGACTGTATTGAATATTGGTGCTTTCATAGAATTAGGTGTTGGTGGTCAATTTTGATGCCAACATAGTGCTTATAACGATCACAAGATGTACCCTTATTAAGTTGATCGTTGTAATTATTTTGACTGGCTTGACCGTCCAATGTGTGCTAGGGAACATAAATATGCCCTCAAAATGCAAGCCAATGTTAGTCATTTGGAAAAGGAGAATCATGACCAAGGGGAAATAGTTGGCTCAGGCCAACATTTTGCCCACCCTTCAATACATGAGGAAAGCATCGGATAAAAAGTGAAATGTTATTTTCTATGTATTAAACGATGAACAGTAGACATGTTTTCTACTTTGATGTTGGGTTGAAATGTAATGTTGAACTCTAATCGTGTTTATTTTGGGGAGATATATTAGTTTGTTGTGATATTGGTTATATTGGACAAATATGGTGTTATATTGATGATAATAGTGTTAGATAAGGTGTTATTTTGAACTTTATTTTTACAACTATATTGTGATAGTGGTTATAAAGCTCTCTGCTATAAATCGTATATGATATACTTGAGCATTTATGGAATGCGCAAGCTATATTTAAAAAAAACTATTAATTTGCGCATTCCATAAATGTACATATTTATAAATTGTATATGAGCATCTGTGGAATGTGCAAATACTATTTTGAGCTTGAAATTAATAGCAGCCCCCTTTCCTCTCCTCATTTCACATTTACTCTTTCCATTTCACCAAAACCCAATTTATTCCTCCCCAAATTCTTATACTACTCTAAATTTGTCTATGCAATCTTAATTTTCTTGCTTTCGGTTGAAGATTGCATAAAGAAATATCATCTTCTTCGCAAGTAAAGATATTATGTTGGTAAATTTTAGTTTTGGTGTTTTTCACAAAATTAAGATTTTGAATGTAGTGTTTTAATTTTTTTTACAAATGATGTCAATTATTCCAACTATATCATACTGTGATGGAGAATTGTTGGTTGATGAAGACGGTAGGACTAGGTATATTGGTGGTAAACAAAATTGATCGAAAATTAAAAAATATTTTAGTTTTATATAGCTTAAATAACGTGCATTTGAAGTGACAAAAGTCAATCCTCTTGTATGCTTTAAATTTAGTGATGAAATGGGTTAGAGATGATGATTCATCCTTTATTGATTTGGAAGATGACAATAATACGAATTCTACGTTTCCTGTTGGAATGAGAGTGATAGAAAAAAAAATTACGAAAACAAAACATGTTGATGTGGTAAAAACACATCGGTTCACAATTTTAATCGAAGAGTCTTTACCTACTACACAGTTTCAAGAAACACAATGTTCGGCACATCCTTCTTCTATAACAGCTCATCATGGCGGAGAGTTTATAAATTTATTATATAGATATAATAGAATGGTTAAAGTACCATCTAGTAAAGCACAACATGTGAATCATAACTTTATACATCCAAATCAATCTCAAATAGTCGCAAAGTTTGTAATATTTTACCATGGTATTTTCATTTTACTCTTGACATTATTTTTTTGTGCTTGTAGTTTCCAAATGAATCCAACGGGAGAAGCATTCATTGGTCAAGCTGATGATGATTATGTTGGTAATGCAAACGATAGCGAAGTGCAACTGGATAGCATGCAAGTATCCCGTGTGGATGATGTAGATAGAACTTGGGCCGATAACATGGAGGTTAACAATGATGCAATCATATATGAGAGTAATCAATGGGTTAATGATGGAAATGTAGATGAAGAGCAAATCACATATGAAGATTACCTAGCCTATGATTTATGTACTACAGCAATGACGACGAAATACATTATATATAAATTTTAGTTAGAATTGGAAGTTTTTGGAAGAGGACGTGCTGCAAAAAACCTTGGATTGGATTAGTTTTTGAAAGTAAAGAGAAACTCATTGAACAATTACGTGAATGGTAAATTAAATGTTCAGTCAAGTAGCAAAATTGCATGCAAATCAATATATGGTTCGACGTAATGTGGATGAAAAATATTCTTGGAGAGTGCATGCAAGCCTATCGATGAGAAAATCTCAAAATTGGTGGAAAATAAAAACATATGACTAGGATCAGACTTGTTTAAATGCAACCATCAACTCAAACCATCGACAAGCAACACAAAATTTATATGTAGCAATCCCTTAACTAAATCTGAATGAAATATGACTACTAGAACAGTTCAAGAGACAATGTCAAATATGTTTCATATAAAAATAAGTTATTCTCGTCCTTGGCATAGACTATAGAAAGTGGTTGTAATAATTTATGGACATTAGGAACCATCATTACAAAATTTCCAAAATATCTTAGAGTAGTGCAAAGCAGCAACCTTGGAACCGAATGATGTTATTGACACTCGTGATGTTTTTGATGGTACTTTTTGGGCTCTTGGACCATCAGTCAATGGTTTCACATACTGTTGTCCTGTACTTTCTATTGATGACACTGATTTGTATGGAAAGTATCTTGATACGTTGCTTGTATCTTCTGGTGTAGACGCAAATCATGGTCTTGTTCCGTTAGCTTTTGCTAGTGTAGATAGAGTCTTGGCGGACTTGGAGTTGGTTTGTTCATTGCATATGGAATTATATTCCTTCTGTAACAAATGTATTACATTTATCTAATATAGTATGAAAGGAACTCCACATGCGGTCAGAGAAGCTTGGCCAATTGAACATCATTACTGCTATTATATTCGACAATTTAGAGCAAATTTCAAGAAAGCTGGATTTGGTTCGAATGAGCTTCAGAATTTGCTACATGCATATGCTACAGCGTCAGAGGCTAAAAACATATACTGAACTAAGAAAACAATTGAAGATTGTAAATCCACAAGGCGATGCATGGATTGAAAAAAGTTTGAAAGACCAGGAATCGAGTTGGTCTCTTTTTCATGATGGTGGTATAAGATTCAATATGATGATAACCAATGTTTCTGAAAGCTTTAACGGTGTGTTGAAAGGAATAAGGAATTTAGCCATTATATCACTGGTTGCATGGACCTTTTATCGTTTAAACCATTAATTTTACGAACTTCTAACTCAAGGAGAAGAATGAACATCCCATTTGTCACCGAAGTGTGAAGCATTAGCAAAAGGTAAAATGGAAGAATCAAGACTCTTGTCCATACATAGATATAGCATAATAGAATGGCAAGTGATAGATGTTCATATGCTTGATTATACGGTGAATATCGATGATAATATAGCCAAGTGTTCATGCAAATGCAAAATTTAGATCATTTTCCATGCTCCTATGTATTAGCAGCATGTTCAGTGGCTTAAGTGTGCGAATAGAGCATATTTTGACTTAATTTCAATGTGATACACAACGGCTAAGCATACTGCTACTTATGCTCCTTTATTCCACCATGTACCTGATAGTCATCATTAGATTTCTATGAATATCTTATTATACATCCCCATCGGTGTGCAGAAATTCCAAACATTCACGGTCATCTCGAATAAAAGGTTTCATGGATCCACCATCATCATCTGGGCAGAATAGATGTAGTAAATGTGGTTCTTTGGATCATAAAAAGAAACCGTGTACTCATTAAGTTGTTTTCTATGTATGAAATTATGAACTCTAGACTTGTTTTCTATTTTAATGTTGGTTATGTTATGATTTGTTTATGTTGGGATGGTATGTTGAAGTTTATTTTGATGTTCGGATGATATGTCGATTGTATATGATCTTGATATGATATGGTTTTGAAAGTAGTATGGATATCTATTGTATATTTGTGGTATATATAATGATATATTGGTGTTCTATATAGGTGCGATGTAGCTCTTTGTTTTTTTATGGCTGAAAATGTACTTATGCATTTATGAAATGCACAAGCATTATTTTTGAGTAAAGCTTGTGCATTTCAATGATTTATGATCCATGAATAACTTGAACTTCTCTCCAAGAAAGTAATGCTTCCATGTCTTCAAAGTAAAAACTATTGCTATCAATTCCAAATCAGGGGTTGGTCACTTCTTCTTATGAGGCCTCAGCTGTCGACTAGGATATGCAACAAACTTACGTCCTTGCATTAGTACCACAAGTAATCAGGTACCACAAGCATCAATGTATACCGTCATCGCATCATTCCTGCTCGAAATGAACCACACTTGTGCACTCATCAACCCTCTTTCAGACTGACAAACGCATGCTCACACCTTGTGTCTCAAACAAAAGTCTGATTCTTCTTCGTCAAATTGGTCATCAGTGCTGCTACCTTAGACAATTTCTTAATAAAACGCCTATAATATCCCGCTAGTCCAAGAAAACTTCTCACATCCATAATGCTCTTGTGTTGGCTCCAATCTTGAAAGCTTTGCCAAATTTATAGCAATACCTTGTTTTGAAACAACGTGACCTAAGAACCTCACTTCCCTCATCCAGAAGAACGCCTCAAAAACTTCACCTTCAATCTGGGCTTCCTCAACACTTCAGGCATAATCCTCAAACGTGTCTTACGTTCCTCTTTCATCCAAGAGTAGACAAAAATATCATCTACGAAAACAAGTACAAACTTATTTAGTTGACCTCTGAAGATCTGGTTCATAAGATTACGCATTTGTCAGCCCGATCGGCATAGCCAACCATTATTAAAATCCAAACAGCGTACACAACGCTGTAATTGGCGCACTCACTTCGCTACTTTTGGTTGATGAATGCTATCCCAAGGTCCAAATGAGAGAGCATCTTTGTTATGGAGTGGATCGAACAAGTTGCCAATACGCAAGAGTGAATACTTGTTCTACTTTGTCACTTTGTTCAGCTCATGATAATCAACACACAACCTCAACGAGTCATCCACCTTAGTGGCAAATACTACAAGTTTTCCCCACTCATATATACTCCAACGAATGAACCCCTCCCTCATCAAGTCATTTACTTGCACATCTAATTCCTTTGTTCTCTAGGTGCCACACGCCTCAAAGGCATAACTATTGGTCTGGTGTTCTTCACTAAATCTCTATGGAACTCTATCACTCAGTGTAGCAGTAATCTAGTCGCCTCCTTGAATACATCTGGATACTCTCTAGCAATAAGCGGAAATGAAAACTCGTCCTACGAAAAACCATAAACGTATCCTCCTATTAGCAGCCCAATCCAACCTTCCAACCATCCTCAGTCCCAATCATCAATAATAGCTTCTCGCAGTCCACCGCTGCATACTTCCTCAATCACTCCATCTCCAAAAAATACCGAATCCCAAAAAACCCAAAATAAAGCAATCAAAAACAAAAGAGCATCAATAAGACCAAAATAGGACAAACCATACATAGGCCAGTTGAGCATTCGACAGAGTTAGTCATAGTAAAAGATCGATCAACAATTTTGGGTTTCAATCCTAATCTATCTACCAAGTCTAGATAAAAAGGAACATAAATCCTCGGTAATGAACGAAACACGTATAGGAACAACATAGATAGAAAGTATAACTTGAATAGTGATGTTCTTTCTTCTCTCTTTCACTGAAGGAGCACTCGAGGAAGTTGGAACAAAATCCAAAGCATATGCCTTCACTATTTTCTTCTCCTTTATTGGTTCGGGGAACCTCCTCTATATATGCCTCACCTTATGTCAGTTGTAGCATTTCTTACCTTCAGCCTTGCAATCCTTTCTTAGATGGCCCTTATCTCCACAATTATAACAAACATGGTTCTATTTATCTTTCTTATAACCATCCTTGTTACAAAAATACTTCCTCTTGTTGTTCCACTACTTCTTGCCTCCTCCACCCGATTGTTGTTTTGGCTCTTCTTTGGAAACAATAGTCAACTTAGACTTTGGGTATTGACTCTCTTATCAGATGACCTTCTCTACCAATTTCTCAAAAGGCTCATTAATATAACTCTCTGGTTTCTCTCTTAGATATCGTCTAAGCCTATTATGAACCTTTCATTTTTCTTTAAAGGAGTGTCGATGAAAGGTATCCTGTACTTTGAAAAAGCGTAGAATTCAGCTACATACTCAGAGACAAACATGTCACCTGCTTCAGCTTTGCAAAATAACAGAATATAACTTACTTATGAGCCATCGATATAAACTTCTTCTCAAACCTTGTGTTGAACTGATCCTAAGTAAACTGATCCTCGGGAGTCGCATCTCGAATAGTATTCCACCAATTCATAGCACTTCCTTGAAGTTGTTGAGAAGCCAAACTTCTCCTAATAGCACTATCCAACTCTAAATCATCAATGGTCCCCTCATAGGTATCCAACAATGTTGAATTTCCTTATTTGACTTAGTTCCTTGAAATGGTTTCCCACCAAGACTGGAAAAACCCATATTTACCTTCATGAAATTAGCCCTAGACGTCTGCATTTGAGCACCACTAACAATAATAACATTCGGAGTAGCCACTTGAGCATTTTGTAGCACGTTCCTCATCATGGTATTGAACATCGTTAACAAATCATGATTAGGAACTCTAGAGCAAACTCCTTCTTTAACTCCAAAGGCGGAGTTCCTAGCACTATTTCTTATATGTTGGCTCCTTCTTAACTAAAATAAGAATGATCGGTTTTTCATAAAGAAAATTTTGCATCAAGGGCACTTATGTATGCAATGCAACTTAATATATATATATATATATATATATATATATATATATAGAAAATGGGTTCATTTATTGATAACTAGTAAATAAAGTACACTAGTAAATAAAGCACACGTAGAATGTAGAGCATCAATACACAAATACACTACCCTTGCAGTCACAAACACCTTTATCCATAAAATGTACCTATTCCATCCCAATAACTAAAACCTACATCATAAAAATCTAAAAACTAAAAAGTCGCTGCTCTATCCTGGATCGAAGAGTGACTTCCGTTGTCGCAACAAGTATGAGTATTCTATCTCATGTTTATAGTATAAAATGCTTGCTCGTTGTCCACCATACAAGGATGCTATATAATACAAATATTGAGCTCATTCTTATCATCACATGTGCAGTAGTTACTTCTTCTTCTCCATTCCATCCTTTAACCAAGTTGTAACTATTGTCTACTTCCTTATCTCTAGCTCTATGGGATTGTACTGCAAAGAATTTCGCCAACCTCAACTCAATTCCCTATACCAACCTTTAATATGAAACCTTACTACATCTCAACTTGGTCAGAGGTTAAAACAATAACCAACCCAATTATCAGCAAATGTTGATCATCGTTTTCAATCTGCAAATAAGGATTCATGTAGAAAAAAACTCATACCAAAAATCTACAAGTGTCACTGATGATTAGATTATTAGAATGATGATGATTGTTCCCCAGAAGGCCCGAATAAGTTGAATTGTATTTTGTTGGTTCACTTGGGCATGGAAGAAGAGGTAAGTCGATCACGGGACAAGCAGTTTGGCCTGATTCTTTGAATCTCTAACAGGACATCCAAAGTGGCATGAAAGTAAACTGAAACATAAAATCCTACTTCTCTCGGCATACAGGTTGATACTATGAATCCTGATTCTCCATTTATAGGATAAACAGAGCGATGCTACATAGATCTCATAAAATGATTTTAAACACCCTTGTGTATAGCATTAATCAAACCAAGCTCCAAATGCTAAAACAAACCATCGATTTAATCTATATATTAGGCAATGAAGATTAAATAGGTTTTGCCTACCGAAATCATACATGCCCAAAGAATATTACTTTGAATCCTAGCGGGCAGCCAAACAAATAATCGCCAAACCCAAATTTCAATGTCGATTGTAGTGATATTACCAAAATCGTGTATTAGGCTTATGATATTATAAAGCATAACCGAAATCGCCACCAGCGTATATGAATATCATACCCAAATCTCCAAATCGAAATCGAAACATAGAATGCACATGAAATTGACGTGACTGTTGGAGATTGGAGACTACATCTCCCTTCCAAATGTCGACATGGATTGGTGTGTATTTACTTATAATTTAGTAACGGTAAAAACGTTTTCAGGCTTGACTAAGGAGGATAAAAGCTGGAAGCATAGATCGCCTGTTCTTCTCTCCCTATGGAAGAGAAAACCATTTTTTAATAATAACTTGTATATATAGTGTGTGTGGGCCCGTGCTATGCACAGCATTTGTCGGTAATTGTATTATATATGGATGGTTTGTTTAATGGTTCAATTCCATGTTGTTACTGAAAATGATTTGTAGATGTTGTTAAAGTTTTGTTTGTTTAGGAAAAGTTGTTCAAATCATTCAAGAATTTTTTAAAATCTTGGAAATAGTGAATTTGTGTATTTGGGCATGTTATCAATGTAAGATATTTTCAAAATCAAAGTAGCAAGATAGAGTTATTGATTGTGACAAATTGGGACAGTAAATGTAAATCATACATATGTGGTCTGGATTTTTGAACACGCAATCATATATTTGAGCTAAGAATGGAGAAATTGAAAGTAAAAGCATTTGGGAACAAATTGAATTCTTGGACATGTACATACCATGCTTAGCATGTACTGAAATGAATTTCCACTTCAATCAATGTAGAAAAGAAATAGTGCATGTTATTGTTAACTGCCTTTTTCCAAGGCAGTACATAGGCGGATTTAACCCAACGGGCTTCATAATCATCAAGGAAGAAAGGCCCGAGAGATGGTTACCAGGATTGAAGATCGATTATATTTGAAACTATGGACTATAGTTGAATGGATCTGGATGGACAGCACTTCAAAAATGGCTAAGTATGGAACTAGCACTTCCCATAAGAGAGGGATCAGATCATAATACTCAATCTATAAAAAAGGATCAAAGTAAAGTGATCGGATTAAACAGAATGCACATAACACAACTCAATGATTATCGCTCCATAACTCAATAAACACAAAGCCGACTAAAGTGAAACTTTGGAAACAAGAAGAAGGGACCCTAGGGAGTCTACCCTAGGAATCACACATCAAATAGAGCAAGTTGAAGGGATAAGCTCTCTTCCCTCCATAGGGATCGGCTATAATAAGCTTTCGCAACATATTACAACGATGATAGATCAATAACTCAACATCTACATATCCAATTAACATGAAACTTGAAGGACAAGTATATTATGGCATGCGGGACCCACCATAGTGATCGGCCATGATCCCCATTTTGGAGAGTGATTGGTCTAAGTTTCTTTGTGTTGGGTCCTCTGGTCCTGGAGGTTCTTCTGGCAAAATTTCAGTCTGATCCGTATACATCTTCTCCTATAAATACAGTAGGCAAGGCATTAGAAAAGGTATCTTCTTTCTGCTCCATTCTATCTTCTACCTAGGCTATACTGTACCCTTTTTTCAGGGATTTCATGGATTTGTAACTACAACAGCAGCATGAACGAATAAAAGAAAAATCTTTGGAGTGGACATAGGCCGGAGTTAGCCGAACCATTATAAATCTGTGTCTCCTTTTACTTGTTGTCTATTATAATTTTATTATTCTTCAATTTATATTCTCTACACTATGTTATCTGAGATTTGTGACTAGATGTTACTGCATTCACATAACTAGGTGTTGGTTGCCATTTTTGGTGCCAACATTTTGATGCTTCCACTCAAAAAGCTAGCTCCCGCAAATTTGGAGTTTAGATTTGGAATCAACTAGATAGCTTGGATTTAGAGCAATACTTAGACAATCGACAAGGAGAGCCCTATTGAAATGGAGCCATCATAGAGAGAGTCAGGAGGCTTCCTCTGGAGCTGGAGCTAATCGCATCTATCTACATCAGCATGGATGAAATGGAAACGATGATGGATGCTATGTAGGAAAGGAGGTTGAAGAGATAGGAGGAGATGGTGTAGAATCTACTATGATGGATTGGACTAGCTGGAAATCAGAACCAGGAACATGGAGATGGAGCTATTGGATAATGGAATGGAATGGAGCAACTGGGGCAGTCCTCGGCCATCTTAGAGGGATCGGCCCCGATCCCTAAAGGCTTAATGGCATGCCCTCGGGTTTGGTCGATCGTGATGCTGGAGGACCTATAGACGATCCTATGGAGCTTGGTGCGAACAGAAATGTGGATGCTCGTTCGGAGGAGTATGTTTCGGAGTTTCCTCATGGACTCAGGGGTATTTGGAAATGATGATAGAAGACTGCCGCTGGATGATAATGACAAGTTTGCAAAGATGATCGGGCGAGCTATGCATGGAGGATTGGTGGACACGGATCTCGAGGATGTAAATAGAAGTCCATTCACTCCTAATATCAGGAATGCTAGGGTTCCACCGTAGTTTAAACTACCCACGCTGGAATTATATGATGTAAAGTTGGACCTAACTATGCATATAATGAGATATATATATATATATATATATATATATATATATATATATATATATAGCACATGGAAGTACCAAGGCATCAGAGGAAGTCATGGCACGATGTTTTCCCCTGTATTTAATGGATATAGCTGCACTGCAGTTCAGGAAGTTGGAGATTGGTTCTATTAGCACATGGACAGACAAAAGATTTATGAGGCAATTCAGGGTTCACATTTCGAGACCCAAAAATGTAATGATTTTGCAACACTAAAACCAAATACTGGAGGATCTCTAAGGAATTTTCTAACACAATTTAATGTCATCGCGACATCGATAGATTGTCCAGATCCATCCATGGTTTTGATGACATCTATATCAGGAATTGCCGATGGCATGGATTTCAAGGATTCATTGACGCCGGATCCACCTATAGATCTTAGGGAGTTTTATCATAAAGTAGAAAGGTTCCTACGGCAGGTAGACGCATGAGCCGACAAACCAGAGGTGAACGCTATTCAAAGGGGAGGATAATCAGGAGATGCAAACAAGAATGTCCGTCCTCGATCTCGTACAAACCGGATTGGAATGTCTGGAACAATTGCTCTAAACGTTTTATTGAACTAAATAACTGTGACTGTGAATATGAGCTACTATTAATATACCCTGTTAAAATTACGCTTAATTTGTTCCCACCATTTTATACTTCCCATTCCTTTACTACTTCTCAGACTAAAGGCGTTTTATTCCAGTTAAAGCATTGTCCTATCGACTAGTGTTGGATGTTTATGCCATCTTACATTATTATACCTGTCGATGAATTCAACCGCCCCTAAATATAGTGTGGGCAAATTTACAGGATTTTATAGCTATCAATAAGTAGTGGACCACTCACATGAAGGGTTCATAAAAATTAGTTTACCGACTACCAATTACTATTGAAACTTATAATATAACAACAATTACACTCAGAATTCCAATTTTTCTGTAAATTTTTACAAAATTGTATGCAATGCCCTTTTCACTATGCACCGATGTTTAGACCAGTTACTAATCCTACGTTCCGATGCCCTAAACAGTCATCCCCTTATTTTTACTATGGTTCCATCAACTTTAGCTATCCACGTAATTAACATGTTTCATTGCAAATTAAAAAACTCGTTCGGGTGGTGGACATCAAACAGTTCGTGAGTTCAATATGTCTTTACTTCATCAATTCTTGGCACCATGCTTCTGTGCAACGTTCATTGTTATATTTCCTTTTTAGGAAAAATGTTTTCACAAAACCTAGGACCTCCTGGCCGTACATGCACTCATTGTCTTGCACCAGTCTAGTTTCAGGAAAAGGTTAAAAAGGAAGTACAATTTCTAATCTACATTCTATTTGCTGCTGCAAAAGAAAAGTCCAGCTATTATCACACCAATGATGTCCCAAATATTTGATTAGTTTGCTAAACTACAGCAGGGTTCGATGTTGTAGAAAGTTTAGGGAAAACATTTGAACCTACAACTCAATATTTGCATTCACATCAATGGTGGCCACGTTGACAATTCTATAAACGCTGGTCGAGCATTGTACAATTGATTACTAGCTATATCAATTCTCTTTTATTCACATTTATTTTGATTTCTATTTGCTTATTCACATTTATCATTTCACATACCTTTATTAAACCTTCATTCACATATTTAATTGGTATATTTCTCAATATCAAATTGACTTAAGAATTCCACCCTTTCTTCTTAAGCTCAATATAAATATTTTACACACTTAAATATTTATTTTTACTTCACCACTTAAACTTTCACATCTATATCCATTTAACTTAAATTTTCAACTCCATTCTGACTTCAATTTTATCTTCAATTTCTTAAATTATTTCCAAATCAAATTCAATTCCAACTGTGTTTAACTTACTAATTTTATTTATCACTTCATTTCCAAATTTAATTTCAAATCTAAATAAAAATTTTGTTTCCAAACTTTTTACTTTTCTTAGTTTCTTCGAACAATTCTTCAACTTTTCTTTACTTAACCCAACTCAAATTGAATTCCAATAGTCAGTTTAATTTCCATTTACTTACAAATTTAGATTAGTTTATTTCATTTCCACATTTATTCCCAACCTAGTAAATTTTATTTTAATGTCCATTTCATTTAGTCTAGCCTGCTTAGACTTTTTCCTCAATTTACTCTTATTTAACTAGATACAATTACATTCCAATTAAATTCTATTTTAAACAACTACAAGTTTTCCTCACTTATTTCATTTCATTCACTAATCTGCTTTGATTTTCTTTTATTAATTGGTTTGCCTTTCTGACTTATTCCGTAAACATTTCCAATTTACTTCTAGAATTTTAAATAATTCCTCAACATTTCCAAAACCACCTTTGAAATCAACTACATCCAAAATCCTTTGATTTCTAAAATCAAACCCAACTTTTGCAAACAATTCCAATTTAAAATATTCAGGTAGCAATTCCTCCGTTGGAAACTTGAAAATGAACATCGATGATGCTGCAGTCGTCACCGAAGTTATTTTCCAGCAACCGAAGTAAGTTCAGTGCTTTTATTCTTTCCAAAAACCCTTTTCAAATATTTTTAAATTCCAAATCTCACTAGATTTCAAAGCCAATTCAAAAATATTTCTGAAATAATATCACTAATATTTCTCCAAAACCTTTGAAAACCATTTTCAAAATCAAAGGAATTTAAATTTCCCAAATTTTCAAATTTCAAATCCTTTCAATTTATTTTCAAATATTTCTCTGGAATTCAATTTCAAATTATAAATCACATTTACAATCTATATTTACAAATCCCATTTGTACATGAATTTATTTCTTAGCTTTTAGTTATGATTTCAATTTCCACACAACAATGATGATAATTTAATATTATCATTCCCTAACAATCAAGCAACCATATGCAATAATAATTTACGAAAATTATTTCTTTTATATAAAAAAATAATTTGGGTAAAATTATTTCGTTTACCCTATTTTAAAACGTTATTGTGTCAGTTTATCTTGTTTAAGAGTCTAGAAACCTTTATCGATGACATGGCGTCCTACGCATTGGCCAGAATCCATAAACTCTCAACCGATAAGTCAACACAATATAATAACAATTTTTATGTACGCTAACAAATACGCGCTCTTATCTATTAATACACTCAACTCATTCCAGAGTACTTCAGACTCTATTTCTAATGAGTAATCTCCATCAGAGCCAAGGTTCTCGCTTAACCTTCAGCTCTGATACCAATTTGTAACGACTCGATTTTTCGACGCCTAAAAATCGACATCAATACGTCCACTGTATCAAAAGTCGAACAATCGAATGTCGAAAAACCGAATCATTAGGTCTAAAGAAGAAGAAGGTAGTGTAGGATCTAGATTAACCCTAGAGGGGGGGTGAATAGGGTTATAGCAAATTTTCTCGATTTAAACACAGAAGTAAACTGCTGAAATAAATATGCTGAAAAGTAAATCACACACAAAATTTACCCAGCTTCGGCAACCCCTGCTTACTGCTGCATTCACAGATTTTTATTAGAATTAAACAGTATCACGCTTACAAACACTCTACTAGACTCGCAGACATTTGCTCCCGCTCACAAACACTCTACTAGACTTGCACACCCTGCTCCGCCTATAGAGTTTCGCTTACTCGCAAACTCTGCTCCCGCCTATACAGCTTTGTAAACTCGCACACCCTGCTCACTGAACTAATTCTAACTAGACAATCTGACACTACCTACAACCTAGGTGGTGATTTACAAATTCTTTGACTTGAAAAGTAAAAACAACAATTAAAACACAAATAAAAGTTACAATAACCCTAATTAAAAATTAAACTAAAGCCTTTAGAAATAAAACAAGGCCGGCCCTTAAAATATTATCACTCAAGTAAAACACGGCCTGTTATCTTCTCTTATCAATATCGGCTTCAGTTCCTTCTTTCGTTCGTTCCTTTGCAACTGAATTAGGGCTTGTGAAAACTAGGGTTGTCGACTTCTATTTCTCGATTGAATGAATGGATTGGCGTTGTTGCTTCGTCAATCGATGATCTCTCTGCTTAGCACACGGTTCTCCCAATTTCCAATCGAGTTATCTGAGTGGTATGTGATTTATCTCTTTTCTTCTTCTGATTTGTTTGCTTGAACTCGATGGATAAATTGCCGATGATGATTGGGCTTTTATATAGGTCGAATTCCTATATTTGCGTTCGTATAAACATGTTTGAATTTGTCAATCGATTTCTCTGGCCGCTTGATTTTGTATTGATGATTGAGATGATTTTGACTTGTTCAAAAACGTATAATTTTTGTTACTTGATGGTCATGGCGTTGATTTGATATCGTGGTCAATTTGACTTGTTCAACATATCCACGGCTTGTTGATTTTCACGGCTTCAGCTCCGATCATATTTCTGTTGACTTTATTCTCATGGTTTCACGTTGTTGATCTTGACTTAGTTTGGTTACTGAAGTTTAATTTTCATTGTGTTGCACATTTTTTTTTCACTTCAGTTTTCACAGTTGCATTTGCCTCGAGTACATGTATTCTTGGCTCTGCTTCATTGTTGTTGCTTCACCACTGACTTGTGTTTTTCACTATTGCATAATTGTTGGTCTTCATGTGTATTATTGTGTCACTGCATACATGTGTACTGTGTCTTTGAGCATTGTCATGTTGTACCTGGACATGTTGCTTGAGTCATTGGAGTTTGTATTGGTGCATTGCCTTACTGAATTTGGTCGAGACTAGTTTCTTTGATGTGTTTCATTTGGCTGTGTTGATCCTATGTTCATGTTCTTGCAGTCTTCATGATTGCACTGTTTTATGCATTTACATGTTTACTTTGCAGACTTGTGAACTTTTGTGTTGTAGCTGTCTTGTAAAACTTGAACATCAACTGGTCTCTGATCTTTTGTTCAGTGTAGTCATATCTTGTGCTCGAGCTCTTTGCACATTGATGCATTTCATATGTATGTTTATGCTTACTCATGTAGTCTGGTTTATATTGTACAATGTCGGCTGCTGTCAATTGCATACATGTGTGATTATGCATCCATGTTGTCCAGATTTTTGTTGCATTCATTGGTCAGTGGTGCACTGTGCCTTGTACTTGATTCACCTGATTATTGTTGTGTCTTGTTCATCTGGTTTTGTTTGCATTGTTGGTTCATCACTTCGTTCCAGTGTGTTGCATTTGATCACTTGTCTCATTTTGTTCAAGTGTACTTGTCTTCATTCTGACCATGTTGGCACTGGGTTACTGTCTTGTTTATATTAGACTAGTCGACACTTGATTCTTGAGTTTTGGCCATTTACACCTGTGTTGAATCCAGTTTCACAGCTCGGGTTTGACCTTGTGCTGAAGTTGATATTTTATTTATGTTGCACGTGAGTTGAACCCGGCTTTTCATTTGGGTTTGACCTGTGCTCGCCTGTCCCTGTAAATCAATCAAGTGTATATATTGACGTGCATGGCCTTGTGGCATATACAGTGATACACTGTGTATGTCACAAGTTGTTCGTGTATGATGAATTCAAATTTAAATTATGACGAACAACCCAAATAACTGAGGCAAATCATATTTTCAAAAATCATATTTCATTTTATATTGCAAAAATATTTCTTTTTCAATTTTATTGCGTTAGTTTATATTTTTGCAGATTGCTCAGATGCTGGATTCAAACTAGAAGGAAGTTGAAGATAAAAATACGAGTGTGAGTGATATGTAGTGAGGTTAACTGTAAATGTGAAATGTGATGTGATTGTAATCAAAGTTGTATAGTTATAGTGAGAGATTGAAATTGTACTATTCTAAATTGTAATAAATATTTGTTTGAATAAAATTTCTGTTTGAATTCAAATTCTGTGTCATTTAATTTTATTCAGCAAATATTTATTTATTCTATGAAAAATAAAATAGTACATTAACAAATACATTTAAACAAATGTATATATGTTTATTATCATCAAACAAAAATCATATAAGCGCAAAGCGCATATTCAACAGGTAGAAGAAGAATTAGAAAACGATATTAGAATCTCACAATCGCAGCGGAACAATATATAATAGATAAATGACTAATCTTTAAACAAAGAACTATATATGTTTATACATTACATCATCAGAGTACAACAAAATTCATAACACACAACTAGACGGTTATCATAACCTGTCCTCACAAAAGTGCTATGTAGTTAATCAAACACAACGGAATATTCATCAAATAAGTGTGATACGTCTCGCCATCCAGCTTGTCTCCTGAGCTCCACAGTATCATTTTCTGTATTCTATAATACTCCATCTGACCCGAGCATTATAGTTAAATAACATCTGAGTCAGTCTAGAAAACCCGCATGAGAAAACACACTCAGTTGAATTATTAAAGTTTTCAAAATCCTTTTGAAATCAAAGGTATCTCGTAATACCATGCCACAAATAAACATGCCGAGTTTTTAGCTTACGATAACCAAAACATTTCTTATAAAATCCTTTGATATTATAGTAGTGTCTATATACAAATACTTATTTAAATAGCCGAAATTGTTACGTTATTAAATTCCAGCAATACTAGGCTTTACAAACAAAACCATAAAGGCACGTAGGGAGAATGGATTTCCATCAATGCCAGGGCTACTGGGGTACCGCCCGTCACAGTACGTGGTCTAGATCATCATACCGAGGATCCACCTTGATCCCTTGCATCACAAGACTGGAGCTACCCCATGTTAGATAGTCCGAATAAGTTCACCCCGCAGTTGGGATCAGCAAACGCCTATAAAGCGGAAATAAAGGGACATCTAGACAGGGGTGACCTTACCTAAATTAGTTGCCAGCCACATAGCCTTGTGTGCACCTCCTCTGTTTTAGCCATTCCCAGTTGATGAGGATCGAGGCTATGCATTACCTTTTTAGCACACATTCACTAAGAATGCTCATCGTCCTCCTGACAATGTTCTGAAAGCATTCGTCCATACAAGTCCGTTCGAGGTGCGAACGGAATCGAAGGCACTACTTCTACTACATCCATTTTGGAATCATCCTCAGGATTAGTAGTGATTAGCCCTTGCACTTCACTGCTCCATCTTCAACTCCAAGCTCTTGTCTTCCTCACAAAAATGTTCAAACAGGATCGAAGTGGTTTTTGGAAAATTAATCCCGATCTCAGTCTCTTCCAAAAGATCAGCGCATGGCCAATATTGATAGTCGGTTATTAAAATCTCAAATAACATTTACAAACAACCATCAGTCTTAATAATTTTCCAAAATTTTTCATTATTCGAAATATCTTCGCAAGATATCTTCCTACATTTCAATCCATTGAAAACAGTTGCCAAATCACTTTACCTCTCGTGGATTAAATTTCCACCCAATTGCTTATTCCACTGAAAATACCAAGTCTAAATACTTTAGATTTTGAAATAATTTAAATCACTTTATCCTAAAGTACACTTTAAAATATTTAAAATAAAAACTATTTAAAACACTTTATTTAAAATACTAGTTATGAAGTTTTATAATAATTTCTCATGTATAACTTAAACCAAAACAAATCTTAAAATAAAAGTTATTAAATTCCATACAAGCTTTTCAAGTAAAATCTTTAGCCAAACTATCTTTAAAATAAAACTACCTTATAAAATATAAATATTGATAATTATCTTTTTAAATCATAATACCAATTAACCTTCTTTATTTTTTAAAATAATTACTACTATAACTAATTTAATAAAATATTTACTTTCAAAATTCTAAACAACTTAAATAATAATTTCTCAAATAACATTCTTTTAAAACAACTTTATAACTTTTAACTTATACGTAAAAATCTTCTTTGAAAACGTACTTGGCTTTTCAAGGAAATACACTTTTCTTTCACACCTTTTAAAAATAAACCACTATTTATTTTTAAAACAAATTACCCATTCCTTTATAAATTCTCATCGTGAATTTATACTTCCAAATATCCACTAGTAACTTATTTCACTTTATAAACCCAGTTTATGAATTCCATAGCCTCATCCTCCTTTAAAACATAGTTTCAACATTAAATCAATTTTCATATCGATTTCCAAATTTATTCCACTAAAAATAAATTCCTTTACTTACTCAATTTATTTCAAACCTATTAATTTCATATTTAACTTCCTTATTATGATTTAAAATCTTATTTAAACTGAAAGCACCGGTTTCATACCTTTCTCCTAAATTTCTTCTCAATCTTTTCCAAACAAATTTAAAACTTTAATTTAAAAATAAATTCTTTACTCCTTAAAATAATATTACTTAAGTTTTAAAAATTCATTTATTTCCATTTTATTCAAAAATCTCCCTTCCCATACTTGGAATTTATTTATTAGTATTTAAAAATCAATTTTTATCCTTTTCCAATTCACTCTTTAATTCATCCAAATTCTCTTTACTTATTTTACTTAAAAATTCTCTCATTTATTTTCCTTCAAAAATCCCACCTATATATTTTTGATAACTCAGTATATCAAAAGTTATTCGATCAAACCATAGCATCCAATATTTTCAATTTCCAATATAATCTATCATAAATTAACAAATAATCATATCTCAGAATACTAAAACAATCTAAATATTTTGAGGAATCTGTTGGATCCCTCCAACCTGTTTCCCTACATCCATAGATGTTAGGACAATATAAAATATCAATTCCACTTCGAGGTGGAATATCATGGCATATGGGGTCATCCACTATTATGCGGAACGCATAGGGTCTCGTTCGCTATATAATGTGGGAAATCAATCACTTCAATATATATATATACACACACACATTATATATAACATATCACATCAATTCAAGCAATCAACCAATAATTTAAATTTTAACTATTTAATTTAACCAGTATCCAGATGTGAGTGAGATTAACTCGCCTTTGACCTTAGTTTTGCAATCTGATCCAGACTGGCTTATTTTCTTCACGATTTTGACCTTGTATAAATAATTCATGATTTATTACTATTTGAATTAATCAAACAATTAATCACCATTTGCTTATTTACTTTTAAACTAATAAATTTAATTTTAAAACAATCTTCCTATCATAATAATTAAATAGATTAACTTGCAAATAAATCACCTTAATAAATTATTATTTTAAAATAAACTAGTAAATTAAAATATGTATGTGTATATTTATTTTATATTTTTCACTTTGAAAATAAGTTATGGATTTCCAAAAATCTAGTTTATTTAAATTCTTTCAACCTTTAAAATTCCTACTCTTCCTTTTTAAGACCTTATCCATAAATATGTACTTCTGTTTATATGCCTATTTACAATTTTTTTCTTTTAAACAGAATTTTATATCTTGCTGTAAAATCAATACTATATTTATATATTTGTTGACTTACATATACATATTCATACATAGAATTTTAAACTAAAATATGCTTCATACCTCACTGCAAAAATAATTTTTGTTTAACTATACTATTCATCCATATACAAATTTATTTAAATTAAATTAAATGACTGTTACCTCCCAGTCGCCGCAACTCAATCGCGAAACCCACTGCATAATCAGCAAGCCATACCCTCAAAGGCAAACTCGGCTTTTCCCCCGACTCCAAATCAAAACGACAAATGCAATAACAACAAACATGAAGTTCCACAACACATCCTTAACCACCATCGATCTCATCCTCACAATATCCCCATGCTCCCCCATCATCCGCAACGAAGGTGCGTCCATCCTTCAATTTCTTGCCCGCCTCAAAAACCTAGCTACCGCCTACAACATGGCCTGCTGGTCGCGCGAGCCGTGTCTCCCAGGAAAGGGATCAGATAGGAGGCAGGGTGTGTATATATCGATGACATAGATGATCAGTTTGTGCTTTTGTGGATGAAAAATTTGAATCTTGAAAGTGGAGAATGGAAATGAAAGGAAAAGGGGTGTTAAGTAGGAAGTTTATCTTCGAAGGGATTTGGACTAATTAAGCTATGGAAGAAAAATTGGGGATCAAGAGGAGGAGGACGACAAAAATTTGTTGAGCATTTTGTTTTGGGAGTTTTGAAAGCTGGTTTTGATTAATAAAAAAAGAATGAGGCATGTGACAGATGGCGTGTTGGAGTCGAAATGTGTATGTTCAAAAAGCAGGTGGCTGATTTGATTTTTAACTAGATTTTTATTCCCAATGTCCCAATAACATATAGAAAAATCCCGACTCCCTATTAAGGCATGTTGTAAGGTGTTTATATAACATTACCCCTATTACGAACACGATGGAAAATGTTTCGAGTCTAACTCGATCGTGTGGAGAAGATGCTTTTGAACCTAGTTATCTACATTGAATTTTCGATATAGATTCAGCGCGTTTATCTATTTTACGATAACAGGATAACTCTGAAAGCTACGAAAATTGAAATCTGATAATAGTATACTAATACGGATCCAATGGAATATGTTTCTTTGAATTCTGAGACTGTGTCTCGAAAGGCTATTTTAAATATTGATTTGAACAATATATTTTCAAAACTGAACAAAACACTTTCAAATTCAAATTTAAAACTTCTATTATCTCTGATATTATAAATATAAAAAATTTAAGCCTTTGAAATATTTTTAACAAGCTTAAAACTCAAGATTTAATACTTTACCCAATTTCTAATAATGAAATTCAATAATTTAATTATCCAAATAAATGGTGATATTTGAAATCCAAGTTAAACTAACTTTCAAATATTTAAAATCAATTAAAAATTCCAATTTTAAATATCCAAAAATTTCGGGTTGTCACAGCCATTGGTGGACAGAGTCACAGTGTCCGTCGAGGTAACTGAAGACTGTAGGATTAACGGTTACTCTACGGTGGGCGAGTAAACCTGGGTTCCTGAAGCAACTTGTGGTAGGCAGCCATCAGTCTTCCGTCTAGTCTAGGGTTATGTATGTGTAGTGGATTGACATATATGTCTCTTTTCTATAATGATTTGACTAGACTAAAGATTGTTTAAGTCTAAAGTGTAGTCAGTCCCTGTATATCCATATTCTTGAAGATTGGTATATTTGAGATAGCCTTACTTTATTATTGGTGCTTTGGTTTATGGATGATTTATATTGCTGGTTGTAAGATGTTAGATATAGTTTGGATGATTTGATAGGCTATCTCACATTTTATATAAATCGATTTTGATGATGATTTCTAAATATGAATGATTCACCCATTTGACATTGATTTCAAGATTTCTGAGTAGCATTCTTTATATGGGTGATGACATTTAATTATGTAAATTTTAATGGTTGTTATCTTAAGATATTTGAACTCATCAATGTCATTGTTATTATTAATATTAAACCTTTCATGGATTTTACATATTTCATATCACCCATTATTATAATGATAGTCTGACCTGCGTTTTATTTATAATACTTGACATTTCAAATACAGGGGCGTTGAGACCAAGTTGTATTATTTGGGCATAGAGGATTAGGTATTCAGTATTATTTATATTAATTTTTATTTTATACATTCAAGAATGTATAAGACCGATAATGTAATTATTCTTTGTATATATTATATATTATCACTGCAATTAACTATGTGATCTTTGCTATTTATCGTATATTATGTATTGTTCTATCCTAGAGGCACTCGTGCTTATTGCTTTGTGTCGATATTGTGTATGTTTGTTTGTGAGTTATATACAATGATAAATACAAACTAGTGTTAGCCCAAGGAAATATTCACGTTTCATACCCTATACCTTATTCTCCTTATTATCTGACTGCATTACTTTGTAATACTCTTGGTTAGTATGAGTATTGAAGTGGGGGTGTTACAAAGTTGGGATAATTTATAGCCGCTATATGAGAGATAATAGCTTCCACCTTTCTCCTTCTTTGTAACCTAATCTAATCTTGACCCATAGACTTGAGTCAGGATCCACCCAATGCTCCTTGTACTACCTGCATGCCTTCTACTAGGCTTACATAACGTCGGGTCCAATTAACATACCATATATTAACTATAATTAAGTAAACCAATATATAATATTATACATTATTTTAATAATTTAAGGGCCTCAAGTAAACAAATGCCATGAAATTTAATATAATATTTATTATTAATTTACAAAATTTATAAATTAATTTAAACTAATTGAACTTGAAAATTAGCTATCACATCAATTGTGTAAACTCTCCAATGTGGACTGAGAGCTCAATTAATGTTTAAATAACTTAAATACTAAAGCTTGTACGGACTTCGCTGATGTATGATATGGGGCTCGACTTTAGGTACTTATAGTTCATTTAGTGGAAATCTAGTTTCTAGTCTTTAATAAACTACACCCTGTAATGATACCTTGTGCACGCTTTCCTTTCATCATCATTATATGACTAAGATATCTATAGATTGGCCAATGATAGAAAACTCTAGTAATATCTATACTTAATTGTGTAGACCATTTTAAAGTTCCTAATTCAATCCAAAAACATAATTGTTCTACTATGTCAAGAGATGTTGACTTTAAGTTAACTACCGGTTATGGTGACACAAATCTTTGAGAATGAAGGAGATGGTTCCTTTCTTGAGTAGCGTTTACTTCAAGTAGTTCAACATGTGCCCAACTATGGTCATAACATGACGTGGGGTTATGGTTAACCATAATCACGACATGGTCTAGTTATTCAAGATCAACATTACTTATAAGTCCAAAGACTACTACAAATCATTACATATGATCTTATATTTTGACTAAATTGCATTAACCTATAGAAGACTCTCACTGAGTTGTTCCATGATTGTTCTAAAAAAAACCACATGGATGGTATCCTCAATGGCCATAAATAATTCATCGTCCATCGTATAGAAATCATTCTGTACTCTAGTCTAAATAAAAGCAGCGGTATTCTCAATACGTATTGACTAAGAACAATTTAAGGAAAATTATTTTATGTGTTTCATTCAAAACACAAATTACGAATACATTCCCAACTCCCTCAATAGAAGACTCTTTCAAATGATTTTCTACTTATATATGTTTAATGTATTGATATCATTACTTATGGCATAATACATATAATAAAAATAAAAAGTTAACCAAAAAATGGAAAATAAGAAATCACAAAACAAAAGAAAATAGAATTGAAAACATAATTTATTTTGAACAAAATTCTTACTAGAGTTGAGTTACATAATAAATTATATCAGAGCATATTTAACTCTATCAGTTTGCACATGAAAAACATTAAAAGTTTGTTAGAATCAAATAATATGATAAAAAGAGGGAAATAGAGAAGCGAGGGGGGAAATGGTAATTAAATCTGAAAAAAAATTCATAATTTCCAAAATAATGCTTTCTTCCTATTCTCTTCATATACTCTTCTTCTTAACAAAAATTAAAAAAATTCAAATCTTGTGATCTCCGTACTTCTTTATTTCTTAATATAAAGTTATAAATAAATGCTTTAAATTTAATTTATAATATTCTTTATAAATCTTGTTATTAAAATTTCATTTTGGTGCGAATTTAACCAGGTTTCTAAAATAAAGAGAACGTCAAGAGTGGGTTAATTTGAAGTTCGAGTTTCTTTGGATTTAGTGATTGAGATTTCTTTTCTATAGGTTATGATAACATTTATGTTATATATTATAGTTAAATATCAAATGTTGGGTTAGGGCAAGATGAATGAACTTGAATTGGGATTTTAGAGTTGAGAATCATATTGAGTGGGTATATTAATTCATAAAATGAACGTATTAAAACATTTAAGAATGAATAAGTTAAAATATCTTGATTGTTAACTTGGATTATCCTGATTGTTGTTTAGTTTTGAAATGGCTAGATTAGTGGAGAATGAATTAGTGCCTTTGAGAATGACATTGTTGGATGAATGTAAAAGTTGGAATGAAAGTAGATTAGTTATACTCGAATGATGTTGAAATGGTATTTACCGCCCTAAAGTTTTCGTCGAGTATGAACTAATACTCGTTCAAATGGCAAACAACTTGATACTAGGTTGAAAATCCAACTAGGGAGATGTTACTATGAGGAGTCTCCAGGGTTAGTCCTAGAAGTTCTAATACCTAAAGCTAGTTGTGAGTCGGGACGTACTACAAGTACTAACTAGTTTAATGAATTCAAAGCATCTTAGTAGTTTATATATGATATATATAACCAATGGAGTAACAAAAAGAAATAACTATCATGGTAATAATACAAGTCATACAATATTTCAAAACAAAAATTATTTTTTTGCGACTAATTTGTGTTGGAAATATTAACAATTAAATTTTAAAGAAAAAAAGCTTATTTACCATGAATTTTAACATTCGGATCATATTAATATTATATAATTAGAAATTCATCGTAACATAAAGTTAATAAAAACAAAGATAAAAGAGTCAACCACTTATGTAAAATAATGATTTTGGAAATAATATGGCGCCCAATCTTTCCTTCCAATTTCTATTAATGGAATTAAATATTGAAAATTATGAATTTGTAGGATTTTTCAAAGTTGTGATTTTTTAATTTAGTAATTAAGAATGGAAGGAATAGATGATGAATTAATGCTCATCTTCCTTGCATCGAGCGTCTACTTTTATTTCCATATAATGGTTTTTTGGCATTTAATATAAGTTTTTACATCTTGGTTTTATTTCTTTCTATTTTGGTGCCCTAGTGTGAAATGGTCCCAAAGGCATGACCTTAGTGGCTTTACCCAAGGGCCACCCTTGGGTGTTTCAGTGACACAAAACAAAACATTAAAGATGAGAAAATGAATGAGAGAAAGAGAAGAAGTTGAGATGAATTTCTGCCAAAGGAAATAGTTGGCTTAGAGGAGGGATTATGTTAGCTATAGACTAGTTTTAGATATGTAACCATTATCGCTATTATCATATCTAAATTTTGGGTGATTGGCATGGCAAACTATTACGTATGATGAGACATGTTGTATATTGATTTTATGTACTAATTAGTCTCCATTTGTTGGAACATGATGTACTATGATGTTGAATTTTATGTCTTATTCATATGATATGCATTAAGTTTATTATAGTTTTATATTGATTTTATATTCTTGCTGGAATTTTTCCCCACAACATACTGAATACGAAAAGATGTCAAGAAGCATAGAAAAGGCTATAAGGTGCATAATAAAGGCGTCATCATGTAATCACAAGGGCAAGGCGAAGCGTTAGGGGAAAATTTAGCATATTCAAAAAATATTATCAAAGCACTTGTAATATGTTTCAATGGTCAGGACATGCCCTATGTCAAAATTGCATCTCAGTCCAAGCTACGGGTTGGAAGAAATTTTCATTTTAAAAATTTTCCACACCTAACTTAGGTCCCACCTTGGAGTGCTACAACTTACTTCAAGAAAATGGAACATTTAGAGGCATTGGAATGTTCTACTATATGATATGAAGGTATTTGTCTAACTTTTGTTCAATTCTAACTTAAAATGAAGGGGTTATGGCATAAAAATGTGTGTAGCTCAAGTGGTTGAGCGTTAAGCTTCTAAAGGAGAGGTCAGGAGCTTGATTCCTAGAAGGTACATTATTTTTATGGAACATGAGAATCTCTGAAGCACTTTCAGACCAAAAGAATATCTCAACCTTATCCAACCACCTTCGAATATCCATTCCACCGTCCAGCATCAAGACACATCAAACCAACCTTAAGATCTACAGTATTGGAGCTTTGTTGGTCATGGATCTAGTTACCCACAATTGTTAGCCATTCTAGGGAGATCCAGTAAGCGTTGTAGTAATCAATGATCAAAGCACCATCACTTGGTCAAGGTACCCTAAACAAAGATGCAAGAAGTTAACAAGAAGCTCCTAGGGTAGTGTGAGTAGAAGTACAAAAGGTAGGCAAGGAAAAGCTTCCCAGCTTACCTGTTCGTTAGTCAACTACCAGACAGGAATTCTTATTCGATAGCCTAAGCACCGATCAGAGAATCATGTTTGGTAGTGGGAACATCGGATATGAATTCCTGTCTAGTATTGAAACTACAAGACAAGAATATTGGTTCAGTGTGAAGAGTTACCAAACCAACTAGGTTAAGACCCGAACATAGCTAGGAAAGCAACAAAGTCCACCAACTAAAGAAGCCACCACCGAAGTCCCATCAGTAATGAGCCTAAGCATGACCGAGCCATGACATGACTATTGGACCAACCACTGTCGAACTAACCCACTTCAGTTGAATTAGATGGAGCATTTAGGGAAAGGAAATCTCGTATATATGAAAAGACTAGATCACATTTGATATATGGAAAGTACTAGACTGGACAGGCTAATTGAGGAAAGCAGCCTATTTTTTTAGCCTGACTCATACACATCTTCACTCCTATAAATACTAAAGCATCCAACAATAATGAGGAAGGATTCTAGAGAGCCAAGCTTACTTCGACAATGGTGGACTAATTGGAGAAGGTCAGGAATTGCTTAGCAGGAACTTCCTGGCAGGAATAGCCTAACAGGAGCAGCATAACAGGAACTTCCTAGCAAGAACAACCTAACAGGGACTGCCTAGCAGGAACAGCCTAACAGGAACTTCTAACAAGAATAGCTTTAACAAGAACAACCGAACAAGATAGGCTAACAGGAATAGTAGACAAGAATAGCCGAACAGACATCCTTGAGCTATATCTTACTTTCTATTGAGCTACAGATCACTATATTTTGTAACTTGGGCATTATATCAAAGATCTATTGGAAGAGTAATGAAAATGGATCGTGGAAGTAGGCATATTCAGGCCGAACCATTATAAATCTTTGCATTTTTACTTTACTTTTCGCATAACTTATATATGACATGTTCTTTGCAAATCAATCATAATACAAGTATACTAGTTGTACTAGTTGTGTTATACATCCTATATTCATGTTTCTACAATAAATGGATAGGAGGTGTTTGTCCACTTTTTGTGTAAACATTTTTGGTGCTTTCATTGAGAGCTGGTTCTCAACATACCATTGAGATCAAAGAATAAGATTGGTGCTACTAGCGGGAATGCACGAACACTAGCATATCCAATCAAACAACTATCAATCAAGATGATCATGTAGCAAACACTTCAGTGTAAATAGAAATATTACGAAAGGTGACCCAAATCAATTTGTGGCCAAGCAAAATGAATGTTTCGTTACCCAACATGGTGGACCAACTTATAGCACGCTTGGGGCAGCCACAAACAATTGGTCATAACACTAGAACATGAGGGAGATCCCAATCTAGGCGATCCAGAAGGAAAAGGGAGTCACACTCTTTCAAAGAACCCAATTAACAGAGTAAAATAGATAGAAAAAGGAATGCTGGAGAGATGAAACGAGCAAGATTTCAGTCAAAAGCTGGACCTGGGAAGTGATTCGACCAGAATCAGATAGGGATCATGCAAAACCGGGTGCAGGTGTATCTAAGTCTTCTCGTTCTCTCTTTGAAATTATGGTCAGTAGAGGACAAAACAACCATTGGGACTGATCTTAGGGCCATACCCATGCCCGTAACTGAAAATCTAGTCATTATATGGAGATGAAAGAAATCATTCCCTTCGAATAGCAAGGTCAAGCTATCATTTCCAGTCACTTGAATTGGAGGATAGGATGGCTCGAATCATCAGACAATGTGTTCAACATGACCAAGTGGAGTGAAGAATTGGAGCTAGGTTTAGCGGTACCTTCTTCCTAGAGATAGGACTACCGAGAATCCTCGAGATTTTAGGATGCCTACTATGGAACCATATCAAGGACTTACTAACCTCGTAGTACATTTGCAACAGTCTACTCGGCACATGCTGATAAGCAAAACTACGGAGGAAGCCTTCTGTAAGTGCTTTCCTATATTCTTGCAAGACTTGGCCATTATGTGGTTTTGTGGTTTACCCCTAGGATCGATTCATTCTTATGAGATGTTAAAGAAGAATCTTAGAATGAAGTTTTTTAGGAGATTTACAAAGGGTAAACTAGCCATATTTGAGGAGTTCATCTATGAGGCAGCGAAGTATGTGAGGTTGGAAGATACTGCATCAAAATGATAGCTTGATATAGCTAATAGAGAAGAGTTTAGTAGTGACTGGAAATGATGATGGAAAATATGGTAGATTATTTCCTAGCTAAGTATTTGGAGATAATGGAGCATTCCTTGGACTCATGGAGCAAGCAGCACCAATACAAGTCAGGAGAGACTAGTCTAGAATTCTATTTGCAAACCATCAAGAATAGATGCAAGGGAGCAGGCAAGGCGCGATGGAGCCATGGAGATCTAGACTTCCACATAATTGAACAGGATAGGGTTCGAACAAAATCAACTCGATGCCGAACCGACTGGTTCCATACCAACGGTATAGCCTATGCTGGACCAAGGGAGGACATCCCACCAAACAATAATGCTAATGTTGGAATCACATGCTTGGCTGCCAAAATGGGACCACTTGAGTCAAATCGGCAGTTACATAGGTGGTTGGTCCATTACACATGGGGCATGACATGGCCCACTAAGAAACTTAAGGAAGCATTCCAGTAGTAGAGGAACGAGTCATTGGGCTAATGCATCCTCTGTTAGGCGAGTAGCGAAGAACACTAGAGCTTGACAAGACGCACCCTAGTCGGTTCATTTTGAACATCATGTATGCAGTTAACCCACGGATTTTAAGACACCGGACAAGGAATAATGCATTGGAAAACCAACCCTTGAACACATTTGGGACGCTACATTCAGCATATGGAAGCAGCTAGGGCTATGATGGGAGAATATGCCATTGCTTTCATCTACTCCTGTCATACTTAGAGACTATTTGGTTTAGTCATTTGGAGTACTAATCTGTTAACACTTGAATATCAAACAAAAGAATGGATAAAACATGAGGAGCAATCTTGCACGATTTAGCGATATAGTAGCCGCTATGCATTAACTTAATAAATGGATTTTCTCATGGTTACTGCTTCAGTAATTAACGGTAAAATGGAGTTATACAGGGAACTTAAGAAGAATCCAACTACCAACTTGGAGGACTTATACTACCGGCCTACACGTTTATGCTTTTAGAGATTTCTAATATCGAGACAGGATGGACAAATGTCAAACAGGCTAGAGATGAAGAGCTTCAGGATAGGAAACACTTTAGAAGATAGAGCATGCCTCCATGTCCACAGCTTACGGAGACTTCTAAAAGAATCTATCTTACTACTACAAAATCATGGAATACAGTGAATCGAAGACTAGAGAGTCGACTATAGCAAAGATGGGAGCCGGCAATTATTGCATATTCCATGAGATTTATGGTTAGGAGACAAACAAATGTTAAAAAATATCATAGATATGCTCTGGGCTAAAACCTAATGTAAATCCAATAAGAGTTCCATAAACTATAAACTGTAGTCCGTCGATGGAACCGAGTCCTTACGTAGGAAGGGTATAAACCATGCTCAGGGGCATAGTGTTGGATTTTCCCATGGACTTCAGAGCATATCCTACTAGATATCTAGAGATAGTTGTGCTTGAAAATTTTGAAGAATGGAGTAATTGGACAACAAAGCACAAACTTTCTTGGCCCCGAGATAGGATACAACTTCGTTAGAGACAATGGAAGACTAGGTTCAGTTCCTCCAAAGACAACGGAGTGTAATTCTAACACATTCCATAGGCATGACTGGACATTTCTAGAGATAGTGGAGCATAATCTTTTCAAAAAGCCCCATAGATAGGGTCAACTTCATATGAATATGAAGCATGATACTATAGAGACTAGATACCCTCATAGAATGCAAGGACAACAATGCAAAGATATGACTTGCTTTAATGATTAAATTTGGAATGATATTAAATAGAAATACTTGAGGCATAATAACACTATGCCACTTGACTATGCAAAACTCATGCAAGTGGGAGAGAAAAACTAATGTGTGGGCAAGAACGGATTTTCTTGACCCTACGGGTCAGATAGACTTCTTACCTTACAGGCTAGACCAAACGATAAAGAGCAATACACTTGTAGTACGATTAGAAATAGCAAAAGAATTAGGAATCAGAACACTTTGTACCCATAGCGACCTGCAACTGGCTATGAATCAAGCATTTTAGGAGAAAGGAGAATAGTTGGCGTACTACTTAAAAAAAGGGCATAGGCTTTGCTTAATATGCAAGAATGCTATTTGGTTAAGCACCTTTACAAGAGGAACTATGAGATGCTGATGATTTGGAAAACTTGGCTAGCTCAAAAATAGATCACTTTTTGGGTTGGTCCAAGTAAAAACTTCACCATTAAACTGGAATGAAGCAAGGAAGGATATGTGCAAGGAGACTTGGTACACCATACAGGATGACGTCCTATACATAAGAGTTTTTACCAACCCACTACTAAGTGCATGGTTACTGGAGAAGCTAAGGAAATATCGGATAATGTATATCAAGGCAGTCGAGGAGAAAACACTAGGGGCAAAAAAGTAAATCTCACAGCATCAATCTAAATGGAGGATTTCTTATAGCTATTGGTGGATCTGAGTATGCATAGTGGTCACGAATTACTTTATCGAGTATGGAGTTTCATTTCAGACAATCTCGAAAAATGGATAGCGGTTTGATAGTTGGGAATTCGCCAATTTTTATCGGCAACTCAGAATCAGGAAATGGTTTTCTATAGTGCCTTACCCATAAGCCGATGGATGGATAGAAGAAATCAACAAGGTTCTTAAAATGATCATAAAGGAGCGTTTGGAAAATGTGAAGGAAGCTCAGATGGATGAGCTGCCATTAGACTTTATGCATATTGCACTTCCCATAAAACTACAATGGGACAAACTATTTTCGGTTTGGCCTAAAAATTATAAGTTATGCTTCCCATCAGTCTTATCTCATAGGAGAATCCATTGCGGCTTAAAGGAGAACAAGGAATTTCTATCTATGTCCCTGGATCTGATTGAGGAGAAGTGGGAGGAGGCTACTTTGAAAACAGGGATGCTCTAAGAAAAAGCACCAAAACAATACAACTCTAGGAAAGAGCATCGCCCACTTAAGGAAGGAAACTAGTCCGAGAGAAAATCTCCCCTTGGTCAAGGGAATCTGACCCAATCTAGGAAGGACTATGTTTTATCAGTTTGGATCTAAGGAATGGAGCCTACGTTCTCATCATCGTGGATGGATCAGTATTCGAGAAAACATGGAATGATCAAAACCACTATTTTGTTTTTGCATACTGACTATTGCAACTACATGGATTATGGATAAGCATGATGTTAATCATCATAGTTTTACCAAAACCCATGGATAAGTGTGCGAAACTATAATAGATGGTCAGTGCTACCAAACCACCACAAGAACAACCATCTCATATCAAATAAAGTCCCTGATTTCTAGTACTATACGAACAGGCCACTGCATACTGAGGGCACCAACTCAGGAGCATCATAGAAAGCTTGGACAAATCATGGCTGGCAACAATGAACTGGATTTACCCATGATCAGGACATGTTCATGGAACGGGTAGTTCACTATTGACAAGCAGCTCTAAACCTTTAGCCAGCGGTGGTGAACCAGAGCAGCCTCAAATTGGTGTTCGCTACTGATGATCGTCCCCAAACCTTTGATCGGTAGTGGAAAAATAGAGAACCCTAAATGGGCGTTCGCCATTAATGATCGGCCCTAAATCTTTGGTTGGTAGTGGCAAAAAGAGCGGCTCTGAATGGGTGTTCGCTACTAACGATCGGCCCTAAACCTTTGGCCGCTAGTGGTGAACTAGAGCCATCCTGAATTGGTTTTTTCCATTGATGATCAACCTCAAACCTTTACCTAGCAGTGGTGAATCAAAGAAGCCCTGAATGGGTGTTTTCCATTAGCAAATGGCCCCAAACCTTTGGCCGATGGCGAACCAGAGCAGCCCTAACTGGGTATTTGCCATTGATATCAGCTCCAAACCTTTAGTCTGTAATGGCAAACAAGATCAGCTTATAGTAACGACATCACCACCAACAGGGTGTTATTTATTAATGATCAACCCCAAACCTTTGGCTAGAAGTGGAAAACTAAAGTAGCCCAGACTGGGTGTTCGCCATTAATAATCGGGCCAAAACTTTTGGCCAGCAGTGGCGAACCTTACCAATCTTTAATGGGTATTCGGCATTGACGATCCATTGCAAATCTTTGGCTGGCAGTGGGGAACCAAAGTAGCCCTGAATAGGTGTTCTGTCATTAACGATCGACCACAAACCTTTGGCCGGAAGTATCAAATTAGAGCAGCCCTAATTGAGTGTTCGCTATTGACGGTTGGCCATAAACCTTTAACGGGCAATGGCAAACTAGATCGGCCCATGGTCAGGACATGACCACCAATTGGGTATTTTGTTGTTGATGATCGACCTTTGGTATTAATTTTTCTAGGAACAACGGGTATTCCCACCTTACAATGTGGATGAACTCGCTCAAATCCAAGACAAAGAAATAGGAAACCAACAAAGGCAAATGGGACTTGATTATAAATACACTCAACCAGAGATCGCTCACTTTAGCAAACTTGACAGTGGTTGATCATGTAGAAGTGTGCAAGGTAGCAATGAGAAGGCGTTCCATAAGAGGTCACTTACCCCACTCAACTTGAAAGTGATTGATCCTACGCAAGTAAATGGGTTATCAATGAGAAGATTATCAAAAGAACTTACAGAATAATAAAGTATGACTTCAAAGTGATTATTCGTCTAATCAAACTTGCTAATATTGATCTTGTGTAAATATGTCAGAGGCAAAGGAAGATTTATTAGAAGAGCGAGGAAAATAACAAAGAACCACTTTACTAGTACGCACATCTTATTGAATTTGTCAGTGATTGATCATGTATAAGTGCTGAGGTAGCAATAAAAAAAGTGCTCATAAGCTAATGGTTATGTAAGGAGACTACACGAACATAGATGCAACAACTAATCCTGATCAGGTATGATAATTTCATTTTAAATTTCTATAAGGTACATATTCACTTGTATAAGATTTTATACAAGAAATATAAAGTATAGGCCAAGGGAAGCATCAGTCGCGAAAACTGCTTACCCTACTGAACTTGTTGGCAATTGATCCCATACAAGTATACACTACAGAAGTGAGAAAGGTTGCAAATGGAACAGGTAAACCTAGCAATCATATGGAATAAATATATCATAATTACTAAACAGAAAAAGGAGAATATGTACATGAATAAATATTTTATGCAATATTGCATAAACATCAAAAGAAGATTAGCTTCACAGCACAAGCGCATGATCAATTCACGTTCAAAATTTTAGCAAAAACCACCTACCTGACCAAACATTTGGGTGATTGATTTATACAAGTATGCATGGCAGTGATGAAGGAGTCACTAGTGGAATAACTTGTGATCATATAGGAAAAATACACCGCAACCACCAGTCTTAGCTGGCTAAACTACAGTCAACGCAACATATCATCTCGGGGTACCATGTTCCTGGGCCATGAAATCTAGGGTCTAAGAAACCAGTGTGTAACAGCCCAGCTTTTGTAATACTTTGAATCAACGTTGAATGACACTGTCTAACTTTTGAATTCCAAAAAGACGGTCTGACGAGGTAAAATTAAAACAAAACATCATACCAAAGCATCTCGATAGAATCTCACAGCGAAACGGTAACATATCATATATTAAATATACATCAATAGAACAAGACATACAATATATAAGAGACTGCACTAGCGGAAGCAACTAATATCAACTTTCTACATACAAAGTTCTGAATACATAATATAATACAGCAAGTCTCATATATATAATAACATGTCTGTCATGAACTACTACAATATCAAGTATACATATCCAATATACCGACATCATGTCTCTGAAATGCTCCAATTTTCCTGTAAGCATATCTCCAAAAGCACCTGACTCCCAAATTACTCAATTAAGTACCCGAGAGTTGTCATGACATAAACAGACAAAGATAAAACACGAGTCAGACATAAAGCTTGGTGTGAGGGGAACTATCTCAAAATACTATTTATGAAATCTAGATATACGTCGATGACTACAGTAAAGTTCAGGATGTATTACTAATGATATACCTAAACCTGTTCTTTACTTATAATCATCAAGTCAGCACAACTAATATAATGTGACTTGTACATAATAACATACTACGATAAAGGTAACCAATATACAAATGTAGGGATAATATAAATGTAATAATATATATTTACCCTAAAATATCCAACAATAATATCAACCACTTGATATAAGACGTGACGTCCACAGCATAACAATATGCGCCAAATAGTGTATAAATTTATGCTCATCATCGCTAATGAGTGGACATCCATCATGATCTAACGATTCTCGTTGAGAGTCCAAAATAAATAGAGTTGGAACCTAATTATACAATAGACACCAAGCCGCATCCAGTGTGATGGAACTCGTGTAGATCTCATCATACCCCATACCGAGCATAATCTCTTATGACCTACTCTATATATTTGAAACATATATGGATCTCACCGTACCTCATATCAAGCATAAGTGATATATGACCCAATCATAGATGATGTCATCATCTACCCCCTTCCTAGTCATTATGGATTTCTCAACTAACTCACATTACGCCTCTATAAAAGAGAACGATGGGCACCATAAAATATGCTATCAAGGGCTACAAAGGAATACCGATGTCATATATATAATATAGCATTAAAGTAATCATATACACATATCATGAATGAAAATAGATATCTTGCCATCATCTCGTTGCTCTTTTCATGGCTCTATTGCCCCTACGGAATCTATTCTAACCATCCACCTACAGGCAGGGTTGCTAATATAAGATCCATAATACGTATGGCCATTAATATAAGAGCATCACGATGTATGGTCACCAGTATAAGACAAATTCGACGTATGGCACTAATATAAAACCAATACGATGTATGGTCACTAATATAAGACCCATACTAGGTATGTCACTAATATGAGACCAATATCATTCATCAAAACATATCAATCCTAAGGTTAAAACCAAGAGGAAAGGACTCACATTGTGCTTCGCCTTGCATTCCATTATGCCGAGTAGCCCAAAGTCTCTCCGTGTTATGCCAGCTCGCATCCAAAGAGGAGAGAAACCTCCCCCTTCTTGTTCCTGGCCTAGGCTTACTGTCCAAGCTTGCAACCCACTGATGGGCCAGTCCTACTAGGACTAATGGACTGGTGGTGCTCCATGCAAGGCAGTAAGCATGGGCAACGATCACAAGTGCCACACCAACCGATGTTTCATGCCCTATTTTCTCCATAGCTTCACCCAATGAGCCGCCTAGCTCCTCCGGACCACCTTTACCAAATTGGTCCTCTTTCGGAGTTCATTCATTGATATTTTGAAAGTGGTTTCTTATGTATTTGAAAATCGATTTCAATACATATCCCATTCTTCTTTTATAGCGTACCATGGGGCGACTCTCTAGACCCAGCCTCCTCTCACATGCCAAAACGTACTCAACCTACCTTCTACCTTATGTGATTCTTACGAGTGTGCCGATACACTTACTTATACACGCATATGCTCATGTATACATAATACACTTTCACTACATAAATCACATTTTGAGCTTCACCGGAGCAATTACTCAACCCGATATTCTCTCACACAACTTAGCACACATAATAGTTGCTCTAACTGCATGAGATGCATGCCAACATGTTCATACACAAATACACTAAAATGTATATATATACACATACACAACACCATATATAAAAATTCTAATTATAGTTCGTGAATTTTCTTGATTATTATATGTCCTCAAATACACATATATGCATATTTATTATAAAGACCTAGAATTTCACCGCTTTAATTTATGAATATTTAATTGATTTCAGATATTCAAATAATGGATTTTATAATTAAAATAATACTCTTTTAAATAATAAATAGTGATGGTAAAATAGTTTTCAAAATCTATTTAAAAAATATTTAGTCCGAGGAAAACTTGAAAATGTGACCGGAATTCGTTTTTTGAATTTTCGAATTTTCATCAGCTAAAAGTTGTTAAAAACATTGTGTACACTATTGTATAATTATATAGACATTTATAAATAACATAAGTTTGGATTAGGATATATTTTGGTTTATATATACACTTAAGTATATGTAATATGGATGATATGACATTTTATGAGAATTAAAATAAATGAAAAAGTAAATGTCATGTTATATGAAACATAAGTACACATGAGTCATTAATGAATGTTGGTTCAAAGAAAGGAAGGGGGACAAGGTATGGGGGTGTGGAAACATGAAGGAGGAAAGCATGGTGAGGTGGCAACTAACTAGTGGAGTTTATGTACCCAAGGTTGATTTTGTAATTTAATAAATCCTCCTTATATATACACAAAATTTTAAATCTTATTCTCATTTTTTCCCTTCATTCTCACTTTTTAAAAAAAAACGCTTTCTCCCAAAATTCTTAAAATCTTTCATGGCATCCTAAAGTTCAAAAGTTTTAAAATTCCTTAATTTTTCCACTTTTAAATTCTTAGAAACTTGTTTAAAAATTCACCCTTCCATTTATACACCTCCAATTCTCCAAAGCAAGACCAAACCCACCTTTTTCAAGCATGGCCGAAGGCATTGCCCTCTTGGCCAAACCCTTTTGCTTACGTAAGCCCATAAAACTTCATTTTTCCTAAGGCAAAGCTAAGACCTAGGTTGTTTTGCAAAGTATGGAAGTTAGAGCTAAAGTTTGATAGATTTTGGTGAGAAGACTAACTCCTTTATTTAAAGTTACTAACTATAAATTTTGATGTATATTTTAGTATAAATTTATTGCTTGTTTAATTGATAAATATGATACTTGTTGTGATGAAATGGATGTTGATTTGTATGTGTAATATATGCTTGGATACGATGATATAGATTTGGAAATGAAAGTTAAAACTAAAAGTTAGTAAAGTGGAAGTTGTTCTTTACTATTGTATGTTGTGATGGCATGTATGTAAGTTGTGTTTATGCATATGATGATATATATTAAAGAAGAGTTAGTATGTTGGAGTTGTTAGTCGAGGCATTAAGGTCCTTGGTTTAAAAACTTGTTTTCTAACTTTACTTTCTTGAAATTTTTTACAAAATTTCAAAACCCTTACCTTTGCCTTCAAAACTATATTCAAAGTTTATAAAAGTAGTCAAAGTACAAAAGTTAAGAATTTTGAAGTTATTTGATAAAAAAAAATCAAGTTTTGAAATCTCCGGTCATATAGCGATAATCGCTATGGGTTTATTTCGTAAAAACAAACTCCTTTTGAAATATAAAGTGTTTTTACTTAAGTGTCTTAAAGTGTTTTCAAACAATTTATAAGTAATAAAAATTAATTGATTGATCAATCATTTAATTAATTAATGATTATTTAATTAATTAATTAAGTGGGCTAATTAGTCCTTAATCATTAGTTATAAAGGAAATTTGTACCTAATTATAAATTAGGTTAATTATAATAAGTTAATTAATAAAAGGCTAATTATTGTTAAATTATTACTTAAGAAAGGGTATTGATAATTATTAATTAATTGTTAATCAAAGTTAAGATGTAATTAAGACTTAATTAAGGTTTAATTATTATTAAATGAAGGTTTAATTTATTATTTAATTATTAATTAAGGATTAAAGTGTAATTTAATTACAAATTGAGGTTTAAGTATTATTTGATTATTACTTGAGATTAATTAATATTTAATTACTTATTTAAAAGGAAAATTATTATTTAAGTATTTAATCATCTGTTTAAGGTTAAATTATTGTTTAATTAATAATTAAAGGTTTAATTATTATTAAATAAAAAATTTAAATGTTATTTAGTTATTGAACAAAAAAAATTGATTTTAAATCACTTTATTTCTAAAGATCGATTTTTTTTTAAAGTAACTCCTTTTTCAAAGGATGTTTTTAAATTCAAGGGGTTTCTTTGTTGATCACCTTTATGTAACCTTAAATAAATATGAAACCCAATGACATCTGCTTACCAAAGTAAAAAAACCATTCTGCTAATTAAGTAGTATTTGACATCCGATTGGTAGAATAAATCACAGTTCTGCCATAATTCACTAGGTAGATTATGTTGACATCTATTAAGTAGAATTTAAACCCGGTTCTACAATTTTGATAACTTGGACATTTACCTATATGATGGTCGATTGTTATTGGTCGATCCGCTTTACAAACGACTTGTTATGTAAATACCCATGAAATAACTTGGAGAGTTAAAATCAATTAAATGTGAATCATTGTGGTCACTAAGCCTCTTTTCTAATTTTATGAAGTCAATCATTTTACTATATTTAATGAACGGTTTTGGATTTAATTAAATACTTTTTAAAGGATTGTTTAAAATTATTATTTTAATAATGTGATTTAAAGATAATTAAAAGAAGAATGTTTAAATAATAACTTGTTTATTTAGTATTGTTTTAAATAATTGATTGTTTATCAAAGGAACTTTATTGATTAAAGTTTATTAAAAAAGTTATGTTTAAAATAAGGAAAGTTTATAAAAGAAGTTTGTTTTTAAATGATTTCAAAAAGGAGATTTATAAATGTTTTAGTGATTTGAAAGGGAAGTTTTATAAATGAGCTTTTGAGATTTATAAAGAGTATTTTATAATAAACGTGAGGATTTATAAAGAAATCTTATGAATAGATTAGAGATTTATAAAGAAGCTTTATAAATAAATTTAGAGATTTAGAAAGGAGATACTTATAAATAAAAGGGATTTATAAAAAGAAATAAGATTTTGGGCTATTTATATCTCCATTTTAATGACATATGGGTTTGATCATTTTAATATGATTTTGAAACAAAAACCTTTCTGAATGCTTGGTGAATATACTTATATCATTTTATAATTATGTGAAAAAAGTTTTCCAACTTTTGAAAGGAATGGTTTGTGAATATGCTTATCTTGATGAGATAGGTATACGAATATTTTGATGAACATTTTGGAAAGAGATTTAATTAATGAAGATTAATTTAACAGCTTAGTGGTTTCCATGGGAAATGTAATCTCTATTTTGATTGTTCATTTATTTAACTGTTAAATAACCGCCTATCAAACCTTGGCCTATATATGTAATCATTCTTTACTTTGGCAATAAGGAAATATTGTTTCCCTACTTAACACCCAAGGATTTAACTCTTAAAATATCTAGGAGAAACACGGGGACTATATGGTACAGTTACTGTCGGTGGTGCTATATTGTATGTATAAACTCGTTTTGTTTTCCTAGGACGAATGATGAGAAAATCCATCCTCTTAAACGGTTAGGAGGTGATCTTCGCTTTTATACATTGTTTGATTATTTCCAAAAGAACCGGTATTGAGTATTTCAAAAATCGATCGATTGGTTTTGAAACACCCGATAAGCAGTGAAGTGTACTTCTATGAGATGACTCAAAACCATAACTACTCCAGAACTATATACGGGTTCTACGCTTGGAGGAGATTCAAGTTTTGTTTGAGATGTGAGAATCCATGTATGATTTCGAGACCCATTGGGGGTATGAGAATCCATATGTGATTCCAAGATCTATTTTGAGATATGGGAAACCGTGTGTGATTCCGAGACCCACTGGGGTATGGAAATCCCTGTGTGATTCCAAGATCTATGTTGAGATGTGGGAATCCATGTGTGATTCTAAGAACCATTAGGGTATGGGAATCCATGGGTGATTTCGAGATCTTTGTTGAGATGTGGGAATCCATATGTGATTCGAGACCTGTTGAGGTATAAGAATCCATGTGTGGTTTCGAAACTATTCGAGTGGAGAATCGTGTGCCGGAATGCCGGACGTAACCTCACTACCGGTAATGAGTAAAACTAGAGGTATGATGCATAGCCAGGGGTTTGGCTAACCCATAGGGGTACAGTCGTCTCCTTCTTAGAGTTACCTACAATTTTATGCATGCATGGAGCGATGCATTCGGCCTAAGTGGCCAGCTATGTATTTCCTATTGTACGTCACTAGGGATGTATTGTTTCTTCGAGAGGATAACTCTGATCCTTGCGCAGGAGGACCGTTTTCGAAGCACTGAGGGCCCATCTGTATAATCCTATACAATTAGCGAACATGCCTTGGCAGTTTTGATTATATACCTATTATTGTTGTGATGTACACTCAAGAGCATCACAACTCCTTGATTATAGATATTTTCATCCTTAGACAATTATTATAATATCACCGGACTTTCTAATACAAATAGTTTGGTTATCGTAAGGTAAAAACACGTCTGTGTTTATGTGCGGCGTGGTCTTACGGGATACCTTTTATTTTGAAGGGTTTATAAATATAGAAATCAATATGATTGGATTGAGTTTTCTTATGCTGGTTTACCAGACTGATCCAAGTGTTATATTCTTATAACGCTTGTGTCAGCCCAAGCATATATTTTGGATTTAGTGATAGATGCTTTGGAGCTTTCGAAGATGAGCTGGATGCCTCCAAGACATATTGACGTATCTTTTTATTTCTACGGCATTTTTTCTTTATTGTATCTATCAACAACTGTAAGGACAGACCGTTATAACTGTCTAGGCTGATGATAGGATTGGTCTACTCTGGTTAATGTATGTATATTTTAGTTTTTCCTTTATAAAGATCATTGCATATATTATAAATTACCCATTACGATGTGATATTCTATTCTGTCTTATATTTCTTTCACCCCAACGATCTGTCTTTTCGACACTTGGATGCTCGGTATATGAATACAATGGATGTATTAGTGTCAACTTTTGAGAGTCGAAAAGGCGGGTCATTACATTTATCCATGTGTGTGTGTGTGTGTGTGTGTATGTATGTACGTATATTTAAATAAGTATTTCAATCATCACTTAATCGAATCTTACTCTGATTTATTAAATCTTTTCTATAAAAATCCAATATCCTTTTCTACTATTTTATAAAATCATGCAACTAATTCATAAAATTATGCAACTATTTTATAAAATACGTTACTAGCTTATTAGTCATTTTAAGCCTTTTTAACACCAAACTTCTTCATTGAAATTAGGTGTTCATCTCATGGTTATTTTATAAAACCCTATAACCATTTTATAAAATATTCCTTTCACTTATAATATTATTTCTTTACTTAAAATATATTTATAAGCGCTAATTAAGCTTCATTTTAATCACTTTAACAATAACTGTAGAGCCCAAAACTCGGTTATTTAGCTTGCTAACTTCTTTGAAATCATTGTTCGAGTCTTTAATAATTAATGTGCTAATATAACCGTGTTTACTATATAATAATAAGTTCAAATCATCACACATCATTTATTAAGAAACTATTAGCAATTATAATTACTTGCTAACTTTTCAAAAATCAATTCAAACGGCTTAATTAATTCTAACTAATGATATGGACATAATCCTATCACTTAATTAGTCTCTGATCAATCATAACATCACACACTATTATTCAACTAACCCTTAGTCCAATTCTAAGCTTACTAACTTCTTCCAAAATAATAATTAAGGTCTCTAATTAATAATGAGTTGATATAATCATGTCTATAACAAAAATATAAGCTTAAATCATTACATAGCATCCTCTAAACCACTTCATACAACTTCATAATTACTAATCAATAAGTTTATGAAGTATAACAAGTAAATATATTTAGAAAATCATACATGCCTTCTTCTTAATCAAATCAAGCTCTAAATCATAAAAACCCAAACTTATCTCTCTTGAAATTTGAGATGATGCTCCAAACTCCACTTCAAACTAATACAATGATGGATTTTGTGATAAATGGAAGAGATACCTGCCTAGGCTTATTGCTCAGGCCTGCACCCCACCGATGGACCGATCCTACTAGGACCAGTGGTAGCCTACAGCAGGCAGTAAGCTTGGGTAGCTATCACTTGCGCCATACCGACCATTGTTTCATGATTTGTTTCCTTCATAGCTTCGCCCAATGAGTCGCCGGCTCCTCAAGTCCACCTCTACTGCATCGGTCTACTTCTGGAGTTCATAGGTTGATATTTTGAAAGTGGTTTCTTATGTATTTGAAAATTAATTTCGATATAAATCCCACTCGTTTTCATATAGAGTTTCACGGGGAAACTATTTCGACCCGGTTTCCACTTATATGCCAAAAAGTACCCAACCTGCTTTCTCACCTCATGTGATGCTTATGCATGTGTTAATGCATCTATTTATGCATGCATATGCACACAGGTATATACAAACACTCTTCCACTACAAAAATCACGTTTTGAGCTTCGCTGGAGCGATTACTCAACCCAGTATTCTCTCATGCAACTTAGCACACACAATAGTCGCTCTAACTACATGAGATGCTCGCAAACATGCTTATACACGAATAAACTTACACATACAACCATGCACAAAAATTCTAATTATATTTCATGATTTATCTTGATTATTATATATCTACAGATACACATTTACATGTACTTAACATATACATACACATACATACATGTATATTTAACTTAGTATTTCAATTATTATTTGATCAAATCTTACTTTTATTTACTAAATATTTTGTATAAAGGTCCAATATTTTTTTCTACTATTTTGTAAAAATCATGCAACTATTTTATGAAATACATTATTATCTTATAGCCTTCTTAACACCAAATTTGTCCATTGAAATTAGATATTTATCTCATAATTATTTTATTAAGCCCTATAACCATTTTATAAAATATTCCATTCACTTATAAAACTATATCTTTATTTAAATAATATTTATAAACACTAATTAACCTTAATAAAGCCTCTAACTACTTTAATAATAACTGTAGATCCCGAAACTCATTTTATTAGCTTGCTAACTTCTTCAAAAGCCACAAATGAGGTCTTTAATAAATAATGTGCTAATATAACCGTGTTTACTACTTACTAAGTTCAAATCATCACATCTCATTCACTAAGCTACCATTAGCAATTATAACTATTCGCCAACTTTTCTAGAATCAATTCAAATGGCTTAATTAATACTAACTAATGATATGTACATAATCATATCACTTAATTAGCTTTTAATCAATTATGACATCACATACCATTAATTAATAATCCATTTCAAATCTTATTAACTTCTTTAAAAATAGTAATTAAGGCCTCTAATAAATAATGAGTTGATATAATCATGTCTACAACATAAATATAAGCCTACGTCATCATAAAGCATTCTCTAAATCACTTTATACAACTTCATAATTATTTAAAAATAAATCTATGAAGTATAACAGGTAGTTAGAGAATCGTCTTAATCACCTTCTTCTTCACCAAATCAAGCTCTAAATCATCAAAAACCCAAACTTAGCTCTTTTGAAATTTGAGGGGATGCTCCAAACTCCATTCAAGCCGATCCGATGATGGTTTTTATGAGGAATTAGAAGAGAAGAATTATGATGATTTTATCGGAATTTATTTAAGCTTGGATTAAAGTATTTAAGGCTAGGCTTAAGGGAATGATTAGGAAAGTAGTTAGGAGATGAAAAAGAAAAGAAACATGGTATGAAAATGAATGGAGAGGGTTGGCCAACTTATAGGCAAGCTAATGGGCTTAGGCCCCAAATTCATTTCTTTCGTACAAAAACACCGTTCACTCCTAAAATTTAGCAACCCTAAATATAGCCAAGCTTTTATACTCATTCTTCTCACAATGAAATTTCGGTCTCAGCGGTGGATGCCTTGAGTCCCAATTCTTTTCTAAACACAAGTATAATGGGCATTCTGTTAATTAAATTTTTTATATTTAAATATTCAATCATTAAAAATGCGTGTTGTTACACAATGTAGCGGCAACCGAGTCAACTAGATTTGCTAATAGTCATGTAACCCTGAGTTCAACAACCACTGAACCAGTGGGGCTAGGCTTTCATCCAATCAGTGGAAGAGCTAGGCATAGCTAAGGCAGATCCGGATGCACTGAAAGTCAATATCCCAGTTGAAGTAGTAGACCAGGTGCATGGTCATGAAGATTCCAAACCTACTCGATGGACTATAGATTTAAAAGTTCTTATTGCAACAAGTGTAATATGATGGTATCGAGTTATAGTACTAATGTGCTCATTGATCCTGTGTTAAGATGTGCAAAACTAGTCAAAACACTGTGTACACCAACTCAACCTGAACTGAATCGAGAACTCATAATGTTTTGACTGGGGCATTGAGTAACATTGGAGTATGTGTATAAGATACAATGGTATACACAAGTACCATTACATATCAATAATAGTATGAACATACGATATAGTAATATTTACATTCAAAACATCATGTACTTGATCGTGTTATACCCAGATTTGTACTCATTCATAGGGATTGATAATTTACAAGGGGTTATTAAACGTTCACAATACGAAACATTATAACATCCAAGACTACAAACTCATACTTGAATAAAATTAGTGTTCTAGGAGTTGAGATTTTTTTAGGGTCTTTTAAGAATTCAACAAGGGAGCTACATTCTACACGATACAAGAACAAATGGTATGAAAAAATTTCTTCGGTGTCTATTCGGTAGCAACGCTAGGTTTTAATTTGCAATTATATAAATTGGTTCAATTTCGGGAAAACTATGGCAATCTGATCATTTGGATAACATGACATTCTTGCTCAACCTATATTTATCATCAAATCAACAAAACTCAACAAAATGACCAAAACTTTCAATAACAAGCCATGAAATTGCTTGGCCTGGTCAAATAAAGAGAAAAATTGATGACTTCAAGCAAGAATTCGAACACAAAATAAGTATAAAAACGATTATCTAATGATTGCTAATTGATTTGGAATGATTTGATGAAGACCGGGCTAGACTTGGATGAGTAAAAGCAAAGGAGAACAATGATTTTCGCAAAGACTAAGGAGGAAAAACATAAAAATTTCTTAAGTTTGGTACCGAACAGGATCTATCGGACAGAATTGTTTTGCTAGGAAGTTTTTCTATTGTCAAATTATAGATTCTTGAACTTCTAATGACCTTATGGAAACTTCTCTTTCAAATGAACGGAAATTCCATTACGAACAAACGACTGAATTCAACGAAACCAAGGGACAACCGTTCATGACTCGACAACAGCCATTGCTTGGAACAAAGTGATCCTCGAGAGGAATAAAGTATATTTTTTACTCACAAAAGTACGTTTTGGAGGGAGGCTGGTGTTGTGGTTGTATTCACTCTTGACACATTGGAGACGAAAGGACTACAAGAGACAAGTCGAAAGAAGCTGTGATAAGTCCACTACAAAATGATCATAAAGAAATGAGAAAGTTGAAAGTTAACTAGAAAAGAAACGAGAGAATTTGGCTTAAGCATTGGATTATAACTGGTATTGTCACAATTCACTGACCAGTATCAACAAGATCACAAATGAACTAGTTTGGCACTAGAAACTTCCCTTCATTCCTTGACTATAGACAAAGCTTCAAATTTCGAGGAGTGTGTGTGTTTTGTGTGTGTGTAATAACGATGATGATTAAGAAAGAGGAAAAGACAGAAAACACGTAAATCTAAACGAGAAAATTAAATGCCTATATTCAACAGCGCGCAAACATGGAAACTGCAACGCAATTGCACTATGAAAACATAAATTTTAGATAAAAAGAAGAAAAGACAAAAGAACGTATGAAAAACGAGTAACCCGGATAAGAAAACACAAGCAGAAGAGCAATCCACACATAAAACTGAACAGTGACATATACATAGATCAATAATTCACGCACAACAGAGCAATAAAATAGATGGCAGTACAATAATCAACTGCTGCTCATATACATACACAAGATGCAGCAAGTCAATCACTTATTTAACCATAACGTATTCCAGTTTCAACTCTTGTGGACACAGCATAAATATATACACGAACTTTTTATTTCAATACAAAGACAATATATGTATCACTCATTCTTTCCAGCGATAAGATCCATAACAGTTCGCTTAATGCTTCCACCATTCTTTACCAGCATTTTCTTGTTCAGCAGCTTGTCTTCGAACCCCTACAAGATAAGAATGTCGAATTCTATTCAATAAACACCAAATAATCAAAAACAATTCATTGTACATCAAAATTTATTAACATCAGTCTAATTTTACATTTTTCAAAGTACAAAACAATTCATACAAAAAAAAAACTACAAATTTCTAGCACCAAATCGAATTGAAATTCAATGTAAACATGCAACTTCTCTACTTTTTATCTCAAATTTATTCAATTTCGATGAAATCCACTCTAATTCTTTATGAGAAAAAGGCTGCATTGGTCTAAAATCGAAATAGGGCGTGGTGAAAGCCAATATTTAAGCAAGGACAAAATTTCAAAATAAACTACATCAAAATAACTATCTGACAGACGAGGCTAATTTGCTAACGTATTATCAAAATAGACTTTTTTCTGCCCAATTAGCAGCCAACTCGGTTTTTTTATAGCTGTCTCCTATTGAGCGCTACTAGGGGTGGCAATTACACCGAATACGATGGACCCGAACCCCACCCAGCAGGTTTTGGTTCTAGGCGGATCGGGTTATGTCAGGTTCAAATTATACATTTTAAAACCTTAAATCCAACCCACGGGTCGGGTTTTGTTGGGTCCAAACATACAGTTTAAAACGTAAACCCGGCCCAACCCTAAGTGAGGTTCAGGTCGGACAATTTGGGCCCTAATGGGTAATAACACTAAAAATGCATAGGTGTCTATGTTTTTTGGTCCGGTCTTCCGAGTCAAGTCGGTTTGGGTATGGGTCTTCTCGGACCGGTTCGGCTCGGATTTGCAGTTCTAATTGTCAGCCTTAAGCGCAACTATAACTTGCACATTATAAAAAACACCTTATACAGCGCAAGTCATGCTTGCACATTCTATAAAATGAATATATGTGCAACTCGTAGTTGCGCATAATCCTAATAATTATAAAATTACCACTGAGTTGGGCTGCTGGCTCGGCACAAACTAACATAATTTAATAATACGTTTGAAAACCAACTTGACAAATAGTTTTCTAGGGATAGCTTATTTTAAAAAATTGTCTTAATAAAACGATTAGATAAAAAAACAAAAAGCAAAAAACAAAAACAAAAAATTATACAAGGTGGTTTGATGGGTTGTGAAAAGATGCGTTAGCAATTTTGATTAAGAAGAATAGCAATATACATTAAAATTGTAAAAAATCTATAAAAACATACCATTTCATGCAACTCGGAAAGAAGAGGGTCCCATTCAGCAAAGTCACATAGCTCCTCCACAGACTGCTCGAGATCATAACCATTACGGTTGAGAACTTCCTTGTTCAAGTCAGTCTGTTTAAATCCCATTTCATGTAACTCATTCAAGAGAGTTTTCTCCACATTCGCATACATGTCATTGTTACTGTTACAGTTGTTAGGAAGCGCATCTAGAGCAGATTTTGCCATCTCTTCATTATCAGTAATATCGATTAAATTCTGCTGCTCCTCTGGTCGAATTGGGACATTTACAGTTGATTCTGTGACATTTGTAGCAGAGATGATATTGGTTGGTTGAGCTGCTGTTACTGGAGCGGTTTCCACATTCTTTGTTTCAGTGATATTGTCAACGGTGTCGGCATTGATATCAATACTTACCTCAGCATTCTGAGTGTTGTTTACAGCAGGTAGATTCAGATTATGAACAGAGCCAGGATAGGAGTCCACTACCTGGATTTGAAGAAACAAAGGAATGTTTGATGTTAAAATGGTATCACAAGTAATATTTTTACTTGAAAGTATAACGATGGTAAAAGGCGAAGAAAAATCTGAAAATGGAATAATTATTATAGTGTATTCTGGTACAAATGTTTTATAGATCAAGAAAAATAGACACAATTACAAAATTTGGAAAAAAATTAGGCCGAAGGACAAGAAGTTTTTTTGTTTGACTGAAGGACAATACTAATTGCTACTAGCATTTTGTAGTGTAAAATTGAATATAATGGCTAGTTATAACTAGCATTATGTATGTGTAAAATAAAACTAAAACTTGATCTCCTTCGGTCTAATTTTTTTCAAAGTTCGCCACTCTCTCTAATTCCCCCTTATTCTCTCTAATTCCCTCTTGGATCAGCCTCCCTTCTACTTACAATTATAGTGTGTATTATTTAGCTTCAGTTTTACTAATCATTTCAGTAAACTATCACGACAACATTCAAAATTTTCCCATTAACATTATTTGCCGACATGTTAGGATGAACACAAATAAAACACACTTGGTCAGGAAGAATTTTAGAGCCTGAGTATTTAAAAAACCAATAACAGGACTTCACTGCATTTCACTGCAGTAAAAATATGACACGTTAGACCACTAGCCGAGCATTTACAGAATATAACGCAACTAGTTTTGTGAACGGATTGAGTATAAATACTTCTAATGTAATATTTAGAACAGTTACTTTGCTGTGGTCGAATGAGAAACGCAACACTAAGTATGGTTGGATATACAACCGTTGAAGGTATTACCTGTAAATTTGATCTACAACTATAAGCGTACAGATGTACTATGGTTTCACTTCATGTTTTTAGATGTGACTAAACAAATTAGTAACTATTTCTCGCCCTCAAGGGAAAGGAAAAAAAAAAAGCTGAGTTATGGTAAACTGGTTATCTATGACAGGTTATTTGGTTAATGCATGCAGCTATCATGCAACTCTTGCTTATTATTCCACAAACCATAGCTCTTACATAACTAGTTTAGATAAATCAAACCTGGATATGAACCCAAACTCGCTGGCCAAACCTTTGCAAATCAGGTGACTGCAGACACCAGAATGATGTATAGCTCCCTGGTCTTGATGGAGCAGTAAAATCAACAGCTATATCAATATCCCTGCCACTGAGGAATCCGGTTACTGGGATCTGCTTAATTTATACAGAAGATAAATATATAGAAATAAACATGATTAGTAAATACACTGGACAAAATTCAAGTTTTCAACCTCCAAAGAAGCAGATGTCCTCTGTCCTAATTGATCGCCTTCAATCCACACGAGTTGGGTGCCAAAGGGCCAGGCAGTGGTTCCACTGTTGCGCAATCTCCATATTTTAGTGAAAGGGGTTAGAGGAGACATGACAGTTCCATCTAATATAGTCACATCTTTAACGAATAGACTTTCATGGTTGTTCCACTGTGGTTTTGCAGCATTATAGCCACGAAACACAGTCTGCAACGGGTAGTGAGGTCTACGATGCTGATATTAAAATTAGGAATCTAAGTTAGTGACCATGGTATATGTACAATATCTATAGAAAATATTTATAAAATTTTAAATCAAAATTTTGTAATCAATTATTAGAACCGGACCCACTGTATGGTGGTATGCTAGGCTAACTAAGAAAATTATATCAAGTAAATAGTCCCCACCCTGAGGAGTGGGTTAAGGCTAATAACAAAAGGAAACTGAAAATTGGACGCAATGCATGTGAACTCCCCTGCACAAATTTTAAGAAACAGCGATCTATGTGTTCTAGCTGATCAAGAATATTGCCAGGTAAAAGAATAGCAAAGATATCAGATCATACATGATTATGCTTTCCTCTGAAGGACAGCCTAGGTGCAATGCGAGGTAGATCAATTTTTATATAATCCATTTTTCTTCCCTTTCTAGAAGGTATCTGGTTGTAACAAACGTTACATAAATCATAGTCTTCCAGTCTGTTGAAAAAAGGCAAAATATCAGCATAACAAGTACACAAATTGAATATATAACATTTGAAAATCCAAATTCTTACACTTTGGACTTAAATCTGGATCCCTTAATTGGAAGCATGCCACATCCATCGCACTGAACGCCCGTGTGAAATAAACTCTCTTCAGTAAAGTGGGGCCTTGGAAAAAAAGGTATCGAAGAATGAAGTCCCCCATCTTCTCTATTATTTGAAGTATTAGGGTGAATCGGTGATTCAAAAGAAATCTGAGTCCCATTCAAAGTATTTCTATCATTATTCATTGCAAGTGTAGAGGAAGGATTTGCTGAAGCATACCCATAACTTTGCTCCAAAACATAGGGTTCATGTACAGTAACAGTATTTTTTCCACGAACATCAGAACTACCAGATTCTGTACCTTCACAGTTGTCTGGGTATTTTTTTGCAGCTGTAACGAGTAATTCTTCAAGTGGATATAATGGTCTAGCTGCATTAGCAGTCTGTCCAGGATCGCTCTGATTTTTAACCGAATCATCAATTTCATTGGTTATCTGAGTAGGAAAATCCCATGGTTTTGACACACAAGAAGCATTAAGATCCAGTGGATTTCTTGGAACAACATTTGTCGATGGTGTGCTTGATGATGAATCACAAACGGGGTCAGCTTGATTTACAACCTTAGAGAGTTGATCAACAAGGTTTGATAGTGCAGGCGAGAAAGATGTAGCTTTCTTCACATCCTTATGAATATTATCCAGCACGCTTTTAAATGGCTCAGATTTTATCACTTCAGAAGCAGGAGAATTTGATATAGCTTTATCTGCAACATTTAACAGATTCGAGAGCGCTGTCATGAGTGGATCTGTAACAGGTTTTGATTGTACGTTGGCGACAGGTGCAGTTTCACGCGGGGAAGATTCAACAGATGATGTGTCCGGCTTTGACTTCAACTCAACAGTTATTCGGAGAGGGTTCAAGCGCTGACTGATAACAGCATCGGAAAGTTCATCATCATTGTCTAATGTGACAATGTCCCCATCTACATCAGTATATGTCAGGATAAGGTCGGTATCATGGCTGAACTTGAAAAGCGAGCAAATTTTTGCCCTAAGTTTGGTCATGTTGTGATCCATGAGCTTCCCATGGACATGAGCTCCAATTCGTCTAAGTGTATCTCCATATTTAACCTAAAATGTCAGGAAAAGAAAAGGTGAAAACGCAATACAGGTGTGCATGCAACTGAGAGGGTATTGATAACATGATACAAGGTATAATACATAGCATAATACTGAGAGAGTACCAACAGACAGTTTCCTAAAGCATTACAGTGGCAATAGTTAGGACAAAGTTCAAAGATAATAAAGTCACAAGTCAAAGTTGATCTCTTCCTATATAAAACAGATTGCATACTAAAGAGACTGGTGGACATTCAATGAGGCATCTCATCAAACTGTGCACAGCAGAGATACTATGATTGCAATACTTTTTAGTTCTTAGACAGCAATGAACTGTGTACTCTATAGAATTAAGTTTCTATACGTATTTTAAGAACAAACATCCAAAACATACTATGTAGAGAAAGTGTCTGCAAAATACGTAAACCAAAAGAGAAGAACCTTATATAAACTGTGTTACCAGGTTAGTATCATAAACTGTGTTCAAGTAACTGATTAAGCGTGAACAATAATTGCTTCGTATAAATGATTGCCATCACAAGTGCAAGAAAAAATTATTGTCAAAACTGGTAGGTACACACTCATGGGCAAGAGGAACAGAATATAAAAGGCACAAGATTTTGATGTACTAGAATAGCAGCACCAAGCAATACCTAACACCAACTTGATGCACAAAGGTGTAACATTACCTAACAGAGAACTATCATGAACAAGAAGAAAAACAAAATCGCTACAAGCCTTTTGTTCCAAAATTAGAGCCCATGTTCAGTCCAAGATAATGGTAATATAATCAGTGCTTAATCAGGAATCATGAAACTGTCTTTCCTATGTTATTAATGCTCAATTTAGGAAATGGGTCAAAAGGGCTGGCACGCAAACGTCATATAAAACCAATTCTACTCATCTTAAATTCAATGGGAAACATCCGTAATATATGAGAGATATGGCCCTAATCGTATAGTTTAGCTGGAACCATTCAAAACAAAATTCGCTGGAACCGGAAATACTAATAAATAAATTAGTACCAACAGATAACTTCTTACATCAATAACGTCCATGACTCATCATCAAACCTTTTAGATGTCTAATTTACAGAAAACAATAATAAAGCTAGAAAATTAACGATTTTGATCGGTTCATGCACTGATGCACACTATAAATCACACAGAACTTCAGATCTTCCAACAAAACCATTGAAACAATCCACAAATTTTAGAAAGTTGTTAAAAATCATACCTTGATGATAAGATCCCACTGCTCGGTATGCTGTTCCATTTCGGAGACGAAAAAAGAAGGGAGTATTGGGCGAGCCAGCGTAAGACGTAACCGAGAAGCGCTATGCAAGTAAAATAATACGATAGTAGCAAACCCTAATATAAAGGATCGGAAGAAATGAAAAGATTGATAGCTGAAAAAGAGGCGATTATCCGTAAGCCACGGTTGTGTGAGTAAATCAACAAGTGGAGCCAATTCTTATAGAGATTAGAGAACGAGAGCTTTTGCTTACTTTGTTGCTAAGGCATTGCCGTTGGATGTCACTGTTGCGCGGGTTTGAAAAGTCTTATATCTAGTTCTTGTTGTGTCAATGGCTCTTTAATTCCCTTTATTACTACCATTTTAATTTGATTACCATATATTAAATTTTTAATCTTCATGACAACATAAGTATATATTTTTATTTCAACCATTAACTAATATATTTTTGTTTCTATAATTAACTAGTACAGCTATATAAAATTGGGAAAATCGATTGTTTCAGTTGCATATTTCCAAAAGCAGTATTCTTTTGTAATTTTTGAACACACAACGACAATATTTTTAACATAACATTAAGTGTGTTATTAGAAAACATGAGTCTTTTTGATGAAAATAGGCAATAGAGAACAATTAACACCTTACATACATACATAGGTTAAATTTGTGTGTCCTTTCATTTTCAATTTTCTTAAAAACCTTATATGTTGTCATGTACCGTAATAGTTTAATTGTCCGAATCTTTTTCATTACATTTTCTTATTGCGGTTATTTCTTAAAAGAAATACCAATGAATTCCTTAATGTTTTATAACTTACATTTCCATTATACTTTTTTTGCTACTTGTTTTTTATACTATGTTCTATTATAAACAGTAGAGAAAATCCAAATATTTGTACACGATTTCACTATTCTTCTCCTTTTGTGTACTTGCTTCTCAGAAATTTGATAGAAAATACACATTTACACCCTTATAATTCAAATTTCATACATCTCAAACATTGGGAATATCATTAATGCCTATAAAATACATGACAAGGAGTAATGTTATCATTAGTGTCTTTATATTAAACGTTTTATATATCTATTATATTCCGTTATACAACTATAATATCTTTTACTATTTGTATCCGTATTTCCATGAACAACAATCGCGCATTCATTATTCCAATATATTTTCATATATCTCATAAATTCCCAATATTCCATTTTGTGAAAGTTTGTTTCTAAATAACTATTTTTTTAAACTTCATTCATTTAAATGTCTTATATTTTGTTACAGAACCTAAACATATTTTTTATAAAATCTTATATTAACCCGCTTTACCAAACCATGCTTTGATGCATTTTTCAACGGTGTTGTTTAATCGTTCATGAAATGTTCATAAGCAACATGCTTTTTTTCTCATTAATGCATGTTTACCATTAATTTGTTGGCTACATTTAAGAGTCTTAATCCTCCTTTCACATACTGGTATTTAGTAAAAAATAATTACACCCACAATTTTCTTTCCTTACCTTAACCTTTTATCAATTTTATCGTTTCTTCTTCTTCTTCTTTTGTCTTCTTTTTCCATTTTTTCTGCATTTAATTCATCCTCTCTGTCTTCTCACCTTCTTCAATTCATGCCCTCTTCAATTCATACCTTCTTTAGTTTATGAAAGGTGGAATGAAGATTTACCCTAATTTTTATTGTCCTCAAAAAAATGAAAATTAAATCATTAGAAGAAAATAGTTGTTCCTCTTCTTCGTAGGTTGGAGTTTATAGCATATAATTTTTTCAAAATGATTAAATAATTTTTGAAGATTGTGGAATTGAATCAAAATGTTCTTTATGTTGGATTCGTTGAATGAAACTAGGTATAAACATGGAAGTTTATACAATATTTTCAACAAGGCCTTGAATAATGAAATATGAAATGAACATTTTGGCATTTGCTTGAAACATATGGGAAAAGCTAGGTATAACATTTTAAGTTGAAGAAGAGGTGGGAAAGAAAATAAAGCTAATAAATTTACCTAATTTCTTTGGGAACTTATTGAGTATTGAGATCATTTTCAATGAATTTCCACAATGTTAGTTTGAAATTATGTTGTTTAGTTCTTTTATTTTTTTAATTGGAGATGTTTATAGATAATTATGGATTGAAGATGTAGATATTCATAATGTTTGTAAGTAAGATAACTTCAAACAGAAAGGATCATGTTAAATAATATTATCATGCAACTAATAAAAGGAAATATTTGGTATAAATTTCATTTAAATTTGAACTCAAACTAATTCGAGAATTAATTACGATTAACTCCTTTACCGAAATTCAGTTTAACGAGAAATTTAATTTTATAATAGTTCTCTTTAACACTAATCAATTAGAGTCCATCTTTAATTCAATATAACATATGATTCTATGATAGATTAAGATTGCCTTTTAGTTTCACTTAATCGTAAAATTTCAAGTTGTAACATTATTAGTTCGCATTTTGTACTTTCTGCTCATATTATTTGCATATTTTTTGGCAAATTAGGATCGTGATCAAGCAGTTGGAATCATTAAAGTTGAAAGATGCTTGGTTGATGAGTCATGATATTTGGGAAGTTAATATAGTTAAAGTGATGCAATACTATAAATATATAATTATTAGTTTACATAACTTATTACAAGATCTATGAACTTAAATGATATACTAGGTACAAAGTTTAAAGAAATAACGATTGTTTTGGGCCTTTTATACTTTTAGTTTTGAAATACAAATACTTAGTGATGACGACAACTCCATACTAGAGTTTAAATTATAGTATTCAAAGAAATATTTCTATGGCTTCAAAAGAGAAGGAATCGCACTCAAGTTTCGGAAGATCGTCCATTGGAAGAATATTTAAAAAGTATGTGTTGGTGAGTTGTTATGTCCTAGACTTATATTGTTAAAACTCACGAGAAGCTCACATCTCTATATTCTCCAATATCGTATAACTAAAATTATGAATTTTTTATAAATATTTAAAGCGTTTAAAAATGCCTTCGGAATCTCAAATTAAAGTGTCCACGAATGGACCGGTGGAAGGCCACCGGTGCACAATATAAATTTTGAAATTCCGTAAACTAAATTTTAATATCTTTTCATCCCAACAGCTATGTTTCTTCCTCCTTCAGACGTGACCTTCTGCAACGGAGAGCATGCATATCCTACGATCAAATCTCTTCAATTATATAAATAAGTATGATTTCAACGAGTTTCATCACCTTATTACTCTTTGATTTTCTAATTTAATTTCTAAAACCCTATTCAATTCCATATTCCTAAATCAGCGATCGTTCATTCATAATAATCAATTTTCTGATTCTCTTGCTTTCTAAACTCATGTACATTCATCTACTTATTAATTCTTGTGAGTTATAGGAGATTATACTACATTGGGCAAACCTGTGTATTGAAGACACGACTTCCATCAAAGTCTGTATTTTATCAAGTTTGTGTGAAAGACCTATTCAATGGCTCGGACAAATGTACGGGCCTATTTCTCTAGGCTAAGCGAGGATGTTGGTGAATAAAGGCCAAAAAAATAGATTCTGGGACTAGACGTAGGACGGTAGTCTGAACCGGTATAAAAAGTCTGGTATGCTAACCATTTACTATACTTTAGTTGCATAGTTGCTTATAATACTGTTTATACACTTTATATAGTTTAGCCATAAAACATACGACCGTACCCACTTTCATTTGGAATATGAGTTGTTTATTTTCATAAACCATAATAAAGTTTATTTAATATAATAATATGGCACAGATAAGCACTTTCGTAGAAGGACAATTTACGCATTGCTTGACCCCACTATTTATTGGTAGTGATGGTCAACTAGAATGAGAATTTATATGCAAGCAAACGGTCAAATTTATGATGCCACAGAAACTAAATATGAAATTCCAACTACACTATTAAGCACGTAGATGTTGTGTAACGGCGTTCGGACCAAGATCCCCATCTCCAGCACGTGGCGTACGCATATGGGTTGGCACACACTTTGTTGTAACAAAAGGAATCCCTTATGTTACATGCCTACCAACCCATATTTATATACCACTTTTCCATATTATTTAGCGATGTGGGACTTTTCTCCAATCCATACCGTCGTTCCTCCATCAAACATGCGAGACAACCCTAACAGTCTCCCTCTTGACTCGCATCCCCTTGCGGTAACCTTTGAGAGTACTGTCGTGTCTGCATGGCCCAGTCCGTAACCTTCGGCTCTGATACCACTGTTGTGTAACGACGGTCGGACAAAAATCCTCATCTCCCGCATGTGGCGTACGCATATGGGTTGGCACATACTTTGTTGTAACAAAAGGAATCCCTTATGTTACATGCCTACCAACCCATATTTATATACCACTTTTCCATATTATTTAGCGATGTGGGACTTTTCTCCAATCCAAACCGTCGTTCCTCCATCAAACATGCGAGACAACCCTAACAGTAGACTCCCAAAAAAACTGCTACAACCAATAATTCAAAAGCTAAGAATATTCTCTTCTATGTTTTAGATACAAATGAGTTTGCTAGAGTTATTATATGCAAAACTGCTTATGATACATGACACACTTTACAAGTCACTCATTAGGTACAAGCAAAGTTAAACAATTATGAATAATTATATTAGAAAGTCAATTTTAGAATTTTAGAATGAAAGATAATGAAAATATTTCTGATATGTATTCCCGTTTACAAGACATTACACATGCATTGGTAGAACTAGGTGGAACTGTATCAGAATTTGATATTGTTGCAAAAACATTAAACTCTTTAACCGATGACTGGAAGAGAAAAGTATTAGCAATTGAAGAAGCTAACAACCTCTCTTAACTCTAGGTCGAGAAGTTAATTGGTAATCAATGACCTATGAAGTGAATTTACAGGCTAGAAAAATTCAAAACCAAGAGAAAAGAATCGTTACATTCCAATTTGAGGAGGACTCTAAACTAGATGAAGATGAGATGGCATTCATAGCTAAAAACTATAAGAAATACAAAAGGCAAGTAAAGGGAGGAAATAGCAATAGCAACAATAACTTAGGACTTAGACGTTTTGGTTGCAATAAACTTAGGCACATCATAAATGAACGCCCATTAAAAATATTAGAATGGACTACAAGAGTAAGAGTAGATTTGAAAAATTCGACAAGAAGGCAAAAATTTGCATATCAAGTCACTTAGGATGATTTTAACTCCTCATCAACGTTAAATAGTGATAGTAATACTCAACAAGCTAACGTCTGCTTTATGGCCACAAAAGATGAGGTACAATCTAATTTAACTTATAATAAATTCTTTGAATGTTGTATAGAATTAGATGAAAAATTTAGAAATTTAAGTAAAACACACAAAGAAACCATGGTTAGCTTGAATAGAGCAGAATTAGAAATAACTATGTTAAAAGATGAGAAAAATATTATGGAAGAAGTAATTGAAACTCAAAAACAAAATTTTAAAAAAATCTATTGATGAAAATGGAATAAAAAATTATTTTAAGAGAAAATGGAGTTATTTGAAAAATATGAATTTTTAATGGACTCAAATAACAATTTAAATTCTAAGATAGATTATTTGGAAAAATAGATTAATTCTTTATAAAATAAAAATGTTTGTTGTGTAAAATAATTAAAGAATTAGAGAATTCACAAAAATCATTTGAAAAATTAACAGATAAAATTTCTGTGCTAGAAAATGAAGTTGATTCATGCAAAATGAAAATATCAAATTGTCAAAAAAATTTGTGAAATGATTTCAAAAATAAACTTTCTTGAATTTGAAAATTTAGAATTTAAAGAAAAATTATAAAAAAAAAATTCAAAAAATTTCAAAATTTAATAAAGGTCAAGAAAATTTATCAAATTTGATAAAACAATTCTAGACCAGCACATAACAAGAATGGTTTGGGTTTTGAAAAGGATAAGAATAAGAAAAATCCAAAAAAAGTATTTTCTATATTTAAAATTTAAAGAATATAATAACCCAAAAAGCCCAAAAGAAAATTCTGAAAATAAAACAATAAAAATGTGAATTCCTGAAACTAATAATAATCTCATTAGAAAGAAGTATGTATATTAGTTTTTCTCCGAGGTTCATAATAATATTAGTTATTCTTTTAAAGGATCTACTCGAAATGGGTATGGTTCCATAAAATTAACCCTAGGACCCTAAAATAGGAAGTGTGTACCAATAAACTTATTTACTTTTTGTAGGTATCCACTCACATTAGTAAGAAGAGAAGATGGATTTTAGACAATGGATGTTCCAACAATATGATGGGAAACTCTAAGATGCTTACAAATATCAAACTAATGGATGGAGGTATCGTAACTTTCGACGATATTTCAAAAGGATATATCATTGGAATAGAGGACGCCAACAACGTTGGTAATCAAAATTCACCCTTAATTACTAATGTTTATCTAGTTAACAAATTTAAAATATAATCTATTAAGTATTAGTCAATTATGCAATAAATGATTTAAAATTAAATTCGAAAAAAAATAGTTGTAATATTTTTTATCAAGACGAGAAATTAATTTTTGAATGTATAAAAAATGAAATATTTGTATTTTGAATATAAAAATTAATAATGATAGTAACTTATGTCTTATAGAAAATTCCAATGATCCATGGCTATGGCATAAAAGGTTATGTCGTATTAACTTTAATTTATTGGATAAATCAGCAAAACATGAAATTGCAAGAGGTTTACCTAAAATGAGTTTCAAAGTAAATAATTTATATGACGCTTATCAAAAAGGAAAACTAAGAAAAACTTCTTTTAAATCTATTAGTAAAATTTCTACTGATAAACCTTTGAATTTACTTCACCTAGATTTATTTGGTCCAATTCAAGTTAGATCAATAAATCATAATAAATGTGTTTTTTGTTATTGTTGTTGATTTTTCAAGATATACCTGGACCTTGTTTTTAAAACATAAAAGTGATACTTTCGAAATGTTTAGGAATTTCGTGAAAAGAATTCACAATTTAAAAGATTTAAAAGCTAAAAAATATGAAGCGCGGGAGGAGAATTCGATAATGATGAATTTACTAACTTTTGTTACAAAAAAGGAATTAACCATAATTTTTCTTTTCCCAAAACATTACATCAAAATGGTGTTGCGAAAAGAAAAAATAAAACCTTACAAGAGTGTTCTAGAACATTGCTAAATAGCATTACCTAAAATTTATGTGCTGAAGCGGTTGTTACTGCTTGCTATGTTCTAAATCGAGTTTCAGTTCATCCAAACTAAAAGTGCCCTTATAAACTCTTTTATCAACGTAAACCTAAAATATCGTACTTTAAGGTTTTTGTATCAAAATGTTTTATTTCAAACACTAAAGATAATCTTGCTAAGTTTGACTCCGAAGCTGATGATGGAACTTTTATCGACTATTCAGAAAGAAGTAAATCTTGCTGCATATTCCATAAAAGAACTAAATTAATTGAAGAAACTTGACATGTCTTTTTCAATGAAAATTTTAACAAGATAAATGATGATGTTGAAATAACCAACGTTAATCAACCATCAACTACTATTCAAAATATAGAACAAGATAAATCTAATGAACTACACAAGAAATAGTTAACTCTCTAGAACAAAAAAAAACTAAGAAACTTCAAGAATTTTAAAAGATCATCCTATTGAATATATACCAAGTGACGTTAAAACTGAAATATTGACTGAAAGATAACAAAATGAAATGAGTCGCTTAGCATTTATATCTACAACCGAACCAAAAAATTATTAAGGTGCAGAAAAAGACGAATATTGGATTATAGCCATGCAAAAGGAATTAAACCAATTTAAATGTAATAATGTATGTGAATTAGTCTCAAGTCCTAATGATTAAACTGTAATAAGAACTAAGTGGGTGCATAAAATTAAAGTGATGAAAATGGTGACGTAGTTAGGAATAAATATAGACTGGTTGCTCAAGGAGGAAGGAATCGACTATGACGAGACGTTTGCTCTAGTTGCACGACATGAAACAACCAGAATACTTCTAGCTTTTGCTTGTCGTCGCGATTTTAAATTATTTCAGATGGATGTTAAAAGTGCTTTCTTAAATTTTCTTATAACAGAAAATATTTATGTTAAACAACCACCTATATTTAAATATGAAAAATATCCATATCATGTTTATAAACTTAAAAGGGCTTTATATGGTTTTAAACAAGCATGACGTGCTTGGTATAATAGAATAAAATGCTATTTAATAAATTTTGGCTTTGAAATTGGAAAAGTTGAATCGACGCCTTTTATAAAAAGTTAAAATAATGATTTATTAGTTGTCGGATATATGTTGATGACATTATCTTTGGCTCTACTAATATAAAACTCTATACATATTTTTCTAAAATAATGAGAAAAGAATTTGAAGCGTCCCATATAGGCGCAACAAATTATTTTCTTGCATTACAAATTAAACAACAAGAAAAATGGAATTTTTATTTCCTAAGAAAAATATAGTAAAGATCTAAGTAAAAGATTCAATGTCGATGATATAGCAGTAAGCTAATGCCAATAAGTAAAACTATTCACCAAGATAAAGATGAAAATGGAAAGGATGTCGGTCAAAAACTTTATATGAGTATGGTTAGATCTTTACTTTATCTTACAGTGAATCGCCCTGATATAATGATGTGTATGGGTCTTTGTGTCCCATTTTAAGCTAATCCGATAGAGTCACACCAACGAGCTTTTAAATGTATTTTACGATATCCAAATGGAACTAATGACTATAGTCTTTTTTATCCAAAAGGATTTCCAATCGAATCAGTATCATACAACGCTGCTGATTTTGGTAGATGTTGTACTGATAGAAAAAGCACTAGTGGTACTTGCCACTTATGGGTCAACCTTTAGTTTCATGGTTCAGTGAGAAACAAAACTGCATATCCCTATCTGCTTGTGAAGTAGAATATATATCAACTACTTTAGTTTGCACTTGGATAATTTACGTGCAGTAAACAAAAAAGGATTTTTGTCTAAATTTAACTAAAACGCCTATTTACAATGAAAACACCAGTACAATCAATTTGGCAAAAAAATCTAACAAATCACTCTAGCACTAAACATATTGACATAAGACGCCATTTTTTAGAGATTATTTTGAAAAGAAAATATCACCATAGAATTTGTAAATATTGATTATTTAATTACAATATATTTACAAAACCATTAAATGAAAATATATGTTTTAGATTACGACGATAATTAGGAATTTGTTCGATGAATGCAGTCTTAAAATATTTTCAGATAATTTATATGATTTTTGTTAGATTTAATATATATATGGTTAATAAACCTTATTAAAATCAGACATGTTAATAAAAAATTAGAAATCTATTAAAGTTTTATCCAAATTAAGTTCCATAAGCAAGGTTATAAAATTTATAAAAGTATTTTTTACTTAATTAGTTTTTGTAATCCTTAGATTTAATATAAACTTTGTTTTAAAATTATACATGCAAATTTAGTTTCTAATATATCTAAATTTTTAAAGCTGTAAGAATAGAGAAACTATAATTCAACACTAAAATGTAGATTATCTGATTAATTATAAGGTTTTATACTATTTAAACATACATATATTATAATAAAATATAAGCAGTAAAAATATAAATATAAAACTATCGATTTAGTTTAGAAAATCTGAAGAAGAAGAAATGCCCCACTGGTGCACCAGTAGAGAGCAACCGGTCCACCGGTGATGGTTTTTTGTTTTAGAATCGAAGCTTTTTGAAACTTCCCTTTATCTTATATTTTCATTTCCTCTTGAAATTTAAAAAAAAAAATCAAAAAACTTGGCCCCATTTTCCATTCCCCATCTTCCAAATCTCATCAAATTTTCAATTAGAAATCAAATCTTTGGCCATGACAAGACGAAAGAGGTGCACCTCATCAACTTTCTTCGATTCTAACGATGAATTGCTCGCCAATGAGGTTCAAAATTAGTTGAAAAATAAGCAAGAAAACATTAATAAATTCATGGCACTTATAAAATTGGCTGACAAACGGTAAACTCGTATTTTATAAAATTGTACGACATTCGTAGTTTTTTTACCCATGCCGAATTAGTGGATATTATAAACATGAATGGCTATGAAATTGATAGTTACCTTAGATGTATAGCAATCTTTTACGCTAATCTAGAGGTTGGATAGGATGATAATGGTTTAGTTCTAATACTACTGTAAATGGTGTCGACATTGCCTTCATTAAAAGTGAACTAGGCAAAATATTAGGAATTTCATCGGAAGGAATGCCGTTAGATGAGATATTTTTTGACGAATAACCCATTATGTGCCAAATAATTTAAAGAACTAATGGTAATTGGACTACTTCAAATTTAACTCATCTAGCTCGTATTATCATTTGAATCCTTCAACATAATTTTCGATGAGATTTATCCACTGGTTCGTAAAGTGACATATGCTATTTTGAGAATTATTCGGGTAAATTGGATTAATGCAATGATGAATACCATGATAGAAAATTGGTCAGGTGAAAAGGAAGGTATAATCCGTATGAAAATGATTGCAACAATTCTTCGACGACTAGTGTTGTGTTGGATGATGGAACTCTGATTAGACATATGTATTCGAGTATGTTTGATAATATGGTTTCAAAGGCGATGAAGATACCATCGACACTAGATGGGATCGTTGTTGAGATTTTAGTACATAAGCCAGCACAAAAAACATCCTTGGTCCATCGTCTTTGCACCATACTTCTCATATGCATACATCTCCATCTAAAGCTTATGTTACTGCAAGTCTTGAGAGGCAAGAGCGATTGATTCATATAATTCATAAGGAAAAACTAGAATAGAAGGGAGAGTTAAGAGCTATTAGCTCACTTCTCATATGGTTATGCAGATATGTTCGAACTAAAGAGAGTGGAGTTGGTACTATAATGAGGCTAGTGCAGCGTTTCAGCGCCAATTAGTCTCTTGGCCTTCTGTTCATGATTTTCAGGCAAGAATTCATAGCTCTGGAACAACATGTCCTTCATTTCATGCACCTGGACCTACTAGGATGGGATCTAGAGGGAGAGTACCTCGACCACGTGCCACTATCACTCATGCTTTCGGATCTCCAATACGTCCTCTAATACTAGGCAGAGAGCACACATGATTTACAAAATCAGACCCTACTTCTCCTTCAGGATATCGTGACTTTCCCTAATTTACAGTCTCTTTAACACAGTATCACTTTATGTCTCATCATTTTCATTGGTGTGCAGGATATTTGTTTCGCGTTTGCATAGTTTATCTTGCATTTCAGTTGTTATTAACATTTTTTGTGCCTTGTATGATGGTTTATTCATTTTTTGACATTGACATTTGTATCGACTTATATGTTGTTGTGAGCATTTGTATGTTCTGTGTTTGTCATCATTGTTTTCTATTTTTGATATGTTCTGTCATATTTCATGTTGCGATATAGTCTATATATGATGTTCATTTTGTGATATTTACTATATTGTGCACTATTATTCTCCTTTTAATGTGACAAAAGGGGAGCAGTAATTTATAATTGATCATATGCATACATTAAGAGGAGTACTAAAATATACAAAATATTTTTACGTATATATTTAGAAGGAGTATTGCATTCGTACCTTTCATACTAAACATACCTTCATGAATGCATATATGAGTTATCATCATCAAAAATGGAGATAATGTTAGAACTAGATTTCTAAGATTTTGATGATGGCCACTCCATACTATAGTTTAAATACAATAGTTGAAAAATTATTATTATAGCTTCAAAAGAGAAAGAAGGAATCACACTCAAGCTTTCAAAGATTGTCCATTAGAAGAATATTTTAAAAGTGTGTATTAGTGAGTTGTTCTATCTTAGTCCATATTGTTAAAACTCACAAGTACCTCACACCACTATTCCATATTCTCCAATATCGTATATGTAAAACTATAAATTTTATAAATATTTAAAGCATTTAAAAATGCCTTTGGAATCTCAAATCAAACTGTCCACCGATGGACTGGTAGAAGGCCACCGGTGCATCGGTGCATAAAAAATTTGAAATTCTTGAAAAAGATTTTTAGTATCTTTTTATCTCAGCAGAAACATGTTTCTTCCTCCTTTAAACATGACCTTCTGCAATGGAAAGCAGCTGTATCCTTTGATCAATCCCTTCAATTCTATAAATAACTATGATTTCAATGAGTTTCATCACCTTACTACTCTTTTGTTTTTTAATCTAAGTTCTAAAACCCTATTATATTCTATATTCCCAAATCAGCGATCGTTCATTCATAATAATCAATTTTCTAACTCTCTTACTTTCTATACTTTGCAAATTCATCTATAGATTAGTTCTTGTGAGTTATAGGAGATTGTACGACATTAGACAAATCTGTATATTGAAGACACGACTTCTGCCAAAGTCTGTATTTTATTAAGTTTGCATGAAAGACTTGTTCAGCAGGTTAGGCAAGTGTATAGTCCTATTCGTCAGGGCTAAGCGAGGGTGTTAGTGAGTAAAAGCCGAAATAAGAGATTCTGGGACTGGATGTAGGACGATGATCCGAACCAGTATAAAAAATCCGGTATGCAAACTCTTTTACTTTACTTTATTTGCTTAGTTGCCTATAATATTGTTTATGCCCTTGTATAGTTTGGACATAATATATACGATCCCACACACTTTCATTTTTTTGTAAATTAACCAAAGTAAATGCATATTTCAATTGATTTAATAACATATTTTTTATTGATTTAGTTGTTAATTTAAGAAATGGATATGACCGTATTTTCCTATCTTTAGTTTTCGATTATTCAATTATCGTTGAATGAATATGTCTAATAATGGTCACTAATTCATTTAATCGGTATTAAAGAGAATTATTTTAGAGAAATAATATGTGATTAATTATCTAGTGTAAAAGTTGAAATGAAATCAAATGGAAATAATATGGAATTAACCTGAACTAGTTGGAATTGACTATGATTAACTCTATATTCGTTTGAACTAAAATTTAAAATAATATACATGCTTATGATAATCTACTTCCATTTTTAGTGGCGTAAAACAATATATATATATGTACATATATATATATGTACATATATATATACACATATATATGTACATATACGTGTGTGTGCATGTATGTGTGTGTTTATATATATTCCATATCCTATTTGATATTTATTTATGGTTAAAGTTGTTATATAATATTTAACTGCCTATAAACTAAAATGAATCTTACATTATTATTTTTCCTTTTTGTAACTATGGTGCAAACTAAATTTATTGCAATATTATATATGCATTAGCTTTTAACGATAATATTATGTTTAGTTCTTTCTATGTTATATGTTTCTAAAACTCTTACTTTCAATTTCAAACAATTCAAAAAATATAAGAAATACACGTTGTTTGAGAACATGTGCAGTTTAGTTAATTTGAACTTTACATGTTTATTTTTAGTTTAATTGATTATTAATAGTACTAATAATTCCAGGCTAAGATTCAATGATGAATGAGTATCACCATGTTTTCCATCTTTAATATTCAATTAATTAATTATAATTTAATTCTCAAATAATTGTTAAATAATAATTTTAAATAACATTAAAGGGAATTGATTCAAGAATCAAGATGTAATTGGTTCTATAATTAAATTTAGAAATTAATATAATATCAAATTCACATTTTAGATAGTACTCAAATATCAATTATCATTATATCTTTTACTTCAAATCTCATTGACTAAAAAAGTAATATCAAAATCTTAAATGGAAGGAGATGAAGATTTCAATGAAGGTTACAATAATCGAGACAGTGAAGGTTAGGATAACCGAGACTGGAATTAAGATTTGTATGCCCTTGTAATCTTACTTTTTAGCAATGACCTAAATTAGGGAATTATGATTTTAGTATTTTAAGGATGTAAAGATAAAAGATGCAGATTGAATATTAATAGAAAGTTTTTAATATTATATTGTGTCATTTTAAAATATGAACCTCCTTAAAAAAAATGAACATATAATAAAAAGTTTTTTAATGTTTTGAACACTTAATATGGTTGACAAAAGATTATAGTAATAATGTGTGTATGAATAGTTCTTTCGTTATGACCAGCACCACTGTCCCAATGGTTACGTGCTCTAACTTCAATACGAGAGGTTACAGGTTCGAAACTTCCATAGCATGATTCAACTACTGAACATATATTGATATGTAGTATATTGTATAATACCTAAGACTTGTAATACTAATGTGCACTACAATCTAAGTATCAATTTTCAGAAGAAAAAAAATTCTCCCATTTTTCTACAATATTCGAGTACAAATATGTATGTGAACATATACGTCAAATAATATTTATAATATAAAAAACTTCTTAGATGTTTATTCTATGAGTAAGAAAACTACAAACAGGAAAAATCATATTGGATATTGTTTACTATACAACTAATAAAAGAGATCAATTGATATCAATTCTATTAGTTTCATTTTAAACAGACTAGAGTATTGATTAAATTAGTTATTTTTAATTAAAATTAAATTTAGTTAAAGAATCAGTTACATACTAACTCTCTTTAAAGCTAATCAATTAGAGTATTAGTTTTTAACCAATTGATTCTTTATAATTGTGTTCGTTTATTAGAAATATTTTAGACGCATTATAAGTTAGTATTTATTGTGTATTGTTCCGTAAATTTTAACAAATGCATCTTTATTGTAGAGAAATATTAAAGTAAGAACTCATAAACTATTCTTAGCAACTAGTTTTCTTTTTTTAACGAATTTAGTAAAATGATAAAATTAATGAGAAAAATATATTTGTAGAGTTTTCTTCCTACTACTAACTGAAGTATATCAAGGTATATTTTTATGCTTTTATAGGGAATATCATATTTGGCATATTTGTTTAAGCTTGAAGGACAGCATTTTATATTCAATATATTATGGAGTATGATTATAATATCCACCTTATATATACATATATAACAATCAGATTAGCTTATAAATACTATATTTTGTTGATGTTCTAATGTATGTAGAAAAAATATTGCAAGCATTCGTACTATTTCTAGATTGATACTCTAGAAAATAGTCATGTCCAATTATATCTCTAATGAGAACCCATAGTCAATGTTAGAAGTCCGGCTTTTAAGTAAAGAATAAAAATGAATAAAGGTTGATTATATAGAAGAAACAAGATTAAAGTAAGAAATTAACGAATTAAGAGTCAAGTTCAAATTTAAAAAATGTTTGAATATAGAGTTAGATAACAAGTGGTGTTAGTATATTGATAGAGGAGAGGTATACCTAATGTTTCCACTCAATTGATTATTTCATATAATTTTCCAGATAATAATGAGGTTATTAATGAACATAATTAGAACGCAATTTTTGTCTTTGTTTTACGTCGAAAATGGTAAATTTTATCGTGGATTAAATCATAATTTCAACAAGTTTTTGTTTATAGTACAACAAGTTAACTTTGGCTATTTTTTGCACTTTATAAATCGTTGTTTGGCTAGAAATCACTTCTACTTTCATTTCAATATTTGTTACTTCTTTACATATATCGGCATCAATTTTAAAAATACTTTGTTATGCATTTCAATATAGTCATTTATAATATTTTATTCTAATAATAATAAATTTTAATAGTTCATATCATTGACTGTGTCTCCTTACGCATTTTGTTTAATTGTTATCTTTAGTGAAATGTCATCCAAAGTATTTATATTTGTACCTAAATGTGTTTGGTGTTATAATTATATTAGATTACTTGGAATTATGCGTATTAATATATTATTTCAGTTATATGTTTACACGAATATTTGAAGTACAGAAAAAATTATTATTTTTTCAAATATTTCGACTGCATATTGTTTATTATGTATAATTTGCATATCACATTACACTATATGTATAAAAAAATAAAGGGTTTCAAAGTTTTTACGATGGTTTTCTAATTTAGTTAGCACCGCATAATGTCAAAAAGTGTAATAATGTAAGGGCGGAGTGTTGTTTATTTGAACTAAATTTGAAACAATCTTTCACTTTAAGCACAGTTTCTCCATTCTAAGTTTAGAACACTGCTAACATAACAAACTACGAGCATGTTTAATTTTTATATTAACTGTACAATAAATCCATATTCAACTTACATCACTTACATTTTAAATTTAAAAGATAAGCTTAATAATGTAATGCTTACCAGGTTGGAAATAATCTGTAGCTAAGTTTATCTATCTTTGTACATAGTAATTTTTCTCTAAAAATGTAAAGTTATAATTTGTTCGCTTTGAGATTACTAAAGCAAATTTACCAACAAAAGTTTATCAATGGTGTTCAAGAAAAAACTAGTCAAAAATTTACCATCCATGAATATACGCTCTCACATTCATATGGTAAAATAAGTCTAAAAATGCACTAATAGATAAATTATATGATGAACCTCATGCACATAGTATGGGTTCGCACTTTTGTGTGTGTGTGTATAATATATTTCCTTGCATAAATGCTTTATTTATATGATTTTTGTGTAACATTTGCATTAGTAGCTACAAATGCATAACTTAACATAATCCAACTCAAGTGTAATGATGGTTTTCAAGTTAGAATTTGCCTTGAATATAAAAGTGTTCAAAGTAGAGCAAGTTAGAGTGGGTAGAAAGCACTAATTATGCTCCAATTGTGGCTCTTGGGAGTAGCAAGAAACCTTGATATAAAACAATATTCTCAGCTTAAATATGAGGAGTTCACTTTAGATCGACCGAAACATGAATAGATGTTAAAAAGAAGAAGAGGGGGAGGAAAATCTCGATGAAATATAAAGGTTTATGTGTTGCATTAGTAGAAATTACGATAAGTAATCATAATAAGTAAACTGAAAATCAATTAGCAAATTCTTAACAATGTTCCACAACAAATATCTCTTTAATGTGATTATGAGCATATTCATTTATTATCACCTTTATTATATGGCATTAAAGAGCCATCTGGCTCCAAAGATGAGATATATATTCTTTTCAAATTGTGTTAGACTTACCAAAGAAAACGAAGGAGGAAATCCTGTTACGTGAAAGCAAGGTTGCTATGTTCTATAGTTTCATCGCTAAGGCTAGACCAACTAAATTCCAAGTAATGGGTTTTGACCATAACTGGTTGTTCGACCCCAAAAATAATATCCTAATGAGGATAGACATGAATGAACAATTTAGAATCAAGAATGGCTTCATCAAACTCTAGTGACAATTGTACAGTCTCTCCCATCCTAAAATAGCGAGAACATATCTCTTTAGAGAAAAAGCTTCCCGAATTCCTTAAAAATACTTAGATTACCATAATAACATATAAATAATATCTGCAACTTATATATAAGGATGTGCCACTATTAGACCTATTTCAAGTCCAAAAATATCAAAGAACAAGTAAATAAATGGATTTTAAATAGAAAATGAATATAAAGGAAGTGAAAATAATAAACAGATGCATCATGCAACAAAGAAATATTAGATATCGACGTTACAAAAAACAACACAAACCCATATCATACAATCCAAGTAGAACACAATAGTATTTGCACATGAATGTTCATTATTGCGAAATGCATCAAAAATTTACGTGCAAGTGACTTAACTTAGTAACAAAGCGTTTGCTAAGATAAATTACTGAATAGGAAATAAGCTAACAACGTATAGTTTCATAAAATGATGGAAAGGTATAGAAGCTATATTTACTTTAAAACTTTATATAATGATAATACTATTGTTGTGTACTCCACCAAACATTAATCAAAAATGGTATAACGGGCAGAGAGAAGAATTGATAAAATTTTAGAAATTGATTCGTAGGAATTAAAAAGCATGGTGTAAAGTACGTAGAACTCAATCACGCCAAGGACCGACTGATCAAGGGCGCATTATAAAATGCATTAGGAAGAGGCACATACATGTTCAAACTTAGATAATTATTGAAAGATTGATTTGAGAAATTTTATAAGAGAATTAAGTAAAAAAATAGAAGATATCTAAGAAAATTATTGTCAAACCTAAACATGTTCAAACTCTTCCTAAAGTAACTCATCCTTGACAATGGTGGTAGAAGATAGATACATTATTTATAGCTTATGGGCTAGAATAAATAAGTAATTTACAATGGAATTTCTATATCCGAAAAGTGAGGTTATAATTGCTTACGAGAAAGGTATGCTTTACACATCTTAACATTTTTGTCCTAAACTCACTCATTTTAATGTCCATTAAAAAGTCCAACTCCACTTCCTGAAGCCACATGCACAAAAATCAATATAAAATCAAGTAAAGTCTATTGGTCATAATTATAATTCCATAATTTCAACAACAATAAGGTGGTATCCTTGGTTATTCCATTCCAGGTTTCTAAATGACATATCTTTTATGTTATAGTCTATTCAATAACCAAGCTGTTTCTATTTTATAAACTTCTTAATTATGAGGCATGTGATGCGCTAACCTGATAATATGCAGAATGGATCTTAAAGTTAATGTAACACTAGAGGATGGTGGATAGTGTTTTTAAACTTATTACCAATTTACTTTGTGATTATCAAATTTAATAATAAAGAATCGGATTCACATGTAGTAATATACTAAATGCAGTAAATAAAATGAATAAAGTTAAAGGGAAGACATAATTTTTGTATATTTGTTTGGATTCCCAATCATACATCTACTCGTGAACCCAGTACAAAATTTCACTATAACTAACTTGCACTTCCACAGGTGGAAAATGTTTCAAGCTTCACTGGAAGTACATATATCTAAATTGGTATTTTAGTTATTACTTAATCAAATCTTACTTTTGTTTACTAAATCTTTTATACAAAAGTCCAATATCTTTTTCTACTATTTTATATAATCATGCAACTATTTTATAAAATACATTATTAGTTTATTAGTTATTTTAATCCTTTTTAACCTTGAATTTCTCCATTGAAATTAGGTGTTCATCTCATAATATTTTATTATGCCCTATAACTTTAACAACCCGTCTTCGAGAGGCAATCAATTAATGATTAAATGATAATAAATAATGAACTAAATGTAATTTGAATTAATCATTTAGAATTATAGTGGTGATTTAGAACATGACAAGAAATATTTTATTAAAATAGTAAGAATTGAATATAAAAAAGAATAATGATTTAATAATTTATTTAATTATTTTGGAATATAAAAATATGAATTAATTATTTTAGAAAAATAAATTAAAACTTTGTAAAATATAAATTTTATTTTATAAGGGAAATAAAGTTGTTAATATAATTTTGAAATTAATTTGTAAATGATTTAAATAAAATGATTAATTAAATAAATAAATTGTAGGAAATAATCTTATCAAATTAACTAATAACATGATTAGAAAGGAATTTAATGGAATGATTTTTTATTTGTAAATTAGGCTTGAATATGTGGATTAATTCATGAATTAAACTAGAGAAAATAAAAAAGGAAGGAAGAATAAGAAAATAAATTAAACCCCAAAGCCTAACATACCCAAACCCAAACCCTAAAAATCTTGTTTCCTAACATTTCCAACTCCGGATTTTTTTCTCCTCTCCAAATAATATCCAAGATTCTATAAATCACATTAGTTCAAAACAAAGCTTCTCGATAGCTCTACACCAATTAGCAATCAAGAATCAAGTCATTAAGTTAAGGTGAAAGTGATTTCCAAAGAGTAAAAATAAGAAGAGATAAAGAAGTGAGAAGGAGCGGTGAGTGGAATTAGTGTGTTTTGTCATTCCAGGTGAGTAACTCTAGTCACAATCATGTTTATTTAGTATTAATATGTTGTAATAGTGAAAATTAAGATGAACTATAAGTTTGTGCATCGAATTCACCAATATCATCTTACTATAACCTCTCCTCACCTTCTTTATACATTTAATTATGATTGAAATTTGGGAAATTGGAGTGATGTTAGAGTTTGATTGGATGATAAAATGATGGTGTATAGTTATATGATGGTGAATGATGAAGGGGCAGTAAAGAATAAGGGAGGACAACATCGGATATGCACAGTTAGAGGCATAATTATTCACATTCCTGGTGCCGGACCGATAGACCACTAGACCGACCAGTCGACCGATGGTTAAGTCCGGGTAGGCAATCGGTTGCCTGATTATTTCTATGAAAAGGTATATGATCAAATAAAATATATTTAAACTAAAATAAATTACGATATAATATAAACATGATAATATGCTATAATAAATTTATTTATATTTAATTACGATTATTATCTAAATTGTTTAATAATTAAATAAAGTATATTAAATGATATTATTTCATTAGAAAATCATAAAAACCAGCAAATTATTATTTATGAAGGTAATCTAATGATATTATAATAATTTTTAAAGGTTATAAAACTCGTATTATGGATTTATAAATGAATTCTTGGGTGCTTGAATATTTATTTAAGTATTGTTTTATATAATATAAATTAATATCTATTTTGTTGTAGAAAATGTTGCTATGCTTTTGAATAAAGTATATACAGGTAAGCAAGATTACTTTGACTATTATTTATGTGTTTTCATTTTTGTATGATGAGAAATTTGAATAAACGAATGAGTAATACCGTATGGTATGGGACTTTCGATAATATTTTTTTCGTTATTCATCGGACTTCTTGCAAAGAAATATATTATGTGGATTAAGTGTATTTTATAAACACTGAATAAACATTTGAATAACATGTGATGGTATAGGACATCGTTATGTTATTTGTTTGGTTATTCATTACAAGTAAATATCACTAAAACGGGGAATTTTGGTATATAATGGGGCTCGCAGCAGTGAATCATGTATACAGCCGTGTCTCAGAATTAGTATCAAGCCGCATAGCAATGATATATAGAGCCGTGTTGGCATTCATGGGGAACTATGTGTTAACTTTTGAGAATAGATACTATGTTTCTATCTACTTGTAACGACCCGTATTTTACGTGTCGATAAATCGTAAAATTATTGTCTTTAGGTCGTTTGCTTTGTTTGAGTCAACCAGAGCTCACCTTGTCCAGAAGCTTAAGTCGTGTGAAAGTTAACCCGTGTGGTGCTTAAGCCGTGAGTAGCTTGGGTCGTATGGAAGTTAGGTTGGATGGAGCGACTTATAGAAGTAACGACCTATGCATTTTAAGCAAGTCAAGGGATAGGTCGTCGACGAGTTAAGAGATAGGTCGTGGACGAGTTAAGGAATGGAGCGACCTATAAGTTTGAACGAGTTAGCGTGTTAGTGTTAGAACGAGTTAACGGTTTAGTGGATAGAGCGACTTAAGGAATGAGTGAGTTAGTGGAGCTAACGACTTAAGTGGGTTAGGTCGTTAGACGACTTAAGGAAGTTAAGTTGTTGGGCGACCTAAGGAAGGTCGCTACGTATATTTAGGTCGTAGACGACTTAAGTTAAAGACGTTAGGTCGCTGAGTCGTGTGAGCGACTTAGTGGTAGGTCGTAACTCGCGTACGAGTTAGGTCGCGTGCATAATGAGCCATCTCTTGTGTTAAGTCGTAAGTCGTTAAGACCTTGTGTCTGTGATAGGTCGGGGTCTGTTTTAGGCCGTTAGGTAGTTAGGTCGTCTAGGTGACTCAGGAGGAGATGCGCATGAGTGTTAGGTCGTTGAGTCACATCTGGTTAAGTCGTTGGGTCGGCTAGGCTAGATAGGTCGTAGGTCGGGGGGATCTCTTAAGCCGTGGACGACTTATGGGGGCAGACGACTCATGGATCTGCCTATAAATAGAGGGGTTTGGTTCACTTTTTGGCATCGGATTTTGAAGCGACGAAGTGCTGCCATTTTGAGAGCTCAACTACACTTCTTCACTTCTTTTCTCCACTCTAATCTAGTACTTCCTTCCATCCAAGATTGAAGATCAAATCGAAGATCCAAGAGCCAAAGTTGAAGATCTCCATCCACTGAAGAGAGATTTCATCGTTTGAAGCGGAATCTTGTCGGATCAAGCTAGATCCTTTGCTGTCCAGATCTGAAGTTAGTTGCTTTTGTGGTGTTTAGGTGATTCGGTGAGTGGTAGTTATCTCTCACACAGACCCAAAGGAGTATATTGGATCGGTGGTTTGTTTGTGTGTTAAAGATAGTGATTTCATGCATTTTCCTTAAGTCTGCATGTAGATCCATTGTCCATCAAGTTTTGATATCCGTTTTACTACATGTTAACCTATGCTAGTTCATTCATCAAGATATTACTTAGAATTCATGCTTGTTATATTTGGACCCTTTAATTACGAAATTTCCATTATTGTTATAACTATTTACTTAGATCTTATTTGAATGATTGATTACTTGGATGAATGATTGATTTGATTGATTAGTTAATTAGTGATTGAATTTGGACAAGTTGGTCGAAGATGATTCAAAAGCTAAGTGGAAAGGCTCTTGAATAAGGAAAGCTGCTCATGGCATATGAAGCGGACGATAAAGCTCATATGGATAGATTTGATTATGACGTTGAGATGGGATTTTGCTATGATGTGATGAGGCAAAGCATGATGTTGAGATGAGACTTTGCTATGATGCGATGAAGCAAAGCATGATATGAGAAAGCCTTGGTTTAATCCAGATGGGATCATTCCAAGCATGATGATAACTCGGTGATGTGGTTCGAGTTTGTTGATAATGGTTGGCTCGAGAGGCGCTTGAGCTAGTATGTGAATAGTCGTCGGGGAGGATGACTAGAAGGATGAGATCTCATCGTTATTGAAGGTTCTAGCATGCTCAAAGCAAGAGTACGTTGGGACGGGTCACGACGACGTCCTAGACATGGGTCACGATGACGTGTTAGTACTCTGGGCAGATTCGATAGTCCTAGGCATGGGTCATGACGACGTGCGGAGTTATGTCTAGAACCGGGGTTACCATTAGCCCTTGGCGGACGGATGAAATAATAGGCCGGTCATTCAATTAACGGTGAAATCGAGGCAATGATAACAGTGATAGCCAGAGTCATGGATGTTTGGATGTTTTGGTTGTATCGTCGCTTGGGCCAAAAGCGATGTTTTCGGGGTGCTTACCTGATCTTGGTTTAGGCCTTGGGGGTTTGCACTTGGAAAACATCGACCTTGACTCGAGTGATAATTGCTTTACTTTAATTGTCTGCTTTGCTATGTTTGTTTCCGCTTAGCTGTGTCTGGGGGCTATCACTGTAGAAAGAGGTGGAGTGGGATGGTTGAGTTCCTATTCCTTTTTACCCTTTATGCTCTTTTGGTATGTTTGATAGTTGATTTACTGCTCACTAAGACTTTTGTCTGACTCAAGGTTTTATGTTTAACTCTTATTACCTTGGGCTGTTCATCCATGTTGGGATGGGCAGACTAGGTAGCAGGTGACAGGTGCTGTTCTTAGTGACTAACGCTGTTGATGTCGAAGACGAGCAGGAGGCTTTTGCATATTGTTTTCTTACTATATGTACTGGATGTTCCGCTGTTTGTATGATTCTCTGAGTGATATGTAGTGAGGCTTGCTGTATTGACTTTTCAGATTGTTGTACCAAACTATTATGAGTTTATATGATGAATTTTGTTCTATGGAGCCTCACTATGTATACTTTTCTATTGTATTTTATCCATGCGCTGTGAGTAATACGATAGACTATCCTGTGTTTACCTTACTCTGACGATCATCCATGGCTTCCTGGCACATTTTACAGCGCACTATTCCCTTATTTTGGTGCAGGAGTCATGGGCGGTCGTCACACTACTTGTCCTACTCCCTTTATGTTTTGGGAGTGAACCATAATAGCCATTATCCATCCTGGCGTCTGATCATGGTGGTCATGCCCCAGATCTATGATATGTTGAATATGCGAGTATGTGATTTTTGTTTGATGATAATAAACATATATATATATATATATATATATATATATCCATTTAAATGTATTTTTTAATGTACTATTTTTTCTTCACATAATTAAATAAATATTGGGTGAATAAAATAAATAACATGAAATTTAAATTCGAACAGATATTTTATTCAAACAAATATTTGTTACAATTTTGAATAGTACAAATTCAAGCTCTCATTATACATATACAACTTTGATTACGATACAAATTCAATTACATCACAATCTATCATTTTACAAATACACCTCACTACATATCGCTCATTCACTTGTAATTTATCTTCAACTTTATTCCAGATTGAATCCAGCATCTGAGCAATCTGCAAAAATAAATACTGACGCAGTAAAATTGAAAAGGAAATATTTTGCAGTATAAAATAAAATGTGAATTTTGAAAATAATATTTGCCTCGGTTATTTGGGTTGTTCGTCATCATTTAAATTTGAATTCATGATACATGAACAACTTGTGACATGCACAACGTATCACTGTACATGCCACAAGGACGTGCACACTGATATATACACCTGATAAAATTACAGGGACAGGTGAGCACAGGTCAAACCAAAATGAAAACCGGGTTCAACTCAAGTGCAATACAAATAAAGTCACAACACGAGCACAAGGTCAAACCCGAGTTATAAGATGGATTCAACATAGGTGCAAATTCAAGAAAATGGTCAAAACAATTAAAAAAAGCCTCGACCAAAAAGTTTAGTAATGTACACACGTCTGGACCAAATGCCACCAAGTGAATATGATAACACTGCAGACAAATGTACAGAATGAAGACAACTACAGTCTTACAAGCACCAAACCAGATTCAATGAAACAACCCTGCAACACTGTAGATGCAAGCATATTAGAGTCACAATGCATCTAATCAAACCAATGTGCAGTGACAATATACATGAAATCAAGCTACAATGACGACCAGGCAGCAAACAATGAATCAAGATACAAGACCGAACCGACATATATGCAAATGAACAAATGATCAGTGGACAATGCATGAAGGCTTGATCAAGACTCGAGTGCTACCAGAACTCAAAATCAAGCAGTGAACCAGTAAATGACACAGTACAAGATGAAATGACATACATACATAAATGTATGTACACAAGTGGATGAATACATATGCAAATACCACTGTGATTTCGACAAACCAAAACAAGTTAATATGCACATATATACACAACCAGACCAGGGATGAAACTCATCATAATTCAAACTACAACAGATGACAACAGTGGTGCAATAAAACCCAATACAGTGAACTACATGATGAACGAGTATGCAAGTGAAGACAACAATGTTTGGACTAATGCGTGTGAATTCTAAGCAAGATAGTGATCGAACATACAAACCAGAAATGCTCAAATTAAATGAATACAAGTTGAAATGCCCAGATCAAATGAATCAGACTCGAGCACACATGTGCAGACACACAAGAACAACAAGGCAATGTCAAAGACAAAGCAACACAAAACTTCCAGATGAATACAAGCATCATGTAGCAGTTTCAAACTAATGATATACAACAAGTTCGAACTAATCATGGATCCATAGTTTCATCCCAAAAATATCAAGAGCCGATGCCAACAAAGAAAATAACAGACAAGCCAAAGTCACAGTAGAAATCAATTCAAAGTCAAGGCCGATGTCAATAGAGAGAAGCAAGTGCACCACAAACCAAACAAGAGCAAAACTGCAAACAAAGTCAATACAACTACAAGCAAATCAAAAGAACCAATAAGCATAAATTACATACACAAAGTCAATAAAGATTCAGTCAAGTCAGAAATTCACATAGCAGCATCAAGTGGCCGAAATCAACAAATGACAGAGACTCAAATGTAACAGCGGTTTTGAACAAAGCATCTGGTAGCAGTTTCAAATAATGTCAACAGAAGTGTAAAAGCCGATATTGAACAAGTCAGTGCCAAAGTCGAACCAGCAAAATCGAAACCGTGATGAGCAAGGAAATTCAAAGCCGTGGTATCAAGTAAATCAGAAATATACGATTATGAACAAGTCAGAAAAAATCACCATCATCTATATGAAAATCAATGGTCGAGATATATCAATTGATGAATTCAACCAAATGTATACGAACGAAAATATAGGGGTTCAAACCATATATAAATGATGAACATCATCCGCAAATTCAACAATTCAAGTTCAAGTAACAACGGAGCAAAATCATTAACTCGAATCATCGATCGAGTTCGAGCAAGCAAAACAGAAAAAGCGAAAGATCATAAATTACATACCGAAGTTAGGAGTTGAGCTCGATCAAAAATTAGGCAGCCGTGAGCTAAGTAGAGAGATTGTCGATTGATAAAGCAAGGGGACACTAAACCATCATTCAATCGAGAAATCGAAGTCGACAGCCTCAATTTTTGCAAGCCCTAATTTCAAAAGGAACGAGAAAAGGAAATTGAAGCAACCATTATCACTAAAGCAAGCCGGCCGAATAATATAAGAAAAGGGATCTGATTTTTATTACTTTGGGTCGGCTTATATATTTAGGCTCTAATATATTCTAATTAGGGTTTTATCTTAAATTGTTTATAAATTGTGTATTTTTTCTTTCAAACTTGTGTATTATCTAGTCGTGTGACTAGGGGACGAACTACGGTGGTGTAGTTCGAGTATTCACAACTCAGTGGCTGTGTTGTAGCAGGGTTTTGAGCGTAGAGTTAGGATTAGTCGATAGCGGGTGTCGTAAGTTTACGTGTGTAAGAGTCTGACTATCTAATTTTTAGTAGAAATCTTAGGGGCAACACGTAGGCAGGGTTTTGCCGAAGCTGGGTAAATTCTGTGTCGTTCTATTTCTACATTTATTATTCTGCTATTATCTATGCTGCTATAATTTTGATATATCTGTGTTGAAAATATTTTATATAAACTTCCGCAATAAATTTTTATAATTAATAGTATCACCCTATTCACCCCCCTAGGGTGAAATCGATCCTACATGATACCCTTATATATATAGTTATGTGCCTTAGGTGTGTGCGTTCGCCCCTTGTATCACATAGGCCACCAGTCAGTTACCTATAGGGAGCATGTGCCAGATCATGACCATGTAGAGTCCTCATGTAGACGAGCACAAAGGTGGATTTTGTCATGACGTCAAATGAGAGGTAATCGGTGACTGTAGAAGCAATGTCGGATGGACATATGTGAGGCTCTTGGAGTAAGCAGATGTGACGTCAGTCTTTCATCTGGTTCTGGTGTTTGGGGTAAATAGCATATATTATTTATACCTCACTAATGATGAGTATGACTATGCTAAAGATCATGAGTCTAAAGTACAGTCAGTCCCCGTCTGTCCATACATATTCTTTTGATGTGTTATATTTGTCTTTAATATTGGAGTATGGTTTGATATTATACATAGATGAACCAATTTTATACGTACATAAATTACTGTTAATCATGTCATAGACATTATATCACACTTGATTTAGTATCAGATATAGTCCAACCTGTGTGTTTAAACTTGTGTCAGTCCAAGATTTTGCAGGTGCAGACTCCATGTAGGTAGTAAGATATGCTTTGCTTTGGGAGGCTAGTAGTATAGGATGATACATGCCCTATATATTTTTGTAGCCTCATTGATGTATTGGTAGTTATATGTGATGATGTATTATACAGTGGGCTAGAGACTATCATTTTATAGCCCCGGACTATGTATTCTATATGTTATGTATTATATTTTATCTATTGTACTAAGACTCTATGACTTTGATATTATTATATGATTGTGTGTTGTTCTGTTCTCACAGCATACATGTTTATTACTTTGTACTGAGTCCATGTACATTAGTGGTAAGCGTTATATGATGTGAGAGATATACCGGTGTTAGTCCAAGGGAATATTCATGTGTATACCCCATATCGCTTCGTTCTCTATATTACTCAACAGTATTAATAAGTTATACTCTAGGTGGTATGGGTCTAGAGGTGAGGCAATTTGGTATCAGAGCAGGTTAGGACAATACAGATCATAAAGAGACATGAGTCAATGGCCTATATGACTTAGGATACTTTGTCCATTGGGTATTGGGTAGATAACATAAATGTATTATCTAGGTATACATGGTGATTACCGAACGTAGTCATCTGGGTGCGTATTTGTTATTTATGCAATTGGATATATAATTATTATTTTTACATATCCTTAACCTATATCTCACTTAAGTGCAGAAGTGAGGAATGGCTGGTCCTCGAACTAGTCGTGTAGACCCAGGTCAGTCTAGTAGATCTAGGGGAGTCTATATGACTATGGAGTAGCTTATGGAATTCGTGAGAAGCATCCAGTAGTCAAGCGCTTCCACCGCTCTAAATCCTCCCACTCCTTGATTTGATTTTGCTAGACTGTGCAACAATTATGCTAAACTAGGAGGGAAAACCTTCAATGGCATTAAAGGAGTGATAGGAGTGCATGCTCGATTAAAGACGTGTGAATGCATTTTCACACGTATCCACATTACCAACCAGCAGAAGATCCAAGTTGCTTCAGCCAGCTTTATGAAAGAGCTCTAGATTGGTACAAGCTTTTTGTAGCAGAGACAGATGAGTCAGAGATGATTTGGGAAAATAGAGAAAGCAACTATGATCCGTAAGTTTATTGATCTAAAGTGGCGAAACATGTCTGTAGCTAAGTATGTTTCTACATTTGAAGCCTTATCTAAGTATGGCATTATGCTCATTAACACACCACTGAAAAAGAATCAGAAATTTATATATAGGCTGAAAAAATCATTAAGGAAGGCTCTACTATGTATAGTTAGAGGTTACATTTGAGAAACTTATAGACACCGCACTGAGACTTGAGGAGGAAGAGAAAGAAAGTAGTGAAGATGAACCAAAGGCCAAGGCGGTTATTAGGTAGAAGCAAAGATTCCCTTTTGGGAACCCGAAGACCACATTTCATGGCAATAGGCAGGAGAAAGCTAAAATGCCAAAGTACAAGGTTCGTGATAGAGAATTGGTCAAATGCTTTAACTATGGAGAGAAAGAGCATTATTCCAAAGAGTGGACTAAATTGTCCCCTCCTCTATATTAGAACAAGATTTGTAATAAGGAACGACATCTTAACTACACATGTCCCACCACTGATAAGAGGATTGGAAAGCTAAATGCATTAAAGGCGGTTAGGAGTACCTCTCAAGTTAAAGGAAGGGCACATTTAGTTTTTGAGGGCACGATTCTATTTAGAGATTTTCCTATTAGGGTTCTATTTGATACTGGTGAATCATACTCATTCGTATCGAAAGAACTAGTGGACAAGTTTAACCTGGATGTGGTATACTTTGTTATATCTTTAAGGATTGCAAATTCTATTGAAGGATATGCAACTCTCCAGATGTTATGTAAGGATGTTGAATTTCTTTTGGTGGCTACTCTTTTTGCTGTGACTTGCACATATTTGAATACATAGGATTTAGTATCATTCTTGGTTTAGATTGTTACGAGGTACATCTTTTATGTATTGGAAGGATTGTGACTCTCAACCATCTAGATTTCGAACTAAGAGTTAGCATAGTTCTTGGAAGTGTTAGTGAAGATTCTAGTAGATCTCCTTTTGTTATTGGAGCTCGTGATGAGGATGAGATTGCTTAGATTCTGATGGTTAAGGAATGCCCTAATATCTTTGAGCCTATTATAGATTTATCTCAAAGTGGGCTATTGAGTTACGAAAATCTTATTCCCAGAGCTTAGCCTATTAGTCGACCTCTGACTAGGATGTCAACAAAAGAAAATGAAGAACTTAAGAAGCGACTTACTGAACTAGAGTCGAAGCATTTTATTAGATCGAGAAGTTCACCCTGGGGAGCCATAGTTGTATTTGTGAAGAAAGCAGATGGATCCCTCAGGTTATGTATCGATTATAGGAAGTTGAATAAGCTGATTATTAAGAATACGTATCCCCTTCCTATCATTAATGACATGTTTGATCAAATGAGTGGAGCCAAGATCTTTCCACAACTGGAATTATCTATGGGATTCCATCAACATAGAATTACTGAAGAGAGTGTCCCACTAATAGCATTTAGAACCATATATGGTTCTTATGAAGGGATGATTATGCCATTTGGTTTAAAGAATGTACCATCTTATTTTATAGGTCTGTTTAATAGAGTCTTTAGAGACTATTTGGATAAGTTCGTCTTGGTTTTCATCGATGATATCTTAGTCTATGCTATATCCGAGGAGGAGCAAGACAAGCACCTCAGAGCTATTTTGAAGACACCGAGGAAAAGTAAACTGAAAGCTAAGCTCTCTAAATGTCTATTTTGGAAATGGCAAGTTAAAATCTTAGGCCATGTCATTCCAATGCAAGTACCTCAATTGACCCTGCCAAGTTTGAGGCGATCCAGAATTGGAAGCGACCATAGATAGTTTCGGAGATTATAATTTTCTTGGGATTAGCCAGATATTACCGTTAATTAAGTAAATACTTCTCGAAGGTTATAGGCCTCTGACCAACCTTATCAGGAAAGGAGCAAAGTTCCAATGGACAAGTAAGCGTGAGGAAGCCTATTTGAAGTTGAAGGAGTTGCGAATGCACCTATGCTTATAGTACCTGAAGAAATCAGGACTTGAAAGTTTATACAAATGCATGTGGTTCTAGATTTGGTGTTGAACGAATGCAAAAGGGAAGAGTTGTGGCATATCCATCGAGACATTTAAGACCCAATGAGGATATGCTACACATGATTTGGAACTTACAGCTATGGTCTTTGCTTTGAAGATTTGGCAACATTACTTGCTGGGAGAGAGATTTGTACTGTATACTGATCATAAGTTGCTGAAGTACTTGTTTACATAAAAGGATCTCAATATGAGACAACGACGATGGTTGGAATTTCTAGCAGCATATGATTTAGAGATTCAGTATACACCGGGTAAAGGCAATCGAGTTGTTGATGCATTAAGTCGAAAGCGCCAAGCTATAATCTCTTTGATGATAGCTGAATGGAAGGATCTTAAGACATTATCCATGAGAGAGATTCACAATAGATACCCCACTGCTAAATCTGAAGCAGTAATAGTTAGCCTAGTAGCAAAACCATCATTGATAGACAAGATCTCCGAAGCACAGAGAAAAGATCCAACTAATTTATCACTCATTCGGAGGTTGAAATCCGAAAATGAAGGAAAATATTTGGCTAGTTACTCTCTTGACCCTCAATGATGCTTACGAAGGCGGAACAGGATAGTAGTGCCAGATGTTGATAACCTTTGCAGAGAAGTATTGGAAGATAGTCATAGGCCGCGTTACACCATACACCTAGGAAGCAGCAAAATGTACATGGATATAAAGCGACTCTATTACTGGGAAGGTATGAAAACGTGATATTGGATAATTTGCTAAGGAGTGCATGATATGCCAGTTAGCAAAGGCGGAGCACCAAAGACCCAGTGGTCTTCTACAACCATTAGAAATCCCTCAATGAAAATGGGATTAGGTACGAGTGGATTAATAATCAATGATTCACTTGTATAAATCCCATTACAAATAGATTTTAAACATCGGGTTTCATGAATCAATGGATTTTATGGATGGGCTACCACGGTCCAGAAACGGACACGATAATATTTGGGTTGCAATGGATCGGTTGACTAAATCGGCACACTTCATACACGTGAAGTCAAACCGAACTATACCTTATTTGAATAATTTATATGTGAAAGAAGTGGTGATACTTCATGGAGTTCCTAGCTCCTAAGGCTACGACCATAATCCCTTCTTCACTGGTAGATTCTAGAAGAGTTTTCAAGAAGCTTTAGGAATGAAGTTGAATTTTAGTGCAACATATCATCGACAAACAGATGGACAAACGGAGCGGGTGAACTAGATACTTGAAGATTTGCTTTGTGTCTGTATGCTAGATTTTAGTGGTAATTTAGAGGACCATCTATGCTTGGTCGAGATTGCATATAATAACAATTATCAAGCGAGCATCGGTATGGCACCATATGAAGCTTTATATGGCAGACCGTGTCGATTGCCATCTTCTTGGTTGGAGACTGAAGACAAGTTTATTCCGGGTCTAGATTCTATTAGGGAAGCAATAGTGAAGATTGAGTTGATTAGACGAAGAAAGAAGGGGACTCAGGATCAATATTAGTCATATGCCAATCATAGGAGGAAACAAATAGAGTTTGTAATTTGGGATTTAGTTTATGTGAAGATATTTCCACTAATAGGAGTGATGAGATTCAGCAAGTCGGGGAAATTAGCACCATGATATGCGGGTCCATACCCGATTACTGAATGGGTTGGAAGAGTTGCATATAGAGTTGCATTGCTTGATTACTTCTTTGGGATTCATAACGTATTTCATGTATCTCAAATGAGGAAGTGTTTGAAGGATACAGAGACTGCTATCGAGCCTAAAGACATTTAAGAGCTTGAGTTATCCCCTGATCTGACTTATGTGTAGCATCCAGTTTGGATAGTTGACTTAGAAATCCGACGGCTTAGGAGTAAGAGAGTTCTGTTAGTAAAAGTACAGTAATCTAACAATCTGTCGGATTGCACATGGGAGATACGGAAACTAGTGGAACGATCTTATCTGAAGTTATTCTCAGATGCGCGTGAGTTAGGTATGTAATTTATTCCTCGTCTATTAATTAATTAATGGTGTAGAACACCGGAATTTATCTAGCTATCTATAGATTTTCTCTAATAAGGAATTACGATGATGCAATTTTCTTAAGTAGGGAGTCTGTAACAACCCATCGTCGAGAGGTAATTAATTAATGCTTAAATGATAATAAATAATGAACTAAATGAAATTTGAATTGAATATTTGGAATTATAATGATGATTAAGAATACGATAAGAAATATTTTATTAAAATAGTAAGATTGGAATACAAATAAGAATAAAGATTTAATAATTTATGTAATTATTTTGAAATATGAAGTAAGAATTAAGTATTTTGGAAATAATGATGAATTAAAACTATGTAAAATATACAGTTTATTTGATAAGGGAAATAAGTTATTAATATAGTTTTAAAATTAATTTATAAATGATTTAAATAAAATGATTAATTGAATAATAAGTTATAGGAAATAATGTTATCAAATTAATTAATAATATGATTAGAAAGGAATTTAATGGAATGATTTTTGATTGGTAAATTAGGCTTCAATATGTGGATTCATTAAACTAAAGAAAAGAAGAAAGAAAGGAAGGAAGAAGAAAATAAACTAAAACCTAACATACCCAAACCCTAAAAATCTTGTTTTCTGACATTTCCACCTCCAGAATTTTCTCTTCTCCTGATTCTTCTCTTACATATATAAATATAGCTTCAACAACTTCAGTTATCATTTTACAAAATCAATTTCACCCTCAAACCATACTTCTTCAATAATTCAATTAAAATCTAAGATAAATACTATAAATCACATTAGTTCAAAATAAAGCTTCTCGATAGCTAAACCCAATTAGCAATCAAGAAACAAATTATTGATCTTCAAATTAAGGTGAAAGTAATTTACAAAGAGTGGAAAGAAAAAGTAGCATAGAAGAGAGAAGGAGCCGTAAGTGGAATTAGTGTGTTTCTTCATTCTAGGTGAGTAACTTTACTCACAACTATGTTATTTAGTATTAATATGTTGCAATAGTGCAAATTGAGATGAATTATAAGTTTGTGCATCGAATTCACCAATATCATCTTATTGTAACCTCTCCTCATCTTCTATGTATGTTTAATTACGATTGAAATTTGGGAAATTAGGGTGATATTAGGGTTTGATTAGATGATAAAATGATGGTGTATAGTTATATGACGGTGAATGTTGAAGGAGCAGTAGAGAATGAGGGAGGAGAATTTTAAGGATGCACGGTTACAGGCATAATTATTCGTGTGGCTGGTGCCTGATCGGTCGACCACTTTGACCGACCGGCCAATCGGTTGTTGAAACCGGTCAAGCAACTGGTTGTTTGATTATTTCAAAAAAGACGTATATAATAAAATAAAATATAATTAAACTAAAATAAATTATAATATAATATATAATATAAACATAATAATATGTTATAATATATTTATTTATATTTAATTACGATTATTATCTAAATTTTTTAATAATTAAATAAAGTAAACTAAATGATATTATTTAAGTAGAAAATCATAAAAACTAGTAAATTGTTATTTGTAAGGATAATCTTATGACATTATAATACTTGTTAAAGGTTATAAAACTCATATTATGGATTTAAAAATGTATTCTTATGTTCTTGTAGATTTACTTAAGTATTGTTTCATTTAATATAAATTAATATTTATTTTGTTATAGAAAAATGTTACTAGCTTTTGAATATAGTAAATACATTTATATAAAATTACTTTGATTATTATCATGTGTTTTTATTTCTGTGTGATGAGGAATCTGAATAAATGGATGAGTGATACTGTCTGGTATGAGATTTTCGATAATACTTTTCATGTTATTCATCGGACTTATTGCATAGAAATATATAGTGTGGACCAAGTGTATTTTATTAACATTGAATACACATTCGAATAGCATGCGGTGGTATGGGACGTCGTTATGTTATTCGTTTGGTTATTCAGTGCAAGTAAATATCACTCAAACCGTGGAATTGTTGTATATGATAGGGCACGTTGTGGTGAGTTATGTATATAGTCATGTGTCAGCAATAGTATCAAGCTGTGTAGCAGTGATATGTAGAGCATGTGTCGGCATTTATGGGGAACTATGTGTTAATTATCAAGAATAGATATCGTGTGTCTATCTTTTCCAGCTCCTTTTATATTTTGGGAGCGAACAAGATTGACCAGTATCCACCCTAGCGGCCTGGTCGTGGTGGTCGCGTCCGGGGTCCGTGACACCCTTGTATATGTTATTGTGTATCTTAGCTGTGTGTTCGTCCCTTGTGTCACATAGGCCAGAAGTTAGTTACCTATAGGGGCATGTGTCGGATCGTGACCTTGTAGAGTCCTCCCATAGAAGAGCACAAAGATGGATCTTGTCATGATGCCATGGAGAAGGTAACCGATGACTGTAAAAGTAATGTTAGATGGACACATGTGAGGCTCCTAGAGCAAGCAGACCTGATGTCAGTCTCCCGTCTGGTTCTGATGTGTGTGGTAGATATACTATTTTACCACACTAAAGATGAGTATGAGTATGCTAAAGATCTTAAGTCTAAAGTATGGTCAATCCCCGTCTGTCCATACGTATTCTTTTGATCACTATGGGAAAAAAGGCATCAGACGACAGGTATGCTCCATTGTCTGATTGCATACCTATCTGTCGTTAAATCCCATGTCGTTTCATTGCACATCGGACCATAAATATGCTCCGTCATCTGATATGCGCTAACACAAAAAACCATATGTTGTCTGATGTTATATTATCATTTCTAGAATTTCCAATTAGGTAACATATAAAAATTGACTGATATGAATAATTGTTCAAAGAATGAAATAAATGAATCATAATTTTATCTAAACAAATATTGTATTTCAAATAAAATTCAAATACAATACAACATTCACTATCACTCTATTTACATTTTCAAATACAATACAACTTAAATTTACTCACACTCACTCAAGTTTGTTTTTAATGTTGATCTTGATTTGCTTACTCCAATTTGTATCCTGCCATCTCCTATGCTGTAAAATAAACAACAATGTAGTAAACTTGAAAAAGAAACAAACCTAAATTGCAAATATAAAATTGAATTTGAATATTAAATATTGTCTCAGTTTATGAGTTTGTTTTTCCTTTTCATTTTTAGACAGGGATAAATATATGTGTGCACAGACAACTTATGATATGCACAGTGTATCATTGTGAATATCACAAGGCTGGTCTTTGATTCAATCATGTGGACAGTTGCAAAGGTTAAACCCGATGGCTCAACTTAGTGCAAACACACAAGTTCAAGCCCAAGCATGCTCGGGCTCAACATAAGTAGTTTATATTTTCTCAAAACTGATCAGGCAACTCAACAAAGCCAAAGTGCATAAACAACTTTAGTGCACATGGAGATGCACAAAGTCGAGCACCAGCAAACTGGATTTATGGCGATATCAAGCATGGTACATAATGATACATAATTAAGTGCACAAATAGCACAAACAAAGTACAGTAGGTACGAATTTACAAAAATACTTCCACTTGCATCTCCTATAGTGAGCAACACACATATACACATATGTGTATACATATATACATGTATATATGCAACACATGTAAAATGCAGCCAGGAAGTGCCATAAACAAATGAAAAACAAGTAGTGCCACAAACAAATGCAAGTAGGAAGTGCACGAGTTCAAGGCAAGAAGTACAAAGAAATAAACAGGAATCAAAAGAACATTCACACAGGAATCAACGGAATTCAAGTGCACATAGACAAGCTCAGGCAAAACTGTAGTGCACATAGGAGCAACTCAAGGGAGATCAAAACAAGTTTAAATCAAAATGGTTTAGAAACTCAAAATGGTTCAGATAAAGTAATAAACAAGGAACACCAGAAAATGCACACATGAAGCATGTATAATGGTACATGTGTGACATGCATTTCATGCTATAGGCAGCAAGTATATATCATCAAAGTGAGAATGTGCATATATATATGTGTGTGTGTATGTATGTATATATGTATACATACATATACATAGGCATCAAACAACAAGTGCTTAGGAAAAACAAGAAATCACAATGCCAAAGCAAGTATATGCAAGCTCGAGTGTACATATAAGTATATACAAGTATATGTACAAGAACTGACTGGAACAAGATATGCAATTGAAAGTGTAACAAGAAATCACAGTGAGCATAAACAAGCTCATGCAAAACAACAAGTGCTGAAGCAAGTATCAAATGGCATAGACAAGAAACCAAAGCAGGTGAAAGTCATTCAATGTTAAGGCACTGCCTTTTTCGAGGCAATGCCAGTGCACTGCCTTAAACAAGGCAGTGTGCAAGTACATAGACAAGGCTATAATGAAACAATACAACATGTGAACAAGGCTAACAATATGGACCAAGAAAAAGCAAAAACAAGATTGCAACACATATGAAGCACACATATGAGGAAGTTCAAAGCAAAAACATGGTAATATTTCAAACATATATGCATACATATGTACGTATGTATACATGGAAGATATTTCAGAAACCAGACTCAAAGGCCAATAACATATCAGTTATGGTACAAACATTCTCATATATATACATACATGTGTCTGTATATACATGGAAGTTCAAACCATCGAGAATACAAGTACAAGGCAGGGACAAGTGTACACATGAACTCAAATGATCAAATGAGTTGCAAGAACTCAAATAAAGTGATCAAAGTTGAACTTAACTTCCAAAAGTCGAATAACGAAATTGAAATGAAATTGTAAGGTGCAAGAATCAAATGAACAAGAATCAAAAGAACATTCACACATACATATGTATGTATATACATGGAAGTTCAAAACATCCACTAACTCAGACATGAACTAATAAAGCAGCAACCAAAGTTTTCACCATCATAACACATATATCTCAAAATACATATGTACATATGTACACATATATCTCAAAACAGAAATCTAAAAACACATATATCTCAAATCACATGAACTTAAGTTGAATTCAGACATGGTATACACACATATATACATACACATGCACACATATATATGTACATATATACACATGAACTCAAGTGGAACTCAAGTGAACCTCATCCAGGAAGTACGTAGAGTTCAAGGTAGTGCACACTGCCTTGTTAAATCAGCATCAAAGCAAATCAATATCGAAAACTTAGATAAGCATAGGGCAATTAGAAACCAAATGGCAAGCTCAAGTGCAAAATCAGAAAATCGGATAACACTAACATCTATTAGATTTTGAAATCAGTAATAAACCAACCAAACTCACAAGTATATCTGTACTCATGAAATACAGGATTTTAATCCCTGGCATACCAATTCTTAATTTGTGGCATCAAAAGTTGAGAAAGTAACAAATCAACAAGAGGCAAATATCATACCGAGTAGTTGAATTTAGATATCATCGACTCACGAAAAAACCGATTGTGAAACCCTAATTTTTGAAGGCATCTCTAAGACAAAAGGAGTGAACTGAAGCAAGCATCTGGAAGAAACCCTAATTCACTAATCTACTTTTTGAGAGGGAGAGAGTATCGGGTTCTAAAATTGAGAGGGGGAAGCAAGCGTTTTGAGAGGAACAAAGGCAGCCATGAATTGGAATGCCAGTTTTTTCTTTTACAAATGAAAGAATTGAGAGAAGGAACGAATTGGAACAAAGACGACCATGAAATAATATGGTGAATATTGGAAACCCAAATTTTAACAAGGAGACAAAACCAAATTTTTGATAATTTCAATCAAACAATAGACAAGTATTGTCTGAAAACAAATGTTGTTCGATCACTATTGTGTCACACATATGATATTTCCATGTGTTGTGTGAAAAAGTGGAATAACAGAAAATCTATCATATGTTATGTGGTCACTGTTGTCTGATTTACTTTGTGGCATAGTGGATATGTTACATTTTTCTATAATACTGAAGTACGGTTTGATATTATTCATAGATGGTTCAATTATATACATACATAAATTAATGTTAATCGCATCATCGACATTATATCACACTTGATTTAGTATCAGAGTCTGACCCGTGTGTTTAAACTCGAGTCTGCCTGAGATTTTATAATTCCAGATTCCATGCAGACAACAGGATATGCTTTGCTTTGGGAGGCTAGTAGTAGTATAGGATGATACATGCCTTATATATTTTTGTAGCTTCATTGGTGTACTAGTAATTGTATGTGATGATGTATTGTACAATGGGCTAGAGACTATCATTTTGTAGCCTTGGACTATGTAGTACGTACGTTATGTATTATATTTTATTTGTTGCATTGACTCTGTGACTTTGATATTATTCTATGATTGTATATTATTCTGTTCTGGCGACAAGCATATTTATTTCTTTGTACCGAGACCGTGTACATTAGTGGTAACTGTTATATGATGCAAAAGATGTGCTCGTGTTAATCCAAGGATAATTCATGTGCGTACCACATATCACCTCATTCTCTATATTACTCAACAGTATTCCTTTGTAATGCTCTTGGGTAGTATGGGTATAGAGGTATGGGTGTTTCAATGACCATTTTTATGAAATATTCCATTGACTTATAGAACTACTTCTTTACTTAAATAATATTTATAAGCATTAACTAACCTTCATTAAGCGCTAATTACTTTAATAATAAGTGTAGAGCTCAAACTCACTTAATTAGCTTGCTAACTTCTTCAAAAGTCAACGTTGAGGTTTTTATAATAAATAATGTTCTAATATAACCGTATTTACTACATACTAAGTTCAAATCATCACACATCATTCATTAAGCAACAATTAGAAATTGTAACTACTCGCTGACTTTCTAAAATCAATTTAGATGGCTTAATCAATACTAACTAATGATATGTATGTAATCACATCACTTAATTATCCTTTAATCGATTATAACATTATATACCATTAATTTAATTAACCGTTCATCCATTTCTAAGCTTATTAACTTCTTCAAAATAGTAATTAAGGTCTCTAATAAATAATGAGTTGATATAATCAGGTTTCCAACATAAATATAAGCCTAAATCGTCACAAAGCATTCTTTAAATCACTTTATACAACTTTAAAAAAATCTATGAAGTATAACAAGTAAATATGGTCAACGAATCATCTCAATCACCTTTTCTTCATCAAATCAAGCTCTAAATCACCAAAAATCCAAACTTAGCTCTTTTTAAATTTGAAAGGATCCTTCAGACTTCATTGAAGCCAAACCAATGACGGGTTTTTTAAGGAATGAGAAGAGATGAATTATGGTGATTTTATCATAAGTTATATGAATTTATTTAAGCTTAGATTAGAATATTTAGGTCTAGGCTTAAGGGAATGATTAGGAAAATAATTAGGTGAGGAAGAAGAAATGTAACATGGAAAGAAAATGAATGGAGAAGGTTAGCCAACTTATAGACAAGATAATGGGCCTTAGACCCAAATTCATTTCATCCATAAGAAAACACTATTCACTCCTAAAATATTGCGATCCCAAATATAGCCAAGCTTATGCTCATTCTTCTCACGATGAAATTCTGATCTCAACGACGAACGCATTGAGTCCCAATTTTTCCCTTAAACTCGAGTATAATAGGCATTCCATTAATTAAAATTTTAATATTTACATAAATTATTTAAATATCTGGTCATTAAAAGTGTGGGTTGTTACACAGTGTAGCAATAACCGAGTCAACTAGATGTGCCAATGGTCTTGTAACCCTGAGTTTAACAACCAGTGAACCAGTGCAGTTAGGCTTTCATCCTAGGAAAGCTACCTAATCAGTGGAAGAGCTAGGCATCATAGCTAAGGCAGATCTGTATGCATTGAAAGACAATATCTCATTTGAAGTAGTAGATCGGGTTCATGGTCGTGAAGATTCACCAACTTGATAGGCTATAGACTTATAAAGGCTAATTACGACAAGTGCAATATGACGATATGGAATTATAATACTAATGCTCTCGTTGATCCAATGTTAAGATGTGCAGAGCCGGTCAAAATACTATGTTCCCCAACTCAATGTGAACGAAATCGAGAATGACAATGACTAGGCCACACAGTAACATTAGAGTATGTGTTTAAGATATAGTAACATACATAAATACCATGACATATCAATAATAGTATGAACATATGATATACTAATATTTACTTCAAAACATTGTGTCCTTGATCGCGTTATACCTAGATTTGTACTCATTCGTAGGAATCGATAATTTACAAAGGGTTACTAAACGTTCACACTACGCAACATTATAGAATCCATGACTACAAACTCATACCTGAATAAAATTAGTGTTCTAGGAGTCGAGATTTTTTAGGGTCTTTTTGGGATTAAACAATGGAGCTACATTCTACACGATACACCAACAAACTTCTAAGCCCAAATGATATGAATTTTTTTCTTAAGTGTTACGTTTGGTAGCAAAACTAGGTTTTATTTCGTAATTATATGAATTGGTTCGATTTTGAGAAAACTATGGTAATCTTATCATTTGCATAACATGACATTCTTACTCAACCTACACGTATCATCAAATCAACAAAACCCAACAAAATGACCAAAATTTTCAATAACGAACCATGGAAATTATGCTTGGCCTGGTCAAATAAAGGGAAAAATTGACGACTTCAAGCAAGAATTTAGATAATTTGGCTAAGTATTGGATTCTATCTTGTACTGTCACAATTCACTGACCAATCGATTAAAGCACTATGAACTGTAAAAATGACTTGGTACTTGAAGCTTCCCTTCATTCCTTGACTAGAGACAACTTCAAAAGAGGTCAACAAAGTTCAAGCGCTGAAACATTTTCACTGTTCAACATCTAACATATTTCTACCAAACTGTGAAAACGGTTCCGTAGTCTACACTTGGTTGCATTCCACCCTCTCTTTACTCTGAACATGCTACATCCCATTTGCCTAATGCCGAACATATTACTGGAACGGAATGTTACCGAATTAATTTATATGGAAAGTACCAATTGAACAATATTAACTTATATGATGAAACATATGAATACCTCAAAGACGAATAATAATGAGCACCATCTTTTTACTTGTAAGATTGTCAAAACAGAACCCTCAACACACTACCAAACTGGTTTCCAAGACCCATTTCACATTTCTTCCAATGAACAAGTAATTGTATTTTATATTTTTGCATTTCGTTCGAGATCTATAAGAAAATGAAGATAAATCTCAATGAACATATGTAACATCCCCCACTTGGAGGCCTATAACTAATGGATACAGATGTTGCAGTCATCCTTAGTCATTAATCTTGATGACCAAATGTGGTAATGTTAGATACATTGATATAACAGAAACATGTGAATATGAAAATTTTCAAATTCTTAATACAAATTTCTCATTCAACTTCAGATCATGTTTCAAATTCATTACATAATCCCAATTCGTAAACCACGTTTTAAGGAATATAATTATTAGAAATATGCCAAAAGCGACATATGAAGATGCCCCTTTGGATGATCAGAGTCTAAACATAGGCATTTAAACAACTTTGCCGTACAACCAAAACATAGCGGAATCAAAAAGAAAAACTCCTAATAGCTAGCTTGCCTCATGCATGTCTTCGGAAGCTTATTCGTCTAAAGGAGAACCTGAATTCTTAACTCTCAAACTACTCAAAATTAATTGAGCACCCAAGATTTTAAGGGAAAAATATAAACTTCGAGTCTAACATAAAGTCTGGTATGAATAATAACATACCATCTCGAACCATATAGATACCAAGTGAGACCATGCCACTTAACGGAACGAGTTTTCCCCTCACTGGTATCCTAACTCAATTTATAATAACCATATACTGTGCACCTGCATCCATAATGGTTAAGATATAACATAATAAAATATATCATGATGATATGCAAACCTGCAATATATGTTGGACTTCCCATCCCCATTCATTTGACTATCTGTCTCAAGTCATAGTTTCTAGGGTTACTATTAACCTATTAGTTTTCGTGGGCTGACTAATAACCTATTCGAAGCTTGTGGACAATCTGTCTGGTTCCATAGTTTTCATGGGATCACTAAGAACCTATTAGCCACTGCCAATAACAATTTCCATACATAGTTTTCATGGGCTTACTATGAACCTATGTAGACTTAGTTTTCGGGCATCCTATATTCTGGTCTACCTATCCTCCTAGATGCAATTCTACTCATATAGGAGTTAACTCAATGTATATTTACTACTAGGTCAATCTAACTGGTTATTATGTCCTTAATACCTTAAAATGCAGTTATGGGTTAATTATGAAGTGCATATGTTTACAAAAAAGCACATATGTCAACTGATCATAACATAGTAATATAAACATCTCTGCTTTAATTTCCTTGCAATCATTTTTCAAATGAAATATGGTTAATACCTTTAATTTATTATCTTTAGCAAGGAAAGCTTCTTCAAAAACCCCAAAGTTAAATGCCATTTCAAAACTCTTTCATATTGCCATGAATTCTTCTTTAAAAATTGAGATTGGTTTTTTATTTGAAAACTAAGATTTTTGAAACCTTAGGCCTTATCTTTCGAAACCATTAAAACATTCCTTTAGAAATTATTCAAACCTTCTTTTCAAAGAATTAAAATATATGCCTTCCGAAACACTCAAAACATCCTTTCCGAAAGCATCAAAATCTTCCTTTTGAAAGTAGGATTCATAGAAGCATAGCTTCGAAACCATAAAGTATCTCTTTCAAAATGATTATTCCACGTAGGATTCATAGAAGCATAGCTTCGAAACCATATAAAAGTATCTCTTTCAAAATGATTATTCCAAGTAGGATTCATAGAAGCATAGCTTCGAAACCATATAAAAGTATCTCTTTCAAAATGATTGAGTTTAAGCTTAAGTATAACTTCTGGGTCAAAGTGAACATAAGTGAAAGTAACCCTTTCAAAAAACATTAATCTCCAAGTAAAAGATTTTAGGGAAACAGATGGCTTCGAAACCACCCTTTCGAAAGCAATAATCTTTACGTAAAATTATTAGGAAGAAGGGTAGCTTCAAAACGACCTTTCGAAACCATTACCCTCGAAACCTTTAATATAAGTGACTACAGGGACCCTTTCGAAAGTATTGAGTTGTGGCTTCTATATTAATAAAAAAAAAGCTTCCCTTTCAAACTCGTTGTCATAAGGCTATAAAAAAGCAGCATTTAACCAATTGAAAGGTACAAAGATGGCAGCTACGTTTCGACTAGGTTCAAAAGCAAATACCCTTTCAAAAGCTCCTTTTCAAAACTAAAAATGCGACAACTCAATCGAAAGCTGCTTTTAAAACAAAGGCAAGCGACAATCCATTCAAAAGCTATATAAAAGTTATTTCAACCCTTTCGAAAGCTTCTTAGAAAAGCAACTCTTTCAAATGCTTCCTAAACAACTCTTTCGAATGCCTCTTTAAAACAAAGTAAGCGGCGTCTCTTTTGAAAGCAAAAAAAGGCAAGTGGGTTGATTCGAAAGCTATTAAAAATGGCATCCACCCCTTCGAAAGCAAGCTTTCGACAACATCCCCTTGTGTCTTTCTCTAATACGCTACGTGTCAACTAGTTGATATCATGTGTATTGGTTTCCAATAGGTTTGAAAGGCTACCTGGGATGATTTTGAAAGCAAACAAATGGATGTGCCAAGTTTGTAATTCAAGGAAAAACTAATTTTATACATTTAAAATAAATTCCTTTATACCTAACTTGCCTTATTTTTCAAAATATGATTGGTTTCCAAACCTTTTCAAAAATACCTTTTTTAAGAAGGCTGCCGAATTCATCAATTAATAATTAAAATATTTTAAGCCCTTCCCCTTAACAAAACAATTAATACATTTAAGTCCTCACACTTACTCAATTTGATTACTATAGTAAATCACTTAGAAAAATCCCCAAAAATCATCTTAATTCACTGGTAATATATTTTATAACATATATAAATTTCGGACCCAAAATACTTTGTATAATTGCCGTAATTAATTTTAAACCCAAAGTATCTATTTTTTCCATTCAGATTCATAATAAATTATCCATAACTTAGATTATTAGTATTATGAATATTTAAAGCCATCTTCAAAATAATGTTTTACATAACTTATTAAATCCTCATGGCATTCAAAACCCATTTAACATGATTTTGCCTTAAAATCGAATTAAACCTTTTGCAAACATACTTTTTTAAATCAAACATGTCATATAATCAAAGCATATCATCATTCAAATCATCCAAATGGTTTTAAAATCTTAAACTTGAAATTAAGGTGTTCATTAAAACATATATGAGATGGTTTAGATTATTATTCACCTTGGGAACTTGAGATTTGATCTTGCTTAATTCTTCCTTGCTTGAATCCTTAGCTTCTAGTTGATTTTAATCCCCTTTTCTCGTAGGGTTATGGCCGGCCTTGCTCTCTTTTGTTTTTGTTTTTATGAAAGTATGAAAATGGAGTTAGATGAGGGTTTAGAGGTTATGGGGTTGTACGCGGTTATTCCCATGATACCCTTGCCTTATTCTCTAGAGTAGTCGATTCATAAATTCATTTTTATAAACTAATTCTTATGATTTCATTTAGTTAAGGCACGACCTTTATTTAGTTTTCAAATCTCAATCCCCTTATCACTCTAGTTTTTCCATTATTCTATTTAATTTATCTAGTTAAATATACCGAATAATGTTATTTAAAATTAGGGGTGTTACAATATAGGCATATCTCAAGATGAACCACTATAAAAACTATCTTTATTTTGTACCCTTCCTTTTATATCATCTGCTTATGGTTCACTTAATTCTTTTAACACATTCACATTTAACACTCAACTACAAGATATATTTAGTATCTATAATATAACAGAATTTCAAGGAGTACTTATCCATTTTTTTATAACAAACAATGATGGTTAAGAAAGAGGAAAAGAAAAGTAACACATAACTATAAATGAGAGAAAAATAAATACATATATTCAACAGTATGCAAGCATGGAAACTGCAATGCATTTGCACTATGAAAACATAATCTATTTTATTATCTATAATAGAAAACAATAAACCCCCTTACTGACGTGGACAATCTGAAATAACTCCGTTTTACCGTCTTTCCCCATCTACATACTCTCTCCTTTTTCCTTATTTCCTTTCTAACCGCTCCCCCACCCCACGTTCTTCCCTATTTCTCCTTTTCTGCAATTTCTTTACTCCTCTCTTACTTTTAGTTCCACCCTACAATTATATTCCTAATTTGACAATCCTCTCATAAATTTAAGTTCTCCCTAGCTTCTTCTATGCGTACATCACCTACCTTATTATAAACTTTTACTTCTCCCCAGCCTCTTCAATGCTAACATCGCCCTCCTGTTTACCTGCGTCTTCTTCTGATGCTCCTCCAGGCGATCCACAAGTAAAGCATGACCTTGAAACTACCGCTTTCTTGGTTGTAGGTGAGTTCTTTAACCTCCATTTACATGCCTATAAAGTTACTTTTCTCATTTTTGTCACTTATGTGCACTGCATGTAATTCCATAACTAAGAGCATCTCCAACAGTTCAGAGTGCGGAAATTGGATTTTCCACGCTCCGAAATGTTGGAAGCCTCATTTCTTCAATAGAAATGAGGCCAGGCGCCTATTGAATAGGCGTCTAAAGACCAGGAGCATGTTCAACAGGCACATGTTGACCATGTTGACCGGCGCTTGGATACCAGGCGCCTGTTGAACAGGCGCCTCAGTGTGAGGTGCCTGTTCAACAGGCATCTGATATTCAGGCTCTTGTTAACAAGCGCCTCGCCTGATCTCACATGCCGGTACTTTGGCCCTCCCTTTCTGCACTATAGGATTTTATGCACCCTGTTGGAGAGCTTCTTCGGTGCATATTTGAGAAATCTCAAACAGTTGAAGATGCTCTAACTATACGACAAGGTCAGCCAAGTTACATCTTTTCCCTTCTCTTGCCAACCAAATTCCTTTTTTTGTACATGAACTATTTGTTGTTTTCTTTTTTCCCCATTTTCTACCAATACCTAGCTACCATTGTTTTTCGCCTCTCTTTGATTGTGAATTCAAGTAGTTTCAAAATTGTCTGATGTTAACTCATTGAAGCAAGCATACCCGCGCCTCCCTTTCCTCATGGTATTTGGACCCGTTGTTGCTTTGTCGAAAAATCCTATTGTTGATAGTGAAGGTAATGTCTTGATCATTTCTTAATGTTATACTATTTTTTATACTATATATGTATGATTAAGTAATCGAGTATCATTGTTTTCATACCTTATATGGAATTTGATGTTAATTAAGCTGTTTGTTTAAATTACCCATTTTATATGAGGCACATGCCTTTGTTTAACCAGCACTTTTGTTAATGTTTCCACGGTTGCACAATATATGAGTTCATAGCCATAGGATTTGTCAAATCTAAAGACTCATAATTATCTATATTATATGGTGATATTTTATAACATTTGACATATAGAAAAGCAACAAACATGTCATATAAATAGTGCTGGAAGTCAATAATTGGTTATCATATTAATAGTACTAGAAGTCAATTAATATTTCTACAGTGCTTTTTAAACACATATGCCATTTACCTGAACATCAAATGCAAAGCAGAAAACAACTAACTGAATCATGACCAACAGTTTCACAATAGCTAATCTTAAAAGCAACAAAAGGATCATGGTTAAGTTTAGACAAGTAAATAAATTAGATAAATTTTTATCATGTTGGTTGATTAGGTGGTTTAATATTGATGGTAAGAGCTTTCAGCTTTTTTGTTATTCTGGACATGGAAAATGAATTATGTGATTAGTGGATAACATATATGCAATTTTGATGTATAATGTGTTATATTTTAAAGATAATGGTGTTGGTTATAATCTAAAACAAAAAATATTTTTAGATCGTGATTACCTATTCATTTGCTTAATTGCATTTGATGCCCTTGAAGTTTTGCATTTGTGTAGTGTTTTTGTTATGAGAAGCTCTTTTATTTTATGGTATCAAATATGTAAGATTTGATACATGCATCTGAATCTTACATAAATTAGTTATAAATCATGCAGAATATCGTATATACTTTTCAATTAACTATTTAAAGTATAATATCATTAAGTGTTTGATAAGTATGTATAACCAAGAAGAAACCAGTATAAATCAAGTTTTGAGTTAAGATATGTGCCGGTGATTATTATTTTTCTTGCAATGATGTTGATGATTTGGGTTAGTTTATATGAATACAAAGGTTGAATGGATAATAAATATATAAAGCAACTATGATTTTGTTGAAGTTGTTCAATTTTGAAGAGTGTTCATATTACTTGATGCAATATGTACAAGCTTACTTTTTCCACATACTTAACAGTCTTACATCTCATAAACTATCGGAAAATATAGAGTTTGTGGATCAAATTTCAAAAAATTGAGTTGTTGTAACGTGACAATTATAGCAGTATTATTGATACATGGTCGTAAGAGGAGAATCTCTTTTGGATTTTAAATTTTTTCCATTTGACTCATGTAATTAAAGATTGGAAGGGTGAGTGAACTAGGAGACAACAAAGAGGAAACCGAGAGTGGGTTATATAATGAAGTGGGAAGAGGCAAGCTTTATTTGCATATTCGTGATGGGGTTGAAGTTGAGAATAGAATAAATATGCACGATGACCATGATATGCATGAACATGATGAACATAAAGGGAAGGGTGATGCAGATAATGTAGGTATCGAAGATATGGCTAAGCTTGACCGGGAGTGAGGTTCAATAGATAATAAGTTTCCAATTACTGAAAGAAAATCAAGGAAGCACTATAGATGTTTGTTCTACTAGAAGTTCAATTTAAGCATTCCAGTTCTATAATTTAATCCTTGAACATATATTTGTGATCCTTACTATTAAAACATGTCTTTGACTTTGAGTTAAGAGTTATTTAGGACATGGTACAATATAAATTTACTTTATAACTTTGTTAATTACCTCATTGACTTATCAATATATGTTTATTATGCGAACCTTTTCTTTGGTTTTATTGTAAATATCTTAACTACATATCCATTGATCAGAAGACAAGATTTTTTTTTTAAAATGGTACTTTATATACAACAAATCATCAGGACAACATATTTCATGTCAATAAACGTTCGAATCACGCTACGCAAGTTTCGAACTTGTGACCTCTCGCATCAAAGTCGAATCACTTAACCACTGGTACAATGGTGCTTGTCAAGAAAATATTAATTGTAAAGCATCATATCTCTTTCTTTTTATTTCACACACAAATTGCATTAATTGCAGGATAATTTTCAAGGCAAAATACACCATATTTTTAACAAGAAAATTTATATTAAAAACAAAATAAAATTTAACTATGATCTATTAATATTTGCCAAACAAATTCATGGTCTGTGTTACTAAAATATTCAATTTCTACGAATTTTTATGCTCTGTGTACTAAACGATGGATTTCATTTTTTCTCCCCCTTTTGGAATTATTGGAATAGTGGAAACCTCATAATAGACTTGGATCCTCCAACATCGTAGTGGAAGACCTCTACAATAAAGACTAAGGCCATTTTTTAGAGAATGAGAACTAAATTTGCAGCAAATTTTGATGTCAAGGATTAGGAATTCAAGGATTATATCCTAATAATTTACCAACTGGAATAGTAAGTAACAACCGTTTTGAATGGGTAAAAGTAGGAGGTATTCTCTGTTCTATTACCCCTGTTTTTCAGACTACTGGACAAGATGGAACTCAATCAATCAAAAGGCAACTCCACCTTTATAACGACCCGATTTTTCGACTTTCGAAAATCGACATTAATACGTCCACTGTATCAACTGCCTAACCATGGAACGTCGGAAAATCGAACCATTATGGTTTAAGAAGAAAAAGGTAGAAGAAGAAAAACAGTGACAGAATCTCACATATCACAGCGGAACAACATATAATAGATAAATGAATATCTTCTAAACAAAGAACTATATCAGTTATTACATTACATTATCAGAGTTTACAACAACAAACAGAGAAAAGAGATATTACATATATAAGTGATACGCCTCGCCATCCAGCTTCAACTCTTGATTCCCACGGCAACTCCTGAATTCCAGAATGACCTGATAACCTGACTCTAGACTGCCCGTGTGGAAAATTATGGGCACCCAGAGTTTAGAAAGGAAACAATAAACTCCAGGTCAGTCATGGGAATGGTGTGAGATCTTAAAATAGTTATTCTTTTAGAAAAGAAAACAAAGGAATTTAAAAGAAATACACTATGCTTTTTGAAAATAAAACTACCATAAGGCCTCCCGCCGCACACACCATGCAAACGCAGAATTGGAGGAGATTTCTCCTTATGATAGTCAAACATTCTTGATACGAGAAAATTTCTTTGATATTATTATTATAAGTGCACAGTGGAAAACCTTTTGAAAGTATAATATAAATCTTAGCCAACATACGACCATTACCGTATGCCTACTATAGCTACCACTAAACAGTGGGACGCCACCATAAATAGATAGTAGGTTCTACAACTAAAACCGTACAGGGCGCGTATTGTTTCTTTTGGATTTCCAACAAATGGTCAGGCTAAGAAACTTCCTACTGCCACATGGGTACGCCTCTGGAGGGACGTCTCGAGTACCTAACCGGATCTCTGCCAACACAAGGCTGGGTTACCTCTGCAAAAATAGGTAACTACCGACACGAGTATGTCATCCTCCGGTTGTAAACAACCTTTATCCGAGGTCCTCAATACCCATAACCACAAAGTAATAAATTTGCAGCAATAACATAGGTTAAGTATCTGGGCTCTATACCATGATACCACATCTATCCAGAAGGAAATAAACATACCCTAAGGGGCGCTACCCCCTACAACCTTGCTGCATTCTACCTGTTTCGACCATTCCGGGGTGTAAGGTCCGACGAAGTCTCGTCCATAAAGCTACGCTTTTCACAAAAGCCGTGCTTCGATCAACAAATGATCAGCAGTCCTTCGTATGTCACATTACCAAATTGGGAATGTATCACTAGTAACCATCAACTACATAACCTTTAAGCTCATACGCCTCAGAGAAGGGTGTTAAGCTAAGAGAATAAATTTTACACCACCAACAGAAATGTATTTGATAGAAACCAGCTTTACATCTCAAAGTGTAACATCAGACACACATCCATACAAGTCCGTTCCGGGATTGAACGGAACCGAAGGCACTTCCAAAGAAGCCCTTGCAAATTCGGATATTCACTAATCACGTCCGGAATCCCCATCACAAAGAGTGATAAAATCTCTATACCGGAGCAACCCAGTGCAAATACATTCGACAGGTAATCCTTTCACTTTCGAAAATACCCGGTCTTCAACACCATCTTCAAATGCAATCCCATTTAGTCGTATCGTTATTCGGAATGGGTTTTATGACACAAGGTCCTCTCCCGGCTAATCCGAATAACGAGCGCTTATTTTTAAAATAAGTGTTACATTCAGATTCAAACAAGTCACAACAATCTCACTTTGATCTTTTAAACAAAAGATCCATCACAATCACAAAGGTTCGATGTGGGTTTCAATTATCCAGTTGGAATTCGACTTTCGGTCGCATCGAATTTCAATTGCCGATTAAGGCCAAAATTTATAGTAGGTTATTTAACTATCAATCATCATTCACAACAGTCACTGGATTTCACATAATTTTCCCCCAATTACTATTATTTTCAATATATCTTCGCAAGATAAAATTTCACTTTTCAACGCTTTGAAAACAAATTCAAATCAATTTTTCACACTTTAATCCTTTGAAAATAAATTCCAAATCAATTTTCTTCCTTACGCGGAAAACATTTTCAAATGTTTATTCATTTCCACTGAAAATCTGCCGATTTCAAATATTTTAAAATAATATAAAATACTTATTCAAAATATACTTGGAAACGTTTAAAATAAACTATTTTAAAATATTTGCTTAAATATTAGTTATGAAAAATATTATACTAATATCTCATATAAAAATTCAGGTCCAAAACTAACTTTAAAATAAAAATTTGTAGATAGAGTATAAATATTTAAATAATTATTTTCTAAATCAAATATCCATTTAATCTATAAAATGAACCTTTATATAATTAAATTAATAAATTTTTACTTTAAAGATTTAAAATAAATAAATTCAAAACTAATTTCCCCAACAGTATTATTTTAAAACCAAATCTAAAACTTTTAAATTTTATTCAAAAGCAATTTTAAAATATACTCGGCTTTCCAGGGAAGAATTCTTTTCCATTACAAAATGGTCCATTCGAATAAATTAATAAATCTTCTTGATTTATTTTAATTTACATTTCAAATCTGTAAATTCCTTTTCACACTTTAAAAATAAACCAATATTTATTTTTCAAACAATTTCCCTTTTCTTTACAAATTCCCGTTGTGAATTTACATTTCCGAAAATCAACTGATATACGAATTTTAAATCGATTTTCAAATATCACCTTCAAACCAAATCAAATCCCAAATTTATTTCCAATTTATTTCAAACATAAAATCAAATTCCAATTTGATTTTCCAAAATAATTTTCAAATATCAAATCAATTTCAAATTGATTTCCCAAATTATTTCCAAAACACCTAACCAAATTTCCAAATCGATTCCTAAGATTTATTCTAACTCGAAATTAAATCCCAAATCGATTTCTAGAATTAATTTCAACTCTAAATTAAATTCCAAATTAAATTTCTAAATTTATTTCCTTTTGAAATAAATTTCTTTTATCTCTTTCAATTATTTAAAATACGTACCTTAAATAAATCCTTCAACTATTAAACAACATTACTCGAAGTTCCTTTATTAAAATATTTTTTCATATTATTGAAATTTATTCAATAAGTTTTCAAAGATAAAACTTTATCTATTTAAATTTCCTTCTTTTAAAATTCACCCGATTCCTTTAAATGAATTTATTATAAATTATCTACCCAAATTTCAAAATCAAATTTTTATTTATTTCTGGTATCCTACGATACCAAAAATATATACGGCTAAATTACAGCCTTCAACGGTTTCAGTCACAAATTATAATTAATCATAACACAACATATGAAACAAATTAAATATTTGAGGAATCCAGTTGGATCCCTCCAACCCGTTTCCCTACATCCATAGACGTTAACAAAACAATTAAATACCCATTCCACTTCAAGGTGGAATATCGCGGTATATGGGATTTATAAAATATTATCCGCTATTATGCGGCGCATAGGGTCTCATCTGCTCCAATAGGCAGGTATATATCCAAATACCAATCAATATATCATATACCATCCAAACAATCATCAATCATCATATAATAAATGTAACGACCCAGAATTTTTATTAATTAAAATTTGAATATTTAATTTAATTTTAAATATTAATAAGTGAAATTTATAAGTCGAATAAATTTTATTTCGAATAATTGGATTTAATTGAATAATTAAATCAATAATTTAATATGTGAAAATAAAGAAACAATTGAAAATTGGGTTAAATATGATCGAAAATGATTTGTAAAATTTTATTATATCATATTGAAGTTAGAATGATGTTATAGAACTTTTAAAATCGAATTTAAAGTTTATTTGTGAAAATTGAATATTTTATCGACTAGTGAAATTAGCCATTTTTCGAACAGTCTCAGAATTTGACGAAACTAGTTCCATTGGATCCATAATAGTTATTTATTATCGGATTTCAATTTTTGTAGCAATCGGAGTTATCGTTTGATCGTGTCAGCTCGAAACGCATCGAAATTGTTTTTAATATTAAATTGGCGAGTTAAAATAGCCATTTTTCAAACAGTGTCGGATTTCGACGAAACCAGTTTCATCGGATCCGTAATGTGATATTATTGTATGGTTTCAAATTTCGTGTCAATCGGATTTACCGTTTGTCCGGTGCAAGCTAAAACGCCTAGAAAATCGTTTAAATCGGTTTAATTTAAATCGAACGTTTATTGCCATAACTCGCACAGATGACCGAATTAGCTTTCGAAACCCATTTCATTGTGTCCGGAATGCGGGATAAACCCTAGAAACGCTGGTCACCGCGCGTAAATCGAAGTTCGGAAAATCCGGGATGAATAGTGTCGTTCAAACTTCTATAAATAGGCCCATTCTCTTCACAAAAAAAAAATTAGGGTTAAAATCCTAGCCGCCACTATTGTTCTGAACGGCCAGAAATTGCTCTCGCTTCTTCCTCAATCTCTTCAAATTCACTAACAATTAGAGAAAAGTGCCAACTACAAACTTGTAGAGCATGAAGAGAGCTTCGAATCTATACGGAGTTGATCGAAATTGGAGCGTCGTGGAGGGAGAAAAGTAGAGCCGACGACCTGATGTTGCACGCGCGTTTCGAGGTGCTGTGGGTGGCCGAGTTCACCAAGGTGGTGGCCGAAGGTAGAGGGGAAGGTGCTCTTCAAGGTGGAAGCTCTTGATCGAGTTATAACGTGGTGTGGTGGTTGGAATAATTAACCCTAGTTCGTGACTATATGGGTTCATGCGCGTGTGTTGCCTGTAGTTGTAACGTGAGGGAGGAAGGAGATGAAGGGAGGGCCGTGATTTGCAGGGTGTTGGATCTACGGTTTGGATTGAGCTGAGGTTTAAAATATAAAAGTTAATTTGTAAATTATATATAAAATTTGTGTAAACTTCAAATATTCATATCTTTTTCATACGAGGTCGAAAACGCGCGAAACCAGTTGCGTTGGAATCGTTTGGACGAGCACTACGCTATGGAATTGGATTGGAGTCGTTTGGAGTTAGCGAAAATTTTGGGTATTATTCGAAATAAATCGCTAAAACGAAATTGAAATCAAGGTGAGAACTTCTCACTCAATCAAATCGGTTTCGATTTAATTTTAAATAGTTATATTTAAAATACTTGAATGCATGTTTGAATGATGATTGTTACCTATTGATTGTTAAAATAGACATTATGCGCCGTTAGTAAGCGGATGTTATTTATTAAAAACATATACCGCGAATATTTCATAAACAGTGAAATTGGTATTATATATAATAACAATATATATATATTGGCATATGTATATATTGCAGTTGTTGATTTTCCCGCATTGTATAGCGGATGAGACCCTATTGCGCCGTCTATTAAGCGGATAATATTTTAAATCCCATATACCGCGATAATTCCGTACTGGAACGGAATTGGTATTGTGCTAACATCTTTGTATGCAGGAAAACAGGTTGGAGGGATCCAACTGGATTCCTCAACAGTATTTATTTGATTTCAGATATTTTTATATTTAATGGATTATCATATTGATATATGATGTCGTTGTTGTCGTGATTGACTATTTGGTGTGTAGCATCATTGGACCAATTTTGGAATTTTAAAATGATTTTTAAAGTGATTTTTGAAAGTATACGTTTATAAAATATTTTTGGAATTGATCCATTTTAAATAAATAAACGTTATAATTTTTAATGTTATAAAAATTATGATTTTCGAGAAATATAGTTAAAAGCTGATTTTTGAAAATATGGGGTTAATAATTTTATAAAATAGTTTAAATCAGGATTTTTGAGTTTACTATAAAAAGTTTAAACGTAGGATTTATAGAATTTGATTATTTTATAAATCAAAGAGAATGGTGAAATTATAAAGGAGTTTAAAGACGTTTTAAAATAATAATAATATAAATTGATTTAGATAAAAGATTTATAAATTGATAATTTGTAAATTAAAATATTTGAATTATAAAACGAGTTTTTATAAGTGTTAGAATGAATTGTGAATGAATTTCATAAATGAATGAAATTTATAGAATTATAAACGGTGAAGTTATAAATGGAATTTTATAAGCAGTAGGTTTATAAAATTTGTAAAGTTATTAAAATAATGGTTTTCGATAAATAAATGAATCTTATAAGTTATAAGATTTATAATTATGAAGTTTAAAAAGAACGATTTTTGCAAACAAATAAATTATAAGTATTTGACTTATAATATGAATTTCTAGTATATCATTGAGATATGAATTGAGATAGGTTAATAAAGGAATTTATAAAAGGAAGTTGTTATAAAATAAATAGAAATGGAATTTATAAACGTTGTTTTATAAATTCGCAAAGACTTATTTTGATAAGTAAATTGTTATAACTTATTTATGGAGTTATATTCACGATTTAGACAGTGAATAATCCTTTAAAATAAAATGAATAGAAATGATGAAATTGTTAACGTAGTATATTCACGTTTTTGAATAGTGAATAGTATGTTAAAGAAGTTGTTTTGAATGTGATGTTTTAAATAGAATTAAAACGATCTAACGATGTTTTCAAAACGTGTTGAGATTCGAAACCATAGATTTCAACATTTATTGTTGAAATAGACGTTTTTGAGAAATAGAAGGAAATAGTGGACTATAACACTGTTGTTATAGTAAATGATTTCCGAAAGGAAATGTTTTGTATAGTATTGGGATTTATATATCTATTTTAATTTCGAATCCCTATACTAGTGATTTTAGGTTGTCGTAACGATGTTTTACGCAACATTCGTTTTGGCCCAAATAAATATGTTTAAGAGAATGATTTCCTTAAAGAATGAAATATATACTTAATCTCGATTTAAGTATATTGAATATTTTCCAAGTGTTGAAAATAAATGGATTTGAGAATTACTTAATAAATAAGTATGGAAATGTTTTTCCAATATAAAGTGAATATTTTGAGAATTTATCTTTTTGAAGATAAATTGAAAACGAATAATTGAAATCATATATCAGTCGATATTGTGAAATATAAATTCACTATGGAATTTATAAAAGAAAGTGGAATTTGTTTAAAAATAAATATTGATTTATTTTTGACATATTGAAATTATATATCTTGTAAAGATATTTTTGGAAAATAAATAATTTGGAAAATTATTTGGAATCTGGTGATGTTGTGCATATCCATTGATAGTTCAATAACCGACTATCAATATTTACCTTTGAAGGGTATTTGTTGTGATTTGCTGAATTTGAATGCCACACTTTATTGCGCTCGTTATTCGGATTACCCATTCCGAATAGTGATACGACGTTATGGATTGCATTTGATGACCGGTGTTGAAGACCGGATATTTTCAAAAGCGAAAGGACAACTCGTCGATTGTCTTTGCACCGAGTAGCTACGGTATAGAGATTCCATATGTGATGGGAAGTCCGAACGTGATTAGTGAATATCCGGATTGCAAGGATTTCTTTGTAAGTGCCTTCGGTTCTGTTCGAGCCCGAAACAGACTTGTATGGATTGTATGTCTGACATTACAAATTGAGATATAAAGCTGGTTTCTTTCAAATATATTTCTGTTGGTAGTGGAGAATTTATTCTCTTAGCTTAACACCCTTCTCTGAGACGTACGAGCTCAGAGGTTATGTAGTTGAAGGTTATCAGCGATATATTCCCAATTTGGTAACGTGACATGCTGAGTGTTGCTGTGAAATGATCATTGTGTTGATCATTTGTGATAGGATCATTTATTTGATCGTTTATCTTTGTGATCATTTCTATGATCATTTGTTGACCCAAAGCACGGCTTTTGTATAAAGCGTGGCTTTGTGGACGAGACTTCGTCGAGCCTCACACCCCGGAATGGTCAAAACAGGAAAGATGCAGCAAGGTTATGAGGGGTAGCTCCCTTTAGGGTATGTGCATTTCCTTTTGAAAAAGGGTGGCATCATGGTATGGAGCCCAGATGCTTACTCATGTTGAAACACTTATTATTTTGGTGTGATGTTGATTTCGAGCGCTCGGTTTAAGGTCCCAAAGGACCGGGGGATGGCATACTCGTGTCAGTTGTTACCTAGTTTGAAAGGTAACCCGGCCTTGTGTTGGAAGAGATCCGGTTAGGTTCTCGGGGACGTCCTTCCAGAGGCGTTCTCATGTGGCAATGGGAAGTTCCTTGGCCTGACCATTTGTTGGAAATCCAAAGAAACAATACGAGACTTGTACGGTTTTAGTTGTAGAACCTGCCATCTAATATGGTAGCTATAGTAAGCATAATATAATGGTACCTATGCTGGCTAAGATTTATATTCTACTTTCGAAATCGCTTTATACACTATGCACTAGTAATAATATCAAATGTTTCTTTTTAATGCGTATCAAGCATCTTTGACTATCATAAGGAGAAATCTCCTCCAAGTCTGCGTTTGCATTGTGTGTGTGGTGTTAGGTCTTATGGTAGTCTCATTTTTAAAAGCATTTCGAATTGACTTTAAAAATATTCCTCTATTTTGATTTTAAAGATAAATAAACTGTTTTGAGTTCTCACACCAGTCACATGACTGACTCGGAGTTTATTGTTTTCCTTCCTAAACTCTGGGTGCCCACCAATTTCCACACGGACAGTCAAGAGTTAAGGTCTATCAGGATATTCAGGAGTTGCTGGAGGCAAGCTGGATGGCATGGCGTATTACTAGTATATAGTATTTCTTTTCCGCTGTTTGTTGTTGTCTGATGTTGTACACTCTGATGATGATGTAATGTAATGTAATGAGTAAAATGTAATAACTGATATAATTCTTTGTTTAAAGATTATTCATTTATCTATTATATGTTGTTCCGCTACGATTGTGAGATTCTGATATTGTTCTGTTGTTTTCTTTCTGTTCCGTTCTATTTTCTTTTCTCTCTATTTCCTATCTCCTTCTGTCTTTTTCTTTTTCTTAAAACCCTAAGTGTTCGGTTTTCCGTCCTTCGATTGCTCGGCAGTTGATACTGTGAACGTATTGATGTCAGTTTTCGAAAGTCGAAGAATCGGGTCCTTACATCTGGTATCAGAGCATATGGTTAAGCGACAACCATGGCTCTGTTGGGTATTACTCATTAGAGATAGAGTCAGTAGTACTCTAGAATGAGTTGAGTGTAATAATAGCTATGAGAGCGTATTTGTTAGTGAATATATAAAATTGTTTTATATTGTGATGATTGGTTTATTGAGTGGCATATGAACCTTCGTCGGCACGGTCTGGACAACTATGCCGAAGGGGTTTATAAACACTTGTACAGAACAATTCGACACAATATTGTTTTAAAATTGGGTAAATGAAATAATTTTACCTTGATTATATTTTATATATAAAGGAATAATTTTTCATAATTATTAAAGTGTATATAAGTTGATTGTTTAGATGTTTGAATAATCTAAATTGAAGAATAATTGTATAAGCAAAAGAATTATAAGAATGGAATTATAATTAAAGTGATTTACAATTGTGAAATAAACTTATATATATATATATAAGAAGTGAAACTATATGAATATATTTGTGAACATGAGTTGTAAATAAAAATGAATTTAAAGTTAAATAGAAATTTACTTTAGAATTTGGAAGCTGAATTGATTTATAAATGGGAATTTAAGTTAAGTAAAAACAAGTGATGTTTATAAAATGAAGTATAACTTAAGAGATGTTGAATGAAGTTGATATTGGTATCAAAGTAAATTAATAAAGTTAAGTGATAAATGTGAATTTAAGTTATGTAAATGAAATTCAACTTTTGTAATTGAATTGAATGAATGGAATGAATATTAATCAATTGAATGTAAATTAAGTTGATATGAAATAATGAATGTAAGTATTAATTCATTAAAATCTAATGTTATTAGAAGTTGAATAATTGAATGAAAATCAATTTAATTAAACCAAATTGAATGAATATAAGCAAAGGAATTTGGTTGTAATTAATATACATTGATTGTTATATGATTGTTAGTTGATTGTATATAATTCATTAAGTAATTAATGAAATTGGAAGCTAAAGTAATTGAAATTCAATTGGAAGTTAAGTGAATCTTAAATAAAATTTAATTTGATTTGGAAGTGAACCAACTTGAATATGAATTAGTGAATATAAACTAATTGAAAATGAATGTTAGTAAAATCCAATGTAATGAATCAAATGTGATTAAATTGAAAACCCATTTCATTGAATATTAATGAAAATATGAATGAATATTTATTGGTTATGAATTTGTTGGATGATAGTTGGTTGATGGTTGAATATATATTGCTTTTACTACATTTGCTATGTTGGCATATATAGTTATTATGTTGCTATATGTTGTATATTGATACTATTTTCATATATGCATGATTCTCATGTTGTTTGTTGAGTGTTTAGTAGGTGCGGATCACGTTTGCTTCGCATTTGGAGCTCGCTTTCGCGCTATATTAGCCGTATATGCTTGCTAATAAAATATAAGGTACATACCACGGATTACATACCGTACTTTTACACTTTTTCCCTGCGGGATGCCTCATTACTTGATGAGATGTATATTTGTGATATATATACTGTCATTTTTTTTCGGATCGAGCCGCGCAAAGGAGAATATGGCGAATTTTTTCGAAAATTTGAGGCGTTAGAAAAATTTGAGAAAAATTGGAAAATTATGAAAACTTTAACTTTGATTTGAATTTGAAAGTTAAACAATAGTAATTGTTTTTAAAAAGATAACTAAGTATGATTTGAAAACTTAGTAAAGATTGTAAGAAGTTTGACTACGGATTTTGGGAAAGTTAATAGATTCTGTAACTTTTCTTACTTAGTAATTTCGAGAATGAAATTCTTTTAAGGGAGGAAGTATGTAACGACCCAGAATTTTTATTAACTAAAATTTGAATATTTAATTTAATTTTAAATATTAATAAGTGAAATTTATAAGTCAAATAAATTTTATTTCGAATAATTGGATTTAATTGAATAATTAAATCAATAATTTAATATGTGAAAATACAGAAATAATTGAAAATTGGGTTAAATATGATCGAAAATGATTTGTAAAATTTTATATCATATTGAAGTTAGAATGATGTTATAGAACTTTTAAAATCGAATTTAAAGTTTATTTGTGAAAATTGAATATTTTAATATTTAATCGACTAGTGAAATTAGCCATTTTTCGAACAGTCTCAGAATTTGACGAAACTAGTTCCATTGGATCCGTAATAGTTATTTATTATCGGATTTCAATTTTTGTAGCAATCGGAGTTATCGTTTGATCGTGTCAGCTCGAAACGCATCGAAATTGTTTTTAATATTAAATTGGCGAGTTAAAATAGCCATTTTTCAAACAGTGTCGGATTTTGACGAAACCAATTTCATCGGATCCGTAATGTGATATTATTGTATGGTTTCAAATTTCGTGTCAATCGGATTTACCGTTTGTCCGGTGCAAGCTAAAACGCCTAGAAAATCGTTTAAATCGGTTTAATTATATCAAACGTTTATTACCATAACTCGCACAGATGACCAAATTAGCTTTCGAAACCTATTCCATTGTGTCCGGAACGCGGGATAAACCGTAGAAAAGCCGGTCACCGCGCGTAAATCGGAGTTCGGAAAATCCGGGATGAATAGCGTCGTTCAAACTTCTATAAATAGGCCCATTCTCTTCACAAAATAAAAAAATTAGGGTTAAAACCCTAGCTGCCACTATTGTTCTGAACGGCCAGAAATTGCTCTCGGTTCTTCCTCAATCTCTTCAAATTCACTAACAATTAGAGGAAAGTGCCAACTATAAACTTGTAGAGCATGAAGAGAGCTTCGAATCTATACGGAGTTGATCGAAATTGGAGCGTCGTGGAGGGAGAAAAGTAGGGCCGACGGCCTGATGTTGCGCGCGCGTTTCGAGGTGCTGAGGGTGGCTGAGTTCACCAAGGTGGTGGCCGAAGGTAGCGGGGAAGGTGCTCTTCAAGGTGGAAGCTCTTGATCGAGTTATAACGTGGTGTGGTGGTCGGAATAATTAACCCTAGTTCGTGACTATATGGGTTCATGCGCGTGTGTTGCCTGTAGTTGTAACATGAGGGAGGAAGGAGATGAAGGGAGGGCCGTGATTTGCAGGGTGTTGGATCTACGGTTTGGATTGAGCTGAGGTTTAAAATATAAAAGTTAATTTGTAAATTATATATAAAATTTGTGTAAACTTCAAATATTTATATCTTTTTCATACGAGGTCGAAAACGCGCGAAACTAGTTGCGTTGGAATCGTATGGACGAGCGCTACGCTATGCAATTGGATTGGAGTCGTTTGGAGTTAGCGAAAATTTTGGGTAAAATTAAACGTCCATTTAATTTTATTCGAAATAAATCGCTAAAACGAAATTGAAATCAAGGTGAGAACTTCTCACTCAATCGAATCGGTTTCGATTTAATTTTAAATAGTTATATTTAAAATACTTGAATGCATGTTTGAATGATGATTGTTACCTATTGATTGTTAAAATAGACATTATGCGCCGTTAGTAAGCGGATGTTATTTATTAAAAACATAGACCGCGAATATTTTATAAACAGTGAAATTGGTATTATATATAATAACAATATATATATATTGGCATATGTATATATTGCAGTTGTTGATTTTCCCGCATTGTATAGCGGATGAGACCCTATTGCGCTGTCTATTAAGCGGATAATATTTTAAATCCCATATACCACGATAATTCCGTACTGGAACGGAATTGGTATTGTGATAACATCTTTGGATGCAGGAAAACAGGTTGGAGGGATCCAACTGGATTCCTCAACAGTATTTATTTGATTTCGGATATTTTGATATTTGATGGATTATCATATTGATATATGATGTCGTTGTTGTCGTGATTGACTATTTGGTGTGTAGCATCATTGGACCAATTTTGGAATTTTAAAATGATTTTTAAAGTGATTTTTGAAAGTATACGTTTATAAAATATTTTTGGAATTGATCCATTTTAAATAAATAAACGTTATAATTTTTAATGTTATAAAAATTATGATTTTCGAGAAATATAGTTAAAAGCTGATTTTTGAAAATATGGGGTTAATAATTTTATAAAATAGTTTAAATCAGGATTTTTGAGTTTATTATAAAAAGTTTAAACGTAGGATTTATAGAATTTGATTATTTTATAAATCAAAGAGAATGGTGAAATTATAAAGGAGTTTAAAGACGTTTTAAAATAATAATAATATAAACTGATTTAGATAAAAGATTTATAAATTGATAATTTGTAAATTAAAATATTTGAATTATAAAACGAGTTTTTATAAGTGTTAGAATGAATTGTGAATGAATTTCATAAATGAATGAAATTTATAGAATTATAAACGGTGAAGTTATAAATGGAATTTTATAAGCAGTAGGTTTATAAAATTTGTAAAGTTATTAAAATAATGGTTTTGGATAAATAAATGAATCTTATAAGTTATAAGATTTATAATTATGAAGTTTAAAAAGAACGATTTTTGCAAACAAATAAATTATAAGTATTTGACTTATAATATGAATTTCTAGTATATCATTGAGATATGAATTGAGATAGGTTAATAAAGGAATTTATAAAAGGAAGTTGTTATAAAATAAATAGAAATGGAATTTATAAACGTTGTTTTATAAATTCGCAAAGACTTATTTTGATAAGTAAATTGTTATAACTTATTTATGGAGTTATATTCACGATTTAGACAGTGAATAATCCTTTAAAATAAAATGAATAGAAATGATGAAATTATTAACGTAGTATATTCACGTTTTTGAATAGTGAATAGTATGTTAAAGAAGTTGTTTTGAATGTGATGTTTTAAATAGAATTAAAACGATCTAACGATGTTTTCAAAACGTGTTGAGATTCGCGAAACCATAGATTTCAACATTCATTGTTGAAATAGACGTTTTCGAGAAATAGAAGGAAATGGTGGACTATAACACTGTTGTTATAGTAAATGATTTCCGAAAGGAAATGTTTTGTATAGTATTGGGATTTATATATCTATTTTAATTTCGAATCCCTATACTAGTGATTTTGCGTTGTCGTAACGATGTTTTACGCAACATTCGTTTTGGCCCAAATAAATATGTTTAAGAGAATGATTTCCTTAAAGAATGAAATATATACTTAATCTCGATTTAAGTATATTGAATATTTTCCAAGTGTTGAAAATAAATGGATTTGAGAATTAATTAATAAATAAGTATGGAAATGTTTTTCCAATATAAAGTGAATATTTTGAGAATTTATCTTTTTGAAGATAAATTGAAAACGAATAATTGAAATCATATATCAGTAGATATTGTGAAATATAAATTCACTATGGAATTTATAAAAGAAAGTGGAATTTGTTTAAAAATAAATATTGATTTATTTTTGACATATTGAAATTATATATCTTGTAAAGATATTTTTGGGAAATAAATAATTTGGAAAATTATTTGGAATCTGGTGATGTTGTGCATATCCATTGATAGTTCAATAACCGACTATCAATATTTACCTTTGAAGGGTATTTGTTGTGATTTGCTGAATTTGAATGCCACACTTTATTGCGCTCGTTATTCGGATTACCCATTCTGGATAGTGATACGACGTTATGGGTTGCATTTGATGACCGGTGTTGAAGACCGGATATTTTCAAAAGCGAAAGGACAACTCGTCGATTGTCTTTGCACCGAGTAGCTACGGTATAGAGACTCCATATGTGATGGGAAGTCCGAACGTGATTAGTGAATATCCGGATTGCAAGGACTTCTTTGTAAGTGCCTTCGGTTCTGTTCGTGCCCGGAACAGACTTGTATGGATTGTATGTCTGACATTACAAATTGAGATATAAAGCTGGTTTCTTTCAAATATATTTCTGTTGGTAGCGGAGAATTTATTCTCTTAGCTTAACACCCTTCTCTGAGACGTACGAGCTCAGAGGTTATGTAGTTGAAGGTTATCAGCGATATATTCCCAATTTGGTAATGTGACATGCTGAGTGTTGCTGTGAAATGATCATTGTGTTGATCATTTGTGATAGGATCATTTATTTGATCGTTTATCTTTGTGATCATTTCTATGATCATTTGCTGACCCAAAGCACGGCTTTTGTATAAAGCGTGGCTTTGTGGACGAGACTTCGTTGAGCCTCACACCCCGGAATGGTCAAAACAAGAAAGATGCAGCAAGGTTATGAGGGGTAGCTCCCTTTAGGGTATGTGCATTTCCTTCTAGAAAAGGGTGGTATCATGGTATGGAGCCCAGATGCTTACTCATGTTGAAACACTTATTATTTTGGTGTGATGTTGATTTCGAGCGCTCGGTTAAAGGTCCCAAAGGACCGGGGGATGGCATACTCGTGTCAGTTATTACCTAGTTTGAAAGGTAACCCGGCCTTGTGTTGGCAGAGATCCGGTTAGGTTCTCGGGGACGTCCTTCCAGAGGCGTTCTCATGTGGCAATGGGAAGTTCCTTGGCCTGACCATTTGTTGGAAATCCAAAGAAACAATACGAGACTTGTACGGTTTTAGTTGTAGAACCTGCCATCTAATATGGTAGCTATAGTAAGCATAATATAATGGTACCTATGCTGGCTAAGATTTATATTCTACTTTCAAAATCGCTTTATACACTAGGCACTAGTAATAATATCAAATGTTTCTTTTTAATGCGTATCAAGCATCTTTGACTATCATAAGGAGAAATCTCCTCCAAGTCTGCGTTTGCATTGTGTGTGTGGTGGGAGGTCTTATGGTAGTCTCATTTTTAAAAGCATTTCGAATTGACTTTAAAAATATTCCTCTATTTTGATTTTAAAGATAAATAAACTGTTTTGAGTTCTCACACCAGTCACATGACTGACTCGGAGTTTATTGTTTTCCTTCCTAAACTCTGGGTGCCCACCAATTTCCACACGGGAAGTCAAGAGTTAAGGTCTATCAGGATATTCAGGAGTTGTTGGAGGCAAGCTGGATGGCATGGCGTATTACTAGTATATAGTATTTCTTTTCCGCTGTTTGTTGTTGTCTGATGTTGTACACTCTGATAATGATGTAATGTAATGTAATGTAATGAGTAAAGTGTAATAACTGATATAATTCTTTGTTTAAAGATTATTCATTTATCTATTATATGTTGTTCCGCTGCGATTGTGAGATTCTGATATTGTTCTGTTGTTTTCTTTCTGTTCCGTTCTATTTTCTTTTCTCTCTATTTCCTATCTCCTTCTGTCTTTTTCTTCTTTTTCTTTTTCTTAAAACTCTAAGTGTTCGGTTTTTCGTCCTTCGATTGCTCGACAGTTGATACTGTGAACGTATTGATGTCAGTTTTCGAAAGTCGAAGAATCGGGTCCTTACAATAAATATTTTCTTACTTATATAAAAATATCAGTGAGTCGGAAAGAGTGAGTAGTACTCACTTTGCGTCCAATAGTAGTTGCACTGTTTTATTCCGAATAAAATTAAACGACTGTTTAATTTCACCAAAAATTCACACTATCTCCAATCAGCTCCAATCTAGCTCCATCGCGTAGTATTCGCGAATACGAACCCAACGCAAGTTGTTTCGTCGAAAACGGACCTCGTATGAAAAGGTTATACAATTTTAAAGATTGTACAAATTTTAATATATAAATAAATCACAAGTTTTATTTTATTTTAAATCTAGCTAATCATAGCCGTTGATTCCCACTCAACAGATCACTGCCGCAAATTCTATTTCATCCCTCTTCGTTTCAGCCATGAGTAAACAACCCACATAGCCGCCATTAGTTCACGAATTATCGCGATCGCCTTGCTTGGTCTGACGACGATCAGATAACGCTGCAACGAAGCCCTAACTCCCCCTCACATTCAACCAAAGGCCGCACGAGCTCGGTGCCCTCCCTACGTTGAAAAACGTGCGCGACCGGTAGGCGAACGCGGCCCTCTAGCGACCACCACGATGCTCCGATGATAATCAAAACCGCATGGATTTGTAGCTCTCATCGAGCTCTAAAACATTGTAGTTGAGCATTTCTTCTAATTGTATATAGAGTGAGAGAGATTAAGAGGAGAAAAATCGAAATTTTCGGCCATTAATTCAAAGCCGACGGCTAGGGTTAGCTTCTAGGGTTTTTGAGTGCAAATGGAAATAATAAAGGTCCTTTTATAGAAAAATTACGCGACACTATTCATCCGGAATTTTTCCGAACTCCAAAAGAAGCATGCCGCCTGGCGTATATAATGTTTTACCTCTATTCCGAACGCAATGGAATATATATCGAGAGCCAATTCGATCATATTTGAAAGATAGGTTTTCAAATCGACTATTTAAATTCAAAATTCACTTAAACGATTTTCTACGCGTTTTAGCTTGTCCGGACAAACAGTAAGTTCGATTGACACGAAATTTAAAATCTTACAATAACGTAGCATTACGGATCCGATGAAACTAGTTTCGTCGAAATCCAAGACTGTTTGAAAAATGGCTATTTTTACTTGTTAATAAAATACTAAAATATTCAATTTCTACAAATTAACTTTTAATTCAATTTTAAAAGTTCTATATTATCATTCTAATTCAAATATGATTTAATTCATCTTTATAAATTATTTTCATTCATATTAAATCCAATTTCTATTTATTTCAGCAATTTCAAATATTAAATTAACAAATTTAATTATCCAATTAAATCCTTATATTTGAAATATAAGTTATTCGACTTATAAAATTTACTTGTGCATATTTAAAATTAATTAAATATACGAATTTCAAATGACAGAAATTCTGGATCATTATATTCTCGCCTACTTAAAAGAATTTCTTCCTCGAAATTACCAAGTAGGAAAAAGTCACATAGTCCATTAACTTTTCAAAACAATTCGATAAAACTAGATTTACCAAATCTCTTTAGTGTTTAGATTTTCCAAAAATCATTAGTTAAACTTCTTGTAAAAACTTTTCTAGGTTTTCAAATCCATAACTATTTATCTTTTCAAAACCGACAAATATTGTTTAACTTTTAACTCAAAAATCAAACTTTTAGTTTTCACAAATTTTTCAAATTTTTCCAAAACTTTTCTAACGCCTTAAATTTTAAAAAAAATTCGCCATAGCCTCCTTTGCGCAGCTAGCTCGGTACAACTACAAAAATGGCACCACGGCCCCCAGATTTAAAAAAGAAAAGAAAACGCCAAGCGGCGGGACAAGAAGATCATCAAATTTCATACTGAAATTCAAATACATACCTTTTTGTCGAGCAATTAAATTTTATCTTCGAAATCAAAATCCAAACTCCAATTTTTCTTTTTTCTGTAACATACCCGTATATCCTGCTAGCCATAATATCCATTTAAAACATTCAAATATCATTTTATACATTTCAATACTCACTTCTTATACCATTTTTACTTCACTATTGAATTTATATATCCATTTTCATTCAATCTTACATTTTCAATTTTATTTGAATTCAATTTACCATTTCAATTCTATTGAATTCAATTTACCTTCTGAATATTGAATTTCATCAATTATCTTTCATTTAAAACAATTTGGCAGGAATTCCTCTTTTGGAAATTCGAAAATGAACATCGATGATGCTGCAGTCATCACCGAAGTTATTTTCCAATTACCGAAAAGAGTTTAGAGCTTTTGTCCCTTCAAAACATTTTTTTTAACTTTTGAAAATCATTTCCAAACTAAAAAGGAATTTAATCTTTCCCAAATCTCGAAACTTCAAATCCTTTCAAATTCTTTTCTGGAATCTATTTCAAATTATAAATTACGTTTACAATTTATATTTGCAAATCTTTTCAAAAACATTTCCATAAACTTCTCTGGAATTCTATTTCTAATTATAATTCACATTTATAATTTGCATTCTCAAATTTCATTTGTATGTGGATTTTAGTTCTCGACTTTTTTGATTATGATTCCAATTTCTTATTCAATTTTAATGACAATAATTTAGTATTATCACTTCCTAACAACCAAGCAACCATATACTATATAATTTATGGAAAATTATTCTTTTTATACACAAAATAGTTTTGGGTAAAATTATTCCATTTAGCTTATTTTAAAACAATATCGTGGCGAATTGTTCTGTACGAGTGTTTAGATATCCCTATCGATAGAGTTGTACGGACTATACCGACCAGAATCCATATACCACTCAACAAACAAATCATCACAATGTAAAACAATTTTATATTCATTAACAAATTCTTTTTATATCATTACACTCAAACTCATTCTAGAGTACTACTGACTCTATCTCTAATGAGTAACACCCAACAGAGTCAAGGTTGTCGCTTAACCAAATGCTCTGATACCACTTTATAACGACCCGATTTTTCGACTTTCGAAAATCGACATTAATACGTCCACTGTATCAACTGTCAAACCATCGAACGCCGGAAAACGGAACCGTTAGGGTTTAAGAAGAAAAAGGAAGAAGAAGAAAAACAGTGACAGAATCTCACATATTGCAGTGGAACAACATATAATAGATAAATGAATATTTTCAAAACAAAGAATTATGTCAGTTATTACATTACATCACATTACATTACATTATCAGAGTTTACAACAACAAACGGCAGAAAGAGATATTACATATATAAGTGATACGCCTCGCCATCCAGCTTCAACTCCTGATTTCCACAACAACTCCTAAATTCCAAATGACCTGATAACCTGACTCTAGACTACCCGTGTGGAAAATTATGGGCACTCAGAGTTTAGAAAGGGAACAATAAACTCCAGGTCAGTCATGGGACTGGTGTGAGATCTTAAAACAGTTACTCTTTTACAAAAGAAAACAAAGGAATTTAAAAGAAATACGCTATGCTTTTTGAAAATGAAACTACCATAAGGCCTCCCGCTGCACACACCATGCAAACGCAAAATTGGAAGAGATTTCTCCTTATGATAGTCAAACGTGCTTGATACGAGAAAATTTCTTTGATATTATTATTATAAGTGCACAGTGGAAAACCTTTTGAAAGTATAATATAAATCTTAGCCAACATACGACTACTATTGTATGCTTACTATAGCTACCATCTAAACAGTGGGGCGCCACCATAAGTAGATGGCGGGTTCTATAACTAAAACCGTACATGGTGCGTATTGTTTCTTTTGGATTTCCAACAAATGGTCAGGCTAAGGAATTTCCTACTGCCACATGGGTACGCCTCTGGCGGGACGTCCCGAGAACCTAACCGGATCTCTGCCAACACAAGGCCGGGTTACCTCTGCAAAAATAGGTAACTACTGACACGAGTATGTCATCCCCCAGTTGTAAACAAGTTTTATCCGAGGATCCTCAATACCAACAACTACAAAGTAATAAATTTGTAGCAACGACATAGGTTAAGTATCTGGGCTCCATACCATGATACCACCTCTATCCAGAAGGAAATGAACATACCCTAAGGGGCGCTACCCCCTATAACCTTGCTGCATTCTTCCTGTTTCGACCATTCCGGTGTGTGAGGTCCGACGAGTCTCGTCCACAAAGCTACACTTTTCACAAAAGCCGTGCTTCGATCAACAAATGATCAGCAGCCCTTCGTATGTCACATTACCAAATTGGGAATGTATCACTAGTAACCATCAACTACATAACCTCTGAGCTCATACGTCTCAGAGAAGGGTGTAAAGCTAAGAGAATAAATTCTCCGCCACCAACAGAAATGTATTTGATAGAAACCAGCTTTACATCTCAAAGTGTAACGTCAGACACACATCCATACAAGTTCGTTCCGGGATCGAACGGAACCGAAGGCACTTCCAAAGAAGTCCTTGCAAATCCAGATATTCACTAATCACGTCCGGAATCCCCATCACAAAGGATGATAAAATCTCTATACCGGAGCAACCCGATGCAGAGACATTCGACAGGTGATCCTTTCGCTTTCGAAAATACTTGGTCTTCAACACCATCTTCAAATGCAATCTCATTTCGTTGTATCGTTATTCGGAATTTGTTTTATGACACAATGTCCTCTCCCGGCTAATCCGAACAACGAGCGCTTATTTTTAAAATAAGTGTTCCATTCAGATTCAAACAAATCACAACAATTTCACTTTGACCTTTTAAACAAAAGATCCATCACAATCATAAAGGTTCGATGTGGGTTTCAAATATCCAGTTGGAATTCGACTCCTGGTCGCATCGAAATTCAATTGCCGATTAAGGCCAATATTGATTGTCAGTTATTTAACTGTCAATCATCATTCACAACTGTCACTGGATTTCAAATAATTTTCCTCCAATTATTATTATTATCATCGATATATCTTCGCAAGATAAAATTTCACTTTTCAACACTTTGAAAACAAATTCTAATCAATTTTTCACACTTCAATCCTTTGAAAATAAATTCCAAATCAATTTTCTTCCTTACGCGGAAAACATTTTCAAATGTTTATTCATTTCCATTGAAAATCTGCCGATTTCAAATATTTTAAGATGATATAAAATACTTATTCAAAATATACGAGGAAACATTTAAAATAAACTATTTTAAAATATTTGCTTAAATATTAGTTATGAAAAATATTATACTAATATCTCATATAAAAATTCAGGTCCAAAAATAATTTTAAATAAAAATTTGTAGATAGAGTATAAATATTTAAATAACTATTTTCTAAATCAAATATCCATTTAATCTTTAAAATGATCCCTTATATAATTAATTTAATAAATTTTTACTTTAAAGATTTAAAAAAACAATTTTCAAAACTAATTTCCCCAATAGTATTATTTTAAAACCGAATCTAAAACTTTAAAATTTTATAAAAAAAGCTATTTTAAAAATATACTCAGCTTTCCAGGGAAGAATTCTTCTCCATTACAAAATGGTCCATTCAAATAAATTAATAAATCTTCTCGATTTATTTTAATTTACATTCCAAATTTGTAAATTCCTTTTCACGCTTTAAAAATAAACCAATATTTATTTTTCAAACAATTTCCCTTTTCTTTACAAATTCCCGTTGTGAATTTACATTTTCAAAAATCAGCTGATATACGAATTTTAAATCGATTTCCAAACATCACCTTCAAACCAAATCAAATCCCAAATTTATTTCCAATTTATTTCAAACACAAAATCAAATTCCAATTTGATTTCCCAAATTAATTTTCAAATATCAAATCAATTTCAAATTGATTTCCCAAATTATTTCCAAAACACCTAACCATTCCTAAGATTTATTCTAACTCCAAATTAATTCCCAAATCGATTTCTAGAATTAATTTCAACTCTAAATTAAATTCCAAATTAAATTTCTAAATTTATTTCCTTTTGAAATAAATTTATTTATCTCTTTCAATTATTTGAAATATGTATCTTAAATAAACCCTTCAACTATTAAACAACATTACTCGAAGTTCCTTTATTAAAATATTTTTCCATATTTTCAAAATTTATTCAAGAAGTTTTCAAAGATAAAACTTTATCTATTTAAATTTCCTTCTTTTAAAAGTCACCTGATTCCTTTAAATGAATTTATTATAAATTTTCTACCCAAATTTCAAAATCAAAATTTTATTTATTTCTGGTATCCTACGATACCAAAAATATATACGGCTAAATTACAGCCTTTAACGGTTTCAGTCATAAATAATCATACACAGATTATAATTAATCATAACACAACATACGAAACATATTAAATATTTGAGGAATCCGGTTGGATCCCTCCAACCTATTTCCCTGCATCCACAGACGTTAACACGACAATTAAATACCCATTCCACTTCAAGGTGGAATATCGCGGTATATGAGATTTATAAAATATTATCCGCTATTATGCGACGCATAGGGTCTCATCTGCTCCAATAGGCAGGTATATATCCAAATACCAATCAGTATATCATTTATCATCCAAACAATCATCATATAATAAATATTTTCGCACTTATATAAAAATATCAGTGAGTCAGAAAGAGTGAGTTGTACTCACTTTGCGTCCAATAGCAGTTGCAGTGTTTTATTCCGAATAAAATTAAACGACCGTTTAATTTCACCTAAAATTCACACTAGCTCCAATCAGCTCCAATCCAGCTCCATCGCGTAGTATTCGCAAATACGAACCCAACGCAAGTCGTTTCGTCGAAAACGGACCACGTATGAAAAGGTTATACAATTTTAAAGATTGTACAAATTTTAATATATAAATAAATCACAAGTTTTATTTTATTTTAAACCTAGCTAATTGTAGCCGTTGATTCCCACTCAACAGATCACCGCCGCAAATTCTATTTCTTCCCCCTTCGTTTCAGCCGTGAGCAAACAACCCACATAGTCGTTGTTAGTTCACGAATTATCGTGATCGCCTTACTTGGTTTGACGACGATCAGATGACGCTACGACGAAGCCCTAACTCCCCCTCACATTCGACCAAAGGCCGCACGAGCTCGGTGCCCTCCCTACGTTGAAAAACGTGCACGACCGGTAGGCGAACGCGGCTCTCTAGCGACCACTACGATGCTCCGATGATAATCAAAACCGTATGGATTTGTAGCTCTCAGCGAGCTCTAAAACATTGTAGTTGAGCATTTCTTCTAATTGTATATGGGTTGAGAGAGATTAAGTGGAGAAAAATCGAAATTTTCGGCCATTAATTCAAAGCCGGCGGCTAGGTTTAGCTTCTAGGGTTTTTGAGTGCAAATGGAAATAATAAAGGTCCATTTATAGAAAAATTACGCGACACTATTCATCCGAAATTTTTCCGAACTCCAAACGAAGCATGCCGCCTGCCGTTTATAATGTTTTACCCCTATTCCGAACGCAATGGAATATATATCGGGAGCAAATTCGATCATATTTGAAAGATAGGTTTTCAAATCGACTATTTAAATTCAAAATTCACTTAAACGATTTTCTACGCGTTTTAGCTTGCCCGAGACAAACCGTAAGTCCGATTGACACGAAATTTGAAATCTTACAATTCAATAACATTATGGATCCGATGAAACTGGTTTCGTCGAAATCCGAAACTGTTTGAAAAATGTCTCTTTTTACTCGTTAATTAAATATTAAAATATTCAATTTCTACAAATTAACTTTTAATTCGATTTTAAATGCTCTATAATATCATTCTAATTCAAATATGATTTAATTCATCTTTAATAATAGTTGTAATACTTTTGGTGTCACACTTTTTTGGTATCAACGTGAACTACCAAAAATGTCCCTCTACAAATATTATTAAATATTATTGCTTAAAAATAGGATCTAACAGTTAATTCTTTTTAACAATTCAAAACATACTTATCTTATTTTCACTTAGAAATAGGATCTTACGAATAAACTTTTTTCAAAGTCATTTTTTACCAATTAATAACATAAATAAAAATTTAAACCAATATAAAATTAAATCAATTCTGTAGTAATTAATAATAGAAATAAAAACGCCCCTAAAAGTAGGATCTAATAATTAAACATACTTTATAAATTCAAAACGCTTTTAAAAATAGGATATAAAATTAAACTTTCTTTAAAATTCAAAATACTTCTCTACAAATATACAAATCTTAGTATCACTTGAAATAAAAAATTATTTTTTTGAATGATTTAAATATATATATTTATAACAAAAATAATTCACGCGCGAAGCGCATGCCATTCCACTTAGTTATAATAGTTTTGGTGTCATACTTTTTTGGTATCAACGTGAACTATCAAAAACGTCCTTCTATATATTATCAAATCTTAATCATTTAAAAATAAGATCTAATATTAAACTTTTTTTACAAATTCAAACGCCCCTAAAAGTAGGATCTAATCATTAAACATGTTTTACAAATTCAAAACGCTTCTAGAAGTAAGATCTACAGTTTTCCTTTATAGATTCAATATACTTCTTTACAAATATACAAAATTAATAAAACTTGAAAATAAAAAAACATTTTTTTGACTGATTTAAACACATACAATTTATAAGGAAAATAATTCACGCGCGAAGCGCCTGCCGTGACACTCGTCTTTATAAATCATTTTCATTCATATTATATCCAATTTCTAATTATTTCAGCAATTTCAAATATTAAATTAACAAATTTAATTATCCAATTAAATCCTTATATTCGAAATATAAGTTATTCGACTTATAAAATTTACTTGTGCATATTTAAAATTAATTAAATATACGAATTTCAAATGACAGAAATTTTGGGTCGTTACAACCTTGATTTGACAAGGTTTTATCCAACTACCTGACCACGATACACATTATCCAACATCCTTATTTTAACACACTTTCTTATTACTTCTAAATAATTTACGTCTCTATGTATGCTCAGTGGGAATTCATCAATTGTATCTCTTTGGTTTGAGAAAAAGAATTTTTATGAGTTATTGCTTGAAACATACTCACAACCAATACCTGTAGTTGTTACATCTACCTAAGTTTCTGTTTATGAACGTATACATGCTTATTTACTTCTAATAGTATAGTAACTATTACATATCTACTATTAATATAATAACTAATATATATCCACTACCACTGTAGGATCAATAGTTTATGACTCAACTAAAGCAACCAAGGTATACACCGAAATCAAACTCTCACCAATCTATAAATATTTTGAGAGGTAATTGCTTAAACGATAATAATACTTTTAATGCACTTACTCTATTATAGATTTTTAGAACATTTGCGTAATTTTCCACTTAGTACACAATATGTCATCAATAGAAAACCGCTTCTTCTGAAAAGAAAAGAAAAAAACTCCCTTTGCTGATGAGAACAATGATGTGGAAACAATTCAGTCTACCATAGCACATCTTCAGAAAGAGGTTAGTGTTGCGAACTGTCAGGTATGTTTTATCTTTTTCCTACACCCTCAATATGTTCGAGATTGCTATTGCATTTGTTTGTTTACATGATATAGTATAAATGATTAGAATATAATACCTACTGCCTACGTATTATTCTTCCTCTACCTTTTTATAACCGCTACAAATTATTATTGTTTATAACTTTTGTTAAATTGTAAGTTGATGATTAGTAAACTTAAAATTATTTCGTGTACTTCCCTTCTAATTATCAATTCCTTTGGATTTTAATCTTTACTCCTTTGTTGCTACTTATTTTTGTACTATCTTAACCATTTAGGGAAGAAAAGAAAAAATTTGTTAACGCTACCATCACAAATTGAGGGCATTTATGTCTTAGTTTTACATGTCATGTGTGATGTGCAAAGGCTCTGCACATCTTGAAGGAGCACAATCCAGATGCCCATGTTTGGTGAACGAACCTCTAAATAGGTACATATTTCTTTACCTTATCCCAGCTTCCATAATTACATATTTTAATTAGCTATTCTTTCTTAGGTATCGTTTGAACATCCATATTGTTGATGGTACGAACTCAACTACTGTGACCGCTTTTGACAAAGAGGCAGAGAGATACTTATCGGTATCAACGTGGAAGAAATGATCGAAATCTCAAAGATGGTTATGACGTACATACTGCTCTGACTACTAAATTTTCATCGTATTTTTCAATCCCTCCAACATTATTTACTAATATTTTTTTTGTTCTCTGCTTCAGGAAAATGGAGATACAAAGGTGAAAAACGTTTTTCAACAACCAGTTGAAGTAGAGGCTATTTTTGAATTCAGGCCAAACAACTATGAAATGAATAATGACACATTCCTAATGCTCTAAAAATTATGAAAAAAATATCCACTTCAACATCACTAGTAAATTTTTCTATACCCATGCATGCAATGATATGTTGTAGTTAAACTATTACAACAACTACCTTCTTTTTCCTTTTTCTTCTATGATATGTCCACCATATTTTAAAGCACAACTTTGACTGGACAAAGTACAAACGTTGATAATGGTGCAACCCACCCAAACAATATTACTCCGACTAAGTTTGATTACAAAGGTAAGAAACCGGTATTAAGACATTTCGCTATTCTACTCATGTGGTTAAAGCTGTGTACACAAACTGCTTGCGTTTAATTTTATTATTATCGCATGCAAACAGGTTGGTGTCAGCAGTGACAGTATTGAAAGCAATCTTCATTCTGCAACTACATTTTAAAAATGATGGAAGAAGAGGATAAGAAAACATAAGCAGAAGTGTAATCCAACATAACATTGAACAGTAACATAAATATAGATCAATAATTCACGCACAACTAAGTTAGTTATAAAATAGATGGCAGTACAATAATTAACTGCTGCTCATATACACACAGAAGATGCAGCAAGTCGATCCCTCATTTAACCATAACGTGCATTCCAGTTTCAACTCTAGTGGACACAGCAATAGATATACACAGTGTCTTTTATTTCAATATAAAGACGATATATGTACCATTCGTATAACAGTTCGCTTAATGCTTCTAGCATTCATTACCAGCATTTTCTTGTTCAGCAGCTTGTCTTCGACCCCTACAAGATAAATGTCGAATTCTATTCAATAAACACCAAAAAATCATACCAATTTATTGCACATAACAAATTATTAACAGAAATCTATTTTTACAAAATTACTTGCATCTTCATCTTCCATTCATTTCCGTTTTCAAAGTTAAAACCAATTCATGCAAAAAAAAAAAAAAAAAAAAAAAAAAAAAAAACTACACATTTCTAGCACCAAATCGAATTGAAATTCAATGTAAACACGTAGCTTCTCTACTTTTTATCTCAAATTTATTCAATTTCGACCAAATCCATTCTAATTATTTATGAGAAAAAGACTGCATTGGTCTAAAATCGAAATAGGGCGCGGTGAAAGCTATATTTAAGGACAAATTTCAAAATAAACTACATCAAAATAACTATTTGACACAAGGCTAATTCGCTAATCGTATTATCAAAATAGACTTTTTTCTGCTCAATTAGCAGCCAACTTGGCTTTTTTTATAACTGCAACTAAAGGTGGCAATTACACCAAACTTGATGGACCCGAACCCCACCCAAAGAGTCTTGGTTCTAGACGGATCGGGTTTTGTCGCATCCAAATTATACATTTTAAAACCTTAGACTCGACCCACTGGTCGGGTTTTGTTGGGTCCAAACTACACATTTTAAAACCTAAACTCGGTCCGATCCTAGGTGAGGTTCAAGTTGGACAATTCGGGCCCTAATGGGTAATAACCAAGGTTCGAGAACTTGGTTTCGGTCATTTAAATTTTTATTGGCTTCGGACAATTTCCAAAGTTTCGGTTCGATTCTAATACTGGATTTCTGTAATTTTAATGAGAAAGTAATGATAAACGTTGCAAATTCATATATCCATATATAGTTTACAAAATAATTATAATACAATATACAACACTATTACATCTAGAAACTATTTCTTGAAGCTACATATAAATTGTTTTCAAGTCCAATACAAGTCCAAATCCAATAATACATATCTAACAATTGAAAATACATTGAATTAATCTCAGCGTATTTACCAATTTACTAATAGTTTGGAATTGTTACACTAATTCTGGACTTGATAATACATTGAACTAATCTCAGCATTCACTAATTTACTGATAGTCCAACAATTGTGACATTTGAAAATACAAGTCCAACAATTTAAAATCCAAGTCCAACAATTAAATTAATCTCAGCCCATTTACTAATTTCAGCCCACCCCAAACTTAATTAATCACGTATGTAACCCTAGCGCTCTGTAATCCAATCTCCTCAATTCGACATTAGATTAAAAAAAAAGCCCAAAAAAACTACTTGCAATGTCTCTGAATATGTATCGAACCTCCTCTGCTTTTTTGTTGTATTCCACTTTTGGTTGATATCTCCTATAGTTTATTCTCTCTTCTTATTACTGCAGCTATTCATATATATATATATATATATATATATATATATATATATATATATATATATATATATATATATATAGATCTAATCCCGTCCCGCCGCAGGTCGGAATCTCATGGTTCTGACCGGAACCTTATAGCATGGTAATAACACTAGAAATGCATATGTTTCTATATTTTTGGTCAGGTCTTCAATGTCAAGTCGGTTCGGGTTTGATCGGGTCATATATGGTATTTCTCATTACCCAAACCCATGGATTTGGTTTGGGTATGGGTCTTCTCGGGCTGGCTCGGCTTGGATTTGCGGTTCTAATTGCCAGCCTTAAGCTCAACTATAACTTGCACATTATAAAAGACACCCTATACAGCGCAAGTCATACTTGCGTATTCTATGAAATGTATAGTGCAACTCATAGTTGTGCATAATCCTAACAATTATAAAATTACCATTGAGTTGAGCTGCTGACCGGGCACAAACCAACATAATTCAACAATACGTTTGAAACACAACTTGTTAAATGGTTCTCTAGGAGTAGCTTATTTTAAAAAATTGTCTTAATAAAATGATTAGATAAAAAAACAAAAAGCCAAAAAAACAAACAATTATAAAAAGTAATTTGATGGGCAGTGAATAGATATGTTAGCAATTTTGATTAAGAAGAATAGCAATATATATTAAAATCGTAAAAAATTATAAAAACACACCGTTTCAAGCAAATCAGAAAGAAGAGGGTTCTATTCAGCAAAGTCACACAGATCCAGCACAGATTGCTCGAGATCATAACCGTTACGGCTGAGAACTTCCTTGTTCAAGTCAGTCTGTTTAAATCCCATTTCATGCAACTCATTCAGGAGAGTTTCCTCCACATTCGCATATATGTCATTGTTACCGTTACTGTTGTTGTTGTTGTGAAACGCATCTAGAGCAGATTTTGCCATCTCTTCATTATCGGTAATATCGATCAAATTCTGCTGCTCCTCTGGTCGAATTGGGACATTTACAGTTGATTCTGTAACATTTGTATCACAGATGATATTGGTTGGTTGAGCTGCTGTTACTGGAGCAGTTTCCACATTCTTTGTTTCAGTGATATTGTCAATGGTGTCGGCATTGATATCAATACTTAGCTCAACATTCTGAGAGTTGTTTACAGCAGGTAGGTTCAGATTATGAACAGAGCCAGGATAGGAATCCTCTACCTGGATTTGAAAAAACAAAGGGATATTTGATGCTAAAATGGTAATATTTTCACTTGAAAATATAACGATGGTAAAAGGAAAAGAAAATTTTGAAAGTGGACTAATTATCATAGTGTATTCTGGTACAAATGTTTTTATAGATTGAGGAAAATAGACACAATGACAAATTTCGGAAAAAAATTAGGCCAAAGGACAAGAAGTTTTTTTGACCGAAGGACAATGCTAATTACAGCTAGCATTCTGTATACTGTAAAATTAAATAGAATGCTGGTTATAACTAGCATTTTGTATAGTGTAAAATTAAACTAAAACTTGATCTCCTTCGGTCTAATTTTTTTCCTTCAAAGTTTGTCATTTTCTCTAATTCCCCTTTGGATCGCTCTCCCTTCTACTTATAATTATAGCGTGTATTATTCAGCTTCAGTTTTACTAATCGTTTCAATTATCTATCAGGACAACATTCAAAATTTTCCCATTAACATTATTTGCCGACATGTTAGGATGAGCACAAATTAAACACACTTGGTCAAGAAGAATTTTGGAGCCTGAGTATTTACAAACCAATATTAGGACTTCATTACATTTCACTGCTGTAAAGACATGACACGTTAGACCACTAGCCGAGCATTTATATAATATAACGCAACTAGTTACGTGAACGGAATTGAGTATAAATACTTTTAATGTAACATTTAGACTAGTTATTTCGGTGTGGTCGAATGAGAAACGCGACACCAGGTATGGTTGGATATACAACCTGTTGAAGGTATTACCTGTAAATTTGATCTACAACTATATGCGTACAGATGTACTATGGTTTCACTTCATGTTTTTAGATGTGACTAAGCAAATTAGTGACTATTTCTCACCCTCAAGGGAAAGGGAAAAAGAAGCTGAATTATGGTATACTGGTTATCTATGACAGGTTATTTGGCTAATACCTACAGCCATAATGCAACTCTTGCTTATTATTCCACAAACTATTAGCTCTCAAATAACAACAAGTTTAGATAAATCAAACCTGGATATGGACCCAAACTCGCTGGCCAAACTTCTGCAAATCAGGTGACTGCAGACACCAGAATGATGTATAGCTCCCTGCTCTTGATGGAGCAGTAAAATCAACAGCTATATCAAGATCCCTGCCACTGAGGAATCCGGTTAATGGGATCTGCTTAATTCATACAGAAGATAAATATATAGAAATAAACATAATCAGTAAATACACTGGACAAAATTCAAGTTTTCAACCTCCAAAGAAGCAGATGTCCTCTGTCCTAATTGATCGCCCTCCACCCACACGAGTTGGGTGCCAAAGGGCCAGGTAGTAGTTCCACTGTTGCGCAATCTCCATATTTTAGTGAAAGGGGTTAGAGGAGACATAACAGTTCCATCTAATACAGTCACATCTTTAATAAATAGGCTTTCATGGTTGTTCCACTGTGGTTTGGCAGCACTGTAGCCACGAAACACAGTCTGCAACGGGTAGTGAGGTCTACGAAGCTGATATTTAAATTAAGAATTTATGTTAGTGACCATGGTATATGTACAATATCTGCAGAAAATATTTATAAAAATTTAAATCAAAATTTTGTAATCATTTATTTGAACCAGATCCACTGTATGGTGGTATGCTAGGCTAACTAAGAAAATTATATCAAGTAAATAGTCCCTACCCTGGAGAGTGGGATAAGGCTAATAACAAAAAGAAACTGAAAAATGGACACAATGTATGTGAACTTCCCTGCACAAGTTTTAAGAAACAGCTATCTATGTGTTCTAGCTGATCAAGAATATCGCAGGTAAAAGAATTGCAAAGATATCAGATCATACATGATTATGCCTTCCTTTGGAGGACAGCCTAGGTGCAATGCGAGGTAGATCAATTTTTATATAATCCATTTTTCTTCCCTTTCTAGAAGGTATCTGACTGGAACAAACGTTACATAAATCATAGTCTTCCAGTCCAGTAAAAAAAAGGCAAAATATCAGCATAACAAGAACACAAATTGAATATATAACATTTGAAAAACCAAATTCTTACACTTTGGATTTAAATCTGGATCCCTTAATTGGAAGCACGCCACATCCATCGCACTGAACGCCCGTGTGAAATAACCTCTCATCAGTAAAGTGGGACGTTGGAAAGAAAGGCATCCAAGAATGAAGGGCCCCATCTTCTCTATTATTTGAAGTATTAGGGTGCATCGGTGATTCAGAAGAAATCTTAGTCTCATTTAAAGTATATTTATCACTATTCATTGCAAGTGTAGAGGAAGGATTTGCTGAAGCATACCCATAACTTTGCTCCAAAACATAGGGTTCATGTACAGTAACAGTATTTTTTCCCTGAACATCAGAACTACCAGATTGTGCACCTTCACAGTTGTCTGGGTAATTTTTTGCAGCTGTAATGAGTAATTCTTCAAGTGGATACAATGGTCTAGCTGCATTAGCAGCAGTCTGTCCAGGATCACTCTGATTTTTAACCGAATCAGCAATTTCATTGGTTATCTGAATAGGAAAATCCCATGGTTTTGATGCACAAGGTGCATTAAGATCCAATGGATTACTTGGAACAACATTTGTAGACGGTGCGCTTGATGATGAATCACAAACAGGGTCAGCTTGATTTACAACCTTAGAGAGTTGATCAACAAGGTTTGATAGTGCAGGCGAGAAAGACGTAGCTTTCTTCACATCCTTATGAATATTATCCAGCATGCTTTTAAATTGCTCAGATTTTATCACTTCAGAAGCAGGAGAATTTGATATAGCTTTCTCTGCAGCATTTAACAGATTCGAGAGCGCTGTCATGAGTGGATCCGTAACAGGTTCTGATTGTACATTGGTGACAGGTGCAGTTTCACGCTGTGAAGATTCAGCAGATGATGTGTCCGGCTTTGACTTCAACTCAACAGTTATTCGGAGAGGGTTCAAGCGCTGACTGATAACAGCATCGAAAAGTTCATCATCGTTGTCTAATGTGACGATGTCCCCATCTACATCAGCATATGTCAGGCTAAGGTCAGTATCATGGCTGAACTTGAAAAGCGAACAAATTTTTGCTCTAAGTTTGGTCATGTCGTGATCCATGAGCTTCCCATGGACATGAGCTCCAATTCGTCTAAGTGTATCTTCATATTTAACCTAAAATGTCAGGAAAAGAAAAGGTGATAATGCAATACAGGTGTGCATGCAACCGAAAGAGTATTAATAACATGATACATGATGAGGTATAATACATAGCATAATACTGAGAGAGTACTAACAGACAGTTTCCTAAAGCATTACAGCGACAATAGTTAGGACAAAGTTCAGAGATAATAAAGTCACAAGTCAAAGTTAATCCCTTCCTGTATAAAATAGATTGCATACTAAAGAGACTGGTGGATATTCAATGAGGCATCTCATCAAACTGTGCACAGCAGACATACTATGACTGCAGTACTTTTTAGATAGCAATGAACTGTGCACTCTATAGAATTAAGTTTCTATACGTATTTTTAAAATGACCATCCAAAACAAACTATGTAGAGAAATAGTGTACAAAATACGTAAATTAAAAGAGAAGAACCTTATATAAACTGTGTTACTAGGTTAGTATCATAAATCGTGTGCAAGTAACTGAGTAAGCGTGAACGATAACTGCATCCTATATATGATTGCCATCACAAGTGCCAGAAAAAATTATTGTCTAAACTAGCAGGTATACACTCATGGGCAAGAGGAACAGAAGATAAAAAGCACAAGATTTTGATGTACTAGAATAGCAGCACCAAGCAATACCTAACACCACCTTAATGCACAAAGGTGTAACAATACCTAACAGAGAATTATCATGAAAAGAAGAAAAACACTACAAGCCTTTTGTTCCAAAATTGGAGCCCATTTTCAGTCTGGTAATGATAATAAAATCAGTGCTTAATCAGGAATCATGAAACCATCTTTCCTATGTTATTAACGCTCAAATTAGGAAGTGGGTCAAAAGGGCTGGCACGCAAACCTTATATAAAACCAATTCTACTCATCTTAAGTTCAATCGGAAACATCTGTAACATATGAGACAGATGGCCCTAATGGATAGTTTAGCTGGAACCATTCAAAACAAAATTCGCTGGAATCAAAAATATAAACAAGAAAATCAGTACCAACAGATAACTTCTTACATCAATAACGTCCATAACTCACCATCAAATCTTTTAATGTCTAATTTAGACAAAACAATAATAAAGCTAGAAAACCAACGATTTTGACCGATTCATGCACTGACGCACTATAAATCACATATAGCTTCAGATCTTCCAACAAAACCATTAAAACAATCTACAAATTTTAGACAGTTGTTAAAAATCATACCTTGATGATAAGATCCCACTGCTCAGCATGCTGCCCCATTTCGGAGACGAAAAAAGAAGGGAGTATTGGGCGAGCCAGCGTAAGACGTAACCGAGAAGCACTATGCAAGTAAAATAATACGAAAGTGGCAAACCCTAATGTAAAGGATCGGGAGAAATGAAAGGATTGATAGCTGAAAAAGAGGCGAGCATCCTTAAGGCACGGTTGAGTGAGTAATTAATAAGTGGAGCCAATTCTTATAGAGATTACAGAATGAGAGCGGCATTGTCGTTGGATGTTACTGATACGCGGATTCGAAAAGTCTATAGTTAGTGTGGCGTTAATGGCAGTTTAATAATTTAATTACAGTCCATTAGATTTTTAATCTTCTTAATAACATAAGTATATATGAGCGTTAATGGAAGTTTATTTGTTTTCGATTTTAAGTGATATTGAGATTTGTTAATATATGTTGAAAGACAGATTGAATTTGTAAAGAAAGTATAATTGTTAGATCATAATTTTATGAGTCGTATTAAAAAAATATTTTTGATGGTTTACATTAATACCAAAAAAATGCGAAACAAAGTTATTACAACTGTTATTAAAGAAAGATTTTTTTTCTTCAACAATTAACTAGTACCTTTGGAAAAATGACCGTATTAGTTGCATATTTTCAAAAATAGTATTTTGTTGTAATTTTTGAACACACAATGATAATACACTAGACGTAATGTTAACTGCATTATTAGAAAAACAAGGAAATCTTTTCAAAATATAAACTAAACATAGAACAAAAAATACTTACGTTGTTAGAACTTATACATGTATGTATGTGTACACACATATATGCACAGATATACATACATACGCACACACAAATACACACACACACACACACACATATATATATATATATATATATATATATTGTGTGTGTGTATATGTATAATCTAGTTCCTTCAATAAATGTTTTACATACACGGTTTTTGTCTAGTCATAGCTGGAAAACAATTAGCAAATTCTTAACAAAGTTCCACTACAAATATCACGCTATTGTGAGTATGAGCGTATACATTTATTATCGCCCTATATAGCATTAAAGAGTTGTGCTGCTTATAAGACAAGATATATGTCCTTTTCAAATTGTGTTAAATTCACCCAAAAAACAGAGGAGGAAATCCTGTTACTTCAAAGTAGGGTTGCTAAGTTCCACAAATTCATCACTAAGGCTAGACCGACTAAATTCAAAGTAACGGGTTTTGACCACACCTATTTGTTTGACCCTAACGAAAATAGACATGAATGAATAATTTAAAATTAAGAATGGCTTCATTGATTCTTTCTCATCCTTAAACAGCGAGAACATTGCCCTTTAGTTAAAAAGCTTCACTTATTCGTTCAAAATATTCATACTACCATAACAATATACAAGTTCTGCAATCAATATATAAGGGTATGCCACTATTAAAACCCGCTCGAGTTCAAAAAATATCAAAGGACGAGTAGATAAATGGATCTTAAATAGAAAACGAAAATAATGAGAGTGAAAATAACAAATAGATGCATCATGCAACAAAGAAATACTAGATATCGATGTTAACAAAAAACACAAACTCATGATATTAACCCGCTTTTGACCAAGCAAATTTCAACTGGACTTAGAAAGTTAGAATAAAGACGAAATGATTCACGAACTCGGAAACATGCTTAGAAAAGCTAAAAATTGGACTTAAGAAAAACCACTACTTTGGAGCTAAGGAAACCAGAGAGGTTCTTCCTTCTACTTTTGCACTATAAACCCTATACACTTCATACTCTACTCCAACCTCTCGTGATCAAGTGTTTTTCTCAGAGTTTAGATGAGCAGTTCTCAGAATTGATGAGAAGAAAACAAAGAAAGCAGGATAGTTCAAGTGTTATCGAAAGAATCATCGAAATCAACTCAAAGTCCATGGAAAAGAACTTGGAAAGCATCGAATTGAAAATAGAAGAGCGAGGTAACGGAAAATTGAGGATTTGCAACTAAGTAAAGCACTCCGCATCGAGAGGATCTCTTAGTACTAAGATATTTTTATGGCCAATTTGGGCCGATGTGCTCAATGGTGACTTCTTGGACTGGTCTTTGGACCTCAATGTAAGTGGATTACTGAACCTGCATAGTTGTTTCTCTATAAATACCAACCCTACAACAACAAAAGAAGGATCTTGATTCTGATTTACACTCTACATCTTCTTCACTCTTATTCCTTTATCAAATATACTCTAGAAACTCCATTGCAAATCTATGATACAATAGAATGTAGTCAAATCTGAAAAAATAGTTGTAATCCGCGAAGAAAACAACTAATAATAAAGATTAAAGTGGATGTAGGCCGGAGATTTGCCAAACCTCTATAAAGATTTTTGTGTATCCTTTTACTTTCCTACTGTTTTTGCTTGTTCGGTCTATATCTCTAATGTTTGGTGCTTATCCAATATTTGGGTGTTGGTGTCATTCTTAGTGTCAACATTTTGGTGTTTTCACTAAGAAAGAGCTAGATTTCACAACCTAAAGCTTGGATCTAAAGCTTGGAGAAGAAGAAGAGACATAGCACCAGATTTAAGATTGGAGGAAGTTAACTAAAGCATGGAGGCAGCCAGAAGGTGTCCTCGAATTTTAATTATTCCATCTATGTAATAAGACAGGAGATAGAGAGAATGACGAAGGAAATGCAAGATCAACTAATGACTCAACGGCAAGAAATGCAGGAGGGATTTTTCCAAAATATGGGACAACAACAAATAGTTGAAGCTATTGGAATTCGGAACCAGGACAAGGAACAAATGCTGGAACATCTGAAGTTAGAGCGAAGCACGTTGGAACAATGCCGCTGCAACTAAGAACCCAGTGCCAATCTCAATCCTCTCGGCACTAAGAGGAATATACTTAGGAGCAATGTTGGATTAAACCTAGTGCAAGCTGGGATGCCGAGAACGGATATGCTGGAGCCAAGAATGCAAGACTGAACATAAGCGCACAACAACCAGAGGAATATTTACTAGAACTTTACCGTAGGAATGGGGGATAGAGTGGAGCCAGAGGCGCGAATCAGAACGTCGACGTGTAGCTAGAGAAGTATGTGCCAAAATATGTGTCGGAGTTTCCCCACAAGAGCAAGGGGCAAAATGCGGCTAGTGGTCAAAGACTTCCGTTGGACGACAACAACCGGATGGTTGATATGATCAAAAAGCTAGTTAGGTGGACCCCAGACCAAAGTTTGTAGGACGTAAACAGAAATCCATTTACCCAACATACGAAATGCAAGGAATCCCCCTAATTTCAAGCTTCCAACGTTGGAAGTGTATGATAGAAAGACGGATCCAATACTTCATTTGATGAGGTACATCAAACATATGGAAGTACTGGGTGCTTCAGAGTAGATGATGGGACGGTGCTTCCCATTATACCTGACAGCTTTAGCAATAATGTGGTTCAAATAGCTAGATAATGGGTCCATAAGCACGTGGACCAACCTAGTAAGTAAGTTCATAAGACAATTTAGAGTTCATATCTCCCGACAAAAAAATGTGATGACGTCATCAAGTGTAAGGCAAAGGACCAGAGAGGCCTTGAGAAGTTATCTAACGAGATTTAACGTGGAAGCTGCTGCAGTTGATAAGCCTAATCCATCGATAATCGAGATGGCAGCAATGTCTGTAGTCGCAAACAAGACCGACTTCAAAATTACACTGGAGAGAGATCCACCGGTGGATCTCGTGGAGATTTACCATAAAGCCGAAAGGTATCTGCGTCAAGAGGACGCTAAGGCTGATGATGCTGATATTAATGCTGTAGATGGTGGAGGACTACCCAAATTAGGATATGGAAACGATAAAGGAAAATGAAAAGGTGATAGCAACTTTTGGGAATTGAAATGGAAGGAGGGCCAAAATTCACTTCTTACACTGATCTAACTGAGACCCCAGAGAGTATATACCTAGATATTAGGGGTGGATCCCTATCGAAGACAAGCTAAGAGAGAACCCATGGACAAGAAGAGAAGATCTCGAAAGTTTTACATTTTCCATGAGTTGGACGGACATAAAACAAATGAGTGTCGGCACCTTCGTGGTCTGATAGAAGAACTGGTTTGAAGCAACCAGCTGCAACAGTATATAAATGTAACACCTCTAATTTTAGTTTAACATTATTTAGAAAATTTAATCGAATAAATTAAAGAGAATAATGTAATAGGAGATGGGATGAGATTTTGATAATTAGTAAGGTCGAGCCATGATTAATCAACTAATTAAGAGTATTTAAACTTAATTAATGAGGAATAAATGAGAAGAGTAAAATAGAAATAGGCCTATTTTTTATCCCTTAAACCCTCGCCTTCCCATTCATTCCTCTTTCTTCATACTGACAAAGAATCAAAAAGGAAGATGTAGGGCTAGCCATTAATCGAGGTAGAAGGAAGAAGAAATCAAAGGGTAATTCAAGAAAGAGCTTAGAGAAGCTAAAACAACATCAAATCTCAACTCCAACATCTAAATTAAGGTGAATAATAAGTAAACTGTCTCTATTGTTTGTTTTCGAATTTGGCTATAGGTAATTCCCTAATTATTTTTATATTTATGTCATGCTTTGGTTGTATGATTGTTTAGATAGAATAATGAAATGTGGAATTTTTATGAAATTATTTTGTAACAGCCCGCAAATCCGTACCCCTTGAATCAACACTATTCTACCTCTATTAACTCAAGTAGCACAGAATTACAAACCATTAGGGTTAATGAAGAAGAGATGGAAGAAGAAGAAACTAAACAATATCAGAATCTCACAGTCGCAGCGGAATAAAATATAATAGTAAATAATAGATCTTTACACAAAATGAAAACTATATCTGTTTTATACATCATATCATCAGAGTATCTCATACAAACAATATCCATCAGTCAGACAATCATACAATCACAGCAGCAGAATATATATATATATATATATATATAGGTACATATAATACGTCTCGGACTCCAGCTCCTCTCCTGCTCCATAGTATCATGTCCTGTACATATAATACTCGGTCTGACCCGAGCATTATAATGAAATAACACCCGAGTCAGTCTGGAATACCAGCTGATAATAATGCATCCAAATTGATTATTAAAGTTTAAAATTCTTTTTGAAAACAAAAGCATCTCGTAAGACCATGCCACAAATAAACATGTCGGGTTTTTACCTTACGATAGCTAAAACACTTTTTATAGGAATCCTCTGATATTATAACAGGGTCTATATACAAATACTTATAAAATAGCCGAAATTGTTACATTCATTAAATTCCAGCTGCTAGCCACAAAAGTGAGTAATACAAACAAAACTCGTACAAGGCTCGTAGGGAAAATGGATTTCCAACAATGACTAGGCACTGGGGTACCACCTATCATAGTACGGGGCCTAGATCACCGTACCGAGGACCACTCCCGATCCCCTGCAACACAAGGCCGGACCCATCCCTTACTGGACAGTTTCGAATAATATCACCCCGCGGTTGGGATCAGCAACCGCCCACTAAGCCGAAATAAAAAGGGACATCTAGACAGGGATGACCTTACTCTCCAGTGGGGGCTACCCACGAAGCCTTGCTGCATATCCCCTGATTTTCATTCATTCCCATTTGATGAGGCTTGAGGCTAAGCGTTACCTTTAGAACGTTTCACTTAGAATGCCCATCGCCCACCTGACGATGTTCCGAAAGCATTCGTCCATACAAGTCCGTCCCGGGTTCGAACGGAACTGAAGGCACTACTCCTACTACATCCATTTTGGAAATATCCTCAGGATTAGTAGCGACTATCCCTTGCACTTCACAGCTCCATCTTCGACTCCGAACACGTTTTTCTATGAAACGTACAACCCGGATCGAAGTGGTTTTCGAGAAATTAATCTCGATCCCGATCTCTTCGAAACGATCAACGCATTTGTCCAATATTGATAGTCAGTGATTTAACTATCAATTTATATTCATAAACATCCATAAGCATCCATCACACAATAAATAATCGTCACATTATTTATTTGCCTCAAATATATTTAAAAGATATATTTCCAAATTCTCAAAGCTCATTTGAAAACAATTTCCCAAAGTTCTTTCTTTTCACGGTAAATCCCATTACCGTTTATTCCCATTGGAAAGACCAAGCTTAAACATTTTGCTTTAAAAACAGTTAAAATACTTTGTACTGAAATATACTTTAAAATATGAAAATTTCTTCTATTTATTTACTCAAAATATAATTTCAAAATAATTTTTAAATAGCATTATTTAATAAGATATAAACTGGATTTAAATAAGGGATTGGTTTACTAAATTTAAAAATGGAGTTTAAAAGAATAACACTAGCCTTTACCAATAACTTAAAACAAATGATTATAAAACAAAGTTTATTAATTTCTTCTTTAGAATAACCATTTCTAAAAAATACTCTTTAAACAATTTTAAACTTTAACTTTTAATTAAATAAATCTTTTAAAACACTAACTTGGTTTTTCCTGGGAAAACACTTTCCCGTTCAAACATCCCAAAGTATCCTTCATATAAATCCAACCGATTTATTTCAATTCAATTTATGTTTACAACATAAATACCCAATTCCATACTTATCTATATCTTCATCTGAAGTTAAATCTCAATTTCCCATTGTCGGAAATTCATTTTGAAATATAGATGTTAAATTATTATTTATTTTTTTAAATAAAATAAATTTGGAGAATTTTTCAATGTAAAACCATATTTAAATTTTACTTAAATAAAATCCCAATGAAGAAAACGACATTCAAAATATTCTATTTACATTTAAAACTGTAAATTTTATATTTGGAAGCTTCGTTGCAACATATTTTAATTTCCCGGAACATCATCAATAACCCCATCGTTATTTCAAAACAAATTTATAATTTCCATAGAATTCATTTTTTAGAAATCTACACTTCACATTTATCGATTGATAAATTTTCCACTGTATTTAAAATCCCAATTTTACCAATTTTTATTCATTTTTTTCTTTTCATCCAAAACAGATTCCAATTTTTATATTCCTTTAAATTTTTTTATTTATCAATTTCTTGATTTCTATTAAAACCCAATTTATTCATTTTGTAACGACCCAGAATTTTTATTAATCAAAATTTGAATATTTAATTAATTTTAAATATTAATAAGTGAATTTATAAGTCGAATAAATTTTATTTGAATTATTGGATTTAATTGAATAATTAGATCAATAATTTAATATGTTAAATTATGGAAATAATTGAAAATTGAGTTAAATATGATTGAAAATGATTTGTAAAATTTTATTTTATCATATTGAAGTTAGAACGATATTTTAGAACTTTTAAAATCGAATTAAAAGTAAATTTGTGAAAATTGAATATTTTAATATTTAAATCGACTAGTGAAAATAGTCAATTTTTGAACAGTCTCAGAATTGAACGAAACCAGTTCCATTGGATCCGTAATAGTTAATTATTACCGGATTTCAATTTTCATGTCAATCGGAGTTATCGTTTGATCGTGGCAGCTCGAAACGCATCGAATTATTTTTAATTTTAATTTGGCGAGTTAAAATAGCCATTTTTCAAAAAGTCTCGGATTTCGACGAAACTAGTTTCATCGGATCCGTAATGTAATATTATTGTAAGGTTTCAAATTTCAAGTCAATTGGATTTACCGTTTGTCCGGTACGAATTAAAACGCCTAGAAAATCGCTTAAATCGGTTTAATTTAAATTGAGTGTTTATAGCCATAACTCGCACAGATGTCCGAATTAGCTTCCGAAACCTGTTCCATTGTGTCCGGAACGCGGGGTAAACCCTAGAAACGCTGGTTACGGCGCGTAAATCGGAGTTCGGAATTTCCGGGATGAATAGTGTCGATCATTTCTTTATAAATAGCCCCAACACCTTCATAAATTAAAAAAAAAATATACAAAACCCTAATCTAAAACCCTAGCCGCCACCCTATGTATGAACGGCCAGTATTTCTCCTCTTTCTCCCCTCAATCATTCACAATCCGTTGACATTCACGCGAAGTGTTCAACAGCAATATCGTAGAGCGTATCAAGAGCTTCAGATCCGTACGGTGGAGATGTGGTTTGGAGCGTCGAAGGGGGAGCAAGATGGGGCCGTTTGCTACAGGTTTGGCACGGAATTCGAGCATCAAAGGGGGGCCGAGCCTTGTGCCATTCAGGCCGAGCATGGAGGTGGGGTTGGGCTACACAACGACGCATCTTGATCGAGTTTTAATCGAGTGTTGGAGTTGCAAATTCGAACCCTAATATGAGCTAATGGGTTTGATTTTGTTTCGTGCGTTACTGGAGATGGAACGTGATGAGGAAGGAGAAAGGGGACGGCCTGGATATTCTTGGCTTGTGATGGATGGCTTAGATTGAAAGTTAGGTTATAAATTAGTTTATATGTGTTGTAATTATTAAGTTTAAATTCGTACAAACTTCAAATATTCATAACTTTTTCATACGAGGTCGAAAACGCGCGAAACCAGTTGCGTTGGAATCGTATGGACGAGCACTACGCGATGAAATTGGATTGGAGTCGTTTGAAGTTAGTGAGAATTTTGGGTAAAATTAAACGTCCGTTTAATTTTATTCGAAATAAATCGCTAAAACGGAAAATAAAATCAAGGTGAGAACTTCTCACTCAATCGAATCAGTTTCGATTTTATTTTAAATAAGTTAGATTTAAATTATTTGAATGCATGTTTGATTGTTGATTGATATCTATTGATTGCTAAAATAGACATTATACGCCGTTAGTAAGCGGATGTTATTTAATAAAAACATATACCGCGAATATTTCATAAACAGTGAAATTGGTATTATATATAATAGCAATATATATATATTGGCATATGTATATATTGGAGTTATTGATTTCCCGCATTTTTTTGTTTAGCGGATGAGACCCTATTGCGCCGTTATTAAGCGGATAATATTTTAAATCCCATATACCGCGATAATTTCGTACTGGAGCGAAATTGGTATTGTGCTAATGTTTGTGGATGCAGGAAAACAGGTTGGAGGGATCCAACTGGATTCCTCAACAGTATTTATTTGATTTCAAATATTTTGATATTTGATGGATTATCATATCGATATATGATGTCGTTGTTGTCGTGATTGACTATTTGGTATGTAGCATCATTGGACCAAGTTTTGGAATTTTAAAATGATTTATAAAGTGATTTTTTAAAATATACTATATGTTTGGAATTTGATCTATTTTAAATAAATAAACGTTATAATTTATAAAGTTATAAAAATTTTGATTTTTGAGAAATATAGTATAAAAAAAAAAACCGATTTTTGAGAATATGATGCTATTGATTTTATAAAATAGTTTAATCGGGATTTTAGAATTTATTGTGAAAAGTTTAAATATAGGATTTATAAAACTTAATTATTTTATGAATAAAAATGGTGAAATAATAAAGGAGATTAAAGACGTTTTAAAAGAATAATATAAATTGATTTATATTAAGGGATTTATAAATGGATATTTATAAATTGGAATATTGACATTATAAAACGAGTTTTTATAAGTGTTTGAATGAAGTGAAAATAAATTTTGTAAATGAATGGAATTTATAAAATTATAAATGGTGAAGTTATAAATGAAATTTATAAATAGTAAGATTTATAAATTTTATGAAATTATTAAAGAATATATTTGGATGAATAATTGAATCTTATAAGTTATAAGATTTATAACTATGAAGTTTGAAATAACGATTTTGTAAAATAATCGTTTTACAAGCATTTAACTTATAATGTGAACTTTTGGTTTATAATTGAGTTATAAATCGAATAGGTTAATAAAGGAGATTTATAAAGGAAGTAGTTATGAAATAAATAGAAATGGAATTTATAAACGTTGTTTTATAAATTCGCAAAAGACTTATTTTGATAAGTAAATGGTTATAACTTATTTATGGAGTTATATTCACGTTTTTGACCGTGAATAATCCTTTAAAATAAAATGTATAGAAAGGATGAAATTTGTTAACAAAATATATTCACGTTTTTGAATAGTGAATAATATGTTAAAGAAATGTTTAGATTTGATGTTTTAAATAGAATTAAAACGATCTAACGATGTTTTAAAATGTGTTAAGATTCGAAACCATAGATTTCAACATTTATTGTTGAAATAGACGTTTTCGAAAAATAGAAGGAAATAGTGGACTATAACACTGTTGTTATAGTAAATGATTTCCGAAAGGAAATGTTTTTGAATAGTATTTGGATTTATATATCTATTTTAATTTAGAATCTCTATACTAGTGATTTTGGGTTGTCGTAACGATGTTTTACGCAACATTCGTTTTGGCCCAAATAAATATGTTTAAGAGAATGATTTCCTTAAAGAATGAAATATATACTTAATTTCGATTGAAGTATATTGAATATTTTCTAAGTGTTGAAAATAAATAAAATTTGTGAATTACTTATGAATAAGTAAGTATGGAAATGTTTTCCAATATAAAGTGAATATCTTAAGAATTTATCTTTTTGAAGATAAATTGAAATGAATAATCGAAATCAAATATTCATAGATATTTTGGATTATAAATTCACTATGGAATTTATGAATGAAAAGGAGAATTTGTTTAAAAATAAATATTGATTTATTTTTGAAGTATTGAAAACTTTATATCTTGTAAAGATATTTTGGAAAATAAATAATTTGAAAAATTATTTGGAATCTGGTGATGTTGTGCATATCCATTGATAGTTCAATAACTGACTATCAATATTTCCCTTTGAATGGGTAATTGATGTGATTTGTTTGAATTTGAGTGCCACACTTATTTTTGAATAAGCGCTCACTATTCGGGTTAACCGGGAAAGGACCATGGGGTCGTATAACCCATTCCGAATATGTGATACGTCGTTGTGAATTGCATTGAAGATCGGTGTTGAAGACCCGGTATTTGCGAAAGCGATAGGATGACCTGTCGATTGTCTCTGCACTGAGTTGCAACGGTATAGAGACTCCCTAAGTGATGGGAAATCCGATCAGGATTGTGAATATCCGGATTGCAAGGACTTCTTTGTAAGTGCCTTCGGTTTTGTTCGAGCCCGGAACAGACTTGTATGGATTGTATGTCTGACATTACAAGTTGAGATATAAAGCCGATTTCTTTCAAATATATTTCTGTTGGTGGCGGAGAATTTATTCTTTTAGCTTAACACCCTTCTCTGAGACGTACGAGCTCAGAGGTTATATAGTTGAAGTTATCAGCGATATATTCCCAATTTGGTAATGTGACATGCTGAGTGATGCTGAAATGATCATTGTGTTGATTATTTGTGATAGGATCGTTTATTTGATCGTCTATCTTGGTGATCATTTCTATGATCATTTGTTGACCCAAAGCATGGCTTTTGTATAAAGTATGTTTTTGTGGACGTGACTTCGTCGAGCCTCACACCCCGTGAATGGTCAAAACAGGAAAGATGCGGCAAGGTTATGAGGGGTAGCGCCCTTTAGGATGTGTGCATTTACTTCTGGAAAAGGGTGGTATCATGGTATGGAGCCCAGATACTTACTCATGTTGAAAACACTTTGTTATGATTGTGTGAATTGATTACGAGCGCTCGGTGAAAAGGTCCCAAAGGACCGGGGGATGACATATTCGGTCAGTTGTTACTCAGTTAGGGGTAACCTGGCCTTGTGTTGGTAGAGATCCGGTTTGGTTCTCGGGGATGTCCATCCAGAGGCATTCTCATGTGGCAATGGGAAGTTCCTTGGCCTGATCATTCGTTGGAAATCCAAAGAAACAATACGATCTTGTACGGTTTTAGTTGTAGGACCTATCATTCACTTATGGTGTCGCAACACTGTTTGGATGGTAGCTATAGTAGGCATAGTTCGAAATGTCTATGTTGGCTAAGATTTATATTCTACTTTCGAAATGATTTGTCCTACACTATGCACTAGTAATAATATCAAATGTTATTTTAAATGCGTATCAAGCATCTTTGACTATCATAAGGAGAAATCTCCTCCGATTCTGCGTTTGCATTGTGTGTGTGTGCGGGAGGCCTTATGGTAGTCTCATTTTTAAAAGCATTGCGAATTGACTTTAAAAATATTCCTCTATTTTGTTTTCAAAGATAAATAAACTGTTTTGAGTTCTCACACCAGTCTTGCTAAGCTTTGGGCTATGTGATGGGGGGTTCTCGCTTCGCGGTTAGGTGGCGAACGGGAGACTCTTACCCCTACACGTCCTCTTTTAGGGGGTTGGTTAGGTGTAACCTGAGACAGTCGAGAGGCTGGCCGTAAAAGCAAGTTTGGGATACCAGTTGTTGCCACGGTGGGGCTGAGATGGTTGAAAAGCCTGCCGGTTGTGACTGCTGTCGATGGTTGAAAAGCCTGGACCTGACAATTTGGTATCGGAGCTTATGGTTAAGCGACAACCATGGTTCTGTTGGGTATTACTCATTAGAGATAGAGTCAGTAGTACTCTAGAATGAGTTTGAGTGTAATAATAGCTATGAGAGCGTATTTGTTAGTGAATATAAAATTGTTTTATATTGTGATGATTGGTTTGTTGAGTGGTATATAGATTCTGGTTAATACGAGTAATTAACGTTGTTGATAGGGATCTCTAAATACTTGTACAGAACAATTCGACACAGTATTGTTTTAAATTGGGTAAATGAAATAATTTTGCCTTGATTATATTTTTATATATAAAGGAATAATTTTTCAGAATTATTAAAGTAGATTGTTGATTGTTTAGATGTTTGAATAATTTAAATTAAAGAATAATTGTATAAGCAAATGAATTATAAGAATTGAATTATAATTAAAGTGATTTACAATTGTGAAATAAACTTATATATATGAGAAGTGAAACTATATGAATATAACTTAAAATATGTTGAATGAAGTTGATATTAGTATCAAAGTAAATTAATAAAGTTAAGTGATAAATGTAAACTTAAGTTATATATATGAATTCAACTTTAGTAATTGAATTGAATGAATAGATTGAATGATAATCAATTAAATGTAAATTTAAGTTGATATGAAATAATGGATATAAGTGTAAATTCATTAAAATCTAATGTTATTGGAAGTTGAAAAATTGAATGCAAATCAATTTAATTAAACCAATTGATAAGCAAAGGAATTTGGTTGTAGTTAATGTACATTGGTTGTTATATGATTGTTAGATTGATTTTATATAATTCATTAAGTATTAATGAAATTGAAAGCTAAAGTAAGTGAAATTCAATTGGAAGTTAAGTGAAACTTAAATAGAATTGAATTTGAATTGGAAGTGAACCAACTTGAATATGAATTAGTGAATATAAACTAATTGAGAATGAATGTTAGTAAAAACATCCACTATTAATGAATCAAATGTGATTTAAATTGAAAACCATTTCATTGAATATTAATGAGAATAAAAATGAATATATATTGGTTATGGATGTTAGATGAATAATAGTTGGTTGATGGTTGAATATATATTGCATTTGTTGTTTAGTTGCATTTGCTATGTGACATATATAGTTGTTATGGAGATATATGTTGTATATTGAGATTATTTTCATATACGCATGATTCTCATATTGTTTGTTGAGTGTTTAGTAGGTGCGGATCGCGTTTGCTTCGCATTTGGAGCTCGCTTTCGCGCTATATTAGCCGTATATGCTCGCTACTAAAATATAAGGTACATATCTCGGATTAAATATCGTACTTTTATACTTTTTTCCCTTCGGGATGCCTCATTACTTGATGAGATGTATATTTGTGATATATATACTGTCATTTTTTTTCCGGATCGAACCGCGCAAAGGAGACTATGGCGAATTTTTCCGAAAATTTAAGGCGTTAGAAAAAATTTGAGAAAATTGGAAAATTTTGAAAACTTTAACTTTGATTTTGAATTGAAAGTTAAACAATAGTAGTTGTTTTTGAAAGATAACTAAGTATGATTTGAAAACTTAGTAAAGTATTATAAAGAAGTTTAAATTTGTTTTGGGAAAATTAATAGATTATATAATTTTTCTTACTTGTAATTTCGAGGACGAAATTCTTTTAAGTGGGGAAGATTGTAACGACCCAGAATTTTTATTAATCAAAATTTGAATATTTAATTAATTTTAAATATTAATAAGTGAATTTATAAGTCGAATAAATTTTATTTGAATTATTGGATTTAATTGAATAATTAGATCAATAATTTAATATGTTAAATTATGGAAATAATTGAAAATTGAGTTAAATATGATTGAAAATGATTTGTAAAATTTTATTTTATCATATTGAAGTTAGAACTATATTTTAGAACTTTTAAAATCGAATTAAAAGTAAATTTGTGAAAATTGAATATTTTAATATTTAAATCGACTAGTGAAAATAGTCAATTTTTGAACAGTCTCAGAATTGAACGAAACCAGTTCCATTGGATCCGTAATAGTTAATTATTACCGGATTTCAATTTTCGTGTCAATCGGAGTTATCGTTTGATCGTGGCAGCTCGAAACGCATCGAATTATTTTTAATTTTAATTTGGCGAGTTAAAATAGCCATTTTTCAAAAAGTCTCGGATTTCGACGAAACCAGTTTCATCGGATCCGTAATGTGATATTATTTTCAAATTTCAAGTCAATTGGATTTACCGTTTGTCCGGTACGAATTAAAACGCCTAGAAAATCGCTTAAATCGGTTTAATTTAAATTGAGCGTTTATAGCCATAACTCGCACAGATGTCCGAATTAGCTTCCGAAACCTGTTCCATTGTGTCCGGAACGTGGGGTAAACCCTAGAAACGCTGGTTATGGCGCGTAAATCGGAGTTCGGAATTTCCGGGATGAATAGCGTCGATCGTTTCTTTATAAATAGCCCCAACACCTTCATAAATTAAAAAAAATATATACAAAACCCTAATCTAAAACCCTAGCCGCCACCCTATGTATGAACGGCCAGTATTTCTCCTCTTTCTCCCCTCAATCATTCACAATCCGTTGACATTCACGCGAAGTGTTCAACAGCAATATCGTAGAGCGTATCAAGAGCTTCAGATCCGTACGGTGGAGATGTGGTTTGGAGCGTCGAAGGGGGAGCAAGATGGGGCCGTTTGCTACAGGTTTGGCACGGAATTCGAGCATCAAAGGGGGGCCGAGCCTTGTGCCATTCAGGCCGAGCATGGTGGTGGGGTTGGGCTACACAACGGCGCATCTTGATCGAGTTTTAATCGAGTGTTGGAGTTGCAAATTCGAACCCTAATATGAGCTAATGGGTTTGATTTTGTTTCGTGCGTTACTGGAGATGGAACGTGATGAGGAAGGAGAAAGGGGACGGCCTGGATATTCTTGGCTTGTGATGGATGGCTTAGATTGAAAGTTAGGTTATAAATTAGTTTATATGTGTTGTAATTATTAAGTTTAAATTCGTACAAACTTCAAATATTCATAACTTTTTCATACGAGGTCGAAAACGCGCGAAACAAGTTGCGTTGGAATCGTATGGACGAGCACTACGCGATGAAATTGGATTGGAGTCGTTTGGAGTTAGTGAGAATTTTGGGTAAAATTAAACGTCCGTTTAATTTTATTCAAAATAAATCGCTAAAACGGAAAATAAAATCAAGGTGAGAACTTCTCACTCAATCGAATCAGTTTCGATTTTATTTTAAATAAGTTAGATTTAAATTATTTGAATGCATGTTTGAATGTTGATTGATATCTATTGATTGTTAAAATAGACATTATACGCCGTTAGTAAGCGGATGTTATTTAATAAAAACATATACCGCGAATATTTCATAAACAGTGAAATTGGTATTATATATAATAGCAATATATATATATATATATATTGGCATATGTACATATTGGAGTTATTGATTTCCCGCATTTTTTTGTTTAGCGGATGAGACCCTATTGCGCCGTTATTAAGCGGATAATATTTTAAATCCCATATACCGCGATAATTTCGTACTGGAGCGAAATTGGTATTGTGCTAATGTTTGTGGATGCAGGAAAACAGGTTGGAGGGATCCAACTGGATTCCTCAACAGTATTTATTTGATTTCAAATATTTTGATATTTGATGGATTATCATATCGATATATGATGTCGTTGTTGTCGTGATTGACTATTTGGTATGTAGCATCATTGGACCAAGTTTTGGAATTTTAAAATGATTTATAAAGTGATTTTTTAAAATATACTATATGTTTGGAATTTGATCTATTTTAAATAAATAGACGTTATAATTTTTAAAGTTATAAAAATTTTGATTTTTGAGAAATATAGTAAAAAAAAACTGATTTTTGAGAATATGATGCTATTGATTTTATAAAATAGTTTAATCGGGATTTTAGAATTTATTGTGAAAAGTTTAAATATAGGATTTATAAAACTTAATTATTTTATGAATAAAAATGGTGAAATAATAAAGGAGATTAAAGACGTTTTAAAAGAATAATATAAATTGATTTATATTAAGAGATTTATAAATGGATATTTATAAATTGGAATATTGACATTATAAAACGAGTTTTTATAAGTGTTTGAATGAAGTGAAAATAAATTTTGTAAATGAATGGAATTTATAAAATTATAAATGGTGAAGTTATAAATGAAATTTATAAATAGTAAGATTTATAAATTTTGTGAAATTATTAAAGAATATATTTAGATGAATAATTGAATCTTATAAGTTATAAGATTTATAACTATGAAGTTTAAAAGAACGATTTTGTAAAATAATCATTTTACAAGCATTTAACTTATAATGTGAACTTTTGGTTTATAATTGAGTTATAAATCGAATAGGTTAATAAAGGAGATTTATAAAGGAAGTAGTTATGAAATAAATAGAAATGGAATTTATAAACGTTGTTTTATAAATTCGCAAAAGACTTATTTTGATAAGTAAATGGTTATAACTTATTTATGGAGTTATATTCACGTTTTTGACCGTGAATAATCCTTTAAAATAAAATGTATAGAAAGGATGAAATTTGTTAACAAAATATATTCACGTTTTTGAATAGTGAATAATATGTTAAAGAAATGTTTAGATTTGATGTTTTAAATAGAATTAAAACGATCTAACGATGTTTTAAAATGTGTTAAGATTCGAAACCATAGATTTCAACATTTATTGTTGAAATAGACGTTTTCGAAAAATAGAAGGAAATAGTGGACTATAACACTGTTGTTATAGTAAATGATTTCCGAAAGGAAATGTTTTTGAATAGTATTTGGATTTATATATCTATTTTAATTTAGAATCCCTATACTAGTGATTTTGGGTTGTCGTAACGATGTTTTACGCAACATTCGTTTTGGCCCAAATAAATATGTTTAAGAGAATGATTTCCTTAAAGAATGAAATATATACTTAATTTCGATTGAAGTATATTGAATATTTTCTAAGTGTTGAAAATAAATAAAATTTGTGAATTACTTATGAATAAGTAAGTATGGAAATGTTTTCCAATATAAAGTGAATATCTTAAGAATTTATCTTTTTGAAGATAAATTGAAATGAATAATCGAAATCGAATATTCATAGATATTTTGGATTATAAATTCACTATGGAATTTATGAATGAAAAGGAGAATTTGTTTAAAAATAAATATTGATTTATTTTTGAAGTATTGAAAATTTTATATCTTGTAAAGATATTTTGGAAAATAAATAATTTGGAAAATTATTTGGAATCTGGTGATGTTGTGCATATCCATTGATAGTTCAATAACTGACTATCAATATTTCCCTTTGAATGGGTAATTGATGTGATTTGTTTGAATTTGAATGCCACACTTATTTTTGAATAAGCGCTCACTATTCGGGTTAACCGGGAAAGGACCATGGGGTCGTATAACCCATTCCGAATATGTGATACGTCGTTGTGAATTGCATTGAAGATCGATGTTGAAGACCCGGTATTTGCGAAAGCGATAGGAAGACCTGTCGATTGTCTCTGCACTGAGTTGCAACGGTATAGAGACTCCCTAAGTGATGGGAAATCCGATCAGGATTGTGAATATCCGGATTGCAAGGACTTCTTTGTAAGTGCCTTCGGTTTTGTTCGAGCCCGGAACAGACTTGTATGGATTGTATGTCTGACATTACAAGTTGAGATATAAAGCCGATTTCTTTCAAATATATTTCTGTTGGTGGCGGAGAATTTATTCTTTTAGCTTAACACCCTTCTCTGAGACGTACGAGCTCAGAGGTTATATAGTTGAAGTTATCAGCGATATATTCCCAATTTGGTAATGTGACATGCTGAGTGATGCTGAAATGATCATTGTGTTGATTATTTGTGATAGGATCGTTTATTTGATCGTCTATCTTGGTGATCATTTCTATGATCATTTGTTGACCCAAAGCATGGCTTTTGTATAAAGTATGTTTTTGTGGACGTGACTTCGTCGAGCCTCACACCCCGTGAATGGTCAAAACAGGAAAGATGCGGCAAGGTTATGAGGGGTAGCGCCCTTTAGGATGTGTGCATTTCCTTCTGGAAAAGGGTGGTATCATGGTATGGAGCCCAGATACTTACTCATGTTGAAAACACTTTGTTATGATTGTGTGAATTGATTACGAGCGCTCCGTGAAAAGGTCCCAAAGGACCGGGGGATGGCATATTCGGTCAGTTGTTACTCAGTTAGGGGTAACCCGGCCTTGTGTTGGTAGAGATCCGGTTTGGTTCTCGGGGATGTCCATCCAGAGGCATTCTCATGTGGCAATGGGAAGTTCCTTGGCCTGATCATTCGTTGGAAATCCAAAGAAACAATACGATCTTGTACGGTTTTAGTTGTAGGACCTATCATTCACTTATGGTGTCGCAACACTGTTTGGATGGTAGCTATAGTAGGCATAGTTCGAAATGTCTATGTTGGCTAAGATTTATATTCTACTTTCGAAATGATTTGTCCTACACTATGCACTAGTAATAATATCAAATGTTATTTTAAATGCGTATCAAGCATCTTTGACTATCATAAGGAGAAATCTCCTCCGATTCTGCGTTTGCATTGTGTGTGTGTGCGGGAGGCCTTATGGTAGTCTCATTTTTAAAAGCATTGCGAATTGACTTTAAAAATATTCCTCTATTTTGTTTTCAAAGATAAATAAACTGTTTTGAGTTCTCACACCAGTCACATGACTGACTTGGAGTTTATTGTTTTCCTTCCTAAACTCTGGGTGCCCACCAATTTTTACACGGGCAGTCAAGAGTAAGGTTTATCAGGATATTCAGGATATTCAGGAGTTGCTGGAGGCAAGCTGGATGGCATGGCGTATTACTAGTTATATAGTATTTCTTTTTCCGCTGCACTATTTGTTGTTGTTGTACACTCTGATGATATGATGTAATGAAATGTGATGTAATGTAATAACTGATATAGTTCTTTGTTTAAAGATTATTCATTTATCATTATATGTTGTTCCGCTGTGAATTGTGAGATTCTGATGTGTTCTGTTGTTTTCTGTTCCGTTCTATGTTTTCAAAATGTTCTATTCTCTTTTCTTTCTATTTTAAAATGATCTATTTTCTTTCTGTTCTATACTTTCTCTATGTTCTTTCCTCTCTATTTTCTTTTCTTCCCTCTATCTTCTGCCTTTTTCTCTCCTTAAATTCTTTTTAAAACCCTCAGTGTTCGGTTTTCCGTCGTTCGATTTCTCGGCAGTCGATAAAGTGAGTGTCGATGTCGAATTTTCGGAAGACGAAGAATCGTGTCCTGACACATTTAAAATTAAATTCTGAATTTACGATTTATCCAACAATATCACAGCACAATGTAATGTCAGATGTACCAATCACAACATATAAACAGATTGCATTATCAATTATAAAAATAATTACTACATTGTAAGGAATCCAGTTGGATCCCTCCAACCTGTTTTTTTTTCCTTCATCCACAGACGTTAGCGCATCACATCTATAAAAATCAATCCAGACTGGTAACAACAATTATATTCAACCAATCACACAGATATTCAAATATTAACTATTTAAATTGTCTAGCATCCAGATGTGAGTGAGAATAACTCACCTTGCGTTTCGACGAGCGTGCGAAATTTAAATTAAACCGAACGACGTTCGATTTAACTCAAATTTCTACTTGCTTGAATCGAATTCATATCTGTGCCACAGCGTGCTCCCCGTCACTGTGATTCCAACGCTTCTTGTTTTGTCGAAATCTGATCACACATGCTCGAGATATTCAGTTTTAAAGGTTGTAAATAAAATTTGTATTTACAATTTCTTCCTTTAATTAGTTAATTACCAAATAAAATCCAACCACACGTCAAAAGAAATCACGGCCGCAAAAACTCCCATCTTCTTCGTTCTCCTCCGCACGCAACACAGATAACACGAACCCAAACAAGCTTCGACTTATCCCAAAACGCGACCACCCACGCTCCACACGAGTTCGATCAGAACTCGTCATTTGGTAGCTCGTCGCGCCCTCATCCTATGGCCAGAAGCAGGACGAACTCGGTCACGTCTAACCCCTGGAAAACGCGAAAGACCGGCCCCCCTTTCGGTCATGGTTCTGGCCACCATACACTGCTATATACGATCTCACCCGTAGGATTCGTAGATCTCCTTGAGTTCTTCCAATTTGCAGTTGAAGATTTTTGAAATTAATTATATATATATATATATATATATATATATATATATATATTATTTAATGTTATTTTAATATCACACTTCAAATATTAACGACTTATGCAACCGAACTCCAATTCTCACGAACCAATAGGCGTTCCTAGGGCTTTTCTGCGTTCCGGACACAATGGAATAGGTTTCGTAAGCTAATTTGATCGTATGCGCGAGTTACGGAATTAAACGACCAATTAAAAATTAAATCGGTTAAATCGATTCTATGCGTTTCGAGCTGCCACGGTCAAACGACAACTCTGATTGCTGCGAAAATTGAAATTCGATAATAACTAACTATTACGGATCCAATGGAACTGGTTTCGTCGAATTCCGAGACTGTGCCCCGGAAGGCTATTTTAACTCGTTTATTAAATCGAGCGATTCTCAAAATTGACGAAAACGCTTAAAATTTCACTTTTGAAATTTTAATAACTTAACAATAAACCATATAAAATTTATAAACACAATAAAAATCATTCTGGCTCATTTCGGACCAAAATCTGATTAAATTGCATTTTAATAATATTAAATTCATTTTTAAATTGATATAAAATCCCAAATATTAATTTATCAACTTTAAAATTCTTCTAAAATTCCCACCACGCTATTTACACTCAAATAACTCAAAATAAATTTTTAAAACCATTTTTATCACTATTTACATCCAGATTTACTTTTATTTCAATTCCGAATATTTAAATTATTATTTTCCCATTATTCAAACTCAACTGGAATTACTATAATTAAAAATTATAGCTTATTTCATTGATTGAACCCGAGTCCATTCATTTCAAAATCAATTAAGAATCCACATTAAACATTTAAAACAAATTAAATGTTCAAATTCAATGGCTTAAAAATACGGGATGTTACATTCCTTCCCGCTCAAAAAAATTTCGTCCCCGAAATTTGCTAGGGTAGAAACTATGCTCAAACTCACTTACTCATCCAATTTGCTTAGTCAAAAACTTATATTCACTTTCCAAAATCCTTTAGCCCAATCCCTCATTCATTTGCTTTACTTACTCTAAAGCTTTAAATTCTAACGTATTTCAAAATAACTTTCCAAGTTAATAAATTTTTCAAAATTCCTAAAAAATAATAATATTCTAACTCCCAAAATTTTCGAAAATTTTTGGCAGAGTCTCCCTTGTATGGAGGAGCTTTCGCAATATCGCGATACAAACAAATATATATACATCGACCCACACGGTTGGAAATCAAAATATATCACAATATATATATCATTTTCCCAATTATATTTGCGTAGGCGTACCTTTTTAGCAAATTTTAATAGCAAGCGGCTAATATAACGCATATACGCACTCCAACTCCCTCGAACGCCTCCCATACCTGTACTTACTCAACAAACTCATCAGTTTCCAAAGATATGAACATTTTAACAACATTTCCAATATAAATATAAGCCAAATATATCCATTTCGTTATCAAATCAATAATTTGTATGGTTTCATAAGTAAACTATAATTTATAACATGCATAAAGTTTCCTTTTCTAATGCCAAATCTCACTTTATTTCGCACAAAGGATTTACATACAAGTTTCGCTATTACAATTCATACTCTACCAAATTTTCGAATTGATTCACCAAGCAAATTTCATTTCAATTTGTTACATTTGCATTTCTATTATAACTCACTTACATTTATACCCAAATCCATTTATTAAGATTTTAGCTCATTCTACTTTCATCCAAACCAACTTCATGTTATTTCACTTGAATGATTTACATTCAAGTTTACTATATACCATTCATATTTATTACAACCAATTCATTTCTATTTCAATATGATTAACATATGTCTTACTTGTATTTCTTTACTTTAACTTACATTCCCATTTTGATTTACAATCAAATTTTATCTTAATCTTGAAACATTTGCATTTCTTTTATGATCCATTTTCATTCATATGCAAAATCACTTAATAACATTTCAATCTATTCCAATTAATTCAAAACTAATTCCATTTGCTTCTTTAAACCAACACAATTCCGAATGCAACAAAACAACCAATTTTTATGCAAATTTTTATGTCATTCAAGCAAATAATCAACACTTAAGCTTATAACCATTAAAATTGATTCCCAACTTAGATTTATATTGATTTTATTTCATTTCTGCTTAGTTCACAAGCCAATTTTTTTTTATTCCAATGCAATTGTTAAATTAAATTTGCCTTACATTTTTATTTCATTAACCCATTCAGGTTTATATTAATTTCATTCCATCTTGGATTATTTATAATCCATGCATCCTTAATTTATCACAATAATTAATTTATACCATTTCACTTGCAATTCAATTTTATTATCTAACAAATTTCATTCAAGAGTACTCAATAAAGCTTATTCACAATCATTTTGTTTTTCTCTTTCAAGTTGCTTAAGTTCTTTCTATTTTCACAATATTTTCATTATCTTCTTATACCAATTTTATTTTATTTTCATTTGATTCTCGTCAAAATCAATTCCAATCCATCTAATTGCATTCCAATTTTATTATCTACATAAATTTCATTTAAAACTATTTCATAAGCTTAACCATAACCATCTCACCATATTCTTAAATGATTTCAATTTCATAATATCTCAATTAATTTCCATTTTAATTGATTCTTACCCAAATCAACCCATTTATAAATTTTAATGCACTTTGTTTATTTATTTTATCCATTTTTAGATTTATTTTATTAGCAAAGAAACCACTTTAAATTATTTCATTCCTTTGAAATGTTTTTTCACAATTCAAACTATCACCATTATAATCTAATTCCATCTTTCATCCACACTTCAATATTTGTTCCCACAAATTTAAATCTCATGCCACAATTGGATTTTTATTTACTTTCCAAATTTTGACCAAACTATCAAAATTCTATTCATGCCAATACAAATTCCATTTAATTTGGTTTACACTAAATGCATCTTCAAGTTTCTTTTTATTTAATTTAGCTTACGCTAAATTCATTCTCAAACAATTCCTTTAAAATTTAGTTGAGTGAGGATTTAATTTTCCAATATCATTTCAATTAAATTTAACCTTTCCTCAACTCAATTCTTTTCCCATTTAAATTCAAGTTCAACCAAATTTATTTAGCTATCTTGAATGCATACCATTTCCTTTACTATCTTAAATAAGAATTAAATTCCATTCATTTCTATTCTTAACACACTTGAATCTTGTTTTTAATTAAATCCAAACCATCTCAACTCCATTCAATTGAAGTTAAATCCGATTCAATTCAAATTTTAAATTTTTCATATACAAGTTCAAAACTTATTTACGAACTTAAGTTCATTCACATCTTTAATCTCTCACTTTACCTTATTTCAGTTTACATTTCATTTGAGATTAAGTTTGAATTCACCATACCATTCAACTATCCATCACCTGTGATTATAAATTCCATTTCCTATTTATAAGTTCACCAACTTATTTCCTTAAATGCTTATATTGCTCATTTGAGTTACTTTCATCTTATAATCACAATTCTAAATTTCTATATATATAAGTATCACTGAATTCTTAAAGATACACAATTTCTTACACCTTAATCCTTTGCAAATTTTAAATTCACAATTTCAGATTATAATCATAACACTTAATAGCTTATGGTTACAATTTATTACACAATGACTCACAAATACAAAGTCATTTTACCTTTCAATTTAACCCAAATCAATCTAATTCTAAGCCCAATTTATTTAACCTATCCAAGTTAAATTCCAATTTTCTATTCACTTCAATATATTTCATTCATTTCCATTTACCCAAATTAAATTTTAACTTCAGGATTAACATTTTCATTTTTCCTTTCTCACTTAAATCAACTTTACTTTCAAGGTTATAGTTGATTTATTTCAATTTTACATTTTAATGTAAACACGATTCCCAGAATTCAATTATCCGATTTAATTTCGAAACCGATTTGATAAATCAACACATTTCCATTTGATATTCAAATCAAATCCCAAATTCTAAAACAATCTGGTAAAACAATTTTCCTTTTTGAAAATTCTAAAGTCACTTGTTTCTCAAACAAGTCCAAACAATGTCATACCCAACTATTTTGGTAGCAATCCATCACTTTAGAAACTTGAAAATGGATTCTAATGATGTGGCCAACATCATCATGATTATTTTCCAGCGACTGAAGTGAGTTCAATGCTTTCTTACTTTCCCAAATTCATTTCAAAACAATTTACCTTCAAACATTCTTTCCAAAATAATATTCCATTATACCCTTCAAACACTTTAGCAAACATTTCAAACTTTCCCAGGAATTTAAATTTCCAAACTTTGTTTCAATACATTTAAAAATCCTTTTTAAAATCCCCAGGATTTAAATTCTGGTTCAGTTCAAATTTAGTTATTCTCCTTTTATATAATTTATACTTATAGAATTTTATTTGATTATAACCATTTGGAATTTTAGATTAAATTTTAGATTCTTATTTGATTATAATATTAACAACCAATCAACCCAATATATATATAATAATTTCAGAAAATTATTTCTTTTATATCAAAATATAATTTTGGGTAAAATTATTTCATTTACCCACTTTAAAAACAATACTATGTCGGTTTACCTTGTTTAAGAGTTTAGAAACCCCTATCGATACGGTTGTACTTCCCGCACCGACCAGAATTCATAAACACTCAACCGATAAGTCAACACAGTATAAAAACAATTTTATATTCACTAACAAGTATGCTCTCATATCTATTATTACACTCAACTCATTGTAGAGTACTATTGACTCTGTTTAATGAGTAATTTTTCCCACCAAAGCCTAGGTTGTCGCCAACCTAAGCTCGGATACCAAGTGTAACAGCCCGCAAATCTGTACCCCTTGAATCAACACTATTCTACCTCTATTAACTCAAGTGGCACAGAATTATGAACCATTAGGGTTAAAGAAGAAGAGATAGAAGAAGAAGAAACTAAACAATATCAGAATCTCACAGTCGCAGCGGAATAAAATATAATAGTAAATAATAGATCTGTACACAAAATGAAAACTATATCTGTTTTATACATCATATCATCAGAGTATCCCATACAAACAATATCCATCAGTCAGACAATCATACAATCACAGCAGCAGAATATATATATAGGTACATATAATACGTCTCAGACTCCAGCTCCTCTCCTTCTCCATAGTATCCTGTCCTGTACATATAATACTCGGTCTGACCCGAGCATTATAATGAAATAACACCCGAGTCAGTCTGGAATACCAGCTGATAATAATGCATCCAAATTGATTATTAAAGTTTAAAATTCTTTTTGAAAACAAAAGCATCTCGTAAGACCACGCCACAAATAAACATGTCGGGTTTTTACCTTACGATAGCTAAAACACTTTTTATAGGAATCCTCTGATATTATAATAGGGTCTATATACAAATACTTATAAAATAGCCGAAATTGTTACATTCATTAAATTCCAGCTACTAGCCACAAAAGTGGGTAATACAAACAAAACTCGTACAAGGCTCGTAGGGAAAATGGATTTCCAACAATGACTAGGCACCGGGGTACCACCTATCACAGTACGGGGCCTAGATCACCGTACCGAGGACCACTCCCGATCCCCTGCAACACAAGGCCGGACCCATCCCTTACTGGACAGTTCCGAATAAGATCACCCCGCGGTTGGGATCAGCAACCGCCCACTAAGCCGAAATAAAAAGGGACATCTAGACAGGGATGACCTTACTCTCCAGTGGGGGCTACCCACGAAGCCTTACTGCATATCCCCTGATTTTCAGTCATTCCGATTTGATGAGGCTTGAGGCTAAGCGTTACCTTTAGAACGTTTCAATTAGAATGCCCATCGCCCACCTGAAGATGTTCCGAAAGCATTCGTCCATACAAGTCCGTCCCGGGTTCGAACGGAACCGAAGGCACTACTCCTACTACATCCATTTTGGAAATATCCTCAGGATTAGTAGTGACTAGCCCTTGCACTTCACTGCTCCATCTTCGACTCCGAACACGTTTTTCTACGAAACGTACAAACCGGATCGAAGTGGTTTTCGAAAAATTAATCTCGATCCCAGTCTCTTCGAAACGATCAACGCATTTGTCCAATATTGATAGTCGGTGATTTAACTATCAATTTATATTCATAAACATCCATAAGCATCCATCACACAATAAATAATTTTCACATTATTTATTTGCCTCAAATATCTTTAAAAGACATATTTCCAAATTCTCAAAGCTCATTTGAAAACAATTTCCCAAAGTTCTTTCTTTTCACGGTAAATCCCATTACCGTTTATTCCCATTGGAAAGACCAAGCTTAAACATTTTGCTTTAAAAACATTTAAAATACTTTGTACTGAAATATACTTTAAATTATGAAAAATTTTTCTATTTATTTACTCAAAATATAATTTCAAGACAATTTTTAAATAGCATTATTTAATAAGATATAAACTGGATTTAAATAAGGGTTTGGTTTGTTTGATGTGAATTTTTGTTTGATGATAACAAACATATATATATATATATATATCAATATATATATGTGTTTGCAGTTTGGACTATATACAGAAAGGAAGAAATATTCATATTGAATAATTATACTATTGCACAGAATCTATATAATTCAACTAGTATTTTTTATTCAATATAATATTTTATTACAACACTTAAACAATACAAAGTTTTCAGCTCTCTCTATATATATACATACATCAGTTCATACATTTTACTTTTCTCACTACAACACTCAACACTCAGTTTTTCACTCTGTCTGCACATCTGCATCTATCTGCATTGTCCAGCTCCACTTCTCATCCTGTCTCCTGTGTACCTGTATAATTAGCAACTACAACAGTAATCTGAAAACAAACAAATTTAAATTTGCAAAAATAAAATTTGTTTGTGTCTCAGATACATGGGTTATTGTCATCATCTTTGATTGTGCAATATCTATGCATATCAGTAATTTTTATCAGGGACAGGCAATTATAAGTGGCTGCATTACACACGTGTACATTCGTATACGTGTGCACTGCCACGCCAACTCGTGTGCACAAACTACAACAAAACACAAATTCATTCAAAGCAACATAACAGAGAAGAACAAAGACCAAGTGCAGCATCAGTCACACTTTATCAAAAATATGCAAGACAGTGGTCATGAATGCATTAGCAACATCGAGCCAGAAACAGTCAAATATCCCACAAATGTCCAGACCAACAAAAACATGAATACTGCACCAACCAGAATGAACCAGTGATACAAGGCAACAAGTACAACACTGCACAAATTCAACATGAAGCAGTGCAAACTCCCAAAGATACAACAGTGAAAGAAACTGCATCACAGCAGCATGAAAAAGCGTATACAACATCAAAATACACAAAATATGGAAACTGCACCAATGCAAATCAGAACATAGTATATATAGTGATGCATAGCAACTGCATAGCAGCTACACAACAAAACACAATGCAACAGAACATGAAGCAGTTCAAATCCAAGTACAAACCCAAGAATATATGCATACACACATACATATGTATGTATGCACACATATAGTAACCAAAGTGCAGTGCAACTACAAAGAAGTCAGTGGCAAGCTACAAACACCAAGTGCAACAGTGAACACAATGTACATGCCAACAACAAGTCATGAAGCAATCAACATGAATATCACAAGAGTCACAGCAAAAAATGAAGACTGCAAACTCAAGTGATAAAACATGTGTCCAGACAATATTTGAGTACATCGAACCAGCTTTCAAATGAAACAAGGAACATAAATACTGCAACTACAACAATGGAACAACAGCTCATATGAACAAGTGTACAAAGGAAACATGAACAAGTGTAGCATCTGTATCAAAGCAAACTATATCAGTAGTAGCCAAATGTTACACATGCAATGCCGAGAAGAACTATGACCATTATCATTGACTCCATTGAACAAAGACACACATGAATATGAAGACCATCAAGTGTCAACCAGACGTCACAATGGTCAGGCAGTATACATGACATAAATGCAACTACAAGAAAGTGCAGAAATCAAGCCGAAGTTAAATCAGTGCAGAAATCAAGCAGAAATCAAATTCGTATTCTAATTTGGAAAAGAATCTCTGCATCAAATCTCTCGACTATATATGGTCAGTAATTAATTCAAATAGGGACCGAGAAAACAAATAAAGGAAGATATCTTCGAATTAATTAATTCGAAGTCAAATATGGTCAGCAATTATTCGAAATTGAATCAAGAAAGGAATACTCCAAATCCAGAACAAATTCAGGAAAATAATCAACGACATGAAGAAATCAAATCTGACAGTGGTAATTAGGATTTCAACCCTATAAATAAACCCCAAGAAATCATCATAGAACACAACATTCGAGTTCAAGCATCAACCTAGTAAAACAAAAGGAAACAGTACATACCGAAATCACAAACAACGAACTCGATCAAGCAGCTGCAAACGAGCGGCAGTCAACCATCAGAGAAGCAGCAAGCTAGGGCAACACATCTCAGATCGAACGAAGAAATTGAAGCCCTGATTTACACAAAAGCCAAAGCCCTAACTGGAACAAAGGGAACGAAGCCCTGATTTGCAAAGAAGAAAAGAGAGCCGCCAATATTCTCAAGTAACCAGGCCGATAAAAATAAAAAGAGAAGAAGGGGGACGCAATTTTTTTTTTGGCCGTGTTTTATTTTAATAAGGGCGTGTTATTAAAAGGGGGGTTTAATGTTTTAATTTTATAAAAGGGCTTTATTATATTGTTAATTAGGGTTTAGGGTTATTTTCTATTGTTTTTTAATTGTTGTTTTTATTTTACGAATCAAAAACTGAAAAATCACCACCTAGGGTTTAGGTGTTATCAGATTGTCTAGTTAGAGTTAGTTCAGTTAGCAGGGTTTGCGAGTTTGCAAAAATCTATAGGCGGTAGCAGGGTTTGCAAGTCTGTTAGAGTGTTTGTAAGCGGGAAACTGTTCAATTCTAAAAGAAATCTGGGAATGCAGCAGTAGGCAGGGGTTGCCGAAGCTGGGTAAATTTTGTGTGTGATTTACTTTTCAGCATATTTATTTCTACAGTTTGTTTCTGTGTTTAATTCGGAAAAATTTGCTATAACCCTATTCACCCCCCCTTTAGGGTTAATTTAGATCCTACAAGTGGTATCAAAGCAAGGTATTTTACTTTAACTCTAGAGTCATGAATCCACCAAATAATGCTTTTTCTGAGGGGCAATCTATTGCTAGGCCACCCATGTCTAATGAGAATGATTATGCTTATTGGAAAGTTAGAATGAGTATTTATCTTAGTTCTGTCGATTATGATGTTTGGGATATTATTGAAACTGGCTATAAATCTCCCACTATAGTTGTTGGTGATACTGAGATTCCTAAACCTAAGGATAGGTGGGATGCTAACGATAAGAAATTAAAAACTACAAATGCCAAAGCAATGAACGCTTTGATCTGTGCTCTTGATAAAAATGAATTTAATAGAATTTCTCATTGTACAACAGCACAGGAAATTTGGCACACTCTGGAGGTGACACACGAAGGAACTTCTCAAGTCAAGGAGTCACGACTAGCTCTATTTAGCAATGAATACGAAAACTTTGTGATGGAAAAGGGCGAGAGCATAAAAGATATGTTTGGACGATTTTCAACTTTGGTGTACAATGCTAGAGCGCTTGGGAAGGTCTTCACTGAAGTAGAGCTTGTACGGAAGATACTGCGAGTCTTACCAATGAACTTTGAGGCAAAAGTCACTGCAATACAAGAATCAAAAGATCTGAGTAAACTAAGCATGGAGGAGTTGATCGGAAACTTGATGACATATGAGCTTGAGCTAAAGGCAAAGGAGGAACGTAACAACTCCGAATCAAAAAAGAAGACGATTGCCTTAAAAAGCAAAGAAGAAAGCGGTGAAGAAGAAGAAGATCCAATTGAAGAGCTTGCGATGGCTGTCAATAATCTTAGAAAATGGTCAAAATTCAGGCCACGCAAGAAGAAAACAAGTGGTAATAAGTCAAAAGATTCTGATGATTCCGATAATGAACTGACATGCTTTAACTGCAAAAAGCCTGGCCACTTCAAACAAAAATGTCCACTTCTCAAAAACAACAAAGGAAAGAAAAAGAAGAAGAAGGCCTTTGCAGCAACTTGGGATGATGAAGAAGGAGAAGAAGTTTCGGATAATAGCTCAGAAGAGGCTAACTTGTGCCTTATGGCAAAATCAGATTCAGAAACAAGTTCAGAGGAATCCAGTGAGGTACGTGACTATTCTTATAAAGAACTTGTTTTGATGTGTTATGATCTTACTAATACAATTGATACTCTTGAAAATAAAATTGAAAAATTGAAGTCTGACAGGAGAGAACTTGTTCATGAGAATACTAGGCTAGAAACTGAACTTGAGAATATTCAAAACCTAGACTGCAAAAAATGTAAAACTTTAGATTCAGAAATATCAAGACTTAAGAATAGCTTCGATAATCTTGAAAAAGAAAACTCAAGTCTTAAGGAAACCATTGACACTAGGAAAAAGGATTTTATAAATAGATGCACCACACTTGTAACTGAAAACACAACACTAAAAACCAAAGTCCAAAATCTTGAGAAATCTCTGAATAACTTTTCAAGAGGAGAAAAATCGTTTAATATGTTATTAGGAAATCAACTCTTTGCTAACAACAGAAAAGGACTAGGTTTTGGGAAAACACAGGTTGATGATCATGCAAAAGGTAAGAGTGTCTTTGTTAGAAGTGAAATTGGACATCGTGTTGAAAATTGTAGTCATAGGAACAAGAACACAAAATTTATACAAGTTTGGGTTCCTAAGAATTCTACAAACAAATTTCATGTCTATAGGAACAAAAATAAAAGGACAAAACAAGTTTGGGTTCCAAAGGGATTGTTTGTTCACAATGCTTCAGTTACTAATATCATTGGACCTAAGAGTTTCTCTAGGTCATCCTCCTCTCTCTTTATGTAGGTCTGTTGGCGGGCTAAGGAGCAACAAGAATGGTTTCTAGATTCAGGTTGTTCTAGACATATGACAGGTGATAAATCTAAGTTCCTTAGCCTAGAGAAGTTTAGAGGTGGAAATGTGATCATGGGAGACAATAGCAAGTGTAAGATTATTGGGAAAGGTGAAGTAAGTAATGGTACTTTTTCCTTGACTAATGTTTTATACGTTAATAATTTGCATCACAATCTCATTTCTATTAGCCAACTATGTGACAAAGGTATGAATGTGGTTTTTGATAGTGATACTTGCAAAATCATTGATAAAACTTCTAATAACATTGTTTTTATGGGCAAAAGAAAAGGAAATGTTTACTCACTTTCGTTTGACAATCTAAATCTTACCAGATGTTTGGTAGCCACTGACGAAGAGGCATCTTTATGGCATAGGAGACTTGGACATGCTAGCATGAGTCTCTTAAGAAATCTTGAAACGAAAGAATTAGTCAGAGGGTTACCACATCAGAAATTTAAAGATAACAAAGTGTGTAAAGCATGTTCCTTGGGCAAGCTTAGTCGATCATCATTTCGCCCTAAAAACATTGTTAGCACATCAAGGGTCCTCGAATTAATTCATATGGACTTATTTGGACCAAATGAAATTGCAAGCTTGAATGGAAAACGTTATTGTTATGTATTGGTTGACGATTATTCTAGATTTACATGGGTTTATTTCTTAGCCAAAAAGTCTGAATCTTTTGATTATTTTTCAAAATTTGCTAAACTTGTTCAAAATGAAAAAGGAGTTTCAATTAAAACTTTGAGAAGTGATCATGGAGGCGAATTTGCAAATTCAGAATTTGAAAACTTTTGTGAAGAAAATGGTTTAAAACATGAATTTACTGCCCCACGAACACCTCAACAAAATGGGGTGGTTGAAAGGAAAAATCGTACATTACAAGAATTGGCTAGATCCATGTTGAGTGAGTATAAACTACCTCTAACTTTTTGGGCAGAGGCAGTGAATACTTCATGCTACGTAATGAATAGAGTAATGATTAGACCAATACTTGGCAAAACTGCTTATGAAGTGTGGCATGAAAGGAAACCTAACATCTCTTATTTTCGTGTTTTTGGATGCCCTTGTTTCATTCTTAACACAGGTGATCAACTTGGAAAATTTGAATCAAAGGCCGATGAGGGAATTTTCATGGGCTATTCAACAAGGAGCAAGGCTTACAGGATATACAACAAACGAACAAAGACAATTGTTGAATCAGTCAATGTGAAATTTGATGAATCTGATCTGGAAAGGACGACTGAAAAAACGGGTGATGATGGGGCAGATCATGAAGGCATTAAAGAAGGGACATCTACTGAGAAAGATGGAAGTAGGACTGTTGATGCTGATAGATTGAAGTTCAAATCCAATCATCCTCCTGAATTGGTTATAGGAGATCCTACGGAAGGTATACGCACTCGCTCTTCATTTGATAAAAATTTGTGTGCGTTTTGTTGTCATAGTGGTTTTATTTCTGAAATAGAACCTGATTCTGTTGAAATGGCTCTTAATGATGAAAGTTGGGTTTTAGCAATGCAAGATGAACTTAATCAATTTGAGAGAAATAAAGTTTGGAAATTAGTTCCTAGGCCTAATGACTATCCAATTGTAGGAACTAAATGGGTGTTCAAAAACAAACTTGATGAATCAGGAAATGTAATTAGAAACAAAGCTAGGTTGGTCGCAAAAGGATATAACCAAATAGAAGGCATAGATTTTGATGAGACATTTGCACCAGTTGCTAGGTTAGAAGCCATTAGGATTTTGCTCAGCTTTGCTTGTTATAAAGGTTTCAAACTTAAACAAATGGATGTAAAAAGTGCATTTCTAAATGGTGATCTGAAAGAAGAAGTTTTTGTTGAACAACCCCCCGGTTTTGAAAATCATGTTTTTCCAAATCATGTGTATAAACTTGAAAAGGCATTATATGGTCTTAAGCAAGCTCCTAGAGCTTGGTATGACTGCCTTTGTACATATCTTTTGGAAAATGGCTTTGAAAAGGGGAGTGCTGACACAACACTGTTTCTATTACATAAAGGAAGTGATTTTTTGATTGTTCAGATTTATGTGGATGATATCATTTATGGTGCTACTAATGAACTCTTGTGCGAGAAATTTGAACAAGTCATGCAGGCTAAATTCGAGATGAGCTTGGTTGGAGAATTGAAATATTTTCTTGGATTTCAAATCAAGCAAAGCAGTGATGGCATTTTCATTTCGCAATCCAAGTATGTGTTGGAACTGTTGAAGAAATTTGGAGTTGAGAACTCCAAACCATTGAGAACTCCTATGAGCCCATCAACAAAGTTGGACAAAGACGAGAAAGGAAGTGCTGTTGATCAGAAAAAATATCGAGGGATAATTGGTTCACTTCTCTATCTTACTGCTTCTAGACCTGATATTATGTTTTCTGTGTGTTTGTGTGCACGTTTTCAATCTAATCCTAAAGAATCTCATTTGAAAGCCACTAAACGAATTTTGAGATATCTTTCACACACACACAAATTTGGATTATGGTACCCTTCTTGTGAAAACTTTGGTTGGTTATTCTGATGCTGATTATGTTGGTTCATTGGTTGACAGGAAAAGCACCAGTGGGACATGTTTCATGCTAGGACATTCATTAGTTTCATGGTCAAGTCGAAAACAGAATTGTGTTGCATTATCCACCACTGAAGCAGAATATATTGCTTTAGGAAGTTGCTGTGCTCAAATTTTATGGATGATGCAAACTCTTTCTGATTTTGGCTTAGTTTATAAACAAGTTCCATTAAAATGTGACAGTAAAAGTGCAATAGACTTATCAAATAATCCTGTTCATCATTCACGCACAAAACACATTGATGTGAGACACCACTTTCTTAGAGATCACATTGCTAAGGAAGACATTTGCATTGAATATATTTCAACTGAGGCTCAACTTGCTGATATTTTCACAAAACCCCTCCCCGAAGACAGATTTTCTAGATTACGTTTGGATTTGGGGATTATAGAAATTGACTAACCATTTTTCATTGTTAGGTTGAAATATTCTTGGATATATACTTTCAACTTCAATTTCTAGGATTCAAACAAGTTTTGGATATTTTCCAAAGATTGATTCGAATATGGTATTCAGTACTGGATATTACATAATATAATTAACTTGGTAACTTATTCCACGATCATTTCTATTTCTACCATCTTTCTATCGTTCATAATGGTTTGATAAAATAAGAAGAGTGAATTATTTTTAAATTAAAAAAAAAATTATAATAATAAATAATAATAACTCTCATGCATCCATTCTCATTTAAAAGTCCTTATGGTTATGCATGGATGGAGCATGTGAGTGAATTATTTTTATCATTACTCCATTCTCATTTAAAAGTCCTTATGGTTATGCATGGATGGAGTATGGTAACTAAGTATTCTGGTCTCACTTAATAGTCGGGATGCTTAGACTAATAAGTAACTGCTAATCCCATTTAAAAGTCCTTGTGGTTATGCGTGGTTAGTAAGTGCTTATTTTGTTTTTCTTTTTGTGCTTAAATGTCAAATTAATGTTAAAATATCTCTCTTCTTATTAAAACTGATCATCGATCCATCCTCTACAATATGGAAGTTTTTATCTCGTTATGATATATTATTTTTTGTTCCTACTGTTCCATTGTTTTTTTGTCAGTCTTTTGATAATGACAAAAGGGGGAGAAGAACAAGATTTTGATGAGAAAGTAAATATTTTTTGACCTATTTCAACAAATTTGGTTAAATGTTGTTAGTTAATTTTTCTTTAGTTCTTTTATTCTTTTGTAATTTTTGTTATCTTCTAAATAGGGAGTGGTCTTGGTTGTAGGGGGAGCATTCAAATAGGGGGAGCTAAAAATTTCATGTTCAAACACATGTATTAGCATTTCAAAATCTTTAATATATATGTTTGTCATCATCAAAAGGGGGAGATTGTTTGATGTGATTTTTTGTTTGATGATAACAAACATATATATATATCAACATATATATATATATGTGTTTGCAGTTTGGACTATATACAGAAAGGAAGAAATATTCATATTGAATAATTATACTATTGCACAGAATCTATATAATTCAACTAGTATTTTTTATTCAATATAATATTTTATTACAACACTTAAACAATACAAAGTTTTCAGCTCTCTCTATATATATACATACATCAGTTCATACATTTTACTTTTCTCACTACAACACTCAACACTCAGTTTTTCACTCTGTCTGCACATCTGCATCTATCTGCATTGTCCAGCTCCACTTCTCGTCATGTCTCCTGTGTACCTGTATAATTAGCAACTACAACAGTAATCTGAAAACAAACAAATTTAAATTTGCAAAAATAAAATTTGTTTGTGTCTCAGATACATGGGTTATTGTCATCATCTTTGATTGTGCAATATCTATGCATATCAGTAATTTTTATCAGGGACAGGCAATTATAAGTGGCTGCAGTACACACGTGTACATTCGTATACGTGTGCACTGCCACGCCAACTCGTGTGCACAAACTACAACAAAACACAAATTCATTCAAAGCAACATAACAGAGAAGAACAAAGACCAAGTGCAGCATCAGTCACACTTTATCAAAAATATGCAAGACAGTGGTCATGAATGCATTAACAACATCGAGCCAGAAACAGTCAAATATCCCACAAATGTCCAGACCAACAAAAACATGAATACTGCACCAACCAGAATGAACCAGTGATACAAGGCAACAAGTACAACACTGCACAAATTCAACATGAAGCAGTGCAAACTCCCAAAGATACAACAGTGAAAGAAACTGCATCACAGCAGCATGAAAAAGCGTATACAACATCAAAATACACAAAATATGGAAACTGCACCAATGCAAATCAGAACATAGTATATATAGTGATGCATAGCAACTGCATAGCAGCTACACAACAAAGCACAATGCAACAGAACATGAAGCAGTTCAAATCCAAGTACAAACCCAAGAATATATGCATACACACATACATATGTATGTATGCACATATATAGTAACCAAAGTGCAGTGCAACTACAAAGAAGTCAGTGGCAAGCTACAAACACCAAGTGCAACAGTGAACACAATGTACATGCCAACAACAAGTCATGAAGCAATCAACATGAATATCACAAGAGTCACAGCAAAAAATGAAGACTGCAAACTCAAGTGATAAAACATGTGTCCAAACAATATTTGAGTACATCGAACCAGCTTTCAAATGAAACAAGGAACATAAATACTGCAACTACAACAATGGAACAACAGCTCATATGAACAAGTGTACAAAGGCAACATGAACAAGTGTAGCATCTGTATCAAAGCAAACTATATCAGTAGTAGCCAAATGTTACACATGCAATGCCGAGAAGAACTATGACCATTATCATTGACTCCATTGAACAAAGACACACATGAATATGAAGACCATCAAGTGTCAACCAGACGTCACAATGGTCAGGCAGTATACATGACATAAATGCAACTACAAGAAAGTATAGAAATCAAGCCGAAGTTAAATCAGTGCAGAAATCAAGCAGAAATCAAATTCGTATTCTAATTTGGAAAAGAATCTCTGCATCAAATCTCTCGACTATATATGGTCAGTAATTAATTCAAATAGGGACCGAGAAAACAAATAAAGGAAGATATCTTCGAATTAATTAATTCGAAGTCAAATATGGTCAGCAATTATTCGAAATTGAATCAAGAAAGGAATACTCCAAATCCAGAACAAATTCAGGAAAATAATCAACGACATGAAGAAATCAAATCTGACAGTGGTAATTAGGATTTCAACCCTATAAATAACCCCAAGAAATCATCATAGAACACAACATTCGAGTTCAAGCATCAACCTAGTAAAACAAAAGGAAACAGTACATACCGAAATCACAAACAACGAACTCGATCAAGCAGCTGCAAACGAGCGGCAGTCAACCATCAGAGAAGCAGCAAGCTAGGGCAACACATCTCAGATCGAACGAAGAAATTGAAGCCCTAATTTACACAAGAGCCAAAGCCCTAACTGGAACAAAGGGAACGAAACCCTGATTTGCAAAGAAGAAAAGAGAGCCGCCAATATTCTCAAGTAACCAGGCCGATAAAAATAAAAAGAGAAGAAGGGGGACGCAATTTTTTTTTGGCCGTGTTTTATTTTAATAAGGGCGTGTTATTAAAAGGGGGTTTAATGTTTTAATTTTATAAAAGGGCTTTATTATATTGTTAATTAGGGTTTAGGGTTATTTTCTATTGTTTTTTAATTGTTGTTTTTATTTTACGAATCAAAAACTGAAAAATCACCACCTAGGGTTTAGGTGTTATCAGATTGTCTAGTTAGAGTTAGTTCAGTTAGCAGGGTTTGCGAGTTTGCAAAACTCTATAGGCGGTAGCAGGGTTTGCAAGTCTGTTAGAGTGTTTGTAAGCGGGAAACTGTTCAATTCTAAAAGAAATCTGGGAATGCAGCAGTAGGCAGGGGTTGCCGAAGCTGGGTAAATTTTGTGTGTGATTTACTTTTCAGCATATTTATTTCTACAGTTTGTTTCTGTGTTTAATTCGGAAAAATTTGCTATAACCCTATTCACCCCCCCTCTAGGGTTAATCTAGATCCTACATGGTTTACTAAATTTAAAAATGGAGTTTAAAAGAATAATACTAGCCGTTACCAATAACTTAAAACAAATGATTATAAAACAAACTTTATTAATTTCTTCTTTAGAATAACCATTTCTAAAAAATACTCTTTAAACAATTTTAAACTTTAACTTTTAATTAAATAAATCTTTTAAAACACTAACTTGGTTTTTCCTGGGAAAACACTTTCCCGTTCAAACATCCCAAAGTATCCTTCATATAAATCCAACCGATTTATTTCAATTCAATTTATGTTTACAACATAAATACCCAATTCCATACTTATCTATATCTTCATCTGAAGTTAAATCTCAATTTCCCATTGTCGGAAATTCATTTTGAAATATAGATGTTAAATTATTATTTATTTTTTTAAATAAAATAAATTTGGAGAATTTTTCAATGTAAAACCATATTTAAATTTTACTTAAATAAAATCCCAGTGAAGAAAACGGCATTTCAAAATATTCTATTTACATTTAAAACTGTAAATTTTATATTTGGAAGCTTCGTTGCAACATATTTTAATTTCCCGGAACATCATCAATAACCCCATCGTTATTTCAAAACAAATTTATAATTTCCATAGAATTCATTTTTCAGAAATCCATACTTCACATTTATCGATTGATAAATTTTCCACTGTATTTAAAATCCCAATTTTACCAATTTTTATTCATTTTTTTTCTTTTCATCCAAAACAGATTCCAATTTTTATATTCCTTTAATTTTTTTTATTTATCAATTTCTTGATTTCTATTAAAATCCAATTTATTCATTTAAAATTAAATTCTGAATTTACGATTTATCCAACAATATCACAACACAATGTAATGTTAGATGTACCAATCACAACATATAAACAGATTGCATTATCAATTATAAAAATAATTACTACATTGTGAGGAATCCAGTTAGATCCCTCCAACCTGTTTTTTTCCTACATCCACAAACGTTAGCACATCACATCTATAAAAATCAATCCAGATTGGTAACAACAATTATTCAACCAATCACACAGATATTCAAATATTAACTATTTAAATTGTCTAGCATCCAGATGTGAGTGAGAATAACTCACCTTGCGTTTCGGCGAGCGTTCGAAATTTAAATTAAACCGAACGACGTTCGATTTAACTCAAATTTCTACTTGCTTGAATCAAATTCATATCTGTGCCACAGCGTGCTCCCCGTCACTATGATTTCAACGCTTCTTGTTTTGTCGAAATCTGATCACACATGCTCGAGATATTCAGTTTTAAAGGTTGTAAATAAAATTTGTATTTACAATTTCTTCCTTTAATTAGTTAATTACCAAATAAAATCCAACCACACGTCAAAAGAAATCACGGCCGCAAAAACTCCCATCTTCTTCGTTCTCCTCCGCACGCAACACAGATAACACGAACCCAAACCAGCTTCGACTTATCCCAAAACGCGACCACCCATGCTCCACACGAGTTCGATCAGAACTCGTCATTTGGTAGCTCGTCGCGCCCTCATCCTATGGCCAGAAGTAGGATGAACTCGGTCGTGTCTAACCCCTGGAAAATTCAAAAGACCGGCCCCCCTTTCGGTCACGGTTCTGGCCACCATACACTGCTATATACGATCTCACCCGTAGGATTCGTAGATCTCCTTGAGTTCTTCCAATTTGCAGTTGAAGATTTTTAAAATTAATTAGTGGATTTGGTGAGAAACGAAGGAGAAGGAGGCATGCTACCGGCCATTGAAATAAACATGCGGCGGCTCCAAAAGAAACTAGGGTTTTGGGTCAAATGTTAATATATATATTTATATATTATTTAATATTATTTTAATATCACACTTCAAATATTAACGACTTATGCAACCGAACTCCAATTCTCACGAACCAATAGGCGTTCCTAGGGCTTTTCTGCGTTCCGGACACAGTGGAATAGGTTTCGTAAGCTAATTTGATCGTATGCGCGAGTTACGGAATTAAACGATCAATTAAAAATTAAATCGGTTAAATCGATTTCTATGCGTTTCGAGCTGCCACGGTCAAACGACAACTTCGATTGCTGCGAAAATTGATATCTGATAATAACTAACTATTACGGATCCAATGAAACTTGTTTCATCGAATTCCGAGACTGTGCCCCGGAAGGCTATTTTAACTCGTCTATTAAATCGGACGATTCTCAAAATTGACGAAAACGCTTAAAATTTCAATTTTTAAATTTTAATAACTTAACAATAAATCATATAAAATTTATAAACACAATAAAAATCATTCTGGCTCATTTCGGACCAAAATCTGATTAAATTGCATTTTAATAATATTAAATTCATTTTTAAATTGATATAAAATCCCAAATATTAATTTATCAACTTTAAAATTCTTCTAAAATTCCCACCACGCTATTTGCACTCAAATAACTCAAAATAAATTTTTAAAACCATTTTTATCACTATTACATCTAGATTTACTTTTATTTCAATTCCGAATATTTAAATTATTATTTTCCCATTATTCAAACTCAACTGGAATTACTATAATTAAAAATTATAGCTTATTTCATTGATTGAACCCGAATACATTCATTTCAAAATCAATTAAGAATCCACATTAAACATTTAAAACGAATTAAATGTTCAAATTCAATGGCTTAACAATACGGGATGTTACATATTTAAATGAGTTTTAAGGGTAAACCTAAATTTTTAATCTCCAATCGGTTTGATTTTTTATACGTGGATTAAAACGTTATTTTGGATATGGATTTTTAATTTATAATTTTTCAAGTTAAAATGAATATATTATGAATGTCCTAAGGTGGAAATTGGGTTTATTTTGGGTTTTAATTATTAAAAATAATTAAATATAGTTTTTGGTCCTGAAATTTTTTTAGATGGTAAAGAATATAATATTTCTAAATTTTTGTGAATTTTGGAAATTTTCTCAAGTGATTATGATTTATTATGCTAGATAAGCATATAAATTAACAATTAATTAAGGATATTAATTAATTAAAGTCGATGTATGTTTTGAGAAAGTAAAATTGGTTGTAGCGGTTTTCTTAAAAGATTTGGACAAAAGTATATTGTTATCCAATAGAAGTTTGATAAGGAATTAGAGTTGGTGTAAAGAGATTTTTTTTATATAGAAATAATAACAACCTTATGGTAATTACGATAATATCATGCCACATATGTCAATACCAAAGCCAAAACAATGTCGTAACTATGAGTGTCGACATTGATATGGAGGGAAGCCTATGATAACTACTTAAACAGTTATGGAGCGATTCTGACCATGTCAATGTGGACCATGTCGGCATCCTATCAAAGACGGCATTGCAATCACGTAATTCACCCAAAATCTTCTCGACCTCCTTTGTCTTTCTGTTGAAATCTAAGCTATTCGACGGTTATGCTGCATGTCTTAGTGCCACATATCAATGCTGCATGACAATGCCGTAAGTTTCCACCATAGTTTTAAATAATGCCGCATAGCACTATTTCGATATCGACTATATTAAGGTGACGATGCAGTGTATTTTCTATATCGACGTCATAGCTTAAGGCAGGAAAGCTGTAAATAATATTTTTGATATTAACTATTTTATGGCGATGGTGCCGCTATTACTTGGTTTCGGCAAGAAATTATATCGTGGTTTGTCAATGCGGACACCTTATATTTTATGGCATAGAGCCGAAATACTATGTTTTTCGACATTATAGTAATAATGCGCAAGTGACTAATTTCGTTAATAATGCTAAGCGGCATGGATGCCGCTACTCTTTTTTTAATGCCGATAAGACTTTGTTTTATTCTAACTAAAAGTATGTTTTAAAAAGGCAAGATAACCTATGTTTAAGAAGGTCGATGACTTTATAATTTCAGCAGTTAACCACGTGGTTTATAAAAGTCAAGTTTTTGTTTTCTAACCTTGAGTAGAGGTTCGACATTATATAATGTGGCATGAATGCCGCATATTTTCTATATTAACGACAGTGAGCCATAAGTTTTATTTGATATTGTTCACCGGGGATTCCAGTGTAGATTAACTTCGACGCGCTATATGCTTTAGAAATTTGACATTGTTTATTGGGATACCAATGTATTTCATTTTATAATTTCGACATACATTATTGGAGATACCAATGCATATCACTTTGAGATGCTATAAGTATATGGGGTACACAATCTAATTGAGAATACCAATAGACACAGATTGAACATTTGGGATAAACGTGAAGTAAAATTGATAAATTATGGGTTCATAATTAACCTAGAAAACTATAGAACATGTGATGGATAGTCCACATGATGTTAGAGATGGATGGTCTTTGTATACCTAATGAAGGGTTCACGGTCATTTTTGGAAAACTATGGGATGTGGGATGGTTAGTCCACATCATTTTAAATAAATGAAACATGTAAGATGGATAGTCTACATAACTTTGATAATGAAACCATACGTGATGGGTAGTCCCTATAGGAGGGGATAGATAATCCATAAAAATGTTTACATGTGAGATGGATAATCCATATAAATATAAGACGATAGTCATTTGAAATTAAGACAGATAGTCAGATGAGAATTAAAACGGATAGTCGGATGAAATTATGACGGATAATCTAATAAATTGGGATGGGTAGTCTAGCATATATTGCATGACTGCAAATGCTTATTTTTATGTTCAAACCATTGTGGATGTAGGAGCACAATATATAGTTAATGTTTTTTTAGTTAAGATACTAGTGAGGGAAAAATCCATTCTTCTTAATGGCGTGGTCTCATAAGATTTCTATTTTTTGTTTGAGAGGTAGGTTATTATTCACGCCAGTTTGTTTGTCTAACCCGAAGTTTTTTGTTTTTCCCCTTAAACTCTCGGTACTCATTGAGTAGGTCGGGAGTAAGGGATTTCAGATTTCCACTTAGACGAATAGGCTTCTGAAGACGTGTAAGAGGCAATCTAGCTATATTAGGAGTTTCTGTTTATCTATTATGTACTTTCCTTTTTATTTGAATGGATGTAATGACAAGATATATAATTGTCAAGTATTAGACTCTGATCAGCCAATGGGGCATCTTCACATGTCGCTTTTGGAGTATTTTGTAATAACGATATTTTCTCCAAACGTAGGATTGCGAACAAGATTATGTAATGAATATGAAATGTTATTTTTGAAATGTTATTTATGAAATGAAATGTGAAAGTTTACTATTAAATTGTGTTTAATTTTTTTCATGTTCATGTGCTTTTGATGTTACTGATATGATTAACGCAGCCGCATTTTGTTATCAAAAATTAATAATCATGGATGACTGTAGCATCCATCGTGCTTAGTTTTTGTCCCTTAAAATGTGGGATGTTACAAGTTGGTATCAGAGTATAGGTTTATGTAAAATTTGAAAGATTAAAAGATTCTTGAAAACATAATCCTAATGAATCAGAGAATAAGATTGAGGTTGGGATAATGCTATAGTAACATACTTGTATTTTCCATATATAGGTATGTATCATGTTTTTATTCTCCCCCTCTCTTAGAATGTTCTTCTGTAGCTCATATGCAGATTACGCAAAAGTAAGATATGGAAGCAGGAAACGAAAGAATGAATGTAGGTGGAGGAAGCACTACGACCGATGGAAATGTTCAACCCAATACCAGAAGGAACCAAGGACGGTAGGCAAATGCTAATCAAAACGCAAATGCTAATGTAGGTACTGAAACCTCACCAGTAGATATGGGGACTATGTATCAGTTCCTTGTCAACATGATGCAAGCTAGAGCTGTTGCTAGTTTAGCTGGGCAGAATATTACTAATACAGGAGGAGTTAATTCCGTGGTGCGCCGGTTGGTAATAACCATGCTAAGATGATTCGAGATTATACTAGTCTTGGTGGGAATCCTTTTCTTGGAACCGAGGATGCCGTTGAAGTGAAAAACTGGTTATTGCATTGTGAGAGGATTTTTGCTGGCTTAGAGTTGAATGACGAGCAGAAAAGCAGATTAGCTTCAAGGCAGTTGCAAGGTGTTGCACTGTACTGGTGGAACGGGGTGACTGTAGGTGTACCAAAAAAGGCACTGACTTAGGCTGAATTTCGAAGGAGATTTGAGAAGAGATTTTTATCCGAAATAACCAAGTCAACCCTGCTTAGAAAGTTTATGGAATTGGAGCAAGGGGAAATGTCCGTATTGGAGTATACTACCAAGTTTGATGAGCTGTTTAGGTACAGATATGCCACTATTGATACGATGATTAAGAGGAATGAGAAGTTTATCCAGGGTTTGAGGTCGGAGAGTGCAAAAGCAACCATGCTACACTCCAAGATTCGAGTAATGTAGTGGTGCAAATGGCTATAAGGAATGAGGAGATGCTTGCGACTTTTGGGAAAGGAAAGTCGGAGAAAACCTAGAGTTCTCAGAATAAGAAGAGGAAATTCTTTAAGAAGAAAAGAAATCAGAAGGGCGGAGCTTCCAAGAAAAAGAAAGCTGATATTATCTGTTATAAGTGATAATAAATGACATTATGTTAATGAGTGCCGATCTGGTGATGGCAAGACGGTTATGGAAAGGCAGAATGTGAAGTGCTTTAACTGCGATCAAGTGAGGCATTACAAGAACAAATGTCCAGAAGTGGCCAACGCTAGAAAGGCACTACGCCATAGATTGCATAGTGCAACACCAAGAAGTGATGCAGGAAGTGCCAAAAAATGTTGCTGTAGGCTAAAAAAGAGCAAAGGCAATACTTTCTCGGTGATGCATTTTGCCACGTTGCCCTAGAGTCAAAGGCAACATCTTTGCGGCCTAGGGCAACATCGGTTCTTTTGTTGCCACAGGTACCAAATTTACTAAAAAATGGGCCCCACAATATGGGCCCCAACATGTGGACCCACATTATGGGGCCCACTAATTCTGTGGCCTACCTTTACGGAACCCTGGTGTGGGGTCCATATTCATTAATCTATGGTAACACTTTTACCATCCAATGGCAACACTTTGCCAGTTTATTACCATATTCATTAACAATTCATTCTCTTCTATTACATATATTTTCTGAATCCAATTTACATTCTCATCCTCTTCTATTACATATATTCACCATTACATTTCCATTCACTATTACATTTCAGTTTGTACATTTACATTCGTTGTTCTATTGCATATATTCAGCTGTTTTGCATACATTCCGCATACATTTCATCTTTGCACTGCATACAAACAATGTACACCTCAAAACAAAACACAGCCACATTACCCTGCATACAAATTGTGTACACCTCAAAACAAAACACAACCACATTACCCTGCACACAAACCATGTACATTACCCTTCATACTCCATCATCAATAAAACTTCTCAACTTTCCTCCTACAACTCGCTGCCTCACCAAACTGCCCACTTCATATTGTAAACCATTACTGCCATCAACCAAGCATTACCATCACCAAACACTTCACCAACCTGCCTTCATCTGCCATACAATTGCATTCAACTACACATCAGCTTCCTACTTCACTACAACATCCATAATTGCAATCAAAACTCTAAACAACCTCTGCTCCGATTCATCCACTACTGTCATTGTCAACCACTGCAACCACACTTGCAAACAACCACTTCTTCAACTTCATCACTCATTTGCTTTCTCTCTCCTTCTAGTTCACCAACTTCCAGTTCAACAACCTCTACTTCAGCAACACACAAACTCACTTCACCTCCAATATTGCCTCCAGCCTACCACTGTCTCCACAACCTGCCTCCAGCCTTCAAACCAGTAGCACTTCAATACTTCAATGCCGCCTCCAGCCTACTACAACTTGCCTGCTAATCAAAACTGCTCCACCACCTTAAACAACTCGCTGCTACCATTGCACTACACTACGACCTTCCTGTCACCATCAAATAAACTCACCGACTTCAACAAACACTTCATCACCACTGTCAACTTGCCTTTGTCATACATACAATATCAACCTACTCCCACTACACTCAATTCACCAACCAATCACCAGAGAAACACAACTGCCCTAAAACCAACTGCATTGCACAAATACCATATACAAACTCTCCTCCTCACCCAACACATATTCCTGCCATAGGTTTCATTAACAATTTTACCATATTCATTAACAATTCTGAAACAAGTTTCTTGAACAAGAATTGTTTTGCAATATCTATTAACAGTTTTAAAATGGATTCAGAAAATATCCTGCTATAGGTTTCAACAAAACAGGATCTAATTCTACAAAAATGTCGATGCGCAAAATGAAGCATTTTTTTGACATCTGATTGAAGAGAAAATAAAATTCTTACAATTCTGTACTTCATTACTGAAGTATCAGTCTTGTACACCTTTCCTTCTTTCTGCTTGCGAGTTTTAATAAAAAGTTCTCCATCTGATTCGTTGGACTGATACAAATTAAATGAAAAAAGTTAGACAGCATTGAATTATCTCCAATTTCCATTGGATGTAGATTATAGCATAAAGGTTTGGACGACGAGTTAGTTAAGTTTGCATCCAAGAAAGATTTTCATTCCATGAAAAGTTAACAAATGACTTACTAAAAGCTTGCATCAGTTCAAATCTCATGTTCCCAAATCACAAGGTCAGATAAAATGAACAGGTGGTGTTCATTAGCTGGTTGAGGACAATGCATTATATTTTTGTTACTGAATTTATTGATCGTCAATAGTGAAGAATTGAAGCACAATCAGGCTTAAGCTGTGAAATTATTGTAGTAAAAGGACAACTGCACTTTCAACTAGTGCATTAGTTATTGTATCCATAGATGTTATCACCGTTTTGCAGATTCAGCCAATATAGTGGTCGACATAGCTAGGACCATTCACGTATAATACTAATTTGAGCGCAATTTGCTCGAATATTAACTTATATAAAACCGCATGTTCTCCCTGAAAACGAGCGAAAAAGAAGTTTAAAATAAGTGCTAATTCTCATTTCTTGCATCTATCGAGGAACCTCCAAGTAAAACACGTATCGTTTTTAAATCTATTTTGACCCTTACAAATATTTAGTACTGGCTGGCAACAATAAATTAAAGTTACGTATAAAGTGTGTATTTATATATACTTTAATGTCCATATGTCTCTACATAATTACAAATAAGTAATTGCAATAACTGCTTTTCTTGCAATTTCATCTTCCTGAACTAAGCATCTTAATTCAACTTCTATATGGAGCTAAAAGTAATTCATGATAAGCCTTCCACAACCTCACAACTATCAAAATGTCGCATTTGGAAGAAAAACAGATTCATGTGTAAAGCTACATCGATAAGCATGCAGAATAAAGCAACGGACTACTATGAAATTCTTTCATTGGAATCAAAGAATGTAAAATATTCTGAGATTAAAAGGGCATACAGAAGCATGGCTCTTCAATACCATCCTGATGTTTGCGCTTTATCAAGTAAAGAGGAATCAACAAAGCTGTTTGTTGAGTTGCAGAAGGCGTATGAGACTCTTTCAAATCCGGTAACAAAGGAAAAGTACGATCATGAATTTCCGTGGTCGCGTTATATGAAGGTTACAGCTCCCTCCATGGTCACGTCGTGGCACCTCCCCTCGTCCTGAAATTGAATGTAACCCTAGTCGCTTGTCAACCTATGCCTATCGATGACATCGTGCCCATTACTATATGCATTAAGCACGATTTCGATTTCTTTTTTATTTATACATGAATTTAATTGAGGAATTAGGGTTGGAGAATGATGGAGGCAGATTCGAAACCCAAACGAACCCCAATTGAAGACCTAGTTGAAACAACGAAACCCTTCAATATTTGTTAATTTTTGCCGCTTTATTTTTGCTTCCCGCGTTAAAAATTATTTCAGCCTGCTTTTTTTCCAGCCCGCACTCATTTTTTATAATATTTTTATAAGTCTATAGCTACTGCAACGTAGTGTTGATATCTATGCTAACATCCTGAAGCTAATGTTGTAATAGACAAAAATCAGCATAGCTATCGTTATTTTGTAGCTAGCAACATCTTGTATTTTCGTTGCAATAGGCCATCTATGGCATGGTGAGGGAAAGGTCTTTTCTTTGGAACCATCATCATCTAGGCCAACAGTAGAGGTGAAGGGAAAGGTGGTGATGGGAGGTACGCTTTTGATTCATAGAAAATCTGTCAGAGTACTATTTGATACAGTTGCATCACATTCTTTTATCCTTAGTGTTTGGCAAATTAGTTAGAGATAGAACCATCATACCTTGTTACTTCCTAAATGGTAGCTAATCTAATAAAAGGGTATGCAACTTTGGGGATGAAATGTGGCCATTTAGAATTTGAGTTGCTAGGTTATACTCTTACCTGCAGTTTATTTGTGTTTGAATTTGCGTGTTTTGGGATTATTCTGGGAATGGATTAGTTGAGCAAATATGATATAGGATATTTTTCCAAGATAGGAAATACCATTGAGACATCCTGATAATAATGATCGAATCATATACTCAGTTGACAATTCGAGTTCATAAGTTTGTGTTTTATTGGTGCCATAGAAGTGGAAGATGAGCTTCGGGTCTTAGTTGTAAGAGAATTTGCAGATGTTTTTGAACCAGTGACAGGACTACCATTGGAACAAATTGCCGAATTTCGAATAGATCTTGTTCCTGGAGCTAAACATGTGAGTATTTTGTGCCTGGAGCTAAACATGTGAGTAGAACACCTGGCAGAATGACACCTACCAAGATGAAGGAGTTAAAGGTGCAGCTAGTGGACTTAGAATGAAATAATTCCATTAGACGAAGTAGTTCGCTTTAGGGAGCGGCTGTGGTATTCGTGAAGAAACCAGAGGGGTCATTGAGATTATGTATTGATTAGCGTATGTTGAATGAGAAGATGATAAGGAATAGATATCATTTTCCATGGATCAATGATTTATTTGATCAATTAAGTAGAGCCAAAGTGTTTTCTCAGTTGGGTTTGGCGACTGGATTCCATCAACTGAGGCTGGTGGAGGACAGTATTCCATTGATAGCATTTCGAAAAAGATATGGTTCATATGATGGTTAGTAATGACATTCAGATTGACTAATGCGCGTGCTTTCTTTATGGACTCGATGAACTGGATTTTTCGAAAGCACTTGGATAGTGTTAAACCAAAAGATGGTATAACACTCTAGATGCCAATTGTGATAAATTAGCTCTTGATTTGAGCATTTACAGAGATATGATCAAGTATAAATTGATTAATATCGCCATAATGGTGTATCAAGAATCAACTCATCATTTAAGACTAATCTTATGACAGAATCATTATTGAATGGTAACATTAGGCCCTTGAGGTAAGTTATACGAAAGTCCCTTTGTTATCCTAGAGTCATTATGCTTGAAGTCTTTTAAGTTTATAAGAATCATTATGCTCGACGTCCTCTAAGGTCATAAGAGTCGATACGCATGAGATCCTCAAAGTTGTTACGTATACATGTTCATTTAGGCTTTTAGATGAGATAGTTTAAAAGGCTTATGTCATGTCATATGTTCAATAGAGAAATGGAAGATAAGTGATGGGTTTGAGCTATAGTCCTTATGCATGATAATGGCCATATAGTTATGCACAACATGGTCCTTATGTCGAGGTCCATAGTTCATATAATTATGCATATAGAAGTTCGTCGTAGTTCAAGACTTCTCGACTATGTTCATGTCAGGTTTGATCATGATGAGCCCATATATATGCAAGTCCATAACAATAATGTCCAAAAAAGGTCATAGTCGAAGTCAGTATGTAAATTCAAGTCCTTGTTCATATAATTCAAATCGCCAAAGTGTTAGTTAGAGACAGAAGACATATTGGTCATTGGTCTGGATATGGTAAGAGAAGCACAGAGAAGATTGAATTAATTCGAGTTAGAATGAGGGAAGCTCAGTCTAAGTAGAAAAGTTACGTGGATAAGAGGTGTAAAGGTATGGAGTTATCATTTGGAGATCATGTTTTCATACAAGTATCATCGATGAAAGGTGTGGTACGATTTTGAAAGTCAGGGAAACTGGCACCTAGGTACGTTGGATCGTTTCCTATTATAGAGAAGATTGGGAAATTCACGTACCGAGTAGAGTTACCGAGTAGTTTGGCAGGAGTCCACAATTTTTTTCATTTTCTCAACTCAGAAAGTATATACATGATCCATAGAGTACTATTACTTCGACTGCACTGGAAGATTTAAAGTGGAACCAAATATGACTTTTGTGAGACAACCAGTTCGTGGTATGGCCAAAGGTTAAGGAACAAAACGTCAGGTTAGTGAAAGTCCAGTGGAGTGACAACGAGAAAGACTGTACTTAGGAGACAAAGAGCGTGAATAGGGATACTTATCTTGAGTTGTTATGATGGTATGTTCTATATTTCTTGTATAGACTTTGTAGCTGGTAGGATATACAAGCATTGTTTGCATGTTTGATATGCTTGTTATGTAGTCCTTACTGAATTTCGAGGATGATAAGGAGGAAGATCTGTAACACCTCTAATTTTAATTTAATATTATCCAAGAAATTTAATTGGATGGATTAAATAGAATAATGTAATGAACGAAGGGGATGAGATTTGATAATTACTAAGGTCGAGCCATGATTAATCAACTAAGTAAGATTGTTTAAATTTAATCTAAGGAAGAATTAATGAGAAGGGTAAAATAGGAATAGACCTATCTTTTATTCCTTAAACCCCCATCTTCTCATTCATTTCTCATTTTTCACATCCACTAACAATCAAAAGGAAGAAATAGGGCCAACCATTAATCAAGGTAAGAAGAAAAAATTAAAGGCGAATTCAAGAAAGAGCTTAGAGAAGTTAAAACAACATCAAATCTCAACTCCAACATCTAAATTATGGTGAATAATAAGTGAACCATCTCTATTTTTTGTTTTTGAATCCGGCTATGGGTAATACCCAAACTATTTTGATAATACATGTCATGCTTTGGTTGTATAATCATTGTTTGGATAGAATAATAAATTATGAAATTTTTATGAAATTATTTAAATGGGTTTTAAGGGTAAAATCTATATTTTCAATCTTTAATCGGTTTGATTTTCTGATATGTGGAGTAAAATGTTACTTAGTTTTAATTTCATAATTTTCCAAGTTATAATGAATATTTTATGAATTTTCTAAGGTGAAAATTGAGTTTCTTTCGGGTTTTAATTATTAAAAATAATTAAATATTGGCCTCGAAATTTTTATATGTAAAGAATATGATATTTTTGAATTTTTGTGATTTTTGGGGGATTTTACCAAGCAACTATGATTTATTATGCTAGATAAGAATTTTAATTAATTTTTTTTAAGGGTATTAATTAATTAAAGTTGATATATGTTTTGGGAAAGTAAAATTGGTCATGACAGTTTTCTGAAAAGATTAGGACAAAAGTATATTGTTATCCAATAGAAGTTTCATAAGGAATTAGAATTGGTGTAAAGAGATTTCTTTACATAGAAATAAAATAGTTTTTATGGTAATCACGATAATGTCATGCCGCATATATCAATACCGAAGCTAAAATGGTGTTGTAGCTATGAGTGTCAAAATTGATATAGAGGAAAGCCTATGATAACTACTTAAGTAGTTATTGAACGATTCTGACCCTGTCGATGTGGACCATGTCGGTATCCTATTAAGACGGCATTGCAATCTCGTAATTCACCCAGAACCATCTTGACCTCCTTTGTCTTTGTTTTGTAATCTAAGCCATAAATGCCGCCTGTCTTAATGCCGCATATAAATGCCACATGGCAATGCCGTAAGTTTTTAGCATAGTTTTAAATGACACAGCATACCACTATTTCGCACCGACTATATTAAGCCAGCGATGCCCCATGTTTTCTATATCGACGTCATGGCTTAAAACAGAAGCCACAAGTAATATTTTCAATATTAACTGTTTTACGACGATGATGTCGCTATTACTTGGTTTCGTTATAAATGAAATTTACATTGTGGATTGTCAATGTGCACACCCTATGTTTTACGGTATAGAGCCGAAGTACTATGTTTTTCGACATTATAATATTAATACTACAAGTGACTGATTTCGGCAGTAATGAAGTGGTATTGATACCCCTACACTTTATTTCAATGTTGAGGAGGCTTTGTTTTATGCCAACTAAAAGGATGTTTTAAAGAGGTGAGATAGCCTATGTTTAAGAAGGTCGATAACCTTATAATTTCGGCAGTTAGCTACGTGATTAATAAAAATCAAGTTTTTATTTTCTAACCTTGGATGGAGGTTCGACATTATATAGTGCAGCATGAATGCCGCGTATTTTCTGTATCAACGGCGGTGAGCCATAAATTTTATTTGTCATTGTTCATTAGGGATACGAATGTAGATTAACTTCGAAATATGCTTTAGAAATTTGACACTGCTCATTGGGGATACCAATGTATATCATATTGACACCACTGTTTTATGAATCGACATTAATCGTTGGGTATACCAATGTTTTTCTTTTTATAATTTCGACATAGGTCGTTAAGGATACAAATGCATGTCACTTTGAGATGTTATAAGTTATTGGGTACACAACCTAAATGGGGATACCAATAGGCATAGGTTGAACTTTTTGGTTAAACATGAGGTAAAATTGATAAGTTATGAGTTTGTAGTTAACCTAGAAAAACTATGGAATGTATGATGGATAATCCACATGATGCCAAAAATGGATAGTCTCCACACGGTAATGAAGGGTTCATAATCATTCTAGGAAAGCTATGGGATGTGGGATGGATAATCCACATCATTTTAAATAAATAAAACATGTGTGATGGACAGTCTACACAACTTTGATAATGAAACCATGCGTGATGGGTAGTCCACGTGGGAGGAGATAGATAATCCCTAGAAATGTTTACATGTGAGATGGGTAGTCCACATAAATATAAGATGGATAGTCATTTGGAATTAAGACAGATAGTAAGTTGAGAATTAAGATGGATAGTCAAATGAAATTAGGATGGATAATCTAATAAATTGGGATGGGTAGTCCAATATATGTTGCATGACTGCAAATTCTTATTTCTATGCTCTAACCATTGTGGATGCAGGAGAATAGTATACGATTAATGTGTTTTGGTTAAGATACTAGTGAGGGGAAAACCTGTTTTTCTTAGCTGCATGGCCTCACTAGATATCTATTTTTGGTTCGAGATGGTATGTTATTATTCACACCAGACTGTTTGTCTAACCCGAAGTTTTTTTCCTCCTCGGGTACTTATTTGATTAGGTTGGCATAAGGGATTTCAGGTTTCCAGTTAGACGAATAAGCTTCCGGAGATGTGCAGGAGGCAATCTAGCTATATTAGGAGTTTTTATTTATCCACTATGTACTTTCCTTTTGTCTGAATGGATGTTACGATAAGCTGTATAATTGCCAAATATTAGACTCTAATCAACCAAGGAGGCATCTTCACATGTCGCTCTTGAAGTATTTTGTAACAATTATATTTTCGTTGATTGTAGGATAGCTAACGGGATTATGTAATGAATATGAAATGTTACTTATGAAATAAAACGTGAAAGTTTGCTATTAAATCATGTTTAATTTTTTTTCATATTCATATGCTTCTGATGTTATTGATATGATTAATATAGCCGCATTTTGTTATTGGAAATATATAACTATGAATGACTGCAGCATCTGTTGCGCTTAGTTTTAGGCCTCAAAATAAGGGATGTTACAATGAGGAACTGAACTACAATGGTGCAGCTGGAGCAACCATCATCTGCAGTGAATGCATCAAGACATGATCAGGGATCTGGATTGCATATGGTAATCCCATGAACGAGATTGACAGGCGACAGCTTCGATTACCACACTTTGCTTTCTATTTTGAATAAATAAGACAATAATAATCTCGGACCGCTTACATGTGTACGGAATCTGGATTGGTCTTTAGGCATGCTTTGAGTTGGATGTCCCAGATGGATAGATAAGATAATAATAACCCCAAACTACTTACGCATGTACAAGATCTCGATAGATCTCTAGGCACACTATGACTTGGATGTCTAAGATGAATAATTAAGACTTTCGCTTGCTTGTTTGCTTTGATTTGTACATTTGATTGCTTGAAAAATCCACTTGAACGTGATAATTGATATTGATCGTGGTAGTCCCATCTAGTGAGACAAGATAGTGACCACAAGGTGCAAGTTCCTTTGACAGAGAGCAAGTGGATGAACTAGTATGAAAAGTAAGTCCCCTCACTGGAGAGTGAGAGGATGGGCTTGTTTAGTTGTTGAGTCCCCTCGTTGAAGAGCAAGCGGACCGTAATCGGAATTGTGTTAACCGAGAATTCATCGATTAGTTTTGGAGAGTTCGTCAAGCGGGAAGAGTGTACTTATATAAGATGACTCAAACCTATAATCACTTCAAAACCATATTCGCGATCTATGTTTTGGAAGCGGCTGTGAAGTGGAGTGCTACAGAATTGAGCTATCTATACTAGGTTATGTCCAAGGGAAATGCCAGTTAACATTTCAAACAATGCTACCATAGGGGACTGTCTATCTTGAGGAGTATTCCAAGAGAAAGGACATCGCTAGCATTCGTTGGAGGACTTATTCAGGGACCTATGTGGAGGTTTTCAATTTGTTTGAGATGCTTGAATCCATATAGGGAATCATGATCTGTTTGAGATGAAGGAATCCAACTAGGAATTCATGTGCTGTTCGAGTGATGAAAACTTGTGTGAGAGATGTTGGACGTAGCCTCGATATCGGTAATGACTAAAACCAGAGTAGGATACACAATCTCATGTTTAGCTTACCATAAGACTTATCAACTCCAGATCTAGAGTATTCTTTTGATTATTGGGCCATGGGTGTTGGTTATACTTAGTGCCATGCAGTTCACCATTGGACTAGTTGTGTTTACCTTAGATTATATCATATCTAGAGATATACGATGCTCGAAAGGTAATTCGATCCTTGTCATGGAGATTCGCTTCAATTTACTGGGAGCATCTTCATGGAAAACAATCCATATACGAACGCACCTTAGAGGTATTGATTGTATACCTATTATTATTATGTCGTTCACACAATAGCTGTTTGATATGATTTATGTGCTACATGCTAAACATTATCTATCATATCACTATAAGTTAAACTTAATGAATGGTTGTTTTAATTTGAGGGGAAAACCATTATGGTAATTCGTAAGGTCTTAAAAAGGTGCTACTATATGTCACCCTTATTTCTTGAGTTTCTTAAGCTGGTTTACCAAACTGATCCAAGTGTTATTTGCTTGTAATGCTTGGGTCAGCCCTGTGTATGTTTCCACATTTAGCTACAGATACTTTAGAGCTTATGGAGAAGATCTGGATGATTATCTTCCATAGTATTCTTATTTCTGCTACATTTCTGTATTGTATATATCGGCATTGTAAGGAAAGGTAGGTATAACTGTCTAGGAAATGATAGCATTTAGGTTTTAGTAACTCTGAAATTTCTGTATTCAAAGTAACCCTTTGTACCTTTCCATTGATATTATATATCACCGTTCCGTTGTGAGATTATGATGTTGTGTTCTTCCTTTCCTGTTTTATTCTTTTTTTACTTTACCCTAACTTTCTATCTTTCTGGCACTTGGTTGTTCGGCACATGAATACCATGATGTATTACTATTGGCATTTGAGGATCGAAAAGTTGGGTCGTTACATTTGGTATTAAAGCATAAGGTTAAGCGAAAACCTTGGCTTTATTTATGTATGGTTCATTAGAGATAGGGTAAGTGATACCCTAGAATGAGTCGAGTGTATTATACATATGAGAGCGTATTTGTATTTTGAAGCTAGATTTTAAATTATTCCTTAGGAACATTTCTTCCTTAGTAACCCTCTCTTTTAAATAACTCTATCCTTTTGAGTCCTAAAGAAGTTTTTTCTATGGTTAGGTAGTAAGAACTATGAGTACCAAAGCTGCCAATACTAGAGGTGGTCGAGGAAGTACTATCATGAACGATGGGAATCAAGCACCAAGGAATATTGCTTCAGTTGAGGAACAGAGAATGAATGTCGTAAAGGAGATCATGCAGGTCAGGCCTCAGATGAGCTTTGCTTCACTCTGTCATGATTATGAGAGACTAAGGGTAAAGGTTTAGTGGCTTGGAGACGGTTATAGAAGTCCAGACTTGGATCAAATTGTATGATAGAATATTTGGAGATATGGAGCTAAATGACGCAATGAAGCATAGGTTGGCATCGCGACATCTGACAGATGTAGCTATGGATTATGGAGTTCTACTATAGCTGATGTCCAAGAGGACGACTTCTTTTGGGCCTAATTCAAAGATGAGTTTGAGATGAAGTTTTCTCTAGAAGCCGAAAATACTTTGTTATTTAGGAGCTTCTTGGATCTAAAGTAGGGGCCATGACCGTAGTAAAGTATGAGAATCGGTTCATTGCATTGTCTCAGTTTGGGTTAAGGTTAGTAGACATGCCACTAAAGAAGAATGAGATGTTTTTTTGGGTATGCGCCCTGAGTTCCAAAGGGATATGACTAATCACGTCATGGGGTCTTTTGTGGGTTTGGTGAACATGGCTTTGAGGTTTGAGAGTTTGGCTCCAAAGCCATTTATTTTTGCATCAACAGGGGACAGACAAGCGTAAGTTTCAGTCGTCAAAGAATAGGTCCACCCACATTTGCTATAAGTGTGGGAAAAAGGGTCACTTTTATAGCAAGTGTAGGTCTAGAGGTGGAGGACAAGTGGCGAAGGTGCCATTAGTGGAGGCACTGATTTCTAAGGCACTGATGTTTGGTACATAGCTTGCACTAGTGGGTTGTTACGATTGCCATAAGCCTAGTCATATTGCCAGAGATTGTCCTATGCTCAGGAAAGGGGAGCAGCCTAGGGTCTTTGCTATTTTTGCAACCGAGAAGGGGAAGCGGGTTCTTGAGGGTATACTATCTGTTACGGCTTTCCTATTCGTGTTTGTTCGACTCTAGTGCTTCTCATATATTCATATCCCTTAAACTTGATGATTGTTTAAATCATGCTCGGTTAGTTTAGGAGCATTGCTTGTTATTGATTTATTCTTAAGTAGTTTACGAGCACTTTTACCTTTCTACATCATGGATTAGGTAGACAGTAATTGTCGGCATATTGAAACAAATACCTTGTGAATTAAGATTCACGTTTGACTATAAGGCATTCAGTGATACTGTTGGTTAGAAGTTAAAATCTACTAAAAGATGTTTACTAAAATCAAATGGAAAGATTAAATATTTTGGAAATAAATATTTGTGAAAAGATTTACAAAAGAAGGTGGTTTTATATAAGTGTAGTTTATAAATGGAAAGGATTTAAACAGGGAATTTGAGAACTTAAATTCCTGCATCTTTGAAAATATTTTTCAAGATTTTGGAGAAAATAACAATAGTATTATTTGAAAGTAAATATTTAGGAAATTTGTTTAGGAAAAGTGAGATCATGATGCCTAGTTTATTATATGAAGCATTTGATACTGCTTTGGAATAATTTTAGTTAAGTACCAAAAGTATGGTTTGGATGTACAGAACTCACTTCTATTGCTTGAAAATATTTTCAGTGATGATTGTAGCATCATCGGAGTTCATTTTCGGATTTCTATGTGTAGGATGCTATAAAGTTGTTTTGATAAACTGGATTTTGATTTAAATTGTGAAAGTATGATTTGATATACAAAAGTTATATGTATATATTGTTTCAAAATGATTTGAAATAAAACCGGTGTTTAGTTCTAAAGTTTTCTTGTTAAGTTATTTCATGGACACATGTAACCTATGCATTAGGAAAGTATGGTATGTGCATCGTGATATGATATATTGTTTGTTAGTCTTCATTTGTTAAAATGAAATGGAATTTTTCGATGATTTTGGATAGTCGAGAACATCCAGATTCTTATAGAACTTGAAACTAAGTGTGTTTGAAAATATAAAGTTGAGTTTATATAACATTTGAATTTGAAAAGGTATTAAGTTAAAACAAGTGTTAAATGGTTAAACATTCTTGTTAAGTAAAACAACATGATGCTTTTTATATGCTCTTAGGATGTAATGGAGTATCATATAAGTATGAACTTACGTTATAAAATGTGGATAAACTTGAAGTTATGTTTTATAAAATGATTCATAAGTGGCTTTAATATTGAATGAAATGCTAGTTAGATAAATGAACGTGATTAAAAAGGAATTGATGTAGTTAAGAAACCAATAGGATAAATATGTAAATTGTATGCTGATCTTTTTATTTGCATAACTGTTCTTGATCTAGTATTCGAGTACATGTTTTTGAGGTGGTTTACATCGGTCCAAACACGGATTTTTCACTCGATTCTTAACGGTGAACACTTGCTATGAATTCATGATATAATTCGGATGTTTCTGTTATATCATATGGCTAAGAAAAGAGAACGAATGTTTCTAATCAAGGAACCAAATCGAAGTCCGCACTAGAAAGGTCAAGTGATCTATACTAGTTTGGAAGTGAAATCTATGTGATCGAGCAAGTGATCAGATCAGATATAGTATACGGATGGTCCATGTGCATCGTATGAGCTTTAGTACATTTATATACTAAGTTTGTTGGCTTATGAAGAGTTTGGGGAATGACTCTTCGATTTATTATGAGGTAGCATGAATAATCATCTAAGAGGCTGTTGAGCATAAGGTATGCTTAGTAGATTGTTTATCGTCCTTAGATGATGGGAGAGTTTTAAACTTGAGTAAACCATGGGCATTGGTTGTTAGTGATTGTGAATACTATTTGAGTATTTGTGTGTTTGTTTCTTTGTTATGGTTAGAAGTATCATGAAACGAGGATGCTCGAGGTGGTACCAAGAGGATGGAGTAAAGTTTGGAGGGGATCCATCCAGAATTGCTCATGGACCAGGAGTTGCTTCTTATCTTAATATCGTATATCTTTTGTAGTGTACTCACCACTTAAGGTAGAGTCGCTTGGTATGCATTTTGGTTAGCTATTTAGATTGTATATAGTTCCAACAATACTATATATAGATATCTTGTTCATTCATCTCCTTTGATTATCGTTCTTGGTTGAATTTCGAGGACGAAATGTTCTAAGTGAGGGAGAATGTAGCGACATGGAAATTCGAACACTTCATCTTCAAATATCGTAACATTTTGAAATATAATCAAGTGAGGGAGAATGTAACTTTTTGATCAATATAAATTATTTGAACTCTTGTGCACTTTTCTAATAATCAAATGAACATATTAACAATTAATTAACACACACCTCTTCATAAAGCATGGAACATTCTAGATGCTTCCATTAGGATAAGAGATATTATAATAAAAAGATACAAGTGTAAATAGCATAAAGGAGAAGTGATGCAAATGAGAAGTGATAAGAGGTGAAGCTTCCATCGCATTGGGGGAGTGGGGTGAGTGCAAGCTTAAAGAGCACCATTCATTGCCTATATAAGGATAGGCACACCCTTGTATATTATTCACTAATTCATAAAGCAAATATAAGCTTAAATCAATGACTTCTTCTTCCTCCTCTCTTATGTTCTGAAGGAAAATATTGTAAATCAAATCAAAATAAACTCAAATTTGGAGTGAATCCTTGGGGGGATATTACAAAACATCCTACCAAGATAGAAATTGAAGAAACAATGCCAAACTCCCTAAGGAAGCATAGGCCGTGAGCTTATAGCGAGGAGGGGAGGCAAAAGTAAGGAAAAAGGAAGGAAAGGTAGTTGCAAGGAAGAGGTTAGCTTGGGTACTTGGATCTTGGTTGTTTGTGTGGTTAAAAGTATGTTAACACACCTCTTTGAAGGGAAAATACAACATATATATGTTGTGTTTTGATTGTGTTTAAGTTGTTAAATTGTTATTATTTGTTGAAAATGTTTGTTTGATTCTTATTTTAAAAACAAGAAGCATATGTGATTCATTTCTATAGACTTGGAATGAACTTGAACGGACTTGTATGACTCGTGAAAAGACCTTGGAACAAAGCATATACGTTATAGATGAACTTTGATTTAGATTGGACTCGGATTTGAAAGTGCACTTATAATGATAGTCGTTATAGATACAGTGTGGAATTGCCTTGTTTTCGACGATTTCTATGGAATTTCATAGAGAGATCCTTAGGGGTTTCTCGCCATATTTATAATTTTATAAATATATGTTTATTGCTATTAAAATTTTGGATAGTTAAAAGTTAAATCTCGAAAAGTGGTCAAAACTTCACTTGTGCAAAACTAACCCGCTTAGCCTTGTTTTTTGAACTTTAAGGGTTTGAAAAGGTATCTAAATTCAAGTATTTTATTTCATTCTTCTTATAAGTGTTTGCTAACTCATATTAGAGTATTTCAAAAGTGGTTTGAGATATTTATGAATTTTTCAGAATTAGTTGTGAATTCTTGATTTTTGAACTTTAAGGGTTTGAAAAGATATTTAAATTTAAGTATTTGGTTTCATTCTTCTTACAAGTGTTCACTAACTCATAATAGAGTATTTAAAAAGTGGTTTGAGATATTTATGAATTTTTAAGAATTAGTTGTGAATTTATAAAGGAGAGGATTTTATAATAAAACTTGTTTTTTTCAAGTTTTTAAGAAAATTGTTATTTTCAATTAATATTTTGAGATTTTTTTTAAAAACCTATTATAAGTATTTTAAAAGCATTTTTGAGTACATATAGTTTTTTTAAATATGTTGACTATTTTATGTCTTATACAATAAAATATCTTTTGACTTGTTTATTTACATATCAAGTTTTGCTAAATAAATCATTGTACTTATATATCATTTTAAAATGTGTTTTAAAAGTATAAACAAAAGGTTTAGAAAGGGGTTATAATTGCTTAATGGCCAAATGGTTAATTGTTTTATTACTTGTTTGAAAAGTAATTAACTATGCTTAACACTAAAAGCCGACGAAGTAAGACTTATTTATTTATGAGAGTTAAGATTGATGTTCGAGTAGGGATGGAGTAATAAAGCTCTAACCTATCGACTTCCCTCTTGACTAAGGAATGGTAACTTAGAAAATGTTAGAAACGTGTTAATCATATTGATTTCTTACTTGTTTATGGAAATAATTAATATTATACTTTACACTAAAAGCTGACGAGGCAGAATTATATATTTGTGAGATTCAAGAATGAACGACCTAGGCAAGGCTTTGTTGCAACCAATGCTCTATCTAACATGGCTTCACTCTTGGACTAGGAATAGTTAAGTTGGAATGTCGTAAATGAGTTAATAATATGAATATTGATTTGTATAAGTAATTGTTTTGACTAGATAATCAATTAGTCGATTATCAACCTTGACCAAATATTGACATAAGAAGCTATCAAAAAGCTTCACAATTTCATACCCATGAGAACCTCAAGAAGAAGTATTGGTACGAAACGCCTCTAACTTTCACTTACCTCCGAGAGAGTCGGGTTAACTGGGGATTCATCGATTGATTTTTGAGAGTCCAGTAAGTGGGAAGAGTGTACTTATATGAGACGACTCAAACCCATAATCACTCCAAAACCATATACATGATCTATGTTTTGGAAGCGGCTGTAAAGTGGAATGTTATAGAGTTGAACTATCTATCCTAAGGTTAAGTCCAAGGGAAAGGTTGGATTTAACATTTCTAACGATGCTATCGTTGAGGACTGTCTATCTTGAGAAGTGTTTCAAGAGAGAGGATAATATCAGCATTCACTGGAGGAATTTGTGGGAAACCGATATGGAGGTTCAAAATTCGATCGGGATGCTCGAATCCATGTAGTGATTCATGATCTTTTCAAGATGAAGGAATCTAATTAAGGATTCATGTGTTTCTCGAGTGATGAAGACTCGTGTGAGAGATGCCGGATGTAGCCTTAACACCTAGAACGACAAAAACCAGAGTAGGATGCACAATCTCGGGTTTAGCTTACTCATGAGGATATATCAACTCTAGATCTAGAGTATGCATTCAATTGTTCGGCATCGGGAGTTGGTTGTACTTGGTTCCATGCAGTTTACCATTGGGTCAGTTGTGTTTACCTTAGATTATATCATATCTAGAGATATACGATGTTTGGAAGGTAGTTCTGATCCTTGTAATGGAGATCCGCTTCGGTTTACTAGGGGCGTCTCCGTGGAAAACAATCCATATACAAATGCACCTTAGCGGTATTGATTGTATACCTTTTATTATAGTGGCTTTCACACATTAGTTATTTGATATGATTTATGTGCTACACACCAAAAATTATCTATCATATCACTATATGTTAAACTTAATGAATGGTCGGTTTCATTTGAGGGGAAAACCATTATGGTAATCCGTACAGAAGGTGATATTATATGTCACCCTTATTTCTTGAGTTTCCCATGCTAGTTACCAAACTAATCCAAGTGTTATTGCCTTATAATGCTCGGGTCAGACCTATGTACCTTTCCAAATTTAGCTACATATTCTTTTGGAGCTTATGGAGGAGAGCTGGGTGATTATCTTCCGTAGTATTCTTATTTCCGCTACATTTCTGTATTGTATATATCAGCATTGCGAGGACAGGCAGTTATAAATATCCAGGCTGATGATAGTACTTAGGTTTTAGTAACTCTGAAATTTCTATATTTAGAGCAACCCTTTGTACCGTTAGTTTAATATTATATATTATTGTTCCATTGTGAGATTCTGATGTTGTGTTCTTCCTTTCTTATTCTATTCTTTTTTTATTTTACCCTAACTTTCTGCCTTTCTGGCACTTGGGTGTTCGACACATGAATACCGCGGATGTATTAGTGTCAACATTTGATGGTCGAAAAGTCGGGTCGTTATAGGTGATAAACGATCCGAAGAGATAGAACCCTAGATTGGTGATAATTGATTCAGAGAGATTAAATCTTAGATTGGATGATAAACGATCCGAAGAGGTCGAACCCTAGATTGGGTGATAAAGGATCTAGAGAGATTAATCATAGATTGGATGATAAACGATCTGGAGAGATCGAATCCCAGATTGGTTGCTAAATGCTCTAAAAAGATTGAACCCTAGAATGGATGTTGACTTGATAAAAGGGGTTGAACGCCTTATGATCGAATAGAGATGGATAAATTTGGGGCTAACATGGGATGACTTTAATATACAAAATTATACCTCTGGGTAAAAGACAGACTGATCATGATTTATGGCTAACACTTAAGCAAGGACCGAAGTCCAAAGCTATAACGAGTCTAGAATGACCTTTGGCCTACAAGAGAATCCGAAGATACTGGACGATTCACCAGGTCCGAGATCAATGGATAGCCATAGAGCTCAATTATCAAAGATTAGCTACTACAAAAATTTATTCTTGAGCAAAGCATGCCTTACATTCAAAAGGCGTAATTTGGTGGGCAAGTGTTAACCCGCTTTTTGACCAAACATATTTCAATTGACTTGTAAGGCCAAAATGAAGATGAGATGATTCACAAACTTTGAAACATGCTTAGAAAGGCTAAAGATTGGACTCAAGAAAAACCATCGCTTTTGGAGCTAAGAAAACCAGTCAGTACCCGGAGGTTTCCTCAAGGTACAATGAGGTTTTTCCTTCTACTTTTGCATTATATACCCATACACTTCATACTCCAACACTATGGAAAAGAGCTTGGAAAGCATCGAAATAAAGATAGGAGAGTGAGGCAATGTAAAGTTGAGGATTTGCAACTAAGAAAACCACTTGGCACAAGGAGGTTTTTATGGCCAATTAGGTTGATGTGCTCAATGGTGACTTCTTGGAATGGTCTCTGGACTTTAATGGAAGCAGGCTCCTAAACTTACACAGTTGTTTCTTTATAAATACCAACCCTACAACAAATAAAGAAGGATCTTGACTCTGATTTACACTATGCATTTTCTTCACTCTTATCTCCTTCCTCAAATATACTCTAGAAAATCTATTGTAAATTTGAGATCCACTAGATTCTGGTCAGATTTGAAAAAACTAGTTGTAATCTGAAGAGAAAATAACTAATAACAATAATTAAAGTGGACGTAGGCCCGATAATTTTTCGATTCGCTATAAAAATTCTTGTGTATCCTTTTATTTTCCTACCGTTTTTGCTTGTTCGATTCAGATCTCTATATTTTGGTGCTTTCATATGATATTTGGGTGTTGGTGCCATTTTTGGCATCAACGCATAACAAACAGTCCAAGTAGAACACAATAGTATTTGCACATGAATGTTGAATATTGCAGAAATGCATCAAAAATTTACATGTGAGTGATTTAACTTAGGAACAAAGCAACTGGCTTCTTCTAAGACAAATTGCCGAACAGGAGAAATGTTACACCCATAAAATTTATAAGAAATTAATAATTCATAATAATGTTAAAAATGAGAATTTACAGATGTTAAAAATTTTCTATGAAAGTTACACCTTTGTGTTTGTGGAAATTTCTGAGCAACTTTCATATATTGAGCTTCATTATCGGAGTTCAAACGGAGAAATTATTGACATTTAAAGTTTTCAAATTTAAAAAATTCAAACAAATTTAAATCTATAATTAAATATCATTAGCGTTTGATATTAAAAATATAATAAAATATTATAATGTTAAGAATGGTCTTAAATGTGTTAACAATGGTATCAGTTAAAGAAGAAATAACATAACGTTAAAAATTAGCATTGACTAATAATTTAAGACCAAAGACAAAAGGTCGGTTGTCCACCTTCATTGGGTCGGTCAACCGCCCAGAGAGAACAAGTCCTAAAGAGAACAAGTCTATCGGTTGAGTTGAGATGGCTTGGGTTTTCCAAGGCCTGAATGGTCTGGATTTAATTGATTTTGATCGTACAGTCCATATACATTCTAACCATTATGAATAAGTGGCTAGCCCCCTTGCTATTATTCATAAAAAAGACACGCTAACAAAATTCTGTTGGTTTCCTTCCTCCTCAATAAACTCTCTAGATTCAAAAATAAAATATTCAAGCATTAAAGAAGAGATTAATAATGTTAAGGAAAAAAGTAATGAATTTTACATATATGTATATGTCTTTTTATACATATTTTTGGACTGGAAAAGACAAAGGAGTCAATTAAAGGAAAGAATTCGAATTTGAAGATTTCGAAAGCTAAAAAAGCGAGTGGAAAATTATATTATTTATACATGACACTGAAATTTATACCGTTGAATTTTGTTTGATTATTATTCCCGTTGAATTATAAGTTTAGAATGAATGTAGTTAATTGAAATCCCGTCTACATATTCTCTAAGCTATGTAATTGTGAAGGAATCTCGTATACACCCTAATTTGAAAATCAATCCCTAAAAATCATAAAGTATGATGTTGATAAGATTGTGAAGTTTATTCTAGATTTATGTTAGTTGGGTTGAAAATTGTTTAGTATTTATTTGGAATTTCGTACTATGATTAGGAATGTAAATTTCTATATTTTAATTTATTAGGAGTGTCAAATGTACAATTTAGTTGTATTTATTTCCATGTAACTTTCAATAGTATTTCTAACTACTATGTATAAAAGGTGCATCATTTGGAATAATGAGGAATATACCTAAATGAAAAAGATGTGTAAAGTACATATGTCATTCTTCATAATTTGCACTGTCTATTTCAATAGTAAAGAAAAGAGATAATTTATTGTAATTTTAAATGGAGTGAAAGTCCCACTTTTAGGAAGTTTATCGAAAGTTATATCGACAATAATTTCCTTTTTTGGAAAACATTGCTCCAATATATTAAAATATGGAACAAATATTGAATTGTTGAATGTAAACACAAATGTATATTCTGAATTCCTAAGCGTATGAATTAAAGAGTTAAAAATGGATACATACACATGTAACATTGTCTACTAATTAAATACACACACATATAAGGTAAAAGATAAAACATAATAAATAAATAAATATCGATTATCATATTAATTACAATTAAAGCATTCAAATATCAATAATGTAATAAATCATAAGGTTAGGAGGTTGCAAAGAAAATGGGGGTAATAACTCCCACATTAATGAATAATGATTGTAATATTAATGGGAATAAATACACAGTTAATAGGAAGTTATAGAAATCAAATGAAGACATAGATGCATTTAATGAGATTAATTACAGAATTAAACATGATATTTATAAAGAAAACGGAATAGGCATAATAAGTTATTTGAAACAAATAAATAAATAGTTTTAATAATTGTCCTATTTGAATAATGATGACCATTTATAAAGGGTAATTAATCAGAAGTGGAGAAAATAATGGCATTTAGGTGACATAAACAAAAATGAAGAATAAACGAAATACGCGATAAGATAAGAACAAATTCATAGTAAGTAAATAAAAGAATACTAATAAATGAGCTTAAGAGGCATAATAATTTCCATAGTGGAAATTATATAGCCTTAATAATATGTTGTGAAGGGCATAAATTAGTGAGTTTACCCCAATATTTAGGTTAATTATAAATCGTTTGGTTTAGTATAGGCTGGGATGCGAGGTCGGTAGAGTTACACAATAGAAGTCTGCCCTTTATCTTGATGCTACCGGTAGTTATGTATACGTACTACTGATGTGAGACATCTCTAGCTACAGGACCCATGGGGGGAAGGGGATATACGTTCGCGTATAGGTTTGGGGGGAAATTTACTAAAGGTTTGCCTCGGATTTGAAGTATTAAATGGCTCGGTACCTTTAGGAATGCCATGGGATTTACTTCAGGGATTGAGGTATTAAATGGCCATCGGGTCTGCCTCATCATTATTTAAGAAGTCTTAAATAACCTACGGCAGTGTCTAATTGGGTTATGAGGTCTAGTTCATTTTAAATAAGAGATATTAAATAATTGGAACGGGAATTTTTCTTGACTTGTACCATTTAAATCTAAATGGGTTTCGGCTATGGGGTCAGCGGATCATGTCAATGTTGTTGATAAACTGGTATTTAGAAGAAGTAGGATTGATATACAGGCTTTGACTACCAGTGGTCCCAAGCAGTCGTTAGCAATGACTTAGATTATGCCCTGATGGATTTTGCTTCCTACTAGTGTAGAATCCATATGGGATATGCAAGGACCTTAAAGTTTAATTAATTATTTGTCTGTGGAAGGCGGACTAATTAACCCTTAGATAAGTCTTTGATATGCGTTAGTAATACAACTAATTAAATTATAAAGCCGTACCTAAAGGTCATCGGCCATCGTAGCTAGAGCCTGTTGGCTATCAATTACGTTTCGAAGGGTTTGCTTTGGGAATAAGGCATTAAATGGGTGTTGGGTCTGCCTCCTCCATATTTTAGAAGTATTAAGTGGTTGGGTTTCCTTTGGGTAGTACAATGCTTATATATACATATGCATATATATATATATATATTTATTTATTTATTGTTATACCTTAGAGAAGTTTGGACATATCGAACGTGCAAGTGGAATTAAATAAATAATCCATTAATAGTAGACATAACACTTAGATAGAAATCAATCGGCATAAACTAGTGTTATGGATAATGTTAATATCCTAAGTATTGATTTTGATGAACAAACATATAAACATTACTACTAACATATCTCATAGTTATGCAGTACTTTCGGATTTATTATGAAGACATTTTATAAAGACAAACAAGAACTCAGTGGAATTATATGAAATATATATATATATATATATATATATATATGAAGATTAATCAGAGAAAATGGAATAACAAAATTGACTAAATAAGAATGAAACCTAAATGATGTGATGATAGAGATATTTCTTAGAATCTCTGCTAAAGACCACATGGTAATTAATACTTGAAGATCATCAACCATTGACCTCAACCGAATCACAAAATATCCACATATACAAAGTACTTTGAAATCTGAAAATCAACTAATGTATGTCAACATATTCCTCCTAAGTATTGTTGACATATTGACATGTATGTCGATATATCACCCCTAAGTATGTCAACTTTCTAACCATTTTTATGTTTTTCAAAATTCAAATAAAGGGATTTTTCCTCCACCTCTTCACCAATAGACATGTCTTTTCAACCACTATTTAAATGGCTTTGGAAAATGAATTTCAACACAATATTCTCATTCTCTCTTACTCTTTCATTTCCATACTTTTACGAGAAAGATCCATTGCATATTATTCCACTCTCTTTGCAAATTCGTACTATTTCACTTCAATTCTCCAAGGATTTGCGAACCACACTAGATCAGAGAATTTGAACTTGAATTCATATCATCTTCTCTTTGATTTCATCTTGTTCCATAAAGAGTTCAATGATATGTTGCTATTGGAGGTCTATATGATCATTGTGCTAAATCTGCAAAAATCTGTGTTGAAGATACAATTACTTTCCATACTCGACTGTTGATTGTAAACAAAAGAAGGTGTTCTTGTAGCTTGTAAAATCAAGAGGGTGATCTTGTAGCCCAAAAAATTAAGAGGGCGTATCTTGTAGCCCATGAAATCAAGATTGTAAAGGTGTTCTTGCCACCCATGGAAGACAAGTAGTGATTGTGAAACTCTGTATGGTGCAGTACATGATTAGAGGTAGGATTGGTCAATCCAACTAGCATAAAAATTCCCAATGTTATTTATTTTACTACATCTTATTTTAATACTTACTTATGCTATGATTATTTGATTCTATTTGCAATTTGAGTAGAGATTTAAATTCATAAGTAAGTTTTAAATAGTCAAAATACACACTTCACCCTCTCTAGTGTATAAATAGCCTTAATGTCCATTCCACATTGTGTTATAGACAACCCATTCTCCCATAGATAAAGTATGTAATTTACTAATCACCAGAATGTTGTTCTCATGCCCTCCTTACAACCCACGGGGTAGATTTAGATGGATAGGATACTGGTGCAAGATGCGAACATTAGATGGAGAGGTCTTCTCATTCATGCTTAGCACCAACAAGGCAATTGGATATCCAAGGAATAATATTGGTTACAAGGTTGATGCCTTAGTCGGTATATATATTTTATTATATATTATTATTCCACTGTGAGTTCCTATAGATAGCTCTCTCATTTACTTGTGTTTATTTTAGATTACCAACACCAATAATTCATACCCTAATGGACTTGGGTTTTTGGTTTAGTCAAAAAATTAGGCCCATTAAGGTGCGGATTGCTATAAGATAAGCCAACAATCTACACTTCCATAAAATAACGAAGAGGTATATGTAGAAGCTATATTTACTTAAAATTATCTATAATGATAATACCATTAATGTGTATTCCACCAAACATCACAATAAAAAAATTTATAACTGGTAGAGAAAAGAATCAACCAAATTTTGGAATATGATTCGTAGAAATTGAAAGTAGGACTAGACATTATTACCATATTATCACTTACCAACCATGATCAACCAATACAAACTAAAATGCTATGAAAAAGGTAACTGATTTGATAGATATGTTTTTTCAAACCATATGAAAATATGTGGTATGGTAATGATAATCAACTGCAAACTTGGGTAATTACCATATCTACCACATACCTTACCCTACATATGTATGTGTGTATTACATGTGTGTGTATGTGTGTATGTATTCTTATGCTTCATTATATATTTATATTATATAGCGCCTAACATATAACTTGTAGTAATTTACTAGAAAATCTTGCGAAATACTGTTACGATGTTAGAATGAATGCAACTCTTATGTATTTTATAAAACAAAAGGACTTTACACTATATTTTAGCTTCTTCCAAAACATTTCCTTGTATGTATGACTATACAAAATAAAATTGATAATCATGTAATAAAAATAACAACTCTTAACATTTACTCTTTTAACATGAAATATTGTAAACGGATAGATATCATACTTGGAAACGTAAAAGATCATTACCGACCTCTACCAACCATTACAAACCATGAACCAAAGAATTTGTTTTTTGATTACTTTGGTTGGCAATAGTATGTTTTTTCTATTAATACACATTGGTATGGTGGTGGTTTTGAATATAAATTTTCAGAACCGAACCGAATCCAGCTCTAATTGAAAGCATGGTGTAAAGTACAGGGAACTCGATTACACCGAGGATCGACTGATCTAGGGTGCTTGATAGAATGCATTAGGAAGAGGCATATACATGTTCAAACTTAGATAATTATTGCAATATTGATTTGAGAAATTCTAGAAGAGAACTAAGTAAAAAAATCGAAAGCATCTAAGTCAAACCTAAACATGTTCAAACTCTTTCTAAAGAAACTCATCCTTAAGAATAATGGTAGAAGATAAATACATTTTTTATAGCTTCTTGGCTTGTATGATTAAGTAATTTAAAATGAATTTCTACATCCAAAAATTGAGGTTATAACTGCTTATGACAAAGGTATGCTTTACATCCTAACATTTTTGTCTTGAATTCAGTCACTTTAACACCCATTAAAAAGTTCAACTCCACTTCCTGAAGCACATGCACCAAACATATAAAATTAAGAGAATTCTATTATTTATAATTCTAATCCATAATTTCAAAAATAGCAAGGCAGTATCCTTAGCTATTTTGATTCAGTTTTCAAATGCCACATCTTATAAATTTACTTTGTGATACATTATTCACCCCTTCTAATGTATTATCAAGTAAATTCTAAGATACATATTATAAATTCTAACTGTACCCCTTCTAAACATATTATAAATTTACTTTGTGATTATCAAGTTTAATAATACATAATCAAATTCATAAGAAGTAATATACTAAAAGTAGTAGATAAAAATAGTAAGAGTAAAGAGAAGACACAAATACTTTTATACCTCTGTTTTGATTCCCAATCCTACATCTAGTCATGTACCCTATACAAAATTTCACTATAACCAACTGGCACTTCCATGAGTGGCAAATGAACATTCACAACTTGACTTTGAATCAGGTAACAAACAACACATATCCTTACTTTCCACGGGTGGTAAGACATACATAGGCCGTTTTGACTTTGAACCGGGTGGAAAGAACATCAATCCCGACTTTCCACGGGTAGAAGGACACACCTGCATAATCTTGACTTTCTACGTGTGGCAAAATGCATCTTTACAAACAAATGGTATGGTAATATCTACAAGAAATCGAATGTTTTGATTGCAATTTCAAGTAGCCTTCAACACAACTACCTATAGACCTCAAGTAGTAATATATCTACGATTTCATTGAGAAATAGGATAAGAACATAAAATAAATGATAGAGAATTGAATGTGGACTCTTCAACTTTTTAGTAGATTTCAAATCCATGAAGAAATAGAGTGGATTTACAAAGTATAAGTATATATAAGCAATATGACTTTTCTACATCACATGAGAAAGAAAAGAGTGGGAGGAATGATGGAGAATTCAGGTAAAAATTTATTTTCCCAAGCCTTCATATAAAATATTTAGAGAAGTGACTTTCACGAAAGATGAAAGGAAGCATTCGTTCGTTTGCAATGAATAGTTGCATCCAACAACTAGTATGTCAACATAATTACAAGGATATGTCGACATATCCTAGTTCAAAATCTAGTTCCTTTATAAAATATGTTCTAACTCTTTTAACTTATAAAACCAAAATAGACATTTTATATAATTATTATGGAGAATAAAATAAAGAGTTTAAAAAGGTGAATTCAAAGAATTGCTATGAGTTCTTTAACACTTAATTCTATGATTTGGTATATTGTAAAACCGACTTATTGTTGTCGTGTACTCTTCCAGTTTTTGTTTCTTAAGTCACCTACGTTCTCCTAGCCTTGCCTTTGAATCTTTTTTGTCTCTATTGATCTCCTTGATCTTCTTGATTCCTTTTGGTTTCCTTAATCCTCCTCGATTCCTCTTAATATATTTGGTCTTGTACTGTATTGTTCTGTCTTGATTAGCGTAATGCATCTTTCTTGATTATCTTGCAATATATCTTGATGAATTCATGTATATCCTGTACAATATCATATCCAAACTTGAAAAATCATTGGTACCAATGTTTATCGGGTTGTTATATCAAAATAAATATACGCGGTTCTAACAATCTCTACCTTTTTGAAGATGACAACCATCTAAATATTTTTGGATAGAATATAAGATGAATATTAGTTTAACTCCACCGTAATCCATTAACTCTGCCTATGCTAATGCTCCTCTGTCTTTTTAACTTTTATATTTTATACATTTTTCTCTCCTTCTTTGTCATCAACAAAAATGGTATAAAATAACTTTTGTAAAGAGTATAGAGAACATGGATAGAGCAATGGAGTGTTAAAATTATATGGACATGTTAGTTATTGTCATGAAGAAGTCACAAATTCTCAAAATTTTATTATATGTCGGCATATAGGTCTATGTATATTGACATAGAGTTAGTTATTGCATATATGCCGACATGTCTGACGTTATGTCGACTTACTCGGTATTTTTTCCTACATATTTATTTTTCTATATAATGTATGTATGTATATTGGTATTTATACATACATACATACATACATACATATATATATATATATATATATATATATATATATATATATATATATATATTTGTTGCCAGTTTGATATTAAGATAAACCTGATTTATAGGGTGATATTGTGTATAACACGGTATCATAAACAATAATATACATTAAATATAATCATCGAAAGCAATTAGTATAAACATAAGAATACTTAATTCAGACGGTCCTTAACTACTGGACATTTGTGACCATGACGATTTAGGTAGGATGTACAAAAATTTCTCTTTTGCTCAACTAGATTCCTTTGAGCATCGAAGGTGATCTCTCCTACACATTAAACATCATCGTCCATTTCTTTGACTTCTTCCTCTTCCTTTTTATTCTTCTTCTTCCTCGTTATCCAATTTTGGATTGTGGATAACTACATTTGCTTCAGCCTCTAGTTCTTCAATTATTATGGGATTATCCATATTGTTGAATAGATGATTATGGATGGTCTTAATTATTCTTCCATGTTTCTCTTGCTCATTCTTTAATCTTATCTGAAGCACTCCGATTATAGTAAGCATATTAAGGATATGCTTCATTTTCTCTTCAATCTTCCTAAGTTTAGAGAAAGTAAATTCTCTAAATGGCGACGAGTTCTTAATTGGATTTTTGGAATTGGTAGGATCCACTAGAATTAGATTTAAATAGAGATATCAGAGATAAAATGAAAAGGAGTTGAAGGAAACCATGAAATTAAGCTGTTAAGTAAATTATTTTTAAATTTAAAATATAAGGGAAAGTTGGTTATGGCTGAAATGACATGAATGTCGACATATATACTTGAGTATGTCGACATATGTACTTAAATTTCGTTTTTCAATATTATTACAATATACATACATTCACACATGCATATATATATATGTATGTATGTATGTATATGTATGCATGTATGTATGTATATGTGCATATTTATATATATGTGTGTGTATGGGTGTGTGTACGTTTATGTTTTTTATCTTTATATTTATGAAATGAACAAATGCCTGATTCTTTTCTTAATTTAATAAAAGTATTTTGAATAACGATGATTTGTTAAAATATATACTTTTTGATTTTCAGTTTATATGTTCTAAAGTTATATTTCCTTATTTTACTCGATCTCTTGGAAAATGATGTATGTCTATGTGTTTTGTCCTAACATGATTGGATGGATTTTAGGATAAATTTATCATACTTGTATTATCGCAGAATATAAGTAATTGACTAAATTTTCATGCAAATGTTTTTAAAGTTTGTTGCATATACATTATTTATGCAAATGCCAGTGTCGCATGTATATATATTCTACTTCTGTTATAAACAAACATACAAAATTCTACTTTTTACTAAACCCAGATACAAGTGAGTGTCCTAAGGTTTAAGTGAGTGTCCCAAGAAGTGGCAGTTTCAGCTCGTACTTTTTTAGTCTAAATTGCATTCATGATAATCTACATCACTATATGATATTAAGTCAATGGTATCTCGCTTAGTGTTACCCGGTATCCTGACCTGGCTATATTGGACTGATCACGCAAGACAGATTCTGAAAGTGCTGCTAAGTAACATGTAATATGAAGAGTATCTAAACTACTTATGCTGAATATAAAGTAACTAAATAAAGTAGTAAAGTAAAATAACACTAGATATTTTTATACTGATTCGAACTTCCTGTTCTATGTCCAATCCCAGGCTTCTTCTGGAATTAAACTAGTAACCATCACTTAATCTAGATGAATAGGTTCACGAAGCCTGAGCAACCAAACAGGACTTTGACCACTCGAGCAACTGAACAGGATTTTTTCCGCCTGAGCAACTGAATAGGACTTTGATACAAATAAATTATTTTCTTGACTTTGTGTGTTCTTGTTACAACATATATTTGTCGAATGAAGTACACCCTTCTTATAATCTTTTCCTCAAGTATGTTATGTATATTTGTGTGTCCGTGAAGATAAGGACAGTATAGATTGCTTTAGAAATAAAAAATTATAAGTGTGATTTCACAAACTCTAAGCAATAAGAAGTTCTGAATATTCAAGAGAGTGGAGAATAAAAAAGTTAGTTCTTTGATCTTGAATGGGATGTATATTTATAATGAACGAAGAATTACAACACTTGGTAAAGATTTCTTACAAACAGAAATGGCTGCAACTCTCCATGCAAGAGATTCCTCTTCAGGAAGAGGAGTGTCTCTTCAGAAAATTTAAAAAATATGGCAGTTATATCATATTCAGTCGATTGAATATGATCAACCAGTCGACTAAATTAAAACAAAAGGTTTTAGTTCGAGTATGGAATATTTAGTCGACCGATCATGAATATTTAGTCGACTGAATTGTGCAAAATATAAAATTTTCATGTGTACAGTTCAGTCGACTGACTATATGGTTCCAGTCGACTGACCTGTATATTTCCATAGATGTAGGTTTATAGGTTTACTTCAGGATAGATTTAAAAAAAATTCCAACTTAGATTCTAATAAATCATATTTGTTGAATATTTGATAATCCTTTTTTTGTATTGAACTCCTTGTCATGAATCAAAAGAATGAAGTCCAACGTTCTCCCCTTTTTTGATTGATGACAACTTCATTTGAGATAAATTTCGACAAAAATCTATAACTCCCCCTGAATTCGTGCTGGTATCTTGTAATCCTACAAATTTTGTTAGTGCGAAACTTCTTCTCCCCCTTTGTCATCGGCAAAAAGGATATATATATATATATATGATTATATTTACATGACAATATGATCATACATAACAACAATAATGATACACAATATATGATCATATAACAACAATAATGATAATAAACACACAATACACGATCATATGAGAATAAAAACATTTGTACCAACAAAGTTGACAAAGTATTTAACATAAAATAGCACAAACACCAGCATTTAAGTCAAAATAAAACATAATTTAAGAACATAAACCCCATACACTTATCACATAATGTCATATCAAAAGATAGTAGAAAATAACTTACTCTTCCCCATCACCATTTGAGCTCTCTTCTCCTTCTTCATCACTACCTTCCGTTTCTTCATCACCACTCCCATCTAAATTTTCACCTTCACCGCCTTCTTCTTTTTCTTCGAGGATGACCATGTGAAATGAGGTTGCGGTTGTTTCCTCGGATCTGTACGAACATGGACTACCATAGAGGAGGATGAATCATAAGTTAATACATCCCATATGTCATTTAAGAAGCCTTTGATACGATTGAGTTTGGAATCCATTTTGGTAACGATAGTTTCAACTCGAGATAGTCGCCTATCTAATATCTTTTGGCTTCTAGAAATAGTCGTGTAAGCTTAGCGTGCTTGTCTATCCAGTCCAATTTCTTCATTCTTTTGTAATTGTCATGGAGCTGGAGAAGAAGAACCGTTTCAGTTTGAGCAGTATGTTGATGGGAAGAAGGTTGAGGTTGTCCCGCCGCTTGATTCTCTTACCAATGTTCAAAAGTTATGATTGTATGACTTTGGAAGTGTTTAGGAAGACCCATAAGACTTAAGGTCTTGGTGTTAAGAGAACCAATCGTAGTAAAATCCGAATTGGGAATAGGGATTTCAAAATGTAGTGTAAGTCTCATTATATAAGCTCCATACTGAATGGTTTTCATGCGGCCTTGGCTAAAGGTTTGAAATTCTTTGAGAATGACCATTGCCCAATTTATGGATCGTTGTTCCCATATAACATAGAGTGATTGATAATCTCGCTTATATATTTTCTCGTAGCTTCTGGCACGAGGGTTAATGGAGTGAATAAGAGCATGATGTATGATTCTTGCTTTTGGTCGGAGCTCTATAGCCTTAAGTTCTTTTAAGTCATCATAAAGAAACAGGTGACTTAATCTATCTCGATGATCCATATCAACCTCTATCTTATTTAAATCCTCGCCTTCTGAAGTACATTGCATTATCCTTCGTATTCTAGAGATGGGTAAAAACATCTTCACTCCACACACAAGTGTCCACACACAATCGTCGGTATTATGAATCATGTGATGATCTAAGTTAAGATTAGCATAGAACGGCTTAATGAAAAGGTGATTAATCTTCAGGTTGTTGGTATTATAATCAAGCAATGATTCTAGACCATTTCTCCTTGCTAAGTCTTGCAATGCATAGGAAGCAAAATTAGGGAATTTTACAAATGAACCTTTGAAATTCTGGAGTTCTTCATCTTGTTGAACCTTTGAACGACTTTATCATTGTATAGGAAACTTCTAATTTGAGATTCAGTAGGTCCTGCTGAAGAGGAAGATCTAGCTCTCTTTGGTGGCATTGTGGTTAGGGTTTTAGAGGAGATGAGTTTGGAAAAATTTTGAGTAGATTTTTGGTTAAAATGAAGTAATTTTAAAGAAAGTGAATGGGTATGTGGATAGGTAAAAAGAAGAAATGTTATAATGAAGAGATGGAATGAAATGGAGCTATTTTAAAAAAAAAAATTGTTTTCTAGATTCAATCAACTAAAAATGCAAGTTTAGTCGACTAAACATTGACTCGAGGCCAAAAATTTGTCAGGTCAGTGATTTAGTCGATTGAATATATTGTTTCAGTCGACTGACTATATCTAGAATCTTTTTAGTTCACTTTCGGTGTGATTTAGTCGACTGAATTTCATATATAATTTTTTTATTAAAATAGTATTCAACCGACTGAATGTACCAGTTCAGTCGACTGGTGTTGTAAAAAAATAGTCCATTAATTTTATTAACAAAAGGAATTGCTGAATCATATATATATATATATATATATATTATATTTATCAATATAACATAGGTAAATCAATAAAATGTAGTCTAAGAAGAGGAGGTCAAATTCTTCGAAGTTTCACATTCTTTCGGCTTAATTTTAGCGTATTCTCGAGCTGGTTGAATTGATAAGCATTCCCCTAAGTTTGGAGAGTACGGAGGCCTCTCAGGTGATGGAACATGAACATTATTGTTTGTTGGTGAAGTACTAAGAACTTTAATGCACACTTTTCTAGAAAACTGAGTCTCCTAGCATGAAATTTTTGTTCACAGTACATTTCTCGTTTTAATTTTAGTGTTTCTCTTTCATAACGGTGAATGTCATCGATCTTATCATTGACAGACGGTGAACCAAAATGTAGTTCTGTCCATGTTTTACTTCCGGTGTATATCCAGTATGATAATTTGTGGGTGGTACAATAAGAACAGGTTCATATGTAAGAGTAAGAGTTGAAAGATTAGAAGAATTGGTGGATGGAGAGCTATAGTCAATGGAAGAATAATTTGAGCTTTCTGGAGAAGACATAACGACTTGATAATTGTTTGTGAAATAAGCTATTTGAGACTGATATAAAAAATGTAAAGATGAAGGTTTATATAATTGAATGAACGAGCAAAAATAGAAAGCAGGTTTCTGATGAGAAAGTTTGAAACCAAAGAAAAATTGATGGAACTAAGCAATTGTCTAAAACAATGTATGGGTAAAATATAGCTACGAAAATAGAATGTATACAGAGAAGTGAAGTTTAGCCTATAGTGTGAAATAATCATATAGCAAAATTCCTATTTTTTTTGTTTATTTTTGATTTTACAAATCTTTTAAAGATAAAATTCCTAATTCTCTTCTTAATTTTATAAAAATATTTTCATTTAAAGGTTTTGTAAATATATATCTACTAGTTGGTTTTCAGAAGATACAAATCCTAATCTGACTATATCTTTTTCAATATTATCATAAAGAAAATGATGACGAATGTAAATATGCTTTGCTCGTGAATGATTGATGGGATTTTTAGATAAGTTTATAACACTTGTGCTATCACAAAAAATAGTTGAATTAGACAAATTAATTTCAAAATCTTAAAGTGTTTGTTGCATGTAGATGAATTGAGCACATGCTAAAGCAGCTGAAATATATTCTGCTTCACATGTCGAGAGTGAAACACAATTTTGTTTCTTGTTAAGCCAAGACATTAAGGATTTTCCAATTAGGTGGAAAGTCCCACTCGTACTTTTCTGATCTGCCCAACATCCTCCAAAGTCAGCATCACTGTATGATACTAACTCGAAAGGACATTCTTTCGAATAAAAGAGTCCGAAATCTTTGGTTTTGCTTAGATAACGCAATATGTGTTTCACCGCTCGCATATGTGATTCTTTAAGATTTTCTTAAAATCAGGCACATAAACAAATACTCATTATTATATCAGGTCTACTAGCTATTAGATAAAGTAACGGTCCAATTATACTTTGATATAATTTTTGGTCAACATTTTTCCATCTTCATCTCGATCGAGATGGATTGTCATACTCATTGGAGTTGGTTTGACAGAAGTATTTTTCATACCAAATCATTTAATTAGATTGTTACAGTATTTTATCTTGATTAATGAAAATTTCATTATCTAATTGTTTAATCTATAATCCAAGAAAATATGATAATTCTCCCATACGTGACATTTCAAATTCTTTGGTCATTATATTAGAAAACTCCTGACATAACTTATCATTTATGGAACCAAAACTAATATCATCAACATAAATTTAAACAATTAAAATATCCTTTTTATTACGTTTAATGAAAAGAGTTTGATCAACCTTTTCAATTTCAAAACCAGAGTCTATAAGATAGCTTTTAAGACGTCCATACCAAGCACAAGGTGCTTGTTTTAGACCATATAAAGCTTTCTTAAGTTTACAGACATGGTCTGGAAATTTTTCATGTCAAAATAGAGTAGGTTGTTCAACATAAACATTTTCTTTTATATATCCATTTAGAAAAGCACTTTTCACATCCATTTCACAAAGTTTAAAATTATGAAAACATGCAAAGGACAATAAGATACGTATTGCTTCTAGTCGAGCGACTGGAACAAACGTTTCTTCATAGTCAATTCCTTCCTCTTGATTTTATCCTTGTGCAACTAGCCTAGTTTTATTCCTAATAATATTTTATTGTTCATCAGCTTTACTTTTGAAGACCCATTAGTACCAATGATTGTTTGATCACTTGGTCTAGGAACTAAGTCCCAAACTTCGTTTCGTTCGAATTGGTTTAGCTCTTCTTGCACGGCTATAATCTAATAGTCATCAGTAGAGGCTTTTTTAGCATTTTTAGGTACAATGTTAGAAAGGAATGACACATGGCCCATTTGATTAAGTTGATTTCTAGTTCTGACATTTGAATTAATTTCTCCAATGTCATTTTCTACAGGGTGATCTCGTAAAATCCTAGGAGGAGATCTTAATCCATTTTCATGATGAACAATGTTTTCATCTTCTTCAAAATTATTTTGAGTATCAGTATTTGTGATTGTCTTAGTCATCATCTCATCATCCTTAATACTTTTATTAAAGTCAAAATAATCATCGAAGGAGACATGAAGCGTTTCTTCAATTGTTTCAGTTCTTTTATTGAAAATTGGATAGGCTTTACTTTCGTTCCGAATATCCTATGAAAATTTCTTCATCAGATTTTGTATCAAATTTTCCAAGTCGATCTTTTGTGTTTAAAATAAAAAATTTTGAACCAAAAACCTTAAAATATGAAATATTTGGTTTTCTTTCATTAAAAGATTCATATGGAGTGTGTTTTATTAGTGGTCGGATGGAAACACAATTCAAAACATAACAAGCAGTTGCTACAGCTTCTACCCAAAAATGTTTTGATAGAGTGCTTCTATTTAATAAAGTTCTTACACATTCTTGTAAAGTTCTATTTTTCTTTTCAACAACTCCATTTTGTTATGATGTTTTGGAAAAATGAAAAATTATGGTAGATTCCCTTTTTATTACAAAAATGCTCACAAGCTTCATTTCAAATTCATTAAGTTTTTGTGATTTTGAATTCTTTTAAAAAAAATTTGAAAATTTCACAAGTATCAGTCTTATTTTTCTTAAAAATAGTCCAAGTGTATCTCAAAAAGTCATCTACTATTACAAACACATATTTTCTATGGTTTATAGATTGAACTTGAGTTTGGCCAAAAAGGTTCAAATGCAATAGTTCAAGTGGTTGTAATATAGAAATATTTTTCTTTGATTTAAAAGATGATCCAGATAATTTACCAAATTGACAAGCATCAAAAATATTGTTTATTTTAAAATTTATTCTTTGTAAACCTTTTACTAAATCATTCTTAGATAATTTGTTTATAGCTTTGAAATTTATATGACAAAACCTTCTGTGGCATAATCAAGGATCATTTCTTTGGCTATTAGAGACATATTTGTATTGTGATTTATATTCATATTTAATACATATATACTTTTATCTCTAATGCCTTCAAAAATAAGATTTTCATTTTGATAGAAAATGCTACACCTATCTTCAGAAAAAGATATATTGAATCCCTTGTCACACAGTTGATTGATGCTAAGTAAATTGTGTTTTAAATTCTTAACTTGCAAAACATTTGTACTAAAAGGTAAATTAGATGTACCGTTATTGCTCGCATCGCCTTTGTCGATGATGCATCCTTTGGAATTGTCTCCAAAAGTGACAGAACCTCCATTTGAGTAAATAATGTTAGTCAACACGTTTTTGTTTCCTGTCATGTGTTTTGAGCAACCACTGTCCAATATCCATTTTCCTCTCTTTTTAGCCGGTACCTATAAAAAATATATAAATGACGTTGGTACTCGCTTTTTATTAGGGTACTAAGAATTAGATCTTAGGAAGCCAAACCCATCAGGGTTTAGAATTCCATTTATAAACAAAATCTTTATTTTTATGAACACTAGATATAAAATATTTTATATACTTCTTTCTGATTAGATTATTTTTAGTTTTTGGTAACCAAATTTTTATAGTACTTGTTTTACTTACTTCTTTCTTTTGAGTAACAACCTTTGGCTTTGATTATGCCTTTACAAAATTATTATGCAAATTATAATTTTTATAAGATATATTATTCTTCTTTGGTTTTGAAGAATTTTTATATCCTAATCCATTTTTATTAGTGGTAGATTGAGAATGAGAATTACTAATAATTTTAGAAAGATTTTCTTTTCCGTTATTAAAATTTATCACATTTTTAGTTATACTTTCTAACTCAGTTTTGAGACTAGTGTTTTTCAACTCAAGAATTTTGACATTTGATTTTAAATCATGATTTTCTGAAGTTAGTGTCGTATTCTTTTCTTTTTGCACTTCCGCTTCATTTGATAGCATAGTGAGTTGAGAAGAAACATTAGATAAAGATTCCTATGTATTAACAAGTTCTTCTTTTAAAATTTTCTTTTCATCTCTTAGCATATCAACTTCTATTTCGGTTCTGTTTATTCTTTCAAGTGCATCTTTATACTTTCTTTTAATTTCCTTAAGTTTATCTAATTATTCTGAGTTTATGTCAATTAAATCTTCAAAAGTTAAATCACTTAAATCGTCAGTTGAAGCCATAAAGCAGACATTGGCTTGTTTGGAGTCGCTGTCTATGTCACTATTCGACGATGAAGATGATTCTGAATTATCCCATATGACTGAAAATGCCTGTCTATGTCACTTAAACTGTCTTTCTTGATGTGCCCTTTCTTGTGACATTCATAACATTCAAGAGCAGAGGAGGATGGCTTGTTGTTGTATTATTACCGCCGAAGCTATTCTTATTGCCTCTAAATTTGTTTCTCTTTCTGAATTTCAAAAACCTTTTGAAATTCTTGGCAATACACGCCATATCTTCCTTATCTAAATCTAATTGATCATTTTCTACTTGGAATGCTATATTCTTCTTATCTCGTGCCAATACTCATTTTTCTTGGAGATTAACCTCATAAGACATTTCTATCAACTTTTCTGGTTTAATAGTTGAAATTTCGTTAGCTTCTTCGTTTGGTAAGACTTTTCGTTCCTACTCATCTGTGAAAGAGTTGAGGATTTTTGAAACAATATCAAAGTCTGAATGTTTTTCTCCTAATGCTAAGAGAGAATGATATATGTCTTGAAATCTAAATTATATTTCATTTATTATTTCATCTTGCTTCATTTTGAAATTGTAGAACCGATTCTTGAGCATAGAAATCTTACTTTGCTTTACTTTGTTAGTGCCTTCGTGTGTAACTTTAAGTGTATGCCAAATTTCTTATGCAGTAGTACACATTCTAACTCTATTAAATTCATTTTTGTCTAATGCACAAAATAACATATTCATGCTTTGGCATTTGCAGCACTATTTAGCTTTTGTGTGTTAGACCATTGTGAATATTCAGTAGTAGATATGTGATATTCTGCTTGAGTAATATTCCAGGTATCATAACCATTGGCTTGCATATAAATTCTCATTCTAGTAGACCAACGGTAAAAATTCAACCCGTTATGTAGTGGTGATCGTGTCGTAGATTGACCTTCAATAAAACTTGTGCCGGTGTTGTGTTCCATATTACTAAAATATCAAATAACTGTGTTACGGTTATAAGATGACTTGCTCTGATACCAAATGAAAGTGCTGCTAAGAATCGTGTAATATGAATATTTTCTAAACTACTTGTGCGGAATATAAAGTAATTAAATAAAGCAGTAAAATAAAATGACACCGAAGATTTTTATACTGGTTCGAACTTTCCGTTCCACATCCAGTTCCAGATGCCTTCTGGAGTTAAACTAGCAACCCTCACTTAAACCGGAGGAATAGGTTTACACCACCTGAGCAACCGAATAGGACTTTGACCACCTGAGCAACTGAACAGGATTTTTCCCATTCGAGCAACCAAACAGGACTTTGATACAAATAAATTGTTTTCTTGACTTTGTGTGTCCTTGTCACAACACAGATTTGTCGAATGAAGTACACCCTTCCTATAATCTTTTCCTCAAATATGATATGTATATTTATGTGTTTGTGAAGACAATGAAAGTATAAATTGCTTTATAAATGAAGAATTATAAGCGTGATTTCACAAACTCTAAGCAATAAGAAGTTTTGAGAATTCAAGAGAGTAGAGAATAGAAAAGTTAATTCTTTGAACTTGAATGGAATGTATATTTATAACGAATGAAGAGTTACCACATTTGGTAAAGAATTCCGACGAATAGAAATGGTTGCAACTCTTCCTGGAAGAGATTCCTCTTCAGGAAGAGGAGTGTCTTTTTAGAAAATTTAAAAAATATGGAAGTTATATTATATTTAGTAAACTGAATATGATTAACTAGTCGACTGGATTAAAAAAAATTAGTTCGAACATGGTGTATTTTAGTCGATAGATCATGAATATTAGTCGAGTGAATTGTGCAAAACATAAAATTTGCATGTGCATAAGTCAATCGACTGACTGGATGGTTCCAGTTGACTGACATATATATTTTTAGTGATGCAGGTTTACAGGTTTACTTGAGGATAGATTTTAACAAAAATCATTCTAACCTAGATTCTAATAAATCATACTTATTGAATATTTGATAATCTTTTTCTGTCTTGAACTCCTTATCATGAATCAAAAGCATGAAGTCCAACAGATTCGACTATTGACAAGAACAATTATCATGAGACAACGGCTACATGACCCATAAATAGTGTCCGGACAATCATACAAAGCCCGAATTGAACAGAGTTGATAGGCGGACAACGCATGATGTCAAAAGGAAGGGAATTAGCTCGGATGATATAGGGATCGACATAGCCAATTGTTAACATGGATGGAATACTTGAGGGAATGATGACGAGATGAATTCTCATGGTGTACATTAGGAGGATGTTAGTCCAAGGAGGCGTGAAATGGCCGGTAGACATCGACCGGAACATTCACGTGAGGTAGAGTGCGCCCGCCACTTAGCACCACCTATCCATACACCGAACTGATCGTCGATGGTCAAATAGCTAGTGAGGGAGAACCAATGTTTGACGAATGGTGATTGAGGAATTTTGAGGATCCATACCCCATTTATTAACAATGTTTTACATTCGAAGTACCCAAGGAGGTTCAATATGCTTACGATGCCTGCCTATGAGGGAAAACCAACCCCAGGAAGCCCTTTATGAGATACGAAAGGTTCATGGACTCAACAAAAGCCAATGATGCAACCAAGTGTAGATGCTTCCCTATAACTCTCTCTAGGATCACATGATGTGGTTTACAAGATTACCCCCACGATCGATCTCAAAGTTTGATGAACTGGCAACAAAATTTGTGGAGTATTTCCGGATCCATGCTACTCGTCCTAAGACGTGATGTCACGATCCAGTGTATTCCAGACATCGGGGGAACCGTTGAAGGACTACTTGCAAAGATTTTATATCGTTGCCATTGAAGTTAGTAACCCTAACGTCCATGCTATACTTACGGAGGTGACGAGAGGGGTATACTCAAAATCTAAATTTGGTGATTGGATAGCTGGGAAACTACTAGCCACGTTGGAATGCTTCTATTCAAAGGTAGCTCAGTTTATGAGAAAGGAGGAAGCCAGGTCCTCTAGAAAAATAATGCTATGGGACCAAAAGGAGAAGCGGTGCAAATCAACATCGCAATAAAGCAGTCTGATGGGAGTTCTAGGAATGTTCAGGTAAATTTTCAAAACAACTCGAATCTTCAGAAGAGAAATGGTGAAGGGAATTGAGACTGAAGGAGGGAGCCAGGAAGACCAAGGCATAGAATTCCTATGTATGATAACTACATACCTCTAAATGCATCCTTGGAGAACATCTATCTATCCACCTGTAATACTTTTCAATATAAGAAGTCGCGCCCACATGAGTCGACAGAAACATGAAAATAGACTAGAAAGTATTGCCGATATTACGAGTGTTACAGATGCAGTAAAAATGAGTTTAGGCATCTCCAGGATGCTATTGAGAAGTTAATTCAGGAGAAGAAGTTGCAGTAGTTTGTGAAAACTCCACAGGATGGCGGATAGGGGACGTCTGACCCCAATCAAGGGCAAGCTCCGCGTAGAGCTAAGGAGCCTACATGGATCAGATGAAGATTAGTAATAAACATGATAGTTCGAGGACCATGCCCTGGGGATAGGAGCTGGCAGGAAATGGAGCGCTATGCTAGCGCAATAAGGCATGTGGATTTTGAGCATTATTCAAATACGGAGGACGAAACTCCGGCCAAGCAACAACGTACGATGAGTGATGATGTAGTGTTCAAGAGCAGGGATGCAGATAGAGTAGAGGCTCCTACAATTGTCCCGATGCTAATTTTTTTCCATAATTGACCTTTCTTTGGTGAGAAGAATTTTTATTGATTGCAGAAGTTTGGTAAACATTGTTTTTAAGAAGGCTTATGATCAAATGAGGATGGAGGCTAAAAATTTGAAACCATTTAAAGCTCATGTACATGGTTTCAATGGCGTCGCGACTTAGGTAGTTGGTTATTTTGAATTGCTAGTTGAGTTGGGGGATGGTGAACGTAGGAGAATACAGTTCCTACCGTTCATTGTTTGGATGTAGACTCACTATACAACGTTTTTCTGGGACAAACGGCCTTAGCAGAATTTCGGGCATCTCTTGCCCCATGGTGTTTGACTTTGAAATTTCCGACTGATAATGAAGTAGGAGTGGTGCATGGTGATTAGGGGACTGGACGTTCCTGTTATGTGGCTGAGTTGAGAGAAGCTTAGCATAAGGAGAAGGGAAAGGGTGTGGACAAATCTGTCTGCGTCCAAGTTACTGAAGATTGACAAATAGTGCCTAAGCTTTGGCTTGGGCACCACAATCAGTTCTATAGGGATATAGATCCGAGGGATGACAAAGAGGAGCCCAAGGAGACCAAGGCGGTGCCGGTTGAACCGATAATTAATATAAAGTCATCTATGACGACCCATCACGGGTCTTAAAGATTGGATCGCAGCTCAACCCCTCGATGATGAGAGAACTTGTTGATTTTCTCCAAGCAAATCTGGATGTATTTGCTTGGACTCATTCTGACATGTGTGGGATCTCGCATGTCATCGCGAACCATGTATTAAACGTTGATCCGAAGTATGTACTGGTAAAACAAAGCAGGCATGGATCTAGAGAGATCTGTCGCCCTTAAAGAGGAGGTGGATAAACTGAAAGTCAACGAGTTTATTCGCGACGCCCTCTATCCTGAATGGATATCTAATCCCGTGCTGGTGAAGAAGGAAAACGGAAAGTGGAGAACGTGCATTGACTATTAAGACTTCAACAAGGCTTGTCCTAAAGATAGTTTTACCTTTTCAACGATTGATCGGCTAGTTGATCAACTACTGGGCATGAATTGTTATCCTTTAGGGATGCATATTCGGGGTATAACCAAATCTTGTTGCATGTCCCCGATCAAGAACACACTAGCTTTGTGACGGATGTTGGATTATACTATTACATGATGAGGCCATTTGGGTTGAAGAACGCTGGAGTAACCTATCAATGCTTAGTTAACCAGATGTTCAAAGATCAAATTGGGAGGACAATGGATGTCTGTGTGAATGATATGGTCATGAAGTCACGATGTTCAAACGACCACATTCGAAAATTGGCAGAGATGTTTGACATCCTCTGATTTTATGACATGAAGATCAATCCTTTAAAATGCTCATTCGGTGCTGCGTCAGAAAAGTTCTTGGGCTTTGTCAATGCTTGAGTAATCGAAGTTAATCCAGAAAAGATTCAGGCTATCAGAGATCTCCAAGCGCCTAGAACTATTAAACAAGTGCAAAGTTTGAATGGGAAGGTTGTTGCTTTAAGTTGATTCATTTCTGGTGCAACTGACAAATGCATTCCTTTCTTTGATTTAATCAAAAAGGGAAAGAGAATCTTCGAATGGACGCAGGATTGTGAAGGTGCATTTTGAGCTCTGGTGAATCATTTGAAGGGACCGCCCATGAGAAAATTCTAAGTCCCCGGAGTGCGGACTGGAATATAAACAATTTGGGTATAACTGACCGCCTACGAGAAAACTCTAAGTCCCTGGAGTGTAGACCAGTGTGTAAACAATTCGGGTGTGACAGAACGCCCACGAGAAAACTATAAGTCCCTAGAGCGTGAACTAGAGTATAAACAATTCGGGTGTGACTGAATGCCCATGAGAAAACTCTAAGTCCCCAGAGTGCGGTCTGGTGCATAAACAATTCGGGTGTAACTGACCGCCCACAAGAAAACTCTAAGTCTCCATATTGCGGACTGGAGTATAAACAATTCGAATGTGACTGACCGCCCACAAGAACACTCTAAGTCCTCGGAGTGCGAACTGGAGTATAAAAATTCAGGTGTGACTGACCGCCCACGAGAAAACTCTAAGTCTCCAGAGTGCGGACTGGAGTATAAACAATTCAGGTGTGACTAACCGCCCACGAGAAAACTCTAAGTCTCCAAAATGTAGACTGGATTATAGGCGATTCAAGTGTGACTAACCGCCCACGAGAAAATTCTAAGTCCCCATAGCGTGGACTAAAGCAAAAAACATAAATCGAGTGTGAATCGACCGCTCGCGAAATAACTCACAGTCCCCAAAGTGTGGACTGACTTGTAAACTGAATGGACAGATAAACGGATTTCGATTGTTCTCTGTCCTAACAACTTTAACTTGAAATCGACGGGAGGAATACAAACTACCGAAGGCTGAATGTGATAGCTTACTACAGTTCTAGCCTAACGTTTTCTACAACTTAAGGCAACGACCGCGGGGAGGCCTTGAGATGGAGACAGTGAATAGTTAACGGGATTCAAATCAATGAATTACAAATACATTAATATGGAAAGTAATCATTCAACTACATAAATAACGATTCATCGAAAGCAAAAACTTTTATTCATGAGTTCCAAAATTCCAGTACAAGTTGCTTTAAAAAAAAGTCGAAGAAAAAACGGGATTCATACCCGAAGACTTATGACCGAGGAAAGAAATAATTATTCAGACTATATACAACAACATGAAGTAATGACTACTTCTTCGCCGTTCTCTCCCTCTTTGCTTTTTTAGGAGCGGAGTCGGTTGAGCTTCTCTTTCGAGATCCTTTGCCACCCTTGGCCGGAATGCTTGAATTGGGAAGATGTATTTTGCTTAGGAACATCCCACCTAGTGGAATAACTTGCAGTGGTACAAGATCAAGATCTTCAAATTCCTCCTTGACCGGCTCACCTTTAACTTTACGCTTTGACTTCTCCTCCTCCTCGATCTGCTCCCTCATACTAGTTTTAGTAGTGTGCATCGAAGCACCTATGATTAATACATCTTCAGATTCATCAACAATGGGCATATATTTGGGCTTATCTTCATCAAGCGCACCGATAGCTTGCGCAATGGGCCCCGAAATATCGACAGCGGACAGGGATTCCGCCATCTTTTCCTGCTACTCCGTGGGGACACCATTCCTAGGAGTCTGATCAGGGCCCGTATGACTTGCAAAAATTTGTTAAAGCATGGGCATTAGTTGAAAGCCACTGCGCATGGAGAACGAAAACTTTACAAATTCAAAGAAGTTCGGTATGATACCTGCATCTGCTTGACTTTCTATAGTTAGCGAAGTGCTTCCTTAGAGAATGGGGGACAACATCTACGGTCCAAATCTAGGTCTGTCTGGTTCGTAGCCAAGATTTTGCCCAATAACATAAGAAGATGATAGTCCGGCTAATCAGGTAGGAGAAGAACCCTTAGGATCAGCTCCAGAAGACTCAACGATATCCTCTCTGGCATTAATCAGTGCTAGAGCCTTAAAAAATTGAAGTTTAGCGACGGCCAGATCTGATGGTTCGTTTCCTTGAAGCACTTCTCTCAAAAGTTCTTCTTCATTGAATTCTACTTCTCCCAACTCTTCCTTCTTTATCTTGATGATGTGCTCCCTGGCTTTGGCAAGTGGTTCAAGATAGCCCTCGCCAAGAAAGATCAAGTCGCGATGGAGAAGGACCTTCGCATTGTATTCAATAATAAGCGGATCGAATAAGTCCTTAATCTCATTCCTACCGGACTCGACGGCAGCCTCCACCTGAGAGTTAGCTTGTTCAAGCACTTCTTTTCTGCCCTCTTCTCGGGCCTCTTCCTTTAAAGCTTCAATCTTGGAAAATTATTCGTCGAGTTTTGTTCTTAAGCTCCTTACCTCGATGATTTCCTCATAGTATCTCCATGACTCCTCTTGCACCTTAATTTTCTCCTCCCTCTCCTTCTTTAACAATTCTTCAAGCTTTTCAATGCAGCGAGCCATAGTGTATTTCTCCTTTTGCAAGGAGTTCTTTTCTAGAGCGAGCGTGCCACTACGTCGAAGCGCCATGTCAAGTTCCTTCTTATGAGAAGTCTCCAAGCAACTTTCCGCCTCTGCTGTTTCCTTTGCATTCTTCTCAGCTTCTGCAAGTTGGGTCTTATATTCAAGCAACTCAACATCCTGATGCTTGATGATATCTTTGTCGTGGATGGCCTCCAGCTTGAGATGGTCCATTTCATGCTAACATTCTATAGAGACTTCGAAAACTTTCTCGACCAAGTGAATAAAGGATTCGTGCTGAACGAATACATCGTTCAGGCACGATAATGAGCTCTTTTTGGCATATCCAGTAATGACATGTATGAAGGGGACAAATTTGAGACAATCAAAGAATATATTCGAAAAAGTAGCTATAAGTTCAGCTAACTTTTCTGGGGTAGTAGAATCGGGAGCAGCGACCGACAGAAGTGGATCAAAAGTGGTAAGTGGATGTATGCCAGAGCCGCGCTCACGTGACTGCCTTGAACTAGACAAGCCAGAATGTTGCTCGTGAGGCACAACGGCATGAGGGCCGCAATCACAAAGATTTTTCTCCGTTGCGAGAAGGAAGATTAGAGTGTTCGTCATGATGAGAAGCATGGGATTGGGACTTTCACTTAGATGAGAAAGAGGACTCCCTAGAATTATAATATTTATCTCGTCCTTCATCCTTCTCACTACGTCGTGCAGATTCAGAGTCTCAACTTGGGCGGTGATAAGTGGAAGAACCTCGGAGATAATCAAAGGCACGAGACTGAGACATTGCAACTGTAGAAACAAAATAAGACCATATTAAAAGTTGTCATACGAAAGATTAAATACAAGTGTGCAGTGGAGTATAAATGTTTGTGAGTGTCCTAGTGTTCCCCCCAATAGACCGGTAACGATAGCTTTACTCATCGGAGTGCTCTCCTCTTTGTTGGAAGGTTGGATGCCTTCACCGCTTTTCGTAGGGAAGTTAAGTCCTTCGAAATTAATGTTGGGAAAGTCGTAAGACATTATATCGTCCGGAATTTGTAGGTCGGAGAATCCTTTTAACGAACTTTCTAGTCGCTGAGAAGATGATTTCTCTTCGAGAGGAGTAATAATGAATTCCAAATCTGATCCAGCCTTTCTTTTGCGTAGTCGGTACACCAACTTCTTCTTTCTCTTCGAAGGTGTCTGCGATTGCCCGACTTGCGAAGGAACAGCCATAGGTGATTTTTTATGCCTACATCATCACCTCTAGTTTTATCAGCTTGAGAATCTTCGATCTCCCCCTCTTAGGGACCTTCCCAAGTCCCCTCAGCAAAGGGCACGACGGGGTTGCATGTTTCTTCTCTTCATTCAATAACAATCTTCGAAACTACTTCGCTTTTGGGGAGTCCGATTCTGCGGCCGTCCTCCAATAGCCCAAATAAAGATAATAGCTCCTTAGTTACGACGAGTTTAATATCTCGATCTTCAATGAGAATGGCGTGGATGGCGGCCATGACTCTAGAAAACTTGGCACCTTTGGGACGTGGATGAACATCTAAAAGAACTTCGGATGTTAGTGTATTCAAAAGAGAGGTTATGACTTAAGTCATCGAACTTAAAAGAAAAACCAAGTAACACTTATGTCCTTCTAACCATCTCCTCATGAAGCCAGGAGGACATTGCACGTAGAACCACTCATGCTTAAAAAATGAAAGTTTGTTCCATGCTCCCGTCAGGGCTTGACAGTTTGACGAAGGTTCAAGGAAGACGTAGAAGGACTCCCTGATCATCTTTTAAAGTTATAGATAAATCTAATGTCTTCGAGTGTTGGCTGGCGGAACAGAACATTCATGAACAAGAGGAAAATCCCATGAATAGAGGCGTAGCTGTTGGGATGTAATGGAGTAGGGGCGATCCTAAGATATCTCAACATCTCCTGGACGAAGGAGTTAAAAGGTGGAACACATTCAGCCCAACACATGAATTTGTTACACACTGTATATCCAGCTGGGGGCAGACGAGGTCTATCTTGCCTCATTGGAACTAAAACATGCTCGAATGAGATCCCATGGATGGAGCACAATCGACGAACAACGGCTTCGTCGATTCGGGAAGCTCGTGAGTCGACGGGGTTATCTAGAAAGATGGCACCCTCAATGGCATCGGGAGACGGGCTGATGGTTTCTGTTGGTAGAACTGGAATGTCGAAGAGGAGATCAAGTTGAGGGTTGGATGCTTCTGGTTATCTGCATGGCGACTCAAAGAGGGTCTTTCGGATATGGTGGCAGAACTTGATTTTGCTTCAGAACCGATGTACCTCGCCGCTGATTCAAAGACATGTTGGCTGAACACTTCACACGTCTGAGATCTATGTCAGCTGTTCTCTGTAGACAATCAAGATTAGAAATTACAACCTGTTCCCCCTATGTCGTGTGTGAACTAGTGTAGTATTTTGCAGTGCGAAACAAGCATAAACAGTTTGGAATCAGAAGAGTAAGAATAAAATGATGAGATTTGGAATGTTGTCCACAAGGACCATCATCGCTGACCGTCTCAATCGACAAGGAATTTGATCGGCAACGAGAGCTTTAGGATCGGTTATCAACATATTGAGTTATGTAGTTTACTATCCAAGTTTATTAGCCGGTTCTTTATTTAGTCCACATTGTAAAGTCTGGAAGTTTGTTCGTTTAAGCTCAAGTCCAGTAGTCCTAGTGTGCAAGTCAAATTGTCCTTAATCATTTTATGTTCAGGCTAGACAAGGTGAAGCTAAGTGTTTGAATGTCTTAAATTAAATAAGCCTTTATTGTCAACACTGATCCCTCTTCTCTTTATGTCGATCCCTTACCACAATCATCTTATACCGTTCAATAAACTGAGGCCGCTAGCACCGATCCCTTATACAAAGACTCCTATCGATCCCTCACAAAACCATCTCCTACCGATCCCTCTCATTAAACCCATTTTGTACACCGACCTCTTTCTTTGTAGCTACTTCTCACCGATCCCTCAACAAAGCTACTCCTTAAAACTTCCAACCGACCCCTACATCAAAGTGATCTGCACCGATTCCATTTTCCTAAGTTCTCTTACCAAAAAAGGAAAAACACCCTCGACAAATAAAAACTACCGAACTCTCACCTATCCCAATTTTCTCTTCTCAAATTTCAAAACCCAACTTTCCTCCATCCCTTCCAGAACACCAGCCAAACCCTCCTTCCTCCTCCTTCTTCTCCTATTCCTTCATCTTCTCCTCTCTCCTACATATCTCAATGAAGCCATCAAGCTATACACCTAAAAAGCACTCAAACTCATGCAAACTCAGAATTCATGACTCAACTACAGATTAAAAAGAGAAGTCGTACTACATATATATATCGAATTAAACTACAGGCAATTTGGATTGAGGATGATGTTTCATGCTTGGATTTTGTTTTAAAGTTAAGGAGATCAGGATAAGTCATTTCCACGATTGTATAAATGGCATCACCTGCATTTGGTATAAGATATTCATCGGGTATTTGAATCCAAGTAGGTTCTTCACCCGCGTCTAAGGACATAGATTTCACCTTCCCTTCTCCCACATCTAAAAGCCAGTTAGAAAACGACGACAGCTTTTCTCTCTCATCAATCGGAAAAATGTCATTTTTCAATCGCATGTTTATGGTTAGAGTGAAAACTTTACATTTTTGCCACAAAGGTGAATAATTAATAGAAGAGAGAACAATCACCTCTCTTGTGACTTTACGAACCACAGGCAGTGTTTGCCTGAAATCCCCATCCAGTACAACTTTCTTCCCACAAAAATCTTGACCATCATCATTGTTTGAGTCATAGAAGGCTAAGTCTGAGAATGACTTTTCAAATGCTTCAAGTGCATTTTGGTGAACCATAGGAGCCTCATCCCAAATAATCAAATTTGTATGTCTAAGTAAATTAGCCAAACATGACTGCTTCGAAATGTTGCAGGTGGACATGTCATCGAGATTCATAGGAATTTTGAACTTCGAATGTGCAATTCTTCTATCAGGAAGTAAAAGTGATGCAATGCCTGAAGATGCTAGCGCCAATACAATTCTACCTTCTACCTATATAGTGCATGCTAAAGTATTCCACAAAAACGTCTTCCCCATCCCTCCACTTTCGTAGACAAAGAAACCTTCACTGCGGTTACGAACAGAGTATACTATGGCGTCGAAAACCACTTTCTGCTCTGAATTCAGTAATGGCACTGACTCTTCTGCTTCCGTGCGTAGAAGTTCACAATCATAGTCAACTTCATCATATAAAAGTGTGTTATCCACCGATTGAAAACTTCCAAGGTCGGCTTCCCTTACGTCCTAGAACTCGGTTAGCGAACTGTTGTTTCTGAGCATAATCTTTTCTAACGCTAGTAATGCTTCTGATCTCACCATATTCGAAGACATCTCACGTGACGCACATCCGTTCCTGCGTACGTACCTTCATTCCATATCCTCGCTAAGCTTTTCCTAATGTTTATCCCATAGTTGTTTTGCATCTGAAACCTCAAAAAAACACAACAACGTTTCAGACATTTCTCGTAGACAGTTTGGGGTTTCCCATGTAGCAGCTTCAGTCAATGCCTCATCCCACTCATTGTCATCATCTAATAAGCCCTATGCAAGGCATACGTCTTTGAAGGTATTGAAAACAACACCATTTACTGTTCTAATATCTTCATAGCATGTAGGTCTGTGAACAATATTTAAAAGCATACGCACATAAAACCTCTCCCTTGACATAGGATGTGCATAGTATACCCTACCGATACATTCTCCTTTCTGCCTCATCCTCCACTCCTTCATAAACTTATCCCCTACCCACATTGAAGGAAAATCGACATAGGTAAGTTGGCGAGTTGCGTGACACGTTTTATTAGTCTCCAACCACTGGTTGAACATAGTTTTGCATAGATTATGTCTGCCTTGGACGTCATTTAACTGTTCTGTTTCATCAAAATACACAGTTTGCTCTCTCGGCAAATGGAACATTAATCTCTCTACCACTGGAATGCAGTACCGAACATCAAACTCAAATATTCACCATGATGCTTCTGAAGTTGAAATATATCTACAATCCAAATAAGTTTTTATTTCATCAACCTTCCGAACTAAGGTACATTCTTTGTTCGCACTATCTTCAATAACAACAGTTGCTCTATCATGCCCCTTGTTGGTGTACTTAAATAGGTATTTAACATACCTTGCTCTGTTACATGTCTCTACATTTATATGTGCCTGATATTTGACAACTAAATTAACATTATGAGGTATAAGCCAGCCATTGTCCTGCACAAACCCATTTGCCTTCTCGGTTGACAACCCTTTGTTGCGTCGTCCGTACATAGGAAATCCATTTTTGTCAAAACTGGTTTCGTTCTAATATTGTTTTGAATAATGCTTGGAGCAAGAACCTTCCACCATGCAAGCACGTCTAGGATTTTCGTAACCGCATGGACCATGAATCATGTACTGACATACTAACTGATAAGCAAATGGGTCCACATGTTTATTTGGTATCTCAGCACTAATCATTGGTCAACTTGATTAATAGTCTTTGGTCTTTGATCGCCAAACACAAATATAAGTATATGAGCATGCGGTAGTCCCCTTTTCTGAAATTCAATTGTGCAAAAAACTGGAAAAAAAAGAACATGTAAAAAAAAGTTAAGATGGCGATGGTATATTTAAAAAAATGTAAAAAAATTAGTAACAATTTGTCAAACTTACGTGCTTTGACTTTTCCGAAATGACATTCCGTCTTTATGTCGCGCAGCAGCTCCATAAGCTTCATATGAAAAACACGGGAAATAATGTCCGGTCTATCCTCTGCTTTCTGACCGGGAATGTTTACTAAAGCCAGGTAATCTCAAGCCACTTTGGGTTGCACGTGAACATTAAAAAAAAAATCTGGGGATCCCGCCCACGACAGATGGCCATAGGATCTTGGTAGTTTTGGACCATATACCTAGGACCTCCTGTGAAAGAGGAAGGTAGAACAACCTTTCTTCCTATCATGTGTGCACTCGTTCACCAGCCGTAATAGCATCTTGCAGTCCCCTGTACAATTCTCATCATAATGTACTTTGGTTACTCTTTACCCATGTTAGTCTGTCTTCTTCAATACGTGCGTAACTGTCTACAATAAACTGGAAGAAAAGCCTACCACCCCACAACAAAACCAAGCCATATTGTAATCTGCGCTAAATAAGATAGGCGTAATATTCCCGCATTGTCAACGTAGTTCTTTTAGTTTGTAAACATACACCAAATACTCCATATCCTATATCACACCTGAAACCATCCTCAGCATAAGGAAATAAAATAGGATATTGCATGGACATAAAAGAAGGGTGAAAAATCCTTTACAGTACCCCATTTCTATCTTCAATCACAATATCATGACAGCCACACAAATTCACATTTGAGTTATCAATCAATGCTGCAATCTTTGACGTAGTAGGTAAATTGTATTGTCGTCCATCTCTATAATGTCTCTCCAGTAGTCTGATGGTGATAGGCTGGTATTCTAACGCATGAAATCTATCCCTAGCCATCCTAAACACTTTTGCCAACTCATTGCAGTGGTTGAACATGTGTATTAGATTATTAACAATACCCACATCTAAATTTAGCGTCGATTTTTCATCACAAGGAGAAACTCGATTATTGACTTCATTAGTGGTGCCGTAAAAATATAACTGAGCAAATTTTTATTTACCCGTCATAGGCAGAAGCAAGCCAATTCGGTGGTGATTTCGATCATTTAATCTGAAAACATATGGACCACGACCGTTGTTTACGGAGTTATCAACATTCTCACCCATTGACGTGAAAGAAAAAGTAGAATTATAAGCTCGTATATGTTGCTGAAATCCCTTTGAGACAGAACCACCGTTATAGTCCAGAAGATCCATTAAATAAGCGGGGGCTGGTCGGTTCGACGGTAGCTGAACCTTACCCTTCTGACAACATATTGAAAATTTTGGATTTGAATTCGTACTCCCTTTTTTTACCCTTTCTTCAAACCAGAGCAGTGCTCCACGGTACAAACATATACGTGTAGGGGGGCCAAAACTGTGCACCGAAAACATTTTACCTGTGTCCCGACTCGTTTTTCCGTACATTTTGAATCGACAATAAACCACACATGTCCAACTCAAATTGCACAAAAATATGGAACATGAAGGGTAATAAAGAACAAAACAGAATCTCACTCGAATGGAATAACATATAATATTGAAAAAATATCTTTACAGCGGAAAACTTTTAAATACATATATCAGTCTAACCTTAATTCAGCCTGGACAGTTATAAACATCCATCCTTACAATTGCTGACAAACATCAACTAAAATAACTAAGTACAGCGGATAATATAATATGCTCATACGTATGATGAATATCTCTAGCTCTTCTCTGGAAACTCCAACCATCTTCAATTAACCTAAAGCTACTCGGATCTGACTCGAGTATTGAAAATACCCAGATCAGGCTCGATAAACCAGCGTGAGAAAAACTCAATAATAAATAACAGTGTCATAAATTAGCCTTTGGATAAAATCCTTTGAAAATAAGGAGTATATCATAAGACCACGCCCACACATAAACACGGACGGGTTTTTACCTTATGATAACTAAAACACTTTTATATCAAAACATTTGATATTATTTCTAATGACATCTCTTTGAAAACATTTGCAAATAAACTTATTAATCTTATCCGAAATGGTTACCCATATAGCATTTCAAGGCTATTCATTATCCCAATACAAACAAAACCATAGGTTCTTATTGGAGAATGGATTTCCATACAAATGACCAGGCGAAGGATCTACCTTCCGAAATGGGTACACCTCTAGATGGATTCCCCGAGGCACAAAACATTTGCCCTCTACCAACACAAGACTGACCTACCTCTATAACTAGATAGTACCAAATATGTCATCCCTCGGTCGTTACCAACCTTAAACCGAGCGCTCGTTTCCATACACCACATTAATTTACATCCCGAACGTCATAGCGGCAAGAAATATATCCAGAAGGGGATGATCATACCTTAATTGGGAATGACCGACTTAGCATTGCCGCATCTAATCCTGTTTCGGTCATTTCCAGTTTGATGAGGCTTGAGGCTACGATTACCTTTTCACAAAGCACATATCATATCTTTGAATGCCACAATGCCATTTCTATTAACTACTAATTGCCTTCCACAAAAATACAACCCTTGAGCTCGTACGTCTCTAGGAGGGTGTTAAGCTAAGAGAATTGCCTTCTCCGCCACCACTGATGTATGTTTGTAAAAACCAATGTACGTAATCTTTAGAAACGCAATGCCAGACAAACGTCCGTACAAGTTGTCCAGGTACAGGACAAACCGAAGGCACTCTCCTACTACCACTAGTAGCGAGTAGTCCTTGCAATCCGCAAAATCTCCACAACGAGGAGACCACTGTTATATATTACTTGGGAGCTACCCAGAGCAAGTCAACAAGCAGTTCTCATGCTATAAAAATCCACGGTCTTCAATCATCTTCAACATGTCTTCACGATCGAACGTATACATTGGTTCGAAGTGGTTTTCGGATAGGAATTACCCAAATCTGATCCCGGTTTCTTCAAAATCCAAAAAGTGAATATGAGTATACAGGATTTATTAAGTCTCTTTTCATTTTAATTCTTTTCGGATGATTTTGAAATCTCTTCCTTTTGAATTAGGAAAATTTCTAAGAAATTCATTCTTTTGATTTGTAAAATATCTCAAAATTCCTTACTTAACTTTCAATCAAATTCTTTACCTTTATGAAGGTCAAAAACAATGTTATTTAAGACATCGTTTACGATAAACCCTAAATCAATCTGTAACAACCCGGGAATTAGTAGCAATTAATTATCGTCACTAGGTGATTAAATCATTCGCTAATTTCTATTGGAATTCTATAGGGTAAAAATTCTTTTAAAAATTTGTTGCAACATGTTAAGAGCTTTAATCTCGGCCCACAATTTCTCAATGCCATTCCCTTTATGCTTCAGTTCGACCCGTTCCTTTTTATTTTTTTTCATTTTCGTCCAAAACCTAATCAAAATTGAAGGAGAAATATTAATGGCGGCTCGATTTCGAAATCTTCGTTCACTCGTCTCTAGAAATTAGGGCTTTTCAGAGATCGAAGGCGCCGACTATTTGCTTTGGCAAACGATGCCTACTCTCCACTCGCGGTCGCTTTAATTCGTCGAGACTAAGGTGAGTGGTCTTCCATTCACATCTAATTCAAGTCGTTTTAAATGATTTCTGGCTTGTTTAAATTCGTGATTTTGGTTGCTTTATTAATTGATTCTCACGGCTTTGAAAGTGCTGACTCCTTGTTGACTTCGGTCCCTTTGATTTGTTAAATTGGTTTACTATGATGATGATTTCATTTTGACCTCGGCTACACCTTGCTTTGATATTGTCTTGTTGTTCCATGGCTTGGGCATGGTTATTCAATAGCACACTTGACTTTGGCATTGTTTTGATTTCATGATAAGGTTTGGAGATGTTTTCAAAAGGAACTGTATTATTTGAATTATTTGACAATGTTGATTTCTTTTGTGAATTTTGTCATCTGAGCATTTAGGTATGTATTTGAATATTTTCAGTGTCCATCTCCTTGTGGAATAGTTTTGTGGTCACTCACTGGAATCACCGCAAGTTGTAATTACATGCTAAAGTGAGATTTTGAGCTTTGTTCTTTCTGAAGCCAATTGCGTCCTCTATCAGTTCATGTGTGTTTGTCTCGTTCTTTGACTTCATGTGTATGCACTGCTCACCTGTAGCACTGCTAAATTCGTGCGTGCATTTTAGTAGTATGCACTATCCATCTGTTGCACAGCTAACCAAATATTATGCACCACTTGAGTTTGCACTTGCATATCTACTTTAAATAGCTATACCACCATTTTATGTTTACATTTATATGCTCCAGTGATAATTCATTTAGTATGTGTTGTCTGCACTCGATTCTTCTCATCATCAACAAGTGATGTTTGAGTCATGTTTAATTGAGTACGGCAGCCCTTATATTTTAGTTTCATAATGACTCTGGTCTGTTGGCTTTACTGCCTTCATACAATTGCAGTTTTTAGTTGTGTTGTTCTTGTAATTGCCCCAGTAATTGTCTGTTCTACTTGAGTTTGTCTTCGAGACAATCCACAGATGCTTTCTTGATGCAGTATCATCTTATTGCATCATGCAGTCTTCACATTGAACCACATGTGTAGTGTTATCTACATTTACGACTTGGTTTCGCTGCACTGTGTACTCATATCATTTTAGGTACATGCATGACTTGATGTTTGATAACCACTGCTAAGTATCAACTCGTATACACTATGGTTTGAGCCGCATTGTTGATTAGAACTATTGCATATGTATTTATCCACTTATCTTGTTGGTATGTACATTGCCTTCCCTGTTCACTGATGGGGTGCTACCTTACTGTTTGACATCCACTTTGTGGTTAATCGATATAGCTTGACAGTTTGGGTTCATGCTCATGTACATAAGTTGCTGCTTCCTGTTTCACCAGATTCATGTAGTTGGTTGTGTCGATGTGCACTGACGTGAGTTTGCATTGAGTTGCACTGCACTGGTATACCTTATAGTCTTTTAAAGTCTGCATATTAGTCTGCAGTTCCATGTTTTGTCTACATTTATTTAAGGCTTGGTCACCGATTATCACTGCATATCGCTATTTTGGCTGTTGCAGTTCCATCTGGGTTATTTTGTTTTGAGCTGCATCTTCAGTTGTCGTACTTGAGTTATTAGATTGCATTTATGCCTTGTACTCATTGGCATTTTCTTCGGTCATCTAACTTTGTGTATACTATTACCTGTCTTGGCCATTTCATTTTGAATTCACTTGAGTTGAATCCGGTATTTCGGGTTTGACCTTGTGTTCGCTTTGCGACTTTATTAGATTCGCAATTGAGTTGAATCCGGTATTTCGGATTTGACCTTGTGCTGAATCCTATATCATCACTGTAGTGGCAAGGCAGTGCACGCAAGCGTGAACTGCAGCCACACGGTATTGTTTTTGTTGATATCCTATTTTGTTTTGATTATTGATCCTTTTGCATATCCCATATGCTGTAGTGGCGAGGCAGTGCACGCGTGCGTGTACTGCAGCCCTACTCGAATTAATATTTTAATTGATATTTCAATTGGTTGAACTGTTTTGTTTATTCAATTCAATATTCTGATTTGGTTTAATTTGCTGATTTGTTGTTTAACACTGTTACGTGTTATATTTATCGTTATCCGATTTCGTTATTTAAGGATCAGATAGACGAGATTTATTGTGACTGTCGTCTATTCATTAGTTAATTATTATTGCTTCTGTGCACTAATAACTGAGCTTGAATTAGACTGACCCGTGTATTATTTTCTTTTGAATGTAATACTCGGGTCAGACCGAGTATTTACAGGTTGTTGATATCTTACATTGGGTTGCTGCTTGAGCTATGAAGTCACTTCATATCTTTTGGAGTAGTCGTCGTCATTTATAGTAGTCGGTTTATTTGTATAGGAAGATATGTATTCGTGTATATTATATACGATAATGTACTTGTATATGTAACTTCCAGAGTCGACAGTTGTAGTTGTATCATATGTACCGTATCACATGTATTGTAACTGACATCAGTTATTATATATATGAGACTTTTGTTTTATCTGTGTTCCGCATTTATATTATCTGTGTTATTATTATATCTATTGTCATAAACTATTATGAACCATCGTAGATCGTTTTATACTGGAATTGGGTATGTCGATGGGAGTAAATAAATATGAGATGAAAAATAAAAATATATACCACTCCTATCGAAATAACCAATACTAGTGTAAGGCCTAACTATGGATGGCCGCTCCTATCCAGCCTTATTCTTCTTGATAACAGACAGTATTTTCTTTAATACTCTTTGTTATTGTGAGCATAGAGGTGGGGCATCACAGTTGGTATCAGAGCTTGGGGTTTATGGACATAATATAAAACATAACTTAGATGGAACATGTGTTACAACTATGTGTCGATGTTTTATATGTGCTTTGAGTCAAAACTAAAGTTCTGAAAATACGTTGGAAATTTTTAAATATCCTTATTTAAAAATAAAAAGTGAATTTGTGTTTTGATGATAGATTGGTTTGTGCTTTGTTTATCAGAGCGCGCAGCGAAAACAGTGTGACTGCTTCGCTGAGTACAACTGATAATTATTTTGATTTAAAAATCAAAATATGAAAATGAAATTAATTTCATTATGTTGTTTAACCAGTGGATTTGATTTGTTGAAATTTCTTACTGGTTTTCTTTGATGCTAATCATATCTGATTAGATTTCTGCTGTTTTAAAATATCTTTATTGAAGATATAATAGAATGATTTTTTTGTTCATTTTGTAGTGTACGTGCAAATTTGAGTTGCACGTTACTGCATTAATTTTACGTTGAACCGATGCTTGGTTATGAAACGTATTCTGTTGCCGTTATTATTATAACGGGAGTTTTACACCAATGCTATATTTTTGAAGCGCGGTGTTTTGTTGACATTTTTAAATGAATGAAAATTCACTGGTATTTTATTTTGATGCGAATTATTTTGATGAGATTTTGACGTTTAAAATTTACTGTCGCTTTGACTTCAGTAACCGTCAAATTTTAAAGTGGATTTTCAAGCGGTTATCCCGCAATGCTGATTTTGAGATTAGTTTTATGTTGTTTTGAGAAGTACCATTTCTTTGTTGAAGTTGCTACTTATGTTGCTGGTTTAATCACGTGATTATAAAAAGCGTTTTAAAATAAAAATTGTTTTCAAAAAATTTTCAGTTTACGTTTTCAAAAGAATGAGAAAGAGATTTAAACGATTCAGCAAAATCGAGGACTATTAACCCTTTCTTTTACTGATTCGCTTAATTCCGGACTTGTTCGTTTGAGAATGTAAATTATTACTTTTATAAAATAAATGAAATTGTTTTCAAATTTTTTTCAGTTTACGTTTTCAAAAGAATGAGAAAGAGATTTAAACGATTCAGCAAAATCGAGGACTATGAACCCTTTCTTTTACTGATTCGCTTAATTCCGGACTTGTTCGTTTGAGAATGTAAATTATTACTTTTATAAAATAAATGAAATTGTTTTCAAAAATTTTTCAGTTTACGTTTTCAAAAGAATGAGAAAGAGATTTAAACGATTCAGCAAAATCGAGGACTATGAACCCTTTCTTTTACTTTTACTGATTCGCTTAATTCCGTACTTGTTCGTTTGAGAATGTAAATTATTACTTTTATAAAATAAATGAAATTGTTTTCAGAAATTTTACAGTTTGCGTTTTCAGAAGAATGAGAAAGTGACTTAAACGTTTCAGAAAAATCGAGGATTATGACCCCTTTCTTTTACTGTTTCGCTTAATTCCGGACTTGTCCATTTGAGAATGTGAAATGTTATTTTTGGAATACACAATTTGCACGTTCAAGGAAACGATGAAGAGAATCAAATGATTTAGTAAAACACGTGGTATGGGACGTGTGCGTTTGCTATTTCGGTTAATTCCGGACTCGTTAATTGAATATATGATGATTTTCGTGTGCTTTCGAGCCACTATGATGGACCTTCGCGTCATATGATGGACCTTCGGGTCAAATACCAGTACCAGACCTTCGGGTCATATGTTGGACCTTCGGGTCATATGATGGGCGCCAAAATTATGATGACGGTACTTGGTAGGCTTCGGCCATATGAGATGCACGTGCGGCGTAGCTAAAACTCGCCATATGATGGGATCGATCCACCTTTTATGTTGATTTTCCAGAACATCTTAATTGGTTTCTAGATATTTGTTGAATCTAATTATCTGCAGGTAATTAGATATTTGATGTTATGAGTTCTGATTATCGTTTTTGATAATTGGATATTTGTTGTTTCTGATTATCGCTTGTGATAATTAGATATTTGATGTTATGACTTCTGATTATCGTTTTTGATAATTGGATATTTGTTGTTTCTGATTATCACTTGTGATAATTAGATATTTGATGTTATGAGTTCTGATTATCGTTTTTGATAGTTGGATATTTGTTGTTTCTGATTATTGCTTGTGATAATTAGATATTTGATGTTATGAGTTCTGATTATCGTTTTTGATAATTGGATATTTGTTATTTCTGATTATCGCTTGTGATAATTAGATATTTGATGTTATGAGTTCTGATTATCATTTTTGATAATCGGATATTTGTTGTTTCTGATTATCGCTTGTGATAATTAGATATTTGATGTTATGAGTTCTGATTATCGTTTTTGATAATTGGATATTTGTTGTTTCTGATTATCGCTTGTGATAATTAGATATTTGATGTTATGAGTTTTGATTATCGTTTTTGATAATCGAATATTAGTTGATTTGTTGATTTGATTATCGTTTTTGATAATCGAATATTTGTTGATTTGATTATCGTTTTTGATAATCGAATAATTGTTGGTTTGATTATCGTTTTGGATAATCGAATATTAGTTGATTTGTTGATTTGATTATCGTTTTTGATAATCGAATATTTGTTGATTTTGATTATCGTTTTTGATAATCGAATATTTGTTGATTTGATCGAATAATTGTTGGTTTGATTATCGTTTTTGATAATCGAATATTAGTTGATTTGTTGATTTGATTATCGTTTTTGATAATCGAATATTTGTTGATTTTGATTATCGTTTTTGATAATCGAATATTTGTTGATTTGATTATCGTTTTTGATAATCGAATAATTGTTGGTTTGATTATCGTTTTTGATAATCGAATATTAGTTGATTTGTTGATTTGATTATCGTTTTTGATAATCGAATATTTGTTGATTTTGATTATCGTTTTTGATAATCGAATATTTGTTGATTTGATTACCGTTTTTGATAATCGAATAATTGTTGGTTTGATTATCGTTTTTGATAATCGAATATTAGTTGATTTGTTGATTTGATTATCGTTTTTGATAATCGAATATTTGTTGATTTTGATTATCGTTTTTGATAATCGAATATTAGTTGATTTGTTGATTTGATTATCGTTTTTGATAATCGAATATTTGTTGATTTTGATTATCGTTTTTGATAATCGAATATTTGTTGATTTGAATATCGTTTGCGATAATTTAATATTGGTTGATTTGTAATTTCTGATTATCGTTTTAGATAATTGCAAATTTTTGCTAATTATAGGATTTTCTAGTCTCTAATTGATTCTAGACTATGTTGATTATATTGAATTGCTGTTTTCTATCTATCTCTGTTGATAGTTAGAGTTTGCTGATTATGGAGTGCGTGTTTTTCTGATTTTTTGGTTGATAACTAGATGTTTGCGGTTTTGTGATTTGGTGTTTCTAATTATCTTTGTTGATAATTAGATTTTGCTGTTTTCTAATTATCGTATCGATGATTAGATATTGCTGTTTGTGATTTCAAAATTTTAATTGTCTAATTGATAATTAAATATTGCTGATAATTGCATTTATTCAGCGTTGTTGTTTTCTAACTTATCTACTTGATAATTAAATTTTGTTGAGAAATTGTGAATTTCTTTTACTAGAATCAAAAGGTTTCTTTGATGTTTGAATTCTCTACCTTTATTTTTCTAGCTTTACCTGTTTATGTTAGAAAAATAATTGTTATTGACACCTTTAATTATGAAAATTGTGGGGATGCAATTTTTATAAGGAGGGGAGTCTGTAACAACCCGGGAATTAGTAGCAATTAATTATCGTCACTAGGTGATTAAATCGTTCGCTAATTTCTATTGGAATTCCATAGGGTAAAAATTCTTTTAAAAATTTGTTGCAACATGTTAAGGGCTTTAATCTCGGCCCACAATTTCTCAATGCCATTCCCTTCAAGCTTCAGTTCGACCCGTTCCTTTTTATTTTTTTTCATTTTCGTCCAAAACCTAATCAAAATTGAAGGAGAAATATTAATGGCGGCTCGATTTCGAAATCTTCGTTCACTCGTCTCTAGAAATTAGGGCTTTTCAGAGATCGAAGGCGCCGACTATTTGCTTTGGCAAACGATGCCTACTCTCCACTCGCGGTCGCTTTAATTCGTCGAGACTAAGGTGAGTGGTCTTCCATTCACATCTAATTCAAGTCGTTTTAAATGATTTCTGGCTTGTTTAAATTCATGATTTTGGTCGCTTTATTAATTGATTCTCACGGCTTTGAAAGTGCTGACTCCTTGTTGACTTCGGTCCCTTTGATTTGTTAAATTGGTTTACTATGATGATGATTTCATTTTGACCTCGGCTACACCTTGCTTTGACATTGTCTTGTTGTTCCATGGCTTGGGCATGGTTATTCAATAGCACACTTGACTTTGGCATTGTTTTGATTTCATGATAAGGTTTGGAGATGTTTTCAAAAGGAACTGTATTATTTGAATTTATTTGACAATGTTGATTTCTTTTGTGAATTTTGTCATCTGAGCATTTAGGTATGTATTTGAATATTTTCAGTGTCCATCTCCTTGTGGAATAGTTTTGTGGTCACTCACTGGAATCACCGCAAGTTGTAATTACATGCTAAAGTGAGATTTTGAGCTTTGTTCTTTCTGAAGCCAATTGCGTCCTCTATCAGTTCATGTGTGTTTGTCTCGTTCTTTGACTTCATGTGTATGCACTGCTCACCTGTAGCACTGCTAAATTCATGCGTGCATTTTAGTAGTATGCACTATCCATCTGTTGCACAGCTAACCAAATATTATGCACCACTTGAGTTTGCACTTGCATATCTACTTTAAATAGCTATACCACCATTTTATGTTTACATTTATATGCTCCAGTGATAATTCATTTAGTATGTGTTGTCTGCACTCGATTCTTCTCATCATCAACAAGTGATGTTTGAGTCATGTTTAATTGAGTACGGCAGTCCTTATATTTTAGTTTCATAATGACTCTGGTCTGTTGGCTTTACTGCCTTCATACAATTGCAGTTTTTAGTTGTGTTGTTCTTGTAATTGCCCCAGTGATTGTCTGTTCTACTTGAGTTTGTCTTCGAGACAATCCACAGATGCTTTCTTGATGCAGTATCATCTTATTGCATCATGCAGTCTTTACATTGAACCACGTGTGTAGTGTTATCTACATTTACGACTTGGTTTCGCTGCACTGTGCACTCATATCATTTTAGGTACATGCATGACTTGATGTTTGATAACCACTGCTAAGTATCAACTCGTACACACTATGGTTTGAGCCGCATTGTTGATTAGAACTGTTGCATATGTATTTATCCACTTATCTTGTTGGTATGTACATTGCCTTCCCTGTTCACTGATGGGGTGCTACCTTACTGTTTGACATCCACTTTGTGGTTCATCGATATAGCTTGACAGTTTGGATTCATGTTCATGTACATAAGTTGCTGCTTCCTGTTTCACCAGATTCATGTAGTTGGTTGTGTCGATGTGCACTGACGTGAGTTTGCATTGAGTTGCACTGCACTGGTATACCTTATAGTCTTTTAAAGTCTGCATATTAGTCTGCAGTTCCATGTTTTGTCTACATTTATTTAAGGCTTGGTCACCGATTATCACTGCATATCGCTATTTTGGCTGTTGCAGTTCCATCTGGGTTATTTTGTTTTGAGCTGCATCTTCAGTTGTCGTACTTGAGTTATTAGATTGCATTTATGCCTTGTACTCATTGGCATTTTCTTCGGTCATCCGACTTTGTGTATACTATTACCTGTCTTGGCCATTTCATTTTGAATTCACTTGAGTTGAATCCGGTATTTCGGGTTTGACCTTGTGTTCGCTTTGCGACTTTATTAGATTCGCAATTGAGTTGAATCCGGTATTTCGGATTTGACCTTGTGCTGAATCCTATATCATCACTATAGTGGCAAGGCAGTGCACGCAAGCGTGAACTGCAGCCACACGGTATTGTTTTTGTTGATATCCTATTTTGTTTTGATTATTGATCTTTTTGCATATCCCATATGCTGTAGTGGCGAGGCAGTTCACGCGTGCGTGTACTGCAGCCCTACTCGAATTAATATTTTAATTGATATTTCAATTGGTTGAACTTTTTTGTTTATTCAATTCAATATTCTGATTTGGTTTAATTTGATGATTTATTGTTTAACACTGTTACGTGTTATATTTATCGTTATCCGATTTCGTTATTTAAGGATCGGATAGACGAGATTTATTGTGACTGTCGTCTATTCATTAGTGAATTATTATTGCTTCTGTGCACTAATAACCGAGCTTGAATTAGACCGACCCGTGTATTATTTTCTTTTGAATGTAATACTCGGGTCAGACCGAGTATTTACAGGTTGTTGATATCTTACATTGGGTTGCTGCTTGAGCTATGAAGTCACTTCATATCTTTTGGAGTAGTCGTCGTCATTTATAGTAGTCGGTTTATTTGTATAGGAAGATATGTATTCATGTATATTGTATACGATAATGTACTTGTATATGTAACTTCCAGAGTCGACAGTTGTAGTTGTATCATATGTACTGTATCACATGTATTGTAACTGATATCAGTTATTATATATATGAGACTTTTGTTTTATCTGTGTTCCGCATTTATATTATTTGTGTTATTATTATATCTATTGTCATAAACTATTATGAACCATCGTAGATCGTTTTATACTGGAATTGGGTATGTCGATGGGAGTAAATAAATATGAGATGAAAAATAAAAATATATACCACTCCTATCGAAATAACCAATACTAGTGTAAGGCCTAACTACGGATGACCGCTCCTATCCAGCCTTATTCTTCGTGATAACAGACAGTATTTTCTTTAATACTCTTTGTTATTGTGAGCATAGAGGTGGGGCGTCACACAATCTTAGCAACGTTTTCGAGTAATAGAAATCATTCATTCTGGAGATTGCTTAAATTTTGGATAATACCAATCTTCTTTTATTTTGGAAAACTTAAGAGAATTTATTTTATTTAAGAGCATCCAGGCTTTCCTTTCGATCTGTTCCACGCCTCGCCTAAGAAAAGAAAACATAGGCCAGGTAAGTTCAGGGAACTGATTGCTCCATCACTAACCTTAGTTAAACACCTTGTTTTATCTCCCTAGATCTCACAGGTGGGACAAATGTACTAGTCGTTTCCGCATACTCAGTTTGTTATTACATTCAATATTCTTCAATCATTGTTTAAGTGTTATAAACAATTCATCTTAACCTTTATTCAAACTTCAAATTCATCTTTAAACGACTTAACATTCCTTTTAAAAACATTTACAATTGATTCCAAGAGAAATCGTTACATTTAAACTCATAATTAAAAAGTCATACAATTCGTAGCACAAAAGTGCTGCATAAAGTGCTATAAAATCGTAATTGATTAAATCAACTTTTAAACATTCGATAATTCATATTTTTAATCCAAATCTCTTTTAAATCATTTAAACAGATTTATCAAATTTATTTCATATTTTTCCATAATTAAAAACGTTCATTTAAACAGATTTTCTGTTATGGTCACTTAACTGCACTAGCGCGATTTTTCTGGAAAATTGATTTGGACTTATTTCAAAATCTATTCAATGAAAATTTGATCTTTTTTCTTCGTTTAGAAGATATAGATATAATAGTCCGGAACTTTCTTATCTCGAAGAATTCTGAGCTATATTTCACTCTACACATTCATTTGAACTTTTCGGCGCGAAATCGCGAACTACCGTTGCGCGACGCGTGTAGTTTTAACTTATTTTTCAACACTTGAAATAATTTATTCAAATTGAATTCTATTACTTACAAAATCATTACAAATCATTTTAAATCAATATTATCACTTTTTAAAGCATATAAAAATACATGTATTTTTACTATTACAATATTATAATATTATTTTATTCCTATTATTTTAATATTAAATTTTAAATTTCATTTCAATTTCAATTCTAACTTTAAAGTAAAAACATTTAAAACTTAGATTTCAAATCTAATTTCAATTTAAATTTCAATTCAATCTCAAACTAAACTTCAATTTTCAAAATCGATTTCAATTTCAATTTCAATATTCATCTCAATTTCAATTTCAAATTAACTATCTTTTTCAAATCCGTTTCACTTCAAATTTCAAATTCTCTTTTATTTAACTTTAATTTCGCTTCTAAATTAAAAGAGACTTATTTTTCCAAAATATCTCATATCACTAAAATATGGTCTTATTAACAAAGTGATTATTTAAATCAAAATGAACATATCCAATATTCATATTTATTATTAAAATAACATCCATTCAACCAATCACATACATATGATTTCAAATCCAACATTCACTATAAATATCATAACGGGACAGATTATCACAATTCAATTAATTTAACTAACTATGAGATCATCCATATTAACAATCAACGTGAACACTCATATGTCGTAAGTGTGTAAATGTGATTGTTTTAACATAATCAAAATATAAATCCAAAAGTGACGAGAATTTCTCATCTTCATATCCACTCCGTCAAACTTTAACGTAAGATTTCCGTCTCTCGAGCTAACGTGCTATTTCCAACGTCTTTGAAATCACCGCTTTCTTTTTTTTTTCTTTTTTTTTTTTCTATTTTTTTCTTTTTTTCATTTCTTTTTTCCTTTTTATTGGAGAGGAGGGTACGGCCTTGGTATGTGGAGGGGCACGGCCTTGGGTTTGAGGTTGTGGGGCTCGGCCTAGGTGGAGGGAGGAAGTATGCGTGTGTTATTGGAGCTTTGGGTGGTGGTTTGGTTGAGTTTTGGTGATGTGTAGGTGATAGCTTGAAGGTAGAAAGTGAAGAAGGAAGGTAGAGAATGAAGTGTGAAAAATGAAAGATATGGATGCATATTTATATTTGAGCTTTGGATGACAAATGACTAAAATACCCTTCTCTACTTTTTTGACTTTTCATTTACTTTTTTACCCTTGATTTGACCTTTGCTTAATGAAGAAGAAATTTTTTATTTGAATTTGTACTTAAGAAATGATGTTTACCTTTTTTTCTTACACTTTAAAATGTTAAAATGACATTTGCTCCTTTTCCATAAGTGATATGGCTTAAGCATTAATGGTGATGGAAAGTATGTGTAAGGAGATGAAAAGTGATGGTAAGTTTAAGAATGATTAATTACCTTTTCTTTCTTAAATTTGGTATTTTTAAGAGAATACTTTTGCTTTGATTTGATTACACATGACACTTGTTAACAAATTAGCATATGCATTAATGGTGGAAATGATGTTAAGGAAAAGTGTGTAAGTAGTAAGAGAGGTGCCACTTTTTATGGTTTGTAATTATTTTAATACTTAAGTTTGCTATTTTCCCATGCTTATATATACTATCTCATTAACGAGATATGATATAAAGAAATGATGTGGTTTATTAAAATTTAATTTAATTTGAAAGTAGCCAAAGCATGTCTTTTCATTTTTTATACATTTATTTAAACTTTTCACAAGTAAACTCTTTTTGTCTTTAGTGCTAAATGTAGAATATTTAAATAGTTTGTAAACTAGTATTTATATGTTAGAAAATGTATCAAGTTGCAACAACTTGTCGACTACTTGTTTTGGTTGAAAACAGTGTTTTTGTCGATAAATTTTACAGTCAAAATTTAGCATTTTTGTTAAGCTGTATATTGAAGTAAACCAAACTTTAAAATGAACTTTTTACTTCTTTAAATAAATTTAAAGATGTCTCTTTATATTTTAAAATCATATTAATATCAAATCTCTATTTTTACAGTGTATGTAAAACTGACAAAATGCGACAAATTTTGGTTATTTTTGTAAAACGATTATTAACATACTTTTAAATCTTTTAATGTACTTTTATTATCTTTATTAGATGTTTTAAATAAGATTTACCTTTTGAATAAAAATTTAAATCCATTTATTTAAGCCTTTATATATTATTAACAAAACTTAACTTTTGTCGATTTATTCAAAAATCTAAATTTATACTTTTTATTTATTAATTATAAGAATAGATAATTATTTATTATATATAACATATTTATTTTAAGATTTAAACTCCTTATTAAATTTAAAACGAACGAAATCTCTCATTTTCGAAGTAGCAAAATTACGGGTCGTTACATTCTCACATACTTAAAAGAATTTCATCCCGAAATGAATGTTAGATAAAGGAATCTATCTCATACTCATATCCTCAAATAATTTGACTTATTTCTATTGATGATAGAATAGAAGAAGGTCGATATCATAACAATACTAAAACAAATGATGCCAAACATACATATAAAGATTCCCCACATTAACCTGAGTATCTATCACGTATTTACGGTTATATGTACATACATCATGTCAAACTTCTATCCCACCCATCCTAGTGCATACCGCACACTTAAGATAATATATAAAACAACCAAATAAGACTATGCATCCAAAACAACCACACTGATACAATACCAAGGTAAACGAATACCACCACATAACTCATTGTCTGAGCTGAGCACGTACTATACCTGAGGTCTATATATACACACACCAAAACATCAGTCCAACCACTGTATCTTAGTGCCTACTATTTGAGATAACTATCCAACTACTAAGTAGATAGACCCAAACATCATACTATATGTGATATTTGATTCAATATTCAAATTCATAACTTTACTTTTGAACTAGTATCGATCTCCCAATTTTCTAGTGCAGACTTTGATCAAACTTCTTGATCACAAATCCATGCTTTCCTTGCATAGCTCTCAACTATGAAAGAAAACTTGAGCATATAATCACAAACTCTCATCAATGTTCGCCGTCAAGAATCGTGTGATAAATCCTTTTATGGACTGGTGTAAACATCTCAAAGTTCTGTACTTAAATCTTAGATCAAAATTTATGTGCCGAAATGATCTACGTTTAACTTATGTACTTATTCACATTCATCTTTACCTAATAGATTTCTTTAAAATTTCGATTAATGCAAGTTTATTTCATGACCATTTACTTTTTACTAGAACCATTATTACTTAAGCATACAAATATGACTTAAACTTGTATAATATACCTTTGCTTCCTAAGAGTATATATACATATCTCCAAACTTCAAATTTTTATTACTTCAACTAAGGTGGAACTCTACTATTATCTCAAATTAATAAGTTATAAAACTCAACCCTTAGTTTTCTTTACCTAAGGTTTCCATTTAGCTAATATTATATATCCAACCCATATATTAATAAGACAACTTTGCTAAATGTACACCTTTTTCTCACTAATTTTATGATTAACTACTTAACTTATTTACCTATCCATTTTCTAAATCAAATTTCTTAACCATAAATCCATCAAATACCTTATAGTCAAATTGTGAAACTTAATTCACATAGTATTTGTTACTCATTTTTCATCCAACATTCAACCCACTAACCATATTACTCAAAACTATCTACTTCTAATCTTACTTCATTTTGAATTACGAATGTTACCCTAAATGTATAAATAATTCAATTTTTTATTAGGATGATATTTCTTATATCTCTTATTCCTAAATTTCACTTTGATTTTAACCTAGTCAAAGTGTCTAAATTTCAGATTAATTTAACTCCTTTATAAGTTATAGAACTTACCCTTTTTGATATATTTACCAAAAGTCTCAACTTAGGTTTATCTTTTTCTATATTATTGATAAGAATTTTTTCTATGTGTACATTTTCTCTTTTCTTTCTCTAATTACACTTCTAGCTTCAGTATTATCATCAAATATCTTATAATCAAATTGTGAATTTTACTTCACAAGATATTTGTACTTAGATTTTAAATTCATCTATTATGATAATCACTTAATCATCTTAATACTAAATATCTAAGGGTATATGATTAAAGTTCTAAATTCTAGCTTTCAATTAATTAATTCTATAGGAATATCTTATATTCAAATCGTGTAATTCTAATCATAAGATATTCATATTTTAGTTTTGCTAAGCTAAATTATAAATAATCCTTAATCTATAACCCAAAAATGATAATATCCCCTTTTAATATATAAAATATAATCCCAAGGTAAAATTATTTCATTTACCAATTTTTAAAACAAAATCATTTTTGTAAAATTAACAAATCACGCTCATATATATAATACTCTCATAACTCGTTCTAGGATGTTACTAACCCTATCTCTAATGAGTTACTCATCCTAGGATATTAGTAATCCTATCTCTGATGAGACTTACCCCTACCAGGCTTCGGTATTCGCTCAACCAAAAGCTCTGATACCAAATGTCACGATCCGTTTTTCCGTACCATTTGAATCGACAATAAACCACACATGTCCAACTTAAATTGCACGAAAATACTGAACATAAAGGGTAATAAAGAAAAATAGACAAAACATAATCTCACTCGAATGGAATAACATATAATATTGAACAAATATCTTTACAGTGGAAAACTTTGAAATACATATATCAGAGTCTAACCTAAATTCAGCTTGGACAGTTATAAATCCTTACAATTGCTGACAAACATCAACTAAAACAACTAAGTACAACGGATAATAGAATATGCTCATACGTATGATGAATATCTCCAGCTCTTCTCTGGAAACTCCAACCGTCTTCAATTAACCTGAAACTACTCGGATCTGACTCGAGTATTGAAAATACCCGGATCAGGCTTGATAAACCAGCGTGATAAAACTCAATAATAAATGACAGTGTCATAAATCAGCCTTTGGATAAAATCCTTTGAAAATAAAGAGTCTCTCATAAGACCACGCCCACATATAAACACAGATGGATTTTTACCTTATGATAACTAAAACACTTTTATATCAAAACATTTGATATTATTTCTAATGACATCTCTTTGAAAATATTTGCAAATAAACTTATTAATCTTATCCGAAATGGTTACCCATATAGCATTTCGAGGCTATTCATTACGCCAATACAAACAATACCGTAGGTTCTTATTGGAGAATGGATTTTCATACAACAAGCAAAGGATCTACCTTCCGAAATGGGAACACCTCTAGATGTAGGCCCCAAGGCACAGAACATCTACCCTCTACCAACACAAGACCGACCTACCTCTATAACTAGATAATACCGAATATGTCATCCCCCGGTCGTTACCAACCTTTAACCGAGCGCTCGTTTCCATACACCACATTAATTTACATCCCGAACGTCATAGCGGGAAGAAATATATCTAGAAGGGGATGATCATACCCTAATTGGAAATGACCCACTTAGCCTTGCCGCATCTAATCCTGTTTCGGTCATTTCCGGTTTGATAAGGATTATGGCTACGATTACCTTTTCACAAAGCACATATCATATCTTTGAGTCATTTTTGTTAACCACTAATTGCCTTACATAAAAATACAATCATTGAGCTCATACGTCTCTAGGAGGGTGTTAAGCTAAGAGAAGTTGCCTTCTCCGCCACAACTGATGTACGTTTGTAAAAACCAATGTACGTAATCTTTAGAAATGCAATGTCAGACAAACGTCCATACAAGTTGTCCAGGAACAGGACAAACGGAAGGCACTCTCCTACTACCACTAGTAGCGAGTAGTCCTTGCAATCCACAAAATCTCAACAACGAGGTGACCACTGCTATATATAACTCGGGAGCTACCCAAAGCAAGTCAACAAGCAGTCCTCACGCTATAAAGATCCACGGTCTTCAATCATCTTCAACATGTCTTCACGTTCGAATGTATACTTTGGTTCGAAGTAGTTTTCAGATAGGAATTATCCAAATCCGACATCGGTTCCTCTGAAATCCAATATCGATAAAAGTGAATATGAGTATACAGTATTTATTAGGTCTCTTTTCACTTTAATTCTTTTCGGATGATTTTTAAATCTCTTCGTTTTGACTTAGGATAATTTCTAAGAAATTCATATTTTTGCTTTGGAAAATTCTTAAAATTCCTTACTTAACTTTCAATCAAATTCTTTACCTTTATGTGGGTCAAAAACAATGTTATTTAAGACATCGTTTACAGTAAACCCTAAATCAATCTTAGCAACATTTTCGAGTAAATAGAAATCATTCATTTTGGAGATTTCTTAAATTTTGGATAATACCAATGTTCTTTTATTTTGGAAAACGTAACAGAATTTATTTTATTTAAGAGCATCTGGGCTTTCCTTTCGATCTATTCCACCCCTTGCCTACGAAAAGAAAACATAGGCCAGGTAAGTTCAGTGCACTGGTTGCTCCATCCCTGACCTTAGTTAAACACCTTGTTTTATCTCTCTAATTGGCGGGACAAATGTACTAGTCGTTTCCGCATACTCGGTTTGTTATTACATTCAATATTCTTCAATCATTGTTTAAGTGTTATGAACAATTCATCTTAACCCTATATTCAAACTTCAAATTCATCTTTAAACGACTTAACATTCCTTTTAAAAAAATTCACAATTGGTTACAGGAGAAATCGTTACGTTTAAACTCATATTAAAAAATCATACAATTCGCAGCATAAAAGTGCTAAGGAAAGTGCTATAAAAGCTTGATTGATTAAATCAACTTTTAAACATTCGATAACTCATATTTTCCAATCCAATCTCTTTTAAATCATTTAAATAGATTTATCAAATTTATTTCATATTTTTCCATAATTAAAAACCTTCATTTAAACATATTTTCTTTTATGGTCACTTAACTGCACTAGCGCGATTTTTCAGGAAAATTGATTTGGACTTATTTAAAAAGCTAATCAATGAAACTTTGATCTTCTTTCCTCGTTTAGAAGATATGGATATAATAGTCCGGAATTTTCTTATCTTGAAGAATTCTGAGCTATATTTCACTCTACACATTCATTTGAACTTAACGGTGCGAAATCGCGAACTACCGTTGCGCGACGCGTCTAGTTTTAACTTATTTTTCAATACTTGAAATAATTTATTCAAATTGAATTCTATTACTTATAAAATCATTACAAATCATTTTAAATCAGTATTCTCACTTTTTAAAGCATAAAAAATGTATTTTTTACTATTACCATATTATAATATTATTTTATTCCCATTATTTTAATATTAAATTTTAAATTTCAATTCTAACTTCAAATTAAACACATTTAAAACTTAGATTTCAAATCTAATTTCAATTTTAACTTCAATTCAGTCTCAAATTATACTTCAATTTTCAAAATCGATTTCAATTTCAATTTCACTATTCATCTCAATTTCAATTTCAAATTAACCATCCTTTTCAAATCCGTTTCGCTTCAAATTTCAAATTCTCTTTTATTTTAACTTTACTTTCACTTCTAAATAAAAAGAGGCTTATTTTTTCAAAATATCTCATATCACTAAAATATGGTCTTGTTAACAAGTTGATTATTTAAATCAAAATGAACATATCCAATATTCATATTTATTACTAACATAACATCCATTCAACCAATAATATACATATGATTTCAAATCCAACATTCACTATAAATATCATAACGGGACAGATTATCACAACTCAATTAATTAACTAACTAACAAATCATCCATATTAACAATCAATGTGAACATTCATATGTCGTAAGTGTGTAAATGTGATTATTTTAACGTAATCATATAAATCCAAAAGCCATGAGAATTTCTCAACTTCATATCCACTCTGTCAAACTTTAACGTAAGATTTCCGTCTCTCGAGCTAACGTGTTATTTCCAACGTCTTTGATTTCGCCGCTTTCTTTTTTCTTTCTTTCCTTTTTCTTTTCTTTTTTTCTTTTGTTTTTTTTCTTTTTATTGGAGAGGAGGGTACGACCTTGGTATGTGGAGGGACATTGCCATGGGTTTGAGGTTGTGGGGCTCGGCCTATGTGGCGGGAGGAGGTATGCGTGTGTTATAGGAGCTTTGGGTGGTGGTTTGGTTAAGTTTTGGTGATGTGGAGGTGATAGCTTGAAGATAGAAAGTGAAGAAGGAAGGTAGAGAATGAAGTGTGAAAAATAAAAGGTATGGATGCATATTTATATTTGAGCTTTAGAGGCAGATGACTAAAATACCCTTCTCTACTTTTTTGACTTTTCATTTACTTTTTTACACTTGATTTGACCTTTGTTTAATGAAGAAGAAATGGTTTGATTTGAATTGTTACTTAAGAAATGATGTTTACCTCTTTTTCTTACACTTTAAAATGTTAAAATAACATTTGCTACTTTTCCATAAGTGACATGACTTAAGCATTAATGGTGACAGAAAGTATGTGTAACGAGATGAAAGGTGATGGTAAGTTTAAGAAAGATTACTTACCTTTTCTTTCTTAAATTTTGTATTTTTAAGAGAATACTTTTGCTTTGATTTGATTACACATGACACTTGTTAACAAATTAACATATGCATTAGTGGTGGAAATGATGTTAAGGAAAAGTGTGTAAGTAGTAAAGAGAGGTGTCACTTTCTTACGGTTTGTAATTATTTTAATATTTAAGTTTGCTTTTTCTCCATGCTTATATATACCATCTCATTAATGAGATATGATATAAATAAATGATGTGGTTTATTAAAGTTTAATTTAATTTGAAAGTAGTCAAATCATATCTTTTCACTTTTTATACATTTATTTACACTTTTCAAAAGTAAACTCTTTTTGTCCTTAGTGCTAAATGTAGCATGTTTAAATAGTTTGTAAACTTGTATTTATATGTTAGAAAATGTATCAAGTTGCAATAACTTGTCGACAACTTGTTTTGGTTGAAAACGGTGTTTTGTCGAAAAATTTTACAGTCAAAATTTGGCGTTTTTGTTAAGCTATATATTGAAGTAAACCAAACTTTAAAATAAACTTTTTACTTCTTTAAATAAATTTAAACATGTCTCTTTATATTTTAAAATCATATTTAATTAATATCAAAATCTCTATTTTTACAGTGTATGTAAAACTGACAAAATGCGACAAATTTTGGTTATTTTTGTAAAACGGTTATTAACGTACTTTTAAATCTTTTAATATACTTTTATTATCTTTATTAGATGTTTTAAATAAGATTTATCTTTTTAAATAAATATTTAAATCCATTTATTTAAGCCTTTATTTATTATTAACAAAATTTAACTTTGTCGATTTGTTCAAAAATCCAAATTTGTACTTTTTATTTATTAATTATAAGAATGGATAATTATTTTTTATATATAACATATTTATTTTAAGATTTAAACTCCTTTAATTTAAAACGAACGAAATCTCTCATTTTCGAAATAGCGAAATTACGGGTCGTTACAACCTGCATATTTAGCCAACAAATTTAGGAAAGGTTTGAATAGTCAGTGCATTTTAAAATAACCAAGTTAATGTGTGTTACATACGCTGCCCATCATTTTCTAGTGTAGGAAGACGGGTACAGTGTGAATCAGCGGACATAGGTACGATGTTCCCCCGTTGAGCTGAGTCAAATAATTTCGAAAATGAGTCGGTGGGACACCCTGTCAGGTCATGGTTTTCTGCAATACAAAAAATGATAAGAACGTTCAAAACCTGTAACACGTATGACATAAAGCTCATGTATTTCTCTATGTCAATGTCCCTCGGCAGATGAAGAACAAAATCAGTCATACCTATAGCTAATGTCCACCTTCTTTTGTGCCTCAGTGTTAGATGTCTGTGATGACGATTTATCTGACAAACTGCAAACAAAGAAAAGTATTTTGTAAATGGTTGGGCATAGCATGCATAATCAGACGGGGAAAAAAAGCAAGCAGTAAAACGACACTAACTCAGGCGATGGTAAGATCGCTTAACATAAATAAATTTGATAGCGTCCTCCTCATATTGTCGGCAAAGAAAGTCAGAGAAATTATGCAGGGACATGTCTACGAAATCATGACAATAGTGGCTACACCGCATCCATCTGGTTGTATGATAACTTTTTGCCCGCTTCCACGCCAGTAGCAATCCACATCTCGCTCTTACAGACTTGTATATCTGGGTTTATAAATTATTTCAACCTCATGACAGTCAGCACAATTTCAGTATGCCAACATGAAGAACATAAAAAACATTGAGACAGTTGTAAAAGGTAAAACAATAGGTGTAAAGACGGTAGACGAAGTATGCATACCGATTGCTGACATGCAAGTATGTGTGATATGCTGCTGTTTGACATCAAAAGCAAACATCCAGCCTGCCGACGTTGGATATGATGAGTGCGCTTAGTAAAGGACAGCAAGTGAAAAGAAAAGGGGTTTAAAAAAAGTAATAGTAATGGTTATATGTGGTTAGAGCATAAGGCCAAGGAAGTGCAAGCATAAATTGTAATACAACGGTAGGAAAACAACAGCATGTTCATTCAAATTGAAACATCACTTGTTTATGATAAAAATTGGAAACAATCAATACAATGCAGTGTTAGTAAACAGTAAAAGCGGGTTTAAGTCAAAAACCGAGGTAGTAAAATCTCCAACTGGATGGCAGTATAAGCTTCGCAGAGAATCCTTTTTTTTAGAGGCAGGAAAATAATTATCCAAGTTGAGCAGTATTATGTATTACAACTTTTTAAGTCCAAAAGAACCCAGAAAAGTGGGTACATTAACCATGCCATGGACAATAGCAGTTTTTAGATAGAGAATACAGTCTAATAAGATTAACTGGTAAAGTGTAAGTAAGAATAGCGACCACATATTTTTCTATTTACATCTAACAGCAGTTCATATGTATATTCATTTATTGATAAACATTCTTACTGTCCATCTTCGGTGTAATATATAATTCGAATGAAGCCGTAGGGACATGTCTAAGTTAGAGCTAATGGGAATTAGATTTTCTTTGCAGAAGGTAGAGAAATAAGCTAAACACTTATTAGTTGAATAAATTTCAGGTACCAGAATGCAACAATTTTAGGAGAAAATAATGAACAGGGGAAACTGAAAGATGACTAGATGAATAAGTTCATAGCAATTTGTGAGCGATCAATCCTAATTAGTAAAGACGCAACGCGTAGTTAATATTTTCTAACAATAGCAGTGTGGAGTATCAAATTAATAATTCCCATACTCAACCCTTAATTAATGATGATTGGGTGAAAAAGGAACGTTTGATTTGTTACAGCAGAATCTCATTGCCTGCATGTGTGTGACGGTAGTCATTTTTAAATTGTGTTTTATGCTTTGCTAAGTAGCGTAGTATACCATGTTCAGTGTTCGTTTTTTATCAAAGAAGGAACAACAGTTAAAATTTCATTGGAAACATAATAATGGTAAAAGCCAAATTTTACGGAAACGACTGGTCAAAAGGCATCAATCGGGTACGTACATGTCCAATATCTATGTAAATTATGTATACCATTCAAGTATGGTAGTTTTTATAACTGTGTATGGAAAATCCATGTAAATGTTAGAATTCCACAGTTCACAATTGAACTATAATATGCAAAATAACCTTTATGTCTGCCGTAATTCGACAGGACTGGTTCAATTCTATGCAAGCTTTACAGCTATTGATTGTCGGTTTGGAAAAATTTGTTTACAGAGACAACACTGTAAAAGTTTATACGATTTGAAAATTTAAAACTGTATGTTCTGGGTCGACTGGTTGGATGTTTGAAAAGTCGTCACAACTGTAAAATAGAGTCAGACAAATCTGAAATGGATAGATTAAATCGTTAGAGCGAGTGTTTGATAAATCTAAGTTTGTTAAGGAACGTTTACACACTAAACACAGACATATTGGTGAATTTATATGAAAAGCATTATGGATAGAAAAGCTTGGTTATTCGTGCGTCACTTAACCTGAAATGAAGATTTACCGCTTTCAAGTTGCAGTGCAGAAATGCATTTGATTTAGAAAGTCAAAAAGCATGAGGGGAACAGAGAAATGTTACCAATCCAGCAAGCTGTATTGAATCGAACAAAAACAGAGCTAAGAAGGTTGACTGTAGTTTCAATTCTAATAGCAGCGTGCTCTAAATTCAACCGTGCACCAAGTGGTACAACTTCTGTTCACATAACACAAACGTCAATTCCCTGTACAAGTAAACACCGAGTTTTAGAAAAAAGAAGAAACCGATGCAACCACAGCGTAAAGTAATTCAAGTTGAAAATCATTGCTGAAATAGGGGTGAAGCGTTCATAGATAATTTCGTAAAAAAAATTAACTGTATCGAAAATCTATCAAAAATATACGAGGCAGCAACAATGCGAACCAATCATTTAATATAATTGTGGGGTTGCCGATAATAGAAGGGGTAAAATTAGAACATCATTTGTTTATGTCAAAAAATCAAAACAACCAGACCGTTACAGTGTTAGTGTAAGGTAATTGTTGCACAGTTGTAGCAGCTTGCAACTACCTTCAATTTTTTATTCATATTTCAAACAGCGTTAAAAACTGGTTTGGGCCTATTAACTATATAAGTCAGTTATACGCAAAACAAAAAAAGGGAGGGGTAGGTAAAAATTTATAGTAGTCTTCAACTGTAATGGGAGAATAGAAATATAATATGAACTACTGTAAATAAGCGGGAAATAAAATTAAGGCAAGCACTATGTGAAATGCAAACAGTAAAAGAGGGTTTACATCGACAACCAGATTAGTACATGCAAATAGTACATTCGAAAGTGTAGATTGATACTCATGCGCATAGGTAATTGGAACAATTGTAATGTGTTTGTATTGTTTGGTACGTGTGGTGCGGTGTTTAATAGGGCATGGTAGATTGCATAATAATGTAAGATGTTGAAAATGTTATCGTGCAAAACTTTTTCCAAAGATCGACGGTGCATGCAATTACAGCAGGTACCAACAGTATTACTAGTTAATGCGATACCTATAGCTATATCTAATGCTGAGCCGGTACAACATACATATCAATTTGTGTGGATAGTCTGGGTAGTAGGTAAAAAACTAACTGGAAATACTGAATTGAAATGAAAAAAAATGCATATTTCAAAATGGTTCTCAGTACAGAAAGCGGTATGTATAGAAATTTAAATTTAAATTAACACATACTGAATGATATATTCTAGTTGTAATTACCTGTAGGAACGTATATATAACTTTTAGAAATGTATAACTATAGCACGTATGGATATCAAACAGCATGGTCACAAGTACGGAAAAAATTGCTGTTAATGCAGCTGAATATAAATTTCAGTTTTCATCACAACCTACTGTTGACCACTGTAAAAGCTTTAACTTGATCGTGCAGGTTAACAAATTGTTGAACCCCTACTACAAAGGCTATGCTGTCAATTTTTTATCGGGACCAGATAATTAATTATTCATATACGTATCCAGTAACACATAAAAGATTAGTAAAGAATGTTGGATGGTAAAAGTAGTAAAGTTGAGCAATATGCAATGGATCAATTAACTAAGTAGGAAAATTGAGGATCCCGTGCCGTAAAAATAGTACAGTGAGGATTATGTTTATATTTCACTTAACATGTCATATTAATATAGCACGGTATCTTAACATTAATTTACTAGAAATTTATATGATTTGAGTGTATATGGTACGAAAAATTGGTCACCTACAGAGTTGGACTCACCCGGTGCATAAATGTGTTAAAACATTGGGATAGGAGAAGGAGCTCGCCTGATTACTCTGTTGGAACAAATATGACCAGAGATGAAGGGATATCAGCAGGGTAGAAGAATAGGGTCCAAAAAATTGGAGTAGTGCATCAGTAGAATGCGGTATCAGAACCTATGCAAAGAAAAGTTTATTAACTGTTACAAAAACCTGAAAAGTAAGAAGCATGAATAATGAACTTAGCAACATATTATCAACAAACGGACAAATTACAATTTAAATTTGTATCAGGTCGAAGAAAGATTGTAAATAGTCATAGTTATAAAGTAAGATGGTTTGAGAATTAGACGCGACCAAAGTAACATAAACCATTGCATTAGTAGATTGCGGTATCAGAACCTATGAATAGAAAAATTTATGAACTGTTACGAAAACCTAAAAGCTAAGAAACATGAATGATGAATTTAGCAACATATTATCAACGAACGGAAAAATTACAGTGCCAATTTGTATTAGGTCGACTGAAGATTGTAAATAGGCATAGGTAGAAAGTAAGATGGTTTTGGAATTAGACGCAGCCAAAATAACAAAAACCACAAATTATTTATGAGCATCAAATTATTCCTTACCAAATCATCAATAAACGGGGAAAAAATCAAGTCGAAAAATGAAAAAGTCGCAATGTTAATGGATGGAAGGCGACAACGGAGATAACAAATCAGTCGGACCAGAGGAGAATAAAACTTCGAATATACTGAGGAAGGAAGTAGTTACCTGTACAGCCGACAGAGAGGTAAGGAGGAGGATGGGGGTAGAGCAGGCCGTAGTCGTTTGGGCACTCGGCAGGAAGATTGCGGTAACGACAACTGTAGTTGGTTAGGAAGAGGTGGTGCCAAGGAGGATGAATTCGGTAGTGAGGAAAGAGGGCAACGAAGTGGAAAGTGGGAAGAGAAGGGAGTTGGCATGTGGTGTAGCAGTTGGAGATGTGGTAGGGCGGAGAAAAAAGCGGAAATGGACAAGTAAGTGCCAGTAGGGAAAAAAGCACGGAAGCGAATGAGGAAGTGTTATATTGAAATGAGAAAAGCGGAGGGGTACACGTCAGCCTGGGGAAGTTCCTGCTTTAGTATAAAGTAATAGATTCAAAAGGATGTCACAGTTGCAATGTAGAAATAATTTAGAAAATAAATTTAAAATGGCTAGACAGACTTTGAAAACCACCAACAAATAAGGAATACTTTTCAAAGTGCATGAAAAATGCACTAATAAACAAAGAATAAGTAAACACACTAGAAAATAAATATCATAATAGACTGTCAAATCTATATATAGTAAATACGTTATTTTAAAGAAGGAAATTAGTAGGTTGTTAAATGAATCAAGATTTTAGGTGGGTTCTTCTCTTAATATGGGAAAAAACGTGCATGGGAAAATATATATGATAGAAAAATCATGATTGACTGATAATGTTTAGAAAATTAATCCAACACTGCAAAACTTAAAGACTAATCTAACCTATAATTAGCTTTCACCCTTGAGCTTACTCCCTTAAAGTTTCAATTTGGAAACTAGCAATTTGATAAGGTAATCGCAAATGTTTATTTTGTTATGTCCTCTTTTACTCATATATTACTTTATCATGACTGTAATTAGGACAAGTGCTAATTATAGAATTATCAAACACATTTACATATATATTGTACATAACTGCAGGTAGTGAACGATATATGCGAATGAACGGGAAAATGAAAGTGGGCAGAAAATATGCTTACAGTAGTAATAGGAGGAGTAAGTGTTTGGTTACATTGCAAACAGTGATGGTGATCTTTCAGTAGGTGAAAGTATATAAAATAAATGTTATAGAACCTGAATAAATGAGAAAAAAAACTATAGAAAATGAGGTTAAGGAAAGGGAGCAATAAGGCTGCTCTTGGTACATTTCCACAACATCCGTGTACATTTTAACACACTAAGAGCATCTCCAACTGTTTGAGAATTCTCAAATGTGCATCGAAGAAGCTCTCCAAGAGGGATGCAGAAAATTGTAGAGTGCAGAAAGGAGGGCCAAAGTGCAGATATGTGTGATCAGGCGAGGCGCCTGTTAAACAGGCGCCTGGATATCAGGCGCCTGGTGTCCAAGTGCCTGTTTAACACGCGCCCCTTTAATTTCTCCCCAACGGCTATCCTAATGGCCATATTTCCCCTTCAAATACAACTCCCCTCCTCTTTTTCCCTTCACAACCAATTTCCTTCATCCATTATAATTTTTTACTCTCACTAATCTCAACTGAACATGTACTCCGATTTCGACGTCGATGCTGTAAGATCTAGTTTTGAAGACTACGACTTAAAAAGCGTTATGGTTCCAATTGAGGGAGAGGTAACTAATGGAAGTTGGAGCGCTGCGGAAGACTATGATCTTTGCTACATTTATTGTGCACTCTAAGTTGATCCCATTCGAGGGGCCGATCAAAGTGGTGAGACTTATTGGGCAAAATTACTAATTTCTACAATCGGAAGAACATCGATCGAAAAAGAACGTTATCTTCAGTCAAAGGTCATTATGGAAAAATAAATCATCAAACGCAAACGTTCGATTCTCAAATTTTCAAGCTAAAGCAAACAAATCCTAGTGAATTTGGAAATGAAACGCATTTGGTAAGCTTTTATATAATTTCGTTGTTCTACTTTTTATCACAGTTCTCTAATTATACTAGTGTTTTTTTAATAGAGAATGGCCGCAAACAAGTTGTTCAAACAAATCTATAAACCTGATAGTAAACAAGCACCACATTTTTATCAATTCATGCATGTTTATGACATGTTGGTCGAGCATGTTAAATGGAAATCATTACTTCAGAAAACCGTTCAACAAGTTCAATCAAACAGTGGGCGGGGTAAACGCCTAGAGTTGGAGAAAGCTCTAGTCCTAGGGAATCGCTAGGAAGCTATGGTTTAGGCTCGGAAGAAGACCCAACCCCAATAGAAGATCAATTTGTTAAGCCATAGGGAGCAAAAGCGGCCAAAAAGAAGCAAATTACTGGAGCTGATCAAGTAGAAATTAAAAACTCCTACTTGAATCTGAAGATAGATTTAACCGGGCAATGGAAACTCGAGCAATTCAACACCAAGAAAAGTTGTCAAGGATGGTCAACTTCTTGTTGGAAATCGGCAAAGAGATGAAGATGCAATAATGTTCATGGATACGTCACACATGTCTGTAGAACAACTGGAGTATATGAAGCAGAGAAGGAGAGACATTATGAGGCGTAGACTTGAAGAGGGCCATTAAATGAATTATTGTTTCTACAACCTTTGTATCTTTTAATTACTGTTAGTTGTATTGTGTTCTAAATGCAAGCAATTATTAATATAAGTATTTTCATTGAAATTGCATTACATTGAAAAAAGATTATGACAACATTATGTTAATTAAACATAAACATATTACAATAACAATAATAAGTAACAACAACATAAACAATAGTAGAAAAAGTAACAACATAAATGTAGTTTCACCGATTTCCAGAAAAGCTCCAAAGATGATATATGAGATCATTTTGCAGTCTTCGATGCAGTTGAACACTACGGTAGGACATTTGGCTTTTTACATGAAACTCGAGTTCTAGTGCGCTTCCAATCATATCGTTGCGGCAAACAGGCAGTGGTGTTGGAGTACCCTCGTAAAAATAATCTTCTTCCACGTCTCTTTCATCCTCTATAATCATATTATGTAAAATAAGACAAGTGTATATTATTTTAGTCATTTTAATTGGTGACCAAAGTCTGCATGGATTACTGACTATGGCAAATCTAGATTGAAGAACCCCAAATGCTCGTTCAACGTCCTTCCTCTGGCCTTCTTGCATCACTGCAAACTTTGATTGTTTATTGTTTTGTGGGTTAGGAATTGTCTTGACAATAGTACTTCATTTAGGATATATACCACCGCCAAGGTAATATCCATGATCGTACGTGTTACCTCCTAAAGTAAAGGTACAAGGAGTTGATCCACTGTTTGCTAAATCATTGAACAACATAGATCGTTCGACTACGTTAAGATCATTGTTCGAACCCGGCATTCCAAAAAATGCATGCCATATCCATAAGTCATACGACGCTACAGCTTCAAGAATAATAGAGGACCTACAAGACTTACCCTGATAAGCTCCAGCATACGCCTTTGGACAATTCTTCCGCTTCCAATGCATGCAGTCTATACTGCCTAACATTCTAGGCTAACCTCTACGACCATGCATATTTAATAACATTACTATATCCGCCTCGTTCGGTCTGCGTGAGTATTGATCACCGTTAACGTCCACGATAGCTTGACAGAAATGCTCCAAACACTCTAATACCGTACTTTCCGCCACTTTCAAATTTTCATCAAGCGCGCCTGTCGGTCCTGCATATGCAAGCATTCTTAGTGCGGCTGTCTTTTTTTGAATTCTAGTCAATCCCATTGTACGAGATGCATTAGATTTAAAGATAAAATATTTGTCATGCTGCATGATGCATTGTAGGATTCTAAGAAATAGAAGTCGCCGCATGCGGAATCTTCTTCTAAAATCAGCATCTGCGTAAGTAGGATTTGGAACAAAGTAGTCTTCCATCAGTCTGTAATTGTGCCATGAATGTCTACGGTTTTTATACCGATGACCAAAAAAACTGATCCACCATGTTGCCTGCTCGATTGACCAACCTGTAGTGAAACCATACTTATTAGTTCCTTTTCGCGATGAAAATGATCTTCCATCATTTCATCATATTCGTCGTCGCTATCATCAAAAAAAATATAATCTTCGGCAGCCATTTGTTATATTTGAAATTGTATGAAATAAGAATGAGCAATAATACTTCTCAGCATCGAACAAGCTTTTTATAGCTTAAATCACATGCCGACTGTTATCCCGCCTTTTGGCAAGGCCGTGACACCCAAAAACTGACTGGAAACTAAAGACAGTTCGTCTCAGAAATTGGTTATATATTGTTTCGCCATGGACATCGATGAATTTTGTCCGAGCCCGGATAAGGCTACAATTGATAGGAAATGACAAGCACAGCCAGGGAAGCCTGCATTCCAAATTTCAAGTCAATCCGAGCTCATATGCTCGAGTTATGATCGATTCAATCTGGAGGAAACGGCCTCGTCTTCGTATCCATCAGTGAGCACCACTTTCATATCCATCAGGGCAGCAGCGCCTTCACATCCATCGAAGAACCCAAGGTCGTATCGATCTCCTTCGAATCCATCAACTTCTTATCGATAGACCGGTGACCTCTTCGTATCCATCAATGGTGGTGAGACACTATTTCGTGTCCATGGAGTAGCTGTCCGGTTCGTGTCCATCAAGCGCTTAGAGTTTGCCACCATCAGGTTCGAACCCATCAAAACAGTGGTTCTTCGTACCGATCGGGGGTCCTTGTTCGAATCCATCAAGTGTCTACCTGGTTCGTATCCATCGGATGACCGAGCTTCGTATCCATCGGATTGTCACTGCCTCGTAACCATTAGTAGACTCTCGTTCGAACCCACATCCAAGGACTTATTCGTATCTATCAAGTCAAACAGGCCAGAAGTGACGCGTTAGTTATGGGTGCGAATGCGGCGAAATACTCGGAGGGACTCGATCAAACCGGAGTGAATATCGGATCGACACGAAGAGCGCGCGCCACGTCAACTTATTCACGCGCGTTACCATCGAGTCGAAGTGATCGGTTCAAAGCTATGGAGTCGAACCAAACAGCCACCTGAGGAATTTCAATTCGTATCGACTATATCTCATAATCCACTGATCCAAATGCTATGAAATTTTCACAGGAGATTGCACACGAGCCAAGGAACGTTCACACCATATTTCAGCTCCATAGGACATGATCTTGATCAATATGAAATGATCTCGTATCGATCACAGATCGAGTCGAAACTTTCTAAAATTGGTCGTGTGGGCCCCCTCACATGCCAAAGGGAATCTCTCGAAGTTTGAGCAAAGTCTCAGCCTCCTACGCCTATAAATAGAGCCACAGAGCCTACAGAAGAGGGATCTTTCGATTGTGAAGCGCCCAAACTCTACCGGATCGATACCTACATCATACTTTTGCTGTTGAATTCAAATTTAAAGTTGTATCTTGCTGTTGTCTGCTGTACTCGCTTGTAATCATTATAAGAGAATCAATAAAGTTGCAAAAACTTCACAGTGGACGTAGGCGACACACTGAACCACTTTAAATCGCTTGTCTGCGCATTTACTTTCCTGTTGCTTGGATTAATTGTTAGATAATCCTCATTTTCAATTTATATTCTTCATTATTATCTCTTTAAAAAACTTCCGAAGAGTATTGTTCCCAATTTTGGTACAACCACTTTGGTGCTTTCACTGAGAGAACCCAGATTTTCTCCTGCTCGTTGGATCTGTCGTCGATACAGGATTGAATAAATCTAAGAGAGAGATCGAGATCACAAATCCAGATTCCTCCCATTCTATTCAGATTTGCAAAAATCTAGAGAAAGGAGTCCACTGTTCAAGATGGTAAGTACAAGAACCACCTCTAACATTGGCGATCAAGAAGGCCGGGATAGGAAAAATCCCGCGCAATTACCACCAACCAGTCAAAATGTAGCCGGACCCTCAGATTCACAAGGCCCAGTTACTAGGCAAGAGTTCCAGTTTCTGCTTCAAGAGCTAACGCAAAGCCGTCAGCAACTAACCGAACAGCTACGCGCGAACTCTGAGCTAACAAATCAGTTGAACCGCCAGAAGCCCAGAAGACATAGAAGGGACCGGGGCTCTCATTCCTCCATAGAAAGCTCTGCTTCCTCTGGATACAACCGCAGATCCGTCTGTCCTCGACCGGACGAAGGCTATGCACAAGCTACAGGGCATCAACCCACATTGACCGTTGGGCAGTTAAGGGTTGGACCATCAGCCAGCTTCCACACTGGACCCTCTTCCAAGGGAGGGACTCTGCCTCAATACACCACAGATAACCGTGCCACCGCTACTGCAGTTGACATAGGGATTGATACCCGAAACCAGCAAGGACGTACTCCTGAACCATACGTTCTAGAAGACATTGAACCAAGGAGACGAGACGTGGACCATCGACAGCGCCCAGTCCAACCTCGCGATGTGGAACCCGACCACACTTTGGCCCAACGTGCGTAGAATGTTGCAATGCCAAATCTTTCAAACATGATAAGACAAATGATCCTAGAAAGCCAGGGTCTTACCAACGATGACTGGAGAATCTCCCGGAGTCATACCCCGTTTACAGACGAGATTCTTTATGCTGAACCCCTCGGCGATTCAGAATGCTGACACTACCGATGTATGAAGGAAATTCGGACCCTAACCAGCGTATTTTGAAATATGAATTGTCGATGAGTGCCGCAAGGGATGATGATGCGGTAAAATGTAGAAGTTTTCCCATTTCTCTAGGGGGCATTGCGACGTTGTGGTTCACAAGAGTACCCCCTCGATCTATTTCTTCATTCGATCAGCTGGCCAAGAAGTTTGTAGAACAGTTTCGTATGCATGTTGCTAGACCAAAGGATGTTAATACCTTGTCCAGTGTCACACAAGCTCCAGGAGAAACACTTAGACGTTATTTGGAAAGGTTCCACACAGCATGTGCAGAGATCAGCAACCCTAACGACAATTCGATTTTGATGGCACTAACTAAGGGAATTGACCCTGACTCTAAATTTGGGAATTGGTTAGCTGGAAAACCTCCCGCGTCGTTGGACCGTTTCTACTCCAAAGCCGCTTAATTCTTAAGGTGTGAGGACGTGAAACAGTCTAGGAAGCAGGACGACGTGGGACCCAGTAATGAGGGCTCCAAAATAATGTGGCAGTTAAACAATCAGTGAGAGTTCTGGGAGGGTGCAGTTGAACATACAGAACAAACAGTCTCAGGCGAGAAATAATGAAAATCAAAACAAGAAACGGAATCAAAACCGTGGCCCGCAGCGTAGGGATTCAATGTTTGATAGCTATACACAACTGAATACGTTGCTGGAGAACGTATATTTGCAAACTTGCAATGCTATGCAGTATAAGAAGCCTGCTCCGATGCCATCGTCGGAGAGGCAGATTCAAACAGGAAAGTTCTGTAGATTCCATGAGAGTTATGGACATAATACCAATGAGTGTAGACATTTGCAAGATCTCGTTGAAAAGTTGATCAGGGAGAGAAAGTTAGATCAATTCGTACGGGGCCGCAGTCTGGTGGTGCGGGCCCGTCAAACCAGAATCGTGCACGGAATCAAGAGAGACAGGAGGAACACACTCGTACGAGCAGGAGATTGGTTATTAATACAGTCAGTGGTGGTCCCCATCCAGCAGACCGAAGTTGGAGGGAAATGGAGTCGTATGCCAATTTATCAGGCATGCGGACTTTGAGTGTTGCAGCAATTTTGATGAAGGGGCTTCGGCCAAACTATAGAGGACGATGACGGATGGCATCATATTTAGAAGCCGGGATGCTGATAGGGTCAAAGCCCTAACTATTGAACCACTAGTCATATCTGCCCAGGTTGGTCCTGCTTGGATGAGGAGGATCCTGGTGGACAGTGGGAGTTCAGTGAATATTCTGTTTAAGAGAGCATATGATCAGATGAAAATGGAAGCCAAAGATTTAAAACCTTGTCAATCTAGAATCCATGGCTTCGATGGAAGTGCAAATATACCCACTGGAGTAGTAGAATTGCCAGTGGAGTTAGGAGTTGGGGAGTGCCGGAGAGTCCGGATTTTACAGTTCGTTGTATTGGACATTCAATCCCCCTATAACGCATTTTTGGGCTGACCGGCCCTCACTGGATTCAGGGCAGCAATTGCCCCATGGTGTTTAACTTTATAATTCCCCACCGATCGTGGGATTGGAGTCATTCAGGGAGATCAGGTTGTTGGGAGAGCCTGTTATGTTGCTGAGCTGCGCGAGGCGCAGCGAAAGGAGAAAGGAAAGGGCGTAGAGGAATCTCTCTGTGTCTGTTTTGCGAATAATTGACAATTGGTGCCCGGGCCTCGGCCCGGGCATCATAACCAATTCCAAAGGGATCTTGACCCCAGAGACAATGAAAACAAGGAAGAATCTGTAGAAAGTCAGGCTTCTCCGGCTGAGCTGACGATTGATGTTCCAATCGGTGGTGACGATGATGATGACTCGAAAATGTTAGAGGTGGGGTCTCAGTTGAGCCAAGAGACACAACAGGAATTGGTTGATTTTCTCCGAGCGAATCTCAACGTGTTCGCCTGGACACACTCTGATATGTGTGGGATCTCGCCGGACATCACGAGCCACACCCTGAACATTGACCCGTGGTATATCCCGGTCAAGCAGAAAAGGCATGGTATGGATCCAGAGAGATCTGCCGCCCTTAAGGAAGAAGTTGATAAGCTGAAAACGAACGGGTTTATCCAAGATGCTCTATATACGGAGTGGGTATCCAACCCCATACTTGTCCGAAAGCCAAATGAGAAATGGAGAACATGTATTGACTATTCTGACTTAAACAAAGCTTGTCCGAAAGACAGCTTTCCACTTCCCCGAATTGATCAACTCGTGGATTCAACGGCCGGACATGAATTATTATCTTTCATGGATGCTTACTCAGGCTACAATCAAATACCCATGCATGTACCTGACCAGAAACATACCAGTTTCTTAACCGATCTAGGACTATACTGCTATAAAGTCATGCCTTTTGGACTAAAGAACGCCGAAGCAACTTACCAGCGCTTGGTTAACCGGATGTTCGCTGACCAGATCGGGAAGACCATGGAGGTTTACGTAGATGACATGCTGGTGATACCACGATACTCCACCGATCACATCAAAGATTTGGAATCAATGTTCAATATCCTTCGGAAATATGGGATGAAGCTCAACCCGCTAAAGTGTCATTTTGGAGTCGCGTCCGGAAAGTTCCTTGGGTTCATCGTCAACGCCCGAGGAATAGAAGCCAACCCCGAAAAGATCTGGGCTATCAAAAACTTGCAAATGCCGAAAACTATAAAGCAGGTCCAGAGTCTCAACGGAAAGGTAGCAACATTAAGCAGGTTCGTATCAAAGTCCACTGATAAATGCATCTCATTCTTCGATTTGATCCGAAAGGGAAAGCGGAACTTCGAATGGACTGCGGAATGCGAGGGGCATTTCAGGCAATGGTTCAACATCTTTCCACACCGCCGATACTCTCGAAGTCTATCAACCATGAGAAGTTGTATCTTTACCTGGCGGTATCAAAGAATGCAATCAGCGCTGCCATTGTTCGGGAGGAAGACCGAGTGCAGAAGCCGGTCTATTATGTTAGCAAGCGACTAACCGGAGTTGAGAGAAACTACGCAAAGCTGGAGAAACTAGCCTACTGCTTAGTCATTGCCTCGAGGAAGCTCCGTCCATATTTTCAGGCTCATCTTATCACTGTTTACACCGATCAACCGTTACGACAGGTCCTCACGCGGCCTGAGACGTCTGGTAGGTTACTCAAATGGAACATCAAACTGAGTCAATTCGACATCACTTATACTCCAAGGAGGGCCATTCACAGTCAAGTCCTAGCAGATTTTATAGCCGAATTCACCGTTCCTGAAGACTTGCCTGGGACCAGCAAATCTCCCGAATATACCTGGAATTTACACACTGATGGTGCATCAAACGATCGGTGCTTGGGTGCTGGGGTAGTGCTTGAAACCTCCAAGGGCCGACCTATATGCCATGCTTTAAAATTCGAGTTCCGTGCGACCAACAATGAAGCCGAGTATGAAGCTTTACTTGCTGGATTGAAGCTAGCCCGTGATCTAAGACTTACCGTGGTGGAAATCTACTGTGACTCCCAACTAGTTTTGTGCCAAGTTCGGGGTGAATATTAGGCCAAGGATTGAAGACTAGTTGCTTATCTAGCTCAAGTCCGTGAGGTGCTTGATCAGTTTGATTACTATTCCATTTTCTACATACCCCAAGAGCATAATCAAAAAGCCGATTCGTTGGCCAAGTTAGCAAGTACGGGCGAAGATCAGCAGTTGGGGCTCGTTCCCCTTGAAACTCTATCTTCTCCAAGCATCGATCAGATGGAGACCGACTGCGTATTTGACACTGCTTCCAGTAGGGAGTCGTGGATGACCTCTTATCGAAACTATATTGAGCATGGGATACTGCCTGAGCGAAGGAGCGAGAAAAGACAAATTCTTCGAATAGCCTCTCGGTTCATCATTCAGAACGGAGTTATGTATAGAAGAGGGTATTCTGTTCCTCTCCTTTGGTGTATCGCGCATGATGAGATCAAACGAGTGTTACACGATGTACACGAAGGAGAATGTGGCGATCACACTGGGGGGCAAGCACTCGCCAATAAATTTCTCCGATACGGGTATTACTGGCCAACCGTGAACCATGACGCGACGGACTATGCCAAGAAATGTGATAAATGCCAAAAACATGCTCGGATTCCAAGAGCCCCATCTACTGATATAACCCAAATGGTCAGTCCCTGGCCGTTTGCGATATGGGGGATCAACATCATTGGGGCTCTACCACTTGCTAAGGGTGGAGCGAAATATGCCATCGTCGTTGTTGATTACTTTACTAAATGGGATGAAGCTGAGCCACTTGCGACAATTACAACAAAGAAAGTAATTAATTTTGTAGTCCGCAACATAATATGTCTATTCGGTCTCCCGCATACCATCATCACTGATAACGGAGCCCAATTCGACAGTGTGGAGTTTAAAAACTTCTGCCAACGATTCCATATTTACAAGAAGTTCTCTGCCGTTGCACACCCTCAGGTGAATGGTCAAGTTGAAGCTGTTAATAAAGTCATAAAGTCCATTTTGAAGATGCGGCTGGAAAAGGCCGGGGGTAGGTGGGTCGATGAACTTCCTATGGCATTATGGGCCTATCGGACAACCCACAAATCCGCAACCGGACACACTCCTTTTTCTTTATCCTATGGCTCAGAAGTTGTTATTCCGGTCGAGATGGAAGTATCTTCTCATCGCATGACATATTATGATCCAAAAACAAACGCCATATTACTTGCTGAATATTTGGATCTACTGGATGAGAAGCGAGAAGAGGCTGATTTGGGGGCAGCCGCATACCGAAGTCGAGTCGCCCGATTATACAACGCCAAGGTTCGGCCACGAACCTTCGAACTCGGCGACCTCGTTCTTAAGAGGATTTATCCGGTTACTTCACACATGAAACCAAATTGGGAAGGACCGTATGTGATTGCGCAAAAATTTGGAGATGGCACATTCAAGTTATCGACCGTTGACGGTCTCACTTTGCCGAGAGCCTGGAATAGCGAGAGCCTCCGTCGCTACTACACATGACATGCTTTATTTACTAGTCTATTTCTTCCTTGCATTTTATTTTTGCATTTTGAAATTTGAATTTGTAATAAGGCAATTGACTTTGCCATATTTTCTCATTTCAGCAATAAAATGCCATATCTTCGAGCTAGAGCTGTGATTTATTGAATATACAACATCACGATGCACGGAGAGCTAGGTTCCATCGTATGGTGGAATTTATTCAAATAGGGAGTGACTGTGATACGACCGGTCACTCGCTAAGTGAAACCCAAGCTCGGGGGCATGTCACCACACCAATATCTAAAAGGATTGGTACACGACAATCCTCCCACTAACTCCAAATTCCCAGAGTGTGAATTGGAGTATAAACCTCAACTCTAGGTTCCCGGAGTGCGAAATGGAGTATAAACCCTAACTCCAAACTCTCAGAGTGCGAGTTGGAGTACAAACATATAAATGCGGTTCTGGAGAGGGTGGACCCGTTCGCCTAACGACTTCGGTCGTATCCTAACCAAGTTTGAGAAGGATAGACTCGTCCGTCTAACGACTTTGCTTGTTAACTCAGGGTGGATGTGATCCACCATCCACGATCCCGATAAATCAATCGTTCGCAGAGTGTGAACGAATTCCTAAAAAGCCCAAACAGGTGTGACTGACTATCTGTCGGCTAACTCCAAGTTCCCAGAGCATGAATTGGAGTATAAACATCAATTCCAGGATCCTGGAGTGCGAACCAAAACATAAATGCTAACTCCAGATTCCCAGAGCGCGAGTTGGAGTATAAACATCAATTCCAGGTTCCCGGAGTGCGAACCGAAACGTACATGCTAACTCCATATTTCCAGAGCACGAGTTGGGGTATAAACATCAATTCCAGGTTCCCGGAGTGCGAACCGAAATATACATGCCGACTCCAAATTCCTAGAGTGTGAATTAGAGTACAAATACCAAGTCAAAGTTCCTAGAGTGTGAACTGTATTACAAACATCGATAACTCTCGAATTCCCAGAGTGCGAACCAGATTATCGATCACAGATTATCCTAAGTCCCCGGAGTGTGGACATGTGCTCAAGATTTGCAATAGGTGCGATCGACCACCGAAATACAAATGCTGGTCCCCGGAACCGGGGGCAAAAGCTTAAGTGTTAATCACTAACCAAAGTGATACAATGTCCAAAATTCAACCCATTCATCAAGTACGACTTGTGATCAAGATTTTCAAGCTTGGCAAATAAAACGAACTCAACTTGAAGGTAGAAACACCACAAGTACACTGGACTGAAAGCCAAATACTGCAAATACTTAAGCACAAAAGAAATGAGAGTTGAAGCAAAGAAACTGAATGTCATTTCAACTAACTGCATATGAAGATTCATATACAAGTTATTCCAAAAAATTCCTACTAGCAGGGGGCCGAGCCTGCATCTATACATGGCCTATGAAAGAAAAATAAAAGCAACTTCCTAGCACCCAAAAATGCGCCGGTGGGGGATTCTCTACTTTTTCTTCTTCGGCTTTTTCTTCAACGCAGAACCACTGGAACCGCTAACAGTCTTTCGCTTCGAGCCCTTACCCTTTGGCGGATCATCCTCTGATGAAGGCATGATATCGACATCTTCCTTCGAACTTGAACTTAAAGGAATATTCTCTTCTGGAGGAGTCAGAGGAGTCGGGTCTACCACCAAGGGCGGAATGGGCATGCTGGCACCGACAAGCGTGTCTCCAAAAGATATCACCATAAGAGGAGTGGGGCCAACCGCCGTCATTACACTCTCGAAACTACCACCGTGTGCTGCCGCTTCCATCTCTACGTTGATTTGAGCCAGTATCTCAGCTTCACGAGCGGCACGAGCTTCATGGTAGGCAGTGGCGACTGTGATGAAGAAATGGAAGCAGGTGGGAACGCACCAAGAACGAATGGCATGTTCGCAAAAGGATCGCTGCTTTGACTAGGAGCTCGTTCATCATCTGCTCGTCCAAAGACAGCGAGCTCCCATGTATCACCTCCGTCGGCGCAACCGCGGCCATGGTAGTCGCCTCAGTAATAATGGCCTCCCACACTTGATGTGACTCTTGGATTGCAGGAGGCGCTGTCATTGCAACTTCACTCACTGGACAAGAAAGAAAAGAAGTTGTCAGAACACGCTTCAATACAAATACTTTAGTTCAGACACATAGTAGATTTGTGCAGAATACCTTTCTCTACTTGACTCGTGGCTGACTGAACAGCTTTTGAAGGATGTTCTCTTATGGGGGATAAGCGTGGCTGCTCAGGATCATAGCCTGGAACCGGCTGTGGCTCAATCGTTGGCATCGGCTCGGATCCAGATGAAGTAATCATCTCAGAACTTATAACCTGATGTGCGACGCCAGAGCCTTCACCAACTTCTAGATGTTGGGTGTCCAACCTCTCTCTTGCATGAGAGATCATAGAATCGTGGAGAATTTTCTTTTCATCTTCGCTTAAAATGCAGTTCTCCAATTCAAATTCATCAAGAGCACCACCCGTCAGCATCGCTTTCTCTTCTTCAACTAACAAATTCCAGGCATTGAATAGGTGTGTGGGGTAATCGTCGAGCCACGCCAAATTTCTATGCCTCAGCACATTGGAATTATAAGTGATGAGAAGCTCTTCAATCTCCGTCTCGAGCTTGATCTCTGCCTGCCGAACTTTCTCATCAACTTCGGCCTCCACCTCGTGGACCTTTTCCACGGCCGCATCTCTTTCCCTCCGAAACTCCACCGCCTGATCGCATGCTTCCTGTGCGGAAACGTTAGCGGCGTCCCTCTCCTTCATGATTTCCGAAACTTTGGCCTTAAGCTCATTTAGCTCTTTCAAGGCCGCATCCTGCTCGGCGGCTACGACAGTATTCCGGTGGCCCATGTCCTCCACCGTGGCATAATGCTCGCGCTTCATCCTGTCCATTGCCGCCTGGGCTTCATCAGCTCTCTTAAGAGCCTCGATTTCTAATTTCCGAGAAGGCTCGGCCTCGCTACTGAGCACTTGAATAATCCGGTCTTTTTGGCCAAGTTATTTCTCTAGTTTCTCAATCATGGCTGCCCGTTCGAAGGCCACCTTTGATGCTCTCTTCGTGGTTTTTGACCATTCCTGGTACTGGAAAAATATATCGGCAAGATAATCATGCATCATGGGTTCGACCGACGTTGGTATCCTTTTCAAACGCGGAGGGAAGACGAACCCATCGAAGCAAATGTTAGGGAAATCTTTCTTCAGTTGAGCAAGCCTTGCTGCTCCTTCCCTCGAAGGCTCGCCCAATGTCTGCTCTGTAGTTGTAGGAGCCGCAATCTCAGTCCTACGGTGGGTTTCGGACCTTGACGGTTGCGAGGATGGCTTGTGTCGCGGTGCCTCTGAAGGTCGCGAGGCGGGGGCAAGAGGTTGTGCAGAGACTCTGGGAGGTGGCGTACGAGATCGAGACCGACGTCTATACTCTCTATCTCTGGCAAAGCGCTCATAACTCGAGTACCCCTGGTTATAGTCTCTGTCGCCTTCTCTCCTATATGGTTCATAATATATTGAAGACTTGCATTTGTTGCGAAGACTGCCGAGCATCGAGCTTCGACCAGACATGTTATCTGCAAGTCAAAACGGAGACAAAAGTTAGTGATCTCTCACAATGAGCGTATTACATTCAGAAATCATGTAGTGACGTGAAGTGTGAATGTATGTGCAACCCCCCGACCAACCGGATGTGTCAACCGCACTAGTGGGCAGAGACTCGCTTAAAACTAAGGCTTGTGAAAGTTCGTCCAATCCGACATCATGCTGCAAGGACACATCGTCCGGAATTGGAAGATCGGCGAGCCCTTCATAAAGACTCTCAGTTCTTGGGTGATACTTCTTCGAAATTCTAATTCCGAAGGCGGACCGGGACGTGACAATCGATTTCCATCTTCCCTTTTAAGGTGGCTTAACAACGGCTGCCTTGCCTTTTCTCTGCTCTTCGATATCCCGGGCTACATCCGCAGGTTCGCCCAACGGTTCCTCATCGGTGTGAGTTCTTTCGGAGTCAGCCTCCTCAATTATGACAACTCTAGGCTTTCTTCGTTTAAATCGTTCTTTCGATGCAGTCCTTAAAGCACCGAGCATTATACTTTGTCTTCGCTCGATCAGCCCAAGAATCCTAAGATTCCTATCTGTCAAGAGCAATTCGATATTCCTCTCTTCGCTAGGGACCTCTTGGAGGATCCGAACTATCTCCTTGAAACGTTCACCTTCGGGTCGTTGGATTATGGCTGAAAAGAAAAAGAGACGTGAGAACGAATTCATCTATATATGTCTTGTCAAACTACATGAGGAGGTAGCAATACTCACGTCTAAATAGTCATCGCCTAGCAAATCCTTGGGGGCATCTCACATAGAACCACTCCGTCTTGAAGTAGCTCAGTCTAGTCCAAGACCCCGTGATCACTTGGCAATTCCTTACTGCCTCCAGGAACGTAAAAGACGGACTATCAGTTCGGCTCTTGAAGTTGAACAAGTATCTGATCTCAATCGAGAGTGGCGACCGATAGAGATGCTCCATAAATGCAATGAACAAGCTATTGAGCGAGGCATATCCGTTCGGGTGTAGCTGAGAGGGGGCGATCCCTAGAAACGACAATACTTCTCTTATAAACTGGTTAAACGGAGGGAGTGTCCCAACTGCGCACGCGTGGCGATTAAATGCGGTATATCCCTCCGGTGGATTGTGCGGTCTATCATTTGGTCCCGGCAATAATACGTCGTCCATCGACAAACCATGCCTTAAGCATATTCTTCCTAGCATGTCTTCCGAAATGTTGGACGGAACAGATTCTGATGGGTTACTAATGAAGGATGCGTCGGGTAACTCGTCCGGAGCTGGGCCGATAACTTCAACCTCAATCTCCGGTACTTCAAGCACGGGAGGGACTGAACTCTAAATTTCTTGCGGCTGCGAACTTGAAGTTTCCATAACTAGCTAACTCACGAGAAATCATCATTAGACGCTGAAGAGCCCGTGTGTTCCCCTCGTGTAAAGTGTGTGTTGTGCAGTGTTGTGCATTACTTGAACAAATTCTACAGAATTAGAGGAAGTATGCAAACGACAAAACTCTGAAAATCAGATTGGAATGACCGTCATCGCTGACCGTCACAACCACGCCATCTGGATGCTAATGACCGATTCAAATTTAAGTTCGTTATAATTTTGTTAAGTTACAGTTCCATCAACGAGCTTCAGAAGGCAGTCAAATGTGCATTTCTACGGTCAAGTCCAATTATGCAAAGCAGAAGCTCGTCGGAGTCTAGTGTCAGGATATGCAAAAGTTCACTAAGTTCGTCAAATTTCAGCTTGGAATCGGTCGCCGCAGTTCACATTCGTATCGAGTCAGATGAACCTCACATTTCGAGTCGACCGCATTCAAATCGATACAGTCGTATCGGTGAGGTTCGGCTCGATATGTTTCGTATCGATCAGTTTCGACTCGATGCGCTTCGTGTCGATCAGGTTTGAACCGATACGTTTCGTATCGACCAAGGGCTAACATATTCGCATCGACCAGGTCCACTGATCTAGCATCAGTATGAAAACACTGACTTCGCATCGATCGCCGCTCTAGCCTTCGTACCGATACGAAATCATGCTATCTGGATCGATTCACATACTCCCATCCTAGATCGACACGAAACAAAAATAAAGTGATTCCTCCACACCTCCTTCTCCAAAGGGGCCTCACCTCCATGGCCATGCTCCATCCCCAATCTTGCTCTGGCTCGTCCAGATCATAAATTCATCAAAACTGATCGTAGAAACAAAAAAGGATGGCGAAGATGTCGAGTTTCATCGTTCTTAGCATGGTTTAATCTATTAATTACCTGATTTTATTGATTAAGTTTGAAGGATTGAATCGATTCGAAGGCAGGAACAATTTTTCCTCTCGAGTTTGTAGATCGATACGAAGGTAAAGACAGAAGGCAATAGTAAAAAGCAAAAAGTGAAAAAATGCCTAAGTCCCAGACATTTATATGGAGCCCAAGGAGAGACTGGGCCAATTCGCATTCCAGTCAACATGACTGGTCGCAACCGGTCAAATGGCGGATCGGTGCGAATGCTCTTTTCGAATCCATCGGACTTTGCCTTCATCGAGACGAAGTTACCACCGGAGTTCATCGATTCGAAGTACACAACGAAGGATGCACTAAAAGAATTGAACTCCATCGATTCGAAATGCCTGTTTTACAACCGACAACTCACAACAGTGCAGGTCTATCGATACGAACGTAGTTTTCGTATCCATCAAAATTCATCGATACGAATGATCATTTCGTATCCATCAATGAAAACCGCGTCAAGATAGAAAACTGCCTTTCAACCATTTACATCGATTCAGGAGAGGACCGATACGAGAGGGTAGTCCAAAAACAACCATCAAGCGTTGTTTCAACTCAAATTTCAAATCGGTTCAAGAGAGAATCGACACGAAATTCGATAAAAAAAGAAATAAACTAAACTGACAACGACTCGTGAACGCGCAACGTTAACGAGAGTCGAGTTAACATATATGCATATATGTCGGACTAATATTCGATTTTTAACATTCACAGGGATCGAATACTCATCTCATTACGATTACGACAACAAATAGCTAATCACTATCACACAGCAGTCAGTTACAGCAATACAGGGTACAACTTTCAACAAAAAATACGATGATTGTTCAGAAAGAAGCTGCAGCTTTTCAAAGCACGTCATGTTTCCACAAGACGAACTTTGGGGGGAAAATGTTATCCTACCTTTTAGCAAGGCCGTGACACCCAAAAACTGACTGGAAACTAAAGACAGTTCGTCTCAGACATTGGTTATATATTGTTTCGCCATGGACGTTGATGAATTTTGTTCGAGCCCGGATAAGGCTACAATTGATTGGACATGATAAGCATAGCCAGGGAAGCCTGCATTCCAAATTTTAAGTCAATCCGAGCTCGTATGCTTGAGTTATGATCGATTCAATCTGGAGGAAACGACCTCGTCTTCGTATCCATCAGTGAGCACCACTTTCGTATCCATCAGGGCAGCAGCGCCTTTGCATCCATCGAAGAACCCAAGGTCGTATCGATCTCCTTCGAATCCATCAACTTCGTATCGATAGGCCGGTGACCTCTTTGTATCCATCAATGGTGGTGAGACACTATTTCGTGTCCATGGAGTAGCTGCCGGTTCGTGTCCATCAAGCGCTTAGAGTTTGCCACCATCAGGTTCGAACCCATCAAAACAGTGGTTCTTCGTACCCATCGGGGGTCCTTGTTCGAATCCATCAAGTGTCTACCTGGTTCGTATCCATCGAATTGTCACTACCTCGTATCCATTAGTAGACTCTCGTTCGAACCCACATCCAAGGACGCGTTAGTTATGGGTGCTAACGCGGCGAAATACTCGGAGGGACTCGATCAAACTGGAGTGAATATCAGATCGACACGAAGAGCATGTGCCACGTCAACTTGCTTACGCGCGTTACCATCGAGTCGAAGTGATCGGTTCGAAGCTATGGAGTCGATCCACATAGCCACCTGAGGAATTTAAATTTGTATCGACTATATCTCATAATCCACTGATCCAAATGCTATGAAATTTTCACAGGAGATTGCACACGAGCCAAGGAACGTTCACACCAAATTTCAGCTCCATAGGACATGATCTTGATCGATATGAAATGATTTCGTATCGATCACAGATCGACTCTAAACTTTCTGGAATTGGTCGTGTGGGCCCCCTCACGTACCAGAGCGAATCTCCCGAAGTTTGAGCGAAGTCTCAGCCTGCTACGCCTATAAATAGAGCCCCAGAGTCTATAGAAGAGGGATCTTTTGATTCTGAAGCGCCCAAACTCTGCCGGATCGATACCTACATCATACTTTTGCTGTTGAATTCGAATTTGCAGTTGTATCTTGCTGTTGTCTGTTGTACTCGCTTGTAATCATTATAAGAGAATCAATAAAGTTTCAGAAACTTCACAGTGGACGTAGGCGACACGCCGAACCACTTTAAATCGCTTGTCTGTGCATTTACTTTCTTGTTGTTTGGAGTTTTTGTTAGATAATCCTCATTTTCAATTTATATTCTTCATTATTATCTCTTCAAAAAACTTCCGAAGAGTGTTGTGCCCAATTTTGGTACAAACACTGGCTTTCATAACAAAACAAACAATCACATGCGGGTAGCATTAATTCAATTCAACAACCATCTATAAAGTAGATTCCATTTATGTCACGTCTGTAAGTCTCGTCCCATCTAAACACTATTGACTGTTGATACAGTGTCTTGTCCCATCATACAACTGTAGCCATGTTCTTAACATACACTACTGACTATTGATATAGTTTCTCACATACAGTGTCACGTCTGCAGTGTCTTATCCCCTCCATACACTATTAACTGTTGATGTAGTGTCTCGTCCCATCATACAACTGTAGCCATGTTCTTAAGGCAATAATACAGAAAGAAACAAGACAATGTTACTGAAACACCCAAACATTAATACAGTCAACGACAATAATACACAAAAAATAATACACTCCACAATAATACAACCAACAAAAATACCCTGACTAGGACTTAGAACTGACACTAAAAAACTACTGATTACTGATCAAATTGTAAGTTGTGCATGAAATTCAGAGACGTCTTATTTCTCGTTCCAGCTCGTTGGCATATGTTATGGCCCTTGGGCACAGCCGTTCATCAACCCACTTTGCATAATTGCATTCTTTAGGCCAGAAAGTACACAACTGGATTCGACGACCAATATCTTCTCCATCAGCTCTAACCACAACTTCAACCTTATAACCATAGTGGCAACATATTGCGTATGAGTCAACCTCTTGTTCAATCGAAGGTTGCAAATTTTGAACTTGTTCAACCTCCTATGGTTGTTGATGAACCAACTGTTCGTGTAGAGGTTGGGCAACTGTACATTCATACAGAGGTTGAACATCTTCTTGAAGTGTGAGTTGGTCAAGATTTGGGAATTCACGAGCAACGTCCTCGTAATGCTGGTCTTGGTAATTGATATTCCAATCTTCATCGGTATGTTCGCTTTCCGTTGGAACTAGCCGAAATCAGAGTCAATAGATGATGATCAGGAAGGCATTGATATGAGGATTAGAAGATTGAAGGATCGGAGAACTGAATTGTGTGTTTGAGGAGAAAAGCTCTTACGTATATATTGAAGCGTGTGAATTCTAAAAATTATTTGTGTTTAAATATGAGCACTGTATTTTGATTCGACAGTACAGTAGAAAGTGAAATTACTCATAGATAAGACAATAAAAAATATGCATACACAGAAACAATAATACACTCAAATTATGGATATCCAAATCGTTCTACCCAATTTTGACATATGATATAAGCCTCATGTCCAGTGAATGTGCTGTGATATCTGAGAAAGTAACGACCTTCAAATGTGGAATGGGTTGATTCGAACAAATTTTCAAATATAACCTCATTGATAACCGTATTGTACCGCGTACAAGCGTTGCGGAAGTTCCCATAAGCAGTCCTCAACTCTACCTTCGTACGTCTACTGCTACACTCAATATTGCTATTGTAAAGTTCAGCAATAGTGTCCCAAAACTGAGTTTTCATCATCACTTCATCGTCGCACATCTGATCAGTTTGTATAAAAAATTTTACTAACAATTTCAATTTTCTAGCCGAAAATATTATGTTAGACATTGATTGAATTTACCGAACTTTCAAATGTTGTGACATTTGAATATAACACTTTATCTTAAATAAAGAGGTCATGATCCACATCAAAAAAATGAAGCATGAGATTAACATCCATGTGTCAAACATCTATAAAATTTTCGACAAACAAACACAACTGTGCCAGTTACTTCAACATTTTGACTTCATATACGCTTAATAATAAACAAGCATAAACTATAATCAGCACAATGCCATACTCAACATAAAATATAATCGACACAATGCCATAACATTTTGACAATCACATATAACAATAGCATCATCACTAACATAATATGCAACCAACTAATGTAAGGTGTGAAAAATAATAAAACAATCTAAAACTTCTAAATGCAGCACATCAATCTATGTGATCGGAACCGCTATCAATCTCCTCATCATCTCCACTATCATCGTCACTGTCATCGTTGACGTCATCAAAATCATGAGGCTTAGGTCCGGCATGGAGCTGCTCCTGAAGCTGTTGAATTTGGGTCTGTAATCCCTGTATTTACGCATCATACCGAGTCTGATGCTGTTGGACAACAGTCTAGTAACTTTGATACATCATCTATGTATAGTCGAGCGTCATACGCTCAAATGCAGCAATCATTCATCTATCGTAATCCATGTACTTAGAATACTGATATGCATACAAGAAAAATTATACAAAGGTGTAGAATATAATGACAAGTAATTTAAATAAAATTTAAAACTCGTACAAACCTGATGAGGCGGATACAATCCGGCGGATGGTACACCCGTAATAGCGTCATCTGTATGATACTGCACATCTGACAATGTACATCATACACTCTAAACGAATGAGGATGGGGGTCAAAAGTAGGAGGCTGCATGTACTGAGATGATGTAGACTCAAAGGTAGCAGGCGGTAGTGGAACTCTACCAGAATAGGTATGCGAACCAATATGATCGGAGTTCAAACCCCAAATATAATCAGGCAACGTGTAAGCACGTGGGGCTACTCGAGCCCACTCCCAGAACTGTAAAAGGCTCACCATCCACCCATCCCGCACCCCTCATCGCAAGAATATAAGCTGGTCCAACCCTAGTCTCATCATACATATCATCCCATGGTAGCGGATCTGATGGAATGCGAACTATACCGTACAACTATAGCCAACACCGCTCCCCTAAATACCATATGAATGGACATGTAGGAACCTAAAAGCAAACCCTATGTTGCGACATGGAAAACTGAAAAGTGAGTGGATGATCAGGACCGGGCTCTAGGAACTATAAGTACCGATCTCATAGAGGAATGATAATGTTACCACGCTGCCTCATATCCATCTGTTGTCTAGCCTCCATCAGCTCATTGTGCATCGCTTGTGCAACACGGGACAAATGCATAGGAGGACCCCAACGATGCAATCTAGGAACGTAAATATAAGGTGTGGCATTCGTCTCTACAATAAGTCGAGGGTGCATATGGCAGTATACTCTAGTACCAAAATGGAAGAATGTACCAAATCCATACAGCTGTCTAGACTGCTGAAGCGCATAAGTATCCAATGCTACGTAAACCAATAATAGCAGTACCGTAATAATATATATATAGTCCATCCACATCTACCAATCCAGTCAAAAAACCAAGCCTAATAGTACCCTTATTGTTACTAAATAATGTAGATCCAAAAAGGTATAATATGAAGACATGGATAACCGGAGTGTGCATATCCTCAACGGCCATGTACTCTACTATATACCGCTGCAAATAAGTGAGAGTACCAGCTCCTTCTCTAACCTCCTCATCATCCAAAGTCGGTAAATAAGCTGAATATGAATCGAACGCCTCAAATGAACTATCAAATGGAACAGGGAGACGGTCCGGTCGACCAAACTCTATGCCAGTGAACATATAAAAATCTAGAAAAGTCGGTCCTAACTCAAAATCGAGGAAATGAAATGTATGAGTGGTAGGCCACCATCTCTCGGTGTGGGCCTCTATCAGGGAACGATCCATATGTGCAAATCTAGGTAAATCTAGAAATTCACCATAAGGTGACGCATGTAGCCTATTCAAAATCGGCTGTGGTAACTGATCAAAATAATCAAACATACACCAATACCAACTGCCTCGCATCGCTATGTGAAGAACCTAAATATATGATTGTTTAATGTTAAAATAAACAAACAATTATCGTACATATAAAGTTACACTGTTGTTCATCAAGCAATAAAGAAATAAACGTATACCTATGGCATCGCTATAGCTGCAGTAAGTCGATGCGAAACAGTAGGGGGTAAGTCGTGCAAGGATCGAAGATCGACTGGAGTCACGGTAGCATCATGAGGGACATGTGCAGGTCCAATATTGGCATCTTTCGCATATTGAATGGTGCGTCTACCAGTTTTGACCGGACGGGGCGACATTTGGACACAAACTAAAATAAAAAAATAACAGAAAAAAGGATGGAAGAGGTGGAAATGAAGGGGAGAGGGGAGGAAGCGCCTGTTATAGGCGCCAGCACCAGGTCCCCGATTTATTTTAAACGCGGGTGCCTGTTGAACAGGCATTTGAGCTTTAGGCGCCTGCTCAACATGTGTCTGGCCTCATTTCTATTGAAGAAATGAGGCCTCCAACATTTCGAAGTGCGAAAATCCAATTTCCGCACTCCGAACTGTTGGAGATGCTCTAATTCTAATAATAATCATTTTAAACAAAAGATCGGCATGGAAGAAAATAATGGTTGATGTGCATCATCTCATTATTAATAATTAAAATAATTATTTTAATAATATAATTTTGGTAATAGTTGAATACATATGTGTGTGTGTTAAATAATTAGATATTACTACTATACTTAGGTTATTCTTAGTAAGTAAATATTCATTATTTGTACATAGCCAAAACTGTAAGGTTGCTACACAAAGAATAAGGATGTTTCTCATATTTATAAAAAAGGAAGAAATGAACATAACAACATTAAATTTCCATAATGTCTTTGTTACCTTATCAAAATTTATACCTGTTTTAGATTTTAAATATACATTTAAATTTTCAACCCCAAAAGGTTTTTAGAAACCTATTTATGGTTTTTGAATTAACAGAAAAATGAGAGAAAAGAAATTCGATCTACCCCACCATTTGCGATTAGATGGAAAACTATTTTTTACACTCCTCTTCATAGCATTCTTCAACTGTATATATAGTCTCTTGATAATTGCAAGTTAATTGTTAATTAGTGATTCGCTCCTTTGTCAATTTTTTCCTTTCTACACTCTGTGTTAGTATGGGTTTCAACCTCCATTTGGAAAACATCTTCCAGCCTTCGTGGCAAAAAAATATGAGACCAAGCAATGCAAGTAAGATGGCTAGAGTACGACCTATAAGGTGTTTTATATGCGGCTAGGGAAAATAAGGCTACGATATCTGTTAATTTAGATTAGATTTTTGTTACCTTTGTTTTAGTTTTTATTAGTTGTAAGATATTCATTCCATTATTGGACGTGATATAGTATCCATCAAAATAAATTTACTTCTCATCCTACCCTTCATTGACAGTTAACCTCACCTACTAACAACAATACTACCACTATCAGGTTCAAATTGCCGTTGAACATCCGTGGTAGGCCTGCAACCATAAAAATTATGACTTTCGACATAGAAGCGAAGAATTTTCTTAATAAGACTATAGATGATCTTACACATATAAGTGATCAGGTTAGCCATGAACTTTAGTTGCAACAAAGTCAAGGTATGTAAAATATTGCCTGCCAAATGCGTATCGTACTTTCAACCATTCAACTGTTTGCTCTTCCCTCCACATCTTACCAAACTAACAGACTTTTAAAAATACACCTGCAGGAAATGGGAACTATTACAAATCTATACATTCTACGTGAATCCGAACTATTACGACTTCAAGAAGAGTGGTAAAAGCTTAACTACCAACAAAATTATGCCTTCCTCCAATAGTCAATCGCACAATTAAAAGAGAAAAAAAATCATGATTCAAATAAAACGTTATAGAGTACCATTTCAGTACATAACATAACCAATCTACTATGAAATTGGTTAACCAACAATTCTTATGTGCTAACAATATATTTAGGATATATCCAATTCACCATCGCGTGACCAGGAGCCTACAACTAAGAATGAGAATCCACCAGCCAAAAAAACGTAAAATAAAAGTTTAAATTGGAATATTGTGTTCCCTATAACACAATATATTACATTATTGTCTAAGATTACTACTATATGTCTACTAGACAAAACTTATTTTTTTTTCTTCTTTGCTTGATGCACTTTTAATTTTGCTACTGTGCTTTGTCAGATGACTGTATAACTGGGATATATATTAGTTTCTATCTACGCTTTTCAATGTATTTGGTTGTAATTTGTCTATACTTTATGTATTAATTTAAAATTTTGATTACTTTGGAAAATTCCAATCTTTGTATCATAATATTGCCCTAATATGCATATATTCCACACATAGTGCCGATTGTTCTCCCATCCATATTGTTTTAAAGATGCAGGTTACCATATTGCCAAAAACAATATAGAATGTCAAACTATTGTTAATATTATGGGATGGTACATTTCACCAATGATTACATCTACTATCCTACTCTACACTTTACATCTTTTTAACTATTGTACATATCAACTAGATATACCATTTACTTCCATAGATAGATGAGTTCGAGCTCGAAGGTGTTGATAGTCTAACAAGGAAAGGTATTGTTAGCATCAAAATTGGTCACTAACACCCTTGAGTAGAGTTATGTAGAGAGATTAATGAAGAGAGTAAGTTAAAACTGAGGAATTACATAATAGAATGCAATAATAACTGTAGTAAAAAAGAACACCAGATTTATAGTGGTTCGGCGTAACTGCCTACGTCCACTTTGAGTTTAATCTTTATTGCTTTTTCAATCTATTGAATACAGATACGAACCATACACCAATCACTTGATTACAAGTTTGAATTAAAAAGAGGAGAGTACCAAAAATGGCAGGGTCTACCCAGTATTCTCGGAAAAAGGTCCCTTTTCACTATGCCTCTGCCCCTCTATTTATGACGAAGATAGGTTGGACTTCCTTCATGGGCTCAAGGTGAGGTAACTCGGCCCATATTGGGCAATCTCGAGCTGGCCGGTCCATTCTTGCCGAACAACACTTACTGGTCCTCCCAGACTGAGCTGCTTTTGAATAGGACTCCCCGGGACCGAACGGGAAATGCCAAGCCGTCTCGATCGAACGAGGCATCTCGAATAATTCAGACCGAACGAGGCGTCCCTTCCTTTGACCGAGCCATGTGTTACTCCACTTCATTTTGACTGAGCGGTACATGCCGGGCGACGGTGACTCAGCTGACTGAATGAGGCTTGCCAAGCCATCTGGACCGAGCGATGTGTACCGAACCATACTTGTCGAACCGTGTCGAATGCATCAAACCCGTATATCTTCAGGCTCTTCTTGGTCAGAATCTTGTCTAGTGGTAACAATAATATCTTCAACTGTCATTTTGTAGCCAGGCCATGGTGCCGGGTAACATTTGCCCCCCAAAGTGTGTTGTGTGAAGCAACACGACACACTTTGAATTAGCGAGTATTCCTTGTTTCCAGAAAGAAATTCATCATGTTCCCTGAGTAGTCATTATCCTTCAATTTTATCCTCCCAAGGTGTCGTATCCTTCTTTGGTCGTTATGATGCTTGGTCGATTCCCAATATGATAAATCTAGGGTTGTAGTTCATCAGTGGCCATTTGTGTCCGGTTCTACAGAGCTAGTAATCTTCGGCTATCTGATCCAATCTTTTTATTAATAACCCTAAGTGAGAATTCAATTTCTATTGATTTCAAGAAGTCAAACTTTTTCGGATGTACACATGCATGTTCGGGTACATGTTCTTGCCATTGGCTCTCAGATGCGTTTTATATGCTCATTAGTCGTCACCAATTCCATCAAGTTTAATTGCAATTCAATTGTGATTCCTTGTTTGTATTTTTTGTGAAATAAGAGTTGTAATCAGCCACTTGATGAGAGGGGACTTCAAGTTTTTCATGGATGACGACCTCAGAGTAGTAAACAAGGCGAATGGAGTATGGTCAGTCACAGACTCATGGGTAGTTCTATAAGCCCATAATGCTGTTGGGAGACCCACTTACCTCTAGCCTTTTCCAATCCTCTCTTTAGAACAGACTTTATGATTTTGTTCACAGCTTTAACCCGTCCATTTGTAGTTATAATGGATCATGGAAGGTCATAAGGACAAATGATGTTACGGACAATGAAATTGATTATTTTCTTCATCTTGGTCGTGGTTAAAAGTTCTTCATCTGTCCATTTGGTAAAGTAATCAACTGCTATGATGGCATATTTTGCACCACCTTTAGGATCAGCGAGAAGATGATACTAATGCCCCCAAGTGGCAAATGGCTATGGACTAGCCATTTGAGTAATTTCCATCGGTGGGGCTCGTGGATTTTTTGCAAACATCTTGCACTCGTCGCATTGTCTAGCACAATCAGCCGCATCTTGATTGGCAGTTGGCCAGTAATAACCATAGCAGAGTATTTTCTTTATCAGGGGTTTCCCCTGATGTAATCGCAACTTTCTTCTTCATAGACTTCGCTCAAGACTCATTTGATATCATCATGGACGATACATCGAAGCATTGGAATGGATAAATTCCTTTCTACACCCGACTGCTTCTTAGATGATTTGACATGAAGTTTTGAGGAGGATATGTCGTTTTCCATTCCTCCGTTCGGTAAGAATTCCTCATTGTAGATAGTTTTTGATAGGAGTCAACCATGACCCTTTTTCTGGCTCTGTCTCCAAGATCTAACCGATCTCCATCCGTCAATGCTTGGAATATTAAGTATTTCAACTGAAACAATGCATGTCCGTTGCGCGTCCCTAAAACATGCCATCTTGGCTAGTGACTGGACTCTTTTAATTTTGTTCGCTGGGTATGTGTGCAACGATGTAATACGTGAGTCAGCTAGTAGCTCTTGGGCCCGACCGAGATCAGGAGCAAGACAATGCCTCTTAGCAAGATCAACTTCCTTAACTTTGCATACTACCAATCAGGAATCACAAAAGGTATTTAAAGTTTCCACTCCAAATCCTCTAGGAGGTATGATGCTGGCAATCGAGACTTCATACTAAGCATCGTTGTTTGTTGTAGGGAAATCGAGTTTCAGGACGTAGCAGATCGATCGTCCCTAAGGGTCATTAACATGACTCCTGCGCCATAGCACTGATCACTGGATGCTCCATCCGCATACATTTTCCATCTATTGGTCGATCCTCTACTACTTTTCGAGTAGTCATTTGATGTAGTGAATTCGGGTATGAGGTCTCTTGATTTCCGTCCTTAGATAGCCCTTCGAGGGAAATAAGTGATATCAAATTGTCTTAGTTCGATATTCTATTAAAGTAGTCTTTCATACGTCTTAGGTCATTGTATGCCCTCTCGCAACGGCTGGTAGGTATAGGCATTGATGGGGCGAGCCTAAAAGTAAGAGTGGAGCTTTCATGATGAAATCAATAGACATTGCACTAGCTTTTGTAGCTTCGGGTCGATATCCAATGCATGGCTCGCGATAGTTGGTGAAATCACACATGCATGTCAGAACGGGTCCAAGGGAACATATCATTATTGCATTGAGCTGTGATCCGATATTCAGCACCGGGAAAGGGTCGCCATGGCTGGCTGTAATGTCGACTGTCAGCTTAGCGGGTGCAATCCCAGATTCTTCGAGTTCAGATGTAACTATTTTTGCGTAATACTGAATGTGAAATATGGTTGGGGCAGTCAATGTTGATGGTTACTCTAGTCGAATCCTAGAGTCTTGTCATGAGTTATTAAGTCTAATAGTAAAGGACTCTGAATGCTCTAATCTATTATCTGCAAATGGCCAAAGATCAGGCATAAAAGCACATTGAAGGAAATGTCAAGTAGGGGTCGGCCTCGAGTTGCATGCAGCCGCATAGCTGGATCTTGCTATGAGTTTGAATTTGCTTGTATATTCGGGTAACACACTTTCTATTCAATGCATTCATGATCCTTTACGTATGCTTTGGGTTGGAGTGACAGTCAGTTGCCCGCGAGCTTAGGTATCGATTTAATGATTCTATCCCCAGGCATTCTTTCGGTCGTAGCCTTGAGTAGCTATAAGCACTATATAAAAGTTTCGATATTGAGCTATCGCAGCCAGTCTTTGGATGACCATGCGTCTGCTTCCAGTCTCAGGTTGAAAAATGCACTGCATGGACGGTTGAATCACGCTGTAGCTATGTTTATATTCCTACCTAAACTCCAAAGACATAGAGTTGATCGATGAATAGTCGGTTCACATTCATCTTGCTTCTCGCTCGTGCCCCTAGGTCTGGTGCATATACCAATAAGTAGGAAGGCCAGCCATGCCCAATTTAGCTTTACTCTCTTTCCTGTTGAATCTTGGGATCGGGTCAGTTGATGGGAGACTGGGTTTCGCTGATCTTGGATTTTATCGTGGTTTTTCATTCCAAGAGGAATAATTCAATGCCTCCTCAGTTTCAGGGCATAATTTGGACACTGAACGGTCATCCACGTCCACTTTGGTTCATGTTCTGTAATCAGATCTCAGGGTAAAGTTGGTTACAAATGCAGTCGGGTCATGCTCATCCAGTTTCATACTCCTCCTGACGGATCGAAGGAGGGTGCTGGAGAATTTTTGACCAAGTCTTCGAGGTTTACTCTCTTTTCCACACTCTGGAGGTCATAGTTTTTCAAAGAACATCCGATTCACATTTGTATGTGCTTGGTGCGGATCGGTATTGACCCTCGATCTGAGGTATGATATACTCTGTTGCTCGTAGCTTCAGATGCCGTTTTGATTAGTTCTGTATTGAGGCCTCCCTATAATTATTGCCTTAAACTGCAATGAATGCCAAGCTAGAGGTATAGTAAGCTGTCATATTCAGCTTTTAGTGATTTGTACTCCTGCTCCCAGCATTGATTTGGCCAGGCCACTAGTCGGATGGTCGAACTCTATCCTTAGCGAGTTAATACTCCTGTCGATTTCAGGCCGAAGTTTTCGGAATAGAGAACGGTCAGAGTCCACTCGTCTATTTATCGATGTTTACACACCACTCTGCATTCCGGTGACTTAGTGTTATTCTCCCCCCGGTCGACTCGCGCCCAGTTTTTGTTCATGCTTCGGTCCACACTCTAGGGACTTAGAGATTTGCCAGACGGTTTATGCTTTAGTCCACAGTTTAGGATGTAGGGATTTTTTTCAATTCGTTTATACTCTAGTCCGCACTCAAGGGATTTAGAGCACTATAGTCCGCACTCAAGGGATTTAGAGCACTCTAGTCCGCTTTTGGGACTTAGAGATTTTTCCAAAGTCGTTTATACTCTAGTCCGCACTCCGAGGACTCAGAGTACTCTAGTCCGTGCTCCGGGGAATTAGAGATTTTCAAGTCGTTTATACTCTAGTCCGCACTCAGGGGACTGAGAGTATTCTAGTCCGCTTCAAGGACTTAGAGGTTTTTAAGTCGTTTATACTCTAGTTCGTACTCTGGAGACTCGGTGTACTCTAGTCCGCACTTTGAGGACTTAGAGGTTTTTAAGTCGTTTATACTCTAGTCCATGCTCTGGGGACTCAGAGTACTCTAGTCTGCACTCTGGGGACTTAGAGGTTTTTAAGTCTTTTATACTCTAGTCCGTGCTTTGAAGACTCAGAGTACTCTAGTCGACACTTAGGGGACTTAGAGGTTTTCGTTTATACACTAGTCCACACTCAAGGGACTTAGAGTACTCTAGTCCGCTTCAGGGACTTAAAGGTTTTTAAGTCGTTTATACTCTAGTCCGCGCTCTGGGGACTCAGAGTACTCTAGTCTGCACTTTGGGGACTTAGAAGTTTTTAAGTCGTTTATACTCTAGCCCGCACTCAGGGGACTTAGAGTACTCTAGTCCACTTCAGGGACTTGAGGTTTTTAGGTCATTTATACTCTAGTGCGCACTCAGGGGACTGAGAGTATTCTAGTCCGCTCTAGGGACTTAGAGGTTTTTAAGTCGTTTATACTCTAGTCCGCGCTCTGGGGACTCAAAGTACTCTAGTCCGCACTCTGAGGACTTAGAGATTTTTAATTCATTTATACTCTAGTCCACGCTCTGGGGACCCAGAGTACTCTAATCCACACTCAGGGGACATAGAGGTTTTTAAGTCGTTTATACTCTATTCCGCACTCAGGGGACTTAGAGTACCCTAGTCCACTTCAGGGACTTAGAGTTTTTAAGTCGTTTATACTCTAGGCCGTGCTCTGGGGACTCAAAATACTATAGTCTGCACTCTGGGGACTTAGAGGTTTTTAGGTCATTTATACTCTAGCCCGTGGGGACTCAGAGTACTCTAGTCTGCACTCTGGAGACTTAGAGGTTTTTAAGTCGTTTATACTCTAGTCCACGCTCTGGGGACTCAAAGGTTTTTAAGTCGTTTATACTCTAGTCCGCACCCAGGGGACTTATGTAGGATCGATTTCACCCTAGAGGGGGGTGAATAGGGTGATAGTGTTAATTATAAAAATTAATCGCGGAAGCTTATAAAATATTCAATTCAGATCACAGAATAGCAGCACAGATATCGCAGAATATAAATAACAGAACAACACAGAATTTACCCAGCTTCGGCAAAACCCTGCCTACATGCTGCCCCCAAGGTTTCTATTAGAAATTAGATAGTCCCTCGCTTACACACGTAAACTCGCTATACCCGCTATTGACTAATCTAACTCTACGCTCAAAACCTTGCCACAACTCAACCACCGAGTTGCGAATTCCCAAACTACACATCGTAGTTTGTCCCCTAGTCACACGACTAGAAAATTAAAACGGTTAAAAAGAAAATACAATTAAAAACAATTTAAATAAAATAAAACCCTATTTAAAAATAAACTAAAGCCTTATAATAAAACAAGGCCGACCCCTATTCACTTCTTCAGCCCGTTCCTTTTTCTTTTTATTTGCTCCGTTCGTTGTTTTGAGATAGCGGCGGCTTTGTCCTTCAATCCAGATTAGGGCTTTCGTTCGTGCGATCCAATTTAGGGTTATTGGAGAAGTCGACTGATTTGTTGGTTGATTGCAGTCGTTGTTCCTCTGATTTGCTTCGACAATCGACCGTATCTTCGATTTGAACACGACTTCTTATTTGATCAAGTTTGACTGCAAATTGGTATGTGATTTTTGCTTTATTGCTCTAAGTTAATATTCTTGAACTCGATACATTGTCGATGATGATTCGTGGTAATTTATAGGGATTGAATTCCTAAATTTTCGTTCGTTCGGCTATATTTGAATCTGTCATATAAATTGCTCTGGCCGCCTGATGATGCTTGAACGATTGAGATGTATTTGACTTTTTCATAATCGTATAAACTTGGGTTACTTGGTTGACACTGTTTAAAATCATCGGCTTTGATTTTGACTTGTTCATATGCGTGTATATTCTTGCTATCCACGGCTTTGGCTCCATTGACTTCGGCCATATCTGTTCATCCGCACTTGTGTATATTTGGCTTCACTGTGAATTTGGTCTTCATGATACATGCATTGCTGTTGTCATGATTGTTGTGGCACTGAACTTGAGTTGTCTTCATCTTTGTTCATTGAACTGGCTGTTGTCTTTGTTGTTGGGTTGCTGTACATATGAACTTGCATTCATTCGAGTTGTATTCACATTTGTTGTTGTCAGTTTGCCTTGTATTACTGAGTTACATTGATTAGCTATCGTCTGCACTTGCACACTTTCATCATTGCTGCCTGGTCTTCCCCCTACTACAAGACTAGTCCATTGCCACACTGTCTTGGCAGCTGAAGCAAGAGCATGTGATACTTTTTCTGGCTTCAGTTGCTTCATTTGTTGAGTCTTTTGTCGTCTGCTCTGAACTTTTGATCATGTTGCCTTCGTGTTGTTGTTTGCTTCATGTACCCTACTGCTTTGAACTTCTGGTTGGTTTGGCCTGGACTTCACTTGACCATTGCTCCATGTATACTTGGTGCTTGATTTGGGTTCATACTTGTTCATGTGTACATCTGTGTGTCTTTTGCTCTGTTCTCACTAACCATGCGGTCTAGAATGATTTCGACATTGATTTTTGTGTTATTTGAAGTTACCACTTACCTGACCCTTCCGTATGCTCTCTGATAATGTTAAACTTCACTGTTGCATTCCATTTGTGTTTGCTATGTTGCAGTTTGATTGTGTTGTTTAGTATGTTCATTTGAGTCAGTGGAGTTGTTTCATTTGAGTTGTGGTTGTACTGTCTTGAGCTCGTACCACAGCACTGCATGTTATATTTCTTGATCATGTTGGCCATTTGGTCGAGCTGTAGTCCAGTGCCTCCATGTCTTGTGTCTTTCCATTCTTTGTTGCCTATTGAATGAATAATTGTCAGTGATGTTATCATGTGCATTTCATTTACATTGAGACCTGTAGTCTTCATTTGTGCTCTCTGTTTTGGGTATTTCCCATGTGTACATGTCTCTTCCCTGTATCTTCATTCATGTTGATGTGCAGTAGTCGTGGTCTTTGTTGTTGTAGCATGCACTCGTTGTTGTTTCCAGTTGCACTTGAATCTCTTGGCACTGCTGTTAGCTTTGGTGTATGTAGCTTGGTTCATGTGTTGCATTGCAGTTGATTCATTAGCATGCTACTGATTGGTCTGACCTGAACTTGGTTCACTTCATGTTGATTTTTGAAATTTCACTTGAGTTGAATCCAGTTTCAAAAACTCGGGTTTGACCTTGTGCTTGAGTCATGATTTTGAATATATTGCACGTGAGTTGAACCCGGCTTTTCATTTGGGTTTGACCTGTGCTCACCTGTCCCTGTAGCATTATCAAGTGTATATCGGTGTGCACGGCCTTGTGGCATATACAGTGATACACTGTGTATGTCACAAGTTGTTCGTGTATGATGAATTCAAATTTAAATGATGACGAACAACCCAAATAACTGAGGCAAATCATATTTTCAAAAATCATATTTTATTTTATATTGAAAAAATATTTCCTTTTCAATTTTACTGCGTTAGTGTATATTTTTGCAGATTGCTCAAATGCTGGATTCAAATTGGAATGCAGTTGAAGATAAAATACGAGTGTGAGTGATATGTAGTGAGGTGAATTGTAAATATGAAACGTAATTGTAATCAAAGTTGTATAGTTATAGTGAGAGCTTGAATTTGTACTGTTCAAAATTGTAATAAATATTTGTTTGAATAAAATATTCGTTTGAATTCAAATTCCGTGTTATTTATTTTATTCAGCAAATATTTATTTAATCTGTGAAAAATAAAATAATATATTATCAAATACATTTAAACGAATGTATATATGTTTATTATCATCAAACAAAAAATCATATAAGTGCATATTCAACAATCTCCCCCTTTTGATGATAACAAACATATATTTAAGATTTTGAATATGTTAAATATATTTGATTATAGATATATCCTAATTGCTCCCCCTATTTAAATGCTCCCTCTCTACACAAAACTCCCCCTACATATATGCATACAAATAAAAATATGCAAATGAGCCTAGATGCAAATAGAAAATTATTTGACCTTTGCTTGATTTTATTTGACAAAATCTTAACTTTTCTCTCCCCCTTTTGTTATCAGCAAAAGAATAATAGTATTAGAGAAAATAGAGATAAAGTAATCGATATCAATCCAACATTAAAACTCAATTGAATATAAATAATAAATTTCAATAAAAAATCAAACAATAATCATAAATATTTTGTTAGGCGCATATTCCACTTTTAGAATGATGGAAATGATGTCATCATATAAAACCATACAGTTGTGTCTATTTGTGGCATATTTATATCAGGAATTTGAATATCTACTAACCATGCATAACCGTTAGGACTTTTAAATGAGATTAGTAGTATTCCAGTTATATTTTTAAAAAAATGAATTCAAGTATCTTCTAACCACGCATAACCGTGAGGACTTTTAAATGGGATTAGAATCAACTTGTTTATTTTAAAAGAAAAAAATCAACTTTTGATATGCGTTCCATACATGCATAACCGTGAGGACTTTTAAATGAGCATGGAAGCACATAACAAATTCCAAGTAATTCACCCATGCATAACCGTGAGGACTTTTAAATGAGAGTGAATACTTTGGTATTTATTATTATTATTATTATTACTACCTTTTTTTTAATAAAAAAATGTGAAAAATGAAAAACGAACGATTCCTGTTTAAAGTACCACATATCGACAAACTATATAGAATTTTGATGAGTGATGGTCGTTAGAAATATGATAGATATAGAAATGGTCATGGAATTTTTGCCAACAAACAGTTTTATAACTCTTGTTTAAATTTCTAAAGAAATTTATTAATTATACCATCTCGAGTCATAATATTTGATCAATATTAACACTCATCACTTTTTCAATCACTATTTTTCTTTTCGATAAACATTAGGGAGTCAGATTAGTCAAAATAGTCATTTAAAATCAAATTCAAAAATAATTATGAAATTAATTTTTCAAAAGTGACTAATCTGAAACTATGGTCAAAAATGATTTTCTCCAGGGGTTTTAAAAGAAAATTTTCTGCTATTTGGAAATTATTTGAAATGAAGAATATGCAGATATTTTCTTTGAAAAACGATGCAGTTACTAAATGTCTCAAAAATCACGTTCAACTAGTAATTTTTCTATCAACTTGATTACCAGTGTAATCTGCGTCTGAATTTCCTTTTCACTTAAAATTATCATCAATTGAATTTGATTGACCAAACCATGAAGTGTGCACCAAAAATTTCAAACTCAATTTTAGCAGCAATTTAAACGACATTCTCTTGAATTTGAAATTGAAGCCGTGTAAATAATCGAAAACCGTGAATAAAGAGTTAGCCAAATGTATTATCAACAATCAATGAATTTCCTAATACCAAAACACCATCATTTTTCCAATTTAATCTGTATGAAGTATTTCAAGAATTTGTAGTGTTTTTGGCATATAAAATATAATTGGCCAACTATGTTGAATAAGTCAAAGTCAAAATCATCATCTTTTCATCATCTCAATATTGGCTGATTTTAATTCAGAATACGGTGCAGATTATCACATTTAATATATCGTTTAAAACATACCATTACCTGTTTTACCTTTACGATATTTTTTGTTGTTGTCCATTGTGATTCTGTCACCTTTATACTAGGCTAAGGAACTTTGTTTTGTCGCCCGTTGTGTTTCTGGAACAGCCAAAATCCAGGGAACACTATTGTTGTTCCTTAGCCTGCCACCACACCTACACGGGAAAAGATTTATGTGGCCTATTTGTTTTTATAGGCCCATGATTGTTAGTGGCAAAATATTTAGAAAAATAATTTTGTGAAGACCCAAAACTATTTATAATTGTTCCCTTCGGCACCCAAATTTGTTTAACTTTGAGAGATTTTATATTGGTGCCTTTAGGAACCCAAATCGGTATAGTTTTCACATGTTTGGGTCTATACCAACAATTATTGTGATCGTGTCCAAATTTTCTACAAATTGTGCACATTAAATTTTCTCGATTAATCTCATTTCTAACATTTTTAGAATGACTATATCCAAGTCCTTGTCTAACCGTATTAACAGTTTGCTTTCCTAATAGCATGTTCAACGATTTTTCACTTTTGGAAAATTTATCTAAAGTCGTTGACAAATGTTGGACTTGTGTTTTGAGAGATTCATTGTCATTCAACAATTGATTGCACTTTTTGATAGAATTCTCTCTCCTTGTATTTTCACTTTCTTTTAAAATCAGAATTTCATTTTCAAGTGATTTTATATTGATTTCTGAATTTTTAATTTCGTTTTCGAATGTTGGACACTTATCACACTTAGGGATCCTACTTTGATAGGTTTTAACTAATTGGTCAAGTTGTTTATTTAAATCTATCAAAGTGTCTTTTTGTGATTCAAGTTTAGCGTATTTTTCCCTAAGTCGTTCAAAACAGTCATTTACTTCGTGGAAATAAATAAGTAATTCAGAGTGAGTAAGTTTTGATACCTCGCTTGGCTCGTCATCATCGCTATCAGTTATATTTCCATGAAGGCACATATCTGCTTTCTCACTTTCACTGCTATCGCTTTTATTCCACGTGGCTGTAAAACATCTTCTTTTTGATTTCTTTTCTTTGTCGAGTTGAAATCGGGGATAATTGGGCTTGATATCACCGGGTTTGTTGCAAGTGATCCCGTGTTCTTCCGAGTTGTCCAGTGCTTTAATTATTCTGCTTTTCAATTGTTGATTTAGAGCTGGATTTCCGTATTGTTGTTCCATCTTTTGAATTTCTTTATTATTAACGCCAGCTCAGCTGCTCCATCATCATCATCCTCATCACAACTGCTTTTTACAAATCCTGTTAAGTACATTTCTTTAACTGAGTTGGTTGTGGAAGATTTCTCATTGCTGTTGACTTTTGCACCATATATTGCATTTAAAATATTTCAGATTTCCTGTGCATTTTCACAATGAGAGATGAAATTAAAATTATCTTGATTAATATGAGAATATAATAAATGCATAGCCATAGCATTAATCGCGACAATTTTCTTATATGTTATATCACACCCATTTTCAATAATATCCCAACATTTAATATTAACAGATTTTAAATAAAATTCCATTTTTAATTTCCAATTCAAAAAATCTGTTCCATCGAAAATAGAAGGAATAATATTGGAGCGACCCTCAACAAACGTATTAATAAAAGATGCCATTCCAAAAATTCAAAATTTTAAAACAAAAACCAATTTTTAAAACACGAATTTTTAAAACAAAAATTGATTTTTGTAAAAAAAAAAATTAAAACAAAAACGGCTTTTGTTCCTAGCTCTGATACCACTTGTAGGATCGATTTCACCCTAGAGGGGGGGTGAATAGGGTGATAGTGTTAATTATCAAAATTAATCGCGGAAGCTTATAAAATATTCAATTCAGATCACAGAATAGCAGCACAGATATCGCAGAATATAAATAACAGAACAACACAGAATTTACCCAGCTTCGGCAAAACCCTGCCTACGTGTTGCCTCCAAGGTTTCTACTAGAAATTAAATAGTCCCTCGCTTACACACGTAAACTCGCTATACCCGCTATTGACTAATCTAACTCTACGCTCAAAACCTTGCCATAACTCAACCACCGAGTTGCGAATTCCCAAACTACACACCGTAGTTTGTCCCCTAGTCACACGACTAGATAATTAAAACGGTTAAAAAGAAAATACAATTAAAAACAATTTAAATAAAATAAAACCCTATTTAAAAATAAACTAAAGCCTTATAATAAAACAAGGCCGGCCCCTATTCACTTCTTCAACCCGTTCCTTTTTCTTTTTATTTGCTCTGTTCGTTGTTTTGAGATAGCGGCGACTTTGACCTTCAATCCAGATTAGGGCTTTCGTTCGTGCGATCCAGGGTTATTGGAGAAGTCGAATGATTTGTTGGTTGATCGCAATCACTGTTCCTCTGATTTGCTTCGGCAATCGACCGTATCTTCGATTTGAACACGACTTCTTATTTGATCGAGTTCGATTGCAAATTGGTATGTGATTTTTGCTTTATTGCTCTAAGTTAATATTCTTGAACTCGATACACTGCCGATGATGATTCGTGGTAATTTATAGGGATTGAATTCCTAAATTTTCGTTCGTTCAGCTATATTTGAATTTGTCATATAAATTGCTCTGGCCGCCTGATGATGCTTGAACGATTGAGATGTATTTGACTTTTTCATAATCGTATAAACTTGGGTTACTTGGTTGACACTGTTTAAAGTCATCGGCTTTGATTTTGACTTGTTCATATGCGTGTATATTCTTGCTATCCACGGCTTTGGCTCCATTGACTTCGGCCATATCTGTTCATCCGCACTTGTGTATATTTGGCTTCACTGTGAATTTGGTCTTCATGATACATGCATTGCTGTTGTCATGATTGTTGTGGCACTGAACTTGAGTTGTCTTCATCTTTGTTCATTGAACTGGCTGTTGTCTTTGTTGTTGGGTTGCTGTACATATGAACTTGCATTCATTCGAGTTGTATTCACATTTGTTGTTGTCAGTTTGCCTTGTATTACTGAGTTACATTGATTAGCTATCGTCTGCACTTGCACACTTTCATCATTGCTGCCTGGTCTTCCCCTACTACAAGACTAGTCCATTGCCACACTGTCTTGGCAGCTGAAGCAAGAGCATGTGATACTTTTTCTGGCTTCAGTTGCTTCATTTGTTGAGTCTTTTGTCGTCTGCTCTGAACTTTTGATCATGTTGCCTTCGTGTTGTTGTTTGCTTCATGTACCCTACTGCTTTGAACTTCTGGTTGGTTTGGCCTGGACTTCACTTGACCATTGCTCCATGTATACTTGGTGCTTGATTTGGGTTCATACTTGTTCATGTGTACATCTGTGTGTCTTTTGCTCTGTTCTCACTAACCATGTGGTCTGGAATGATTTCGACATTGATTTTTGTGTTATTTGAAGTTACCACTTACCTGACCCTTCCATATGCTCTCTGATAATGTTGAACTTCACTGTTGCATTCCATTTGTGTTTGCTGTGTTGCAGTTTGATTGTGTTGTTTAGTATGTTCATTTGAGTCAGTGGAGTTGTTTCATTTGAGTTGTAGTTGTACTGTCTTGAGCTCGTACCACAGCACTGCATGTTATATTTCTTGATCATGTTGGCCGTTTGGTCGAGCTGTAGTCCAGTGCCCCCATGTCTTGTGTCTTGCCATTCTTTGTTGCCTATTGAATGAATAATTGCCAGTGATGTTATCATGTGCATTTCATTTACATTGAGACCTGTAGTCTTCATTTGTGCTCTCTGTTTTGGGTATTTCCCATGTGTACATGTCTCTTCCCTGTATCTTCATTCATGTTGCTGTGCAGTAGTCGTGGTCTTTGTTGTTGTAGCATGCACTCGTTGTTGTTTCCAGTTGCACTTGAATCTCTTGGCACTGCTGTTAGCTTTGGTGTATGTAGCTTGGTTCATGTGTTGCATTGCAGTTGATTCATTAGCATGCTACTGATTGGTCTGACCTGAACTTGGTTCACTTCATGTTGATTTTTGAAATTTCACTTGAGTTGAATCCAGTTTCAAAAACTCGGGTTTGACCTTGTGCTTTAGTCGTGATTTTGAATATATTGCACGTGAGTTGAACCCGGCTTTTCATTTGGGTTTGACCTGTGCTCACCTGTCCCTGTAGCATTATCAAGTATATATCGGTGTGCACGGCCTTGTGGCATATACAGTGATACACTGTGTATGTCACAAGTTGTTCGTGTATGATGAATTCAAATTTAAATGATGACGAACAACCCAAATAACTGAGGCAAATCATATTTTCAAAAATCATATTTTATTTTATATTGCAAAAATATTTCCTTTTCAATTTTATTGCGTTAGTGTATATTTTTGCAGATTGCTCAGATGCTGGATTCAAACTGGAATGCAGTTGAAGATAAAATACGAGTGTGAGTGATATGTAGTGAGGTGAATTGTAAATATGAAACGTAATTGTAATCAAAGTTGTATAGTTATAGTGAGAGCTTGAATTTGTACTGTTCAAAATTGTAATAAATATTTGTTTGAATAAAATATTCGTTTGAATTCAAATTCCGTGTTATTTATTTTATTCAGCAAATATTTATTTAATCTATGAAAAATAAAATAGTATATTATCAAATACATTTAAACGAATGTATATATGTTTATTATCATCAAACAAAAAATCATATAACCGCATATTCAACAACTTAGAGTACTCTAGTCTCCTTGAGGGACTTAGAGATTTTTGTTGAGAGCAGTCGTATTTCCGCCCATTTAATTTGTATTTCATATACCGTATCGAAGCAAATGCTGTCGAATGAACGATCAGACCATGTTTGCTCATAGAATGGGACTCTGCTAGCATGAAGGACGAAACTTGAAGAATGGATGGTCGGTTCTCGTCCTCTTGGTGATTATAGCTCTTCCAATCAAGTTAAGGAAGGAGGTACACGACATATGGTTGGATCACATCCATGATGGGTTAGAAAATCAAGTCTCGCACAATTTGCTTCGTATCTCTTTCTATAAAATAAGGATAATAGATTATTGAGTAGACAAAGTAAGTTGCATATGTTTCAAGGTGCAGTCGTGTCCATGTATGGAGAGCGATGGTTGGCGAGTAGGTAGTCCATCATAGCTACTCCAAGTCAGGCTTTCGAACAACCTTTTGTGTTCAGGGTAGGATTTGATGTGTAGATGATCAAATCACGTCTACTCTAGATAGATCCCAACATCATTGAGCTTTAGGAGAGGTATTCGTATTTTGTCGAACTTTGTTTTATGACTCGATTTGAGTGGACGATCGGGCCATATTCATTCCATGCCCTTCTTAGGTCTTCAAGTCAAATGTGGAGGTCGACGAATGGACGATCGGTCGTGTTCTCTTTGTATTGGGCTCTAATCGTTACGAGCTTTTCAATCTCTAGTCCATATCCCCAAATTGAAGGCATATGGTTGATGGTGAGCGGTCGAATCATGCTCATCTTGATGAAACTTCACAGGTCCGATCACGGTCTGCGTGGATTGGTTGGGGGCTAAATCTGAGTATTCGGTCACCTGCATGGTTTTGAAAGAAGTTTAGTTCAAGTCGGTCGTAATTCAAAGCATAATTGAAATCAACATATCCAAAGAAGATTGGTATAAATCACATTGATAAAGGGGGGCAGTATCGTGCGCTAGCTATTCAACTCTACCCCTAGCCCCTTCTAGCGGGATGTCGACTACCAACGGTCCAATTGATAATTGGAGTTATTTATTGATGGGTATCTGAAGGTCCTGGCTCGCCATTCTGCAAGGCTTGCACGTACTATTGAAGCTTTTCTTTCTGAATCTGCTTTCCGATGACACCTCGGAGGTGTTTGTAATCGCCAGTGTTAGGATCCATGTGCATCTTGGAATATACAATATTCCCCTGATTTTATCTGGACTTCGATGGACTCTCTCGAGGTTAGTTTTTAGTTCCACTTTGAGTCGCGAGTCTCCAAATAGAGGCCATTGACTGAATCTTTCAAAGAGCATATGAGTCGAATTTTGAGATCTTGTTTTGTCTACTGGAATCAGTGTCCTCAACCGATGGGCCTACATTGTTGTTTTTCCTAGTCTGCTTCACTCCTCCTCACTTTGGTTCTGATTCATTTTGTAACAGAAACTATCCATGGTCGTAGGAGGCTCTCCAGCTAACTAGCTGCCAAAATATATCTCGAGGTCGACTTACCTCAAACGCGATCAGTATGATATCCTTGTTAGTATTTGGAATAAATTGCTTAGTGCCAAACATTGGTCTGCTTGGAGCCACTAAATTTGAAGTGCTGGGTCAGTGAAGAATGGTGCTTGGAGTCATCTTGGTATTTGCCTAAAGTCATAGCATCTATGTTCTCCAACCTTTGGGAGTATCATTTGAGTAGCGGTTGCTTGTCCGTTCACTCGTTGTCATTCAGAAGCTATTGCTAGATCGTCTATGCCTTGGTCGATCATGGGATGTAAGGGAAGTGGATAGAATGTTCCTTTATTAAATTGAGCTTTGAATTCACTATCTAGAGGCACTGCGGCTAGGGTTTGTGGGGGGTTTCCCTTCGAAATTTTTTTAGCTTCTTTTTCGAAAATTTGGGTCATACCCGAATTTTTTTTTGAAAATAAGGTCGTATAAGAGACCGGTGTAACATAAGTTTGGATCGGCTAAGGCGGTTCGGCCAAGGTGGATCGGCCAAGGTGGATCAGCCAAGGTGGGTCGGCTTGGATGCCGTTCGGCATAGATGTGTGGCTCGGCCTGGATGTCGTTCGGTATAGACGTGTGGCTCGACCTGGATGTCGCTCGACATAGACGTATGGCTCGGCATTGATGCCGCTCGACATAGACGTATGGCTCGGCCTGGATGTCGTTCGGCATAGACGTGTAGCTCGGCCTGGATGTCGCTCGGCATAGATGCATGGCTCGGCCTAGACGTCGTTTGGCATAGACGTATGGCTCGACCTGGATGTCGCTCGGCATAGACGTATGACTCGTCCTAGATGTCATTCAGCATAAACGTGTGGCTCGGCATGGAGTGTCTCGGCCTGGAGTGGCTCAGCAAGGCGGTTTGGCCAAGGCGGCTCGGCCTGGAGTGGCTCAGCAAGGCGGTTTGCCAAGGCGGCTCGGCCTGGAGTGGCTCGGCTTTTCTGGAGCGATCGACATACGCCTTTTCTGGAGCGGTAGACATATGCCTTTTTTGGGGCGATCGGCATACGCCTTTTCTGGAACGATCGGCTGAATTGCCTTCAGAGGAGGACCGGCTTTCATTCAACTTGAGTGCAAACTTCAATGTCAATCCTTGGATCTTACATACATCAGTGAATCCAATCTACAGCTATCAGCTTCCTTTAGATTTCTTTCAAATCTGAGTAGAATAGGAAGTTTTCTAGTAAACAACTGGATCTATCTCGCGAATATGGAAATCCACTAGTGGACGATGAGATCCAATCAAGCTGAGAATTCAATTCTTAATGAAAGCACCAAAATTGGTCACTAACACACTTGAGTAGAGTTATGTAGAGAGATTAATGAAGAGAGTAAGTTAAAACTGAGGAATTACACAGTAGAATGCAATAATAACTGTAATAAACAAGAACACCAAATTTAAGTGGTTCGGCGTAACTGCCTACGTCCACATTGAGTTTATTTTTTATTGCTTTTTCAATCTATTGAATACAGATACAATCCGTACACTAATGACTTGATTACAAGTTTGAATTAAAAAGAGGAGAGTACCAAAAATGGCAGCGTCTTCCCAGTGTTCTCGCAAAAATGTCCCTTTTCACTGCGTCCCTACCCCTCTATTTATAGACGAGGATAGACTTGACTTCCTTCATGGGCTCAAGGCCCAGGTGACTCGGCCCATATAGGGCAATCTCGAGCTGGCCGGTCCATTCTTGCCGAATGACGCTTATTGGTCCTCTCGGACTGAGCTGCTTTTGAATAGGACTCCTCGAGACCGAACGAGAAATGTCGAGCCGTCTCGACCGAACAAGGCATCTCGAATAATTCAAACCGAACGAGACGTCTCTTCCTTTGACCGAGCCATGTGTTACTCCACTTCGTTTGGCCGAGCGGTACATGTTGGGTGACGATGACTCAACTCACCGAACGAGGCTTGCCAAGTCATCTGGACCGAATTACGTGTGCCAAACCGTACTTGCCGAACCATGTCGACTGCATCAAACCTGTATATCTTCAGGCTCTTTTTGGTCAGAATCTTTTCTAGTGCTAATGATAATATCTTCAACTGTTGTTTTGTAGCCGGACCAAGGTGCTGGGCAACAGGTATCAATATCAAGTGATCACCGAACAAGGTAAGTAATGCAAATTATCATAATATAACTACTTAGTTATACTCTACCAACCACGTGTAGCATGTCATCCTTTAATGATGCCATATCTAACAGCACGGCCAATAGATTTAATCAAACAACAAACTTCAGCTTTATCTAAGAGATTGAACTACCTAAAAACTACAAATTGTTACACACCCTTCTAAAAGGTACGGTTGACCCAGATTACAGTTTTCTTATCCTATAGTCATTTCCTTCACAATTATGATCTTAAGTAAGTTATACCCTACAACAATAGCTTTGGGATGTAAAACATGAAAAGATGTTTCTTTCTAACAAAATAAAACAATTGAGCAGTCAGCGTTTCAATGAAGGAGTTTGGTCATCTAGAAACAAGGTATAATAAAATAGAGGATTTTCACTTCAACGGCTTATTTGTGCAGGGTAATAGGTTTTAAGGACACTATTTCTGAAAAATTAGTTTTAAGGACATTTTACAGGAAAAAGGTAAAAGAATTTATCATTTTCAATTGTATAGAAATAATGATAAAAGGATTTATCATTTTCTTGTATAACTTAAAAAGATAAATGAATTTATCATTATGCTGTAAATTAAACTAATTATTCAAAAGTGTTGTCCTTAAAATTTATTACCCTGCAAATAGAAGCCCTTCAACCTAATTTCCACAATAAAATATTGTTCGTGTTCTCACACTTCTCGTGAAATGTTAACTATATTTTTTCACCAATTAACAAATAGATCGGAGTAGGGATTAACAACTCTTCAACGGTTATTATAATCTATAGTGCATCATTTGCAAGCGTCTTTGACTCTTGTCCATTCCGGACTTGAGAAATAGTTTATGCAAACAGGTACACTGTTTCACATATATGTTACTACTTTTTGCATATTAACTCTTGTATGCACATAAATGTATGACAAACCATATTTTCATTCTACCATTATCAGATGAAAACTATGTACCAAATAGGACATAGTACCCACATGTAAACACTGTTCTAACTTTGCAACACACGTTTTTCTCTTTTACTTGACCATCGACAATTGATGTTTACAATTTTATCTATGTACATATAATTTCTATCGAACTAATTATTACTCTATACTAATCATCATTGATGATCTTTTGCAACCCCTAATTAGGTGGAAGCAGCGACTTCATTTTATGCTTATATCAACTTTTAGACAACGCGTTAATTTAAGTTACTGAATGAAATTATAAGGTTCATTTTAACTATAATTTTTTTAAAATGAGACAATTAAAGAAACTAACATAAATGAAATCCATCATTATTTTTACACCGCTTTGATCTATTTCTCAACTGTTGCATTTACCACTTCCATGCTATATATTTCATACTTGAACTGTATATTATGCTGAAATTGTTACTCAATTTTTGATTCAGTAGAGTTACATCCATATAGCAGGACAATGCTGACAATGATCCTAAAGTGGTACAACGGGGAAAAGGAAAAAAATCATTAAAAGACAAGAATGGAAACTGTTTCTATCAGAAGTAAATGAATATGAGATATACTAAGTGTCTCTAGGGTTTAGTACTTCTGATATAAATGAATAGCAGGCCTTGGGCCTGAGCCCATTTTCTTTATTTTCAGATATGTTGTGAACGTGTATATATAGTGTGTTAACACTATCATGTAATGTATCAATTTCAGTATCAATAAAATTTCCGTTTTTACATTTTACTCAAATCCTTTCATGGTATCAGAGCAATAGAAAAACTGTGTAACAGCAGAAGTATATTTTCTGTGTTGAATCCATCAGAGTTTTCTCTCATCATTTGGATTAACAACAGTTCATCAGAGTATCATCATCATCTGAAACTGCTGCTGTTGTCTCAGTTCTTGATCTTCATCAAGATTCTCAAAAATCATCATCAAGCTTACCAAGAAGAGTTGTCAGAAAATTTTCATCATTCAACTCAACGGCTGCTTTCAAATTTGAAAGAAAGAAAGGAAATCACCATTAAAGAAATCAAGAACTGAAACAAGAATCATCATTGAATCATCATCGAGCCCTGCCAGTAGTCTTGTTCACTGGCTGCTCTCAGACTCATCGAAAAGAAACTTAAACAAAGTCACCTGTAAAGCATTTGCTCACTTATTACTTTTCTTGCCATTTTCCATTCACAACTCAGGATCTTGATCAACTTTATCTTGTATACGCGCTGCACTGAATCTTTACGGTTTTCTTTTCAATCATGGCTGAAGGAGTTTTAGATAATAACTCCTCAACATCTGCAAATCCGGTTCTAAACACTGCTGCACCATCTGTTACCACTGAAAATATATCAAAAATAATAATTAGTCCACAAACACAGTTAATTCAGACTCAATTGGATGAGACAAACTACTTGTTATGGAAATTCCAAATTCAAACTGCAGTAAGAGGCTATGGACTAGAAGATTATATTCTTGGCACCAAGGAAGTACCACAGCAATTTATCATCAATAATGAAGGAAATTCAACTTTGAATAGAGAATACACCATTCATCAAAGGCATGACAGTTTACTTTCTTCCTGGATTTTATCAACAATAAGTGCAAACCTATTACCACAACTTATAGGATGCAAGAATGCACATGATATATGACATACTGTGGAACAAGTATTTAGTTCTCAATCAGCAGCAAGAGTAATGCATTATAAGAGACAGTTACAAAATTTGAAAAAGAATGGTATGGCCATGAGAGATTATCTCTCCAAGATCAAAACATTGTGTGACTTACTTGGTGCTGCTGGATACAGTGTCAGTGACACTGAACAGATATTGCACATTTTAGGTGGATTAGATGATGAGTATGAATCTATTGTGGCTGTGATATCATCCATAGATATCACACCATCACTGCCATATGTTCATTCCATACTTCTTGCTCATGAAGGCAGGTTAGAACAAAAGAAACCAATTGTCTCTGATCTCTCAGTCAATTACATTTCGAACAAAGGAAAAAATCAAGAAAAGACACAATCAAGAAATGAATCTAACTACAATCAGAGAGGCAATCAATCCTATAGAGCCAGAAACAGAGGAGGAAGATACAACAGTAATAATAATGGAAGGCCAAGATGTCAAATTTGTGAAAAAATTGGCCATACTGCAAATAAATGTTACTTCAGATTTGATATTCATTATACACCTGGGCAACAAAACAATCAGAAACCAAGTGCTAACACGGCAAACATTCAACCAGATACAAAACAACAATCTGAATTGGCTAAAGTGGAAGATATTCAGGATGACACTTGGTATCTAGATTCTGGAGCTACAAATCATGTTACAAACAATCTGAGCAACTTAAACTTGGGGAATAAAGAGTACAAAGGTAAACAGTGTATACACATGGGCAATGGTGAGGCAACTAGAATTACTCACACTGGTAATGGTTACATAAAAGGTGAAAAGATATATCTTAATCATCTTTTAAGAGTTCCACAAATAAAGAAAAACTTACTCAGTGTGTATCAATTTGCTAGTGATAACAATGTATATTTTGAATTCTATCCAAATTATTGTCTTGTTAAAGATATTCTAACAGGCAGAATCCTCTTGCAGGGTAAAACAGTGAAGGGTCTGTACAAGTTTACACTAGCCGATTCAAGAAGTAGTGCAAAACAAAATCTGTGTTGTAATGTGTGTGAAATATCTCAAAGTAAAAGAAATATGAGTATGCTTGATCTATGGCACTACTGGCTTGGTCATCCAAGTGTACACATTGTAAAGAAAATACTTCATAATAATAACATTTCTTTTGATAATGCAGTAACTTCATACGTCTGTACCTACTGTCAGCTAGGAAAGAATCATAAACTACCATTCAAAGATTCTAAAACTATTTATAATAAACCATTAGAGCTTGTAGCTACAGATTTATGGGGTCCTGCACCCATTGATATAGATTATGGTTTTAAGTATTATATATCATTCATAGATGCATATTCAAGATATGTATGGATACATTTTCTGAAAACAAAATCTGAAGCATATTATGCAGTTTGTTGCGCAGGCAGAAAAGCAAACTGGAAATGAAGTCAAGACTATACAAACTGATGGTGGTGCTGAATTTAAAACACTCAAAGAATTTTTTCAAAGAAAAGGAATACTGCACAGAACTACTTGTCCCTATACTTCTGAACAGAATGGACTAATTGAAAGAAAACACAGACATGTGGTTGAAACAGGACTTACCATGTTAGCTCAAGCATCCTTACCCTTAAAGTTCTGGCCAGATGCTTTCAGTACAGCAGTATTTCTAATCAACAAGTTACAAACTAAGGTTCTGCAAGGGAAGAGTCCAACTGAGGTGTTACATAATGTTCAACCTAACTACAAAAATCTCAAAGTCTTCGGATGCCTTTGCTTCCCATGCTTAAGACAGTACAACAATCACAAGTTGGATTACAGATCCTCACCCTGTACATTTCTAGGATATGCCAACAACATCAAAGGATACAAGTGTCTTGATTGTAAGGGTAGAGTGTTTATTTCAAGACATGTAGTCTTCAATGAAGACATATTCCCATTCAGTGAAAAAGAAATAAAGACAACACAGAAAATTTACAACTCAAGATTCTCTATACCTCCCTTGCCACATGAAGTGTATGAAGAGGATCAGATTGATAACACTGGACCACAACACACTGTACCTAATGTTGGGTCAGGTCATGTATTAGGGAGTCGAACCACAAGTAGTTGTTATCCAACTCATCCTGATACCAGTCATCAATCTGATGAAGAATATAGAAGCAATCAAATTCAGACACCTATATCACAGTCTGAATCAGAGGAAGTAGAAAACCAGAATTAATCATCTACACCTGCAACAACTGGTCACCACATGATCACAAGAGCAAAAAGTGGTATTTTAAACCAAAATTGTATACTATCAATCTGGATACTACTGAACCATGCTCACATCAACAAGCAATACAAAGTGAAAAGTGGAAAAGAGCTATGGATGAAGAATATGAGGCACTTATGAAAAATAATACATGGAATCTTATTACTGCATCAAATCACAAAAATGTCATTAGATGCAAATGGACTTATAAACTAAAAAGAAATGCAGATGGATCTACTGCTAGATACAAAGCCAGGCTTGTTGCAAAAGGCTACTCACAGCAACAAGGACTTGACTTCAATAAAACATTTTCACTAGTAGTTAAACCAACTTCTATTAGAATAATTCTTACAGTGGCTTTATCAAAAAATTGGAAAATAAAACAGCTTGATGTCAACAATGCATTTCTAAATGGATTACTTCAAGAAGAAGTATATATGGAGCAACCTGAGGGCTACAGAAAAGATGGAAACAATCTAGTCTGCAAGCTAAATAAAGCCATTTATGGTCTCAAACAGGCACCAAGAGTGTGGTTTGAGAAATTAAAAACAACACTGATCAAACTTGGGTTCAATCATACCAGATCTGATAACTCATTGTTTACTAAATTTTCAAAGGATATTATTGTGTATGTATTAATATATGTTGATGACTTCATTGTTACAGGAAATAATGAAACTGAAATCAACAATCTTATTCAGCAACTAAATAATGAGTTCTCAATAAAGGATCTTGGTGATTTGCATTATTTCCTAGGAATAGAAGTCAATAGAGTATCAAGTTCTGCTATACAGCTAAGCCAGAAGAAATACATATCTAAAATATTGCTCAAAACAAAAATGGATCAGGCAAACAGTCTACTTACATCAATGATATCCAACTTACAGTTATCAAAAAATAGAGGAGAACCATTTACTGATGCAAAATTCTACAGAAGCATCGTGGGAGCACTTCAATATGTAACAATTACAAGACCTGAGATTACTTATAGCGTCAACAAAGTTAGTCAATTTACGCAAAATCCTTTAGACGAACATTGGAAGGCAGTGAAAAGGATTCTCAGATATTTAAAGGGTACAGTAAATGATGGATTAATATTAAAACACTGTACTAATATTAATTTATTTTGTTTTGCAGATGCTGATTGGGCTACAGACCCAGATGATCGAAGATCAACATCTAGATATTGCATCTATATTGGCAAAAATCCTATATCGTGGTGTTCGAAGAAACAAACCACCATATCTCGCTCTAGTACAGAGGCTGAATATAGAAGCGTGGCTAACGCTACAGCAGAACTACTACGGATTAAATCTCTACTAAGCGAACTTCAGATTAACATCACTAGCAAAGCCGTATTATGGTGTGACAACTTAAGCACAGTCTCTCTTACTGCCAATCCAGTTCTACATGGCAGAAGCAAACATATAGAACTGGAGTTACACTTTGTCAGAGAGAAAGTTCTACAAGGAATTATTGAAGTCAACCACTTACCAAACACTTACCAAAGAGCTGATATTCTCACTAAAGCTCTTTTTGCCAAAAGCTTCCTTCGTCTCAAACAAGAACTCAATGTTGAAGATTGCACTAATCAACAACACAGAGTTTAGATCTACTACTAATCTTGTTCAAGACTCTTCTAGCTTGAGCAAAATTGAAGCTTCTGCAGCAAGCATTACCAAAACCCTAAAACTTGAAATCTGGCTTCAAGTTTAGGATAAAACCGAGCGCTACTTTACTTCATCAAGTTTTTCACCTCAAGCCGCAAAGATCCACCTTATCTCATGGTCTATCTTTCTGGTATCCCTAATTCGTCAAATCTCAAGCGACAAGACAAAGTTTTGCTTATAGATCTGAAGAGACCAGGTCATAATACTCAAATTGCTATTCATATAGAGGGAGGATTTTCAAATCTCTCAGAAATCTCAGGAATCGCAAAGTCGCCGCTAGAATTGAGGGAAGATATCAGAAGTAAATGAATACGAGATATACTAAGTGTCTCTAGGGTTTAGTACTTCCGATATAAATGAATAGCAGGCCTTGGGCCTGAGCCCATTTTCTTTATTTTCAGATATGTTGTGAACGTGTATATATAGTGTGTTAACACTATCATGTAATGTATCAATTTCAGTATCAATAAAATTTCTGTTTTTACATTTTACTCAAATCCTTTCATACTTCTGATAATTTCCACTGAAGCACTGCACCTACCTTCACAGAACATGTGATACCCTGTAATTCCTAGCAATGAAAAAGGATATTTGTACCTCTAAGTTCAATTATTATTAGTTGTGTTTCATGGCTTCTCAATATTGCAAATATTTTAGTTCAAACCTATTACGTTTGTAATAATGCAATTGTACTGTGACGACCCATATTTCAGAAGGTTTGAATCGACAATAATCCACACATGTCCAACTTAAAAAATCCCGAATATAGATAATCAATGGGTTAATTAAGAAAAATAAGAAAAAAGAAGAAAACAAACGCAGAATTTTGTAACGGAACGATAAAATATAATAATCAAACAAACAGTTCATGAAACTGTTCATATTATACATTTGATTATAATTTATACAACATTTATCAGAGTTACACATACAATAGGGATAAATAAAATAACTCAAGAGATGTTACGGGATTGTCCATCTCTTAAGTATCCATCAAAATATATATATGTAGTTGAATTCATTGCATATATAATGTCTAATCAGTAAAATAAATATTTTTCTTGGTGTTAAGGCTTTACATTAATCTCTCTTAACGCGTTTTTTAAGCATTGTCGTACAGTTTGCATATAATGCCCCAGTAGTACATCGGAGGATAGGGATGCGTCATGATACGACAACACTAAATCAAAATAGTAGGGGTCTCGTATAGATATAAAAGTATGACAAGACACGTGAGGCAATGCTCAAGGTAAGATACTACCAATTCGGGTTGCAGGGCTGGTGGTAACACATCATAGCCATGACCGCCCACCACATCCATCCATCTATCCCATATCGAGTCAAATGGCGGCTATCCCAAATCAAGGTGCACCAATCGAAACTAACAACAAGAGTAATAATGTGGACCAAGTCCAAGAAATCGAAGAACGGATATCCGCTAAAAGTAGCAAGCCCGCTTGGCCCTGTCAAGCCGTCTTGTTTTAATCATTTCACATGGACACAAGTGCCGAGGTTTATCCATCATCGTTCTCTTTCTTCAAATCCAGCAAACGACGCCAAATCCAACCACTTCATTCTGGGGTCTCCTCCGTGTACACAGTTGTTAAAGTGGTTTCAATATTGACAGGGAGTATGCCAATAAGAGACCCTGGTCTCTTTAATAACCAAACGTCGTTTTACACACCGGTCGATCCCTTTATATTTCGAAAACAATTCGTACTTGATATCAAAACATCATATTTGCTTCAAAATCAAATTCATTTCGAAATCATCATATTTACTCAAAAAAATTCTATTTCACTTCAAAATCATTTTCGTCTTAATATCTCGATTTCGCTTTCAAATTTTTTTCGAATTTCAATTTAGATTATAACTTCATTTTAACCCAATTCGCATTTAATTCATGATTTAAATATAAACATTCCTACTCTGACCAATTTGAATTTTTAGAAAATAGTTTGAATACTTTTAAAGTAGTTAAAATAGTTTAATAGAAAATAGTTTGAGTATTGAAATGGTTTATGTAGTAAATAGTTTAGGAAATCAAAATAGTTTGAATATAAAAAATAGATTTTAAATAGTTTATATTAAAGTAATTTATTTGAAAATAGTTCCAAAGTCAAATTCATTCAATTCCAATTTTTCCAATTCAAACCACTTTCAATTTCCATTCCATTTTAATCGATTCAATTCTGATTTCAAGTCGAACTTTACTTCAATTCCAATTTCAATTCACATAAATTTGATTTTGAATTAATTCAATTTCGCTTTCAATTCCAATTGATTTCAATTTCAATTTCAACTTGAATAAGTTTAAATTCAATTCTTAATTTCAAACCATTCAATCTATATCAAGTTCGAGTTCGATTTCAAATTATCGATTTAAACATTTAAACCATATTTAACTTTGATGTTCAATTCAGCGTTCAAATCTTTTAAAATAATCTGATTTCGAGTCAAAGTTTGAAATATCAATTTACATCTCTTTTTCGAATACAAATTTCAAAGTTCGAATAAAATTCAATCTTTGAATAATTTTTTATTTCCATAATTCAATTATAACTTCAAATTCCACATTGAATTCTTAAACGGTTTCTTTTACAATTTTTAATTTCACATTTCAAGCTCGAGTTCGAAAATAATTCAATTCACATATTTAGATTTCTATTTCTTTAAATCAAAATCACTTAAATAATTTCAAACCCAGAATTTTAATATCATTTGATTTAACCAATCCGGTGTCCGTGTATAATTTTCTACCCTATGGCCAAGTGAGTCGGTTATTTTATTTCGGGGATGAATACGTATCTTTTCAATCCAAAATAAATGTCATAGGTATATATCATTTTAAAATATTTCTTAATTTATTCGAAATAATTAAATTTACAGTTATCTATGCTATAAATAATTCTCAAGGTGGTAACATGATATATATAAAAATAAGTAAACATCTAATCATACAAATATCATCCAATTGACATCCATCATAATCAATCATCCAAACAGTTAGAATACCGCAATAATTAATTGGTTATCAATAATCAAGAGTTTACTAGTAATTAAATTCCAATTCAATTTAACTGTCAATTACAAAATTCATAACATATAAATTCATTTCCATTCAAATGTCAGTTAAATTTACCAAACAACAGTTAATTAAATTAAATTAGTTCGTGATGTCAAATTAGCTAATATAAAAATAATTTTAGTCAATCGTGAGCGTATAAAACACTCATGTTTTATTTGAAATTGAAAATATTTCTAGCTTCAAATAAATTCCAATTTCCACTCCTACTGCAGACGATGTCGATACGGTTCCAACGCAATTCTTTTCGTCCAAAACGGACCTCACATGCAAAAGATACGCTATAATTAACTTTAACGGTATAATTTAATAACATTAACAAAACAAAATTTAAAATAAAATAAAATAAAAATACAAAACACTCACTTATGTCCTCTCGAACAGGCTCGAACACGGAGTCTGAGACCATGCCACAAGCCGTAACGCACGCAACCAATATATAAACGGACCTCGATCCGATCCCTGACCGAGCACCGCTGCCACCACAACCTCCTCTGGTCGTCGCCTTTCCAATCGCCGCACAAACGCCGAAGCAGCGACACCCAACCCAAAATCCTTTGCCGAGCACGAACGCGCGCTGCTTCCTCCTTCCCAGCGCCGCACTCATGCACCTCTCATCCTTGCCACCGCTTCGGGTCGCTCGACCTTCATGAGGCAATACGCGATCATTCGAAAAAATATATTCTTTCTTTGATTGGCTGATTGATTTTGAAAGGAGGGAAAGAAGATAAAGGGGAAGACAGGGTAGGCATATAGGTCGGCGTGGAGTGCAAAATGTTGACTTGAATGGATATATGTTATTATAATAATTAGAAAATATCTCGCTTTTAAACGCCCGAATTCCGAACTCCAAACGAAGCGTGTCACCCAACGTTCATAAAGTTTTTCCCCCATTCCGAACACAATGGAACTAGTTTCGATGCCTAATTCGATCGTATTCGAAAGATATCTTTTCAAAATCAATTAATTTTAATCGAATTCCTTAAATTAATTTCTGTGTGTTTAAGCTCGCATGACCAAGCGACAAGTCCGATCGCTATAAAACTTGAAATCCTATAATAATTCACTATTATGGATCCAACGAAACTGGTTTCGTCGAAATTCGAGATATTGGCCAAAATGGCTATTTCTACACGTTTATTAAAACCAAAATTTTCGAAATTTTAATTTAATCGCTTGAAATTCAATTTTTAAGTTTAACAATCTTCATTGTTGTTTAAATAAAATTTAAATCTACTTTCGATACTATTTTCATTCAAATTGAATTGAACTCAATTATTGAAATAATTTTCAATATTAAATTTAAACAATTTAATTTCCAATAAATCACTATAATTGAAATATAAGTCGTTTAACTTACAAAATACACTTTTAATACAAATTCAAACAATAAAACAATTATTTTCATTTCATAGTAATTCAACATTGTTACTCAATTAAAGTTATTGACTACAACACATTAAATACATAGAATTTCATTTCAATATATCGCCAAAATCTTCGAAATTAGTTATTTCCAATTTTTTTCAAGTTTATATTCGATAACTTACATAAATAAAACAATAAATTTTATTTCTAACCGTTTTAATTCAATAATTATATTAAATTTAATTATTTAAAACAGTTAAAATATGGTTCGTTACATGTACTCATGACTGCAAACATTTACTACAGTCTGCGTTATGTGTTTCTTTTACTATCTTCAATGTGCTCTTTTCATCCAATATAATGTATATAGATTAATGCATATATGTTCTTGTACCAACTTTTCTAGCTTTCCTACATATTAAATGTGAAGTTGTATTTTTTCATTTTTATTTTATGAAGGAAAAGTAATTTGATCTAAATTAATGTATTAACAACGTTTTCAATAATAATAGAGTTTGTTGACTCGCCTTTTGGCAAGGCAAGATACAAGCAAATTTGACTCACTAGACTACATAATGATCGAAGTTGGATTGTCACAGATGATAAATATGATCACGAAGCCAGGATATAGCATAGTCGACGAACAAACAACGCAAGATGTTTAAAATATGGTTTCGAAAAAAATGAGTCGCTTCAAGTTGCTTGGAGTTTGCTTCGAGTTGTCCCTAGGTTTACTTCGGATTTTCAGGCATGTTACTTCGGGTCAGAGAAGGGATTGCTATGAGTCTTTGATGCATTAGTGTACTTACAAGCTACTTTGAGTCACCCAGCATCATGCTTTGAGTTAGTGGTGGATTTACTTCGGGTTAAGGAGGGAGTTGCTTCGGGTCAGAGCATTGGATCAATCAACATCCATAGGGTTCACATCAGTTCATATCCATTAAATCCCGCCTATCACTTCGTATCCATCCCCAGTTTGAATCCATAAACCCACAAACATCAACCCGTATCCATCCTTCCAGACCTTCCAGTTCGTATCCATGCAACAGCGGCATGCTTCGTATCGATCATTCACTTGATCGATACAAAGGGAATAATAAGTTATCGATATGAAAGGAAGGCTTCTGGCATCGAAATAAAACCAAATAAGAAACATTGATATGAAGGAGCGGGATTGGGGATTGATACAAAGAACTTGACAACCAATAGATACGAAGAAGGCAAAGTCAAGTAAAGGAAGCAATCACTCGGCATGAAATGTGGATCTCTCCTGAACCATCGCTCCATGTCGCCACTGAACTACTAATCGATACACATAGCATTGATACAAAATGCTATCGATACGAACCGATCGATGCGCACATTCCAGCCACATACAATATTAAACTTCGATCGATCATAACTCAAAATCCACAAGTCCAAATGCTACCAAATCTTCATAGGCGCTTACTTACCACCTCAACATTGTCTCCGATCGATATCAGCTCAAATGGATGTCGTTTCATTGATACGAATAAGGTAGTGATCAATCAAGGATCGATCCCAAATAAACTCGGATCGACCAAGTGGGCCCACCCACGTGTGAGAAGGAGTATTCCAAGGTTTAAGCTAGATATTTTCAGATTACGCCTATAAATACAGCCATATGCCTTCAAAAAATGGACTTCCGACACCATTAGGCCGTTACTCTACCGTAGATCCATTGTAGCTTGAGTATTTGGGTTATTCACTATTGTAACCAGTTAGTTATCATCAATAAAACGATAAATCTTTCAAAGTAGACGTAGGCTACAATGCCGACCACTATAAACCCTGTCTTTTTTATTGCTTTCCTTTTAAATTTTGAGTGTTCGTCATATTTATATCCTTTACATTTTGTCTATTTGTGATATGAGATTGTGAATTGATGCTTTCATATGCAATTGGGTGTTTGTGACCATTTTGATGCAAACATTTTGGTGCTTTCGCTGAGAAGGCTAGCGCGTAGGGATTCTACACCTTGGATTTTGGATCTGAAGGTTTAAGGACATGGATCTGGAGAGCAATGGCAAAGCAATCAACTAGAAGACAAAGAACGGAGAGGAGCCACCATGAAGAAAGCCAAAAGGCATCCTCAGGAGCTAATTAAACTTCATTTTTCATCACCAGAGATGAGATGGAGATGATGATGGATTCCATGCAGGAAGGGATGCAGAAAAGGCAGGAGGAGATGATGCAAAACCTACTCCAGCAAATTGGACATGCTAGAGTGCGGAATGAAGAGAATGCAACTGTAGGATGTTTTGGAAATAGGGATCAGGAGCATGGAGAAACTAAGATTCAGAATAGAGTGGGATCATCAGGAGCAGCCCCTGAGCTAGGGGAATGCCTCTGGAGCATGTTGATCCAATCACAGGCGAGATACCAAGCAGTACTGTGCAACATGGCATTTATAGAGGAATCGTCCAGAAGAGCAGATTCGAATATTCCCTCATGAACTAGGGAGGTAGATAAGAGGCAACAACAAGGACTACCACTTGGCGATAGTGATAGGTTGGCAGAAATGTTTAGACAAGCCATAAGAGGAGGATTAGAAAATAAAGATCTAAAGGATGTGAACAAGAGCCCCTTCGCTCACACCATTAGGCAGGTTATGAATCCACCTGAATTCAAGCTGCCGACACTGGAGACATATGATGGAAGGACGGATCCATCTATTCATCTAACAAGGTATATGAGGCACTTGGAACACTGGAGGCATCGAAGGAGGTCATGGACCGGTTTTCCCTTTGTATCTGACAGATATAGCAGCGTTGTGGTTCAGGCAACTGGAAAATGGCTCTGTTGGGACATGGACCGAGTTAATCGAGAGGTTTATGAGGCAATTCAAAATTCATATCTCAAGGCCCAAGAATGTGATGAGTTTGACGACACTGAAGCAAAAGACCAGAGAGTTTTTAAGGAAGTTTTTAATGAGGTTTAATGCTACAGCAGCATCGGTGGATCGCCCAGATCCATCCAGGGTCTTGATGGCAGTTGTATTTGGCATAGCTGATGGCAATGGAATTCAAGAATTCATTGACATGGGATCCACCTAAGGATCTAAGAGAATTTTACCATGATGAAAAAAGGTTCCTACGACATGAGGATGCAAATGCTGAGAGAGAGGAAGGAGAAGGAGTTGATGTTTATGCGGTCAAAAGTGGAGATCAGCCTAAAAAAGATTCAGGCAAGGATAAAGGCAAACAGAAAGTAGAGGATAGCTCTGACAAACCGAAGCGATCAAGAAAGGAGCCAAGATTCACCTCTTTTACGAAGTTGAATGAGACTTTGGAACGGATCTACCAAGACACTAGGGGGCAGGTTCCCTACCGAAGGCCAATCGAGAGGGATTCAAACAATAAGGAAAGAAAATTAGACAAGTACTGCATATTCCATGAGCTAAATGGCCATAATAAAAACTACTGCAGGCACTTGAGGGATGAGATAGAAGGACATATCTGGAACGACATGTTGTAACAGTACGTGAAAAGGCGAGTAGCGACGGTGGAGCATGAGCGACCATCATCTGCATCAAATGAGGACTACTGTAGATCTAGGCATTATCAGCTTATCATCAACTGATTGGAATAATGATGAATAAGTAGCCAACTCCACACTAACACGGTTAAGTCTCTCACACATGTACGGGTTCATGAACGGTCCTCAAGTGTGCTCTGGGACGACTACAAACCACAATAGTGGAGGTATTTGTATTTTGACGTTTCTGTTTTGCTTTTGCTTTTTATTTTTTTACATATGGACTTGATTTAGTTGGACATTTCTATTGTAAGACTCATTTGAAAGTAAAATCTGATGTTTGTGATTTCAAAACTCGATCACGAATAGTCACAATTTTCCACGAACGACACCCAACCACGAACGGTCACAATTCACCACGAACGACAACCGACCTCGAACGGTCACAATTCGCATCGAATGGCACCCGACCTCGAACGGTCATAATTCACCACGAACGGTCACAAATTACCTCGAACGGCATCCTACCTCGATCGTTCATCTATCACCTCAAACGGCATAAGATCTCGAACGATCGCTATTCATAGCCAGGCAAGATTATCAATCTTTTTACAGGTCATCAATAGGATACGAACATCTAGCTTATGGCACTACAAAATATACCTTCCTATAGCAAGGCATATTTTGGGGGGGCAAAGTGTTAATCCGCCTTTTGGCAAGGCAATATACAGGCGGATTTAACCCACTCGACTGCATGATGATCGAAGTTGGATTGTCATAGATAATAAACATGACCACGAGGCTAGGATATAGCATAGTAGACGAACAAGTAGCGCAAGATGTTTGAAATATGGTTTTGAAAAAAATCAAGTCGCTTCAAGTTGCTTGGAGTTTGCTTCGAATCGTCCCTAAGTTTACTTCGGATTTTTAGGCATGTTACTTCGGGTCAGAGAAGGGGTTGCTTTGGGTCCTTGATGGATTAGCATACTTACAAGCTACTTGAGTCACCAAGCATCATGCTTTGAGTCAGTGGTAGATTTATTTTGGGTCAAGGAGGGAGTTGCTTCGGGTCAGAGCATTGGATCAATCAACATCCATATGATTCACATCAGTTCATATCCATAGAATCCCGCCTATAATTACGTATCCATCCCCAATTCATATCCATAAACCCACATACATGAACTCGTATCCATCCTTCCAGACCTTCCAATTCGTATCCATGCAAAACAACATGCTTCGTATCGATCATTCACTTGATCGATACAAAGGGAATAACAAGTCATTGATGCGAAGGGAAGCCTTCTGGCATCGATACGAAACCAAATAAGAAACATCGACATGAAGGAGCAGGATTGGGGATTGATACGAAGGGCTTGGCAACCAATGGAAACAAAGAAGGCAAAGTCAAGTAAAGGAAGCGGTCACTCGGCATGAAATATGGATCTCTCTTGAACCATCGCTCCACGTCGCCACTGAATGACCGATCGATACGCATAACATCGATATGAAATGCTATCGATACGAACCGATCGATGCACACATTCCAATCACACACAGTGTCAAACTTGGATCAATCATAACTCAAATCCACAAGTCCAAATGCTACCATATTTTCATAGGAGCTTACTTACTACCTCAACACTGTCTCTGATTGATCTCAGCTCAAATGAATGTCGTTTTAATCCATACGATTAAGGTAGTGATCGATCAGGAATCGATCCCAAATAACCTCGGATTGATAAAGTGGGTCCATCCACGTGTGAGAAGGAGTATTCTAAGGTATAAGCCAGATATTTTCAGATTACGCCTATAAATAGCTGCCATATGCCTTCAGAAAACGGACTTTGGACGCTATTACACCGTTACTATACCGGAGATCCATTGTAACTTAAGTATTTGAGTTATTCTTTGTTGTAACCAGTTAGATATCATCAATAAAACATCAAATCTTCCAAAGTGGACGTAGGCTACAATGTTGAACCACTATATACCTTGTCTTTTTACCGCTTTTCTTTTAAATTTAAGTGTTATTCATATTTATATCCTTTACATTTTGTCTATCTATGATATAAGATTGTGAATTGGTGCTTTCATCTGCAATTGGATGTTTGTGACTAATTTTGGCGCAAACATTTTGGTGCTTTCACCGAGAAGGCTAGTGCTCAGGGATTCTACAACTTGGATTTTGGATCTAAAGGCTTAAGGACTTGGATCTAGAGAGCAACGGAAGAGAAATCAACCAAAAGACAAAGATCGGAGAGGAGCCACCATGAAGGAAGGTAGGAGGCATCCTCGGGAGCTAATCAAACTTCAGTTTTCATTACCAAAGACGAGATGGAGATGGTGATGGATGCTATGCAGGAAGGGATGCTGAAAAGGTACGAGGAGATGATGTAGAACCTACTCCAGCAGACTGGACAGGCTAGAGTGCAGAATCAAGAGAATGCTACTGCAGGAAGTGTTGGAAATAAGGATCAGGAGCATGGAGCAATCGGGATTCAGAATAGTGCGGGACCATCAGGATCAGCCCCTTAGCTAGGGGGCATGCCCTTGGAGCAAGTTGATCCAATCCCAGGCTAGATACCAAGTAGTGCCGTGCAATATGGCATTGATAGAGGAATGGATGCTCATCTAGGAGAGCATATTCCAATATTCCCTCTTGAACTCGGGATGCAGATCGGAGGCAATGTATAAGGACTACCACTTGGTGACAGTGATAGGTTGGCAGAAATGGTTAGACAGGCCATGAAACGAGGATTAGAAAATAAAGATCTAAAGGATGTGAATATGAGCCCCTTCGCACACACCATTAGGCAGGCTAGGAATCCACCTGAATTCAAGCTACCGTCATTGGAGACATATGATGGAAGGACGGATCTAGCTATCCATATGACAAGGTATGTGAGGCACATGGAAGTACTGGGGGCATCGGAGGAGGACATGGCCCAGTGTTTCCCTTTGTATTTGACAGATATAGCAGCGCTGTGGTTCAGGCAACTGGAAAGCGGCACCATTGGGACGTGGACCGAGTTAATCGAGAGGTTTATGAGGCAATTCAGAGTTCATATCTCAAGACCCAAGAATGTGATGAGTTTAACGACACTGAAGCAGAAGACCAGAGTTTTTAAGGAACTTTTTAATGAGGTTTAATGCAACAGCAGCATCGATGGATCACCCAGGTCCATCCATGGTCTTGATGGCAGCTGTATCTGGCATAGCTGATGGCATGGAATTCAAAAATTCAATGACAAGGAATCCACCTATGGATCTAGGAGAATTTTACCATGAGGCAAAAAGGTTCCTACGGCATGAGGACGCAAATGCTGAGAGAGAGGAAAGAGAGGGAGTTGATGTTTATGCGGTCAAAAGCGGAAATCTGCCCGAAAAAGATTCAAGTAAGGATAAAGGGAAACAGAAAGCAGAGGATAGCTCTGATGAGCCAAAGTGGCCATGAAAGGATCCAAGATTCACCTCTTATATGGAGTTGAATGAGAATTTGGAACGGATCTACCAAGACACTAGGGGGAAGATTTCCTATCGAAGGCCAATTAGGAGGGATCCAACCAATAATAAAAGAAAATCAGACAAGTGCTTCCAATTCCATTAGCTAAACGGTCATAGTAAAAACGGTTGCAGGCACTTGAGGGATGAGATCGAAGGACATATCCAGAACGACATGCTGTTACAGTACGTGAAAAGGTGAGCAGTGATGGTGGAGCAGGAGCGACCACCATTTGCATCAAATAAGGACGGCTCTGGATCTAAGCATCGTCAGCTTATCATCAACTGGTTGGAACAATGACGAATAAGTAGCAAACTCCACACTAACACGGTTAAGTCGCTTATACACGTAAGGGATCACGAACGGTCCTCAGGCATGCTCTGGGATGACTACAAACCAGAACAGTGGACGTGTTTGCAATTTGACGTTTCTGTTTTGCTTTTGCTTTCTATTTTTTGCATCTGGACTTGATTTAGTTGGACATTTCTGTTGTAAGACTCATTTAAATGTAAAATCGGATTTATGTGATTTCAAAACTTGATCATGAACGGTCGCAATTCTCCATGAACGACACCCAATCACGAACGGTCACAATTCGCCACGAGCGGCACCCGACCTCGAACGGTCACAGTTCGCCTCGAACGGCACCCAGCCACGAACAATCATAATTCGCCACCAATGGTCATAAATCGCCTCGAACGGCATCCGACAACGAACGGTCATATATCGTCTCAAACGGCATACGATCTCGAACGATCGCTATTCACAATCAGGTAAGATTATCAATCCTTTTACGGGTCATCAATAGGATACGAACATCCAGCTTGTGGACTTTGGAGTGTTCTTTATATTTATATCCTCTACATTTTGTCTATCTATGATATGAGATTGTGAATTGGTGCTTTCATTTGCAATTGGGTGTTTATGACCAATTTTGGAACAAACTAAGTTTATATAAAATTACTATGAATCGTGTCCCACATTATTTACTACACTGACCAACAATTACATATACAGTAGAGCTCCTCTATTTGTTGAACCTAGCCTTAACAAAATTTGCTCCATTAACAACTGCTACCTTTACTCAACCATAACCAAATAATGTAAACATTTTTCTATTTGAAATATTTCACTATGATGGATAATGCTCAAATAAAGAGTATTTTTCACCTTTCTAATGTAAATTCTAGCTCAAATACTATGAAAAATAAATAATTTTCCTATGAGTGTCATCATTTCCTTTAATTTTCTACATGTTTGGGTTCCTTTCCCTATATACCAATACATTTTGTACGCATAGTAAATGGCTTTACAGTACCTCTATTTTATGTCAACACTTAACCGTGCACCTTATTCGGCTACTGTTCATGGAATAGGGTAGTGCTCGATTGTACAATTACGTCTTTACCACTGTTATGATATTTGTTCCTAGCCATTTCTTATATATGAAATTGTGTTTTTCATCATTAGATGTCTTCTTTGAACTTATTCTATTTTGTTGATGTTGTTGCTATGTAATAAATTGATGTCGTTAGCATGAACTGAATGATAATTTCCTCCAAGCAAAGTAAATTACTCTAAAATTTAATGTACAGCCGTGTGCATAGCATAGATTCATACTCGTGTAGAAAAACAAAATAAAAAAATCACATTTTCCTTAACTTAGTTTTTAAATAAAAATCCAAAAAATCTTTTCAAAAAACATTTTAAAAAAGAAAAAAAATAAAATCCAAAAAAACAAAAATAAATTTTCCTTTTGAAAATAATTTTTTTTGGTAAATATTTTTCTTTAAAAAAACAAAAGAAGAGAATTTTTCCCTTCATTTCATTCTTTACACCTTATTTCATTCTCTTAACCTTGATTTCAAGTCTTTCTCTACTTGATCTTTTCACTTGTGTAAGAGTTCTTGGACTTGTGACTTAACAACAAATCGTTTAACCCGAACAAACGAACCTCCAATGATGGCTAATAAAAACCCTCCCCAAACTCTCATAGATAGAATAATTTCCAATAGAGTTTCTTTTCCTTCTTGTATCACCTTATTCGCCCCAATGGGTGATCACTTCAAAATTCATTCAAATCATTTATCACGCTCCCAAAATTTGGAAACTTTGAACACGATGACACCCATCCATCTTATTAACAAAATTTGAACAAGTTTGTGCAACCGTTAAACTTCAGTAATTATGTGACGATGGAATCAAACTTAGGTTAATTCCATTCGCCCTTACCGATTATGCAAAAAATGGGTTGTACAGGTTACCTTCAAATTCAATCAGAACTTAGAATGAATTCAATAAAGTTTTTTTTAAAAAAAATCTACCCCTTGAAAAAAATGACCAAAGTACGAAACAAAATTGTAAACTTTCATCAATTCAGGGGGTGAACCTTTCGAAAAATAATTTGAAAGATTTAAAGATCTTTTGATAAAATATCCACACCATAATTTTGGAAAATGGACTCTTTGCCAAATCTTTTACACTGGACTTGACAATAGTTCGCGAACCATACTTGAATTGATGTGCTAAGACAATTTTCTTGCCTAATATCACGATGATACTTAGCAATTCCTTGAGAACTTAGTTGTTAATAAGATTTCCATCTATTCACGATCGAACGCACACCCGATAGGATCATCGTTAGCTTTGGAAGCGAAAATCAATGCAATAATAAATAATTCGATAACATTTTCTCATCCAATCAAATAAACCAAGATTTCTAACCATTATGTTATAAATGTAACGATCTAAATCATATCACTGATCAAAGCCCTCAATCGCAAGAATAACTCAACGTTTTAACAAAGTTAAGAATGACCCGTTTTCTCCAACGTACAATCATGGTTGGAGAAATCATCCTAACTTTGCATGGAACCAAAATAATTCTAACATGGATTCGGTTCAACCCAATTTTCAAGCATTTCAGAACAATGCTTCGAATCCTCCTTTTCAGCCCAACCACTTTCGAAAAAAATCTTGTGTTTTTGTCTTAAAATCAACCGCAACAATCTTTCCCTCCCCAAGATGATAAACAAATGACTTCACTTGAGAAAAGTCTTGAAATTTTAGCTAAAGAGACCACTCAAAACCTCCAATCAAATAGCAACTTTCCAAAAAAATTAAACTCGTACATGGAACATACGAGTCAATCAACTGCTAAACTCAAAATAAAAATGAGTTTATTAGCCACTTCTATGAGTGAACGTGAATGAGGCACGTTCCCAAATCAGCCAGTTTCGAACCTTAGAAATCAGAATACGAACTCGAATCAAGTTCATATCGTTCAAGATAGCAATGTGAACCAAATAAATGCTATCATGAGTTTGCATTCCAATAAACTAATCGATAACCAAGCAGTCAATCCAAACAATTTAGCGAAAGCTCCTCTTGACACTTCGAAAACGACAAGCGATTCTGAATAAAACATCGAGTCAAATATCGAATCAAATTCCAATCCAAATTCTTCTTCTACTTAAGTAGACCAGACCAGTTGGCTTTGGATGAGTAGGTATCTCTACTCCATCATGTCCATCTTCCAATGATTGGCCAGTCCCCATCTACTTTTCAATACCCAATGGGCTCCACATATCTTCTAGCCTTTGGACAACACATAATATCTTACGTATTTATCCTCAATCTATCTATATAGTTTCCAAAACTAACTAGCTAGTCATTTCCTTTATTTTATTCCCTTTCGACATCTAGCCCTTACTCAACAAAATTCCTTTCGTTCCCACTATTTACCTTGAACCTTTATTTTTTCCTAGAAAGCGTCCACATTTGCCTATCCAACTATAAACCTCTTTTCCATAACTCACAAATTCAAAGTCTCCAAAACATCACTAAAACTCCATGGAATGTAGTCCTCGTCATTTCATGAGTACCGGTCGAAGTCTCATTGAAAAAAAAATTAAAAACGAAGAACTTATGCTACCTTGATTTTATTGTTTGTCACATAGTACCATCGATCGACACCGATCAATATTAGTATGGATTTGTACCAATCCATAACTTTATGAATTAGTGTCAATCCATATAGATCAATCATATCAGCCCATACCACAATGAGCGGTACCGATCGACATGATCTTGATCAACAGTTAAATAATTTTTGGCTAAGTCATGAGTCTTCCATCGTGCCGGTTTTTTTCCATTTTGCACAATTCAATTTATATTAATCCGTGTCATTCCATGAACTTTTAACTTCTCGAAATTACCAATTCCATCGCTCATTTCAACAACCACTTCACATGTGTCTTCTTCCATTGGTCAATTGAAAGCTTTGATCTACTTTATCGCAATCCAGTATAATCCAATATTTCCTAGCCTTCTTAAAACTAAATCGAACATCTAACAAGCTAAAGACATATCATATCAAATAAAAGCATGAAATTTGCAAAAGTGGAAATTAGCCACAAGGGTCTCTTTAGCAAGTGCAATTAGTTTTTAGGACACACAACTGAAATAATTACTTTTAAGGACAAAATGCAAAATAATTAGTTTCTAAGGCCTAAAAACCTATGAAATTATGTCCTTGAAAAAGTTGGACTGCTGACTTTGGCCTTGAAATTAATTTATGTGGATGTGTGTTCTAGAAATTAATTGGACTACAAAGTTTGTCCTTCTAGTGAAATGCCCCTTTGCAAAATTAGGTTTAAACATCCATATTCAACATGTGTCGGTTCTAAGTGATCTAACATCTTTATTATATGTTTTAACTTCTTCAAAACATCATTTTCTAATAGGGGTGGGCATTTAACCGACTTAACCGATTTAACCGACTATACCGATCTTAACCGAACCGCATTAACCGACAAATTCGATTAACCGAACATTTGGTTAACCGACCGACGTTAACCGATGAAAGTCGGTTCGGTTAACGGTTAACCATATGACATATATCGGTTAACCGTTAACCGAAGATAATTTTCTCTACTTAAATTAACTGCTTCGGCGCTTCTCTACAGCGCTACCCGGCCCATCGCAGTATCGCATAACAAACCAAATAACCCTAAATTTCTAACGTGCCCTGGCCGCCTCTTTCAATTCATTGATTCCATAACTATCTTTCTCATTCCCAAATTCTCAGATCTACAAATTACCTTATTTCCTAATCGTTCTCAGAAAAATCCGATCAAAATAAATTTTCAGCGCCTCCCTAGTCATCAATTGCTGAGTGTCGGTGGTTCGTTGTGCGCACGATGAGAAGATAGTGTCAGGGTTGGTGCTGCTCATGTCCAGGTGGTAGTATAATCGATTTTGGCAGCTATACGCGATGGACTTTGGAGCTAGTGAAAATGAGGCGCGGTGATTCTGGAGTTGTGGAAGGCAGCGATGGTCTAAGGCACGAGACCAAGATGTGAAGAATAGCTGGTCCAACAATAAAAGCAACGAAGCGATGGGCTAAGATGATTTTCGTCTTAGCCAAATCGTTTTGGTGAGTTATTTATTTGGTTTTGAAATACGTCATAAATTTTCATAGTTGTTATCCTGCTGTGGATCAGTATGCTATGAATCTGATAGTCAAAGCTAGTATATGAGTTGGTTTGCATAAAGATAATAGTGTCAAGTATATAAACAACACCATTATGTATAAACGTTTGAATTTTCTATAAATTCAACTAATGTAAATATTGTTTTGATAAATTCTATGTCTTTTCATGGTCTGATATGGTTTGACATTGATATGCCAGTGATTATATTTACAACATAATGATTGAATCACTTGGGTGAAATTATATTGGTTCAAGCATATGGATATGTGGTTTATATATATGCAAATTGAGGGTTAATTGTGCTTTGTGATTAGATTTGATAATGATAGTTGATATGTGGTGAGCATAACGTGAATATTTGATTATTTTTTTTAAATACGAATCATTGATTTTTGCAGTTGTTATGATGTTTAAATAGGTCGATAGGTTGATGTTGGGATCGATTTTGATGATGAAGAAGCTATATATATATAGGTTTTCGAACTGTTATATATTTATAATTTTAGCTGTAATAAATTGTTATATGAACTATTATATATTTAGCATGTGTGTGTGTGTGTGTGTGTGTGTATGAATTATAAATATATACTTAAGTATATCATTTTAGATCTATGCTTATGTAAATCTATACTTGTATAATAGTTCATATATCATGCTTTAACTGAAATATGAAGCAAGTACATATTTAAATCTATACTTATTTAATAGTTTACTTTTACTTTAAACTAATAAATATATATAACTTGTATAATAGCTTTATACTATAAACCAATAAATATATATAATGATATGCAACTGAAATCCGTCCTATATTATTATCATATATTTTATAACTATTATAAAGCATTGGCATCATATTAATTATTGTAAATGATATGCAACTGGAAACATTGGCACTAGGGTGATTTTATAGTGAAATATATGCTACATTCATTTATTGTAAACACTAAACAACTCAGTTCAATTTTGTGCCAATGTTTTCAGTTGCGGTAATACACCATATATATTTCATTTTAGTATTATTATCATATATCTTTCATTTCAGTAATACACCATAAATCTATGCTTAAGTATGTCCATATCATTTACACTGAATACATGAATTATTATCATATATTTTACAGTTTCTCCCATCTACATTCTTTTTTGGTTATTTTTACTGTGAAAGATATGCAATCCAGTATCAAATGATAATAATATGCAACTGAAATCAATCCTGTATTATTATCATATATTTTATAACAATTATAAAACATTGGCAATATATTAATTATTGTAAATGATATGCAATTGGAAACTGTTAACTATGATATAAGTCGGATCATCACTTTTACATAACTATGATATGCAGTGATGTTGCATGAGACAAGCATGGTGGTGCAGGGGAGTTGTAGCTGGTGCTGTGTGGCTGCAAAATGCTGCTGTTCATGAAGAGAAGGAGATACTGTAAGAATAGCTGGTGCTATGTGGCTGCAACGAAGATCAATCCTGTATTAAATGATGTATGTACTATGTTGTATGTATGTAATGCCAGTAATGAGTATATTACTCTTAAAATATAATGTTGTATGTGTAATGCTAGTAATGAGTATATGAATTCAACGTGCATGTAATGTATTAATTATAGTTGCAGGCTTGCTATAAAATGATTGCAGTCTTGAGTAGTTCTCAATTGGTTAACCGGTTAAATTAAGCAGTTAACCGATTAATTTGAACGGTTAACTGATCAACGGTTAACCGGTTAAATTAATCGGTTAACCGGTTAATTTAAACGGTTAACCACAGTTTAAGTTGACCGGTTCGGTCGGTTATCTGGTGACTACCTTAACCGACCACCGGTTAACCGAACCGCTTAATAATTTCGGTTAACCGAAATTATTAACCGATTTAGTCGGTTAACCGACCGTGCCCACCCCTATTTTCTAACACTAATCCAATGTGGAAAGGTAAGGGTTTAATGTAAAACATGTTATATTACTTCATGTTAATGTATATGAATTATATAGAAAATATAACATTGTTTTTCCCAATCTCTTAGACTTAATTTCTTATTTCCTCTACAAAAATGAGATGATTTAATTTGATTTTTAAGAAGATAGGTTTTAACGGAATTTAGAATGTTTTAGATGAAAATAGTAACATATGAGGGCTCTAATTCTAGGCTAAGTAGATTTATACCTGAAATAAGCTAATGAGCATTAAATAATTATTCACTCAATCTGTCAGCTCGGACCACATACACAAAAACAATCACAACTTTCAAATGGTTGGACCATGTTGCTATTGTGAACCCTCTATGTAAAGGGAATCGAGTTGACATACACAATGAAAAATGAACAAGCCTTTAAATATGCTTCTATCGGAATTAAGACCAAAAAAAAGTCTCACTTAAAAAATGGTCCAATTTTCTATAAAATATCCTTGCCACGCTAAAACTTAATTTTCCATGTAATTTATTTCTTAAATTTGTGTTTTTTCGATTAGTTTACTATTTAAAAGTGTTGATCGTTATAAAAGGTATTTCAGATCCAGTTTTGTGCGTTATGTTAAAACGAGTAAGGGGGTTAAAAAATTCTTGCATATAATATCGAACAAAAATGGATGTTTTCCATCTATAAGATATTCTTACTTTTTTCCTACCCTTAAATTATGTTACCATGAACTTTTGTTTTTCACTTCGGTAATGGGATTTTTTTCATAAATTTTCAATTCCATAAGGCTAATAAAGTATCCAATGATATAGGATTATCATATCTTAATCCACTAAAACTGCTAAATATTTATAAGGTTTGCCTTGGTAATTAGTAGAGAAAAATGTAGCATTATTGATTAGCGTGTGAGTTATTCACAACCAGCTCATCGGAAAACTCATACTTTTTTAAATTAAATGCTTCGATGATGATAGTACATATTAGTGTTTTAAATCTTAGGTAGTTTACAACATACTACATGTCGATATATTTTCAACCGTTCGAATAACGCTATGTAAGTTTCGAACCTGTGACCTCTCACACTAATGTTGAAGCGTCTAACCACTATGATAGTGATGTTGGTCAACTCGCTGTTTAATTGTGTCATAAGCCTTACTTGAATTAATTTTATGTACATCTTCCACTAATCATATTTACCAAACCTTTTCACTAGTCTGAAATATGTAATGTCACATTTTTCTTAATTTATGGAACTAAGGTGAGATTTAAATGGTTTATCTACTAAATGATTTTCTTAAACATGCCAATTATTTCAAAATGTACGATGTGTTGCAGGTCACCCTGTTTAAATTTTAAAAATTACAATGTAATCCAAGTGTAATATTGATTGATAAATGCCAAATAGATAATCTAAAAACGAAAATTTTGGCATATATCTTTATGGGTATAAAAAATTATCATTAGATCCCTCCTAATTTTATTTTATAAATTGGATCCTTGTTTTCAAAATAAAAGATAAAATTCATGGGGGTATTTAGGTAATTTTACTAACCTAAACATGCACTGTTAGGTATACATCCATAACTCATAAGCATTGTAATACACGCTGGAGTGACCGCTTTTAAATTTGGAAATGAGAGAAGTAAATAAAAAATCAAAAAAGATGAATGTGGAAAACAATTTATAAAAGGGAAGAATGTAAAGCAAATAAGTTTATAAAAAAGCGATGTATCACTAATTTTCACATCTAAAAAACACTAGTGGCCAAACATTGATGTGCCCACCCAATCACAACACTTAAATATTTTCACATAAGTCCCCAAACAAAAGTAGATTGGGGCATTATGCAAAATTCCAAGCGTTGTGGTTAGTTGGACACACTGGGACACCAATGTTTGGGTCCATGTGATTTGCTCCCTTCTAGCACGTACACAAGACCAAATCATACACGAGCATTACCGTTATCATTTACAGTGATGCAATATTAAGGGTGCATTCTCGACGAACGGTAATGGAAAATTTGAACGAGAAATTTAACCAGGGTATTGAGTGGGGAAGTTCGTTGAACGGGAAATGCATTTGGCGATGTGAACGGGGTCTTTAAACGGAGTATTTAAATTATGATTTTTAATTTAATTGATTTATAGTTAATTAATTATTTGTTTTTATTATGTAATATGTGTTTAACAATTGTAAATAATAAACAATAAATTATGAAATTTCATTAAAACAAAGCAATACATTTTCAAATTCAAAAATATTCAAAAAATAAACTAAAACTACAAACAACAGCGATGCAATAAATCCAACTGGTACATCACAAATCCTATTACTTCTTCATCAGTCAATGTTACTACAAATCCAAGTTTGTGAAATCATCATGAAAAACTAACATAAGCTTTCACCGCTCAACAAATGTAATACGAGATAGTACAACATAACAATGTTGCATGACGTTGCGGAAACGGTCTGATCGACCGTTTAATATTGTGTCTGCTCGACCTACCCTGCTCGGTATGTCTAGCGTCTAGGCTGATCGAGTGTAGTGTCATGGGTCACTCAATTAAAGTAATAATCCATATTAGCGGCAGTGAAAGACTGAGAGGTATCGAATATCGGTAAGTGCACTTTCCTATGCGGCCTCCAAAATGCTGATCCAACTCGCTGAATTTGAATGGAGTCTTTTCTGAATTTCCTATATCTACATGTAGTGGTACTCCATCACTCCTTGGGATCGTCCAAGTAATCGTTCTCCTGAGCCCATTTTCCTCCTTCGAGCTACAGTAGTCTGTCTTAATCGCTCCAAGCATGCTTCAGATTGTTTCATTTGTTCTTTATTTATGTATAGGGCCAGATTAAGTTAAATCAGTCATTAAATGCACTTTCCACCGACGCATAAAACCCAATGACAGAATTCCTTCTGTCCGGAAGATAATCCACGCGTGGATCTATGAAAATTCCCTCCCTTTCTGGCATCCACAAAAAAATAAGCTGGGAGGAAGCAGTAGAGAAGATGGTGCACCATGTTGAAAAATGGAAAATACAGAATACAACAAAAAATTCGCAGAAAAATATATGTTTTATACTGGAAAAAATGAACACAAAAATGGGGAAAAACTTAAAGATGCTCGAGCAACAGAAAATGAGTAGGGGTAGGCTGTTTGGTACTGGTGTGGAGATGGGTGGGTGGTGGTGGATTAACTAGGGGAAGGGGAAGAGAGAAGGAAGGAGTCATTGAGGGAAAACAGCACAAGGCGTCCAACGCGTCAAACGCCAGTGTACCGATTCCCTCCAACTGACCCAATGATCCAAATGCCACGTTTGGAACGTTGGTACATCTGATGTGTTGGACGCATTACCAACACTAACGTGGACGAACGACCACTATATCGCACCATCATGCAAACGTGAACTTCTACCAAAGTGTGCTTTACCTCTGAGAAATATCCTAAAAGTTAAGTTGTTTATTAGAGCATATGTGTGAGTGTGCTTGTGTTTCTAGAGCTTCAACTAATATTCATAGACAACAAAATGTTGGATGTTAATTATTTCTGGATTAGTTATTAGCATTTGAAATATTAGCAGCAGTAGAGAAATCGTAAACGGTGTGTATGCTTCAGTGGTTGTTCATTGATAATATACGCTAGCACTATCAACATCCTTGAATTTGCTTTACGCACCCCTTCCATTTAGAAAAAATTGCACACCCACATGCCACTTTTAACTCCTCAGTTTATTTCATAAATAACCTTATTTTTCAAAATTTCTACACATAACAGTATATAATACAAACTATGCTTAGGTTGAATGTGGTTTTTTTATAAAACCCCGCACAAGCCGAACAAGATTTTGTATGAAATCTCGCTCAGAACAAGAAATGTTATATGTGAAACCACGCTCGCATCAAGCGAGGTTTTGAAAGAAACCATGTATATGAAAAATTCGTACTACTTATGCCTCAAGTGAGCGTGGCTTGTTGGAGTTCCTCGCTCGATCCAACCTTGCCTTGTTGGGTTTTCTTACTCGCTACAAGCTTGGTTACTTATGTTTCCTTATTCATTCGGAGCGTGGTTTTATGTATTTCCTCACTTGCTTCAAACTAGGTTTTTTTATATATACACTCTTTTTATGGGCATGAATTTACTGATGTTACAGCGTTGAGTGCAGCTTTGTCCAAATAATTTTTTTAAATTTACCGGGTATGTAGGACAAAACTTAGAGTATTATTAGGAGTTGTGTTGAAGCAGAACGGTAAAGTTATTGCCTACGGTTCATGACAGCTTAGACCGCGTAAAGTGAGATATCCCACTCATGTTTGGAGTTGGCTGCGGTGATCTTCGCTTTGAAGATTTGGAGACATTATCTCTTATGAGGGAGATTTGAGCTATACATAGATCATAAGTCTTTAAGGTACTTATTCTCTCAGAAGGAGTTGAATATGAGATAGTAGAGGTGGCTGGAGTTTTTAACAGCTTGTGACTTTGGTATAGAGTATACATCGGGAAAAGGAAAGTAGCGGATGCTCTTAGCAAAAGACAACAGAATGTGGTGTTAGCTATGTTAGCAAAATGGAAAGATTTAGAAGCTTTGAATACTTGTAATGTGCAGTAAAGATCGAATGCTAGTTCTAGTCAGAGCATCGCTATGTTGCCCTTTTTAGAATTTTGACCAGTGTTGATCGAAAGGATTGCTTCTAAGTAGAGGGAGGATGTAGAATTAGCCGAGAAGAATATAAGGCTTGAGGTTGGAGCTGAGATCATGACCTAATAGATTTTAGTCTTGACCGGAGGATGGTTGAGAAAGAAGAGATGATTATATGTTTCGAATGTTGAGGACTTGAAGAAAGAAGTTCTTGGAGAATGCCACCGGTCCAAGTTTACGATTCATCTTGGAGGGACCAAAATGTATTAGGATATAAAGAGGAGCTTCTATTAGGAAGGAATGAAGAGGGATGTTGGCTTGTGGGTTAGGTAGTGTGCAAACTGTAAACAAGTAAAGGCCGAATATCAGAAACCGAGTGGATTGCTTTAGCCTTTGGAGATTTCAGTTTGGAAATGGGATTCGATATTCATGGATTTTATCGACGGATTGCCAAGGTCAAATAGAGGAAATGAAAGTATATGGGTCATAGTTGACAGGTTGACCAAGAGTGGTCATTTCATTCCAATTAAGTCAACCAGAACGGCAACTGTTTTAGCTAAGTTGTTCATAAAGAATATAGTTAGACTACATGGAATCCCTAGTAGTATAGTCAGTGATAGAGATGCTTTGTTTACTAGCGAATTCTAAAAAAGTCTACTAGATATATTAGGTACCAAGCTTAAGATGAGTGCTGCATATCGCCCTAAGATGGATGCGCAGACAGAGAGAGTCAATAAGGTACTCGAGGATTTAATGAAAGCTTGTATATTGGACCTTGGTGGATCTTCGGAAGATCTCCTACACTTAGTGGAGTTTTCCTATAGTAACAGTTATCAGACTAGTCTAGGAATGGCGCCTTTTGAAGCTTTATATGAAAGGCCATGCAAATCACTAGCATGTTGGTTGGGGACTGAAGACATATTGGTCTTAGATTCAGATTTGGTTAGAGAGGCGACGGAGAAGATTGAGTTGACCCGAGAAAGGATGAAGGAAGATCAGTCCAGACATAAGAGTTACAAAAATAAGAGGCGTAAAGACCTTGAATTCTCAGTTGGGGATAGAGTTATCATTAAGGTATCAACGATGAAGGGTGTGGTACAATTTGAAAAGTCAGGGAAACTGAGACCGAGATATATTGTTCCATTCTTAGTTATAGAGATGATCAAAAAGCTCGTATACAGAGTAGAGTTGCCGAGCAATTTGGTAGGTGTCCATAATGTGTATCATGTGTCTCATCTTTGCAAGTATGTGCATGATCCAGAGGCTACTATTCCTTCGACAGAGTTGGAAGAGTTGATAGTAGAGCCGAATTTGACTTTTGTGAGACAACCAATTCGGGTTGTTGCGAGAGATGAGAAGAGATTGAGGAACAAGACAGTCGGGTTGGTGAAAGTTCAGTGGAGCGACAACAAGAAGGACCGTACTTGAGAGATATAAGACAAGATTAGAGACACTTATCCTGATCTTCTGTGGGGGTATGTCTATACTAGATTTGTATAGATAGTTACTAGTCGGGTAGGCTAGTATGGTTGTTAGGAGTTGTTATAGATGATTTCTATGTTTGGTATTTAGTCCCTACTGAATTTCGAGGATGAAATTCTTTAAGGGGGGAGCCTGTAACACCCCTAATTTTGATAACATTATTAAGGAGATTTAATTAGATAAATTAAATGGAACAATATAAACATTAGAGTGATAAGGGGATTAAGATTTAAATAAATAATTAAAGGCCTTGCTTAATTATCTAAATGGGCTTATAAATGACTTATATGTTAATTAATTAAACAATGGTATTAGGGTAATTGCAGCCTACATCTTTATTACCCTTATATTCACGTTTTATTTCTCATTCTTGTTTATTTTTCACTTCAAAAAAATGTAAATCAAAAGGAAATCAATGCCGACCATTACCAGAGAAAGAAAAAGGGAAAAATCAATCTAAAACTAAAGAATTAAAGCAAAGAAGATTAATCTCAGTCAAATCTCAAAATCCTTATCCTAATCAAGGTAAATAATAATTTAAATCGTCTCTATTTTGTTTTATGATCATTTGATTTTTGGGTTTAAGATTAAGTTCATTATTATGATGATTTTGATGATGATATGCTTGGACTTTATAACATGTCTGATTTAAACAACATTGTTCAAATATAGTTTTATACGGTTTTAAGAGTAAACCGATAATACTGAACTTTGAATGTCGTGAGGAAATTATATGTTATGTAAAACATGATTTTGGAGACGTGTTTTAATTTTTGTAATTTTCCAAGCTATGGAAAATCTAATATGAATTTCCTAAGGAAAATATGAATAATCGGGTTTATAAATTAATTTCGAAAATTATAAGAAGAATTTGGATTTGAAATTTATATATGTTAGATAACATATTAAAAGTGAATTTATGTGATTTTTTGGGGATTTTTTCTATCTAATTTACTATGAGAATTAAATTATTTTAGAAGGAAGACTTAAATGATTTATTTATTTTGCTTAATGGAAGGGATTTTTTGTTAAAATTAATTCTTATTTAGATCTGAAATTATACAGTAGTTTTATTTTGGTAAAGAATTTGAAAAGTTATGGCAACCAATCAAATTTTTACAAATAGACGGGTTACTTAAAAAGTAACTACTTTAAATGGCATTAAATCAGCTTTTACCCAGAAAAGCAGGTTCCGCCTCTTTTAGAAGAACCTTTCGACCCTATGTTTCCGCTTTCAATCAATTCGAAACCTACCAGGTTGAAACCAACTAAGCCGAAACCAATACACAAAGTATTAACACGTTGGTACGTGTTGGATTAGAGAAAAGCAGAAGGCATAGTGTCGAAACCCTTGCTTTCGATGGGGTCGAAACCTTTGTTTTATTTTCAACAGAAATGTGCTTGCCTGTTTTACTATGCTTTCGAAGGAATCGAAACATATGCTTTCGAAAGGGTCTTTTAAATAGCTTACGAAAGGGTTGCCGTCTTTTTTGTTTAAAGTGTAGCTTTCGAATAAGTTGCTTTGTTTTTAAATCAATGCTTTCTAAAGGGTTGATTGAACCAATCGAAACCCTTCTGCCGACCCTAAGACTTTCGAATGTATTGAAGTCATCAATGCTTTCAAAAGGTAGCTTTTGTTTATAAATATAATAAGTAGCTTCCTAAAGCTCTCAAAAGGGTTGTAAGGTTTCGAAGGCAAGGGTTTCAAAAGGAGGTTTCGAAGCTATCCTTCAATTGTTTTACTTAATTGCTTTGAGCTTTCGAAAGGATGGTTCCGAAGCCATCAGATTTTCCCCAATAATTTTTTTAAAGGTAAATGGTTTCGAACGGGATACTTTAACTTGTATTCACTTAGACCCGCAAAGATATTTTTAAAAATAAACCCAATGCTTTCGAAAGGGGTACTTTCAAATGGTTTCGAAGCTATGCGTCTAAAATTGAATTGTATTACTTTAATACATTCGAAAGGTTTCGAAAGAAAGGTTTTAAAGTGTTTCGAAAGGCAGGTGCCTGAAATTTTGAAAAGAAGATTTGAATGCTTTCGAAAGGAAGTTTTCCAATGGTTTCGAAAGTAAAGATTAAAGGTTTTGAAAGCTTTATTTTTCAAAATAAAGAACCCAATCTCAATTTTTAAAAGGTAAAACCCATGCATTAAAAAAGAGCTTTTAAATGCTTTTAAATATGATTTTTTAAAGAAGCTTTCCTTGATAGAATAATAGGTTAAAGGGATTAACTGTATTTTATATAAAAATGATTTCAAGGATATTAAAACACAGATGTTGGTGATTATTATGTTAATATGTTTACTTCTTCTAGTTTACATATTCACTTTAATATGGACTCATAACTGTAATTTGGGAAAAATGGGCATTATAACCAGCTAGGTTGACCCAATAGTGAATATAAATTGAGTTAACTCATGATTGAGTAGAATTGCATCTAGAAGGTTAGAAAGACCAGAATATAGGATGCTCAAACACTGATTAATGAAGTTACCAAATAGACAGGTTCGTATTAAACCGATGAAAATAATGTATAGGAAAAAAAATTTGGCAGGGGCCAATAGGTTCATAATAAATCCATAAAAAATATGATTAGAAAAAGTTATTGGCAAAGGCCAATAGGTTTATAGTGAATCCATGAAAACTATGTCCGGATTAAGTTATTGACAGAAGTCAATAAGTTCCTAGTCAACCAATGAAAACTAGGATAAGAGGAAAGTTATTGGAGATTCCAATAGGTTCAGGAAGGATCCATGAAACAATAACGTTATTGGCAGGGGCCAATAGGTTATTAGTGACCCCATGAAAACTATGAAACCGGACGGAGTACCCATAAGTATTAAACAAGTTATTAATAAGCCTATGAAAACTAATAGGTTAATAGTGACCCTAAAAGCTATAACTAAGATAGATAGTCAAAATGGATGGGGATGGAAAATATAGAATTGATTTACTTTTTTATATATCATCATAATATTTTGAATTGATATGTTTTAACCACTGTGTATGCAGAAGCACGATATATGGTTTTACAAAGTTTTGAAAAAGATACTAGTGACGGGAAAACCTGTTCCGCTAAGCGGCGTGGTCTCACTAGATATCTAAATGGTTTGAGATGGTAGATTATCATTCATACCAGACTTAACATCTGACTGAAGTTTATGTTTTCCTTTTAAACTCTCGGCTGCTCAATTGATTTTGAGTAATTTAAGAGTTGAGGTTTTCATGTACCTCTTTAGACGAATAAGCTTCCGGAAACGTGCATGAGGCATAATAGCAAATTAGAGTTCTTTTCTATTTTTGATTCCGTTGTGTTTTGTTGCAAAAAGGCAAAGTTGTTTAATTGCCTATATATACTCTAATCATCCAGGGGGCATCTTCATATGTCGCTCTTGGCGTATGTTATAATATTTATATTTTCTCTGAACTGGTTAACGATTGTGGGATTATGTAGTTGATTTGAAATGCTTTGAAATAGAATGAGAAAGTTATTTGTTGATTTTAAATTTTTCCCCATACCATGTGTTTCTGTTATTTACCGTATTTGGTCGTCGAGGATTAATAACTATGGATGACTGCAGCATTCGAAAGCGTTAGTTTTGAGCCTCCAAATAGGGGATGTTACAAGTTAGTATCAATGTTCAATCGAATAAATGAGTGCGTCGCGTTATTAAAAACAAATTCCAAGATAAAATGAAACCTTTTATGTCTCCAATCGACTATGTTCATAGAAAAATGAAATTGAATAAACTAATTTACAAATTCGTAGTTAGCAGAGTTATCGAGTTCACAATCGAGTACTATAAACCCAATATGATTTTACAAACTAAACAAAAATAACAAGAAAGTAGAAGGACAAAGTTGCAAGTATTTGGAAAAAATTTCAAATTTAAATTGGATTGAGCACAAGCTTATTATAAACGACATTTTTGTTTTACCCATAAATTCAAACCCGTGTTTATGCGGATCAAATCCTAAGCATACAAAATTAGAGTAAGATTTCTGCCTACTCAATTTTTTTCATTTTAGCATTACTCATATATTCATTGTGCTGAAGAGATGACTCTTGAGTAGGCCTACAAACAGATACTTAAGAATATGGATATGGACATATCTGCATTCACGTTCGAAATTATTTTCAGATATTGGATAATTATCATATCCGCTAAAGATCAACATTATCAAGAAATATAAATAGAAAATTTAGTTCCATCGATTATAAAAGTTTGATAAAAGTTGAAAAATAAACAATTAAAATGATAATAAATAGTTTTGAGCAATTAATATGCATTACGTTCATATAATACAAAGTATTGGCTTAATATATAAAAAATAAACATATGTCTATCGTTGTACTAAAATACAAAAAATGTTAACTATGATCTTGACAAAAACCGGACAAATAATTTTCGGATGCGGATGCTTTTGTGTTTACATCATTATCCGTTTTTCTAAATATTGGATATTTATCTGTTTTTCGAATACGAATGCGGACGGATTTCGAATGTTTCGGTATCCATCAATAGGCCTACTTTTCGGATAAACTTCGGAAAATGACAATTACAGACGAAAAGATATTCAAACGGATCATCTTTAATTGTGTTTCTATAATCCATATGGTTATGGGCTTTTTTCTATAAATTTTCAGTTCTGTTAGTATAAGCATCCAGTGATACAGGATTATCCTATAGTAACCCGCTAGGACTTCTAGATGTCCATAAGGTTGCCTTGGTAATTAACAGAGAAAAGCGTGGCTATTGGTGTGAATTATTTACAGCCAGAGCTCATGTTTCTCTTCAAACCAACAACAAACTCTTTGTTTATTGTACCATAAAATTTACTTAAATCAGTTTTTATGTACGTCTTCCCCTAACCATATTTATCAAACCTTTTGAAATGTTCACATGCTAACATTGCTCCCTCCGTTGAATTTCTATTCTGGATAAAAGATTATTTTTATTATTATTATATTATTACTACTGCTACTAGTGTAAATCGCACAAACGTACATCTATGTGTATTTGTTTTTTATTTATTGAAAAAGATTAATGAACGGATGTTTCATGTAAGGGCAAAAGCTTTGATATTCAAGGTACTTTTATTTCAAATAAATTGATGGTGAAATTACGTTGATGGGAGGTTGGTAAGAGATTGGCGACGAAGATCGTAAACCGATAATAAGATCCCGTTGACTGATGTAGGGCGTTTTGAAAATTTCAAAAATACATTGTAGAATCATATTAATTGAGTTCTTTTTATTAACAGTAAAGATCAGATTGATGTTTTACTTAATTAGCACTTGGTTTGATGTTTCGAGGAACGAGACCATTACCATTAGGACCTTAGGTTACAAAGCCTCATACACTTGTTAGGCTCCGTTTGAAAGTTTTGTATTATCGGTTATGAAAGGTATCGGTTTTGACCGTAAGTGATCATAGCGGTTTGATTGGTTTATATGAAGTGTTGTTATAATTAATCAATAAATGTTTGAGAGTTTAACATATACCGGTTTTGAGAATTTTACACTAAAATAACATTACATACACATCCTTATATTTATTCTATAGTTTTTTGAAGATTAATTCTACAGTATAATTAGTGGGGTTATAATTGAAAAAATAAAAAAACTATAACCCCTTAAAACACTCCAATTTAATGAGTTGAGAATTGTTATTAAAATTACACTGCATCAGGTTTTTGCTGGTTTTATAACCAACAACAACCGGTTTGAAAAAAAAACTTACAAGTAAGCCTTATGATAACACCTGAAAAGTAGAGTCGTTCAAAACCAGTCAAAACTGATAAAAAATAAACTACCAAACGGAGTTTAAAGCCAGTTATCATTGATCAAAGAAGTTTTATTTTTAAAAGTTAGCGTCTCCATAAAAAGTATTTATCGTATTGTAGTGTACTTTGACAAATATTCATGTATCACGTTGTGCAATGAGTTTGAAATATGTAATTGCATGCGGGTTCTTAATTTATAGAACTAAGGTGAGATTTGTATGGTTCATTTACTTAAATGAATTTCTCAAAAATGCCACTAATTGCAAAATGTAGGATGTTTTGCAGGTCAGGATAATTAAATTTTAAAAACTATAGCTCAATCCATGTGTACCATTGGTAATCGAAAACTTATGACGTAACCCATGTCTAATTAACGGATACATAAGCTTGCACATATGCAATATTAAACCACGCACGTGTTAAAAGTAATACTATTACTATGGTTGCCTAGTCTCCAGAACTGAGAGTTATGGAAAAATACTCCCTTCCAAAATAGTTATGAAAATTAGGCGCATATTTTTTAGTTTTTAGCTAATTTATGCTATTTTTGTCTCTTATTTCAATGCTGGACCGATTTTCTGTGGGTGGACAGTTTGGTAAAATATAATAAAAAAGAGATCTAATTTACATGGATTTATGAGAGGACATTTTTGTGCATGAACTTTGAGAATAAATACCTTTGGTCCAAAACCTGTATTACTATTGCTATTACTAGTATTATTGTTGTTGTTTACAGTAACGCAACATTAAATCACACTAGTGCAACATTTAATCCACAGACAAAGCGATCTTTGAGTTTCAGAGAAAAATCTTAAAATATCAAGTTTTGTCCAAGTACAAGTGCTCATGTTTCCAGACCTTCGACAAAAATTTCTGGCGACGAAATGTTGGACGTTAATTTTAACAGTTGAAACATTACCAGCAGTAGAAAAATGATCAACAGAGCGTGCTTCAGTCGCTGTTCCTTTAACATTTTTCTTATCAATGACCAATCGAATTAGCGCATCAGGTTGTTACAAATTTGTTTCCAAGATAAAACGATACTTTTTATATCACCAATCGACTACGTTCATAGAAAAATGAAATTGAACACACTATTTTCAAAGACGTAGTTAAGGAAGTATGGAGTTTAGAATCTACTGTACTACAAACCCAAACATTATAAGACAAAAAGGGATTTAGAGAATATAGTTTTTTTATAATTTTCAAAAGGCGATAATAAAAAAAAAAGTTGTATTTAATATTATATGTTAAAGACATTTTTCAAATTTACCGATTTTTCCATCTAAACTCCGGTGCATTTTGAAATACACGACGAAAATCCAAAAAAGAAAACTCAAGTTTTCAATTGAAGCATAAGACAGTCAGTACACGCTTAAGATAGAATGTAACTCTTCTCGAAACAAAAGCATACTTACATGGCCAAATTTAGAATATAGAACAAACATTAAAAATCGTATATAATAATAACCAAAATAGAAAACATGTGATCTATGGAAATACAGAATCCATCAGAACCATATAAAATTAGCATGTAAAGTGAGAACTTACAAGGAAATATAGTAATTAGAGATGACCACCAAATATGTTCATAAATACACAAATAAAAAAAACTGTCTTTTTTCTTTTTAAATTGCGGGATTAAGCTCACGCTCTATGTCTTCTAACGACCTACCCTTCGTCTCAACCACATTGCTGGCTATGTACAGAACCCCCAAAAGACAGACTGATGCAAACCCTAAATATACTCTGCTGATTCCGAATTTGGTTACAACACTCAAGAAGTATAATCCTATCACAAAATTGGATATCTGCAAATATATTTGAAAAATAATACATTACGATAATGCACAGTTAAACTTTTGCTCTTAAGAAACATGAATTTGATGATGTATCTCCTAAATATAAATGAGGAGAATATAACTTATTTCTATGTAGAGATGCACTTCAGTTAACAATATAGATGTACTTCAAGTAACCTCAATTAACAATATTGATGTATATAAGTTATTTTTATAATAAGTTTTTGGCTAAATCTATTAGCCCCCCATTATTTTCCTTTTCCACCTCAGCTGCAACTAAAAAAGTAAACCATCTACTTTTCCCTCGTATATTTCAAACGATATGCCAAAATTTTATTTCCTACTGAATTCTTCAATGCCTCGTTGAAAATATCGTATAAACTTTCGAGTTTAAATCATCCAACAAATCCAACATGAAGAAAATTTTGATTCAATTGCACAAACTCCAAAAATAAATTAAATCATTTTGAAAAAATATATATTATAAACTCCAACCTAGAAAGAAGAGGAACAAATATTTTCTTCTAATGATTCGATTTTCAGTTTTTTGAGGATGGTGAAAATTAGGGTAAGTCTTCATTCATTCATATTTCATGAATCGAAGAAGGTATGAATCAAAGAAGGTGAGAAGATAGAGAGAAGAAATTAAATGCTAGAAAAATGGAGAGAGAAAAATACAATATAAGAAGAAGAAGAAAGGGTAAAATTGGTAAAAGACGGGGGTGTGAAAAGAAAATTGTGGGGAGCAATTCCTATTTTTTAAATACCGAAGTGTGAGAGGATTAAGTGGTGTTAATAATAGATGTGGTCTAAGTTTTTTGTTGGGCCTTAATATTAAAATTTATCCTTGTAAGAACAATGAACCACAGATAATACTAATATCACATGTAAACAATAAGACAGCATTGCTTACCCAATGCATCCCCAATGATAATGCTACTGCCTTGGCTCTGATTCTAGAAGCAAAAATCTCGGGAAGTAGCAGAGCAGGTACAGGTCCAGCACCCAATGAAAATGACAAAACATAACTGCCAAATAAAAAAAATAAAAAAAATCAATTGTTTATTACAGCAGAAAAAGGGTAATAATTCATATCCATAAAACATGTTTACTTACAGCACTGTGCCAAGCACTGCAAGCGTGCCTGAATAAGGAGCTAGAACCTTCCAAGTGAAGGATAATGAAAGGAGGAGCATTGAAGCAGCCTACAAAACATTGATGCAGCCTATAACTGTTTTCTATAAATGGTAAATTTCATAATTATGTACGTATAAAAATATTTAGGATAATTGATCAATTTAAACCACTTTAGAAAATAAATTAAGCATTTACTATTTTGAAAACTATTCACAGAAACATAATGTGGCACAAAATGGCATTTTGTAGTGGTCCCTTTCAGAGTGTATTGGTGCACTTTATTTATTTTTTTAAATGCTGCCCCACCTTGAAATAGTGCGAGTACAATATCTTTTCTTTTAAAATTTTGCACTAGCGCAAGTTTAAAGTAAGGTAGTACGAAACGTTATTTTACGTCATTTAAGCATAAATAGTCATGTTTTAGAAATAGTTTTCAAAGTCGCTTAAGTGAGTAACTCTTTTAAGTGGCCTGAATTGGTAAAATTTTCAGATATTTAAGAAACGAATAGACTTTAAGAATACCGGTTCATATATGATAGAGCTTAGAGAACAACCAGCAATGACTTGTTCGGCTGAAAAAAATGAACTGAACTAGCCACAACGCAACCAACTGTGGCTTGTTCACTTGTCCATAGCTAGTTTAACTCGATTCTATGGTTAGTAAATTGGACAGAAGACTGGTGGATAAAATGGCAAAGGATTTGTTGTTTATTGCAAAAATGGATTAAATTTTTGCAATAGAACGGTGAAGTCTTTGCCGTTTTATTGCAAATTGAATAAAACGAGACTTTGCCGTCTTATTTAATTTTTTGAAATAAAGCGGCAAAGTCTTTACCGTTTTGTTTATTCATGATTTTTAAAAAAACTGGTTTCATGGCTGGTTTTCTCTTTTCTCGGTGTAGAGCTCGTTCGCTCGGTGTAAAAGTAAGAGAGAGAGAGAGAGAGAGGGTAGGTGAACATGTCCATTGTTGGTAGCAGTCTTATGTTTCACATGGAAAAAGATGCATGTTAGAGTGATCAGTTAACACTTAACAAACAAACGAAATTAACACAGTTAAAGATGTTTGTTCAGCTTAATTAGTATACAGGATGCATTTTTCTTTGAATATTTTTTTTAAAGGACGAAGAAGAAATTACCATCCCAGTGAAGCTGGTGATAAGAAGATTTTTCCTTCCTTGCTTGTCCATTAGTGAGGATGCTATACAGGTGCCTGTACCACAACAGGAAGTTTTACATATAAAAAAGAAAAGACAATAATAAAATATTATAATGTGCAGTTTTCATAGCAAACTTACCAAAGACATTTGAAGCACCTACAAGAGCACTGGCTGCAACATCTGAAGCAATTCCAGCACTTCGGAAAACAGAAGTGGAGTAATAAACCACAGCATTTATTCCAGCTAATTGCTGGAAAAGGAACAAGGCAGCCCCCACACTAACAACTGGAATATCATGAAACATTACTATTTAGTCACATGCAAACTTAATTTTATTCCTAAAAATTATTATGAAGATTGATCAAAAATATCTAATGTATTAAATAAAATAAAATAAAGAAGATATGCCGTAAGCTATTATGTGCTTGTACCATCGAGGTTTAAGTTCAGTTGGTGCTCAGTGTTTCCGTACACAGATGCGGTTGTGAAATACGCTAACATAAATTGGAAGGAAGATAGAAAGAAAAAAGGTTATTACACTAGCTTACTTCAGAAGCGCACTGAAATACTTTGCGAATTTTTGATATACATGGTAGTATCTTATATGCAATATTTTACTTGTTCAATAATTTCATATGAAACCATTGCATGATTATATAAATAAGGCAAGTAGAAATTATTTTTTGGTCTGAAGCCAAATTTTAAACTTAAAATGTCTAAGTCAAACTTTCTAAACAGCATAGTGTTAAAATCATGGTAAATCATTCGTTATATAAGCATGGTTTTAAATCTCCTATATATCGTCCGAGATCTCCTTTTCACACTTAAACGAGACGATCAAATCTCCTACATATCTCCATCGACACTCATCTCGTCCAAGATATTCAAATATCACCCGAAATATGGATCAAAATCTCAATCCGAGATCTCATCCGAAATTATACATTTTTCTTGTTTTGCATAGTATTTTTTATTTTCATATTGATTCAAAAGAAACAATCAATCCATACCAACTTCTTTACTTTTTATCTTAATGAGTCATAGCGAAAGGTTTCACTTCTTTATTATGTTCAAGTAAAAAGATATTATTCAATCATTACCCAATCAATTAAGCTAATTAAGCTACTACTCTTCTAAAAATATTCTTTTTTTATGTAAATCAAGTATGTTACCATTTTTATTTTTACTAAGAAAGTTATTTTTGACACATCAATTTTAGACACATAAGTACATCCGAGATATTCCCGATATGCATTATAAGACCCGAGATGTCAATCCGAGATGTACACTTGATATGTACTCATCTCGTCCGAGATTTTCCCCGATACGAGATAACTTGTGTAAAAATTCCGAGACGAAACGTAAACGAAATCCGATATTTAAAACCTTGTATATAAGGTAAATTAATTTATAGATTTACATTTATAGGTACTTTTAAAATATATCCCAAATATAATCAGACTTTATCAAGTTATGTGTTTAAATTTAAATTTATGTAATTTATGATAAGCTAACAATATTAGTCTGCCTTCAAAAGTTTTACAAGGATCCTTTAAATCTGGCCTTACACCAGAATAAAATATATAACTACTCAGTCATCTAGCAACAAATCACAGGGGGGAAAAAACAAAACATATGTGCCTAAGTTTTGTTATCAATTTTTTTTTAAAAAGTACAAAGTACAGTGGAGCACTTCTCTGTCGTGTTTGGGAAATAATGGAGCATCGGGAAAAATATGCATTTCTGTGGAAATAATAATGAAAAACAAGATTTCTGCTGATGAAGACAACTTAAATTTCAATAATATACTAATTTGAAAACCAGCCATTTTTGCTACAAGATTTTTAACTTGGTCTAAATGAAAATATATATCCTTGAATAATTAGAAAATCGGCTATGATATTCAAATAACTAATGTTAAACAAACAATATTAGTACCCAACTGTTTAGATCTTATTTATACTGATGTATTTGAAGTTTTGTACAAAACTGTAATCTAGTCCACTTGATAATTAACTGAGCTGAAGAATAAGGAATTGCCTGGTTGAAATACTGAATATGCATTGACTATAAGCTAGCTTGATCCAAAACGTCCTAAGAAGCCAAAATAAATAAGAAACTCTACAAGGTGTTCCTTTAATGGCGTGTATATATAGCAACGGACAGATGATTTGCAAAAGAATAGGTGGAAGCTACTTTGATATTTCATAATCCGGATCGATTTTTCTTATGCAATCCTTAAAGGCCTAGAGCGGGAATGGGTATGAAACCAATACAGGAACGAAGACGGTGAGATGTGACTTTAAAAAATGTCAATGTTGGAAACGAAATAGAAGCCTTTGAATAAAGATTATGTTCATGAAATTTGCATATAAAAAACTCTATATAATGATCTAAAATTGTAAAATTTTAGTTTTACATATAATTTTAATAAACATTAGTTGAAAATCGTAAAGAAAAGGTTTATGACCTTTTTCCTCGAGATTGGGTTTCAAACTTGTGACCTAATTTTCCTATTTAATAGATGTTAACTTTGCCCTGAGCGAGATTTGAACTCATGACCTCACGTTTGAATTTAAAGGCATTTTTGGAATTTTGTAGTCAGACTAAAAATTGCATCCCTACTCCAACTATTGATAAAAATTATTGTTTTTTTAAATTAGATAAATTTGAATTTTTTTTTCAAAAGATCAATAAATAATGATTAGAAACATTGAAAAATACTTTTATTATCATTGTTGTTGTTGTTGCTATTATTATACTAGAATTTATAGTGCTAATTTTTTACTTACTCCAATGTATTTCTAAGCAATATAATGAAATTTAATTTATAACAAATTTATTCAACTAGAAATTTAATAAAAGAATATAAAATTGAAAATTACGAATTATCAAATATGCAAGATAAATATGAAAGAACAGCTAAATATTAATTTGCAACAATGATCGAATGATTTTTATCTTTTGGGTTCATAATATAAGATAGAAAAAAGAGAATACTATTACCTTTTTCTTGTTCGATAACGCATGTACAGTAATTCTCTATCTAGTTTCCAAATAGATGCTCTCATTTAAAATCTTGTAAATGACTGTTAGTTCCTATCTACTGAAGAAGACGTTCCCATCTACTTTCCAAATAAGAAAGGTTGAGCTGTGTCATCTACTAAGAAATGTCATAAACCGTAAGGCCTCGATTTCTAAGACGGAAAACAATAAAAGGAATTAAAGTTGAGCCCGAACAATACAAGCCTTGTTGGAGGATGTTTTGGTAGCTGGTTCATCACGTCTAACGGTAATTATGTCGCATTTAAGCTTACATCCAATGTAATGTGAAACGGTAATTCTCATCATCCCAAATTCAAAGGTTCAAATATGAGTTTAACTTTCATGTCAGACCCAATGTTTTTGATTCGAAAATAAGTCATGTCCAAAAGTCAAGTTTTGTCTTTTATAAAATTCCAATTTCATTTTTCAGTCTTCTTTTCTTGAATGATACATTTTTACTTTTTAATAATGAACTTTGAATCAAAATTTTATAATTCATCAGATAAATATGATGATGACCACTTCGAAGTTGTCACTGTAATAAGTTGTTCTAGTTGCGCTAATGCAGCATACTCCACATCTTATTCCAGCTACTTCAACTGCTCTAGATCAATGTACCCCGTCGGCTCCATGTCTACACGGTCAAAGCTCAACAAATGCATGAGAAATCATCGAAGACGTTAACAAATTATAGTTGCTTTAATTGGTGCAGGAAGACAATGTATGTTTTTTTGTGTTGTATGTAATTGTGACAAAATTTGAATTTGACGTAATTAAACTTTGCTTGGACGAATTTGCAATAATTTATAATTATGCATTTAATACCATAATAAGATTATAAAATTAAATCAATAGATACGAGCTATTTGACATGTGTGATGCATGTTCATATAAAAATATTTTTGGAAAAAGATATAAACATATAGAATTATTAGATTCTTACACACACACACACACACAAGGGCATTTTCAAAGTTTGGGGTTGGATCAAAATATTAGAACTGTAAATAAAGATAATAACAGTAATCACACACTTCCAACCTCACTTCCAAACTTCCAATAATCAAACATACCTAAGGCATAATACATAATGTATGCTCAGTTGCTGCTATGTTTGGTTGAATGATATAACTCGTGGTGGCATGTAAAAAACCAAACTGACCGCTATTAAAAAAAAATCTTATGCAATCAATATCCGAATCACCACGTTGATCTAACTGAGAACAACACAAGCTTGCTTTTTTTTATAGCATGAGGACTTTCAAATTTACAAGTGTCAACTATTTTTTTTGAAATATTAATATGGTTCAGCAGACAGCCATTTTAGGAAATCTCAACTTTTAATTAATAAAATAGCCATTTTAGAAAAACTTAGGCTGCGGTTAGTTTACTGTTTTTGGTTTTGGATTTTCGTTCATATAAAAATGCGCATGACGTGTGTATATTGCGAAAAACGGTCATTTTAGAAAACGAAGTTAACATACAAAATAGAAGACAACTTTTTTTCGTGTTTTGAAAACTAATGGAAGCACGATAACCAATTCACCCCTCCGTCGTCCCCTCCATCTTCCTTCCATCCCCTCCGTTGTCCCTCCACTCTTCTTATATTTTGTAACTAATATTAAAAACTCAAAACACTAAATAACCCAAACAGGCCCTTAACTTCTCGGTAATGAAATAACCGGTACATTATAAAATTTCACTGTACATAATTTAGACATCTTAATATACTAGATGATTATGTTTGCAGTATTTTTTACCATCGCTTCGAAGCTTTCCACTGTTGATGGTTTATAAGAACAAGTCTTTTAGATAAAAAATAATATAGAACAGATACGAAGAAACAGGTAAGTTATGTGATGATGGTCAATTAAACTTCCTTGTCTGTATATTACATTTGTAAAACTGTTAGGAAAGGTGAAAGATTTAAACTTTGTGTGTGGTCATTCTCTGATATGTCCATTCAGATCTCGTTAGGCCTGCGAGATAGAATGTAAAATGAAAATGACAGTTAGTCAGGTATATATTTTTAGTTACCTTTCCGGTAGCGTTTACTGAAAAGGTCAAACCAACTAGCATCTTGCTCTGAAGAACCATGGCTACCTGCTTTAAGTTCATGCAATACTTCAGTAGCTCTATCTTTTCCATAAATTGTTTTTATTGCAGTTTCTGCTTGAGAAAATTTTCCTTGCTGTAAAACAGACGAAGAATATGGGATCGCAATAAAATACACATACAAACAAGCAGTTATGGTCAAGGAAAATAACCTGAACAAGCCAACGAGGACTTTCTGGAGAAAAAGCCATCCCAAGAGCTAATAAGACCGAGGGTACAATGGCAATACCAAACATCGTCCTCCACCTAGTAAATGGACATAAATAAGCATAGTTAGCAAACACAAGCAATTAAAAATGGCTCACCACACACATTATTATATCCGGAGAAGCATTGAATGAAAGTTGAACTAATGAAGTATGAAAAGTTGCCATATGCGTTTAGATTCCATTAGAAGTCTCCCAGTAGGACAACCTTTGTATATTAGTATAACCGCACAACGGTGGAGAAACCGACCGTTGAATTGTATAACTTTGATAAGAAATATACATTTAAAATTTTTGTTAATATTACTTAAACATTAAGTGATAATATGTTGGAAAAGAATAAATTGAGATTTGAATCTGAAAATATGAATTTCAAATTTAAATATTAATCAAAGCATTCAAAATTGTCGATTTGAAATTGAAATTTTAGAATTTGAAAATCATAATAGATTTGAATTTGGAATCTTTGATGCGCGAAATAAAAGGAGAAAGTTTAGGAAAACCGCGATGATACAAGATCCACGTTTTTAGGGAAACCACGATGAGACAAGATCCACGTTTTTTTGGCTTCAGAAAAATTGATTTTGGCCAGTGACAGTAAGCAAACCTCCCTAACGGTCGGTTTGATTAGGTTGGATAATGTTACATACCTACACGGATCTTTTAAAAAGAAATTCATACTCACATGAAGGCGTTTCATGCAATATCACTTAAGTTGGATATACCAAAAGTAAATTTCAGTCAATATGATTAAGGCCATTGCATTACAAGTCCTTTCTAGTGTCCATTTACAAAACATCCCCCAACCCAAATATTCCAAGCCTAAATTCCATGTTTTTAACACAAAAAGGAAATTGAAACAACCCTTCCTTCTATAACGAAACTACAATGGAATTGTTGCTTCCTCGATCAAAAATCAAACAAAATTACAGGAAAAATCAACAGAAATCAACATGAAAATGAAATCGAAAAAGAATGCAGGGAAGGTAGATGAAAATGACAGAGAAAACGTATACAGAAACAAGAATCATCTAACACGAAGATTTACCCTTTTTATTTTTATTTTGATTACTTCCCAATTTATTTAGGATTTGTGTTCCTTTCATATATGTTTGAAAGTGAACTATTTCAATTCCTTTATTAATTTAGGCTTTTATATTTTTGAAATTGTTTTTTACTAATTTTTTTTTAATTATCTATTTGCAATCTTTGTTACATACCAACTAAGCTCATTTATAAGCAATGAAACTATATTGTTGAATACCAATTCAAACGATATTATTCTCAGTTTCAGGAAAATTTATAGTTTCATTGTTTCTAAATGAGCTTAATTCTTATGCAGCAAGGACCACAAATGCAAAACATCCAAAAGAATGAAGGAATCAATTATGAAAATACAAAACCTAAATAAATCTAAAATTAATAATGAAATTAAAACTGTTAACTCTCAAACTTACATAAATGGAATAAAAACCCTAAGTAAATAAAAAGTGTGAAATCTAACATATATATGAAAAATCAAAGCTGTATGTGTGTGCCTGCGTGTGTATATTAGATAATTCTACTTTTTGTGTGTGTTTCCACTTGCTGTTCTCATCGATCCTCTGATTTTATTTTCATGTTGATTTATTGTTCTTTCCTGTAATTTTGCTCAAATTTTTATTCGAGGATGAGGCGGTTGTTCCATTGCAGTTTCGTTAAACAAGGAAAGGCAAGGTAATTTTGTAGTTTATTTTGTATACTTAAAAACAAGGCTTTAGTTTAGAATATTTGACTATGTGAGCCGGAGATGTTTTGTATATGGCCATTAGGAGCAAGGACTTGTAATACAGGTTCCAATTTCAAATGCTATGCCAGGGTGCTTCAAATTTGAGCATGTGTAGCCAAATGTTAAGTGGTCGACATCATGACTCGTGGATGTCTTTTGAATTATAGGACAGGTGATATCACATATATTTGAGCAAAAAAATTGAATCTCACCAACTAAATGAGACCACAGAAAATCCTATATATCCAAAAGGATTGCTTTTGAATCTATTATACCATTAATTTCATTTAATTTTATGTATTTATTTCTGTTATGTTATACCATTTTAATATAAACATACACAAAAAACTCTTTCCTGAACTTTATTTCAATTTCTAATTAAACAAAGAAGGTTCAAAATTCAAATTGCATCATATCGATCCTTAATTTTATGTAACATCATAATGGAAAAAAAATTGGTAAAGATGAATTATTCAAATAACAACGAAGATGTGGATTCTGAGGATAGATGCAAACAAAGTAACACATTAAGTTTATTTCATGCCATATTTGAGAACACCAAGTTATGTTGGAACATTTTATTACAATAGTATTTTGATATGTAAAACATGCATGTGTAAGGATAACATGTGATAGCTAGGATATCAAAGTAAAACTTGTGAATGCTTCCGAAGAAAAAAGTGAGTACTCTGTATACATTATAGGTTAAACAGCTTACAAACATATATGAAACCCTTTCAATAAAAATTCCTTTTAAAATAGGAAAGGAAACATAGCATTTCAAAGCTGTAAAAACACTAAAACAAACAAATAAAACGAAGGACTGCTACTGCTTTAAGAAATGAATTCGAAATACCTAGCTCAAATTAAAAAAAGAATTAAAATGGTTAGTTTTTAGCAAAAATCTTTATTGCAAAAATAAATGATAAATTTTCAAAAAGATGCAACGTTTAGAAAAATACAGGAACAAAAAACTTAAAATCTAAATAAAAAAATGTCACTGGAACATTTCAACAAAAGGTTATTGCAGTTAAATCTATAACAAAGTTCAAAATACTAAAATAAAGAAGTAATTGTTCTGAAAGAATGCAGCTTATTAAAAAAACTGGAAAATGTCATAAATTATCAAACAAAATGATGTTTTGAGAAAAAAAATTACTAAATCTGTCCAGCACCACTATGACAGCCCATAACCGAGCACTCTGACTTTCGTCCACGAGATCATGGGTTTGAATCTTACCTAGTGCGTGATTAGAATCACTAGACATATGTTGACTTGCAGTATATTATATACTATATAAAACTTACAGTATAACTATGTACCACCATCTGAGTACTTAATTCAAAAAAAAAAAAAAAAACTAAATCAAACATTAAAATAAAAATAGAAAAAATTAATTTAGAAAAGAAAAACAAGGTAAGTGAAAAAATGCATCATTTTTTACAAATATCACAAAGTCTAAAATAACTTAAAAAAAGGAAAGAAATACAAGAAGACATCACTAAAAACCAACAATAAAAATATCGAAGTTTCAAAATTCAAATTATGAAAATGTTTAATATAAACTAATAGAAGAACTTAAATTAATTCACAAAATTATAAACTCAAGTTTATTCCGACACTTACAAATTGTTGAATTTCTAATTTCTAAAAATAAATTAAAAACTAAACTAGAATTGAATTTTTCCAACAAAATTTTAATTTCAATTTACTTTTGTACAAATTATGTGAATGTAGTTGATTATCAAAAGATGTTATACATAAATATAGACAATCACACACACCTATGTACGTATAGACAAGAATCGGCTATTCCTCATTTTTGCTACACTTCAAATCTCCCTTGAATTCAACCACGTGTTCCATTGAGATAATTATATTTTCTCTCTTTTATCACTTTATTCTATTATTTAATTTGGAACATGTGATTGAAATCATATAAACGAGTTGTAGCAGATCTTTGCCTATATATGTGTGTGATTGTGTGTTTATACTTAAATATGCACACATGTATGATTTATTTTATAAAACCTAGTATCATGATTTGATTTTGTAATTTGGGAATACAATCAATAGGTAGAACACAGTGCACGAGACTCTCGAATAATAGCGGGCTCTGAGAAGCCCGATAATGCATGCAGCATTTCTCTCATTTTACGAAGATGTTGTTTTTAGACTCGAAACTAGACGTCCAGATCACCATGCGGGTGATCTAACCGTTGCGCCAAGGCTCACCTCTTTGGGAATACAATCAATACATTAAAATAATAATTTTTAGAAACTTATCTCAACAGTGAATTTCTAAAAGAACGATTGTTAACCCAAAAAATGGATCAACATCCTGAATTGAGTGTGAAAGCACCGGCTCTATTCTTAAAAAACAATAATATAGAAAATAAATGTACAAAGAGCGGAAATAGTAAAGAGACCGGAAGATTTTTATAGAGCTTCGGCTGTTAATGAAGCATATGTCCACTTTATAATTTTTTATTAACTGACTGTTGTTACAAACTGAATTGGACTACCATATAATTGATTATTCTATGTTAGATTAAGTTACAAGTACCAGAGTTCACTGAAGAATCACATTGAACTCCTAGAAGACTATTTTGTGGGAGGAAAAGAGCGAAAAATAATCTCTACAGAGTTCCAACATGCAGTTTAGAAGAACCTCTTTGTGTTGCATATAAGATTGTATCTATAGGGGTATGAGAGCAATTGGACCAAGACCGACTTGTCAGAAGCCTCTACTCAATGCTAGGAAGAAGTCTAGAAAAACTCAAGGGAACCTGAGCTAATATGATGGATTGCTAGCGATCCATGGATGATGAATGATGGATTGCTAGAGATCCATGCCCTTAAACTATTTTTGAGTCTACCCATTTAGATTGCATTCCTTCATCTATTTAAATGTCTTGTCCAAATATCAAGTTGTTTGGAGTTTGTTTGATCATCCGTCTTTATGGATCATTTGGTCCAAAAGAATCATTTATAACTCGCTCAAAACTTAACGAAATCAGATGAAACTTTGCAGATACACTCTAAAGGGTGTTTGGGACCTACCTTACAATTTTCAGGTAGCAGGGTCACTCTACATGGATCGCTAGTATCTAGTTAAGTCGCTAACGATCCATCTAGCCTTGTCTAATCAAGCTCGTTTTTGGTGAGTGTCTTCTTTTATGTCTACTAAGTGTTCTTTCAAAATTTCAAATCAATCCAACTCCATATGAGTTATGTTCGTTTTAAATTAGCTGCTTTGGTCAAAAAAGTGGCAAAAATTTGCCCCCCCCCCAAAGTACCCCTTTTGAATGAAAGTTGTGTTTTCCTTAAGAACAAGTTCCTATCTCCGGTCTTTGATAGTTTAGCTTTCCAGCTGCTTCAGCCTTGGTGAATCGTTCAGTTCCTTCGGATTCTCTTGTCAATCACAAATCATTCCAAACCTATTACAGGCTAAGACTCTTGACTATCTAAGTGTAATCTATACATCACAATCATTTCGATTTCATTTCGAAGTATTACATCACACATCTCTAATTATCCCATGTCCACCCGAGATTTACATTATTATCATTTCAACCCTCATTTAGAGTTATAACATCATCTATCAAAATCATAGTATATATCATAATCACGTCACATCATGTATCAAAATCACATCAAATATCGAAATTATCTCGTGTCCATCCATGATTTATCAGTTTTATTATATTATAAGGCATTCAAATCCTTTTATTAATTCAAATCGGTTCGATCTCTCCATTTAGTTTAATGTTTAAGTTAAGGAAGATGATCTCTCCGCATCGTTTGTTAAGTTAAAAGGGGTTAAGTAGGCCCATCCGCCCACTCTTCGGCAAGGGGCACTCCGGTGCCGTCTCTCTGATCGGGACTCTAAGGCGATCGATATCGTACAAATCCATCCAAGAGGACTTGCACCTTGCACTCCGGTCCCGCGTCGGGACTCTAAGGCGATAAATATCGTACAGTTCTATCCACTCGCTTTTCTGGCAGGGAACTTGCACCTTGCACTTCGGTCTTGTGTCGAGACTCTAAGACGATCAATATCAGTCATCATAATCAAAGTGAATTTTTCAAAATTCAAATCAAAACAAATAAGCAGAAATCAAACAAGCAGGAATCAAAACAAGCAGAAATCCTAAATGTTCGCCTCGGAGATCTGACTCAGAGCGTGTCTAGAAACCAATCTGAGTCTCATACACGTGTAAGCGGTCTGAGGTTATTAATGTCCTAGATAGTCTTCTCAGACATCCGACTCAGAGTGTGCCTTGGGACCGTTCGAGATCCCGTACACGTGTAAGCGGCCTGAGTTTATTATTGTCTAAATAGTCATCTCAGACATACGACTTAGAGCGTGCCTAGGGACCGTTTGGGATCTCCTACATGTGTAAACGGTCTGAGGTTATTATTGTCTAAATACCAAAGAAAAGTGCGGAAAAAAAAACGAAAAAACGAAACACGAGAGCCGGATCCAACTCTCATCTACCCTGATCATGGGATAATCTATCTTGTCTTAAGTCCCTGGGCATTTCTTAATGCATTTGTCGTGGATGGTGGTTGTTCTTGCTGTTCTACCGCGGTTCTATTCCTCACATAATGTGGCAATTGGTTGTTCCGAACCAGTTCTTCTATCGGATCACGAAGGTGTCGACACTCATTCATTTCATGCCGATTCAGCTCATGGAAGGTGCAAAACTTTCCAAATCTTTTCTCTCAATCAGTAGGCTCCCTCCTAAAGTAATATTTTACCCCCGTTCCAATAGGGATATCTCGAGATGTACTCTTCCAGCCGCAGCCTAATGTCCTGATTCATAACTCTAGCTTCATCCAAACCCGCGTTCCATCGAGGAAGTTCTGGTGCATATTCTTCTATCAGTTGCATCCTAGTATTTCGATTAGCTCCCATACCACCAGTTCCCGGTGTTTCAACGGTCACTCCGTCATTAGGATTGATTCCTATGTTAATTTCAGTGTTGCTCTTAAGCATCGATTGCTCTGGGCATGGGGCAAGACTCCATTTTGTTCCAATCCAACTCCGGCAACTCTTGCGTTGTTTTTGAGAGTTTGATTCATATTCCCTGCAGATCTAGTCATCCCTTGCTACTTCATCCTCTGGAAGAAGTCGTCCATCATTTCATGTTGTCTGGCTAAGATTCCATCCTACATCTCTTTCATCATCTTTTTCATCTCCTCTCTAATCACATAGTTAGGTTGATGAGAATTTGAGGACATCTCTTGGTTGCCCCGGGCTCCTTTTGACTTACTGCAGCTCTAGATCTAGTATTAGGCTTACTCATCTTCTCTAAATTTTAAATTCAAACTTCAATTCTTCAAATCTCGTTCAAGGTTCTCGGTGAAGGTACCAAAATGTTAACTCAAAAAATAGATCAACATCCTGCATTGAGTGTGAAAGCACCAGCCCTGCTCTTACAGAGCAATTATATAAAATGTAAAAAACAGAAATAGTAAAGAGCGAGAAGATTTTTATAATGGTTCGACTGTTAATGAAGCATACGTCCACTTTATAACTTTTTATTAACTGTCTGCTGTTACAGGCAGAATCCGATTACCATATGATTGAATATCCTAGGTTAGGTCAAGTCACAAGTACCAGAGTTCACTGGATAATCACAGTGAACCCTTAGATGACTATTGTGTGGAAAGAAAACACTGAAGAATAATCTCTGTAGGGTTCCAACAGCCAGTTCAGAAAATCCTCTTTGTGTTGTACGTACGATTGTATTTATAGGAGTAGGAGAGCAATTGGGCCAAGGCCGACTTATCAGAAGCCTATACTCGGTGCTAGGAAGAAGTCCAGAAAAAATCAAGACGACCCGAGCTAACATGATGGATCGCTAGCGATCCATGGTTGATGAATAACTAGCGATCCATGTCCTTGAACTATTTTTGAGTCTACCCATTTGGGTTGTCTTCCTTTCATCTATTTGAATGCCTTGTCCAAATATCAAGCCGTTTGGAGCTTGTTTGATTATCCGCCTTCATGGGTCGACTGGTCTAGAAGAATTATTCATAACTCGCTCAAAATTTAACAAAATCAGACGAAACTTTACAGGTACACTCTAGAGGGTGTCTGAGACCTATCCTACATTTCATCTGATGGAGCCCACTCTACATGGATCGCTAGCGATCCATTTATTTAGGTCGCTAGCGGTCCATCTAGCCTTATCCAATCAAACCCATTTTTGGTGAGTGGTGAGTGCCTTCTTAGTGTTCTTCCAAAAATTTAAGTCAATCCGACTCTATATAAGTTCTCTAAATTTGTTTTAAGTTATTCAATTATTCAATCGCAGATTGATACTAGACTAGACAATTTAACCGTCTTCACTAGACTCGAAGATCGCGCTCATACAATGAGCTTTCAGGAAGAACCTGGTTCGCCAGTTGTTCAAACCCACTCATGAATCATGAATGAGTTGCGAACACAAACGGAGATGTGAGAGTTGTGTAGGAGACCGTTAATTCGACTTGCAATCGATTAGTGAATTGGTCATTCTGTTCTTAGTACTGGTTTGATCGAAAAGTTACTTCTCTTTAACTTAAATAAACAATACTACTAAACCTTTCCTAAGATGGCATTCGAGTTGCTTGTGTTAAGCATAGCAGTTTCAACACATCATTCATGTGTTCACGTAGCTGCCTCTTCATCTGTTTGTCCTTAATCTATATAAGTCAGAAAGAAGTCATTAGTTTATATACCCATTACATTCTCGTCCCCTCTTTAGTATGAAGGTCTCTAATCAAATCTACTAATAGAGAATCCTCATACCTAATAATACGTTCTCTTATTAACCAATTGTACTCATGTTAGAAGCGAGTTAACCTATTAGCAGGAAGTAGAGAAGCAGAATATATACCTGGGAATCATCTACCAGTCTATAACTTAGCAGGTAGAGAAACTGGCATCGAATCTCAATAAGTTCTTAATAAGCTGATTATCTTAATCTTTACCATTGTTATCAATAATACATTTGTCGCATAGTAAGGTTCATGTATAAAACTACATTAGTATCTTATTAACCAATTATCTGGTAGAGAATATAAGTGAATCTGAGGGTATCGAATGTTAATCTTACTTAGCTTAGTTCGCATTCTCTATCTATTAGTAATTCTTCGTGATCAGTAATATTACACTAAATATACTATGTAAAGTCAAGAGAAAGCAGTCGACAACATATAAGTATAGTCATCCAAACTATTCTTAGAGGAGGTATTTGATCACGAACTATACGTCTATTCTTGAAAAAGGTTTCTTTATTGAGGATGTATCTGATCATTATTGGGAGTAAGTAATCCAAACTATTTTTAAGTCGACAATTGTTACTCAAATTCAATACACATATATACTATTTACTTACTTGCTTCGTCCGGTATATTAATCAGTTCGGTATCATAACACTTCATTGCTAAATATGTATTATTGATAAATAAAACATGTTTTTGATACAATAGTTTGCCAATTAATACACTGGGACTCATTTCTGTTTTTTCAATAGTATTTTTGTTCTTATTTGAGTGGGATTGGAGTTTTGTTTTGTTTTGTTGGATTATGGAAGAGAGAGAAAGAGCCTCAGATACGGATTTTATTAAAGGAATGAGGGTCCCCTCTATTACAGAATAGAGTAGAGAGCATTTGACTGGTCTCTTATCCTATCGGGGGTTGAGGTTGCGTGGCGATACCCATGGAAAAATCCAAACTATTTTGAGTACGATATTCATGAAAAGCCGGGTTTGAAATGCCAAGACAATTAAAAAAAAGCCTAATATACTGATTGGTCACCAATAAATAGAAGCTTCTTTCGGTCTCTCTTTTGCAATCCAAACTATTCTTATCTTAGAAATAGGTGCAAAGCGAGCATTGAGTAGTCATGGCTATCGTTAACAGACTTGCGAGAATTGAGTAAGAAACACGTCAGGTGAAAAACGAGAAGTTCCAACGGGAGCAAACGTTGAATGCGTTCTGAGAGCATATGTCTGCTATCAATCCTATTATCATACGAGATCGTATGCTCTTTCTCCAGAACGAAATCCGCGTTCTCGAAAACAGGAAGGGGACACTGCTCCAAGAATGGGAGGGGCTCCTTGTGGAGGTTGTTATCCTCTATAGCCCACCCACTGGGGATGAGAAGACTGTAAGAAATTAGAAAGGCCCCTAAAAGGTTCCAGCACTGTTCATTATTATGTTTAATTAAGTTCTATGTCTGTTGCGTGGTTGAATGTTGTTAGTTAACTTTGTAGTAATGTTGTGTGATTGAAGGCCCTTTTTATTAGCATGTAAGTTTTCTATTTATTGTACTCATATGTTATGTATTGTATAAAAACTGTAGTGCTGGAATGAAATCTTCCCCTAAGTATTAAGCTAATTGGTTAACTCGCTAATCAAATTTCAGACTTGAATTCTTTGTGAAATCCGCTAGCATTATCTTTCTCTTATTAGTCTCAGAATTAAAGAGTGAGGTGCATTAGTATATGCTGGGATAAGTTCAGTATATTAATTGATACAGGGTAAAGGCCAGGAAGTAACAGCGGGTCTCTCTACTATTTATTAGTCTCGGGATTTCTGTAGTCCGCTTTCTTTCATGTCTTAGTGCAGTGAATTCCAATTGGAATCATTTATCGTTGCCGTCTTCAAACATTCAAGTCGGGTTTGTTGCAGCTGCTACGCACCTTAATGTGAGAGAATTCATCTCCTAATGCATGTCTAGGCCCCACGCGTTGAGTAAATGGGGCTAAGCTGACAAGAGATCAATAACTACGTATAAGTAAAGTATGCAACCTGGGAGCACCAACTTATAGATAAAGGTCCAATTCTTCCCTAATAGGGATCGTAGTTATGCGATCTAATCGCAGGTCCAACTGTGTCTTAGAAAATTGAAATAAGTATATATCTTTTGCTCTTCAATCACAATCCATAAATCTTCATTGGATTCGTCCAGATCAGCTGGATCATTTTTTCCATCCACGGCACCAACTCATTCAGGGGCTATTTCACTCTGCCACAGGTCGAAAAAAGACTTTTGACAATGAAGAAAGACACGGGATATGACACTCCAAAACTCTGCCTTCTTAAAATGGCGAAAAATGATTTTTGAATACCAGTTCTGACCCGTGACTATAGGAGTACCTGTCAGCTCGTCCTAGGTATCGCTGCTTGACCTGCACCCGCTAACCGACAACTAAGTTTAGTCGGCCCAACAATAAATAATATGAATCCCCTTTCACAGAATCGTTAGGGTGTTAAACACAATCATTCGAACGAAAAGATAGAATCGACTCTGATCCACTTATCGTTAGAGCAAAGAAGCCCTATAAACCCGAATGAATATATGAGGGCTATGAAACTGACCTGCTTCATTTTAGAGCTTCCCGCTTGAAGAAGCGCTTGAACAGAACTGGACTGCCCTAAACCGCTTACTGAAAGGAAATTCTCAACGACCACCGCTCGTCAGCCTATATTCCAGGGCTTGCCTAACTGCCAAAAGCGAAAGCTGGAAGCTACAAGCAGAAAGCTCCAAGCTACTTCACAATTGGTCGTGGCTGTACCCAAGATTCTTTTCCTATTCAATCAACTCTCGAGTTAAGTAATAAAGAAGAGAAAGCCAGTATAAACATTGGGGTCTAGTATATTAATTGGGCCCAACAAGGGAGAAGTTGCTGATTCGTTTGTGAATGTTGCCCTATTGCAACGGACCCGAAGGCGAATTCCTCAGCTTCTAGTTGGGAGTATTTATAGGCTGCCCGATGCCCATCCCCATGATGTGATGACCAAGGGAAAGGAATCTGTAAGAGAAATTAGGTTCCTACCTCCCTGTGTATCCGACATAATTTGGTCTTTCTGGTGCTCCACGTCCCTTAGTTTGGATTGGTCGCCTTGACCATCTTATCGCTCCTTGAGCTTCTCCTTCTAGGCAAGCCCCCTTGAAGATGTGTAAATTAGCGAGAATATGTGTCAACTAAGGCCCTATCTACCGGAGTTGTGTCCTCACAGCCAGGCTAATGCCTCAGATTCTGTTTTCACTGCCTATCATGTTCACATCTCCGTCTCTTAAGAGGGTGGGCGGTTGCAGCGAGACGTATGTTACATTATCAGGCTCCAAAGGAGTGAGTTTCTTCTTAACTGTTTCCTTGGTTCACACCACGTGATGCTTTATTTCGTCATCCCGAGAATCAGAAGAAGTTAGGTCTCATTTGATTCCCGAGCTTTCGATTGTGACTTGGGTTGAGCCTTGCCCTGGCACCTAGTAAGAGGTATCCATCCCAGCAGCATGGCATGAGGGAGTAGACAAAGAGCAAGGAGTGCCTCTTGTGAATCTCGCGAATAACCAAGTGTCTGCTATGCGGTCGATACATCCAAGGTGCCCGAAGGAGCGACTAAAAGACCGAAGGGAGGTTTCATCTATAAGTCACTTGCACTGAACTACCTTACGAACTTTGGGCTTACCAACTTGACTTCCTTGCCGCCAATGTTTATACTGGGACAGGGTTAAAGCTAGACGTAGGCCACACTCGCCTCTCCCCAACCATATCTCAAAAACCAGGTTCGAAAGACTAAATACGCAAGCGGTGGTTCGGTATCAGCTGTCTCATCTGGTCAATATCCCGCACAAACAAGAAGGCAAGCACCTGCCTGTATTGTACCCAGAAGAGAAAGAGTGATTTGATCTCTCTATAGACGCCTTAGATTATCATTGTGTGCTTCTCCCTTCGCCCGAAAAACTTACTGACAGGAAAAGGCAACCGAAGGTAGCGTAGTTGTATGCTTAGGGATGCATACTTAGCTTCGAATAGCAGGCTTCTCATGGAATCACCTAACGGACTACTAGATGTTATGTTCACTCCGGCTTCAGTAAAAGGAAGCCCCGAATTAATATACTGGCATATTTCGGGGCATTGGTTTATTTTGAATATAAAATATTATTTCTTCTTGATGGCACAAGATCATTACAATTTGATGCTTTCTCTGAAACTATGACCAATGCCCCACCTAGTTGAATAGGCGTAACAAACCTATTTGAGGCAAGGTGCACCTGAAATCAACAACGAATTTCCTTTTGCCAGATGGATTCTTTAGAAAGACTCGAAAGTCCAATATTTCTAATCGAAACTAAATAAAGGCGCATACGTGGACGGGAAGGGGCCCCACTACTTCTTCATTCAGAGGGCCTCATGACTTCCTACTGGGCGAGAGGTGCACCTAACCCACCCACCCACTCATCAATCCCTTGGTCATTAGGTTTCAGCGGACTTGCACAGAAAGACCCCTACTGTTTAGTAATTCAACGCCCCGTCTTTTTACTAATGTCTACTAATCTTTTACATGTTCGATTTTCATCTATGTTAGAACATTTCTGTGAATGTTATTCCGATCTAAGTGGTCCTATTCTATGTCCCGTGCTAGGAAGCATTACTCCTCTTTTCATTCCAAATTCAAGAATACGACCGATACGATTGATTGGTCTGTGCGCTTCTCTTATTACTTTTTTGTATCCCCTTATTCCTTGGATACAATTCGATCCTTCTACGGCCAAATCTCAATTTGTGGAAAGACTTCGATGTATTTCTTATGAAAACATCCATTTGTATATGGGTATAGACGGTCTTTCATTATTCTTCATGATATTGACCACATTTCTTATCCCTATTTGCATTTCAGTGGGTTATTTGCATTTCAATGGGTTGGTCTGGTATAAGAAGTTATGGAAAAGAGTATATTACAACTTCTCTCATTCGTGAATTTCTAATGATCGCCGTGTCCTGCATGTTGGATACTCTACTATTCTATGTTTTTCCCGAAAGCGTGCCAATCCATATGTTGTGCGGAACTGAGCATCTTCTATTTGCTGGGAGAAAGCTTTTCCTCTGCAGGGGCCTTGTGCAGTAAACCCCCAACGGGCGGTCCTCCGTCATCATAAAGTAGTAAAGAGCAAAGTCGTCCCCGCGAAGCTTTCGGGAAGAGAGGTAGTCCTGTGTATAAGCATAGCATTTCTGATCGGACCATCAACCACGCATTTTGGTGGGAGATCCTATGTATAAGCATAGCATTTCTGGTCGAACCATCGAACCACACATTATGGTAGGGGGATACTCCGAGTAGTGGGTGCCCAATTAACATACCGACGACCTCGACCGCCTACTCTGATCTTATATGGATATGCAGGAAGGGGTGCTCCTAGGTGTGTGGGAGGTGTATTTGTTCACGGGAATGGATTCCTCGTCAAGTCAGGGGTGAGGACACACTTGCGCAAATTCGGATAACGACTACAAGGGTGCAACAAGAAAGGACACTGTACCCGACCAGGGATGGACGTAAACTCGTAAGCTACCGAGGGTAGGGATAATTGTCCAGGTCATATTGTTCAACAAGTCGCCCCGCCACATCAGGCACGGGGACCACAGGGAGCCTCTGCCATCGCTGGGAGCTCTTGGTGAGTACACCGTATGAGAAGTTGCTAAAACAAACGGAGGCGACCCCGATCAATTGGGCAAGTCCAGTGTAAACATTCGGAAGGCTGTCCGATTCTTCGAGACGACGGGAGAAGGTACGTAGCGAACACCGAAGAAAGACTTAAGGCAGCAGGTGGAGACATTTCTGTGACCCCCTTCCAAAGAAATGCGGGCAAGGTAGAGCTCAATAGAGGGTTCGAAAATAGTCCTAAAGATGAAGATCAAAAAAGGGTCCCACGTGCATCAAAAGAGGAAAGATCAAACTAATTGGCGTCTCACATAACAATAATCGTAGTTGAGGCGAGCGAAGTAAGCGGGACAACCAACAAGGCGACATTAGGCCAAGTATATTCATCTGGGCCCCATATATTTATTGGCGACCCCGATCAATTGGGTGGGCCAGTATATTAATTTGACCGATCCAAACTATTCTTAAACCGAAGGCCCTACCACTAATCCGACTAGCTAGTAAACGGTTCTTAGGAAGCAAGTCGGGCCCTGGGCATCCCCGCTACGCAAGCTGCATTGTTCGCCACCAATAAAAAAAAAAGTCAAGGTCGCAGGATACAAGCATAGTGGTCTAATGACAAGGGCCGACGATGGAAGCTCGGGACGGAGTCGTATGACGCGAGTCTCGCATACGGTTCCCTGAGAAGGGAGTGGATACAAACTAGAGCTTCGACCAACCACCACCGGTCGATTTCGCTTTGAGAAAATGTAGTGGCTCATTTCATGGAGGTGCTTGCGAAAATGTAGTGTTATTGTTCGCCGCAATTAATATACTGGTCATTCCCTAGCATCATCCCACATAAAAAGAGCGCGGAACCCCGACCCCGGGTCCGCTAACGTAAAGCGAGGAGTTGAGCCTGAACTGGTGAACCGAAGTCACTTTCGTAATCACAGTACATATAGCTAACACGTGTCCAATCCAGCAGGAACACGCAGCGCAAACAAACGTGAGCCTCTATACCGAATCCCCTGTTGGCCATCGGGGACCGAGTGGTAAGGCCATGATCTACAAGGGAACGGATCACTCATTCTTCTATTGGGGAGAGGTGAATGAACGACAACTCCAAACGCCACACATCCGTCGCCTACCATTTAGGTGGCACCAGCGAGATCCAACTAAGGTAAGGAACTTCGTGTCACGGCTGCTCCACTCCGGTACGGTCTCTTGAACTACACTTCGTTGCCTTCCTACACGCGAAGCGAACAGACGCTGTGCCGTGGGTCAGTTAGGGGCGAAGAGAGACATACCATAAGAATGATTCATTTGGATCAACGAGCCCTTTCGTGAATCAATGGAATGTCTGTCTATCTATATCTATTCATTCTTATATGGCGGGCCATATGTATAACATTTATAGCATGATATGATCGCGCCTAGTAGCAACATATCATCTACACTCAACATGCAGGATTCTTGTTGGATCAGATCTTTCGCTTTGACTAAAGCTTTTGGACCTAGCGAAAAAGACTCTGACCTGACACCTTCGCGCAAGCAAGCGCGAGAGAAACAAGCAAAGTAGAAGCTTTGCCAGAAGCAAGACGAGGAAGCAGACGTTAAGCTTCGCTTCCCCCGACCTACTATAATACAACAGTCGTGACCATGAAAAAAGGTCTTTTCCGGGCCTATTAGTTTAAGGGCTGCTCTCCCCCTACTCTGTAGATCAAAGGGTGGATTCAAAAGAAAGGCGTCGGTATATTAATTGAAGACCTCGATCAATTGACCAGTATAAACATTGGTTTTAGACAACTAACATCTAGTATATTAATTGGCGCTTAGTATACCAAGTCCAAACTATGAAATCGCCAGTATATTAATTGTGGCGGGACGCTATTCGATTGTTGTACATTGCGGATGACTCTCTATCATAGGTGCAAGGGCTTAACTGCGCCTTAACTACTTAAGTAGCAAACCAAAGGCAGCTTTCGGTTTCATAAGGTAAGGGGGGTTGTTCACTACAAGCTATCAGCGCTATCTTAGATTCAATGGCAACGACTTTGTCACCCAAAGACAATAGGGCAATCTGCGAGTTTCAGCTGATAACGAAATAGTGTCCGTGTCCAAAGGTAAAACAAAAAAGAAGAGCCTGGCTTTTAGAGTTCGCTTCTTTCCTCAGGCCGGAGAAGGACAACTATGAATTGATCGCCTTGTTTTATATTCAATACAAATTACAACTACACCAAAGTGTCGCCTTCAAAAGCCTTCCAGTGGGGCAAGTCGAAGAGTATACTTAGGGGGCGCAGCCCACTACGTAAGCCAAAGAAAGCTCTTCAAGCTTCCTTTCATTTGTTTCGCGGGAGTCGCACACAGCACATAGCTGGAAGTCAAAGGGCCCGTACTACCTGCCTAACCCAGTATTATCTATTCTGAGGGACCGTAGAACGGAAAGCGCCTTTTAATCGACAGAAGGGAAGAGGCCTATGTATTTGCATGACCTCTGCAGATTTGACTCTACCTACACCACGGTCGCCTAGCGGTCCTGCCATCACGTTGCAGAACGAGAGCTCGTGTGGCACCATGGATTTCTGGCAGCGGTGGAATGTAACAAAATTTTACGGCCACGTAGGCGCCTATAGGGAAGTCCGCCAAAATATGGACACCCTTCCTTGTTGGTTGTCTCCTACAGTCACATATGGTCACAGTTGGACCTCATCATGAATTAATATACTAGTGGTCGCCTCGTGGAAGGACTTGCGCATGTGGTGTGGTCCAACCCATGGAAAACCCTCATTCCTCCATTGCTCAGTGCTCCATGCAGCTTTGCTGGGCCGCGTGGACGCAGGCTTCTATAGGAGAATGAGAAGTTCTCTTAACAAGAAAACACGAACCGCGCGGAGCCTACCGGATTTCGTTTTCTGCCGCCACTGGATGGCCGCCGGGGAAACACAGCCCAACCCCCTCTCGGGAAAGGAGGGTCCAACAAGCACTTGCAGCAGAGGGTGGCCCAGAAGCACCCGGTCCACCCCCTTCTTATTCTGTAAAGCCGACCTCTTTAATGCTGACATAGTGCGCGCATAGATAAGGAAAGCAAAATCCCAGTGGGGGAGAGGATGGTGCCTTTTTTACGGCCTAAACTCCTCCTTCAACCGTGGGGAACTACTGCCTCTGAGGCAGGGGAGGCGACCTCTAGTGAGCTTAAGGCCAGTATATTAAATAGGGCCCGTTTACCCCCAGTATATTAGTTATCGCCAATATATTAATTGCGGCAACAACTAACCCTATATTAATTGGGTCACTTCGACCATACGGAAACTTAGACCGATCCAGTATACTGAGGGCATACCTATCTCGATAGGACCCCAGGAGCAGTTGATAGGTTCGGCAGAACTTATGTACGTGATCATAGTATGTCACGTCGTCTCGTCCTCGCAGCATCAAAGAGTATCTATGCTCTATGTTCTGGTTCACTTATCAGGAAGATAGAGTTGGGGTGGGGGTCTACGATGTGATGCTATAACCCGGGAGAAAGATGCGTAACTCAAAACAGAAGCAGAAACCGTGTTGTAGAAAATGTCGAGGGTTACAGATCTCTGAGACTACCATCGATCCGACAGAGCGGAACAACAAGAAATTTTTGTTAGAAGGTCGTATGATAGTTTGTAACTATCTTGTACGGTTCGAGAGGTAATCGGCGTACTCCGATCGGGGGGGGGGGGGGAATATTTGGCTCTATAGAACGTACAGGGAATTGGAGGTAGCATTCTACCGATTAAAAGTCATGGACTGGTTCCTCCAGCCCTTCTATGTATTGGTGTTCTATATGACCGACATAAGACTCGACTTGTTAGATATTATGGAGGCTCGGTGAGCACCATGCTGAATCTATCTACCATTTCCTTCTCGTCCACTTTGGCTAATATGAGTTCATCTGGTACTAGCAGCTTTATAGGGGAATTTCCAATATAGTATGAGCTTTCCAAAGAAATAGCTTAGTAGCCACATTAGCAGCGCTTCGGATGATTTTAGGCACGGCGTATTCCCTTTGGCTATACAATTCGTGCGGTTTTTGGGAACTTAAAACCTGATTTCCACCGTAAATTCTCCGATCCAAATGGCAAAGAAGTTTACATAATCTACCTTTTTTGTTGGAGCGGCGAACGTCTGTTAAACTACCAAAAAAGGGTAAACCAACGTGATCATGACATTGTAGGTGCTTGCGATGGGACGGATGCGACTTCCCTCATCAGTAATGGGTGGCGTAGCCCATAGCAGAAGCCCCATTTTTTGATCCATTTCTTTACTACCTGGGCCTGGGTAGGACCGAGAGAAGGACGAGGGGCGACAATGCATGGCACTTATCGACCGTGTCTCCGAGGGCCGATTGAACGAGCGACTCATGGATGCAGCTAGGTTGGACGAGCCAATAACTCGAACACGTTCGGTCCGTTTTTTGAGCAAGAATCACAGCGCCTTCACCATAATACGGACTCCAAGTTCTTATGGTAGTTCACGAGGAGTTTCCTTCAATATGATGATGGGAATGGAAACCAGAAGTACGATCGGGGTCTTCGTGGTCTGGGATAAGACTTATACATCAGTCACAGTTACTAAAGCATGAGACTTTTTGTAGTACCGATGAACCAGATGGCCGAGGGAATCTGAGATGGAGGAATCGTAATATCTCTACAGATCTGGCAAAAGCGAAAGACCCCATAACATCGGGGGTGACCATTGAGCTCACTATGACCTCGCAGGGCGGGCCAGAGTAGATGCGAGCTGTAGAGCAATGGGAGGGGGCCCCAGCAAAGAGAACGGTAAAGATAACGAGCGCTCCGCCTGCTTGGCGGGCGGCAGGAGCTGCGGGCAAGTGCTTGGTAGGCCAACAGCCCAGTGAATCGGGCGGGGCACTCTATGAAAGAGGGGCACACTAAGCAAGTATGAGAAATTGGCCCCGCTCCGCTTTCTTTAAAAAAAAGCAAGGTAGCATAGCTGTACACTTACTACTTTGAAAATCAAAGGGCGGATTCAAAAGAAAGGCGCCAGTATATTAATTGGAGACCCTGATCAATTGGCCAGTATAAACATTGGTCTTAGACAACTAACACTCAGTATATTAATTGGCGCATAGTATACCAAGTCCAAACTATGAAATCGCCAGTATATTAATTTTAGCGACAGCTAACCCTATATTAATTGGGTTGCTTCAACCTTGCGGAACTTAGACCGTCGGGGCTCACCTCGGTCAATATTAGATCAAAGAATGGGGGACCGATCCTGTATATTAGCACTTACCTCTTTCTTTTTTGATGACAATAGGTGCTTGTGATGGTACAGTTCCTACTAAGACAACAGACGCTCAACGAATCCTCCATGCGCTGGGCATACCATACCTCTTCCGTGCGTCTTTCTGGGAACAACAAGTGCCCGGAGGAAAGCCGACGCCCAAGTAAGGTTCTTCATACACTGTTTCCGTTCTTAGTTTGGTTCGAGCCCCTCTTAGGGTCTTCGAGCGCGCGGCATCTTTCGATCTTTTTCGTACAAGGGAAGGAGTCTAAATCAACGGACATTAATTAACCATCATTGATGGACGTTGCACATGACACGATCAATTTGACTCGACGACGCTAATACTAATAGAAGTAGCGTGCTCTCCGTCTAGCGAAGGGGGCCGAAGGAAACCAAATCATGAGGCGAGCGAAGTGAGCGGGAGGCCTCCTAGGTATCATAGGCGCCTTGTTAGTTATCACCTTGCAGGAACATAGACAATTGAGAAGCTCCGACAACCAACAAGGGAACCTTACACAAAATCAAAGGCCTTCCCCTATTTCTGCATTTCTCTATTTGGCCTGCCTCATGAAAAATGAGTCTTCTTGATTCGAAGTAACTACGAAAGGGTCGGTCAATATCATAGTTCTTTCTTTCCCGAGTCTCCTGGCCTTCACATTCCCAATCCGGTAGGGGGCTTTGTTTGCCCCAGCTTGACGAATCGCATCCCAACGCTGCCCATAACCGTTCTCGCGAAGTCTTTGCAACGGCTGGGAAACCAGTCTACGAAGCGAAGCCTATTGCCACGCCGACCATCAAATACGAGACCTTTGAAATCTTTGATTGAATGGCCCAAGGCACGATGCATTCCATTTGTACGAATCGCGAACATACCATGCACGACCGGACATAGAGCCAAAGAACTGGCGGACGGGCCGGATCCTAAAAGTAAAGTCGCTACGCACCTAGTGCACCAACCACGTGGCCAGTATATTAATTGGGGCACTCAAAGACCTGGCGAATGATGGCCCGCCCCACTCCACCCAAGAACGCTTGTGTCGTATGGGAACTAATGGACAATCCTTATGACTTTGATATTCGATAAAAAAAATAAGAATCAAAGTCCAGGTTGGTTGGTAAGCCTAGTGATAGGAGACTATCTAGCTTGGTTCGGAGAGCACTTGTTGGGTTAAAAATTTGTTTTTTTGCAAAATGTTATGACTTAAATGCTGAACTGTTGGCCTACTTGTTCGGATGGGTGTTCACACCAAAGTGTTCTCGGACTGTATGCATACATCTGTAAGCAACTTAGTGCAACATGGCAAATTTCATTGAGAGAAACCAACAAAGAAAAGAAAAACGGATCTTAATGGATTTGTATTTGATAGATTTTCCTCGGGCCGAGGAGTGTCCATATGAGTTCGTTGATGTGTCTACACGCCTGCGGTTCTCTTTTATATTCTGTCGAAAGTTCGGATTGCTCCACCTAAGTAAAACGAAAAAATGTCGACCTCTTCTTTTATCATACAGATCCTATGTGAAGCCCCTAGCTCGCCAGTCGAAATGGGATAGCGACACTCGAGACGTCGAGCCTATTGATCAGATCATACGAGATCCCCACATCTCTATCCACTAAACGAAAGACAGGATGCCGAAGCAGACTCCAGAGCGGGAAGTGCAGGTAAGGTCGACTACTTATTGTAATACAGCATTACACGAAGGAGCTCACTCAGGAAAAGCCGCTTAGTGGGTTAGAAGAACGAGCAAAAGCGACCATAGGATCTGTTGATACCAATGTTTATACTGGGCCCTAACCTTAAGAGAGATCTGGGGCCTCATCTATCAATACAGGAAGGTGGGCAAAGATGGTATGGAAATCCTAACCAACCGAAGACGCGAATGCAGCAGAATCAACCGCCTAGGATTGAAAACCTTCTAGGAAATAAAATTAGGGGGACCTCTTGAATAAGCAACATTACATAACCTATCCATGTACTGTACTGTGAGAAAGACCTCCTTAAGAATAGGGGGCAGACCGCATAGAAAGAAGTCGTAATGGGGTAGGAAGAGGTAAACTAACCGCTAGCCTTTGTATTTCAAGTGTCCTCAATTGTCCGCCTCTAAATGAGAGCTTTCTGTCATTTCGTTCCCTCAGGTCTTGGGGGATAAAGCTGCTTCTTTTTGATCATTTCGTTCCCTCAGGTCTTGGGGGATAAAGCTGCTTCTTTTTGAAAGGATTCGAACACGTGTAATTTTTAATAGGTTTGAAGAAAATTAAATAACATGATGAGATTTATCACTATTGTACATTTCATTTTTCTCAACTACAATTCAAAGAAACATCTAAGATCATGCCAATGTTTATACTGGGCGAACAACAAACCACCACCACTATAGACAGACTATGCAACTCGGAGAAACTGGACCTTGGCGCCAGTATATTAATTGGCCAGTATGAACATTGACCTCCATCTCTTCTATTATAGTCAATAGATTGCCACCTTACCTTTCTAGTAACGTCGGAATGTGCAGATCAGTTAGTTCATACTGAGGGAAGCTGAACACGAAGCACGAGAGAAATCTCATAGAACAGCCTTTCACATAGAACAGAGAAAATCTCACTTCTGATTGCTAAATAATTTCGAATTCGACCTATTGACACTCTTTAAAACAAGAATTCTGTTTCGATAGCGGACCACCCGGCTGATAGGAGGTTTCACCAATCGGTCTGTTATGGAAAGCGAAGGTACACCAGGTGCGTAGCGGGAGGCCCCTATAGACCTGGCAAAAGAGAGGTAGCGAGTTCTATTTGTAGCAGTCCAAGATGAAAGTCATCTTTAAGATTCCCGGTATTAGTTAGGTACCAAATTTTCTATATTGATTTCATAATCGTTTTGAGTTCGGGGACAAAGCGAAGGTGCGTAGTGTTGCTGATCGCAATAAATGTCTAGAAGCACGAGTCAAACCAAAGTCTTCCTTTAGGGCAGTCTCGTACCCTATCAATTGACCATATCGGAGTGAAAGAAGTGCAACCTTCATCAGATACCTGAGATTCTGATTCCATGTCTGGGATGAATTACCCAATATTCCTTGTCAGATTCGTGAAATCATGTACAAACTTCATACATTAAAATATGCTCACTCTAATCAACTAAAATAGAGAAAGACCAATGGAAAATCCGTGGCTGCTCATGCCAAATCAAATGACCCGATTGCTTACGAAGTTTGAAAGCCAGAGGACTAGGTAACAACTATTTCCTTTCGCCATGTAGTCCTAAACTAATATACTGGATGAGGTCGTTATTCATAAAGAAATGAGGTGTGAATCGTGATTAGTCTGACTTGACCTACTCGTTACTGTTCGACAATTGAAAACAGCCCCAGGGCATATTTCCTTCCCAATCTTGGTTGCATGAAATCTATGTCTCCTGGATCCTCGTTTCGCTGTTAGCATAGGACAGATGAGCTTCGATTCGAAACAAATCCAACTCAAAGGAGGGAGTAGCTTAGTAACGTTATTACCTTACCCATCTTAGATGGGGTGTACGCTTTGCGGATTAAGTACGGATTGGGAGCCTCGCGAAGGTCTAATTCATGAGAAAACCACTCCTAGTGAAACGTCAACTTTCAATCAGAAAGAGGGTCAGCAACTATATAACAAAACCAAGGTGAACTAAATTTTAGTAAAAAAATAGCTCCGCATAAACTTTCAATCCAATTAGCCTGGATTGACAGATTTGCCAATCCAATCTCTTAACAGATAGAAAGTCGCCACTAATGAAATGGATGAAAAAAGACGAGAAAGGAGGTTTGAATCGAAGCCCCAGGGAAGTCGCTCAAATTTACTAGAATCTTGTTGTCCAGTACAACCAGTATGTTAATTGTTGTTCTAACTATCAAGTTGAGTTCGAACCTCTTATTCCTGACTATATACTTCGCTACCAATTCGATTCTAGTAGAAATAAAACTTCGAACCAGGCTACTTCTGATTCTGTAAGTGATTCTATCTTTCATGTGTACATTGTCCCAGACTCTGCAGTTCCAATCCAGAAGTCAACACGACTGAAGATCTATGTAGCACCACTTAGAGTTCGGCTACTAGGAAATGAATCAACAAAAGAAGATAGAGAAAAGAATTTTGTTTTGTCCATTTAGTTCAATAGATTTCCTTTCCCCTAGATTAATTCGAAATAGTTCGGTGGAAAGTTCATCTTTGCTTACAAACTCCCTTCTTTTCTACTTAACTTACTTTACTTGACTTGGCATCCCGACACATAAATCACAAGGCAAAGTTGACAGGTCCATAGCAAAGTCAAAGACTTTCCTGTCTCTGGTTAGTACCTCATCTGTTGAACCCTTAAGTGAGGGGTTTTATCTTCCACGTATGTGTCACCTCATACTCTGACTCGACTTGCTCTTCCAGCTCTGATGTTAAGGCTTCCCTGCACCGGGTATCGAATAGTTGTTAACATGACTCAGCTTAATATGCTTCTCATTCTCAATTCTGAGGGCATCTAATTTTGGCCAGGTCATGAGTAAGTCATTATTAAGATTCCATCTAAGCGAATCATAGGGTATCGAATCAAAGTGAATCTGATAATATTCAGGTAGAGAATCATCCTGCTCATATTAACCAATTAGATGGTATCAAATATACTCTATAATAATTGATAATAGTAGGTGCGTAGTGAATTCAAATCTGAAATTTGACTAGCGAGTTAAACCACTTAGCTTAATACTTAGGGCCAGATTTCATTCCAGCACTACAGTTTTTATAAAATACATAACATAGAAGTACAATAAATAGAAAGCTTGTACACTAATAAAAAGGACCTTCAACCACACAACATTATTACAAAGTTAACTAACAATATTCAACTACACAACAAACATAGAACTTAATTAAACATAATAATGAACAATGCTGGAACATTCTATGAGCCTTGCTAATTTCTTCTAGTCTCCTCATCCCCAGTGGGTGGGTCACGGGGGATGGCAACCTCCACAAGGAGCCCCTCCCGTTCTTGGAGCAGCGCCTCCTTCCTGTTTCGAGAGCGTGAATTTCGTTCTGGATAAAGAGCATACGATCTCGTATGATAATTGGATCGATAGCAGACATATGCTCCCAGAACGCACCCAGCGTTTGCTCCCGTTGAAGCTTCTCGTTTTCCACATGACGTATTTCTTGCTCAATTCTCGCAAGTCTATTAGCGATAGCATGGCTACTCAAAGCTAGCTTCGCACCTACTTCTACGATAAGAATAGTTTGGATTGCCAAAGAGAGACCGAAAGAAGTTTCTATTTATAGGTGATCGATCTAGTATATTATAGTCTTTTTTTATTACATTGTCTTGGCATTTCAACTTTTCATAAATATCGTACTCATAATAGTTCGGATCTTTCTCGCGGGTATCGCCACGCAACCCAGACCCCCCATAGGATAAGAGATCGATCAAAGGCTTTCTATTTTATTCTGTAATAGAGGAGACCCCTATTCATTTAATAAAATCTATATCTGATGCTCTTTTTATCTCTCCCATTATCCAACAAAACAAAACAAAACTTCAACCTCACTCAAATAAGAACAAAAATACTAATGAAAAAACAGAAATGAATCAGTGTATTAATTGGCAAACTATTATATCAAAAAACATGTCTTATTTTATCAATAATACATATTTAGCAATGAAATACTATGATACTGTACTAATTAATATACTGGGCGAAGCAAGTAGGTAAATAGTATATATGTGTATTGAATTTGAGTATCAGTTGTCGACTTAGGAACAGTTTGGATTGCTTACTCTCAATAGTGATCAAATACCTCCTCAATAAAGAAACCTTTAAGAATAGACATATATTTCTTCATCAAATACCTCCTCTAAGAATGGTTTGGATGACTAGATTTATATGTCGTCGACTGCTTTCCCTTTGATTTTACTTAGTATATTTAGTGTAATATTACTGATCATGAAGAATTACTAGTAGATAGAGAATGCGAACTAAGCGAAGTAAGATTAACATTTGATACCCTCATATTCACTTATATTCTCTACTAGATAATTGGTTAATATGATACTAATATGTTTCGATACATGAACTTTACTCTACTACAAATATGTATTAATGATAAAAATGGTAAAGATTAAGATAATCAGCTTATTAGGAACTTATTGAGATTCGATACCAGGTTCTCTACCTGCTAAGTTATAAACTGGTAGATAATTCCCAAGTATATATTCTGTTTTTCACCTTTCTGCTAATAGGTTAACTCGCTTCTAACATGAGCACAATTGGTTAATAAGAGAACATATTATTAGGTATGGGGATTCTCTATTAGTAGATTTGATTAGAGACCTACATACTAAAGAGAGTGCGAGAAGTTAATGGGTATATAAACCAATGGCTTCTTTCTGACTTAGATAGATTAAGGGCAAACAGATGAGGAGGCAGTTATGTCAACACATGAATGATGTGCTAAAACTGTTATGCTTAACACAAGCAACTCGAAGGTCATCTTAGGAACGGTTTAGTAATATGGTTTATTTAAGTTAAAGAGAAGTAACTTTTCGATCAAACCAGTACTAAAAACAGAACGACCAATTCACTAATCGATTGCAAGTCGAATTAACGGTCTCCTACACAACTCTCACATCTCCGTTTGTGTTCGCAACTCATTCATGAGCGAGTTTGAACAACTGGTGAACCAGGTTCTTCCTGAAAGCTCATTGTATGAGCGCGACTTTCGGGTCTAGTGAAGAGGGTTAAATTGTATGGTCTAGTATCAATCTACGATTGAATCATTGATTGGCTTAAGTTGATGGTTCAATTTTTTGTGAGTCCTCCTTCGAGTAGTCCGTGCAATGGGAACAGCTCAGAGAGATTTTTGAATGGAATCAGAAACCGAAAGCCAAATGCGAAACACATGACGGGGAATCAAAATAACGGGAGAGTTCGAAAAGTAGTCATACATTTTATGGTTGAGAGCCAATTATTCTGATATCAAATATCTTACGAATCAATTCGTCTCACGATCTTTTATAAATAACACTAAATTGTTCTTCCCTACCTTTACCTTTGGACTCATATTTTGTTCGTACACAATCAACGGAAGCCTCCCCGACATATGTTGCAACGTCTCTAATAGCATGCTCTTACTACGTCTTTCCCTTAATAAGTCATCAAATTTGGTGCTTTTCGATCCCCAGTTGCTATGTGGAACAAAGGACCAAATACAATCAATTCCTCCATTTAAGTGGTTCTCGCTTCTCCTTGTACATGTTCCTAACTCTTACTTGTGTAGTTCCCATGTTTGCCACTTTCCATACTTCGTGGGTGCAACATCAACTAATTCGCTCATGATCAAGTTACAACCTAAGATCTATGACCATATTGAGTTAACTGTTCGTATTTCGTTCATTCCATCGGTATGCTTCCAGGTACCTCACATTGTGATCTGTTTGCTAGAACCAATGGGTTTTTCTATGGAAACCTCCACGAGCAATCTTCGTTTTTTGATTGTTTTTCCGCTTCTCACAGCAGCTCTTTCCACACCTACAGATATCCGGTGCCAAATCGTCGTCTGTTTCCTTATTTCTTTGATAACAGAGTTGGTCATCTCTGTGGCATTTTACAGGTTCGTGAGCTGGGATGGACTGGTCGAATGAGGCGACCAAAGCATATTAATTGGGACCGATCCAAACTATGAAAGTGGTCCAGTGCACATCCAGTATGTTAAGAAGTTGAGTCCCAAGTCCATTCTATCGTTGTTCGCGGACTATGAACATACAACTATAGTATAGAGACAACCAACAAGAAGACAACCAACAAGGCGACCAACGAGACCCGGCTTTCTTATTATTTGCACGTGATTAAGGAGATTGGGCGTAACAAGGGATGGGGTATTTTGGTCTAAGGTACCTGAACCAAACGGATTCTGCGTACCTGTGTAAGCTAGTGTGGTCAGATGAGCTTGTTGCATGCTTCTTTAGAATTGGTGATAACGTCTAGTAATCCTTTCATTACGAGTCTCCTCATGTACGCAGTCTTTTCCTCGCATTACGAAGAGGCTGTTTCTATAATCGTATGTACAATCTAATTAGATGAAACTGACGTAAAATCAGTATTGAAGGTCAGTCAATAAGTTTAAACATAAAAGACCTCTTTGGTCTATTGAAGGAGATATACATGGAGCGTAAAAGGTAATAACCACAAACGTTATGGCACTAAATTTGAATTCAACATTCAATGCAAAAGCACGCACACAGACTACAATTTCTTTTTCTGATGAGCTATGGTCTGATCTTACTATATCATGCCATGCTTTTAGTTACATTTGATAGCATTTCAAATTTGGACCAGAGAATAACTAAAGAAATGTTATTTTAGTCCTTATGATAAATGTTTTAAGAGCAATGTCCCTACCTATCAGACAAAAGATAAATAACAAACTTTTAATATTACCCACACATACCATAGAGGATTGCCTGCCAAAGGCAGTCCAGTTATCAAAGCCAATAAAATTCCAATGCATATGAAAAGCTGATTAATCGATCCAAGAGTACCACGAATTTCAGTTGGTGCAATCTGAAATATATATTAAAAAATAAAAAGCTTGAGACATTACAATTAACATGAAGCCTAGTTTATTTAATGTGAAAAAATATAGCACCTCGGATATATAAAGGGGAACAATAGCTGACGAAATTCCTATTCCTATTCCAGCAAGCAATCGACCAATCATCATTGTTTGCACATTTTGTGCAGTAGCACTGGCACAAAATTTTACAAGTTTAGGCACAGACCAGAGATATCCATAGCTTTTCAAAACTGATATCAGGAAATGACAAACCTTAAAAATGCACCAACTGCTAGTGGAATTGCATCAAGTTGGAAAGTTCTTGTGCGGCCGAATTTGTCGGCTAAAGACCCACCTGTGAAAGAACCAAGTGTGGCACCAGCAAGAAGTATGCTTACAACCCACCCTGAGAAGGAAAGAAACATTACATTCAAAAGTCGTGAAAGGAATCACAATTGACATATTAGAAAATCATAGGCTTTCTACTCTCAACACCACATACTCTTTTTAATATTTAAATCCATGCTTTTTGAACATTGACTCATCATCCTAGATGAGAGGAATAATTAGTTCCAACAGTGATAACATAGCTTAACGCTCACCCCAGATACAATTATTGTATGCTACAACGATTATCGTTTATGAAAAGTAATAATTTATTATCATATTATTAGGAGAGTATTTTGCATGGCAAGCTTCCTCTTTAAGGGCTAGTGGTCTAAAAATAAAGAAAGTATAATGATATCTGGATATTAGGAATGGCCAAGTTTTGCATGTTCAGAAAATTTAAAGTCCAGAAGGAACAACACTCAAACAACTAGGTTCTCCACTAATAAAATAATATGGGTCAAAGATGAATAATAAAGCTTCCCAGTAATAAAAATAGCAAATGTTGACCAATACTAGTCATACCACACACCTTGTAATACAGCATTTTCAGCAATTCCAAGATCCTTAGCAAAATATTCCAATGCTCCATTCACCACACTACAATTAAAAGAGGAAATACATAATTAGCGAAATAATGGCACATCTGGAAAATGTTTGAAAGAAAACGCAAATAATTTGTTTGAGGTTATTTTTGTGTTATAAATGATGATAAATATGTCTATTAGATATGCTGTGTCCGGCTAGGAAATGGTATTGGAAGCATACCCAAGGTGATATCCAAATAAAATGGCACCCAAACAAGCAACTCCAACAAAAGGCAAAACAGTCCCAGAAGATTTAGGTATCAGTTTATCTGAAGGAACATCCTCAATGTCACCTGAAATGAAAATTTGAAAACTGTTAATGCTACATTGTTATATACATTATATGAATGTGTGTATGTGTGTGTAAAGTCCAAAATATAACAAAACATGGTATCTCTATCTTCATGCACACATGAAATAGGGTATCCAGATATTGCCCATGATAAAAGATCAAGAATTAGAAATCATAATAACTCCTCTTAATTGCTAAATTAATGAGATTGCATTTAATTAATATATGGACACCCAACTCTTTTCCTTCATTCCTTACTTTTATGGAAAATTCTGGAAAAACTTGACTTATCTTTATTGTTTGACTTGTATACACACGTTTTGCGCATGCGTTTGTTTTATTTTTGGTGCCGAAGTTGTTTGGAAGTAAGTGAATTATTACTATTGATATACACATATGTTATTTGTCGTGCACACACATGTTATAAAATGAATATTCAATGTGCATGAATTTCCACATATAGTGAATGCATTGTGCACGTGAAGTACATATTGATGGTACAAATGTTCCATGACGGCTAATTAGTTTGTGCAAAGCTCGATAACGGTTGATAAATATACATTGTAACCTCATAAACAATAAAACTTAGGGTTTTATAATCATATCTGATCGGAAAACAATATGATAGCGGTGATAGTCAAAATCACAGTTTAAACAAATCATCAAATCCGTACTGATATATTTTATATGCTTACGTGGATCCACAATTCTAATTCTAGTGTTTTCAAACCAAAATAAAAAAGGAACAAGAAATAAAGTAGAGTTTTGGGTTTAGATTTAAAAGTTCAGACATCAAAATCAATTTCAAACCGTAGAAACCTTAAGATATTGATCTTTTGAAACTAGTATTTATGGTTTAAATCCAAGTTTAACATTACAATATATGATTTAAATCTGGTTTTGAAACCTTGGTCTTGTTACCTTATGATCTTGAATCAGCGATGATATTCCAGTTTAATTCTCTTCTCTAGCTAGCCGACTTTTATTGGCTTTCAAAGTCAAAATTTGAAGAGTTAATTGCTATGATCTTTGTGTTTTTGACTGGAGATATAGAGGGATATTTTAAGGTACAACATGGACCCTAAGAAGAAATTAGGGTTAGGCCTCCTAAACAGTTTGGATGTCCAAGACATATAATATAGGCCAGTTGATAGTAGTTCTATCCACTAAAAAGCTATTTGGTACTACCTCGCAAATCATGTTTTGTGTTCCTTATTATAAGCATGTCATTTTTCATGTTAAGATAATATGAATGTATTTTAATTAAATTAAGTTACTGAAACTACAAAGACTGACATCTTATATCCTTTTATAGTACCGATCAACTTTACAGTCATGTCGGAAGCAATCTACTTGCAAAGTTCACTTGATAATCTTAATGAAACTCCTTTAAGAAATATCGCCAAGTCAAAATTGTACTAGGATATAGATTGCTTCTATAATCAAAAGTCATCATAACTACAATGTTATTACCAAGGTTCGATATCTCGGTTTTGGTCTCACTTTCGGTCTTTTGTAATTTTAGGAATTTCGATCTAATTCGTAGATTTTGAAAATTTCGGTTGTCGTTTCGAAATTCATGATTTATTGTTTATATAATCACATATATTTGTTTAATTTATTAGAACAAAATATATAATATATCTTGAAAAATAAGATAATAAACGAATAATATTAGGTAATTATTAGTATTGTAACACTAAAAAAATACTTATTTCATTTCTAACATTTTTTAGTTACTATATATATATATATATATATATATATATATAATGGTTTTATGTTTCCTGAGTTGAAATTTCAAATTTTGAATATCCGTACATTTGAAACTTAATTTTTTTTTTTTTTACTTTCTTCTGTAAAATTTGAAGTTTCGTAGTCTTTTTTAATGAATCGGGTTTCAGTTTAGTTTCATTTCAATCCCTATTGAAACCTAAATGGAACGACTGAATTTCAATGTTTCGGTCGTAACCTAAAACCTTCGTTATTACACAATTCTTGGATTTTGTGTATTCAAAAATGACACATTATTTCATGGGACAAACTAGTGCACACCATGTTTACATGCCTAATGTTATATTTGAATTTACAGTGCAAACATCTATGGTGACATAGGTATTTGTTCTCTTATGTGGTCAATACCAATGGAACCTTCTTAAGTGGTCATGTTCAATACACACAAATTAAACTAGTGTAAGTCTATAGTCAAGATAGACTAATGCCAAATTGCACTACGAAATACCAACCGTTGAACCATATCCACATGGGTTATGAACTATCTATGTGTTCTATATAGGACTAATAACATAATATATTATGTGAGACACTACACGCAGTGTCATCTACAACGCAGGATATCAAACACATGCACAAATAAATAACACAATATCATGCAATCATTTACCCATCTGATCGTTTAAAAATGGTAAGGGAATGTAGTTAATACAAGAAGCATGCTTTTGGTATATCTTAAACCAATTTTTATCCAATATTTAAGTCATCTTGATAAAACAAGTAGAATTTGAAAAATACCACATATGCCCAAAGTTTAAGAAATGCTGATAAATACGTAAATAGGTAAACAAAATATGAATTTCAAACCCATTTGCAATTTCTTTTATTCATTGGATCATATAGCAAAAGTAAATGGCATCTTCTTCCCGTTGGCCATTAAAATTGTTCCCAAACTCTCATGTGAGCTTAAAAATTACAAATTAGAAAATGAGTTTGATTGAGAAAATGAGAAAAACTCCTTATGTGGGTAAGCACATATTTATAGTTGGCTTTCTTGTATTGATTGATCAAAATTAACGTTGATTGGTGATGTGGCGAGATGAACGATCTAGATGGAGACAAGTCATAATTCCATGGTTCAAGTGGCTTATGCGGACTAGTAGCATGACAATATTCATGTATAAAATTAGCAAAGATGACATGATTGCATAGAGAGTACTTTAGACTTCTTATTTCTAGTTCAGCACCGCCTTCTCTTCATATTGTTATCATTGCTTTTTATGTATTATTTCGTTTATTCCTTCATGTTAAGTGACATAATTTGTACTTTCCTTCCTTTATATATAAGGAAATACCATTGAGACGCAAATTGGTGATACAATTGACGACTGAATCTCAACCATTGAACTATCCTCTGATTTCAACCTCAAACGCAAACACAATATGAATCAACGGTCTAGATCTATTGTGTCACCAATTATATTATATTTTATGTTCAAATCGTCGGCCTTATACACACACATATGGATTAATTTCCTTAATGAGAACTTGTCGATATTTTCTTGAATATGTTGCTTTGCAACGTCCTCGATGCCTTCTTTAGAAGTTTCATGTTTCCGATAGTTTTATTGTCATGCCTCTTAATGACCACTTTATGTCATAATTATCCTCCGTAGCTTTATCTTATAACCATTTCTCTTGCTTCATAAAATTTGGGTATAACAATATATAACCTTAAGGATGTCGGCTTCATAACATAGATTATGTTATCACAAACAGGGAGAAGCTTAAGCGTTGAAGTTTCTATAACTTTTGGATGTTGAGATATTATAAAAGAAGAGACGAAGTGTTATAACACCATTAGGGGCTAAGCCATCAAAGTTCAAAAATAAAGTTTAAGTGAAGTCTAATGAAGCTTAAAACAAAGCGTTCGAAATAAATTTTGGCTTTATAATGAACGCATCAAAAGAATTACAGTAACAATCTGTACAATAGTTGATTACATATCATAATATTATAAAAATATAGTGAACTGAATATTGAATCGTAATGCCATCGATGTTTTATGAGGACATCTGTTAAACAAGCATTTTATATTAAACTAAATAAATTAATATTACAACATTGAATTTGGTATATAGAGACATAATGGCCAGACAACACGAATTAATACATTAATAGTTTGACACATTAATTAACGGTCTTTGAAACATTAACAGTCTGACATGAGTTAATATTTCAGTATAAAATAGTGGTCATGGTTTTGTTCAGAAAGCATCCACTTTCTTCCGTTGCCGTGGAAATATTCAATTATGATTCGTAATATTGCAAGTCATAGTCGGTTGGAAATATATTATCTTCACTTCATATACATTCATCTCTACCTCTCCTCACTTCACTCCCCTCTACTACCTCCATCCCCTCCCCTACACTCTCTTTTTACATCCAATTACCTAATTGTAAAAACAATATTCTATTTCACTAGATGGTCAACTGTAGAAAATTTTGGTTATTGATAGAGTGTGTGTGTATAATGGTCCTAGCTTTGGTGTCACCTATGGTATTTGGAGTAACAATATGCGTAATATCTTTTAGCGTTTTCTAAAATACCCTTGAACTTATAATGATGCAATTTTAGGTCGCTTCAAATTGCGTAATCTTCTTATATCATTATTTTATGATAAAGAAAAAAAAATCATGTAAAACTAAACTTTTTGAATCGTGTTTATTTCAATATGTTTTTACACCTCCATACATGCTCATAATATATATTTCCCATCAACTCATTAATCTACGAGTATAGGTGTAAATAGGTTAGACCGAAAGTGGACACATATGTGTTCATGCCGGGTCCTATAAAAGATTCAAGTAGATACACATATAGGAGTTAAGTTTGGACATTCTTCGTATAAGAGAAAATGTGCATACAATTGAAAATTTATTAAACAATTCAAACGAATGCAACGTCATACATTTTTCTTATACTAGTTTATTTATGTCCTCAATGAGTATTGAACGGATATGGATGCATGTTTTTCAACCTCGAACTCAAGACGAACATGGGACGTATGAAAATTGCATTCTTATTTGTGGCAAGATAAATAAATTTTATTACATTTTAACTTTTGATATATCGCATATCAACAAGAATGTACGTCATGTTTAGTATGCAACGAGGAAAACACATAGTACTTTGCAATAGGAGCAGTAATCTCTGAAGAAAGCACCATCATCAACAATGAATGGTTATTTACTCATGATTCAAGTAGTATGATAAGCCTGTGGAATGTAGTGCTTGCTTCGATGACATGCTAAGGAATTCATCAAATTCGAGAAATGATGAATGCTTTGGTTATATTTATAGATAAATAATAAATAACAAATGGTATTGGGATTTTTTCTCACGTGCATTTATTTATTAAAAATAACAAAGTTGCATATAAATCCTACACTTTGTTGTTCTGAGTAACAATTCAAACTTTTTTTTTGTTCTATTAAGTCATTTTTTCATATGTAAAATTGCAACTACTGCATCTATATCTTTCAACTTTTACTAGTCATTATTTTTCAGAATGTTTATTACCAAGTTATGTGTATTTAACATAGCCCTTAAGATTTTATATTCCAAATATCAATTAATTTTGATAAGTCTTGCAAATAAAAGAAAGATGATAATTTGTTATGAATTATCTATGGTTTGAACAGAAAACCTCATTTCCATTTTACCCTCATCAAAATATTAAGCACATTTAAAATTTTATTTAATTTTTACATTGATACCTGTGTTTATCTCCATATACAAAGAATACATGTATTTACTCATACAAAAATAAAAATAAAAATATTAACTAGGCAAGACTATTTGTAATAATTATTATCTAATCCTTGAAACAGATTGTGTCTTTAACTCGTCTCCCATGAAAAGTTGCTTACCAAAACTTGAAAATAAATGATTTCTACATATATTATATATCCTCCTTCGGTTGGTTGGTTGAGATAGTAAATGATACATATTTCTTATTAACATCATTATGTTATCATTGGCCTTTTTTAAAAGTTAAATGATCTCTTATATACTGGAAGTCTGGAACATCGTATTGATGCTAAAGAGAGAATAAGCGCAGGCAAATAAAACCATGGCCTTAGCAATTCATCATGTATTGCCCGGTTCAAATCACAGTGTTGAAGATTTGCGGCACAATATTTGTTTCATATATTGGTTAATTGATTGGTTAAGCTAATTAACTATTGAAAGTATAATATTTGATTTAGGAAGAGATATTTATGCATATATTTCTCTTAAATATCTTCATTTTTAAGAAAACAAATAAATAAATATAGGGTCAAATTTATTTATTTATTTGACTGATTATAGAAGACACGTTTCTATTGATTGGTAATAGCTATAAATATGTGTTAGAAAAGTCATTTTTTTAAGGGGGTTTTGGTATTGAGATTGATTCTCAATTTTTTAGGTTTATTTTTGTAATTTTATGGTGAAATAATAAAGGTCTGGTTAAGAGGAATTTGTGTGTTGTTTTTTTTCTTTCTTCATTTCATATCTCTTCTAAACTTTAATTATGTAGGAATCCTAGGAAAATCCCTAACGGCTGATATTCAGAGCTTAATGCATGGTTATGGAGAAGATAAATGTAGAAAATTTTAATGGAAGAAATTGAAGTTTATGGAATGTGAAGATGAAGGATGTTATATATCTTAATAATCTTCACCAACCATTAGAGAATAAAGGAGAGAAACCTAGTAATTTATTTGAAGAAAAATAGAAGACTTTGGTTAATAAGGCTGCGGCGGTTATTCAATGTTTTTTGGAGAATTCGATATTTCATATTGTTACTGATGAAACATTTATTTATGCAATTTCGAAAAAAATTGAAAGGAATCTATGCAAAGAACTTAACAACAAATAAGATTTTTCTTACGAGAAGATTAATGAATATGAAGTTTAAGGAAGGTGGGTTAATTGGAGAATATCTTAATGATCTTCAAGCAATTGTAAACCAATTGACTGTTGTAAATTACAAGGTGGATAATGAGACACAATTTTGATGTTGATGGGTTCATTACAAGAGAGTTAAAAAAACGCTTGTGGTTGCATTAAATCGCTCAAATTCAGATGAAGTTGTTTTAATGGGGTCTGTGCTTAGTTGCTTGCTTAACAAAAAGATGTGAATGATGAACCTAATATAAGACAAGGATAAGGAAGAAAGAGAAAGTAGAAATCTCTTTGAAAAAGTCAATCTTGCTAGGAGGGGTAGCCGTTCAAATATGAAAAGACGATCAAATACATAGAACATGCAAAGAGATTTCATTTGTTATTACTGTGATAAACCCGATCATCAGCTGAAATTTAACAACAAACTTAAAAAGAACCCAAAAAATGATGAAAGCGTTAAAAGAAGATAAAGTCAAGATTGCTGAAGGCAGCAATGAAGAGGTAAATTTTGGTAAATAGTTTGATGACAACGTCCTATGTGTGGATAAATGCAAAAGCAAAAATTGGATACTTGATTCGGGTGTTTGTTTCCACATATGTAATTAAAAGGAAGCGTTTATTAATTATGAAGAGTAAACTGATAAGGTAAAACCTGCTGATGGTGGAGATTTGCATGTTAAAAAAGCATAGGTTCGTTTAGGTTGAAAATGTATAATGGAAAAGTGGTGAAGCTAGCAGGAGTTGGGCACATCCCAGAAATTAAGAAGAGTCTTGCTTCAATAGGACAGTTGAAACAAAAGGACTGCAACTTTTCAATTCGATGTGGAGTTACAAGGGTTTGGAGGGGTAATATGAAGATTCTACGCGCCAAATGGGGAACAATAACATATACAAATTGCTTAAAAAAATGGTGGAGAATGTAGGGAGTTCTCAAAGTAGAGTTGGAGAGACACATTGATCTGAATCAACGAAAAACAATAAAGTCTGCTTGCAGACCTTTGTGGTATTACAAGCAATTTTGATTTATTGATGATATGCATGTTCAATGGAAGCATGCATAACTAGATGGTTTGAATGTTGATTAAATTCGTTTTCGAACAAAGGTGGAGTCCGTGAAGAATATTTTGTCGATGTTGAGTGTTGAAGATATGCGGCACAATATTTGCTTTATATATTAGTTAATCGATTGGTTAACTAATTAACTATGGAAAGTATAAGATTTGATTTAGAAAGGGATATTTATGCATATATTTTTCTTAAATATCTTCATTTTTAAGAAAATATATGAATGTATGGTCAAATATATTTATTTGACTGATTATGTGAGATATATTAGCAAACACATTTCTACATTTCTATTGATTGATAGTAGCTATAAATATGTGTACTAGAAGAGTCATTTTTTTTCCAAGGGGTTTGGTATTGAGATTGATTCTCAATATTTTAGGTTTTTTTTCTTATAATCGTGGTGAATTGATTAATAAAGGTTTTGTTTCAATAAATTTGAATGTTATTTTTCTTATTCACTTCATATCTCTTCTAGCATCTAATTGTGTAGGGATCTTAGGAAAAACTCTAACATCACGGTACATTAACAATTATCTCAAAAAGATACTTGCATCTAGTAGGGAGTCAACCAACTGATAACAAAATATTACTTCGCCGTAGTAAAATCAACTCTCACTTTGTTGTACAGTCAGACACGCATTAGATGTCATAGCAATCGTCACAAAAGAAATACGTAAATCAGATGCATGATGTTTATACATATGTACTGCAAACTTATAACCTGCTGCAGCTCGAGTCCGTGCTAACAGAGAATGTCCTTTTGATCTAAAGATAGTATCCACCCCACTCCTAACTCGAGCCATCTCAACTCCAAAATCGCCTATTCTTAAAGGCGATTTCAAACAACAGAGCCTTGATTCCGGCATCAAACTGTTTCCTTCCAGCAAGACAGTTTTGTTGAATCGGCTGAAACTTGGTGAAACTCTTGTCCTATTCCTATGCTTACAGGCAGCAGTTATGCTTCCACTACCAACAGCAATTGTAGCAGCCTGCATTTTTGCTTTATCTTTACCTCCCTGAAATTTACAAAAATAGATAACAGATTCGTTATTCTATACACAGAAGAATTTTAGATCTCAATTTAATATATTAGTATTAAATGAAGGCGGAATCTCCTACATTTTTTCAATTATGATTTCCTTGCTATCGATCCCCTATTAAATAAGAAGCGCGGTTTATAGAGTAGGGTTGAATACAATCAAAATGATAAAATCCTTCTCTTAAAAAAATGAATGATTAATGAATCGAAAAGCGAAACAAGCAATTAAACTATTATTATTATCAGAATCATCAAAAGAAAAAAGAAAAAAAATTGAAAAGTTGACTACAGTCATCAATTAAAAAATTGACCACAGTTATTAATAAAAAAAATTGGAGGTTACTTTAGAAAATAAAAGTAACCAGATGTATAGGAAAGCAAAATTGAAAATAAACATGAATGAAACTGAAAACAAAAATTCAAACAGTGATGAGAGAGAGACCTAGCGACGTGTTTGGGTGTGATTTCTCTGCCTTTGCTCTTCAGTGTTTGCTTGTGCTTCTTTGTTTTTTTCTTCTCTAGGCACAAAATTTGAAATCTGTTGAAAAGCTAAAAATGGAAAAGAAAGATGATGATGATGTAACTTCGTACCTTCCGCAGATTATCAGTAAACAACAAGAGCATAAAAAAATCGCAACGACAGATAGACATCGACTTGTTCGCAGCATCATTTAGCCACTTCACCCAAGCGGACGCTAACATTTTTGTCATTTTCTAATAAAAATACTCCTCTTTTTTTTTCCTCTTTATGCACTCCTGTGCTTTTTGTGCAGTAGCAAACACCTAAACAGATTACACCTACACTTCAAAATTCAATTGATGATCCTATGCATCAAGTATTTAAACATGTATTTAAAACATGTAAAAATTTAAACATGTATTTAAAACACTGATTAAGTGATGAAGCGTTTACCTCAAAAAAAATCACCGTGTCGACTCAATTCCCCACTTCCCCACCGCCGACTCACAGTCCCCTCCATCCACGACCCACGAGTCAATCACGGCCGACTCACTACCATTCGCGACTCATCACCATTCGCGACTCATCCCCGTCGCCATTTCCCACAACCGCGACTCATTCCCATCCATTTCCCCACGACTCAACCCATCAACAACCCACGACTCAACATCACCGACTCACTCCCCTCACGCGGCATCGGTTCTAATCTAAAATCCTAAATCGCGATACTGCTATAAGTCGCGAACGATTTAAGTTTCCCCTTCGCCTCTTTCATGTGTCGCGTGCGCGACTTAACCTTTTCCCCTCAATCCTTTAAGTCGCGAAACTACTTGTGTCGTGCTAACTGTTAAGTCGCGAAGAAGATCCATTAAGTCGTTGCCGAGTTTCAGTTGAACCGTAGCCGAGTTAGCATAAAGTCGTTGCATTTTTTTCTTTTCTTTAAATCGTGTACCATTGTGTTGTAATTTTTTTTAAAGTCTTGTAGTGAGTTGTAAGCCTATAAATAGGCAAGTCGTGTCATTTGTAAAGGGGTTGAATATTGAATAAAAAAATTTGTTGATTGCTTTGTGCTTTCTTCTCTAATTGGTAGTCGAGTGAAATCTCCTATCTCCACCTACGTCATTCGAGTGCGCTTGAATCTTCGTTTGTGAAGCTGATTCACGGAATCAAGTGCGCTTGATCAACGTCGAAGAATCGTAGATCTTTGTTTCTCGGTATCGTGCGCGATCAACGAGACGAAGATAGCTAGAATCCGGCATCTTTGGATCAACGGATTTGGGCATTGCAGCATTTTCAAATCACCGATTGCTACATTTCATCAATTGAAGTTTGTTTTGAAATATCCGCTGCGTCAGTTTGGTATCAGAGCGAGATTGCAAGGAGTTTGCATCATTTGGAGATTTGGGTTTCGAGAAGTTGAAGTTTAGAGATCGAATTTGCAAATTGTCGAGAAGTTTGGAGTTTGAAGTTTGTGTTCGTCGTGTACATATTGAAGTTGCAACAAGAGGATAACTTTCGATCCATTTCATTTCGGATCAAAGTTGAAAAGGGGTTTGAGCCCAGAGTTGAAGCATCACTTTGCTATTATTGTTGAAGGAAGGTCGTGTATACTTAAGAAGTAGCCAAGCCTTGTGAAGTTGTTTTGAAGTTTGAAGCCAAGCTAAGAAACCGTGACTTGTTTGATTTTGTGTTGAAGTTTTGATTTGTTGAAGTTTATTGTTTAAAGATTTTGCGAAGTTCAATCATGCCACCGAGACGAGCTCAACGTCATCGCAATATTAATGCCTTGTATGGAAGAGAGGAGACCGATGAAATGGAGCAACGAATCCACGAGAGCTTTACTGAAAAGTTGAACGAAGGAATTGGTCGATTAGAGAGAATGATGCTTGAAATGAATCAAAGTAGAAGAAGAATTTCACCTGAATCAAACCGTGGGGGTAGTAGAGTTTCATCACATTCAGAATGGGAGAGGAGAGAAAGTCAAGAGCATAGAAGTGTTGATAATCGAAGTAGGAGGAATGTTGATGATCGGGATCGAAGAGATGTTGGTAGTAGGAGTGGTGGTAGAGATGTTGGAGGACGTGAACGACAACGATATACTTCAGATTTTGATGAGGAATTTGTTGGTGACAGAGTGAGTATGCATCGAGATAGAGAACAAACACGACGTCAGAATCGAGATGGAGATGATGATCGTCGATGGGAATCGGGAATGAAGATGGAGATTCCAGAATTTAAAGGCGGGATGGTTGCTGAGGAGTTCTTAGACTGGTTATCTAATGTTGAAGAAATCTTTGATTTCAAGGAAGTGCCGGAGAATCATCGAGTAAAGTTGGTTGCTACTAGATTGAGGGGAAGAGCATTGGCATGGTGGCAGCAAACTAAACTTACACGAGAACGGATGGGGAAGTCGAAGGTTGTTGAGTGGGATAAGATGAAGAAGTTGATGAGATCTACTTTCTTACCTTACAACTATCAATCACTTATGTACCAGAGGTTGCAGAATCTGAGGCAAGGGACAAAGTCTGTTGGTGATTATGCTGATGAATTTTACCAACTCATTGCCAGGAACGATATTATGGAGACTGAAGAACAGTTAACTGCTAGATTCATTGGGGGATTGAGAATGCAGATCCAGGATATGGTTAATATGTTTGATCCAAGATTTGTAGCAGAGGCACATCAGAAAGCGTTAGCTTGGGAGAAGCAGGGAAGACGTGGAGGTGGTGTGTTTACTAATTCTAACAATCAAGTGAAAGGGGCCAGTGGAAGTTCTAATATTCCTAAACCTGTCAGTAAGCCAGTTGTGAAAGAGGGTGAGAAGGCGAAGGTTAATAGTGGGTTCAAATGTTATAATTGCCAGGAAATGGGTCATAAAAGCAATGAGTGTCCGAAGCCGAAGAAGAGAACTATGATAGTTGAAGCTGAGGATGAGGATGAAGAGGCTGAGTGTTTTAATTCCTTACCGGTTGAGGAGGAAGACTTGTTATCAGGAGACGAAGGATATTCACTGATGATGAGGAGGAGTTGTTTGACACCAAAGCAAGAGGAGGGAGACAGTTGGTTGAGGAATAACATATTTCAGTCTACTTGCACTATTCTTGGAAGATTTTGTAAATTCGTTATTGATGCTGGGAGTTGCGATAACATTATCTCTACAGAGGCAGTAAAGAAGTTGGAATTGAAAACCGAGAAGCATCCTAAACCGTACAAGTTAGCTTGGTTGAGGAAAGGAGGTGAGGTGAAAGTTGGAAGGAGAGCTTGTGTTAAATTTTCAATTGGGAAGAAATACAAGGATGAAATTTGGTGCGATGTTGTAGACATGGACGTATGTCATCTGTTGTTGGGCAGACCATGGCAGTTTGATAGAGCAGTTCAACATGATGGTCGTGCTAATAGCTATAGTTTCATGTTTGAAGGCACTAAAATTACTTTAGTTCCCAAGAAGCAGCAACAGAAAGAAAGCAAGCTGGAGGAAATTGAAGAATTGAAAACTCTATCAACTTTGAAGGAGTTTGTCAAGGAAGTCGAAGAGGAGCCTGAAGTCTATTTGTTGATTGGGCGAGAGTGCAGTGAAGAGGTTGAAATTCCTGAGGAAGCAAAGCCAGTTTTGAAAGAGTTTGAGGATGTATTTCCAGAGGAGTTGCCTAAGGAGTTACCGCCATTGAGAGACATTCAACATCAAATCGATCTTGTTCCGGGAGCAGTATTACCGCATAGACCACATTACCGAATGAGTCCGAAGGAACATGAAGAGTTACGAAGGCAGGTGGAAGAGTTGCTAGAACAGGGACGTGTTCAGGAAAGCTTGAGTCCTTGTGCAGTGCCAGCTTTGTTGGTGCCGAAAAAGGATGGAACATGGAGGATGTGCACTGACAGTAGAGCATTAAATAAGATTACGGTGAGATATAGATTTCCTATGCCAAGGTTGGATGACTTGCTGGATCAGTTGAGTGGGGCAACTATCTTTTCGAAAATTGATTTGAAAAGCGGTTATCATCAAATTCGGATTAGACCTGGAGACGAATGGAAGACAGCCTTCAAAACGAGAGAGGGGTTATACGAATGGTTGGTTATGCCATTTGGTTTATCAAATGCACCTAGTACATTCATGCGGGTGATGAATCAAATCTTTAGACCATTCATTGGGAAGTTCGTGGTGGTTTATTTCGATGATATTCTGATATATAGCAGGAGTACGGAGGAGCATGTTCAACATTTGAGGGAAGTGTTGATTATTCTTCGTGAGGAACAATTTTATGCTGCTACAAAGAAATGCGTGTTTATGACGCATAGTGTTTTATTTTTGGGTTATGTCATTTCAGGAGAAGGTATACAGGTGGACCAGGATAAAGTTGAAGCAGTCAGGAATTGGCCACAACCAAAGACAATTACGGAAGTGAGAAGTTTTCATGGGCTAGCGTCATTCTACCGAAGATTCATTCCACACTTCAGTAGCGTAATGGCTCCAGTTACTGATTGCATGAAGGGTAAACAGTTTTCGTGGACAGAAGAAGCCGGAATTTCTTTTGAACGAATCAAAGAACTGTTGACGACAGCGTCAATTCTTGTTTTACCTAATTTTCAGTTGTTGTTTGAACTACACACTGATGCATCAAAGGTTGGGATTGGGGGAGTGTTGAGTCAGCAGGGGAGACCTATTGCATATTTCAGTGAAAAGTTATCAGGGGCAAAGATAAGATACAGTACATATGACGTTGAATTTTACGCTGTTGTGCAAGCTGTTAAGCATTGGAGACACTACCTGTTTCAGAAGGAATTTGTTCTTTACACTGATCATGAAGCTTTGAAACATTTACAGGGGCAAGATAAAATTTCAGCAAGACATGCATCATGGATTGCATATTTACAGCAGTTTACTTTTGTCGTTAAACACAAATCAGGGGTGACAAACCGTGTAGCTGATGCTTTGAGTAGGAGGAGTCATTTATTAACAACATTGAAGGTTGAGGTGACTGGGTTTGAATTGTTGCCAGAACAAATTGAAGAAGATTCTTACTTTAAGAAATTTGTTGAAAAAGTCAAGGATGGAAGTACTGATGAATTTGTATTGGTTGATGAGTTCTTGTTCAAGGGAAATCGATTATGTATACCAGATTGTAGCTTGAGAATGAAGATTATCAAGGAATTGCACGAGGAAGGACATGTGGGCCGTGATCGTACATTGCAGTTAATTACACAATCTTATTTTTGGCCGTCAATGAGGAAAGAGGTCGAGAGATTTGTAGAAAGATGTCATATCTGCCAGGTTTCGAAAGGAACTGCGACCAATGTTGGGTTGTATATGTCGTTGCCTGTACCCGCTAAACCATGGGTTGATGTGAGTATGGACTTTGTTTTGGGTTTGCCAAGAACTCAAAGGGGGAATGATTCTATATTTGTTGTGGTGGACAGATTTTCGAAGATGACACATTTTATAGCCTGTAAGAAGACGGCGGATGCAGTTCGGGTGGCACAATTATTCTTTAAAGAAATCTATCGTTTACATGGGTTGCCGGAGTCTATTGTGTCAGATAGAGATACCCGTTTTCTGAGTCATTTTTGGTTGAGTTTGTGGAAGATGGTCGGAACAAAGCTGAATTTTAGTAGCGCTTACCATCCGCAAACTGATGGGCGAACGGAGGTGGTTAACCGATCGTTGGGGAATTTACTGAGATGTCTCGTGAAAGACAATTTGAAAAGCTGGGATATGAAGTTATGTCAAGCTGAGTTTGCTCATAACCATGCGGTGAATCGTAGTACAGGTTTCAGCCCATTTCAGATTGTATATTCAAGCTTACCAAAGGGGCCGTTGAATTTGACAATAGTACCACAACCGAAGGGAACAGTTAAGCGGGCTGCTGAATTTGTTGATGGGTTGACAGAATGCCATAGAATCGTTCAGGAACGATTAGAGAGGACAAATGAGAGGTATAAACAAATGGCGGATAAGAAACGAAGAAGTGTTGTCTTCAAGGAAGGAGATTTTGTCTACGCAGTGTTAACAAAAGATCGTTTTCCGATTGGCACTTATAACAAGTTGAAAGCTCGGAAGATCGGTCCAGTGGAAATCTTAAAGAAGATAAATGATAATGCGTATCAGTTAAAGTTGCCGGAAAATGTTCATACTTCTGATGTCTTCAATGTCAGACACTTAGTCCCGTATTATGGGGAGGTATTTGATGAAGAAGGCGACGATGTGAATTCGAGGACGAATTCTTTCCAACAAGGGGAAGATGATGAAGCGTTTACCTCAAAAAAAATCACCGTGTCGACTCAATTCCCCACTTCCCCACAACTTATCCCCACCGTCGACTCACAGTCCCCTCCATCCACGACCCACGAGTCAATCACGGCCGACTCACCACCATTCGCGACTCATCACCATTCGCGACTCATCACCATTCGCGACTCATCACCATTCACGACTCATCCCCATCGCCATTTCCCACAACCGCGACTCATTCCCATCCATTTCCCCACGACTCAACCCATCAACAACCCACGACTCAACATCACCGACTCGCTCCCCTCACGCGGCATCGGTTCTAATCTAAAACCCTAAATCGCGATACTGCTATACGTCGCGAACGATTTAAGTTTCCCCTTCGCCTCTTTCATGTGTCGCGTGCGCGACTTAACCTTTTCCCCTCAATCCTTTAAGTCGCGAAACTACTTGTGCCGTGCTAACTGTTAAGTCGCGAAGAAGATCCATTAAGTCGTTGCCGAGTTTCAGTTGAACTGTAGCCGAGTTAGCATAAAGTTGTTGCATTTTTTTCTTTTCTTTAAGTCGTGTACCATTGTGTTGTAATTTTTTTTAAAGTCTTGTAGTGAGTTGTAAGCCTATAAATAGGCAAGTCGTGTCATTTGTAAAGGGGTTGAATATTGAATAAATTTTTTTGTTGATTGCTTTGTGCTTTCTTCTCTAATTGGTAGTCGAGTGAAATCTCATATCTCCACCTACGTCATTCGAGTGCGCTCGAATCTTCGTTTGTGAAGCCGATTCACGGAATCAAGTGCGCTTGATCAACGTCGAAGAATCGTAGATCTTTGTTTCTCGGTATCGTGCGCGATCAACGAGACGAAGATAGCTAGAATCCGACATCTTTGGATCAACGGATTTGGGCATTGCAGCATTTTCAAATCACCGATTGCTACATTTCATCAATTGAAGTTTGTTTTGAAATATCCGCTGCGTCATTAAGTATTATTTAAAACTCTATGTCACATGTAAGCATTAATATGTTTGTTTTATATGGTTCTGTCTTCTTGACTGCACATAAGCACAGACAAAATCATATATTTTCAAATTATATCAAACGATACTAAATAAAAAAAACTAAAATTTTATCCAAAATACATTAGTTATCAAAAACGTCTAACTTCAATTAATCCTCGATTAATCCATGTCCAAACGATTAATCCATATTTCATACTTACTACCTAACATCCACCTAGCGATCATTACAATCTTTACTACATCCTAAAACAATGAAAATAGTTGGAGTTTCAAGTTCATAGCTTACCTTAATATGAGATCTAAAATGGTTGTATTTTGAGTTGATTCAAATAAGCGTATTTGAGTATTGTTACATGTATTCATATAAAGGTTATAAAATAATTTAGCCACATAATCATAAAAGTTAAAATTAGTAATTCAAAATTGTTTCGAACTTGTTTGAATTATAAATGTGAAATTAAGTTAATATTAATTAAGGATTTTGATTAATAGACATGAATATATAAGATTAAGATAAATTATAAAAGTTACAATAAAGTCGGTCTGATGTAAATATATATTGTAAAATTGAGTTGCCTTGATCAAACGTGGCCAATAAATATGATAGAGTTATTAATAATAGATACAACACAAATAATAATAAAACACACAGTTAATCTTATACTGCTTCGGACCTTCCCATCTTACGTTTAGTCTCTAAACTTCCTTTTGAATTTCGTTAATAACCCTCACTTCATCGGAAGAACATGTATATTACAACTGCATGAATAATCGAACAGAACCTAAACATTGTCTGCCCGATTACTCCACATTAGGGCTTCAACGTCATCGAGGGACTTCGCAATAGGATTTCAACACTATCTGCCAAAAGACTCTACAACATGACTTTAACTTCCATTTTACAAAGAAATTACTAACTGCAGATTGTGTCTTCAATACACTAATCTGTCACGCTGAGGTACAAGTCCTTATAACCCTTAAGTGGATGTGTATAGGTTCAGAAGAATTAAACGATCGATATCTTAGGTAACGGAGTTGAAAGATCGCTGGTCTTAAATTGCTTTGAATAGAAATATATAACTAAAGTTTTGATAGCAATAGATTGATTGAAAAACATAAAATAAATAGTGGAAGTTTTTTAGATCTGGAATGTTAGGCTCTTTCTATAGTTGTGGAGGGATGCTTTTTGAGGTGTTACGATGCTTAAGAATAAAGAAGAGTAACTTCAAAACGAAGAGGAATATGCAAAAATTTGCAGTGACTCAAATTTATTCATTGTAGAGAACTAGAAATCACGATCTAGATGACCATATGTTGACATGTGGGAAAACCATATGTCAACCTTTGGTATTCCATGGGTTAATCGATGGTCATCCCACAAGTCAATCTATTGACATGTGCAATACACAATCTAAGTCTTACACTACACCAAAACAGGCAAATCCTAACATTTATAAGTGTTACAAATAATTTCAGTAACACTTTTTAAGTGTTACTAATGGATTGTGGGGAATGAAGCGGCCAAACTTGTAACACTTATAAATGTTACGAACATACGTATTGCTAACACTTATAAGTGTTGGTACAGAAATATACGGTAACGCTTATAAGTGTTGGTACAGAAATATACGGTAACGCTTATAAGTGTTGGAAAATAATTATTTAGTAACACATATATGTGTTGTTACACATAAAATGCTTTTACAAATACTGACAACATTTATAAGTGTTGCAAATATAAACTTATGATTTTACATAATTTCTTGCAATACTAATATTAAAATATTTAAAGCAAATGGAGTATAAGATATCATAAACAGTGGTCCCCATATCAGACAATTCATCATACAGATTGCAAATTTAAAATGCTCCGCAAACGGAGTAAATATGTCATAAAAAATATTAAAGATATCTATGTGCAATGTGCACAAATCCAAACAGCCATACAAAATTCACAACTTCTCCAACCATTTTACTGCTACATACCATCATTCCAATATCAAACATTCCACATAACCACTGCCTTTACATACCAACTGTGCACACATATACAACCCCATCACCCAGAAAACAACAACCCCACCATCCACCTCATCCCACTGTCTAATTCCAAACCACTTACAACTACACCCTACCAACTGTGCATCTCACTGATCAACAAACTATCACCCTCCATCTCTAAAAACTAAACCACTATCCCACACTTACCTGCCATTAACCACCACTAAACTAAACGGATCATAGTCACCATTCGTGTTGCAACAATACTCATCTGCACTGTTTCTCTGCCACAATACATTAGCCTGTCCATTCACTTTCGCTAAAACTTCTTGCATCCATCGCCAACAGTCAACAACTGGAACCACCTCCTCTACCAAAACTGTGCACTGCACCACATTTCTACCCATCATCATCACTGTGCACATTTCTGTGCACATACAACAACTCATACCATCATCTCACACCTTCCTTCATCATACATAACCCACAAACAATCAACCATCTCCTCGTATATCCCCTGCCATCAACCATTTCTGAACTGTCATTCACTATCTAACTGTGCCATCACCTAAAACAAACCATACATCACTCCACCTCAATGCTAGCTTGACCACCATCGCCTTCAAGTCACCAAGGCAACAACACAACAGCTACCATTCAATAGCCCATAGCATCAGTCTCACTGTTCCTTTACTGACCACTGCCACGACTACAAGAGGACAATCTCCACCGCTACTTTGACCACATAAAAAACCACTGTGACCTCCTCCTCTTATTTCTATCCCGACCTATCAGTGCATCCCAAACAACACTGTCAAATATACATATTTCGGCTTCAACTGCCTTGACTGTCCTTCATCGACCAAAAAAACTAATAATAAAATCCCCAGTCGCAAGCAACAGCAACCGTTGCATCAACCACCACCGACCGCGAATCACCACCTAATAATCACCAATTGCTCAAAACAGTAAGCTTGGATCTATGCTGCATAGACTAGACACTATTTAGCACATGTGTGTGGTTGTGATAATATGTAATTTGTTTTATATGATTTATATTAGGAGACTAATCATTTCCAACTTCAATTTTGACTGACAAAGCTTTGCACTATCAAGCTATAAAATTAAATAAGAAAATAAATGTTAAATCAATCTTCCAAAACCTACTCTCAAAGAAATCGATTGCCCAATAGGCCAGTGCTTCCATCATCAAACAACAGCAGCTAAGGGACCAAGATCATCATCATTTGCCTCTGCTGTATTCAAGCACCTCCAAAATGCAGTAGCCTATAAAAGTAAATAAATTTGAGTATATTATCAAGGCGTGATAATAAAATGTTTGTATCACATAATATTTACTAGTATATAATTAAGAATACCAAATTTTGGCATAACCCAAGATGTATGCATACTGGCCTGCAACCCATGCTGCCTATATACAGTGACAACGATAATGCTGAATTCTATAAACTAATGTCGACAATTTTGATTTACATTTTATTTGACAAGATATAATGCTGAATTCTATAAACTAATGTCTACAGTTTGATTTACATTTTATTTGACAAGATATAATGCTGAATTCTATAAACTAATGTCTACAATTTGATGCTAATTTCGAATTAGATTTAATGAAATATGACTTGCTAAATAATGTAATGTAAAATAATTCAAGTATTTCCACACATGTTTATCTCCTGTATAATATTTTCAATTCAAGGATAATACTACAAACATTTAGAGTGAAAAGAGTCATTTTGTTGTTAGGAAATAAGTGCACCTGTTAATGTTTACCAAAAGTTATTATTCCAAAGTGGAAATATTTTCCTTGGTACTTGGCTATTTGGAAAGCAACATTCTGTTTATTAGAAATCTCATATAATACCTTTGTTTATGGAAAGATAAAAAACAATTACGAAAAATGTGTTTGTTTTTAAAGTAATAAGAAGCGCGTCATTTTACAAACTTTATAGTTATATGAGATTCGTATTTTGTTCTGCAAAGTGATAGTAATTTTATAGTCGTCTTGTATTGTTTGGTTTTCATAACAATAAAAATTCACTAGTCAATCATTTCAGAATGCAAATATCTGTGCATCTATATCCATTTTTCAAATTTGTTTCAACTGTCTAGAAATTTGACGTTTTGACTTTGTTTTGAAAATTCAGAAGTTTTGGTTAAGTTCCGACTATGGATTTTGTTGCTTTTGAAAACTTTATGGACATCTATCAGTTTGCAGATATTTTCTTTGTAGACTTTTAGGCAGGGATTCAGTTGTATTTGGTGTAGGTTAAATAAGCTAGCTTGTAACTAAAATTTGAATCATATATCTTCTTATATTTTTAGTTATTCATAATCCACTTAATTTGAAAGCAGTCATCAACCAACAATGCTATTTTGATCGAAGGAAAATCGGGTATTTCCTGAGACTGACATGGATTATGGCCCCAAGCACACCACGTTCTCAATTTTTTCTTTTCTCTCTTTTTAATTTCTATTTAAAATCGTTCTCAATTATGGCCCCAAGCACACCACTCCTTATTCACATATACATATGATTCACAATGCATATACAATTGCCTAGTGTGTCAACGCACGAGCAAATAAAGCAAGACACTTTATCATGGAATCTTAGATTAAGGGAATTGAATGCACTAATAAAATATCATCAACAATCAAGGAAACCAGAAAAACTTATCAAGCATCTAAGACAAGCAAAAGAATTCTCCTTTTCTTTAGTTTTCAACAACTTAACACACTTTACGGCCTATATATGTTGTGGCTTTGTAATTTCCAATTGCAATCTGCATTATTAGGAGTGCTAGCACTAGACAAACCTTAATATTTTAGCCATATTTTTTTCAACTCCTGTGATATTATCAAATTTAAAAGTAGAAAAAAATAGGTGCATAACATTCAGCACCCATATAGAAAATAAGCAAAAGAAATCACAATTTGGTCTATGTTACCAGTTTTACTAGAACTAGCATGAGCTATTCCAATTTTAGAAAATGTAAAACCTAAAAGTCAAATGCTTTGTTCATACAACTAATTTATATAATTTAAAAGAACAAAATACCAATGGTACAGGACTGTATGCAAAATTAAGTAACTAAATAAGAGCAAAATCAGCATGTAACAATATGAGTATAACAATTTTGTACATTTAACAGTGTCCATACAGCGACTGGCTCCATCTCCTATCACTCTCCTCCATCTCCGCCATCAGCTCATTGTACCTTTAAACACTCTCCTCCATCTCCGCCATCAGCTCGCTGTACCTTTAAACACTCTCCTCCATCTCCGCCATCCTCGTTGAACCACTGATTATTTCAAATCATTATTACTTGGTTGTATAGTACATACCTTCTTCAGGTGAGCCTTTCTTAAAAAGTTTTGTCATTGGATACACTCTTTATTATATTCACTTAGTAATGCTAACATTTATCGCAAGTGATGAATTATCAGTTTGTTGTAGTAGCTATTGTTGTTTATTTCATAATATGCTTGTATTTTAAATATTCTTTCTTTGAATCTTTCACTTGCATTTTTTTTACTCAAGTAATAGCAGTTTGTTGCATTCAAATATAAACATTTTTCCAACTAGTTTATGGATGACAATCAAGGCTTTGGCTTTGGATTAGCCATCCTAAATGATCGGACTGCGTGATCGAAGGTCACGAGTTCGAGCTCTGAAACTGACAACCCTGTAACAAGTACCCGAAGTATGTGTTTGGCAGGCACATACTTCCCTAGAGTTTACAAGCGAAGCTTGGTTCTCTAGGTAATTCAAAAAAAAAAATAGCAGTTTGTTGCATTCAAATATAAACATTTTTCCAACTAGTTTATGGATGACAATCAAGGCTTTGGCTTTGGATTAGCCATCCTAAATGAAGTACTAGTATTCGATTTTAAAAAAAATCACTATATTATTGTAACGACCCAGGATTTTTAGTAATTAAAATTTGAATATTTGATTTATTTTAAATATTAAGAAGTGAATTTATAAGTCGAATAAAATTTATTTTGAATTATTGGATTTAATTGAATAATTAAATCGATAATTTAATGTGTTAAATTATGGAAATAATTGAAAATTTGAGTTAAATATGATTGAAAATGATTTGTTAAATTTTATTTTATCATATTGAAGTTAGAACGATATTTTAGAACTTTTAAAATCGAATTAAGAGTTAATTTGTGAAAATTGAATATTTTAATATTTAATAATCGACTGTAAATTAGCCAATTTTTGAACAGTCTAAGAATTGAACGAAACTAGTTCCATTAGATCCGTAATAGTTAGTTATTACCGAATTTCATTTTTCGTGTCAATCGGAGTTATCGTTTGATCGTGGCAGCTCGAAACGCATCAAATTATTTTTAATTTTAATTTGGCGAGTTAAAATAGCTATTTTTCAAAAGGTCTCGGATTTCGACGAAACCAGTTTCATCGGATCCGTAATGTGATATTATTGTAAGGTTTCAAATTTCGTGTCAATTGGATTTACCGTTTGTCCGGTACAAATTAAAACGCCTAGAAAATCGCTTAAATCGGTTTAATTTAAATTGAACGTTTATTGCCATAACTCGCACAGATGTCCGAATTAGCTTCCGAAACCTATTCCATTGTGTCCGGAACGCGGGGTAAACCCTAGGAACGTCAGTTTCGGCACGTAAATTGGAGTTTGGAAAATCGGAATGAATAGTGTTCGATTTTTTTCCTATAAATAGCCCCTCTCTCACAAATTATTAAAAAGAAAAAAGAATAAAACCCTAATCTAAACGTTGCACCACCCTATTTTCCACGGCCAGAATTGTCTCCCCTTCCTCCTGAAAAATCTTTCGATCCAAGCATCGATTGAAGAATCTTTCAACTACAAAATTGAAGAGTGAGATGAGAGCTTCAAGTTGAACGGCTGTGATGGGTTTTCGTTGAGTAGATCGACGGCAAAATTGGGTTAAAAGTCGCGAGTTCGGCCTCGAACTGCGTGCAGATGGGGGGGCCGCACGTGACCGCATTTGGGCCGAGTGTAGAGCATGTGGGAGGCGTTCGAATGAGGGTAGTGTGATGAAGTTTACTCGAGCGAGGAGGTTGCAATATAAAACCCTAATTGTTTGAGTTGGGTTCGGCCATGTTGTGCCTGTACGCGCGTGCAAAATGAACGTGAGGGAGATGGAATCTAACGTGCGGTCACGATGGGGAATGATGGATCCAAAGGCTGTAAATTGTTTAGGTTAAATTTTTTTAAATATATGTTGTGAATTTTAGTTTAAATCGTGTACAAACTTCATAAATTGATAACTTTTTCATACGAGGTCGAAAACGCGCGAAACCAGTCGCGTTGGAATCGTATCGACGAGCACTACGCGATGGAATTGGATTGGAGTCGTTTGGAGTTAGTGAGAATTTTGGGTAAAATTAAACGTCCGTTTAATTTTATTCGAAATAAAAGCTGAAAACAGAAATAAAATTAAGGTGAGAACTTCTCACTCAATCGAATCAATTTCGATTTTAATTTTAAATAGTTAGATTTAAAATATTTGAATGCATGTTTGAATGATGATTGTTATCTATGGATTGTTAAAATAGACATTATGCGCCGTTAGTAAGCGGATGTTATTTATTAAAAACATATACCGCGAATATTTCATAAACAGTGAAATTGGTATTATATATATAATAGCAATATATATATATTGGCATATGTATATATCGCAGTTATTGATTTCCCGCATTTGTTTAGCGGATGAGACCCTATTGCGCCGTCTATTAAGCGGATAATATTTTAAATCCCATATACCGCGATAATTTCGTACTGGAGCGGAATTGGTATTGTGCTAATGTTTGTGGATGCAGGAAAACAGGTTGGAGGGATCCAACTGGATTCCTCAACAGTATTTATTTGATTTCAGATATTTTGATATTTGATGGACTATCATATCGATATATGATATCGTTGTAGTTGTGATTGACTATTTGGTGTGTAGCATCATTGGACCAAATTTTGGAATTTTAAAATGATTTTAAAGTGATTTTTGAAAGTATACGTGTATAAAATATTTTTGGAATTGATCGAATTTAAATAAATAAACGATATAATTTTTAAAGTTATAAAAATTATGATTTTGAGAAATACGGTTAAAGATTTATTTTTGAGAAATATGGATTTATGAGGTTTTATAAAATAGTTAAATTGGATTTCTGAATTTATTATAAAAAGTTAAATAAAGGATTTATAAAATTTAATTATTTTATAAATCAAAATGGTGAAATTATAAAGGAATTTAAAGACGTTTTAAAATATTAATATAAATTGATTTATATTAAGAGATTTATAAATGGATATTTATAAATTGAAATATTGACATTATAAAACGAGTTTTTATAAGTGTTTGAATGAAGTGAAAATGAATTTCATTAAAGAATGAAATTTATAGAATTATGAATGGTGAAGTTATAAATGAAATTTATAAATAGTAAGATTTATAAATTTTGTGAAGTTATTAAAGAATAGATTTGGTTAAATAAATGAATCTTATAAGTTATAAGATTTATGATTTGGAAAGTCTTTAAAAGAACGATTTTGTAAAATAATCGTTTTATAAGCATTTAACTTATAATATGAACCTTTAGTTTATAATTGAGTTATAAATCGAATAGATTAATAAGGGAATTTATAAAAGGAAGTTGTTATAAAATAAATAGAAATGGAGTTTACAAACGTTGTTTTATAAATTCGCAAACGACTTATTTTGATAAGTAAATTGTTGAAACTTATTAATGGAGTTATATTCACATTTTTGACTGTGAATAATCCTTTGAAATAAAATGAATAAAGGATGAAATTGGTTAACGTAGTATATTCACGTTTTTGAATAGTGAATAATATGTTAAAGAAAATGTTTAGATTTGATGTTTTAAATAGAATTAAAACGATCTAACGATGTTTTAAAATGTGTTGAGATTCGAAACCATAGATTTCAACATTTATTGTTGAAATAGACGTTTTCGAGAAATAGAAGGAAATGGTGGACTATAACACTGTTGTTATAGTAAATTATTTTCGAAAGGAAATGTTTTGTATAGTATTGGGATTTATATATCTATTTAATTTCGAATCCCTATACTAGTGATTTTGGGTTGTCGTAACGATGTTTTACGTAACATTCGTTCTGGCCCAAATAAATATGTTTAAGAGAATGATTTCCTTAAAGAATGAAATATATACTTAATCTCGATTTAAGTATATTGAATATTTTCTAAGTGTTGAAAATAAATAAAATTTGTGAATTACTTATGAATAAGTAAGTATGGAAATGTTTTCCAATATAAAGTGAATATTTTGAGAATTTATCTTTTTGAAGATAAATTGAAATGAATAATTGTAATCGTTTATTCATAAATATTTTGAAATATAAATTCATTATGGAATTTATGAATGAAAAGGGAAGTTGTTTAAAAATAAATAATGATTTATTTTTGAAGTATTAAAAATAATATATCTTGTAAAGATATTTTTGGAAAATAAATAATTTGGAAAATTATTTGGAATCTGGTGATGTGTGCATATCCATTGATAGTTCAATAACCGACTATCAATATTTCCCTTTGATTGGGTATTTGATGTGATTTGTTTGAATTTGAATGCCACACTTATTTTTAAATAAGCGCTCACTATTCGGGTTAACGGGGAAAGGACCATGGGGTCGTATAACCCATTCCGAATATGTGATACGTCGTTGTGAATTGCATTGAAGATCGGTGTTGAAGACCCGGTATTTGCGAGAGCGATAGGATGACCTGTCGATTGACTCTGCACCGAGTTGCTCCGGTATAGAGTTCTCCATATGTGATGGTGAATCCGATCAGGATTGTGAATATCCGGATTGCAAGGACTTCTTTGTAAGTGCCTTCGGTTTTGTTCGAGCCCGGAACAGACTTGTATGGATTGTATGTCTGACGTTACAAATTGAGATATAAAGCAGATTTCTTTCAAATATATTTCTGTTGGTGGCGGAGAATTTATTCTTTTAGCTTAACACCCTTCTCTGAGACGTACGAGCTCAGAGGTTATGTAGTTGAATGTTATCAGCGATATATTCCCAATTTGGTAATGTGACATGCTGAGTGTTGCTGTGAAATGATCATTGTGTTGATTATTTGTGATAGGATCATTTATTTGATCATCTATCCTGGTGATCATTTCTATGATCATTTGTTGACCCAAAGCATGGCTTTTGTATAAAGTATGTTTTTGTGGACGTGACTTCGTCGAGCCTCACACCCCGTGAATGGTCAAAACAGGAAAGATGCGGCAAGGTTATGAGGGGTAGCGCCCTTTAGGATGTGTGCATTTCCTTATGGAAAAGGGTGGTATCATGGTATGGAGCCCAGATACTTACTCATGTTGAAAACACTTTATGATTGTGTGAATTGATTGCGAGCGCTCGGTGAAAAGGTCCCAAAGGACCGGGGGATGGCATATTCGGTCAGTTGTTACTCAGTTAGGGGTAACCTGGCCTTGTGTTGGTAGAGATCCGGTTTGGTTCTCGGGGATGTCCATCCAGAGGCATTCTCATGTGGCAATGGGAAGTTCCTTGGCCTGATCATTCGTTGGAAATCCAAAGAAACAATACGAGACTTGTACGGTTTTAGTTGTATAACCTGCTATGGAATGTGGCGGTAACCTGCTATTGAACATAGTTAGCTATAGTAGACATAGTTCGAAATGTCTATGTTGGCTAAGATTTATATTCTACTTTCGAAATGAATTTTCCTACACTATACACTAGTAATAATATCAAATGTTCTTTTAAATGCGTATCAAGCATCTTTGACTATCATAAGGAGAAATCTCCTCCAATTCTGCGTTTGCATTGTGTGTGTGTGCGGGAGGCCTTATGGTAGTCTCATTTTAAAAAGCATTGCGAATTGACTTTAAAAATATTCCTCTATTTTGATTTTTAAAGATAAATAAACTGTTTTGAGTTCTCACACCAGTCACATGACTGACTCGGAGTTTATTGTTTTCCTTCCTAAACTCTGGGTGCCCACCAATTTCCACACGGGCAGTCAAGAGTTAAGGTTTATCAGGATATTCTGGATATTCTGGAGTTGCTGGAAGCAAGCTGGATGGCATGGCGTATTATTAGTGTATAGTATTTCTTTTTCCGCTGCACTGTTGTTGTTGTTGTACACTCTGATGATATGATGTAATGTAATGTAATGTATAAAATGTAATAACTGATATAGTTCTTTGTTTAAAGATTATTCATTTATTATTATATGTTGTTCCGCTGCGAATTGTGAGATTCTGATGTTGTTCAGTTATTGTTCTGTTGTTTCCTATTCCGTTGTTTTTTTTCTGTTCCGTTCTATTTTCTATTTTCTTTCCTCTCTATTTTCTATCTTCTTATCTCTCCTTCTTTTACTTTTTCTTTTCTTAAACCATAACATTTCGGGTTTCCGGCCTTCGATTTCTCGGCAGCCGATAAAGTGAGTATCGATGTTGAATTTTCGAAAGTCGAAAATTTCCGGGGCGTTACAATTATCTTAGTTGTTATCATATTAGATGTCAATAAAATATACGTTTTTATACGTTGTACAAAACAAACTGGCCTACTACTATGCATACATTACAATACGGTATGATAATCTTTGAAGTAGGAAAATAATATATATAATAAAGGGAAAATGATACTCCAATTCATATTGTATCTCTATCCTATTTGATTTACCAAAAAGCAAACGAACATACAATCATTCAAGAAAATTTTAAGTATCCATATTACGCATAAAACTTACTTTCATTTCACGACATGCATCAGTATATCAACCAAACTTTGCTCTGTCCTCATAATTCATATATTCCGTCAAGATATTCTCCTATTCACTGTCTACACTTAATAAAATCAATAATAAAATAGATAAGAACTAGACATAACTTGAATTCCAGTCACTTTTTCTCTTTCTGGAGTTTGTAGTATCTTCCTCAAGGCTCCTCAATGTACTTTGTGTCCTCTATATTAAACCAGACATAATTTTACATGCACATTAAAGTTTATATATTGATAAAGAAAATATGCACATTTTCAGTTACCCCATATGGATCATTCCATAAATCAATGTCGATAAAGAAAATATGCACATTTTCAGTTACCTCTTGAAAACTGTTGCATCTTAGAAAGGAAACTACAAGCAGCAAAGACCAAAGTAGCAACCGTTTCAATTAAGAAGAATATTGAATCAAAATCAGTTAACTACTCAAGTAAAATTTAATATTTTAATGCTATTAAAAAACTACAAAATTATTTTCCTTTACTGGATCCAAAGGATTGAAGTCTAAGGCTTGTATTTATGATGAATAAATAGGTTTGGATCTCTGATTAAAAGAAATGACAGTAAACAGAAAACAAATCAAATGGAAGAACTATTGGGATACACTTAATAGTGATGAAAATTGCATTTGATAAATCAATTAATAGAGATTAATTCTGCATTAATGGGGGTTCACTCATTACTAAACCATTCACAAAATTACTGCACACATTAAAATCGGTCAGTTAACAATTTAAAAATCTCTGTCCACGAACAAAGTAAAATATATTAAAGTTAGCGATGATCAAATATAAAAAGGAAAGAAAAAGAAATATAATCTCCAAATTAGTTATGATGTTCTTAAAATCAAATAAAGAAGTCAAAGCTATAATTTTAAAAAAAAATTCAAGCACTCTTCATATCGTAATTTTAAACAAATACTATCTTTCTCATCAAAACTTGTTCTGCAAGCGGTGTGGGAAAAGGTCAGTTTGAATTCATATTTAGATACGTAGAAACTGCAATGAGATCAAAATATAAACATGAAAATTTTAAACCTGGAAATGAAAAACTGTATCGATTATTGTCATTTCCTGGCTATATCTTTCAATTAAGCGACTTTTGTAAACTTTTATTTGGACTCAATCAATGGAACTAAATTTAATAGTAAATTAATTCACATGTAATTATATCTTGGAAAGGCATTGATACCTAAACAAGTACCTTTAATATAGCAGTAAGTAGTATTGTAATAATGGCTTTTATCCATCAATTACAGCCTGCAAAAGATATCAGAGCAGAAGTTAAAGCAAGTTCTAGATTATATTAAATTCCACTTGCCTACGTAATTTTTTTGGGGCATTATTTTTTGAAATCAGCAGGGGCTGCAAATTAACTCAGCCTGAATCCTTAACCTATGGAGGACTACCAGGTCCACCTTGTCAAATCTAGACTTTATGGACACCTAGCTCCCCGCTCTGCCCGAAACATCAGATCAAGCCATATTACCAAGAAGAATAAAAACTGAAACAATAAGTAAAACAAGGAGCAAAGATAATACATAAGACAATTTAGCACCTGACAACACGATCGCAGAGTAGCAAATGACAAGTTTACTCTGAGTCAGCTCCATTGCGCATAACAAAGCAAAAGCTACTCTTCCCGTAACAGTGAAATCAACAATCTATCATTAAGAGAGAAACTGTCAACTCAAAGACTTGTATGTATAATAGGCTAGTTCAGGAATTTCTAAGTAGCATTCTTAGGAAAACTCTGCCCATATGATAAATGAAAGTAAACTATCAAACTAACCGATAGTCGAACACAGCACATGAAAGGGACATGAATGCGCATTCATCTTTTTAAGAAAGTAGGATGCAATTTAAACGGAGATGTCAATTTAATACACGAAAAAGGGTTCAAGTTTCCATTACCGATTAAACAAAAGATGGTTTCAATATTTGCAAATAACAGTCAAGGTATTAAAGATGATTCAAAATCAAAATCGAACCTAAGTCGATGTACCTGAAGATGACGTGCGGGATGGAATGGAAAATCGTTAGTAAGATGTAGAGATGAAGCGTTTGGGAAATCGTTAGCAGAATGGGAAATCGTTACCTGGAGAAGAAATGGAGGATGCGCGATTGGAAAGCGGGAACCCTAATTAAATTAAAAATTAGACGGCCGATATTGGAGATGGAAGGAAAAGCGTGAGAAAGATGATACTTATACAAGATTACATAAGGGTCCAATTTTTAGTGTGTTATTTACAAATTTACCAACTGTTCTAACACTTTTTTGTGTTGTAAATTATAACTGATGTGTTGGAAAGTTTATAAAAGACATTATTTATATTTCCCAACACTTTTTTAGGTATCCTGACACTTTTTTACTGTCAGTAGGCTGTAACATTTATAAGTGTTGGAAATTAACAAATGGAAAATGTTGCAAAATCACTATTTTGGTGTAGTATTATGTTTTCATTCTTCATTTTTGATTTTATACTTCTTTGAAAAACCTAGAAAAATTCTCAAAATACCAAATGATATGCAGAATATTTTTTATCGTAGACCCTACGTTTATTTGTCTCTCCTTTAAATTGTCAAGTACCGCCAAAAATAACTTTATATTGTTACTAACGTCCTATAACGTTTAAGGGTTACTCAATACGTAACCATACCCATGAGTTTTTTGTAATATCCATAAATTATGATAACCATTTTTAAAGGGTATTTTGGTATTTTACTACATATAAATTTGTAATTTTACAAACGATGGAGTCAGGTAATGGGAATTGCATTATTTTATAGACTGGATTTTTTAGTTAATTTCGACTGTAAGAGCGTTAGAGTCAGAGCTAAGACAAAGGAGATATGAATGGTTTAAAGTACGAAGTGGCAGTGGGCTAAAAACAGATCTAAGGTCCAAAACTTGGAAAAAACTTTCCTCCTTTCGTTATAGAATCTAAGATATATGTACGTTCCATATTTTAAAATTTCTCTTCTTCTTCTTTATGTTCCCTCTTCTTACAGTAAACTTCAAACTCTCTTCTCCATCTCGTTTCAACATCGAATTGCAAAAAGAATATACCGAAACGACGAGCATGAGGAAGGCTAGCATAGTTACCAATTTCGATTTAAATTGGGGAGATTCCAAGTTCATCCCCATACGACTAGCATAGGAGATTAGAGAATTATTCTCAAACTAGAGGACCTAGCCGGTTCTATGTGAGTGGAATTCTTATATTTCTCGATATAATCATATAATGCATATGTACTTGTATGATATGGTTCATGGTTTAAGCCTAGGATTAATATCACTAATCAAATGGTTATTAATGAAAGATTAAGTAAATGAATCTAAAGAAAAATGTTATTTGATGTATAAGATCAACATGAATGCAAAGAAGAGTATAAATTATTAATTCCAAACGGTCGACCAATTTAACAACCCTGGGCTAGATTAAACCTGGACCAATTGTACAAACAACTTGTACTTAATGGGTTATAAAAATGTATATGATGATGGTAATACTAAAGTGTACAACATTTCAAAGATAAAACGCGATTAAAAATCGAATTTTAGAGTAATATTTCATATTTAAAATGGAGGCTTGAAGTTATAAACAAATAAATATGCTTAATGAATATATATAGGATAATGCCAGGTGTTTTGATAAAATAAAGTGATGAACATATGTTTAAGTTCGTGTACTAGATATTGGTAATACACAATAGTGAATTAACATTGAAATAATCAAGAAAACTTAAAGAAATAATCAAAAATGAACATCTAAAATAAGAAAAATGGTTATTGTAACATGGTAGATTGAAAATTAAGTACAAATAGTCGACCAATTGCATTGTTCGGGGCCAAATTGAATCTGGACCTAGGTAGGGCCAATACGAATAGATGAGTGTGACGGGGTCGTGTTTGTATGTTCTATCGGCCAATATTAGAGATTTTTTGCCTAGTGTAACTGTGGTATGATGAGAAGTATGTGATATTGGATGTATGGATGAAAGTGGTTGTAAGGCGATGATAATATCGAATGATTATTTAACGTTAGTTGCTCCAATGGTGTTACTGTAGCGTCACGTGTCGTACATACTTAGTATGTGGATCATGAGAGGTGATCTGTTCATATGCAAGCTTATATAATCCTTGGTAGATATATTTATGACCGATGTCCATTGGTTAAACAGATAGTGAGCATAGGACATAGTTTACTGTATTGTTTTTTATATCGTGTAAGTGAATTTGACATGCCCTAATTAACTAGTCAAACTTATATATGTTACATTGGCCTGACTCTATAGATGAAGATGAGATAAATTAAGGTATGGTTGCATGCATACACACACACATATATATAATAGACATTAATGATGTTTTATAAGTATATTTGTAACAACCCATCCTGAAACGGACCTAATTTCGACCAAACGAAAGCCCGTCGAACCTTAGGCCCATCTCAAACCGAGCTGTTAAGTTGATAAAAATACATAGTACATACAACTATCTACCTATACTTTCGGAATCTCATGGCGGAATGGATAAAATTAATATAAAAGCAAATGCCAATTTCATAGAGAAAATTATTTTAGAAACATGACGTGTTAAATATTATAGGACAAATTTTGCATTTAGGCCAAATTTATAAACAAATTACAAGAATAGGCCACATTACAAACTATTTACAGAACTAGACCAGTTTTCGCCATGTTGGACGCCACATAGGCCAGCGGCATCTTAAATGCGGCCAGTACACATGTAATATGGAAAACAACAAAGTCGGCATTTGAGATGCCGCCAGTATGCGGCATCACAAATGCCACCTATTTCTTTGCTCTATGCAAATTTGCAGCCCATTCATCCATACACTCTCACTCTCCCTTCTCTCAATCTCCCTTTATAAAAAATCCGAACCCACCCTCCCAATTTAGCAAAAACCAAAATTTCAAATAAAAAACTATTTAAATCTATCTAGAATTTGAACTATGGCTTTCTCATTGTCTCAAACACATCCTATAGGTATGAAATCTATCGATTTTTTCTCTAATTGTCATTTTCCAATTTAGGGTTTAGGGTTAAGTTGTTCTACAATTGCAAATCTATGGTTGTATACTACAATGAAGTTGAGTAGTCACTTAGAGCACATGTTTAATTGTTTCTTGAGTTGATTTAAGGATATATTATTGTATGACAATGATTATGTAATGTTATTGTAGTAGAATATGATGAAATGGCACCCAGGCCGAACGATCCTAGTGTGTTTTACCTCCAACCTCAATACTGCACAAACAACATCGATATGATGGAGGTACAAGCTCATATAATTTGTCATTACTTCTGCAAAGTGTTGGTAATTACCATAATTGCTTTCATTTGTTATTATTTATCAACGGGAGGTTGAGCTGGACGGCTTCATTGAACATTTATCCACTTTAAAGCTCATCATGTCAGCGCATCCATACATGTTGGAACTATTAGATAGAGCTAGATTTGCTATTGTTAATAAGTTATGATATACACAGCCGACCGGAATCTTTTGACTGCTTTGATCGATAGATGGCGACTGGAGATGTCTACATTTCATCTTAGAGTGTGTGAGATGACAATCACCTTGAAAGACGTAGCTGTATTGCTCGGATTACCGATTAACAGGGATCCCATCCTGAAACCGGATTTTCCAAGAAATTGTATAGAATTGTGTGAGCCCTTGCTCAGATTGCCTCCTCCAGAAGACGTGAGGTGGGGAACTAAGTCGATAGTGGCCAAGTGGTTTAGCGAGCAGTTGGCCGGTGATATTCCCCGTCATGCCTCTCCTTTGTAGATTGCCCAGAGCGCCCGTGCTATTATGTTGCACATCATCACGCAACGCCTTTTTTGCGATCGATTGAAGACAAGAGTGGCCCTTCAATGGCTTCCATTATTAGAAGACTTCGATTCATGTCGGCAATACTCATGGGGTAGTGCGGTGCTAGCTTTCACCTATACGAAGCTTACGAGAGTTGCTTTGGTCCAACAACGGTTCGCCGGAGGTTGTATGACTCTACTTCAGGTACGAGCATAGTCATCCGTTGTTGCATATTTGATTTTGTCGTAAAACCGTAACTAAAATTAAATTTCATACTTGCAGTTTTGGTCATGGGCCTAATTTTCGGTTAGTCGTATTTCTATAAAGACGCAAATAATTGACAATTCAAAGCCATATGGAGCGAGATAAAACAATGTTGTCAGTGTTGTTGTATCGACACAGTAAATTTGAATACTTCCTATAACATGTTGCTACTACAAGTGGATTGGCCCGAAGAATACAAAAATGAGCCCCGGACGCAATCTAGCCTTCTACCGGAACGAGTTTGATGTCTTAGATTATAATACAACGACATGGAATCCATATTCCAAGGCAAACCTTTAGTATAACGACCCGTATTTTTCGAAAAGAAGAAAATTCAAATTTTAGAATTTAATACAGTAAGAAATTAAAAATTTATGATTTTAAATAAAATTTACTTTGAATTATAACATCTGATTTTGATTTAATAAAGTGACAACTATTTAATGTAATTTCAAACGTATGGTTTAATAAAAGTTTAATTGTATAGATTTAATATTATGTAAAGCATGAAATCAATTTATAATTAACTAGAATTGGGTTTTAATAGTAAATTAACTTCTAATCTATTTGTAAACAATAAATGTATAATTATGTATTCAAACTTATTTAAATTTTAGTCTTGATTTTTGCTCATCTTACATATCAACCTATTGAAATTAATTTGTTAATAAAATTTAGTATAATTGGATTTTACATAAAATGAAAGAGGTATAAATTTTAATTTAATAAGACTTAATTAGTTAAACAAATTAGGAATTGAGAAGATAAAGTTGAATTAATTGAAATTGTATTTAATTAAGAACTTTACTAAATTTAATCGAACTTAAACTATTGAAGATTGGTGAAATTATCAGTAATAATAAAATATAAATATAAATTTTGTTGTTTGTATGTCATTGATACTATTTAAGCAAGTTAATTTATAACTCTTATATGTAAACAACAGTTCTACAAATGTATTTAAGTTACTGTAAAAAAAAGATTTCAATTGTTTTAATCATCTTATGTAAACAACAATTCTATAAATGTATTTAAGTTATTGTAAAAAGAATACATTTGTTTTAATTATCTTATGTGTAAACAACAATTCTATAAATGTATTTAAGTTACTGTAAAAAGATTTCAATTGTTTTAATTATCTATCCCTTAATTATGTTCTGTTTTAAATTCTAATGTTGAAATTTATTGCCGTTAATTTAACTTGAAATCTTGAATAAAAGGAAAAGAGAATTTAACTGAAATTAATGATGTTTAATAAAAGAAATGTACGTTTGTTAGGATCCGCTTTAAAGTGTAATTTTGAAATTAATTACGATTATGTCGATTTGGAGTCTTTCAATATTAAAAAGGCAAAAAAGAAATACATTAATTGTACTTAATGGATTTGACGAAAAAAACATATGTTATTGTTAAAATAAAAAGGTTGTTTTAATGAAAACAAAATGAATGTTTTTGTTTTTAAAGTAAGCGTAATTTTGTAAAAGAGAAAAATTGAATATTGAAGCAACATTTTACGGTCGTTAAATAGTAGTCTTTGATAGTATAGAGGTATAATGCTAATCGTAAAATTTAGAATAAATTAAATATTTTATGTTCATGATTGTGCACTGAGAAAAACGCCGACTTTGATTTGAATTTGAAATCATGGTTCATCTTTTATTTTATGTAGCGGTGGTCCCCGTTACCTTGGTTGGTATGTTTAAATTTTTTTATTGTATGTTAATAAAACTTTTAAATAGGCATAAATTTGAGGTGATTTGGGATTAACGAAATTAATTGAATTGAGATATATTTCCATATTGGATTAATGTGGCATTATATTCATTTTGAAGTATGAAAGGTGATGTTCATCACGAATTCATATACATGCACATTTCATATTCTATTGCTTTTTTATAACTACTATCTCATTTGTGTTTTTTTGGCCTTGTTCACTTCACATTTCAAATATTACAAAAAAAAAACCTCTCTCTTTATTTCATTAAACTTTCATTTATCCTCTGTATATTCATTTTCCATTCTTATTATTAGATATACATTCTCGCACCTACTTTTACTAGGCCTAATTCTTATATACCTCTTGTATTTGCTTCTAAGCATTTATTATTACATGTTCCAACTTTTAGTATTCATTCTTTTTCATAACTTCTGCCTGCACTGATTCATCTATTAACAATTTATATTTAATGCACATGCATCAATCAAGCTAGCATATTCATGTTTATATTTATTAAACACATAACCACATCGTTTTTTTGAAAACCTTACTGTATTTTTATATTCTTTTGTCACCCTCTCCTTTCAAAAACTATGCTGCTCCTCCAAATTTATTTCTTCTCATTCTCATTATTTTGTCTTTTTCTTCCAACATTTATACCTTCTACATGCTTTAAACAAAAAGAATACGCACGAGTGCCTAATTTAGTGTTTTTCCAATTCTTCCCCTAGGAATTTGATAATATGAGCCAATAAATGTTTTATTTTATATATTTTCTTATTAAATTTGTGTATATATATATATATAATATTTTATTAATATTTCGTATAACTTGAATTTGAGTTTCGGATCATCTTTTATTTTGTGTAACGTTACATTGGTTGTTGTATTCAAATTTATTTATTATATGTTAATTTTGTTTAAAACGGGTGTATAAAAAGTATATTTGGTGCTATTATATTTAATTGAGTAGTACATGCAATTAATTAAATCCTAAGTGGTCCCTTCATTTCCTTATTATTCAATACACCTGCCACTATTTCCACATCTTGGTTTTATTGCTTTCTTTTATTAAATACATGCCTCTTTTGGTTTTCCACTAGAGAACAAAACCAAAGTACGTACAGATTGTTTCTCATTACTCCATCTGAAGCTTTCTGCTCACATTTACTCCTTCCTCATAAATACAGAAACTTCAAGATTTATAAATCCACAAATCCACCAATTCCCAAACTTCAAATTCCATCCCTTCTCTCTTCAAACGCCAAACTGCATCACTCCTCTCTTGCTTCATCTCTCTAAAAAAAACTCAGTTTGTTCGACCTGCGTTATCGTGATTTGCTTTGCTATTGGATTATTGCTATGGATATGATTGATTAGCTTGTCGTGTTTGGAATTCATCTAGAATTTATCAATTTGTGTTGTCAAAAACTCTCTAACCTCAAAAGTTGAGCAATCACTCACGATTAACATTTTTATTGTTAGGTAAATAACATTGATTGAAATGTTTGCTTTAGATATGAATATGTGATATATGTTGTTATGTTCCCTTGAACTTGTCTTATAACATTCACATGCACATGTTGTTTTATATGTCACAAATAGTATATTATGTTGATTTGATTGATTTCCACATATGTATGTTGAATATGTCACATATGAGATGTAAAAAAAAATGTGTTATGTTAGAAATTTTTTATATGCCTTGTATTGAAATACGTCACATATGCTTTCTTAAAAAAAATGAGTTAGTTAATAAAATCATATGTTATACATACTATGTTAGAATATATCATCTATGCTATATGTAAATAATGTGTTATGTTTGGGAAAAATGAGATGCCATGTTATTTCACCTTGCAAGTTCCTTGTATATATGTCGTGTTATATGTTTATATGTTATGTTAGTGTATGACATGTTAGAATTTGAAATATTCACTTATGTTGTTTACGATATGTGACACATGTGATATGTTAGTTATGCATGTGTATATATTAAGTTGTTAATTATGCATGCATGTTGATCAGTGACCTGTTATGTTATGTATGTTATTATTGTTCTCACACTTCAAGTTCTCTTTAACAAAATCACTTTGGATTGAGATGATGTATACCCGAGATAAAACAACTTTGGGTTTAAATAAATTGATTTAGAAATAAAATTAGAATATTGTAAGTTTGAAATTATGTTTAAACTTAAAATTATGAAATTGAAGTTTAATTTTTTTTTATTGGATTTAAACTTGTTTGATTTTGTAACTTAATAGCTTTAAGAGAAAAATTTAAATCTAAAGTTAGATTTAATAATAAATCGATTGGAAATGAACATAAAGTCGGTATTTGAACTGAACCGATTTATAGTGTGAAAGATGATGTTTATTTAAACCTAAGTATTTCACTTATTGAGTTATCTATACATTTCACTCGAGTTTCCTACTTACATAAGAATGTTAGTCCTGACTCGAGTGTTTTTGTTTTACTTTACGCTCGGGTCAGACCGAGTATTTCAGTTTAGCGAAGACACTTATTTCTAAAGACGAAGACGGAGTCGAGGACCGTATCTACTATTATTATAGCAATTGTTTATTCTGCCTGAAAAAAGTGTAAATTCTGATTTTGTTGAAAATAATTTCATGAACTATTTATGTACTTTTTTTGTATTATATTTCATCCTTCTGCTGCGAGATTCTGTGTTATTTCCTTCTTTTCTTTTATTTTCTTATTTACCCCATTAACAATTCTCCCTTTTGAATGGTTTGAACTAGACATGTATAGTTTATTGTCGATTTAAATCATCCCAAAAGATGGGCCGTTACAGTTGGTAGCAGAGCTTTGGTTTAGACATACCTTAGCCTGTTGGGGTTAACTCATTGGGGATAGGGTAGTAATACCCTAGAATGAGTTGTCTGAGTGTATATACGAGAGCGCGCATTTGTTAGTGTTATAAAAATGTTTTGTATAAATTTTGAAATGAAATTATTTTTCCTAATATTATATGATATATATAAAAGAATAATATTTTATGACTAATATAGTTATTTGTAATGTGTTTGATTTATGAAATGGTAATATTTAATTTATCATTTTTGTTGACTTGTTGTATTTAATCAAATTATAAAAATTGTTTAATTATTGTTGATTGAATTAATGGACTAAACATTAGTTTAATAATGGTGAATTAAAGAGAATAAAATGAATAATTAGGATATTTTTTATGAAAATGAAATGTTGTTGTGAATTTTGTTGTTTGTTGACATGTAGTTTCAACTACTGAAAAAATGGAATATTCAGATATTTTGGATAATCGAAACCTTTTGAATTAATATATGAGTGAAACTTGATAATTGCGTTGAATAACCTTAATTTTAAAGCAAGTAAAACAAGGTTTAATTTGTTATATCTATGTTTAGTAAATGAATGGAATTGGGGTATACATTCTTGGCATGTAATGTAATAATATGCAAGTGTGAACTTTAAGCCTTGGGATCTTTAAATTGAAATTGTGATTGAGGAAATGTTGTAAATGAGATTAAATTGGAAAAATATGTTTATAAACTTAATTAACATTTATGAAACATGTCATAAATAAATTGAAAGGTAAAGGCGAAACTAAATGGAATAGTCAAATATGAATTAAAATTGAAATGACTACAAATAAAGCCATGACTTGTAAATTATTATGAAATAAATGGATGTTGCAATAAATGGTTATAAATAAAGTTGTGATAACTTTAAACTCGAACAATGTCTTATAAAAAGGAATTAAGTTTAATAAATTGGTTATAAACGTAAGAAAATTCCTTATGAAATGATTTGCAAATAAATGTAGTATAAATGAGAAATATTGCATGTGAAATGAATATAATTTAAATTAAAGAGAAATGTAAGCAATATTATGAGAATGGATATATTAATGTTTATATCAAAAGGAGAAATTCTATGAAACAAATATGAAGTATGATTATATTCTATATATAAAAGAGAAATTGCTTTCGATAAGGATTAAGAATTTGAAGTTTCGAAAAGATTTGAAATTTTGAAAATTATATAAGAAATTGATTTATATAAAAATGATTTATAACTGAAGGATTTTAAATTGGAAATTCGAGGAGTTGAATTCCGGTATTTTGAAATTGGATTTAAGATTTTGAAAATATATAATAATATGATTCGAAAGTATTTTTCGAATAAGAAATGTTTCAATTGACTTCCAATGATTTCCAATGATTACGAAGAATTTCAAAGAAGTTTTAAAGAAAATAGAAGTCCAGAACTCACTTGTGCTGCTGGAAAATAATTTCGGTGATGAGTGCACGCATCATCGACATTGATTTTCGATTTTCAAAGTGGGGGAGAGGCCACTTTAGTAGCTTCGCTATGCGAGCGATTTTGTGAAACCAAATTTTGATTTCAAATTTCGAAGTATGATTTGATATTTGGAAGATATATGTGTATATATTTGAAATGATTTGAAATGAACCGGTGTTCAGTCCTCGAGTTTCGAATTCTGATTCGGTATAAACCTATCTTTTGGAAATTGATTTACTGATTGGTTGTTGATTTCCAACTCTTGAATTGGAAATTTGATTTCTCCAACTATTTTGAATGTTCGAACACTTCCAAATCAAGGTTTAATTTTCAAAGCTAAGAAATTTCGAAAGTATAAATCATTTGATATAGTATATAAGTTTAGTTGGTGTATTTAATATGAAGTAATATGATTTAAATAAGTTGAACTATACTGATATGAAAATTAGTTTGAAATGTTTGAATAAAATTTAGTTTAAATGTTTTAACTTAGTATCATCTTTTATAAAATCATAAATATAGAGTAATAGTTTTCGAAAAGGTAAATTGGATATTTCAAATAGAAATAAATAGTTCAAAGGTTTTAAAGGGATGGTTATAAATTTGGAAATCATTTGGGTATAATTGATTTTAGAAAATATTTGGTTTCGAAAAATAAGATTTGGAATTTAAAACCCAGTATTTATGTGTTGATTTTGGAAATGAATTTGATTGACCTAAATTATGTTGATTTGGAAACTAGGATTATTTTCTAGACCTATTATTTGGAAAATTTGAAACTGAAGATATAAATATGGAAGAAATAATTTGGTGAAATCATATATGATTTTGAAACTGAAACGATATTGAAAGAAATTCAAATTGAGAACCATGTTTTACTAAATACATGATTTGGGAGTTATCGAACTTATACATAATTGATCTGTATAAGTATGAAGTTGATTTAAAAACTATTGATTTGGAAAGGTATTCAATTTGAAAGGTGTAATCTTATATAGGCGAAGTATATATAAGTGTGATTTGATATACTATTGATTTTGAAAAGTATTCGATTTGAAAATGAAATCTTATATATATTGGACTTTATATAAGTATGATATGTGAAAGTGATTTAAAAAGGTACTGTATGATATATATTTTCGATGTAATGATATGGAAAGTGCCTTCTGCTTGATATCCGCTTTGTGGCCACATTGTGGATTCATTCTATCGATATTATTCTCTCTGATTTTGGTTTTCCGGATGTGATACTCGAGTGTCCTACCATGGCGTAACCCGTGATTGTTTTTTTTGGGTAGCGTAATCCGCAAGGCAGAGATTGCTTAAAGGGTATGGATGTTTCCTGGGGGATCCAGGCATAACCATTGTTAAGTATCCTGCGGTCTACAGTTTGTTGTGGTGGCGAAATCCGCAAGGCAGAGATTTCACCTTTTATAGAATTGTTTGTAAAACAATTGAAATCTTTTTACAGTAACTTAAATACATTTATAGAATTGTTGTTTACACATAAGATAACTAAAACAATTGAATTCTTTTTACAGTAACTTAAATACATTTATAGAATTGTTGTTTACATAAGATAATTAAAACAGTTGAAATCTTTTTTTTACAGTAACTTAAATACATTTGTCGAATAGTTGTTTACACATAAGAGTTATAAATTAACTTGCTTAAATAGTATCAATGACATACAAACAACAAAATTTATAATTTCACCAAACTTTAATAGTTTAAATTCGATTAAATTTAGTAGAGTTCTTACTTAAATACAATTTCAATTAATTCAACTTTATCTTCTCAATTCCTGAATAGTTTAAGTAATTAAGTCTTATTAAATTAAAATTTATACTTCTTTCCTTTTATGTAAAATCCAATTATACTAAATTTTATTAACAAATTAATTTCAATAGGTTGATATGTAAGATGAGCGAAAATCAAGACTAAAATTTAAATAAGTTTGAATACATAATTATACATTTTATTGTTTACAAATAGATTAGAAGTTAATTTACAATTAAAACCCAATTCTAGTTAATTATAAATTGATTTCATGCTTTACATAATATTAAATCTATACAATTAAAGTTTTATTAAACCATACGTTTGAAATCACATAAAATAGTTATCACTTTATTAAATCAAAATCAGATGTTATAATTCAAAGTAAATTTTATTTAAAATCATAAATTTTTAATTTCTTACTGTATTAAATTCTAAAATTTGAATTTTCTTCTTTTCGAAAAATACGGGTCGTTACATTTAGGCTCTTTTGGCTCTTTGTGCAGTGGACAGGCCATTATGGCAGGTAAGACTTATGATTTTTTATTTCGGAGATTTAGCATACCATCTGCCAGACAGAGTCAGAGACAGTTTGGTCTTCGACGGCACCTACCGTAGCCTGCTCCTTATTACACAGTTCCATACGGCGAAGACGAGCTTGAAACAATGATTGAGTTATGGAACAATCATTTCATAGCTGGGGAAAACGAGCACGAAGTTACTCTGACCAATGAGGAGTATCTTAGTTGGTATTGGAATATCACTCATCGTTATGTGCTACGAAAATAAGCGGAAGAACCCGAGCAAGAGGTGGCACCTTACACTCCATGAGCTCCGCTAGAACGGGATGTGGTACGTATTAATATTGAAAATTGTATAGTACTTATGAAATTCATAATTATTTATGTTGTATGCAGGTGGATGATATGTATCATGTGTTGGACATAGCCGACGAGCTTGCGGAGGAGGTTCCTGAAAAGACCAAGGCTGTAACAACCCGCATATTTAACGATTTTATATTTAAATATATTTAAATATAGCGTCGTTAGTCGGATTTTGGTCCGAAATGTTACTTTTCGCAAATGACCGAATTGGGACTCGAAACCATTACCATTGGTTCCAAAATGGCGTTTGCGATCTTTTTGAGTATAAGCTTTGATATGTTTGGAGTAAGTTGAATTTTGCAACTTTTTCTAGTTGGGTTTGGGTTGGGTTCAGCCAATATGTTAGTTTAATAACCTAACTTAGTCCCTCTCCTCTCCATTCTCTCATTCCACTCTTCTAAACTTAAGAAAACTGAAAATGGTGGAAGAGAAAGGGAAATAGAAATTGCAAGCCCTAGTTTCTCCTTGCAAACTTGATTCTTGCTCCAAAATCAAAAAGAAGCTATAGGTAAGCCTCCTCTTCATCTTCTCCATCTCCTTCAATTTCAGAAAATTTCCTAAACCTAACTTAGGAAAAATATGTGTTTTATTCTTAGATTGAAGCTTGTTGTGTTGAAGTGAAGAGTAGTTAGTCTCCTTCTTGTGTTTGAGCATCTTCTTCTTTGTTTTGTGATATAAGGTGAGATCTTTATCTCACATCTATGCATATATATATATATATATATATCTTTGTTGGGTATGAATTCCTAACACTTGTTCATATGTTCGATTGCTTTCGATTTGGTTTGCTTTGGTGAAATTGCCAAATATTGATTTTTGAAGCCAAATCTATGTAAAACCTTATATGGTTGATGTTTATGTTGTTCGGAGTGTTTGGGTGTGTCGTTAAGGTTGGGTAGTCGTTTGACGTAGGCCCAAAATCAACACGCATTCGATTGCTTTCGATTTGTTGGCCATAGATGGCCTAGGTTCAGGAAATGTCTGACCATCAGGTTTCAGACGTCTGAAACCCCAATTTCAGACGTCTGAATATTGTACTGGGGAACATTTTCACCCTCAGATTCAGACGTCTGAAATTATATTCCAGACGTCTGAATTGGCTAATTTTCAACCAGAAAGGAAATAGGCCGAATATTGCCTATTTCAGACGTCTGGAATTTTGGATTCAGACGTCTGAATTCTGTTTTGAAAAACAAATTTATTTTCAGATTCAGACGTCTGAATCCCTTCTTTCAGACGTCTGAATATGCTGTCTTTTGCCAATTTGCCTGGTTCTCTTCGTTTTCCAAATTTAATCGATGCATATTGATTCCAATTAGTTGTTTATGTATATTTGATCTTGATGATTCCGTTTTGAATTTATTCATGGGTTTTTATAAATGATTTCTTCAAATCGTATTAAAAGTTTGCTTCCCCGATTTATAAATTCTATTTAAAACACACACACAATTTCGCACTTCGAGCGAAGTGGAAAGGAGATTAAATGGTTAGATAAAACACGGACCATGAATCTGTGCGTTTATCCTTCCGATTAATCCTTGACCTATTCAATTGATCGTTTTGACCTTCGGGTTTGGTTTACCGATGATATGAGATGAACTTTGTACTGCTTTGAGTGTGAAATTAACTAACGGATAGTAAACCGTTTAGTGTGAACGAGTGGTTATGGGACTCACGTTACCACTTTTCGAATTCCTTTTTGAGAGTTATGACACATTCCACCAGTTAGTGGTGTCCAGTACTGGGCCTCCGGACCTTCACCACTACGGTTTGTTGCCTTCGGGTATGTTGCCTTCGGGTTTGTGCCTTCGGGTTTGTTGCCCTTTAGTATCGCTTCCGATGTTGGTCGTTAAGAGCCGCATGGGTGATATTGGGTTGCCCTTTAGTATCGCTTCCGATGTTGGTCGTTATGAGCCGCATGGGTGATATTGGATTTGGAGTCTTCGGGCTCATGGATCCTTGTTTATACAGTACTGAGCTCGAGCAATTTTCTAATGTTTTCATTCATATGTATATTCCCTAGGTATCGCATTTCGGTGTTGGTCTTTTTGAGCCGCATGATATGTAGCGATTACCTTGTGGAACTTGTATACCTTATTGGCATTTGTTATTGCCTTTTTGGCTTGATTTGGAATATTTGTATCCTTTGTTTCTCTATGTCGCCTATGATATGAGGCTTGTTTTGTTACCATATGATTCATCTTTTGTTAGATGATTGTGTTATCTCTTTTAGAGATATTTGTCATACCTTATAACCTTGCAGGTTTATTGCTGTTCAGTTTATCTAACTGATTTGTTTAGCTAGACTGACCCATGTATTTTATACTCGGGTCAGGCCGAGATGTTTCAGGTTAGGTGCTTTTGGACTTAGCCACTTTTGCTTCCGCATGGACTATTCAGCTTGTTTCTTTTTGTTAAAGCTTTTTGTGTAGTCCTTTTATTGTAACTCTGATATATGTATTCTTTTGACTCGTCTGTATATAGTGGTTTGCTATACCACTTGACATGTATTATTTTGTGTACTATGTTATGTATCAATATATGTGTATATGATGATCTACTATTCTGTGATGTATATTACATTTGAGTTGTTATATTCTATTCCGATAGATTCTTCAACCACCTATGGTTTTGTTTTAAGTATTCATTGGATATGTCGACCTGCTTGGTATGTCTATTGTCGATGTATTCAATAGATAGTTAGAGCAAGCCTATAGATGGTCGCTCCTAACCAGCTTTATTCTCCGTGTTAGTTGACGGCATTACCCTGTAGTGTCATTGGCTAGCGTGGGTATAGAGGTGGGGCGTCACAAAGGCGAAATGCTTCTCTATCAAACAAATTCTACTATCCTATTTGTTGAAGAACAAGATGTCAAGGCCCATCCCACCTCCGCCTCCTCCTTCTCCTGCCGTGCCACCACCTATCAAGGATATTGCCCCTCCGGCATCGTATGAGGATATAACTGTAGTCCCACCGGCCTCCTCACCGAAGAGAAAGTATGGAAGAACAAAGAAGATTAAGGGTGGGAGTTTCGGAGCGATATCTTCCCAGCATACACAACCCGTCGGGCCATCGCAACCTCCAATGGAAGGGACGCAAGATGAGGGCAATGAAGAGCTGTCACTGAAAGAGGAGGAATTCATGCTCAAGTCGAGAATACCGAAGAAGAAAACTCGTCAAGAATTAAAAAATTTGAGATGAAATTTTAGACTAATCGTAGTGGATCGTGGTTTCTATTTGTTGACTATAGTATCGGTTGACTGTAGTGTCGATTGATCGTTTGCGTGGAATGTTGACTGTAGTGTTGATTGACCATGATTTCTATTTGTTTGTTTATGATGTTTGGTTGTTAACTAATGTAGACTATTGTTTATCGCTGTGATTGTCGAAGTGACTTTGGTATTTCGGTGTTGGTGAATGTTTTTGATTGTAGACTTGTATTTGTTGATGCTGAATGTAGTCATGAGCTCAAAAATTTGTAGTAGTCAATGTCCAGAAATTTGTTTACATTAGTGTCAAAATATTGACGCCGTATTTCCCGATTTGCGGTTTGTCTGAGTAAGTAACAGAGTAGCATTTGAAATATCGTCGACATGCGGCATTCTAAAGGCCGCAAGGAGCGGCCTTGAAATGTCGATACCTGCGGCATTTCAAATGTCGTGGTCTGGTTTTCCCAAGCGTCATTACAGATGTCGCAGTGTGGTGTGCATCTGCTGTAGGTTTAGCAAGCATGTAGACTGATTTTTCAAAACAACATAGTTCAACCAGGCATAACATACTTCGAACATATAAATATTATTTTGAATAATGCTTCAATAAGTTAGTGCAATTGTTTCAGATATTTATTCATCATACAATAAGTTTCTAATATCATTACGTTACATTTCGATTATCCTTCAACGATCTACGTGGCCACAACACTGAATACTTGTACCCGTGAACTAACAACTTTTCCAAACGACTAACCTTCGCTTGCATCTCTAAAGCATATTCCACCCCTCTAGGACACAGTGATGGATCGATCCACTTAAAAAAGTTGCAGCATTCAACTTGATGAGGCCGAATCTTGTGATCGTTGTATCCAACGTAGCCGTAGAAATGACATCCAGCGTTTCTATCATTTTTGCAAACGACTACTTCACATTCCTCTCCACAGTCACAAACTGCACATGTAGCATGGGAGCATGAGCTTGCATGATTTTTCTGACCAAGGACACCTAAAAGACGTGCATGGAGCGATTGTTGGACTGGTCTATCAACAACGGCTTCTCCACGTGATGTTCCACTATCCACAACCGGGGGTTCTTCTTCGAATTGTGTCTGTGGTACAAAATCAACTTCAAGGTCGGCGCTGCTTGAAATCCCCTTTCCTCTATTTTATTCGATTCATCGTACATCTTCATCGTTGTTTCGTCATCAATTTTACAATTGTCCATTATACACCTATGAATATAATCAAATAATGCATCAAGAAAATAATTGTTGAAATTGAACGAGAATAGTATAATACTTACCTTTGACGCGGCAACGTTGAATTGAAATATGGGGTGGGGTAGTTGCAAATTGTTGAAATTGAACGAGAATAGTATAGCAATATGAAACTTAGAGCTTTTGATAAAATAAATTTGGTAAAGTTAGGGTGTGGGTAGCGTAGTTGCAAAAACTTAGCAAAAATATAGGCAATAGAGCGACTTTTCAAATGCCGCCAAGGTGCAGCATCTCAAATGACGCCCAAAGCGTCATTACAAGTGCTGCCCCACGCGGCATTTCAAGTGATGCACATAAGCGGCATTAGAAATGTCGCTCTATTAATTACCCACCATTGTATTCAAATTTGTGAATAAGTCCACAATAAACTTTGAATACACCCTACGTTAGAATGTTAACGACAAAATAAATTAGTGTTGAATAAACTTTGCCTACAACATCAAAATACATAAACAATTGTTCTCGGACAAAAAAGAATGCATTCGAATTAGGATTACAAACAAAATAAAATGAAAACATTAAGTTGCTGTATTGCAACGATTTTATTTATGACTAAGAACACCACATTTTATGCACCTATTTCCTTTAGGGGTCTGCATCTCGTCCATTGTACCTCTAATTCTAGTTGAACGTAGGCATCCTGTTTGTCTTTTAGCTGCCGGAGGTAGGACCAATTGACCGTCACTTGAACTCCAATACCGTTTATCTCGTACTAGGTGAAACTCAGGGGTGTAAGCGGCCAGGAATTTCGCTGTGGAATACCATGTTGAGGCGAAGTCGTGATGGGCTCTATTTGCTCCATCGGAAACCGTTGAGCAAGCGGCCATAACATTCATATACGGTAGGTGCTCTAAAATAAGGATGTTGCATGTACAAGAGCAACTGTTACTGTTGATTAGTACTTTGAACTCGTCACCGAAATAGTGCACAACTTTCCACTCAGATTGACTAAGTCAAATTATTCTTGTATGCCTAGCTTCGTTAGCTCTTTCGGTAATCTCGGTTTCCCACTTCGAAACAAGACGGGAAATCAGTTTTGCCGCCGCTACTCTTCATTGACAAAAATAATCGATCGACCTAAAAAAGGTGCATGCAACTAAAGCTTTGACAGGTAAAGACTTAACTCCTTTAAGAACACCGTTGAAATTTTCTGCGCAGTTAGTGGTTGCTAACACGCCTTTTTGCAAGACCATGAACAGACGGATTTAACCAAATTGACTGCTCATTTGTTAAGACTAGAATACGATTGGTTGGAGCCAGCTGGATGGATAGACGGTCCGTCAGGGATGGTTCAATATGCATGGCTCGGCAAATGCCGCTCGGTCAAGGGAGAAGGACACAGATGGTTCGGTATGATGGGGTCGTTCGGCCTTGGTGATGTCGCTCGGCCTGGGAAGTCATGGGTCGCTGGATGGCTCGGTCTGGAAGTCAAGGGTCGATCGGCATTGTGGCTCGGTCTGGAAGTCAGGGGTCGGTCGGCCATGATGATGTCGTTCGGTTTGGAAGTCGTGGGCCACTCGGCATAGGTCGTTCATTCTGGAAGTCATGGGTCGCTCGACATCGTGGTTCGGCCTGAGTGGTTCAGCATTGATGGTGGTTCGGCACTTGGAGGTTGCTCGACGTTGTGGATCGGCATAGGTGGTTCGACACTGGAGGTTGTTCGCATTGGACATCGCTCGGCGTCAGACATCGCTCGGCATTATGGTTTGGTTAGAGTCACTCGGTGTTGTGGTTCGGCCTTGGTTGTCGTTCGACATGTGTGGGTCGACATGTACAGAACTTGTGGTCATGATAACTCTGGTTCGACCATGGCCTTGATGGGCTCGGGTCACTCAAAAAGCTCAACAACTCAGGATTTGTCTATAAATACAACATGAGGGGGTTCAGAAAAAGGATATTCTTCCTGCTCTCTTGCTTTCTATTTCCTAAGGCTAAGGTTACTCTACCGGATTGTAACTGTAATTGGTTCTAACATCAATAAAAAGGAAACTTATAGAGTGGACGTAGGCCGAAGTTAGCCAAACCACGATAAAATCTGTTGTTCTTTACTGCTTTCATTTTTAATTTTGACTGTTCTTCATATTTACACTCTTTACATACATTCTATCTGTGATCTGTGACTGGTATTTGGTGCTTTCATTAGGACTTGGGTGTTAGTTACCAATTTTGGCGCTAACATTTTGGTGCTTTCACTGAGAAAGCTAGCACTTCGGGATTTTGGAGCTTGAATTTTGGATTCAAAAGCTTGGGAACTTGAATTTTAGAAAGCTATGGCTAGACCACCAATAAGGAAGCAAGCAGCGGAAAGGAGCAATCAGGAAGAAAATCAAGCGGCCTCTTCTGGAGGTAGAGAGGATCATACATCCATTTACATAACTTGGGACGAGATGCATGTTATGATGAATTCTATGCAGGAGCAGATAATGAAACGGCAAGAAGAGACGATGCAGGCTCTTCTTAGGCAATTTAGGCAACCAGGAACTATAGGTGCTCAAGTTCTTGGAACTGGACCAGAGGAACTCAACCAGTAGGCAGATAGAGTGGTTCAACAGAGGGCAGCTCCCAATCAACAAACAACTAACAATCTGGATGGATCTAGACTCGGGGGCACATCACTAGGTAATGCTAGACCAGTCCATGGAGGGATATCGAATGATGCTACGCGGCCCGACGCCAATAGGAATACAGGAGTACGTGATGAGGAATATGTGCCAGAATTTCCTCATGGACTTGAAGGGCAGTTTGGAAACATGGACAGTGGGCAAACCTTGGTAGGTAACACTGGATTGGTTGATATCATCAAATAAACCATTCGTGAAGGTCTGAAGAATAGAGATTTGGAGGAAGTCAACAAAAGTCCTTTTACCCGAAACATCAGGATAGCTAGGAATTCGTCCGATTTCAAGCTGCTCACTCTGGAAGTATACAACCGAAAGATAGATCCCACTGACCACTTGATGAGGTACATGAGGCATATGGAAGTGCTAGGGGCAATAGAGGAGGTCATGGATCGGTGTTTCCCCTTATACTTGACCGATATTACTGCTATGTGGTTCAGACAGCTAGAGGATGGATCTATTGGGACATGGACTGAACTGGTGGATAAGTTCTTAAGACAGTTTCGAGTTTACATAAAAAGGCCAAAGAATGTGATGACACTAACTTCAGTCAAGAAGAAGACGGATGAATCGCTCAGGACTTTCTTAACCTGGTTCAATGCAGTAGTCGCTTCGGTGGATCGGCCAGATCCATCAGTGGTTTTGATAGCTCCGGTATCAGGAGTTAAGGATAATTCGGATTTCGAAGTGTCATTGATACACGATCCACCATTGGATCTCAGAGAATTCTTTCATGAAGCTAAAAGATTTCTTCGATAAGAGGATGCATGTATGGATATGAAATCAAAGGAAGTAAACATGGTTAAGGATGGAGGACCGCCCGGTGAAAGCTCGGGTAAAGACAAGGATAAAGAGAAAAGGAAGCGCTGGGAAGAACCAAAATTCTCCACTTATACAGGATTGAATGCAACACTAGAACGGATATTCTTGGATACTCGGGATCTCCTTCCTTATCAAAGGCTGACAAAAAGGAGTCCTCAGAACGTGAAAGGGCATCAGGAAGGCACTGTCTCTTTCATGACTTGGACGGGCATGATACTAACAGATGCAGGCATCTAAAAAATATAATCAAGGAACATGTAAGGAATGGTCAGTTGCGACAATACGTCGGAACTCGGAATGTGGCGATGGAACAGGAGCAGCCACTGCCTACCTTGAACGACGAGGGCATGAGGCCCACGAATGGTGGCCGGTTAGTCATCAACTAATTGTGATGGTTTGGAACAAGTAACAAACTCCGGACAAACTTATAAATCACTTACTCATGTATGGGGTTGGAGATAACCCTTAGACATACTTAAGATGATGGTCATCGAGATGCTCCGGTTTGTGAAATTTGTTTTTTTCCGTGTGACTTGGACAGTTGCTTTTTCTGCTTTGGTTTTGGAGTTTGGATTGAACTCCCGTTTTTGTTGGTTTTTTGTTTGGATTTCGGTTTGGATGTCTGATTTTTGATTTGGACTTTTGATATGGATTTCTGGTTTTCTAGTTTGATTTGGATTTCGAATTGGATTTTGATTGTATTTTCTCTGGATTTTGGCTAAAAGGTCGTCGAGCATGGACTATGCTCGACAATGGTCTGGAGAGTCCAAAATTCGGCCTAGGACTTAGGCCCCATATTGTCTACTATACAGGTCGTCGAGCATGGACTATGCTCGGCAAGGGTCCGGAGCGATCATGATTCGGCTTAGGACTAAAGCCACGGTATTACTCGGCGTTCGGGGACACTAAACCAGGAACATCACGAGATTACTTAACACAGGTCGTCAAGTGTGGACTGCGCTTGGTAAGAGCCCGGAGAGGTTATGGATTTGGATATTGGCTATGAATAGCTAAAGTTTTGGGCATGGACCCTGAACGGTCCCGAATTTGGACATCGACCGAGAGATGTCATGGACGTGGTTATTGGATATGGATGGGTTAGAATTCGGTTGTCGAGTTTAGATGGATATGGATTTGGCTAAGGATTTGGTTACTGTATTCGGAATTGAATACCGACTCAGAGCAGTCGTAGAATCAGATAAGGATACGGCGATGGGACTTGGATAAAATGGATTGGATTATGAATCGGAGAGTACGGATGTGGATAACATATGGGCTTCGAATATTGAACCTGAGGCTATTCAAAACACACCTTTTGATAACAAGGCATGTTTTGGGGGGCAAATGTTAACCCGCCTTTTTGCAAGGCCGTGGACATGTGTATTTAACTAAATCGACTGCTCATTTGTCGAGACTGGAATACGATTGGTTGGAACCAACTGGATGGATAGACGGTCAATCAAGGGTGGTTCAATATGCATGGCTCGCCCTAGGTGGGTTGGCAGGTGTCTCTCGGTCAAGGGCGAAGGACACAGATGGTTAGGCTTAATGGGGTCATTCGGCCTTGGTGATGTCGCTCGGCCTGGGAAGTCATGGGTTGCTCGGCATTGTGGCTCGGTCTGGAAGTCAGGGGTCGGTCGGCATTGTGGCTCGGCCTGGAAGTCAGGGGTCGGTCGGCCCTGATGATGTCGTTCGGTCTGGAAGTCATGGGCTGCTCGGCATAGGTCGTTCATTCTGGCAGTCATAGGTAGCTCGGCATCGTTGTTCGGCTCGAGTGGTTCGGCATTGATGGTGGTTCGGCATTCGGAGGTGGCTCGACATTGTGGCTCGACATAGTGGTTCGACACTGGAGGTTGTTTGGATTGAGGGTGTGGTTCGACATTGGACATCGCTCGGCATCAGACATCGCTCGGCTTTATGGTTCGGTTAGAGTCATTCGGCGTTGTGGTTCGGCCTTGGTTGCCGTTCGGCATGTGTGGGTCAGCATGTATAGAATTCAGGGTCGGTTACAATGATAACTCTGGTTCGACCATGGCCTTGATGGGCCCAGGTCACTCAAAAAGCCCAACAACTCATGAATTTCCTATAAATACAGCATGAGGGGTTCAGAAAAAGGATATTTTTTCTCCTCTCTTGCTTTCTATTTCCTAAGGCTAAGATTACTCTACCAGTTTGTAATTGTAATTGGTTCTATCATCAATAAAAAGGAAACTTCTAGAGTGGACGTAGGCCAGAGTTAGCCGAACCACTATAAAATCTGTTGTTCTTTACTACTTTCATTTTTAATTTTGACTGTTCTTCATATTTACACTCTCTACATACATTCTATCTGTGATCCGTAACTGGCATTTGGTGCTTTCATTTGAACTTGGGTGTTAGTGACCGATTTTGGCGCTAGCAGTGGTCATGACATGAAATCGACCGCCATCATCTTTACACAATGCCTAATTCTCCTTATGCACTTCCAAACTCCTTTCCATCCAATTGTGAGCCCTGATGCTTATAGTTTTGATTTCTTCACGTATTCTGATGTACTTGGCTTCTTCCGCAGGACAAGCTGCAGCATAAAAAAGTCCGGTTAATCGTTTTTCTCTAAACCATGCAGCTTGAAAATTAGCTTTAAGATGTCTAGCACAAAATCTGTGTTTATGTGGTAAACACCATTTCGATTCCATAGCTGATGGTATTCATTTCATTCGATCCAAAATGAAGGCAATTTGTCGATTGTTAACATTATGAATGAATCGCCGCACGCATGCAAAAAACCACCCTCAATTATCCCTGGATTCGGACTCTACAATTGCATACGCTAAAGGGTATAGATGATCATCCGCATCAACAGCAGTGGCCATAAGTAGTGTCCCTTTATATTTCTCGTAAAAATGTGTCCCGTCAATACATAACAATGGACGACAATGAACAAATCCTTCAATACTAGGTCCAAAGGCCCAAAAAGCTCGATTGAAGACTCCATAATCATCGATCGTAACATGTCCAACACTTTTCGGGTTCGATCTAGTTATTTCAGCAAAATATTGCCTTAGACTGCTATATGACTCCGCCCAATCACCATAAATTCTTTCCACCGTCTTACTCAAAGCTCTTCAAGCCTTCATATAACTAATTTTCACGAATAACTGTTCTTCCATCAAAACTTGTACTGTCCCGGCTGTAATGTCTGATCGACTTTCACAAAAGGTAATATTTTTACCACTACAAAATTAAACATCGCCTGCTTGTGAGTGGATTCACTATTAGGTTAACATAAATGTATTCTCTAGGATATTTCCTTACAATCCACCAGTTCTGCTCTGATTTTTTTGAGACAATAGCATGAATTCTCTATAGACAGTTTGCATCTATATTACAAACGGCGGTGTATTTGATTTTATTTTATTTTATTGCGTTAAGAGAAACGGCATGCAAAATCGACCATTCGCTCAACTGTTGTAACAACTTGGCTTTCGTCTCAAAAATCAAACCGACTTTGAATCTAATTTGAACGCTTATGGTCGAAAACAACTCATCGTTGAACTCAAGATTTACAACAATTGACCTTGCCATAATTTATGCGTTGCCCAAATCATCATCCAAAGGAACTTCCATTTCCACCTCATCACTATCTTCCGAAATATTGTCTTCAATCGGAAAATCATAGTTCAAAGGATCATTGTTTACTTGCATACTACCTATCCATGACATGTCGTTCTCCGCCATGTTCACTAAATCCATACTATTTAAAGGGGGTTCGTCATTGACATCTTCACCTTCATCCCCATCCATCTCAGTATCAACATCTTCGTTGTTTGCGTTTACGTTTGTATTCTGCAAATCAACATTAGACTGCATAACAATATCATGCGTGGGGAATCTGCTATTCAAACATACGTATTACTTTAAAACCAGTACCATAATTACAACCTATCAAATTTTGATTCTTCATGATATATACCTCTGACTAAGATCATATAACTCGGACGGATTTGGATACGTAAATTGAGACATATGGCAGTGTGATGGTCCGGCAGGACTGGCGGTGTTGGTCGACAAGGAAGATAACTGCATATACAGAAAAAAAACTGTTAAGTAGCGCACAACTATCAAATTAATACGACCTAAATTTCGTAAATAAATGTTTCAACTTCCGAGCAAATGCGTAAAGCTGCCTTGACTTGGATAGGGGTACGTATACTGAATGTTATGTGGATAAGTCATACACGGAGGATATATATTCATATAGGCCTTGTTGTTGACCGTACATCGCTGTCATAGTCAGATTAATGAAACTCGAAGATGCGTTTCTGCGACTGATACTTACCGCCTCAACCGTTCTTTGGTGCTCCTCAATAACACTGTTAACTTCTTGTTCTCATATGGTTCTTCTATTGCAAGCATCTAATTTTCCCAACAAACAACTCATTTGATTTCAATGTCGGTGAAAACATTAGCTCCACATTGTCATTGTCGGCTATTTTAATGGCTTTCGATCCTGAGTCTGTCAGCCAGTTACACACTAACTCTATGTCAAATTCTTCAGATTTAATCTTGTTCGCTTTATAAATCGATTCTTTTAGCTACACCAAATTACAACCTTTCAACACTTTAGCTGACTTACACGAGCTACCGGCATATTTTCCATAATTAAGTTCATTAACAACCAATTCGCCATCGCAATAACAGATCGTTGGTACAAATTTAGGAGCCATTCTACAATTTATTTAGCCAACTAGTTACCTATTGTCATTTGTTACCAAACAACAAATGAGAAAAAAAATTGAACTAGAGTTTCCAAAAAAACATACCTGCTATAGCTAATTCCTTGTTCAAGAGGAAAAATTAGATGTTGCTCCTCGTCTATAGTCGAATCCAATCAAGATTAAACTACAATATGCAAATATTTTAACAGTTTGGAGTTTTGGATTTTTGTAGATCTAAGAAAACTTTGGAAGAAGGAAAACATAAAAAGATGACTGCCTAATAAAGCAACAAATACCGGCGACATTTGAGATGCCGCAAAATTGACGGCATCTCAAATGCTGCCAGTGTATCTTTGCAATATACGTGTATCGGCGGCATTTGAAATGCCGTCAGTAGACGTGGCGCCAACGTGACGAAAACTGGTCTAGTTTTGTAAATAGTTTGTAATGTGGTCTATTCTTGTATTTTGTTTACAAATTTGACCTAAATACAACATTTATCCAATATGATAAAACACAGGAAATTATTGCGAAGGACTAAATTTCTCAGCGTTTTAGCCTCAAGGACAGACCTTCAGTATTTTAGTCCGAAGGATAACTTTCTTTAGGTGTCAGTTTTTAGTTGTTGGTAGCAGTTTTTAGGTATCAGTTTGTAGTTTGGTAACGTCTTTGAAAGAATGTTTGTCCTTATGAATAATTTTGAAAAAATATTTGTACTTGTGGTTAAAAAATTAAAATCGTGTATTTGAGGCTAAAAATATATAAATTTTTGTCATTTAAATTAATTCTTCCTATTAACACAGAGGTTTGCTAAGAGCCTCTAAAGCTAAATATTCAAAAATAGAGCCGGCTTAGGCCCAACGTGGATCGTGCCCATGCAACAGGCATCAAAATTAATGGGCATCAAGTTCTCTATCGCACAAATCTTGCAAAGCAAAAATGGAAAAAAGAAAACACGAAGAAAGAAAAGGAAACTTGCAAGCAGCGATGCAACACACTTTAGAGGCAGAGCAACACATGTCGGAGTTGGAGAACCACACGTCGCAAGCAGCGGTGCAACACAAGCTAAGAACGCTATCCTAAACCCTAAATTGACTAATTTGCAAAAAAGTTGATTTTTCTGGTGCCAATAGATTTTTGTTAGATTTTTATTTTCGATAAATATGATTAGCTAGACTGCCTTTTATAAGAATCGTATGACTACAATTTCTTACTGCAATTTTGCTTTGAATCAGGTTTTATCTTCTTTTTCAAGAACATCCTTATTTTGCTTGCGAAGATTTCCTTAGTGAGGGCTTTGTTTGATTTAGAAGGCCGTAAAGGGTGTTGGGGATTTTGCGGTCCGAGACGGATTTGACGGCGATGGTGATGAAGACAATGATGTACTTCCGACTTCAAGGATCTATGGAATAGATTCTTTCAGACAATAGTTCAACCCACCAGGTACAAACGGGTTATCGAACTATCGACTTTCAGGATTCAATGAAGCCCTATAACAGCGTAATCGGATTCAAAGTTTGTACGACTTTGATCCGACCAAGAACACTTCAGAAAATGTATCTGATGATGCAGTTTATATAGAATAGAATGAAGAGGAAGAAGAATACAATCCTGCAACGCTTTCTGAATTTGCAACACCTTGGAGGCGTCACAAAACAGAGCGTTTAGTAACGCTATCCCGACGTCGCAGAACTGCTGTAGGAAGAAGAAGAAGATGCGGAACTGTATTTGCAACTGTTCTGGGCATTGCTATTTATATACGTGAGGAGGTGTCTATTCGCCAAGAGTCACGACCGTTTGCAACGGTTCTTAAACGTCGCGACCTTTCATCTGCAATGTTCAGTAAAACGTTACTAATTCAAACGTCGCGTCCATTCAGTTTGTAACGTTTAGAAAAACGTTACAAATTCCCACCCTTTATCCAAATTCAGATTTTCCGGTTCTGGGTCCTTAACGGGCCGAAATCTGGCCCGTTACTGTTCATATATGATCCAAAAATATTTTCGGATCCAAACCCGAAACCCGTACCCGGCCCGGCCCGGTTCGGTTCGGTCGGACGGCGGCGGCGGCGCGCGTGTGGTGTTGCATGACTTCTCTCCTCACAACAAAGCAAACATGTGGGAGCCCCAAGGCCCCATCATCCACTTGAGAAAGCTATATTTATACAAGTATATTGTATAGCTTTCTATAATGTGGGACTTTGATTTCTTCTTCCTTCCTTCTTTCTTTTCTTCTACTCTTCCAAAATTAAAACCCAAACCCAAATCATTTTGAAAATTTTACAAAAATCTCCCCCAATTTTCAAAAAATTAAATAATAGGACGGCTGCATCACTAGAGTGATTTCCTACATACCCAAGTGGGATCAAGCCTATGTAGTTCTAAGATCAAGTTTTGCATCATCGTGAAAACCAACACGTAAATAAAAGGTATCTTTTGGATTTGAACCTTTACTTAGTGTATACCATTCAAAGCCTTATCAAGATTCTATGGTGAACGAATCTTGAACCAAGTATCCCTAATGATAAAACTGGAACAATCACACATGTTGATTTCCTTAGGAAAAGTGTTCTGTATTGCTCAGCACGTTAATGGCCATGTGCTTAAATCCTGGTTCATGAATCTACTTAGAAAGCGGTCTTACTTTCCTAGGAAACGGCCTGATTTCCATACTCATATAGGTAAGTCTCTTAAGGTGTTTTTGTGATACACCTTTCAAGGTTTCTAGACTTATTAAGGAAGTATATCCATCCTTTGTTCTTGCAGAATCCAACACTAAATATTATGGGATTATCAATTTAGTGTTCCATAATCATTCGCTTAACTTGTTGGTACCCATTGAACTTTGTCTATCCTTTTCAAGACATAAGTTGGGTTTCTGTTAAGGACGATCAACCTTCATTCACAGACCTTTGTCCCATTTCTTGTAACTTTATAGAAACCATTGCCTTTGGAAGACCTTTTGTAAGTGGGTCAGCCAAGTTTTTCTTCGTTTCTATGTAGTCTACAGTTATAACTCCTTTTTTGAGTAACTGTCTCACCATTTGATGTCTTAGACTCACATGTCTAGACTTTCCATTATATGTCTTATTAGACACATTGTATATTGTTGCTTGATTGCCACAGTTAATCAAGACTGCCGGAGATGGCTTCTTCCACAAAGGGATTTCCATTAATAAATTCCTAAGCCATTCCGCTTCTTTACATGCATCTGCTAATGCAATCAATTCTGACAACATTATTGAGTCAGAAATACAGGTCTGCTTCTTGAAAGCCCAAGACACAACAGCGCCTCCTAATGTAAAGATCCATCCAGTCGTAGACTTGGATTTGGATTCTACATTGTTCCAGGTTGCATCACTATATCCTTCTATTGCAGCAGGATATCCTTTATAAGATAAACCATATTCAATGGTTCCTTTCAAATAAGCTAAAACTCTGGAAATGGCTTTCCAATGTTCGAAACCTGGATTACTCGTAAATCGACACAATATACTTATAGCATGTGCGATGTCTGGTCTAGTGCAATGCATAGCATACATAAGACTCCCAATAACACTGGAATACTCTAGTTGAGAGATAGTACGTCCAGTGTTCTTTTCTAATTTAATATTAGGATCTAAAGGAGTTGGTGCTGGTTTGTCATCGTAATGACCATACTTTTGTAAGAATTTCTCTATGTAATGGGATTGACTTAGTAATAACTCCCCCTCTTTCCTAATAATTTTAATTCCCAGAATTACATCAGCCTCTCCTAGATCTTTCATATCGAATTTAGAAGACAGAAACTTTTTAGCTTCATTCACGCAGGATATATTGGAACCAAATATTAGCATGTCATCAACGTATAAACATATTATAACAATACCGTTGTTATCTGATTTGCTATAAATACATTTATCAGCATCATTAACAATGAATCCATATGACAGTGCAACTTTATCAAACTTCTCATGCCATTGCATGGGAGCTTGCTTCAGGCCATAAAGAGATTTTACTAATTTGCAAACTTTCTTTTCTTGGCCTGGGGTTTTGAAACCTTCAGGTTGTTCCATATATATCTTTTTTTCTAAATCTCCATTTAGAAAAGCAGTCTTTACATCCATTTGATGTATGACTAATTTATGAATTGATGCAAGTGCAATTAAACAGCGTATAGAAGATATGCGAGCAACTGGAGCATATGTATCAAAATAATCTACTCCATGTCTTTGCTTATATCCCTTAGCAACTAATCTGGCTTTAAACTTATCAATGGATCCATTTGTATTCAACTTTTTCTTGAATATCCATTTACATCCTATAGGTTTAGCACCAGGAGGTAAATCAGTTAAAACCCAAGTTTGGTTTAACATTATGGAATTCATTTCATCATTGATAGCTTCTTTCCAGAAATTTGAATCTCTGGAACTCATAGCTTCAGAATAAGTTTTGGGATCATTATCAACGTTCATTACATATTTAGTCACATTAAGGACGTCGTCCTTACTGCCTTCTACAAGATATGTAATGAAGTCAGGACCATAGTCCTTCTCTATTCTCGCTCTTTTACTTCTCCGTTGTTCAGTACTATTATCTGGTACTGACACTTCCTTGCTGTTTTGAGCAGGAGCATAATCATCGTCATTGATATCATTAGTCATACTACGTTCTGGACTAGATGATCTCAATGGGATCTCAACAGTTTTATTTTCAAAAAATTCTACATCTACAGATTATATAACTTCTAGGGTGTCAAGAATAAGAAATCTATAAGTTATACTATTAAGTGAATATCCTATGAAAACACATTTAAATGCTCTATTTCCTAACTTTGGTCGTTTAGGGTCTGGTTTTCTAACATAAGCTAAGCAACCCCAAACTTTAAGTCTAGTTAGGTTAGGTTTCCTATTAAACCATAATTCATAAGGGGAAATATTATTCTTTTTAAGTGGTACTCTATTTAAAATATAACATGCAGATAACATAGCATCACCCCATAGGTTATAAGGTAAATTAGAACTTATGAGCATGGAATTAACCATTTCTACTAAAGTTCTATTCTTCCTTTCAGCAACACCATTTTGTTGTGGTGTATATGGGGCAGTACATTGGTGAATTATACCTTGTTGTTTACAAAACAAGGTGAATTCATTTGAGAAATATTCACCACCACGATCTGAATGTAATATTTCAATTTTAACTCCTAATTGTGTTTCGACCTCTGCTTTGTAAATTTTGAATTTATCAAAAGCCTCATCTTTAGTTTTCATTAGATATACATATGCATATCTAGTATAATCATCGATGAATGTTATATAGTATTGGTTACCACCATAGGTGATATGATTTTTTAAGTCACCCACATCGCTATATACCAAATCAAGCAAACCAGTTTTCCTTTCTACGGATTTAAAGGATTTTCGGTGTATTTTTGCTTGAACGCATATTTCACATTTAGAGATGGTATCGAAATCACAATCAGAAATTAACCCTAATTTATTCATATTCCTAATGGAATTATAATTAACATGTCCTAATCTACCATGCCATAAATTAATAGAATCAACAATATAAACAGAAAATTTCTTTATTAAATTCAACTTAATCATGCCGTTACAAGAGTATCCCTGTCCAATGAATTTACCATTCTCAGACAACACTAGCTTATCAGACTCATACACCATCTTGAATCCTCCTTTGTTAAGAAGGTATCCAGAGACCAAATTCTTACACATATCAGGTACATAAAATACATTGACTAATGTAAGAACTTTTCCAGAGGTGAGAGGAAGTTCTATAGTGCCTTTTCCCAGAACTTTACTTGGAACCTTATTTGCTCCAGTAACTTCATCGGCTTCTCCTTTAGTTTCTTCATAACTCTTGAACAGATTACGGTCTCTGCAAATGTGAATGGTTGCTCCAGTATCGAACCACCAATCATTATCATTGCCACTAACGGAGTTTTCCTCTTGCACTACAGCCACAAGCGAGTCTTCGACCACATTCACTTTTTGTTGTTTCTTCCGCAGACGGCAGTCTCGGGCATAGTGGCCGGGCTTGTTACAAAAATAACAAGCACCTTTCTTTTTGTTGTTAGTTTTGGAATGATTTTTCTTAAATCGTGTCTCATTCTTTGGCTTTAATTTATCAGTAATTTCAACATTATTTGCCTTAGAATGGGACTCAGTTTGCGGATTATCATCTAGATCGCGTTTGCGAGAGTCTTCTTCAATATGAAGATGACGCTGTAAACCGTCTAAATTATAATCCGTTTCCGCATGCTTCATCTTTTTCTTATAATCATTCCAACTATGCGGAAGTCTAGAAATTATAACTCCAACAACAAAAGATTCAGGGAGATCAATTCCAACATCTTTAAGTTGATTCACCAACAGTAAGATTTCGCTTACTTGTCCAATTAAGGACTTATTGGTGACCATTTTGAAAACCATAAAATTAGAAATAAGAAACTTTTTATTAATTGCCTCGGATATGCGGTACTTATTCTCCAGAGCAGTTCAGAGTGTCTTCACCGTTTCCAAGGTCCTATGAGCATTGTAGACTGGGGTAGATAACGCATTCAGAATATGGCATCTGCATAGGAAATCGTCCTCTTTGCGCTTTGCACGTTTAGCCTTTAGAGCAGCATCGTCCTTATCAGTTTCCTCCGAATTTCTTCCAAGTCATCTTCCAAGATGTAGAACAACTTGACGGTGACCAGGAAAAATTTCATCGTCTCTTGCCAACGAGTGAAATTGTCGCCATCAAAACGCTCCAATCGAGTTAGATGCTGATTCATAACTTATAGAGCGCTCGAACCTTCCATGGTTGAAGAATATTGTCTGAAAATTTGTTGGGGATTTTGCGGTTCGAGACGGATTTGACGGCGATGGTGATGAAGACAATGTTGTACTTCCGACTTCAAGGATCTATGGAATAGATTCTTTCAGACAATAGTTCAACCCACCAGGTACAAACGGGTTATCGAACTATCGACTTGCAGGATTCAATGAAGCCCTGTAACAGCGTAATCGGATTCAAAGTTTGTACGACTTTGATCCGACCAAGAACACTTCAGAAAATGTATCTGATGATGCAATTTATATAGAATAGAATGAAGAGGAAGAAGAATACAATCCTGCAACGCTTTCTGAATTTGCAACACCTTGGAGGCGTCACAAAACAGAGCGTTTAGTAACGCTATCCCGGCGTCGCAGAACTGCTGTAGGAAGAAGAACAAGACGTGGAACTGTATTTGCAACTGTTCTGGGCGTTGCTATTTATATACGTGAGGAGGTTTCTATTCGCCAAGAGTCACGACCGTTTGCAACGGTTCTTAAACGTCGCGACCTTTCATATGCAACGTTCAGTAAAACGTTACTAATTCAAACGTCGTGTCCATTCAGTTTGTAACGTTTAGAAAAACGTTACAAATTCCCGCCCTTTATCCAAATTCAGATTTTCCGGTTCTGGGTCCTTAACGGGCCGAAATCTGGCCCGTTACTGTTCATATACGATCCAAAAATATTTTTGGATCCGAACCCAAAACCCGGTCGAACGGACGGCAGCGCGCGTGGTGTTGCATGACTTCTCTCCTCACAACAAAGCAAACATGTGGGAGCCCCAAGGCCCCATCATCCACTTGAGAAAGCTATATTTATACAAGTATATTGTATAGCTTTCTATAATGTGGGATTTTGATTTCTTCTTCCTTCCTTTTTTCTTTTCTTCTACTCTTCCAAAATTAAAACCAAACCCAAATCATTTTGAAAATTTTACAATAAAGGGCTAGAAATTTCAAATATGATTAACAAGCGGGTAGATGAAGTCCTGTCGTAGTGGGAGGTTAGTGACATTGCAAGAGAAGGGGAAAATGAATTTTGTAAAGCATGATTTGTTTTGGTTGAATGAAAGTTCTGATGAATAAGATTTGAGGAAGATGGATTTGGAGAATGCTTCAATGGAGGATTTGGCAAAGATGCCTGCAGGTTTAAGGTTTGGGGAGAAAATAGAAGGTATGTCTTAATTTAGTGGTAGCTACATATAGCCCATTAGGTTTGTTCTAGTTCATTTAAGCTATATTCTACATGTTTCACATCTATGAGTAAATATAATATAAGTTTTAGCTATATTCTACATGCTTCACAAAACTTAAACGGTTGACATAAACAAACTGTTGTATAGAAATGATCTAGGAGTATCTGTGACCCTCTATATCATTATGATTAAGTGGCTGGAGTCCTTACACTTGAAATATGTTTCTCAACTTCCGATATTTAGTTAATTAAAGATTTTAACTTGAGTGGATGTATTTTTCTGTAAATAAAACTCTGATATATCATTGTTTTTATCACGATTAATGATGAGTCATTTAACAGCCATAATCGATGTTGGATACTTTGTAGATTTGATTATCATTAAAAGCGCAATATTCTTCTTAGGAAAGTTGGACACCTTTTAGTTGGTTGGTCATTTATTTACCGAGTCTTTGGATCAAAATATGTGTACTTGTCTCTTTCTAACTATGAAGGTGTACTGGAATCATGTTCGTAAACTATCTATAATATATTACCATGCATGAAACTGCAAGATCAAATTTTGATTTAAAGTTGTTGTTAGTGATGTTCTTGTAGGCTAATTGGATGTGCAGAAATAAGATAAAAATGTCAAATGTAAATGTGGAAAGTAATCCCACATGATAGGTCGTATCATTGCTTGTTTATGTTTCTATGTCACTAGGCAGCATTATCAATTATAGCTTTATAGCTTGAAGCATAAATGCCAAAAATAAATTAGTGACGTCGGATGATGGTCATATGCATCCGAGAAATATAGTAACATAGATAATTTATTCTATTTTTAGATGGATTTTTGGGTCGATGGACAGAAAAGAGAACATATTTCATTTATAATTCAACCTATTATTTGATTTGTTAGCTTTCCCTAATTGTTTGAATAACTAGATGTATTTTTAGATGCAATTTCTTTAAAAAATGTTACAATTTTATGAAAATAAGTTATAATTTTTATTTATGCTTGGAGTTATAATTTTTAAAGTTGCAATTTGAAAAGAAAATGAAATTTTTATGCTAATCCAATTTTGGAACTTATTGTTTTTAAGTAAATAAATTATATTTTAATTCAACTTACAGTTAAATGTATTTAGCAAATCGTACAATTTAATATTACTATAAATATAAATTTTGTTTCATATGAATCATATTTTTAAACTAGGAAAAGTAAGAGTTATAAAAAAGAATTTTATTTAACATTGTTGAGCAATTTTCTACAACAAATGGCATCATTCAAGTATTCGCACTAGGCATTACAAAGCCTAGAACCAGCTCTATTCCGAAATAACATAACTATTTGAAATGGATAAAAAATATATTTAAAAAGCATAAATAAATAGATAACTGCCATAAGTCTTTACCTCCACTTTCGTCTTCTAAATCAGCATTGTCTTATCTAACCTGTGTGCTGTAACGAGGAGTGGGTCAGAATAACAAATATTTAGTGAAACAAAAATCTCAAGCTTGACCATACATGTACTTGGACAGTATTATTTGGATGAGAAGTATGTCTTACGTATTTAAAACTATACCAGACTAATGATTTTAACTGTAAGCCTAAAGGCCTTTCCAGTCCAATACCAAAAATCTAACGTAATTAACATCAATGTTGCAAGAGAAAGCACCAAAACCTATGAATACCTCTTATTGATGATTAGGCAGATTCTAACAATGTAATAATACATAATCCATTTCTAAATTTTGACGAAACTATCATTAACGATGCAAGAGAGAACCCCAAACCACTTAATACCTTTTCTTGAGAACTTAGGTAGACTATGACCATTTAAGACCTATAAAATAAGCAGGTCCCTGCCATTTAAGACCTAACCCAATACGGGTTCATACGAGATTCTCACTAACTGACATCGCAAGACATTCCATCAGGTCACTTAATACTTCTCTTAAGAAAGAGGCGGACCCTACCATAGCCACTTAATACCTCTAACCCAAAGCTGGCTCCTGCTAAAGATTCCTCATATCGTATTAATAGCATAATTATGACCCATAACTCAAACCGTAACGTCTCACATTAGTTTGATTATTCGTATGTACTGGTAGCCGATTCACTAGATTTACCCCACAGAATTGGGACTAACCTCGCTTCAACTGGGGTTATTTATTATAGGCGATGTCCTACATCAGTCTGCAAAGTCACACCGTTGGTGACAAGATTTAACTGGGCAGACTTCCATGTAACTTTGGACTGAGCTCGCATTCCTATAACTTAGTTATGCCTTATATGTATACCAATTATATACATATACTACCCTACACGATTAATAGTTAAGTCATATAAGGTAACACCTTATTACGCCTCTAATTAGAGATTAACTCCCTAATTTACACTAACCATATTCCTAATAAATTAATGTTGTTTACCACCCTATTAATTCTAGTCAGTACATTGAATACACTATAATTACTACGTTATTATTACTTTAATAATCAATACATTAATATTATATATATATATGCAAGATATTCGAATAAAATATTTCCAGTCACATGCAAAGAAAACGCTTATTAATTAAATGACAAAGTTATATATGTCCCAAGCTCCAAACGAAGAAATAGTTAATACCCTTCGCCAACAACTTGACTCATATATGAAAAAGAATAATACCAAACTCATTTCATATCTATGCTATACTATAATTACTGAGTTTGATTTCAGTAGCTCAGAAGCAACCTTCAATTTGAAACTTAACAGTCACACTTATATTTTTTTTCCTTATTGTACACATGGGTCTCGTTGTACCATTCTCAAACATTCTCAACAATATCAGAGCCGTCCATATAAGGGTATCTATAGATTTTAATGCAATCAAATCTTAACTGTAGAAATAAATAAAACATGAGGCGGTTCATTTTATTTATACCCACTTCGCTTTCTTTTCTCTCTTACATCTCTAAATAAATCCGAGCCAAAATGTGACGTGAAGTTTTCATCGTTTGATTTTGAATATTTAAATGGTTTAATTATTGGATTTGGAATTGTAATTTAGTTAGTAAGGTTTTAAAACTGAAATTTCAGGTGAATTCGTCAATTTTGAAAATCAACGATTTTAATCGACGAGTTAAAATAGCGATCCGAGACACAGTCTCAGAATTCAACGAAACCAGTTTCATTGGATCCGTGATAGTGTATTATTATCGAATTTCAAATTCATAGCGTTTGGATTTAAAGTTTGGTCGTACGATCTGGAAAGCCTGGAATAATTTAATCGAATTTAATTTAAATTGTCGATTTTAAAAAGCTATCTTCTACATACGATCTAATTAAAGCTTGAGGCTTGTTCCTTTGGATTCGAAATAGCAGTATAACATTAGAAACATCAGGCATCACACCTCAATTGGAGTTCAAGGTTTCCCTGTATATAATACGGGATGTTTGAATGGATAGGTAAGAAATCTAATCAATAGTCAAAATCTTAGCCCAACCTACCCTGTACCTAAAGACGCCCTCTCCAGTTACATTGTGCATCCTTTTCTTTCTTTTAAATCGAATTTGTACATAAAATAAAAGCGAAATCACATTCGCAAGAGAAAAAAGGGAACTCAAATCCATTCAAAATAAAATCGATTGAGAAAAAAGAGAGGGAAAATCGCGCTGCTAGACACGAGATCGATAAAGGCAAGGCGACTCCCTTGGTGCGCTCGACCTGGACTGATGCCGACATGGAAGTCACGATGAAGGGGAAGCTTGTGGAGGTGAGGGGTTCGAGTGGAACTTGTAGGCGAAGGGGAAGAGGCACAATGTCGTGCATTGCCTGAGTTCGCGATGGGAGTTTTGGGCGATCAATCGAAGCTAAGGTTTGGGCACACGATGTTTGAGGCGGACAGTGGAGACGTGGGTCTGGGCGCGAACGCGAGCTGGAGCGTGGATTGAGATGGTAAGTGTTGGTAGGCACGGCAGTGGGTGGCTCGTTGGCCGTGGAGGAGTTTGACGAGAAGAGAGGAGGCACGATAGTGACGAGGGTGAGAACTGGAGTGTGAGGAAGTTAGTTAGCGGTAAGGTAACTAATTTTTTTTCTTACTTACTGTAGTTTCTTATGAAAATCGAAATTTATAAACTTTATATCGTTTACTTGCAAGGTCAAAAAATTTAGAAACAAGCCTCACTGGAACCATATCGAAGAATATCATGCTGTAAAACTGGTTTTAGAATTTTTCGGAGTCGGTCGAGATTTTAGGAAAATAAAAATCTGAATGTTCGGCAAATAAAAATCAACGCGAGAAATCCTCACTCATTTGGATTACCAAAATTTAATTTTAAATAGTTAAATTAATCTTGAATGCTTGGTTGAATTTATTAATTATTATCTGTTGAATGATATATTATATATAATGTATATATAGTAGTATATATATTGGCAGTTGGATATATTTTCCACCGATTGGAGTGAATAAGACCCTGTGCGTCCCGCATAATAGCGGTCCCGCATAATAGCGGATGACTCTATATTACCGCGATATTCCGCCTCGAAGCGAGATTGGTTTAAATATTTATTGTTTTCATATATAAAACTATATGATGTGATTGAATAATCTATTGGATTGTTGTGTGAATCAAATTATTTGATGCTATAGTAGCATTGGCCTTAATTTTGGTATTTTAAATACTATAAATATTATATTTGAACTTTTAAGGAATATAAAAGAAGATTTTAAATATAAAAATAATTATATCGAAAATGGGATTATTTAAAAAGGAATTGATTGGATAATCGATAAAATTTGATTATAGATTGTACTTAACTAATCCGTAAATTGTAAAATAGAGTTTTTACAAAATAATCTATGTGAAGGATTTTAAAATGACATCTTGGAAAATATGGAAAGACGTTGAATTCGATATTAAAAATAGATTTGGGAAAAATAAATGGAATTCATAAAGAAATGAATTTATAAAATGGAATTTTATAAATGAGGTTATTTTTATAAAAAGCGAAACTCAAAAGAGTTATAAATTTGTAAACGCTAGTTATAAATAAAGAAAATTGATATTAGATGATAATTTGAAAATATAAATTCATAGGGTGAATTTATATTAGAATATGGAAATATGGTAGAGGAAAAATAGTGGATACTATTTTAGAAAAGTGGAAATGGTTAAGGAGATCGTAATGAAAGCGATGTGTTGAGAATCGAGAGGAATCTATAAATTGAATTGGATATTGAGATTTTAAAAATATATTATTAAATTTTAAGAAGTTAAGTTTGTTTGTAAAAGGAAAATTTTATTTATTTAAACTATGTAATTTTAAAACTAGTTAGGATTGAAATACTTTGGTAAGTGGATTTTTTTCAAACATTTAATATTTATTTTAATGAATTCTAAATTTAAAATCAGCTTTGAAAATTATTTTTGTTTATTTTAGAAAATTACTTGAACATGTTTTTAAAAATAATTATTATTCTTTTAAATACTTATTTATTTTTATATATATAGTGTTTTGTAATGATTTAAATTTATTTATAAATCTTCTCGAGATTTGGAAACGGGTTATTCAGTAGATAGGATTATAATAAAATTCTCAAAATGGAATTTGAGGAAAAGTAAGAAAATTTCCAAAGTAGTTAAATAGAAGTGAACTTTGAAAAATGAGATAGAATTCATAAAAGAAGTAGAAATGGATATTTAGAATTATAGACAAGTGTTTTGACTTTGGAAATATTAAAGGAAATTAATTAAGGAACCCCGAAACTTATAGAATTCGTTATGAACGAGTTTAGGAATTTACAATATAAATTGTGAAGGATTTTGAGGAAAGAGAAATAAATGGAACTTCCCTAAGTGTTGAGAAGTAAGGGGTTTAGAAAAATATATTTTTAAATATTTTTCTAAGTGTTGAAATAAGAGATGGTTTGAAATATCCTGATATGGATATAAGTATTTGAGTTGTCTCATATATTGAAAATTTGAATGTATATCTTGTAAAGATATTTTAAAAATAAATGTTGAAAAATTATAATATGGGCCTAGTGACTGCTTATGGATGTTATATTGATAGTTAAATAACCGACTATCAAATATTGGCCAATTTCATTGATCGTTTCGAAAAGATCAGAATTGGACTTAATTTTTCGAAAACCACCCGATCTGATTTAAGCGTTACGAATGGATATCGTAAAGATAGTGAAGACGATGATTCGGTTTGTCCAGACCTAGAAAAACTTATATGGACGAATGCTATTAGAACATCGTCATTGGAGGACGATAAGCATTCTAAGTGGAATTGTTCTTGAAAGTTAACCGTAGCCTCAAGCCCCATCAACCGGGAATGACTAAAACTGGGGAGAAGCAGTAAGGCTAAGTGGGTTGCACCCAATTAGGGTATTATCACCTTTCTAGATACCCTCAGATATTATAAATTATGGATATGGTTGTACATGGAAAAGAAGAGCGCTCGATAATGAGGGGAACACCTAGGGTGATAACATATTCGGTACTATCCAGGTTAGGGGTAGGCTAGTCTTGTGTTGGCAGGGGATCCCGGTGAGGTCCTCGGTACATTTTTCTAGAAGTATACTGTGATGGTCGCTACCCCAGTAGCCCAGTCATTTTATGGAATCCAATATCCACTACAGGCCCGTAAGGTTTTGATTGTGCTCAACTATACTGAAACGTGAGATGCAAGCATTTTAACAATTTTTTAAGTTACTTTCTATAGACACTATTATAATATCAGACGATTTTGATACCAAATGTCTTAGTTATCGTAAGGAAAAAACCCGTCGTGTTTATGTGTGACGTGGTCTTACGAGATACCTTTGTTTTCAAAGGATTTTGATGACTTTAATAATTCAAATTGAGTGTGTTTTTCTCACACTGGTTTTCTAGGCTAACTCAGGTGTTATTTTATATAATGATCGGGTTAGACCGAGTATTATAGATTCAGGATAGGATGCTATGGAGCCCAGAAGACGAGCTGAAGGATTTCAGACGTATATCACGTACTTGGTTATTTCTGCTGTGTGGGTTATGTATATCAGAACAAGTTATTATAACCGTCCAGATTTACCGATGATTGTTGTACCCTGATGATTGTATGTATATTAACTAATACAGTTTCTTTATATAAAAATCTGTTATTATATATTATATTTTTTCCCATTGTGTTGGTAAGATTCAGTGTTGTTTCTGTTTCAGGAACTTCATTCATATTATTTTACCAAAGTCTCCCTTTTCAACCTCTTTCTTCTTTACCCCTAGCAATCGGTATTTCCGGCACTTGATTATTCATCATATTATACAATGAACGAATTTATGTCGATTTTCGTGGATCGAAAATCCTGGTTCGTTACAGTTGATATCAGAGCTGAAAGTTAAGCGTGAACCTTAGCTTAGGTGGAGATTACTCATTAGAGATAGGTCGGTAGTACTCTAGAATGAGTTTGAGTGTATTAATAGATATGAACGCGTATTTGTTAGTGAATATAAAATGTTTTATATTGCATTGATTTATCTATTGAACATATAAATTCTGGTTGAATAGTGGTGTAATGACCTGTAAATTTAGAGAATTAAACTCATTAATTTTTTGTAACTAAATTTAAGAAAGAGAAAAAAAACCTTTATAATTTATAATGAAGTGAGTGATAACTAAATGTTTTTGGATATTATCATAATATCTGTTGTTATACCCATTCCCTAAAAAATAATGAAAGGGGAAAATTTGTAACATATTAAAGTGGTTAATTAATTATGTTAATTGGGTAGGTTATGACATGCAAATCATGCATGTTGGTGGAATATTGTCAATTTTGACATATTAATTATGTTAGTGGTGAACATTGTTAAGCAATTTAAAACTACGAAACTTGCAATCAATTTATTTGATGAATCTACCTTATTCCTAGTTAGCAATTCAAAACTTGAATAAAGACATATACGGATATTTTAAAATAGAGTTAATGACAATTAATAGTGAAAGTAATTGTAAAATTTCAGTAGTTGACCAGAATTAATTTATTGAATAATTAATGCAAGTTAATTTAATTGATGAAAGATAAATAAGTAAATTCTTTTGGTTAATGGCACGAGGACGCGAGGTTAATCCCCATTTTGTAGGAGAAATCTGCCCGTGTAACCAGTCCGGCTATCAGTGCCTACAAAGTGGACGGATTAATGTGAGACGTCGCAGGATTGATAATTAAACCAAAAGGGTTAATTAACTAATTAAGTTAGTAACCAAATTTGAATATGTAATTAAAGAAGATTGATTGACATGAAGGAATATGGTAATTAATTGAAATCAATTAAGGAGGATAATTAATTGGTAATATGGTAATTAATTGAAATCAATTAAGGAGGTTAATTAAAAGGGATGAGGTAATCAATTGAAATCAATTAAAGGCAATTAAAGGGAAATTAATTGACTTGAAGAATATGGAAATCAATTAGAGGGAATTAACTAATTTAAAAATATTAGGTAGGGAATTGGTGCTAGATTGCTAGATGTCCCAATGGTAGAAATCAAAAAAGTGGAAACCCATAGGGTAAATTGAAAACTTAACAAGTGGAATTAATAGAAATAAAACACATTTGTTTAAAAACGTTCAAACCATAAATTTATGACGTTTTCTTCCACTTAAATCAACGCCATCTAAATATTTAGTGCTTGCCACTTTCTTTCCTTGAATCAACGCATTCACTCTCAATTTAGTTTGAACGTACATTATTCCTTGCAAAATTTTATCACTTGATTTACGCCCCTTTTTAATGCAGCAAAATTTGTTATTTTCCTTTAATGTTTTAAAGTCTAAATATAAAATTGGAAGTTTTGAAATTTTTGCTTTGTTAAAAGACAACTCCAATTGGAATTTTAATAAAAATGAATTATGTATATTTTAAATACGAAGAATGTAAACGAATTTAATTTTAAGTTAAGTAATAACTTTTGACAAGTCAGTGTATTTATAGACCGTGAAATTTCACATTTAAAAAGACACAAATTTTTAATGGTATAAATAACGTATATTGAAAAACGTATTAATCAATAAAAAAATCAACGCATTCAATTTGCTTTAAATTTGGTATAAATCATTGTCTAATAAAACTTTACCGTTTCTTTATAAATCAATGCTATCTATAAATTGATTGTCATTTCCTCTACCTAAAGCAATACGTGATATCCTCTTTACACTAAAAGTTCAAACTCATGAAATCAATGCTGGTTATAAAAATTCAAATCCATGTACAACTTCATTTGGTTAATAGGTATATAATCTGTAATTTCCTTTTACCATTCTCAGCGATTAATTCTTGCCGTTTCCTAAATTCACCAAATCAATTTAATTGCTTATTCTTATGCGTAAACTTTTGCAAGATTCTCTTTGTTGGAAAAGAAAATATAAAACACGGTTGGAAATGTTCAATTATTTTTCTACCGTTTTTTTTCCATAACTCAAGTGATAAAACCCACGCACCCTTTTTTTATGCATTGACATCATTTATTTCAAAATCCACTTGCCGTTTTACTGTATTTGATTTTCGAACGAAAGTTATTGCTTACCTTTTCTTTTCCATTGATCTCCGCATGCCAAAAATCTTGCAGCTCACTGCTAAAATAACTGCTTCCAACTTTTGGGTCTTTCCCTGTAATTCAACGCAAGTTTCTTGTAATAAACATTCAAGGAAAGCAAAATTTATTTCTTACCTGTAGAATTTTTTTTACTTAATCTCAAAGAAAAAATCACGCACTTTCCGGTCCATTTCAAGTTATTACCTACCGTTTCTTCATCTTTAATTTCGAAAGTCCTTCCTTTAAATAAGCAACACGTTCAAAGAAAATTGATTTCATGCCTACCTGTTCCCTTAATCAACGCTTTCTTTATGTAACGTTCGAATAACAAAGCAATATTGCTTGTCGTCTCCCTTATATTAGTCAATGCAATCACTGATTATATATATAAAGCCTCACACAAAAACTTCATATTGCATCTAAAATTTGCCTTCGTTCTTCTTGAGAAAGTGCACAGGTATGGCCACACCTTGCTTTTATTTATTTTGTTCTTCTTCTTGTTTCATTTGGTCCAATGTCCACACTACTCGGCTGCTCCACCACCTGTCCTTGCCACATCTCCTTTTTCCCTCTCTGATCTATTTTGACATACATGTCAGATTGTTGTAGGAAGACAAGCTTAGTATCCTTCTTTTGAATTCTATAGAAAGTGCATGCATTCCTGTAGTTATGGCCACTTGAACTTCTTGCGTGAGTCATTTTTTTTAATATGAATTGATAAAGTGTGTCATCTTTGAAAAAAAGGGCAACAAACAAAACTAATATCCTTCATTTTGCATACACTCACACGTGCAAAATCACGTTTGTTTCAGCAGATAGGTAGAACTTTTTATTACCTAAATCATTTCCAAAATATGCAGTGACTTGTATATTTTGAGTGCATGCTTACGGGGTTTAAAATAGGCAAGGAGGCCGTGCCATTTATTTAGATTGCATCACCTTGTTTTGTGAATTCATGCATGAGTCATTTTAATAAAATGTTAACAAAAGAAAAAAAAGTATATTTTCATTTGCATCTCTAGAAGAAGTAAAAAAAAACAAAAGAAGAGAAATGCATGTTTTAAAAGATGAGGTAGGAGTGGCCGTGCTATGCTGCATGTTCAAGTTTTGGGAACCAACATGCTTCGCTTTTATGCAACGTGATTATTTATACAGAGAAAGAAAAAAGAAAAAAAAAGAAAAAAAAGGGATATATTAGTTGCAAATTTCACTGTTATCAATGCTGAAGAATTTTAGTGTACGCCACCTGTTTGTAGAAAGGGAATAACGTATTGTGTCCACCTTTTTCTTTCCAGCTTTTGCCTAAAACTTTCCACTATAATTTTCATGGGTACGTAAATAGTTAAGATTTCACTGCCTGGCCTTGAGAACGTGGGCGAGTCGAGTAGTGGGAGTGGTCGAGTCAAGTGGAGTCTATTCGTTCCAGTTGTTTCGAAAATTTTGCTTTGACCGTAATTTTAAAAGTCGCGTATTGGTATTTGGATCTTGTTATAGATTTGAATCAAGGCGTGGCATCCGCGGAAATCTGATCGTGCCGTTGTACGTTTCTTTATCAAGTGATACAATCGTTTGAATCTAAAGTTCTGCAGCTTTAAGGTGAGTATTTCTCACCAGACAAACATACCTATATATTTGTGAATTTATCACAAGTGTAATTGCAAAATTTATTTTATTTAATTTTATTTGCCTGTGATATAAACGTATGATGTTAAACCCCATTTTTACTGACACATCATCAGTAGTTTATTTATTGAAGTATTATTGCAGTTATACTATTAAATGCTTATTGACTGTTAATCACACTGCAAGTTCCCTGTAAATTTGGGATCGTTATAGGCTGAAATGATAGGCCTGAACGATAATTATTTACCCATTTATTTATTTAATTGTTTAATTATTTATTACTTAACTTGGGATTGCGGGTTTGAAATGATAGAACCCAGGCTTTTGTAAATTGCGGATTGAAATGATATATATCCGTATCACTTGACCTAGGCTAGAAAACTTTATACAGACTCGTGGTTAATATAATATTTTTCTGAAATCTCTTAAACTATTTTAAATAGAAAGTTTATGATATTCTGGCTTAAATGTATTTAAAGGATTTTATGAAATTTATAATGATTTTTGAATGAGTCAAAATGTTAAATAAATGAAAGTTTAAGTAAAATTTTGGAATATAACTTATTCTGAATTTTTGTTAAAAGTGAGATTTTAGTTAAGTAAAATAATTGATAATAAGTTATATTTGGGAATTTAAAATTAATTGTTAAGTTAATAATTTATTTCAGCACTTAAATGCTGTCTTTTGTAAATGAACTGTTTTAACCTATGACTTTAGGTTGCATTTTATAAGTGCTACGGAAACTGAATTTTGATTGTTTTAATAAAAGAATTTAATGGAAATAATCTTTGGGAAAAAGCTTAAATTTTGGAATTTAATATGTAATTAATAAAAATAAGGAATTGACTTTAAATGGTTTTAAATGGAAGAATTTAACTTTTAAATGTGAGTTGAAAGGCAATTAATTCCTAAATAAATTGAATAGATTTAAATGGTTTTTTTTTTAAAAATGACTGATGTTTAAAAATGATATTATGATATTGAAGGTATTTGAAATTTATTTTGATTTTTAAAGTATAAATACCATTTTTTAAAAGTTGTAACCACGGGTTAAAATAACGTTTGGTTGTTAAAGAGACCGGGATCGGATATCTGGCATACTCTCTGTCGATACCGAAAACCACTCTGACAACCGTGTACGCGGTGGAGATTCCAGAATGAAGTAGGATGGTGGTGACGTTTTCTTTAAGGTAAATACGTGGACCCGACTCCCGTGCGTTGGCATAAGGTGGCTAAAGTAGGAGCGATTCTCGGATTAATGAGGTAGCACGTCTGATCGGACGCACTTCTTCGTATGCCATTCTATTACTCTTGTGATTGTTTTGGTGCGCACCTTTGATTTGGGAGTTTTGTTCGAGGTGGGCCGCAGCTGTGCGCTGCGCGTTTCCATCGGTCCGGATAGCAATTGGTATATCTACCCTGGCATTGCCTAGTTGTGCCGTGTCACCTACCATAGCGAGCCTTGTACGAGTTTGGTTTTCTCCCGTAGCCCGTGTGGTATCCTCTGGTGGCTTCCCGATCAGGAGGGACTATGATATTGGATGGACTACTGGGACTATTACGTGTTAAGGTGGAAAATGTAAAGCCTTAACGCTATTTAAAAGTAAGTTTATTTTACTAATAGACACTATTATAATAGCGAAGTATTACTACATAGTAAATAGTTTAACGGATCCTTAGAGGATGGGCGGTCCCAAGCATCCTTTAAGTTACTTGTTCTTTAATACAGTTCAGTGAATTAACTTACACTATATAAGTATGTATGTCCTGACTCGAGTGTTTATGTTTTATTTTACGCTCGGGTCAGCCTGAGTTGCAGTTCAGTTTCATCCCGAAGCTAGGATTTCTGCAGATCACTTTCAAGCTGCTGGCAAACTTCCCTTCTCGTTCTTTATCTAAATTTTTGAAATCAAGGCTACTGGACATTTGGATTGTTCTACTGATGATTTAAAACTATATTTGGAGTAAAGACTATGTAATTTTTATTTGACTGAGACAATTTATAGTGGCTTCATGAACCACTAAGTATTTTTAAATTCCGCTGCGAGTATTTTGATTCTGTGTCTGTGATTCTGTGATTATTTATTTGCTGTATATTTTGAGATTTGTCAAATTTTATTTACAACGCGGTATTTTGAACAATTCAAGTCCGACATGAGCGGATGCGAATGGTTGAAAATATCGGGTTGTTACAAGTGGGACGCCACTAAATGGTAGGAGTTTCTAAACACTTGAACACGGTAAACCGACATAGTATTGTTTAAAAGCGGGTAAATGAAATAATTTTACCTAAATTATAACTTGATATAAGATAAATAATTTTCAAAAATAATAGTGTATTGGTGTATTTGGATGTTATTATCATAATTAAGACAAGATTATAAAACTGAAATGGTTATGTATAACCAAATAGAGATTGTATAGGTATGAATTATACAAATGAGTTAAAAACTAAAAATCTATTCAAACCAGGAATTTGGAAAATTAAATCCCAAAGATTTTTGAAAATGTTTTCCAAAGTGGTTGAAAAGAATAATGGAGTACTATTTTGGAGAAAATTTTGAAATAAAAGGGTTTAAAATGGATTTTGGAAGTGAAAGCACTGAACTCACTGCAGTCTTTGGAAAATAATTACGATGATGATCGCGACATCACCGGTGTTTATTTTCGAGTTTCTAAGTGACAAATTGCTATCATAATTGATTTATTTCAAATATTGGGCAAGCAATTTTGTTTAAAAATTCTGAAAGAAATTGTTTTGGATAAATCAGGTTGATTTTGAAATTCCAAGGAAGTGGTTTGTTAAATCAAAGAGAGTGTGTAAATATATTTGATGTCAAAGTGATTTGAAATAAATACAGCTGTTTAAAAATCTTGGAATCCTTATTTAAATGTTTTAGGAAAATATCAGGAAATAAGTTTTCAACTTATAAATTGAGAATGATATTAATAAGGAAACGAAGTGTGAAAATTGAATGTGGAATTGAATTTTAACTTAAGTAAGTTAAAAAGAATTTTATGAATTGGAATTTAACTTAAGCAAAGTTAAATAAAAATTTGAATTGGAATTGAAACCATATTGAATTGAGTTAAAAATAAAATGTGAATATGCTTGAGTGTAGAAATTTTGATAATGTGAGAAGTGTATAATTTACAAATTGGAAAAAACGAACGGTAAAACCAAAATAAAAATAGTTGATATTTTGGTAAAGAAATAAAAATCCAAGTTTGAATTATAAAATGAATTTGAACTCAAGTAGATTGAATGAAATGATTTTTGATACAGAAATATAATTAGATATTAAGATTGAAGTTGAATGTGGAACTTGGTTTATAAATAAAAATTCGACTTAAATATAAGTGAATTAAATATATTTTGAAACATGTCAAATAAAATGGATTTGGATTGAAATAGTAATGACTTGAGTTATAATTAAATTCAATTTAAGTGTAAATAAATTGAATTTGGCCTTGGATGTTGTTTAAATAAATTCGAGTTTGAAGTTAAGTTTTGAAGTGGATTGAGTGAATGAACTAATTAAATTAATTAGTAAATGGAATGGAATTTGATTGAATAAGAATCAATTTGAAATTGAATTGGAATTTGGATGCAAGGGTAATAAACTTAAGTTATATAATTGAATTAATTGAAAATATATGAATTGACTTAAGTTAATATTTTTGGATGGAAGCTTGGCTCAAATGAATTTAGGGAATGGTTCATCAATAAATTGGCATGGAGTGGTTGTTGTTGAATATAAAAAATTGAGCGAATAAGATTTGTGAATGAATTGAATGAGAATCAATGGAAATAGGTAAATTGATATAAAATCAATTGAAATGGTTTATAAGCGTAAGTAACTATTTGTTTAAATGAATATAACCGAAATTGTATGGAAATATGGTCGTTTGACGAAAACGGAAGTAAAAAAATTTGGTGAATCAATGACAAGTGAATAAATTGATTTTTAATCAATTTGAAATGAATATGAATCCGTTAGGTATAAACGAATTTGATGCAAGCAAAATTTGGTTGTAAATCATTCAAATTGAATGAAATGGTATACGAATCAATGTAAAGTAATTAAATTAGTATTGGAACCTTGTGATTGCTTATAAATACATGTTTAACATGTTTAGTTGTGCAAAGTATGTGTTTAACTATTTAAATGAATGAAATGTTATTAAATTTTTATGTTTTTGTACTTACATGTTTAAATTAAGTAAGTACAGGTACAAGAAGACTATTAGGCTAGATTTGGGTTGTGAAATTGCATATGAAGTAAACTAGCTTGCTTAATAACACATAAGCGCTAAATAAAGGTACGTTTTCGGATTAAATACAACAGTCAAACAAATATGTATAAATATTGTGTTTTCTGACCGTGTGGGTCGATGTGTATATTTTTGTCTTTCTTGTCATATTGTAAAGGCTCTCCGTACAAGGGAGAGTCTGTTAAAAAAAATTGGAACTTTAGGGTGTTAAAAAAAATTTGGAAATTTTTTTTATTAACTAAAAAGCTAAATTTTGAATTATAATGAAAATAAAGGGTTTTGAATTAGAAATGAAGGCTAATTGATTTGGTTGAAACTAAAGAGTTAGAAAGTGAGATGGCGAGTTTAAACTAAGTGGTTTCGTTAAGTTAATGGATTGGAGCGTTTTTCCCGCCTTAGCAATTTCGAAGACGATATTCTTTTAAGGGGGAAGGAATGTAACGACCTGAATTTTTCTTTGTTTAATTTTGAATATTTAAATTGTTTAAATATTGGATTGGAAATTATAATTTAGCTAGTAAGGTTTTAAAACTGAAATTTCAGGTGAATTCGTCAATTTTGAAAATCAATGATTTTAATCGACGAGTTAAAATAGCGATCCGAGGCACAGCCTCAAAATTCGACGAAACTAATTCCATTGGGTCCGTATTAGTGTATTATTATCGAATTTCAAATTTCATAGCGTTTGGATTTACACTTGGTCGTATGATCTAGAAACGCCTAGAATAATTTAATCGAAATTAATTTAAATTGTCGATTTAAAAAGCTATCTTCTCCATACGATCGAATTGGAGCTCGAGGCTTGTTCCTTTGGATTCAAAATAGCGGTATAATATTGGAAATACCAGGCTGCACACCTCAATAGGAGTTCGAGGTTTCCCTGTATATAATATGGGATATTTGAATGGATAGGTGAGAAATCAAATCAACGGTCAAAATCTTAGCCCAAACTACCCTATACCTTAAGCCGCCCTCTCCAGTTAAATCGCACATCCTATTCTTTCTTTAAGATCAAATTCAAAAATAAAAGCGAAATCACATTCACAAGAGAAAAAAAGGAAACTCAAATCCATTCAAAACAAAATCGACTGAGAAAAAAAAAGACGGAAAATCGCGTTGCCAGACACGCGATCGATAAGGGCAAGATGACGCCCTTGGTGTGCTCGACCTGGAGTGATGTCGACTTGGAAGTCGTGATGAAGGGTAAGCTTGCGGAGGTGTCAGGATCGAGTGGAACTTGCAGGCTAAGAGGGAAGAGGCACGATGTCATGTGTTGCCTGGGATTAGGCATGTCAAACGGGTTGGGTTGGGTCAAAATGGGTTGCGTTGAGTTTGACCCAACCCATTTATGAACCATTCTTTTTTATCCATTTACGACCCAATCCATTTATGACCCACCCAACCTACTTAATAAGCGGGTTACCCAATTAATCCATTTAAAGATTTAATTTAATTTGACTAACAAAAACAAATAAATATAAAATAGCTCTAATTTTTATGTTTTGAATTCCGATAAAAATTTAGAATTATAATTCTAATTTTATCAAAATTCAAATACGGAGATGTAGTAGCTTATTATTTTCGAAGTACAACTATCAGTCTCCTTGGAGAATTACAGTGTGCATTAACAATATGAAGTATCCAAGTGTTCCATACTATCCATAATTTAGGTGGGAGTTAATCGGTCAAAGTCTTGCCTAATTCCGATTTAGTATGAAGAAGTTATTGCAGTTTGAACAAAAAAATAACGGCTTCTATACTGGACGGTGTTCATATATGAGGGTGTGGCGAATTGTTATTTTCTAAGTACAACTTCAGTCCCCTTAGGAAATAAAAGTGTGAGTTCACACGATGAAATATCCGAGTGTTCCATGTTGTACATAATTTAGGTGAGAGTTAATCGGTCGAAGTTGCGCTTGATTCCGAGTTAGAACGAAAAAGTTATTGTAATCCAAACAAAAAAGTAACAGCTTCTGCACTAGGCGGAGTTCAAATATGGGAATGTGGTAGCCTGTTGCTTTCCAAGTCCAATTGTCAGTCCCCTTGGAGAACTACCGCATGCGTTAACAAGATGAAGTATTCGAGTGTTTCATATTGTTCGTAATTTAGGTGGGAGCTAATTGGTCAAAGCCTCGCCCGATTCCGAGTTAATATGATGAAGTTATTGCAGTCTAAATGAAAAAAATAGCGGCTTCTGCACTAGGCGGACTACATATATGGGGATATAGTAGCATGTTATTTTCTAACTACAATCGTTGTTCCTCTTGAGAGCTACAGTGTGTGTTCACACGATGAAGTACCTCAGCGTTCCATACTGTCCGTAATTTTGGTGGAATTTAATCGGTCGAAGTCTCGCCTGATTCTGATTTAGAACAAAGAAGTTATTGCAGTCTGAACAAAAAAATAGTGGCTTCTACACTGGGCGGAGTTCAAATATGGGGATGTAGTAGCATGTTATTTTCTAAGTACAACTTTAAGTCTCCTAGGAGAACTACAGGGCGCGTTCACACGATGAAGTATTCGATTGTTCCATACTGTGCGTAATTTAGGTGTGAGTTAATTGGTCGAAGTCTCGCCTGATTCCGAGTTAGAACGAAGAAGTTATTGCAGTCTGAACAAAAAATATAACGACTTTTGCACTAGGCGGAGTTCAAATATGGGGATGTGGCAGCTTGTTATTTTCTAAGTACAACTGTCAGTCTCCATGAAGAATTAATGTGCGTGCACATGATGAAGTGTCCGAGTGTTCCATGTTGTCCGTAATTTAAGTGGGAGTTCATCGGTCGATGTCCCGCCTGATTCCAACTTAGAACAAAGAAACTATTGCAGTCTGAAAAAAATAGCGGCTTCTGCCCTAGGCGGAGTTCAAATATTGAGATGCAGTGACCTGTTATTTTCTAAGTACAATTGTCGGTCTCTATCAAAAACTACAATGTATGTTCAAAATTCTTATTTTTCAAATTTATATTAGAATTTAATGTTTTTAATAAATGGGTAAATGAGTTACCCATTTATAACCCTTTTAAAAATGAGTCAACCCAACCCATAGCCTATTTTTGACCTAACCTATTTATAAGTAAGGTAAATGGGTTGTGTCATGTTTTGACAGGTCTACCTGGGATCGCGATCGGAGTTTTGGGTGATCGATTGAAGCTAGGGTTTGGGCACGCGATATTTGAGGCGGACAGTGGAAGCGTGGGTTTGGGCGCGAACGCGAGGTGGAGCGTGGATTGAGATGGTTGGCGTTGGTGGGTACAGCAGTGGGTGGCTCGTCGGCTGTGGGGATTTGACGAGAAGAGAGGGGGCACGACAGTGACGAGGGTGAGAACTGAAGCGTGAGGAAGTTGGTTAGCAGTAAGGTAATTAATTTTTTTTATTTACTGTAGTTTATAAGAAAATTTTCAACATTAATAAAAGTCGAAATTTATAAACTTCGTATCGTTTACTTGCAAGGTCGAAAAATTTCGAAACAAGCAGCACCGTATCATATCGACGAATATCACGCTATAAACTGGTTTTAGAATTTTTTGGAGTCAGTTAGGATTTTAGAAAAATAAAAATCTGAATGTTCGGCAAATAAAAATCAAGGTGAGAAATCCTCACTCATTTGGATTACCTAAATTTAATTTTTAATTGTTAAAATTAGTCTTGGATGCTTGGTTGACTTTATTAATTATTATCCGTTAAATGATATATTATATATAATATATATATAGTAGTACATGTTAGTAGTTGGATATTTTCCGCCGATTGGAGCAGATGAGATCTTATGTGCCCCACATAATAGTGGACTGCCCTATATTACCGCGATATCCTGCCTCGAATCGGGATTTGTATTTTATGTTGGCTAACATCTGTGGATGTAGGGAAAATAGGTTGGAGCGATCCAACTTGATTGCTCAAATATATTTGTTGTTTTCATATATAAATATATATGATGTGATTGAATTATCTATTTGATTATTGTGTGAATTAAATTATTTGATGCTATAGTAGCACTAGCCTTAATTTTGGTATTTTAAAATACTATAAATATTATATTTGGACTTTTAAGGAATATAAAAGGAGACTTTAAATATAAAAATAATTATATCAAAAATGGGATTATTTAAAAAGGAATTAATTGGATAAACGATAAAATTTGATTATAGATTGTACTTGACTAATCCGTAAATTGTAAAATAGAGTTTTTACAAAATAATATATATGAAGGATTTTAAAATGACATCCTGAAAAATATGAAGAGGCGTCTTTAAATCGATATTAAAAATAGATTTGGGAAAAATAAATGGAATTCATAAAGAAATGGATTTATAGAATGAAATTTTATAAATGAGGTTAATTTTATAATAAGTGAAACTCAAAGGAGTTATAAATTTATAAACAATGTTTATAAATAAAGGAAATCGATATTAGGTGATAATTTGGGAATATAAATTCATAGGGTAAATTTATATTAAATATGAAAATAGGGTGGAGGAAAAATAGTGGATATTATTTTTGAAAAGTGGAAATGGTTAAGGAGATCGGAATGAAAGCGAGATATTGGGAATCGTAAGGAATTTATAAATTGAATTGGTTATTGAGATTCTAAAAATATATTTTTTAATTTTAAGAGGTTAAGTTTGTTTTTTAAAGGAAACTTTTATTTATTTAAACTATGTAATTTTAAAACTAGTTAGTTTTGGAATACTTCGGTAAGTGGTTTTTTTCAAACATTTAATATTTATTTTTAATGAATTTTAAATTTAAAATCAGCTTTGAAAATTGTTTTTTTACTTAAAAATGAGTTTTTGATGTTTATAAATAGTGTTTCGATATTCAAAAAAATTACTTGAACATGCTTTTAAAAATAAATTATTATTCTTTTAAATACTTATTATATATATAGGGTTTTGTAATGATTTAAATTTATTTATAAATCTTCTCGAGGTTTGGAAATGGGTTATTCAGTAGATGGGATTATAAGAAAATTCTCAAAATGGAATTTGAGGAAAAGTAAGAAAATTCCCAAAGCAGTTAAATAAGAGTGAACTTTGAAAAATGAGATAGGATTCATAAAAGAAGTAGAAATGGATATTTGGAATTTTAGACAAGTGTTTTTACTTTGGAAATATTAAAGGAAATTAATTAAGGAACCCCGGAACTTATAAAATTCGTTATAAACGAGTTAAGGAATTTACAATATAAATTTGTGAAGGATTTTAAGGAAAGAGAAATAAATGGAACTTCTCTAAGCGTTAAGAAGGGGTTTAGAAAAATATATTTTTAAATATTTTCCTAAGTGTTGAAATAAGAGATGGTTTGAAATATCTTGATATGGATATAAGTATTTGAGTTGTCTCAAATATTGAAAATTTGGAAGGGATTTGAATATATATCTATAAAGATATTTTGGAAATAATTTTTGGAAAATTATAATATGGGCCAAGTGACTGAATGTTATATTGATAGTTAAATAACCGACTATCAAATATTGGCAAATTTTATTGATTATTTCGAAGAGATCGGGATCAGATTTAATTATTCGAAAACCACTTCGATTCGATTTGAGCGTTACGAATGGATATCGTGAAGATAGTGAAGACGGTGATTCGGTTTGTGCAGACCCAAGACAACTTGTATGGACCAATGCTATCAGAACATCGTCATTGGAGTATGATGAGCATTCTAAGTGGAATTGTTCTTGAAAGGTAACCATAGCCTCATGCCTTATCAACCGAGAGTGACTAAAACATGGGAGATGCAGCAAGGTTAAGTGGGTCGCACCGAATTAGGGTATGTTATCGCCCTTCTAGATACACTCGGATATTATAAATTATGGATATGGTTGTGCATGGAAAAAGAAGAGCGCTCGGTAAGGGTGGGAACACCCGAGGTGATAACATATTTGGTACTATCCAGGTTAGGGGTATGCCAGTTTTGTGTTAGCAGGGGATCCCGACGAGGTCCTCGGTACATTTTTCTAGAGGTGTACCGTGAGGGGCCGTACCCCAGTAACCTGGTCATTGTATGGAATCCAATATCTACTATGAGCCCATACGGTTTTGATTGTGCTCAACTATGCTGAAACGTGAGATGTAAGCATTTCAGCTGTTTTCTAATTTACTTTCTATAACACTATTATAATATCAGACGATTTTGATATCAAATGTCTTGGTTATCGTAAGGAAAAAACCCGTTATGTGTGACATGGTCTTTTGAAATGCCTTTGTTTTCAAAGGATTTTGATAACTTTAATAATTTAAATTGAGTGTGTTTTTCTCACACTGGTTTGCCAGACTAACTCGGTTGTTATTTTATTATAATGCTCGGGTCAGACCGAACATTACAGATTCATAATAGGATGCTATGGAGCTCGAGAGACGAGCTGGAGGATTTTCGACTTATATCACATATTTTGTTCCGCTGTGTGGGTTATGTATATCAGGACAAGTTATTATAATTATCTAGATTTACTGATGATTGTTGTACTCTGATGATTGTATATATATTAACTGATACAGTTCTTTGTATAAAGATCTGTTATTATATATTATATTTTGTTCCGCTGCGTTGGTTAGATTCTGTGTTGTTCCTGTTTCATCTTCTACCTCTTTCTTCTTTACCTCTGGCAATCGGTATTTCCAGCACTTGATTATTCAGTATGTTATACAGTGAACGTATTTATGTCGATTTTCGAGGGTCAAAAATCTTGGTTCGTTACACAAAATCACTTGGTCAGTTTTGCAAATTTTTTAGGGTGGAAGCTGAAAGCTAAAGGCACACATTTCTTCCTTTACTTGTTCCATCGGTTAGGTTTTACTTTATTTTGTTTTTGTGCTGGGTTCTTTTTGCATGATTGAATAATGTTTCTTATGCATGCGATTATTGAATTGATGCATTTGGACTTCCATTTTCAAATTAATGAGCGTTTACAATGACTTTCTATATAAACCTCGGTGTTATTCTGAAATTTAGTTGTATGAATTAGTTGCCTAAGCATTTGATAAACACAATCAAATTATTGAAGTTGCAATATTTCAGATTTAGTTTATGTTCATATTTAGTTATACAATTTTAATTTGATAACAAATATGTGTATATTCAGTAATTTAATAGAGTATCAAATATTTAATGCATCTTTCGATCTAACCTCAATGTTACCCTTAATTTTTTTTACAGCTTCATTTTCATAATAATCCTTGAAATCTCAACCGTTTTATGCAGTAATGGTAGACTACACAAGTTTTTGCACATGACAGTTTTAGTGGGGAATTGCTAGACTTATGGCTGCTTCTGAAGCTGATCTATTTTATTGGTTCTTATGTTTTATTTTGTGCACTCAATAGCAGGATTGATGTATGGCTGGAAAGTAAATGCATTGCCAAATACTATATCTTCCAAGTGGTTCCTATCAACGTGTATTTTTACAATCCCTCCGATTTTTTATATTGCTTCATAAATAATTATGCTACATACTAATGATGCTATTATATTGCAAATTGATTCAGCATGTTCCAATGATTTCATTTTGTTTTGTAACTATGAAAAAAAAGTCAATTTGTAATACTGTTATTATCGTCTTCTCCTAACAAAGAAATTCAACTTTTAGTTTAGGTCTACAGCTTATTGAATATGTAATTCTATATCATATATTTCCATATTTTTATAATACAATGTAGCCCAAGTTTGTACTAGACCATTCAATTAATATATATGTTTGCATAAAATGGTAGCATACAAATGAGAAGGGGTCGTCCAATGAATTTTGATGAGGTGCTAGAGACTCTTTGGACAATCCTTTTCTCTTTTAGTTTTCAAAAAAAATTCTTTTTTATCTTTTCATATATTAGTCCATATTCTTAAGACTCTAATAGAAGAATAGTTTACTTAATTATCATATGCATGCATTTCCTGGTCATTGGCAGACTAATATTAGTATAAGATTTGGATGGGTAGAGCTTAAGTAAATAAAGTACCGGTGGAAAAACTCATTGTCGTATTTATACATTATTGGCCTTTCTATATTAGTTTTACGTATATCGAATTAAGTGAATTTTAAATTTATTACTATGGAACAGTTTTTCCATTGAATCTTTAGTTGTTAAGTCGTAAGTAGGTAATTAATAACAACGCTAAATATATATGCCATAGAGTTATCAACTGTAAGTATGTAACTTTTCATATACTTAACCACTAAACCTATTTTCCAACATTCGTACTATATTTGCATATAGATCTTTCAGAGGAAATGAGGTTAGTTTCACACTTATAATAATTATATTCAGGAGTGTTTTTGTATTTGCTTTTATTCCCCATCAATAAAAAATATATGTAATGGATAAGATTGGAAAAGTTACGAGTGTAGACTAGGGGTGTCAAAAATACACCCAGCCCGTTTATCCAGCCCGTTTAGCTATAAAGAAGTTGGGTTGGGTCAAACCCAAATATCTAGGTGGGTTTGTTGGTTCAAACCGTTTAACCCAGTTATTCATTTGGTTTAAACGGTTTTGACCATTAAACCCGTTGTTTTGTCTAACCCATACGTAAAAACTTAGGGTTTCTCACTTTTCCTTCATCCTCCCCGATTCTTCCTCTAGATAACTCCATTACTTCACTATTAGATAATTCTTCCTCTGGTCATCTCAACTAATTTGCTTTGCTTGTATGGCGATTCCTCCTATGGCTTCTACGTGATAGATCCATTAGTGATTTCAGGATTTTGAATTCCATAAGGTATGTCGTGAGTTGGTACTCTTCTTCTGCTCTCAAATACTCAGATTCATTTGTTTTTTTTTTCTAATTTCTTCTCACTTCGCAAATATTTATTTAGGGTTTTTCATCGGCACAAAACACAAATTATCTTCTGCTTCTGCTACAGCTTCGGATTATTGAGGTATTGAAAAACTAAATTATATTGTTATGTGTTTAGAGCATTATTACGAGAATTCTGTTCTCATTTCGTTATTTCTATTTTGATGTGAACATGTTTTGAAGTTTTTCAGTTTTATTCAGCGTCATGTTTTCAGTAATCATTTAATACATTTACTTTAAACTTACACTGCTGTAATTTTAATGGGTATAAAGAAAGCCAAAATGGGTACTTGATAATTTTGATAATTTTCAATTTTTTTATATCACGTAACTTATTTCTTAAAACTTTGATGTAGGATTAGATATTTTGTCCCTTTTTCTAGTTTTATTTGATGTATCCTATATACCAGTACTTTGCTTGTTTGGTTTGATTTATAACGACAACTTGATTTTCTAGATTATCAAAAATATAATTATAATAGTAAACAATGTATCAGTTGTTGTTCAAAGATATTTTTGTTGTCCATCAAATTTACCTCAGCATATGAATCCCTTACTGATGGCATTAACTAGACTGCCTTTCAAACTAGAGAAGGGCCAACTCAAATACCACTAATATATACTATAAAGCTACTTTGATAATCGTTTACTAATTATTTGTTTAATTATCTATTTAATTTACACCGAAGCATTAGCAGTGATGCATGAAGTACCGTGGCACTAATTATCTGTTTAATTCTGTATGGCACTGCTTCTTAAATTTTAAGGCATTTTATATATTATGTGTATAATTGTATTAGCCAGTAGATAAAGGAATAATCATTGCAGTTAAAATATAATTTCTAGGAGAGTTGTTTCCTAGTAAAAAGAATACATGGAACTGATGGAATCGTATACAGTGTATGTTATTGGACAGAAATTTTTCCCTAAATTGCTCAACTGATAGAGTAAAGAAACTAGAAATTTACATTGTCATTACAATTGTGTTTATTTATAACGATTACTGGCATTTGAATATCAAGGAAAGAAATCTCACTTAATGGCCACTAAGAAAAACAAAACAATTTCACATACAACAATGCCTATTTGGTTAAGGGACCATGATGCATGCCATTGATTACTCTCAAAAGCCTTGTAATTTCTGTGTCAAGTTGACAAACTGAAGTAGCTAATTTCTTCCATACACTATAGAACTAGTACCTAGTAGCATTTTTTGGACAACTGAAGTATGCATACACTCTGGTACATAAAATTGGGAAAAAATATATTTGTCAGAGTATTCCGTCTATACAGAATAAATATTGTTTTTATGGCATTTGTACACTTATATTACATTATATTCATTCGTGTTTTCCACGTACATCTTGTTTGTTCATTTGCAGCTTTTGTACAGGCGATATCGATGATTGTATGAAAATGAAAAGGAAAAATGCTTGTTAGCATTATTAGATTAATCGGTATCAATGTCCCAGTAATATATGTCACTAACATATGCATATTATTTTTCTATTAATTTTTGTATTTTTTTCCATATGGGTAACTAAAAATTTTCTATGCAAATTATTAGTAATGATGGCTTTCTTCTATTTAGGTAATTTCATGATTTTCTAACTTTGATACAAAAAACACAGCCGATATATGTGCACCCTGATTTTACATTGTTTTTTTGACAGTGGTTCAAATACTGTAACAAAATCTTCAAGCTTGACAGGTACAAGGAATTCTTGTATTTCAGTCTTTCTTGACCTTTTTTACCTAAAAATATTGTTTTGTAGCATAAATGGTTCATATGAACAAAATCCTTAAAATGTTATATTTATGATTTTGCTTATCAATAATTCACTATTTTTCTTAACAAATCACCTGAACCTATTCATACACATAAACAAATTCAAATTCAATAAGCATATACATATCAATATTACTTGACTACTGTTGCTGCTGTCTGTTAGTGTGTTGTTGATCTTCGGTTTGTAAGAGTTGGTTACTGTTTTTTTTCTCTATTTGAATAAAACAAATGCAAGTTACAACTTCAAATCTCAACCATGTATGCATGTAATTTGTCCACATGTGAAGTTCAAGCATTAACCACTCCTTTATTGATCAGATAAGACGATTACATACCCATCTGAATAATTTTCTTACAATCCTAGTAGTTAATTGATCACTACTAGCATTTACGAACCCATACGTATATTTAGTATATGTGATTGGGATCCACACTTGGCTGATTTATTTTCTCCGTTCATCGACACTTCAAGCTTTCCTTTGTTTCTCAGGTTTGCGCTTCTTCAAAATGATTTCATTATCATGTGTATTCGCTTTTCTCTTTTTCTCTATGCATGACTCTGAATATTTTATTTTCAAACGGTACTTTGACTCTCTTTTTAATTGATGTCGACTCCAAATGCTTTTCTTTTCTGCATTTTCCATTTTTGCAATGGTTAACTCATCATTATTACCAGTATTCTTGCTATAAGTAAATTCGTATGATCATTATTATCAGTATGGAATAGGTTTTTTTTTTACCATTGTTCATTTCTGTACACCATTATTTCATTTCTTCAACAACATTTGATATAAGTTTTTGTTTCAAATCATCGCTTTCTAAAGTTTGTAGTTTGGATGTTTAGATCTCATTCATATAATTTTGTTCAATTTAATGTTCCTCATAAAGCAGTTATATATGCTGCTGCAACCTAGGTTCCTTAAAATCTTGTATAATCTATATATTTTGTTTAATTCTTGTATTACTAATGCTAGCTCTAAATAGATTTGGAATTTTCTTACTGCTGCTAATTAACTGTGAAAATTGATATTCCATGAGATGTGAATTATATCTGAATGATGTAAGGTACATGCATATATTGGAAAGAATCAATAATAACATGAGTAATTGGTATTGACAGTACTAAAACTCTTTTTATATTTGTATGTTAATATCTGAACATGATCAATGCATAATATTGCAAGAAAGATACATCTTTGTAATTTGGAACTCAGTATTCAGCAAAAAAGGTATACACAACCTAAAATGTTCTTTTAATGCTTTGAATTCTGAGCAGACATAGGAGCAGGAATCACTTTGTTTGTTTGGCAAGACTCAGAAGAGGCAGTTCACCAAAATTCTCCTTCTTTAAAAGCAACCCTACAGGTTTGTTTTCAGTTCCAACTAACGTCTAAGATTAATTTGCCTAAGTGTATTGGTTGAGCATTGATGTCTTGGTTTCTTATTCATTACGTACACCCACTCATCAACCTATTTAAGGGAGACAGATACAGATATCTTAGAAAAATGTGTGATCGTCCAATAAAACGAAAATAATGGCTTCCGATCTACCTTTAGAGATAACATACATTTGTATAGTCTAACAACATAAGACCCATGAGTGTTATACAGTTGATATTTGCTTTGTTCCAGTCTCTTATTTAAAACTAATATTAAATATAGAGGGCTTAATGGTATCTAATATAAGATTAGTTGGACTTGGATGCAATCTCATCCAATTTCGTGTTTTGCGAACTTATATTAAAAACATTCACTTAATTAATTTCTTTCTTTGTTATTCTGAAACATCAAATGACGAACCCATCAAATTATACAACTTTAAAAAGCAAACGTATACACGTAACATCTTTCTAAGCAAATTGTTAAAAGACTAATTTATCTTTTGTTTTCTTTTAAACTAGTTATGATGTAATTCCTAGAAACTGCCTTCATTGTACTACCTACATGCTAATTCTTATTAATATTTGATATTGTAGAACATGGATTCAACTGAACATATAGACATTAAAACGGAAGATTTGATTGTATTGGAAGATTCATTAAGTAGCTTGGTTGGAAAAAAAACGTTGTAGAACCACACATTCAGAAGTTTGGAACTATTTTCAGAAAAATGAAACTATTTTAGGAAAAACACCAACGTGCTTTTGCAAAGGATGTAAGAAAACATATTTTTGGGGAGAAAAGCATGGAACATTTAATATGTTAAAGCATATTCCAAAATGTCAACACATTAACAAAAAAATGGGTGGTGTGAAAAGTAAGTTCGATCGAAGTAAGTATAGAGAATTGGTGACTAAGGCCGTCATTAGGCGTAACTTGCCGTTTATGTTTATCCAATATGAAGAAGTTCAAGAACTACATTTTTATTTGAACAATGAAGTGCAACATATATCAAGAAATACACTACGATCGGATGTCATGAAAATTTACGAGAAAGAAAAGGTCAAGCTTAAATATTTTTTAAAATCATATTCGGGAAAAGCAAGCTTAAAAACTGATCTATGAACATCAATTAATACAGATGGTTTTATATCATTGACTGCGCACTTCATAGATAACGACTGGGTTTTACAAAAGAAGTTGCTTAGTTTTTCGTTGATGTCGCCTCCTCACACGGGGGCTGCAATATTTCGGAAGGTATCTAGTATGTTAGTTGAGTGGAATATAGAAGATAAACTGTTTGCATTTACACTTGACAACGCATCTTCAAATGATAAATTTATTGAATTGTTGGAATCTCATCTCACATATAGGAAATCATTGGTTGCATATGGTGAGTTTTTGCTTATTCGTTGCACTGCACACATATTGAACTTGATCGTACAAGACGGTCTAAAATGCATTGGTTCATTTTTAACGAATATTAGGGAAAGTATAAAGTACATTAAGGGCTCCCAATCAAGAAAAAAGTTGTTTATGGAATGCATAGCAGATCTTTCTATGAATGAAAGTAAAAAAATATTGCAATAATATGTTCCAACGAGATGGAAATCGACATTTTTGATGCTTAAAAGCGCTATTTACTTCCACCAAGCACTATGCCGTTTGGAAATCGTTGATCGAAGTTATACTTATTGTCCAACCTCGGATGAATGGATAGATGCAAAGAAAATTGTGGATTTTTTGGAAGTTTTTTACAAAGTTACTTGTTTATTTTCGGGTTCTAATTATCCAACATCCAACTTATTTTTTCCGAAGCTCGTGACGATTCTTTTTACATTGCAAAAACGTGTGAAAGACAATGATTTTATGTCAACCATGGCAAATGAAATGTATAAAAAAATTGACAAATATTGGAGAAAATTTAGTGTGATACTTTCCATTGCATGCATCTTTGATCCACGACATAAAATCGAATTCGTTAAATACTGTTATGAACAAATTTATGAAGTAAATTGTTATGAATTTGATGAGGTGGAGAGTAAATTTGAAAATCTTTTCAACAAATATGCAAAAAAAAATTGAAAAGGAAGGCGAAGCAAGTGGATCAAAAGATGTGGAATCCGTTGATGCAGATATTGGTCCTATTCACAAGAATGTGAGGATATGTTAGAAGGATTTTACAGTCATCGTAAGGTATGTTTACTGGATAGTTCTCGTAAATCCGAACTTAAGTCATATCTTGAAGAGGAACTGTTAGATCCTAAAACACCGTTCGACGTTATTTCTTTCTGGAAATCCAACCAATATAAATATCCAATTCTTTCATGAATGGCAAAAGATATTTTGGCGGTTCCGGTTACTACTGTAGCATCTGAAAGTGCATTCAGTATCGGAGGCATGGTTCTTGATGATTATCGAAGTTCTTTGAAGGCAGATACCGTTGAAGCGTTGTATGTTCACGTGACTGGCTATATGGAAACGGGACAGCGTCAGCTATAGAGGAGCCTGATGTGGATATTTCTTTGTCCCATATGGATGCAGAGTTGACGATTTCTACCTAAATCTTAGGTACATGCTTAACTGCCAAATTTGTTTGTTCACATTGTAATGAATTTAGATCTTTGCACTTCTACAATCAAACTCTTTTCCACAATATAATGATTCCTTAAGATCCACTTAACAAACTTATAAGATCTTTCTGCTAATTTCAATCTTTGCTTCCACTGTAAATTATTGGTCATTTTCGAACAACTTTTTTTAATACTTTTCCCCTTATATTATTATTTTGCAAGTTATATCATCTGAATAGGTAGTTCACCCTATATACTTCCTTCTAAAACAAGTTGTTTCCTAATTTTATTTTTTCAGTTCTCCGCTTTTATACAGTTATGTCAATATTTTAATATTTATATAGTTTATACTCTTAAATATATTAATGTCATTCAACAAGTCAGGTTTCCTTAAGCCATTGGATCTTATTATTTTTTATTCGGCTCCGTGGTATGCTAATGATACACACACACACATGTATTTATATATGTGTGTGTGTTTAAATTTCAAAAACAAATCAACTGGTTATATTTACCTTACAATTATCTTTTGCCATAAATAAAATCCTACCTCCTTTGTATGCTGCCATATATCTTTAATTCCACTATCAAACCTTACTATCAAATAATCTTATTATTTGCAGTATGTTTATGTTTTTAGTACTCCATATATACTGAATTTCTGGAATAAAACAAGATCAAACTGAACTAATAACTGAATTTAGATCTTTGCACTAAATCCATACGAATGTGGATATTTCTTTGATCTTGTTTTATTCCAGAATTTCAGTTTCACTTTAATTTTCTGCAATATATTAATGAATGTTTGAACCCCATGTCAAAGATTCAAGTCCTCCCTTAATGCATTATGAGTAACCTTCCATTTGATACCACAAATTTACATATCTGAATGGTCTGCCCTGTAGTAGTTTTTGAGCTGTTAGTTACAAGAGCATTATAGTATAATCATTATACTGATCAGGCAAAGCAATAGTAACTGATCAGGAAATTTAGTTATTAGTTCATAATTAACAAGCATTCTGTCAATACTCATTGTTGTCCCTCTTCTTCTCCATGTGTGCTAGCAACCCTGTAACGCAGTTTCAACAAGGCCACAACATACAATTTTTTAAAATTATTAATATATGAAATGATAACTATTGTCTTTCAATTGTTTAAATTTTTTTCAGCTTCAATAGTCTCTACAATCACTTTTAGCTAATGTTTATTTCATGCTATTTTCTAGTTGTTGTAGATGATTGAAGATTTCTGAAGCAGACAATTAGCATGATGTTGCATTTTCAAGTGTTTGAAGTCCTTTTTGTTGTAGCAAACGTGCAGGTTGGAGAACAGAGATGCAAAGGAAGGGAAAAAAAATAGATTTAGTGCTTTCATTAAACTACTTTTGTGTTTCACGCATTTTATGCTATGTAGTTTTGAATTATGTGTTGATTAATATTGCATTAAATTCTACAAAATGATGCAGTATGGGATACATTGTTTACTGCAGATCTGAAATGTCACCTTATGATGTTTTTGTATTTGAAAACTGAACTGTTCTTGAATGATATTCGCTATCTTTGTACTAATTTAAATCTGGAATGGTCTTGTACTAATTTTGAATGTTTTTATATTGATCTTCAATTATACAAACTGAATTGATGAGAATGATTGTACATGTTTTTATGTAATTTTGTTCAAATTAGGTTAAACGGGTTGGGTTCAGTTGACCTGTTAAATTAGTGGGTTTGGGTTGGGTTTACCCATTTAATAAATGGGTCTAATGGGTTGGGTCTATTTTTTTTAAATGGGTTGGGTTGATTTTTAAATCAACCCATTTATACCCAACCCAACCCATTTGACACCCCTAGTGTAGACCCTCACTTATATATATTTAAAAGAGAGAATGATGCTGTTAACCCTTCTTTTACAGAAGTCAATATCCAATGCAAAAATTAGTGGTTTGACTCTTATATAAGAATACATATTGGACATGATTTCACATTTGGAGCTAAATGTGTTGTTAGTGGAATGAACAAGTTATAAAGTATTTATAAGAGCTATATTTTTCTTACTATATTATTAGCATAGGCCACTTTAGAGGGAAGCAAAAATTGAAGCTAAGATCCCAATATCATAATGACTTATAGCATTTTAAGAGTACTGTCATTATATACTTCATTCAAAGTGACGATAGATGAAATCTTGAGATGTAACTAATATTTTTCGTAGGAATGAGGAGTGTATTAGGCCTTATCACACCTTGATTCATGTTTTTATCCTCAACAATAGTTACTTTTTTTTCACTCCAAGCTATAAAACTGAACATAGAATTGATCTTACATTAAAGATTATGGTGAAAAAATGAGGTATATTTTAAGATAACCTTTAAGTGTGAAGTCAAAATCGATCCTTTTACCATTTCAAACTTTAATTTATGTTTTATCTGCAACATATAAGTTTGATAAGTATGTCAAATCCATAAAGATATTGAGCTACATAAGGGGTCAAATATCTCAAAATAGTACAAAAGGATACTGGGTAGTATTTTTCTTTTCACATATAGCTTATATATTATTTTTATTGATGGAAACAAACAATGTTATACGTGTAGTTGTTGAGTCACAAGTTTTATGAAGTTTTTGATCTATGACAAAGAAATAAAGGCGATCGACAAAACAAGGTCATTAGAGCTATATATGGTACTCTAGATTATAGGTTGATTATTTGTTGTTGTAATAGTAATAAATTTGTTAAAATCTATCCTCAAATAATCATGCATATCAAGGAAATCAATATATATACAAATAAATTATAGTTGCATATAGTTGCACAATTCATTGTGCAATTTTACAGGGACCGGTCGACCGGTCATTATAGGTGCGGTCGACCGTTCCTGTGTAAATTGCACAGTGAACGTGCACACATGCACATAACGTATATATATTTTGAATTCCTGTCTACTGGTCACTTTTTAGCCTGTCGACCGTTTTTGAACAGAAAGCAATTTTTTCAAAAGACACTTCTCTTCTCCAAAGGTTGCATCTCTTAATCTTTCACCAAAGATCATATCTCTTAATGGCAAAGAGTTACAACCATTCTTGTCTATATAAACTAATCCAATTCGTTGATTAAGTACAACGATTTCATATATTCTTTTAATCTAATCTCTGATCTCAATTCTGTATTATAAAAGCTCTAAATTATTTATTGAATCTTTGAAACTATTTCATATCCTTTGATTCAATAATATACTTTCCTTAATCTTTTCAAAACATCATATCGCATACTTTGAGGATAAGATTATAGGAAGGGTGTACTGCTAGTGACAAATCCGTGTTTTCAAGAACACAAGTTGTCAACAACAATTGTATTTGTTCTTTTGTTGAAGTCCTCTGTGTTGTAAGAGGCAAGTGTTGAAGTCCTCAGTATATTAGAGGCGTGAAATCCCGTTCGGTTGTTCGGGTGTTGTAAACCTGTTCCTCCGGGTGAAGCGAGGTAGTTAATAGTGAAAATCCAGATAGAAGTCTGGGACTGGACGTAGGACGGTGCTCCGAACCAGTATAAAAATCTCTGGTGTGATTTTTCTATTTTCTATTTACAATGCTATTATCATCTATTTCCGCATTTGTATTGTAATCCATATTACACGATCCGTGTATACTATATTAGCACATATAATTGTATACACACCGCACTTTCATTTGGTATCAGAGCACGGTCATCATATAACCGTAACACAGTTATTTGATATATTCTTGTAATATGGCAAATAACGCAAGTACTAGCACTCAAAACACCACTTACACAGAAGGGCAATCGACACAAAGACCTCCATTTTTCAATGGTCTTAACTATAGTTATTGGGCAACACGTATGTCATTCTTTATGCAATCAAGTAGCTATGATGCTTGGAATGCTACTCAAAGAGAAATAGTGAATCCAACAACTGATTATTCAGAATGGACTGTGGCTGAGAAAACGGCAGCAGCCGTAAATGCAAGAGCAATAAATATGTTGTTCTGTGCATTAGACCAAAATGAATATAACCGTGTTAGTATCTGCACTACTGCATATCAAATTTGGCAAACGCTAAAAATCACTCATGAAGGTACTAACAAGGTTAAACAAGCCAAAATAGCCATGCTGAAAAGTCAATTTCAAAATTTCAAAATGAAACCAAATGAAACAATCAATGACATGTATTCACGGTTTCAAACTATTCACCATGCACTTATTGGGTTAGGACAAAAGTATTCTGATTTTGATGTTGTTTCAACAGTCCTACATTCTCTGACTAATGAATGGGAAGGAAAAGTATTAGCAATTGAAGAAGCTAATGACCTTTCCGTCATGAAGCCAGATGAATTGATAGGAAATTTAATGTCCTATGAAGCAAATTTGCAGGCTAGAAAAGAACAGAAAGAAGAAAAGAAAAATGTAGCATTTCATGTTGAGAAAGATGAAAATGAATCAGATTCTGAAGATGAAGATTTGGCGTTCATTGCTAAAGGTTTCAAAAAATTCCTAAAATATCGAAAAGTCAGTCGCTACAATAAAAGGAAACCTGGATCAAATAAACCATCTTCATCTGCTATAGAATGTTTCAACTGCCATAAAAAGGGACACATGCAGAAGGATTGTCCAGAACAAAAGAAAAAGTCAGAAAATGACAAATTCAAATATAAGAAGGACAAATCAAAGAAACGAGCCTTCTCAGTAACATGGGATGATTCAGAGTCATCTTCATCAGAAAGTGAAAGTGATTCGGAGAATGAACAAGCTAATGTTTGTTTTATGGCAACAGAAGATGAGGTACAAATTCCTACATTTGATGAATTACTTGATATTAATGCTGAATTGATAGTCAAATATAAAGACATAAAACGTCAATTAAAAGTAGTCAAAGCAGATTTAAGTAGAGCAGAGTTTGAACGAGATATGTTGAAAGATGAGAAGAAAATATTAGAAGAAGAACTTGAAAATATTCAAGAATCATCATCTAATGTTGACTCTCAAATATCTCTTTTGAGTCAAGAAATAGAAGCTCAAAAAGAGAAAAATAATGCTCTCACTACTGAAAATCATGAACTTAAAGCAAAAGTCAAAATTCTAGACCTAGAAAAAGCTAGTTTACAAACAAAGTTTGATGACATTACTCAAAATGTTTCTAACTTTAACAAAGGTCGAGAAAATTTGACTAAAATCATTGAAAGTTCACAATCTATTTCAGATAAACAAGGTTTGGGATATAACAAACATGAAACTAAGAAACATCTTAGAAATAAAAGGAAGAAGAAAGTACAAAAAACTAAAGCTAAGAAAAATCTTAGTTTATTATATTTCAAACCAAAACCAGTTGTGAAATTTCAAAAGAGAAATGTCAAGACTATCAAAATATGGGTTCCTAAAACAAATAATAATTTGATTAGGAACAAATACATTCAGCAATTCATGAATAATGTACATTTTAATAACAATTATATATATAAATGGGATACCGGACCCAAATGGGTTTGGACTCCTAAGACCTAACTCTTAGGACCCTATAAAAAGTGGGTACCATGAACTTAATTCTATTTTTTGCAGGTCCCACTGAAGAAAAGAGGAAAGTGGATATTGGACAGTGGTTGCTCAAAGCATATGACGGGAGACAAGAGCTTATTAACAAATATTAAATACTCAGATGGTGGCTCAGTCACTTTTGGAGACAATTCAAAAGGTTATATCATCGGCAAAGGCGATGTGAGCAATTGCGGTACATCTAATTTACCTCTTATTACTAATGTCATGCTAGTTAGAAATTTAAAACACAATTTACTTAGTATTAGTCAGTTATGTGACAAGGGTTTTATAATTTCCTTTTCAAATAATAAGTGTAGTATTTTAGATAAAGACCATAATTTGGTTTTTGAAGGTTATAGAGACAGAAATATATATATTCTAAATATGAATATTAATCATAATTCAGATATGTGTCTTGTGGCTAATGACAATGATCCATGGCTATGGCACAAACGTTTCTGTCATATAAACTTCAGAACTATTGACAAGCTAGCCAAAAACAATCTAGTTATAGGACTACCCAAAATGAGTTTTAAAGTTAACAACATTTGTGATGCATGTCAATTAGGAAAATTGACCAAATCATCGTTTAAATCCAAGAAAGTCATATCAACATTACAACCACTTGAGTTACTGCACATGGATTTATTTGGACCTACTAGAGTTCAATCAATAAATCACAGTCAATATGTGCTTGTAATTGTTGATGATTTCTCTCGTTATACATGGACAATTTCAATTAGCGGACATTTTTACTAAGCCGCTGCTCGAATCTAATTTTATTAGATTACGAAGAGAGCTTGGTTTAATTTCAAGAAAAAATCTTGACTAAGCAATTACTAATGTACACCTTCTCTTTTGGTTATTCTCTTATAATTTTTGTTTAAACTAAACTAATGTCTTTTCTCCTAGTAACCGTATCTTTTACTTAACCTATTTTTATATTAAATATTAGCCATTGCTTTATTTAATGGTTAAATTCACTTTACTTATTTTTTTTGTGATCATTCTTTACTTTCTTATCTTATAAATTCAGTTTTAAAAAGAAAAGCTATTTTAGACTTACAAAAAAATTTTCTGCTTATATTTTCTTGGTTAAAATTTCTCAGTAACTCACATCCATAGGTTATACATAACAAACTTATATATAAATTTGCAAACATTTTATATTTTGTTCATCCTTTCTTTTTATCAAACCATAATATTCTATACAACGTACACTATGGCTCATATTTGTGACAAATGTGCTCAAGAAACATACATTTCAATTACGAGTTCTGAATCGAAGGAGTTTTATTCTCCTACAACTCCAAAACAAAAATCAAGTTGTCATCATCAATGCTCTTGTATGTCTGATAAAACTCCAAATTCAAAACGAGTGAAGCGGACACTATTCTATTCTCCTCGTACCAAAGCTCAAATCGATGAGATACACCACTACCAGAAACATCAGATAGACCTTCAGAGACAACTCCATTACGGGCAAAGTCAACTTTATCACGAGCAACAACGGACGTCGGCCCGGTTGTCTGTTTTAGGAAAGTTGGCAACATTTTTCTGCGGTTCCAACAAACATGACGTGCATGAACCAATGCCGTCTAGGCCATCAACATCTAAAAGTCCTAACTCATGGGATCGGAACTATGAAAAGAATGAAGGAGCTCAGAAACAATGGAGTCCATGGTCGAATTGTATTGAAGGAAACAACGATAATTCTAATGACGAACTTTCTCATTAGATTTATATATAGTTGTTATATATTTATCTATCTCTTGTAATGACGGTTATATTTTGTATTACGTATAAAATATAATATATATATATATATATATAGGTTAATATATAATAAAAACTTGAAAAAGACTTAAATGTCTCAAACAGACCAGGACCGGTCGACCGCCCCTGTTATAGCCGGTCGACCGTTTGTTCTCTGGTTGAAAACGGTCGACCGGCCAAAAACAGGTGGTCGACCGGTTACGCATTTTTCAGTTTTTTTTATATATAACCCTATACGTTACTTTTCCCTCTACCCTCATTCACTCTCTACTCAAACTATTCTCTTACCCCAAATCACAAACCCTAGTTCCCATTCTTCAATTCCCAAATCACAAATCCTCCAACAATGGCTCCTCCTCAAAAGAAATCAAAGAAAGGAGCAACCTCTGAAACTTCATCTCTTACCATCTCCGTCAAAAAATGGCTTCAAACTCCAATTGCTGTAACACGATGGAATCAAATGACAAATTACAAGTTTCATCCAGGATCTTTCATCAAATTTGATGATTTCACGGCTTACGGAGTTCGGAGGTTAGCCGATAATGCCAACATTACTCCATTGATAGATTTTTCGGCAAATAGTGTGGAGATAAATCATTTAATGATTAAATTATTTTACGCCAACATGAATCTTGATGAATATCAACCTGATAATCCAAACGGCGTCATCTGGTCTATGGTCTGTGGAAAACAAATTTTTCTTACTCATGCTACAATTGCCTCTATACTTGGTATACCAAATCGAGGCGAAGAATTTTCATCTACCTTCTGCGAAGTTTTCACTCGAAATAGTACAAGTCATCAGTTTATAGAAGACAATAGTGATGGCACTAAGTCTATTGGACTTCGACCGACAGCAAGGTTACTTCATCGGGTCTTGATGCATTCTCTTTTTCCTAGACTTGGAAATTATGATGCAGTGTACAAAGAAAACTTCAAGGCACTCTATGCTATCTATGGTGAAATCCAAATCAATTGGGTTCACATGCTTTTTGATGAAATTCTCAAGGTAAATAATTCAACCCGGCCTCATTTCTTCTATAATGAATATATCATGAGACTTTTGTTAGCTTGTGGGGTCAATCCTCATGATTCTGCAACTTCAACACCAAAATGCATTGATTCCATAACCATCAAAAGAATGAAGCTTCCTCCACCTTATCTTGAGATTATGCCTTTTGAAGAATGGCAACAACGAGGACCGAGAAAACAAAGAGCAACTTCCTCTCGACCTCGTCCCGATGAGGTGAAACTTTTAAGATCAAAGTCATCAACAAAAGAATCTCTTGAAACCATTGCGCGTAATCAATTTCTGCTTGAATCTCGTCTCAAGCGTATGGACTCTAAAATTGATAAGCGCTTCAATAAGGTCAAGTCGTTCTTCGGTATGCTATGGGACGCTATATCATGTTCCTCATCCACCTCTGTTCAAGCACAAGATCCAGGAAAACGTCCTGCTGCTCCAGTTTTCACATGGACATCATCTGACGAGGGCGAATCGTCTAGAGGGAACAATGATGAGGAGGAAGAAGAAGAAGAAGATGATGATGATGACGACGATGATGAAGAGGAGATTCGATCTGCTTCATCCTAGATTCTATTATGTTTTAGCTCTTTAAAAAACATTCATCGACACTTGTACTAAGTAGTGTCGTTATTTATGTTTTTCAATTGACATTATGTTCTGTAGTAAACTCTGTTATGTTTTTGATGTGTTAATGATTTATTTTTTATGCATATCATATTCATTCTATGCATATCATATTCTAGAATCTGTTACTCCTTTTTGTCGATGACAAAGGGGGAGAAAGGGGCTAACAATTGTTTGCAGGATAAGAATTCAAAGGAAGAGATCACATACTCAGGGGGAGATTCAGATTTGCAGATATATATATTGTCATCAATCAAAAAGGGGGAGAATGTTGAGTCACAAGTTTTATGAAGTTTTTGATCTATGACAAAGAAATAAAGGCGATCGACAAAACAAGGTCATTAGAGCTATATATGGTACTCTAGATTATAGGTTGATTATTTGTTGTTGTAATAGTAATAAATTTGTTAAAATCTATCCTCAAATAATCATGCATATCAAGGAAATCAATATATATACAAATAAATTATAGTTGCATATAGTTGCACAATTCATTGTGCAATTTTACAGGGACCGGTCGACCGGTCATTATAGGTGCGGTCGACCGTTCCTGTGTAAATTGCACAGTGAACGTGCACACATGCACATAACGTATATATATTTTGAATTCCTGTCTACTGGTCACTTTTTAGCCTGTCGACCGTTTTTGAACAGAAAGCAATTTTTTCAAAAGACACTTCTCTTCTCCAAAGGTTGCATCTCTTAATCTTTCACCAAAGATCATATCTCTTAATGGCAAAGAGTTGCAACCATTCTTGTCTATATAAACTAATCCAATTCGTTGATTAAGTACAACGATTTCATATATTCTTTTAATCTAATCTCTGATCTCAATTCTGTATTATAAAAGCTCTAAATTATTTATTGAATCTTTGAAACTATTTCATATCCTTTGATTCAATAATATACTTTCCTTAATCTTTTCAAAACATCATATCGCATACTTTGAGGATAAGATTATAGGAAGGGTGTACTGCTAGTGACAAATCCGTGTTTTCAAGAACACAAGTTGTCAACAACAATTGTATTTGTTCTTTTGTTGAAGTCCTCTGTGTTGTAAGAGGCAAGTGTTGAAGTCCTCAGTATATTAGAGGCGTGAAATCCCGTTCGGTTGTTCGGGTGTTGTAAACCTGTTCCTCCGGGTGAAGCGAGGTAGTTAATAGTGAAAATCCAGATAGAAGTCTGGGACTGGACGTAGGACGGTGCTCCGAACCAGTATAAAAATCTCTGGTGTGATTTTTCTATTTTCTATTTACAATGCTATTATCATCTATTTCCGCATTTGTATTGTAATCCATATTACACGATCCGTGTATACTATATTAGCACATATAATTGTATACACACCGCACTTTCAGTAGTTTCCACTATTAAAATTTTATTTATTACTGAATAAATTGAACTCACTATTGGGATTATCATTACTACTATTAGATAGGGTATGTAGGTATTCATATTACAACGTTGCACTATAGTTATGAGTAGGCCTGTCAATGGTATGGGTTTCGGTCCGAACCCGCCCTATTTATGCGAGGATGGGTTTTGCCTTTTACCACCCAAGTCCGACTCAAGCCCGATCCGGGTCGGGTACGATTTTATCAAAACCCTGCCCGGTTAGGGACTGACCCAACCATTAGTTTTTCGTTGTATCAAAACATGAGTGCGTATGTTATTTATTTACCATTTTGTTTGTTTACATGTAGATGTTTTTGCATACTTTCGTTATGAGCTTGACTACATCGCCATCCAATTTTTATGTTAACATTGTTTGTATACAAATTTTACCAAAGTTGCAGTTTTAAAATATGGTTTTAACATAAATATTCCGAGTTAGGTATGTAGTTATTACCCAGCGGGCTTAAAAAGCCTGACGGGTTGGGATCAGATATTGGGTTGAAGTACCCTACGGGTTTGGCCCCTGCTCGGGTTTTAATTATTGTAATTGAACTCGGGTTCAGGTTTTATTATACCCAGACCGAACCCTGCCCATTGACAGGCCTAGTTATGAGAATACACAATTGATGAATAACCTGTTGGTGGATGTGTATAATGTAGGGTATTGTTTCAGTATCTTGGGCATGATGTGATGTTTCAAATTAAAGAAGAGCGAACATACTAGACTACCTTGCCTTTGTCATCGTCTATGCTACTACTGTGCAATTGTGTCTGCATGACAAAAAATACACCATCTTTCAGAAACTCTTATAGAGGAAAACCATGCATATGGGGTATGTAAGAACTTTGCAAAACCGGTGCAATCATTATTGATTCACATTTTACTAGATATGATTAATTAATATGAATTTCCAGGAAGAATTCAAAGAAGGGAAACAAATGCCCAAGGACATGGAGGAGTATGAGATGTAGTTATGCCACCTAATGGACCAATCGGTATCAAAATTCTACCCAACAGTTGAAATTGATAAAACTGGGTGCAGGTAGGAAAAGTTATTCCTTATGAATGGAAAGCTTGGGTTTCTAATGCTTGGATGATAGTGTTTATTAGTGTTTCTTTAAAGTAAATATATTCTCCATAATTTTTTTGATTTTCAAATTATTAATCGCCAATATTATTGTTGCTATTGTCAACATGTAAAAAAAAGTTTCAGTTGCTGTTACCAGGAGATTTGACCAGGCAACCAAGTACTCGGCATTAGCATACTGTTCGGCATTTATGAGTCGTTCAGCATCCAGATCGTTTGGCATTAGAGAACGCTCGACATTCAGGATCACTCGGCATTTAGGAGCGTTTGGCATTAGAGAATGCTCGGCATTCAAGTTCGTTCGGCATCTACGGGACGTTCGGCATGCGTGAGCGTTCGGCATTGAGAGACGTTCGGTATTGTATATCGTTCGGCATCTATGGGACGTTCGACATGTGTGAGCGTTCGACATTGAGAGACGTTCGGTATCGTATATCGTTCGGCATCTATGGACGTTTGTCGTGGCAGAGTCATTCGGCATTCCATACTGCTCGGCATCCAAACCTTGTTCGGCACATCACTTCGTTCGGCATAAATCTCGTTCGGCACTCGGGATCGTTCGGCATCCAGTGTCTTTTGGCACAAATACCTTGTTCGGCAATCAGGTTGTTCGGTATCACTTCGTTCGGCATCACTTCGTTCGGATGAGGATACCGTTCGGCATTCATGCCTTGTTCGGCATTTTGCCGTTCGGCATCTATGGATCGACATACAGAGATCACTCTTTTTGGGCCAAGCTACTTAGCTACCTGGCCCGCCAGGGAAGTCCAATCCATCTTCGTCTATAAATAGAGAGGCAGGGGCGTAGTGAAAGGGACCTTTTTTCGGGAACACCGGGGAGACTCTGCCGCATTCAAGACTCATTCAAGACTTATCTTTTTTTCTTAGCAATTGTATTCAATATAATTGGTATACGAATTGTATCTATAATCGATTATCGAGAAAAGCAATAAAGATTAACCTCAAAGTGGACGTAAGCAATTACGCCGAACCACTATAAATCTGGTGTTCGTATTTTCTGCATTTAAATATGCATATTATCCTCTGTTTAACTTTACTTTCTTCATTAATCTCTCTACACAATCTCTCTTAAGGGTGTTAGCAAACAATTCTGGTGCTAACATTTTGGTGCTTTTACTGAGAATCGAATTCTCAGGACGATAGGATCTACTTTGTAGCTACTGGATTGAAAAATCCCCCGAAGGAGATCCAAATCATTCAAAAGATATCTGTTGGTTCTACTCAGAGTTACAATCAACAACTCTACCATGAGGAGACCACGAACTAGATCGGCCTCTCACAACGTAGATGTCTACAAAACTGCTAGTGTACAACAGATAGGACCTAGCAACCAACCAGCAATTCAAGGCACAGGAACCTCCACCCAGAACCAAGCGGAGGTCGTTTCCCGAACAGAGTTCAACGAACTGATAAGAGAACTCAGGGAAAGTAGAAGGTAACTTGTTGAGCAGATTCAATCCAACACTAATCTCATGACTCAGCTTGCCCACCAGCAGCATCAGAATGCTGCAAGTAGTCCTGCTCCTTATTCTAAATCTGATAGCTCGACCTTGGCAGATGAACCACCTAGGCGTAGACGCTGTAGGAATGAAGCTGCACAAGCAGGTGCTACCGATCGATCCGCCAGGGATCAGACATGTGATGGGACTGGACGCACGGATCACCAAGACCCAAATCAAGTTGGACATCAACCCGCATGGTCCCATGGAACGGAACCCAACCTCCCACCCTCCTTACAAACTCCCGATTTATCAGCCATGGTTAGGCAATTGATGAGAGATAACCAGGGCCTGACCAACGAGGATTAGGAAGTGTCCAGGAGTCATACTCCCTTCACAGATGTGATCCTACAGGCCGAGTACCCTAAGAAATTCAGTATGCCTACTATCCCAGCCTACGAAGGGAAGACTGACCCTAAGCAACACGTGATGAGGTACGAATGGATGATGGATTCGGCAAGGGCAAATGATGCAACTAAGTGTAGGTGTTTCTCAATCACTCTATCTGGAATCGCCACTATGTGGTTTACTCGGCTTCCTCCGCGATCTATATCCAACTTTGACAACTCAGCGATGAAATTTGTTGAACAATTCAGGATACATGCTACCCGTCCAAAGGACGTTATGTCATTATCAAGCGTAACCCAAGCTCCGGGAGAGTCTTTGAAAGTATACTTACAGAGGTTTTATTTTTCCGCCACTGAAGTTAGCAATCCTAACGACCATGCAATTTTGATAGTGGTAATGCGAGGTGTAGATCCAGATTCGGAGTTCGGAGATTGGTTGGCGGGAAAGCCCCCAGCTACATTGGAACGATTCTATGCCAAAGATCATCAGCTCATACGGAGCGAGGAGGCTCGATGGACGAGACGAGACAAGGCACCAGGGCCTGTTCAAGAGACTGTGACAAGTAACATCATCGTGAAGCAGTCCGACGATAGTTCGGGAAAAGTTCAAGTCAACGCCCAGAGCAAGCCTGGGAAGTCCAAAGGATCCAGGTGTGGGAATCCTGGAAAGAAAAGAGAAGCAGGGAAATGGAAGCCTAGGATTCTGACCTACAATGAATATACCCCGCTGAATACTTCTCTTGAAAACATTTATCTATCTACCTGTAACATCTTTGAATACAGAAAGCCGTGCCCAAAGGAGTCCACTGAAGAACAGAAACGGACAGGGAAGTACTGTCGCTTCCGTGAGACCCATGGGCATAATACCGAGGAGTGTAGACACCTCCGTGAAGCCATAGAAAAGTTAATCAGACATAAAAAATTGCAGGAATTTGTCAAAAACCCGCAAGATGGAAGTCAAGGAATGTTAGACCCCAGATGCGGGCCGGCTCCACGCCAGCCAGAACAACCTGCTTGGACTGTGAGTAGATTGATTATAAACACTATTTTCGGAGGTCCTTATGCTGCAGACAAGAATTGGCAGGAGATGGAACAATATGCTACCTCCTTGAGGCATGCGGATTATGAATGTCGTTCGAATGTGGAAGATGGTACCCCCGCAAAGCAACAACGCATGATGACTGACGATATAGTGTTTAGGAGTCGAGACGCGGACAAGGTGGAGGCTCCTACTATTGACCCGATGGTTATATCTGCAACAATCGGGCTAGCTTACGTGAAAAGAATCCTGATTGATTGTGGAAGCTCTGTCAACATCATCTTCAAGAAGGCTTCTGACCAAATAAAGATGGAAACGAAAGATTTGAAACCATGCAAAGCCCGTATCCACGGCTTTAACGGTGCTGAAACTGACGCGATGGGGTATATAGAGCTACCAGTTGAACCGGAGGAAGGTGAGCATAGGAGAGTGCGAGTCCTACCGTTCGTAGTAATGGATGTTGACTCTCCATACAATGTCTTTTTGGGTCGTCCAGCCTTGGCAGAATTCAGGGCTGCTTTTGCCCCATGGTGTTCGACATTAAAATTTCCGACAGACAAAGGAGTTGGTGTTGTACATGGCGATCAGGCAACCGGTCGCGCATGTTATGTGGCGGAACTGAGAGAAGCTCAGCGGAGAGAGAAGGGAAAGGTTGCGGACAGCTCCGTCCGCATCCTAAAGATTGATGATTGACAAGTAATGCCAGAGCCCTGGCTCGGGCAGCATTCTTGGATCCTTAGAGACATAGATCCAAGAGATGATGTTGGAGAACCAAGGGAAACAAATGCATCACAGGCTGAGCCGACGATCGACATTCCAGTCAGTTGGGATGACCCATCACGAGTTCTTAAGATTGGATCATAAGTCGACCCCTCAGTGGCCGAGGATCTTACTGATTTTCTCCAGACGAATCTGGACGTTTTCGCTTGAACACACTCTGATATGTGCGGGATTTCTCCATCAATTGTGAGTCATATGTTGAACATAGACCCGAAACATGTTCCCGTAAAACAAAAAAGGAGAGGTATGGACCTGGAGAGGTCCGCGGCTCTCAAAGAGGAGGTGGACAAACTCAAAGCCAGTGGGTTCGTCCACGACGCCCTCTACCCTGAATGGGTATCTAACCCAGTGTTAGTGAAAAAAGAAAATGGAAAGTGGAGAACTTGTGTTGATTACTACGATCTGAATAAAGCATGCCCGAAGGATAGTTTCCCTTTACCTAGAACCGACCAGCTCGTCGAATCTACCTCCGGAAACGAATTATTGTCGTTTATGGATGCGTATTCAGGATACAATCAAATCCCGATGCACATTCCAGACCAAGATCACACCAGTTTTGTCACAAATATAGGGCTATATTGCAATGTAGTAATGCCCTTTGGATTGAAAAATACGGGGGCAACGTATCAGCGCCTAGTGAATCGAATGTTTAAGGGCCAGTTTGGTAGAATGATGGAAGTTTATGTGGATGACATGCTCATGAAGTCACGGTAGTCAAACGACCACATCCGAGACTTAGCAGAAATGTTTGATATGCTCAGACAATACGATATGAAGATCAACCCCTTGAAGTTCTCTTTTGGCATGGCATTAAGGAAGTTCTTGGGTTTCATTGTGAATGCATGTGGAATTGAAGCTAACCCGAAAAAGATTCAGGCTATTCGGGACATACAAGTGCCCAGAACTATAAAGCAAGTACAAAGCTTGAACGAAAAGGTGGCAGCGCTGAGTAGATTCATATCCAGAGCTACAGACAAGTGTATTCCTTTCTTCGCCGCGATAAAGAAAGGAAAAAGAAATTTTGAGTGGACATCCAACTGTGAGGATGCATTCCGAGCTCTGGTAAGACATTTGGAGAGCCCCCTAGTGCTATCGAAACCAATAGACCATGAATTGTTGTATGTGTACTTGACAGTATCCCAACATGCTATCAGTACGGCTTTGGTTCGTGAAGAGGACCGAGTTCAAAAACCAGTTTACTATGTTAGTAAACGTCTGAGGGGGCAGAAAGAAACTATCCCAAGATCGAGAAATTAGCCTATTGCTTGGTGATTGCATTACGCAAGCTTCGCCCATACTTCCAGGCACACCCGATCAGTGTTTACACCGACCAATCCCTGCGACAGGTACTCTAAAGACCGAAAACTTCTGGAAGGATGTTAAAATGGAATATCGAGTTGAGTCGGTTCGATATTACCTACTTGCCGCGAAGGGCCATACAAGGGCAAGCGTTAGCTGATTTCATCGCTGAATTCACCATGACAGACGAATCAAAAGGCCGCAATGTCATACCTCCTGTCCAATGGAAGATGTACACCGATTGGTCATCTAACGACCATTGTTCGGGGGTTGGCATAGTTCTGGTAACTCCTGAAAACCGATCGGTTTTCTATGCTTTGAAGCTCGAATTCACAGCAACGAATAACGAAGCCGAGTATGAAGTATTGATCGCTGGCTTAAGACTCGTCAAAGAACTAGGAATAAGATCGGTTGAAATTTTTTACGACTCGCAACTGGTGGTGTATCAAGTGCGTGGAGATTACCAAGAAAGGGGGCAGAGACTTGCCCCGTATTTGGCCCAAGTTCAGAAGTTGCTAGCGAATATCAAGTATTATGATATTTCACATGTTCCACGTGAACAAAACATAGCAACTGATTCATTGGCAAAATTTGCAAGCACTGGCGATGCGTAGCAGATGGGATTGTTTCCCGTTGAATCCTTACATGTTCCGAGCATAAATATAAGGGATGTAGATTTCATGTTAGAAATAGAAATCGAAAAGGAGTCATGGATAACCCTATTCAAGCAGTACTTGTTACACGGGGCCATGCCCAAAAGAAGGAGGGAAAGATGACAAGTCATTCGTAAGGCTTCTCGTTATGTAATGCAGAATGGATTATGTATCGAAGGGGATTCTCGACCCCATTGCTCCGGTGCATTGCCCATAATGAGATAAAATGAGTCCTGACGGAAGTCCATGAAGGTGAATGGGGCGACCATACCGAGAGGCAGATGTTAGCAAAGAAAATCCTCCGCTATGGATACTATTGGCCAACTGTAAATCGAGATGCCGCAGACTACGTAAGAAGTTGTAACAAATGCCAGAAGTATGCGAAAATCCCAAGAGCTACGTCGATACTCACACAAATGGTTAGTCCTTGGCCATTTGCAATGTGGGGGATCGATATAGTCGGTTCCTTACCCCTATCCAAAGGTGGTGCAAAATACGCGATTGTTGCGGTCAATTACTTTACCAAGTAGGCAGAAGCAAAGCCTTTGGCCACTATCACCACCAAGAAAGTCATTAATTTCGTGGTACGAAATATCATATGCCGCTTTGGCCTACCACGAATAATTGTTACAGACAATGGAACTTAGTTTAAAAGCAAAGAGTTCAGGGAATTTTGCCAAAAATGTGGTATTGAGAAAAAGTTTGCAGCGATTGCTCATCCGAAATCTAATGGACAAGTGGAGGCTGTAAACAAGATAATCAAATCCATATTGAAAAAACGTTTGGAAAAGGCTAGAGGCAAGTGGGTGGATGAGCTTTCGACATCACTTTGGGCTTACAGAACTACCTACAAGTCCGCGACTGGCCACACTCCATTCGCATCAGCATATGGCATGGAAGCTGTCATACCCGCAGAACTTGAAGTCCCATCACATCGGGTGACTTATCATGACCCTGAGTCAAATCGAGATCTTTTGCTGGAATCGTTGGACTTCACTGATGAAAAACGCAAAGAAGCCAATTTAAAAGCGGCCTCGTACAGGCACCGAGTTGCTCGATATTATAATGAAAAAGTTCGACCGAGAATCTTTGGCGTGGATGATCTCGTTTTGAAACGAGTTTTCCCATTTCCATCACACATGAGCCCCGCATGGGGAGGTCCATACGTCATCGAACGGAAGCTTGGAGAAGGAACTTTCAAGCTAGCGATCGTCGACGGTGTGACACTCCCCCGAGCATGGAATGGTGAACATTTGCGACATTCTTACACTTAGTTCATTTCTATCATATTTCAGTTGCATTTATTTCCAGCAAGTTTTTATTCCTAGTTTGTGGTATTAAAAAGACAATTCAGTTTATTTGCATTAATAAAGGCTTGAAGCCATTCCTTTTTCCCATGAATTGGCGATGTTTCTGTGTATGATAACGCTATAACAAATGACTATGAGATACATTACTCTGTCTGATGTGCGAACGAGAATAAGTGGTTCAAAACATCCAAGTCCCCGGAGTGCGGACTAGAGTACTCTAAGTCCCCAGAGTACGGACTCAAGTATAAACGATTCAAAATCTCTAAGTCCCCAGAGTGCGTACAGGAGTACTCTAAGTCCATAGAGTGTGGACTCGAGTATAAACGATTCAAAGTCTCCAAGTCCCCGGAGTGCGGACTGGAGTACTCTAAGTCCCTAGAGTGCGAACTCGAGTATAAACGATTCAAAATCTCCAAGTCCCCATAGTGCGGACCGGAGTACTCTAAGTCCCCAGAGTGCTGACTCGAGTTTAAAACATTTGAAATCTCCAAGTCCCCGGAGTGCGGACTGGAGTGCTCTAAGTCCCCAGAGTACTGACTCGAGTATAAACGATTCGAAATCTCCAAGTCTTCGAAGTGCGGACTGGAGTACTCTAAGTCCCCAGAGTGCGGACTCGAGTATAAACGATTCGAATTCTCCAAGTCCCTAGAGTGCGAACTGGAGTACTCTAAGTCCCCAGAGTGCGGACTCGAGTATAAACGATTCAAAATCCCCAAGTCCTTGGAGTGCGGACTGGAGTACTCTAAGTCCCCAGAGTGCGGACTCGAGTATAAACGATTCGAAATCTCCAAGTCCCCGTAGTGCAGACTGGAGTACTCTAAGTCCCTAGAGTGCGGACTCGAGTATAAACGATTCAAAAACTTCAAGACCCCAGAGTGCTGACTGGAGTACTCTAAGTCCCCAGAGTGCAGACTCAAGTATAAACGATTCGAAATCACCAAGTCCCCGGAGTGCGGACTGGAGTACTCTAAGTCCCTAGAGTGGGGACTCGAATATAAACGATTCAAAATCTCCAAGTCCCCGGAGTGCGGACTGGAGTAATCTAAGTCCCCAGAATGCGGACTCGAGTATAAACGATTCAAAATCTCCAAGTCCCCGGAGTGCGGACTGGAGTACTCTAAGTCCTCAGAGTGCGGACTCCAGTATAAACGATTCAAAATCCCCAAGTCCCCGGGGTGCGGACTGGAGTACTCTAAGTCCCCAGAGTGCGGACTGGAGTACTCTAAGTCCCCAGAGTGCGGACTCGAGTATAAACGATTCAAAATCTACAAGTCCCCGGAGTGCGGACTGGAGTACTCTACGTCCCCAGAGTGCAGACTTGAGTATAAACAATTCGAAATCTCCAAGTCCCCGGAGTGCGGACTAGAGTACTCTAAGTACCCAGAGTGCGGACTCGAGTATAAACGATTCAAAACCTCCAAGTCCCCAGAGTGCGGACTCGAGTATAAACGATTCGAAATCTCCATGTCCCCGGAGTGCGGACCGTAGTACTCTAAGTCCCCATAGTGCGGACTCGAGTACAAACGATTCAAAATCTCTAAGTCCTCGAAGTGCGGACTGGAGTACTCTAAGTCCCCAGAGTGCGGACTCGAGTATAAACGATACGAAATCTCCAAGTCCCCGGAGTGCGGACTGGAGTACTCTAAGTCCCCAGAGTGCGGACTCGAGTATAAACAATTCGAAATCTCTAAGTCCTCGTAGTGCGGACTGGAGTACTCTAAGTCCCCAGAGTGTGGACTCGAGTATAAACAATTCAAAATCTCCAAGTCCTCGGAGTGCGGACTAGAGTACTCTAAGTCCCTAGAATGCAGACTCGAGTATAAAGGATTCGAAATCTCCAAGTCCCCAGAGTGCGGACTGGAGTACTCTAAGTCCCCAGAATGCGGACTCGAGTATAAATGATTCAAAATCTCCAAGTCCTCAGAGTGCAGACTGCGGTACTCTAAGTCCCCAGAGTGCGGACTTGAGTATAAACAATTCAAAATCTCCAAGTCCCCGGAGTGCGGACTAGAGTACTCTAGGTCCCCAGAGTGTGGACTCGAGTGTAAACGATTCAAATCCTCCAAGTCCCCAGAGTGCGGACTCGAGTATAAACGATTCAAAACCTCCAAGTCCCCAGAGTGCGGACTCGAGCATAAACGATTTAAATGTCCAAGTCCCCTGAGGGCAGACTGGATATAAATGACTTGAAGTCATCAAGCCCTTGGCGTACGGATTGGAAAATATTCTAAGTCCCCAGAGCATGGGATACAAGAATGTCCAAATACCAAAAAAGTTGTCAACTTTTTTAAAGATGAATCGAGAAGTTCACGTAAGTCGCAGTAGCTCGAGTTTTGACCACGGTTATACCAAAAAACCAAACAACAATAGTCCTCTGAGAGGGAAAAGAGCTGAGTTTTATTCAATAAAAATAAGTTTCTACTACAACTCCTCCGAAGCTCGGAGTCAAAAGTTTATTTACATAAACTACGAAAACTAAAATAATTGCATAATCTAAACTAGCCCTTGTTGAACGAGAGCGAAGACTACTTCTTTGACTTCTTCAACTTTTTGCCCAATGACTCCTCCTCGGTATGTTTACCCTTGATAGCTTTCTTTGACGAGGGAGTGACAGCTGAAGAAGTATGAGGAACATCCATGGGTTTGGACCCGCCCGAGAGAATGACCTTCAACGGCTTGTTCAAAGGATCGTCCGGGTCCACAGCTTGAGGTTCGGCCTTGATCTTGATCGTCTTCTCCTTCTCTTTATCAAGCTGCTCCTTCATGCTCAGTACGGATGTGTGCTCAGAGACGCCTGTAATTTCAACTTCATAACTCCCATCGATGGGAGAGGAAGTCTCAGATTTGTCTTCGTCAAGCGCTCCGAACACCTGAGCATCGGGACCGGAAGCCTCTCCTGCATGAGCGGCTTCACTTATTTTTTCCCTCACCTCCTTAGTGACGTCGCTCCTCGAGTGGGCTCAAGATCAGAACGACCTGCATTAAATCACGAAAAGCAAGTATTAGAATGCGATAGCTTCTGATGAAAAACGAAAACTCTTGGAATGTTAAAGCAAAAGAGTTGCTGACCAGGTTCTGGCTGGCTCTCAGCCGTCGGGGGGTCCCACCCTATGGAATAGGGGTCAAAACATGAACACTAAGGCCGGGGTCCTCCAGGTCATAGCCGATGTGCTGTTCAAAAGGATCGAGTATCAGCCGACCGGCCGGCTGGGTAGGCACACGAGCTGGAGACTTAATCCCGGATGGACCGGCGATAACTTCTTTCCTTTTTGTTGGGGGGGAGCTTTGCAATAAATGGCTTTAGCCACCGATAGGTCCGAAGGCTCATTTCCCTTAAGGAATTCTTTTATCAAGGCCCCCTCATCAACCTCCTCGATACCGTGTTCGGCCTTCTTGATTTCAACTAAAGTCTCCCACGCCTCGGCCAAAGATTCGAGATAGCCCTTGCCTAGAAAAGTTAAGTCCCGGTGCATGAGAACGCGGGCATTGAATTCGGAAATAAGAGGGTCGAACATGGTTTTGACTTCTTCTCCACCTTCTTCCTTGGTCGCCTCAAGACGGGAGTCGATTAACGCAGATGCTATCTGTGACGACCCGGATTTTGGCAATATTATTTAATAAGCATTTAATCTAATTAGAATACAACTCATCATTTTAAGAACAAATAAATAATAAATAAGATTTTAGCCTCTACCATTAATCAATATACATATATATATATATATATATATATATATATATATATATGGATTTTGAAAGAAAACTATGATTTAAAAATTCAAATAAAATCTTTCAAAAATATTTACAATAAAATCTGTCTTATTCAATTTAATTAAAAGATCTACTTTACATCTAATCTAAATATATATATGGATGTAATCTAGCTAATAATGGTTAAAATAAAATCAATCTTATTAATATAAAATATAAGTAAAAAAATATATATGAATATAAATAAAGTGCTTGACAGTTAAGCTTAATAATAAAAAAAATAAAAGCAAGGGTTTAAGTTAGAAAAAAAATGAGTTTGTGTGTATGCAAATAAAATAAATTCATAAGATAATTCTAGAATATATATACAAGAAGGAATACAAAATATCCACATACAAAACAATAGAACAAGGATGTATACTTGTAAGGAAGCATCAACATTAAATGATATCATATTAAGCACAAACAAAAGTCATGCTAAAAATCATTTCATCTCAAAAGAAAAAAAATCTTATCTGACCAAAGAAGTAAAATCACTGATCAAATACAAAACAAAAGAAGAAAGCTATACCAGTAAGCACCTCCCCTTGTACACAACTTTTCTTTTTTATATATACATGTATTCTTACTCCTGTTCGTTCACAAAAAAAATAAACTAAACAAAACCAGAAAATGAGGAAGTATTTCATCTTCCAACTGAAGCTAAATTAACAACTCAACAACCAAGTAAAAGAAGATCAAAGAAAAACAAGCTTGCAGCTTTTCAAAGACAGGAGTTGTTCTCTGTTCAAATTATTTTCAGGTGAGTAAACCAATTCATTTCAGGATCTAAGAATAATTTAAATCTATGAATATGATTCGTGGATAACATTTGGTTTTGATTGTATATTTTCTTCAGGTGTGAGACTCTGTATATATCTATATATCTGTACTGTGTATGTTTTCTTCCCTTTTTTGAGTAACAGGGTAGGGAATAACCAAGAAAATTCAATACATCACCATTTGATTACTATTAGGCTTATAGTTTAAACAAAACAAGTTGTTTATACATGAGTTAAGATTTAAATAGTTTTAAGTAGGATGGTGATATGTAGCATCTGGAAATTGATTTTTTTACAGGGAAATTTTTAGTATAGGTAAAATTCGAATGTCTTGAATTACTAATTCGATTACATAACTTGAATCATCATTCGAAAAAATAGGATTTTTAAAACTAAAATGTTGATTTTTAGTTGAGTATTCTACGAGCAGTTCGAAGTTGATCAAAAAGGGAGTTTCGATCGATTTCTGGCGATCAGAAACATATTGGGTGTTGAGTTTTTGATCGAAGCAAGTGTGGCTGATAATGAAGTCAGGAAAAATGTTCATTAATTTTTCTATTGTGGGAAATGATCGAACGAGGCAACTTTAGGTTTTAATTTTTGAATTAGGACGAGGTCGGAGATGAGGTGTTTTCACTACCTCAGGTTTACCGAGTTGCGTGGTATTCAAGGGGATGGTAGCACGGGGGATCGGCGAGGTGAGGACAGAATAGGAGCATCTTCGATGGTTGGGACGACAAGGGCGAAGAGAATTGCCTGGTGAGGATGGGTTCCAGTTTCGACTGGAATACTCGAATTCGATTTGGGGTTGGTGGTGTTGAATTGATGGTCGAAGTCGACTCTTGAGTTCGTCGCCGACATATGGAAGGTATCGACGAAGGTCACGGCGGCGTGAAGCATCGGTGTACGTGCACGACAAGGTTGGTGTATCAGTGTTTTGGAGATGGAAGGTGTCTCGGTTTGGATCTCGAAGAGAAGCTCAGGACTGTGAGGGAAATGCTCGAGTTCGCTTCGGGTTTACAGGAGGGTGTTTCGTTTGTTTTGTGAATTATCGTGGTTTCCAGATTTTGACGAAAAGCTTGTGAAAGTTTAAATCAGATTCTAAAGTTTATAGGTGGGTTCAAATATAAATTTTGTAACCTGGTTTTGAAAATAAATAAAGTAAGAATAAAATGTTTTAAACAAGTTTAAAAGATTTTAAATATATTTTAAAATGAGTTAGTTTTTCCCAGCATATGTTTAAACAAGTTTTACACAAGTTTTCAAGATCTGAACAATAAAGGAATGTTTAAATTATTTGATTTTTAAGTAATTATATGTTAGGTCAATTTTGAAATAAAGTTCTAAGTATTGTTTTAATGAAATGAATATTTAATTTAGAAATAAATTAAAAAGGTTAATTATTTAATGTAATTAATGAAGGTTAATAAATTTATGTTAAAATCAAAGCGTAATTACTTAGGGAAGTAATTAGAGAATGGTTAATGAGTATAATTAAATTAAGGGTCATTGACTAGTGATTAAGAGATAATTAATTAATGTAATTAATTTAAGAAAATGGTTTAATTAGTTAAGAATAGTTAATTACCTGATTCATTAAGGGTTAGTTAATTAATGTGTGGGATTAATTAAAAGATAATTAATCGATGTAAATAATGATAGATAATTCATTTAAGTAATTAATTAAGAATCAATATGGATGGGCAGAGGTAAATTAATTTGTGTGATTAACTAAGAATTAATTATTATTTTAATTAAAGGATGATTAATCAAAGATGATTAATGAAGATGGATAATAAAAAGATGATTAATTAGTTGATTGAAATTAATTAATGTTAAGTAAAGGTAAATTAAGCGATTAAGAAAAAAATTATTAATTTAATTAGAGACAAATGAAATTAATTTTAAAAGTGATAGATCTTGCACATGAATGATTGAATGATGTTAAATGCTTTGAATTGGCTGATATCCCTGATACGAAATATTACATGATATGATATGTTTTGATGTACAGTGATATTGTGGTTATCTATCGATGATGAATTGCCATGTAAAAGTGACATCTTGTATTATAGTTAAATTGAATTTCACTTGAATAAGTTGAAGTATTGAATTCGAAGGGACAGGAGTCGGGTATTGGTAAATACCCGAAACCACTTCGATTCTTTTTAAATTGATTCGTGAAATCAATAGGCTGGAATGAAATGATTTAAGTGATTTCGATCATTTAATCTTAAGTTTTGGTACTTAGAAAATTGATGTGTGAAATAAGAAATGCTTATAACAAATTGGAATCTATACATTGATACGAGTTACCCCGGGTTTTATATGAGTTGTATGCTTCGTATTCCTTGTTTGGATGGGTTTACTCACGCTGGTTGCCAGCCTGACCCGGGTGTTACTCTGATGTATTGCTCGGGTCAGACCGCGTATTACAGATTTTCATGTAAGGTCGTTCTGGAGCTTAGGAGGCGAGCTGGATGGCAAGAACGTATGGAGTGTTCCGCTGTATTATATTGTTGTATACCTGTGACATGATAGTTGTGTATATTCAGTGTCTGTATGTATGTGTAACTCTGATGTATTAAAATGTAATCAACAGATATAACATTCTTTTGTAAATTGTTATTATTTGAAATTATATTTTGATCCGCTGTGAATGTGAGATGTTGGTGTCTCTGATCTTCTTCTTCTTCTATCTTTTTCTTCTTTTCCATAACTATCTGGAATTTTCGGGTTAATTCGGGTCGTTACACTATCTTTTTACCATCTTCGCGGGCTTCATTCTTCAGCGCCTCAACTTTAGAAAGCTCGCCCTCAAGTTTCGCCTTTAGGAGTCGCGTTGCAATGATCTCGTCGCAATACCGTTGCGACTCTTCTTGGGCAGCAATCTTCTCCTCTTGTTCTTTGCGGATTCGCTCCTCAAGTTCTTTAACTCGGAGACAGAACGCATCCCTCTCTTTTTGCACCGAGTCTTTCTCTAAAGCCAAAGCCCCACAGCGTTGTATCGCTTCGTTGAGTTCTTTTTGTGACTCGATTCCAAACGAGTTACGGCTTTGGCGGTATCCTTGGCGCTCAACTGGGCAGCCTCAAGTTGAGATTTATAAGATACAATCTCGTCGTCCTGAGCTTTGATAATGTCTTTGTCATGAATAGCCTCAAGCTTCAGGCAATCAATCTCATGTTGGCGTTCCATGGAGACTTCCGACACTTTCTCAGTGAGATGAACGAACGCATCATGTTGAACATAGACGTCGTTGGTACAGGCGATAGCGCTTTGCTTGACATTTCCCGGTATATGGTGGATTGTCGGGAGGAACTTCAAACCATCAAAGCAGATCTTTAGAAATTTAACTTTAAGCTCGGCTAGTCTCTTCGATATTGTCGGATCTGTTGCGGGAATAGGAGGAGACAGCTTTGAAAGTTCAGCTCTCCTGTGAGGATACCGGGATTGTCGTGTGGAAGAGGAATCAGAGTGTTGATCTTGGAGGACATCGGATTGCGGCCCCTTATGGCCGTGCTTGTCTTTTCTTTGTTCCGAGTAAGAAGAGGGATGTTGGTGGTAGTTGGATTGATAATATGTTTTCTTCCAAGATGATGAGTCCCGGGAATGGTAATCCCTATCGCCATCACTGTCTCTATCCCGACGTCTTCCGGAACCTGAGTCCCGTCCAAAGTGATGGAAGATAGACGACTCGCGGAGACGATCGATTCCGTGTGTACGCCCCATGTCACCTGCATAGAATTTAAAAAACAACGAATTATCAAAGAGTAGTGTGACGACGGAAATTTAAGTGCAAGGTGAAGTGCATGTGTTTGTGTATGTCCTAGTGTTTCCCCCCGACGGACCAGTTTCTTTACTAATGGGAGTTTTTTCTCCCTGAGTTTGGACTTGAACGTCTGCATCGCCTCTAATGGGCGAGTGAAGTTTAAGTGCCTCCGGATCATCGAAATCATAATTAAGTAAATCGTCAGGTATCGAGAGGACCGAGAGGCCCTTTAAAGAACTTTCTAAACGTTGTGAGGAAGCCTCTTTCTCTGTTGGAATAAGAGTGACTTTAGAGGTTGCACTAACTTTTTTCCTCCTTATCTTGCACGTCAGTTTCTTTTTCCTCTTTGAAGGGGAGGATGACGTTTCGATGTCATGAACTTCAACTAATGGGTCCTGAGTAGGACCAACGTTCTCATCTTGTGCTTCGGGTGTTTCATTTTCTTTGATTTCTCCTTCTTCTAGTGCGCCACGAGCGTTGCATGCTGAAGACTCAGCTTGTTTTTTCCCTTTACTAGAGGCGGGCCTAGGTATGGAAACGCCCTGAGGAAGGCTTATCCGACGGCCTTCTGCCAACTGTCCAAACCTTGAAAGCGACTCATTTGAAATGAGAGTTCGGATGTCCAGTTCGTCGGTAGGAAGGGATCTAATAGCTTCGACGGCTTCAGAACATCCACAGCCTTAGGACGTGGATTGATACCTGAAAAGATGGAAAAAAGAGTTAGAAGAGGCACGGCTTTGACCAAGCATGAATATCGATCCAGAGGAAAGACTTACTTCCTTCCACCCATCTCCTCGCGAAACCAGGAGAGCAACGCACATAAAACCATTCCTACTTGTACATGGCAAACTTGCTGCATACCCCAGTTAAGATTTGGCATTTGTGGTGCGGCTCGAGAAACATGAAAGAGGGACGATCTCTCCGCTTCTTGACCATATATATATATATACCTGATGTCACCCGGGGTTGGAGGTCTGGAGAGGACATTCATGAAGAGGATGTAGGTACCGTAAATGAAGGCGTGACCGTTCGGGTGCAGTTGTGACGGGGCAATGTCATTGTACTGCAGCACATCCCGATGAAATAAGTTGAACGGTGGCACGCTGCCGACCTAGCACATAAACTTATTACAAGCTGTATATCCAACTAGGGGCAAGTGTGGACAATCGTGCCTCGATGGAACTAATACGTCGTTGAAGGGGATTCCGTAGATGGAGCATATCCGATGGAGTGCACTTTCATTGATCTTCAAAGCCTGTGAATCGACCGGGTTGTCCAAGAAAATTGATGCCTCCAGGGCGTCGGGAGCTAAGTTATGAGCAGGGGAAGTCGACCGGTTTTAAGTATCTGCGACTCCTCATTTGGAAGACGGCCCAGGTCTATCTGAGATCGTGGCAGAGCTAGATTTCTTAGACATCTTTGGTAGAAATTGAATCTAGTAGAGTACCTGTTTGAACTATACTTGAAAAACAATCGACGTTAGACTTAACAACACAAGTATTCCCCCCGTGTGGTGTGTGGACTACTGTGATAATTCAAGTATAAGCTGAGAAATTGAAAGTCACGGAGTTAATGGTATAAAGTTGAGCTTCTAATCGTCGCCTTCGAAGACCGTCATCGCTGACCGTCTCCAAAAACCTGCCCTATGGTGTTTTCAATTTCGGGCTCAAACATTGGCGCTATATGTTAGAGGAAATTATCAATTTTTGTCGATTTAGGTTCAGGCTTGTGATTACTGAAACTAGGAAGTTATCAGTCCAGATTAGTTCGATATGCTAGTTTACTTAGGTCCTTGTCCTTGTTTTTGTCATAAGATTGGGCAAAGTAAATGTTGATCGGCCTAAGTATCGTTCGACCAAACTATTGGTCGGCCTAAGTATCCGTCGGCCGAAATATCTTGGCCTAATTATCATTCGGCCTAAATGTTGTTCGGCCTAAGTGTCATTTGGATAAACTATCGATCGGCCTAAGCATCGTTCGGTCTAAGTATCGATCGGCATTCGAGCCATTCGGCTTAAGCGCTGTTCGGCCAAAATATATATCGGCATCCTATCCATTCCCCACTACCTTTTAATTTTTCACTCCAATTTTGTTCGGCATGGGGAGGTCATGTCGAACCATGGCCATATCAACCTACACCAACAGGCCTAATCTCTAACTCCATTCTCATGCTACCATAGGACCGCTCGGCATTGCAAGATCATGCCGAGCCGCTACAATGCACCTTCCACCTTTCTCTTCTCCGATCCATCCACCTCGAAACCACCTAAGAGCATACTAAGTTCCAGCCCTAGAACACGACCGAGCCTCAATTCATCACCCTTATTCACACGTCCCCTACTCTCTACGATCTATGAAAGATTCACAATTCGAGTAATATCTAATGTCTCCTAATTTGAGAGGGTGATCAAAAGCTTCTTATCGAAGAGTACGGAGAGAGCTCAAGGATCTGTGAGTTTAGAATTGAAGGTTGTTAGAACTTAACATAGGAAAGGCGTAATGGATTCCAGAAAGTTCTTGAAAAATAATGGAGGTAAAAAATGAAAAGAGAAGGAGAAGGAAAATGTCGACTTTTATAGGAGAAGAGGGGAAGTCGAAGAGACTATGACCTGTAGAACCGGTCAAAGCTACATCGTTCGACGTTGGCATACAAAGCCGTTCGACATACATGGAGCATTCGGCTTCGGCTATAATGTTCGGCATTAGCATGGTGTTCGACACACATCGCCTCACCTGGCAATCAAGGGAAGTCACCATTGAGGAAACTAAACCACAACTCGAAGCAAAGCACAGTGGACACGTGATTCAAAGCGTGCCACGTTCGACCACGTGATGCACTTTGGAGGACAATTGTTACCTAGAGATTTAACCAGGAAACTAAGTACTCGGCATTAGCATACTTTTCGGCATTTGTGAGTCGTTCGGCATCCAGATCATTCGGCATTAGAGAACGCCTGGCATTCAAGATCGCTCGGCATTTAGGAGCGTTCGACATTAGAGAACGCTCGGCATTCAAGTTCGTTCGGCATTTACGGGGAATTCGGCATGCGTGAGCGTTCGACATTGAGAGACATTCGGTATTGTATATCGTTCGGCATCTATGGGACGTCCGGCATGCATGAGCGTTCGGCATTGAGAGATGTTCGGTATTGTATATCGTTCGGCATCTATGGGACGTTCGACATGCGTGAGCATTCGGCATTGAGAGACGTTCGGTATTGTATATCATTCGTCATCTATCGACGTTCAGCATGGCACAGTCATTCGGCATTACATACTGCTCGACATCCAAACCTTGTTCGGCACATCACTTCGTTCGGCATAAATCTCGTTCGGCATTCGGGATCATTCGGCATCCAGTGTCTTTTGGCATAAATACCTCGTTCGGCAATCAGGGTGTTCAGCATCATACCGTTCGGCATGAGGATACCGTTCGGCATTCATGCCTTGTTTGGCATTTTGTCGTTCGGCATCTATGGATCGGCATACATAGATCACTCTTTTTGGGCCAAGCTACTTAGCTACCTGGCCCGCCAAGGAAGTCCAATCCATTTTCGTCTATAAATAAAGAGGCAGGGCATAGTGAAAGGGACCTTTTTTTGGGAACACCGGGGAGACACTGCCGCATTCAAGACTCATTCAAGACTTATCTTTTTTTTCTTAGCAATTGTATTCAATATAATTGGTATACAGATTGTATCTGTAATCGATTATCGAGAAAAGCAATAAAGATTAACCTCAAAGTGGACGTAGACAATTACGCCGAACCACTATAAATCTGGTGTACGTATTTTCTGCATTTAAATCTGCATATTATCATCTGTTTAACTTTACTTTCTTCATTAATCTCTCTACACAATCTCTCTTAAGAGTGTTAGTGACAATTCTGGTGCTAACAGTTGATTTTTGTTTTATCCAATCGTATGAAATTTTTTTAATTACCTTATTCGAATACAGAGCCATTAGTTCCATTTTTTAATTTTACTCCACATACGCAATGACTATGAGATGCATTGTGAATGGATTTAGCACACGCACTTAAGCAAAAGCTTGATCTCTAAACATATAAATATTTTGTTCTGTGTGTATATATGTAAGTTTTAGACTTTTGTTGTATGCTATTAAATTTCATTCTGTACCTTTGTGCTGAACATCTACAGCCATGGCCACTGAAGTAGATCGCCGCAGTGACTCAGTAGTAGCATTTTTTACGGTTGGATTTGTCATCACAGTCCTTAATATTCAAAAACTGTGTTGTGTATCTAACTATAGCGGGCTTTGGTGGGCCGTTGTCCTTGCATTATTTTGCATATTATATTTCTCCCTACATCAAATTTAATGTTCTGCTACTAATTTTTTCCCTTTCTAAGACTGGGCCTGCTCTTTTTATTCTGTATAGAACGTCCAACATGTTGATGAACCTTGCACTTTCATATTATTAGATGTTTCATTCAGTTTGTTTGAATGTTATTAATTGTTTCCATGTGAAATTTGATTTCATACATCTTCATCTAAAAAAAGGAAACTATTTCGAATTAAATATATGAGTCTCAATGTTTGCTGAAAACTGGCCTTAGCCTTTTAAAAATTGATATTATTTGCTTTTTGAAACCTATGATGATGACTGCCGATTATAAATTATTTTACACTTATCGTTGCCATATTTATAACTTAACTTATGATCGATAATTCCATTTTGTACTATCACTATTCTACGTTGTTTTTATGGTGAATTTAATTTTTTCATTCTATTGTAATGTTTTTATAACTAAATTTATATCCAAACTATTACTCAGAAACCCATTGTAATATGCAATACATCAGATTACTGCATTTAGATTACTTCTAACTGTTACAACGTTGTCCTATTTTTAAATTTTCAAACGTTAAACATCGGTAATGCTAAAAATAAACCGCTGCTACATATTTCATGAATGAGTTCCTTTAGGTGACATTCTACTATTGTTTACTTCATCATATATTTATGATACCAACTCGTGTGTGAAGCACGGGTGCACACTAGTTAATATAATAGAATTAACACCTTTATTCAATGAATAAACTTTATAATTTAAACCTTTATATTCTATCCCACTTTTGCAATTACCACCATGAAGTGAAAGGTGGATTCATACTTATTTTAATTTACAGAGATAGGCGGTGCAACCATAAATAATCAAAAATCATACTTTGCAAACCATTCTTAACTTTATTTATTTTTAGAATCCTTTAACACTACAAGAGAAATCAAAAGAGATGAAGTGGAACGGATTATAAATAATTTCAACACAGATCTGATTCTACTATATTAATATAAAACAATTAAAATTCCAACATACTCAAATATTGACATTTATTTAGGGAAATTCTGGGGTTGTAGAGTTATGTTTTTGTTTACCAAAATTTCTCAAGGCATACATCAAATCTAAATAAATACTATTCGATTACAAAAATTTGAAAAACTTGATATTTTAACTTACAGAGAATTGTTTACTTCCTAACTGGTTTTTGATTCCATGATGCCTAAGTTTCTTTCAGATCTCCCTTTGAAAATCCTAACTAATTCTAGAATCAAGAAAGAAAAAAAGAAGAAGAAGGAATTTGATTTATACCACTCCTAACTCTCTATTAGATCTTCCCATTTTGAATATACAACATATATATTGTATATATAAATTAGATTTCAGAATTTAGCAGATTGAGAGAAGAAGCATTGGGAATCTAATTTAAATCAGAGATTAGAAATTAGAATTACTTACCAAAATTTGTGTTGTTTTTGAAACCTTAGGGAGATAATATTTGACATAAGTTCGCCGTTGCTATATAATTTTATTAAGGAAAAGTGGGGGTCTAGTGGTCTATTTATAGAGGCGAGAAGGAATGAGAACCATTAGATTTGAAATAAAAAAATCCCAAACCTTCAAAATATCAAAAAGCCTAGCCGCATTATTAGTAAGCGGTCGACCACCACCATCCACCAGTGATCGGTCGAGGCCCCGAGGTCGACCATTCCCCCAATTTTGGAGCGTTTCCATTATTTTCATTTTCTTATTATTTATCGCTTAATTAATATTATACATTAAACATTATATTTAACATTTACTTAAACATTATATTTAACTTTTACTTAAACATTAAGTACCCCATAACGTTAATTATTTAAATTCGAATTTCAAATTCTAATATTTCAATTTCAAATTTCAAAACTTCAAACGTCCATAACTTATCCGTTCGAACTTCGATATCAACATACTATATATGGAAATTGATCAAAAAAATTCCACGGAAGCAATGATGCAACTTCCTTGACCAAACCAAATTATGACATTTGCGAAGTTTTCATTTTTAACCTTATTCTAATTATTTATTTTCTTATTAAATCTTACGGGGTGTTGCATTTTGCCTCCAAAATCATCAAGGAAAGATAGTGTGACGCGCACTCAATAACCATGTCATATAACCAATTTATTACAATAATCTGCACAACCATCTACTTAACCAAAAATGCAACATGATTATGTGTGCAACGTACTACAGGTGAGCTCAATCCTAGTGTGAATATAAGATCGTGACATATAGGCCTGTATGCAAACATTCTAAATACACATAAAATTCTACATGAGTGCAAAAGTAACAGTAAAAAGTGTAACAACCATCTCCTACCATCCAATCTTGCAACCACGATGCAACCAAATACATATTCTTTTGGAGAGGAAAGTTTACGATAGAAAAGCTCGGGATGAGAAATAGTCACCATTTCTTTGGTTTCCCATGTGCTTTTTGCTGGATTATCTCCCCGTTGAAATCAAACTAATCTAATACTTTTTTACGAACCTCTTAGTACCATGCTCCATAATGCATGCAATGGCGGGGGCCGATGAGCTTCGTGTTGACACTAATTAACTGATCAAGCTCTGCTACAGAGAAATGCTTTGCAGACATTTCCTCACGTATGGAACATAAAAGACGTCACGAACTCCCGCTAACTAGTTCGGAAGCTCCACCAAATAAGCAAATTTCCCCACCCTCTCTAAAATGGGGAAAGGCCTGTGGCCTAGGCCCCAACTTCCCAGATATACTAAACTTTATAACTCTCTAAGAGGGGAAACCTTAAACGAACACCATATCCTCAACTAAAATCTCAAATCCCTTTCTTCACCTATCAACATAGGACTCCTAACGGTCTTGTGTAGTCTTCACTCATTGCCTAAACACTTCTACCTCCTCTAAGGTCCTTTAAAATCCAAGACGCAATCTTTCAACAAATCTTCTAAGATTCTTGTTCACCCTTTCCGTCTAACCGTCAGTTTGTGGATGGTAAGTGGTGCTAAGATCCAAAGTCATTCCCAAAGAAGATTGCAAACTTTTCCAAAATTCCCAAGTGAACCAAGGTCTCTATCACTAACTAAGCTACTTGAACTCCATGTAGTTGCACTACTTCTTTGACATACACATGTGCTGGAGATGCTGCAGTCTTATTACTTCTAATGGTTATAAAATGAGTCAACCTAACTAGCATCATTGTCCTTTTTGACTCCTGGGCAACTATCTATAAAATTCGTCGATTTATACTCCCAATTTCAAGTCAGAACCTCCAATGGTAACGAAAATCCTCCAGGCTTATTTTGCTTAGATTTAATACTTTGGCACGTCAAATATCTGGAAACAACTTCAGCAACTTTCCCTTCATCCTTGACCAATTAGAAAATTCTCTTCATATCCCTATACATTTTATCACATTCAGGGTGAATAGTGACACTCCATATGTTTTAGTATTGAAGCATCGTATTCCTTATTATCTTCCAATCTTACCTACGGTTTATCGCTAGTTAAGTGCCCATAAGAAATTTCCCTACTTACGATGTTCCTTTATATATACATATACATATATATATATAGCCGTCTCGTCCCATCCCTAAAATCAACATAGTAATAAAACAGGAATACGCCTTATAACATATCAAACACTTTTCCTAAAGGAGATGACTAACAATTTTAACCTAAATATTAAAAGAAACTTTTGCTGGAAGCTGCCCTTAATCATTAACTAGTGTTAATGATGTTAGGGTCCTAATGCACCTTACTAATTTAAGATGTACATTCCTAGAATATCATTCACCATTACCAACCTTTCTTAATTAATTTTCTTAGTTCTAATAAATATTCATTACCCACAATAACTAGTCATTAGCATCAAAATTAACAGTCTCCAATAAATCCTTATTTAATCTCTTACCATTTTCAAACTTTACTTATTATCAGTATTTAGTTCCTCCATAAATACCATATCAGATTCCTTAATCAGTCTCTTATTTAATTACTTTTTAATCTCTATTAATTACAAATATATTTGACCATTAAATCTATAATTAATATCCATCAATTCTAGTTCTATAATTACTATGATGTTTATACTTGATATGAATACTATTGTAAATTACGCTATATATCTATTTCTTATTTCTAATTATTAATCACTAAACTAGAAAATTCATTTCCATATTTTATTTTATCGGAACCTTCCTTCCAAATAGGATTACCATTAAAAAATTTCCATAAATTAATCAAGTGGAAACCCATATTATACTAGTACGCGACATATGAAATTCAAACATGCAAAAAATTTCCACATCTCTTCCAAAAATAGTTTGGGAATTAAATTTTAAAAACAACTAAATACCATGTTTTATTTTATGCCATGCGTCTATTCCATTTTTATTATATATTTAAACAAAACAATCCAAATATATTAGGACACAGCTTGTTAAAATTTTCGAAACATTTACCGCTTTATTCTTAGCCCCAAATTCAAAAGATTCTAAAATTGCTTAGTAAAATAATTTCCCTTCTCTAATACTTTTACTTCAAAGACTTACATCTTCAAAAGTAGGGTCTTTAACTCCAAAACATTAAAAAAACTCAATTTATTAGACCAAACTATCAAAATTTCAAAAATGTTTGCTTAATCCCAAAAAGGAGAAAAATAATTTCCCACTTTCAAAAACTTCAACATTAAAATTTATTCCATTAAATGTTGGTCTTTTTATTCAAAACATTCAAATACATCTTTTATAACTTTAAACAATGAAAAGTGGACTAGACAAAGATAACTTCCACCCTATTATTTTCCTATCCTATTTTCATCACTTCTCTTCTACATTATCTCTAACTAGATTATTGTTCCTATTTTATAAGTTCCTAAGGCTATTCCTATCCAAATCTTCTAATATTACCTCTGTTTATATTTTTCCTACATAAATGGCTACTACATCATTTTAATTAAGTTCCATTCTTATTTTTAAAAAGAAGAATTTTAAAAGAACTTTCAAATTTATGAAATACGAAAAATCATCAAGTCCATCTTATGCCCTATTTTATACTTATTTCAAAAAGAAAATTCTCTTTATCGAAAATATTTAGATCGAAAGCTTTTTAAGTCAACTAATTTTTAAACTAACAGTTTCAAAAATGAAAAATCCCCTTTTACCAAAAACTTGTTAATCAGAACTTTTGACTCCATAGCTTCTTTTTAAGTTACGATTTTTCAAATTTCCTTACCTTTTCAAGACAATAACTTTTAGTAAATCTTTTGAAAAATCCATTCAAAACATTTCAAGGAAGTTTCCCAAGAAAATCTTTTATCAAATTCTTTTCACATGAGGTTGGGTTTTTAGAAATTGACTTTAATTGTCCTCTCTATTGCATTTTCTTCTTCTATCATCTTTTACTTCCAAATGTTTACAACTATGCTACCTTGTAATGTTTGATTATTACTTAACATGCGTATTTACTATTTCTATAAACGTTGATTGTCTGTAATAAATGATTATTATTCTAACCGAACAATTTTGAAATACACTTATTTATTCATCCAAATTTTCCTATTATAACTTCTTTACCTTTCCATAATTACCCTAATAATGTTTTTAATAAGTCTATTTATATCTTTATTAAATTTTTGTAACTCCCTATTTAATGCACACTTATTGCCCTATTAATCTTAGAGTTATAATCTCTTCCAAAAACATTCTTTATGATACAATCTCCATCGCACATTACTTACTCTATTTATTTTTCCAACCTATAGCTGCCTCGCCCGTCCTTTCAAAATGTGGTCGCGACTACTTCTATAGTCAGGATTTATAGAGTAAGTTCGAATTAAGTATACATATATTTATATATAGTAGGGTTTTTGAAAATACTTTCAAAAATAATAAATACGCCATTCTTACATATAGATATCCCTGCTGATTGGGTAACCTAAGCTCTAATACCAAATGTAGAAACCCGCGCCAAAACGGACCTAATTTCAACCAAATAAAGGCTCATCGAACCATTAGTCCATCTCAAGATGGATTGTTAAGTTAATAAAAATACACAATACACAGTACACAAAACAAACTATCTTTACTTTCAGAATCTCACAAGGGAATGGATAAAATACGATATCAGAAAAAGTACCCATTTCATAAAGAAAGCCATTTAGAAACATAACATGTTAAATATTACACTATATCTACATAAAGCCTCCATAGTACAATATTCTAAAATAACATAACCATTTGAACTGGGTACAATAAAATTATTCAAAAAACATGAATAGATAAACAACTGCCACAAGTCTTCACCTCCACCTTTGTCTCCTAAATCGGCATTGTCTCATCTAACCTATGTCTTGTAATGAGGAGTGGGTCAAAACAACAAATGTCGGGTGAAATGAAAATCTCAAGCTTTACCATAATCGTACTTGGGCAATATTATTCAGATAATAAATATGTCTTATGTATTTAAAACTATACCATACTAATGATTTTAACTTTAAGCCCAAATGCCTTCCAGTTCAATACTAAAACTCTAATGCAACTAACATTAATGATGAAGAGAAAGCACCCAAACCAATAAATACCACTTATCGAAGATTAGGCACACTCTAACCATTTAATACCTATAAAATAGGTAGGTCCACACCATTTAATACCTAACCTTTTTCCAAATTAATGTAACTATCATTAACAATGTGAGATAGAAAATCCCCAAACCACTTAATACTTCTTTCCTAGAAACTCAGGCAGACTCTAATCATTTAAGACCTATAAAATAGGCAGGTCCCTATCATTTAAGACCTAACCCAAGGCGGGTCCCTACATTGTTCTCACTAACTAACATCACATGATATCCCATCAGGTCACTTATTACTTCTCCTAAGAAAGAGGCGGACCCTACCATAGCCACTTAAAACCTCTAACCCAAAGTGGACCCCTACTAAAGATTCCTATTATCGTATCAATAGCGTAATTATGACCTATAATCCAAACCATGACATCTCACATTTGTCCAAAAATTTGTAGGCATTGGTAGCTAGACTAATTAGGCAGATTTACCCTATAGAATTAAGATTCACCTCACGTCCACTAGGGTTATTTATTATACGCGATGTCCCACATCAGCTTTAAAGCCACACCGCTGGTAGTCATGTTTAACTGGATAGACTTCCATGTAACTTTGAACTAACCTTGCATCCCTATACTTAGTCATACCTTATATGTATACAAATTATATACATGTACTGCCCTACATGCTTAATAGTTGAGGCTATATATGGTAACACCTTAATACGCCTCTAATTAGAGATTAACTCCCTAATTTACACTAATTGTCTTCCTAAGAAATTAATGCTATTTATTACCATATTAATTCTAATTGGTACATTAAATATGCTATAATTATTATGTTATTATTGCCTTTATAATCAATACGTTGATACTATATATATGTACAAGATTCGAATAAAATATTTCCAATCATATGCAAATAAAACACTTATTAAGTCTATGGAGCATGGAGACATGCTGCTGTATGTGACGTTTGAAGGTGCAGATGACGAAGGCATTATATATTTATATATTGCATATATAACATCTAACATTAAGTGTGATGGGATGTGAATTATTAGGATTGGTATTGTAAAAACATGCGTCTGTGGTTTTATTAAATATATGGATATTTCGTATTATTAAATTTTCCTTTCACTATGCAAGTTGTATAGAGTATTACTTTAATTTACTATTATCATAATCCTATGACTCATCATTTTCGGCTTTCGTGGTTTGAATGTTGATTTTAACATTGAACCGTAAATTAGAAAAATGGATTGTTAATTTGGTATCAGAGCAAAACTTACCCTAAAAGGACTGACATTTTGAGAGAGCATCTCTATATTGTTATAAGTGTGTGTGTATAGTTAAGTATATATGTATACTATAATAACCTACATTTTCGACCCTTAGAAGTCAACATTAATACATCAATGGTATTCATATGCCGAGCATCCAAGTGTCGAAAAGACAGACTATTAGAGGTGAAAGAAAAAGAAAGACAAGAAGAAAGCTAAAGAACACATAATCTCACAATGCAAAGGAATAATATATAATATTCAATATAAAATTTTAATAATCATTTCCAAAATGATACATCAGAGTCAAAATAGTACAACTTCCTACCTGGGATAGTTATAACTACCCGCCCCAGCCTAATTGATACAAATTTCAGGAAAAACAACGGAAATAAAGAAATATATGAGAGATACAACTTGGACCAACAGCTCGTCTATTGAGCTCCAAGCATCCAAGTTAGTCTAAAAACATGCTCGGTCTGACCCAAGGATTATAATAAAATAACACCGGGTCGGTCTGGTAAAACCAGAATAAGAAACTCAAATCATAAGAAATTTTATTATAGCTTATAAAGACCTTTGAAATCAAAGGTATCTCGTAAGACCTCGTAGCATATAAGCATAGACGGGATTTTACCTTATGATAACCAAAAGATATTTATTATAAAAACATAGTGATATTATTATAATGTCTAAGGTTTAAGTAAATATATTAAGTTGCTGTGATGTGTGTGTGTGACGACCCGGATTTTTTATTATTCGATTTTGGATATTTAAGTGGTTTTAAATATTGGATTTGAATTATAGATTGATTTTGAATAGGATAATTTGGGTTTATTTAAATTCAGAATTTGAATATAGCAATTTATTGGATAATTTGATTATTGGAGTTTATAATTGAATATTGGTTAAAATAGTGAATCTGGAGTTTCAAGCCTGATAAAAATAATTTAAAGGCTTATAAAATTTATATTAATAATACTGAAGACAATGCAACTTCAAAATTTGAATTTAAAAGTGATTTGTTCAGTTTTAAAAATATATCGTTTAAATTGACATTTTAAAAAATAGCATTTCGGGGCACTGTCTCGGAATTCAACAAAACCAGTCCCATTAGATCCGTGATAGTGTATTATTATCAGATTTTGAATTTTGTAACATTTGAAGTCTTTGTTTGGTCGTAGGGTATATAAACACGCTGAAATTTAATAGCGAAAATTCAATATAATAATTGGGTCCAAAAAGCTATCTTCTCCGTACGATCGAATTAGAACTCGAAACCTTTTCCATTGCATTTAGAATAGGGGTATAACATCATGACGCCTAGCGGCATGCCTCGATAGGAGATCGACTAAAATGCCTAAATATTTTGAAAAAAATCGACAGAAAAAAAGAGAGAACGAAAACGAAATCGAATTTGTTTGTCAATAAAAACAAGATCGCAAGTTCAAATGGTCATGAGTTTGATGGAAGGTTCGAGCATGGGGCATCGCGATGGGTATGCGGTCGACTAGTTGATTCAACTTCGCGAATTTAGGCAAGGTCGAAGGTCGCAGTTATGGTCATCGGCGGCAGGCGATAGGGGCTCGAAAGCGTGTTCAATGATTTCTAGGTTTTTTGGCATTTCGGAATTTTACATACGCATGTAGAGGAAGGGTCTTGGTGGTACAGGAGCTGCGGCATAGGGCTATGTTCGACTACAAAGCTAGGGTTAGATGATTGGGTCGTTGGGTCATCGATCGGCGAAATGTCGAAGGGTGCTACGACAGTGATGGGCATGGAGTTGGTCGTCGAAGGAACGAAGTGGAAGAACGGCCTTAGCGTTGAGTTTTGAAGCCTAGTAGTGCTCGCGTTTTATTAGTTAATTATAATTTTGGAATTTAAGATTAATTAAATATGTTAGTAAATAATTAGTTTAAGAGTTAAATGATTAGTCGATAATTTTAATTGAAAAAATGAAATTGTTAAATTATAAAAATTCAAAATTGCTTATGCGGGGTTCAATCGGACAGAGTTAGTCGTTGGGATTCAAAACCGTGGAATCTGAGCAAAAGGGTTTAAATTGGAACGATTAATAGATTCGAAATCAAGGTGAGAATTTCTCACTCATTTGGATTACAATATTTAAATTTAAATTTGTTGGATGCTTGATTGATTAATAAATTTATAATTGTCTAATTGGATGGCTATATATATAGTAGTGTAGTATATGTGTGTGTGTGTGTATATATATATATATATATATTAGTATTAAAGTGATATTCCCACACATTGTAGCGGATGAGACCCTATGCGTCCCGTAAAATAGCGGATAACTCCATATACCGCGATATCCCTTTCGAAGTGGGATTGTTATTTTTATTATTGTCGAACGTCTGTGGATGTAGGGAAAATAGGTTGGATGGTTCAAATTGGATTCCTCAAATATGTTAGTATTTTCATACATATATATATAATGCTAGTTTTTTATGTGTTGTAAAATTTTAAAATGTTATAATGGCATAGAAATTAATTTTTGGGTATATTAAATACCATAAATATTATTCTAAATTTTTAAGGAATTAAAAAGAGATTTTTAATATAAATATATATATATATATATATATCAAAATTTGGATTATTTAAAAGAGATTGATTTGAATCAACAATAATTGGATTTTGATCGTACGAAATAATGCGGGAAACATTTTAAAATAGGGAATTTAAAATAAATTACATAAAGGTTTTTTTTAAAAAACTGGATTTTAAAAGTGATATTCAGAAAATATAGAGAGAAGTTGAAATCGATATTAAAAATAAATTGGTAAAATAAATGAAATTTATAAGAAATTGAATTTATAAAATTAGAATTTTATAAATGAGATTATTTTAGTGGAACTCAAAAGGAGTTATAAAATTTGTAAACGAAGTTATAGATAAAGGAAAGCGATATCGGATGAAAAAGTTGGAATATGAATCACGGGAAGAATTTATATTTGAATATAGAAATAGGGTAGAGAAAAGATAGTGGATACTATTTTTAAAGTGAAGATGGTTAAGGAGACCCAAATAAGGGTGATGTGATGAAAATCGAGAGGGGTTATAAATTGAAAATTTGGTTACCCGGATTAAAAAATCTGTTTTTATAAATACGTTAAGTTTAAATTTTAAAAAGAAAATTTTTATTAATTAAAATACGTAATTTTAAAGTTAGTTAGTATTGAAATATTTCAGAAGTGAATTTTTAGATACTTAGTATTTATTTTAACAAAATCCTAAATTTTTAAACTTGCTTTGGAAGTTATGTTATAAAAAGTATTTCAATATTTAAAATAATTATTTAAATATGTCTTAAAAATGAATTATTATTATTTTCTTTATACTTACATATATACAAGTATATGTATGTATGTACAGAGTTTTGAAACGTTTAAATTATTTATTAACCTTCTCCGAAGTCTGAAACCGGTTTAGTCAGTGGATGGGATTATAAGAAAATCCTTAAAATGGAATATAGAAGAAATTAAGGGAATTTTCGAAAGTAGTTAAGTAAAAGTGAAATTTTTGAAAAAAACGGAAATAGAATTCGTAAAGAGGTACAATGGGAAATTATAAGCGAGTACAACTGGCTTTGGAAATATTAAAAAGTGAATAATTAAAGGATTTCAGAATTTATAGAATTCGCGTAAACAAGTTAAGAAATTTACAAATAAAATTTGTAAATGATTTTGAGAAAAGAAATAGTAAATAAAAGGAATATTTTCTAGGTATTGAATATAAAATGAAGTAAGAAAAATATTCTAAGTACTGGGAAAGGTTGGAAATGTTCCATTAAAAATACAAGCATTTGAAGACTGCTTTCAGATGTTGAAGAACTGGAAGCAATATCTTATAAAGATATTTTGAAATAAATTTTGAAAAATTAATAATAAGGCCAGATGATTGTTTATGGATGTGTGTTGATAGTTAAATAACCGACTATTATTTTTGGCTAATTTTTTGTTAATCGTTTGGAAGAGACCGAGATCGGATTTAATTATCCGAAAACCACTTCGATCCGGTTTCTACATTTTCTCCTACCTTTTTCTTCTTTACCTCTAATGAATTGATGTTTCCGGGATTCGACTGCACAGCATTCTATACAGTGGACGTATTATTGTCGATTTTCGAGGTCGAAAATCCTCGTCTGTTACATTTGGTATCAAAGCCGAAGGTTAAGCAAGAACGTTATCTCTGTTGGGGATTACTCATTAGAGATAAAGTCAGTAGTATCCTAGAATGAGTTTGAGTGTATTAGTAGATATGTGCGCGTATTTGTTAGTGAATATAAAATGTTTTATATTGTGTTGGTTGATTTATTGGGCGGCTTATGAGCTCTGGTCGGCACAGTCCGTACAACTGAATTGATAGGGGTTTCTAAACACTTGGATAGTGTAATTCGACACAGTATTGTTTTTAAATGGGGTAAATGAAATAATTTTACCCAAAGATATATTTTGATATAAAAGAAATAATTTTCTAAAATTATTATACATATTTGGAGTGTTTGGATGATGATATATAATCAAATAAGATTATAGAATTGGAAATGGTCTATATAACCAAATGAGAATTTGCGTAAGTATAAATTCTGTAAATGGATTTAAACTAAAATTGGATTCAAACCAACGTGGAAATTTATATCCCGAGAAATTTGGAATTTTTTTTTCAAAGTGGTGTGGAAAAATGATAAGATTATTACTTTTGGCAATATTTTTGAAAGAAAATTGTTTTAAAATGGATTTTTGAAGAGATATAGCATTGAACTCACTTCAGTAGCTGGAAAATGATCCTGGTGATGACTGCAGCATCACCAATAATTATTTTCGATTTTCTAAGTGACAGATTGCTACCGCAAAATTTGATATGGAGATTTTGCGAAAAACAAATACTATTTTAGAGATTTCGAGAAAATTGTTTTGGATAAAAAAATCAAGTTAGTTTTTGAATTTGAAGGAAATGATTTGTTAAAACATAATTATATATTTATATATTTGTTATATATTATTTCGAACGATTTGAAATAAGTTTCGGGTGTTGAACTCTGAAATTTTTAATTTAAAAAGAAGTGAAAAAAATAAGGGAATAAGTTTTGAAATAAAACTTGGAAGAAGTGAACTTCAAAACAAAATTGAAAATTTAATTTGTGTAAGTTAAATAAATTGGATTTGTAAAAGAAAATTTGGAGGAATTGGAATTTTACTTAAGTAAAAATTAAATAAAATGAATTAAATAAAGTGGTTATAGTAAATTAAATGAAATGAGTAGAATGTGATGAAGTTAATTAAATATAAGTAGGAAGTATAAAGGAATTTGAAGTTGGAATCAAACTCTTACTTGATTGAATTGAAGTAAATGTTATGGATAAAAATTTAATGTATGCTAAGTATAATAAAGTTTGATTAGATTAGGATTAATATTGAATTGGAGTAAATATAAATTATGAGTGGTAGAATAATGATATACTATATGTTACAGAAATTTAAATGGAATAAAATTTGAGTGAAAAATTTAGGATTGGGAATAAATAAATGTGAATAGCTTATAGAAATTTGAAATTAATTTAATGAAGGTATATTTAGTTAAAATAAATGTGAATATATTTGCGTATAAAATTGATGGAAATGGGGAAAAGAATAGTTTTGTGACTTATAAAATTGAAAAGTAAAATAGTAAACCCAAAATAAAAATTGTTTGATATTTTGGTAAGGGAAATAAATCCAAACCTGGATTATAAAATAAATATGAACTCAAGCGGATTAAATAGAGTGATTTTTGAAATAAAAATCAGATATTGATTATAAAGTGGAAATGAACTAATTAGATAATTAATTAGTTACTTGGATATAAATTGGATATTAACTGGGTGAAATAAATTTAGATTGTGAGTTAAAAATGGAATTTGGAAATGAAACTTGAGTTACCAATAAAATTCTACTTAGTTGGTAAGCACATTAAATAAAAATGGGAAACGTGTCGAGTAAAATGGAAATAGTTTGAAATGGTGATAACTCAAGTTATAAATAAATCCAATTGAAGCGTAAATAAATTGATATGGCCTGGGATATTAAATAAATGGATTTGAATATGAAATTAAAATTGAAGTGAATAAACGTAGGAACTAACTAATTAATTAATTAGTGAATGAAATGGAAGTTGGTTGGAATGAAATAAACTTAAATTGCAAGGTTGAAATAATTGGAATTAAACAAAATTAACTTAAGTTAATATTTGAGTGGAAGCTTGACTCAAATAAATTTGTGAAATGGTAATTAATGAAGTAGCGGGAATGGTACCGGGCTTAATAAAATGAATCTGAATGAAATGTATGTGAAGTGATTGTGAACAAACCTGAAATAGAATAAAATTAAATATAAATTGATTCAGAATCAATTTAAAATAGTTATAAACTGAAATGATTATTTTATTAAATGAATAGCGCCGAATTCGCATAGAAAATTATTGTTCGGCATAAATGGAAGTGGATAAAATTATATGAATTAATAGAAGTGAAATATATTGTTTTTTAAATCAATTTGGAATGGAGATGTGTTGTTTGATATACATACGAATTAAATGCATGAAAATTGAGTTGTAAATCATTTAAATTGAATAAAATAGGATATGATTCGACTTGAAGCAATTAAATCAGTAACGAAACCATGGAATTGCTTATAAATCTTTATTTGGCACATTGTATATGAAATTCATGCGTTTAATAGGTTAATTGAATGAAATGTTATTGAACTTTCATATTTTGGTATTTATGTAGTTTAAATTGAGTAAGTACAGGTAATCGGAGGCTGTCGGACTAGATTTTAGTTGCATATTTGCATATGAAATAAATGTTTGCTAAATAATGCTTAAAAATGCGAAAATAATGTACATTTTCGGATTAAATAAACAAATATATAAATCTTGATATATATATATATATATATATATATATATATATATATATATATATATATATATATTTTCCGACCACGTGGGTCGATGTATATATTTTTATCTCTCTTGGTAAATTGCAAAAGACCCTACGTACAAAGGAGACTCTGCAATTTTTTTTTTGGAAACTTAGGGTGTTAGAAATAATTTGAAAATTTTAGAAAAATTTTGTTGGAGACAACTCGATTACGAATTAAAATTGAAAATAAAGGGTTGTGTAATTAGAGATTGAAAGCTAATTGTTTTAATAGAAAACTAAGATGTTAGGAAGTGAAATGTCGAGCTTCACTAAGTGGGTTTTTAATAAGTAATGGGTTTGGAGCATTTTCCTGTCTTAGCGATTTCGGGGACGAAATTATTTTAAGGGGGGAGGTATGTAACTACCCGGATTTTTCGTTGTTCGATTTTGAATAGTTAAATGGTTCTAAATATTGAATTTGAATTATAGATTGATTTTGAATAGGAGAATTTGGGTTTATTTATAAAATAAATTCAGAATTTGAATATAGCAATTTATTGGATAATTTAATTATTGACGTTTATAATTGAATATTGGTTAAAACAGTGAATCTGGAGTTTTAAGGTTGATAAAAATAATTTAAAGGCTTATAAAATTTATATTAATAATACTGAAGGCAATGCAACTTTAAAATTTAAATTTTAAAGTGATTTGTTCGGTTTTAAAAATATATCGTTTAAATTGACATTTTTAAAAAATAGCCTTCCAGGGCACCGTCTCGAAATTCGACGAAACCAGTCTCGTTGGATCCATGATAGTATATTATTATCGGATTTTAAATTTTATAACGTTTGGATTTATCGTTTGGTCGTATGATATATAAACGTGTTGAAATTTAACATCGAAAATTCACTGTAATAATTGGGTCTAAAAAGCTATATTCTCCATATGATTGAATTAGGACTCGAAACCTTTTCCATTACGTTTGGAATAGTGGTATAACATTATGGACGCCAAGCGGCATGCCTCAATAGGAAATCGAATAAAATGCCTAAATATTTTGAAAAATAATAATCGATGGTATAAAAAGAGAACGAAATCAAATTCTTTCGACAATAAAAACGAGATCGCAAGTTCAAATGGTCACAAGTTCGATGGAAGGCGCAAGCATGGCGGCGTCATGATGGGTCTACAGTCGACTAGTTGATTCGACTTCGCGAATTTAGGCAAGGTCGAAGGTCACAGTTATGGTCATTGGCGGCAGGCGATAGGGCTCGAAGGCGCGTTCAATGATTTCTAGGGTTCTTTGGCGCTTGGGAATTTGGCATACGTGCATAGGGGAGGGGTCGCGGTGGTACAAGAGATGCGGTGTGGGGCTGCGTTCGACTGCAAAGCTAGTGTTAGGTGACTGGGTCGTTGGGTCATCGATCGACGAAGTGTCGAAGGGTGCTACGATAGTGATGGGCTTAGAGCTGGTCGTCGAAGGAATGAAGTGGAAGAGTGGCCTTAGCGTTGAGTTTTGAAGCCTAGCAGTGCTTGTGTTTTTTTAAGTAATTATAATTTTGGAATTTAAGGTTAATTAAATATGTTAGCAAATAATTAGTTCAAGACTTAAATGATTAGTCAATAATTTTAATTGAAAAAGTAGAATTGTCAATTTTAAAAAAATTCAAAATTGGTTATGTGAGGTTCAACCGAACGAAGTTAGTCGATGGGATTCGAAACTGCGGAATCTGTGCAAAAGGGTTCAAATTGGAACGATTAACAAATTCAAAATCAAGGTGAGAATTGCTCACGCATTTGGATTACCATATTTAAATTTAAATGTTTAATTTTAATTCTGTTGGATGCTTGATTAAAAGATAAATTTATAATTATTCGATTGGAAGGCTATATATAGTAGTGTGTATATGTATATTAGTAATGGAGTGATATTCTCGCACGTTGTAGCAGATGAGACCTTATGCGCCCCGCATAACAGCGGATGATCCTATATATTGCGATGTCCCCCTCGAACTGGGGTTGGTATTTTTATTATTGTCTAACATCTTTGGATGTAGGGAAAACAGGTTAGAGGGATCCAATTGGATTCCTCAAATATGTTATTATTTTTCATATATATATAATTCTAGATTTTTGTGTGTTGTAAAATTTTAAAATGTTATAATGGCATGAAAATTAATTTTTAGGTATATTAAATACCGTAAATGTTATTCTAATTTTTTAAGGAATTAAAAAGAGATTTTTAATATAAAAATATATATATCGAAATTTGAATTATTTAAAAGTGATTGATTTGAATCAGCAATAATTGGTTTTAGATTGTACTAAATAATGCGGAAAACATTTTAAAATAGGGACTTCAAAATAAATTATATAAAGGATTTTTTTTTTAAAATGACTGGATTTTAAAAGTGATATTCGAAAAATATTGAAAGAAGTTGGAATCGATATTAAAAATAGATTGGTAAAAATAAATGAAATTTATAATAAATTGAATTTATAAACTTGGAATTTTATAAATGAGATTATTTTAGTGGAACTCAAAAGGAGTTATAAAAATTTATAAACGAAGTTATAAATATAGGAAAGCAATATCAGAAGATAACGTTGGAATATGAATAAAGGGAAGAATTTAAATTTGATTATGGAAATAGGGTGGGGAAAAGATAATGGATATTATTTTTAAAGTGAAAATGGTTAAGGAGACCCGAATGGGAGTGATGTGATGAAAATCGAGAGGGGTTATAAATTGAAAATTTGGTTACCCAAATTTAAAAATCTATTTTTGTAAATAAGTTAAGTTTTAAATTTTAAATTTTAAAAAAGAAATTTTTATTTATTAAACTTTATAATTTTAAAGTTAGTTGGTATTGAAATATTTAAGAAGTGAATTTCTAAGTACTTAATATTTATATTAGTAAAATCCTAAATTTTTAAACTTGCTTTGGAAGTGATGTTATAAAAAGTATTTCAATATTTAAAAAAATTATTTGAATATGTCTAAAAAATGAATTATTCTTTTATTTAAAATACTTATATATATATATATGTATATATGTATGTATAGAGTTTTGAAACGTTTAAGTTTATCTATAAACCTTCTTGGAAGTCTAGAAACGGGTTTATTCAATGGATGGGATTAGAAAATCCTTAAATTGGAATTTGGAAGAAATTAAGGGAATTTCTGAAAGTAGTTAAGTATAAGTGAACTTTAGAAAAAAAAGGAAATAGAATTCATAAAGAGGTACAAAGTAAAATTCATATTATAGGCGACTACAATTGGCTTTGGAAATTTTAAAAAGGGATTAAATAATGGATTTTGGAATTTATAGAGTTCGTGTAAACGAGTTAAGAAATTTACAAATAAAATTTATAAATGATTTCGAGAAAAGCAATATGAAATAAAAGGAATATTTTCTAGGTGTTAAATATAACATGAAGTTGGAAAATTATTCTAAGTATTGGGAAAGGTTGGAAATGTTCCGTTAAAAATATAAGTATTTGAAGACTATTATCAAATGTTGAAGAACTGGAAGTAATCTCTTATAAAGATATTTTGAAATAAATTTTGAAAAATTTATAATAAGGCCTGATGATTGTTTATGGATGTGTGTTGATAGTTAAATAACCGACTACCATTTTTGGTTAATTTTCCGTTAATCATTTTGAAGAGACCATGATCGGATTTAATTACCTGAAAACCACTTCGATCTGGTTTGAATGTAATGAATGAATACCGTGAAGATAACGAAGATGGTGGCTTGGTTTGTCCAAATCCAAGACAACTTATATGGAAGAATCCTATCAAAACATCGTCATTGTAGGACGATGAGCATTCTAAGTAAAATTATTCTTGAAAGGTAACGCTTAGCCTTGAATCTCATCAACCGGGAATGACTAAAACAGGGAAGGTGCAGCAAGGCTAAGTGGGTCTCATCCAAGTAGGGTATGTTATCACTTTCTAGATGTCATCGGAAACCTATTATTTATGGATATGGTTATGCATGGAAGGTGTGCTCGATGGTAAGGTTGGGAACACCCGAGCTGATAACTTATTCAGTCTACCAGATCAGGAGTAGGCCGGTCTTGTGTAGCAGGGGACTCGGCACGGTCCTCGGTACATTGTTCTAGAGGTGTACTGTGACGAGCGGTACCCCAGTGGCCCAGTCATTCATTGGAATCCATCCTCCAATTCCAGCTTGCGGTTTTGTTCGCAGAGCCTAGTATGCTGGAATTTGATTAATGTAACAATTTCAGCTATTTGAATAAGTATTTGTATTTAGACACCATTATAACATTGCTAAATTTTCTATAAAGTGTTTTGGTTATCGTAAAGGAAAAACCAGTCGTGTTTATGTGTGATGTGGTCTTAGGAGAGACCTTTGTTTTTCAAAGGATTTTGATAAAAGTTAATAATTCAAATTGAGTGTGTTTTCTCACGCTGGTTTTCTAGACTGACTCGGGTGTTATTTTATTATAATGCACGAGTCAGACCGAGTATTACAGATTCAGGTTAAATGCTATGGAGCTCAGGAGACGAGTTCGAAGAGTTCAGATGTGTATCACGTATTTTATTATCTTCCGCTGTGTGAGGTTAAGTTATTGAACTGCCCAGATTGATGTATGGAATTGTTTTACTCTGATAGTGGTATGCGATTAACAGTACAGTTCTTGTATTTAAAATCTGTTATTATATATTATATTTTGTTCCACTAAGATTGTGAGATTCTATGTTGTTATTTCTACATTTTTCTCCTGCCGTTTTCTTCTTCACCCCTAATGAACCGGTGTTTTCGGCACTCGAAACTTCTTCATACAAGGTCCGTGTTTGATGAAACAAGTGCGTTGGGTCCGCATTGACGAGCACTACATTTAAAGCTATTTCGGAGTTGATTGGAGCTAGTGAAAATTTTGGGTAAAATTAAATGGCTGTTTAATTTTATTCGGAATAGAGCACCGCAACTACTATTGGAACCAAAGTGAGTACAACTCATTCTTTCCGACTCACTAATATTTTTATATAAGTAAGAATAAATATTTTATGTTGATTGATCATTGTTTCGACGATATATGATATATTATATATATTGATTGTTATTTGGATATATTCCTACCTATTGGAGTAGACGAGACCCTATATGTTCCCCTGTATGAGCGGATGAACCTTTATATGCGCGTCTACCTCGAAATGGACATTGTACATATTTTCTAATATGTATATTTGTTGTAGGTGACAGGTTGGAGGGATCCAACTGGATTCCTCACCAGTGTTGATTTTATTTACAAATATTGATATATATGTTGTTATCATATGATATACAATGTTTGAATGATATGATTGATGTGTATCACCTAATTTAGTGCTGTTGCAGCATTGGGCCTATTTTTGAAATTTAAAAAAATGTTAAAGTGATGATTTCAAATTAAAAAGGATTTTCAAGTGATTTTGAAACACGTTCTATTGAATTTTGAATTGTTAAACGAATGGATTTATTTTAAATGAATGAAAGTTATAATTTTTATATTATAAAAATTATAATTTTTGTGAAATATAATCAGTATGTGATTTATGAAAATATGGAGATAACTACTTTGTAAAATAGTTTAAATTGAGATTTTTGACTTATTATAAATGGTTTTATATATAAGATCTATAAAATTGAATTTTTATAAATCAAAAGTAATGGAATTATAATGGAGTTTTTATAAGTTTTAAAATGAAGTTATAAATGGGTTTTATAAGCAAATAAGATTAATAGATTTATGAAATTATGTAGTTATAAAAGAATGATTTGTAAATAAAGAGATTTATAAGTAATTAACTTATAATTGGATTTTGGCATGTAAATAAGAGATAAATGGAATCGGTTAACTAAGGGATTTTATAAATGGAAGTTTTTATAAAATAATAAATGGAATTTATAAACATTGTTTTATAAATCCGAAATTAACTAAATTTGATAATTTAAATATGAAAGTTAATTAAAGGAATTTTATCCACGATTTTGAACAGTGGATAAACCTTTAATAAATATGTAGAAGTAATGAATTTGGTAAAGGAGATATATTTACGATTTTGGACATTGGATAATCCTTTAATAAATATATAAAAATAATTAATTATATTCATGATTTTCGACAGTGAATAATCCTTTATATAAAATGGATATTTCTGAAAAGTGATATTTTAAATGGAGTAAAATGGTTTGAAGAAGCTTTAAAATGTGTTAAGTATCGAAACCATAGATTTCAACATTCATTGTTGAAATAGACATTTTCGAAAAATAAAGAAATGATGGACTATAACACTGTTGTTATAGTAAATGATTTTTCGAAAGGAGATATTTTCTACAGTATATGGGATTTATATATCTATATAATCTTCGAATCCTTATACTAATGGTTTTGGGTTGTCGTAACGATGTTTTACGCAACATTCGTTTTGACCCAAATAAATATGATTAAGAGAATGTTTTCCTTAAAGAATAAAATATATACTTAATAATGATTAACGTATATATAATATTTTCTAGGTGTTGAAAATAAATTGATTTGTGAATTACTTATTATTATACAAGTATATGGAAATGTTTTCCAATATTGAAGTACTGAAATAATTTTGAGATTATACCTTTTTAAAGATAATTTGAAGTGAAAATTTGGCATGTTATTTAATTAATAAAAGATTAATTAAAAAAGCCTAGTGATTGCTTACAGTGCTAGATATTTGTTTGTTTCTTCGATAGTTAATAACTAACTATCAAATTTGGTCATTTTTAGTTCCTCGACTTGATGTGGGAACTACTTTGTAATGACCCACAAATCCGTGTCTCTTGAGTTGACACTATTCTCCATCATATCAACTCAAGTGAACAGATATGTGAACCATTAGGGTTAAAAAAGAAGGAGGTAGAAGAAGAAGAAAAAAGAAACAACATCAGAATCTCACAATCGCAACAGAATAATATATAATAGATAAATGACTGATCTTTTTACAAAAGGAACTATATCTGTTTTATACATTACATTATCGAAGTACGACACAATCAGTAGGAAAATACTGGACAGTTATGTTAACTTGTCCCTACACAATTGAATACACATCGTAAACTACACGGCAGAATATACATCAAGTATGTGTGACATATATCGTCATCCAGCTCGTCTCCTGAGCTGCACAGCATCCTATCCTGAATCTATATCCTATAATACTACGTATGACCCGAGCATTATAGTAAAATAACACCCGAGTCAGTCTGGAAAACCAGCGAGAGAAAACACACTCAATTGGATTATTAAAGTTTCCAAAATCCTCTAAAAATCAAAGGTATCTCTAAGAGCACGCCACAAATAAACATATCGGTTTTTTACCTTACGATAACCAAAACATTTCTTATCAAATCCTCTGATATTATAGTAGTGTCTATATACAAATACTTATTCGAATAGCTGAAATTGTTACATTCACTAAATTCCAACATAATAGGTATACAAACAACTCCGAAGGTACTTATTGGAGATTGAGTTTCCATTAATGGCAGGGCTACAAGGGTACCACCCATCATAGTACGTGGTCTAGATCATCATACCGAGGATACCCACTAATTCCCTGCTACACAAGACAGGAGCTACCCCTTACTGGATAGTCCAAATAAGATCACCCCGCAGTTGGGATCAAAAACTGCTAACACAGCGGAATAAAAAGGGACATCTAGACAAGGATGACCTTACCCTAATTGGTTGCTAGCCACTTAGCCTTGCTGCACTTTCCCTGTTTTAGCCATTCTCAGTTGATGAGGCTTGAGGCTATGCATTACCTTTTTAGCACACATTCACTTAGAATGCTCACCGTCCTCCTGATGATGGTTTGATAGCATTCATCCATACAAGTCCATTTCTGGTCCGAACGGAACCGAAGGCACTATTCCTACTACATCCATTTTGGAATCACCCTCCGGATTAGTAGCGATTGGCCCTTGCACTTTACTACTTCATCTTCGACTCCAAGCTCTTGTCTTCCTCATGAAAACATTCAAACCGGATCGAAGTGGTTTTTGGGAAATTAATCCCGATCTCGGTCTCTTCGAAACGATCAATGTATTGGCAAGATTGATAGTCGGTTATTTAACTGTCAAATAACATCTACAAACAACCATCAGGCCTTAATAATTTGCCAAATTATTTCAAAATATCTTCGCAAGCTATTTTTCTACATTTCAACCCTTTGAAAATGGATTTCAAATCACTTTTATCTTACGGAACAATTTTCAACCATCTATTTATTTTCATAGAAAATACCAAATCCTTTTGAATTAGAATTTTTTTTTTAAATTAAATCGCTTTACCTAAAAATATATACTTAAAACATTTTAAAATAAAACTACTTAAAAGACTTTATTCAAATAACGGTTATGAAATTTTATACTAGTTTTTCAAATAAAAACTTTAGCCCGACTACTTTTAAAAATAAAGCTACTTTTTAAAATATAAATATTCAATAATTATCTTTTAAATCATAATACCAACTTAACCTTTAAAATTATTACTACTATAACTAACTTAGTAAATATTTACCTTTAAAAATTTGAACAACTTAAATAATAATTTCTCAAAACATTCTTTTAAAACAACTTTAAAACCTTTTACTTATACTTAAAATTCTGCTTTGAAAACATACTTGGCTTTTTTCAAGAAAATACACTTTCCATTCCAATATAGTCCATCTAATCCTTTATAAATCCTGCCTGATTTATCCCAATTAATTTACGTCCCAATCCCGTAAATTTCTTCTAAAGCTTTAAAAATAAAACCACTTTTTATTTTTAAAAGTCATTCCCATCTCCTTATAAATTCCCACCGTGAATTTATACTTTCAAATTTATCCACTGATAAATATTTCACTTTATTTATAAACCCAGATTATAAATTTCACAGTCTTATTCTCCTTTAATCATAGTTTCAACACTTAGTCGGTTTTCAAATCGATTTCCAAAACCAACTCCATTTTAAAATAAATTCCTTTACTTATCCAAATTTATTTCAAACCCATTAATTCCATATTCACTCCTTCATTTAGGTTTAAAATATTATTTAAATCTGAAATATTAATTTCATACTTAATTCAAAAAAATTCGCTTTATTTCTCCCAAGTCATTTTAAATTCTTCAATTTCTAAACAATATAACTTATGTTTTCAAAATTCACTTATGCCTATTTATTCAAAATCTTTTTCCCATACTTGGAATTTATTCGATAGGATTTTAAAAATCAATTTTTATTCTTTTTCGAATTCATTCCTTTAATTTATCCAATTCCTTAAAATTATTTTACTTAAAATTTCCTTTTTTATTTGCCTTCAAAAATAAATTTTTTATATTTTTGATATCTTAAAATACCAAAATATATTCAGCCAAACTATAGCATTCAATAATTTCAATTACCAATATAATCTATCACAGAATATCAAATAAATCATATCACTGAATATGAAACAATTTCAACATTTTGAGGAATCCAGTTGGATCCCTCCAATATGTTTTCCCTGCATCCACAGATGTTAGCACAATAAAATAATACCAATTCCACATCGAGGGGGATATCGAGGTATAAAGGGTCATCCGCTATTATGCGGGGAGCATAGGGTCTCATCCGCTATATAATGCAGGAATATTAATCTCTCCAATATATATATATATATATATATAATCATCAATTCAAGCAATTAGTCCAATAGTTTAAATTTAATTATGTAAATTAACTGATAATCCAAATAAGTGAGATGAACTCACCTTTTATTTTTGTTTGCAGCCCACTTCCAATCCAGCTTGCTTTCTTTCAGATTTTGACCTTGTACAAACATTTATACGGTCTATTAATATTTGAATCGATCGAACAGTTAATTACCATTTAATTAACTAACAATTTAATTTAACTATAATTTTCCTTTTAAAAGTCTTTTAGTAACTAAAATAATTAAACAAGTTAATTATCCAATTTAATTACCCTAAATACATTATTTTTAAAATAAACTAGTAGATTAAAAATGTATATTTATTTTATTTTTGAAACTTCATCTATACTTACAAAAATAATCTACATAGATAGAAAACAAATCTTTATATAAATCCCTATGTTTTCCGAAGTCCTATATATATATATATAATTTTCTGCTTTATCTATGTATATGTACATATATATACTAAATAAATGAAAATCCAAAACTGCTATATATATATATTCCAAAACTTTTCTGCATGTACAAATTCTCTGGCTAATAGAACTTTCTGTTTTAAAACTATATATGTATATTTTCCTGTTGATATATACATAAATTTATAAAATTGAATTAAAATAAAACTATTCTATACCTCACTGCAAATCGACGAACTGCTCCTCCACGTGGCGTCAGAGACCACCGTAGCTTCCCTCGACCGGCCTCTCATTGCTGCAGCAGCCTTCGCCTATAGCTATTGTCTTCGCCGAGTTCGCCGCCACTAGGAGCTTCCCCTCTAAGCCTTGAGACTCCGTCTACGATGAACACGCGACCTCCCCTATCGGCATCGCACTCTGCCTCGGCCCCGACACCACGCTAGTGCGAGAATGACTCGCGATTCACCTGCTCTCTCAAATCGAAATTTGATTTCCACTTTTTTATACAAAACAAATTCGATTTATGCTCGTTCTCCATTTTTTTTGATGCGTATGTTTTAAAAAAAAAGAGAACGGGGAACAGGATGGAAACGTGTTTGATTGTTTATTTTTTTGAGGGAACACGTGGTGTTAAGGAGGAAACATGCTTGATTATTTATTTTTTGTATATATATATATATATATATATAGGGAAAGTCTATATAGACACAAAATATGGACACAATTGGTGACACAAAGAATCTCCACCATTGGATTGCCCCCTGAATTCCACCTTCCACATAAAGACAAAAAAATCCAATGGTCCGGATCTTTTGTGTCACCATTTTGTGTTTAATTTTGTGTTTATATAGCCGGCCCCATATATATATATATATATATATATATATATATATATATATATATATATAAATTCAAATTCAAATCGTCTCGATTTACAGAGTCTAAAATTTCGAACCCCTATCGAGGCATGCCGCTAGGCGTTCATAAGGTTATACCCTTATTCCGAATGCAATGGAAAAGGTTTCGAGTCCTAAATCAATCATATGGAGAAGATATCTTTTTGAACTCAATTATAATGTTGAATTCTTGATATAAATTTCAGCGCGTTTATCTATCATACGGCCACACGACAACCTCAAACACTACGAAAATTGAAATCCGATAATAATACACTATTACGGACCCAATGGAACTGGTTTTGTTAAATTCCGAGACTGTGCCTCGGAAGGCTATTTTTAAATGTCAATTTAAACGATATATTTTCCAAAATGAGCAAAACACTTTTAAATTCAAATTTAATGCTTTCCTTATCTTCATTATTATCAATATAAATTTTACAGGCCTTCAAATTATTTTTAATAAGCTTAGAGTTCTAGATTTCATATTTTACCCAATTTCCAATTATTAAATTCAATAATTAAATTATCCAATAATTGGTGATATTTGAAATTCAAGTGAAAAATTAACTTTTAAATATTAAAAATCAGTTAAATATTTTGATTTCAAATATCCAAAATTCCGGGTTGTTACATTCTTTCACCCTTAAAAGAATTGTCCCCGAAATTACTAGTTAGGAAGAATGGTCCATAACCCATTAACTATTTTTCCAAAACCAAATAGTTTTGATACTTTCCAAAAAAATCATTTTATTAAAGACACATTATTACTCTTACTAACATTCCAAACCCATCCATAGGTTTCAAACAATATTATTTTACTCAACCATTCAAATTATAATTTAAAACCAAATTTTAATCTATTAAAATTTTCTCAAATTTTTTTTATCTTCTTAAATTTTTGAATAATTTCGCCAGCATATCCTTTGCACAGCTAGATCGGTACGACTACAAAATGCCTCTATGAGACCCCAAATTTCAAAAGAAAAACAAAAGCCAAGTGGCTAGATCAGAAAATCATCAAATTTCATATGCCAAATTAAATAAATACCTTTCTGATGGCAATTCAAATTTTTATCTTCTGAAATCCAAAATACCAATTCCCTTTCCTTTTAAATACCTGTATATCCTATTTAGCAATAATATCCAGTCACAGGATTCAAAATCATTTTATTCATTTCTTTTCAAAATTTCAATATCTGTTTCATTCAAGCCTGTACAATGTACATATATCATCGGTACGCAATATCTAATCCGATCGCTCACTCGATCACACAATTTCACTTCCGAACTAGTATCGTCCACCCGATTTTCTAGTGCGGACTTAGACCCGGTTTCTTGATCAGAAGCCATCACTCTCCTTGCATAGCCATAACTATGATAGAGAATTTCCAAAATCAATCAAAAATCTATATCCAGGGTTCGCCGTCGAAATCAAGTGAAAAATCCCAACACGGATCGATATAACCATCTCGAAATTCTGTACTCGAATCTGGATCAAATCGCTATACGAATAAAATAATATGTGTACATCTTACGTATTTATCTCAATTTATTATTAACTATATCAATTCTCCTTCTATTCGTATTTATTTTGATTTCTATCCACTTATCACTTCACACACCTTTATTAAACCTTCATTTATTAACTAACTTAATATATTTCCAATGCCAAATTTATTTTAAGAATTTCACCACCCATTTCTTAAGTTCAATACAAATATTTTTACACACTTAAATATTTATTTTTTCACTTTACCACTTAAGCTTTCACATCCATTTTCATTTAACTTACATTCCTAATTCCATTCTAAATTCAATTTATATTCAATTCTCAATTTATTTCCAAGACAAATTTAATATTGAATTCTATTCCTCTTATCTTAAACCATATTTAATTACTCATTCTTTAATTAGTTCCACCTACTAATTATTCATATCTCAACACTTTTTATTTCCAAACCTTTCATTTTATTTTTAGTTCACTTCGAACTATTTTTTTAATACTTTACTTAATACATTTTAAATCAAATATCATCCCATTATCCAATTCCAATTTATTTACAATTCATATTAATTCATTCACAAATTTATTTTCAACTTTATGAATTTTATTTCATTTAGCCCACTTAGGCTTATTTTCCACAAAGTTCCCTTTTATTTAACTTAATCCAAGATAAACCCCACCCCACAAAGTCAGATTTCAAAATTTCTTAAGTTATCGACTTACTAATAACTTATCTATCAATTTCCTTTAATTCACTTCATTTAATTGGTTCATTTCCCTAGCTTAGTTCGTTTTCACACTTACTTTAATTCAACTCTTTTTCAAGTTAAAATTTTCTATCCTAACAAATTTTGAATCTTATAAGTTCTAACTCATTTATATTCCATAAACATTTTAAATAAGATTCCAAAGTTCTTTAAACAATTACTCAACTTTTCAAAATCATTTTTGGAATCAATTATATACATAATTCATTTGCATATCAAATTATCCTTTGAATTTTAGAACCAAACCCAGTTTAGCAAACAACTCCAATTTAAAACATACATGCAGCAATTCCTCTCTTAGAAACTCGAAAATGAACATCGACGATGCTGCAGGCATCACCGAAGTTATTTTCCAACGACCGAAAAGAGTTCAGTGTTTTTATCCCTTTAAAAACATTTCAAATAATTTTAAATTCCAAATATCACCAGATTTCAAATCCAATTCAAAAATATTTCTCAAATAATATCACCATTATTCCTCCAAAACCTTTGAAAATCATTGTCAAACTCAAAGGAATTTAATTTCCAAAATTTTGAATTTCAAATCCTTTCAATTCATATTCAAATATTACTCTGGAATTATAATTTCCTTTTCAATTATAAATCATATTTATAATTCACATTTACAAATCCCATTTTGTATATAAATTTATTCCATAACCTTGGTTATAATTTTAATTCCTAGTTCAATTTCCACGCAATAATGATAACAATTTAATATTATCACTTCCTAACAACCAAGCAACCATATATGATTATAATAATTTACGAAAAATTATTTGTTTTATATACAAAAATAATTTTTGTAAAATTATTTCATTTGCCCTATTTTAAAACAATACCGTGTCGGTTTATCTTGATTAAGAGTTTAGAAACCCTCTATCGATGACATGACGTCCCATATACTGACCAGAATCCATAAATACTCAACCGATAAGTCAATACAATATTAAAACAATTTTTATATTCACTAACAAATACGCTCTCATATCTATTAATACACTCAAACTCATTCTAGTACTACAGACTCTATTTCTGTTTAGTAATCCCCACCAGAGCCAAGGTTCTCGCTTAACCTTCAGCTCTGATACCAAGTGTAACGACCCGTAAATCCATGGCCCTTGAGTCGACGCTATTCTACATCATATCAAGTGAACGGATATACAAACCATTAGGGTTAAAGAAGAAGGAGGTAGAAGAAGAAAAAAAGAAACAACATCAGAATCTCAAAATTGCAGCGGAATAATATGTAATAGATAAATGATTGATCTTTATACGAAAAGAACTATATCTGTTTTATACATAACATCATCAGATTACAACACAATAAATAGCAAAATACTGGACTGTTATATTAACTTGTCCCCACACAACTGAATACACAGCTTAAACTGCACAGCGGAATATGCATCAAGTATGTGTGATACGTCTCGTCATCCAGCTCGTCTTCTGAGCTGCACAACATCCTATCCTGAATCTGTATCTTATAATACTCGATCTGACCCAAGCATTATAGTAAATTAACACCCAAGTCAGTCTGGAAAACCAGCGTGAGAAAACACACTCAATTGGATTATTAAAGTTTCCAAAATCCTTTAAAAATCGAAGGTATCTCGTAAGACCACGCCATAAATAAACATGTCGGGTTTTTACATTACGATAACCAAAACATTTCTTATCAAATGCTCTGATATTATAGTTGTGTCTATATACAAATACTTATTCAAATAGCCGAAATTGTTACATTCATTAAATTCCAGCATAATAGGTATACAAACAAGTCTGAAGGACTTATTGGAGTTTGGGTTTCCATCAATGGCAAGGCTACTGGGGTACCGACCGTCACAGTACGTTGTTTAGATCATCGTACCGAGGATCCCCCCTGATCCCCTGCTACACAAGAATGGACCTACTCCTTACTGGATAGTCCGAATAAGATCACCCCGCGTTTGGGATCAGCAACCGCCCACACATCCGAATAAAAAGAGACATCTAGACAAGGATGACCTTACCCTAATTGGTTGCTAGCCACTTAGCCTTGCTGCACTTTCCCTGTTTTAGCCATTCCCGGTTGATAAGGCTCGAGGCTATGCGTTACCTTTTTAGCGCACATTCGCTTAGAATGCTCACCGTCCTCCTGACGATGGTCTGATAGCATTCATCCATACAAGTCCGTTCTCGGTCCGAACGGAACCGTAGTCACTACTCCTACTACATCCATTTTGAAATCAACCTCAGGATTAGTAGCGATCAGCACTTACACTTCACTACTTCATCTTCGACTCCAAGCTCTTGTCTTCCTCATAAAAACGTTCAAACCGGGTCGAAGCGGTTTTCGGGAAATTAATCTCGAGCTCGGTATCTTTGAAAAGATCAGCGCATTGGCCAATATTGATAGTCGTTATTTAACTATCAAATAACATCTACAAACAACCATCAGGCCTTAATAATTTTCCAAATTATTTCAAAATATCTTCGCAAGATATTTTTCTACATTTCAACCCTTTAAAAATAGTTTTCAAATCACTTTTTATTCTTACGGAACAATTTTCAACCATCTATTTATTTTCACAGAAAACACCAAATCTTATTGAACTAGATTTTTAAACAAATTAAATCACTTTACCTAAAAATATATACTTAAAACATTTTAAAATAATACTACTTAAAAGACTTTATTCAAACTAAAGGTTATGAAATTTTATACTAGTTTTTCAAATAAAAACTTTAGCCCAATTACTTTTAAAAATAAAGCTACTTTGTAAAATATAAATATTTAATAAGTATCTTTTAAATCATAATACCAATTTAACCTTTAAAATAATTACTACTATAACTAACTTAATAAATATTTACCTTTAAAAATTTAAACAACTTAAATAATTTCTCAAAACATTCTTTTGAAACAACTTTAAAACCTTGAACTTATACTTAAAAATCTGCTTGAAAACATACTTGGCCTTTTTCAAGAAAATACACTTTCCATTCCAATATTGTCCATCTAATCCCTTTATAAAGCCTGCTCGATTTATCCCACTTAATTTACGTCCCAATCTTGTAAATTTCTTTTAACACTTTAAAAATAAAACCACCGTTTGTTTTGAAAAGTCATTTCCCATCTCCTTATAAATTCCCACCGTGAATTTGTACTTTCAAATTTACCCACTGATAAATATTTCACTTTATTTATAAACCCACTTTATAAATTTCACAATCTCATTCTCCTTTAATCACAGTTTCAACACTTAGTCAGTTTTCAAATCGATTTCCAAAACCAACTCCATTTTAAAATAAATTCCTTTACTTATCCAAATTTATTTCAAACCCACTAATTCCATATTCACTCCTTTGTTTAAGTTTAAAATCTTATTTAAATCTGAAATATTCATTTCATACTTAATTCGAAATTTTTCCCTTTATTTCTCCCAAATCATGTTAAATTATTCAGTTTTTAAACAATATAACTTAATTTTTCAAAATTTATTTATCCCCATTTATTAAAAAATCTTTTTCCCATACTTGGAATTTATTCGATAGGATTTTAAAAATCAACTTTTTATTCTTTTCCAAATTCATTCTTTTAATTTATCCAATTCCTTAAAATTATTTTGCTTAAAATTTTCTTTTTTATTTACCTTCAAAAATCCAATTTTCATACTTCCGATATCTTAATATACCAAAATATATTCAGCCAAAGCATATCATTCAATAATTTCAATTACCAATATAATCTATCATGGATTATCAAATAAATCATATCATAGAATATGAAATAATTTTTACATTTTGAGGAATCCAGTTGGATCCCTCCAACCTGTTTCCTCTGCATGCACAGATGTTAGCACAATATAATAATACCAATCCCACTTCGAGGGGGATATCATGGTGGTAAAGGGTCATCCGCTATTATGCGAGGCGTACAGGGTCTCATTCGCTATATAATGCGGGAATATCAATCACTCCAATAGACACACACACACACACACTACCATATACTATCACATCCTGACAGATAATAAATCATCAATTCAAGCAATCTATCCAATAATTTAAATTTAATTATTTAAATTAACCAATAATCCAAATGAGTGAGATTAATTCACCTTTTATTTTTGTTTGCAGCCCACTTCCAATCCGGCTTGCTTTCTTTCAGATTTTGACCTTGTATAAACATTTATAGGTTTATTAATATTTGAATCGATCGAATAATTAATTACCATTTAATTAACTAAAAATTTAATTTAACTAATAATTTTCCTTTTAAAAGTCTTTTAGTAACTAAAATAATTAAATAAGTTAATTATCCAATTTAATTACCCTAAATACATTATTTTTAAAATAAACTAGTAGATTAAAAATGTGTATTCATTTTATTTTTGAAACTTCATCTATAATTACAAAAATAGTCTACATAGATAGAAATCAAATCTTTATATAAATCCCTATGTTTTCCAAAGTCCTATATATATAATTTTCTGCTTTATCTATGTATATATACATATCTTTACTACTAATAAAGAGAATTCGTTGAACAGAATTGCTTGGTGTCCTTTTGAAATTCCAACTATACCCTTTGCTCTCACCATCCCCTGGAAATCTCATCGTTCATTTTCAAATTTTCTCACTGATTCCTTAACGTAAAAACCCTAACTCTTTCCTGGTTCCCTTTCCTATTCCAATTCCATAGTTCCCGATTCCTCAATGTAAAATCAGGAATTGTCGAAGGTTTATCACATACCCTAATTCCCTTTCCCACTCTCCTTGATTTGAAACCTAAACGAACAACTGACGATTGGCAATTTGATACCCTAATTCGACAACTACGACCAGCAATTGATGAAGTTTTATCACATACCGACGACTAACGTCAGCCATAGCTGCGCCCATGCCCATCGGACTTCAACCACAGGTGCGCGAAGGTATTTCAATTGCTTTCTGTTACATTTACGGTCACTTTTACCTCTTACTCTATCGACATCGATATTGGAAATGGGTTGTTAGTTTAGGTTTCGACTCTGTTAACATTTACCTGAACGGATTGTAAATCCCCTCTGTTAAGTTTAAACTCCATTTGAATTATTTCGAATCTGTTAACATTTACCTAACCGGATTTTAAGTACCCTCTGTTAAGTTTAAGTGTTGTACTGATATATTTTGAATCTGTTAAACTTTACCTGAACGAATCTGTTACTTCTTAGTCTTTTATTTTCCAGCAAGAATTCATGCGTTATTTATTTATGGTTTGCTACGTTTTTTAACTTTTGGATTAACTAGGTATTAATTGAACAACATCTCTATTTATAATCTCTGCTTTTGGTTCGGCAGTATTATCGATTGCTGTTAAAATAAATGCTAACTCCACTCAGCTGATATTTTAAAGACCAAGGTAAAGAAACTGGAATTTGAACGACAAATTTCTTTTATTAATCTTCAAGTTACAGAACAATAGATTTATTTATACTTGGTTCATAGTATCCAAATCTTTGGCTGAGGCTAATCTGATTCCCAATTTATTACTTGATTTCTGATTGACAAATGATTTGCTCAGTCAAGATTGAATTTAATAGTTCAGTTACATACATTACAATTTTAGAAAATCATTGATTATTTTAGTTTGTTCCATTCATTTTATAACATGACTTATTTGTTTACTGTAAATGAATATAGTTGATTCATTCAAGTCGCTGCTTTTGGAAAAAAAATGCTTGAATTGTTATCTTTCATTAATTGATGCATGATTGGGTGAGCACTGCGTGGATCCAATGCTTCCAAGCAAAGTTCATTTTGAATGCATGCTTGGATACTGTAAATTTTAATTAATAATTGTCGCTAAAACTTCTATTTCCCTTCTATAAAATTTGGGTATAAACAAACTGAAAATATAGATGTAAGTATATCTTTATGGCCATTTTTATTATACATACAAAGAGAGCTTTATTTATGATATCCTTGGATATAACTTTGAAGCATACAATTTTGTTTTCAAGTTTGTAATTATGCAATATAGTAACTTCATATATTTAATATTGGCAATTAGTACGAGCTTAGATTTTGATTATCTAATCATATATTTTTTTGGCAGCCATGTTTGCAGTTGGTGAATGAAGTTTCATCGTAGGTTGTGGTATGCTTTTCTTTCTTAATTTTATTGTGTTTTGAATTACTTTCGATGTTTTATTTTTTTTGGACGCCACAGTCATATCCTTTATTCAGTATACATTAGGCTTCCATATAATGTTTTTTCTTTAGCAAGTTTAGACTTATTGTTCTTTCTTTGTAGTTCTTTGCAAGTTATTTTTTTATTCCAGTTAACAAAACATAGCGTTATGGTTGATGACATAATCAAACTAGAATCGAATACGCACCTCCCTTATTTCTATATAACTAGCCAAATTTTCTTGCTTGATTATCCGAAAGAAAAATAGCCGCCAAAGTAATTCTTCTCTTATTATTATTTTGAAAACACAGTTCCTCTTTCAATTGCATTGAAACAATAATTTTAAATTGCAGCTATTACATTGTCACATATACAAATTTCTACTGTGAAAATGAAACAGACAGTATTTCATATTTTTATCGACTTTGCAAGATTTCAAAAGTATATGTGTTACCACTGCAATAGAGCCTTTTGTTATATTATGATATTGATTATTGCTGAAATTTGTTGCTCTTTCTTAAAATCTCTTAATTTTGCTCTATATATTGTCTAAGCAAATGTCCGCATGTTTAGCATTTTCAATACACCATGATAATTGTTTTGACTTCCATATTATGAACTACAAACTTCTCTTGCAATATGTTATTGTGTTTTATGTTTGATATTTCTTTTTCTGAATTCAAATTATGGAACTACAGACAACTCTTATAGTAGCTACCTCTTCAGTTTTGTTTTAAAGACATAGGCATGGGCATAGGCACACAATTTAGGTCGGGCATTTACTACTATAATGATGCACACGAAGGAATAGTTAAGAAATCTCTCAAAATGAAACAACATGAAATTAAGGAAAACGAAATTAACACAGAGGTACTACCATCAAAGAAGTTCTACAAAGCTGAAGAGCGTGTGTTTATATATATATATATATATAATACTGTAAAGCAAAACTGTGGTCAAAGTGAAGCCTTTTTCAAACTTTCGAAAATGGTCATACCGCTAATTGATTAATTGACTAGAAGAAGAACTTTTTTATCATTTTCTTATCCACTTCTTCCATCCCCTACCCACGTTTCTTTCAACTGAAAAGACAATGCAGTTTTTTCTTCTTTCGCCTACATGTTTAATACCCAAAAACTGCTCAAATTATTGGCGTTAATTTTTATTTGCTTATTTCAGTCAATAGTTTTAACCTTTTGCAATTATACAGGGAAAAATATATTGAGATCAGGATCCAACAACCGCTTTGGCAAAGTAGACATGGACAAGGATGTTCGGATAGAGATTTGAGATTTGAAATGCTTTGAATAATGTGAGTTCATTACTGTGTTTTTCTATTATTATTTTTTAAGGTGACCACCAATCAGCTTCATTGTGCATGTCTCAAGTTATGACCAGTAACATTTAGTTTTTACAGTCCAACTTTTAAAGAAATGACTAATAATCCATTTCTTTGTATGAGTTTCATAATGGATCCATGTTCTTTGTTTTTTTAATATTTAAAACATATAATTTCTCATAGAAAGCAATCAAAGTTCATTCATGATTTCTTTTGCTATCAAGTATATATATTATTTCTCAAGGTTTTGATTATACATCAGTTTTCCTTTGGTGAATCAACAGCCTCTTTAAACTGTGATATTTGTTTTTCTTTGGCAAATCAATAGCTGTTTAAAATGCGATATTTTGATCTGTTATTGCTTCGATACATCATAAGGCTTTGATAGGTTTCTCAACTAACCATCACTTATCATTTTCTGATAATCTGGATGCATTGAATAATATCATCGTGAATACCAAGCCAGTTGATGCAAGAAAAGGGAAAGAAGAATCTGTCAGTTTATGTAATTCTACAATCCATCCGTATGAATACTTTATGTGCACTCTACTAGCTCATATTCTAAAAATGCAACATCAATCTTCTGCTTCAATTGAAGGAAATCAATGTCGTTTACCTGAAATTTTTGTATAATATACAACAGTCAAAAAACAGTTATCTCCACTAAAAGGAGAAATAGATATATATATATTCACAATATGTATAATGTAAATCAATTGCTAAAAGATTAATAATGTACCTCAACGTAGAAGGTGTGCAGCAAGCTCCTGGACTCGGACACAATGTTAGCTGATACAATCTTGAGATCCAAAGATTCAAAAATCTCATATGCATTCTTCATCGATTTCATGCAGCAATTGTATCTTACAATGAATGTGTTTTCTCCGATTTCAGACATGCTAGGATCCATCAATTCAACAGAAAGTATGGGTGAACTTAACTAGCAACATGGACTACAACCACTTACAAGAAGATTGCCATGTCATTGTAAGAAAATTGCTGGACATATAATATCTCAAATTGACGAACTATTCTTAGCTATTGAAAACTTATCCAGTGGTTCACATATTCCTTTGGAATATATAAGGTACATTAGTTGCTACTAGAACAAAGCATTGACTCTTTCCATATTGTCTATATTGAACTTAATATGGAACATTAAAATATAAAAGGATAATTAAAATACCATGACTAAATTTTTCCATACCATTAATATGTTCTTAATATTTATGTTACAGGTAAACATTACTAAATTTCTCTACTAAATTATTCACATGCCAAAGAAATATTTTGCTAATATCTTTGAATGAACATTAAACGAATGAGCATTTACATTTACTGTGCTAAAACATTCAACCTAAAGGGCATCCTTATAACGAATGTTTTGCATATTAAATGTTTTCCATTTGTTGTGTATGTTTCTTTTTTCTTCTTTTGAATATAGTAAAAGTTTTAAATTTTCTAAGTAATGAATTTGATTGTTGTGATTTGTGAAATTAGTTTTTGAATTATGATTTTTTTCCCAAAGTCTAATGGGGATATTATGATATAATTAACTTTTATTTCCCTTTATAAGTTTGTTAAATAATTTGTAATATACGGCATAAGAATTAACTTTCCATTGTGGTGTACAATAGACCACAATTAAGTAATTATGGTCAATAACCAAATGATCATCGATAATTGATATGTCAAATAATTTGTTTATTGCAAAATCATCCAATAATCATAGTACTATAATTGATATGTCATCTTTTGCCCCATATTTGATGGAAGCAATTCTGGAATGCAAACAGAGCTTATTCATTCCATCAAAGAGGAATACAACCTGAATATGGTTGTTCTTGCACCCGACATCCATCTGCATATGCTTCCATCTCGGTAATTTTAATTTTATGTATTTATTTTATTTTATTAAAAAAAGTAAACTAATATAAATTCCAAAATGTTTGTTAGCTTGGTCGATCGAAGTGGAATAGGCAAGTAGGCAATTCTGGGGTGGTCTTTAGAGTGGAATGTCCTCTCAGTAATATAGGTAGGCCACATTTTCCTCTTCAGTTGAACAGTGGTTTTGAGTTTTGATCCCCCCTTTGTGTCATCCATGTGTGGAACTATGTAAAATGGGTAGATGGAAAATGTATATATATTTTCAATTTTACTGAAATTACAAGACAAATGTATTGATACAGGATAGAATAGAAAACACTATTTACTGTATGTAAGATGGAATAGAGTGAACTACTGTTACATTTTCATTGTGTGAATTCCGAAATTTAGTTAGCACTATGAACTTCGGTGGTTATAGTTTTGTGATGCTTTTTTTGTTAATAATGTGGGCTTTTGTGGAGTTTTGTGATTCATTTTTGTTAGTATTATAGGCTTGGATGGTTAGAGTTTTGTGGTGCATGTTTCTTAGCTCATTGTTTGTGAATTGAGATGATATAATAAAGCATACCATTTACAAGGAAATGGGAGCAAAGCCTGTGCATACGGTTGATTCTTTCCTGTTATTTTCGGGACTTCCTTTCTTAGCATGTTATTGCAAATGTTTGACCTTTTTAGTTTGTTTTATGCCTCTTGAGCACTCTTAAATTAGTAGGTTGGGGCGAACATGTACTGCAATGTAAGCATAATCTTTTGGTCCGATCGTGAACTTCCCAAAAGAACCTTATATATAACTTTTTAAATATTTAATTATTATTTTATCTGATAACACAATAAATTAGGAGATAAAATCTCCCTACAACTACTTTAGACATATTCAAACCTAGAAGTTGATTCCAACTATTCATAGAATAGAATTGTTCAAATGTAATTTTAATTAGACTTCAAAGAGCGAATCAAATATATATATGGCTGGATTAAAATATGTAATGCAAAAATTTTCTAAATAAATCAGCTAATCTATATATCTTTATTAATCTTTAAATATAGTTACGAGTCTGGGGTCACACTTTTTTAATCCCAATGTGAACTACCAAAAACGCTGGTCTATATATTATCAAATTTTAATCACTTAAAAGTAGTATTTAATATTAAACATTTTTTACAAATTCAAATGCCCCTAAAAGTAGGATCTAATAATCAAACATGCTTTACAAATTCAAAACACTTCTAAAAATAGGATCTAAAATTAAACTTGCTTCACAAATTCAAAATACTTCTTTACAAATATACAAATTTTAATATTACTTGAAAATAAAGAATTATTTTTTCACTAATTTAAACATATACAACTAATAAGAAAAACATTTTATGCACAAAGCGCGTGCCGTAACATTTTGGTTTTCGTGGGATGAAGCTCAATAATGTCTTTGTGTTCTATGTTAAAATCCAATGGTTTCTGTATTTAAATTGTTTGGGATGTTTTATTGATTGAATTAGCCATAAATAGATTAATGAGATTGTGATCATTAGTTTCTAAGAGGAGATATATTGCTTAAGCTGGAAAGAAATTTTGTAACCATAACATATGTTGTAAAAACTATTTTAATTTTAGTGGCTATGTTTTCGATTAGGCCTAACCTCCATGAATGTTTAATACTACGGATATTGAATTCAACGGGACCAATATTAAAATTGATTTTATTTGGTTCTAGAACATTTGAAGGATGTGGAGTATTACCCTTTAATTTTTCATTACTTTTCTAATACTATTTAAATCCCTTGATAAGCAATAAGAAATATTAAAGGTGTTATTGTTGTACATGCAGGCCCACTTGGGCGTGCATATATACTCGTATGTACTAAATAAACGAAAATCCAAAACTGCTACATATACATATATATATATATATATATATATATATATATATATTTCCAAAAAAATTCTACATGTATAAATTCTCTGGCTAATAGAACTTTCTCTTTTAAAACAGTATACGTATATTTTCCTGTTGATATGTACATATGTTTATAAAATTGAATTAAAATAAAACTACTCTATACTTCACTGCAAATCGACGAACTGCTCCTCCACGTGGCATAAGAGACCACGGTAGCTTCCCTCGATCGGCTTCTCATTGTTGCAGCAGCCTTCGCCTATAGCCATCGTCTTCGTCGAGTTCGACGCCACTAGGAGCTCCCCCCAAGCCTCGAGACTCTATATACAACGAATACGCGACCACCCCTATCGGCATCGCACTTCGCCTCGGCCCCGACACCACGCTAGCGTGAGAACGACTCACGATTCACCTGCTCTCTCATTTTGAAATTTGATTTCCCCTTTTTTTATATGAAACGAATTCGATTTATGCTCGTTTGCCCTTTTAATTTTTTTTCTGATGTGTATGTTTAAAAAAAAGAATGTGGGAAACAAGATGGAAACATGTTTGATTGTTTATGTTTTTGAGGGGACATGTGTTGTTAAGGAGGAAACGTGCTAGATTGTTTATTTTTTTTGTGAATATATATATATATATATATATATATATATATATATATATATATATATATAATTTAAATTTAAATTCAAATCGTCTCGATTTACACAATCTAAAAATTTCGAAACCCTATCGAGGCGTGCCGCTAGGCATTCATAAAGTTATACCCCTATTCCGAATGCAATGGAAAAGGTTTCGAGTCCTAATTCGATCATATGGAGGAGATGGATTTTTGAACTCTATTATTATATTGTATTATTGATATAAATTTCTGCGCTTTTGTCTACCGTATGGCCACACGACAACTCCAAACCCTACAAAAATTGAAATCCGATAATAGTACACTCTTATAGACCCAATGGAACTGTTTTTTTTGAATTCCAAGACTGTGCCTCGGAAGGCTATTTTTAAATGTCAGTTTAAACGATATATTTTCAAAACTTAAAAACACTTTTAAATTCAAATTTAAAGCTTTCCTTATCTTCAGTATTATCAATATAAATTTTACAGACCTTCAAATTGTTTGTAATAAGCTTAGAATTCTAGATTTCATATTTTACCCAATTTCTAATTATTAAATTCAATCATTAAATTATCCAATAATTGGTGATATTTGAAATTCAAGTTAAAAAATAACTTTTAAATATTTAAAATCAATTAAATATTCTGATTTCAGATATCCAAAATTCTGGGTTGTTACATACTTAATCGTACACTTAGTACATAGCTATCTATGTAGGCTTGATTATCATTTGTGTTGAGGATGTTGATTCGTGCGGAGTACTCCAATATTTCGAGCTTCCTTCTTGGCCGATGGATAGCAAGTTGAAAGTTGGAGACGTGGTAAGTCTATAAGACTTAGTTTTTGTATGAGGTTGAGAAACGCTTTTGCATTGTTGGTGCGAAGAGACCGGGATCAGTTTATCTGAAAACCCCTTCGGACCAACATTTACGCGACGATTATGCATGTTGGTTATGATGATATTGATATTCAGGATTTTCATAGTGGAGGACTGCTTGTTGATGGTTTGGAGCTAAAATCCTAATATACATATAGTAGTAGTAGTCTCCTTGTTATGAAATATCCAATGCAAGGACTATTCGATACTAATCCTATGGATCTCCCGACAGGATGTGGTAGGAAAGTACCTTCGGTTTTTCTTGTTCCCGGATAACTTGTATGGATGTTTGTCTGACATTGTATTTCTAAAGATTACATACATTGGTTTTTACAATCGTACATTAGTGGTGGCGAAGAAATCGACTTCTCTTAGCTTAACACCCTTCTTAAGACATACAAGCTCAAGAATTGTATTTTTGTGGAAGGCAAGTAGTAGTCAACGGAAATGGCTGTATGGCATTCAAAGTGATATGTAATATATGAAAGGTAATCGTTACCTCAGGCCTCATCAACCGGAAATGATCGAAACAGGGTTTGATGCGGCAAGGCTAAGTGGGTCACTCCTATTAGGATACGATCATCCTCTTCTAGATATATTTCTTCCCGCTACGACGTTCAGGATGTAAATTATTGTGGTTTGTATGTGATGAGGTCCCTTGATATAGGTCGGTAATGGCCATTAGGATGATATATTCGGTACCATCTAGTTACAGAGGTAGGCCGGTCTTGTGTTGGTAGAGGGCAGATGATCTGTGCCTCGGGACATACATCTAGAGGTGTACCCATCGGAAGGTAGTCCCTTCAACTAGTCATTTGTATGGAAATCCAAACTCCACTACGTGCCTGCCATTTTGATTCTATTATCCATTTTGGACTATATGATGGAATTTAATCAATGTAACAATTTCAGCTATGATTAATATTATTTATGCAATGGACGCTATTATAATATAAGAGGATTTGATATGAAATGTATTAGTTATCGTAAGGTAAAAACATGTTCGTGTTTATGTGTAGGTGTGTCTTATGAGATACTTTTATTTTGAAAGGAAAAGTTTGGCAATCTAATAAATTCAATAGAGTGTGTTTCTCACGTTGGTTTACCCAGTCGATCCGGGCATTCTTCCCTTTCAATGCTCGGGTCAGACCGAGTATATTTACAGGTTCAGATTTAGTGCTTTTGGAGCTTCAACAGGAGAGCTAGAGATCTTCATTTTCATATACTCATATTTGTTTTGGATTATCCACTTTGCGCATTGTTGTTGTTATATATTGTCGGCAATTTTAACGATAGGTTATTCTAACTTTCTAGGCTGATGATTAGTGATTGATTGTTGAACTCTGATTTATGTATGTATATACAGTTTCTGTTTTGTAAAGATCATTGATGTGATATTATATGTTTTCCACTGCAATATGAGATTCTGTATTGTTCTATTTTGCTCTTTCTTCTCTCTTTCTTCTCTTCTCTTCTCTTCTTCTCTCTTCTTTTCTTTCTCTTGACTTTCCATCAATATGTGCTTTTTGGGTCGAACATGTGTGGTTTATTGTCGATTAAAGGGTATGGACTTGCGGGTCATCACATAGGATATTTATCTTCCACTTCATCGGTAATAATTTTTTTTATCAAAAAGTGCGATCGATGGGTCATTTGTTTTATTCGATCAAGTGTACCATTTGTTGTTTGACTGTAGTTCAATTAAATTACTATTAATAATGAATTAATCAAACTCTTCCATAGTAGAAAAATCTCCTTCTCTAGGAGTTTGTTTTCCTAGAAATCTAGTGACAATGAAGTTTCCAGCCATTACCTAAGGAGCTGGAGCGAGTGATCTAAACTCCAGACACTCATTCTAAAGAAACCTACAATCCAATTTTGAATTTGGTCCGTAAACATTATTAATATTAGAAATGAGTCATTACTAATATCAGAAAAATTAAATGTATCAAATGAGAATTAACAATATATTGTAAAGTTTAACACAATTTTCTTTCCAACCTACCATTAATCCTCAGAGCTACCCCTGACAGGAAGATGAGCCCGATAACTAATATATAGACCACCTAAACTCCTATAAAATCTATAGTCGGGGTGTTCTAATTTTATTTCTTGTAATGAAGATAAAGCAATATCAGTGCTATTATCTTTAAAAAATGACCTAATTTTTCAACATTCTTCTTGATCGTGTAAACCTCTAACGTTCCCGCTGATGTATCACAAGATCCAACTGATCTGACCCGCTCTAATTCCTTACTTATAATATGATCGATGTCTAACTAAACAACATCAAATATAAAACCTGTTTCGAGCTAAATAAAGCATGTCACGAGTAGATAAGCTACTCAAAGCATAAGGACAATAAGTACTGCCTAAAATAAAATCCATACATGAGCTAGAGTCCTCAGATACTCTAGTGGTTGCTCTACGGGTATGAGCACTCCTTGACGATCTAGAAGATCCTATACCCGGTTCAACCTATTGCACTATTACTCCTTTCTTTTTTACTTTTGTATTTGAACCACTGGCTACATTCTCTTTGAACTTTTCTTACGTCAAATCCTTTATATGCTTCATGTCTCTCCTATATTCGTCCATTATCTGCACCTTACCTTTTCTTCTTACATCATTATAGAGTCAACTACTACATTATCACTTATTAATTCTCTCTCCTCAAATAAAGGTACAAAATTACCGTACCTGTCCTTCTTAACACATGAATTCTTAACCATATCCAAATATTTTTTTCCCAGGCTCCATAACTAGTACATGGCATGGTGACCGTCTTCGCACCTTTATCAAATACATTATCACTATTCTTTTTACTATTGATATGCTTGGCTATCTCAGTATCAATATTAGCAATATATGTTGGAAAATTCCAACACATAGGCCACATATGTAAAATAAAATGTATTGTTCTATTTTAATGCAAAGCCTAATCAAAGTGATCAAATTATGAATTAAAGTTAAAAGGCTTAAAGGTATAATTGTCATGGTATTAATGTGTAAATACCGGGGCAATTCTAATTTGTTGAGAGTCAAATTAGAAAATGCAAACATTATAAATAAGAGGCTATGGTTCCCAAATTACATAAGCTCTGGTTATTCTTCTAATCTCTTCTATGGAGATAATTGAGATCAAGAGTTTATGTCAATTTGGAAGATTAGATCCAACCTTTATCTTTTAGATCTGTCTCTTTCTCTTAGTTAGTTCATGAAAGTGATAACTATGGATTCAGATCTAATATAAGATTTGGAGCTTGTATCAATATGGAAAACCAAACCAAATTTACTTTTCCAAGCAGCAACTATGGATTCGGAATGACTTTCATTAATTCACTTACTTTCCCTTGATTTCTTCTCAATCAAACCAATTTGGATCACCTATTCAGACCTAGGGTTTCATGATTAACCAATCCTAAAGTATATTGAAATCCTAACAAGAGGTATTAGAGCCATCCATTATTGATTTCATTGGAAATTTTTTGTGTGTTTATTATTATGAGTAATCTTTGAATCAAACTTTATTTAGACGTCATTAAATTCCACATAATTTTCAAATCTTCTTAATCTATGTATCAAGTTATTTTGGTGATGCTTTTGGGTTTGATTTATTATCAGTTTTTTCTATATACTGTAAATTGAAAAGTTGATTTGTGAGACTATTTTCATATAGAAATATAGATCTAAATGATCTATGTGTTATTTATAAAATAAGATAGAATTTTGAAATTATTAAAAAAAATTGGGAAATAATATAAATTCCTCTAAACTTCGAAAACAACTTATGTTGGTTAAAGCATCCACATGTTAATTACTGTATACTTTGTAAATTAGTTATGAATCTTAATATGATGAATACTTCGGATCTGATATTTAGAGTCATTTTAATGTTTATTAAAAGTATTTATAGATCTATATAATTTAGAACATTTATGCAAGAAAATATAAGTCTACTTCTATTATTACTCTTTTTACCTTACTTAACATTTGATTAAGTAACTTGGATACATGCGCGCGCGCACGCACACACACACACACACATATAAGGTATTTGGGTTATTTCAAAAAATTTGATTAACTGAAGCCTTGGCGCAATGGTTAGGTCATCCGTATGGTGATCTGGGCGTCCAGGTTCGAGTTCGGAAATAGCGTCTTTGCAATGCAATAGAAAGGCTCTGTAAATTATTGACCTTTCCAGAGCCAGCTATCGTGTAAGAGGCTCGTGCACTGGGTTTCACCTTTAGAAATAAATATGCTCTTTTAAGGTGTTTATGTTCATTTTATTATTGAAATAAATTTTAATATGACACTAATTTACATTTTAGACCACATAACCATCAATTGCATTTATTTCTATCATAAATGAATTAAATGTGGTTGTTATTTCAATAAATTAATTATCTTATTATCATAAATGCAGTAAATGCATTAGTTGCAATAAATTTAATGATGCGGCATGTTTGTATTTGGAATAAGAAAATTTAATGATGCGGCATGTTTGTATTTGGAATAAGAAAAGACATATGTTTTATTATCTGATGCATTTATGTTTGATAAATGAAGATATTTTATATGTATAACCCACGCTCGTTGAAAAAAGGTTTCACTTTCATGCTTTAATTTTCATATTTGGAATAATAAACTAAATAAAAAAAAAGGAGCAGCAGTTTTCATATTTTGCCAAAATACATGGTCACTGACCATAATTAAATATTCAAATAATAAATTAAAGATAAAGTGACATAGTTGCATTTTGTATAGCTATATTATGGTTCAGATATGCAACATAGCTATTACATTCATTTATGTTATTTAGGACGACATTTACTATGTCACTTATATATAACTTAATGTGGCATTTAATTATGGTGCTCATCGGTAGCATTTGTTATGTGATTTATTTATGATGCCATGTATCATTTAAGAAATGTCATAAAAAACTTAAAGGAAAAAAATTATAACAACTATAAATAAAAAACATGTTATGACATGGTTATAATTTTGAGATTCTTAAGCGTCGTATAACCTAAAGCTTTTTAGGAGTGTTTTATAACACTCGAAGTATATTGTACATGTAACGACCTAGAATTTTATCATTTTAATTAGTGAATATTTAATTTAATTTAAATATTTAGTTAATGGTTTTTATTAATTAAATCGTTTTTTTAATTTATAACTGATAATAGAAAATTTATTTTTTAAATTTGGTTTACATCAATAAATAGTTTAATGGAAAACTGGAACATGGCCGAAATGTAATTTTTGGATTTTCATCTTTTATCAAATAACAAGTTATTTTGAGTTGTGATATTTTAATTTTCTTTAAAACAACGCTTTAAAATGGTAATATATTTTCTTTCAAATGAATATAGCAATATTAAGTACTTTAAAATGTAAATCTTAATTAAATTCAAATAAAAAAATAAGGTGACATAAAGTGAAATTTAAGGGTTAAGAAAATGGGATAAGTACATACAAAGCATTCTTTTACCCAATGTATAAACGAAGATACCTAAACACATCTTACTATCCAACATACACTTACATGTATGTATTATGTAGGTTAGGACGAAATGATGATTGAGTTGAAAAGTGTCTTTTAATTTTTTTATTTCTTTTAAAACCTTTTTATATAATCATAACCCCTTTTGCCTTATCATTTTCATTATTTTTCAAAAGCTTCATTTTTCCTAATATATTTTCAAAATTTTCTCCATTCTTTTAAACTTAAAAATCTCATCTTTTTGGTTCAGAAACTTCATTTATTCAAGAATGAAATTTTAGAGAAGCATAAAGTTGGATCTGACAAAACAAAAACAAGAAAAAAAAATAATGGTGAGAACAATAAACTATAAGCTTGTTTTATACTTTTGGAAAATAAAAGTGGCTTAGTAAATCAAATGAATATTATTGTTAAATAATAAATTTATCTATATTTGTTAATAAAATAGTTTGTTTGAAAGTTTGTTAAAAAAAATCAAATTCTAGTTAATCTTCAATTGAAAGTAAGCTAAATAGCTTACAATAAACAAAACAAACTATATTACATGTTCACTGTATTCGTGATAAGAATGTTTCCCTTATCTTCAAAATTCGATATCTCACAAACTAAATTTAATTTGCTTATGGCGTCAACTAGTAAGTTGTTTATTTTGAACCATGGTACATTTTAAAAATAGTTTCGGTATTTTTAGTTACAAATATATATATTTAGAAAAATTGGAATACTATAGTAAGCAAATTAAAAGGCAAGAGTTTTAGCAATCATGATTCGATGGACGAGTTATATTATCTTGTTCGTCTCGTTGATTTGTGATTTTTGTAGTATTTGGGTGATTTTTAAGCTTGGGTTTGCTAAGGAAGGTGAGATGAACGAATTTGGGTTAAAATCCAAATTCCACCAATCTATTTGATGTAGGGTGAGCAGTTGGAGGTGGAGCCGCCTAGGGACGTGGTGTAGTGTTCACGAGGGAGGTAGTAGTCTGTGGCCCTCGGTCTAGCTCATTCTAGGGTTTAAGGAGTTTTATTTGGTAACTTCGGTCTTGGATTTCCTAGGCATGGGTGGAGGCATCGGGGTGGAGCTGACATTTGGCTGGTGGGAGAGGGGACGGTGGCGGTGTTAACGGTGGAGGTGATGTGTTCAATAGTCAATGGTAGGGACGGCGATAGGTGATTTAATGGTCGTGATATGGATGTTGGATTCGTGCCTTTCTCTCGAGATGGGTGGCGTTTGGTTGAAGGGGGTGTGCGGTGCCGACATGCGGCCTGGAGGGTTGCGTATGGGTATGCATATGTGTGGGGGTAGATAACGGCTGCCGATGGGGTGTGAGAGGCGTGCATGTGCATGCATGGACGTGTGTGCACGGTTATGCTCATTCCAAGTTTTACCTGGAAGTATAGAAGAGAAAGGTAGGTGCAGTTTTAAGGGAGAAGGGAAGTTTGTTTTTGGGCTTGGCTAGTGGATAGTTGGGCCTTACGATCTGATATGTATTATAAAAAAAATAAAATGAAACATTTTTTAAAACTCTTAAGCTTTTAACTCAATAACTCCTTCGACCGGAATCCCATTTGCACATGATTTCCAACATTGTAATCGTATCAACCTAAAGAACACACTCGTGCAATCATTTGACCCATATGTGATAGCGTAATTTAATAGTAGATTGATACTTGTTGTATTTAATCACGTTATTTTATAATAAATATTAGTATTGACATCCCGGTAATATAATAAAACACCATTCTGTTATATTTAAGTTAAATAGATTATATTGATTATCCATTTAGTAAAATAAATCAATATTTTGATATTATGTAAGTTTAGATATATATTTGTATGCTAGTTGATTTTTACTGATCCGTGGTTTATGTAAATACTTGTGTTGCAACTTATGTCGATCTGAGTATAATGGTAGCTTGTTAAAGTACCATTGAGATTACTAAGCCTCTTCAAAATTGGATAAGTTATGAATTTGAAACCAATTTTGGTTTATAACAATTTAAAAGTAAATTGTTAAATCAATTGATATTGTTAAATTGTTAATTTCAGTAAAATTATTGAAGTTAATTTAATTTAATAAAGTTAAAGTTTATTTAAAACAATAAAAGGTGTTAAGTTAATTATTTATTTAATTATGTTTAAGTTATTTAATTAATTTTATTAAAGTTGATTATTATGTAATTAAAAATGTTAAGTAATTAATTAATAATTGTTTAAATTAATTATTATTTTAATTAAAAATGTTAAATTTATTGTTTAATTAATTATGTTTAAAGGGGTTAATTATTAGTTTAATTAATAATGGTTATGCTAATTATCCTTTTTGATTAATGGTTTGTCTTAAGTTAATTAATCTCAATTAATGATGTTTATAAGTTATTTATTTTAAATAAGGTATTTAATGTTAATTAATTATCTTATTAATCAAGGCTTACTTAATCGATTACTTAAAGTTATTTAAGTGTATTAATTATTTAATACTAAGGCTTAAAATTAATTAACCATTTATTTAATTGGTGTTTAAGTTGGTTAATTAATCTAATGATTATTTTTTAGTTAATTGATTAATTAATTTATTAATGGTGATTAAGTTAATTTAATTAACTTCAAAATATGCTTTTAATAATAATATTGCTTTATAAAAAGGGTTTAAATAAATAAAATTGATTATAAAAGGGTTAGTACTTAGTAGAACTAAGTAAAAGAGTTTTTTTTGGAAAGTGATTTTGGATATTTGGAAAGGAAGATTAGGTTTATAAAGCTTTAATTGGATCATTTATTTTAATCAAATTATGAATCAAATATTAAATGGCACTTCTTAATTTTCGTGGTAGGGAAGCATTTCCCTGCTTAACACAGAAGGACTAGTTTTTTGGGATTCATAATGAACTATGTTTTCAAAAGACATATGTTTTGATCCATTTAAAATGAATTTGAAATAAGAAAGCTTTCTGAACTGGTTTGTTAATATACTTATACCGATGAGATAAGTATATGAATATTTTGGGCAAGTAATTAAAGAGATTTGATTAATAAGAGATTAATTAAATGACGCTTAGTAGTTTCCATGGGAAATAAAATCTGTGTTTGATTGTTATTTATTTGATAGTAAAATAACCGACTATCAAACCTTGGCCAGTTTTTAAATCTAGAAATATCTATGGGAAACCTAGGAATTATATGGCATGGTTATCTTAGAGGGTACTACTGTGTGTATACACTCGTTCTGTTCTTCTAGGAAAAATGATAAGGAGATCTTCCCATTTAAACGGTTAGAAGTGATCCATGTTCTTATTTGTCGATTTATTTCCAAAAGAACCAGAGTTGAGTTTACCAGAAACTATCGAATGTTGTTTCGAAGCGACCGGGATTGGATAAGTATGAATTATCCGAAAATCACTTCAAACCAACTAAAAGGTTCGAATTGGAAGCATCATGAAGATGGTCGAAGACAATGCTCTTTGAACTGCAAGGGTTATTTGCTACTAATCCCAAGAGTGATTCCAAAATGGTTGTAGTAGAATTTATGCCCTTGGTTCATTTATATCCTAAACAACTTGTATGGATGAATGTTGGCATTGCATTGCTGGCTCGAGGATGGTTTAGCATTCCAAGTAAGATTGCTATTTAAAAGGTAAAATTTAGCATCAAGCCTCATCAATCGGAAATAACTAAAATCAGGGGAGATCTAGTAGGGCTTAGTGGGTTGCACCTATTAGGGCATGTCATCAACCTTCTAGATACAAATACACATATTTGTGGAATTGGTTGTGCATGAGAGCTCTCTGTGAAAGGTTGAAAAGCAACTGGGGTGATGACATATTTGGTACTATCCATTAAGGAATAGACCGGTCCCGTATTGGCAGGGCGTCTAGGTGAGGCCCTCGGTATATTTTCTAGAGGTGTGTTGTGATAGGTGGTACCCCAGTGCCTTTTCATTGCATGAAATCCATTCTCTAATAAGCGTCGTACGAACTTAGTTGCGCCCAACTATGTTGGAATGTGAGATGCAACCATTTTAGCTAGTTCACATATTTACTTTCAACCTAAGACATTACAATAATATCACTGGATTTCCTATAGAAAGAATTTGGTTATCGTAAGGTAAAAACCCACAATTATTTATTTGCGGTATGGTCTTATACAGGTTGTTATAGCATGGAATCAGAGTTTATGTTGAGCGAAACACCTAGGCTTTGGTGGGGTTGACACATTTGAGATAGGGTAACTGAGACCCTAGGATGAGTTTGAGTGTATTATATATTGGACCACGTATTTGTTAGTACTATAACAATGTTTTATATGGTGTTGATTTATAAGTTAAGTGGTTTATGAATTCTGACCGAGATGTGGGACACGATGGTACCAATAGTGGTTTCGAAATAGTTAAACTAGGCAAATCGACACGGTATTGTTTTGAAAATCGGTAAATGAAATAATTTTATCTAGGATTATAATTTATATATGAGGAAACAACTTTCAAATATAGTTAGAGTTATTTTTGTCATGACTGTTTGTTAAGGAATGTTGAAATTTATTCACCATCATCAATTGTTTATTTCTTGTGCTCGGTTAGTTTATGAGCCTTCATTTGTTGATTTAAATAAAAAATTAGATACGAACACCTAGTCAATTCAGTTTCACGATTTGACTATAAAGCGTACGTTAAATAATGAAAGTTTAACAAGGTTAAACTATTAAGAAGGAATTCCTATAATTAAAAAAAGTTTGTATAAATAATTTTATATAAATTTAATTTATAGGATGTGTCTTGTAAAATACAGAGGATTTTTGAGAATTTAAATCCCGGTGTTTTTGAAATGATTTTAATAATTTTTGGAACTAATAATGGTATTACTTAAATGTTTTTCTAAGTATAAATATTTCATGAAGAAATATTTTTAAAGGTAACTAGTTTGAGTAGCTTGAAGATAACTTAAAAATGAAAAGGAGATGTGTTCGAAAGGTAAACACTTCTCTTGAGTATTTCTCTTATTTGTAAGCGAATATATGATACTATTTGATAGTACTCAGTTTCTTAGTATCATTTTGGGGTTACTCGGGATATATATATATATTCTAAGATTTAAAATATATTGTGTTATTTCAAAATACTCTTGAAATAAAAATCGAGTGTTTAGTTCTCAAGTTAAATTCTAAATAAAAGATTGAATCAAATAATGTTATTTTTATGAAACATTTTCATAAATAATCTTAACAGAAAAGGATTGGTATTAGTGCAGACCAATAAAATAAGCCCGTAAGTCGTACTTAGATCGTTCCTCTTTTTCACATGGTTTAGATGAAAGATTCGATCACATGTCATTCTTGGTCCTCGAGATAATGGTTTTGATGACAACAACCTTAGAATAAGATTATAAAATATAAATACTAATATCATTGTTTAGATATATATGTATATTTAACCATGCAGGTACCAAGAATGAAGACTGTATGGTATAGAGATTCAAGATATCAAGATTGAAGACTCATGAGTATCAATATTATCAAGAGTTCAAGATTTCAATAATAAGTAATTTAATTAGGAATTTTGTTAAAACTCCTAGAAAAGCACTGGCATCTAAAATCCAATTTATTCATGGAATAGAATCCACTTCGAGCCTGTTAAAGGGATGGAACCCTAAGTAGGATGGAACCTACGAAAAATCTAGTGGAACATTGTTTTGTATCCACTAACTTTTATTCAAATGTTTTTTACAAAATTATATCTTATTTTCAAAATGATTTCCAAAACCTTCCTTTTAGAAGAATCAAAAACATCTATCCTGGTTTTACTACTTTTAGCCTCAAAATAATCTTTATTTTAAAAATCAAATTATCCTTGGTTTTAAACTATCTTTTAATAATAATATATTTAACTTTTAATATTTGTACTTAGATTCAAATATAAAATTATAGTAAAATTTTATATGTATATCAAAATATTATTCTCTATATTTACTTATGTGTTTTAACTATAGTTAAGTATATTTATAAAGTTTAAAATATTTTTAATAGAAGATAGAAGTTATTTTCAAAGAAAAGAAAATTACCAAAAATACCTTAGGTATGTCAACATCCTCAAGTACCCCTTGTCGATATGGTAGCGGTTTATTTCAAAAATTCAAATTTCAAAGGAAGTGTCTATTTGTCATATCCTTTCACGAATGGACATGACTTGTTGTTCTACTATAAATAGGGGTAGTTTTGGGTGAATTTGTATTCATATTTTCTCAAATTTCACTCCTCTTCTTCCACATTTCTTTATACACATTTTTACCATTACTCTGCCGAAATCAATATTGAATCTAACTAGATCATCTCTAGTTTGATTCTCTATCACTATCTCAACAAGATATCAGTGCTATTCAAAGTTATAGGCTTCTTTGTAATAAACTAAGCGAGAAAAGGTGCGATTGTAGCCTATGAAATCAATCAAGTGAGAAAGGGTGTGATTGTAGCCTTGAAAATCAATTGGGTGAACTTATTGCCCGTGAAATCAAGTATCTCTACCCAGAGGATTATGAATTTGGAGTGGCGTACCTCGTGGCCTTGAAATCGAGGGTGTAATTGCAAAATTGCTTTCGAAAGGAAATCCGTACTTGTGTGTGAGACTAGATGTAGGGTAACTTCGAACCAGTATAAAATCTGGTGTGTTCTTTCCTTTATTGCTTTTACTTTATTTCTGCATCTGTGTTTGTTTCTGTGATCATATCCGTGTCTGAATACTGCATACATTTGTGTTCAAATTAATATAAACTCAAAAAGATTTAGTAATTCCTTTAAACACTATTCACCCCCCTCTAGTGTTAATCCTAGCCTTAAGATCCGCATTTCTCACATTTGGTATCAGAGCAAGATTTTCAAAGTTTCATAATATGATTTTTGAAAAAGTTTTTAAAATGGCTATGTTTAAAAAACTTGTTAATACTGGTTTAGAAATATTCAGATCATCATTGTCTCTTGAGTCTGCATATAATCAATATTCAAATTCAAGTTGTCGACCAAAATTGTATGATGTGCAGGAAACATGCTTTATGGGTGTTGAGGAATCAATCCATAATAGACAAATTATGCAAATCAAAAAGAAAAAATGGATACTCGATAGTGGATGCTCTAGACACATGACTGGCAATCCAGATATGCTGAATGATATAACATACAAAGACGGAGGACTGGTTCACTTTGGAGATAATTCAAAAGGATATATGATTGGCATCGGCATAGTCGGTAGCTCTGAAACTCCTAGTATTACTAATGTTTTGCTAGTTAAGAATCTGAAACATAATCTGCTAAGTATTAGTCAACTTTGCGATAAAGAATATAAAATTAAATTTGAAAAAGATAAGTGCCACATTGAAGATAATAATTCAACCATAATATTGGAGGGAATTAGGAAAAAGAATATTTATATTCTTAGTATGGAAGTTTCAAATGATAACCTGTGTCTTTTGGCAAATATAAGTGATCCTTGGATTTGGCATAAGAGATTTGGACATTTGAATTTCAAACTCTTATCTAGACTGTCAAAACACGATCTAATAAGAGGTCTTCCTAAAATGAATTTTAAAGTAGATAGTTTATGTGATGCATGTCAACTAGGAAAACTTAGAAAAGGTTCTTTAAATTAAAAGGTATAATTTCAACTTCAAAAACTCTTGAATTACTTCATCTTGATTTATTTGGTCCATCTCAAATTCTGTCCATAAATCATAGTAAATATATTTTTGTAATTGTAGATGATTATTCTAGATTTACATGGACAATATTTTTGAAACATAAAAGTGATACTTTTGAATGTTTTAAGAACTTTACAAAAAAGATTTAAAATCAACTTTCTCTAAAATTTATAACCATCCGTAGTGATCATGGTGATGAATTTGAAAATGAAAAGTTTGAGGAATTCTGCAATAAAAAGGGGATAACTCATAATTTTTCATTTTTAAGAACTCAACAAAACAGAGTATTAGAACGTAAAAATAGGACGATTCAAGAGTGTGCGAGAACTATATTTTCAGATAGTAAATTACTGATGTACTTTTGGCAGAAGCAGTTGCTGCCACTTGTTATATTTTAAATAGAATTTTAATTAGACCTTTAACTGATAAGACATCTTATGAACTTCTTCACAGAAGGAAACCTAAGGTATTTTATTTTAGAATTTTTGAAAGTAAATATTTTATTTTAAATACAAAAGATAACTTAGATAAATTTGATCCTAAATCTGACAAAGGTATCTTTATCAGATATTCTAATAAAAGTAAAGCGTACAGAGTGTTTTATTTAAGAACTAACACCATTGAGGAAACAATGCATGTTTCATTCGATGAAAATCTCAAATTTTTTAAAGATACAAATGATGAAGAAGATTTAATCACTCAAAATCAAGAGTTAATTGAAACTAATAATGAAATTAATCATCCTAATAAAAAGATTAAACCTTTAAAAGATCATCCTATAGAAAATGTAATTGGAGATATGCAATCTACTGTTAAAACTAGAAATCAATTAAGTAAAATGAGCAATATAGCTTTTATATCAACTATTGAACTCAAAAATCCAAAAGAAGAATCAACTGATGATTCATGGATTTTGGCTATGCAAGAAGAACTAAATCAATTTACTAGAAATGATGTTTGGGAACTTGTTCCAAGACCTGAAAATAAAACTATAATTGGAACTAAATGGGTTTATAAAAGTAAAATGAATGAACAAGGAGAGGTTGTTAGAAATAAAGCCCGGTTAGTCGCTCAAGGTTATTGTCAAAAAGAAGGAATAGATTTTGATGAAACCTTTTCTCTCATAGCAAGATTAGAAGCCATTAGGATTCTACTTGCTTTCGCAAATCATAATAATTTCAAATTATGTCAAATGGATGTTAAAAGTGTCTTTTTAAATGGATTTGTAAAAGAGGAAGTATATGTGGAACAACCACCACTTTTTGAAATTGAAAAATTACCAAATCATGTTTACAAACTTAAGAAAGCTCTATATGGTCTAAAACAAGCTCCTAGAGCCTGGTATGATAGAATAAAATCTTACTTATTACAATCAAACTTTGAAATTGGTAAAGTAGATAATACTCTTTTTATTAAAAGAAATAAAAATGATATTCAAGTCCACGTAGATGATATCATTTTCGGATCAACTAATTTTGAAACGAATAAAGAATTTTCTGAAATAATGACAAGAGAGTTTGAGATGAGTCATATGGGTGAATTAAACTTCTTTCTAGGATTACAAATAAAAAAATTACATAATGGTATCTTTATTAGTCAAGAAAAATATGCTAAAGACCTAGTTAGTAAATTTGGCTTGACTACTGCAAGTGGAAAACCCACTCCCATGGTAACCAATAAGTACCTAAGTAAAGAAGATCTCTCGAAAGGTGTAGATCAAAAATTATATAGAGGAATGATTGGATCACTACTCTATATCACTGCTAGTAGACCTGATATCATGCATAGTGTTTTTCTCTATGCAAGATATCAATCCCAACCTAAAGAGACCCACTTAAAAGCCGTAAAAAGTATCATAAGATATGTTAAACATACCTTTGATTATGGCTTATTTTATCCTAAAAATGATTCTTTTGACTTAATATCTTACTATGATGCTGATTATGCTAGTTGTAAATCAGACCGAAAAAGTACAAGTGGAACTTGTCACATTTGGGGCATTCTCTGATTTTCTGGTTTAGTAAAGAGAAAACCACAGTTTCCTTATCAACAACTGAAGCAGAGTATATTTCTGCTACTTTGGCTTGTTCTCAAGTAATATATATGCAACAAATTTTAAAAGATTTTGGTCTAAATATCTCAAAATCACCAATTTATTGTGACGGTACTAGTTCAATAAATTTATCCAAAAATACTACTCATCATGCTCGAACTAAACATATTGATATCAGACATCATTTCCTTAGAGATAATATAAGTAAGGAAATAATTACTCTCGATTATATCAATTCTGAGAACCAAATTGTTGATATCTTAACAAAACCCTTAAATGAATCAATATTTACTAAATTAAGTAGACAATTAGGTATTTGTTCAATAACTGAAATATAAAATATAAATTACAAAGTATAATAAAAATTAAATAAAAATAAATCAAATAGTAAATATTTCAAGTACCATGTCAACAACCCCTCCTACCCATGTCGACATATAACAATTTTTTTATTTTTGAAATTTTCCCACCAAAATTCAAGTAAGTGGTTATATATTCTTCTTGTTTTGAAATCTGATCATTCTTTCTATTCTCTCTCTGTTCTAACTTCTGAAATCAATAAAAAATAATGGCCTCCTCTTCCAAATCAAATAAAAATTCAACATTTCCGTTCCCTTCTCCTTCTACTGGACCATTTCAACGAACTACGCTCGCACGAGTGATGAATAAGGATGCACTACAACTGATGACTGAAATTTAAGTGGTGCAACTTAGAATGGCCAAAGAACTAGAACGGCAAGGCAAATTCCTTAGAAATTTGCAAAAGTTTCTAATGGAAAATCACGCTAATCCAATGTTGATTGATGAAGAGTCTTCAGGAGATCAAGTGCAAGAGGACAGCGAGGATGATGAAGAAGAAGCCTTCATGGAAGAAGAGCATGCTGAAGATGACGACAAAGTCGTTTGCGTTGGCGAAGTATGCTTTGACAAGGATGGAAATCTAGTCGAACAACGTGGAAATTTCTGTTTCCACTACCCAAATTGTTCGGTTCATAGATCTCCCATTTTCAAAGACACACATTTGTTTATTTTCTCTCTTTTCTATTGTTGTATGTTCTTTCTTACATTCTCTACGAAAATGTAAATAAAACAATATGTAATTAATAAATAATTTGTGCTCTTATATTTGATTTCTCACTATTATAAGTATTATCGTATATGGAATCTTAGTTAGGACAATTAGTTATTTAGGATTAAGTTTTAGTTTTAGAATCAAGTGTTGATTATTTATGATAACACTATCATTATAATCACATGTCGTAGAGTATTAGATTAAGGTGTAGTTATATAGTTTGGAGTTAGTTTTTGTTGATGACAAAGAAGGAGAAGTATAAAATAGGATAGTTAGGCATAGATTAAGGGGCAGTTATTAGGATAGAAGTAATATTTTATAAACAAAGGTTGTCATCATCAAAAAGGGGAAGATTGTTAGTCCTTGAGATGATGGTTTTGATGAAAACAACCTTAGAATAAGATTATAAAATATAAATACTAACATTATAGTTTAGATATATATGTATATGTAGGATTTAGCCATGCAGGTACCAAGAATGAAGACCGTACAGTATAGAGATTTAGGATATCAAGATTGAAGACTCATAAGTATCAAGATTATCAAGATATTTACTTATGTATTTTAACTATAGTTAAGTGTATTTATAAAGTTTAAAATAGTTTTAATACAAGATAGAAGTTATTTTCAAAGAAAAGCAAAATACCTTAGGCATGTCGACATCCTCAAGTACCCCTTGTCGACATGGTAGCAGTTTATTGCAAAAATTTGAATTTCAAAGGAAGTGTCTATTCGTCATATCCTTTCACGAATAGACATGGCTGTTATTCTACTATAAATAGGGGTAGTTTTGAACGAATTTGTATTCATATTTTATCTGATTTCACTCCTTTTCTTCCATATTTTTTATACACATTTTTACCATTGCCGAAATCAACATTGAATCTAACTAGATCACCTCTGGTTTGATTCTCTATCACCATCTCAACAAGATCTCAGTGCTATTCAGAGTTATAGGCTTCTTTGTAATAAACTAAACGAGAAAAGGTGTGATTATAGCCCGTGAAATCAATCAAGTAAGAAAAGGTGTGATTCTAGCCTTGGAAATCAATTGGGTGAACTTATTGCCCGTGAAATCAAGTATCTCTACCCAGAGGATTGTGAATCTGGAGTGGTGTACCTCGTGGCCTTGAAATCGAGGGTGTAATTGTACAATTGCTTTTGAAAGGAAATTCGTACTTGTGCGTGGGACTGGATGTAGGTAACTCCGCACCAGTATAAAATCCGATATGTTTTTTCCTTTATTGCTTTTACTTTATTTCTGCATCTGTGTTTGTTTCTATGATCATATATGTGTCTGAATATTGCATACATTTGTGTTCAAATTAATATAAACTCAAAAAGATTTAGTAATTCCTTTAAAGACTGTTCACTCCCTCCTAGTGTTAATTCTAGCCTTAAGATCCGTATTCTGCATTTCTCACAGTCTTTGAGGTATTTCACACCATTCCAAAAATGGTCTATCACTCGATTCTTGACGGCGAACACTTGGTGAGGGTTCTTGATATGGAACCAAAGTTTTCTATCATAGTATATGCCTATGTAAGGAAAACGAGGAGGTTCCTGAACAAGGAGACTAATTGGAGTCCACGGTAAAGAAATGGGTGAGTGATACTAGTGTGGAGGTGAAGTTATGTATTCGAACAGAGATCGAATAATATTTTGCATACAGATGATCTATGAACATCCTATGGGCTTATGGATAATACTGGGTATTCGTATCTTGAATTTACTTAAGGGAAATGAATTCAATAAAAATGTTTTAATCCGATGATTGTATATACTCTTAGGTTATAGTAGGATATTATAAGAATTGAACTTAAGCTAAGTTTTATAAAGATGTTTTCGTAAATAAGATGGTTAAGTTTGTGTTAACTGGTTTCTTTCCTTGCTTATTTGAGATGAATTTCGAGGTTAAAATTCATTTAAAGAGGGGAGAATGTGATGACCCGGAATGTTATCGTTTTAATTTGTAAATATTTAGTTTAATTCAAATATTTAGCAAATGGTTTTTATTAGTTAAATAGCCCTATTTTAATTTATAACTAATAATAGAAAATTTATTTTCAAATTTGATTCACATGAATAAATAGTTTGATGGGAAACTGGAAATGCGGCCAAGCGTAACTTTCGAATTTCATCTTTTGTCTAATAACAACTTATTTTGAGTTGTAATATTTTGATTTTCTTTAAAGCAACACTTTAAAAATAGTAACATATTTTCTTCCAAATGAATATAATAATATTAAGTATTTAAAATGTAAATCTTATTTAAGTCCAAATAAAAAATGAAGTGACATAAGTGAAACTTAAGGGTTAAGAAAATGGGATAAGTAAATACAAAGTAGTCTTTTATCCAATGTATAAACAAAGATACCTAAACACATCTTATTATCCAACATACACTTACATGTACGTACTATGTAGGTTAGCAGGAAATGTTGGTTGTGTTGAAAAGCATCTTTTAATTTTCTTTATTTCTTTTAAAACCTCTTTATATAATCATACCCCCTTTTGCCTAATCATTTTTATTTTTTTCAAAAGCTTCATTTTTCCTAATCTTTTTACAAACTTTTCTCCATTATTTTAAACTTAAAAATCTCATATTTTTGGTTCAGAAACTTCATTTATTTAAGAATCAAATTTTAGAGGAGCTTAACAAATACAAGAAAAATAATAATTATGAGAACACTAGATTATAAGCTTGTTTTATACTTTTGGAAAAGAAAAGTGGGTTAGTAAATCAAATAAATATTTTTGTTAAATAATAAATTTGTATATGTTTGTTAATAGAATTGTATGTTTGAAAGTCTATTAAAAAAATCAAATTCTGGTTAATCCCAAATTTAAAGTAGGCTAAATAGCTTACTATAAACAAAATAAACCATATTTAATTGTAACTTTATTCATGAAAACAATGTTTCCCTTACCTTCAAAATTCGATATCTCACAAACTAAGTTGAATTTGCTTATGGCGTGGACTAGTAAGTTGTTTATTTCGGCCCATGGTATATATTAAAAATAGTTTTGGTATTTTTAGTTATATATATTTAGAGAAATTGGAAAAAAAAAGTACGCAAATTAAAAGAGTAATTTTTAGCAATCATAATTCAATGAATGAGTTATACTATCTTGTTCATCTCGTCGATTTATATTAGCATCCGGCTGATTTTTAAGCTTGACGTTTGGTGGGGAGGGTAAAACGAATGGATTTGGGTTAAAATCCAAATTCTGGCGATCTAGTTAATGTGGGGCTGAGCGGCCGGATGTGGAACTGCCAGGAGACGTGGCGGCGCTAGGGAAGTGGTCGCGGGGGAGGCGATGGCCTGTAGTGCTCAGTCGGGCTCATTCTAGGGTTTAAGGAATTTTATTTAATAGCTTTGGTCTTGGATTTTCTAGGCATAGGTGGAGGCATCAGGTTGGGTCGGTTTTTGGCTGTACATAAAGGGGACATTGGCAGTGTTAGTTGTAATGGCCCGATATTTTCAACCATTCGCATCTGCACATGCCAGACTTGAATTGCTCAAAACATCAGATTGTTAATTTAAATTTGGCAAACTCAGCATATACAGTAAATAAATCAATCACAGAATCACAAACACAGAGTGATATAATAATACGCAGCGGAATAAATAAATAGTAGTTCATGAAGCTACTATACAAATATCAGAGTTAGAAATAGAATACAACAAAATATCTCAAATACAACGAAGTCTCTAGTACGAACAGATGACTTCTCTGAACCAATCAACCGGAAAACCTAAAAGCTAAATCGATAGTTGGATCTCCAACGAAGCTCCAAACTCCACAGGTGAGTCTCAAATGTTGTATCACTCAGTCTGACCCAAGCGTAAAGCAAGACGCAAAACACTCGAGTCGGGATTAACATTCTTATATCAATAAATCCAACTCAAGTGAAATATCAACTGAAATATAAGTAACTTAGAGGGATGTTGGGATAACCATTCTATAAGAATCCGTGGAACTATCTACAAGGAAATATACACTATAACACAGTGGTCATTTCAAATTAATTTTAATTCAAAACCAAAAAATCATTTTCATTTCAAATATATCTATTTTTCCCAAAATAGTATTTATATATATTAAATAATTTATAAAGTAAAGTATTTGCAATTTCCTCAAACTTCACAAATCTCCTCCAAATCAACTCGACTTTCCCATTCAAATTAAATTCAATCTAAATTTTCCATTTTAATCCAATTCAGTTTCTAAATAACAAATTCAAATTATATTGATTTCAAATACAGATCTGAATCACAAAATAAACCATTTAAATTCCAGTATATTTCAAAGCTTTAATATTCAACATTTACAAAGTTAAAATTAACAATCTCATATAGATCTTGATTTAACTTCATTTTATTTAGCCAGGGAATATTCACTTAATAAATTCAATATCATTTAACTAGCCTTAAACTACATTTTTTTACTAATATTTCCTTAAATTTATTTGAATGAGAAATATTCATTAAATTACTTAAATCAAAAACCAAGTTATAAATCATATCTTAAATCTCAGTTTCAACAAGTTTCAAATCGGTTTAACTAAATAAAATTCTTTATTGAATACAATTTCAACTAAATTCATATTATCTTTCCAACCTTAACTTATTCAAATTATTACCAAAATCTATTTTAAAATATAAATTTAAATACTTAAACATATTATATGTTTTAAATCAATATTAATTAAATTAAATCTTATTATTAAATCTATATATATCATTACCATTTATATATAAAAATTTAAGAATCAACATTTATTAAAATAATATACTTCTTTCCAAAACCAGAGAATTTATTTTCAAAATATTTATATATGGACCAACGGTGTCTGTATATAATTCTATCATATGGTTAAGGGATACAGATATTTATCATTTTAATCCGTAATTTAAATAATACGGGTAGATATCACTTCGATACGTAATCCCAATTCTATTCAAATGAGATCGCTTGGGTTTATCATTTCAACCCGTAACGATTTTCTCCTATTCTAAAATCCGTTCGGATATGTAACATTTCAACCAATAGTGAATTCTATACTGATAGAGAACTTGCAGAGTGCTAGCAGATAATAAAAAATATAACAATAGACATATATCATTAATAATAATGTAATATAAACAACAGGAGATGGTGTCATATCCCGCAAGTGAACAGTTACAGATAATAGCATATATAACAATTTAAATAACTACAACAGCATATTTCAATTGTCATTTCAATTGAAATCAAATTTAATAAATATAAGAATGTTCATCGTGAGTGATCGCTCACCTTTCGAGGCTAGAGAAATCAAAGATGACACATATACGCTCACTGATACGGACACTGAAATTGAATGACGAATCGAAGCAAAGCAAAACTCAGCACGAATCAGGCACGATAAAGCTGATATAGATATTGATGAGAACAAATCAGAATCTTGATAGACGCAACCATGAAAGATATATTTATTATTATTATTTCCATGAAATAAATAATTAATTTAAAAAAATCATCATATATACATAAGATTGAGGTAAATACTTGTATATTATATCCACCCATATTTCAAACCAATATCCAGACATAACCAAAAAAATTAAATCTTTACAAAAGTTACCGTTTACATATTATATTAAAAAATCAATATTCATTTAATATCATATTTATTCTTCCGAAATGTAACGGCAATGCATGCATGAATTCATATATGCTTATCTTTGTACATAACAAACATGCAGACTACATATTTAATGCAGACCTTATATCAACAATTAAACATATATACATATAGACCCCGTGCTATACAATACTTATGTGCTTATCATATTTTAAACAATATGCACATTAACCTATAGAAATGTATAGATCGAAACATTATTTCATTAAAATGCATAACAGTTCTTATACTTGAAAATTAAATATATATGCCCATATATAAGCTATATCTAGATGTAATCAAATACACATGCATGACAACTTTATGATAAAATATAAAATACTTTCTGCAAGACCATACTAATGAACTGTAAACGAACTTTATGCAATTATATATATTATAAACACCCTTTCCACTCAAACAAACACACCTCTACCCACAATAGCTTCAGATCCAAGTTTAACATAAAATTCGAGCACTCTATATATATGTATAGACTCAACATATTGCTTACAATGTACACTACCTACAAAACCAATACTATACAAAACTTATTGAATTTATTGAACAGATTTCTTATGAACTTAGATAAAATATGAAATATAACGTGTATGTATATATGCAGCCATTAAACAAATATGCAAAACAATATATCTAACAAACTCAAGTCTATAGGTATACAAATTTATATCAACTTATATATATTTATATAAATCAACCGAGATGAAAGGGTGGGCTTGAGCAGACGCGTGGCTTCGAGTGCTGTGCGCAAGTCGATAGGTTTGTAAAGCAGCAGCTCGTATACATTTTCTTTTCGAAAGTTGTTAAATGGAGAGGGGAAAATTTTTTGTGGAAAAAGGAATTGCAGAGGAGGAGGAAGATATAATGCATTTGATATAAAATATATAGCTTAAAGTTGGATTCAAAAAGGTCATTGACCTGTCAAAATAAATGCTTCAGGTAAGATAACAAAGAGAGAAATAGAAACGCACGCGAAAATTAAGCAGGTGGAATAATACACAACGAAGGCAACATATATTTCTTTTCAAAAGCAACAGAGAACTTGAAATATATAAACAAAATAATGGTAAGGGTTCAATTTCCTTTATTTCAACTGAAAAGCTATTTAATGGACTTCATAATTTGCTTGAGCTGCAAGGCAAAGACTTGAAAAGGATTGGGTTGTTAAATGTCACAATTTCGGTACCGGTACGATGCACCGTTTTATTCTTTTCGTCGCATACCAGATCTCAAAACACAGAATTCAATATACCGCAGAGATCAGCACAACGAGACAATCAAAGCGGTATACAGATATCAGTGGTACGATTATCCTATCGAAAGTCGATAATCGGTACCAGTATTGCTGCTATTTTGCCAGAAATAAGATAAATGGAGCAATAGAGGTATGAATTTTGAAAAACAAAAGATGACGTCTCACTCAGAAAAGGATTTAGAAATTTTCTATAGAAAAATATTCAGGTTTGAGAATTAATTTATTAGCATCAATAATTAACTGATTTGAATGTAACAGAATTACTCAATAAAATAAACCTCCATAAAATAAATTGAAAATTCACCATCTGCTATGTTTAATTGGACGTAATCAAAATATTAAATTTTTATTTCAAAATATTTTTATTTAAAATTTCTCAAAAATTCAATTAATTACTCAAAACTTTTCGTCCCCGAAAAGGAAGAAGGTAGGAGAATAGAACAAGTAGAAATAAAAGTAGACTGAAAGTTAAAATTAATAATTAATTTGAAACTATATAAATTTTACCAAAAATATTCATACTTTTCAAAACCCATTTGTTAAATTTCTTGCTTCCTCTACAAATATCATTTATATGTTTAAATAACACCTTTATAAATATATGGAAACTATTTGAAAACAATTATTTACATCATTACTTATATTTACAAAGAAGCTACTGAAGACATTAATCCATAATTCATAAGTTTATAAATTTTATCTCAAGATACTTAAATCAATAATCATTTACTTTAAATATGTTTTACTTAATTAATAACTTCTAAAATATTTATAACACTAAAATTTTCTATTAAACAATGTAGTATATAAATAAACAATATTTAAAAATGATATAGTTAACAAGGAAAAGAAGGTAGATTCGGAAAACAGAATATGGGTGAATAAATAAACTGAGCAGATAAGGTAGATTCAAAAGAATAGTATCGGGCACGAATAGTTAATTCAATACAAAATTTCTTTGTTGGAAATACCTTTATAATAAAATACCATTATATAGAAACAAATTTTCCTTTCGAAAATACTTCTATAACTCATGTTTCAACAAGTTTATCCTCGTTCTTGTAGACTCTGGCCATGCGTTGATCAGGCGCATAGCTAGAATTCTTCAAGTGCTTAGTAGACCGGTTTCAACACCCAGTGAAAATGCTTGAAAACCTTCAAAATCTATATGGAAAGTACAATCCAAATAAATCACCTGGATCGCATGATATATAACAATGGTTACGCCTGGATCCCCCAGAAAACATCCATACCCTTTAAGCAATCGCTGCCTTGTGAATTTCGCCATGATAACCAAAACTGTGGACAACAGGATACATAACAATGGTTACGCCTGGATCCCGCAGGAAACATCCATATACTTTAAGCAATCTCTGCCTTGTGGATTACGCCACCATAACAAAACTGTAGACCGCAGGATACATAACAATGGTTACGCCTGGATCCCTCAGGAAACATCCATACCCTTTAAGCAATTCTGCCTTGCGGATTACGCTACCAAAAAAACGACCATGGGTTACATCATGGTAGGACACTCGAGTATCACATCCGAAAAACCAAAATCAGAGAGAATAATATCGATAGAATGAATCCACAATGTGATCGCAAAGCGGATATCAAGCAGAAGGCACTTTCAATATCATTACTTCGAAAATATATACCATATAGTACCTTTCAAATCCATTTCAAATATTGTACTTATATAAAGTCCATTTATAAAATTTCATTTTCTAATCGAATACTTTCTAAATCAATAGTTTTCAAATCAACTTCATACTTATACAAATTCATTTTATATAAGTTTGACAACTCCCAAATCAAGTACTTAATAATACAAGGCTTCCAATTTCAAATCTTTTCAATAATGTTTTAGTTTCAAAATCATATGTGATAACACCAAATCATTTCTTCCAAATTACATATATTCAGTTTCAAAGTTTCTCAAAACAATAGGTTTAGAAAATAATCATGATTTCCAAATCGACAAAATTTTGGTCAAACAAATTCATTTCCAAAACCATCATATAAATACCGGGTTTTACATTCCAATCTATTTTCAAAACCAAATATTTCTCAAAATTAATTATACTCAAAATAGTTTCCAAATTTATAATTATCCCTTTAAAACCTTTAAACTATTTATTTCCATTCGAAAGATCAAATTTTCCGTTTGAAAATTACTTAAAACTAAATTTTATTCAAAAGATTCCAAAACTAAATTCCATATTAGTATAATTCAAAATAATCCTATTCATTTACTTAACAAAAGGTTTCAAACTTAAACATACAAAACTAAACTTATATACTTTATCAAATATTTTATATTCTTCGAAATTCCTTAGCTTTGAAAATTAAACCTCGATTTGGAAGTGTTCGAACCTTCAAAATAGTCGGTGAAATCAAATTTCAAATCCAAGAGTTGGAAATCAACAACCAATCAGTAAATCAATTTCAATAAATAGGGTTATACCAAATCAAATCCGAAACTCGAGGACTGAACACCGGGCTCACTTTATATTGTTTCAAATATATACATATATCTTTCAAAAATATCAAATTATACTTCAGAATTTGAAATCAAAATTGGTTTCACAAAATCACTCGCATAGCGAAGCTATTAAATGGCCTCTCCCTCACTTTGAAACTCGAAAATCAATGTCGATGATACGTGCACTCATCACCGAAATTATTTTCCAACAACATAAATGAGTTCTGGACTTCTATTTTCTTGAAAACTTCTTTGAGATTTCTTCGAAATTCATTGGAATTCATTTGAATCCATTTGAAACATTTCTTATTCGGAGAATACTTTTAAATCCTATTATTATATATTTTCCAAAATCTTAAAACCAATTTCAAAACACCGAAGTTCAATCTTCGAATTTCAAATTAAAACCCTTCAGTTATGAATTATTTTTATATAAATCCATTTCTTATATAATCTTCAAAATTTCAAATCGTTTCGAAACTTTTATATATAGAATAAAATCATAGTTATCAAAATAATAATTTCAGTATATAAAATCATTTCTAAAATGCAATCAAACCCTATTTTTCACAGGATGATTCCAGAATGGATTTCAAAACAAAGATAGAGATTCAAATTAGTGGAACTCTAATCAAATAGAATTCTGATTCGAAGCTAGGCTCAAACGAAGATGAGATGATTAAATTTCAAAATAGAAGATGGATATTAATTGTGGGCAACCTTAACGAGTCAACCGTGACTTCAGGAATAAGATCGATGCGGAATTCCAAGGTAAATCGACATTCGATCGCCAGATATAGAATTCGGAATAGCCAGAGATAATAGCATCTTAACCGAGGATATATAAATCCTCGGTGAATCGATGCTATTGTAAAGGAGTTTCACCCCTTTATAAATCATTCAGTGGAGTTATGGGATACTCCAGAATTTAGAAAACACGAATAGGGAAAGACAAGAATGGATTTGGAACTGAGGGGAATGTTCCAAAATTCAAAGGAAACCGAACCAAATAGGAAGAGCTTCAAGCTCGAACGAAAGTGATTATGTAAATAAATTTACCATATATGATAAGTTTACCTAGAGCCAAAGCTCTGATGCCAACTGTAACAGCCCGATATTTTAAACCATTCGCATCCGCACATGCCAGACTTGAATTGCTCAAAATATCAGATTGTTAATTTAAATTTGGCAAACTCGGCATATACAGTAAATAAATCGATCACGGAATCACAGACACAGAGTAATACAATAATACGCAGCGGAATAAATAAATATTAGTTCATGAAGCTACTATACAAATATTAGAGTTAGAAATAGATACAACAGAATATCTCAAATACAGCGAAGTCTTTAGTACGAACAGATGACTTCTCTGAACCAATCAACTTGGAAAAGTTGAAAGCTGAATCGATAGTTGAATCTCCAACGAAGCTCCAAACTCCACAGGTGAGTCTCAGATGCTGTATCACCCTGTCTGACCCGAGCGTAAAGCAAGAAACAAAACACTCGAGTCAGGATTAATATTCTTATATCAATAAATCCAACTAAAGTGAAATATCAACTGAAATATAAGTAACTTAGAGGGATGTTGGGATAACCATTCTCTAAGGATCCGTGGAACTATCTACATGGAAATATACACTATAACACCGTGGTCATTTCAAATTAATTTATACTTCAAAAGCAAAATATCATTTTCATTTCAAATATATCTATTTTTCCCAAAATAGTGTGTGTGTATATATATATATATTAAATAATTTATAAAGTAATGTATTTGCAATTTCCTCAAACTTCACAAATCTCCTCCAAATCAACTCGACTTTCCCATTCAAATTAAATTCAATCTAAATTTTCCATTTTAATCCAATTCAGTTTCTAAATAACAAATTCAAATTATATTGATTTCAAATACAGATCTGAATCACAAAATAAACCATTTAAATTCTAGTATATTTCAAAGCTTTAGTATTCAATATTTTCAAAGTTAAATTTAACAGTTTCATATAGATCTTGATTAAACTTCATTTGTATTCAGTCAGGGAATATTCACTTAATAATTTCAATATCATTTAACTAGCCTTAAATTACATTTTTTTACTAAATATTTCCTTAAATTTATTTGAACGAGAAATATTCATTAAATTACTTAAATCAAAAACCAAGTTATAAATCATCTCTTAAAGCTCAGTTTCAACAAGTTTCAAATCGGTTTAATTAAATAAAATTCTATATTGAATACAATTTCAACTAAATTCATGTTATCTTCCCAACCTTAACTTATTCAAATTATTACCAAAATCTATTTTAAAATATAAATTTAAATACTTAAACATATTATATGTATTAAATCAATCTTTTTTTAGCAAGGCTAGCTGGCTTTATAGTGGGCCGTGCCACTGTTTATAAAATGGACAAACATGTGCTCTGCAATGCACAGAATAACTAAATGGGCAAGAAGCCCAAAAAAGGAAAAAAAAATGAAAGCACAGGAGCTGGACAAAGGAGCATAAACGACTAACACAGCATGACTAAGGTTCCTCGGAAGAAGGAGAACAATCATGACCATCATCCGAAGAAGGACCAATAACATGAGAAAATCCCAAAAAAAAGCAGCTAGATGAGGATCAAAACCGACAGAGACCGGAGAGTAAATAAATTTCCTATCCCAATTGACATCATAAAACTTACTTTTGTTCTCCTCGCCAATCACACCATCCCTAGTGAGGCACAAACCATCTCCCTCAATATGGTAGATAAGAAACCGACTCACACCCCCAATATCAGTGATAAAAGCATAAAAGGTGTCTCTCTTAGGAGAATATCTCATATCAGAAGGAGCATGAATCCAAGCACGTTCATCAGAATTCCAAGAAATGATATCATATGAGGTATCAGAAGGGACCACCTTCAAGGCTGAAGGAGGAGAAATAAAAGATGGAGGAATAGCCGGCGAAGAAATAGTGGGAGCAACACAAACCGGAGCTAGAACAGGAGGATCCACAGAGGGAGCAATAGCAAAGTGAGCTACCGGTTCTACAACTACTGGGACAATAGGAGCGACCTTCGGAACCGACATACGGAGAGACGGACGAGGAAGAGGAATTCGATCAACTAGGGGAACAACCGAAGAAGAACAAGAATCTACAAGATGGCCAAAGGACTGATAAGACCAGCAAATCTCAGGTTTCCAACTACAGCAAACTCCGACCCCAGCAACGTGGCTCTTATCTAATCTGACCTTCAGAACGGTAGGAAGAGGTTTGTCAAGAGTAATCTCAATAAGAGCTTTTTCATAGACTAGTTTCTTTCTGGCCACAGTATTTGCATTATAACATATTATAACATATCACCTTACCGACTAGACCAGCTAGCCAGTCGATACCGATAAGAGGCTGGAGAACAGATGGAATATGCGAAAAGTGGGCCCAGACAGGAATAGATAGAACTTTCTCCTTCGCGCGATCCACAGAAGTACTCTAAGTTGTAATAATGAATGGTTTTCCATCAATAAGAATGGGGTTGGCCTCTAGAATACGTTGCCTTTCCAAAAATCCACATCGGCCGAAATTACTTCCATGGGCGGAATCATCACACCCTCATGCTCAACTATGTCGAAGAGATGAGGAGTACGCAAACCGGCATTATTAGGCAGCTTGGAAAACAAAGATGACCACTTTGGGACAGGCCGAGGCAAAGGAGGAACCAACGAATTTGCAAGAGAATTAGTAGATAATGGAATTTTGTCTAAGGCATTACGACAAACACCAGATGTGCAACCCATAGAAACACCAATAGTAGCCTTATTGAAGACACTAGCATCATGCAAACAACCACGATCAATAGATTCCACCTCACTACCAGGTGCAAGAGCAAGACCAGACAGCGCAGAACCAATATTCGTCCCAACCTCAGAAAGAGTCCAAGATGAATTACCTCTGTTCAACAGCATTAGCGAAACTGGGGACGAACCAAGAGAGCCGACAGGAACAACGAGACCAGCAGGAGGAGAGGATAAAGCATCCAAAAGGTCGGCCATTAAGGCACCACTGGCAGCAGACCCGACAGGGACGAAAACAAGATCCAAGGCAGTGTCGCACGAAACAGCAGCAGATTGGACAACATCTCCAGCACCACTCGAGGGAGCGGTAGGTGGAGCAAGCTTCTGCTTCGACATAGATCTAGAAGGACGCGAGAACAGAAGTCGAAGAGAGGCAGAAGCCAAGGAACGAGAAAAAAAAGTTAGTTGCCAAGAATCAGAATATTGCAGGTGGCCATGATCTAATTGATAAAGATTTCATTTTCTAAATTAAATATTATTATTAAATCTATATATATATCATTACCATTTATATATAAAAATTTAAGAATCAACATTTATTAAAACAATATATTTCTTTCCAAAACCAGAGAATTTATTTTCAAAATATTTATATATGGACCAACGGTGTCTGTATGTAATTCTATCATATGGTTAAGGGATACAGATATTTATCATTTCAATCCGTAATTTAAATATATACGGGTAGATATCACTTCGATCCATAATCCCAATTCAATTCAAATGAAATCGCTTGGGTTTATCATTTCAACCCATAACGATTTTCTCGTATTCTAAAGTCGGTTCGGATATGTATCATTTCAACCAATAGTGAATTCTATACTGATAGAGAACTTGCAGAGTGCTAGCAGATAATAAAAAATATAACAATAGACATATATCATTAATAATAATGTAATATAAACAACAGGAGATGGTGTCATATCCCGCAAGTGAACAGTTACAGATAATAGCATATATAACAATTTAAATAACTACAACAGCATATTTCAATTGTCATTTCAATTGAAATCAAATTTAATAAATATAAGAATGTTCATCGTGAGTGATTGCTCACCTTTCGAGGCTAGAGAAATCAAAGATGAAACAGGTACGCTCACTGATACGGACACTGAAATTGAATGACGAATCGAAGCAAAGCAAAACTCAGCACGAATCACGCACGACAAAGCTGATATAGATATTGATGAGAACAAATCAGAATCTTGATAGACGCAACCATGACAGATATATTTATTATTATTATTTCCATGAAATAAATAATTAATTTTAAAAAAATCATCATATATACATAAGATTGAGATAAATACTTGTATATTATATCCACCCATATTTCAAACCAATATCTAGACAAAACCAAAAAAAAATTAAATCTTTACAGAAGTAACCGTTTACATATTATATTAAAAAATCAATATTCATTTAATATCGTATTTATTCTTCCAAAATGTAACGGCAATGCATGCATGAATTCATATATGCTTATCTTTGTACATAACAAACATGCAGACTACATATTTAATGCAGACCTTAAATCAACAATTAAACATATATACATATAGACCCTATGCTATACAATACTTATGTGTTTATCATATTTTAAACAATATGCATATTAACCTATAGAAATATATAGATCGAACATTATTTCATTAAAATGCACAACAGTTCTTATACTTGAAAATTAAATACATATACCCATATATAAGCTACATCTAGATGTAACCAAATACACATGCATGACAACTTTATGATAAAATATAAAATACTTTCTGCAATACCATACTAATGAACTGTAAACGAACTTTATGCAATTATATATATTATAAACACCCTTTTCACTCAAACAAACACACCTCTACCCACAATAGCTTCAGATCCTAGTTTAACATAAAATTCGAGCACTCTATACATATGTATAGACTCAACATATTGCTTACAACGTACACTACCTAAAAAACCAATACTATACAGAACTTATTGAATTTATTGAACAGATTTCTTATGAACTTAGATAAAATATGAAATATAACGTGTATGTATATATGCAGCCATTAAACAAATATGCAAAACAATATATCTAACAAATTCAAGTCTATAGGTATACAAATTTATATCAACTTATATGTATCTATACAAAACAACCTTTCTCCCTTTTTTCCGAAACCAAACTGAAATATGAATATACAACACAGACTACTATATAACTATACTGCGAGGGAACCTATGCAAGCTATCATCTGTAAATGGCATTGAAAACATATAAAGGCCAATATTAATACAAAGATCAAATGTACATGTAGTTGCATGTATAACCAAATATGAAACATTATATGTGCATACCTATATGATATATCTTAAAGAACCGAAGAAGGAGATGAATATGGCCAAGCCGAGAAGAGATCTGGAAGTCGCTGGGTCCGATGATCGGTGGAGGTTGGTGAGATGAATTTGGATGCAGTGGAATTCGTCTGAAGGTGGAGAAGATGGGGCCGATTTGTCGGCCAGTGGTTGCGTCAGAGAGTGGGGAGGCAGGGTGGCCAAGGCAGCAGCCGAGATGAAAGGGTGGGCTTGAGTAGACGCGTGGCTTCGAGTGCTGTGCGCAAGTCGGTGGGTTTGCAAAGCAGCAGCTCGTATACATTTTCTTCTCGAAAGTTGTTAAATGGAGAGGGGCGAAATTTTTGTGGAAAAAGGAATTGCAGAGGAGGAGGAAGATATAATGCATTTGATATAAAATATATAGCTTAAAGTTGGATTCAAAAAGGTCATTGAGCTGTCAAAATAAATGCTTCAGGTAAGATAACAAAGGGAGAAATAGAAACGCACGCGAAAATTAAGCAGGTGGAATAATACACAATGAAGGCAACATATATTTCTTTTCAAAAGCAACAGAGAACTTGAAATATATAAACAAAATAATGGTAAAGGTTCAATTCCTTGATTTCAGCTGAAAAGCTATTTAATGCACTTTATAATTTGCTTGAGCTGCAAGGCAAAGACTTGAAAAGGATTGGGCTGTTAAATGTCACAATTTCGGTACCGGTACGACGCACAGTTTTATTGTTTTCGTCGCATACTGGGCCTCAAAACACAGAATTGAATATACCGTAGAGATCAGCACGACGAGATGATCAAAATGGTATACATATATCAGTGGTACGATTATCCTATCGAAAGTCGATAATCGGTACCAGAATTGCTGCCATTTTTCCAGAAATAAGATAAACAGATCAATAGAAGTCCGAATTTTGAAAAACGAAAGATGACGTCTCACTAAAAATAGGATTTAGAAATTTTCTATAGAAAAATATTCAGGTTTGAAAATTAATTTATTACCATCAGTTATTAACTGATTTGAATGTAATAGAATTACTCAATAAAATAAACCTCCATGAAATAAATTGAAAACTCACCATCTGCTACATTTAATTGGACGTAATCCAAATATTAAATTTTTAATTCAAAATATTATTATTTAAAATTTCTCAAAAATTCAATTAAATACATTAATAAAACCATTAAAAATTATTAAAATTTTACGGGTTGTTGCATTAGTGGTGGAAGTAGTGTGACTAGCAGTCAATGGCAGAGACGGAGGTGGGTGATTCCTTGGTTGCGATATGAATGTTGGGTTCGTGCCTTGCTCTCTTGATGGGTCGTGTTTTATGGGAGGGGATCTACAGTGTCGACGTAGGGCCTCGAGGGTTGCGCAGGGGTAGGCATGGGTGTGGGGCAGATAGTGGCGGCCGATGGGTTATGAGAGGCATGCAAGTGCACGCGTGCATGCATGTGCACGGTTATGTTCATTCCAAGTTTTACCTGGAAGTATAGAAGAGAAAGGTTGGTGTAGGTTTGAGGGTGGAGAGAAATTTATTAGCGGACTTGGGAGTGGATTGTTGGGCCTTAGGGTATGACATGTATTATAGAAAAATAAAAAAAGATTTTTCAAACTCTTAAACTTTGAACTCAATAACTCCTTCGTCGAAATCTGATTTGCGCTTGGTTTTCGGCTCTGGAATCATATAGACCTACAGAAAAAACACTCGTGTAATCGTTTGACCCATACGTGATAGCATAATTTAATAGTAGATTGATGCTAGCTGTATTTAATTACGTCGTTCAAAATAAATTTTAGTACCGACATCCCGATAGCAGAATAAAACATCATCTGCTATATTTAAGTAAAATAGATTATATTGGTCATCTATTTAACAAAATAAATCATTGTTCTACTATTATGTGAATTGGGACATATATTTGTATGATAGTTGATTTTTACCGATTTGTTATCCATCAATTAATGGGATGGATTTCATTTACATATCTATTTTTTATGCAAATACTTGTGTTGCGACTTAAATGTCAATTTGAGTATAATGGTAGTTTGTTAAAGTACCATTGAGATTACTAAGCCTCTTCCAAATTGGAAAAATCATGTATTTGAAATCAATCTTGGTTTATAACAATTTAAAAGTAAATTGTTAAAATAATTGATATTGTTAATTTTAGTAAAATTATTGACATTAATTTAATTTAATAAAGTTAAAGTTTATTTAAAGTAATAAAAAGGGTTAAGTTAATTTTAAAATAATAAAAAGGGTTAAGTTAATTATTTATTTAATTAAATGGTTTAAGATATTCAATTAATAATTGTTTAAGTTGATTATTATTTAATTAAAAAAGTTAAGTAACTAATTAATAATTGTTTAAGTTAATTATTATTTTAATTAACAATGTTCAATTTATTATTTAATTTATTATGTTTAAAGGGGTTAATTATTATTTTAAATTAATAATGATTAAGCTAATTATCCTTTTTAATTATGATTTTTTAGGTTAATTAATCTTACTTAATGATGTTTGTAAGTTAATTATTTTAAATAAGGTATTTAAAGTTAAATAATTATCTTATTAATAAAGGCTTATCTAAGTGATTACTTAATAAAGATATTTAAGTGGATTAATTATTTAATAATGAGGCTTAAACTTAATTAACCATTTATTTAATTGGTGTTTAAGTTGGTTAATTAATCTAATGATTTTTTTTTGAGTTAATTGATTAATTAATTTATTAATGATGATTAGTTAATTTAATTAACTTAGGAATATGCTTTTAATAATAATATTGCTTTATAAAAAGGGGTTCAAGCAAATAAGTTTGTTTATAAAAGGGCTTGTACTTAGCAAAAGAACTAAGTAAAAGAGTTATATTCTTGGAAATAGATTTTGGATTTTTGAAAAGGAAGATTAGGTTTATAAAGCTTTAATTGGATCATTTATTTTAATTAAGTCATGAATCAAGTAAATAGCTACTTCTTAATTTTGGTGGCCGGGAAGCATTTCCCTACTTAACACCGAAGGATTAGTTGTTTAGGATTCATAATGAACTGTGTTTTAAAAAGACATATGTTTTGATCTTTTTAAAATGAATTTGAAATAAGGAAGCTTTCTCAACTAGTTTGTTAATATATATATACCGGTAAGAAAAATATATGAATTATTTTGGGGTAAATAATAAAGAGATTTAATTACAAGAGATTAATTAAATAAGGCTTAGCAGTTTCCATGGGAAATAAATTCTGTATTTGATTGTTACTTATTTGATAGTTAAATAACCGACTATCAAATCTTGACCAGTTTTCAACTTTGGAAATTACTAGCGAAAACATAGGAATTATATGATACATTTATCTTAAAGGGTACTAATGTAAGTATAAAATCATTGTGTTCTTCTAGGACAAATGATAAAAAGATCCATCCACTTTGACGGTTTGGGGTGTTCCTCATTCTTATGTGGTCTGTTTACTTCCAAAAAAAGGGAGTTGAGTTTACCGTAAACTATTGAATTTTGGTTCGAAGAGACCGGGATCAAGTAAGTATGAATTATCCGAAAACCACTTTGAACCAACTCAAGCATTCAAATTGGAAGCATCTTGAAGATGATTGAAGACGTAGCTCTTTGAAGTGCAATGGCTATTTGCTACTAATCCTGAGGGTGATTCCAAAATGGATGTAGTAGAAATTGTACCACGGTATGTTCATATCATGAACAACTTGTATGGACGAATGTTGGCACTGCATTTTATGCTTGGAAGGCAATGTTAGCATTCCAAGTGGGATTGCTATTCAAAAGTAAAACTAGCCTCAAACCTCATCAACCGGGAATGAATAAATTCAGGTGAGATACGACAGAGCTAAGTGGGTCACACCCCTTAGGATATGTCATCATCCTTCTACATACAGATATACATATTTGTGGAATTGGTTATGCACCCGGTGAAAGGTTGCAAAGCAACCAGGGCGATGACGTATTCAGTACTATCTAGCAAGGGGGTGTTGGCAAGGGATCTAGGCGAGACCCTCGGTACATTTTTAAGAGGTGTACTATGATAGATGGTACCCCGGTGCCTTGTCATTGTACGAAATCCATTCTCTAATAAGTGTCGTATGGACTTAGTTGTGCCCAACTATGTTGGCATGTGAGATGCAAGAATTTCGGCTATTTTATATTTAGTATTAGCCTAGACATTATTATAATATCACTAGATTTCCCGTATAACGTTTTGATTATCATAAAGTAAAAACTTGTCAATGTTTATTTACGATATGGCCTTATGAGATATCTTTATTTTCAAAGGTTTTCGTAACATTGATAATCCATATGATTGTGTTTCCAATGCTACTTTTACTAGATCGATCAGGGCGTTGTTTTCTTATAATGCTTGGGTCAGACCGAGCGTATTTTCAAATTTAGCTAGGATGCTTTGGAGCTCAGGAGACGAGCTGGATGCTAAAGACGTATCTAGGTATTTTCTTTTATTTTCGCTGCATTGTTTGGTGGTTGTATTTATCAGCATTTATAAGGACGACCTGTCATAACTATCTAGGCTGATATATGGTAGTACTATGATTTTATATGTATATAAAAGTTTCTTTATTGTAAAGATCATTGTTATATTATAGATTATACATTAATATGTGAGATTCTATGTCGTTTAATGTTTTCTTGTCTTCTTTCTTATTCTTTCCTAACTATATGTCTTTCCAGCACTTGATTGTTCGATATGTGAATATTGTAGATATATTAGTGCCAATTTCTGTGGGTCGAAAAGGCGGGTAGTTACAGTACATATACTTAGAAATAAATTCAAATATATTTTTTGGTGTCTTTTTGCAAATAAATTATAAATATCCTGCATTCCAAGTGAACTAATTGAAATAACATGTCACCAAAGTGACCCCTCTTATTGTCGTTGTTCAGGAAAAAGTTTGATATTTGTGTGTATTTATTCATGTAGACATTAGCTGGCCCAAAGGAAGAATAATATTTGGACAACTCACATACACGTGTGTAATGATAAATATGTAACAATTATAAGATTTTACAAATGAATGAATAATCAGCCCAAAGGAAGATTATTATTTGACTTGAATTTATTGTCAATGTTTGATCATTACAACAAGAGTACCACTTACAGTTAATATTGATGTCCAAAGACTTGATACTAATGTTGTACTAGGTATCTTAAGAATAGACTTGCCAATTATTTAAATTTAATATGGTTGATATTTGAATATAAATATATACGGTCAATCTTTATTTTTGTTTAGTTTTCAACTTACTTGACTAAAGTGTTTGCCAATTTTGACAATATTCTCGTATGGTTTGGGACTAACTCCAAAGATTAGTAAGAGAACATGTTGTTTAGTCTTGACTTCGTGGATCTAGCTCTTGCAATTATGAGGATCACAACCACCCCTATTACAGTTGAATATTCTTATAATATTATGAAGAACGTTGAGAGACGTGATAATTCAAACGGCAAGAGTTAAAGGATCATAAAGTAAAATATTTCAAAATCTTTCAAGAATATGGTATCTATAGTGGTAACCAATTTTAAGGAGTTCCTTACTAAGAATGAAAAACATTTTGTCAAAACGATAAGGGGAAACAAGCAAAAGCAGCATAGTGCTTGATTCTATAAGGCAAAATAAAGGAAACATAAATGAGTACTATATGGAAAATATTGCTTCAAAAGTTAAAGGCACTCAAGTTACTGTTATTTTTTAGGTACTCTCTTTATTCACAGTTTAACCATTTTAAGATTATTATTAGTTATTAGTTTTAAAGAATAAAATGGCTTCTTATTGAGCTCATTTAGCATTATGGTAAGAAAAAGAGAGGTTGAAGCATGCAAGATTGAAAGTACTCATTAACGTACGTTGTAAATTGTTATCCCATTTTTTGGTCAAAACTGGAATATCAATGTTGAGCGCGTCTCCACCACGATCGAGCTAAGAAGGAGCAACCAGCAAGCGTACCTAAGTCCAGAGTTCCCGAATACCAAGTCCATTCGGCCTCATACCCTCATGTTCATTCGGCTATGCAAGTATACGAGTCATTCGGCACTAAGGCCTAAAGCTCGTTCGGCATTCCTAGTCGTCTCATTCGGCGTTCCCATCCGGCGTTCCCAACACAACTCCATTCGGCATACCGGTCCAAGCAATGCCGAACCAAGCCTCTCCACCTCAATACCGAACCGACCTGCCTCCTCCATCACCGGACCAATCCACCAGCCTAACTAACTCACCACCGAACAACCTCCATGCCGAACCAAGACACCAACAATCCACTACCGAACCAAGGCATGCCCAACCACATAACTCACCACCGGATAAACCTCCATCCCACTCCATCGCCGGTCCAAGCTCCCTACCGAATGAAAGCTCGCCGAACCAAAACTGCCAGTCCAGATTGCTTCAGCCAAAGCCCACCAGCCGCTATAAACATCCAAGACCCCTGCCCCTAGCCTCACTCTATAAATAGAGGGGCAGGGGTACAACAATGGCAGAGAAGTTTGAGAGCTCAAGCTTGGAAGGAACTCTCAAACAACTTTAGATACTTGTAATCAAAGCCTTGTACTTGTAATCTGAAGAAAAAAAGGAGAATAACATATAAAGTGGATGTAGGCACGTTCTGGCCGAACCACTATAAATCTGTGTGTCTTTTACAGTTTAGTCCCTGCTTTTTATATATTTGCATAAATCACCCAAATCACTAAGAACAACATAAAATCAACCAACTCATACGACTTTGGGTGTTTGCGTCCATTTTTTACGCAAACATTTTGGTGCTTTCACTGAGAAGAACCAGCTTCCACTACATCGGATAGAAGTTGAATTTGAAAATCTAAGAGTTCAGATCTAAGAGTTATGACGAGACAAACAAGTAAAAGGCAAAGGCCAGAGAGAAGTGAACACCAAGGAAGTCAACAGGCTTCCTCAGGAGGGAATCAAGCGTCAATCTTCATCACTAGGGATGAGATGGAGGTCATGATGAGAAGACAGGAAGAGATGATCCAGAACTTACTTCAACAAATTGGGCAAATTGGAGCACAAATCCAAGGAGCAACTAGAGTTCAGAACGGAGCAGAACCATCTGGCGCAGCACCAGGGCTAGGGGGCAACCCCCAAGCAGCAGACGACTATCAATCAGGCGTCGATCCCGTATGGGGGCACCACACTTGGAGCCAGTTAATCCAATCACAGAGAGTGAGATAGAGGCCTCTGAGCAACCAGGTAAGGAATGAACTCCCAGCCAGGGGGCAGGTAAAATTCCCTCATGAACACGGGGGCAGGTCGAAAACGATGAACAAGTCGCAAAACTCTCACTAGCACGGTTAAATCATTTACACATGCGAGCGATCGCGCACGATCCATAGGCATGCTCTGAATGACTATAGACCGCACCATAGTAAGAGTTTACACTTTGACATCCTCGTCTTGCTCCTGCTTTGACTTTGATTTGAACGTTCCTACTGTGGAACTCGTATGACTATTGCTTTAACATTTACAATTCCATGGAAAAATTATTTACTTGTATGCCCGTTGGATCGCGAACGATCCACGAGCACCTATTGCATGGCAACGAACTGCCGAACTCTTTGATTCGAAAAATTCCCCCAAACAATAACTCCAACACTGATAATATTAAGTCCCCCCCGGGCACACTCATTCGCCTCGAACGGCACCCGACTTCGAACAGTCACAATTCGCCTCGAACGGCACCCGACTCCGAACAGTCACAATTCGCCTCGAACGGCACCCGACTTCGAACAGTCACAACTCGCCTCGAACGGCACCCGATCGCGAACGATCACAACTCGCCTCGAACGGCACAACTCGCCTCGAACGGCACAACTCACCTTACCTCAAATGGCTCGATCGCGAACGGTCGTCATTTGAGGTCCGCCACCCACAACTCACCTTACCTCAAATGGCTCGATCGCGAACGGTCGTCATTTGAGGTCCGCCACCCACAACTCACCTTACCTCAAATGGCTTGATCGCGAACGGTCGTCATTTGAGGACCGCCACTTGACCGCACACTGTCGCACCTTACCTCGAATGACTTGATCACGAACGATCGTCATTTGAAGTTAGGCGCTTGACCCTGAACGGTCACATTTCATCACAAATGGCTCGGTCTCGAACGATCGACGCGTGGACATACAGACTCGACCGCGCACTGTCGCACTTTACCTCGAATGACTCGATCGCGAACGGTCGTCATTTGAAGTTAAGCGCTTGACCTTGAACGGTCCCCACTCGACCGCGCACTGTCGCACTTTACCTCGAATGACTCGATCCCAAACGGTCGTCATTTGAAGTAAAGCGCTTGACCTTGAACGGTCACATTTCACTGCAGATGACTCGATCCCGTACGATCGACGCATGGATTTACGCGCTTGACCGCGCAGGGTCGCACTTTCCCTCGAATGACTTGATCACGAACGATCGTCATTTGAAGTTAGGCGCTTGACCATGAACGGCCGCGCTTCATCCCAAATAGCTCGATCCCGAACGGTCATCAGTTGGGGCCATATAAACTATCAAGTTCTTTACAGGTTGATGACAGGATATGAACATCCAGCTCATGGCATTACAAAACACGCCTTCCTACCGCAAGGCATATTTTGGGGGGCAAAGTGTTATCCCATTTTTTGGTCAAAACTGGAATATCAATGTTGAGCGCGTCTCCACCACGATCGAGCTAAGAAGGAGCAACCAGCAAGCGTACCTAAGTCCAGAGTTCCCGAATACCAAGTCCATTCGGCCTCATACCCTCATGTTCATTCGGCTATGCAAGTATACGAGTCATTCGGCACTAAGGCCTAAAGCTCGTTCGGCATTCCTAGTCGTCTCATTCGGCGTTCCCATCCGGCGTTCCCAACACAACTCCATTCGGCATACCGGTCCAAGCAATGCCGAACCAAGCCTCTCCACCTCAATACCGAACCGACCTGCCTCCTCCATCACCGGACCAATCCACCAGCCTAACTAACTCACCACCGAACAACCTCCATGCCGAACCAAGACACCAACAATCCACTACCGAACCAAGGCATGCCCAACCACATAACTCACCACCGGATAAACCTCCATCCCACTCCATCGCCGGTCCAAGCTCCCTACCGAATGAAAGCTCGCCGAACCAAAACTGCCAGTCCAGATTGCTTCAGCCAAAGCCCACCAGCCGCTATAAACATCCAAGACCCCTGCCCCTAGCCTCACTCTATAAATAGAGGGGCAGGGGTACAACAATGGCAGAGAAGTTTGAGAGCTCAAGCTTGGAAGGAACTCTCAAACAACTTTAGATACTTGTAATCAAAGCCTTGTACTTGTAATCTGAAGAAAAAAAGGAGAATAACATATAAAGTGGATGTAGGCACGTTCTGGCCGAACCACTATAAATCTGTGTGTCTTTTACAGTTTAGTCCCTGCTTTTTATATATTTGCATAAATCACCCAAATCACTAAGAACAACATAAAATCAACCAACTCATACGACTTTGGGTGTTTGCGTCCATTTTTTACGCAAACATAAATAAATGTATAAATAAGGATAAAGAAGTCGCTAAGGGTCTAGAAGAAAAGAAATAACATATAGATATATTTATTGTTGTTTCTTTAATGAGATATATGTACATATAAAGTAAAGTATATTAGATATTTTTAAGTTATTATTGAGATTTCGGTTATATTGTTTGGATTTATTTGATATTTTTATTATGCTGTCATTTAGATAGATTTTGGTTTTTAATTTCTAATATGAAAAAATTAGGTTATTATTGTTAATTTAGAAATAATAAGATTAATTTATGAATAAATTCAAACATTATTGGAACTAAAGATCCTAATGTTTAAAATATAGCTTATATATATATACACTTATGCTAAATACCTTTTTATAATGAAGTCTCAAATTTTGATTTGGTGATTATTTGTTTCATCTTACTAAATAATTCTAGACTAAGGCACGAAAGATAGCAAATACTCTATTGATATTCTAAGCGACATAAAAGGTATAAATTTTATAAATCCACACTAAGAAAATTATTTTAAGATGAAAAATGCAACTATTTTTTTGAGGATGTTGAGTTTTTTGGGAGAAATAAATTATGGATCATTGTCTTGAAGGGAATAATTAATTTTGATTCAATTACAGTCATTGTTTTTGAAGGAAATCATTAATTTTTGGTTCAATTACAGTTATTGTCTTTGAAGGGAATCATTACTAGTGATTCAACTATGATTTTCTTTGAAGGGAATCGTTATTTTTTGATTCGACTATAGTTACTTCTTTGGATAATGTATAGGATTTGTTTCCTTTCATTGAACAAGAAGTAAATCAGGAACCAAATAAGACAATGTTAAAAATAAATCTCATCAAGTTAAGGTTAATGTTTTAGATAACAAACTCAACAACCATAAGATGCAATTTTACTATGGAGATCCACTTGAAAAGGAAGAAATATAATTTCAGAGAACTTTTAATTAGTATTTCTCGATAAAGGGAACTAATGGATTGATAGAGATGATTTAGTCAACCCATATCAATCCACGCAAGACATCAAGTATAAAAGTGGATCTAAGATGCATTAATTAGTATAATCACATACAAGATAATAAAGTTTGAAATATTTCTCCCTACCTTAAGGTAACAAGCCCAATTGTTATAAATGATTATTTGAAACAAAAGGTATTTAGTAGGTAACGTGGAAAGATATAAGGATTTTCTTGTATAAAAGACATTCTCAAAAAGGAACCAATGATTTTAAAGGGACTTTCTCTTCGGTATACTAAAGGACTCTTTAAAATAATCATGGAGCTTAGTTGCAAACTATAATTTTGAGCAATATCGAAAGGATATTAATCATGTTCCTCATTGAATAAATTGATGAAACAAGTTAAGAAACTCACTTATATATTACTCTTTTGTCTTTGGAATTCGCCCTTATTATTCATGGGGTAATATTTGGATTATCACAAAAGAGCTAGGTAGATAAATGCTTAAAAAGGTTTGGTATGCAAATTACGAATTAAACGATTCTCTTTTGCTAAAAGACATATTGTGTCTTATATAGTGATATAAAAACATCCTTGAAGCTAAAGAAATGAAAAAGATTCCTCGCGCATTTGTGATGTGGTGTCCGATGCATGCTAAGGCATATATACACATGGATATTGTGTATATTATTTGGCAAATATCTTACTAACATTGAAAGCAGATCAGTGCTTAGTAATCAAAATGGTTAGAAGATCTCTTTAAGGAACAAATAAGGTTATATGCTCATAAATGAAAGACTGGATTGGTTGGAGATTATAAAGCATTACCATCGAAATATTTTGGATGCCAAGAGTAAAAGATCCGCTTAAGATAAATATTATTATTAATATATTTTTTGGGTTGAGATATATAAGAAAAGCTGTCTTACAGACATTTATAGCCTCCTATGCTATGGAACCAACGTTTATTTTCTGTTATGCGGCATTCAACGATGGAAAATAATTGTAATTTTTTATCACGGAGTTATAAAATATTAAAAAAGGAAACAGAAGACCATTAAAGTAACATTGTGACAATAAATAACATATTATTTTCCAATAAGGGAAGAGTGAAAAATATATTGTAATTCATAAAGCATAATGCGACAAACTCCATTATGATGAATTCGCTTATAAAAGAATTATCGTCCAAGGTCTTTCATGAGCATCTTTCTCAACTGATGTAACTTTTATGTTAGGATATTTTAGTTCAGAGGAAGTTTGTATTTGGTATTGTCATATGACACATTGCTTTATACTCTAGTTACATATATATGTCAAATTCTTTTACCTGATCAGAAATAAAGCAATAAAGTTCTGTTTGCACTCTGGTTGTTCAAATATTGAATGTTTTGATCTCACTAAAGTATGACCAGTTGAAAATAGACATGTATAGATCACATCTTATGTAATTTCCATGCTATGCATCCATGATTGTTTTATGTCGTTTGATTGTGTTGGTATATATGACCATTGATGAGTTTAGTTATGCTAAAAGTAATGAAAGCTGCTTTGATCTTTTTCTAGCATAGTTAATATCTGAGATTGTTTTGGAAATACCTTATGTTATAAATAGAAAATTCTGGAGCTCACAAAGTTATACACATTTATAAGATTATTACATATATGGTCCGGGTGGAGATTGTTGGAAAATTCCAACATGTCGGCCACATATGTAAAACAAAATATGTTGTACAATTTTGTTGTAAAGTCTATTAAAATGATCAAATTATGAATTAAAATTAAATGACTTAAATGTATAATTGTCATAGTATTAATGTGTAGATACCAGGACAATTTTGATTTGTTGAAGGACAAATTAGAAAATGCCAACATTATAAATAAGAGGTCATGGTCTTCAAATTACATAAGCTTTGGTTATTATCCTACTTTCTTTTATGAAAACGAGTATATATGCATGCCCAGGTGGGCCTGCATCTAATCACAATGTCTTGTTGCTAGATCACCAGTTCCGTCCTTTTTAGTGCTCCTTGGTCGGTAGTCTATATCATTTACGTTGTATTTTTTTTCTTTTTTAAATTCACATTTTTTTGAATATACTCATTTATATTTTTGTTAAATTTGTGATTGTGGGAAGATTATACGTTAGATGATTAAAAAAATTCAAAGTTTGAATCAAAGATGTTTTTACTTTAACCTTATGATACCATAATTTGCATAAGGTTAGGAAGTTGAATTTTATTTGGCAGGCTAATTCTTTCTCAAGCAAATGGAATTGCAATGCTGTTCAAAATGAATGCAAGCTCTCATATGTTGTGTTTTACCACCTTTCGGAACGGACACCTACATGGTCTTGCCAACACTTGTTTATATAACAAAAGAAATTCTCAACGTTACATGCCACCAATTCCACATATATATCATGGTATGCACCATATTTCTTACAATGTGGGACTTAACATTCACCTACGCACTCTCAAATGTAAGACACACCTAACAGATCTCCACTTTGGCAAGCATTTCCTCTAACTTATCCGACGTGAAGAATTACAGTATGCTTGCATAAATAACATAATAGACTATCGGTAGGTTCTCAAGTTAGTATGAGTTAGGTAATACACCCATTTTGTATAATAAATGTATTTGTTTGTTTGTATCATGTTGTATTTTAATTTTTCTCTCAATTTAATTATGAACTCAGTTCATAACCGTCCGATGGATCAGAACCATCACCAGCACCAGTGCCTGTGGCAACGTCAGCGTCCGTGTCCTCAGCCGCATCAGGTACCGCCGGACCCCCTGCAGGCGCTTGTGCTTCTATCGTTCTCGTTAGAAGTGCGCATGCCACCAGTGCTAGCAGGAACAATGTGCGTGCAGATGCCATTATTATCTATATGCAAACTTTGAATAACTTGAAAAACCAGCAAAAGCAGAAGAAGATTTATGCATAGAGATTAGTTAAAAATGAGCAGTTCGAATTTGTACAGTGTAAATTTTGCATGTCTTTGGGTCCAAGTCTCAGGTGACTTGTACACAAATAGAAAATCAGGTAACTTGCTTCACGGAAACATTCAGTGGGTAAAAATAGAATATCAACCACTTAGAAACAATCAAATACACAATTTCTGAGAAGATGTCGATTACAACAAATATCGATATTTGTAAGAATAAACACGTTATATACTTTGGATGATGATGAAATATATAACTATGAAATGTGTCTGATCATAAAAATTCGGCCAAGCTAGTTTTGAGAGCAAGGGCAGCCATCAGTTAGGTAATATACTTTGGATGATGATGAAATATATAACTATGAAATGTATTTGATCTCCACTTAGTGCTCCATGATCGCTGAATTGTCCCCTTATTAGCCAAGCAGACCTTCTTGTCCTTCTCAGGATATTCCCTTGCTCCAAACAGAGTGGATCCAACTCTAATATTATCACTTCCATCTTGAACTGTAATAGTGTCAAGTAAAAATACATTAAAAATTATCAATACTTCATATTATGCACTGCAATTGAAAATGGAGAAAGAATGCAATGACGGTCATTATTGAGTGTAATTAAATTCGTATATATTTGTTTGTGTATATTTATTTATAGGATATATATGTATCTATGTTATATATGTTCATGTATGACTGCATATGTTAATGCATGCACGTAAAGCAAGTACCAAATTTAGAAACTTAGGTAGTGTTTGGTTTAAACACAAATTTTGGATTTTGTGTTTTCAAATGTGTATGTTAATTATGAGAAGAGTAGAAAACTTAAGTAGTCTCACCTTATGTTACTTCAGATGCAAATATTAAACGTGATGAATTTGAATAAGATAGCCAGTAGGCTATTTTATGGAGTATCCATATTCTTGTTTTCAATGATCCTGCAATGCAGAAGACAAATAAGAATGATAATAATCTTGTTCATTGAAATTAAAGCAATATATGTTAAAGTTATAATGCATTAGATACAAAGGAAATGAGCATAATGAAATACCATTTCAATTTAGAGTGGAATTTTGTGAGATTTAGATGAAAAGTTAACATTTGAAAGAACACAACAACAGCACACAACCAAAAGTTAGTTATGATAATTTGTTAAAAAACAGCATCGACACTAAAGATCGACACAAAGGAAGAAAAATAAATATTAAACAATAATAAGGTTGCAACTCTATTCCTATTTTGTTTTATTTTATAAGAAAAATTATTTATTTTTTCTTTAAAGCAATGTCTCTTCATACCATGAAGGGCCTTGTTATTTAATTATAAAGCTCCAAAATGGAAATACATAGGAAACAACACTAAAAGTAGCAAGTTTTGGCGTGTTGTTATGTTCATCTTTTTTTGGCACAAATTGCTGAATGTTGTTCTAAAATCGTTGAATGCTAAATGGTTCCTGAAAAATACAAAAATTAATATTCATTATTATTTTACAATTCTTACATGTGTGCCTAAAGATATTTAACACCATAAACCTAAGACCTTTAAAATCATATAAACCTAAGACCTTTAAAATCATATGGTCTAAAGACCTTAAAACTTGGTTTGTGATGCTTGACAAAAAATATTGGAATTTATCTTGTAGAAAGAATATATATAGATTGAGATAGTGATGTAAATAGGTTACGACCATAAAGAAATCAATAAAAGATAATGAATAAATAAATTAGGAAAATATAATAAATTTTCTAACTGAGCGTGATAATAAATGTTACTTTTTAGCTTGCATATTAATTTATGCAAATATCAATTTACAAAAATTAATGGCGATGTTTTTGATTAGTTAACATATTATGTAATATATGTTGTAAATTGCAAAACGTGCTAGTTGTACAAATTAATGCCTACTTTTGTAGCGAGTTACAGCAATGAGACCCAATTTATGTAGCTAAAGAATTTAATTTATGTACCTAAAGAATTAGTCATAGTTTTGAGGAGTGTATCAAATTCGTCTAAAGCCATCTCTAAAATACTTATAGCAATACTGATTCAAAAGAATTAACTGATTTGCTGTAAGTAATGGTAGATATATAGTAAAAATAAAATCATATCAATTATGAAAAGTAGACTAACATTATTTGCTGTAAGTAATGGATTAAAAGACGCGTACCGTAATGGTTGATGACATGTCTAGAATTTGTCCATTGCATATACTATAGATACAAATGGCACAGAAAATCCTAGAAGCTGTGAAAATGTTTTAACGAAATTTCTTTATTCCATAAATATTATAGATTCACCTGTAGGTAGCGTAAAAGAAGAGGTAAATACAGTGAGAATTTACCTTGAAAAATTGATGATGTATGTAGATGAAGATCAAATTAAGTACCTTTATTCCTAGCCAGTTAGTAGAACATCTTTGTAGACAACATTTTTAGTGAAAGTTCCGATTTGTCCAACAATATGTCCGTTTTCTACCAACACCTTGGTATTAGCACTTGAAACTCCTCGTGAAAGTGCCACATATAGTTGTCCATGACCAAATACATGCTCAGGTAGAAAAATACCTGTATTTTTTATCGTTTGCCCTTGTGCCTTGTTTATAGTGAAGGCAAAACACAAACGAATTGGAAATTATTTCCGTATTAACACAAATGGTAAATTCAAATTTTCAGGTGGCTTTAGTGGGATTCTTGGAATGAAAATTCTGGTACCAACATAATGTCCGGTGATGATTTCAGCATCAATGCAATTCTTATTGAGTTGTTTACATATAAGCCTCGTTCCATTGCATAATCCAACTTTTGGATTCAAATTTCTTAACAACATTATCGGTGCTCCAAGCTTCAATTTTAAACAATGTGGAGGTAGCCCGCCAGGAGTGATTGAGTTTAGAAATTCTTGTTGGTATAAATTGTGAATATCATCTTCTACTGCATCATATGAATAGTAATTGATTTCATTTCCAGGAAATATATCGAGTACATGTTCATTGAGCTTGTCGACATATTCATTTAGTGGTGTAATTAATGCTCTATTAACTATGTACTCTTTATCGAATGCATTTTTTGATAAATTGGGAAAAATTGTATCTATCAACTTTGTCAATGGATTAACATCATTTTTTGATGTTATGACTATATTTGTTGGTAGTGGAATCATTTCTTCATTGATGGAAGGTTCGGTGCCATCTCCAATTTAAATTAGAAATTTTGAATATGCGATATCATTTGCTGCTCGCATGTTTTTCTTTAAATGCAAAATTTTAAATTTTTCCCATAAAAGTGATTTAATGATGCATGCATTAATCGCTTCATTTCTTGTAGCTTTAGGGACAACTGGCAATACTTGTCGAAAATCTCCTCCCATAATAAGGATTTTACCTCCAAATGGTTCATCTACATCCATTATATCTCTCATAGTTCTATCAAATGCCTCAAAAACATAACGATGTACCATTGTAGCTTCATCCCACATAAGAACAGTTGATTGTTTTAAAAGTTTTGCTAATTTTGACTGTTTGCTTATTGAGCATGTTGATGTTGCCTTTGGTTGTAATGGAAGTTTAAATCTTGAATGTGCAGTTCTTCCACCAGGTAGTATAGTTGCAGCGATACCAGATGTAGCTGTTGCAATTGCAATACCACCATCTTTTCTAACCTTTGACAGAATAACACGGTATAAATATGTTTTTCCCGTCCCTCCAGGACCATCTATAAAAAACAAACATTTTTCTTTTTTTACAATTGCATTCATAATTGTATTGTAGGCTTTCAATTGTTCCTCATTCAATTTTTCAATAGCTAGTAAATCATCCTCGGAAATAGGAATTGCTAACTCTTCTTCTATTAGCTCTGAAATTTTATCACATTCATCACAATCATATGCACTTGATATATTTGGAAAATCATAATCATTTGTGCTTTTGTTGTGTTGGAGGAGTAACATGTTTAAATCTTTCAAAAGACGATTTGTTAGAAGCATTTGGTTAGTAGTAATTGAATTTCGGTAATCTTCTACCATATGATCGAAAAACTCATCCCATAACCTTCGCACACCCGATGGATTGCAAAAAACCAAGATAGTGACAAATAATGCTCTCAAAGAAACTGGCATCTTTGTACTTGAGGCTTCGGTCAAACATTCTTTAATGCTATCATCATTTTCTAAAAGCCCTCTTTTCTCAGCGGCTTCTTTAAATGTTTCACTTCTAACTTCGTCAACTGTAAGTAAATCATTAAAAGAAGTCGGTCCTCTAATGCGATTCAAAAGTATTCTTAAGAAAAAACGTTCTCCTTCTGTAGGTAGGACTGTGTATATTCTACCAATCACCCTTATATTAGATGCTCTTCTTTTCCATTTTTTTGATTTTTAATCCAACAATAGTGCTCCGGAAATTCACGATATAAAAGTTGCCTTGCCTGTTCATCAATTGAATTTGTATAGAAAAATTCGGTCAGCATTGTGTGTAGATTGCTTTCATCGGCCAAAACTTCATTGATGGTTTGATTATTGGAAAACATAACACTTTGTTTATTTAGAAGATGTATTTGAAGACGTTCAACTGATGGATATATCTTGCTAAGAGAGAACCTAAAAATCTTCCACAATGCTTCAGGAGCAGAAATCCACCTTGCATCTATAAATTGTTGTATCTCATCATAGTTAGGTCCAGGTCGAATTTGCATTGTAACGCGGTCTGGACCTTTGTAAACATATTTGTAAAGATATTTAATTTTATACTACTACATATCTCTACATTTATGTGACAGTTATATTTACGTAGTAACCAAGGATTGTAAGGTACAACCCATCTGTTATCTACCATCAACTTTTCGTTTCTATCAATAGGAATAGATTTTCCAGTATCGCGTCTTCTGTAAATTGGGTATGAATTTGTGCCTTGGATAGTCACATTTGAAAATTGTTTTGGATACTCTCTTTTGCAACTACCATTTTTCATGCAAGGACAATTTCGATTTTGAGTACCACATGGTCCATGAATCATCCACTTCATTACTGCCACATGTAACTCTGATTCTTCGTTAGAATCTGGTATTTCTGCTCTAACAATTTGATCATATTCATCTGGGTTAGTCAATTTATCTTCATCTTTGAAGATAATTAGCATATGAACATGTGGTAAACCTCTTTTTTGAAATTCAATCACATGGACGTGGGCAGCTACTTTTCCAAGTACTCCTTCAGTGAATATATCTTTTTTTAATTCCTCGTATTTTGCACGAAATATCCTTGTTGTCAAATCTGGTCTGTCTTGGGGCTCCTGGCCGGGTAGCAATTCGGTAACAATTTCATCCCAAAGTGGATTGCATGTCATTGTAATGAATAAATCGGGTTTGCCATACTTATTTACTAAAGCCATTGCATCTTGATATCGTTGATACATATCACGTGGACAACCAATATAAGAAGAAGGTAGTATTGTCTGTGTTCCAACATTACCTAAATAAGAGAATTTGTTAAAAATTGCATAAATATGAAATTTAATTACATAAATGTATAAAAATGTACTTAATATAGGAGTGGGTTTTCAAATTCACAAACTACGCACTTGCATCATTTTCCCCGGCGTTTAAAGCATCTTGTAATCCTTGGTACATTTCAGCTCTGATGGTTTTTTGATTACTCTTATACCATCTCAGCCTGCTGGTATCTATCTTAACATAGTTATCAACCACGTATTGTTGAAACAATCGTCCGCCTCGAAGAAAAAGCGATTTATCATTTTCTCGAATCTATAAAAGAACATTACACATTGATGGATATTAAGAAGTAAAAAATATAAATATATAAAACGTGTTATACCTTAAATTGTATATACCTGTAGAATATTAGCATAATACTCACGACATGAAAATTTATTGCCATTTTCATCCTGACTATTTATATCCCATCCGTAACTTCCATATGGTAATAAAAGTGGATATTGCAATGGATCATAATAACCAGCTGTTTCAGGAACAGTTATGAGTTGTCCATAGTTTGTCTCAACTACAATATCTCTTTCATGTATTTCTTCATTTTCATCTCCTTCTACCCAAATTCCAGCAACTTGTGAAGAAGTTGGAAGAGTATATTGTTTTTGATTTGAAGATTGTTCTTTTATGACTAATTTACAATGTTGGATATTTGGTTTTTGTCCGAGTTGTCGAAATACAGCTACAAATCTATTATATGTATTAAGAGCTTTTTGCAACTTCTCCACAATTTCTCGCATCAGAGTATTATTTTCAAACAATCGATTTCCGATTTCGTGCTCTGTATCATATATGTAAAGTTGTAGAAATCTTAGACGATCATTGGATGTAGGTACCAAGCTACCTATTTTATGATATATACTACCTTGAGCACGGAATGTATATACTCCATCTCTTCCATTAGCTAAGTTTTCATCAACATGTACTCCCATTGATGTAAATGCAAATATATGATTATAAGCTCGTATGTTTCTTCTAAAGTGTTTCCCTTCATCTGATTGGTCAGTGTACAATTCGAATATATCATCCGGTGATGAAATTGACTGTAAAATTATTTTTCCATTTAAGCAGCAAAAACTATTTGATTCCCGATAAAAGAGTTTTGCTTGGCAATATGTACATATCCTTGATTGTGGTAAATAGAACTTTTGAAAACTGGAATGATCTGTAAAGCTTCTTGCACAATTATGTCTTGCGGTAGAACTTTGACATGGTTGACTAATTCTGTTTGTTCTTATGGTTCTATTCCGGTCATCTTTATGTTCAAAAGGTAATATAGTAATGTCTTCTTGTTCTTCATTATTCATTGGTCCACTAAGATCTTGATCTGCTTAAAAAAATTATAAATAAATTTTGTAAGTTTATTTAACATGAAGTGACTTAATAAACTATGTGGGTGATAAATTTAATATGACTTGGGTTCATAAATTATACTTTGATTATATTAATATAAATATAAATATATTATTATATGATGATAATGAAGCTACTTGTACTACTTGTTTGTGTATCATTATATGCATTTGTACATAGGCAAAATAAACTTTGGTAAATATATAACTTTTATTGTTCTCACAATATAACGTACTGAATTATAAGGAATAGTTCTCTGAAGTAATACCTTGTACATTGTGAGAGCAAGGTATCGAAAAAGAACTACCGGTACTACTTGTTTGTGATGCATCATCATTGATATCCTTTTCGACTCTTCTAGATTTCCTACTGCGATAAATAGCACGGTATTGTTCACGTTTTGTTTGTTTGTCTTCTTCAGTCATTAACTTTTTTCCTTCTTTGTAGCGAATACGACGGTGCTCTAATTGTTTTTCCCTTTGTTCAGAACTTAAATCAGAACGACGTTGTCTTTTTCTTTCAGCCTTGATTTGAGCATCCAATAATGCTTCTTGATGAGCCCTCTCAATGATTCTACGGCTTCTACGCAGTACTAGGGTGCTTGAGTACATTGCATTTCTTGACGTTGGTTTCTTTCAATAATTCTCGGACTTCTACGGGGTAATAAGGGTGGTATGCAGTTGGATTCAACTTGGTGACGTTGAACTTTATTAATAATTTCCACCCTTAGTAAGTTGGGGACTTGGTTAGCTTCCATTGTTTGATGTTGAGTTCTCTCGTTGATTCTAGGACTTCTACGTGGTTTTAACTTGGAAAATTGATTGTCTTCCATGAGTTGATGATGAAATTCACAAAGTTTCAAATGGAATTTGTTTGACCTATAATGCTTAAAAAAAATACTCAATTTGTATTATAAGTGAACATCACCATTTAAGTCTTAAGAGCTAAGTTGCATATCTTTATTAGTAAAACTAAAATACCTAATATATAAGTAATAATATATTGTGTTTCATAGTAACAGTTGGAACATGCTTTACAACATGTAGATGTAGTAGAAAATATGTAAAAGAATTTTTCATAGAATGTGAAGTAATTGTAGTTAACAAAATAATTATTTAACACAAAAAAATTAACTTATATTATGCAGTTAGTAGGTGGGGCATGTTATTATGAATAGAATATAAAAATACATATCTTCCACAAACATCATCGTATGTAATGTTTGGATAAGCTAAAAGGATATGAGATATCAACAAATTAAGTTGCTTTCGCTATTCAATTTTTACCAAATTTGAATTTCCAAGACGTACCTCTTGAGTAACCATCAAAGTTGAGCGATGAAGGCAAAAAAAATTCTTCTGATAACATAACCTGTAGAACAAACAAATTGAAAGTAAGACAAAAGAAGAAAAATGCAAGAGAACTTAAAATATAATAATGCAATAATAATAAGAATACGTTTTTAACAATGCAATAATAAGAAACGTAAGGTTTTAACAATACAGTAATAATCAAGTGTAAGTAGTATCACAGAATTTTTAATCGCAACTTATGTATTATATAATTGATTGTAAAAGAAGATGCATGTTAAAAATAAGTAAAGCTATTTTTGGTGAATGAAAGATATTTTGTTGCCTTATTTGTTAATGTCCAAATGTCTCTGTTAAAATGCATACAACTCCTCCCTTCTGTCTAAAACAAATTAAAGCCTTTTGGACTAAAAGCTTTAATTTCGACAGCATTTCACTTCTTTTTCGTCTACGCATAACTTTGCATCCAAAGGGTATATTCATATTGTGTTTTCTAAAATAAACTAAAGTCTTTTGGGACTAAAGACTTTAGTTTGTTTTTGTTGTATTTGTTAAAATAATATATAATGGTTAATTTCAAATAAACATTACATTCATATCTGTATTTAACCAAATGCAATTTCACATGTCAAAAAAAAAATACATATACATACATACATACATACATACATACATACATATATATATATATATATAACACTAACAATGAAATATATATTTGTTCAAATTTGGATAATATATTGTTATTAAAAATTGGGTTGCACATAAATTGCATTCAAAACTAAGTCTTACCTACAATTTTCATAAGCATATATAGAGAAACTTCTTAGCAATGTCGTTGACGAACAATATAGAGAATATGCTCCTTTGTGTCCTGTAAAAGACCACAAAAGATGAAAATCAATCATCAGAGTACAATTTTCATAAGCATATGTATTTAACTTGTGACCGTATATTGCCAGGATAATTTTCATAAGAATTTTTATTCTCATTTGTTTTGTGTTATCTTTCTACTTAAAAAAAAGAAAAAGAAAAAGTTCATTACATTTCTTACATTCTCTAGTACAACTATTTGCATAGTTGTTCATAGCTTTTTTATCTGCTCTCTAGTTTAAAGGGAAAGAAAAGGTAATAATTGCATTTCATTTTAGTTTGCATTTGAGTGTCATTTCTGTTTTAGTTCAATTGCGTTTGCATTTCAGTTACACGGTTTAACACTTACAATTCAGTGTTTTTCTTTTACATTGCACTGTTAATCTCTATTCCCTGTATTTTTAGTTACACAGTGTATATGCACGCCCAAGTGGGCCTGCATCTAATCATAATGTGCATGCATTAATTCAACAATGTGAATTTGTAGTATGTTTCAAAGCATGTATTTTTTTTTTTGTAGATATAGTATACACTTATTCTTGTCATAGTACCTATAAATTTCTAAGTGAGATTCACTATATGGATGGAGGCAGTTTTTGTTAAAAAGTGATATATGAAGTGCATGGTAAATATAGATGGTTCTTGTCATAATAAGAGATATATGAAGTCTCCTTGGTATTTTTCATCATCTATCAACCTAAAATTGATGAGAGGCATATATATATGCAGCAAAATAAAACGATATAACCACACTATAAAAATATACATAGGAATCAACCGGAATCAAAATACATACATGGTTATATGATCCATATGCAAGCCTATTTACTTCATAGTGTTCTTTATTTGTAAACGTTATTGACATGGAGTAGTAAGTTAAGCATTTTTTTTCAGTGGTTCTCACATATAGTAAGTTAGCAACACTCATATTGGCTTTAATGCTACTGCCAAACTCATTATAATCACTGTTATCTATTAAAATATAGAAGAATGGACTACATTGCTATGAAAACAGATCGGAATGAAGCATCTATCGTTATGCAGTCTGATTTAATAGATCTTCAAATCGCTGCAAGAAAATTCGCAAACCATGTTTTCGAATTTGGTTTTGATAGCGTTGGTGGACGCCTCGGCTTTGGCACTGCATTTCTCAGGCTTCTCGCTTCATTTTCTGTAATGTAAGTAGAATATTCAATACTACATATTCTTTTTTCTTTATAAAGTTTATGAAATTTCACTTTTAAAACTGTCAGATATCTGCTAATTTTGGATCGAATGAATTGGAGAACGAATATGTTAACAGCACTGCTGGTTCCTTACGCATTCTTGAGTTTTCCCTCGTCCTTGTTCTCTGCACTAAGGTAATCAATAAAAACACATATTACAACCCAGTAACGTTCTTTTTGTTTTCATTATTTGGTTCATATTTTCCACAGAGGAGAAGTAGGAAAATGGATTGCCCTCATAACAGTAGTGCTCAGGCTCTTCTATCCTCACCACTTTCCAGGTTTGAAATATTACATTCTTCCAGAAAAACATACAAATTTTAAAACCTGGTAAATAATCTACGTGCGCATACATGCATGTACATACATTTTCAGATTGGCTAGAAATGCCGGGGTCACTGATACTACTATTAGTGGTAGCACCAGATGTGTTTACGCATAATGTGAGAGATGGAGCAGCAGGAGTGTTGATATGCTTGTCTATTGGTTGTTATTTGCTGCAAGAGCACGTAAGAGCTTCCGGACGGTTCAGGAACTCGCTTACTGAAAGACATGGCATCTCCAACACTCTCGGCATTGTTCTTCTTTTGGCTTATCCTGTCTGGCTGCACACACTAATACCATATCCAGCATGCACACACTAATACCTGTACCAATAGCCACATAGTGCCTGACTGGATCATCAAACACCACATCTCTCTTCTTTAAATCATCAACAATAACCAAACCCATCTTAACCTTATTCAAAAATTCAGTACCCATCAAATTTATCACAGCATCTCTCAACAACTTACTCATATGCACAATATTATCCAAGAATGAGTAGACATTAATAATCAAACTATAAGGCTTTTGCATATCAACATATATAGCACCAAAGCCATAATGCACATTATCTATTACCAGGCAATCACTACCATCATCAACATATATAGCACCAAAACCTTACCCTCGTAACTTGTTGTCCAACCTGCACATAGTATTTTCGCATTAATTAATCAGCACCTTTTATTGTTACTGTGCATCATATGCCTAGGCTCCAACACATGGTTCTCATTTCCCCACCGACACATAACATGTGAAACAGTGGCCTCCCTCATAAATCACTGATTTTAATCTATTCAGTATCCCCTCCATGTGACCCTCTTCACATTTGTTCGTCTCCTGCTTTTTATCCTTTCTTTTAATATCTTTCTACCTCTGCCTTTTATGCCTGGACGTTTAATATTTCTTGTTTCCATTTACCTAAAAAAGTACCTTGCAATTGTGTATTTAAGGGAAACAATCCATCTCCCTGTCTTATATTATACTTTTAATCATCCTTTTTTTCAGTTAGTTAATGTAAGTGGACTTTTTTTTGTTTTGAGTGCGTTTAAAGCAATAATAATTGTATTTCACTGAAAGCTTTTATAGCAAGTAAAAGGACTTTTGGATGATGGCTTTAAAGTTCAATTTCTCCCAGAAGATTGCGAAATTTATTATATTCTAAAAGGACTCTAATATAATAATCAAACATCCCTACCCACCTCATTACCAACATCACTACCATCAAAAGCCTCAATAAAACTGTCAATAGGTGTATTGCAATCATAGGCATGATACCTTGAATTATAATCGTGCACCAGAGACTCAGATGAGTAAGGAGCGGCAGCAGAAATCATAACACTGATTATCTGCAAGTTGCAAGGAAACAACCTCTGTGAACCCACTCATCTCAGATCTGTTAGCCACCAAACAACACCCGAGACCCCTCCATCAGTTAAAAATCCTTGTATAATAGTATGTAAACAAATGTAGCGATAATATATAAAAATGGTGCAGTCATAAGTCATAACCAAAAGGGAAAAAGAGGCATTCAAGAGTGGAGTGTTTTTGAAGAAAAATGCATCAGATTAAAAAAAATGAAATATTAATGCAAATAGTTATTGAGATAGTTGAGAATAATCAAAAAAGGTCACGTCATGTAAATACAAAACTTAGCTTCCAACTCTTTGTCGCCGCCATAAATTTAGTTTAATTTTATTTCTGCCATTATAATTTTTTGGCTTTTACTTTAAACACATTGAACTCAGTTTAACTGCTCTACTTACTGCAAAATCAAGGCTATTTACTCTTGCCTTTAAAGCAGCAGTAATACATAAAACTCTTAGCCAATAAAACAGTTAGTACTAAATGTTAACCATGATAAAATGACGCCAAGCACATGGTGGGATGGGTTGAAAAGCTCAATTTCAAAGGGAAAAATATCTCATTATTGCCGTGCTCAACTAAAAACAAAGCCGACAGTAAACAAAGAACATATTTATACATCGTGGTTTTCTATATCCATGCCAAGTGACTCAAAAAATCAACTGTGAATACCATGGTCAATTCATATCTCAAATAGAAAGTGGGTACAACATGAATAAAAATGTAAAATATCATATTGGGTTCGGGTTGGAAAACATGCAATATAAGGTGTTAATAATTTCATTTTCAGGTATTATTTTCAATCATATTAACTGAGTAACAATGTACAATATAAGACAATATAAAGTTCTGAAAAAAGTCCCTTACTCTTGCATTACAATTTACCTAATTGTACCAAACACCAAAGTGACATAATCTTGCATTACAATATATATGCACTTTTTTCTTTTCAATCTTCATCCACATCACTGTCCATAAGAAAGAACTTTGAAAAAATAACAAAAATTGATCAGTCACGTTACTGAAAATGGATATTGTTACATAGAGCCTGCATAAGCATGATTTTTCGAGACATACAGGCTTCGGTGATTCCTATTAAAATAAATTTTTTTACTAAATTTTTGAAGGTTTTCAACCCTAAATCAAATCCAAATCCAAATGTAATAAATCTAAGGATGGTACTTAAAAAAATAAAGGGAAAAAAGGAGCATTATAATGTATAAGTCAAACATAATTTTCGCTTGGTCTTTATTTTACGGATCATGTGAGAAAGGTATTATATGGCTGAGCAGTCAAGGCTGTTAACAGTATAACAGATACACTTGTTGTAAGTATGAATCGGAATAATGCACACATGAGAATGCAAAAAGCCTGATAAGCAATCAAATCTTAATGATTATTATATCTAAAATTTACGTAAGCTGTAATTCCCTGTTTTACTTTGCTTTAACTAACTTTAATTGTTTACTGACAGTAATATTTTATAAGTTTATCAGCCGATATAAACTCAAATTGACTTAACCTTTGATACATACATGTAGGTAAAAACAGACGCAGAGAATTTCAAGTAGAAAGGTACACGAAAAGCCACAAAACATAAAGAATCTCTTGCGTGCATTTTTTCACAACACACACGGGCAACCACAGCCCTAGTCACGCACAGTCAAATGCAAAGGCACACTGTGAATTGGTGAAGCAAGGAAGGTTCAATGCAGAAATAAGCAAAGGAATTTGCAGTGGAGAGTAAAGTACCTGGGAGCGAAGTCTATTGGATTTCGAATCAGAGGTGATTCAGGAGTAGCTGTTAATCATCAGTGCTGTTGCAGTCATGAATGTTGATTGCGTGGATGAATCGTCAGGCGGCGGTGTTGTCGGTCTCAGTGGAAATCGATTTAAATGATGAATCGTCAGGCGTCGCTGCTATCGCACCAAACGGAAATCGACTTAACAAATGAATCGTTAAGTAACAAAGATGGAACTCCTAACTGATCGCTGTTGCGTATCAAATGAAAGCGAATTGATAATTACCTGCGATTGTAGCGTAATGGATGTCACTCAGTGGAAATCGATCGATTTAGACGATGAATCATCGCTGTTGCACTCCCTGGAAATCGTCATCGGTGGTAAATAGGGGAGGAAATTATTTTTGTAAATGGGGAAAGCAAAAGGAAAAGTAGGGTTATGCGGTGGCTGGATCTGAAAGAGGGAGAGGAAGAACGCGAAGATGAGATACGGTTTTCAGATCTGGAAGAGGGAGGGGAAGAACGCGAAGATGAGATACGATTTTCGGATGTGGAAGAGGGAGGGGATGAACGCGAAGATGAGATACGATTTTCGAAAAGCAGGAAAATGGTATATTTGGAAGTTCAAAAAGACACTGAGTAAATGTAGGAAATGAATTTTCTTTATTAGTAGTAAAGATAATTCAGATTTGGGGTTTATGGCAATTTGAAAGATCAGATCCAACTCTTATCTTTTAAATCTGTCTATTTCTCTTAATCAGTCCATGAAAGTAGCAACTAAGGATTTAGATCTAATATAAGATCTAGAGCTTGTATCAATATGGAAAACCTAACCAAATTTACTTTTCCAATCAACAACTATGAATTCAGATATGGCTTCTGCTTCCTCTGATTTCTTCCCAATCAAGTCAATATGGATTGCCTATTCAGATCTAAGGTTTCATAATTAATCAGTTCTAAAGTATACTGGAATCCTAACAATATATTTATGTTGCATATATAGAGTATTGTGCCACTCTTCATAAAAACCTCTGTTAACTTTATTTTTGTTAACATTTTTACTATTACATGAACAGACCAGCCCCTATTTTCTAATGCCAGTGCATTGTTAAAACTAATTTACTTGAACCAATAGTTATGTAAGGAGCTGCAACACTTGTTGTATATCCCGTGCCAGTATTTCTCAAATCTGTTCGGGACAGTAACTGACTGTCACCTTCTCAGTCACTAACCGATTCAGTACCTTGCATTCTTCTTCCTTCATTTGAATCTTTATCTACCACCGTTTCTTGCATAAGTTTATTTGAATTATACACCATCATTGCAGAATAATATAAAAAAGAATCCGAAGTGCAAACCCCCAAAGAGTTTTCCATCTTTACAACGGCCTCAGTATCATCTTCTATCTCGCACAAAATATCCTCCTTATCATCTTATGCCACTTATTTGAGCTTTCTTTTTTGTCTACACGCTCACTATCTTGTCGACATTTGAAACCTCAACAGAGTCACCAAACTTTTTCCCTCCCTCTCAAGTATCATTTACTCATCAAATTTAACAAGGGTTTACTATTGGAACCACAAAATAACTCTTACTACCGTTAATTTTTGATAAATATCAGTTGTTTTTATATGCTATTTTACCATCATATTCTACATTTTCCATTTAGCCTAAAACAGTCGTATAACTCTCAGGGATTTTGTAGCATCCTTATAAAATTAGATTTTAGAAGGGATCAGAAATGAAAAAAAAGAAATAAACAAAGAAATTACTCCAAACAAACTCTTTATTAATTACTTCAAAGATTACAAGAAAAAAACTAAAAATTGAGAACATATCTCAATCCCCAAAATCCCATAAAACAACATTTTTCCACACCTAACAATGACTCATGTTCAGGTTTATTTATAACAAGAGATTACTTGTTGCTTAAATCCTCTTTTATGTGTCAACAAATAAATTAATGCATCTAATTTAAAAGATTGAAACATTTTCTTTTATTATAATATATATGCATATCCATATATGCAATATTATTTCGAACAAGTTCAAATATGTATTTCCCTTTTATTTTTTCTAAATGTGATTTTGTATACAAATCACGACACTCTCTAACTCTAAGAAATATCGAAGCACCGGTCTCAATAATAGTGGCCTTTTATTGTGGGACGACTATTTCAATGTCGTTGCTCCACATTCGTTCACGTCTAACGTACAGTAATACCATGAACAATAAATTCAGTTTGTGTATCCATTTGATAAAACAAAAGAATGCATGGTCCTAGCAAGAGTGTTCGGAGATTTGGTATGCTAGTTGATGGATATTGAAGCCAAATGTGGTTTTGTGTGATGTCGATAATAATGAGTTTTTAGACGTAAGAAAGAAGTTTTAAAAAAATTTAGTCACAGCAAATTTGTTTTTTTTTAAGAACACTTTATAGTGTAAACAGAAAATGATAGTTGCACAGTAAAATGTTCTTCAGATTGTTTTCCAGACTAAATTCTTTTTTGGAACTTCTGTGCTAGTAAATCATTAACGAATATTCTGAAAAATACGTCCATATTTCATTTCGTTTTTCTTCAATGAAAGCGGGTTAGTTCTCAACTCTGCAAACAGCGGATCAACTCCACCATTAAAATAAGCCAGACAACGTTGCACTTCTCCGCTCGCCTTCTCCTTTTCATCTCCAAAATAATAATAATAATAATAATAATAATAATAATCACATGTCGCCATTGCAAAAGCTGGATCAACACAATGGCTTCGTTAAAATACTAGAAGAAATTCTATTCTCAAATCAAAGCTGGTCTCAGTCACTCCGAAACCCATTCATTCTTTCTCGCTTAAACCCTACTCATATCGAACACCTCCTCCTCAAAAACGTACGCTCCCAAAATCCTAAACTCATCCTCCGTTTCTTCAATTTCTTAGGCCTTCACCTCAATTTCAATCACTCTAGCCTCTCTTTCGCGATTCTGGTGCAGTCTCTGCTCAAATCCAATCTCAATTGGCCCGCTTCTTCGCTCGTTCAGACATTTATTTCGAGAAAGGTAACTCCTTTTGAAGCCTTTTCTGCTTTTTCCGAGTCAAGAGGTTTATGTAAGATCAATTCAACTGTAGGGTTTGATTTTCTGATCCAAGGTTATGTTTCGAATAGGAGATTATTGGATGCGAATGATGTGATTCGGTCTATGATTAAATTAGGGTTGGTGCCCGAAATTAGGACTTGTAGCGATGTTATGAATGGATTAGTGAAGATTAGGAGGTTTGATTTGGTTGTTAGATTATATAATGAGATGTTGAAAATCAATGCTAAGCCTGATGTATTTGTGTACACTTCAGTTATTAGGAGCTTTTGTGAAATGGGAGACTTGAATAAAGCCAGGGAGTTGGTTTATGAAATGGAGAAATGTGAGCTGAAAAGTTCAAATTTAATTGTGGTCTACAATGTTTTTATTCATGGATTGTGCAAAAATGGCGAAGTTTTGGAAGCAGTTCAGGTAAAAAATGATTTGGAATGTAGAGGTTTGAGAGCAGACGAGGTGACTTATTGTACTTTAGTGCTTGGTTATTGTAGAAACGAAGAATATGTTAAGGCAAAAGAATTGTTAAACGAGATGATAAGGCTTGAATTGCTTCCTACCGAAGCTGCTTGTTCTTCTGTAGTTGATGGTTTGCGAAGAAAAGGGAAGGTTGAAGATGCATTCAATTTAGCGGATGATTTAGGAAAATGTGGTGTCATTCCTAATCTATTTGCTTATAATGCGTTAATTAATTCTTTGTGTAAAAATTCAAAATTCGATGAGGCTAATATGCTCTTCGTTAGAATGAGAGAGAAAGGTCTTTCACCTAATGATGTAACTTACAATATTTTGATTGATTCTTTTTGTAAACAAGGGAAGCTGACTGATGCACATAATATTTTCAACAAAATGAGAGAGGAAAAAGTACGAGTAACAATTTACCCATACAATTCTTTGATAAATGGGCATTGCAAGTGGGGTAGATTGACTGATGCAGAAGCTTTATTTCAACAGTTAATGGGTGAAGGAGTGAAACCAAATGCATCAACCTATACTACATTGATTAGTGGGTACTGCAAACAAGGAGATGTCGATTATGCTCGTGTGCTGCACGAACAGATGCCCAAGAATGGAGTAAAGCGGAATGTTTATACTTTTACTGCACTTATAAGTGGTTTTTGTCGAGCAAAATTGATGTCAGAAGCTTTGAATTTGTTCAGTCAGATGGTTGAACTGAATGTGATGCCAAATGAAGTGACTTACAACGTCATGATAGAAGGATATTGCATGGTAGGTGATACAGAAAAAGCATTCAAGTTCTATGATACAATGAAGGAGTATGGTCTAGTTCCTGACAACTTTACTTATAGGCCATTAATTTCTGGTTTGTGTATGGAGGGTAAAACTTCAAAAGCAAAAGAGTTTGTAAGTTATATTTGTAGGGACCATAATGTAGCGAATAACATGAGCATTGGTGTGCTCCTTCAAGGGTTATGCAAAGAAGGAAAAATTCATGACGCGCTTAAGCTATTTCAAGAATTTTGTGATAGAGGATTTGATATGGATCTTATTTGCTATAATATTCTTATTTATGGATGTCTAAGACATAATTATATTGCAGAGTCCTCTTTACTACTGCAAGATATGGTTGATAGAAAAATAATGCCTGATCCTGTATTATATACGAATTTAATAGATGTGTATTCTAGACAAGGTAAATTCTCAGAGGCCTTTGTAGTTTGGAATAATATGATTAGTAAAGGTTTCGTACCAAATGTTGTAACATATACTACACTAATCAACGGACTGTGCAAAGCAGGTTTCGTGAATAAAGCAGAGCTACTGTGTAAAGAAATGTTGGTTACCGGTTTTCTTCCGAATAATTATACATTTGCTTGTTTTTTATACCAATTAACCAGGAAAGGAAATATCGACGAAGCTGTGAAATTACATAGCTCTATGATTAGAGGACTTACTGCAAATACGGTTACATACAACATACTTATAAATGGTTTGAGTAAAATAGGAAGAATCCATGATGCGATTAAGATTATTGGAGAAATGAAAAAGAATGACGTGGATCCTGATTGCACAAGTTATTCCACACTTATCCATGATTACTGTAAAAGCGGCGACTTAGAGAAAGCATTCGAGATGTGGGATGAGATGTTAATTAAAGGGATAAAGCCCGACATACTATCATACAATTTATTGATACGTGGATGCTGTGTAAAAGGAGATATAAGGACGGCTTTTGCACTGCATGATAATATGGTAAAATCGAATGTAAAGACAAATTTCATTACTTATGCTTCTCTTCTTTCTGGAACTTATTTGGTTGCTAGCAAGGGAAGGTCGGAGTTGTTAGTGGGATCTCAATGAAGATGAAAAAAGTGTTAATGATTTTAATGCACACTCAATATACAAGAGAACTTACTGAGGATCTTGTATTTGAGCATTGTTTCACTTTTCTCCTAGGAGACTGATGCAGCCTCTACAATGGCAAAAGCAAGGTTAGAGCATGTTTTTTTTTTTATGTGGTAGGTCATCTGTCTATCTGTAAAAGTTCTGACATAGGGGATTAACATCTGCAATTTTCACAGTATTGGAGTATATTGTTTTTCTCCTGTTTGGTCCATTTTGATGTTTATTGTTAATAAGATAAATACCAAGCTTTTGAAGTTATGGAAGAGATGATGGTACCAGGGCTTTATTTAGGGTAGTAAATAGGAATACACATTATAAACTGGTTGTGTTTCAAAAGATGACATATAGTGCATTTATTCATGCTTATCTCGAAGTGTAACAACTAAATGTAGCTCTTTTAACTATTTTGTCACATGCTTGATTGGAAACAAAAGATTTTCATCTATGATCTTTGCAAAGCAGGTCATGTTGAAGGGCATGCCAACTGTGTGCAAGATGGGAGATGTATGTGATTCAACCGATTAATATTCAAACATAACCAAGCCAAATGTTTTCTCATATGCTGCATTTTATTGATGGCTTGGCTGAACTCAGGTAAATTGACTTCATTAAAGAAATTCTATCAGATAATTATAAACCAAAACCATGTTTAATTGATGCATTTATAGATGATACTGAATTATCTTTTACTAGAATGTCAAACATGGCCTAACACCTATTGTGTACAACTATATTTCTTCACTCAATAAATGATCAGATATGTGAATTCTGGATTGTGATAAAAGGTTAATTATTCTATATGCAACAATCTTTTTTCTGTCTATATGTATCACTTGCATAGAAACGATCTACAGCTTTGTAAATTAGGTAACCAAATATTAAAGGTCAAGCTTCATGAGAAAAGGAACAGACATTGGCCTGAGACATGTAGCAGGATAACATAATGTCATATAAGGACTTAATAGAAAGTTTCTGATCTCGAATACAGTTCAGTGCCAATCATTCTTACAAATGCAAAGGCCCAACAAAGACCTTGAATTAGGCAGAGAAACAATCACATCACTTTGTTTGTCGAGCATCATCAATGGTATGTTTTCTTCTTTTATTATAAATTTTTTCCTTAATTTTATGCAGAACTTATTTTGGCATCGAATTCATGTTGTTCGTAATCACAAAAGTGTAACGAATCCGATAGTAACTTCAATAACGTTACTTATCCTAAATGTCCGAGTCCAGATAATATCTGTTTCCTTGAAACAATATTGCCCCCTTATACGCACCAAAGGATCTGAGCAATTTGTCTCCCAGGATGAAACGGACCTGCTCCGATTGCTGTGCGGGCAGACGGAGCGACGACGAACTGAAGGATTATATATATCTGTGAACAGAGTTCTGAGAAGAGGAAGAAGAAGCAGTTTTTTTTTCTGTGTATTGAGATCTGTGTTGCGGGCCCCTATATATAGGCTGGAGGAGGTGCCTATTCGGAGCGGTCGCGACTGTTCGAAAGGTTGCGACCCTTTAACGGACAGGTGCGCGCGCACAGTCGCAACGGTCCAATTTCGAAGTGCAAAATTAGCCGTTTTAGTGCAGCAAGCCCAAGTGGCAGACGTAGGCCCATCTAATCACGAGACCCCAAGAGCCCCAAGGCCCAAGGCCCAATCTTTGACATTTTAATATAATATGAAGGCCCAAAGCCCACATGCTCAATGCCTTTCTCACTTCTCAAGTCTTCTTCTTTTCCTTTTGTAATAACATGTTGAGAGATGGTATATATATTGATATTGGAACAAATATTCCACAATGTGGGACTTTGTTCCAATACACAATACCAAACACCTATTTCCTCTTCACTAACAAATACACTCATTCATCTTTGTCCAACAATCCCCCACATGAATGAGTAGTTGTTCATAGTTTTACGAGACATTTATCGTATCGGTTTAAAGTAGCACAAGGGCCTTGAACTTTCCTAGTGTTTACCTATTTGAATCACGGGCAAATCAGTAGACTTAGAAGGTCCTTGAACTGTAAGCCGTTTGTGTAATTCTAAAATAGATAGCACGCGATAAATGTTTCTTATAATCCTTCGTTCTCTGTTTGTGTTCATTTTTGCCTTGAACACCTGCCTGGTCTCATAAGTGCTTAGAGAATTAGGCCTATAATTCTCTTTGAAGCGGCGCCTTCGCACTTACGTAGGTGATTCTGTAAGGGTTATCCATAATTCCTCAAGTACAGACATCATTAAAAGTACTAATACTTATCCTATTTTCCAACAAATAATGCACTGACTTATCATAGGAATGGTTTGTGTGTAACAGTGCTGTCAAGTTTCTCTTAAACTGAGTTGTCCCTTTGAACCTAGATCTTGGGATCTCCAGTCAACTAGGTGGGGTTTCCATTTTAGAAAAACTTTTAGTCCATCGGCCTTAACCCCATTCCCATCGATAAGGTTTGAACTTTCTCTCTTGGCAAGCCTTTTGTTAGTGGATCCGCTATGTTATCCTTAGACCTTATATAGTCTATAGTGATAACCCCATTAGAGAGAAGTTGTCTTATTGTCTTATGTCTACGACGAATGTGCTTAGATTTACCATTGTATAGTGTACTATTGGCTCTTCCAATTGCTGATTGACTATCACAATGTATACATATTGGAGGCATGGGTTTGCTCCAATTTGGAATATCTTCCAAGAAACTTCGAAGCCAATCTGCTTCTTCTGCTGTTTTATCTAGTGCAATAAACTCGGATTCCATCGTAGATCTAGCTATACAAGTCTGTTTGGATGATTTCCATGATATTGCTCCATTTCCTAATGTGAACACATATCCACTTGTAGACTTTGTATCTTGTGATCCAGTTATCCAATTGGCATCACTGTATCCTTCCACTGTTGAAGGGTAGTTTGTATAGTGTAGACCATAGTCCTGTGTATACTTTAGGTATCCTAGAACTCTGATTATCGCTTTCCAATGATGTTTACCAGGATTACTGGTAAATCTACTTAGCTTACTTACAGCGTATGCGATATCTGGCCTCGTACAGTTCATAACATACATGATACTTCCTAGTATACGAGAGTATTCAAGCTGGTAGATACCATCACCAGTGTTCTTTACCCAATTTTGGTTCATATCTACGGGTGATTTTGCAATAGTTATAATATATTGCTTAAATTTTTCAAGTATCTTACCGATGTAATGTGATTGGGATAATGCATATCCCTGTGGTGTTCTTAAAATTTTGACACCCAATATCACATCAGCCAGTCCTAGGTCTTTCATATCGAATCTAGAGGATAACATATTCTTTGTAGATGTTATTATGGCCTTGTTATTTCCTAGGATCAATAGGTCATCAACATAAAGACAAACAATGACATATCCTAAATGTGTGTGTTTCATGTAGACACATTTATCTGATTCATTTATTGTGAATCCATTTGATAACATAGTTTCATCAAATTTCTCATGCCATTGTTTTGGAGCTTGTTTAAGGCCATAAAGTGACTTTACTAATTTGCATACTTTATTTTCCTTTCCATAGCTCAGAAACCCTTCAGGTTGCTTCATATATATTTCTTCCTCTAGATCACCATTCAAAAATGCAGTTTTTACATCCATTTGATGTATTTCTTAATCAAGTATGGATGCAATTGCAATAAGCATCCTAATTGATGTTATCCTCGTCACTGGTGAATATGTATCAAAATAGTCCAGTTCTTCCTTTTGTCTAAATCCTTGGACTACAAGACGAGCTTTGTACTTGTCTATCGAACCATCAGGTTTCAATTTCTTTTTAAATATCCATTTATTACCTAAGGTCTTGCATCCTTGAGGTAAATCAACTAATTCCCAGGTATGGTTAGCCATAATGGATTCTATCTCATTGTTAATAGCCTCTTTCCAGTAAGGGGCATCGCTGGAGGACATAGCTTGTTTGTATGTCAATGGATCATCTTCTAACATAAATGTATAGAAGTCTGGTCCAAAGGTTTTTGAGGTTCTAGACCTTTTACTTCTTCTTGGTTCCTCCACTTGTTGATCAGCACTAATTTGCTGAAGGTTATATTCAGTATCCTCAAGAGAATTGGAGATTTCATCTTCCCTTGGTCTCTTATGAGTATCACTGTCAGTGCCCTGCTTTAAAGGGAATATATGTTCGAAAAATCTTGCATTTCTCGACTCAATGATGGTATTTTCATGAATATCATCAATTTCAGATTTGTGTACTAAAAATCGATAAGCAGCACTATTTTGTGCATATCCAATGAATACACAATCAATTGTTTTTGGTCCTATCTTGACCTTCTTTGGTTTAGGTATCTCTACTTTGGCAAGACACCCCCACACTTTTAAGTATTTGTAGGATGCCGGTCTATTTTTCCAAAGTTCGTGAGGAGACTTGGATGTTTTCTTTCGTGGTATTTTATTTAAAATATGGTTTGCCGAAAGAATAGCTTCTCCCCAAAAGTTATCTGGCAAGCCAGAACTGATTAATAAAGCATTCATCATTTCTTTAAGAGTTCTATTTTTCCGTTCGGCTATACCGTTGGATTGAGGTGAATATGGTGCTGTAGTTTGGTGTATGATACCGTGCTCAGCGCAGAATTCCTCAAAAGGAAATTCATATTCTCCTCCTCTATCACTTCTTAAAGCTTTAATTTTCCTGTTGAGTTGATTCTCAACTTCTGCTTTATACTGTTTAAACATATCGAATGCTTCATCCTTGCTTCTAAGGAGATACACATAGCAGTACCTAGTACAATCATCAATAAACGTGATGAAGTATCTTTTTCCTCCTCTAGTTTGACACATCTTTAGATCACATACATCGGTATGTATTAAGTCTAAAGGCTCAGTATTCCTTTCAACATGATGAAAGGAAGTTCTAGTCAACTTTGCTTCAGTACATATCTCACATTTATAGTTGTGATCTGTATTAAACTTAGGTATAAAATCTAAGTTAACCATTTTTCGCAAAGTATCAAAGTTTACATGGCCTAGTCTAGCATGCCATATATTAAATGACTCAGTGATATAAACAGAAGCATTCTTTTTATTCATATCTTTTGGTACAACAGTCATTACATTCATCTTAAACAGACCATCACTGACATAGCCCTTTCCCACATACACCCCATTTTTAGACAAAACAAAATTATCAGCAACGAAGACTAATTTGAAGCCATTCTTGCTTAACATCGATCCTGAAACCAAATTCTTACGAATATCTGGAACGTGCAATACATCTTTCAATGTGAGTTCCTTTCCAGAAGTTAGTTTCAACACGATCTTCCCTTTGCCTTCAACTTGTGATGTGGATGAGTTGCCCATAAACAACTGCTCCTCCTTGGTGGCGGCTTCGTAAGTCGTGAACATCCATTTGTTTGCACAAATATGACGAGTTGCTCCAGTATCCACGAACCATTCCTTGTTGTTGCCAACAAGGTTACATTCTGAAACCACCGCACACAAGTCCATGTCAGAAACGCCATCAGAACCTTCGGCCACATTTGCTTCAGATTTCTTTTTCTTTCCGCGACATTCTGCAGCCTTGTGTCCTTTCTTCCCACAGTTGTGGCAGTTTCCTTTGAACTTCTTAGTCTTCTTTGCATTTGGGTTGTCACGCTTTCTTTTGTTGTTTTTCTCAGCCTCAACCACATTTGCCTTTGCCACCATAGTATTAGTCGCTTTCTTTTCGGATTTTCTGTTGTCTTCTTCGATTCTGAGTCGAACAGCTAAATCCTCCATTGTCATTTCCTTCCTTTTGTGCTTCAGATAGTTCTTCAAAAACAGTCTATACAATGTGTACTGTACTATGAATACACAATACCAAACACCTATTTCCTCTTCACTAACAAATACACTCATTCATCTTTGTCCAACAATTCATTCGACAGATCATTTGATCTCTATGGCAAGATGATACGGAAAGAATACCCTGCACGGATTTCATTAAAATATCGGTATTTTGTACATTGCAACAACTACTCGTGTTTTTCTTTTTGATATTTTGATAGTAGAAAACAAAACTTGAAGTCCAAAGGATATTTGGTACTTATTTTCTGCTTATGTACCAATATGGTAAGAAGTAAAAAACAAATAAAATCTGTGTAATAAGTTAGTGTGCTTGGATTCATGATTCATAAATCAACTTATTAATAGCATAAATGAAAAATAATCTTTTTCAAAATTAAATGAAATAAAATATAATCACATTCCATTTGTCCTATTGTTCTCTTCTATTTTACAACACTACGAAATTAAAAAGTAAATAGAATTGTGACTTGCAAACCCGAACCCAACCCAAACCTGATGGATCTTGGGTTAGAGGCAGGTGACGAGAAATACCATTTAGACCCAATCAAACCCGACCCGAACTGATTTGACCCGGAAGACCGCACTAGAAAACATAAAATGCCTGCATTTTAATTGTTATTGCATAATCCGACCAATACCGACCCAATCCGAACCGTGGATCGGGTTGGGTCTAGGTCTTGAAAACGTATCGTGTAGATCCGACAAAAACGACCCATCTAGAACCGTTATCCGCTGGGTTCGGTCTGACGGGTCTAATTGCCAATCCCAAGACTAACTATGACAGCATGTCACATTCTATGATTCCTTCTTAACCTCATCTGTTCCCTCCTCTCTCCTTAAGTTAGAATCGGAGTATAATTTGTCAATGATATACACAAGGTTTGGCATGCTATTCATCCACAGTCTGAAATGTAAATAATCCACTGAACTTAATCGCTATATAATGTACTATCATAACTTTTGTATTGCATACAGGATCAACGGATCAACACTGATTTTGTATTGGTAGCAATGATATACATAAGGTTTGGCATGCTATTCATCCACAGTCTGAAATGTATAATAATCCACTAAACTTAATCGCTATATAATGTACTATCATAACTTTTGTATTGCATACAGGATCAACGGATCAACACTGATTTTGTATTGGTAGCCATTAACAACGGACTCGACGACATAAATCAAGAGCTGAATTATGAATTATGAGTCATACTTTTATAATACATATGGTGAATCATGAATTCTTAATGTTCACTGACATTCTTAACATCTCCATGTGACAATGTTCTTACAAATTTTTTCTGAACTTTCAGTTATGTATATTTTCTAATATCTTTTCCTTGATTAAGACTCTTACTTATATAAGAAAAACACAATTTAGTTTTGGTAATCACATCATAAAGTATGCTGCATTAGTTACTAATCCATGTCAATAAAGAGTACACATTGTTACAATTTATAGCTTATTCTTCCGCCCTTTAAAAGTTATTCCATGGTGACAAGCACCTTTGTCCAAGTAGTTAATTGATTCGGCTTTAGTGCAGGATGCCACAAGTTCGAAACTTGCTTTCGAACGTTTATTTGACATGGGATATGTTGTCCCAATGATTTATTGTATATAAAGTACCAGTTCAAAAAAAAAAGTTATTCCATGGTTCTTTTCGTTAATCTCTTTGTTAATCCATCCATATCTTAACCTATGCCGAGGTGGGCACATTTTTTTTTAATTTAATATTATAAATCATACAATAGTTTCTTAATCACACTAGTCTAATGTCTAGAATTTGTGGTGCAAATGTCACTATGGAAGTGGACGATGAAATGTTTTTGAAGGTTTTACTTATAAGAAATGTTGTAAGATTCAGATCAGTTGGAGACTTATCATCGATAAATGTTGGACCATTTCCAATAATCTAGTGGATTGAGAAGCTTGCTTATATATCGAAGTTGGACAGTTGGTTTAGTGTGGTGCATTATGTGTTTCATATGAGGCGATCGTACCCAAAGTTGTTTGTGTGAAGTTGGTTGGTTGTATACGAGATATTTGATATTTTGTTGCATGAGATTTTTATTTTGCTTGATGTATTGAGCTTTTTTGTATAATTCCTGTTTTATGTGATGTATTTTCTGTTGTTTATATGTTAGTATGCATTATTTTAGGCATTGTATGCTGGTAAGTGCAATTAATTTTAGTAACATGAAATTGCAAGGATGAGATTTTCTTATGGAAGAGAGGGGTGGCAATTTAAAATATGAACATGGAAGAAATGATGTATTATATTTTAGAATACATTTATAGGGGTTATGAGTAGTTAAAATTGAGGTTTTGGAGGTGTTTACAATTTTATGAACATTGGTGCGGGCGTTTGCACAAAATATGTTCAGGGTGTAATTTAGTCGATGGCGACCAAGATATGGCGGTTGCTTTTGGTATAGGGAGGCGAATCTTGGTAGACTATTTCTCTTTAGCTTTGAAGTGAAGTGAAATGAAATTAGTCTTGAAGAGAAGGAAATTCTAACTTGGTCAGCAAGCTTGAGAGGGTTATGAATACTTTCCTCCATTTCTTTTTTGGGATTTTCGCAGTCAAATGCTAAAGACGGCTAAATTGAGAAATAAGAGAAATAAGAAAAAAGAAGAGATTTTAATGTTCAGGTAGAGAGCTAGAAGAGAAGAAGATGAAGGCTATAAATTAGGCGATGCAAACTGATAAGGGTGAGTAATTCTCGTTCTAATCATCTCTCAATCACTGCGTGATTGGGTGTTTTACTATTAAGTCTTGCCGTAGCATGAAATTGTTAGTGTGATTTTATTTGAAGTTGATTCTCTGTCTTTAATGATTTTAATGCACATTTAAGGCAATTTGGATATTTGATAGTCGAATAATGATTTAGGATTGAATTTTAATTAATTTAAGGACGATTTTAATGTTTTGGATGTTATATTAGTGAAATAGATTTAGTTTGAAGAATCTTGATATATAACATGCTAGTTTGGGTAATGGTAGGGGTAATGGTAGTTAGATCAGTGTATCGGTGGTTTTTGGTGCCAATGGAATCGGATGAGGGTAAACGAAGCGGATCAAGTGTTAAGCAAGGCATTTTAGGTTTAGATCATGACAAGTTTGGATTAGTAGTTGTCACACATTAGGGTTGTAGCATCCCTCATTTTGAGACTCTTAAATGAATACCAAAGTGTTATAACCACTCCAATCTTGTTTTCAAGCGATGATATGAGATTTGGTTTTCTTCCTTTATATATAAAATGATAGTATCATAGTTATCAAACAATTTCATTCATTATTTCATTTCAAATTGAACCACCCGACGTTCTATTGTAGAGAGAAAATATATTATACAACATAATAATACATGAATGGTATATCACCACACTAGGATGATACAAAAACAACTAAACTTTCATCATAATATATGCACAACTAAATGAATAAATAATGATCATGCACCCCTCTCCTTCGACTGTTCATCAAAAGCGTCTCGTTTTTGAAGCTTTCAACCCTTAGGCTACTCAAACGAATACGTAAGAGTTTAGAAGAAAATACAAAAATGTTGAGTTAGATATGGGTCGGATATGAATAATATTAGCCATAATAATTCATGGTTATTACAATATACTGTGGGTCCATGCCGCAGGGCGTAATAGTTTTTTCCCTCGCCAGTAGTCTCATGTTATTATATAATTAAATTATTTATATAACAAGGTCTCGATCTTGAGTTTAATTATAAACTTACATGTCATAATTTGCCTGTCATTTCTATTTTTATATTAAGTATTGTCTTCTCGTCCTCTACCTATACATTGATAGAGTTAAGAGTATGTTTTAGGGCAATTACGTAATTTACTGTAAATTGATTAACTGCATAATTAATTCTTGTTCGTAATAAAGATGTTATAAATAATTAAATATTTAATTAAAATATATTTAATAGAAAATTCATAAATTGTGTGTTTGTGATAGTGTTAAAAATAGGTGTAATCATGAGTATTTTATCACAATATAATAAACACATCATTTTAAATATTCCTGGTCAAGATGCATCGAGACTGTATATCGATGCATCCGTTGAGACTAGAGTATGTAATGTTTTTCACATGTTGGGCAGTGTGTTACGACTTCCCGGACACTAAGGGGTTACAAACTGATAGTTTTAGATAATTATGGAATGACCACTCGATAATTTTCTGTTGGTTAATATAACTAAATCAAACAGGAAATATCGCTGTGACTAATTTACACAATTCTCTCGACTTGAGAACGCTGTTGATCTTAAATATCAAAGCTCCACTTTGATTATAGTCAAATCATGGCATAACGTCCATCAAGTGATTATAATTGGGTCGAATGAAAGTACTAGAGGTGAAAACACTATTCAAGAGAGGATTCGTCTCATCGGTTATATGAGGTTAGTATCATGGTCAACCGAAACAACACAAAGTCAATATCTCTGATCAGAGTAGTTCGGTTTATAATAATTGTTATTATTGAATCAAGGACTTTGCGTTTGGATTATAATGTTGAATTTGTATCATATTGAAATTTTGACCATTACCAAATTCCATAAGTCCAAAGGGGTACAGTTTTGACGAAGAGAATTAGTGTAAATAATTGTCACTGTCGGATGACGCTTAACAAAGTAAAATTTGATTTATCGAAACCAAATAAGCGATAAATTTGATCAAAATGTCACACGACCTGATAAGTGATGTGTGGTTGTTCGATATTAACCGCTGACCAAATTTACATCCAAAGAGTCACACAACCGAAACTTTAAATACCCTTTGACCACATGATTTAATTAATTTGTAATTATTATAAATTAATTATTTAATTGAAATATTAATTTTAAAATTTTTATTTGATGTGTTGAACAATGTTAATAAATATGTTTATAATAGTTATAAATATATTAACCGATATGCGATATCAACACGCGTTTAAATTGGATTTAAATGCGATAAATTTTGTTCGGGCTTGAAATGGGTTTGAAGCCCATATGGGGCATAGGAATTTCAGGCATGGTATGACCACGGAATGGGCGCATCAGATGCTAAATGGGCTTGGTTTTGATATTTTAAAGGCAGAAAATGAGTAAGAGAAGAAATTGAATCATGATTCCACCGTATCTCTTTAGCCTCTCCCTTATAAAATGATTAGAACCCTCTTTCTAAAATTACTTTTTCTACCTCCATCCACTCCATTGCCGGTCAAAAATCAACCTGCCCCCTAATATCCTCCATTTTCAAGTTCAAATCTAATAAGAATAAAAGCTATACGATAGTTGGTGGTCGACAATTCGAAGCTGGTGCCTTCAGGATTGGAATAGGATTCAAAGAAGCTCGTACCTTTGTCTCAACGCGTATTCAATAGATCATGATAAAGGTAGGTCTCTAATTTACAAATATAAATTAATGTTATATTACAAATAAAAATTAATGTTATATTATGTATCATATGAATGTTAGATCAATAGAAATGAATGTAGTATATTGATATATCGTCACATTTATGATGGTTGTATGTTTATGTGCATATGTAATTTAAAATATTTTTTTGCAACAAATATACACCTTAATATTCACGGCATAGAATTTTTTTTTTCAATTTTAAAATTAATTTAATATATTATTTAATTCATATAAGTTTCATAAACTGTTAAATATTATATTATAAAAAGTATGGTTTAAAATTTTATATAAATAGTTTTATAACTAAAAGGCTTTCGACATAAGAAAATAATTATATATATAATATATATATTATTTAAATCAAATAAATTTCATAAATCCATAATATCAATAAATTTATCATATAAAATATGTTTTAAATTTTATAAAATTAATTTCATAATTATTATGCTTTCGGCAATAAAAATAATAATTTGTATATAAATTACACACACACACACATATATATATATGAAAATTAATAATTGAATTTAAAATTGATTTTAAGTTGTGAGAGTAGTTACATGTTAAAATATTGTTCCGATTTTTTATAAAATATTAAAATACAAAATTTTACTTCCCAAAATAATTTTTTTATTTTTATAATTTTCAAACAAAAATTTGATTTTAAAATAAATAATTTTTTCCGTGAGCATTATTAGATGTGTATATTTACAATTTTATATTATATGTATATCTTTTATTTATGTGTGTGTGTGTGTATTAATAAATTATTTAAAAGTATATTTATATGCATTATATGTTTATTTATCAAAAAGATTTTAAATTTTGATTTCGGATTTCATGACAAAATGAATAAATAAATTTTTAATATTTTATTTAAAATGATTTTGCATTTGTTTACATTCATATATCTATACATACACACACACACACAGATATATATATATATATATATATATATATATATAAAATTATATGTGTGTGTGTATATTTTATAAATTCCTTATATATATACATAAAATCATTCAAAATTAAACACTATGTATATATATTTGTAATACTTTGTATATATGACTTAAAGCATATAAACATACATTTGGATACTAAATTTGTATTCTAGAGGGACTAATATGTTTGTTGCACTGTAAATCCCGACACTTATACACGAGCATACCAAACCTTACACGGATTGCTATGTTACACATGCACGCACATATATGTGTGTGTATATACATGTATATATATAATACAATAATAATTACATAATATAAAACTATATTATAAATTCAAATAAAATTACGATTTTATTTAAAAGAAACTTAGAAATGTTCTAAGTGAATTGGACTTCATGAGCCCAACAGAGATCGAACATGATAAAAAAAAATTGAAATTAACTTATTTCATCCGCTCCGGACTAGTCCAATTTCATCGATGGTATCAGAGTCCAATAGTCTATGTAGTTTAAATTAGTCATGTTAGGGTTAACTAATTAAGCCCACAGCCCAAATAGTATGGTGTCTAGAAAGGTAGCGCGGTAGGATTATGTTTGGATAATCAAGTACTCTACCTTACTAAGTTACCATCTTGGCCCGAATAGAATTGTGAGCCCAAAGATTTTCCTTAATAGAAATGACCCAATTTGAATTTGACCTTGGGCTAATTTTCAAAATTGTTTTAAAAGATTTTAAATTTACAAATTATATTTAAAATAAAGTACATATGCATATTATAAAAGTTATAATATAATGAAAATTTTCAAAATGTTTGAAAATTAATATAAATTAATTTCATAATTAAAAATTTATTAATTAAATAAGTTAGTTAATTAATATATACATGTATTATATATTATGATATTAGTTATGTTGTTTTAAAATGTTAAAATGGCATAAGTATACATGTATGTATATAAAATGAATTTCAAAATTAATATAATTTAATTAAAATTATTTAATTAAATGAATAAATTAAATGTTAATTAATTAAATGATACACAGATATATATGATATATCTGTCATACTATAAGGTTATAATATAATAAATATTAATATAAAATTAATTAAAGTGTTAATTAAATAAGATATAATTAGTATAATGTTATACATAAGATTATTGTACAAGCTAATTAAAATATAAATGTTATGTCATAATAAAACTTACATAATATGAATGTATAAACTAAAGGCGAAACATTAAAAAACCCTAAATAGACTTAAGAAATAAATACATACGTAAATGTGCGTATATTGTGATTCCCAATGTGTCAGACAGTTGAATCACAAGGGTATTTCATAAGAAATACATTATTCCAAAAGTTGATATCACTTAATATAATGTATTAAAGATTATGAATCCTCAATATAATGTTGACCTCTGCCATATATATTAATAAATTACTTACATACTCCTTAGTTGTTGAGCAGACTCAAGCTAGGGATGTTTTGTGTAGTATTATTAATATATTGAATAAACGAGGCAAGATAACTATATGTATATGTTGAGCAAACTCAAGGTACATATACTAAGGTCATCTTGATATGGTAGGTAAGTGTGGATAATTTCATTTTGACTTGTTGAGTAAACTCAAGGTCGAAGTGAAATTAGGACGAGGTACCAAGGGTTAGGAGTTGTATATGATACAATTAGCAAGAAATTATCCATCGTTCATGGAGCTATGACTTGTTGAGCAAACTCAATGTCAAAATTCTAAGACGGATGAGTCCTAAAACCTACTAGTGAAGACGAAAGACTTCTATGTTTCGACTTAGGGTTTGGCGAATCATAAAAGACTAGTAGGAGCTTATTAGTAAAATGAAACATAAAGTTTAACCTGTTGAATATGCGCTTTGTGCTTATATGATTTTTGTTTGATGATAATAAACATATATACATTCGTTTAAATGTATTTGTTAATGTACTATTTTATTTTTCGTAGAATAAATAAATATTTGCTGAATAAAATTAAATGACACAGAATTTGAATTCAAACAGAAATTTTATTCAAACAAATATTTATTACAATTTTGAATAGTACAATTTCAATCTCTCACTATAACTATACAACTTTGATTACAATCACATCACATTTCACATTTACAGTTAACCTCACTACATATCACTCACACTCGTATTTTTATCTTCAACTTCCTTCTAGTTTGAATCCAGCATCTGAGCAATCTGCAAAAATATAAACTAACGCAGTAAAATTGAAAAAGAAATATTTTTGCAATATAAAATGAAATACGATTTTTGAAAATATGATTTGCCTCAGTTATTTGGGTTGTTCGTCATAATTTAAATTTGAATTCATCATACACGAACAACTTGTGACATACACAGTGTATCACTGTATATGCCACAAGGCCGTGCACGTCGATATATACACTTGATTGATTTACAGGGACAGGCGAGCACAGGTCAAACCCAAATGAAAAACCGGGTTCAACTCACGTGCAATAACATTGAAAATCACGACTCTCAGCACAAGGTCAAACCCGAGTTTTAAAACTGGATTCAACTCAGGTACAACTCAAATGCACACATGAATGCTATGATCAAAGTATGCATGTATATATATCGACCAGGCAGCAACATGCTTGAAGACCACAGCAAAACCAACAGTGGCAGTTAAAGCAACATCAAGTTGAAACAGTTTCATGTAACAGATAATGCACAGGATACATGATTGGTACACAAACAATAAGCTGCGGTAAAGCATGAACATGTGTGGACAACGAAAACCAAAGCCATCAGGTCAGGAACAACATTCAAGCTAAATGAAGTACAGTATGCAACAACAATTCCAAATGTCCAGACCACTGTAATAAAGCAACATGTATAACAAGTCCAATGAACAAAGATCCCAAGATCAACTCAGCAATGAATTTAACCAAGATGCAAATGTACAAATGTTAAAACTCAGTGGCACATGAATACAAGAAGGTCAGTGTGCCAGAGAAAGAAAGGATGGAAGCAGTGATACAAGTATGCAAACAACAAGTGAAACAGTGGTGAAGCTGGAAATACAAAGACCAGTTACTCAATGCATGCAACATGACTCGACCACAAGTACAACACTGCACAAATTCAACACAGCACCAAAGTCAAGACCACAAAGGCAGTGCACAAATGACCAGGCTACAACATGAATTATGCAATGCAGATGCTAACATTGATGAATGTATATGACAGCAACAAGAGGCAACATCACATAATACAACTACAACAATGACCAAAAGTGTACAAAATGTAGTGAATGCAGACAGTAAATTAGTGTCAAAGAAAATGATAAATAATTTTTACAGTGTCAAGCTCATGTATGCAACAGATAAAGTGCAACTGATCTACAACAAACAATGAATGCAACAGAGACCAATGGTGAACAGAAGTAACAAATGCAGGTGAACAAATGTGCAAATGCTCAAGACCACACAGTGCATATATGTCAAACATGAATGCTACGACTTCAAATGAACCAACAACATAGCAAGCTACATGAAGACAGAGCTCGATCAAAATGCCTCATTGACAAAGAAATGAAATTCACGCAACAAGTTAAAAGTCATTCAGTGATACAAGACCGAAGTTTAGAAAATCAAAAGGCCGAAGTGACAGTGAATCGCCAATTCAATGTTGAACGAGTCAACAAAGTGAAAATTCACGAAATCAGTATTGTCAAAGTCAAACAAGTGTTCACCGTGATAGCCAAGAAAATTGACCACGAAATCAAATCAATACCGTGTAAATCAAGCTACCAAAAATATGAAATTGACAAAGTCAGATCAATCCCAAGCATCAATACAAGATCGAACGACCATTGACAAATTCAAATGAACGTATACGAACGCAAAAATAGGATTTCGAATCCTATATAAGCCCAATCATCATTGGCAAAATAATTATCGAGTTCAAGCATCAACCCAGTAAAGCAAAAAGAAAAAGTACATACCGAAATCACAAACAACGAACTCGATCAAGCAGCTGCAAACGAGCGACAGTCGATCATCAGAAATCAAGCACAAGCCAGAGCCGAAAGTCTCAATTTGGATCGATAGCACAAAGCCCTAATTTGACAAAGGGATCGGCTGCAATGTTTCAGAAGGAAGAGAAAAGGACCGAAGCCCTAATTTGACAAAAAGGAATGGGCCAAGCAAAAGAAAAAGGAGAGGCCGCATCTTTTTCAAAAGGGATCGAGTTGAAAAATAAGGGGCCGGCCTTATTTATAAAAGGGGGATTATTTGGTTTTTTTTTGTTTTATTTTGATCAAAATTGTGGAGTCAAGTTTATACTTTAATTTTTGCTCCTGGTTTTATTTTTGAAATTGTTCTGTTTTTCTTTTCAAGTCAAAGGAGTTGTAAATCACCACCTAGGGTTTAGGTCGTGTCAGATTGTCTAGTTAGAATTAGTTCAGTGAGCAGGGTGTGCGAGTTTGCAAAACTCTATAGGCGGGAGCAGTGTTTGCGAGTAAGCGAAACTCTATAGGCGGGAGCAGGGTGTGCGAGTCTAGTAGAGTGTTTGTGAGCGGGAGCAAAAGGGTCTGCGAGTCTAGTACAGTGTTTGTAAGCGTGATACTGTTTAATTCTAATAGAAATCTGGGAATGCAGCAGTAGGCAGGGGTTGCCGAAGCTGGGTAAATTTTGTGTGTGATTTACTTTTACAGCATATTTATTTCTACGTTTATATCGAGAAAATTTGCTATAACCCTATTCACCCCCCCTCTAGGGTTAATCTAGATCCTACATAACCTTACTAATATTATAAGAACATCTACTATTATATTGTTCTAATGATCTACCAGTTAAAACTTGCTGAAAAACGACAACTCCAAAAGTTTTTTCTGGAAGTGAAAAGCTTACCGGATCAAACTATAACGATTGTTCAAGACCGATTAAGATAGCATTGACTTATGGGCATCTTTGGTCGGCTATTACATGCGAACCTAAAGGGCAACCTGCTGATTATGCGAAGCTCGAAATTTGACTTGCTTATGAGAAATGGATTTCAGACCTAGAAATTGTCCTAGTGTTCAAGCCATCTATATTGGATAAGCCATTGTAGAGGCAACACGAAAACATGTTAGTCCATGAGGTGTTTGATAGTCTCAAGACCTTGTTTGATGAACAGTCACGTTCCGCAAGGTACGAGCTTATGAAGAAGTCGTTCAACACCAAAACAATTAAATGATAGAAAGTAGACAATTACACACTGTTAATGAAGGATTATATTGATAGGCTTTTGCAATTGGACGTACGGATAAACAATGAATTATAAGTTGATTTGATCCTTGGTTCTCTTATATGCCAGTATAAACTGTTCATATTAGATTATAATATGAACAAAATAAATGTAATCTCATGGAGCTCCTCCATATGTTGGGGTTGGTTGAGTCTACATCTAAGGATCAAGGGGATGTGCTTGCTGTAAAGGGTAGTGCATCATCTTCGAAAGGTTCAAAGAGGCAGAAAAGAGAACGTAAGAAAATAGCAAAAGTAAGAAGACCGACGATAAAGGTGAATGTCACCACTGCCACAAGAAAGGTCACTGAAAAAAGAACCATCTCGATTACTTAAAGATTTTTAGAGAAAGAAAACAGAATGGTTCTACAGCTCCATCAGATACATTTATGATTCAAAATTGTTTTGTAATTAATGAAATGTCTTCAGTCTTGGATACTTGATCTGGAACTCATATGTGTAATTCGTTATAGGAGCTTAGAAACTGGCACCGCATGGAAAAAGGAGAGATAAGGCTCCATGTTGCTGATGGATCTATCGTAGACGCAAGGAAAGTAGAAGATTATCATTTATGTTTGCTTAGTGGAGTAGTTTTGATATTAAATAGTTGCTATTTTGTAAAAGACTTTATTTGTGGGATTATTTTTGTTTGTATATTATTTGAGACTGGGACTGGATATATATTTCATTATGCAAACAATGTTATGAACATTAGTTTGAATGGAAATAAAGTCTGTGATGATATTCTTAAAATGACATTTATTTGATCAATACTAATTATGTATCTTATATGAATAATACTTCTAAAAATATAAGTGATAGTTATATTTGGCATTGTATGATAGGTCATATAAGTGAGAAATGACTACACAAACTGAAAACCGAAGGTTTTTTGCCATCACTCGATTCTGAATCATTTGACACGTGTGAGTCATGTCCCAAAGGTAAAATGATCAAGCACCTCTTCAGTTGGAGCAATGAAAGAGTTGATGAACTAGGTATACATATTTATACAAATAGATCTAAGAGGCTGTTGGGATTGTCTTAATCCTTGTACATAGATAACATACCAAAGAGGTTCAGTATGGAGAATTTCAAATGTGGAACGTTTCAACATGGTCTGAAGTCGTCCTTTTTAAGAAGGACGCTTATCATACCAGTGACAAGAAAGAGTGTATAAAGAGGATTCCCTATGCTTTAGCCATAGAATCCATAATTTACACTATGCTATGTACTAGACTAGATGTGGAATACACATTAGGATGCGTGAGTTAATACCAGTTTAATCTTGAGAAAAGCATTGGACAACCGTAAAGCTATACTGGAGTATTTAAGATACTCAAGACTTATTCCTCATTTATGGTAATGGAGACCTCCTTAAGAAGAGGTATTCGACCTTTCAAAGTGATATTGATGATAGTAAGTCAATGCCTAGTTATGTCTTTACATTTAATGGCGGAGCCAATAGTTGGAAAAGTTCCTAACAAGAAACAATAGCTGATTTGACTATGGAGGCTGACTATATTGCCCTCAATTAAGCATCTAAAGAGGCAGTCTAGATGTGCAAGCTTTTAAGTGAGTTTAGAATGATTCTCGATATTGAGAATCCTATGGCATTGTTCTGTATAACAGTGCAGCAATACAGATCACTAAGGAGCCCAGAACACACAAGAAGTCACCGCATATTCTTCTGAAGTTCTATCATTAGAGAATTCATTGAGAAGAATAAAGTCGTGATATAAAGGGTAGATACCAAGGGCTCCATAGCAAATCCATTCACAAAGGGTTTAGCTCGGTCAGCTCTTGAGAAGCTAATTGAAGGGATGAGACAGAGATGCCATAAATAGCCCTAAGTGCAAGCGGGAAATTGATAGAGTTAGGGGTATGCCCTAGGGGAAATTCTTTAATTTATTATAAATTAATTAACTCTATAATCAATTCTCGTTCGTAATAAGTGTTTTTCTTTCTGTTATATATTTATTACAATTTGTTATAAAAAACTAAATGTTTAATTAAAATTTTTTCAAAAGAAAATCCACAAATGGTGTGTTTATGATAGTAATTACAAATAGTTGTAATCAGTAGTATTGTATCATAATATAATTACACATCATTTCAAAATATTTCTAGTCAAGATGAATCGAGACTAGATGATGATGTATCCTTAAGACTGGAGTACGTAACGCTTTTCAAATATTGGACAGTGGATTACTCATAAACGCCGGGGGTACCAAGAGGTTATCTACTGATAGTTATTAGATAACTATGAAATGATTCACTCGATGGTTTTTTGTTGGTTGATATAACTAAGATCAAATAGAAAATATCGTTGTTACTATTTCTCCCGACTTGAGAATACTGTTGACCTTCATTACGAAAGCTTCGCTTTGATTTTTGCCAAATCATGGAACAACGTCCATCGAGTGACTATAGTTGGGTCGATTGAAAGTATTGGAAGTGAAATGCTTTCAAGAGAGGACTGGTCTCCTCAGTTATACAGAGTTAGTATCACAAACAACTGAAGTCAACACTAAGTCAGAATATTTGGTAAAGCCGTTTGGTTAATGATAATTGTTATTATTGAACCAAGGACTTTGCATATGGACTATAGAGTTAAATAAATTTTGACTTTACCAAATTCCATAATTCTAAAGTGATACAATTTTGATGAAGAATATTGTTGTAAATAGCCGTCACTGCCAGGTAATGCTTATTAAAGTAAAATTGAATTTTATCAAAACCAAATGAGCGATAAATTTGGCCACAATGTCACAACACTTGCTAGGTGACGTGTGGACGTTATATTCGAATTGTTTAATATTAATCGCTGACCAAATTTACATCTAAAGAGTCACACAACCAAAATATTGAATCCTCCTTTGACTACATGATTTAATTAATTTTTAAGTGTTATAAATTAATTAATATTTATGAAATATTAATTGTAAAATTTTTATGCGATGTGCTGAACAACATTAATAAATATTTTTATAATAGTCATAAATATATTAATCGATATGCGATATCAATATTCGTTTAAATTGGATTTAAATGCGATAAATTTTGTTCGGGCTTGAAATAGATTTAAGCCTATATGGGGCATAGGAATTTTGTCCATGTTATGACCATGGAATGGGCGGCATCAAATACTAAAGGGGTTTACGTTTTGATATTTTAAAAGCCAGAGAATTAGTGAGAGAAGAAAGGGAATCTTAATCCAACTTTATCTCTTTAGCATCTTCCTTATAAAATGATTAGAGCCCTCAGTCTAAATTACTTTTTACTGCCTCTACCCACTCAATTATTGGCCAAAAATCATCCCCATATCCTCTACTTTCAAGCTCAAATCTGATAAAATAAAAGCAACTCGATAGTCGATGATTAACAATTTGAAGCTATTACCTTCCAGATTGGAATAGAATATAAATGAGCTTCTATCTTCGATTCAATAGGCTCTGGTTGAGGTATATCTCTGATTTACAAATATAAATTAGCATTATATTTTGTATTATATGATGTTTAGATCGATAGGTGATGAATCTTGTATATTATATCATCACATTTATGATGGTTGTATATTTATGTGCTTATGTAATTTAATTTAAAATACATAAAAAATTTGCAGCATATATACACCTTAATATTCATTGCATAAAAAAAAATTCTAATTTAAAATTAATTTAATATATTATTTGATTCATATGAGTTTCATAACTTAACTATTAAACATTATATTATACAAAATATTTTTTAAAATTTTATATAGATAGTTTCTACCTAAAAGGCTTTCAGCATAATTTTTTTATAAAATGCATTTAGATACATATTATTTAAATATTATTTAAATTAAATAAGTTTCATAAATTCATAATATCAATAAATATATCATTAAAAATGTTTTAAATTTTATAAATTTAGTGTCACACCTAATATGCCTAAGGAGTAAATTTTTTTTAATATAAATTTAATATATATATATATATATTAATATCTGTAGAAATTATAGTTGAATCTAAAATTGATTTTAAATTGTAATATATGTGGAAATATTTAAATGTTGGAATATTGTTCAATTTTTTTTGTAACATATTAAAAATACAAAATTTTATTTTCAAAAGTAATTTTTTTATATTATTATTAATTTCCGAATGAACTTAATTTCGATAAATATTCAAAAAATAATATAAAAAACATTTTTTGTCGTAAGCATTATTAGGTGTGCATATTTATAATTTTATATATTACATACATATATATTTCGTTTATGTATTAGTGTGTGTGTGTGTGTGTGTGTGTGTGTGTGTGTGTGTATATTAGTCAATTAGTTATAAGAGTGTGTGTGTGTGTGTGTATATATTATAAGTTTATATATATATAATTTGTTTTTGGATTTTACAATAAAATAACTAAATAAATTTTTAATATTTTATTTAAAATGATTTTAGATTTATTTTCTTTCATGGGCATACACACACATATAATTATAATTATAATTATATATATATACATATATTATAAATTCCTTATATACATAAATTATTCAAAATTAAACACACACACACACATATATTTGTAATACCTTGTACATATGACTTAAAGCACATAAACATACATTTGGACGATATATTTGTGTACTAGAAGTTAAGGGGCTAATATGTCCACTGTAGTGTAAATCCCAACACTTATACACAGGCATGTCAAACCTTACATGGATTGCTATATTACACACACACACACACATATGTATATGATATGTTTATATATAATATAGTAATAATTACATAATATAAAACTATGTTATAATTTAAATAAAATAATGATTTTATTTAAAACAAGACTAGAAATATTCTAAATGAATTAGACTTTACAGGCCCAATAAAGATCTAAAATGGAATTTTTTCTGAAATTCACTCATTCTTTCACTGTGGTCCGACCCAATTCCATCATACATGTTATTTTTATTTTCGAGGGTTACTTATCGTTTCCCCCATTTATAGAAGGCCCCTAGCATTCATTTTTAACATTCGTTTACTGGATTTATATATATATATATATATATATATATATATATATATATATAGACTTAAGTTCCCACCGTTCATTTTTAGCATTCAATTACCATTACACACACGCACACTTATTTTCTTATATTGAGAGGCCACTCTTTCCAATATTTCATCTCTCGCAAATGTTACTATCATTAACCTCGATGTTGGGTCTCTTATGGAGGTTATTATCATACATCTCAGTATTATTCATCATCGATAATAATACCCAATCTCATTCAGTTCCTATTGTCCCTTGTAATGTTCCTACTTTGCCAATTATTACAGTCTCGACTATAATGGAAACCAACAACACTCGTAGTTTCTCTACCTATTATTCTTCATGAATCATTCTTTGACCCTTGGTTAATCAACTAAGTGATACTCATCTTAGCGATTGATGAAGAACTCTATCCATGCTAATAACCTTCTCATCGTTTAGTTATCTCTGGCCTTTGGTGTTTAGCATGATGTTACTTGATCTTGTACTTAGGTGATACTAGTGCTCAATAAATTTACTTTGTCATTTATTTCTAGGTACTTTTCCTTACACCACGTCCTATTATGTACCTAAATTGCTATATGTTGATTTTTCATTAGTTGGTACAATTATCGTTTGCACTTAAACTTAAAAAAGCATGTAAGAGATGACTTTCTTCTCTTAATTTAGGGTACATAATTTTCGTTAAAGATGTCGTATTTGATTAATCTCCTTTATTAATTACCTCGAAATGACCTTGGCAAATACTTGTTAAATTAGAAATTATTCAGTGGAAATCCTATAAAATCCAAAAAAATTGTAAAATTGTTTTCTTTCCAATATATTTCAATTTTGAACAAAAATGTGGTATTTTCCATATGTTTTCCAATCACTTTCTTCGTTGAAAGTCCATTTTCACATTTTAAAAATCCATATAAAATCTCAAAATTCATATATTCATCTCCTAATGAAAATCTAATTTCTAGAAATATTCATGCAACATTATGTTTCGACCTCAAGCATTTTTAAGCACAAAACCAAAGGTTGTAGGTATACAACTCCTCTTTATTAGCCATTTTATATGAACGTGCAAACCATTCTACTGACATTGAATCACACACCAATTGTTAGCCAAAAAGTGGTCTAACCCAATGTTGATTACTGTTTTCTTGAAGATTCAACTTCCGTTTTTCCTTACTTATGAGTTACATGCGTAAGATCTTAGATCTAAATAAGATAAAATATATAAAAAATGAAAAAGGAAAATAAGGAAGAGACACAATGATTTTTATAGTAGTTCGGCTGTGGTTACATCCACTTTAATCGATTATTATTATTATTATTATTAATTTTCACTAATTCCCAAGGGATCTACAATAATTAACCCAAAATCTACTTTAGATCTGAGATAGAGTTTCCCTTTAGTGAAAAATTTAATCCTCTTCTTGATAGAGTTAAGGGTCGAAATAAAAATATGTTTTTTGTTTTTTTCTACTATAGTGTTGTTATATTACGATATGAGTAATGAATTAATAACACTAAACATATACTAGTAGAAAATTCTTAGAAGTAGTATTTTATCGATTGTAGTTATGAATGAGATCGTACCATAAATATTGAATTGATATAAAGTAAAAACACCAACTCTTTAAATGTTCATAGTCGAGATGCATCGAGAATAGGATACCGATATATTTGTTGAGACTAGCGTACATAATGTTTTCCATATAATAAACAATGATTTACTCATGACCGTTGGGGTACTATAACACCCCTAATTTTAATTAATATTATTTATGATATTTAATTAGATAAATAAAATAATGGAAAATGGTAAAGAGATTTGATAATTTGATGAGTTGAACCTTAATCAATGAATTAGTGGAATTAACTAGAATATTAATAAGAAAAAGGATGTGCTAAGGGAAATATAGGAATACGTTATAATTCCTAATACATACCATTTCATTGATTCTCTCTAATTCACGTTATTCATACAAATTCATGTAAGAGAATCAAGACCAAAAGCTAGGGAAATCAAATCAAATACAAATCTCAACCTTCTTAAACCATTCAAGATGAATAATAGTTATGCATCTCATGTTTTAATTGCTATTTCCTGTTTTGAAGTATAAATCCAAATATTTTGATGTTATTATGTCATGTTTTAAATGATTTGATGAATATATGCTATTTGATGAATTTATACGATTTATTATGAAATTTATTGATATGTTTTAGTTGGAAAACCTATCATATGACACCCAAATGATTTGAAATTTGGATATAATATTAGAAATAATATTTTAGTTATAGTTTTTAATTTTCATAATTTTATGATAATGTACGAATATTTTATGATTTTCTCAAGGGAATAAAATTGGTTATTTTGGGTTTTAGTTATTAAAATTAATTAATTAAAATTTTTGGCCTTGAAATTTTTTATATGTTGAAGAATATGATTAATTTGATTTTATATGATTTTTGGATTTTTCCATGAGTTTATGATTGTATATAAATTTATTAGGCTTGAAAAGCTTAATATTTATATTAAAATACTAAAATATACTAATGGTTTGCAAATTTTGTTGGAAACGATCAATCAGCTCCTTCGAAGTTTTTTTGAAAGGAATTTCTATAAAGTAATTGTTAGCCAATAAGGTTTTGACAAATAGAAGGTGCTACTAAAAAAAATCGCTTTTACTAGCCAATATGCAGTTTTAACGTTAATTACCAGAATGCCATGCCGAAGTCAATGATGTCGCCTTCCATCATGCCACTTTTAGGGTCTTCATCGTCAATCATGGGTGATGTATGGGATATCAACTACAGTAGGTATGTAATAGATCAACCTTGGTCGAAGTGCGAAGCGCAGCAGTAATGGCAATGTTAACGACTACGACGTAAGTAATGCCGTGGGTTTTCAATAATAGTGACATTATGATTATTTTTCCACACATGTTGGTATAACATTGTCGACACATTTAAAAGCTTTGAGCCCCATGTTTTATATATCGTCTCTGACCCTATATACAACTATGCCGCTTTTATCTATGTCAACTTCGACAATAATGATGTCGTCTTCATTCAAAGGTGTATAATTTCGAAGAAGGCAAGAATGTCGCTCCTACTGAATTCGGTTCTAATGAAGCCACTTATTTTCCTTAAGGCAATGATGCTGAGATTTATCCATGTCGACCCTATTCTTTTAAGAATTATTGCTATATAAACAAAGTTTAGACCTATGGACTTCAATACTCTCTATAGAGCGACGTTCATATTATAGTCCCTATGGCTTTGTTTTTATAAATAAAGGACTTTAACATATTTTGAGGGGCGAAGACCCACTTTGGTTATACCCTTACCATGTTTAATCAATATAAATGCTTTATATTGTTTTGGCTCTATACCTTATGGTTTCAAAGTGAGATAACTTCCAAGTGATTGCGAACTTCATCAATATTATTTTACAAAAGCATATATCATGACATAAATATTTTGGGATAAATAAATGAATATATTTTTCTTATTTTATATATGATTTCAAGGGTTAATTAATTTATAAAGAAAGTGTTTCAAGGAAATAGAAAAGGGTATTTAACTTAGGATTTTAGTAAAGAAATTATCGTTCTTAAGATTAGAAAACCAGATGAGATTGGTGTAAGTTAGCACTTATACTTTAGCTATTAACCCTTAGTTAATATAAGTTCAAAATTCTAGTGCGTAGTGCTGTGTCAAGGGTAAGTCTAAATGTAGAATTACACACAAAAAGGAATACATAAAGATAAGATAGGTTATAGATTGGCCTATAAAACCTTTAAGTTCATAGCAAGCCTAACAAAGCCATGAGATTGATAGATAGTCAAGTAAACACTTGGATAATTGTATTTGGATAGACCCTCCAGTTTTCTTCTAACAGTCGGTTAGAAAGTTTGGTATGTCTGGTAAGCCCAAGTTAGCCACGTAGGTTGGTAGTTACCTTGTGAAAATTAAAAATTGGTATGGATAGTCCACTGATTTGATGGATAGTCATAATTACCTATGTACCACACATGCACATTATTGCTTATATTGTGTATTTTAACCAGTTTGGTTGTAGGAATTTGATTTGCAAAAGATATACTTTTGAAAAGGGATATTAGTGAGGGGAAAACTCATTTCGCTCAAATGCATGGTCTTACTAGATATCTATAAAACCAAGATGGCATATCATTATTCACGCAAGACTTTTTGTTTTATTCGATGTTTATGTTTTCCTCGTAAACTCTCGGGTGTTCAAAATTTGATTTGAGTAGTTTGGGAGTAAGGGTTTAACAAGTCGAGTAGGTTTTGATGGATAAAGCTTCTGGAGACGTGCAGGAGGAAAAGCTAGCTATGTAGGAGTTTATTTATTACTATTATCCGCTGTGTTATGTTAGCCATTGTATGAATGTATTGACAGCAGATGTATTTTTCTATTTAGTAACTTTAACCAACTAATGGGTTATCTTCATTTGTCGCTCTTGAAGTATTTTGTAATACTTGTATCTAAATCTGGGAAATGTTTTGTGATTTTCTAATGAATATGAAATACCACATTTTAAATGTGGTGAGAAATTTTGCTTTGAAATTGTGATTAAAATTATTTTATATTCTTATGTTTTGATGTTATTGATACAACTAGCATTACCACATTTTGTCACCAGAAAATGATACTACCGATGACTGCAGCATCTGTAGCGCTTAGTTTTGCGCCTCAAAACAGGGTATGTTACAACTTGGTATCAGAGCATAGGTTGATGTAAAATTAAAATAATTTTTTAACTTAAAACGAGTTTCGAAAACATAATCTAAATGAGTCAGAGAATAAGATTGGGGCATGGGATAACGGTATAGTAACGTACTTGTATTTGCTATATTTAATTATACACTTTATGTCTATTCTCCCTTTCTCTTATACCGTTCTTCCATATCTTACTAAGGTTTGAATGCAAACTTAAGGAAGTAAGATACGGAGGTAGAAAATGGAAGATTGAATCTCGGTGAAGGAAGCACCACTACCAATGAAAATGTCCCCAATACTATAAGGAATTCAGGTCAACAAACAACCGCTAATGTGGATGCAGGAACACCACAGGTTGATTTGGGAGCTATGTATTAATTCTTTGTCAACATAATGCAAGCAGGAGCTGCTGTTGGATCCGTTGGAGAAAATGCTAGAGGAGTGAATCGGGAAGCCCCAATTGTCAGCAACTATGTTATTTTGAGTAGAGATTATGCAAGACTTGGAGGGAAATCCTTTGTTGGAAGGGAGAATGCAATTGAAGTGCAGAATTATTTGCTTCATTTTGAAAGGATTTTTGCTGATCTTGGTTTGAATGACAATATAAAGAAGAGACTGATGTTTATGAAATCGCAAGGAGCTGCATTGTGCTGGTGGAATAGTGTGATTGTTAGGTAGCAGAGGAGACTTGACTTGGGCTAAATTTAGGAGAAGGTTTGAAGAGAGGTTTATGCCTGAGATTGTTAAGTCAACTTTTTAAGGAAGTATGCTGAGTTGGTGAAAGGTGATATGACAATGCTAGAGTATGCAACCAAATTTGAGGAGTTTTCCCAATATGGGTATGCTACTATGGATACTGTAATCAAAAGGAATGAGAAGGTCATCTGTGGACTGAGATCTAAGCTTGCAATGGCAAATATACCACATTTCGGGGATCCATGTGACGTAATCGTGGATATGGCATTGAGAAATGAAAAGATGCTTGCTTTGTTCGGTAATAACAAGTCAGTAGAGGGTCAGGGTAGATAGAACGAAAAGAGGAAGTTCTTTCATAAAAAAGGAGACCAAAAAAGTGGAGTTGCCAAGAAAGGGAAGTCTAAGGTTATGTGTTACAAGTGTGATAAGAAGGGGTATACTTATGAGTAGCGAAATGGTAAGGGAAAGGAAGTAGTTGAAAAGAAGAACATTAAGTACTTTAACTACGACCAAGTGGGACATTACAAGAACAAATGTCCGGAAGTGGCCAAGGTAGAAAAAGGAAAAGTATTTGCTTTGGAGCTGGCTACCTCAAGATAATAGTTGAGGAGAAAGGAAAAGCTGTGATGGGAGGTACACTTTTGATTCATGGTATACCTGTTAGCGTACTGTTTGATACTGGTACATAACATTCCTTTATATCTCATTATTCAGTAGATAAGCTTTGTAATGACCCAGAATTTTACCGCCTTGATTTGCGAATATTTAATAAATTTTAAATATTCAAATAATATGTTTTATAATTGAAAATAACTCTTTTAAATAATAACAAATGATGGTAGAATAGATTTGTAACGACTCAAGATTTTGCAACTTTGAAATAGGCTATTTAAATATATTTTATATAGTCAATAAATGGATTTTTATTAGCAAATAAACCTATTTTAATTATTCCATAGTGATGATAAAATAGTTTTTAGAATTTATTTTCCAATATAGATAGTTCATAGAAAAATAGAAAATGTGTTTGAATAACGTTTTTTGAAATTTCAACTTTTTGACACCCGAAAGTCGTCGGGAACGTTGTGCACAATTGGGTCAACATGCACACATTTATGTATGTTAGGATTAGTATTAAAGCCTACTTATGTATATTGACTTATACATATTTATACTTAAGCATGTACGTGCCAAATTATGTTATAAAAGGCAGATATATGCATATACACACACTAATATATACACAAATCATCTCCATATCTTTAGTACACACACATGGAAGCTTTAGCATGATTCGAGGCATGGCAAGGGGAGGTAATGTCTACAAGTAAGGTAGAGTGGAGCTATGGGGTGCATGCATGTGTACATATTTAATTCTTATAACTTTATGTATTTTTAATAAAACTGCTAAGCCTATATATACCGCTTCATTCCTACATTCTCTTCTTTGTTTTCGTTTACATTCCTATGTCAAAATCCTCTCCTTATCTTCATGCATTTCCAAGGCTTCCATTTTCGAATTCCTAAGAGAAAAAGTTAGTAAAACATTTCAAAACAAAGCTTAAATCACTCCATTTCAATTCCTAAACTCCTTTCTTCACAAAGCAACCACAAATCACCTCAAAACCACCATGGCTGATCCCAAACTCCCCTATGGCCATGCCTGTTATTCACTAGGCCAAGCCTGTTTAGCCATCCAAGGGTCCACGCCTTCAATTTGTTGAGATATGGGTAAGTGAGCTAGGTTGAGAGCAAGTTTAGTTTGATTTAGTGAAAGCTTGGTGAGTAAAGTTCGTGTTTTAAAACTCGAATTACTAACTTTTTATGAAGTTGTAAAATTTATGAGTTAAAATGTTTCTTAAGTATGTAGTAATGTTATATGTTGTGTATGCACGCATATATGTTGATTTGGTGTTGATTGCTTATGCCAAAGTTCGAGTAGGCGATAGAGATTATAACTTGAATATTGAAAAAGTTAGTTAGTATTGTGAAGTAATATTTTGTTTATGATGGTCCTATAATGCAATGATCCCGATTTTTGAGTCAAATTTTAATTGATAATTAATATAAATTTTGGATTAAATTGTGAATTTATTTGGATTTTTCCAAATAAAGTAAGATATTTGTTTGTTCATTAATATGATTTTGATTTGGAATTTAAAAATGAATGTCTTGAAAATGAAATGGATTTAGAAATTCTATATTTAAAACTAATAAAAGTTGTTTTCTAATTACAATATATATGTATTAATATTTAGTAGATATGATTTAAGATTAGTGAAATAATTTTCAAAAGATTATTTTAAGTTAAATTCTCTTATATATGTATAATATATGTGTGATCACTTATTAATGTAATAGTTTTAAAGTCATATCTTTTAACGTTATTTAAAAAAAAATATAAAAGTATAAAATAAGATTTAAGAAAAAGATCAATATTCTTTCTTTTTAAAATTTATACTTGAACTAAGTATAGTTTGTGAAAATAAAAGTTTAAGATAATACATTTTAAAAAAATGAACATGAGGATAAAAGCATATTTAAAAAAATTACATAAATGTATTAAACATAAGGGTTTGAAAACAAAATTTATAAATTATTTAACTTAAGGATATAAACATAAGAATACAAATTATGACATTTGTAAGGTATTTAAAACATGCACATACATGTGTTGCTTAATTATCATTTGTATTTACAATTGTAACATGAAGAATACTAGTGGCATTTTTTTTAAATTGAATTTAGAAAAACATGCATAAGAAAGAAAATAATCAGGCTTCTCAATCTCTTCTTCATTTTCTCAAAACAAAAAACAAAAGCCTAAGATCAAAATTTAATCAAACAAACTACAAATGTAACAAATCAATTCATCTTTAAATCTGGAAACAAAGAAAAGAAATCATGGCAAATTCAAATCAAAGCTTCAACCTGGAATTGCAGATTAAAAACAAAACCTGAAATCAAACTACAAAGCAATCAAAGCTAGATTAAGAAGCAACTCAACAGCTCAAGATCAAAGATTAATGAAACAAATTCATGATTCTCGGCAAAAAAAATTCATTCCTGATCAAAACAAAGTAGAATAAATCAAATTCCAGATTTCCAATTCCACGCCTAAAATCTGTTCTCTGTTCTTTTCAAATCCAGGTGAGTAAACCACTGCCTTAACTACTTTAGTATTGATATCTGTGGTTTATCATTGAGGTGAAGTGATGATAAATGATGTGAATATGCTTATATATATGATTGGTTTCTTGGTGAATGTATATATATGAATAGCTCTATTCTTGTCTACAGGTTCTCAAAACCGTTCAAAAATTCTTATCACCTAAACAAATCAATATTAGGCTAAGATTTTAAAACGGAATATGATCACCATAATGTAATTTCATTTTCAAAAATATATACAAGTGAAAATACTCAGTATATTTTTTCAAGAATAATATATTACTGCAAAAATTAATCAAAAAATCATTGTTTGTAATATTTTTTCTGAATATATAGCCAGAATCGTATTAAAAAATGATGAATTTAGGCAATAATTTCAAGATTTTTAGCTTAATATTTGTTGCGAAATTGCAAAATGAACAAAAAACACAATATCGTCAATTTTCAACGAACGATGAGGTTTGGGGAGTCGTGCCTGGTATCGAAGGTAGAGGGAAGATTGTCGAGCACAGAAAAAATAATGGTGGAATTTTTAGAGGGTTGAGGCGGCCGATCATCGATAAATTAGGGTTTAAAAGCTCATTTTGGTCGACGAGGTTTGAGAAGGGATTTCGCTGTCGATGATGATCAATAGGCAACAGTGTCGTCGGCATTCTTGATGGTGGCCTAGAGTGTCGTCGATGATCGGTTTTGCTGATCTGGGTTTGAGTTCTAATTCGATCGAGAAGCTCATTGTCGATCTCTGACGAAATCATGGAATCTGGGTGCTCAGGAGGCTCATCAGTTTCGTCGGCGATGTGTTGAGGAGATCGACGATGATCGGAGTCGCTTCGGTCACCTGTGCACGTGCACGCCATATAGTTCGTGACTGTTATTTATAAAGGCTGCGGGAGATAAAGGTCGTCTAGGGGATTCAGGAGTTTGGCTCGAGAAAACGAGGGTTTTTCTTGAGGTAGCAAAGCACAAAGAGAACTCGAGATTAAGCTCAAGTATTTCAATGTTTGGCTCGGGTTATTTGAAACAATATAAGGGTTTAAATCAAGTTTTTAACACAAGAAGGTGAACAAAGTTTTTTTTTGCTTTGTTTTAAAGTAATATGTGTTAGGTTAATTATATAATTAATTTCTAAATGCTTTTCAAATGGAACTTGATAATTAATTACTTAAGGTTGGTAATTAATAAATAGATTATTATCAAGGTGATTAAGTAATCAATTTGATTAATTAAATGCTAAATTTTTTTTAACCAAGGTAATTTATTAATTAATGTGATTAAGTAAAGATTAATTAATTAAGGTAATTAATTAAAATTTAATTAATTAAAATTTAATTAATTAATGTAATTTATTAAAAAGGGTAATTACTTAAAGAATAATTACTTAATCTAATTAATTAAAGATTAATTAAAGTTAATTAATTAATAATTAAGATTAATCAATTCATAATTAAGGAATGAATTAAGGTAAATTAATTTCATGATTAAGGTTAACTAATAAATGATTAAAGGTTAATTAATTAAGATGGTTTGTAATTGATTAATATTAATTAACCAGGATTAGTAGTCTATTCATAGGTATTTAATATGGTTAAATTAATCAGATAATTAATTAATCTTACCTATGAATGTTTGGATTCTATTGAATGTTTGAAATTATTTGATATCCCTGACGTGTGATGCTCTGTTTGATTTGAGCTGTGATGAATGTAATTTATTTATCTGTGATGAATGTATATTATTTATCTGTGAATCTATGAATTGAAGATAAGCATTATAGATTATACCGCTTATTGATATTGATATGATTGAATCTGTAATGATTGATGATGTTGCACTATTGTGTAAAACCGCTGGACTACACCCTACACACACAGATATGGAATTCATGAGGAAATTGGTTAATTTACAGGTATTTGAATTTATTGAAATGGTTTTTAAAGTTGAATTTTAAATCCAAATGATTTTGGAAATGAAATTGAATTGAATATAAAAAGCCTTTGAAAGGCAAGTTTTGAAATTGAAATTTAGTTTTGAATAAACAATATCTTGCTAAATATTATTTGAAATTACTTTGGAAATTATGGTTTGGAAAGCAGTATACAAGTTATATAATTTATATATGGATTTAAAACTATTCTAAATAAATTGTTTGGGAGTTTGGATTTAATTCAAATTAGAACTTGCCAATGATACGGCAGTTTGTTGATTTTCTAGTTTATTCTTTTAAAGGCTATAACTTGTGTATATTTGATCAGATTTTTTCCAAAACAAAATGTATTTGTTTAAAAATGATAATGGCTTTCAAATAAAGAAAGGATTTCCATTTTTTATTAATAGTGGTTTTGAATTTGAAATGGAATTGTCTTGAAAGCTATAATTGAATCTTTGTGAAAGGTTTGTGAAATTTGTTTCCAAATTGAAGAGGATCTTAAAGGTGTATCTTTTATATAAAAGATTTGGAATTGTAAATAGTTTTTAAAGCTATGAATGAATCTTTGTGAAAGATTGGTGAACTTTATGAAATAAATCTTTTTGTTTAAAGATTTGAAAACGGTAATTTGTTTAAACCATTTGAAGAAAGGTTTTGGGTAATAAGTTGTGACTCAACTAAGATACCACTATATCCACATGGTTTTAGAATTAAGCGCTCATTATTCGATTTTGCCGGGAGGGGACTTTGTGTCATAAAACCCATTTCGAATAGTGATACAACGTAATGGATAACAATTGAAGACCGATGGTGAAGACCAGGTGTTTGCGTGAAAAATGGCCGCAAACACCCAAAGTCGTATGAGTTGGTTGATTTTATGTTGTTCTTAGTGATTTGGGTGATTTATGCAAATGTATGAAAAGCAGGGACTAAATTGTAAAAGACACACAGATTTATAGTGGTTCGGCAAGAACATGCCTACGTCCACTTTATATGTTATTCTCCTTTTTTCCTTCAGATTACAAGTACAAAGCTTTGATTACAAGTATCTAAAGTTGTTTGAGAGTTCCTTCCAGGCTTGAGCTCTCAAACTTGTTCCTCAAAAAATTGTCCCCATTGTTGTACCCCTGCCCCTCTATTTATAGAATGAGGTAGGAGGCAGGGGTCTTGGAAGTATATAGCTGCTGGTGGGCCCGGGCTGATGCAATCTGGACTGGCAATCTTCTGGTTCGGCGGAGCTTGGTTCGGTCATGCTTGGTGAAGGTGGAGTTTGGTTCGGTGGTAGGTGTGGGCCGGCAATGTGGACCGGTGGTTGTTTGGACCGGTTGTGAAGGGGTTATGGATGTGGTTCGGTAGTAGGGCTGGTCCGGTAGGCCTTTTGGTTCGGTACAGGGGTGTGAAGTTTTGGTTCGGTGGTGATGGTAGGTTGGTTCGGTGGTGGAGATGAGGCCTCGGTCCGGTGGCCGAATAGGAATGCCGAATGAGCCGAATAGGAATGCCGAATGTGCTTTAGGCCTTAGTGCCGAATGACTCGTATACTTGCATAGCCGAATGAACATGAGGGTATGAGGCCGAATGGACTTGGTATTCGGGAACTCTGGACTTAGGTACGCTTGTTGGTTGCTTCTTCTTAGCTCGATCGTGGTGGAGACGCGCTCAACATTGATATTCCAGTTTTGACCAAAAAATGGGATAACACTTTGCCCCCCAAAATATGCCTTGCGGTAGGAAGGCGTGTTTTGTAATGCCATGAGCTGGATGTTCATATCCTGTCATCTACCTGTAAAGAACTTGATAGTTTATATGGCCCCAACTGATGACCGTTCGGGATCGAGCTATTTGGGATGAAGCGCGGCCGTTCATGGTCAAGCGCCTAACTTCAAATGACGATCGTTCGTGATCAAGTCATTCGAGGGAAAGTGCGACCCTGCGCGGTCAAGCGCGTAAATCCATGCGTCGATTGTTCGGGATCGAGTCATCTGCAGTGAAATGTGACCGTTCAAGGTCAAGCGCTTTACTTCAAATGACGACCGTTCGGGATCGAGTCATTCGAGGTAAAGTGCGACAGTGCGCGGTCGAGTGAGGACCGTTCAAGGTCAAGCGCTTAACTTCAAATGACGACCGTTCGCGATCGAGTCATTCGAGGTAAAGTGCGACAGTGCGCGGTCGAGTCTGTAAGTCCACGCGTCGATCGTTCGAGACCGAACCATTTGTGATGAAATGTGACCGTTCAGGGTCAAACGCCTAACTTCAAATGACGATCGTTCGTGATCAAGTCATTCGAGGTAAGGTGCGACAGTGTGCGGTCAAGTGGCGGTCCTCAAATGACGACCGTTCGCGATCAAGCCATTTGAGGTAAGGTGAGTTGTGGGTGGCGGACCTCAAATGACGACCGTTCGCGATCGAGCCATTTGAGATAAGGTGAGTTGTGCCGTTCGAGGCGAGTTGTGCCGTTCGAGGCGAGTTGTGCCGTTCGAGGCGAGTTGTGATCGTTCGCGATCGAGTGCCGTTCGAGGCATGTTGTGACTGTTCGAAGTCGAGTGCCGTTCGAGGCGAGTTGTGACTGTTCGAAGTCGGGTGCCGTTCGAGGCGAATGAGTGTGCCCGGGGGGGACTTAATATTATCAGTGTTGGAGTTATTGTTTGGGGGAGTTTTCGAATCAAAGACTTCGGCAGTTCGTTGCCATGCAATAGGTGGTGCTCGTGGACCGTTCGCGATCCAACGGGCATACAAGTAAATAACTTTTCCATGGAATTGTAAATGTTAAAGCAATAGTACCTTACAGCAGAAATGTCCAAACAGGAAGAATTCAAATGTTCAAATCGAAACAAAAGCAAAGCAAGGATGTCAAAGTGTAAGTTCCCACTTCGAAGCAGCCAATGATCATTCAGAGCATGCCTGGAGATCGTTCGCGATCTCGTACATGTGTAAATGATTTAATTGCTTTAGTGGAAGCTTACAACTTGTTCATCGTTATTTTAATCAAGCAATCAATGGATAATCAAATGGTGCCCTGATCCAGGGGCACCTCTAGCTGACGTAGAGGGCGGTCGCTCTGGCTCCACTGCTAGAGTTCGCCTCCTCACATACTGACGGAGCATACCGTTCCTGATATGCCCTTCCACCTCGTCCTTCAAATGCCTACAATCATTAGTGTTATGACCATTCAATTCATGAAATACACAAAACTTATCTGATTTTCTTTCGCCAGAGGTTGGATCCCTTCGCATTGGTCTACGATACGAAACCTGCCCCTTGGTATCCTGATAAATCCGTTCCAAATTCTCATTCAGCTCTGCATAGGTGGTGAATCGTGGCTCTCTTCGTAGCCACTTTGTCCTATCATCATTATCCTCAGCCTTTCTTTTTCCTTTGCTAGTCTCCGCACCCTTTCCAGGTGGGTTTCCGCTCTTGATTGTGTAAACGTCATCTTCTTCCTCTCTTTCTGCACTAGCATCTTCCAAACGCAGAAACTTTTCAGCCTCGTGATAGAATTCTCCCAGATTCATAGGCGGGTCCTTGGTTAATGAATTCTTGAACTCTGTGTTACCAGCTATTCCAGATACAGCTGCCATCATGACCATAGCTGGATCTGGTCGATCCACTGATGCTGCTGCCGCATTAAATCGCGTTAGGAAGCTCCTCAAAGTCTCTCCAGTTTTCTGTTTCAAGGTTGCCAAAGTCATCACATTCTTGGGTCTCGCAATATGAACCCTGAATTGCCTCATGAATCTCTCAGTTAAATCTGCCCATGTTCCTATGGAGCCGCTCTCCAGTTGTCTAAACCATAACGCTGCAATGTCCGTCAAATACAGTGGAAAGCATCGGGCCATAACCTCCTCTGATGCCCCCAGCACTTCCATATGTCTCATATACTTCGTTAGATGGACCGTGGGGTCCGTTTTCCCGTTGTACATGTCCAATGATGGTAGCTTGAATTCTGGTGGGTTCCTAGCCATCCTGATCGCGGAAGAAAAAGGACTCCTGTTTACATCTTCCAAGTCTCTGTTTACTAAACCGCCTCTCATAGCTCTTCTAACCATCTTTGCTAATCTGTCGTTGTCTCCAAGCTGTAGTTCTCGTTCACTGTCTTCGACCTGCCCCCCAAGTCCGCGGGGGTTTTCATGTGTATGCCTCCCTGGCTGAACGTTCATTCCTCTATTGCTACCAGGTGGTTCGGATGCCCCCATCTCACTTCCCGGGGTCGGATCAACATGCTCTGCGTGAGTGCCCCCTAGCTCTGGTGCTGCACCAGATGGTCCTGCTCCGTTCTGAATTCCAGCCGCTCCTTGGATCTGTGCTCCAATTTGCCCAATTTGTTGAAGTAAGTTCTGGATCATCTCTTCTTGCCTTCTCATCATGACCTCCATCTCATCCCTAGTGATGAAGATCGACGCTTGATTCCCTCTTGAGGAAGCCTCTTGACTTCCTTGGTGTTCACTTCTCTCTGGCCTTTGCCTTTTACTTGTTTGTCTCGTCATAACTCTTAGATCTGAACTCTTAGATTTTCAAATTCAACTTCTGTCCGTGTAGCGGAAGCTGGTTCCTCTCAGTGAAAGCACCAAAATGTTTGCGTGAAAAATGGCCGCAAACACCCAAAGTCGTATGAGTTGGTTGATTTTATGTTGTTCTTAGTGATTTGGGTGATTTATGCAAATGTATGAAAAGCAGGGACTAAATTGTAAAAGACACACAGATTTATAGTGGTTCGGCAAGAACATGCCTACGTCCACTTTATATGTTATTCTCCTTTTTTCCTTCAGATTACAAGTACAAAGCTTTGATTACAAGTATCTAAAGTTGTTTGAGAGTTCCTTCCAGGCTTGAGCTCTCAAACTTGTTCCTCAAAAAATTGTCCCCATTGTTGTACCCCTGCCCCTCTATTTATAGAATGAGGTAGGGGGCAGGGGTCTTGGAAGTATATAGCTGCTGGTGGGCCCGGGCTGATGCAATCTGGACTGGCAATCTTCTGGTTCGGCGGAGCTTGGTTCGGTCATGCTTGGTGAAGGTGGAGTTTGGTTCGGTGGTAGGTGTGGGCCGGCAATGTGGACCGGTGGTTGTTTGGACCGGTTGTGAAGGGGTTATGGATGTGGTTCGGTAGTAGGGCTGGTCCGGTAGGCCTTTTGGTTCGGTACAGGGGTGTGAAGTTTTGGTTCGGTGGTGATGGTAGGTTGGTTCGGTGGTGGAGATGAGGCCTCGGTCCGGTGGCCGAATAGGAATGCCGAATGAGCCGAATAGGAATGCCGAATGTGCTTTAGGCCTTAGTGCCGAATGACTCGTATACTTGCATAGCCGAATGAACATGAGGGTATGAGGCCGAATGGACTTGGTATTCGGGAACTCTGGACTTAGGTACGCTTGTTGGTTGCTTCTTCTTAGCTCGATCGTGGTGGAGACGCGCTCAACATTGATATTCCAGTTTTGACCAAAAAATGGGATAACACCAGGTATTTTCGAGAATGAAAGATTACCCGTCGAATGTCTCTACACTGAGTCATGCTAGTGTAGAGATCTCCATATGTCATGGGGAGTCCGATCGAGATTGTGAATACCCGAATTGCAAGAGCTTCTTTGAAGTGCCTTCGGTTCTGTTCGAACCCATAATTCCCAATCTTGTAATGTGGCATACGAAGTGCTGCTGATCATTTGTTGATCAACGCTTGGCTTTTGTGTAAAGCGTAGCTTTGTGGATGAGACTTCGTCGAGCCTCACAACTCGAAAATGATCGAAATAGGAATGTTGCGACAAGATTTTTAGGGGTCGCGCCCCTAAGGTATTTCCATTTCCTTCTGGATAAGAAGTGATATCATGGTATGAAGCCTAGATATTTAACTGTGTGGTTGTTGCCATTTGTTGGTGAATTCTGGGATAAAGGTCGGTAACGATCGGGGATGGCTTACTTTCAGGTGTTACCTAGTTACAGAGGTAATCCGACCTTGGGTTGGTAGAGATCCGGTTTGGTTCTTGGGAGCCTCCTTCCAGAGGCGTTCCATTTCAGTGCAGGAAATTCCTTTGCCTGACCATCTGTTGCAAATCCAATCACCAATACGTACCTTGTACGGGTTTAGTTGTAGAACCTGCCATTTACTTATGGCGGTGACCTACTGTTTAGATGGTAGCTATAGTAGGCATAGTTCGAAATATCTCTGCTGGCTAAGATTAATATTATACTTTTGAAATATTTTCTGCACCACGCAGTAATAATAGTATCAAAAGATTTTTCGTGTATCAAGCATGTTTGACTATCATAAGGAGAAATCTCCTCCAATTGTGCGTTTGCATTGTGTGTGTGGCGGGAGGCCTTTTGGTAGTTTCATTTTTCAAAAAGCATTGTGGATTTATTTTAATTTCTTTTGTTTTATTTTATTCAAAGAAAACTGTTTGTTTTCTCACACCAGTCCCATGACTGGTCTGGAGTTTATTGTTCCCTTTCTAAACTCTGGATGCCCATAATTTTTCCACACTGGCAGTCTAGAGTTAGATTTTCCAGATAGTCAGATAGTAGATGTAGATTCGATATCTTGGTAGTCTTTGGATGTGGGCTATCGATTTGTGCTACTCTTCAACAATTGGGATCATATTTTCTTAAGTCCAACTTGATGGTGATTCGAGCTTATGGTTTAGAGATTTTGGAGCTTTGGCAATGGAGTCGTAATATGTTGGATTCTTGCTTTCTCATTGGAATTCTATTCAAGTTATTCCTTCCGCTGTGTCTTGTATCTCTGATAATATTGATAAGTTCTTATTGTATCGTTGTTGTAATCAACTATTGTATATTAATGATATATTCATTTTCTTCCGCTGTGTTGTTGTACTTAATGTGTTATAAGCTCCATCCGAACTGGAGTTCGATGTTTGAATCTGTCGCATTCGAATTCGGGCGATGCATGGATGTTGATTTTCGAACGCTGGATTTTGGTTTCATGACATATAATGTTATGATGTGATATTATTTTGGAATGTTGTATTTGTTGTATATAGGTTCATGACACAATGGTAGCGATTTGCTAACCAAAAACGATGTAGGAATCTACTTTTTGTCGAAAGTTTGACTTTTGTTTCGAAGTGAAAAGTTTTCATGTTTAAAACTTTGTTTTTGTTTCCAAAAGTTCATTTTTATGTTCTATAGATGATAAGAGTTCAAAAGGAGAGTTTTAAAAGTTAGAAAATCAAAATTCCATGTTTTGAAAATCGCGGGTCCGTATAGCGATAATTGCTAGATGCGCGGTTTGGAAAATATAACAATTTTTCTAACCTAAACTTGTTTTCACTTAAAAATCTTTTGGAAAATATTTTCTAACTTTAATTTAGAAATTAGATAAAAATTATTTAATTAATTAATTAATTAATTTATTATTTAGTCATTATTTAATTGATTAATAAATAAATAAAGGTAATTAGTTTAATCCTTTGTTAATAATGGTTTTTAAACTTAAATGTTAATCAATTAAATTAATCATGATTTGTTACTTAATTAAAGTTAATTATTATTTAATCATTATTTAAGGATTACTTAATTATTATTTAATTAATTATATAAGATAATTATTAATTAACTATTATTTTAAAAAGGGTTTCATTTAATTAGTCTTTGATTAAAGTTAATTATGCTTTAATAAGGTTTAATTACTTTTAATTAGAGTTTAATTACTATTTAACAAGGATTTGACTCTCATTTACAAGGCTTTTTAATCGCTTTGAGTTTAAGTAATCAGTTTTTCTTTTAAACTGTTTTCTTTTCAAATTTGTTTTAAATCAAGGGGATTTCTATTTCGCTTACCCTTATGTAACTCCGTATGATGAGTAAAATTAAATGACAGCTATTAGTAGAATAAAACACCATTTTTCTATTGCAATTAACTTGGACATTTACTTAAGTTGATTGTTTGTTATGTGTTAATACCTTATATACCTATTGTTATATGATGCCATGTTAGACTGGATAAGTAAAACCAAATTAAAAGAATCATTATGGTCATTAAGCCTCCGTTTGATTTTGTAAGGATAAATATTTCATTTTCTTTTCGAAATGGTTTTAAAGTTACTGCATTTTGAACACGATATTTAAAGAATGATTTGACAAATGGTTTTACTAAAGATGTGTTTAATTGATGGGAATGGTTTTCCATGTTAAAAAGAAGTTTTTATAAAGAATTTTATAAAGGAATTTGGAAATTTATAAGGTGTTTTTGGATAAATGGTTTTGAGTTTTTAAGCAAGGAAGATTTCATAAATAAGGAAGATTTATAAAAATGGATTTGCTTATTAAAGGAAGCTAAATTGATTTAAGGTTATTTAAGTAGTTTTCAAACATCAAAGGTTTATAAAGAAGTTTTATAAATGATTTTGGGGTATTTATAAAAGAATTTTTAGGAAATAATTTAGGTTTTCATAAAGGAAGTTTATAAAAAAGTTTGGATATTTATATGAAATATATATAAAAAAATTAGATATTTACAAAAGCAATTTATATAAATGATTTCGAATATTTATAAAAGGGTTTATAAATGAATTTGGAAGTTTGGAAAGCATTTTGAAGTGGATTTGGATTTCAAGTAAAAGAGATTTCATGAATGGAATAGACTTTATTAAAAAGCGTTTATTGAAAGAAGTATAAAAAGAATTTGAGACCTGAGTTTCTCTAAACCAACCTTTTAAATATGGTGGTATGGAACAACCGTTCCATATTTAACACCGATGGGATAGTGTTGAGTGTTGTCCTTACCTCCAATTTAAACAACATTTCTTTAATCCTTTTTAACCTGATTTGGAAGTAAGATGTTGTTTACAAATGTTTTGTGTATATACTTATGTTAGAGAGATAAGTATCTGAATGTTTTACACAAACGTTTTTGAAAAAGATGTATTAAATAAAGATTTGTTTTGAGATTTAGTGGTTGCTATAGATAAATAAATCTTAAATAGACTTAGTCGTAGTTTGTTTATTGGATAGTTAAATAACCGACTATCAAATATGGACCCAAAATGTAACTTCGGAAATTTCTAAGAGAAATACGCGAGTTGTATAGCACAGTCATCTTCGATGATGTTGTACTGTGTGTGTAAATCTTGTTTCGTTCTCCTAGGGCAAATGATAAGAGAATCCATCCACTAATGGTTAGCAGGTGACCTCCGCTCTTACATTTGACTGTTTATTTCCTAAAGAACCGGGGTTGAGTTTACCGAGAATTATCGAAAGTTGTTCGGAAGAGATCGGGTTCAGATATGTTATCTGAAACCACTTCAATCCAACTCAAGCATTTCGAAGTGAAGACATCTTGAAGATGATGAAATTGAAGATGGAACTCATTGAAGTGCAAGGGCTGCTTGCTACTAATCCTGAGGGTGGTTTCAAAAAGGATGTAGTGCCTTCGTTTCGTTTATCTCCTGAATGACTTGTATGGATGAATGCTGGCATTGTGTCATCGATCGGAAGGCAATGTGGCATTCCAAGTGGGAAATGCTATTTGAGAGGTAAAATGTAGCCTCAAGCCTCATCAACCGTGAATGATTAAAATAGGGAAGATGCAGTAGTGCTAGGTGGGTCACTCCCATTAGGGTATGATCATCCCTATCTAGAGTCGATATTATCTCTCATTTGCATGCTCAGGCCCCATCAACCATTGGGTTATCATATTCGATACTATCCAGCAAGGGATAGGCCGGATTTATGTTGGCAGTGTTCGATAGGTTATACCTCAGTGTTATTTTATCTATAGATGCACCGTGATGGGTGGTACCAAAGTAACACAGTCATTGTATGGAATCCATTCTTCAATAAGCGCCGTATGGATTTAGTTGTGCCCAACTATGGTTAAATGTGAGATGCAAGCATTTAAGATATATTCATATTTAACTTTGACCCCTAGACAATATTATAATATTACTGGATGTTATATAGAAATGGTTTGGTTATCGTAAGGTAAAAAATCATTCGTGTTTATGTGCGACGTGGTCTTACAAGATGCCTTTAATTTAAAAGTTTTTATAAAGTTAAAGACTTATGCTTTACTTACACCAGATCCATGTCTGAGTCGGGTTTATTTTATTTTCCTAAACTCTTGGGTTCTCAAATTTGAATGGGCAGCCAAGTAGTTCAGGTTTTTCAACAGATTCATTTTAGAGGAACTTGGAGTAGATGGCTTTATCAATAGCTAGTTATTACCCTTTTTCCGTTGTATTATATGCGTGTTGTACCTATTAGTAAGGACAGGCTATTATAAATGTCCTAATGTAAAATTTGTATTAGTATGACTCTGATGTAATATTTTTGAAATAACTTTGTTATATAATATTTTAAGTAATATTTATTGTTCTTTTGCATTGTGAGATTTTGTATTGTTTAGTTTACTTCTCCTCTTATCTTTCGTTTCCTTTTACCCTTAATGGCTTGTCTTTTGGAGTAAGAAAGACGAACCATTACAAGCTTAACCTAAAACCCTCATACCTAATTACTTCCTTAGGGGTTGCGAATCAAGTAGGAGGGTATGCAACTCTTAGGATAAGATGCGACCACTTAGAGTTTGAATGATTAGGTCATATATTTGCCTGCTTTTTGCATGTATTTGATTTCGTAGCCTTTGGGATTATTTTGGATATGGACTGGTTAAGTTAATATAATGCTAGGATATTTTGCCAATATAGGAAAATATCACTACGACACCCTAATAGTAGCGATCAATTATATTATCAGTAGAGAATCCAAGTTTTGGTGTTTGTGCTTTGTTGGATGCAATAGAAGAGGAAGATAAGTTAAATCGGGTTTTCATAGTTAAAGAATTTTTAGATGCTTGAGCCTATTACAGGACTACCGTTGAAACGAGCAATTGAGTTTCGAATAGATCTTGTGCCTGGTGCTGAACCCATAAGTTTAGACCGCCTAGCAGAATGACTTCAATTGAGATGAAAGAGTTAAAGGTGTTACTGGTGGATTTAGAAGGGAAAAGTTTTAATAGACCAAGTAGTTTGCCTTGGGAAGCAATCACGATGTTTGTGGAAAAAACGGATGGGTCGTTAAGATTGTGTATTGATTACCGTAAGTTGAATGAAAAGACAATAAAGAACCGATATCCCTTTCCGAGAATTGATGATTTATTTGATTAGTTGGGTGGAGCTAAAGTGTTTTCCCAGTTATATTTGGTAACAACATTCCATCACATAAAGGTGGTGGAAGAAAGTATTTCATTGACGGCGTTTAGAACAAGATATGGGTTGTACGAGTGGTTAGTAATTCCATTCGGATTGATTAATGCACTTGCTTTCTTCATAGATTTGATGAACTGAATCTTTCGAGAGCATTTAGATAGATTCATATTGGTATTCTAGACGACATTTTGATATATTTCATGGATGAAAGAGATCATGAAGTTCATCTTAGGATAGTGCTAAGGACATTGAGGCAACATCAACTTAAAGTGATGTTTTTGGAGTGTCATTTCTGGAAGAAAGAAATGTTCTTTGGTCATGTGGTCTCAGAGAAAGGGTTGTCTATGGAGCCCACTAAGATAGAAGCTATAAATAATTGGAAAAGCCCAGAGACGGTGACTGTGATAAAGAGCTTTCTTGGACGTTGGCTATTACCGAAGATTTATTAAGAATTTCTCTCGTGTAGCAGCATCGATAACTAAGCTAACAAGGAAGGAAGTGGAGTACCTTTGGACCGATAAATGTGAGGAGGCATTCCATAAGATGAAACATTTATTGACCAATGAACTTGTGTTTGTTGTTCCAGATGGAAATCAAGATTTGGTGGTGTATACTGACGTGTGTGGAACAGGATTAGGAGATATGTTAATGCAAAGAGGTAAAGTGATTGCCTATGCTTCACGACAGCTCAGACTATGCGAAGTTAGATATCCAACTCATGGCTTAGAGTTGGCTTTCGTAATATGTTCTTTACAGGTATGGAAGCACTATCTTTTGGGACAATGATTCGAGTCGTATACGGATCATAAGTCATTGAGATACTTATTGTCTCAGGAGGAGTTAAACATAAGATAACAGAGATGGTTGAAGTTTTTAGTTGCTTATGATTTTGGAATTAGGTACACACTGGGAAAAAGGAACAAAGTTGCAGACGCACTTAGTAGGAAACATCAGAATGCAGTGTTAGTAAGATGTTGGAATGGAAATATTTGGATGCGTTGACTACTTATAGTGTGCAGTTAAGATCGACTGCCAGTTCTGGTCCGAGTACCGCAAATTTATCTTGTTTAGAAGTTCGACCAGTAGTAATTGATAGAATTGCTTCTAAGCAAAGAGATGGTACATTTCTAGCAAAAGAATTCGAACATTGGAAGGTGGAATGGAGATTGATGATTTGAAGGATTATTATCTTGATCAGAATAGATGGTTGAGATAGCAGTGAAGATTGGTGTTCCTAATGTTGTTGACTTGAGTAAAGAAGTCCTTAGGGAGTGTCATCGATTAAAGTATACGATTCATCCTGAATGAACCAAGATGTATCAGGATATGAAAAGAAGTTTCTTATGGGAAGGTATGAAAAGGGATGTAGACTTATAAGTAAGGCAGCTCTTAAATAAGTAAAAGCCGAGCATCAGAAGCTAAGTGGATTGCTTAAGCCTTTAGACAAAACAATTTGAAAATGGGATTCCATATCTATGGATTTCATAGACGGTTTTCCATGGTCGAACAGAGGAAATGAAAGTATCTGAATCGTGACAGATAGACTGACTAAGAGTGCACACTTTTGTACCCGTCAAGTTGAAAAGAATAGCGCCTGTTTTAGTTAAGTTATCCATGAAGAATATAGTTAGACTACATGGAGTTCCTTGCAGTATAGTCAATGCCAGAGATTCTTTGTTTACTAGCGACTTCTGGAAGAATCTACAAGAGGTTTTAGGTACCAAGCTCAAGATGAGTACTGCTTACCATCCGCTGATAGATGTGCAAAAGAAAAGAGTTAATAAAGTCGTAGAAGATTTGTTAAGAGCTTGTGCGCTAGATTTTGGAGGACCACGAAAAGACCATCTACACTTAGTCGAGTTTTTGTATAACAATAGTAGTCAGACTAGTATAAGGATCGCACCGTTTCAAGCTTTGTATAGAAGACCATGCAAATCACCTATGTTTTGGTTGGAGACCGGAGAAAGATTGGTTCTTGGTTCAGAATTAATGAGAGAAGCTATATAAAAGATTGAGTTAATTCAGGTTAGGATGAAGGAAGATCGGTCTAAGTAGAAAAGCTATGTGAATAAAAGACGAAAGGACTTTCTCAGTTGGAGATTATGTTTTTATCAAAGTATCACCGATGAAGAGTGTAGTAAGATTTGGGAAATTAGCATCTAGATTCATTGGTCCATTTCCTATCACCGAAAAGATCGGGAAATCTGCTTACAAGGTAGAGTTACCAAGCAGTTTGGTAGGAATCCACAATGTTTTTTATGTTTCTTATCTGAGGAAGTGTATATGAGATCCCAAGACTACTATAACTTCGACTGCATTGGAAGACTTAGTAGTGGAACCAGACAAGATCATACTTAGATATTCAGTTCATATTATGGATAAGGATGAGAAAAAGCTAAGAAACATGACTGTCAGATTAGTAAAAGTCCAATGGAGTGACGATGACAGAGGCTTTGCTTGGATAACAGAGAGAAGGATTAGAGATATTTATCCTGATTTGTTTGATGGCATGTTTTACATCTACGCTGATATGTTTGCTGTGTGAACCTTATCGTAATTTCGAGGAAAAAATTCTTTATGGAGGGGAGTCTATAACACCCTTAGTTTTGATTAACATTATTTAGGATATTTAATTAAATAAATTACATAAACTAATATAAAATGGTAAGGTGATTGAGATTTGATAATTTGATGGGTTGAGCCTTAATTAATGGATTAACGAAATTAGTTAGAACATTGATAAGAAGGAGGATATTTATAATTCCTAATACACAACCTTAAGTTCCACCCTTATTCACTTCATTCAAACAAACATAACTAAAAGAGCAAGGCCTACCATAGTAGGGAGGTTCAAGAGAAGAAAACCATATAGAATCAAGACCAAAAGCTAGGGGAATAAATTCAAATATAAATCTCAACCTTCTTAAACTAATCAAGGTGAATAATAGTTATGAATCTCATATTTTAATAGCTATTTTAGTTTTAAGTATAAATGTAACAACCCATAAAATTTTAGCCATTTATTTATTTAGTTAATTGATTTTTTGTGAAATGTAAAAAAATAAAATTTTGAAATATAAATTTGATATTTGAAATGCATCTAGTTAAAAAAGCAACTGGTAAATTTTCGTCCGAAAATATGAAATTTATTTTCGTGCGTAAATTTATTTCTATTTAATCAGTTAGTAATTGATGAAAATAAAATGTTTCCAAAACCTAAATATTTTTACATAGGAAAATTCTAAATCATCTTCTAAGCAAGTTGTCATTTTTCGTTTTTCCAAATTCGGACATCTTTAGCTTCGTCGATCTTATTCTTCGACGATTTTGCTGCTTTTTCGCTAGTAGAAAATTCGAATTTTTATAATCCAATCGTATCACTGATATTTATATACCGTTTTGATCACCTCGTCGTGCTGATCTCTATGATATATTTATTTCTATATTTTGAGGCTCGGTACGCGATGGAAATAATAAAACTGTACGTCATATCGGTACCCTAAATTGAGACCGTTAGCTTTCATTTGCTTTCCAGATCTAAGCGATCAGCCCAAATAATATAATAAATTGCTTTAATAATTTTTGCTGAATCAATGACCATTTCAACTTATTATTTGTCTATTGGTTTTGGGTCTCTTCATTTCTCCACTGTTCATTGTTTTGAAAATTGGTATAACGGTTCAAAATTGCTTTAATTAACTGTTCAATCTTTCTTTCATTCTAGCTGTCATGTACTCCATTACCTATTCAATTTATTATATTGATGAGACGTTTTCCTTAGTGTTTTTCCTTTCTGCTCAAGAATATACAAATTATAAGTTACATCTTTTCATTTTAGTTGAGTCATCTTCTTCTTCCTGAGTGACTTCTCCTTCTCTTTTCTTTTGCATTTTTTTGTTCTGGAGGCATGCACGTCCTTCTCACCCATTCGCCCTCCACCACTCCAAATTCTCCGTCATCCCACTATGCCATTAACTCGAGCACGTGATCTCCGCCACCTCCTCCCGCTGACTCAGACAGCCACAGACCCCTCCAGATCCGCCGCCGATCGTGCTTCCACCTTCCACCATAGCTCCGATGTAACAACCCCACCGAGCAGCCTTTCTTTTCCACTACCCCCTCACCATGCTTCAAACGCCATAGCCTACCTCTGCCACAAACATCTGCTGCCTCTCTCCAGCCAACCCCTCCCTTGCCTACTTCCTCTGCCCTCTCCCCAGCGCACGAAGCCGACATCCATCAACCGACCTCGCATCCGCCTTTTAACTTCTCGCTCCTCCCTTCCTCGATGCATCTGCAACCAACCTCCAAGCTGGTAGCCTTTCCCCACCACTGTCGTGCGTGCGCCTAGCTTCCTCGAGATCTGATCTTCGCGTTCATCTCCGCCTACTTGTCTACCGTGCTAGATCAGAATTCCACCGCCTCAAAATTCCGACCCGCTCCTTTTTTTGCCTAGACCGCTTGCGCCACCTTATAGCAACCTGCTTCTCTTGTTTTAGTAAGTATATGTATTGGATTAGATAATTTTATAATCTATTGATAGTTTTTATCAGTTTATACATATTTAATTGAATAAGTCAGCATATATTGGCCGCGTAAGTATAGTATACTTGCATATTGAATGGAAGCTTCCCATGTCTGCTACGGCAGCGTATATATAATATACATCAATGCAAATTTCGTAAGTCTGCATATAATGGTTATATATTTTAAAATAGTATATGTTTTAAAGGAATTTTACATGAAAGTACTTAAACATTTGTTTGCATTGTTTCAAATATATATTGTTAATAAATGAAGTCTGCATACAACAGTTTATAGTCTAATCTATATATTTGATTTAACCATGCAGATATGTTGTTTATATGTGTTTAAAAGGAATTATATTTAATTTAACATATGTTTAATTTAATATATGTTGGAGTTAGAATATGATTCTGTATATATATAGTTATCTATAGTTATCCACTTATACCAATTATCTTCATCGAACCCATTCTAATTTGATTTCGTCAATTTCTATTCATCAGCTTTGTCCAGCGAACTCGTCTCCATCGTGCTTTGCTTCAAAATTCATGCTCAGATTCGTAGCTCATCACCATCGTCAAACCTCTCTAGCCTCGAAAGGTGAGCAATCACTCACGATTAATGTTCTTTATATATTAAATTTGATTTCAATTGAAACGACAATTGAAATATGCGACTTTTAGTTATTTACACTGTTATATATATGTTATTACCTGTATCAGTTCACCTATAACATCTGACACCATTATCTGTTATTTATACGATGATAATCCAGTTTGGTTGATAATTGATTGTTGTTGTTTACATTGGACGTTTAATTGTTAATATTTAAAGTGATAAATAATATGAAATTGGATTTGAAATAGGATAGTTAATAATTTAAAATTGATATATGTTTTGAATTTGATTGGTTAAATTTATATAATATGACCCCTTTAAATGTTAAATAAATTAACACGTAGAAATAGTGTTAACTACACCTTGAATCATTGAATGCATGTTGTGTAAATTGATGTAGTATAAAATTGAATAATAGATATCAATTGAAGAACCGTATAAATATTAGTGTAATAATCTTTAATCTACATGAAATGATAGGGTAGATTCAAGAAATAATTATATTAATTTGCATAAATAACAATGTAAATTAATACGATTATTTCGGGATTATTTGAATTAATTATTGGATTGTTATTGATTGTTATTATTGCTTGTTTATTTACTTTGACACCATCCCAGTTGTCACACTGCAAGTTCCCTTTGTTATGCTTTGATTTTTGAATTGAAATGGAATCAGGTTGAAATGATAAATACCCAAATTAAACTTTGACTTAGGATAGAGAATTAAATAAAACCCGACCGGTCAATAATTTGATTTAAAAATAAAATAAAATTTTATTTGAATAAAATAATAAGATTTTGAAATGAAGTTGGAAATTGAACGTTAATGAAAGGAAAATGTTGATATTTAATAATCTGAAATAAAATATTAACAAAGTAATTGATGAAGGAACGTTGTTTTAATTTAAGAAATGATTGAATTAAGTTTGAAATTATTTAATAATTAAGTGATGAAATTATTTAAAAATTAAGATTGGAATTATTTAATAATTAAGTTTGAAATTATTTAATAATTAGGTTTTGAAATTATTAATTAAGTTTTGAAATTATTTAAAAATTAAATAAGATTGAATTATTTAATAATTAAATAAAATTGAATTATTTAATAAATAAAATTAAACTTTGTAATAAGTGAAACTGAACTTCTTAAATAAGTGGAATTGAGTTATGTAAAAATTAAGTTGGAAATTTGTTTAAATTAAATAAGTACATAAGTGGGATTGATTTTCTTTAACAAGAAATAAAATATGATTTTTGTGTTGAAATAAATATAGACCCGTAATTTAAAGAATTCGAATTGACGAATCTAATTTAATTAAACTGTAAGTGGTATACTGGTGTTGAACTCAAGTAATTGATTTAATGAATTGGAAATTAAATAGAAATTGTTTTGAAGGATAAATTTACATAACGAATATTGAATGAAATCGATAAATGAGTTTAAATTGATTTGAATGTTAAATTAGATTTATTTTAAATAATTACGGAATGAAATTTATACATGAATTTAAATGTATATTTGAATTGTTTTATATCAAATTTTGAAATTATGAATTTGGAAGTTATGAAACGTAAATTATGGAAATTGTTTAGAAAGACGAATGGAATTTTGATTTATAAATTCTATTTGGAATTAAATTTGATTTGGTTTTGAAATATATTAAACGACCAATCGGTGTAACAATTATGAAAGTTATTAAAGAAACCAGAATCGGTTATGGACATACTCTCTGTCTAAACCGAAAACCAATAAATATTAAAAATTTTGTTGCTAATACTAAAATTAATATTATAAAAAATATTATAAAACGACTTTTTTATAGTCGAAATAAAGTTCATTATTTTTTGATTTGTCTTTTCAATTCCTTCTTGATTTGTTTTATCATTATAAATTTATTTAGTTAAAATTTTGTCTGTTGATTTAAAACCAACCCCAGGATAGCTATAATGTCCTGAAGTTCTTTGTAACGTTGTAAAGTTTCCTTAACTCTTTGAGCAGTTTCATAATGTTCCTCGCCAACGATCCGAGGTTGTAACATAGTATAACTATACGCGGAGTGTGATCCAGAGTGAAGTGGTTGGAATGATGTATTGATTGAAGAAAGAGAACGATAATGGATAGCCTTGACACTTGTGTCAAATTGGAAATGACTAAAATAGGAGCTATGCCGGGCCAAATAGGGTTAGCCACTTCGAGCGAACACACTTCTTCGTAAACTAATCATTACTTGTTATTGATTGGTGCACCCTCGAAATTTTGGAAGCGTTGTTTCGCGGTGTTGCGATCGTTGCGACGATGCGTTCTCACCAGTTCGGATCAGGCAAACGGTAGTTGCACTACTTTGGGTATTGCCTCATGTGCCTTGTCATACTTGTATCCCTATATACACGACACTACGAATTTGTTTTGTGTTATACCTGTGTAGTACTCCCTGATATCGCACTAGTTTACGGTGGAGTTTACAGTGTTGTATAGACTATAGCGCTTATATAAAATGTGTTAAGGGGGATAATGGTAACGCCTTAACACTATCTTGATACTTTATAATACTGATAGACATTATCTATTTAGTGTATATTACTACATAGTAGATAGTTTAACGGATCCTTAGAGGACGGTTATTCCAGCGTCCTTTGAGTTACTTGTATTTCAGTTGTTATTTCACCTTAGTGGGATTTATTGATATAAGAATGTTAATCCTGACTCGAGTGTTTTGTGTTTTGCTTTACGTTCGGGCCAGACTGAGTGTACCAGTATTCGAGACTCACCTTTAGAGTTGGAGCTTCACTTGGAGATCTGGCTATCTATCCAGCTTCCAGATATTCAGTTGATTCTAGTAATATATTCTGATTCTTGTATTTGATTATTGTATACGAGACATCTGTTATACTTATTTAACTCTGTTATATATATAATAGCTTCATGAACTACTATCTTTTGTTTTCGCTGCATTTATTACTCTGTGTCTGTGATATGTGATTATTCATTTACTGTATATGCTCAGTTTTGCCAAATTTAAATTAACAATTCGGTATTTTGAATTATTCAAATCCGACATGTGCGGATGCGAATTGTCCAAAATAGCGGGTCGTTACATTTGGTATCAGAGCTTTGGTAGCTCTAGGCAAAACTTAGCATATAGGGTAAATGTATTTACAGAATCACTCTCATTCGAGTTTGAATCTCTTCTTTTGACTCGATTCCCTTGAATTTTTGGAACATTCCCTACGGTTCCAAAATTCGTTCGTGTCCCTCACTATTCATCTTCTTTCAATTCTGGAGCATCCCATAACTCTACTTCGAATGACCCTTATAATGAATCGGCGGTCTCGCCAAACTTTGACTGATTTGTAACGGGGTAAAACTCCTTTACAATTGGCATTTATTTACGGAGATTTCTATATCCTCGGTTTACGATGCTATCTATCTCCTGCTATACCTGAATTCTATTTCTTGAGATCGAATGTAGATTCACCTCGGAATTCTGCATCGATCTTATTCTTGAAGTCTCGGTTGATCCGGTTAAGGTTGCCCACGATTTATATAAGCTTATCCATCTTCCTATTTTGTTATTAATCATATTATTTTTATTCGAACCTACCTTCGAATCAAAATTCTCTTTGATTTGAGTCCATCAAATTTGAATCTATATCCTTGCTTTGAAAACCATTCTTGTATCGTCGAGCGAGGAAGTGTATTTTGTGAATTAATATAAAAATGTTATATATATATATATATATTGTGTTGTTTGAGTTGTTGATGTTGATTTGGGTTTTCGATCGATTCGTCTGATCAACGCTATCAATAGTATTTCCAAAACACTTGAACAGAACAAACTGATGCAATATTACTTTCAAATTTGGGAAACAAAATAGTTTTTTATGTTTATATTATATATAAATAAAAAAATTTTGAAATTAAATTGTTAATGAATTTGTTGTCAGAAATGATAATATTTGATTTTCATTTATTGTTTGTAAACCATTGACTATTGCATAATATAGATAAATGAATTTATAAAACTTAGTCATAATTTGATTTGGAATTTGAAATGAATGTAAATCAGGAATTTGAGAATTTGATTTCCGGTGATTTCAAACTTTGATTTTTAAAAGTTTTAAAGCGTATAGTATTTAAAATATTTTCAAATAGAAACCGTTTCAAAGAATTTTAAACGTTTAAATAAGTGCTCTTCTCTTTGTCACTGGAAAATTATTTCGGTGATGGCGGCCGCATCATCGACGTTCATTTCGAGTTTCGAAGTGGAGAGACCATTTGTAGCTTTGCTACGGTTTGTTTTAAAAAATAAATTGATTTGAATTTCTTAATGTATGATTTGATTTGTAAGATATATATATATATATATATATATATATGATTTAAATCTGATTTGATATATTATATATATTTATTTATCTCTAAATAAATTTGATGTTACTCGAAAATTTAATTCTTAAATTTATGTTAAAGGATAATTTCAATTATAAAATGAAATCGAAATTTTGAATAAAAATTTAAGCCTGAATAATCGAATTAGAAATTTTCTTGTTTAATACTCAATTGCATTCAATATAACTTGCCTAAATTTTCAAAAGTTAACAATGTAATTGAATATTATACAGTAGAAAATGATATCAAAGGAATTTTAAATAAATTTGAGTAGTTATAATAAGTGTAAATATACTTAATAATATATGTAATAAGATATATTAAGTAGAATAAATTTAATAATAATTTGGAATAAAAAAAATTAAATTTGTCGAATAAATTATGACTATAATAAATGACTATTCAAATTTATGATCTTTGAAATTGTTAATTTAGGATAATTGGATAATATATGATACAAAATGTTTCTATAAATAAATTTGAGTGCGTATAAAAATGTTATACACTTAAAGTTTAATTATAAAATGGTTAATAGAGATAAATAAAATAATAGGTTAGTTGAATAATAAATGGATTAATAAAATAAATTGTTGTTTGAAATAAATTTTGTAACAAACAATGATAAATTGAAAATAAACCAAGTTAATGAAATTCCTTGAGTTTAAAGTCAACTGTTGAATATAAATTAATTTAAATTGAAATTTATATGATTTAAATTAATTGTTTTGTTTTGGAATTCAAATCTATTTTCTTTTGGTTATTTCTATTTTCCTACCTCCTTCCTTTTCGAGGACGAAAAGTTTTGAGTAGAGGAGAATGTAGCGACCCGTAAAATTTTAGCCGTTTAATTATTTAATTAATTAAATTTTTGTGAAATTTAAAAAAATAAAATTTTGAAATGTAAATTTGATATTTGAAATGCATCTAGTTAAACATAGCAACCGGTAAATTTTCGTCCGAAAATATGAAGTTTATTTTCATGCGTAAATTCGTTTCAATTTAATCAGTTAGTAATTGATGAAAATAAAATGTTTTCGGAACCTAAATATTTTTACATAGGAAAATTCTAAATCATCTTCTGAGTAAGACGTCATTTTTCGTTTTTCCAAATTCGGACATCTTTAGCTTCGTCGATTTTATTTTTCTGCGATTTTGCTGCATTTTCGCTAGTAGAAAATTTGAATTTTTATAATTCAATCGTATCACTGATATCTATATACCATTTTGATCTCCTCGTCGTGCTGATCTCTACGTATATTTATTTCTGTATTTTGAAGTCCGATATGCGACGGAAATAATAAAACTGTACGTCATATCGGTACCCTAAATTGAGACCGTTAGCTTTCATTTGCTTTACAGATCTAAGCGATCAGCCCAAACAATATAATAAATTGCTTTAATAATTTTTGCTGAATCAATGACCATTTCAACTTATTATTTGTCTATACGTTTTGGGTCTCTTCATTTCTCCACTGTTCATTGTTTTGAAAATTGGTATAACGGTTCAAAATTGCTTTAATTAACTGTTCAAGCTTTCTTTTATTCTACTTTTCACCTACTCCATTACCTATTCAATTTATTATATTGATGAGATGTTTTCCTTAGTGTTTTTCCTTTCTGCTCAAGAATATATAAATTATAAGTTACATCTTTTCATCTTAGTTGAGTCATCTTCTTCTTCTTGAGTGACTTCTCCTTCCCTTTTCTTTTGCATTTTTTTTTGTTCTGGAGGCATGCAGGTTCTTCTCACCCATTCGCCCTCCACCACTCCAAATTCTCCGTCATCCCACTATGCTATTAACCCGAGCACGTGATCTCCGCCACCTCCTCCCGCTGACTCAAATAGCCACAAACCCCTCCAAATCCGCCGCCGACCGTGCTTCCACCTTCCACCATAGCTTCGACGTGACAACCCCGCCGAGCAGCCTTTCTTTTCCACTACCCCCTCACCTTGCTTCAAACACCATAGCCTACCTCTGCCACAAACACCTGCTTCCCCTCTCCAGCCAACCCCTTTCTTGCCTACTTCTTCTGCCCTCTCCCCATCGCACGAAGCCGACATCCGGCAACCGACCTCGCATCCGCCTTCTAACTTCTCGCTCCTTCCTTCCTCAATGCATCCGCAACCAACCTCCAAGCGGGTAGCCTTTCCCTACCACTGTCGTGCGTACGCCTAGCTTCCTCAGATCTGACCTCCGCGTTCATCTCCGCCTACTTGTCTACCGTGCTAAATCAGAACTCCACCGCCTCAAAATCCCGACCCGCTCCTTCTTTTGCCTAGACCGCTTGTGCCTCCTTATAGCAACCTGCTTCTCTTGTTTTAGTAAGTATATGTATTGGATTAGATAATTTTATAATCTATTGATAGTATTTATCAGTTTATACATATTTAATTGAATAAGTCAGCATATATTGGCTGCGTAAGCATAGTATACTTGCATATTGAATGGAAGCTTCCCATGTCAGTTACCGCAGCGTATATATATTATACATCAATGCGAATTTCGTAAGTCTGCATATAACAGTTATATATTTTAAAATAGCATATGTTTTAAAGGAATTTTACATGAAAGTACTTAAACATTTGTTTGCATTGTTTCATATATATATATATTGTTAATAAATGAAGTCTGCATACAACAGTTTATAGTCTAATCTATACATTTGATTTAACCATGTAGATATGTTGTTTATATGTGTTTAAATATATATATATATTTAATTTAACATATGTTTAATTTAATATATGTTGGAGTTAGAATATGATTCTGTGTATATATAGTTATCTATAGTTATCCACTTATACCAATTATCTTCATCGAACCCATTCTAATTTGATTTCATCAATTTCTATTCATCAGCTTTGTCCAGCAAACTCGTCTCCATCATGCTTTGCTTCAAAATTCGTGCTCAGATTCGTAGCTCATCACCATCGTCAAACCTCTCTAGCTTCTAAAGGTGAGCAATCACTCACGATTAATGTTCTTTATTTATTAAATTTGATTTCAATTGAAACGACAATTGAAATATGCTACTTTTAGTTATTTACACTGTTATATGTATGTTATTACCTGTATCAGTTCCCCTGTTACATCTGACACCTTATCTGTTATTTATACGACGATAATCCAGTTTGGTTGATAATTGATTGTTTTTTACATTGGACGTTTAATTGTTAATGTTTAAAGTGATAAAAAAAATATGAAATTGAATTTGATATAGGATAGTTAATAATTTAAAATTGATATATGTTTTGAATTTGATTAGTTAAATTTGTATAATATGACCCCTTTAAATGTTAAATAAATTGACACGTAGAAATAGTGTTAACTACACCTTGAATCATTGAATGCATGTTGTGTAAACTGATGTAGTATAAAATTAAATAATAGATATCAGTTGAAGAACCGTATAAATATTAGTGTAATAATCTTTAATCTACATGAAATGATAGTGTAGATTCTAGAAATAATTATATTAATTTGCATAAATAACAATGTAAATTAATACGATTATTTCGGGATTAGTTGAATTAATTATTGGATCGTTATTGGTTGTTGTTATTGCTTGTTTTTTTACTTTGACACCATCCCAGTTATCATACTGCAAGTTCCCTTTGTTATGCTTTGATTTTTGAATTGAAATGGAATCGAGTTGAAATGATAAATACCCAAATTAAACTTTGACTTAGGATAGAGAATTAAATAAAACCCGATTGGTCAATAATTTGATTTAAAAATAAAATAAGATTTTATTTGAATAAAATGATAAGATTTTGAAATGAAATTGGAAATTGAACGTTAATGAAAGGAAAATGTTAATATTTAATAATCTGAAACAAAATATTAACAAAGTAATTGATGAAGGAACATTGTTTTAATTTAAGAAATGATTGAATTAAGTGTGAAATTATTTAATAATTAAATAATGGAATTATTTAAAAATTAAGATTTGAATTATTTAATAATTAAGTTTTAAATTATTTAATAATTAGATTTTGAAATTATTAATTAAGTTTTGAAATTATTTAAACATTAAATAAGATTGAATTATTTAATAATTAAATAAAATTGAATTATTCAATAAATAAAATTGAACTTCGTAATAAGTGAAATTAAACTTCTTAAATAAGTGGAATTGAGTTATGTAATAATTAAGTTGGAAATTTGTTTAAATTAAATAAGTAAATAAGTGGGATTGATTTTCTTTAATAAGAAATAAAATATGATTTTTGTGTTGAAATAAATATGGACCTGTAATTTAAAGAATTCGAATAGACGAATCTAATTTAATTAAACTGTAAGTGATATACTGGAGTTGAACTCAAGTAATTGATTTAATGAATTGGAAATTAAATAGAAATTGTTTTGAAGGATAAATTTACTTAACGAATATTGAATGAAATCGATAAATGAGTTTAAATTAATTTCAACGTTAAATTAGGTTTGTTTTAAATGATTACGGAATGAAACTTATACACGAATTTAAATGTATATTTGAATTGTTTTATATCAAATTTTGAAACTATGAATTTGGAAGTTATGAAACGTAAATTATGGAAATTGTTTAGAAAGACGAATGGAATTTTGATTTATAAATTCTAGTTGGAATTGAATTTGATTTGGTTTTGAAATATATTAAACGACCAATTGGTGTAGTAATTACGAAAGTTATTAAAAAAACGGAATCGATTATGGACATACTCTCTGTCTAAATCGAAAACCACTTTAATAACTATACGCGGAGTGTGATCCAGAATGAAGTGGTTGGAATGATGTACGTGTTCATTGAAGAAAGAGAACGATAATGGATAGCCTTGACACTTGTGCCAAATTGGAAATGACTAAAACAGGAGCCATGCCGGGCCAAATGGGGTTAGCCACCTCGAGTGAACACACTTCTTCATAAACTACTCATTACTTGTTATTGATTGGTGCACCCTCGAAATTTTGGGAGTGTTGTTTCGCGGTGTTGCGATCGTTGCGGCGATGCGTTCTCACCAGTCTGGATCAGGCAAACGTTAGTTTCACTACCTTGGGTATTGCCTCATGTGTCTTGTCATACATGTATCCCTATATACGCGACACTACAAATTTGTTTTGTGTTATACCTATGGAGTACTCCCTGATATCCCACTAGTTTACGGTGGAGTTTACAGTGCTGTATAGACTATAACGCTTATATAAAATGTGTTAAGGGGGATAATGGTAACGCCTTAACACTATTTTGATACTTTGTATTACTGATAGACATTATCTATTTAGCGTATATTACTACATAGTAGATAGTTTAATGGATCCTTAGAGGACAGTTATTCCAGCATCCTTTGAGTTACTTGTATTTCAGTTGTTATTTCACTTGAGTTGGATTTATTGATATAAGAATGTTAATCTTGACTCGAGTGTTTTGTGTTTTGCTTTATGCTCGGGTCAGACTGAGTGTACCAGTATTCGAGACTCACCTTTGGAGTTGGAGCTTCACTTGGAGATCCTGCTATCTATCCATCTTTCAGATATTCAGTTGATTCTAGTAATATATTCCGATTCTTGTATTTGACTATTGTATTCGAGACATCTGTTGTACTTATTTAACTCTGTTATATATATAGTAGCTTCATGAACTACTATCTTTTGTTTCCGGTGCATTTATTACCCTGTGTCTGTGATCTGTGATTATTCATTTACTGTATACGCTCAGTTTTGCCAAATTTAAATTAACAATTCGGTATTTTGAATTATTCAAATCCGACATATGCGGATGCGAATTGTCCAAAATAGTGGGTCGTTACAATAAATCCAAATATTTCGATGTTATTATGCCATGTTTTAAATGATTGGATGAATATATGCTATTTGATGTATTTATAAGATTTATTATGAAATTTATTGATATGTTTGAGTTGGAAAACCTATCATATAACACCAAATGACTTAAAATTTGGATATGATGTTAGAAACATTATTTCAATAATGCATTTTAATTTTCATAACCTTATAATAATGTATGAATATTTTATGATTTTCTCAAGGGAAGACAATTGGTTATTTTGGATTTTAATTATTAAAAATAAAAAATTAAATTTTTTGGCTCCAAAATTTTATATGTTGATGAATATTATTAATTTATTTTATGTGATTTTTGAGGATTTTTCCCATGAGTTTATGATTTTATATGAATTTATTAGGAGGGAAAAGCTCAATATTTATATTAAAGTATTAATACATATTAATGGTTTGCAAATTTTGTTGGAAATGATAAATCTGCTCCTCAGTAGTTTTCTGAAAAGAATTTTGATAACGTAATTGTTAACCAACAAGGTTTTGACAAATATAAGGAGTTATTAAAAAGAAATCACTTTTAATAGCAAATTCGCAGTTTTAACGTTAATTACCAAAATGCCACGTCGAAGTCAATGACGACACCTCCCATCGTGTCGCATTTATGGTCTTCATCATCAATCATGGGCGACATATAGGATAGCAACTACAGTTGGTATGTAATAGATCGAACTTAGTCGTAGTGCGATGTGTAGCGGCGATGATGATGTTAACGGGTTAGACGTGAGTAATGCTGTGGGTTTTCAATGATAATGACATTATGATTATTGTGACATACATGTTGGTATAACATCGCCGACCTATTTAGATGCTTTGAAGCTGCATGTTTTATATATCAACTCTGATCTATAAGAAACAATGCCGCTTCTATTTATGTCGACTTCGACAATAACGATGCCGCCTTCATTCAAAGCCGCATAATTCAAAGTTGACAAGAATGCCGCTCTTATTGACTTCAGCTCAAATATAGCCGCCTATTTTTCTTAAGATAGCAATGTCTAGATTTATCTATGTCGACCATATTTTTTTAAGGCTTATTACTAGACAAACAACGTTTAGACCTCTTTGTAGAGCGACGTCATACTATCGGCCCTATGGCCTTATGTTTTTGTAAATAAAGGACTTTAACGTATTTTGAAGGGAGAAGACCCTCTTCGACTATTCCCTTACCGCGTTTTATCAACATAAAGGTTTTAGATTGTTTTGGCTTGCCTATGGTTTCAAAGTGAGATAACTTCTTGGTGATTTCGAACTTCATCAATATTGATTTACAAAAGCATATATCATGGCATAAATATTTCGAGATAAAATATAGGGATACATTTTTTTTATTTTAAATATGATTCAAGGGTTGAATCATTTATAAAGAAAGTGATTTCAAGGAAATAGAAAAGAGTATTTAGCCCAAGATTTTACTAAAGAAATTATTGTTCTTATCACTTTTGGATAGATTGTGATAGAATGATTTGACTTAGAGATTAGAAAACCAGATGGACTGGGGTAGGGTAGCGCCCTATATTTCAGCTGTTAGCCCTTAGCCGATATAAGTCCAAAGTTCTAGTGCATAGGGATGTGTCAAAGGTAAGACTAAAAGTAGGTTTACGCATAGAAAAGAATACATAAATAGGTTATAGGTTGGCATGCAAAACCTTAGATTCATAGTAAGCCTATCAAAACTATGAGATTAATGGATAGTCAGGTAAGCACTAGGATAAATGTATTTGAAAAAACCGTCCAGTTTTCTTCTAACAGTCGGTTAGCAAGTTTGGTATGCATGGTAGTCCCAAGTCAGCTATGTAGGTTTTTAGTTGTTCTATGAAAACTAGACATCGAGATAGACAGTCCACTGATTTGATGGATAGTCATGAGTACTCATGTAGCATACATGCACATTATTGCTTATATTGGGTATTTTAACCAGTTTGGTTGCAAGAATTTGATTTGCAAAAGATATTTTTTAAAAAGGGATATTAGTGGGGGAAAATCCATTCCATTTAACGGCATGGTCTCACTAGATATCTATAAAACCGAGATGGCGTATTATTATTCACACCAGGCTTTTAGTTTGAATCAAAGTTTATGTTTTCCCCTTAAACTCTTGGGTGGTGAAATTTTGATTTGAATAGTTCAGGGGAAAGCGTTTTAGATGTTAAGTAGGTTTTGACGAATGAAGCTTCCGAAGACGTGCAGGAGGCAAAGTGAGCTATGTAGGAGTCTATCAATTAATATTATCCGTCGTGTTATGTTTGTTGTTTTATGTATGTATTAACAATAGATGTATCTGTCTATTGTGCAACTTTGATCCCAAGGGGGCATCTTCATTTGTCGCTCTTGGAGTATTTTGTAGTAATTATATTTTATCTGAACCTGAGCAACATTTTGAGATAACATAATGGATATAAAATACCATCTTTGAAATGTAATAAGAAAGTTTGCTTTGAAATTATGATTAAAATTGTTTCATGTTCTTGTGCTTTGATGCTATTGATACAATTAAATTACCATATTTTGTCACCAAAAATTAACATTATAGATGACTGCAACATCAGTAGTGCTTAGTTTCAGGCCTCAAAATGGAAGACGTTAAAGGCACCAAAGTGTTATGTACTTGTGCTTGTTTGGACCAGTCATAAAATGACTCAACAAGAGTCTTCTATATGTTAATGACTATATCAACATAGAAGATCTCTGGGTAGTGTTCTGACTTGAGAGTATTGTTAAACTTAAGTACGTAGACTATACTTTGATTATGATCAGCCACATGGCATGATGACCGTGTTATGCCATAATTGGGTACATGATGAAATACTTGAAGTGAAACACCGCTCTGGAGAGGATCTATTTCCTTCTTTATAGAAAGTTAGCATCACCATAATTGGAAAGTCAAATCAAAGTCAAAATCTCTGGCTATTGTAAATAGGTTATTCGTTAAAAGTTATCGGATTGAACAAAGGGCTTACAAAACCTCATAATTAATGTAGATATTAATAGAGTTTTTGACTTTAGACCAAACTCTAAATATTTAAGTGAGATAATATTGAATACGTGTACAAACGGTCATTATTGGGTGATCTTCTTTTAGATAAGAAATATGGTTTCACCTAATTATTCTATAAGCATTGAGACTGACCATATACTATGCTTCAACAAAGTCCTTGCATGATTCGATATTTAAATTGTGCAAACATTGACCATGGATCGAGTTCGCACAAAAGAGTCAACTTAACCGCATTGTTAATTATTTTCGAGTTTGATCAATGGGATAATTAATTTATAAATGTTGTAAATCAATGATAAATTAATACAAATATTGTATTAATATTCTATGACTATTTTAATTATTTATTTCAAGCTTAAAATCAGACAAAACAATGTATCAAAGTTATATAACAGTTCGATCAATTAAGGAGCTCGAAATTTATTGATTAAATGGTGATTCAAACGGGAATAAATGAGATATATGACCATGCTTGTTAAACATCTAGTACCAGCCACATATGGGTCATTTGAGGGCGTTTGCCAAGTCTTCAAGAGGTTGAGGATATGGTGGAGAAAAGGATGCAGACCCTCAAGTATGAATAGGACAGCCTCTGTCATAATTCAATATACAATTATCTAGTGCCACTCTCTAACTAGTCGCCCTTAGCCCTTACTTTGGTGAAGCCATCTTTTCAACCTTGAAGAGAAGGTGCCCCAAGAGGAGATTTTGAACAATTAATGTTTTTGCACACAAGTAGATTATTTCGAAGAAAAATAAATTTTTTGATTTTTATATGCTCACATATATTCACATGTATATCATCATATTATTATACCATATTTATGTTCGACCAAATGAAAAAAAATTCAGAAATTATTTATATTTTAAAACCTTTTTAAAACAAATATATTTTCACACACATGCATGCGCATGCACTCACACACACGCACATATGATTTTGTTTTCAGCAAAGTTTAATAAAAAATTATTTTTAACCATTATATTTATATATAAATATTTTAAAGAAAAATAGTTTAAATTAAGGTTTTGATTTAAATTAATATAAAGAATATTTTTACTAAAACCCTTATTGATTTAAACACAAGTGTATATGTCCAATACATAAATATAAATAAACATATTTTTAGATCCACACAGATATTTGAAATAATTTATTTATATTTTCGGGTTAGACTTATAAAATTATATATGCGTATATATATTATAATATTCATATGGTTTTATTGCTAAGTCAAACTATTTAAAAACTGAATATAGTGTGTGTGTGTGTGTGCGCGCACGTGCATGATATGTCGAATTTAAACTTAAAAAGAAAAATTAGAGGCGGTAGGCAATTCAAATAAAAAAATATTTACCTTTTTATTATATGTATTATTTGAATAAGTCAAAACATACAAAATTTGGATTTTTAAATATTTATACATAGTTGAAAATAAATACATTAATTATATTTTTATACGCATATATAATTTATTTAATATATATATATATATATATATATATATATGGGGATTAGGTCGTAGCCGCTACTCACTTCTTCATTTAAGATCTAGTTCTTCTCGTCTTTTTCCCGCTTCTGCCTTTACAAATTCATCTCTCATTTCCTCTTCCATTCACCTCATTTGTGCCTTTCCCTTTTAATTTTTGTTTATCGATTTTTGCTCCTAATCTACTTAACAACTCCCACTGATCCCCATATCTGCGTGGAAGCCTTTATCCCTTGCGAGTCTTGCCGTTACCTTAGTAGTTTATAGGCTTGTTATCAACATCCACTGTGCTAGACTGTGCTTTTGCCTGCCCCTCTTAGTCTGTTGAAGCTGCCCGATCTAGAAGATCATTGGTCTCTTTTGTGGGTTGCTTGTCTCCTCTTATATGGTGCACATTTACTTACTTTGGAACCCTGGTTTCCATTTTACTTTTTTAGGAGTGTGTTGTTATGAGTATGTTACTGTCAGGTCTTGCACTTATAGTATAGTCTCTGTAAGTTTTGTGAACCCGCGTTATCCTATCCTTACATTACACACCCTCTACACCATCTACCTCTATGGTTACTGTGTGCAGCGGATGTGAGATCCTTCTGGCGTTGTTAGTGTTACTTTCTAGGCTACTGAATAGTATACATTGGGTTTTCTATTATTGCGTTATCTTTGCTCCACTTATTGTTTGATCATTTGGTACTGGTTTGGTGGTTGATACATTCATGTGGTGTTCTTTTGCACCATGTTAGTGAGTGACAAGCGGAGTCTGTGGGACTTTGCGACTCTTTTGGGGTTCTTATTTGGCAACTGCCATGTGTAGTGAGTTGTTCGGTAATGGTGGTCATTGATATGATCTTGCAAAGTGATACTCTTATAATATCTTGTAACAGTTTGGAGACAAGTTCATGCCTTTCCTGCTATTAGAATTAGGCTTAGACTAAAATTTGTATGTTATTGCAAAGGAAGCTACTTTGGAATGATTGATCTAAGTGCCTTGTTTAGGCTTTGGTAGTTGATGTATCATGAAATTGTGATCATTGTGGTGCATTTATATGAAGTGTATTATGAGTTTATTTGGTTAAGAGTTTGCCTCGTGCAACCTTGTATGAATTTTTAATTCTCTAAGGTATTTAATAGTATAGGCATGTTGCTTAACTCATGTGTTATAACTAGTTCAGTCATTCTGATAGTTGTTGAGGCGACATAGCTTCAAAATTGTATTTCATTTGTAAAGTGATATAACCAATATAAAACTAGCTTGTCCCTGCAAAATAATTATAGTTTGTTTCACCTGCTAAAAATATATTTTATTTACAGTATTATACACACACACACATATTTAAATTACACACATACACACACACACACATATATATATATATATTAAAATTTAGATAATAATTCTCAAAATATACTTTAATAGCCAAAAAAAGTTATTTGTTTCATGCGCAACTAGGATAGTTTATATTAAATATTAAATTATATATATATATATATATATTACACTTAGATGTCTTATTGATCGTAGGACAAAGCAGTTACATTTCCCAGTGAAGCCTTAAAATTGGTTATATGTTTATATTTTTATAATACTTATTAGTGAATGCGAGTGTCATGACATATTAAATTATAAAATTATAAAATTAATTTTAAATTAAATTATTAATAAATTTATTTTAAACATTATTTATAAATAAACATTTTATTCAAATTAAGAATTAAAATATTTCAAATCTCTTTTTACTAATTAAATACTGAATTTGGTTTATTATATACAAAATATTATTTACACAAACAAAAAATAAAGATCTTACGCAATTTAATAAAAGTCAAAATTTTGAAATTCACTCTTTTAACCCTACTGCCTCGCACCTGATCTAACAATATAATTGTAAAAATCCAACGTTTAATCCATAAGAATTAATTCGTCAATTATTGAAATGATAAAATAACTTTGTTAAATTATCAGAATTGAGCCACAGGAGTTACACCATTGTGTCCACGTAATTTTCTGGTCAATTTCCATACATAGAACGTCAGAATCCGAGCTGATATGAGCAAGTTAAGAATTAAACAAAAACATAGATGTATGACTGGCTGGTTCCGTAGAGCTACGGCACCAGAGGTGCAAGGGCTAGTGCCTAGTACAACACTGGTAGATGGAAATCCCTTTAACCTACCTACATCAGCCAACTTTTCTAAGAAATGCAAGGAATTTGTTAGTATATGATGCAGCACTTTTTCTGGCATGTAGAATTCAGAGGAGACGCGAGCTAGGTTGGCGAATATGGAGCAAAGGTTTAGTTGGTTTGGTTTGGAGGACCAACAGAGTGGTCAACCTATATCTTGGCATCTTAAGAGAGAGCTTGAGAAGGTTCATACAAGTTCTAAGATGCAGCGGGGGAAGGACAAGAAGAATAAGGATAAGGACAAGAGGAATCAGGGAGGACCTAAAAAGCGAATCAAGAAAAGTGGTAGATGTAAGCGTTGTAGAATGGCTGGTCATTATGCAAAAGACTGTAAGAAAGCAAGAATGAAGGGAAGATGTTTCAATGGTGGACAGCTTGGTCACTTTAGTAAGATTTGTCATTGGAAAACGGAGCAGACAGCGAGCACACCTGTAGCACAGATTCACATTTTTGATATAGCACCTTCTAGCAGCAGAACAAATCGAGGTAGAATTTTTTTCCTGATTTTTCCATTCGGACTCTTTTCGATTCTGGAGCATCACACTCTCTCATCTCCAGTTCTCTAGTTGGTTATTTGCACTTAAAGACATCTCTTCAATAGTAGACCCCATTGTTGTTTCAAACCCCGTAGTTGGATCGACACACTTGTATATGGTTTGTAGGGGTTTGAAAGCTTTTTTTCTAGGCGTAGAAATTGACTACGATGCTTATGTTTTGGGATTTTCAGGGTATGAGATGATTTTAGGGATGGATTGGCTATCCACATATGGTGCTATATTAGATTGCAAGAGGACAGTCGTTAGACTAGAGTCATGCAGCGGTAGGACTCTCAAGGTGTGACGACCCGGGTTCCTATGCCCAAAAATCCGTATCGTCTTGAAGAAAGAAAGGGGTGAGAAAATAGAAAAGATAGAGAAGAAAGAAAAACAACATCAGAATCTCACAGCAGAACGAATAAATTATATTAATCACATAAGTATTTACATAATATACAACATCAATCAAAGTTATACAGATAATACATCACATACTAGACAGTTATAGACACCTGTCTAGTTAATACAAATCGATACAACTCAAACAATACAGAGATACCAACACAGCGGAACTATATGTATATCTACAACGCTGAAGCCTCCTGCTCCATTGCTCCTCCAGAATTCGTCAAAGCTAACCTGAATCCCTTGGCTACTCATAAAAATTTGAGTACCTGAGAGTTTATGATAAACAAAAATAAACTCCGGGTCAGACATGGGTCTGGTGTGAGTAACAGGTTAAAGTTGCTTAATTTTGAAAACCTTCGAAAATAAAAGGTATCACGTAAGACTCCCCACACATAAACATGGGTAAGTTTTTACCTTACGCTAACCAAAACATTTGATAGGAAATTCAGTGATATTATAATAGGTCCAGGGTTTTCAAGTAAATAGAAAATAGCCGAAATTGTTACATTCATTAAATTCCAGCTACTAGCCACAAAAGTGGGTAATACAATCAAAACCGTTGGCACTTATTGGATTGTGGATTCCATACAATGGTAGGGCTACTGGGGTACCGCCCGTCACAGTACGTGGCCTAGATCAACGTACCGAGGATCACTCCCGACCCCCTGCAACACAAGGCCAGAACCATTCCTTACTGAACAGTCCCGAACAAGATAACCCCGGCAGTTGTTGCAAAAAAAAGCCCACACAGCCGAAAAATATGGGACATCTAGACAGGGGGATATCTTGTCCTGCTTGGGCATGACCCACCTAACCTTGCTGCATCTCCCCTGTTTTAGCCATTCCCGGTTGATGAGGCTTGAGGCTGCGATTACCTTTAGAGAAAACATTTCTTGGAATGCTCATCGCCCACCTGACGATGTGTTGAAAGCATTCAATCCATACAAGTTCGTTCCGGGTTCGAACGAAACCGAAGGCATTATCTCGTTACACTCATTTTGGAATCACCCTCAGAGTTAACGACAATAACCCTTGCACTCTGAATCTTCATCTTTACTTCAGGTTCACGACCTATCGTTAATTTGGAGTCGATGTGGTTTTCGGATGTTCCAAATGTGGAAAACCGATCCCGGTCTCATCGAAATCCAAAATGTGTCTTTTAAGGCCAAATTATCTATTTAGTCTTAACAGTTTAATTCCACATTATCAATATACACACAGATAGATAATTCATAATATCATAGTAGATAATCACATCATCATCATAAACGGATAATCAATATTATCAACCCAATCAGATAATAATATACTAAAACCATACATCCATAGCACATAGATATTTCTCATCTCATATCTGACATCAGAATCAATCAATGAAATATTAATATCATTCGTCCATAAGCAATGATTTATAATCATGCCATTTGTAATTAATTTAACATGAATAAAATTAACTACTTCTATCTCTAATTAATTTAAAGTAAATTAAATTAATTACTTCATCTATAAATCCTGCTTATACAATCATTAATTAATTATAAATCAAATTGATTAATCATCCTCTAAATATTCATCTTGGTTAAACACCCTTGATTAATCATTCTCTATTTACAATAGGTAATTAGTCTTTAATTAATTCCACAAATTAATTATCCTAAATCATTCATAGTAATTAACATTTAATTACTTTATTTATTAATTAAATATAATTAATTATATTTATTGTTAATTAATTACATAAATTAATCACCACATTATTAATTATTCCTTAATTAAACAATTCTTAATTTACATCATTAATTATATTAATTAATGATCTCTAATTCAGATTTAAATTAAATTACTTTATTTAAATTAATTACATTAAGTGATTAATCTTTAATTTAACACAATTATTAATCACCTTTGATTAATATCAACCAGTAATTAACTACCCTTAATTACTTATATAAATACATTAATTATTCCATAATTAATTATCTCCATTAATTAATCCTTTGATTAATCACAAAAGTAATTATCCAAATTACTTTATTGACACATTATCTTTCACTAATTACATTTAGTAATTAATATTAATTACTTCCTTAAGTAATTATGCTCCATTGAATACACTAAGGAATTACCCTTATCAATTTATCAAATGAATTTCTTAAATTAATTAAACTAAATTAATTAACTTAATTTAATCATTTTATCAAAATTAATTACTATAAGTAATTAATCTCTTAATTACTTTTATCAAGTAATTTCATTTAACAATTTACATTAGATTATCTAATTAAGCTAATTAATTATTAAAATTAATCACATATATTAATTAATAATCTTTAGTTAATTATCTTCATTAACTAATAACATTTCTTAATTTACTTTCTTAATTAATCTCTAGTATAAATTAATCTAAATTATTTATACATAAGTCATTTCTTAATTAACTTATTCATTTAATCATTTAAATATCTTAATTATTCCTAAGATAATTTATTTCTTTATTAATGACTTTATTAATATTAAAGTGTATTAGAACATTACATTTTAAATTTAAATTCAAATTCCATTTTGAATTTAAGATTCAAAATGACTATTTATTTAAACGTTTACTAAATTTAAATTCAATTTATAATCTTTATTTAAATTTAAATTCCCAAAATACATTAATATTTTACTTTCCATTCAAAACCCCTTTTATAAAAGAACTCTCTAAAATCAAGATAAATATTTATTTGAAACAAAATTTACTTTCCAAAACTATTTTATTTGAACTTATTTTTAAAACAATCATGCTTAAAAACTGATTTAACCTTTCAGATTTAAATTCGAAGTAAACTCGAATTCATCAATTTTATCTTTGATTTAAAACTTTCTTTTTCAAAAGTTGATTTTTCAAATCCAAATCCATTTTAAAACTTTAAGATTCAAAGTTATTCAAGACCGAACTTAACCTTAGAATTTATACCGCTGTTTAAATTATATATTTCAGGTTTTAAATCCTAGGAAACTGTCAGGTTTAAACCTGAAACCCAACTTCAACTTTTTAACTTTTAGCTCATTTCAAATATGAGTTTAGAAATATAAATTTGAATCCAAACTTCAAAACTGGGTTTAACTTTCATTTGAATCTAATCATCACACTAGTTTTAACCCTTGATTACAACTAGCTTACAATTTAATTTATTTTAAATTGTGTTTAAATTTAAACTACAGGCAGTTTATACAACCTGTAGCAACCCAACTCCACCCGAGACCAAAGCAAAGTGCTTCGGGTCAATCATTTCCCTGCTTCGAGTCTCATGCTCAAGTGACTCGAGTACGTCCCGAGGCCAAAAACTCTCCACCAAACCAAAACACTTCAGCACTGCAATGGGCACGGTGCACGTGCACCGTGCCCCCAGCCAACTCCGGCCACCCTCCTGAACTTCAACATGTCGCCGACCGCCTCCAGACATGATCGCGACTACCCAAAAACATCACAGCCACTCGAATCGAAAACAAGTTCGAAACTCGAACCTGGAAAAAAATCAGGTTCCCTCTCGAAACCTGTCAACGTCACATTCTCCCAACCCCAACCACTGGATGGTCAATAGCCCCGGCCATGAACTCGTCTTCGACCAAGCTACCAACTCCCGAGACCGCGTGCAACTCGATGCACGGTGGAAGTCGCGGTGATCAAAAGTTCAATTACCATAAAAATTAGGGTTACATACTTCAAACTACTGCCACCATCGCCACCGTGCTCTGACCAATCACCAGGCATTTTCCCCATCACCTTGATAAGCTCCTCCACCTCCTCACACAACCCGACCATCTCCAACCGCATAGATCCCCAGTAATTCCCAAGAACCAAAAACAGAACAACTTAAGACAACTCCACCAATCCTTAACTAAAAAATAAAATTTTAGTATCAAAAATCCTAATTTCAGATAAGAATTCAATTTATAAACCTAAATTAATAATTTAAGATGTTTGAAATCTCACTCCTATTAAGTATTAACTGTTTTCTAAGGTTTTCAAAGCAGTTCTACCTTGTTAAACTTGAATTCAGATTTTTATAATTTACTTTATGATCAAACAAACATATTTGTGTATATACTAAGTCATATAAATCTATAAATTCAACAAAGATGATCTTTGTCTTAAATCTGAGCTTCAAATCTTATAAACAGAGATGTTTTCAGACTATATAGACAGACTCCATATATTCATAGAATTGCATCAGTATATATATACATAAACATACTTATTCTAGACATAACAAACATAACTGAATATACTTAAGCAAATTGTAAATTTTAGTTACTCACCATTTCTTTTGGAAAGAGGGACAGAGCATGCTTGTATGAAAACTTTGTATTTTAAAAACTGGAAAGTTGTCTGCCTTCATTTTCTTAATCTTCTTGCTTATGTTCAGTTGTAAATATTATTTTAGTTTGTATAAATGGAAGTGTTTGTTGTTGATGCTTCAGTTGTAAAAAGGAAAAGCTTGCTATGTTGAGTTGAATGAATGAAAATATAAGAAGACATGATATATATAAAGAAGTTTTAGGGGAAGGTGGCATCTGGGTTAAGCACATGCAGGTACAATATGTTTTTGTTTGTATCAGGCCAGATCTTTGCATTAGGGAGGCTGAAATGATCTTATACAACTCGAAAGGACTTAAGTTTATGCTGAGATGAAAGCATTTTAATTCTAATGTACTTTGTGTTCCCTACTAAGCTAATTTTATGTCTTCATACCTGTCTTCTTTTCTATTCTTGCCTGCATACTTTATTTACAAGCTACTTGCATTTTTTTCTTCTTTGTTCTTGCTTTCTAACTTCTTACATGTTAAAACATATGTCACTTGACTTTCATTCTTAACTTTACAGGCATATTTATTTGTCTGGTTTGCTTCCATATTTTACGTGCATACATAAAGTTGTTTTATTATTGTTATAGATTTTAACTTATGTATTTTAGCTCTATTTTTTTTCTTTTTCACAAATGTTTATTTTCATTTCTGTTTTATTTTTAACTTAACTATCAAACTAAATTTATTTATTATTTTTACACTTATGTTTAATATTTATAAGATTTATTTTATTTTAAATATTCTTGAAAGACTTTATTTTAAATTTCCAAACCATAGTCTTCTTTCAAAATACACACATATGACTAACAATGTCTAATTTCACTAAAACCCATTTGTAAAGATTTACACATCATTAATATTGTTTAAATAAAACTTGTTATTAAATTAAAATAATTTATAAAAGAAATTATCTCTTTATTACTTATTTTTATCAACCTATATTTAAAAGAACAAAACAACCCTTTTGTTAATCTTATTTAAATTCGAACTTAAACTAAAATAAATTTAAACAATCAATATTTATCTTAAGTATTTTAAACCATACAGTTATTATTAAATAGCTTTTAAAAGATATATATTAAATCAAATTATAATTACCAAGAATATTAAAATTAGAAAACATATCTTTGTTTATTAAATTTAAAACAGAGCTTATCTATTTAGAATATATACAAATATATAAATAGAAAACAATTTACTAGCTTTTAAAAGATAAATTATCAGTTAAATATTTATTTTAAAGAAGATTATTAAATCGATTCAAATCTTATTAACAATTATTATCAAATTAATTTAATTTTTACACAGATTATTAAATTTATATTGCCAAAATTTCCGGGATATCACATTCCTTCCCTCTTAAAAGAATTTCGTCCCCGAAATTTAAAACAAAGGTAATTTAATAATCTAATTAAAGATTTAATTCTAAAACACAAGCATATATTAATCATATGATAACAACCATAGCAACCAATTTATCCCATCAAACAAATCTAACTATCCAGACAAAATTCCGGATAGAATTTTCTCGAGTTTTCCCTAGTGTAAATACCGGGATACTCGCTCTACAGAACCCAAACAAGCCAGCTACTAGGCTACAGAGCTTCCACTCATCTAGATCTATAAAACAAGACAGGATATCAGACTACGGACAAGTCTGAATCAACATCCAAAACTCTCTTAACTGCTGGTTCTACAACTAGAGATAGATCTTACACGTACTCTCTCAGAGATACGTGAAACACAACGAATTTCAGTTATCCAAACCGACAATTCAATCCTGAAGACCAAATACTTATCCAAAATCAAATCCCCGATTTCAGAATCCAAATTCCTCCATATCTTATCCTCAAAATTCTACGGACGGTCTTGTGCTTCCTATATCTTTCCCAATCAGCTCAACTCTTGCTGATGTCCTTAGAAACAAACTGAACCAAAGAAAATCCAACAAAATGATCTTCCCAATATCAACCAAACTCAGAACACAAACTCTGTTCCAAAATCAGAAGGCTGATCTCACTTCTCTCATCCGGAAAAGATAAAATAGGTACACTCCAATCTGGCCTCAGATCCTGAAAAATTTCCTGTAGAACTCTCTAATCCAAATACTGCAACATCCAATTGCTTCCAAACTAAAACAGCTGCCACCATGCTTCCACTGCGCAACTCTGATTGAACAGATGAAAATGCTGAAGTCAAACATAGACTGGACAACACATTCCAAAAATAAAGTTCACATATCCAAAAATAAAACTCAGAAGTTCCTCCAAAACCTAAGCCACTTCACCAAACTCAAAAATCATCCTATTACTAGGCTGAACCATCGGTACCACTTCTAAAATCCAGTCGATACCAAATTCAATCTCCAAATGTTAGCAGATCTCTAAAACGCAAGATAACACTCAAACTATCGCAAGTCACTTTTGCGATCAATCCAGCCTAATTCCAAAGATACTGCTCTCTCTTTACCAAACAGAACAGCTTACACTTATGTGGCCGATCCATCGAAGAAATGGAACCACTCTGCTGCTTCTGAAGTTACCTCAAGAAAAACTGCTAAGCCAGAAGACTTCCTAATCCAAAGCTCTTCGAGAAACTTAGACCTCAAACCTAACAGAAACACCCGGCTGAACACAGCGACAACACCGGAGCAGTCACGCTCCCTTAACTTGTTCCAAAGAAGCATCTTCGGAGACATCCATAGTCACTGTGTCTCATCACACAGCTACTACACCTTGATGTATCAAGATATCATGACTGGCTTCTGTCCACCCGACAGATCCAAACTCTAGCTCATCCAAATTACACTTCAAAAATGAACTCCGAATCTTAACCGATTTTCTTTAAAGATTAATGAAATCCTTACACCATCCAAAGCTCACTCGAGATGGTATAGGTCTACAGTCTCGACAAATACACTTCCAACCTCAATCATTCAAACTCCAACCATCGATAGTCGTGTTACGCACACCACTACCCAATCTACCTTCATAGCTCATTGGAAAACCTGAACAGGTAACCCAACAATAGGTAGGAATAAATAAATATGTATATATCAAAATTACAAATACGCTCTCTCTCTCTCAGGAAAGAAATCATTCAAGAGCCTAGGTATTCACTCAACCTAGCGCTCTGATACCAACTGTGATAACCCGGGTTCCTACGCCTAGAAATCCGTATCGTCTTGAAGAAAGAAAGGGGTGAGAAAATAGAAAAGATAGAGAAGAAAGAACAACAACATCAGAATCTCACAGCGGAACGAATAAATTATATTAATCACATAAGTATTTACATAATATACAACATCAATCAAAGTTATACAGACAATACATCACATACTAGACAGTTATAGACACATGCCTAGTTAATACAACTCGATACAACTCAAACAATACAGAGATACCAACACAGCGGAACTATATGTATATCTACAACGCTGAAGCCTCCATTGCTCCTCCAGAATTCGTCAAAGCTAACCTGAATCCCATGGCTACTCGTAAAAATTTGAGTACCTGAGAGTTTATGAAAAACAAAAATAAACTCCGGGTCAGACATGGGTCTGGTGTGAGTAACAGGTTAAAGTTGCTTAATTTTGAAAACCTTTGAAAGTAAAAGGTATCACGTAAGACTCCCCACACATAAACATGGGTAAGTTTTTACCTTACGCTAACCAAAACATTTGATAGGAAATTCAGTGATATTATAATAGGTCTAGGGTTTTCAAGTAAATAGAAAATAGTCGAAATTGTAACATTCATTAAATTCCAGCTACTAGCCACAAAAGTGGGTAATACAGTCAAAACCGTCGGCACTAATTGGATTGTGGATTCCATACAATGGCAGGGCTACTGGGGTACCGCCCGTTACAGTACGTGGCCTAGATCAATGTACCGAGGATCACTCCCGACCCCCTGCAACACAAGGCCAGAACCATTCCTTACTGAACAGTCCCGAACAAGATAACCCTGGCAGTTGTTGCAATCAACCGCCCACACAGCCGAAAAATAAGGGACATCTAGACAGGGGGATATCTTGTCCTGCTTGGGCATGACCCACCTAACCTTGCTGCATCTCCCCTGTTTTAGCCATTTCCGGTTGATGAGGCTTGAGGCTGCGATTACCTTTAGAGAAAACATTTCTTGGAATTCTCATCACCCACCTGACGATGTGTTGAAAGCATTCAATCCATACAAGTTCGTTCCGGGTTCGAACGAAACCGAAGGCATTATCTCGTTACACTCATTTTGGAATCACCCTCAGAGTTAACGACAATAACCCTTGCACTCTGAATCTTCATCTTCACTTCAGGTTCACGACCTATCGTTAATTTGGAGTCGATGTGGTTTTCGGATGTTCCAAATGTGGAAAACCGATCCCGGTCTCATCGAAATCCAAAACGTGTCTTTTAAGGTCAAGTTGTCTATTTAGTCTTAACAGTTTAATTCCACATTATCAATATACACACAGAAAGATAATTCATAATATCACATCATCATCATAAACAGATAATCAATATTATCAACCCAATCAGATAATAATATACTTAAACCATACATCCATAGCACATAGATATTTCTCATCTCATATCTGAGATCAGAATCAATCAATGAAATATTAATATCATATCCATAAGCAATGATTTATAATCATACCATTTGTAATTAATTCAAAATGAATTAAATTAACTACTTCTATCTCTAATTAATTTAAAGTAAATTAAATTAATTACATCATCTATAAATCCTGCTTATACAATCATTAATTAATATAAATCAAATTGATTAATCATCCTCTAAATATTCATCTTGGTTAAACACCCTTGATTAATCATTCTCTAATTACAATAGGTAATTAGTCTTTAATTAATTTCACAAATTAATTATCCTAAATCATTCATAGTAATTAACATTTAATTACTTTATCTATTAATTAAATATAATTAATTATATTTATTGTTAATTAATTACATAAATTATTCACCACATTATTAATTATTCCTTAATTAAACAATTCTTAATTTACATCATTAATTATATTAATTAATGATCCCTAATTCAGATTTAAATTAAATTACTTTATTTAAATTAATTACATTAAGTGATTAATCTTTAATTTAACACAATTATTAATCACCTTTGATTAGTATCAACCAGTAATTAACTACCCTTAATTACTTATATTAATACATTAATTATTCCATAATTAATTATCTCCATTAATTAATCCTTTTATTAATCACAAAAGTAATTATCCAAATTAGTTTATTGACACATTATCTTTCACTAATTACATTCAGTAATTAACATTAATTACTTCCTTAAGTAATTATGCTCCATTGAATACACTAAGGATTTACCCTTATCAATTTATCAAATGAATTTCTTAAATTAACTAAACTAAATTAATTAACTTAATTTAATCATTTTATCAAAATTAATTACAATAAGTAATTAATCTCTTAATTACTTTTATCAAGTAATTTCATTTAACAATTTACAATAGATTATCTAATTAAGCTAATTAATTATTAAAATTAATCACATATATTAATTAATAATCTTTAGTTAATTATCTTCATTAACTAATAACATTTCTTAATTTACTTTCTTAATTAATCTCTAGTATAAATTAATCTAAATTATTTATACATAAGTCATTTCTTAATTAACTTATTCATTTAATCATTTAAATATCTTAATTATTCCTAAGATAATTTATTTCTTTATTAATGACTTTATTAATATTAAAGTGTATTAGAACATTACATTTTAAATTTAAATTCAAATTCCATTTTGAATTTAAGATTCAAAATGACTATTTATTTAAACGTTTACTAAATTTAAATTCAATTTATAATCTTTATTTAAATTTAAATTCCCAAAATACATTAATATTTTACTTTCCATTAAAAACCCCTTTTATGAAAGAATTCTCTCACAATCAAGATAAATATTTATTTGAAACAAAATTTACTTTCCAAAACTATTTTATTTGAACTTATTTTTAAAACAATCATGCTTAAAAACTGATTTAACCTTTCAAATTTAAATTCGAAGTAAACTCGAATTCATCAATTTTATCTTTGATTTAAAACTTTCTTTTTAAAAACTTGATTTTTCAAATCCAAATCCATTTTAAAACTTTAAGATTCAAAGTTATTCAAGACCGAACTTAACCTTAGAATTTATACCACTATTTAAATTATATATTTCAGGTTTTAAATCCTAGGAAACTGTCAGGTTTAAACCTGAAACCCAACTTCAACTTTTTAACTTTTAGCTCATTTCAAATATGAGTTTAGAAATATAAATTTGAATCCAAACTTCAAAACTGGGTTTAACTTTCATTTGAATCTAATCATCACACTAGTTTTAACCCTTGGTTACAACTAGCTTACAATTTAATTTATTTTAAATTGTGTTTAAATTTAAACTACAGGCAGTTTATACAACCTGTAGCAACCCAACTCCACCCGATACCAAAGCAAAGTGCTCCGGGTCAATCCTTTTCCTGCTTCGAGTCTTATGCTCAAGTGACTGGAGTACGTCCCGAGGCCAAAAACTCTCCACCAAACCAAAACACTTCAGCACTGCAATGGGCACGGTGCACGTGCACCGTGCCCCCAGCCAACTCCGGCCACCCTCCTGAACTTCAACATGTCGCCGACCGCCTCCAGACATGATCGCGACTACCCAAAAACATCACACCCACTCGAATCGAAAACAAGTTCGAAACTCGAACCTGGAAACAAATCAGGTTCCCTCTCGAAACCTGTCAACGTCACATTCTCCCAACCCCAACCAATTGATGGTCAATAGCCCCGGCCATGAACTCGTCTTCGACAAAGCTACTAACTCCTGAGACCGCGTGCAACTCGATGCACGGTGGAAGTCGCGGTGATCAAAAGTTCAATTACCATAAAAATTAGGGTTACATACTTCAAACTACTGCCACCATCGCCACCGAGCTCTGACCAATCACCAGGCATTTTTCCCATCGCCTTGATAAGCTCCACCACCTCCTCACACAACCCGACATCTCCAGCCGCATAGATCCCCAGTAATTCCCAAGAAACCAAAAACAGAACAACTTAAGACAACTCCACCAATCCTTAACTAAAAAATAAAATTTTAGTATCAAAAATCCTAATTTCAGATAAGAATTCAATTTATAAACCTAAATTAATAATTTAAGATGTTTGAAATCTCACTCCTATTAAGTATTGACTGTTTTCTAAGGTTTTCAAAGCAGTTCTACCTTGTTAAACTTGAATTCAGATTTTTATAATTTACTTTATGATCAAACAAACATATTTGTGTAGATACTACGTCATATAAATCAATAAATTCAACAAAGATGATCTTTGTCTTAAATTTGAGCTTCAAATCTTATAAACAGAGATGTTTTCAGACTATATAGACAGGCTCCATATATTCATAGAATTGCATCAGTATATATACATAAACATACTTATTCTAGACATAACAAACATAACTGAATATACTTAAGCAAATTGTAAATTTTAGTTACTCACCATTTCTTTTGGAAAGAGGGACAGAGCATGCTTGTATGAAAACTTTGGATTTTAAAAACTGGAAAGTTGTCTGCCTTCATTTCCTTAATCTTCTTTCTTATGTTCAGTTGTAAATATTATTTTAGTTTGTATAAATGGAAGTGTTTGTTGTTGATGCTTCAGTTGTAAAAAGGAAAAGCTTGCTATGTTGAGTTGAACGAATGAAAATATAAGAAGACATGATATATATAAAGAAGTTTCAGGGGAAGGTGGCATCTGGGTTAAGCACATGCAGGTACAATACGTTTTTGTTTGTATCAGGCCAGGTCTTTGCATTTGGGAGTATGAAATGATCTTATACAACTCGAAAGGACTTAAGTTTATGCTGAGATGAAAGCATTTTAATGCTAATGTACTTTGTGTTCCCTACTAAGCTAATTTTATGTCTTCATTGTCTTCTTTTCTATTCTTGCCTGCATACTTTATTTACAAGCTACTTGCATTATTTTTTTTTCTTTATTCTTGCTTTCTTACTTCTTACCTGCTAAAACATATGTCACTTGACTTTCATTCTTAACTTTACAGGCATATTTATTTGTCTGGTTTGCTTCCATATTTTACGTGCATACATAAAGTTGTTTTATTACGTAAATACTTATGTGATTATTATAATTTATTCGTTCCGCTGTGAGATTCTGATGTTGTTGTTCTTTCTTCTCTATCTTTTCTACTTTCTCATCCCTTTCTTTCTCCAAGACGAAACGGTTTTCTGGGCGTAGAAAGCTGGGTCGTCACATAAATATTAGGTTTTTGGAAATATAGTAAGACATTTAAATTGGTTTTATATGATAAAAATTTTGTTGAAAAAGTGAAATTCTTTTCGAAGAATTATAGAGCGTATATAGCTCACTAGTTTCTTTGAAAGTAAACAAAGATTTAAAATATGAAAATCTAGAGCGTATTAAGTATCGAAAATGTAGATTACAACAGTTATTGTTGTAATAGATGTTTTCGTGAAAAAGGAAGGGAGCATAAACTATAACGCTACCGTTATAGTTAAGTGACTCCCAAGGGAAATATTTTGCATGGTAGGTAAGGATTATTAGCATTTATTTTTAATTAAATCAATACACTAGTATCTTTGGGTTGTAGTAAAGGTGTTTTATGCAACATTTTTTTAAACCCAAATAAAAATGTGTTCCTAAAGATAATTTCTCAGAATAGAAATAAATATGATTTGTGAATACACTTTTTATTTAAGTAAGTATGTGAAAATGTTTTCTGGTTATGGATATATTAAAATTGTTTTGAAGATGAGTTTTTCTGAAAGGAAAATAGTAAGTTAGATATTAGAAAATTTCTATCATAAGAGAATATAAATTAAACATATTTTAAACTATTGGAATGGAAAGAATAATGGTATAATTTTCTATGAAACCAATAAAAATGATTTGTGTAAGTTATAAGGAATACGTGAAAGAGATGTACAAGGTATGGGAAGCACCATATTTTGTATAGCCTGTTTTGAAAAGTATAAATAAGTTCCTTATTAATTTCACACAAACATGAAGTCCTCTTTTAAAAAATTCATAGAAGATTTTAGCATTAGTAATTTCTCATAAGAGAGAGCAGTTCCAATACATTAGGGTATGAGACCGTTAGGTGTAATAAGAAATGTTTTGAAAACACATAAGGATATTTTGAAGATATTCTAAAAGAAAATAGTTTGGTGAAAAAGTAAATAAGTGTTTGGAAAACTTAATTAAAGAGAAATTTGAGAATTCAAATTTATATAGAAAACCAAAAAGGTCTTTAAAAGAAAACGAGGAATAAGTTTTGGGACTTTGAATTTGAAATTTTTCCCTCTAGGTTTCGAAAATAATGTAAATTCAAAAAAAGTTATCAAGATGCAAGTCTAGAAAGATAAGATTTTAAGTAACTTAATTTTTTTTGAATTTAATAGAAACTTAAAGATAACACTTTTAAAGACAAAATTTTTGAGATTTGATGTTTTAAAAATTTAGAAACCTTAATTTTTAAAATGGAATACCAAACTCCTAAATGTAAAGTAGATAGGAATCATTTTCCAGGTGTAACGGAAAAGGTGTAAGGCTATAAAGGAGAGAACAGTAATTACTTTTGGAAGTAGTGACGGTGGAAGTTTCCGTAAAGTGTATAGGGCACTAGTGAGAACTTAGGAATGTTGGTTCTGGTAAGCAGGCTAAGGAAGAACGGTAAAGTGAAATTAGTAAGATTGTAAGGCACACATTGTTGAGGACACATATTTTTTATTTTGAAGAAACATGGGAAAAGCACCTTCCTTTAATGGGATTCTCGTATGATAATAGCATTAGAAGTGGCACCTCTCGTATCTTTTTATGAAAGACCGTGCAAGTCGCATTCGTGTTGGATACGGTCTATAGAGGGATTATCATCGTTCCGACATATTTAAGGTGACTTCGGAAAAGATTGGTTTGATTAGGAGAAAATTCGTATCTCATATCCACTTTTTTTTGATAATAAGTTTTCGAATTTCCAATTTTCATCTTTAGTTTTGAATAGGTTCTTTCCTTTATCATTTTTGAGATGGTAGAACTTAGGATTTAACGTATGGATGGAAGGATTTGATGTAAACATGTTACCAGAACGTGTGATGAATGATGGATGAAAGTGGTTGCAAGTGTTTGCTAGTGGATGCTAATGGATGCACATACTTACACTAGACACTATCATCTCTTAGGGATCTGCCTAATTAGGACACTAGAGCATATGCATATGGATGTGTGTGCATTTTCATTTTATCCATGGTTGCTATGAATGGATGTTTATCACATAGTTGTTGCATTTGGATGATGACTATAGCACGCATATAGAAATATCGTTATCATTAGGAATTTTTGCATTCATTTGGATACATAGCACGGACATGATTGCATAAAGGTTAGCTGAATCAGTAGACCGTCTAATCTTTTACACTAGTTAGGGACATTAACACTACACTAATTGCATAAGTAATATGAATCGCATTAGTAACTTAATAACAATGGATGAATGGTTGATGAATGTGTAGTTGGTCGTAGATATTGGATGAAAACATTTGGTTCATTCTTTCATCCTTAGAGATTTCGGAGACGAAATCCCTTAAGAAGGGGCCCGAAATTTAACCCATAATAATTAATTTGTTAATTAATGAAATGATAAAATAACTTTATGAATTTATCAGAATTGAGCCACGGGAGTCACATGTTGTGTCGATGGTAATTTCCTAGTCAATTTCCACATATAGAACGTCAAAATCTGAGCTGATATGAGAAAGTTAAGAATTAAACAAAAATAAAGAAGAATCGAAATAATAATAATAATAGTAGTAGTAGTAGTAGTAATAACATAAGTAGGGAGGTCGACCTAGAGGTCGACCATCCTAAGGCTTAGGTCAACCTGTAGGTCTACCCACCTATAGTTGAGAAGCAAAGAAAATTTCTTCTTCACCCTGTACGATTTTGACATGTTATTTTCATTCTTTTGCCCAATATGGTCCTTTCGTGCTTCCATCTAATGGCTCCTATTCAGCCTATGACGTGGTTGCATCATATTCAATCACCAAATCTAACGGTCTGAGATCCACTTCTACCCATATAAATAAGACCCTAGGCCTAACACTTTTCTTATTCTAAGATTTTCTCCAATTGAGTTATCTTTTCAGGAAGGACCTTAAGTGAAATAATTTTCCAAGGAGGAAATCATTTTAAATTAAAATATTTAACAACCCCAAGTGGATCCGGGAAGGCCTAAAGGGAAGAGCTTAGGACCACAGGCGAGTGATTGTAATTACTTAGATTTCTTTAAGTAATTTAAAATAATAGGGTTTCTAATAATTGTAGTTTTACTACGATTTTTGGAATAACGTTTTTAGTAGTTTATTTGCAGTTTTTAGAATTATTTTCAGTATATTTTTTTAGCCGTTCTTTTTAGTTAATTTTGATTTAATTCTGTTAATTATAGCTTTTTCATTTATTTACAGTATGTTAATTATTTACTGTTATATATGTGTTATTTACATCATTTTCCTACGCTTTGGATTTTCTTCTATTTTCAGTTTTCTTTTATTTCTTCTACTTCTTCGCATATGGATTAGAATAGATAAACATAAATATGGATTAAAATTATAAGAATACTGAAACAACGGAAGATATAATGTAAATTGTAAAGATTGTAACAAGAATGGAACTAAGACTGAAATTGAGCCTAATTATGATATTGATGTTAGAATTGGACTAATTAAAGATAATTGGCCAAGTTATAACTTAGAATTATAACTAAAAAGAGTATAAGATGAAAGAAGCTTATTTTTACACTTAGATCTTTGGTTAAGTAATAAGCATGATTATAATGTAGGTTATAATAAGAAATAAAACAGAGTGAGGCTTACTTTAAGATTTAGGATAAATTAATAAGCATAGATAGTAAGAACAAAAGTAAAGGCTTATTTAAATAATTTATCTAAGTTAATAAGCAAAGAATTAAAGTAGGACCTGTACCAAATAACATTCCCCTATTTCTATGTACACGCTGTTTCATATAATCCTGAAGTGAGACAAATGGCACGTTTATGTTAATAACGGTAGTAAATGGTCAATAAGTAGAAGTTAAAATCATAGGGATTTGGGCAAGGGGCGCAACTAGATATTGTTTGGATGATGGGTCAGTACCAACAACATTTCCTCTATTATTTCCGTGGACACGGTGTTTCACATAACCCTGCAGTGAAACGAGGTGTCTTACATAATCCTAAAGCGGGACTAGGTGTCTTACATAATCCTGAAGTAAGACGAGGGGCACGCTTATACTGGAGCTTGAGGTAATAAGAAGACCCAATAGGTGGAATAACAGGTAACATGAGCATGGTGACGATTACGCATGTGACTTCCATTCGGGTGCTTAGTAATCGTTATGAATTCTAAGCGCTTAGTATGTGCCTTTCATAGGCACCGATGTCCACTACGCAGGGAGCTTTGGCTTTCGGTTTACAGTAGATTCTATGGAGTAGCAGGCCGATCAAAGGGTAGTATTAGGAATTCAGCTTAATCTAGCCAGCTATCAAAAACAAGTGCAAACAATCAAAGTTAATCAATTATGTTGATCTAGTTAATTTGTATTTACTTCCAACTTATTCCTTCTCTCTATTTCCTTTGTTTCCTTTTATATACTAGAACCGTTGTAAAGTCTATTACTTTCACTTTGCTTAAAGATTCTAGTAATTACAATCATTCACCAGAATTTTAGTCTGACCCACTCCTCTATTTTCTCCTTTCCCCCCATAGGCAATCAAGGAAGAGGACTGTAGGTTGCAGTTGCTTGGAGGTTTCTTTGAAGGAGTTTCCGCTATGTACTTCCACTTTTCTTATTTCATCTTTTTGTTCTTTATTTGTACTGGCACATGTTGCGGAATAGTTGTACTCTGATTTTTGAGACTATGGTTTTCTTTAATTTAACAAGACATATATGTATGGTATTTTGACATGTAATGTATTTGGTATTTCGTAATTTATTTGGTTTTAAAGAAATTATGAAGTTCTGTTCTAAATAAGTTATTATTTGAATTGTTTCTGCTGTTTTTACCTATTTCTGTCTTCTGAATCTTAGTCTCTGCTAGTTTTAGTTTATATCTACTATGCACCATGCCTTCTAGTGTGCCCTTTTTGGGTATACTAACGGGTGCGGTGTGTTACATTTGATATCAGAGCCTAAGGTTACAGGATTCCTAAAAATTTATTTTAAAAGTAAAGTATTTTTCAAAATAACTTATTTTAAAGATGCCTTTCAGAAATAAACTCTTTTAAAAGATGTAGTTTTTAAGTATAAAAGAGTTTTTATAAAAATCCCCTCAAGGTCCACGTCAACCTTTTTACGATTCTTTCAAGCCAATGTTTTTCTTTATTATGCATAGTATGACTGAATGGTTCCATAGAGCTACGGCACCAGAGGTGTAAGGGCAAGAGCCCAGTACAACACTGGCGGGGGAAATCCCCTTAACCCACCTGCATCAACCAACTTTTCTAAGCTGTGCAAGGGCTTCGCTAGGATACAGAACTTTTTCTGGCATGGAGAATTCAGAGGAGATGCGAGCTAGGTTGGAGAATATGGAGCAAAGGTTTAGTCGGTTTGGTTTGGAGGACCGACAGAGTGGTTAACCTACATCTTGGCAGTTGAAGGGAGAGCTTGAGAAGAGCCGACTAAGATGGATATATGATCTTTTTGACCAACTTGTCGGCTCTTCAGTATTCTCTCAGCTTGATTTAGCCATGGGATTCCATCAGCTTAGGGTCGTTGATGACAGCATTGATAAGACCGCATTTAGGACTGCATACGGATTTTTTGAGTGGTTGGTTATGCCTTTTGGCATAAACAATGTTCCAGTTTACTTCATAGATTTGATAAGCTGCGTCTTTAGAGAAGTCCTAAATAATTTTGGACTTGTAAGGGGTTCCATCAGCTATGGGACTGTTTGGAGAATGAGATTAATAGCAATGATAGTCCTTGGTTACTTGTAGGGGATTCAACAATGCCTTGCGTGCTAAACACAAGAAAGGAGGTCTTGCTATTCCGTTTAGCAATCTAAGAGGATTTAATTGTTGGATTAGTTGATTCTTTCATGGTTTAATTCACTTAGAGAAAGAAAGGATGACATCTAAAATTGACAGAATACTCATTGATGATCCACTTATAAATTTATTTCCTCAAATAGTCTCAGTATCTCTACCTAATTATTCAGATGATCATAATCCTATTATAATTAAGTTACATGAGCAGATTTCACCACGTAAAGGCTCTCCTTTGGGATATTGCAATACTTTACATGATGGATATTTCAAATGTTTTGAAACTCAAAAATTAGAATTCTAGACAATACAATTTAATCCACAAATTGAGAAAAATTAAAGTGAAGCTCAAAGAATGGAATAAAACCAAGGAAAAAGGGACATTGATCTTAAACAAATGTCAACCAACTTTCCACAAGGGGTTGAAGGAAGCAGATGATGATTCAACCAATCTTGCAGCATATGAAAATTTGCTGGTAGTTGATAACAACCCGAAACAAAAATTAAAAATCGCTCATGAAAATATCAAACAAAAATCCAAAATAAAGGCTTTAGGAAGTTGATTCAAATACAAGATTTTTTTCCTACAAAGCTGTCAATGAGGAAACATAAAAATAACATGTAAGCTCCGTTGAATAATAAAAGGAAACTAGTTTATGATGCTGGAAAATTTTGACAAGGACGCCATTGACTTTTATTTAAATCTTTTGAATATTGGAAAAAAGAAAAACCATCACTTTTCAAATATTCAATGCAAAGGGTCCTATAAGAAAAATTATTTTTAACAACCTTAAATAGCATAGTTACATAGAAAAACACTGTTTTTTTAATATTTTAAACATACATTAACAAGAAACGCTGCCTGTTTTTATCTTAATAAAGGTAGTTACAAAAATTTTCTAGGCTGATTCTATTCACACCCCGTTTTCCTTCTTTCACAGCCTGTCAATTTTTAGATTTTCGAAAATTGTCTTTATCTTTGAATCACATCAAATTAATTTGCGTACAAAAGGTCTAAAGGAGCGATGTTTATGTAAAAACCTCGCTCGGTTCAAGCGAGATTCATGTAACAATCTAATTTGGATCGAGCAAGATTTGTTTAACAACCTAATTCGCGTCGAGTGAGGTTTGTATAACAACCTAATTCGAACCGAGCGTGGATCGTGAATAAACACGTCAAAGCTGAATGTGTTTTAAAAACGTGAGGACATTTTTGGAACCAATTGGGGAACAAAAGGGAAAAGTGGGGTGTGATGATTATTTGTAACTCAATAGGGGTGTGAAAGGAGAAAAGAGAGGTGGAAATAAAAATAGCCAATTTTCTATTGCCTTCGTGCTTACACTTTACTTCCCGCGTTCCACCAAATTTTCATTTTCCCCCATTGATATTAAACCAATGGAATAAAACGAAGGAAAAAGATACATTGATATTAAACAAATGTCAGCCAACTTACCAGAAGGGGTAAAGGAAGCAGATGATGATCCAACTAATCTTGCAGCATATGAAAATTTGTTGGTAGTTGATAACAACCCAAAACAAAAATCAAAAACCGCTCATGAAAATATCAAACAAAAATCGAAAATAATAAGGCTTTAGGAAGGTGATTTAAATACAAGATTTTTTTCTTGCAAAGCTGTCAACAAGAAAACATAAAAATAACATGCAAGCTCCGTTGAATAATAAAAGGAAACTAGTTTATGAAGTTGGAAAATTTTGACAAAGACGCCATTGACTTTTATTTAAATCTTTTGAATATTAGGAAAAATAAAAATCGCCGCTTTCCTAATATTCAATGCAGAGGGTCCTATAAGAAAAATTAGTTTTAACAAGCTTAAATAACATAGTTACATAGAAAAATGCTGTTTTTTTAATATTCTAAACATACAATAACAAGAAAACGTTGCCTATTCTTATCTTAATAAAAGGCGGTTATAAAAATTTTGTAGGCTGATTCTATTCACGCCCCGTTTTTTCTCCTTCCACATCCCGCTACTTCATCAATTTTCAGGTTTTCAAAATTGCTCATATTTTCGAACCATATCAAATTAAATTACGTACAAAAGATCTAAAGGAGCGATGTTATGTAAAAACCTCGCTCGGCTCAAACGAGATTCATGTAACAATCTAGTTTGGATCAAACGGGCTTTGTGTAACAACCTAATTCATATCGAGTGAGGTTTGTGTAACAACCTAATTCTGACCGAGCGTAGATCGTGAAAAACACCATCAAATCTTAATGTGTTTTAAAAAATGTGAGGACATTTTTAGATTCAATTGGAGAACGAAAGTGAAAAAGTGAGGTCTGCTGATTATTTGCAGCTCGGTGGAGTTTGAAGAGCGGGAAGATGGTTGAAATAAAAATAGCCAATTTTCTATTGCCTTTGTGCTTACACTTTTGCTTCCCGCGTTCCACCAAATTTTCAGTTTCCCCCATTAAACCCTAGATTTTTTACGTCCTCTCCCTTCGCTCCGCCGTATCCTAAAGCTTCTCTCCCTTCGATGCTGCTTCCGTCCAAGGTGGACCAAACCCAAGTGTTCAATCGATGACTTGAAGCCATTCCGCACCATGCCTTAATTGTCGCATCCACCTCGGCATTTCCTATACCTCCACGTCCAATTCTTCTGACGACCTTCAATAGCTCTAACTCTCAACTCTGCCTATGACCTAACGTTCATAATCGATTTCGCCAAATTAAGATGCGAGTAAAATTGAGTTTATTGTTTAATAAACATAATCGTTCTTTGTTTTAAGTGTTTTTTAATTAGGTTAATAATCTTTGTTTAATTTGATTTTGTTGTTTAATTTAAATCTTACTATATATGGTCCGCTCATTTGAATGGCTTTTGAAATTAAATTGGACAGTCATGTTAAACTTGATTGTTTAACTCAACTAAAGTTACCTGAATACATATTAAGTTAAATGCATCTGTGTTTAAGTTAATGGTTTTGTATCATGGTTATTGACCCAATTCTTTCAATAAGAGCTGATTATTAGTTTTTTTAGAAAGTAAATGTCAGATTGATATGAAATGTAACCTACTTTTAATATGTACGTATTTAACATGTCATATTGATATCTTGCTTATATATCAGATTAATAAGAAACGATACCTTTTTAATATGAGCTGAAGAATTATTAATTTTAATGCTGTGGAAATGATGAATCCTCAAATGCTAACTAAGATCTTAATTAGTTTAATGTAAATGGTGTCAAATGCTTAAATTATCAACTATAGAAACATGTGCACTATCCTTTTGCCATCTTGATAAGGGCGATGGACTAGTATGTACCTTACCTTTTGTTGTCTTTCCATCAAATCCAAGCAATGGTTGCATGTGTTCTAACCTTTTTAGCTTAGGTCTGAGCACTAAATGCATCTGCTATGTAAGTCATACTCTATTTAAGTTTTTTTATTGATCTATGTTAATCCATGCCTAACCTTCTTATTAAAAATTCCAAATATAGTTTTTTTATTAAAAAAACCTTTAAATCCATGCTTAACCTTTTCTTACTGACCAAAATTATGTATTTTAGCTTAACCAAACTATTAGTATAGCTTACCAAAATACTAATAGAAGCTTGCTCTACATTAGGACATGCTTGATAGAATATCTTAAATACGCTAATGATGCTCGTCTTTCACCATCTTTATTAGGCATATTTGTATGAATCTGATGTTGCTTTTTCTTTCTTTATCTATCCCCCTTGGCTAAAACATTATTTATAATCCATTTAGTAATGTGGGATAATATTATAATTATTAAGTTTTTTAAGTTTGTATAAAGCCAAAGAATGATGTAAATGGTAGAAATTTCTAAATAAAATGAATAGCGGATATCTCTAAAATAGGATAAATTGTGATATTTCTTTGAGAAAAGCAACTTAATTAGGCCGTGAAAGCCATTATACCTCAAAAATAAAATTGCATATATGACTTATACTAACAACAATAATCGATATTTTCTTCGTGAATATCTTTTGGATGTTACCATATGTTCCTATATCTTGGTAACATCCTTCGAATTTGGGTTTATGTTACCGTCTCATGGCTGTTTGATCAATTATTGCAGTGTGTGCTTATGATTTGTGAGTTTTTCTGGGTTACTAATTTTCATATAAAAAAGATAAATATAAATCCTTTAGGTGAAGATTAATTATGCTTTTTGCCCCTTTTAGCATCTAAAATGTGTATACTTGATGATATATGACATCTTAATTGGGTTCAGTTCTTATCATTTATGTTTCCTGAAATATAAAATTTTCATATCTTTTTAAGCTCTTCACTTATATTTCATTTGTTCTGAAATGTGCATTTCATTGATACAGATTTTGGTGTGGTCATTTTTTTCTTTCTTTCAAATAATAACTATTTTTGATGTTATCAATTATTATTTTCATTATTTTCTTTGATATTACTCTTCAAGCTTCGATTCCATGCAATCCAATCTTGAAATGCTGTGTGATATACTATGAGCAAGCAAAATCATGTGTCAAATCCAACCCTATAATTCATAGGCAAGTATATTTTCTTTTAAAATTAATGTTTGCTCCAAGGCATTGACGATCCCAAGCAAAATTGTGTTAAGCTCATAATTGTATAGGATTACTCTTTATTTTATGGAGTTTAATGTTTGCTTTGACATTGGATACATGCCTACTATTTTTAAAGAGGTTAAAATCAATTTAAAACTTATTTCATAACACCTTACTACATAATCAAATTGGTTTCTTTCAGTTGCCTAAATTTTACATTAAATAGAACTGTGAACAGTTAAATCGAACTTTTCAATCTAAGGCTGGATTGAAACAGGTTGAAAGGAAAGCAACTTTGAGCATCAAAGTGAGCAGAATAGAGCGGGTATCACATCAGAACCGAACTGAGATCAAAATGTGAGACAACAATGAGGAAAGCTATCAAAATGTGAGAGTTGACTTGTGTTGCACTTGGGTTAGATGCCTGATGATCTGAACTGATATATGGTGGACTGTGGACTGAGCTTATTTGAAATGGGCCAGAATGTAGAATGAGCGTTGAAAGGCAGGAAGTTCATAGCAACATTTCAAGTATCAGAATGTTGTGCAAGGCTCGACTTCAAAAACTGTTCGTTGAAGCCCATGTCTGAAGGGGAAAGGCAGATAGTTGAAACATTGGTGGTCTGTACTAGTAAATGAAAGTGGCAGATAGGCTGAATTCTGAAGTGTAGGTAGATAAAGATGCATCTGTCTTTATTTAACTAATTCATTCCATATTTTATTCTATAAAGAGAAGTATATAGTCATCTAGGACCCTTTAAAGTAGAGGTGGACGTTTGGTTTGTATGGTTTATCCGGTAGTAAAAAATAGTTAAATCGAACTAAAACCAATAAAAGTGAAAACCAAACAAAACCAATCAAATTAAGTTTGGTTGGTTATCCGATTTAACCGAACTAAAACTGATTCGCATTTTATGTTTAGAATATTCATTGTAATTTGTAAAAACTTAAATATTCAAAGTATTTGTATCTAGCGTTCTTTATACTTTCTAATAGTAATTTTGACACATATATGATAAATAAAATTTATTTAGATCACTAAACTACTTTAAAAAAATTATTATAACATTAGTGAATTTTAAAAAATAATAAAAGTTCGGTTAATTTGGTTAAACCGATAATCAAACTAATTTTTTTATGGGTCTATTATAAACCATTCTAGTTTCAAACCAAACTAAACCGAACGAAATGAATTGGTTTGGTTAGTTTATTTGGTTTAACCAAGATTGCTCACTCCTACTTCAAAGGACAATATCATATCATAGCTTAAAGATCATGCAAAATTAGAAGGCATTTTGAAAGCTGCTTTTCATGTGGGTATTAGTTTCTATATTCAAACTTATTCATAAAACTCCATTTGCTTAACACGATATAAAATTCTATTTCTTTCTTTTTAGGCCCATGTCCTTGTGCATTTTATCCGATCTACACATGCAAAATGATCATTGGATAAGCATGTTGTAAAGATTTTGAATAAACTTGAGATAGAATTTTATTATTGAAGTATTGTGATAATGATACACAACAATCTGATACAATGCTATTTATACAAAGTGAATACATGATAAGACAATACTGGGCTGAAATACAAGCCCATGACTGCAACAATATAGAGTATATAGCAGCCGCACTGTAACCCTAAAATCATTTCGTTTAACTTTCCCCATTAAAACCGAGTCTAGGGTTATGGCGATCTCTTCAAATTCATCTATTCCAATGAAATCTTCAAAAAATAGTGAGAGCATCGAGAACAAACATGAGAGATCTACCTCTATATCTCCACAAAATCCATATATAAAGATTGAGTGTAATCCGTAGGTGCAGATTTGAAGATATTCTTCAGCTCTGTATCTCGAATCTTGTTGCAGTTGAATTCTCGTTGCAAATTTGCGCTTGAATTGGTTTTAGAGACAAGTAAGACTCCTAACTTGAGTGAAGACGAGGTTTTGTGCTTCAGATATATGGCTTTTGAGCAAAGACGAGTCATTTAAGCTTCAGATCTACTGATGTTCTTTAGATCTGAAGTTTGTTCTCCTTCATGATGACCAATACAAGTATTCAGTAGATCTGGTACAACAAAATCAGCTGGAGCTTGACTTCACTCTGAGGTCATCTCTTAATCTGGTAATTTTTTTTGCTGATAATGCCTTGGTAAGCACGTCAGCTCTCTGATATATTGCTGGTATGTGATTAACCTGAAGGTTTTGACTGATTATTTGCTCTCGTACAAAATATAAGCCAATTTCAATATGCTTTTTTTTGAATGAAGAATTGGATTAGCTGACATATGAACAGTGCTTAGATTATCACACCATATGACTGGTTTATAATCTGTTTTAATTTTAAGCTCACTTAATAAAGATTCAATCCATAAAATCTCTGCTATAGCACTGGCTAGGCTTCTATATTCTGCCTCTGTACTTGATCTAGAAATTGTAGATTGCTTTTTAGAGCACCATAATATGAGATTTCCTTCAAAATAAATGCGGTATCCAGACACAGATTTTTTGTCATCTGAATCTGTTGTCCAATCTGCATCAATGTAGCCTATAATGTTAAGACTGTTGCATTTTTGAATGATAAAGCATAGTTGATAGTCCCTTTTAAGTATCTTACGATCCTCTTTACTGCTCTCTAGTGTTCATCCAATGGTTCCTGCATAAATTGAGAAACTTTATTAACACTGTATGATATATCAGGCCTAGTTATTGTTGCATATTGTATTGCACCAACAACACTTCTGTATTGTTTAACATTAAATATTGGATCTCCTCTCTTTTTTGAAAGTTGATAATTGCTTATCATAGGGGTTGATTGAGGATTTGCTTCATTCATTTTTGATGTGAGCAGGATTTCTTTTATATATTTTCTTTGACCAAGAATTATTTTTAAATTTTGCTTTCTTATGATTTAAATGCCCTGAAGTAGTTAACCTCTCCAAGATCTTTAACAGAGAATTTTTTGTCTAAATACAAAGTGAGATTGTTGATGTCTTCATTACTGTTACATGTAATAGCAAGATCATCAACATATATTAAAATATATAATGGGCTCTTTACCATTTTTAATAAAAAGAGAGTTGTCTGATTTGGTAGACAGATATCCCAGTTTTATTAAAGTATTTTTCGATCTATCAAACCAAACTCTTGGAGCTTGTTTAAGCCCATAAATAGCCTTATTCAACTTGCACAAATAATCTATATTTTGATTGTATCCTTATGGTTGCTCCATGTATGTCTCCTCTTGTAGAACACCATTTAGAAATGCATTATTAACATCCAGTTGTCTAATGCACCAGTTTTTGTACAAGCAATAGTAAGTATGATTCTGATAGTTGTTGGTTTGACTACTAGTGAAAATGTCTCATTGAAGTCAAATCCATATTGTTGTATGTAACCCTTAGTGACAAGTCTAGCTTTATATCTAGTAATAGATCCATCTGGATTCCTTTTTAATTTGTACGTCCATCTGCATCCCACTATATTTTTGTTATTTGGAGGATGAATTAAATCTCATGTTTTATTTCTTATGAAAGCATTATATTCTTCATCCATGGCTGTTTTTCAATTCTTGTCTTTAGCAGCTTGATCAAAGTTTTCTGGCTCTTCAGTTGTTGTGGTAGAAATGTAGAGCTTTGGCTTGAATATACCACTCTTAGCCGTAGTGATCATGGGGTGACTGGATCTGACATGAGACTCAATTCTGTTTGTCTGATCACTATTGTCTCCAAATATATTCTGTTGAGAACTTGTACTTTCTTCACTGACTTGCTGACATTAATTGACAGGTTGAGATGGGGACTGACTTTGATAGTTGGATGTTTCTCCTGGTTGATTGTCTAATGGCAGTGGTGAATCAGAGTCTTCAACAGTCCTTTCGGTCTCTTTATAATTCCAATCATTTGAGCAGATAGGTAAATCAGGTATTGAAGTTCTTGGATTAAGAACTTTCTTTGTTGTCTTCATGTCTGCATTACTAAAAAGGAATATATGTTCATTGAATGCAACATGTCTACTAACAAAGATTCTTCCTTTGTTATCTAAAGACTTGTATCCCTTCTGATTGGTACTATATCCTATAAAAGTGCATGGTTGAGATCTAAACTCAAGTTTATTTTTATTATATGGTCTTAAGTAGGGAAAACATAAACATCCAAAAAAAATTAGACTTTGATAATCTGGTTTCACACCATACAACCTTTCCATAGGACTTACTCCTTTTAAAACCTTTGTTGGTAATCTTTTGATTAGATAAACAACTGTATTAAACGAGTCTGGCCAAAATTTTAAGGGTAAAGATGCATGAGCTAAAAGAGTAAGTCCAGTCTCAACTATGTGTTTATGTTTCCTCTCTATTTGACCATTCTGTTCAGAATTATAGGGACATGTTATTCGATAAACTATCCCCTTTTTATTAAAATAATTGACAAGTGTATTGAATTCAGTCCCACCATCTGATTGTATGTTTTAACTTGACACCCTATCTGCTTTTCAGCTATAGATATAAAGTGAATTACAGCATTGTATGTGTCATATTTGGTTTTTAGGAAATAGATCCAAGTAAATCTAGAACAAGCATCAATAAAAAATATATAATATTTGTACCCATAATAAGTAAATCTAGAATAAGCATCAATAAAAAATATATAATATTTGTACCCATAATCTGAACATGCTAGTGCAGGACCCCATAGATCCGTAGCTACTAATTGTAAAAGATTTGAGTAAACAATATTAGAAGAGTTAAATGCCAACTTGTGGCTTTTACCCATCTCACAGTAAGTACAAACATATGGTAAGGAAATATCATCAAAAACAGTTTTATTATCGTTGAGAATTTGTTTTACAACACCGATATTTGAATGTCCATGCTTGTAATGCCATATATCTAGAATATTTATATGATTAGCAATTCGTGTTGCTTCTGACAGATTATAATTTGATGATCTTTTCCACGATTGAGATAACTAACTACTTTGAAACAATATAATCCTCTGTCGGCATCACCCTGCAATATAATTTCTTTAGTCAGAATGTCTCTAACAAAACAATATTTTGGAAAGAACTCAAAATAGACATTGTTGTCTTTAGAAAACTGAGAAACACTGATCAGATTTTTCTTTATTTTTGGTACTCTTAATAAATTATTTAAAAATAATTGTCTAGCACATCTGATATGTTCTTTTCCAGAATGAGTGATACTTATAGACTCACCATTTCCCATGGAAATTGACTGTGTACCTTTATACTCTTTACATCCAAGATTTAAGTTGTCAGGATTGTTTGTGATATGATTTGTAGCTCCATAATCTAGATACCAAGCATCATCTTGTATATGTTCTGACCTTGTGTTTTGATTTCTACTGTTATTTGATTGATTGTTTGCCTCAGACTGCACTTCTGCTAAATTTGCATTGTAATTACTGTTTCTTTGATTGCCTGAATTTTGCCCTGGAACATAGTTTAAATTCAACTTGAAGTAACATTTAGGTGCAATATGACCAATCTTTTCAAAAATTTGACATTTAGGTCTCTTATTGCTATTCCATCTTCCTCTGTAGGACTGACCACTTCTTTGATTCTGCTGATCTGTCTTGATATTGTATTGAGTCTTGTTTTTATTATTTACTGCATAGTTAATAGACATATCCGAGTCTGTTGGTTTCTTGAAGTCAGTTCTTCCTTCATGTGCAAGTAGTATAGAATGCACATCTTCAATAGGAGGTGTTGATCTTTGAGATGATATAACAGCAACAACTGACTCATATTCATCATTCAAACCACTTAATATTATACCATGCATTGGAAACAAGGGATTCCTCGATTAACCGCCCATTCATGCCTCTAAATGGTTACTATTTGGATCAAGTAGTTGAATCTTGCAAAGTTGTTTCATCCTCATCTGGGGTCTTCATGAAGAAGGCCGTAGATCAGGTAGCTTTCTTATTCATTATATGTTTCTAAGTAAATAAATTAACATTTAGGAAGTGCGACCCTTCTGTAAATGGTGGATACATGATAGTAGCCTCTGGTTAATAAACTATCTCTATGTTTCAAAGGCACTTTTAGCTGGCATAGCTGCTGGTGGTGTAAAACTATTATATCTACTCCATTTGAATATATCACACTCCGTAAACAAGTAGCCTCTGCTTTGCAGTCTAGAACTTATTGTTCAGTTAAAGATTCATCGCTACTGATTTCAAACTATTGCCCGGTTATGCTCCTAATGTTAAAGCATGGAACAAAACATACGCTATTTTATCCGATCTCCCCTCAAAGAATGTGGATGTTTTGGGTGCCTTAAACAGTATCTTGGGATGCTTACTGTAATGACTCGATATATTCAACCATTCGCATCTGTACATGTCGGACTTGAATAGCTTAAAATGCCGAATTGTTAATTTAAATTTGGCAAAACTCAGAATATACAGTAAATAAATAAATCACAGATTACAGACACAAAGTAATATAATGCAGCAGAAGCAAAGAAATAGTAGTTCATGAAGCTACTATATAAATATATCAGAGTTAAACAAGATACAACAGAAGTACAATACAATAATCAAGTACAAAGCTGAATACATCACTGGAATCAACTGAATACTGAAATTGGAATAGATAGCTGGATCTTCAAGCAAAGCTCCAACTTCGAAGGTGAGTCTCAAATGCTGTATCACTCAGTCTGACCCAAGCGTAAAGCAAAACACAAAACACTCGATTCAGGACATACATACATACTTATACAATGTAAACAAACTCAAGTGAACTGTAATATAAGGTACAAGTAACTCAAAGGATTCTTGGGGCCACCTATCCTCTAAGGATCCGGTAAACTATTTATTATGTAGTAATATTTCGCTATTATAATAACGTCTATAGTAAGATAAACTTACTTTAAAATAACGTTAAGGCTTTACATCTTCCACCTTAACACATTTATATATTTCCATAGTCTATATAGTACCATAATCTCCCTCGTACTGGACGTCATCCGACGGCACTCCATAGGTATGGTACGAAACCAAAATCGTATAAGGCGTGCTAGGGTAGGTGACACGGCACAACGAGGCAATGCCAGGGTAGATATACCAATTACGCATCCTGGCTAGTGGTAACGCATAGCCGCACCTACCGCCCACCTCGAGCCATACCCCCAAATAAAAAATCAAAAGTGGCCACCGAATCAATCCAAAAGACAGAATATAAAATCGAAGGAGTGTGTCCGATCAGAGGAATGACCTCATTGGCCTGAGAATCGCTCCTGTTTTAGCCACTTTTTGTCAACTCACGGGAGTCGGGTCCACGTATATACCTTAAAAGAATGCCGCCACCATCCTGCTTCATTCTAGAATCTCCACTGCGTAAGTGGTTGTTAAAGTGGTTTTCGAAGTTGGCAGAGAGTATGAAAACTTCCGATCCCGATCTCTTTAACAACCAAACTTTATTACTACCCATGGATATTTATTTAAAAATCATTTCTATTCCAAACCATTTAAAACCAAATACTATTACTTTCCAAAATAATATCCATTCTCAAAATGGTAAGATTTCCAAATTCATATACTTCTCAAATTTAATATCCATTTCAAAACTAAATATTATATTATTTCATTTCAAAAACCAAATCAATATATCATTTCCATTTCAAACCCAAAGTAATAATATATATATATCATTTAATTAAAACTCAAATTTCGAAGTCACTGAATATTTCCTTCAATTTACTAAAGTTGAAGTATTCCTTTAAATCATCTTAACCCAAACCACTTTATAAGGTCATATTCTTAAATCTTCCATTTCCAATAAGTTCCAAATTTATATATTTAAAGACAATTCTTAATTAAATACAAATTCCAAAAGTTTCATTTCCAAAGACATATTACTTTCAAGTCATAACAACTCTGAAACCAAACATTTTGTAACATATTTATTTAGACAATCTAGATTCAATGTTAATATCTACCAAACAAGATTCATTTAACCATTTAAATTCAATGTCAAATAATATTAATTTCAAAGTCGTAGCATTTATAAGTTTATTCATTCAATTATAAACTTTCCAAAAACACTGTATATTTCAGCTACATTAAAATTTCAATTTTTAGCCAATTTAACTTATAAAAATCACCTTTACCGCTCCAAAATATTCATTCGGATATCATTTAGCTTATGATTTAGTAAAATAAAATTTTATCAATAAATATCCAAATTAAACTATAATTCATTTATTAAGTCAAAAACATATTTTTTTACTTCTTTTATTTCAACAAATAACTTACCACTTTATTTTAAAATACCCACTTCATAGATAAGACTATATTCCCATTTACTTACTTAACTTATTGATACAGAGTTGGTTTCGGCTAATTTTTCGGTGGATGACACAATTGTTAATAATAACTCTATGGTATTCATAAAAAAGGATAATAGGACAATGGTCAGAGAAGGTATACGGTAAACCATATACTCTACAGATTGGAAATGTTAATAATAACTCAATATTGTATATCAATGTATTATTCATTTCTTCCGCTGTGTTATTTTTTATGGAATCTAACTTTGTGAACTTAGTTATATGTAAATGGAATTCTTTGAGTTTTCATAGTTTCAGAAATAAGGAAAATTTTGCAAAAGTTTTTATTTTTAAACTTAGAGATCTTATGATTTTTCTTAAAAATTGGAACCAAAATGTTTTTGGAAATTAAAAAATTAAAAAAAGATAATATTCTTAATGAAATCTTAAAATAAACAAGATAGAAGAATCTCGACCTCTAAATCTAGGTGAACATAATGTTCTTTCTAATTTAAAAGATGAACTAAATTCTATTTCAGAAAAAGAGGAGGTGATGTGGAAGCAGCGATCCAGAATTCAATGGATCAACGAAGGTGATAATAATACCAATTTTTTTCATAATATTGCTAATGGTAGAAAATGTTCTAATAAAATAACTCTATATTTGTTAACAACATAGAGTTAATTAATCAAGGTGACCTCAACAAGGCTTTTACTGACTATTATAAGGATATTTTTGGTTCTAAAATCAAACATAGAATCAATGTTAGATGGACAGATCTGTATCCATCGGATTCTATTGTTGATTTATCTGAGTTAGATAATTCTTTTACAGAAAAGGAAATTAAGAAAGCAATTAATGATATGCCTAGTGATAAATCACCGGGACCTGATGGGTTTCCTATTTTATTTTATAAAACTTTTTGGGATGTTTTAAAATTTGACTCAGTTAATTTGTTTAATGATTTTTATGATGGTAATTTGCAATTAGGAAGATTTAATTTCGCAAATGTTATTTTGCTGCATAAAAAAGTAGGAGCTAACAACTTAAAAGATTTTAGACCTATTCTTTGATTAACTGTTCAGTTAAAATCATTTCTAAAGTTCTAGCTAATAGACTTAGTGTAAGAATAAATGATTTAATTGATTGTTCACAATCGGCTTTTATTAAAGGGAGAAATATTACTGATGGTGTAGCTGTTGTTCAAGAATATATTAATTACCGTTGTAAGAACAACATAACCCGTGCGATTTTAAAACTTGATTTTGCTAAAGCTTTTGATTCAGTGGATTGGGATTTTCTTGTAGATATTTATCATGCTAAAGGATTTGGGCATAGATGGATTAGTTGGATTTTGACTTTACTTAAAATGAGAAACTCTAGTATTATGGTTAATTGTGACGAACGGGTTTTTTCGCGTTCGAAAATTGACATCCATACTTTACATCGTACTCGAATGCCGCAAATTCGACCGTTCAAATCCGAGTCACCGGAGCTTATAACACAATTGAGTAAACAACACAACGGAAGAAATGAATAATACATTGATATACAACATTGATACAATATCTGATACAACAAATAATACAATAGACATCAATATACATCAGAGATACGATACAAGAAAAATCGCAGCGGAAAAGAAAAATAAATAACACCAGCAGCGGAACAAATAACTCTAAAATAGTCTTCAAGGAAGAACTCCAAAACTTCAACTCCATCTCCAAGAACCAATCTAGAAATAGCTCGAACTCCCAATAATGATTCACTACGACAAGCAAGTCTCGTCCATATCCAAAGACTGAACTAGCTCCAGTTAATCTACTGAACCTAACTATCTGAAAAACCCAACTCTAGACTGCTCGTGTGGAAAATAGTGAGCACCCAGAGTTTAGGAAAGAAACAATAAACTCCGGATCAGTCATGGGACTGGTGTGAGTAACAAAAACAGTTATTTATCTTTTAAAACAACAGCAACAAGGGAAGTGAAAAATATCCGCAATGCTTTTGGAAAATGAAACTAACATAAGACCTCCCGCCACACACACAATGCAAACGCAGACTTGGAGGAGATTTCATCTTATGATAGTCAAAGATGCTTACTACGCAAAATCATTTGATTTTTATTATTATTAGTGCATAGTGTAGACAACATTTCGAAAGTAGAATATAAATCTTAGCCAGCATAGTGACCATTATATTATGCCTGCTATAGCTACCATTTTAAATGGCAGGTTGTACAACTAAAACCGTACAAGGCTCGTATTGTTTCTTTGGATTTCCAACAAATGGTCAGGCTAAGGAACTTCCTACTACCACATGGGATCGCCTGTGGCGGGACGTCCCAAGAACTTAACCAGCTCTCTGCCAACACAAGGCCGGGTTACCTTTGTAACTAGGTACTACACAAATATGCCACCCCTCGGTCCTTTGGGACCTTTATCCCAGGACCCTCGATCACAAAGCAACAACCACACAGAAAATGAGATTGGAGAAACCCCATAGGTTTAGCATCAGAGCTCCATACCTGACACCATCCTTTTCCAGAAGGAAATGACATACCCTAAAGGGCGCGACCCTCATAACCTTGCCGCATATTCCTGTTTTGACCATTTCCGGGGTGTGAGGTCCGACGAAGTCTCGTCCACAAAGTTAGGAACAAAGCCATTCTTTGATCAACAAATGATCAATAAATAGTCATCACACAGCAACACTCAGCATGCCACATTACCAAATTGGGAATATATCGCTGATAACCTTCAACTACAAACCTCTGAGCTCGTACGTCTCAGAGAAGGGTGTTAATCTAAGAGAATAAATTCTCCGCCACTAAAAGAGATGTATTTGAAAGAAATCTGCTTTATATCTCAAAATTTAATGTCAGACACGTAACCATACAAGTCCGTTCCGGGTTCGAACAGAACCGAAGGCACTTCCAAAGAAGCCCTTGCAATCCGGATAATTCCTAATCACGTACGGACTTCCCATCATATATGGAGTCTCTATACCGGGGACCAGTCGATGCAGAGACATTCGACAAATCATCCTTTCGTTTTCAAAAATATCCTGTCTTCAACACCGGTCTTCAAATGTTATCCATATACGACGTATCACCTATTCAGAATGGGTTATATGACACAAATGTCCTCTCCCGGCTAATCCCAATAGTGAGCGCAATATTTTAAAACATATGGATATTGGGATTTCAATTAAGTCACAACTTTAAGACCCAAACCTTTCTTTCAAATGGTTTAAACAAATTACCATTTTAATCATTTAAACAAAAAGATTCATTCACAAAGTTCACCCATTCTTTCACAAAGATTCATTCATATTTTTTTTCAACAATTTCAATTTCCGAATCTTTTATACAAGAGATATGCTTTTCCAATTTCAAAACAAAGTTTAACGATCTTCTGCAAAGATTCAATTATAGCTTTTCAAGACAATCCAATTTCAAATTGAATTAACCCATTCAATCTTTAAGTCAAAGATTTAATCGATAGCTTTCAAACCAATTCAAATCTTTTATAATATAAAAGATTCACCATTTGAAATCCTCTTTAATTTCAAAACAAGATTTAATCATCTTCACAAAGGTTAATTCATAGTTTTTCAAAACTATTTACAATTTCACTTCAAACTTGGAAATCTTTCGATACAAATTGGAAATCCTTTCTTTTTATGAAAGCTATTATTATCTGAAACAAATAGTTTTCGTTTTAAGAAAAACCGATTACAATTTACATAAGTTAAAATCATTCATGTATAAAACTTGGATTTAAATTTAAATTCCCGAAACCATACTTTTAAATGGTTAAAAACACATATGAACAACTTTATAACTTGTATGATCTTTTTAGACCATAATTTCCAAATCATTGAATTCAATTTCAAATATTGAATTCAAATTTAAATCAAATGATTTAAATTTCAAGTTTTATTAAGTTATTTAAAATAACTTTTATTTTTGGAACTCATTTTCAAAGGCTCTCAATTCCAATTCCAAAACTAAATTGGATTAAAAAATCCAATCTTTAAAATTGTCAAAAATCTGTGACTTAACCGATTTCCACGTGAAATCCATATTTGTGTGTGTGTGGTGTAGTCCAAGGGTTTAACACGGATAGTGCAACAACATTCAATCATCACAGATCAAAATACAACAATATATATATATATATATATATATATATATAAATTTGATAAGTGGTATAAAGTATAACGCTCATCTATTATTCACAGATCACAGACATATACAAATGTATCATCAATAAATGAATAAATTATACATAGCACAATCCATATAAACAAAATAGCATAGATCAAATAGGACAAACAATTCAAGACATCTCATACCATACAACCAGTCACAAGTAAGGTCAAACATTCAGTAATCATTTATAAGTAGGATTAATAAATTGTTTAATCCTAATTAATTCAATTTATTTCCAATTAAATCAATTACTTATGAATTAATCCAATCCTGATAAATCAACTACAAATCATTTGATATAAATTAATCTATCAAATGCTTAAATTTAGTTATTCTTAATTAATAAATTGATTAGATTAACCTTAAGTTAATTTCATAATCATTTAACCTTAATTAATTTCATTAAACAATTATCTTTAAGTGATTAATTACCTTTATAAATAAATCAACATTTAATTACATTAAATGTAATTACATCTTAATCACTTGATTAATCAACTTAAATTATTATTTGTAAAAATTGATTAACCATTAATAATCCATTAATTAATCCTAATTATTTAATTAATTAGGTGTTAATTGCAACTTAATTAGTTCTTAATTACAATTAATTCATAAATTTAAACTTCTAATTGCTAATTTAATTAATATCCAACATTAGTTATTCCATTCAAATTAACTTCAAAATTTATGAATTACAATTTATTGAATCTTTATTTTCTTAAAAGTAAAACTCGTATTTATTAATGATTTAATTAACACTCACAAATATATTTGAAACATTGATTTTCAACTTGTTTTAAATTCATATGTTAAAGTGTGCTTTAACAATTTTAAATCATTTAAACATTTAAATTTATAAAACTTATTTTGTTTCAACATCTTGATTTCCATATTTCGATTCAGGTCCAGGCTTGAAAATGTTGATTTAAACTTTCGTTAGATACTTCCTTAAAAATTTCAGGTTCCATTTTAAATTTCAAACTCTTTACACTTAATTATTTAACACTTTTAATAAATAAGACAATTTAAAATTTTAAAACTTGAGCTATTTATAAACTAAGTTTCAAACAAACTTGAATTTATTATTAAAACTTTGATTTAAAACTTAGTCTAAACTTTGTTTATAATTTGAAATTAAATTGTAAAATCTAAAACAGAAACAGGTTTCAGTTGATAAAACCAGTAACAATTGTTTACCCGGAAACTAACATTTTACTCCAATTAAAAAACCTAATCTACTTCGAGTCTCGCTCGACGTTTACTCCAGAAAACTCGAGCAAGTATCAACCTGTTTCCCAAAATTTCCCAAGCTTCAGATCTTCCTGGCCACCAACGGAAATTAGTGCACGGTGCACGTACACGGTCGCCGTGCGATGCTCCGGCCAACTCCACATCACCGAACAAGTCATCGTTCGTACTTGCATCAACCTCCGACCATCAAAACTACATCGTCACCTCGAAATCGAATTTCGAGCTCGAGATTGAAACATGGAAACGAAAAAGCAAATACCACCTCAACCTGTCATCAACTCGCCACCTCACCTCCGACCACTAGCGGCGACACAACTCTGGCCATCCACTCATCCATGTCCCCTCTTCCTTCCCCTTGAACCACGACGAACTCGATCACCCATAGGTGTCGTGCCAAACGAAACAATCTGACCTAGTCGAAACTAGGTTTAAAAATTTCAAACCCTCGCCACCAATGCCACTGTCATCTTCGCCACCTCCGACCATTTTTCCAAGCACCTCCGTAGCCTCCTCCATCTCCACAAGAAAACCCGATTCCCACGAACTAGCCGATCACTGTAGCTTGCCCAAAAACCAATTTTCATTCATTTTCAAACCGCTCCTAACTCCTCCCTCTAAAAATCATCAAACCAAGCTTAAAAATCCTAACTTTCAACAAGTATTTGAGTCATGTACTTGAATCAGTATTTTATGAAATTCGAAATTCCAGAAAATAAAGTTTTTACTGTAAAATTTGGATTTTTTTTCGTTCGGTGTACATTTTTTTATTTCATGAAACTATTTTTGAATTATCATCTATGCCTAAACACACCTATTTCGTTTAGGATCCAAGGTCTACTATAGATTAGAAAATAAGAAATTTGATTTTGAAAATAATTTTTTTTCTTTGTTTTATACCCTGTAAAAAAAACAGAGAAGAAGATATTCACACTGATACCATAAATATACAGAACAATGGCAACATATATTTAAGTTTAAATTACTAACTGTTAGTCACCTTCCAAATCATGATTCAGAGTTTTCAGATTGAAGTTGAAGACTTTTTAAACTTTGCAAATCCTGTTTGAGTTTGCTAACTGGAATTCTTCCTTGATTCAGGCTTGCATTGATTGTTGTTTTAATCTGTAGCTTTAAGTTGATGTTTGGTTTGAATGCAAAGTGATATTGTTTTGGTTTTCACTCAGTTTTAAGGGATGAACGAATTTGGAATGAAGTTAATATTGATATATATACACTAGAATGAAACTGAGAGAAGTTTACAGGGTGGTAAATTTATTTGTTTAAGCTGATAAAAAAATATGTTTGTACAGGTGATCATGTTGTTTGTACAAATATTTTTAGCAGGGATATTTTCTTTATTTTATCAAACAAGATCTCGGTGGTGGCTGATATTATATTGTATGTGTTGGAGGCTGATGTGAATTTGTTTTGGGTCTGCATTAATTAGCTCGTACAAATTCAAATATTAATATTTCCTTTCAGCTGTACCACTTTGACGTGGCTTCATTGTTTTTTTCTTGTTTACTTGTTTTACCTTGTTTCATGTTTACATATGTATGTTACATTTTTTTTGTTTGGTCTTGGTTTCATATATTTTCATTTGCAAGTGTACATGAATATATATTTGTTTCCTTCATTACTTGGTGATATAAGTGAGCTTCAATTTTTTTTTTTTTATTATTTTTACTTCATACTATATGTATTATTTATATTGATTTATGATATCAAGATTTACTTTATATTGCATAAAGTATATAATTTATTTATTTTCTAATGTAGATGAATTTCCATCCTTTTATTTTGTTGTTAAAATTTTAGCAATTAATTGTTTACTTTATATTCTTATCATTATCTTTTTTATATATTGATTTCTATTTCTAGTTTAACTTATTACTATTATTTTACTTTAATATTCATTATCTTGCATTTATCTATATCTTTTTTTATTCTACTCCTATCAATTCAAAATTTAAATCAATTTATTTATTTTCTTTCTTGTGTCAAAGGTTTATATTCTTATATTCATTTCAAGACCATTTTTAATTCAAAAATTGATTTAATTATCAATTTAAATTGGGTAAAAATTCGAGGTCATTACAGACTTCCCCCCTTAATAGAATTTCGTCCTCGAAATTACACAGCTCGTTTCATGAATTATACACACAGAGAATAGACCAATGACAACTCAAACCATACTAGCAAACACATGGATTCTTACGGGTAATTTGTAATATATATCTTATATTAAGTACTACTCATAATATTCGTAGATATATTATAGTCATACATTACTCAATTAAAATCCAACATTCACTACGGTTCTAAATCCAAAACACGTACATAAACACACCCTAACCAAAAGAAGTCAACCTAACCAATTACATATCTTCACTATCAGAGCTCCCTCTCTCAGGCCCTGACAGTTCTCTAACCTCCGCCTCATTGTCTGTCTCATAAACATCCTCTGGGTCAGATTCTACCGAAATATACCCTATATCATCTGGTTCTTCCACTGCATTGTCCAAATTCCAAATGACCGCATCGTCATTTTTCGACACCACCTCTTCCTCGTCTTCAAACTCTTCTTCCTCTTCAAATTCTTCTTCGTCTTCGACTTCTTCTTCGGGTTCCTCTTCTGATTCCTCCTTGGGTTCTTCAACCACTTCTTCTTTGGGTTCCTCTACCTGCGGTTGTGGCTGCTCCACCGGCTCTTCTGGCACCTTCTCATGTACTGATGGTTCACCCAAATCATCTCGAACCCTATTAGATGAACCATACTCACCGACTCTTCTGGCTTTGGAAAGTGCTCCTCCCCTACCTACACTATAGGTTCTCTACAATCAAAACCAAAATCCTAAAATAAGATTCTAAGGTTTTAGAATTTTATAGGCTAAGAAATACATCAAAGTTTATATTGCAAAATTTATTCTACCCAAGAAATTATAACAGAATTTCAAAATTTGGTTTTAAACGAAATCGTTTTATCGATACAATTCAATTTTTATCCTTATATTTCATTAACCAAATCTCCAATTTATAATGTTTCAATTTATTCAGAATTTGTAGTTTCAAGTTTCAAATTTATTAAAGTTTAAATCAAAAACTGATGAGAAACTGATGAAGATACGAGGTAGAAATTTTCCTATAACGATTCGTAGGGCCATCATCACTTCTTTCTAGAACTGGTACGAAGAATCATAGAATTTAGAATCGAATCAAAGAAAATTGATAGAGAAAGATTGTTTCCACTGCTGCAGAGCATTGACCATTTATAGTGGTACTTCCCTGTCCCCTATCTCGCTCTCTTTTTGCACTCATACTCACTATCTGTGGATAGTAAGAGAATTTACTGAGGTATACAAACGGATATCTTAGGGATTACACATTCTAGGGATACTTCACCCTATCTCTAATGAGCTACTTAATGTGTTATACTCCTGAGCTAAAGTTCAACCTTAGCTCTGATACCAAATGTGACGAACGGGTTTTTTCACGTTTGAAAATCGACATCCATACTTTACATCGTACTCGAATGCCGCAAATTCGACCGTTCAAATCCGAGTCGTCGGAGCTTATAACACAATTAAGTAAACAACACAGTGGAAGAAATGAATAATACATTGATATACAACATTGATACAATATCTGATACAACAGATAATACAAATGATACCAATATACATCAGAGATACGACACAAGAAAAATAGCAGTGGAAAAGAAAAATTGATAACACCAGCAGCAGAACAAATAACTCTAAAATAGTCTTCAAGGAAGAGCTCCAAATATGCAACTCCGTCTCCAAGAACCAATATAGAAATAGCTCGAACTCCCAATAACGATTCACTACGACAAGCAAGTCTCGTCCATATCCAAAGACTGAACTAGCTCCAGTTAATCTACTGAACCTAACTATCTGAAAAACCCAACTCTAGACTGCTCGTGTGGAAAATAGTGAGCACCCAGAGTTTAGGAAAGAAACAATAAACTCCGGATCAGTCATGGGACTGGTGTGAGTAACAAAAACAGTTATTTATCTTTTAAAACAACAACAACAAGGGAAGTGAAAAATATCCGCAATGCTTTTGGAAAATGAAACTAACATAAGACCTCCCGCCACACACACAATGCAAACGCAGACTTGGAGGAGATTTCATCTTATGATAGTCAAAGATGCTTACTATGAAAAATCATTTGATTTTTATTATTACTAGTGCACAGTGTAGACAACATTTTGAAAGTAGAATATAAATCTTAGCCAGCATAGGTACCATTATATTATGCCTGCTATAGCTACCATTTTAAATGGCAGGTTCTACAACTAAAACCGTACAAGGCTCGTATTGTTTCTTTGGATTTCCAACAAATGGTCAGGTTAAGGAACTTCCTACTGCCACATGGGATCGCCTGTGGCGGGACGTCCTGAGAACTTAACCAGCTCTCTGCCAACACAAGGCCGGGTTACCTTTGTAACTAGGTAAATACTACACGAATATGCCACCCCCCGGTCCTTTGGGACCTTTATCCGAGGGCCCTCGATCACAAAGCAACAACCACAAAGAAAATGAGATTGGAGCAACCACATAAGTTAAGCATCAGGGCTCCATACCTGACACCACCCTTTTCCAGAAGGAAATGACATACCCTAAAGGGCGCGACCCTCATAACCTTGCCGCATATTCCTGTTTTGACCATTTCCGGGGTGTGAGGTCCGACGAAGTCTCGTCCACAAAGCTAGAAACAAAGCCATGATTTGATCAACAAATGATCAATAAATAATCATCACACAGCAACACTCAGCATGCCACATTACCAAATTGGGAGTATATCGCTGATAACCTTCACCTACAAAACCTCTGAGCTCGTACGTCTCAGAGAAGGGTGTTATTCTCCGCCACCAACAAAGATGTATTTGAAAGAAATATTCTTTATATCTCAAAATGTAATGTCAGACACGTAACCATACAAGTCTGTTCCGGGTTTGAACAGTACCGAAGGCACTTCCAAAGAAGCCCTTGCAATACGGATAATCCCCAATCACGTCCGGACTTCCCATCACATATGGAGTCTCTATACCGGGGACCAGTCGATGCAGAGACGTTCGACAAGTTATCCTTCCGTTTTCAAAAATATCCGGTCTTCAACAACGGTCTTCAAATGTTATCCACATACGACGTATCACCTATTCGGAATGGGTTACATGACACAAAGGCCCTCTTTCGGCTAATCCGAATAGTGAGCGCAATATTTTAAAACATATGGATATTGGGATTTCAATTAAGTCACAACTTTAAGACCCAAACCTTTCTTTCAAATGGTTTAAACAAATTACCATTTTAATCTTTTAAACAAAAAGATTCATTCACAAAGTTCACCCATTCTTTCACAAAGATTCATTCATATTTTTTTTCAACAATTTCAATTTCCGAATCTTTTATACAAGAGATATGCTTTTCCAATTTCAAAACAAAGTTTAACGATCTTCTGCAAAGATTCAATTATAGCTTTTCAAGACAATCCAATTTCAAATTGAATTAACCCATTCAATCTTTAAGTCAAAGATTTAATCGACAGCTTTCAAAACAATTCAAATCTTTTATAATATAAAAGATTCACCATTTGAAATCCTCTTTAATTTCAAAACAAGATTTAATCATCTTCACAAAGGTTAATTCATAGTTTTTCAAAACTATTTACAATTTCACTTCAAACTTGGAAATCTTTCGATACAAATTGGAAATCCTTTCTTTTTATGAAAGCTATTATTATCTGAAACAAATAGTTTTCGTTTTAAGAAAAACCGATTACAATTTACATAAGTTAAAATCATTCATGTATAAAACTTGGATTTAAATTTAAATTCCCGAAACCATACTTTTAAATGGTTAAAAACACATATGAACAACTTTATAACTTGTATGATCTTTTTAGACCATAATTTCCAAATCATTGAATTCAAATTTAAATCAAATGATTTAAATTTCAAGTTTTATTAAGTTATTTAAAATAACTTTTATTTTTGGAACTCATTTTCAAAGGCTCTCAATTCCAATTCCAAAACTAAATTGGATTAAAAAATTCAATCTTTAAAATTGTCAAAAATCCGTGACTTAACCGATTTCCACGTGAAATCCATATTTGTGTGTGTATGGTGTAGTCTAGGGGTTTAACACAGATAGTGCAACAACATTCAATCATCACAGATCAAAATACAACAATATATATATATATATATATATATATATATATATATATAAATTTGATAAGCGGTATAAAGTATAACGCTCATCTATTATTCACAGATCACAGACATATACAGATGTATCATCAATAAATGAATAAATTACACATAGCACAATCCATATAAACAAAATAGCATAGATCAGATAGGACAAACAATTCAAGGCATCTCATACCATACAATCAGTCACACGTAAGGTCAAACATTCAGTAATCATTTATAAGTAGGATTAATAAATTGTTTAATCCTAATTAATTCAATTTATTTCCAATTAAATCAATTACTTATGAATTAATCCAATCCTGATAAATCAACTACAAATCATTTGATATAAATTAATTTACCAAATGCTTAAATTTAATTATTCTTAATTAATAAATTGATTAGATTAACCTTAAGTTAATTACATAATCATTTAACCTTAATTCATTTCATTAAACAATTATCTTTAAGTGATTAATTACCTTTATAAATAAATCAACATTTAATTACATTAAATGTAATTACATCTTAATCACTTGATTAATTAACTTAAATTATTATTTGTAAAAATTGATTAACCATTAATAATCCATTAATTAATCCTAATTATTTAATTAATTAGGTGTTAATTGCAACTTAATTAGTTCTTAATTACAATTAATTCATAAATTTAAACTTCTAATTGCTAATTTAATTAATATCCAACATTAATTATTCCATTCAAATTAACTTCAAAATTTATGAATTGCAATTTATTGAATCTTTATTTTCTTAAAAGTAAAACTCGTATTTATTAATGATTTAATTAACACTCACAAATATATTTGAAACATTGATTTTCAACTTGTTTTAAATTCATATGTTAAAGTGTGCTTTAGCAATTTTAACTCATTTAAACATTTAAATTTATAAAACTTATTTTGTTTCAACATCTTGATTTCCATATTTTGATTCAGGACCAGGTTTGAAAATGTTGATTTAAACTTTGGTTAGATACTTCCTTAAAAATTTCAGGTTCCATTTTAAATTTCAAACTCTTTACACTTAATTATTTAACACTTTTAATAAATAAGACAATTTGAAATTTTAAAACTCGAGCTATTTACAAACTAAGTTTCAGTCAAACTTGAATTTATTATTAAAACTTTGATTTAAAACTTAGTTTAAACTTTGTTTATAATTTGAAATTAAATTGTAAAATCTAAAACAGAAACTGGTTTCAGTTGATAAAACCAGTAACAATTGTTTACCCGGCAACTAACATTTTACTCCGAGTAAAAACCTAATCTACTTCGAGTCTCGCTCGACGTTTACTCTAGAAAACTCGAGCCAGTATCAACCTGTTTCACAAAATTTCCCCAGCTTCAGAACTTCCTGGCCACCAATGGAAATTAGTGCACGGTCGCCGTGCGACGCTTCAGCCAACCCCACATCACCGAACAAGTCGTCGTTCATACTTGCATCAACCCCCAACAATCAAAACTACACCGTCACCTCGAAATCAAATTTCGAGCTCGAGATTGAAACCTGGAAACGAAAAAGCAAATACCACCTCAACTTGTCATCAACTCGCCACCTCACCTCCGACCACTTGCGGCGACACAACTCTGGCCATCCACTCATCCATGTCCCATCTTCCTTCCCCTTGAACCACGACGAACTCGATCGCCCATAGGCGTCGTGCCAAACGAAACAATCTGACCTAGTCGAAACTAGGTTTAAAAATTTCAAACCCTTGCCACCAACGCCACCGTCATCTTCGCCACCTCCGACCATTTTTCCAAGCACCTCCGTAGCCTCCTCCATCTGCACAAGAAAACCCGATTCCCACGAACTAGCCGATCACCGTAACTTGCCCAAAAACCAATTTTCATTCATTTTTAAACTGCTCCTAACTCCTCCCTCTAAAAATCATCAAACCAAGCTTAAAAATCCTAACTTTCAACAAGTATTTGAGTCATGTACTTGAATCAGTATTTTATGAAATTCGAAATTCCAGAAAATAAAGTTTTTACTGTAAAAATTGGATTTTTTTCATTCTGTGTACATATTTATTTCATGAAACTATTTTCGAATTATCATCTATGCCTAAACACACCTATTTCGTTTAGGATCCAAGGTCTAATATAGATTAGAAAACAAGAAATTTGATTTTGAAAATAGTTTTTTCTTTGTTTTATACCCTGTAAAAAAACAGAGAAGAAGATATTCACACTGATACCATAAATATACAGAACAATGGCAACATATATTTAAGTTTAAGTTACTAACCGTTAGTCACCTTCCAAATCATGATTCAGAGTTTTCAGATTGAAGTTGAAGACTTTTTAAACTTTGCAATGTTGAAAATCCTGTTTGAGTTTGCTAACTGGAACTTCTTCCTTGATTCAGGCTTGCATTGATTGTTGTTTTAATCTGAAGCTTTAAGTTGATGTTTGGTTTGAATGCAAAGCGATATTGTTTTGGTTTTCACTCAGTTTTAAGGGATGAACGAATTTGGAATGAAGTTAATATTGATATATATACACTAGAATGAAACTGAGCGAAGTTTACAGGGTGGTAAATTTATTTGTTTAAGCTGATAAAAAAAAAGTTTGTACAGGTGATCATGTTGTTTGTACAAATATTTTTAGCAGGGATATTTTCTTTGTTTTATCAAACAAGATCTCGGTGGTGGCTGATATCATATCGTATGTGTTGGAGGCTGATGTGAATTTATTTCGGGGCTGCATTAATTAGCCTGTACAAATTCAAATATGAATATTTCCTTTTAGCTGTACCAATTTGATGTGGCTTCATTTTTTTTCTTGTTTACTTGTTTTACCTTGTTTCATGTTTACATATGTATGTTACATATATTTTTTTAGTTTGGTCTTTGTTTCATATATTTCCATTTGCAAGTGTACATGAATATGTATTTGTTTCCTTCATTACTTGGTGATATAAGTGAGCTTCAAATTTTTTTTTCTTTTATTATCTTTACTTCATACTATATTTATTATTTATATTGATTTATGATATCAAGATTTACTTTATATTGCATAAAGTATATAATTTATTTATTTTCTAATATAGATGAATTTCCACCCTTTTATTTTGTTGTTAGAATTTTAGCAATTAATTGTTTACTTTATATTCTTATCATTATGTTTTATATATATTGATTTCTATTTCTAGTTTAACTTATTATTATTATTTTACTTTAATATTCATTATCTTGCATTTATCTATATCTTTGTTTTTATTCTACTCCTATCAATTCAAAATTTAAATCAATTTATTTATTTTCTTTCTTATGCCAAAGGTTTATATTCTTATATTCATTTCATGACCATTTTTAATTCAAAAATTGATTTAATTATCGATTTAAAAATGGGTAAAAATTCGGGGTCGTTACATTAATGGTATTCTAGGTAATAAAATTCAGTCAAAGAGAGGCTTAAGGCAAGGAGATCCCTTATCTCCTTTGTTGTTTAGCTTAGCTGCTGATGTTTTTGCTAAAATTATTAAAAGAGCAGTGGATAATGTATCTCTTGGAAGTGTTGGAAATGATATATCGCGTAATGGTATATCCGTTCTGCAATTTGCGAATGATATCTTACTTTTTTCTTCTCATCTTCCTAGACACATTATTACTCTCAAGTTTATTCTTTATAGTTTTGAGTTTTTATCTGGTTTAGAAATTAATTTTGACAAAAGTTTAGTTCTAGTTTTAAATGATTTTGAAAAAGTAGAAAATTTAGTAACTAATACCGTAAATTGCAAAAGTATGAAATTTCCTTTTGAATATCTAGGGTTTGTGATTAGACCTACCAAACTCAAGCATGATGATTGGCTTATTATTATTGATAAAATTAAAAATAAGATTTCTAACTGGAATGAGAGATTTCTTTCTAGAGTAGGTAGACTAGTTTTAATAAACTCGGTTTTATCAGCCTTACCGATCTATTGGATGTCTATGCATCTGTTTCCAGATTGGGTTATTGATAAAATGGATAAAATTAGAAGAGATTTCTTATGGAGTGGGGATAATATTAATAACAGTATAAAATGTCCCATAAACTGGGAAATTGTTTGTAATGCTAAAAAAGAGGGTGGTTTAGGAGTTATAAATTTGCGCAACATGAATTTGTCTCTTTTAGGTAAATGGCTTTGGAAGTTTAAAGATATAAATGATAAGGCTATTTGGAAAGAGATCATTTCCAAATATTACTATAACGGTAATATAAATTTACACAAATTGATTATTCATTTTCCCATAATTTTTCTAATTTTTGGAAAAGCATTTCAAAATGTTATGAAAATTTTAATTTAGGAACTAAGACGATAGTACATTCAGGAAATTGTACTTCTTTTTGGCATGACTGTTGGATTTCAATCTTGCCTCTTAAGTTTGAATTTAAGGAATTGTATGATATTTGCAACTTTAAGTATGCTTTAATTAATGAAGTTTATTCTCCGAAAAATGATCCTCCATGGAACTTCAGCTTTAACAGAATTTTAATAGGTTCTACCCTTAGGCAACTTTCTTTGCTTTATGCCAGATTAAATCTTTATAAGATTGATAATGATAATGATTTTATTAGTTGGCAATGGGATAAGAGTATACTCCAAATTCTTTTTATAGATTTATTAATTTCTCGGGTACTATAAATTACTCTTTTAAATACATGTGGAAATGTAATGCTCCTCCTACATTCAAAATTCACATGTGGTTAATTCTTCATGGAAAACTTAATACAATTGAATTTTTAAAGAGAAAAAACATTCAAAATGATGATAAATGTTATTTTTGCAACCTGCATCTTGAGGACATAAATCATATATATTATGATTGTTTGGACACTAATTACATCGTAATTAATACTCTTAAATTTTTAACTTTAATATAATAACTAATATTTCGGATTGTGAATTCTACTGGAAAAATTATAGATTCAAATTCAATAAAAATATTAGATTTCTACTAGGCACTTTATTTATTATTATTAGTTGGTTTATTTGGTTTGAGAGAAATCAAAGAATTTTTAATAAAATAATAGTCATCTTAACAAATTGATTTTTTTTAATTTCTATATTTTGTTTTAATTGGATTTCTAATCCCAATATAAATTAGCTAAAAGTATCCTTTTCAAACGGTATCTTAACAAGGTTAGTTATAATATTAACTTTTTTAAATATAACAATAACTTTTATAGCACCAATAATAGTATTATTAATATTTTTCCAAATTTTTATGATGATCTCACTTTAAATCATAGATTACTTATAATTAAAGATAAATAAGTCTGATCTGTCTCAATTTTTGTTCTAGTCTCTGTTTGGTATTTGTTTACAGTTTATTCATTCCTTTAGTTTTGATCCTGATGGTTTTATTTAGTTTTTCATTTCATTCCTTATAGATACATATATATATATATATATATATATATATATGTATATTTATTATATAAATATACATATACATACATACATACAAACATACATATATCTTTCTAATTTTTCCCTAATCTTGTTTCAGATACAGGTTTGGGAGATAGGATATCAGGTTCATTTTGCAGGTTTCTCTTGTCTTCGGATTGCTAGATATCAGTTTGTAGAGAGGTCATCAGAGCAGAGTTTCTTCATCTAGGACTTCTTGCAGTTATCCCCTCAGATATAAGATTCTGCTATCTTCAGTATGGAGTACTTTTCAGGATGGTCTATTCTTCAGTTTGACACTCCTTCTTCTTGTTCATAGCCATCAGAGTGGTCTATCTATTCAGCAGATCCTCTTCAGAGAAGATGCTTATTCACTTCTTCTGATTCAGACTTTTGGAGCTTTCTTATTAGTTTGAGTCGTCACTTAGTGTTTTGTTTTTTCTCTTTAGTCTTTTTGGTATTTCTAACATCTTAATATCGGGTGGTGGCCATGCCAGAGCTTGATATTGAGGTGTGATGGGTGGTGGCCTTGCCGGAACTCATCTTAGGAGTACCTGAGATTAGCTATATGTATTTTTGCTCTTGTTACCTGCCAGACATGTTGGCAGCTCCCTATGTTCATGAGATATATGTATGTATGTATGTATGTATGTATGTATGTATGTATGTATGTATGTATGTATGCATGTATGTATATTCACATGTGTGCTCTCCTCTATGCGTAGAGGATCACACATTTTTCTCAAAACTTCACAATTTCAGTTAAAACCAAATTTCCAATTATCAAGTTAAGTCATATTTTGAAAATACACTTTTCCACTCAAATCATAATTACTCAATTTCCACACATTCCATTTCATAAATAAAGTAATTTATCATAATAAACATAACAGTAAATTTCTTTGCAAATTTATTCATTTAGGCATCAAATAAACTATGATTTCAGGCTAAATACATTTATTACAAAATGTGCAATTAAAACTGTATTTCATTTTATCAATTCAAAGGGCATTTATTATAAAAACATATTCATTTCATAAAATTAAAGTCGATTGCAATTACCAGGCTAGACTTTAAAATTCTATATTAATTAACTTTAATTATTAAGTTATTTATCACAATTAAAGCTCTTTAAATTACCATTAAAACCAAATAAAGATTTTTAAATTACAATCTAAATCAATCATCAACTTATAAAATTTTAACTTGCTGAAAGCCAATATCTCTTTATATTTTAAATCATCAAATCAAATTTCAAGGTAAAATTTCATATTTTCTAGATATTCAAAATACCTAATAAATTATTAGGAAAATATTACCTTAAAAATATTAACCATGGGCCTGTATAATGCTTTCTAACCTAGGTCAAGTGATACAGATATATATCATTTCAATCTGTAATTTAAAAGAAAATCCGGGTTCTATCGTTTCAAACCCGCAATCCCAAGCAAAATAAATACAATAAAAATCAATAAAATCACTCAAGCCTATCATTTCAGCCCATAATGATTTTTCCATATTCTACAGTTCGTTCAGGTATGTATCATTTCAACCCATAGTGAAGAGGAACTTGCAGTGTGATAACAGGAAATAAAATAACAACATAGCAAATGATATCATATCAGATGATGAGCAAATATATATATAAACAAGATTTAACATCATGTAATCACATCACAAGCTTATATTAATAACATATCAATTTATACAGATTCACTTGTCATCATTTTACAATTATATAAGTACGTAATGTCTAGAGTGAATAACTCACCTTTTTAAAGGTAGAATTGAAATTCAAACCCAAATCTAAACTCCGCAAAGCACGAAAAGGCACGACAAAGCATGACTATATTTTTGAGAGAATTAAGAGTCAGATCTGGATCTTGTAAACAACACATACAAATATATATATATATATATATATATATATATATAAGTTTATAATTCAATGCAAAGAAGAGATGGATTAACAATGAAAATATATGAAATAAAATCACACAACCTTGCTTTCAACCACCCAGTGGCTCAGCCATGGTCTAATAGGCTAGGGTTTGGGATGTTGATGAGGAGTGGAGGCCATGGTTAGGTGGTGGTGATGAGGAGGAGAGGTAGACTAGGAGGTGGAGGCCGAGCTAGCATGAACCAAAATAGAAAATCAAAATAAAAAGAAGAAGAAAGTAAGGAGAAGCCATGAAAATTGAGAGCTTGTTTTATTTTTTTCTCTCACGCAAATGGAAATGAGATAAGGAAGTTTTCACATGAATAAAAAAAAAGAGGCGACTAGGGTTTCCAAGAGCCTTGAACGGCTATGAGATGAGGTCTAGAAAATGAATGGCTAGCAAATTAAAAGGCACAATTTAAGGAGAAGGAATCTTGTCTATTTTTTCTTTGTGTGCATGTAATGGAAAGGCAACAAATAAACAAAACAGGTAACCTATATCTCTTGAAATTCCTAAGCTATTATTAAAAGTAAAATTAATCAAAAATCAAATAAATATATTCAAAGTTTATACAAATAAAATAGAAAATAAAAATTAGAGAAACAAACATAGGGAAATAGAAAATAAAACATAGAAAGTCATTGCGTGTAAACACTGTATTTTTATCTAACTTAAAAAGTATAAGTTTAAATTCCCAATAAAGCATATTAACATTGGTTTATATACTAATACATTACTAACTTCCCAATTCATCCAAATTTCAATTAGCAAAGTAATTAATTTCATTCTCTTACTATAAATCTATTTGTTATGAATTGAATTCCCACAAGTTATAATTAATTTCAAATAAACTGATTTGATTCAATTCTAATCTCTTTTTATTAAGTCTATGCTACTCTACAAACCTCGTTAATATTCGTTTATCTTTCATTACATTAATATGTATACAAATATCCATCTTTCCAATTATATTAAATTTGTCAAATGTATACATTTATTATGATTGAAATCTCAATTAATTCATTCAGATAGGTTTCATTCTTTTATATTATCTTATGAATAAAATATGCATTTCCATTGCTTTATTTCATTCACACTTTACAATTACGGTTCTTACTCTCATTAACGAACATTTATTTACATTTGAATACAATAGATTTCCAATTCATTTTATAACCTAAATCAACAACTTATAATAGTTGTTACCATTATCTTTATTACACTTAAGTTTATCATTTTCTCTAATTATCATAATTGCTTACAAAATGTCAAATTCATTCAATTACCATAGATTATACACTAATTCATTTGTTCGCACCACACTTACCCTTATTTTCTTATCTTCAAATTTTATACCCAAATCTCATTTACAACTAAATTATTAGACCGATTAAATAGTAACTTATAACCCTTTTTACTTTAAATCACATTAATGAATTCATTATTATTTACAAATCAAATGTTACAATTACTTAATTAACGCTGATTTACTTCAATTTATATTGATCATATATTATCTCATTAATGATTCAACATTCACACTTGTGATTTCATTATTCACAACGAATGTTACCATTCTTATAAACTCAATCTTTATTCAAGAGTCATTTATTTCATATTATTCCTTTTATAAATTTAAATGTTTGCATTAGTTTTCTTACATTAATTTATAGCCAAGTATACCAATTTTCATTACTTCACTAAATTGTAATTTCATTTCAATTGTTACTAATTAGTTCTAATTACCATCGTTCAATTTTTAATTAATAAGGTTTTTTTTCATATTAAATTACCAAAACTTATTAACTTAACAAATTAAATTATTTAAAATTTTACAGGTCATTAGACTCTTCCCCACTCAAAACTTTTCGTCCCTAAAAAGGAAAAGAAGGGAAAATAAAGAATTAAGTAATCAATATATCTTATTCAAAATACTAACTTTATAAACAAATAAATTTACAAAGTTAATTAACCTGAATAAAATATACCGATTTATTTATAAATTCCTTTAACACCATTTATATTGTAAGTCATTCAATTAATCTGTTATTCTATTTACGTCAGTTAATCCTTTTTACAACTAAAATTTAAGTGTTAACCACTCAAATTTTATTTATAAAATCCTTTTATATTGTATATTGTCCAATTATATTGTTAACGTCTAATAACTAAGGTAAGTTATGTTGGAATGCAATAGGATATTATACAAATAGAATTTTCTAATTCAATTATTCAAGCTTAAAAATTGATTCATAATTTGATTTCCTCTTATAATTGAAATTTTCCTTTAAGATAAAATTTTAGAATTAAATTTCCGATTAACTTCAAACTATTTTAGAGATAAATAATTTTATATACATAATATATATCAAAATAGAATTTGAAATCATATACCAATATATATATATATATATATATATATATATATATATATTATAAATCAAGTCATATTTTAGAAATCCAAATCAATTTAATTCTCCAAAGCACGACTATAGCAAAACTGCAGAATGGTCTCTTCACTTCGAAACTAGAAAATGAAAGTCGATGATGCTGCAGTCATCACCGAAATTATTTTCCAGCGACAAAGAAAAGAGCACTGATTTAACTTAAAATTCTTTGAAATAATTTCTACTTGAAATACTTTAAATAATACTCCCTTTAAAACTTTACACATAAAGTTTGAAACTGTAATTAAATTCTTAGTTTCTTGTTTTAAATTCAATTAAATTTCCAAATAAATTTATAACCATGTTTTATAGTTCAATCATTTATATATGAAACAAAAGCTAATGGTTACAAGCTATACGTATGCAGAGTCAAATATTATTTCCTAACATCCAATTCAATTAAGTATCAAATTTTAGAAAATTATACTTATATATACTATAATTATACAAAATTTATTTCATTTACTAAATTTGAAAACTATATTGTGTCGATTTTCTCTGTTCAAGTGTTTTGGAGATCCTACCGATAATGTTGATCAGACAAATTGATCGAAAAGCCAAATTAACATAAACAACTCAAAGAACACAATTTATAGAACACTTTAAATATAGATTTACAAATACACTATACAGGAATAGATTTTTTCAAAGCAAGGGTAGAGATCCAAATTTGATTATCCTCAAATCAAAGAAAGGATAAGTTGGAACAAAAGATACGATGATTAACTAACTAAATAAGGAAATGGATAAGCTTATATAAATCGAGGCAACCTTAACCGGGTCAACCGTGACTCCAAGAATTAGGTCGATGTGGATTTCTAAGGAAAATCTACATTCGATCTCAAGAGATAGAATTCAGGATAACGAGAGATACTAGCATCTAAACCGAGGATTTAGAAATCTCCGGTGAATCAATGCCTATTGTAAAGGAGTTTCACCCCCTTTACAAGCCATTCAAAGTGGAGTAATGGGATACTCCAAAATCAAAAGAAGACGAATAATGAGGGACAAGAATGGATTTCGGAACTGAGGGAACGTTCCAAAATTCAAAGGAAACAGAGTCAAAGAGGAAGATATTCACACTCGAATGAAAGTGGTTCTGTAATAAATTTACCATATATACTAAGTTTTGCCTAGAGCCAAAGCTTTGATACCACCTGTAACGACATGATATTTTGAACCATTCGCATCCGCATATGCCGGACTTGAATAGCCCAAAATACCGAATTGTTAATTTAAATTTAGCAAAACTTAGAATACACAGTAAATAAACAAATCACAGATCACAGATACCGAGTAATATAATGCAGTGGAAGCAAAGAAATAGTAGTTCATGGAGCTACTATATAAATATATCAGAGTTAAACAAGATACAACAGAAGTTCAATACAATGATTAAGTACAAAGCTGAATACATCACTGGAATCAACTGGATAACTGGAATCAACTGAATACTGAAATTAGAATAGATAGCTGGATCTTCAAGCAAAGCTCCAACTCCGAAGATGAGTCTCAAATGCTGTATCACTCAGTCTGACCCGAGCGTAAAGCAAAACACAAAACACTCGAGTCAGGACATACATACTTATACAATGTAAACCAACTCAAGTGAACTGTAATATAAGGTACAAGTAATTTAAAGGATGCTTGGGACCGCCCATCCGCTAAGGATTGGTAAACTATTTATTATGTATTAATATTTCGCTATTATAATAATGTCTATAGTAAAATAAACTTAATTTAAAATAGCATTAAGGATTTATATTTTCCACCTTAATACATTTATATATTCCCATAGTCTATACAGTACCGTAATCTCCCCCGTACTGGGCATCATCAGAGGGCACTCCATAGGTATGGTACAAAACCGAAATCGTATAAGGTGCGTTAGAGTAGGTGACATGGCACAACGAGTGAATGCCATGTTAGATATACCAATTACGCATCCGGACAGGTGGTAACGCATAGCCACAGCTACCGCCCACCTCGAGCCACACCCCCAAATCAAAAATCAAAAATGACCACCAAATCAATCCAAAAGACAGAGTATAAAATCGAAGGAGTGTGTCTGATCAGAGGAATGACCTCATTGGCCCAAGAATCGCTCCTGTTTTAGCCACCTTATGCTACCTCACGGGAGTCAGGTCCACGTATATACCTCAAAAGAATGCCGCCGCCATCCTACTTCTCTCTGGAATCTCCACCGCGTACGCGTTTGTTAAAGTGGTTTTCGGAGTTGGCAGAGAGTATGACAACTTTCGGTCTCAGTCTCTTTAACAACCAAACATTATTATTACCCATGGATATTTATTTAAAAATCATTTCTATTCCAAACCATTTAAAATCAATACGATTACTTTCCAAAATAATAACCATTCTCAAAATGGTAATATTTCCAAATCCATATATTTCTCAAATTTAATATCTATTTCAAAACTAAATATTATATTATTTCATTTCAAAAACCAAATCAATATATCATTTCCATTTCAAACCCAAAGTAATAATACATACATACATACATACATATATATATATATATATATATATATATATATATATATATATATATTAACTAAAACTCAAATTTCCAAATCACGGAATATTTCCTTCAATTTACTAAACTTGAAGTGTTCCTTTAAATCATCTTAACCCAAACCACTTTATAAGGTCATATTCTTAAATCTTCCATTTCCAATAAGTTCCAAATTTATATATTTAAAGACAATTCTTAATTAAATACAAATTCCAAAAGTTTCATTTCCAAAGCCATTTTACTTTCAAGTTATAACAACTCTTAAAGCAAACATTTTGAAACATATTTATTTAGACCATCTAAATTCAATGTTAATATCTACCGAACAAGATTCATTTAACCATTTAAATTCAATGTCAAATAGTATTCATTTCAAAGCCGTAGCATTTATAAGTTTATTCATTCAATTATAAACTTTCCAAAAACATTGTATATTTCAACTGCATTAAAATTTCAATTTTTAGCCAATTTGACTTATAAAAATCACCTTTTCCGCTTCAAAATATTCATTCGGATATCATTTAACTTATGATTTAATAAAATAAAATTTTATCAATAAATATCCAAATTAAACTATAATTCATTTATTAAGTCAAAAACACATTCTTTTACTTCTTTTATTTCAACAAATAACTTACCACTTTATTTTGAAATACCCACTTCGTAAATAAGACTAAATTCCCATTTACTTACTTAACTTAACAATTTCAATTAAAACCAAATTTTCAATTATCAAGTTAAGTCATATTTGAAAACACACTTTTCCACTCAAATCATAATTATTCAATTTCCACACATTCCATTTCATAAATAAAGTAATTTATCATAGTAAATATAACAATAAATTTATTTGCTTATTTATTCATTTAGGCGTAAACTATGATTTCAGGCTAAATACATCTATTACAAAATGTGCAATTAAAACGGTATTTCATTTTATCAATTCAAAGGACATCATTTATTATACAAACATATTCGTTTCATAAAATAAAAATTGATTGCAGTTACCAGGCTAGACTTTAAATTTCCATATTAATTAACTTTAATTATTAAGTTATTTATCACAATTAAAGCTCTTTAAATTACCATTAAAACCATATAAACATTTTAAATTACAATCTAAACCAATCATTAACTTATACAATTTTAACTTGCTGAAAGCCAATATCTCTTTATATTTTTAATCATCAAATCAAATTTCAAGGTAAAATTTCATATTTTTTAAATATTCAAAATACTTAATAAATTTTTAGGAAAATATAACCTTAAAAATATTAACCATGGGCCTATATAATATTTTGTAACCTAGGTCAAGTGATAAAGATATATATCATTTGAATCCGTAATTTAAAAGAAAATCCGGATTCTCTCATTTCAAACCTGCAATTCCAAGTAAAATAAATACAATAAAAATCAATAAAATCACTCTAGCCTATCATTTCAGCCTATAGTGATTTTTCCTTATTCTATAGTTCATTCGGGTATGTATCATTTCAACCCATGGTGAAGGGGAACTTGCAGTGTGATAACAGGAAATAAAATAACAGTATAGCAAATAATATCATATCACATGATGAACAAATATATATATACAGGATTTAACATCATGTAATCACATCACAGGCATATTTGAATAACATATCAATTTATACAGATTCACTTGTCATCATTTTACAATTATATAAGTACGTAATGTCTAGAGTGAATAACTCACCTTTTTAAAGCTAGAATTGAAATTCAAACCCAAATCTAAACTCCGCAAAGCACAAAAAGGCACGTCAAAGCATGAGATATTTTTGAGTGAATGAAGAGTCAGATCTGGATCTTGTAAATAACATATACAAAATATATAAGTTTATGATTCAATGCAAAGAAGAGATGGATTAACAATGAAAATATATGAAATAAAATCACACAACCTTGCTTTCAACCATCCAGTGGGCTCGGCCATGGTCTAATAGGCTAGGGTTTGGGATGTTGATGAGGAGTGGAGGCCGTGATTAGGTGGTGGTGATGAGGAGGAGAGGTAGGCTAGGAGGTGGAGGCCGAGCTAGCATGAAAATCAAAAGAGAAAATCAAAAGAAAAAGGAAGAAGAAAGTTAGGAGAACCATGAAAATTGAAAGCTTGTTTTATTTTTTCTCTCACGCAAATGGAAATGTGATAAGAAAGTTTTCACATGAATAATAATAAAAAAGAGGCGGCTAGGGTTTCCAAGAGCCTTGGACGACTATGAGATGAGGTATAGAAAATGAAAGGCTAGCAAATTAAAAGGCGCAATTTAAGGGGAAGGAATATTGTCTATTTTTTCTTTGTTTACACGCAATGAAAAGGCAATAAATAAACAAAACAGGTAACCTATAGCTCATGAAATTCCTAAGCTAGTATTAAAAGTAAAATCAATCAAAAATCAAATATATATATTCAAAGTTTATACAAATAAAATAGAAAATAAAAATTAGAGAAACAAACATATGGAAATAGAAAATAAAATATAGAAAGTCATTGCGTGTAAAACTGTATTTTTATCTAATTTAAAAAGTATAGTTTAGATTCCCAATAAATCCATATTAACATTGGTTTATATACTAATACATTAGTAACTTCCCAATTCATCCAAATTTCAATTAGCAAAGTAACTAATTTCATTCTCTTACCATAAATCTATTTGTTATGAATTGAATTCCCACAAGTTATAATTAGTTTCAAATAAACTGATTTTATTCAATTCTAATCCCTTTTTATTAAGTCTATACTACTCTACAAACCTCGTTAATATTCGTTTATCTTTCATTACATCAATATATATACAAATATCCATATTTCCTTTGTATTAACAGTTGTTTTCAATTATACTGAATTTGTCAAATGTATACATTTATTATGATTGAAACCTCAATTAATTCATTCAGATAGGTTTCATTCTTTTATATTATCTTATGAATAAAATATGCATTTCCATTTCTTTATTTCATTCACACTTTACAATTACGGATCTTACCCTCATTAATAAACTTTTATTTACATTTGAATACAATTGATTTCCAATTCATTTTATAACCTAAATAGACAACTTATAATAGTTGTTACCATTATCTTTATTACACTCAAGTTTATCATTTTCTCTAATTATCATAATTGCTTAGAAAATGTCAAATTCATTCAATTACCTTAGATTATAAACTAATTCATTTCTTTGCACCACACTGACCCTTATTTTCTTATCTTTAAATTTTATACCCAAATCTAACATTAACAACTAAAGTTATAGACCAATTAAATAGTAACATACAACCGTTACTGTTACTTTGAATCAAATTAATGAATTCATTATTATTTACAAATCAAATGTTACAATTACTTAATTAACACTGATTTACTTCAATTTACATTGATCATATATTATCTCATTAATGATTCAACATTCGCACTTGTGATTTCGTTGTTCACAACAAATGTTACCATTCTTATAAACCCAATCTTTATTCAAGAGTCATTTATTTCATATTATTCCATTTATAAATTTAAATATTTGCATTAGTTTTCTTACATTAATTTATAGCCAAGTATACCAATTTTCATTACTTCACTAAATTGTAATTTCATTTCAATTGTTACTAATTAGTTCTAATTACCATCGTTCAATTTTTAATCAATAAGTTTTCTTTTTCTTTTTTTCATATTAAATTACAAAGCTTATTAACTTAACAACTTAAATTATTGAAAATTTTATGGGTCGTTACAATTATTTTACTGTTTCTAGTAGACCACCACTTGCATCTGAAGTTGAAACTGTTCGAGATATTGTATCATTAGAAGGTTGGAGCTCTTTTCAGAAGCTTTGAAGTCCATCAATATAAAGAGATTGTGTATTTGGCATCAATTAGGCCTGTCAATGGATACCTGAAAAATCCAAAATCCATCCGAACCCGTATCCGAAAAAACGGATATTATTCGATATTCGAAAAGCGGATGCAGATATCGGGTATCTGAAAAGAAAATCGGATGCGGATGCGAATGCAGATATGGGCATATCTGTATCTAAAAAACATCCATCCGATCCGAAATTTTATGTGTGTTGCCATTTTATCATTATGTATGTTGCTATTCGATCATTTGAATTGTTGTAATATCGTATAAACTTGTTTGATATTATGTGTGTTGCCATTTTATCGTTTAAAAAACTGATTAGTATTGTAGTGTGTGTATTGTCATTTGAGAAAGTGATTATTTTAGTTCAAAAATATTAGTATAATAAAAATCTTGTTCAATTACGGATGTGGATATTTTGCATATTTTCGAATATCCGGAAGTATCCGCCTTTTATTTTTGGATGCAAATATTTTTGGATATCCAAAAAATATACACGGATGCGGATACAGACATTAATTCTGAGATATCCACGGATACAGGATGCGGATTTAAATTTTCGAATGCGGATGCGGATACAGCCATATCCGCATCCATTTACATCCATTGATAGCCCTAGCATCAATAGCTAGAGATTGTGTGTTTGGTGGCATGTTTTTTTCAACATGGCAACTCTTCCATATACAAATACTTAATTCGAAAGCCCTAGGTTTTGACTTCCCACCACCACATAAAAGGTTGATTATAGCGGCAGCCTTTTGCATCGGTTGGCGACGGCTAAAATAAGCGATCGTCACTAACCGTCGCAAGCCGACATAAGCTCTGAATATATAGCTCGAACCCGCGAACTGTAAATCATTACAGTTTCGCACCAAAACCTAAGATGACGACGAATTTCCCCCCTCCCCCATTAGCCTCCTCCAGCTGCCTCGACCATCTAAAACCTCCAAAGCTTGTAGATATCTCCTTCCTCTCCAATTTCAGCTTAATCTAGGTATGATTAAAACCCTAATTTCGAAAATCGATTCATTATGGGTTAGAAATTATTGATTATTCCATATTAGTTGATGATAATAATGTACTAGTTGATATGTGGATATAATTAAAACCTTAATTTCGAGAATTAGTTATTTATGGGTTTGAATTTGATGACTATTGCGTATTAGTTGATGATAATAGTGTATTAGTTGATTTGGAGATATTAATTAGTGGTTCGATTGTTTAATTTTTAATTAAAAATTAAAGTTGATTTAAAATCCTACATTTAGTTTATAATTATTGATTAATATGCTTATCGATAAGTTTACGCAAATGTTTGTTGTAGTTTAGAACAATTTTTATTATGGTTTACGTGAAAGTTAGTGCATAATTATTGATTAATATGTTGCTAGTTTGGTACGGTTAAACATAAGCAATATTTTTAATTAATTAGTGTGTATTAATTATAAGTGTTAGTGGTCAGTATAAAATGAATTTAATTTATTTTAAGTGCAAACTTCAAATTTTAGTTTATAAAATTGATAAATTAAAAATTTAAATAGCTAACTGAATTGTAAAAAATGTTTTAAAAATCCAAATTTAGTTAATAAAATATTTAAATAGTTGAATGAATTATAAAATCAAGAAATGAAGTGAAGTGAAATAATAAATAAAGAAATAATAAATTTTAGTTTGAAATAATAAAAAAAAATTGAAACAAATATTCAACTAAAATTGACGCTAGCCTTTTGCATCGGCTGACAACGGCTAGAATAAGCCGTCGCTAAACCTATTGGTGCCGACTGTTTTTACATCGTCCTTTTGCGACGGCTACATTTTAGCCATCGCTAATGGCAATGCCTTTTGTGACCTTGTAACATGTATGAAGTCGCTCATGTATCTCCTCTAGCCTCTAGTGTGGCAGTTGGAATATGAGGAGTAGTTGATGTTGCGTCTTCTCACACTTTTATTACTGCTTTCTCACACTTTTATTACTGCTAGAACTCAATCTCAGTGCATCATTACACCTAAGGTATGTTAGAATTCCTTTCTGGCATGGTGAGTTTCATCTGATAGCTTCATATGATACCAAGTGGTTCAATTAAGTAATAGTTGTGCACGGTTGATCTGGTTTAGCAAACACTTGTTTGGATAAACTATCCTTTTGATTGGAACTAAAAAAAGAAGTATGAATAATGTCTTAATATTCTGTGTGGGTTCTAACCAGTTAATGGATAATCCATACGAATCGAGTGACTTTTGTCAAGCAACACTTAGCTATACTAGATGAATTTTAAATATTACAACAAAATTACATGGCCGATGTTGGCATCAAAAATTGGCATAAACACCCAATAGTGATTTTGTAGAGTAATAAATGAAAAATATTAAATGAAACATAGGAAATAAACAATTAAATAATAGAATATAAACAATAACGAGAAGACAACGATTTATAGTGGTCGGCGTTGAAAACCTACGTCCACTTTAGAGAAATAACTTGATTAAACACTTGAATTACTGAGTACAGAAGGACGGATCGAAGTAGAACCCTTAGTTACAAAAAAGTGCCCAACAACAAGCGGTGTAAAGATCCCGATGAACAATCAAGTTTATATTTATAGGGGAAGACAGTGAAATATCTTACCGAAATTTCGACAATGGAGTCTCCAAATCCAAAAGAAGTCATGGTATTGATCGTGAGTGCTACATCTTTCATAATAACGATCAGTATCGATCATTCTATGGGCTCGTTTTGGCATGCACTCGATATGGTGGGCTCTACTCTTCAATATATTGATGTTTCCAAAGTTTCATGTGTATTTGACTTGTAGATTTTGAGTTCTCGATCGTTTTCCATTGAGTTGAATTGTAGTATCGATATGGTACGATCCATAATTGGTGAATATGGATCGTACCTGATTCATTTCCAGTATATGTATATTTTCATACTTTATCATTCTATTGAGTCTGCCTTCTGCTTTCACTTCTTCATTGCTTCATATTATCATTTGCGTCCGATCTCTGGGCTTTGTGATTGTTAATCTGATTTGTCAGTCCCGTCTATAGTCGAGTCTAACTCGTCTAATCAGTTCGAATATAGCCAGGCCAAAAGTCTGGAAAACAACTAAAATTCTAAAATTCGTCGAGGGCCGGCTTTGGCTTGTAAATACTAGATCCCTTTTATTAAGATAATAATCAAAGTGCTTTAGGGATTTTGTAGTTGTATTTGGATAACCAGGTCATCTTAGTTGAAACTTAAAAACCATCTTCTGTCCCTCAAGCATTCATCTTTAGTGTATACTCATGTTTTTTTCTAAAAAGGTTAAAATTGATGCAATACCATATCCAACTATCAATCTTTCAATCCAAGTAGATACCAACCATATCAAGAAATCCAACATTGAATTAAATTTGTAGGTGCAAACATGAAACATGATGAAGATTCAATATAGAAATATCACGTGGATAGTGGTTTAAATAGAAGATTGAAATTTTGTAATTGTGGTATATATCTATATTGATATATGTTTTCAATCTAGAGCATAGGAATTACGTCCTTTTTTCCATTGTCATTCAATTGGCATATGTTTATGCAATTAACTTTTATACGAACATGTTATAAAGGCATTGACTACTGCGAAGAGTGTGATATTTTTCACAATACCATTTATACTAAACAATAATAACTCTAAATTATTAAACTATACAAAAATAAACTATTTTATTTCTTATTCTGGCTAACTAGGCAGTTGGAATGCAAGGTAGGCAAGTCTAAATTTTATTTTATTTGGTTTGCATGAACTTGGGCTACACTACTACTTGTCTTCACATAAGATGCATCCTTTATTTTTAAATGTTACTTCTAACGATCACATTTGTCTTCGAATGGTAACGATCTGACTTTCGACCTTTGAATATCGATATTAAATACATCCACGGTATTCGTGTATCGAACAGCCAAGTGCCAAAAAGATAGAAAGTTAGGATAAAATAAAATAAAAGAATATAACAAGAAATGAAGAACACAACATCAGAATCTCACAACGGAACGGTAATATATAATATCAAAGGAACATAAAAAAGGGTTACATTGAATATAAAAATAACAGAGTTACTAAAACCTAAATACTATCATCAGCCTGGACAGTTATAACCGTCTGTCCTCACAATGATGATATACATAATATAGAAATGCAACAGAAATAAGAATACTACAGAAGGTAATCATCCAGCTTCTCTCCATTACCTCCAAAGCGTGCATAGCTAAATCTGGGAACATACACGGGGTTTGCCCAAGCAATATAAGTAAATAACACCCGAATCAGTTTGATAAACCAGCGTGAGAAACTCAAGAAATAAGAATGACATATAATAGAACCATTTGAGACTTTTCGGATTACTCCAATGGTTTTCCCCTCAAATGTAATCAGCCATTCATTAAGTTTAACATATAGTGATATTATAGATAATGTCTAGAGTGTAACAGAAAAATCACATTAAATAGCTGCTACGGGAATGCCACAACAATAATAGGTATGCAGTCAATACCACTAAGGTGCATTTGTATATGGATTGTTTTCCATGGAGACTCCCAAGTAAATTAAAGCAGATCTCCATGACAAGGATCAGAACCTTCCTTCCGAGCATTGTATATCACTAGATATGATATAATCTGAGGCAAACACAACTGACTAACCGGTGAACTACGTGGCACCAAGTATAACCAACTCCCAGGCCTAATAATCGAAAGCATACTTTAGATCTAGAGTCGACACACCATCATGGGTAAGATAAACCCAAGATTGTGCATCCTACTCTGGTTTTAGTTATTTCCAACGTCAAGGCTACGTTTGGCATCTGCTACACGAGTCTTCATCACTCGAGCAGCACATGAATCCCCAATTGGATTTCGTCATCTCGAAAAGATCATGAATCACTATATGGATTTGAGCATCTCGAACAGATCTCGAACCTCCATATAGGTTCCCCACAAAAGTCTTCTGACTAATGTTAATGTTGTCCTCTCTCTTATAATACTCTTCAAGATAGACAGTCTCATATGATAGCATCGTTTGAAAATTTAACGCTGACCTCTCACTTGGACTTAACCTTAGGATTGTTAGTTTAACTCTATAACATTTCACTTCACAACCGCTTCCAAAACATAGATTGCGTATATGGTTTTGAAATGATTACAGGTTTAATCATCTCATACAAGTACACTCTTCCTACTTACCGGACTCTCCAAAACCAATCGATGAATTTTCGGTTAACTCAATTTCGGTTTTCTTAGAAGTACGCGAAAGCTAGAAACATTTTGTACTAATACTCCTCCTCGGGATTCATATTGGTATGAAACCGCGAAGTCTTTCGATAACATCATAAGTCAACCTTAGGTCAAGTTCAATAATCGACTAATCAATTATCTAGTCAAAACAATTGCTTATACAAAACACAATTCATACGCTTAACTCATTTTCGACATTTCAACTTAACTATTCATCGTTCAAAAGCCGGGTAAGTTTGAGCACTGGTTGCATCAAACCCTTACCTAGACACTTCATTCTTGAATCTCACAAATAAATGAATCTACCTCGTTGGCTTTTAGTGTTAAGTATAGCATTAATGATTTCCATAAACAAGAAGAAATCAACACGATTAACAGGTTTCCAATATTTTCCATTTACTATTCCTCGATCAAAAGGGAAGCCTAGTACATTAGAACTCTATTTCTCCGTCCCTATTCGACATAAATCTTAACTTTCACAAATAGATATGCCTTACTTCGTTGGCTTTTAGTGTTAAACATGGTTAATTATTTTTCAAATAAGTAATTAAAAATTTAACCATTTGGCCATTTGACAATTCTAACCCCTTTTGAAATCATTTGTATATATTTTTAAAATACATACTTATAATAGGTTTTAAAACATTTATCCAAAATATTACTTGAAATAACAACTTTACAATTTTTCTTAAAACTTGAGAAGAACATGTTTTCTGTATATTTTAACAAAATATCCCTTCTTTAAAAATTCACAACTAATTCTTAAAAATTCATAAACATCTAAAACCACTTTTGGAATACTCTAATAATAGTTAGCAAACACTTGTAAAACGAATGAAACACAATACCTAAATTTAAATGTCTTTTCGAACCTTTTAAAGCCCAAAATCAAGGCCAAACAGGGAAGTTTTGCACAAGTGAAGTTTCGGCCACTTTTTGAGATGTTACTTAACTTTTTAATATTCAATATTTTAATAGCAATAGACATATATATAAAAAAAATACAAAAAGGGTAAGAAACCCCTAAGGATCTCTCGACAAAGTTCTATAGCAATCGCAAAAAATTAGGCAATTCACAACTGCATTTATAGCGACTACCGCTATAAGTGCACTTTCAAATCTGAGTTTGATCTAAACCAAATTCCATCTATAACCTATGTGTTTTGTTCAAGGTCTTGTCACAAGTCATACTAGTCCATTAAAGTCCATCCTAAGTTCGTTGACGTCCATAAACATGAATCACATATGTCATTTACTTTTAAAGTAAGAATACAAACCAATGTTTTAACATAAGTTAACAATAATTCAAACAACTTAACACATCTTTTATGTGTTATGTTTTCATTCAAAGTGAGGTGTTAATTCACCTTTAACCCAACAATAACCAAGGTCCAAGCTAATCAAGTCCAACCTCTCCTTGCAATCACCTTTCCCTCCTTCCTCTCTTGCTTTTGCACTTGCCTTTGCCCTCCTCCTCGCAATATGCTCCTGACCTTGGAATGGTGGAAGGTGTTCTAATATTTTACTGGGCTATTGGAAAAGTTTGAAGTCATTTGGAGTTGATTTACAACTATTTCATTTAAAACATAAGAGAAGAAGAAGAAGTCATTGATTTTCAAGTCTAAGCTTTGTAAATTTTTGTAAATGATAACTAACGATATGCCATTCCTTATTTTGGCATAGGAATGGTGTTACCTAGGCTCTCATGCACCCCCACCAAGCCATGGATGCTTTACCTTCCATCACTTTTCCTTTAAGTCACTTCACCTTTATGATAATTACCATTGTACCCCTCTCATGATAATATTTCATATCCTTTAAAAGCTTCTAGAACATTCCAAGTTTTATAAATAGGTGTGTGTGTTAATTAGTTGCTAATGTGCTCATTTGATTATTAGACAAGTGCATAAAAGTTCAAACAACTTATATAGATCGAAAAGTTGTTTACCGATAAACCGATTTTCGATCACATTATCGGTTTTTTTAAGAAATTTTTTAGAAAAATTTCAAAAATAAGTTTCTTATCATTGTTTATTAATTAAATGATGTATAATAAGGTTATAAAATCATATTTATAATATTTAATTATATTTCAAAACGTTTCGATATTCAAAGACGAAGTTTTCGAATTTTTGGGTCGCTATATTCTCCTTCACTTAAAACATTTTGTTCTCAAAATTCAAACAAGGTCGATAATTAAAGGAGATAGATGGAAGAAGATATATATATAGTACTGCTGAAACTATATAAAAACTAAACTGCAAATTGAAATGTATACTAGGTGACTCCACCTCAAGTGGTGAGTACACTACAAAAGATGTACGATACTAAGATAAGAAAGAATCATAGTCTATAAGCAACCCTGGATGGATCACCTTCATATTGCCATCCTTCTTCCTTCCCAGAGCATCCTCGCTCCATGACACTTCTAACCTGAACAAAGGAACAATCACACAAATACTCAAATAATATTTATAATCACTAGCAACCAATGCTCATGATTTGCTCAGGTTTAAAACTCTCCTATCATTCAAGAAAAATAAACAATGTATTAAGCATACCTGATGCTCAACAGCCTCAGGTCATTACTTAGAGGATCATTCATGCTACGTCAAAATAAATTGAAGAGTCATTCCCCAAACTCTTCATAAGCCAAAAAACATAGCATACAGATGTATTAAAGCCCGTACGATGCACATGGACCATCTGCACGCAATATCTGATCTGATCACTTTCTCGATCACATAGATTCCACTTCCAAACTAGCATAACTCACAAGACCTCTCTAGTGCAGACTCCAATTTGGTTCCTTGACTAGAAACCACTATTCTTCTTGCATAGCCATATACTATGATAGAAAATATTGAGATCGTATCAAGAACCCGTCTCAATGCTCGCCATCAAGAATCGAGTGAATAATCCTTGTCCGAACTGGTATAAACCACCTCGAAAACATGTATTCGAATAAGATCAAGAACAATCATGCGAATAAAATGGTCTACTTACAACTTACGTAATTATTCTAATGGTTTCTTAACTACACCAATTCCTTTTTAATCACATTCATTCATCCGAATAGTTTGTCTTTTAATACTAAAATCATTTCATAAAACAAAACATCAAGTTTACACCTTTTTATAACTTAAGTTCATGCTCGTATACTACTCCACTACATCCTAAGAGTATATACCAAAACATCAAATTTGTAACTAGTATGATTAACAAATTTTTAAAACAGGTTTTAGCTTGCTATCTTCTCAATTCAAATGCTATATAAACTCAACTTTATATTCTCAAAAATACTTAACTACAAGTTCTATAACAACTCAGAAGTTCCTGAATATCCAAAATTGTTGAAAATTCTATTTCATTTTAATAAATGAGAACTACCAAACAACTTATCATATCATGATGCACATATCATATTGTCCTTGTGCATAGGCTACATGTGTCCATGAAATAACTTAACATGAGAACTTTAGAACTAAACATTGGTTTTCATTTCAAATCATTTTGAAATAATATATACGTATAAATTTTGTATATCAAATCTTATTTTGGGATTTTAAATCAAAATTTGTTTTACCAAACAACTTTGTAGCATCCCACACTTAGAAACCTGAAATGAATGCTGACGACGCTGTAGTCATCACCGAAATTATTTTCAAGCGATAGTAGTGAGTTCAGTACGTCCAAACCATACTCTTGGTATTCAACCAAAATCGTTCCAAAGTGGTATCAAATACTTCGTATAATAATACTAAGTATCATGATCTCAATTTCCTAAATTAGTTTCCTAGATATTTACTTTCAAATAATACCGATATTATTTCCTCCAAAAACTAAAACGTTTTCAAAGACACAAGGACTTAAGTTCTCAAATTCTTTATTTAAATCCATTTCATTTATATACCACATTTTATAAACCATACTTATATAAAATTACTTTCTTATAAATCTTTTCACAAATATTTATTTCCAAAGTATTCTGTCTTTCCTTTTTTTATTATAGTAAACGTCTTTCATTAAATTTTAACTTTTAACCCAATATTATCACCAAATGTCTTATATTTAAATCGTGAAACTTAATTCACAAGGTGTTCGTCTAGTGTACCCACAATTACTGTCTACCTACCCCATGATGTAAAAAGGTAAAACTGCGCATAAACTGGTTGAGCATAAATCAACAACAAACAATACTCAATGATCCTAACATGCCGAGCATGACTAAAATTTCAAGGTTACGAGATATTTAGCTACGAGAAGCACTAGAGTCAAACAAACGTGAATAGAAAAACCATAAATAGATAGTATACCTTTAAGAGCATGCTTTGCCTTCTCGGCTGCAGAAATAGCAAAGACCCTAGGCTACTCCCATTTCCTAAGCATTGGACAATCTCTGGCATTAAGACTAGGCCAATGGAAATTATATCAATCCTCTGGTGCAAATTGTGCACCAAGCTTCAGTGCCTTAGCAGTCGGTGCCTCTAATAATGGCGCCTTCTCCACTTATCCTCCCCCTCCAACCTACACTTATTTTAAAATGACCCTTCTTCCCACACTTATAGCAGATGAGGGTGGACCTATTCTTTGGCAACTAAAATTTATGCTTGTTGTCCCCAACTGGTGTAGAAATAAACGGCTTCGGAGTTAAGCTCTCAAACCTCAAAGCCATATTCACTAAACCAATAAAAGATCCCATGACGTGATTAGTCATATCCCGTTGGAACTCGGGGCACATACCCGGAATGAACATCTTGTTCTTCTTCAGCGAATGTGAACCAATCCTAACCCATATCGAGACAATGCAATGAACCGGTTTTCATACTCCACCAAAGTCATGGCCTCCTACTTTAGATCGAAGAAGCTCCTAAACAACAAAGTCTTTCCAGCTTTCGGAACAACGTTCATCTCAAACTCATCTTTAAATTTGGCCTAAAAGAAGTCGATCTCTTAGACATTAACCGTAACAGAACTCCGTCAATCCATGGTTGTATCTGTCAGATGTTGTGATGCCAACCTTTAATTAGTTGCGTCATTTAGCTCCATATCTATAAATATCCGATCACACAATTTGACCCAAGTCTGGACTTCTATAATTGTCTTCGTACCACCAAACCTCTTACCCTCCCAGCCTATCATAATCACGGCAAAGCGAAGCAAAACTCATCCGAGGTTTGATCTGCACAACCTCCCTTACGACATACTCCCTTGATTTCTCAAATGAAGCATCATTCCTTGGTGCTCGATACCCTCCATTTGAGACAGTACTACTCCGACCACCTCTAGCATTGGCAGCTCTAGTACTCATGGTTCTTACTACCTAATCAAAGCTAGATTGCTTTAGAAAACAAAAGGATTGAATTATTTCAAAGGAGTTATTGGAAAGAGATATTCCTAAGGAATAATTTTAAAAATCTAGTTTTCAAAATACAAATATGCTCTCATATGTGTAATATACTCAACTCGTTCTAGGATGTCACTTACCCTATATCTAATGAGCCATACCCAACCAAAGCCAAGGTGTTCACTCAACCTTTGGCTCTGATACCAAATTTAACATTTACCCCTTTTCAGGGCATGACTACAAATGATAGACTCATTCCTGATGTTACGGCTAGCCTCTTGACTTCCACAACCAACCCACAAATGAACTTGTAAGGGGTAAGAGACAAAGCTTCGTCACACGTTCACCAGTGTGAGAACTTCCTATCACGCGCACAAAGTCCAATGCAGGAATGGTAATATATAATACCAAAGGAACAATACAAATTACTATGAATAAAGAAATATGAGAGTTACTAAAACCTAAGTACTATAATCATCTGGGCAGTTATAATTGTCTGTCCTCACAATGTTGAGATATACAATATAGAAATGAGATGGAAATAAGAATACTATGGAAGATAATCATCCATCTTCTCTTCATAAGCTCCAGAGCATCCTCAGCTAAATCTAGGAACATACACGAGGCCGACCCGAGCATTATAAGAAAATAACACCTGGATCGGTCTGAAAAACCAGTGTATGAAACTCAGGAAATAAGAGTGACATATAATAGGACCTTTTTGAGACCGTATGGATTACCATAACAGTTTTCACCTTAAATGAAATCAACCATTCATTAATTTTAACATATAGTGATATGATAGATAATTTCTAGAGTGTAGTAGATAAATCATATCAAATAACTGTTATGTGAATGCCACAATAATAATAGGTATACGATCAATACATCTAATGTGTGTTCGCATATGGATTGTTTTCCATGGAGACAGACCCAGTAAACTGAAGCAGATCTCCATGACAAGGATCAGAAACTTCCTTCCAAGCATCGTATATCTCTAGATAGGATATACCCTAAGGTAAACACAACTGGCCCAATGGTGAACTGTGTGGCACCAAGTATAACCAACTCTTAGGCCCAATAATTGAAAGAATACTTTAGATATGGCATTGATATACCCTCATGGATAAGATAAACCCGAGATTGTGCATCCTTCTTTGGTTTTAGTCATTCTCGATGTCAAGGCTACGTTCAACACTCACACGAGTCTTCATCACTTGAACATATTTCGAATCTCCATATAGGTTCCTTGCATAAGTCCTCTAAAGAATGCTAAAGCTATCCTCTCTCTTGGAATACTCCTAAATATAGACAATCCCACACGATAGCATAATTTGAAATGTTAACGCAGACCTCCCCTTGGATTTAACCTTAGGATTGTCAGTTCAACTCTATAACATTTTATTTCAAAACCGCTTCCAAAACATTGATCGGGAATATGGTTTTGAATTGATTATCGTTATGAGTCATCTCATATAAGGGCACTCTTTCCGCTTACCAGGCCCTGTAAAACAATCAATGAACTCCCGGTTAACTCAACTCCGGTTCTCTTAGAAGTAAGCGAAAGCTAGAGACGTTTCGTACCAATATTCCTCCCTAGGGTTTTTATTTGTATGAAATCATGAAGTCTTTCGATAACTTCCTAAGTCAATACTAGGTCAAGTTCGATAATCGACTAATCGATTTTCTAGCCAAAACAATTGCTTATACAAATCACGATTCGTACGCTTAACTTGTTTCCGACATTACAACTTAACTATTCCTCATTCAAGATTGAAGCCAGGTAAGTTAGAGCACTGGTTGCATCAAAGCCTTGCCAAGACACTTCATTCTTGAATCTTACAAATGGATAAGTCTACCTCTTTGGCTTTTAATGTTTAATATGTATTAATGATTTCCATAAACAAGAAGAAGTCAACATGATTAACACGTTTTCGACATTTTCCAACTTACTATTCCACAGTCAAGAGGAAAGCCTGGTAGGTTAGAGCTCTATCACTTCATCTCTATTCAACATTAATCTTAACTCTCAAAAATAGATAAGTCTTATTTTGTCAGCTTTTAGTGTTAAGTATAGTTAATTACTTTTCAAACAAATAATTAAACAACTAACCGTTTGGCCATTTGGTAATTCTAACCCCTTTTCAAAAAAAATTGTATGTATTTTTAAAATACTTACAATATGTTTTAAAACATTTATCTACAATAACAACTTTACAATTTTCCTTAAAACTTGAAAAGAACACGTTTTCTATATATTTTAACAAAATATCCCTTCTTTAAAAATTCATAAATTTCTCAAACCACTTTTTAAATAATCTAATATGAATTAGTAAACACTTGTTAAAATAATGAAACAAAATACTTAAATTTAAATATCTTTTCAAGCCTTTTTAAAGCCTAAAATCAAGCCTAAACGAGGCAGTTTTACACAAGTGAAGTTTCAACCACATTTTGAGATGTTATTTAACTTTTTAATATTCAACCTTTTAACAGAAATAAATATACATAGAAAATGTTACAAATATGATGATGAATTCCTAAGAACCTCTCTACAAAATTTCATAGCAATCGCTAAAAACAAGGCAATTCACAACTGCATCTATATTGACTATCGCTATAAGTGCACTGTCAAACCCGAGTTCGATCTAAACCAAAGTCCATTTATAACCTACGTGCTTTGTTCAAGGTCTTGTCATAATTCGTACAATTTCTTTAAAGTCTATTCCAAGTTCATTCAAGTCCATATACATGGATCACATATGTCACTTACTTTTAAAGTAAGAATCCAAACCAATGTTTTAACATGAGTTAGCAATAATTCAAGAAACTTAAAACACAATCAAACACAATCATATATGTGTTATATTTTCATTCTAAGTGAGGTGTTAATTCACCTTTAACCTAACAATAACCAAGATCTAATCTAACCAAGTCCAACTTCTCCTTGCAATCACATTTCCCCCTTCCTCTCTTGCTTTTGCACTGGCCTTTGCCTCTCTTTCACACAACATGCTCACGGTCATTCAAGGAGGTGAGAGTATGGCTTCACTTCTTCAAGTTTTGGCATGGTGGAAGGTATTCTAATAATTTAGTAAGGCTTTTGGCCAAGTTTGAAGTGATTTGGAGTTGATTTGCAACTATTTCATTTAGAATATAAGCGATGAAGAAGATGTAACAGACCGGTATTTCGTGACATTCGCATTCGCACATATCGGACTTGAATTGATCAAAATATCAGATTGTTAATTTATAATTGGCAAAACTCGGCATATACAATAAATAAATCAATCACAGAATCACAGACACAGAGTATTACAACAATAAGCAGCATAATAGATAAATAGTAGTTCATGAAGCTAATATATAGACAACAGAGTGTGGAATAAAATACAATAGAATATCTCAAATCTCTAAAGGTCAAAACAAGACAATTGGAATAGCTGAATAGATAAGACAGATCTTCAAGTAAAACTCCAATCTCTAAAGGTGAGTCTCAAATGCTGTAATGCTCAGTCTGATCCGAGCGTAAAGCAAAACACAAAACACTCGAGTCAGAATTAACATTCTTATATCAATAAATCCAACTCAAGTGAAATATCAATTGAAATAAAAACTACTCAAAGGATGTTTGGGATTTCCATCCTCTGAAGATCCGTGGAACTTTCTACTATGTAGTAGTATACGCTATTATAATATGTCTATAGTAAGTAAAAGTATTAAAATAGAGTTAAGGCGTTACCCATATCCCCTTAACACATTTTATATATTCCCGTATTCTATGCAATGTCGTACGCTCCTCCGTAAACTGGAGGTTTATCCAGAGGACATCACATAGGTACGGTATAAAACAAACTCGTAGAAGGAGCGATAGGGCATGCGACAAGGCACTCGAGGCAATGCCAGGGTAGATATACTCTTTGCGTATTCGCACTGGTGGTAACACATAGCAGCTACTACCGTCCACCTCATGACACACTCCCAAATCAAAGGTGCACCAATCAATCACAAAAGCAATAGAATGGTATCGAAGGAATGTGCCCGATCGGAGGAATGACCTCACTTGGCCTGATGTGGCTCCTGTTTTAGCCGCATCAAGCTGACTCACGGGAGTCAGAGTCACGTAAATACCATATAGAACCGTCGACAAACCATCCTACTTCATTCTGGAATCTTCACCGCGTACACAGTTGTTAAAGTGGTTTTCGGTTTTGGCAGAGAGTATGAAAATATCTGATCCCGGTCTCTTTAACAACCAATTGTTATTATAACACTGCGATCATTTCAAAATTTCTACTTCAAAACCGAAATATCATTTTCTATTTCAAAACCATATCAATATGGTATCATTTTCATTTAAAATATATCCATTTCCTAAAATCATATCACTTTCAAAGTTATAACACTTCCAAAACCAAAACACTTGAAATTATGACACTTGGAAATCGTAACACCTTGAAATCATAATACTTTGGAAAACCATAACTTTGAAATCATAACTTCCACCATAGTTTATATATTAATAATAATATATAATAAAATAGTTTATAAAATAATTTATATAAAAATGGTTTATATTAAAAATGGTTTATATTAAAATAATTTATGAAGTAAAATATAATTTAAAATTACTTTATATAGTAAAATAGTTTCCTTAAATTTCACAAATCGATTCAAATCAACTCGAATTCCAAAATTCCAGTTTAATTCAATCTCTATTCTTCAATTTCTATTCAATTTAGTTTCTTAATAAATCATTTCAAATTATAACGATTTCAAATACAGATTTGAACCACAAAATAAACTATTTAAATTTCAATATATTTCAAAGCTTTAATATTTAAACATTTTCAAAACTATATATGATAATTTCATATACATCAAAATTTAACTTCGTTATTATTTAGTTTTGAAATGTTTAATTAATAAATCCAATCTCATTTAAATAAAAGCCCAAATTACAAATAAACTAAATAGTTCCTTCAATTTATCTAAACTTGAAATATTTATTTAATTACGTTAAACCAAAAATCAAGTTATAAAATCATATCCTTCAAAATCTCAATTTCAATAAGTTTCAAATCGATTTAATTAAATAAAATTCTTAATTATATACAATTTCAAATAAAGTCAAATTTATCTTCCTAACCTTACTTATAAAAATCATTATAAATCTATCTTAAAATTTAATTTCAAAACCAACTTATAACCTTAAAATTTTCAAACATATAAATTTTAAACCCTTATAAAATAACACACACACACACACACACACACACACACACACACATATATATATATAATATCTTAAAAACAATATTTATTGAAACCAAAATATTCATTTCAAAACCTTGGAAATCATTTTTAATATATATATATATATATATATATATATACACACACACACCAACGGTGTGTATATATAATTTTCTATCCTATGGTCAAGTAATATAGATATTTATCATTTCAATCCGTAGTTTAAATATATACGGGTATATATATATATATTTTCAACCAGCAATCCCAAATTCAATTCAAATGAAAATCGCTTGGATTTAGCATTTCAACCCATAACAATTTTCTCCTATTCTACAGATCATTCGGGTGTGTATCATTTCAACCCATAAGGAATTCTATACTAACAGGGAACTTGCAGAGTGAGAATATATATGATAAATTATAACATATAACAACAGGCATATATCATCAGTGATTAAATAAAATAAAAACAACAGGATATGGTGTCATATTGCACAGGTGAACAGTTATAGATAATAGCATATATATAATAATTTAAATAAATAATAGCAGCATATTTCAATTGTCGTTTCAATTGAAATCGAATTTAATAAATATAAGAACGTTAATCGTGAGTGATTGCTCACCTTTCGAGGCTCGAGGGAAAAGAAGATGACACAGACACATGTATGCATACGGAACAGCAACAGGCTAGGAATGACTTCGACAATTCGATATTGAAATGATAAGTCGAGATAGGCACGAGATTTGATGAAGCAAGATATATTATGTATATATAAATTTCAAAAAGAACCAATTTTAAACATATTTTAATATATATATATATATATATATATATATATATATATATATATATATATATATATTTCAAATCAACATTAAATACCAACATATAAAATGTTTATATATATTTGAAAAACCAAATTCACATTAAACCTACATATAAACTAATGTATATAAACGAATATACAACATACACACATGTTATAGTTTGAAAATCAATGTTGTTTAACATGCTTTTTAAAGTAATACTACTAAGACATTTATACACTACAGACCTAAATATAAACAACCAAAATGATAGAGAACTCATATTAATTCATATATATATATATAAAGCAAACTGATCTTTACAAACTTGTAGAAACATAATTACACTTGAATCAATATATATACATACATATATATATATATACACACACATACATATATATATACATACATACATACATATATATATATATATATATCAATAAAACAACTACCCAACAAAGTATACATATACTAACCCACTAACTCGCCATATATATATATATATATATATATATATATATATATATATATATATATATATATATATAGACACACACAAGCAGCTATATATAACTCATGTAGATTTATATAAATAAATCACAGGTTCAAACTTATAAAATAATATATGTATAATACATTCTTTTCTTTAAACATACAAAGAGAGGCAATAGGCTGAAACTTCAAGATACAATATAAAGATATAAAATACCTTACTGTAAAATTTCTGAAACTATATTATATATAAATACTATAAATATATATAAACGAACAAATTGACACACAGTTGCCCCAAAAAAAATGCAGAGAAAATAAACATATATACCATACTTTTTATATATAAATGCTAACCTATACAAACACATATATGCGAACATTCGTATATGTGAACTGTTAAGATCATGTACATAAATATAAAACATAAATATACATGAATATCTTTTCAAACCCATATCCAACATCATCATAAAATTTGGGAAAAATATGTTTTATCATAGTTTGGATAAATAATATAATGCATATACGTATGGTCTAAAGTGCGACAGATTATATATATATATATATATATATATATATATATATATATATATAAACCTATATATATACAAACAATATGTAAAACTAACACATAAATATTTGTCAAATTCTGTATATACTTTATATAAATTAAAATGTCAACTCATCCTTTGAATACAAACAAATATATATCAAAATACTTAAACAGATCACGTACGTATTATATGTACTGTATAAATTCTTAACTTATAATATATGCCGAACATGTCATTTTTAAAAGAATAAAACTAACACCTATTAACAGCCAAAACTTTAGATGTATGCAACTATCATATAATATATACAACTATTATAAAATATATCTTTAAAGCCGAATAGTTTTATTTTATTTTTTATTTTATATATAACCAATTATTTGTACTATTAGCTATTATACTTATATACACATTAATACATCAAATCAAAAATATATCTACCAAAAATATACATACTGTAAAGAATAGATCTATAACCAACATTATAAACTTACATATATACAAACAATAAGATAAAATATTTATATAAATATACCTTTATATGAAATCACATATAATACTCTGTAACTAAAGATACTGTTGTAGATGGATAAAATAATTCTCTTATAATATAAATTACTATAACATAGATTCTACTTTTTCTATAATATAATATACTATAACATATATATTATACCTTGCAAAAAAGAAGACACGAGGATGGCATGGTTGCTCGGCAGGTAGGAGGAGGTGCACGGGTGTGAGTGGAGGTCTGATGAGTGTGGCCAAAGGTGGACATGTGGGTGCTTGGGAGGGGAGAGGCCGGTTAGGGTGAAGGTTGGATGCGGGTTAGGTGGGAAGAGAGTTGGAGTTTGCGGGTTGTGGTGCTGTTCGGTGGAAGGAGAAGGGAAGGTGGCGGCACGGCAGTGGTCACGGTCGGGGTTCGCATGAGAGAGAGAAGGGGTAGGTTGGAAGTGAACGAGATGCTACAGGGAGAAAAAAATGAGATGGTCTGGTTTCAAAAAGAAATGAAGAGGAGGAGAGGTTGGCTCTAAATATAAATTATAATTGTTCCCAGATGAAAATTTCAGAACGCACAGAGAGGAGAGGAATGGGTACAATCAACGAACACACTTTGAAACTGAATAGTAAAAGCCAAAAGTTGAATTTCAAAAAATTAATAAAGCAAATTATTATTGTCTAGCTGGCTGTACGTTTCAAATTTTGAAAAGGAAAGAAAACTTAAAAGTCACCGATTTTGGTACCGTTACTACGTATCGAAAATTTCGTTTCCGACACAAACCAGACCTCAAAATACCAAAGTAAATATACTGTGGAGATCAGCACGATTAGACGATCAAAACGGTATACATATATCAGTGGTACGATCATCCTATCAAAAGTCGATAATCGATACCGAAAAATGCTGCAAAAACGCAAGAATTAAGATAAACGGAGTAATAACGTTCCAAATTTGATGAAACGAAATATGACGTCTCACTCAGAAGATGATTTACAAATTCTTTGTAGAAAAATATTTAGGTTTGGAAAACATTTTATTATCATCAAATATTAACTGATTTAAATTGAAATAAAATTACACAATAAAATAAACTCCCATATTATCTAATGAAAATTTACCACTTGCTATATTTAAGTAGACGTATTCCAATTTTCAAATTCAATTATTTAAAATTTTACAAAAATTCAATTAATTACATTATTAAAACCATTAAAATTTACGGATCATTATAGAAGAAGAAGAAGCCATTGATTTTCAACTCTAAGCTTTGTAATTTTTTGTGAATGATAACTAAGGTTATACCCCTACTTATGTAAGCTTAGGAATGATGTTGCCTAAGCTCTCACTCATCCCTACTATGCTATGGATGCTTTACCTTCCATTACTTCTCCTTTAAGTCACTTCTTCTTTTTGCTAATTACCATTATACCCATCTCATGATAACATCTTTTATCCTTTAGAAGTTGCTAGAAGATTCCAAGCTTTATGAAGAGATGAGTGTTAATTAGTTGCTAATGTGTTCATTTGACCATTAGACAAGTGCACACGAGTTTGAACAACTTATATCACTCGAAAAATTGTTTTCCAATAAACTAATTTTTAGTCACTTTATCATTTTCTTCAAAAATATATTTTTGTAAACAAATTTCAAAAACAAGGTTATTATCGTTATTCACTAAATGATGTCTAACAAGGTTATAAAATCATATTCATAACACTTGATTTTATTTCAAAATGTTTTGAAATTCGAAGACGAAGTGTTCGAATTTTCAGATCTCTATACGAATTTTCATGATATGCATGTAGATTGTTGAAATCCAGACAACGCCTACACTTGTAAACAGTTTTTGTATTATAATTAACACCACCACTATTCGTAATTCTGCTAGTTTAACCGGTTAAAAAAGGAAGAAGAAAGCAGTAAGTTTCAAAACAGTCTTTGTTGGTCATTCAAAATAATTTTTAAATACTTTTAGGTTCAACCATATTGAGATAGCCAAAAGTCTAAATTAGTCCATGTAATTAATTAGTCAAAAGAAAGCAGTAAGTTTCAAAACAATCTTTTTGTTCCTTTAGAAGCTTCTAGAATATTCCAAGTTCTATGAAGTGGTGTGTGTGTATTAATTAGTTGCTAATGTGTTCATATCACCATTAGACAAGTGCACAAGAGTCCAAACAACTTATATCGGTCGAAAAACTGTTTACCGATAAATTGATTTTCAGTCACATTATCATTTTCTTCAAAAAAATATTTTTGTAAACAAATTTCAAAAACAATTTTATTATCATTATTCACTAATTAAGTAATATCAAACAAGGTTATAAAATCATATTTATAACACTTAATTTTATTTCAAAACGTTTTGATATTTGAAGACGAAGTGTTCGAATTTTCGGATCGTTACATCAATTTTCATTATATGCCTGTAGACTGTTGAAATCCAAATAATGTATACACTTATAAACAGTTTTTTTATTATAATTAACACCACCGCTATTCGTAGTTCTGGTAGTTTAACAAGTCAAAAAAAGGAAAAATAAAGCAGTAAGTTACAAAACAGTCTTTTTTGGTCATTCAAAATAATTTTTAAATATTTTCAAGATCAAACATATTGAGATAGTCAAAAGTCTAAATTAGTCCATGTAATTAATATACTACAGGATCGATTCATTTTCAGTGTTTTCTTACATAACAATATGAAAAGTTTGAGTGTTTGCTTACTAAAGCAATAGACTTCTCAACTGATGATCGTAGTGGATTGAACCATCTTGTATTATTTGAAATTGTGAAAAGTTAATTAAACAAATGATATATGTTCATTGTTTGCTCAAAAGTTGGACAAACACCTCTAAACCTGATTTTCTTTTTTAGTTAAGTTTCATTCGATTTGATTGACTTGGGGCTTTTTATGTTTTGGCACATAATGGAATGAATTTCAGCAAGTGCAGACAAGTGCAATGTTTGGAAAGCGGATAAGGAAAGTAAATAGCATAGAGTTTTTTTAGTGGTTCAGCCCCAATGTGCTTACATCCACTTTCCATCTTATTATTCTCTCTTTGATTTGATTACAAGTACAAGATATGTTCGAAAAGAGTAAAAACATTAAGTAGCCGAAGTGATGGATTTTCAGCAGAGTTTTCTCTCTTTTTCTCCAAAAATTTGTCTCCATTGTTGTTGAAAAGCTCCCGTACTTATAGAGTGGAGTTATGAAGTATGGACAAGAAGTTATAGCTTCTTGAGTTTGGTTTGGCATTTGGGCCAGGGACAGTTGGATCGGCATTTAGGTTTGGAGGTTTGCTTTGGTTCGGTGATTCTTACTTGTCGGGCCAAACATTTGATTCGGCATGTTCGTCATACCGGACCAAATGTTTGGTCCGACAGTTGATGTGTTGTGCCGGACCAAGTAATTGGTCCGACATAGGAGAGAAGGCCGGACCAAATGTTTGGTTTGGCATCTTTAAGGATACCGGACCAGATATTTGGTCCGGTATACCATAGGATGCCGGACCAAATATCTGGTCCGGTATGCTGGTCCGTATGTTTGGTTTAGCATTTTGGCAAATGCCGAACCAAGCATCTAGTCCAGTAATTCTGTTTCCTATACCCTTGTCTATCTTTGCCGCTTTCTTTTTTTGCTCGCTAGAAAACCGAGCCAACACTTGCCTCCCAAAGTATGTTGTGTAACTACACGACATCTTTGTTTTGTTCCGGTATCGAGCTCCTACCACCGAATGACAACTTGCGACCATTCATCTTTCTTCTTCTTCTTTAAATACCGCCTTCCCCCTTTCTATTTTTCTTTCTACTTCTTTAATCAAAAATTTATAATTAAACTTCGATCGACTTGGGTCAGATTTTAGCTTGCTTATATTGCTCGGATTCGAATATCTCCGTGTCTTCGCTGCTCGAGGTAAGCCTATTTAACTCAATTGCTCATCCTAGGGATTTAGGGCTTTGATTTTCTATTTTGTATGGCTTAGAAGAATCAAGTCTATTTTCCTTACGAATTCCATGTAACATAGAGGACTTGAATCCATTTTCCATATGTACATCTTCTTTGTAAATACAGGATGGTCGAGTAATGGTGAATTGGAGCTTCTAGAGTATGGGTTTTGGTGTGAGTTTTGAAGTGGGGATAAGGATTTAGCCTTGTTACACTAATATTGTTGTTCATGGTACTTGAGTTTGCTATTAGTAGAGGTTCAAGTGACCATATTCTTATTTTCTGGTAGTGTTAGAACTGAAGAGTCTCCCTTTTTTTGGATAAGCTAGCATATGCCTAGAGAATAAATACTGTCTAGGGAAGGCCATAGGAGGGTATGCTTCGGTGTGTGGTGAGTTTTGTTCGGCATTCGATATAGGGTAATGCCGGACCAGATAGGCCGAGCACATGGTCTGAGGTTATGCCGAACCAAAAGTGGGTTTCCCATGAGATGGCTAGGTTTGGGGTAAGGACTCAATTGGGCTAGATGATAGGAGGTTCCCGTGAATGTTTTAACTTTCATTTGTGATTTGGGCCTTCGCTTGGCTTTTATTTTCTTGCACTGGAATATGTCTTCTGGTCGCAAGCTCCGTTCTAAGTTTATGGCTTCACAGCCTGCCGAGGCTGTTCCCTCTTCTTCTGACGCTCCAGTCAATCCTCCTAGACAACCCAGTTCTGCTTACTCTTTAGTCGAAGGCTATGATCCTAATCAACCGCTGGTTTGGCCTTCGGAGTGTTATCCCAGCGTGCTGATGATAGAGAAGCTGCACTCTATAGCTGCTTCATTTGGGATAGATCGTCGAGACATGATATTACCTGGTCTAGGTGATAGAGCATGCTTTCCTCTAGGCGGGTATATGGCATATAGCAAGTATCTTTGCATGTGCGACGTGATTCCTCCGCTTACCAACGGGATTGCTAGCTTTGTGATCTATTTCAAGGTCGCTTCCATGCAACTTCAACCGAACTCTTATGCTATCCTGACATGTTTATACATGATATTCATGAAGCGCTAGATATCTATATAACGTGAGGTGTTATCAGAAGGGGAGTCCTTTTATCAGTTTAGAGTCCGCCGACAAATTCAAACCCGTCCTGGATTTATACTCTAAGTTTAGCATGTTAAAGAAGGAATATTCTTTATATGTGATGATATAGTGGCCCAACATCCTTTTACTTCTGGCTGTAAGTTATTGTATTATCTTTTTCTAAACTTTCAGTTGACCTAGCCTCTTATTGCTCCATAATTTTTCGGTTGTGTAAAGGCGGCGGAGGATGACGGCTTGAAAGAAATGGCCAAGAAGATATTGCCTATCCCGGAGGCCGAGCGGGAAGCCTCATTCCTACTCCATGATGTAGCCCTCCGACTCTATAATTTGATCGTCCCCAAACAGCCTGTGTACAAGAATAGCCCAAGTTCTTCTGAGAGAGCATCGGAAGCCCGAGGAGAGGGGGGTGACAGAGACAAAGGTAAGGGCCCAGACGAGGAGGGTGGTGTGGATGAAGCCCCAAAGAAATTGAGACATAAGAAGAGCATAGTTTGTCCTCCCCGCTCGAGGAAATCTCTACGTATTCGAGATGCTCCTTCCCCTAGCGACGAGGGAGGTTCTCATTTGGGAGTAGAAATTGAAGAGGAGGAAGGATCGGAGAGCAATTCTGAAGCAATGGAAGAGGATGTTCATGTATCTCTAGACATGAATATTATAAGCAGTGAGAGATTGGGCGTGGATCCTTTAAAGAATGTCGAGGACGTGCGAGAGTGTCCCAAGCAGTTAGAACAATCCGAGTGATCCTAAGGCCATCTTTTGCTGCCAATCTTTCCCAGAAGAATGTGGATTCGAGTGATCTAGGTGGAATACCGCCTCTTCTAGCACAAGGTGGAGCGGTAATTGGTGAGAAGTTCGGGCTTTCTCTAGGTAATTTTGATTACTGTACGGATTTTGAGATACTTCTTGAAAACTTTTTGTTTTTCGACTTGTCCCAGCCACCTCCCGCTCCTCAATCCTATAAAGTCCGGTCACCATGTGTTCTCGTTCCTTCGAGTGGAGTCCCATCCATGGGTGTTCCTTATTTGAGAGAGACCTTGCCCCGGACATATGGTCTAGTCTACCCTAAGGGTTTGTAGTGCTTGCCGTGTCTTAGTGTCTTGAGCGTTTCGTATTTTTTATGCTTTCTTGGATCTAACGTTATTGCCCGTATTCCAAGGAAAAGGAGAAACCCAAAGTGGAATGAAGTCTCCAGGCGGCTCGAGCAGTTCAAACAGATGAAAATGACTTTCATTTCTTCCAAGGCAACTTTTCAAGAGGGAAAAACTACGCAAGAGAACATTAAGGAGACCCTGTCAGGCCCGGATAAGGGAGAGAGCCATGAGTCGTCCTAGAAACATGCAAGGTCCCTGGGTAAGGAAGCCACCTCCCCTGGCTCCCAAACTTCCTTCCGCCATCGTCGTCACTATCTGATGGGTTCTGAAGTACACGAAGTGTCAGATGAGTTGGGAGAGGCAATGTTGATTCTTTTTTCTCGGATTATCAACAGCCGACATGGAATCCCTTTGAGAGTCATCCTGATATATATCCCGACTATGCGAGTTGTCCTACGGCGGATCCTGGCACCGAGTTCCTTTTATATCAAAATCCCTTGGTCCGGATCCTAGATGAGGCGAAGACTCTTGATTTTGCTAACTTGACAATGAGGATGGTCTAGATTACAGATGAGACTAGAAACATAGTTGATTATCAGTCACTTTTGGCCAAAGCTAGTGAAGAAGTTAGGAGTGCCAATGTGCAGTTGTGTCTACAGATGGAGGACCTTCGCGAGGCGTTTAGGGAGAAAGAGGCTAAGTTAGAGGAAGTCGAAGCATCCCGCGCCTCTGAGATAACGAAGGCCAAGGAAAAGGAAAGCAAAGAGGCTGCAGACCTATGTAAGATGCAGATTGATATGGCTCTCAGTTCAGTGGATGAGGCTTGGCAGTAGGATCTGGAGCGAATCCGCTCCCTTAAGGGCAAAGTGAAGAAATCGAAAGAGGCCTTAGCTGAGTTGAAGGAGTATCGGGGCAAGTGGCGAAAGGAGAAGGACTCATATAAGCTGAGATCAACTAGTTGAAGGTGGAGCATGCTCAGTTGAGGTGAGATAAGGAACAGTACATGAATAAGGTGGTGGCCCTCTAGATCAAAATCGATAAATCCAGTGAATTTTGCGACACGGTCAACCAGACGCGGGAGGATACTTATTTCATATTCTGGAAACACGGGAAACTTCAATGGATGGATGACTAACCTCAGCTGATGGCCGGGATCCATGCTCGGCTTATCGAGGAGACTAAGGCTGTAGTCTCACATGAAGAAGGGGCTGTGTACGACGTTGGGATGGTGAATAGCCAGTTCACAGTGGAGGAGACCAAAGCTATTGCCAAGGGTATGAGTTGTTGGTTGAGGACGAGGATGATGAGGATGGATTGGATCTCGAGAGGCTCGGTGATACAAGTCGCGTTGCCCCAGGAATCTCACCCTTTTACTTTAGCTCTGCCATTACCTATTATGGATTGCAAAATTTATAATTATTTTTATTTGCCTCGTGTAGGGATATCTTCGGGGTTAGTTGGGCCTTCATGAAAGGAAGGCGAGAGTCTCGGGCAATCAAAGCTCTTGAAAGACATGGCTGGAGGGAGCGGGCCGAGCAATAAGGACGTCCCTCCTTCTTAGTCAAGGAGATTTCCTTTTCTCTTTTCTATATGCATTTTTAGAGGATATATGGACGTTCAGCATATGTATATAAATGTAAGCGATATGCTTTGTACGAGAAAAGTTTAACATTGTACTGTTCAACTTCTATTTTTTTAATATGTTTATATGGGATGACTTTTGTGATGCGTGCTTTTTATAGTCTGCTCTATCTATTTGTGAATTGTTTATGACTTAATTAACCATTATAGTGTTTAGAGATACAGAGAACCATAGAAGCATTGTTATATTCAAGGCCGATCGCGAATGATAACTACTCGGGCAAATGCCCGTGCCGTAAGTATTATTCGATTCATCATTGCTGTTGTGTGTGATGCCGATCGTCAAGTGCGAACTTCCCCTGGCTACGGCTATAATTTGTGCCTAATTTGTGGCTTATGATCGGTTCATTATTGCCGGCTTGGGGGTGTCGATCGTCCGCGGTGAATTTCCAAGGCTTGTTTCGTACCCTTTATCGTCGCGATCTTACTTTCACTGCCGCCGGTGAGAGTCTGCGATTGCTCGCGGTTGGATTGTATGGTAAATACTATTATTGTAATTAACTTAGATTTTAATGGTTAATATTGCAGTGATGTTGTGGTTGTTGACAAGATTGAGCTGTGGTGCTCCAATTGATTATTTTGGAAGTTGATTGTGACGCCCCACCTCTATACCCACGCTAGCCAAGGACACTACGGTGTAATGCCGTCAACTAGCACGGAGAATAAGGCTGTTGAGGAGCGACCATCTGTATAATTGCTTTGTGCGAGTACCGATATGCCAGATAAAATATAACTTGCATTCTTTTCAAGAGGAAATCCGACATATCGATACAAACTCAAAGCTACTACACAGTGGCTATAATGTCTTCGGAAACAAATATAGAAATAAACATAACACAAATCAGTCACAGATAATTCATATTACAAAGGCGGAAATAGACATGAATACATAACACATAAAAATGTTCATCAGAGTAGTGGTCTAAAAGATCCACAATGACACAAAAGAATAGCAACATGTGCTATACAAAAGAATAAGTACACAACCATGAGTCTATATCTCAAATGTATACAACCAAAAACTACTAATCTAAGTAGTTAGCCAAAAGTTAGGACAATAATCTCTGGTGAGAAGTTAAGCAGAAGAACCTGTAACATCTCGGTCTGACCCGAGTATTATTTAATAAGAAAATAATAAACGGATCAGTCTAGCTATAAATATCAGATGAAATGATATAGAATAAAAGATATGGCATAAACGTATAATAACCATAATGGCATACTACTATAAGTATGTAAATGATAATCAACAAGAGATTAAACAATATCACAGGAACCTTCTCAAAGAACCAAATCCACAAAAAGGTAATGACACACGAATTCACCAATGCACAAAAATTGATAAAACTTATCAATGAAAATCACGAAAATTGGTGAAGCACAAATTCCAGAAATCAACACACGAAATCCAGAAATCACAAAAAGGGGGAAAGGCCTATCACAAACGGGAGCATAAAGCTCACCAACACGTGTATCACAAACGGAACGCTAATTCCATGGTTGCTAACCATCACAAATTGAGCCGAAGCTTCACAAACGGCCCGAAGACCATAGGTTGCTATCCCACCAATTTGAGTCGAAACTCCACAAAACAGGGTTTAGTCTCCCTCGCAGACAAAGAGACATCGCACATTGCTAGTCTAAATCACAAAAATGATCGTCGTTGATCATCAAGAAAGTGTCAATTACACTAAGCTAGTAAATATATGAATTTAGCTTCATGTCCCATAACCACTAGCTTAACTTAAATATTTACGAACAAATTGTAGATCTTCACTAGGAAATTGTCACAAAAAGGCTCAATCGAACAAGTCCAAGAATTAACCGACGAAGCAAACGCAAGCGTTTCATACCACTTGTTTTTCTAAGCCGTCTAATTCGATTTCTCATCCGAGTGAAGTAAAGGCTTGTATATACTAATAGATTGGAAAACGGTTTAAGAAAAGAGCTTAGTAATAAAATAGTTTTGAAATCGCTTTGATGAAAGAATTTTGATATTTACTACTAATATTGAAACCTTTATATTTTTAAAGTGACAAACCACAAAAATGATTGTAAAACAATCAATCACCGAAATTCACATTCGAAGACGTGAATAAAATCCAAAGAAATCGATATCAAATCCATCAAAATGGATATTTCGAAAATTCCCAAAGAAAATGTCATCAAAGTCGATAATAAATGATAACAACAAAAGAGAAACAACACGAATCGATTAAAGTTGAAAATTCAACAAAATAGGCAATATAGGAAAAATTGGCAAATAGGAGCAGGTCGGTCAACCGGACTCCCTGAGTCGGTTGACCGAACCAAAGATGGAAGTGCTCGGGTAGCAGGTCGGTCGACCGGTCCCTGAGCTCGGTCGACAGGAGCCTGTAACCTGCACTTCCAAACCAGAGGCAGGAAGTGCTCGGGTAGCAGGTCGGTCGACCGGACCCTGAGCTCGGTCGACCGGAGCCTATTGCCAACACTCCCATGCCTATCTAATAAATGCCATTCCCTTCCCAATTGCTATCGGTCGAGCAACGACACTAAAGGTTTACGCCAGTCGACTACCCGGGCATAGAAGCTCTTCGGTTCATCACCAAAAACATGATCAAGACATCAAAGCTATGATTTTTAAAGAATTGAACCCAAAACACCAAAAATTGGAATATTCACCAAATCAAATCAAACCAAAATCAATTGTACAAGAATAAGCGTTAGGAGTTCATACCTAACAATCGAAGATAGTTATATACTAAGATGTGAGATAAAAATCTCACATTTTCACAAAAACAATGAAGAAGAAGCTTGAAAGCAAAGGGAGAATCAACCACTCTTCAACACAACCCAAACGAGCTTGAATCTATGCTAAAAAAGAAGAACATTCCCAAAGTTAGGTTTAGGAATTTCTGAAATTGATAAGAGAATGATTTGAAGAAGAAGAAGAAGAGGCTTACCAAAGTTTCTTCTATTAGTTTAGAGCTAGAGCTTGATTTGCAAAAGAAAACTAGGGGTTGAGTTTCAATTTCCCATTCCACTCTCCATTGTTATAAAAGCTTGAGTATTAGGAAAATAGAAAGGAAGTAAATGAAGAGGAGAGGGTTGGGACTGAGTTAATAAGTGGGGTGGGCTCAGCCCAAACCAAAGCCCTAAGTGAAAAGTGGCAAAATTCCACTAACTCCAAACATATCAAAGTTTATACTCAAAAAGATCGCAAACGGCGCTTTGAACTCAATGGAAGTGGTCCCGAGTCCTAATTCGACCGTATGCAAAAAGTAGCTTTTCGGACTAAATTTCGAGTATCGATAAAATATTTAAATGAAATATTTAAATATAAAATCGATAAATATGCGGGTTGTTATAGACTCCCCTCCTTAAAGAAATTGCGTCCTTACAATATTTAAGAAGAAGATATATAGTAACAACCATGAGAGCATATTCATCACAAAAGAAATTTGAAATAAAAGGTTCACCTTAAAGAGCACGGGTAAGTAAGTCCGGATGTGTTCGCTCGATGAACTCTCTAGATTCCCAAGAGCAACCTTTAGAATTTTAGGACCATTGAACTTTCACAAGCGGAACATCTTTATTTCGAAGGCGTTTAACCTCCGAAGCAATAATTCGAATAGGATGCTGCTCATAAGTTAAATTGGGTGAAACTTCAATTTCTTCCACAACACCAGGATCAAGAATAGAATCAGAATCTCGAAGACACTTCCGTAATTGAGAAACGTGAAACACGTCATGAATAGCAGAAAACTGAGCCGGTAATAAAAGGCGATAAGCCACGGAACCAATACGTTCGGTGATGGGAAATGGACCAAGATATCAAGGTGCTAACTTTCCCGATCGACTGAAACGTACAACACCCTTCATAGGTGAAACACGGATAAACACAAGATCTTCCACAGAAAATTCTAATTTCCTTCTCTGGTTGTCGGCATAGGATTTTTGCCTACTTTGAGCTTCTTTCATCCTATGACGAATAAGGTCAATCTTTTCTGTGGAATCACGAATAAAATCTGGACCTAAAAACAGCTTCTCACCGGCCTCAAGCCAACAAGAAGGAGATCGACATGGCCTTCCATAGAGTGCCTCGAAAGGAGCCATACCAATACTAGATTGAAGCTATTATTATAGAAAAACTCAACAAGAGAAATGTGATCTTCCCAACTTCCACCAAAATCAAAAACACATGCACGAAGAAGATCTTCAAGAGTTTGATTCACACGCTCGGTTTGTCCATCGGACTGAGGATGCTAAGCGGTGCTAAAATTAAGCTTCGTTCCCAAAGCTTTTTGAAGACTCTTCCAAAATCCACTAGTAAACAATGGATCACGACAACTAACAATAGAAGTAGGAACTCCATGCAATTTAACAATTTCTTTGATAAAAAGTTTGGCCAAGAGAGGAACGGATCGATTGGACAGAACGGGAATAAAATGGACGGATTTAGTGAGTCTATCAACTATCACCCATAAGCTATCATGACCCGAACGAGAACGGGGAAGGCTGTCTATAAAATCCATGGAAATTTGGTCCCACTTCCAAATTGGAATTTCTAAAGGTTGCAATAACCCACCGGGCCTTTGATGTTCGGCTTTGACAAGTTGGCAAGTCATGCAACACTTAACAAAGTTAGCAATATCATATTTCATTCCCTTTCAATAATAAAGGCGCTTCATATCCGCGTACATTTTACTACTTCCGGGATGAATGGTAAATTTCAAACGATGAGAATCTTCTAAAATATCTCTACGAAGATCACTAATATTTGATACGATAAGTCTACCAAATTTTTCGAATGTCGCCATGAGAATCAATATCAAAGTCTTTCATACTTTCAATATCGATTTTATCCCTAAAATTTTGGCCAAAAAGAGCCAATTCGGGATCTAGCTTTTGAGCTTCAAGAATGCGGTCTAAAAGAGAAGGATGAGCCTCAAGACTACATAAAACAAGAGATGAACATAAATTGGAAACTCGATCTCGAATTTCATAAGTGGATAAAATTCCAAGATCATTCCATTCAGATATCATCATAGAAACAACCGCTTGTTGCTTGCGACTAAGTGCATCGGCAACTCGATTTCCCTTTCCGGGAGTATAAAGAATATCAAGATCATAAGGTGCAAGAAATTCGAGCCAATGTTGTTGGCGCAAATTAAGTTCCTTTCGAGAAAATAGATACTTCAAGGATTTATGATCGGTGTAAAGATTAAATTTTTCTCCCAAAAGATAATGACGCCAAATACGAAGGGAGAAAACAATAGCCGCGAGCTCTAAATCATGAGTGGCATATCTAGTCTCGGCTGGCTTCAATTGCCTATAAGCATAAGCAATAACACGTTCTCTTTGCATAAGAACGACACCCAAACCAACGCGACTAGCATCGGTATAAACAACAAAATCTTGATTCCCCTCGGGAATAACAAGAATAGGAGTATTAAAAAGGAGTTCTTTTAATTTCTGAAAAGAAGTTTCACATTTTTCCGACCAAATGTATTTAACACCTTTCTTAGTTAAGCTAGTGAGAGGCACGACAATTTTTGAAAAGTCCTTGATAAAACGACGGTAATAACCCGCCAATCCGAGAAAATTACGGATCTCCATCACACTCTCCGGTCTCTTCCAATTTTGAATCGCTTCAATTTTTGAAGGATCCACTGATATTCCGAATTCGGAAATAATATGACCGAGAAACTTCACACGAGATTGCCAAAAGTGGCATTTAGAAAAAAATTCTTTTAATTGATTACCCCTAAGAGTTTCCAATACAATCCGAAGATGCTTTTCATGCTCCTCCTCGGTTTTTGAATACACAAGAATATCATCAATAAAGATGAGAACAAATCGATCGAGAAAATCTTTGAAAACTCGATTCATAAGGTCAACGAAATAAGCCGAGGCATTCGTTAAACCAAATGGCATAACAAGCCATTCATAAGATCCATAGTGCATACGGAAAGATGTCAAAGGAATGCTATCTTCTGCAATACGAAGCTGATGAAAACTGGTTGCCAAGTCCAATTGTGAAAAGACTCTAGCACCATTAAGTTGATCGAATAGGTCATCAATCCGAGGTAAAGGATATTTATTTTTGATAGTAAGATCATTAAGCTTGCGGTAGTCAATGCAAAGCCTAAGTGTGCCATCGGATTTCTTCACAAAAATAGCCGAAGCTCCCAAGGCGAGGAAGTAGAGCGAATAAATTGCTTCGTTTTCAAATCGGATAATTGTATGCGCATCTCCTCATTTTCTTTATTAGACAAACGATAAGGAGGACGAGTAATAGGTTGAGCTCCAAGGATGAGATTAATTCTGAACTCAATTTCTCGCTTAGGTGGCAATCCTAAAACGGGCTCAAATATGTCGGAGAATTCACGAACAACATGAATAAGAGAAATGACGTCTTCCTCATCATCGTTATCGTCATCATGAGGATTTAAAGAATATAAAGATCCTGCCAAGTTGGAATCCGAATCTTTAAGAATGAGAGAAATCTGCTTAACAGATTGAGGATGTCGAAGATGAATAGTCCGCTCAAGACATAGGATATGAGCTTCATAACGATAAAACCAATCCATTCCCAAAATCATTCCAAATCCTAAGTAACGCATAACATGCAAATCGGCTAGGAAAGAGAAATCACACAAAATAATCTCGACATCTTTACAAAGCAAACTAAGAGTTGCGGATCCACCGACCGGGTTCGCAATTCTTAATGAAGTCATTAAAGCAACAACACTTAAAGAAAAAGTATCAACAAGTTCTTTTGAAATAAAAGAATGGGATGCACCCGTGTCAAAAAGAACTCGAATAGGTTGATCATGAAATATAATAATGCCATCAAGGATAGAATGAGACATACCTTGATTACGAGATGTGTTGCCAGGGGCTTGAGCCACATTCATCTTTCCCTCCCTCTTGCCCTGAAGCTTGGGGCATGAAGATATAACATGGCCGGGACCTTTGCAGTAGCGACAAGAGAGGGACTTTGGACACTTGTTCGCGTAATGGTCCTTTGAACCACAATTATAGCATTTCCCACGACCAAAGGAAGAAGTCTTTGCCACAGGGGTTGCTTGCTTCCCTTTCTTATTGGGATAAGGACCTTTGAATTTGTTAGGCCTTTTCTTGTTGTTGTTGAAGTTTGGTTTGGCACCCACAATTTCAACATCGCTTTCCTTATCCGCCTCTTCAAGACGAAGAGCGATATCAATCAGTTGATCAAAAGAAACTTCTAATTTTAGAAGTAATGGTTTCTTGAGACTCTTGTTCAAGCCATAAACAAATCACTGATTTTTCTTCAATGGGGTGTTAATGTATTCAACCCCATATTTGAAAAGAGATTCGAAAGGTGCGACATAGTCTATCACAGAAGATTCACCTTGAACAAGATCAATAAAGGGGCGAGCCAATGTCACCTTCTCTGCTTCTGGTACGAATTTTAACTCGAAGCGCTCTTGGAATTTCTCCCAAGTAAGATCCGCTTCAATAATTTCAGAAATCAGAAGCTCGTACCAGTCTAATGCTTCTTGGAGCATACTAGAAGCCACCTGAACACGGTGAAGATCAATAAGATTCATTCGAGAAAAGATTCGATCGCATGATCTCAGCCAAGCCTGGACCTCAATAATGGTTTCAGAACCTTTGAATGGCTTCCCACCCAAATTGGTATAATCGTTGCACAAACGTGCAAATCCAGACTTAGGATGAGTAGGTTCCGAATTAGAACCAGCTGCTTGCTTAACTAAATAAAGAAGCTGCTGGGCAGACATAAAAACTCCATCTTGGGGAGTGGCACTAGATTGACCGGCGCTGGGACGGCCAGGTCTAACCATTTCTCTTCCTTTTGAAAGAAAGAAAGAAGAAGAAAAAGGTTATCCACAAAATGAATATCAAGCAATCTTGATAGATAAAACAAGGAATCATAGAGAAAATAGGATGAATCGGTACGAAGACTCGAATTAAATCCTAAAGCACAATTCCTAAGATGGACTTAGGACGATGATCCTTGCTAGATTATTCTACATTGTTTCGAAGTTTGGCTCTGATACCAAGCAACGACACTAAGGGTTTACGCCAATCGACTACCCGGCCATAGAAGCTCTTCGGTTCATCACCAAAAACATGATCAAGACATCAAAGCTATGATTTTTAAAGAATTGAACCCAAAACACCAAAAATTGGAATATTCACCAAATCAAACCAAACCAAAAGCAATTGTACAAGAATAAGCGTTAGGAATTCATACCTAACAATCGAAGATAGTTATAGACTAAGATCTAAGATAAAAATCTCACCTTTTCACAAAAACAATAAAGTAGAAGCTTGAAAGCAAAGGGAGAATCAACCACTCTTCAACACAACCCAAACAAGCTTGAATCTATGCTCAAAAAGAAGAACATTCCCAAAGTTAGGTTTAGGAATTTCTGAAATTGATAAGAGAATGAGTTGGAGAAGAAGAAGAAGAGGCTTACCAAAGTTTCTTCTATTAGTTTGGAGCTAGAGCTTGATTTGCAAAAGAAAACCAGGGCTTGAGTTTCAATTTTCCATTCCACTCTCCATTGTTATAAAAGCTTGAGTATTAGGAAAATAGAAAGAAAGTAAATGAAGAGGAGAGGGTTGGGACTGAGTTAATAAGTGGGTTATAGAGCTCAGCCCAAACCAAAGCCCTAAGTGAAAAGTGGTAAAATTCCACTAACTCCAAACATATCAAAGTTTATACTCAAAAAGATCGCAAACGGCATTTTGAACTCAATGGAAGCGGTCCCGAGTCCTTATTCGACCGTATGCAAAAAGTAGCTTTTCGGACTAAATTTCGAGTATCAATAAAATATTTAAATAAAATATTTAAATATAAAATCGATAAATATGCGGGTTGTTACATTGATGGTCAAATCGTGGTGGTGGAGGATGGTTCGGACGGCTAATGCTCTTGCTATTGTTAATGTCAACAAGCATGGTCAATAAGGATGCTAATGCACTTGTTAATGCTGATGCCAATAGTAATGCTCTTGCTATTCTTACATATATTATACATAATTATGCATGTAATTCATACATTATCAACAAACATAAATTATCAGGATATGTATGTAATTCTAACTGATGACCGTTATGCTTGTCCACAGGTAATTAGCATTTCCCAAGTGAAGAACAGTTGCATCAAAGAATTGCCGGTAATTAAGCCATGAACAAGATTTTAACTGTTATATATTATAACATTTTGTTCGCACTCAGTTATGTAGACTTGTTTGTAAGCGGTTGTGGTATGTGAATTCACTTATTTTGTCGAAATACTATTACTGAAGTGATTATGGATATTATACTTAGTTATGCGATTAACATGTTTTTCCAATTATTTGAATATAAAGATTATTGATGTTGGTTTGAAAATGATAATTATATGATTGATTATTGATTTTAATATGGGTATTATATATAAATGATTGTCGAAAATGATACAAGCCATTCACAATAAATATCGGCGTTTAAAATGTGTTGTACATCAATCAACAAGTTTTAGTAGCCTTTCAAAAGTGCTGCGGGAACAAATGCAATTTACTAAAAAAAGTAATTTTGGTTGCATTTTGAAAATGCTACAAAAAAAACCTTTGTAGGGTTTCAAAAATGCTACAACATGTTTGTTTTTTGTAGCATTTGCTACGATGCAGCTAAAACTTTCAGACATTTAGTTGCATGTCGTGTCGTAGAGTTTACCGAAACGCTACTAAAAGTTTTGGGCATTTTTCAATGCTATGAAATGACTTTTCTGGTGTAGTGAATGCTTCAACTCTAACCCTACTATAACTATTTAACAAACCCTATACTTTGATTTAACTATAATCAAGGTAGAGTGTTCATATTGAAGTTTAACAGTATTCTCAAGTCGAGAGAACTGTGTAATATCATCATTTCAAGATTATCTACTTGACCTTTGTCATTTTAACCAGCATATAACTCTCGAGTGAGTCAATCCATATTTATCCAATAGCTATCAGTACATAACTTACGGTGCCCCAAACAACTATTAGTAATACAGTGCCCAACCTTTGGAGAGCGTTGAGTGCTCTAATCTCAATAGATATATCGATATCTCATCTTGAAACATCTTAACTAGTAATATTAAAATAATATGTTAATTTTAATGTGACAATTTTCTCATAATTTCATCACATTATAATTACTATCACATAACATATCACTTAAGAAATTTCTATTTAAAATATTTAAATTTAATAATCACTTAGTATATCGCAAAATGACAAGTATATAAAGAAAGAAAACACCTTTTGTGTTGAATGATATTTTATTACAGAGTTGATAATTTATAATAGATGATAGAATTACACCTAGGGAATACCCTTAACTCTATCAAAGAATTAGTCAAAATGGTGGTTACTTTAGTAAGGAAAATATCATTTTTCCACTTAGTTACACTTTTGTTACTAGACTTTACGATAGCTTTAAAGGGGTAGGATTACAATAACCTTAAAATACTAGATGCACAATAGCGCTTAGGTAAGCTGATGAGCCCTTATAAAGATTCATGATAGGCTTAAAATGTTAGGTGCACGATAGCCTTAAAATATGACTTATGATAACCTCAAGTTGTGATGTACGATAACTTTAAGACGTGATCTATGATAGCCTTATGTTGAGACTTTCGATAGCCTCAAGGGCGATGTTCGATGGCTTCAAGTTGTGATCTACAATAGCTCATTGACGAGACTCACGATAGCTATGTTTACGATAGCTTTATATGCACAATGACTTTTACACATGATAGCCATGGGGATACAATAGTTCTAGATGCGCGATGGCCTTTGATACGTGATAGTCGTTAAGGGACGATATCTAGTTATGGGACGTGGGGTGCAATAACTATAAAATGATAGATGCATGATGGCCATTAAACTTGAAATGAAATAGCTAGTGGTGATAAGTTCCTTAAATATTTAAGTGAATTTTTTGTAGAATTTTGGAGGATAGTTTCTAAAATGTTGGTTTTGAATTTTTGTAACATCCCTGCTTTCTATGCCATAATAAAAGAAACTTAATTAAATGTTTGAATTCAATTTCGTAATTTTTTTTTGAAAATATAGTTTTACTTAATCAAAGGATAAATTATTTTGTTTTAATATGTTGAATTAAATCAATAAATTCATTTCAGAAAATATATTGAAATTGAATAAAATGATTGCAATAAATATAGAATGTTTCTATAAACTAAATAATATTCAAATGATTGAAATAGTTGAAATGAAATTTTATTCAATATTAATACAAGAAATAATTAAGGAAAAGATATACAAGTATTGAAGAACACAACGAACTTATGCAATTGTTGAAATATATTTTGTGAAATGAAATGTAGGTTAATTTAATTTAGATTAAGTATATTTACAAATAAATAAAAGAGTTATTAAAAGAAAGAAAAAAGAAAAATGGAAAACTAAAATTATTTCTTTCTTGAGAGACTTAGTGGGAAAATGGAAAATGAAATTAGGAAACAAATATAATACTCCTCTTTATTTCAATAAGCTAAAGCAAAATCTAAGCCCAACCCATTTCTATTCCTTTTTTTTCAAAATTCTAAAATCCCAAACCCGTTCCCTATTCCTCATTTCAATTTAGCTCTAATTTTTTAAATCAACTCAAAGAAGAAGAAAAGGAATTTTAATGTAAGATCTTATGTGTGGCTAGCAATGGTGAAGGGAGGGGAAACCATGACAGCTGGTGATGGGATGGAAGCCACGGTTGGGCGCATGATGTCAGGTGGAGCGCAGAGGCAGTTGGCATGAACCAACATGATCCCTTTGCAGAAGGAGTCGACATTGATGTAGCAAGGCCGAGGCATAAGGCTTGGTGCTTGAGCGTTGATGTGTCATCGATATGGACAAAGCGCAGAGAGGGAAGGTGGCGATTGATGGTTGAGGCAGTGTAGCAGTGAGGCTAGGGTTGAGTGAATTCATTCTTCATGCACTGTTTTGGTGAGTTAATACTTAATTCACATCTATGTGCTAATTTACCTTTGTGTTTTTTTGTTTGAGTATTGTGGTTATGAAATTTGGTTACTATGTGATGAATTGATTGAAACTGAGTTGCATTGATTATTGATGTCAATTAACCCAATCCCTTATTTACTTGTCTTGTAATGAAATACTGTTTGATTAATGATTATGCAAACACTATTTATCGCTTGAGTGATAGATCAACGTTTGTAGACAGCTGGAAATGACATTTGAAATTGATCAGAAGTGGAAATTTTGAATTAAATGCTTTCCTTTTTGAATATTCAATGAAATTTAAATGTTGAATTCTTTTAAAATTGATATGAGGTTAAATATTGATTTTTGAAATATAATATTTTGGGTATATAATTTAAAATGAGAAGATTTGAAAGAAATATGACATTCTGAATATAAATGATGAATTCTAGAATGAGTTTTTATTCAATATTGAAAATGTTATCGCGGTGGGAAATATATAAGTGGAATCTTTTCTTATATTACTTATCTTAATATAAACTATTTAGGAAGAGGTGATCATCAGGATTTATTTAAATATGTGGATTATATATATAATTAGAAAAATATGTGAAAGATTTTATAGAATGGAAGGTAAAAAAGTTATAATTTAAAGTGAGGTTTTATTTTTATGGGATTTGAACAAATGGAAGTTTTATAGAATAGTATTTCCTAATATTAATAAGCTGAATGTGTTTTATTTATTGTATCAATGGAAATTTATTATATATTTTGTTAAGTAAAATTTTGGAAGTGATATATTTTGTATTTGACTATTTTTAGATGAATAGGGATTTTTTAGCCTTTAGATATACAAATAATTTTATGAATCGAAATTTTACTTTTAAATATTTGGAAGATTTTATATAAAAGAGAACTTTAATATGACAAATTATTTTTCTATAGTAATTTAAAAGAAATTTGAAAGTAAATAAAGATTTTGAATATTGGTTTTGAAATTAAAATCTTATAAGCTGGTACTTTAACATAAAAAATTTGCAATTTTATAAAACGAAAATTTGAGTTTAATAAATTATTTCTCTAAGGTGTTTTAAAAATAAATAAGGATTTTAAATATTGATTTTGAAATTAAATATTTAGGTTTTTAAATATTTTTGGATGAAATGATGTACTTTTAATTTAATGTTTTAATGGTATATGGAACTTACAAACTTCTTTATTGTATTTTCGTAGTATTAAAGTAAAAATAGAAATAAAATAATTTTAGTTGTTTTAGCATGTATTGATGGTTTCTAACAAAGATTTCTTTGAAATCAAACAAGTGATTTTAAAATATGGAATTTTGCAATTAAATAAGATTTCAGAGAACTTTAATATAGATATTGAGATTTAAAAGTGTAGTTTTGTACAATGAGAATCTCGAATAAACGAGTCAGTAACACAAAGTGATATGGGATGCTCGATAATAATTTTTCGATTATTCCTTTGACTCGTTGTATAGAATATCGTATGTTTGTACTAAGTGTATTTTATAATGAAACCCCTTTTGAATCAGCAATTAACTAATTGGATGATATTTGGGTGTTATGCTTATATGTTAAATTTTTTAATGTTATTTTATCACTTATAATTTAAATGTTTTGCTCACAAATTAATGATATTTGGGATGGGAACGCTAACCAAAGGGGTACACCATGAGTGAGGACTATGTGAGTAAAATTAAACTGTGATGACTATTATGTTAGATACTAGATGTGCTAGTTATCCATCCTAGCTAACTGATGTTGGGGCAGTGCCTCGATTCATGACAATTTGACCTCATTATCATTGGTCAAACAGTCCACTGCACCGAGACAATGGAAAGGTTTAGGTAAATTTTTGCAAGGATGATGGAAGCGAGGATTTTTCGTGAGCTAAGGATCATTTGTGCGGCAAATGGACTCTGTGAAGACACTCATATTTTTAGTAGAGGTATTGAATACATCAAGCGAGGAACTCAGCTTCTAGTAGTAGTTTAATGTGTAACCTAGGATGAATGCAGCAACTAAATGGATTGACAATTTAAGTTAACCGAGTGCCTTAATACATATGTAATTAATAACAAAGGCATGGGTGTAAAACTTAGTTGATTAGAGTTGTAACTGTCTATCGCTATGAAATTAGAGACATTACATAGGTGTTAAAATATTCTGTGAGAATGATGAGGCATTGGGTACTTCCTATGTTGTGTGACCTTGTTGATGGTAAAGAAAAACATATTATATGAAAATTCCCAACACATACTATGGTAAATGGATATTACTTCATCTTTTCCATCATTTTGGATTTTCTTACTATAATGTGTATACGTTATCCCACTTTCCATATTATTTATGTACTCACATTTGAATATAGACATTATCTAACCCATTTATTATTTATATAATACCCGGGTCAGTCCAAGACTTTACAGGTACTTGGCTGTAGGATATATATATATATATATATATATATATATATATTGGGCTATTTAAGCAGATAGTTTTTAGATTCATGTCATATATATTTTGGAGTCTGTAGGATATATATATGTATATATATATATATGTATGTATGCATGTATATTCTTTCGTTGACTCTGTGTATGTGTATAATGAGGTTTGAGTTGTAGTTTGTACTTGGCTCGTATTGACGTATATATATTTTATAGTCAGAAAGACACTTCATTTTGTACACCTATTTTATGATTTGCATGTTATAATATTTTATATTTCGCTGTGTTTTGTGACTACGTATTCTTTGATCAAATTATATATTCTTTTGTAGACGTATATTTTTATGTATCATATGTGGCAAGAGTACGTATAAGTGTTAGCCCAATGGAATATTCTCATGTGGTCACTCCTAACAAGCCACATTCTATGTATTATCAAACAATATTACTCTATTGATATTATGTGCATAGAGGTGAGGTGTTACAATTTCATAAAGATGGAATTATGGAAAAAATTATATGTTGAAATGTGATAACTTATTTAAAACGATAAATTAAGTAAGCTTAGAGAAGAAAATAAATGATAAGGTTTTCAAAAGAAAGATAAAAATGGTTTGCCTAAAGAATGGAAAGATTTTATCTAACATGAAGATTTAAAGAAAATGTAGGGTACACAACCAATGAATGAAAGATATGGATTGAACCCAAGATTGTAAAATACGCTGACTCATGAAGTTGTTGAATGGCGTGTTTTCATGACTAACGAGTCTAAAATTCATCATTATATGCAGGGTGTAAAGACTGGGGAAGTTTATGGGGTTCGATTTGGAAATTTAACTCGATTTGAAAATTTAACTCTAGTGGGAGTGATAACATAAAAATGGATGTATTTAATGAATGAATCGACAACATCAAAAGAAAGTGTAAGTATTTCAAGGACAAAGATGGGTTATTGACGCTTAGTATGCTTGTTAGAATGTATTCATGGTGCTTGCATTCAGTCTCCTTAGAGAGTCAGTATGGCTTCTATGGTGAAATGAGTGACCATTTCATTAGTGATGTTGTTCGAGACAAGATAAATAAGTGATAGAAAGACCTAAGGAGGTAACCACTAAGTATAGTTAATAATAACATTATGACTAACACTAATTAGGAGTTTAGGTGATACTTGATAACTTGTATGTTGATTGTATGACCCAAATCATAAAATGTGACAGGTATAGGGTATGCTTAATTGAAGTGAATAAATATTGTATGGCTCATAATTAAATGAGAAGTGCAGGGCATACTTATGTTTGAATTGATTATATATATATATATATGTGTGTGTGTGTGTGTGTGTGTGTGTTGATGATGTGATGATTCATTACATGATATGACGTAATTATAGTTGATGAATTAGAGAAGGGAAGACCAATTATGTGCTTTAACGGCATGGTCTCACTATATGATACGATTCATATTAGGCCTTCTTTTCAACCCATGTTTTTATTATTGTTTTCTCCATAAACTCATGGGTACTCATTCGAGTAAGATGAGTTTATAGATTAGACATGTTGCTTTTGGAAAGATGAATAAAGATTCCAAGACAAAGCAAGAGGCTTATACTAATGAGAGTTATTTTTGCATTCCACTGTAATTTAACCAGGTTATATAACTGGTTAAGTGTTCATGTCGGCATCATCATATCTCGGTCATGACACTATTATCTAAGTTTTTTTTTATATTTTCCCTATGTAGCATGATTGGGAATTATGGAGAATGTAAATTATAGATTATGCAACAACAAAAATTTAGATGCTCCATTTACTTATTATTGTAATAAAATATTGACGTCATTTTGTCACTTGAAAATAATTCATGTGATGATTGCAGCATCTTCGGTGCTCATTTTTAGTTCTCGAAATGGGGGATGTTATAAAAAGCATGCTTTGTTAAGATACAAACAACGAAACCTTAAACTAATAAGATAATCGATTTCTCAAATTGTTTCCATAGAAAGTCATGTCTTTCAAAGAATCCTTTAACTTTATACGTTTATTGAGTCATGTCTATCCTATCGATGTAATTTCTTGTATTAGAAGAGTTTTTATTTTCAAAAGATACTTTTATCCACTTATAGGTAGACTATGATCCATAATCCAACAAAGTCCAATTTAAAATCCATAAGATCAAGTTACCTAAAGGAAATCAAGCGACCATAAATTATCCGCTCGATCACTACCGATCTGTAAAGCATTGATCCGTAGGGTGGATTTTTCAATTTCGGGTACTTTACTCAACTAGATTTTTGGATACCATGGAAATCTATTCCATCATAACTTGCTGCCAACAAATTCAGAATCTTGGTTTCATAAAAAAATTTAACCCCTTTTCGCGAAAAGATCGGTCAAGAACATGAGTCCCTTCAGACATGATTTACTCTAGGACTATTAACATAGTTCCTACGTTAATAGCTATATTGTACACATAGATCCATCATTGTTAAGAATATGCATTCATCTACACTCCTACTTGTCTTCCAGCACAACTTCACATTCATTTCATTCATCGCACTAGTGCATGTCATACATGACATTTGCCGTACATGCACATTAAGGACACTACTTTGCTCACTTGATGTATGATGTCTGTTAGGTTGACACATGCCAACATTTGTTAAGTATCGTAAATTAGTCACACTAGAGCAAGAAATTCATAGCAATTACATACATAAATAGTAGTCAAATAAATATAAATCATAACTTATGTAATGTCCACTGTCATGAGTTTGTGTTCATCTTTTAGATACGAGATATGGATAAACTACGATCTACCAGAATCACCACTATGGCCACTTTATCAACTTTGACATCCCTTGTAGCTGCTACTATTTCTATACTAGTCAATATGACAACTGTTGTTAGTCCATCTACTTTCCATAATGCATTTGCTATAGCTGCTCCTAACATCATAGCTATATCTCCTCTAGAGGGAGACATAGGCCAGGCTTTCATGCTAGATAGTCCCCCAGATTATCCACCTTCCAGATTTCCTTCTACTAAGCTCTTACGTGTCTACAAAAGACATGATATCCAAAAAGTAGGGTAAAGCTCCTGAAACCCTAAGAGCAACCTCACAATCCCCATGATGGATACACCGCTTGCAATAGGCTCAAGTATCTTGCTAGCATCATCCTATAGCTCTGCCCTTTTTTTCAAAGTCCTCTTCGCTCTAGGCATTTCTCCATTGCAACTACATCTATTTTTCTATTTACTGTTACTGTGTCTATATATGCTTTTCATGTGGTAGTTCGACCATGCTCCGTACATCGTTGAGATTTCACTTCCTCTGCAACTTAAAGTGTAGATGAGAGACTTATTCCTTACTTTTCCTAGAGGTGCACCATATTTACCAAGTCATATTGGATATCTATAATATGCATAGCACATTTAAGGATTACTCTTCATCATTGACTATTCAAGTTGCATACGTAACTGGTTGTCTGGACGTAAGTTTCTACCTTTATACTCTTAGTCTTTAAAGACTATCTCCTTTTGATTTACCTCTCGAACATACTATCTTACTCCAAAGAGATCTGGTCATGAAATAAAAACAATGAAATGTGAGCATTATATCTTTAAATAACGGTCATCCCTCTAGTCGAACACTGAGCTTCATTCCTTCTAACTGAATAGAGGTTGTGGTGACATCGCCACATCTGAGATGATCGATCTATCCAATATAAATGTCCTTCTCCTGAGTTTGGAGATTAATTTCTCCCATATTTCCTCAAGCTCCAATGCTGCCAATATTTGTGAAGGAAGAGGAAGAAAAAGTAGGAGAAGAAGAAATAGATTAAGAAGAAAAAGAGGGAGAAGAAGGTGAGGAATCTAATGTCGAGTCCACTAAGGACAATGATGACAATAAAGATTCTGATTTTGAAATTCTCATTCCTTGATTTAAGTGCTTTGGAGGTTAAATGATGACCTTCACCTAATCCCGGAGGAATCCAGTCCATTTAGCAATAGGTGAAATGGGTAGATGTAAACTTTTTTTCCTAATTGGATCTTAGTGGACCTATGAGGCCTAATATTTAACACCATTTCTTCTCTAGTTGTTTAAATAAAATCTTACTTTATTTTTAATGTTTTTCCTTATTCAATTAATATGATCAATTAAATATGTTTAATATGAATACACAATCAAGAGAGGTAGAGAAAGGAGTGTCAATTATAGACAAAAGAATAAATTCAATCAAATTCAATTAAATGAAAACAAGGTTTTGGTTTATTTAAAGACGGAAACTGTAACGACCCGTATTTTTAAACATTTAAAAGTATTAAATTAAATAAGATTTTTGAATAAAATTGTTAGGAATAAAAAAAATTAAGATTTTACTGATACAAATTAAATTATAATACAAGTTATGAGCTTGAGTAAAATGTCTATTAATGAAACATGTTTGCAATAATGTAAGGATGATAACAAATGCTAATGTGTATGTAAATAACATTGGTTTGAGTGAAATTAACAATTGTCTAAATGTGAAAATTTCCAATTGATTGGAATAATAAATGTTAATAAAGAATAATAAATATTGCTTTATTAAAGAAGAAATCATTTGTTTATTTATTTGAAATGTTTGATAGTCGATAAATTGATTGCAGAGAGGAGAAACTGCTATTTGGAAAGAAATGTATAATTCTTATTTGTTTCCAATAGTGTATAAATATGTTTAAATTACTAGTAGATAGGAAATAATTGTTCTATTTCTCATTACATTTATTTTTTCCATTTTGAAATTCACCTTTGTAAATAATTGAAATTCATGTAATTGAATAATTTCAATTAATGGTAGAGAGGACACCAAATTGTAAATTAATAGGTGTAATTAAACGTAACTTATGTTTTGTGAAAATATAAGGAAAGCTGATTTAATGAAAAGAACATTTATATCAAATAAAATGAACGTTTCATTTGTGAATGTTGGTTTAATTTCATTAAAATAAAGAACAGAATAATTGATTTAAAGAAAGAAATATATGTATATTTGAACTGTGTTAGCATACGGATGTATTAGAAGAGTAGGATAATAATTTATTTAAGTAAGTTATTTACTACTCTGTTGTATAAACAACAAATTTATAAAGGTGTTTAAATGGCTAAAGGAAACAATTATTCTATTTTTCATCCATTCTAATTGTCTGTTTTGAAATTTAACTTTGTAAGTAATTGCAATTAATTTATTGAAATATTTCAATTAGAAGGGAAGAAAACGTCGATTGCAATTAATAGATTTAATAAAAGAAACACACCTTTTGTGTTAAACAGAAAGGATGTTTTAATGGAAATAAAAGATCATTTTGAGAAAACCAAATTGAACGTTTTCATTTTTAAGGTAAGTAATTTTATTTATTATGCGTAGATAAAAAAACTAAATGCGTACAAATTTGAATGTTATTTGAGTTAATGGAGTTAATTTGGTTACGTTTCACAAATTGAATTTCAAAAAGGTTGTGCGATGTACATGGCCCCTTCATTTCTTTTGTTATTAATTGTTGCATATACGTTTTAAAATTGTCATCTCATTGTAAATTCTTAAACCGTTCATTTCTTCTTCTGTTTAATACCCGAGCCGAGACTTTTAGGTTGTATTTAATTCTTGCCACCTCATTTTCGTGTATACAAAATATCATTTTCCTTTGGTTTGCAAACTTTTCCATTCCTACGTATACTTTTTTATGCATTATTAATGCCTGAAGCTTTCAAAATAAAACATGACATTTATTTTTATCTCTCCACCTCCATTTCCTAATTATTAAATAACCTGTAGCTTATTACTTTCATCTGCAGTGTATATTTGTGTTCTTTTTTTTGGCTAAATCTTATTGGGTTTGTTTTAGACTAATGGGCTCCTTAGTATATCAAGAGACCCTAGAAACCCTAAGAGACTTTGGATCCTTCCATTTTCCACTCATTGACTGTAACGACCCAGAATTTTTATTAATTTAAATTTGAATATTTAATTAATTTTAAATATTAATAAGTGAAATTTATAAGTCGAATAAATTTTATATTCAATTATTGGATTTAATTGAATAATTAAATCGATAATTTAATATGTTAAATTATGGAAATAATTGAAAATGGGTTAAATATGATTGAAAATGATTTGTAAAATTTTATTTTATCATATTGAAGTTAGAATGATATTTTAGAACTTTTAAAATCGAATTAAAAGTTAATTTGTGAAAACTGAATATTTTAATATTTAATCGACTAGTGAAAATAGCCAATTTTTGAACAGTCTCAGAATTGAACGAAACCAGTTCCATTGGATCTGTAATAGTTATTTATTACCGGATTTCAATTTTCGTAGCAATCGGAATTATCGTTTGATCGTGGCAGCTCGAAACGCATCGAATTGTTTTTAATATTAATTTGGCGAGTTAAAATAGCCATTTTTCAAAAAGTCTCGGATTTCGGCGAAACCAGTTTCATCGGATCGGTAATGTGATATTATTGTAAGGTTTCAAATTTCAAGTCAATTGGATTTACCGTTTGTCCGGTACAAACTAAAACGCCTTGAAAATCGTTTAAATCGGTTTAATTTAAATCGATCGTTTGCTGCCATATCTCGCACAGATGACCGAATTAGCTTCCGAAACCTGTTCCATTGTGTCCGGAATGCGGGATAAACCCTAGGAATGTCGGTCACTGCGCGTAAATCGGAGTTTGGAAAATCGAAATGAATAGTGTCGTTTTATTTCCTATAAATAGCCCCTCTCTTCACATAAATTAAAAAAAAAAAAAACCCTAATTCCTAAACCTAGCCGCCACCATAGAAGAATTACATTCATTAATTTCTTTCAATCCATTCATCGATTCAAAGATCGTTCAACATCAAAGTTGAAGAGCACGCAACGATCTTCAGATCTATACGGCTATGATGGGTTTTGGAGCGACGTGGAGGGTGATAAAAGGGGCCGTCGGCCTTGGGTTGCGCACGACATTCCACAAGCTATGGGGGGCCGAGCTCAAGGGGGAGGTAGGCGTGGGTAGAGGAGGAGATGAGCTTCGTGTTGCAAGTTCCTGATCAACCTCTAGTGCGTCGTGGAGGCTTGGAAATCAAACCCTAAGTGAAGCTCATGGGTTCGGTTCTATACGTGCTCGACCTGGAAAGAAGACGTGGGGGAAGAGAAGGGTCATGCGGCCTGGATAGCTTGGGGTTGGATCCAAGGGCTAGGATTGAATAGGTTTATAAATTGAAAATTTAAGTTGTAATTTATATATTAAAAATCGTGTAATCTTAGAAAATTCATATCTTTTTCATACGAGGTCGAAAACGCGCGAAAGTAGTTGCGTTGGAATCGTATGGACGAGCACTATGCGATGGAGTTGGATTGGAGTCGTTTGGAGTTAGTGAAAATTTTGGGTAAAATTAAACGCGCGTTTAATTTTATTCGAAATAAATCGCTAAAACGAAATTAAAAATCAAGGTGAGAACTTCTCATTCAATCGAATCGGTTTCGATTTTATTTTAAATAGTTATATTTAAAATACTTGAATGCATGTTTGAATGATGATGGTTATCTATTGATTGTTAAAATAGACATTATGCGCCGTTAGTAAGCGGATGTTATTTATTAAAAACATATACCGCGAATATTTCATAAACAGTGAAATTGGTATTATAAATAATAGCAATATATATATATTGGCATATGTATATATTGCAGTTGTTGATTTCCCGCATTTTTTTAGCGGATGAGACCCTATTGCGCCGCATAATAGCGGATAATATTTTAAATCCCATATACCGCGATAATTCGGTACTGGAGCGGAATTGGTATTGTGCTAATGTTTGTGATGCAGGAAACAGGTTGGAGGGATCCAACTGGATTCCTCAACTGTATTGATTTATTTACAGATATTGTGATATTTGTTGATTATCATATCGATATATGATATTTGAAGGTCGTGATTGACTATTTGGTGATGTTACATCATCGGATCCGTTTTAAAGTTTAAAAATAATGATTTGGTTTTAAAAAAAATGGTTTTAAAGTGATTTTTGAAAGTATATGTTTTATTTAAAATTTTGAATTGATTTATTTTAAATAAATTAACGTTATAAGTTTAATGTTATAAAAGTTATAATTTTTGTAAAATATAACCAAATTAAGATTTTTGAAATAAATAGTGATTTATTTATAAAATGGTTTAATTGGGATTTTTGAATCATTATAAACGATTTATATAAAAGATTTAAATTATTGATATTTATGGATTAAAAATATAGGAATTGTGAAACCCATTTTATAAGTGTTAAAAAGAAATATAAATGGATTTTATAAGTGAATGAAGATTTATAGATTTATAAATCGTGAAGTTATAAATATAAATAGGTTTTGTAAAATAAAAGATTTATAAGTAATCAACTTATAAATCGGGATTTTGGCATTTAAAATGAGATATAAAAAGGATCTTTATAAATAGAAGTTTATAAAAATATAAATGGAGTTTATAAACGTTGTTTATAAATCCGAAATCAATTGAATTTGATAAGTTGGATATAGGAATATATGAAAGGAATTATATTCACGATTTTGGACAGTGAATATATTATTAAATGAAATGGATATGTTTTGGGGAAGGAACATTATGAAATGAAGTGAATGATTTTAAAGACGTTTTAAAATGCATTAAGTATCGAATACATAGATTTTAACATTTATTGTTGAAATAGACGTTTTTGAGAAATAGAAGGAAATGGTGGACTATAACACTGTTGTTATAGTAAATGGTTTCCGAAAGGAAATGTTTTGTATAGTATTGGGATTTATATATCTATTTAATCTTTGAATCCCTATACTAGTGATTTTTGGGTCGTCGTAACGATGTTTTACACAACATTCGTTTTTGACCCAAATAAATGTGTTAAGAGAATGATTTTCTTAAAGAATGAAATATATACTTAATTTGGATATTAAGTATATGGAATATTTTGTAAGTATTGAAAATAAATAGATTTGTGATGTACTTATTATTAAATAAGTATGGAAATGTTTTTCCAATGTGAAATGAATGTTTAGAATTTATCCTTGTAAGATAAATTGAAAGTGAATATTGAAAATCGATTGAAAATCGTATATCATAGATATTTTGGGATTATAAATTCACTATGGAATTTATAAAAGAAAGGGGAATTAGTTTAAAAATAAACGTTGATTTATTTTTAAAGTGTGAGAATAAATTTACGGATTTTGAACGTAAATATATAAAATAAATCGGTAGGGATTTATTTAATTGGTTTAAATGAACCGTGTTGAAATGAAAGAAATTCCGCGTAAGGAAAAGTGATTTGAAAATTTGTTTTCAAATGGTTGAAGTGTGGAAAATTATATATTCTAGTAAAGATATTTTGGAAAGTAAATAGTTTGGGAAATTATTTGGATTTGGTGATGTTGAGCATGCCTATTGATAGTTAAATAATCCGACTATCAATATTTACCTTTAAATAGGTATTTTTTGTGAATTGCTTGAATTTGAATGCCACACTTATTTTTGAATAAGCGCTCACTATTCGGGTTAACCGGGAAAGGACCATGGGGTCGTATAACCCATTCCGAGTATGTGATATGTCGTTATGGATTGCATTTGATGACCGGTGTTGAAGACCGGATGTTTGTGAAAACGGAAGGATTACCGTCGAGTTACTCTACATCGGCTGATCTCCGATATAGAGGTTTTATCACCCTTAGTGACGGGAAGTCCGGTCGTGATTAGTGAATATCCGGATTGCAAGGACTTCTTTGTAAGTGCCTTCGGTTCTGTTCGATCCCGGAACAGACTTGTATGATTGTATGTCTGACATTACAAATTGAGATATAAAGCGGATTTCTTTCAAATATATTTCTGTTGATGGCGGAGAATTTATTCTCTTAGCTTAACACCCTTCTCCGAGACGTACGAGCTCAGAGGTTATATAGTTGAAGGTTATTAGTGATATACTTCCAATTTGGTAGTGTGGCATGCAGAGTGTTGCTGTGAAATGATCATTGTGTTGATCATTTGTGATAGGATCATTTATTTGATCGTTTATCTTTGTGATCATTTCTATGATCATTTGTGGACCCAAAGCATGGCTTTTGTATAAAGTATGTTTTTGTGGACGAGACTTCGTCGGACCTCACACCCCGGAAATGGTCAAAACAGGAAGGATGCGGCAAGGTTATTAGGGGTAGCGCCCTTTAGTGTATGTCATTCCTTCTGGATAGAGGTGGTATCATGGTGTGGAGCCCAGATATTTAACCTATGTTGTTACTGCATATTTTGTGGTTGTTGGAAATCGAGAATCCTCGAATAGATCGGTTACGATCGGGGGATGACATATTCGTGTCAGTAGTTACCCAGTTAGGGGTAACCCGGCCTTGTGTTGGCAGAGATCCGGTTTGGTTCTCGGGGATGTCCTTCCAGAGGCATTCTCATGTGGCAATGGGAAGTTCCTTGGCCTGACCATTTGTTGGAAATCCAATTCCCAATACGAAACCCTGTACGGTTTTAGTTGTAGAACCTTCCATTCACTTATGGTGGCGCCCCACTGTTTGAATGGTAGCTATAGTAGACATAGTTCGAAATGTCTATGTTGGCTAAGATTTATATTCTATTTTCGAAATGAATTTTGCCTACACTATGCACTAGTAATAATATCAAATGTTCTTTTAATGCGTATCAAGCATCTTTGACTATCATAAGGAGAAATCTCCTCCGATTCTGCGTTTGCATGTGTGTGTGTGCGGGAGGCCTTATGGTAGTCTCATATTTTTAAAAGCATTGCGAATTGAATTAAAAATATTCCTCTATTTTGATTTTAAAGAAAAATAAACTGTTTTGAGTTCTCACACCAGTCTTATGACTGACTCGGAGTTTATTGTTTTCCTTCCTAAACTCTGGGTGTCCACCAATTTCCACACGGGCAGTCAAGAGTTAAGGTTTATTCAGGATATTCAGGAGTTGCTGGAGGCAAGCTGGACGGCATGGCGTATTACTAATTTATATAGTATGTCTTTTTCCGCTGCATTGTTTGTTGTTGTATGTTGTTGTACACTCTGATGATATGATGTAATGAAATGAAATGTAATGTAATAACTGATATAGTTCTTTGTTTAAAGATTATTCATTTATCTATTATATGTTGTTCCGCTGCGAATTGTGAGATTCTGATGTTGTTCTGTTATTTCTTCTGTTCCGTTCTATCTTTTTCTATCTTCTTCTACCTCTTTCTTTTTCTTAAACCCTAATGGTTCGTATTTCTGTTCATCTTGAGTTAATCTATGGAGATTAGTGTATATTCAAGGGGTACGGAAAAGCGGATTATTACATTGACCTTCTATTTCCAATCTGACTAAAACAAGTACATATAGAAATCCTCATTTGAGAAACTTTCTGTGTATTCTTCTTCTTCTTCTTTACGAAATCTACAGAACTCAAAAACCCAAAACTCCTAAATCTCCAAATCAAATTTCATCCTCCTTCAAAACCCTAGCCTACCTCTCTCCTCTTTCTACCACCCACCTCAATCGCCACCCACAACCCACGGCAGTAACCTATGGCCAAAGCTCCACCATCCCTCTCCTCTTCTTTCTCCTTTTTCCTCTTCTTTCTCCTTTTTCCCTTCTTTTTCCCTCTTTCATCCCCTTATTTCCATAGCTTCTATATTCCACTAAACCACTTCAAATAAAATAATTCTTTTTGTAAACCATGTATAATTTCAATGGAAACAACTTTATTGTTGAACCCTTTTTCCCATTTCGAATATTTCTATATCAAAAACTCCATTTTTCAAGTCCTTTCTCGGGTCCCGTGTTGGCCGAAAATACCCCATATTGTATCAATCATATCTCCTTCAAGAAAGAACCAAATTATATGATTCATTTTCTTAAATCATTTATTTTTCTAGTGACTTCAACTTTCTTTTATATCAATTCTTCAAGTTTCTTAATTTGCTAGGCCAAAAACTCAAATCTTTTCGAAGTAATTTTGAAACGAGATTTTCAACTCAGAAAACTCCTCTGTTTGTTATGACCATAACTTCCACAAAAAAGAAGTTTTTTTGAGATTCTATTTTTTAAAGTGGAAAGAAAAGAATTTTCAACAACTTTCTAGTTGGTCACTTTTAAAGATTCAGTAATATTTTGGTCCGAATATTTTTTTAAAGATGACCTAGTTTCAGGTTTGTTTGTAGTTTGGATCTTGGGTTGTTTGAAGTTGGAAGTAGTTGAAACTTGTTTACTGATTCGTGTTCGTGTCTAATCTTTTTTTTTTGGATTTGCTTTGCATTTGGATCTTTACTAGGAATCTCTATATTGCTCCATTTTATCATCTTCTTCATAGTCACGAAAGGTGAGCAAACACTCACAACCGCTAGATTTTCTTATATTAGTTAAATTGAATTTATGATGTGACTAGAAATTGATTGGTTGCTGTTTAGTATATTTTAAATTATCATTCAAGTTAAATCTGACTTTTATTGTATTTAATTGCCATTTAATTTAATATTGAACCAATTAAACACCTGTTAATGATAACCAGTAAATTATTGGTTGTGTATGTTAAATTGTTGATGTTTGGGTGATTGGATGGATGTTATTGGTTGATATTTTAGATGATTGGATGTTATTTATGTCTATATCTTTGTTATACCTATGGGTTGAAATGATACATACCTAAAAGATCTTATAGATTAGGGGAAAATCGTTATGGGTTGAAATGATAAACCCGAGCGGTTTTCATTGATTTGAAAATGTGGACTTTTGATACTGGTTGAAATGACATATACCTATATAATTTCTTGAATTTGGATTTTTTGTTTGGAGTTGAATTATTTGATAGGTTTGAGTTAATTTAAATTCCGCATTTGTTTTAATTAGATGATTAAGATTGATATTTCGAATTATTTGAAACTATTTAAATAATAATGTTCACATTGTACACTTGATAGGAGATAAAAATCCCATAACATCTATGAAACCATTGAACTAATATTTATATTTTACTTATTTTGATCTAACTTACAGAAGATTTTTTAGTTCTGACTCGAGTGTTTTGTCTTTTCATTACACTTGAGTCAGTGTGAGCTTTTCAGTGTATTGAAGACTATTTTCTGAAGGACGAAGACGAAGATTCAGTATATTATTGCTATTTATTATTCAACTACATTTTGTGTTCCGTTGCATTAATTGTTTATTTCTGATGCATGTATAACTCTGATTTGAATTGTAAAAGTGTAACCAAATGTTATTTGTAAAACAGCTTCATGAACTGTTTATTTGATCATTATATTTTGTTTTTCCTTCTTTTCCTCTTATTTTCTTATTTACCTCATTAACAATCCTCTTTTTTGAATGGTTTGAATAGATATGTGTGATTTATTATTGATTTAAACCATCCAAAATGGTGGGTCGTTATAGTAACTTTTCCATTCCTCTTTTTGAAAACTTCCTTTTAATTCTAGATCTAATAATTAAACCATATCTTTCCATGTATAGTCAGCTAATTAATGCTTTATATATGGACGATAAAATTTAATATATATAAGCACATACACAATAATAAATAACATATATATGGTATAACATGATGATATGACAAACAGTGACAAAGTTAATACATACATATGTTGATATTGGGATTTGTGTCTACCATGTGTATATTCTCCACACACATACACACACACATATCCTCAATTTAATTGTTTAGTGAATATACATATATATTCATATAAAATATTTTCAAAAAAATCTTAATAAATAAAGGTTGAACCGACAATTTCTAACATGGATTAATTGAACTATAGTTACAAAACAAAATTGTAGATTAAAATCTGAGAATGATTTTTTGGATGTATTTAAGTTTAGATCTAGATTGAGTTAACTAATATAAAATATCTCTTTGTGTTAATATTTTAATACAAGCACACATATATATACATATGTAATAATAAGATTAAAATAACTTCTAATGAATTCAAAATACACATGCAATTTATGTTAAATTGTTTTAATCCAATTATAAGCATATGCAAAGAAACATATATACATACATACATCATAATAACACACACACACATACACATACATACATCCATACATGTATGTAATGTAAATTATACAAAAGAACCTTTTGCAAATAAACCTTTTTTTTTTGAATTTTAAATCAACTAAAAATTTGACGTTAAAACACATATGTTAACTTGAATAATAAATCAATGAATTTTATGTTTTTTAATGATCAAATTTCAAAAATATATAATTTAATTATAAAAAATGCATACTATGTTTAGAAAGCTATTACATATTTATAAAACCATATTCATGGCTAAAAACATAATTTTGAATATATGTGCATTTTGATTTCATTCTATCAGATCAAATCAAACCAAATTAATCAATTTGTTATTTAGAACGTAACAATAAATGTAAATCAAGATGAGCCAACAACGCAAATGTACAATTGTGACAAGAATGATATAACTAATATTTTTTGACCAAAAGGATGCGTAGTGCAGAGCTGCATAGCCGATATCATAGAATTAAAAGTAAATATCCGATCAACAAGTCTGATCGATGACCAAATATAGAGTCAGAGGTAGTAGAGCACCAACTAGTAGTGTCAAAATACATAAGTACATACAACCAGAAAAAAGCACCCAAACAAATCAAAAGTGGTGCAATATAACTAGAGACCAAAAGTAGAGAAAGTCGGGCGTTGAAGACTAATTCACATCGGAGCGATCGATCTTCCCAGGTTCGAAAGCTAGGGGCACAATGCAACTGTCAATGGCGTCGTCATTAGGATTGCGGGCCTCCAAGCATGAGCAGAGGTAAAGATACCTTTCACATGTCCAAGTAGAGTATAAATATAAGAGTTTATAACATAGAGAGGGGTTACTACAAGCAGAATTCTTAAAGCATCTGAAGTTGCGATCATTCTAAGTTGTCCAGCAAAAGGCGAGGAGATGGGAATCTAATATGGCATTGGGGGTGTTATAGTGCCAGTGGTCAAAGAAGGAAAGGATGGACGGGAGGGGTAAAGGATCAATGCCGAGCAAGAGGTCCAGACTTAGAAGGCAACATCACAATTGAGGAAGAGATTATGAACACTCTTAGAGCTGGAGTGGCACATAGGACAAATATGGTCAACATTAATGCCTTTCTTGATAAGACGATCCTTGGTATTAACTTTGTCGTGCACAGGACCCGCATGAGGAATTTGACCCTAGGCGGGGGGATATATACTTTCAGAGCTTCGGAAAAGCAAAGTATCTGCTAGTGTCAAAAAGATGGCGATAGAGGGACGATACAGAGAACTAGCCAATGGAATGAAGACCCAACACAAAACGATCAAGAGGAAATGATGGAAGAGGATGGAAAATCGACGAGAGGATAGAGTGGAATTGGAGGAGAGTTGGGCTAGTAATCGCATGAGAAGAGATAATGCCAACGACACTAAGACTGTAGGCGTCCCTGACTGAGATGGAGTGGTTGTCAATGATAGAGAAGAGATCGGAATGGGAGTGTTAGAGGGGAATCTCATTATTCTAGAAGTCCTACCGGAGGTAGCATGATTACCATTAACAATTCTGACCGAAACCATCTGATGAACACATGAAAGAGAGGGGAGTATCCCAATCTTGAAGGGGGAGGGAGTGCAACTCAGGGGGTTGTGGAGAATGGAGGTAGGCATTTCATCATAGTAGGTGAGATAGACCCAACGTCTCTGAAGAGGTACATCATCTGTAATATAATGCCAGATCCATCAGGAAGGGCTATATTGGATAGTTTGAGATCAATAATACTAAGATTGCCATACGACGATGACTTGCAGATAGTGTTCCAACTGATCAGATTTTTGGCCGGAGAAACAATCCAATGAAAATTACGGCGAATTTGATCAATCTTTTGGATAACCCTAGAGGGGGCCTTATAGAAAGATAACCAGTATGTGGGTAAAGAAGTGAGGATAGACTTGACAAGGACTAGTCTGCCAACCGCAAACAGAGAGGAGGCTTTCTAGGAGGTAAGGCGATTGGATATCTTGGAGATTAACAGATTCTAGTCTTCCCACAGGAGTTTGGAGGGGTGGATGGTGATGCCAAGATAAGAGATAGGGAAGTTACCGAGCTTACAGTTGAGGGAGGAGGCAATACGGGGACCAAGGTGGTCATGTACATCCACCATGATAATGGAGCTCTTTCTGAAGTTAATGGTAAGGACGAAGATAAGTTCGAATGAGCAATGGACAAGTTCAAGATTATGGATATTAGATGGGATTGGGTTGATGAAGAGAATAATATCTGCATAATGAATGTTGGAGAACTTCAGGTCCGATCCAGGAAGGCCGAAGCTATTGAGGAGATTATGAGAGATAGATATCTTATTGAGTCTAGTGGAGACATCTGTAGCAAGAATGTAAAGTTAAGGGGATGCCTTGATGAAGACCATGAGCATATTTGATGAGTCCAACACCAATTCCATTAATGAGAATAGTGGACATGCTAGTGTGAAGGATATTCTTGACTCAACTAACCCAAAGGGAGGGTTTGAAACTACGATGATGGAGGACATCAAGGATAAGTTCCATCTGATCGAATCAAAGGCTTTGGAAAAGTCAAGCTTGAGGAGAGTGCAGAGGGATTTCGAAGAGTGGCAATGGGAAATAATCTCCTAAGTGGTAGCAACACAGTCAAGGATGGATCTGCTTTGAATAAAGGTCACTTATTTTGGGTCAATCAGAAAACAGATATGAGTCTTTAGGAAGTTGGCTACGACTTTGGTGATGAGTTTATAAGAGGTATTAAGGAGGTTAATAGGGGTGGAAGCCAATGACTGAGGTAAGGCCACTTTTCTTTGGGATGAGGGTCACATTGGCGTAATTTATTCTAGCAATTAGGTGAGGGTTGTGATAGAATTCCTTAAAAATAAGCAAAATGCTTTGTTTGATGACATACCGGAAATGCTTGAAAAAGAAGGGCTGAAACTTTTTGGACCCAGGGATTTGTCATTATCTATCCCACTGAGGTATCATAATTTTATATTTGGAGAAAGGTGGTCTAAATGAAGCGGGTTAGGAGACGGATAAAGCACATCCCGTGATTGGGGGTTGAGGGCCAAGGGAGGAATTACTAAGAAGGCTTCCACCTGCATAACGTTAGTGTCTCTACCTACTGAGGGTAGACGGTCGTCTGGGAAGGTTTATATTTTGGGGACCTAATGAGGACAGATTGCTTGGGTTGTCAGGTATGGATAACACCATCATCGAAAATAAGATATGTAGGGTCAAGAGGGGGGCGGTGGTGCTCCTAGTGTTCCAAAGAAAGCTTGAAGTCTTGGTAAACGAAGGAACTAATAATTGTACAAGGAAGGGAGACTTCCTTGTCCAAGAAAATGCAGGTAAAGACACAACGGTGGTCAGCGGCCGCCAATCATAGCGGTCACACTCAATAAAGAGGCCAAAGGATTTAAGGATGGAAAAAAGTGTGGAGTGGTTAGATCGGAGGTACCATGGAATACCCCGAACCCTAATCCAGAATGGAGGAAAAAAAAATCATAATTCTAGGCTTAATGCTCGGGGGTCCACTTGATGGCGTAAATGGCATCACTAGGTTGGTGAAAGTGGTGGCGTTTAATGACTTGATTAAGGAATATGGATGAGGGGGAGTGAACAATGAAACTGCTATTAGAATAAAGGGTGATATCCCGACCAAAGTGGCGAAAGGCAATGGAGAGGCACTGGCGAATGGATTTAACGATCCAAAGTCCAGCGATGAACCGTCAGAACTGCCATGTTATCCAAGGGAACATGGGATTACATTTTGATGTTTTGGACATGAGTGGAAGAGACGGGCGATTGATTTTGGGGGAGGGGGACGTTGTTGGGAAGACAAAAGAAAAGGAGTGTGTGAATCGATATGTGGGTCCTTACTAATTATGCTGGGATCTTATAATTAGATTTAGAAGATGTAGGGTTATCCTTGGAACCGGGGGGATGAAAAGTAGCTTTTCGTAGTTTCCTTTTATGTCTAGGACACTCAGAGATAGAATGCCCGTTGAACCTATAGGAATAACACACATGTACATTCCTATACTGCTTAGCCACGTGTCCACGAAGGGTGCAACGCAAGCAACAGTTCATTTTTTTGAGAAAATTCAAAGTCTCAAAAATGCTTTCGAAGGGGGGCAGAAACTTGTGCGAGATCGCTGATAAATAAGAGGGGATGGGGGCACGCAGAGGTTCAGGGAGAAGGGGCCGACAGGATTTAACGACATCGGCATACAAACGCTGACGAGGAGAAAGAGTGGAAGGCGTCCGAATCTGAGCTGCTTCGATCAGCATAGGGTCGCCTTTCATAGTCGAGAGAGCTGGAGGGGGAAGGAGAAAGGGCAAGGGGTCGGTGCAAAATGCAAGTGATAGTGAGGGAAGAACAGGTGGTTGGATGAAGGAGGGAGAAGAAGGGAGATGAAAGGACGCATTATATAACTAGTATGTACAAATGTAAATAGGAATTGTACCTATAGATCTAGCCAAGCAAAGACTTTTGATTTGCAAATCCTTCTAGTATTCTGAGATTCAACATCTGAGCCATCAAATAAATTAATAATATTTAAATATCATTAATTTATAACATTTTATAAACTAATTTGATCATGTGGTTTTTCAGAGAATACACAAATGCGGTTATGAGACTCAAAGGTGTGAATTTAGTCAGTGGTTAATATTGAACAATTCAAATATTAACATTCACACATTACCTTTGCTAGTTTGGTCGAATTCATTGCTTATTGATCTTTTAGACGAATCCAATTTCACATTTTTTTTAATGTACCTTTTAGTAATGATAATTTACATAGTCTCTGTCAAAACTATATTACTTTAGGATACTCGGAATTTTGTATTGATCAAAATTCCAATATTATCCATGTTCAACTCGGTTAGCCTAAAAAATGAAGTTCTTGGTTCAATGATAACATTTATTATTAACAATTCTACTCTAGCCAGAGATTTTGACTTCGAGTTGACTAATAAAATCGAGGAGGAGAATTCGTTGCTTATTGATCTTTTAGGCGAATCCAATTTCACATTTTTTAATGTACCTTTTAGTAATAATAATTTGCACAGTCTTTGTCAAAACTATATTACTTTAGGATACTCGGAATTTTTTATTGATCAAAATTCCGATATTATCCATGTTCAACTCGGTTAGCCTAAAAAATGAAGTTCTTGGTTCAATGATAACATTTATTATTAACAATTCTACTCTAGCCAGAGATTTTGACTTCAAGTTGACTAATACAATCGAGGAGGAGAATTCTTTATCGAATGGTGCTTTAGTTCCAATGCCTTAACTTAGACCCAACTATAGTCGCTTGATAGATCGCCATGCCATTATTTAGCTATAATTAAAGTGGAATATTCAAATTGAAGTTCCATAGTATTCTCAAATCAAGTAGACCATGTAACATTGTTATACAAAGATTTCTTGTATGACCTAGTTGTTACCAATAAACATTAAACTCTCGAACGAGCCATTCCATAGTTATCCAATAACTACAAGAATGTAAATCCCTATTTTTCCAACAGCCACAAGTAATACACTATCTAATATTTGAAAAACATTACATATTTTGGTACCAATGGATGAACCGATAAATCGTTGTATTTTGGAATTTCTTTGTAACTTTAGTAGTTCTAAAAAAACCAATCAATAAAAAAATAAAGTGAACATAGGCCAATGATTTGCTGAACCACTATAAAAGTTCTCATGTTTATGTTCTTATTTCTCTTTGCATTACTTCAGTTTAACTTTTTTCAATCGGCTTGAGGCATTAGTCCAAAATAAGGTAACTGTATCCATTTCCAATTTTATTGCACTAAGCCATAAGGCAAAGTCTTTGCTCTCCAAAGATTGTTGGTACGTAAGGGATCGTTGTCATGAATGACATAATCCGCGTTCTTGCCGTCAATGAGAAACCCACAGTATATCCCTACTAGACTTTATAATAGGTTACATATTTTCTATAGGTCTTGGATTACTATCAAAATACTCGGTTTCTAGGGATGCTTCTTGGATCTTATCTAAATCTATCTTACTATCACTAATTTTGAGAAAGAGAAATTCATTTTCCAAAAAGGTGGAATTCTCTCAAAACAAATACCTTTTGTTTCTCGGTATGATAGAATATGTATCCATGGGAATTTCTTGGGTACACAATTAATTTACATAAATCCGATCTTTCCTCAAGCTGACTAGGTTTTACATTCTTACGTAAGCTAGACAACCCCAAAACTTATGGTAAATAAGGTAGAATTTCTTGCCTGTCCATAATTCATAGAGGATCTTGAGCATGGATTTAGACTGTACGTTACTTGGCATATATGTTACGATTTCTAGCACATATCTCTAAAAGGAAAGAGGCAACTCAGTGTCACTTATCATCGATCAAACCATGCCCAATAAAGTTCGATTCTACCTTTCCAAAACACTATTGTATTGAGGAGTATAGGGAGGAGTGACTTGAGATAGAATACCATTCTCTTTTGGGTATTCTTGGAGTTCATATCCAATGCTCTCATTGCCTCGATCGGATTGAAGTATTTTTATTTTCCTATTAGTCTAGTTTTCTAATATTTCTCTTACAATATGTGAAGTTATCATAGACTCTGATTTGTGTTTCATGAGAAACATATATCCATATCAAGTAAGATCATCAATGAACGTTACGAAGTATGAAGTTCTACCTTTAGAAGTTGTAGACATAGGACCACATACATCAGTATATATTATTCCTTAGAGCTCATTAATTCTTTCATTTCTCTCACTGAATGAGCGTCTGACCATTTTACCTTTAAGATATGATGTACAAGTATCAAACGATTCAGATTCAAATGATGTTAGAAATCCTTGGTTTTCTAACTCATTCAATTGTTTCTAACTAACATGGTCTAGTTTAAAATGCCAAAGGTAACTATCATTTACTTTAGATGCATTATTATTTTCATAGACATATGATTATTATTAAGTATATAAATGTCATTATTCAAAGCACCTTAACCAATTATTTACTTACCACAAGTGTGAACCAATGCTACATACACGGATTGCAACTATAATTTTTAGTTATTTGATTAATCTAAATTTGTTTTTTAGTAGAAATATTACTGTGAAGATAAACATTTTGAGCATTTTTTACCATATCGCAAATAGTTGGCAAAAGGAAACATTTCTTTGAGTGTTTCTCTCTTCGAAACTAGATTGTGTTATAGTCAATGCAACAAAACAAATTGTTACACACATTATTCCTGTCATTATATGAATTTCATTGAATATTCTACTTGGTAAGATAGTATTTACTTTACCATTCCCTGTAGTTTTCTACACAATTTATTTTGAATTAACATAACATGTTTTTCGACAGTAAGTAATTAAGGTCAACCAACCAAAAACAAAGTTAACAATAAAGCAATACACCATATTAATGATTAAGAAAAAGTAGGCAAAATATGATCTACTAATAGATTGCGTAACATCTTTCAAAAATTAAGATAAAGTTATTTCAATGATTAAAATCATTATTGCCATCATTTAGCTATCATAATTAAATGAAAGTAGAACATGGTTTCTCAATTCTCTCTTTGATCTTTGGAATCATGCACCTTACTATCTATTTTCATAAAATGCGATTGCATGCTAGAGATTGATTAATGAAAAAGCTCTCACTTCTTCACTTAGTTATTTTCTGCAAAATTAATCTTTGTAAATGTCTTTGTAGCATTCCATGGTTAACATATATAGATGTTATGCCTTGAATTTCTACACAAAGTATATCACGGTATCATATGAATAGTTATAATTAAATCATTTTAAGTACCAAATAGTTGAAATCGATCAAAGTATGATCCGAAATGTGTACATATTCTTAGATGCAACAATCAACTTCAAGAAGCTGAAGGGAGCAACATATGCATGCAATTTATATCCTATAAATAAATATGTCAAAATTTTTATTTAAAGAACTTTATGTCCAAAAACTATTATTGCCTTCGTAATAATCTCAAACTTAGTAATTCAAAAAACTTATCTGAACAAAAATTCAAACAACGCTCATAAGCCCAAACTAAGCTATGCTTATATTAAAAACCGTAAAATGAGGGAATATATTAGAAAAAGTACCGTTAAAGAAAATATTAAAAATTATACATACTATAAAACCCTTAAAATTGATAATCAAAAGTAAAGGTACTGTCACTTATAATAATATAAAGCCTGAATATAAAAATGAATCAAATTCTAAATGGTATGTGATGAGTATGTATAGCTAAAAATTAGAGCATGTCCTCAAATATATAATATTTGTGCACCAATTGAAAAATGAACTTAGTTGGTGTGCAAAAGTTTATATATAAAACAATACATTAAAATATCCATTGATAATGCTAAAAAATAATTAAGATGTAAATAAATAATCCATACTTTCGTGTTAGCTAAATATCTTGAAAAATCTTTACAAAATTCAAATGTAGATATTGATAAAAGTGCTTACAGTATTTTTAAGACTCGGTATATTCTTCATTAAAAGAGCTTCCCTTACATATCAGACCATAACATGAGAAATCTAGATGACCCATTCAAGTAAAATAAACCATTAAGTTCACACTATAGAGTTGTCATTTATGTGTAGTTTTACTCATCCAAAAATATTTTAGTTCAGATAGAACTCCAAAAGCATAAAAATGTATGATTTGGACAATAAGCTATTGCTATTTATTTCACTCCTAGTATTTCACTCCTAGACTTTATATCTTGTTTGCACGAAGCCATTTCTGGAATCCGTTCTAATTTAATACACATGTCATAGTTCATATTAATGTATTAAGTCATATATCTAACATTCACATCATGAATACTTTTCTTCAAGATTTGAAATTGCAACCTTCTGAATTGATTATAACACAACCTATATGACTAAAACTAAATTTTTTACATGAAAGTAACTTCACTAGTAGGCAATATCGTGAAGACGAACCCAACCTAAAAAACAAAGCTAGAAACATCAAGATACTCAAAGGTGAAAATATTCCCTATAATTACTATTTTAGTTCCTTATATGGTCCTAAATTATAAGTTAAATGAGAAGATTTAACAGTAGAACTTAAGCCTGTAATGATCCGAATTTTCGACCCTCGAATGTCGATACTAAATACATCCACGGTATTCGTGTGCCGAGCACCCAAGTGCCGGAAAGACAGAAAATTTAGGTAAAATAAAAAAGAATAGAACAAGAAAGGAAGAATACAACATCATATTCTCATAACAGAACAGTAATATATAATATCAAATGATTAGTACAAAGGGTTACTCTGAATCTAGAAATCTTAGAGTTATTAAGCGCTAAGTACTTTCATCAACCTGGATAGTTATGACAGCCTGTCATCACAATGCTGATATATACAATGAAAAAAATGCAGAGGAAATAAGAATACTATGGAAGATAATCATCCATCTCTTCTCCATAAACTCCAATGCATCCGTAGCTAAATCTAGAAACGTACACGGGGCCAACCCAAGCATTATAAGAAAGTAACACCTGGATCGGTCTGGTAAACTAGCCTGAGAAACTCAAGAAGTAAGAGTGACATACAATAGAACCTTTTTGAGACCTTACGGATTACCATAACGGTTTCCCCTCAAATGAAACCAACTATTCATTAAGTTTAACAAATAGTGATATGATAGATAATGTCTATTGTGTAGCACATAAATCATATCAAAAAGCTACTGCTTGAACGCCACAACAATAATAATTATATAATCAATACAGCTAAGGCGCGTTCTGATGTGCACGTAAAACAAAATATTTTTACTTCCATATTTAATCTACTTCTATTTGAATAAATGAGCATATTAGGATATTTTACATGTTTAAACCAAAATTTAAGTTATTTTCAAATCATCATTTCTTTATCTTCATTTGGGGGGTAAAATGGTAATTTTGTGTGTGATTTAATTTGAGAAAATTTACTTGCACATTTTTATTTTAAATTGTAGGAAAAAGAGAGCAAATATGAAGAAGCTTTCATGTATGTATGCATGAACAAGTGAAGGAAGACAAAGGAATAAAGAAATATAACAATTCATGCAACATGAAGGAGCCCACCTACCCACTAACTCATGGACCACAATTAAAAGCTAATGGAGATTAAAATGCACATGCACATGCTAATGGTGGATTAGGTAGAAGTTAAAGATTATTTGGAGGTTATACTTCCTAAAGGGCATTTTGGGTAGCTTCCTAAAATATGGATTAGTGTTTTAAGCATGTATAAATAAACCCTTATGTTTCATGTAGAAATCTTTTACCTTCTATTTAGTTAGTTAAGTTTGTAGCCAAAAAAGTAATGAGAAATAAAATGGTTTCCTGAGTATCTTCTTTTTCTTTGTTTTTTACATGCTTTTATTTTATTTTATGCTTATCTTTATTTACATGCTCTCTTTTCTTTTATGCTAGTAGATTAGATTTTATTTAATGCAAGTAGTTTAGATTTATTTTATACATATAGATTAACTTTTTAGTTTATTTTATTAACATCTCTTCTTTCATGTTGAAATCACTTTACGTTATAATGAATTCAAATATGAGAAGCTAAGCCCCTTCAATTTCGGAGTGACGAAGCTCTGATGAATCACATAAAGTTAACATAGTGATTTCATTTGATCTCTTTCTATGCTTAATGGAAATTTTTGATGTGGTAAAATTTCGTTGTTTAATATCAAATTTGATAGTGTATGTTGTTGACACCAAATAGACTATGCTTAAACAAACATACACACAAATTACCTCTTCATATACATATGATTTTGGTAATGAAGTGGATTTAGAATCAAAATTTGATGGTATATGTTACTAATCAACAGTAAATAGATCATGCTTAGAATAGATTTTATTTTTAATTTCATTATCATTGTCAAGAAAGTTGACAAGTGGTTTGGATGGTGTGTTAAAGTTTGATAGTTTATGTTGGGTTTAATAGCACAAGTAGACCATACTTAGGATAAACACATCAAATAAATTTACAAATGACTAAAAAGAGAGATCATAATTTCATTATATTGATTTATGTGGTCATGAGAAGAGATTCGCCTCTAAATTGCCTTCTACTCTCATTTTTTATTCTTTTTTTTAGTTATTTTTACATTTTTTTAGCTTAAAATAATTTCAAACTCTTTAGATTAATTTGATTGAGTAGAAAACTATCATGCTTATTGACATACGCTTCCCTGTTATGTCGATATTACAGGGTAATTTTGTTTTTCATTTCTAATTTGTAAAAATAATTTTTATTTTTATTTTTATAAATGACTATATTCCTAGTTCTCTTCTTAATTTGATATAAGTTGTTTGTGCTAATGGTTTAGTTAAAATATTAGCTATTTGATTTTTTTTTATATTTATAAATTTTAGTGTAATATTTTCCTTGTTTACTTTGTCTCTTAAGAAATGATGACCTATATCTATATGTTTTGTCCAAAAATGATGTGTTGTATTTTTAGATAGTTTATTGCTCTAATGCTATAACAATATACTGATTGCTTTAAATTTAAATTGAAATTCCTTAAAGTTTGTTACACATAGATAAATAGTACGATCAATGTAACAGTCTGCACCTTAATAGGCCTGAATTTTCACTAATTCGAAAATCCAAGTTCAGTAATGTATGGATCGTTGGTTTGGTATTATGCAAATTACTTGGCTAGTAATTATATGTTATATTATACTTTACTATTCCGCTGTGTGATATATCAATGGTGTTCTAATATGAAGTTTTTTGTTTATTTTAAAATTAATTCATTTATATGTGAATCGACCTATACTCGTATATGTACTATAATTGTACGCCGTGCGCTTGTAGTTATTATTTTATATTTTTCAACGATTTTCCAACCGATGGAAAATTCGTCGTCAAACAAGATTTTGACGCTGTTATCGGAGAATTTGAAATTTGATTTTAGTCTTATTCTTCGAATTACTTTTGTATGATTTTATTGCATGATCATTTTTGTGTGTTGATTTGCATAAAAAAATACAAAAGAATTTTTTTTATAGAGTTGTGTGATTGTGTGTCATTTTTTTATCTTGTTTGTGTGCATCTCTTTGTATTTGGTTTTATTTTAATTAATGTTTGCTTTCATATTATTATTATTTTTAAAACATTTCACTGTTTTACATTTTATTCACCATTTTATTTTGTGTTGTGTTTGTTTGTTGTGTCTCAATTTGCATTTACGGTTTATTCACTGTTTTACAAAAATTCACTCAACATTTTCACTGCACATTTTCGCTGCATTTACAAAAATTTACATCTCTTTATTTGCATTTACAAAAACTTGTTCATTGCAAACAACATTCACTCAACTCACAACCAACTTTACTGCACTTCTGTGCATTTTCTCAAATTCTCATAACCAACTCAAGTCACAACCAACCACTGCCTACTTCCAGCCAAACAATCATCATCCTCACCTACTTACCCTTGACTGTAGCACCTATCCCATCATCACTATTGCCACTTCTGCCCCACCAACTACCAGCCATACCACCACTGCCTATACTACCGCTGCACTTTACCATTTCAAGCAATTGCAAACTCACACTTTCTCTTGCTTTCCGCTGAATCACTTCAACAACCTCTGCTCCTATATCACCCATTTCATCATCCCTGCTTTACATGCACCTTCCTGCCTCTGCCATACTTCACCGTAGCTACCAGCTTCAAGCATCACTGCATACTTACCAAACCAACCATCAACGGCCACTCACCTCCTATCACTCAACTAGAATCATCCACAATATTGCTGCCTTCAACCTCCAAAACCTTTCCACTGTCAACAACATATCACTACCAACCGCTACTCACTCTGACATAGCCTCCCCCTACTTCATCATCATTCACCACAATATAAAACTTCCTTAACCTTAGTTCCTACCACCAGAACCTGCCTACACATCGACATACTCTTCTACACTGTCTCAACTACTACTACATTGTGTCAACTCACCATTACATTCTCTTCCTTCAACGTTACTTCATTACTGTCATCCCAAACCATATCAAACTGCTCATTACCCTTCACCATCAACCACAACAGTAACTTTTGTCACCGTTCCTCCACAGCAACTCCACTTCCCTTCGCCATTTCACTGATCAAAACCAACTGTGCACCTACAACCTTTCACTGCACCTTTCCATCAACCTCAACATCATTTTAAAACCACCTATACAAATTCTATATACAGCACCAAAACCTGTACACACAAGTGTGTACAACCTTCATTACCATCACAATTTTTGCCATCTACAATCCACCATTGCCTATACATCATCTTGCCTCCAACCACACTTCAACTTCCAGCAACAACATACTTCAATTCCACCTTCCTCCTGCATCTCTAACATTGCATACATACTTCTACCACTTCAACTCACTGCTCAAACCATTAACCATCAGCCACTGTCCCATAACCTTAACATCACCACTTTCTTGCACTTGCATCAACTACCACTACTGCTTACTGCAACCACTGACCAACAACACCATACAAACAAAACTGCTGATCACCCATACTTGAACAAAAAACCATCCACACACCAACTGATCAAATTCAACCACCCAAAACTGCAGCAACACTTCCACCATTTACTCCAACATCCTCTGCCAACTTCTTGCAACTGCCATCCACTTCGAAAAACACACTCAAACCCTCACCCTGCCCGGAACCCATCGCTCCTCTCTACAACTCCAAATTTTTGCACCTCCTTCCATCAAAACCTCCTTCTGCCTAAAACCATTCAATCATCCCAACCCTATCACAACGGTTTCCTCCCCAAATCCGAAAATCCAGATCAATCGCAACCTTCGATCCTCGAACCCACGACCATACTTCGACCTGCGATGAACTCATAAACCTCCAATCGCCACCGCCATTTTATTTTCTTCTGATTTTGTTTTTGTTTTTTCATTTTTTTATAATAGAGAAGTAATTGCGTGTTGTGTGTTGTGTGTTGTGCTTTGTGTTTGTAAAGAGTGTTGTGTTGTGTTGTTTTTATTTTGCATTTTTTAAGTACAAGTTCATTTTAAATTTTCTCTTGCCTTTATTTTTAAAAAACAACAAACAAACAAGTTGTTTTCATTTCATTTAGTTTCTTCTTTGATATCTTGTTTAAGTTTTCAGGTTGCGAAAGCAGAAAAGGAAAAGCGCTGCTTGCTAAAACTACTCTGCTTGCTTTCTTTATAAAAACAAATCGCCGCTTTAAAATAAATTACTAATAATTCTGTACGCTCTGGTATCATGCTCTCATCTATTGTTTTTATTTGCTTTGCATTGTTGGTTGCTTGCATTTTGAAAAAAAAATTCAAAAACAAAAACAAATTTCATTCGTAGTTGCATCGTTAATTCACGTTTATTTTTAGTTTTGCATTCATACCATCTTATTTTTTTTAAAGGCAATACCCAAATCTACATAAGGTAGGGAATTTTGCCGCCTCTTCCTTGGACCACAAATTGCATATCATCATAGAATTTGACTAATAATAACAGTTAGACTTTAGACTTAAGGGAGTCACGAGCTCATCTAGGATTTAATTTTATCTTGACAAGTTGACTTCTTTGAATAATTTATTCTTGGTGTCTAGGCTATGGCAGAGCAAGAATCATATATAAATATTACGGTGATTCGTAAATATTATTGTGATTATTTCTCTGAAGGTACTTAAACCTTCGGCTGCATTGCTACGGCTATTCGTGATACACCGATAACTCCTGTCCGTTATCTGGCTAAGAACTATTGTATTGGATTAAGATAAAGTGTGATTATAAAATTTTGGGTTAGAAGCTACTAAGAATAGAAAATTTGTAATTAAGTCATTGCATTCATTTAGTTGCATTAATTCATGCATATTTAAAAAAAAACAAAATGCAAAACTAAAAAATTGTATATTTTACCTAACTTAGTTCTTCTTTAATCCAAAATCCAAAAAAAATCTTTTTAGATCTTTTCCTTTAAAAAAATTTCAATCAAAATCAGAAATCCAAAAAAAAAAAAAATCTCCCTTTTAAAAAATAAATTCCCTTTGATAAATACTTTCCTTTTTGAAAGAAAACATTTTTGAAAATGTCTGAATTTTCTTACTCACTAGAATTTAGAATAGTAGTGAAAATCAATATAATCCATATAATTTCACACCAAATTCTTATGGATATTTTAATAACAACTACTGTATAAACAATTAGGATTTTGCAGAATAAAATTCTCAAAATAGTGAGAAATCCTCAACTCTTGAGAAGAGTATTAAAACTATTTGGTCTTTACTTGAACAACGAAATCAAATGATAAATAATTTGAGTAATTCATATCTATGCAATATGTAACAACCCCGTATTTTGTGATTATTTTAATTTTGTATTTTAATTATTTTAACTGAAATTCCTGATTTAAAAACTTTAATTTATTTATGAAAATGGATAAATTTTCATATTTTAAATATAAATTTTGATTTTTGTGTGTTATAATTCCAAACTTGAATAAATGGAATATTTCCAAAAAAGTGGATTTTGGTCAAAATAGTCAAACTTTGACCTTTAAATTTAAAATTTAAAATTTTGAATTTTTGAATTTTATCTATTATTATGAAAATAGATTTAATTTCAAGAATACTGCTTTTCGTTTCATTGAAATCGGATTAATATTGTGAAAGTTATGCTTTTTACAATATTGTGTGTAAATTGTTTTATTTAACAAATTTGTTTATTCTAATTTATATAAATAATATTTTTGTTTGTAAAACCATGTTCTAATTTGTGTAACATGATATTTTATGCATATATTTTATTTTTAAAACATTTTTAAAGTATAGTTATAATTTTCAAATGTTGATTGTATATTGTTTTTAACTTTTAAATTATGGTTTCAATTAAATAGCTATTTCTTTATTTATTTTCTATTTTTCCTTAAAGAATTATTTATTTTCATTTAAACTTTATTTTGTTTAGCATATATTTTATTTACTTGACTTTATTTATTTAGAAGTGTTGTTGACCTTTTTCCAAAGTCAGTTGAATTTTATTTATAATTTTTAATTCTAGTTTTCATTAAATAGAGTATTTTCTTTATTTATTTTCTACTTTTCCTAAAACTATTTATTTATTTTTCATATTATCTATCTCTATCTTATTTTTCTATTTATACATTCATTTATTAATTAAATGGTAAGTGTTTAGATCCTTATTTATTTCTTGGAAAGAAATTTCAAATATATATACGTATTGCTTTAAAAGGCGTATCTTTAAAATATATTTATTTAACGTTATTGTATTTATTTATTTGTGAAGCTTCTTGTATACACCTTTCTTTAATTTATAGGAAACGTATCAATTAAGATACGTTACCTATTTTTAATTTTAGGTAAACGTTACTTTGATTTCTTACCTTTTTATCTTTCCATCCCATGATTTTCTACCATAACTTCTCCACAATTTGTGTCGTTCATTGCTTAATCCCTAGCCGCCTATATCCTTATTTTCACGTGAGAAAATTTCTTCCATCTTCATTTCTCACGGCACTTCAGATCTGAAAAAAAAAGTAAGCAATGGTCTCTCTTTTTCTCTCCTTTCTTCTTCTTTTTTTCATTTGTTTTTGCTTGTTCATCTCTAGCTTTGCTCGGCTAAATCCCTCACCACCTTCACCAACCACCACATCACCTCCTGCCCATCACCATACACGGCCGCAACCCCTCCTCCTCTGACCAAGACCGGCCATGACCATCAAATGATGCAAACACCTCCAAAAAATTGCAAAAAACCCCTTGAAACCATGCATAGCCAAGCTAGTTTCCACCATCCCCTTCATATGTTGCCTTGGACACCCCTTATCCACACCACCATCAAGTTCACCGCCCTTGGCCTTCACTCCAGCCACCACCAGGTCTGTACATGCCAAGGTCGAGGCCAATTCATGCATGGCCAAGCCTAAAGTTGCACAAAAACTCCTCTTTTTGCCTTAACCTTTGATCTTCCTTCACTAGTAACTTCTATCCCTTCACTTTTACTTGTAGCCATGCCTATATGAGTCCAAACCAGATCCATACCCTAGCCAAAAGATCATCAAGGCCGAACCTATATAGCTTTGTGGCCGAGCAAATGTGATTTGTGGTCAAGCAAAATCAATTGAAAACTTGGTGTTGTCTTTTGTAAACTCTATTTCCATTTTGTTCCAATAATTTTAGTATTGTATTTATATTTATATTTTGCTTTGTTTTGTTGTTAAATACAAGAATAACATCTTGGCCCTCCACTCCACTCAAATCAAAAGTCGTGCTATCTTGCTTTTTGAATTTTATTCATGTGTTTTGATTTGCTATCTCCAGCGTAAAAAGGTGAGTATTCACTCATGACATTTATACTTATATAACTAGTGAATCGACAACAATGAATGTGTAGAATATTATATCATGTTATACCTGCCTGTGATATGAATCATATGATGTTAACCTTGTTTATAAACCTGTCATATCATCTATTACTGCTATATGATGCTATATTGTTTATTTTATTCTGTTCTCACACTGCAAGTTCCCTGTAGAATAGAATCACTATGCGTTGAAATGATACATACCCGAACGGACTTTAGAATAGGGAAATATCGTTATGGGCTGAAATGATAGGCCTAAGCAATTTTTTTATTTAACTTGGGATTTGTGTGTTTTAAATGATAAAACCCAGATTTTTCTTTGTAAATTACAGGTTGAAATGATATATTATCCGTATCACTTGATTTAGGCTAGAAAATTTTATACCGACCCATGGTTATTCTATATACTTTTTTGGGTAGTTTTAAGTATTTTAAAATGTAAATTATCATATTTTGATTTAAATTTGAATTTAAAATGATTTATTAAAGTGTTATTGATTTTTCTATGAATATAAAATGTTAAATAATTGTATGCTTAAGAGTGTAACTTGAAATATAACCTAACCTGGAATTTGAGATTTAGGGTAAAATGAGGATTTAAGTTAAAGAAAATAAATTGGAATTTAATAAATGAATTATTAGAAAATTTGGATTTAATTATTTGAAAGTATAATAACTTCACTTTTAAATGGTTTAAATGAATTATTTTTATTATAATATAAACCATTTTTAAAAGGTAATCAAATTTGAATAGTTGAATTTGAATTCAAATAGTGATTTGAAAATGAGATTTTGAAAGAATATGATATTTTGATATATTGAAATGGTTTGGAAATGATTTGATCCTTATTTTGATTAAGATTTGAATTTGAAATGATATTTTATTTTTGAAGTATAAAATATCATTTTAAAATCTATAACCACGGGTACACTTCTTCGTGTGCCATTTGATTTCCTTGTGATTGTTTTGATACACGCCTTGAATTTGAGAGTGTGGCTAGAGGTGAGCGATTACTGTTGCTTTGCGCTACCCAAGCCACATTTACACTGTTATTTGCATTAATTACTTTAATATAAGTATTTCTATGATAGTGTTTATTTCTGCTTAATTGATGGTTTACCATATCCTTAAAGGATGGGCAATCCCAAGCATCTTTTAAGTTATTGTGCATTGCTACTACAGTTCACTTGAGTTGGTTTACATTGTATAAGTATGTATGTCCTGACTCGAGTGTTTTATGTTTTACTTTACGCTCGGGTCAGCCTGAGAGTTACAGCTTTGGATTCACCTTCTAGAGCTAGAGATTGGTTGGAGCTTATTTGACCATCTATTAGTCTATTTCTGATCCAGTTATTTCCTATTCGATATTGCTTCTGCATCAGTGATCTATGTATCCAGACTTATATTGTATCCATTTTTAAACTATGATATTTTGTATATGTTTTGAGAGTATGTGGATGGTAGCTTCATGAACAACTATAGTATTTTTTTCCACTGCGAGTTATTCTAATATTTCCGTGTCTTTGATTATGTGTTTGATTTTATTTGCTCCAAATTTTATTACAACCTGTTATTTTGAATTATTCAAGTCCGACATGTGTGGATTTTTGTCGATTTGAATGGTCCAAAATAGTGGGTTTACATTTGGTATCAGAGCTTTGGTTTTACGCAAACCTTAGCCCGAGGAGCAAAAACTCATTAAAGATATGGTAGAAATACCATAGAATGAGTGAAATCAATCTCAGAATCATTTCCTTGTGAGAGAACGTACTTTCGAAGTATAAAATGATTTTAAAGGATTTTTAAAGATTATTTTGGTATAAATTTTATTTCAAAAGCAAAATTTTCTAAACTTCATCCTATTTGTCCACCTTGTTAGTAAATCTCTTCGGTTAGGATTCGCTAGAATTTTGAACTTCTATCTTGTTCGATCCGGATGCTTTGTTGATAGGAAGCTATTTGAGTATGGCGAAATTGGAAGAGCAGAAAGCAGCTCGTAGAACATGAAGAGCCCTAGCCCGTAAGGAATGGGAGGAAGTGATCGAGAGGTGGGAGAAGCTATGGAAGGAAAGGGCAGGACCAGGTCCTTATGACCATGTCGTTTGTTCTCAATGTCATGAGAAGGGACACTATACAGCCATGTGTAGGAAGAGAGATGAGGGAAATGGATGGAGGGCAAGTGTTTTCGGTCCAAGATTTTCTGTTTTAAGTGTCGGGAGAAGGGACACTTTCCAAGCCGCTGCCAGAAGGTGAAGAAAGTGAAGTCTACACCCACTGCATCAATCGTCCTATCAACTATTTGCTACCACTGTAGGAGGGCTGGGCATATAGCCAGATATTGTCCTGTGAGATAGAGCAGGAAGGAAGCTGGGTACTCGTAGTTCGAGAAGGAAGATGGGAGTGTAGTGCACTTATGCCAGAAATGTAGAAGTTGGGGGCACATTGAAGGGGAGTGTTCTGGACCTATTGAAGTACCACCCGGAAGAATTAATACTGATGCTTTGTTTATGTAGGAGTGGTATTCTGTGGATCTGTTTGTTATCTGTAGTATGTTAGGTTGCATTAAGTGCACTTTATTGTATCTTTTGCTTAGCTGAAGTTGTCAAACCAAAGATATTTATGCTCCTGTTCTTCGTATGATATGAATTTGAGTCTTTCCAAATAATGAATATAAACTCTTTTGTATTGACATAAGTTATATATCTCTAATCTTGGTTAGGATTCTTTTGATTAGGTTTCCTCCAAATTTGAGTCTCTGTTCTCTTTTGAAATCCATCCTTGAATCATCCCTTGAAATTTTTTGTTGATTGTATTTGAAATTATGTATACATCGAAATTATTATTTTGGTAAGGATGACCATATTTTGTATATAAAAGTGAAATGTTTTCGATAAGAATTATATACCTTTTAAAATGAAAATTTGAAGCTTTGAAAGGATTTGAATTTTTTGAAAATTATTTGGTTTATAAAATGATTTTAATGAAATGGTTTTGAAATTGAAATTTGAGTGATTGAACTCTGGCATTTTAAATTGGTTTAAGGTTTTGAAAATATATAATAATATGATTTGAAAGTATATTTCCAAATAAGAAACGTTACAAATTATTTTAATGAGTTTCAAATGATTCGAAGAAATTTCAAAAGAAGTTTTCGAGAAAATAAAAGTCCAGAACTCACTTATGTCACTGGAAAATAATTTCGGTGATGAATGCATGCATCATCGACATTGATTTTCGAGTTTCTGAGTGGGGGAGAGGCCACTCTAATAGCTTTGCTATGCGGATGATTTTATGAAACAAATTTGATTTAAAATACCGAAGTATAATTTGATTTTTGAAAAGATATATGCATATATATATATATATATATATATATATATATATATATATATAGATATGTGACATAGTATTGAATTGAGCCGGTATTCAGTTCTTGAGTTTCGAATTTGATTGATATAACCCTATCTTTTGGAATTGATTTACTGATTTGTTGTTGATTTTCAATTCTTGGATTTGAAATATGATTTCTTCGAATATTTGAATGTTCGAACGCTTCCAAATCAAGGTTAACTTTTCCAAGCTAAGTAATTTTGAAAAGTATAAAGTATTTGATAAAGTATATGAGTTTAGTTTTGTATGTTTTAATATGATTTAAATTAGTTTGAAACTGCTTTGTTAAGTAAATGAATAAGACTATTTTGAATTATACTAGTATGAAATATAGATTGGAAATGTTTTGAATAAAGTGTGTGTGTATATATATATATATATATATAGAATAATAATCTTTCCAAGGGTAAATTGGATTTTTCATGTAGAAATAAATAGTTTAAAGGTTTTAAAAGGGATGGTTTTAAACTTAGTAACCAGTTTGGGTATAATTGATTTTGAGAAAATATTTGGTTTTGAAAATAGATTGGAATTTAAAACCCAGTATTTATATGATGACTTTAGAAACAGATTTATTTGACATAAATTATGTTGATTTGGAATTTTGGATTACTTTTCTGAACTTATTATTTTGAAAACTTTGAGACTGAAGATATTTAATTTGGAAGAAATGATTTGATGAAATCATATATGATTTTGAAACCAAATGATATTGAAATAATTTGAAATTGAGAACCTTTTATTATTAAGCACTTGATTTGGGAGTTGTCAAACTTATATAAAATGGATGTGTATAAGTATGAAGTCGATTTGAAAACTATTGATTTGAAAGGTACTCAATTTGGAAAGAGAAATCTTATATAATCGAAGTCTATATAAGTGTGATTTGATATACTATTGATTTGGAAAGTATTCGATTTGAAAATAAAATCTTATATATAATGGACTTTATATAAGTATGATATTTGAAAGTGATTTGAAAAAGGTACTATATGATATATATTTTCGAAGTAAAGATATGAAAAGTGCCTTCTACTTGATATCCGCTTTGTGGCCACATTGTGGATTCATTCTATCGATATTATTCTCTCTGATTTTTGGTTTTTCAGATCTAATACTCGAGTGCCCTACCATGGCATAACCCATGGTCTTTTGAGCATGACTGCATAGCGTAATTCGCAGGGGCTGCGAGAGCCTACGGATACAGATGTTTCTTGGAGGATCCAGGCGTAACCATTGTGTATCTACGATCTATTGGGTCGCTTGGTAGCGTAATCAGCAGGGGCTGCGAGAGCCTACGGGTACGGATGTTTCCTGGGGGATCCAGGCGTAACTATTGTTTATCTGCGGTACTACCAGTCTTCATGGCGTAACCGCAAGGCTGCGGTAGCCAGCCTACGGGTATGGATGTTTCCTGAGGGATCCAGGCGTAACCATTGTGTATCCGCGATCCATGATCGACATGTTTTGGTTTGGTTGTTTTGTTTGGATTGTACTTTCCATATCTGTTTGTTTTAAAAAAAATTCAGTATTTTCACTGGGTGTTGAACAAGTCTACTAAGTACCTGGAGAATTCTAGCTTTGCGCCTGATCAACGCATAGCCAGAGCCTTCAGGAACGAGGATAAACTTGTTAAGACATCGAGTTATGAAAATATTTTGATAAAGTATTATATAAAGGATATTTTGATCATTAATTTTATCCTTCCAAATAATTGAAATTTATATAGCTTTAAAATAATGGTTCATCCTTGTCTTTCAACCTGTTTTTTCCTTCTAGCTATTCCTATTCTCCGCCTTGTTAAATTTACCTACAACAACCGTTATCAGGTATGATTTTAATCTTTATCATCTTGTCTTAATCTTATTTCATTCTATCTTTTTCTATTTTTCCGTACCTCGTTCCTTTTTGAGGACGAAAGGATTTGAGTGGGGGAGAGTGTAACAACCCCGTATCTTGTGATTATTTTAATTTTATATTTTAATTATTTTAACTGAAATTCATGATTTAAAAACTTTATTTTATTTATTAAAATGGATAAATTTTGTTATTTTAAATATAAATTTTGATTTTTGTGTGTATTATAATTCCAAAACTGAATAAATGGAATATTTCCACAAAAGTGGATTTTGGTCAAAATGGTCAAACTTTGACTTTTAAATTTAAAATTTAAGTATTTTAATTTTTGAATTTTATTTTTTATTATGAAAATAGATTTAATTTCAAGAATACTGCTTTTTGTTTCGTTGAAATCGGATTAATATTGTGAAAGTTATGCCTTTTACAATATTGTGTGTAAATTGTTTTATTTAACAAATTTGTTTATTTTAATTTATATAAATAATATTTTTGTTTGTAAAATCATATTCAAATTTTTGTAACATGATATGTTATGCATATATTTTATTTTTAAAACATTTTTAAAGTATAGTTATAATTTTCAAATGTTGATTGTATATTGTTTTCAACTTTTAAATTCTAGTTTCAATTAAATAGCTATTTCTTTATTTATTTTCTATTATTCCTTAAAAGAATTATTTATTTTCACTTACACTTTATTTTGTTCAGAATTTATTTTATTTACTTGACTTTTATTTATTTAGAAGTGTTGTTGAATTTTTTCCAAAGTCAGTTGAATTTTATTTACATTTTTTAATTCTACTTTCCATTAAATAGAGTATTTTCTTTATTTATTTCCTACTTTTCCTAAAACTATTTATTTATTTTTCATAATATCTATCTCTACCTTATTTTTCTATTTAGACAATCATTTGTTAATTAAATGATAAGTGTTTAGATCTTTATTTATTTCTTGGAAAGAAATTTCAAAGATATATACGTTATTGCTTTAAAAGGCATATCTTTAAAATATATTTATTTAACGTTATTGTATTTATTTATTTGTGAAAGCTTCTTTTATACACCTTTCTTTAATTTATAGGAAACTTATCTATTAAGATACGTTACCTGTTTTTAATTTTAGGCAAACGTTACTTTGATTTCTTACCTTTTTATCTTTCCATCCCTTGATTTTCTACCATAACTTCTCTACAATTTGTGTCGTTCATTCCTTAATCCCTAGCCACCTATATCCCTATTTTCATGTGATAAAATTTCTTCCCATCCTCATTTCTCACGGCACTTCAGATCTGAAAAAAAAGTAAGCAATGGCCTCTCTTTTTCTCTCCTTTCTTTTTCTTTTTTTCATTTGTTTTTGCTTGTTCATCTCTAGCTTTGCTCGGCTAACCCCTCACCACCTTCACCGACCACCACATCACCTCCTTCCCATCACCATACATGGCCTAAACCCCTCCTCCTCTGATCAAGACTGTCCATGATCATCAAATGATGCAAACACCTCCAAAAATTGCAAAAAACCCCTTGAAACCATGCATAGCCAAGCTAGTTTCCAGCATCTCCTTCATATGTTGCCTTGGCCACCCCTTAGCCACCACCACCATCATTCACTCCAGCCACCACCAGGTCTGTACATGCCAAGGCCGGGCCCAATTCATGCATGGCCAAGCCTAAAGTTGCACCAAAACTCCACTTTGCCTTAACCTTTGATCTTCCTTCACTAGTAACTTCTATCCCTTCACTTTTACTTGTAGCCATGCCTATATGAGTCCAAACCAGATCCATACCCTAGCCAAAAGATCATCAAGGCCGAACCTATATAGCTTTGTGGCCGAGCAAATGTGATTTGTGGTCAAGCAAAATCAATTGAAAACTTGGTGTTGTCTTTTGTAAACTCTATTTCCATTTTGTTCCAATAATTTTAGTATTGTATTTATATTTATATTTTTCTTTGTTTTGTTGTTGAATACAAGAATAACATCTTGGCCCTCCACTCCACTCAAATCAAAAGTCATGCTATCGTGCTTTTTGAATTTTATTCGTGTGTTTTGATTTGCTATCTCCAGCGTAAAAAGGTGAGTATTCACTTATGACATTTATACTTATATAACTAGTGAATCGACAACAATGAATGTGTAGAATATTATATCATGTTATACCTGCCTGTGATATGAATCATATGATGTTAACCTTGTTTATAAACCTGTCATATCATCTATTACTGCTATATGATGCTACATTGTTTATTTTATTCTGTTCTCACACTACAAGTTCCCTGTAGAATAGAATCACTATGGGTTGAAATGATACATACCCGAACGGACTTTAGAATAGGGAAATATCGTTATGGGCTGAAATGATAGGCCTAAGCAATCTTTTTATTTAACTTGGGATTTGTGTGTTTGAAATGATAAAACCTGGATTTTTCTTTGTAAATTACAGGTTGAAATGATATATTATCCGTATCACTTGATTTAGGCTAGAAAATTTTATACCGACCCATGGTTATTTTATATACTTTTCTGGGTAGTTTTAAGTATTTTAAAATGTAAATTATCATATTTTGATTTAAATTTGAATTTAAAATGATTTATTAAAGTGTTATTGATTTTTCTATGAATATAAAATGTTAAATAATTGTATGCTTAAGAGTGTAACTTGAAATATAACCTAACCTGGAATTTGAGATTTAGGGTAAAATGAGGATTTAAGTTAAAGAAAATAAATTGGAATTTAATAAATGAATTATTAGAAAATTTGGATTTAATTATTTGAAAGTATAATAACTTCACTTTTAAATGGTTTAAATGAATTATTTTTATTATAATATAAACCATTTTTAAAAGGTAATCAAATTTGAATAGTTGAATTTGAATTCAAATAGTGATTTGAAAATGAAATTTTGAAAGAATATGATATTTTGATATATTGAAATGGTTTGGAAATGATTTGATCCTTATTTTGATTAAGATTTGAATTTGAAATGATATTTTATTTTTGAAGTATAAAATACCATTTTAAAATTTATGCCCACGGATACACTTCTTTGTGTGCCATTTGATTTCCTTGTGATTGTTTTGATACACACCTTGAATTTGAAAGTGTGGCTAGAGGTGAGCGATTACTGCAGCTCTGTGCTACCCTAGCCACATTTACACTGTTATTTGCATTAATTACTTTAATATGGGTATTTCTGTGATAGTGTTTATTTCCGCTTAATTGATGGTTTACCGGATCCTTAAAGGATGGGCAATCCCAAGCATCCTTCAAGTTATTGTGCATTGTTATTACAGTTCACTTGAGTTGGTTTACATTATATATGTATGTATGTCCTGACTCGAGTATTTTGTGTTTTACTTTACGCTCGGGTCAGCCTGAGAGTCACAACTTTGGATTCACCTTTTGAAGCTAGAGATTTGTTGGAGCTTATCTGACCATCTATTAGTCTATTTCTGATGCAGTTATTTCCTATTTTGTATTGCTTTTACATTAGTGATCTATGTATCCAGACTTCTATTGTATCCATTTTTAAAATATGACATTTTGTATATGTTTTGAGAGTATGTAGATAGTAGCTTCATGAACTACTATGGTATTTTTTTTCCGCTGTGAGTTATTCTGATATTTCTATGTCTGTGATTCTGTGTTTGATTTTATTTGCTCCAAATTTTATTACAATATGTTATTTTGAATTATTCAAGTCCGACATGTGTGGATTTTTGTCAATTTTAATGGTATAAAATAGTGGGTCGTTACACAATAATTCAAGTCAAGGATTTCAAAATAATCAAAATTTTAATTTACTTCAAAATTCTAACAATTTTGATTCTAATCCATGTCAATACAATTTCGAAATTCAAAATGAATTTCAAAATCCAAATGGATTGTGAACCACTTTTTACATGATTTTGGCAATGGGAATAGTTTCAACTACGGTGCGATTGACAATTTTTGTTATCAACAATTCAAATTGAAAATTCTTAAGTTAATAATTATGAATTTGATTTTGTTGAGCAAATGGAAGAAAACAAAAAAAAATCATGTGGATTTGTTGTTTGAAACCTACAAAAAACAACGTGAGCAACAAAATCAAATCCCAACATGTGACGAGTCAAATAATAATTCATCTTTTACTAAAATTGACTATTTTCAAATAACTGCTTTTGAAATTGAAAACGACAATCTTAATGAAGTGTTGATAATGCGGTGATTGAGTTAGATTTCAATTCTTTTGAGAGTGTGGAACCAAATTTAAAATTCGATCCTCCTTTTTCCGATTTTGAAAAATTGAATATAGCAACTTTAGATTCTGAACATGATACATGCAATTAAGTTGTGAATAATTCAACAATGGAAAACGAATGTAGTGAACATAATTTTTTTGACTTTTCGAAGATGAGTTGTTGAATTCTGAAGGGATATATTTAAATCGCCATTTTGATTTTAAAATCAATAATTTCGAAGAATTTTTCAATGAAGAGTTTGAATTTGAATTTAGTGAAATTAACTTGAACTTCAACCAATTGTTCTATCTATCCCAAAAATCATCGAAAATAAAACAACTCATATGATATTTAATAAAACGACATTCGTTTTTCCAAATCAACATTCAACTTTGAAATCTTTTATGGTTTGGTTTTCTGTGCTTAAGGCATGTCTCCCATTCTTGACGAGACAAATGAATTGGTCTTTGAAAGTCCATTTCATTTACTCTTTAAGGATATAATTTCTAATGTCATGTAAATAATAAACATTTCATTTTCATGTAAATATAGGTCATATTTTGATTTTTATTTTATTTTTCTCCTTTCACTTGGGTTGACTGTGGGGACACAGTCAAAAGTAAGTGTGGGGTTGAATCTCATGTTTATTTTGATTTTTTTATTTCCTTTTCTTTCAAAAAACAATAAAAAAATTTAAAAAAAAAATAAAAATGAAAAATTGCATTTTAATTTACTTTTAAGTAGGCATGAAAGAGTAAGCATATGGTTTTGGACATTAAATTTAAATTTTTGGAAATTTCTTGTCTTAACAAATAATAAAAAGAAAAGTTTGAATTATAAGAAACTTTGGTTTAACTGGTATATAGGAAGGTTCACAGGTGATAATTATGAAGCATTTTCTAAATTTAGTCTTTGTTTAAAGAGTGGTTAATTTAAAAGTATTTACGTTGACTCTTTTAATCTCTATAGTTCAGTGGTGCTAAGTTTATTTTGAAAAACTCTCTCTTTTCAAAACAAAATTTGAAAAAAAGAACAAGTTTGTATATAAATAATAAACACATAGAGTCAGGTGTACACACTTGTGTGTACACTCGCCATGCTCTGTACTCTTCTTATGTAAGCCCGAAAGGCATTGCATGAATGGTATATCTAGCCTCAGTATATCTGAGTTAGGTGTGGGTAAATAACACAATAATAATAAAATAAACGCCTAGAGTCAGGTGAACACACTTGTGTATTCACTCACCATGCTTTATACTCCCCTCATGCAATACCGCAAGGCAGTGTATGAGTGGTATATCTGGCCTCAGTTCTCTAAGTTAGGCGTATGCAAAATAATGTTAATATCAATAACTTTTTCAAATAATAAGAGAGAGCAAGCAAATGAAACTCAAGCATTATCTTGACTTTATTGATTTTATTTGTTATACGAAAAGAAATAAAGATGCCACTTTGCAAATTATGACAATCAATTAAAGAATTTATTTCATAATTGCACTACGTCAAAGTAGAGTTGAATGTAATAATAACCTAGCTTTTTTGGACGTTTTGATCAGTAAAAGGCTGAAATTTTCAAGATAATGACCGAAATCTAACTTATTCGTGTCAATTTAAAAGTAAATTCTTCATTTGTAAATATTTTTAAAAAATTTCATTAATATCTTTGTAAATAAATCTTGCATTTCGGAATTATTCATATTGCATTCGGATTTTGTGGGTAGTATCCACTGAAAACCCTCACGAGACAACACTCGTCCTATTAGGGACACCTGGAGGTTTAACGGCTTGTTGCATATGCTCAATGCAATCTTGCTCCCTACAAAAGTGGATTTATTTTAGTTTTAGTTTATTCGAGCACGAATAAAAAATATTAGTGCGGGGGTATTTAATGTGCACGTAAAAGTACATATTTTTACTTCTATATTTAATAAACTTTTATTTGAATAAATGAGCATATTAGGGTATTTTACATGTTTAAACCAAAATTTAAATTTTATTCAAATCATCATTTGTTCATCTTCATTTGGGAGGTAAAATAGTAAATTTTGTATGATTTAATTTGAGAAAATTTACTTGCACAATTTTATTATTAATTCTAAGAAAAGGAAAGCAAATATGAAGAAGCTTTCATGTATGTATGCATGCACAAGTGAAGGAAGACAAAGGAATGAAGAAATAAAAGAATTCATGCAACATGAAGGAGCCCGCCTACACACTAACCCATGGACCACAATTAAAAGCTAATGGAGATTAAAATGTACATGCACATGTTAATAGTGGATTAGGTAGAAGCTAATGATTACTTGGAGGTTATACTTCCTAAAGGGCATTTTGGGTAGCTCCTTCAAATTTGGATTAGTGTTTTAAGCATGTATAAATACCCCTTATGTTTCATGTAGAGATCTCTTACCTTCTCTTTAGTTAGTTAAGTTTACAGCCACAAAATTAATGAGAAATAAAATGGCTTTCTAAGCCTCTTCTTTTTCTTTGTTATTTACATGCTTTTATTTTATTTTATGCTTATTTTTATTTACATTCTCTCTTTCCTTTTATATTAGTAGATTATATTTTCTTTAATGCAAGTAGATTAGCCTTTTACTTTGTTTTAATTAGTTCTCTTCTTTCATGTTGAAATTACTTTATGTTATAATGGATTCAAATATAAGAATCTAAACCCCTTCAATTTAGGAGTGATGAATCTCTCATGAATCAATAAAATTAACATACTGATTTATTTGATCTCTTTTGTGCTTAATGGAAAATTTTGATGTGGTAAAATTTTGTTGTTTAATATTGAATCTGATAGCTTATGTTGTTGACACCAAATAGGCTACGCTTAAACAAACACAAACAAAAAATACCTCTTCATCTATATATGATTTTGGTAATGAAGTTGTTTAGAATCAGAATTTGATGGTCTATGTTATTAATTAATACTAAATAGATCATGCTTAGAATAGATTTTATTTTTACTTTCATTATCATTTTCATAACAGTTGAAAAGTGTTTTGGATGGTGTGTTAAAGTTTGATGGTTTATGTTGGGCTAATTAATAGCACAAATAGACCATACTTAGGATAAACACATTAACTAAATTCACAAATGACTAAAAAGAGAGATTATAATTTCATTGTGTTGATTTTTGTGGTCATGAGAAGGTATTTTCCACTGAATTGCCTTCTACTCTCATATTTTTATTCATTGTTTTAGCTAGTTTTTACATTTTTTTAGCTTAAAACAATTTCAAACTCTCTGGGTTAATTTGATTGAGTAGAATTTAAAATTAATTCATTTCCCTACGGATCAACCTATACTCGCATACATACTACAATTGTACGCTGTGCGTTTGAAGTTATTTTTATTATATTTTTCGGCAATTTTCTAACCGATAGAAAATTTGTCGTCAAATATGTTCATATATGGATTATTTTCCATGGAGATGCCCCCATAAAATGAAGCGAATTCCCATGACAAGGATCAAAACTACCTTTTGAGTATCGTATATTTCAAGATATGATATACTCTAATGTAAATACAATTGGCCCAACGGTGAAATGCATGTCACCAAGTATAACCAACTTCCGACGCTCAATAATCGAAAGCATACTCTAGATCTAGAGTTGATATACCCTCATGGGTAAGCTAAACTTGAGATTACGCATCCTACTCTGGTTCTAGTCATTCCCGATGTAGAGGCTACATTCGGCATCTCTCATACTAGTCTTCATCACTCGAGCAGCACATAAATCCCTTATAGGATTCCTTCATTTCGAACAGATCACGAATCGCTACATGGATTCGAGCATCTCGAATAGATATCGAACCTCCACATAGATTCCCAACATAAGTCCTTGGGAAAATGCTAATGCTATCCTCTCTCTTGGAATACTCCTCAAAATAGACAATCCCACACGATAGCATCGTTTGAAATGTTAAACATTGGCCTCTCTCTTGGACTTAACCTTATGATAGACAGTTTAGCTCTATAACATTCCACTTCATAACCGCTTCCAGAACATAGATCGCATATATGGTTTTGAAGTGATTATGGGTTTGAGTCATCTCATATAAGTACACTATTACCGCTTACCAGACTCTCCAAAACCTATCAATAAATTCCCTGTTAACTTGATTCCGGTTCTCTTAGAAGTACGAAAAAGCTAGAGAAGTTTCGTACCAACAATCCTCCCTAGGTGTTTTCAAAGGTATGAAATCACGGAGCCTTTCGATAACTTCTTAAGTCAATATTAGGTCAAGTTCGATAATGGACTAATCGATTATCCAATCAAAACAATTGCTTACACAAATCAATATTCATACATTTAACTCATTTTAGACATTCCTTAGCTATCCCTCGTCCAAGAGTGAAGCCAGGGAAGTTAAAGCACTGGTTGCATCAAAGTCTTGCTTAGACACTTCATTCTTGAATCTGACAAATAGAAAAGTTTACCTCGTCGGCTTTTAGTGTTAGGTATAGTATTAATTATTTCCATAAACAAGAAAGAAATCACAACGATTAACACGTTTTCGACATTTCCTAACTTAATTATACCTTAGTCAAAAGGTAAACTGATAGGTTAGAGCTCTATTTCTCCATCCCTACTCGAACAACAATCTTAACTCTTACAAATAGATAAGCCTTACTTCGTTGGCTTTTAGTGTTAAGCATAGTTAATTACTTTTCAAACAAGTACGCAAACAATTTTTTTTTAAATTTGGCCATTAGGAAATTCTAACCCCTTCCTAAACCTTTTGTTTATATGTCTAAAACCCTTTTCATAATGATATATATATGTATAGTAATTTATTTACCAAAACTTGATATTTAAATAAACAAGTCAAAAGATAATTTATTCCATAAGATATAAAATAGTCAAAATATTTTCTAAAAAACTATATATATATATAAATGCTTTTAAAATACTTTATAATACTTAAAATAGGTTTTAAAATATTTTCTCAAAATATTACTTGAAAATAACAACTTTATAATTTTCTTTAAAACATGGAATAACAAGTTTTTATTTTAAAATCATCTTCTTTAAAAATTCACAACTAATTCTTGAAATTCATAAATATCTCAAACCACTTTTGAAATATTCTAATATGAGTTAGTAAACACTTGTAAAAAGAATAAAAATGAATATTTAAATTTAAATACATTTTCAAACCTTTAAAGTCCAAAAATCAAGGCTAAATGGGACAATTTTGCACAAGTAAAGTTTTGGTCGCTTTTCGAGATGTTACTTAAATTTTTACAATCAAACTTTTTATAGCAACAAACATATATACAAAACATTATAAATATGTTGAGAAACCCTGAGGATCATTATATAAAGTTTCATAGAAATCGCCGAATACAAGGCAATTCACAAGTGCATCCATAGCGACTATAACTATAACTGCACTTTAAAATCCGAGTCCAATATAAACCAAAGTCCATATATAACTTATGTACTTTGTTCCAAGGTCTTTTCACAAGTCATATAAGTCCATTCAAGTTCATTCCATGTCCATAGACATGGATCAATTATGCTTCTTGTTTCCAAAACAAGAATCAAACCAATGTTTTTAACAATGAAAATAACAGTTCAATAATTTAAAACAATCAAAACACAACATATATATGTTATATTTTCCATAAAGAGGGGTGCTAACTCACCTTTAACCTCACAACAACCAAGATCTAAGCACCCAAGTTAAACCTCCACCTTGCAACACCTTCTTCCTTCCTCCTTTCCTTTCCTTTGCCTTGCTTTTTCCCTTGTCCACTCTCAATATTGCTCACGGCCTAATGGGATAGGGTGATTGTGGCTTCACTTCTTTAACTTCGAACTAGGTAGGAATTTTTATAGTATTTTCCGAAGGCTTCACTTCAAATTTGAGTTGATTTGGATAAGATTTGCAAAAATTTCCTTTAGAACATAAGCGAAGAAGAAGACATGGAAATAGCTTAATTTAAGCTTTATAAATTTGTGAGTATAACCCTATGGTATGCCTCTCTTTATATAGGAACAAGAATGATGCTCTTTAAGCTTGCATCCCTCCACCATTCCGTGGAATACTCACCCTCCATCACTTCTCATTTTTGTTAATTATCATTATACCTCTCTCATGATAATGTCTTTTATCCTAATGGAAGCTTTTAGGATGCTCCACACTTCATGAAAGAGGTGTGTATGATAACTAGTTGCTAATGTATTTATTTGATCATTAGACAAGTGCCAAAGAGTTCGAACAACTTATATCGATCAAAAAGTTATTTACGGATAAACCGATTTTCGGTCACATTATCGATTTTTCTTCAAAGAATATATTTTTGAAAATAATTTTCAAAAATAAGTTTCTTATCATTATCCATTAACTAAATGATGTTACAAGGTTATAAAATCATATTTATAACACTTAATTGTACTTTAAAATGTTACAATTTCGAAAATGGAGTGTTCGAATTTTCGGGTCGCTACATTCTCCCCTACTTAGAACATTTCATCCTCGAAATTCAAACAAAGAGCGATAATCAAAAGAGATGGAAGAACAAGATACACACACACACACATATAACATACTGCCAAACTATATACAAAATAAACTACAAACTGAATGCATACTAAGTGACTCCACCTCAAGAGATGAGTACACCACAAAAGATACACGATACGGAGATGAGAAGGAAACCCTTGCCTATAGGTAACCCTGGATAGAATTCCTTCAAACAGTCCTCCGTCTTCTTGGTACCACTTCGAGCATCCTCGCTCCAAGGCACTTCTAACATTAACAAAGGAAAAATCACACAAATAGTCAAATAGTGGACACAATCACTAGCAAGTAAATTTCATGGTTCACTCAGGTTCAAAGCTTTCCTATCGTCCTAGGATGATAAACAATCTACTAAACATACCTTACACTCAACAGCGTCAGGTCCTTACTTGATGATTATTCACGCTACCTCATAATAAATTGAAGTCATTCCCTAAACTCTTCAAAAGCCAGCAGATGTAAATGTACTAAAGCCCATACATGCATAAGAATCATCCGTACGCAATATCTGATCTGATCACTTACTCGATCATAAATTTCACTTCCAAACCAGTATAGATAACTTGACCTCTCTAGTGCGGACTCCGATTTGGTTCCTTGATTAGAAACATCTGTTCTACTTGCATAGCAATATACTATAATAGAAAACATCGGGATTGTATCATTAATCCATATCAAGTGTTCACCGTCAAGAATCGAGTGATAATCCTTATTTAAATCGGTGTAAACCACCACGAAAATATGTACTCGAATACCAAATTAAGAACAATCATGTGACTAAAATGATCGAACGTACAACTTACATATATATCATATTGGCTTCTTAACAATACCAATTCCTTTTTAATCACATCCATTTACACAATTAGTATGTCTTATTAATACTAAACTCATGATGAATCATTTTATTAAACAAACCTAACTTCAAGTTTATCCATATTTCATAAGTTAAGTTCATACTCGAATAATACTCCATTACATCCTAAGAGTATGTATAAGCATCAAATATTTTTAACATCACAAGGATGATCCATAACATAAACTTGTTTTAACTCACTACTTTTCAATTCAAGTGTTGTATAAACTCAACTTTATATTTTCAAAAACACTTAGTTTTATGTTCTATAACAATCTGGAAGTTCCCGACTATCCAAAACCATCAAACAAATTCCATTTCATTTTAACCAACGAAGACTACCAAACAACATATCATATCATGATGCACATACCTTACATTCCTAATGCATAGGTTACATATGTTGATGAAATAATTAACAATAAAATTTTAGAACTAAACACTAGTTTCCACCTCAAATTATTTTAAAATAATATATACATATAAATTTGTTATATCAAATCATACTTTCAAAATTTTAAATCAAAATATGTTTTATCAATACAAATTTGTAGCATCCCACACTTAGAAACCCAAATGAATGCCGATGATGCTACATTCATAACCGAAATTATTTTCAAGCAACAGAAGTGAGTTTAGTATATTCAACCATACTCTTGGTACTTAACTAAAATCGTTCCAATGTGGTATAAGATACTTCATATAATAATACTAAGTATCACGATCTCAATTTCCTAAACCAATTTCCTAAATATTTACTTCCAAATAATAATATTATTATTTGGCCCAAATATTGAAAAAATATTTCAAAATACCAGGATTTAAGTTCTCAAATTCTCTATTTAAATACTTTTTATTTATAAACCACATTTTATAAATCATACTAATATCAAGTTACTTTCTTATATAAATCATTTCACAAATATTTATTTCCTAAAATATTCTATTTTTCCTTTTGATTATAGCAAACATCTTTTAGTGAATTTCTAATTTCTAAACCAACATTATCACCGAACGCCTTATAATCAAACCATTAAAATTAATTCATAAGGTGTTCGTTTCAATGTACCCACAATTACTGTCTACCCACCCCATGATGTAAAAAGTAAAATTGCTCATAAACTGGTTGAGCACAAATCAATAACAAACAATACTCAATGCTCCTAACATGTTGAGCATGACTAAACAATCAAGATTACAGGATATTAAACAATGAGAAGCATTAATATCAAACCAAACATGAATAGATAAACTATAAACAGATAATATACCCTCAAGAATATGCTTTCCCTTCGCAGTTGCAGAAGTGGAAGCTGCTGATGCGAGTGCGAAAACCTTAGGTTGTTGCCTTATCTGAAGCATCGGACAATCCCTGTCAAAATGACTTGGTTGGTGGCAATTATAGCAAGTCCTCGGTGCAAACTATGCCTTTACCATTTGTGGATCAATCTTCGAAACCTTTGTGATTGGTGCCTTCACTAATGGTGCTTTCGCCACTTGTCCTTCCTTACTTGACCTACAAATTACAGCAAGGTATCCCTTTTTCCCACATCTATAACAAGCTAAACCAAAATATATCTCGACAGCTGAAATTTTTGCTTGTTTCCTCTAGTCGGTATAGATATAAATGGCCTTGGAGCCGAACCCTCAAATCGAAAAGTTGTACTTATAATATCCTTGAATCCTGCTTGGATATGATCCGTCATATCCTTACATATCACATTGCATAGACTAATCCATGCCTGGACCTCAATGATAGTCTAAGTGCAGTTGAACCTCTTTCTACCTAATATCTCAAACTCGTGCAGATGCAAAGTCTTTCCATGGTCGAAGTTGCACCAATTCTTCTTCTACATCTCTCTCTTAGCATTAAAAGCTCTAGGAAATTGAAGGACATAATTATTTCAAATAATGAATTCCAAGAAAGAGATATTCCTAAAGGATAATTTAAAAGGATGATTTTGAAAATGCAAATATGCCATCATAAGTATAATACACTCGACACAATCTAGGGTGTTGCTTACCCTATTTCTAATGAACCATAGCCAACTAAAGCCAAGGTGTTCACTCAACCTTAAGCTCTAATACCAAATGTAACGACCTGACTTTTCGATCCTCGAATGTCGACACTAAATGCATCCATGTGCCAAGCACCCAAGTGCTGAAAAGATAGAAAGTTAGAGTAAAATTAAAAAAAGAATAGAACAAGAAAGGAAGAACACCATATCATAACTCATAACAGAACGGTAATATATAATATCAAAAGATTAGTACAAAGGGCTACTCTGAATATAAAAGTCTCTGGGTTACTAAGACCTAAGTACTATCATCAGCCTGGATAGTTATGAAAGTGTGTCCTCACAGTGCTGATATAAACGATACAGAAATAAGTGGAAATAAGATTACTACGGAAGGTAATCATTCAGCTTTTTTCCGTAAGTACCAAAGCATCCGTAGCTATATCTGGAAACATACACGGGGCTGATCCGAGCATTATAAGAAAATAACACCCGGATCAGTCTGGTAAACCAACGTGAGAAATTCAAGAAATAAGGGTGACATATAATAGAACCTTTTTGAGACCGTGGGGATTACCATAACGGTTTTCCCTTAAATGAAACCAACCATTAATTAAGTTTAACGTATAGTTATATGATAGATAATGTCAAGTGAGTAGCACATAAATCATATCAAATATCTGCTGTGTAAATGCCACAGCAGTAATAGGTATACAATCAACACAGCTAAAGTGCATTCGTATATGGATTGTTTTCCGCAAAGACGCACACAGTAAACTGAAGTGGATCTCAATAACAATGATCAGAGCCACCTTTCGAGCATCATATATTTTTAGATATGATATACTATAAGGTAATCACAAGTGGCCTAACGGTGAACTGCATGGCATTAAGTATAACCAACTCTTAGTGCACAATAATTGAAAGCATATGCTAGATCTAGAGTTGATATACCCTAATGGGTAAGCTAAACCCGAGATTGTGCATCCTTCACCGGTTTTAGTCATTCCAAATGTTGAGGCTACGTTCGGCATCTCTCATACGAGTCTTCATCACTCGAGCAGCATTGAATCCTCAATTGGATTCCTTCATCTCAAACAAATCATGAATCACTATATAGATTCGAGCATCTCGAATGGATCTCGAACCTCCATATAGGTTCCCCGCATAAGTCCTTCGACGAATGCTATAATTATCCTCTCTCTTGGAATACTCGTCAAGATAGATAGTCTCACAAATAGCATTGTTTGAAATGTTAAAGTTGACCTCTCCCTTGGACTTAAACTTAATATAGACAATTCAATTCTATAACATTCCACTTCACAACTGCTTCCAAAACATAGATGTATATGGTTTTGAAGTGATAACATGTTTTAGTCGTCTCATATAAGTACCCTCTTCCCGCTTACCAAACTCTCCAAAACCAATCGATAAATTCCTGGTTAACTCAATTCCAGTTCTCTCAAAAGTAAGTGAAAGCTAGAAATGTTTCATATCAATACTCCTTCTCGAGGGTTCTCATTGGTATGAAATCATGAAGCTTTTCGATAACTTCTTACGTCAATATTAGGTCAAGTTCTATAATCGACTAATCAGTTATCTAGTCAAAATAATTGCTTATACGAATCAATATTCATATACTTAACTAATTTTCGATTAACTATTCCTTGTCCAAGAGTGAAGCTAGGTAAGTTAGAGCACTTGTTGCATCAAAGTCTTGCTTAGACACTTCATTCTTGAACCTCTCAAATAGATAAGTTTGTCTCGTCGGCTTTCAGTGTTAAGTATAGTACTAATGATTTCCATAAACAAGAAAGAAATTAACACAATTAACACGTTTTTGACATTTTACGACTTATTATTCCTCAGTCAAGAGGGAAGCCGATAGGTTAGAGCTCTATTGCTCCATCCACACTCGAAAATCAATCTTAACTCTCACAAATAGATAGGCCTTACTTTGTCAGCTTTTAGTGTTAAGCATAGTTAATTAGTTTTCAAACAAGTAATCAAACAATTAACCATTTGGTCAATAAGCAATTCTAACCCCTTTCTAAACCTTTTGTTTATACTTTAAAATCCTTTTAAAAATGATATATATGTATATTAATTTATTTACCAAAACTTGATATTTAAATAAACAAGTCAAAAGATGTTTTATTCCGTAAGATATAAATATTCAACATATTTTCTAAATAACTATATTTACTTAAAAATGCTTATAAAATACTTATTTATAATATATTTTAAAATTTTCTCAAAACGTTACACGAAAATAACAACTTAATAATTTCCTTAAAAACTTGGTAAAAACATGTTTTTATTTTAAAATCCTCTTCTTTTAAAATTCACCACAGATTCTTAAAAATTCATAACTATCTCAAACCACTTTTTTAAATACTCTAATATGAAATAGTAAACACTTGCAAAAAGAATGAAACAAAATACTTAAATTGAAATATCTTTTCAAACCTTTAAAGTCCAAAAATCAAGGCTAAATGAGGCAGTTTTTCACAAATGAAGTTTTGGTCGCTTTTCAAGATGTTACTTAACCTTTTACTATCCAAGCATTTTACAGTAACAAACACATATATAAAACGGTATAAATATGAAGAGAAACCCATAAGGATCTCTCTACAAAGTTTCATAGAAATCACCGAAAACAAGGCAATTCCTAAGTGCATCCATAGCAACTATCGGTATAAGTGTACTTCCAAATCCGAGTCCAATCTAAAACAAAGTCCATCTATAACCTATATGTTTTATTCCAAGGTCTTATCATAAGTCCATTCAAGTCCATTCCAAGTCCATAGACATGGATCACATATGCTTCTTGTTTTCAAAACAAGAATCAAACTAATGTTTTTAACAATAACAATAACAATTCAACAACTTAAACACAATCAAAATATAACACATATATATGTTATGTTTTCCATTTAAAGAGTTGTGTTAACTCACCTTTAACCTCACAACAACCAAGATCTGAGCACCCAAGTCCCCTCCACCTTGCAACACCTTCTTCCTTCCTCCTTTCAATTGTGTTGCCTTGCTTTTTGCTCCTCTTCTCTCAATGTTGCTTATGGCCTAATGGAATAGGGTGAGTATGGCTTTACTTTTTTAACTTCTAACTAGGTAGGATGTTTTGTAATATTCTCCTAAGGCTTCACTCTAAATTTGAGTTGATTTGGATAAGATTTGCAAAAATTTCTTTTAGAACATAAGAGAAGAAGAAGACATGGAAGTAGCTTGCTTTAAGCTTTGTGAATTTGTGATTATAACTCTATGGTATGCCTCTTTTTATATGGGCACAAGAATGGTGCTCTTTAAGCTTGCATTCACCCCCCACACCCAAAACCATGCCTAGGAATTTTTACCTTCCATCCCTTCTCACAGCAAGAAACACAGTGTATTCCAACGGCGGCCGGACGTTGGAGGCCGTTGGAAAGCCGTTGGTTGACGTTGGAAACGCCGTTGGTATACATTTCAACGGCGTCCAACGTCCACCAATGGAACCAACGCGCTTATACCAACGTCTTCCAACGTTCAGGTTGTCCACGTGGAAGAAGATGTTGACCAAATTGGACGTTGGAGAGACGTTGGAAGACGTTGGAAAATCTGATGGAGGACGTTGATAGACGTTGGAATAATTGTGCCAGTAAGCCGTTGGTGGACTTTGGAAATCTGGGTGTTTTTTTACAGAACCAACAATGCATGCTTCCAGCCACCTCCAACATCGTATATCTCATAAAAGCTCAATTTCGAGCACATATACAACAACATATCTCACATATAATCAATCATAATAGTAAATTTAAGTAATAAGCATATATACTAATCAATATACACAATACAAATCAACATAAACAACATAAACCATCCAACATCAACATCCAACAAAACGTCCAATCCAACATCAACATCCAACAAAACATCAACATCCAACAATATCCAAAGTACTACGTCAACATATCAGAAATCACATCCAAACCAACATCCAAAACATCAGAATGTATCAAATCCTCACACTCTCCAAATATACATGTCTATAGCAAAACAAATCAAATCATACCTGAAATCACTCTCCTCCAGAACCACCAGAAGACGGAAACCGGTCGTATTTCTCCATAAACTCCGTAAGACGCCTGTTCAGCTCCTCCGTCTTGGCTTCGGTGTGGATATTGCGTTCCTCGAGCGCTGCGACCTGGGCTCTGAGCTGTGCAATCTCCTCCTTATCTTGAGCCCTCTGATACTCAATCTGAGTCGGCTTAGCCTGTAAATAAAATTTAAATTATCAGTGTTTAATAATTGTAATTCGTGTTTACAATAATCCATCACAATGTGCAACAGTTAGTTCAAAATAATTATTTTAAAATTTAAGTTAAAATTATTACCGATTGATTCCCAAAACCATAGCGTCTGCCATGTGCCGCTGGATCCATGATAGACTCAAAAATTACGTCCTCCTCATCGGCGGTCAACTCGTCGCGCCCAGAGCCCTCGAGAATGGAAGTCCGTGCTTGCTGAAACTTATGCTGTTATGCAAAATAAGTTGAATTTAGATAACATTATTTTAATTAACTTATATAAGTATTAAGTCATTATGTTACTTACATATGCAGACTGCTCTTTGGCATCGTAATCCCAGGAGTATGAAACGTTGCCTTCTTCGTCGACCTGGCTCAACGCATGAGTATGCGCAAAAACATTCCAGTAACTCACAGAAGCACCACCACGCTGTCTCTCCTGAAATATGTCCTTATACATATATATTATATATATAAATTGTTACATTATCTACAACTTAGAACTTAAAATCTTTAAATTATTATCGTAATTAATAAATATACCAAGTCCTCTCTGTGATGCTGAAATGACTTGTAACCACCACGATGTGTGACAGGGTTCTTGCTCCCATTGGCTGAGTTCCTCTCCGACTGGCTATGTAAATTTAATTTAAAAACAAAAATTGTTTAACATTTCTAGCTAGTATTTGCGTAGAAGAATGTAAATTAAACAGGTGATAAATTTACCTGAAACTCCTCGTTTCCCCACCATTTCACAAAATCATCCCACACAGCTGCGCTCATCCACTGAGGCTTCTTTCCCGCTGTTTTTAAGCTGTTTACTGTTTCCCGGTAGTTCTTTTGCGACTTTGCTGCACCGGTGGCGATATACGACTGAAATATCAGCATCCTAATGGTCCACTTCCGCTTGCACGTTTGGCAAAATAACGGTTATAAAGCTTTTATAAATAATGTAAACATGAATTGATATATCATGTTCCTAATATATAAAGTGACATACCAAAAAATCCTGCCAAATAGTCTCTTTAACATTATCTGGAATCGATGTCCACTTAGGCCAACATTCGGTCATACGACCCATGTACGCCCATCGAGATATAGATAGAACTACTTGAGTCGGCTCCAAAGAGAAACCACTGTGTTTAAACAGAGAAAAAACAATTAATATTTCATGACTACTATATATTTTCAGAATAGATTGTACGAAAATGAAATTTTATTTTGAAATTTAATACTTACCTTTGATCTGCCTTTGGCTTTAGCCACACCACAGGACGCCGTAGCTCCTGTCATGGACCACCGCCATCACCACTGTTCGGACGAGCATGCCCTCTCTGTGAGGAAGAGGGAGACCCAGAATGTCCACCGGTACGTCTACGTGACGACATACCTATATAATACATGTTACAAACAAACATTATAACAGAAAATAAAATGACTATATGTAAAACATACAGTATGGCGTAACATAAAACAAGATGTGATACATATCATATATTAGCATACCATTTCATTTTTAATGAAAACATGATAATGTTTAAAAAAATATAAATTTACCTTCTCAAAATGTAGATAATTGATCAGTCCTCGTCATTTTCGGATTCAGACTCTGTTTTGCACTCTATATTTTGTTCCTCTGTACTCTCATATGCTTCAATTAATGCATTTTATTCATCGTTTAGAGGTCCAAAATCTGTTTGATCGTCGGTTATTATTATTCCTCTATTTTCCTCGATATCTGCTTGGTAAGCTTGTTCTTCGGGAATATTTCGTCCATCAAATGTAAACCTTGCCTTTATTTTAAAAACAGCCGACCAATCTATTTTATCTCTTCTTAGAGATGGGTAAGAAGCATAATAAACTTGAAGAGCTTGTTTGGCAAGTACAAAAGGATTGTATTTATAATAACGCGAAGTATGTTTTGTTTCTGTAAGATTATATTTTGGGTGCACGTTGATTCCAGATTCTTGAACATTGCTGAACCAGTTGCATTTAAACAAAAATACTTCTTCTGCGGGTCGTGTGAAATACGTCAATTGCAAAACCTGGGTTAGCACGCCATAAAAATCATGTATATGATCATTTGGATCATCACTACCTTTAACAAATACACCAGTATTGTTAGTTAATTTTTCGGCACCGTATTCCTTGGTATTAAATTTATATCCATTGACAAAGAATATTGGATAGGTCTTCACTTTCCTTTTTGGTCCCATAGATAAATGTTTCAATCCTTCGTCTACAACACAATTTGTTGTATCAAAAACGTACTTAGAAAACCAAGAAGCGAATTCTTTGCCGATATCGCCGTTAGGATGTTGTGATTCATAAATACTGCAATTATATAACAAATGTTGCATTATGATTAAGATACACGTGTGTGCATATATTTGCGTATACACACGTGTTGACGATATATATAAGTAAATTACCTAACAAACGGTGCAACTTCGGCACAGTTGAGAAGAACATATGTATGTGCAACATGATAATCTCTATCATCCAACCATACTTCCACACAAGCACCAACAGGCCGACCTGGTTTTTTAAAAATTGATAAGGTCGTTTGACAATCATCTTGATCAATGCCTTCATCATTACGCGTAGCACTTTCAAATGATATGTTCACATGGTCACTAAAATAATGAGAGAAAAAAACGAAGCTTCCTCTTCGATGTATGATTTGCAAATCGAACCTTCAACTCGAGCTTCCTGTCTCACTTTTTTTTAGATGATTTAAATACCTTTCAAATGGATACATCCATCCATATTGCACGGGCCCTCGAAGACGTGCTTCTAATGAAAGATGAATAGGTAAATGTTCCATAACATTGAAAAAACCTGGAGGAAATACTTTTTCCATTTTGCAGAGCAATATCGGGATTTCTTCCTCAAGTTTACGTAGACGATCAACTTTTAATGTAGTAGAACAAATCTCTTTATAAAAACGACTAAGTTCTGTTACAACAGTCCAAACTTTTACGGGCAACAGTTCTTTAAAAGCGACGGGTAATAAATTTCCATCATAACATGACAATCATGACTTTTCATCCCGCTAAGTTTATTGTTCTTATAGTCGACACATCTACGAATATTAGAAGATATACCATCCGGGAATCTTAGTCCTTCCACCCAATTTAAAAGTACTTTAACTTGATTATTGTGTAGCTCATAGCAAGCTTTTGGCTTTTTGTGTCATTTGGCTTTATATGAAGCTCGGGACGATTACATATTACTTCGATATCACGTCTTGATTTCAAATCATCTTTCGTCTTCCCCTTGACAATCAAAAGTGTATTAAAAACATTATCAAACATATTTTTCTCATTACGCATCACGTCAATATTATGATGAATCAGGAGATTTTTCCAATAAGGCAACTCCCAAAATATGCTTTGTTTGCACCAGTTATGAATCGATGATTTACCTTGAATTTCAATTTGTTCTCCAGTTTCATGTATCTTTGGTTAATCCTTTACAAGTTCATAAATATCTTCGCTTGACCAAACCGTAGGTGGTCTCAATGTTTCATGTCTATTAGCTGTAAAGTTTTTCTTATCTCTTCTAAAAGGATGATTAATATGAAGAAAACATCGATGACAGTCAAACCATAAAATTTTCTTTCCATGAGGTAAAGAAAATGCTCGTGTATCTTCCATGCAGTACGGACAAGCTAGACAACCAGCCGTACTCCAACCTGAAAGCATTGCATAAGCAGGAAAATCGCTGATTGTCCACATCAAAGAAGCATACATGCGAAAGTTTTTTTTTGAAAATATCGCATGTTTCTACTCATTCGTACCATAGTGTTTTTAATTCTTCAATCAAAGGTTGTAATTAAACATCGATTCCTTGTGTCGGATCATTAGGACCAGGGTCGACAACTGTGAGAAACATATATGGAGTTTTCATACACATCCACGGAGGTAAATTATAAGGTGTGACAATTATAAGCCATGACGAATATTTAGAACCAAACTGAGAAAATGGTGAAAATCGATCTGTATATAAACCAAGTCGAACATTACGACTCTCAGATGCAAAATCAGGATATTTGTGGTCAAAATGCTTCCATGCTTCCCCATCAGCTGGGTGTGTTAACGTACCTTCTTCCCGTGTTCTAACACTATGCCATCTCATATGTTGCGCGGTTACAGAAGATGCATATAACCTTTGAAGTCTATGAGTAATTGGTAAATAATGCATACGTTTATACGAGACTTCCTTTCCTTTTTTCTTTCTTGATTTGTACCTTTCCTGATTACATATTTTATAATTTCTAAGGTTGATATCTTCTTTCCAAAACAGCATGCAACCGTTTAGACATGTATCTATTTTATGTACGGTAAACCAAAAGCTGACATCATTTTTTTTTACTTCATAATGATTTTCGCACATTAAATTATTGGGAGGCATATGCCGTTACGCAGCTTGTACAACAGCTGTAAATCCAGCTTCTGTGAAGTTGTATTTAGATTTCAACGCAATATATTCAACAGTTACTGATAATTGGGTTCCGCTTGTGCAGCCTCCCCAAAGGGGTTTCTTTGCGGCATCTAATAAATCATATTTTTTTTTGCCCCAATATTTGGTTCTTCTTCAGCATTACCATCGTCATCAATTAACTGAGGAACAGGAAACATTGACCGTGCAGCATCTTCAACCATATGTTCTACGAGATTCGTCATATCAATTTCAGTACACACTACCTCCTCAGCTTGTACATAATTAGATGCTAACGATTCTCCATGACGATCCCAAACCAAATAGTTCGGCACGAAACCGTATTGACGCAAATGAATTCTAACCATTTCTGGCATCAAATGCTTTAACATTTTGCATTTAGTACATGGACAACGGATTTCTTCATCGTTACTGTTATTACTTAAAGCGAAATCAATAAATACGCGAACACCGTTATTAAACTGTTTACTTATTGAGCCTCCATTTTCGACCCTTCTTTTTTTGTACATCCAGCTTCGATCAGTAAAATAATTGTCCATTTACCTATGTATATAATTAAAAAGTATGATATAAATTTAAAAAATTGACATTTTATTAAAACAATATTATTGGTGAATTTTATATTAATAGATCATTGACACTTTGTCGATGGGTCATCCTACCTCCCATTACAAATACAATAACGTAATTAAATCGCGTAAATCATTTCAATTTAAACGATTCAACAAAATTTCGGCAGCACTTCGCTTTAGTTCCCTGAACAGTACACATTTGCGTGTACACAGGGAACATAAAGGAAGCACTGTCGAAATTCTATGAACCATTTAAAATGAAATGTTTTATGAGATTTAATTTCGTTATTGTGTTCGTAACTTGTCCAATACAGGGACAAATCCAACAAATATTGTATACGATGAATATAGATGTCCGTTCTGTTAAAAAACGAATATCCACATAACGATCATATACAATACTTATCAGACGAGGCCGAAAGACACTCTAAGGGTTTCATGAATATAAAATATCGTTTTCGAAATTTTCTAAAATACATAAATTAATTGTATGCTCACTAACAACTAACGTTTCCAAACAAACCTAAAACTAATTGTATGCGCACATTATTCTATTGTTAACACAAACTTAAATATATATAATCTTGCAATACATAAGCTAATAACATAAATTGTGCCTCAATAAACTAGATTATACATACAATAAAGCAATACAAACATTTAATACACTAATTTAACAAATTTAATTAAATATAGGAATTAGGGTTTATACCTTTTCTTGAGAGATTAGGGAGTTAGAGAGGACGAGAGGGAGGCTTGGAGTCGTCGGAGGAGCTGTTGATCGTCGGAGCAGCTTGGGGGGGGAGGGGAGGGGGTTGGGGGTGGAATTGGAGCTAGCTTGGGAATTTAGGGGGAAAAATGGGTTCAGCCGAATGAAACGAAGAGGAAGAAGGGTTTCAGTTTTGCTCGCGACTTTCCAACATCTATCAACGGCCGCTAACGTCCGCATTCCAACGTCTACCAACGTCCTACAGTTTTTAACTATAAAATATACGATAAAATACTGGACGTTGGAAGACGTTGGAAGCCGTTGGTCAATGACGTTGGAGGCCGTTGGAATACACTGTGTGTCTTGTAGTGTCTCCTTTACATCACTTCTCCCTTTATGCTAATTATCATTATACCCTTATCGTGATAATATCTCATATCCTAGTGGAAGCTTTTAGAATGTTCCATACTTCATGAAGAGTTGCGTGTGTTAATTAGTTACTAATATGTTTATTTGATCATTAGACAAGTACTAAGGAGTTAGACCAACTTATATCGATCGAAAATTGTTTATCGATAAACCAATTTCCGATCACATTTTCGATTTTTCTTCGAAGAATAAATTTTTATAAACAATTTTTTAAAATAAGTTTTTTTATCATTATTTATTAATTAAATGATGTTTAACAAGGTTATAAAATCGTATTTGTAATACTTAATTATATTTCAAAATGTTACGGTATTCGAACAAGAAGTGTTCGAATTTCTAATTCGCTAGAGTCTTTCCATTCTTTATTGTTTTGTGATAGATCAATGATATTCACATTGTATTAACTTTTTAAAATTTCCATTAGAAGACTATATACATAAGGAATGCATAACTTCTTCACCTTATATGTGACCACATGATCGTTCATAATGCATAAGATATTTTTTGTATTTAATATTACCATTAAATTAAAAAAAATGAAATTTTATAAATAAGTCTTGCATGAAGAATGATACGCCAACGGTAAGGTAATTAAAAAGTTGGATAGAATTACATGTCTGGTTTAAATTGACATGGAAAAAATCAGGCTGATAAGAACAACATTGCACAACAAAAGCTCAAATTCTTTATGATATAAGCCGTAAGTTGAAAGCATACCTGAAACCAAGAGTGTCTATGCTGTACCTATATCGTGTTTCATTATATCTACTTATAGGCAAAAATGACATGCTACTTCTGCATCAAATTCTCTTTGTTGAAACAAATTACTTGTTCGTATTTCTTCCGATCCCATTGCTTTGTTAGTTTAAGTCATAACTATTTGGTAACGACGTGGTGGATACATTCAAAATGATAAGCTGTAGCATCCAAATATTGAGAACCTCAAATAGTTTGTTTACGCTTAACACGAAGTCATCTTAAATACGCTACTTAGTTGGACATTTTTGTGCTAGCCTAGAACATCACTGTATCATGGATGTCGACACCATATATGTGATTAACTCTTTAAAATGATTATATAAAACTGTCAAGCATTTTATGCTCTAGTGATATAAAATATGTAGGAAGTTATTATGTAGGAAGTTATCATGACCATGAAGCTATATACAATTAATGTGCATTAGATGAATTGAACCATTAATCCAATGATTACTTTAATCATATCAGAAGTGCATGATGCAAGCCAAAACAGCTCAACATCGTCACGGAAAAAAGGAAAAATTATTGATTTCTTTAGTGGCATTTTTGACACAAATAAAAACATGACAAAGTCACAATTTATAGTGTATTAACAAAGCAAGAAAGTAAAGAGGCAACCAATTTTATTATTTACATTATGAAGATCAGAGTAAAATTATGGGTCTACTAGAACGTATAACACTTCCAAGTTCACTAACTCATAGCTGCAAGGGCTAAAAAAATTAACTTTATGAATAAATGACTCTCCCTACACAGCAAGAAATACAGCGTATTCCATCGGCGGCCGGATGTTGGAGGCCGTTGGTAGACGTTGGAAACGCCGTTGATATACATTTCAACGGCGTCCAACGTCCACCAACGGAACCAACACGCTTATACCAACGTCTTCCAACGTTCAGGTTATCCACGTGGAAGAAGATGTTGACCAAATTGGACGTTGGAGAGACGTTGGAAAATCCGATGGAGGACGTTGGTAGACGTTGGAATAATTGTGCCAGTAAGCAGTTGGTGGACGTTGGAAATCTGGGTTTTTTTACAGAACAAACAATGCATGCTTCCAGCCACCTCCAACATCGTATATCTCATAAAAGCTCAATTTCGAGCACATATACAACAGCATATCTCACATATAATCAATCATAATAGTAATTTAAGTAATAAGCACATATACTAATCAATATACACAATACAAATCAACATAAACCATCCAACATCAACATCCAACAAAACGTCCAATCCAACATCAACATCCAACAAAACATCAACATCCAACAATATCCAAACTACTACGTCAACATCTCAAAAATCACATCCAAACCAACATCTAAAACATAAAATGTATCAAATCCTCACACTCTCCAAATATACATGTCCATAGCAAAACAAACCAAATCATACCTGAAATCACTCTCCTCCAGAACCACCAGAAGACGGAAACCGGCCGTATTGCTCCATAAACTCCATAAGACGCCTGTTCAGCTCCTCCCTCTTGGCTTCGGTGCGGATATTGTGTTCCTCGAGCGCGGCGATCTGGGCTCTGAGCTGTGCAATCTCCTCCTTATCTTGAGCCCTCTGATATTCAATCTGAGCCGTCTTAGCCTGTAAATAAAATTTAAATTATCAGTGTTTAATAATTGTAATTCATGTTTACTATAATCCATCACAATGTGCAACAGTTGGTTCAGAATAATTATTTTAAAATTCAAGTTAAAATAATTACCGATTGATTCCCAAAACCATAGCGTCTGCCATGTGCCGCTGGATCCATGACAGACTCAAAATTACGTCCTCCTCATCGGCGGTCAACTCATCGTGCCCAGAGCCCTCGAGAATGGAAGTCCGTGCTTGCTGAAACTTATGCTGTTATGCAAAATAAGTTGAATTTAGATAACATTATTTTAATTAACTTATATAAGTGTTAAGTCATTATGTTACTTACATATGCGGACTGCGCTTTGGCATCGTGATCCCAAGAGTATGAAACATTGCCTTCTTCGTCGACCTGGCTCAACGCATGAGTATGCGCAAAAACATCCCAGTAACTCACAGAAGCACCACCACGCTGTCTCTCCTGAAATATGTCCCTATACATATATATTATATATATAAATTGTTACATTATCTACAACTTAGAACTTAAAATCTTTAAATTATTATCGTAATTAATAAATATACCAAGTCCTCTCTATGATGCTGAAATGACTTGGAACCACCACGATGTGTGACAGGGTTCTTGCTCCTATTGGCTGCGTTCCTCTCCGAATGCCTCTATAAATTTAATTTAAAAACAAAAATTGTTTAACACTTCTAGTTAGTATTTACGTAGAAGAATGTAAATTAAACATGTGATAAATTTACCTGAAACTCCTCGTTTCCCCACCATTTCACAAAATCATCCCACACAGCTGCGCTCATCCACTGAGGCTTCTTTCCCACTGTTTTTAAGCTGTTTACTGTTTCCCGGTAGTTCTTTGCGACTTTGCTGCACCAGTTGCGATATACGACTGAAATATCAGCATCCTGAAGGTCCACTTCCGCCTGCACGTTTGACAAAATAACAGTTATACAACTTTTATAAATAATGTAAACATGAATTGATATATCATGTTCCTAATATATAAAGTGACATACTAAAAAATCCTGCCAATTAGTCTCTTTAACATTATCTGGAATCGATGTCCACTTAGGCCAACATTCGGTCATACGACCCATGTACGCTCGTCGAGATGTAGATAGAACTACTTGAGTCAGCTCCAAAGAGAAACCACTGTGTTTAAACAGAGAAAAACAATTAATATTTCATGACTACTATATATTTTCAGAATAGATTGTACGAAAATGAAATTTTATTTTGGAATTTAATACTTACCTTTGATCTGCCTTTGGCTTTAGCCACACCATACGACGCCATAGCTCCTGTGATGGACCACCGCCATCACCACTGTCCGGACGAGCATGCCCTCTCTGTGAGGAAGAGGGAGACCCAGAATGTCCACCGGTACGTCTACGTGATGACATACCTATATAATACATGTTACAAACAAACATTATAACAGAAAATAAAATGACTATATGTAAAACATACAGTATGGCGTAACATAAAAACAAGATGTGATACATATCATATATTAGCATACCATTTCCATTTTAATGAAAACATGATAATGTTAGCATACCATTTCATTTTTAATGAAAACATGCTCGTGTATCTTCCATGCAGTATAGACAAGCTAGACGACCAGCCGTACTCCAACCCGAAAGCATTGCATAAGCAGGAAAATTGCTGATTGTCCACATCAAAGAAGCATACATGCGAAAGTTTTTTTGTGTGGAAATATCGTATGTTTCTACTCCTTCGTACCACAGTGTTTTTAATTCTTCAATCAAAGGTTGTAAATAAACATCGATTCCTTGTGTCGGATCATTAGAACCAGGGACGACAACTGTGAGAAACATATATGAAGTTTTCATACACATCCATGGAGGTAAATTATAAGGTGTGACAATTATAGGCCATGACGAATATTTAGAACCAAACTGAGAAAATAGGGAAAATCCATCCGTACGTAAACTAAATCGAACATTACGACTCTCAGATGCAAAATCAGGATATTTGTGGTCAAAATGCTTCCATGCTTCCCCATCTGCGCGGTTACAGAAGATGCATATAACCTTTGAAGTCTAGGAGTAATTGGTAAATAACGCATATGTTTATACGGGACTTCCTTTCCTTTTTTCTTTCTTGATTTGTACCTTTCCTGATTACATATTTTACAATTTCTAAGGTTGATATCTTCGTTCCAAAACAGCATGCAACCGTTTAGACATGTATCTATTTTATGATACGGTAAACCAAAAGCTGACATCATTTTTTTTACTTCATAATGATTTTCGCACATTAAATTATTGGGAGGCATATGCCGTTTCGCAGCTTGTACAAAAGCTGTAAATCCAGCTTCAGTGAAGTTGTATTTAGATTTCATCGCAATATATTCAGTAGTTACTGATAATTGGGTTCCGCTTGTGCAGCCTTCCCAAAGGGGTTTCTTTGCGGCATCTAATAAATCATATATTTTTTTTGCCCCAATATTTGGTTCTTCTTAAGCATTACCATCGTCATCAATTAACTGAGGAACATGAAACATTGACCGTGCAGCATCTTCAACCATATGTTCTACGAGATTCGTCGTATCAATTTCAGTACACACTACCTCCTCAGCTTGTACATGATTAGATGCTAACGATTCTCCATGACGATCCCAAACCAAATAGTTCGGCACGAAACCGTTTTGACGCAAATGAATTCTAACCATTTCTGGTATCAAATGCTTTAACATTTTGCATTTAGTACATGGACAACGGATTTCTTCGTCGTTTCTATTATTACTTAAAGCGAAATCAATAAATACGCGAACACCGTTATTAAACTGTTCACTTATTGAGCCTCCATTTTCGACCCTTCTTTTTTTGTACATCCAGCTTCGATAAGTAAAATAATTGTCCATTTACCTACGTATATAATTAAAAAGTACGATATAAATTTAAAAAATTGACATTTTATTAAAACAATATTATTGGTGAATTTTATATTAATAGATCATTGACACTTTGTCGATGGGTCATCCTACCTCCCATTACAAATACAATAACGTAATTAAATCGCGTAAATCATTTCAATTTAGACGATTCAATAAAATTTCGGCAGCACTTCGCTTTAGTTCCCTGAACAGTACACATTTGCGTATACACAGGGAACATACAGGAAGCGCTGTCGAAATTCTATGAACCATTTAAAATGAAATGTTTTACGAGATTTAATTACGTTATTGTGTTCGTAACTTGTCCAATACAGGGACAAATCCAACAAATATTGTATACGATGAATATAGATGTCTGTTCTGTTAAAAAACGAATATCCACATAACGATCATATACAATACTTATCAGACGGGGACGAAAGACACTCTAAGGGTTTCATGAATATAAAATATCGTTTTCGAAATTTTCTAAAATACATAAACTAATTGTATGCTCACTAACAACTAACGTTTCCAAACAAACCTAAAACTAATTGTATGCGCACATTATTCTATTGTTAACACAAACTTAAATATATATAATCTTGCAATACATAAGTTAATAACATAAATTGTGCCTCAATAAACTAGATTATACATACAATAAGGCAATACAAACATTTAATACACTAATTTAACAAATTTAATTAAATATAGGAATTAGGGTTTACACCTTTTCTTGAGAGATTAGGGAGTTAGAGAGGACGAGATGGAGGCTTGGAGTCGGAGGAGGAGCTGTTGATCGTCGGAGCAGCTTGGGGAGGGGGGGGGGGGCGGAATTGGAGCTAACTTGGGAATTTGGGGGGGAAATGGGTTCAGCCGAATGAAACGAAGAGGAAGAAGGGTTTTAGTTTTGCTCGCGACTTTCCAACGTCTATCAACGGCCGCCAACGTCCGCATTCCAACGTCTACCAACGTCCTACAATTTTTAACTATAAAATATACGATAAAACACTAGACGTTGGAAGCCGTTGGTCAATGATGTTGGAGGCCGTTGGAAGGCTCCATTGGAATACACTGTGTGTCTTGTAGTGTCTCCTTTACATCACTTCTCCCTTTATGCTAATTATCATTATACCCTTATCGTGATAATATCTCTTATCCTAGTGGAAGCTTCTAGAATGTTCCATACTTCATGAAGAGTTGCGTGTGTTAATTAGCTACTAATATGTTTATTTGATCATTAGACAAGTACTATAGAGTTAGACCAACTTATATCGATCGAAAAATTGTTTATCGATAAACCAATTTCCGATCACATTTTTGATTTTTCTTCGAAGAATATATTTTTATAAACAATTTTAAAAAATAAGTTTTTCATCATTATTCATTAATTAAATGATGTTTAACATGGTTATAAAATCGTATTTGTAATACTTAATTATATTTCAAAATGTTATGGTATTCGAACAAGAAGTGTTCGAATTTCTGGATCGCTAGAGTCCTTCCATTCTTTATTGTTTTGTGATAGATCAATGATATTCACATTGTATTAACTTTTTAAAATTTCCATTAGAAGACTTTATACATAAGGAATGCATAACTTCTTCACCTTATATGTGACCACATGATCGTTCATAACGCATAAGATATTTTTTGTATTTAATATTACCATTAAATAAAAAAAAATGAAATTTTATAAATAAGTCTTGCATGAAGAATGATACGCCAATGGTAAGGTAATTAAAAAGTTGGATAGAATTACATGTCTGGTTTAAATTGACATGGAAAAAATTAGGCTGATAAGAACAACATTGCACAACAGAAGCTCAAATTCTTTATGATATAAGCCGTAAGTTGAAAGCATACCTGAAACCAAGAGTTTCTATGCTGTACCTATATCGTGTTTCATTATATCTACTTGTAGGCAAAAATGACATGCTACTTCTGCATCAAATTCTCTTTGTTGAAACAAATTACTTGTTCGTATTTCTTCTGATCCCACTGCTTTGTTGGTTTAAGTCGTTGCTATTTGGTAACGATGTGGTGGATACATTCAAAATGATAAGCTGTAGCATCCAAATATTGAGAACCTCAAACAGTTTGTTTACGCTTAACACGAAGTCATCTTAAATACGCTACTTAGTTGGACATTTTTGTGCTAGCCTAGAACATCACTGTATCATGGATGTCGACACCATATATGTGATTAACTCTTTAAAATGATTATATAAAACTGTCAAGCATTTTATGCTCTTGTGATATCAAATATGTAGGAAGTTATTATGTAGGAAGTTATCATGACCATGAAGCTATATACAATTAACGTGCATTAGATGAATTGAACCATTAATCCAATGATTACTTTAATCATATCAGAAGTGCATGATGCAAGCCAAAACAACTCAACATCGTCACTGAAAAAAGGAAAAATGATTGATTTCTTTAGTGGCATTTTTGACACAAATAAAAACATGACAAAGTCACAATTTGTAGTGTATTAACAAAGCAAGAAAGTAAAGTGGTAACCAATTTTATTATTTACATTATGAAGATCAGAGTAAAATTATGGGTCTACTAGAACGTATAACACTTCCAAGTTCACTAACTCATAGGTGCAAGGGCTAAAAAAATTAACTTTATGAATAAATGACTCTCCTACACAGCAAGAAACACAATGTATTCCATCGGCGGCCGGATGTTGGAGGCCGTTGGAAAGCCGTTGGTAGACGTTGGAAACGCCGTTGGTATACATTTCAACGGCGTCCAATGTCCACCAATGGAACCAACGCGCTTATACCAACGTCTTCCAACGTTCAGGTTGTCCACGTGGAAGAAGATGTTGACCAAATTGGACGTTGGAGAGACGTTGGAAGACGTTGGAAAATCCGATGGAGGACGTTGGTAGACGTTGGAATAATTGTGCCAGTAAGCCGTTGGTGGACGTTGGAGGACGTTGGAAATCTGGGTGTTTTTTTTACAGAACCAACAATGCATGCTTCCAGCCACCTCCAACATCGTATATCTCATAAAAGCTCAATTTCGAGCACATATACAACAACATATCTCACATATAATCAATCATAATAGTAAATTTAAGTAATAAGCATATATACTAATCAATATACACAATACAAATCAACATAAACCATCCAACATCAACATCCAACAAAACGTCCAATCCAACATCAACTTCCAACAAAATATCAACATCCAACAATATCCAAACTACTACGTCAACATCTCAAAAATCACATCCAAACCAACATCCAAAACATCAGAATGTATCAAATCCTCACACTCTCCAAATATACATGTCCATAGCAAAACAAATCAAATCATACCTGAAATCACTCTCCTTCAGAACCACCAGAAGACGGAAACCGACCGTATTGCTCCATAAACTCCGTAAGACGCCTGTTCAGCTCCTCCGTCTTGGCTTCGGTGCGGATATTGTGTTCCTCGAGCGCGGCGATCTGGGCTCTGAGCTGTGCAATCTCCTCCTTATCTTGAGCCCTCTAATACTCAATCTGAGCGCGGATATCAGCATCCTGAAGGTCCACTTCCGCCTGCACGTTTGACAAAATAACAGTTATACAGCTTTTATAAATAATGTAAACATGAATTGATATATCATGTTCCTAATATATAAAGTGACATCCCAAAAAATCCTGCCAAATAGTCTCTTTAACATTATCTGGAATCGATGTCCACTTAGGCCAACATTAGGTCATACGACCCATGTACGCTCGTCGAGATATAGATAGAACTACTTGAGTTGGCTCCAAAGAGAAATCACTGTGTTTAAACAGAGAAAAAACAATTAATATTTCATGACTACTATATATTTTCAGAATAGATTGTACGAAAATGAAATTTTATTTTGAAATTTAATACTTACGTTTGATCTGCCTTTGGCTTTAGCCACACCACAGGACGCCGTAGCTCCTGTGATGGACCACCACCATCACCACTGTCCGGACGAGCATGCCCTCTCTGTGAGGAAGAGGGAGACCCAGAATGTCCACCGGTACGTCTACGTGATGACATACCTATATAATACATATTACAAACAAACATTATAACAGAAAATAAAATGACTATATGTAAAACATATAGTATGGCGTAACATAAAAACGAGATGTGATACATATCATATATTAGCATACCATTTCATTTTTAATGAAAACATGATATTGTTAGCATACCATTTCATTTTTAATGAAAACATGCTCGTGTATCTTCCATGCAGTACGGACAAGCTAGACGACCAGCCGTCTCCAACCCGAAAGCATTGCATAAGCCGGAAAATCGCCGATTGTCCACATCAAAGAAGCATACATGCGAAAGTTTTTTTTTGGAAATATCGTATGTTTCTACTCCTTCGTACCACAGTGTTTTTAATTCTTCAATCAAAGGTTGTAAATAAACATCGATTCCTTGTGTCGGATCATTAGGACCAGGGACGACAACTTTGAGAAACATATATGGAGTTTTCATACACATCCATGGAGGTAAATTATAAGGTGCGACAATTATAGGCCATGACGAATATTTAGAACCAAACTGGGAAAATGGTGAAAATTCATCCGTACGTAAACCAAGTCGAACATTACGACTCTCAGATGCAAAATTAGGATATTTATGGTCAAAGTGCTTCCATGCTTCCCCATCAGCTGGGTGTGTTAACGTGCCTTCTTCCCGTGTTCTAACACTATGCCATCTCATATGTTGCGCGGTTACAGAAGATGCATATAACCTTTGAAGTCTAGGAGTAATTGGTAAATAATGCATACGTTTATACGGGACTTCCTTTCCTTTTTTCTTTCTTGATTTGTACCTTTCCTGATTATATATTTTACAATTTCTAAGGTTGATATCTTCTTTCAAAAACAACATGCAACCGTTTAGATATGTATCTATTTTACGATATGGTAAACCAAAAGCTGACATCATTTTTTTTACTTCATAATGATTTTCGCACATTAAATTATTGGGAGGAATATGCCGTTTCGCAGCTTGTACAACAGCTGTAAATCCAGCTTATGTGAAGTTGTATTTAGATTTCATCGTAATATATTCAGCAGTTACTGATAATTGGGTTCCGCTTGTGCAGCCTTCCCAAAGGGGTTTCTTTGCGGCATCTAATAAATCATATATATTTTTTGCCCCAATATTTGGTTCTTCTTCAGCATTACCATCGTCATCAATTAACTGAGGAACTGGAAACATTGACCATGCAGCATCTTCAACCATATGTTCTACGAGATTTGTCGTATCAATTTCAGTACACACTACCTCCTCAGCTTGTACATGATTAGATGCCAACGATTCTCCATGACGATCCCAAACCAAATAGTTCGACATGAAACCGTATTGACGCAAATGAATTCTAACCATTTCTGGTATCAAATGCTTTAACATTTTGCATTTAGTACATGGACAACGGATTTCTTTGTCGTTTATGTTATTACTTAAAGTGAAATCAATAAATACGCGGACACCGTTCTTAAACTGTTCACTTATTGAGCCTCCATTTTCGACCCTTCTTTTTTTATACATCCAGCTTCGATCTGTAAAATAATTGTCCATTTACCTACGTATATAATTAAAAAGCACGATATAAATTTAAAAAATTGACATTTTATTAAAACAATATCATTGATGAATTTTATATTAATAGATCATTGACACTTTGTCGATGGGTCATCCTACCTCCCATTACAAATACAATAACGTAATTAAATTGCGCAAATCATTTCAATTTAAACGATTCAACAAAATTTCGGCAGCACTTCGCTTTAGTTCCCTGAACAGTACACATTTGCGTGTACACAGGGAACATAAAGGAAGCGCTGTCGAAATTCTATGAACCATTTAAAATGAAATGTTTTACGAGATTTAATTACGTTATTGTGTTCGTAACTTGTCCAATACAGGGACAAATCCAACAAATATTGTATACGATGAATATATATGTCCGTTCTGTTAAAAAACGAATATCCACATAACGATCATATACAATACTTATCAGACGGGGCCGAAAGACACTCTATGGGTTTCATGAATATAAAATATCGTTTTCGAAATTTTCTAAAATACATAAACTAATTGTATGCTTACTAACAACTAACGTTTCCAAACAAACCTAAAACTAATTGTATGCGCACATTATTCTATTGTTAACACAAACTTAAATATATATAATCTTGCAATACATAAGTTAATAACATAAATTGCGCCTCAATAAAGTAGATTATACATACAATAAGGCAATACAAACATTTAATACACTAATTTAACAAAATTAATTAAATATAGGAATTTGGGTTTATACCTTTTCTTGAGAGATTAGGGAGTTAGAGAGGACGAGAGGGAGGCTTGGAGTCGTCGGAGGAGCTGTTGATCGTCGGAGCAGCTTGGGGGGCCGAATTGGAGCTAGCTTGGGAATTTTGGGGGAAATAATGAGTTCAGCCGAATGAAACGAAGAGGAAGAAGGTTTTCAGTTTTGCTCGCGACTTTCCAACGTCATTCAACGGCCGCCAACGTCCACATTCCAACGTCTACCAACGTCCTACAGTTTTTAACTAATAAAATATACGATAAAACACTGAACGTTGGAAGACGTTGGAAGCCGTTGGTCAATGACGTTGGAGGCCGTTGGAAGGCTCTGTTGGAATATATTGTGTGTCTTGTAGTGCTACATTGGCCTAAAAATATGGAAATTTATGAAACTTTATATAGAAGTAGAATAACCTGAACAATCCAGATATACCAAGAACTTTCATCCTAATAACCAAGTTTTTCAAGTGTACCTTCAAAATTAACTTCATAAGTTTAATTTGATGGAGGTCTATAAATAAGTGGTTTTGTTTTGATGATGGTATCATAACCCTTTATTTTTTTTAATTAACTCAAATTGGATTAAAATGAGTTAGCTTAATAGTCCGTCAATCAATTTTGTTCTTATATCGGTATTGAATAATGAATAAATGAATGACCATCTCATTAAATGTATTCAGATCTTGGTAAAACAAATAGTGAATATTAGGCACGCATCCCTAAAACCAAAGTTAATTCAAACGGCATCCTTTCTAAAAAAAAGTTGTAAAGCGGGTACTTATAATTATTTTACTGTAGCAGCATGCATTTTTCGTGTTTTTTGTGTGCCAGTGCTTAATTTTTTTTTTAAAAAGGGCAAATATTATAACTAGGTTTCTGAAAGGAAAAAAACTACAGATATGTCTGCAACTATTCACTGGTAATTGCATTCGATAAACATCTGAATAATTGCAGATATGTAAGCAAATATTCCATATAATTACAGACATGTATGCAATTATTCACTGAATAACTGCATTGAATAAAAATCTATATAAGACTGTTAATGGGTACCCGAAAAATCCGGTATCCGTCTGAATCCGTATCCGAAAATATGAAAAATATCCGTTATCCGAAAAGCGGATACAGATATCCGATATCCGAAAAGCTTTCCAGATACGGATATGGTTATTGTGGTATCCGTATCCGAAAAATATCCGTCCGATTAAATGATGCATATATATATATAATTAAAATTATATTTAATCAATATATAATTTTTCAACTATTTCATAACCATTTGATGTTTCTACGATATGGTTTTTTGCTCATTCTTAGTGCAAACAGACAGTTTTAGTGTTTGATTTTCGAATATTTTTGGATACACATGCGGATATTGGTATAAAAAATGTTTTATCATTACATTTTTTTATTCCTTGGTTTTTTATGAACATTAGTACAAAAAATATTTTATGTTGGTCCAAACGTTTTCATTTATTTTTTTAAATTTATTGATTATGGACGGAGCGGATAAATATCCGATATCCGTCTGTATCCGAAAATTAAACGGATACGGATATCCGATATCCGAAAATCAAACGGATACAGATATATGATATCCGAAAATGATTTCGGATACGGATACGGATATGGCACTATCCGTATCCGAAAGTATCCGTTGACAGCCCTATCAGCAATTATTCCACATATTTGCAGACATGTATGCAATTATTCACGGAATAACAGCACATTGATTAACAATCAGGATATTTACGTAAATATCTATACTTATTCCTTAAAACTGCAGGGAATTTTTAGTTGCAAAGGCATGCTATACAGAATAAGTGCAGACATGTCTGCAATTATTCTCTGAAATTGCATACATGTCTACCTCAAACATACCGTGCGTCATTTTTTCTCCTTTTATCCTTGTTTTTTGAATTTTTTGACATGAATACGAAGACAAATATTACTTGAAATAAGTTGTAAAATTTGAAAGTTTTTCTCTGTTTTTTATATGTTTTTTGATGATTTTCGAAAAATAAGGACCTAACTTACATACTTTTTTTCCACTGGTGTTTTTGTGAATTTTGAAACCTATCAAGGACCTGTGCCAAAAGTACTCAAACAAATAATTCACCTTACAGTTACAGCCATTGCCGACAAAAGGAGCAAAGCGTCCTCTATTAATAAAAGGCAAGCTGCAGAAAATATCAAATGAACTATGATAAGAAAGTAGACAAAAATGAATCTTCGGATAAGAACTCCACCACCATACCATTTAAAAGTATTTGATTATAGAGGTTTCTTACATTATCCATTATTTTATTTACTTTACATATTGCTTTTAGTTTCGCCCCGAAAGTAAATAAGAAAACACTTCCAGCCATTGTTTTGAAAACCGGACCGGAACGTTGGTCTAATCGCGGAGAACCTGGACCGTAGGCCAGTCCGGTCCGGAGCATATTCAGGCCGGAAACGACATCCAACCGTCAGGAACCGCCTGAACCGTCCTGAAATCTTCCAAAACCATCTGAAAATCGAGTGAACCGGTGGTGAATCATTAGTGAACCAAAACTGAAACAATGCTGAAGCAGACCATTACCGTTCATCCTTCTTCCTCCATCCCATTTTCCTTATTTTCTTCCTCCTCTCTTCTTTATTTTTGCTTGAGCTTCCTTCAAATCTTCCTTTCCCTTTGAGCATCGGACCGACGGTCCATCTGATCAGATTGTCAGAACCTCCGACCGTCGACCACCACGGTCTATTCCACAGCCGGGTCTTCAAAACATTGCTTCCAGCCTAATACTGGTATTAATTAATTCATTAATTGGGTGGTTTCATATGTACAAAATATTTATTGTATCATGTGGGCAGTAGTAATTAGTGGAATGCTCTCTGAACAATTTAAATATTTTTTAAAATTAGAATGAAACTTAAAGTTAATATGGCCTATAGTAAAATGAGCTCGTATTTTTTTTGTTCACTGCTTTGTATAATGAGTAAATGTTTCCAACTTGATGTCATCTTTGCCAATAGTAGAACATTCAAAATATCTTTCCACGAAAACAATCTCACATGGAAACACCGTCAACTCTACATAATACCAATGTTTTCATAACTGGACCGTGAATCAAACTGTGGTGACTCAAGGTTCGAGGTTCTTGAGGGTTCGACCGGTCGAACCGTCAAGAGCCGCATATACTTTTCTTTGAAAATTAATACATTAAGATGCAACGTATCAACCATAAGTACACAATAAATCAACATCTTCAATAAATATATACGATATTAATTCATAATCCACACATTAATTCAAATATGAAAAAATTTATTGCACTAGCTGCACTAATTACGAACATAAAACGGATGGAGATTTGAAAACGTATTTTAAAATGAAGAAATTGCACATGTGAAAGGGTTCAATCGCGTTCAAATGAAGGGTTAAACCGCCAATTCAAAGGTCGAACCAAGGTTCTTGCATGAAGAAGGTTTGATTGAGTTTCCGGCCTTTGACCCCCAAGGTTCGGGGTTATTCGTGGTTCAACCGCGGCAGGGTCGGGTATGAAAACTATGCATAATACCTCAAAATAAGATTAAAAATATAGTACAATGACATAATAGTTGCCATCCACTCGAGAATATTATCACGCGCTTTTTGAGGAAGCCATTTTGCATGGAAATTACAACCATTTTGCATGGAAGCAACATCTACTTTACATAGTACACGTAACAAAATGAAATAAACATTAAACGGATAGTATAATGATAAAAAAATGTAGTTCTACTTTTTGAGAATCATGTCTTGAAGAGGTATTTCCACTTCAATATTATATCTTATATAATATAAGAGTATTATAAAAACACTAAATTTTTATTTCAAGAAAACTCATAAGAATATGCCACTAAAATATTACATAATGAATTATCTTATTAGTACACAAAAAAGTTCATGATCATCATAAATTATGAGGTTGAAAATCCAAAGCATGCGACATTAAATTTAATTTAATAGCGGAAAAATAAACTACAAAAATAAATTCAATTATTGGTTTGTAATTTGGTAGCTGGAAGAGTAGTTAAAGAAAGGAATATATAGCCATATACATTGACTAAATAAAACTATAAGTAGAGGAATATTGTAACGACCCGCATTTTACGGATCGAAAGATCGTAAAACTGTCGACATTAAGTCGTTGATGTTGTTAAGTCATTTAGAGTATGAGTCGACCAAAGTTTAAGTCATGTTAAGTTATCTCGTGTGGTGCTTAGGTCGTATGAGAGTTAGGTTGAGTGGACCGACCTATAGAAGTAACGACTTAAGTATGATTGGGCGAGTTAAGGGATTTGAGTTGAGCGACTTATAGGTTTGGAACGACCTAGGAGTTAGATCGTGTAGGGGTTAAGTCGTATAGGAGATAGGTCGTGTGGAAGTTAGGTCGGTTGAGCGACCTAAGGTGTTGAGCGACCTAAGGTAGTGGAGCGACTTATGGTAGTTAGCGAGTTAGTGGCTAGCGGCTTAGGGATAGGTCGGTTGAAGCGAGTTAGCGACCTAGTGGTGAGTGCCGGGTTATAGTTAGATCGTGAGACGACCTAAGGTTGCAAGCGACTTAGGGTTAGGTCGTAAGTCGCTGGGTCGTATGCGACCTATGGTGGTTTTCCTTGTGTAGTTAGGTCGCTGTAGTAGTTAGGTCGACATCTCAGCTAAGTCGTAAGTCGCGCACGTGTGTTAAGGACTTAGGTCGTTAGGTCGAGGCACTGCATGTGTTGAGTCGTGCCTGTGTTGAGTCGTGCATAGGTTAAGTCGTGGACTTGTTAGGTCGTTGACTCGAGTCTGTAGGCCGCATGAGTGTTAAGTCGTGCGCGTGCTAAGCCGTGTGTGTGTGTTGTGTTGTTGGGTCGGCAGGGGGTGTTAGGTCGTTAGGTCGCGGCCGACCTAAGAGCGACCGACCTAAGTACGAACGACCCAATTTCCAGCCTATAAATAGAGGGGTTTGGTTCACTTTTTGGCACCGGATTTTGAAGCGACGAAGTGCTGCTATTTTGAGAGCTCGACTACAACACTTCTTCACTTCTTTTCTCCACTCTAATCTAGTGATTTCTTCCATCTAAATTGAAGATCAAATCGAAGATCCAAGAGCCAAAGTTGAAGATCTCCATCCATCGAAAAGAGATTTCATCGTTTGAAGTGGAGCTTTGGAGGATCAAGCTTGATTCTTTGCTGTCCAGATCTGGAGTTGGTTGTTTTTGAGGTGTTTAGGTGATTCGGTGAGTGGTGGTTATCTCTCACACGGACCCAAAGGAGTATATTGGATCGGTGGTTTGTTTATGTGCTAAAGAAAGTGATTTCGTGCAATTTTCTTAAGTCTGCATGTAGATCTATTGCTCATGATGATTTGACATCTATTTTACTACATGTTCACTTATGCAAGTTCATTCATCAAGTTGTAGAGATATTGTTCATAATTCATGTTTGTTAGAATGCATGTTAGATTTGGACTCTTTATTTACGAAATTGCCATTATTGTTGTAATTGTTTATTTAGATCTTGTTTGAATGATTGATTACTTGGATTAATGTTTGATTTGATTGATTAGTTGATTGATAACTTGATTTGGACAAGTTGGTTAAAGATGATTCAAAAGCTAAGTGGAAAGGCTCTTGAATAACGAAAGCTGCTTGTGGCATATGAAGCGGATGTTGAAGCTCATATGGATAGATTTGATGGTGATGTTGAGATGGGACTTTGCCATGATGCGATGAGGCAAACCATGATGTTGAGATGGGACTTTGCTATGATACGTTGAAGCAAAGCATGATGTGAGAAAGCCTTGGTTTAATCCAGACGGAATCATCCCAAGCATGTTGATAACTCGGTGATGTGGTCCGGGTTTGTGGATAATGGTTAGCTTGAGAGGCGCTCGAGCTAGTATGGGAATAGTCGTCGAGGAGGATGACTTGAAGGCTGAGATTTCATCGTTGTTGAAGGTTCTAGCATGCTCAAAGCAGAGTACGTTGGGACGGGTCACGATGACGTTCCAAGCACGGGTCACGATGACGTGCTAGTACTCTGGGCAGATGCGATAGTCCTAGGCACGGGTCACGACGACGTGCGGAGCTATGTCTAGAACCGGGCTTACCATTAGCCCTTGGCAGGCGGTCATTCAACTAACGGTCAAATCGAGGCAATGATAACAGTGATAGCCAGAGTCATGGACGTTTGGATGTTTTGTTTGTATCGTCGCTTGGGTCAAGAGCGATGTTTTCAGGGTGCTTATCTGATCTTGGTTTAGGCCTTGGGGGTTTGTACTTGGAAAACGCCGACCTTAACTCGAGTGATAATTACTTTGCTTTGAATGTCTGAATTGCTATGTTTGCTTCTGCTTAGTGTGTCTGGGGGCTATCACTATAGAAAGAGGTGGAGTGGGATGGTTGGGTTCCTATTCCTTTTACCCTTTATGCTCTTTTGGTATGTTTGATAGTTGATTTACTTCTCACTAAGACTTTTGTCTGACTCAAGGTTTTATGTTTTAACTCTTATTACCTTGGGCTGTTCATCCATGTTGGGATGGGCAGACTAGGTAGCAGGTGACAGGTGCTGTTCCTAGTGGCCAACGCTGTTGATGACGAAGATGAGCTGGAGGCTTTTACATATTGTTTTCTTACTATATGTACTGGGTGTCCCGCTGTTTGTATATTCTCTGAGTGATATGTAGTGAGGCTTGATGTATTGACTTTGCTGATTATTGTATCAAACTTTTAGAGTTTATATGATGAGATTCTGTTATATGGAGCTTCACTATGTATATTTGCTATTGTATTTTGTCCATGCGTTGTGAGTAATACGATAGAGTTTATTGTTTTTACCCGACCTTGATGATCGTCCATGGCGGCCTGGTACACTTTTCAGCGCATTGTTCCCTTGTTTAGTGTAGGAGTCATGGGCGGTCGTCACATTTGGTATCAGAGCTTTGGTTAATCGATTTTAGCCAACGCTCGCTGACGTAACTACGTATGAGAGACGTAATTGTATTTTTATGGATGATTACTATATATAATATAGTAGCTTAGAAGGATTTGAACTCCGTATGTAGTTGTTTCTCAAGGTGTTCTAATCATTCTTTTTATAGATATAAAGGATGAGTCGAAGAGAGAGACAAGCTGCTAGGGGAAGCCGTGCTGCTGAAGAGGCTGCTGATGCTGATTATGCTGCTATGTTTGAGGCCATGATGACTTCGATCATGAGAAGGATACCAGCCTCGGGGTCATCAGTAGATGTTGGAGTTCAAGTTCAAGCTCCAAGACCAGTGGATTTTGCTAAGTTGTGCAAAGACTATACTTCTCTTGGAGGAAAGGTTTTCTTGGGAACAGAATCAACCATTGAAGTCCAAAGATGGATAGATGCTTGTAGAAGGATTTTTGGTGATTTAGGAATTGAGGATGCAACTAAGAGGAAGCTTGCATCAAGACAGCTTCAAGGGAGAGCTTCGGATTGGTAGAATTCTATCACCATTGATACTCCAGAGGAAGAGATTACTTGGGAGCATTTCCAAGCTAGATTTGAAGCTAAGTTCATTTCTACAGCTCAGAAATCCGTTCTGTTTAAGAAGTTTGTAGAGCTCAAGCAAGGTGGAAGACCAGTTCTTGAGTATGTTTCTGAGTTTGAAGCTTTGTCCAAGTATGCTCAGTCATGTATTGAATCTCCCTATAAGAAGAATGAGAAGTTTGTGACAGGCTTGGACACTTATCTTGGGAGGCAGTTGGTGGATCATTAGGACGATCCATTTGAGAAGCTTGTGGAGAAAGCTCTCAGGCATGAGAATCTGTTTCCTAAGGAAGGATCTGTTGTTGCTGTGACCAAGGAGCAAAATGGAAACAAGAAGAGGAAGCAGCAGCAGCAGAAGGGTAAGGATGGTTAGAAGAAACCGAAGGGCGAAGTGATCTGCTATAACTGTCGGCAGAAGGGCCATCTCTCTAGAGATTGCAAGAATCCGAAGGTGCCGGTGAAGTGCCACAACTGTGACAAGCTGGGGGAATTGTCCGGAACCGAGGAAGGATAAGCAGATTGTGCAAGTTTATGATTTGGGGGCTATGCCATCGTCTTCGAAAGCTCCTACTGCAGATGAGAAAGGGAAGAGCGTGGTGGTTCAAGGTATTCTTTCCATTTGTGGTATTCCAGTTAGGGTGTTGATTGATACTGGAGCGTCGCATTCCTTTGTTTGTAATGAGTTGGTAGACCGGTTGGGTTTGGAACCGGATATTGTTGATAGACCATTGGTTGTGACTAATCCAGTTGGGGGTTCGTCTTGTTTGTGTATGATATGCCATGGTCTAGTTGTGTCGAGTCATGATTGCTCTTTTGTTTGTGATTGTTTTGTTCTGAACTTTGCGGGGTTCGGAATTATTTTGGGCATGGACTGGCTTAGGAAGAATGCGGCAAAGGTTGATTGTGAGAGGCTGGAGGTGACAGTCGAGAATGTGGAAGGGCGAAAGATTGTGATACGATGTAAGCATGAGGAAGGCGTCTTCATGAGCTTCATGTATTCGCTGGTTGTTCCACGGGACAGACTGTCATCAGTGCCTATTGTGAATGGATTTGAGGATGTCTTTGACGAGGTCAAAGGATTACCGCCGCATAGGGAAATCGAGTTTTGTATCGATCTAGTTGAGCGAGCCAGACCTGTTGTGATGCCTCTTAGGCGAATGGCGCCTAGGGAACAGTAAGAGTTGAAGGTGCAAGTTGATGACCTTTTACAGAAAGGATTCATTCGGCGTAGTGTGTCCGAATGGGGTGCACCAGTTGTGTTCGCAACCAAAGCGGATGGATCGTTGAGGTTGTGTGTGGATTATCGTGAGCTGAATAAACTGACTAAGAAGAACAAGTATCCATTGCCGAGAATAGATGACTTGTTTGATCAGCTTCACGAAGCTAAGGTGTTTTCTCAGATGGATTTGACAACGGGATTTCACCAGTTGAGAGTAGCAAAGGATAGTGTTCTAAAGACTGCTTTCAGGGCACCATCCAGTTTCTATGAGTGGTTGGTAATGCCGTTTGGATTGACCAATGCACCAGCATATTTTGTGGATCTTATGAATAGAGTGTTCAGAGATCAGTTGGACAAGTTTGTACTTGTGTTCGTGGATGATATCTTGGTTTATTCCAGAACTGAAGAAGAGCACAAGACACACTTGAGGATTGTTTTGGAAATCTTGCGAAAACATCAGCTGAGGGCTAAGTTTTCGAAGTGTCACTTCTGGAAGAGTGAAGTGAGGTTCTTAGGCCATGTTATCTCTGGAAATGGAATAGCGGTTGATCCCGCCAAGGTGGCCGTGATCCAGGATTGGGTTAGACCTAAGAATGCATCTGATGTGAGAAGTTTTCTTGGATTAGCAAGATATTATCGTCGGTTTATCAAAGACTTTTCCAAGATAGCTGCACCGTTAACAGGATTGACGAAAAAGAACCAAGTGTTCAGATGGGATGATAAGTGTGAGCAAGCTTTCGGAATCCTGAAAGAGCGACTGACAAGTGCTCCTGTTTTGACTATTCCAAGTGGGAATGATGAGATGGTGGTTTACACCGATGCATGTGGTACTGGACTTGGAGCAGTGCTAATGCAGAAGGATAAAGTTGTTGCATATGCAAGTCGACAACTAAAGCCGCATGAAAGGAATTATCCGACTCATGATTTGGAGTTAGCGGCGATTGTATTTGCTCTGAAGATGTGGAGACATTATCTATTGGGAGTTCGATTTGAGTTGTTTACAGATCATAAGTCGTTGAATTATCTGTTCTCCCAAAAGGATTTGAATCTTCGACAACAATGGTGGCTAGAGTTCTTAGCATCATATGATTTTGGTATAGCCTATATTCCAGGAAAAGGTAACGCAGTGGCAGATGCGTTAAGTCGAAGACATGCAGGATTGGGAGCCATGTTTTCAGAATGGAAGAGTCTTGAGTATTTGGCTGGATTTGACTTCAGACCTAGATGTGAATTGGAACTTGAGGTGTTGACAAACTTATTGATAAGACCTACCCTAGTGGAAAGAATTGGCGAGAGCCAAAAGCGAGACGATAAGCTTGTCAAGATTATCCGTGATTTGGAATCTGGATTGGACCCAGAAAAGGATAAAGGATTCGAGGTCGATCGAGAAGGTTGGCTTCGGAAACAAGGATGACTAGTTGTTCCCGATATAGATGAATTGAGAGATGAAGTTCTTAAGGAAAGTCATCACTCGAAGTTGACAATTCATCCAGGTGGAAATAAGATGTATCGGGATATGAAGAGAACCTATTACTGGGAAGGTATGAAGAAGGATGTAGGAAAATTTATTTCCAAATGTATGAACTGCCAGTTGGTAAAAGCCGAGCAGAAGAAGCCAAGTGGATTGCTTCAGCCATTAGAAGTTCCTACATGGAAGTGGGAGCAAATATCGATGGATTTTATCGATGGGTTACCTAGAACTAGAGCAGGAAATGAAGGGATTTGGGTCATCGTAGATCGTTTGACTAAGAGTGCAAGATTCATTCCTGTTCGATCAAATAGGACTGCATCGAAATTGGCTGAGTTGTATGTTAAGTGGATAGTTCGATTCCATGGTATTCCAAAGAGCATAGTGAGCGATCGAGACTCATTGTTCACTAGTGGATTTTGGAAGAGCTTCCAAGAAGTTTTGGGAACTGAGTTGTGTTTGAGTACAGCTTATCACCCTCAAACAGATGGTCAGACCGAGAGAGTCAAACGAGTTTTGGAAGATCTACTCAGAGCATGTGTTTTGGATTTCGGAGGATCATGGGAAGATCATCTTCATTTAGTGGAGTTTTCATATAATAACAGTTACCAGTCAAGTATTGGTATGGCACCATATGAGGCATTGTATGGAAGACCGTGTAACTCTCCGACATGTTGGTTGGAAACAGGAGAAAAATTGATACTTGGGCCAGAAATGATTCGACAGACTACGGATTGTATAGAGATCGTTCGGCGACGAATGAAGGCAGCCCAAGACCGTCAGAAAAGTTATGCCGATAAGCGTTGTAAGGATTTGGAATTCGACGTAGGAGATATGGTTTTTGTGAAGATTTCTCCACTGAAGAATGTTATTAGATTCAGGAAGAAAGGAAAATTGACTCCGAGGTTTGTTGGAGCATTCCCGATCATCGAGCGAATTGGAAAGCTCGCCTATAAATTGGAATTACCGGAAAAGATGTCGGGTGTGCATAATGTTTTTCATGTATCGTATCTACGGAAATATGTGCACGACCCAAATGCAGTGGTTTCTGCTGATAGCTATGAAGATTTAGAGGTTGATCCAGTTGTTAGAAGGCCTCATAAGCCACTTCATGTTGTGGGAACCGACACGAAACAGCTTAGGAGGAAGGTAGTTAAGTTGCTCAAGGTACAATGGAGTGACGATGTTAACGACTGTACATGGGAGGAGGAAGAGAGGATGAAGGCAGCTCATCCTGAACTCTTCGAGGTATGGCCCTAAGGTGTCGTGACATCTCATAAATTTGTAACTTGTTCTAGTCTTAGAATTCTGCATGCTAGGTTAGTAATTGGATGCATGGTTTGCTGATTGCTATGGATGGTAGGCATGCAGAATAGTTTTGATTGCTCTTGTATGTTTGGAATTTTGGGGGCGAGACCCGCATTTTACGGATCGAAAGATCGTAAAACTGTCGACATTAAGTCGTTGATGTTGTTAAGTCGTTTAGAGTATGAGTCGACCAAAGTTTAAGTCGTGTTAAGTTATCTCGTGTGGTGCTTAGGTCGTATGAGAGTTAGGTTGAGTGGAGCGACCTATAGAAGTAACGACTTAAGTATGATTGGGAGAGTTAAGGGATTTGATTTAAGCGACTTATAGATTTGGAACGACCTAGGAGTTAGATCGTGTAGGGGTTAAGTCGTATAGGAGATAGGTCGTGTGGAAGTTAGGTCGGTTGAGCGACCTAAGGTGTTGAGCGACCTAAGGTAGTGGAGCGACTTATGGTAGTTAGTGAGTTAGTGGCTAGCGGCTTAGGGATAGGTCGGTTGAAGCAAGTTAGCGACCTAATGGTGAGTGCCGGGTTATAGTTAGATCGTGAGACGACCTAAGGTTGCAAGCGACTTAGGGTTAGGTCGTAAGTCGCTGGGTCGTATGCGACCTATGGTGGTTTGCCTTGTGTAGTTAGGTCGCTGTAGTGGTTAGGTCGGCATCTCAGCTAAGTCGTAAGTCGCGCACGTGTGTTAAGGACTTAGGTCGTTAGGTCGAGGCACTGCATGTGTTGAGTCGTGCCTGTGTTGAGTCGCGCATAGGTTAAGTCGTGGACTTGTTAGGTCGTTGAATCGAGTCTGTAGGCCGCATGAGTGTTAAGTCGTGCGCGTGCTAAGCCGTGTGTGTGTGTTGTGTTGTTGGGTCGGCAGGGGGTGTTAGGTCGTTATGTCGCGGCCGACCTAAGAGCGACCGACCTAAGTACGAACGACCCAATTTCCAGCCTATAAATAGAGGGGTTTGGTTCACTTTTTGGCACCGGATTTTGAAGCGACGAAGTGCTGCTATTTTGAGAGCTCGACTACAACACTTCTTCACTTCTTTTTGTTGAATATGCGCTTTGCGCTATATGATTTTTGTTTGATGATAATAAACATATATACATTCATATAAATGTATTTGGTAATGTACTATTTTATTTTTCATAGTTTAAATAAATATTTGTTGAATAAAATTAAATTTCACAGAATTTGAATTTGAATTCAAACAAAACAAGTTAAACAGATTTTGAATTCAAACAGAAATTTTATTCAAACAAATATTTTGTATAGTATGTATTTGGTTAGATAAATATCTGTTGAATAAAATAAATTACACAGAATTTGAATTTGAATTCAAACAGAACAAGTTACACAGTTTTGAATTCAAACGAATATTTTATTCAAACGAATATTTATTACAAACTTGAATAGTACAAATTCATGCTCTCACTATACATATACATTTCTGATTACATCACGATTACATCACAAATATTTTTACATTGATAACCTCACTACATATCACTCACACTCGTATTTTGTCTTCAACTGCATTCCAGTTTGAATCCAGCATCTGAGCAATCTGCAAAAATATAAACTAACGCAGTAAAATTGAAAAAGAAATATTTTTGCAATTCAAAAATAAAATATGTTTTTTTTTGAATATATGATTTGCCTCAGTTATTTGGGTTGTTCGTCATCATTTTTGACTATGCAATATCTGTGCATATCAGTATTTTTATCAGGGATAGGCAATTATAAGTGGCTGCAGTACACACGTGTACATTCGTATACGTGTGCACTGCCTCGCCAACTCATGTGCAAAAATCAAACAAAAGCACAGAAATCAAAAACAAGGCCAAACCCAAGATAGCAACATGCTTGAAGACTCCAGCACGACCAAGTATGGAGTGTAAAAATGCAAATGTCCACACAACAACATGAAGAGAATCAATTTCAAGGGAGTAGTGTACACAAAGACAACAGCCAGTTCAAATGCAACATTGAAAACAAGCTGCATGAATACAACATGAAGTACAACCACAAAGTTCACAAGTGCAGCATCACCAAAGACTCAACAGGGAAAATGGAACCAGACGCAACAGTGAATGGGGCAAAGCACAAAAGTGCACAACGACACAGTGGCAACATGCTCGAAGACTACACAAATAACCAAGTACAGGTGAAGTAAATCATGTCAAAGAAAATGCATGCAAGCTACAAACTGCAACATGGCGAAGACTACAAGCAACTGACACAAACAACTCAAATGCACACATGAAGCATGCAAAGAGCTCGAGCACAAGAACATGACAGCAAACAGGAAGTGCAATTCCAAGTGAAGAACCAGACTCAAGTTAGTGCACAGTGCATATATAATGCATACAAGTTCAGCCACAAACATGCCACAATATCGAGTACATGAAGATGGCATCCAACAATATTCAAACAACAGCAGTATGCAAATGCATACATAATAGAGGCAGTAAAGAACAAGCTACATGAAGGGAACAGGAAGTAATGATTGTAATGCAACACAGTGCAATGAACAATGAACAGAGAACATGACATGAACAATGCAACTGATCAAAGCTCGGCCAACATAATGCAACTATGTTCAGGGGAGCAACATGAATGCAACAAAGACCAGCTACAGAAATGCATGCAAGTGTCAAAGTACAGGTGCAAGTGTACATAAGAGAAGTAAAAAATGACCAAACAGCAATGCAAGTATAAGTATGGCAGTGAAATTCAGTGAAGTGCACAAACAACATGACAACTGACATGAATACATCAATAAACCAAGTAGCAGTATGAAGCAATTTGAAGCAAAGGTGAACCTGAACAGGTACACAAGTATGAAAGTTACATGATACACAGTGATGCATAGCAACTGCATAGCAGCTACACAACAAAGCAATGACCAGAACACAAGTACAAGCAAATAAATGCAATAGGAAGTGATATAACAGCAACTACAGGTACTCAACAAGGTGAAATCAAAGTGTGCAACTCGAAAATGGATACAAGTGACTCAGACCAAATGCAGTAACATACTGCAACAACCAAAACCAGTTCAACAAGTATGAACCAGTCAAGGCAACTTGAAGCATACAAGCTCAATGAAGATTGCAGCAATACACAGATGAACAAAATAACCAAGTGCAACATCAAACAGAATGAAATGCACAATGTCACAGCAAACTGGCACCAGCTAGAAGATCAACTCGAAGCAATTGACCACAAACAACAATTTAGCTCGAAGAAGTGACAGTAGACAAGTCAAAGAATAACATTGCAGACTCAAATTATCAACTAATCAACAGTCGAAAATATACGAAATTGACAAAGTCAAATATCACAAATCACGAATTCAATTCAAAGCCGTGACCAACCAAGCAAGAAATATGAACAAGTCAACATCAAAGCCGTGGGACGCAAGAAACAAAAATACGCATATGAAAAAGTCAGAATCGATCTCAATCATTCAAGCATCATCAAGTGGCCGAGATAAAGAATTTGACAAATTCAATCAAATTTATATGAACGCAAATATAGGAATTCATCCTATTAAAACCCTAATCATCATCGGCATTTAGAGGCATCGAGTTCAAGTATCAATTTAGAAAAGAAAAAGGAGACAGTACATACCGAATTTACAAGCATCAAACTCGATCGAGCAACTGCAAGCAAGCTAGGGCAACCAATCACAGATCAATTGAAGAAACCAAAGCCCTAATTGCAACAAAGAACCAAAGCCCTAATTGCAACAAAGAGCCGAAGCCCTAACTGGAACGAAAGGGAACGAAGCAAGCCGCCATTATTCTCACGAACGAAACAAAAGGGGATCGGGCTGGAGATAACAAAGAAAGGAAGTGGGCCGGTCCTGTAAAAAGAAAAAAGGGGGTTTTTTGTTTATAAGGCTTTATTAATATTGTTTTAGGGTTATTGTTTTTAATTTATTGTTTTTTTATTTTACGAACCAAAAAGTTAGTAAATCACCACCTAGGTTAGGTAGTGTCAGATTGTCTATTTTGAATTAGTTCAGTGAGCAGGGTGTGCGAGTTTGCAAAGCTCTATAGGCGGGAGCAGTGTTTGCAAGTGAGCGAAATTCTATAGGCGGGAGCAGGGTGTGCGAGTCTAGTAGAGTGTTTGTGAGCGGGAGCAAAAGGGTCTGCGAGTCTAGTAGAGTGTTTGTAAGCGTGATACTGTTTAATTCTAATAGAAATCTGTGAATGCAGCAGTAGGCAGGGGTTGCCGAAGCTGGGTAAATTTTGTGTGTGATTTACTTTTCAGCATTTTTATTTCTGTAATTATATTTCTGTGTTTAATTTGAGAAAATTTGCTATAACCCTATTTACCCCCCCTCTAGGGTTAATCTAGATCCTACAAGTGGTATCAGAGCCCGGTATATATATTTTTTTACTCTAGAGTCATGAGTCTACAAAATAATGCTTTTTCTGAGGGACAATCTATTGCTAGGCCACCCATGTTTAACGGGAACGATTATGCTTATTGGAAAGTTAGGATGAGTATTTATCTTAGTTCCGTTGATTATGATGTTTGGGATATTATTGAAACTGGCTATAAACCTCCCACTATAATCGTTGGTGGTACTGAGATTCCTAAACCTAAGGATAGGTGGGATGCAAACGATAAGAAATTAAAAACGACAAATGCTAAAGCCATGAATGCTTTGATATGTGCTCTTGATAAAAATGAATTTAATAGAATTTCTCATTGTACAACAGCACAGGAAATATGGCATACTTTAGAGGTGACACACGAAGGAACTTCTCAAGTCAAGGAGTCTCGGCTAGCCCTATTCAGCAATGAATACGAAAACTTTGTGATGGACAAAGACGAGAGCATAAAGGATATGTTTGGACGCTTTTCAACCTTGGTATACAATGCTAGAGCGCTTGGGAAGGTATTCACTGAGGTAGAGCTTGTGCGGAAGATACTACGAGTTTTACCAATGAACTTTGAGGCAAAAGTCACAGCAATCCAAGAATCAAAAGATCTGAGCAAACTAAGCATGGAGGAGTTGATTGGCAACTTGATGACATATGAGCTTGAGTTAAAAGCAAAGGAAGAACGCAACAACTCCGAACCAAAGAAGAAGACGATTGCCTTAAAAAGTAAAGAAGAAAGCGATGAAGAAGATCCAATTGAAGAGCTTGCAATGGCTGTCAATAATCTTAGAAGATGGTCTAGATTCAAGCCACGCAAGAAGAAAACAAAGGGCAATAGGTCAAAAGATTCCGAAAATTCCGATAATGAACTGACATGTTATAACTGCAACAAGCCTGGCCACATCAAACCAAAATGCCCACTTCTCAAAAACAACAAAGAAAAGAAAAAGGCGAAGAAGGTATTTGCAGCGACTTGGGATGATGAAGAAGGAGAGGAAGCTTCGGATAGCAGCCCAGAGGAGGCTAACTTGTGTTGCATGGCAAAATCAGAATCAGAAGCAACCTCCGACGAATCTAGTGAGGCAGGTGAGTTTTCTTATAAAGAACTTGTTTTTATGTGTTCTGATCTTACTAAGGTAGTGGATACTCTTGAATCTAAAATTGAAAAACTGAAATTGATAGGAGAGAATTTGCTCGTGAAAATTTTAGGTTAAAAACTGAACTTGAAAATATTCAAAACCTAGAATGTAAAAAATGTAAGATTTTAGATTCAGAATTATCAAAACTGAGGAATAACTTTGAAAGTCTTGAAAATGAAAACTTGAATCTTAAGGAAATCATCGACACTAGGAGAAAGGATTTTATTAATCGATGCACCTCACTTGTCACTGAAAATTCAACATTAAAAACCAAAGTCCAAAATCTTGAGAAATCCTTGAATAACTTTTCAAGAGGCGAAAAATCTTTCAAAATGTTATTTGGAAATCAAATTTTTGCTAACAATAGAAAAGGACTAGGCTTTGGGAAATCACAAAATAATGATAATGCAAAAAGTAAAAGTGTTGCTGCTCGATCTGAAATAATTGGAAATCAGGTTGAAAATCATAGTCATAGGAACACAAAATTTAATCAAGTCAATTTAATGAGCACGTTTTGTAGAGAATTTGGACATAATCGAAATAATTGTTGGTATAGACCCAAACACGTGAAAACTATACCAATTTGGGTTCCAAAAGGCACAAATATAAAATCTTTGAAAGTCAAACAAATTTGGGTGCCAAAAGGAACATATATAAACAGTTTTGAGTCTCCAAAAACATATTTTTTATATTCTGCCACTAACAACAATGGACCTATAAAAACAAATAGGTCACACAAATCTTTTATCGTGTAGGTGAGGTGGCAGGCTAAGGAACAACAGTGTTCTCTGGATTTCGGCTGTTCCAGAAACACAACGGGGGAGAAAACAAAGTTCCTTAGCCTAGTATAAAGGTGACAGAATCACAATGGGCAATCACGAAAAATTATCGTAAAGGTAAAACAGGTAATTGTTTTTAAATGTGATTATCTGCACCATACTCTAAATTAAAATCAGCCAATATTGAGATGAACAAAAGATGATTTTTTTTAAAATATTGACTAACCATCTTTAAAGAGAATTACTTGGAGTAATTATGATGGTTGACCGATTCGAATTTAATTGATATGATTTTTGACTTGTTCTTATTTATGGCATTAATTTGTGCTTAATTGATGACCAATCAGATTTTCAATTTTGAACTAATTTATATAAATTTGTTCGGTCAAATGCTGGTTACTCATGCTACAAGTAGATATATTGGTTCTGACATTTTGATCACTGTTTGTAAATTTGCACGATTTCAAATTCATGAGAAAAAGGATTTTAAGAAATTGTTTTTGAAATAATTATGATGTTGATTGACTGATGATTACTCATGAAAATAATTGTTTATCCTCTGGTTTCTGAAATTAACATCATGATATTTGTTTGAGTGTTAACATGGCTTAAATTCAAATTCAAAAGAATGATGTTTTGAAATTTTTGGTGCACATCTCATGGTTTGATTCAACAAGTGAATATTGAGTGAAATTTAAATTCAGATGCAGATTACACTGGTAATATGGTTGATAGAAAAATTACTAAGTGTAACGTGATTAATTATTTTGAAACATTCATTTGCTGCATTTTTTTTAAGAAAATATCTGCATATTTTTCACTTGAAATAATTTTCAAATAGCAGAAAATTTTCTTATAAAACTCCCCTCAAGAAATCATGTTTGACCATATTTACAGCTTAATTATTTTTGAAAAATTGATTTTATAATTTTTAATTTGATTTTAAATGACTAATTTGACTAATCTGACTCCCTTTGATTATCGAAAAGATAAATAGTGATTGAAAAAGAGATGAGTGTTGATATTTATCATATATTATAACTCGAGAAAGTATAATTAAAAAATTTCTTTAGAATTTCATAACAAGAGTTATAAAAACTTTTTGTTGGATAATAATTCCATGACCATTTCTATTTCTATCATCTTTCTATCGAACATCACTCATCAAGATCATATTTTTTTTGTGGTAGTTTACAAAGGAAATCATTTGTTCTTCAATATCTTTAAAACGGTGAAGGAAATTATTTGTGCTTCAATTTCTTATATTCAGCAATTAAAAATAAATATCCAAAGTATTCACTCTCATTTAAAAGTCCTCACGGTCATGCATGGGTGAATTACTTGGATTTTTGATTATGTGCTTCCATGCTCATTTAAAAGTCCTCACGGTTATGCATGTATGGAACGCATATTAAAAATAATTGATTTAATAGACAAGTTGATTCTAATCCTATTTAAAAGTCCTCACGGTCATGCGTGGTTAGAAGATACTTGATTTCATTTTTTAAATTAAATAGGAATACTACTAATCTCATTTAAAAGTCCTAACGGTTATGCATGGTTAGTAGATATTCAAATTTTCAGAAATAAATATACCACAAATAGACATATCTATATGAATTTTTGATGATCCTATCTCCATCACTTCTGAAAGTGGAATATGCGCTTGACAAGGGTAATTATGATTTTTGTTTGAGTTTTATTGAAATTTGATATTTATATTTAATTGAGTTAAATGTTTGATTCATGTCTATCACTTCATCCCTATTTTTATAACACTGTTATTCTTTTGCTGATAACAAAAGGGGGAGAGAAAAGTTAAGATTTTGTCAAATAGAATCAAGCAAAGGTCAAATAACTTTCAATTTGCATATAGGCTCATTTACATATTTTTATGCATATATGTAGGGGGAGCCATATATGTAGGGGGAGTATCACATATAAAGGAAGCATTCAAATAGGGGGAGCAAATGAAATGAAATTATCAAATACATTTAATATATTCAAAATCTTAAATATATGTTTGTTATCATCAAAAGGGGGGATTGTTGAATATGCGCTTTGCGCTATATGATTTTTGTTTGATGATAATAAACATATATACATTCATATAAATGTATTTGGTAATGTACTATTTTATTTTTCATAGTTTAAATAAATATTTGTTGAATAAAATTAAATTTCACAGAATTTGAATTTGAATTCAAACAAAACAAGTTAAACAGATTTTGAATTCAAACAGAAATTTTATTCAAACAAATATTTTGTATAGTATGTATTTGGTTAGATAAATATCTGTTGAATAAAATAAATTACACAGAATTTGAATTTGAATTCAAACAGAACAAGTTACACAGTTTTTGAATTCAAACGAATATTTTATTCAAACGAATATTTATTACAAACTTGAATAGTACAAATTCATGCTCTCACTATACATATACATTTCTGATTACATCACGATTACATCACAAATATTTTTACATTGATAACCTCACCACATATCACTCACGCTCGTATTTTGTCTTCAACTGCATTCCGGTTTGAATCCAGCATCTGAGCAATCTGCAAAAATATAAACTAACGCAATAAAATTGAAAAAGAAATATTTTTGCAATTCAAAAATAAAATATGTTTTTTTTTGAATATATGATTTGCCTCAGTTATTTGGGTTGTTCGTCATCATTTTTGACTGTGCAATATCTGTGCATATCAGTATTTTTATCAGGGATAGGCAATTATAAGTGGCTGCAGTACACACGTGTACATTCGTATACGTGTGCACTGCCTCGCCAATTCATGTGCAAAAATCAAACAAAAGCACAGAAATCAAAAACAAGGCCAAACCCAAGATAGCAACATGCTTGAAGACTCCAGCACGACCAAGTATGGAGTGTAAAAATGCAAATGTCCACACAACAACATGAAGAGAATCAATTTCAAGGGAGTAGTGTACACAAAGACAACAGCCAGTTCAAATGCAACATTGAAAACAAGCTGCATGAATACAACATGAAGTACAACCACAAAGTTCACAAGTGCAGCATCACCAAAGACTCAACAGGGAAAATGGAACCAGACGCAACAGTGAATGGGGCAAAGCACAAAAGTGCACAACGACACAGTGGCAACATGCTCGAAGACTACACAAATAACCAAGTACAGGTGAAGTAAATCATGTCAAAGAAAATGCATGAAAGCTACAAACTGCAACATGGCGAAGACTACAAGCAACTGACACAAACAACTCAAATGCACACATGAAGCATGCAAAGAGCTCGAGCACAAGAACATGACAGCAAACAGGAAGTGCAATTCCAAGTGAAGAACCAGACTCAAGTTAGTGCACAGTGCATATATGATGCATACAAGTTCAGCCACAAACATGCCACAATATCGAGTACATGAAGATGGCATCCAACAATATTCAAACAACAGCAGTATGCAAATGCATACATAATAGAGGCAGTAAAGAACAAGCTACATGAAGGGAACAGGAAGTAATGATTGTAATGCAACACAGTGCAATGAACAATGAACAGAGAACATGACATGAACAATGCAACTGATCAAAGCTCGGCCAACATAATGCAACTATGTTCAGGGGAGCAACATGAATGCAACAAAGACCAGCTACAGAAATGCATGCAAGTGTCAAAGTACAGGTGCAAGTGTACATAAGAGAAGTACAAAATGACCAAACAGCAATGCAAGTATAAGTATGGCAGTGAAATTCAGTGAAGTGCACAAACAACATGACAACTGACATGAATACATCAATAAACCAAGTAGCAGTATGAAGCAATTTGAAGCAAAGGTGAACCTGAACAGGTACACAAGTATGAAAGTTACATGATACACAGTGATGCATAGCAACTGCATAGCAGCTACACAACAAAGCAATGACCAGAACACAAGTACAAGCAAATAAATGCAATAGGAAGTGATATAACAGCAACTACAGGTACTCAACAAGGTGAAATCAAAGTGTGCAACTCGAAAATGGATACAAGTGACTCAGACCAAATGCAGTAACATACTGCAACAACCAAAACCAGTTCAACAAGTATGAACCAGTCAAGGCAACTTGAAGCATACAAGCTCAATGAAGATTGCAGCAATACACAGATGAACAAAATAACCAAGTGCAACATCAAACAGAATGAAATGCACAATGTCACAGCAAACTGGCACCAGCTAGAAGATCAACTCGAAGCAATTGACCACAAACAACAATTTAGCTCGAAGAAGTGACAGTAGACAAGTCAAAGAATAACATTGCAGACTCAAATTATCAACTAATCAACAGTCGAAAATATACGAAATTGACAAAGTCAAATATCACAAATCACGAATTCAATTCAAAGCCGTGACCAACCAAGCAAGAAATATGAACAAGTCAACATCAAAGCCGTGGGACGCAAGAAACAAAAATACGCATATGAAAAAGTCAGAATCGTCTCAATCATTCAAGCATCATCAAGTGGCCGAGATAAAGAATTTGACAAATTCAATCAAATTTATATGAACGCAAATATAGGAATTCATCCTATTAAAACCCTAATCATCATCGGCATTTAGAGGCATTGAGTTCAAGTATCAATTTAGAAAAGAAAAAGGAGACAGTACATACCGAATTTACAAGCATCAAACTCGATCGAGCAACTGCAAGCAAGCTAGGGCAACCAATCACAGATCAATTGAAGAAACCAAAGCCCTAATTGCAACAAAGAACCAAAGCCCTAATTGCAACAAAGAGCCGAAGCCCTAACTGGAACGAAAGGGAACGAAGCAAGCCGCCATTATTCTCACGAACGAAACAAAAGGGGATCGGGCTGGAGATAACAAAGAAAGGAAGTGGGCCGGTCCTGTAAAAAGAAAAAAGGGGGTTTTTTGTTTATAAGGCTTTATTAATATTGTTTTAGGGTTATTGTTTTTAATTTATTGTTTTTTTATTTTACGAACCAAAAAGTTAGTAAATCACCACCTAGGTTAGGTAGTGTCAGATTGTCTATTTTGAATTAGTTCAGTGAGCAGGGTGTGCGAGTTTGCAAAGCTCTGTAGGCGGGAGCAGTGTTTGCAAGTGAGCGAAACTCTATAGGCGGGAGCAGGGTGTGCGAGTCTAGTAGAGTGTTTGTGAGCGGGAGAAAAAGGGTCTGCGAGTCTAGTAGAGTGTTTGTAAGCGTGATACTGTTTAATTCTAATAGAAATCTGTGAATGCAGCAGTAGGCAGGGGTTGCCGAAGCTGGGTAAATTTTGTGTGTGATTTACTTTTCAGCATTTTTATTTCTGTAATTATATTTCTGTGTTTAATTTGAGAAAATTTGCTATAACCCTATTCACCCCCCCCCCTCTAGGGTTAATCTAGATCCTACACTTTTCTCCACTCTAATCTAGTGATTTCTTCCATCTAAATTGAAGATCAAATCGAAGATTCAAGAGCCAAAGTTGAAGATCTCCATCCATCGAAGAGAGATTTCATCGTTTGAAGCGGAGCTTTGGAGGATCAAGCTTGATTCTTTGCTGGCCAGATCTGGAGTTGGTTGTTTTTGAGGTGTTTAGGTGATTCGGTGGGTGGTGGTTATCTCTCACACGGACCCAAAGGAGTATATTGGATCGGTGGTTTGTTTATGTGCTAAAGAAAGTGATTTCGTGCATTTTTCTTAAGTATGCATGTAGATCTATTGCTCATGATGATTTGACATCTATTTTACTACATGTTCACTTATGCAAGTTCATTCATCAAGTTGTAGAGATATTGTTCATAATTCATGTTTGTTAGAATGCATGTTAGATTTGGACTCTTTATTTACGAAATTGCCATTATTGTTGTAATTGTTTATTTAGATCTTGTTTGAATGATTGATTACTTGGATTAATGTTTGATTTGATTGATTAGTTGATTGATAACTTGATTTGGACAAGTTGGTTGAAGATGATTCAAAAGCTAAGTGGAAAGGCTCTTGAATAACGAAAGCTGCTTGTGGCATATGAAGCGGATGTTGAAGCTCATATGGATAGATTTGATGGTGATGTTGAGATGGGACTTTGTCATGATGCGATGAGGCAAACCATGATGTTGAGATGGGACTTTGCTATGATGCGTTGAAGCAAAGCATGATGTGAGAAAGCCTTGGTTTAATCCAGACGGAATCATCCCAAGCATGTTGATAACTCGATGATGTGGTCCGGGTTTGTGGATAATGGTTAGCTTGAGAGGCGCTCGAGCTAGTATGGGAATAGTCGTCGAGGAGGATGACTAGAAGGCTGAGATTTCATCGTTTTTGAAGGTTCTAGCATGCTCAAAGCAAGAGTACGTTGGGACGGGTCACGATGACGTTCCAAGCACGGGTCACGATGACGTGCTAGTACTCTGGGAAGATGCGATAGTCCTAGGCACAGGTCACGACGACGTGCGGAGCTATGTCTAGAACCGGGCTTACCATTAGCCCTTGGCAGGAGGTCATTCAACTAACGGTCAAATCGAGGCAATGATAACAGTGATAGCCAGAGTCATGGACGTTTGGATGTTTTGTTTGTATCGTCGCTTGGGTCAAGAGCGATGTTTTCAGGGTGCTTATCTGATCTTGGTTTAGGCCTTGGGGGTTTGTACTTGGAAAACGCCGACCTTAACTCGAGTGATAATTACTTTGCTTTGAATGTCTGAATTGCTATGTTTGCTTCTGCTTAGTGTGTCTGGGGGCTATCACTGTAGAAAGAGGTGGAGTGGGATGGTTGGGTTCCTATTCCTTTTACCCTTTATGCTCTTTTGGTATGTTTGATAGTTGATTTACTGCTCACTAAGACTTTTGTCTGACTCAAGGTTTTATGTTTTAACTCTTATTACCTTGGGCTGTTCATCCATGTTGGGATGGGCAGACTAGGTAGCAGGTGACAGGTGCTGTTCCTATTGGCCAACGCTGTTGATGACGAAGACGAGCTGGAGGCTTTTACATATTGTTTTCTTACTATATGTACTGGGTGTTCCGCTGTTTGTATATTCTCTGAGTGATATGTAGTGAGGCTTGATGTATTGACTTTGCTGATTATTGTATCAAACTTTTAGAGTTTATATGATGAGATTCTGTTATGTGGAGCTTCACTATGTATATTTTCTATTGTATTTTGTCCATGCGTTGTGAGTAATACGATAGAGTTTATTGTTTTTACCTGACCTTGATGATCGTCCATGGCGGCCTGGTATACTTTTCAGCGCATTATTTCCTTGTTTAGTGTAGGAGTCATGGGCGGTCGTCACAAATATTTTGTTCTTAACTGAATGAAACCCTATTGAATCACAACCCTGTTCGACAAAATTAAAGAAGACTTAAAACTACATATGGGCAGGGCCGGCCCTGAGTAATTTGTGGCCCGAGGCAGTAACAATTTAAGTCCACTAAATATGTTTTTGAGAGGCCCTAAATGCATTGCTGTTCCTTTTATAATTAGATGAAGTGTACTGATGTAAATTGGTGGCTAATAAAAGTCCAATAATCAAGATTCGAACTCTGGTACGTCAATAAATTTCCCAGTACTTTACCACTTAGACAACTCAACTTTACATTAGAAAAATAAAAGGCCATGTTTACATAACCATTTCAAAGGCTAGACCTGAGGTCCTAGGCGACCACTTAGGTGGCCTTGGGCCGGGGTCAGGCCTGCCCATGGGTATTCTATCTGGTTGGATCTTCACTGCGATCATCTGACTTTCGGTTATTCCTTAAAATGTAAATATTAAAAATAGAATTGAGATGATGGAATAAAGAATCTATTTTGTACTGGCTAAAGAAAATCGATGGAAGCGGAAGGCAAGATGTGGGTAGTAGTACAAAGACATATGTGCGTTTCACCATAGGTAAGAAACTTTGCTCTATTGAGATTTGGGTATGGTTGTCATTAGAAAATCGGGGATAGTGGTAAATTAGGTTAAAGGAAAAAAAAGGATTTAGGTGATAGGGTGAAAACTATGAAAGTAACGGGAATGAATGCGTCATAGGAAATATGCATGGACTTCCAAATACGCACGACAGGATCTTAACTGAGAAACGGAAGGAGGCTTGAGAGCTAAGGAAATGATACTCATTGTTGGTAGTATAATAATATAGATAACAAATATTTATAATATTGTCATTACAAAACACACCATACCATATTCCAAAAAAGGGGAAACCAAAATTATTCCACTAGTATCTGTACATAATAATAATAATAATAATAAAATCAAATCGTGACCAATAGCGAGCTTTACATGATATTCTCCTAACGCTTCAATAGTTAGAGTAGCTCCTTGTGCAACTTGGAATTCCATGCTTCCTCTTGCTATGGACCTCTTGCTCTTAAGTCCATGTAATGAATTATAGATATGAGTTCTAGATTTAGTATCTAAAAACTGACTAGAAGCACTTATAGATAAACAATTTTCTATAAGGTAATTACCCTCAGGGGTGAAATTAGATTACTTCCCTTTGAACGTCTTCAAATAGTCTGGACAATTCCTCTTGAGGTGTCCCTTCTTCGAGCAAAAGTGACAAACACATTTCTCTTGTGATTTCGCTTTACCCTTGCACCCTTAGATTCATGCTCTCTCTTCTTTGAACTATTCAAGGAAAAGGTAACTTAACAGCAAGCACTACATTTGGCTCCATCATGAACATACTCTTGGTCGTCCTTAACATATTAAGGAGGTTCATGATAATACATTTCAGTGGGTTCATGTCAAAGTTTAATATGAACAGATCAAACTGCAGAGTCAACAATCCTAGAATTAAATTGATTTGAAACTCGATGTCAAGTACAGTTCCTAAGCCAGCTAACCGTTCGATTGTACCCAATCATATTGAGTACATGATCTTGGATTGGGGCTCCCTTGCCCATTTTCGCATGGAATAGTTTTAATGAGATCTCATATCCTGTAGTACGAGATTGTTCACCTATAACTTTTGTAGGCGTTTGAATATTTCATGAATATTCAAATTCTCATGATATCTTTAGAGCACGCTGCTCATAGTCGGCAAGCCTATAGTCCAATGACCATTTTCATAGGCCTTAATTTTTTTGGGCGTGGCATCCTTATTAGCTTTAGCTAATGGATCATCAGCGATAACATACTAGAGTTTTTCATATATGAGTGTGACCTAAATATTTCTTAACCACTCTCTGTAGTTTGCACTAGTTTATTAGAGTAAATTAAATAATATTAAATATGTTCTTATACTTGTTAGATCGGTTTATTGTATTTATCTAATAAGGGTTCACTGAATTCTACATCTTTAAAAAAAAATCCTAAAAGAGATACATGAATTTCATATATTCCTTCAGTGGGTTTTAGGGATCATTTATCATGTTACTGTAACCTTGAGGCTGCTCAAAAAATTGTAGTCCCCATAAACAGTAAGCAGCATCTTACTAATTATCTTGTATATTTAGTCCTAGCATAATTTTAACTACGTCCCTGGTCATTTTTATAACCTTGAGATTACTTAATAAATCATAAAGTACGTTAGATAACGTAGGCCTATCATTTCGCGATATCCTAAATGGGATTATGTAACCCATGAGGGTGTTCAATAAAGTTAACTAATATTCTTACTTATCTAGGGATAATATAAACATCACCTTATATATTCTATGGCTTTAGGGTGCTGAACAACCATTGGTATATAAGGTATTCTATTTATATTATAAATGATGGGGAACCTAATTATTTAAATTCATAAAAAAATTTATACAGTATTATCAACTATTTAAAGGAGACTAGTATAACTCGTAACATTATATGTCTTTATATACATCCAATGTATACTCCCTTAAGCCTCACAGGTTTAGTTTATTTAACCTCCCATTTTCTTTATACAATTTTTTTGAAAATGGCTTCATCCATTTTCTTTATACATATAAATACATACACACATACATATATCTTATATTCTTTCATTTATTGATCGATTTAACTAACAGTAAATACAACATTTATATTTATTAAATTTAAAACAATTTTAAATTAATTTTATAATATTCAAATATGCCTATTTGAATCAACCTAAGAATTAAAACACTTATAAGTTGTCCATAAGGGCATACACTTGAAATAAACAACATCGACGAACTAGATAAAGGTCAGGAGATCGTAGGTTTTTCATTCATAAGAACGTTCCTTAATTAGAGTAGCCTTTTCTTAGTTTACTTATATATTTTTAGACCCTTATTTAAGTGCATTTTCCAAAAATGCCTTGCCTGATTCTGAAGATCCTAATTTTCGAACCCCGTTTGAAGCGACAAAAACCAAAGCGTCGACCAATACAAATGACTCAAATACCCATTGATCACATAATATAACTATGGGATATAGCATCACTTAAAGGTGATCAGGTAAGATGTGATAGTATTAATAAAGTCAATAACATAAGTAGCTGTAAGAATGGTGTATTTTTATTTACTCAACTGAAGTACTTAATTATCTTATAACGTAAATTTATAAGAAATACCTATGGTGCTATTCCTTTTTTATTCTTTCCCAATGTATAATTAATACCCATCTACTTTGAAATCTCATTACACGAAAATATATACAAATATATGATATTAAATGAATGGAAAGTTGACTGTGTCGCAACACCAATATGAATGCGTACGTACCCATTTTATGATCAAGCCCAGTGTAGTTCTTTTACTATTAATTAGTATAGCCCAATTAAGAGCAATTATATGTAAAGGGTACCTGCAATAACAAATTTATTATCTATAGTATATCATAATAACCAAGCAAAAAATAACATACAAGCACATAATAACGAAATGACTTAGAAAGTTCGATATTGTATAGTTTCTTATTGTTCTCCTTCACTATAGAGTTAGTGTGCATACACACACCCCACAGGGTTTTGACCTAATATCTTTTGGTCGGGTGTTTATTTGTTTGGGTTTGCTATGGTGGGCTTTGCATAGTAGGCAGTGTGATTTATTATGTATTGTGGTGATCTTTGTACTCTCTTCCGCAAACTGTTGTGATGTTGTGCCCTTTTTCCTTACTACTCTAGTAAGGGTTTTTAGGAAGGCAAATCCAATGGCGTTCTTTATACATCACTAAATAAAGGATCCATTTTCAAAAAAAATGTATGTGTGTTTGTGTATGATATGATATCACATCTCCTTAGCATAATGTGGATAATAGTAAAATTATAAAATTCCTATCTACATTGTAACATACCCGATTTTTGAGTCAAATTTGAATTGATAATTAATATAAATTTTGGGTTAAAATTGTGAATTAAATTGAATTTTCCAAAATAAATAAAATATGTATTTGTTTTATATAGATTGTAAATGGAATTTTAATTTAAAATTCAAATATAAATGTAATCACCCTTTGTTTCCGTTGTATTGTTTATCATCTAATGTTGTTATAAGCTCCGGCGATACTGATTTCGATGTCGATTGTCGGGCATCGAGTCCGGGTCATCACATACATGCTTCCTACTATGATATGCTTGGAATACAGAGGCTAACCGAGTCTCTCAAGACAAATAGAGTAAAGGTGCTATGCTTTTCACATTCATACGACATCTACTAATATGAAGCATGATGATACAATACAAGAGTTACACTTAGCAGCATAAACAAAACATGAGTAACTATGTCTTAACATCCCACTCTAATCTTATTTACCAACATAATGATGTAGATAAATAATGCATAATCAAATCATTAGGGTACATAGGCAAAGGTCAAATAACACACTAATCTACCCCACTCATCTCATAATACCCATTTATTGTCTTTAATGTCCACACCTATTTATTTGGGTTTTATATTTTATTTGCTCTATTATCTTTAAAATCATTTTCCAAAGGATTTCCAAACCATGTTTCTTAGACTCCCAAATCTCGGTTTTTAAAAATTTGTGTAAAACCATATTTATTGGAAATCTATAATCCATACCTAAAGTTGAGTATGCAAATGAGAAAATGTACTCAATTACATAAATCGTGGGAGTCCCCACATACATACATTCTCTTTGCTATCCCAAATTTACACTCAAAATCGTAACAATGTCTCCATCAAATATAATACACTAATAGTTACGATCAAAATCCTAGGAATAGCCCGGGTAGAAGATTGTTTGACAAGTGACGATAGAGCTAACTCGTCATGGACCTGGATACTATCCCTTGGTCGGTCAGCTAAGATGGATATTAGTATTTGTGGTATTACACTAGACTTTACCACCAAAACATCCTCATATCAAATGGATCTCATAAGATCTACTGGGTGCAATTCTTATCATACAGGTTTATCTCATCGTACCCACTACCCAAAACCAGATAGTATCATAAGTGTAAACAACTATATAAACGTGTGAGTATACGTAAATAATCAATATATGGTAATAAAAAGAGAATCAACATATAGTGGAGACAATACCGTAAAACCTTAATAGCAGGACATGGTATTTTCAGGTAACATCTAGTCAGTAACAATAATATAATATATTTTTTATATAAGCAAGATCCATATATCTAAAATCTAGCGTGGACCAAAACAACATCATCAAGTGTGCATGTATTACATTATCATGTTCATCATATTTCTTTTTCATAATGCACTAATATGTAAACATCGGTGTCCATACTTATAGTTTATCACTTAAATATTTAATCATCGGATTAAACTCATATTACAGCTGCAAGTGAACTAACTCGAGAAGCTGATGAGATTTCACTACTCATAATAGTGTCATCATATTCAATTCAGAATTGATTAATCATTAAAATACAAAGCAGAGTGTAAATAGAATATAGCTACACATACAGCAGCCCCATAAATCAAATGTTAGAAGTGACCTGCCACTTTACAAAGTATCCTATATTTTTAGTTACTAAATTCTTTGTTCAAATGTCCAGTTGTCTACCCAATTATTTTATTGGGATACTACGCTTATATTATAATTTATAAACCTCATCCAGACTCTATAACATATAAAATAAAACTGGTAGATGTGTATATTACAACAACTATTAATTTTGCATATTAAAATTGTCAAATGTGTACAATAACGAAATTACTGAAATGTACATGACAAAATCACGATACACACTATTCTTATCTATCATTTGTAAACTATGAAACTGGCAGAGTGTATTTGACCTTATTTATTGTTTGTACACTATAAAGTTATCATTGAGTACATAACCTTAGTTATAAGAGTAGTTTATAGGCTTTAAATACTCAAAACAATATTTTACTTAAGTACTTAAATGGTTAACTAAATATTTTCAACCAATGAATATTTAATATTCAATTAAGAGGTAATTTAATAATTTATACCTACATATAATCACACTGATAGGCAGACTTCATCATAGTTGTGAATGCTGATAGCCACTCGGATGGGCAGACTTCTATTAGAGATACCAAAAAATCCCAAATATAATTTTATATAAACCCAGTTCACCAAATTATAATTTACATAAGTATTCCTTAAAATATATATTGACCGATTATATATACTTCACTAAACTACTAATCAACAAAAATGATCCCTAAACTATAGTCAAAAGTATTTAGAGATAACTTGTTACCCAATTGCTTGGCCGGGCTACCAAATGATAATTGTAGAGTCTTTGGTTGAATCATGTGAGAGGCTGGAAGTATATAGAAGTGGTTCGTCCTGGATGGTTCAGCCCATATATACGGGTTAGTTTGTGTACATGGTTTGGCCGAGGAAAGGAGGAAGCATGTCGTGGGGTCTTCTAAACTGGCGTGTGTTGCTCGGCTAAAGTGAGGTGGTGTTAGGAACTAAACGCACATCGCTCGGCCATGAAGAGAAGATTATGTGGCTCGATGACCCCTCGCTCGGCCAGAAGAGAAGATCACATGGCTTGGTAACCCCTCGATCGGCCATGAAGAGAAGGCTACATGGCTCGGTGACCCCTCGCTCGGCCATGAAGAGAAGATTAAGCGGCTCGGCCAGGGGGCGTTCGGCATGGACACCTTGGCCATTTCGGCTCGACAAGCATTGCTCGACTACCTTCGATCGGCAAGCATCCCTCGGTAATAATCGTTCGGCAAGCATCCATCGGCAAGAATCGCTCGAAAAGCGCCGTTAGGCAAGGTCTCAATCGGCAAGAACGCTCGAGAACCACCGGTCGGTATGCCTAGTTTAGCAGACAGAAGTTGTCTATTGTGGGCCGAGGTACCTTGTCCTTAGGTCCATGCAGGAAGTCCAGTCTATCTTCGTCTATAAATAGAGGGGCATGGGCGTAGTGTAAAGGGACCTTTTTCGAGAACTCCGAGGATACTCTACCATTTTTTACACTAGCTTTCTTTCAGTTCAAACTTGTATTCAAGTTAGAATTTTACGGATTGTATCTGTATTCAAGTGTTTGACAAAAGTAATAAAGATTGCATTAACAATGGATGTATGCTGTTAAGCCGAACCACTATAATTCTGGTGTTCTCTATTTTTACTATTCCGATTGTATTCTATTGTGATATTCCTCTGTTTTAATTTACCTTCTTCATTAATCTCTCTACACAATCCTAATCAAGGGTGTTAGTGACCAATTTTGGTGCTAACAATTTTGTGCTTCCATTGAGAATAGCATTCTCAGGCCATTAGGATCTACTTTGTCGCTACTGGATTGAAGAAATCCCCAAAAATAATCCAAGTTCATTTACAAGAAGTTCATAGATTCTACTCAGAGTTCCTTCCAATAACTCTACAATGGGAAGACTGCGTACTTGATAAGCCTCCCACAATGCAAATGTCAACGAGACCGCTAGCGTCCAATAATTAGGATCCAGTAATCAACAAGCTAATCCTGGTGCGGGGATCGCCGCCGTCCTTCACCAAACAGAAGTTGTCATCAGAACTGAGTTCAACAAGCTGGTGAGAGAACTTGTAGAAAGCAGGAGACAACTTAATGAGCAGATTAAAGCTAACACCAATCTCATAACTCAGCTTACTCAACAACAACATCAGAATGCTGGAGGAAGTCCTACGCCCACTCCTCGTCCAACAGCTCTGATTCGTCTGATGAACCACCTAGACGTAGACACCGTAGAATTGAAACAACGCAAACAGGTGTAGCTGAATGATTCACCAGGGATGGTCTAGGTTCCCTACCTGAAGCCATGGCCCCTCATTTACACCAAGATAATCGTACTCTAGTTAGAACAGGAAACTTAGGATCCGGAGCATGAGTGGAAGCTAGATGACCGACTCACCAAGGTCACAATGAAGCAGGTTCCCAAGACACACATTTGGTAAATCGCCAACCGAGGAGGCACCAACCGGAATGGTCCCACATGATAGATTCCAACTTGCCACCTTCCATACAAACCCCAGACCTATCAGCTATGATCATACAGCTAATGAGGGAAAATCGAGGCTTATCTAATGATGAATGGGGCGTATCTAGGAGCCACACTCCATTCACAGATGCTATCATACAGGCTGAGTACCCTAGGAAGTTTAGTATGCCGACTATTTCGGCCTACGAAGGGAAGACTGATCCCCGACAGCATGGAGATATGAGTGGATGATGGATTCAGCTAGGGAAAACGATGAAAATAAATGTAGATGCTTCCCAATAACTTTATCTGGAATCACTACCATGTGGTTCACCTGAATTCCTCCGCGGTCTATATCCAACTTTGATGAGTTAGCGGTGAAATTTATGGAGTAGTTCAGGATTCATGCCACTCGTCCTAAGGACATGATGTCCTTGTCTAGTGTGACTCAGGCTCCAAGGGAGTCGTTAAAGGAGTACTTACAAAGATTTCACATTGCTGCTACCGAAGTTAGCAACCCAAATAACCATGCCATTCTAATGGCCATGATGCGAGGAGTAGATCCAGATTTGGAGTTTGATGATTGGCTGGCAGGAAAACCTCCGTCAACACTAGAACATTTTTACTCAAAGGTGCGTCAATTTATAAGAAGAGAGGAAGCCAGGTGGACGAGGCAATACAATGCACCAGGGCCTAGCATGGAGACTGTGCAAAGCAACATTGCTGTAAAATAATCCGGTGATAACCCTAGAAAGGTCCGGGTCAATGTTCGAAACAAGCCAGAGCAATCTAAAGGATCCAGAGGAGAAAATCCAGGAAAGAAAAGGAAGTAGAAAGTGGAAACCAAGGATCCCAACTTACAACGAATACACTCCTCTTAATGCATCTCTGGAAAATATTTACCTGTCAAATTGTAACACTTTTCAATATTAAAGCTATGCCCAAAAAAGTCCACTGAGGAACAAAAGCGGACTGGGAAGTATTGCCGCTTCCATGAGACTTACGGGCACAATACTGAGGATTATAGGCACATCCACGATGCTATAGAAAAGATGATTCGACATAAGAAGTTACAGGAGTTTGTCAAGAACTCGTGGGAAGGCGGACAAGGAACTTCAGACCTAGGTCGCGGGCAAGCTCTACACCACCTTGAGGAACCTACTCGGACTACAGGTAGACTAATCATAAACACAATAGTCGGAGGGCCCTATCCTACAGACAAGAATTGGCAAGAAATAGAGCGTTATGCTAGTTCCCTAAACCATGCAGATTTTGAATGTTGTTCAAACACGGAAGATGGGACCCCAGCTAAACAACAGCGAAAGATGACAGACGATATAGTGTTCAAGAGCAGAGGTGCTGATCAGGTGGAGTCACCTACCATTGATCCAATGGTCATCTTGCCAGTTGAACTTGAGGAAGGTGAACGTAGGAGGGTGCGAATCCTATCGTTCATTGTTTTGGATGTTGATTCCCCGTATAATGTGTTTTTGGGTCGACTGACCCTGGCGGAGTTTAGGCAGCTTTGGCCCCGTGGTGTCTAACTTTGAAATTTCTGACAGATAAAGGAGTTGGTGTAACGCATGTCGATCAGGCAACTGGTCATGCATGTTATGTGGTTGAGCTAAGAGAGGCCCAGCAAAGAGAGAAGGGAAAGGTTGTGGATAATTCATTCCGCATTTGAGCTACTGAAAGTTGACAAGTAATGCCCGAGCCTTGGCTCGAGCATCATGATCGGATCTATAGAGACATAGATTCGAGGACGATGATGAGGAACCCAAGGAGGCAAAAGAAGCAACGGCTGAACTGACGATTGACATCCAGTCAGCCGTGACGACCCATCGCAGGTACTTAAGATTGGATCATAACTATACCCCTTGATGATCGAGGATCTTACTGATTTCCTCCGAGCAAATTTGGATGTTTTCGCTTGGACACATTTCAATATGTGCGGGATTTCTCCCTGTATTACGAGTCATATGTTGAACATAGACCCAAGGTACGTGCCAGTGAAGTAGAAAAGGAGAGACATGGACCCGGAGAGGTCTGCTGAGGTCTGCTACTCTCAGAGAGGAGGTGGACAAACTCAAAGCCAATGGGTTCGTCCGCAATGCCTGCTACCCTAAATGGGTGTCTAACCCCGTGCTAGTGAGAAAAGAAAATGGGAAATGGATGTGTTGACTATTCAGACCTGAAAAAGGCATGCCCCAAGGATAGCTTCCCTTTACCCAGAATTGACCAGTTGGTCGACTCAACGGCAGGACACGAGTTATTATCATTCACGGATGCATATTCCGGATACAATCAGATCCCGATGCACATTCTAGATTAGGAACATACTAGTTTTTTCACAGACGTTGGACTGTATTGTTATGTGGTGATGCCCTTTGGGCTGAAGAATGTAGGAGCGACTTATCAGCGCTTGGTAAATCAGATATTTAAAGACCAAGTTGGTAGAACAATGGAAGTCTATGTGGATGACATGCTCGTGAAGTCACGAAAATCAAACGACCACACTAGAGACTTGGCCAAAATGTTTGGCATACTCAGGTACTATGGAACGAAAATCAATCCAATGAAGTGTTCCTTTGGCATTACATCGGGAAAGTTTTTAGGTTTTTATTGTAACGCACGGGGAATTGAGGCTAACTTAGAAAAGATTCAGGCTATTCGAGATATACAAGTGTCCAGAACTATAAAGCAAGCACAAAGTCTGAACGAGAAAGTGGCCGCGTTGAGTTGATTCATATCCAAAACGACAGACAAGTGCATTCCTTTCTTCGATGTGATAAAGAAAGGGAAGAGAAATTTCAAATGGATGCCCAACTGTGAGGATGCATTCCGAGCTCTGGTAAGACATTGGGAAAGTCCCTCGATGTTGTCAAAGCCAATGGACCATAAAGTGTTGTATGTATATTTGGCCGTATCTCAACATGCCATCAGTACGGCCTTGGTTTGCGAGGAGGGCCAAGTCCAAAAGCCGGTGTACTATGTCAGTAAACGTTTAACGGGGGCAGAGAGAAATTATCCTAAACTTGAGAAGCTAGCCTATTGGTTGGTGATTGAATCACGCAAGCTTCGCCCGTATTTTTAGGCACACTCGATCAGTGTTTATATCGATCAACCTCTATGACGGTGCTCCAAAGACCCAAAACCTATGGAAGGTTGCTGAAATGGAACACTGAGTTGAGTCAATTCGATATCACCTACCAGCCACGGAGGGCTATCTAAGGGCAGGCGCCAGAGGACTTCATTGCAGAATTCACCATATCAGATGAGCCAAGCAGTGAGGATGTTATTCCCCCCATTCGATGGAAACTATACACCGATGGGGCATCCAACGACCATTGTTCTGGAGCTAGTGTTATTTTTGTAACTCTCGAAAACCGTTCAATTTGTTATGCTTTGAAGCTCGATTTCCTAGCTACAAATAATGAAGCCGAGCATGAGGCATTGATTGCTGTCTTGAAACTTATCAGGGAACTTGGAGCAAAATCGATTGAAATCTTTTGTGACTCACAATTGGTGGTGTACCAGGTGCGGGAAGACTATCAAGCAAAGGAGTAGAGACTCGCCCCATACCTTGTTTAGGTTCAAGAGCTGTTGGTTGACCTCAAATATTACGATATTTCACATATCCCACGTGAACAAAATGGGGAAGCCGATTCATTGGCAAAATTCATAAGTACTGGTGATGCACAGCAGATGGGATTGGTTTCCGTTGAAATCTTACGTGCTCCGAGTACAAGTGAGATGGAAGTAGATTTTGTGTTAGAAACAGAAATTGAGAAGGAGTCATGGATAACCCCACTGAAGCAATACCTGCTACACGTGATTTTGCCCGAAAGAAAGAACGAAAGACGACAAGTCATTCGCAAAGCTCGACGATATGTAATGTAGGACAGAATAATGTATAGGAAAGGATTCTCGGTCCCTTTACTTCGGTGCGTTGCCCACGATGAGATAAAACGAGTCTTAAATGAAGTTCATGAAGGAGAATGTAGTGACTACACTGGAGGGCAGACATTAGCGAAAAAGATCCTCCGCTATGGATACTATAGGCCAACCGTGAACTGGGATGCCGCGAACTATGTGCGAAGACGCGAAAATGTCAAAAATATGCGAAAATCCCAAGAGCTCTGCCAACAGAACTCACACAAATGGTGAGTCCCTAGCCATTTGCAATATGGGGGATCGATATAATAGGCTCCTTGCCAATTTTCAGAGGTGGCGCAAAATATTCCATTGTTGCAGTAGATTATTTTACTAAGTGGGCGAAGGCAGAACCCTTAGCCACAATTACCACCAAAAAGGTCATTAATTTCATTGTACGAAACATCATATTCCATTTTGGCCTCCTACGAACTATCATTACGAACAACGGAACTCAATTTGAGAGTAAGGAGCTCAAAGAATTCTGCCAAAAGTATCGCATCGAGAAAAGGTATACGGCAATTGCTCACCCTAGAACGAATGGACAAGTTGAAGTTGTAAATAAAATAATCAAGTCAATATTAAAGAAACGTTTGGAGAAGGCTAGAGGCAAGTGGGTGGATGAGCTTCCGACGACGCTCTAGGCTTACAGAACAACCCATAAGTCCACGACTGGCCACACTCCGTTCACTTTGGCATACGTCACTAAAGCTGTGATATCCGTGGAACTTGAAGTTCCTTCTCATCGGGTTACTCATTATGACCCTAAGACAAATCAGGATCTCTTACTGGAATCACTGGACTTTGTTGATAATGAAGAATCTGATTTAAGGTTGGCTGCATATAGGCACCGAGTCGCTCAGTATTATAATGAAAAAGTCCAACCAAGAATCTTTGATGTGGGTGATCTCATTTTGAAGCGAGTGTTTTCGATCCCATCGCATATGAATCCCATATGGGAAGGCCCATACGTCATTGAATGGAAGCTTGGAGAGGGAGCATTCAAGCTAACGACCGTCGATAGCGCGACACTCCCCTGGCTTGGAATAGCGAGCATCTGTGATGTTATTACACTTAGTTGTTTCCTTTGCATTTTAGTAGCAATTGTTTCCAGTATGTTTTTCTTTTATTTTCGGATGTAATAAGATAATTCAGTTGTTCCTATTTGATTGTTGATAATAAAGGCTTGAAGCCACTTTTCTGTGAACTATTGATGTTCCATGTGTTGTAATTCCATGGCCAAAATTAAATCACATTATTTTCGACGTATGAATGCATGCGAAAAATTAAAAATCTCTAAGTCTCCAGAATGCAGACTGGAGTACTCTGAATCTCCAGAGTGTGGACTAGAGTATAAATGACTTAAAAATCTCTAAGTCCCCAGAGTGCGGACTGGAGTACTCTGAGTCCCTAGAGCACGGCCTGGAGTATAGACGACTTAAAAATCTCTAAGTCCCCAGAGTGCGGAGTGGAGTACGGTGAATCCCCAGAGCACGGACTAGAGTATAAACGACTTAAAAATCTCTAAGTCCCCAGAGTGCGGACTGGAGTACTCTGAGTCCTCAAAGTGTAAACTAGAGTATAAACGAATTAAAAATCTCTAAGTCCCTAGAGTGCGGACTGGAGTACTCTGAGTCCCTAGAGCGCAGACTAGAGTATAAACGACTTAAAAATCTCTAAGTCTCTAGAGTGCGGACTAGAGTACTTTCAGTCTTCGAAGCGCGGACTAGAGTGTAAACGACTTAAAAATTTCTAAATCCTCGGAGTGCGGACTAAAAGTATTCTAAGTCCTCAGAGCATGGACTAGAGGATCTTTGATTCCAAAAATTTCTGAGTCATATGGAAGTGAACTGGTGCTTGTGTAACTCACAAGATTTTGAATTTTGGCTACAAGTTATACAGTAAGCTGAATAACGAAAATCATCAAAAGCAAAGAAACAAATTTTTATTCACTAATCCAAAATAAAGTTCCACTACAACTTCTTCGAAACTCAAAGAAAAAAAGCCTATTTACAACGATTATGAAAATAGATAGAAATAATTACATGATCCAGGCCTAATCGCGTTGAACGAGGCATGATAGCTACTTTTTCATCTTCTTTTCCTTCCTTGTTTTCTCTGAAGACTCCTCCCCTTGGCATTTTCTCTTGGACGCCTTGCTTGCTAGGGAAATGGTGCACGAGGAAGGGAGAGGAACTTCCAGTGGAGAGGTCCCACCGGGTAGAATAACCTTCAGAGGCCACTTAAGTGGATCGTCGAGTTTCACCACCTGAGGGTCAACCTTAATATCAGCCTTCTTCTTCACCTCTTCCATGATTGCTCCTTCACGCTCAGTTTTGAAGTGTGTTCGGAGTCGCTCGTAATTTCAACTTCATCATGTTCTTCTACGGGCAATGGATTTTCAGATTTGTCTTCATCAAGCGCCTCGATCACTTGAGCATTGGGTCCAGGAGTCTCCCCAGTCTGAACTGCCTCTCCCGTTTTCTCCTCCTTCTCCGTGGCGACATCGCTTCTTGGAGTTGGCTCGAAATCAGAATGGCATGCACAAAATCATAGGAGACAAATGTAAGAATACATTTACTACTTGCTAAAAACGATGGCCCTCTAAACTCTAGAAAGAAAAGTTATGTACTAATTTCTGGCCGACTCTCAACTATTCGAGGAGTTTCACCTTCTGGAATAGGAGATAGAGCGTGAATATCAATTCCAGGCTCCTCTGGGTCATAGCTAATATGATGCTCGAAAGGATCAAGAGATGGGCAATCGGTCAGCTGAATAGGAGGAACTGAGGTCTCCGTTCCGGATGAACCAACAATATCATTTTTTCCTTTTGATGAGGAAGAGTCCCTTCCGTAAAGGGCCTTTGATGCAGATAGGTCAGCGTTCTCATTATCGTGAAGCACTTCCTTCATAAGAGACTCCTCATCAACTTCTTCAGTTCCCAACTCAACCTTTTTAATTTTTATTAAAGTGTCCCATGCTTCGGCGAAAGATTCAAGGTAACCCTCTCCAAGAAATGTTAGGTCTCGATGCATAAAAACTCGAGCATTGTACTTGGTTATGAGTGGATCAAACATGCACTTAATTTCCTCCCAACCAGCCTTAGCAGCCGCCTCGAGGCGAGAATCAATTTCTAAGAGCGCCATTCTTTTTCCCTCCTCACGGGCTTCGTCATTCAGCGCTTCAGCCTTGGAGAGCTCCTAATCAAGCTTTGTTTTCAGGAGTCGTGTGGCGACAATCTCGTCATGATATTATTGCGAATCCTCTTGAGCGGCGGTCTTTTCTTCCTTTTTTTTAGAAGTAGCTCCTCCAATTCTTTGACTCGTTGAGCAAGGAAATCTTTCTCCTTTTGAACGTTTTTCTAAGGCTAAGGCGCCAAAGCATTGAACCGCTTCCTCAATTTCTTTTTTGTGGGTAACCTCCAGGCGATTGGCTGCCTCAGCAGTATCTTTAGCATTCTTCTAAGCGGCCTCAAGTTGAGATTTATACGAGGAAAGCCCTTCATCCTGGGCTTTGATGATGTCTTTATCATGAATGGCTTCAAGTTTTAGGCGATCGATCTCATATTGACGTTCCATGGAAACTTCTGAAACTTTTTCAGCCAAGTGAGAAAACTCGTCGTGTTGGAAAGACATCATTATTACAAGCAATGGCACTTTGTTTAACATACCCTGGAATAGGATGGATCGTAGGAAGAGATTTTAACCCTTCAAAGCATATTTTTAGAACTATGGCTTTAAGCTCAGCTAGCTTTTATGTTATCGATGGATTGTGTGCAGGGGATGATGAAGTTTGTTTAGCCAAAACCATGGATTTTTTGTGAAGCTCATGAGATTTCCTAGTGCTTAATGAACCAGAGTATTGGTCGTGACGTGCTTTAGATTGAGCTCCCCTTTGAGCAAATTTCTCCCTACTTTGTTCTGGTTGAGGAAGAGGATCATTGGGATACGAAGGATAGCTGTAGGTTTTCCTTCGAGATGACGACGAATCTCAAAGACGATAGTCTCTATCACTATTGTCGTCTCTATCGCGGGGTCTACCGGACCCCGAGTCTCGGTTGGAGTGATGAAAGATTGAAGACCCACGAAGTCGGTCGAATCCATGAGTATGCCTCATATCACCTGCACAGAAATCAAGTAAGGACAAGTTAGCAAGAATAGAATGATGGTGGAAGTCTAAGTGCAAGGTGAAGTGTAAGCGTTCATGTGTGTCCTAGTTATTCATCCTGATGGACCAATTTCTTTTGCTTTACTAATTGCGGTTGACTCTCCATGTCGACCGACCAAATGGCCTACATCGCCTCTCGTGGGTGAATTAAGCCCCTTATCTCCTAGGTCGTTAAAACCATAATTCATCAGATCATCGGGGGTGGTCAGGTTTGAAAGACCTTTAAGTGAATCCTCTAGATGTTGGGGAGAGGATTTTTTTCTCGACCGGGGTGATGGTAACTTTAGAAGTCCCACCAATTGTTTTCTTCTTCAATTTATAGGCTAAGCTTTTTGCCTCTTCGAAGGGGGGAGCAATTTGGTAACATCAAGTACGTCAGTTATAGGCGCAATATTAGAGCCTAAGTTCTCATCAGTCGTTTTTGGAACCTCAGCCTCCTTTATTTCACCCTCTTCAGATACATCGGGGGTCCCTTCTGTGGAAGGCATCGAAGGCCTAGCTCGCCTTTTGCCTTTTTCCAAGGCAGGTCTGGTTGTAGTGGCGCTAGGAAGAAGACTTGATCGACGACCTTCCGCCAACAATTCGAACTTTAAAAGAGATTCATAGGAAATGACGGATTTGATTTCACGGTCTCTCACGGGAATAGCTCGAATGGCCACGACGACCTCAGAATACCCGATACCTTCGGGATGTGGGCTGATAGTTGTAAAAATCAAAAGAAGTTTAGAAATAATCCACTTCGTGCCTTAGACAAATATTGGACTGGAAATGGAACTTCCTCCCTTCCAGCCATCTTCTTGCGAAGCCAGGGGCAGCGTACTTAAAACCATTCCTGTTTATATTGGAAGAATTTACTTCACGCCCCCGTCAGGATTTGACAATTGGAATGTGGCTCGAGAAATATGAAAGATGGGCTATCAGATCGTCTCTTGAAACGATAGATATAGCAGATATCACTGGGAGTAGGGAGCCTGAATAGAATACTTATGAAGAGAATACAAGTGCCATAGATGAACGCGTGACTATTGGGATGTAGCTGTGCCGGGGCGATCCCGATGTACTGTAACACATCACGAAGAAAGGAGTTGAAAGGTGGCACACTACCAACCTAGCACATGAATTTATTGTATGCTGTATATCCAACTGGGGTCAGGTGAGGTCGATCTTGCCTCGATGGAAGTAAAAGGTTGTCAAAAGGTATTTCGTGAATTGTGCACAATTGAAAAAGACCTGCTTCGTCGATTTTTGAAGCTTGGGAATCAATAGGATTGTCCAGAATAATCGCTCCGTCTATCACATCAGGAGTCGAGTCAATAGTTGCAACCAATCGATTTGGGATATTCTGTATAGGAATTGTCGGTGGATTCGAAGTTTCCACTACTTCCTACTGAAAACTTGGCTCAGGTTTATCTGAAAATGTGGCGGAGCTCGACTTTCTAGACATCCTCAACGAGCGTCGAATTAGATAAATACCTGTTTTAACTATACTTGAAAGGCAATCAATATTAGATATAACACCAAAAATGTTCCCCCTGTGTGGTGTGTGGACTAGTGCAATCGTTTAAGTATAAGTGTGAAAGAATTAAAGATTTAAAGAATGATGAAGTGTGATTGAGCATTAAACTACCATCTTCAAAGACCGTCATCGTTGACCGTCTCCGAGAGCTTATCCTATGTTCAGTAGTCCGGGTCCTGAAATCGGACATTGGCATCTTATGCTGAAGGCTGTTATTTGTTTTTATTAAGGGGAACTCGTGTTTATAATTGTTAGAACACTGGAGATATCTGTCCAAACCAGTGCAATATGCTCGTGTCCCTAAGTTTTTGTTATTGTTCTATGGTCAGGTATGGAAGTATATGATCTTGGCATGTGCTATGCTTGGGTGGAGACGGTTTTGGTTATCAATGCCGACCTAGGACCTGAAGCCGAACGACACTCTGGACCAGAGACACTAAGCCACTTGCTCTCCTCCATCTCACTTCCTCAAACAACCTAGACACTCTCCCTCACACACTACTCCCACTAGGGACTTACCAACTAGTAGACTTCCACCCAACCTACTGACTCGGCATTGACACTCAGCCTACACCTTCTAAATTTACTAACTCCTATCGACCCACTTCCACTTCCTTCTCCCTCGTTTCCTATTAGCCGAACGACTTCGTACCAGATCAACAATTCAACTCTACTTTAATAGCCTAACAACCACACTCCCTCGCTCAGTGGCCCAACAGGAGCCTGCATCCTAGAGACCACCGGTTTCCTTTTCCTCTCTCCTTTCCATCTCATCGGCCTTGAAATCAGTTAAAGCTATATCGAGTTCCAACCCTAAGGCATGTTCTAATCTCAGATTCGTCTTCCTCATCTACAACGGCTCCTACCGTCTGTAATCTGAAGAGAATTCGTGAATTCGAATTTCATACAAAACCCCTAATTTGGGAAAGTCGATCAAATGAGAAATCCATACCTAAGAGAATGAATCGAAGCTAAGGGAATTGTTAGATTTGGGACCGAAGTTCGTTTAGACTTGTTATCAGAGGGAGTTGCGGAGAAAACATACAGGATTCAGGATGAGAAAGGAAGGTTGAGGCGGTAACCGAAGTTTGGGGGAAGGTAAATTAAAAAGTCCTGTAGAGTTGAAGTGAAAGTAAAAGAAAGAAGAGGAGAAGTGTTAGTTTTTATATGAAAAAGGGGAGGTGAACGGGCGTTACCCTTTGGAACTGGTCTGATCACCATAGTGGATCGGTGAGTGAAAGTAGACGAATGACACTAAGTAGGCTGACTGCATGGCTCGGTGTTTGTACACTTTTGGCTTTTGAAAACAAGAACCGATTACTATTTCAAAGCGTGTCGTGTTGTTTCGCACGACACACTTTGGGGGGAAAATGTTACCCGGTTGCTTGGTCCCGCTACCAGATGATAATTGTAGAGGCTTTGGTCGAATCAGGTGAGAGGTTGGAAGTATATAGAAGTGGTTCATCCTAGATGGTTCGCTCCATATATACGGGTTGGCTTGTATACTTTGTTCGGCCGAGGAAAGGAGGAAGCGTGTCGTATGGTCTTGTAAGGTGGCTTGTGTCGCTCGGGTAAAGTGAGGTAGTGTTAGGAACTCAATGCACATCGCTCGGCCATGAAGAGAAGATTATGTGGCTCGATGACCCCCTACTCGGCCATGAAGAGAAGATCACATGGCTCGGTAACCCCTCGATCGGGCATGAAGAGAAGGCTACATGGCTCGTTGACCCCTCGCTCGGCCATGAAGAGAAGATTAAGCGGCTCGACCATGGGGCGTTCGGCATGGACACCTTGGCCATTTTGGCTCAGCAAGCATCGCTCGGCTACCTTCGATCGGCAAGCATCCCTTGGAAATAATTTTTCGGCAAGCATCCATCGGCAAGAATAACCCGGCAAGCACCATTCGGTAGGGCCTCGCTCGGTAAGAATCACTCGGCAACCACCGTCGGTATACCTGGTTCGACATACAGAAGTTGTCTATTGTGGGCCGAGGTACCTTGTCCTTAGGCTCGCACAGGAAGTCCAGCCTATCTTCGTCTATAAGTAGAGGGGCAGGGGCGTAGTGTAAATGGACCTTTTTTCGAGAACTCCGAGGATACTCTACCATTTTTAACACTAGCTTTCTTTCAGTTCAAACTTGTATTTGAGTTAGAAGTTTACGGATTATATCTATATTCAAGTCTTTGAGAAAAGCAATTAAGATTACATTAACAATGGATGTAGGCTATTACGCCGAACCACTATAATTCCGGTGTTCTCTTTTTTTACTGTTCTGACTAAATTCTATTGTGATATTCCTCTGTTTTAATTTACCTTCTTCATTATTCTCTCTACACAATCCTACTCAAGGGTGTTAGTGCCCAATTTTGGTGCAAACATGACTATTCATTGTTATAAAATAAATGGGTCACTAACTATGCCACTAAAAGGCCATTAATTAATCAATTAAGGGATTATATATATACTTACCTTCATTTTTAACCAATAATTCTATACTTCCTTGATTGTGTAAATAAGTTGTATCAAGATGATCTAGACTTCATAACGACCCTAATAACGTGAACCACGGCTCAAATGGGTCTTGTTGAATGAAGTTATTACATATTTAAATATTAGGGGCATATTGATAATTTATTAATTGAGATATAAATTTATTTATATACCTGGCCATCGCAAATATGAACAATTTACGGGCTTATTGGTTAAATTACCTTCTGCCTACCTGACATTACCTTTACACGCTCGACGCCTCCTTCCATCACCTCGCTTATCCATCTCTAGCTATAAAAAACGTGCCACCTTTACCTTTCAGATCTCCTTTTGAAACCACACTGATCCATGCCCTTGGCTCCAAGCTCAATGACCTTCCAATGGACCCAAAAATCCACCATGACATGTTAGCTTCTATGGCATCGCAACTGCCAGAAGACATCAGAGCACAAGCGAACGTCACCACAATGACCAGCTCAATGAGACGAGTACTTTCATACCCTTGCAGCCAATTTTGGTAGTCCCCTTTAAAATTCAACATCGACCTCCCCATAGTTTGACCGTAAGCTACAACCACCTCCGACCATGTTAGACGCCAAGACACCACCATCTTCCTCCTCTTCTTTAGATGGACACAACAGTTGCATTCACTTCAACTCTAGTATTAACTCCTTTTACCCAAGACCATAGTCGAGCCTGCTGCCTTCCACCATCATAACCTACTCAAGCCACCATACCTCTAAAACCACAATCAAAATGTTTGCACCAAAAACTATGTCACTTGGTATCTTTTGTTGGCAGCCGGTCATCAGAATATTGTCACCTTAGGTGGTTGAGTGGTTGGGTTCACCATCATTATTTCTAATGTCATACTCAAAGATGAATAGAATCATATGGAAGCTCATGAAGTCCCATATAAAATTTTTAGGATTGTAAATGGGTCGGGTTAGGTTCGGGTCGGGTTAAGTCGGGTCCGGGTTGATTTTAAACGGGTCCGGTCAACCCGTTTATTAAACAAGTTAGAATTAGCTCAACCTGAACCCGACTCGATTATAAGTGGTTTGACACAACTCGACCCGTATAAGATATAAATGGGTCGTAAACGGGTTATAAACGGGTCAAGTTCGGGTTCCCAGGTCAGATGGGTATAATCTGGTCTGGTTAACCCGTACAAGTATAAATAGGTCAAATTCGGATTCACAGGTCAACCTGAAGCCCACCCGTTTATAATTGGGTTGAATTTGGGTTGACCCAGAAATCACCCGCCCACTTAAACAGGTCGGGTTAACCAGCTAATTTCTATGTAATCTTCGAGTCGTGTTTTGGGTCATGTTGAAGATTAACGGTCCTAAAAAAAATTTCATGTAAGACACAAATTATTGTTATACAATGGATATTTTAGTGGTTGAAGTTGTTTGAGTGAATTGGTTGAATTTTGTTTATGAAGAAAAGAGATTCTATAAAGGAGAAAGACAAGATGTATATTTTATAAGCACAAAGAGTTGTACAGGGAGTATAAAGAGTTGTCCCCTAAGTATGCTCAACAAGATGAAAGATAAGTATACTTATAGTAGTTCTAACTTTGCATTTAAACCCTCAATCATTTTATTTTGCACAAAATATAAATATTGTCATTTATCAATCGAACTGTTAAGTGTTACATGTTTTTTCCATTTTCTACCGGTTAGCTTTATAAATGAGCACGTTAGTGTAAACATGGAATGAAAATGAGATAATGATTTATTTTTATTTATAAATGAACATATGGGTCCATTACGGATCCATTTAGTGCATACAACTTCCGATTTCGTTCATTCATTTATCAAAATAAAATTAGATGTTTGCTCAACTAAGCGTACAAATTATAATTCTGCACAGTTTGTTTACATTTATCAACTTTTAAAATTTACGTCAACGCATCGAAATGTCGAATGAAAAATCGCTATATATTTTAATAAATAAAAAATATCAGTAAATTCCAATATTATATGGTGAAAGACGGGTTGTTACATATCTCCTCCTTAATAAAATTATGTTCTCCCAATTTACGGCATAAATATCGATAAAATTCGCCACCCAACTAGGGAGATTCATGATTCTACAATTAACCGATGCGCACTTTAAACAACATCCAGTATAAAAACGTAACTTCACACTTAACTTTTCAAAATTTCACCACATTATCCACATCAACTATATTTTTGGCACCTATTATTTGACGACCCACCTTTTTGGATGGTTTAAATTGACAATGTACCGCACATGTCTAACTCAAGCCATTCAAAAGGGAGGATTGTCAATACGATTTAATAAGAAAATAATAGAAAAGAAGGAAAGAAAAACATAGAATCTCACAACGGAATGACAAAAATATAATAATCAAATAAACAGTTCATGAAGCTATTTTATAATATACATTTGATTACACAACCTTTATAACATAATCAGAGTATAATCAACAACATACCAAAATAATGGGGTGGAATAATAATAGCAAATACATTCTAGCAAACTCCATCTTCATCTTCAAGAAATAATGTCTTCAACACTGAAATACTCAGGCTGACCTGAGCATAATGAAGGACAAAACACTCGAGTCAGAACTAAAATTTCTTATGTAAGTTAAATCAACAATAGGTAAATATGAGTGTAATAGCTTCAGAGATGTTACAAGATTTTCCATCTCCTATCAAGTGTACAATGTGAGTGCGATAAACCAAGGGATGTTACGGGATTTTCCATCTCTTAAGGATTCATTAAACTATCTATATGTAGTAATATATGTTATATATGTAGTGTCTATTAGTAATGTAAAGTATTAAAATAGCGTTAAGGCTTTACATCAATTCCCCTTAGCACATTTTTAAGCAAGTAGGCTATGCAGGTTCTGTAACACAACCAGTAACATCGGTAGTCAGTGGGCCCCCTATAGGTGCCATACTAAAACAAAATCGTCGTGGGCACGAATAAGGACAAAGTGTATGATAAGGCACGTGAGGCGATGCCCACAGTAGGATATTACCGTTTTGTGTTTCCTAACTGGTGGTAACCCCTAACGACCCACCACGAACATCCATCCCATAATCAAATCAAGGTGCACCAATCAAGTCAAAAATAAATAGTAATACGAAGTACAGATGTCGCTTGAGGTAGCTACCCTCATTGGTCAGGTATGGCTCTTGTTTTAGTCATTTCAGATTGACAAAAGTGTCGGGGTGTATCCATCATCATTCTCTTTCTTCAAATCTAGAAAATGCCTCCAATTCAACCACTTTATTTTGAAGTCTTCTCCGCGTACAAAGTTGTTAAAGTGGTTCCAATATTGACAGAGAGTATGCCAATAAGAGGCCTTGGTCTCTTTAACAACCAAACGTCCATTTACACACTGGTTGGTTCTTTTAAATTTCGAAAACGATTCATGTTTGATATCAAAATATCATATTCACTTCAAATTATCCTTCGTTTCAAAACCATCATATATATTTACTTCATATGTCATTTTCACTTGAAAATATCATTTCAATTTCAACTTAGACTATAACCTCATTTAACCACATTCGCATTTAAATCAACGATTTAAATATAAACATTCCAGCTTTGCACAGTTTTGAATTTTTTTCAGAAAATACTCTGAATAGTTTTAAATAGTTTAGAGATTTAAGCAGTTTGATATAAAATGGTTGAGTGTTGAAAATGGTTTATATAGTAAAATAGTTTGGAAAATCAAAATAATTTGAATGTTTTAAGAAGACTGACTTTATATAGCTTATATTAAAATAATTTATTTTGAAAATGGTATCAAATCAAACCGTTTCTTTCCATTTCAACAAACCCGGGCCCATGTCCAAATTACAAATCAAATAAAACTTAATTTCCAATCTTTCAATTCAATTGGCTTAATTTCGATTTATTCCAAATCAACTTGATTTTGATTCGAATTAACTTCAATTTCAAAACGTTCATTTTTAACTTCAAATTCGATTCAACGATTCATTCAATGATTTAATTTCAATTCAATTCTTATTTAACCATTTCATTTTATATCATTTTCAAGTCTAATTTCAATTTACTGATTTAAATCACTTGAATCAAACTAAACTTCATTGTTCAATTTTTAGGTTCGAATCTTTAAAACATTCAATTTCGGGCTCAAATTTTCAATATCCATTTAAATTACTTTTTACTAGGCAATATTTCAAAGTTTGAATGAAACTTAAACTCATTTAAACAAATTAATTTCCAACTTCCAAAAGATTTCTCAATTATAACCTCGAAATTCCAAATTTGATTCTTTAAACAATTTCTGTTAACAAATTTCAATCTCACCATTTCAAAGCTTGAATTAGGAAATAATTTAATTCATATAAATCCAATTTATTTTCTTTAAAACAATATCATTCAAACCAATTGAAATTTAAGATTTTGAAATCATTTGATTTAACCAGTCCGGTGTTCGGTCATAATTTTGTACCCTATGGCTATGTAATCAATTATTTCTATTTGAATTTTCAATTTTAATTTTCAATTTTAATTACATGGATGAATATATATCATTTCAATCCATAATTAAATGACATAGGTATATGACATTTCAACTTATTTCTTAGTTTATTCAAAATAATTCAGATGACAATTTATAGGGTGTTAAATAATAAATGGTGTAATAATAGGAATATATCAAAACAACCATACATCCAACATCAATCAAGAAACATCTAATTGCAATCAACATCCAAATCAACCAATATCACAACAGTTACTAATTATCTATTGTCGATGTTTAACTGGCAATTAATTTTCAATATTATTTTAAATGTCAATTTAATTTAATATAAAATTCAAATTAATTTAAATTTCAATTTAAACTGTCAAACAACAACCAATAAATTTTTATCACTTCATAATTTCAATTTAACTAACATCAGAAATTTTAATATTGCATTGGTTGGTTAAATCATTCACCTTTGATTTTAAAGCCCACTAGAAATCCAATAAAAGCCCAAAATTCCAATAGTCTCCAAATTCAACCAAACTAGTTTCATATCGTCCGGATTTTCGGTATGTGTCCAATGGAAGAAACCGCGCACGAAACCGAGTTCGTATGCAAAAGTTATACGTGCTAAAAGTTTGAAATTTAAAATTTGAATTAAAATAATACAAGGGGCAAAATTTTAATTTCCGTTACCACCCCTGACCCTACGCTTCTACACGCACCTGAACCACCATCAATCGCCGTGTTCTCTCTTTCCTCACCGTGCCTAGACACGCCACCACTAAGATCAGACCACACCACCATCATCCTCAGTCCACGCCGCATCTAACCATGGTCGCGCGACCACCTCCCCCCTTTGATCCTCCAGCACCACCACTACCTTCTATGCTAAGATCTGGTGATCTCGTGCTCCTCCAATCCAATCCAAGCTGATAGATCAACTCTACTAATCGTCCTCTACCATGCAGCATCCTCCGATTGTTGAATGGTCTACGATCCACCGTCAATCATGAAACCCAAGAATTGACGGCTAATAATGTTATTCCAATTTCTAGACAAATGGAGGCTCCAATTGAAAAATGAATTGCAGACACTGATTCCATTCGTCGAGAGCTTCACGATGATATATTATCTGATAGGGTTTGAGCAGTTTGAATTTTTCGATTGAAACTGAAATTAGAATTTAAGGTTTTGAGATGTTCACCATTGGGAAGGAGTAGATGAAAACTGAAATGTACGTATAGGAAATAGAATAGAAAGCTGCTAGGGTTTATAACAACATATACATAGAAGATTAAACAAGAATAGATGGTACAGATCGATTGGGTCAAAGCGATAGCAAAGAACCGAAAAGCTTGTTTCGTTCCCAAAACGAAAATAAGTCATCCTATATATATATATATATATATATATATATATATATATATATATCGAAATATAGGTTTTCAATATTTTTAAACTCAATGGAACTAACTTCAAACCAAATTCTATTGTATATAGAAGTTATCTTTAAAATCAAATCATATTATTACACGTTTATTAAAACGAATTATTATTAAACTAATTTAATCACTTTTAAATTTATAAATTAAAAGCTACTTATCATCATTCTTGATTAAATAGGAATTAATAACATTTTAAAATTAAATTTTCCATGGTTAATCAAATATTTAAATATTAAATTAATTTCAACATAAAATTATAATAGTAATAAAATCCGTTCATCATAATTTAAATTCCAAACGAATTATCTTATATTGATTTAAATTATTATTATATCAACAAATACCTTTCATATTTATTAATCATGAATTTCCATTTATTGTACTCATTTTTCTACAGTTAACGTTTTTTCTTATATTAACTACAATATTTTAATTCCATTAGTTTCATTGATTTCCAAATTAATTCCAATGGATTAAATAATAAGATGAGAAATTGAACAATATATTATTAAAGTAATTTTAATGCATTTATAAATTTATTGTTTAAGAACAAAGGTTAATAAATTTACGTACAAAATAATTGATTTCATATTCTATATTAAAACCAATTTCAATTAAATAACATATGAATACACCATTTGGTACATCACTGATTTTATTCCTTATTCACCTTCATTATTACAATTGATTGAAATTTCATTAAAACAGCTGTCAATTACATTCAATCAATATTATTAAATTATATCATAATACGCATTGCCACCTTCCATTACATTAAAATTAGTTGTTTTTAAGGTTTATCTTAAGGTCAAAATTTATAACCTAATAAATTCACATTGATAAATCATAAATTTTAAATTCTTACAATATCAAATTCCAAAAGTCTTATTTCATTGAATATTTTTAATTACCAAAAATACGAGTCGTTACAATCTCCCTCACTCAAAACTTTTCGTCCCCGAAAAGGAACAAGAAGGAATCAAGGAATTTGACATATTTTATTCAAAATAGTTAATTTATAAACAATTTAACTTACACGTTTAAGTTTACCATAAATTTGAAAAACTCAACTTCCACGAGGAAATTTCTAAGTTCTAAATTTATGGAAAATTTCGGCATAGTCTCCTTTGCACGGTTAGATCCGAAAAAATAACAATATCAATAATTACATTATATATATATATATATCATATTTTAATTAAAAGCATCTCAAACCATGTGAAAACAATAAAATTCCGCTACAAAAACCTAAATCCGAAAACGTACATATTTATCGGGCAATCAAAACTCTATTTATGAAATCAAAAGCGACAATTAATAAACCTGCATTTTACTTACATAATCCACAAGAGTGTTAAACTATATAAAAGAGAAATACATATTAGTTATCCAATCAATAACACAAACAACACAACATATATAATAATCATATGCAAACAAAAGAAGTACGACCATTATATGCAACAAAAGAGCTATCAAACATCCATAGCAACCAAAACCAATGGTTTGTCAAGGTTTAGAAACTTTTAATCATACAAGGATGATAAATAAACTACTAAGTGTACCTTAAGCTCAACAACCTTAGATAATTACTTAATAGATTATTCATACAACCTCAAACAATTTGAAGTATCATTTCCCGAACTTCACACAAGCCAAACAACAAAGAATTAAATATTATTTAAATTTGTACGATGTACATAAAACATTTGTTCACAATATCAGTTCTGACCACTTGCTTGAATACACCAATTTCACTTTTGAACAAGTATCGTTAACTCGACACTCTAGTGCGGACTCCGATTCGATTTCTCGATTAAAAATCTGTATCCTCCTTGCATAGTTATAAACTATGATAGAAAACTTCAAAATCATATCAAAAATTCATATCGAAAATTCACCGTCAAGGATCGAACGAAAAATCCTAATCCAGACTGGTGTGGATTTCCGCAAATCGCGTATTCAAATCTGGATCAAAACTGTTACATGAATAAAATGATCTATGCACAACTTACATATTTTATTCTATTGTTTCTTTAACACGTCATTTTCTTTTAATTTACTTTCAATTCTCATTCGTACATACAAGACCATATTTTATTAATTTACATAAATTTACTTACATAAATTATTTCCTATTCAATATTTAAAACCATCATTGAATAAATTCTTAAAGCATTACATTTGTTTCTTTGCAGTTTAATTCACATTAATTATTATGTAACTTGATTTCAATTTAAGATTAATATTCATTAATGAAGCATTATTTAAGTTCATCAAATTTTAATTCACATTTATTCCTTCATATATAGTAACATTTAATAATAAATCTATTTATGAATCGTTTCCATATTTTCTTAATTTTATTATCATTTACTTAAATAGTATTCACTTTTTACTATTCAGTTTAATAATTAAGCATTTCAAAATATTAACTTATGTTTATAACATTTCTTGGAACATCATATTTCTTTATTTATAGACATAATTTCACCTTGAAACATTTTCATTACTTAAGTTTTTACTTGTTTGATATCGATTAATCCTAGAAGCATATACTAAGTCTTATTCATTTTACTTACCAAAAATGTTCATAGTTTCAATCTTCTTAATTTTCATTATCTTTTAATTTAGGAGTTACAAAACTTTCTCTTTTAAAATTTCATTAAATACTTAGCTTTTAATTTCTGATTTCAATTTGGAAGTTTTCGACCATTTAAAATCGGCGAAAATTCCATTTCATTTCAATAATTGAAAATCGTTGATTAACAAAAACTTAAGAACTAAATACCGGTTTCATTTCAAATCATGCTTCTTGAAATAATATACTTATATTTTTTATATATCAAACAATGCTTAGGATCAAAATTTGTTCATCAAAACAACCTTGTAGCAAAGCTACTATAGTAGACTTCCTACTATGAAACTAAAAAATGAACGGCGAAGATGCCGCGTTCATCACCGAAATTATTTTCCAACGACAGAAAAGGGGAGCACAGAACTTATTTTCTTTAACTTCTTTTTAAAAACATTTCTTTCAAGTACCTTTTGAAAACATTTTGAAAACATCTCTATTTCCAAATACTTTCAAATAATATAAATATTATTTTTCCAAAATTGAAAACTAATTTCAAAACACCGGAGCTTAAGTTCTCAAATTCCCAATTTAAGTTCATTTTATTTGTAAATCATAATTTATAAACATACTTACAAAGTTACATTTTCTTATAACATACAATAGTTAATAGTTTTAGGAACATTGACTAGCCAACAATATATGACAATAATCAGATATTATCATTTCCTAACAAACAACACAACAAAAATAACTAAAATCAATTTATGAAAAATTATTCTTTTAAATAAAAAATATAATACTAGGTAAAATTATTTCATTTAACACTTTTCAAAATAATATTATGTTGGTTTACCCTGTTCAAGTGTTTAGAAATCCCTATCGATGCCATAACGTCCTATGTATCGACTCGAATTCGTAAATATTCAATAGAATAAATTAGCATAATACAAAATATTTTTATAGCACTAACTAATAAGCTCTCTCATATACACACACACACTCAAACTCATTCTAGGTTATTACCAACCCTATCTCTAATGAGTTAATCCCTAACGGGCTAAAGCGTCTCTAAACCAAAGCTTTGATAAACCACACATGTCTGACTCGAACCATTCAAAAGGGAGGGTTGCCAATGCGATTTAATAAGAAAATAAGGGAAAAGAAGGAAAGCAAAACATAGAATCTTGCAGCGGAATGAAAAAACATAATAATCAAATAAACATTTCATAAAGCTATTTTATAATATACATTTTGATTACACAACCTTTACAATGTAATCATAGTACAATAAAAAACATACCAAAATAATGCAGCGGAATAATAATAGTAAATACGGTCTAGCAAACTCCATCTTTATCTTCAAGAAATAATGTATTCAATGCTGAAATACTCAAGCTGGCCCGAGCGTAATGAAAAGACAAAACACTAGATTTAGAAATAAAAGTTCTTATGCAAGTTAAATCAACAATAGATAAATATGAGTGTAATAGCTTCAGAGAGGTTATGGGATTTTCCATCTCTTATCAAGTGTACAACGTGAGTACGAAAACTCAAGAGATGGTACGAGATTTTCCATCTCCTAAAGATCTGTTAAACTATCCATATGTAGTAAGATACGCTATATATGTAGTATTTATCAGTAATGTAAGTATTAAAATAGCGTTAAGGCTTTACATTGATCCCCCTTAACTCATTTTTAAGCAGGTAGGCTATGCAGGTTCTGTAAGACAACCAGTAACGTCGGTAGCTAGTGGGTCCCCTAAAGGTACCATACTAAAACAAAATTGTAGTGGGCACGAATAATGATAAAGAGTATGATAAGGCACGTGAGGCAACACCTAAAGTAGGATTGTAACGACCCGTTAAATTTGATAATGTTAAATGAATTGAATTAATATAATTTCTAATCTAATTGAGAATAAATGTAGAAATTTGGTATAGTAGTTGTAATTTAGTGTAACAATAAAATTTTATGACAATAGATTTTGATAATGTAATTTGTCACTTTTTGTTAAAAAGGTAAATTATAAGAAATCAATAAATGTTGAATTGAAATTATTAATAAAAATATTAATTAAAATGAGATTCATTAATATAAAATCAGTAGTGAAGATGTTACCTTTGGTTGTAATAAAGGTGAATTCTATTAGTGGATGTCAATACTTAATAAAATTTATTTAGAATAAAAAGGTTTCAAATGCATGTTTGCATTGAATATGTAATTGATGGATTAAGGGTAAGTAATTAGAATTTAATCCTATAAGATTTGCTATTTAATGTATGAAGATAATTTGGTAGAAATAATTAATTAACCTCTTAATTGTGCACACCCAATATAATATAAATAACAACAGGACTAGAACTTGATTTGCCTAGGTATGTATATATGTTTATAAACTATAACCAAGTGAGAAATTTGGTAGTAAATAGGGGATAAGTTGACTAAGGCAATTAGTAATTTAATAAATGAATGCATAGTAAGTAAGTGGAAATGTATGCATAAAAATATTTTCATATATGGGATAATTACAAAAGTTTACCCATTTATCTAATGTATATAATTGAATCTAAATTTAGGGCAACATTTTGTTATTGATGGTATAAGTGAATTTGAATAAAAGGGGTAAAAAAATTATTTAGATTTAACATGTATTGAGTATATAGCTAAGAAGGGCATTCGATGTAAATGAATCTAAATTAATGTGTCTAGTCAATCAAGGAGAACTTTAAGGGAATAAATATAAATGAATGTATTTGGGGAATAGAGTCCTTTTATATGTGAATAGTATAATGTTGTTATTAAGAATGAACGTTACTTTAGTAATTATTAATATGGTAACGGAAGAGTGTATAAATTTTATAGTAACGTAAAAACGTATTGTAAGATAATAATTAAGTGTAGACTTATAAAATATATTTATGACAACAAATTTTGTAAGTTATTTATTCTATTAGTTGTTAAGTTTTATTTATGTGTAAGTTAACAATATTACAATTCAATTGAATACAGTAATTTATGCAAACAAAAGATGAACATTTGGAAGTATTACTGTAGTGATATATATAAGAAACGGTAACTTTGTAGTTGGAGAATAATTGATTTATTTGTGAGTTGTAATCAAATAGAGTCAAATTTATTAGAATTTATTGCAATTTAGGGGATTAATTGCAGTAACCTTTGAAGATTTATTCACTAAAATAATTGACGATGGAAATTATATGTAAATTTGCTTTTAGTTAATATAAAATATCCAGAGGACTAGAAATGACACAAATCTACTAGTTTAGAAATTTACAATAAAAAGTGGTAAGTAATTTTTCTAAATATTTAGATAGTAGGAAGATGTAGATTTAGATGGAATTTATTATTTAACTATTTCATAAGTTGAGATCTAAGTTTAGAATTAAGATTTTTAATGTATAGATATTGAGCCAATGTTAGTTTCATTAAATTGACATCAATAACCTTGAATAATAGAAAGAAAGTGAATTTGATAAATTTAATCAAACTTATAATGTTGAATTTATTAAAATTGGAATTAATATTGAAGTTAAGAATTTACATTTGAATTGATGAATAGAACAACTATTGACACTTAAATTGTTTAGAATTGGAGTAAATAGTTAAGAAAATTTAAAGGGAGAAAATTTGGTCAATTTTTGAATTTAGATGTAAAAATTGGATTTTTATAATTTATTTAATTTATTTAATGAATATTAAAAATAGCCATTTTGGCCACGGACTCGGATTTCGACGAAACCAGTTTCATCGGATCCGTATCGGTGAATTATTATAGGGTTTCAAGTTTCGTATCGATCGGACTTGTCGTTTCATCGTACGGGCGTGAAACGCCTTGAAATCAATTTTAATAAAATCAATTTGAAATCAATTTGGAAATTTTGTTTTCAGCATAACTTCTTCATACGATCAAATTTGGACGTGAAACTTTTTCCATCGCGTTCAGAATATCTTAAAATACCTATTTGGATATATAGATTTAATAAATTCAGTTCCGGAGGCATAGCGGGCTTTTTGGGCCATAGTTTGTTTCGTACGTTCACTTATCCGATCCATCTACGCTATCTCTAGTCTACCTATATAAGCACGGTTATAAACCCTAGCCACTCCTTATTTTCATTTTCTATACATACATCTCCTTCTCACCTCCTCATTCTAATGGCAGTAAAAAAACCTAATTCCCAAATTCCAAAAAAAAAAAAAAAAAAAAATTCAAATTTAAAAAAAAAATAGAAAAAAATTGCGAATCTGCAGCAGCTTCTGGTCGCGCTTCGGGTTTCAGGGGAGAAAAGCCTAGAGAAACTTTGGGTCAGGAAGAAAAATGACTCGGGTCGCTCCGGGTCGTTTTGGCGAAAACTCCAAGCAGGCACCGGGGAATTGAGGCGGCGCACCGAAGTCGAACCCGAAGTCGACCCAGGACCAGAATTTTCCATTTTTCAAATTTTCATAACTTTTGCATACGAGCTCGGATTCACGCGCGGTTTGTTTTGCTGGGATCGTATCGGAATTTCTGACGTTTTGACGCTGGTTTGGACGAATTCCAAGAAGGGCGAAATTTTGGGTTTAAATCGAATTTAAATTCGATTTAAATTCAAAAGGTGAGTGTTTTAACCCACTCACAACTACTAGAAGCTTTTATGTTTGTTTAAATTAATTTTAGAAATGAATAGAAATTTATTTATGAGTATTTGGCATGTTTATTTTATTCATATCTGTTGAATTGCATTTATTTAATTTAACTGTTAATTTAATTAATTTATTGCGTATAAATTTACAGTTAAAATTTATTTGTTTGTATATGAGCTGCTAGTTAACAGTTATATAATTTATTTCTGAATATAGACTGTAGATTAATAGCTGTTAAATTTAATTTGAATAAAATTACCAGTATTACCTGTTATGTAGTACCAAAAATAATATTGTTATTGATTGATATTGATTGATGATTGCGATTTGGATGATGGATGATGTTAATGAATGTATGTTTATTGTATATCATTAAATTGCAAATTATCATACATATTTCATTTCATTCGGGATTGTAGATTGAAATGATATATAACCGCAAAATTTTATATCTTTTAAATTGCGGATTGAAATGATAAATATCTGTATCACTTGACCATAGGATAGAAAATTATATACAAGCACCGCGGTATATATATAACTATTTAAATGTGATTTCTATGGTTTGGATGGAATACGGTTTATAATAATCTTAAATTTTATATTGTATAAATATTTTTCTTCCATATATATATACATATGAAGTTGAAAATTTTGAAATTAAAAGGTGTATAAAAATCTTTATTAAAAATGGAAAAATTTTTAAGAAAATGGAGTTTAATAATTTATATCATATGTTTAAATGTTAAGTTTGGAAATTTTAAGATATGATATTTATAATTGGATTTTTCCCAAATTAAATTGAAATGAATATTCTAGTCTAATTTGAATTAGGAAAAATATATATATTTTATTACTAGAAATTGAAGTCCTATTATTTATGGATTTTATATGAATATTTAAGACTAATTAATAGAACAATTGATTTGTTGAAAGCATAAAATCCAACTTTAGTTTGAAATATTGATACTCAAAATGGATATACGTATATATAAATAAATTGAAGTGGTTTTGGAACTTGAGAGAGATAATATAAATTTTGGTTTAGACTTTAATAAAGAAATGTATTTGTAAAGCCATGAGAACTATTTTCTTTACAAAGTAACATTTAAGTTAAACCATTTAATTCATATACCGTTGAATGTCCAAACCATTCAAGTTTTTAGAAATTATGGTTTTAAATTATGATTTTCAAAATATTATGCTTTGAAAATATTTGATTTTCAGACGTTATGAAGTTAAAGCATTATGATTTTGGAAAAGAATTATATTTGAGATAAGTGATAAAATATGGTTTTGGGTTTTGAAATGATATCGTATTCATGGTTATGAAATGGAATGTTTATTCTGATTTTTAAAGTATAACCTATTTTTAAATGACCGCGGTGTTATAATAACGATGGGTTGGCAAAGAGACCGGGATCAGATATGGACATACTCTCTGTCGATACCGAAAACCACTTTGACTAACCGTGTACGCGGTGGAGATTCCAGAATGAAGTAGGTGGTGGCGACGTTTCCTGTAAGGTAAATACGTGGACCCGACTCCCGTGAGTTGGCATAAGGTGGCTAAAACAGGAGTGATTCTCAGGCCAATGAGGTCATTCCTCTGATCGGACCCTCCTCTTCGATATTATACTTTGATTTTGGATTGATTCAGTGGCCACTTCTATATTTTGATTTTGGGGAGTTAGTCCGAGGTGGGCGGTAACTGCGGCTACGCGTTTCCACCAGCCTGGATAGCAATTGGTATATCTACCCTGGCATTGCCTAGTTGTGCCGTGTCACCTACCATATCGAGCCTTTACTATGAGTTTCTATTTGTGTCGTACCTATGGAGTATCCTCTGGTAGCCTCCCGATCAGGAGGTATTACGGTACTGTATAGACTATTGGCATTTTACGTGTTAAGGTGGAAAATGTAAAGCCTTATCGCTATTTAAAAGTAAGTTTATTTTATGAATAGACACTATTATAATAGCGCAATATACTACATAGTAAATAGTTTAACGGATCCTTAGGAGATGTAAATCCCGAACATCTCTTGAGTTACTGTACTCATATTTATTTCTGTTAATTTAACTCACATAAGATCTTTTAGTCTGACTCGAGTGTTTTGTCTTTTCAAATTCGCTCGGGTCAGTCCGAGCGTTTCAGGATCGAAGATTTTAGCTTTGGAGGACGAAGACGAAGAATCCATATTATTATTATTTATAGTATGCACCTCACTCTTTCTATTCCGCTGCATTGTTTGTATTGGTATGTGTAACTCTGATATTTATTGTATCAAAAAGAATTAACTGTTTTGTAACCGTTTATGAACTGTATATTTATTATTATATTTTATCCTTCCGCTGTGAGATTCTATTTTGTTTTATTTCTTCTCTGTTTTTCTTATTTACCCCATAACAATCTGCCATTGCGTATGCTTTTAATTGGCACGTGTGTCGGTTTAAAGTGTGCGAAAAGGCGGGATGTTACAGTTGGTATCAGAGCTTTGGTTTAGCGATAAACTTGGCTTTGTGGGGTTTGACTCTTTGTTAATAGGGTAGTAATACCCTATGGGAGTCGCTGAGTGTATATATATGAGAGAGCGTATTTGTTAGTTTTATAAAAAGATTTTAATATTATGTTACTCTGTTCCGTTTTGTATTTATAAATTCTGGTTGATGCATGGGACGCTATGCCATCAATAGGGATTTCTAAACACTTAATAGGACAGACCAACATAATATTTGTTTTTAATATAGGTGAATGAAATAATTTTTCCTATTATATTTTCTATATATAAAAATATTTTTATAAAGATATATATATATATATATATTTGGTTGCTATAGATTGGGTGTTAGGAAATAAAAATATTTATAACAATTGAAGCTAAGTTGAAATTATAATAAATCAAATTGGAGATTTTAGAACTTAAGTCCGGGATTTTGAAAATCTGTTTTCAATGGATTTATGGGATATAGGGATTTGGTTTATAAGTATTTTCTTATATAAATATTTAGTATAATTCGGAAAAATTATTTTAAAGAAGATTTTGGAGAATATAAATTTTGTACTTTCCTCTCTGTCGCTGGAAAATAATTTCGGTGATGGCGGCCGCATCATCGACTTTCATCTTCGAGTTTCGAAGGGGAAAGGCCACTGTGGTACACTCTACTGCTGATTTATTTTTGAAATTGATTGAATTTTTAATTGTTTTAAATATAACTTGAGATATAAGTTGTAAGAACTCATTTATCTATTATTTTTAAAATAAAATTGAAATTTGGCCCGGTATTTAATTCCTAAATTTCCATTAATTAAATTGTTTAAACTATTTTAGTGGAATAAAAGGTAGGTAAAAGAATGAATGCTAAGTATAAAGGAAGTTAAAATTTAACTTATAAATAATGGTAAAGATCTACTGAACAATAAATGAATTAAGAGAATTGAGATTAAACTTGTATAAGTTCAATTGCACTTTCTTTGACATAAATAACTTACCAAATATAAAAGTTGAAATGTTAATTAAGAAATTGGATTAGAATATTATACAAGTAGAAATTTTGGAAATAGTGAAGTATTCAATAAATCGTTGTTATAAATGAGAAATTATTGGTATAAACTTAAGTTATAATTGAAATCTCAAGTTAAAGATAAGTAATATAAATAGGTGATATGAACTTAAGTAGATAAAATGAAATTCTTTATTAAATAAGGATTGATGTGTAGGGTTATAATATTTAGTATGAGTCAAATGCTACTAGTTGAATAAAATAAAAAGTAGGTAATATAAATAAATGATTGTGAACCCTAGGTAATGAATTAATAAAATTCTTTATTTTAAGAATGCAGGTTATAAGGTTAATAAATTAAGTGTAAGTAGAGGGTTACTGTAATTAAATATAATGGAAACTTCAACATTAAATAAATAAATGAGATTAAAGGTAAGTTGAAATTGTAATTTATAAAACAAATATATATTAATTAAAGGAATGGAGAAGAAACTTGTAAATTTTCACTTACATTCTTAAAACATACATAACTTACCACATAATAAAAAGTTGCAATGTTAGTAGGAAAATGTAAGGGGAAATCTTACAAGTGAAGAGTAAGGTAATAAAGGTATTCTATTAATTTGCTATTATTAATGAGAATTAATTGTATAAACTTAAGTTAAATTGGAAATTTTACTATAAGTAAAGGTAAGTAGTATAAATAGATGATAGAAACTTTAGTAAATAAATTGGAATACAAATATAATGAATTTTGTGATAAATGGAAAATGAAAATTTGTAAGAAATAAAGAAATCACTCCATAAATGAAAGAAAGAAAATCAAACCATTGAAGCATGAGATAAATGTATAATAAATAAATTTGGGTGTTGGTTTGAATTGTGTTGTTTGATTTATGTTGTTGGGTAAGAAATTTGAAGTGGTTAAATGAATAAGTATCTATCTTTGTTCCATTTAAGACTGTTGAGTAAAGGATGCACTTGATAGTTAATTTCATTTCATACAAATTTCAAGTTTGAACCCAAACAACTATTTGTTTGATGGATTAAATGGTTGCTTTGTTTGTGTATGTATGTTGTTTGTAAGGTTGATGGTTGTTGAATTGTTTGGTTGATTAATGATTGAATCCACTTGAATAGTTCACTTTAAAATAAATATTTAACCTTTTAGATTATATAAGTGAATACAGGTGATGGAAGCAACTGCTACTGCTTTTGGTTCCAAAATAATAAGCGTATATTGCCCGACAAATAGGTACGTTTTCGGATTACGTTTAAAGCGCTATTTTTACCGTGTTGGGATATAATATTTTGATAATATATGTAATATATTTGTATATTTTGATATTATATTTTCTCCCGAGCCTCACCGTACAAAGGAGACTCTACCAAAAATTTTCGTAAATTTTGGACTTAGAATTTTGTTGAATATTTTCCAAACTTTAATGATTTAAGTATAAAAAGAATATAATGATTATAAACAGGTATATTTTATTTAAGAAAATAAATTTAGTAAATTATTGTTTATAAATAATATTGAAATAAGATGTACTGTTTTATTCTTCCTTCTCCCTTCTTTTTTCCTTTTCGGGGACGAAAAGTTTTGAGTGGGGGAGATTATAACGACCCGTTAAATTTGATAATGTTAAATGAATTGAATTAATATAATTTCTAATCTAATTGAGAATAAATGTAGAAATTTGGTATACTAGTTGTAATTTAGTGTAACAATAAAATTTATGACAATAGATTTGGATAATGTAATTTGTCACTTTTTGTTAAAAAAGTAAATTATAAGAAATCAATAAATGTTGAATTGAAATTATTAATAAAAATATTAACTAAAATGAGATTCATTAATATAAAATCAGTAGTGAAGAGGTTACCTTTGGTTGTAATAAGGGTGAATTCTATTAGTGGATGTCAACACTTAATAAAAAAAATTTGGAATAAAAAGGTTTCAAATGCATGTTTGCATTGAATATGTAATTGATGGATTAAGGGTAAGTAATTAGAATTTAATCTTATAAGATTTGGAATTTAATGTATGAAGATAATTTGGTAGAAATAATTAATTAACCTCTTAATTGTGCATACCCAATATAATATAAATAACAACAGGACTAGAACTTGATTTGCCTAGGTATGTATATATGTTTATAAACTATAACCAAGTGAGAAATTTGGTAGTAAATAGGGGATAAGTTGACTAAGGCAATTAGTAATTTAATAAATGAATGCATAGTAAGTAAGTGGAAATGTATGCATAAAAATATTTTCATATATGGGATAATTACAAAAGTTTACCCATTTATCTAATGTATATAATTGAATCTAAATTTAGGGCAACATTTTGTTATTGATGGTATAAGTGAATTTGAATAAAAGGGGTAAAAAAAATTATTTAGATTTAACATGTATTGAGTATATAGCTAAGAAGGGCATTCGATGTAAATGAATCTAAATTAATGTGTCTAGTCAATCAAGGAGAACTTTAAGGGAATAAATATAAATGAATGTATTTGGGGAATAGAGTCCTTTTATATGTGAATAGTATAATGTTGTTATTAAGAATGAACGTTACTTTAGTAATTATTAATATGGTAACGGAAGAGTGTATAAATTTTATAGTAACGTAAAAACGTATTGTAAGATAATAATTAAGTGTAGACTTATAAAATATATTTATGACAACAAATTTTGTAAGTTATTTATTCTATTAGTTGTTAAGTTTTATTTATGTGTAAGTTAACAATATTACAATTCAATTGAATACAGTAATTTATGCAAACAAAAGATGAACATTTGGAAGTATTACTGTAGTGATATATATAAGAAACGGTAACTTTGTAGTTGGAGAATAATTGATTTATTTGTGAGTTGTAATCAAATAGAGTCAAATTTATTAGAATTTATTGCAATTTAGGGGATTAATTGCAGTAACCTTTGAAGATTTATTCACTAAAATAATTGACGATGGAAATTATATGTAAATTTGCTTTTAGTTAATATAAAATATCCAGAGGACTAGAAATGACACAAATCTACTAGTTTAGAAATTTACAATAAAAAGTGGTAAGTAATTTTTCTAAATATTTAGATAGTAGGAAGATGTAGATTTAGATGGAATTTATTATTTAACTATTTCATAAGTTGAGATCTAAGTTTAGAATTAAGATTTTTAATGTATAGATATTGAGCCAATGTTAGTTTCATTAAATTGACATCAATAACCTTGAATAATAGAAAGAAAGTGAATTTGATAAATTTAATCAAACTTATAATGTTGAATTTATTAAAATTGGAATTAATATTGAAGTTAAGAATTTACATTTGAATTGATGAATAGAACAACTATTGACACTTAAATTGTTTAGAATTGGAGTAAATAGTTAAGAAAATTTAAAGGGAGAAAATTTGGTCAATTTTTGAATTTAGATGTAAAAATTGGATTTTTATAATTTATTTAATTTATTTAATGAATATTAAAAATAGCCATTTTGGCCACGGACTCGGATTTCGACGAAACCAGTTTCATCGGATCCGTATCGGTGAATTATTATAGGGTTTCAAGTTTCGTATCGATCGGACTTGTCGTTTGATCGTACGGGCGTGAAACGCCTTGAAATCAATTTTAATAAAATCAATTTGAAATCAATTTGGAAATTTTGTTTTCAGCATAACTTCTTCATACGATCAAATTTGGACGTGAAACTTTTTCCATCGCGTTCAGAATATCTTAAAATACCTATTTGGATATATAGATTTAATAAATTCAGTTCCGGAAGCATATCGGGCTTTTTGGGCCATAGTTTGTTTCGTACGTTCACTTATCCGATCCATCTACGCTATCTCTAGTCTACCTATATAAGCACGGTTATAAACCCTAGCCACTCCTTATTTTCATTTTCTATACATACATCTCCTTCTCACCTCCTCATTCTAATGGCAGTAAAAAAACCTAATTCCCAAATTCCAAAAAAAAAAAAAAAAAATTCAAATTTAAAAAAAAAAAAAAATTGCGGATCTGCAGCAGCTTCTGGTCGCGCTTCGGGTTTCAGGGGAGAAAAGCCTAGAGAAACTTCGGGTCAGGAAGAAAATGACTCGGGTCGCTCCGGGTCGTTTTGGCGAAAACTCCAAGCAGGCACCGGGGAATTGAGGCCGCGCACCGAAGTCGAACCCGAAGTCGACCCAGGACCAGAATTTTCCATTTTTCAAATTTTCATAACTTTTGCATACGAGCTCGGATTCACGCGCGGTTTGTTTTGCTGGGATCGTATCGGAATTTCTGACGTTTTGACGCTGGTTTGGACGAATTCCAAGAAGGGCGAAATTTTGGGTTTAAATCGAATTTAAATTCGATTTAAATTCAAAAGGTGAGTGTTTTAACCCACTCACAACTACTAGAAGCTTTTATGTTTGTTTAAATTAATTTTAGAAATGAATAGAAATTTATTTATGAGTATTTGGCATGTTTATTTTATTCATATCTGTTGAATTGCATTTATTTAATTTAACTGTTAATTTAATTAATTTATTGCGTATAAATTTACAGTTAAAATTTATTTGTTTGTATATGAACTGCTAGTTAACAGTTATATAATTTATTTCTGAATATAGACTGTAGATTAATAGCTGTTAAATTTAATTTGAATAAAATTGCCAGTATTACCTGTTATGTAGTACCAAAAATAATATTGTTATTGATTGATATTGATTGATGATTGCGATTTGGATGATGGATGATGTTGATGAATGGATGTTTATTGTATATCATTAAATTGCAAATTATCATGCATATTTAATTTCATTCGGGATTGTGGTTTGAAATGATATATAACCGCAAAATTTTATATCTTTTAAATTGCGGATTGAAATGATAAATATCCGTATCACTTGACCATAGGATAGAAAATTATATACAGGCACCGCGGTATATATATAACTATTTAAATGTGATTTCTATGGTTTGGATGGAATACGGTTTATAATAATCTTAAATTTTATATTGTATAAATATTTTTCTTCCATATATATATACATATGAAGTTGAAAATTTTGAAATTAAAAGGTGTATAAAAATCTTTATTAAAAATGGAATTTTTTTTAAGAAAATGGAGTTTAATAATTTATATCGTATGTTTAAATGTTAAGTTTGGAAATTTTAAGATATGATATTTATAATTGGATTTTTCCCAAATTAAATTGAAATGAATATTCTAGTATAATTTGAATTGGGAAAAATATATATATTTTATTACTAGAAATTGAAGTCCTATTATTTATGGATTTTATATGAATATTTAAGACTAATTAATAGAACAATTGATTTGTTGAAAGCATAAAATCCAACTTTAGTTTGAAATATTGATACTCAAAATGGATATACGTATATATAAATAAATTGAAGTGGTTTTGGAACTTGAGAGAGATAATATAAATTTTGGTTTAGACTTTAATAAAGAAATGTATTTGTAAAGCCATGAGAACTATTTTCTTTACAAAGTAACATTTAAGTTAAACCATTTAATTCATATACCGTTGAATGTCCAAACCATTCAAGTTTTTAGAAATTATGGTTTTAAATTATGATTTTCAAAATATTATGCTTTGAAAATATTTGATTTTCAAACGTTATGAAGTTAAAGCATTATGATTTTGGAAAAGAATTATATTTGGGATAAGTGATAAAATATGGTTTTGGGTTTTGAAATGATATCGTATTCATGGTTATGAAATGGAATGTTTATTCTGATTTTTAAAGTATAACCTATTTTTAAATGACCGCGGTGTTATAATAACGATGGGTTGGCAAAGAGACCGGGATCGGATATGGACATACTCTCTGTCGATACCGAAAACCACTTTGACTAACCGTGTACGCGGTGGAGATTCCAGAATGAAGTAGGTGGTGGCGACGTTTCCTGTAAGGTAAATACGTGGACCCGACTCCCGTGAGTTGGCATAAGGTGGCTAAAACAGGAGCGATTCTCAGGCCAATGAGGTCATTCCTCTGATCGGACCCTCCTCTTCGATATTATACTTTGATTTTGGATTGATTCAGTGGCCACTTCTATATTTTGATTTTGGGGAGTTAGTCCGAGGTGGGCGGTAACTGCGGCTACGCGTTTCCATCAGCCTGGATAGCAATTGGAATATCTACCCTGGCATTTCCTAGTTGTGCCGTGTCACCTACCATACCGAGCCTTTACTACGATTTTCTATTTGTGTCGTACCTATGGAGTATCCTCTGGTAGCCTCCCGACCAGGAGGTATTACGGTACTGTATAGACTATTGGCATTTTACGTGTTAAGGTGGAAAATGTAAAGCCTTAACGCTATTTAAAAGTAAGTTTATTTTATGAATAGACACTATTATAATAGCGCAATATACTACATAGTAAATAGTTTAACGGATCTTTAGGAGATGTAAATCTCGAACATCTCTTGAGTTACTGTACTCATATTTATTTCTGTTAATTTAACTCACATAAGATCTTTTAGTCTGACTCGAGTGTTTTGTCTTTTCAAATTCGCTCGGGTCAGTCCAAGCGTTTCAGGATCGAAGATTTTAGCTTTGGAGGACGAAGACGAAGAATCCATATTATTATTATTTATAGTATGCACCTCACTCTTTCTATTCCGCTGCATTGTTTGTATTGGTATGTGTAACTCTGATATTTATTGTATAAAAAAGAATTAACTGTTTTGTAACCGTTTATGAACTGTATATTTATTATTATATTTTATCCTTCCGCTGTGAGATTATATTTTGTTTTATTTCTTCTCTGTTTTTCTTATTTACCCCATAACAATCCGCCCTTGCGTATGCTTTTAATTGGCACGTGTGTCGGTTTAAAGTGTGCGAAAAGGCGGGATGTTACAAGGATACTATCATTTTGCATTTCTTGACTAGTTGTAACCCCTAACGGTCCACCACGAACATCCATCCCACGATCAAATCAAGGTGCACCAATCAAGTCAAAAATCAATAGTAATATGAAAAACAGATGTCGTTGGAGGCAGCTGGCCTCATTGGTCAGATATGGCTCCTATTTTAGTCGTTTCAGACTGATACAAGTGTCGAGGTCTATCCATCATCGTTCTCGTTCTTCAAATTCAACAAATGCCTCCGATTCAACTACTTCAAATTATCCTTCATTTCAAAACCATAATATTTACTTCATATATCATTTTCACTTGAAAATATCATTTCAAATTTAGCTTAGGTTATAACCACATTCACATTTAAATCAACGACTTAAATATAAACATTCCAGCTGTGCACAGTTTTGATTTTTTTTTTAGAAAATAGTTTGAATAGTTTTAAATAGTTTAGAGATTTAAAATAGTTTGATATAAAATGGTTAAGTATTGAAATGGTTTATATAGTAAAATAGTTTGGAAAATCAAAATATGTTTTAAAAAGATTGATTTTAAACAGTTTATATTAAAATAATTTATCTTGAAAATAGTATCAAATCAAACTATTTCTTTCTGTTTCAACAAATCTGGGCCCATGTCCAAATTTCAAATTAAATAAAACTCAATTTCTAGTCTTTCAATTCAATTGACTCAATTCCAATTTAGTTTCAAATCAACCTGATTTCGATTTTGATTCGAATTAGCTTCAATTTCGAACGTTCATTTTTAACTTCAAATTCGATTCAACGATTCAATTCAACGATTTAATTTCAATTCAATTCTTATTTTAAACCATTTCAAGTTATATCAATTTCAAGTCCAATTTCAATTTACTGATTTAAATCACTTAAATCAAATTAAACTTTATTGTTCAATTTTGATGTTCAAATCTTTAAAACAATTCAATTCCGGGCTCAAATTTGCAATATCCATTTAAATTACTTTTTACTTCGCAATATTTCAAAGTTCGAATAAAATTTCAAATCATTTAAACAAATCAATTTCCATCATCCAAATTATTTCTCAATTATAACCTCAAAATTCCAAATTCGATTTTTTAAACAATTCCTGTTAACAAATTTCAATCTCAACTTTTCAAAGCTCAAATTTAGAAAATAATTTAATTCATATTAATCCAAATTTTATTTTCTTTAAAGCAATATCATTTAAACAGATTTAAATTCAGGATTTTGAAATCATTCGATTTACCGATCTGGTGTGTGAATATAATTTTCTACCATACAGCTAAGTAATCGTTTATTTCAATTTTAATTACATGGATCAATATATATCACTTCAATCCATAATTAAATTGTTGAATATGCGATCCTCTTATGATTCATATGTTATGATTTTTGTTTGATGATAATAAACATATATATATATATATTTAAATGTATTTGTTAATGTACTATTTTTCATAGGTTAAATAAATATTTGCTGAATAAAATTAAATAACACAGAATTTGAATTCAAACAGAAATTTTATTTCAAACAAATATTTATTACATTTTTGAATAATACAAATTCAATTACATCACAATCTCATTTTTACATCTGACCTCACTACATATTACTCATTCACTCAACTAGTATTTTATCTTCAACTTTATTCCAATGTGGATCCAACATCTGAGCAATCTACAAAAATATTCGCTAACGCAGTAAAATTGAAAAAGAAATATTTTTGCAATACAAAATAAAAAGTGAACTTTGCAAATAATATTTGCCTCAGTTATTTGGGTTGTTCGTTATCATTTACATTTGAATTCATCACACACGAACAATGTGACATGCACAGTGTATCACTGTACATGTCAAAAGGCCGTGCACATCGATATACACTTGATAATGTAACAGGGACAGGCGAGCACAAGGTCAAACCCAAAATAAAAGGATGGGTTCAACTCAGGTGCAATATAAATAAAATCTCGACACGAGCACAAGGTCAAACCCGAGCTATTAGCTGGATTCAACACAGGTGCAAATGGCCAAAACTCAAGAATCAAGTGTCGACTAGTTCAATATAAACAAGACCAGAGAAGAAAATGAAATGGCACATGCATAGCCGTCTCAAGAATCCAAAACCAATACAGACAATGCCACTGACTCAAAGAACAGATCAAAAGACCACATGGTCAGTGCACAATAACACAGCAGCAAAGGCTAGCCATCATACTATGTATGGAATAAAGAAGTTGCAGTAACTCAAAGCACCAAAGACATGTCCAGACTCAATGCAACATTCACAATACAATCTCAAGTTGAAGCAGCTCATTTATACAAGCTAACCAGATTCAATGATGCAATGCACAACAACTAGAAGTGCAAACTCAAAAATGAATGTAACTAATAATGTGTACACATGAATGCCGTTAAATGTATAAAATCAAATGCAAGCCAACATCAAAGACACAGCAGTCACAAATCAAGTGCATGAAGATAGCATCACGATGCAATCATACATATATGCAGTCATACATATATGCAGTAGACTCAAGTACACTTTGAAGAATGCAAGTTAATACTACTCATATACACGAACCAGTGAATAGCATGAAAAAAGTTGTACAAGATTGAACCCAACATCAGCCAACAGTGAACTAAGCCAAGGATCAAACCAGCAATGTCATAGAACAAATGGTACAATTTGAACGTGATCATCAGTTTTTAAGAAATCAAAAATGGTCGAAGACGTGGATTTGCATACACAAAATCTGGCCAGAATCTTCAGTTTAACAAGAAAGTCAATGCCAAAGTCAAAATGAAATCAGAGAGTAAAGTCAAAGAATCAGAGAATTCAAAGTCGTGGTAAACACGAAATCACGAGTTCGAAATCAATGCCGTGCAAATCAAGTATCACAAAAATACACATATGGAAAAAGTCAAAAATAAAATCTAAATAAAATAGGAAAGTAGCTACCGTAACGATCAAGGAAGGATCGAACGATCTTAAGCTAAAACCGTAACAGTGAAGTAAGGGAAATACTCGACTTGAACAAGTCAGTGAAATCAAAAACGTTCAAGCATTATCAAGCGGCAGACCAAATGGTTTGACGAATTCAAATAAGTAATATATGACGTAAATTTAGAAGTTCGACTCCTATAAATTGCAATCGACATCATTGGCAAATTGTATCGAGTTCAAGCATTAACAACCAGAAATCAAACGCAAAAATCACGTACCCGATACAAAGCAGAAACGAAGTCAATCAAGCAGCTGATCTCAAGAGACGATCAATTACAAAGCAAGGAAGTCAAGTTGAATCTCGCAATTGTAATCGCCATCAACGAAATAACAAAACCCTAGTTTCTGAAGAGAAGGACGAAGCCCTAATTTAGCTGCAAAGAGGAACGGCCGCCATATTCACAGAAACGAACGAAGCATATAAAAGTGGATCGGGCCGAATTATCAAAAGGGGGTCGGCTTTATTTTAAAGGATTTTAATTTTTTTTTAATTAGGGTTTTTGTTTTTTATTTTTAAATTTGTTTTTAAATTTTAAACCGTTGTATTTACTAGTCGTGTGACTAGGGTACAAACTACGTGTCGTAGTTTGAGAATTCGCAACTCAGTGGCTGAGTTGTGGCAGGGTTTTGAGCGTAGAGTTAGGTTAGTCAGTAGCGGGTGTCGCGAGTTTACGTGTGTAAGAGTGTGACTACTTAATTTCTGGTAGAAACCTTGGGGGCAACACGTAGGCAGGGTTTTGCCGAAGCTGGATAAATTCTGTGTCGTTCTATTTCTGCATTTTACTTTGCTATTATCTCTGCTGCTATTACTCTGTGATCTGTGTTGAAATTATTCTGATACCTTTCCGCAATTATTTTTCAAATTAATACTGTCACCCTATGTACCCCCACTCTAGGGTGAAATCGATCCTACAAGTGGTATCAGAGCTAGGAATAGAAGTCGGTTTTTGGTTTTAAAAAAAAATTGATTTTCTCAAAAAGTTGTATTTTTAAAAAATGGCTTCTTTTAATAATGCTTTTGCTGAGGGTCAGTCCATAGTTGGACCACCAATATTCAATGGTGAATATGCCTACTGGAAAAATAGAATGAAAATTTTTCTGAAAACCATTGATGCTTGGAACATTATTGAGACAGGTTATAGAGCACCAACTGTAATGGTAGACAATCAGGAAATAGATAAACCAATGGATCAATGGACAGAGCTAGAAAATAAATTACAAAATGCTAATGCTAAAGCTATGAATTCTATTATCTTTTCATTAGATCAATTTGAATTTAATCGTGTCTCACATTGCCTAACTACGTAGAAAATATGGCACACGCTCGAAGTAACCCACGAAGGAACATCTCAAGTCAAAGAATCTCGCCTTGCCATGTTAAGCAGCGAAAACGAAAATTTCATAATGGCAAAAGAAGAAAATGTCAAAGAGATGTACGGACGACTTTCCAATATAGTATACAAATCAAAGGCTCTTGGAAAATCATACACAGAGTTGGAGATAGTCCGAAAAATCCTCAGAGTCCTTCCATGAAGTTTTGAAGCTAAAGTCACAGCTATTCAAGAATTAAAGGATTTGAAACAAATCAAGGTGGAAGATCTCACTGGAAATCTCACCGCTTATGAGCTAGAAATAAAATTCAAGGAAGAGCGAGAAGGAGGCGATACTCGAAAGAAATCAATTGCTCTCAAAGGAACAACTGAAAATGAAGATAATGATGATGAAGATGGTGAAGCTGAATTAGCACTATTGATAAAGAGATTCAAAAGGTGGAATCGTAAATTCGGTAATCCGACCAAAAATCGTCAAGTTAAGAGCAGAGTCAACAAAGTACTAGACAGTTCAGAAAAACAAGAGATCATCTGTCACAAATGTAATAAACCAGGCCATATCAAGCCAAATTGTCCTCAAAATCGATCAAACCAAGGAAAGAAACTAAGGAGGAGAAGTTTTGCGGCTACTTGGGATGAAAGTGATGAAGATGAAAGTGATAGCATCGAAAGTGAGAGTGAAAGAGCCAATCTATGTCTTCATGGTGAAGTAACTGACAATGATGATGACGAGCTAAGTGAGGTATCAAAACTTTCACATTCAGAATTACTGATATATTTTCACGAAGTAAATGGCTGTTTTGAACGACTTAGGGAAAAGTATGCCCAACTTGAATCACAAAAGGATTCTTTAATTGATTTAAATAAACAACTTGACCAATTAGTTAAAACCTATCAAAGCAGAATCCCTAAGTGTGATAAGTGTCCGACATTCGAAGAAGAGATTAAAAAATCAGAAAACAAAATTAAATTGCTTGAAAACGAAATTCTGTTTTTGAAAGAAAGTGAAAGCACAAGAAGAGAAAATTCTATTAAAAAGTGCACACATGTGACGACCCCACTTCCTATGCCCAGGAAGTAGCATCGTTAATAAGAAAGAAAGAGGTGAGAAAATAGAAAAAATAGAGAAGAAAGAACAACAACATCAGAATCTCACAGCGGAACGAATAAAATATATTAATCACATAAGTATTTACATAATATATAACATCAATCAGAGTGATACATATAGTACATCACATACTAGATAGTTATAAACACCTGTCTAGTTATACAACTCAATTCACAATACAACACAGAGATACCACACAGCGGAAACTAAATATATATCTAAAACGCTGAAGCCTCCTACTCCATTGCTCCTCCAGAATTCGTCAAAGCTAAACCTGAATCCCTTGGCTACCCGCAAAAATTTGGGTACCCGAGAGTTTATGAAAAACAAAAATAAACTTCGGGTTAGACATGGGTCTGGTATGAGTAACAGGTTAAAGTTGCTTAATTTTGAAAAATTCTTTGAAAACAAAAGGTATCACGTAAGACTTCCCACACATAAACATGGAAAAGTTTTTACCTTACGCTAACCAAAACATTTGATAGGAAATCCGGTGATATTATAATAGGTCTAGGGTTTTCAAGTAAATAGAAAATAGCCGAAATTGTTACATCTATTAAATTCCAGCTACTAGCCACAAAAGTGGGTAATACAATCAAAACCGTTGGCACTTATTGGATTATGGATTCCATACAATGGCAGGGCTACTGGGGTACCGCCCGTCACAGTACGTGGCCTAGATCAACGTACCGAGGATTACGCCCTTCATCCCCTGCAACATAAGGCCGGAACCATTCCTTACTGAACAGTCCCGAACAAGATAAACCCCGCAGTTGGCTGTAGACCAACTGCCCACTAAGCCGAATAAAAAGAGACATCTAGACAAGGGAATATCCTTGTCCTGCTTGGGCATGACCCACCTAACCTTGCTGCACCTCCCCTGTTTTAGCCATTCCCGGTTGATGAGGCTTGAGGTTACGATTACCTTTATAGAACATATTTCTTAGAATGCTCATTGTCTTGAAAGCATTCAATCCATACAAGTTCGTTCCGGGTTCGAACGAAACCGAAGGCATCATCTCGTTACACTCGTTTTGGAATCACCCTCAGAGTTAACGACGATAACCCTTGCATTCAGAATCTTCATCTTCACTTCAGATTCACGACCTATCGTTAATTTGGAAACGATGTGGTTTTCGGATATTCCTAATAAGGAAAACCGATCCCGGTCTATCGAAATCCAAAACGTGTCTTTTAAGGCCAAGTTGTCTATTTAGTCTTAACAATGGATTCAATATTATCAATATGCACAGATAGATAATTCACATCTCATAATAGATAATCACATCATCATCATAAACAGATAATTAATATCATCATCCAAGCAGATAATTAAATATTATCATACTTAAACCATACATCCATATCACATAGATATTAGCCATCTCATATCTGAGATCACAATCAAACAATGAAATATCAATATCATCCATTCAGCAATGATTTATGAATCACAAGCTATAGTTAATTTAAAATGAATTAAACTTCCATCTTAACTAATTTAAAATAAATTAAATTAATTACTCATTCCATAAATCCTGCTCTCACAATCCTTAATTAATTATAAATCAAATTGATTAACTATTTTCTAATTACAAGAATAATTTGATCTTTAATTTATTTCTCAAATGAATTATTTTAAATCATTCATAGTAGATTAACATTTGATTACTTCCCTTTTAATTATTTCTTAATTAACAATTTTTAATTACATCATTAATTATATTAATTAATGATCTTTATTTAATCATAATTATTAATCACCCTTGATTAATAACAAACCAGTAATTAACTACTCTTAATTACTTATTTATCATTCCACGATTAATTATTTCCATAAATCAATCCTTTGATTAATTATAAAGAAATTACTCAAATTACTTCACTTGCAAGTCATCTTGTATTAACTTCATCAAGTAATGATCATCCAATTACTATTCTGCGTAATTATGCTCCATTAATTACACTAAGTAATTACACATATCAAATCATCAAATGATTTCTAAAATTAATTAATATTAATTCACTTAATTTAAATCTTATTATCCATTGCTTATATATTCAAATTAATCATCTATCCTTTACCGCATTCTAGAAATTTCCTTTAATTTATTTACAGAAATTAATCTTGAATAAATCCATAAATTAATTACATTTATATCGATTTATTACCATTTAATTTCCTTGTTGATTTATTATTCTCAAATAAATCAATTTCTTATTAAAAATACAAATCTTCAAATTAAAAATATTAATCCTCTTGATTAATAACAAACAGTAATTAATTATTCATAATTAATTACTTCTCAATAATAAGCTTAATTAATCCCTTGATTAATTTCAAGTAATTATATTCCAATTACTCCTATTAACAACATCACCCAATTAATTACATCCCGTAATTATCCTTCAATTACTTCTCTAAGTAATTTACTTTCTAAATATCAGTTAATTAAACTAAATTAATTAACTCAAATCAATTTACACAATTAATAAGTAATTAATTTCTTAATTACTTCTCAATAAATAATTTCATTTAAACTATTGAATTAATTAATTAATCTAATTAATTTATTACAAAATCAATCATATTAATTAATTAACATAATCTGGTTAATGAACTTCATTAATAATTATTTAATTATTTCCTTCTAACATAATCAACTTATATTAATTATTATTAATTATAAGTTAATTAACCATTATTAATTTAAAAATCTAATCTATAGTTCTAAATCACACATTAGTTAATTAATTTATTAATTAACTTTAATTACTACTTTTACGCTATAATTACTAGTTTAATTAATTTCAATCATTAATTATTCTTACTTAATCAACTTAAGAGTTAATGCATATAAACTCTAAGTCTTCATTACTTAAAGTAAATTATCTTATTATTGATTAATTTCACTTCCAATATGTATGAAACATTGGTTTCAAAATACTTCTTAAACAAATTCTAATTTTATCCTTAATAAAGTTTTAAAACTAAATTTCAAAACCCTTCTTAAACTCACATGTTTAAAAGCATATTTAATATTTAAAACTTATCAATTTAAATCATAAAACTTTACTTTTATTTCTTATCTTGAGTTTAAGTTCTGATTTAAATTTGGGTGTCATCTTTGTTTAAACCTTCCTTAACAATATATATTTCATTTTTGATTTTCAACTCTTTTGAATTCACTTAAATATTAAGTACTTTTAAATTAATAAAATAATTTTAATTATGAAACTTAATTACTTCCAACTATATTTCAAAACTAACTTAAATCCATTATTTAAACTTTATTTAGCACTAGCTTTTAGCTTTGATTTTAAATTTTAAAACACAAGTTTCAAAAACAGTTGAAACTGTTAAAAACTGTTTCAGGTTTTACAAACCTGTACACCAATAACACGAGCACCCCCCTGCGTTCTTCGAGTAATACGCGAGTTTCCCAGAGAAAACAATCAAGCTGCTTCGAGATTTCCCTTGCGCGCAAAAACAAATAGAGGAACAGAACACAAAACCTGGAAAATACTTCACCACCTTCCCTCCATGCCTGTCAACGCCACGCGCTCAAAACTACGACCACCGGAGCAAGTGAAACTCCTGCCGTAGCCTCGTCCACCTCCAGACCGAAACTCACACCACCAGGTCGACTTGATCATCCGCGGCTACTCAAAACGCTCCAAACACTAAAACACAAACTGCTCTCACAAAACACCATTAAAAATTCCAAAACCTACCTTAAAAATCATATTTTTGTATATGAATTCAGTTTATATTCATGAATTTGTAATTCATTAAACTTGAATTTTTACATGTTTGAAGATGGTTCTGTGTTTTAGCTCTTCCCAGTGACAACACAGGTTTGTTTACTTAAAACAAAATTTTAAACACAAATTTATAGTGTAACAAATATATTTCATTCAAGGCTTAAGGTTTAACATGGATTGAAACAAGATCAAATAAATTTTTGAACAAAGTTTGGCCATGAAAAATTGAACAGAGTTTCTAAATTTTACAGTAATGCACAGTATATGTATATATCTACATTCAAGTGATTCACTGCAACATATGCTTGTATGCTTACCTTACATATCATCACAGAAAACACATACCACCATTCTAACTTAAGTTATATTGAATAAAAACAAATAAGAAAAATGTTACTCATAGAGAATTCAGTCTGCAGTAATTTATTTTACAGTTTGCCAGAGAAAGGAATATGTATAGATTCACACAATTATTTTAAGCATCCAAAAATTTAGCTTGCAACAGATTAAAACCTAAGGAAGTTATAAAAGTGTTACTCACAGAATTTGTGGAAGAACAGAGCCTTATTTGCTTTGCAACAGGCTTGCAACTTTCAGGTTGAACTCCCCTTTGATTCTCAATATTAATTGATTTTGAGGGTAGATTTAAACTGAATCTTGTTTAAGTTTGCAAAAGTTTTACTGTCATGAGTTTACTTAGTTCGAACTGAATAAAGATGGAACTGATTTATAGAAAGAAAAGAAGACAGGGTATATTCAGACAGTTTTATTATTGTGTTTCATGCAATAGTGACAATATAGGATACAATCTTGTTTGTACAGATTTGTTTTCCAGAGATATTTGTTAATGGTGGCTGATATGAATACAATTGTGTACTAAAAAGATTTTTACATTAATAATTTTTGTTTGTTTGCTTAAAGATATTTAATGATGTCTTCCTAAGCAAGCTTCATACATATACAGTTGTGTATTTATTTGGCCTGCACACATAGATATTTTTGTATCTTTCATTTTGCTACTGTCTTAGTTTTATTTCATACAATTCGGCCTGCACACTTTATTGTTACTCAATACTTTAAATCAGTTTTCTTACTGTCATTTGCTTTCCAGATATTATTCTTTTGTTCTTGATATTTTAAACATATTATATAGGCTGCAGTTTGGTCATGTTGGTTTTACACTTTGAAAATTCTTTGTTTCCAGTTTTATTGTTGTCTTATTATATTTTGAAAAGTATATGAATGTTAGCATTTTTGTTTGCTGTTTGAAAACTAATAGAATTTTATAGTTATTATGTTATTGTAATATAACTAATGTACTACTTATATTTCTTTTCCCAGTTTATCTTGTAGGCTTGTATTTTATATGTATAATTTAATTTTATTTATTTTATAACAACACATTTGTCAATTTGAAAAGATAGATAGAATAAATTATCTTTATATTTTAAACTACATATTTTATTAATGTATGTTAATGTGTTTATTGACAAAATTATATTTAAAACTCATATATCATTTTAAATTCATATTTTAAATCAAGCTATACTAAAAAGAAAAGTAAACAAATCTTTTTGTTAGTAAATTAAATTTAAACTTAAGTTAAAATAAGTTTCAAACTATTTAAGCATTTACCCTATGTATTTAAAACCCTATATTTATTTATTTATTTAACTTTGAAAAGTTTATATTAAATAAAACACAATTTCTAATTCACTAAAATATATATTAGTATTTAAAACATAATTTATTAGTTGAACTTTAAAACAAAATCTCGTCTATTTACAATGTATACAAATATATATATTTATAAATAGAAAACAACAATTAATTTTTTACAGATAAAATTTACCAATTAGATATTTATTAAAAGAAAAGTATCAATTCAGATTTAATTAACAAAAATATATCAAATCAATTTAATATTTAATGCAGATTATTAAATTGATATTGCTAGAAAATTCCAGGTCGTCACATTCCTCCCCCCTTAAAAGAATTTCGTCCCCGAAATTTAAAAGCAAAGGTAATTTAATAATATATTTAAGATTTTAATTAATTTTAAACCATAAGCATATATCAATCACATGCTAACAATCATCACAACCAAATCTACTCAATCAACAAGCAAACTATCCATACAAAATTCTGGATAGAGTTCCCTAGAATTTCCCAGTATAATACAGGAATACTCGATCTATAGAATCCAAACAGTCTATACTACTAATCTAAAGAGCTTCTTCGAATCAGAGAAAATTCATACAAAATGAAATCTCCGACTCCCAAATCCAAATTCCTCGGTCTCTTATCCACCAAATACTTCTGACAATCCAAAGCTGCCTTCAACCTACTGATCAGCTCAACCCTATGCTGATAACTCCTAAAACAATCTGAATCCAAAAACAATCCAGTAGGATGAGCTTCTCAAAATCAACCAAAACCAAAAACACAACCCTTTCTATCCTGAGTAGAAAACAACTTCTCTTTTTCCAGAAAAGAAGAAAAACAGATGCACTCCCAACTGCTTCCACTGCACAACTCTGATCTGGAGTAGATGAGAATGCTGATGACACACATAAGCACAACTGGACAACACATTACTAAAATATGATTCAACAGATCCAAAATAAAAATCAGAAATTCCTCCAAAACTTGAGTCGCTTTACCAATTTCTCTCTCTAGAACCATTCTATTACTAAGCTGAACCATCGGTATTTCTTCAGAAATCAGTCGATATCAGACTCAACTCCTCAGATGCTAAGGCAAACAACCGACCTCTTCAAAGATATTCGGGAAAATTCCTGCCATCCCAGAGAACACTTAACTATCGCAAGTCTCTTTTGCGATCAACCCAGGCTAATATCCAAAGAAAACTGTTCTCTCCTTACCAATCTGAACAGCTTAAACTTATTCAGCCAATCCATTGAAGAAATGGGTTCACAAAACTGCCTCTGGACTTCACTTCTAAAGAACTGCTGATAGATGACCTCCTCGCGTGCCGGCAGAACAAATCTGAGCTGCAACACTGCTACTGATGCTCAAAAATTTCGTAATCCAAAATTCCTCAGAAAACTCAGGCCTAAATGCCAAACACAACATTCAACCGAACTCAACCTCAGAACTGATGCAGACACCCTTCCTTATCCAAAGATCTTTGAGAACTTCTTCGGAAACAATACACCGCTACTGCATCTCAACATACAACCACTACTTCTTGAGTTACCTAGATAATATTTCTAGCTTCTGCTCAACTTACACAATCCAAATTCTACTCATCTAATCTTGTACTACAAAAATGGACTCCAAATCTTAAGAGTTTCCTCAAGAGATTAGGTGAAATCCTTACACCCCAAATTTACTCGAGACGGTATTAGGTCTACAGTCTCGTCAAATATACTTCCAACCACAGGTAGTCGTGTTACACACACCACTACTCAATCTACCCTTATACTTATGTTAGAAAACCCGAACAGGTAATCCAACAAATAGATGAATATATATATATATATATATATATATATATATATATATATATATATATATCAAATTTACAAATACGCTCTCTCAGGAAAGAAATCACTTAAGAGCCTAGGTATTCACTTAACCTAGCGCTCTGATACCACTGTGACGACCCCACTTCCTATGCCCAGGAAGTAACATAGTTAATAAGAAAGAAAGAGGTGAGAAAATAGAAAAGATAGAGAAGAAAGAACAACAACATCAGAATCTCACAGCGGAACGAATAAAATATATTAATCACATAAGTATTTACATAATATATAACATCAATCAGAGTGATACATATAGTACATCACATACTAGACAGTTATAAACACCTGTCTAGTTATACAACTCAATTCACAATACAACACAGAGATACCACACAGCGGAAACTAAATATATATCTAAAACGCTGAAGCCTCCTGCTCCATTGCTCCTCCAGAATTCGTCAAAGCTAAACTTGAATCCCTTGGCTACCCGTAAAAATTTGGGTACCCGAGAGTTTATGAAAAACAAAAATAAACTTCGGGTCAGACATGGGTCTGGTATGAGTAACAGGTTAAAGTTGCTTAATTTTGAAAAATTCTTTGAAAACAAAAGGTATCACGTAAGACTTCCCACACATAAACATGGAAAAGTTTTTACCTTACGCTAACCAAAACATTTGATAGGAAATCCGGTGATATTATAATAGGTCTAGGGTTTTCAAGTAAATAGAAAATAGCCGAAATTGTTACATCTATTAAATTCCAGCTACTAGCCACAAAAGTGGGTAATACAATCAAAACCGTTGGCACTTATTGGATTATGGATTCCATACAATGGCAGGGCTACTGGGGTACCGCCCGTCACAGTACGTGGCCTAGATCAACGTACCGAGGATTACTCCCTTCATCCCCTGCAACACAAGGCCAGAACCATTCCTTACCGAACAGTCCCGAACAAGATAAACCCCGCAGTTGGCTGCAGACCAACTGCCCACTAAGCCGAATAAAAAGGGATATCTAGACAGGGGAATATCCTTGTCCTGCTTGGGCATGACCCACCTAACCTTGCTACACCTCCCCTGTTTTAGCCATTCCCGGTTGATGAGGCTTGAGGTTACGATTACCTTTATAGAACATATTTCTTAGAATGCTCATCGTCCGCCTGACGATGTGTTGAAAGCATTCAATCCATACAAGTTCGTTCCGGGTTCGAACGAAACCGAAGGCATCATCTCGTTACACTCGTTTTGGAATCACCCTCAGAGTTAATGGCGATAACCCTTGCATTCAGAATCTTCATCTTCACTTCAGATTCATGACCTATCGTTAATTTGGAAACGATGTGGTTTTCGGATATTCCTAATAAGGAAAACCGATCCCGGTCTCATCGAAATCCAAAACGTGTCTATTAAGGCCAAGTTGTCTATTTAGTCTTAACAATGGATTCAATATTATCAATATGCACAGATAGATAATTCACATCTCATAATAGATAATCACATCATCATCATAAACAGATAATTAATATCATCATCCAAGCAGATAATTAAATATTATCATACTTAAACCATACATCCATATCACATAGATATTAGCCATCTCATATCTGAGATCACAATCAAACAATGAAATATCAATATCATCCATTTAGCAATGATTTATGAATCACAAGCTATAGTTAATTTAAAATGAATTAAACTTCCATCTTAACTAATTTAAAATAAATTAAATTAATTACATATTCCATAAATCCTGCTCTCACAATCCTTAATTAATTATAAATCAAATTGATTAACTATTTTCTAATTACAAGAATAATTTGATCTTTAATTTATTTCTCAAATGAATTATTTTAAATCATTCATAGTAGATTAACATTTGATTACTTCCCTTTTAATTATTTCTTAATTAACAATTTTTAATTACATCATTAATTATATTAATTAATGATCTTTAATTTATATTTAATTATATTATTTGTTTGATCTTTATTTAATCATAATTATTAATCACCCTTAATTAATAACAAACCAGTAATTAACTACTCTTAATTACTTATTTATCATTCCATGATTAATTATTTCCATAAATCAATCCTTTGATTAATTATAAATAAATTACTCAAATTACTTCACTTGCAAGTCATCTTGTATTAACTTCATCAAGTAATGATCATCCAATTAATATTCTGAGTAATTATGCTCCATTAATTACACTAAGTAATTACACATATCAAATCATCAAATGATTTCTAAAATTAATTAATATTAATTCACTTAATTTAAATCTTATTATCCATTGCTTATATATTCAAATTAATCATCTATCCTTTACTGCATTCCAGAAATTTCCTTTAATTTATTTACAGAAATTAATCTTGAATAAACCCATAAATTAATTACATTTATATCGATTTATTACCATTTAATTTCCTTGTTGATTTATTATTCTCAAATAAATCAATTTCTTATTAAAAATACAAATCTTCAAATTACAAATATTAATCCTCTTGATTAATAACAAACAGTAATTAATTATTCATAATTAATTACTTCTCAATAATAAGCTTAATTAATCCCTTGATTAATTTCAAGTAATTATATTCCAATTACTCCTATTAACAACATCACCCAATTAATTACATCTCGTAATTATCCTTCAATTACTTCTCTAAGTAATTTACTTTCTAAATATCAGTTAATTAGACTAAATTAATTAACTCAAATCAATTTACACAATTAAGAAGTAATTAATTTCTTAATTACTTCTCAATAAATAATTTCATTTAAACTATTGAATTAATTAATTAATCTAATTAATTTATTACAAAATCAATCATATTAATTAATTATAACATAATCTGGTTAATAAACTTCATTAATAATTATTTAATTATTTCCTTCTAACATAATCAACTTATATTAATTATTATTAATTATAAGTTAATTAACCATTATTAATTTAAAAATCTAATCTATAGTTCTAAATCACACATTAGTTAATTAATTTATTAATTAACTTTAATTACTACTTTTACACTATAATTACTAGTTTAATTAATTTCAATCATTAATTATTCTTACTTAATCAACTTAAGAGTTAATGCATATAAACTCTAAGTCTTCATTACATAAAGTAAATTATCTTATTATTGATTAATTTCACTTCCAATATGTATGAAACATTGGTTTCAAATTACTTCTTAAACAAATTCTAATTTTATCCTTAATAAAGTTTTAAAACTAAATTTCAAAACCCTTCTTAAACTCACATGTTTAAAAGCATATTTAATATTTAAAACTTATCAATTTAAATCATAAAACTTTACTTTTATTTCTTATCTAGAGTTTAAGTTCTGATTTAAATTTGGGTGTTATCTTTGTTTAAACCTTCCTTAACAATATATATTTCATTTTTGATTTCAACTCTTTTGAATTCACTTAAATATTAAGTACTTTTAAATTAATAAAATAATTTTAATTATGAAACTTAATTACTTCCAACTATATTTCAAAACTAACTTAAATCCATTATTTAAACTTTATTTAGCACTAGCTTTTAGCTTTGATTTTAAATTTTAAAACACAAGTTTCAAAAACAGTTGAAACTGTTAAAAACTTTTTCAGGTTTTACAAACCTGTACACCAATAACACGAGCACCCCCCTGCGTTCTTCGAGTAATACGCGAATTTCCCCGAGAAAACAATCAAGCTGCTTCGAGATTTCCCTTGCGCGCAAAAACAAATAGAGGAACAGAACACAAAACCTGAAAAATACTTCACCACCTTCCCTCCATGCCTGTCAACGCCACACGCTCAAAACTACGACCACCGGAGCAAGTGAAACTCCTGCCGTAGCCTCGTCCACCTCCAGACCGAAACTCACACCACCAGATCGACTCGATCATCCGCGGCGACTCAAAATGCTCCAAACACTAAAACACAAACTGCTCTCACAAAACACCATTAAAAATTCCAAAACCTACCTTAAAAATCATATTTTTGTATATGAATTCAGTTTATATTCATGAATTTGTAATTCATTAAACTTGAATTTTTACATGTTTGAAGATGGTTCTGTGTTTTAGCTCTTCCCAGTGACAACACAGGTTTGTTTACTTAAAACAAAATTTTAAACACAAATTTATAGTGTAACAAATATATTTCATTCAAGGCTTAAGGTTTAACATGGATTGAAACAAGATCAAATAAATTTTTGAACAAAGTTTGGCCATGAAAAATTGAACAGAGTTTCTAAATTTTACAGTAATGCACAGTATATGTATATATCTACATTCAAGTGATTCACTGCAACATATGCTTGTATGCTTACCTTACATATCATCACAGAAAACACATACCACCATTCTAACTTAAGTTATATTGAATAAAAACAAATAAGAAAAATGTTACTCACAGAGAATTCAGTCTGCAGTAATTTATTTTACAGTTTGCCAGAGAAAGGAATATGTATAGATTCACACAATTATTTTAAGCATCCAAAAATTTAGCTTGCAACAGATTAAAACCTAAGGAAGTTATAAAAGTGTTACTCACAGAATTTGTGGAAGAACAGAGCCTTATTTGCTTTGCAACAGGCTTGCAACTTTCAGGTTGAACTCCCCTTTGATTCTCAATATTAATTGATTTTGAGGGTAGATTTAAACTGAATCTTGTTTAAGTTTGCAAAAGTTTTACTGTCATGAGTTTACTTAGTTCGAACTGAATAAAGATGGAACTGATTTATAGAAAGAAAAGAAGACAGGGTATATTCAGACAGTTTTATTATTGTGTTTCATGCAATAGTGACAATATAGGATACAATCTTGTTTGTACAGATTTGTTTTCCAGAGATATTTGTTAATGGTGGCTGATATGAATACAATTGTGTACTAAAAAGATTTTTACATTAATAATTTTTGTTTGTTTGCTTAAAGATATTTAATGATGTCTTCCTAAGCAAGCTTCATACATATATAGTTGTGTATTTATTTGGCCTGCACACATAGATATTTTTATATCTTTCATTTTGTTACTGTCTTAGTTTTATTTCATACAATTCGGCCTGCACACTTTATTGTTACTCAATACTTTAAATCAGTTTTCTTGCTGTCATTTGCTTTCTAGATATTATTCTTTTGTTCTTGATATTTTAAACATATTATATAGGCTGCAGTTTGGTCATGTTGGTTTTACACTTTGAAAATTCTTTGTTTCCAGTTTTATTGTTGTCTTATTATATTTTGAAAAGTATGTGAATGTTAGCATTTTTGTTTGCTGTTTGAAAACTAATAGAATTTTATAGTTATTATGTTATTGTAATATAACTAATGTACTACTTATATTTCTTTTCCCAGTTTATCTTGTAGGCTTGTATTTTATATGTATAATTTAATTTTATTTATTTTATAACAACACATTTGTCAATTTGAAAAGATAGATAGAATAAATTATCTTTATATTTTAAACTACATATTTTATTAATGTATGTTAATGTATTTATTGACAAAATTATATTTAAAACTCATATATCATTTTAAATTCATATTTTAAATCAAGCTATACTAAAAAGAAAAGTAAACAAATCTTTTTGTTAGTAAATTAAATTTAAACTTAAGTTAAAATAAGTTTCAAACTATTTAAGCATTTACCCTATGTATTTAAAACCCTATATTTATTTATTTATTTAACTTTGAAAAGTTTATATTAAATAAAACACAATTTCTAATTCACTAAAATATATATTAGTATTTAAAACATAATTTATTAGTTGAACTTTAAAACAAAATCTCGTCTATTTACAATGTATACAAATATATATATTTATAAATAGAAAACAACAATTAATTTTTTACAGATAAAATTTACCAATTAGATATTTATTAAAAGAAAAGTATTAATTCAGATTTAATTAACAAAATATATCAAATCAATTTAATATTTAATGCAGATTATTAAATTGATATTGCTAGAAAATTCCGGGTCGTCACAACACAACTGTTAAACGAAAATGAATCTCTCAAAACCCAAGTCCTACAACCATCAACGACTTTAGATAAATTTTCAAAAGGAGAAAAATCATTGAATATGCTATTAGGGAAACAAACTATCAATACATCTAGGCAAGGACTTGGATATAACGAATTTCAGAATGATAGAAATCAATTTAATCAAGACGATTCATTATGCACAATTCGTAGAAAATTTGGACACAATCAAAATAGTTGTTGGTATAAACCAAAACATGTGAAGACTATACCGATTTGGATTCCAAAAGATATAAATATATAATCTCTCAAAGTAGAACAAATTTGAGTGCCAAAAGGAACATATGTAAATAGTTTTGAGTTTCCACTAAATTACCTTTCAAAATATTCTGTCGCTAACAATTTTGGACCTATAAAAACAAATAGGTCACTAAAATCTTTTCTCGTGTAGGTATGCTGGCAAGCTAAGGAACAACAGCAATGATATCTGGATTCTAGCTGTTCCAGACACATGACAGGAAAGTCAATGTTCCTTAGCCTAGAAAAGTACAAAGGTGGCAGGGTCACAATAGGTAACAATGACAAGTGTAAAATTGTTGGCAAAGGTAAAGTAGGTAAAAATACATTTACCCTGAATGATGTACTGTGTGTTGAAAATCTGCACCACAACTTGATATCAATCAGCCAGCTATGTGATAAAGGTATGAATGTTATTTTTGACTCTGACTTGTGCAAAATTGTTGACAAATCATCAAAAGAAATCTTATTTTCAGGTAAGAGGAAATATGACGCCCCACCTCTATACCCACGCTAGCCAAGAACACTACGGTGTAGTGTTGTCAACTAGCACGGAGAATAAGGCTGTTGAGGAGCGACCATCCATGTGATTTCTTATCACACGGTGGCTATAAATAATCTTCGGAAACAAACATAGAAATAAGCATAACACAAATCAGTCACAGACATCCATATCACAATGGCAGAAGAAGATATGAATATATAACTAACACATGAAAGTGTACATCAGAGTAGTGGTCAAAAAGATCCATAATAATACAAAAGAATAGCAACACGTGCTATACAAAAGAATGCATCTATGAGTCTATATCTCAAGTGTAAACGACAAAAACTGCTAATCTAAATGGTCAGCCAAAAGTCGGAGTAGTAAATCCCTGGGGGAGAAGTCAAGCAGAAGCACCTGTAACATCTCGGTCTGACCCGAGTATTATTTATAAGAAAATAATAAACGGATCAGTCTAGCTATAAATATCAGATAACATGATATAAACAATAGATATGGCAAGAACATATAGTAACCATAAAGACATACTATGATAAGCATGTAAATGAAGATCATCAAGAGATCAAACAATATCAAAAGAATCTTCTAAAAGATCCAAATTCACCTAAAAATAAAAGCTGGGAAATCATAACAATGAAAGTCATGAAAATAGGTGAAGCACAAATTCTAGAAGACTACACAATAATCCAAAAATCACAATATAGGAGCATGAAAACTCACAAAATGGGAGTATGAAAACTCACCTACACGTGTAACACAAAGCGAGACGCTATCTCATGGTTGCAAGCCATTAATTTTGACACACGAATGGCGCGAAGACCGTGGGGCGCTACCCCACATATGTGATGGCGAAACATCACACAAATGCGATGGCGAAACATCACAAGAGCGGGGTCTAGTCTCCCTCGCAGACAAAGAGACATCGCACAGTTGCTAGTCTAAAACACAAAAATGATCGTCATGATCATCAAGAAGTGTCAATTACACTAAGTTAGTAAATATAAAAGTTTAGCTTCATGTCCCATAATCACTTGCTTAACTCAAATATTTACGAACAAACTGTAGATCTTCACTAGAAAATTGTCACAAAAGATTCAATCGCACAAGTCCAAGAATTAACCAACGAAGTAAACGCAAGCGTTTCATACGACTTGTTTTACTAAGTCGTTTAATTAGATTTCTAATACGAGTGAGGTAAAGGTTTGTATATACTAATAGATTGGAAAACGGTTTAAGGAAAAAGCTTTGTAGTAGAATAGAGTTAAAATTGTTTTGATGAAAGAGTTTTGATATTTACTACTAGTATTGAAAACCTTTATATTTTAAAGTGACAAATCATAGGAGTGATTGTAGAAACAATCAACCATAAAAATTCACATTCGAAGACGTGAATAAAATCCAAAGAAACCGATAAAGAATCCATCGAAATAGATATTCAAAAATCCATAAAATCGATCGAGAAGCCCAAGATAGTTGTCTCGAAGAATGGTCAACTCAGCATCTCAACAAAGCAAGTTCTGTTGAATGTTTTTCAGATCCTACGGAGGGGGGGTCCGGGGGCAACGCCCCTGCTACGGGTTCGACCTGCCCGGTCAGGTCGCGGGGGTCCAAGGTGCAGCGCCCCCGGCGGGGTGCGGGGTGCGGGGCAGCGCCCCGTTCAAAACGGTACGACCTAATGAAGACCTAAGGGAGGATAGGATCGAGCGACCTAAGAAGCTCATGACCTATCATTAGCACGGTCGAGCGACTTAAGGGGGTACGCGACCTAGTGGTCGAGCGACTTAAGGGGGTACGCGACCTAGTGGTCGAGCGACTTAAGGTGGTATGCGACCTAGTGGTCGAGCGACTTAAGGGGGTACGCGACTTAGTGGTGCCACGCGACCTAAAGTGTCACGCGACCTTATGTGTCACGCGACCTAAAGTGTCATGCGACCTAAAAGGGGAACGACCCAACGTGATAAAGGCCGAACGAGATGACACAAGGGGCAACCTAGCAAGACTCGCGACCTAAAAATGACAAGGCTGAGCGAGTTAAGGGGATTGCGCGACCTACGGCCTTGCGACCTACGACTTAACGACTTAAAGGTTTAAACCATGCGAACGACTCAAGGTCATACGACCTAACGACTTAAAGGCTTAAACCATGCGAACGACTCAAGGTCATACGACCTAAAGGGGAACGACCTAAGATCACGCGACCTAACGTACCGATGCGACCTACGACTTAAAACCCAACGACCTAATTCCGAGGCGAACGACCTAACACGTGCAAACGGTTTTAAGGCCAGAAACGAGCTATTCTCTGAGTGACTTTTCAACGCGAACGACCTAACATAGGCAGAACGACCTAAGTGCAGTTTTTCACCAAAAACACTAAAAATTGGATTTTTTCGCCAATCCAATCCAATCCAAATGCAAATGTGCATGCAAGAGTGATAGGGAATCATTCCCAACAGTCCAATATGATTATAGGCTAGAATTATGAGATGAAAATCTCACCTTTTCACTAAAATGGATGAAGATGAAGCTTGAAATGCTATGCAAGGATCAACCATTAGCTTGAATCAATGTCTTCACTTGAGTTTCGGAGTTGGTGTTGGATTAGCAATGAAGACTTAGCTTTTGGAGTTTTAATTTCTCTTTCCACTCACATTAATGCAAAAGCTTGAGTTGGTAGGAATTTATGAAGAGTGAAGAGAAAGAGGGGGTTGGGCTTGAGTTATAATGGCTAAGCTAACCAAAGTCCAAAGCGGGAAAAGTTAGTGAAATTCCACCAACTCCCAACCTATCAATGTTTATATTTAAAAAAATTGTAAACGGCATTTCAAACTCAATGGAAGTGGTCTCGAGTCCTAATTTGACCGTTTGCAAAAAGTTTCTTTTCGGACCAATATCCTATTAACGACAAAATATTTAAATATAAAATCGATAAATATGCGGGTTGTTACAGGAAAGGTAATATATATACTCTATCTTTTGATGATCTCACCCTTTCTAAATGTTTGGTAGCTAAGGATATAGAAGTAAATTTATGGCATCGACGTTTAGGGCATGCTAGTATGAACTTGCTAAACAAATTAAAAAGGAAAATTTTGGTAAGAGGGTTGCCTTCACATGAGTTTGAAACAGAAAACATTATTAAAGCATGCACGTTAGGAAAACTTAAAAGATCATCATTTCATGCCAAAAACAGTGTAAGCACTTCTAGAGTACTTGAACTAGTTCATATGGATCTGGTCGGACCTAACGACATTGTTAGCTTAGGAGGTAAGAAATATTGTTTTGTAATAGTTGATGATTACTCAAGATATACATGGGTATATTTCTTAGCTAAGAAATCAGAAACATTTTCATACTTCAAGAATTTCACAAAATTAGTCCAAAATGAAAAGGAAGTTTCTATTATTTCACTAAGAAGTGATCATGGTGGAGAATTTGAAAATTATGAATTTGAAATTTTTTGTGATGAAAATGGAATGAAACATGAATTCTCTGCACCACGTACTCCACAACAAAATGGGTTAGTTGAGAGAAAGAATCGAACTTTGCAAGAGTTGGCTAAGTCTATGATAAATGAGTATGAACTACCTTTGCATTTTTGGGCAGAAGCAGTAAATACAGCATGTTATGTAATGAATAGAGTTATGATTAGACCGATTCTTAACAAAACCCCCTATGAGCTATGGTTCAACAATAAACCAAACATTGCTTACTTCAAAGTGTTTGGATGTTCTTGCTATATTCTTAATACAGGTGATCAATTAGGAAAATTTGAAGCAAAAGATGATGAGGGCATCTTCGTGGGATACTCTTCGAGAAGAAAAGCTTATAGAGTCTTCAACAAAAGGACAAAAACAATCGTGGAGTCAATCAATGTGAAATTTGATGAAGGCATTGATGATCAGGAAACATCCAAAAGCAATGTTGAACAGGAGAAGGAAAAAGATGAGCATGAAGAACCAAAAGAAACTGATGATATCAGAGAAACTGCCATAACTCCAAAAGTCCGAAGGAATCTAGATCCAGAAAAACTAAAATTCAAAGCAGATCATCCTCCAGAATTGGTAATTGGAAATCCTATAGCAGGTATACAGACTCGTTCCTCCTTTAGAAATCTATGTGATCTGTGCTTATATAGTGGATTTATTTCAGAAATAGAACCAAATAACATTGATTCATCCCTTAATGATGAAAACTGGTTTATGGCCATGCAAGAAGAGCTAAATCAATATGAACGAAATAATGTTTGGAGTCTAGCACCTAGACCTAAGCATTATCCAGTTATAGGAACAAAATGGATTTTTAAAAATAAATATGATGAATCTCGAAATGTAATTAGAAATAAAGCTAGACTAGTCACTAAGGGATACAATCAATTGAAGGAGTTGACTTTGATGAAACGTTTGCACCTGTAGCTAGACTAGAATCAATTAGAATATTATTAGCTTTTGCTTGCTACAAAGGATTTAAACTAAGGTAAATGGAGATCAAAGTGCTCTTCATAATGGAATTTTAAAAGAAGATGTGTTTGTTGAACAACCAGAAGGTTTTGAAAGTCATGTATATCCAAACCATGTATATAAACTAAAAAAGGCATTATATGGATTAAAACAAGCTCCTAGAGCTTGGTATGAATTTCTTAGTTCTTATCTCCTTGAAAATGGGTTCAAAAAGGGATGTGCAGACACCACACTATTTCTGTTGCATGAAAACGATGATCTTTTGATTGTTCAAATATATGTTGATGACATCATTTATGGTGCTACTAACAAGTTATTGTATGAGAAATTTGAAAAGGTCATGCAAGAAAAGTTTGAAATGAGCTTGGTTGGAGAGTTAAAATTCTTTTTAGGATTTCAAATCAAACAAAGCGATAAAGGCACATTCATCTCTCAAACAAAATATATTAGAGAACTTGTCAACAAATTTGGATTAAAAGATGCTAAACCAGCAAGAACCCCCATGAGTACAACAATTAAACTTGACAAGGATGAAAAAGGTAAGTCAGTTGATCAAAAGCAGCACAGAGGTATGATTGGATCGCTCCTGTATCTTACTGCTTCTAGACCTGACATCATGTTTTCTGTCTGCTTATGTGCACGTTTTCAATCTGACCCAAAAGAATCTCATTTAAAAGTTGTTAAAAGAATTATAAGATATTTGTTGCACACCTCACGATTTGGTCTTTGGTATCCATCAAACGATAACTTTAAATTAAAAGGTTTTTCAGATGCTGATTATGCTGGAAATTTAGTTGATAGAAAAAGTACTAGTGGAGCATGTATTATGTTAGGACATTCATTAGTTGCATGGTCAAGCAGAAAACCAAATTGTATTGCATTATCCACCACAGAGGCAGATATATTGCTCTAAGCGGTTGCTCTGCTCAAATCTTATGGATGATACAGACTTTGCAAGACTATGGTCTAAATTTTAAACGTGTACCACTAATGTGTGATAGTAAAAGCGTAATTGACCTCACAAATAACCCTGTACATCACTCACGGACAAAACATATAGATATTAGGCATCATTTTATTCGAGATCATATTTCCAAAGAAAATATCAGCATAAATTTTATTTCAACCGATTCTCAATTGGAAGACATCTTTACAAAACCCCTACAAGAAAATAGTTTCTGCAAACTACGTCTCAGTTTAGGTGTTTTAGAAATTTGATTGCCTATTTAACAAATCTTTCCCCCTACTGATTATCAGAAAGGTAAATGGTGACTAAAAAATGATAAGGGGTAATAGTAATCGTACATTTTTCTCAAGACAGTATACTTAGTAAATTTCTTTAGAAATTCAAACAAGTGTTATAAAAATTTTTGTTTGGCAAAGATTCCATAACCATTTCTAATTCTATCATAATTCTATCGACCATCGCTTATCAAAAAAAAATTCAATATAGTTTGTCGATATGTGGTATCATAATCAGGAATCGTTCGTTTTTCATTTTTACAAAATAAAATAAAATCCAAAGTACTCACTCTCATTTAAAAGTGCTCACGGTTATGCATGGGTGAATTACTTGGAATTTGATATGTGTTTCCATGCTCATTTAAAAGTCCTCACGGTTATGCATGTATGGAACGCATTTCAAAATTCATTTATCAAATAAACAAGTTGATTCTAATCCCATTTAAAGGTCCTCACGGTTATGCGTGGTTAGAAGATACTTGTATTCATTTTTTAAAATAAAATTGGAATACTACTAACCTCATTTAAAAGTCCTAACGGTTATGCATGGTTAGTAGAAATTCAAATTCCTGATAGATATATATCACAACTCGATATAACTATATGATTTTATGATAACATTATTTCCATCATCTCTAAAATGGAATATGCGCATAACAAGAATAGTTATGATTTTTCGTTTGATTTTCTATTTAAATTACATATTTATAGTCGATTGAGTTTTAATGTTATATTACTATATATCACCTTATCTCCATATCATGACATTTTTACTCTTTTGCTGATAACAAAAGGGGGAGAGAAATGTTGGATTCTGGCAAATAAATTTTATTCTACTATGCATATAAGAAGGGGGAGTATTTAGTAAAGATGAAGGATTGAAATAGGAGGAGCAAGTGGAACTATCAAATACATTTAATATGTTTCGAAATCCTTAATATATGTTTGTTATCATCAAAAGGGGTAGATTGTTGAATATGTGATCCTCTTATGATTCATATGTTATGATTTTTGTTTGATGATAATAAACATATATATATATATATATATTTAAATGTATTTGTTAATGTACTATTTTTCACTGGTTAAATAAATATTTGTTGAATAAAATTAAATAACACAGGATTTGAATTCAAACGGAAATTTTATTTCAAACAAATATTTATTACATTTTTTAATAATACAAATTCAATTACATCACAATCTCACTTTTACATCTGACCTCACTACATATCACTCATTCACTCAACTAGTATTTTATCTTCAACTTTATTCCAATGTGGATCCAGCATCTGAGCAATCTGCAAAAATATTCACTAACGCAGTAAAATTGAAAAAGAAATATTTTTGCAATACAAAATAAAAAGTGAATTTTGAAAATAATATTTGCCTCAGTTATTTGGGTTAGTCGTCATTATTTACATTTGAATTCATCACACACGAACAATGTGACATGCACAGTGTATCACTGTACATGCCACAAGGCCGTGCACATCGATATACACTTGATAATGTTACAGGGACAGGCGAGCACAAGGTCAAACCCAAAATAAAAGGACGGGTTCAACTCAGGTGCAACATAAATAAAATCTCGACACGAGCACAAGGTCAAACCCGAGCTATTAGCTGGATTCAACACAGGTGCAAATGGCCAAAACTCAAGAATCAAGTGTTGACTAGTTCAATATAAACAAGACCAGAGAAGAAAATGAAATGGCACATGCATAGCCGCATCAAGAATCCAAAACCAACATAGACAATGCCACTGACTCAAAGAACAGATCAAAAGACCACATGGTTAGTGCACAACAACACAGCAGCAAAGGCTAGCTAGCACACTATGTATGGAATAAAGAAGTTGCAGTAACTCAAAGCACCAAAGACATGTCCAGACTCAATGCAACATTCACAATACAATCTCAAGTGGAAGCAGCTCATTTATACAAGCTAACCAGATTCAATGATGCAATGCACAGCAACTAAAAGTGCAAACTCAAAAATGAATGTAACTGATAATGTGTACACATGAATGCCGTTAAATGTATAAAATCAAATGCAAGCCAACATCAAAGACATAGCAGTCACAAATCATGTGCATGAAGACAACATCACGATGCAATCATACATATATGCAGCAAACTCAAGTACACTCTGAAGAATGCAAGTTAATACTGCTCATATACACGAACCAGTGAATAGCATGACAAAAGTTGTACAAGATTGAACCCAACATCATCCAACAGTGAACTAAGCCAAGGATCAAACCAGCAATGTCATAGAACATATGGTACAATTCGAACGTGATCATCAGTTTTGAAGAAATCAAAAATGGTCGAAGACGTGGATTTGCATACACAAAATCTGGCCGGAATCTTCAGTTTAACAAGATAGTCAATGCCGAAGTCAAAATGAAATCAGAGAGTAAAGTCAAAGAATCAGAGAATTCAAAGTCGTGAACACGAAATCACGAGTTCGAAATCAATGCCGTGCAAATCAAGTATCACAAAAATACGCATATGGAAAAAGTCAAAAATAAAATCCAAATAAAATAGGAAAGTAGCTGCCGTAACAATCAAGGAAGGATTGAACGATCTCAAGCTAAAACCGTAACAGTGAAGTAAGGGAAATACTCGACTTGAACAAGTCAGTGAAATCAAAAACGTTCAAGCATTATCAAGCGGCAGAGCGAATGGTTTGACGAATTCAAATAAGCAATATACGACGTAAATTTAGAAGTTTGACTCCTATAAATTGCAATCGACATCATTGGCAAATTGTATCAAGTTCAAGCATTAACAACCAGAAATCAAACGCAAAAATTACGTACCCGATACAAAGCAGAAACGAAGTCAATCAAGCAGCTGATCTCAAGAGACGATCAATTACAAAGCAAGGAAGTCAAGTTAAATCTCGCAATTGTAATCGCCATCAACGAAATAACAAAACCCTAGTTTCTGAAGAGAAGGACGAAGCCCTAGCTGCAAAAAGGAACGGCTGCCATATTCACAGAAACGAACGAAGCATATAAAAGCGGATCGGGCCGAATTATCAAAAGGGGGCCGGCTTTATTTTGAGGGCTTTTTAAATTTTTTTAATTAGGGTTTTATTTTTTATTTTTAAATTGCTTTTTAAATTAGTTTTTAAATTTTAAACCATTGTATTTACTAGTCGTGTGACTAGGGGACAAACTACGTGGCGTAGTTTGAGAATTTGCAACTCAGTGGCTGAGTTGTGGCAGGGTTTTGAGCGTAGAGTTAGGTTAGTCAGTAGCGGGTGTCGCGATTTTACGTATGTAAGCGTGTGACTACTTAATTTCTAGTAGAAACCTTGGGGGCAGCACGTAGGCAGAGTTTTGCCGAAGCTGGGTAAATTCCGTGTCGTTCTATTTTTGCATTTTACTTTGCTATTATCTCTACTGCTATTACTCTGTGATCTGTGTTGAAATTATTCTGAAACCTTTCCGCAATTAATTTTTTAAATTAATACTGTCACCCTATTCACCCCCCTCTAGGGTGAAATCGATCCTACATAAATGACATAGGTATATATTTCATTTCAACCTATTTATTTGTTTATTTGAAATAATTCAAATGATAATTTATAAGGTGTTAAATAATATACGGTGTAATAATAGGAATATATCAAAACAACCATACATCCAACATCGATCAATAAACATTCCATTGCAATCAACATCCAAATCAACCAGTAACGCAACAGTTACTAATTATCTATTGTCGGTGTTTAACTGGCAATTAATTTTCAATAATAATTTAAATGTCAATTTAATTTAATATAAAATTAAAATTAATTTAATTGTCAATTTAAATATCAACAATAACCAATAAAATTTTATCACTTTATAAGTTCAGTTTAACTAACATCATAAAGTTTAGTATTGCGTGGGCGGGTTAAATCACTCACCTTTGATTTCAAAGCCCATTAAAAATCCAATAAAAGCCTAAAATTCCAGTAGTCTTCAAATTTAACCAAACCAGTAACATATTGTTTGGAATTTCGATATGAGTCAAGTGGAGGAAACCAGGCATGAATCTGAGTTCGTATGCAAAATTTATGCATGTTAGAAGTTTGAAATTTATAATTTGAATTAAAATAATACAAGGGCAAAATTGTAATTTCTGTTACCTCCCTCAGACCCTACGCTTCAGCACGCACCCTACCACCATCTGGTGCCATGTTCTCTTGCATACTGCCATGCCTAGACACGCCACCACCAAGGTCAGACCACGCTGCCGTCTTCCTCAAGCCACGCCGCACCCAACCGTGGCCGCGCGACCACCTCAGCCGCCTCCAATCCGCCAGCGCTGCCGCCACCTTCTACAACCAGATCTGGCGATCTTGTGCTCCTCAAACCCAATCCAAGCCGATAGTTCAACTCTACTAATCATCCTCTACCATGCAGCAACGTCCGATAGTCGAATGGTCGGCGATCCACCGTCGATCACGAAACCCTGGAATGGACGACCGATAATGTTTCGTCAATTTATGGACAAAGGTAGCCTCTAATCGAAAAACGAATTGTAGAGGCTAATTTGATTCATTGAGAGTTTTGTGATGATATATTATATGATATGCTTTGACCAGTTAGAATTTTTCAATTGAATTGAAATTGGAATTTAGGATTTTGAGATGTTCACCATTGGGAAGGAGTAGATGAAAACTAAAACGTACGTATAGGAAATAGGATAGAAAGCTGCTAGGGTCTATATCAATATATATATATATACACGCACACACACACACACAAATATTGAACAGGAATAGATGGTACGGATCGATTGGGCCAAAGCGATAGCAAAGACTAAAAAAGTCCGTTTTGTGACGACCTAGAATTTTGGACAATTTAAACTAGGATATTTAATTGATTTCAATATTTAAAAGTTAGTTTGTAACTTAAATATCAAATATCACCATTATTTGGAAATTTAATTATTGGATTTAATTACTGGAAATTGGGTAAAATGTTGAATCAGGAGTTTTAAGCCTCTTACAAATAATTTAATGGTTTGTTAAATTTATACCGATAGTACTGAAGATAATATAAATGTTGAAATTGAATTTGGGAATGTTTTATTATGTTTTGGAAAGGGGCATTTCACTAGAAGGACAAACTTTGCAGTATAATTAGTTTCTAGGACACACATTCACATGAATTAATTTTAAGGCCAAAGTCAGCAGAATAATTACTTTTAAGGACAAAGTCAACAGTCCAATTACTTTCAAGGACACAATTTCATAGGTTTTTAGGCCTTAGAAACTAATTATTTTTCATTTTGTCCTTAAAAGTAATTATTTGAGTTGTGTGTCCTAAAAACTAATTGCACATGCTAAAGAGGCCCTTATGGCTAATTTCCACTTTTGAAAATATATCGTTTAAATTGACGTTTAAAAACAGCCTTTCGAGGTACAGTCTCGGAATTCGACGAAACCAGTTCCATTGGATCCGTAATATTATATTATTATCGGGTTTCAATTTTCGTAATGTTTGGAGTTGTTGTGTGAGCGTACGACATATAAACGCGCTGAACCTATATCGGAAATTTAATATAATGACTGAGTCCAAAAAACTATCATCTCCATACGATCGAATTAGGGCTCGAAACCATTTCCATTGCGTTTGGAATAGGGGTATAACATTATAAACATCTAGCGGCATGCCTCGATAGGAGTTTGAAATGTTAAGTTGCATTTATCGAGACAATTTAAATTTAATTAAAAATATATTTATATTCTGGTCAAAATTCCTTTCACGTCCAAACTTTTTCCGCTCATATCAATCACTGTAGCAAGCCTATTCGAGCACGCAAAAAAATTCAAACACATTTCCCATTTTTATACTCACCTTTGTTCCTTTTTGCGGAAGCTTCAGCCGAAAGAAAAATAAATAATAAATAAATGACATAAACTTTATACACTCTGAAATCAATTGTCTCTCCCTTACAGAAAGATTCAAGTAATAAAGGGAATGGCCGAGCAAAATTTCCTCCCCAAATCAAATTGTTCGAACTCAAAATTACTCGAATATAGTGGCTCGCGAATCTCGAATTCAATTCGAGAAGCCGCTTTCCTCTCGAAATTCTATCGACGAAGGACTGGGGCATTGTCGAGGCATGGGAGATTCGCGATGAAGTCGCGAATAAGTTTGGGGATCGCGTGTACTCGTGCGAAGTCGAGGAAATCGAGTTCCTTTTGCAATCTATCGCGAAGGGGGAAGGACGACAGCGACCAGAATCGAACGTGACGCAATCGAGATTGGGAGGCGTGATGACTTGTGGTGTCATTCGCAGGGAGAAGCTTGAGTCAAATCAGGTGGTGGCGATTTCGTGTCGCCTGAGTTTGAGGGTCGTGTTCGGTCGATGCATCTCTAGAACCTAGGGCGTTTCAGTGGTGGCTCCATCGAGCGAGGAAAGGGAATACTTTGGAACCGAAGTCGAGTTGTTGAGGGTTCGTCTCGAGGACAGAGTGGCAGATGGAAACATGGAAGCAGGTGGAGATTTGGGAAGGGGAGCAGCACTCGTGAAGCTCAGTGATGGAGGCTGGGATCGATGAAGGTGTCGCCGTACATTTGTCGATTGTGGATTCGCGTGCCGGTCGTGTGAGTGTTTTGGGAAGCAGGTATGGGTCTTCCTATATTTTGTTAATTTAATTTGAATTTGTATTTTAAATTTAATAGGAAATGAATTTATATAAAATAAGGTTGTTGTGTTAAACTTATGTAAATCAGAAAACAAAAATATAGGAGTTTTAGACATTGAAGTATCTATATAAAGTTAGTTTAAAATTTAATTTTTAGATAAATTAAATTTTGGTTCAAATTAGATGAATAAATGGAAATTTATTTTCTGATTTATTTGGAATATTAATAAACTGTAAATGGTCATATAAGGTTGAGAAATCATGGAATCAAATTGAGAATGAAGTGGATTGCAAATAAAAAGCAAAGGTGGGTTAATCTCACTCATCTGGGTTTTATTTAAATGGTTAAATTTAAATAATTGGTTGAATGATTGAATTGATTTGATGTGCTATATTATATATAGTAGTGTATAGTATATATTGGAGTGATTGGTTCCTACATTATATAGCGGATGAGACCCTATGCGCCGCATAATAGCGGATGATATTATATTTAAAACCCATATACCGCAATATTCCACCTCGAAGTGTAATTGGTATTATGCTAACATCTGTGGATGTAGGGAAATAGGTTGGAGGGATCCAACTGGATTCCTCAAAATATTCATATTTGTTTAAAAATCCTATGATATGATTATTTGATATACTGTGATGAATTTTATTGATAATTGGAGTATTGGATGTTATGGTTTGATTGAATATATTTGGGTATAATGAGTTACCAAAAATATATAAATTTGATTTTTGGAAAGAAAATAAAAGAAGAGAATTTGTAAGTGAAATAATTATAGAGAATTTGAATAAATTTAAGAATGAATTGGAAAAGAATAGAAGTGATTTTAAAATTCTAATAAATAAATTCCGAGTATGAAAAGGGGATTTTGAATAAATAGGAAGATAATGAATTTTAAAATTAAGTGTTATTATTTTAAAGAATAAAGCATTTATTTTAAATTTAATATTTAAATTATTGGAAAAGATAAAGAAGAAATTTGGGAAATATGAAATTTGTATTTTCAGTTAAAAGATTTTAAATCATAATTAAGGAATAAAAATCTGAAGTCAATGGGTTTTGAAATAAATGAGTAAGTAAAGGAATTTATTTCGAAATGGAGTAAATTGAAAATCAATTTGGAAATTAATTTAAGTGTTTGAAATTGGAAATTTGAAGGAGAATGTGACTATGAAATTTATAAACTGGGTTATAAAAGTAAAGTGATATATCAGTGGATATTTGGAAGAATAAATTCACGGTGGGAATTTATTAAGGGAATGAGTAAATTTGCTTAAAAATAAATAGAGATTTATTTTTAAAGGATGTGAAGAGAAGTATATTTCCCTGGATAGCCAAGTACGTTTTCAAAGTAAATTTTTAAATATAAGTTAAAAGCTTTAGTGTAACGACCCATAATATTTTAATAGTTTTGAATGGTTTTATTTTCATATTTAATTCAATTTTGAGAAAATTTTAAATAATTGAATTTTGAAATAAAAATTTTATATTTAGAATACGTATATGAAGATACAGCAAATAGTGAATTTTCACTTAATTATATGGGAGTTTTTTTTTTAATTCTATTTCAATCTATATCGGTTAAATATTGCTGATAAAAAAAAAAATATTTCTAAGCCTGAATATTTTTACATAAGAAAATTCTAAATCATAGATCCTTCATTTTTAATAATAATATTCGTTCCCCCTTATTGCTCTCCAAACTATGGTAACAAATTTGCTTTAATTTTTCTGCTGAATCAATGTATCAAACGTTGATATTTCATTTATTAGTCCACTATCTACGTTATTTATGGACACAAATGTATTTCATTATCTCTTCATATACCATTCCTAAATATCCTCCTCCAGATCCGTGACCATCTGATTTCTTTTGCGTTTCAAATTTTAAACGCGCATAAATCAATTGCCTTAATATTTGTCAGCTAAATAAATGGGTGACCGTTGCTAGTAGACAGACGTTACCATTCTCATCATTACACTTTATTTCATATGGTACGTTTCTTTGTTTTTTTTTTCTTTCTCTGTTCATTTCTTTTATTTGCCTCTGTCTGCTCCTTTATCCCTTCCTTCCATTTCAAAATTCAAACGTGCTGTCCATTCTTGGCATAAATTATTTTCAGCTAAATCATAGTCGTTGCTTTTATATTTTTCCAAATTTTAGGGTCACAATTATTAATTGCTGACCTTTCCTTTCCTTCAGTCCACTGATTCCTTCCTTTAAACCATTAAATTTGCGCGTTGATTTTATACCAATAGTCGTTACTTTTATTTATTTCTCTAAAATCATGCGTAACGTTCCTTTTCAATTTATTCTTCTGCCTCTCTTTATATTTTTCCATTTTGCTTTGGGAATACAAATTCGCACACTCCTATTCTTCTTTAATTGATCTGTAGCCGTTTCTTATTCATTTCTCCTTCGGTTTCAAATTTTAAAAACGTGCAGCGGGGTCTCAATAAATATTTGCCTTAATTGCTCATCAATCAAGCATTTGACAGTTGCTAATTCACTGAAAAGGCTGTTGATTGTTTCGAAACTATTCGCTATAATAATTTTTGTTTGAAACGTGTCATCCAAATAATGATTTATTGTTTTATTTATTTAGCCAAATTTGAGGGTACCGTTACCATATTTTTGTTTTATTATTTATTGATTGATCTGTCTATCACTATTCACTATTTCAACGTTCACTTTATATTCCATTCTATTTCTATTTATTGCTACCGGTTGAATAGCTTTCCTTTAATTTGTTCCTTTTTTTTTCTTCTTCCTCTACGCCTTCATTTGTGTTATTTCATTTAGAAAAACGAAGTAACGTCTGCAGTTTTCAATTGTATCTTACAAATATGAGATGAGATCTGTCACTGGTATTGCCTACTTCCAAATCCCACCCTCTCTTTCACTCCTCTGCAAAATTTCCTTCCTCCTTTTTCACGTAGCTGCTCCTCTTCAGGGCCAAAACCGCATACCCCTTCACCTTTTCAGCCCCTCACATATTACCACTCAGCCTACCACCTCGTCACCACAGTAGTCCAAGGCCGAGCACCGTTCTCCTTCCCTTTCCACTTCCCCACGTGGCCTCTGCTCCTCCTCCACCTTTCCTTGTCCCATCTCTGTTCTCCGCTTTGCACCCCAAAACTCCATCACCGCCTCCTCGATAAGCCAACGCCTTGCCTCAACCCCTCTCGGCCGTGCTGCAACACTCCCTTGACCTCTATTTTACTCGCATCCCATATTTTTTTTATAAGGTATGCATGCGTTTTTTTTATATATATACATATTAATATGAGTATAAATTAGTTTATATACATTGTTTATTAGTATGTATATATTTTATTTGGTCTTCTTCTTTTGGGTGCCCAGATCTAGGCTATGTTTGTATATGGTAATACGTATGGGTGATTTTAGTATAGCATGTGTTTTGATTTGTTTGTAGAGTATATAAGGATGTATATGTTGCTACAGTAGGCTATATTATAGGCGTACTGTATATATGATATTTTGGATGAATATTTACATATATTATGGTTTACAGTTTGGTATAACATACATATATTTAAGTAAATTGTATCATCTATGTTTTTCAAATGGTTACAGTATGATATATATTATGAAAGAGTGTTAACATGTTATATAGGCTTGTACCCAAAAAAAAACATATCTGTTAAGCTTTAATTTAAATGTATATATATGTATATTGTATGAGTGTCTGTTCGTTCTAGCATATAAGTGAGTAAGTTATATATAACTGATATGTGATATAATTATTCTGCATAGCGATTTATACATATGTAATTAAAGTTTCATCTTATTTCAATAGTATAGTATTGAGTCAGCATCTCTGTATTTTTTTTAGGGTCTGCATGTGTCCTTCATACAGTATGGGTATCCAAATTTATGTAATTGTTATGTATATAAATTGCATAGGTAGGTTGCGTATTATAATGAATGTAGTTTATAATAGATTTAGAATACTGTGAGATATATACAGGTCTGTAGATTTTGGTTCAAGGGTTACGCATAATTTGTGCTATACTACATTTGTAATAAAGTGACTTTTGCACATGTCCCTTATTTTATTTTATTTTATTTATGAGTTTAGGGAGTTGTCGGCATATGTGATTTTGATTTCGGATATTTACGAGGGTCTGCATATTTAATTTAGGCATCTTCGTGTAGGGATAAGTTGATTTGTTATATGTATGATGCGCATATTTTAAAATGGAATAGTATTTCAACATATAGTTTGACTTTAACATATGAGTTAATTTAAACAATAATTTTGAAATACGTGTATATTTGGTTTAATATGTGTTTGAAATGTAATTTTATGTAAATAGTTGTATATAGTTGTACACATAAGTTTATTTATACCATCCGTCCTTATCAAAAATCCGGTTCTAATTCGTTTTCATTAATCCCTATCTTTCAGCTTTGCCCGTCAAATCCACTTCCAGCTTACTTCGCTTTAAGATTGTTGTTTGGGTTAGTGATGGTCTAGGTCGTGATCCAATTCGTATCTTGTTGAGTCGTCAAAATCTCTAGCCTCGAAAGGTGAGAAATCACTCACGATTAACGTTCTTTTATTTATTAAATTGATTTCAATTGAGACGACAATTGAAATATGAGGCTGTAGTTATTTAAATTGTTATATATGCTGTTATCTGTAACTGTTCACTTATGGGATGTGACACCATATCCTATTGTTTATATATTTATTTTGATGATATATGCCTGTTGTTATTATTATTTTCATATCTGTTATCACTCTGCAGGTTCCCTGTTAGTATGGAAATCACTATGGGTTGAAACGATACATACCGGAACAGACTTTAGAATAGGAGAAAATCGTTATGGGTTGAAATGATAAACCCAAGCGATTTTCATTTAATTGAATTGGGATTACGGGTTGACATGCTATCCACCCGTATACATTTAGTGTACGGATTGAAATGTTAAATATCCGTAACACTTGACCATATGATAAGAAATATATACAGACATCGTTGGTCCATATATATAAATATTTTGAAATTCAATTCATTGTTTTGGAAAGAAAAATATGGTCTTATTAAATGTTAATTCTTAAAATTTTTATATATAAAGGGTAATGATACATATAGATTTAATAATATTTAATTTAGTCAAAATTTGATTTAATACATAAACTTTGTTAAATATTTATGTAAATTTTATTCCAAATAGTATTCTGCAAATCAACTAAGATTGGGAGATAAATGTGGGTTTATCTAAATGGTATTTAAATAAGGATTTATATAATTAAATCAATTTGAAATTATTGAATGGGAAATTTAAGGGTATGATTTTGTAGCTGGATTTTTATTTAAGTGATTTAATGAATATTTCATGTTTAAATAAATTAAAGAAAATATTGAGTAAAACGTAATTTGAGGTTACTTAAATAATATTGTATCTAATGAGGAAGTATTTTAACACTAAATAAAAATGAGGTTAAATCGAGATCTATATGAAACTATTAAATTGAACATTTAATTAAATATTAAGCTTTGAACTATATTGGGATTTAAATGGTTTATTTTGAGATTCGGATCTGTATTTGAAATCACTATAGTTGAATTTATTATTTAGAAAGCTAAATTTAATAAAAAGTTAGTTTAAAACGTTGAATACTTAAAGTTTTGAAATATATTGAATATAAAGGGTATTTGGTGATTTCAAATCCGAATTTGAGATCGATAAAATTGAAGTGGTTATTTTAGAAATTGAGTTGAATTTAAATTAATAAATTGAGATTGAAATAGATTTAAATGGGGTGGTCAGGTTGATGTTAAACGATTTGTTAAGTTGAGGGAATTGAAATTTCTTTACTGTACAAATTATTTAATATATAAAAATACTATTTGGGAAGTATAGAGATATTTGAAGTGAAAATGATATTTTGTTTTGAAGTATAAATTAAGTTGAAAAGACTACGGTGTTATAGTGTATATTTCTATCTTTTAGATAGTTCCATGGACCCTTAAAGGATGGTTATCCCAAACATCCTCTAAGTTAATTATATTTCAGTTGATATTTCACTTGAGTTAGATTTATAGATATAAGAATGTTAATCCTGACTCGAGTGTTTTGTGTTTTGCTTTACGCTCGGGTCAGACTGAGAGATACATCATTTGAGACTCACCTTCGAAGTTGGAGCTTTGCTTGAAGATCCAGCTATCTATCCCTTCAGTCATCCAGTTGATTGGTTCAGAGAAGCCATCTGTTGCATTGGAGACTTCATGGCATTTGAACAATTCGGTTGTATTTTATTTCTAACTCTGAGGTATATAGTAGCTTCATGAACTACTATTCTTTATCTATTCCGCTGCATTGTATTACTCTGTGTAAGTGATCTATGATTGATTTATTTACTGTATATTTTAAGTTTTGCCAAATTTTATTAACAATTCGGTATTTTGAATTATTCAAGTCGGACATGTATGGTTTTATTGTCGATTTGAATGGTCTAAAATAGCGGGTCGTTACATTTAATGTTGTTTTAAAAAGCATGTTTAGAAAATTTATTATTTCTAAATGTTTAAATTCTAAAGTAAGTATTTTTCAAACCTATTATTGTAGTAATTATTTAAAGGTGACTTGGTATTTGTTTTAAGAAAAAAATATAAATAATAAAAATTTATTTTTATATTTTATTAAGAAGCTTTATTTTAAAAATTCTTAAAGTATATATTTTGAATAAGTATTAAAGTAGTTTTAACTTAAATGTCTTAAAGGATATTTTATAATAAAGAGTTTTAAATTATTTTAAAAATCTAAATGTTTTGTACTTGTGTTTTCAGTGGAAATAAATATTTAGGAATTTATTTGATGAGAAGAGTGTGATTTGGGAGATTATTTATTGTTTGATGGTTGTTTGTGAATGTTAATTGATAGTAAAATAACCGATTATGAATATTGGCCAATGCGATGATCATTTCGAAGAGACCGGGATCAGGATTAAATTCTTAAAAACCACTTCGATCCGGTTTGAATGTTTTCGCTTGGAAAACAAGAGTTTGGATTCGAAGATGGAGCAGTGATGTGCAAGGGCTAGTCGCTACTAATCCTAAGGTGATTCCAAAATGGATGTAGTAGGAGTAGTGCCTTCGGTTCCGTTCAAACCCGGGACGGATTTGTATGGATGAATGCTTTCAGAACATCGTCAGGTGGACGGTGAGTATTCTAAGTGATATGTTCTAAAAAGGTAATGTAACAACCCGCATATTTATCGATTTTTATATTTAAATATTTTATTTAAATATTTTATCGTTAATCGGATTTTGGTCCGAAGCTACTTTTTGCAAACGGTCAAATTAGGACTCGAGACCACTTCCATTGAGTTTGAAACGTCGTTTGCAATCTTCTAAGTATAAACATTGATATGTTTGGGGTTAGTGGAATTTCACCACTTTTTCACTCGAGCCTTTGGTTTGGACTTTTAGCCCATTAGGCCCAAGTTCCACCCCCCTTCTTCTTCATTGCTTCATTTCATTTCCTAACACTAAAGCTTCAACAAAAATGGTGAATGGAATGAGAAATTAAAACTCCAAAGTCTTTGTTTTATTGCAACTCCAACATTCAACTCCAAATTAAAGAAGAAGACATCGGATTCAAGCTTGTGGTTGCTTCTCCATTTGCCTTCAAGCTTTGTTCTTCATTTTCATTGGGTTTTGGAGCAAAGGTGAGATTTTTATCTCACAATTCTAGTCTATAACCATATTGGACTGTTGGGAATGATTCCCTATCACTTTTGCGTGCATATTAGCATTTGGTTTGGATTGGATTGGCGAAAAACTCCAATTTTTAGCGTTTTGGTGAATTTTCTGCACTTAGGTCGTTCTGGCCATTTTCGTGTGTTCAGAGTTAGGTCGCTCGCGACCTAACCCTTAGGTCGAAGGTCGTTTCTGGCCTTAAATTCCCCCTGCAGCGTTAGGTCGTTAGCCTCGGAATTAGGTCGTTGAGCCTTAGGTCGTAGGTCGTATGGACCTTAGGTCGTAGGTCGTCCTGGCCATTTCTAACGTCTTCGGAGTTAGGTCGTATAGACCTTAGGTCGTAGGTCGTATGGACCTTAGGTCGTATGGCTTTAGGTCGCTAGGTCGTATGACCTTAGGTCGTTAGGTCGTTTGGCTTTTAGGCCGCTTCCACGCTAGGTCGTTCGACTCTTAGGTCGTAACACTTAGGTCGTTCGACTCTTAGGTCGTAGGTCGTTCGAATGTTAGGTCGCTCGGCCTTTATCTCCTTAGGTCGTAGGTCGTTCGAACGTTAGGTCGCTCGGCCCCTATCCCCTTAGGTCGCTAGGTCGCGACGTTTTAGGTCGCTAGGTCGCGACGTTTTAGGTCGCTGCATCCTATGCCTCTATAGGTCGCTCGACCTCGTTTATGACCATAGGTCGCTCACCCCCTCTTCGTTAGGTCGCTCGGCCTTGCCTTCCATTTTTAGGTCGCTAGTTCGCGACGTTTTTGGTCGTTAGGTCGCGACGTTTTAGGTCGCTTGACCTTGTTTTCCTCTAGGTCGCATGGCCTTTAGACCGTTAGGTCGCGAGCGTTAGGTCGTTAGACCTTACCTTCCTTAGGTCGTTTGACCGGTTAAACATTTAGGTCGCTCAACCCTACTACCATTACTAGGTCGTTTGGCCATAGCTCGTTAGGTCGCATGACCTTATAAACCGATAGGTCACATGACATTATAACCCTATAGGTCGTTGGACCTTATCCCGGTAGGTCGCTTGACCCCTTGGACCCCTAGGTCGCAACCCTTAGGTCGCTCGACCCTATTCCCCTTAGGTCGTTAGACCTCATTTTGTCTTCACTAGGTCGTACCGTTTTGGTCGGGGCGCTGCCCCGCACCCCGCCGGGGGCGCTGCCCCCTAGACCCCCGCGACCTGACCGGGCAGGTCGAACCCCGTAAGCGGTGGCGTTGCCCCCGCACCCCCACCTTGGGGGGTTGCCACCCCCCTGGACCCCCCCTCCGTAGGGGATCTTATCTGAAAAACATTGAGCTGATTTCCTTGGATTTTATTCGCATCTCCGTATGTGATCTTTGTGACTGATTGTTTCTACACTTGCTTATGTGTTTTGTCACTTTATAATATAAAGGTTTCAATACTAGTAGTAAATATCAAAACTCTTTTAACAAACAATTTCAACTCTATTTTTAATAACAAAGCTCTTTTCTTAAACCGTTTTCCAATCTATTAGTATATACAAGCCTTTACCTCACTCGGATGAGAAATCTAATTAAACGACTTAGTAAAACAAGTGGTATGAAACGCTTGCGTTCACTTTGTCGGTTAATTCTTGGACTTGTTCGATTGAACCTCTTGTGACAATTTTATTAGTGAAGATTTACAGTTTGTTCGTAAATATTTAAGTTAAGCAAGTGGTTATGGGACATGAGGCTAAACTTCTATATTTACTAGCTTAGTGTAATTGACACTTCTCGTTGATCTTGATGATCGCTTTATGAATTAGACTAGCAATTGCGCGATGTCTCTTTCATTGCAAGGTTAGACTAGACACCACTTGTGTGATTCCATTCACACATACCTTTCTGCTTTTTGGTTAGTCTTGACCTCAATCTGTGTGATTCCATTCACACATGTGGGGTAGCTCCCCATGGTCTTCGGACCGTCATGTGATAGGCCTCTTTCCCTTTTTATGATTTCTGGATTTCTTGTGTTGATTTCTGGAATTTATCTCTTTGACTTGTCATGAGTACAAGTTTAGGGTATGATGCCCTCTTTGGATCTTTGAGAAGATTCTTGTGATATTGATTTATCTCTTATCGGTTGATCTCCTGTTGATCATTAATTGCATACTTATAGTAGTATGTCAGTATGGATATTTTATGTTTATGCCATATCTTTTATTTTATATCATGTCATCTGATATTTATAGCTAGACTGATCCGTTTATTATTTTCTTATAAATAATACTCGGGTCAGACCGAGATGTTACAGGTGCTACTGCTTGACTCCTCCCCCAGTGATTCACTACTCAGACTTTTGGCTACTTGTTTAGATTAGCAGCTTTTGTTGTTTACACTTGAGATATAGACTCATAGTTGTATTCTTTTGTATAGCACGCGTTGCTATTCTTTTGTATTATCGTGGATCTTTTTAGACCACTACTCTGATGTACACTTTTATGTGATATATATTCATATCTCTTTCCGCCTTTGTGACATGGATATCTGTGATTGATTCGCATGTTATGCTTACTTCTATATTTGTTTCCGAAGATTATTTTATAGCCACCGTGTGATAAGAAATTACATGGATGGTCGCTCCTCAACAGCCTTATTCTCCGCGCTAGTTGACAGCACTACACCGTAGTGTTCTTGGCTAGCGTGGGTATAGAGGTGGGGCGTCACAGGTAACGCTTAGTCTCGAGCCTCACCAACCAGGAATGACTGAAAATCAGGAGATATGCAACAAGGCTAAGTGGGTAGCACCCATTAGGGTGAGGTCATCCCTGTCTAGATGTCCCTTTTATTCGGCTTAGTGGTGCAGTTGCTGATCCCAACCGTGGGGTGATCTTACTCGGGATTATCCAGTAAGGGGTAGTCTTGGCCTTGTGTTGCAGGGGATTGGGAGTAATCCTCGGTACGATGATCTAGGCCACGTACTGTGACAGGTGGTACCCCAGTGCCTAGTCATTAGTTGAAAATCCATTCTCCCTACGCACCTTTTACGATTTTGTTTGTATACCCACTTTGTGGCTAGTATGCTGGAATTTAATAAATGTAACAATTTCGGCTACTTGAATAAGTACTTGTATATAGACACTATTATAATATCAGAGGATTTTGATAAGAAATGTTTTAGCTATCGTAAGGTAAAAACCCGACATGTTTATTTGTGGCGTGGTCTTACGAGATGCTTTTGATTTCAAAGGATTTTGAAATTTTAATAATCCAATTGAGTGTGATTTTCTCACGCTGGTATTCCAGACTGACTCAGGTGTTATTTAACTATAATGCTTGGGTCAGACCGAGTATTATAGGATACAGGAAAGGATGTTGTGGAGCTCAAGAGATGAGCTGGATGGCGATATGTACTTCCATACTTGTTTTAAATATTCCACTGTGTTGATTTTGCTGTGTATTCAGTTTTGTGAGGACATGTTATGATTACTGTCCAGTTATGTGTTATGTGTACTTTGATGTTGTAATATATAAACAGATTTGTTTTTGTGCAAAGATAATTTATTTTCTATTATATTTTATACCGCTACGATGGTTAGATTCTGATGTTGTTTTATATTTTCTTCTTCTACCTCTTCTTCTTTAACCCAAATGGTTCGTATTTCCGTTCATCTTGAGTTGATTGATGGAGAATAGTGTCGACTTAAGGGGTACAGATCTGCGGGTCATTACATTTAGTACCAGAGCATAGATTGGTGATCACCTTGGCTCTGGTGGGGATTACTCACTGAAAATAGAGTCCGTAGTACTCTAGAATGAGTTTGAGCGTGTTAATAGATATGAGCGCGTATTTGTTAGTGAATATAATTTTTTTTAATATTGTGTTGACTTATTGGTTGAGTGGAATATGGATTTTGATCAAGTAAGTTGGCCGTTATTCGAGAAGAGTTTATAAACACCTGACACGATAAAGTGACACAATATTGTTTTAAAGGTGGGTGAATGAAATAATTTTACCCAAAATATATTTTGATATAAAAGAAATATTTCCTTAAATTGTTATATAAATTGTATGTTTGGATGATAATATTTTAAACAAATAAGATTATAAAAATTGGAATGACTTAGATAATCAAATGAGAATTTGTATGGGCATAAAATTTTACAAATAAATTATAGTAAAAATTTGATTTAAGTCAAAATTTGAAAATTTAAAACCCCAAAGATTTTGGAAGTGTTTTTCGAAGTGTTTTGAAGACAAATAATAGAATTATTATTTTAAAAGTATTTCTGAAAAGAAATTGTTTCAAATAAATTTTGAGAAGGGATATAGCGTTGAGCTCACTTCAGTCGCTGGAAAATAACTTCGGTGATAATTGCAGCATCGTTGATGTTCATTTTCGAGTTTCTAAGTGACGGATTGCTACCAAATTGATTTGTTCAGAAGAACAAGTTTTGTTTTTGAAATTTCAAAAGAAATTTGGTGGGGATAAAAATCAGGATTGGTTTAAAAATTTGAGAAGTGTGATTTTGAGATAATGGTGATTTCAAAATGATTTGAACCAAAAGCCTGGTGTTTGAAATCCTGAGTCCTTATTTGAATTGAAAATGCTGATGAGGTAAGTTATAAACTTATAAAGTTGAGATGATTTTTAAATAAGGAAGGAAAATATGAGCTTTGAATGTTGGAATTAAAATTTAAAGTGAAAAAGTTAAATAAATTTAATTTGGAAAAATTAAATTGTGGAAAATTTAATGGATGATTGGAAGAAATAATTAGTAAATCTTGAATGTGAATGGAATGGGAAAATAAAAATTAAATTTGGAATGAGAAATAAAATTAATTAGAATTAAATTAACTTAAGCAAAGTTAATAATAATGAATTGGATTTGAAGTATGAATATTAATAAGTGAGTAGCTTATAAAAATGTAAAAAGGGAATAAATAAGCCGAAATAAAAGTGTTGGAATTTTGGAAAATGGAAGAAAATACAAACTGGAATTATATAAAAAAAAATTGAACTCAGGAAAATTTAATGAAGTGATTTTTGTAATAAAATCGAATATTGATTTAAAATTTGAAAGTAAGCTAATTAGCTAAATAAATAATTTGATAGAGTATGTTGATAAAATTTAACTCGGTTAAATAAAATGGATTGTAAGTTAATAATGAAGTTTGGAAATAAACTCGAATTATAAATAGAATTCGACTTGGATTGATAATGAATTAAAATAAGTGGAGATGTTGTAAAAATAAAATGGAATTGGACCATAATTGAAATGATTTGAGTTACAAATAAAATCCAATTCGAGTATAAATGAGTTAAGTACGTGCTTGGATATTATTTTGATAAATTGAGAAGGTGAATTAAAATAAAATGGATGGGCTAACTGAATTAAGTGGAATTTGATAAGATGAGAATCAAATAGAAGTGAACTTAAGTTTGAAGTTGGCACAAATTAAAGTAAATTAACATAAGTTTAAAACTTATAGAAGCTTGGCTTCGAGGAAGGGTGAAAGTTCAGTAAATAAAAGTTTAGGTTAAATTAATTTGGAAAATGGTTATTGATATAAGCATTGAATGTTCTCAAGCTCAATGAAATGGTTTTAAAATGAAACCAATGTGGAGATGAGATGAAATGCAAATGTATGGTTGGTGAATAAACTAGAAATAGGATGGAATTTAAAATAAAATGAGTTGGAATCAATTGGATGTGGATAAAAACTAAAATGGATATTCTATTAAGTGAATATCGTCGAATTGCATTGAATAAATTAGTCGTTCGACTTAAACGGAAGTGAATAAAAATTCTATGGATTGGTAGAAGTAAATAAAATTGATTTTTGGAATCATTTGAATTAAATGTGAGTTGTTGGGTTAAAAATGAATCGAATGTAAGAAATTGAGTTGTAAACCATTAAAATTGAATGAAATGGCGTATGAATTGGTTGGAAGCAATTGAATTAGTTTTGAAATCATATAAATTGCTCATGGAAAGTGTCTGGTGCATGTTGCTTATGAAATGCATGTGTTTAGCTATTGAAAGTAAGTGAAATGTTAATAAAATTTCGTATATTTAGTACTTACATGTTTGAATTGAGTACGTACAGGTACCGGGAAGCCGTTTGGCTGGATTTGGACGCGCTAAATACTAAGATAATAAGCCGCTTGCTTAAAAAAGCTAAATAAAGGTGAGCCTACGCAATAAAAATAGGAAATATGAACTGTTTTTGTTTTTCCGACCGTGTGGGTCGATGTATATATATTTATATCTCTTGTCAAATTGCAAAAGCTCCTCCGTATAAAAGAGACTCTGTCAAAAAATTTCGAAAATTTCTGGAGTTAGAAATTTTTTTGAAATTTTTTGGAATTTTTCATTAGCAACAAAACGATTTCGTATTGGGATTGAAATAAGGGATTTTGAAAATAGAGGTTGTAAATAATTGTTTAGTTGGAACTAAAGGATTGTAAAGTGAATATGGGATTTTCACTAAATGGGTTTTAGTAATTTAGCGGGTCGGGGACATTTTTCTATCTTAGTAATTTCGGGGACGAAATTCTTTTAAGGGGGAGGAATGTGACGACCTGGAATTTTAGACAATTTAAATTGGGATATTTAATTGATTTTAATATTTAAAATTTAGTTTGTAACTTAAATTTCAAATATAACCATTATTTGGAAATTTAGTTATTGGATTTAATTACTGAAAATTGGGTAAAATGTTGAATCTGGAGTTTTAAGCCCGTTACTAATAATTTAAGGGTTTGTTAAATTTATATCGATAGTACTGAAGATAATAAAAATGTTGAAATTGAATTTGGGAATGTTTAGTTAAGTTTTGAAAATATATCGTTTAAATTGACGTTTAAAAACAGCCTTCCGAGGTACAGTCTCAGAATTCGACGAAACCATTTCCATTGGATCCGTAATATTATATTATTATCGACTTTCAATTTTCGTAGTGTTTGGAGTTGTTTTGAGCGTACGACATATAAACGCACTGAATCTATATCGTAAATTTAATATAATGACTGAGTCCAAAAAGCTATATTCTCCATACGATCGAATTAGGGCTCGAAACCTATTCCACTGCGTTCAGAATAGTCATGTCTCCCTTACAGAATGATTCAAGTAATAAACGGAATGGCTGAGAAAAATTTCCTCCCCAAATCCAATCGTTCGAACTCAAAATTAGTCGAATATGGTGGCTCGCGAATCTCGAATTCAATTCCAGAAGCCACTTTCCTCCCGAAATTCTATCGGCGAAGGATTGGGGAATCGTCGGGGCTAGGGACATTCGCGATGAAGTCGCGAATAAGTTTGGGGATCACGTGTACTCGCGCGAAGTCGAGGAAATCGAGTTCTTTTTGCAATCTATCGCGGAGGGGGAAGGACGAGAGAGGCCATAATCAAACACGACGCAATCGAGATTGGGAGGCGCGGTGACTTGTGGTGTCGTTCGTAGGGAGAAGCTTGAGTCAAGTCAGGTGGTGGCGATTTCGTGTCGCTTGAGTTTAAGGGTCGTGTTCGGTCGATGCGTCTCGAGAACCTAGGGCATTTCAGTGGTGGCTCCACCGAGCGAGGCAAGGAAAATTTTTGGAACCGAAGTCGAGTTGTTGAGGGTTCGTCTTGGGGACGTGGTGGCCGACGACAACATGGAAGCAGGTGGAGATTTGGGAGGGGGAGCAGCACTTGTGAAGCTCGGTGATGGAGGCTGGGATCGATGAAGGTGTCGCCGTACATTTGTCCATTGTGGATTCGCGTGCCGGTCTTGTGAGTGTTTTGGGAAGCAGGTATGGGTCTTCCTATATTTTGTTAATTTAATTTGAATTTGTATTTTAAATTTAATAGGAAATGAATTTATATAAAATAAAGTTGTTGTGTTAAACTTATGTAAATCAGAAAACAAAAATATAGAAGTTTTAGACATTGAAGTATCTATATAAAGTTAGTTTAAAATTTAATTTTTAGATAAATTAAATGGAAATTTATTTTATGATTTATTTGGAATATTAATAAACTGTAAATGGTCATACAAGACTGAGAAATCATGGAATCAATTCGAGAATGAATTGGATTGCAAATAAAAAGCAAAGGTGAGTTAATCTCACTCATCTGGGTTTTATTTAAATTTAAATGGTTAAATTTAAATAATCGGTTGAATGATTGAATTGATTTGATATGCTATATTATATATAGTAGTGTATAGTATATATTGGAGTGATTGATTCCCGCATTATATAGCGGATGAGACCCTATGCGCCGCATAATAGCGGATGATATTATATTTAAAACCAATATACCTCAATATTCCACCTCAAAGTGGAATTTGTATTGTGCTAACATCTGTGGATGCAGGGGAATAGGTTGGAGGGATCCAACAGGATTCCTTTAAATATTTAGATTTGTTTAAAAATCCTATGATATGATTACTTGATATACTGTGATGAATTTTATTGATAATTGGAGTATTGGATGTTATGGTTTGATTGAATATATTTGAGTATAATGAGTTACCAAAAATATATAAATTGGATTTTTGGAAAGAAAATAAAAGAAGAGAATTTGTAAGTGAAATAATTATAGAGAATTTGAATAAATTTAAGAGTGAATTGGAAAAGAATAAAAGTGTTTTTAAAATTCTAATAAATAAATTCCGAGTATGAAAAGAGGATTTTGAATAAATAGGAAGATAATAGATTTTAAACTTAAGTGTTATTATTTAAAAGAATAAAGCATTTATTTTAAATTTAAGATTTAAATCATTGGAAAAGATAAAGAAGAAATTTGGGAAATATGAAATTGGTATTTTCAGTTAGATTTTAAATCATAATTAAGGAATAAAAATCCGAAGTCAATGGGTTTTGAAATAAATGAGTGAGTAAGGGAATTTATTTCAAAATGGAGTAAATTGGAAATCAATTTGGAAATTGATTTAAGTGTTTGAAATTGGAAATTTAAAGGAGAATGTGACTATAAAATTTATAAACCGGGTTTATAAAAGCGAAGTGATATATCAGTGGATATTTGGAAGAATAAATTCACGGTGGGAATTTATTAAGGGAATGAGTAATTTTTAAAAAAAAATAAATAGTGTTTTATTTTTAAAGGATGTGAAGAGAAGTATATTTCCCTGCATAGCAGTACGTTTTCAAAGTAAATTTTTAAATATAAGTTAAAAGCTTTAATGTTGTTTTAAAAAGCATGTTTTGAAAATTTATTATTTCTAAATGTTTAAATTCTAAAGTAAGTATTTTTCAAACCTATTATTGTACTAATTATTTAAAGGTGACTTGGTATTTGTTTTAAGAAAAAAAATATAAATAATAAAAATTTAGTTTTATATTTTATTAAGAAGCTTTATTTTAAATATTCTTAAAGTAATGTTTTGAATAAGTATTAAAGTAGTTTTAACTTAAATGCCTTAAAGGATATTTTATAATAAAGAGTTTTAAATTATTTTAAAAATATAAAGTTTTTGTACTTGTGTTTTCAGTGAAAATAAATATTTGGGAATTTATTCCATGAGAGGAGGGTGATTTGAAAACTGTTTTCAAAAGGGTTGAAAATGGAAATATATCTTGCGAAGATATTTTGAGGATAATAAATAATTTGGGAGATTATTTACTGTCTGATGATTGTTTGTGAATGTTAATTGATAGTTAAATAACCGACTATCAATATTCGCCAATGTGCTGATCATTTCGAAGAGACCGGGATCAGGATTTAATTCTCGAAAACCAATTCGATCCAGTTTGAATGTTTTCATGTGGAAAACAAGAGTTCGGATTCGTAGATGGAGCAGTGAAGTGCAAGGGCTAGTCCCTACTAATCCTGAGGTGATTCCAAAATGGATGTAGTAGGAGTAGTGCCTTCGGTTTCGTTTGAACCCGGGACGGACTTGTATGGATGAATGCTTTCAGAACATCGTCGGGTGGACGGTAAGCATTCTATGTGATATGTTCTAAAAAGGTAACGCTTAGCCTCGAGCCTCATCAACTAGGAATGACTGAAAATCAAGGGATATGCAGCAAGGCTAAGTGTGTAGCACTCGTTAGGGTGAGGTCATCCCTATCTAGATATCCCTTTTATTCGGCTTAGTGGTGCGGTTGCTGATCCCAACCGTGGGGTGATCTTACTCGGGATTATCCAGTAAGGGGTAGTCTCGGCCTTGTGTTGCAGGGGATTGGGAGTAATCCTCGGTACGGTGATCAAGGCCACGTACTGTGACAGGTGGTACCCCAGTGCCTGGTCATAGTTGGAAATCCATTCTTTCTACACGCCTTTTACGGTTTTGTTTGTATTACCCACTTTGTGGCTAGTATGCTGGAATTTAATAAATGTAACAATTTAGCTATTTGAGTAAGTACTTGTATATAGACACTATTATAATATCAGAGGATGCTGATAAGGAATGTTTTAGCTATCGTAAGGTAAAAACCCGATATGTTTATTTGTGGCGTGGTCTTACGAGACGCTTTTGATTTCCAAGGATTTTGAAACTTTAATAATCCAATTGAGTGTGATTTTCGCACGCTGGTATTCCAGACTGACTCGGATGTTATTTAACTATAATGCTCAAGTCAGACCGAGTATTATAGGATACAGGAAAGGATGCTGTGGAGCTCAGGAGATGAGCTGGATGGCGATACGTACTTTCGTGCTTGTTTTAAATATTCCGCTGTGTATTCAGTTTTGTGAGGACAGGTTATGTAACAACCCTGTTTTTGGAGATTACCCGTAAATATTAAATTATAACGGTATTTATGATTTAATATTGTGAATTAGTTTTAAATTTTAAATTGTTTATTTGAATAAAAAAAAGAATTTTTGGAAATAAAATGAGAAAATAAAGTTTGGAACTTTATTTTATTTTGTTTGAGTTAATAATGAATGGGAAATGATTTTTATTCGGAGAAAATACAATAATTTTATTAATTATTGTTAATTACTTCTTTTAATAATTTTTAAAGGAAGTATTTGATTTTTAAAGATTGTTTATTCAAACAAACGGATGGAATTTGATTTAAAAATGAGTTTTGGTTATAAAATTAAGTTTAAAATGCTTTGTCATATTTTTCTAAACAAGAAAAATATTTTAGTAGAATTCTTGGAGTTAAAATATGGAATTATGCATTTATTAGTGTAAAATTGTGTATTTATGTAAAATAAGGGTTTTAATAATAAAAATGTTTTTAAAAATAAAATTATATTCTTATATAATGAAAAATAATTTATTTAATATGTAGGTAAGTTTACATGCCTTATTTGTGTTAATACTTGTACAGGATAAGTTATTTTGTTTTGTTACATAAGTGTTTACATTGTTTAAATGTGGAATTAAATCAACTTAGGCTTATTTGTCTTTGTCTAATTTGGGTCCAAGCCCACTTAAAAAAGAAAAAATTTAATAGCCAAAGAGGTGAGAAACATTTTACCTGTACGTACAAAATTTATCTCACCATCTTCCTCTTCAGAGAATAGAGACAGAAAATAGAAATTCATCGTATTCTTAAAATCCAAGCTTTCATTCTAAAAGATTTCTTCAACAAGCTGTAATCTTTACCAATTCAAGGTGAAATTAAAAGGTAATTCTTTCCAAAACCAGAAATCTCATCAAAAATCTTATTTTAGAAGAAATTGTTTGTTAATGGGTTATTTCCTTTGCATGTCTATATTTGGAGTTCTACAGGTAATTGGAGCTGCTCTTGATCCAAAAGCTTCAATTTTTCTTCATGAATTCAAGTATTTTCTATCTAAAATCAAAGGTGAGTTTATTAACTCACATTTCTAGCTAAATTTTGACTGTAATTGTAAATATGAGGAAGAAATCGTACTATATCTATATCTAATACTTACCTTGGATGATTGCTGAAATATTATAGGAGTGCACTGAAGTAAAATAAGGATAACTTTCTCGTTTCTTATCCGTTTGAGGTCATTCTTTTTTTACTAGAAACTAGATTCAATAAGGAACAGTTTTTGTTTTGGTTAATTTACGAGATTTTGCAATTTTATTGACCTGAAATAGAATTAAAAATAAGAATTTGATTCTGTCTTTAACTAAATTTCCTGAGTTTGAATCTGAAATTGATTTAGCCATAACTATTTCGATTTTGATCGAAATTTGATTTTTTTTGAAGTTCTGAAAAACTTGAAAAGAATGTGACAACTTTATTGTTGATCACTTTCGAAAATTTTGGGCATAGAAGGTCGAAAAACCCCATAAAAATTCGCTGCTCTGTCACTGTAAAATTGTGACTTTCTGTGCTAAGTATTGTTGGTAATTTAAGCATATCTTTTTCGTCTGATGTCCGAATTTGATGATTCTTGATTCTCCTGAAAGCTTAGATTATATGATACAATTTTCATGTTTTTAGTTTTGTCAAATTTTGATGTTTACATGGTCGAAAGTTCATTCTAGTATCGCTGTCCCGAAACTAAAACGACAGCTGTAGTAAACTTCATATCCGAAATTTGTTTTAGCCATATCTTTCACATTTCTTGTCCAAATTTAATAATTTAAGATGTTCCGGAAAGCTTAGACTTTGTGATAGAAATTTCATGTTATGAGTTTTTCGAAATTTCGAAGGTAGCTTGGTCAAGATTGCAGTTGTTTGTTGCTATCTCGAGAGCAAAACGACAACAATAACAATCATTGAACTGAGAATTATATTGGCTTATTTTTGCTCTCATTCTTGTTCGATTTTGGATGTTATTTTTTTAGATGTTTTGAGAGCTATGATGCCTATCAATAGGCTAGCTATATTTAGAGAAAATTTGAAGCCCAAATTTAAATAGAATTTTAATTGACTTTGGGTTAAATTTGAATTGAATTCGTATTGAATTCAAGTTATCGGTCTTGAGTAATCTTTCTTGTTTTTCATTATTTTCGAGCACGATTTTCACTAAACCATTTTGAAGTGATTTTTGAAATAAATGGACATTTCAAATTATTATTACATAGTATTTCAAAATTATTTTTCTAATATGAAATCTATTTATTTCCTATAATAAAGGAATTTTCAATATTGGTTTTATTAATCTTTTCGGGAAAGAGTTTTAAAAGCTTGTTTTCTCTAGTAAACTATTTTAAGTATAAAACACACACTTTTGCACTATTCGAAGGTATGAGAAAGGAAATTAAACGATTTAGTAAAACACGTGGTATGGGACATGTGCGTTTACTATTTCGGTTAATTTCGGACTTGTACGATCGAAACTATTTGGGTTATTGATTTCTGAGTTATTTAGCCAGTTTATGGCAGGATTTTGAGAATATAATTCCTATCCTTAGGAATTATATAGGAAGGCCAATATTTGATGAGTTTTATGGTTTGAGATTTATACTTTAAGATTTATGGTTTATGAGAAACCATCACGATGTTTCACTTGTCGATGAGATGAGACAAGTTACGATGCCATTTAATACTTGTTGATGAGATGAGACGAGCATGACGTCTCTTTATCTCTCGCCAATGAGACAAGGCAAGATATGATTTAATGAGTTTTATGATGTTCCTAGTGTGGCATCGACTAGCGGCTAGTAAACCGCTAAGTGCGAACGTGTGGTATGGGACACACGTTAACACTTTTTGGGTTCCTATCCGTGAGTTTGTGACACATTCACAATGTTTACCTAACGAACTGCTTTGGAGAGGTGTCAACGACCTAGTCATGAGGACGAACTGCTTTGGGAGGTGTTAGCGACCTTGTTAGGGCTGAGAAAATAGCTTGGAGAGGTGTCAGCGACCTAGTCATGAGGACGAACTGCTTTGAGAGGTGTTAGCGACCTTGTTAGGGCTGACAAAATAGCTTGGAGAGGTGTCGGCGACCTTGTCATGAGGATGAACTGCTTTGAGAGGTGTTAGCGACCTTGTCACAGGCTTCGGCCGTCTGAGTTTAGCACATGCAGCATTGCTTCGGCATTGCAATCGGGGATTTGGTCAATCCGGGTTTTCTAAGTTTTCTGTTTTATTGTGATTTCAACATTTTAAGATGTTTTACCACATCAACAGCCTAGTGCTATATAAGATGTTATATATGTGGTGATTTCATTTTTGATGTTTTGAACTATTATTGAGTTCCTTAAGCCATGAGTTTGGATGATTTCATGATTTTATATATTCTGGGTTTTTCTATTTTGGCGAGTTGAGATTGAGAATTATATACATTTATACCAATGAGATGAGGTATAATTGAATTTGGAAATTCCTCTATATTTGATTTTTGGATCATCCTATTTGAGAATATTTTATATTTTCCATTTTGGTGAGAGTTTGTATTGATGTTTCTCCTTTTGAGGAGATATGGTTCATGGAAACCATGTAGACATTTTGGAATGTCACTGATGATATGAGGCGAATGTTTATATTATTTGAGTATTATTATTGAATTTACCTCTTTTGAGGTCTTTGTATACTTAAGTGACATTAGTTCACTTAAGTCATGGGTTGTATTCTTTCTGTTGCTTTTTTTTCATTCGAAAAGAATTATCACCATGTGTCTTATGCTTTATATTATCGTCTATCCTCATCAACTGATTGTTTTAGCTAGACCGACCCGTGTATTTTGTACTCGGGTCAGACCGAGTTGTTTCAGGTTAGCTATCAGTTATGGGACTTAGCTTTGATGCATCTTCTTGGATATAAGCCTAGCACTGTTGTGTAGTTTATAGTTCTTTCCGCTTGACTCTGATATGCATTTGATTAGATGTATATAGTGTGGTATTTGTACCACTTTTGTGTATCAGTTTGTATCATACCGGGATGTATCTGTGTATATGTATATATGATGATTACTGTTCTGTGATGTGATATGCATTCTGTTATTGTATTTTGTTCTGATAGATCCATTAGCCACCTATAGTTTTGTATTAAGCATTTATTGGATATGTCGATTCACTTGAAGTAGAAAAAAATATATAGCAGTTATCGACGTATGCAGTAGATGTTTAAAATAAGATTATAGATGGTCGCTCCTAACCGGCCCTATTCTCCACGTTGGCAGACAGAATTACCCGGTTATTCTCTTCGTTAATGTGGGTAACAGGGTGGGGCGTCACGGCTTGGTATAAGAGCCGAGTTCAGAAAAAAATATGAAAAACACAGAACATAAGCATATATGACGATACATCCAAGTATAGTACAAGTGTTACAAATTCCTTAATCTCTGGTCCTTAGCCTTTTTTATCTTTTGAAGTAGATAATTAGGACATCTCTAGGAATATATTTTATTCTATAGTATTCCCAAATTAAACTGATGATACCTTATCTTAGGAGTAATCCATTGGGGTTATTCTATTTGAGTCCTCTTCGCTATGGGTGCTTGATGCTCAGCCGTATCGGAGGAATTTGTTGATGCTTTTCGTTGGTTCTTGTCTTGTTCTCTTTGAGGATTGCAAATCCTATTGAGGGGATCCGCAATATTTGGGTGAGACGTTTGAGAATTTTGTAGGTGTTCCTTGTAGCTTATCTTTTCGTGCGTATTGGCACGCTATTTTCTATCTAGATTTTCTATCTTGAGCTTGGAATGATTCGAGATGGAGTGCCTTGCATATTATCAAGCCACGTTCTGAGATTTAGAGGATACTGTATTTTGGTATCCTAAATTAGTCGATTTGTTGTCTCTTGTTATTGGGAATGTTAGTAATGATTCCGAAGTCTCTGTGTTCACTCTTGAGTTACCAGATGTTGATGATATATCTCGAATTCCAGTTGTTCTGACACTGTTGATTTTTATGAGTCTGTTTTGAGTATAGCATCCAATTAGGCAATTGAATATTTTGAGTATTATATATGAGGCATTTATTTTTAAAGAAAATGAATTTTTGTGTTGGGTCATCCGTCTAGTGCTTTAAGAATTCTGGTCGATACGTTTGTCCAACGTTATCGATAGGAATTTCCTAAACGTCGTGATGAGACAATCAGACATGGAAATTTGAGTTTTAATATAAATTAAGTGGAGAATAAATTAAAATGGTTTGAAAATTAATTTTATTTGGATGACATAAGCAGCCATGGATCCATAGCGGGTCAGATGAGTGGCGAGGCAGTTTTGACCATTTGGTCAACTCTGCAGCCAATCGATAGGGTTTTTATTTTTTATTTTAAACCTATGGCGAGGCATTGCCATTATGATAATTGAAATTTTATGAAATGGTATATAGTTATGTTTTGTTATTTAAATGACGTACTTAAGATGAGATAATACTTTGTTTGAAAAATAATTTTTTTATTGAATATTCAACAATGAGATATACATGTTGAAGATGGAGTTTGTTTTGAGAATTTGGGTGCTTGAAAATAAAGAGTAGCAAAATTTAAAAAAAAAATTATCTTAAGGATTGTTGAAATAAAATTGTAAAATTCTTTTGAAAACAAGTTTGAGTTAATAATCAACTCTAATTAATTTTATGTTGTTAAAAATATGGAAAAATTGATTTTGTGACAACAGGAAATATGAATTTGAATCGTTCATTTATTTTCAACGCTATATTAAGAGATGCAAGCTTTAATAAATGAATAAGTCATGAGATGTAATCATTTTAAATTGTGAAACAATTTAAAATTTAACAAGTAAATTCAAAATTTATTTTGGATGGATAATTATCTTTTGAATAATGAAAGAGATTAGTTATCTCTTTCAAAATGAGTCTTCAAAGTTAGTTGTTTGAGAGGAAAAAAAATAACTTGTTTGTGTAAAGTGATAAAAGTGTTTCCAACTAGTGAATTGTTTCTTTTAAAAGATGATTACACAGAGTTGATCATAGTTTTGTATGTCTTGGCTTTCCGGGGAAAATAAGTTCATTTATTAAATTATTTATCAAAAATATTGTTTGAAAAAAATGTTGTTAAAATTAAAATTGTTCGGGGAAAAATTTCAAATTTCAAATTTGTTTGAAAGCTGAAATTTCATTTAGAAAAGTGCTGTACTAAACCAGCGATAACTTGAGATTTATAAATCCAAATGAGCTCAATATTTTTTCTGATGAAAGGGCTTTCGGTAAGCTATAAAACTTCTTTTTACCACTTTTAAATATTTTGCTATTTACTGAGGCTAAAATGTGTTTGAAAAGGGATAGGCAATTCTACCCTATTACAAAATTCTCCAAGATTAAGCTGATAGTAAATTTAACATAACTTTCAAACCGTAAATCCAAAATTTTGATGATCTTTATATTTCTGAAAAGAATAGACTGAGTAGAACAACTTTCATTTTTTAATATTTTTCAGATTTTGTTGTTTTATGGGTCAAAACAGGTCCTCTTTACAGTAGGTCTGAAATGAAATTGATTTATTTTCCCTTAATAGTTAAGTGTAGCACTTCTTACTTATGAACATGATCTAATATCATCTATTTGAGTTAAGTACAGGTGAAAAAGGATGGTTGGGCTATATTTTGAGCCAAAAAGATTATATATAAGATTATGCAAACTCGCTTTAAAATGCTAAAAAGAAAGATATGTTTTCGGATTAAATTTTTAAGTGTTAAATGTTGATATATATTGTGTTTCCGACCTAACGTTCGATGTATATTATATAAATCATTTTTATAATATTGTAAATGGCCCTCTGTACAAAGGAGACTCCGTCGAATTTTCCAAAAAATTTTAACACTTAGAAAATTTGAGAACAAAATTTGGAAAAAAAAGAAAATTCTATGGGTTTTTGAGTAGTTGTTTTTTGTCTCCTACATGAGTTGTGTAAGACTCAAAGTCCATAATAGTAATAAATGGGCGAGGGGATAGCTATGTGTTAATAGCAATCTATGAAGGGTGTAATTATAAGTACTTTACAAGTCTTATTTGAAATTATTTTGAAATTGATTATTAGTGTGGAAAAATATGTGTTACAGATTAAAATATATTTATGGAAAAGTTGGAGAATAAACAACTTAAATTTTATTCACTTTAAATAAAGAGTAATGAGTTTAAATTTAAATTTAAATAAGAGTTTTGTAAATTTTCAAGTATTGATAATTGTGATTATAAAGATAATGATTTTTGAAACTCTAAGAATTTTTTATTGTAAATTAATATATATATATATATATATATGTATGTATGTATGTATATTGGTTCCTTGTGTTTATCTTGCCTTAGTGCGATGGTCTACGACTTGCAGTTATGCGGTCGTCCGAGTTTCGTGGCATTTGGAGAACCACCTCTCGTCAAATTTTCTTATCTCTAGTGTCGTCAATTTAAAATCAATGGGGCTCTTTCCGTTGTGATACGCAGAAAGTCATGTCAATAATGCTCTTGTTGATTCGAGTCTAGGATAAAGTGATGCTAAAATCCGGACTCTATTTGAGAAGCTTATGAGAAATCAATCTCACTCGATCGATCTTTTGTGTAGCATTCTATTTGTGTTCTTGTTTCGAAGGTGAGACACCTTCGAAATCATAATGTATTGCTCGAAGAAATTCAATGGTCCACTAATCCCAGTAATTATACTTGGGAAATCATAGAATTTATTGAGCAATTTTATCTTGGTCTTCTATCACCATGAGTTGAGAGTGAGAAGTTTTAATCTCGTGTTGGTCTACCCTTCTTTTGATTGATGAAATAGATGAGTTGAATATAAACTCTTCTCTAGAAATTGCGAGGACGCAATTTCGCTAAGGAGGGGAGTCTGTAACAACCCTGGCTTTGGAGATTACCTGTAAATATTAAATTATAACGGTATTTATGATTTAATATTGTGAATTAATTTTAAATTTTAAATTGTTCATTTGAATAAACAATGAATTTTTGGAAATAAAATGAGAAAATAAAATTTGGAACTTTATTTTATTTTGTTTGAGTTAATAATGAACGGGAAATGATTTTTATTTGGAGAAAATAAAATAATTTTATTAATTATTGTTAATTACTTCTTTTAATAATTTTTAAAGGAAGTATTTGATTTTTAAAGATTGTTTATTCAAACAAACGGATGGAATTTGATTTAAAAATGAGTTTTGGTTATAAAATTAAGTTTAAAATGCTTTTTCTTATTTTTCTAAACAAGAAAAATATTTTAGTAGAATTCTTGGAGTTAAAATATGGAATTATGCATTTATTAGTGTAAAATTGTGTATTTATGTAAAATAAGGGTTTTAATAATAAAAATGTTTTTAAAAATAAAATTATCTTCTTATATGATGAAAAATATTTTATTTAATATGTAGGTAAGTTTACATGCCTTATTTGTGTTAATACTTGTGCAGAATAAGTTATTTTGTTTTGTTACATAAGTGCTTACATTGTTTAAATGTTGAATTAAATCAACTTAGGCTTATTTGTCTTTGTCTAATTTGGGTCCAAGCCCACTTAAAAAAGAAACAATTTAGTAGCCAAAGAGGTGAAAAACATTTTACCTGTACGTACAAAATTTATCTCACCATCTTCCTCTTCAGAGAATAGAGACAGAAAATAGAAATTCATCATATTCTTAAAATCCAAGCTTTCAAACTAAATTTTTTTTTCAACAAGCTGAAATCTTTACCAATTCAAGGTGAAATTAAAAGGTAATTCTTTCCAAAACCAGAAATCTCATCAAAAATCTTATTTGAGAAGAAATTGTTTGTTAATGGGTTATTTCCATTCCATGTCTATATTTGGAGTTCTACAGGTAATTGGAGCTGCTCTTGATCCAAAAGCTTCAATTTTTCTTCATGAATTCGAGTATTTTCTATCTAAAATCAAAGGTGAGTTTATTAACTCACACTTGTAGCTAAATTTTGACTGTAATTGCAAATATGAGGAAGAAATCGTACTATATCCATACCTAATACTTACCTTGGATGATTGCTGAATTATTATAGGAGTGCGCTGAAGTAAAATAAGGATAACTTTCTCGTTTCTTATCCGTTTGAGGTCATTATTTTTTTACTAGAAACTAGATTCAATAAGGAACAGTTTTTGTTTTGGTTAATTTTCGAGATTTTGCAATTTTATTGACTTGAAATAGAATTAAAAATAAGAGTTCGATTCTGTCTTTAACAAAATTTCCTGAGTTTGAATCTGAAATTGATTTAGCCATAACTTTTTCGATTTTGATCAAATTTGATTTTTTTTTGAAGTTCTGGAAAACTTGAAAAGAATGTGACAACTTTATCGTTGATCACTTTCGAAAATTTTGGGCATAGAAGGTCGAAAAACCCAATAAAAACTCGCTGCTCTGTCACTGTAAAATTGTGACTTTCTGTGCTAAGTATTGTCGGTAATTTAAGCATATCTTTTTCGTTTGATGTCCAAATTTGATGATTCTTGATGCTACTGAAAGCTTAGATTATATTCTACAATTTTCATGTTTTGAATTTTGTCAAATTTTGATGCTTGCATGGTCGAAATTTCATTCTAGTATCGCTGTCCCGACACTAAAACGACAGCTGTAGTAAACTTCATATCCGAAATTTGTTTTAGCCATATCTTTCACATTTCTTATCCAAATTTAATAATTTAAGATGTTCCGAAAAGCTTAGACTTTGTGATAGAAATTTCATGTTATGAGTTTTTTGAAATTTCAAAAGTAGCTTGGTCAAGATTGTAGTTGTTTGTTGTTATCTCGAGAGCAAAACGACAACAATAACAATCATTGAACTGAGAATTGTATTGGCTTATTTTTGCTCTCATTCTTGTTCGATTTTGATGTTATTTTTTAGATGTTTTGAGAGCTATGATGCCTATCAATAGGCTAGCTATATTTAGAGAAAATTTGAAGCCCAAATTTAAATAGAATTTTAATTGACTTTGGGTTAAATTTGAATTGAATTCGTATTGAATTCAAGTTATCGGTCTTGAGTAATCTTTCTTGTTTTTCATTATTTTCGAGCACGATTTTCACTAAACCATTTTGAAGTGATTTTTGAAATAAATGGACATTTCAAATTATTATTACATAGTATTTTAAAATTATTTTTCTAATATGAAATCTATTTATTTCCTACAATAAAGTAATTTTAAATATTGGTTTTATTAATCTTTTCGGGAAAGAGTTTTAAAAGCTTGTTTTCTCTAGTAAACTATTTTAAGTATAAAACACACACTTTTGCACTATTCGAAGGTATGAGAAAGGAAATTAGACGATTTAGTAAAACACGTGGTATGGGACATGTGCGTTTACTATTTCGGTTAATTCCGGACTTGTACGATCGAAACTATTTGGGTTATTGATTTCTGAGTTATTTAGCCAGTTTATGGTGGGATTTTGAGAATATAATTCCTATCTTTAGGAATTAAATAGGAAGGCCAATATTTGGCGAGTTTTATGGTTTGAGATTTCTACTTTAAGATTTATGGTTTATGAGAAACCATCACGATGTTTCACTTGTCGATGGGATGAGACAAGTTACGATGCCATTTAATACTTGTTGATGAGATGAGACGAGCATGACGTCTCTTTATCACTCGTCAATGCGACGAGGCGAGATATGATTTTATGAGTTTTATGATGTTCCTAGTGTGGCATCGGCTAGTAAACCGCTAAGTGCGAACGTGTGGTATGGGACACATGTTAACACTTTTTGGGTTCCTATCCGTGAGTTTGTGACACATTCACAATGTTTACCTAACGAACTGCTTTGGAGAGGTGTCAGCGACCTAGTCATGAGGACGAACTGCTTTGGGAGGTGTTAGCGACCTTGTTAGGGCTGATAAAATAGCTTGGAGAGGTGTCAGCGACCTAGTCATGAGGATGAACTGCTTTGAGAGGTGTTAGCGACCTTGTTAGGGCTGACAAAATAGCTTGGAGAGGTGTCGGCGACCTTGTCATGAGGATGAACTGCTTTGAGAGGTGTTAGCGACCTTGTCATAGGCTTCGGCCGTCTGAGTTTAGCACGTGCAGCATTGCTTCGGCATTGCAATCGGGGATTTGGTCAATCCGGGTTTTCTAAGTTTTCTGTTTTATTATGATTTCACCATTTTAAGATGTTTTACTACATCAACAGCCTAGTGGTATATAAGATGTTATATATGTGGTGATTTCATTTTTGATGTTTTGAACTATTATTGAGTTCCTTGAGCCATGAGTTTGGATGATTTCATGATTTTATATATTCTGGGTTTTTCCATTTTGGCGGGTTGAGATTGAGAATTATATACATTTATACCAATGAGATGAGGTATAATTGAATTGGAAATTCCTCTATATTTGATTTTTGGATCATCCTATTTGAGAATGTTTTATATTTGCCATTTTGGTGAGAGTTTGTATTGATGTTTCTCCTTTTGAGGAGATATGGTTCATGGAAACCATGTAGACATTTTGGAATGTCGCTGATGATATGAGGCGAATGTTTATATTATTTGAGTATTATTATTGAATTTACCTCTTTTGAGGTCTTTGTATACTTAAGTGACATTAGTTCACTTAAGTCATGGGTTGTATTCTTTCTGTTGCTTTTTTTTCATTCGAAAAGAATTATCACCATGTGTCTTATGCTTTATATTATCGTCTATCCTCATCAACTGATTGCTTTAGCTAGACTGACCCGTGTATGTTGTACTCGGGTCAGACCGAGTTGTTTCAGGTTAGCTATCAGTTATGGGACTTAACTTTGATGCGCCTGCTTGGATATAAGCCTAGCACTGTTGTGTAGTTTATAATTCTTTCCGCTTGACTCTGATATGTATTTGATTAGATGTATATAGTGTGGTCTTTGTACCACTTTTGTGTATCAGTTTGTATCATACCGGGATGTATCTATGTGTGTGTATATATATATATATATATATATATGATGATTACTGTTCTGTGATGTGATATGCATTCTGTTATTGTATTTTGTTCTAATAGATCCATTAGCCACCTATAGTTTTGTTTAAGCATTTATTGGATATGTCGATTCACTTGAAGTAGAAAAAAATATATAGCATTTATCGACGTATGCAGTATATGTTTAAAACAAGATTATAGATGGTCGCTCCTAACCGGCCCTATTCTCCACGTTAGCAGACAGAATTACCCGGTTATTCTCTTTGTTAATGTGGGTCTCAGGGTGGGGCGTCACAGGTTATGATTACTGTCCAGTTGTGTGTTATGTATACTCTGATGTGGTAATATATAAACAGATTTGTTTTTGTGTAAAGATCATTTGTTATCTATTATACTTTATTCCGCTGCGATGGTCAAATTCTGTTGTTGTTTTCTATTTTCTTCTTCCACCTCTTCTTTTTTAACCCAAATGGTTCGTATTTCCATTCATCTTGAGTTGATTGATGGATAATAGTGTCGTCTTAAGGGGTACGGATCTATGGGTCGTTACATTTGATATCAAAGCATAGGTTGGTGATAACCTTGGCTCTGGTGGGTATTACTCATTGAAAATAGAGTCCGTATTACTCTAGAATGAGTTTGAGCTTATTAATAGATATGAGCGCGTATTTATTAATGAATATAAAATTTAATATTGCGTTGACTTATTGGTTGAGTGGAATATGGATTCTGATCGAGTAAGTTGGCCGCTATTCAAGAAGAGTTTATAAACACCTGACAAGATAAAGTGACATGGTGTAACGACCCGCATTTTACGTGTCGATAAATCGTAGAATTTACAGGTCGTTAGTGTTGTTTGTGTTGCCTCTAGCTTGAGTCGTTTAGAAGTTAACCCGGGTGGAGTATGAGTCGTGACCGACTCATAGGGGACCGACTCAAGGAGGGGTTACGGGTTGGAGTGTTGGCCGAGATAAGAAATTCACCGACCTAAGAGTTGCCGAGTTATAGAAGTAACGACTTAAGAAGTTAGGCGACTCATAGAAGATAGGGGGTTGCCGAGTTAAGAGGGGAACGACTCATGGTCTAGGCCGAGTCAGCGGGTTAAGGGTTGGCAAGATGAGTCGTGGCCGACTCATAGGGTTGATGGTCTAAGTCGTGACCGACTCATAAGCTTGTAAGTTTAGACGAGTCATAGGAATAGCCGACTCAAGGGGTGACCGGGTTATAGAGCGTTACGGCCTAGATAGTGACCGACTTATGTTGAGTCGGCTAGGACTTAGGTTGAGTCGGCAGGGTCTTGAGTCGGTCTGGTTTGTTAGGTCGCGTGAGTACTGTTCAGACTTAGGTCGTAAACGACCTAAGTTAGGTAGTGAGTCGGCAGTGAGTTAGGTCGTGGGGTCTTGAGTCGTGTGTGTCATAGTTAAGTCGTCATACGACTTAAGACTTGGGGAACGCGGCAGTATTTTAGGTCGGAGGCTTTTTAGGTCGTGACCGACTTTGTGTTAGGTCGGCAAGGAGTTGAGTCGGCAGGGTCTTAGGTCGTAGGTCGGCATGCTAGTTAAGTCGTCAGGCGACCTAGGACTTAGGAAATGCGGCAGTGCGTTGAGTCGTTAGGTCGGCCTGTGTTTTAGGTCGCGTCTGGGTTAAGTCGTAAGTCGGCCTTGGTTGTATGTTGTGTTGGTTAGGTCGTAGGTCGTAGGGGCTGATGAGTCGGCAACGACTCATAGTTAGGTCGGGGACGACCTAAGGGGCGACGACCTAAGGAGTTTCCAGCCTATAAATAGAGGGGTTTGGCTCACTTTTTGGCACCGGTTTTTGAAGCGACGAAGTGCTGCCATTTTGAAGACTCGACTACAGTATTTTCTTCACTTCTTTCTCTACTTCCATCAAGTGCTAACATCCATTGAAGATCGAAGAGCAAGATCAAAGATCGAAGATCCAAAGTTGAAGATTTTCATCCGAAGAAGCTAGATTTCACCGTTTCAAGTGAAATTTCTCCGGATCAAGCTCAAGTCCTTGCTGTCCAGATCTGTAGTTGATTGATTTTAGATTGTTTTGGTGATTTGGTGAGTGGTAGTTATCTCTCACGCGGATCCAAAGGAGTATATGGGATTGGTGACTTGTTTATGTGTTAAAGTTAGCGTTTTCTCGCATTTTCCTTAAGTCTGCATGTAGATCCATCATATTTGAAGATGTTTACTTATGAAAGTTATTTATCAAGTATTAGAGACAAAACCCATGTTTTAGATTTGATAGATCTATGTTAAAAACCATGATTTCACATATGTTGGACTTTTGCTCACTTAATTACGAAATTTCCATTATAGTTAATATTGCTTAATATATCTTGTTTGAATGCTTGAATGTTTGAATGTATGTTAGATTTGATTGCTCCAAGTTAGCTTGTAGTTGATTTGGAACAAGATGGTGAAGATGATTCAAAAGCTAAGTGGAAAGGCTCTTGAATGGTGAAAGCTGCCGATGGCATATGAAGCGGATGTGGAAGCTCATATGGATGAATTCGAGGATATGGGATCTTGCCATGATGCGAGAAGGCAAAGCATGGTTGAGTTGGGACTTTGCGATGATATGATGAGGCAAGGCTTGTGTTGAGATGGGACGGGTCATGATGACGTTCCAAGTTGAGAGACTTTGCTATGATGTGATGAGGCAAGACATATGTTGTGATGGGACGGGTCACGAAGACGTTCCAAGCACGGGTCATGATGACGTGCAAAGTTATAACTCGGTGATGCGGTCCGGGTTGGGGTGGATAATGGTTAGCTTGAGAGGCGCTTGAGCTAGTATGGAAGTAGTCGTCGAGGAGGATGACTAGGAGGCTAAGATCTCATCGTTGTTGAAGGTTCTAGCATACTCAAAGCAAGGGTACGTTGGAACGGGTCACGATGACGTTCCAGGCACGGGTCATGATGACGTGCTAGTACTCTGGGCTGATGCGTTCGGCTTAGGCACGGGTCACTATGACGTGCGGAGTTATGACTAAACCGGGGTTACCATTAGCCCTTGACAGGCGGTCATTCAACTAACGGTGAAATCAAGGCAATGATAACAGTGATAGCCAGAGTCATGGATGTTTGGTTGTTTGGTTGTATCATCATTCGGCTTCAAGAGCGGTGTTTTCTGGGTGCTTATCTGATCTTGGTTTAGGCCTTGGGGGTTTGTATTTGGAAAACATCGTCCTTGACTCGAGTGATTGTTGCTTTACCTTACTTATCTGCTATGTTATGCTTGCTTCTCTTTAGTGTGTGTCTGGGGGCTATCACTGTAGAAAGAGGTGGAGTGGGATGGTTTGGTTCCTATTCCTTTTATCCTTTATGCTCTTTTGGTATGCTTGATTGTTAATTTACTGCTCACTAAGACTTTGTCTGACTCAAGGTTTTATGTCTCCTCTTATTACCTTGGGCTGTTCATCCATGTTGGGATGGGCAGACTAGGTAAGCAGGTGACAGGTGCTGTGCTTGGAGTTTCTACGTTGAAGATGACGAAGACGAGCAGGAGGCTATGCATATTATTTTCTTATATGTACTGGGTATCCGCTGCTGTATTTGATGAGTGCTTGTAGTGAGGTCTTGATGTATGGATTTGTTGAGATGATTGTATAAAACTTCTGTGATGCTTATATGATGATTTTCTGTTATGAGACTTCACTATATATTTCTCTATTGTATTTTATCCATGCGCTGTGAGTTACGATAGAGATTCTGCGATTTTATTTTACCCTGACTATCGTCCATGGCTGCCTGGCACACCTTTCAGCGCTCTATTCTCTTGTTTTGGTGCGGGAGTCATGGGCGGTCGTCACATTTGGTATCAGAGCTTTGGTTAATCGATTTTAGCCAACGCTCGCTGACGTAACTACGTAAGAGAGACGTAATTGTATTTTGATGGATGATTACTATATATAATATAGTAGCTTAGATGGATTTGAACTCCTTATGCAGTTGTTTCTTAAGGTGTTCTAATCATTCTTTTTACAGATATTAAGGATGAGCAGAAGTGAGAGACAAGCTGCGAGAGATAGTCGGGCTGCTAGGGAAGCTGTTGACTATGCTGCGATGTTCGAAGCAATGATGACTTCAATCATGAGGAGAATACCAGCTTCAGGATCATCTGTGGATGTGGGAGTTCAAGTCCAAGCTCCGAGACCGGTGGATTTTGCCAAGCTTTGCAAGGATTATACTTCTCTTGGAGGAAAAGCTTTCTTAGGGACGGAGTCGACTATTGAGGTGCAGAGATGGATTGATGCTTGCAAAAGAATCTTTGGTGACTTAGGGATTGAGGATGCAACTAAGAGGAAGCTTGCATCGAGACAGCTTCAGGGAAGAGCTGCTGATTGGTGGAATTCTATCACCATAGATACACCAGAAGAAGGGATTACTTGGGAGCAATTCCAAGTTAGATTTGAAGCTAAGTTCATCTCTACTTCCCAGAAATCTGTCTTGTTTAAGAGGTTTGTGGAGCTCAAGCAAGGGGGAAGGCCTGTTCTTGAGTATATTTCTGAGTTTGAAGCTTTGTCTAAGTATGCCAGATCGTACATTGATTCTCCCTACCAGAAGAATGAAAAGTTTGTGACTGGTCTGGATGCTTATCTTGGGAGGCAGTTAGTGGATCATCTGGACGATCCATTTGAGAAGCTTGTGGAAAAAGCTCTTAGGCATGAGAGTTTGTTTCCTAGGGAAAGTTCTGTTGTTGCCGTAACTAGGGAAGGATCTAAACCACAGCAGAATGGCAACAAGAAGAGGAAGCAGCAGCAACAGAAGGGAAAGGATGGCCAGAAGAAGCCTAAGGGCGAAGTGACTTGTTATAACTGCCGTCAGAAGGGTCATCTTTCTCGGGATTGCAAGAATCCGAAGGTGCAGTTGAAGTGTTACAACTGTGATAAGCTGGGACATATCAAGAAGGATTGCCCAGAGCCGAGGAAAGATAGGCAGATTGTGCAAGCCTATGCTTTGGGAGTTGTGCCGTCGTCTTCAAAAGCTCCGACTGCTGAAGAGAAGGGGAAGAGTGTGGTTGTTCAAGGTACTCTTTCTATTTGTGGTGTTCCAGTTAGAGTGTTGTTTGATACTGGAGCGTCGCATTCTTTTGTTTGTGATGATTTGGTAAGCCGGTTAGGTTTGCAACCGGATGTTGTTGATAGGCCATTGGTCGTGACTAATCCAGTGGGGGGTTCGTCATGTTTGTGTATGATATGCCGTGGTCTAGTTGTTTCGAGTCATGATTGCTCGTTTGTTTGTGATTGCTTTGTTCTGAACTTTGCGGGGTTCGGAATTATTTTGGGTATGGACTGGCTTAGGAAGTATGCGGCTAGGATTGATTGTGAGAGGCTGGAGGTGACAGTCGGGAATGTGGATGGGCGAAAGGTTGTGATACGATGTAAGCATGAGGAAGGCGTCTTCATGAGCTTCATGTATTCGCTGGTTGTTCCACGGGATGGACTGTCATCAGTGCCTATTGTGAATGGATTTGAGGATGTCTTTGACGAAGTCAAAGGGTTGCCGCCGCATAGGGAGATCGAGTTTCGTATCGATCTAGTTGAGGGAGCCAGACCTGTTGTGATGCCTCTTAGGCGGATGGCACCGAGGGAGCAGCAAGAGCTGAAGGTGCAAGTTGATGACCTTTTGCAGAAAGGATTCATTCGGAGAAGTGTGTCCGAATGGAGTGCGCCAGTTGTGTTCGCAACCAAAACGGATGGATCGTTGAGGTTGTGTGTTGATTATCGTGAGCTGAATAAGGTGACTAGGAAAAACAAGTATCCATTGCCGAGAATAGATGACTTGTTTGACCAGCTTCACGAGGTTAAGGTGTTTTCTCAGATGGATTTGGCAACGGGATTTCACCAGTTGAGAGTGGCAAGGGATAGTGTGCCGAAGACTGCTTTCAGGACACCGTCCGGATTTTATGAGTGGCTGGTAATGCCATTTGGGTTGACTAACGCGCCAGCATATTTTGTGGATCTTATGAATAGAGTATTCAGAGATCAGTTGAATAAGTTCGTGCTTGTGTTCGTTGATGATATTTTGATTTATTCCAGAACTGAGGGAGAGCACAAGACGCACTTGAGGATTGTTTTGGAAATTTTGAGGAAACATCAGCTGAAGGCTAAGTTTTCGAAGTGTCACTTCTGGAAGAATGAAGTGAGGTTCTTAGGTCATGTTATTTCTGGAAATGGAATAGCGGTTGATCCCGCTAAGGTGGCAGCGATCCAGGATTGGGTTAGGCCTAAGAATGCATCTGATGTGAGAAGTTTTCTTGGATTAGCAGGATATTATCGTCGGTTTATCAAAGACTTTTCCAAGATAGCTGCACCGTTAACAGGATTGACGAAAAAGAACCAAGTGTTCAGATGGGATGCTAAGTGTGAGCAAGCTTTTGAAATCCTAAAAGAGCGACTGACGAGTGCTCCTGTTTTGACTATTCCAAGTGGGAATGATGAGATGGTGGTTTACACCGATGCATGTGGTACTGGACTTGGAGCAGTGCTAATGCAGAAGGATAAAGTTGTTGCGTATGCAAGTCGACAACTGAAGCCGCATGAAAGGAATTATCCGACTCATGATTTGGAGTTAGCGGCGATTGTGTTTGCTTTGAAGATGTGGAGACACTACCTATTGGGGGTTAGATTTGAGTTGTTTACAGATCATAAGTCGTTGAAGTATCTGTTCTCCCAAAAGGATTTAAATCTTCGACAGCAACGGTGGCTAGAGTTCTTAGCATCGTATGATTTTGGTATAGCCTATACTCCAGGGAAAGGTAACGCAGTGGCTGATGCGTTAAGTCGAAGACATGCAGGATTGGGAGCCATGTTTTCGGAATGGAAGAGTCTTGAGTATTTGGCTGGATTTGACTTCAGGCCTAGATGTGAATTGGAACCTGAGATGTTGGCAAACTTATCGATAAGGCCTACACTTGTGGAAAGAATTGGTGAGAGCCAAAGGCGAGATGATAAGCTTGTCAAGATTATCCGTGATTTGGAATCTGGATTGGATCCAGAGAAGGATAAAGGATTCGAGGTCGATCGAGAGGGTTGGCTTCGAAAGCAAGGACGATTGGTTGTTCCCGATATTGATGGATTGAGAGATGAAGTTCTGAGGGAAAGTCATCACTCGAAGTTGACAATTCATCCAGGTGGAAATAAGATGTATCGGGATATGAAGAGAGCTTACTACTGGGAAGGTATGAAGAAGGATGTTGGAAATTTTATTTCCAAGTGTATGAATTGCCAGTTGGTGAAAGCTGAGCAGAAGAAGCCCAGTGGATTGCTTCAGCCATTAGAGGTTCCTACATGGAAGTGGGAGCAGGTGTCGATGGATTTTATCGATGGTCTGCCTAGGACAAGAGCGGGAAATGAAGGGATTTGGGTCATTGTAGATCGCTTGACCAAGAGTGCAAGATTCATTCCTGTTCGATCGACTAGGACTGCATCGAAGTTGGCTGAATTATATGTGAAGTGGATAGTTCGTTTCCATGGTGTTCCGAAGAGTATAGTGAGCGATCGAGATCCATTGTTCACTAGTAGATTTTGGAAGAGCTTCCAGGAAGTTTTGGGAACCGAGTTGTGTTTGAGTACAGCTTATCACCCTCAAACAGATGGTCAGACTGAGAGAGTCAACCGAGTTTTGGAAGATCTCCTTAGAGCATGTGTTTTGGACTTTGGAGGATCATGGGAAGATCACCTTCATTTGGTGGAGTTTGCTTATAATAACAGTTATCAGTCGAGTATTGGTATGGCACCATATGAGGCATTATATGGAAGACCGTGTAACTCTCCGACATGTTGGTTGGAAACTGGAGAAAAGCTGATGCTTGGGCCAGAGATGATTCGTCAAACTACGGATTGTATAGAGATCATTCGGCAACGAATGAGGGCAGCCCAGGATCGTCAGAAGAGTTATGCAGATAATCGTCGAAAGGATTTGGAATTCGACGTAGGTGATATGGTTTTTGTGAAGATTTCTCCTCTGAAGAGTGTCATTAGATTCGGGAAGAAAGGAAAGTTAACTCCGAGATTTGTTGGACCATTCCCGATTATCGAGCGTATTGGAAAGCTCGCTTATAGATTGGAGTTACCGGAAAAGATGGCGGGTGTGCACAGTGTTTTTCATGTATCTTATCTACGGAAGTATGTGCACGACCCAACTACGGTGGTTTCTGCTGATAGCTGTGAAGACTTAGAGGTTGATCCAGTTGTTTCGAGACCTCGTAAGCCGCTTCGTATTGTTGAAACCGATACGAAACAGCTTAGGAGGAAGACGATTACGTTGCTCAAGGTACAATGGAGTGATGATGTTAACGACTGTACATGGGAGGAGGAAGAGAGGATGAAGGCAGCTCATCCCGGACTCTTCGAGGTATGGCCCTAAAGTGTCGTGACATCTCATGAATTTGTAGCTTGTTCTAAGTCATAGAATTCTGCATGCTAGGTTAGAATTGGATGCATGGTTTGTTGATTGCTATGGATGATAGGCATGCGGAATAATTTTGATTGCTGATTGTTGGTTTGGAATTTCGGGGGCGAAATTCCTAAGGGGGAGAGAATGTAACGACCCGCATTTTACGTGTCGATAAATCGTAGAATTTACAGGTCGTTAGTGTTGTTTGTGTTGCCTCTAGCTTGAGTCGTTTAGAAGTTAACCCGGGTGGAGTATGAGTCGTGACCGACTCATAGGGGACCGACTCAAGGAGGGGTTACGGGTTGGAGTGTTGGCCGAGATAAGAAATTCACCGACCTAAGAGTTGCCGAGTTATAGAAGTAACGACTTAAGAAGTTAGGCGACTCATAGAAGATAGGGGGTTGCCGAGTTAAGAGGGGAACGACTCATGGTCTAGGCCGAGTCAGCGGGTTAAGGGTTGGCAAGATGAGTCGTGGCCGACTCATAGGGTTGATGGTCTAAGTCGTGACCGACTCATAAGCTTGTAAGTTTAGACGAGTCATAGGAATAGCCGACTCAAGGGGTGACCGGGTTATAGAGCGTTACGGCCTAGATAGTGACCGACTTATGTTGAGTCGGCTAGGACTTAGGTTGAGTCGGCAGGGTCTTGAGTCGGTCTGGTTTGTTAGGTCGCGTGAGTACTGTTCAGACTTAGGTCGTAAACGACCTAAGTTAGGTAGTGAGTCGGCAGTGAGTTAGGTCGTGGGGTCTTGAGTCGTGTGTGTCATAGTTAAGTCGTCATACGACTTAAGACTTGGGGAACGCGGCAGTATTTTAGGTCGGAGGCTTTTTAGGTCGTGACCGACTTTGTGTTAGGTCGGCAAGGAGTTGAGTCGGCAGGGTCTTAGGTCGTAGGTCGGCATGCTAGTTAAGTCGTCAGGCGACCTAGGACTTAGGAAATGCGGCAGTGCGTTGAGTCGTTAGGTCGGCCTGTGTTTTAGGTCGCGTCTGGGTTAAGTCGTAAGTCGGCCTTGGTTGTATGTTGTGTTGGTTAGGTCGTAGGTCGTAGGGGCTGATGAGTCGGCAACGACTCATAGTTAGGTCGGGGACGACCTAAGGGGCGACGACCTAAGGAGTTTCCAGCCTATAAATAGAGGGGTTTGGCTCACTTTTTGGCACCGGTTTTTGAAGCGACGAAGTGCTGCCATTTTGAAGACTCGACTACAGTATTTTCTTCACTTCTTTCTCTACTTCCATCAAGTGCTAACATCCATTGAAGATCGAAGAGCAAGATCAAAGATCGAAGATCCAAAGTTGAAGATTTTCATCCGAAGAAGCTAGATTTCACCGTTTCAAGTGAAATTTCTCCGGATCAAGCTCAAGTCCTTGCTGTCCAGATCTGTAGTTGATTGATTTTAGATTGTTTTGGTGATTTGGTGAGTGGTAGTTATCTCTCACGCGGATCCAAAGGAGTATATGGGATTGGTGACTTGTTTATGTGTTAAAGTTAGCGTTTTCTCGCATTTTCCTTAAGTCTGCATGTAGATCCATCATATTTGAAGATGTTTACTTATGAAAGTTATTTATCAAGTATTAGAGACAAAACCCATGTTTTAGATTTGATAGATCTATGTTAAAAACCATGATTTCACATATGTTGGACTTTTGCTCACTTAATTACGAAATTTCCATTATAGTTAATATTGCTTAATATATCTTGTTTGAATGCTTGAATGTTTGAATGTATGTTAGATTTGATTGCTCCAAGTTAGCTTGTAGTTGATTTGGAACAAGATGGTGAAGATGATTCAAAAGCTAAGTGGAAAGGCTCTTGAATGGTGAAAGCTGCCGATGGCATATGAAGCGGATGTGGAAGCTCATATGGATGAATTCGAGGATATGGGATCTTGCCATGATGCGAGAAGGCAAAGCATGGTTGAGTTGGGACTTTGCGATGATATGATGAGGCAAGGCTTGTGTTGAGATGGGACGGGTCATGATGACGTTCCAAGTTGAGAGACTTTGCTATGATGTGATGAGGCAAGACATATGTTGTGATGGGACGGGTCACGAAGACGTTCCAAGCACGGGTCATGATGACGTGCAAAGTTATAACTCGGTGATGCGGTCCGGGTTGGGGTGGATAATGGTTAGCTTGAGAGGCGCTTGAGCTAGTATGGAAGTAGTCGTCGAGGAGGATGACTAGGAGGCTAAGATCTCATCGTTGTTGAAGGTTCTAGCATACTCAAAGCAAGGGTACGTTGGAACGGGTCACGATGACGTTCCAGGCACGGGTCATGATGACGTGCTAGTACTCTGGGCTGATGCGTTCGGCTTAGGCACGGGTCACTATGACGTGCGGAGTTATGACTAAACCGGGGTTACCATTAGCCCTTGACAGGCGGTCATTCAACTAACGGTGAAATCAAGGCAATGATAACAGTGATAGCCAGAGTCATGGATGTTTGGTTGTTTGGTTGTATCATCATTCGGCTTCAAGAGCGGTGTTTTCTGGGTGCTTATCTGATCTTGGTTTAGGCCTTGGGGGTTTGTATTTGGAAAACATCGTCCTTGACTCGAGTGATTGTTGCTTTACCTTACTTATCTGCTATGTTATGCTTGCTTCTCTTTAGTGTGTGTCTGGGGGCTATCACTGTAGAAAGAGGTGGAGTGGGATGGTTTGGTTCCTATTCCTTTTATCCTTTATGCTCTTTTGGTATGCTTGATTGTTAATTTACTGCTCACTAAGACTTTGTCTGACTCAAGGTTTTATGTCTCCTCTTATTACCTTGGGCTGTTCATCCATGTTGGGATGGGCAGACTAGGTAAGCAGGTGACAGGTGCTGTGCTTGGAGTTTCTACGTTGAAGATGACGAAGACGAGCAGGAGGCTATGCATATTATTTTCTTATATGTACTGGGTATCCGCTGCTGTATTTGATGAGTGCTTGTAGTGAGGTCTTGATGTATGGATTTGTTGAGATGATTGTATAAAACTTCTGTGATGCTTATATGATGATTTTCTGTTATGAGACTTCACTATATATTTCTCTATTGTATTTTATCCATGCGCTGTGAGTTACGATAGAGATTCTGCGATTTTATTTTACCCTGACTATCGTCCATGGCTGCCTGGCACACCTTTCAGCGCTCTATTCTCTTGTTTTGGTGCGGGAGTCATGGGCGGTCGTCACACATGGTATTGTTTTAAAGGTGGTTGAATGAAATAATTTTACCCAAAATATATTTTGATATAAAAGAATTATTTCCTTAAATTGTTATATAACTTGGATGTTTGGATGATAATAATTTAAGCAAATAAGATTATAAAAATTGAAATGACTTGGATAATCAAATGGAAATTTGTATGAGCATAAAATTTTACAAATAAAAAATAGTTAAAATTTGATTTAAGTCTAAATTTGAAAATTTAAAACCCCGGAGATTTTGGAAGTGTTTTTCGAAGTGTTTTGAAGACAAATAATAGCATTATTGTTTTAAAAGTATTTCTGAAAAGAAATTGTTTCAAATAAATTTTGAGAAGGGATATAGCATTGAGCTCACTTCAGTCGCTGGAAAATAACTTCGGTGATGACTGCAGCATCATTGATGTTCATTTTCAAGTTTCTAAGTGACGGATTGCTGCCAAATTGATTTGTTCAGAAGAACAAGTTTTGTTTTCGAAATTTCAAAAGAAATTTTTTGGGGATAAAAATCAGGATTGGTTTAAAAATTTGAGAAGTGTGATTTTGAGATAATGGTGATTTCAAAATGATTTGAACAAAAAGCCGGGTGTTTGAAATCCTGAATCCTTATTTGAATTGAAAATCCTGATGAGGTAAGTTATAAACTTGTAAAGTTGAGATGATTTTTAAATAAGGGAGGAAAATATGAGCTTTGAATGTTGGAATCCAAATTTAAAGTGAAAAGGTTAAATAAATTTAATTTGGAAAAATTAAATTGTGGAAAATTTAATAGATGATTGGAAGAAATAATTAGTAAATCTTGAATGTGATGGAATGGGAAAATAAAAATTAAATTTGGAATGAGAAATAAAATTAGTTAGAATTAAATTAACTTAAGCAAAGTTAATAATAATGAATTGGATTTGAAGTATGAATATTAATAAGTGAGTAGCTTATAAAAATGGAAAAAGGGAATAAATAAGCCGAAATAAAAGTGTTGGAATTTTGGAAAATGAAAGAAAATGCAAACTGGAATTATAAAAATAAATTAAACTTAGGAAAATTTAATGAAGTGATTTTTGTAATAAAATCAAATATTGATTTAAAAGTTGGAAGTAAGCTAATTAGCTAAATAAATTATTTGATAGAGTATGTCAATAAAATTTAACTCGGATAAATAAAATGGATTGTAAGTTAATAATGAAGTTTGGAAATAAACTCGAATTATAAATAGAACTGTAACGTCCCACCTTTTCGCACGATTTAAATCGACGATAAACCACACACGTCAGACTTAAACCATACAGAAGGACGGATTGTTATGGGTAAATAACAAAAAGTAGAGAAAGAAAAAAAACAAAATAGAATCTTACAGCGGAACGATAAAATATAATAATCAAATATACAGTAAATGAAGCTGTTTACAAAATATTCGATTATACTTATACAATACATATCATAGTACACATACTAGAGAATAATATTTAATGCAGCGGAATTAAATGGTTTAGTAGAATAATATAGTAGATAATAGTACTACAAATCTTCGTCTTCGTCCTCCAGAATAAAATCTTCAAATCTTGAAACGCTCGGACTTACCCGAGCGGATTGAAAGGACAAAACACTCGAATCAGAACTAAAATATCTTATGTAAGTTAAATCAACATGAATAAATATGAGTGGAACGGCGTCAGAGATGTTTACGGGATTTGACATCTCCTATCCAGTGTCTAACGTGACTGCAGTAACTTAAGAGATGCTCGGGATTCACATCTCCTAAGGATCTGTTAAACTATTTACTATGTAGTGATATTTCGCTATTATAATAGTGTCTAATAGTAAAAAAAACTTACTTTTTCATAGCATTAAGGGTTACCCATACACCCCTTAATACGTAATGGTCCCAGTAGTCCATCCAATATCATAGTCCCTCCTGATCGGGAAGCCACCAAAGGATACCGCACGGGCTACGGGAGAAAACCAAATTCGTACAAGGCGCGATAGGGTAGGTGACGCGGCACAACTAGGCAATGCCAGGGTAGATATACCAATTACGCTTCCGGGCCTGTGGTAACGCATAGCCGCAGCTACTGCCCACCTCGAGTCACACCCCCAAATAAAAAAATCAAAAGTGGCCACCGAATCAATCCAAAAGTCAAAGTATAATATCGAAGGGATGTGTCCGATCAAAGTTGCTACCTCACTAGCCGTCAATCGCTCCTGTTTTAGCCACCTTATGCCAACTCACGAGAGTTTGGTCCACGTATTTACCTCAAAGGAAACGCCGCCACATCCTACTTCATTTTGGAATCTCCACCGCGTACACGTTTATTAAAGTGGTTTTCGGAGTTGGCAGAGTGTATGACAACTTCCGATCTCAGTCTCTTTAACAACCAAACGTTATTATAACACCGCGGTCTTTTTGAAATAGTTTATACTTTTAAAACCAGAATATAATATCCATTTCAAATCCATATAAATACGATATCATTTCCACCTTTTAAAAACCAAATCAAATTTGATATCATTTTCAAATATATCCTTTTCTAAAACCATAACATTTCAAAGTTATAATATTTCGAAACCAAAACTTGAAATATAGCCTTTCAAAACATAAAACTTTGAATTCATAACTTTGAAACATACTACACGACTTAAGTGGTTTAAATATTTAATCACTTTATATAGTAAAATAACTTCTTCACCTTCACAAATAAATTCCAATATGGATTTTTAATTCCCAAATAAACCAATATAATTTCCATATATTTCAAAGCTTTAATTAATCCACCATTTCAAACTTATTCTTTGATAATTTCATATATATCAATTTCAACTACTATTATTTAGATTTGAAATGTTTACTTAATAAATCAAATATCATTTTAGTAAAACCTTTAGACTTCAAATAACTGGATATTCATTCAATTTCATTAACTTGATAATATTCATTTAAATCAATTTGATATTCATTTAAATCCTCTAAACAAAAAAAATCAAGTTATAAAATCATACATTATAAATCTCAATTTATTTATATTTCAAATCAAATTTTCGAGGATAATTCTTAAATCTTAAGTTCAAATCAAATTCACATTTATCTTCAAACCTTAAATTTTATTTGAGTCATTATAAACTCTATATACAATAGAATTTAAATAGATACTTAACCATATTATATAAAAGAAATCAAACTTTATTATTTAGCTTATTTTATAATTCCAAATAAATTTATACATAGCTAAATTAATAATAAAATAGCATTTATATAACATCTAGAATCAATATCTGTGTAGGCCATATATTTCTTTACAAAACCATAAAAATCATTTCAAAAATAATTTTGTATATATATACCGCGGTGCCTGTATATAATTTTCTATCCTATGGTCAAGTGATACGGATATTTATCATTTCAATCCGCAATTTAAAAATAAAAATGCGGTTATATATCATTTCAAACCGCAATCCCGAATCAAAATAAATGCATAACAACTTGCAGATTATGATGATATAATTAAAACATCCATTTATCCATCATAAAATCATACATCCATCACAATCATCATACAAAACAATCAATCAATACCAATATATAACTGATAATATATAACAGGTAATTAACTGGCCGTTATATTCAATAATAAATTAAATAACGATTTAATTTCAATAAATGCAATTAACTGAGATGATGATTAAAAATATACGAAACAGTCATAAATAAATGCATAATCACAACATAAATTAATTTACCAAACATAAGAAATTTTAGAAGTTGTGAGTGGGTTAAAACACTCACCTTTTGAATTTAAATTCAATTTAAACCCAAAAATTTGACAGTTTTAGAATTCGTCCATGCCAGCGCCAAAATGTCTGAAACTCCAATACGAACCTAGCGGAGAAAACCGCGCGTGAAACGGAGTTCGTAAGCGAAAGTTATTCGAGTTATCGAGTTGAAATAAAAATTTAAATTAAAACAAAATAAAACAACTCACCCCTTACATCAAAAGCCACGTCACCTCTACCTGTACATCTCTCACAAACCCAGGCTTCCCAAGCTCATCACGCACACACGAAACAAATCGGTTCGAAACCCTAACATGCAACGCACGAACCCACAGCGCCGCCACACGCTTTTGCCGCCGCACGCGCCTCACAGCCCACGGCGACCTCCCTGACCACCTCCCTATGTCGATCGACGGTGATTAGCCCCAGCTGCCGCCGTTTTTATTTAACCCTAATCGAAAAATTCTCCACATCCAACCGTTGATTCGCCAAATAAACTACATGGATGAAGTCCCCTCGGTCCTCTCTTCAAAACCCAGAAAGGATTTCCCGATCAGACGAAGTTCATCGTCTAACGATGAACGACCGAAAATTAATTTGCGATTTGTGGACAAATAATTCGTCGAATCGAAAAATGAGTTGCGGGTCTGAGTTATGCTCTTCGAGGGCATCGAATCCGTATAAAATTTGATAGTATTTGAGGAGATTGAATTTTCATTTGATTTTTGAATTGCAATTAAATTGGATAAAGTAGGGTTTACAGCCATTGAGGAAGAGGAGCACAGAAGTTTCTGTACGTATAAAAATGAGGAATAGAGGCTGCTAGGATTTATAACAGAGTGTTTATAGACAACTGAAATAGAATAGATGAACCCGATTTAAACGTGCTGAACGATATATGGCCCGAAAAGCCCGTTTCGACTCCGGAACGAAATTGGGTCAACCCATATATCAAAATAGATGTTTTAAAATATTTTAAACGCAATGGAAAAGGTTTCAAGTCCAAATTCCATCGTATGAAGAAGTTATGCTAAAATCAATATTTTTCAAATTGATTTCAATTGATCAATTTCAAGGCATTTCAAGCCCATACGATCAAACGACAAGCCCGATCGCTACGAAACTTGAAATCCTACAATAATTCACCATTAAGGATCCGATGAAACTGGTTTCATCGAAACCCGAGTCAGTGGCTAAAATGGCTATTTTTCCAGTTAATTAAATAAATTAAAAATTAATTAATTCATTAAATCAAACTTTCAATCTCAATCTTATAATCGACAATTCTTACCATTTTTAATTCCTTAAACCTTTACACTAATTTAAAAAAAATTAACTGTCGATTTAAAATTTATAAATTCTTCAATTTCATTAAATTCAACAATTATAAATTAGATTTCCGATAATTAAATTTAATTTACTTTCCATTTATTATTCTATCAATTTCATCTTATGGTATAATTATCATGATTTACATCTTAGTGCGTTAAAAATTTCCAATTTCATCTAATTTCAACCAACGTAGTAATTAATCTCATTAATTTGAAAATTTTGATTTTCAATTCTATTTAATAGGCTAAATAAATATGTAACACATAATAATTGATACCATTATCTTTTATTTATTTATTTATAAGTTTATTGCTTCCAACAAATGCTACCATTAGCTCCATAACACTAATTCATTTCATTTCCATTCATTATACATTGTTTAGTAGTAAGTCAACATTTTATATTATTAATTTACCATTTACATCCCATTATAGATTAATGCACACATAAATTTTCCAATTACAGTGTTTAACTTCAATTTTCATAAATCCAGAAATTATAAATTTACTTGATTTAACTTCAATCTTTTTATCAAATCGATTATTATTCAATAAACAAAGATAACACTTGTTTTACCCTTTATTACATTAGCACGCTCAAATTTTCATCTTTCCTTTGTATTGACTACCCTATTTCCATTTTATTATCTCTACCAATATACACGCTAAATGCGATTAACATTCTAAATTAATTCATTTACTTGGGTTCATGCTTTCCATTATATCGATTACTACACTATGAATAAATTTACGATCCTATTTATTCATTATTACATTCACCCTTTCCATTACAAATTTCCATTTATTAAGTTTTACATTAATACAACTTTATTTCCATTCCTTAAATTTACCCTTACGTTTATGTTCTATTCGACTAGTTATCATAATACTGAATAAAATTTACGTTACTCCAATTATTACCCAAATTTACCTTAACGTAACAATAAATTCAGATTTATTGCAATTTCATTATTTATTATAATTACTTACATCATATGAATTCATTCTATTACCCTAAATCAGACAATAATTCATATATTCATACAATACTTACATTTATTTACTTAATTTGCATTTATAACTAAGTCCTAACATTTAAATTTATTTTTATTAATTGGAATTTCTTTCCATTCATTTATTATTAACTTTTAATTAGTATTATGCACCTTGCATTAACATTATTGCCTAAATTTACATGCAGTTACTATCAATCAATATATTATTGCATTGGTTAATTAAATGCTTACCTTTAATTACTTATTTTAAATTTTTATACTCAAGTGCAACAATTAACACTATTTTTTTATTGGGATTTCACCCCAATTATCAATAATTAAATTTTAAATTAACATTGCTACACTTCTTTTTAGCATTCATTTTATTTTAAATTATAAATTTTTTATTTCTTTCTAAATTTATTTACAAAGATTCAATTAAATTAACCAATTAATTTATTAAAATTTACGGGTCGTTACACTATCCCCCACTCAAAACTTTTCGTCCCCGAAAAGGAAAAGAAGGGAAAAGAAGAATTAAGAAATCAATATATCTTAGTTAAAACATTAAATTTATAAAACAAATAAAATTTTGGAAATTTTATTCTAAGTCCAAAATTTACGGAAAATTTCGGCGGAGTCTCCTTTGTACGGAGAGGCTCGGGAGAAAGTACAATATCAAATGTAACAATATATACATATTATTTCAAAATAATATATCCCAACAATGGGAAAAATAATATAATAACGCCATAAAACCATAATCCGAAAACGTACCTATTTATCGGGCAATTTACGGTTATTTTATGAAACCAAAAGCAGTAGCAATTGCTTCCATAACCTATATTTCACTTATATAATCCAATAAAGTTAACCATTATATAAAATGAAATATTTAAAGTGGTTTTAACCATAAACAACAGATCAATACAACCAACAATCACTTCCAACAACGCATACAACCATCACATAGAAACAATACAAATCAATCATTCATTCATATCAACAAAACAAATAGATGTTTGGGTTCAAAACGTCAAACTATACAGAATGAAAAATAACTACTAAGCTCCCCATTTACTCAACTGTCTCTGATGAAGCAAAATAAATTATTCACACATCCAAACAATTTTAAAGTATCCTTACCCAAACAACCGTAAACCAAAACAAACAACAATTTCAACAATAAATCAAGTTTTTTTTTTTTTATCAATTTCACTTCATCCGTTTGTTGTTTGATTTCCTTTTCATTCATTATTTATTTTTATCTATTTAATTTGCCTTTTATTTCTTATAGTTTCATTTACTTTTATTTATTTCTAACAAAGTCTCATTTTCACTTATTCATATCATGAAAATTTCTTTTTATTATATTACATTCATTTATTACAGTATTCATCTTTCTGCTTATTTTCAAAATAAATAACTTCAATCATTTACTTAAGTCTATAATTACTTACTTAAGTATATAACAATTATAACCTCAATTCTTATTAATAAAAGCAATTTATTGAACACTTCATTACATACTTTTACTTGTACAATTTCCATTACATTTTCTTATTAAACATTTCAACTTTTAAAATCTGGTAAGTTATATATATGCTTTTTAAGAATTTAATTGAAAATCACACAAGTTTTTCTCAATTCTTTTAATTAATTAAATGCTCAATAATTATATCTTTCGTTTTATAAGATTACAATTTTCAACTTTCTTTTAATCTCATTTATAACTTAGCATTAAATCACTTATTTTAATTAAAGGTTCTAATTTATAAATTAGTTATATTCCATTTTACTACCCTTAGTTGAAACTATTAATTAGTGGAAACTTAAGAATTAAATACCGGGTTTTATTCAAAATCACTTTAAAATAACAGATAAACATATGCTTGCAATTTATATATCCAATTATATTTAAAACTATTTAAAATTTATGTTTGTTTATCAAAATGAATCTGTAGTAAACTACTACAGTGGCCTTCCCTCTTCGAGACTCGAAAATGAATGTCGATGATGCGCCCGCCATCACCGAAATTATTTTCCAGCGATAGAGAGGGGGTACAAAATTTTACAAAATTTATTTCTTTTCATAATTTCTTTAAAACAATTCTTCCAAATTATATTGAAATATTTATATCAGAAAATACTTCTAATAATATTATTATTATATTTCAAAATCACTCAAAAGAAACTTTTAGAAATCCCGGAACTTAGATTCCAAAATTTCCAATTTATTTTTATTTTATTTTTAATCTTATTTCAACTATTATTTATAAATTTCATTACCTAACAACCAATATATTGCAACCAAATATAACCTTTATAAAAAAATTATTTTGTATATAGAAAATATAATAGGCAAAATTATTTCATTCACCTATATTCAAAATCAAATATTATGTCGATCTGTCCTATTAAGTGTTTAGAAATTCCTATTGATGTCATAGCGTCCCATGCATCAACCAGAATTTATAAATACAAAACGGAACATATTAACACAATATTAAAACTATTTTATAACATTAACAAATACGCTCTCTCATATATATACACACTCAGCGACTCATCATTGGGTATTACTACCCTATTAAAAGAGTCAAAACCCACAAAGCTAAGGTTTATCGCTAAACCTGGCTCTGATACCAGATGTAACGTCCCACCTTTTTGCATGATTTAAATCGACGATAAACCACACACGTTAGACTTAAACCATACAGAAGGGCAGATTATTATGGGTTAAATAAAAAAAAGTAGAGAAAGAAAAATAACAAAATAGAATCTTACAGCGGAACGATAAAATATAATAATCAAATACACAGTTCATGAAGCTGTTTACAAAATATTTGATTATACTTATACAATACATATCAGAGTACACATACCAGAGAATAATAATTAATTCAGTAGAATTAAATGGTTTAGTGGAATAATACAGTAGATAATAGCACTACAAATCTTCGTCTTCATCCTCCTAAATAAAATCTTTAAATCCTGAAACGCTCGGACTGACCCGAGCGGATTGAAAGAACAAAACGCTCGAATCAGAACTAAAATATCTTATGTAAGTTAAATCAACAGGAATAAATATGAGTGGAACGGTGTCATAGATGTTTACGGGATTTGACATCTCCTATCCAGTGTCTAATGTGAGTGCAGTAACTTAAGAGATGCTCGTGATTCGCATCTCCTTAGGATCCGTTAAACTATTTAACATGTAGTAATATTTCGCTATTATAATAGTGTCTAATAGTAAAATAAACTTACTTTTTCATAGCATTAAGGGTTACCCATACAGCCCTTAACACGTAATATTCCCAGTAGTCCATCCAATATCATAGTCCCTCCTGATCGGGAAGCCACCAGAGGATACCACACTAGCTACGGGAGAAAACCAAACTCGTACAAGGCACGATAGGGTAGGTGACACGGCACAACTAGGCAATGCCAGGGTAGATATACCAATTACGCTTCCAGGCCTGTGGTAATGCATAGTCGCAGCTACTGCCCACCTCGAGCCAACCCTCAAATAAAAAAATCAAAAGTGGCCACCGAATCAATCCAAAAGTCAAAGTATAATATCGAAGGGATGTGTCCGATCAAAGGTGCTACCTCATTAGCCCGTCAATCGCTCCTGTTTTAGCCACCTTATGCTAACTCACGGGAGTTGGGTCCACGTATTTACCTTAAAGGAAACGCCCATCCTACTTCATTCTAGAATCTCCACCGCGTGCACGGTTGTTAAAGTGGTTTTCGGAGTTAGCAGAGAGTATGACAACTTCCGATCCCGGTCTCCTTAGCAACCAAACATTATTATAACACCGCGGTCTTTTTGAAATAGTTTATACTTTTAAAACTAGAATATAATATCCATTTCAAATCCATATAAATACGATATCATTTCCTCTTTTTAAAAACCAAATCAAATTTGATATCATTTTCAAATATATCCTTTTCTAAAACCATAACATTTCAAAGTTATAATATTTCGAAACTAAAACTTGAAATATAGCCTTTCAAAACATAAAACTTTGAATGTCATAACTTTGAAACATACTACACCACTTAAATAGTTTAAATATTTAATTACTTTATATAGTAAAATAGCTTCTTCACCTTCACAAATCAATTCCAATATGGATTTTAAATTCCCAAATAAACCAATATAATTTCCATATATTTCAAAGCTTTAATTATTCCACCATTTCAAACTTATTCTTTGATAATTTCATATATATCAATTTCAACTACTATTATTTAGATTTGAAATGTTTACTTAATAAATCAAATATCATTTTAGTAAAACCTTTAGACTTCAAATAACTGGATATTCTTTCAATTTCATTAACTTGATAATATTCATTTAAATCAATTTGATATTCATTTAAATCCTCTAAACAAAAAAATCAAGTTATAAAATCATACCTTTTAAATCTCAATTTATTTATATTTCAAACCAAATTTTCGAGGATAATTCTTAAATCTTAAATTCAAATCAAATTCACATTTATCTTCAAACCTTAAATTTTATTTGAGTCATTATAAACTCTATATACAATAGAATTTAAATAGATACTTAACCATATTATATAAAAGAAATCAAACTTTATTATTTAGCATATTTTATAATTCCTAATAAATTTATACATAGCTAAATCAATAATAAAATAGCATTTGTATAACATCTAAAATCAATATCTGTATAGGCCATATATTTCTTAACAAAACCATAAAAATCATTTCAAAAATAATTTTGTGTGTATATATGTATATATATATATACCGCAGTGTTTGTATATAATTTTCTATTCTATGGTCAAGTGATACGGATATTTATCATTTCAATCCGCAATTTAAAAATAAAAATATGGTTGTATATCATTTCAAACCGCAATCCCGAATCAAAATAAATGCATAACAACTTGCAGATTATGATGATATAGTTAAAATATCCATTCATCCATCATAAAATCATACATCCATCACAATCATCATACAAAACAATCAATCAATACCAATATATAACTAATAATATATAACAGGTAATTAGCTGGCAGTTATATTCAATAATAAATTAAATAACGATTTAATTTCAAGAAATGCAATTAACTGAGATGATGATTAAAAATATACGAAACAGTCATAAATAAATGCATAATCACAACTTAAATTAATTTACAAAACATAAGAAATTTTAGAAGTTGTGAGTGGGTTAAAACACTCACCTTTTGAATTTAAATTGAATTTAAATTCAATTTAAACCCAAAAATTTGACAGTTTCAGAATTCGTCCAAACCAGTGCCAAAATGTCTGAAACTCCAATACGAACCTAGCGGAGAAAACCGTGCGTGAAACGGAGTTCGTAAGCGAAAGTTTATTCGAGTTAAACGAGTTGAAATTAAAATTTAAATTAAAACAAAATAAAACAACTCACCCCTTACATCAAAAGCCACGTCACCATTACCTGTACATCTCTCACAAACCCAGGCTTCCCAAGGTCATCACGCACGCACGAAACAAACCGGTTCGAAACCCTAACCTGCAACGCACAAACCCACAGCGCCGCCACATGCTTTTGCCGCCGCACGCGCCTCACAGCCCACGGCGACCTCCCTGACCACCTCCCTATGTCGATCGACGGTGATTAGTCCCAGCCGCCGCCATTTTTATTTAACCCTAATCGAAAAATTCTCCACATCCAACCGTCGATTCGCTAAATAAACTGCATGGATGAAGTCCCCTCGGTCCTCTCTTCAAAATCCAGAAAGGATTTCCCGATCAGACGAAGTTCATCGTCGAGCGATGAATGGTCGAAAAATCATTTGCGATTTGTGGACAAAAAATGCGTCGAATCGAAAAATGAGTTGCAGATCTGAGTTACGCTATTCGAGAGCTTTGAATCCATATAAAATTTGATAGTATTTGAGGAGATTGAATTTTCATTTGATTTTTGAATTGCAATTGAATTGGACAAATTAGGATTTACAGCCATTGAGGAAGAGGAGCACAGAAGTTTCTGTACGTATAAAAATGAGGAATAGAGACTGCTATTGTGACACCCCACTCCGAGAGCCTCATTAACAAAGAGTATTACATAGATAATACTGTCGGCTAACGCGGACAATAGAGTATAATGGAAGCGACCATGTGCAATCTTACCTTAACTATTCACTAAATATGTCGAAAAGTAGAACACATTAAAATTCGACCTATTCAATAAATATTTAAAGCAAAACTACAATGGCTATAGGATCTATCAGAAGAAAATATAACAACTCAAATGTAATATACATCACAGAACAGTCGATCATAATATACACATACACAGATACACTACAGAGTATACAAAATAATACATGTCAAGTGGTACAGGAGACCACAATATACAGACGAGACGAAAGAGTATAAATCAGAGTTATAACAGATAAGGACTACAAAAGACGCTATAACAAAACGAAGCTAGCGAATAGTCCATGCGGAAGCAAAATAGGCTAAGTCCCCAAAAGCACCTACCCTGAAACATCTCGGTCTGACCCGAGTATAAAATACCCGGATCAGTCTAGTTAACAAATCAGTTAGATAAACTGAACAATAATAAACCTGCAAGGTCATACAGTATAATAAATATCTCTAGGGGAGATAACACAATCATCAACAAGAGATGAATCATATAGAACAAGCCTCATATCATCGGCAACATATAGAAACAAAGGATACAAACATCCCAAAACAAGCCAATAGGCAAACAACAAATACCAATAAGGTATACAAGTTCCACAAGGTAAACGCTATACTCCATGCGGCTCTAAGAGACCAATACCGAAGGGCGATACCAAGGGAATATACATATCAATGAAACATCATAAAATTTGCTCGAGCTCAGTACTGTACAAACAAGGATCCATGAGCCCGAAGACTCCAAACCCAAGTATCACCCATGCGGCACATAAGGCCAACATCAGAGCGAAACTATATAGGGCAACAAACCCGAAGGCACACACCCGAAGGCAACATACCCGAAGGCAACAAACCTAGGGAGATAGTCCGAAGACACTATCCCAGAGGCAACAAACCGTAGTGGTGAAGGTCGAAGACCCAGTACTGGACACCACTAACTGGCGGAATGTGTCACAACTCTCGAAAAGGAATCCGAAAAGTGTTAACGTATGTCCCATAACCACTCGTTCGCACTAAACGGTTTACTATCCGTCAGTCCCTTTCACACTCAAAGCAGTACAAAGTTTACCTCATATCATCGATAAACCAAACCCGAAGGTCAAAACAATCAATCGAATAGGTCAAGGATTAATCGGAAGGATAAACGCACAGATTCATGGTCCGTGTTTTGCCCAACCATTTAATCACCCTCCCACTTCGTTCGAAGTGCGAAAGTGTGTGTGTTTTAAATAGAATTTATAAATTAGAGAAACGAACTTTTAAATGAGATTCGAGAGATTATTTTATAAAAACCCGTGGATTAAAATTAAAAGGAATCATCAAAGTCAAAACAATTGATAATCATACATAGGATCATCGTGAATCGATTCAAATTGAAAATTCAATCCAAAAAGGCAAAGTGGGCTGAAACAGCAGGTTTAGTCGACTGAACAGAGTTTTTCAGTTGACTGACCCTGTACTTGGAAATTTTCTAGGTTCAGGAAACTTTCTGTTTCCAGGTTCAGTCGACTGTGCAGAGTTTTTCAGTCGACTGAATCATGCCTGGAAACTCTCGGGTTTCAGTTTCAGTCGACTGAACAGAGTTTTCAGTCGACTGAATCATGCCTGGGCTGTTTTTCAGCCTTATTCAAATGAAGAGCAAACTCTCCCAATATGCAATCGGACGAACATTGGCTCTAAGGGCTTATGCCAATCGACAACCCGGCCCTATATGTTCCTCGATGCATCACCAAAACATGATTAAAACATCAAAGTTAGGATTTCAAAGATTTGAACCCAAAACACTAAAAATTGGAATATTCTCCAATTCAACCCAAACCAATTGCAAGTGCATATGAACAAGGTGTTAGGAATTCATACATAACATCAATGAAATCAAGAGAAGTAGATGTGAGTTCAAACTCACCTTTTTACACAAAACAAAGAAGATGAAGAAGCACAATTGCAAGGAATCAACCAACTACACTCCACTTCAACACTACAAGCTTCAATCTAGAATCAAAGAAAGTATTTCCTAAGTTAGGGTTAGGAATATTACAGAAATTGAAGAGGAGAAGAGATGGAGAAGATGGAGATGAACTTACCAATGGATTCTCTTTGATTTTTGGAGCAAGAATCAAGCTACAAAGGAGAAACTAGGGCTTGCTAATTTCTATTTCTCTTTCCTTTCCCCCATTTCAGTTTTTAGTTTGAGAAAGAAATGAAATGAAGATGAAATGAAGAGAAGGGTTGAGCTAGGGGGTAAAGTGGGCTAGTGGGCTGAACCCAATCCCAAACCCAATAGGAAAAGTAGCCAAAATTTCACAAACTCCAAACATATCAAAGATTATACTCAAAAAGATCGCTAACGCCATTTTGGAACCAATGGAAATGGTTTCGAGCTCCAATTCGGCCATTTGCAGAAAGTAACATTTCGGACCCCAAAAATCCGAATAACGACGCTATATTTAAATCAAACATTTAAATATAAAATCGTTAAATATGCGGGTTGTTACAGATCTCCCCTCCTTACAAAATTGCGTCCCCGCAATTCCTAGAGACGATATTTGTAACAACTACATACAAAAGAAAGAATAAACTTTAGACACAGAAATAGACTTACCATTACGAAGCAAGGATAGAAAACCTGGATAAGATCGCTCGATATACTCTCTGGTTTCCCAAGTACAGTCGTTGGGATTAGCAGACCATTGAACTTTAACGAGCGGCACGTCCTTGTTCCGAAGGTGTCGCACCTCCGTGTCAAGCACGCGAATAGGTTGCTGTACAAAAGATAAGTCCGGTGAGATCTCAAGCTCTTGCAAATCAGGAGAATCAATTACAGAATCTGATTCTCGAAGACACTTTCGAAGTTGCGAAACGTGAAACACGTCATGAATGCCAGATAAATGAGCTGGAAGTGAAAATCTATAAGCCACAGGGCCAATACGTTCAGTAATAGAAAACGGTCCTATATAACGAGGAGCCAATTTTCCAGTCGCACTGAAACGCATAACCCCTTTCAAAGGAGAAACACGAATAAAAATAAGATCGCCGATCGAGAACTCGAGAGGCTTCCTACGGTTGTCCGCGTAGGATTTTTGGCGACTCTGTGCCTCTTTCATCCTCAATCGAATAAGATCAATCTTCTCAGAAGAATGACGAACAAAGTCCGGGCCAATAATAAGCTTCTCCCCAGATTCCAACTAACATGAAGGTGATCGACATGGCCTTCCGTATAAGGCTTCGAAAGGAGCCATACCGATACTAGACTGAAAACTATTGTTGTAGGAGAACTCTACAAGAGGTAGGTGATCCTCCCAACTACCACCGAAATCAAAAATACAAATACGGAGAAGATCTTCCAACATACGATTCACCCGTTCAGTCTGTCCGTCAGACTGCGGATGATAAGCTGTAGAAAAATTAAGCTTTGTTCCTAAAGCTTGCTGAAGACTCTTCCAAAAATGACTCGTGAATAAAGGATCACGATCACTCACAATAGAACTAGGAACACCGTGAAGTCTCACGATTTCCTTGACATACAACTTAGCCAAATGCGAAGCTGTCCTATTAGACTTAATAGGGACAAAATGAGCAGACTTGGTGAGGCGATCAACAATAACCCAAATACTAGAATGACCTGATCTCGAATGAGGTAGGCCGTCAATAAAATCCATAGAAACTTGATCCCACTTCCACAATGGAATCTCAAGAGGTTGAAGAAGTCCAGAAGGACGCTGATGTTCGGCCTTCACACGTTGACATGTCATGCAGTTGCTCACATAACTCGCCACATCGCGCTTCATGCCTTCCCAATAATAAAGACGACGCATATCGGCATACATCTTACTACTACCGGGATGAATGGTATACTTAGAACGATGGCAACCATCAAGAATGTCATGCCTAAATGCAAAATCAGAAGGCACAAAAAGACGGTTCTTCTTACGAAGACACCTATGAGAATCAATGCTAAAATCTTGCAACGCCTCATCACAAGATCCAGACTCACAAAGTTGAATAAAATGCAACAAATCAGGATCACGCCGCTGAGCATCGGCAATACGATCCAATAAAATAGTTCGAGCTCCCAAACTAAATAATAGAATAGGAGAACCAGAAGATGAACCTTGATCACGAATTTCACAAAAAGATAGAGTCTCAAGAATATTCCATTCGGCAAGCATCATAGAAATAACAGCCGAATGTTTACGACTAAGCGCATCTGCAACACGATTACCCTTACCAGGGGTAAACTAGATATCAAAGTCATAGGAAGCAAGAAACTCGAGCCAACGCTGTTGTCTCATATTGAGTTCCTTCTGAGTAAACAAATACTTCAAAGATTTATGATCGGTATAGAGAATGAAGCGCTCGCCCAATAAATAATGTCGCCAAATCTTCAAGGCAAAGACAATGGCGGCTAACTCAAGATCATGAGTGGCATAGCGAACTTCATTCGGACGCAGTTGCCTAGAAGCATAAGCAACAACCCGATCTCTCTGCATAAGCACAGCACCTAGACCACTACCACACGCATCGGTGTAGACAAAAAGATCATGATTCCCTTCGGGAACCATAAGAATAGGAGCATTAGTGAGAAGTTCTTTCAATATCTGAAAGGAAGCTTCACACTTGTCGGACCAAATAAAACGAATGCCTTTCCGAGTAAGGCAAGTGAGAGGAAGCACAACACGGGAAAATTTCTTAATGAACCGTCGGTAATAACCCGCCAATCCAAGGAAACTACGAATCTCAGGCACATTCTCAGGCCTCTTCCAATTCTGGATGGCTTCGATCTTTGAGGGATCGACACATCGGAAGATACAACATGGCCTAAGAACTTAACCTTATTCTCCCAAAAGCAGCACTTGGAGAATTTGGCTTTAAGCAGATGACGACGAAGAGTACTCAAGACAATTCTCAAGTGATTAGCATGCTCAGCTTCAGACTTAGAATAAATAAGGATATCATCAATAAAGACGAGAACAAACTTATCGAGATATTCCCGGAATACCCGATTCATGAGGTCAACAAAGAAAGCAGGAGCGTTCGTCAAACCGAACGGCATAACGAGCCACTCAAAGGAACCATAACGAGTGCGGAAAGCAGTAAGAGGTATGCTATCCACCGCGACTCGTAACTGATGAAAACCTGTGGCAAGGTCAAGCTGAGAAAAGACCTTGGCACCACTAAATAGATCGAACATATCATCGATCCTAGGCAATGGATACCTATTTCTAATGGTCAACTCGTTAAGCTTGCGATAGTCAATGCAAAGCCTAAGAGTTCCATCAGACTTCTTCACAAAAACGACCGCGGATCCCCACGGAGAAAAACTAGACTGAATCAACTGCTTGGACTCGAGCTCTAAAAGCTGCTTCTTGAGTTCCTCATTTTCCTTTGTAGACATCCTCGTGGGAGGACGACTAACTGGCTGCGTGCCTGAAATGAGATCAATGCGGAACTCAATTGCCCGTTTGGGTGGCAAACCCAAAACAGGTTCAAAAACATCAGAAAAGTCACAAGCAATAGGAATACGAGATACATCATCACCATCTCGCGAATCAAGAGAATACAAAGCCATCTCGGAATTATCCACATCCCGAAGAACAAGAGATAACTGAGAAGGTGAATCAGGATGACAAAGATATAAGATTCTCTCAGAACAAATAATCCTGGCATCGTACCTCACTAGCCAGTCCATACCAAAAATCATATCAAAACCCAAATGAGAAACAACGTGCAGATTCGCACGGAAAGAAAAGCCACATAAAACAATCTCAATATCATCACAAAGCAAACTAAGGGTCGCGGATCCCCCAATAGGATTCGCAATCCTTAAAGAAGTAACCATACAAGAAACATCCAAAGATAAATCATCCACAAGCTTCTTCGATACGAAAGAATGTGAAGCACCCGTATAGAAAAGAACTCGTATACTATGATCATGAAATAGAATTGAACCCTCCAAAATAGATGGAGTCATACCTTTGGATTGAGAAGGACCTCCAGAAGCATTAGCCACATTGAGCTTGCCAGATTTTGCATTAGCAGGAGCAGTAGGACAAGCAGAAACATGATGACCTTCCTTCTTGCAATTACGGCAGAAGAGAGGTTTTGGACAAGCTCGAATAATATGATCCGGAGAACCACAATTAAAACACTTTCGAACGAAAGGTGTTCCGGAAGATTGAGGCTGAGAGCTAGGACCACCGGTCTTCTTCTTCTTATAAGGAAAAGGCTTCTTCTGAATTGGAAACTGCTTCTTGTTGGGGTTTCTGGAAACCTCAACATCAACATCACTATCACACTCCTTCTCGACGGTCTCGAGATGAAGCACCGAATCAACCAATTCCTCAAAAGAAAGTTTAAGCTGGAGCAACAAGGACTTCTTAAGATATTTCTTAAGGCCAGAAACAAACTTCAAATTCTTCTTATAAGAAGTGCTGATGAATTCAAGACCATACTGAGATAAAGCCTCGAACGATGCGACATACTCAGAAACAGAAGATTTCCCTTGCTTCAACTCAAGGAAGCGACGGGTCAATAAAACTTTTTCAGATTCAGGAACGAACTTGAGTTCAAATCGTCCCCGAAACTGAATCCAAGAAAGAGTAGACTCATCAATTTCAGCTACAAGAAGCTCATACCAGTCAAGAGCACGCTCTTGTAATAAGCTAGAAGTTACAAGAACTCTATCATGGTCAGAAAGATCCATGCAAGAGAAAATACGCTCGCACGTGCGAAGCCAAGCTTGGACTTCAAGAACAGACTCGGAGCCCTTAAACGGCTTTCCTCCAAGATGAGCAAAATCACTGCACTGACGTGCAAAAGCAGACTTGCGAGGTGGGGACACTCGAGGAGGAACGGGAGGCTGAGTGCTCCTAAACAATTCCAAAAATTGATCGGCAGACATATATACGCCATCCGGATGCGAGCCACTAGATTGCCCAGCATCCGAACGTCGACCCCTGCCTCTTGCAGACATAAGCTGAAAGTAAGATAAGAACAAGATTATTCACAAGGTAGATATTACAATATGGGATACTACGGAATAAAAATGCATTCCTAGACGTATTTCCAATATCTATCTAACCTTGATGGAATAAAGAGACACGATGATTCAAGGATCTGTATCACTTGTACACTTTGATGTACCATAATATGTGCATCTATTCTGTGTTTATCACATTTTGTTCTAAACTCAGCTCCGATACCACGCTGTGACGCCCCACTCCGAGAGCCTCGTTAACAAAGAGTATTACATAGATAATACTGTCGGCTAACGCGGACAATAGAGTATAATGGAAGCGACCATGTGCAATCTTATCTTAACTATTCACTAAATATGTCGAAAAGTAGAACACATTAAAATTCGACCTATTCAATAAATATTTAAAGCAAAACTACAATGGCTATAGGATCTATCAGAAGAAAATATAACAACTCAAATGTAATATACATCACAGAACAGTCGATCATAATATACACATACACAGATACACTACAGAGTATACAAAATAATACATGTCAAGTGGTACAAGAGACCACAATATACAGACGAGACGAAAGAGTATAAATCAGAGTTATAACAGATAAGGACTACAAAAGACGCTATAACAAAACGAAGCTAGCGAATAGTCCATGCGGAAGCAAAATAGGCTAAGTCCCCAAAAGCACCTACCCTGAAACATCTCGGTCTGACCCGAGTATAAAATACCCGGATCAGTCTAGTTAACAAATTAGTTAGATAAACTGAACAATAATAAACCTGCAAGGTCATACAGTATAATAAATATCTCTAGGGGAGATAACACAATCATCAACAAGAGATGAATCATATAGAACAAGCCTCATATCATCGGCAACATATAGAAACAAAGGATACAAACATCCCAAAACAAGCCAATAGGCAAACAACAAATACCAATAAGGTATACAAGTTCCACAAGGTAAACGCTATACTCCATGCGGCTCTAAGAGACCAATACCGAAGGGCGATACCAAGGGAATATACATATCAATGAAACATCATAAAATTTGCTCGAGCTCAGTACTGTACAAACAAGGATCCATGAGCCCGAAGACTCCAAACCCAAGTATCACCCATGCGGCACATAAGGCCAACATCAGAGCGAAACTATATAGGGCAACAAACCCGAAGGCACACACCCGAAGGCAACAAACCTAGGGAGACAGTCCGAAGACACTATCCCAGAGGCAACAAACCATAGTGGTGAAGGTCGAAGACCCAGTACTGGACACCACTAACTGGCGGAATGTGTCACAACTCTCGAAAAGGAATCCGAAAAGTATTAACGTATGTCCCATAACCACTCGTTCGCACTAAACGGTTTACTATCCGTCAGTCCCTTTCACACTCAAAGCAGTACAAAGTTTACCTCATATCATCGATAAACCAAACCCGAAGGTCAAAACAATCAATCGAATAGGTCAAGGATTAATCGGAAGGATAAACGCACAGATTCATGGTCCGTGTTTTGCCCAACCATTTAATCACCCTCCCACTTCGTTCGAAGTGCGAAAGTGTGTGTGTGTGTTTTAAATAGAATTTATAAATTAGAGAAACAAACTTTTAAATGCGATTAGAGAGATTATTTTATAAAAACCCGTGGATTAAAATTAAAAGGAATCATCAAAGCCAAAACAATTGATAATCATACATAGGATCATCATGAATCGATTCAAATTGAAAATTCAATCCAAAAAGGCAAAGTGGGCTGAAACAGCAGGTTCAGTCGACTGAACAGAGTTTTTCAGTCGACTGACCCTGTACCTGGAAATTTTCTAGGTTCAGGAAACTTTCTGTTTCCAGGTTCAGTCGACTGTGCAGAGTTTTTCAGTCGACTGAATCATGCCTGGAAACTCTCGGGTTTCAGTTTCAGTCGACTGAACAGAGTTTTCAGTCGACTGAATCATGCCTGGGCTGTTTTTCAGCCTTATTCAAATGAAGAGCAAACTCTCCCAAAATGCAATCAGACGAACATTGGCTCTAAGGGCTTATGCCAATCGACAACCCGGCCCTATATGTTCCTCGATGCATCACCAAAACATGATTAAAACATCAAAGTTAGGATTTCAAAGATTTGAACCCCAAACACTAAAAATTGGAATATTCTCCAATTCAACCCAAACCAATTGCAAGTGCATATGAACAAGGTGTTAGGAATTCATACATAACATCAATGAAATCAAGAGAAGTAGATGTGAGTTCAAACTCACCTTTTTACAAAACAAAGAAGATGAAGAAGCACAATTGCAAGGAATCAACCAACTACACTCCACTTCAACACTACAAGCTTCAATCTAGAATCAAAGAAAGTATTTCCTAAGTTAGGGTTAGGAATATTACAGAAATTGAAGAGGAGAAGAGATGGAGAAGATGGAGATGAACTTACCAATGGATTCTCTTTGATTTTTGGAGCAAGAATCAAGCTACAAAGGAGAAACTAGGGCTTGCTAATTTCTATTTCTCTTTCCTTTCCCCCATTTCAGTTTTTAGTTTGAGAAAGAAATGAAATGAAGATGAAATGAAGAGAAGGGTTGAGCTAGGGGGTAAAGTGGGCTAGTGCGCTGAACCCAATCCCAAACCCAATAGGAAAAGTAGCCAAAATTTCACAAACTCCAAACATATCAAAGATTATACTCAAAAAGATCGCAAACGCCATTTTGGAACCAATGGAAATGGTTTCGAGCTCCAATTCGGCCATTTGCAGAAAGTAACATTTCGGACCCCAAAAATCCGAATAACGACGCTATATTTAAATCAAACATTTAAATATAAAATCGTTAAATATGCGGGTTGTTACAGCTATGGTTTATAACAGAGTATTTATAGACAACTGAAATAAAATAGATAGACCCGATTTAAACGTGCTGAACGATATATGGCCCGAAAAGCCCGTTTCGACTTCGGAATGAAATTGGGTCAACCCATATATCAAAATAGATATTTCAAAATATTTTAAATTCAATGGAAAAGGTTTCAAGTCCAAATTCCATCATAAGAAGAAGTTATGCTAAAATCAATATTTTTCAAATTGATTTCAATTGATTTCAATTAATCGATGTCAAGGCGTTTTAATCCCATACGATCAAATGACTAGCCCGATCGCTACAAAACTTGAAATCCTATAATGATTCACCGTTACGGATCCGATGAAACTGGTTTCGTCGAAATCCGAGTCAGTGACCAAAATGGCTATTTTTCCAGTTAATTAAATAAATTAAAAATTAATTAATTCATTAAATCAAACTTTCAATTTCATTCTTATAATCGACAATTCTTATCATTTTTAATTCCTTAAACCTTTACACTAATTCAAACAAATTTAATTGTCGATTTGAAATTTATAAATTCTTCAATTTCATTAAATTCAACAACTATAAATTAAATTTCCAATAATTAAATTTAATTTACTTTCCATTTATTATTCTATCAATTCCATCTTATGGTATAATTATCATGATTTACATCTTAGTGCGTTAAAAATTTCCAATTTCATCTAATTTCAACCAACGTAGTAATTAATCTCATTAATTTGAAAATTTTGATTTCCAATTCTATTTAGTAGGCTAAATAAATATGTAACATGTAATAATTGATACCATTAACTTTTTTTTAATTTATAAGTTTATTTCTTCCAACAAATGCTACCATTAGCTCCATAACACTAATTCATTTCATTTCCATTCATTATACATTAGTTTATAGCAAGTCAACATTTTATATTATTAATTTACCATTTACATCCCATTATAAATTAATGCACACATAAATTTTCCAATCACAGTGTTTAACTTCAATTTTCATAAATCCAGAAATTATAAATTTACTTGATTTAACTTCAACCTTTTTATCAAATCAATTATTATTCAATAAACAAAGATAACATTTGTTTTACCCTTTATTGCATTAGCACGCTCAAATTTTCATCTTTCCTTTGTATTGACTTCCCTATTTCCATTTTATTATTTCGACCAATATACACGCTAATTGCGATTAACATTCTAAATTAATTCATTTACTTGGGTTCATACTTTCCATCATATCGATTACTACACTGAATAAATTTACAATCCTATTTATTTCATTATTACATTCAACCTTTCCGTTACAAATTTCCATTTATTAAGTTTTACATTAATACAACTTTATTTCCATTCCTTAAATTTACCCCTAAGTTTATGTTCTATTCGACTAGTTATCATAACACTGAATAAAATTTACCTTATTCCAATTATTACCCAAATTTACAATAACGTAACATTAAATTCAGATTTATTGCAATTTCATTATTTATTATAATTACTTACATCATATGAATTCATTATATTACCCTAAATCAGACATTAATTCATATATTCACACAATACTTACATTTATTTACTTAATTTGCATTTATAACTAAGTCCTAACATTTAAATTTATTTTTATTAATTGGAATTTCCTTCCATTCATTTATTATTAACTTTTAATTAGTATTGTGAACCTTGCATTAACATTATTGCCTAAATTTACATGAAGTTACTATCAATCAATATATTATTGCATTGGTTAATTAAATGCTTACCTTTAATTACTTATTTTAAATTTTTATACTCAAGTGCAACAATTAACACTATTTTTTTATTGGGATTTCACCCCAATTATCAATAATTAACTTTTAAATTAACATTGCTACACTTCTTTTTAGCGTTCATTTCATTTTAAATTATAAATTTTTTATTTCTTTCTAAATTTAATTACAAAGATCCAATTAAATTTACCAATTAATTTATTAAAATTTACGGGTCGTTACAAGAATTCAACTTGGATTGATAATGAACTAAAATAAGTGGAGATGTTGTAAAAATAAAATGGAATTGGATTATAATAGAAATGATTTGAGTTACAAATAAAATCCAATTCGAGTATAAATGAGTTAAGTATGTGCTTGGATATTATTTTGATAAATTGAGAAGGTGAATTAAAATAAAATGGATGGGCTAACTGAATTAAATGGAATTTGATTAGATGAGAATCAAATAGAAGTGAGCTTAAGTTTGAAGTTGGAATAAATTAAAGTAAATTAACTTAAGTTTAAAATTTATAGAAGCTTGGCTTCGAGGAAGGGTGAAAGTTCTGTAAATAAAAGTTTGGGTTAAATTAACTTGGAAAATGGTTATTGATATAAGCATTGAATGTTTTCAAGCTAAATGAAATGGTTTTTAAATGAAACCAATGCGGAGATGAGATTGAATAAACAGAAATGGGATGGAACTTGAAATAAAATGAGTTGGAATCAATTGGATGTGGATAAAAACTAAAATGGATATTTAATTAAGTGAATATCGTTGTATTGCATAGAATAAATTAGTCGTTCGATTTAAACGGAAGTGAATAAAAATTTTATGGATTGGTAGAAGAAAATAAAATTGATTTTTGGAATCAATTGAAATAAATGTGAGTTGTTGGGTTAAAAATGAATCGAATGTAAGAAATTGAGTTGTAAACTATTAAAATTGAATGAAAGGACATATGAATTGGTTGGAAGCAATTGAATTAGTTTTGAAATCCTATAAATTGCTCATGGAAAGTGTTTGGCGCATGTTTCTTATGAAATGCATGTGTTTAGCTATTGAAAGTAAGTGAGATGTTAACAAAGTTTTGTATATTTAGTGCTTACATGTTTGAATCGAGTAAGTACAGGTATCGGGAAGCCGTTCGGTTGGATTTGGACGCGCTAAACGCTAAGATAATAAGCCGGTTGCTTAAAAATGCTAAATAAAGGTACATCTACGCAATAAAAATAGGAAATATGAACTGTTTTTGTTTTTCCAACCGTGTGGGTCGATGTATATATATTTATATCTCTTATTAAATTGCAAAAGCTCCTCCGTACAAAGTAGACTGTCAAAAATTTTCGAAAATTTTGGGAGTTAGAAAATTTGTTGAAATTTTTTCATTAGCAACAAAACGATTTCGTATCGGAATTGAAATAAGGGATTTTGAAAATGGAGATTGTTACTAATTGTTTAGTAGGAACTAAAGGATTGGAAAGTGAATATGGGATTTTCACTAAATGGGTTTTAGTAATTTAGTGGGTCTGGGACATTTTTCTGCCTTAGTAATTTCGGGGACAAAATTCTTTTAAGGGGTGAGGAATGTGACGACCTAGAATTTTAGACAATTTAAATTGGAATATTTAATTGATTTTAATATTTAAAAGTTAGTTTGTAACTTAAATTTCAAATATCACCATTATTGGAAAATTTAATTATTGGATTTAATTACTGGAAATTGGGTAAAATATTGAATCTGGAGTTTTAAGCCTGTTACAAATAATTTAAGAGTTTGTTAAATTTATATCGATAGTACTGAAGATAATAAAAATTTTGAAATTGAATTTGGGAATGTTTTGTTAAGTTTTGAAAATATATCGTTTGAATTGACGTTTAAAAATAGCCTTCCGAGGTACAGTCTCAGAATTTGACGAAACCAGTTCCATTGGATCCGTAATATTATATTATTATCGGGTTTCAATTTTTGTAGTGTTTGGGGTTGTTGTGTAAGCGTACGACATATAAACGCGCTGAATCTATATCGGAAATTTAATATAATGACTGCGTCCAAAAAGCTATTTTCTCCATACGATCGAACTAGGGCTCGAAACCTTTTCCATTGCGTTCGGAATAGGGGTATAACTTTATAAACGTCTAGCGGCATGCATCGACAGGAGTTTGAAATGTTAAGTTGCATTTATCAAGACAATTTAAATTTAATTAAAAAGATATTTATATTCTGGTCAAAATTCCTTTTACGTCCAAACTTTTCCCCCTCTTATCAATCACTGTAGCAAGCCTATTCGAGCACGCGAAAGAATTCAAACATGTATCCCCTTTTCATTCTCGCCCTTGTTCCTTTTTGCCGAAGCTTCAGCCGAAAGAAAATAAAAATAAATAAATGACACAAACTTTATACATTCTGAAATCAATCGTGTCTCCCTTACAGAATGATTCAAGTAATAAAGGGAATGTCCGAGCAAAAATTTCCTCCCTAAATCAAATCGTTTGAACTCAAAATTACTCAAACATGGTGGCTAGCGAATCTCGAATTCAATTCGAGAAGCCACTTTCCTCTCGAAATTCTATCGGCGAAGGACTGGGGCATCGTCGAGGCTAGGGAGATTGGCGATGAAGTCGCGAATAAGTTTGGGGATCGTGTGTACTCGTACGAAGTCAAGGAAATTGAATTCTTTTAGCAATCTATCGCGGAGGGGGAAGGACGAGAGCGGCCGAATCGAAGGCGACGCAATCGAGATTGGGAGGCGCGGTGACTTGTGGTGTCGTTCGTTGGGAGAAGCTTGAGTCAAGTCAGGTGGTGGAGATTTCATGTCGCCTGTGTTTGAGGGCCGCGTTCGGTCGATGCATCTCGAGAACCTAGGGCGTTTCAATGGTGGCTCCATTGAGCGAGGCAAGGGAAAACTTTGGAACCGAAGTCGAGTTGTTGAGGGTTCGTCTCGAGGATGGGTGGCAGATGGCAACATGGAAGCAGGTGGCGATTTGGGAGGGGGAGCAGCACTCGTGAAGCTCAGTGATGGAGGCTGGGATCGATGAAGGTGTCGCCGTACATTTGTCGATTGTTGATTCGCGTGCCGGTCGTGTGAGTGTTTTGGGAAGAAGGTATGGGTCTTCCTATATATTGTTAATTTAATTAGAATTTATATTTTAAATTTAATAGGAAATGAATGTATATAAAATAAGGTTGTTGTGTTAAACTTATGTAAATCAGAAAACAAATATATAGGAGTTTTAGACATTAAAGTATCTATATAAAGTTAGTTTAAAATTTAATTTTTAGATAAATTAAATTTTAGTTTAAATTGGTTGAATAAATGGAAATTTATTTTCTGATTTATTTGGAATATTAATAAAATGTAAATGGTCATACAAGGTTAAGAAATCATGGAATCAAATCGAGAATGAAGTGATTGCAAATAAAAAGAAAAGGTGACTTAATCTCACTCATATAGGCTTTATTTAAATTAAATGGTTAAATTTAAATAATTGGTTTAATGATTGAATTGATTTGATGTGCTATATTATATATAGTAGTGTATAGTATATATTGGAGTGATTGATTCCCGCATTATATAGCGGATGAGACCCTGTGCGCCGCATAATAGCAGACGATATTATATTTAAAACCCATATACCGCGATATTCCACCTCGAAGTGGAATTGGTATTGTGCTAACATCTGTGGATGCAGCGAAAAAAGTTCGAGGGATCCAAGTGGATTCCTCAAAATATTTAGATTTGTTTAAAAATCCTGTGATATGATTATTTGATATACTGTGATGAATTTTATTGATAATTGGAGTATTTGATGTTATGGTTTGATTGAATATATTTGGGTATAATGAGTTACCAAAAATATATAAACTGGATTTTTGGAAAGAAAATAAAAGAAGAGAATTTGTAAGTGAAATAATTATAGAGAATTTGAATAAATTTAAGAATGAATTGAAAAAGAATAAAAGTGATTTTAAAATTCAAATAAATAAATTCCGAATATGAAAAGGAGCTTTTGAATAAACAGGAAGATAATGAATTTTGAACTTAAGTGTTATTATTTAAAAGAATAAAGCATTTATTTTAAATTTAAGATTTAAACTATTAGAAAAGATAAAGAAGAAATTTAGGAAATATGAAATTGGTGTTTTCAGTTAAATGATTTTAAATCCTAATTAAGGAATAAAAATCTAAAGTCAATGGGTTTTGAAATAAATGAGTAAGTAAAGTAATTTATTTCAAAAGGGAGTAAATTGGAAATCAATTTGGAAATTGATTTAAGTGTTTGAAATTGGAATTTTGAAGGAGAATGTGACTATGAAATTTATAAACTGAGTTTATAAAAGTGAAGTGATATATCAGTGGATATTTGGAAGAATAAATTCACGGTGGCAATTTATTAACGGAATGAGTAAATTTGTTTAAAAATAAATAGTGATTTATTTTTAAAGGATGTGAAGAGAAGTATATTTCCTTGGATAGCCAAGTACGTTTTCAAAGTAAATTTTTAAATATAAGTTAAAAGCTTTAATGTTGTTTTAAAAAGAATGTTTAGAAAATTTATTATTTCTAAATGTTTAAATTCTAAAGTAAGTATTTTTCAAACCTATTATTGTAGTAATTATTTAAAGGTGACTTGGTATTTGTTTTAAGAAAAAAATATAAATAATAAAAATTTAGTTTTACATTTTATTAAGAAGCTTTATTTTAAATATTCCTAAAGTATATATTTTGAATAAGTATTAAAGTAGTTTTAACTTAAATGTCTTAAAGGATATTTTATAATAATGAGTTTTAAATTATTTTAAAAATATAAAGTTTTTATACTTGTGTTTTCAGTGGAAATAAATATCTAGGAATTTATTCCATGAGAGGCGTGTGATTTGAAAACTGTTTTCAAAAGGGTTGAAAATGAAAATATATCTTGCGAAGATATTTTGAGGATAATAAATAATTTGGGAGATTATTTATTGTTTGATGGTTGTTTGTGAATGTTAATTGATAGTTAAATAACCAACTATCAATATTGGCCAATGCGCTGATCGTTTCGAAGAGACCGGGATCGGGATTAAATTCTCGAAAACCACTTCAATCCGCTTTGAACGTTTTCATGTGGAAAACAAGAGTTTGGATTCGTAGATGGAGCAGTGAAGTGCAAGGGCTAGTCGCTACTAATCCTGAGGTGATTCCAAAATGGATGTAGTAGGAGTAGTGCCTTCGGTTCCGTTCGAACCCGGGACAGACTTGTATGGATGAATGCTTTCAGAACATCGTCAGGTGGACGGTGAGCATTCTAAGTGATATGTTCTAAAAAGGTAACGCTTAGCCTCGAGCCTCATCAACCAGGTATGACTGAAAATCAAGGGATATGCAGCAAGGCTAAGTGGGTAGCACCTATTAGGGTGAGGTCATCCCTGTCTAGATGTCTATTTTATTCAGCTTAGTGGTGCGGTTGCTGATCCCAACCGTGGGGTGATCTTACTCGAGATTATCCAGTAAGGAGTACTCCCGGCCTTGTGTTGCAGGGGATTGGGAGTAATCCTCGGTACGGTGATCTAGGCCACGTACTGTGACAGGTGGTACCCCAGTGCCTAGTCATTAGTTGGAAATCCGTTCTCCCTACGCGCCTTTTACGGTTTTGTTTGTATTACCCACTTTGTGGCTAGTATGCTAGAATTTAATAAATGTAACAATTTCGGCTATTTGAATAAGTACTTGTAAATAGATACTATTATAATATCAGAGGATTTTGATAAGAAATGTTTTAGCTATTGTAAGGTAAAAACCCGACATGTTTATTTATGGCGTGGTCTTACGAGATGCTTTTGATTTCAAAGGATTTTGAAACTTTAATAATCCAATTGAGTGTGATTTTCTCACGCTGGTATTCCAGACTGACTCGGGTGTTATTTAACTATAACGCTCAGGTCAGACCGAGTATTATAGGATACAGGAAAGGATATTGTGGGGCTTAGGAGACGAGCTGGATGGCGATACGTACGTCTGTACTTGTTTTAAATATTTCCCTGTGTTGATGTAGCTGTGTATTCAGTTTTGTGAGGACAGGTTATGATTACTGTCCAGTTGTGTATTATGTATACTCTGATGTTGTAATATATGAACAGATTTGTTTTTGTGTAAAGATCATTTATTATCTATTATATTTTATTCCGCTGCGATGATTAGATTCTGATGTTGTTTTCTATTTTCTTCTTCTACCTCTTCTTCTTTAACCCAAATGGTTCGTATTTCTGTTCATCTTGAGATGATTGATGGAGAATAGTGTTGACTTAAGGGTACGGATCTATGGGTCGTTACACGTTTCGGCCTCGAAACGAAAATATGTCATCCTATATATCAAAATATAGGTTTTCAATATTTTTAAACTCAATGGAACTAATTTCAAACCCTAATTCTATTGTATATAAAAGTTAGCTTTAAAATCAAAATATATTTATTTTTACATGTTAATTAAAACAAATTATTATTAAACTGATTTAATTACTTTTAAATTTATAAATTAAAAGCTTCTTATCATCGTTCTTGATTAGACTGGAATTAATAACCTTTTAAATTTAAAATTTACAAGTTAAATCCAATATTTAAATATTAAATTAATTTCAACATTAAATTACAATAGTAATAAAAATCCATTCACTATAATTTAAATTACAAACAAATTCTTTTATTTATTTAAATTCTTATTATAAAATCAACAAATACCTTATGTATTTATCATTCATGAATTTCCATTTATCACACACATTTTTCTACAGTTACTGTCTTTTCTTATATTAGCTGCAATATTTCAAATCCATTAATTTCATTGATTTCCAAATTAATTTCAACGGATTAAATAATAAGATGAGAAATAAAATAATATTTACATTTAATTAGTTTAAATGCATTTATAAATTTATTATTTACGAACAAAGGTTAATAAATTTATGTACAAAATAATTGATTTCATATTCTATATTAAAACCAATTACAATTAAATAACATATGATTACACCATTTGGCACATCATTTTTTTATTCCTTATTCACCTTCATTATTACAATTGATTGAAATTTCATTAAAAAAACTGTCAATTACATTCAAATAATATTATTAAATTATGTTATAATACGCGTTACAATTAGTTGTTTGATAAGATTTTATCTTAAGATCAAAATTTATAACCTAATAAATTCACATTAGTATCATAAATTTTAAATTCTTACAATATTAGTTTTTAAAAGTCTTATTTCATTGAATATTTTTAATTACCAAAAATACGGGTCGTTGCATATTATACCTACCACAACCCTCCGAACACATATCGCTAACACTTGTTATCGCAACAGAAGGGGTATTTTACAAGAATGGGAAAGAGATATGGAGAAAAATATCAAAAATATTAAGTACGTCATATGAATACATGTAAACAATAACCACATTCGTAGGTATAATGCCTTATCCTATTTATCTTGTCATTAATGGATGGTCTCATTAAATTATCCTAGGTTATATCATTATCCCTACATGAAATCTAACTTAGGTATCTAACCTAAGCTTTGATACCAAACTGCGATGACCCAATTTTTCGACCCCTGTTTGAAGCAATGAAAACTGAAGCATCGATTAATACAAATGACTCAACTACTCATTAATCACATAACATAACTATGAGATATAACACCACTTAAAAAGTGATCGAGTAAGATGTGATCGAATCTGTGCAGTTAATGCCCTGCTATTACCCCGTTGTAACCCAGGTATATCTCATAGCGGATTTTTACCGCTATGATTTTTCCATATAGCTCCAAATATAGCCTTTCCATTTTAAGCCCCGCTATTTTTGCTATATCCCGTTATTCTAGCTATATTCTGCTATTTTCGCTACATCTTCTTTATAAGAAATGAATTGAAAAATCACATTTATACAATATAAAAATTATGAAATTAATTTATGTGATTGATTTTTTAATATATTTTTCGAAATGAAAATTCTGTAATATGCTACTAAATACAATTATGTTATATAACAGTTTTATATTTATTTATAGTATATTTTCCCATGTTTTTAATAAAAATTATTTATGTATTAATTATAATTAGATTGAATGTTTATTTTTCATTTATTACCATTTATATATTTGTAAAATATTAAGTATGAGTTTTATATGCTATTTTAAAGTCATCCACTCTATCCTGCTATATCCTCGCTGTGACTTTTTGCACCTCCATCGCATTGAATCTGCCGAGCACTTTAACTGCATAGGATAGGATTAGTAGAGTCAACGACATTAAATAGTTATCACAGTGGTGGATTGTTAATGACTCAAATGACGTGATTAATTATCTCATAGCATAAATCTGACGACCTGCCTTTTCGACCCTATGAAATTGACACTAATACATCCACGATATTCACGTGCCGAATATCCAAGTGCCGAAAAGACAGATTGATCAATGTTAGAAAGAAAAATAAAGACAGAACATGATCTTACATGAATGGAATAAAAATATTATTTCAATATATAATTTTTACAATGGAAATACTAAATACATACATTAGAGTCTATCTTGATCCCAGCCTAGACAGTTATAAATCTATGTCCCTACAATGCTAAATGCAAATAGCAAACAAATGCAATAGAAAAGAAATGGATAACTATATATAGAGGAAACTCTATCTCCAGCTTCAAGCTCGTACAAAATGTTCCTAGCTAGACTTGAGCTACTTGGCTGCCCGAAAAATAGGGTACCGAGAGTTTAGGGGGAAAGAAATAAACTTCGGGTCAGTCACGGGACCGGTATGAGAAAACTCAAAACAAGGATATTTCTGAAAACAATGGGTATCTTATAAGATCATGCCACGTATAAAAACGGATGGGTTTTTACCTTATGATAACCAAAACATTGCTATGTAAAATCCAGTGATATTTTAATAGTGTCTAGATTGCAAGTACATATTAATCTTAGCCGAAATTATTACATTGATTAAATTCAAGCATAATAGGTATACAACTAAGTTCGAAGGCACTTATTGTAGAATTGATTCCATACAATAGCAGGTAAGGGACTACCTTTCATATGGTACATCTCGAGAGGAATATACCAAGGTACACTGACCGTCCTCTGCATTTGGTAAGACCGGCCTACTAATTTCCGGTGACCAACACAATGGTCCTGTATAGTACCAAATATGACATCACTTTGGTCATTCTAGACCTATCCAAGACGTCTCATAGCATACATAACAAACCCAATATATAGAGGGTAATCTAGAAAGGTGATGACCATATCCAAATGGGTGCGACCGACATAGCCTTATAGCATACCCTGTTTTAGCCATTACCGATGTGTGAGGCCAGAGGTAACGTATTACTTTTTTCAAAACAAATCCCACTTTGAATGCCACCTTGCCATTTTCAATAACACATTATTGATTTCCACGAAAGTACAACCACAGAGATCATATGCCTTAAGGAAGGGTGTCAAGTGTAAGAGGGGTTACATTCTACACCACAAAATAGATGTACATTTGTAAAAATCAATATAGTGGTCTTAAAAATGCAATGTCAAACACTCGTCCATAAAAGCTGTCCCTGCACAGGACAAACCAAAGGCACTTCTTCTACTATATCCTATTTTGGAATCACCTCTAGGATTAGTAGCAAGCAATTCTTGCATCGAAGAATTCAAAATGCAGACACCACGACCACCATATATATGATATGGGAATGCCCTATAGGTTAGTGAAAAGTAGCCCTACGTTATGAAGATCTTGTTAGAACCTCCAGTTTATGTTTCAATGATAACAACTATACAATCATATCTATATATATACATACATTTTAACATTACAGGTATATACTACAAGACATCATTCTCGAAGATATTGAGACTCAAAGACAAATGATGATCTATCAACCATACCATAGTTAGTAAGTTTATTCCACTGTAAAAGAATCTTAGATAAAATATTGTTAAGATATCCTCGAGTATATATGCATACACGATCACACACGATTTCATATTCACTAGACTTAATTTGAAAAACTACTTTTACTAGTCATAGACATATGAGGTAAAACCACATACATCTGTGACAATCCTCGGGTATTATTTTCTGAAGTCATAGACGTCTGAGGTTTTACCACAGACGTTTGTCATTTGAAAAACTGCAAATTTTTGAAAAGGAACTTCTGTTGAACAAAAATAAATTACCCTTCGGTGAAAGTTTGTGAAAGAGGCTATGCGGTAGGATCATATAATATGGAATAATGGATGGTATAGGTAAATAACAATAAGCAATAAGTAAAGTAGACACCAGAATTTTATATTGGTTCGGACCTCTAGTCCTACGTCCAGTCCCTAAGCTTCACTTAGGAATTCTACTAACTAAAACCCTCTCTTAACCCGGAGGAATAGGTTTACAACTTACCCGAACAACCGAACGGGATTTCTTGCCTCAACTACTGAAGAGGACTTCAACTCAATTACTAAAAACAATTATTCGACTTGTTGTGTTCTTGTCAACACTAATGAGTCCAATGTAGTACAATATTCCAATAATCTTATCCTCGAGAGTATGCAATGTGTTTGTGAAGATTTAGGAAATGTGAATTGCTATGAATCAAACGAATGTTATAAACAAAGCAGAGATTCAAGCAATAGATTGGTGATTGCTTTGAAAACTTTTAGAGAATATAAAATATGTTCAAGAAAGTAGTGAGATTAAAGCATAAGAAAATTGGTAAATTAAAGATGTTAGAACCATGTATTTATATGTGTAGAAGAGATGCATTTGTTGGCTAGAGATGCAGACAAGAGATGCTTCCATTTCCATTGGAGAATGGTTGCAACTCTTGGGAGGAAGAAGGTGTCCTTTCAGAAAAAATTCGCAGGTTTAAATTCAGTCGACTGAGCAGGGATTTCAGTCGCCTGGAAATGTAAAGTAAAATTTTCAGGAACAAATTCAGTCGACTGAGCAGGGTGTTTCAGTCGACTGGAACTGTGCATGTTTGTGTATGTGTAACAGGTTCAGTCGACTGGGCATACCTGTTTAGTCGATTGAACTTTTCATTTTTGCACAGTGAATTTTTATTCAAGAAAATGAAGTTTATAAAACGTGTTCTAGTGTTTGTGCAAGCCTCTTGAGGATAGATTTTAACAATAAATCTAAACTAAGACCTATATAGAAATCATACTTATGTTTATCCTTGGTCTTTGTCGTTCTTCCTTTAGCTTTGCACATATCTCTTCCTTTTTGTTGAAGCACATTGTAATTGATCAAAATATAGCGTATCAACATTCTCCTCCTTTTTGATTGATGACAATACTGAAACGTGTAGAGATATAATTATTTCCTCCCCCTGAATATATGCACTTTCTTTCCTACAAAACAAGGTTAGTAACATAGATTTCTCCCCCTTTGTCATCGACAAAAAGGAAGTAATAATCGTAGAAGTATATTGTCAAAACAATCACTGATATGCATAACTATAGTTTCAAAAACTTAGAATGTAGCATAGAATGTAGCCTAAATAAATAAAACATAGAATGTAGCATGAATGAAACATAGAAGGCTATTTATACAAGCCTTTTGATTAGTGTTTTTTGAAATAAAAAATCAAACCATAAGAGAGTTATTCATCTCTATCCCAATCATATGAGCCTTCTCTCCCTCCCTCCGGTTCACGAATAACGGGTCCACCGGTAGGTGGTCTATAAGCTCTTCCACCTTGACCACCGCTATTCCCACTTGTGCTGCTGCTTGGATTTTCTTCGAATGACGTCCATGTGAAAGTTGGTGTCGGACGCTTGCCACGGGAGGTTGAAGCAGTAGTGGAGCTCGTGCATGAGATGGCATCCCATAATTTATTGAAGAACCCTTTAATTCTATCAAGTTTGTGGTCTACCTTCTTGAGGCGATTATCAAGAATTTGTTGATTTCTTGATAAAACTCCTAACGATTGATTGGTAGTAAAACTTGGTTCAATGATACGAATTTCATCATCTTGGTCGAAAGGTTCTTCATGCTGATCTTGAGGAGGTTATTATGGTTCTTGATGTCTAGCTTCCCATTCGGCAAGAGATATGATGCGAGGAGGTCTAGCCGGGAGTTGCATAAGGCTTATAGTCCGTTGGTTAATTTGATGAGCCATTGTATTTTCGGACTCTGGTAATGGCGTATCAACGTTGAGGAGTAGTCGCATGATATACTCGCCAAAATATATTGTTCGTATTTTGCCATTATTGAAAGTAAGAAATTCATCAAGAATTAGTTGGACCCAATTAACTTGAATATTACCCCAAATAGCATATAGTGCTCTATAATTGTTTGGATATACAAGTTCATATGAGCCCGTTCTAGGAGTGATGGTTCGCATAAGAGCTTTGTGGAGAAGCCTTGCTCTTGGTTGTAAGGAAGTTGATTTAATATCCCGGATGTTGATGTTATCATCCAAAAATTGATGATTTATGTTGTCTCGAATATTTGGATTAAATTCGATTTCTTCAAGCTTCCTTCCCATGTTAGGAGATCCTAAAATATGTGCAATTCGGTCTAGGGAAAACCATACCTTTTTGCTGCACACCATACTCCAAACACTATCGTTTGGATTTCTTGGAGTTTGGTGTCCAAGGTTAAGATTTGCATAGAACAATTTGGCCATAATATTATTGATTGCATGGTCATTCCTTTTTAGGTCTAAGAGAGATGTTAAACCCGCTTGATCCGTCAAAGCTTGTATGTTGTATGTTTGGAGACTCTGAAAATCAACAAAGGAATGTTCAAAGATTCGAGAATTCTTCATTTTGTTCCACCTTGTGACCGCCACTCCATCATAAAGCCATCGAGCAATTTGAGCGTCAATTGGCTCGGAGGAGGTTGAAGTTGAAGCCCTTGATCTTTTTGGAGCCATTTTTATGAGAGTTTTGAGAGGGATTTTGAAAAATATGAGGATTGGGGGCTAGGGTTTTGAAGAATAATGGTGAAGAAGGAGCTTTTGGAATGGTAAAAGTGAAAAGTAAAAGTAGGAATTGGTGGTAAAAGGGGAAAAAGTAACCTGGGAAACGACGTTCAGTCGACTGAATTTATGGCCGAAAATTTTCTATGTTAAATTCAGTCAACTGAACAGTGTTTTTAGTTGACTGAACTACTGTCTGAAAGTTTCTATGGTAAATTTAGTCGACTGTGCAGAGCAATTAGTCGACTGAACTATTGTATAATTGTTTTCTGCCTTATGTTCAATCGACTGAGCAGTAAGGTTTAGTCGACTGAACCTTGAGTTTTTGGTGTTCTAAATTTATAAAAAATTATTGAAAGAAACGATTACAATTGTATAGACATATTACAATATAACAACATGATTTGACCACAAAAATAATCATTTCTTTGGAGATGGACTATTTTTCTTTTGCGTTTTATTTCCTTCATTCGCCATATAGTTTTTGTCCCATGAATTTGGACTATATTGAGGAGTTTTTGGCGACATCCAAGGATTCACGGGATAGACTGGTGTACGGTATGACGAAGATGGATCATACGAACTAACTGGTCGAGGTAGGGGCTCAGTCATATCGTTTTTCTTCGAGCTACAAAAACGTAAACCGATTTGCTCAAGAAAGCTTAATCGTCTAGCCGTTACTTTTTGTTCAAAATATAATTATCGTTGAAGATCAATTTGTTGTTGTTGAAAGTGATGAATCTCATCAATCTTTCTTTTCGTATCAGGTGAGATAAAAAGTCCACGTTTTGTCTTCTTTGATTCCGGTGTGTAGCCAATTCGATAGTTTTCCCATTTATAAACCGGTTTATGCTTTGGTGTTGGCGTTGGAAGTTTTGGTGATGTAGGTGAGTTATCGACTGAGGAGGTGAGTTGTTGGAAGACATTTTTGTATAGAATTTTCAAACTTTTTAATTTTTGAAAATAACATATGTATAAACGTATATATATATATATATATATATATATATATATATATATAGTATAAAAATGCTAAGAAAAATGTGGTGGTAAATTAATAAGGTTTTAGAACCAACCATTGTTTCATTGGTTTAAAAAATTGTTTAGAAATGGATGGATTAGAGACATCCTTTAATATATTATGTATTATGTAGCTGAATCGAAACATATACATTGAATAATTTTGTTTTTGTTATTCAGTCGACCAGGCAGAGTTGTTTAGTCGACCGAGTTTTATAATTTTTATAATATTTGCTATAAAACATCTTTAAAAGAAATTATTCCTAACTCTCGTCGTAATTTTATAAATGAGTTTTCTAATAAAGGTTTAGTAAATATATCGGCAATCTGATTTTCGGTAGAAATATGTTCTAAATTTATGATTCCTTTTTCGATAATGTCACGTAGAAAATGGTGACGAATATCAATATGTTTTGTACGAGAATGATTTATCGGATTTTTAGATAAATTTATTGTACTTGTATTATCACAATATATTGTAGAATTTGTTAAATTTATATTAAAATCTTTAAGTGTTTGTTGTATATAGATGACTTGAGTACATGCTAAGGCGGCTGATATATATTCCGCTTCACACGTGGAAAGTGAAACACAATTTTGTTTCTTACTAAACCAAGATACAAGTGATTTTCCAATGAAATGGCATGTACCACTTGTACTTTTTCTATCTGTTCGAGATCCACCAAAATCAGCATCACTAAACGATACTAACTCGAATGGACACTCTTTTGGATAGAAAAGACCAAAATCTTTAGTATAGTTAAGATATCGCATAATTCGTTTTACAGCTCTTAAATGTGATTCTTTAGGGTTAGATTGAAAACGTGCACATAGACATACACTCATCATTATGTCTGGTCTATTAGCGGTTAAGTAAAGTAAGGAGCCTATCATACTTCTAAACAATTTTTGGTTTACACTTTTGCCATTTTCATCTCGATCGAGATGAGTAGTGGTACTCATAGGAGTAGGTTTAGCAGAAGTGTTTTCCATTCCGAAACGTTTAATTAGATTAGCACAATATTTTTCTTGGTTTATGAAAATTCCATTTGTTAATTGTTTAATTTGAAGTCCGAGAAAATAGGATAATTCTCTCATATGAGACATTTCGAACTCCATAGTCATTGTATTTGAAAATTCTTTACATAAGTTTTCATTTGTCGAACCAAATATAATATCATCTACATATTTGAATTATTAGAATATCTTTAGTAGTATTTTTAATGAAAAGAGTTTGATCTACTTTTCTAATTTGAAATCCCGAATTTAGTAAATAATTTTTAAGTCTTTCATACCAAGCACGAGGTGCTTGTTTAAGACCATATAGTGCTTTCTTTAATTTATATACATGATCCGGATATTTTTCATGTATAAATAAAGGAGGTTGTTCTACGTATACATTTTCTTTTATAAAACCATTTAAAAATGCACTTTTAACATCCATTTGAAAAAGTTTAAAATTGTGAAAACATGCGAAGGCTAATAGAATACGTATTGCTTCAAGTCTTGCAACTGGAGCAAAAGTTTCTTCAAAATCAATACCTTCTTCTTGATTATACCCTTGTGCTACTAGTCTAGCTTTATTCCTAGTTATGTTACCTTGTTCGTCTACTTTATTTTTTGTAAGACATTTTGTTCCTATAACAGATCGATTATTCGGACGGGCAACTAACTCCCAAACATCGTTACGTTCAAATTGATTTAATTCTTCTTGCATAGCAACAATCCAGTAATCGTCTGTTGATGCTTCTTTAGGATTTTTAATCTTCAAATTTTTAGTGTTTTGAATTCTTTTGACAAATGTTTTAAAATGCTCAAAAGTATCACTTTTATTTTTCATAAAAATAGTCCATGTATATCTTGAGAAATCATCAACTATTGCAAATACATATCAATTATAATTAATGGATTGAACCTGTGTTGGTCCGAATAGATCCATATGAAGTAATTCTAGTGGGTGTAAAGTAGAAATATTTTTCTTAGATTTGAAAGACGACTTTGTTAATTTTCCTTTTTGACAATCATCACAAAGATTTTTTATTTTAAAGTTTATCTTGGGTAAACCTCTTACTACATTTATTTTCCGAAAAAGTTATTTTAAAACCCTTGTCACAAAGTTGACTTATGCTTAGTAGATTATGTTTTAGATTTTCAACTAATGAAACATTTGTTATAAAAGGTAAATTCAATGTACCGTAATTGCTCACATCTCCTTTGCCAATGATATAACCTTTGAATTTTCTCCGAAGGTAACCGAGCCACCATCAAAGTATGTGATGTTTGTAAGCATATCTTTATTGTCGGCAAATGTTTTTTGAGCAACCACTGTCTAGTATCCATTTCTTCTTTTTGAGTGGGACCTGAAAATAAATATGAAATTATTGATACCCACCTTTTAATAGGGTCCTAAAAGTTAGAGCTTTGGAAACCAAACCCAAATTGGTTCAGTATCCTTTTTATAAATATAGTTTTTATTATTACGAACACTATCCATAAGTGTTTTAATATATTTATTCCTAATTAAAATATTGTTAGTTTTTGGAACCCAAATTTTGACTATCTTGGTTTCTACTTTTGTTTTAATGGGTTCTCTTAAAAACATTTGTTGTTTTGAATCAATATTCCTCTTAAAATTTGTATTTTTCTTTTTAGGAATTTTTGACTCCTTTTTATATCATAATCCACGTTTATTTGAAGAGAATTGAGAATTTTCTAAAATCTTAGATAAATTTTCTCTTCCTTTGTTAAAGTTAGAAACATTTTTAGTGATGTTGTCTAATCTAGCTTGAAGACTATTATTTTCTAACTCAACTTGTCTAATCTTCGTTTTTAAGTCATGATTTTCAAAAGCAATTATATCATTGTCTTTTGAGTTTCAATTTCTTGACTTAAAAGTGATAATTGAGTTTCTGAATTTGAATGAGATTCTTGAACTTTTTCAAGTTCTACTTCTAGAATTTTCTTTTCATCTTTTAACATATCCCTTTCAAATTCAGCTTTGTTTTGATTTTCACGAGTTTCCTTGAGTTTCTTTTTAAGACTTTTTATTGTGCTCAAAAGTTCCGTATTTACTTCAATAAATCACCGAAAGTTAAATTACTAACCTCAGATTCTTGAGCCACAAAGCATACATTCGCATGTTCATTGTCGCTAACATTTTCACTTTCAGATGAAGAAGAATCTGAATCGTCCCATGTTACAGAGAATGCCTTCTTTTTGAATTTCTCTCTCTTGTTTTTATTATTGAGAGCTTTCTGATTCTCCTTCTTTTGCTCTAGACAATCCTTGTGCATGTGACCTTTCTTGTGACAGTTGAAACATTCTATATTCGAGTACGTAGGTTTGTTCAAGAAATTCTCATTGAATCCGTTTTTATTTCTTTTTCTATATCTTAAGAATTTTTCGAAATTTTTGGCTATAAATGCTAAATCCTCATCTTCAGACTTTGATTCTTCCTTTTCCACATGAAAAGCTACATTCTTTCTTTCTTGAGCTTGATCTTTCTTAGCTTACATATTTACTTCACACGACATAAGATTTCCAATTAATTCCTCTGGTTTCATTGTAGATAGATCATTTGCTTCCTCGATTGCTAGTACTTTTCTCTCCCATTCATCAGTGAGTGAATTTAGAACTTTAGACACAATGTCAAAGTCCGTGTACTTTTCTCCTAGTCCTATTAAGGCATGATGAATGTCTTGAAATCTTGAGTACATGTCATTGATGGATTCATTTTGTCGCATTCTAAAGTTTTGGAATTGGTTCTTCAGCATGGATATCTTTGTTTGTTTGACCTTGTTTGTGCCTTCATGTATGACTTTAAGTGTTTCCCATATCTGATATGTAGTAGTACATATGCTAAAACGGTTGAATTCATTTCTATCCAGGGCGCAAAATAGCATATTCATAGCTTTGGCATTTGCACTAGCTTCATTCTTCTGAGTTTGTGTCCATGTAGGATAATCGGTCGTGGGTACAACGAACTCTGCTTGAGTGGCATTCCAGGCTTCGAAACTTGTTGCTTGCATATAAATCCTCATCCTTGTAGCCCAAAAGTTATAGTTTTGTCCATTGAATAGGGGGGTCTTTGGGTAGATTGTCCTTCCGCAAATGTAGAACTATAGGAAGATGTTGTGCTTGTACTTGCGTTATTTTCCATATTATCAATATGTCTAATAACAGTATTATGGTTATAGGACGGCCTTGCTCTGATACCAATTGAAAGAGGCTATGCAGTAGGATCGTATAATATGGAATAGTGGATGGTATAGGTAAATAACAATAAGCAATAAGTAAAGTAGACACCATGATTTTATACTGGTTCGGACCTCTAGTCCTACGTCCAGTCCCTAAGCTTCACTTAGGAATTCTACTAACTAAAACCCTCTCTTAACCCAGAGGAATAGGTTTACAACTTACCTGAACAACCGAATGGGATTTCTTGCCTCAACTACTGAAGAGGACTTCAACTCAATTACTAAAAACAATTATTCGACTTGTTGTGTTCTAGTCAACACTAATGAGTCCAATGTAGTACAATATTCCTATAATCTTATCCTCGAGAGTATGCAATGTGTTTGTGAAGATTTAGAAAATGTGAATTGCTATGAATCAAACGAATGTTATAAACAAAGTAGAGATTCAAGCAATAGATTGGTGATTGCTTTGAAAACTTTTAGAGAATATAAAATATGTTCAAGAAAGTAGTGAGATTAAAGCATAAGAAAATTGGTAAATTTAAGATGTTAGAACCATGTATTTATATGTGTAGAAGAGATGCATTTGTTGGCTAGAGATGCAGACAAGAGATGCTTCCATTTCCATTGGAGAATGGTTGCAACTCTTGGGAGGAAGAAGGTGTCCTTTCAAAAAAAATTCGCAGGTTTAAATTCAGTCGACTGAGCAGGGATTTCAGTCGACTGGAAATGTAAAGTAAAATTTTCAGGAACAAATTCAGTCGACTGAGCAGGGCGTTTCAGTTGACTGAAACTGTGCATGTTTGTGTATGTGTAACAGGTTCAGTCGACTGGGCATACCTGTTCAGTCGACTGAACTTTTGATTTTTGCACAGTGAATTTTTATTCTGGAAAATGAAGTTTATAAAACGTGTTTGTGCAAGCCTCTTGAGGATAGATTTTAACAATAAATCTAAACAAAGACCTATATAGAAATCATACTTATATTTATCCTTGGTCTTTATCGTTCTTCCTTTAGCTTTGCACGTATCTCTTCCTTTTTGTTGAAGCACATTGTCATTGATCAAAATATAGCTTATCAACAGGTTGCAGCCATTAGATTGAATAGAACTTATCTAATAGTAACAACTCTTCGTCTGCATTCTTTTGAATCTATAAATACTACCTTGATTGAGATGTAGAGATTAACAAATATTAAATTAATTGAATCTTTTCTCTCTTGATTTCTTATTACTCTCTTATGCATACACTGCTTACAAACTCTCAATCTATTATAACCAAAATATAATTTTGGTTAAATCACTTCCTACAACTCAAAACATTCACATTCACATACTCAAAGGATATCTTAGGAAGATTTGTACTAACAGTCAAAAACCGTGTTATTTGAAACACAAGATTTTCAGAGATATACTTTTGTATTAACCTATTCCTCCGAGCGAAGCGAGGGCTGTTGGTTAAAGGAAATACCCAAGGGGAGCTTCAGGACCGGACGTAGGACGGAAGATCCAAACCAGTATAAAATATTTGGTGTGATCGTTTCTATTATTTATCTTATATTCAATTATTATTCTCTACCTAACATAGTTAATAATACACACACAGATATATATATATATATATAAGTTGCATTACTTATAAAGATATTATAGATTTTCAATTGGTATTAGAGCAAGGTTATTTCAATCTAAAAAAACACGTGATTGAAAAAAATCATTGAAATGGCAAGCACATTTCAAGAAGGTCAATCAACTACTCGTCCTCCACTATATACTGGTTCTAATTATGCTTACTGGTTAACACGTATGTAAATTATGATGGAAGCCAATGACTTAGAAATATGGCTAGCAACTCAAAAAAAAAATGAAATACCTGACACTGATCTTAGCACATGGACTGATGCACAAAATGTGGAGGCATCTAACAATGCCAAAGCTATGAGTGTATTGTTTTTTCTCGATTGAAAAAAATGAGTTTTCACGTGTCATGCTCTACAAGACTATATATAATACATGGCGCACTTTACAAGTCACACATGAAGACATATATAAAGTTAAGAAAACTAAAATTTTGATTTTACAAAACAAATTCTCATCTTTCAAAATAAAAACAAGTCAATCAATTATTGATATGTATGCAAGATTTCAAATCATTCAACATGATCTCATGGCACTTGGAGTCAAATTCACAGATTTTGATTTAGTCATGCGAATTTTATACTCTTCGACAAATGACTAGGAAAGAAAAGTTTTAGATATCGAAGAAGCTAATAATCTTTCTCAACTTAAAGTCGAAGAGCTAATATGAAACTTGATGTTATATAAAGTTAACTTGGAGGCTAGAAAGGATCAAAATCATGTAAAGAAAAACATAGCATTCAAAGAATGTAACGAAGATTCAGACTTAGATGAAGTGGAGTGTTACCTGATGGTTTGACCAGGCAACTAAGTACTCGGCATTTGCGTACTGTTCGGCATTTACGTGCCGTTCCGCATCCAAGACCTTTCGGCATTAGAGAACGCTCGGCCTTCAGGAACACTCGGCCTTTAGGAACACTCGGCATTTAGGAGCGTTCGGCATTAGAAAGCGCTCGGTTTCCAGAGTCGTCCGGCCCAAATGGTTCGTTCGGCACTCAAGTTCGGTCGGCATCTATGGGACGATCGGCATGCAAGTGCGTTCGGCATTGAGAGCCGTTCGGTATTGTATATCGTTCGGCATCCATGGACGTTCAGCATGGCAGAGTCATTCGGTATTCCATACTGCTCGGAATCCTAACCTTGTTCGGCACATCACTTCGTTCGGCATAAATCTCGTTCGGCATTCGAGATCGATCGGCATCCAGAGTCGTTCGGCACAACACACTGGGTCGGCTTCTAGAGTCGTTCAGCACAAATAACTCGTTCGGCATTCAGGGTGTTCGGCATTCAGGGTGTTCGACATCACTTCGATCGGCGCGAAGATATCATTCGGCATCACTGCGGTCGGCATGAAGATATCGTTCGGCATCACTTCGATCGGCATGAGGATATAGTTCGGCATTCGTGCCTTGTTCGGCATATTTCCATTCGGCATCTATGGACCGGCACATAGAGATCACTCTTTTTGGGCCAAGCTACTTAGCTACCTCGCCCACCAGGGAAGTCCAACCCATCTTCGTCTATAAATAGAGAGGCAGGGGTACAGTGAAAAGGACATCTTTTCGAGAATACTGGGGAGACTCTGCCACATTCAAGACCCATTCAAGACTTATCCTTTTTGCTTAATAATTGTAATCAAGTAGTTGATATATAGATTGCATCTGTAATCGATTATAGAGAAAAGCAATAAAAATTAACCTCAAAGTGGACGTAGGCATTTACGCCGAACCACTATGAATCTGGTGTTCTTATTTTCTATGTTTAATTCAGCATATTATCCTCTGTTTAACTTTACTTTCTTCATTAATCTCTCTACAAAATCTCTCTTAAGGGTGTTAGTGACCAATTCTGGAGCTAACATTTTGGTGCTTTTACTGAGAATCGAATTCTCAGGATGATAGGATCTACTTTGTAGCTACTAGATTGAAAAATCCCTCGAAGGAGATCCAAATCATTCGCAAGACATCTGTTGATTCTACTCAGAGTTACAACCGACAACTCTATCATGGGAAGACCACGAACTAGATCGGACTCTCACAACGCGGATGTCAATGAAACTGCTAGTGTACAACAGATAAGACCTAGCAACCAACCAGCAATTCAAGGCGCAGGAACCTCCACCCAGAACCAAGCAGAGGTCGTTTCCCAAACAGAGTTCAACGACTTGATAAGAGAACTCAGGGAAAGTAGAAGGCCACTTGCTGAGCAGTTCCAAGCCAATACTAATCTCATGACTCAGCTTGCCCAGCAGCAGCATCAGAATACTAGAAGTAGTCTCGCTCTTTATTCTTCATCTGATATTTCGACCTCGGCTGACGAACCTCATAGGCGTAGACGCCGCAAGACAGCGGCTGCACAGGCAGGTGCCACTGATCGATCCGCCAGGGATCAGGCACGTGAAGAGACCGGACGCCCAGCTCATCAAGACCCAAATCAAGCTGGGCTTCAGGACGCACGTTTAACCGACCGTCAGCAGGTGGGGCATCAACCTGCCCGGCCCCGTGGAGCAGAACTCAACCTCTCACCTTCCATACAAACTCCAGATTTATCAGCCATGGTCAGGCAGTTGATGTAAGAGAACCAAGGCCTGACCAATGAAGATTGGGGGGGTGTCCAGGTGTCAAACTCCCTTCACGGATGTTATCCTACAGGCTGAGTACCCCAAGAAATTCTATATGCCGACTATCCCAGCTTATGAAGGAAAGACTGACCCTAGGCAACACGTGATGAGATACGAATGGATGATGGATTCGGCAAGGGCAAATGACGAGACTAAGTGTAGGTGTTTCCCATCACTCTGTCCGAAATCGCCACTATGTGGTTTACTCGGCTTCCTCCGCGATATATATCCAGCTTCGACGAGTTAGCGATGAAATTTGTTGAACAATTCAGGATACATGCTACTCCTCCAAAGGACGTAATATCATTATCAAGCGTAATCCAGGCTCTGGGAGTGTCTTTGGAAGCTTACATATAGAGGTTTCATGTTGCCGCCACTGAAGTTAGCAATCCTAACAACCATGCAATTTTGATGGCGGTAATGCGAGGTGTAGATCCAGACTCGGAGTTTGGAGATTGGTTGGCGGGAAAGCCCCCAGCTACATTGGAACGATTCTATTCCAAAGCTCGTCAGTTCATACGAAGGGAGGAGGATCGATGGATGAGACGAGATAAGGCACCAGGGCCTGTTCAGAAGACTGTAAAAAGTAACATCGCCGTGAAGCAGTCCGGCGATAGTTCGGGAAAAGTTCAAGTCAACGTCTAGAACAAGCCTGGGCAGTCCAAAGGATCCGAAGGTGGAAATCCCGAAAAGAAAAGAGAAACAGGGAAATGGAAGCCAAGGATTCCGACCTACAATGAATACACCCCGCTGAATACCTCTCTTGAAAATATTTATCTATCTACCTGTAACACCTTTGAATACAGAAAGCTGTGCCCAAAGGAGTCCACTGAAGAACAGAAATGGACAGGGAAGTACTGTTGCTTCCATGAGACCCATGGGAACAATACTGAGGAGTGTAGACACCTCCATGACGCCATAGAAAAGTTGATCAGACAGAAAAAACTGCAGGAATTTATCAAAAACCCGCAAGATGGAAGACAAGGAACGTCAGACCCCGGACGCAGGCCGGCTCCACGCCAACTAGAACAACCTGCTCGGACTGTGGGTAGATTGATCATAAACACTATTGTCGAAGGACCTCATCCTACAGGCAAGAATTGGCAGGAGATGGAACGATATGCTACCTCCTTTTGGCATGCAGATTATGAATGTTGTTCGAATGTGGAAGATGGAACCCCCACAAAACAACAACGCATGATGACTGACGATGTAGTGTTTAGGAGTCGAGATGCGGACAAGGTGGAGGCTCCTACTATCGACCCGATGGTTATATCTACAACAATCAGGCCAGGATACGTGAAAAGAATCTTGATTGATTGTGGAAGCTCTGTCAACATCATCTTCAAGAAGGCTTATGACCAAATGAAGATGGAAACGAAAGATTTGAAACCATGCAAAGCCCGTACCCACAGCTTTAACGGTGCTGCAACCGACGAGATGGGGTATATAGAGCTACTAGTTGAACTGGGGGAAGGTGAGCGTAGGAGAGTGTGAGTCCTACCGTTCATAGTAATGGATGTTGACTCTCCATACAATGTCTTTTTGGGTCGCCCAGCCTTGGCAGAATTTAGGGCTGCTTTGGCCCCATGGTGTTTGACATTAAAATTTCCGACAGACAAAGAAGTCGGTGTTGTACATGGCCATCAGGCGACCGGTCGCGCATGTTATGTGGTGGAAATGAGAGAAACTCAGCTGAGAGAGAAGGGAAAGGTTGCGGACAGCTCCGTCCGCATCCTAAAGACTGATGATTGACAAGTAGTGCACGAGCCCTGGCTCGGGCAGTATTCTAGGATCCTTAAAGACATAGATTCGAGAGATGATGATGGGGAACCCAAGGAAACGAATGCAGCACCAGCTGAACTGACGATCGACATCCTAGTCAGCTGGGATGACCCATCACGAGTTCTTAAGATTGGATCGCAACTTGACCCTTCAGTGACCGAGGATCTTACTTATTTCCTTCGGGCGAATCTGGACGTTTTCGCTTGGACACACTATGATATATGCAGGATTTCTCCAACAATTACGAGTCATATGTTGAATATAGACCCCAAACACGTTCTCATAAAACAGAAAAGGGGAGGTATGGACCGGAAAGATCCGCGGCTCTCAAAGAGGAGGTGGACAAACTCATAGCCAATGGGTTCGTCCATGACGCCCTCTACCCTGAATAGGTATCTAACCCAGTGCTAGTGAAGAAAGCAAATGGAAAGTGGAGAACTTGTGTTGATTTCTCCGATCTGAATAAAGCATGCCCGAAGGATATTTTCCCTTTACCTAGAATCGACCAGCTCGTTAACTCTACCGCCGGACATGAATTATTGTCATTTATGGATGCGTCCTCAGGATACAATCAGATCCCGATGCACATTCCAGACCAAGAGCACACCAGTTTTGTCACAAATATGGGGCTATACTGCTATATAGTAATGCCCTTTGGATTGAAAAACGCGAGAGCAACAATGGTGAATCGAATGTTTAAGGACCAGATTGGTAAGACGATGGAAGTCTATGTGGATGACATGCTCATCAAGTCACGGCAGTCAAACGACCACATCCTAGACTCAGCAGAAATGTTTGATATACTCAGACATTACGGTATGAAGATCAACCCCTTGAAGTGCTCTTTTGGCATGGCATCAGGAAAGTTCTTGGGTTTTATTGTGAATGCACGTGGAATTGAAGCTAACCCAGGAAAGATTCAGGCTAATCGGGGCATACAAGTGCCCAAAACTATAAAGCAGGTACAAAGCTTGAACGGAAAGGTGGCAGCGCTGAGCCGATTCATATCCAGAGCCACGGATAAGTGCATTCCTTTCTTTGATGTGGTAAAGAAGGGAAAACGGAATTTCGAGTGGACATCCGACTGCGAGGAAGCATTCTGAGCTCTGGTAAGACATTTGGAGAGCCCTTCAATGCTATCGAAACCAATAGACCATGAAATGTTGTATGTGTACTTGGCTGTATCCCAACATGCTATCAGTACGGCTTTCGTTCGTGAAGAGGACCGAGTTCAAAAACCAGTTTACTATGTTAGTACATGTCTGACGGGGGCAGAAAGAAACTATCCCAAGATCGATAAATTAGCCTATTTCTTGGTGATTGCATCACGCAAGCTTCGCCCATATTTTCAGGCACACCCAATCAGTATTTACATTGATCAACCCTCGTGTCAGATACTCCAACGACCGGAAACTTCTAGAAGAATTTTAAAATGGAATATCGAGTTGGGTCAGTTCGATATTACTTACCTACCGTGAAAGGCCATACAGGGACAAGCGCTAGAGGATTTCATCGCTGAATTCACCATGACAGATGAATCAAACGGCCGCAATGTCATACCTCCCGTCTGATGGAAGATGTACACAGATGGGGCATCTAACGACCATTGTTTGGGGGTTGGCATAGTTCTTGTAACTCCTGAAAACCGATCAGTTTGCTACGCTTTGAAGCTCGAATTCACAGCAACGAATAACAAAGCCGAGTATGAAGCATTGATTGCCGGCTTAAGACTCGTCAAAGAACTGGGTATAAGATCGGTTGAAATCTTTTGCGACTCGCAACTGGTGGTGTATCAAGTGCATGGAGACTACCAAGCAAGGGGGTAGAGACTTGCCCCGTATTTGGCCCAAGTTTAGGAGCTGCTAGCGAATCTCAAGTATTATGATATTTCACATGTTCCGCGAACAAAACAGAGCAGCTGATTCATTGACAAAATTTGCAAGCACCGGCGATGTGCAGCAGATGGGATTGTTTCCCGTTGAAATCTTACATGTTCCGAGCATAAATATAATGGAGGAAGATTTCATGTTAGAAACAGAAATCGAGAAGGAGTCATGGATGACCCTATTCAAGCAATACTTGTTACACGGGGCCGTGCCGAAAGAAGGAACGAAAGACGACAAGTCATTCGTAAGGCTTCTCGTTATGTAATGCAGGATGGAATAATGTATCGAAGGGGATTCTCGACCCCATTGCTCCGGTGCATTGCCCATGATGAGATAAAACGAGTCCTGACGGAAGTCCATGAAGGTGAATGTAGCGACCATACCGGAGGGCAGACGTTAGCAAAGAAAATCCCCCGCTATGGATACTATTGGCCAACTGTAAATCGGAATGCCGCAGACTAAGTAAGAATATGTGACAAATGCCAGAAGTATGCGAAAATCCCAAGAGCTCCGCCGACGGAACTCACACAAATGGTTAGTCCTTGGCCATTTGCAATATGGGGGATCGATTTAGTCGGTTCCTTACCCCTATCCAAAGGTGGTGCAAAATACGCGATTGTTGCGGTCGATTACTTTACCAAGTGGACAAAAGATGAGCCTTTGGCCACTATCACCACCAAGAAAGTCATTAATTTCATTGTACGAAATATCATATGCCACTTTGGCCTGCTACGAACCATCGTTACAGACAATGGAACTTAGTTTGAAAGCAAAGAGTTCGGGGAATTTTGCCAAAAATATGGTATTGAGAAAAAGTTTGCAGCAGTTGCTCATCCGAAAGCTAATGGACAAGTGGAGGCCGTAAATAAGATAATCAAATCCATATTGAAAAAACATTTGGAAAAGGCTAGAGGCAAGTGGGTGGATGAGTTCCGACATCACTTTGGGCTTACAGAACCACCCATAAGTCTGTGACTGGCCACACTCCATTCGCATTAGCTTATGGCATGGAAGCTGTCATACCCGTGGAACTTGAAGTCCCATCACATCAGGTAACTTATTTTGACCTTAAGTCAAATCAAGATCTCTTGCTGGAATCGTTGGACTTCATTGATGATAAACGCGAAGAAGCTAATTTAAGAGCGGCCGCGTACAAGCACCGAGTTGCTCGATATTATAATGAAAAGGTCCGACTGAGAATCTTTGGCGTGGGTGATCTTATTTTGAAACGAGTTTTCCCAGTTCCATCACACATGAGCCCCACATGGGAAGGCCCATACGTCATTGAAAGGAAGCTTGGAGAAGGAACTTTCAAGCTAGCGACCGTCGATGGTGCGACACTCCCCCGAGTGTGGAATGGTGAACATTTGCGGCATTATTACACTTAGTTCATTTCTATCATATTTTAGTTGCATTTATTTCCAGCAAGTTTTTATTCCTAGTTTATGGCATGTAAAAAGACAATCTAGCTTATTAGCATTAATAAAGGCTTGAAGCCATTTCCTTTTTCCATGAATTGTTGATGTTCCTGTGTATGATAACGCTGTAACTAATGACTAAGAGATACATTATTCTGTCTGACGTACGAACAAGTATAAACGGCTCAAAATCTCCAAGTCCCCGTAGTGCGGACTGGAGTACTGTAAGTCCCCAGAGTGCGGACTCGAGTACAAACGATTCAAAATCTCCAAGTCCCCAGAGTGTGGACTGGAGTACTCTATGTCTCCAGAGTGTGGACTTGAGTATAAATGACTCAAAATCTCCAAGCCCCCGGAGTGCGGACTGGAGCACTTTAAGTCCCCAAAGTGCGGACTTGAGTATAAACGACTCAAAATATCCAAGTCCCCGGAGTGCAGACTAGAGTACTCTAAGTCCCCAGAGTGCAGACTCGAGTATAAACGACTCAAAATCTCCAAGTCCCCAGAGTGAGGAATCGAGTATAAACGACTCAAAATCTCCAAGTCCCTGGAGTACGGACTGGAGTACAAAAAGTCCCCAGAGTGCGGACTTGAGTATAAACGACCCAAAATCTCCAAGTCCCTGGAGTGTGGATTGGAGTACTCTAAGTCCCTAGAGTGCGGACTCGAGTATAAATGACTCAAAATCTCAAAGTTCCCGGAGTGCGGACTAGAGTACTCTAAGTCCCCAGAGTGCGGATTCGTGTATAAACGACTCAAAATCTCCAAGTCCTTGGAGTGCGGACTGGAGTACTCTAAGTCCGCAGAGTGCGGACTCGAGTACAAACGACTCAAAATCTCCAAGTCCCCATACTACAGACTGGAGTACTCTAAGTCCCTAGAGTGCGGACTCGAGTATAAATGACTCAAAATCTCCAAGTCCCCTGAGTGCGGACTGGAGTACTCTAGGTCCCTAGAGTGCGGACTCGAGTATAAACGAATAAAAATCTCCAAGTCTCCGAAGTGCAGACTGGAGTACCCTGAGTCCCCAGAGTGCGGACCAGAGTATAAACGATTTAAATGTCCAAGTCCCCTGAGGGCGGACTGGATATAAATGACTTGAAGTCATCGAGCCCTTGGTGTACGGATTGGAAAATATTCTAAGTCCCCAGAGCATGTGATAAAAGAATGTGCAAATACCAAAAAATTTGTCAACTTTTTTGAAGATGAATCGAGAAGTTCACGTAACTCACAGTAGCTCGGGTTTTGACCACGGTTATACAAAAAACCAAACAACAACAGTCCTCTGAGAGGGAAAAGAACTAAGTTTTATTCATTACAAATAATATTTACATGAACTATGAAAACAAAAATAATTACATAATCTAAACTAGCTCTTGTTGAACGAGAGCGAAGATTACTTCTTCGACTTTTTGCCAGATGACTCCTTCCCGATACGTTTACTCTTGATAGCTTTCTTTGGCGGGGGAGTGACAGATGAAGAAGTACGGGGAACATCCACGGGTTTGGACCCGCATGGGAGGATGACCTTCAACGACTTGTTCAAAGGATCGTCCAGGTCCATGGCTTGAGGTTCGACCTTGATCTTGACCGTATTTTCCTTCTCTTTCTCAAGCTGCTCCTTCATGCTCAGTTCGGATGTGTGGTCAGAGATGCCTGTAATTTCAACTTCATAACTCCCATCGATGGGAGAGGAAGTCTCAGATTTGTCCTCATCAAGCGCTCCGATCACCTGAGCATCTGGACCGGGAGCCTCTCCTACGTGAGTGGCTTCACTCATTTTTTCCCTCAGCTCCTTGGCAACATCGCTCCTCGGAGTGGGCTCAAGATCAGAACGGCCTGTGAAAAATCACGAAAAGAAAGTATTAGAATGCGATAGCTTCTGGTGAAAAAAGAAAACTCTTGGAATGTTAAAGCAAAAGAGTTGCCTATCAGGTTTCGGCTGGCTCTCAGCCGTCAGGGGGGTCTCACCCTCTGGAATAGGGGACAAAACATGAACGCCAAGTCCGGGGTCCTCTGGGTCATAGCCGATGTGCTATTCAAAAGGATCGAGTATCCACCGACCGACCGGCTGTGTAGGGACAAGAGCTGGAGACTCGATCCCGGATGGACCGGCGATAACTTCTTTCCTTTTCATTGAGGGGGAGCCTTTGCAATAAAGGGCTTTGGCCGCTGACAGGTCCGAAGGCTCGTTTCCCTTAAGGAATTCTTTTATGAAAGCCCCCTCATCAACCTCCTCGATACCGTATTCGACCTTCTTGAATTCAATTAAGGTCTCCCATGCCTCGGCCAAAGATTCGAGATAGCCCTCGCCCAGAAAAGTTAAGTCCCGATGCATGAGAACGCGAGCATTGAATTCGGCGATAAACCGGTCGAACATGCTTTTGACCTCTTCCATACCTTCTTCCTTGGCCGCCTCAAGACAAGAGTCGATCTTCGCAGATGCTACCTTTTTACCCTCTTCACGGGCTTCATTCTTCAACGCTTAAACTTTATAAAGCTCGCCCTCAAGTTTCGCCTTTAGGAGTCGCGTAGCAACGATCTAGTCGCAATACCATTGCGACTCTTCTTGGGCAGCAATCTTCTCTTCCTGCTCTTTGCGGAGTCACTCCTCAAGTTCTTTGACTCGAAGGTAGAATGCATCCCTCTCTTTTTTGCACCGAGTCTTTCTCCAAAGCTAAAGCCCCACAGCGTTGTACCGCCTCGTCGATTTCTTTTTTGTAAGTTGATTCCAAACGAGTTACGGCTTCAGCGGTATCTTTGGTGCTCTACTGGGAAGCCTCAAGCTGAGATTTGTAAGACGCAATCTCTTCGTCCTGAGCTGAATGTGTATATTAGATCGAGGTGGTTTTCAGGTAGGAATCACCCAAATCCGGTTCCGATTTCTTCGAACCAGTTATCGATAAAAGATGTCAAGTAGGTGGGTGATTATTATTTATGTAGCGACCCTGACTCGACCTTTGAAAATCGGCACCGAATACGACACTCGTATTCCAATGCCGCAGATCCAAACGTCGAATCTGGTTCACCGAAGCTTATAACACATTAAGTATAACAACATAGCGGAAGAAAAGAATGAATATCATATACAACTCCAATGAATACAATATCCAATGATACAACAATGATATTAATATCAGAGATACAAGAATATCAGGGACAATAAACAACAGCGGAAAACTAATAGCAAAAGAGATAACTCCAATGATCCAACTGGAACTCCAATCCAATTCTCAAAGCCAAAACTCCAAACGACTAGCTCGAACCACCATCACGTTGCACAAAGATAAGCAAGACTGGTCCGTCGTCCTAACCAGATACTTCAATATCCAAAGTCTTCAAATAATACCAAAGAGAAAGCCAAAAGCTACTGAATCGATATCCATATCTACTATCTGGAAAGCCCAACTCTAGACTGCCCGTGTGGAAATAGTGGGCACCCAGAGTTTAGGAAGGGAACAATAAACTCCAGGTCAGTCATAGGACTGGTGTGAGCAAATAAAAACATTTTATCTTTAAAAAACAAACAAAAGAATTTAAAATTTGAAATTCGCAATGCTTTTTGGAAAACGAAACTACCATAAGGCCTCCCGGCACACACACCTTGCAATCGCACACTTGGGGGAGATTTCTCCTTATATAGTCAAACATGCTTGATACGCGAAAACTATTTGATATTATTATTAGTGCATAGTGGAAAACATTTCAAAAATATAATATTAATCTTAGCCAGCATACGTAACATTATAGTATGCCTACTATAGCTACCATGTTAGATGGCAGGTTCTACAACTAAAACTGTACAAGGCGCGTATTGATGATTGGATTTCCAACAAATGGCCAGGCTAAGGAACTTCCTGGGCCACATGGGTATGCCTCTGGAGGGACGCCCCGAGAACCTAACCGGATCTCTACCAACACAAGGCCGAGTTACCTCTGTAACTAGGTAACTACTGACATGAGTATGCCATCACCTGGTCGTAACTGACCTTTATCCCGGGATTTACCAACAACCACAAAGTAATAAATTTGCAGCAACCACATAGCTTAAATATCTGGGCTCCATACCATGATACCACGTCTATCCAGAAGGAAATGAACATACCCTCAGGAGGCACTACCCCCAAATAACCTTGCTGCATTCTTCCTGTTTCGACCATTCCGGGTTGTGAAGTTCGACGAAGTCTCGTCCACAAAGCTACGCTTTTTACAAAACCATGCTTTGATCAACAAATGATCAGCATCACTTCGTATGTCACATTACCAAATTGGGAATGTATCACTAGTAACCATCAACTACATAACCTCTAAGCTCGTATGTCTCAGAGAAGGGTGTTAAGCTAAGAGAATAAATCTCCGCCACCAAACAGAAATGTATTTGATAGATTCAAGTTTTACATCTCAAAGTGTAACGTCAGACACACATCCATACAAGTCTGTTTTGGATTCGAACAGAACCGAAGGCACTTCCAAAGAAGCCCTTGCAAATCCGGATAATCTCTAATCACGTCCGGACTTCCCATCACAAAGGGTGCTCAAATCACTATACCGGGGATCAGCCGATGCAGAGACATTCGACAAGAAACCCTTTCGTTTTCGAAAATATCCGGTCTTCACCACCGGTCTTCAATTGCTATCCATAACATCGTATCACTATTCGAAATGGGTTATATGACACAAAGGTCCTCTCCCGGCTAAACCGAATAGTAAGCGCAATATTTAAAAACGTATGAATATGGGATCTCAGTTAAGTCACAACTTATTATCCAAAACTTTTCCTTCAAATGGTTAAACAAATCACCATTTACAAATCTTTTAAACAAAAAGATTCATTTCAAAAACCTTCAATGGTTTAAACAATTTCCACATTTAAATCTTTTAAACAAAAGATTCACTTTTAAAAACCCTTTCAATTTAAAACAAGGTTCACCAATCTTTTAAACAAAGATTCATTCATAGCCTTTCAAAACAATTCCATTTCAAATTGGATTAACTCATCCGGTCTTTAAATCAAAGACTCATTTCATAGCTTTCAAAACAATTCCCGTTTCAATCTTTTATATTTAAAAGATACACCATTTAAAATTCTAATAAATTTTAAAATAGGGTTCAACTATGTTTCACAAACATTCAATTACAGCTTTCAAAGCCATTCCATTTCAAATTTGAAATCTTTTCATCATAATTTTGGAAATTCTTTCCTTATATAAAAGCTATTATTATTTGAACACCACTTGTTCCGTTTCGGAAAACCCGAATATATTTGCACGAGTTAAGGCCTTTCAAATATAAACTTGTGTTAAATTCAAATTTTCAAAACCATACTTTTTAAAATGGTTTAAAAACCCATATAAACACATTTATAGCTTGTATAACCTTTTTACATCATAAATACTGTTATCCCGCTTTTTGGCAAAGCCGCGATACCAAAAGATCGATCAGAAACGGAGAACAGTTCGTCTCAGAGACCGGTCATACTTCGTTTCGCTATGGATATCACTGAATTTTGTCCAAGTCCGAATTGTGCTACAATTGATAGGACAAGACAAGAAAGACCTTAGAAGCCGCCATCTCAAATTTCGAGTCAATCCGAGTTCATACGCTCAAGTTATGATCGGTTCAACTTGAAGGGAGCACACTGGTTTAGAACGCATCATGGTGGGTGTCTTCGAACCCATCATCATGCACCATTCGAACCGATCACCTTCGAACCGATGGACTTCGAACCCATCGGAATGCCTCGGTTCGACTCCATCAACTTCGAATCCATCTGGTTCGCGCCAGTGGACCTCATGTCCATGGAGAGTTTGTGAGGCTCGTATCCATCCAAAGATCCTTGTTCGAATCCACTAAGCTTCGGTTGTTCGAACCCATCACAGAAGCCTTGTTCGAACCCACCTGTGAAGCTTCATTCGAACCCACTGGGTCAACCAACCATGATGACGTGTCTTTCATCGGTTCAAATGCGCCGAGATATATGGAGTCGAAGCGGTCAACTCGGAGTGAAGACCGGATCGATTCGAAGTTTGCACTCCACGTCACCACGAAGGCGCGCGCCGCCATCGGTTTGAAACCATCGGTTCGAATAGATGGTTTCGAACCAAACAGCCACACAGGGAACCCCATCTCGAATCCATCATATCTCTCAATCCACTGATCCAAATGCCACGAAATTTGCACAGAAGCTTGCATTCATGTCGAAGAGTGTCCACGCCAAATTTCACCTCGGTTGGATGAATTCTTGATCGATTCGAATGGAGTTCGAACCGATGTCAAAGTGGGCCCAAACTTCTTAAGACCGGGCGTGTGGGCCCCCTCACGTGCCAGAAGTGGTCTCCCGAGTTTTCAGCAAAATATCAGCAGCCTACGCCTATAAATAGAGCCCCAGGGCCAACAGAAAAAGGATCTTCTTTCTTTTCGACTCTCAAGCGCCCAGACTCTGCCGGATCGAGATCTCCATCATCCTACATCATAATTTTACTGTTGATTTCGAATTTCCAGTTGTAACTTGCTGTTGATCGCTGCAACAACTTGTAATCATTTAAAGAGAATCAATAAAACGTCAAAATACTTCACAGTGGACGTAGGCAACACGCCGAACCACTATAAATCGCTTGTCTACGCATTTACTTTACTGTTGATTGGAGTTTTTGTTAGATAATATATGTTTTGAACTTACATTCTTCACTATTATCTCTTCAAGGACTCCCGAAGAGTGTTGTGCGCAATTTTGGTGCAAACACTTTGGTGCTTTCACTGAGAGAACCCAGTTTTTCTCCTGCTCGTTGGATCTGTCATCGATACCGGATTGAATAAATCTAAGAGAGAGATCCAGATCATTGAATCCAACTTCCTTCCCTTCTATTCAGATTTGCATAAAGTCTAGGAAAGGAATTCAACTATCAAGATGGTTAGCACAAGAACCACCTCAAACGCTGTCAATCAAGAAGAACAGGATAGACAAAATCCTGTGCCTCCACCTCCATCTAATCAGGATGCTACTGGGCACTCTGAACCGTCCGGTCCGGTTACTTGACAAGAGTTGCAGTTGTTACTCCAAGAGCTGACCCAGAGTCGGCAACAGCTAGAAGAACAGCTACGCGCTAACGCTGAGTTAATCAACAAGCTGGATCGCCAGAAACGAAAGAGATCCATGAGAGACCATGCTTCTCGCTCATCCAGCGAAAGTTCTTCATCCTCTGATTATCATAACCGGCCTCCACGACCCCGGCTAGATGGGAGTCGTATGCCACCCGTTGGAAGTCAACCGACATTAACCGTTGGACAATTGAGGGTTGGTCCATCGGCCAGTTTCCAAACCGGACCCTCCTCCCGAGGAGGTGCCATCCCTCACCACACCACAGAACACCGCACTACTAACGTTGCGGTTGAACCAGGAGTCGACATCCAAGATCAGTCGATCTCGGACCGTCGCCATAGCGGGCATACTCCCGAACCATACGTCCCAGAGGACTATGAGCCGAGAAGGCAAGACTTGGACCGTCAACCATACCCGGTCCAGCCCCAAAGAATGGAACGTAATCATACTCCGGTGCAGGCCGCACTAAACGCGCAAATGCCGGATCTATCAACTATGATACGTCAGATGATCCGTGAAAGTCAGGGATTCACAAACGACGATTGGGGAGTTTCCCGAAGCCACACTCCTTTTAAGGACGATATTCTTACTGCTGAACCCCCACGGCGATTCAGGATGCCAACTCTACCCATATACGAAGGGAACTCTGACCCTAACCAACATATTCTAAAATATGAATGGTCGATGACTGCTGCCAGGGCTGACGATGCAGTGAAATGTCGTAGTTTCCCCATATCCTTGGGGGGCATCGCTACCATGTGGTTCACTCGGTTGCCACCTCGATCCATCTCTTCCTTCAATCAGTTAGCCACAAAATTTGTCGAGCAATTCTGCATGCACGTCGCAAGGCCAAAAGATGTCAATACTCTATCTAGTGTCACGCAAGCTCCTGGAGAGACACTCAGACACTACTTAGAGAGATTCCATACTGCATGCGTGGAGATTAGTAATCCAAACGATAACTCCATCCTTATGGCATTGACTAAGGGGATCGACCCAGATTCTGAATTTGGCAACTGGCTAACTGGGAAACCACCTGCATCATTGGACCATTTCCATGCCAAAGCAGCTCAATTCCTGAGACGGGAAGACGCGAAACAGTCCAGGAAGCAAACTGACGCAAGGCCAAATGCGGAAGGGACCCAAAGCAATGTTGCAATAAAACAGTCCGGTGAGAGCTCCGGAAAAGTCTAGTTGAACATTAAAAATAAACAAGCTCGGCGAAGAGAAAGCGTGAATCAAACTAAAAAACAAAATCAAAATCGTGGCCCGCAGCGCAAGAATCCAACGTTTGACAGTTACACTCCTCTGAATACATCACTAGAGGACTTGTACTTACAAACCTGTGATACAATTCAATATCAAAAACCTGCACCAAGACCGTCGTCAGAGAGACAAATCCAGACGGGAAAGTTTTGCAGGTTCCATGAAAGCTACGGGCACAATACGAACGAGTGTCGTCACTTACAGGATCTTGTTGAAAAATTGATCAGAGAAAGGAAGCTGGAACAGTTTGTGTGGACACCGTAGCCCAGAGAAGCGGGCCCATCAAATCCAAACAATGGACCCAATCGACCGAGACAGGAGGACTCGACTTGTCCTCGCGGAAGATTGGTGATAAACGCCATCAGTGGCGGACCTACTTACTCAGGAGCCTGGAACGACGAAGATCCTCGTCATTGTCACACATGATAGGCTCCTTCAATCTATGAATACTTTGCAGTTTCCTTTGCATTCTAGAATTTAAATTTGTAATAAGGCACTGACTTTGCCATATTTTCTTATTTCAGCAATAAAGTACTATCTCTTCAAGCTAGAGCTGTGTTTCGCCGAATACAACGTTCAACAATCACAACACATGAAGAGCTAAGTTCCATCAAACGATGGAATTTATTCAAATAGTGAGTGACTGTGATACGACCGGCCACTCACTAAGTGAAACCCCAGCTCGGGGGCAAGCCAACGCACCAAAGGCTGAACTGGACCAACACACGATAGTCCTACCAATAATTCGTTCCCAGAGCGCGAACGGACTCCAACTTCCCAGAGTGTGAATTGGAGTATAAACATTCAATAATTCGTTCCCAGAGTGCGAACGGACTCCAACTTCCCAGAGTGTGAACTGGAGTATAAACATTCAATAATTCGTTCCCAGAGTGCGAACGGACTCCAACTTCCCAGGGTGTGAACTGGAGTATAAACATTCAATAATTCGTTCCCAGAGTGCGAACGGACTCCAACTTCCCGGAGTGTGAATTGGAGTATAAACATTCAATAATTCGTTCCCAGAGTGCGAACAGATTCCAACTTCCCAAAGTGTGAATTGGAGTATAAACATTCAATGATTCATTCCCAGAGTGCGAACGGACTCCAACTTCCCAGAGTGTGAACTGGAGTATAAACATTCAATAATTCGTTCCCAGAGTGCGAACGGACTCCAACTTCGCAGAGTGTGAATTAGAGTATAAACATTCAATGATTCGTTCCTAGAGTGCAAACGGACTCCAACTTCCCAGAGTGTGAACTGGAGTATAAACATTCAATAAGTCGTTCCCAGAGTGTGAACAGACTCCAACTTCCCGGAGTGTGAATTGGAGTATAAACATTCAATAATTCGTTCCCAGAGTGCGAACGGACTCCAACTTCCCAAAGTGTGAATTGGAGTATAAACATTCAATGATTCGTTCCCAGAGTGCAAACGGACTCCAACTTCCCAGATTGTGAATTGGAGTATAAACATTCAATAACTCATTCCCGGAGCACGAATGAACTCCAACTTCCCAGAGCATGAATTGGAGTATAAACGTCAAATCCATCGTTCCCAAAGTGTGAACGGACTACCAAAAAGCCCAAACGTCAAATCCATCGTTCCCAAAGTGTGAACGGACTACCAAAAAGCCCAAATTGATGTGACCGACCATCCAGCGGCTAACTCTAGATTCCCGAAACGCGAGTCGGAGTACAAACATCAATTCCAGGTTCCCGGAGTGCGAACCCAAACATACATGTTTTCTCCAAGTTCCCAGAGTGTGAATTGGAGCGCAAATACCAAGTCAAAGTTCCCGTAGCACGAACCGAAATGTCAATACTAACTCCAAATTCGCAGAGTGTGAATTGGAGTGTGAACATTAATTCCAGGTTCCCGAAGTGCGAACCCAAACATACATGTTTTCTCCAAGTTCCCGGAGTGTGAATTGGAGCACAAATACCAAATCAAAGTTCCTGGAGCGCGAACCGTGTTACAAACATCGATAACTCTCGAATCCCCGGAGTGCGAACCGGATTATCGATCTCAAATTATCTTAAGTCCCCAGAATGTGGACATGTGCTTAAGGTTTTCAATAAACGCAGTCAACCACCAGAACACAAAAGTTATTCCCCGAGACTAGGGGCAAAAAAAAGCTAAGTGTTAATCGCTAACCAAAGTGATACAATGTCCGAAGTTCGATTATTCATCGATCACAACTTGCGACCAAGATTCTCAGACTTGGCGAATAAAAACGAATTCTACTTGACGGTAAAAACACCACAAGTGCACCGGACTGAAAACAAAACACTACAAACACTTAAGCACAAAAAGAAATGAGAATTGAAACAAAGAAACTGAATTTTATTTCAATTGACCAGAGACAAGGAATTACATGAAGATGAGTTCTTCCAAAAAAAAATTCCTACTTGCAGGGGCTGAACCTGCATCTATACACGGCCTACTAATAAAAAAGAAAACAAGTTCCTACCTACCAAAAAATCTGTTAGGGAGGCCGATCTATTCCTACTTTCTTGGCTTCCTAATCAGCGATTCGTCATCAGAATCACTAGGAACGGAAATCCTTCGTTTGGACGGCCTCCTCTCCGGTGGCTGCTCTTCGGCAAGGGGCATAATGTCAATGTACTCCTCAGAGCTCGAGTCTAAATGAAGGCTCCCTACCGGAGGAGTAGGAGGGACCGGACCCGCGATGAAAGATGGGATAGTGCCACCTGATGTTGTTGTCCTTAAAGGCGTTGGGCTATGCGTCGCCGTACTGCCGCCAACACTACTACTTTGCCCCGCAGCTTCTAATTCTGCATGAATCTCGGCCAAGATCTCTTCATCACGAATCGTTTGGGCTTAGCTGGGGGCATCCACGTTCTGCATTGAAGAGCTAGAGGTTGGCGGGAGGTCACTAATAATAAATGGCAAGTTTGTAAGAGGGTCACCCTGTTGACCAAGCAGCTCACTCACCATTTGTTCGTCGAGAGATAAGGATCTCCCCTGCGCCACCTCAGTAGACACTGCCATCGTCACGACAGTTGTTTCAGTAGTGATGGCTTTGTGCCCTTGGATAGACTCCTGAGCTGAAGATGCCGGGGTAATTTCGGTTACTGAACAAAGAGGAAAAGAAGATATAAGCAATCTCTTCAAAACAAACGCTTTAATAAAAGCACACTTGAGATATGTTCAAGTACCTTCCTCAGTTTGACTCGTTGACGGTTGGACGGCCTCAGAGACGTGCTCCCGAATGGGAGATAACCGCGGCTGTTCTGGGTCATAAGCAGGAACAGGTTGTGTACCGACTACAGATACAGGCACTACAGAAGGTGGAGCGGTGATTTCAGTAACAGTATAGTGATGCTCAACACCTGATCCCTCTCCAACCTCCAGAGATCGGCCACCAATCATCTCCTTCTCATGAGAGATAATAGCGTCATGGAGGACCTTCTTCTCATCGTCTGTCAGCAGCCGGTTTTCAAGTTCGAATCGGTCGACCGATTCACCCGGACGTGCTTCCTCTTCTTCCTCAACCAATCGACCCTAAGTGCTGCGGAGGTGTATCAGGTAATCTTGGTGCCAGGCCAAATTTCGGTGTCTCAACACGTTCACATTGTAAGTGATGAGCAAATCTTCAATATCGGCCTCCAGCCTGGCCTCCGCTTGGTGAACTTTCTCCTCAACCTCCGTCTCAACCGCCTGGACCTTGGCTACTGCTGCATCCCGTTCAGTCCGGAGGATCACGGCTTGTTCACACGCCTCCTGGGCTGCGTTATTCGCGTCATCCCTATCCTTGGCGATTTCGGCAAATTTAGACTTAAGCTTGTTCAACTCCTTTAGGGCTGCGTCCCTCTCGGCAGTAACTATGGTGTTTCGATGACCCATGTCCTCTACCATGGCATAGTGCTCACGTTTCATCCTATCCATTGTTGCCTGGGCTTCGTCGGCTTTTTTGATAGCCTCCATTTCAGACTTCCGAGAAGATTCAGCTTCAGTGTTTAGAACATCAATAATACGGCTCTTTTGAGCTAACTCAGCCTGTAATTTCTCGATGGTGGCCCCACGCTCAAAGGCCAATGACGACGCTTTCTCGGCCGCCTTGTACCACGCCCTGTATTGGGCATAAAAGTCGTGCACATAATCGTGCGCCATCTGCTCGGCCTCCGGTGGGATTCTTTTCAAGTAAAGAGGAAAAATGTAGTTATCAAAGCAAATATTTGGAAAGTCCTTCTTCAGTTGAGCAAGCCTGATTGCTCCTTCCCCCGAAATTTCAGTAGGAGTTTGTTCCGCGATTATTGGAGGCATTGCCTCAGATCTGGGATGGCGAGATTCATGCTTAGAAGATTGAGAGGCCGACTGGTAGTACGAGGAATCAGAAGGACGAGAAACATGGACAGGAGGTTGTATAGGAACTCTTGGGGGAGGAGTGTGCGATCGAGACCGATGTCTGTAATTCCTATCTCTTCGTTCTTGGATAGAATACCCGGAGTACCTGCGATCGTGATCCCTATCTTTTTCTCTTCGTTGTGACTCGTAATATGAGGAAGATCTGCGAGCATGTCGTAGGCTCCCCAACATCGAACCGCGTCCAGTCATAATGTCTGCAAAGCAAAATGAGAATAAAGTTAGTGGTTTCTCAAAACCAATGACCTAGGACTCAGGGCTATGTAGTGTCGTGAAATGTGTGTGAATATATATATTCCCCCCGACCAACCAGAAGTGTCGGCTGAGCTAGTAATAAAAGGCTCGCTCAATTCTAGAGTACGATGGAACTCCTCCAACCCGGAATCATGTTGAAAAGACACATCATCCGGGATTGGATGATCGGTAAGCCCTTCGTAAAGACTTTCAGTTCGCGGAGGAGACATCTCAGAAATTCTAACTCCGGGAGAGGATCTGGCCGTGACAACCGATTTCCATCTCCCCTTCTTAGTTAGCGTGACGACGGCTGCCTTGCCTTTTCTTTGCTCTTCAACATCCTGAACCACGTCTGTAGGCTCCAACAACGGCTCGTCGTCGGTATGAGTTCTTTCAGAATCAGCCTCCTCGGCTATGATAACTTTGGGCTTCTTTTGCTTGACTCGTTTTTTAGAGACAATCCTTAGTGCCCCGTCAAACAGTATGCTCTGCCCTCGTTCAATCAACCCGTAAGTCCGAAGATTCCTATCCGTCAAGAGCGACTCGATATCCCTATCTTCACTCGGGACTTCTCGAAGTACTCGCACCATCTCCTTAAAGTGCTCGCCCTCAGGTCGCTGAATCGTCGCTGTAAAAAAGAGAAAAAACATAAGTTTCGCTTTGACCGCAATTGCCTTAGTAATTACTTGATAACTCAGCTACACTCACGTCTGAATAACCATCGCCGGGCAAATCCCGGAGGACACCTGACATAGAACCATTCCGTCCTATAGTAACTCAACCTGGTCCAGGACCCAGTGACCACTTGGCAGTTCCTCACCGATCCAGAAATGTGAAGGAAGGGTAATCACCTCGAGTTTTGAAATTAAATAGATATCTGATCTCGGTCGGGATCGGTGGTCTATGAAGGTACTCCATGAAGACGATGGATAAACTATTTACGGAGGCATACCCGTTCCGGTGTAGTTGAGATGGAGCGATCCTCAAAAAAGACAACACCTCCCTTATGTACTCGTTAAACGGAGGAAGCGTCCCAGCCACGCACGCGTGGCGATTAAATGTTGTATATCCCTCCGTCGGGTTGTGTGGTCTATCATTCGGCCCCGGTAATAAGATGTCATCCAGGCCGTGCCTCAAGCATATTCTCCCCAACATATCTTCAGAAATATTGGATTGAACGGAATCCGACGGATTGGCAATGAAAGACGCATTGGGAAGTTCGTCCGGGGCCGGACCAATGATCTCAGGTTCAATATCTGGAACCTCTAGTCTCGGAGCAGCTGTACTTTGAACCTCCTGCTGTTGCGAACTTGAAGGTTCCATAACTAGCTAACTCATGAGAAACCATCGTTAGACGACAAAGGACCCGTACGTTCCCCAGTGTAAAGTGTATGAATGTATGTTGTGCAGTGCCATGCATTACTTGAATAAATATCGCAGAGTTAAAGGAATTATACAAACGACAAAGCTAATTTCCCCAGTTATGATGACCGTCATCGCTGACCGTCATCACTAAACCGTTTGTATGATGGAATTTGATTTGGATAGAAGTTGTTATGGTTCCATCGACGAGCTTCGAAAGGTGGTCAAGTATGCAGTGTGATTATCAAGTCCAAATATGCAAGGATGAAGCTCGTCGGAATTATGCTCAGAAAATGTCAAACTTTGGTATCCATCATAGAGGGTTTGAACCGATCATAAGGAACTCATTCGAACCCATACTAACGTCACTTCGGATCGATACAGAAAGGCGCGCTTCGAACCGATGGTGAGGTGTCAAGTTCGAATCGATCAATGAAGGATGACTTCGAATCCAACCCTGATTAACTCGTTCGAACCGATAAGGAAATCCTCAACTTAACATCAACCACGTTCGAATCGATACCCTCCGTATCGATGCAAAGTTGAGAACTTCGAACCGATAGCTGATGGATTCGAATCCATCAATTCAAGTGGAACCATCAAAGATGGTCAATCGGTACGAACTATGTCACCCTCATACAGTCATTCCAGGGATCAATGCGAAATTCAACGAAGAATGACGCCGCCATCATCGATTCGAACTCGAATCCACGCATCAATTCGAAGCCTTCCCAAACCAGATCTGGTTTTGCCAATCTCGAGACTGAGCAATCGATGAAGAAGAGATAGGTTCGAAGTAACTTTGCCGTTTGGATTCGAAGCTAATTACCTAGTTTAAGTAATGGATTCGAGCAGTTAAAGTCTTGGATCTTGAATGGTTCGAGTACGTAACACGGAGTTGTCTTCTCAGAAACTTCGAAACGATGCGAAACACGGTAAAAGAAAGGCGAGAGTAAAAAGTGAAAAGTGAAAAAGTGGGAAGCCCACAGCTATTTATACTGAGTTTCGAGGGCGACCGAGACGATTCCCCTTCCGGTAAACGCGACCGGTCGCAACCAGTCATAGCATAGATCGATTCGAAACCTCCATTCGAAGCCATTTGCCTAATGCCTTGTGGGTTCGGTGTTACCCTCACACTTCATCGATACGAAGTACATAGCAGGACAACGAGTTGCATCGATGCGAAACGCGCAGCGGGCACATCAATTCGAAGCCCCTGTTCGCAACTCCATCCACAACCAATCGATACGAACGACTGTTTTGTATCCATCATAACCTATCGATGCGAACTACTATTTCGTATCCATTCTTTCTCATCAGCACGAACGAACGCTCCATACTCGTCCAAGCCATCGGTTCGAATGTCAGTTTCGTACCCATCATAGCACAAGTGTACTCCATCGGTTCGAATGTAGATTTCGAATCCATCAATGCTCCAACGCATCGGTTCGAAGTATCATATTCACACAACCCAAAGTCGTTTCCTTCGACCTTCTATATCGGTTCAGGAGAGGATCGATGCGAAGGGATTTTTCAAAACAACCATCCTGCACTATCTCAACTTAAATTTCCAAATCGATTCAGGAGAGAATCGATAAGAAATTCAATAGCCAACAAAGCTGGCAACGACTCGTGGACGCGCGATGTTAACAAGGGTCAAACTAACATATGTGCATATATGTCAAACTAACATTCAATTTTAAACATTTACAAGGATCAAGTACTCATCTTGTTGCAAGTGCAACAGCCAACGGCTAAGCGCTATTATACAACAATCAATCATATCAACGCAAGGTTATAGCAATACGGAGTACGAGTCTCAACAAAAAAGAGAGCAATAATTGTTCAGAGAGAAATTGTAGCTATTCAAAGCACGTCATGTTCCCACAAGACGTACTTTGGGGGGCAAAATGTTATCCCGCTTTTTGACAAAGCCGCGATACCAAAAGATCGATCAGAAACGGAGAACAGTTCGTCTCAGAGACCGGTCATACTTCGTTTCGCTATGGATTTCACTGAATTTTGTCCGAGTCTGAATTGTTCTACAACTGATAGGACAAGACAAGAAAGACCTTAGAAGCCGCCATCTCAAATTTCGAGTCAATCCGAGTTCATACGCTCAAGTTATGATCGGTTCAACTTGAAGGGAGCACACTGGTTTCGAACCCATCATGGTGGGTGTCTTCAAACCCATCATCATGCACCATTCGAACCGATCACCTTCGAACCAATGGACTTCGAACCCATCGGAATGCCTCGGTTCGACTCCATCAACTTGGAATCCATCTGGTTCGCGCCAGTGGACCTCATGTCCATGGAGAGTTTGCGAGGCTCGTATCCATCCAAAGATCCTTGTTCGAATCCACTAAGCTTCGGTTGTTCGAACCCATCACAAAAGCCTTGTTCGAACTCACCTGTGAAGCTTCATTCGAACCCACTGGGTCAAGCAACCATGATGACGTGTCTTTCATCGGTTCGAATGCGCCGAGATATATGGAGTCGAAGCGGTCAACTCGGAGTGAAGACCGGATCGATTCGAAGTTTGCACTCCACGTCACCACGAAGGCGCGCGCCGCCATCGGTTCGAAACCATCGGTTCGAATAGATGGTTTCGAACCAAACAGCCACACAGGGAACCCCATTTCGAATCCATCATATCTCTCAATCCACTGATCCAAATGCCACGAAATTTGCACAGAAGCTTGCATTCATGTCAAAGAGTGTCCATGCCAAATTTTACCTCGGTTGGATGAATTCTTGATCGATTCGAATGGAGTTCGAACCGATGCCAAAGTGGGCCCAAACTTCTTAAGAGCGGGCGTGTGGGGCCCCCTCACGTGCCAGAAGTGGTCTCCCGAGTTTTCAGCAAAATATCAGCAGCCTACGCCTATAAATAGAGCCCCAGGGCCAACAGAAAAAGGATCTTCTTTCTTTTCGACTCTCCAGCACCCAGACTCTGCCGGATCGAGATCTCCATCATCCTACATCCTAATTTTACTGTTGATTTCGAATTTCCAGTTGTAACTTGCTGTTGTGCAACAACTTGTAATCATTGAAAGAGAATTAATAAAACGTCAAAATACTTCACAGTGGACGTAGGCAACACGCCGAACCACTATAAATCGCTTGTCTACGCATTTACTTTACTGTTGATTGGAGTTTTTGTTAGATAATATCTGTTTAGAACTTACATTCTTCACTATTATCTCTTCAACGACTCCCGAAGAGTGTTGTGCTCAATTTTGGTGCAAACAAATACCAAATATAGAATTCAATTTCAGATATTGAATTCCAATTTAAATCAAATTTCAAATCTTTATTAAGTTATTCAAAATAACTTTCATTTTTAAAACACATTTTCAAAAGTTTTTCACTTTAAACCCAATCCATTTCCAAAACCATTTGGATTTAAATTTCAAATTCAAAACTATTTTAAATATCTATGACTTAACCAATTTCCTCGTGCAATCCATATTTGTGTGTGTATAGTGTAGTCCAGGGGTTTTACCCAATAGTGCAACAACATCAATCATCGAAGATATAATCACAGCAATATCGATAAGCGGTATATCCTATAACGCTTATCTATATACACAGATTCACAGATAAAGTAAATTTACCAATCACCAAGATTCACCATTACGATTCGATGTGGGTTTCGGATAATCAACTGGAATCCAACTCCCTATCGCATCGAAATCCAAATGCCGTTCTACGGGCCAAGAGGTATTTACACGAAAACATATCACAGATCAATGTACAATAACTCACATCACAAAATATCACAAAGCATCAAATATGAGGAATATCAACCATCCAAACATCCCATAGAATCCAAACATCCATAAGTAAAACAAATTAAATTATCTGATTTAAATTAAATCAGATTAATTACTTATGAATAAATTTTTAATCTTGGTTAATTAATATTAATTAATTACAAGTCAATTTGATTAATTACTCTTTGATAATTTATTAATTAAATTTTAATTTATAATTAACCCTTTGATTAATTATCCTTAATTAATTACAATAATTAATTAATTCTTAATAAATAAATAATCACTTCTTAATCACTTTCATTAATTAATTAACCTTTAATTAATTATCTTAATTAATTAACCCTTAGTTATTAATTAATTAACTCTCAATTACTTTTATTAATGAATTACTCCTTAATTAATTAATAATTAATTACGAATTTATTACCCTTCAATTACAATTTAGTTAACTTTTAAAACATTACTTGATTATCCTTTAATTATCCATTACATTAATTAATTAACCATAAATTAATCACATTAATTAATTATTATTTAATCAATCAAAGACAAATCATAAATCTTAATACATTTCCAAATCAGGACAATTTTATTTTCAAAACTCTTGCATTTATAATCTATATATTTAGAAATTTTTTTTTGAAAATTTGACCAATCTTTGTTTGAAACCCTTTAATATTTGTTTAATAACCGATTGTTAAAAACTTTTAGACCAAGCCCAAGCTTAAATAAACTGATTATTTTATACCAGGATCAATCCAAAGGTTGTTTAACCTTTTTAAGACTTGTTTAATCAAAGTTTTAAACTGTTAATCATATACTAAAGGTATTCACCAAAATTTCGCGAGTAAAACAACAGATATCTCGAGGCAAACATCAAAACTTTCGAGAAAAACCCAGCCTAACTCCTCCTTCTTCTTTTCTTTCTTTTAAACTTTTCTGGTTTTAAATCCTTTAAAACTATTACATACGTTCAAAACTACTCGATGGCACTCTCAAGCAACAAACCAATCTTCTCGATAGCAAACCTGAGAAATTTCCTCTTCCCACTTACAACTACAACAGACACAACCCCTCTCATGCGTACACGTGTACACGCGATCGGAGCGACTCCGATCATCGTCGCCGATCCCTACCAGTCACTTTTGATCCACTCACCTCGTCAGAGTACCCAAATCCCTTAGCTTTGCCATAGATCAAAATCGAGACCATCTATCACCATCAGGAACTAACACAGTCTCCTAAAATCACTTCGTGCCGGCGATTCTGACCACCAGTCACCACGCGACCTTGCCCATGACCTCGCTGAAGACCACCGCAACGATCCCCCTCGCGTCGGTGAACTCGATCCATCCGAGACACTGTGGTGGCCCAATTTCCAGCGTCAACACAACCTAGGTTTAAACCCTACATCTTCAAATTGCCGCTGCCACAGTGGATAAAAAATTACGCCACCATTTTTCTGATAATCTCCACTACCTAAGCTAACTCCAGCTCCAACCTCTAGTCCATCGAACGACGCGATCGCCAGAACTTTGCCAGAGAACCATATTCTATTCAACCTAAAATTCCCATTGACCAAGAATTTAAAAATCATGTTATTAACATCAAAATTCACCATTTCCTAACACGAGTCAAATCCTATAATCCAATTATGAAATTTAAATACTTGGTTTTCTGGTAAAAATGATTTTTTTGCTGTCATTTCTTACTTTAAAAATATTTATCAATTATTTTAGCTGGAAATTATTTTTAAAAATGATATTACATACATTCAAACATATTTCATATAGAAACCATAATCTAATTTTGTTTGGATAAGAAGACATGGACTAATTTGGGTGAACTGAAATCTGTAATATAAACAGAGCAGCATAAATATGTTCAAATAGATATGCACATCAATTATTTCATACAACACATGTCGGCAGATTTCTCATCAGATTTCAAGGCTACTCACAAGCATCAGAATGTTAAAACATGTTAAAGGTTGAAAAGAAATAGTTTGCTCACTAGGTTTCGTTGAACAGAGAAGACAGAGGCGGGATTTTGATTTGAAAACCGATCTTTGCTTCGAGTTGCTCTACCTTTTTATCTTTGCATTGAATCAGGTATGAATTTGATTTGGTCAGGCATGTTGCATGCTTTTTCTGGTTTTCAGTTTGAATCAAAACTTTGATTTCCAGGCTTGATTTATTTTTGATTTTCATTTCCTTTTGCTTCCAGGTTTGAAAGCTTGATCGCCTACTTTTTTTTTCTTCAGGTTTTGAGAATGCCAAAGTTTTGATTTCCCTGGTTTGCTTCCTTGATTAAAGAACCTGGTTATTTCTTTTCTTTGTTTAGTTTCAGGTTTTGAAAAGTTAGACCGAGCCTAGTTATTTTCTTTTAATATATAAATAAAATTTTAATTTTAAGAGAGGACTAAATGCCACTTGCCTTTATGTTTACATTTGTTAGTTTCTTATATTCATATTCTTACACTTGTTAAAAATAACAAATTTAAGTTTTAGACCTTCTCTTGAATTGATTTAGACTTTTGTTTTTAAACCTTGTTTTATCTTTATTTATTCACGTACACATTTCCCATTATTTTATTTTACACAACTTTTTAAATAGCTTTTGCAAATTTGTTTATATAGTTTAACACTTGTAAATACAATGATAATTTAAGTAACACATGTCTTCTCACATTATAAAATGTTTACATTTGTCAAAATTTGCATGTTGGTGTTTAAATCCCTTACTTCATTTTAATTTACAAATCATGTTTTAACCCTTAACATAGATTTATTTGGAATGCATGTTTTAAATCTAACTTTATTTAAATTGATGAAACAAGTTTTTATTTATTTAAATTTATGAAACATGTTTATCTATTTTATATTTACATATATATGTCATTGTATTTTAAATTTTATATTTTCAAAATATACATTCTTATCAAAGCTTTTTATTTATTTATCAATTACATTTATTTTCAAGTATATAAGACAAAAGCATTTTTAAATCTTTTATTTAACCTCGTTTAGCATCATATTATATTTACAACTCTAGTCATATACCTACATATTATATATATCAAGATTTAGAAAACAATTTCTTATTATCTTTAAAAATATAGCTTTTAAATCCAATTTATTTCCTAAGATAGTTATTCTTTAATTTCAATCTCACAATTAAATTTAAAATAAATTTTTATATACAAATATCTGATTAAATTTGAAAAAATTCACATTTATTCACAATTTGATTCAAAAAATTAAATTAATTGTCAAATTAAACTTGTTCAAAATTCGGGAATGTTACAGATTCCCCTTCTTAGAAAATTTCGTCCTCTAAATTTGAAAGTAGGGAGACAACCAAGGATGGATACACAAAGACAGAGAGACAGTTTCCAAACCAAACTGGGTATCTGTTCTGCATTTGGCTTCCCTAATCAGAATATCAATAATTGATACAAGAATGAATCTATTTCACACTTCACAAGATACAAGGTCATCGGAACTATGAAATATACAAGGGTATTGATTAGTTCAAAGGACAACTAACCCCTCGTAAAATATATCGAGACGCAAAAGAACAAATAAATGAATTTAATCTTCCATAATTCTCAAACACTAGGTATGGATTCCAAGCTCAAGTCGGAATACCCCAAAGAATAGACATATATATGGATACAATCCCAAAACTTTTAGTTTAAACAACCAAAATATACCTATCAACCATAGCAACCAAAGCAAACAATTCATCCAAACAAACAATTCTGACCCATCTGGAGTTTGTGTCCCATCCAAATATATCAAAGCTTCTTCCTGGAGCTGCCAAGAATCATCAAAGAATTGAAAAGGCGAATCAAAGGAGATTGATAGAGAAAGTTGTTTCTGCTATTGCAGGGTACTGACCATTTGTAGTGGTACTCCCCTGTCCCCTATCTCATTCTTTTCTTGCACTCATACTTACTGTCAGTGGATAGTAAGAGAATTTACTGAGGCATTCAGACGGATATCTTAGGGACATACTCATTCTAGGGTATACTTCACCCTATCTCTAATGAGTTACTTAATGTGTTATACTCCTGAGCTAAAGTTTTAACCTTCAGCTCCGATACCAATTGTAACGACCCTGACTCGACCTTCGAAAAGTAGCACTGAATACGACACTCATATTCCAATGCTGCAGATCCAAACGTCGAATCTGGTTCGCCGGAGCTTATAACACATTAAGTATAACAACACAGCGGAAGAAAAGAATGAATATCATATACAACTCCAATGAATACAATATCCAATGATACAACAATGATATCAATGCTAAAGATACAAGAATATCAGGGACAATAAACAACAGCGGAAAACAAATAGCAAAAGAGATAACTCCAATGATCCAACTGGAACTCCAATCCAATGCTCGAAGCCAAAACTCCAAACGACTAGCTCGAACCACCATCACGTTGCACAAAGATAAGCAAGACTGGTCCGTCGTTATAACAGCTCGCAAATCCGTACTCCTTGAATCAACACTATTCTACCTCTATTAACTCAAGTGGCACAAAATTACGAACCATTAGGGTTAAAGAAGAAGAGATAGAAGAAGAAGAAACTAAACAATATCAGAATCTCACAGTCGCAGCGGAATAAAATATAATAGTAAATATAGAACTTTACACAAAATGAAAACTATCACTGTTTTATACATCATATCATCAGAGTATCTCATACATCAACAATCACAAATTAGACCTATCATACAATCACAGCAGCGGATATATATAGGTATATATAATACGTCTCGGACTCCAGCTCCTCTCCTGCTCCATAGCATCCTGACCTAAACATATAATACTCGGTCTGACCCGAGCATTATAATGAAATAACACCTGAGTCAGTCTGGAATACCAGCTGATACTAAATATGCATCCAACTTGATTATTAAAGTTTCAAAAATCCTTTGAAAAACAAAAGCATCTCGTAAGACCACGCCACAAATAAACATGTCGGGTTTTTACCTTACGATAACTAAAACACTTTTTATAGAAATCCTCTGATATTATAATAGGGTCTATTTACAAATACTTATAAAATAGCCGAAATTGTTACATTCATTAAATTCCAGCTACTAGCCACAAAAGTGGGTAATACAAACAAAACTCGTACAAGGCTCGTAGGGAAAATGGATTTCCAACAATGACGAGGCACTGGGGTACAACCTGTCACAGTACGGGGCCTAGATCACCGTACCGAGGATTACTCCCTTCATCCCCTGCAACACAAGGTCGGAACCATTCCTTACTGAACAGTCCCGAACAAGATAAACCCCGTGGTTGGCACGACCAACCACCCACTAAGCCGAAAATATATAAGGGACATCTAGACAGGGGAAATATCTTGTCCTGCTTGGGCATGACCCACCTAACCTTGCTGCATATCCCCTGATTTTCAGTCATTCCCGGTTGATGAGGCTTGAGGCTAAGCGTTACCTTTAGAACGTATTCACTTAGAATGCCCATCGTCCACCTGACGATGTTTCGCAAGCATTCGTCCATACAAGTCCGTCCCGGGTTCGAACGGAACCGAAGGCACTACTCCTACTACATTCATTTGGAAATATCCTCAGGATTAGTAGCGACTAGCCCTTGCACTTCACTGCTCCATCTTCGACTCCGAACACGTTTTTCGCACGAAACGTACAAACCGGATCGAAGTGGTTTTCGAGAAATAAATCTCGATCCCGGTCTCTTCGAAATGATCAGCGCATTTGTCCAATATTGATAGTCGGTGATTTAACTATCAATTTATATTCATAAACATCCATAAGCATCCATCACACAATAAATAATATTTCACATTATTTATTTGCCTCAATATCTTTACAAGATATTCTCAAATTTTCAAAGCTCATTTGAAAACAATTCTCAAAGCTCTTTCCTTACAAGGAAAATCCTTTACCATTAATTCCCATTGGAAATACCCAACTTCAAAACAATTTAAATTTAAAACAGTTAAAATACTTAGTTATGAAATATGCTTTAAAATATGTAAATTACTGCTAGTTATTATTCAAAAATATAATTTCAAAATATTTAAAATAAAACTATTTAATAAGATATAAATCTTGATTTTAAATAAGGGTTTTAGTTTAAACTAAACTTATAAGTAGAGTTTTAAAAGGTTAATACTAATTCCAAATGACTTAAGTCAAAATAGCCTTTAAATAAATTCATTTGTACAAATAATTACTAATGAAATCGCAAATAACCACTATTGCTAATTTATTATTTAGCTTTTAAAATTTTAAAAATCTGTTTAAACTCGAACTTGGTTTTTCCCAGGGAAGCTCATTTCCACTCAAATATCTCAAAAATCATTCTTATAGATTCCGTCAATTTATTTAGATTTAGGTTTAATTTTTAATAACATAAATTTATTTTCACATTTATCAACTGATAACGTTCTCTTTGTTTATCATTCCAGATTTTACCACTTTCAATTTTCGTTCCAATTAGATTTCAAAATTTAATTCTTTTAAATTCATTATTTAACAATATCTTTTATTTCTCTAAAATTCAATTTATCCATTTATAATTAATTATGGATTTGTAATTTACTCAGCAATATTCCAATACAAATTTTATTTCAGTTTTTCCCCAAACAGATTCTAATTTTTTTATATTCCTTTAAATTCCTTATTTATAAATTTCTTAATTTCTTTTGAAACCCAATTTAATTTCTTTACAATTAAACTCCAAATTTCTTTATAATTAACATTCTGGGTTTAGTTTATCTCACAATATCACAATGCAATTAAATTCCAAATTTATCAATCACAATATATAAACAGACATCATCATCAACTATAAAAATATTACTACATGGTGAGGAATCCAGTTGGATCCCTCCAACCTGTTTTCCCTGCATCCACAAATATTAGCACATCACATATATAAATATCAATCCAGTCTGATAATAACAATAATATGAAACCAATCACACAGATATTTAAATATTTATTATTTAAATCAGCCAACATCCAGATGTGAGTGAGAATAACTCACCTTGAGTTTCGGCGAGCGTTCGAAATTTAAATTAAACCGAACGATGTCCGATTTAACTCAAATTTCTACTTGCCCGAAATGACTCCGGATCTGCACCACTGCGTAGTACTCTCTTCTGCGATTCCGGCGCTACCGAATTCGTCGAATTCTGAATACGTATGAATGAGTTACGATATTATAAAGTTTTGATATATATTTAAAACAATTTCCTTTTATTTAATTTATATTACCCCAAAACTAATCACAGCCGTCACTCCCTCAAGTGGAATCAAGGCCGTTCCAAAGCACTTCTCCCACACGCGTGCGCAAGCATTAGGGATGAACGAACACAGAACCCATCATCGCATCTCACTCCAACAAATCGCAACCACTCACGACGAGTTTGAGGACGATCGGCCTCTACCACATCGAAGAGCACCTCGCCCCGCGCCCACGGCCAGAACGCGGCCAGGCTCGGCCTCACAGTTGACCCAGGAATTGCGATCGAACCGAGCCCAAACGATGACCAAATTCGAACGATCTACCTCGCTAAACCACATCTCAACCATTGGATTCGTAGATCTCCTTGAGCCCTTCCACTTTGCAGTTGGGGATTTTTGAAATTAATTAGTGGATTGATCGATAATTGGTGATGAATTTTGGAGGGTTTCGGCCATTGAATAAAAAGGAACGGCGGCCGGTCATTTTGCTAGGGTTTGGCTAATATAGGTGTATATAAAATGTTATTTAATATTATTTTATTAATATAATTTCTCAAGTTAACAGTTAATGCAAACGACCTCCAATTCTCACGCACCAACAGGCGTTCCTAAGGTTTTTCCGTGTTCCGGACATAATGGAACAAGTTTCGTAAGCTAATTCGGTCGTATGCGTGAGTTACAGATTTAAACGATCAATTTTAAATTAAATCGATTAAAACGATTTCGATGCGTTTCGAGCTGCCGGGGTCAAACGACAACTCCGATTGCTACGAAAATTAAAATCCGATAATAACTAACTATTACGGATCCAATGAAATAGGTTTCGTCGAATTCCGAGACTGTGCCCCGGAAGGCTATTTTAACTCGTCTATTTAATCGGGCGATTATCCAAATTATCGAAAACGCTTAAAATTTTACTATTAAATTTTTTATTAACTTTACAATAAAACATATATCATTTATAAACACATTAACAATCATTTTGACTTACTTCGAATCAAAATCCGCTTAATTGCATTTTTATATTATTAAATCCTATTATTAAATTAATATAAAATCCCAAATTCAATCTATTAACTTTTAATTTCTTCCAATGGTCCAATATTAAAACTCAAACCCAATTAGACCTAAATTAAATTTTAGAATCTAATTTTATCTCCATTTACACTCGAAATTACCAATTACCCCAATTCTAATATTGAATTAGTATTATTCAGTTACCAATTAAATTCCAGATTCAATATTTAATTATTGTTCTCAATTATTTGAAATTGAATAGAATTACTATATCTAAAAATTATAGCTTATTTTATTTCAAGATTCAATTTATAATCCATATTCAACATTTAAAATGAATTAAATGTTCAAATTCAATGGCTTAAAAATACGGGATGTTACATTCCTCCCCTCTTATAAAAATTTCGTCCCCGAAATTTGCTAGGGTAGAAAATACCCTTCAACCCATTTACTTACCCAATTTGCTTGGTTAAAAGCATATATTTACTTTCCCAAAATTCTTTAGTTAAGTCCCCAAACTCATTTGCTGTACTTATTCTAAAGCTTTAATTTTAACTTGTAACTTTCAAAGTTAATTACAAATTTCAAAATTCCCAAAAATTTTCTAACTCCCAAAATTTCCGGAAAATTTTGGCAGAGTCTCCCCTGTACGGAGGAGCTTAGGCGATATCGCGATACACACAAATATATATACATCGACCCACACGGTCGGAAATCAAAATATATCACAATATATATATATATCATTTTCTCAATTATATTTGCGTAGGCGTACCTTTTAGCCAATTTTAATAGCGAGCGGCTAATATTACGCTTATACGCGATCCAACTCTCTCGAATGCCTTCTATACCTGTACTATACTCAACAAACACATTAGTTTTCAAAGATTTGAACATTATAACAACATTTCTAATATAATGTAAGTCAACATATCCATTGCATAGCCAAACCAAGCAATTTCATAATTATGCATGCTAACCACCTTTAAAAACAATTTCACAATTCCGACATCATTTTAAAGCCTCTTTACAAACTCAAACTTCATTTTTATTTAAATGATTAACAGGTGCTTCTCTAACATCAACCTATCCCTTTTCAATTCCAAGTTGATTCACAATTTGATACTTATTCTCAATTTGAAATATTTGCATTCCTTTTATGATCCATTTTCATTTATATGCAAACATTACTTATTAAAATGTCAATTCATCCTAGTTGATTCAAAACCCATTTCATTTGCTACCTTAAATCAATTCACTTGCATTAATTTACGAACTCCTTGTATTAGATTCCAATTTAATTCAATTTATTTAAGACTCAATTTCAAATGCTTCTTCAAGCAAAATTATCACCACGTAAGCTTAGAACCATTTACAATTAATTCTAGTTTAATTTATATTAATTTTACTCCATTCTGAAACATCCATTTCAATTATTAAATCAATCCTTATTCTCACTTTTCAAATTTATTAATCATTTTAAGTTCATGTTTATTATATTATTATCATTATTATTATTATATTTTTTTTCATAGTTATATAAGTCATTCCATTCTTATTTACAACTCATATATTCTTTCTTCATCACAATAACTATCTTAAAAGTCATTTGTTTGCATTCAAAATTTTATTTTCCAAACAAATTTCATTTAAAGCTATTCCATAAGCTTAAAAATAACCATCTCATCATCCTCTTAAATGATTTCAATTCCATAATATCTCAATTTGTTTCCATTTTAATTGATTCTTACCAAATCAAAACATTTACAAATTTTAATCCCACTAGCTTAAACATTCAGCTTAAGTTTAAATTAATAACATCACATTCCATATTATTTACAACTCACCCAACTTTAATTCATATTTTCTTATTCCATCACAATAATAAATTAAAAATTCTCTTCACTTACATTTCAATTTCTGTATCTAAACAAATTTATCCAAGACTACATTATTCAGCTTAATCACAATTACTTAATTTGCTTAAGCTTTCTTTACAATATCTCCATTATCTTCTTATAAATCAAATTTTTATTTTCATTTGATTCTCATCCAAATCAAATTCCAATTCATTAACTAACTCTAATGCACTTTGCCTATTTATTAAATCCATTTTAGACTTACTTTATTAGCAAAGAGACCACTTTCAATTATTTCACTCATTTGAATTTATCTACAATCCAAACCATCACTATTATAATTTAATTTCATTCTTCATCTACACTTCAATATTAGTTACCACAAATTTTAAATCCCTTGCTACAGTTGGATTTCTATTTACTTTCCAAATTTTGATCAATTATCAAAATCCTATCCATTACAATACAAATCCCATTGAATTGTAATTCAATTTAGTCTCTAACCTAATCCATATCAGGTCTTGATTCACTTCCTCAATTCATACTGAACTTATTTACAATACGACCATTTTCACATGTTCTAAACAAGAACTAGGTTCCATTTACCCTTCAATTATTAACAAGTTTCCAAAATTATACTCATTCCAGTACTATTTTCATTTAATTAAGCTTATACTAAATTCATCTTCAAGCTTCTCTTTATTTATTTCAGCTTATGCTAAATTCATTCTCAAATAATCCCTTTGAATTTAGTTGAGTCAAACTTTTATTCATACAATATCCCTTCAGCAAATTAGATTCCTTTCAATTCAAGTCTTTCCAAAATTAGATTCAAGTTTTAACTAAATTTATTTAGCCATCTTGAATTCATTTCATTTTCCCTTACTATCTTAAATAAGGATTTAATTTCATTCATTTTTATTCATAAAACAATTGAACTTTTTTTTTAATTAATCCAAATTCAACTCAATTCCATTTAATTGAAGTTAAACCCAATTCAATGTAATTTTAGTTTATTTAGATTTAATTCAATTTCAAATTCTCAACTTTAATTCTCCATATACAAGTTCAAAACTTGTTTACTAATTTAAGTTCATTCATTTCCTTTATATCTCACTTTACCTTATTTCAATTTACATTTCATTTAAGATTAAGTTTGGACTCACCATACCATTCAACTACTTCCATTTGTGATTATAATTCCATTCTTATTTATATAAGTTCACCAGCTTATTTATTTTAAAGCTCATAGTGCTCATTTGAATCCATTTACAGCATATAATCACAATTTCAAATTATAATTTTTCAATCTTAATCCTTTGCAAATTTTAAATCCACATTTCAGATTATAAGTATAGCACTTAATAGCTTATGGGTACAATCCATTACACAATGACCCACAATTTCAAAGTCACTTACATTTTAATTCAATCCAAATCAATTTAACTCTAAGTCCAATTTATTTAACTTATCCAAGTTATATTCAAATTTTCTACTTACTTTAAAATATTTTATTCATTTCTGATTACTCAAGTTAAATTTGTAATTCCAAGATTAAAATTTTCATTTCTCCTTCTTATTAATATCTACTTCACTTAATAAGTTCAATAGTTAATTCATTTCAATTTTACACATTATTTAATTAGAAGTTTCCCAGAATTCATTTTACCCGGTTTTTATTTCAAAACCATCTATTTGATATATCAATCAAATCTCCAGATTTTCCCAAAACAACTTGTTTATACCAAACAAATTTCCTCATTTTTGGAATGTCCAAAACAACTGTTATAACCAACTAGTCCAAACAATACCATAACCAAATATTAGGGAAGCAATCCATCACTTTAGAAACTCGAAAATGAATTCTAATGATGTGGCCAGCATCATCAGGATTATTTTCCAGCGACTGAAGTGAGTTTAGTGCTTCTTTACTTTCCTACATTTATTCCAAACAGTTTCCATTCCAACATATTATTCAAAATAATATTCCATAACTGCCTTCAAACATTTTGAAAACATTCCCAAACATTCCTAAGATGTTAAATTTCCAAACTTGGTTTCAATACATTTAAAACCTTTTTTTTTTTCAAAATTCCCGGAATTTAAATTCTGGTTCAATTCAAGTTTAGTTATTCTTCTTTTGTATCATTTACTTATGGAATTTATTTGGTTATAAATCAATTTAATATCTTACATTCCCATTGGTTTATATATCATCTCATTTCAAATTTAAATCAAAATTTAGATTCATATTTGATTTTTAATATTAGCAACCAAACATCCCAATATATATATAATAAGTTCAGAAAATTATTTCTTTTATATCTAAATAATTTTGGGTAAAATTATTTCATTTACCCACTTTTAAAGCGTTACCATGTCGGTTTATCTTGTTTAAGAGTTTAGAAACCCCTATCGATACGGTTGTACTTCCCGCACCGACCAGAATTCATTAACACTCAACCGATAAGTCAACACAGTATAGAAAATTTTTATATGCACTAACAAGTACGCTCTCATATTTATTAATACGCTCAAGTCATTATAGAGTACCGTCGACTCTGTTTAATGAGTAATTTCCCCCACCAAAGCCTAGGTTGTCGCCAACCTAAGCTCTGATACTAAGTGTAACAGCCCGCAAATCCGTACCCCTTGAATCAACACTATTCTACCTCTATTAACTCAAGTGGCACAGAATTACGAACCATTAGGGTTAAAGAAGAAGAGATAGAAGAAGAAGAAACTAAACAATATCAGAATCTCACAGTCGCAGCGGAATAAAATATAATAGTAAATATAGAACTTTACACAAAATGAAAACTATCACTGTTTTATACATCATATCATCAGAGTATCTCATACATCAACAATCACAAATCAGACCTATCATACAATCACAGCAGCGGATATATATAGGTATATATAATACGTCTCGGACTCTAGCTCCTCTCCTGCTCCATAGCATCCTGACCTGAACATATAATACTCGGTCTGACCCGAGCATTATAATGAAATAACACCCGAGTCAGTCTGGAATACCAGCTGATACTAAATATGCATCCAACTTGATTATTAAAGTTTCAAAAATCCTTTGAAAAACAAAAGCATCTCGTAAGACCATGCCACAAATAAACATGTCGGGTTTTTATCTTACGATAGCTAAAACACTTTTTATAGAAATCCTCAGATATTATAATAGGGTCTATTTACAAATACTTAAAAAATAGCCGAAATTGTTACATTCATTAAATTCCAGCTACTAGCCACAAAAGTGGGTAATACAAACAAAACTCGTACAAGGCTCGTAGGAAAAATGGATTTCCAACAATGACTAGGCACTGGGGTACCACATGTCATAGTACGGGGCCTAGATCACCGTACCGAGGATTACTCCCTTCATCCCCTGCAACACAAGGCCGGAACCATTCCTTACTGAACAGTCCCGAATAAGATAAACCCCGTGGTTGGCGCGACCAACCACCCACTAAGCCGAAAGTATATAAGGGACATCTAGACAGGGGAAATATCTTGTCCTGCTTGGGCATGACCCACCTAACCTTGCTGCATATCCCCTGATTTTCAGTCATTCCCGGTTGATGAGGCTTGAGGCTAAGCGTTACCTTTAGAACGTATTCACTTAGAATGCCCATCGTCCACCTGACGATGTTTCGCAAGCATTCGTCCATACAAGTCCGTCCCGGGTTCGAACGGAACCGAAGGCACTACTCCTACTACATCCATTTGGAAATATCCTCAGGATTAGTAGCGACTAGCCCTTGCACTTCACTGCTCCATCTTCGACTCCGAACACGTTTTTCGCACGAAACGTACAAATCGGATCGAAGTGGTTTTCGAGAAATAAATCTCGATCCCGGTCTCTTCGAAACGATCAGCGTATTTGTCCAATATTGATAGTCGGTGATTTAACTATCAATTTATATTCATAAACATCCATAAGCATCCATCACACAATAAATAATATTTCACATTATTTATTTGCCTCAATATCTTTACAAGATATTCTCAAATTTTCAAAGCTCATTTGAAAACAATTCTCAAAGCTCTTTCCTTCCTTTACCATTAATTCCTATTGGAAATACCCAAGTTCAAAACAATTTAAATTTAAAACAGTTAAAATACTTAATTATGAAATATACTTTAAAATATGTAAATTACTGCTAGTTATTATTCAAAAATATAATTTCAAAATATTTAAAATAAAACTATTTAATAAGATATAAATCTTGATTTTAAATAAGGGTTTTAGTTTAAACTAAACTTATAAGTAGAGTTTTAAAAGGTTAATACTAATTCCAAATGACTTAAGTCAAAACAGCCTTTAAATAAATTCATTTGTACAAATAATTACTAATGAAATCGCAAATAACCACTATTGCTAATTTATTATTTAGCTTTTAAAATTTTAAAAATCTGTTTAAACTCGAACTTGGTTTTTCCCAGGGAAGCTCATTTCCACTCAAATATCTCAAAAATCATTCTTATAGATTCTGTCAATTTATTTAGATTCAGGTTTAATTTTTAATAACATAAATTTATTTTCACATTTATCAACTGATAACGTTCTCTTTGTTTATCATTCCATATTTTACCACTTTCAATTTTCGTTCCAATTAGATTTCAAAATTTAATTCTTTTAAATTCATTATTTAACAATATCTTTTATTTCTCTAAAATTCAATTTATCCATTTATAATTTATTATGGATTTATAATTTACTCAGCAATATTCCAATACAAATTTTATTTCAGTTTTTCCCCAAACAGATTCTAATTTTTTATATTCCTTTAAATTCCTTATTTATAAATTTCTTAATTTCTTTTGAAACCCAATTTAATTTCTTTACAATTAAACTCCAAATTTCTTTATAATTAACATTCTGGGTTTAGTTTATCTCACAATATCACAATGCAATTAAATTCCAAATTTATCAATCACAATATATAAACAGGCATCATCATCAACTATAAAAATATTACTACATGGTGAGGAATCCAGTTGGATCCCTCCAACCTGTTTTCCCTGCATCCACAAATATTAGCACATCACATATATAAATATCAATCCAGTCTGATAATAACAATAATATGCAACCAATCACACAGATATTTAAATATTTATTATTTAAATCAGCCAACATCCAGATGTGAGTGAGAATAACTCACCTTGAGTTTCGGCGAGCTTTCGAAATTTAAATTAAACCGAACGATGTCCGATTTAACTCAAATTTCTACTTGCCCGGAATGACTTCGGATCTGCACCACTGCGTAGTACTCTCTTCTGCGATTCCGGCGCTACCGAATTCGTCGAATTCTGAATACGTATGAATGAGTTACGATATTATAAAGTTTTGATATATATTTAAAACAATTTCCTTTTATTTAATTTATATTACCCCAAAACTAATCACAGCCGTCACTCCCTCAAGTGGAATCAAGGCCGTTCCAAAGCACTTCTCCCACACGCGTGCGCAAGCATTAGGGATGAACGAACACAGAACCCATCATCGCATCTCACTCCAACAAATCGCAACCACTCACGACGAGTTTGAGGACGATCGGCCTCTACCACATCGAAGAGCACCTCGCCCCGCGCCCACGGCCAGAACGCGGCCAGGCTCGGCCTCACAGTTGACCCAGGAATTGCGATCGAACCGAGCCCAAACGATGACCAAATTCGAACGATCTACCTCGCTAAACCACATCTCAACCATTGGATTCGTAGATCTCCTTGAGCCCTTCCACTTTGCAGTTGGGGATTTTTGAAATTAATTAGTGGATTGATCGATAATTGGTGATAAATTTTGGAGGGTTTCGGCCATTGAATAAAAAGGAACGGCGGCCGGTCATTTTGCTAGGGTTTGGCTAATATAGGTGTATATAAAATGTTATTTAATATTATTTTATTAATATAATTTCTCAAGTTAATAGTTAATGCAAACGACCTCCAATTCTCACGCACCAACAGGCGTTCCTAGGGTTTTTCCGTGTTCCGGACACAATGGAACAAGTTTCGTAAGCTAATTCGGTCGTATGCGTGAGTTACAGAATTAAATGATCAATTTTAAATTAAATCGATTAAAACGATTTCGATGCGTTTCGAGCTGCCGGGGTCAAACGACAACTCCGATTGCTACGAAAATTGAAATCCGATAATAACTAACTATTACGGATCCAATGAAACAGGTTTTGTCGAATTCCGAGACTGTGCCCCGGAAGGCTATTTTAACTCGTCTATTTAATCGGGCGATTATCCAAATTGTCGAAAACGCTTAAAATTTTACTATTAAAATTTTTATTAACTTTACAATAAAACATATATCATTTATAAACACATTAAAAATCATTTTGACTTACTTCGAATCAAAATCCGATTAATTGCATTTTTATATTATTAAATCCTATTATTAAATTAATATAAAATCCCAAATTCAATCTATTAACTTTTAATTTCTTCCAATGGTCCAATATTAAAACTCAAACCCAATTAGACCTAAATTAATTTTTAGAATCTAATTTTATCTCCATTTACACTCGAAATTACCAATTACCCCAATTCTAATATTGAATTAGTATTATTCAGTTACCAATTAAATTCCCGATTCAATATTTAATTATTGTTCTTAATTATTTGAAATTAAATAGAATTACTATAACTAAAAATTATAGCTTATTTTATTTCAAGATTCAATTTATAATCCATATTCAACATTTAAAATGAATTAAATGTTCAAATTCAATGGCTTAAAAATACGAGATGTTACAGTCGTCCTAACCAGATACTTCAATATCCAAAGTCTTCAAATATTACCAAAGAGAAAGCCAAAAGCTACTGAATCGATATCCATATCTACTATTTGTAAAACCCAACTCTAGACTGCCCGTGTGGAAATAGTGGGCACCCAGAGTTTAGGAAGGGAATAATAAACTCCAGGTCAGTCATGGGACTGGTGTGAGCAAACAAAAAAATGTCTATCTTTAAAAAACAAACAAAAGAATTTAAAATTTGAAATTCGCAATGCTTTTTGGAAAATGAAACTATCATAAGGCCTCCCGGCACACACACCATGCAATCGCACACGTGGGGGAGATTTCTCCTGATGATAGTCAAACATGCTTGATGCGCGAAAACTATTTGATATTTGTATTAGTGTATAGTGGAAAATATTTCGAAAGTATAATATTTATCTTAGCCAGCATACGTACCATTATAGTATGCCTACTATAGCTACCATGTTAGATGGCAGGTTCTACAACTAAAACCGTACAAGGCGCGTATTGGTGATTGGATTTCCAACAAATGGTCGGGCTAAGGAACTTCCTGGGCCACATGGGTACGCCTCTCGAGGGACACCTCGAGAACCTAACCGGATCTCTGCCAACACAAGGCTGGGTTACCTCTGTAACTAGGTAACTACTGACACGAGTATGACATCCCCCGGTCGTAACCGACCTTTATCCCGGAATTCACCAACAACCACAAAGTAATAAATTTGCAGCAACCACATAGGTTAAATATCTGGGCTCCATACCATGATACCACCTCTATCCAGAAGGAAATGAACATAACCTCAGGGGGCGCTACCCCCAAATAACCTTGCTGCATTCTTCCTGTTTCGACCATTCCGGGTTGTGAAGTTCGACGAAGTCTCGTCCATAAAGCTACATTTTTTACAAAACCATGCTTTGATCAACAAATGATCAGCAGCACTTCGTATGCCACATTACCAAATTGGGAATGTATCACTAGTAACCATCAACTACATAACCTCTGAGCTCGTATGTCTCAGAGAAGGGTGTTAAGCTAAGAGAATAAATCTTCGCCACCAAACAGAAATGTATTTTATAGATTCCAGTTTTACATCTCAAAGTGTAACGTCAGACACACATCCATACAAGTATGTTCTGGGTTCGAACAGAACCAAAGGCACTTCCAAATAAGCCCTTGCAAATCCGGATAATCTCTAATCACGTCCGGACTTCCCATCACAAAGGGTGATCAAATCTCTATACCGGGGATTAGCCGATGTAGAGACATTTGACAAGAAACCCTTTCGTTTTCGAAAATATCCGGTCTTCACCACCGGTCTTCAATCGCTATCCATAACGTCGTATCACTATTCAAAATGGGTTATATGACACAAAGGTCCTCTCCTGGCTAAACCGAATAGTGAGCGCAATATTTAAAAACATATGGATATGGGATCTCAGTTAAGTCACAACTTATTATCCAAAACTTTTCTTTCAAATGGTTAAACAAATTACCATTTACAAATCTTCTAAACAAAAAGATTCATTTCAAAAACCTTCAATTGTTTAAACAATTTCCACATTTAAATCTTTTAAACAAAAGTTTCACTTTGAAGACCCCTTTTAATTTAAGGCAAGGTTCACCAATCTTTTAAACAAAGATTCATTCATAGCCTTTCAAAACAATTCCATTTCAAATTGGATTAACTCATCCGGTCTTTAAATCAAAGAGTCATTTCATAGCTTTCAAAACAATTCCCGTTTCAATCTTTTATATATAAAAGATACACCGTTTAAAATTCTTTTAAATTTTAAAATAGGGCTCAACTATCTTTCACAAAGATTCAATTATAGCTTTCAAAGCCATTCCATTCAAATTTGTAATCTTTTCATCATAATTTTGGAAATTCTTTCCTTATATAAAAGCTATTATTATTTGAAAACCACTTATTCCGTTTCGGAAAACCCAATTATATTTGCACGAGTTAAGGCTTTTAAATATATACTTGTGTTAAATTCAAATTTTCAAAAACATACTTTTAAAATGGTTTAAAAACCCATATAAACACATTTATAGCTTGTATAACCTTTTTACATCATAAGTACCAAATAAGAAATCAATTTCAGATATTGAATTCCAATTTAAATCAAATTATTCAAATTTCAAATCTTTATTAAGTTATTCAAAATAACTTTCATTTTTAAAACACCTTTTCAAAAGTTTTTCACTTTAAACCCAATCCATTTCCAAAACCATTTGGATTTAAATTTCAAATTCAAAACTATTTTAAAATCTGTGACTTAATCAATTTCCTCGTGCAATCCATATTTGTGTGTGTATAATGTGGTCTAGGGGTTTTACCCAATAGTGCAACAACATCAATCATTACAGATACAATCACAGCAATATCGATAAGCGGTATATCCTATAACGCTTATCTATATACACAGATTCGCAGATAAAGTAATTTTACCAATCACCAAGATTCACCATTGCGATTCGATGTGGGTTTCGGATAATCAACTGGAATCCGACTCCCTGTCCATCGAATTCCAAATGCCATTCTACGGGCCAAGAGGTATTTACGCGGAAACATATAACAGATATCACAGATCAATATACAGCTACTCACATCACAAAATATCATAAAGCATCAAATATGAGGAATATTAACCATCCAAACATCCCATAGAATCCAAACATCCATAAGTAAAACAAATTAAATTATCCGATTTAAATTAAATCAGATTAATTACTTATGAATAAATTTTTAATCTTGGTTAATTAATATTAATTAATTACAAGCCAATTTGATTTGATCATTTATTAATTAAATTTTAATTTAAATTAACCCTTTGATTAATTATCCTTAATTAATTATAATAATTAATTAATTCTTAATAAATAAATAATCACTTCTTAATCACTTTCATTAATTAATTAACCTTTAATTAATTATCTTAATTAATTAACCCTTAGTTGTTAATTAATTAACTCTCAATTACTTTTATTAATTAATTACTCCTTAATTAATTAATAATTAGTTACGAATTTATTACCCTTCAATTACAATTTAATTAACTTTTAAATCATTACTTAATTTTCCTTTAATTATCCACTACATTAATTAATTAACCATAATTAATCATATTAATTAATTATTATTTAATCAATCAAAGACAAATCATCAATCTTAATATATTTCCAAATCAAGATAATTTTATTTTCAAAACATTTGCATTTATAATCTATATATTTAGAATTTTTTTTTTTTGAAAATTTGACCAATCTTTGGTTGAAACCCCTTAAAATTTGTTTAATAACCCTTTATTAAAAACTTTTAGACCAAGCCCAAGCTTAAATAAACTGATTATTTTATACCAGGATCAATCCAAAGGTTGTTTAACCTTTTTAAGATTTGTTTAATCAAAGTTTTAAACTGTTAATCATATTCTAAAGGTATTCACCAAAATTTCCCGAGTAAAACAACAGATATCTCGAGACAAACATCAAAACTTTCGAGCAAAACCCAGCCTAACTCCTCCTTCTTGTTTTCTTTCTTTTAAACTTTTCTGGTTTTAAATCCTTTAAAACTATTACTATACGTTCAAAACTACTCGATGGCACTCTCGAGCAACACACCAATCTTCTCGATAGCAAACCTGAGAAATTTTCTCTTCCCACTTACAACTACAACAGATACAACCCCTCCCATGCATACACGTGTACACGCGATCAGAGCAACTCCGATCATCGTCGCCGATCCCTACCAGTCACCTATGATCCACTCACCTCGTCAGAGCACCCAGATCCCATAGCTTTGCCGTCGATCAAAATCGAGACCATCTATCACCGTCAGGAACTAACACAGTCACCTAAAATCACTTCGTACCGGCGATTCTGACCACCAGTCACCATGCGACCTTGCCCATAACCTCGCTGAAGACCACCGCAACGATCCCAGTCGCGTCGGTGATACTCGATCCATCCGAGACACTGTGGTGGCCTAATTTCCAGCCTCTACACAACCTAGGGTTAAACCCTACATCTTCAAACTGCCGCTGCCACGGTGGATAAAAAATTGCACCACCATTTTTCTGATAATCTCCACTACCTAAGCTAACTCCAGCTCCATCCTCGAGTCCATCGAACGACGCGATCGCAAGAACTTTGCCAGAGAACCATATTCTATTTAACCCAAAATTCCCATTGACCACGAATTTAAAAATCATGTTATTAACATCAAAATTCACCATTTCCTAACACGAATCAAATCCTATAATCCAATTATGAAATTTAAATACTTGGTTTTATGGTAAAAATGATTTTTTTACTGTCATTTCTTATTTTCGAAATATTTATCAATTATTTTAGCTGGAAATTATTTTTAAAAATGATATTACATACATTCAAACATTTTTCATATAGAAACCATAATCTAATTTTGTTTGGATAAGAAGATATGGATTAATTTGGGTGAACTGAAATCTGTTATATAAACAGAGCAGTATAAATATGTTCAAACAGATATGCACATCAATTATTTCATACAACACATGTTAGCAAATTTCTCATCATATTTCAAGGCTACTCACAAGCATCAGAATATTAAAACATGTTAAAGGCTGAAAAGAAATAGTTTGCTCACCAGGTTTCGTTAAACAGAGAAGAACAGAGGCAGGATTTTGATTTGAAAACTGATCTTTGCTTCGAGTTGCTCTACCTTTTTATCTTTGCATTGAATCAGGTATGAATTTGATTTGGTCAAGCATGTTGCATGCTTTTTCTGGTTTTCATTTTGAATCAAAAACTTTGATTTCCAGGCTTGATTTATTTTTGATTTTCATTTCCTTTTGCATCCAGGTTTGAAAGCTTGATCCCCTGCTTTTTTTTCTTCCGGTTTTGAGAATGCTAAAGTTTTGATTTCCCTGGTTTGCTTCCTTGATTTAAGAACCTGGTTATTTCTTTTCTTTGTTTAGTTTCAGGTTTTGAAAAGTTAGACCGAGCCTAGTTATTTTCTTTTAATATATATAAGTAAAATTTTAATTTTAAGAGAGGACTAAATGCCACTTGCCTTTATGTTTACATTTGTTAGTTTCTTATATTCATATTCTTACACTTGTTAAAAATAACAAATTTATGTTTTAGACCTTTTCTGGAATTGATTTAGACTTTTGTATTTAAACCTTGTTTTATCTTTATTTATTCACGTACACATTTTCCATTATTTTATTTTACACAACTTTTTAAATAGCTTTTGCGAATTTGTTTATATAGTTTAAGACTTGTAAATACAATGATAATTTAAGTAACACGTGTCTTCTCACATTATTAAATGTTTACATTTGTCAAAATTTGCATGTTGGTGTTTAAATCCCTTACTTCATTTTAATTTACAAATCATGTTTTAACCCTTAACATAGATTTATTTGGAATGCATGTTTTAAATCTTACTTTATTTAAATTGATGAAACAAGTTTTTATTTATTTAAATTTATGAAACATGTTTATCTATTTTATATTTACATATATATGTCATTGTATTTTAAATTTTATATTTTCAAAATATACATTCTTATCAAAGCTTTGTATTTATTTATCAACTACATTTATTTTCAAGTATATAAGACTAAAGCATTTTTAAATCTTTTATTTAACCTTGTTTAACATCATATTATATTTACAATTCTAGTCATACACCTACATATTATATATATTAAGATTTAGAAAACAATTTCTTATTATCTTTAAAAATATAGCTTTTAAATCCAATTTATTTCCTAGGATATTTATTCTTTAATTTCAATCTCACAATTAAATTTAAAATAAATTTTTATATACAAATATCTGATTAAATTTGGAAAAATTCACATTTATTCACAATTTGATTCCAAAAATTAAATTAATTGTCAAATTAAACTTGTTCAAAATTCGGGAATGTTACAATTCAATTGATCAATATCTTTTATCTAAGTAAAATATCTCTTTAGAGATATACATCTTTATGTCATATTCTGTTTTATTATATATGGGATAACTAAACCTCATTCATAAAATTCTCTGGTTAATTAAACCCTTTTTTAATTTTGGAATAATTCTGAATCATTTCACCTTTACTTAAGAAAATATTTCCAAATCATTTATTTAAATCTTATAAAAAATTTCTTATTTTCAAATCATAAATTTTAATTAGGTCAAAAAAAATGTTAGTTAAGACATCGCTTACTATAAATCTAAACCAATTTGTATCAGTAAAACGGATCCATAGAAATTACACTAAATTTCTGTATTCAACCTGTACTATTCATCGAATAAGGATGAAATCACTTTTTAAATTCACACGGATAGTACGAGTTCCCTCCTTATAATTTAATACAGAGTTTTACCGATATAGTTCATATGTGACCAAAATCTTATTATTCTAAAATCTTGTTTAACTTTTGAAAATCTCCAAATCTCTTTTGATCTTAGGAAAATATCGTCCGAGCAAATCAAATTACTACTCCCTCCGTTGGGCCAGTCTGGGTAGCTAGAGCACCTAGACACTAGTTGTCCAAGCTTGGGTCCAGAGACTATCTCTTTGTCGTCCATAAGGCGGTCAAGTTATTTTATCAACTCTAAACTCTTTATATGATCTTTTAGAGATGATTTTTATTTACCTAACACAATTCCAAATATATTTTTTAAATAATTTTCCTTTAACCATTTGTTTAAAACTCCTTTTATAAAACTTCCAAATCATCTTCAAAACACTTAAGTATTCATCTAAAAATATTAACATAGATTGGGAATGAATAATTAAGTTAAAACCATAATTTGCAAAAGTTACCGAAACCATTGCAAAAACTGCTGCGAATAGTGTTTTTAAAGCTTCTTTGTTCAAAGCACTAATTCCATTTCATATATATTCATATTTATAAATCAAATCCCCTTTAAAATATTTTAACATATTTATAAAATTTATTTCATATCTGTAAAGACTAAAAATATCAATTTTAAAGCATTTACCACTTTAGTTCCCAAACCTGCCAAACCGCGATGTTTTTAAAATCTTGATTTGGACATAACTCAATTTCTATTCAATGAAATCTTGAATTTGTTTCTTCATTTGAAAACTATAGTTATAAGAGTTCGAAATTTTTTTTTCCAATAATTCTGAGCTGTATTCCATTCTACACATTGATTTAAATTTTACGGCACAAAATTGCGATTAGGTTACACGACACGCTTATTTTGACTCCATTTTCATATTTTCGAAAGTTTGCCGAAATGATTTTTAATGTTTACAAAACATTTGTAAACCATTTTATTCATATTTAAAGAAGTTTAACTATACCGTAAAGCTTTTGTAATTCATATAGAAAAGTGATTTCCTTTGTGTAAATTCGAGGTGTATTTAACGTGAATTATTTCCACAACCAAACAAACATATTATCACATCCAAACATGATCATCAACCATAGAAAACAACCATAGAAAACATATTATATCATCATATAATTTATAATATAAATCAGTAGAGTTTCTCACCTTCATTGGTTTCTAGATAAAAATCGACTATTGTTTCGCTGTCAACATTCTAATTAACCGACACTTCAACTAATCATGATCTAACCTAACCAAAACATCACTAAAACAACTCTATCATCCCCTATAGCTCACGGCCTTCATCCTCCACCAACACCTAGCTTACGGCCATCCATCACCATAACCCGACATGCTCATGGCCCAGAGCCTTCTCCCTTTTTTTTCTCGGCCTCCACCATGTTAGCACACGCCATCACCTCCTCCTCCCTATTGCTCTTGGCTATAGGACATTTCCCCCATGGATAATCAAAGAAAGGAGGGAAGAAGAGAAAGAAGTGTGTGTATGATAAGTGAAGTGTATAGGTGTATTTATAGGTGAAAGTGTAAAATATCTTCCAAAACAACATCAGTAATCTCCATCACTTCACCCATGTACACCCATATCCCCCCTCCTCCTTTCCATCACTTCTTATCCTTTGGCATGAGAGCTTTGACCAAGTGAAAATTTGGTTGGATTTTGTATGTAAATATCTAAGATTTTCAGTTTTTATCTTATGTAAATTTATATAGTAAAAGTAACTGTATATATGTAAATGTGTAGATGTATGGCATGTATATGGATATGCATAAGACAACAATTACAACAACTTAGAACAATTTATGTTCATTAAACCACTAAAAATCTGAAAGCCGGTTTCCAGTTACATTTTCACTTATAAATTAAATTACATATAAATGTAAACAAAATTTGAAAACTAATTTCTTATCATTAGCAATTAATTAAAATGATCATATTTGAATTATAAAACCGTATAAATCAATATTAGACAAATGTTTATGAAAAGTGTTGTGATATTGACAAAACGTTATGTATTTTCTTATATTTTTAAAACAAGTATATATCTTTATAAAACTATTATAAATGATTTTTCATCATTATATAACTTATTAAGATGATTTATTATCATTTTAAAATAATTATTTGATTATTTAAACTTAATTTAAAATTTTAGAAAATATTTAAAAATGATGATATCATAAATATATTTTATTTTCAAAAATAAAATATATAATTTTTATTTCATATTCTTTATTAAATGGATAAACTATACGTATCCAGTTCCGTTCGCTTTAATATTTAGAAAATCTAATTTTTCATGAAAACTGATTTTCGTCATTTTTCTAATGAAAACCCCTAGATATCTATATTTGTTAATATATCTTTAAAATAAGTTATCATCATTATTTATGGTTCAAAAAATTATATTTTATGCCATAGAATATTGTATTTTAATATTTTAAACATAAATATAATTTATCAAAGGAATAAATTTGCGGGCTATTGCATTCTTCCGCCCTTAAAAGAATTTCATCCTCGAAATTTAACCACAACCCAAAACCCAAAAGAGTATACCCAAAATATTACCTTTAAACTTAATTCTGTATGATATACCTTGATCATTCATATGCAGTATCGGATTTGATCTTCTACTCAAATACACAACTTTATTTCCAAATTAGTATTGATCCCTATATCCCCTAATGCGGACTCTAATCAGGCTTCTTGATCAGAAACTCTCACTTCCCTTACATAGCCCTTAACTATGGTTGAAAATGCAAGTTGTAACGACCCAGAAATTTTGAATCCGAAATTTCCAGATAGTTAGAGAAAAGAAAAAGAGATAGAAGAAGAAGATCAGAAAAGAAACACACAATCCCACATTCACAGCGGATAAAATATAATAACAAATATTAATAACAGTTTACAAAGAAGAACTGTATCAATACACTTATACATTTATACATCAGAGTTACCACTATTACACAACACATGACAAATTTGAAAACATGTCCTAGCTAATCAGCAATAATATACACAGTCGAAATCACTCCGTACGTTCCTGCCATCCAGCTCGCCTCCTGAACTCCAGAACGTCCTTACCTGAAAAGCTGTAATACTTGGTCTAACCCGAGCATTACATCAAAGTAACACCCGGGTCAGGCTGGAAACCAGCGTGAGTAAACCCAACTAACAAGGAATACAAAAGCATACATCTTATATAAACCCGGGGTAACTTATATCAATTTACAACTCCACAAGTTGTTATAGGCATCACTTATATCACATATCAATTTCTAAGTGTTCACAACTTAGATTAAATGGTCAAAAACACTTAAATCATCTCATTTCATTCTATTGATTCCACACATCAAATTACAAAGAATCGAAGTGGTTTCGGGTATTTACTAATTCCCGACTCCGGTCTTTCGAATCCAATGCCATTTTAACCCAACTTATTCAAATGGATCACAGTTCAAACATCAAATACAGGGTGTCATCTATACATATTAACCCATTATCGATGATAACCACATTATCTCAGTTTAACCCAACATATCATATCACAAAGCATCACAAATCACATATCTGAGATATCAATCAATCTACAACCTTCAATATTATTCACTCATTCATAAGCAAGATAAATTAGTCATACCATTCTCATTAATTTGAACAAATTAAATTAATTACTTCAATTACCCTTAATCCTGCTTATTTAAAAAATAAATCAATTGATCATCCTTAATTATCCATTCGATTAATCATTCTTGATTAATTATCTTCAATTACATAAAGTAATTATCATTTAATTAATTACACAAATTAATTATTCTTAAACCATTTAATTCATTAATCAATCTTGATTAATCACATTAGTAATTAACTTCCCTTAATTACTTATATCCATTAAATCAACTCCTTGATTTATTACACTAATTAATCTTTAATTACCTTGAGTAATCATCCCTTAATTATTTTCCCTAAGTAATAATCCTTGATTTAATTACATTCAGTAATTATTCATTCATTACTCCACTAGGTAATTACACCTCATTAATTACATTAAGTAATTATTCTTAATTCAACATTAAATGATTTTTCGTTAATTAATTAAAACACGCTTAACATTCCAGTTTATTTAAATTAAATTTACAAATTTACTTTTAATTTCAAATATGAAATACAGCTTAAGTCTTCATTCCAGATTCAACTTAAATTTTAAAAACTTTACTTACATTCTACATCTTCATTTTAAAATCCAAAATTATTTAACCATTTCATGTATTTAAACAATTTAAATTTAAACTCATTTTATTTTAAAAAACTGAAGTTTAAGTTTAATTCCAGATTTAAAAACCCAGGTTTAAACTCGTTTTAAATTTTAAATTTTAAATTTTAAATTTTTAATCTTCCAATTCAAATTCAAGACCACATATGCTTTTCACTTAAAGTTGTTCAAATCCTGATTTAAATTTTTAAAACTTAATTTTTTCAAATCTCAAATTCAAACTACTTTGAATCCATATTCAAATTCAGATTTTTAAATCTTAGTTTAAATTTTAATTTATTTTTAAACTTGCCTTTAAACTTAAAAACAGAAAACAAGTTTGTTGTTTTAATTATAAAACCTGAAACAACTTCTATATACCCGAGCAACCTTATGAATTACTTCAAGTAAAAACAAGCCCTACTTCGAGTTAAAACTCGATTCACCCGAGACCATCTCGAGGCATTAAAACTGACCCTACAACATCACCAACATCACCAGCGTACTTCCTCTGTGCACTTGTACATCAACTCCGGCCTCCTCCGATCAACTCCGATGACTAGAACAAGTCATCGATCACCCAGACATTCTACATACCTCGCCATTAACCAGCTTCACCTTCGAATTTAAAAACGAGGTCAAAATCCACCCCGAAAACAACTGGAACAGGGACAGAACTCAAACCCAACCTGTCAACACGTCATTGACGCGACTCCTGCCACCATCACCTTCGAAACTCCGGCTACTTCTTCCTCAAACCGCTATCTATCAATACCCCAAAAATGGTTGAACTCGATCAACCGAGAAGATCACAATCAAATAAAAACAGTGACCCAGTGAAAACTAGGGTTCATGTCTGTAAAACCCAATCACAACCCCAAAAACGAATTTCACCTCAAACCAATAATTTTCCTATACTTACTGATCTCCCCTCCACCTCCAAGAGCAAATACAACACCTCAAGATACATGTGGCAACAGAAATGTTTCAAAATACAAATTACAGAAAATAGGGAACTGCTCTTTGTATATAACATTAAAAATTGTTATTTTATTTTTAAAAATCATGATTTTGTATGATATATTGATTAATAACCCTGAAACTTCGAATCAATATACTTGAAATTTCACTAATTTATGATTTATCACCTGTTTACAAACCCCAGAGATGATACAGAGTTGTTTTTACTTAAGTAAAGTTTCAAACTATAATTTATGATGAAATAGAAATATCTTGTTTAATTCTTAAATCTAAACCAAGATTTAATCAAGAGATTATTATTATTATTATTTAAATATTAAACAGCAGCTTAAAATAAAGAAACAGAATGTACAGGTAAACAAGCATGCACACATATAATCATTCATATAAATATTCACTGCAATTTTCATAAAACATACTCATTTCAGATTAAAAGCAAGCATTCAACCTTTACCAACTTAGATTAAAAAAAAGGAGTTACTCACTTGTTTGAACAAGGTAGAGCAGTTCTTTTTTTATTTATTTCCAGGCTCCTGAACATTTAAAATCTGAAAGGGCTTTTAAATTTTGAAAATCCTTGCATGCTTCAATCTGATGCTTTTGATGTTTTGCTGATGAAAATCCCTTGCATGCCTCAATTTTTTTAAAATGTTGTTGAAACTGATGATTTTGCAGATTTTCCTTTGAATTCTGTTTGCGGATTTTCTTCCTGATTTTGTTTAGCTTCCAAATTTTTTTGAACTTGAGCCAATTGGTTGTTGAATCTGTTTTGATTCAATCTTAAATCTGGTTTTTGATTTTGAACTATATATTTTTTTGAATGGTTAAATAAAATTGAAAAGAGTGTGAATTTTTTTTTCTTTTTTTTTTCAAAGACGAAAAGAATATTAAAAAGAAAATGACACTTGTAACAAATCCTAACACTTGTCATTAACATTAGTTAATCACCCTACATTTTTTATTGTAAGTATTAAACCCCTTACACTTGTCCTTATGCAATTATTTTAAAATGTTAACAAAAGCTTTTATATTTATTTTCTATAAATAAATACTTTCTTAACTTATGTAGATAAATTCTTTTTAAGAAAATATAATAAAACAAATCTTATTCTAATAAAATCTTACTCATGTATTATATATCCAAAATATTTTAAGGCATATATCCTTTGAATTCAAATTTAAATCCAAATTCAAATTAAATTGCAAATTAAAAATTAAAAATCCAATTGATGGATACATACCATTTTAACAAATTCAAATTTCATTTTTTTTATAATAATTCTAATTTAAAAACTACTTCAATATATATATTAATTTTTTAAACAAAGACAAATTAAATTTTTTAAAAATATTAACTTTATTTAAAATCTATGTATATATATACAACACAATTACAAATACAAATATTTATTTGATCAGATTCATTTGTTTAATCTATATATATATTATTTATTTATTTTTATTTTTTTTATTAACCCAATTATATTATTAATTACAATGCCCAGAAATCCGGGTTATTACATTTCTCCCCCCTTTGAATCTTTTCGTCCTCGAAAAGGATCGAAGCCAGGATTTATAAATATTTTAAAACCAGTTAAAATATTCTTTGATCATTTGTAAAACACTTTTTAAAATCTGTAATACTACCAAACTAATTTTATAAAAATACTTTTTATAACTCGATGTTTCAACCAGTCCATCCTTGTTCTTACAGAAATTCGGTCATACGTTGATCAGGCGTAAGACTGAAAATCTATAAGTACTTAGCAGACCCATTTTCAACACCCAGTGGAAATATTTGGAAAATAAGTTTTATTGAAAATATAGAAAACATTTTGAAAATAGAGGAAATATCTTTGGTGAGAATGCTCTGGAAATCATCACCCCCATCCATGGTCGCAGTTAACCCGATGGTTACGTTGCCGTCCCGACAAAATCCACAGATAACTGTAGGCCTCCCGCCCCTCGATTACACCATGGAACCCGCTATAGATCGCAGCTACAACTGGGGTTACGTAGCTATCACAGCAAAAACCCATATAACTGTAGGCATCAGTGCCCTCGAATTTCGCGGCCAAAAGAATGAAACTTCTCCACTCCACTTGACCATAGATCGCAGTCTACCGATGTTGCGTTGCTTTTCCGGCAAAATCAAGTGTAGGCCGTTGGCGCTCATCCTCTACATGATTTTCGCTATGGCCCCCACAGTAGATCGCAGTGACATCGAGTTACATTGTCGTCACAGCATAACCCAAATGCCCCTGTAGGCATCAGCGCCCTCGACTTTCGCTACCCAATAATCCTCAGGAACTAGTTTGTCCGGACTCCTCACAGGATCAACTTTAGAACCCCTTAGGGCTCAAGGTAGCACCACCCGGTGGTACTCCTAAGAAGTCCATTCCAAGAGAGCGCCTTTTTCCCCAGAGCCATCATCAAAACATTTTATACTATATATATAGTATCTTTAAATCATACACCTGGTATGATCTCATACAAAGCTCCTTTACACAAAATCGATTATTCCAAAATCGATAATTCTCAAACTAGGCTTTCCAAATTCTCATATTGATTTTACCCAAAAATCAAAAGCCTTTTCCAAATCCAAAGGTTCCCAAAACCCTTTTTCCAAAATCCTCATATGATCTTTTATATATATATTCAGATATATAAAATCCTTTAAAACTTTGGATCATTTCAAACTTGTATAAACTCCTTTTATACTTCAAAACACCTTCAAAATCCTTTTCTTCTGGCAAAGGATTCAACAGGGGAGTTTCATTTTATAAAACAAAGATATTTAACTTTGTTTATTCAAAACCAAATATTCAAATTTGATTACTCTTTACAAAACCACTTACCATATCACTTACTTCCATAAACAAAATTTCAAACATAGAAATATCCAATTTCCACTTTACTTCATCATATATTTCACAAAATATATTTTTCATTTCAAAAACCATTTCACATTTCTTATCCACAAATTCCCAGTATCAATTTTATTCAAATCCGTACGATGTACACATATCATCCGTACGCTATACCAATCTGATCGCTCACTCGATCATACAATTTCATTTCCGAACTAGTATTGTCCACCCGACTTCCTAGTGCGGACACATATCTGGTTTCTTGATCAGAAACCGCCATTCTCCTTGCATAGTCATAACTATGATAGAGAATATCCAGAACCAATCAACAATCCATATCCAGGTTCGCCTTCAAAAATCGAGTGGAAAATTCCAACTCGGATCGAAATAACTATCTCGAAATTCTGTGCTCGAATCTGGATCAAATCACTATGCGAATAGAATAACATACGTACACCCTACGTATTTATCTTTATTGGTTATTAACCAAATCAATTCCATTTCTATTCACATTCATTTTGATTATCCTTCACTTACTCACAATTGCTTCAATCCATTTGGATTATCACCTCTATTCTTATCTCGATTGGGTATTTAACCAACAACTGTTTAGACTCTATCCAATTTATTTAGAAAATTGCTTGAAAAATTTAAAAATAGATAAGTAGTTTGAAAATAATTACTAGTTTGTAAAATAGGTGTAAAATAGTTAGAAAATAGTTAAAATAATTATAGAAATTTAGATAATTGCAAAATAATAGTAAGATAGTAATTAGTTTTGTAAAATAATTGAAATATAGTAATTAGTTTATAAAACAGTTTGTTAAACAGTTTTCTAGAATAATTGTAAAACAAGTATAAGATAATTTGGGTTTTAAAAGTAAGGTTGTATATATAATGAATAGCTTGGAAAAATAGGTTTATATTAAAATAATTTATACTAAAAATAGTCTAGAGTCAAAACTGTTCACTTTCCAATCTTCATTCTCAATCAATTCAATTTAAATTGACTTAACTCCAATTTAAATACCTTCAATTTCCATTGAAATTGATTCAACCCCAAATCAAGTTGAATTAACCTCAGTTTCTTTTCAAATTTAACTTTATTCAAATTTGATCTCAAATTCTTCTAATTCAGATAAATTTCAATTGAACTAGTTCCAATTTCAATTCATTTCAACTCCAGTTTGAATTAATTCCAATTTCAAACTCCATTTCCAAATCAAGTTGAATTATTCTTGATTTCTTTCCAAATTCAATTCAAATTCCATTTGAATTTTATACTATTCAACTTTAATTACTATTCCAAATTATTCAAATCAATTCGGACTAATTTCAAATTGAACCACTTCAATTTCAAATCGTTTCAAATTAATCCAATTCAAATTTTCCCTTTGAATCTTATACTCATACATCTTCATTCACCATTTCAATTAATTCAAATCAAATTCAATTTGAACTGATTCAAATTTCAAATCCAAATCATCTCGAATTATATAAATTCGAGTTGATACTTCAAATGTTGATTTAATTCCTTTAAATCAATTTTCCCTTAAAGTTTTTAAACAATTCAATTCTGAGTCCAAATTTCAAAATTCCATTTTAAAACATCCATCAAATTCCAAATTCCAGATCTCAAACCCATTTGAGATCATACAAACTCCCCGTTCAGATTAACCATTTAACTTCCCAAGTTAAATTTCAATTTCACCTTGAAATTTCCTAATTAGGTTGACCATTTCAAATTTTAAACTCCACATAAATAATCTTCCCACTTATTAAGTTCAAAACTTATCGCTTTAGGTATCATTATGATTCCAAATTTAAAACTCAATATTTAGAGTTTATCTCAAACCATCTTTGATATTATGTATATTCACATATATACATATTAACTTCTTTTACATACCAAACTTTACTTTAAAATTTTAAATTACCTTTGGTTTTTAATTCAAAAAAAATTCTTTTAAATTTTCAAACAACTCTTGTTTGAAATAGGACCATTTCATTCAATTTCCTTAAATAATATTGTTTATTATTTCTTTAAATTAATTACATCATTAATTAATTCCAATTAATCACATTCGGTAATTAACTTATTTATTAATTACCTTCATTAAGTATTTGTCCTTTAAATTGCTTATCTCTAGTTACTTCGTTAAGTAACTCCCTCTTTATTTATCATTTCTAATTATTATCCACTAATTAATCTCATCAAGTTTAATTAATTACATAAATTAATTGATTATTCTTATCCTGAAACCTTTCCCAAATTCAAGATTTAATTTCGGTTTGAATCCATTTCAAACTTGTCTTTAAATTTAATTCCAATTTGGTTGTAATTATTACCACTTAATTCTTACTATAACTTTTAGTTTAATTAATACTATAATCAATTTCCTTAATATAATAGATAATCTATTTCTTATATAAGATTCATTTACTTTTGAAATCATTTAAAATCCTTTATATAAGAAAATAACAAGTACGCTCTCTCATATTTATACACTCAACTCATTATAGGGTACCATTGACCCTTTCCTTAATGAGTATCCCATCAGAGCCAAGGTTCTCGCTTAACCTTCAGCTCTGATACCAAATGTAACGATCCGGAAATTTCGAATCCAAAATTTCCAGATAGTTAGAGAAAAGAAAAGGAGATAGAATAAGAAGATCAGAAAAGAAACACACAATCTCACATTCGCAGCGGATAAAATATAATAACAAATATTAATAACAGTTTACAAAGAAGAACTGTATCAATACACTTATACATTTATACATCAGAGTTGCAACTATTACACAACACAGGACAAATTTGAAAACATGTCCTAGCTAATCAGCAATAATATGCACAGTCGAAATCACTCCGTACGTTCCTGCCATCCAGCTCGCCTCCTGAACTCCAGAACGTCCTTACCTGAAAAGCTGTAATACTTGGTCTGACCCGAGCATTACATCAAAGTAACACCCGGGTCAGGCTGGAAACCAGCGTGAGTAAACCCAACTAACAAGGAATACAAAAGCATACATCTTATATAAACCCGGGGTAACTTATATCAATTTACAACTCCAAAGTTGTTATAGGCATCACTTATATCACACATCAATTTCTAAGTGTTCAAAACTTAGATTAAATGGTCAAAAACACTTAAATCATCTCATTTCATTCTATTGATTCCACACATCAAATTATAAAGAATCAAAGTGGTTTAGGGTATTTACTAATTCCCGACTCCGGTCTTTCGAATCCAATGCCATTTTAACCCAACTTATTCAAATGGATCACAGATCAAACTTCAAATACAGGGTGTCATCTATACATATTAACCCATTATCGATGATAACCACATTTTCTCAGTTTAACCCAACATATCATATCACAAAGCATCACAAATCACATATCTGAGATATCAATCAATCTACAGCCTTCAATATTATTCACTCATTCATAAGCAAGATAAATTAGTCATACCATTCTCATTAATTTGAACAAATTAAATTAATTACTTCAATTACCCTTAATCCTGCTTATTTAAAAAATAAATCAATTGATCGTCCTTTAATTATCCATCCGATTAATCATTCTTGATTAATTATCTTCAATTACATAAAGTAATTATCATTTAATTAATTACACAAATTAATTATTCTTAAACCATTTAATTCATTAATCAATCTTGATTAATCACATTAGTAATTAACTTCCCTTAATTACTTATATCCATTAAATCAACTCCTTGATTTATTACACTAATTAATCTTTAATTACCTTGAGTAATCATCCCTTAATTATTTTCCCTAAGTAATTATCCTTGATTTAATTACATTCAGTAATTATTCATTCATTACCCTACTAGGTAATTACACCTCATTAATTACATTAAGTAATTATTATTAATTCAACATTAAATGATTTTTCGTTAATTAATTAAAACACGCTTAACATTCCAGTTTATTTAAATTAAATTTAAAAATTTACTTTTAATTTCAAATCTGAAATACAGCTTAAGTCTTCATTCCAGATTCAACTTAAATTTTAAAAACTTTACTTACATTCTACATCTTCATTTTAAAATCCAAAATTATTTAACCATTTCATGTATTTAAACAATTTAAATTTAAATTCATTTTATTTAAAAAACTGAAGTTTAAGTTTAATTCCAGATTTAAAAACCCAGGTTTAAACTCATTTTAAATTTCTAATTTAAAATTTTTAATCTTCCAATTCAAATTCAAGACCACATATGCTTTTCACTTAAAGTTGTTCAAATCCTGATTTAAATTTTTAAAACTTAATTTTTTCAAATCTCAAATTAAAACTACTTCGAATCCATATTTAAATTCAGATTTTTAAATCTTAGTTTAAATTTTAATTTATTTTTAAACTTGCCTTTAAACTTAAAAATATAAAACAAGTTTGTTGTTTTAATTATAAAACCTGAAACAACTTCTATATACCCGAGCAACCTTATGAATTACTTCGAGTACCCCTACTTCGAGTTAAAACTCGATTCACCAGAGATCATCTCGAGGCATTAAACCTGACCCTAGAACATCACCAACATCACATGCATACTTCCTCTGTGCACTTGTACATCAACTCCGGCCTCCTCCGATCAACTCCGATGACTAGAACAAGTCATCGATCACCCAGACATTCTACATACCTCGCCATTAACCAGCTTCACCTTCGAATTTAAAAAACGAGGTCAAAATCCAGCCCGAAAATAACTGGAATAGGAACAGAACTCAAACCCAACCTGTCAACACGTCATTGACGCGACTTCTGCCACCATCACCTTCGAAACTCCGGCGACTTCTTCCTCAAACCACCATCTATCAATACCCCAAAAATGGTTGAACTCGATCAACCGAGAAGTCACATTCAAATAAAAACAGTGACCCAGTGAAAACTAGGGTTCATGTCTGTAAAACCCAATCACAACCCCAAAAATGAATTTCACCTCAAACCAATAATTTTCCTATACTCACTGATCTCCCCTCTACCTCCAAGAGCAAATACAACACCTCCAGATACATGTGGCAACAGAAATGTTTCAAAATACAAATTGCAGAAAATAGGGAACTGCTCTTTGTATATAACATTAAAAATTGTTATTTTATTTTTAAAAATCATGATTTTGTATGATATATTGATTAATAACCTTGAAACTTCGAATCAGTATACTTGAAATTTCACTAATTTATGATTTATCACCTGTTTACAAACCCAGAGATGATACAGAGTTGTTTTTACTTAAGTAAAGTTTCAAACTATAGTTTATGATGACATAGACATATCTTGTTTAATTCTTAAATCTAAACCAAGATTTAATCAAGAGATTATTATTATTATTATTATTATTATTATTATTATTATTTTTACATATTAAACAGCAACTTAAAATAAAGAAACAGAATGTACAGGTAAACAAGCATGCACACATATAATCATACATATAAATATTCACTGCAATTTTTATAAAACATACTCATTTCAGATTAAAAGCAAGCATTCAACCTTTACCTACTTAGATTAAAAAAAAGGAGTTACTCACTTGTCTGAACAAGGCAGAGCAGTTCTTTTTTTATTTCCAGGCTCCTGAACATTTAAAATCTGAAAGGGCTTTTAAATTTTGAAAATCCTTGCATGCTTCAATCTGATGCTTTTGATGCTTTGCTGATAAAAATCCCTTGCATGCCTCAATTTTTTTAAAATGTTGTTGAAACTGATGATTTTGTAGATTTTCCTTTGAATTCTGTTTGCGGATTTTCTTCCTGATTTTGTTTAGCTTCCAGATTTTTTTGAACTTGAGCCAATTGATTGTTGAATCTGTTTTGATTCAATCTTGAATCTGGTTTTTGATTTTGAACTATATTTTTTTTTGAATGGTTGAATAAAATTGAAAAGAGTGTGATTTTTTTTTTCAAAGATGAAAAGAATATTAAAAAGAAAATGACACTTGTAACAAATCTTAACACTTGTCATTAACATTAGTTAATCACCCTACATTTGTTATTGTAAGTATTAAACCCCTTACACTTGTCCTTATGAAATTATTTTAAAATGTTAATAAAAGCTTTTATATTTATTTTCTATAAATAAATACTTTCTTAACTTATGTAGATAAATTCTTTTTAAGAAAATATTATAAAACAAATCTTATTCTAATAAAATCTTATTCATGTATTATATATCCAAAATATTTTAAGGTATATATCCTTTGAATTCAAATTTAAATCCAAATTCAAATTAAATTGCAAATTAAAAATTAAAAATCCAATTGATGGATACATACCATTTTAACAAATTCAAATTTCATTTTTTTATAATTATTCTAATTTAAAATCTACTTCAATATATATATTAATTTTTTAAACAAACACAAATTAAATTTTTTAAAAATATTAACTTTATTTAAAATCTATGTATATATATACAACACAATTACAAATACAAATATTTATTGATCAGATTCATTTGTTTAATCTATATATATATATATATATATATAATTTTTTTTATTAACCCAATTATATTATTAATTACAATGCCCAGAAATCCGGGTTATTACACAAGTACCCAATCACATATGCTTATCAATGTTCGTTATAAAGAATCAAGTGATAAATCCATTTTCGGATCGGGTGTAAACACCTCAAAGTTCCATACTCGAATCTTAGATTAGAATCGTGCGACGAAATGATCTACGTACCTCAACGTACTTATTAACCTTCCTAAAATTTTTATGAAAACATTTCATAAAACTTTTATTCAAACATTTTTATAAAGATGCTTCTTTATATATAATTACTTTAAAAAAATTATTCACCAAAAATTTCTATCTTCTTTCCAAAGAAACCATTTCAATTTCAACACTTAGAAAATACCTCTATATACTTAAATCTATAAAAAATCTTGGAGGAAACTTCATATGTTCCAAAACACGCTTTATTGGGTCAAAAAAATGTTGCACAAAACATCGGCATGACAACCCAAAAACACTAGTATAAAATTTGATTGATTATACTTAATATTAATTCTTGATGTCAAGCTTAAACTGTTTATTAGTTAACAATAAAGTCGATCAAGTTTTGGTATCATTACCTCTCAAACCTTGAATGACGTCATTCTTAACTTAGAAATATATAAGTTACCGGCCACCTCGAATCTTAACATCAAATATAGGATATGTACAAATCCCGTATACTATATAAAATCCCTTATACTATATAAAATACCTCCTTTTGGAAATCAATTACTATAACAACAATGTTATACTCTATGCCTTCCTCACTTTCCCAAAAACATTTATTTACGACAATAATGTCGAAATCCATGTCTTCTTCCACTTAACTCCTTTTTCAAATTATTTATGAAAACATTTCATAAAATCCAATCTATATGTTTTAAACCTTTTCGTATATCCCGCATATTTTTAACCCACCTTTAGAAGATTCTTAAAAAGCTATTCTTCTTATTTAAATACTTTTTAAAAAAAAGTTTCACAAAAACATAGCTTTTAATAAAACAGGCTTTACTAAAATCTTTCTACCATGTTTAACTTATCAAAATCTCATTTATCAAAACACTTATTTGTTAAAACACTTATTTTTCAAAATAACTTCTATTTTGAATTAACTTTCCTAAGAATTCAAATACCAATTTTATTATTTCAAAATATCACTTTCAAATCATTTCTCTTAAAAGATATTTTAACTTTATAAAAACTCTTTTATAAATATAAACTTTCCATTTTGTAAACTCTACTCGTAAAACTAAAACTTCTACAAGATCATTTTAAATTTTTTAAAGCTTTACCAAAATACCGTCATTTAAATTATCAAAATCTCCTTTTATAAAACATATCTTCTAAATCCCTCTTTCACAGAATCGTTTTATTTTTGTAAAACATGCTTTTATGCAACATGCTTATTTATTACCGTATATAAATTCATTATCCTTAACCCAAGATTATTATTAAACACCTTATAGTCAAATCATGAAACCTAATTCAGAAGGTGTTCGTTTAATCAATAAATGATAATAACTGAATGTTATTACTCCCTTTAACCAACACAAGCACCTTAATAAAAATTAACAATCACTAATTAATCCATCCATTTGTGATTCATATTATCTTTTTAACTTTCGAAAATTATATAGATTGAGTAACTCAAAATTCATACCTAGGAACTGGGTACTACCAATAGTATCATATATTCCCTTAATAAGAAGGGAAAAGAGAAGTGTTTACCACCCGAACACATCTCCTGTCCATTTTTAGTTACTTTTGAGCCACTAGAACTAGTTAATCATAAGACTCTTTTCAAAAAATAGCCAGATTTAAATTCTCAAACACCAATTTATAAAACATGTTTTATAAATCCAATTTGTAAAATCACTTATGTAAAACACCTTCATGAAATTTAATTATTTATCTTAAATAAATTCCTTTAACCTTAAACCAATATTATTTATCGAACACCACATAGTCAAATTACGAACCAAATTCATGAAATGTTCGCATTTATACTTTTAAATCAAAAAAGCAATCAATCAATGATAATAACCGAATATTATCATTCCCTTAACAACCAAACACTACATAAATAACTATATCATTTGAAAGATATTCCTTTATTTTCAAAATATAATCCTCGGTAAAAGTGTTTCATTTACCAATTTTCCAAAACAAAATTCATTTTTATATAACATTAACAAATACGCGCTCATATATAATATGCTCATACTCATTCTAGAGTGTCGCTTACCCTATCTTAAATGAGTTCACTACAACAAACTGGACCTTTAATAACGTTTATAAACAGCTATAAATACAGTTAACAACATTTTTGACTACGTTGTTTAATGACATGCCATTATAGATCATAAATTTACCATAACGATACATTAAATGTTGTTAAAAGTACATATTTAATAGCGTTTGATCGATGTTATTAATACATTTTACAGCGTTTGAGTTAATAAGCCAAATCACTTTTCTTAGCGTTCGGCTTCTCCTATCAATTTTTTAGTAGCGATAATACCATGCTATAAAAACTTTTTAACAACGTACTTTTCATTGTTGTTCCTTCTTTTTACAACGTCATTTGTTGCCACGATTTTTTTAAATCATTTTCTGGACTGCAATGAGTGTTAGTTTATAGCGGTTATATATATTGATGTGAGCGCTTTGTCGTGTAAGAACCCTTTTTGTAGCATTTTTTAAAAACTATTGAATATTTCCACAGCGTTTTTTGAATGCTATTGAATCTTTTCACAGCGTTTTTTATATGCTGTCGTCTAGGGTTCAGCTTATAATCAACATATATAGTATGTTCCATTCTATACACAACAATTTATATATAGCACAGTTAATATAAATACATACATTTCATAATCAACATATTATATTAATCACACGGTTTATAATCGACATTATTAATCACACATCTAAAAATCAACATATAACATTACATAATAAACATACACAATATTCTTGCATCAAAACATATAATACGTCCATAATATTTCACAATGTAGAATAAGCATGAGCTAGTGAGCAAAAGTAGTAATCCATACAAACCAAAATGCAGTTCTGGCTTCAAAAGTAACTTCGAATCAATAACTTGTTATGGTGTGTTACTACTTTTTTGCATGAAATATATCTATCCACCTGTAAAGTAAAAGTTCTTTAGTTATACATACTTGATTAGAATTAAAAGACTAAAATATTGAGTAGCTAGTTCTCAAGTAATTTTAAGCTTTAAAATAACTCATTATCATATAGATGATTATATACCATTATAAAACAAATCCAACAATTAAGAACAGCTAAAGTTTTATGTAGATAGCTACTGATCTTGAAGCTAATGCTTTGGAAGCAACCAATAATATTTTCTATGGAGGACAACAAGAAGAGACGGAAAGTAGCACTAATATTAAATAATAATATGCTAGCGCATAATGCAAATTCTGATAATTGTGTTCAAAGTATATTAGGTATAGGACAAAACATTAATACACGATGAGGTTGCAAAAGTGCAAGGGGAAAATAACAAAAATGATCATACATTTAGTTATATTGTACTGGCATCTGGTGTAACTTTGCATGCTGTATTGATAGTAGCGCTTTATGAACTATAGTTTAACTATGTATTCAATACTATACTGACATTTACTGTATAGCTCAAAGTTGAACTACAATAGAAAATAAACTAACATGGTTTAATATAAACGTTGTATAACTTTATAACTTTATGTATAATTTTACATGTTATTTCCAAGTTATTTTATATTACTAATCTTCTATAAACTTGTGGTATAATTAATTTTCTTGCTTTGATGGGAGTTGTGCTGGCCATGTTGGATTGGAAACATTACTTCTTGCATTTCTTGTTTGTAGCCTTGCTTTGATGTGTAAACTACTATAAGTTCCTGTTTTAACTTTGCTTTAATATGTATGAACTACGAACGAGACTGTAAATTTATTATGTACTAGTTCAGTGTATTGCTATTTAATTCAGAATATATGAACTATATAGAACTTATATATGAAACTAGTTCTTATGACCAAATTATTTTAGATTGTATGAACTACGCATGATGACGTTTCAAAACAGATTGTTAGCGCACAAGTTCTTATAACCAAGGTTCAGATATAGGCCTCTACGAATGAACAGGTAGCTACAACCTAGATAGCTAATACATTCACGTTTGGAAGAGATGAAGAAAACACACAATCACATTTGGAAGTGATAAACTCAAAGGAAGTTTCATAATTTTGGCAATTTCAAGGCTGCAAACTAACTAAACAAATCTATACCCAACATATTTATATTTTCTCCTCAGTTTTCAAATCTGAACCAATCTGAACGACTGTTAACATTTTTGCAATCATTTCTACATAATATCATGGACATTCTACCTAATAAGGTCCTCAAATTGCAGCGCAAAATTATGACTTTGAATCATTTTGTTTATAAGAAAATAGTAGGTCCTAGTTTAATTTATTTTGGCATTGACTCATTTTCTACCGGGTCAATCAATCGAACCCATTTTACACTTTGACAACCAAAATATACAGGTTAAATACTAATTTCCACTAAAGAGTAGACTAATAAGTATGGTTACATTTTGAAAGATAAGAAACTGTGAATTTTGTGATATACCGACTCAATTTCAAATATCCCGAGGAATACAAAACCTTCATCTAAAGCATCATACCTCTGACCACTTGAGCTAGAGGTCCTTGACAGACTAGAGGGACATATTGTTGGTGATATATATAGTGTATAGGCAACCGAAATGCAGGCATGGCCGATATTTGAACTTGCAAAGACGATAATATTAAGTTAAATTACACTTTATTATATTTTTATCTGTTATAACTTTCTCAATAAGCCAAGCACCAATGGCATCTTCCATAGTTGGTAAGTAAGATGTTGGTCTCCATAGACGTGCATTTGGAGCATTTGCAACGTCTACCCAAACTTTAACTGCATTTTTCCTAGAGGAACAAAATAACTAATATGGTTGGATCAATTGAAGGCACACGTCCTTCAGCTACAATTTCTTCCCTTTCGATCCAAATCGATTATTTTACACCTACTATTGAATTTGCACTTTATCAATTAAGAAAAGGTATATTTATTATATGCTTAAATAATTAGTGCTATTTATCATTGAATATGCACCCTACCAATCGATTAGTTTACACTTATAATTTCTCCCTAACATGACTGCTTTACTCTACATGCAAAATATTATCACGGTTAAATAAAAATTATTATGGCCACAATTAACTGCCAACAAATAATTCAAATTAGTTGCAATGCTAATAAACTCTCAGCCACAATGAAAATTGGTATACGGATTATTCTTCCCAAACCAGAAATTGATAGCTATAAAAGATGCAGTGCATAAAAAGAACCGGTATTTATTTTTCCTTGATGTTTATATATTGTGGAGATATGGCATACTAATGGACAACATCCTGTTCTCAAGATTATAATACTGACCATAATATTCTATGTTTAGTTCTTCAACCCATACATCTTATTTCTATATACAAGTCTCGTATTGAAATATTTCTGTCTTACATAATTCAAGTGAGTTGAATTGAAAAATATTAGATTTACTGTTAGATTTCCAAGCTCTATCAAATTGAAGTGGGAAAATGTCACTTTTTAATCATTTTTTACAATAGCATTACCTTAATCTTGTATGGGCCAAAATAGATAGAAACATAAATACTAACCTTATCATTTGAAATCCACAACGACAAAGTTTGGTTAGACCAACATATCAGTTCAAAAAATATTCAAAATTCAAACTTCAATTAGTAAAACAAGAATCAAGATCATATTCTTCCATAGACTTATAAGATTTAAGGATATGTGCAATGCCTGCACCTTAATAGAAATGTAATGTAGAATAATGTTAACACTCTATCATACCACTGTAGAATAATAAGCACTTGCATATTACATCTGTAATGAAAGTGAAGTGAGTCTATAAGCTGAAATACAGGCCAGCTATACTTGCATATGAAATGAAAGTCAAATCAGTACAATAAGGTTATGCACACCATCTCCATATTCCTACTACACCTTATGCAAGTAAGAATGGGATTGAACTTAATATAAGTATAACCCAAAACTTGAAGATGGTTCATGTCATCAATTGTTCACCATACATTAATATGTAATAAATTTTGACAGGATATTAGAAATTGTATTTCTTTATTACATGTCAATGCTAAGTCTTGCAGTCTGCTGGTTAATGCCTTATGAAGCTAGATGCCGAATAAAACAGTCATTCCAAATGTGAACGTTTCACCGATTGATTCAGATTTTAACTGATGGTCATGGTTTACCATTCTAAGATGGAAGTATATACTAAAATTAAATATTTAACATGTCGTAAAAAGTGAATAGGTTATCAATTTAGAGAGATATGAATTGGAATAATAGTTTTCAATGAAGAAGTTACCACTGTTATGGAGTCTAATGTTATGACACATTAGGTTTTGGTTCCTCCTTTCCAATTTTAACAGTAGATTATATTGTTATGAGCAAATATATTTTTTAGCAAAGCTAGCCGGCTTTATAGTAGGCCGTGACACTGTATAAAATGGGAAAACAGGTGTTATGTAGATGCACAGAACAACTAAAAGGGTTTAGAGGTCAAACCACTAAAAAAGAAAAGCACAGGAGGTAGACAAAAGTGCCTAAACTACTAAAATTGAACATGACTAATCACCCTCAGAAGAGGAGGAAGTGCCACGACCATCATCCGACGTTGGACTAATGACATGTGAATAACCGAAGAAGAGAGTAGCCAGTTTCAGATCATAACCCTCGGAAGCAGGAGAGTACACAAATTTCTTATCCCAACTGGCATCATAAAAATTACTTTAATTTGCCTCACCAATCTCGCCAACCATAGTAAGGGACAGACCATACCCCTCAATCTGATAGATAAGATAATGACTCTCACCCTTAACATTAGGCATAAAAGTGTCAGTCTCAGGCTGGTGCCTCATATCAGAAGGAACATAAAACCAGGCCCGTTCGTCCGAATTCCAAAAAATAGAATCGGACAAAGAAGAAGAGCCAGCTCAAACCGGACTGAAGGAGAAAAATCGGCAGAGGGAGGAACTACAGGAGCATCAACAATGGGAGCTACACCGACTAGAGCTACAGTAGAAAATGGACCAGATGAGGGAGGCACAACTTTTGGAATCCATTTTCACAAGGAAGGATGTGGAAGTGGAATCCGTTCAGCAAAAGGAACAAGGCCAGTGGAGACGGATTAGATGAGCTTATATATTTTATTAAAATGATTGAATTAAAAGACTGTTGTTATAAATAGAATAATGCATAATTAATTATATGTCACTCGCAAATTATAGGAAGCACCCAGTCATTATGAGCGCATAAATGAAGCATATATTAGATTATATCACAAACATTTGATGGCTCTTATGACAGGCAGTATCCCATCATTGATATCCATTCGAAATTGCATGATCTAAATACATAAGGATGTAGATTACTGCTTACAATGCCACCTATTAACATATACACTGGTTTATATGTACTAAAAAATGGTAATCAATTAGCTGGAGTATACACACATTAGGATCCTTTTAGGTTTATGGTTAAGGAACGTATAATATGTATATCTGCTGATTCTGTTTTTTTACAAAGATAACTAATGTTATCTACTCTAAAAATGTATCCAGTTCCTTACAATATATGCATTGGGAAGAAAATTACTTCTATTTCATACATTGCCAAAATATTTTTATTATTTGTTGTTCTAGAAATCATGGGTGACAACTCTGTGACCAAGACTATGTATTCATTTTTGGTAGGAAACTATGTTTCCTCGATGAATCGAATGGTACTATTAAATGTCAAATGTGGACTAAAATCAACTTATTCCACCATCGGATCCCATTTAAACTTACATGTCAATAACATTTGATTACACTTTTATAATACAATCAGAGTATACATACAACAGGTATAATATGATAATGCAGCGAAACAACAAGATATAGTGGAATAAATATAATAAATAATATACAAATCTCCATCTTCGTCCTCCAAAGTAAAATGACCTTCAATATGCTGAAAAGCTCAGATTGACCCGAGCATAATGAAAAGACAAAACACTTGAGTCGGAAATAAAAGATCTTATGTAAGTTAAATAAAAATAAAAAATATGAGTGTAACAGCTTCAGAGAGGTTTATGAGATTTACATCTCCTATGCAGTGTATAATGTGCGTGCAATAACTTAAGAGATGTTCGGGATTACCATCTCTTAAGGATCCGTTAAATTATTTACTATGTAATAAAATATGTTAACATTAAATCAACATTATTAAACTACGTTCTAACAATTTTTCCATTCATAATTAATAAATTTGAATTTCTCCCAATATTAAATTTCAAAATCTTAGTTAATTTAATATTTTAATTACCGAAAAATACGGATCATTACACTCTTCCCCACTCAAAACTTTTCGTCCTCGAAAAGAAAAAAGAAGGACTGAAGAAACTTGATGTAATTTTATTAAAATAGTCAATTTATATACACTTTAAATTTAGATTATTAAGTATTTTAAATAAAGTATATCAATTTACAAATAATTAAAATTTCCATATCAAAGTTTAATAAAAGTTAAAAATAGTTTCACTTTCACAAAAGAATTTCTAAGTCCTAAATTCATGAAAAATTTCGACAGAGTCTCCTTTGTACATATAAGTCCGGAAAATAATAACATAAATAATTACAATATATATCATATTTGAAAAATAAAACATCCCAAACCACGGGAAACAAAATAAATATCGCTATAAAACCATAATTCGAAAACATACATATTTGTTGGGCAAACGACTTTATTTTGTAGAATACAAACGCCTATGATTTTTGTTTGATGATAATAAACATATATATATATATATATATATATTTGTTTAAATGTATTTGTTATTTTACTATTTTATTTTTCCACATAATTAAATAAATATCTGTTGAATAAAATAAATAACTCAGAATTCATAGTTAAACAAATATTTTATTCAAACAAATTTTTTATTATAAATTCAAATAGTACAAATTTGAACTCTCACTACATTTACACATTTTCAGTTACATCTACATTTACAACACAACTTTCACTTTACAGTTTTACTTACATATTTCACCTTCTACATATTCACTCATCACTCATATTTGATCTTCACCTTTGTTCCTGCCTGTATCCAACATCTGAACTATCTGCAAAATAAACACTAACACGATAAAATTGAAAAAGAAATATTTTATAGTGTACTTGAAGTATATCTTTGAAAATATTATGTGCCTCGTTATTTGGGTTGTTCATCATCATTTTTTTAATTTATCTTACACGAACAACTTGTGATATGCACAGTGTATCACTCTACATGCCATAAGTCATGCACACCGATATACACTTGCCTGTTAAAATTGCAGGGACTGGTGAGTACAAGGTCAAACCCAAATTGGATTCAACTTAGGTGCAAACAAAATACAGGCATGAAAATGAAGCATGCAAGCAAAATACAAGCAGATTTCAAATAACTACATGATATGCTCACAAGTTCAAGACTAGGCATCATTTAGGCAATGCAATGCAATGCAATGCAACTCAACCTAACAACAACTCATGAACCAGACCACCAACTATACAAAATGTTCAGAATGCACCAAGCCAAACTATCATAACTAAGGCTTACAAGACCAGGTCAACGAAATGACTCGAAGCAATGCAATTTAACTTAAAGCAAAATCAGAATTTAGGCACAAGTACAGGGATGATAACAACATGAAGTACACAGACATATATGTACAACATGACAGCAAACATGCATACAAACATGGGCAGTTTAACTCAAAGCACGTCGCAACGCAACAAACAAGAATCGCGTCGAATGGAACAAGACTCAAATAACAAAGGCAGCCAGGCTCCAACATGTTCAGACATAGACCAACTAATCAACCCAGCAAAATACCAAACACAGCAATGATCAGTGCGCTTAGAAATACACATGTATACATATATGCATACACACACATACATATATCCTTCAGAGAATACAAGCAATGGTCAGTGCATAAGAAGTTGTGAACATAAGGAATGCAAAACAGACCAGTCACAACAACAAGCCTCAACATGTACAAGTTTATACGCAGTGACATATATACATAAATATGCAAATACATGTATGTATGTATACATGTATATAAGCATATAAAAATGAAGAAAATCAAAGTCGTGGATCATAGACCAGTCAAGGAGTAGAAACGGTTTAGGTGAAGTCAATCATAGGTCACGGTGAATGAAGAACAAGTCACAGCAGTAAAGAGAGGATCAAATTCAAATGCCAAAGTCATAGCAGAGAAGAACAATGCAAATTCGAAGAGTAACGTATATACAATGAACAAGTCAGAATTCATCACATGCATTCAATAATCGAATGTCCAAGCGAATCAACTGAAAATTTCAAACCAAAAATATACGATCGAGATTATAGGGTTTCGAATCCTATAAATTGAACCCAATTTCATCATCGGCAAGCATCGAGTTCAAGTTCAAGAAAATCAACAAAGACATAAAGTAAAAAATCATATGCTGATTTTTTTCCATTCTAACTCGATCTTGAAGCGACCACAAGCTAATTGAAGAGCACTAAACGAAGAAGCAGCTATTGTATTGAGGAACAAAAGCAAACCATCATACGATTCGAATCACCAAGTGGCGCCTCAATAGAGAATTAGGGTTTTGTAACGATTCGCACTATTTTTCTTTTATTATTTATTTGGCCAAATAGAGAATTAGGGTTTTGTACTTATTTTTAGTACTTTTGCTTGTTTTTATTTTTTATTTGAGTCAAACTCTAGTTTTAACTAAGTTACGAACTATGTGGCATAGTTCGGAGAATTCACAACTCAACGGCTGAGTTGCAGTAGGGTTTTGAGGTTAGAGTTAGGTTGATCAAGTTAGTAGGTATCATGAGTTTACATGTGTTTGTAAGCGTCTGATTACTTAATTTCTAGTAGAAACCTTGAGGGAAGCACGTAGGCAAGTTTTTGTCGAAGCTGGGTAAAACTGTGTGTTATCTCCACCGCATTACTTACTGTTTCTGTTTTTATTTCCACATTAATTTTTAATAGACCCTATTCACCTCCCTTTAGGGTGAAAACGATCATACAAGTGTTATCACAGCTAGAAACAAAACCATTTTTTGCTAAAAAATTGATTTTTCTTTCTTTCAGTGGCTTCTTTTAATAATGCTTTTGTTGAAAGTCAGTCCATAGCCAGACCACCTATGTTCAATGGAGACTACGAATATTGGAAAACTAGAATGAAAATTTTTATAGGGTTCATAGATGCATGGAATATTGTTGAAACAGGATATAGCATACCAACAATAATGGTAGATAATCAAGAAGTTGAAAAACGCATGGATCAATGGACAGATATTGAAAATAAACAGCAAATTACTAATGCTAAAGCTATGAATTCTATTATTTTCTCATTAGATCAAATTGAATTTCACCATGTCTCACATTGTCTAACAGCGTAGAAAATTTGTCACGCTTGATGTGACTCATGAAGGAACTTCCTAGGATAAAGAATCTCGCCTTGTCATGCTTAGTAGCGAGTACGAGAACTTCACAATGGAAAAAGACGAAAGTGTTAAAGAAATGTATTGACGACTTTCTAATCTTGTATACAAATCAAAATCTCTAGGAAGACCATGCATAGAACTGGAAAAGTCAGAAAGATCCTCAGAATTCTTCCACGAAATTTTGAAGCAAAGGTGACTGTCATCCAAGATTCAAAGGATCCGAAACAGGTTAAATTTGAAGAACTCATCGGAAACCTCACCACATATGAGATAGAAATCAAATTCAAGGAAGAACATAAAGGAGGAGATACGTGGAAGAAATCAATAGCCCTCAAAGGAACGATGGAAAGTGAAGATGGTGATGGTGATGATGAAGGAGCAGCTGAACTAGCACTGATAATAAAGAGATTCAAAAGGTGGAACCACAAATATGGAAATCCTGCCCTAAATCAACAACTAAAGAGCAGAATCATCAAAATTCTAGATAACTCAAAAGAGCATAAGATCATTTGTTAAAAGGGCAATAAACCTGGTCATATCAAGCCAAATCGTCCTCAAAATCAATTCAACAAAGGAAAGAATCCAAAAAGGAGATGTTTTGCAACTACCTGGGGTGAAAGTGATGAAAATGATAAAAGCATTAGCAGTGAGAGTGAAAGAGCAAATCAGTGTCTTTTAGGAAAAATAAGTGACAGCGATGATGACGAACCAAGTGAGATATCGAAACTTACTCACTCGCAATTACTTATATATTTTCATGAAGTAAATGGCTGTTTTGAAAGACTTAGATAGAAATACGCTAAAATTGATTCACAAAGAGATAGTTTGATAGAACTAAGTAAGAAGCTTGATTAATTGGTCCAAAACTATAGAAATAAGTGTCCTAAGTGTGATAAGTGTCTATCATTTGAAGAAGAACAAGAATCAGAAACTAGAATTAACTCTGTAATGACCCGTAAAATTCGGTAATTAAATTTCTTAATTTAAGGAGATTTTGGTAACTTAATGTTTAAGGAAATAAAAATTTAGTGAATTATTAATGGAAATAATAACTTGGATAAGATTGGTAAGTTAATTTTTAATAACTTAAATAAACAGTACAAATGTAAGTTAATTGTTAATAACTTGGATGTAATTCCAATAAGTGAAACAATGTGAATGTTAATTATATTCTTATTGTAATAAAAGAAAGTTACCAAGATGAAGTGATTAATTTGATTTAAAATCTTAATTAATGTGTGCATTAGTTTATAATAGGATATAAAAGGTAAATCAATAATTTAACATGTTGGCTTACTAATAAAATAATGTATAAGGAATGGAAATGGAATAAATTAGTGGATGAACTAATGGTAGCACTTATTGTAAGCTAATAAGTAAATTAAAACGTAACAGTGCTAATTTAGGTTAATAAATTAATAGGTTGAATGAAATGACAATTAATGAATTTACTAAAATTGTAAAGTTACAATCAATAGATGGTAATTGGTTGGGAAGAATGAACATACAAGTATTATAAAAGGTAAAATGGTGACAAATGGTTGTTACCAGTTAATTCATCAATTACAAACAAAGACAATTAAATCTACTTTAATGATAATTAATATAATGACGGATAGTGTGAATGTATAAATTTCATAGAAACGTAATGTATGAATAAAGTAATAAATTGGTATAAGAATGAAATTTAGATAAATTCATTTGCTGGGTTTAAACCTTAACTAATGTGTAAAATTGATAGAAGTACACATTTAGAAATGTAATAATTATTCAAATTTAGATGTAAATAGGCGTATATTAGTGTAATGGGATAAAACTAATGTAATTTGGTATGAATGTAAGGGTTGTATAAACAAAGGAAATTTGTAATTTGGTAATGAATTTATAACGGGAATGAAATGTAAGCTAATAAATCATTAATTCAATGCAATCCCATTAGATTGAAACAACTATTTGGGTTATAAAAAAAATTATATATAGGAATATTTGGTAATAAATTAATATAAGAAAAGTAAATGTAAAAGTTGAATTAATCAATGAATTAATAATGAATAAATAGTGATGGAATAAAATCAATGTTCTATATGGAATTATAACTAGGGTTGATAGGTATCAACCTTATAAATGCAATTAAAAGCAAATAGGTGACAATTAACATAGGTTGTTTATTTATTTAATGTGTCAAATAAACTTTGGTAATCGATTACAATAAATCTTAATTTAACATTTTGTTATTGTAAATTAAGGTAACAATTAATGTAATAAAGGATGGAACCAAGGTAAATCTTAATTTATGGGTGAAATTGACAAATTTCAATATGATTGAATTATAGTAGTTATTACACAATAAGTGGAAGTAAAATAGTTAATACGAATAAAGGTGAAACTGGAAGTATCAGTGTAATGAAACGTAAACAAATGTTAAATATGTTTATAGGACAATGATTGTTGAATAATAAGAATGGGAATCAAGATTTATTTATTTGAATGTAAAATTATGGTAATCGGGTTTATTTCAATTAATTGGAATTAAATATTTAAATATTACGTAAATGCGAATTAAGATGAATTTGGAATGTTAGTGTAGTAGATATAAACCCATGTTGACATCACCTTTAAGATGGTAAGTTATAATTGATTCATAATAAGATTAAAGGTCAAATAGATGGATTTAGGGGCATTGCAACTGAGAAGTAATGAATTTATTTAATTTGAAAGTTAAACACTGTAGTTGTGAATTTATTAACTTGATATGGAAATTTGTTATAAAGGATTTTTAAAATTTCTAAAGTAATACAAGATGATAAAATTTATGAATTATAGAATTTAATTTGGAAGTTGATTTAATTAATTAATATTAATTTAAAATAGCCATTTTGGCCACCGACTCGGATTTCGACGAAACCAGTTTCATCGGATCCGTAACGGTGAATTATTGTAGGATTTCAAATTTTGTAGCGATCGGACTTGTCGGTTAATCATACGGACTCGAAACGCCCAGAAATTAATGAAATTGAAATCAATTGAAATCAATTTGAAATAACTTGATTTGAGCATAACTTCTTCATAAGATGGAATTTATACCTGAAACCTGTTCCATTGATTTTTAAATATTTTAAAACATCTATTTTGATATATGTGTTGACCCAATTTCATTCCGGAGTCGAAACGGGCTTTTTGGGCCACTTTGTCGTTAGCGCATATATCCAATCGATCCAATCCATTCTATTTCAGATTTTTTCTATAAATACCCTGTTATAAACCCTAGCATATCTCTATTTCTCATTTTTCTGTACGTACAATTCAAATATATCTACTCCTCAATGGCAGACAAACAAATTCTCACTACCAAATCCAATTGAAATCAAATCCAAAGCCAAAAATTCAAACTCTCCAAATATTATCATATTTTATATCGTCGAAAAGCTCTCAAAGAGCGCATCTCAATTCTGTGATTCGTTTTTCAGTCTGATGCATTATTTTTCCAGAAATTGATGAACAATTCGTGGTCGTTCATCACGCGACGATCAAGTTCGATGGATCGTCAAATCTATGGTGCAGTCGTGTAGAGAGGGTGGAGGGGAGCACATCTATGCCGTTCGTTTCACTAATGGGTGGCTAGATTTTGCTCGAAAATTCGGCCAGGGTTTTCAAAACCGGTAGCGGCTGTTCTTAGGCGAACGCGAAAGAGAAATAGCCGATCGTCGATGGTGGGTCTAGAGGCTCTCGCGCTTGACCAGCGGCGGCTGGTGGGGAGCGGCACGGCGCACGCGTTAGACCAAGGGTTGGCGGCGCGTACGATACGCGAGGCAGAGTTTTGTTCGAGACGTAGGGACGGGTCGAGCACGTGCAGGTGATGGGTTTTCCATTTTTTTTCTTTTCTTTTTAAATCTCAATTCAAATGTTTTAATCGATGTAAATTTCGTGTACGAACTCGAATTCGCGTGCGGTTTTTTTTGTTAGGATCGTATTAAAATTCCAAACATTTTGGCGCTTGTTTGGATGAATTCAGAGACTATTGGAATTTTGGGTTTAAACTGGATACGAATTCAATTTAAATTAAAAAGGTGAGTGTGTTAACCCACTCACAACTTCTACAATTTCTTATGTTTGTTAAATTTAATGTTCGTTGTGATTATGCATTTATTTATGACTTTTAGTATATTTTAATCATCGTCTCAGTTAATTGCATTCATTTAAATTAAATCGTTATTTATTTTATTATTGAATATAACTATCAGTTAATTACCAGTTAAATATTATCAGTTATATATTGATAGTCGATTGAGTGTTTTGGATAATGATTGTGATGGAGGTATGATTTTATGACGGGTGAATGGATGTTTATTTATATCATCATAATTTGCAAGGTCTTTATTGCTTTATCATTATTGATTCGGGATTGCGGTTTGAAATGATATATAACTGTATTTTATTTTAAATTACGGATTGAAATGATAAATATCCGTATCACTTGACCATAGGATAGAAAATTATATACAGACACCGTCGGTCTATATATATAAATATTTTGAAATGATTTCTATGGTTTTGGAGAGAAATATACGGTTTAATAAATAATAAATTTTGATATTATAAAAATATTATTTTTATATATATAGTTAAATTCTTGAATTTAAGCTATGTATAAATTTGTGTAATAAAAATAAGTTTATTCATGGAGTTTTATTTTTTTATATTATATGGTTAAGTACCTGTTTAAGATGTTGTATACATATAGAGTTTTAATGACTTAAATAAAATTTAAGTTGGAAGATAAATATGAAATTGGTTAAGAATTTACTCGAATAAATTTGATTTGAAATTTAAATAAAATTGAGATATATAAGGTGGGGTTCTTATAACTTGGTTTGGCTTAGAGGGATTTAAATAAATATATCAAGTTAAGTAAATTGAAAGGATATCCAGTTGTTGAAGTTAAAAGTTTTAAATCATATTGGATTTATTAAGTAGACATTTCAAATCCAAATAATAGTAATTAAATTTGATATATATGGAATTATCAAAGAATTAGTTTTGAAATGGTGGAATATCTAAAGCTTTGAATTATATGGAAATAGAAATGGTTTAATTGGAGGTTCAAATTGGTATTTGGAATTTATTTGTGAAATTTAAAAAGCTATTTTAAGAAATAAAGTAATTTAATATTTAACCCATTTAAGTGTTCGAAGTTATATTTCAAAGATATGGAGTTCAAGGTATATAGATTTGAAAGTACGATGATTTTGGAAAAAGATATATTTTGAAATAAAATGATATCATATTGATTTTTTTTTAAATGGAAACGATATCGTATTTATATGGTTTTGAAATGGATACGATATTCTGGTTTTAAAAGTATAAACTATTTTGAAAAGACCGCGGTGTTATAATAACATTCGGTTGTTGAAGAAACCGGGATCGGAAGTTGTCATACTCTCTGCCAACTCTGAAAACCACTTTAACAACCATGTACGGAGCGGAGATTCCAGAATGAAGTAGGATGGTAGCGGTGTTTCCTTTGAGGTAAATACATGGACCCGACTCCCGTAAGTTGGCATAAGGTGGCTAAAATAGGAGTGATTCTCGGGCCAATGAGGTAGCACATTTGATCGGACACATACCTTTGATATTATACTTTGACTTTTGGATTGATTCGGTGGCCACTTTTTGATTTTTTTATTTGGGGGTGTGGCTCGAGGTGGGCGGTAGCCGCGGCTATGCGTTACCACCAGCCCGGATATCAATTGGTATATCTACCCTGGCATTGCCTAGTTATGCCGTGTCACCTACCCTATCGTGCCTTGTACGAGTTTGATTTGTGTCGTACCTATGGAGTATCTTCTCGTAGTCTCCCGATCAGGAGATATGCAGGTACTGTATAGACTACTGGCACTATTATGTGTTAAGGTGGAAAATGTAAAGGCTTAACACTATTTTAAAGTAAGTTTATTAACTATAGACATTATTATAATAGCGAAATATTACTACATAGTAAATAGTTTAACAGATCCTTAGGAGATGTGAATCCCAAGCATCTCTTAAGTTACTGCACTCACGTTAGACACTGGATAGGAGATGTCAAATCCTGTAAACGTCTTTGACGCCGTTCCACTCGTATTTATTCCTGTTGATTTAAATTACATAAGATCTTTTAGTTCTGACTTGAATGTTTTGTCTTTTCAATTCGCTCGGGTCAGCCTGAGCATTTCAGGATTTGGAAGACCGGATTCTAGAGGATGAAGGTGAAGACTTATTATTATATATTATAGTATTCCACTACTTTCACTTTGTTCCACTGCATTATTATTGATTATTCTCTAGTATATGTAACTCTGATATTGTATCGTATAAGTGAATATGATCAAATATTTTGTAAAGCAGCTTCATGAACTGTATGTTTGGTTATTATACTTTATCGTTCCGCTGCAAGATTCTATTTTGTTTTTTTCTTTCTCTGCTTTTTCTTATTTACCCCTAACAATCCGCCCTTCTTAATGGTTTAAGTCTGACGTGTGTGGTTTATCGTCGATTTAAATCATATGAAAAGGTGGGTCGTTACATCTAGTATCAAAGCTTTGGTTTAGCGATAAACCTTAGCTTTGTGGGGTCCGACTGTTTATTAATAGGGTGGTAATACCCTATGATGAGTCCTTGAGTGTATATATATGAGAGAGCGTATTTGTTAGTTTTATAAAAAGATTTTAATATTGTGTTAATTTATTCCGTTTTGTATTTATAAATTCTGGTTGGTGCATGGGACGCTATGATATCAATAGGGATTTCTAAACACTTAAAAGGACAGACCGTCACAATATTTGTTTTAATGTAGGTGAATGAAATAATTTTGCCTATTATATTTTCTATATATAAAACAAACTTTTATAAAGATTTTATTTGGTTGTAACATATTGGTTATTAGGTAATGAAATTTATAAATAATAGTCGAAATAAGATTGAAAATAAAATAAATGAAATTGGAAATTTAGAACTTAAGTTTCGGGCTTTTGAAAATTTCTTTCGAATATTTTTGGAATATAATAGTATTGTTTATAAGTATTTTCTGATATAAATATTTCAATATAATTGGGAAGAATTGTTTTAAAAAAGATTTCCGAAAAATAAGTTCTGTACTTCCCTCTCTATCGCTGAAAAATAATTTCGGGGATGGCGGCCGCATCATCGACATCCATTCTCGAGTTTCGAAGTGGGAAGGCCACTGTAGTAGTTTTGCTACAGATTTATTTTGATAAACAAATATGAATTTTAATTGTTTTAAATATAATTGGATATATGTGTTGCAAGTATATATTTATCTATTATTTTAAAATGATTTGAGTTTTAACAGGTATTTAGTTCTTAAGTTTCCATTAATTAATAGTTTCAATTATTGTAGTGAATTGGAACAAAGGTAATTAATAAATTGAAACCTCTAAAGGAAATAAGAGAGTTAATGCTAAGTTGTATATTAAATAAAAAGAAATTTAAACTTGTAACATATAAATTAAAGGATATTATTATTGAGCATTTAATTAATTAAAAGAATTGAGAGAAACTTGTGTGATTTTCAGTTGCATTCTTAAAAGCATATAGGTATAACTTACCAAATCATAAAAGTTACAATGTTAATAAGAAATTGTAATAGAATATTATACAAGTAAAAAAAATTGAAATAATGAAGGTATTCAATGAAATTCTTTAAAAACTAAGAATTGGAAGTTGTAGTTGTTATAAACTCAAGTATAATTGAAATAATACTAATTAAATATAATAGAAGGCAGGTATTGTAACTAAGGAAAATCAAACTTAAGTAGATAAGTCGAAGTTATTTCTAAATAAAATCGTAAGAAATAAATGTAAATTTAAAAGATAAATTATTATATGAATGAATATAATAAAAATTAACTTGATTTGGGAATTTTTTGTTTGTTTGGTTTATAATTGTTTAGGTAAGGATACTTGTATAATCTATTTAGTTTCGCCTAAGACTGTTGAGTAAAAGGGTACACTTAGTAGTTTATTTTCACTCCGTACAATTTAAAGTTTTGAACCCGAACAGCTATTTGTTTTGTTTGATATGAATGGATAATTGATGTGTGTAGATTTATGTGATGGTTGTTTGCTTGTTGCAAGTGATGGTTGGTATGTTGATTGTTTGTTGTTATTTGAAAGAGCTTTAAATATTTCATTTTATATAATTGTTAACCCTTTTGGATTATATAAGTGAAATACAGGTTATGGAAGTAATTGCTACTTCTTTTGGTTCCATAAATAAGCGTTAATTGCCCGACCAATAGGAATGTTTTCGGATTACGGTTTATAGCGTTATTATATTGTTTTCCCGTGTTGGGATATATATTATTTTGGAAAATATACATTGTATATTGTTATATTGATATTATATTTTCTTCCGAGCCTCTCCGTACAAAGGAGACTCGGCCGAATTTTCCGTAAATTTTGGACTTAGAAAAAATATGAAAATGTTTTTCAAACTTTAATAATTTAAATATAAAGGGATTTAATAGTGATAAATTGATATTTTATTTAAATTATTAAATTTTGTAAATTTATTTGTGTATAAATCTAATATTTTAGGTAAGATTTATTGATTTCTTAATTCTTCTTTTCCCTTCTTTTTTCTTTTCGGGGACGAAAAGTTTTGAGTGGGGGAGAGTGTAACGACCAGTAAAATTCGGTAGTTAAATTTCTTAATTTAAGAAGATTTTGGTAACTTAATGTTGAAGGAAATAATAATTTAGTGAATTATTAATGGAAATAATAACTTGGATTAGATTGGTAAGTTAATTTTTAATAACTTGAATGAACAGTATAAATGTAAGTTAATTGTTAATAACTTGGATGTAATTCCAATAAGTGAAACAATGTAAATGTTAATTATATTCCTATTGTAATAAAAGAACGTTACCAAGATGAAGTGATTAATTTGATTTAAAATCTTAATTAATGTGTGCATTAGTTTATAATAGGATATAAAAGGTAATTAATAATTTAAAACGTTGGCTTACTAATAAAATAATGTATAAGGAATGGAAATGAAATAAATTAGTGTATGAAGTAAAGGTACCACTTTTTATAAGCTAATAAGTAAATTAAACGTAACAGTGCTAATTTAGGTTAATAAATTAATAGGTTGAATGAAATGACAATTAATGAATTTATTAAAATTGTAAAGTTATAATACAATAGATGGTAATTGGTTAGGAAGAATGAACATACAAGTATTATAAAAGGTAAAATGGTGACAAATGGTTGGTACCAGTTAATTCACCAATTACAAATAAAGACAATTAAATGTACTTTAATGATAATTAATATAATAACGGATAGTGTGAATGTATAAATTTCATAGAAACGTAATGTATGAATAAAGTAATAAATTGGTATAAGAATGAAATTTAGGTAAATTCATTTGTTGGTTTTAAACCTTAACTAATGTGTAAAATTGATAGAAGTGCACATTTAGAAATGTAATAATTATTCAAATTTAGATGTAAATAGGTGTATATTAGTGTAATGGGATAAAACTAATGTAATTTGGTATGAATGTAAGGGTTGTATAAATAAAGGAAATTTGTAATTTGGTAATGAATTTATAACGGGAATGAAATGTAAGCAAATAAATCATTAATTCAATGCAATCCCAATTGATTGGAACAACTATTTGGGTTATACAAAAATTGTAAATATGAATATTTGGTAATAAATTAATATAAGAAAAGTAAATGTAAAGGTTGGTTTAATCAATGAATTAGTAATGAATAAATAGTGATGGAATAAAATCAATGTTCTATATGGAGTTATAACCTGGGTTGATAGGTAACAACCTTATAAATGCAATTAAAAGCAAATAGGTGACAATTAACATAGGTTGTTTATTTATTTAATGTGTCAAATAAACTTTGGTAATCGATTACAATAAATCTTAATTTAACGTTTTGTTATTGTAAATTAAGGTAACAATTGATGTAATAAAGGATGGAACCAAGGTAAATTAGTTAATTGGATATAAAATCATAATTTATGGGTGAAATTGACAAATTTCAATATGATTGAGTTATAATAGTTATTACACAATAAGTGGAAATAAAATAGTTAATACGAATAAAGGTGAAATTGAAAGTATTAGTGTAATGAAACGTAAACAAATGCTAAATATGTTTATAGGATAATGATTGTTGAATAATAAGAATGGGAATCAAGATTTATTTGAATGTAAAATTATGGTAATTGGGTTTATTTCAATTAATTGAAACTAAATATTTAAATATTACGTAAATGTGAATTAAGATGAATTTGGAATGTTAGTGTAGTAGATATAAACCCATGTTGACATCACCTTTAAGATGGTAAGTTATAATTGATTCATAATAAGATTAAAGGTCAAATAGATGGATTTAGGGGCATCGCAACTGATAAGTAATAAATTTATTTAATTTGAAAGTTAAACACTGCAGTTGTGAATTTATTAACTTTAAATTGATATGCAAATTTGTTATAAAGGATTTTTAAAATTTCTAAATTAATACAAGATGATAAAATTTATGAATTATAGAATTTAAATTGGAAGGTGATTTAATTAATTAATATTAATTTATTTGATAGACTGGAAAATAGCCACTTTGGCCACTGACTTGGATTTCGATGAAACTAGTTTCAGCGGATCCGTAACGGTGAATTATTGTAGAATTTCAAGTTTTGTAGCAATCGGACTTGTCGGTTGATCATACGGACTCGAAACGCCTAAAAATTAATGAAATTGAAATCAATTGAAATCAATTTGAAATAACTTGATTTGAGCATAACTTCTTCATATGATGGAATTTAGACCTGAAACTTGTTCCATTGATTTTTAAATATTTTAAAGCGTCTATTTTGATATATGGGTTGACCCAATTTCATTCCGGAGTCGAAACGGGCTTTTTGGGCCACTTTGTCGTTAGCGCGTATATCCAATCGATCCGATCCATTCTATTTCAGATTTTTCTATAAATACCCTGTTATAAACCCTAGCCTATCTCTATTTCTAATTTGTCTGTACGTACAATTCAACTATATCTACTCCTCAATGGCAGACAAACAAATTCTCACTACCAAATCCAATTGAAATCAAATCCAAAGCCAAAAATTCAAACTCTCCAAACATTATCATATTTTATATCGTCGGAAAGCTCTCGAAGAGCGCATCTCAATTCTGTGATTCGTTTTTCAGTCCGATGCATTGTTTGTCCAGAAATTGATGAACAATTTGTGGCCGTTCATCACGCGACGATCAAGTTCGACGGATCGTCAAATCGATGGTGCCATCGTGTAGAGAGGGCGGAGGGGAGCACATTTATGCGGCTCATTTCACTAATGGGTGGCTGGATTTTGCTCAAAAATTCGATTAGGGTTTTCAAAACCGGTGGCGGCTGCAGCGTTCTTAGGTGAACGCGAAAGAGAAATAACCGATCGTCGATCGTGGGTCTAGAGGTTCTCGCGCTTGACCAGCGGCGGCTGGTGGGGAGTGGCGCAGCGCACGCGTTGGACCAAGGGTTGGCGGCGCGTATGATACGCGAGGCAGGGTTTTGTTCGAGAATCAGACGGGTCGAGCACGAGCAGGTGATGGTTTTCCATTTTTTTTCCATTTATTTTATTTTATTTTTAAATCTTAATTCAAATGTTTTAATCGATGTAACTTTCGCGTACAAACTCGAATTCATGCGCGGTTTTTTTGTTAGAATCGTATTAAAATCCCAGACATTTTGGCGCTGATTTGGACGAATTCTGAGACTATGGGAATTTTGGGTTTAAATTGGATTCAAATTCAATTTAAATTAAAAATGTGAGTGTTTTAACCCACTCACAACTTCTAGAATTTCTTATGTTTGTTAAGTTTAATGTTTGTTGTGATTATGCATTTATTTATGACCGTTAGTATATTTTAGACATCATCTCAGTTAATTGCATTTATTTAAATTAAATCGTTATTTATTTTATTATTGAATATAACTGCAGTTAATTACCTGTTTAATATTATCAGTTATATATTGATAGTTGATTGAGTGTTTTGGATGATGATTGTGATGGTGGTATGATTTTATGATAGGTGAATGGATGTTTATCTATATGATCATAATCTGCAAGTTCTTTATTGCTTTATCATTATTGATTCAGGATTGCGGTTTGAAATGATATATAACCGTATTTTATTTTAAATTACGAATTGAAATGATAAATATCCATATCACTTGACCATAGGATAGAAAATTATATACAGACACCGTCGGTCTATATATATATATATATATATATATATATATATATATATATATTGAAATGATTTCCATGGTTTTGGAGAGACATATACGGTTTAACAAATAATAAATTTTGATATTATATAGACATTATTTTTATATATATAGTTAAATTCTTGAATTTAAGCTATGTATAAATTTGTGTAATAAAAATAAGTTTATTAATGGAGTTTGATTGTTTTATATTATATGGTTAAGTACCTGTTTAATATATTGCATATATATAGAGTATTAATGACTTAAATAAATTTTAAGTTGGAAGATAAATTTGAAATTGGTTAAGAATTTACTCGAATAATTTGATTTGAAATTTAAATAAAATTGAGATTTATAGGGTGGGATTCTTATAATTTGATTTGGCTTAGAGGGATTTAAATGAATATATCAAGTTAAATAAATTGAAAGGATATCCAGTTGTTGAAGTTAAAAGTTTTACTTAAATTATATTGGATTTATTAAGTAGACATTTCAAATCTTAATAATAGTATTTCATATATATGGAATTATCAAAGAATTAGTTTTGAAATGGTGGAATATTTAAAGCTTTGAATTATATGGAAATTGAAAGGGTTTAATTGGAGGTTCAAATCGGTATTTGGAATTTATTTGTGAAATTTAAAAAGCTATTTTAATATATAAAGTAATTTAATATTTAACCCATTTAAGTGTTCGAAGTTATATTTCAAAGCTATGAGGTTCAAGGTATATAGATTTGAAAGTACAATGATTTTGGAAAAATATATATTTTGAAATAAAATGATATCATATTGATTTGTTTTTTTAAATGGAAATGATATGGTATTTATATGGCTTTGAAAAGGATATGATTTTCTGGTTTTAAAGTACAAACTATTTTAAAAAGACCGCGGTGTTATAATAACGTTTGGTTGTTAAAGGGACCGGGATCGGAAGTCGTCATACTCCCTGCCAACTCCGAAAATCACTTTAACAACCGTGTACGCGGTGAAGATTCCATAATGAAGTAGGATGGTGGCGGCGTTTCGATTGAGGTAAATACGTGGACCTGACTCCCGTGAGTTGGCATAAGGTGGTTAAAACAGGTGCGATTTTCGGGCCAATGAGGTAGCACCTTTGATCGAACACATCCCTTCGATATTATACTTTGACTTTTGGATTGATTCGGTGGCCACGTTTGATTTTTTTTATTTGGGGGTATGGCTCGAGGTGGCCGGTAGCTGCGGCTATGCATTACCACCAGCCCGGATAGCATTTGGTATATCTACCCTGGCATTGCCTAGTTGTGCCATGTCACCTACCCTATCGCGCCTTGTACGAGTTTGATTTGTGTCGTACCTATGGCGTATCTTCTCGTAGTCTCCCGATCAGGAGATATGCAGGTACTGTATAGACTACTGGCACTGTTTATGTGTTAAGGTCGAAAATGTAAAGCCTTAACGTTATTAAGTAAGTTTATTTTACTATAGACATTATTATAATAGCGAAATATTACTACATGGTAAATATTTTAACGGATCCTTAGGAGATGTGAATCCCGAGCATCTCTTAAGTTATTGCACTCACGTTAGTCACTGGAAAGGAGATGTCAAATCCCATAAACATCTCTGACGCCGTTCCACTCATATTTATTCCCGTTGATTTAACTTACATAAGATCTTTTAGTTCCAACTCGAGTGTTTTGTCCTTTTAATTTGCTCGGGTCAGCTTGAGCATTTTAGCAAGTGGTAGACCGTATTGTAGAGGACGAAGGCGAAGATTTATTACTATATATTGTAGTATTTCACTACTTTCACATTGTTCCGCTGCATTATTATTGATCATTCTCTAGTATGTATAACTCTGATATTGTATTGTATAAGTGAATATAATCAAATATTTTGTAATACAGCTTCATGAACTGTATATTTGGTTATTATATTTTATCGTTCCGCTGCAATATTCTATTTTGTTTTTTTCTTTCTCTGCTTTTTCTTATTTACTCCCTAGGAATCTGCCCTTCTGTATGGTTTAAGTCTGACGTGTGTGGTTTGTCGTTGATTTAAATCATACGAAAAGGCGGGCCGTTACAAACTCACCTGAAAATGAAATTCTGATTTTGAAAGAAAGTGAAAACACTAGGAGAGAAAATTCTATTAGAAAGGTGCACTTTGTTATTGAATGAAAATGAATCTCTCAAGTCACAAGTTTAAAAATTGTCTACAACTTTAGAAAAATTTTCCAAAGGAGAAAGATCACTAAATATGCCATCAGAGAAACAAACTGTTAATACTATTAGATAAGGACTTGGGTGTACTCAATCTGAAAGAGTTAGAAGTGAAACTAATCATGTCAACTCCAAGTTCATGATTTGTAGAAAAATTGGACACAATCAAAAAAATTGCTGGTATAGATCCAAACTGTAACATCTGGCCTTTTCGCACGCTTTAAAGCGACACACGTGCCAATTCAAACCATACGAAAGGGTGGATTGTTATAGGGTAAATAAGAAAAGCAGAGAAGAAGAAAACAAAACAGAATCTTGCAACGGAATGATAAAATATAATAATCGATATATAGTTCATAAAATTGTTTTACAATAAACTGATTTTTCTTTATACAATAAATACCAGAGTTCACATACCAAAGGATAATAACAATGCAGCCGAATAAAATGGTGTAGTGGAATAATATTGTAGATAATAGTAAAATAAATCTTCGTCCTCGTCCTCCAGAGCTAAAGTCTTCGAATTCTGAAATACTCAGGCTGACCCGAGCGAATTGAAAAGACAGAACACACGAGTCACAACTAAAAGATCTTATGTAAGTTAAATCAACAAATAAATATGAGTGCAGTAACTTAAGAGATGCTCGGGATTCACATCTCTTAAGGATCCGTTAAACTATTTACTATGTAGTATATTTCGCTATTATAATAGTGTCTAATTTTAAAATAAACTTACTTTTTTCTTAGCATTGAGGGGTTACCCATATAGCTCTTAACACGTAATAGTCCCAGTAGTCCATCCAATATCATAGTCCCTCCTGATCGGGAAGCCACCAGAGGATACCACACAGGCTACGGGAGAAAACCAAACTCGTACAAGGCGCGATAGGGTAGGTGACACGGCACAACTAGGCAATGCCAGGGTAGATATACCAATTACGCATCCGGGCTGGTGGAAACGCATAGCAGCTACTACCGCCCACCTCGAACAACACCCTCAAAAATAAAAATCAAAAGTGGCCACCGAATCAAATCAAAATGTCAGAGTATAATATCGAAGGAGTGTGTCCGATCAGAGGAATGACCTCATTGGCCCGAGAATCGCTCCTGTTTTAGCCACCTTATGCCAACTCACGGGAGTCGGGTCCACGTATTTACCTCAAAGGAAACGCCGCCACCATCCTATTTCATTCTGGAATCTTCACCGCGTACACGGTTGTTAAAGTGGTTTTCAGGGTTGGCAGAGAGTATGACAACTTCTGATCCCGGTCTCTTCAACAACCAAACGTTATTATAACACCGCGGTCAATTTAAAATAATTATACTTCAAAACCAGAATATATATTTCATTTTAAAACCATTAAAATTTGATATCATTTTCATTTTTAAAGCCCAAATCAATATGATATCATTTTTATTTTAAATATATCCTTTTTCAAAAACTAAACCACTTAAAATTTATGATATCTCGAAACCATACATTTGAATTATAACTTTTCAAAACATAATACTTCGAAATCCATAGCTTTAAAACCATAACTTTCAAAACTTAAATGGTTTGGATATTCAAACAGTATATAAAATAAAATGGTTTGAATTTAAAGTTACTTTATAAAACAAAATAATTTCTACGACTTTAGAATTTTATTCTCTTTAAATTAAGTCTAAATCCATAAATTTTAAATTCACTTTCAGGTTTCAATAAACCACTTCAGTTTTAATATATTTCAACCTTTGAGTGTTATACAATTAGAAACTAAGTTTGGAAATTTCTATTTAACAATTCAATGTCTTATTATTTAGTTTGAAATATTTGCATAATAAATCCATAATCATTAAAATAAAACTCAAATTACCTATAACTAAATATTTCCTTCAATTAAATTATACTAGAAATATTCATTTAATTCATCTTGAATAAAAATTTCAGTTATAAATATCATACCTTTTAAAATTTTAAGTTAATAAGTTCTACATCAACTTATGGAGTTTAATTCTTAAATAAGCTCAATTCCAAATAAATTTCCAATTTACCTTCAAATCTTAATCGATTTAAATCATTAAAACTCTATATATATATATATATACACAATATCTTAAACATGTACTTAACCATATAATATAAAATAATCAAACTCCATTATTCAACTTATTTATTTATTTTTGACGAATTTATACATAGCTTAAATTCAATAATTTAACTATATATGTATATATATAAAATAATGTTTATATAATATCAAAAATTAATATTTATTTAACTGTATCCTATAAAAACCATATAAATCATTTTCAAAATATTTATATATATAGACCGACGGTTTCTGTATAAAATTTTCTGCCCTATGGCCTATTTATCATTTCAATCCGCAATTGAAAAAATAAAAATTACGGTTATATATCATTTCAAACCGCAATCCCGAATGAGGTGAAAATGCATAATAACTTGTAGTTTATAACAATATAAAGTACAGCATCCATTCATCCAATATCAACCATCAACCATTTATCGCAATTATCATCAAATTCAAACAATAGCATCAATATAGAACGGATAATAAACAACAGGTATTAAATAGCAGTTTATATTCAATAATAAATTAAATAATTGTCTAACTGTCAGTTTATATGCAATGAATAATTTATTAACAATTTAATTGGCAGTTTAAATGCAATGAATAAATTAAATAGCAATTTAATTTAAATAAATGAAATTAACCGACGTGGTGATTAAAATATGCCAAACAACCATAATTAAATTTTAAATCACATCATATACCAATTTAACAAACATAAGAAATTTTAGAAGTTGTGAGTAGGTTAAAACACTCACCTTTTGAATTTAAATTGAATTTAAATCCAATTTAAACCCAAAAATTTGACCGCCTCAGAATTCGTCCAAACTAGCATCATCAAGTCCAGAATTCAGATACGATCCTAACAAAAGAAACCGCGTGTAAAAGGATATCGTATGCAAAAGTTATTGCATTAAACGAGTTGAAAATCGAAATTAAATTAAATTTAAACAAAACCTTACTTACCCTGACACGTCATCACTGTCCCCTTTCTCACGCAAATTTCAAGCACGCGACTCCTATACTTCCCAGCCGAAACTCATCGTGCATGACCCCCGTTGACCGTCGCTACCTCACGCCTCCGGCCACAATACGCCGCGCCACCTCCCTTCTCAAGCTCGTCATGCTCGGCCGCACGTTATGGCCCCGGTCCGGTCACCTAAAAACGCCGCGCGCTGCCCCCCATTTGAAACCCTAGATCGAAATTTTGTGACGATCTGACCATCGAAACACCTTGCGAATACCACCGATGGACTATGCTCGCAAAACTCCATAAAACCCAGAAAGGGTTTCCGATCCATCAACATTGATTACGACCCCTTTGAACGGCCGAGAATTAAAACACAATTTTTGATCAAACGATAATCTGAATCGCAAAACGAACACCACTAGTGAATTACGCTAGTCGAGAGCTTCAACATATATTTTTTTCAAATTTTTCTGAGGAGTTTGAAATTTTAGCTTTGGACTGAATTTGCAATTGGATCTGTAAATAGAGAATTTTGTCTGCCATTGAGGAAGAGAAGGAATAGAATGAATTTACGTACAGAAAAATGAGAATTAGGAGGCCCAGGGTTTATAACGAAGTTTATATAGGTAGGTCAGAAATTAGAATGGATGGATAAGGTTGGATATACGCGCTAAAGCCAAAGTGGCCCAAAAAGCCCGTTTCGACTCCGAAACGTAATTGGGTCAACCCATATATTGAAATAGGTGTTTAAAAATGTTTTAAATGCGATGAAAAAAGTTTCAGGTTCAAATTGCATAGTATGAAGAAGTTATGCTAAAATCAATATTTTTCAAATTGATTTCAATTAAATCGATTTCAGGGTCCGATCGCTACGAAACTTGAAACCCTATAATAATTCATGGATACGGATCCGATGAAACTTGTTTCGTCGAAATCCGAGTCAGTGGCCAAAATGGCAATTTTTATATTAATTTAATAAATTAAAAATAAGTTAATTAAATCAAATTTTACAAATTTACTTTAATTATTTACAACTTTAATCAGTTTGGATTACTTGATAAATTTAGAATCCTTTTATAAATTTCTACATCAATTTACCATTGGAAATTCCCAATTTACAATATTAAGTTTAAATTTTCAATTTATCTAGGAATTAAACTTAAATTCCCAAGGAATTCATTTATTTGGTTTTTTTTTAAATCCTATTAATCACTCCATTATCTCCAGGTAGATAAATTAACATTAGTTCATGGTTTATTACATTGTTATTCTCAATTTTCATCTTAAACTCCTTTGACGTAATATTTAAACATTTAATTTCAATTAATTGAAATAAACCCAATTTCCCTAATTTATTCAAATAAATAAAAAAATCTTGATTACCGTTCTTATTATTCAAACAAATCATTATCCAATAAACATATTTAACATTTGATTACGTTTCATTACCCTGATACTTTCCGTTTCACCTTTATTCGTATTAACTATTTTATTTCCACTAATTGTGTAATAACTACAAAATTCATTCCCATTGAAATTTGTCAATTTCACCTATAAATTTTGATTTTAAATCTAATAAATAAATTTACCTTGGCTCCATTCTTTATTACATCAATTGTTACTTTAATTTACATTAACCAAACGTTAAATTAAGATTTATTGTAATCGATTACCAGTAATTTATTTGACATATTAAATAAACAAGCAACCTATATTAATTGTCACCTATTTGCTTTTAATTGCATTCATAAGTTCATTACTTATCGATCCGAATTTAAAATTTCATATACGCTAAAAAAAATTATTTCATGACATTAATATACACATATGTACCACTTAATTTGAATAAATATTATATTCCTAATTGTACTTCTTCCAATTAAATGCATTAATTAAGGTTTTAAACCCAATAAATGAATTTATCTTAATTTCATCCTTAAACCAACTTATTACTCTACATACATTGCGTATTAATTCATCAATTAACTTACTATGAACTATCTTCCCAATTTATCAATTACTACCTTAAAATAAACTTATATTTCTATTAAATTTTCATTTACACTTCCGTTACTGTACTAATAATCATTAAAGTAAGGTTTATTATCAACACGAACATTAAAATTTCGTTTCTAACATTGATTGTATTTGTTCTTATTATATTCCATTTATAGCTAAGTCGTAATATTTGAATTTTAATTAAATTGTACGTTCATTCAAGTTCATTAAATATTAACTTGCATTAACACGTTTTCCTTAATTTACAATCAAATACCGTTAACAATGTTTTATTACATTAATCAATTTAATACTTTCCTTTATTTCTCATATACAATTACATCCGGGTATAATCTTTTCACTACTTTCATTCATTAGAATTCTATTCAAATTTCAATTTCTTGCAATAACTCATTTATTATAAATTTGCATACCAATAAATTAGGTTCCAATAAATAGGATTTATTCAATTCAACCTTTTTAATTAAATCTATTTTAATCAATATAATATTTCATAGGTTAATTCTTAACATTTACTTCATTACAAATTATAACAATTATATTTCTTTATAAATTTAGTTTCAAAATCTTATTAATATGAAAATTTTAATTAACGAAATTAATGGGTTGTTACACAAACACACGAAAACCATACCAATTTGGGTTCCTAAAGGCACGAATGTAAAATCCCTTAAATTCAAACAAATCTGGGTGCCAAAAGGAACAAACATAGATTGTCTTAGTTCTACACAAACTTTTTTTCAAATTTTTTTGTCAATAATAATCATAGACCTATAAAAACAAATAGGTCATAAAAATCTTTTCTCGTGCAGATATGTTGGCAGGCTAAGAAACAACAAGAGTGGTACCTGGATTCTGGATGTTCCAGGCACATAACGAGCGACAAATCAAAGTTCCTTAACCTAGAGAAGTACAAAGGTGGCAGAGTCACAATGGGTAACAATGATGTATTATATGTTGAAAATCTGCACCATAATCTGATTTCAATTAGCCAGTGATCAACTGGGAAAATTTAAAAATCATCTTTTCATGCCAAGAACACTGTAAGTACTTCTAGAGTCCTTGAACTAGTTCATATGTATCTATTTGGACCTAATGATATTGCAAGCCTAGGTGGTAAGAGATATTTTTCTGTACTGGTTGATGATTACACTAGATACACATGGGTATACTTCTTTATCTTACTGCTTATAGACCAGACATTATGTTCTCTGTTTGTTTATGTGCACGGTTTCAGTCAAATCCAAAGCAATCTCATTTAAAAGCTGTAAGAAGGGGATTATAAGGTATCTGTTGCACACCTCATGCTTTGGTCTATGGTATCCAACTAATGATAACTTTGAGTTAAAAGGTTATTCAGTTGCAGATTATGCTGGTAGTTTAGTTGATAGAAAATGTACTAGTGGAACGTGTTTTATGTTGGGATATTTGTTAGTTGCATCACATTTTCAAAGAAAATATCTGCATAAATTTCATTTCAATTGATTTTCAATTGGGGGATATTTTTACAAAACTCCTTCCAGAAAAGAGTTTTTTTCGACTTCGTCTCCGTTTGGGCATTTTAGAAATTTGATTTTATACTTTTTTATTTATTTGATCTAAATTCCTATGATAACTAATCTGACTTCCTATTTACTATCGAAAAGATAAATAGTGACTGAAAAAAGTGATGAGTGTTGATCTTAATCATACATTATGACTTGCGATAGTATATTTAGAAAAAAATTTAAAAATTTAAACAAAATTTGTAATAACTTTTGTTGGTAGAAATTCCATGACCATCTTTATTTCGATCCTATTTCTACGACAATCACTCATCAAAATGCAATATAGTATGTCAAATGTAGTATTTAAACAGGAAATTTTTCTTTTTTAATTAGCAATAAAATTATCCAAAAAGTACTCACTCTCATTTAAAAGTCCTCACGGTTATGCATGTGTGAACTACTTGGAATCTTTGATTATGTGCTTTCACGCTCATTTAAAAATCCTCACGGTTATGCATGTATGGAACACAAATCAAAATTGGATAAAATAGGCGAGTTGATTCTAACCCTATTTAAAAGTCCTCATAGTTATGTGTGGTTGGAAGATGCTTGGAATTCATTTTTTAATAAAATTTGAGAATACTACTGACCTTATTTAAAAGTCCTAACGGTTATGCATGGTTAGTAAATATTTGAATTCCTGTCATAAATATACCACAAATGGACACGACTATATGGTTTTCCACGCCGACATCAACCCTAGCACTTTAAAATAGAATATGCGCTTAATAGAGTAATTATGATTTTTGTTTGATTTTTTCTTGAAATATAATATGTATACTCGATTAGGTATTAATATAGTATTAATGCCTATAACTTTATCACTCTTATCTAATATTGTTGCTCTTTTGCCGATAAAAAAAGGGGGAGAGAAGTTAAGATTTTGGCAAATAAGTCATATTTTTTTAATTGCATATTCTCATCTAGGTTTATTTTGAACTTGTTTTTTATTTTTACGAATAGGTGAAGAAGGAGCTTGTTGTAGGGGGAGTATTCAAATAAGGGGAGCTTATGGAATTCATCAAGTTCAAATACATTTAATAAAGTCAAAATCTTAATATATGTTTGTTATCATCAAAAGGGGGAGATTATAGAATACAATAGCCTATGATTTTTGTTTGATGATAATAAACATATATATATATATTCAAATGTATTTGTTATTCTACTATTTTATTTTTCCATGTAATTAAATAAATATTTGTTAAATAAAATAAATAACTCAAAATTCATATTTTATTCAAATAATTTTTTATTATGAATTTAAATAGTACAAATTTGGGCTCTCACTACATTTACACATTTTCAGTTACAACTACATTTACAACAAAACTTTCACTTTACAGTTTTACATACATATTTCACCAACTACATATTCAATCATCACTCGTATTTGATCTTCACCTCTATTCCAAATTGTATCCAGCATCTGAACTATCTGAAAAATAAATACTGATGTTGTAAAATTGAAAAAGAAATATTTTGCAATGTACAATGAAGTGTGTGTTTGAAAACATTGTTTGCCTCAGTTAATTGGGTTGTTCGTCATCATTTTTTTATTTCATCTTACATGAACAACTTGTGACATGCACAGCGTATCACTATACACGCCACAAAGTCATGCACACCGATATACACTTGCTTGTTAAAATTGCTGGGACAGGTGAGCATGTAACAACCCGATATTTTCAGCCATTTGCATCCACACATGCCGGACTTGAATTGCTCAAAGTACCACATTGTAAATAAATTTGGAGTAAATGAAATCCAATCACAGAACCACAGACACAGTAATATCAGAATAACTCGCAGCGAAAATTAAAATACCATAGTAGTTCATGAAGCTACTATAACAAACTCTCAAAACATAATACATAATATCAGTCTGAAAAACATATGCAATAGAAATCTCAAATACATAGAAGTTTATAAGTACCAGAGCTAAAATAGAACAACTGTGAAGACCCGCAAATCCGTACTCCTTGAATATACACTAATCTCCATAGATTAACTCAAGATGAACAGAAATACGAATTCTCAATGTTTAAGAAAAAGAGAAAGGTAGAAGAAGAGATAAGAAGATAGAAAATAGAGAGAAAAGAAAATAGAACGGAACAGAACACAACACAACAATATCAGAATCTCACAATTCGCAGCGGAACAACATATAATAAATAAATGAATAATCTTTAAACAAAGAACTATATCAGTTATTACATTACATTTCATTACATTACATCAGAGTGTACAACAACAAACAACAACAAACATCGGAAAAGAAATACTATATACAAGTAATACGCTATGCCATCCAGCTTGCCTCTAGCAACTCCAGAATATCCTGATAAACCTAACTCTTGACTGCCCGTGTGGAAATTGGTGGGCACCCAGAGTTTAGGAAGGAAAACAATAAACTCCGAGTCAGTCATGTGACTGGTGTGGGAACTCAAAATAGTTTATTTATCTTTAAAATCAAAATAGAGGAATATTTTTAAAGTCAATTCGCAATGCTTTTAAAAATGAGACTACCATAAGGCCTCCCGCACACACACACATGCAAACGCAGAATCGGAGGAGATTTCTCCTTATGATAGTCAAAGATGCTTGATACGCATTTAAAAGAACATTTGATATCATTACTAGTGCATAGTGTAGGAAAATATTTCGAAGGTAGAATATAAATCTTAGCCAACATACGACCATTATCGTATGCCTACTATAGCTAACTATGTTCAATAGCAGGTTACCGCCACATTCCATAGCAGTTTATACAACTAAAACCGTATAAGTCTCGTATTATTTCTTTGGATTTCCAACGAATGGTCAGGCCAAGGAACTTCCCATTGCCACATGAGAACGCCTCTGGAAGGACGTCCCCGAGAACTTAACCAGCTCTCTGCCAACACAAGGGCGGGTTACCTTTATCACTAGGTAACTACTACACGAGTATGCCATCCCCCGATCCTTTGGGACCTTTAACCGAGCGCTCGAAATCAACATCACACCATAATAATAAGTGTTTCAACATGAGTAAGCATCTGGGCTCCATACCATGGTACCACCCTTTTTCAGAAGGAAATTCACATACCCTAAAGGGAGCTACCCCTCATAACCTTGCCGCATCTTTCCTGTTTTGGCCATTCCGGGGTGTGAGGCTCGACGAAGTCACGTCCACAAAGACACACTTTATACAAAAGCCGTGCTTTGGGTCAACAAATGATCATAGAAATGATCACAAAGATAAACGATCAAATAAATGATCCTATCACAAATGATCAACACAATGATCATTTCTCAGCAACACTCAGCATGTCACATTACCAAATTGGGAATATATCGCTGATAACCTTCAACTACATAACCTCTGAGCTCGTACGTCTCAGAGAAGGGTGTTAAGCTAAGAGAATAAATTCTCCGCCACCAACAGAAATATATTTGAAAGAAATCGGCTTTATATCTCAATTTGTAATGTCAGACATACAATCCATACAAGTCTGTTCCGGGCTCGAACAGAACCAAAGGCATTTACAAAGAAGTCCTTGCAATCCGGATAATCTCTAATCACGTCCGGACTTCCCATCACAATAGGGAGTCTCTATACCGTAGCTACTAGATGCAAAGAAAATCGACGAGTTTTCCTTTCGCTTTCAAAAATATCTAGTCTTCAACACCGGTCATCAATGCAATCCATTACATCGTATCACTATTCGGAATGGGCAATCCGAATAACGAGCGCAATAATTTAAAAATAAGTGTGGCATTCAAATCCAAGCAAATCACAACAAATACCTTTCAAAGGTAAATATTGATAGTCGGTTATTGAACTATCAATGGATATGCACAACATCACCAGATTCCAAATAATTTTCCAAATTATTTATTTCCCAAATTTCATATCTTTACAAGATAAATAATTTTCACACTTCAAAAATAAATTAATATTTATTTTTAAACAAATTCTCCTTTTCATTTATAAATTCCATAATGAATTTATATTCCAAAATGTCTATGAATATACGATATCAATTATTCATTTTCAATTTATCTTCAAAAAGATAAATTCTCAACATATTCACTTTATATTGGAAAACATTTCCATACTTACTTAATAAGTACTTCTCAAATCCATTTTTTTTCTACACTTGGAAAATATTCAATATACTTAAATCGAGATTAAGTACATATTTCATTCTTTAAGGAAATCATTCTCTTAAACATATTTATTTGGGCTAAAACGAATGTTACGTAAAACATCGTTACGACAACCCAAAATCACTAGTATAGGGATTCGAAATTAAAATAGATATATAAATCCCAACACTATACAAAACATTTCCTTTCGGAAATCATTTACTATAACAACAGTGTTATAGTCCACCATTTCCTTCTATTTCTCGAAAACGTCTATTTCAACAATGAATGTTGAAATCTATGGTTTCGAATCTCAACACATTTAAAACATCGTTAGATCGTTTTAAATTCTATTTAAAACATCACATTCAAAACAATTTCTTTAACATATTATTCACTATTCAAAAACGTGAATATACTTGTTAACAAATTTCATCATTTCTATACATTTTATTTAAAAGGATTATTCACTGTCTAAAACGTGAATATAATTTCATAAATAAGTTATAACAATTTACTTATCAAAATAAGTCGTTGCGGATTTATAAAACAATGTTTATAATTTCCCTTTATTAACCTATTCAATCTATAATTCAATTATAAACCAAAAGTCTATAATTTAAGTTAAACACTTATAACTTATAAGATTCCCAAATTTATAAATATCAATTTATAAACCAAAAGTCCTATTCAAAAATCGTTCTTTGAAACTTCCCAAATTATAAATCTTATAAATTATAAGATTCATTTATTTATCTAGAAATCTATTCCTTTAATAACTTTACAAATTTTATAAACCTACTGCCTATAAAATTCCATTCACTTATGCAATCCGTTTTCACTTCATTCAAACACTTATAAAAACTCGTTTTATAATTTCAATATTTCAATTTATAAATATCCATTTATAAATCTCTTATATAAATCAATTTATATTATTCTTTTAAAACATCTTTAAACTCCTTTATAATTTTATCATTTTGATTTATAAAATAATCAAGTTTTATAAATCCTATATTTTCAACTTTTTATAATAAATTCAAAAATCCCGATTAAACTATTTTATAAAATCATTAATCCCATATTTTCAAAAATCCACTGTTAACTATATTTCTCAAAAATCCAATTCGTTTATTTATTTAAAATGAATCAATTCCAAACATATAGTATATTTTCAAAAATCACTTTAAAAATAATTTTAAAATTCCAAAACTTGGGCCAATGATGCTACACACCAAATAGTCAATCACGACTACAACGACATCATATATCGATATGATAATCCATCAAATATCAAAATATCTGAAATCAAATAAATACTGTTGAGGAATCCAGTTGGATCCCTCCAACCTGTTTTCCTACATCAACAAACATTAGCACAATACCAATTCCGCTCCAGTACGGAATTATCGCGGTATATGAGATTTAAAATATTATCCGCTTAATAGGCGGCGCAATAGGGTCTCATCCTCTATACAAATGCGGGAAATCAATAACTGCAATATATACATATGCCAATATATATATATTGCTATTATATACAATACCAATTTCACTGTTTATGAAATATTCGCGGTATATGTTTTTAATAAATAACATCCGCTTACTAACGGCACATAATGTCTATTTTAACAATCAATAGATAATAATCATCATTCAGGCATACAATCATCAATTTTAAATCTAACTATTTAAAATATAAATCGAAACTGTTCGATTGAGCGAGAAGTTCTCACCTTGATTTCAATTTCGTTTTAGCGATTTATTTCGAATAAAATTAAACGGACGTTTAATTTTACCCGAAATTTTCACTAACTCCAAACGACTCCGATCCATTTCCATAGCGTAGTGCTCGTCCATACGATTCCAACGCAACTGGTTTCGCGCGTTTTCGACCTCGTATGAAAAAGATATGCATTTATGAAGTTTACACGATTTTATATATAATTAACTTACAATATTCTTTTATATTTTCAAACCTAACTAAATCCAGGCCGTATGATCCATTTCCTTGCAGCATCAAGACCGTGCGTGCTTTCTTCTCAAACGCGCCTAGGATATTATCACGCACGCACAACCCAACACGCCCTAACTAGGGTTCGAACGCAACCCCTCATCGACGACTTTCCTGACGATCAACAACTTCCATCTTGCAACCCATCTCGATAGCTACTATCGGCCACCACCTTGTGGAGCTCGGCCCTACCCTGTCATCGAAATGCGTGCATGAACTCACGGCGAACGCGGTCCCCCGCCATCGACCTGCTCCACTTCACGCCATCATCTCCGTATAGATTGAAACGTCTCTCCATCCTCTACATTTTGTTAGTTGGAAGTTTTCTGAAATATGGTATGGATTGAGAGAGATTAATGGAAGAAGATGAGATGATTTCAGCCATCAAAAATGATGGTGGCGGCTGTGAATAAAGGCTAGGGTTTTGCAATTGTGAGCAAGGGGTTGTGTTCCTTTTATAGATTTTCAAATGAAAACACTATTCATTTTCAATTTTTTCGAACTTCGATTTACGCGCGGTAACTAGCGTTTCTAGGGTTTATCCCGCGTTCCGGACACAATGGAATAGGTTTCGGAAGCTAATTCAGTTATTTGTGCGAGTTATGGCAATAAACGTTCGATTTGAATTAAACCGATTTAAACGATTTTCTAGGCGTTTTAGCTTGCACCGGACAAACAATAAATCCGATTGACATGAAATTTGAAACCATACAATAATATCACAATACGGATCTGATGAAACTAGTTTCGTCAAAATCTGAGATAGTTTGAAAAATGGCTATTTTAACTCGCCAATTTAATATTAAAATAATTTCGATGCGTTTCGAGCTGCCACGGTCAAACGACAACTCCGATTGCTACGAAAATTGAAATCCGATAATAACAAACTATTATGGATCCAATGGAACTAGTTTCGTCTAATTCTGAGACTGTTCGAAAATTGGCTAATTTCACTAGTCGATTTAAATATTAAAATATTCAATTTTCACAAATTAACTTTTAATTCGATAATAAAAGTTCTAAAATATCGTTCTAACTTCAACATGATAAAATAAAATTTTACAAATCATTTTCAATCATATTTAACCCAATTTTCTATTATTTTCATAATTTAACATATTAAATTATCGATTTAATTATCCAATTAAATCCAATTATTCGAAATAAAATTTATTCGACTTATAAATTCACCTATTAATATTTAAAATTAATTAAATATTCAAATTTTAATTAATAAAAATTCTGGGTCGTTACAACAACTGAAAACTGAAAGGTAACAGATAACTAGACAAGTAGAATCTCTAGGGATTTCTAGCTCCAGAAAAGAAATCCAAAGCTAAGCTGTAACGACCCTTAAATTTTGATAAATAAAATTGGTTAATTTAATTAGATTTTCAGAATTTAAATTTGAAAGGAATAAAAATTTAATGAATTATTAATGGAAAGAATAACTTGGATAAGATTGGTAAGTTAATTGTTAATAACTTGGATGTAATTCCAATAAATGGAGCAATGTAAATGTTAATTTTATTCTTATTGTATTAAAAGAATGTTCCAAAAAATGAAATGATTAAATTGATTTAAAATCTTAATTAATGTGCGTATTAATTTATAATAGGATATAAGAGGTAAATTAATAATTTAAAATGTTAACTTACCAATAAAATAATGTATAATGAATGGAAATGGAATGAATTAGTGTATGAACTAATGGTAGCACTTGTTGTGAGCTACACGGAAAAGTGCTAATTTCGGTTAATAATTAACAGGCAATGAAATGTCAATTAATGAATTTATTTAAAATTGTAAAGTTATAATAACATATGGTAATTGGTCGGGAAAAATAACGATAACTAAATGTAATTTATTGATAATTAATATTATAACGGAAAGTGTGGGTGTAAATTAAAAGGGAAACGTAAATTTATTTATAAAGTAGTAATTGTTGTAATAGAAAGCATGAGACCAAGTAAATAAATTTATTGAGAATATTAATTGTAATTAATGAATCAAAGAAATAGTAACGATCGTAAGTTACTATTTAATTGTCCTATTAATTTGTTGTAACTGTTATATTTGGGAATAAGATTTAATATAAGTAAATAAACGTAAATATTGTATGAATATATGAATTAATGTCTGATTTAGGGTAATATAATGAATTCATATGATGTAAGTAATTATAATAAATAATGAGATAATAACTAGGATGGAATATAACAACGAAGTTAATTAAAGCTGAATTGTATAAATTAAATGGGATTGCAATAAATGAAATAATGGAAAATGGTATAACTTGGTAATAGGATGATGTAAGCTAATAAATAATTAATTCAATGCAATACCTATTGATTTAAACAATTGCAGGGGTATAATTGATAGGAATATTTGGTAATAAATAAATATAAGAAAAATAAATGTAAACGTTGGATTAATCAATGAATTTATAATGAATAAATAGTGAGTGAATAAAATCAATGTTCTACAAGTAATTATAATATCCGTTTGAAAGTAATAAACTTAAAGTTAATTAAAGTTTAATGGTTACAATTGTTATGAATTACCTATTTGTTTAGTTCATATAATTTAATTTGAAAGCAATTGTAGAAATTGACTTAATTAGTGCAATACTAATTAATTAAAGTAATTAGTTGGATAAGAATAATGGAAATCAAAACTTTATATTTTATTTAATTGAAATGTAAAATTCAATAACTGGATTAATTGCAATCAAATGAAATTGAAATAGCTAAATAATACGTTATTTGAAATGAAGATGGAATATGAGGAAATTTATATAATAGTTTTGAATCCAATGTTAAATCCATCTATTTGACAAAAATGAATGGAATAATGATTTGTTAATTTAATTTAAATAGAAATTTTGGAAATTAAATTTATAATTTCTGAATTGAATGGAATTGAGGATAATACTGAAATCGATAAGTTAATCAACTTTAAGTTGACTTTTAATTTGTTTAAAACATTGTAAATGATTGAGAAATATAAAAGTGATAAAATTGGTCAATTTTAAGATTAAAATTAAAAATTGGATTTTATTAAAATTAATGTAAAATTAGCCATTTTGGCCACTGACTCCAATTTCGACGAAAGCAGTTTCATCAGATCCGTAATAGTGAATTATTGTAGGGTTTCAAGTTTCGTAGCAATCAGACTCGTCTTTTGATCGTACGGACTCGAAACGCCTTGAAATTTATGAAATTGAAATCAATATGAAAAAAATGATTTGAGTATAACTTCTTCATACGATGGAATTTGGACTTGAAACTTGTTCCATTATGTTTAACATATTTTAAAACATCTATTTTGATATATGGGTTGACCCAATTTCATTCCGGAGTCGAAACGGGCTTTTTAGGCCACTTTGTCGTTAGCGTGTATATTCAACCCGATCCATCTATTCTATTTTCAAATTTGTTTATAAATACCCGGTTATAAACCCTAGCCTACTCTTATTTCTCATTTGTCTGTACGTACATTTCAACTATCTCTCCTCCTCAATGGCAGACTAACATATTCTAGATCCAAACACAAATCAAATTTCAATCCAAAGCAAAAAATTCAAACTCTCCAAACAATATCAAAGTTTATATGGATTCGAAGCTCTCAAAGAGCGTAATCCAATTCTATGATTCGTTTTCCAATTTGATGCAACATTTGTTCTGAAATTCAAGATGAACCTCGACCGTTCATAGGCCTCACGCTCGATTTACGATGGATCTTCGTGAATTGGTCGATCTGGTGTTTGCAGCGCCTATAGGAAGTGGAGGCAAGTAGATCGAGTGGCTCGTTTGGTCTGTAGGGGTCAGAATTTCACCACGTTTGGCTGTTAGTTGCTGGCGGTGGAGCACCAATTCCGACCATCAGAGGATGGCGCGCGCCGTTCACGGAGTCGCTAGGAGAGAGTAGCTGTGGTGGCAGCCTCTGATCGGAGCGACGTTGATCAATGGAGCGTGCGGCAGCGATTTTGGGTGGCGGCTGAATTAGGGTCCGAATGGCCTCGTGCGTGCGACCTGGGTGAAGAAGAGGTGTGACGTGGCTGTATTAGTTGGGTATGTTTTTCGATTATTTTGTGTTATTTTTAATTTCGAATTCAATCATTCGAATCCTTATAACTTTTGCATGCAATATCTGATTCACACGCGGTTTTCTCCACTAGGTTCGTATTGGAATTCCTTAGACTTTGGCGCTGATTTGGACGAATTTGGAGACTGTGCAAATTTTGGGTTTAAATTCAATTTAAATTCAAAAGGTGAGTGTTTTAACCCACTAACAACTTCTAAAATTTCTTATGTTTGGTAAATTAATTTATGTTGTGATTATGCATTTATTTATAGTTGTTTCATATGTTTTCAATCATCATATCAGTTAATTGCTTTTATTTAAATTAAATCGTTATTTAATTTATTACTGAATATAACTGCCAATTAATTACCTGTTATATATTATCAGTTATATATTGATATTGATTGATTGTTTTGTATGATGATTGTGATGGATGTATGATTTTATGATGGATAAATGGATGTTTTATTTATATCATCATAATCTGCTAGTTGTTATGCATTTATTTTGATTCGGGATTGTGGTTTGAAATGATATACAACCGCATTTTTATTTTTTTAAATTGCGGATTGAAATGATAAATATCCGTATCACTTGACCATAGGGTAGAAAATTTTATACAGACATCGCAGTCTATATATAAAATACTTTAAAATGATTTCTATGGTTTGGTAAAGAAATATACGGTTTTATGAGATACTGATTTGGATATTTTATAAATGTTATTTTATATATAGTTAAATTCTTGGTTTAAGCTATGAATGAAATTGTTTAAATTAAAAAATAAGTCTAATAATAATGTATGATTTTATTAAAATATAATATAAATAAGTATTTACTTAAATTATATTTTAATATAGAGTTATATTGATTTTTATAAATCAAGGTGGAGAAGATAGTTTTGAATTTGATTTGAGATTTTATTAGGAACTTATTGAAATTGGGATTTTAAAAGAATATGGTTTTATAACTTAATTCGGGTTAAGGTGATTTAAGTGAATATATCAAGTCTTAAGAAATTGAGGAATATTCGGTTATTGAAATTCGAAGTTTTATTTAAAGGACGTTGGATTTATTAAGCAAATATTTCAAGGTTAAATAATAGTAAAAGTGATTTTGGCATATATATGAATTATAAAATTTAGTTTTGAAATATTGAATATTTAAGCTTTGAAACATATTGAATTTGAAATGGTTTATTTGGGGATTTAAATCTGTATTTGGAATTGATTTGGAAAATTGAAGTAGCTATTTTATTATATAAAGAAATTTAATATTTAAGCCATTTAAGCGGTGTAGTTATGTTTCAAAGATATGACATTCAGAGTTTTATGTTTTGAAAGGTTATATTTCAAGCATTTGGTTTAAAAATATTATAACTTTGAAAGAGTTATAATTTTAAAAAAGGATATATTTGAAAATTGACATCATATTGATTTGGTTTCTAAAAGGGAAAATGATATCTACTATATGGTTTTGAAATGAATATTATATCCTGGTTTTGAAGTATAAGTTATTTTGAAATAACCGCGGTGTTATAATAACGGTTGGTTATTGAAGAGACCTGGATCGGAAGTTGTCATACTCTCTGCCAACTCTGAAAACCACTTTAACAACCGTGTACGCGGTGGAGATTTCATAATGACATAGGATGGTGGCGGCGTTTCCTTTGAGGTAAATATGTGGACCCGACTCCCGTGAGTTGGCATAAGGTGGCTAAAACATGAGCGATTCTCGAGCCAATGAGGTAGCACCTTTGATCGGACACATCCCTTCGATATTATACTTTGACTTTTGGATTTATTTGATGGCCACATTTGATTTTTTGTTTGGGGGTGTGGCTCGAGGTGGAAGGTAGCTGCGGCTATGCGTTACCACCAGCCCGGATAGCAATTGGTAAATCTACCCTGGCATTGCCTAGTTGTGCCGTGTCACCTACCCTAGCGCGCCTTGTACGAGTTTCTATTTGTGTCGTACCTATGGAGTATCCTCTGGTAGCCTCCCGATCAGGAGGTATTACGGTACTGTATAGACTATTGGCATTATTCGTGTTAACGGGAATATTGTGTCACTCCTTAACGCTATTTAAAAGTAAGTTTATTTTACTATTAGACACTATTATAATAGCGAAATATTACTACATAGTAAATAGTTTAACGGATCCTTAGGAGATGTGAATCCCGAGCATATCTTAAGTTACTTCACTCACGTTAGACACTGGATAGGAGACGTCAAATCTCGTAAACATCTGTGACGCCATTCCACTCATATTATTTATTGTTGATTTAACTTACATAAGATATTTTCGTTCTGACTCGAGTGTTTTGTCTTTTCAATTCGCTCAGGTTAGCCTGAGCATTTTAGGATTTGAAGGCCTTAATTCTGGAGGACGAAGACGAAGAATTATTATTACTATTATCTATTATACTATTCCACCACACCATTGTATTCCGCTGCATTATTAATATTCTCTTGTATGTGTGACTCTGATATTGTATTGTATAAGTAAAGAAAATCAAATGTTTTGTAAAACAGCTTCATGAACTGTTTATTTGATTATTATATTTTATCGTTCCGCTGCAAGATTCTATTTTGTTTTTTTTTGTTTCTCTATTTTTCTTATTTACCCCATAACAATCCGCCATTCTTTATGGCTAAGTCTGACGTGTGTGGTTTATCGTCGATTTAAAGCGGATAGAAAGGCGGGATGTTACATAAGCTGTAAAAACTCAGACTAACCCGAGCGTAAAGTAAAACACAAAACACTCGAGTCAGGAAATATATACCTATATAATGTATACCAACTCAAGTGAACTGTTGTAGTAATGTACAATAACTTAAAGGATGCTTGGGATCGCCCATCCTTTAAGAATCAGTTAAACTATAAATTAAATACATCCCGTGGTTAAAATTTCAAAATAGTAATTTATATTTCGAAATCAAATATCATATCAAAATTCAATATCATTCAGAAATCCATTTCAAAATATCAAAATAGCATATCTTTCAAAACCTCATTCAATTTTATTTAATTTAAATACCATTTCAAATCACAATTCAAAACGGTTTATATTTCAAATCAAAATACGCCATTTAAACCAATTAAATATTCCAATTAAACCAATTAAATTATTCCATTTAAATCATTTAAATATTCCACTTAAATCATTTAAATATTCCATTTAAATCATTTAAAAGTGAAGTTATTATATTTAATAATCAAATATCAAATTCTCATAAATTTAGCCTTTTCAAAGTTCATTTATTCTTTTAAATTTATCAAAACGGTATAAATTCAACTATCGCAGCACTTAGAAGATGCTACGGAAAGTTATTTTTTAAAACAATTCATTTAATAAAAGACAACATTTAAAATGCGGTAATAGGTTTAATTTAGTTCAAATAAAACCTTAGTTAATTACAGCAACTACAGCACTAACAAAGTGCTATAATAGCCCTTAATTCAATTTAGCCATTTAGTTCATTTCTATGAACTACGGCATATACAAATGCTGTAATATTCTTTACATTAGAAATAATAACATTTCAAAAATGATGTTAATCGAATTCCAAATATTCAATATAATTTCACAAACAATTAAATTTTTATTTAAATCATTTTAAACTTATAAAATCATATATTTTCATTTTTAAAACAATCATTTAAATACCCTTGTATTCATGATTTTATAAAGTTAAATTTTCATTCAAAAATCAATTAATAATAATTTACTTATATAATTCAACATTCCATTTCAATTCTTTATAATTAAATTTTTAACTTAACACTTAAGTTTAAATTTCCAAATATAACTTATTTTTCATTTTATTTACTTAACTTAAAATTCATTTTTAAATAAAATTCACAAATTCCCAATCTAAGTTATATTTCAAAATTCAACTTAAATATTCATTTATTTAACCCTTTAACTTATTAAAAAATCATTAACACTTTATAAAATCATTTTAAATTCATTTCAATTCAAATTTTATATTTATGTATCATATTTTCCTACTTAATTTAAATTCCATTTATACCCAAATCAAAATTTCCAAAATAACTTACATTTCAAATTTTCTAACCTTACGATTAATTTATTTCACTTATAAATTTTTAGAAAATCAATAATACTTTAAATTCTAAAATCAATAAAAATATTATAATATTTTAATTTCTAAAACTACTTTAAAAATTTTAGAAAACATATTTAACCACAGTTTGTATAAAATTTCTAACCTAAGTCCAATGATACGGATAATATATCATTTCAATCCGTAATTTACAAAGGAAAAATCCGAGTTCTATCATTTCAAACCCGCAGTCCTAAGTAAATGCAAATAAATGAAAATCGCTCAGGCCTATCATTTCATTCCATAACGATTTTTCCTTATTCTAAAGTCCGTTCGGGTATGTATCATTTCAACCCATAGTGATTCTAATCTACAGGGAACTTGCAGGGTGATAAACTTATATAAATAAACAGAATAACATCATATAACGGTAACTGATGATATGACAGGTGTATAAATAGGGTGTTCATCATATGATCATAGCATAAGCAGTTATAACATAATAATAATATCTACAGATTCACATGGTGTCAATTTACTACTTTTATAAGTACGGAATGTCTGGTGAGAAATACTCACCTCTACAAGCTGGAGATAACAACCAAATACACAACTAAGATCCAAAAAGGCACGAAAGCATGACTACGATTCAAGAGTAGGAGAGCCAAATCTAATTGCCTTGTCAAATTTCAAACAAAACAAAGTACAATATGGATTACAAACCAAAATATTACAAAACAATGCTGGGAATAAATACACAACTCAAAGTTAACGCTTTTGCACTTGCATTCAACATCATATGCTTCAGCTATGGGCTATAAAAGCACTGTAATGAGATGGTTTTGGATTAGTTTTGGATCAATTTATGGTCATATAAGTCGGCTATAACAACATATGAAGTAGAAGAGGTATATGTGTGCGTGAATACACAAATTCAAGGCAAATACATGGATTTCGGGGTCATCAAAGGTCTTGGCCAAGTATGGATGGACAAGGTCAGGTCTGGGAAGATCAACTACAGGTGTTGCATAGTTCCAAGACTTAGGTTGTGGCTGGTGATGGTGGTGTATGGGTCAGCCAAAGCATGATTGGAGTGGTGGAGACAAGGGGAGTTCGACTATGGTGAATCAAGTGGACTTTTTGTCAAAAATTTGATAGATCTTCAACTTGGATGGTCTCGGCTCTGGAATGGCAGTGGAGAGGAGGGTATGGTGGCTGGAATAGGTGGTGGTAGAGGCGGCCAAGGTGTTGGAGTAAGGAGGGCCGAACTACGTAAGATGAATGCAAGTGCAAAAATTCAATAAATCAAGTAGAAAAATGGAAAAGAAAGAAAGTTTTTACCAAAATTTTTCTTCAAAATGATGGCCATTTGTTTTAGGGTTGAGAAATATTTGTTTTTCACATGAAAACAAAGTGGAGTGGTCAGCTAAAGAAAGAGATATGGCAGTAATTGAATGCATGTGGTGATTAGTGATGAAAAGACAACTTTGAATATGAAAAGACATGCATATAAAAGGTCAAAACTTTTCAAATTTCTTAATTTCTTTTGAAATTTTTAATACATGTAAAATACATATAAATACAGATTAAAACACAAAAATATGATGAATGCACAAAAATAAATAAATAAATTTTAATTAAATGTAATTAAATTGAGAAAATAGCAAAAATTGGATACTAGGCTTTAAAAATAGAAAATAAATGCAATACATTTTGGAAATTTTTTATCATCACTTTAAAAATATTTAAAATAAAATATATACCTAACATGTAATATAACACATATTAGAACATGATTTAACAAATAAAAATATTATTTGTATAATTTAAAATAGACAATTTTATTAAATAAATCATTACACCCAATATTGTAAAAAGCATAACTTTCACCATATAAATCGGATTTCAATGAAACAAAAAGCAGTATTCTTTAAATTAAATTTATTTTCACAATAAAGGATAAAATTCAAATATTTAAATGTTAAATTTAAAATTCAAAGTTTGACCAGATTGACCAAAAATCCACTTTTCTGGAAAATATTCTTTATATTCAGGTTTGAAATTATAATTCACATAAAATCAAAAAAGAATTAAAATAACAAAAATTATTCATTTTAATAAATATAATAACGTTTTCAGATAAAATAATCAAAATAAACAATAAATAATCAAAATAAACAATTAAAATAAATCATAAAATTCAGGGTTGTTACACTCTCCCCCACTCAAATCTTTTCATCCTCGAAAAGAACGACCAAGAAAAATAAGGAAAAGCAAGATAGAATAAACAAATAGTACCTGAAAAAACAATTCCGAATTCGAAGCATGAATGCTCTCCTCCGTCTCCTAGGTACATTCTCGATCATCAATACTTACACAGTACTTTGACCAGACTAACAAATTCCCTTCTTAACTGCTTCGTACCTCAACTGACAATATGAAGTGGTGTACTCTCGACAGTCAGATTAAGATGAATATCCAAATTGTCAAGAGCATTTGGCTGAACGAAAAGAGATGGGTCAAGAAGATACTAGAGGAGATGTGAGACATGAAATACATCATGCACTCTAGAAAGTTTCTCGAGCAAATCTAAACGATAAACCAAAGAACCAACTCTTTCCATAATACAGAAAGTACCCTCAAAGAAGAAGAAGGTAGAAATAGCTAGAACGGAGAATAGGTTGAAAGAAAAGGATGAACCATATTTAAAACTATATAAGTTTCAATTTAAAAATTTTATATTTAACATTTTAAACATTTTATAATATGATAAATAGTCATTTGATTCAAATTTGACAGTTCGAAGTAAACTATATTTAAAACATTTTACATTATTTATAAAATTAAAATAAATGATCAAAATATCCTTTATATAATACTTTACCAAAATACATTTATAACTCGATGTCTTAACAAGTTTACTTTCGTTCATGTAGACTCTGGCTATGCTTTAATCAGGCGCAAAGCTAGAATTCTCCAGGTACTTGGTAGACTTGTTTCAACACCCAGTGAAAATATTGGAAAACCTTTTAAAAACAACAGATGTGGAAAGTACAATCCAAACAAATCAACCAAACCAAATATGTCGACCATGGATCGCGGATACACAATGGTTACACCTGGATCCTCCAGGAATCATCCGTACCCGTAGGCTGACTATCGCAGCCCTGCAATTACGCCATGAAGACTGGTAGTACCGCAAATACACAATGGTTACGCCTGGATCCCCCAGGAAACATCTGTACCCTTAGGCTCTCGCAGCCCCTGTAGATTACGCTACCAAGCGACCCAATAGATCACGTATACACAATGGTTATGCCTGGATCCTCTAGGAAACATCCGTACCCTTAGGCTCTCGAAGCCCCTGTGAATTACGCTATGCAGTTGCGATCATAAGACCATAGAGATCGCCATGGAATTCGATGGACACTCGAGTATCATATCTGAAAAACCCAAATCAGAGAGAATAATATTGATAGAATGAATCCATAGTGTGGCCGGATATCAAGCAGAAGGCACTTTCCACATCTTTACTTCGAAAACATGTATCATATAATACCTCTCAAGACCACTTTCAAATATCATACTTATATAAAGTCCATTATATATTAGATTCCATTTTTAAATCAATTAATTTCCAAATCATTAGTATATCAAATCATACTTATATAGACTTCGATTATAAGATTTCACTTTACAAATTGAGTACCCTTTTCCAAACCAACAGTTTTCAAATCAATTTCATACTTATACAAATCATTTTATATAATTTTGATAACTCCCAAATTAAAGTATTTAAATAAACAGGGTTGTCAATTTCAAACCATTTCAATATCAATTCAGTTTCAAAATCATATATGATTTCGCCAAATCATTTCTTCCTAATTTCATATATTCAATTTCAAAGTTTTTTTAAACAATAGATTCCAAATTCCCAAATCAACAAAATTTATGTCAAACAAATTCATTTCCATTTCAAACATATATTCACTCTTTCGAAACCAAAATAATTGAAATCATTACATTTTGAAAATCATAACCTTTCGAAATCATACATTTGAAATCATAAAACATTCCTTTAATTCTTTACATTTCACAAATTTATTCAATTGAACCCAAATCTAAAATTTCCAATTTTAATTCAATTCAAACCATTAGTTTCAATTCAATTTAGTTTTCCAACAAAACCATTCCAAATATTATCAACTTTCAAATAAAGATTTGATCTATAAAATAAACTATTCAATCTTTAATATGTTTCAAAGCTTAAATATACCATATTCCAAAACTAAATTTTATAATTTCATATATCTCAAATTTTACTTCATTATTACTTAGTTTTGAAATATCATTTCATAAATCCATCATTTTTAAATAAACTCAAATTACTAGTAAACAAAATATCCTTTCATACAAATATAAACTTCAAATATTCATTTATCAAACTCAATTATCATTTCAAATTCACATTCGTTATCAAAATAAAGATTAAATCATTTCCAAGCCATTTCAATCATCAAAATATCTAAAATGGTTACTAAGTTTAAAAACATCCTTTTTAAAAACCTTCAAACTATTTATTTCTATATGAAAAATTCAATTTACCATTGGAAAGGTTATTGTTATACACACACACACACACACTTTATTCAAAACATTTCAAATCTATATTTAATACCAGTATAATTTAAAATAGTCTTATTTATTTCACTCAACGAACTGTTTCAAACTTATATAAATCATATTACTTTATACTTTAATCATACTAAACTAAACTTATATTCTTTATCAAATACCTTATACCTTTCGAAATTACTTAGCTTTGAAAAGTTAAACTTGATTTGGAAGTACTCGAATCTTCAAAATATCGAAGAAATCATAATTTAAATCCAAGAATTGGAAATCGCGACAAATCAGTAAACCAATTCCAAAAGATAGGGTTATACCAAAACAAATCTGAATCCCGAGGACTGAACACCAGTACTTTAAATCATTTCAAATATATATATATATATATATATATATATATATATATATATATATATATATATATCTTTCGAACATCAAACCATACTTCGAAATCTGAAATCAAAATTTGTTTCACAAAATCACTCGCATAGCAAAGCTACTAGAGTGGCCTCTCCCCCACTCAGAAAGTCGAAAATCAATGTCAATGATGCATGCATTCATCACCGAATTTATTTTCCAGCGACATAAGTGGGTTCTGGACTTTTATTTTCTTGAAACTTCTTTGAAATCTCTTAGAAATCATTGGAACTCATTCGAATACATTTTAAACATTTCTTATTTAGAAAATATCTTTAAATCATATTATTATTATATATTTTCCAAAATCTTAAAACCAATTTCAAAACACCGGATTTCGATTCCTCGAAATTCACATTCAAAACCCTTCAGTTATAAATCATTTTATATATGTCAAATTCTTATAAATTTTCAAAATTCAAATCCATTCAAAGTTTCAAATTTCCATTTTCAAAAGATATAAAAATCCTTATTGAAAACATTTCACTTTTATATATAATAGGGTCATCCTTATCAAAATAATAATTTCGATGTATGCACAATTTCAAAATACAACCAAACACATATTTCGTAAGGATGATTCAAGGGTGGATTCCAAACAATAGAGATTCAAATTAGAGGAACTATAATCAAATAGAATTCTGGTTCGAAGATAAGCTCGAACGAAGATGAGAAATTTAATTACCAGATAGAAGATGGATAAGCCTTTCTAAATCATGGGCGACCTTAATCGGTCAACCGAGATTTCAGGAATATAATCAATTCGGAAATCTAAGGTAAATCGACATTCGATCGCCAGAGATAGAATCCAGGTAGAGCAGGAGATAAATAACATCGAAATCCGAGGATACCGAAATCTTCGGTGAATCAATGCTAATTGTAAAGGAGTTTCACCCCTTTACAAATCATTCAAAGATTTACGGAATCACTGATCTTTATAGAGGTCGTTCCAAAGTGGAGTTACGGAATGCTCCAAAGTCAAAAGGATAAAATAGGAAAACAAGACTGGATTTCAGAACAAGTGGGAGCGTTCCAAATTTCAAGGAATCCTAATCGATAAGAATCCTAACTAAGAGATTTCTAACAAGGTGGACACAGAAGGAACGAAGTTTAGAAAATCCTGGTCTCAAAATAAGAAATTTTTTATACCAAAATAATCTTTGAAAATCCTTTAAAAATCATTTGGAAATTATTTTAGACTTCGAAAATACGCTCTCTCACAAGAAAATGATTCTGAGATTGATTTCACTCATTCTAGTATATTTCTACCCTATCTCTAATGATTATTTGCACCGCGTTCTGTATTTGCCTAAAACCAAAGCTCTGATACCAAATGTAATAACCCGATATTTTCAGCCATTAGCATCCACACATGTCGGACTTGAACTGCTTAAAATACCGCATTGTAAATAAATTTGGAGCAAATTAATTACAATCATAGAATCACAAACACAGAGATATCAGAATAACTCGCAGCGGAAATTAAAATACCATAGTAGTTCATGAAGCTACTATAACAAACTCTTAAAACATAATACATAATATCAGTCTGAAAAACATATACAATAGAAATATCAAATACATAGCATGTTATAAATAATAGAGCTAAAATAGAACAACTGAAAATTGAAAGGGAATAGATAACTAGACAAGCAGAATCTCCAACGACTCCTAACTCCAGAAAAGAAATCCAAAGCTAAGCTGCAAATACTCAGGCTGACCCGAGCGTAAAGTAAAACACAAAACACTCGAGTCAGGACATATATACTTGTATAATGTAAACCAACTCAAGTGAACTGTAGTAGTAATGTACAATAACTTAAAGGATGCTTGGGATCGCCCATCCTTTAAGGATCAGTTAAACTATAAATTAAATACATCCCGTGGTTAAAATTTCAAAATAGTAATTTATATTTTGAAATCAAATATCATTTAAAAATTCAATATCATTCAGAAATCCATTTCAAAATATCAAAATATCATATCTTTCAAAACCTCATTCAGTTTTATTTAATTTAAATACCATTTCAAATCACAATTCAAAATGGTTGTTCAAATCAAAATACTTCATTTAAACCAATTAAATATTCCAATTAAACCAATTAAATTATTCCATTTAAATAATTTAAAAGTGAAGTTATTATATTTAATAATCAAAAATCAAATTCTCATAAATTTAGCCTTTTCAAAGTTCATTTATTCTTTTAAATTTATCAAAACGGCATAAATTCAACTATCGCGTCACTTGGAAGATGCTACGAAAAGTTATTTTTCAAAACAATTGATTTAACAAAAGACAACATTTAAAATGCTGTAATAGGTTTAATTTAGTTCAAATAAACCTTAGTTAATTATAGTAACTACAACACTTACAAAGTGCTATAATAGCCCTTAATTCAATTTAGCCATTTAGTTCATTTCTATCAACTACAGAATTTATAATTGCTGTAATATTCTTTACATTAGAAATAATAACATTTCAAAAATGCTGTTAATTAAATTCCAAATATTCAATATAATGTCACAAACAATTAAATTTTTATTTAAGTCATTTTAAACTTATAAAATCATATATTTTCATTTTTAAAACAATCATTTAAATAACCTTATATTCATGATTTTATAAAGTTAGATATTCATTCAAAAATCAATTAATAATAATTTACTTATATAATTCAACATTCCATTTCAATTCTTTATAATTAAAATTTTAACTTAAAATTTAAGTTTAAATTTCCAAATATAACATATTTTTCATTTTATTTACTTAACTTAAAATTCATTTTTAAACAAAATTCACAAATTCCCAATCTAAGTTATATTTCATAATTCAACTTTAATATTCATTTATTTAACCCTTTAACTAATTCAAAAATCATTAACACTTTATAAAATCATTTTAAATTCATTTTAATTAAAATTTTATATTTATTTATTATATTTTCCTACTTAATTTAAATTCCATTTATACCCAAATCAAAATTTCCAAAATAACTTACATTTCAAATTTTCTAACTTTACCATTAATTTATTCCACTTATAAATTTTTAGAAAATCAATAATACTTTACAAAAATCATTTTTAATTAAGTTTAAATAAAAATATTATAATATTTTCATTTCTAAAACTACTTTAAAATTTTAGAAAACATATTTAACCAGAGTCTGTATAAAATTTCTAACCTAAGTCCAATGATACAGATAATATATCATTTCAATCCGTAATTTACAAAGGAAAAATCCGGGTTCTATCATTTCAAACCCGCAATCCCAAGTAAATGCAAATAAATAAAAATCCCTCAGGCCTATCATTTCAGCCCATAACTATTTTTCCCTATTCTCAAGTCCGTTCGGGTATGTATCATTTCAACCCATAGTGATTCTAATCTACAGAGAACTTGTAGGGTGATAAAGTGATATAAATAAACAGAATAACATCATATAACAGTAACAGATGATATGACAGGTGTATAAATAGGGTGATCATCATATGATCATAGCATAAGCAGTTACAACATAATAATAATATCTACAGATTCACAAGGTGTCAATTTACTACTTATATAAGTACGGAATGTTTGGTGAGAAATACTCACCTCTACAAGCTGGAGATAACAACCAAACACACACTAAGATCCACAAAGGCACGAAAACGTGACTATGATTCAAGAGTACAAGAGCCAAAGCTAATTGCCATGTCAAATTTCAAACAAAACAAAGTACAATATGGATTACAAACCAAAATATTACAAAACAATGCTAGGAATAAATACACAACTCAAAGCTAACGCTTTTGCACTTGCATTCAACATCATATGCTTCAGCTATGGGATATAAAGACACTGTAATGGGATGGTTTTGGATTAGGTTTGGATAAAGTTAAGGTCATATATATCGGCTATAACAACATATGAAGTAGAAGAGGTATATGTGTGCATGAATACACAAATTCAAGGCAAATACATGGATTTCAAGGCCATCAAAGGTCTCGGCCAAGCATGGATGGACAAGGTCAGGTCTGGGAAGATCAACTACAGGTGTTGCAGAGGTCCAAAGCTCAGGTTGTGGCTGGTGGTGGTGGTGTATGGGTCAGCCAAAGCATGATTGGAGTGGTGGAGACAAGGAGAGTTCGGCTATGGTGAATCAAGTGGAGTTTTTGTCAAAAATTTGGTAGATCTTCAACTTGGATGGTCTCGGCTCTGGAATGGCAGTGGAGAGGAGGGTATGGTGGCTGTAATAGGTGGTGGTGGAGGCGGCCAAGGTGTTGGAGTAAGGAGGGCCGAACTACATAAGATGAATGCAAGTGCAAAAATAAATAAATCAAGTAGAAAAATGGAAAAGAAAGAAAGTTTTTACCAAAATTTTTCTTCAGGATGATGGCCAATTGTTTTAGGGTTGAGAAATATTTGTTTTTCACGTGAAAACAAAGTGGAGTGGTCGACTGAAGAAAAAGATATGGCAATAATTGAATGCATGTGGTGATTGGTGATGAAAAGACAACTTTGAATATGAAAAGGCATGCATATAAAAGGCCAAAACCTTTCAAATTTCTTATTTTCTTTTGAAATTTTAAATACATGTAAAATACATATAAATATAGATTAAAACACAAAAATATGATGAATGCACAAAAATAAATAAATAAATTTTAATTAAAAATAATTAAATTGAGAAAATAGCAAAAATTGGAAACTAGGCTTTAAAAATAGAAAATAAATGCAATACATTTTGGAAATTTTTTATCATCGCTTTAAAAATATTTAAAATAAAATATATACCTAACATGTCATATAACACATATTAGAACATGATTTAACAAATAAAAATATTATTTTATAATTTAAAATAGACAATTTTATTAAATAAATCAATTTACACCCAATATTGTAAAAAGCATAACTTTCACTGTATAAATCGAATTTCAACGAAACGAAAAGCCATATTCTTTAAATTAAATTTATTTCATAATAAAGGATAAAATTAAAAAAAATTCAAATATTTAAATTTAAAAGTCAAAGTTTGACTAGATTGACCAAAAATCCACTTTTCTAGAAAATATTCTTTATATTCAGGTTTGAAATTATAATTCACATAAAATCAAAAAAAATTAAAATGACAAAAATTATCATTTTAATAAATATAATAAAGTTTTCAAATAAAATAATCAAATAAACAATTAAAATAAATCACAAAATTCAGGGTTGTTGCAGAGCACAAGGTCAAACCCAAACTGGATTCAACTCAGGTGCAAACAAAATGCAGGCATGAAAATGGAGCAATGGAGCATGCAAAAAAAAGACAAGAAGATTTCAAATAACAACATGACATGCTCACAAGTTCAAGACTAGACATCATTCAGGCAATGCAATGCAATGCAATGCAACTCAACATTACAACAACTCATGACCAGACCACCAACTATACAAAATGTTCAGAGTGCACCAAACCAGACTATCATAACTAAGGCTAACAAGACCAGGTCAATGAAATGACTCGAAGCAGTGCAATTTAACTTAAAGCAAAAAAAGAATTCGGGCACAAGTACAGGGATGATAACAACATGAAGTACACACACATATATGTACAACATGACAGGAAGCATGCACACAAACAGGGCTGTTTAACTCAAAAGAGGTCACAGTGCAACAAACCAGAATCACTTTGAATGGAACAAGACTCAAATAACAAAGGCAACCAGACTCCAACATGTTCAGACATAGACCGATCAATCAACCCAGCAAAATACCAAACACTACAATCATCAGTACACTCAAAAATACACATGTATACATATATGCATATATATATGTGTGTGTGTGTGTGTGTGTGTGTGTGTGTATGTATGTATGTATACACGTATATCCTTCAGAGAATACAAGCAATGGTCAATGCATAAGCATTTGTGAACACAAGGAATGCAAAACAAACCAGTCACAACAATAATCCTCAACATGTACAAGTTTATATGCAGTGACATATATACATAAATATGCATATACACATACATATGTATACATGTATATAAGCGTATAAAAATAAAGAAAATCAAAGTCGTGGATCATAGACCAGTCAAGGAATAGAAAAGGTTAAGGTGGAGTCAATCATTGGTGATGGTGAATGAAGAACAAGTCATAGCAGTAAAGAGAGGATCAAATTCAAATGCCAAAGTCATAGCAGAAAAGAACGGTGCAAATTCGAATTCATGGAGTAACGTATATATAATGAACAAGTCAGAATTCATCACAAGCCTTCAATTAATAATAAAACGACCAAGCAAATTAATTGAAAATTTCAAACCAAAAATACACGATCGAGATTATAGGGTTTCTAACCCTATAAATTGAACCTAATTTCATCGTTGGCAAGCATCGTGTTCAAGGTCAAGTAAATCAACAGAGAAATAAAGTAAAAAATCACATACCGATTTTATTCCACTCGAACTCGACCTTGAAGTGACCGCAAGCTAATCGAAGAGCACAACATACGATTCGAATCTCCAAGTGGCGCAATTAGAAGGATGCAACACAAAAAGGAGCATCGTTTACGTTTTATTGGGCTGCACTATTTTTCTTTTATTATTTATTTGGGCCAAATAGAGAATTAGGGTTTTGTATTTAACTTTATTACTTTTGCTTGTTTATATTTTTTATTTGAGTCAAACTCTAGTTTTAACTAGGTTACGAACTACATGGCGTAGTTCGGAGAATTCGCAACTCAATAGCTAAGTTGTGGTAGGGTTTTGATTTTAGAGTTAGGTTAATCAAGATAGTGGTTATCGTGAGTTTACATATGTTTTAAGCGTTTAATTGCATAATTTCTAGTAGAAATCTTGGGGGCGGCACGTAGGCAAGTTTTTGCCAATGCTACATAAAACTGTGTGTGATCTCTACTGCATTACTTACGGTTTTTGTTTTTATTTTTGTTTCCGCATTACTATTCACCCCCCAGGGCAAAAACAATCCTACATATTTATGAAACCAAAGGCAGTAGCTATTTGCTTCATAAACATGTATTTCACTTATATAATCCAAAATAGTGAGAATTATGTACAGGAGAAATGTTTAGTTGTATCAGCTAGTAACAAAAGCAAATCAACACAAAACATATGCAAACAAAACAGTACAACCATTACATGCAACAAAGAAAAATATCAAACAATCAATGACAAACAAACTCAAGGTTTGTTCAGGTTCAGACACTTTTCATCGTATAAGGGTGATAAATAACTACCAAGTATACCTTACGCTCAAAGGCCTTTGATAATTTCTTAAAAGATTATTCATACAAGCTCAAATAAATCGAAATATCATTTCCCAAACATTACATAAGCCAAACAATAAAGAATTTAACATATTATTTAAGCTTCTCGATTGGTTTCTTTTTTTCATCATTTACTTTCATTTATTTTCATTCATTCAGATAATGTAATTTCTCTTCTTCCATTCATTTACTTACATAATTTTTTTCCATGCATTATTTAAAATCATCAATAAATTCATTACTAAAGTATTACATACATTCCATTGTAGTTTATTTAACATTTATTATTTACATAGCTTGATTAATATTAATATTCATTTATGGATCATATCAACTTACGTTTCTTCACTTTTTAATCTACATTCATTTCTTCACATACAGTATCATTTAATATTACATCTACTTATGAATAAATAAATATTAAATCTATTAGCGATTCATTTCAACATCTTATTTAGTTTAAATTATCTACCTAAATAGTGTTCACACTTACCTATTCAATTTAATTTGTTAAGCTTTTCAAAACATTAACTCATGTTTATAACATTTCCTGTACATCTTAATTTTTCATTTATAAACATTTATTTATTTTGAATCATTTTGTTATAATATTTTACTTATATAATATTATATTACATATCCATATTAACATTTCAACTTTTAAACATTTTTGGTAAGTTACATATATGTTTTAAGAATGGAATAGAATGTCATACAATTTTTATCTTATTTATTTTAGTTAACAAAATGTTCAATAATTACATCTTCTAAATTTTCATGTCTTTTGATTTACAAGTTACAAATTTTCAATTTATTATATATATCATTAATCACTTGGCATCTAATTTCTTATTTCTCATTTTAGAAGTAATTTCCAACTATTAAAATAGTTAAGATTTCATTTCATTAAAATAATTGAAATCCCTAATTTGTAGAAATTTAAGAACAAAATACTGGGTTCCATTTAAAATCATTTAATATTATATATATATATATATATATATATATATATATATATCTGTGTGTGTGTGTATGTACACTCATAGACTTTATATAACCAATCATATTTAGAAATTTAAAATTAAGATTTGTTTATCAGAACAAATGTGTAGTAAAGCTAATACAGTGGCCTTCACACTTTGAAACTCGAAAATGAATGTTGATGATGCGGCTGCTGTCACCGAAATTAGTTTCCAACGATAGAAGAAGGGAGTACATAACTTGTTTCCTTTTAAAATTCTTTTAAAACATTTCCTTCAAATCACATTGAAAATTTATATGTTTGAAGATACTTCCAAATAATACTAATATTATATTCCATAATCTTTTGAAAACAAATTCCAAACATCTCGAAACTTAAGTTCTCAAATTTCCAATTAAATTCATTTTATTTATAAATCCTATTTTGCAACCAATACTTATAAAATTTCACTTCCGAACAAACATATCACATACAACTATATCCATTTTTAAAATTTATTCTATTATATACAAAATATAATACTAGGTAAAATTATTTCATTTTCCTATATTTCAAAAACAATATTGTGTCAGTCTATGTGACGCCCCACCTCTATACCCACGCTAGCCAAGAACACTACGGAGTAATGCTGTCAACTAGCACGGAGAATAAGGCTGTTGAGGAGCGACCATCCGTGTAATTGCTTTATGCGAGCACCGCTATGTCGAATAGTATAACATGCAATCCGACATATCGATACAAACTCAAAGCTACTACACAGTGGCTATATATAATCTTCGGAAACAAATATAGAAATAATCATAACATAAATCAGTCACAGACATCCATATCACAAAGGCAGAAAAAGATATGAATATAATACATGAAAGTGTACATCAGAGTAGTGGTCAAACAAGATCCACAATAACACAAAAGAATGGTTACAAGTGCTAGACAAAAGAACATGTATACATCTAGGAGTCTGTATCTCAAAGGTATACAACAAAAACTACTAATCTATGTAGTTAGCCAAAAGTCAGGATGATAATCCCAGAAGTGAAGTCAAGCAGAAGCATCTGTAACATCTCGGTCTGACCCGAGTATTATTTATAAGAAAATAATAAACGGATCAGTCTAGCTATAAATATCAGATAAAATGATATAGAATAAGAGATATGACATAACATATGATAACCATAAAGCCATACTGTGATAAGTATGAAATTGAAAATCAACAAGAGATTAATCAATATCACCAGAATCTACTCAAAGATCAAAAGGAATGTCATACTCGATATCTTCATTCACTAAAAGTAAATGACACACAAATTCACCAATGCATAAATAATGATAACTAATATCAATGAAAATCACGAAAATTGGTGAAACACAAATTCTAGAAATCATTAATGGAAATCCAGAAATCACAAAAGGGGGAGGCCTATCACAAAACGGGAGCATCAAAACACACCAATACGTGTATCACAAATGGGATGCTATCCCATGGTCGCTAACCAAAGAGCCGGTGCAACGACGTAGTATAACGATACGCCTGAGGAACTAGAAACTCGAATAGTTCGGAACAACGACGTAGTAAAATGGTACGCCCGAAGAAACCGAAACTCGTAAAATTCAGAACAATGACGTAGTACAACGGTACGCCCGAAGAACCCGAAACTCGTAAAATTCGAAACAACGATGTAATACAACGGTACGCCCGAAGATCCGAACTCCATAAAAACGTGGGTCGCTAGCCCAAAAAAATTGGGTCGAAACCCCAAGAAATAAATAGGTCATTAGCCTATAATAAAAATGAGACAAAACTCAATAAAACGAGGTACTGTCCCCTACGTGGACAAAGAAACATAGCATAGCGCTAGTCACAATCACAAAAATGATCATCATCGATCATCAAAAATTTTCAATTACACTAAGCTAGTAAATATATGAGCTTAGCTTCATGTCCCATAACCACTAGCTTAACTTAAATATTTACGAACCAATTGTAAATCTCCACTTGAAAATTGTCACAAGAGATTCAATCGAATAAGTCCAAGAATTATCCGGCGAAGTAAACGCCAGCGTTTCATACCACTCGTTTTACTAAGTCGTTTAATTAGATTTCTCATACGAGTGAGGTAAAGGTTTGTATATACTAGTAGATTGGAAAAACGGTTTAAGAAACGAGCGTTGTAATGAAATAGTGTTGAAATCGTTTTGATGAAAGAGTTTTGATATTTGCTACTAGTATTGAAACCTTTGTATTTTTAAAGTGACAAATCACAAAAATGATTGTAGAACAACCAATCACCAAAAATTCACATTCAAAGACGTGAATAAAATCCGAAGAAATCGATGCCGAATTCATTAGAATGGATATTCCCAAAAATCCCAAAGAAAAGAAGTCATCAAAGTCGATACTAAATGATAACAACAAATAAGGAAATAACACGAATCGGTTAAATTAGGCAAAAATAGGCAAAATAGCAGCAGGTCGGTCGGTCGGCTACAGATCTCGGTCGACCAGACCCTGTTCTAGAAAAAATTCTCGGGATGGTGGGTCGGTCGACTGAGCTCTGTAGCTGGTCGACCGGACCAGAGACAGAGAAGTGCTAAGCACTTTGGTAGCAGGTCGGTCAGCCGGCAACAGAGCTCAGTCGGCCGGTCCCTGTTTCCAGCACCTCCCAGCCTATCTAAGTGAGGGCCAATCTCCACCAAAATGAAATTGGACGAGAAATGGACGCTAGGGGTTTATGCCAATCGACTACCCGGCCCTATAAGCTCTTCGATGCATCACAAAATCATGATCAAAGATCAAAGCTATGATTTTTAAAGATTTGGCTTTCAAAACACTAAAATTGGAATTTTCACAAAACCAATCCAAATTAAAATCAATTGCACAAGAATAAGTGTTAGGAATTCATACCTAACAATCGAAGATAATTATAGATTAAGATGTGAGATAAAAATCTCACCTTTTTCACACAAAACAATTGAAGAAGAAGCTATTGAGCAATGGCAAGACAATCACTCTTCAATTCCAACTCAACAAGCTTGAATCAAAGCTTAAACGAAGAACATTCCCAAAGTTAGGTTTAGGAATTTCTGAAATTGGAAGGAGAAAGAGTTGGAGAAGAAGAAGGAGATGCTCACCTAAGCTTCTCTTTGGAAATTTGGAGCTAAACTTGGAATTACAAATGGATACTAGGGCTTGGAGTTTTAATTTCCTTTTCTTTGCACCATTTATCTCTTTAGAACTGAAAAGTAGAGGAAGAGGGAGTGAATGAAGAGGGGGGTTTCAGTTTGGGGCATTAAGTTAGGCTGAACCCAAAGTGAAAATGGTCAAATTTTTGGCTAGCTCCAAACATACCAATGTTTACACTCAAAAAGGTTGCAAACGACATTTTGAACTCAATGGGAGGGGTCTCGAGTCCCAATTCGACTGTTTGCAAAAAGTAGCTTTTCGGACCATAATCCGAATAACGATGAAATATTTAAATATTCGAATCGTAAAATATGCGGGTTGTTACAGATTCTCCTCCTTAAAGAAATTGCATCCTTGCAATCATAAGGAATAAATGAACAAAAAGTAACAACCATAAAAGCATATCAACACAAAAGAAGAAATTTAAAATAAAAAGTTCACCTCAAAGAGCACGAGAGAGTAAGTCCGAATGTGTTCGCTCGATGATTTCTCTAGATTCCCAAGAGCAATCCTTAGGATTTGAGGACCATTGAATTTTAACAAGCGGAATATCTTTATTTCGAAGGCGTTTGACCTCCGAAGCAATAATACGAATAGGATGTTGTTCATGAGTTAAATTAGGTGAAACTTCAATTTCTTCCACAACACCGGGCTCAAGAATAGAATCGGAATCTCGAAGGCACTTCCGTAATTGATAAACATGAAACACGTCATGAATAGCAGAAAATTGTGCCAGTAATAAAAGGCGATAAGCCATGGAACTAATACGTTCGGTGATAGGAAATGGCCCAATATATCGAGGCGCTAACTTTCCCGATCAACTGAAACGTACAACACCCTTCATGGGTGAAACACGAACAAACACCAAATCTCCCACAGAAAATTCTAATTTCCTTCTCTGGTTATCGGCATAGGATTTTTGTCTACTCTGGGCTTCTTTCATCCTACGACGAATAAGGTCAATCTTTTCTGTGGAATCACGAATAAAATCAGGACCTAAAACCAGCTTCTCACCGGCCTCAAGCCAATAAGAAGGAGATCGACATGGCCTTCCATAAAGTGCCTCAAAAGGTGCCATACTAATGGTAGATTGGAAGCTATTATTATAGGAAAACTCGACAAGAGAAATACGATCTTCCCAACTTCCACCAAAATCAAGAACACATGAACGAAGAAGATCCTCAAGAGTTTGATTCACACGCTCAGTTTGTCCATCGGACTGCGGATGATAAACGGTGCTAAAATTAAGCTTCGTTCCCAAAGCTTTTTGAAGACTCTTCCAAAATCCACTAGTAAACAATGGATCACAATCACCAACAACAGAAGAAGGAACTCCATGCAATTTAACAACTTCTTTAATAAAGAGTTTGGCCAAAAGAGGGACGGTTCGATTGGAACGAACGGGAATAAAATGGGCGGATTTAGTAAGTCTATCGACTATCACCCATAAGCTATCATGACCCGAACGAGAACGGGGAAGGCCGTCTATAAAATCCATGGAAATTTGATCCCACTTCCAAATTGGAATTTCTAAAGGTTGTAATAACCCACCTGGCCTTTGGTGTTCGGCCTCGACAAATTGGCAAGTCATGCAACACTTAACAAAGTTAGCAATATCAGATTTCATTCTCTCCCAATAATAAAGTCGCTTCATATCCGCGTACATTTTACTACTAATGGGATGAATGGTAAATTTAGAATGATGAGAATCTTCTAAAATGTCTTTACGAAGATTGCTAATATTTGGCATGACAAGTCTACAAAATTTTCGAATACCGCCACGAGAATCAATATCGAAGTCTTTCAAACCTTTAATATCAGTTTTATTCCAAAAATTTTGGCCAAGAAGAGCCAATTCGGGATCTAGCTTTTGAGCTTCAAGAATGCGGTCAAAAAGAGAAGGATGAGCCTCAAGGCTACATAAAACAAGAGATGAACATAAATCGGAAACACGATCTCGAATCTCACAGGTGGATAAAACCCTGAGATCATTCCATTCGGATATCATCATAGAAACAACCGCTTGTTGCTTGCGACTAAGTGCATCGGCAACACGATTTCCCTTTCCGGAGGTATAAAGAATATCAAGGTCATAAGCTGCAAGGAACTCGAGCCAACGTTGTTGACGCAAATTAAGTTCCTTCTGAGAAAATAGATACTTCAAGGATTTATGATCGGTGTAAGAATAAATTTTTCTCCCAAAATATAATGACGCCAAATACGAAGGGCGAAAACAATAGCTGCGAGTTCTAAATCATGAGTGGCAGATCTAGTCTCGGCTGGCTTCAATTGCCTAGAAGCATAAGAAATAACACGTTCCCTTTGCATAAGAACGGCACCCAAACCAACGCGACTAGCATCAGTGTGAACAACGAAATCTTGATTCCCCTTGGGAATAACAAGAATAGGAGCATCAAAAAGGAGTTCTTTAAATTTCTGAAAAGAAGCTTCACATTTGACAGACCAAATGTATTTAACACCTTTCTTTGTTAAGCTAGTAAGAGCCACGGAAATTTTTGAAAAGTCCTTTATGAAACGGCGGTAATAACCGGCCAATCCAAGGAAACTACGAATTTCCGTCACACTCTCCGGTCTCTTCCAATTTTGAATCGCTTCAATCTTTGAAGGATCCACGGAATTCCAGATTCGAAAATGATATGACCGAGAAACTTAACACGAGATTGCCAAAAGTGGCATTTAGAAAATTTTGCTTTCAATTGATTGCTCCTAAGAGTTTCCAACACAATCCGAAGATGTTTTCCATGCTCCTCCTCGGTTTTAGAATGCATAAGAATATTATCAATAAAGATGAGAACAAACCGGGCGAGGAAGTCTTTGAAAACTTGATTCATAAGGTCAACGAAATAAGCCGGAGCATTCGTTAAACCAAATGGCATAACAAGCCATTCATATGATCCATAACGAGTACGGAACGATGTCAAAGGAATGCTATCCTCTGCAATACGAAGCTGATGAAAACCGGTAGCTAAGTCTAATTGCAAAAAGACTCTAGCACCACTAAGTTGATCAAATAGATCATCAATCCGACGTAAAGGATATTTATTCTTGATAGTAAGATCGTTAAGCTTGTGGTAGTCAACGCAAAGCCTAAGTGTACCATCGGATTTCTTCAAAAAAATAGCCGATGCTCCCCAAGGAGAGGAACTAGAGCGAATAAATTGCTTCGTCTCCAATTCGGATAATTGTTTGCGCATCTCCTCATTTTCTTTATTGGACATACGATAAGGAGGTCGAGTAATAGGTTGAGCTCAAGGGATGAGATTAATTTTGAACTCAATTGCTCGCTTAGGTGGTAATCCTAAAATGGGCTCAAATATGTCGGAAAATTCACGAACAACGTGATTAAGAGAAATAATATCTTCCTTATCATCATTATCGTCATCATGATGATTTAAAGAATATAAAGATGCAACCAAGCTGGAATCCGAATCTTTAAGATTAATAGAAATCTGCTTAACAGATTGAGGATGTCAAAGACGAATAGTCCGCTCAGGACATAGGATTTGAGCTTCATAGCGGTCAAGCCAATCCATTCCCAAAATCATTCCAAAGCCTAAGTAGCGCATGACATGCAAATCAGCTTAGAAAGAAAAATCACACAAAATAATCTCGACACCTTTGCACAATAAACTGATTGTTGCAGATCCACTAACCGGATTCGCAATTCTCAATGAAGTCATTAAACACAAAACATCCAAAGAAAAGGTATCAACAGGTTCTTTTGATATAAAAGAATGGGACACACCTGTATCAAAAAGAACTCGAATAGGATGATCATGAAATAAAATAATGCCATCAAGGATAGAATGAGAAATACCTTTACCACAAGATGTGTTGCCAGGGGCTTGAGCAACATTAAGTTTTCCCTCCTTCCTATTTTGAAGTTTGGGACAAGAAGATAAATAATGATCCGAACATTTGCAATAGCGACAAAAGAAAGGTTTCGGACATCTATTGGCATAATGGTCTCTAGAACCACAATTGCAGCATTGCCCACTACTAGGGCCAGAAACCTTTGCTACCGGAATTGATTGCTTTCCTTTCTTGTTGGGATAAGACCCTTTGAACTTTATAGGCCTTTTCTTGTTGTTGTTGAATTTTGGTTTGGAACCAACAACATCAGCATCACTCTCTTTATCTGCCTCTTCAAGTCGAAGAGCGATATCAACAAGTTGATCAAAAGAAACTTCTAGCTTTAGAAGTAATGACTTCTTGAGATTTTTATTCAAGCCATAGATGAATCTCTGATTTTTCTTCAATAGGGTATTAATGTATTCAACCCTGTATTTAGAAAGAGATTCAAAAGACGCGAAATAGTCTGCCACGGAGGATTCACCTTGAACAAGGTCGATGAAATGACGAGCTAATGTCACCTTCTCAGCTTCTAGCACAAATTTTAACTCGAATCGTTCCCAGAATTTCTCCCAGGTAAGATCTTCTTCAACTATTTCATAAATAAGAAGCTCATACCAATCTAATGCTCTCTCTTGGAGCATACTAGAGGCCACTTGAACACGGTGAAGATCAATAAGATTCATGCGAGAAAAGATTCGATTACATGATCTTAGCCAAGCCTGGACTTCAATAATGGTTTCAGAACCTTCAAATGGCTTCCCACCCAAGTTGGTATAATCGTTACACAAGCGTGCAAATCCAGACTTAGGGTGTGTAGGTTCCGGATTAGAACCGGCTGCTTGAGCATTCTTTACTAGATCAAGAAGCTGCTGGGCAGACATAAAAACTCCATCCTGGTGAGTAGCACTAGAATGACCGATGCCGGGACGGGCAGGTCTAATCATTTCTTTTCCTTAAGAAAGAAGAAGGAAGAAGAAAAAGGTTATTCACAAATTGAATATCAAACATTAACGATTGTTAAAACGAGGGATCATAAAAGAAAATAGGATCGAACGGTACGAAGACCCGAATAAAATCCTAAGGCACGACTCCTAAGACGGACTTAGGACGATGATCCTTGTTAAATTATTCTACATTGTTCTGAATTTTCGCTCTGATGCCAAGCTGTGACGCCCTACCTCTATACCCACGTCTGCCAAGAACACTACGGAGTAATGCTGTCAACTAGCACGGAGAATAAGACTGTTGAGGAGCGACCATCCGTGTAATTACTTTGTGCGAGCACCGCTATGTCGGATAGTATAACATGCAATCCGATATATCGATACAAACTCAAAGCTACTATACAGTGGCTATATATAATCTTCGGAAACAAATATAGAAATAATCATAACATAAATCAGTCATAGACATCCATATCACAAGGGCGGAAAAAGATATGAATATAACACATGAAAGTGTACATCAGAGTAGTGGTCAAACAAGATCCACAATAACACAAAAGAATGGTTTCAAGTGCTAGACAAAAGAACATGTATACATCTAGGAGTCTGTATCTCAAAGGTATACAACAAAAACTACTAATCTATGTAGTTAGCCAAAAGTCAGGATGACAATCCCAAAAGTGAAGTCAAGCAGAAGCATCTGTAACATCTCGGTCTGACCCGAGTATTATTTGTAAGAAAATAATAAACGGATCAATCTAGCTATAAATATCAGATAAAATGATATAGAATAAAAGATATGACATAACATATGATAACCATAAAGCCATACTGTGATAAGTATGAAATTGAAAATCAATAAGAGATTAATCAATATCACCAGAATTTACTCAAAGATCAAAAGGAATTTCATACTCAATATCTTCAATCACTAAAAGTAAATGACACACAAATTCACCAATGCATAAATAATGATAACTCATATCAATGAAAATCACGAAAATTGGTGAAACACAAATTCTAGAAATCATCAACGGAAATCCAGAAATCACAAAAAGGGGGGAGGCCTATCACAAAATGGGAGCATGAAAACTCACCAACACGTGTATCACAATGGGACGCTATCCCATGGTCGCTAACCATAGAGCCGGTGCAACGACGTAGTACAACGGTACGCCCGAGGAACCAGAAACTCGAATAGTTCGGAACAACGACGTAGTACAACGGTACGCCCGAAGAACCCGAAACTCGTAAAATTCGGAACAACGGCGTAGTACAACTGTGCGCTCGAAGAACCCGAAACTCGTAAAATTCGGAACAACGACGTAGAAACGGTACACCCGAAGATCCGAACTCCATAAAAACGTGGGTCGCTAGCCCATAAAAATTGGGTCGAAACCCCAAGAAATAAATAGGTCGTTAGCCTATAATAAAAATGAGACAAAACTCAATAAAACGAGGTACTGTCCCCTACGTGGACAAAGAAACATAGCATAGCGCTAGTCATAATCACAAAAATGATCATCATCGATCATTAAAAAGTGTTAATTACACTAAGCTAGTAAATATATGGGCTTAGCTTCATGTCCCATAACCACTAGCTTAACTTAAATATTTACGAACCAACTGTAAATCTCCACTAGAAAATTGTCACAAGAGATTCAATCGAATAAGTCCAAGAATTATCCGACGAAGTAAACGCAAGCGTTTCATACCACTCGTTTTACTAAGTCGTTTAATTAGATTTCTCATACAAGTGAGGTAAAGGTTTGTATATACTAGTAGATTGGAAAAACGGTTTAAGAAACGAGCGTTGTAATGAAATAGTGTTGAAATCGTTTTGATGAAAGAGTTTTGATACTTGCTACTAGTATTAAAACCTTTCTATTTTTAAAGTGACAAATCACAAAAATGATTGTAGAACAACCAATCACCAAAAATTCACATTCAAAGACGTGAATAAAATCCGAAGAAATCGATACCGAATCCATTAGAATGGATATTCCCAAAAATCCCAAAGAAAAGAAGTCATCAAAGTGGATACTAAATGATAAAAACAAATAAGGAAATAACACGAATCGGTTAAATTAGGCAAAAATAGGCAAAATAGAAGTAGGTCGGTCGGCCGGCTACAGAGCTCGATCAACCGGACCATGTTCTGGAAAAAATTCTCGGGATGGTGGGTCGGTCGACTGAGCTCTGTACCCGGTCGACCGGACCCGAGACAGAGAAGTGCTAAGCACTTTGGTAGCAGGTCAGTCGGCCGGCAACAGAGCTCGGTCGGCCGGTCCCTGTTTCCAGCACCTCCCAGCCTATCTAAGTGAGGGCCAATCTCCACCAAATTGAAATCGGACGAGCAATGGACGCTAGGAGTTTATGCCAATCGACTACCCGGCCCTATAAGCTCTTCGATGCATCACAAAATCATGATCAAAGATCAAAGCTATGATTTTTAAAGCTTTGGCTTTCAAAACACTAAAATTGGAATTTTCACAAAACCAATCCAAATCAAAATCAATTGCACAAGAATAAGTGTTAGGAATTCATACCTAACAATCGAAGATAATTATAGATTAAGATGTGAGATAAAAATCTCACCTTTTTCACACAAAATAATTGAAGAAGAAGCTATTGAGCAATGGAAAGACAATCACTCTTCAATTCCAACTCAACAAGCTTGAATCAAAGATTAAAAGAAGAACATTCCCAAAGTTAGGTTTAGGAATTTCTGAAATTGGAAGGAGAAAGAGTTGGAGAAGAAGAAGGAGATGCTCACCTAAGCTTCTCTTTGGAAATTTGGAGCTAAACTTGGAATTACAAATGGATGCTAGGGCTTGGAGTTTTAATTTCCTTTTCTTTCCACCATTTATCTCTTTAGAACTGAAAAGTAGAGGAAGAGGGAGTGAACGAAGAGGGGGGTTTCAGTTTGGGGTATTAAGTTAGGCTGAACCCAAACCCAAACCCAAAGTCAAAATGGTCAAATTTTTGGCTAGCTCCAAACATACCAATGTTTACACTCAAAAAGGCTGTAAACGACATTTTGAACTCAATGGGAGGGGTCTCGAGTCCCAATTCGGCTGCTTGCAAAAAGTAGCTTTTCGGACCATAATCTGAATAACGATGAAATATTTAAATAAAATATTTAAATATTCGAATCGTAAAATATGCGGGTTGTTACAGTCTACCCTACTAATGTGTAGAAATCCCTATCGATCCCAAAGCGTCCTATGCACCATCCAGAATTTATAAATACTAAACAGAACAAATTAACACAATATAAAAACATTTTTATAACACTAACAAATACGCTCTTTCATATATATACACTCTAGGTATTACTATCCTATCTCTAATGGGTCAGACCCCACAAAGTTAAGGTTATCGCTAAACCTAAGCTCTAATAACAAATGTTACGGTTAACCGATAGTGGGGTAACGCCCACCGTATCATACATCGGTACATATGTTCTGCTTTTACGGCCAGCCTCTCGATTGCACCAACCCTGTGGGACATGAAGGAGCAAGAGTCACACATTCGCTACCAAACCTCTAACGACCCATAAATTTTAATTGGTTCTAATAATTTAATCAATTGAATTTTGTGAAATTTTAAATAATAAAATTTTGAAATATAAATTTGACATTTTAATTGCGTCTAATTAAACATAGCAAATGGTAAATTTTTAATTTATAATATGGAAGTTTATTTTATTATGTAATTTTATTTAAATTCAAATCAGTTAATAATTGATGATTATATAATGTTTTCCAAACCTGAATATTTTTATACAATAAATTTGTAACTCTTCTTTTGAGTGAGACGTCATATTTCATTTCTCTAAATTTTGACTGCAATTGCTCCGTTTATCTTATTTCTGGCAATTTAGCAGCATTTCGGTACCAATTATAGATTTTAGATCGGATGATTATACCACTAATATTTGTGTGTCGTTTTGATCGTCTCGTCGTGCTGATCTTTATGGTATATTTATTTCTTTATTTTTACGTCCAGTATATGGTGAAATCTGCGAACAGAGAGCCGCATCGGTACTGAAATTTCAACCTTTTGTTTTCTTTTGCGTTTCAAACTTTAAACCGTGACTACCAAGCAACAAATTTATTACTCTAATTATTTTTCTAAATCAACATATAGCCATTGCTTTTATATTTTTTTGGAATTTAAGGGTGACAATTACTATTCCCAACGTTCAATTTATTAAAGTTGGTTCGTTTGCTTTGCCTTTTGTTCTCTCTTGTCTTTTCAATTGCATAGCTATCTACCCCATTACCTTTATTAAATTATGAAAATGACAGTTGATCCTTCACATTTCATCATTTATTGCTGTGCCATTCCACTTTGCCTTTCGGTTCAATTGAAGGCAATATATATGCATAATATATTTTACTGCCTTTTCATTTTTCCCTGACATATCTTCTTCCCTTACTTTATTCTCTTGTATTTCGGCTATGGCTAGAGGAAAAAATTTCAACACATGAGCTAAACAAACCTCGACCTCATCTCCTACCGGTCTCGTACCCCACCTTTGGAACTCTCCTCTCGACCCTCCTCTCCTTTCTCCATTATCACCATGCTTTTAGCCGCATACGCAACCACTGTCGTTCGTTTCTTCCCCTCAAACCCACGCAAACCCCACCGAAACTCCTCCTTGCCTCATAATTTTCAGCCACCAATCTAGCCGAGCTTCCACTCAACAACACCGCTGCCACCACAGTCTTCACCACTCCTTCCTCCGCAACTTTGGCCAAACTTTCCCCGACCAAGCACCACATAGCTTACACCTTCCAATGGCCAAACACATGCATCCAAAGCATGACCCACCCTGCCTCCTTGCTCCACCGTTGTCTCCTTCGCAGTACCAAACCCTTCCTCCTCATTCCAGCCGTGCTTCTCCTTACTCTCTAAGTTAATATATATATAGGTTTGTTTTATAAATTTTACATATATCGAGTGAGTTATATATTCTGCTCAGTTGGATATGTTAGTTTATAATATTTTATATAAAGTGAGTTTATATACGTGAGTTATGTTTTGACTCTGTGTGTGTGTGTGTGTGTGTGTGTATTCCAAATTTAGAAGCTACTTTGATTCTTTGTCTTATATTTTATTGTATATACAATTCTTATATAATTGTTTGCATATATATGCTGTATATATATATATATATTAATTTATGTGTTTGTTTGTATATGTATATATATACACATACTGTATGTTAAAATTATCATTATATTTGTCACATTATAAGCTTTGCCAGATTGGATCTATATATGTGTGTGTGATATATTATATTTTCTATAAGCCTATTATATATATAGTTACAGTATAGATATGGTTTCAGTGTAGCACTATATATTTGTCTGTTTTGTAAGCCATTTTGTTTACAATTGTAATGATAATACATTTTGGAACTGTTTGTATAATGATGTCGATTTTATAGATACTGATTTTATATTAAATATTGTTAGTTTTAAGGTATAGTATATATAAGTTATAGGGTCTGTATATTAGATATATATATATATATATATATATATATATATATCTTTGTGTTTATGTGTCAGTTTATAGATGTTCAAAAGTGTGTATATTTTTTTACTAGTTTGATTTTAGATCTGTACATAAGTCTAACTTATATATAGGTCACATTATTATATATAGTATTATGTTGGTTCCCTTGTCTTTGAGTATATATATTTATATCAGTGCTGATATTTTTTTTAACATATATCTCTAAGTTTATTTTTTAGAAAGTATATGTTTTAAATTTTAAATTTACTTGTGATATACCTATGTCATTCTAAATATGTAATTTAAATTGAATATTGGTTTTAGAAAAAAATATGATGATAACAATAACAACAGTCTATATATATTCCAATTGCATCAAGCTGATTTGACTCATTCTCCTCAGTTTATATTTATCAGTGTGTTCATCGAATTCGGATCATCGTGCTTTGCTTCGACATTCGTGCTTGGATCTGTAACCCATTTCTTTACCAAAATCTACCTAACCTTCAAATGTGAGCAACCACTCACGATTAACGTTCTTATATTTATTAAATTTGATTTTAATTGAAATTACATCTGAAATATGCTGTTGTTAGTTATTTAAATTATTATATATATATGCTATTATCTGTAACTGTTCATCTGTGGGATATGACACAATATCCTGTTATTTATAGTTTATTTAATCACTGACGATATAGGCCTGTTGTTATATGTTATATTTTATCATATATGTTCTCACTCTGCAAGTTCCCTGTTAGTTTAGAATTACCTATGGGTTGAAATGATACATACCCGAACGACCTGTAGAATAGGAGAAAATTATTATAGGTTGAAATGATAAACCCGATTAATGTTCATTTGAATTGAATTTGGGATTGCGGGTTGAAATGATATATACCCGTACATATTTAAATTACGGATTGAAATGATAAATATCTGTATATTTGACCATAGGATAGAAAATTATATACAGACACCGTTGGTCTATACGTAAATATTTTGAAAATAATTTCTATGGTTTTAGAAAGAAATATATGTTTTTAATAAATATTGATTCTTAAAATAAATGTTAATTTATACATAGATTTAATAATAATATTTAATTAATTAAGATTGATTTAATTAATATATATAAATATGTTTAAGTATTTATTAAAATTTATATTTCAAAAAAAAATTGTAATAATTTGAATAAGTTAAGGTTAGGAAGATAAATTTCAATTTATTTGAAATTGTATTTAATTAAGAATTTTATTTAATTAAATCGATTTGAAACTATTGAATTTGAAATTTAGAGATATGATTTTATACCTTGATTTTGATTTAAGTAATTTAATGAATATTCCACGTTCAAATAAATTGAAGGAAATATTTAGTAAAATGTAATTTAAGGTTATTTAAATGATATTGAATTTACTAAGAGAATATTTCAAGAAAAAAAATTATGAAGTTAAATCAAGATCTATATGAAATCGTTAAATTTAGTTTGAAATGTTGAATATCTAAAGCTTTGAAATTGATATAATTTGAATTTGTTTATTTAGAAACTAAATTGAATTGAATTGATGAATTGAGATTGAATTAAATTTGAATTTTGGAATTCAAGTTGATTTGAATCGATTTGTGAAAATTGAGGAAATTATAAATATTGTGCTTTATAAATTATTTAATGTATATACTATTTTAATATAAAACTATTTTAATATAAACTATTTTAACTTATGACTATTTTATATAAACTATTTATTTCATAAACTATTTTATTTTATATACTATTTTTTAAGTGGTGGAAGTTATGATTTCAAAGTTATGGTTTTCCAAAGAATTATGATTTCAAAATGTTTTGGATTTCAAAAGTATTGTAACTTTGAAGTGCTAAAATTTGGAAATAGATATATTTGAAATGAAAATGATATTTTAGTTTTGAAGTATAAATTATTTTGAAGTGACCACAGTGTTATAATGATGTTTGGTTGTTAATAGCGTATATTACTTCATAGTATATAGTTCCACGGATCCTTAGAGGATGGTTATCCCAAACATCCTCTGACTTACTTGTATTTCAGTTGATATTTCACTTGAACTGGATTTATTGATATAAGAATGTTAATCCTGACTTAAGTGTTTGTGTTTTGTTTTACGCTCGAGTCAGACTGAGTGATACAGCATTTGAGACTCACCTTTCGAGTTTAGAGCTTCGCTTGGAGATTCAACTATTGATTCAGCTTTCAGCTTTTCCAGTTGATTTGTTCAGAGATGTTATCAGTTTCTATTAGAAACTTCACTGTATTTGAGATATTCTGTTGTATTTTATTTCAAAATCTGTTGTTTATACAGTAGCTTCATTAACTACTATTTATCTAATCCACTGCATTATTATTATATTACTCTATGTCTGTGATACTGTGATTGATTTATCTACTGTATATGCTAAATTTTGCCAAATTTAAATTAACAATCTGGTATCTTGAGCAATTCAAGTCCGACATGTGCGGATGCGAATGTCACGAAATACCTGGTCGTTACAAAACCCAAAAGTGAGAACCCCTATCATGCTGCACCTGTAAGTGCCAATGCAGACACACATGTCAACTCAAATCATTCAAAATAGAGGATTGTTAATTGGGTAAATTAGAAAATAAGAGAAAAGAAGGGAAAAACAAAACATAGAATCTCACATCGAAATGACAAAATATAACAATCAAATAAACAGTTCATGAAGCTATTTTACAAATAACATTTTGATTTCACTTGTACAATACAATCAGAGTATACATACAATAGGTATAATAGAATAGTGTAGCGGAACAACATGTAGTGGAATAAATATAATAAATAGTATAAAATTTCCATCTTCTTCCTCCAAAGTAAAATGATCTTCAATATGCTGAAAAGCTCAGGCTAACCCAAGCGTAATGAATAGACAAAACATTCGAGTCAGAACTAAAAGATCTTATGTAAGTTAAAACAAAATAAAATAAATTTGAGTGTAACAGCTTCAGAGATGTTTACGGGATTTACATCTTCTATCCAGTGTATAACGTGAGTGCAATAAATTAAGAGGTGTTCGAAATTACCATCTCTTAAGGATCCGTTAAACTATTCCTAGAATACAATATGCTATTATAATATGTCCACAGCAAAGTAAAGAATTAAAATAGCGTTAAGTAATTGCCCATATCCTCCTTAACACAATTTATAAATGTCGTAGTCAATACAGTACCGTAATTCCCCCATAAACTGGGGGGCTATCAAAGGGGACTCCATAGTGTATGACACAAACCAAACTCGCAGTGGGCTACATAAAGCATATGACAAGGCACACGAGGCAATTTCCAAGGTAAGATATATGATTTTGTAGAAACGGGCTGGTGGTAACGCATAATAGCTACTACCGCCACCTCGGAACACAGTCCCATATTCAAGTCGAAGGTGGCCACCAAATCAACCACAAAGTAATAGATATGGTATCGAAGAAGCATGTCCGTTCGAAGGAGAGACCTCACTTGGTCCAGTAATAACTCTTGTTTTAGTCATATCAAGCTGAACCCAAGGGGGTCAAGGCTACGTTTGTAACGATCCGCTATTTTGGACCATTCAAATCGACAATAAAACCATACATATCCGACTTGAATAATTCAAAATACCGAATTGTTAATTAAAATTTGGAAAAACTTAAAATATACAGTAAATCAATCAATCACAGATCACAGAGTAATATAATGCAGCGGAATAGATAAAGAATAGTAGTTCATGAAGCTATTATATACATCAGAGTTAGAAAAATACAACCGAATAGTTCAAATGCAGTGAAATCTCCAATGCAACAGATGACTTCTCCGAACCAATCAACTGGAAAGGCTGGAATCTGAATCGATAGTTGGATTTCCAAATGAAGCTCCGAACTCCAAAGGTGAGTCTCAAATGCTGTATCACTCAGTCTGACCCGAGCGTAAGGCAAAACACAAAACACTCGAGTCAGGATTAACATTCTTATATCAATAAATCCAATTCAAGTGAAATATCAACTGAAATACAAATAACGTAAAGGATGTTTGAGATAACCATCCTCTAAGGGTCCATGGAACTTTCTACAAGGTAGAAATATACACTATAACACCATGGTCATTTCAGCTTAATTTATACTTCAAAACCAAATCTCATTTTCACTTCAAATATCTCTATATTTCCCAAAATAGTATTTATATAAATTAAATAATTTATACAGTAAAGCATTTTCAATTTCCTCAACTGAACAAATTGTTCCAACATCAACCCGACCTTCTCATTCAAATTAAATCCAATCTCAATTTATCAATTCAAATTCAAATCAATTTCTAAAATAACCACTTAAATTTTATCGATCTCAAATTCGGGTTTATAATCACAAATACCCTTTTATATTTCCATATATTTCAAAACTTTAAGTATTCAACGTTTCATCTAATTTTTCATTCAATTTAGTTTTATAAATAATAAATTCAAATTTAGTTCAACCTAAATTTTCATTTTAATTCAATTTAGTTGCTAAATAACAAATTCAACTACGTTGATTTCAAATACGGATCCGAATCTCAACATAAACCATTTAAATTCCAATATAGTTCAAGGCTTTAATATTTAAATGTTCTATATAACAGTTTCATATAGATCTCGATTTAACCTCATTATTATTTAGTCTTGAAATACTCCCTTATTAGATTCAATATCATTTAAGTAACCTTAAATTACATTTTACTCAATATTTTCTTTAATTTATTTATACGTGAAATATTCATTAAATTACTTAAATCAAAAATCCAGTTATAAAATCATACCCTTTAAATTTCCCATTCAAAAATTTCAAATCGATTTAATTAAATAAATCCTTATTTAAATACCATTTTTATAAGCCCAAATTTATCTCCCAATCTTAATTATTCAATTTATTACAAGAGAATCTATTTGAAATATAGATTTACATAAATACTTAACCATATTATATGTATTAAATCAATCTAATTTAAATCAAATACTACTACTAAATCTATATATACAATTTTCATTTATATAATATCTTAAGAATCAAATTTATTAAACCATATATTTCTTTCCAAAATTATAGAAATTATTTTCAAAATATTTATATGGACCAACGGTGTCTGTATATATTTCCTACATATAGTCAAGTGCTATGGATATTTATCAATTCAATCCGTATACTAAATATATACGGGTGGATATCATTTTAACCCGTAATCCCAAATTCAATTAAATGAAAATCGCTTGGGTTTATCATTTCAACCCATAACGATTTTCTCATATTCTAAAGCCTGTTCGGGTATGTATCATTTCAACCCATAGTGATTTCTAAACTACAGGGAACTTGCAGAGTGATAACAGAAAATACACTAAAATAACAGGCATATATCGTCAATAACAATATAATACAAACAACAGGATATGGTGTCATATCGCGCAGGTGAACAATTATAGATAATAGCACATATAACAAATTTAAATAACTACAGCAGCATATTCCAATTGTCGTTTCAATTGAAATCAAATTTAATGAATAAAAAAATGTTAATCATGAGTGATTGCTCACCTTTCGAGGCTAGAGAATATAGAAGGAGACACGGATATGCACACTGATACAGACACTGAAATTAAATTTCAAATCCAAGCAAAGGAAAATCGGCACGAATTCAACGATCAAAGCTGATTGGCTCGAATTGATGAAACGGATCAGATCAGAACCGGAACGATGAAGATAAATGGTATAAGCGAACTTTTATAACCACCTATAACTATATATACACATATGAAATTTATATTCTAAGTTCAAACATCACAAATTTTATTTACATGTTTTTCAAACATATAAATAAATAAATAAATCAAGCTTACATTTTTTTTGAAATCAACATACACTTAAAAATATATATATATATATATATATATATATATACTAACACCTTTATACTAAACTTATATAACTAGTATATATATATTCTCAAACAGATAAAATAAATGTTTAAATATGAATACCTAAAAGAAAACTTTTATATATATATATATATATAACTATTTCTATATATATTAAATGTTATATATATAATTTAAATCCGTCCATATTTTAACATTCAATAACATATTATATTCGGCCTATATAAATTTCCAAATTATATATGTGTATTAAAATAATTTATAAAGTAGAGTATTTATAGAATCATCTTAAATCCAAAATAGTATAAATATAATACTGTAACAACATATATACAATCATCAACTAAATAAGTCAGTACCACATAGAAACCCATATGGTAACAAACCGCATAATATACATATATTAATGTATTTTATATAGTCTGTAACAAAACAAATATATGACTTACATAAGCGAATAACCATATTATAGGAAACTTGATATCAACAAATAGAAGCTGACCCATATTAAAATATAAAACACAAAATATATATGTATTCTTATTAAAAATGAAAGATACTTATTTTATAGTATGTTCCCTTCAAAATGTCGCATACATAATTCAAAACATTAACATGACTTATAAGCTATGAGGAAGATCAAATAGAAACTATATATAAATATACACTATCATGTTATGAAAATAAACTTTTGAAAAAATAGTATTCAATACTTATATAAATAGTATGTATATCACAACTAACAAAAAAAAACAAAAAAAACATGTAATTACGAATATAAATCAAAACATATATGTGCTTACACGCCTATAGCTCACTAATCAAACAGAAGCAATCGGAAGGCGAGGTAATGGGTTTCATTTGATAAGGAGGTTTAGAAGAATGGTGAAGTGGCGGATGCAAATAATGGTGACAGCCGCATGCTTCAGTTTGCTTTTTTTTCAAAGAAAAGTAGGGAGGGGAACGAACAGATCTATAGAAAAGAGAAGTGAAAGTGAAAATAAATAGGGATGACGGGATGAACCGCTTGATTTCAGGCAAATATAACGGAAGAAAATGAATAGGCAACCAAATTTTAAGTGAATAAATAAATAAAAGTGATTGTAACGGTCAACCCTTGATTTGGTGAAAATAGTTGTAGTAATTAATAAAAGAAATAAATAGCAACGGTCACGTTGCTTGATTCAGCTGACCTATAAAAGCAAGTTATTTAAAATTTAAACGGTAGGAAACGTAAAAAAAACATACCACCATAAAATGAAATTGATAACGTCTGTGCGTTGATTCTGTAATATTTATTAAAGCAATTGATTGATGCGCGTTTAAATTTGAACGGAAGGAAAGAGAAAAGTCACAATTAAAGGTAAGCTTTAAATTTTTAATAAATACAAAACGTTTCTAAGTTTATACGTTTATAACTTTCCAGTTGTAGTGTATATGATAATGAATGGTCATAAAGAAAGAAAAGGAAACAGGGAGCGTAAGAAAGGAAAAGTTTGAAAAATAAAATTTTGTTGAGAAATGGATATTTGCGTGAGTTATATAGGTTTGATTAGAGAGGTAGCGTGATTTAAGGAGAAGAAAGAACCGCAATAAATCAACTTGCTTTGAAATGGAAAGGAAATTAAACTAGCGTTGATTTTTAATGAGTAGTTATAGGCAAGAAATAAGATATTGATTTAAAAAAAAGGTCACGATTTTGATTGAGCACTGATTTTTCTTGTTATACACAGTTACTAGATTTTTAACAAATTTTAAGCAAATGGGTTTCGAAATTAAAGCAGAAGAAACGGTCAGCTAAGATTAGATTTTGGAATAAGATTTTTAAACAATATTGAATGCGTTTAAAATTTAAAGCTCGTGTTGATGGGAACAATGGCAAGAAATTAAAAAGGCGAACGGTTATAAAATTTGTAAATAACGTTCCTATTAAATCAGGAGATTAAAAGGAAAGTGAATAAAATTAGAATCCGTACAACGATGCAGTGATTTTTGTCCAAAAAAATGAAAATAACGGATTTAAATTTTATACGTTTTCTTGTATGCGTATATACCTTATTTATTCCATCAAATAACGCGCCTTTTAAATGCGAAATTAAATAGTTTATTTATACACAAAGTTTTGGAAATTTATTACTTATATAAAAATATGATTTGTTTACACATTTACTAAGAAATTTATATTCAAAAATGCATATAAGTAAAATATAAAATATTAAATTTTTAAAAGTATAAAATCAATTTTTTTTAAAGAACAAAAGGTCAAATAAACGTTGTTACGAATATATTAAATTAAACCAAAAGATTAAAAATTAAAAATTTAAAGATTTATAACTTCAAAAAAAAATGTTAAGTTTTAACCAAAATAAGAATTTTAGAATTTTCACACTAATAAAAATCTTGGGTGATTATTTATAATTAAATTTAGACAAACAAATTTTCGAAAAGTAAAACTCCAGAGTTATAAATAAAGAATAAAATATTGCTAAAATTTGGGTTGTTACACTCTCCCCCACTCAAAACTTTTCGTCCCCGAAAAGGAAGGAGGGAGGAGAATTAAAACAACCAGAAAGAAAATAGATTGAAAGACAAGATAAACAATAACTTTTAAAACTACATAAATTTTACTCGAAATATTCATTTGAAAACTTCACTTGGAAATCTTAAGATACTTTCAACATTATAGATACATCAATAATCATTTTATTTAAACATGTTTTATTAAATTAATAACTTCAAAATATTTATAACACTAAAATTTTCTATTAAACAATATAGTATACAAATAAGCAATATTTAAAAAGGATATATCCAACAAGAAAGGAAGGTAGATTTGGAAAATAGAATCAAGGTGAATAACTAAACTGAGCAGATAAGGTAGATGCAAGTAATAGTATCGGGTATGAATAATCAATCTAAAACCATAAGAATTTAAATTTCAAATATTAATTCAAAATTTCTTTGTTGGGAAAAATACTTTTATAATAAATACCTTCATAATAATACTTTTATAATAAAATACTATTATATCGAAATAGATTTTCCTTTCGAAAATACTTTTATAACTCGATATTTCAACAAGTTTATCCTCGTTCTTGCAGACTTTGGTCATGCGTTGATCAGGCGCAAAGCTAGAATTCTTCAAGTACTTAGTAGACTTGTTTCAACACCCAGTGAAAATACTTGAAAAACCTTTAAAGCAGATATGGAAAGTAAAATCCAAACAAAACAACCAAACCAAAACCTTTGTCCGACCATGGTTCGCAGATTCACAATTGTTACGCCTGGATCCCCCAGGAAACAATCCGTATCCGTAAGCTTTCTCAGCCCTGCGAGTTACGCCATGATGACTAGTAGAGTGCAGGATACACAATGGTTACGCCGGGTCCCCCAGGAAACAATCCGTACCCCTAGGCTGTCTCAGCCAGGCAGTTTCGCTACTATTCGCGACCTACACAGATTGTAGGATACACAATGGTTACGCCTGGATCCCCCAGGAAACAATCCGTACCCCTAGGCCAGACTCAGCCAGGCAATTGCGCTATGCAGTCGCGAGAGAAAAAAAACCATGGGTTACACCACGGTGGGAACACTCGAGTATTACATCCGGAAAACCAAAAATTAGAGAGAATAATATCGATAGAATGAATCCACGATGTGGCCACAAAGCGGATATCAAGCAGAAGGCACTTTCCATATCTTTACTTCGAAAATATATATCATATAATACCTTTTCAAATTACTTTCAAATATCGTACTTATATAAAGTCCATATATATAGGATTCCATTTTTCCCAAATCGAATACTTTCCAAAATCAATAGTAGATCAAATCATACTTATATAGACTTCGATTATATAAAATCTCTTTCCAAATTGAGTGCCTTTCAAATCAACTTCATACTTATACAATCCATTTTATATAAGTTCGACCACTCCCAAATCAAGTGCTTAATAATATAAGGTTCTCAAATTTCAAATCATTTCAATATCAATTCAGTTTCAAAATCATATATGATTTCACCAAATTTTCTTCCAAATTAAATATCTAAATTTCAAAGTTCCCAAAATAATAGGTTTAGAAAATTATTCCATTTCCAAATTAAAATAATTCAAGTCAAACAAATTCATTTCCAAAAATCACCATATAAGTACTGGTTTTTAATTCCAATTTAATTTCAATATCAAATATTTTCCCAAAATCAATTATACTCAAAATGGTTTCCAAATTCATAATTATCCCTTTTTTTAAACTTTTAAACTATCTATTTCTATGTGAAATATCCAATTTACCTTTCTAAAAACCATTATTCAACTATTTTTTTTTCCAAAACATTTCAAAACTAAATTTATATTCTTTATCAAACATTTTATACTCTTCGAAATTTCTTAGCTTTGAAAATTTAATCTCGATTTGGAAGTGTTCGAACATTCAAAATAGTTAGGGAAATCAAATTTTCAATTCAAGAGTTGAAAATCAACAATAAATCTAAATCAATTACTAAATCCGAAATTCGAGGACTGAACACCGGTCTCATTTTAAATTGTTTCAAATATATACTTATATCTTTCTAAAATATCAAATTAAACTTTGGAATTTGAAATCAAAGAGGTTTTACAAAATCACTTGCATAACGAAGCTATTAAAGTGGCCTCTCCCCCACTCTGAAATTCGAAAATCAATGTCGATGATGCGTGCACTCATCACCGAAATTATTTTCCAACGACATAAGTGAGTTCTGGACTTCTATTTTCTTGAAAACTTCTTTGAAATTTCTTCAAATTCTTGGAATTCATTTGAACTCATTTGAAACATTTCTTATTCGGAAAAATACTTTTAAATCGTATTATTTTTATATATTTTCCAAAATCTTAAAACCAATTTCAAAATACCAGAATTCAATTCTCGAATTTCAAATTTAACTCTACAGTTATAAATCATTTTTATATAAATCAATTTCTTATAATTTTTCAAAATTTCAAATCCTTTCAAAACCTTTTTATATAGAATAACATTTCTTATTTGCTTTATGTATATAGGTATATAATCCTTATCGAAAACAGTTTCACTTTTACATATAAAAAAAGAATCATAGTTATCAAAATAAAATTTCGGTATAAACAATTTCAAAAATACAAACAAAACCCGATTTTCAAAGGATGATTCAAGAATGGATTTCAAAACAAAGATAGCGATTTAATCTAGAGGAACTCCAATCAATAGAATCCTGATTCGAAGATAGACTCAATCGAAGATGAGATAATTAAATTACAAAATAGAAGATGGATAATAAATCGCGGGCGACCTTTACCGGTCAACTGTGATTCCAAAATTAGATCTGTGTAGAATTCTGAGGCAATTCGACATTCGATCGCCAGAGATATAGAATTCGGTATAACAAGATATAGCAGCATCGTAAACCGAGGATACAGAAATCTTCGGTGAGTCAATGCCAATTGAAAAGGGGTTTTCACCCCCTTTACAAATCATTCAGTGGAGTTATGGGATACTCCGGAATCAAACGAATATAAATAGGGAGAGACAGAATGAATTTCGGAACCGAGGGACATTCCAAAATTCAAAGGAAATCGAGTCAAAAGGAAGAGATTCAACTCGAGCGAAAGTGATTCTGTAAATAAATCTACCATATATGCTAAGTTTTGCCTAGAGCCAAAGCTCTGATACCAACTGTAACGACCCGCTATTTTGGGCCATTCAAATCGACAATAAAACCATACATATCCGACTTGAATAATTCAAAATACCGAATTGTTAATTAAAATTTGGCAAAACTTAAAATATACAGTAAATAAATCAATCACAGATCATAGAGTAATATAATGCAGCGGAATAGATAAAGAATAGTAGTTCATGAAGCTACTATATACATCAGAGTTAGAAAAATACAACCGAATAGTTCAAATGCAGTGAAGTCTCCAATGCAACAGATGACTTTTCCGAACCAATCAACCGGAAAGGCTGGAATCTGAATCGATAGTTGGATTTCCAAATGAAGGTCCGAACTCCAAAGGTGAGTCTCAAATGTTGTATCACTCAGTCAGACCCGAGCGTAAAGTAAAACACAAAACACTCGAGTCAGGATTAACATTCTTATATCAATAAATCCAACTCAAGTGAAATATCAACTGAAATACAAATAACTTAAAGGATATTTGGGATAACCATCCTATAAGGGTCCATGGAACTTTCTACAAGGTAGAAATATACACTATAACACCGTGGTCATTTCAGCTTAATTTATACTTCAAAATCAAATCTCATTTTCACTTCAAATATCTCTATATTTCCCAAAATAGTATTTATATACATTAAATAATTTATATAGTAAAGTATTTTCAATTTCCTCAACTTAACAAATCGTTCCAACATCAACCCGACCTTCCCATTCAAATTAAATTCAATCTCAATTTATCAATTTATATTCAACTCAATTTCTAAAATAACCACTTAAATTTTATAGATTTCAAATTCGGATTTATAATCACAAATACCCCTTTATATTTCCACATATTTCAAAACTTTAAGCATTCAACGTTTCATCTAAATTTTCATTCAATTTAGTTTTCTAAATAACAAATTCAAACTTAGTTCAACCTAAATTTTCATTTTAATTCAATTTAGTTGCTAAATAACAAATTCAACTACGTTGATTTCAAATACAGATCCAAATCTCAGCATAAACCATTTAAATTCCAATATAGTTCAAGGCTTTAATATTTAAATGTTCTACATAACAGTTTCATATAGATCTCGATTTAACCTCATTATTATTTAGTCTTGAAATACTCCCTTATTAGATTCAATATCATTTAAGTAACCTTAAATTACATTTTACTCAATATTTGCTTTAATTTATTTAAACGTGAAATATTCATTAAATCACTTAAATCAAAAATCCAGTTATAAAATCATACCCTTTAAATTTCCCATTCAAAAATTTCAAATCGATTTAATTAAATAAATCCTTATTTAAATACCATTTTTATAAACCCAAATTTATCTCACAATCTTAATTATTCAATTTATTACAAAAGAATCTATTTGAAATATAGATTTACATAAATACATAACCATATTATATGTATTAAATCAATCTAATTTAAATCAAATATTACTACTAAATCTATATATACAATTTTCATTTATATAATATCTTAAGAATCAAATTTATTAAAACATATATTTCTTTCCAAAATTATAGAAATTATTTTCAAAATATTTATATGGACCAACGGTGTCTGTATATATTTCCTATCATATAGTCAAGTGCTATGGATATTTATCAAATCAATCCATATACTAAATATATACGGGTTGTCAGGACCCGATTCTTCGTCTTTCGAAAATTCAACATCGATACTCACTTTATCGACTGCCGAGCAATCGAACGACGGAAAACCGAACACTGAGGGTTTTAAAAAGAAGAAAAAGAAGAAAAAGAGAGAAGAAGAGGGAAAGGATAGAAAAATAGAGGGAAAAGAAAATAGAAAATAAATAGAACGGAACAGAAAATAACAGAACAACAACAGAATCTCACAATTCGCAGCGGAACAACATATAATAATAAATAAATAATCTTTAAACAAAGAACTATATCAGTTATTACATTTTATACATTACATTACATCATATCATCAGAGTGTACAACATCATACAACAACAAACAGCGAAAAAAGAAATACTATATACTATTAATACGCAATGCCATCCATCTTGCCTCCAGGAACTCCAGAATATCCTGATAAACCTAACTCTTGACTGCCCGTGTGGAAATTGGTGGGCACCCAGAGTTTAGGAAGGAAAACAATAAACTCCGAGTCAGTCATGTGACTGGTGTGAGAACTCAAAACAGTTTATTTATCTTTGAAAACAAAATAGAGGAATATTTTTAAAGTCAATTTGAAATGCTTTTAAAAATGAGACAACCATAAGGCCTCCCGCCACACACACAATGCAAACGCAGACTTGGAGGAGATTTCTTCTTATGATAGTCAAAGATGCTTGATACGTATTAAAAAAAGAACATTTCATATTATTATTAGTGCATAGTGTATAAAAAAATTCATTTCGAAAGTAGTATATAAATCTTAGCCAACATACGACCATTATCGTATGCCTACTATAGCTACCATCCAAACAGTGGTGACCACCATAAGTGAATGGCAGGTTCTACAACTAATACCATACAAGTTTCGTATTGGGAATTGGATTTCCAACGAATGATCAGGCCAAGGAACTTCCCATTGCCACATGAGAATGCCTCTGGATGGACATCCCCGAGAACCAAACCGGATCTCTACCAACACAAGGCCGGGTTACCCCTAACTGAGTAACAACTGACCGAATATGCCATCCCTCGGTCCTTTGGGACCTTTCAACCGAGCGCTCGTAATCAATTCACACAATCATAAAGTGTTTTCAACATGAGTAAGTATCTGGGCTCCATACCATGATACCACCCTAAAGGAAATGCACATATCCTAAAGGGCGCTACCCCTCATAACCTTGCTGCATCTTTCCTGTTTTGACCATTCACGGGGTGTGAGGCTCGACGAAGTCACGTCCACAAAAACATACTTTATACAAAAGCCATGCTTTGGGTCAACAAATGATCATAGAAATGATCACCAAGATAGACGATCAAATAAACGATCCTATCACAAATAATCAACACAATGATCATTTACAGCAACACTCAGCATGTCACATTACCAAATTGGGAATATATCGCTGATAACATTCAACTACATAACCTCTGAGCTCGTACGTCTCAGAGAAGGGTGTTAAGCTAAAAGAATAAATTCTCCGCCACCAACAGAAATATATTTGAAAGAAATCTGCTTTATATCTCAATTTGTAACGTCAGACATACAATCCATACAAGTCTGTCCGGGCTCGAACAAAACCGAAGGCACTTCTCACGAAGCCCTTGCAATTCCGGGTATTCACAATCCCGATCGAATTTCCCATCACTTAGGGAATCTCTATACCAGGAGCTACCCAGTGCAGAGACAATCGATAGGTCATCCTATCGCTTTCGCAAATACTCGGTCTTCAACACCGGCCATCAAATGCAATTCATATCGACGTATCACATATTCGGAATGGGTTATACGACCCCATGGTCCTTTCCCGGTTAACCCGAATAGTGAGCGCTTATTCAAAAATAAGTGTGGCATTCAAATTCAAACAAATCACATCAATTACCCATTCAAAGGGAAATATTGATAGTCGGTTATTGAACTATCAATGGATATGCACAACATCACCAGATTCCAAATTATTTATTTTCCAAAAATATCTTTACTAGATATATACTTTCACACTTAAAAAATAAATCAATATTTATTTTTAAACAAATTCTCCTTTTCATTCATAAATTCCATAGTGAATTTATATTTCACAATATCCATGCATATACGATTTCAATTATTCATTTCAATTTATCTTCAAAAGGATAAATTCTCAAAATATTCACTTTATATTGAAAAAATATTTCCATACTTACTTATTAAGTAATTCTCAAATTTTATTTATTTTCAACACTTAGAAAATATTCAATATACTTCAATCGAGATTAAGTATATATTTCATTCTTTAAGGAAATCATTCCCTTAAACATATTTATTTGGGCCAAAACGAATGTTGCGTAAAACATCGTTACAACAACCCAAAATCACTAGTATAGGGATTTGAAATTAAAATAGATATATAAATCCCAATACTATACAAAACATTTCCTTTCGGGAATCATTTACTATAACAACAGTGTTATAGTCCACCATTTCCTTTTATTTCTCGAAAACGTCTATTTCAACAATAAATGTTGAAATCTATGGTTTCGAATCTCAACACATTTTAAAACATCGTTAGATCGTTTTAATTAAATTTAAAACATCGTTAGATCGTTTTAATTCTATTTAAAACATCACATTCAAAACAATTTCTTTAACATATTATTCACTATTCAAAAACGTGAATATACTACGTTAACAAATTTCATCCTTTTATTCATTTTATTTCAAAGGATTATTCACAGTCAAAACGTGAATATAACTCCATTAATAAGTTTCAACAATTTACTTATTAAAATAAGTCGTTTGCGAATTTATAAAACAACGTTTATAAATTCCTTTTTTATTTATTTTATAACAACTTCCTTTTATAAATTCCTTTATTAACCTATTCCAGTTTATGACTCAATTATAAACTAAAAGTTCATATTATAAGTTAAATACTTATAATTTATCTGTTTGCAAAAATCGTTCCTTTGAACTTCATAATTATAAATCTTATAACTTATAAGATTCAATTATTTATCCAAATCTATTTTTTCAATAACTTTATAAATTTTATAAACCTACTGCTTATAAAATTCCATTTATAACTTCACCGTTTATAATTCTATAAATTTCATTCGTTTATGAAATTCATTCATAATTTATTCTAACACTTATAAAAATTCGTTTTATAATTTAAATGTTTTAATTTATAAATATCAATTTATAAATCCTTTATAAAGTCAATTTATACTATTATTTTAAAACATCTTTAATCTCCTTTATAATTTCATCCTTTTGATTTATAAAATAATTAAATTTTATAAATCCTATATTTAAACTTTTCACAATAAATTCAAAAATCCCGATTAAACTATTTTATAAAGCCATTAACCTTATATTTTCAAAAATAAATCTTTAATCGTATTTCTCAAAATCATAATTTTTATAACTTTAAAAATTATAAAGTTTATCTATTTAAAATGGATCAATTCCAAAAATATTTTATAAACGTATACTTTCAAAAATCACTTTAAAATCATTTTAAAATTCCAAAATTTGGTCCAATGATGCTACATACCAAATAGCCAATCACGACAACAACGATATCATATATCGATATGATAATCCATCAAATATAAAAATATCTGAAATCAAATAAAAACTGTTGAGGAATCCAGTTGGATCCCTCCAACCTGTTTTCCTGCATCCACAAACATTAGCACAATACCAATTCCGCTCCAGTACGGAATTATCGCGGTATATGGGATTTAAATATTATCCGCTTACTAACGGCGCATAATGTCTATTTTAACAATCAATAGATAACAATCATCATTCAAACATGCATTCAAATATTTTAAATCTAACTATTTAAAATAAAATCGAAACTGATTCGATTGAGTGAGAAGTTCTCACCTTGATTTCAATTTCGTTTTAGCGATTTATTTCGAATAAAATTAAACGGACGTTTAATTTTACCCAAAATTCTCACTAACTCCAAACGACTCCAATCCAATTGCATCGCGTAGTGCTCGTCAATACGAAGTCAACGCAAAAAATCTCGTCCGAAACGGACCTCGTATGAAAGAGTTACAACATTTTGAAGTTAATACGAATTATAATATAAATAAATTACAAATTTTCTTTATTTGTTTTCACCTAACTCCCCCTGGACCGTTGATTTCTGGAGATGAAATCAAGGTCGTGACTATCTTGCTTCTCCTTCCTCTCTTCGTTCACGCGCAAGGCCGAACAAAACAACCCAACATCGTATCTAGGGTTTCGAACGACGGCCACTTCACTCGACGATACGTCGATCAAACGCTGCCAGCATGCTCGCCTAGCCAAGCTCCATACTCGACCCAAACATCACCAAGCTCGGCCTCCCCTGGAGCTCTGAAAACGCACACGAACTGGCCCCAAACGCGGCCACTTTGCACCTTCCACACTGCTCCATTTTTAATCATAGCCGTTGGATGTCAAGAGCTTGTTGAGCTCGACACTTTTGTAGTTGGAGAATTCTTGTGAAAGTTTGTAGATTCAAAGAAAAACGGGGAAGAACATGGGAGGACCATGGCCATTGAAATGAAGAAGACGGCGGCCCGCCATTAGAATTTAGGGTTTTAATATATATATTATTTTTTTAATTTATGAAGGGTGTTGGTGTCTATTTATAGAATTTCTAACGACACTATTCATCCCGGAAATTCCGAACTCCGATTTACGCGCCGTAACCAGCGTTTCTAGGGTTTACCCCGCGTTCCGGACACAATGGAACAGGTTTCGAAAGCTAATTCGGACATCTATGCGAGTTATGGCAGTAAACGTTCAATTTGAATTAAACCGATTTAAACGATTTTCTAGGCGTTTTAATTTGTACCGGACAAACGGTAAATCCAATTGACACGAAATTTTAAACCTTACAATAATATCACATTACGGATCCGATGAAACTGGTTTCGTCGAAATCCGAGACTTTTTGAAAAATGGCTATTTTAACTCGCCAAATTAATATTAAAAACAATTCGATGCGTTTCGAGCTGCCACGATCAAACGATAACTCCGATTGCTACGAAAATTGAAATCCGGTAATAACTAACTATTACGGATCTAATGGAACTTGTTTCATTCAATTCTGAGACTGTTTAAAATTGACTATTTCACTAGTCGATTAAATATTAAAATATTCAATTTTCACAAATAAACTTTTAATTCGATTTTAAAAGTTCTAAAATATCATTCTAACTTCAACATGATAAAATAAAATTTTACAAATCATTTTCAATCATATTTAACTCAATTTTCAATTATTTCCATAATTTAACGTATTAAATTATCGATTTAATTATCCAATTAAATCCAATAATTCGAATTAAAATTTATTCGACTTATAAATTCACTTATTAATATTTAAAATTAATTAAATATTCAAATTTTAATTACTAAAAATCCTGGGTCGTTACAATCTTCCCCCCTTAAAAGAATTTCGTCCTCGAAATTAACAAGTAAGAAAAGTTATAGAATTTATTAACTTTCCATAATTCATAGCCAAACTTCTTATAATAACTTTACTAAGTTTTGAAATCATATTTAGTTATCTTTTCAAAAACAATTACTATTGTTTAACTTTCAATTCCTAATCAAAGTTAAAGTTTTCAATTTCTAATTTTCTCACATTTTTTCTTAAAAATATTCTAACGCCTTAAATTTTCGGAAAAATTCGCCATAGTCTCTTTTGCGCGGCTCGATCCGAAAAAAAAATGACAGTATATATATCACAAATATACATCTCATCAAGTAATGAGGCATCCCGCAGGGAAAAAGTATAAAAGTACGGTATTTAATCCGAGATATGTACCTTATATTTTATTAGCAAGCATATACGGCTAATATAACGCGAAAGCGAGCTCCAAATGCGAAGCAAACGCGATCCGCACCTACTAATCACTCAACAAACAACATGAGAATCATGTATATAGACAATAGTATCGATATACAACATATAGCAATTGCAGTAAAAGCAATATATTCAACCATCAACCAACTAGCATTCATAACCAATAAATATTCATTCATATTCTCATTAATATTCAATGAAATAGGTTTTCAAGTTAATCACATTTGATTCATTAATAATGGATGTTTACTAACATTCATTTTCAATTAGTTTGCATTCACTAATTCATATTCAAGTTGGTTCACTTCCAAATCAAATTCAATTCTATTTAAGATTCACTTAACTTGCAATTGAATTCCAATTACTTTAGCTTCCAATTTCATTAATGCTTAATGAATTATATACAATCAATCAACTAACAACCATATAACAATCAATTACAACCAAATTCCTTTGCTTATATTCATTCAATTTTGTTTAACACCTTCACTTTCAATTGGTTTACTTAAATTGATTTTCATTCAATCTTTCAACTTCCAATAACATTAAATTTTAATGAATTAACTCTTATATCCATTATTTTATATCAACTAAATTCACATTCAATTGATTTACATTCAATCCATTTATTCAATTCAATTACAAAAGTTGAATTTCATTTATATAACTCAAGTTCACATTTATCACTTAACTTTATTAATTTACTTTGATACCAATATAACCTTTATTCACATTAAATTGATTAACATTCAATCCATTTATTCAATTCAATTGGTAATTCATTTAACCATTTCAAGTTGAATTTCATTTACATAACTTAAGTTCCCACTTATAAATCAATTCAGATTTCAATTCTAAAGTAAATTTCCATTTAACTTTAAATTCATTTTTATTTACAACACATGTTTATAAATATATTTATATAGTTTCACTTTTTTATATATATAAGTTTATTTCACAATTGTAAATCACTTTAATTATAATTCAATTCTTATAATTCTTTTGCTTATACAATTATTCTTTTATTTAGATTATTCAAACAACTAAACAATCACTTATATACACTTTAATAATTCTGAAAAATTATTTCTTTATATATAAAAATATAATCAAGGTTAAATTATTTCATTTACCCAATTTAAAACAATATTGTGTCGAATTGTTCTATTCAAGTGTTTAGAAACCCCTTCGGCATAGTTGTCGAGACCACGCTGACGAAGGTTCATATGCCACTCAACAAATCAATCATCACAATATAAAACAATTTTATATATTCACTAACAAATACGCACTCATAGCTATTATTACACTCAACTCATTCTAGAGTACTACTGACTCTATCTCTAATGAGTAATACCCAACAGAACCATGGTTGTCGCTTAACCATATGCTCTGATACCACATTGTCAGGACCCGATTCTTCGTCTTTCGAAAATTCAACATCGATACTCACTTTATCGACTGCCGAGCAATCGAACGACGGAAAACCGAACACTGAGGGTTTTAAAAAGAAGAAAAAGAAGAAAAAGAGAGAAGAAGAGGGAAAGGATAGAAAAATAGAGGGAAAAGAAAATAGAAAATAAATAGAACGGAACAGAAAATAACAAAACAACAACAGAATCTCACAATTCGCAGCGGAACAACATATAATAATAAATGAATAATCTTTAAACAAAGAACTATATCAGTTATTACATTTTATACATTACATTACATCATATCATCAGAGTGTACAACATCATACAACAACAAACAGCGGAAAAAGAAATACTATATACTATTAATACGCCATGCCATCCATCTTGCCTCCAGCAACTCCAGAATATCCTGATAAACCTAACTCTTGACTGCCCGTGTGGAAATTGGTGGGCACCCAGAGTTTAGGAAGGAAAACAATAAACTCTGAGTCAGTCATGTGACTGGTGTGAGAACTCAAAACAGTTTATTTATCTTTGAAAACAAAATAGAGGAATATTTTTAAAGTCAATTCGAAATGCTTTTAAAAATGAGACTACCATAAGGCCTCCCGCCACACACACAATGCAAACGCAGACTTGGAGGAGATTTCTTCTTATGATAGTCAAAGATGCTAGATACGTATTAAAAAAAGAACATTTCATATTATTATTAGTGCATAGTGTATAAAAAAAATTCATTTCGAAAGTAGAATATAAATCTTAGCCAACATACGACCATTATCGTATGCCTACTATAGCTACCATCCTAACAGTAGAGACCACCATAAGTGAATGGCAGGTTCTACAACTAATACCGTACAAGTTTCGTATTGGGAATTGGATTTCCAACGAATGATCAGGCCAAGGAACTTCCCATTGCCACACGAGAATGCCTCTGGATGGACATCCCCGAGAACCAAACCGGATCTCTACCAACACAAGGCCGGGTTACCCCTAACTGAGTAACAACTGACCGAATATGCCATCCCCCGGTCCTTTGGGACCTTTCAACCGAGCGCTCGTAATCAATTCACACAATCATAAAGTGTTTTCAACATGAGTAAGTATCTGGGCTCCATACCATGACACCACCCTTTTCCAGAAGGAAATGCACATATCCTAAAGGGCGCTACCCCTCATAACCTTGCTGCATCTTTCCTGTTTTGACCATTCACGGGGTGTGAGGCTCGACGAAGTCACGTCCACAAAAACATACTTTATACAAAAGCCATGCTTTGGGTCAACAAATGATCATAGAAATGATCACCAAGATAAACGATCAAATAAACGATCCTATCACAAATAATCAACACAATGACCATTTACAGCAACACTCAGCATGTCACATTACCAAATTGGGAATATATCGCTGATAACATTCAACTACATAAACTCTGAGCTCGTGCGTCTCAGAGAAGGGTGTTAAGCTAAAAGAATAAATTCTCCGCCACCAACAGAAATATATTTGAAAGAAATCTGCTTTATATCTCAATTTGTAACGTCAGACATACAATCCATACAAGTCTGTTCCGGGCTCGAACAAAACCGAAGGCACTTCTCACGAAGCCCTTGCAATTCCGGGTATTCACAATCCCGATCGAATTTCCCATCACTTAGGGAATCTCTATACCAGGAGCTACCCAGTGCAGAGACAATCGATAGGTCATCCTATCGCTTTCGCAAATACTCGGTCTTCAACACCGGCCATCAAATGCAATTCATATCGACGTATCACATATTCGGAATGGGTTATACGACCCCATGGTCCTTTCCCGGTTAACCCGAATAGTGAGCGCTTATTCAAAAATAAGTGTGGCATTCAAATTCAAACAAATCACATCAATTACCCATTCAAAGGGAAATATTGATATTCGGTTATTGAACTATCAATGGATATGCACAACATCACCAGATTCCAAATTATTTATTTTCCAAAAATATCTTTACTAGATATATACTTTCACACTTCAAAAATAAATCAATATTTATTTTTAAACAAATTCTCCTTTTCATTCATAAATTCCATAGTGAATTTATATTTCACAATATCCATGCATATACGATTTCAATTATTCATTTCAATTTATCTTCAAAAAGATAAATTCTCAAAATATTCACTTTATATTGAAAAAACATTTCCATACTTACTTATTAAGTAATTCTCAAATTTTATTTATTTTCAACACTTAGAAAATATTCAATATACTTCAATCGAGATTAAGTATATATTTCATTCTTTAAGGAAATCATTCCCTTAAACATATTTATTTGGGCCAAAACGAATGTTGCGTAAAACATCGTTACAACAACCCAAAATCACTAGTATAGGGATTTGAAATTAAAATAGATATATAAATCCCAATACTATACAAAACATTTCCTTTCGGAAATCATTTACTATAACAACAGTGTTATAGTCCACCATTTCCTTTTATTTCTCGAAAACGTCTATTTCAACAATAAATGTTGAAATCTATGGTTTCGAATCTCAACACGTTTTAAAACATCATTAGATCGTTTTAATTCAATTTAAAACATCGTTAGATCGTTTTAATTCTATTTAAAACATCACATTCAAAACAATTTCTTTAACATATTATTCACTATTCAAAAACGTGAATATACTACGTTAACAAATTTCATCCTTTTATTCATTTTATTTCAAAGGATTATTCACAGTCAAAACGTGAATATAACTCCATTAATAAGTTTCAACAATTTACTTATTAAAATAAGTCGTTTGCGAATTTATAAAACAACGTTTATAAATTCCTTTTTTTATTTATTTTATAACAACTTCCTTTTATAAATTCCTTTATTAACCTATTCCAGTTTATGACTCAATTATAAACTAAAAGTTCATATTATAAGTTAAATACTTATAATTTATCTGTTTGCAAAAATCGTTCCTTTGAACTTCATAATTATAAATCTTATAACTTATAAGATTCAATTATTTATCCAAATCTATTTTTTCAATAACTTTATAAATTTTATAAACCTACTGCTTATAAAATTCCATTTATAACTTCACCGTTTATAATTCTATAAATTTCATTCGTTTATGAAATTCATTCATAATTTATTCTAACACTTATAAAAACTCGTTTTATAATTTAAATGTTTTAATTTATAAATATCAATTTATAAATCCTTTATAAAGTCAATTTATACTATTATTTTAAAACATCTTTAATCTCCTTTATAATTTCATCCTTTTGATTTATAAAATAATTAAATTTTATAAATCCTATATTTAAACTTTTCACAATAAATTCAAAAATCCCGATTAAACTATTTTATAAAGCCATTAACCTTATATTTTCAAAAATAAATCTTTAATCGTATTTCTCAAAATCATAATTTTTATAACTTTAAAAATTATAAAGTTTATCTATTTAAAATGGATCAATTCCAAAAATATTTTATAAACGTATACTTTTAAAAATCACTTTAAAATCATTTTAAAATTCCAAAATTTGGTCCAATGATGCTACATACCAAATAGCCAATCACGACAACAACGATATCATATATCGATATGATAATCCATCAAATATAAAAATATCTGAAATCAAATAAAAACTGTTGAGGAATCCAGTTGGATCCCTCCAACCTGTTTTCCTGCATCCACAAACATTAGCACAATACCAATTCCGCTCCAGTACGGAATTATCGCGGTATATGGGATTTAAATATTATCCGCTTACTAACGGCGCATAATGTCTATTTTAACAATCAATAGATAACAATCATCATTCAAACATGCATTCAAATATTTTAAATCTAACTATTTAAAATAAAATCGAAACTGATTCGATTGAGTGAGAAATTCTCACCTTGATTTCAATTTCGTTTTAGCGATTTATTTCGAATAAAATTAAACGGACGTTTAATTTTACCCAAAATTCTCACTAACTCCAAACGACTCCAATCCAATTGCATCGCGTAGTGCTCGTCAATACGAAGTCAACGCAAAAAATCTCGTCCGAAACGGACCTCGTATGAAAGAGTTACAACATTTTGAAGTTAATACGAATTATAATATAAATAAATTACAAATTTTCTTTATTTGTTTTCACCTAACTCCCCCTGGACCGTTGATTTCTGGAGATGAAATCAAGGCCGTGACTATCTTGCTTCTCCTTCCTCTCTTCGTTCACGCGCAAGGCCGAACAAAACAACCCAACATCGTATCTAGGGTTTCGAACGACGGCCACTTCACTCGACGATACGTCGATCAAACGCTGCCAGCATGCTCGCCTAGCCAAGCTCCATACTCGACCCAAACATCACCAAGCTCGGCCTCCCCTGGAGCTCTGAAAACGCACACGAACTGGCCCCAAACGCGGCCACTTTGCACCTTCCACACTGCTCCATTTTTAATCATAGCCGTTGGATGTCAAGAGCTTGTTGAGCTCGACACTTTTGTAGTTGGAGAATTCTTGTGAAAGTTTGTAGATTCAAAGAAAAACGGGGAAGAACGTGGGAGGACCATGGCCATTGAAATGAAGAAGACGGCGGCCGGCCATTAGAATTTAGGGTTTTAATATATATATATTTTTTTTAATTTATGAAGGGTGTTGGTGTCTATTTATAGAATTTCTAACGACACTATTCATCCCGGAAATTCCGAACTCCGATTTACGCGCCGTAACCAGCGTTTCTAGGGTTTACCCCGCGTTCCGGACACAATGGAACAGGTTTCGGAAGCTAATTCGGACATCTATGCGAGTTATGGCAGTAAACGTTCAATTTGAATTAAACCGATTTAAACGATTTTCTAGGCGTTTTAATTTGTACCGGACAAACGGTAAATCCAATTGACACGAAATTTTAAACCTTACAATAATATCACATTACGGATCCGATGAAACTGGTTTCGTCGAAATCCGAGACTTTTTGAAAAATGGCTATTTTAACTCGCCAAATTAATATTAAAAACAATTCGATGCGTTTCGAGCTGCCACGATCAAACGATAACTCCGATTGCTACGAAAATTGAAATCCGGTAATAACTAACTATTACGGATCTAATGGAACTTGTTTCATTCAATTATGAGACTGTTTAAAATTGACTATTTCACTAGTCGATTAAATATTAAAATATTCAATTTTCACAAATAAACTTTTAATTCGATTTTAAAAGTTCTAAAATATCATTCTAACTTCAACATGATAAAATAAATTTTACAAATCATTTTCAATCATATTTAACTCAATTTTCAATTATTTCCATAATTTAACGTATTAAATTATCGATTTAATTATCCAATTAAATCCAATAATTCGAATTAAAATTTATTCGACTTATAAATTCACTTATTAATATTTAAAATTAATTAAATATTCAAATTTTAATTACTAAAAATCCTGGGTCGTTACAATCTTCCCCCCTTAAAAGAATTTCGTCCTCGAAATTAACAAGTAAGAAAAGTTATAGAATTTATTAACTTTCCATAATTCATAGCCAAACTTCTTATAATAACTTTACTAAGTTTTGAAATCATATTTAGTTATCTTTTCAAAAACAATTACTATTGTTTAACTTTCAATTCCTAATCAAAGTTAAAGTTTTCAATTTCTAATTTTCTCACATTTTTTCTTAAAAATATTCTAACGCCTTAAATTTTCTGAAAAATTCGCCATAGTCTCTTTTGCGCAGCTCGATCCGAAAAAAATATGACAGTATATATATCACAAATATACATCTCATCAAGTAATGAGGCATCCCGCAGGGAAAAAGTATAAAAGTACGGTATTTAATCCGAGATATGTACCTTATATTTTATTAGCAAGCATATACGGCTAATATAACGCGAAAGCGAGCTCCAAATGCGAAGCAAACGCGATCCGCACCTACTAATCACTCAACAAACAACATGAGAATCATGTATATAGACAATAGTATCGATATACAACATATAGCAATTGCAGTAAAAGCAATATATTCAACCATCAACCAACTAGCATTCATAACCAATAAATATTCATTCATATTCTCATTAATATTCAATGAAATAGGTTTTCAAGTTAATCGCATTTGATTCATTAATAATGGATGTTTACTAACATTCATTTTCAATTAGTTTGCATTCACTAATTCATATTCAAGTTGGTTCACTTCCAAATCAAATTCAATTCTATTTAAGATTCACTTAACTTGCAATTGAATTCCAATTACTTTAGCTTCCAATTTCATTAATGCTTAATGAATTATATACAATCAATCAACTAACAACCATATAACAATCAATTATAACCAAATTCCTTTGCTTATATTCATTCAATTTTGTTTAACACCTTCACTTTCAATTGGTTTAGTTAAATTGATTTTCATTCAATCTTTCGACTTCCAATAACATTAAATTTTAATGAATTAACTCTTATATCCATTATTTTATATCAACTAAATTCACATTCAATTGATTTACATTCAATCCATTTATTCAATTCAATTACAAAAGTTGAATTTCATTTATATAACTCAAGTTCACATTTATCACTTAACTTTATTAATTTACTTTGATACCAATATAACCTTTATTCACATTAAATTGATTAACATTCAATCCATTTATTCAATTCAATTGGTAATTCATTTAACCATTTCAAGTTGAATTTCATTTACATAACTTAAGTTCCCACTTATAAATCAATTCAGATTTCAATTCTAAAGTAAATTTCCATTTAACTTTAAATTCATTTTTATTTACAACACATGTTTATAAATATATTTATATAGTTTCACTTTTTTATATATATAAGTTTATTTCACAATTGTAAATCACTTTAATTATAATTCAATTCTTATAATTCTTTTGCTTATACAATTATTCTTTTATTTAGATTATTCAAACAACTAAACAATCACTTATATACACTTTAATAATTCTGAAAAATTATTTCTTTATATATAAAAATATAATCAAGGTAAAATTATTTCATTTACCCAATTTAAAACAATATTGTGTCGAATTGTTCTATTCAAGTGTTTAGAAACCCCTTCGGCATAGTTGTCGAGACCACGCTAACGAAGGTTCATATGCCACTCAACAAATCAATCATCACAATATAAAACAATTTTATATATTCACTAACAAATACGCACTCATAGCTATTATTACACTCAACTCATCGAAATCCGAGACTTTTTGAAAAATGGCTATTTTAACTCGCCAAATTAATATTAAAAACAATTCGATGCGTTTCGAGCTGCCACGATCAAACGATAACTCCGATTGCTACGAAAATTGAAATCCGGTAATAACTAACTATTACGGATCCAATGGAACTTGTTTCGTTCAATTCTGAGACTGTTCAAAAATTGACTATTTCACTTGTCGATTAAATATTAAAATATTCAATTTTCACAAATAAACTTTTAATTCGATTTTAAAAGTTCTAAAATATCATTCTAACTTCAACATGATAAAATAAAATTTTACAAATCATTTTCAATCATATTTAACTCAATTTTCAATTATTTCCATAATTTAACGTATTAAATTATCGATTTAATTATCCAATTAAATCCAATAATTCGAATTAAAATTTATTCGACTTATAAATTCACTTATTAATATTTAAAATTAATTAAATATTCAAATTTTAATTACTAAAAATCCTGGGTCGTTACACGGGTGGATATCATTTCAACCCGTAATCCCAAATTCAATTAAATGAAAATCGCTTGGGTTTATCATTTCAACCCATAACGATTTTCTCCTATTCTAAAGTCTGTTCGGGTATGTATCATTTCAACCCATAGTGATTTCTAAACTACAGGGAACTTGCAGAGTGATAACAGAAAATACAATAAAATAACAGGCATATATCATCAACAAGTATAATATTAACAACAGGATATGGTGTCATATCCCGCAGGTGAACAGTTACAGATAATAGCATATATAACAAATTTAAATAACTACAGCAGCATATTTCAATTGTCGTTTCAATTGAAATCAAATTTAATGAATAAAAAAATGTTAATCGTGAGTGATTGCTCACCTTTCGAGGCTTGAGAATATAGAAGGAGACATGGATACGCACACTGATACAAACACTGAAATTAAATTTCAAATCCAAGCAAAGCAAAATCGGCACGAATTCAACGATCAAATCTGATTGGCTCGAATTGATGAAACGGATCAGATCAGAACTGGAATGATGAAGATAAATGGTATAAGCGAACTTTTATAACCACCTATAACTATATATACACATATGAAATTTATATTCTAAGTTCAAACTTCACAAATTTAATTTACATGTTTTTCAAACATATAAATAAATAAATAAATCAAGCTTACATTTTTTTAAAAAAAAAATCAACATACACTTAAAAAAAAATATACTAACACCTTTATACTAAACTTATATAACTAGTATATATATATATATTCTCAAACAGATAAAGTAAATGTTTAAATATGAATACCTAAAAGAAAACTATTTTTATATATATAACTATTTCTATATATATTAAATTTTATATATATATAATTTAAATCCATCCATATTTTTACATTCAATAACATATTATATTCAACCTATATAAATTTCCAAATTATATATGTGTATTAAAATAATTTATAAAGTAGAGTATTTATAGAATCATCTTAAATCCAAAATAGTATAAATATAATACTGTAACAAAATATATACAATCATCAACTAAATAAGTCAGTACCACATAGAAACCCATATGATAACAAACCGCAAAATATACATATATTAAAGTATTTTATATAGTCTGCAACAAAACAAATATATGACTTACATAAGCGAATAACCATATTATAGGAAACCTGATATCAACAAATAGAAGCTGACCCATATTAAAATATAAAACACAATATATATATATATATATATATTCTTATTAAAAATGAAAGATACTTATTTTATAGTATGTTCCCTTCAAAATGTCGCATACATAATTCAAAATATTAACATGACTTATAAGATGTGAGGAAGATCAAATAGAAACTATATATAAATATACATTGTCATGTTATGAAAATAAACTTTTGAAAAAATAGTATTCAATACTTATATAAATAGTATTGTAACAACCAGGTATTATCCATTATAAGTTCATAGGTAGACACTCATGCCAGAATTGAATTGCTCAAAATACCGTGTTGTAAATAAAATTTTGGCAAACCTCAGAATATACAGTAAATAAAACCACAGATCACAGACACAGAGTATATAATAATGCAGCGGAAGTAAAAGAGGAGATAGTAGTTCATGAAGCTACTATATAAATTATAAGATACATAAGAGTTAAATAAGATACAACATAAGAGTAACAGGATACATCAGGTACAAATCAGATGCATCACTGAACCACTGGATACTGAAACAAATAGATGTCTGGATCTTCAAGGAAAGCTCCAACGCCGAAGGTGAATCTGGAATGCTAACTCACTCAGTCTGACCCGAGCGTAAAGCAAAACACAAAACCCTCGAGTCAGGACATAAATACTTATAAACTGTAAATCAACTCAAGTGAACAGTAACAAAATGCATCAGTAACTTAAAGGATGCTTGGGACCGCCCATCCTCTAAGGATCCGTTAAACTATTTAGTATGTAGTAATATACGCTATATACGGTAGTGTCTAATCAGTAAAGTATAGTCATATAGAAAATAGCGTTAAGGGGATGGTGAACCTTAACGCGGTCGGATCTTTAAAACCAAAATCGTAGTGAATTCGATATAAGGATATGACACGGCACGCAAGGAAATGCCAGGGTGGATACACTGTTTGCACTCCCGGACCGGTGGTGACGGCAAGCCAGCAGCTTCCGCCCACCTCGAACAATACCCCCGAATCAAAGTGGCGCCATCGAATCGAATCACAACAGTAATAGAATAGTTTCCGATGGAGCATGCTCGATGAAAGGGTGCGACCCTTTGTGTAGCCCGGTATAGCTCCTGTTTTAGTCATATATGCCAACTCACGGGAGTTGGGTCCACGTAACATACCTCGAGAACGTCGCCACCATCCTACTTCATTCTGGAATCTCCACCGCGTACACAGTTGTTAAAGTGGTTTTCGGTATTGTTCGGCTATAAGACAATATCCGATCCCGGTCTCTTTAACAACCAATCGTTATTATAACCCATGGATATTTATTTCAAATAATTTATACTTTCAAGACCAAAATATCATACTCATTTCAAAACAATATAACAATTGTATCATTTCCATTTCAAAAATAATTCAATATTATATCATTCAAATAAAACCCAAATTTTCAAATCATTGAATATTTTTCTTTCAATTTATTAAACTTGAAATATTCCTTTAAATTATCATAGCATTTTGGAAATATTACCTTAAGGAATCATAGCATTTTTGGAATGTACTACTTTCCACTTTACATTGTATATAATTCAAAGTATTGATAAACTTAAAATTTTAACATGTCAATTTATCATAGCCTTATAGTTAAATAAACTTTCTTACTGTAATATACAATTTAAACCGAAATTCTTATGTTAAGTTAAAAGAACCTTATTAACTTACATTATTATTACAATAAAGAAACTTTATTATTTTAATCATTTAAAGTATGCCATTCACATAAATTAAAACTTGCTTATCAAATGTACGTTATCAACTTACATTTTATTATTACAGTAAGTAACATTTATCATTTTAATCAATTTAAAATACACCATTACATTGATTAAAATCTACGTGTCAAATGTACGTTTTAAATTCTATATTCCTATTACAATAATGAACATTTACTAATTAAATCAATACCACACTACTTAAAACTTTACATGTTTGTTTCTTAATTAAAACTTTACATGTTCTTGCATTAATTAAAACTTTCATGTTCTCTCATTAATTAGGACTTTACACGTTTCTTTCATTAATTAAAAACTTATACGTTTCTTTTATTAATTAAAACTTATACCTTTCTTTCATTAATTAGGAATTTACATGTTCCTATCATTAATTAGAACATCATACGTTCTTTCATTAATTAAAACCTATACGTTTCTTTCATAAATTAAAACCTATACGTTTCTTTCATAAATTAAAACCTATACGTTTCTTTCATAAATTTAAACCTATACGTTTCTTTCATAAATTAAAACCCATACGTTTCTTTCATAAATTGAAACCTATACGTTTCTTTCATAAATTGAAACCTATACGTTTCTTTCATAAATTAAAACCTATAAGTTTCTTTCATAAATTAAAACCTATACGTTTCAGATTTATATTACCATTTCACAAATTTAACTAAACTTCCAGTTTATTTAATTAATTTTAACATCTTTAGTTAAAACTCAAATTTCACATTTTCAAGTCAAGTTATATTTTTAAAATTTCATTTTTAACAGTCATTTATTCATCCACTCAAATTTATAGAAAATCAATAATTCTTTAATAAATCACTTAAATTCAAATATAAATCAATTTATCATATTTACCATTTTCCAAATAAAATTAAAGTCCATTTTATTCATGTAACTTAAATATCATTTTTAGTCAAAATTCCAAATTTCAAACATAAGTTATATTTCAAAATCCAGTTAATCCATCATAAATTACATTTTAACACATAGAAAAATCATAATTTATTTATTTTAAAACCTTTCAAAATCTATTTAAATCAAATTTCATAATTTTATATTTTTAAAATACTTAAAATATTCAAAGCACTTTATAGAATAACCACGGGTCTGTATATAGTTTTCTAACGTAGGTCAAGTGATACGGATATGTATCATTTCAATCCGCAGTTTAAAAGGTAAAAATCCGGGTTCTATCATTTCAAACCCGCAATCCCAAGTTTAAATAAATAAATAAAATAACTCATGTCTATCATTTCAGCCCATAATGATTTTTATCCTAACAGAGAACTTGCAGTGTGATCATATACAGGAATAATATAAACAATGTCAATATCACAATATACAGTCATGTATCAGATGTCAGGTGAAAATTAACAGTTTTAACATGATAATAACATGGTAATAACATGACATAGCATATCATATGATCATCATTAACTTTCATAAACATTTTACATTACTAAACACTTGTCATCAATCCACTTTTCATAAGTATATATGTCAGAGTGAGAAAGACTCACTTTTTTCAAAGCTAGAGACCAAAACAACATACAAGCACGACTCCAAAGGCACGACAAGCACAATTTCACTACTTTTGATTTGAGTTGAAAGATAGCCAAGATATGATTTTGTATCAACAACCAAAAACAAAACAAACCATACAATATATAAACATTCAACATAAAATAACATTGAAATAATTTTGAAATACAAAGCGAAATGAACAAGATAGATTGGACCTTGCTTCAACCACTTCAATACTTGGCCTAAGGGACACTTATGCTTGGCTATGATGATGCTTTGGCTCAGGTATGACATCATATAGGTCAGATTTAACATCATATAGGCAAGGCAACAAGTGGAGATGAAGGGAATGAGGCAACAATGGTCAAAAACATTTTTTTAGGCATGTAGGTTGCAATTTGAAGGGTTTGGCCACCATAGATGGCTCGGCCATGGTCATGGTTGGTGGAGTAGATGGTGTTGGAGGCATGGAAGAGATGTAGGTGTTTGTGGCTGCGGCTATGGAGAAGAGGCCGATCCAAACTTAGAAGAGAAACAAGGCAAAATTGCATAGAAAAGTAGAAAGAAGAGAGGGATTTACCTAATTTTTTTTCTTTAAGGTGGAGGCCATGATTTTTAGGGTTTTGGGGCTTCAAAAATTCGTGAATGACAAGAGGAAGTCGGCTACAAAGGATGGGGAAAGGAATGGCTAAGATGGATTGATGTATTAATGACAGAAGAAACTGCAAAAGAAACGGATAAAACGTTTTTCCGTTTCTTAGCTCTTAACCCTTTCAAATTTCTCATATATATTTATATACATCCAAATAACTGAAATAATTAAAATCTCAGTTAAAATTCGAAAATATAACAGATAAACAAAATATTAAAAATTAAATATTAATTAGATATGATTAAATAAGAAAAATAGCACAGAAAAATGCAAACTAGACTTAAGAATTAGAAATAACTTTAATACACTTTGGAAAAATTTACTTTAATTTAAATACATGTAAAATGAATAAAATAAAGTAAAACACAGCAAATAAAAGTGAGTGCATAAAATAAATAAATAAATTTTAATTATATATAATTAAAATAAGAAAATGGCTTAAAATTGTAGACTAGGCTTTAAAATTAGAAATAAATCCAAATGAACTTTAGAAAATCTTCATGGACTTGTAAAATATTTATAACAAATAAAATAACAAAAAATAAAAGTGCATTCACAAAAAAAAAAATATTAAATATAATTTATATGAAGAAAATGGCAGAAAATTAGAAAACAGCCTTTAAAAATAGGAAATAAGTACAGTAAATTTTGGAAAAATTCTATTATCATTTAAAAATATTTAAAAGTCAAAATATACATAGTAAAAAATATTATCACCTATTAAAATAAAATATAACCAAGAAGAAGTAATTTATACAATTTAAAATAGTCATTGTTAAATAACCCTATATACGCACAATATTGTAAAGGGTATAACTTTCACAATTTACATCCAATTTCAACGAAACGAAAAGTGGTGTTCTTAGAATTTTATGTACTTACATAATAAAAGAAAAAAAAATTAAACTTTTAAAATTTTAAGTTGAAAGTCACCGTTTGACTAACTTGACCAAAATCAGCATTTCATGCAAATATTCAACTTACACAAGTTTGGAATTATAACTCATATAAAGATCAAGATTATATTTAAATAATAAATTTAATCATTTCAAATAAGTAAAATAAGTTTTTAAATCAAAATCTTACATTAAAAATAATTAAAATATACAATAAAATAATTACAAAATACAGGGTTGTTACACTCTCTCCTACTCAAAACTTTTCGTCCCTGAAAAGGAATGAGGTATGGAAGGGCACAGAAAAGATAGAGTGAAATAGGATTAAGATAAGATGACAAGATGATTGAAGTTATACCTGATAACTGTTGTTATAGGTAATTTTTACAAGGTGGAGGTGATCTTTCCAAGATTCTCCAAAATTAAGAACACAAGCACGAAAAGGTGGATTCAAAATGATTACCAAAGATCTATCAAAGATTATAGAAAGATGCCCATACCAATCTATAGCAAGATAAGGATGATAAGGACAACCAAAAGATAGTTTGGAAAACAAAATAAGGAATTAGATTTGAAAGCATGGAAATTTCAACTTAAATAGAGAATAAATCTTTACACAAGTTAAATAAATCTTAACTACACCAAATTTCATTATCTTATTATCCAATCATCTTAAATTAACAATTTTTAGAACCATGGGTTTGAAAAATAATCATTTATTACACTCACATTGTACTTAATAAGTTTAATTCTTCTTTATTCCTACTTAAACTTAAATTTGTTCCTCTCAATATATTCATCACTGATGTTAAATACACTTACACTTATTATAACTGCTTTATTTTATTCTTAGTTCTTCTAACGTTGTTTTATTGTAAGTTATTCAATTACCCTTTATTATTCTTTAACTTTGTTAATCGTTTTATAACTTAAAATTTAAGTGTATAGCATTTATTATAACCACTCAAATTTTATTTATACATCTTTTTTATATTGTATATTATCCAATTACATTTTTAACTTTTGAAATTTTGGTAAGTTATATTTGAATGCAATTGTATTATACAAATAAACCTTCCAATTAAATCATTTCATGCTTGATATTCATCCAAAATTTTGATAGATTGATTTTTTTTTTGGAATTATTCTTTGAAATAAAATTTAAGAATTAAATTTCCGATTTCTTCAAACCATTTAGAGATAAGTAATAATATATATACATATATAATATGTCAAATCAAATTTCAATCATATATCTATATATATATATATATATATATATATTATAAATCAAGTCATATTTTAGAAATTCAAATCAATTTAATTTCCTAAAACAAAGCTGTAGCAAGACTACAGAACAGTCTCCTAACTTCGAAACTCGAAAATGAACGTCGATGATGTCGCGATCATCATCGAAGTTATTTTCCAGCGACAAAGAGAAAAGCACTAATTTTAAACCTTTAAAAATTCTTTGAAAACAAATTCTATTCAAAATACTTTAAATAATATAACCTTTTAAAACTTTAAACCAAAGTTCGAAATAATCGGGATTTAAATCCTCAAATTCTTGTTTTAAATTCATTTCATTAAGTTCCATAAATTTCCTTATATATCAAAATTTATTTCATTAACCAAATTTTTTTTTAAATATGTTGTGTCCGTTTGTTCTGTCAAAGTGTTTTGGAAATCTTATCGATAGCGCTGATCAGACGTATCGATCAGAAACCCAACTCAACATCAACAACTCAAACAACACAATATATAAAACATTTTAATTTTAAATATTAGTTTACAAAAACACTATACATGAATAGATTTTCAAAGAAGAATAGAGATTCAAATTTTTGATTAACACAAATCAAAGGAGATTATGATTTAAAAATAAGTTGGAAACAAGGATGACATGATTAAATAACAGAATAGGAAGATGGATAAGCTTATATAAATCACGGGCAACCTTAACCGGGTCAACCGTGACTTAAAGAATAAGATCAATGTTGATTTTTCTAGGGTAAATCTACATTCGATCTCAAGAGTTAGAGTTTGAAATAACAAAAGATATTAGCATCTAAACCAAGGATAGATAAGAATCTCTAGTGAATCGATGCTAACTACAAAGGAGTTTTCCCCCTTTTTCAATTAAATTTGAAATTGGCGTGATCGCCGACTCACTAGAAAGATCATTCGAAGCGGAGTTATGGAATGCTCCAGAGTCAAAAGAAGATGAATAGTGAGGGATACGAATGGATTTTGGAACCGTAGGGAATGTTCCAAAATTCAAAGGAATCGAGTCAAAAGGGAGAGATTCAAACTCGAATGAAAGTGATTCTGTAAATACATTCACTCCATATGCTGAGTTTTGCCTAGAGCTACCAAAGCTCTGATACCAACTGTAACAACCAGGTATCATCCATTATAAGTGCATAGGTAGACACTCATGCCAGAATTGAATTGCTCAAAATAACGCGTTGTAAATAAAATTTTGGCAAACCTCAGAATATACAGTAAATAAAATCACAGATCACAGACACAGAGTATATAATAATGCAGCGGAAGTAAAAGAGGAGATAGTAGTTCATGAAGCTACTATATAAATTATAAGATACATCAGAGTTAAATAAGATACAACAGAAGAGTAACAGGATACATCAGGTACAAACCAGATGCATCATTGAACCACTGGATACTGAAACAAATAGATGGCTGGATCTTCAAGGAAAGCTCCAACGCCGAAGGTGAATCTGGAATGCTAACTCACTCAAACTGACCCGAGCGTAAAGCAAAACACAAAACCCTCGAGTCAGGACATAAATACTTATAAACTGTAAATCAACTCAAGTGAACAGTAACAAAATGCTTCAGTAACTTAAAGGATGCTTGGGACCGCCCATCCTCTAAGGATTCGTTAAACTATTTACTATGTAGTAATATACGCTATATACGGTAGTGTCTAATCAGTAAAATATAATCATATAGAAAATAGCGTTAAGGGGATGGTGAATCTTAACGCGGTCGGATCTTTAAAACCAAAATCGTAGTGGGCTCGATATAAGGATATGACACGGCACGCAAGGAAATGCCAGGGTGGATACACCGTTTGCACTCCCGGACCGGTGGTGACGGCAAGCCAGCAGCTTCCGCCCACCTCGAACAATACCCCCGAATCAAAGTGGCGCCACCGAATCGAATCACAACAGTAATAGAATAGTTTCCGATGGAGCATGCTCGATGAAAGGGTGCGACCCTTTGTGTAGCCCGGTATAACTCATGTTTTAGTCATATATGCCAACTCACGGGAGTTCGGTCCACGTAACATACCTCAAGAACGTCGCCACCATCCTACTTCATTCTGGAATCTCCACCGCGTACACAGTTGTTAAAGTGGTTTTCGTTATTGTCCGGCTATAAGACAATATCCGATCCCGGTCTCTTTAACAACCAATCGTTATTATAACCCATGGATATTTATTTCAAATAATTTATACTTTCAAGACCAAAATATCATACTCATTTCAAAACAATATCACAATTGTATCATTTCCATTTCAAAAATAATTCAATATTATATCATTCAAATAAAACCCAAATTTTCAAATCATTGAATATTTCTTTAAATTTATTAAACTTGAAATATTCCTTTAAATTATCATAGCATTTTGGAAATGTTACCTTAAGGAATCATAGCATTTTTGGAATGTACTACTTTCCACTTTACATTGTATATAATTCAAAGTATTGATAAACTTAAAATTTTAACATGTCAATTTATCATAGCCTTATAGTTAAATAAACTTTCTTACTGTAATATACAATTTAAACCGAAATTCTTATGTTAAGTTAAAAGCACCTTATTAACTTACATTATTATTACAATAAAGAAACTTTATTATTTTAATCATTTAAAGTATGCCATTCACATAAATTAAAACTTGCTTATCAAATGTAATTTATCAACTTACATTTTATTATTACAGTAAGTAACATTTATCATTTTAATCAATTTAAAATACACCATTACATTGATTAAAATCTATGTGTCAAATGTATGTTTTAAATTCTATATTCCTATTACAATAATGAACATTTACTAATTAAATCAATACCACACTACTTAAAACTCTACATGTTTCTTTCTTAATTAAAACTTTACATGTTCTTGCATTAATTAAAACTTTCATGTTCTCTCATTAATTAGGACTTTACACGTTTCTTTCATTAATTAAAAACTTATACGTTTCTTTTATTAATTAAAACTTATACCTTTCTTTCATTAATTAGGAATTTACATGTTCCTATCATTAATTAGAACATCATACGTTCTTTCATTAATTAAAACCTATACGTTTCTTTCATAAATTAAAACCTATACGTTTCTTTCATAAATTGAAACCTATACGTTTCTTTCATAAATTGAAACCTATACGTTTCTTTCATAAATTAAAACATATACGTTTCTTTCATAAATTTAAACCTATACGTTTTTTCATAAATTAAAACCTATACTTTTCAGATTTATATTACCATTTCACAAATTTAACTAAACTTCCAGTTTATTTAATTAATTTTAACATCTTTAGTTAAAACTCAAATTTCACATTTTCAAGTCAAGTTATATTTTTAAAATTTCATTTTCAACAGTCATTTATTCAACCACTTAAATTTATAGAAAATCAATAATTCTTTAATAAATCACTTAAATTCAAATATAAATCAATTTACCATATTCACCATTTTCCAAATAAAATTAAAGTCCATTTTATTCATGTAACTTAAATATCATTTTTAGTCAAAATTCCAAATTTCAAACATAAGTTATATTTCAAAATCCAGTTAATCCATTCATAAATTACATTTTAACACATAGAAAAATCATAATTTATTTATTTTAAAACCTTTCAAAATATATTTAAATTAAATTTCATAATTTTATATTTTAAAAATACTTAAAATATTCAAAGCACTTTATAGAATAACCACGGGTCTGGATATAGTTTTCTAACCTAGGTCAAGTGATATAGATATGTATCATTTCAATCCGCAGTTTAAAAGGTAAAAATTCGGGTTCTATCATTTCAAACCCACAATCCCAAGTTTAAATAAATAAATAAAATAACTCAGGCCTATCATTTCAGCCCATAATGATTTTTATCCTAACATGGAACATGCAGTGTGATCATATACATAAATAATATAAACAATGTCAATATCACAATATACAGTCATGTATCAGATGTCAGGTGAAAATTAATAGTTTTAACATGATAATAACATGGTAATAACACGGCATAGCATATCATATGATCATCATTAACTTGCATAAACATTTTACATTACTAAACACTTGTCATCAATCCACTTTTCATAAATATATATGTCAGAGTGAGAAAGACTCGCTTTTTTCAAAGCTAGAGACCAAAACAACATACAAGCACGACTCCAAAGGCACGACAAGCACAATTTCACGACTTTTGATTTGAGTTGAAAGATAGCCAAGATATGATTTTGTATCAACAACCCAAAACAAAATAAACCAGACAATATATAAACATTCAACATAAAATAACATTGAAACAATTTTAAAATACAAAGCGAAATGAACAAGATAGATTGGACCTTGCTTCAACCACTTCAATGCTTGGCCTAAGGGACACTTATGCTTGGCTATGATGATGCTTTGGCTCAGGTATGACATCATATAGGTCAGGTTTAACATCATATAGGCAAGGCAACAAGTGGAGATGAAGGGAATGAGGCAACAATGGTCAAAAACATTGTTTTTAGGCATGTAGGTTGCAATTTGAAGGGTTTGGCCACCATAGATGGCTCGGCCATGGTCATGGTTGGTGGAGTAGATGGTGTTGGAGGAATGGAAGAGATGTAGGAGTTTGTGACTGCGGCTATGGAGAAGAGGCCGATCCAAACTTAGAAGAGAAACAAGGCAAAATTGCATAGAAAAGTAAGAAAAGTAGAAAGAAGAGAGGGATTTACCTAATTTTTTTGCTTCAAGGTGGAGGCCATGATTTTTAGGGTTTTGGGGCTTCAAAAATTCGTGAATGACAAGAGGAAGTCGGCTGCAAAGGATGGGGAAAGGAATGGCTAAGATGGTTTGATGTATTAATGACAGAAGAAACTGCAAAAGAAACGGATAAAACGTTTTTCCGTTTCTTAGCTCTTAACCCTTTCAAATTTCTCATATATATTTATATACATCCAAATAACTGAAAATAATTAAAATCTCAGTTAAAATTCAAAAATATAACAGATAAAAAAAATATTAAAAATTAAATATTAATTAGATATGATTAAATAAGAAAAATAGCACAGAAAAATGCAAACTAGACTTGAGAATTAGAAATAACTTCAATACACTTTGGAAAAATTTACTTTAATTTAAATACATGTAAAATGAATAAAATAAAGTAAAACACAGCAAATAAAAGTGAGTGCATAAAATAAATAAATAAATTTTAATTATATATAATTAAAATAAGAAAATGGCTTAAAATTATAGACTAGGCTTTAAAATTAGAAATCCAAATGAACTTTAGAAAATCTTCATGGACTTGTAAAATATTTATAACAAATAAAATAACAAAAAATAAAAGTGCATTCACAAAAAAAAATTATTAAATATAATTTATATGAAGAAAATGGCAGAAAATTAGAAAACAGCCTTTAAAAATAGGAAATAAATACAGTAAATTTTGAAAAAAATTATATTATCATTTAAAAATATTTAAAATTCAAAATATACATAGTAAAACATATTATCACCTATTAAAATAAAATATAACCAAGAAGAAGCAATTTATACAATTTAAAATAGTCATTGTTAAATAACCCTATATACGCACAATATTGTAAAGGGTATAACTTTCACAATTTACATCCAATTTCAACGAAACGAAAAGTGGTGTTCTTAGAATTTTATGTACTTTCATAATAAAAGAAAAAAATTAAATTTTTAAACTTTTAAAATTTTAAGTTGAAAGTCACAGTTTGACTAACTTGATCAAAATCAGCATTTCATGCAAATATTCAACTTACACAAGTTTGGAATTATAACTCATATAAAGATCAAGATTATATTTAAATAATAAATTTAATCATTTCAAATAAGTAAAATAAGTTTTTAAATCAAAATCTTACATTAAAAATAATTAAAATATACAATAAAATAATTACAAAATACAGGGTTGTTACAAGTATGTACATCACAACTAACAAAAAAAACAAAAAAAAACATGTAATTACGAATATAAATCAAAACATATATGTGCTTACACGCCAATACCTCACTGATCAAACAGAAGCAACCGAAAGGCGAGGTGATGGGTTTCATTTGATGAGGAGGTTTGGAAGAAAGGTGAAGCGGCGGATGCAAATAATGGTGACAGCCGCATGCTTCAGTTTGCTTTTTTTTTCAAAGAAAAGTAGGGAGAGGAACGAACAGATTTAGAGAAAAGAGAAGTGAAAGCGAAAATAAATAGGGATGAACCGCATGTTTTCAGACAAATATAACGGAAGAAAATGAATAGGCAACCAAATTTTAAGTGAATAAATAAATAAAAGTGATTGTAACGGTCAACCCTTGATTTGGTGAAAATAATTGTAGCGATTAATAAAAGAAATAAATAGCAACGATCACGTTGCTTGATTCAGCTGACCCATGAAAGCAAATTATTTAAAATTTAAACGGTAGGAAATGTGAAAAAAACGTACCACCATAAAATGAAATTGATAACGTCTGTGCATTGATTCTGTAATATTTATTAAAGCAATTGATTGATGCGCATTTAAATTTGAAAGGAAGGTAAGAGAAAAGTCACAATTAAAGGTAAGCTTTAAATTTTTAATAAATACAAAACGTTTCTAAGTTTGTACGTTTATACTTTCCAGCTGTAGTGTATATAATAATGAATGGTCATAAAGAAAGAAGTGGAAACAGGGAGCGTAGGAAAGGAAATGTTAGAAAAATAAAATTTTGTTGAGAAATGAATATTTGCGTGAGTTATATAGGTTTGATCAAAGAGGTAGCGTGATTTAAGGAGAAGAAAGAACGACAATAAATCAACTTGCTTTGAAATGGAAAGGAAATTAAACTAGCGTTGATTTTTAATGAGCAGTTATAGGCAAGAAATAAGATATTGATTTAAAAAAAAGGCCACGATTTTGATTGAGCACTGATTTTTCTTGTTATACACGGTTTCTAGATTTTTAACAACTTTTAAGCAAATGGGTTACGAAATAAAAGCAGAAGAAACGTTCAGCTAAGATTAGATTTTGGAATAAGATTTTCAAATAATATTGAATGCGTTTAAAATTTAAAGCTCGCGTTGATGGGAACAATGGCAAGAAATTAAAAAGGCGAACGGTTATAAAATTTGTAAATAACGTTCCTATTAAATCAGGAGAGTAAACGGAAAGTGAATAAAATTAGAATGCATACAACAGACGCAGTGATTTTTGCCAAAAAAATGAAAATAACGGATTTAAATTTTATACGTTTTCTTGTATGTGTATATACATTATTTATTCCATCAAATAACGCGCCTTTTAAACGTGAAATTAAACAGTTTATTTATACACAAAGTTTTGGAAATTTATTACTTATATAAAAATATGATTTGTTTACACATTTACTAAGAAATTTATATTCAAAAATGTATATAAGTAAAATATTAAATATTAAATTTTTAAAAGTATAAAATCAATTTTTTTTAAAGAACAAAAGGTGAAATAAACGTTGTTACGAATGTATTAAATTAAACCAAAAGATTAAAGATTAAAGATTAAAAATTTAAAGGTTTATAACTTCAAAAAAAAAATGTTAAGTTTTAACCAAAATAAGAATTTTAGAATTTTCACACTAATAAAAATCTTGGATGATTATTTATAATTAAATTTAGACAATCAAATTTTTGAAAAATAAAACCCCGGAGTTATAAATAAAGAATAAAATATTGCTAAAATTTGGGCTGTTACAGCGTTCATACCTTATACAGTAGCGTTCGCCAAAACCATCCTACTTCCTTCTGCATTCTCCACTCGTGAACAGTTGTTAAAGTGGTTTTGGGTATTAGCGGAGAGTATGACAATATCTAATATGGGCCTCTTTAATAACCAAACACTTATTTCATACCGGTTGGTTCTTTTACATATCCAAAACCGATTCATAATTGATATCAAAATATCATATTCATTTCAAAATCATATCGCTTTCGAAATCATATTCACTTTCGAAATCATTATTCACTATAAATCATGTTCGTTTTAAAATCATAACCATAAAATAGGTTAAACCATCATATCAAAGTATTCGCATTTAAATCAATTAAATCTAAGTCATAATTGTTCCAATTGTAAACAGTTTGGATATTGAAGGTAGTTTATATATTAGAATAGTTGTACATTAAAATAGTTTATATTTTTAAAAATAGGCTATAGCTTAAAATATTTTATATTATATATATATATATATATATATTAAAAGTTGTTTATAAATTCAAAACAATATATATATTAAAATAGTTTATAATTTAAAAATAGGTTTTAGATCAAAATAGTTTATATATTGAAAATAGTTTATATATTAAAATATGTTGTATATTAAAATAGCTTATATATATATAATAAAAATGGTTTATATATTAAAATAAGTTATAGATTAAAACAGTTTATATCAAAGATAATTTATATATTAAAATAGTTTATATGAGAAAAAAGTTTATATGTTAAAAGAGTTTGTATATTAAAAGATTTGCATCAAAAATAGTTTCAAAGTAGAATTGTTTCTTCCAATTTCACAAATCAATTCAAATCACCTTTAGTTCTAAAAATTCAACTTAAATCAATCTTTGTTCAACGATTTCACTTCAAAAGGCTAAAGGTTTCAATTCAAATTCTCATTAAAACCATTTCAATTTATATCGATTTCAAATCCATATTGAACTAAAAATTTAAACCACTTCAAGTTCAATAGGTTTCAAAGTTTAAATATTCAAACGTTTACAATAACTCAATTTTTGATAAATTTCATTTATATTTCAAAATTCAACTTTAAGATTACAATATAAATTCTTTAAACAATTCATTTAAACCAATTTCAAGGTCAACATTTTTAAAGCTTGGATTTTGAAAATAATTCAGTTCATATAAATCTAATTTTATTTCATAATATCATTTAACTGGATTCAAAAATTAAGGATTTTAAAATCATTTAATTTAACCAATCCGATGTCTATATATAATTTTCTACCCTATGGTCAAGTGATACGGATACATTTCAACCCGCAATAAATTTAAATTTACACGTATATATCATTTCAACTCACAATCCCGAGTAAAATTCAAAATCCATAAAATCGCTCGAGTTTATCATTTCAACCCATCTATACGACCAATCGAGTATGTATCATTTCGACCCATAATGATTTTCTAACAATAACTAAGGGAACTTGCAGTGTGATAACAACATATAAAATAAACATAACATCAAATCATCCAAAATGTCAACAATTACGCATCCATCACAATCATCATTCAAATCAACCAATAAATCACAAAAATTAACCAGTTATCATTATCAGGTATTTAACTAGCAATTCAAGTCCAATATTAATTCAAATGGCAATCAAATTCAATATAAATTAATTAAATTTGGATGAAGATTTAAAATATATCAAACAACCATCAATAAATTTCTAATCATATCATAAATTTAATTTAACTAAAATAAGATGATTTAGTATTTGTGAGTGGATTAAATCAAACATATTTGATTTTTAGTAAATTAAAAATCGAATTAAATCCCAAAAATCTAACAGTATCAGAATCCAACCAAACCAGTTTCATGCCGTCCGAAATTTCGATACGATCGCAACGTAAGAAACAACACCTAAATCTGAGCTCGTATGAAAAAGTTATAAAGGTTAGAACAATTTAAATTTAAATTTAAATTAAATAAAACAAGGGAAATCCGATAAATATACTTATCCTTAAAACCCTAGCTCACGCTACAGCTCGAACACGACCACCTCATCTCTAGCTGCCACCATCCACACCTTGCCGCATGCAACACGATCGCCTATGCTCCGATCGAATGCCACCAATGCCTTCCACATGACCAGGCGTCCCCTTGTAGAGCTCGCGCGACCAACAGCCCACTTGAAAACGAGCCACCGCCGCCACCTTCTACGCCCAATTTCGTCGAACCCTGCTGTCTTCGACCAGAACCAAACCACCAGATCGACTTGCCTCAACGCCATCTACACTTCGGTGCCCTTCGATTGTCCTACAATCGACGATCTACCGTTGGATCGAAAACCCTAGCAATGGACATCCAAGGAAAAATCGATGATTTGGCCAAACCATAGCTCGAATCGAAAAATGAATTGCTGCAGAAGATTGCCTTGTTGAGAGATTTCCAATGATATATAATCCGATATAGTTGAGGAGTATAAATTTTTCCATTTGATTTTGATTTGAAATTGGATTAGGGAATTAGGTTTCTGCCATTGAGAAATAGGAAAGGAACAGACAGATAGAATTGTATGCATAGGAATAAGAAATAAAAGGATGTCAGGGTTAGAAAAAATTATTTATATTGATAGAGATAGGGAAGAATGAATGGACATATCGAATTGGGTCGAAACGATAACGGCGGCCCGAAAAGCCTGTTTCGTTTCTAAAATAAAAGTACGTCATCCAATATATCGAAATATAGATTTTCAATATTTTAAAACTCAATGGAACTAGTTTCAAACCCTAACTCCATTGTATATAGAAGTTAGCTTTAAAAATCAGATTATTTTCATTTAAATTCTTTTAATCTATTTCTACGCGTTTCGAGCCTGCACGATCAAACGATAAGTCTGATTGATACAAAACTTGAAATCCTACAATAATTCATGTTACAGATCTGATGAAACTGGTTTCGTCGAAACCCAAGACAGTTGCCAAAATGGCTAATTTTGACATTAATTAATAAATTATTATTAAATTGATTAAATCACTTTTAAATTAAATTAATAGTTAACAATTTCATCAGTCTTGATTACATAGAAATTAATAGCCCAATAAAATAAAATTTCCACGTTAAATCCACAATTTAAATATCATTTTAATTTCAGAGTTCAATTGCAATTGTAATAAAACTCCAGTTAATTATATTTTAAATTCAATCAAATTCTTTCATTTTGGTTAACACTCTTATTATTGAATCAATTATTACCTTATGAATAAAATTAACATTAGTTTACATTTTATTACATCCATATTCTACAATTTCATCTTAACCTATATTAACTGCAATATTTAATTATATTACTCCACACTTATTTCAGATTAATTTCAATGGATTAAATACTGAAATGATAATTAAACATTATTACACATTAATAATTCAAACACGTTTCTATGTTCATTGTTTACAAACAAAGCTGATTAATTCACATACTAATTAATTGATTTCATATTCCTTAATAAACCTATTCTAATTTATTACATATAATTTCAATATTAAATCCAACATTTAATTTATTCCTTATATACGATTATAACCAAATTAACTTTACAATTATTTCAATCGATTAAAATTACATTAAAATAGTCGTTAATAACATTAAATCAACATTATTAAATTACGCCCAAATAATTTTTCCATTTATATATCATAAATTTGAATTTCTCCCAATATCGAATTTCAAAATCTTATTTAATATAATATTTTTAATTATCGAAAAATATGGTCGTTATAAAAATAATTCATGTTTTTATCTTTTTATCTCAAATGCATCAATTTGGGAAACTATTGGATGGAACTATCACCACAGACCACCTAAAAGTCCAAGCAAGAAGCAACTTTTATATGACTCCATTAAAACATATTCCAAGATCTATATAGAATCGTAAGTGGACAGAATGAGGGAAGGTTACCTTTGAAAAGGAGGAGTTGCAACTGGAAATAGGCATTAAGTACATGTATGTGCTCGTTCTGGAAGGCGATGAAAAGGAGGAATTGCAACTGGATTTTCCTTTCCAATTTAAATAATAGACTTGTATACTAATGTGACGATACGAATTTTTCGCGCTCGAAAATCGACATCCATACTTCATATCGTACTCGAATGCCGCAGATTCGATCGTTCAAATCCAATTCGCCGGAGCTTATAACAACATTAAGTAAACAACACAGTGGAATAAAAGAATAATACATTGATATACAGCTTTGTTACAATATCTGATACAACAGATGATCCAATAGATATCAATATAAATCAGAGATACAATAGAATAGCAGCAGAAAAGAAAATAGATAACATTAGCAACGGAACAAATAACTCCAGATAGTCTTCAAAAGAGAACTCCAACAGCAGCGCGAACCAACATCATGTTTCACCAAGACAAGCAAGTCTCGTCCACATCCAAAGACTGAACTAGCTCCAGATAACCTACTAATCTGACTAACTGAAAAACCCAACACTAGACTGCCCGTGTAGAAAAAATTTGAGCACCCAGAGTTTAGGAAAGAAACAATAAACTCTGCACCAGTCATGGGACTGGTGTGAGCAACAAAAACAGTTTCTCTTTTAAAAAAAACAACGAAATATTTTAAAATCAATTCGCAATGCTTTTTAGAAATGAGACTACCATAAGGCCTCCCGCACACACACACAATGCAAACGCAGAATCGAAGGAGATTTCTCCTTATGATAGTCAAAGATGCTTGATACGCATTAAAAAGAAATATTTGATATTATTACTAGTGCATAGTGTAGGAAACATTTCGAAAATAAAGATATAAATCTTAGCCAGCATAGGCATTTCACACTTATGCCTACTATAGCTACCATGTTCAATAGCAGGTTACCGCCACATTCCATGGCAGGTTATACAACTAAAACCGTACAAGGCTCGTATTGGATGAATGGATTTTCCAATAAATGGTCGGGCTAAGGAACTTTCTATTGCCACATGGGAACGCCACTGGCGGGACGCCCCGAGAACCAAACTGGATCTCTGCCAAACAAGGCCGGCTACCCCCCTTCCCGGGGAATATACAAAACCTCAGATATGCCACTCCCGGTCCCTTGGGACCTTTAAACCAGAGCTCTCTAACCAACAACATCACACAGTAAATAATATAGTGTGTCTACATGAGTAAGTATCTGGGCTCCATACCATGATACTACCCTTTTCCAGAAGGAATGGTCATACCCTAGGGAAGCTACACTAGAAACCTTGCCACACAATTCCTGTTTCGACCATTACCGGTTTGTGAGGCTCGACGAAGTCTCGTCCACAAAGCTACGCTTTTTACAAAAGCCACGCTTTGATCAACAAATGATCAGCAACACTCAGCATGCCACATTACCAAGTTGGAAATATATCGCTGATAACCCTCAACTACATAACCTCTAAGGGTGTTAAGATAAGAGAATAAATTCTCCGCCACCAACGGAAATGTATTTGAAAGAAATCTGCTTTATATCTCAAAATGTAATGTCAGACATACAATCCATTCAAGTCTGTTCTGGGTTCGAACAGAACCGAAGGCACTTCCAAAGAAGTCCTTGCAATCCGGATAATCCCTAATCACGTCCGGATTTCCCATCACATATGGAGTCTCTATACCGGGGACCAGTCGATGCAAAGACATTCGACAAGAAACCCTTTCGTTTTCGAAAATATCCGGTCTTCACCACCGGTCTTCAAATGCTATCCACAACGACGTATCGTTATTCGGAATGGGATATATGACACAAGGTCCTCTCCCGGCTAAACCAAATAAATGGGCGTAATATTTAAAACATATGGATATGGGATTTCAATTAAGCCACAACTTAAAACCCAAAACTTTCTTTCAAATGGTTTAAACCAGTTACCATTTCAAATCTTTAAATTACAAAAAGACTTAAAATCCAAAAGTTTTGTTTTCAAACTTATCTTTTAATCTCATTCTAAATCCAAGGTTTTTAAAATAATTCCTTATTTGTCTTTAATAAAGTTTAAAAACTAATTTCCTAATATTTTCAAATTTACATGTTAAAGAATATTCGTTTTATGAAGAAGTTTAAAAGAATTTAAAACCCAATTCATTTTTATAAATTCAAACCATATTTGAAATACACTTTTAACATTCAAGGTCGTTTTAAAACATTCTAGTTACATATTTATCAAATCTTGACTTGCAATTATCGATTAACATCTTGATTACTTCACTAACAAAAATTAAATAACATAAAACTCTTCATCTTGCCCTTGAAAATCTATTTATATTTAATAACTTGAACTTTCTCAAGTTCCACATAATCTACACCGAGCAAAACTTCCGGGTAACTCGAGTCGAACTCCGGAGAAATTCCCCTCTTTTCCCAGGTTTCCCCCTTCTTGCTCCTTCTTCCTCATCTCTGGCTTGCCTCTTTTTATTTTTTTATTTTTTTTAAAAGTAAAAGCAGTAAGTACTAAGCTGATAGAAGTGCAAACACTACGCGATCACTAGCCCAAACCAAGAACAAACTTCAATTGCTCGAGAACGCCTCCGAGTCACCATGCGATCCCAGGACTGACACGCGATCAATGTCGTGCACGTGCACGAGAACTCGCCGGAGCTCCGGTGAACTCCACCAACATCAGCAAGTCACGAATCCACCCTATACGCCAAATCAAATCTCGATTCGACAACATCCCCTCTAAATCAAAAATAACTATCTCGTTCGAAACCTGGAACAAAAACTGGAACCCTCCATCAACCTGTCACTGCCTCGTTTTCGATGCTCCGATCAGCGTCGCCTTTGAAACTCCGGCAAAGACCTCGTCTGCCCCCCAACTCCCATCATTCCAAACCCCGAAGCACTCGACGCTCCGACGAAACCGTGGTGCACGATTTTTCTCCCCGTTCAAAAACTAGGTTTAAAAAATTTGATCCCTCGCCGCTGACGCTGCCGTCGCTTCCATCACCTCTGGTCATTTTTCCTAGCAACCCCGTAGGCTCGTCTACCACACCGAACAACCCCAACCAACACGAACCATTCGATCACCATAAAATGATAAAAATGCATATTTTGTTCAACTATTAACTGCAACTAGGATAGTCAACTAAAAATCTTCATATTAGTTTTAAAAATCATAAATTTCAGTAGGAATCCAAGTTACCAACTTGAATTAGCTTTCTATAACAATTGGATTTATCAATGTGTTGCTTGATTAACTGTAATCAAAACTTTCAGTAAAAATATTCCACTAACCTGTTTTAAAACAAATGTGTTTATCTTAGTTTTTGATTAAGCAACTTGTTTTGTTTTAAACTATAAGACTGCAAATGGTATGATGAAGAAGTTTTCAAATTTTGAACAATTATTTAACTCTGCAACAAAAACAGAGGAGAACAAGTAGATAAAATTTTCGCAAAACAATTCATCTTTATACAGAAACATATATATAAACAAAGCTTACTTATTTCAAATTTAAACCATATAATCCAGATTCATATACTTAAGTTTTAAATAATGTTACTCACCTTTGCTTGAGAATGACAGAGCACTTTTTTTTATTTGAAAAGCTTTGAACTTTAAAAACTGAGAAGTTGTTTGCTTTGATTTTCCCCCATAATCTTCTTGCTTGTTGTTGTATAAAGCTTCAGTTTATAACAATGGAAATGCTTTCAGCTTTGAATTTGAAGCTTGCCTCAAGTTGAAGATTGAAGTTTTAAATTTCGACTATGCTTTGCTATGTTTTTACTGAACGAACTAAGATAAAAAGAAGTTGATATATGTAGAAAGAAGTTTACAGGATATTATATTGTTGTACAGGTTAATGTTTTATTTCTTTGTTCAGGGTGACTATAATATTTGTACAATACAATAAGTATGGCTGATGATGCTTGTACAGGTGATAATATTTTGTTGTACTAAGAACATGGCTGAATTGCTTGCATTTCCTTTTCTTGGCTGATATCATGTTTTGCTTGACTAAAGACATTTTTTTTCCATTTGTTTACTAGCTTATACTTTTTAAATTATGTATGTACTTATAGGTTTGTATTGTAGACATTTGTTTTGTCTTTGCATGAATTAATCCCTAGGCTCTTATATTTAAATGAATTTTTTGTTTCTTTCTTTTGTTTTATTCTTGCCTTATTACTTAGGAATATAAATGTATATATATTTTTTATTATGTTGTTATAATTTAACAAATTTGTTTAATGTGTATGTTTTATATTTTATAGTTTATCAATATTTCATTTGCCTTGGTATTGTTTTAAGTGTACACAACATACTTATAGTTGAATATCTTTTAATCTTATCTTTTGTTTTTGCTTTTATATTGCCTTGTTTTATATGCTTATGCATATCACTTTTTTTCTATTTCCATTTGTTTGTACCATACTTGAATGTATGCTTATCCTTTCTTTTGCAAGCTATTGAATATATTTACATTTTTCTTGTTTATTGTTTCATATTACAAGTGTGCATACTTATATATATTTACAAAGTTTACTTTATTTTAAACATTTTTGAAAGACTTCATTTTCGAATTTTATAAATCATGGTTTCTTTCAAAACACACATATCTATTATTTATAAATAAATTTGAAACGACAATTTCTATTTAAAATAAGAATTCATATGTAAAGACATTTTATATAAATATTGTTTTAAAAATAACTCAATATTAAATTAAAATAATTTATAAAAGAAACTATCTCTTTATTAATAAATAACATATTTTATTTGGATTTGGATAAACTCAAATCAATTTATCATTTAATTTCACAATTTTAAATCAAAAATAATTTAATTATCAATTTAAAATTGATTAAAATTCAGGATCGTTACAGACTTCCCCCCTTAAAAGGAATTTCGACCTCGAAATTCGCCAAAGAGAGATAACGAAGATAGATGAAAGATAGAGAAATATCTTTTCAGATCAAACTGGATATCAATTCTGCATTTGGCTCACCATATCAGAATATCAACAATAGATACAAGAATGAATCTATTTAACACTTCACAAGATACTCGGGTTATCAAATCTACGAAATATACAGTGATATTGGTTAGTTCGAAGGGATAACTAACCATTCGTAGATTATATCGAGACCCAAATAATAGATAAATGGATTTAATCTTCCACAATTTCCAAACATCAGATATGGATTCCAAACTCAAGTCGGAATACTTATACTTTAGGGTATATACAACTTGTCCCTCTTCGGACTTCGATCTACCCAAGAAATTACAATAAAATTTCAAATTTGGTTTTAAACAAAATCATTTTATCGATACAATTCAAATTTTTAGCTTCATATTCTATTAACCAATTTAACTCAATTTATAATTTCCTATTTATTTAAAATTTCCAATTTAAATTTTCAAATTCATATTCATTAAAGTTTAAATCAAAAACTGATAAGAAACCAGTGAAATACGAAGTAAGAATTTTTTACGACGATTCGTAGAGCCATCATCACACCGAAACTTCTTCTTGTAGCTATCACGAAGCAACCAAAAGAATTTGAAAAAAGAATCAAAGAAAATTGAGAAGAAAAAGATTGTTTCCACTGTCGTTACAGAGTATTGACTAATTATAGTCGTATTCCCCTGTCTCCTATCTCGTTCTCTTCTTGCACTCATACTCACTATCAGTGGATAGTAATAGAATTTACTGAGGCATTCAAACGGATATCTTAGGGACATACTCATTCTAGGGATACTTCACCCTATCTCTAATGAGCTACTTAATGTGTTACACTCCTGAGCTAAAGTTTTACCCTCAGCTCTGATACCAAATGTGAGGATACGAATTTTTCGCGCTCGAAAATCGACATCCATACTTCATATCGTACTCGAATGCCGCAGATTCGATCGTTCAAATCCAATTAGCCGGAGCTTATAACAACATTAAGTAAACAACACAGCAGAATAAAAGAATAATACATTGATATACAGCTCTGATACAATATCTGATACAACAGATGATCCAATAGATATCAATATACATCAGAGATACAACAGAATAGCAGCGGAAAAGAAAATAGATAACATTAGCAACGGAACAAATAACTCCAGATAGTCTTCAAAAGAGAACTCCAGCAGCAGCTCGAACCAACATCACGTTTCACCAAGACAAGCAAGTCTCGTCCACACCCAAAGACTGAACTAGCTCTAGATAACCTACTAATCTGACTATCTGAAAAACCCAACTCTAGACTGCCCGTGTAGAAAAAATTTGAGCACCCAGAGTTTAGGAAAGAAACAATAAACTCTGGATCAGTCATGGGACTGGTGTGAGCAACAAAAATAGTTTATCTTTTAAAACAAACAACGAAATATTTTAAAATCAATTCGCAATGCTTTTTAGAAATGAGACTACCATAAGGCCTCCCGCACACACACACAATGCAAACGCAGAATCGAAGGAGATTTCTCCTTATGATAGTCAAAGATGCTTGATACGCATTAAAAAGAAATATTTGATATTATAACTAGTGCATAGTGTAGGAAACATTTCGAAAATAAAGATATAAATCTTAGCCAGCATAGGCATTTCGCACTTATGCCTACTATAGCTACCATGTTCAATAGCAGGTTACCGCCACATTCCATGGCAGATTATACAACTAAAACCGTACAAGGCTCATATTAGATGAATGGATTTTCCAAAAAATGGTCAGGCTAAGGAACTTCCTATTGCCACATGGGAACGCCTCTGGCGGGACGCCCCGAGAACCAAACCGGATCTTTGCCAAACATGTCCGGCTACCCCCCTTCCCGGGGAATATACAAAACCTCAGATATGCCACTCCCGGTCCCTTGGGACCTTTAAACGAGAGCTCTCTAACCAACAACATCACACGGTAAATAATATAGTGTGTCCACATGAGTAAGTATCTGGGCTCCATACCATGATACTACCCTTTTCCAGAAGGAATGGTCATACCCTAGGGAAGCTACCCCTGAAACCTTGCCGCACAATTCCTGTTTCGACCATTACCGGTTTGTGAGGCTCGACGAAGTCTCGTCCACAAAGCTACGCTTTTTACAAAAGCCACGCTTTGATCAACAAATGATTAGCAACACTCAGCATGCCACATTACCAAGTTGGGAATATATCATTGATAACCCTCAACTATATAACCTCTAAAGGTGTTAAGATAAGAGAATAAATTCTCCACCACCAACGGAAATGTATTTGGAAGAAATCTGCTTTATATCTCAAAATGTAATGTCAAGACATACAATCCATTCAAGTCTGTTCTAGGTTCGAACAGAACCGAAGGCACTTCCAAAGAAGTCCTTGCAATCCGGATAATCCCTAATCACGTCCGGATTTCCCATCACATATGAAGTCTCTATACCGGGGACCAGTCGATGCAAAGACATTCGAAAAAAAAACCTTTTGTTTTCGAAAATATCCGGTCTTCACCACCGGTCTTCAAATGCTATCCATAACGACGTATCATTATTCGGAATGGGATATATGACACAAGGTCCTCTCCCGGCTAAACCGAACAAATGAGCGTAATATTTAAAACATATGAATATGGGATTTCAATTAAGCCACAACTTAAAACCCAAAACTTTCTTTCAAATGGTTTAAACCAATTACCATTTCAAATCTTTAAATTACAAAAAGATTTATTTCACAAAGATCAATTCATAGATTTCCAAAACAATCTCCATTCCAATTGGATTATCTCGTTAAATCTTTAAATCAAAGATTTAACTTATAGCTTTCAAACCGTTTCTATAACTTGGAAATTATTTTCATTTTAAACTAGAAATCTTTTTAACACAAATTGGATGTTCATTTCTTATATGAAAGCTTTAATTATTTGAGAACAAATAGTTTTCGTTTCAGAAAAATCCAATTATATTTGCATGAGTTAAAGCCTTTGAATTTAAATTCAAATTCCCAAATCAATACCTTTAAAATAGTTTAACACATATAAACACATTTATAAGTTGAATAGCCTTTCTAAACCTTGGGTTCCAAATCATAGAATTCAATTTCAAATATTGAATTCAAATTTAAATCAAAATATTTAAATTTCAAAACTCAATCAAGTTACTCAAAATAAATTTTCATCTTTGAAATTCCATTTCAAAAGCTTTTCACATTTAAACCCAATCCATTTCCAAAACATTTGAATTTAAATATTCAACTTTTAAAATCATTTCAAACTCTGTGACTTAACCGATTTCCTCGTGAAATCCATACTTGTGTGTGTATAAGTGTGGTCCAAGGGTTTAACACAATAGCGCAACATCATTCAATCATCACAGATTAGAAATACAGTTGATAAGCAATATAATCTATAACGCTTATCGCCCATTCACAGGTTCACAGATAATATACAAATGTAAATAAATGAATAAATCATACACAGCTCAATCCACAGTACAAAATATCACAAATCAGATAGGGCAATCAATTCAAGGCGTCACATATAATACGATCATCCATAAGTAAGGTCGAGCATTTAATAATCATTTATAAGCAAGATTAATTAATCGTTTAATCCTAATCAATTCAATTTATTTCCTAGTAAATTGATTACTTATGAATTAATTATCAAATCCTGATTAATTAATAACAAATCATTTGATATAAATTAATTTATCAAACACTTTAATTAATTAAAATTATTCTTAATTTATCCTATTAATTAAATTAACCTTTAAATTAGTTACATAATTAAATAATCCCTAAATGAATTATTTTAAGAAATTGAAACCTTTAATTACATATTTAATTAATCCAATTCATTAATTTATTAAATTAACAGATTATCCATTTTAATTGACTTAAAATTTTATAAATTTCAGATCATCATTATATCTTCATCACTTAAGTTTAAACTCGTTCTTAGTGGTGATTTAAATATCATTTATAAACATGTTTTGAAAACTTATGTTTTCAAACTTATCTTTTAATCTCATTCTAAATCCAAGGTTTTTAAAATAATTCCTTATTTGTCTTTAATAAAGTTTAGAAACTAATTTCCTAATATTTTCAAATTTACATGCTAAAGAATATTCATTTTATGAAGAAGTTTAAAAGAATTTAAAACCCAATTCACTTTTATAAATTCAAACCATATTTGAAATATACTTTTAACATTCAAGGTCGTTATAAAACATTCTAATTACAGATTTATCAAATCTTGACTTGCAATTATCGATTAACATCTTGATTACTTCACTAACAAAAATTAATTAACATAAAACTCTTCATCTTGCCCTTGAAAATCTATTTATATTTAATAACTTGAACTTTATCAAGTTCCACATAATCCACACCGAGCAAAACTTCCGGGTAACTCGAGTCGAACCCCGGAGAAATTCCCCTCTTTTCCCGGGTTTCCTCCCTCTTGCTCCTTCTTCCTTCATCTCTGGCTTGCCTCTTTTTATTTTTTTTATTTTTTTTAAAAGTAAAAACAGTAAGTACTAAGCCGATAGAGGTGCAAACACTACGCGATCACTAGCCCAAACCGAGAGTAAACTTCAATTGCTCGAGAACGCCTCCGAGTCACCACGCGATCCCAGGACTGACATGCGATCAATGTCGTGCGCATGCACGAGCACTCGCCGGAGCTTCGGCGAACTCCACCAACATCAGCAAGTCACGAATCCACCCTATACTCCAAATCAAATCTCGATTAGACAACATCCCCTCTAAATCAAAAATAACTATCTCGTTCGAAACCTGGAACAAAAACTGGAACCCCCCATAAACCTGTCACTGCCTCGTTTTCGATGCTCCGATCAGCGTCGCCTTTGAAACTCCGGCGAAGACCTCGTCTGCACCCCAACTCCCATCACTCCAAACCCCGAAGCACTCGACGCTCCGACGAAACCGTGGTGCATGATTTTTCTCCCTGTAACGACCCGTAAATTTCATGAATTTAATTTGGTTAAATTAATAAGTTTGTAATTAAATTTAGTAGAAAAAATAAAATAAATTAAAACCTACTTATAGTAATTCGAAGTTAATTCGAATGATTTTAAGTAGTGAAAAGAATTTTACCTGTATATAAATTGAATATGAGAAATTTAAGAAAAGTATTAAACTGATTTAATGTAATAAACATTGTTAACGGTAAATGGAATATGATAATAAGAACAATTGCAAGTTTTGTATTTAGGGGCGAAATAATATTGATAGGTAATAATTGTTGTAGAGAATAAATTACCTATGTTATAAATTGTATAATGGTGACAACTATTGTTCGTTACCAATGCATTTAATTAATAGCGATTAAATGTAATTAATCATTGCCTTTTTGGTAAGTTAAGAAATTAACTGAAAATTTTCAAGGTAAAATCAATAGAAAGTTAACTATATGCATAAAATGGAAAGTTGAATAGAGTTCTAATAAATGATAATCATGGAAAACGTATACAATCAATGTAGGTAATTAGTAATTACAATATTGTTGAAATTAATAAACGTTTCTTTGTTGATAATGAATAACATAACGGAAAGAGTAAAATAGAAATGTAAACTTAATACAAGATAGTAATTTGGGAAATAAAAAAGTTTGAAACCAAGAAATAGTTATAGAGAATATTTAATTGAAACTGATGCACATATTTGGCAAATATAACTAGATAGTATGAAATGAAGCATGCATTTAATGAAAAGTATTATAATTCAAATGTTAATTATATCCATAAAATGTCAATTTATTGAATAGTTAGATTTTAATCAATAAACGAATTTGATGAGGTTTCAATTTATAATTAATAACATTTAATTTGGAATAAATTACAACCAATAGACTAAAAATCATGCAGTTAAGGTAGATTTGAGTTGGCATTGAAGATAGTTAATTATATAAGATGTAAAATGTTAATTTTATTTATGATATGAAGATTGGTTGATTTAAGGAGTGAAAACCAAGATTTATTAAGTCATTTATAATTTGAAACTTAATAAGTGGATTAATTGCAAATAAGTGGAATATAATATTAAAACATTTCACAGATGAAAATTTAGATGAAAATTGAGAATGTTAATATAATCAATTTTGATTCCAATATTTATTTCATATGTTTGTAATAATGAATTTGAATAATATGAATAAAAATTTAATTCAAAGGAATTATTGAAATTTAATTTATAATTTCTAAATTTAACAAAACTGTAATTTAACGCTGAAATTCTTAATGTATTAACATTTAATTTGACATCTAAATTTGTTTGAAATTATTGTAAATGATTAACAATTTTTAAATAATAAGAATTGTCAAATTTTAGAATTTAAATAAAAAAATTTGATTTTTTTAATTAATTATTAATTTATTTAATTAATGGAAAATAGGCATTTTGGGTCACTGACTCGGATTTCGACGAAACCAGTTTCATCGGATCCGTAGCGGTGAATTATAATAGTGTTTCAAGTTTCGTAGCGATCGGACTTGTCGTTTGATCGTACAGACTCGAAACGCCTTGAACTTTATGCACTGAAATAAATTTGGAAAATATTGTTTTTAGCATAACTTCTTCATATGACGGAATTTGAACCTAGAACCTTTTCCATTGAGTTTAAAATATTTTAAAACACCTATTTTGATATATGGGTTTACCCAATTTCGTTCCGGAGTCAGAACGGGCTTTTTGGGCCAATTATCGTTGAGCACGTTTATAATTCGGATCCATCTGTCTATTCCAACTTTATCTATAAATACCCCGCTAAACCCTAGCCTCCGCCTATTCTCATTTGTCTGCGCGTAAAATTTCTTCAGCTCCTTCTCCTCCTCAAGGGCAAACAAAATTTCAGATCCAGATCCATTTCAAAATCAGAGTCAAAATTCAATGTCCTCGGAAAAATCTCAAATTAATATATGTTGAAGCGGTCGACGAGCGTAATTCAATGGTGTAATTCGTTTTTCAATTCGACGCATCGTTTGATCAGAAATCGCGGTCAAAATTGAATTGGGCGTTTTTGACTGGTGCGTCGGATCGGAAAATCCTTTCTGGGTTTTATAGAGGGGCTAGCGCGTTGTTCATCGGCGAAGTTTGGAGGCGAATTGACGGTCGGATTGGCGGCAAATCGCGAATTTGGGTTCGAATTTGGTGGAGGCGGTCCCTGTGTGTGCGCGATCTGGATTGAATTGGGTTGTGCGTGATGAATGATGACGTGGCTTTTAAATTAAGATGAAATGTGTTCCATTTGTTTTATTTTATTTTTATGATTTAATCGCAATTGTTGATATAACTCTCGCATACGAACTTCGTTTCACGCGCGGTTTCTTTTGTTAGAATCGTATTGAAATTCCGGACTTGATGACGCTAGGTTGGATGAATTCTGAGACGGTCAAATTTTTGGGTTTAAATTGGATTTAAATTCAATTTAAATTCAAAAGGTGAGTGTTTTAACCCACTCACAACTTCTAAGTTATCTTATGTTTGTTAGATTGATTTAAGATATGAGTAGAAATTTATTTATGACTGTTTTGCATATTTTATTCATCATCTCAGTTAAATCGCATTTATTTAATTTAACTGTTAATTAATTTTATTATTGCATATAAATTGACAGTTAAAATTTATTTATTTTGCATATAAACTGCTAGCTAAACAGATATTTATTTATTTATTTATTTTGAATATAAACTGTTCGTTGATACCTGATATGTTTTATATGCTCTATTGATGTTTGTTTAAATTGACGATGATTGAAATAAAATTTGGTTGATGATTGATATTGGGTGAATGGATGATGTGTTCCATATTATATAAACTGCAAGTTATTATACATTCTCATTTCATTCGGGATTGCGGTTTGAAATGATATACAACCGCATTTTTATTTTTAAATTGCGGATTGAAATGATAAATATCCGTACCACTTGACCATAGGATAGAAAATTATATACAGGCACCGCGGTATATATAAAAAACTATTTTTGAAATGATTTCTATGGTTTGGATAGGATGCGGTTAAATAAATATTAATTTTGATCTTATATAAAATCTTATTTTATATATACATATATTGTTAAATTATTGAATTTAAGCTATGTGTGAATTGGTTAAATGGAAATAAATAAGTTGAAAAATGGAGTTTGATAATTTATATTTATGATTAAGTACAGGTTTAAGATATTGTGTATAGATAGAGTTTTAAATAGTTCAAATCAATTAAGATTGGAAATTTAATTGGAAATTTATTTGGAATTGGGCTTATTTAAAAATTAAACTCCACAAGTTGGTGTAAACTTATTAATCTTGGAAATTTTAAAGGTATGATATTTATAACTGGATTATTATTCAAGATAAATTAAATGAATAATTCTACTATAAATAAATGGAAGAAAATATTTAGTGTTAATAAATTGGGTTTTATTTTAAATGGTTATGAATCTATTATGTAAACGTTTCAAATCTAAATAATAGGACAATGAGTTGTTGAATAGAAATTCCCAACCTTAGTTTTGAAAGTTATTAAATACTAAAAGTTTGAAAATATTGAAATCGAAGTGTTTTATTCAAACTGAAAGTGAATCTAAAGGTTATGGGTTTAGACTGAATATAAAGTAAATAAAATTGTAAAGGCGTGGAAATTATTTACTTTATAAATTTTTTTAAATTCGACCGTTTTATTTTATATACTGTTGAATATCCAAACAATTTAAGTTTTGAAAGTTATGGTTTTAAAACTATGGATTTGGAAGTATTATGTGAAAAGTTAAATTTCAAATATTTGGTTTTGAGGTATTATAAATCTTAAAAGTGGCATGATTTTGGAAAAGAAATATATTTGAAATAAAATGATATCATATTTATTTGGGTTTTAAAAGTAAATGATATCGTATTTATGGGTTTTGAAATGGATAAATATATTATGGTTTTGAAAGCATAATTATTTTTAAATGACCGCGGTGTTATAATAACGTTTGGTTTTTGAAGAGACCGGGATCGGAAGTTGTCATACTCTCTGCCAACTCCAAAAACCACTTTAACAACCGTGTACGCGGTGGAGATTCCAGAATGAAGTAGGATGGTGGCGGCGTTTCCTGTAAGGTAAATACGTGGACCCGACTCCCGTGAGTTGGCATAAGGTGGCTAAAACAGGAGCGATTCTCGGGGCAAGGGGGTTAGCGCCCTTTATCGGACACTCCTCTTCGATACTATACTCTGACTTTGGATTTATTCGATGGCCATCTTTATTTTTCTTGATTTTGGGGAGTTTGTTCGAGGTGGGCGGTAGCTGCGGCTATGCGTTACCACCAGTTCGGATAGCAATTGGTATATCTACCCTGGCATTGCCTAGCTGTGTCGTGTCACCTACCCTAGCGCGCCTTATACGATTTTGGTTTTGTACCATACCTATGGAGTGCCCTCTGACGACATCCAGTACGGGGGAGATTACGGTACTGTATAGACTATGGGAATATATTATGTGTTAAGGTGGAAAACGTAAAGCCTTTACGCTATTTAAAAGTAAGTTTATTTTACAATTAGACACTATTATAGTAGCGAAATATACTACATAGTAAATAGTTTAACGGATCCTTAAGAGATGTAAATCCCGAGCATCTTTTGAGTTACTGCACTCATATTTATTTCTGTTAATTTAACTTACATAAGTTCTTTTAGTTCTGACTCGAGTGTTTTGTCTTTTCAATTCGCTCGGGTCAGTTCGAGCGTTTCAGGATTTGAAGATTTTATTCTGGAGGACGAAGACGTAGATTTGTAGTATTATTATCTACTATATTATCCCACTACACCATTTAATTCCGCTGCATTAATTATTATTCACTGGTATGTATACTCTGATATGTATTGTATAAATATAATCAAAGGTTTTGTAAAACAGCTTCATGAACTGTATATTTGATTATTATATTTTATCCTTCCGTTGTGAGATTCTATTTTTGTTTTATTTCTTTCTTGTTTTTTCTTATCTGCCCCATAACAATCCGCCCTTCCGTATGGTTTGAATTGGCACGTATGTCAATTTAAATCGTGCGAAAAGGCGGGATGTTACACTTGGTATCAGAGCTTTGGTTTAGCGATAAACCTTGGCTTTGTGAGGTTTGACTCTTTGTTAATAGGGTAGTAATACCCTATGGGAGTCTCTGAGTGTATATATATGAGAGAGCGTATTTGTTGGTGTTATAAAAGTTTTGATATTGTGTTAATTTGTTCCATTTCGTATTTGAAAATTCTAGTTGATGCATGGGACGCTATGACATCAATAGGGATTTCTAAACACTTAATAGGACAGACCGACACAATATTTGTTTTTAATATAGGTGAATGAAATAATTTTGCCTATTATATTTTCTATATATATAAAATAAATTTTATAAAGATTATATTTGGTTGAAATATATTGGGTGTTAGGAATAAAATTTAAAAATAATATGTAAAATAAGATTGAAAATAAAATAAATGAAATTTGGAAATTGTAGAACATAAGTCCGGGATTTTGAAAAAATTTCTTTCAAAGGATTTTGAAATATAATAATAGTATTTAGAAATATTTTCTGATATAAATATTTCAATATAATTTGAAAGTATGGTTTAAAGAAATTCTGAAAATAAAAAGTTTGTACTTCCCTCTTTATCGCTGGAAAATAATTTCGGTGATGAGTGCACGCATCATCGACATTCATTTTCTAGTTTCGATGTGGGAAGGCCACTGTAGTGTTTTACTGCAGAGTTGTTTGGATAAACAAATATAAATTTTAAATTTTTTTAAATATAATTTGATACATAAATTTGTAAGTGTATATTTATCTATTATTTTAAAATGATTTTTTGAATAAAACCCGGTATTTAATTCTTAAGTTTCCATTAATTAGTAGTTTCAATTACTGTAGTGAATTGGAACGTAGGAAATTAATAAATTGAAACCTCTAAGGGAAATAAGGGATTTAATGCTTAGTTATAAATGGAAATTAAAAGAAATTGAAATGTGTAACATATAAAACAAAGATGAAATTATTGAACCATCAATTAATTAAAAGAATTGAGAAAAGACTTGTATAACCTTCAATTACATTCTTAAAGGCATGGATATATAACTTACCAAAAGATATAAAAGTTGAAAATGTTAATTTGAAAATGGAATAGATATCATACAAGAATTAAGCTTGAGGTAAAGAAAGTATTCAATGAATTTGCTGTGATAAATGAGAATTTAATGTTATAAACTTAAGTTATAATTGAAACTTTACTATAAGTAAATATAATTAAAGGTAAGTATTATAAATGGAATTTAGAAATAAATGAAAGAAGAAAAAAAAAATTAGTAGTATATATGGAAGATAATAAACTTAAGAAAAAGATTGAAGCTATTTATTAACAAAATAAGTAGAAAAGACGAATGTAGTAAATATATATAATTGTAGACTTAAGTTAATGTTCAAATATGTTAAGAAATTAATTTGCACATAGATACTACAAACCAATGAAGTTATGCAGTATGAAATGAAAAGAGGAAAATGAATTTTATATATAAGTATAAGTGCAAACAAGTGTAATAAACACTAGATTAATAGATGGAAATAAAGGTTGTAGGAAATAAATGTAAAATAAAAAGGGATAAACCATTATATAAATAGAAGGAATCAAACAACTAATGTATGAAATGAAATTATAATAAGTAAAGTTGGTTTGTTGTTTGGATTTTTTGTTGTTTAGTTTATGGTTGTTTAGGCGAGGATACTTTAAAATTGGATTGGATGAATGAATAATCTATTTAGTTTTATCTAAGGCTGTTGAGTAAATGATGCGCTGGTAGTTATTCTTCATTCCGTATAATTTAAAAGTTTTGAATCCGAACAACTATTTGTTTGTTTGGTTGAATGGTTGCTTTGAATTTGTTGTGTATGCTGTTGTTAAAATTGATGGTTGTTGTATTGTTTTGTTGTTAGTGATTGAAATCACTTAAATATTTCACTTTATATAAATTATTAACCTTTTAGATTATATAAGTGAAATGCAGGTTATGGAAGCAATTGCTACTGCTTTTGGTTCCATAAATTAAGCGTAAATTTGCCCGACAAATAAGTACGTTTCGGATTACGGTTTATAGCGCTATTTTATATAGTTTCCCGGGTTGGGATATTATATTTTGGATAATATATGTAATGATATTATATTTTCTCCCGAGCCTCTCCGTACGAAGGAGACTCTGCCAAAATTTTCCGTAAATTTTGGACTTAGAAATATTTTGAAAATGTTTTCCAAACTTTAGTAATTTAAGTATAAAAAAATTTAATGGTTATAAATTGATATATTTTATCTAAATTAATTAATTTTATAAATTTAATTATTTATAAAGTTAATGTTTGAATAAGGTATATTGGTTTCTTAGTTCTTCGTTTCCCTTCTTTTCCTTTTCGGGGACGAAAAGTTTTGAGTGGGGGAGAGTGTAACGACCCGTAAATTTCATGGATTTAATTTGGTTAAATTAATAAGTTTGTAATTAAATTTAGTAGAAAAAAATAAAATAAATCAAAACCTACTTATAGTAATTCGAAGTTAATTCGAATGATTTTAAGTAGTGAAAAGAATTTTACCTGTATATAAATTGAATATGAGAAATTTAAGGAAAGTATTAAACTGATTTAATGTAATAAACATTGTTAACAGTAAATGGAATATGATAATAAGAACAATTGCAAGTTTTGTATTCAGGGGCGAAATAATATTGATAGGTAATAATTGTTGTAGAGAATAAATTACCTATGTTATAAATTGTATAATGGTGACAACTATTGTTCGTCACCAATGCATTTAATTAATGGCGATTAAATGTAATTAATCATTGCCTTTTTGGTAAGTTAATAAATTAACTGAAAATTTTCAAGGTAAAATCAATAGAAAGTTAACTATATGCATAAGATGGAAAGTTGAATAGAGTTCTAATAAATGATAATGATGGAAAACGTATACAATCAATGTAGGTAATTAGTAATTACAATATTGTTGAAATTAATAAACGTTTCTTTGTTGATAATGAATAACATAACGGAAAGAGTAAAATAGAAATGTAAACTTAATACAATATAGTAATTTGGGAAATAAAAAAGTTTGAAACCAAGAAATAGTTATAGAGAATATTTAATTGAAATTGATGCACATATTTGGCAAATATAACTAGATAGTATGAAATGAAGCATGCATTTAATGAAAAGTATTATAATTCAAATGTTAATTATATCCATAAAATGTCAATTTATTGAATAGTTAGATTTTAATCAATAAACGAATTTGATGAGGTTTCAATTTATAATTAATAACATTTAATGTGGAATAAATTACAACCAATAGACTAAAAATCATGCAGTTAAGGTAGATTTGAGTTGGCATTAAAGATAGTTAATTATAAGATGTAAAATGTTAATTTTATTTATGATATGAAGATTGGTTGATTTAAGGAGTGAAAACCAAGATTTATTAAGTCATTTATAATTTGGAACTTAATAAGTGGATTAATTGCAAATAAGTGGAATATAATATTAAAACATTTCACAGATGAAAATTTAGATGAAAATTGAGAATGTTAATATAATCAATTTTGATTCCAATATTTATTTCATATGTTTGTAATAATGAATTTGAATAATATGAATAAAAATTTAATTCAAAGGAATTATTGAAATTTAATTTATAATTTCTAAATTTAACAAAACCGTAATTTAACGCTGAAATTCTTAATGTATTAACATTTAATTTGACATCTAAATTTGTTTAAAATTATTGTAAATGATTAACAATTTTTAAATAATAAGAATTGTCAAATTTTAGAATTTAAATAAAAAAAACTAATTTTTTTTAATTAATTATTAATTTATTTAATTAATGGAAAATAGGCATTTTGGGTCACTGACTCGGATTTCGACGAAACCAGTTTCATCGGATCCGTAGAGGTGAATTATAATAGGGTTTCAAGTTTCGTAGCGATCGGACTTGTCATTTGATCGTACGGACTCGAAACGCCTTGAAATTTATGCATTGAAATCAATTGAAATCAATTTGGAAAATATTGTTTTTAGCATAACTTCTTCATACGATGGAATTTAAATCTGAAACCTTTTCCATTGAGTTTAAAATATTTTAAAACACCTATTTTAATATATGAGTTTACCCAATTTCGTTCCTGAGTCAGAACGGGCTTTTTGGGCCAATTACCGTTGAGCACGTTTATAATTCGGATACATCTGTCTATTCCAACTTTATCTATAAATACCTTGCTAAACCCTAGCCTCCGCCTATTCTCATTTGTCTGCGCGTAAAATTTCTTCAGCTCCTTCTCCTCCTCAATGGAAAACAAAATTTCAGATTCAGATCCATTTCAAAATCAGAGTCAAAATTCAATGTCCTCAGAAAAATCTCGAATTAATATATGTTGAAGCTCTCGACGAGCGTAATTCAATGGTGTAATTCGTTTTTCAATTCGACGCATCGTTTGACCAGAAATCACGGTCAAAATTGAATTGGGCGTTTTTGACTGGTGCGTCGGATCGGAAAATCCTTTCTGGATTTTATAGAGGGGCTAGCGCGTTGTTCATCGGCGAAGTTTGGAGGCGAATTGACGGTCGGATTGGCGGCAAATCACGAATTTGGGTTTGAATTTGGTGGAGGCGGTCCCTGTGCGTGCGTGATCTGGATTGCATTGGGTTGTGCGTGATGAATGATGACGTGGCTTTTAAATTGAGGTGAAATGTGTTCCATTTGTTTTTTTTTATGATTCAATCGCAATTTTTGATATAATTCTCGCATACGAACTCCATTTCACGTGCGGTTTCTTTTGTTAGGATCGTATTGAAATTCCGGACTTGATGACACTAGGTTGGATGAATTCTGAGACGGTCAAATTTTTGGGTTTAAATTGGATTTAAATTCAATTTAAATTCAAAAGGTGAGTGTTTTAACCCACTCACAACTTCTAAATTATCTTATGTTTGTTAAATTGATTTAAGATATGAGTAGAAATTTATTTATGACTGTTTTGCATATTTTATTCATCATCTCAGTTAAATCGCATTTATTTAATTTAACTGTTAATTAATTTTATTATTGCATATAAATTGACAGTTAAAATTTATTTATTTTGCATATAAACTGCTAGTTAAACAGTTATTTATTTATTTATTTATTTTGAATATAAACTGTTCGTTGATACCTAATATGTTTTATATGCTCTATTGATGTTTGTTTAAATTGACGATGATTGAAATAAAATTTGGTTGATGATTGATATTGGGTGAATGGATGATGTGTTCCATATTATATAGACTGCAAGTTATTATACATTCTCATTTCATTCGGGATTGCGGTTTGAAATGATATACAACTGCATTTTTATTTTTAAATTGCGGATTGAAATGATAAATATCTGTACCACTTGATTATAGGATAGAAAATTATATGCAGGCACCGCTGTATATATATAAAATTATTTTTGAAATGATTTTTATGGTTTGGATAGGATGCGGTTAAATAAATATTAATTTTGATCTTATATAAAATCTTATTTTATATATACATATATTGTTAAATTATTGAATTTAAGCTATGTGTGAATTGGGTAAATGGAAATAAATAAGTTGAAAAATGGAGTTTGATAATTTATATTTATGATTAAGTACAGGTTTAAGATATTGTGTATATATAGAGTTTTAAATAGTTCAAATCAATTAAGATTGGAAATTTAATTGGAAATTTATTTGGAATTGGGCTTATTTAAAAATTAAACTCCACAAGTTGGTGTAAACTTATTAATCTTGGAAATTTTAAAGGTATGATATTTATAACTGGATTTTTATTCAAGATAAATTAAATGAATAATTCTAGTATAAATAAATGGAAGAAAATATTTAGTGTTAATAAATTGGGTTTTATTTTAAATGGTTATGGATCTATTATGTAAACGTTTCAAAACTAAATAATAGGACAATGAGTTGTTGAATAGAAATTCCCAACCTTAGTTTTGAAAGTTATTAAATACTAAAAGTTTGAAAATATTGAAATCGAAGTGTTTTATTCAAACTGAAAGTGAATCTAAAGGTTATGGGTTTAGACTGAATATAAAGTAAATAAAATTGTAAAGGCGTGGAAATTATTTACTTTATAAATTTTTTTTAAATTCAACTGTTTTATTTTATATACTGTTGAATATCCAGACAATTTAAGTTTTGAAAGTTATGGTTTTAAAACTATGTATTTGGAAGTATTATGTGAAAATTTAAATTTCAAATATTTGGTTTTGAGGTATTATAAATCTTAAAAGTGGCATGATTTTGGAAAAGAAATATATTTGAAATAAAATGATATCATATTTATTTGGGTTTTAAAAGGAAGTGATAACGTATTTATGGGTTTTGAAATGGATAATTATATTCTGGTTTTGAAAGCATAATTATTTTTAAATGACCGCGGTGTTATAATAACGTTTGGTTGTTGAAGAGACCGAGATCGAAAGTTGTCATACTCTCTGCCAACTCCGAAAACCACTTTAACAACCGTGTACGCGGTGAAGATTCCAGAATAAAGTAGGATGGTGGCGGCGTTTCCTGTAAGGTAAATACGTGGACCCGACTTCCGTGAGATGGCATAAGGTGGCTAAAACAGGAGCGATTCTCGGGCCAAGGGGGTTAGCGCCCTTTATCGGACACTCCTCTTCGATACTATACTCTAACTTTGGATTTATTCGATGGCCATCTTTATTTTTATTGATTTCAGGGAGTTTGTTCGAGGTGGGCGGTAGCTGCGGCTATGCATTACCACCAGTCCGGATAGCAATTGGTATATCTACCCTGGCATTACCTAGTTGTGTCGTGTCACCTACCCTAGCGCGCCTTATACGATTTTGGTTTTGTACCATACCTATGGAGTGCCCTCTGACGACGCCCAGTACGGGGGTGATTACGGTACTGTATAGACTATGAGAATATATTATGTGTTAAGGTGGAAAATGTAAAGCCTTAACGCTATTTAAAAGTAAGTTTATTTTACAATTAGACACTATTATAATAGCGAAATATACTACATAGTAAATAGTTTAACGGATCCTTAAGAGATGTAAATCCCGAGCATCTTTTGAGTTACTGCACTCATATTTATTTCTGTTAATTTAACTTACATAAGTTCTTTTAGTTCTGACTCGAGTGTTTTGTCTTTTCAGTTCGCTCGGGTCAGTCCGAGCATTTCAGGATTTGAAGATTTTATTCTGGAGGACGAAGACGAAGATTTGTAGTATTATTATCTACTATATTATCCCACTACACCATTTAATTCCGCTGCATTAATTATTATTCTCTGGTATGTGTACTCTGATATGTATCGTATAAATATAATCAAAGGTTTTGTAAAACAGCTTCATGAACTGTATATTTGATTATTATATTTTGTCCTTCCGCTGCGAGATTCTATTTTTGTTTTATTTCTTTCTTGTTTTTTCTTATCTGCCCCATAACAATCCGCCCTTCCGTATGGTTTGAATTGGCGCATGTGTCGATTTAAATCGTGCGAAAAGGCGGGATGTTACACTCCCCTTTCAAAAACTAGGTTTAAAAAATTTGATCCCTCGCCGCCGACGCCACCATCGCTTCCATCACCTCCGGTCATTTTTCCTAGCAACCCCGTAGGCTCGTCTACCACCCCGAACAACCCCAACCAACACGAACCATTCTATCACCATAAAATGATAAAAATGCATATTTTGTTCAACTATTAACTGCAACTAGGATAGTCAACTAAAAATCTTCATATTAGTTTTAAAAATCATAAATTTCAGTAGGAATCCAAGTTACCAACTTGAATTATCTTTCTATAACAATTGGATTTATCAATGTGTTGCTTGATTAAATGTAATCAAAGCTTTCAGTAAAAATATTCCACTAACCTATTTTAAAACAAATTTGTTTATCTTAGTTTTTGATTAAGCAACTTGTTTTGTTTTAAACTATAAGACTGTAAATGGTATGATGAAGAAGTTTTCAAATTTTGAACAATTATTTAACTCTGCAACAAAAACAGAGGAGAACAAGTAGATAAAATTTTCACAAAACAATTCATCTTTATACAGAAACATATATATAAACAAAGCTTACTTATTTCAAATTTAAACCATAAAATCCAGATTCATATACTTAAGTTTTAAATAATGTTACTCACCTTTGCTTGAGAATGACAGAGCACTTTTTTTTATTTGAAAAGCTTTGAACTTTAAAAACTGAGAAGTTGTTTGCTTTGATTTTCCCCCATAATATTCTTGCTTGTTGTTGTATAAAGCTTCAGTTTATAACAATGGAAATGCTTTCAGCTTTGAATTTGAAGCTTGCCTCAAGTTAAAGATTGAAGTTTTAAATTTCGACTATGCTTTGCTATGTTTTTACTAAACGAACTAAGATAAAAAGAAGTTGATATATGTAGAAAGAAGTTTACAGGATATTATATTGTTGTACAGGTTAATATTTTATTTCTTTGTTCAGGGTGACTATAATATTTGTACAATACAGTAGGTATGGCTAATGATGCTTGTAAAGGTGATAATATTTTGTTGTACTAAGAACATGGCTGAATTGCTTGCATTCCCTTTTCTCGGCTGATATCATGCTTTGCTTGACTAAAGACATTTTTTTCCATTTGTTTACTAGCTTATACTTTTTAAATTATGTATGTACTTACAGGTTTGTATTATAGACTTTTGTTTTGTCTTTGCATGAATTAATCCCCAGGCTCTTATATTTAAATGAATTTTTTGTTTCTTTCTTTTGTTTTATTCTTGCCTTATTACTTAGGAATATAAATGTATATTTTTTTTTTATTATGTTGTTATAATTTAACAAATTTGTTTAATGTGTATGTTTTATATTTTATAGTTTATCAATATTTCATTTGCCTTGGTATTGTTTTAAGTGTACACAACATACTTATAGTTGAATATCTTTTAATCTTATCTTTTGTTTTTGCTTTTATATTGCCTTGTTTTATATGCTTATGCATATCACTTTTTTCTATTTCCATTTGTTTGTACCATTCTTGAATGTATGCTTATCCTTTATTTTGCAAGCTATCGAATATATTTACATTTTTCTTGTTTACTTGTTTCATATTACAAGTGTGCATACTTATATATATTTACAAAGTTTACTTTATTTTAAACATTTCTGAAAGACTTCATTTTCGAATTTTATAGATCATAGTTTCTTTCAAAACACACATTGTAACGACCCGTGTAAATTCGATGTTTAAAATGAATTAAATTATAGGATTTCTAATTTAAATTTAGGAAGAAACAGAAATCTTATTTGTTTACATGAAAGAGAATGTTGAAATTTGATGGATCAAGGGTAATTAAATTTTTACAAATTTGATTTTATATTTCAATTAATTGGAATAGTAAAAATTTGGAAATAGATTCAAATTTATGTAAGACAATGAATTTCAGTAATTAAAGTTAATAAATCAATGGATTAAATGAAATAATTAATTGGAGTTAAGATCTAAATTTGTATGTGAGCATTCATTGATATTGGAATATAAAAGGGTAAATTTATAGTATAAAATGTAGACATCACCTTTAAGATGATGGGTTTATAATTGATGTATAATAGGGAAATCAAATGAATGGGTTTAATTGAATAACAATTAGCAATTAATGAATGAAGAGAAATTTTAAGAGCGTAATTGTTTTTGTTAAATTAATTTTGGTAACAAATTGTATTGAATATAGATTTAACGTTGTGTGATGTATTTAAGTAATAATTGGAGAACAATGTAAATTATATCCGTGAATGGTCAATTCAATTAAACAACAAGATTTTTAAATATATAAACGTTTTTATTTAGGTTTCAATTTGTTAATTTATGAAGTTTAATGGGAAATCAATTGCAATAAATTGCCCTAATTTATGCAGTTAGAGGAGATTTAGATTTGCATTATAGATGGAAGTTGTAATGTCCCGCCTTTTCGCACGATTTAAACAGACACACATGCCGATTCAATCCATACGGAAGGGCGGGTTGTTATGGGGTAAATAAGAAAAATAAGAAAGAAATAAAAGAAAACAGAATCTCGCAGCGGAAGGATAAAATATAATAATAAAATATACAGTTTATAAATCTGTTTACAAAACATTCATATAATACATATCAGAGTTACACACACCAACAACAATGCAGCGGAACAGTGTGTAGTGCACTAGTATAAATAATAATAATATACATCTTCGTCTTCGTCCTCTAGAGCTAAATCTTCAAATCCTGAAATGCTCGGACTGACCCGAGCGAATTGAAAAGACAAAACACTCGAGTCAGAACTAAAAGATCTTATGTAAGTTAAATTAACAGAAATAATATGAGTGCAGTAACTCAAGAGATGCTCGGGATTTACATCTCCTAAGGATCCGTTAAACTATTTACTATATAGTATATTGCACTATTATAATAGTGTCTATTTGTAAAATAAACTTACTTTTTAATAGCGTTAAGGGGTTACCCATATAGCCCTTAACACAAATAATGCCAATAGTCTATACAGTACCGTAATACCTCCTGATCGGGAGGCTACCAGAAGATACTCCATAGGTACGACACAAATAGAAACTCGTAGTAAAGGCGCGGTAGGGTAGGTGACACGACACAACTAGGCAATGCCAGGGTAGATATACCAATTACGCTTCCGGGCCGATGGAAACGCGCAGCGCGCAGCTGCCGCCCACCTCGAACAAACTCCCCACATCAAAGAAATAAAAAATGAAGGTGGCCACCGAATCAATCCAAAATCAGAGTATAGTATCGAAGGGAAGTGTCCGATCAGAGGTGCTACCTCATTAACCTGTCAATCGCTCCTGTTTTAGCCACCTTATGCCAACTCACGGGAGTTGGGTCCATGTATTTACCTTACAGGAAACGTCGCCACCAACCTACTTCATTCTGGAATCTCCACCGCGTACACGGTTAGTCAAAGAGGTTTTCGGTATCGACAGAGAGTATGTCCATATCCGATCCCGGTCTCTTTGTCAACCAATCGTTATTATAACACCGCGGTTATTTAAAAAAAAATTATACTTTTAAAACCATAATAAAATATCCATTTAAAACCCATATAAACCCGATATCATTTATTCTTAAAACCCCAAATCAATACGATATCATTTATTTTCCAATATATATTCTTTTCAAAATCATAGGGTTTCCAAAGTAAAATATTTGGAAATCAAAACTCTTGAATATAATATTTCCAAATTATACTACCTTGAAAACATAGCTTTGAAACAAAATTTCCATCTCTTAAATGGTTAAATATTAAATTACTTTTATAAACAAAATAGCTTCTTTAGATTTCACAAATCAATTTCAAATATCGATTTAAACTTCCAAATACCATTTCAATTCTTATGTTTCAAGGCTTTAAATATTTCAACATTTCAAACAGACTCATTTGACAATTCCATATATATATCAAATTCAGTTACTTATTATTTAGACTTGAAATGTTTGCTTAATGAATTCAATATAATTTAAGAAAACCTTTAACTTCATATAACTGGATCATCTTTCAATTTATTATATATTCATTTAATCAACCTGATATTCATTAAAATCAATTTACACAAAAATCAAGTTATAAAAATCATATCCTTTAAAAATTCTAATTTTTATTAAATTTCAATTTAACTTAATATTCATCTTCCAAATCTATTCTCATTTAAGTCATAAAACTCCAGAAATTAAATTTTAAATAAATGTTTAATCTTATTTGATCTTAAAATCAAACTTTATTTAAACTTCAATTCAAATTTATACAAAGCTTAAAAACCGGAAATTACTATATATATATATAATAGCCTTTATCAATAACCAAATCAATATCTCATAAACCATATATATATATAACTTTACAAAACCATAGAAAAACATTTCAAAAATAATTTTATATATTTACCGCGGTGCCTGTATATAATTTTCTATCCTATGGTCAAGTGATACGGATGTTTATCATTTCAATCCGCAATTTAAAATGAAAAAAAAATGCGGTTATATATCATTTCAAACCGCAATCCCAAATGAATGAAATGCATAGCAACTTGCAATTAATAAAATTAATCATCCATTCATCCATCAAATCATACATCCATTTATCACAGTCATCATCCAATTTCAAACAATCATCAATACATAACAAGTGATAAATAATGGTATCAATTATCAGTTTATAATCAAAATAAATTTAATAACTGTTAATTGGCAGTTTATATGCAAAAATAAACGTAAATTTAACTGGCAGTTAATATGAAATAAAAATTTAACATAACTATGACTGGCAGTTAATATGCAATTAAATAAATTCTAACTGTCAAATTTATGCAATAAATAAAATTAATTAACAGTTATATTAAATGAATGCGATTTATCAAAGATAATCAATAAAACATGCCAAACAGTCATAAATAAATTTATACTCATATCTAAAATTAATTTAACAAACACAAGAAATTTTAGAAATTGTGAGTGGGTTAAAACACTCACCTTTTGAATTTAAATCGAATTTAAATCCGATTTAAACCCAAAAATTCGATGGTCTCCAAATCTGTCCAAACCAGCGTCAAAAAAATCTAGAATTTAATTACGATCCTAACGAAAAAAATCGCGCATGAAACGGAGTTCGTATGTGGAAGTTAAATGTATTAACGCGTTTGAAAAATCAAAATTAAATTAAATTCAAACAAAATAAACCTACCTATTACCACCTTCCACGTCAGCGTTTCCTACGCTCCCCTAGTGACTAATCTCACCAAACCCATGTTCCAATTTCGCAAATAGATGAAGAAATCAAAATGCCCAATTCAACCTTTTGGGTTTCGAATTTTACACGTTTGACCGTGATTTCTGGTTGACTCAAGCGACTATTGCAAAAACAGAGACTGCGCTTAGATCCGTAGATGAAAACTACAACATAATTTTTTGAAATTTTTTGAGAACTTTGAATTTTTTTTATTTTTGATTTTTGAATAGAATTGGATCTGAAATTTGCATCCATTTAGGAAGAGAAAGAATTGAAGAAAATGAACGCACAAATAAAAAAGAATAGATGGAGGCTAGGGTTTATAATTGGGTTTATATTGATAGGTTAGAATTAGAGTAGATGGATCTGATAAACAAACGCGCTGAACGATAATTCAAATTAACGTAATAATTACAAATCACCACACTATGAAGACATTTACATTATTTCCCATTTATTACTTTATTTAACACAACCCTTAATTTACATCTATTGCAATGTTTTCAAATTTAATTGAATGAACTAATTATATCACTCCTAATAATTGTTGTAAGACTCTCAATCCCACATTTGTAAGTATATATTATTTCCACTCAAATATTATAGATATATACAGAGTATAGGTTTCCATTAAATCATTATTTATTATATATTCAAATTAACTAAATTCACTATTGAAGTCCGTTTATATTTATTACCAAATATCCATTTACCTTTCCCAATAAATTTGAATCCATTCATTTTATATAACAAATCAAATTTCCATTCACACCTTATTATCAACCCACAATTTATTGCAATTCATTATCTTAGATAGATTTTATACAATTAATATCAACTTTACGTTAAATTTCTATCCAATGAATACTTATTCATTAATCAATTCAATATTTATTTTTCTTTGCCTCTATTTGATACTTAACCTAGTATACATTTAATGGGTAAACATAACATTGAATTATAATGCATTTCTCATGCATGCTTCATTTCATATAAATTCCTCTTTATTAACCAAGTCACATTAACAAAACAAAATATTTTTTTTATTTCAATCGATTACCAGTCTAGACTGAATATATTAAATAAATGGTTAACCTAAAACGATTGTTACCCCTTTAGCCTTCAAATTCATTTACGACTATTATTAACACAATGTTGCCATTTGATTTATATATATTTAAATAAATTATATGAATGGGTAAAACTTTAAAAATTATCTTACCTGCAAATTTACTCACAAACATCCTAAATTACCAACTTGCAATTTATTTTTAATTACTAAATTTGCATTGATTATATCAAGTTGAGATTTAATACGTATTATTTCCTCAAATAAATAAATCTTTGGATTTAAATTCCTAAAACCATAAATTATGTCCTACCATAAATCTATGCTTTTATTATTTTACGTTCACACTCCCGTTACTCTATAATAAATCACCAAGTAACGATATCCTAAACCAACATTAATTAATATATCAATCCTTATAACTCGATAAATTTGTCAAATATGAATAACCTTAACAGTACTTACATATATTATCTTACTTACAATAATGTAATATTAAACGTTGAATTTCATTTATTTTGCAATACTTTAATTTAATTAAGAAATACTGCTCCTATACTTAAATCTATATTAACAAATCGTTAGATTTGGATCGACAGAAATCGGTTTACCAAAGCTTACGTACACATTACATAAATAAACAACTATATAAATTTGCCACCTATTAGCTCTAAATTTTATTCTTAAGTTTGTTACCTATCAATTTAGATTATACTTCCATCTATAATGCAAATCCAAATCTCCTCTAACTGCATAAATTAGGGCAATTTATTGCAATTGATTTCCCATTAAACTTCATAAATTAACAAATTGAAACCTAAATAAAAACGTTTATTTATTTAAAAATCTTGTTGTTTAATTGAATTGACCATTCATGGATATAATTTACATTGTTCTCTAATTATTACTTAAATACATCACACAACGTTAAATCTATATTCAATACAGTTTGTTACCAAAATTAATTTAACGAAAACAATTACGCCCTTAAAATTTCTCTTCATTTATTAATTGCTAATTGTTATTCAATTAAACCCATTCATTTGATTTCCCTATTATGCATCAATTATAAACCCATCATCTTAAAGGTGATGTCTACATTTTATACTATAAATTTACCCTTTTATATTCCAATATCAATGAATGCTCACATACAAATTTAGATCTTAACTCCAATTAATTATTCCATTTAGTCCATTGATTTATTAACTTTAATTACTGCAATTCATTGTCTTACATAAATTTGAATCTATTTCCAAATTTTCACTATTCCAACTAAATGAAATATAAAATTAAATTTGTAAAATTTTAATTACCCTTGATCCATCAAATTTCAACATTCTCTTTCATGTAAACAAATAAGATTTCTGTTTCTTCCTAAATTTAAATTAGAAATCCTATAATTTAATTCACTTTAAACATCGAATTTACACGGGTCGTTACACTCTCCCCCACTCAAAACTTTTCGTCCCCGAAAAGGGAAAGAAGGGAGAAGGAAGAATTTAATAATAGTACATCTTATTCAAATATTAAATTATAAACAATAATTTACAACATTTGTTACCTTAAATAAAATATACCATTTTAAAATCATTATGTTTGTAAAAAAAAATTTCTAAGTCCAAAATTTACGGGAAATTTTTGGCAGAGTCTCCTTTGTACGGGGAGGCTCAGTGGAAAATATAATATCAAAATATAACAATTATATTACATATATTATCCAAAATATTATATTCCAACTCCCGAAATATATATAAATAGCGCTATAAACTGTAATCTGAAACGTACCTATTTGTCGGGCATTTTACGCTTAAGTTATGGAACCAAAAGCAGCAGCAATTGCTTCCACAACCTGCATTTCACTTATAAAGATCCAAAGGGTTAACAATTTATATAAACTGAAATTAAGTGGTTTCAAACACTAACAACCAATCAGTACAACAACCATCAAAACAGCATACACAACAAATCTAAAACAACCATTCAACAAACAAACAAATAGTTGTTCGGATTCAAAACTTGAAATTGTACGGAATGGAAATAACTATCAAGTGCATCATTTACTCAACAGTCTTAGATGGAACAAAATAGATTATTTATTCATCCAACAATTTCAAATTCCCTTACCCAACCAACCATAAATCAAATAATAGAATTCAAACCAACAAACCAAATTAATTTATAAATTTATTTCATACTTTAGCTGTTTAATTTCCTTTCTTTCATTACGTCATTTATTTTCATTATATTTCTTTCTATTTTGTTTAGAAATTAACTTCAACCCTTTTTCTTAAGTTTCCAATTTCCTTTTATTATTACACTCATTTATTTTCACTTACTAATTACTATTATTGATTCATTTATTATTGCATGACCTCTTTTATTTACACTTTAATTACTTAAGTTTATAATCATCTATTTGTCATACTTACCTTTATTATATTTTACTTGGTAAAATTTCAATTATAACTTAAGTTTATAACATTAAATTCTCATTTAACAACAATTTCATTGAATACTTTTACTACTTGTATAATATTCTATTACAATCTCTTATTAAACATTTCAACTTTTAATATTTGGTAAGTTATATATATATATATATGTTATTTAAGGATGTAATTGAAAGTTATGCAAAAAAAATCACAATTCTTTTAATTAATTAATGGTTCAATAATTATATCTTTGTTTTATAAGTTACATATTTCAAATTACCTTCAATTCCTTTTATTCTATTGTTTTTAATTATAGTAACATTTTAATTACACTTAAATTTATAACCTTATAACATCAATTCTTATAAATAAAGAATTTCATTAATTCATTTACTAAGGTTTACAATCATTTATATACATTACTTATCTCCCTATTATTAAATTTTTACTTTAATTAAAGGTTCCAATTATTAATTACTAACCTTTCATTTCACTACAATAATTGAAACAATTTATTAACAGAAATTTAAGAATTTAGATACCGGGTTAAATTTCAAATTATTTTAAAATAATAGATAAATATATTCTTACACTTATATCTCAATTTATATTTAAAACAATTCAAAATATATATTAATATTTTTTTCAAAAAAAGAATCGGCATTAACACTACTACACTGGCCTTTCCCCCTCGAAACTCTAAAATGAATGTCGATGATGCGTGCACTCATCACCGAAATTATTTTCCAGCGACAGAGAGGAAAGTACAAAACTTATTTTCTCCAAAATCTCCTTTAAACAAATCTTCCGAATTATATTGAAATATTTATATAAGAAAATATTTATAAACAATATTATTATATTCCAAAATTTATTCGAAAGAAATTTCAAAACCCCGGATCTTAAGTCCTAAATTTCCAAATTTCATTGATTTTATTTTTCAATCTTATTTCTATTATTAATTATACACTTTATTACCTAACAACCAATCTATTACAGCCAAATATAGATATTATTTTGAAAAATTATTTTATAAAAAATATAATAGGTAAAATTATTTCATTCACCTATATTAAAAACAAATATTAAGCCGGTCTGTCCTATTAAGTGTTTAGAAATCCCTATTGATGTCATAGCGTCCCATGCACCAACCAGAATTTATAAATACGAAACGGAACAGATTAACACAATATAAAAACCTTTTTATAACACTAACAAATACGCTCTCTCATATATATACACTCAGCGACTCCCATAGGGTATTACTACCCTATTAGTAAAGAGTCAAACCCCACAAAGCTAAGGTTTATTGCTAAACCAAAGCTCTGATACCAGATGTAGCATCCCGCCCTTTCGCACGATTTAAACAGACACACATGCCGATTCAATCCATACGGAAGGGCGGATTGTTATGGGATAAATAAGAAAAATAAGAAAGAAATAAAAGAAAACAGAATCTCGCAGCGGAAGGATAAAATATAATAATAAAATATACAGTTTATAAATCTTTTTACAAAACATTCATATAATACATATCAGAGTTACACATACCAACAACAATGCAGCGGAACAGTGTGTAGTGCACTACTATAAATAATAATAATAATAATAATAATATACATCTTCGTCTTCGTCCTCTAGAGCTAAATCTTCAAATCCTGAAACGCTCGGACTGACCCGAGCGAATTGAAAAGACAAAACACTCGAGTCAGAACTAAAAGATCTTATGTAAGTTAAATTAACAGAAATAAATATGAGTGCAGTAACTCAAGAGATACTCGGGATTTACATCTCCCAAGGATCCGTTAAACTATTTACTATATAGTATATTGCGCTATTATAATAGTGTCTATTTGTAAAATAAACTTACTTTTTAATAGCGTTAAGGGGTTACCCATATAGCCCTTAACACAAATAATGCCAATAGTCTATACAGTACCGTAATACCTCCTGATCGAGAGGCTACCAGAGGATACTCCATAGGTACGACACAAATAGAAACTCGTAGTAAAGGCGCGGTAGGGTAGGTGACACGGCACAACTAGGCAATGCCAGGGTAGATATACCAATTACGCTTCCGGGCCAATGGAAACGCGCAGCGTGCAGCTGCCGCCCACCTCGAACAAACTCCCCACATCAAAGAAATCAAAAATGAAGGTGGCCACCGAATCAATCCAAAATCAGAGTATAGTATCGAAGGGAAGTATCCGATCAGAGGTGCTACCTCATTAACCCGTCAATCGCTCCTGTTTTAGCCACCTTATGCCAACTCACGGGAGTTGGGTCCACGTATTTACCTTACAGGAAACGTCGCCACCAACCTACTTCATTCTGGAATCTCCACCGCGTACACGGTTAGTCAAAGTGGTTTCCGGTATCGACAGAGAGTATGTCCATATCCGATCCCGGTCTCTTTGCCAACCCATCGTTATTATAACACCGCAGTTATTTAAAAAAAAATTATACTCTTAAAACCATAATAAAATATCCATTTAAAACCCATATAAACCCGATATCATTTATTCTTAAAACCCCAAATCAATACGATAACATTTATTTTCCAATATATATTTTTTCCAAAATCATAGGGTTTCCAAAGTAAAATATTTAGAAATCAAAACTCTTGAATATAATATTTCCAAATTATACTACCTTGAAAACATAGCTTTGAAACAAAATTTCCATCTCTTAAATGGTTAAATATTAAATTACTTTTATAAACAAAATAGCTTCTTTAGATTTCACAAATCAATTTCAAATATCGATTTAAACTTCCAAATACCATTTTAATTCTTATGTTTCAAGGCTTTAAATATTTCAACATTTCAAACAGACTCATTTGACAATTCCATATATATATCAAATTCAGTTACTTATTATTTAGACTTGAAATGTTTGCTTAATGAATTCAATATAATTTAAGAAAACCTTTAACTTCATATAACTGGATCATCTTTCAATTTATTATATATTCATTTAATCAACCTGATATTCATTAAAATCACTTTACACAAAAATCAAGTTATAAAAATCATATCCTTTAAAAATTCTAATTTTTATTAAATTTCAATTTAACTTAATATTCATCTTCCAAATCTATTCTCATTTAAGTCATAAAACTCCAGAAATTAAATTTTAAATAAATGTTTAATCTTATTTGATCTTAAAATCAAACTTTATTTAAACTTCAAATCAAATTTATACAAAGCTTAAAAACCGGAAATTACTATATATATATAATAGCCTTTATCAATAACCAAATCAATATCTCATAAACCATATATATAACTTTACAAAACCATAGAAAAACATTTCAAAAATAATTTTATATATTTACCGCGGTGCCTGTATATAATTTTCTATCCTATGGTCAAGTGATACGGATGTTTATCATTTCAATCCGCAATTTAAAATGAAAAAAAAATGCGATTATATATCATTTCAAACCGCAATCCCGAATGAATGAAATGCATAGCAACTTGCAATTAATAAAATTAATCATCCATTCATCCATCAAATCATACATCCATTTATCACAGTCATCATCCAATTTCAAACAATCATCAATACATAACAGGTGATAAATAATGGTATCAATTATCAGTTTATACTCAAAATAAATTTAATAACTGTTAATTGGCTGTTTATATGCAAAAATAAACGTAAATTTAACTGGCAGTTAATATGAAATAAAAATTTAACATAACTATGGCTGGCAGTTAATATGCAATTAAATAAATTCTAACTGTCAAATTTATGCAATAAATAAAATTAATTAACAGTTATATTAAATGAATGCGATTTATCAGAGATAATGAATAAAACATGCCAAACAGTCATAAATAAATTTCTACTCATATCTAAAATTAATTTAACAAACACAAGAAATTTTAGAAATTGTGAGTGGGTTAAAACACTCACATTTTGAATTTAAATCGAATTTAAATCCGATTTAAACCCAAAAATTCGACGGTCTCCAAATCTGTCCAAACCAGCGTCAAAAAAATCTAGAATTTAATTACGATCATAACAAAAAAAATCACGCATGAAACGGAGTTCGTATGTGGAAGTTAAATGTATTAACGCGTTTGAAAAATCAAAATCAAATTAAATTCAAACAAAATAAACCTACCTATTACCACCTGCCACGTCAGCGTTTCCTGCGCACCCCTAAGTGACTAATCTCATCAAACCCATGTTCCAATTTCGCAAATAGATGAAGAAATCAAAAAGCCCCAATTCAACCTTTTGGGTTTCGAATTTTACACGTTTGACCGTGATTTCTGGTTGACTCAAGCGACTATTGCAAAAACAGAGACTGCGCTTAGATCCGTAGATGAAAACTACAACATAATATTTTGAAATTTTTTGAGAACTTTGAATTTTTTTTTATTTTTGATTTTTGAATAGAATTGGATCTGAAATTTGCATCCATTTAGGAAGAGAAAGAATTGAAGAAAATGAACGTACAAATAAAAGAGAATAGATGGAGGCTAGGGTCTATAATTGGGTTTATATTGATAGGTTAGAATTAGAATAGATGGATCTGATAAACAAACGCGCTGAACGATAATTTAAATTAACGTAATAATTACAAATCACCACACTATGAAGACATTTACGTTATTTCCCATTTATTACTTTATTTAACACAACCCTTAATTTACATCAATTGCAATGTTTTCTAATTTAATTGAATGAACTAATTATATCACTCCTAATAATTGTTGTAAGACTCTAAATCCCACATTTGTAAGTATATATTATTTCCGCTCAAATATTATAGATATATACAGAGTATAGGTTTCCATTAAATCATTATTTATTATATATTCAAATTAACTAAATTCACTATTGAAGTCCGTTTATATTTATTACCAAATATCCATTTACCTTTCCCAATAAATTTGAATCCATTCATTTAATATAACAAATCAAATTTCCATTCACACCTTATTATCAATCCACAATTTATTGCAATTCATTATCTTAGATAGATTTTATACAATTAATATCAACTTTACATTAAATTTCTATCCAATGAATACTTATTCATTAATCAATTCAATATTTACTTTTCTTTCCCTCTATTTGATACTTAACCTAGTATACATTTAATGGGTAAACATAACATTGAATTATAATGCATTTCTCATACATGCTTCATTCCATATAAATTCCTCTTTATTAACCAAGTCACATTAACAAAACAAAATATTTTTTTTATTTCAATCGGTTACCAGTCTAGACTGAATATATTAAATAAACGGTTAACCTAAAACGATTGTTACCCCTTTAGCATTCAAATTCACTTACGACTATTATTAACACAATGTTGCCATTTGATTTATATATATTTAAATAAATTATATGAATGGGTAAAACTTTAAATATTATCTTACCTGTAAATTTACTCACAAACATCCTAAATTACCAACTTGCAATTTATTTTTAATTATTAAATTTGCATTGATTATATCAAGTTGAGATTTAATACGTATTATTTCCTCAAATAAATAAATCTTTGGATTTAAATTCCTAAAACCATAAATTATGTCCTACCATAAATCTATGCTTTTATTATTTTACGTTCACACTCCCGTTACTCTATAATAAATCACCAAGTAACGATATCCTAAACCAACATTAATTTATATATCAATCCTTATAACTCAATAAATTTGTCAAATATGAATAACCTTAACAGTACTTACACATATTATCTTACTTACAATAATGTAATATTAAACGTTGAATTTAATTTATTTTGCAATACTTCAATTTAATTAATAAATACTGCTCCTATACTTAAATCTATATTAACAAATCGTTAGATTTGGATCGATAGAAATCGGTTTACCAAAGCTTACGTACACATTACGTAAATAAACAACTATATAAATTTGCCACCTATTAGCTCTAAATTTTATTCTTAAGTTTGTTACCTATCAATTTAGATTATACTTCCATCTATAATGCAAATCCAAATCTCCTCTAACTGCATAAATTAGGGCAATTTATTGCAATTGATTTCCCATTAAACTTCATAAATTAACAAATTGAAACCTAAATAAAAACGTTTATTTATTTAAAAATCTTGTTGTTTAATTGAATTGACCATTCACGGATATAATTTATATTGTTCTCTAATTATTACTTAAATACATCACACAACGTTAAATCTATATTCAATACAATTTGTTACCAAAATTAATTTAACGAAAACAATTACGCCCTTAAAATTTCTCTTCATTCATTAATTGCTAATTGTTATTCAATTAAACCCATTCATTTGATTTCCCTATTATGCATCAATTATAAACTCATCATCTTAAAGGTGATGTCTACATTTTATACTATAAATTTACCCTTTTATATTCCAATATCAATGAATGCTCACATACAAATTTAGATCTTAACTCCAATTAATTATTCCATTTAATCCATTGATTTATTAACTTTAATTACTGCAATTCATTGTCTTACATAAATTTGAATCTATTTCCAAATTTTCACTATTCCAATTAATTGAAATATAAAATTAAATTTTGTAAAATTTTAATTACCCTTGATCCATCAAATTTCAACATTCTCTTTCATGTAAACAAATAAGATTTCTGTTTCTTCCTAAATTTAAATTAGAAATCATATAATTTAATTCACTTTAAACATCGAATTTACACGGGTCGTTACAGAAGTATAAACTAAATTGATAGGTAACAAACTTAAGAATAAAATTTAGAGCTAATAGGTGGCAAATTTATATAGTTTGTTTATTTACGTAATGTGTACGTAAGTTTTGGTAAACCGATTTCTATCGATCCAAATCTAACGATTTGTTAATATAGATTTAAGTATAGGAGCAGTATTTATTAATTAAATTGAAGTATTGCAAAATAAATGAAATTCAAAGTTTAATATTACATTATTGTAAGTAAGATAATATGTGTAAGTATTGTTAAGGTTGTTCATATTTGACAAATTTATTGAGTTATAAGGATTGATATATAAATTAATGTTGGTTTAGGATATCGTTACTTGGTGATTTATTATAGAGTAACGGGAGTGTGAACGTAAAATAATAAAAGCATAGATTTATGGTAGGACATAATTTATGGTTTTGGGAATTTAAATCCAAAGATTTATTTATTTGAGGAAATAATACGTATTAAATCTCAACTTGATATAATCAATGCAAATTTAGTAATTAAAAATAAATTGCAAGTTGGTAATTTAGGATGTTTGTGAGTAAATTTGCAGGTAAGATAATTTTTAAAGTTTTACCCATTCATATAATTTATTTAGATATATATAAATCAAATGGCAACATTGTGTTAATAATAGTCGTAAGTGAATTTGAATGCTAAAGGGGTAACAATCGTTTTAGGTTAACCGTTTATTTAATATATTAAGTCTAGACTGGTAATCGATTGAAATAAAAAAAAATGTTTTGTTAATGTGACTTAGTTAATAAAGAGGAATTTATATGAAATGAAGCATGCATGAGAAATGCATTATAATTCAATGTTATGTTTACCCATTAAATGTATACTAGGTTAAGTATCAAATAGAGGGAAAGAAAAGTAAATATTGAATTGATTGATGAATAAGTATTCATTGGATAGAAATTTAATGCAAAGTTGATATTAATTATATAAAATCTATCTAAGATAATGAATTGCAATAAATTGTGGGTTGATAATAAGGTGTGAATGGAAATTTGATTTGTTATATTAAATGAATGGATTCAAATTTATTGGGAAAGGTAAATGGATATTTGGTAATAAATATAAACGGACTTCAATAGTGAATTTAGTTAATTTGAATATGTAATAAATAATGATTTAATGGAAACCTATACTCTGTATATATCTATAATATTTGAGTGGAAATAATATATACTTACAAATGTGGGATTTAGAGTCTTACAACAATTATTAGGAGTGATATAATTAGTTCATTCAATTAAATTTGAAAACATTGCAATAGATGTAAATTAAGGGTTGTGTTAAATAAAGTAATAAATGGGAAATAACGTAAATGTCTTCATAGTATGGTGATTTGTAATTATTACATTAATTTAAATTATCGTTCAGCGCGTTTGTTTATCAGATCCATCTACTCTAATTCTAACCTATCTATATAAACTCAATTATAAACCCTAGCCTCCATCTATTCTCTTTTATTTGTGCGTTCATTTTCTTCAATTCTTTCTCTTCCTAAATGGATGCAAATTTCAGATCCAATTCTATTCAAAAATCAAAAAAAAATTCAATGTTCTCAGAAAAGAAAATAAAATTATGTTGTAGTTTTCATCTACGGATCTAAGCGCGGTCTCTGTTTTTGCAATAGTCGCTTGAGACAACCAGAAATCACTGTCAAACGTGTAAAATTCGAAACCCAAAAGGTTGAATTGGGGCTTTTTGATTTCTTCATCAATTTGCAAAATTGGAACATGGGTTTGGTGAGATTAGTCACTAGGGGTGCGCAGGAAATGCTGGCGTGGCAAGCGGTAATAGGTAGGTTTATTTTGTTTGAATTTAATTTAATTTTGATTTTTCAAACGCGTTAATACATTTAACTTCCACATACGAACTCCGTTTCACGCGCGATTTTTTTTGTTAGGATCGTAATTAAATTCCAAATCTTTTGATGCTAGTTTGGACAGATTTGGAGACCATCGAATTTTTGGGTTTAAATCGGATTTAAATTCAAAAGGTGAGTGTTTTAACCCACTCACAATTTCTAACATTTCTTGTGTTTGTTAAATTAATTTTAGATATGGGTAGAAATTTTTTTATGACTGTTTGGCATGTTTTATTCGCTATTTCTGTTTAAACACATTTATTTAATATAACTGTAAATGTGACGCCCCACCTCTATACCCACGCTAGACAAGAACACTACGGAGTAGTGCTGTCGACTAGCAAGGAGAATAAGGCTGTTGAGGAGCGATCATCTGTATAATTGCTTTGTGTGAGCATCGATATGTCAGATAGTATAACATGCATTTCTTTATCAAGAGGAAATCCGACATACCGACACAAACTCAAAGCTACTACACAGTGGCTATAAAGGTCTTCGGAAACAAATACAGAAATAAACATAACATAAATCAGTCACAGATAATTCATATCACAAAGGCGGAAATAGATATGAATATTACACATGAAAGTGTACATCAGAGTAGTGGTCAAACAAGATCCACAATATCAAAAAGAATAGATACAAGTGCTAGACAAAAGAATAAGTATACATCATAGAGTCTGTATCTCAAATGTATACAACAAAAACTACTAAACTAAAGTAGTTAGCCAAAAGTCAGAAGATGGTTCCAGATAGGGAGTCAAGCAGAAGCACCTATAAAATCTCAGTCTGACCCGAGTATTATTTAAGAAGAAAATAATAAATGGATCAGTCTAGCTATAAATATCAGATGAAGTGATATATAATAAGAGATATGACATAAACATATATAATAATCACAATGCCAAACTGTGATAAATAAGTAACTGAAAATCAACAAGAGATTAATCAATATCACAATAATCTACTCAAGATAAAAAGGAATGTCATACTCCTAATTTCATTCACCAAGCCACAATAAATGACATATATATTCATGCCAATCGTAAAAGTTGGTGAAACATAAATTCCAGAATTCAACATACGAAATCCAGAAATCACAGTCAAAGGGAACAACGATGTCGTACAGCGGGACATCCGATGAACCAAATCACAATCAAAGGGAACAACGACGTCGTACAGCGGGACATCCGATGAACCAAATCACAATCAAAGGGAACAACGACGTCGTACAGCGGGACATCCGATGAACCAAATCACAATCAAAGGGAAAAACGACGTCGTACAGCGGGACATCCGATGAACCAAATCACAATCAAAGGGAACAACGACGTCGTACAGCGGGACATCCGATGAACCAAATCACAATCAAAGGGAACAACAACGTCGTACAGCGGGACATCCGATGAACCAAAATCTCTAAGACATTGCTCAATGCTAGTCTAAAACATAAAATGATCGTCATGATCAAAGAGAAGTGTCGATTACAGTAAGCTAGTAAATATATGAGTTTAGCATCATGTCCCATAACCACTAGCTTAACTTAAATATTTACGAACAAATTGTAGATCTCCACTAGAAAATTGTCACAAGAGTTTCAATCGAATAAGTCCAAGAATTAACCAACAAAGTGAACGCAAGCGTTTCATACCACTTGTTTTACTAAGTCGTTTAATTAGATTTCTCATACGAGTGAGGTAAAGGTTTGTATATACTAATAGATTGGAAAATGGTTTAAGAAAACAAGCTTTGTAATAAAATAGTGTTGAAATCGTTTGAGGAAAGAGTCTTGATATTTACTACTAGTATAGAAAACCTTTATATTTTTTTAAAGTGACAAAACACAAAGAAGATTGTAGGAACAATCAATCACTAAGATTCACATTCGAAAACGTGAATAAAATCCAAAGAAATCGATATAAAATCCATCAAAGTGGATATATCTAAAATTCCCAAAGAAAAGGTCATCAAAGTCGATAATAAATGACGACAACAAAAGGGATACAACACGAATCGATTAAAGTTGGATATTCAAACAAATTAGTAAAATAGGAAAATCTGGCAAAAATCATCAGGTCGGTCGACCGGACTCCCTGAGTCGGTCGACCGAACCAAAGGTTGGAAACCTCTCGGGACAGCAGGTCGGTCGACCGAACCCTGTACTTGGTCGACCGAACCTTAAAACAGAAAGTGCTTATGCACTTGGAAGCAGGTCGGTCGAGCGGACCAGAGGGGTCGGTCGGCCGAGCCTGTTTCCAGCTTCATCCATGCCTATTACAAATGAGGTTCAATCTTGACCAAATTGCATTCGCACGAGCAACGGCGCTAAGGGTTTATGTCAATCGACTACCCGGCCCTATATGCTCCTCGATGCATCACCAAAAACATGTTCAAACATAGAAGTTAGGATTTTTAACGAATTGAACTCAAAACACTAAAAATTGGAATATACACCAATTCAATCCAAACCAAAAGTAAATGCACACGAATAAGTGTTAGGAATTCATACCTAACAATCGGAGATAATTATAAACATAGATGTGAGATTAAAAATCTCACCTTTGAACCCAAACGAATGAAGAAGATGCTATGAAGCAATGGCAAGAACAATCACTCTTTAATTCCAACTCAACAAGCTTAAATCTAAGCTTAAAAGAGAAACATTCCTTAAATTAGGTTTAGGAAATTTCTGAAATCAAAGAGAGAATGAGTTGGAGAAGATGAAGAGAAAGCTTACCAATGGGTTCTCTTGAGTTTGGAGCTAGAAGATGGATTTGCTAATGGAAACTAGGGCTTAGGATTTCCTAATTCTTTTTCTCTTCCCCCATTTTTGCTTGAGCTTGAGTGTTAGGAAAATAGAAAAGAAGTGAACGAAGAGGAGAGGGGTTGGGACTGAATACATAAGTGGGCTCAGCCCAAACCAAAACCCTAAATGAAAAGTAGCAAAATTCAACTTTCTCCAAATATATCGAAGATTATACTCAAAAAGGTCGCAAACGGCATTTTGAACTCAATGGGGGTGGTCTCGAGTCCTAATTCGGCTGTTTGCAAAAAGTAGCTTTTCGGACTAAAATCCGACTAACGATAAAATATTTAAATATAAGATCGATAAATATGCGGGTTGTTACAGTAAATTTATTTATTTATTGCATATAAATTTGACAGTTAGGATTTATTTATTTCATATTAACTGCCAGGCATAGTTATGTTAAATTTTATCTCATATTAACTGCCAGTTAAGTTTACGTTTATTTTTGCATATAAACTGCCAATTAACAGTTATTAAATTTATTTTGAGTATAAACTGATAATTGATACCATTATTTATCACCTGTTATATATTGATGATTGTTTGAAATTGGATGATGACTGTTATAAATGGATGTATGATTTGATGGATGAATGGATGATTTATTTTATTAATTGCAAGTTGCTATGCATTTCATTCATTCGGGATTGCGGTTTGAAATGATATACAACCGCATTTTATTTTAAATTGCGGATTGAAATGATAAACATCTGTATCACTTGACCATAGGGTAGAAAATTTTATACAGGCACCGCGGTATATATATAATATATTTTGGAATGTTTTTATGGTTTTGCAAAGCTATATATATATATATGGTTTATGGGATATTGAATTAGTTATTTATATATATATATATAGTAATTTTTGGGTTTAAGCTTTGTATAAATTTGATTTGAAGTATAAAATAAAGTTTGATTTTTAAGATCAAATACGATTAAGCATTTATTTAAAATCTAATTTCTGGAGTTTTTATGACTTAAATGAGAATAAGATTTGGAAGATGAATATTAAGTTAAATTGAAATTTAATAAAAATTAAATTTTTTAAAGGATATGATTTTTATAACTTGATTTTTGTGTAACTCTGATATGTATTATATAAATGGTTTTGTAAACAGATTTATAAACTGTATATTTGATTATTATATTTTATCCTTCCGCTATGAGATTCTGTTTATTTTTTTTCTTCTCTGTTTTTTCTTATTTACCCCATAACAATCCGCCTTCCGTATGGTTTGAATTGGCACGTGTGTCGATTTAAAGTGTGCGAAAAAGCGGGACGTTACATTTGGTATCAAAGCTTTGGTTTAGCGATAAACCTTAGCTTGTGGGGTCTGACTCTTTTGTTAATAGGGTAGTAATACCCTATGGGAGTCACTGAGTGTATATATATGAGAGAGCGTATTTGTTAGGGTTATAAAAAGATTTTAATATTGTGTTAATCTGTTTCGTTTTGTATTTATAAATTCTGGTTGGTGCATGGGACGCTATGACATCAATAGGGATTTCTAAACACTTAATAGGACAGACCGACATAATATCGGTTTTGATATAGGTGAATGAAATAATTTTGCCTATTATATTTTCTATATATAAAATAAAATTTTCAAATGATATCTATATTTGACTGCAATAGATTGGTTGTTAGGTAATAAAGTGTATAAATAATAATAGAAATAAGATTGAAAAAATAAATAAATGAAATTTGGAAATTTAGAACTTAAGTTCCGGGGTTTTGAAATTTTGGAATATAATAATTTTATTTATAAGTATTTTCTGATATAAATATTTAATATAATTCAGAAGAAAATGTTTTAAAGAAGATTTTGGAGAAAATAAGTTTTGTACTTTCCTCTCTGTCGCTAGAAAATAATTTCGGTGATGGCGGCCGCATCATCGACTTTCATTTTCGAGTTTCGAAGGGGGAAGGCCACTGTAGTAGTTTTACTGCAGATTCATTTTTGAAAAATATACAAATTTTGAATTGTTTTAAATATAATTAGAGATATATAAGTTGAAAGAATATATTTATCTGTTATTTTAAAATAATTTGAAATTTAACCCGGTATTAAATTCTTAAATTTCCATTAATTAATTGTTTCAATTATTGTAGTGAATTGAAACATAGGAAATTAATAAATTAAAACCTCCAAAGGAAATAAGAGATTTAATGATAGGGTACAAATGGTATTAAATGGAATTTGAAATTATAACATACGAAATAAAGAATATTATTATTGAACGTTAGATTAATCATAGGTAATGAGAAAACTTGTGTAACTTTCAAGTACATTCTTAAAAAACATATATAACTTACCAAATATAAGAAGTTGAAATGTTTTGATAAGAAATGTAATGGAAATTGTACAAGTAAAAGTAGGTAATGAAGTATTCAATGAATTTGCTACTATAAATGAGAATTTAATGTTATAAACTTAAGTTATAATTGAAATTTTACCAAGTAAAATATAATAAAGGTAAGTATGACAAATAGATGATTATTAACTTAAGTAATTAAAGTGTAAATAAAAGAGGTCATGCAATAATAAATGAATGAATAATAGTAATTAGTAAGTGAAAATAAATGAGTGTAATATAATAAAAGGAAATTGTAAACTTAAGAAAAAGGGTTGAAGTTAATTTCTAAACAAAATAGAAAGAAATATAATGAAAATAAATGACGTAATGAAAGAAAGGAAATTAAACAGCTAAAGTATGAAATAAATTTATAATAAGTTAATTTGGTTTGTTGGTTTGAATTTTATTATTTGATTTATGGTTGGTTGGGTAAGGAAATTTGAAATTGTTGGATGAATGAATAATCTATTTTGTTCCATCTAATACTGTTGAGTAAATGATGCACTTGATAGTTATTTCCATTCCGTACATTTCAAGTTTTGAATCCGAACAACTATTTGTTTGTTTGTTGAATGGTTGTTTTGGATTTGTTGTGTATGCTGTTTTGATGGTTGTTGGACTGATTGGTTGTTAGTGTTTGAAACCGCTTAATTTCACTTTATTAATTGTTAACCCTTTGGATCTTTATAAGTGAAATGCAGGTTGTGGAAGCAATTACTGCTGCTTTTGGTTCCATAACTTAAGCGTAAAATGCCCGACAAATAGGTACATTTCAGATTACGGTTTATAGCGCTATTTATATATATTTCCCGAGTTGGAATATAATATTTTGGATAATATATGTAATATAATTATTATATTTTGATATAATATTTTCTCCTGAGCCTCCCCGTACAAAGGAGACTCTGCCAAAAAATTTCCGTAAATTTTGGACTTAGAATTTTTTTTTTTACAAACTTTAATAATTTAAGTATCAAAAGATATAATGATTTTAAAATAGTAAATTTTATTTAAGGTAACAAATGTTGTAAATTATTGTTTATAAGTTAATATTTGAATAAGATGTACTATTATTAAATTCTTCATTCTCCCTTCTTTTCCTTTTCGGGGACGAAAAGTTTTGAGTGGGGGAGAGTGTAACGACCCGTGTAAATTCGATGTTTAAAATGAATTAAATTATAGGATTTCTAATTTAAATTTAGGAAGAAACAGAAATCTTATTTGTTTACATGAAAGAGAATGTTGAAATTTGATGGATCAAGGGTAATTAAATTTTTACAAATTTAATTTTATATTTCAATTAATTGGAATAGTAAAAATTTGGAAATAGATTCAAATTTATGTAAGACAATGAATTGCAGTAATTAAAGTTAATAAATCAATGGATTAAATGAAATAATTAATTGGAGTTAAGATCTAAATTTGTATGTGAGCATTCATTGATATTGGAATATAAAAGGGTAAATTTATAGTATAAAATGTAGACATCACCTTTAAGATGATGGGTTTATAATTGATGCATAATAGGGAAATCAAATGAATGGGTTTAATTGAATAACAATTAGCAATTAATGAATGAAGAGAAATTTTAAGGGCGTAATTGTTTTTGTTAAATTAATTTTGGTAACAAATTGTATTGAATATAGATTTAACGTTGTGTGATGTATTTAAGTAATAATTGGAGAACAATGTAAATTATATCCGTGAATGATCAATTCAATTAAACAACAAAATTTTTAAATAAATAAACGTTTTTATTTAGGTTTCAATTTGTTAATTTATGAAGTTTAATGGGAAATCAATTGCAATAAATTGCCCTAATTTATGCAGTTAGAGGAGATTTAGATTTGCATTATAGATGGAAGTATAATCTAAATTGATAGGTAACAAACTTAAGAATAAAATTTAGAGCTAATAGGTGGCAAATTTATATAGTTGTTTATTTACGTAATGTGTACGTAAGCTTTGGTAAACCGATTTCTATCGATCCAAATCTAACGATTTGTTAATATAGATTTAAGTATAGGAGCAGTATTTATTAATTAAATTGAAGTATTGCAAAATAAATGAAATTCAACGTTTAATATTACATTATTGTAAGTAAGATAATATGTGTAAGTATTGTTAAGGTTATTCATATTTGACAAATTTATTGAGTTATAAGGATTGATATATAAATTAATGTTGGTTTAGGATATCGTTACTTGGTGATTTATTATAGAGTAACGGGAGTGTGAACGTAAAATAATAAAAGCATAGATTTATGGTAGGACATAATTTATGGTTTTGGGAATTTAAATCCAAAGATTTATTTATTTGAGGAAATAATACGTATTAAATCTCAACTTGATATAATCAATGCAAATTTAGTAATTAAAAATAAATTGCAAGTTGGTAATTTAGGATGTTTGTGAGTAAATTTGCAGGTAAGATAATTTTTAAAGTTTTACCCATTCATATAATTTAATTCAATATATATAAATCAAATGGCAACATTGTGTTAATAATAGTCATAAGTGAATTTGAATGCTAAAGGGGTATCAATCGTTTTAGGTTAACCGTTTATTTAATATATTAAGTCTAGACTGGTAATCAATTGAAATAAAAAAAAATTTGTTTTGTTAATGTGACTTAGTTAATAAAGAGGAATTTATATGAAATGAAGCACGCATGAGAAATGCATTATAATTCAATGTTATGTTTACCCATTAAATGTATACTAGGTTAAGTATCAAATAGAGGGAAAGAAAAGTAAATATTGAATTGATTGATGAATAAGTATTCATTGGATAGAAATTTAATGCAAAGTTGATATTAATTATATAAAATCTATCTAAGATAATAAATTGCAATAAATTGTGGGTTGATAATAAGGTGTGAATGGAAATTTGATTTGTTATATTAAATGAATGGATTCAAATTTATTGGGAAATGTAAATGGATATTTGGTAATAAATATAAACGGACTTCAATAGTGAATTTAGTTAATTTGAATATATAATAAATAATGATTTAATGGAAACCTATACTCTGTATATATCTATAATATTTGAGTGGAAATAATATATACTTACAAATGTGGGATTTAGAGTCTTACAACAATTATTAGGAGTGATATAATTAGTTCATTCAATTAAATTTGAAAACATTGCAATAGATGTAAATTAAGGGTTGTGTTAAATAAAGTAATAAATGGGAAATAACGTAAATGTCTTCATAGTATGGTGATTTGTAATTATTACGTTAATTTAAATTATCGTTCAGCGCGTTTGTTTATCAGATCCATCTACTGTAATTCTAACCTATCTATATAAACTCAATTATAAACCCTAGCCTCCATCTATTCTCTTTTATTTGTGCATTCATTTTCTTCAATTCTTTCTCTTCCTAAATGGATGCAAATTTCAGATCCAATTCTATTCAAAAATCAAAAAAAAAAAAAATTCAAAGTTCTCAGAAAAGAGAAAAAAAATTATGTTGTAGTTTTCATCTACGGATCTAAGCGCAGTCTCTGTTTTTGCAATAGTCGCTTGAGACAACCAGAAATCAGGGTCAAACGTGTAAAATTCGAAACCCAAAAGGTTGAATTGGGGCTTTTTGATTTCTTCATCTATTTGCGAAATTGGAACATGGGTTTGGTGAGATTAGTCACTAGGGGTGCGCAGGAAATGCTGACGTGACAAGTGGTAATAGGTAGGTTTATTTTGTTTGAATTTAATTTGATTTTGATTTTTCAAACGCGTTAATACATTTAACTTCCACATACGAACTTCGTTTCACGCGCGATTTGTTTTGTTAGGATTGTAATTAAATTCCAGATCTTTTGATGCTAGTTTGGACAGATTTGGAGACCATCGAATTTTTGGGTTTAGATAGGATTTAAATTCGATTAAATTCAAAAGGTGAGTGTTTTAACCCACTCACAATTTTTAAAATTTCTTGTGTTTGTTAAATTAATTTTAGATATGGGTAGAAATTTTTTAATGACTGTTTGGCATGTTTTATTCACTATTTCTGTTTAAACACATTTATTTAATATAACTGTAAATTTATTTATTTATTACATATAAATTTGACAGTTAGAATTTATTTATTTCATATTAACTGCCAGGCATAGTTATGTTAAATTTTATTTCATATTAACTGCCAGTTAAATTTACGTTTATTTTTGCATATAAACTGCCAATTAACAGTTATTAAATTTATTTTGAGTATAAACTGATAATTGATACCATTATTTATCACCTGTTATATATTGATGATTGTTTGAAATTGGATGATGACTGTTATAAATGGATGTATGATTTGATGGATGAATGGATGATTTATTTTATTAATTGCAAGTTGTTATGCATTTCATTCATTCAGGATTGCGGTTTGAAATGATATACAACCGCATTTTATTTTAAATTGCGGATTGAAATGATAAACATCCGTATCACTTGACCATAGGGTAGAAAATTTTATACAGGCACCGCGGTATATATATAAAATATATTTTGGAATGTTTTTATGGTTTTGCAAAGCTATATATATATGGTTTATGGGATATTGAATTAGTTATTTATATATATATATATAGTAATTTTGGGTTTAAGCTTTGTATAAATTTGATTTGAAGTATAAAATAAAGTTTGATTTTTAAGATCAAATACGATTAAGCATTTATTTAAAATCTAATTTCTGGAGTTTTTATGACTTAAATGAGAATAAGATTTGGAAGATGAATATTAAGTTAAATTGAAATTTAATAAAAATTAAAATTTTTAAAGGATATGATTTTTATAACTTGATTTTTGTGTAACTCTGATATGTATTTTATAAATGGTTTTGTAAACAGATTTATAAACTGTATATTTGATTATTATATTTTATCCTTCCGCTGTGAGATTCTGTTTAGTTTTTTTTCTTCTCTGTTTTTTCTTATTTACCCCATAACAATCCGCCTTCCATATGGTTTGAATTGGCACGTGTGTCGATTTAAAGTGTGCGAAAAAGCGGGACGTTACATTTGGTTTGAATCGACATGTGTGTCGATTTAAAGTGTGCGAAAAAGCGAGACATTACACACATATCTATTATTTATAAATAAATTTGAAACGACAATTTCTATTTAAAATAAGAATTCATATGTAAAGACATTTTATTATAAATATTGTTTTAAAAATAACTCAATATTAAATTAAAATAATTTATAAAAGAAACTATCTCTTTCTTAATAAATAACATATTTTATTTGGATTTGGATAAACTCAAATCAATTTATCATTTAATTTCACAATTTTAAATCAAAAATAATTTAATTATCAATTTAAAATTGATTAAAATTCGGGATCGTTACAGACTTTCCCCCTTAAAAGGAATTTCAATTCTCGAAATTCGCCAGAGAGAGATAACGAAGATAGATGAAAGATAGAGAAATATCTTTTCAGATCAAACTGTATATCAATTCTGCATTTGACTCACCATATCAGAATATCAACAATAGATACAAGAACGAATCTATTTAACACTTCACAAGATACTCGGGTTATCAAATCTACGAAATATACAGTGGTATTGGTTAGTTCGAAGGGATAACTAACCATTCGTAGATTATATCGAGACCTAAATAATAGATAAATGGATTTAATCTTCCACAATTTCCAAACATCAGATATGGATTCCAAACTCAAGTCGGAATACTTATACTTTAGGGAATATACAACTTGTCCCTCTTCGGACTTCGGTCTACCCAAGAAATTACAATAGAATTTCAAATTTGGTTTTAAACAAAATCATTTTATCGATACAATTCAAATTTAGCTTCATATTCTATTAACAAGTTTAACTCAATTTATAATTTCCTATTTATTTAAAATTTCAATTTTCAAATTCATATTCATTAAAGTTTAAATCAAAAACTGATAAGAAATCAGTGAAATACGAAGTAAGAATTTTCTACAACGATTCGTAGAGCCATCATCACACCGAAACTTCTTCTTGTAGCTATCACGAAGCAATCAAAAGAATTTGAAAACGAATCAAAGAAAATTGAGAAGAAAAAGATTGTTTCCACTGTCATTATAGAGTATTACCAATTATAGTCGTATTCCCCTGTCTCCTATCTCGTTCTCTTCTTGCACTCATACTCACTATCAGTGGATAGTAAGAGAACTTACTAAGGCATTCAAACGGATATCTTAGGGATATACTCATTCTAGGGATACTTCACCCTATCTCTAATGAGCTACTTAATGTGTTACACTCCTGAGCAAAAGTTTTACCCTCAGCTCTGATACCAAATGTGACGATACGAATTTTTCGCGCTCGAAAATCGACATCCATACTTCATATCGTACTCGAATGCCGCAGATTCGATCGTTCAAATCCGATTCGCCGAAGGTTATGACAACATGAAGTAAACAACACAGCGGAATAAAAGAATAATACATTGATATACAGCTTTGATACAATATCTGATACAACAGATGATCCAATAGATATCAATATACATCAGAGATACAATATAATAGCAGTGGAAAAGAAAATATATAACATTAGCAATGGAACTAATAACTCCAGATAGTCTTCAAAAGAGAATTCCAGCAGCAGCTCGAACCAACATCACGTTTCACCAAGACAAGCAAGTCTCGTCCACATCCAAAGACTGAACTAGCTCCAGATAACCTACTAATCTGACTATCTGAAAAACCCAACTCTAGACTGCCTGTGTAGAAAAAATTTGAGCACCCAGAGTTTAGGAAAGAAACAATAAACTCTGGATCAGTCATGGAACTGGTGTGAGCAACAAAAACAGTTTATCTTTTAAAACAAACAACGAAATATTTTAAAATCAATTCGCAATGCTTTTTAGAAATGAGACTACCATAAGGCCTCCCGCACACACACACAATGCAAACGCAGAATAAGATGAGATTTCTCCTTATGATAGTCAAAGATGCTTGATACACATTAAAAAGAAATATTTGATATTATTACTAGTGCATAGTGTAGGAAACATTTCGAAAATAAAGATATAAATCTTAGCCAGCATAGGCATTTCGCACTTATGCCTACTATAGCTACCATGTTCAATAGCAGGTTACCGCCACATTCCATGGCAGGTTATACAACTAAAACTGTACAAGGCTCGTATTGGATGAATGGATTTTCCAACAAATGGTCAGGCTAAGGAACTTCCTATTGCCACATGGGAACGCCTCTGGCGGGACGCCCCGAGAACCAAACCGGATCTCTATCAAACAAGGCCGGCTACCCCCCCCCCCCTTTCCGGGGAATATACAAAACCTCAGATATGCCACTCCCGGTCCTTTGGGACCTTTAAACGAGAGCTCTCTAACCAACAACATCACACACTAAATAATATAGTGTGTCCACATGAGTAAGTATCTGGGCTCCATACCATGATACTACCCTTTTCCAGAAGGAGTGGTCATACCCTAGGGAAGCTACCCTTGAAACCTTGCCGCACAATTCCTGTTTCGACCATTACCGGTTTGTGAGGCTCGACGAAGTCTCGTCCACAAAGCGTGGCTTTTTACAAAAGCCACGCTTTGATCAACAAATGATCAGCAACACTCAGCATGCCACATTACCAAGTTGGAAATATATCGCTGATAACCCTCAACTACATAACCTCTAAGAGTGTTAAGCTAAGAGAATAAATTCTCCCCCACCAACGGAAATGTTTTTGAAAGAAATCTGCTTTATATCTCAAAATGTAATGTCAGACATACAATCCATTCAAGTCTGTTCTGGGTTCGAAAAGAACCGAAGGCACTTACAAAGAAGTCCTTGCAATCCGGATAATCCCTAATCACGTCCGGATTTGCCATCACATATGGAGTCTCTATACCGGGGACCAGTCGATGCAAAGACATTCGACAAGAAACCCTTTCGTTTTCAAAAATATCCGGTTTTCACCACCGGTTTTCAAATGCTATCCATAACGACGTATCATTATTCGGAATGGGATATATGACACAAGGTCCTCTCCCGGCTAAACCGAATAAATGAGCGTAATATTTAAAACATATGGATATGGGATTTCAATTAAGCCACAACTTAAAACCCAAAACTTTCTTTCAAATGGTTTAAACCAATTACCATTTCAAATCTTTAAATTACAAAAAGATTTTTTTCACAAAGATCAATTCATAGATTTCCAAAACAATCTCCATTCCAATTGGATTAACTCGTTAAATCTTTAAATCAAAGATTTAACTTATAGCTTTCAAACCGTTTCTATAACTTGGAAATTATTTTCATTTTAAACTAGAAATCTTTTTTACACAAATTGGATGTTCATTTCTTATATGAAAGCTTTAATTATTTGAGAACAAATAGTTTTCGTTTCAGAAAAATCCAATTATATTTGCATGAGTTAAAGCCTGTGAATTTAAATTCAAATTCCCAAATCAATACCTTTAAAATAGTTTAACACATATAAACTCATTTATAAGTTGAATAGCCTTTCACCCTTGGTTTCTAAATCATAGAATTCAATTTGAAATATTGAACTCAAATTTAAATCAAAATATTTAAATTTCAAAACTCAATCAAGTTACTCAAAATAAATTTTCATCTTTGAAATTCCATTTCAAAAGCTTTTCACATTTAAACCCAATCCATTTCCAAAACATTTGAATTTAAATATTCAACTTTTAAAATCATTTCAAACTCTGTGACTTAACCGATTTCCTCGTGAAATCCATATTTGTGTGTGTATAAGTGTGGTCCAAGTGTTTAACACAATAGCGCAACATCATTCAATCATCACAGATTAGAAATACAGTTGATAAGCGATATAACCTATAACGCTTATCGTCCATTCACAGATTCACAGATAATATACAAATGTAAATAAATGAATAAATCATATACAGCTCAATCCACAGTACAAAATATCACAAATCAGATAGGGCAATCAATTCAAGGCATCATATATAATACGATCATCCATAAGTAAGGTTGAGCATTTAATAATCATTTATAAGCAGGATTAATTAATCGTTTAATCCTAATCAATTCAATTTATTTCCTAGTAAATTGATTACTTATGAATTAATTATCAAATCCTGATTAATTAATTACAAATCATTTGATATAAATTAATTTATCAAACACTTTAATTAATTAAAATTACTCTTAATTTATCCTATTAATTAAATTAACCTTTAAATCAGTTACATAATTAATTAATCCCTAAATTAATTATTTTAAGAAATTGAAACCTTTAATTACTTATTTAATTAATCCAATTCATTAATTTATTAATTTAATAGATTATCCATTTTAATTGACTTAAAATTTTATAAATTTCAGATCATCATTATATCTTCATCACTTAAGTTAAAAATCGTTCTTAGTGGTGATTTAAATATCATTTATAAACATGTTTTGAAAACTTTTGTTTTCAAACTTATTTTTTAATCTCATTCTAAATCCAAGGTTTTCAAAATAATTCCTTATTTGTCTTTAATAAAGTTTAAAAACTAATTTCCTAATATTTTCAAATGTACATGTTAAAGAATATTCATTTTATGAAGAAGTTTAAAAGAATTTAAAACCCAATTCATTTTTATAGATTCAAACCATATTTGAAATATACTTTTAACATTCAAGGTCGTTTTAAAACATTCTAATTACAGATTTATCAAATCTTGACTTGCAATTATCGATTAACATCTTGATTACTTCACTAACAAAAATTAACTAACATAAAACTCTTCGTCTTGCCCTTGAAAATCTATTTATATTTAATAACGTGAACTTTCTCAAGTTCCACATAATCTACACCGAGCAAAACTTCCGGGTAACTCGAGTCGAACCCCGGAGAAATTCCCATCTTTTCCCGGGTTTCCCCCCTCTTGCTCCTTCCTTCATCTCTGGCTTGCCTCTTTTTATTTTTTTATTTTTTTAAAAATAAAAACAGTAAGTACTAAGCTAATAGAGGTGCAAACACTACGCGATCACTAGCCCAAACCGAGAGCAAACTTCAACTGCTCGAGAACGCCTCCGAGTCACCACGTGATCCCAGGACTGACACGCGATCAATGTCGTGCACGTGCACGAGCACTCGCCGGAGCTCCGGCGAACACCACCAACATCAGCAAGTCACGGATCCACCCTATACTCCAAATCAAATCTCGATTCGACAACATCCCCTCTAAATCAAAAATAACTATCTCGTTCGAAACCTGGAACAAAAACTGGAACCCCCCATCAACCTGTCACTGCCTCGTTTTCGATGCTCCGATCAGCGTCGCCTTTGAAACTCCGGCGAAGACCTCGTCTGCCCCCCAACTCCGATCATTCCAAACCCCGAAGCACTCGACGCTCCGCCGAAACCGTGGTGCATGATTTTTCTCCCCGTTCAAAAACTAGGTTTAAAAAATTTGATCCCTCGCCACCGACGCCGCCGACGCCACCGTCGCTTCCATCACCTCCGGTCATTTTTCCTAGCAACCCCGTAGGCTCGTCTACCACCCCGAACAACCCCAACCAACTCGAACCATTCGATCACCATAAAATGATAAAATGCATATTTTGTTCAACAATTAACTGCAAATAGGATAGATGTAACGTCCAGCCTTTTCGCACGATTTAAATAGACACACGTGCCGATTCAAACCATGCGGAAGGGCGGATCGTTATGGGGTAAATAAGAAAAACAGAGAAGAAATAAAACAAAATAGAATCTCACAGCGGAAGGATAAAATATAATAATCAAATATACAGTTTATATAACTATTTACAAAACATTTGCTTTTTCTTTATATAATAATTATCAGAGTTCACATACCAAAATATCAATGCAGCGGAACAGTGTGTAGTGCACTAGTATAAATAATAATAATACAAATCTTCGTCTTTGTCCTCCAAAGCTAAATCTTCAAATCCTGAAACGCTCGGACTGACCCGAGCGAATTTGAAAAGACAAAAACACTCGAGTCAGAACTAAAAGATCTTATGTGAGTTAAATTAACAGAAATAAATATGAGTGCAGTAACTCAAGAGATGCTCGGGATTTACATCTCCTTAGGATCCGTTAAACTATTTACTATATAGTATATTGCGCTATTATAATAGTGTCTAATTGTAAAATAAACTTACTTTTAAATAGCGTTAAGGGGTTACCCATATAGCCCTTAACACAGAATATATTCCCATAGTCTATACAGTACCGTAATCCCCCGTACTGGGCGCGTCAGAGGGTACTCCATAGGTATGGTACAAAGCCAAAATCGTATAAGGCGCGCTAGGGTAGGTGACATGGCACAATTAGGCAATGCCAGGGTAGATATACCAATTGCTATCCGGGCTGGTGGTAACGCATAGCCGCAGCTACCGCCCACCTCGAACTAACACCCCAAATCAAAGAAATCAATAGTGGCCACCGAACAATCCAAAGTCAGAGTATAGTATCGAAGGAGTGTGTTCGATCAAAGGAATGACCTCATTGGCCCGAGAATCGCTCCTGTTTTAGCCATCTTATGCCAACTCACGGGAGTTGGGTCCACGTATTTACCTTACAGGAAACATCGCCACCATCCTACTTCATTCTGGAATCTCCACCGCGTACACGGTTAGTCAAAGTGGTTTTCGGTATCGACAGAGAGTATGTCCATATCCGATCCCGGTCTCTTTGCTAACCCATCGTTATTATAACACCGCGGTCATTTAAAAATAGTTTATACTTTAAAACCAGAATAAAAATTTCCATTTCAAACTATGAATACGATATCATTTTAAAACCCAAACAATATGATATCATTTTATCCCGAATATAATTCCTTTCCAAAAATCATACTGCTTTAAAATTTATAATATTTGAAAACCAAACATTTGAATTATACTTTCAAAACATAATATTTCGGACTTCATACTTTTAAAGATCATACTTCTAAAACTTGAATGGTTTGGATATTCAACAGTATATAAAATAAATGGTTTAACTTTAAGGTTACTCTGTAAAGAAAAATAATTTCCATGGCTTCACAAATATATTTCTTTATTTAAAGTCTAAACCAAAATTTAAATATCCCTTCAGGTTAAAAACCACTTCAATTTCTATATATATATATATATATATATATATATATATATATATATATATATATCCATTTGGAGTATTAATATTTCAAAACTAAAGTTGGAATTTATTCTTTCAGCAAATTAAACGTACTATTATTTAGTCTTGAATATATACATAAAATCCATAAATAAAACTCCAATTTCTAACAATTAAATATTTTCTTCAATTTAATTTATACTAACATATTCATTTTTAATTATCTTGGAAAAGTCCGGTTATAAATATCATATCTTAAAATTTCCAAACTTAAACATTAAACATATGATATAATTATCAAACTCCATTTTTCTCAATTTTTCCATTTTTATTTAAGAGATTTATACACAGCTTAAATTCAAAATCTCTAACTTCATATGTATATATATATAGAAGAAAATATCAAAAATAAAAATTATAAACCGTATTCCATACAAACCATAGAAATCACTTTAAAATATTTTATATATAGACCACGGTGCCTGTATATAATTTTCTATCCTATGGTCAAGTGATACGGATATTTATCATTTCAATCCGCAATTTAAAAATAAAATTTTGCGGTTGTATATCATTTCAAACCACAATCTCGAATGAAATGAAAAATGCATGATAACTTGCAGTTTAATGATATACAATAAAACATCCATTCATCAAAATCATCTATCATCCAAATCACAATCATCATCCAATAATAAATCAATATCAATATATATCCGATAATATATAACAGGTAATAACTGGCAGTTATATTCAAACTAAAATTTAACAACTATTAAACTAACAGTTTATATGCAAATAAATAACTATAACTGTCAATCTATATGCAGTAATAAAATTTAATGAACAGTTATATTAAATGAATGCGATTTAACAGATATGATGAATAAAACATGCCAAACAGTCATAAATAAATTTCTACTCATATCTAAAATAAATTTAACAAACATAAAAACTTTTAGAAGTTGTGAGTGGGTTAAAACACTCACCTTTTGAATTTAAATCGAATTTAAATCCGATTTAAACCCAAAATTTGACGGTCTCCAAACTTGTCCAAACCAGCGTCAACAGATCCGAAATTAAATTTCGATCCTAATAAAAAAATCTCGTGTGAAAACGAGTTCGTATGAGAAAGTTATGTTGTTTTGAACGTATGAAAACAAAATTTAAAAAAAAAATATAAAACAAACCTACCCTATACTATGCCACGTCAGCTGAAACTCAGCTTCTCCCTCCACAGACACGCAACACGAACCGTTAAAACCCACACTCACGCAAATACCAGACACGAACCCACATCGATCGTTGACCACCAAAACTGCCGCCTACCTCGCCGCCGCTGGCTAGGCCGTAGCCTCTGCGACCTCCTCTAATCACGCCGACCCCACACCCTGAGTCACGACACCCCAAACGCCACCGGCCGCCACTATGAATTAAACCCTAATTCATTTTTCCAAGCTAATCCAACCGTTGATTCGATGCAATAACCACTTAGATGAGGTTCCCTCGGCATTCTCCACAATACCCAGAAATATTTTCTCGATCCGACAAAGTTTGACGCGACGTTGATAAACGGCCCAAACTGATTTGTCCTGATCTGGACATACCGAAACTCCAATCGAAAAACGGATATCACCATTGAATTACGCTCATCGAGAGCATTGACATATATTTTTTTTGGAATTTTTGTGGAGAGTTTGAATTTTGACATTTGATTTTGAACTGTAGATAGATCTAGGTTTTGAAACCATTGAGGAAGAGAAAGAGATGAAGAAAATGAACGTATAGACAAATGATATAAGATGGAGGCCAGGGTTTATAATCGTCTATTTATAAGTAGGGTTGGATTGGAGTAGATAGACCAGATAGATGAACGTACGGAACAAACTATGGCCCAAAAAGCCCGTTCTAACCCCGGAACGAAATATGTTAAACCCATATATCCAGATAGGTATTTTAAAATATTCTGAACGCGATGAAAAAAGTTTCACGTCCAAATTTGATTGTATGAAGAAGTTATGCTGAAAACAAAATTTCCAAATTGATTTCAAATTGATTTTAATTAAATCGATTCCAAGGCTTTTCGCGTCCGTACGATCAAACGACAGGTCCGATCGATACGAAACTTGAAACCCTACAATAATTCACCGATACGGATCCGATGAAACTGGTTTCGTCGAAATCCGAGTCCGTGGCCAAAATGGCTAATTTTTATATTCAGTAAATAAATTAAAATAAATTATAAAAATCCAATTTTATATCTAAATTCTAAAATTTGCTAAATTTTATCGCTTATATATTTCATAATCAATTTAAATAATTTAACAAGTTTAGATGTGAATTAAAAGTTGATACGTCTATCAATTGCAGTGTTAATTTATCCACTTCCTTATATTTAGAAATTATAAATTAAATTCTCAAAATCCATTTTAATTGCAGCAACTTAATATTTAATCGTTAAATTCCATTCTATTATGCAATAAATGCAATTGTTGAATTTTGGTGCTTAAATAAATTTATAAATCCTGCTTCCTATGCTTTAAAACAACCCATGGTCCTATTATAAATAGAATTAGCATAAATTTTGTCTTATAAAATTAACCCTCTTCAAATACAAACAAAAATCTATGCTAACTGCATCATTTAAATCAATTAATTGTAATTGAGTCTACATTAAATGTTATAAATTATAAATTGGAACCTCCATAAATTTGTTTATTGATTTAAATCTTTCTATTCAGTAAATAGACATTTTATGGGTATAAATAACATTTGAATTATAATACATTTCATTAGTGCATGTTTCATTTCTTATAAACTCCCCTTATTAACTATAGCACATTAACAAAACAAAATAAATAAATTTAGATTTATTTCAATCTATTTCCATTCTTAACTTAATATACTCAATGAATGGTTAACCTAAATAATTGTTACCCTTTTTCATTCAAAATCACTTATAACCATTAATAACAAAAATGTTGCCATAGATTTAGATTCAATTAAATAAATTAGATGAATGGGTAAAATTTGGTAATTATCCCAAATGCCAAATATATTTATGCATTAATTACTACTTATTATTATGAATTTGTTTATAAATTTATTAGTTGCCTTTGTCTTCTTATATCCTATTTACTACCAAACTTTCTATTTAGTTATAGTTTTTCAATCTATACATACCTAGGCAAATCAAGTTCTTGTCCTTTCTGTTATTTCAATTAAATCGGGTATGCACAAATAATTGTTAATTAACTCATTCCTACAAAATTATTTACATACATTCAGTTCCAAATTTTATTGAATTAAATTCTAATTACTTACCACTTAATCCAACAATTATATATTCTATCCAAACATGCATTTAAATCTTTTTATTTTAAATAAATTTTATTCAATGTTGTCATCCACTAAATAAAATTTACTTTCATTTATATAGTTGCAATTCAATTCAGTTATTATTTCATTAATACTATTTCCGCTTCATATCTTCCAGTATTTATCAACAAATTATAACTTATAACCACAAACGCCAATTTACGTTATTTCAATCTATTGCCATATAAACATTTAAATTATTAACCTTAAATTTGTTACTATATCTAATTCCTACATTTACTCAAATAAAATCTTAAGATTTTTATTTCATTCCAAATTAGATTAGAAATCATACTAAATTAACTCATTTAATATCATCGAATTTAACGGGTCGTTACACTCTCCCCCACTCAAAACTTTTCGTCCTCGAAAAGGAAAAAGAAGGGAGAAGGAAGAATAAAAAAAAAACAGTACATCTTATTTTAAATATTAACTTATAAACAATAATTTACTAAATTAATTTCCTTAAATTAAATATACCCGTTTTATAATCATTATATCCTTTTATACTTAAATAATTAAAGTTGGAAAACATTTCAACATAATTCTAAGTCCAAAATTTTACGGAAAATTTTGGCACAGTCTCCTTTGTACAGAGAGGCTCGGGAAAAATATAATACCAAAATATAACAAATATATTACATATATTATCCAAAATATTATATCCTAACACGGGAAAATTATATAAATAGCGCTACAAAACGTAATCCGAAACGTACATATTTGTCGGGCAATTTTACGCTTATTATTATGGAACCAAAAGCAGTAGCAGTTGCTTCCATAACCTGCATTTCACTTATAAAAATCCAAAGGTTTAACAATTTATATAAAGTGAAATATTTAAGTGGTTTCAATCACTAACAACAATGAATACAACAACCATCAATTTCAACAAACAGCATACACAACAAAACAAACAATCATTCAATCAAACAAACAATAGTTGTTCGGGTTCAAAACTTGAAATGGTACGGAATGAAAAATAGCTATTCAGTGCATCATTTACTCAACAGTCTTAGATGGGAAAAAATAGATTATTTATTCATCCAACAACTTCAAATTTCCTTACCCGACCAACCATAAATCAAACAATAACAATTCAACCAACAAGTCAATTAACTCATTATAAATTTTTATTTCATACATTAGCTGTTTGATCTTTTCATTCATATAACAGTTTATCTTTTATTTTCATTTTATTTTTTTTCTTTCATACCACATAAATTATCCTTTTATAATCTACATTGATTTCTAACAACTTTTAAATTTTATTTTCTCATCCAGTGGTTGTTTCCTTTATTTCTACTTATTACTTACAATATTCAATTTTTTTTCTTTTTTCAGGTCATGTAAGTTTCTTTTATTTGTATTATATTTAATACACTTCTTAATTTAAATCATTTATCCTATGATTACATTTATATTACATTTAATTTTAGTAACCCCTTTTAATTTTACTTAAATTCTTAACCTTATAGCCTCCATTCTTATAAAGGATTTTATTAATTTATTACTTAGGGTTTTCAGTCATTTATTTATATTACTACTTTTTATTATATTAGATTAGTAGCATTTAAATCATACTTAAGTTAATAACCTTACACATCCATCCTTATTTATTTGAGAATTTCATTTTATTTACTTAAGTTTAAATCACCTATTAATAATACTTACCTTTAATTTTAGTAAAATTTCAATTATAACTTAAGTTTATCCCATTAAATTCTTATTTATAATAGCAATTCATTGAATACATCATTATTTCCAAAATTTCTTCTTGTATAATATTCTATTCCAATCTCTTATTTAACATTTCAACTTTTTATATTTGGTAAGTTATATATGTTTTTTTTTTAGAGAATATCTTGAAATTTATACAAGTTTCTCATTTCCTATGGTAAATTTAACATTTAATAATAATATTTTTATTTCGTAGATTACAAATTTCAAATTTCATTTAATACCATTTATACCCTATCATAAAATCTCTTATTTCCTTCAGAGGGTGAAATTTATAGATTAGCTACGTTCCAATTCATTACAGAAATTGAAACTATTAATTAATTCATGGTTAAATAAGTTTTACCTTTCCTTATACGTTACAATTTCAGCTTACCTTAAATTTATTTAGTGCTTCCATTCTATTGTTTTAATTATATTAACATTTACAACTTTATAGCATCAATTCTTATCAATAAAGAATTTCATTAATTCAATTTCTAAGGTTTACAACACTTATTTACCTTTTCTTATCTATCTATTATATTAAATTTTTTACTTCAATTAAGGGTTCCAATTATTTATTTACTAACCTTCCATTTCACTACAATAATTGAAACAATTTATTAATGGAAATTTTAGAATTCAATACCGGGTTGAATTTCAAATTAATTTAAAATAATAGATAAATATATTCTTACAACCTATATATCTCTAATTATGTTCAAAACAATTAAAATTTAGATAATTTCAAATTAAATTTGCAGTAGAATGTACTACTGTGGCCTTTCCCCTTCGAAACCCGAAAATGAAAGTCGATGATGCGGCCGCCATCACCGAAATTATTTTCCAGCGACAGAGAGGAAAGTACAAAATTTATTTTCTCCAAAATCTTCTTTAAAACAATTCTTCCAAGTTATACTAAATATTTATATTAAAAAAATACTTATAAACCAAATCATTATATTTCATAAATCCTTTGAAAGCAGATTTTCAAAATCCCGGACTTAATTTCTAAAATCTCCAATTTGATTTATTTTAATTTCAACTTAGCTTCAATTATTATAAATATTTTTATTACCTAACACCAAATCTATAACAACCAAATATATATATCTTCATAAAATATTTTTATATATAGAAAATATAATAGGCAAAATCATTTCATTCACCTATATTAAAAACAAATATTATGTCGGTCTGTCCTATTAAGTATTTAGAAATCCCTATTGATGATATAGCGTCTCATGCACCAACCAGAATTTATAAATACAAAACGGAACAGATTAACACAATATCAAAATCTTTTTATAACATTAACAAATACGCTCTCTCATATATATACTCTCAGCGACTCCCATAGCGTATTACTACCCTATTAGTAAAGAGTCAAACCCCACAAAGCTAAGGTTTATCGCTAAACCAAAGCTCTGATACCAGATGTAACGTCCAGCCTTTTCGCACGATTTAAACAGACACACGTGCCGATTCAAACCATGCGGAAGGGCGGATCGTTATGGGGTAAATAAGAAAAACAGAGAAGAAATAAAACAAAATAGAAACTCACAGCGGAAGGATAAAATATAATAATCAAATATACAGATTATATAATTGTTTACAAAACATTTGCTTCTTCTTTATATAATAATTATCAGAGTTCACATACCAAAATATCAATGCAGCGGAACAGTGTGTAGTGCACAAGTATAAATAATAATAATACAAATCTTCGTCTTCGTCCTCCAAAGCTAAATCTTCAAATCCTGAAACGCTCGGACTGACCCGAGCGAATTTGAAAAGACAAAAACACTCGAGTCAGAACTAAAAGATCTTATGTGAGTTAAATTAACAGAAATAAATATGAGTGCAGTAACTCAAGAGATGCTCGGGATTTACATCTCCTAAGGATCCGTTAAACTATTTACTATATAGTATATTGCGCTATTATAATAGTGTCTAATTGTAAAATAAACTTACTTTTAAATAGCGTTAAGGGGTTACCCATATAGTCCTTAACACAGAATATATTCCCATAGTCTATACAGTACCGTAATCTCCCCCGTACTGGGCGTCGTCAGAGGGCACTCCATAGGTATGGTACAAAGCCAAAATCGTATAAGGCGCGCTAGGGTAGGTGACACGGCACAACTAGGCAATGCCAGGGTAGATATACCAATTGCTATCCGGGCTGGTGGTAACGCATAGCCGCAGCTACCGCCCACCTCGAACTAACACCCCAAATCAAAGAAATCAATAGTGGCCACCGAACAATCCAAAGTCAGAGTATAGTATCGAAGGAGTGCGTTCGATCAGAGGAATGACCTCATTGGCCCGAGAATCGCTCCTGTTTTAGCCACCTTATGCCAACTCACGGGAGTTGGGTCCACGTATTTACCTTACAGGAAACATCGCCACCATCCTACTTCATTCTGGAATCTCCACCGCGTACACGGCTAGTCAAAGTGGTTTTCGGTATCGACAGAGAGTATGTCCATATCCGATCCCGGTCTCTTTGCTAACCCATCGTTATTATAACACCGCGGTCATTTAAAAATAGTTTATACTTTAAAACCAAAATAAAAATTTCCATTTCAAACTATGAATACGATATCATTTTAAAACCCAAACAATATGATATCATTTTATCCCAAATATAATTCCTTTCCAAAAATCATACTGCTTTAAAATTTATAATATCTGGAAACCAAACATTTGAATTATACTTTCAAAACATAATATTTCGGACTTCATACTTTTAAAGATCATACTTCTAAAACTTGAATGGTTTGGATATTCAACAGTATATAAAATAAATGGTTTAACTTTAAGGTTACTCTGTAAAGAAAAATAATTTCCATGGCTTCACAAATATATTTCTTTATTTAAAGTCTAAACCAAAATTTAAATATCCCTTCAGGTTACAAAACCACTTCAATTTCTATATATATATATATCCATTTGGAGTATTAATATTTCAAAACTAAAGTTGGAATTTATTCTTTCAGCAAATTAAACGTACTATTATTTAGTCTTGAATATATACATAAAATCCATAAATAAAACTCCAATTTCTAACAATTAAATATTTTCTTCAATTTAATTTATACTAACATATTCATTTTTAATTATCTTGGAAAAGTCCGGTTATAAATATCATATCTTAAAATTTCCAAACTTAAACATTAAACATATGATATAATTATCAAACTCCATTTTTCTCAATTTTTCCATTTTTATTTAAGAGATTTATACACAGCTTAAATTCAAAATCTCCAACTTCATATGTATATATATATATAGAAGAAAATATCAAAAATAAAAATTATAAACCGTATTCCATACAAACCACAGAAATCACTTTAAAATATTTTATATATAGACCACGGTGCCTGTATATAATTTTCTATCCTATGGTCAAGTGATACGGATATTTATCATTTCAATCCGCAATTTAAAAATAAAATTTTGCGGTTGTATATCATTACAAACCACAATCCCGAATGAAATGAAAAATGCATGATAACTTGCAGTTTAATGATATACAATAAAACATCCATTCATCAAAATCATCCATCATCCAAATCACAATCATCATCCAATAATAAATCAATGTCAATATATATCCGATAATATATAACAGGTAATAACTGGCAGTTATATTCAAACTAAAATTTAACAACTATTAAACTAACAGTTTATATGCAAATAAATAACTATAACTGTCAATCTATATGCAGTAATAAAATTTAATGAACAGTTATATTAAATGAATGCGATTTAACAGATATGATGAATTAAACATGCCAAACAGTCATAAATAAATTTCTACTCATATCTAAAATAAATTTAACAAACATAAAAACTTTTAGAAGTTGTGAGTGGGTTAAAACACTCACCTTTTGAATTTAAATCGAATTTAAATCCGATTTAAACCCAAAATTTGACGGTCTCCAAACCTGTCCAAACCAGCGTCAACAGATCCGGAATTAAATTTCGATCCTAATAAAAAAAATATCGTGTGAAAACGAGTTCGTATGAGAAAGTTATGTTGTTTTGAACGTATGAAAACAAAATTTAAAAAGAAAAAATATAAAACAAACCTACCCTATACTATGCCCCGTCAGCTGAAACTCAGCTTCTCCCTCCACAGACACGCAACACGAACCGTTAGAACCCACGCTCACGCAAATACCAGACACGAACCCACATCGATCGTTGACCACCAAAACTGCCGCCTACCTCGCCGCCGCTGGCTAGGCCGTAGCCTGTGCGACCTCCTCTAATCACGCCGACCCCACACCCTGAGTCGCGACACCCCAAACGCCACTGGCCGCCACTATGAATTAAACCCTAATTCATTTTTCCAAGCTAATCCAACCGTTGATTCGATGCAATAACCACTTAGATGAGGTTCCCTCGGCATTCTCCACAATACCCAGAAATATTTTCTCGATCCGACGAAGTTTGACGCGACGTTGATGAACGGCCCAAACTGATTTGTCCTGATCTGGACATACCGAAACTCCAATCGAAAAACGGATATCACCATTGAATTACGCTCATCGAGAGCATTGACATATATTTTTTTTGGAATTTTTGTGGAGAGTTTGAATTTTGACATTTGATTTTGAACTGTAGATAGATCTAGGTTTTGAAACACTGAGGAAGAGAAACAGATGAAGCGTATAGACAAATGATAGAAGATGGAGGCCAGGGTTTATAATCGTCTATTTATAAGTAGGTTTGGATTGGAGTAGATTGTGACGACCGCCCATGACTCCCGCACGGAAACAAGGGAATGGTGCGCTGAAAGTGTGCCAGGCAACCATGAGTGACCGTCAAGGGTAAAATAAACATCGCAGACTCTATCGTAAAACTCACAGCGCATGGATAAAATATAATAGAGAAATATAATATAGTGAAGCTCCCATAGAACAGAATATCATCATCTAATCATAATAGCTTTATACATGGTCTGAATCATGAATACAAGAAGCCTCAATACATAGCACTCAGAGTAATCAACAAACAGCGGAATATCCAGTACATAGAATATGAAAATAATATGTAAAGCCTCCTGCTCGTCTTCGTCATCATCAGCGTGAGCCACTAAGATCAGCACCTGCCACCTGTCACCTAGTCTGCCCATCCCAACATGGATGAACAACCCAAGGTAATAAGAGGAGACATAAAACCTTGAGTCAGACAAAGTCTTAGTGAGTAGTAAATCAACTATCAAACATACCAAAAGAGCATAAGGGATAAAAGAAATAGGAACCAAACTATCCCACTCCACCTCTTTCTACAGTGATAGCCCCCAGACACACTAAGAAGAAGCAAGCATAACATGGCAGACAATTAAAGTAAAGCAATAATCATTCGAGTCAAGGTCGATGTTTTCCAAATACAAACCCCCAAGGCCTAAACCAAGATCAGATAAGCACCCAGAAAACACCGCTCTTGAGACCGAATGATGGTACAGCCAAACATCTATGACTCTGGCTATCACTGTTATCATTGCCTTGATTTCACCATTAATTGAATGACCAACTCACTCTTTTATCCATCTGTCAAGGGCTAATGGTAACCCTGGTTCTAGACATAACTCCGCACGTCGTCGCAGCCCGTGCCTAGGAATTTTCGCAACTACCCAGAGTACTAGCACGTCGCGCAGCCCGTGCTTGGAACGTCGTCGCAGCCCGTTCCAACGTACTCTTGCTTTGAGCATGCTAGAACCTTCAACAACGATGAGATCTCAGCCTCTTAGTCATCCTCCTCGACGACTATTTCAATACTAGCTCAAGCGCCTCTCAAGCTAACCATTATCAACCAACTCGCATCGCATCATCGAGTTATCAACATGCTTGGGATGATCCCGTCTGGACTAAACCAAGGCTTCCACATCATGCTTTGCTCCAACGCATCTTAGCAAAGTCCATCTCATCATCATACTTCGCCTCAACATATCATGGCAAAGTCCATTTCGTCATCATACTTCGCTTCCTCTAACTATAGCAAAGTTCTCGAACCCATCCATATGAGCTTCATTATCCGCTTCATATGTCACAGCAGCTTTTACCATTTAAGAGCCTTTCCACTTAGCTTTTGAATCATCTTCAACCATCTTGTCCCAAATCAACTACAAGCTAACTCGAGACAATCAAATCAATCATACATCCAAACAATCAAGCATTCAAACAAGATCTAATCAAGCAATATCAACTATAATGGCAATTTCGTAAATAAATGAGCATAAGTCTAACATATATGAAATCATGGATTTTAGCATAGATCTATCAAATATAAAACATGGGTTTTGTCTCTATAACTTGTTAATTGAACTTGCATAGGTAAACATCTTCAAAAGTAATGAATCTAGTCTTGGAACTAAGAAAAATGCATGAAATCTCTAACTTTAACACTCAAACAAGCCACCAATCCAATATACTCCTTTGGGTCCGCGTGAGAGATAACTACCACTCACCGAATCACCCAAACACTTCAAAAAGTAATCACTTCAGATCTGGACAGCAAGGATTCAAGCTTGATTCGTCGAAATCTTGCTTGAAACGATGGAATCTAGCTTCGTTGGATGAAGATCTTCAACTTTGACTCTTGGATCTTCGATCTTGGATGGATGTTGGAACTAGATTAGAGTGGAGAAAAGAAGATGAAGAAATGTTGTAGTCGAGCTCTCAAAATGGCAGCACTTCGTCGCTTTAAAAACCGGTGCCAAAAAGTGAGCCAAACCCCTCTATTTATAGGCTGAAATCGTTCTTAGGTCGTCCAGACTTAAGTCGTTACCGACCTAAAAACCCCGACCTAACATAGGTCGCTGCCGACCTATACCAACCTACAACCTAATACAAACCTGCCTCTACGACCCAGCGGCCTACCGACCTAGACCCCAACGACTCAACGACCTAACTGGGTACATGGCATACGACCTACCGACTCAACTAGGTCCAACCTAACAACTTAACCATACTGGGTTACGACCTACTACCACCACTAACCCGTAAACGAGTTACGAGTTACGACTCAGGGTCATCAACGGTTCACAAACACGCGCCCTAATTTCTTTGCGACCTATGTCTCTGCCGACCTAATCTACCCAGCGATCTATCACTTCCCTTAGGTCGCTCAACGATCTAACTTAGGTCGTTAAACCCTATAGGTCGGTCACCTTCTAAGCCGCTCACCGACTAACTCGCTCACCCTCTTAGGTCGGTCGTATCTTAACTCGGCAGCTTTCTTAGGTCGCTACACCCGACCTATCACCCTCACGACCCAAGCTAACCACTAACTCGGTCAAACTCTTATGTCGACCTAACTTACGCGACTCAACTCAAATCGACCTAGCACTCTTAGGTCGCTTACGACCTATCCTAACACGAAAATCACTAGGTCGCTCATTCCTACCATCATCCTAGCTGCTAGGTCGTCCACGACCTAACTTCCTTAGGTCGTTAGAACCTCTTAGCCACTAACTCTTAGGTCGTTAACCCCATGAGTCGGTCAATCTCATAACCCGGTAACCCTAGGTCGCTAACTACCTTAGGTTGCTCTACCGACCTATCTCCATCACGACTTAAGCTAAGCCTTAACTCGCTATCGGCCTATCACTTAACTCGTGCAACCGAGTTAACTTATCATACGACTTAGGCTAGGGAGAACATAAACAACACTGGCGACCTAGAAATAATACGATATATCGACACGTAAAATACGGGTCGTTACATTCTCTCACCCTTAGGAATTTCGCCCCCGAAATTCCAAGCAAACAACAGCAACCAAAACTATTCTGCATGCCTACCATCCATAGCAATCAACAAACCATGCATCCAATTCTAGCCTAGCATGCAGAATTCTAAGATTAGAACAAGTTACAAATTCATGAGATGTCACGACACCTTAGGGCCATACCTTGAAGAGCTCAGGATGAGCTGCCTTCATCCTCTCTTCCTCCTCCCACGTACAGTCGTTAACATCATCACTCCATTGTATCTTGAGCAACGTAATCGTCTTCCTCCTAAGCTGTTTCATGTCGGTTCCTACAACACGAAGCGGCTTACGAGGTCTCGTAACAACTGGATCAACTGTAACAACCCGCATATTTATCGATTTTTATATTTAAATATTTTATCGTTAATCGGATTTTGGTCTGAAGCTGCTTTTTGCAAACGGTCAGATTAGGACTCGAGACCACTTCCATTGAGTTCGAAACGTCGTTTGCAATCTTCTACGTATAAACATTGATATGTTTGGGGTTAGTGGAATTTCACCACTTTTTCACTCGAGCCTTTGGTTTGGACTTTTAGCCCATTAGGCACAAGTTCCACCCCCCTTCTTCTTCATTGCTTCATTTCATTTCCTAACACTAAAGCTTCAACAAAAATGGTGAATGGAATGAGAAATTAAAACTCCAAAGTCTTTGTTTTATTGCAACTCCAACATTCAACTCCAAATTCAAGAAGAAGACATCGGATTCAAGCTTGTGGTTGCTTTTCCATTTGCCTTCAAGCTTTGTTCTTCATTTTCATTGGGTTTTGGAGCAAAGGTGAGATTTTTATCTCACAAATCTAGTCTATAACTATATTGGACTGTTGAAAATGATTCCCCATCACTTTAGCATGTATATTTGCATTTGGTTTGGATTGGATTGGCGAAAAACTCCAATTTTTAGTTGTTTGGTGAACTTCCTGAGCTTAGGTCGCTCTGCCCAGGTATAGGTCGCTCGGAATCATTAGCTCGCGCGTGTGGAAAAGTCAAGGCCTGCATATTTCGTTCGCCTCGGATTTAGGTCGCCTCGGATTTAGGTCGTAGGTCGTTCGCGTATAGGTCATTCGGCCTTGCCTGCCTCATTAGGTCGCGGGACCTTAGGTCGTAGGTCGTTAGGCTTAGGTCGTTAAGTCGTTCCCTCTGTTGGAAACGTCTCCTCGGTCCTAGGTCGAAAGACCTTAGGTCGTGCACCTTTAGATCGCGAACCCTATTAGGTCGCGAACCACTTTAGGTCGCATGACCTCGTCTCCGTTAGGTCGTGAACCTTGTTAGGTCGCGAACACCTTTAGGTCGCGAACCATTTTAGGTCGCATGACCTTTACCCTTTAGGTCGCTGGACCACTAGGTCGTGCCCCTTAGACCCCTAGGTTGTTAGACCCTGAGTTGTTCCGCCTTCATTTAGCTCGCGCACTTCTTTAGGTCGCATACTCCTTTAGGTCGCATGACTCCCATCCCTTTAGGTCGTTGGACCTTGTTTTCCTTAGGTCGTTGGACCCTGTTTCCTTTTGGTCGTATGACCCACTAGGTCGCTTGGCCCCTTAGGTCGCGACATTTTTAGGTCGTGTTACCTATATACCCCTAGGTCGAAAGACCTTAGGTCGTGCACCTTTAGGTCGCGAACCCTATTAGGTCGCGAACCACTTTAGGTCGCATGACCTCATCTCCGTTAGGTCGTGAACCTTGTTAGGTCGCGAACCACTTTAGGTCGCATGACCTCGTCTCCGTTAGGTCGCGAACCCATTTTAGGTCGCATGACCTTTACCCTTTAGGTCGCTGGACCACTAGGTCGTGCCCCTTAGACCCCTAGGTCGCAACCATTAGGTCGCTCGACTCAATCCCTCTTAGGTCGTTAGACCTCATTTTGTCTTCACTAAGTCGTACCGTTTTGGACGGGGCGCTGCCCCGCACCCCGCCGGGGGCGCTGCCCCCTGGACCCCCGCGACCTGACCAGGCAGGTCGAACCCCGTAAGCGGTGGCGTTGCCCCCGCACACCCACCTTGGGGGGTTGCCACCCCCCCTGGACCCCCCCTCCGTAGGGGATCTTATCTGAAAAACATTGAGCTGATTTCCTTGGATTTTATTCACATCTCCGTATGCGATTTTTGTGACTGATTGTTTCTACAATTGCTTCTGTGTTTTGTCACTTTAAAATATAAAGGTTTCAATACTAGTAGTAAATATCAAAACTCTTTTAACAAACAATTTCAACTCTATTTTTAATAACAAAGCTCTTTTCTTAAACCGTTTTCCAATCTATTAGTATATACAAGCCTTTACCTCACTCGGATGAGAAATCTAATTAAACGACTTAGTAAAACAAGTGGTATGAAACGCTTGCGTTCACTTCGTCGGTTAATTCTTGGACTTGTTCGATTGAACCTCTTGTGACAATTTTATTAGTGAAGATTTACAGTTTGTTCGTAAATATTTAAGTTAAGCAAGTGGTTATGGGACATGAAGCTAAACTTCTATATTTACTAGCTTAGTGTAATTGACACTTCTCGTTGATCTTGATGATCGCTTTATGAATTAGACTAGCAATTGCGCGATGTCTCTTTCATTGTAAGGTTAGACTAGACACCACTTGTGTGATTCCATTCACACATACCTTTCTGCTTTTTGGTTAGTCTTGACCTCAATCTATGTGATTCCATTCACATGCGGGGTAGCTCCCCATGGTCTTCGGACCGTCATGTGATAGGCCTCTTTCCCTTTTTATGATTTCTGGATTTCTTGTGTTGATTTCTGGAATTTATCTCTTTGACTTGTCATGAGTACAAGTTTAGGGTATGATGCCCTCTTTGGATCTTTGAGAAGATTCTTGTGATATTGATCTATCTCTTATCGGTTGATCTCCTGTTGATCATTATTTGCATACTTATAGTAGTATGTCAGTATGGATATTTTATGTTTATGCCATATCTTTTATTTTATATCATGTCATATGATATTTATAGCTAGACTGATCCATTTATTATTTTCTTATAAATAATACTCGGGTCAGACCGAGATGTTACAGGTGCTACTGCTTGACTCCTCCCCCAGTGATTCACTACTCAGACTTTTGGCTACTTGTTTAGATTAGCAGCTTTTGTTGTTTACACTTGAGATATAGACTCATAGTTGTATTCTTTTGTATAGCACGCGTTGCTATTCTTTTGTATTATCGTGGATCTTTTTATACCACTACTCTGATGTACACTTTCATGTGTTAGTTTTATATTCATATTTTCTTCTGCCTTTGTGATATGAATGTCTATTACTGATTTATGTTATGCTTACTTCTATGTTTGTTTCCGAAGCTTATTTATAGCCACCGTGTGATAAGAAATTACATGGATGGTCGCTCCTCAACAGCCTTATTCTCCGTGCTAGTTGACAGCACTACACCGTAGTGTTCTTGGCTAGCGTGGGTATAGAGGTGGGGCGTCACATCAACCTCCAAATCTTCACAGCTATCGGCAGAAACCACTGTATTCGAGTCGTGCACACACTTCCGCAGATATGATACATGAAAAACATTGTGCACACCCGCCATCTTTTCCGGTAACTCCAACCTATAAGCGAGCTTTCCAATTCGCCCGATAATCGAGAATGGTCCAACAAATCTCGGAGTCAATTTTCCTTTCTTCCCGAATCGAATAACATTCTTCAGAGGAGAAATTTTCACAAAAACCATATATCCTACGTCGAATTCCAAATTCTTTCGACGTTTATCTGCATAACTTTTCTGACGATCCTGGGCTGCCTTCATTCGTTGCCGAATGATTTCTATGCAATCCGAAGTCTGACGAATCATCTCTGGCCCAAGTATCAGCTTTTCTCCAGCTTCTAACCAACATGTCGGAGAGTTACACGGTCTTCCATACAGTGCTTCATATGGTGCCATACTAATGCTAGATTGATAACTGTTGTTATATGCAAACTCCACCAAATGAAGGTGATCTTCCCACGATCCTCCGAAATCCAAAACACAAGCCCTGAGGAGATCTTCCAAAACTCGGTTGACTCTCTCAGTCTGACCATCTGTTTGGGGATGATAAGCTGTACTCAAACACAACTCGGTTCCCAAAACTTCCTGGAAGCTCTTCCAAAATCCACTAGTGAACAATGGGTCTCGGTCGCTCACTATACTCTTCGGAACACCATGGAATCGAACTATCCACTTAACATAAAGCTCAGCCAACTTCGATGCAGTCCTAGTCGATCGAACAGGAATGAACCTTGCACTCTTGGTCAACCGATCTACGATGACCCAAATCCCTTCATTTCCCGCCTTGGTTCTAGGTAGGCCATCGATAAAATCCATCGACACGTGCTCCCACTTCCATGTAGGAACCTCTAATGGCTGAAGTAATCCACTGGGCTCCTTCTGCTCAGCTTTCACCAACTGGCAGTTCATACACTTGGAAATAAAATTTCCAACATCCTTCTTCATACCTTCCCAGTAATAGGTTCTCTTCATATCCCGATACATTTTATTTCCTCCTGGATGAATTGTCAACTTCGAGTGATGACTTTCCCTAAGAACTTCATCTCTCAATCCATCTACATCGGGAACAACTAGTCGTCCTTGCTTTCGAAGCCAACCCTCTCGATCGACTTCAAATCCTTTACCTTTTTCTGGATTCAATCCAGATTCCAAATCTCGTATAATCTTGACAAGCTTATCGTCTCGCTTTTGGCTCTCGCCAATTCTCTCCACAAGAGTAGGCCTTATCGATAAGTTTGCCAACATCTCAGGTTCCAATTCACATCTAGGCCTGAAGTCAAATTCAGCCAAATACTCGAGATTCTTCCATTCCGAAAATATGGCTCCCAATCCGACATGTCTTCGACTTAACGCATCAGCCACTGCGTTACCTTTTCCCAGAGTATAGGCTATACCAAAATCATACGATGCCAAGGACTCTAGCCACCGTTGCTGTCGAAGATTCAAATCCTTTTGAGAGAACAGATACTTCAACGACTTATGATCTGTAAACAACTCGAATCGAACTCCCAAAAGATAATGTCTCCACATCTTCAAAGCAAATACAATCGCTGCTAACTCCAAATCATGTGTCGGATAATTCCTTTCATGCGGCTTCAGTTGTCGACTAGCATACGCAACAACTTTATCTTTCTGCATTAGCACTGCTCCAAGTCCAGTACCACATGCATCGGTGTAAACCACCATCTCATCATTCCCACTAGGGATGGTCAAAACAGGAGCACTTGTCAGTCGCTCTTTCAGGATTACGAAAGCTTGTTCACACTTAACATCCCAACTGAACACTTGGTTCTTCTTCGTCAATCCTGTTAATGGTGCAGCTATCTTGGAAAAGTCTTTGATAAACCGACGATAATATCCTGCTAATCCAAGAAAACTTCTCATATCAGATGCATTCTTAGGTCTAACCCAATCCTGGATTGCTGCCACCTTAGCGGGATCAACCGCTATTCCATTACCAGAGATAACATGGCCTAAGAACCTCACTTCACTCTTCCAGAAGTGACACTTCGAAAACTTAGCCTTCAGCTGATATTTCCGCAAGATTTCCAAAACCAAACGCATGTGCGTCTTGTGCTCTTCTTCAGTTCTGGAATAAATCAGAATATCACCTACGAACACAAGTACGAACTTGTTCAACTGATCTCTGAATACTCTATTCATAAGATCCACAAAATATGCCGGTGCGTTAGTCAAACCAAACGGCATTACCAGCCACTCATAAAAACCGGATGGTGTCCTGAAAGCAGTTTTCGGCACACTATCCTTCGCCACTCTTAACTGGTGAAATCCCGTTGCCAAATCCATCTGAGAAAACACCTTAGCCTCGTGAAGCTGATCAAACAAGTCATCTATTCTCGGCAATGGGTACTTGTTCTCCTTAGTCACCTTATTCAGCTCACGATAATCCACACACAACCTCAACGATCCATCCGCTTTGGTTGCGAACACAATTGGTGCATCCCATTCGGACACACTACGCCGAATGAATCCTTTCCGCAAAAGGTCATCAACTTGCACCTTCAACTCTTGTTGCTCCCTAGGCGCCATCCGCCTAAGAGGCATCACAACAGGTCTGGCTCCCTCAACTAGATCGATACGAAACTCGATCTCCCTATGCGGCGGTAATCCTTTGACTTCGTCAAAGACATCCTCAAATCCATTCACAATAGGCACCGATGACAGTCCATCCCGTGGAACAACCAGCGAATACATGAAGCTCATGAAGACGCCTTCCTCATGCTTACATCGTATCACAACCTTTCGCCCTTCCACATTCCCGACTGTCACCTCTAGCCTCTCACAATCAATCCTTGCCGCATACTTCCTAAGCCAGTCCATACCCAAAATAATTCCGAACCCCGCAAAGTTCAGAACAAAACAATCACAAACAAAAGAGCAATCATGACTCGTCACAACTAGACCACGGCATATCATACACAAACATGACGAACCCCCAACTGGATTAGTCACAACCAATGGACTATCAACAATATCCGGTTCCAAACCTAACCGGCCTACAAGATCATCACAAACAAAAGAATGCGACGCTCCAGTATCAAACAACACTCTAACTGGAACACCACAAATGGAAAGAGTACCTTGAACCACCACACTCTTCCCTTCCTCTTCAGCAATAAGAGCTTTTGAAAACGACGGCACAGCTCCCAAAGCATAAGCTTGCACAATCTGCCTGTCCTTCCTCGGTTCTGGACAATCTTTCCTGAAATGCCCTGGCTTGTCACAGTTGTGGCATTTCGCCGGCGCCTTTGGATTCCTACAATCCTTGGAGAGATGGCCCTTCTGCTGGCAATTATAGCAAGTCATTTCGCCCTTCGGCTTCTTCTGGCTATCCTTACCCTTCTGTTGCTGTTGCTGTTGCTTCCTCTTCTTGTTTCCACCCTTCTGTGGCTTAAACCCTTCCTTGGTTACAGCAACAACAGAACTCTCCCTAGGAAACAAATTCTCATGCCTGAGAGCTTTCTCCACAAGCTTCTCAAACGGATCGTCCAGATGATCCACCAACTGTCTTCCAAGATAAGCATCCAAACCGGTCACAAACTTCTCATTCTTCTGATAGGGAGAATCAATATACGATCTGGCATACTTGGACAAGGCTTCAAACTCAGAAACATACTCAAGAACGGGTCTTCCACCTTGCTTGAGGTCCACAAACTTTTTAAACAAAACAGATTTCTGAGTCGTAGAGATGAACTTAGCTTCAAATCTAACTTGGAATTGCTCCCAAGTAATCTCTTCCTCTGGAGTATCAATGGTGATAGAGTTCCACCAATCAGAAGCTCTCCCTTGAAGCTGTCTCGATGCAAGCTTCCTCTTAGTTGCATCCTCAATTCCCAAATCTCCAAAGATCCTTCTACAAGCATCTATCCATCTTTGGACTTCAATGGTCGATTCCGTTCCCAAGAAAACCTTCCCTCCAAGAGCAGTATAGTCCTTACAAAGCTTAGCAAAATCCACTGGTCTTGGAGCTTGAACTTGAACTCCAACATCTACTGATGGCCCCGAGGCTGGTATCCTTCTCATGATCGAAGTCATCATGGCCTCAAACATAGGAGCATAATCAACAGCTTCCCTAGCAGCACGGCCTTCCCTAGCAGCTGGTCTCCCCCTTCGACTCATCCTTAATATCTACAAAAAGGAATGACTTAGAACACCTTGAGAAACAACTGCATAAGGAGTTCAAATCATTCTAAACTACTATATTATATATAGTAATCATTCATCAAAATACAATTACGTCTCTCATACGTAGTTACGTCAGCGAGCGTTGGCTAAAATCGATTAACCAAAGCTCTGATACCAAATGTGACGACCGCCCATGACTCCCGCACGGAAACAAGGGAATGGTGCGCTGAAAGTGTGCCAGGCAACCATGAGTGACCGTCAAGGGTAAAATAAACATCGCAGACTCTATCGTAAAACTCACAGCGCATGGATAAAATATAATAGGAACCAAACTATCTCACTCCACCTCTTTCTACAGTGATAGCCCCCAGACACACTAAGGAGAAGCAAGCATAACATGGCAGACAATTAAAGTAAAGCAATAATCATTCGAGTCAAGGTCGATGTTTTCCAAATACAAACCCCCAAGGCCTAAACCAAGATCAGATAAGCACCCAGAAAACACCGCTCTTGAGACCGAATGATGGTACAGCCAAGCATCCATGACTCTGGCTATCACTGTTATCATTGCCTTGATTTCACCGTTAATTGAATGACCAACTCATTCTTTTATCTATCTGTCAAGGGCTAATGGTAACCCCGGTTCTAGACATAACTCCGCACGTCGTCGCAGCCCGTGCCTAGGAATTTTCGCAACTATCCAGAGTACTAGCACGTCGTCGCAGCCCGTGCTTGGAACGTCGTCGCAGCCCGTTCCAACGTACTCTTGCTTTGAGCATGCTAGAACCTTCAACAACGATGAGATCTCAGCCTCCTAGTCATCCTCCTCGACGACTATTTCCATACTAGCTCAAGCGCCTCTCAAGCTAACCATTATCAACCAACTCGCATCGCATCATCGAGTTATCAACATGCTTGGGATGATCCCGTCTGGACTAAACCAAGGCTTCCACGTCATGCTTTGCTCCAACGCATCTTAGCAAAGTCCATCTCATCATCATACTTCGCCTCAACATATCATGGCAAAGTCCATTTCGTCATCATACTTCGCTTCCTCTAACTATAGCAAAGTTCTCGAACCCATCCATATGAGCTTCATTATCCGCTTCATATGCCACAGCAGCTTTTACCATTCAAGAGCCTTTCCACTTAGCTTTTGAATCATCTTCAACCATCTTGTCCCAAATCAACTACAAGCTAACTCGAGACAATCAAATCAATCATACATCCAAACAATCAAGCATTCAAACAAGATCTAATCAAGCAATATCAACTATAATGGCAATTTCGTAAATAAATGAGCATAAGTCTAACATATATGAAATCATGGATTTTAGCATAGATCTATCAAATATAAAACATGGGTTTTGTCTCTATAACTTGTTAATTGAACTTGCATAGGTAAACATCTTCAAAAGTAATGAATCTAGTCTTGGAACTAAGAAAAATGCATGAATTCTCTAACTTTAACACTCAAACAAGCCACCAATCCAATATACTCCTTTGGGTCCGCGTGAGAGATAACTACCACTCACCGAATCACCCAAACACTTCAAAAAGTAATCACTTCAGATCTGGACAGCAAGGATTCAAGCTTGATTCGTCGAAATCTTGCTTGAAACGATGGAATCTAGCTTCGTTGGATGAAGATCTTCAACTTTGACTCTTGGATCTTCGATCTTGATCTCCGATCTTGGATGGATGTTGGAACTAGATTAGAGTGGAGAAAAGAAGATGATGAAATGTTGTAGTCGAGCTCTCAAAATGGCAGCACTTCGTCGCTTCAAAAACCGGTGCCAAAAAGTGAGTCAAACCCCTCTATTTATAGGCTGAAATCGTTCTTAGGTCGTCCAGACTTAAGTCGTTACCGACCTAAAAACCCCGACCTAACATAGGTCGCTGCCGACCTATACCAACCTACAACCTAATACAAACCTGCCTCTACGACCCAGCGGCCTACCGACCTAGACCCCAACGACTCAACGACCTAACTGGGTACACGGCATACGACCTAACGACTCAACTAGGTCCAACCTAACAACTTAACCATACTGGGTTACGACCTACTACCACCACTAACCCGTAAACAAGTTACGAGTTACGACTCAGGGTCATCAACGGTTCACAAACACGCGCCCTAATTTCTTTGCGACCTATGTCTCTGCCGACCTAATCTACCCAGCGATCTATCACTTCCCTTAGGTCGCTCAACGATCTAACTTAGGTCGTTAAACCCTATAGGTCGGTCACCTTCTAAGCCGCTCACCGACTAACTCGCTCACCCTCTTAGGTCGGTCGTATCTTAACTCGGCAGCTTTCTTAGGTCGCTACACCCGACCTATCACCCTCACGACCCAAGCTAACCACTAACTCGGTCAAACTCTTATGTCGGCCTAACTTACGCGACTCAACTCAAATCGACCCAGCACTCTTAGGTCGCTTACGACCTATCCTAACACGAAAATCACTAGGTCGCTCATTCCTACCATCATCCTAGCTGCTAGGTCGTCCACGACCTAACTTCCTTAGGTCGTTAGAACCTCTTAGCCACTAACTCTTAGGTCGTTAACCCCATGAGTCGGTCAATCTCATAACCCGGTAACCCTAGGTCGCTAACTACCTTAGGTTGCTCTACCGACCTATCTCCATCACGACTTAAGCTAAGCCTTAACTCGCTATCGGCCTATCACTTAACTCGTGCAACCGAGTTAACTTACCATACGACTTAGGCTAGGGAGAACATAAACAACACTGGCGACCTAGAAATAATACGATATATCGACACGTAAAATACGGGTCGTTACATAGATAGACCAGATAGATGAACGTACGGAACAAATTATGGCCCAAAAAGCCTGTTCTAACCCCGAAACGAAATATGTTAAACCCATATATACAGATAGGTATTTTAAAATATTCTGAACGCGATGGAAAAAGTTTCACGTCCAAATTTGATTGTATAAAGTAGTTATGCTGAAAACAAAATTTCCAAATTGATTTCAAATTGATTTTAATTAAATCGATTCCAAGGCGTTTCGCGTCCGTACGATCAAACGACAGGTCCGATCGATACGAAACTTGAAACCCTACAATAATTCACCGATACGGATCCGATGAAACTGGTTTCGTCGAAATCCGAGTCCGTGGCCAAAATGGCTAATTTTTATATTCAGTAAATAAATTAAAATAAATTATAAAAATCCAATTTTATATCTAAATTCTAAAATTTTCTAAATTTTATCGCTTATATATTTCATAATCAATTTAAATAATTTAACAAATTTAGATGTGAATTAAAAGTTGATACGTCTATCAATTGCAGTGTTAATTTATCCACTTCCTTATATTTAGAAATTATAAATTAAATTCTCAAAATCCATTTTAATTGCAGTAACTTAATATTTAACCGTTAAATTCCATTCTATTATGCAATAAATGCAATTGTTGAATTTTGCTGCTTAAATAAATTTACAAATCCTGCTTCCTATGCTTTAAAACAACCCATGGTCCTATTATAAATAGAATTAGCATAAATTTTGTCTTATAAAATTAACCCTCTTCAAATACAAACAAAAATCTACGCTAACTGCATCATTTAAATCAATTAATTGTAATTGAGTCTACATTAAATGTTATAAATTATAAATTGGAACCTCCATAAATTTGTTTATTGATTTAAATCTTTCTATTCGGTAAATAGACATTTTATGGGTATAAATAACATTTGAATTATAATACATTTCATTAGTGCATGTTTCATTTCTTATAAACTCCCCTTATTAACTATAGCACATTAACAAAACAAAATAAATAAATTTAGATTTATTTCAATCTATTTCCATTCTTAACTTAATATACTCAATGAATGGTTAACCTAAATAATTGTTACCCTTTTTCATTCAAAATCACTTATAACCATTAATAACAAAAATGTTGCCATAGATTTAGATTCAATTAAATAAATTAGATGAATGGGTAAAATTTGGTAATTATCCCAAATGCCAAATATATTTATGCATTAATTACTACTTATTATTATGAATTTATTTATAAATTTATTAGTTGCCTTTGTCTTCTTATATCCTATTTACTACCAAACTTTCTATTTAGTTATAGTTTTTCAATCTATACATACCTAGGCAAATCAAGTTCTTGTCCTTTCTGTTATTTCAATTAAATCGGGTATGCACAAATAGATTGTTAATTAACTCATTCCTACAAAATTATTTACATACATTCAGTTCCAAATTTTATTGAATTAAATTCTAATTACTTACCACTTAATCCAACAATTATATATTCTATCCAAACATGCATTTAAATCTTTTTACTTTAAATAAATTTTATTCAATGTTGTCATCCACTAAATAAAATTTACTTTCATTTATATAGTTGCAATTCAATTCAGTTATTATTTCATTAATACTATTTCCGCTTTATATCTTCCAGTATTTATCAACAAATTATAACTTATAACCACAAACGCCAATTTACGTTATTTCAATCTATTGCCATATAAACATTTAAATTATTAACCTTAAATTTGTTACTATATCTAATTCCTACATTTATCAAATAAAATCTTAAGATTTTTATTTCATTCCAAATTAGATTAGAAATCATACTAAATTAACTCATTTAATATCATCGAATTTAACGGGTCGTTACAATAGTCAACTAAAAATCTTCATATTAGTTTTAAAAATCATAAATTTCAGTAGGAATCCAAGTTACCAACTTGAATTAGTTTTCTACAACAATTGGATTTATCAATGTGTTGCTTGATTAACTGTAATCAAAGCTTTCAGTAAAAATATTCCACTAACCTGTTTTAAAACAAATTTGTTTATCTTTGTTTTTGATTAAGCAACTTGTTTTGTTTTAAACTATAAGACTGTAAATGGTATGATGAAGAAGTTTTCGAATTTTGAACAATTATTTAACTCTGCAACAAAAACAGAGGAGAACAAGTAGATAAAATTTTCACAAAACAATTCATCTATATATAGAAACATATATATAAACAAGGCTTACTTATTTCAGATTTAAACCATAAAATCCAGATTCATATACTAAAGTTTTAAATAATGTTACTCACCTTTGCTTGAGAATGACAAAGCACTTTTTTTATTTGAAAAGCTTTGAACTTTAAAAACTGAGAAGTTGTTTGCTTTGATTTTCCCCCATAATCTTCTTGCTTGTTGTTGTATAAAGCTTCAATTTATAACAATGGAAATGCTTTCAGCTTTGAATTTGAAGCTTGCCTCAAGTTGAAGATTGAAGTTTTAAATTTCGACTATGCTTTGTTATGTTTTTACCGAACGAACTAAGATAAAAAGAAGTTGATATATGTAGAAAGAAGTTTACAGGATATTATATTGTTGTACAGGTTAATATTTTATTTCTTTGTTCAGGGTGACTACAATATTTGTACAATACAATAGGTATGGCTGATGATGCTTGTACAGGTGATAATATTTTGTTGTACTAAGAACATGGCTGAATTGCTTGCATTCCCTTTTCTCGGCTGATATCATGCTTTGCTTGACTAAAGACATTTTTTTTCCATTTGTTTACTAGCTTATACTTTTTAAATTATGTATGTACTTACAGGTTTGTATTGTAGACATTTGTTTTGTCTTTGCATGAATTAATCCCCAGGCTCTTATATTTAAATGAATTTTTTGTTTCTTTCTTTTGTTTTATTCTTGCCTTATTACTTAGGAATATAAATGTATATTTTTTTTATTATGTTGTTATAATTTAACAACTTTGTTTAATGTGTATGTTTTATATTTTATAGTTTATCAATATTTCATTTGCCTTGGTATTGTTTAAGTGTACACAACATACTTATAGTTGAATATCTTTTAATCTTATCTTTTGTTTTTGCTTTTATATTGCCTTGTTTTATATGCTTACGCATATCACTTTTTTCTATTTCCATTTGTTTGTACCATACTTGAATGTATGCTTATCCTTTCTTTTGCAAGCTATTGAATATATTTACATTTTTCTTGTTTACTTGTTTCATATTACAAGTGTGCATACTTATATATATTTACAAAGTTTACTTTATTTTAAACATTTTTGAAAGACTTCATTTTCGAATTTTATAAATCATAGTTTCTTTCAAAACACACATATCTATTATTTATAAATAAATTTGAAACGACAATTTCTATTTAAAATAAGAATTCATATGTAAAGACATTTTATTATAAATATTGTTTTAAAAATAACTCAATATTAAATTAAAATAATTTATAAAAGAAACGATCTCTTTCTTAATAAATAACATATTTTATTTGGATTTGGATAAACTCAAATCAATTTATCATTTAATTTCACAATTTTAAATCAAAAATAATTTAATTATCAATTTAAAATTGATTAAATTGGGGATCGTTACAACTAATCATTAAAGCACACAATATACTGGATACTATAAATGGAATTATTTTATAAGCATTATCGTCTCAAAGGCCAACAAAATTACTTACTTATTATTGAGTAGAGCAATAAGTAACAAAAAATATTATGACTTTGATTAAGCATAATAAAATTAACAGATAGGCACAACAAAATAACATTTATTGTAATTTTGCTCAAAAAGTGCGCACACAGGTGCAAGATGCGAAAAAGCGTAAGACTAACTTGCCCTAACTAACATGAATTAAGGTTCCTGACATACAGGTGCAAGATGCGAACTAGTATGCGTTTTGAAGATCTACAAATACATCACATTTGCTGAAATATGGGCACTTTTAGCCATTTCTCGTCCAATTTAAATCTAGTGTGCAATATTTATTTATTAAAACAGCTGAGAAATTGTTTTTCGTTACGAATGATATAGTTATTAAGTTAAGGACAAATACTAAATCTTCACATGAAACTTACCATCTATAGTTATATCCTTTTTTTCAATGTAGATGCATAAATATTATCTTATTTTTCTTTTTCTTTTTCTGGATGAAACTGAAATGACCAACATTCTCAATATGCAAATGAAAGCGAAAATGAAAAACACATTGATGTATTTTTGCACAGGCTGGGCTATATGCATTATCAAACGAAAGTCATTTACATATTACTATAAATAAAAACAAAATTTTGTCGCAACTTATTTTAGAAAAATCATAGTTTTTAAACACAATTTTTTTAATATTTCAGTAGGTTTAAAAAAAATCAAAAATTTGAAACTGAGAACTTTAAATAAATGATCAGTCAAACCTCAAAGGGTAGTTCAAGTGACAAAAGCATCTAGATAGTAAATAAGTAGTGTAAGAGTCCAATTCCAACGATAGTGTAAATCACTTTGATTAACTTTAAACATTTCCTATGAGGTAACTGAATACTAAATTAGTTGTTAATCCATAATAACATCAAGATCTGATTTATGTCTTAAAAAAGTTCAGCCATCAGTGTGCGCGCGTGCGCGTATAATAGATGAATTCTAGGCTATATAACCTCGACTATATTTTTTGGGCCATACATGTAGAAATGGCATGCATTTCAAAATCAAGCCTAAAACTTTATGTTCACCTTAATGCTGGCACTTAAGTTTCACATTTTCATATACCAAAGTTTATGTATGCATATCAAATTAACGAGAATGAGAGAATGGATTATACAATACAAAATTGTACATTAGTTTCTCATCTGCATGTTGACTGTTTTTTAGTTTAATAAACTGGAAAGTATAGTAATGGTTTGTCATTGAACTTCAAACCTGAAAAATCCAAGTCAATAGCAGTGTCCACTTTTACAAACAAAATGAACCGATACCATCAGCCTAACTCAACTGTTCAGTACAGTTCTCTATCTATTTTATCTTTTAACACGTCATCTCCAAATATATAAAGCCAACTACTCCTATTTTTGTGATAATATCAGTACAACTTAGAAAAGGAAAGTGCTTCACAAGCATATAATTTTATACAAGTTGATACGATGGTGTGGTTATATAGTAGAAACCTTACATGCGATAAATATAGCAAATTTTATACCTGGTCCCTTTGGTTTTGAAAATTTGATTTATTTATATGTTAATATGTTTATTTTATACATAATTAGTAATAAGTAGGCATGATTGATGGGGTAGGCCTACTAGGTCGTTGCCCAAGGCAACCCCTGTCACTAAAGGAAAAAAAAATAAACCTTGAATCAAACGATCAATGAGCATGCCACGGACGTCCACAAGTGACCGTGCCGGCCCTGTCGACCCTGCCACCATATCCCCCACTCCAATTTTTCTCTACAAGCTCTAATCGAACAAAAGGTATTTTACCATATTCGTTTCTTTTTCTAAAATTGAAATTTGTTTTGCTTTGAATCTATTTTTGAACGTCAATTACGTGTATCAATTTCAAAATTATTTTAGTTGCAGATGACAGGTAGGCAATAATATTGTTTAACAATAAATAATAATTATATCGGTGCACTAGCATTAGGTATGGAGTTAATATCTTGGTAAAGCAATTCAATGAGTTTCCACATGATGCAAGTTTAAGTCCAGGCTTTGGAATATTTCTTTATTTCAATGGAATACAAGTATGTCTTGCATGCACACACTAAAAGGTCATATGCCTACCAATAGGTAGGACAAATGTTCATATCAAGTATATAGCACTGAATCGTTACTTCCCCAGTATAGAGATAAATTAAGTGAACTCTAAATGTACAGTAGCATATGAATTTATCATATAACGTTCTAAAAGTACTAATATTGATGAGCAAGTGGCTAATTTGAAAAAGGCATTACCTAGCAGAGGTGGAGACAAATTCATGTTAGCGAGGAAAATGGAAAGGCCTAAAGTTAAACAACGGGTGGCTACTAGCTGCTAATGACCTAAAGAAAAAGTAGGTTGACAATCGGTTATTATAAAAAAAATAAAGGCAAGGCAGAAAGTTACATTGACACTTACAGGACGATGATGGCTGGCGATGAGCCTCCACTGACGAGCCAATCGACTGTAGCAGGAACTAGGGTTGATGGTGGTGAAGGTTGCCGATTCATTTCCACTAACGAGCTGTAAAAAGGACGATTGCGAACGACGATGAAAGCTATCGGCAATGAATTTCTTTTATTTTATAGGAGGAAGTTTCGATAATGAAATTTGGATTAGGGAACTGTAGTTTTGAGGAAGTTTTATTAAGGCAACAAGTAGAATTGGGGAAAGGAAAGAATTTTAGTACATAGTGCACACAAGGTTGTGTGATAGTAAAATTACCATCTAATGATTATTTATGATGGCAACCATTAAAAAACACTGTTAGCATATGCTAACAAAATATACTTTTCTTGTAATGGTTGCTCATCTTAAGGTATTACTAAATCTATCTCTGATGATATTTTTACCCTAGCAATGCTCAGGTGTTCACTCAATCTAAGTTCTAATACCAAAAGTGACGACCCGCCTTTTCGACCCTTAGAAATCAAAACTAATACATCTACGGTATTCATATGCCGAATATCCAAGTGTCGGATAGCTATAAATCTTTCTCCCTACTAATGCTGAATACAAACAGTAAACAAATGTAGTGGAAATGAAATGGATAACTATCTACAAAGGAAAGTCTAGCTCCAGCTTCAAGCTCCTCCAAAATGTTCCAAGCTAGACCTAGACTACTTGACTGCCTGGAAAAATAGGACACTCAGAGTTTAAGTGAAGAAATAAACTTCAAGTCCGTCATGTGATAGTGTGAGAGAACTCAAAACATGGGTATTTTTGAAAACAAAGGGTATCTCATAAGATCACGTTGCACATAAACACAAAAGGATTTCTACCTTATGATAACCAAAACATTGCTATGTAAAAGCCAATTATATTACAATAGTGTCTAGATTACAAGTACATATTAATCTTAGCCGAGAATGTTGCATTGATTCCAACACAATAGGTTTACATCTAAGTCCGAAGACACTTATTGGATAATGGATTTCATACAATGGTAGGTAAGAGACTACCTTCCATACAGTACATCTTTAAAGGAATGTATCGAGGACACACTCACAGTCCTCTACATCTGACATGACCGGCCTACCTCTTTTCGGCGACCAACACAATGGTCCTAGATAGTGCCGAATATGACATCACCTCGGTTGTTCTCGACTTATACAAGATGTCTCATAGCATACACAAAAAACCTGATGTATAGAGGGTAATCTAGAAAGATAATGACTATACCGTAATAGGTGCGACCCACATAGCCTTACGACATATCCTTTTTAAGCCATTACCGATGTGTGAGGCGTGAGGTAACGCTTTCCCATTTTCAGAACAAATCCCACTTTGAATGGCACATTATCATTTCTAATAAAACATTATTGATTTCCACAAAAGTACAACTCTCGAGTTCATACACCTCAAGGAAGGATGCTAAGTGCAAGAGGGGTTTCCTTCTATACCACCAAATAGATGTATGTTTGTAAAAATCAATGTACATGGTCTTAGAAATGCAATGTCAAACACTTATCCATACAAATTATCCAAGAATAGGACAAACTGAAGGAACTTCTCCTTTTACATCATGTTTGGGAATCACCCTTAGGATTAGTACCGAGCAGTCCTTGCATCAAAGAATTCAAAATGCAGATACCACCGCCACTATATATACGATATGGAAATTACCTCAGAGGTTAGTGGCAAGTAGCCCTATGTTATGAAGATATCCATTTTCAAAATCGTTGTCTTCAATATGTCTTCACTTTCACACGCATGTATTGGTTTGAAGTGATTTTTGGTTAGGAATCACCCAAATCCAATCCCGGTTTCTACGAGCCAACAATCGATAAAAGATTTCAAGTAGATGGGTGATTATTATTCAATTAATCAATATTTTTATTCAAGAAAAATATCTCTTTAGAGGTATAAATCTTTAAATCATATTCTGTTTCAGTATATATGAGATAATTAAACCTCAATTATAAAATTCTCTGATTAATTAAACCCTTTTTAAATCTTGGAATAATTCCAAATCATTTCACCTTTTACTTAGGAAAATATTTCTAAATCATTTATTTAAATCTTAACAAAGATTTATTATTTTCAAATCATAAATTTTGAATGGGTCAAAAGCAATTTTACTTAAGACATCGTTTACTATAAATCCAAACCAATTTATATTGAGAAAAAAAGATCCATAAAAATTATACTAATTATACTTCAAGACTAATTACCGTACTCAACCTATACTATTCGTCGAATAACGTTGGAATCACCTTTTAAATTCACACGAATAGTATTAGAGTTCCCTCCATGGAATTTAACACAGAGTTTAACCATTACATTTTATATATCGTCAAAATTTTATTCTTCTAAAATCTTGTTTAACTTTTGTGTGATGACCCGCAAATTCGTACCCCTTTGAGCTGGCAATAATCCACATCAATTCAACTAAAAGTAGACATAAATACGAGTCTTCAGGGTTAAAGAAGAAGGGGTAGAAGAAGAAGAAAAAACAACATCAGAATCTCATAATCGCAGCGGAACAAAATACAATATATAATAACAGCTTTTAGATACAAAGAAATCTTTACTGTTATATACTTACAACCATCAGAGTACATTGAGCAACAGTCAACTTGGAAAATTTAATAGCTTGTCCTTACACAGCGGAATAAAAATCAAATACGGATGTACGATCTGCTCTCTAGCTCATCTCTTTGGCTCCTTAGCTTTTTAACCTGAATCTGTACAACTCGGTCTGACCTGAGCATCATAATAAACAACATCCTAGTCAGTCTGGAAAACCAGCATGAGAAAACCACACTCAATTGGATTATTAAAGTTTTTGAAAATCCTTTGAAACAAAGGTAACTCGTAAGACCACGCCATAAATAAATATGTCAGGTTTTTACCTTACGATAACCAAAATAATTTTTTTTATCAAATTCATCTGATATTATAATAGTGTCTATACAAAGAAAATTAGAATCTAGCTGAAATGCTTGCATCTCATGTTCCATCAATAGTTGGGCACAATCAAAACCGTACAGGCGCTTATTGGAGATTGGATTCCATACAATGGCAGGGCTACTAGGGTACCGTCCGTCACAATACCAAGTCTAGATCAGAGTACCGAGGACCACTTTTGATCCCTTGCAACACAAGACCAGAGTACCCCTTATTGGATAGTCTAAATAAGATCACCCCATGGTTGGAGCTGACAACCGCCCACACAGCCGAAATAAAGGGACATCTAGACAGGTGAAATCTTACCCTACTTGGGTGCTACCCACTTAGCCTTACTGCACCTCCCATGTTTTAGTCATTCCCGGTTGATGAGGCTTGAGGCTATGCGTTACCTTTTTAGAACGAGTCTCACTTAGATTGCTCACCGCCCTCTTGACGATGTTCTGATAGCATTCGTCCATACACGTTGCCCTGGGTCTGGACAAACCGAATCACCATCTTCATGGTCTTCATTCGCTAACGTTCAAACCGGATCGAAGTGGTTTTTGGATAATTAAATCAAATCCCGGTCTCTTCGAAACGATCAGCGCATTGGCCAATATTAATAGTCGGTTATTTAACTATCAAATAACATCCACAGCAAACATCAGGCCTTAAATAATTTCCCAAATTATTTATCTCAAAATATGTACTTCAGATATTAATTCCATACTTCACACTTTGAAAATAGTTTTCAAATCACTTTTTATTCTTTCGGACTAAATTTCAACATTTTCCCAATATTTAGAATATTTTCCCACTTCATTTAATATTCAACACTTTAAAAACCATTCATCTTATTCCTTATTTTATTTCCCAAAATCATTTAAAACTAAATTTGTAAATTTCCAACTCGTTTTACACGAATCCTATAATTTCTAGAATTCCAAAATTAATTCCTTTTATATTTCCAAATCCCTCTTTGCTTATTAAAATTCAAGTTTCACTTCTACTTCTCTTATGAATTTTAATTTACCTTCTGAAGTTCACTTATCTTACACTTTAGTAATTTATTAAGATTTTCATAATACCTTTATAAGATCTTCCTTCTAAAATCTTATTCGTTATTATTAAACTTTGCTTCCCATCTTTAGAGGATTTATAATTGAATTTAAAACATTTAAAATTTTACATATGAAATAAGAATAATGGTTTATTTCAAAATATGGATCTAGAAAGATTAAAAATATCAATATCCCAAAAGTATTAAAGTTTATATTCAGTTGCTAATTAATTTACAAAGTTGGTTTAAAAAATTAGAGTTTATCTCAAACAAAGTTTATTTGTAGAAAATCCAATATTCCCCATTTCCATTTATAAAATCCTTTGGATTTGTATCCCATCGATCCTATCCAAATTTATTGTAACAACCCGTAAATTTTTAGTAGTTTTATTTGTTTAATTAACTGAAATTTGTGAAATTCTAAATAATAAAATTTTGAAATAAAAATTTAATATTCGAAATGCGTCTATATTAACATAGCGATTGGTAAATTTTCATGAGAAAATGTGGAAGTTTATTTTCTTGTGTAATTTTATTTCAATTTATATCTGTTAATATTTGATGATAATAAAATGTTTTCCAAACCTGAATATTTTTATATAAAAAATTTGTAAATCATCTTCTGAGTGAGACGTCATTCTTCATTTCTTCAAATTTAGACTTCTCTCACTCCGTTTATCATATTTTCGACAGTATTTCAGCATTTTCGGTATGGATTATCGACTTTTGATAGGATAATCGTACCACTGATATCTATGTACCATTTTGTTTGTCTCATTGTGCTGATCACCATAGTATATTCTTATGTGTGTTTTTGCTTCCGATGGATGGCGAAATCTGTGGAATGATTGTCGTACCGATTCCGTACTTCGGGACTTTTGGTTTCTTTTGTCCATCCATTTATCCACCGTATCATATCAACAGCTATTCGCATTTAATAAATATCTAAATTCATACATGACTTTTACGTTTTCTTCTATTCCCAATATATTGTCCCTTCAAATTTCAGTTTTTAGTTCACGTGCTCTTACTTTGGAAATATATTTATTATATATATATAACATCTCTCAGTCTATTCTTATTTTTGCAAGCTATAGCTCCATCTTCTCCATGCCATAGAAATCTACTTTCACCTCCTAATCCATGCCGAATCCAGCCTCTCCTCTATCTACATTGGCTCCTTCACGTTTAATCTGCTCTTCTCCACATCTCACCGAGTTCGGCCTCCACTACTTCGTCCTCGGCAACCCATCGTATCAACCAACCTTCCCACGCTCGTCTGCCATCTCACACCTCGAACACAACCGGTAGTCATCACCGCATAGTTCCTCCAAGTCACTAACACTTATCTCCCCTCCTTCCGCCCGTGCATCCTCCAAGTAGCAGCGAGACTTTGTAAGCCTCTGTTTTTTTTCCTCTTATATTTTACTTTCTATTGTTTAAGTTATATAAGTTAAAATATTTTGCTATATATATATATATATATATATATGTTACGTATATATATTGATTCACGTCCATATTTTTGCTGTTGTATATTTTTGGTTACGTATATTTTATCCGTTATTTATATGTTGATTTTCGAGTTTCAATACAGTTTATATATATGTATAGTGCGACAGCACTATATATGGCTTCAAATAGTTTATTATATATAGTGAAATGTTTTGTGTATATTAGTATATATATAAACCATTATAACTAATGTTTACAATATGTTTACATATATAATCATACTTATATATATAAGCTTACATAGTATACATCGATTGATTTTATAACGGTTTTGTTGTTTATATGAAATACAGGAACCACATACTTTGTTATATACAAAATTTTGCATATGTGTAAAGTGTTTGGGTTTATATGTATAAGTATATATATTAATATAAAAGTTAGTTATATTTCATATACAGGGAAGTTTATATAAATTATATATTTTTTTGAGTTATATTTTCTGTTTAGTTTGGATATGTTAGTTTATAATGTTTATAAAGTTTAAAGTTATAAAGCTATACAATTCATAATGGTATGCATGATGTTGTTCTACACATTATGTTTGGTTCACTTTATAATATCATATACATATATATATTTGTTTAAATGATGCATCAACTATGTTTTTGCAGCGTGTGTGTGTATATATATAAGATACTGATTTTTTTTACAATTTATAAGTTTTTTATATACGTCGTATATACATATATATTTTTATATAAGTTATATTATATTTTATAAGTTATTTAAGTTGTGAAAATCTTTTACTAGTTTGTACATAGATATGATGTTTATAATGTATAAAAGCACATGATTATAAAAAAAAATCTACATATGTTGGTCAGTGTATATATTTTATAAGTTGTTGTTTTATGTTGAGTTCATATATTTGAATTTACTGAAGGTGCATACAATTTGTTCGTTTATATGTGTACATACTGTTGGATTTTAACACATAGTTTATATTAAGTTGTACATCTAGATTTATATATTATATATAGTACACGTTTTCTGTGCACTGGTATATATGTTATATAAATAAGTGTCTGCGCATATATTCAATTGTTTATAAGGTTGGTCGGTCACCTACTTGTTTTGTTTGTTTTGTATTTTTTTAAATTTTAAAATATATGTACATTTCTCTCAATCCAATTCAAGCTATATATATATATTTCAGTTATTTTATATGAAATCATATGGGTTTGAGTTGATGTGCTCTCGGCTCTTCTTTTTTATAAATATCTTGCATATATGTTTGATTTCATTTATAGGTGTTTAGATTTAGTATTTATTTGGAAATGTATATATTATTTTAAAAACGAAATACAAATTTAGTATTGGTTTTAAGAAAGATAATAATATAATATACTTTGGTTTCAATTATCTTTATCGATCTAGTTCTGATTTATTTTTTCATTGATTCCTATCTATCAGCTTGTCCGTTAAAATTCGTGTCAATTTGGCTTTGCTTTGGAAGTCATACTTGCAATTCGTAACTCATCTAATTCTCATCTATCTCTAGCCTCGAAAGGTGAGCAATCACTCACGATTAAAGTTCTTATATTTATTAAATCTGATTTCAATTGAAATAACAATTAAAATATACTGTTGTTAGTTATTTATATTGCTATATATGATATTATCTGTATCTGTTCACCTGTGACATCTGACACCATTCTCTGTTGTTTATATTGATGAGATATGCCTATTATATTATTATCATATCTGTTATCACTCTGCAAGTTCCCTGTTAGTATAGAATTCACTATGGGTTGAAATGATACATACCCGAACGATCTTAGAATAAGAGAAAATAGTTATGGGTTGAAATGATAGACCCAAGCAATTTTCATTTGAATTGAACTTGGGATTGCGGGTTTAAATGATATATACCCGTATACAATATGAATTTCGGATTGAAACGATAAATATCCATATCACTTGACCATATGATAGAAAATTATATACAGACACCGTTGGTCTATATATAAATATTTTGAAATGATCTCTATGGGTTATTGGAAAGAAATATATGGTTTTATATAAATATTGGTTTTAGATATTATATAAATATTAATTTATATATAGTTAAAATTCTTGATTGTAAGCTATGTGTAAATTTGTTTTAATATAAAATAAGTTTAAAAATAAAGTTTGATTTTATTAAAATATAATAAGGTTAAGTATTTATTTAAATTATATCATAATATAAAGTTTATAATGATTTTTATAAATGAAGGTTGAGAAGATAGATTTGAAATTGATTTGAAATTGTATTTTATTAAGAATTATATTTCAAGAAAAAATCCATTTGGAGCTGATTGAAATTAAGATTTTGAAAGACATGATTTTATATTTCAAGATAGACATGGTTTAAGGCGATTAATTGAATATTTCGAGTTAATTAAATTGAAGGAAATATTTATTTTATTTGAAATTTAGGTTTTGTTTAAAGAATATTGGATTCATTAAGTAAATATTTCAACACTAAATAATAGTAAAGTGAATTTGATATATATAAATATATATATGAATTATCAAATTTAGATTTGAAGTGTTGAATATTTAAAGCTTTGAAATATGTTGAAACGGTTTATTTTGGGGTTCAAATCTATTTTGAAATCGATATAATTTGAAATGGTTTATTGAGAAACTGAATTGAATTGAAATCGATGATTTGAGACTTGATTAAATTTGAATTTTGGAATTCAAATTTACTTGGAATTTGATTTCTGAAATTTGAGTAAGCTATCTTTTTATATAAAGTATTTTAAATTATATCTAAAACTATTTTTCCTTTATAAATCATTTTAATATAAACTATTTTAATATAAAAACTATTTTAATATACTAATTATTATAATATAAACTATTTTAACTTATAACACTTTTGTATAAACTATTTTACTTTATAAACTATTTTATTATATACACTATTTTAATATATCTAGCTGCTAAGTGGTGGAAGTTATGTTTTCAAAGTTATTAATTTCAAGGTATTATGTTATGAAACTGTTATAATTTTAAGTCTTTGGTTTAGAAAGTGTTATGACGTTGAAATACTATCATTTTCGGACTTGATATCCTATTTAGTTTCGAAATGAAAATGATATCATATTGATATGGTTTTGAAATGGCAATGATATTTTGGTTTTGAAGTATAAATATTTTGAAATGACAGCGGAGTTATAATAACATTTGGTTGTTAAAGAGACCGGGATCGAAAGTTGTCATACTTTCTGCCAACTCCGAAAATCACTTTAACAACCGTGCACGCGGTGGAGATTCCAGAATGAAGAAGGATGATGGCGGCATTCTATGAGGTATATACATGGACCCGACTCCGGTCAGTTGGCATAAGGTGGCTAAAACAGGAGCGATTCTTGGGCCAATGAGGTAGCTCCTCTGATCGAACACACTCCTTCGATACTATTTTATGAATTTGTGATTGATTAGGTGGCCACTTTTGATTTTGATTTGGGAGTGTGGCTCAAGGTGGGCGGTAGTGGCTGCTATGCGTTTCCATCTGCCCGGATGCATAATTGGTATATCTACCCTGGCATTGCCTTGTTGTGTCATGTCACCTACCTTAGCGTGCTTTACTACGAATTTGATTTGTGTCGTACCTATGGAGTATTTATGGTAGCGTCCCGATCTGGAGGTATGATGGTGCTGTATAGACTATTGGCACTATAAAATGTGTTAAGGGGGATATGGATAACGCCTTAACGCTATTCTTAAATATACTATACTTTACTTTAGACATTATTATAATAGCGTATATTACTACATAATAGATAGTTTAACGGATCCTTAAAGGATGGTTATCACAAACATCCTTTGAGTTACTTGTATTTCAGTTGTTGTTTCACTTGAGTTGGATTTATTGATATAAGAATGTTAATCCCGACTCAAGTGTTTTGTGTTCTGCTTTACGCTCGGGTCAGACTGAGTGATAGAGCTTTTGAGACTCACCTTTGGAGTTGGAGCTTCATTTGGAGATCCAACTACATCTTTTCAGCTTGTAGTTATTCAGTTGATTCCAGCGATGTATACTGATCTTGTATCTGACTATTTTATCTGAGACTTCCATTGTATCTTATTTAACTCTGTTATATATATAGTAGCTTCATGAACTACTATTCTTTTGTTTCTGCTGCATATTGTATATTACTCTATTTTTGTGATTTTGTGATGTATTTTACGGTATATGCTGAGTTTTGCTACATATAATTAAAAATTTGGTATTTTAAGCAATTCAAATCCGGCATGTGTGAATGCGAATGGTTGGAAATATCAGGTTGTTACAGTTGGTATCAGAGCTTTGGTTTTAGGCAAAACTTGGCATGTAAAGTAAATTTAATTTACAGAATTACTCGCGTTCGAACTTGAATCCCATCCTCTTTGACTCGGTTTCCTTTGAATTTTGGAATGTTTCCTTGGGTTCCAAAATCCATCTTTGTCTCTCATTATTCGTGTTTCTTGATTTTGGAATATCCCATAACTCCACTTCGAATGATCTCTATAACAACTCGACGGTTTCGCCAATCTTCGAATGATTTGTAACGGGGTGAAAATCCTTTACAATAGGCATTGATTTACTGGAGATTTCTGTATCCTCGGTTTACGATGCTATCTATCCATGCTATGCTCGAAATCTATCTCATGCGGTCGAATGTCGATTTGCCTCAGAATTCTGCATCAATATTATTCTTAAAGTCTTGGTTGACCCAGTTAAGGTCACCCGCGATTTATATAAGTCTATCCATTCTTTTCTCTCCTTGAAATCTATTTATCTTCCTTGTTAGAAATTTTCTTTGATTAGGATTCCTCTAAATCTATATCTCCATCCTTGCTTAATCCATTCTTGTATAATCGAGTGAGGGAGTGTATTTGTTATTAATATTAAAATATTTTATGTTGTGTTGTTTGAGTTGTTAATGTTGATTTGGGATTTCGATCTATTCGTCTTATCAGCGATATCGATAAGATTTCCAAAACACTTGAACAGAGCAAACCGACACAATATCATTTTCAAATTTGGTAAATGGAATGCTTTTTTTATGATTATAAGTATATTTTCTGAAATTAAATAGTTAAATAAATTTGTTGTTTGAAATAATAATATTTGATTTTCATTTATTGGGTTGTAAACCACTGATTTTACCAACATATAAATAAATGAAATTATAAAACTTGGCTTATAGATTTGATTTGGAATTCAAATGATTATAAATTAAGAATTTGAGAATTTAAATTTTCGGTGATTCCAAACTTTAGTTTTCAAAGTTATTAAAATGCATATTATTAAAATCAGTACTATCCTCCATTATCGCTGGAAAATAATTTCGGTGATGACTGCAGCATCATTGACATTCATTTTCAAGTTTCAATGTGGAGAGGTCATTTTGTATCTTTGCTACATTTAGTTTTTGTAAAAAAAGAATATGATTTGAAATTCTTAGGCATGACTTGATTTATAATGTGTATATATATAGTTATATGAGTATATATTTGATTTGATACATCTAGTATATATATTTCTCCTTAAATGGTTTGAAGTGAATCGGAAATATAATTCTTAAATTTTATGATTAAAAGATGATTTCAATTATAAAATGAAACCAAAATTCGGAATAAATATTTAAATTTGAAATAATTGAGTTTGGAAAATTTTACTAGTATAATACTCAATTACATTCCAATATAACTTACCTAAATTATTCATAAGTTAAATATGTAATTGAATAATATACAATATAAAATGGCTTTATAAATAAAATTTGAGTTTTTATAATAAATGTTATACGCTTAAATTTTAATTATAAAAATGTTAATAGAGATAAATAGAATAATTAGTTAGTTGAATAATAAAGGAGATAAATTTTGCTTCGGATAAATCCATTTTCTAACAAACATTAATAAATTTAAATTAACTAAATGAAATTACTCTGAATTGAAATCAATCAGATGGATATTAATTAGTTTAAATTTAAATTTATATGGCTTTAAATTATTATTTTTGTTTTTCAATATATTTTCTTCTAAGTTGTTCTATTCTCCTACCTCTTTCCTTTTTGGAGACGAAAAGTTTTGAGTGGGGAGAATGTAACAACCCATAAATTTTTAGTAGTTTTATTTATTTAATTAACTGAAATTTGTGAAATTCTAAATAATAAAATTTTGAAATAAACATATGATATTCGAAATGCGTCTATTTTAACATAATGATTGGTAAATTTTCATCAGAAAATGTGGAAGTTTATTTTCTTATGTAATTTTATTTCAATTTATATCAGTTAATATTTGATGATAATAAAATGTTTTCCAAACCCAAATATTTTTATATAGAAAATTTGTATATCATCTTCTGAGTGAGATGTCATTCTTCGTTTCGTCAAATTTAGACTTCTCTAACTCCGTTTATCTTATTTTCGATAGAATTTTAGCATTACCGGTACCGATTATCGACTTTTGATAGGATAATCATACCACTGATATCTGTGTACCGTTTTGATCGTCTTATTGTGTTGATCTCCTTAGTATATTCGTATGTATGTTTCGGCATCCAGTGGATGGTGAAATCTACGGAACGATTTTCGTATCGGTTCCGTACTTCGAGAATTTTGGTTTCTTTTGTCTACTCATTTACCCACCGTATCATACCAACAGCTATTCGCGTTTAATAAATCTCCGAATTAATACCTGAATTTTACCATTTCTTCTGTTCCCAATATATTGTCCCTTCAAATTTCAGTTTCTGGTTCATGTGCTTTTACTTTGGAAATATAGTAATATATATAAAACATATCTGAGCCTATTCTTATTTTTGCAAGCTGTAGCTCCATCTTCTCCATGCCGTAGACATCCACTTCCACCTCTTAATCCATGCCGAATCCAGCCTCTCCCCTATCCAATTGGTTCCTTCACGTTTAATCTGCTTTTCTCCATATCTCACCGAGTTTGGCCTCCACTACTTCATCCTCGGCAACCCATTGTATCAACCAACCTTCCCACGCTCGTCTGCCATCTCACACCTCGAACACAACCAGTGGTCATCACTGCATAGTTCCTCCAAGTCGTCGACACTTATCTCCCCTCCTTCTACCCGTGCATCCTCCAAGTAGCAGCGAGCCTTTGTAAGCCTCTGATTTTTTTCCTCTTATATTTTACATTCTATTATTTAAGTTATATAAGTTGAAATATTTTGATATATATATATATATATATATATATATATATTTATAGGTTACGTATATATATTGATTCACGTCTATATATTTTTATGCTATATATGTTGAATTATGTATATTATATCCGTTATTTATATGTTGATTTTCGAATTTCAATACAGTTTATATAATGTACAGTGTGATAGCACTATATATGGTTTCAAACAGTTTTAATATATATAGTGAAAGGTTTTGTATATATTAGTATATATATAAACCATTATAACTAATGTTTACAATATGTTCACATATATAATCATACTTATATATATAAGCTTACACAGTTTACATTGATTTATTTATAACGGTTTTGTTGTTTATATGAAATACAGGAACCATATACTCTGTTATATACAAAAGTTTGCATATGTATTAAGTGTTTGGGTTTATATGTATAAGTATATATACTAATATAAAAGTTAGTTATATTTCATATAAAGGGAAGTTTATATAAAGTTTATTTCTTTTTTGAGTTATATTTTCTATTTAGTTTGGATATGTTAGTTTATAATGTTTATAAAGTTTAAAGTTATAAAGCTGTACAGTTGATAATGGTATACATGATGATGTTCTACACATTATGTTTGGTTCACTGTATAATATCATATACATATATATTTGTTTAGATGATGCATCAACTATGTTTTTGCAGCGCGTGTGTGTGTATGAGATACTAAATTGTTTTATAATTTATAAGTGTTTATATATGTCGTATACATATACATATACATATACATATATATAAGTTATATTATATTTTATAAGTTGTTTAAGTTGCAAAAATCTTATACTAGTTTGTACATAGATATGATGTTTATAATGTTTAAAAGCACATGATTATAAAAAATCTGCATATGTTGGTCAGTGTATATGTTTTATAAGTTGTTTTTTATGTTGGATTTGTATATATAAATTTACTTAAGTTGCATACAATTTGTTCGTTTATATGTGCATAAACTGTTGGATTTTAACACATAATTTATATTAAGTTGTACATCTAGATTTATATATTATTTATAGTACACGTTTTCTATGCACTGGTATATATGTTATATAAATAAGTGTTTGCATATATGTCAATTGTTTATAAGGCCGGTCGGTCACCTACTTGTTTTGTTTGTTTTGTACTACTTTAAATTTTATAATATACATACATTTCGCTCAATCCAATTCAAGCTATATATATTTCAGGTATTTTATATGAAAGCACATGGGTTTGAGCTGATGTGCTCTCGGCTCTTCTTTTTTTATAAATATCTTGCATATATGTTTGATTTCATTTATAGGTGTTTAGATTTAGTATTTATTTGGAAATATTTATATTATTTTAAAAATGAATTCCAAATTTAGTATTGGTTTTAGGAAAGATAATAATATAATATACTTTGGTTTCATATATCTTTATCGATCTAGTTCTGATTTATTGTTTTCATTGATTCATATCTATCAGCTTGTCCGTTAAAATTCGTGTCAATTTGGCTTTGTTTTGGAAGTCATACTTGCAATTCGTAACTCATCTTATTCTCGTCTATCTCTAGCCTCGAAAGATGAGCAATCACTCACGATTAAGGTTCTTATGTTTATTAAATTTGATTTCAATTGAAACGACAATTGAAATATAGTTCTGTTAGTTATTTATATTGTTATATGTATGCTATTATCTGTATCTGTTCACCTGTGATATCTGACACCATTATCTATTGTTTATATTGATGAGATATGCCAGTTATATTATTATCATATTTGTTATCACTCTGCAAGTTCCCTATTAGTATAGAATTCACTATGGGTTGAAATGATACATACCCGGACGATCTGTAGAATAGGATAAAATCATTATGTGTTGAAATGATAGACCCAAGCAATTTTCATTTGAATTGAACTTGGGATTGCAGGTTGAAATGATATATACCCGTATAAAATTTAAATTGCGGATTGAAATGATAAATATCTGTATCACTTGACCATAGGATAGAAAATTATATACAGACACCGTTGGTCTATATATAAATATTTTGAAATGATTTCTATGGGTTTTTGGAAAGAAATATATGGTTTTATATAAATATTGATTTTAGATATTATATAAATTTTAGTTTATATATGGTTAAAATTCTTGATTGTAAGCAATGTGTAAATTTGTTTCAATATAAAGTAAGTTTAATTATAAAGTTTGACTTTTCTAAAATATAATAAGGTTGAGTATTTACTTAAATTACATTTTAATAAAGAGTTTATAATGATTTTTATAAATGAAGGTTGAGAAGATAGATTTGAAATTAATTTGAAATTGCATTTTATTAAGAATTATATTTCAAAAAAAATCTATTTGGAGCTTATTGAAATTGAGATTTTAAAAGATATGATTTATGACTTGATTTGGTTTAAGGTGATTAATTGAATATTTCAAGTTAATTAAATTGAAGGAAATATTTAGTTTATTTGAAATTTGGGTTTTATTTAAAGAATATTGGATTTATTAAGTTTATATTTCAAAACTAGATAATAGTAAAGTGAATTTTATATATGTATGAATTATCAAATTTAGTTTTGAAGTTTGAATATTTAAAGTTTTGAAATATATTAAAACAGTTTATTTTGGGGTTCAAATCTGTTTTGAAATCGATATAATTTGAGATGGTTTATTGAGAAACTAAATTGAATTGAAATTGACGATTTGAGACTTGATTAAATTTGAATTTTGGAATTCGAATTGGTTAGGAATTTGATTTGTGAAATCTGAGGAAGCTATCTTATTATATAAATATTTTAAATTATATCTAAAACTATTTTTCGTTTATAAATCGTTTTAATATAAACTATTTTAATATAAAAACTATTTTAATATACTAATTATTTCAATATAAACTATTTTAACTTATAACTCTTTTATATAAACTATATTACTTTATAAACTATTTTATTATATATACTATTTTAATATATCTAAGATGTTAAGTGGTGGATTTATGTTTTCAAAGTTAAGAATTTCAAAGTATTATGTTATGAAAGTGTTATAATTTTAAGTCTTTGGTTTAGAAAGTGTTATAACTTTGAAAATACTATGATTTTTGGAAATGATATCATATTTAGTTTTGAAATGGAAATGTTATCGTATTGATATGGTTTTGAAATGGCAATGATATTTTGATTTTGAAGTATAAACTATTTTTAAATGACCGCGGTGTTATAATAACGTTTGGTTGTTAAAGAGACCGGGATCGAAAGTTGTCATACTCTCTGCCAACTCCGAAAACCACTTTAACATCAATGTACGCGGTGGAGATTCCAGAATGAAGAAGGAAAGTGGCGACGTTCTATTGTGGTAAATAGGTGGACCCGACTCCCGTGAGTTGGCATAAGGTGGCTAAAACGGGAGCGGTTCTCGGGCCAATGAGGTAGCTCCTCCGATCAGACACACTCCTTCGATACTATTTTTTGAATTTGTGATTGATTTGGTGGCCACTTTTGATTTTTGATTTAGGAGTGTGGCTCTAAGTGGGCGGTAGTGGCTGTTATGCGTTACCGCCAACCCGGATGTGTAATTGATATATCTACCATGGCATTGCCTTGTTGTGTCGTGTCACCTACCCTAGCGTGCTTTACTACGAGTTCGATTTGTGTCGTACCTATGGAGTATTAGTGGTAGCCTCCAGATCTGGAGGTACGATGGTATTGTATAGACTATTGGAACTATAAAATGTGTTAATGGATATGGGTAACGCCTTAACGCTATTTTTAAATATATTATACTTCACTTTAGACATTATTATAATAGTGTATACTGCTACATAGTAGATAGTTTAACGGATCCTTAAAGGATAGTTATCCTAAACATACTTTGAGTTACTTGTATTTTAGTTGTTATTTCACCTGAGTTGGATTTATTGATATAAGAATGTTAATCCTAACTCGAGTATTTTGTGTTCTTCTTTACGCAAGGGTCAGACTAAGTGATACAGCTTTTGAGACTCACCTTTGGAGTTGGAGCTTCATTTGGAGATCCAGCTACATCTTTTCAGCTTGCAGTTATTCAGTTGATTCCAGTGATGTTCTATTTGGCTATTTTATTTGAGACTTCCGTTGTATCTTATTTAACTCTGTTATATATAGCAGCTTCATGAACTACTATTCTTTTGTTTCCTCTACATATTGTATATTACTTTATGTCTGTGATTCTGTGATGTATTTATTTACGGTATATGCTGAGTTTGCTACATATAACCAACAATCTGGTATTTTGAGCAATTCAAATCCAGCATGTGTGGTTGCGAATGGTTGAAAATATCAGGCTGTTACATTTATCACTATTCTCATATTCGAAATATATTCCATTATTTCTCTTCCAACGCTTCTCATAACTCGATATAAGTTCACACCATTAACTTATATTTTCAACATATCCACCGATATTATTTTATCTCATTTATAAACCCCGTTTGTAAATTTATAACCCCCCCCCCCCCTCGAGCTTTTCACTTATTTATAAAAACGATTTTATTTAAAATTCTAATTTTTATATTTCCTTTCCTAATAAATTCTAGTTTATTTGAAATCTATTTTCAGCTATTGCTTAAGTTCTTATCCATAATTCCAAAATATCCTTCAAGTTCCTTTATATAATTTATTTCAAAAATCTCTACTTAAATCAATTTCCATATAGTTAAGTATGACCTAGTTAGTTAATATATATTTGTTCCACTTAATTCCCTTTAGAATAAATTCAATTTACCATATAAATATTTACCATTCAAATTTCTTTTTAAATTCCATCAATTTAATTATTTCTGGCATTTAAAATGACCATTTTAATTCCTCATGCCATTAAATAATTCAAATCACACAAATCGTATCAATTTATCTATAATATCATATATCAGCATATATTTATGGACAATAAATATTTTTGAGGAATCCAGTTGGATCCCTCCAACCTATTTTTACTGCATCCATAGACGTTAGTCAACAAATAAAATATCAATCCCACTTCGAGGGGGATATCACAGTATATTAGGCCATCCGCTATTATGCAAGACGCATAGGGTCTCATCCACTATATAATGCGGGAATATCAATCACTCCAATACACATATAGACACACACACACACACACTCATATATAACCATCCAATAGATAATTATTTAATTCATCTAAGCACTTCTAATAATAAAAATTGTTCATTTAAATTAAACTAGGCAATCTAAACGAATGAGAAGATCACGCCTTATTTTTGTTTGCAATCCACTTCAATCTTGACTTGTTTTCTTCACGATTTAAGACCTTGTATAAAAATTTACGGTCTACTAATATTCGAAGTAAATCGAACTATCAATTGCTATTTAATAATCTGATTAACTAATAATTTAATTTTAACCAAAATTTTCTTTTAAAAATCTTTTAGTAACTAAAATTAACTAAATAAGTTAAATAAACAAGTTAATCACTGAATACATTATTTAAAAATAAACTAGCAACTTTCAAATAGTATATTTATATTTATTTTATTTTTCTTCTTTGAAACTACTTATACTAAAAATACCTATATACAATTAAAAATATGATTTATATATGAACTTTCAAACCTTTAAGAATTCTATTTCTTTTAAAAAAATAAAACCTTTATCTTACTGTTAAAATATTAAACTGATTTTCCTTTTTAAACCTTACTGTACATAAATTTTTCTACATATATATACATACATATATTATTTCTAATGAAAAGTAGAGTCTCTTTCCAACCTATATATATTAAATTAAAAACATAAATGGTTTTTATACTACACCGTAATACATTTTCTTCTTCTTCTTCTGTATATATAGTATAAATTTCTAATATATATATGTGTGTATTTTTCTAAATTAAATTATAAAACAAAAACCGATACACCATACTGTCACCACCATAGTCGCCTAATCGTGATTTCCAATGTCTAGCGTCGATTGAACCCCTCCATGAACCCAGCCTCACTATCTCGCTCTCCTTCCTCATGCACAACGGACACACAGAACGATTAGCGCACCCGCCCTGCTCCTAACCTTCCTCTCCACGCAAACGCCCCAACGTCAAAGCCTAAAACGCGTGCCTTGAAGCCTCACCCAGCCGCTCGCCTCGCGAATCTCCTTCACCTTCTGAATGCATTCGATTACGAATCGAGTTCGTGTTTTTTTTTCTTTTTTTTTTGAAGAACCAATCTCGAATTGGCAAAAAGAGGGCGACCATTCCTTTTTTCTTCGAACAAGGCTGTCGATTTTAGAAAAAGCGAGGAACGAGATCACTTGATTTGCTTTGGTAATTCGAATTTTAATTTTCACTCATTTTTTTTGGTTTGAATCTAAGACGAAAAAGAGGAGGAATACGTTCGTTTGCCTTTGATTTTGCTCGACCATTGTTTTTTTGGTATCGGCTATTACGTTTGAACCGAGGAAAAAGAAAGGTCGCGTGATTTTAAAAGAAATGGAGGAGATAAGAAGGACATTGGTGTGTGGAGTGAAGGCTACAGAGAAGGCCAAAAGTGCTGATGGAGATTGACCTCTGATGTGTTGGAGAAGGTTGGCTACAGTGTTTCTGAAGTGAAGGGATAATGTTCAGATTGAAAGAAAGGCATCTGATAGGAATATCTTGACCAGTCGAACACTATATATATATATATATATATATATATATATAAATTTAAACAGTCTTGAATTTTAGCTTAAAATCTTGACATCCTATTGAGGCGTACCGTCAGGCACTTATAATATTATACCCCTATTTCGAATGCAATGGAAAAGGTTTCGAGTCCTAATTTGATCGTATGTAGAAGATAGCTTTTTGGACCCAGTTATTATTTATAATTTCAATATAGATTTCAGCGCGTTTATATTTCATATGGGTACACGATATCTCCAAATGTTTTGAAATTTGAAATCCGATAGTAATACAATATTATGGATCCAATGAAACCAGTTTCGTCGAATTCCAAGACTGTGCCTCGGAAGGCTATTTTCAAATATCGATTTAAACGATGTACTTTTAAAATTGAACAGATTACTTCCAATTTTAATTTTGAAAGTTGTACTATCTTCAGTATCATTAATATGAATTTTATAAGCCTTTAAATTTTATTTTCATGCTTAAAACTCACCATTCAATAATTTACCCAAATTCCAATTATTAAATTCAAAAGCCAATAAATCACTATATTTGAACCCTGAATCGATTTTATTAAATAAACCTAAGTTTTCCATATTCAAAATCAATTTACAATTCAATTTCAATATTTAAAATCATATAAATATTCCGAATCCAACATTGAAAAGTCCAGATCGTTACATTCATCTCCCTTAAAAGAATTTCCTCCCCGAAATTACTAAGGCAGAAAAATGTCCTAAATCCTTTACTTACTAGCACCCACTTAGTGAAAATCACATACCCACTTTTCTAATCCTTTAGTTTCAAATAAACCATTAGTTTACAATTCCAATTTTATATCAATTCGTCGTTAACAAAAATTTCTAAAAATTTTCAAAAAAATTTTAACTCGCAAAATTTCCAAATTTTTTTGGCAGAGTCTCCCTTATATCGGGGAGCTTTTGCAATTTGACAAGAGAGATAAATATATATACATCAACCCACACGGTCGGAAAAAAAACAATATTTCATATTTCCTATCTTTTATTACGTAGGCATACCTCTATTTAGCATTTTTAAACAAGCGGCTTATTTATTTTGCAATTAACGCGACCAAAATCCAGCCAAACGGCCTTCTGGTACATGTGCTTACTCAATTCAAACATGTTAGTGCCACATATGGGAAGTGTTTTTACATTTCACTCATTTTCAATAGTTAACACATGGATTTCATAAGCAATGCATACAAAACAATTCTCATAAGCAATTTATAAGGTTTGGATACAAATTTAATTGCTTTTAACCGATTCTTATACCATTTCATTTAATTTCAATGGTTTACAACTCAACTTCTAGCATTCAATTCATTTTTAGAAGAAACGAACTCATATTCATTTCAATTGATTTCAAAATCAATTCTATTTTCTTACACTAATTCATAGAATTTTCTTTTCTTTTGTTTGCGTCAAATGACACTTTTTCTATGCGAGTTTGACGATATTCACTTAATAGAATATCCATTTTGGTTTATAACTATTTCAATAACTCATTTTATATTTAATTTGATTCCATTTTAAATTTATTCACAATCCATATAATTTCATTGCATTCCATGTTCGCATTCATTTCGTTTGAAACCATTTTTATTAGACTTGAAAACATACAATACTAATATATTAAATAACCATTTCACTTAAGCCGAACTTCCATCCAAAATATAAACTTAAGTCGTTTATATTTTTTTTCCAAGTTATTACAACTCCTTAACAATTTCATTTCTTCATAGCTTGTTGCGACTAAAACTATTCCATTTTTAACCTTATAACATATGTTCATTTCATACGTTCTATTTCCATCTTTAATTTGATTCTTATTTAATCAAATTCCATTCCATTTAATTCAATTTATTTATTCATTCAATCCATTTTATACTTTTCATTTTCATACTCAATTCATCCCAAATTTATTTTTCTTAATAACAAGGTCATTTTCAGTTTATTTCTACTCACTTGGATTTTATTTGTAATCCAAACCATCAATATTTTAATCCAATTCCATTTCATTCGACAACTTTTTCAATTAAATTCACTAACAATTCAAATTGAATTATTTATTACTCGGGTTCTATATCTCACATTCACTTTTAATTCACAACCAATTTTATTTAACCAAGTTAACTTTTATTAACATACTCTATCAACTAATTTATTTAGCTAACAAGCTCACTTCCAATTTTTAAATCAATATTTAATTTTATTTCAAAAATCACTCATTTAATTTTCCTGAGTTCAAATTTATTTTATAATTCAAGTTTGAATTTTCTTTCATTTTCCAAATATCAAATTATTTTATTTTAACTCGAGACTGTTAATTTATTTTTAGTCCAAGAATCTTTTTATTTCATGAATTTCAATTTTTTTATTTAACTTAGCTTATGCTAAATTCAACTTCATTCCATTCTCTTTGATTCACACAATTCATTTGAATTTAATTAAGAGTTTAATTCATTCAACTCAATTCAATTTCACCATCAATTAAATTCCAAAAAATTTAATTTTTGTCAACTTAATCCAAGTTAAATTTCATTTTAACTTTTCCACTTTTTATTTTAATTTCAAAATCCACTCCTATATTTTTCTTCAAAATCATTCACATTTCTAAGTTTATAAGTTATCTCCCGATGAAATCTGAATTATTTATATAAGAGTTTCAGAATTTTTAAACACCCAGTATTTATTTCAAATCATTCCGAAAGCACAAGCGTCCCAAATCGTACTTTTTAATCTTAACCCAATACTGGTGTTTATCCAAACCCAATTCCTTTTGGCATTTCCAAAATAAACCTGTTTTTCCATAAAACAACTTAAAACAGTTACCATGGCAGCAATCCATCGGTTAGAAACTCGAAAATGAACACCGATGATGTCGCGATCATCATCAGAATTATTTTCCAGCGTCCGAAGTGATTTCGGTGCTATAACATCTTCAATATTCATTTAAAACCATTTTCTATTCAAAAACATCCCAAAATAATAATTCTATTATTTATCCCCAATTACTTTGGAAAACATTCAAAAAAAATTCCCGAATTTAATTTATCAAACTCTGGTTTTTAGTAAATTGTATAATCCATATTTATACAATGTCTATTTGGTTTATAATCTATTTAAAATCTTGTTTTGGTTATGATATTATCATCTAAACACTTCGATTGTATATAATAATTTCAGAAAATTATTTCTTTTTATACAAAAATATATTTTTAGATAAAATTATTTCATTCACTCACTTTTAAAACAATAACGTGTCAGTTTATCGTGTTCAAGTGTTTATAAATTCTTATCGGAATAGGGGCCCACTACTCAATCCGAATTCATATTCCACTCAATCAATAGTCAAAACGATACTAAAATAATTTATATTCACTAACAAATACGTGCTCATATCTATTAATACACTCAACTCATTCTAGAGTACTACTAACTCCATCTCTAATGAGTAATCCCCTACCAGAACCAAGGTTCTCGCTTAGCCTTCAGCTCTGATACCGACTGTGATGACCCACAAATCCATACCCCTTTGAACTGGCAATAATCCACATCAATTCAACTCAAAGTGGACAGAAATACGAGTCTTCAGAGTTAAAGAAGAAGGGATAGAAGAAGAAGATAAAACAACATGAGAATCTCAAAATCATAATGGAACAAAATACAATATATAATAATATCTTTTATGTAACGACCCTGACTCGACCTTCGAAAATCGACATCCAATACATCACCCTTATTCGAATGCCGCAGATTCAAACGTTGAGTCTGGTTCGCCGGAGCTTATAACAACATTAGGTGATAACAACACAGCAGAAACAAAATGAATTTTTTTATTGACATACAAATGGATACAACAATCTGATACAACTAAATATCAATATCAAAGACGAAATGTAACAGCGGAAAGAAATATCCAACATGATCTTCAAGAGAGAAAGAGAAATTGAATCCAACAGACTGCTTCCTCATTGCCAAAACTCCAAAGACTTCAAAACAAAAAGCTCGAACCACCATCACGCTGTAATGAAACAAATGTGATCCCCAAATCCAAAGGCTCCAAAGACTGTCAAAAGGTACACCTAATAACCGACTATTTGATAACCTGACCCTAGGCTGCCCGTGTTGTGGGCACTCAGAGTTTAGAAAGGGAACAATAAACTCCAGGCTGATCATGGGACTGGTGTGAGCAAACAAAAACAGTTGTTTGGAAATAAAAACAAACGAAAAGAAATAAAATGAAATCCGCTATGCTTTTGGAAAATGAAACTACCATATGGTCTCCCGCCACACACATAATGCAATCGCACACTGGGAGGAGATTTCTCCTTATGATAGTCAAACATGCTTGGTACGTGAAAATCTTTTTGACATTATTATTAGTGCACAGTGCAGAAAAACATTTACAAAGTATAATATTAGTCTTAGCCAGCATACTACCATTATAGTATACCTACTATGGCTACCATGTTTAATGGCAGGTTACGACCACGCTACATGGTAGGTTATACAACTAAAACCGTATAGGGCTCATATTTTTTTGTTTGGATTTCCAACAAATGGCCAAGGCTTAGGAACTTTCTTTATCCGAAAGGGTACGCCTCTGGAGGGATGCCTCAAGAACATAACCGGCTCTCTACCAACACAAGGCCGAGTTACCTCTATAACTAGGTAACTAACTGCCATCCCCTGGTTGTAACCGACCTTTATCCGAGGATCCTCAACACCAAAAAATTCCAACAACCACATAAGTTAAATATCTAGGCTTCATACCATGATACCACTTTTTATCCAGAAGGAAATGCACATACCCTAAGAGGCATGACCCTCATAACCTTGCTGCATCCTTTTCTGTTTCGACCATTTTCGAGGTGTGACGTTCGATAAAGTCTCATTCCACAAAGCTACGCTTTTCACAAAAGCCATGCTTCGATCAACCAATGATCAGTACTCAACATCCATATTGCCAAGTTGGGAATATATCACTAGTAGCTATCAACTGCATAACCTCTGAGCTCGTATGTCTTAGAGAAGGGTGTTAAGCTAAGAGAATAAATTCTCCACCACCAAATAGAAACGTATTTGATAGAAACTAGCTTTATATCTCAAAGTGTAACATCAGACATACATCCATTCGAGTCCATCCTGGGTCTGAATGGAACCGAAGGCACTACAAAAGAAGCCCTTGCAAATCCGAATATTCCCTAATCACCGTCGGACTCCCCATCACATAGAGTAATCAAAAATCTCTATATCGGGGCCATTCAGTGCAGAGGTATTCGACAGGTAATCCTTTATCTTTCAAAAATACCTGGTCTTCACCACCATCTTCAATTGCTATCCATTTCGTCGTATCATTTATTTAGAATGGGTTTTATGACGTAAAGTCCTCTTCCGGCTAAACCGAATAATGAGCGCTTGTTTTTAAAATATACGGATACATTACGATCTTAGTTAAATCACGACTTTTAGCTCAAAACCTTTCCTTATGAATGTTTTAAACAAATTTCCACTTTTAAATCTTTTAAACAAAAGATTCTCCCTTTAAGATCCACTTCAATTTGAAACAAGATTCACCAATCTTTTACAAAGATTCAGTCGTAGCTTTCAAAACTATTACCATTCCAAATTCGAAATCCTTTCAATGAAATTGAAAATTCTTTCTTTATACGAAAGTTATTATCATTTGAAAACAAAAAGTCTATCATTTGGGAAAAATCCGATTAAATTTTCTCAAGTTATAGCCTATTAAAGTATAAATCGGAAAATTAGCGAACTGACGTATCCTTTGTAAGTTCTATTTGGGTTAAATTTAAATTCCCAAAATAATACATTCAAAATACTTTAAAAATGGTTTAAAATCCATATATACATTATATAACCTGTAAACCCTATTTTTAAATCATATTATTATTTTAATCTCAAAACTTTAATAATTCAAAATAATTTTAATTCCGAAATTCCCTTTTCAAAAGTTTAATCCAAATCACTTCCAAACCATTTTGGATTCAAAACTCAACTTTTAAATAAAATAATATTGAATTCAAAATACCCATGACTTAACCAACTTCTCGTGAAATCCATATTTGTGTTTGCGTTGTGTGTAGTCCAGGGTTTCACAGGCAATAATAAAATATCAACCATCATAAATTCAAGCACAACAATATCAATAAGCGGTATAATCCTATAACGCTTATCTTTTATTCATAGATAAACAAGTAAATTCATCATAGATAAATAAATCACAATTTACAGCTCAATCCAAAAACAATCATATCATAAAATATCACACATCAAAGATATCTAATAAGTCAATGTATTCAATATAATCCAATAATCCCTAAGAAAGACCAATTAATCACCTGATTTAAAGTTAACCAAATAAATTAATTACTTATGAATTAATTACTTATCCCTGCTTAATTAACATTAATTTCAAACCATTAGTTATTATATTAATGAATTTAATTAATCAACCTTAATTATCCATCTTAAGTAATTATCCTTAAGTAATTAATTATCCTTAATTAATCACAGAGGTTAATTAACCTTTAATCATTAATTAATTAATTAATCCAATCACCCAATATGAGCCCTGTACGGTTTTAGTTGTAGAACCTGCCATCTAACATGGTAGCTATAGTAGGCATACTATAATGGTACGTATGCTGGCTAAGATTAATATTGTACTTGCAAATGTTTTCCCACTATGCACCAATAGTAATATCAACAGGATTTTCGTGTATCAAGCATGTTTGACCATCATAAGGAGAAATCTTCTCCAATTGTGTGATTGCATTGTGTATGTGGCGGGAGGCCTTATGGTAGTTTCATTTTCCAAAAAAGAATAGAGAATTTCATTCTGTTTCTTTTTGTTTGTTTTTGTTCAAACAACTGTTTTTGTTTGCTCGCACCAGTACCATGACTGACTTGGACTTTATTGTTCCCTTTCTAAACTCTGGGTTCCCATAATTTTCCATATGGGCAACCTTGAGTCAGGTTATCGGATAGTCAGCTAGTAGGTGTAGATTTGGAAATCTTTGAAGTCTTTGGATTTTGCGAACCGGATTTGCTTCAATTTCAGCATGATGGTGGTTCGACCTTTTTGGTTTGAAGTGTTTTTGATCTTTGGCAATGGGAATGCAGTCTATTGGATTCTATCTCCCGTTCTCTCTTGAAGATCATGTTAGAGATTTTTTCTGCTATTGTAATTTGGCTTTGATATTGACATTTAATTTGTATTAGATTGTTGTAATCTAATGTTGTGCGTCAATAAAAATTCATTCTGTTTCCACTGTGTTGTTATCGCCTAATGTTGTTATAAGCTCCAGCGAACCAGACTCAACATTTGAATCTACGGCATTCGAATACGGGTGAAGCATGGATGTCGATTTTCGAAGGTCGAGTCAGGGTCGTTACAAGTGCTCTCACTTGAGTTTGAATCCTTGCTTAATTTTTAATTGATATGTAGCTTGTTGTTATTTCAGTTTTGATTTCCATGTTTTTTTTATTTTGTTTCAAGTTTTCATGTTGAAGAAGAAAGAAAGAAGAAGGATGGAAATGCTTTTGAACTGAAATAAAGAATAGTAAGGTTTTCTTCTTTTAAAATATGTTGTTATATTTAAATTTTAAGAGAAAATAATTTGCCATATGTTCATTTGCACGATGCTTAAATTACAAATGTTTAATCCTTTAATTATTTTCTAATAAATGTCATAAACATGAATTTTATGTTTAAACCCTTATTTCATTTATTACTTACTCATGTTTTTTATATATTCAAACTAAATTTATTTCAAGTAAAATGTATTAAACCTTTTTGTCAACTTCTATTTAAACTTAAGCTACTATACTTATTAATAAATATTTATTTATATTCTTATATGTTTATCTCATTAATTTTCAAAAGATATGTATATATTTATATATTAAAGCTTTTTATTTATTCTTGTCTTTATATTATATTTTCAATCTTAGTTTTTATACATGTATTTTATATTTTTATATTTTCATTTTAAAACTTTTCCCTTCATTTATATTTTTATAACCTTAAAAAAAATGATTTAAATATAAAAATATATGTATATATTAGAATTTAATCCTTAATAGCTTTTGAAAAAAATTATTATATCAAATTTAAAATAAAATTTCCAATATATACATATTATAATTAGAAAATATTTTTATTAGTTGATAAAATATAGAGTTTTAAATCTAATTTATTTATAAGATATCTATTTTTGAATTTCGAATCAAATTTCAAATTACAATCTATTTATATATATATATATATATATATATATATATATATATATATATATATAAATATACAAACACATATCTTATTTTAATTGGAAAATTTTAAATTATTTCCTAAATTAATCAAAAATTCAATTTAACTACTAAATTAAATTTGACTTAAAAATGAGATCGTTACATTTTAAATACAAAGAAATCTATACTGTTATATACTTACAACCATCAGAGTGCATTGAGCAACAGTCAACCTGCACACTTTAATAGCTTGCCCTTACACAGCGGAATAATAATCAAATATGGATGTAAGCTCTGACCTCTAGCTCGTCTCCTTATCTCCCTAGCTTTTTAACCTTTTTCTGTACAACTCGGTCTGACCCGAGCATCATAATAAAACTACACCCGAGTCAGTCTAGAAAACCAACGTGAGAAAACCACACTCAATTGGATTATTAAAGTTTTTGAAAAGCCTTTGAAACAAAGGTATCTCGAAAGACCATACCACAAATAAATACGCCAGGTTTTTACCTTACGATAACCAAAACATTTCTTTTATCATATTCATCTGATATTATAAAATGTCTATAGAAAGTAAAGTAGAATCTAGCTGGAATGCTTGCATCTCACATTCACTTATTGGAGATTGGATTTCATACAATGGCAGGGCTACTGGGGTACCGCCCGTCACAGTAACTGGTCTAGATTAGAGTACCAAGGACCACTCTCGATCCCCTGCAACACTAGACCGGAGCTACCCCTTACTAGATAGTCTAAATAAGATCACCCCATGGTTGAAGCTAACAATTGCCCACACGGTCGAAATAAAGGTCCATTTAAACAGGGGAAATCTTACCCTACTTCAGTGCTACCCACCTAGCCTTGCTGCACCTTCCTTATTTTAGCCATTCTCAGTTGATGAGGCTTGAGCTATGCTTTACCTTTTTAAAACGAGTCTCACATAGAATGCTCGTCATCCTCCTAATGATGTTCTGATAGCATTCGTAGATACAAGTTGCCCTAGGTCTGGACAAATCGAATCACCGTCATTATCTTCTTCACGATTTTCATTCGCTAACGTTCAAACTGGATCGAAGTGGTTTTCGGATAATTAGATCCAATCTCGGTCTCTTCGAAACGATCAGCGCATTGGCCAATATTGATAGTCGATTATTTAAATATCAAATAAAATCTACAGCAAACATCAGGCCTTAAATAATTTCCCAAATGATTTATCTCAAAATATCTACTTAAGATATTAATTCCATACTTCACACTTGAAAATAGTTTTCAAATCACTTTTTATTCTTTCGGAATAAATTTCAACATTTTTCCAATACTTATAATATTTTCCCACTTCATTTAATATTCAACACTTGAAAAACTATTCATCTTATTCCTTATTTTCTCTCCCAAAAATCATTTACAACCGAGTTTGTAAATTTCTAACTCGTCTACACAAATCCTATAATTTCTAGAATTCCACAATTAATTCCTTTTATATTTCCAAAGCCCTCTTTGCTTATTAAAATTCCAGTTTCACTTTTACTTTCCTTGTGAATTTTAGTTTACCTTCCGAAGTTCACTTACCTTACCCTTTAGAAATTTATATAGATTTTCTTAATACCTTTATAAGATATTCCTTCTAAAATCTTATTTGTTATTATTAAATTTTACTTCCCATCTCTAAAGGATTTATATTAAAACATTTAAAATTTTATATATGAAATAAGAATAATGGTTCATTTCAAAATATGGGTTTAGACAATATCCCAAAAGTATTAAAGTTTATATCCAGTTGCTAATTAATTTACTGTGATGTCCCGGAAATTTAGGCAATAATTATTTAATAATTTCTTTGATAATTGTTTTAAAATGTGAAATATTGTTTTAATAATTTAATTCAAACTGTAATTCTCTTTTGAAAATTTTGATTATTTAGTTTGATTAATGATATTGTTTTCAAAGTTAAAAATATTTAAGTAATAAATTTATCTTACTGTGCTGTTTTAAAAATATTTTATTTATAATGTATAAATGTTTATACATTGTAAATAGAGCATTTTGGTTTTAATTTTAATTTATATTTAATAAAGGATATTTTATAATTATTATATATTAATGCAAATTGTAAATTGATTTAAATTAATTTAAAATGAGTATTGTAAATTTTTCAAAACTTTGTTTTAAAAATCTTTCTTATATCTTCATTAAAAAGTAAGTAAGCATTTATTTTGTTTATAAAAATAAATATAGTTTAATTCTATTTTATAATAAAAGTTTATTTTGTTTTGTTTATTTTAAAAATTGTTTTTCTCTTTGAAATAAGAATTAATTCATTTTTGTTAAAGTATAACATTGATAAAATTTAATTCAACCTTTCCTTTATTATTTTTTTAAAAAAATCTTCTTTTCTTTTGAAATTTAGTTTTATAAAGAATTTTATTTTAAAAATATATTTAAACCAACATTTAAATGTAAGTGTATAGTTTATATGTGTTTATTTAAAAACTAATGTTAATAAACATTTAAAAACATGCTTAAATTAATTAGATATGTTTTAAGATAATTCAAATACATTATAAATTTAGAAATGGCTTTTAAATATTAACATGCATATGTGTTAATCATTTAACTAATGCATGGACACTTGTAATCACATAACAAAGTAACATAACAAATGGCATGTTGTTTTGTTTTTGAAATTTAATTTTATTGACAATAAACATAACAAATACATTTGATAAAAACACTTTTTCTCATTCGAAACCTGAAATCAAAATTTCAGTAAATCAAAACCCCTCAAAACAAAACATGTTAAAATTTGCAAATAACAAATCATATCCAGAAAACCAATCCTCAAAACAAATCAATTTCTGCAAACAAACAACTTCAATCAAATCTGCAAAATGAAGATCTGTTCAACCTCAAATCTGTGCAAATAAATGGATCTGCATACAACAAATCTGCAATATAAAATCTGAGCTATTAGTATAGAGTATGCATGCAATCTACATCAACAAGTAAAGCAACTTCATCTTCAAATTTGCACCCAGGTTCAACTGCAGTCTCTGGAATATGAATCTGCACCTAAGAATTGTCTCTGCTTTTCTGGAAATGAAGTCTGCACTTAAGTTTGTTACTGCATGCTTCAAAATTTAAAGGTGAATAAGCTTCTTATTTAAAAACAGTTTTCTTTAGAACTAAAGCTAAATATGATCTACAGAACTCAGACCCTAATTTATTGATTAAGAGAGAAAAAAATCAAAATCTGTTATAGATAAATTTGCTCTGTCTTCTGCTTTAGGAGAAAAATTGAAATGAGTAACTTAACCATGCAAAAACCTATGATATCTGTGCGTATGAATCAGTAGGAAGATTATGAGGTGATGATTGTATGTTGATAATTGTTCTGTGTAAAATATGAAGGTGTTTTATGTTGTTGTTGCCTGTAGATCTTTGTAGATTAAGATTTTCTTTTACATAAATTCTTTATCACTTGAATTGATTCCAGATAGTAATTTTTGTGTAAATAAGATATGTTTGTTTGGTATAACTTAGATTTCTAAATTTTTAAGTTAGTTTAAGAAAAAATGTGTTTCTGTAAACAATGGAAATCAGTAAATGTTCAAATAACCAAATCTAAACATCTTAAATTATTTAAAACAAGTTTATAATTTGATTGCACTTTAGAAACCCTGAATTTGTAAAACAGAAATCAAACTTTTTAATTACTGTGTGAACATTTCTGGGTGGAACATCAATGGGAGTTATGGGGTTTTCCAGGTTTTAAAACCCTTGACTTTAGGGTTGCAGTGTAGAAGTTTGAGGTCTGCACATACACCTTGTTGCATCAGGTAGGAGTGGGTTTTGGGGAGGTTGTAGAGAGGGTGAAGGTGGTATTTTTAGGTGATGACAGATTGTGATAGGGTTTGGAGTCTGGTGGTTATTTGGTAGTGTGCAGGGTATTTTTACTCGGGTAATCTTCGGGTAGTTATGTTTTTGACTCGAAGTAGCTGGGATGAGAACTCGAAGTAAAAACATGGTTTCTCGGGTATGTTGTTTTACAGGTTTATATACCTGTAGTTTGCAGTTTTTTTTTTAGAGTTTGAATAAAATTTATAATTTAAAGATCTTAATTTGATTTAAATATAAGTTAAGTCTGAATTCAAACGGAATTTTGAGTTCAAGGTTTAAAATGAAACTTTTAAATTTAAATAAGTTTTAAGTTCTGGTTTAAATCAAGATTGAAAAACAGTTTCAGGTTTTAGTTCTGTGACTTTGCAGTTTTGAATTTTAATGAAACTCATATTTTAAAATTTCAACTTGATTCAAGTATAAATTAAAACTGAATTTAAATGAAGTTTTGATTCAAGTTTTTGAAAATGAAACTTTTAAATTTAAACAAAGTTTTAAATTCTGTTAAATCAAGATTATAAAACTGTTTCAGGATTTAATCCTGCGGTTTGTAGTTTTAAATGAAATTCATTTTTTTTAAATTGCAACTTGATTCAAATATGAGTTGAAACTGAATTCAAGTGTAGTTGAAATTCAAAAATTTTAAAAATGAAAATCTTAACTTTAAACAAGATTTAAATATGGGTTTAAGTCAAGATTTTAAAACTGTTTCAGGTTATCTTTTAAATCCAGATTTTGAATTTAAACAGTTTTTATATGTTTTAAATTTTTGAACAGATTTGAATGTTTTAAGTAAGTTTTAAACTTAGTTTGAAATCAATTTAAAATTTTTTTCCAGGTTTCTTTGAAACACAGTTTTAATTTCAAAACAGTTTTTAAATTTAAAATGAATAAACATATTTAAATGTTTCCAAGGGGAATTTGAAGATGAAATTTGGTTTCAAGAAAGTTTTAAACTTAGAAGAATTTTTTCTTTTAATATTTGAAATATGAAGTGTTAATTTAAATTTGGAAATTGAAAAAACTCAATCAAGTTACAAAACTCAATTTATTTTAATCAAGTAAATTATGTAAATCTTTTTCTTATATCTAAGAAATGAATGTTGTTTAAACATTTATTTTATTTTATTTTATTTTAAGGTTTATAATTATTAAATTTTGGATTAATGTTTAAATAATTAAACATTTGAACCTTTAAATAAATTGGAATTTGAATTTAATTTTTAGAAATGTATTGTTTTAATACATTTTGAATTTAAATGAGTCATTTGTTAAGTAATCTAAATTATTTTGGAAAATAATTAAGATAATTAAGGATGTACTTAATTATTTGATTTTAAAGTTAATGGTTTAGATTAAATTTTAATTAGAAATGATTTATTAATCTAATTTGAATTTTCTTAAGTATATAATTAATGAAATGTTAATTAATAAATGGTGACAATTATCCAAGGATATTTCAGTAATTAATTAATGGAATTAATTTTGATAATTAACTAGATTAATTAATTGAATCTAATTAATTGTAATTTTGTTAGGTAATTAAGGAATTAATTACTTATTGTAATTAATTTGGATTGTGATTTAATTAAGTTAATTAATTTAGTTTAATTAAATTAAATAAATCATTTGATGATTTTAAGAGTGTAATTACTTAATGTAATTAATGGAGCAGGATTACTCAGTAAAGTAATAATGATAATTACTGGAATGTAATTAGTAATTTGGATAATTACTTTTGTAATTAATTAAGGAATTAATTAAGGATTAATTATTGGTTAATTAATTTGTTAATGAGTAATTAAAGATAATTAATTACTAAATTTAATATTAATCAAGGTGATTAATAATTAGATTAATTTCTAAATGTAATTAATTTAAATTAAGTGATTTATTTAAATATTAAAGATCATTAATTAATATTAATGATGTAATTAAGGATTAAGTAATAATTAAATAAGTGATTAATTAATTATGAAATTAATTAAGGACAAATATAATTAATTATAATTAATTAATAAACGGGTAATTAAAGGTTAATTACTTATGATTAAGGTTAATTAAATTATGAAATTAATTAAGGATTAAGTACTTATTGTAATTAGTGAATGATTAAACATAGATGTTTAATCAAGTTAAATACTTAGTGGGTAATTAATTAACTGAGTTAATTAATTAATGAATGTTAAGCGAGATTTAAATATGGTAATTAATTTAATTTATTTTAAATTAATTAGAGACGATTGTAATTAATTTAATTCATTTTAAATTAATTATAGTTGTTGGTTAGTAAATCATTGCTTATGGATGTTATTGATTGAATGGTTGTGATCTCAGGAATGAGATGAGTCGTATCTGTATGATATGAATGATTGGTTAAGTATGATAATTTGTGATGGATTGTTTGGTGGTGATGATTATCTGTTTATGGATGATACAGATTATCTGTTTATGTTATGAATGTGATTATCTATTGTAATATATAGTTTATCTATCTATGTGAATTAGATAACAATGAAATAAGTTAATTGTTTAAAACCCTTAAGTACAACTTGGACATTAAGATGGCGTTTGGTTTCGGTGAGACCGGGATCGGGTTTCCATATTTGGATATCCGAAAACCACATCGATTCCAATTAAACGTTAGGTCGTTAATCCAAGTGGAGCAAGTGAAGACTCGAGGTGTAAGGGGTATACGTCAGTATAACTCTGTGGGTGATTCCGTAATGAGTTTGACGGAATAGTACTTATAGATTCGAGATGGAGATTTAGAGTACAAGGGTTATCGTCGTTAACTCTAAGGGTGATTCCAAAACGAGTGTAACGAGATAATGCCTTCGGTTTCGTTCGAACCCGGAACGAACTTGTATGGATTGAATGCTTTCAGAACATCGTCAGGTGGACGATGAGCATTCTAAGATTTGATATGTCCTCTAAAGGTAATCGTAGCTTTAAGCCTCATCAACCGGGAATGGCTAAAACAGGGGAGGTGCAGCAAGGCTTCGTGGGTAGCACCCACTGAAGAGCAAGATTGATCCCTGTTTAGAGGTCCCTATTTATTCGGCTTAGTGGGCAGTTGGAATTGCGCACCAACTGCGGGGTTGTCTTGTTTGGAACTATTCGGTAAGGAATGGGTCCGGCCATGTGTTGCAGGGGAGTTAGGGTGGCTCCTCGGTACGTTGATCTAGGCCACGTACTGTGACGGGCGGTACCCCAGTAGCCCTGCCATTGATGGAATCCATAATCCAATAAGTGCCTGTACGGTTTTGATTGTGCCCAACTATGTTGGAACGTGAGATGTAAGCATTCCAGCTATTTCTGTATTTTATTTTGAAAACCCTAGACACTATTATAATATCACTGGATTTCCTATCAAATGTTTGGTTAGCGTAAGGTAAAAACTTTTCCATGTTTATGTGTGGGAAGTCTTACGTGATACCTTTTGTTTTCAAAGAATTTTCCAAAGTTAAGCAACTTTTATCCCCGTTTACTCACACCAGACCCCTGTCTGACCTGAGTGTTTATTTTCTGTTTTATTAAACTCTTGGGTACTCATATTACGTATGAGTAGTCAAGTGTTTCAGGGTTGCTTTGATGAGTTCTGGAGGAGATAATGGAGCAGGAGGCTTCAGTGTGTAGATATATGTAGTGGTTCCGCTGTGTTTGAGTTGTGTCTGTTTCTCTGATGTATTTGAATTGTAATTGCTAGACAGATCTTTATAACTGTCTAGTTTGTGTTGTATTAGCAGTTTAACTCTGATGTATATGATACTATGTAAAGTTTTATGTGATATATTATAATTTATTCACTTCCGCTGTGAGATTCTGATGTTGTCTATTCTTTCTTTCCTTTCTTTTCTCTTTTCTATCCCTTTCTTTCTTCTTAACGATGCAACTTTCTGGAGTGTGGAAGTTGGGTCGTTACATTTACAAAGTTGGTTTATAAAATTAGAGTTTATCTTAAACAAAGTTTATTTGTAGAAAATCCTATATTCCTCATTTCCATTTATAAAATCCTCTGGATGACCACCATTCTTATATTCAAAATATATTCCATCATTTCTCTTCCAACGATTCTCATAACTCGGTATAAGTTCACACCATTAACTTATATTTTCAACATATCCACTGATATCATTTTATCTCATTTATAAACCCCGTTTGTAAATTTATAAACTCCCTTGAGCTTTTCACTTAATTATGAAAACAATTTTATTTAAAAGTATGATTATTTCATTCCCTTTCCTAATAAATTCCAATTTATTTCAAATCTATTTTCAGCTATTGCTTAAGTTCTTATCCATAATTCCAAAATATTCTTCAAGTTCTTTGATACAATTTATTTCAAAAATCTCTACTTAAAATAGTTTCCATATAGTCAAGTATAACCCAGTTAGTTAATATATTTTTGTTACACTTAATTCCCTTTAGAATAAATTCAATTTACAATACAAATATTTACGATTTAAATTTCCTTTTTAAATTTCTTCAATTTAATTATTTCTGGTATTTAAAATGACCATTTTAATTCCCCATGCCATTAAATAATTTAAGTCAAAAAATCATATCAATTTATCCATCATAACATATATCAACATATATGTATGGACAACAAATATTTTTGAGGAATACAGTTGGATCCCTTTAACCTTTTATGTTCTGTATCCACAGATGTTAGTCAAATAAAAAAATACCAATCCCATTTCGATTGGGATATCGCGGTATATAGGGTCATCCGCTATTATGCGAGGCGCATAGGGTCTCGTCCGCTATATAATGCGGAAATATCAATCACTCCTATATATATAACCATCCAATAGATAATTATTTTGTAACAATCCGGAAATTTCAATCCCGAAAATTCTAGATATTTAGTGAAAAGAAGAAAAGAGATAGAAGAAGAAATACAACAAAACACATATTCTCACATTCGCAGCGGATAAAATATAATATCAAATAATAACAGTTTACAAAAGAATACTGTATCTGTAACTTTTTAATACATCAGAGTTACACACATACACAAACACTGGACATATACAAATCAACATGTCTCAGACAAACAGAAATATATCACAGCGGAAACACTCCATACGTTCCTGCTATCCAGCTCGCCTCTTGAGCTTCAGAACATCCTAACCTGAAAATCTGTAATACTCGGTCTGACCCGAGCATTACATCAAAGTAACACCCGGGTCAGGCTGGAAACCAGCGTGAGTAAACCCATATAATATGAAATAACATGCTATAATATATGACAATCAGGGTAATCTCGTATCCTTAACGAGTTCTTATAATAAACACTTATCACATAATAGTTTCAGGTTAAATACACATATTACATAATTCATTCCATTCCAGCCTGTTAAATACCACATACCCAATTTTTAAAGTACTTTATAGATTTCAAATCGAAGTGGTTCTGGGTATTTACAGATACCCGACTCCAATCTCTTCAAACCTTATGTCATCTAAACTCAAGTTATTCAATTAAATACAACTCAACTTTAATTACCGGATAACACTTTTACACATCAATCCATGATTGATAGATAATCACATTATCATTGTCCATCCAATATATCATATCACAAAGCAATTCATATCAGAAATATCAACCAAGCCAAAGCACTTATCATCATTCAATCATTCATAACCAGGATTGATCACTTCCCAATTAATTTAATTCATCTCTTATTAGATTAATTAACTGACTTTAATCACTTAGATTACCCTTACTAAACATTAATTAATTATAAATCAATTAATTAATCATTCCTCTTAATTAATCACCCTTGTAATTATCCTTTACTTATATTAAGTAATTAACCGTTAATTAATTACCCAAATGAATTATTCTATAATCATTCATATTGATTAATCATCCTTTAATTAATCACACTCATTAATTAACTAACCCGTAATTAATTCCCTTAATAAATCAATCCTTTAATTAATTACACTAAGTAATTAATCCTTAATCACTTCCCGTAAATAATTTACCTTTAATTACTTTCATGAATTAATTATTTCATCTTTAATTATTCTCATTTAATTAACCTTGATCGTTAATAAATTAAATCTTTAATTGCGAATTAAATTAATTAAACTTTAACAGAAATTAATCCTTAATTAATTAATTATATTAAGCAATCCCCTTTTAACTAAAGTTATTATCATCAATTAATTATATCAAGTGATTAATTTTTAATTAATCATCTTTTAATTAATAGCTTAATTAATTTATCAAATAGAAAAACAATCTTTTAAAATTGTTTTCACAAATTCATTTACCTTTAATTAATTAATCAATTAACCATCCAAATACATTAAATAATTTGTACTTTTCTCTAATTACAACTTTAGTTCACCTTAAAACATTTAGGATTTAATCAATTAATAATTACTTAATTCAATAATTTGAAACATTTTAAACTTTGGAAATTTGTTTAAAATCTTGCTAATGCCTTGTTTTGAAAAAACTTGGTTTACATTTTCTTTGAAACTTAACCCACTAGCAAAGCTTTAAAAACTTGCCTTCTTCAACTACAAAAAAAATCCAACCCAACAATATAATTCTCGAGGCAAAACCGCGTTCTCACCACCTCATCTTCGCGTCGGTACCAAACCACTCGAACCTGCTCCCGAACGAAAATCTTCTTCTTCATTCGTCTGTTACATCTCCTTCATTACCTTCCTCCGTGCCCACAAGGATACGGTACACATGCACACCTTTTTCTGGTCGACGAACTTGCCTCTGACCATCTTTGCTCATCACCCCCGAGGCCCCTAAGTTTTCTGACCACCTAGTTCCATGCGGTAACCATTAAAATAAAAACTCGATCTTCAAATCAACACAAGAAATTCATGGACCTCCTTCCTCTACCTCGACTGGTCATCACTGATCACTGACCAACCCCATACTTCGCCAGAAGCCTCGTCGTGAACCTCCCTAACTTCCTCTCCCATACTGCAACCTTAAATCCTTGTCGCGACACCATATTCTGACTGGAACCACCCTCCACCAAACCAAGTCCCAAACCTACACTGCCATTTTGCCATCACCGTCGAGATGTAAAAATTTTGCCACTAATTTTGCCACGATCCTTGAACTACAACCTCTCTCCGACATAAACCCCGACCCTACTGAGTTCCCCGATCACCTGGATTTGGACATAACCCCAATTCCGTACAACCTGAAAATCCTCGATAACTACAAGCTTATAAATCAAGAGACCTACACCTAAAATCACTATTTCGAAACACGATTCTAATTATATAATCAGATTTTAAAATCCACGTATTTGATTTTTCTGATAGATAATGATTTTACTGAAAATTCATTATTCCACAATATTTACTTAATGTTTTTACCAGCAGTTCTTTTAAGAAATGAAATTACATAACTTCGATCATTTCTCTTTTTAAGATCTTAGCCTAATTTACTCTGTAAGAAGTGTAATTACATTTTTAAACTTGAATTATAATCCTGTAACTAAGAACAGAGGGTTATACAGGTATGCATGTTCAAATATCTGCATATTTATTTATATACAAACAAAATCTCACCATGCAAACAACTTTCCACAAGGTTGTTCAATGTTTATTACAAGCATCAATTTTTAACAGGTTTAAACATAATTAAAAGTAGCGGTCTACTCACCTGTATGTGCTTTAAACAAAGAGCGACCGAAACAAGAATGCCTGGTTTTTGAAAACTGAATGCTTTTGATCTGGGAAAATACTAGAATGCTATGATGATCTTTGAAACTGAAAATCTTTGTTGTTGAGATGATTTAACTTGAAATTCGAAATCTTGCTTGCTGATGATTTTGCTACAGGTTGCAGATTTGAAAATGGTTGATTTCTTGTTTTGATATCTGCAGTTTGAATATACTTGAATTCTGGTTTGAAATTGTTGTTTTTTTAGGTTTATGTTTTTAAAATGTGAAAGAAAATGATAGAGATGACAGCAAGGATATTATAAAATATCATTTTCCTTTTTAATTTTTTTTAATAAGTGACATTTGTTTCAAATGTATATTATAATTGTTACACTTGTCTATCTCTATGCTTAATGACTTGCATTTGTTAATCTTGTATTATATAAGATTTACATTTTTACTTTCCATGTTTTAGTACGTTTTAATATGTATTTATATAATATTTCAATTTAGTTTTATATTTATAAATGTCTTAATTATTTTGATATTTAAACTACTTCACTATTTATCTTAAATAAAATTTGAAAGGAAACAAAATAAAATAAAGAAAAAAAACCCAATTATAAACTTTAAAATAATTATATAAATTTACTAGTTATTATATCCTTTTTAAAAAAAATTAATATACTAAATCCAAATTAATGCTTTCAATTCTCCCATAAATATTTGTCTATCTTTTGAATGTCAATATTCTAATCCAAATTCAAATTTAATTTGTAATTCAATTTAAATTCAACTCAAATATATATATTTAAACAAACACAAATTCAATTTGTAAATAATAATTTTACTTAAAATCTATTTATATATATAAAAATAACACATTATTATTATTGTTTTGAAAATAATTAATTTTATCAGTTTTAAATAATTATAAAGGGGATTATCACATTTATTTGTTCAATTTATAAATCAGTATTTTCAGAAGTTAAATCAGATAACTATCCAATTATCCGATGCTTGAAAATCTGGGTTATCACATTCCTCCCCACTTAGAATCTTTTCGTCTTCGAAAAGGAACGAAGCCAGAATTTATTAAAAACACTTGGGTACTCATTTATGTATGAGTAGTCGAGGGATTCAGGTTATCTTTGACAAATTCTGGAGGAGATTTGGAGCAGGAGGCTTCAGCGTGTAGATATTATGGTTCCGCTGTGTTAGTGTTATGTCTATATTGTATTGATGTACTTGAGTTGTATGATAGAAAAATGTTTATAACTGTCTAATATGTGTTTTATAGGCTGTGTAACTTTGTATATATTATACTATGTAATATTTTATACGATATATTACATTTTATTCGTTCCGCTGTGAGTATCTGATGTTGTTGAGTTTCTTCTTCCCTATCTTTTCTTCTTCTATCCCTTTCTTTCTTAAATCATGATTCGTTTTTCTTGTGATAGAAAGATGGTCGTGATAGTTGGTAAAATACTATTTATCAGAAAATTATTCTTTGATTAATTTTAAAACATTTTTAAAATCCATATAATATTATAAAATAGTTTTATAAAAATACTTTTTACAACTCAATGTTTCAACAAGTCCATCCTTGTTCTCACAGAAATTCGATCATACGTTGATCAGGCGTAGGACTGAAAATCTACAAGTACTTGGTAAACCCATTTTCAACACCCAGTGAAAATATTTGGAAATTTTTTTATTGAAAATATAGAAATTATTTTTGAAAATAGAAGAAATATCTTTGGTGAGAATGCTCTGGAAATCATCACCCCCATCCATGGTCGCAGTTACATCCTGGGTTACGTTGCCATCGCAGCCAAAGTCCATGTAACTGTAGGCACTTCACGCCCCTCGATTACGCCATGGTACCCGTGGCAGATCGCAGTTGCATTCCAGGGTTATGTTGCCATCACAGCAAAAGTCCATGTAACTATAGGCATTAGCGCCCTCGATTTTCGCTGCCAAAAATGAAACTTCTCCACTCCCACGTAGGTCGCAGTCTACCGATATAAAATCTAACGCGGACTGTTCGCTCTCAGCAGCACACACAACTTTCGCTATGTTACCATAGTTCGCAGTCTACGGATATAAAATCAAACGTAGACTATTGGCTATCAGCGGCACACATGACTTTCACTATGTTACCTTAGGTCGCAGTCTACCGATATAAAATCAAACATAGACTGTTGGCTCTCAGTGGCACACATGACTTTCGCTATGGTCTGCAGTAGATCGTAGTGAAATCGAGTTACATCGTCGTCATAGCATAACCCAAATGCCTCTGTAGGCATCAGCGCCCTCGACTTTTGCTACACACTACACATAATCCTCAGGAACTAGTTTTGTCCGGACTCCTCACAGGATCAACTTTAGAACCCCTCCCTTAGGGTTCAAGGCAGTACCACCCTGTGGCACTCCTGAGAAGTTCATTTCAAGAGAGCGTCTTTTTCTCCAGAGCCATTTTCAAAACACTTTATACTATACACATATAGTATCTTCCAAATCATACACCTAGTATGAATCCCATATAAATTTTCTTTCCCAAAATCGATAATTCTCAAACTAGGCTTTCCAAATTCCAATATTGATTTCACCAAAAATCAAAAAGCCTTTCCAAATCCAAAAGTTCCAAAAACTTTTTCCAAAAATCCTTATATGATCTTATATATATATATGTATGTATGTATATATAACCTTGAAAAATCTTTGGATCATTTCAAACTTGTATAAAACCCCTTTTATACTTTAAATATTTTCAAAAGCCTTTTCTTCTGGCTGTAGATTCACTAAGGGAGATGTAATTTATATAACAAAGATATATAACTTTGTTTATTCCAAATTCAAATTTAATTACTCCATACAAAACCACTTATCATATCACTTACTTCCATAAAGTAAAATTTTATTATAGAAATATCCAATTTCCATTTTACTTCATCATAGATTTCACAAAATATACCTTTCATTTCAACAACCATTTTTCAGTTCTTATCTAAAAATTCCCAGTATCAATTTCATTCAAACTCGTATGATGTACACATATCATTCGCACGCCATATCAATCCGATCGCTCACTCGATCACGTAATTTCACTTCCGAACTAGTATCGTCCACCTGAATTCCTAGTGCGGACTCAGATCTGGTTTCTTGATCAGAAACCGTCATTCTCCTTGCATATCCATAACTATTATAGTGAATATTTAGAATCAATCAACAATCCATATCCAGGTTCGCCGTCGAAAATCGAGTGGAACATCCCAACTTGGATTGATATAACTATCTCGAAATTCTGTGCTCGAATTTGGATCAAATCATTATGCGAATAAAATAATATACGTACACCCTACGTATTTAACTTCATTGATTATTTGCCAAATCAATTCTCTTTCTATTCGCATTCACTTGATTTTCATTCACTTACTCACAATTGCTTAAATCCTTATTTGGATTATCACCTCAATTCTTATCTCAAATGGATATTTAATCATAAATAGTTTGAACTCTGATCAGTTTAAATTTAGAAAATAGCTTGAAAAATTAAGAATAGATAAGTAGTTGAAAAATAATTATTAGTTTGTGAAATAGCTGTAAAATAGTTAAGTAATTGTAAAATAGTTGGAGAACAGAAACTAGTTATAAAGTAGTTGAAAAATAGCAATTAGTTAATTAAACAGTTGAAAAATTGTTAAATAGTGCCAAAAATAATTGTAAAACAAGTATAAGATAATTTGGCTTTAAAAAGAAAGATTGTATAGTAAGTAGCTTAGAAAAATAGATTTATATCAAAACCATTTATTTTGAAAATAGTTCAGAGCCAAACTTTCCAATTCCCAATCTCCACTTCCAACAATTCAATTTAAATTTTCATTCTCATTTAAATTGATTCAATTCCAATTTAAATAACTTCAATTTCCATTGAAATTGATTTAACGCCAATTCAAGTTGAATTAACCTCAATTCTTTCCCAATTCAAATCAAATCCTATTTGAATTCTAAACCTATTCAACTATAATTACAATTCCAAATTATTCAAATTAATTTGGACTAATTTCAAATTTAACCCACTTCAATTTCAAATCATCTCAATTCCTGTTTCAATTAATCCCAATTACCATTTGAATTTGAACTCATTCAACTTTAATTTCATTTCAAATTAATCCAATTCAAATTTTCCATTTGAATTTTTTTAAACTTATCTATCTTCAATCACAATTTCAATTAGTTTAAATAAATTTCAATTTGAACTAATTCAATTCAAATTTCAAATTTAAACCATCCCGAATTATATAAATTCGAGTTAAATTTTTAAAGTTGATTTAATCCTTCAAATCAAATCAACCTATATCTTTAAACCATTTAATTCTGAATCCAAATTCAGCTTAAAGATTATTAATAACAACGGGATGGTATCATTCAAATTATTTTAAAACATTCATCCATTTACAATTTCTAGATCTCAAACCCATTTTGAGATCATACAAACTCCCAATTCAAATTAACCATTTAACTTCCCAAGTTAAATCCCACTTTCATTTTGAAATTTCCAATTCTGGTTGCTTGTTAAATTATTTAACTTTCCCAAAGTTAAATTTAATTTACTTAATCCAGCCAACCTTACCCAATTTAAATTCCCATTTCCAATTTTAAACTTCACATTAATAATCTTCCCTATAAGTTCAAAAACTTATCACTTTGGGTATCACATCTCATTCCAAAGAAAATTCAAAACTCAACCTTAGAGTTTATTTCAAATATACATATGTATTTCCTTTACACACCAAGTTACTTTAAATTTTAAACCACCTTTGGTTTTAAATTCAAAACAAATTCCTATAAATTTTCAAACAACTCTTGTCTGAGTCAAGCTCTTTTATTCAAATAATACTATTTATTATTTCTTTCAAACACTTGGAACAAATTCCCAAATTTTCTGAACTTAGATTTAATACTTCACTAATTAAACCCTTTTTTTTAGTTTCAATTCATAAGTCATACTCACCTAAATGTTTACTTCCTTAAACATTTTATTTTTGCTAAATCATTAACAAACATTCCATCATTTTAGGAAAATAACCTAGGTTATTACAACTGGAAACCAATTCCTATTATCTTATTCTGAAAATTCTTCTTCGAATTCAAGATTTTAGTTTTAGTTTGAATCCATTTCAAACTTATCTTTATTCAAATTTCAATTTGGTTGTATTTCTATTACCACTTAATTTTATTCCAATAATCTAACAACCAATTACCTTAATATTTATTAGGAAGAAGTATTGCTTTATATATCAAAATATATTCTTATATAAAATCATTTAAAATCTTTATATAAGAAAATAATTGGTACACTCTCATATATATATACACACACTCAATTCATTCTAGGGTACCATTGACCCTATCTTTAATGAGTAATCCCACCAGAGCCAAGGTTCTCGCTTAACTTCTGCTCTGATACCAAATGTAACAACCCGGAAATTTCGATCCCGAAAATTCCAGATAGTTAGTGAAAAAGAAGAAAAGAGATAGAAAAAGAAATAGAACAAAACACGGATTCTCACATTCACAGCGGATAAAATATCAAATAATAACAGTTTACAAAAGAACACTATATCTGTCACTTTTTAATACATCAGAGTTACACACATACACAAACATTGGACATATACAAATCAACATGTCTCAGATAAATAGAAATATATCACAACGGAAACACTTCATACGTTCCTACCATCCAGCTCGCCTCCTTAGCTTCAGAACGTCCTAACCTGAAAATCTGTAATACTCGGTCTGACCCGAGCATTACATCAAAGTAACACCCGGGTCAAGCTGGAAACCTGCGTGAGTAAACCCATATAATATGAAATACCAAGCTATAATATATGAAAATCAGGGTAATCTCGTATCCTTAACGAGTTCTCATAATCAACACTTATCATACAATCATTTCAGGTTAAATACACATATTACATAATTCATTCCATTCCAGCCTGTTAAATACCACATACCCAATTTTTAAAGTACTTTATAGATTTTAAATCGAAGCGGTTCCGGGTATTTACAGATACCCAGTTTTGATTTCTGCAGTTGAATATAGTTGATTTCTGGTTTGAAAATTGCTATTTTTTTAGGTTTATGTTTTTAAAATGTGAAAGAAAATGATAGAGATGAGAGCAAGGATATTATGAAATCTCGTTTTCCTTTTTAATTTTTTTTAATAAGTGACACTTGTTTCAAATGTATATTATAATTGTCATACTTATCTATCTCTATGCTTAATGACTTGCATTTGTTAATCTTGTATTATTTAAGATTACATTTGTACTTTCCATGTTTTAGTATGTTTTAATATGTATTTATATAATATTTAAATTTATTTTTATATTTATAAATGTCTTAATTATTTTGATATTCAAACTTCTTCATTATTTATCTTAAATAAAATTTGAAAGGAAACAAAATAAAATAAAGAAAAAAAACCCAATTATAAACTTAAAAATAATTATATAAATTTACTACTTATTATATCCTTTTAAAAAAATTAATATACTAAATCTAAATTAATGCTTCCAATTCTCCCACAAAAATTTGTCTATCTTTTGAATTTCAATATTCTAATCCAAATTCAAATTTAATTTATAATTCAATTTAAATTCAACTCAAATATATATATATATATATTTAAACAAACACAGATTCAATTTGTAAATAATTTTTTTACGTAAAATCTATTTATATATAAAAATAACACATTATTATTATTGTTTTGAAAATAATTAATTTTATCAATTTTAAATAATTACAAAGGAGATTATCACATTTATTTGTTTAATTTATAAATCAGTATTTCTAGAAGTTAAATCAGATAACTATCCAATTATCTGATGCTTGAAACTCCGGGTTATAATATATTTAATTCACCCAAGCACCTCCAATAATTTAAAGTTGTTCATTTAAATTAAACTATGCAATCAAAATGAGTGAGAAAATCTCATCTTTATTTTTGTTTGCAATCCACTTTAACCTTGACTTGTTTTCTTCATGTTTTAAGATCTTGTATAAACATTTACGGTTTATTAATATTCGAAGTAAATCGAACTATCAATTGCTATTTAATAATCTGATTAACTAATAATTTAATTTTAACAAAAAAATTCTTTTAAGAATCTTTTAATAACTAAAAATAATTAATTAACTTAAATAAACAAGTTAATCACTAAATCCGTTGTTTAAAAATAAACTAGCAATTTTCAAATGGTATTTGTATATTTATTTTATTTTTCTTCTTTGAAACTACTTATACAAAAAATAACCTATATACATTTAAGAATCTGATTTTTATATAAACTTTCAAACCTTTTAAAATTCTATTTTCTTTTTCTTTTAAAAAAATAAAACTTTTGTCTTACTGTTAAATTTTTAAACTCATTTTTCTTTTTAAACCTTACTGTACATAAATTTTTCTATATATATACACATAAGCGCACATATATTTATTAAATTCTAATGAAAAATAAAGTCTCTTTCCAACTTATATACCTATATATATTAAATTAAAAACATAAATGGTTTTTATACTACATTGTGATACATTTTCTTCTTCTGTGTATATAGTATAAAATTTCAAATATATATATATATATATATATATATATATAATGTTTTTAAATTAAATCAAAAACCAAAAATCTATATACCCTATTGTCACCAGCATAGTCGCCTAATCGTGATTTCCAAAGTCTAGCATCTATGGAACCCCTCCGCGAACCCACCCTCGCCATCTCGATCTCCTCCCTCGTGCCCACTGACACTCGAAACGATTAGCGCACCCGCCCTGCTCCTGACCTTCCTCTCCATGCAAATGCCCCAACATCGACGCCTAAAACGTGTGCCTTGAAGCCTCGCCCAACCGCCCGCCTCGTGAATCTCCATCTCCCTCTGACTGCATTCGATTATGAATTGAGTTCGTGTTTTTTTTCGTTTTATTTGAATAACCGATCTCGAATTGGAAAAAAGAGGGCGGCCATTCCTTTTTTCTTCGAACAAGGCTGCCGACTTCAGAAAAAGGGAGGAACGAGATCAGTTGATTTTCTTTGGTAATTCGAATTTTAATTTTCATTCATTTTTTTTTGATTTGAATCTAAGATGAAAAAGGGGAGGAATACGTTCGTTCGTCTTTGATTTTGATCGGCCATTGTTTTTTTTGGGCATCGGCTATTACGTTTGAGCTGAGGAAAAAGAAAGAAGGTCACATGATTTTAAAAGAAATGGGGGAGACAAGAAGGACATTGGCATGTGGAGTGAAGGCTATAGAGAAGGCAAAAAGTGCCGATGGATATTGACCTCTGATGTGTTGGAGAAGGTTGGCTACAGTGTTTCTGAAGTGAAGGGATAAAGTTCAGATTTGAAAGAAAGGTAGCCGATAGGAATATCTTGACTAGTCAAAAGATATATATATATATATATATATATATATATATATATATATATATATATAAATTTGAAACGTCTTTAATTCATAGCTTAAAATCGTGACATCCTATTGAGGCGTGCCGCCTGGTGTTTATAATGCTATACCCATATTTCAAACATAATGGAAAAGGTTTCGAGTTCTAATTAGATCGTGTGAAGTAGATAGCTTTCTGGACCAAGTTATTATTTTCAATTTCGATAAAGATTTCAGCGCGTTTATATCTCATACGGTACCCGATAACTCCAAACGTTTTGAAATTTGAAATCCGATAATAATACAATATTACGAATCCAGTGGAACTGGTTTCATCAAATTTCGAGACTGTGCCTTGAAAGGCTATTTTTAAATATCGATTTAAACAATATACTTTTAAAATTGAACAGATTGCTTCCAAATTCAATTTTGAAAGTTGCATTATCTTTAATATCATTAATATGAATTTTATAAGCCATTAAATTATTATTTTCAAGCTTAAAACTCACGATATGTCATGACCCGAAATCCAGCGTCTGAAAATCGACATCCATACTTCACCCGTATTCGAATGCCGTAGATTCAAAAGTTGAAATTCGATTCGCGCTGGAGATTATAATACATTAAGTAAACAACACAGCGGAAATAGAAATGAATAATTTTATTGATAGACAAAATTAGATACAATGATGATGCAAATAAAATGTTCAACACTACCAGAGATACAAGACAACAAATGAAGAACAAAGTAATAGCAGCGGAACGACAATGTCTTCAATGCCAAGCTCCAAAGACTCCAAACTAGAAAATTGAACGACCATCAAGCTGAATTTGAAACATAATGCGATCGCCAACCAAAGACTCCAAGGATTGCCAAAAGCTACACCTACTATTTGACTATATGAAAACCTGACTCTAGGCTGCCCATGTGGAAAATTGTAGGCACCCAGAGTTTAGAATGGAGTCAATAAACTCAAGGTCAGTAATGGGGATGGTATGAGCAAACTAAAACAGTTGTTTTAAACAAAAACAAAAAAAGAATTAAAAAAAAAAATCCGCAATGCTTTTTGGAAAATGAAACAACCATAAGTCCTCCCTACACACACACAATGCACGTGCACAATTGGAGGAGATTTCTCCTTATGATAATCAAACATGCTTGATATGAGAAATCCTTTTGATATTATTATTAGTTCATAGTGCAGAAATCCTTTCGAAAGTATAATATTAATCTTAGCCAGCATAGGAACCATTATATTATGCCTGCTATAGCTACCACCTGAGGTGGCAGGTTATACAACTGCAATCGTAAAGGGCTCGTATTGTTTGATTAGATTTCCAACAAATGGTCAGGCTAAGGAACTTCCTACATCACATGGGTACGCCTTAAGAGGGACGCCCCGAGAGCCTAACTAGCTCTCTGTCAACACAAGACCGGGTTATCTCTATAATTAGGTAAATAACTGTCACGAGTATGCCATCCCTCCAGTCGTCACCGACCTTTATCCCGGGATTTACCAAAAAATAGCAACAATAACATAAGTTAAGTATCTGGGCTCCATACCATGATACCACTTTTTATCCAGAAGGAAAATGAACATACCCTAAAGAGCGCGACCCTCATAACGTTGCTGCATTCTTCCTGTCTCGACCATTTTCGAGGTGTGAGATTCGATGAGGTCTCGTCCTCAAAGATATGCTTTTCATAAAAGCCATGCTTTGATCAACAAATGATCAGCAGCACTTAGTATGCCACATTACCAAATTGGGAACATACCACTAGTAACCATCAACTACATAACCTTTGAGCTCGTACGTCTCATAGAAGGGTGTTAAGCTAAGGGAATATATTCTTCGCCACCAAACAGAAATGTGTTTGATAGAAACCAGCTTTACATCTCAAAGTGTAAATTCAGACATAAGTCCATAAGAGTACGTTCTGGATTCGAACGGAACCGAAGGCACTTCAACAGAAGCCCTTGCAAATCCGGATAATCCCTAATCACGTCCGGACTCACCATCACAAAGGGTGATATAAATCTCTATAACGGGGCCATTCGTTGCAGAGACATTCGACAGGTAATCCTTTCGCTTTTGAAAATACTCGGTCTTCACCAATGTCTTCAAATGCTATCCATTTCATCGTATCATTATTCGAAATGGGTTTTATGACATAAAGTCCTCTCCCGGCTAAACCAAATAATGAGCGCTTATTTTAAAAAGCACATGGATATATTGGGATCTTAATTGAGTCATAACTTTTAGCCCAAAACCTTTCTTTTGAATGGTTTAAACAATTTCCATTTCAAATACTCTACACAAAAGATACACCTTTTAATCTTTTAAACAAAAGATCCACCCTTGAAAAATCCTCTTCAATTTGAAACAATGTTCACCAAATCATTAACAAAGATTATTCATAGCTTTCAAAATAATTCCATTTCAAATTTGAAATCCTTTCAACAAAAACTGGAAGTTCTTTCTTTATATGAAAGCAATTATCTTTTGACAACAAGAGTATTCGTCTCAGGAAAATCCGATTACATTTGCTTAAGTTAACGCCCTTCAAGTATAAACTTGGATTAAATTCAAATTCGCAAAATAATACATTTAAAGATACTTAAAAATGGTTTAAAATTCATAAATATATACAATTTGTATTATCCCTTTTAAACCACGGTTTCCAAATACACACACATATATGTGTATAGAATTCAACTTCAAAATCTTGAATTCAAATTTAAATCAAATTGTTTTAATTCCAAAGCTTCCCTTTCAAAAGTTTTTCAAATCACTTCCAAACCATTTTAGATTCAAAATTCAACTTTTAAAATCATTTCACCATTTGAGTAAAATAATATTAAATTCAAAATATCTACGACTTAACCAATTCCTCGTGAAATCCATATTTGCATGTGTCCAGTGTAGTCCGGGGGTTTTACACAATAGTGCAATATCACAATCAACATCAATTCAAGCATAAAAATATTGATAAGCGGTATAATCCTATAACGCTTATCTTCATTCACTGATTCACAGATAAGTATGTAAATTCAACATAGATAAATAAATCATCGATCACAGCTCAATCATATCACAGCACATTACATATCAGGGATTTCAAACAATTCAAAGCATTTAATACAATCCAAACATCCATAAGTAGGATCAATTAATCACCTGATTAATTTAAACCAGATTAAATTACATATGAATAAATTACTAATCCAGGTTAGTTAACATTAATTACAAACCATTTTAATTAATTATCCATTAATCATTTATTAATTAACCTTTAATTAATAAATTAATTAACCTTTAATCGCTAATTAATCAACCTCAATAAATAAATCAACCTTTAATCATTAAATAATTAACCTTTAATTATTTAATTATCCTTTGATTAATTATCCTTAATTACATTAATTAATCAACCGTAATTAATTACCATTTAATTAATTATCCTTAATTAGTTACAATAAGTGATTATCCCTAATCACTTATATTAATAAATCACAATTAATTACATTGAGCAATTTTCCTTTAATCACTTGATTTATCAACTTTAATCATTAATTAATTACTTTTAATTAAGTAATTATCTTTAAGTAATTAATTACCTTTAATTATTTACATTAATTAATCTTTATTAATTAATTATCCTTCAATGTAATCACACGAAGTAATTATACCTTAATTACATTAAGTAATAATCTTTTATTAATTACATTAAGTAATTTTAATTAGTTGATTTTATTAAGTAATCATTATTTAATTACTCATCATTAATAACTTAACTCATAACAATTTAATTAATCCTTAACTAATACTTAATTAACCTTTAATTAAATAATTATTATCAAATTCAAATTAATGATCTTTTAAACTAAAGATAACCCAATTATTATAATTAATTTCAAAATCATCATTTATGTCTTATTTTAAATAACCTTTGAGATAAATTATCATTATCACCTAATTTAACATAAAGCCTTTAAGTTAAAGACATTTAATCTTCTTAACTAAATTCTTAATTATACTATTATATTTATTTAAAATAAATTTTAAAAATTAATAAAGGATTAAAACACATCAAACTTTATTAAAATAATTTTTAAAACCCTTAATTTATTCAAACTAAAAATAAACATTTATTATCTTACAAGAATAAATCAAGAAAAGGTTTTAAAATTTGATTAAATGAAAAACTTGTTTAATTTAAATTTTTAAAACTGTAAAATTACAAACCTGAGACAACTCGAGTGAAACCCGTGCCCGCACTTGTTTTTCCTGAACCCAACTTCGAGCTTCTACCTTCCCTCTTTTGCTTCGAGTCAAACCCTTGTTTTCCCATATCTATCCTCGAGTAAACATTCTCTTCTCCAATACAACTATATACCCAGACACATAAACATGCACTCATGCACGTACACCAACGCCTCGATCACCTCCGGCCACTGCATCGTCATTCAACATGTCGTTGACATCACCGTCGACGATCTCGACCCATCAGAACCCTTAATTTCGTCGTAGATCAAAATCGGGTAACTCGATCGAATACTGGAATCCATCACCGACGACAAAACCTCCACGACCCGAAATCCAGGCCACCATCAACCACGCCACCTTGACCATAGCTGCTCCGCAGTCCTACGTCTCTAACCCCCTGGTCTGGTCGCCTCCGGACCACCATTGACGATGCATCAACCATTATAACCCAGTCAACCCAAACTTGACCTTAAACCGTAAATAGGCTTCGCCGCGCCTCCCCGGCGAACTAGACAACCGCCTACCATTTTTCCCTTAACCACCGACCTTCCAGCAAGCTTCAGCCACAATTCCGAAGCTATACGAGTATGCGATCATCCGAAATCGACAAATTTGTGTTTTCCGTTCAACTCGAGAATTCTATCTCGAATTAGAGCCAAAAATCTTGATTTCTATTTTAAAAATCATAGTCTTTAAATACGAATCTATTTATATAACCAAAATTTGAAAATAAAAATATTGAATTTCCAAATTAAAAGGATTTTGCTGTAATTTCCTTTTTTATGAATATTTACTAAATATTTTCATTTAAAACTATTTTTAGAAATAACATTACATTGTTATAATTATTTTCCTTTCAGAGATCATAACCTATAAGAGATTAATAAAAAATAAATTGAATTTTGAACTTATCTTTAGTCTGGGAAAATAAAACAGAGGTGTGTTCATTCATATACAAGCATGTAAACAGATAATCATGATTATATAGACATGCAAGCATCTTTTCCATTCATACAAACTATTTTCTCAACATATTTTAAGTAACAATCCAAACATCAAGATAAAGGAATATTTGGTTAAAAAAATTGAAGTTTGCTCACCTGGAAAGAACAGAGAAGCAAGCCAGGAAACTTTTTGTTTTAAAACCTGGAAACTTGAATTTTTGATTAGAATTTGATTTTTTATTTATTTGCATACTGATTTAATTGTTGTAGTCGAATCCTTTCTATAGTTTGCTTGAATTTGTTTGAAGCTTTATCTCCGGTTGAAGCTTTATCTTCTTGCTTCTAGGTTTTATTGTTTCAGGTTCAAATTTTAAACTCCGCTTTTGATTTTCAAACTTAAATCTGAAAATTAATTTTCAGCTTAAAACTGATGTTTGTTGATGATCTGAACTTTGATCTTTGCTTTGGCTTTGTTTTGCTTGGTTCAGGTTATTGATTTCAGGTTGAAAGCTTTTCAATTTGAATTCTTTTCAGGTTATAGTTTGGTTAGATTTAGAAGAAGAAAGAAAAAGAATTTGAATTGTATAAAACCTGGTTTTCTTTCTTAAGTGTATTATTTATGTCTTTAAATTTTATAAAACCATTTTTCCACTTGTAAATGTTGAACTAACACATGTAAATTAAGTAAACACTTGTTAAAACATGTTCTTATTGTTTTACAAATGTTAATACATGATATTCTCATACACTTGTTAAAAACAAAGATTTTTTTTATGTTTTAAACCCCTACTTTATTTAATTTATAAATTTTATTTTAAACCCTTATGTTATTGTAAATTATGTAATATGTTTTCGTATGTTTTATATTTATATTAAGAAAATGTGTTATGTTTAAACTTTTATTTTCACAAACTATACTTAGTTCATATATAATTTTAAAATTAAAAATATTAGTCTTTTATTAATCTTACTTAAAATTTTAAAATAAAGTTAAAATATCCTTAGATATAACCATTATTATTTCAAAAGATATATAAAATAAAGCTTTGTCTTTACTCTTGTTTAAATTTTAAATTCGAGTTATTTTCTAAAATATTTATTTTTGAGATTCAAATTCAATTTAAAATCAGTTTGTATACATATAAATAAACACACACATATATATTAATTCCTTTGAAATATAAGTTAATTAATCTAATTTATTTATAAAATATATGCTTTTGAATCTTCAAATCAAATTTCAAATTACAATTTATTTATATAAACACGAAACAAACACATATCTTTATTAAATTTAGAAAAATTCAAATTAATTCCCCATTAAATTCTCAATTTAATACCTAAAAATTAAATTAACTACCAATTTAAATTTGGCATAAAAATGGGAATTGTTACAGATTCCCCTCCTTAAGAAAATTTCGTCCCTGAAATTTGCTAGACAGGGAGACAACAAAGAACAAACAAACACACAGAGGAATAACTTTCCAGATCAAGCTGAATATTTATTCTATATTTGTCTTACCAAATAAGAATATTATCAATAGGTACGAGAGCAAATTTATTCAACATTTCATGAAATATACTTCGGTCATCAGGTCTATGAAATATGCAAGGGTATTGGTTTGTCCGAAGGGCAACTAACCGTTCGTAGGATATATCGGGACCCCAAAGAATAGACAAATGGATACAATCCAATTTAGCTTCATATTGTATTAACCAATTTATCTCAAAATAAAATTTTAAATTTATAAAAGTTAAAACGTAAAGCTGATAAAAACCAATGAAGTGAATATGAAATAGGAGCCTTTTATAACATAACAAATACTCGGAGAGCCACAACCACGTCAAAACTTCTTCTTGGAGCTGCCATGAAGCCTTTAAAGAATTGATATCGGATGATGATCAAAGAGATTGATGGGAAAAGGTGTTCCTTATTATTACATGGTATTGACCATTTATAGTAGTACTCCCATGTCCCCTACCTCGTCCTCTTCTTACACTCATACTCACTATCAGTGAATAGTAAGAGAATTTACTAAGGCATACAGACAAATATCTTAAGGATATACTCATTTTAGGGTATCTGTAACCCTATCTCTAATGAGTCACCTAATGTGTTATACTCCTGAGCTAAAGTTCTTACTCAACCTCCAGCTCTAATACCAAAATGTCACGACCCGAAATCCAGTGTCGAAAAATCGACATCCACACTTCACGCGTATTCGAATGCCGTAGATTTAAACGTTGAAATTCGATTCGCGCTGGAGCTTATAGCAAATTATCCAAACAACGCAGTGGAAACAGAAATGAATAATTTTATTGATACACAACGTTTGATGCAACAATGATACAAATGAAATGTTCAACACTATTAGGGATACAAGACAACAAAGGAAGAATAAAGCAATAGCAGCGGAAAGACAATGTCTTCAATGCCAAGCTCCAAAGACTCCAAAGACTCCAAACCAGAAACTCGAACCACCATCAAGATGAACTTGAAAGACAATTCGATCGCCAACCAAAGACTCCAAGGATTTCCAAAACTACACCTACTATTTGACTATCTGAAAACCTGACTCTAGGCTGCCCGTGTGCAAAATTGTGGGCACCCAGAGTTTAGAAAGGGAACAATAAACTCTGGGTCAGTCATGAGGCTGGTGTGAGCAAACTAAAACAGTTGTTTTAAACAAAAACAAAAACAATAATTTAAAAATAAATCTGCAATGCTTTTTGGAAAATGAAACTACCATAAGGCCTCTCCGCACACACATAATGCAAGCGCACAATTGAAGGAGATTTCTCCTAATGATAGTCAAACATGCTTGATACACGAAATCCTTTTGATATTATTATTAGTGCATAGTGCAGAAAAACCATTCGAAAGTATAATATTAATCTTAGCCAACATAGGTACCATTATATTATGCCTGCTATAGCTACCACCTGAGGTGGTAGGGTATACAACTGCAATCGTAATGGGCTCGATTGTTTGATTGGATTTCCAACAAATGGTCAGGCTAGGGAACTTCCCACACCACATGGGTACGCCTCTGGAGGGATGCCCCGAGCACCTAACCGGCTCTCTGCCAACACAAGACCGGGTTACCTCTGTAACTAGGCAACTAACTGTCACGAGTATGTCATCCCATCTGTCGTCACCGACCTTTATTCCGAGATTCACCAACAGATAGCAACAATAACATAAGTTAAGTGTCTAGGCTCCATACCATGATACCACTTTTTATCTAAAAGGAAAATGCACATACCGTAAAGGGATAGACCCTCATAACCTTGCTGCATTCTTCCTGATTCGACCATTTTCGGGGTGTGAGGTTCGACGAGGTCTCGTCCCCAAAGCTACACTTTTCACAAAAGCCATGCTTTGATCAACAAATGATCAGCAACACTTAGTATGCCACTTTACCAACTTGGGAATATATCACTAGTAATCATCAACTACATAACCTCTGAGCTCGTACATCTCGAAGAAGGGTGTTAAGCTAAAGAATAATTTCTCCGCCACCAAGCAGAAATGTATTTGATAGAAACCAGCTTTACATCTCAAAGTGTAACGTAAGACATACGTCCATACAAGTCCGTTACGGGTTCGAACGGAATCGAAGGCACTTCAAAAAAGCCCTTGCAAATTCGGATAATCCTTAATCATGTCTGGACTCTCCATCACAAAGGGCGATATAAATCTCTATACTGGGGCCATTCGGTGCAGAGACATTCGACAGGTAATTCTTTTTCTCTCGAAAATATGGCCCTTCACGTTGCAATTATAACACCTTTTAATTTATTTTGACCCTCTTCTTGTACCACGGCATCTTCTTATCGAATTTCTTTTGATTATTGAATTTTCCTTGATTGTTATGATTTCTCTTTTTTGAAAGATTCCTTTCTTGTTGAAGTTGAATGTAGTTTCTTCGACGTTAAGAGCTTCAGATATGATTACCTTATAATTCTTGCGACGATCACCAATTATTTGTCTCCTTATTGATGGAATCGGTCCTTTTGCAAATCTTCTAGCTATCTTTGCAGGCGTATTAATTAAATGACTTGCAAATCGAGACAATGACTCAAATTGATTTTGATATTGGGCTACTGTCACGTTTCCTTATGTGAGAGCTTGAAATTTCAGTTCCATCTTCTCTCTTTCATGTTCTGGAAAATACTTTTCCAAAAATGTTTCTTAAAACTTCTCCAAGTCATCATGCTTTAATCAGTTATGGTCCTAATTAACTCCTACAAATTCTTGGCTTGCCTGCTAGTTGAAATATAACCCACTTTCTTTTATCTATTTCACTACAATCCAACACTTCAAAGACGTCTTCTAAATAATGTGATCCATTATTCAGCTTCAAATGGATCAATGCCTCCAATTAATTTGTCTGGATGTAAATTCTTGAAATGACTAAATATATTATCAAATGGATTATTCACAGGTCTCGAGAAGATTTGTTCCATTTGTTTGATGAAGACGCGAATAACTCTATAGGATTTTGTTGTGTGAAGGTTTGAGCCTCTTGACTATGAGTTGAAGTAGTAGTTTCTTGGTCTTCCATAACCTTAAAGAAAGAGAAGGACTTTGTTATGATCAAGACCAGATATAACTACATTATTTAATACGAAACACTAATCAACTAAACTCAAATTACACACACAAAGAATATACTATTTATAACCCTTTTTCTTTGTACAAAAAAAAATTGGGTTATTATTTGCAAACTTCCATATACATCTTCAGTATTTGTAAGTAAAAAAATTGGAGATTAAAGTACCAAACTTTAAGCAACCCTTCATTTCTTTATATTACATTTTCCATAGAAGTTGTAGTGTAGAAAAGAATCCCACAATATTGTTCAATTTATTTTCCATGGATGCTTCCATAAGTCCCATAACTTCTTCTGAGACCTCATTTGATGTTTTGTATTCTGACTCCTCTTCATCCAACTATCTTCTATTTACCCTTGGGGACATTTTTCTTCGTATAGGTCATACAGGAGTTAGAACATCACTTTGCCTTTTAAGAAATTCTCGTATTTCTCCTTACTTAGTTCTCTTTGCTATCTTTAAAGCTTTCGCTATTTCCTTCCGTTTTTGATGCAGACGGTACAATATAAGGTCTCTTTGCAGTACTCTTTATAGTCATATTATTTATTTTCCAATTCTGTCATCTTCCTAACTAAAATCTTTTGTGCCTTCCTTCTAGCCATCTTCTTCTTGAATTATGGAAAGGCTGGGGTTAATTGTTCTTTGAGATTAGTTGTGCACTTAATCCGTCCCCGTAAATCTCCCATAGCCTATGTCTTTTGGCTTGTCATTGTTTATAAATATAGCAATTATAAACATGTCAATGAGTAATATAAACTTTCTATTCTTCCAAACAATTAGGTTTCTTTCTTGTGATATGTAAAGGGTTTTCTACAAAGTACCACTCAAACTTAGGCTCTGATACCACTTTGTAACACCCTGCTCCGACACTCATGGTTGGAATTAAGAATGCTACCATCATAATGTGGTGCTTTCATTTTAATATCAAAAGTTTGAAAGATAGAATGCCAGAAGATTAAATCATCTATAGTAAATGATTTCAAGCCGAAGAAATATTATACATTCATACTTGATTTAAAAGATAATTTACATAGGGTCTTGTCTTGAACTTCACACACATACATAATGATCTACAATACTAAACAAAAGCTAAAAATCCTTCACTTTGGGTTCTCTATGAAAAGCCTCAAAATCCAACTTTACTTATCCAAACCTGAAATGTTTATTTGTAGCATCAAGAGCAACACTAACCAAGTGAGATAGCTATTTAATCCAAATCTCATGTCATGTCATAAGGGTATATTATAAAAGTTTAACATAAATGAAAAATTAATCTCCTCTATCTATATAATGACTATCTGTTGATACAATAATAATATTACAATTATTATACTTTTGGTAATAGTAAAATGTTTTTATCAATAGACATTTAAATACATGAGAAGATTTTGTTTCAAAAACTATTAGCATTTTTTTATGTGTATTTTTTTAGCTTATGTTTGGTTAATTTATTAATAAATATTTAAACGGGATTGAAATCCGAGGTTTATACTTTCATGTATCACAATGCATGTATGAGTTTTAATTTCAGGCAGGGTTTTAATTTCCCAAAAATGTTGTAGGGAAAAAATATTTAGTAAAAAGTACGAAACGATATATGGATTTGACATAAACAACCTTCCATGTGTTAGCTTCTGAAATAAAATATAATTAATGTCACCAGTGAATTGTGATTTGAATTCAACTTGAAATACTAAATTGACATCTAATATTACGTTGAATTGTAATTTTCAATGGAAGCTTGATTTGCTTTTGTAGTCTCATGTATAGAACTACAGTTAGAAGCTGGTATGTCAAAGAATTTAGAAAATCTTATAGCCAAGGGAATTGTAATTGCCTAAACATCTAACCACTATAATATGTTATCTTAATACCTAATAAAATTGAAAGCTCGGCTACTAGCATAAACAAGTACATTTTGAGCTTGAATGCATCTCCTGTTCATAAATAATCTAAATATATAGTTGGTACTGCTTGATTGAGCTCTAAGAGTCAGAGATACATTTGTGCTGATATTGATACAGACTTAAGATATTTTCTTCAGATATTTTCTTTAAAAAACAGACAAAAAAATAGAACCAAGTTCACAAAATTTTCAATTCTAAGTTACTTCTTCAGCAAATTTGAATTGTTTCGGTATCTACACATTAATATTATGACAATTATATCTTTAAGCCTTTTAGTTTTGATTCAAAATTTGATTACTGTAATTAGGCTTTACACCAAGATAGCACAACACATTTATTTTACATATGCAACCCACATATCAAAATTTTCCAACATATTCAGCTCATTTATTTAAACTATTTTAACCATTGCTCATTCTTATATTGTATAATCGCCTTAGGTCACTAGACTACATACATAGTCATATGCATGTGAAAGCACAAGTTAAATTTTCCTAAATAACAATTAGATCCATTTGGTAAATCAGAATAGTGCAACGCCAAAAATAACAATACAACGAGAAATACACATAACAAAGGAGCAAAATATACAAAAAAAAAAAAAAATTGACCCTAAACTGCGCTAATGAGACTTAAGGTATATAATATAAAGTGGAAATTAGGGAGGCATCCCTATCATACTTTCATATTGTAAAGCGGGTCCCTGTCAAAGTTTCATTGTAAACCGGGTCCTTTTTTCTGGAAATGAAGAAAATTATTGCTGAAATGTGACGCAGCGGATTAACACTTTGACGTGCTAATAATGTTTTGATATAATTTGACGCAAGTTTCTTCCTCACGAAATGATTTCGTGTCAAGTAAACCAAGATAAATGCCCAAATCCGTTGATCTCTCGAGATACCGGATTCTAGCTATCTTCAACACGTTGATCGCGCACGATTCCGCGATAGAAGATCTACGATTCTTCGACGTTGATCTCGCGCACGAGATTCCATGAATCGGCTTCAAGTTCGTTGATTCGAGCGCACTCGAATATCCGAAGATGGAAGAAGAAGGAGATCACACTCAACTTCAACAAAAATGGCAAAAAGCACACAAACAAATTTTATTCAAAAATCAAACATTTTTACAAGTGACACAACACCACTATTTATTGAAATTTACAACTCACACATGACTCAACAGTTACAACTCACGGCTTAACATACACAGCCGACTTACATTAATACACGACATATGACATACCGACTCACGAGTTAACGACATAAGAAGAAGCACGGCTGCATGCGACATAAGCTTCAGCGACTTAAGAACAAGGCGGTCCTTCATGCGATATAAGAACAATACGACCAAACAATCACGACTTAGCTAACACTACGAGTTACAACAATGCGACATAACAATATACAACAATACAATATACGACTCACGACTCGCGAGTTAACGACATAAAGAAACATGGCTTCATGCGACATACGAACATAGCGACCTAACTGAGCGACTTAAGAACGCGGTCTTGTTTTCCTGAGCCATTGGCTTCATAGGTTGGTAGGTCGTTGAGCGACTTTAAGAAACGTGACCTTTTTTTCCTGAGCCGTTAGCTTCCTAGGTCGTAGGTCGTTGAGCGATTTAAGATCAAGTGAGCGACTTAAGGGAAATGTGGCTTCATAGAGATGCGTTGATGGTTGGGACGGCCTTAGGTCGTTGAGCAACTTAAGCTCCTTAACACGTTTATCTTAATGCGTTGATAGCTGGGACGGTCTTAGGTCGTTGAGCGACTCATGCACGCGACTTAAGAAAACAAGTGACTTATTTTGGTGCGAGTTAACATGATGTGCTGCATCATCCTCCCCTGGTTGAAAAGAATTCGACCCCGAATTAACACTTTCCTCTTCTTCGACATGCTTATTCTCATGATATGGAATCAAGTGTTTGACGTTGAATACGTCGGCTGTATGGATATGATCCGGTAATCTTAACTGATAAGCATTCTCGTTGATCTTCTTTACGATTTCCAAAGGACCAATCTTTCTAGCAGCTAACTTATTGTAAGCACCAATAGGAAATCGATCCTTAGTCAACACTGCATATACAAAATCTCCTTCTTTGAATTCAACATGTCGTCGTTTGATATCTTCCGATTGCTTATATTTCTCATTCGCCTTAAGCAATCGCTCTTGCACAACCTTGTGGCATTCTTGCAATTCATTCACAAAATCACTAGCTCGTTTGATCACTCCTTTCTGCAGTGGTACTATAGATAAATCCAATGGTCCTTTATGACTTATTGAATAAACAACCTGGAATGGACTGAAACCAGTGCTACGATTAACTGCATGGTTATGTGCAAACTCAGCTTGACACGGCTTGGAATCCCAACTCTTTAAATTATCATTCACGAGGCATCTCAATAAATTACCCAGAGATCTGTTCACAACTTCTGTCTGTCCATCCGTCAGTGGATGATAAGCACTACTAAATTTCAGCTTTGTCCCGACCATTCTCCATAGGCTCATCCAAAAATGACTCAGAAAACGAGTGTCTCTATATGATACAATAGATTCAGGCAACCCATGAAGACGATAGATCTCTCTGAAGTATAACTGTGCAACATTAACTGCATCTGCCATCTTCTTGCATGCGATAAAATATACCATTTTTGAAAAACGATCAACCACCACAAAGATAGAATCATTGCCACGTTGCGTCCTCGGCAAACCCAGTACAAAGTCCATACTAACATCCACCCATGGCTTAGTAGGTATAGGCAACAGCAAATATAAACCTGCATTTGTCGCGGTCCCCTTTGAAACTTGACAAATATGGCAACTCCGAACAAACCTTTCAACTTCTTTTCTCATTGACGGCCAAAAATAAGACTTCGAAATTAACTGCATAGTACGGTCACTGCCCATGTGTCCTTCCTCATGCAATTCTTTGATGATCTTCATTCGTAAACTGCAATCTGGAATACACAATTGATTTCCTTTAAATAGAAAACCATCAACCAACACATATCCATCCATGCTTCCCTGCTTGTCTTTTTCTAGGATCCTGCAAAAATATGAATCTGAAGTAAGCAAATTTGAAAGTAAGTCAAAACCCATCACCTCTACTCGCATAGTTGTTAGCAAACTACTCCTTCGACTCAATGCATCAGCAACGCGATTAGTTACTCCAGACTTATGCTTGACGACGAATGTAAATTGCTGCAAATAAGCTATCCACGATGCATGCCTAGCTGCAATTTTATCTTGCCCTTGTAAATGTTTTAATGCTTCATGATCTGTATACAAAACAAATTCTTTGTGGAATAAGTAATGTCTCCAATGTTTCACCGTCTACACAATAGCATAAAGCTCCACATCATAAGTATTGTATCTCATCTTTGCTCCAGAAAGTTTTTCATTGAAATAAGCAATTGGACGACCCTTCTGACTCAACACTCCTCCAATTCCAACTTCCGATGCATCTGTATGTAACTCAAATAGTAACTGAAAATCTGGCAACACTAGAATCGGTGCTGAGGTTAAAAGTTCTTTGATTCGCTCAAAAGCAAATCCTGCCTCTTCCGTCCATGAAAACTTCTTTCCCTTCATACAATCAGTAACAGGAGCCATCACACTACTAATGTGTGGTATAAATCTTTGATAAAATGAAGCTAACCCATGAAAACTTCTGACTTCTGTGATAGTTTTGGGCTGTGACCAGTTTCTAATTGCGGCTACTTTACTCTGATCCACCTGTATCCCTTCCTCAGACACAACATAACCCAAAAATAAAACACTTGGCGTCATGAACATGCATTTCTTCGTCGTTGTATAGAACTTTTCTTGACGAAGAATAGTTAACACCTTTCGCAAGTGTTGAATATGCTCCTCTGTTCTTGCACTATAGATCAAGATATCATCAAAGTAAACAACAACAAACTTCCCAATGTAAGGTCTGAAAATTTGATTCATCACCCTCATAAATGTACTTGGTGCATTAGATAGACCAAACGACATAACCAGCCATTCATATAATCCTTCTCGAGTCTTGAATGCTGTCTTCCATTCATCACCTGGTCTAATGCGAATCTGATGATAACCACTCTTAAGATCAATCTTCGAAAAGATTACAGACTCACTAAGTTGATCCAATAGATCATCAAGTCTTGGCATAGGAAATCTGTATCTGACAGTTATGTTACAGAGTGCCCTGCTACCCGTACACATCCTCCATGAACCATCTTTCTTCGGCACTAACAAAACTGGTACAGCACAAGGACTGAGACTCTCTCGAACACGCCCTTGCTCAAGTAACTCCTCAATCTGTCTTCTCAACTCTTCATGATCCTTTGGACTCATACGATAATGTGTCCTATGCCATAAAACAACACCTGGCACTAGATCAATTTGATGTTGTATGTCTCTCAGCGGCGGCAATTCCTTGGGCAATTCCACAGGAAAAACATCTTCACATCCAACACCGGTCTAACCTCCTCAGGAACTTCACAATCCTCACTTGCTTCATACCCAATCAACATAAACATTTCAGCACTATCTTTCACCTCTTCAACAAATTCTTTCGAAGATAATAGGCTAGTTGATTCCACCTTCTTCTCTGCCTTGCTTTCACTTTGTTCACGCTTCTTAGGAACCAAAGTAATTTGAGTACCTTCGAACATGAAACTATAGCTGTTGGTGCGACCATTATGTTGTACAGCTCTATCATATTGTCACGGTCTTTCCAATAGTAGATGACACACATCCATATCTACAACATCACACCAAATATCATCTTTGTACTTCTTTCCAATAGAAAATGTAACAAAAGCTCGTCTTCCCACTATAACTTCTCCACCTTTCTTCAACCATGCCAGTTTATAAGATCTAGGATGCTTTTCAATCTTCAACCCTAACTTCGTGACGGCCTCTTCAGAAATAATGTTGTCACAGCTTCCCGCATCAATAACAAATCGACAAACCTTCCCCAAGATAGTACATGTAGACTGAAAAATATTGCTTCTTAGCCAACTAGAATCATTCTCATGCTTTGACACTAAACAAGACCTCCTCATCATCAAATTACATCCTTCATCTCCTGACACAACTTCTTCGTCATCATCAAACTTCGATGGTTGAGTATAGTCAACTTCAGCTTCCACATCCTCATACTCACATTCTTCTACAACCAATGCTCTCTTCTTTGGCTTTGTACATTCATTGCTTTTATGACCAAACTCCCGACAATTATAGCACTTGATACTGTTGTCGACCTTTGCTTTAGCGGCTTCTTTGACAATTGGTTTATTGATTGCCTTGGAAACATTAGCATTGCTACTAGCACCCTTACTCTGATTGTTAGAACTCTTAAACACACCACCGCCTCATCTCCCTAGTTTCTCCCAAGCTAGAGCTTTCTGATGTGCTTCAGCAACAGACATTGGATTAAACATATTCACCATGTCCTGAATTTGCATTCGTAGCCCTCCAATATATCTAGCTATTAGTTGTTCCTCTGTTTCCATAATATCATTTCTTGCAATCAACTGATAAAATTCATCTGCATAATCATTCACTGTCCTCGTCCCTTGTCTCAAATTCTGCAATCGTTGATACATAAGAGATTGATAGTTGTATGGCAAGAAAGTTGCTTTCATCATCTTTCTCATCTTCTCCCAAATGACAACTTTTGATTTTCCCATTCTCTACCGAATTAGCTTAGTTTGCTGCCACCAAGCCATAGCTCTTCCCCTTAGCCTTGTAGCAACAAATTGAACTCTTCGATTCTCAGGCACCTCCTTGAATTCCAAATTTTTTTCAACATTTGACAACCAATCAAGAAATTCTTCTGCTTGCATACCACCTTTGAATTCTGGAATTTCCATCCTCATACCTGACTCCCATTTACGATCATTTTTTGAATCAAGATATTGATTTCGCACTTGGCCTCGATCTCGATAATGAATACTTCCTCTATCACCATATTCCTCAAAATCATATGTGCTTCGATATTGATCCTGTCCATCTATGTCTCTACGATCACGCATGTCCCTTCTATCATGTCTTTCAACATCACGATATGGATCATTGTCAAATCCACGAAGAGTTCTTCTTTCTTCATTTCGATACTCATGATGTTCACACCTCATTGAAACTGAAGATTCTCTCCTCTCCCGATAAGACTGGGGTGACATTCTCCTTTCTCCTGACACCGATGGTGAAACCCTGTTTCCACTATGGTTCGAAACTGGTGAAGTTCTCCTTTGACTTTGATTCATGTCTTTCATCAATTTCTCTAACTTTCCAATACCTTCATCGAACTTTTCATTGATACGTTGCTCCATCTCCTCAGCTTCTTGTCTTCTATACACATCTTCAACATTATGATAACGATTCGCACGTCTTGGAGGCATGATCTTCAAACAATCTCTTTTCCGATCTAACTTGCTTTAACTCGGCTCCGACTTAACTTGGTTTAACTCGGCTTGGCTCTGCACTGCCTGGCTTTAACTCGGCTTCAACTGGATCTTACTTAGGTCTCGGCTCTAACCTCCCTTGATCTTACTTAGTTCTGATACCAAATAAGTGACGCAGCGGATTAACACTTTGACGTGCTAATAATGTTTTGATACAATTTGACGCAAGTTTCTTCCTCACGAAATGATTTCGTGTCAAGTAAACCAAGATAAATGCCCAAATCCGTTGATCTATCGAGATACCAGATTCTAGCTATTTTCAACACGTTGATCGCGCACGATTCCGCGTTAGAAGATCTACGATTCTTCGACGTCGATCTCGCGCACGAGATTCCGTGAATCGGCTTCAAGTTCGTTGATTCAAGCGCACTCGAATATCCGAAGATGGAAGAAGAAGGAGATCACATTCAACTTCAACAAAAGTGGCAAAAAGCACACAAACAAATTTTATTCAAAAATCAACCATTTTTACAAGTGACACAACACCACTATTTATAGAAATTTACAACTCACACACGACTCAACAGTTACAACTCACGGCTTAACATACACAGCCGACTTACATTAATTCACGACATATGACATAACGACTCACGAATTAACGACATAAGAAGAAGCACGGCTGCATGTGACATAAGCTTCAGCGACTTAAAAACAAGGCGGTCCTTCATGCGATATAAGAACAATACGACCTAACAATCACGACTTAGCTAACACTACGAGTTACAACAATGCGACATAACAATATACGACAATACAACATACGACTCACAACTCACAAGTTAACGACATAAAGAAACACGGCTTCATGCGACATAAGAACATAGCGACCTAACTGAGTGACTTAAGAATGCGGTCTTGTTTTCCTGAGCCGTTGGCTTCATAGGTCGGTAGGTCGTTGAGCGACTTTAAGAAACGCAGCCTTGTTTTCCTGAGCCGTTAGCTTCCTAGGTCGTAGGTCGTTGAGCGACTTAAGATCAAGCGTGCGACTTGAGAGATTGGAGCGACTTAAGAGAAATGCGGCTTCATTGAGATGCGTTGATGGTTGGGACGGCCTTAGGTCGTTGAGCGACTTAAGCTCCTTAACTCGTTTATCTTGATGCGTTGATAGCTGGGGCGGTCTTAGGTCGTTGAGCGACTCATGCACGCGACTTAAGGAAATGAGCGACTTATGTTGGTGCGAGTTAACATGATGTGCTGCATCAAAATGTCAGCAACTTTTATAAATAAGTGCTGACATTTCAGCAACTTTCCCTGTCAAAGTTTCGTTGTAAATCATGTCCCTATTTTCTGGAAATGAAGAAAATTATTACTGAAATGTCAGTAACTTTTATAAATAAGTGCTGATATTTCAGCAATTTTCATAAACTGTGTTCACAGTGTACATAAATGTTGCTGAAATGTCAGCAACTTTTATAAATAAGTGCTGATATTTCAGCAACTTTCATACACTATGTTCATAGTGTACAGAAAAGTTGCGGAAATGTCAGCAACTTTTATGAAAAGTTGCATCATGCTCTGCAATAATCGTGAATAAAAAAAGGGACCTACTTTACACTGAAATTTAGTGAAGGACTTTTCGTGAATTTTGAAACTTAATAAGGACCTGTGCCAAAAGTACCCTAATATAAATTCTATCTGATACGTAATTAAATATGAAAGCAAAAAGGATGAAGCATGAGCATATTGTATAATAAATAGTAGACTATTTAGATAATAACATTAAAGATAGTGAAGCAATATATAATGAGAGACATATTGATGGGTTCAGTAAAATTCTGACATTGATTTAATTAAGCATTTAGTAAATAATAATGCTATGTAGGGAACATGCCAAATAAGTTTGGTTTTAGGACATTGATCTGATTGTATCAGCCTTTGTTATTTATTTCTATCAACTGGGTATTAAGAGATCATAATTACACAGAATAGAGGATACAATGCATAAATTTATTAATGTCATTATGTGCATAGTTAAAGCATTTAAAACATGTGATAAATGAGACTGGGTCTAAATTATAAACCAACCTGTACTTATTCTTCAGTGGCAAAATTTAAAGTTCCATTGAAATCTAAAGAGACTGCAACACTGCATTTCCCTATCACAAAAAAAGAACCACAATATTACATTATCTTCAAATAATTGTGGGTGGTCTTTGCTTTGAACCTTCTTGTCTTCAATATGCTTAGTCCATTCATTAGACTCCATAAGTACAATTTCAGTTTGGCTTTTTTGTTTCCAAGTAATATTCTTCATTTTCTGTTAATAAACCATAAGGAAGAACATGGTTACACAAGAAATTACAGCTAAAATTGACTTTTATATATAAATAATTGCTCATTTATAAATTAAGACTAGGGATCAAAATATGGTAATTGAACAAAATTATGCGGAATTTCCTATCTTAATGTACAACTATATATCTAGAGGTAAATTGTACCAATGCATTCAGTCTAAGGATTAAAATATGTCATTGACCAAACAATAGCTCTTACAGAACCAGCAGACTAAATAAAGTAGCCATTGATGTAGTTAAAATAAAAGAAGTTGCATATAAAACACCCTTAAATCTTGTTATGGGAATTCTAAACTCGAGACCACTCAAATTTAAACCCCAAACGCAGCGGAAAACGAAATCGATATGCTGGTGAATTTTCAGCAATAGGGAGGGGAAGAAGGTTGCTCATGGCCAAAAAGGGAGGAAATGGAAGTGAGACTAAAATTGTGAAGGCTGGCTTGGTTTAAATAGAGAAAAAGTAGACAAATTCTCCACCTTTTACTCATTCTTCTTTTGCCAAGTATTCAGATATGAATCTAAAATTCAAACTAAACTCCTCTTCATCTCATCAACATATGGTCATCTATGTCAGCTATGATGGAGGCTTCTAGGGCCATGTGAAGCCACAAAGCTCGTTTAGCAACTAATGTCATTTAAATCATATTTGAACAGTATCGATATCATATATCGACATGTATACGCATCCAACTAATTACTAATGGCACCCAAAAAATTACCAACAATACCTAGTATATTAAATAAGTAATTAACTAAAATTTTATAAATATTGTTTAATTTATAATAATTTATAAGTTAACTAAATCATACAGTATTTCGAAGAATCCACTAAGACATTTATGCCACTAGTTCATGTAAACTCAGTCAGTGATTAATATCAAACACTATGAATATTAATGTTCACACGTCACTTTATACAGCAGTGTGACAGTTTGACCGAATTTATTGCTTATACATCTTTATTGATAAAATCAAATCTTATAATTTAAGCGGTTTCATTTAATAATGATATTTACATCAATTCTCTTTGTTAATGCTATCACTTTAAGATTTATAGAATATAGTTTGGTCAAAATTCCAATATCATACATATTCAACTCAGTTAGTCCATAAACATAATCGTTGGTTCACTAATAACATTTATTATTAATTGAATTTCTCTATCCAAAGATTTTAACTTTGAGTTTAATACAGTTGACCATGATACCAACCTCATACAACCGAAAAGATGAATTCTCTATTGAATAGTGTTTCACTTTCAATGTTTCGACTCGGACTCAACTATAGTTGCACGATGGTCACCATGCCATGACTAAACTATAATAAATGGCTGTATCCACATTAAAGCTAAACGGTATTCTTAAGTCGAGAGAACTATGTAATATCGTCAATTCAAGATTTCATGTTTGACCAAGTTGTTATTAACCAATCGGAAACTCTCAAGTGAGTCATTCCATGATTATCCAATAACAATTAGTACGTAATCTTGGTGCCTCCAGCAGTCATGAGTAATATACTACCTAACATTAGAGAGCATTACATAATCTAGCCTCAATGGTTGTAATAATATCATTTCTCAAAATATCTTTACCAAGAATATTTAAAATACTAAATTATTTTATATTGTGATAATTTTCTCTTGATTACAACTCTTTATAGTTATATCATTTAAGGAATTCCTATATAATATACTTAAATTGATTAGTTAATTAATACATCATAATATAACAAGTATATAATAAAAAATAAATACATTTATTATGAACATGATCGGTCATAGAGTTAGATATATGTAACAATCACATAATTTCCCTAGAGCATACTCCTCACTCTCTAAATCTTCCATTTGCACTTGGGATCAAGTATGGAATCTTTTTTCTTTGATCGGTTTTTTTAAAACTGATCGAACTAGTCACTCGGTGAGCGGATATGCTATATTGTCTTGGATTTCTGCTCTGTCAATTAACTCTCTCCGACGTTGATAAACTGTCTTTATCATATGAAACTTTTAGCAGCATTTCTAAAACACTGTATATATGTAGAACATGGTTCAATTACTTATTGCAGCCTTTTGATCACCGTATACAACTTTTTGCAACTTTAAAAAACAGTATATACTCTTCCTGAAATTTTTTCCCCATACAACAGTCATACAAGCCATAAAAATTTATATCAGAATCATGCTTAATTTGAACACAAAAAAAATATAATCAAATAATCTTAGCATATTATATATCAAACATAATCAAAGTTACACCGGCTTCATGCACAAAATAAACAAAAGTCGTATATAACATTTCGTTCATAATGCTCTAAGCGAAGATGCTACTAACATGGTTTTACACAAAGAGTTTACTGTAAAAAGAAAAATATGAATCGTGAAAAGTCCAAGTTCGTTCTCTTCAAAAGTCCAATGTCCTACAAGGAAAAAAAATGAAACAAGAACAAGTAAAAAAAAAAAAATTACATGCAAATTGAAACTGAAACCTCCAATAAACCCAGAAACAAAGCCACGGCCAAACACCCTTCCAAAACATATATACTTTAACAAAAACAAAACAAAAAACAAAAAATGACCAAAGTAGAAAGACATAAAGCTAGAACATAAGATGGCATCATAGCCGATTTATGTATGGGAAAAAAGTATCCAAAATGGGATGTGACACTGAACAAAAAAAGGTAAAGTGTAAATGGATTACTAATGTGGAAGTAAATAATGGTGATTAGTATTTTCTTCTTCTAAATCCTGTATAGCATAGCCCACGCTTTTACCTCAACCGTCTATCAAAATTTTCATATTAGGATATGAACATACATAGGTGAGATTCGCATAAAAATGATCGCTGATGTTGATATACTGGCACCTGATCCACCCACATTCCGACTAAACTGTTAAAGAAATTGTTTTGTATATTAGAAACATATAATAGACACACTTCTTGCATTATATTTCATTGGAACTGGTGATAAGTTAACTGAAAGTTCATAAGTTTTTATGTCGACTTATTTTAACAGGGAATGATGGATTGCTAAACTGCATGCGCACACACCATAATGATAATTTATATACAAATACTGTAACGCTGTCCAAGAATAACGCCCAACTTGGTTAGACAAGATGTGAGTTCATGGATATTATATTTTTAAGGATTTATAATGCTTTAAAACATTCAGCATTTCAATAATAACGGCAAAAAAGAATCCTTCATTTCCTTTAAAAGGTCAAGCTGTCAAAACTGGTGTATCACTAAATCCAATGTCAGGTGCAACAAAATAGGATCAAATCTATCAAACAAATTGCATCCGAAACCTCATAAAACCCAGAAACACAGCCACGACTAGACACCCATCTAAGCCCAATTCACGTAAACAAAAAAAAAAAAAAAAAAAAAGGACCACAATAGACAGACATAAAGCTAGAACATAAGACGACATCACAACTGATTTATGTGTGGTAAAAAAGCCAAAATGGGTTGTAACAGTGAACAAAAGGAATAAAATGATTCTTTTAAGTATAAATAAAGTGGAAGTGGATAATGGTGATTGCAGCCGTGGGAGAAAAAAAAAAGAATACAAGTTATAACATGGGAATATGCTTGAATTATGCACTAGCATTTAGGACCATAGTTACAAGATTTTCCAAAATAGCAGACAGAATTGGCATTGTATGAAAAGTAAAATATAGGTACCGGTCATTTTAGCTCTTTTTTTTTTTTTTTTTTTTTGAATATTATGATTGTTGAAAAGATGTATCACATAGTACAGCCAGGAATTTGTTGGTAATTTTGCGGTTCGATACAAAATTGATGGCAATTGCGATGAAGATAATGATGTACTTCCGACTTCAAGGATCTATAGAATAGATTCTTTCAGACAATAGTTCAACCCACCAGGTACAAACGGGTTATCGAACTATCGACTTTCAAGATTAAATGAAGCCTTATAAAAGCGTAACCGGATTCAAAGTTCGCAAGCCTTTGATCCGACCGAGAACACTTTAGTAATGGTTTCTGATGATGCAATTTGTATAGAATAGAACGGAGAGAAAGAAGAGAGCAATTATGTGACGTCTTCTGAGTTTCCAACACCTTGGTGGCGTTACAAAACAGAGTAATGGCGGCGCAGTGTTTTGTAACACTTTCTAATGTTGCAAAAATTTCTCTGTGAAGAAGAAGATTAAGAATTTTTTTAACGTTTTCTGGGCTTCACTATTTATAGTGGTAGAGAGGTGCACGTACCCGACCCGGTCCGGCCCGGTTCGGTCGGACGGACGGCGGCAGCGCGCGTGTGGTGTTGCATGACTTCTCTTCTCACAGCAAGCCAAACATGCGGGAGCGCCAAGGCCCCAATATCCACATGAGAAAATTATATTTATACAAATATAGTCTTTGATTTTCTAGCACATGGGACTATTTTCTTTCTTCTTCCTTTACTTCTTTTCTTCCAAATCAAAACTCAAAGCCTCAAAACTATCTTTGAAAATTTTACAACAATCTCCTCCAATTTTCAAAATAAATAAATAGGACGGCTGAATCACTAGAGTGACTTCCTATATACCAAAGTGGGATCAAGCCTATGTAGTTCCAAGATCAAGTTTTGCATCATCGTGAAAATCAACACATAAATAAAAGGTATCTTTTGGATTTGAACCTTTACTTAGTGTAAACCATTCAAAGCCTTATCGAGATTCTATGGTGAACGAATCTTGAACCAAGTATCCCTAATGATAAAACCGGAATAATCACACATGTTGATTTCCTTAGGTAAAGCATTATGTATTGCTCAGCACGTTAATGACCATGTACTTAAATCCTGGTTCATGGGTCTACTTAGAAAGCGGTCTTACTTTCCTACGAAACGGCCTGATTCCATACTCATATAGGTAAGTCTCTTAAGGTGCTTCTGCGATACACCTTTTAAGGTTTCTAGACTTATTAAGGATATATATCCATCATTTGTTCTTGAAGAATCCAACACTAACTATTATGGGATTATCGATTTAGTGTTCCATAATCATTCTCTTAACTTGTTGGTACTCATTGAATTTTGTCTATCCTTTTCAAGATATAAGTTGGGTTTCTGTTAAGGATGATCAACCTTCATTCACAGACCTTAGTCCCATTTCTTGTGACTTTATAGAAACCATTGTCTTTGGAAGACTTTTTATAAGTGGATCAGCCAAGTTTTTCTTCGTTTCTATGTACAGTTAAAATTCCTCTTTTGAGTAACTCTCTCACCTTTTGATGTCTTAGACTCACATGTCTAGATTTTCCATTATTTGTCTTATTAGACACATTGTATATCGTTGTTTGATTATCACAGTTAATCAACACTACTGGAGATGGCTTCTTCCATAAAAGGATTTCCATTAATAAATTTCTAAGTCATTCCGCTTCTTTACATGCATCTGCTAATGCAATCAATTCTGACAACATTGTTGAGTCAGAAATACATGTCTAGTTCTTGAAAACCCAAGACATAGCAGCGACTCCAAATGTAAAGATCCATCCAGTCATTGTCTTGGATTTGGATTCCACATTGTTCCAGGTTGCATCACTATATCCTTCTATCACATCAGGATATCCTTTATAAGATAAACCATATTCAATAGTTCCTTTCAAATAAGCTAAAACTCTGGAAATAGCTTTCTAATGTTCGAAACCTGGATTACTCGTAAATCGACACAATACACTTATAGCATGTGTGATGTCTGGTCTAGTGCAACGCATAGCATACATAAGACTCTCAATAACACCGGAATACTCTAGTTGAGAGATAGTACATCCGGTGTTCTTTTCTAATTTAATACTAGGATCTAAAGGAGTTGGTGTTGTTTTGTCATCGTAATGACCATGCTTTTGTAGGAATTTCTCTACGTAATGAGATTGAGTTAGTAATAGCTCCCCCTCTTTCCTAACAATTTTAATTCCCAAAATTACATCAGGCTCTCCTAGATCTTTCATATTGAATTTAAAAGACAAAAACTTTTTAGTTTCATTCACACAGGATATATTGGAACCAAATATTAGCATGTCATCAATATATAAACATATTATAACAATACCGTTGTTATCTGATTTGTTATAAATACATTTATCAACATCATTAACAATGAATCCATATGACAGTGCTACTTTATCAAATTTCTCATGCCATTGCATAGGAGCTTGCTTCAGGCCATAAAGAGATTTCACTAATTTGCAAAGTTTCTTTTCTCGGCCTGGGGTTTTGAAACCTTCAGGTTGTTCCATATATATCTCTTCTTCTAAATCTCCATTTAGAAAAGCAGTTTTTACATCCATTTGATGTATGACTAATTTATGAATTGATGCAAGTGTAATTAAACAGTGTATAGAAGATATGCGAGCAACTGGAGCATATGTATCAAAGTAATCTACTCCATGTCTTTGCTTATATCCCTTAGCAACTAATCTGGCTTTAAACTTATCAATGGATCCATTTGTATTCAACTTTTTCTTGAATATCCATTTACATCCTATAGGTTTAGCAATAGGAGATAAATCAGTTAAAACCCAAGTTTGATTTAACAGTATGGAATTCATTCCATCATTGATAGCTTCTTTCCAGAAATTGGAATCTCTAGAACTCATAGCCTCAGAATATGTTTTGGGATCGTCATCGACATTCATTACATATTTAGTCATATTAAGGACTTCGTCCTTACTGCCTTCTACAAGATATATAATGAAGTCAGGACCATAGTCCTTCTCTATTCTCGCTCTTTTACTTCTCCGTTGTTTAGTACTATTATCTGGTACTGATACTTCCTTGCTGTTTTGAGCAGGAGCATAATCATCGTCATTGATACCATTAGCCATACTAGGTTTTGGACTAGATGATTTCAATGGGATCTCAATAGTTTGATTTTCGAAAAATTCTACATCTACAGATTGTATAACTTCTAGGGTGTCAAGAGTAAGGAATCTATAAGTTATACTATTAAGTGAATATCCTATGAAAACACATGTAAATGCTCTATTTCCTAACTTTGGCCGTTTAGGGTCTGGTTTTCTAACATATGCTAAGCAACCCCAAACTTTAAGTCTACTTAGGTTAGGTTTCCTATTAAACCATAATTCATAAGGGGAAATATTATTCTTTTTAAGTGGTACCCTATTTAAAATATAACATGCAGATAACATAGCATCATCCCGTAGGTTATAAGGTAAATTAGAACTTATGAGCATGGCATTAACCGTTTCTACTAAATTTCTATTCTTCCTTTCAGTAACACCGTTTTGTTGTGGTGTATGTGGAGCAGTACATTGGTGAACTATACTTTGTTGTTTACAAAACAAGGTGAATTCATTTGAGAAATATTCACCACCACGATCTGAATGTAATATTTTAATTTTAACTCCTAATTGTGTTTCGACCTCTGCTTTGTAAATTTTGAATTTATCAAAAGCGTCATCTTTAGTTTTCATTAGATATACATATGCATATCTAGTATAATCATCAATGAATGTTATATAGTATTGGTTACTACCATGGGTGATATTACTTTTTAAGTCATCCACATCGCTATATACCAATTCAAGCAAACCAATTTTCCTTTCTACGGATTTAAAGGATTTTTAGTGTATTTTTGCTTGAACACATATTTCACATTTAGAGATGGTATCGAAATCACAATCAGAAATTAATCCTAATTTATGTATATTTATAATGAAATTATAATTAATACGTCCTAATCTACCATGCCATAAATTAGTAAACCAATAATATAAACAGAAGATTTCTTTATTAGGTTCAACTTAATCATGCCGTTACAAGAGTATCCATGTTCAATGAATCTACCATTCTTAAGCAACGTTAGTTTATCAGACTCATACACCATCTTGAATCCTCCTTTGTTAAGAAGGTATCCAGAGACCAAATTCTTACACATATCAGGTACATAAAATATATTGACTAGTGTAAGAACTTTTCCAGAGGTGAAAGGAAGTTCTATAGTGCCTTTTCCTAGAACTTTGCTTGGAACCTTATTTGCTCCAGTAACTTCGTAGACTTCTCCTTTATTTTCTTCGTAACTCTTAAGAAGATTACGGTCCTTGCAAATTTGAATGGTTTCTCCAGTATCGAACCACCAATCATTATCATTGTCGCTAATGGAGTTCGCCTCTTGCACTATAGCCATAAGCGAGTCTTCGACCACATTCACTTTTTGTTGTTTCTTCCGCAGACGGCAGTCTCGGGCATAGTGGCCGGGCTTGTTACAAAAATAACAAACACCTTTCTTTTTATTGTTGGTTTTGGAATGATTTTTCTTCTTAAATTGTGTCTCATTCTTTGGCTTTAACTTATCAATAATTTTAACATTATTTGCCTTGGAATAGGACTCAATTTGCAGATTATCATCCAGATCGCGTTTGCGAGAGTCTTCTTCAATACGAAGATAACGCTGTAAACCGTCTAGATTATAATCCGTTTTCACATGCTTCATCTTTTTCTTATAATCATTCCAACTATGCGGAAGTTTAGAAATTATAACTCCAACAACAAAAGATTTAGGGAAATCAATTCCAGCATCTTTAAGTTGATTGACCACGCTTACTTGCCCAATTATGGACTTATTGGTGACCATTTTGAAATCCATAAAATTATAAATAAGAAAATTTTATTACTTACCTCGGATATGCGGTACTTATTCTCCAGTGCAGTCCAGAGTGCCTTCGCTGTTTCCAAGGTCCTATGAGCATTATCGACTGAGGTAGATAGCGCATTCAGAATATGGCCTCTTCATAGAAAATTGTCCTCTTTGCGCTTTGCATGTTTAACCTTTAGAGCAGCATCATCTTTATCAGTTTCCTCCAGGATTTCTTCCAAGTCATCTTCCAAAATGTAGAACAACTTGACGTTGACAAGGAAAAATTTATTCGTCTCTTGCCAACGAGTGAATTGTCGCCATCAAAACGCTCCAATCGAGTTAGATGCTGATTCATAACTTGTAGAGCGCTCGAACCTTCCATGATTGAAGAATATTATCTAAAATTTGTTGGGAATTTTACGATGCGAGACAAAATTGATGGCAATTACGATGAAGATAATGTTGTACTTCCAACTTCAAGGATTTATGGAATAGATTCTTTCAGACAATAGTTCAATCTACCAGGTATAAACGGGTTATCGAATTATCGACTTTAAGGATTCAATGAAGCCTTATAACAGCGTAATCAGATTCAAAGTTTGCACGCCATTGATCTGTCCGAGAACACTTTAGTAATGGTTTCTGATGATGCAATTTGTATAGAATAGAGCGGAGAGGAAGAAGAGAGCAACTCTGCGCGTCTCCTGAGTTTGCAACATCTTGTTGGCGTCACAAAATAGAGTAATGGTGGCGCAGTGTTTTGTAACACTTTCTCGTGTCGCAAAAACTGCTCTGTGAAGAAGAAGATTGAGAATTTTTTTAACGTTTTCTAGGTGTCACTATTTATGTGGTAGAGCGGTGCATATTCGCGAAGCGTCACAACTATTACGAACCACTATATCCATTCAATATTTAAATGTTGCGTCTATCATATTTTGCAATGTTCAGAAAAACGTTAAAATTTCCCGCCATTTATTCAAATTCAGAAATTTCGATTTTGGGTTCTTAACGGGCTTAAATCTGGCCCGTTACTGTTCACATATGATCCAAAAATATTTTCGGATCCGAATCCGGAATCCGGCCCAATTTGGTCGGACGGCGGCGGTGCGCGTGTGGTGTTGCATGACTTCTCTCCTCACAACAAGGCAAACATGTGGGAGCCTCAAGGCCCCAACATCCACATGAGAAAACTATATTTATACAAATATAGTCCTTGATTTTCTAGCATGTCGGACAATTTTCTTTCTTCTTTCTTTACTTCTTCTCTTTTAAATCAAAACCCAAATCCCCAAAACTATCTTTGAAAATTTTACAACAAAATTTAGACACACACACACATACATGAAGAATGAAGCATGCGAAAGTTGAAAGTCCACATTATTATTGATACTTGCGTTGTCCTTCATATGGATAGTCACATGACAAACTTATTTAGTTACTTTTGGTAACTGTTGTGTGGCTCAAATTATATTTTATTTTACAAGAATAAAGATCGTTATACGGACTCTAAAATTAATTCATATGTTGAGATTATTATTGTGTGCAATTAGCTAATACTTTACTCCAAAAATGAAAAATTAATCTCCTCAATCTATATAACAACTATCTATTGATATAATTATAATATTACAATTATTATACTTTCGATAATAGTAAAATGTTTTCATTGATACATAAATAAATTCATGAGCTAATTTTGTTTCAGAAACTATAGCATTTTTTATGTGTAATTTTTTAGTTTATATTTGGTCAAGTTATTAATAAATATTAAACGAGATTGAAATCCGACGTGTGTATTTTCATGTATCACAATGCATGAATGAGTTTTAATTTCAGGCAGGGTTTTAATTTCCCAAAAATGTTAGAGGGAAATTTTTTTTTAGTAAAAACTATGAAAACCCATATATGGATTTGACATAAACAACCTTCTATGTGTTAGCTCCTCAAATAAAATATAATTAAGGTCACCAGTGAATTGTGATTTCAATTCTACTTCAAATACTAAATTGTCATCTAATATTATGTTGAATTGTAATTTTCAATGGAAGCTTGATTTGCTTTCGAAGTCTCATGTACAGAACTACAGTTAGAAGCTGATATGTCAAAGAGTTTAGAAAATTCTTTAGCTAAAGGAATTGTAATAGCCCAAACATCTAACCACTGTAATATTTATCTTAATACCTAATAAAATTGAAAGCTCCACTACTAGCATAAACAAGTACATTTTGAGCTTGAATGCATCTCTTGTTCGTAAATAATCTAAATATATAGTTGGTGTTGCTTGATTAAGCTCTAAGAGTCAAAGATACTTTTGTGCTGATATTTGTACAACTTAAGCTGTTTTCTTTAGGTATTTTCTTTCAAATATTAGACAAAAAAACTAAGTTCTAAAAAAAATTCAATTCTAACTTGCTTTTTCCCCGGCTTTGGAAGTCCACAGGTTGAGTAAAAACATCTTTAAACTCTTTTAACAATTACCTATATGGAAAAAAATACAATAATCAATAGAAAAACAATGTGCTCATTTATTTATGGTTATTCAGTTCATTTATTTAAACTATTTTAACCATTGCACATTCTTATATTGTATAATCACCTTAGGTCCTAGACTATATATATAGTCATATGCATGTGAAAGCAGAACTAAAATTTTACTAAACAATAATTAGATCCATTTGGTAAATCAGAACATTGCAACGCCAAAAATAACACATACAATGAGAAATACACATAACAGAAGAGCAAAATATACAATATACAAGGCAAAAATAGACAAGGTTAAATTTAACCCTAAAACTACACCAATGAGGCTTAAGGTATATAATATAAGTCCTTTCTGATGCATAATTAAAAATGAAAGCAAAAAAGATGAAGCATGAGCAGATTATATAATAAATAGAAAACTATTTAGATAACTACAATAAAGAAGATATGAAGCAATATATAGTGACAGGCATATTGACCGCTTCAATAAAGTTCTGACATTGATTTAATTAAGCATTAATAAATCATAATGCTATGTAGGGGACGTGCCAAATAAGTTTACCTTAGGACATTGATTTGAATGTATCAGCCTTTGCTATTTTTTTTGAAACTGAATTAATATAGGCCCAAGCCCAAAAGTGGGATCAGGTAAATACCCGTTACAACTATACCGACCCAATACTTGAAAAAAAAACTTAAAACACGCTAGGGTTTTACAAGCTCCTCCAATACTCCTTCTTCTCTAAACGAAAATCATGGCAGAACTAAACAATTTTTGCGATCCTCAAAATTAGTGGATATTGAGATTCATGGAGGCTTCCAATCCTTTAATACATTGTAGCGGAGCCTTTGAATCTTTAGAGATGGGCAAAAATGGCTTTGATGGGCTATTTTTATCTCTGCTTCCAACAAACTAGTCGTTGTTTTAACAGAAGTATCAACGAGCTTTGGATCTAAGAAATCTTTAGCAGCAGCAACCCTATTAGGAGATTTTATGAGAAGATGCGATGCTTCCTTAGCAGATGCATCTAGATCTGGTTGCGATGGATTGCTAGATTCGCCTCGATGGCCATTAACAATACTATTAGGTCCTGGATCTTCATTAAACTTGCAAAGTTTTGATCTTTAAGACTCTGATTGTTGTTACTAGCTTCCAAATCAAGTTGGAGGTTAGAATTATAGTGCATCTCGCTGCCTTTGCAGTTGATTTGTGATTTCGGTACAATCTGAAGTTTAGAATTGCAACAAAGCTTGCTCCTTTCAGCCACTATAACAGTCGCATGTTCCACTGCGTCCGAAAAGTTGCTGCTTTCCCCTTTTTCCCACTCAGATATGTGATATACTTTGCCATTTAGTTTACTGATGTAATGAAAGTTGTCGACCATTAGCAAATTGGTATCTAACTAATTTGTTTTGTCATGAATCAGGGGAACCATCAGATTCAACGCCTCTTTACTCGTTGCGCAGTAATTCCTGCCAATACCAGGTGAGAAGTAGTTATAAGATCTACTCTGCTTATTATTATCACTATTAAACATTATATTAAAGTCCTGTTTACTTCCCTTGCAGAGACTTGCACTGGTAGTGGAGCTGAAATGGCCGCCTCTAGTGAAAGCGGTATTGACAGAGATGGTTTCCTTTCTCGAATGTGAAGTCCTCTGATTAGAAATCTGAGGATAATTGCCATGGAAGATAAAATTATTGACATTCCCATTTTGTAAGTATGATTCTACTACTGCTTCGAGATTTTGATGATCGTTACTATCTGAGAAAAGATGGTGAGGTCGATTTCTTTTACTGATGTCTTTATGAATTAAAATTCGAAAGTTTGCTTCTATGGATTTCCAAATTTGAATAGCATCTGTTACTTTTTTGGTATGCAATTTAGCATTTCTTTCTTTCCATATAAAGTATACTGTAGTAGTGAGCATGATGCAGGCTTCATTAAATTTCTTTGATTTGTTTTTGAGATTATCTCGAATGAAATTAATGCTTTCTTTGATGCTTTGAATTGAAATATTGTTGTTGAAATTGATCTTTCTTTTGGCAATATGCCATATATGTCTTGAAAATTCGCAATCAAAGAAAAGATGTTCTGCTGTTTCTTTATCATTCTTGCAAAGGAGACATTCTGTTTCACTGTTTTTATTCCATTTGTTACATCTATCCCTGCTTGCAATCTGTTTAACAGAGAAAAGTAGGCACAGTGAGCCATTTTTGGGCAGTTTGCTCAATTCCAGATGACAGAGTGCCAATCCAATTCAGTTTCAAATCCTTTTAAAAAATTCCAAGTAGATTTGAAAGAAAAGTTGCCTTTCTTTGAGAGTTTCCAATTCCAGCAATCTTCTACCATATTTGGATCGGTTTCGATGTTTTCTATACTCCTTTTGAAAATAGAAGTTGCTGGATGAATATTTGCATTCCAAGCATGATTTTGAGTGATATGATCAACTTTTAAATTTGCACCACCAAAATTTAGTAAATTATTCCAACCTAATAAGCTAATCAACGACTTTCCATTGATCCAAGGATCAAACCAAAGGCTAGTGTTTTTGCCATCCTTGAAACTTATTTCCAATAATTTGATGCCAATATTTCTACTTTTTAAAATATTTTTCCAAGAGCTTGAGTTGTGAGTTTCTACAGGCATGGTCCAGAAATTTTTGTTTTTAACACATTTATTTTTCATCCACTTTGACCATAGAGATTTTCCTTCAACAAATCTCAAAAGGAGTTTCATATTACAAGGTTCTTGAAGATCCTTGATATTCCTTAACCCCAACCCCCCATACTCTTTTGGTTTACAGATAGTATCCCATGAGATTTTATGATACTTTCCTTTCCATATGAAATTAGCACACATTTTTTCAATTTTTTGAATGATTGTTACTGGAATATTATGAGTCTGAATCCAATACATTATAATAGCTGTGATGAAAGTGTGCGTAAACTCAAGTCTACCAGCTATAGATAAAAGTCTGTTGGACCAGCTTTCTAACTTTTCTTAAATGATGTTACAAAGTCTTGAACAGTCTCTAGTAGTTAGTTGATTTGTACTAGGAGAGAGTCCCAAATATTTGATAGGCAATTGACCTTCATGAATATTAAGAGTGCTAAGAATATCCTCCTTATTTTCACAATTTTTGCTGAAATAAGCTTTGCTTTCGCTTTCATTGATTTGAAGACCTGCATTTTCTTTTGAACTTTCAAAGAGCTTTCTAATGGTATATGCACTTTTCAAATCTGCATTTATAAACAGAAGTAGGTCATCAGCATATAATAAATGAGTAACAATAGGGAAAATCCTATTAATAGGCTTGAGATTTCCTTTTAATTGTTCAGATTCCATCTGAAGAGTTAAAAATTCCATAACAAAAGTAGCGCGAAAGAGGGTCCCCTTGTCTAATACCTTTATTACTGTTAATAAACCCACATGGTGAACCATTAATTAATATAGAAAATGAAGCAGTTTCAATGCATTCTTGAATTAGATTGCAGAATTTTTCATGAAAACCCAGTTGATTCATCATGTCAATAATAAAAGATCTATTTATCTTGTCAAAAGCTTTGTGAATATCAATTTTATTACAAACTTTGTTTTTGCAACTTTTGTTAAAGTCTCCTATTATTTCATGAGCCAAAAGGTTATTTTCAATAATAAATCTACCAGGGATGAATGCACACTGATTTTCAGAAATCAAATGTTTTAGAAATATTTTAATTCTGTTACTTAATATATTAGCAATAATCTTATATATAAAGTTGCAGCACGAAATTGGTCTATAATTCCCAAGCCCTAAAGGAATTTTAACTTTAGGTATTAAAGTGATAAAAGTATGACTTAAGCTTTTCAGAAGTTTACCAGTAGTAAAGAATTCATTTACAACATCAAAGATTTTTTAATTTAATATCTTCCCAATGGATTTTGTAAAATTTTGCCCCAAACCCGTCAGGGCCAGGGCTTTTATCATCCTCGAAATTGAAAACAAAATTTTTAATATCTTCTAAAACAATTGGAGCAAGAAGAATATCTTTACTACTATCTTTAAGAATAAACTTTAGTTCAATAATTGGGAAATCCTTCTTATATTCCACAGTGTTGTATAAACCAATAAAATATATGACACCTAACTACTCATGTTGAGAAACATCATTTAAGATATTTCTATTTTTGTCTAGTAGTTTTCCTATGTCATTGATTTTCTTTCTACTAGACATCTTGGCATAGAAAAATTTGCTAGCTTCATCCCCATTAGTAAGCCAATCCACCTTGGCTTTTTGTCTCATATTGATAGCTTGTACATGCAAACTATTATTGAGTTTGTTCTGACATTGGAAAAATTGATTGACTATAGATATGTCTGAGCTATTATTATCAATAATGTTTTGGAGAGACTCACATTCCTTTCTAATTGCATTAATGTCATTTTCCATCCTATTTTTATTCTAATGTTTCAGATTTTCCTTTGTTATTTTTAGAAAATTCTTGAGTTTGTATCGAGCTAAGCCTTGACAGGGAGAGATATTACTGTTTTAATCACATCCATATAATCTTTTTCAAAAGTCCACCCATTAACAAATCTAAATGGTGATTTACTCTTATAATTTTTATTATCAGAGAAAATAATATGAATTGGAGTGTGATCACTAGTGGCTTGAGGAAGAGTAAAAATTGATAATTAGAAAATGTTTTAGCGAAGTTATAATTAATTAGAATTCTATCTAATTTGCATTGAATATTTCTAAATTCACTAGATTTCCGTGTAAATTTATTACCAATGATATTTGGTTCAATCAAAACAGTTTTAATAAAGAAGTTATTCAGAAATTCCAGTTTTTTAAAGGGGATTGGAAGACCATCTCTTTTCTCAAAATAATGTAAAACTGTATTTAAATCTCCCATTATAATCCAAAGCTTGCTCAAATTCATATTTAAAGTTTCAAGGTCATTCCAGAGGGAATTTATAATTTTTTCACTATTTGAAGCATAAATAAAAGTTATTTCTATTTGAAATCCCCTCTTATTAGAGAATTTACAGTGAATATATTGAAATTTTTAAAAATATTGATCTAAACTCTAGATATTTTGCTCCCAAAGCACCATAATCCTACCAAAACCACCCATAATATTGTTATGAACTAAAATCTAATCTTTGTAATTTCTAGCATGAAAATTTAATATATTAGTATCATCAAACTTATGCTCTAACATAGCAACAATACTGGGTTTAGTTGAAAAAATTAAATTGCTCAAATCCAATTTTCTAGCAGGAGAGTTCAATCCCCTAAATTCTAAGAAATAATAGACATAATTAATAGAAATAAAGATTTAAGGATACACAAAGGATATCACATCTGCTAAATAGAGTGACTAGGATCAAAATCCTTTGAACTCTCCCTTTCTTTCTTTTCATCCATGAATTCAATGCCTTTATCCCCTTTTCTTTTAAGAGGTTTTCTGCCTTGAATTTTTAGATGCTCTTCCCATCTTGGATTTCTCATTATGTATTTTTCCTGAAATCATCTTTTTCTTTGCTGCTTTCACTGTTTTGAGCAATTAAGTTTTTTGTTTTGTTTTTCTTTCTTTCTTTATTCCTCCTTTTTGCTTTGTTGAGAGATTTTGGGATAAGTTTTATGGATTTATGATTCAAGTCTTCACCTACTTTTTGTTGTGGATTGCTTGGATTATGTATTGTGATTTCAGTATTCCTTTCCGAATTGCTTTTTACCCCTGTATTTAAACTGATTTCCATATTCTCCTCAGTTAAGTCTGCTTGCTGCTGTAGTAAATTTGAATCTGCAATTTCTTCTGCAATTTCTATCATTTCTTGATCTAGCATATCTTTCCCTTGTGAAGTATCAGAGGATTGAAGGTCACCATTTTTTCCTTCAAAGAATTTAATCTTCCCAGAAAGAGAGCTTTCTAATTTTCCAAAAATATGAATTTCCTATTGCTCAGACTCTATTGTTGAAATGCTGTCAATATTGCTGACTGCTTCTTGATTCCTGTTTTGTAATTGTTCTGCAGAAATCTTCTTTTGTTGATTGCTATTTGAATCTTTAACTTTTCTTTCCATACTTTTTTGATGAACAGTCTTCTATTTTATGTCCAAAACATTCACATATTACACACTTTGGAGGAATCCATTCATATTCGATTTTCTGCACTATGGTTTCTCCATCATGCATTGTAATATAAGCTTCATTTGGAAGATTTGATTTTGCATTGATTTCAACCAGAATTCTAGGATTGCTTAACCTGGTTTCTTTTGCTGTTTGCTCATCCAATTTTAGAGGGGTACCAACTGTACTAGCAATTGCTCCAAAAGCTTCACTATCTCATAGTTCTAAACTGATTTCTGGGAGACGAATCCATATGGGAATTGTGTTTATCCTTATCAAATGAAATTTTATTGCTCCATCTTTTCAGAATAATCAACTTTCCATTAATAAAGTAAGGACCTCCATTGATTGTTTTTTCACAATCACTTTCAACAGCAAATTTTATAATAAAGAAACCATTGTTTCTTATAAAGATTTTAAAATTACCCATGGGATTCCAAGTTTTTTGAACAAAGGCTTTAAAATGATGATAATATGACCTATTGCCATAGACTATGCTATCACCGAGCAGCCCCACTTGGACTCTGTTCTCTTACTAGCCCCTTTATTGATTATAACCATTTTCTTATTGTTAATGGTTATACGTGCTTGATACTTTAAGGTACATTCATCGTTGAAGCCTCCTTCTTTAATCAAATTTGCCCATGATGGTATTTTATGAGAGAAAATCTCTTGCTTGCCAATTGATTGTCTCTGATTATCTGTAGCACTATTATAAATTTGCTTGGTCTGAAACCCTTTAGCAGAGTTTGATGAAAGTATAGAGTCATTTCTTGATTTTTGAATACTAGGATTATTTCTTGGCTCTCTATGTACATTCTATATAGATTCTTTGTGTGAAAGGCAGATTTAGATTGAAGAAGAGAAGGTTTCTCCCTTATGCGGCGGTTCCTCACCAGTTGGAACCCCTCATAGTCGAATTGCGGTTGTACCTGCTTGAGGTTAGATGAAGAAGAAAGGGGAAGAGGAGGAGGAGGCTCGGGCATGACAGAGTTGGACGCCATTATCTGATCAGAGTTTTCTTGATTTCTTGTTAAAATAGAACTTTTACCTTGCTTGTTATTATCTTATCGCAATTGTACTCCGTCAGCCTTTGTTATTTATTTCTATCAACTGGGTATTTAAGAGATCATAATTACACAGAATAGAAGATACAAATGCAGAAATTTATTAATGTCATTAGGTGCATAGTTAAAGCATTTAAACCAGTGATAAATGAGACCGTAGTCTAAATTATAAACCAACTTGTATCTATTCTTTAGTGGCAGAATTTAAAATTCCACTAAAATGTAGAGAGATAACAACACTGCATTTCCCTATTACCGAAAAAAGAACCACAACATTACATTGTCTTCAAGTAATTGTGGGTTGTCTTCGCTTTGAACATTGTTGTCTTCAATATGCTTAGTCCATTCATTTGACCGCTTGAGTACAATTTCAGCTTCTTTGGCTTTTTTGTTTCCGAGTAATATTCTTCATTTTCTGTTAATAAACCATAAGGAAGAACATGGTTACACATGAAACTGCAGCTAAAATTAGCGTTTATAAATAAGTGATTACTCATTTATAAATTAAGTCTAAGGATCAAAATACGGAAACTGACAAAAATTATGCAGAATTTCCTATCTTAGTGTACAAGTATATACCTAGAGGTAAATTGTACCAACGCATTCAGTCTAAGGATCTACATATGTCGTTGACCAAACAATAGCTCTTACAGAACCAGCAGATTAAATAAAGTAGCCATTGATGTAGTTAAGATAAAAGAAGTTACACATAAAACACCCTTAAATCTGAAGTTAAGATGGAATATAATCACCAAATGTCTAAATCTGGGCAGCCATGAGGAACTAGAGAATGCTGAAATGTGCAAGATGGGACTGAAGTAGATGTTGTAAAATGAAAAAGTGTTAAGTGAGACCAGTACAGCTGTAAACTTGAAGGAGTTCAAATGCTGTTGTGATCGATAACATGTTGAATTACAGGTTGAAGTGCAAAAACAAATTACAGGTGCTGAGTGTATATTGAGTTGAGTAAGTGCAAAACATGCATACAAGAAAGGTCATGCTTATAGTTAAAATCAGAGTGACCTGAAGCACTTGTTAATAGTCTGTTCGTTCCATATATAATCACCATAAATGCACATCCATAGTTACAATAAATGATTTATGCTAAAAAATAAAAATATTAAAAAGTTTATAAAATTATTTTGTGCAGCAGGACATGGCTTAAATTAAAGTAATTTGTTTCAAAACAAAGTATAGCTTTTTTCCTAATGGCACAGAAATATTGATTCTGGGAAATCAATGATGTAGTCTGACAGGGTGACAAATTTATTGCATTTTATCACCGGAACACATGAATCAACAGGAATAATAGTGCATAGTGCATCTGTGTTATTTAACATTGGAGCAAAGTAAATTCAAAAGTTAAAGCGCTTGTACCTTAAAATCATATATTTAGATTTAAAAGATGATTTTATTATTTTCCCTTCTTGACAAAATGTTTCCTTTTGTTTTAATTCCCAATCTCCACAATGTTTGCAGTGATATAAATAAGTTAATTTTTGGATAACATTATAGAACTACATCCGTTAATCATTGCTAATTGAAAAGTACTTCATGTTAATATTTGAGCATCTCTTTCAAGGAAATCATCCATGAAGTCCCTGTTCATAGCAAGCACTACTTTTGACTGTTGAGGATTCGCCTCATGTTTTGGCTATTATATTTCTTTGATTTTTTCATGTGAATCTGAATATGTTCTTTTTATTTGACACAATTTTGTTGGATATTTGTATCGATGATTCAAGAAAGATGAAGATTGTAACGTTGTACTTTCAACTTCAGTATTCAATAGAGCCTTGAAACTAGGGCTGTCAATGGGTATCCGAAAAATCTGATATCCGTCCGAATCCGTATCCGAAAATATGAAAAATATCCGTTATTCGAAAAGCGGATACGAATATCCGATATTCGAAAAGCTTTTCGGATACGGATATGGTTATAGTGGTATTCGTATCCGAAAAATATCTATCCGATTAACTGATGCATATTTATATAATTTAAAATAGAAAAATAGGGCTATAAGTGTTTAACTTTTGAATATTTTTGGATACACATACATATATTAGTATAAAACAATGTTTTATCATTATATTTTTTATTTCTTTGTTTTTTTTATAAACAATAGTACAAAAAATGATTTATGTTGATCTAAATTTTTTCGTTTATACCTTTAAATTTATCAATTATTGGCGGAGCGGATAAATATCCGATATCCGTCCGTATCCGAAAATTAAGCGGATACAGATATCCGATATCCGAAAATTAAACGGATACGGATATCCGATATTCGAAAATGATTTCGGATACGGGTACGGATATGACACTATTCGTATCCGAAAGCATCCTTTGACAGCCCTACTTGAAACAGCGTAATCAGATTCAAAAGATGTACGATTTTGATCCGACCATGAACACTCAAATTTGATTTCTGATGATGCAAATTAGCAGAGAACAGAATGAAGAAGAAGAAAAAAAACTGATCTGCAACGTTTCCGCGTTTGCAACTGTGAGAAATGCGGAATACAGATCTTAAGGCTAGGATTAACACTAAAGGAGGGTGAATAGTGTTTAAAGGAATTACTAAATCTTTTTGAGTTTTTGTTCATTTGAACACAAATGTATGCAACATTTAGACATAGATATGATCACAGAATCAAACATAGATGCAGAAATAAAGTAAAAGCAATAAAGGAAGGAACATACCGGAATTTATACTGGTTCGAAGTTACCCTACATCTAGTCTCGTACACAAGTACGGATTTCCTTTCAAAAGCAATTGTACAGTTACACCCAATTGATTTCCAAGGCTACAATCACACCTTTTCTCGCTTGATTGATTTCACAGGCTACAATCATACCTTTCCTCGCTTAGTTTATTATAAGAAGCCTATAACTTTTAATAGCACTGAGATCTTGTTGAGATAGTGATAGAGAATCAAACCAAAAATGATCTAGTTAGATTCAATGTTGATTTCGGCAGAGCAATGGTAAAAATGTGTATAAAGAAATGTGGAAGAAGAAGAGTGAAATCAGAGAAAATATGAATATAAATTCGTACAAAACTACCTCTATTTATAGTACAACAACAGCCATATCCATTCGTGAAAGGATATGACGAATAGACACTTCCTTTGAAATTCAAAACTTTGAAATAAACTGGTACTATGTCGACATGGGGTACTTGAGGATGTCGACATGCCTAAGGTATTTTTGGTAATTTGCTTTTCTTTGAAAATAAATTCTATCTTGTATTAAAACTATTTTAAACTTTATAAATATACTTAACTATAGTTAAAATACATAAGTAAATATAGAGAATAATATTTTGGTCTATATATAAAATTTTACTATAATTTTATATTTAAATCTTAGTATAAATATTTAAAGTTATATATATTATTATTAAAAGATAGTTTAAAACTAAGGATAATTTGATTTTGAAAACAAAGATTATTTTGAGGCTAAAAGTATTTAAAACCAGGAAAGACGTTTTTGATTCTTTTAAAAGGAAGGTATTGAAATCATTTTGAAAACAAGATATAATTTTGTAAAAACATTTGAATAAAAGGTTAGCGGATACAAAACAATGTTCCACTAGATTTTTCGTTGATTTCATCCTACTTAGAGTTCCATCCATTTAACAAGCTCGAAGTGGATTTCATTCTACGAATAAATTAGATTTTAAGATGCCAGTGTTTTTCTAGGAGTTTTAACAGAATTCCTAATTAAATTACATATATTGAAATCTTGAACTCCTGATACTCTTGATACTCATGAGTCTTCAATCTTGATATCTTAAATCTCTATACTGTACAGTCTTCATTCTTGGTACATGCATGGTTAAATCCTGCATATACATATATATCTAAACTATAATGTTAATATTTATATTTTATAATCTTATTCTAAGGTTGTTGTCATCAAAACCATCTTCTCCGGGACTAACCGTCTTCCCCTTTTTGATGATGACAACATTTATTATAAAATATTACTTCTATCCTAATAAATCCTCCTAAAACTAATAACTCCCCCTTAATCTATGCCTAACTATCATATTTTATATTTCTCCCCCTTTGTCATCAACAAAAACCATCCTAAAACTATAAAACTCCCACTTAAACTAATACTAGAACAAAGTATAGTAAATGGAATGTGAAAGGCATTAACATGATTATATTATAATTGTTCAATACATAAATATGTATAAGTATATTTCAAACAATTCAATCAACACGCACATCAAATCCAATCATGTCAAACAATTCAAACAAATCAAACAAGTCAATCAGGTCAAACAAGTCAATCAAGTCAATTAAGTCAAACAAGTCAATCAAGTCAAACAAGTCAATCAAGTCAATTATGTCAAACAAGTCAATCAAAACATGCCAAACAAATCAAAAACTAATAATCCTATACTATAGGACAATACTACAAACTCCTCCTAAATAAAATACACTCGTTATATATACATGTATGCAATATGTAGTTTTTAATGCCGTATGAAATGCATGACATATGCTATGTAGCATGAGATGTTATGCAAAATGAAGTGCAACTTGTGATGCAATTGATTATGATATTTCATGTATTGTAATTTATGATGTAATATGCAATAAAATGTGATATGAAATAGGATGCTGTAACGACCCTGGATTTTGGCCATATTATTTTAATAAATATTTAATCTAATTAAATAAAAAGTAAACTGATCATTTAAAATGAATAAATCTTTTGAAATAATTTCCATTTGTTTATATAGATTGTACTTTTGAAAAGGGAATTGGTTTTGAAAATTTAAAATAAATCTCTTAATAATAGTTAAAATAAAATATATCTTATACAATTGAATTAAAATATTTTGTCTTGTTAACATTTGGTATAAAATATATATGGATAATAATGTTTGAAATAGAATCTAATTCAATCAGTATAAAATATAAATTTAAGCAAGTAAACTTATGAATATAATTTATATATCGATAGTTAAAATATAAATAGAAATAAATATAAGTATAAAATATAAGTAAATCATATGAACATAATTTAAATAGTGATTGCCAAAATAGAAATACAACATAAATTGAAGTTTTGTAAGTACAAAATATAAAATAAAATAAGACAAACATTTGCATATGAATTAAGCAAGAAAATAATAAAACAAATATTTACATACAACATATCTTCATTCACAAGAGTATAAGACCTGACAAACATGTATATAAAGTTCTAGCTAAAAGTTAACAAAAACAAATGACTTTGAACAAAATAATCTTCATTTACAAGACCAAGGTATAGAATAAAATAAGAACAAAGTAGAAAAAAATGAAAATCAGTCAAGGCATAAAAAGTAAAACCTGACAAATATGAATATTGAAGTTCAGCCAGAAGTTAACACAAATGTTTTATACAAAAATGTCTTCACTTACAAGCCAAACATCTCTAAAACAAAATATATCTTCTTACGCAAGCAAAATGTCTACCTGAAATATATACATTTGCATACAGAATATCCACACACACCAAAAAAACATAATTATAATATGCAAACATATTAGGAAACTAGGCATTAATTACCATCTTCTCAGCCAACATTTGTCATTTGAAATATTTATAAAAATCTGATCAAGTTAAAAACAAAATGAAGAAAACAGCTGACCAGTTAAGCCTTCCTTTGTGCATCTTATTATCTTCTATATATATATGTGTGTGTATCTTGCCCTTCCAGTTCGTTCAGTAACTCATAAAAAAAAAGAAGCAAACTCAAAATAAATTCAAAACAAAAACAAAAAAAAGAATTTAGGAAGATTCAAACTACAACTTTTATAATACAGAAATTGTGCTCTGTTCAACAGTAAATTTGAAGGTGAGTAAACATCAATTTGAAAGCTTCAAGTTTAATTTAAAACAGTTCAAGTTTTATTGATAATCTGGCTTGTATGTGTTTTGACTTTGAATATAGTTCTGTATTGCTCTATATTTCTCTGTTTAATGGTTACAGGGTGAATTCTTTTTTTTCCAAAAACTTAAATTATTTGTACCAAATCAAATCTTAAATTTTCCAACAAAACAAGATGCTCCAACTTCAATCAGGATTTTTAAACCTGTTTTAAAAACATATTAGTAAATTATACTCTGGAAATCATGTTTTACAGGCAACAAGAATTATGTTGATAAATTCAATCATTATAAAATATTAATTCAAGTTAATAACTTGAATCTTCAATGCAAAATAGGATTTTTAAAGCAAAATTGGGAATTTTTAGTGTAGAATTGTATAAGCAGTTCATAGTTGATCAAAAATGGCATTTTTACCAATTACAGATTATTGATCCAATAATAAATAATGAAAATTGTGTTGAAGCAAGTATAAACATTGTTGATTTCATGAAAATTATCAGATAATTTTTTTATTGTGTGAATTAAGGGAACGAGATTGATTTAGGGTTTGGGTTCAAGTTTTTAGTCATGTCTGCAATGTGTCAAGTTCGTCATCAACACGCGATCGAGTTGCACGAATTTCTGATGGAGGGTTGCTTGGTGGGCTGTCGTGGTGTGGCCGAAGCCTGTGCGTCTCTGGTGGTCAGAGTGATGGAGGCGAGGCGGTTATGTTGATTTGGATAAGCTTCAGTTTCGAGCAGAAGGCTTAATTTCGATTTGAAAACTTTGAGAGTGATTCGAGTTTGGTTTTCGTGTATACGTGGGTTTTGAGACATGCCGATGATCTTGGCAGTTCACCGGAGCTTCGCATGTCGCCGTGCACGTGCACGTGTACGCCGAAGCGTTTGGTGTCAGTGTCGCTATGGGTGTGTGTCTCAAGTCATGCTCGAGTTTTGATGTGGATTGCTTCGAGTGTGTGCATAAGTTTGTTTCCTGATTCTATACTTAGTTTAAAATTAATACTTACTGGAAAAATAAATAAAAAGGGAGAAGAAGGAGTAGGAAGGTGACTCGGGGAAAATGTTAGATTACGCGTGTCACGATCCAAATTCCATCGTTCGAGAATCGACATCCGTACTCCACTGTAATTGAATGCCGTAGATTCAAACGTTGAAATTCGAGTCGTGCCGGAGCTTATAACACCATTAAGTACAACACAGCGGAAGAAATGAATAGCATATACCAATATACAACATTGATACAATATCAGATACAATATGATACAGCAGATGATACAATGAATATACATCAGAGATACAAGAAATAACAACGACAAGAAAAGATAACACTAGCAGCGGAACAAAAATCTCCAATATGGTCTTTAAGAAAGAACTCCATCTTCAAAACACCAATCCAACAATAGCTCGAACTCCCAATCACGATGCACAAAGATAAGCAAGTCTCATCCGCAAAGGATTGCCAAATCCTAGGCTGAAAGCTATCGAATCTACACCTACTATTGATTATATGAAAAACCCAACTCTAGACTGCCCGTGTGGAAAAATAGTGGGCACCCAGAGTTTAGGAAAGGAACAATAAACTCCAGGTCAGTCATGGGACTGGTATGAGCAAACAAAACAGTTTTATCATTTAAACAAACAACAAAGCTTTTAAAGTTTAAATCCGCAGTGCTTTTGGAAAAATGAAACTACCATAAGGCCTCCCGCTACACACACAATGCAAACGCAGAATTGGAGGAGATTTCTCCTTATGATAGTCAAATATGCTTAATAAGAGAAATTTCTTTGATATAATTACTATAAGTGCACAGTGTAGAAAAACCATTTCGAAAGTATAATATAAATCCTAGCCAGCATAGACATTCCGAACTATGCCTACTATAGCTACCATCTAAACAGTAGTGACCACCATAAGTAGATGACAGGTAATACAGCTAAAACCGTACAAGCCGCGTATTGAAGAATGGATTTCCAACAAATGGTCAGGCTAAGGAACTTCCTACTGCCACATAGGATCGCCTCTGGCGGGACGTCCCGGGAACCTAACCGGATCTCTGCCAACATAAGGCCGGGTTACCTCTGTAACTAGGTAACTACTACTCGAGCATGCCATCCCCCGGTCCTTTGGGACCTTTATCCGAGGTACCACTAATCCAACAACCACAAAGCAATCACAATGTAATAGGTCTGCAGTATCCACATGAGTAAGCATCTGGGCTCCATACCATGATACCACCCTTTACCAGAAGGGAATGACACACCCTAAAGGGCGCGACCCTCATAACCTTGCCGCATCTTTCCTGTTTCGACCATTTCCGGGGTGTGAGGTCCTGATGCAGTCTCCTCCACAAAGCTACGCTTTATACAAAAGCCATGCTTTGATCAAATGATCAACAAGTGATCATCAACACACAGCAGCACTTAGCATGCCACACTACCAAATTTGGGAGTATATCACTGATAAATATCAACTACATAACCTCTGAGCTCGTACGTCTCAGAGAAGGGTGTTAAGCTAAGAGAATAAATTCTCCGCCACCAAGCAGAAATGTATTTGATAGGAATCAATTTAATATCTCAAATTGTAGTGTCAGACATACAACCATAAAAGTCTGTTCCGGGTTCGAACAAAACCGAAGGCACTTCCGAAGAAGCCCTTGCCAATCCGGGTGTCCACAATCCCGATCGGACTTCCCATCACTTAGGGAATCTCTATACCGTAGCTACTCGGCGCAGAGACAATCGATAGGTTATCCTAACGTTCTTGAAGACAGCCGGTCTTCAACACCGGTCTTCAATTGCAATCCATAACGTCGTATCACTATTCGGAATGGGTTATATGACACAAGGTCCTCTCCCGGCTAAACCGAATAGCGAGCGCGATATTTAAAAACATATGGATATGGGATTTCAGTTAAGTCACAACTTATAAAACCCAGAAACCTTCTTTTAAATGGTTAAACAAATTACCATTTTAAATCTTTAAACAAAAAGATTTATTCCACAAAGTTCACTCAGTTTCACAAAGATCTATTTATAGATTTCCAAAACAATTTCCATTTCAATTGGATTAACTCATTAAATCTTTAAATCAAGGATTTAATTTATAGCTTTCAAACTCGTTTCCAAAGATTTATTCATAACTTGGAAGATTATTTTCATTTCAAACTTGAATTCCTTTTAACACAAATTGGAAGTTCATTTCTTATGTGAAAGATTTTATTATTGAAAACAATATAGTTTTCGTTTTGGAAAAGTCCGATTTCATTTATACAAGTTAAATCTTTGGGTTAAATTTAAAGTCCTAAAACAACACCTTTAAAATGGTTTAAAAACCCATATAAACACATTTATAAGTTGAATACTCTTTTTAAACCATAGTTCCAATCATGGAATTCAATTTCAAATATTGAATTCAATTTTAAACCAAATTATTTAAATTTCAAAACTCTATTAACTTATTCAAAATAACTTTTATCTTTGAAATTCACTTTTCAAAAGCTTTCAATTCCAAAACTATTTTGGATTCAAAAATTAAATCTTTGAAACTATTTCAAAATCTGTGACTTAACCCATTTCCACGTGCAATCCATATTTGTGTGTGTATAAATGTGGTCCAGCGGTTTTACACAATAAAAGTGCCACAACATCAATCAGCACAGATTCAATACAGCAATGTATATTTGATAAGCGGTATAAACTATAACGCTTATATTTGACAAGCGGTACAACCAATTGTAACGCTTATCTTCCATTCACAGATCATAGGTATATATCACAGATAATAGACTACATAGCTCAAACCAAAACAGAGCATCACAATCAGGGATATCAAACAATTCCATCATCAAATCGAATCCAAACATCCATAAGTAAAATCGATTAGTTTTCTGATTCATTCAAATCAGATTTAATTAATTATGACCTACTAATCCTAGTTAATTAATATTAATAAATTACAAATCATTTTGATTAATTATTCTTTAATCATTTATTAGGAATAATTTAATTATCTTTAGTTAATAAATTAACCCTTGATAAATTATCCTTTATTAACTTCACTAAGGAATTAGCTTTATTTAATTGCATAAAGTAGTTACCCGTTATTTAACTACACAAAGTAATTAGCCCTCATTTGATTACACAAAATCATCATCTTTAATTAATTACATTAATTAATTAATCCTTATTTAATGATCACCCTATAATCACTTTCGTAAATGAATTAGCTTTTAATTATTGAACAATTCACTTTTATTTATATCATTTCATTAATTTTCTTAAATTAATAAGTGATCATCCAAATTACTTATAATTTGTAATTACTAATTTAATTACATTGAGTAATTATATTTTAATCATTTGATTTATCAATCATAAATCATTAATCAATTAACCTTAATTACTTTTATTAAATAACTATCCTTAAGTAATTAATTATTATTTGCAAACATCAGTTAAGGAGTTGATTAACTATTTTTTTATTTTATTTAATTAATCTTAATTGATTTACACAAAGTGATTATCTTTTTAAACTAATTAACTTTAAAACATTTAATCCTTAAACCTTAAATCTTTGAAACAAAGTATAATTTTCATAAATCGACTTGAGACTTTAAAGTCAGATAACAATTTTTTTTAAACCTCATCATTTTCTCCTTCTTTTAAATTTATTTAATTTCTTAATTAAACTTGAACTCAATTAGCTTTAAAATAATTTACTCCAAACTTGATCCCACAACTAAGTCAAAACATTTATTTTTCCCCGAGGATGGATCGGAAAAAGTTTCAGCTTGATTTAATTAAATTTGGATAAAAGCTTGTTTTATTTTTAAATTTTGAACGGTAAAAACTTCAACCCCGAGAAGACTCGAGTTCTTACCCGAGCCAGGTACCACTTTCCCCGGAGTTAGCTTCGAGCCTCCCTCTTTTTTTAAAAAAAAAACCTGATGCACTGATTTAACTCACGCAACGCCTCGATATCGAACACGAGCCAAAGCAAGTTTTTCCCCGAGCCAAACCCTTATTTACTTCGAGACAACCCCGAGATGACACCTTCTTCCCCAACTTCAACAACCTAGATGCCCAAATGAAACGCATGCACGTGCACCGTTGACCGCCACCGTTTCGATCGTCGTTCCGATCACCGACACGTCATCGATGACGTCCCCAAGCATCATGAGCATACACATTTCCAAATTTAACTGGAAATCAAAATCGAACATTCTTCAACCCCCACTAGCCCAAATACGAACAACTCAATTTGACTTGCGCCACCTCGTGAAACCACCAGTGGTTTTGTAACCTCGACTGAAGCTTCCTTGATCACCCATGAGGGGTCTCCCCGCGGCTGATGCAGTCCGACGCCGTGACGAAGTCGTGGCGACCAAATTTTCACACCTCAACTCAAACTAGGGTTAAACCCCAAATCGTCCTCCACTGACTTCCACGATGAATAAAAAAATCAATGAAGATTTTTCTGATGTTCAGCATCCCCTTAACTATCTTCTCCACCAACCCCGATGATTCCAAATCCATCAAGCGCCAGAATTTGGCTATAAACCCGTTTTCGTTCATCTTTTTTTTTCCTCACGAATTACTGAACTGAAAATGTTGAAATGTGCATTAAAATTCATCAATTTTGATTACAAAACAGATTCTATAATTGAATCAATAAACCATTTAAGTCGAATATTTTCGTACCTTGAAGTCTTACTGTGGTTTCCTTCCTTTCAGTAAACCCATCTATATTTTGTACTTAGCAGTATTTTTTCAAAAAATAGTTTATGTTGTTCTAAACATTTCTACTTTAAAGATTTATGTCTAATATTGAGTTGACAAAGAGAACTTAAATTTAGGACTTAAATTTGGAAATCTGTTATTAAGAACAGGATCTATCTCTTTTTTTCTTATATATGTATATACAAGCATATGCACTAAGTTCCATTTTTATAAGTAATGTTACTCTCATGTAAACATTTTCCAGCAGTTCATTCAGTAATCAAAGCATGCAGTGTTTTTGTTGGGATGTTTAAATTTTAGAACAGGTTTTATTCAATCCCAGTTATGTATAAACAGAGATATACATACCTGTATACGCACAAAACATATAGGCAGGCAAGCATTTATCAATATCAACAAGCAATCATATCAAGATAATCCACAGAAACAAAGAAGGCTGGTTTAAAAGAAGGTTTGCTCACAGTAGATTGAAGACAGAGGAGCCAGTTAGCATCAACCAGGCATATAAGATTTAAAAAAAAGATGTAGGCTTGCTTACAGGTTCTTCAAGCATTGGATTCAAAGAAATTGTTTTAAAAAAATTAAATTTTGCTCACAGTTTATTCTTATTTTTTTTTTTATTTTTTTTATAAACTGTAGAATGTAACAGAGGTGGATATCTACATATACTCAGGCATGAATCAATTAACCTACCACACAAATTCATTAATTGAAAGCTTGGATGATTTTGTCACAAACAACAACAAAGAACAGGGTGGAGAAATTGCTCACCTTGGAGTTGTACAGGAAGAAACAGAGAACAGAAAGCAAAGCCTGTATTCCTTTTTCTTTTCTTTTTTCACTTTATTTCTTTGATCTGCAAAAGTTTATTAATACAATACTTTGTTTAAATTTCCTATTTTATTTGTTACTTACCCCATTAATAACAAACAAAAGAATTTACTTACTTACAGCTTGAATTTGTTTTAAAGCTTCAAACAGGCTGTAGACTTCAATTTTCACTTGCTTTGAATTTCCTTCTGTAACTGATTGACAAAATTGTTTAAATCCTTGTTTTTGTTACTGATTACTAACATCAAATTCAATTTTAAAGAAAAGAAACTTGCCTTCATTCTTTTTTTTTCTTTTTCCCAAGAAACTGTTTTCTTCCAGGTTGAAAGCTTCTGCATTTAAATTTCCAGGTTGAATGCTTTTGAATTCCTTTGCTTTGCTTGAATTTGTTTGTGATCTCTTCTTTATATTTTATTCAGGTTCATTTTTCCTTTGGTCTGTTTCTGTTTGTTTTTTTGTTTCTGATTTCTTTCTATTTTATTTTCTTCTTTATGTGTTGAGATTTGAGATATACAATCTCTTGTTACTGTAGTTACAGATTTTGCTGAGATACTTAATGATTTCATATGGGAAACTGAAAAGTTTTCAAAATTTTAAATTCCATTATTTTATTCAATTAAAAAATTTGAATGCCATGTGTAAAGAGAAATTGATTATGGAATCTATGCATGTTGATTTGCTTACTTATCTCCATTATGTATGTTTACATTTGAGATTATACAAAGATAAAATAATTTTCAAAATAAATTTTATATCATATTTATTAAATAAACATAACTTTTTAATTTATATTTACATTTACAAAAATAGGACTAAATCTTTAATTTAGTTCACACATTTATTTCAAAATTTATATTTACTCAATTTACATTCATACACTTTTATATTATTTATTATTGTACAAATTTTATTAAAAAAATGATTTAAAAACTTTGATTTCATATTAACTATAGTTACATTTATTCATATATGAAAATTTAACTTAAAAATAACATTTTGAAAATGAGTATGCTAATTTTTTTCTTTTTATTTATAACTCCCAAATAATATTTAAAATTTAGAAGCAAACAATCATAAATATTTTTATCGATCCCAAGCTTTTAAATCCTATTTTATTTTTAATACATTTTATTATGAAATTCAATATTTATTTATTTTTAAAAAAATATATTTATTCTTACATTTTAAATCAAATTTCCATTTATTGCCAATACACTTATTTTTTTTTCCAAACCCAATATTTATTTGTAAGCTACTTATGCTTAACTTCAAATTAAATTTCTTTTTGATAATCAAAAGTTATTTATTTATTCTAGAAATCTCATATTAATTCCCAATTTATTTTCTAAAAATAAATTTAGTTGCCAAATTAAACTTGATAAATTCTCAGGAATGTTACAGATTCCCCCCCTAAAAAAAAAATTTCGTCCCCGAAATTTGCTAGGGAGACGAGAAAGAATAAATGATAGATAAAGAACGATTGATCAAATCAGATCGAAATATTTATTCTGCGTTCGGTTTATCCAAATCAGAATATCAACAATATGAGAACAAACTCATACAATTATTTCATAAGATATTCGGGTCCACCGGACTACGAATATGCAAGGGCATTAATTAGTTCGAAGGGATAACTAATCATTCATAGAATATATCAGGTCCCAGAGAATAGATAGACAGATTTAATCTTCCATAATTCTCAAACACTAGATATGGATTCCAAATTCGGGTCGGAATACCCCAAAGTATATATAACTTGTCCCTTTTCGGACTTCGATATACACAAGAAATTACAATAGAATTTCAAATTTGGTTTTTAAACGAAATCGTTTTATCTATACAATTCAAATTTAGCTTAATATTAGTTAACCAATTTACTTAATTTAAAATTTTCAATTTCAAATTCATATTTTATTAAAGTTTAAGATCGGAAGGCTGATAAGAAACCGATGAAGATACGAAGTAAGAATTTCCTACAATGATTCGTAAGGCCATCATCACACCAAAACTTCTTTCTGGAGCTGTCATGAAGCAATGAAAAGAATTTTGGAATCGAATCAAAGGAGATTGAGAAGAAAGTTATTCCGCTATTGCAGGGTATTGACCATTTGTACTGGTATTTCCCCGTCCCCTATCTCGTCCTCTTCTCGCACTCATACTTACTATTAGTGGATAGTAAGAGAATTTACTGAGGCATTCGAACGGATATCTTAGGGATTACTCATTCTAAGGTATACTTCACCCTATCTCTAATGAGCTACTTAATGTGTTATACTCCTGAGCTAAAGTTTTAACCTTCAGCTCTGATACCAAAATGTCACGATCCAAATTCCATCGTTCGAGAATCGACATCCGTACACCACTGTACTTGAATGTCGCAGATTCAAACGTTAAAATTCGAGTCGTGCCGGAGCTTATAACACCATTAAGTACAACACAATGGAAGAAATGAATAGCATATACCAATATACAACATTGATACAATATCAGATACAATATGATACAGCAGATGATACAATGAATATACATCAGAGATACAAGAAATAACAGCGACAAGAAAAGATAACACTAGCAGCGGAACAAAAATCTCCAATATGGTCTTTAAGAAAGAACTCCATCTTCAAAACACCAATCCAGCAATAGCTCGAACTCCCAATCACGATGCACAAAGATAAGCAAGTCTCGTCCGCAAAGGATTGCCAAATCCTAGGCTGAAAGCTATCGAATCTACACCTACTATTGATTATCTGAAAAACCCAACTCTAGACTGCCCGTGTGGAAAAATAGTGGGCACCCAGAGTTTAGGAAAGGAACAATAAACTCCAGGTCAGTCATGGGACTGGTATGAGCAAATAAAGCAGTTTTATCATTTAAACAAACAACAAAGCTTTTAAAGTTTAAATCCGCAGTGCTTTTGGAAAAATGAAACTACCATAAGGCCCCCCGCCACACACACAATGCAAACACAGAATTGGAGAAGATTTCTCCTTATGATAGTCAAATATGCTTAATACGAGAAATTTCTTTGATATAATTACTATAAGTGCACAGTGTAGAAAAACCATTTCGAAAGTATAATATAAATCCTAGCCAGCATAGACATTCCGAACTATGCCTACTATAGCTACCATCTAAAAGTGGTGACCACCATAAGTAGATGACAGGTAATACAGCTAAAACCGTACAAGGCGCGTATTGAAGAATGGATTTCCAACAAATGGTCAGGCTAAGGAACTTCCTACTGCCACATAGGATCGCCTCTGGCGGGACGTCCCGAGAACCTAACCGGATCTCTGCCAACACAAGGCCGGGTTACGTCTGTAACTAGGTAACTACTACTCGAGCATGCCATCCCCCGGTCCTTTGGGACCTTTATCCGAGGTACCCCTAATCCAACAACCACAAAGCAATCACAAAGTAATAGGTCTGCAGTATCCACATGAGTAAGCATCTGAGCTCCATACCATGATACCACCCTTTACCAGAAGGGAATGACACACCCTAAAGGGCGCGACCCTCATAACCTTGCCGCATCTTTCCTGTTTCGACCATTTCCGAGGTGTGAGGTCCTGATGCAGTCTCCTCCACAAAGCTACGCTTTATACAAAAGCCATGCTTTGATCAAATGATCAACAAGTGATCATCAACACACAGCAGCACTTAGCATGCCACACTACCAAATTTGGGAGTATATCACTGATAAATATCAACTACATAACCTCTGAGCTCGTACGTCTCAGAGAAGGGTGTTAAGCTAAGAGAATAAATTCTCCGCCACCAAGCAGAAATGTATTTGATAGGAATCAGTTTAATATCTCAAAGGTAGTGTCAGACATACAACCATACAAGTCTATTCCGGGTTGGAACAGAACCGAAGGCACTTCCGAAGAAGCCCTTGCCAATCCGGGTGTCCACAATCCCGATCGGACTTCCCATCACTTAAGGAATCTCTATACCGTAGCTACTCGGTGCAGAGACAATCGATAGGTTATCCTAACGTCCTTGAAGACACCCGGTCTTCAACACCGGTCTTCAATTGCAATCCATAACGTCGTATCACTATTCCGAATGGGTTATATGACACAAGGTCCTCTCCCGGCTAAACCGAATAGCGAGCGCGATATTTAAAAACATATGGATATGAGATTTCAGTTAAGTCACAACTTATAAAACCCAGAAACCTTCTTTTAAATGGTTAAGCAAATTACCATTCTAAATCTTTAAACAAAAAGATTTATTCCACAAAGTTCACTCAGTTTCACAAAGATCTATTTATAGATTTACAAAACAATTTCCATTTCAATTGGATTAACTCATTAAATCTTTAAATCAAGGATTTAATTTATAGCTTTTAAACTCGTTTCCAAAGATTTATTCATAACTTGGAAGATTATTTTCATTTCAAACTTGAATTCCTTTTAACACAAATTGGAAGTTCATTTCTTATGTGAAAGCTTTTATTATTTGAAAACAATATAGTTTTCGTTTTGGAAAAGTCCGATTTCATTTATACAAGTTAAATCTTTGGGTTAAATTTAAAGTCCCAAAACAACACCTTTAAAATGGTTTAAAAACCTATATAAACACATTTATAAGTTGAATACTCTTTTTAAACCATAGTTCCAATCATGGAATTCAATTTCAAATATTGAATTCAATTTTAAACCAAATTATTTAGATTTCAAAACTCTATTAAGTTATTCAAAATAACTTTTATCTTTGAAATTCACTTTTCAAAAGCTTTCAATTCCAAAACTATTTTGGATTCAAAAATTAAATCTTTAAAACTATTTCAAAATCTGTGACTTAACCCATTTCCACGTGCAATCCATATTTGTGTGTGTATAAGTGTGGTCCAGGGGTTTTACACAATAAAAGTGCTACAACATCAATCAGCACAGATTCAATACAGCAATGTATATTTGATAAGCGGTATAAACTATAACGCTTATATTTGACAAGCGGTACAACCAATTGTAACGCTTATCTTCCATTCACAGATCATAGGTATATATCACAGATAATAGACTACATAGCTCAAACCAAAACAGAGCATCACAATCAGGGATATCAAACAATTCCATCATCAAATCGAATCCAAACATCCATAAGTAAAATCGGTTAGTTGTCTGATTCATTCAAATCAGATTTAATTAATTATGACCTACTAATCCTAGTTAATTAATATTAATAAATTACAAATCATTTTGATTAATTATTCTTTAATCATTTATTAGGAATAATTTAATTATCTTTAGTTAATAAATTAACCCTTGATAAATTATCCTTTATTAACTTCACTAAGGAATTAGCTTTATTTAATTACATAAAGTAGTTACCCCTTATTTAACTACACAAAGTAATTAGCCCTCATTTGATTACACAAAATCATCATCTTTAATTAATTACATTAATTAATTAATCCTTATTTAATGATCACCCTATAATCACTTTCGTAAATGAATTAGCTTTAATTATTGAACAATTCACTTTTATTTATATCATTTCATTAATTTTCTTAAATTAATAAGTGATCATCCTAATTACTTATAATTTGTAATTACTAATTTAATTACATTGAGTAATTATATTTTAATCATTTGATTTATCAACCATAAATCATTAATCAATTAACCTTAATTACTTTTACTAAGTAACTATCCTTAAGTAATTAATTATTATTTGCAAACATCAGTTAAGGAGTTGATTAACTTTTATTTTATTTTATTTAATTAATCTTAATTGAATTACGCAAAGTGATTATCTTTTTAAACTAATTAACTTTAAAACATTTAATCCTTAAACCTTAAATCTTTGAAACAAAGTATATTTTTCATAAATCGACTTGAGACTTTAAAGTCAGATAACAATTTTTTTTAAACCTCATCATTTTCTCCTTCTTTTAAATTTATTTAATTTCTTAATTAAACTTGAACTCAATTAGCTTTAAAATAATTTACTCCAAACTTGATCCCTCAACTAAGTCAAAACATTTATTTTTCCCCGAGGATGGATCGGAAAAAGTTTCAGCTTGATTTAATTAAATTTGGATAAACGCTTGTTTTATTTTTAAATTTTGAACGGTAAAAACTTCAACCCCGAGAAGACTCGAGTTCTTACCCGAGCCAGGTACCACTTTCCCCGGAGTTAGCTTCGAGCCACCCTCTTTTTAAAAAAAAAAACTGATGCACTGATTTAACTCACGCAACGCCTCGATATCGAACACGAGCCAAAGCAAGTTTTTCCCCGAGCCAAACCCTTATTTACTTCGTGACAACCCCGAGATGACACCTTCCCCAACTTCAACAACCCAGATGCCCAAATGAAACGCGTGCACGTGCACCGTTGATCGCCACCGTTTCGATCGTCGTTTCGATCACCAACACGTCATCGATGACGTCCCCAAGCATCACGAGCATACAGATTTCCAAATTTAACTGGAAATCAAAATCGAACATTCTTCAACCCCCACTAGCCCAAATACGAACAACTCAATTTGACTTGCGCCACCTCGTGAAACCACCAGTGGCTTCGTAACCACGACTGAAGCTTCCTTGATCACCCATGAGGGGTCTCCCCGCGGCTGATGCAGTCCGACGCCGTGACGAAGTCGTGGCGACCAGATTTTCACACCTCAACTCAAACTAGGGTTAAACCCCAAATCGTCCTCCACTGACTTCCACGATGAATAAAAAAATCAATGAAGATTTTTCTGATGATCGGCATCCCCTAAACTATCTTCTCCACCAACCCCGATGATTCCAGATCCATCAAGCACCAGAATTTGGCTATAAACCCATTTTCGTTCATATTTTTTTTCCTCACGAATTACTGAACTGTAAATGTTGAAATTTGCATTAAAATTCATCAATTTTGATTACAAAACAGATTCTATAATTAAATCAATAAACCATTTAAGTCGAATATTTTCGTACCTTGAAGTCTTACAGTGGTTTCCTTCCTTTCAGTAAACCCATCTATATTTTGTACTTAACAGTATTTTTCAAAAAATAGTTTATGTTGTTCTAAACATTTCTACTTCAAAGATTTATGTCTAATATTGAGTTTACAAAGAGAACTTAAATTTAGGACTTAAATTTGGAAATCTGTTATTAAGAACAGGATCTATCTCTTTTTTTCTTATATATGTATATACAAGCATTGCACTAAGTTCCATTTTTACAAGTAATGTTACTCTCATGTAAACATTTTCCAGCGGTTCATTCAGCAATCAAAACATGCAGTGTTTTTGTTAGGATGTTTAAATTTTAGAACAGGTTTTATTCAATCCCAGTTATGTATAAACAGAGATATACATACCTGTATACGCACAAAACATAAAGGCAGGCAAGCATTTATCAATATCAACAAGCAATCATATCAAGATAATCCACAGAAACAAAGAAGGCTGGTTTAAAAGAAGGTTTGCTCACAGTAGATTGAAGACAGAGGAGCCAGTTAGCATCAACCAGGCATATAAGATTTAAAAAAAAGATGCAGGCTAGCTTACAGGTTCTTCAAGCATTGGATTCAAAGAAATTGTTTTAAAAATTTAAATTTTGCTCACAGTTTATTCTTTTTTTTTTTTTTTATAAACTGTAGAATGTAACAGAGGTGGATATCTACATATACTCAGGCATGAATCAATTAACCTACCACACAAATTCATTAATTGAAAGCTTGGATGATTTTGTCACAAACAACAACAAAGAACAGGGTGGAGAAATTGCTCACCTTGGAGTTGTACAGGAAGAAACAAAGAACATAAAGCAAAGCCTGTATTCCTTTTTCTTTCTTTTTTCACTTTATTTCTTTGATCTGCAATAGTTTATTAATACAATACTTTGTTTAAATTTCCTATTTTATTTGTTACTTACCCCATTAATAACAGACAAAAGAATTTACTTACTTACAGCTTGAATTTGTTTTAAAGCTTCAAACAGGCTGTAGACTTCAATTTTCACTTGCTTTGAATTTCCTTCTGTAACTGATTGACAAAATTGTTTAAATCCTTGTCTTTGTTACTGATTACTAACATCAAATTCAATTTTAAAGAAAAGAAACTTGCCTTCATTCTTTTTTTTTTTCCTTTTTCCCAAGAAACTGTTTTCTTCCAGGTTGAAAGCTTCTGCATTTAAATTTCCAGGTTGAATGCTTTTGAATTCCTTTTCTTTGCTTGAATTTGTTTGTGATCTCTTCTTTACATTTTATTCAGGTTCATTTTTCCTTTGGTCTAGTTTCTGTTTATTTTTTTGTTTCTGATTTCTTTCTACTTTATTTTCTTCTTTATGTGTTGAGATTTGAGATATACAATCTCTTGTTACTGTAGTTACAGATTTTGCTGAGATACTTAATGATTTTATATGGGAAACTGAAAAGTTTTCAAAATTTTAAATTCCATTATTTTATTCAATTAAAAAATTTGAATGCCATGTGTAAAGAGAAATTGATTATGGAATCTATGCATGTTGATTTGCTTACTTATCTCCATTATGTATGTTTACATTTGAGATTATACAAAGATAAAAGAATTTTCAAAATAAATTTTATATCATATTTATTAAATAAACATAACTTTTTAATTTATATTTACATTTACAAAAATAGGACTAAATCTGTAACGACCCGACTTTCTATCTCCAGAAAGTCGCATCATTAAGAAGAAAGAAAGGGATAGAAAGAGAAAAGATAAAAAAGAAAGAACCAAAAAAACATCAGAATCTCACAGCGGAACGGATAAATTATATTAATCAAATAAAATATTTCATAGTATCATATACATCTGAGTTATACAGCTCAAACTACACAAACTAGACAGTTATAATACCTGTCTAGATATTACAACTCAAGTACATCACAGATACAGATACAACTCAAACACAGTGGAACCACTATATGTATATATATGTCTACACGCTGAAGCCACCTGCTCCATATCTCCTCCAGAACTCGTCAAGAATAACCTGAATCACTTGACTACTCATACATAATATGAGTACGCAAGAGTTTAATAAAACAGAAAATAAACACTCGGGTCAGACAGGGTTCTGGTGTGAGTAAACGGTTTAAAAGTTGCTTAACTTTAGAAAATCCTTTTGAAAAGAAAAAGGTATCACGTAAGACTTCCCACACATAAACGTGGAAAATTTTTTACCTTACGCTAACCAAAACATTTGATAGGAAATCCAGTGATATTATAATAGTGTATAGGGTTTTCAAGTAAATATGAAATAGCCGAAATTGTTACATTCATTAAATTCCAGCTACTAGCCACAAAAGTGGGTAATACAAACAAAACCGTAGGGTCTCGTAGGAAAAATGGGTTTCCATCAATGGCAGGGCTACTGGGGTACCGCCCGTCACAGTACGTGGCCTAGATCACCGTACCGAGGACCACTCCCGATCCCCTGCAACACAAGGCCGGGACCATTCCTTACTAAAAAGTCCCGAACAAGACAACCCCGACGGTTGTCATGATCAACCGCCCCCACACAGCCGAAATAAAAAGAGACTTCTAGACAGGAGTAAATCTTGCTCTCTAGTGGGGGCTACCCACGAAGCCTTGCTGCACCTCTCCTGTTTTAGCCATTCCCGGTTGATGAGGCTTGAGGCTGCGATTACCTTTATAGGACATATCACTTAGAATGCTCATCGTCCGCCTGACGATGTTCTGAAAGCATTCAATCCATACAAGTTCGTTTCGGGTTCGAACGAAACCGAAGGCACTATCTCGTTGCACTCATTTTGGAATCACCCTCAGAGTCAACGACTATAGCCCTTGCACTCTGAATCACTATCTCGAACCTATAAGCACTATTCCGTCAAACTCATTACAGAATCACCCACAGAGTTATACTGACGTATAGCTCTTACACCTCGAGTCTTCACTTGCTCCACTTGGATTAACGACCTATCGTTTAATTGGAATCGATGTGGTTTTCGGAATTCCAAATATGGAAACCCGATCCCGGTCTCACCGAAACCAAACGCCATTTTAGTGTCCAAGTTGTACTTAAGGGTTTAAACATTTAACTTATATTCAGGATGATATAAACAGATAGATGAATCACATTATCACAACAGATAATTCATATCAAACATTCATCTCACAATGCAGCATATCACATATCTCATAGACATCCAAATCATCCAGTATCAACCAATCACCCAATATCAATCATCCAATAGATATCATCCAATTCAGATATTCCACAACAATCATATACAAATAGCCATTATTAATTCCTTTATAATTAATTTAATCATCTTAAATCAAATTAATTACTTGAGAATTAAACAACTAATCATGCTTAACCCATCATTAACTAATTATAATTAATTAATTAATCACTCTTTAATTACCTTCATAATCCAATTAATTAATCTTCAATTATAGATTAATTATCCTTTAATAATATTCTTAATTAATCACCTAGATTAATTATTCTTTAATTACACTATGTAATTAACCCTTAAATTAATTAAACAGATTAATTTATCTTTAATCATTAATCTTAATTAATTCTAATTAATTAATGAACAATAATTAATTACAAAAATCCTTAATTAATTACATTAATTAATAATTACTTCTTTCTCACTTCATTGATTAATTATCTTATAATTAATCACATTCATTAATTAATTAAACAATTAATTAAACAATTAATTATTCATTCATTAATTACATTAATTAATGACCCTTTAATTACTTTATTAATCAATTATTACATTTATTAATTAATTATGAAATTAATTACAATTATTAATTAAAACCTGATTAAATCAAAGTCAGTAATTAACTTCCCTAATTACTTCACCAACTAAACCAATACCTTGATTAATTCCATTAATCAATTCTTTAATTACGCTGAGTAATTATCACTTAATTACTTCCCTTAAGTAATTTTCCTTTAATTACTATTCATTAAGTAATTTCCTTAATTAATTACACTTAGTAATTATTCATTAATTACTTCACTAAGTAACTACACATCTTTAATTACATTAAGTAATTATACTTAATCCCATCATTAAGTAATTCTTTTTAATTAATTAAACTTAATTAATTAACTAAAAATTAACCCTAATAACTTAATTAATTACACTGAGTAATTAATTACTTTAATTACATCCTTAAGAAATTATGTTTAAATTATTCTTCTAAACATTAAGTAATTAACTTCTTAATTACTTATTAACCAATTATTCTTAATTAATTAAACTTGATTAAAATAATTTCTAATTAGGAAATTAATTATACTTAATTAATTACACAACTAATTTACCTTAAATTGATTTCTCACATTAAATCAATTTAAGTTAATTAAGTAATTTTTTACTTTAATTATCTTTATAATCTAAAACTTGATTAATATAAACCATACTTTCATTAACCTTAATCAATCATTTTAAAGCCAAATATTTAAATTCAAAAGCTTTTAATTGTTTTACACTAAAACATCATTTTTTTTACTTTATCATTATTAAATACCTTACCTTAATCACATTTAAATTACTTCAAATACATTTTTATTTGAAACATTATTATATAATTTAACAAAGCAAAATTGGAAACAAACTATTTTTAAAACAGAAGTTTGTATTTTAAAAATCCTAACTTAAAACTAAAGTTCTTTTAAAAACAAACATTCATTCTCAATACAACTAATTTTTAAAACACTTGTTTAACATCAATTTGCTTTTAACTTTGAAACTTCATTTTTATAAAATACAAACCCTGTTAATTTTAAATATTTAACAACTATTTTTTTTTATTTGAAAAACAAGACTAACTTAAACTTGTTAACACAAAGTTTAAAATTAAAACATCTCTAACATTTTAAACTATTTAAATTTTTTATTTAAAACTTAGTTTGCTTTTAACTTTCAGAAATTTCAATATGCAGTTGAAAATTGGAACAGGATATAAATCCTGTAACCAAGCTTACTACCAGAACACACGCAACAACTCTCCACCACTTCGAGTCACACACTATACCATCACGAGACTACACTCGAGAAAACAACAGAAAGAGAACCCATGGCTAAATCTTCTACCATAAATCAAAACCCAGATGCACGCTTCGACCCCGTGCACGTGCACGCTGGTCACAGTCGGCGACGAACAACTCAGGCGAACTCCACAAGTCACTCTTAACCCCCTCTGACCATCTCGTCCCCGGAATTGATGAAAACACCACGGATTCGAAAAAAGGCAACATCAACGCTACCTGGAAGAAAACTCGAACCTAAAATTTGTTGCCAACGACGATCTCCAACGCCGGAGTGCCTGCAAATCCATCCACACACGCGCCTCACTCCATGTAAACCTTTCCCCCTCACGCGATTCGCCCTAAGTCAACGACAACGACGAATTCCCCACGATTCCGACCCCTAACAGAAACAACAACTAAACCCTACAAACCACCTTCACGGCCACCACGGTCATCATTGACCTCCATCACTATTTTTCCCAAATCACCCGTCACCGTGACCTCCTCCATGCCAAAGCTCACCACCCCCTTCGACGCAGATCAACAGTAAATGACCAAAAACCCAAATCAAGTAATTTCCCAACTTCTCTTCCAATACTAATTTAAAAATTACAAACTTCACCTTAAAATTCATGATTTTGAACTTCAATTCAGGTTATATAATTCGAAATTTAAATTGTTGAGATTGATTTTTATTAAGTTTTTTTACTTTCCACTGTAAATCAAACTTTGCAATATATTTGTTCAATATAAATTTTTATATTTATTTTTAGTAACAAGATTATAGTGTTAAAATCAAATTCTCTTCAATGATCAATGTTTATTAGTGATCCACTTAGAAGATAGGAATTTTTTTTATATAAAAACTAGAATATGAACCAAACAGAGTTTAAATTTCTGCATTTCTACAGGCATTCACAGTTACTGCCATATGTATACATTTGTATTCATCTTCAAATCCAACATGCAAGCATTGATTTCATATATAGTATATCAATCATTCCACAGAACAACAAATAAAGGTTTTAAAACTGTTTTTAAAAAGTAATTTACTCACCAGAATTTTGAAGCAGAGAAGCTTTTTGTATTACTGCATTTGTATTTTCCTGGAATTTGAATTACTGCATTTTAACTTGCTGTTGATTTAATCTCCAAATTGAATTTTTCTTTTGCATGATCTCCAGTGGAGCTTGAAGCCATTTTCCAGGTTGAATACTTGGATCTGGGTTAGTAAGCTTCAGATTTTCTTTTCCTTTCATTAGTTACAGATTTGAATTCTGTTTTCTGCTTTCTGGTTTCAGCTTGAATGATTTTGCATTGGATTCTTTTTTTTTATTTTGGTTGAAGAAAATTTACAGAATGATCTTACTGAGGAAACAAAAACTGATCTTTTTTTTTTTTTTAGTTGAAGAAGAATGAACAAGTTTAGCTGAAGAAAATATACAAAAGATCATCTGAAGAAATAAAAACCGATCCTTTACTTTCTAAACTTTAATTAAAACAAAACTTTCTTTTAAAAGATAGATTGCCACTTGTTTAATGAATACACCCACATATTAACAAATGTCAAACCCTTGTTAATTTGTATACAAGTGTATTTCATAATTTCTTATAATGCCATGTGTTTAAAGATTGCATTAATTACTTATTTATAAATTAAACCTTAATTACTCTATTAATCTAATACTTATGTTTAATATATAAACTATGGAATTGTATTTATATCTTCATGTTTAATTTATAATTATTTACAAATACATTCTCTAAGGACAAGTTTAAAAGAAAGAAAGTGAACATTTAGTTAAATTTTATTTTAAAGGTTTAATCATAAATTTCTATAGCTAACATTAATATTATATCAAGAATCTAAATTTGTTTTCAAAAATCAATTTAAAGGAAAACAAATTAAATCTTTATAATAATGTACTACATTTCAAGCCATTATTCATTGAATAAAAATAGATTTTTCCTCTAAGTGTTTTATAAATAAAATTAAATTTTATTTTACTTTTGAAAACATTTTTTTATTAAACTAAATCAAAACTTCCAAATCACTATAAAAACTTATGTATATTATAAATTTAAAGACATATTTTCTGTTTAAGTTTAATCCATTATTTCCTATTTACAATAAATATATACAAACATAAATATTCATTATAAATAGAACATCTTAAGTATTTACTTCATAAATTATTGGAATTTTAAAACAGAACTTCAAATCACAATATATAAACATATATATTATAATTTGAAAATATTTTTGTTAAATTTAAATTGAACCAATTCCCTATTTACAAGGTATACATATATATATTACAAATGGAATACTTTTATTATCTTTAAAAGATCAATTATTATTAATTACACACATATATTATTATTATTATTTGAAAAGAATAAACATTCAAATTAAATTATCATTGAATTTTTGAAAAGATAACATTTGTTATATTAGATTAATTATTAGTTTTGAATATATAATATTTGGTTAATTTAGATTTTAGATCAATATTACATATTTTAAAATGAATTATAAATGGAAATTATTAAATAAGTATTGCCCAAAATTCTGGGACATCACATTCCTCCCCCCTTAAAAGAATTTCGTCCCCGAAATTAAAAGCAAAGATAATTTAATAATTCCATACAGATTTTAATTTTAAAATAGCGACATATGCTATCAACCATACACTAGAAACCATAACATCCAATTCAAACAATCAATTCTAATTATCTAAACAAATTCTGGACAGAATTTCCTAGAGTTTCCCAGGTACAAACACCGGGTTACTCACCCTACAGAATTCAAATTAGCAGCTCTACTCAGATCTAGAACTCCTATATCTAGATCTACAATCTAAACAGGATACCGGATCACAGACAATCCGATTAACTTCCAAATCTCCATGATCTGCTGGTTCTAAACCAGTGATAGCTCAAACACTTATCCTTAAGAGAATTCAGAAAGATTTCCCTACATTCTCGAGCTAGCTTCCCATCTTACCCAATCTCAAAGCTCTTATGATCGGAGAAAACTTATCCAAAAATTAAATCTCCGTCTGCGAATTCCGAATCTCTTCGTCTCTTGACCACAACCTCTGTTGATCCTGGACTGCCCTCAACCATTCTGATCAACCAAACTTCATAGATGCTTCCCAAATCAAAGCTGGATCAAGAATGAGATGACCTCCTGATTCCATTCAACAAGATGATTTTCTCAAAATCCATCGAAATTCAAACACCAATCTACTATACAAGCAACAAGAACTTCAAACTTGTTTCTCTTATCCGGAAAATAAAACTGATGCTCCTGACATCTAAGCCTTCAGATCCCGAAAGAACTTCTTAAAGAAAACCTTAAATCCAAGAAAACACAAATCCTTCGATGAATCCGAGTTGCTTCTATCTTGGAATAGCTGCCACCATGCTTCCGCTGTACAACTCTGATCCCAAGAAGATGAGAAAGCTTTTGATGAACACAAGCACAAACTTGATCAACTCATCCAGAAACATTGTCCATCAAATCCCATAAAATATTAATGACCTATCTGATTTGGTCACAAATACTACAACAGAAATCCATTCAGAAAATTTGATCCAATCAATCCCGATTGCTCACAAAATCCTTTCTCCTAGAGTCATTTCTCTACTAGGCTAAAACACTGAAAAATCCAAGAACCAAATCGAAACAGAACTCCATCTCCCGATGCGGACAAATTCCTTTGACTTCCTCGAAGATATTCAGAAAGTCTCACACCACTCGATAGCCCCAACATCTTTAGAGATGTCTCAAACTAAAGCAAAGATTACTAAAAGAACTTCCGAACCATCGCAAGTCACTTTTGCGATAACATTACCCAGCTCGGATTCCAAAGAAACTATGCTCTCTTACATAACAGAACAACTTAAGCCCTTCAAAAAAAGAAACTAATGGTCCACCTCAACCACAAACACCTCACCCAGCCGAGCTTCCAGAGAAAAAAAGAACAAGCCTTCACCATTTTCCCGATCTACTGACAGAAGAATCTCAAAGACTTCTGAACCATCGCAGAAACGGACCACACAACTGCTTCAAACTCCACCTCTAGGATACTGCTAAGCCAAGAGATCTTCCTGACAGCACACTCAACACCTCCAAGATGCTACTGCTGCCAAAGACATTCCTATCCAAAGACTCCTTCCTATGGTTGCCAAATACCATTACTTGCTTCAGCTCTTCCAACTGATCCAAACTCTAGAGAATCCGCTCGCACGAGCGCAATCCAAACTTATACTTCAACGATAAACTCCGAACCTTCAAAAGATTTCCTTCAGAGATCGGTGAAATCCATACATCAAGCTGCAAAGCTCACTTGAGACGGTATTAGGTCTACAGTGTCGATAAATACACTTCCAACCTCAAACATTCAAACTCCAACCATTGGTAGTAGTCATGCTCACACACCACTACCTTATCTACCTTTATAACTTATATTGGAAAAGCTGAACAGGTAACCCAACAGATAGGTAGAAATAAATATATATACATATTAAAAATACAAATACGCTCTCTCAAGGAAGACACCACTCCAGAGCCTAGGTACTCGCTCAACCTAGCGCTCTGATACCACCATGTAACGACCCGACTTCCTATCTCCAGAAAGTCGCATCATTAAGAAGAAAGAAAGGGATAGATAGGAAATCCAGCGATATTATAATAGTATCTAGGGTTTTCAAGTAAATATGAAATAGCCGAAATTGTTACATTCATTAAATTCCAGCTACTAGCCACAAAATTGGGTAATACAAACAAAACCGTAGGGTCTCGTAGGGAAAATGAGTTTCCATCAATGGCAGGGCTACTGGGGTACCGCCCGTCACAGTACGTGGCCTAGATCACCGTACCGAGGACCACTCCTGATCCCCTGCAACACAAGGCCGGGACCATTCCTTACTGAAAAGTCCCGAACAAGACAATCCCGACGGTTGTCATGATCAACCGCCCCACACAGCCGAAATAAAAAGGGACTTCTAGACAGGAGTAAATCTTGCTCTCTAGTGGGGGCTACCCACGAAGCCTTGCTGCACCTCCCCTGTTTTAGCCATTCCCGGTTGATGAGGCTTGAGGCTGCGATTACCTTTATAGGACATATCACTTAGAATGCTCATCGTCCGCCTGACGATGTTCTGAAAGCATTCAATCCATACAAGTTCATTCCGGGTTCGAACGAAACCGAAGGCACTATCTCGTTGCACTCATTTTGGAATCACCCTCAGAGTCAACGACTATAGCCCTTGCACTCTGAATCACCATCTCGAACCTATAAGCACTATTCCGTCAAACTCATTACGGAATCTCCCACAGAGTTATACTGACGTATAGCTCTTACACCTTGAGTCTTCACTTGCTCCACTTGGATTAACGACCTATCGTTTAATTGGAATCGATGTGGTTTTCGGAATTCCAAATATGGAAACCCGATCCCGGTCTCACCGAAACCAAACGCCATTTTAATGTCCAAGTTGTACTTAAGGGTTTAAACATTTAACTTATATCCAGGATGATATAAACAGATAGATGAATCACATTATCACAACAGATAATTCATATCAAACATTCATCTCACAAAGCAGCATATCACATATCTCATAAACATCCAAATCATCCAGTATCAACCAATCACCCAATATCAATCATCCAATAGATATCAACCAATTCAGATATTCCACAACAATCATATACAAATAGCCATTATTAATTCCTTTATAATTAATTTAATCATCTTAAATCAAATTAATTACTTGAGAATTAAACAACTAATCCTGCTTAACCCATTATTAACTAATTATAATTAATTAATTAATCACTCTTTAATTACCTTCATAATCCAATTAATTAATCTTCAATTACAGATTAATTATCCTTTAATCATATTCTTAATTAATCACCTAGATTAATTATTCTTTAATTACACTATGTAATTAACCCTTAAATTAATTAAACAGATTAATTTATCTTTAATCATTAATCTTAATTAATTCTAATTAATTAATTAACAATAATTAATTACAAAAATCCTTAATTAATTACATTAATTAATAATTACTTCTTTCTCACTTCATTGATTAATTATCTTATAATTAATCACATTCATTAATTAATTAAAAAATTAATTATTCATTAATTACATTAATTAATGACCCTTTAATTACTTTATTAATCAATTATTACATTTATTAATTAATTATGAAATTAATTACAATTATTAATCAAAACCTGATTAAATCAAAGTCAGTAATTAACTTCCCTAATTACTTCACCAATTAAACCAATACCTTGATTAATTCCATTAATCAATTCTTTAATTACGCTGAGTAATTATCACTTAATTACTTCCCTTAAGTAATTTTCCTTTAATTACTATTCATTAAGTAATTTCCTTAATTAATTACACTCAGTAATTATTCATTAATTACTTCACTAAGTAACTACACATCTTTAATTACATTAAGTAATTATACTTAATCCCATCATTAAGTAATTCTTTTTAATTAATTAAACTTAATTAATTAACTAAAAATTAACCCTAATAACTTAATTAATTACACTGAGTAATTAATTACTTTAATTACATCCTTAAGAAATTATGTTTAAATAATTCTTCTAAATCATTAAGTAATTAACTTCTTAATTACTTATTAACCAATTATTCTTAATTAATTAAACTTGATTAAAATAATCACTAATTAAGAAATTAATTATACTTAATTAATTACACAACTAATTTACTTTAAATTGATTTCTCACATTAAATCAATTTAAGTTAATTAAGTAATTTTTTACTTTAATTATCTTTATAATCTAAAACTTGATTAATATAAACCATACTTTCATTAACCTTAATCAATCATTTTAAAGCTAAATATTTAAATTCAAAAGCTTTTAATTGTTTTACACTAAAACATCATTTTTTTTACTTTATCATTATTAAATACCTTACCTTAATCACATTTAAATTACTTCAAATACATTTTTATTTGAAACATTATTATATAATTTAACAAAGCAAAATTGGAAACAAACTATTTTTAAAACAATTGTTTAACATCAATTTGCTTTTAACTTTGAAACTTCATTTTTATAAAATACAAACCCTGTTAATATTAAACATTTAACAACTATTTTTTTTTATTTGAAAAACAAGACTAACTTAAACTTGTTAACACAAAGTTTAAAATTAAAACATCTCTAACATTTTAAACTATTTAAATTTTTTATTTAAAACTTAGTTTGCTTTTAACTTTCAGAAATTTCAATATGCAATTGAAAATTGGAACAGGATATAAATCCTGTAACCAAGCTTACTACCAGAACACACGCAACAACTCTCCACCACTTCGAGTCACACACTATACCATCACGAGACTACACTCGAGAAAACAACAGAAAGAGAACCCATGGCTAAATCTTCTACCACAAATCAAAACCCAAATGCACGCTTCGACCCCGTGCACGTGCACGCTGGTCACAGTCGGCGACGATCAACTGAGGCGAACTCCACAAGTCACTCTTAACCCCCTCTAACCATCTCGTCCCCGGAATTGATGAAAACACCATGGATTCGAAAAAAGGCAACATCAACGCTACCTGGAAGAAAACTCGAACCTAAAATTTGTTGCCAACGACGATCTCCAACGCCGGAGTGCCTGCAAATCCATCCACACACGCGCCTCACTTCATGTAAACCTTTCCCCCTCACACGATTCGCCCTAAGTCAACGACAACGACGAATTCCCCACGATTCCGACCCTTAACAGAAACAACAACTAAACCCTACAAACCACCTTCACGGCCACCACGGTCATCACTGACCTACATCACTATTTTTCCCAAGTCACCCGTCACCGTGACCTCCTCCATGCCAAAGCTCACCACCCCCTTCGACGCAGATCAACAGTAAATGGCCAAAAACCCAAATCAAGTAATTTCCCAATTTCTCTTCCAATACTAATTTAAAAATTACAAACTTCACCCTAAAATTCATGATTTTGAACTTCAATTCAGGTTATATAATTTGAAATTTAAATTGTTGAGATTGATTTTTATTAAGTTTTTTTACTTTCCACTGTAAATCAAACTTTGCAATATATTTGTTCAATGTAAATTTTTATATTTATTTTTAATAACAAGATTATAGTGTTAAAATCAAATTCTCTTCAATGATCAATGTTTATTAGTGATCCACTTAGAAGATAGGAATTTTTTTTTATAAAAACTAGAATATGAACCAAACAGCATTTAAATTTCTGCATTTCTACAGGCATTCACAGTTACTGCCATATGTATACATTTGTATTCATCTTCAAATCCAACATGCAAGCATTGATTTCATATATAGTATATCAATCATTCCACAGAACAACAAATAAAGGTTTTAAAACTGTTTTTAAAAAGTAATTTACTCACCAGAATTTTGAAGCAGAGAAGCTTTTTGTATTACTGCATTTGTATTTTCCTGGAATTTGAATTACTGCATTTTAACTTGCTGTTGATTTAATCTCCAAATTGAATTTTTCTTTTGCATGATCTCCAGTGGAGCTTGAAGCCATTTTCCAGGTTGAATACTTGGATCTAGGTTAGTAAGCTTCAGATTTTCTTTTCCTTTCATTAGTTACAGATTTGAATTCTGTTTTCTGCTTTCTGGTTTCAGCTTGAATGATTTTGCATTGGATTCTTTTTTTTTATTTTGGTTGAAGAAAATTTACAGAATGATCTTACTGAGGAAACAAAAACTGATCTTTTCTTCTTCTTTTTTAGTTGAAGAAGAATGAACAAGTTTAGCTGAAGAAAATATACAGAAGATCATCTGAAGAAATAAAAACCGATCCTTTACTTTCTAAACTTTAATTAAAACAAAACTTTCTTTTAAAAGATAGATTGCCACTTGTTTAATGAATACACCCACATATTAACAAATGTCAAACCCCTTGTTAATTTGTATACAAGTGTATTTCATAATTTCTTATAATGCCATGTGTTTAAAGATTGCATTAATTACTTATTTATAAATTAAACCTTAATTACTATATTAATCTAATACTTATGTTTAATATATAAACTATGGAATTGTATTTATATCTTCATGTTTAATTTATAATTATTTACAAATACATTCTCTAAGGACAAGTTTAAAAGAAAGAAAGTGAACATTTAGTTAAATTTTATTTTAAAGGTTTAATCATAAATTTCTATAGCTAACATTAATATTATATCAAGAATCTAAATTTGTTTTCAAAAATCAATTTAAAGGAAAACAAATTAAATCTTTATAATAATGTACTACATTTCAAGCCATTATTCATTGAATAAAAATAGATTTTTCCTCTAAGTGTTTTATAAATAAAATTAAATTTTATTTTACTTTTGAAAACATTTTTTGATTAAACCAAATCAAAACTTCCAAATCACTATAAAAACTTATGTATATTATAAATTTAAAAACATATTTTCTGTTTAAGTTTAATCCATTATTTCCTATTTACAATAAATATATACAAACATAAATATTCATTATAAATAGAACATCTTAAGTATTTACTTCATAAATTATTGGAATTTTAAAGCAGAACTTCAAATCACAATATATAAACATATATATTATAATTTGAAAATATTTTTGTTAAATTTAAATTGAACCAATTCCCTATTTACAAGGTATACATATATATATTACAAATGGAATATTTTTATTATCTTTAAAAGATCAATTATTATTAATTACACACATATATTATTATTATAATTTGAAAAGAATAAACATTCAAATTAAATTATCATTGAATTTTTGAAAAGATAACATTTGTCATATTAGATTAATTATTAGTTTTGAATATATAATATTTGGTTAATTTAGATTTTAGATCAGTATTACATATTTTAAAATGAATTATAAATGGAAATTATTAAATAAGTATTGCCCAAAATTCCGGGACATCACAAAATCTTTAATTTAGTTCACACATTTATTTCAAAAGTTATATTTACTCAATTTACATTCATACACTTTTATATTATTTATTATTGTACAAATTTTATAAAAAAAATGATTTAAAAACTTCGATTTCATATTAACTATAGTTACATTTATTCATATATGAAAATTTAACTTAAAAATAACATTTTGAAAATGAGTATGCTAATTTTTTTTCTTTTTATTTATAACTCCCAAATAATTTTTAAAATTTAGAAACAAATAATCATAAATATTTTTATCGATCCCAAGCTTTTAAATCCTATTTTATTTTTAATACATTTTATTATGAAATTCAATATTTATTTGTTTTAAAAAAAAAATTATTCTTACATTTTAAATCAAATTTCCATTTATTCCCAATACACTTATTTTTTTTCCAAACCCTATATTTATTTGTAAGCTACTTATGCTTAACTTCAAATTAAATTTCTTTTTGATAATCAAAAGTTATTTATTTATTCTAGAAATCTCATATTAATTCCCAATTTATTTTCTAAAAATAAATTTAGTTGCCAAATTAAACTTGATAAATTCTCAGGAATGTTACAACGCGTGTGGTCACTCGAGTTAATCAAGGAAGTACTCGGGTGTGTTTTGTTTTATATCTGCAATGTTATAAAGTAAAGTAAGTAACTTGTTTTCGACCAGTTTAGGCATTTTATACTTAATAAAGGTTTAACAATTTAAGTTAGGACTTTAACTCACGTTTTACTTATCTTAGTTAACACATAACAATGTTTTTAACCATTTAATTATTATTTTAATTAAGTAATTAAGTTAAGTATGAAATTAATTAACATTTAAAGTTTGTAGTTATTATTAAATTGATTTTCAAAGTTTCAAGATGATTTCTTTAAAAATGTTAGCTAAGTTGAATAATTAATATCAATTAATTATTTTTGGAAAGCAATTAAGAAAAATTACTTTATAATTGTAATTAGAGATTAATTAATGATTAAGTGATAAATGAATTTGAAATTAACTATTTGAAGTTAATTAATGAATGATTAGTAGTTAAGTAATTAAGTAATTTAATTACGAATTAATAAATGATTAATTATGTAATTAGCAGTTAACAAATGGATAATTAAGTTTTATTAATTAATAATTAAGGTTATTAATTAATGATTAAGGGTAAGTAATTAAGTAATTAAGAAATAAAAATGATTAAGAAATGATTAATTAATTAATGGTTTAAAATGGAATAGTTAATTAATTAATTAATCATTAATTAAACAGGGTAAAGAGATTAATTCTCAAGTAATTGATTTAAATTAAATTAATTACAATAAGAATTAAAGATGTTGCTTATGGATAATTGTATAAGTAGAATATCTGATTTGTGATATTTATTTGGTGATATTCTGTGATGTTCTATGATATGCTTTGATACATCTATGATGGTTGTGTATGACTTATCAGTGATATACTATGTGAATTCAATTGTTGATTTAAACTGTTTAAACTATAAAACAACTTGGCCTTTAAAATGGCATTTGGATTTCGATGAGACCGGGATCGGGTTTGCTATATTACAGCATGATAGGGGGTTCTCGCTTTGCGTTAGGTGGCGAACGGGAGACTCTTGCCCCTACATGTCCCCAGTGGTAGTATAAGGCCTTTTGGGGTTGGTTGCGAGTCGAGAGGCTAGCCATTAAAGCAAACCCGAGGTATCACTGTGAGCCATGGTGGGGCTGGGATGGTTGAAAAGCCTACCGGTCGAATGAGCCGTTGTCGATGGTTGAAAAGCCTAGATTGTCACAGTTGGTATCAGAGCGCTAGGTTGAGCGAATACCTAGGCTCTTGAGTGATTTCTTTCTTGAGAGAGCGTATTTGTAATTTTGATTTATATATTTATCTGTTTCTACCTATTTGTTGGGTTACCTGTTCTGGTTTTCCAATATAAGTTATAAAGGTAGATAGGGCAGGGGTGTGTGTAACATGACTACCAATGGTTGGAGTTTGAATGGTTGAGGTTGGAAGTGTATCTGTCGAGACTGTAGACCTATTACCGTCTCGAGTGAGCTTTGGGTAGTGTAAGGATTTCATCAATCTTTGAAGGAAATCCGTTATGGTTCGGAGTTCATCTTTGAAGTGTAAGTTTGGTTGAGCTAGAGTTGGATCTATCGGTTGGATGGAAGCAATTCATGATATCTTGATACCTCAGGATGTAGTGGCTGTGTGATGAGACAAAGTGACTATGGATGTCTCCGAAGATGTTTCTTTGGAACAAGTTAAGGAAGTATGTCTGTTTCGGCGTTGTGGCTAAGTTCAGTACGTTCAGTAGGATGTTTTTGTTTGGTTCGAGGTCCGAGTTTCTCGAAGAGCTTCGGATAGGAAGTCTTTGACATCTGGGATAGCAATATAGCCCGAAGTGTTCTGTGTGTCGTCGAGAAGATTTTCTGGTCAGCAGTTTTTCTTGAGGTAATTTCAGAAGTAGCAAAGTGGTTCCATTTCTTCGATGGATTGGCTCGATCAGTATAAGGCTGTTCTGAATTGTGATGAGTTTCGTTGGAAGCTAATTTGGGTAGAATTGTCAGAGTGTCATGTGATAATTCTAGAATTCACTATAGTAATCTTTTACATGGAGTTGAGACTTCTCAGGAGAGGATTGAAGTTATCGATGTGGTCCAAGATTTTCCCTGATGTACTTGAGGAAGTTAAGTGTCTGCCTCCGCATCAAGAGATAGAGTTTCATATTGATTTGATTCCAGGAGCAGTGCCGGTGATTCAGCCTAGTAAGAGAATGGCTCCTAGTGAGAGAGAAGAGTTAGTTAAGCAGACTCATGATCTTTTGGAGAAGGGATTGATTAGACCCAGTTTTATTATGGGGTTCTGCGGTAATGTTTGTCCCCAAATCGATGGATCACTAAGGTTCTTTATTGATCTGATGAACCGAGTCTTTCGGGATGTATTGAATAAGTTTGTTTTGGTGTTCATCAATGGTATTTGTTCTATTCTAAGTCTGAAGAAGAGCACAAGCAGCTTTTGAGGATAGTGTTGGAGACTCTGAGGAGACATGTTTTGAAGGCGAAGTTCTCTAAGTGTCATTTTTGGAAATAGGAAGTTAAATTTTTGGGGCGCATTGTTTCTGGTGAAGGTATCTCTATAGATCCAACGAAGGTTGAGACTATTCTGGAATAGAAGCAACCGAAGTCACCGACGAAAATTCGCAGTTTTTTAGGATTAGTTGGCTACTACAGGAAATTTATCAAAGATTATTCTAAGATTTCTTCACATTTGACTATGTTAACAAGGAAAGGAGCTATATTCAAATGGACACCCCAGTATGAAGAAGCTTTCCGAGAGTTGAAGACGAGGCTAACCAATGCACCAGTGCTAGTTATTCCGGATGGAAAGAGAAAATTTGAAGTATATACTGATGCATGTATAGTTGATCAGGGAGCGGCGTTGATGCAGAATGGAAGAGTAATTGCGTATGCGAGTCGGCAACTAAAGCCACCATGAAAGGAGCTATGCTACGTACGATCTTGAATTGTTAGCCATTATTTTTGCTTTGAAGATTTGAAGACATTATCTCTTGGGAGAGAAGTTCAAGTTATTCACGGATCACAAACCATTGAAATATTTTTTTCTCTCAAAAGGGTCTTAATTTGAGGGAGCAGCGATGGGTCGAGCTTCTGGCATCATATGATTTGGATATTCTGTATACCCCAGGAGAGGCAAATGTAGTGGCTGATGCTCTTAGCTAGAATGCAGTTCTGTCTCTTCTGAAAGTTGTTCCATCTCTCTAGGACAGAATCATAAGTAAGCAAACAGAGGGAAGATTTTTTGAGGATTAATGGTCGTTTGTGTGTGCTTGATCTAGATGGATTGAGGCATGAAGTCTTAGCTGAGTGTCATCGCTCCAAACTGCATATTCATCCAGGAATCTCTAAGAGGTATAAAGATATGAGAAGAATTTTCTAGTGGCCGAGCATGAAGAGGGATGTAGTTACTTTCGTTAATAGTCGTGATATTTGTCAGTAAGTTTAAGGAGATCAGCAGAAGTCAGCCGGTTTGTTGCAGCCTTAGAAAATCGAGGAATGGAAATGGGAGATGATTTCGATAGATTTCATCGACGGTTTGCCAAGAACCATGAAAGGAAACGATGGTATGTGGGTTATTGTGGATCGGTTAGCTAAGAGTTCCTATTTTATATCAGTTAAGGCAACTCGTACTGCAGTTTCTTTGGCAGGGATTTTCTTGAGGAAGATAGTCAGATTGCATGGTGTTCCCGTTAGCATAGTAAGTGATCGTGATCCTATCTTGCCAGAAAATTCTGGGAGGCTCTACAATCAGCTTTGGGAACGAGTTTGAGATTGAGTACAGCCTATCATCTTTAGACAAATGGACAGACGGAGAGACTGAACCGTATTCTAGAAGGTATGCTGCGAGTTTGTGTTTTGGATTTTGGTGGATCTTGGGAAGACCATATTTATTTGGTGGAATTCTCTTATAATAACAGTTACCAAGCGTGTATTAAGATGGCTCCTTGTGAAGCTTTGTATGGAAGACTGTGTGGATCCCCATCCTGTAGGATAGAGTCGGAAGATCGTCTTGTGCTTGGTCCAGGTTTGATTCATGAAGCTTTTGCTAAAGTTGAGCTTATCAAGGAAAGAATGAGAGCTGCTTTGGACTGTCAGAAGACAATTGGATTTTGAGATTGGTAATTTTGTTTTGTCAAAGTTTCTCCGATTAAAGGAGCCGTTAGATTCGAAAAGATGGGAAAACTTACCCCGAGATATATTGGACCATTTCAGGTATTGGAAAGGATTGGTGCGGTAGCTTACAGGATTGAATTGCCAGAACGGATGTCTGGAATTCATGATGTATTCCATGTATCCCATCTAAGGAAATTTGTTCATAATCCATCATTAGTTGTAGAACCAGTAGTCCAGGAAGATTTGGAAGTCGAGCCGAATTTGACTGTGGTCGGGAATCCAGTTCGGATTGTTGATCAAGACGGGAGGCAACTCAGAAGTAAGGTAGTGAAGCTTGTCAAAGTACAGTAGAGTGAGGATCCCAGAGATAGATCCTGGAAAACTCTGGATAGTTTTGGGAAAGCTTATCCGGATTTATGTCTAGATAGCTAGTGATGTTTGTTAGGATATATTGTTTGGTTGTTTCATAATGTATGAATGATATATATGTTTGAATGGTTAGTATAAAAGCTTTTGAATTATCTTTTGTTTTAAATCTTGAGGACGAAATTCTTTTAAGGGGGGAGGAATGTAACGACCCTGGATTTTGGCCCTATTATTTTAATAAATATTTAATCTAATTAAATAAGGAGTAAACTGATCATTTAAAATGAATAAATATTTTGAAATAATTGCCATTTGTTTACATAGATTGTACTTTTGAAAAGGGAAATTGATTTTGAAATTTTAAAATAAATCTCTTGATAATAATTAAAATAAATCTATATTATATAATTGAATTAAAATATTTTGTCTTGTTAACATTTGGTATAAAAATATATATGGATAATAATGTTTGAAATAGAATCTAATTCAATCAATATAAAATATAAATATAAGCAAGTAGACTTATGAATATAATTTAAATATCAATAGTTAAAATATGAATAGAAATAAATATAAGTATAAAACATAAGTAAATCATATGAACATAATTTAAATAGTGATTGTCAAAATAGAAATACAACATAAGTTGAAGTTTTGTAAGTACAAAATATAAAATAAATAAGACAAACATTTGCATATGAATTAAGCAAGAAAATAATAAAACAAATATTTACATACAACATATCTTCATTCACAAGAGTATAAGACCTGACAAACATGTATATGAAGTTCCACCTAAAAGTTAATAAAAACAGATGACTTTGAACAAAATAATCTTCATTTACAAGACCAAGGTATAGAATAAAATAAGAACAAAGTAGAAAAAATGAAAATCAGTCAAGGCATAAAAAGTAAAACCTAACAAATATGAATATTGAAGTGCAGCTAGAAGTTAACACAAATGTTTTATACAAAAATGTCTTCATTTACAAGCCAAACATCTCTAAAACAAAATATATCTTCTTATGCAAGCCAAATGTCTACCTGAAATATATACATTTGCATACAAAATATCTACACACAGCAAAAAAAACATAATTATAATATGTAAACATATTAGGAAACCATGCATTAATTACCATCTTCTCAGCCAACATTTGTCATTTCAAATATTTGTAAAAATCTGATTAAGTTAAAATAAAAATAAAGAAAACAGCTGACCAGTTAAGCCTTCCTTTGTACATTTTATTTTCTTCTATATATATATATATATATATGTATGTATGTATGTATGTATCTTGCCCTTCCAGTTCGTTCAGTAACTCATAAAAAAAAGAAGCAAACTCAAAATAAATTCAAAACAAAAACAGAAGAAAAAGAATTCAGGCAGATTCAAACTGCAGCTTTCATAATGCAGAAATTGTGCTCTGTTCAACAGTAAATTTGAAGGTGAGTAAACATCAATTTGAAAGCTTCAAGTTTAATTTAAACAGTTCAAGTTTTATTGATAATCTGGCTTGTATGTGTTTTGACTTTGAATATAGTTCTGTATTTCTCTATATTTCTCTGTTTAATGGTTACAGGGTGAATTCTTTTTTCTCCAAAAACTTAAATTATTTGTACCAAATCAAAGCTTAAATTTTCCAACAAAACAAGATGCTCCAACTTCAATCAGGATTTTTAAACCTGTTTTAAAAACATATTAGTAAACTATACTTTGGAAATCATGTTTTACAGGCAACAAGAATTATGTTGATAAATTCAATCGTTATAAAATATTAATTCAAGTTAATAACTTGAATCTTCAATGCAAAATAGGATTTTTAAAGCAAAAATGGGAATTTTTAGTGTAGAATTGTATAAGCAGTTCATAGTTGATCAAAAATGGCATTTTTACCAATTACAGATTATTGATCCAATAATAAATGTTGAAAATTGTGTTGAAGCAAGTATAAACATTGATGATTTCATGAAAATTATCAGATAATTTTTCTATTGTGTGAATTAAGGAAACGAGATTGATTTAGGGTTTGGGTTCAAGTTTTTAATCATGTCTGTAGTGTGTCGAGTTCGTCATCAACACACGATCGAGTTGCATGAATTTCTGGTGGACGGTTGCTTGGTGGGCCGTCGTGGTGTGGCCGAAGCGTAGGCATCTATGGTGGTCGGAGTGATGGAGGCGAGGCGATTATGTTGATTTGCGTAAGCTTCGGTTTCGAGCCGAAGGCTTAATTTCGATTTGAAAACTTTGAGAGTGATTCGAGTTTGGTTTTCGTTTATACGTGGGTTTTGTGACATGCCAATGATCTTGGGAGTTCACCGAAGCTTCGCGCGTCGCCGTGCACGTGTACGGCGAAGCGTTTAGTGTCAGTGTCGACATGGGTGTGTGTCTCGAGTCATGATCGAGTTTTGAGGTGGGTTGCTTCGGGGTTTTGAGCGTGTGCGTAAGTTTGTTTCCTGATTCTATACTTAGTTTAAATTTAATACTTACTGGAAAAATAAAAAAAGGGGTGAAGAAGTAGGAGTAGGAAGGTGACTCGGGGAAAATGTTAGATTGCGTGTGTGCTCACTCGAGTTAATCAAGGAAGTACTCGGGTGTGTTTTGTTTTAAATCTGCAATGTAATAAAGTAAAGTAAGTAACTTGTTTTCGACCAGTTTAAGCATTTTATACTTAATAAAGGTTCAACAATTTAAGTTAGGACTTTAACTCATGTTTTAATTATCTTAGTTAATACATAACAATGTTTTTAAACACATAATTATTATTTTAATTAAGTAATTAAGTTAAGTATGAAATTAATTAACATTTAAAGTTTGTAGTTAATATTAAATTGATTTTCAAAGTTTAAAGAAGATTTCTTTAAAAATGTTAGTTAAGTTGAATAATTAATATCAATTAATTAATTTTTGAAAGCAATTAAGAAAAATTACTTTATAATTGTAATTAGAGATTAATTAATGATTAAGTGATAAATGAATTTGTAATTAACTATTTGAAGTTAATTAATGAATGATTAGTAGTTAAGTAATTAAGTAATTTAATTACGAATTAATAAATGATTAATTATGTAATTAGCAGTTAATAAATGGATAATTAACTTTTATTAATTAATAATTATGGTTATTGATTAATGATTAAGGGTAAGTAATTAAGTAATTAAGATTGAATAAAAATGATTAAGAAATGATAATTAACTAAATGGTTTAAAATGGAATAGTTAGTTAATTAATTAATCATTAATTAAACAGGGTAAAGAGATTAATTCTCAAATAATTGATTTAAATTAAATTAATTGCAATAAGAATTAAAGATGTTTGCTTATGGATAATTGTATAAGTAGCATATCTGATTTGTGATATTTATTTGGTGATATTCTATGATGTTCTATGATATGCTTTGATACATCTATGATGGTTGTGTATGATTTATCTATGATATACTATGTGAATTCAATTATTGATTTAAACTGTTTAAACTATAAAACAACTTGGCCTTTAAATGGCGTTTGGATTTCGATGAGATCGGGACCGGGTGTCGTTTTTGATTATCCGGAAACCACATCGATCCAAATTAAATGTTAGGTCGTGATATCTCAAGTGAAGATCGAGATGGTGTTTCAGAATGCAAGGGTTATCGTCGTTAATTCTAAGGGTGATTCCACAATGAGTGTAACGAGATAATGCATTCGGTTTCGTTCGAACCCGGAAGGAACTTGTATGGATTGAATGCTTTCAGCACATCGTCAGGCGGAGGATGAGCATTCTAAGGGATATGTTCTATAAAGGTAATCGCATCCTCAAGCCTCATCAACCGGGAATGGCTAAAACAATGGATGTGCAGCAAGGTTAGGTGGGTCATGCCCAAGTAGGACGAGATACACCCCTATCTAGATGTCCCTTTTTATTTCGGCTGTGTGGGGCTGTTGATTGCAACAACTACCGGGGTTATCTTGTTCGGGACTGTTCAGTAAGGAATGGTTCCGGCCTTGTGTTGTAGGGGAGTTACGGTGACTCCCCAGTACAGTGATCTAGGCCACGTACTGTGATGGACGGTACCCCAGTAACCCTGCCGTTGTATGGAATCCAATCTCCAATAAGTGACGTACGCTTTGATTGTGTCCAACTATGTTGGAACATGAGATGTAAGCATTTCGGCTATTTTCTATTTACTTGAAAACCCTAGACACTATTATAATATCACTGGATTTCCTATAAAATGTTTTAGTTAGCATAAGGTAAAAGCTTACCCGTATTTATGTGTGGGGAGTCTTACGTGATACCTTTATTTTCAAATGTTTTTCAAAGTTAAATAACTTTAAACTGTTTATTCATACCCGACCCATGTCTAACCCGAAGTTTATATTTTTCATAAACTCTTGGGTACTCAAATTTTTATGAGTAGCCAAGTAATAGGTTTTGGATTTTGATTTCTGGAGGAGCTTGGAGAAGGAATCCAGACGTATCTATATATCTATTTGGTTCCGCTGTGTTAGTTAATGTATGCTGTATTTTGGATGTATGTATTGGCAGATGTATGTATGACTGTCATGTGTATGATATTGAATAACTCTGATATATGTAAAACTATGTAATAGTTATGTAACGTATTATATTTTGTTCCATTCCGCTGTGAGATTCTGATGTTGTTGTTCTTTCTTTCTATTCTTTTCTATTTCTATCCCTTTCTTTCTTAATAATGATACGTCTTTCTGGCAGTTGAAGGACGGGTCGTCACAGATGCACAATGATATGTAATATGAAATAAAATGATAACAAGGTAAAAATAATAATATGCAGAATGATATGATGATATATACTATGGTAAGAGATATTCAGATTATAAGATAAACATGAGTGATAAGAAGTATCTAATTAACAAGCATATATATGTATGTATACATATGTCAAACTATTTATTATAAATCACTTCAACCAAACAAAGGTAATACACCAATTATTAGACTTAGGTTAAAGAAACTGATGAATGAGACTGAAAGAGTAGTAAAGACAAGAGTTTAAAGGTAATAAATGGTACTAAAACTATAACATATTCATGAAAGATAGTAATCAAACTTAATATCAAAATAAAATGCTAAGAAATATGGACTTAAACTATATATGATCAAATATGGTTTTTATAAAAATTAATACCCTCCTTACTTAATTCTTTTAAAAATATTTTTGTTAACTTAATTGTTTTTTTAAGAATCCAGACTTTCATGTTTATAAAATACTTAACTTATTAATTAAAATGTATATATTAAATTATTATTGATTAAAATATTTAAAAACATGTTTAAACACCTTTTAATGAAATATTATATAACAAAGATTGAAAAACTAAAATAAACATGTGTCATATTAAGGCTTCTTACATTAAAAAAAATTAATTAATTACTAAAAATATTTAAGCATGAAATTAATTTTAAAATATTCTAATATAAGTTAGAAAATAAATCTAAAAAGAATAGAGAAAAATACTTAATTTAAATATTATTTTTACATAGTTTAAAGTTTTAAATAGAAAAGATAGCATTTACAGAATGTTGTAAAAAGTTTGTGCAGTAAATATATTCAAAACATTTTAAACAGAAACTGCAGCATTTACCAAATGCTGTGAAATGTTTCTAAAACACTACAGTGTTTCAAAGCACAGAGATGCTATAAAAACGAATTTGCAGCACTTAAGAAACGTTCCAGAAGAAAAGACAGCATTTCAGATATTCTATTTATTGTTCTGGGCCTGATTTTAACATGTTTTTGCACTAATTTAATGACTAGATATTAGCATGTAAATAATTAATTTTTTACCCAACTTTTTATAGTATTTAATTAACATAAAAAATAATGAGAAAATATGTGTAAAGACACTTGACATTATGCATGTAAAAATGCTTTTCTACTTAATATAGTCGTAATAAATTAGTAGTAAGATTTTATTTGAAAGAAAACACATTTTAAAAAACTTTAAAAAAAATTTAAACTGGTATATCGAAATTTATACTATGGTGTGTCGATATGTAGACCGAAATATCAAATCTTATAAAAGAGATAAATTTATATACCTAAGTAAATGCATAAATATATATTCCTAAATACAACAATAAAGATGAAATAATAGTAAAGCGTACCAATTTTTGCACTCCATCTTTCTAACTTTATTGTTCTTCCATTGTCATCAACCACATATTTATATCTTTTATAATTTTATGACGAGATCTATTCTATTGCGATGGGCTCGTTTTTTCAATCAGCGTAGTATGTTCATTTATTGAATTTGAAGACCGTATGAGAAAGATAAAGATGATTTAGTAGATTGACTCACTTAGCGCCAAAACTTTGAATTTGAATTTTGAATGAATGGACATTTCAACCACTATAAATAGGCCCAACAGTCACCATTTTTCATAAAAGTTTCTCTTCTTCTTCTTCTTCCCATTTTTCTATTTACCATCAAACTTCAAGAAGGCATATCTCTTTCGTTTCTTAACGGAATTAGATGAAACCAGTGGCAAATCGAAGATGAAGGCTAGGGCTACGATCCAGTAATAGTTTGGTGACGAATTTGGATAGTATTGTGGTGCAACAAGCCAAACAATAAGAGAAACGTAGAAACCCCCGTACACAATTTTTTAGTTTTGGATAGCCAACTTCAAACTGTCATATCTCACTCAATTTGATCGGAATTTGATGATCCACCTATCAAAACGACCGTGATAACAAGAACTATAATCTTGAAAAGGAGTTGGAACAAAATACTCAAATTTCTGAATGCAATTTGAAGAATACCATTGACAGTTTTTCTTTCTTTCTCTCTTTGTTCACCAAAACTTCATTTGACCATAACTTGGTCATTTTTGACGGATTCGCATGAAACCAGTGACATTGCGAAGTAGATGGAGAGAAGTGCAGTATCATATCAAGTTGTAGATGAGAATCAAAAGCTTTGTATTGATCTAGTACCCATTTCATTGTCGATTGACATTATATATCCATTTGTTCTTCTTGATTGATGAATGGTTATCTGGTATCTTTTAACCAATAGTCATTAGACATAATTCTTTTCCTTCAAAACAACATAACCTTTTAAAGAATCAAATGACTTTTCAAAATAACTAAACATAATTTTAAATAACAATAGTATGATGATTCTCTGACATATTCATATGAAATTAGTGTTAATAATTTTATTAAAACAATTTCCATTTAAAAAAATTTCAAAATTCAGATTATGAAAACTTTGAAATCCTTGCTCTGATACCAAATGCAAGAAATGGGAATACAGATCCTAAGGCTAGGATTAACACTTGAGGGAAGGTGAATAGTGTTTAACGGAATTACTAAATCTTTTTGATTTTTTGTTAATTTGAACACAAATGTATGCAATATTCAAACACAGATATGATCAAAGAATCAAATACAGATACAGGAATAAAGTACAAGCAACAAAGGAAAGAACACACCAGATGTAACGACCCGTATTTCACGTGTCGATAAATCGTAGGATTTGCAGGTCGTTAGTGTTGTTTGTGTTGCCTTTAGCTTGAGTCGTTTAGGAGTTGACCCGAGTGCTAGTAATGAGTCGTGACCGACTCATAGGGGACCGACTCAAGGAGGGGTAGCGGTTTAAAGTGTTAGCCGAGTTAAGGCTTGAGTCGTAACCGACTCATAGGATAGGTCGTGTGTGGGTTGCGACTCATAGAAGGCCGACTCATAAGGGACGACTTAAGATAGGCGAGTCAGTGGTGTTGCCGACTTATAGGAAGAACGACTCAAGGGGTTAAGGTTTAGGTCGTGGGTAGTTAAGTCGGCAGGGTGTTGTCTCGTGAGGAGGATGAGTCGTTACCGGGTTAACGACTCATAGGAGTTACCGGGTTATAGCTTAAGTCGTGGGCGAGTTAGTGGCTTAAGGCTTGGCAGTGTGTTGATGAGTTGGTGAGGCCATAGGTCGTGAGTCGGCTAGGAGTTAAGTCGGCACTTGTATTGAGTCGTAAGTCGGCTAGGTGTTTTGTGCAGGCAGTGAGTTAGGTCGTGGAGTCTTGAGTCGTGTGTCGGTAGGTGTTGAGTTGGCCTGGGTTGTTGAGTCGTGTGAGTGGCTTGTGTTAGGTCGGCATAGTATGAGTCGTGAACGACTCATGATAGGTCGTGACCGACTCAGGGGCGACGACTCATGGTAGTTCCAGCCTATAAATAGAGGGGTTTGGCTCACTTTTTGGCACCGGTTTTTGAAGCAACGAAGTGCTGCCATTTTGAAGACTCGACTACAACATTTCTTCATCTTCTTTTCTCTATTCCAATCTAATTCTAACATCCATCCAAGATCAAAGATTTAGATTGAAGATTCAAGTGCCAAAGTTGAAGATCTTCATCCGTTTGAGCTAGATTTCATCGATTGAGGCGAGATATTGCCGGATCAAGCTTTGATCTCCGCTGTCCAGATCTGAAGTGTTTAGTTTTCATAGTGTTTGGGTGATTTGGTGAGTGGTAGTTATCTCTCACGCGGATCCAAGGGAGTATATTGGATTGGTGGCTTGTTTTGGTGTTAAAGTTAGAGATTTCATGCATGTTTCTTAGATCTAAGTCTAGATCCATTGTTTCCAAAGACGTTTACTTATGCAAGTTTGTTTAACAAGTATTAGAGACAAAACCCATGTTTTATATTTGATAGATCTATGCTAAAAACCATGATATCACATATGTTGGACTTTTGCTCATTTATTTACGAAATTGCCATTATAGTTGATATTGCTTGTTAAATCTTGTTTGAATGTTTGATTGGTTGTATTAATGATTGATTGATTGAATGTATGATAGATTTGATTGTTTCAAATTAGCTTGTAGTTGATTTGGAACAAGATGGTTGGAGATGATTCAAAAGCTAAGCGGAAAGGCTCTTGAATAGTGAAAGCTGCCTGTAGCATATGAAGCGGATATGGAAGCTCATATGGATGGATTCGAGGATGTGGGATCTTGCCATGATGCGAGAAGGCAAAGCATGATTGAGATGGGACTTTGCTATGATGTGATGAGGCAAGGCTTATGTTGGGATGGGACGGGTCATGATGACGTTCCAAGATAAGAGACTTTGCTATGATGTGATGAGGCAAGACATATGTTGTGATGGGGCGGGTCACGATGACGTTCCAAGCACGGGTCATGACGACGTGCGAAGTTATAACTCGGTGATGCGGTCCGGGTTGGTGTGGATAATGGTTAGCTTGAGAGGCGCATGAGCTAGTATGGAAATAGTCGTCAAGGAGGATGACTAGGAGGCTAAGATCTCATCGTTGTTGAAGGTTCTAGCATACTCAAGCAAGGGTACGTTGGAACGGGTCACGATGACGTTCCAAGCACGGGTCACGATGACGTGCTAGTACTCTGGGCTGATGCGTTCAGCTTAGGCATGGGTCATGATGACGTGCGGAGTTATGTCTAAAGCCGGGGTTACCATTAGCCCTTGACAGGTGGTCATTCAACTAACGGTGAAATCAAGGCAATGATAACAGTGATAGCCAGAGTCATGGATGTTTGGTTGTATCATCATTCGGTCTCAAGAGCGGTGTTTTCTGGGTACCTATCTGATCTTGGTTTAGGCCTTAGGGGTTTGTATTTGGAGAACATCGTCCTTGACTCGAGTGGTTATTGCTTTACCTTACTTATCTGCTATGTTTTGCTTACTTCTCCTTAGTGTGTGTCTGGGGGCTATCACTGTAGAAAGAGGTGGAGTGGGATGGTTTGGTTCCTATTCCTTTTATCCCTTATTCTCTTTTGGTATGTTTGATTGTTAATTTACTGCTCACTAAGACTTTGTCTGACTCAAGGTTTTATGTCTCCTCTTATTACCTTGGGCTGTTCATCCATGTTTGGGATGGGCAGACTAGGTAGCAGGTGACAGGTGCTGTGCTAGGAGTTCTACGCTGAAGATGACGAAGACGAGCAGAAGGCTTTGCATATTAGTTTTCTTACTATATGTACTGGGTATCCGCTGCTATATTTGGTTGAGCGATTTGTAGTGAGGCTTTCATGTATAGATTTGTGTGGATGATTGTATAAAACTACTTTGATGCTTATATGATGATGTTCTGTTCTATGGAGCTTCACTATATTATATTTCTCTATTGTATTTTATCCATGCGCTGTGAGTTATGCGTTAGAGATTCTTTTGTTTTGTTTTACCCTGACTATCGTCCATGGCTGCCTGGCACACCTTTCAGCGCATTATTTCCTTGTTTTGGCGCAGGAGTCATGGGCGGTCGTCACACCAGATTTTATACTGGTTCGAAGTTACCCTACATCCAATCCCGCACACAAGTACGATTTCCTTTCAAAAGCAATTGTACAATTATACCCTCGATTTCAAGGCCACGAGGTACACCACTCCAGATTCACAATCTTTTGGGTAGAGATACTTGATTTCACGGGCAACAAGTTCACCCAATTAATTTCCAAGGCTACAATCACACCTTTTCTAGCTTGATTGATTTTGCAGGCTACAATCACACCTTTTCTCGCTTAGTTTATTATAAAGAACCCTATAACTCTGAATAGCGCTGAGATCTTGTTGAGATAGTGATAAATAATCAAACCAGAAATGATCCAGGTAGATTCAATATTGATTTCGGCAGAGCAATGGTGAAAATGTGTATAAAGAAATATGGAAGAAGAAGAGGAGTGAAATCAGAGAAAATATGAATACAAATTCGTTCAAAATTACCCCTATTTATAGTAGAACAACAGCCATGTCCATTCGTAAAAGGATATGACGAATAGACACTTCCTTTGTTATTCAAAATTTTGAAATAAACTACTACCATGTCAACATGGGGTACTTGAGAATGTCGACATGCCTAAGGTATTTTTAGTAATTTGCTTTTCTTTGAAAATAACTTCTATCTTGTATTAAAACTATTTTAAACTTTATAAATATACTTAACTATAGTTAAAATACGTAAGTAAATATAGAGAATAATATTTGGTATATACAGAAAATTTTACTGTAATTTTATATTTAAATCTATGTATAAATATTAAAATTTAAATATATTATTATTAAAAGATAGTTTAAAACTAAGGATAATTTGATTTTAAAAATAAAGAATATTTTGAGGCTAAAAGTATTTAAACTCTGGATAGATGCTTTTGGTTCTTCTAAAAGGAAGGTTTTGAAATCATTTTGAAAACAAGATATAATTTTGTAAAAACATTTAAATAAAAGGTTAGCAGATACAAAACAATGTTCCACTTTATTTTTCGTAGGTTCCGTCCTACTTAGGGTTCCATCCCTTTAACAGGCTCGAAGTTGATTCCATTCCACGAATAAATTAGATTTTAAGATGTCGGTGCTTTTCTAGGAATTTTAACAGAATTCCTAATTAAATTACTTCTATTAAAATCTTGAACTCTTGATAATCTTGATACTCATGAGTCTTCAATCTTGATATCTTGAATCTCTATACTGTACAATCTTCATTCTTGGTACTTGCATGGTTCAATCTTGCATATACATATATATCTAAACTATAATGTTAGCCTATATATTTTATAATCTTATTCTAAGGTTGTTGTCATCAAAGCCATCTTCTTTGGAACTAACGGCAACACCTTTCAGGGTCGCAAACTGTGGTGAAAGGCAGTGTTCTGTAATGCTTTCTGAGCGTCGCAGATCTGGAGGAAGAAGAATGAGATCGAAAGAAAAGAGATTGTTGTTTCTGATGATTCCTTAGCGTCACTATTTATAGTAGTGAGGAAGTGTCCATTCGTCAAGGTCGCATCCTTTCCAACAATCCGAAATCGTTACAAATGGTTACGCCTTTTCGCAACTATTTAAAGCTGTTACTAAACGGCCGCGTCACTTTATTCAAATGACCTGTCAAAAATATCCGTTCAAACCCAAATTCTGAATCTGGCCTATTAAAAAAATTAGTTCGTCATTTTAGACCCGAACCCGGTCTGGTCGGTCGGACAGGCTACGACGGCGCGTGCGTGTGGTGGTGATGCATAACTTCTGTAACGATCTCAAATTTGTTAAGTTTAAATTGATATTTTAATTTAATTTTTTGGATAAAAAAATGTAAAAATAATTGGTAATTAATATAAGATGTTAGTTAAATTTTGGATTACTGGAAGGATGTATCTGAATTAAATTGAATTGGGATTTATAAGTAATGTAAATAACATATTGTACTACAAAATAAAATAAAATTAAATACATCTAGTTAAGATTCAAACAAATAAAAATATACTCAAGGGTTTAAGTGATATAACAAATAAAATAGACTAAAGTATTCAAACAAATAAACATATAGTTTTGTAAAAAAAGTAAGTAAACAAATGAGATAGACTATAAAATAGTGAGTAAGTACATTAACTAAAATTTAACAGCATAATTTAAATAGAAAATTATTTACATTATAAAGCAATAGAACAAAAGTAGATAGTTAAATACATTCAAATATAAAACAAGTGTGTTCAAACAAGAATATAAATATATGAAGCCGATGTTATTTTTCAAGTTGAACAAATGCATATAGATAAATATGAATTAACTTGTAAAAAATGAAACAAAGTAAACAAGTCAGTATAAAAAAATATACAAGTATGTAAAAGCAAAAGTTTATAAAGCAAGTACAAAGTATCATACCTCAGCCGAGTAAAGTAGTATGTAGGCAAATAAAGGAATAAACAAAGTATTGTTAAGCAAAACAAATATATAAAAGAGCAAGACGAAAGTAAGGAAATAAACAAAGCTGGAGCCACCAAATAAAGAAGAAAAAATATAACAAAATCTTCACAATATCATTTCCAACCGAGTGAGAAAACGCAAGGCAAGTACAAACAAAATATAATATACTACCTTTATAGAAAGATGAAACAAACAAGCTTGTATGAGTATTATAAAAGCCAGGAAAAAAAATCTACAAATAAAACAATGATAATTTATGCAAGATCATCTCTAGTATACAACATACTTACATCAGCCTGCATAAAGTATGGAAGGAGGTATGGCAAAAGATCAAAGGACTTAAGCATTAAATGCAAGATCATCATCAGCCTCCATAAACAAATAAAGTATAATACCCTGTGCAATAAAAAAAAATGTGTACCCTGTCCACTTCTCTCTTATACATAACTCCTTATTTTAGTTCGTTCATTCTTAGCTGTGTAAAACTGAAATGAACATCATCTTAGAGACTGAAACAAAACTTCAATTTAAACAACAACAATAATTCAAGCAACTACAAAGCCAGAGATTAAAGAAGAGATTTCCAGCTTGCAAATTTCAAAGTTGTGTCAACATGAGGAAGTGCTCTGTTCATCTAGACAACACGGTGAGTAAACTTACTACTTCAAAAAAAAAAGAAAAAAATTTTAAATCTGTATCTTTGTTTCATGAAGACTTGGTTATTTTTGGTTCTGTACAAGTATATGTGTATACTGTGTACCTTGATGGTTCTTGTTTATGGTTATGGAATGAATATAAACAAGGAAAAACTTTATAAATCTTCATACAAAAACATTTTTAAACTTAGATTTTTAACAAATTACGTTGTTTAAACTCAAACCATGGTACAAAAGTTTTTGCTTGAAAAGGAATGAACTTGACTCTGTAACTTGGTTTACAGTGAAAACAAAGAATCATATGATAAATCCAAATATTTTAAAACATTGAATTGATTATATAACTTGAATAAGTGCACAAAGTTAGGATTTTTAAAATTAATATGATAATTTTTAAGTGAGTATCCCAAGTGCAGTTCAAGTTTGAATAAAAACTGCATTTTGATCACTCTCTGATAGCCGAACCCATTCCGATCTCTATGAACTTGCTTGAAGCAAGTTTGGTAGTTGATAGCAATGGGAAAATTGTTGAATAATTTTTCCATTGTACGAATTGAGGGGACGAGGCATATTTAGTGTTCGTGAGAGAGTTTTTGAGGTGTTTGAAAATGAGGCGATTTCATCACCTCTGCTTGACCGAGTATCTCGAAATTCTAGGGAAGCATGGCGCAAAGAGTTGACATGGTGAGGCCGAAGTCGCGGCGGCTTCGGAGGTCGGCGTGGGGGTGACGAGGCGATTTCAGTAGGTGGTTCGAGTTGATGGTTCAAGCATCGGGCATTATTTTGATTTTGCTTTTTTATGCAAAATTGGGTTTTTATTTCGAATAAAGGGGCAAATTTTGGTTGGTGGGTGGCGGCGGGGGTTGCCGGAGGGGCGGCGAACCACCGTGCACGTGCACGGTGGCGTTTGGGCAGTCTAGTTTGGTGCCGTAGTTGTCGCGTGATGTGCAGAGTATTTTCGGGGCTTACTTCGAGTTTTAGCGTCGTGCGTGTGAGTGTTTTTTTTATACTGTAGTTTAAATTTTTAAACTTAACTTAAGATGATAAAAAAAGGAAGAACAGGGTGAAGAAGATGAAAAGGGTAGGGGAAGAAGGAACGCGGGGAAACAGGAAGAAGGGTCTAGTGTTACTCGAGGAGGTTGCCTCGGGTCCAAATCCTGATAATTTTTGCCTAAGTACTTTAAGAATTTTGTTATACAAAGTTTAACATTAAATTAAGTAAACAATGTTGGTTAATTTTAAGTTAAAATTTGATTGAAATTTATTAAAAGAAGGGTTTGTAAAGGTAAGATGATTAACAAATGAAAAGTATAAGGTGATAAAAAAAAGTAAATTAACTTATACTTATAATTAAATTAATAACTTTAAGTAAATTTGTAATTCATAAACTATAAAGTTGATTAGGATGGTTAATTGATGTTTGGTTTAATTAATGAGTATTAATGGTTAGTCAATTTTAATTAATGAATGATTAATCAATTAAGAATAGTTAATCAAGGGAATAACGTATAATTTCTCGATGTGATCAAATTGTGATTTATAAAAAAATAAGTGTTCAAGTTAATTAACATTCAAGTTTTCAAATTTGTAATAATTTTTTTTCAAAGTTAAGAAAGTTTATTTTAAAATGTTAATTAAGATAGTTTTTATTATAAATTTATGTTTTAAAAGTAATTAAGAATGATTTATTCATAATGGTGAGTAAAGATTGGTTAATTAAATTAATAACTGAAATTAATTATTTATCGCTTTGTGACTAATTAATTGGTAAATTAACAATTAATTGTCTAAATTATTTGAAATTAATAATAGTTAATGATGATTAACTATGAAGATGGTTAATTAAAGATTTTTAATGGTAAGTTAGTGATTAATGAAGGGATAACCACTTATTGTAATAATTAATTAAATGGTAATCAATTGAGGGCAGATTAATTTACTAATGAATTAATTAAGGGAAATTAATTAAAGAATAATTGAATAACTAAAAGTTGATTATTTAATAATTAAAAGTTAATAAATTTATTTAATAAATGATTAAAGGACATTTAATCAAATGATTTGAAATCGATTGATGTTAATTAAGTATGATTATGACCCATCGGATTTAAATTAATCAGATAATTAATTGAGTTCACTTATAGATGTTTGAATTCTATTGATTGTTGAACTGTTTGGTATTTCTGATATGCTATGCTTGGTACTATTAGTTGTTTCAGTGTGATATGCGATGAATGTAATTTATTTATTTATAATGTATTCATATTTTCTATCTGTGAATCTGTGTATATAGATAAGCGTTATTGGAATATACCGCTTATTGATATTATTGTGATTGCAATCTATAATGATTGAATGTTTTGCACTATTGTGTTAAACCCTCTGGACCACACCATACACACACGAATAGGGATTTCACGAGGAAATCAATTAAGTCACAGATTTTGAAATGATTTTTTTTAAGTGGAATATATAAATTCAAATGTTTTGGAAAGGGATTGGGTTTAAAGTGAAAAGCTTTTTGAAATGGAATTTCAAAGATGAAATTTATTTTGAATAACTTGATTAAGTTTTGAAATTTAAATATTTTGATTAAAATTTGAATTCAATATTTGAAATTGAATTCTATGATTTGGAAACTAGGGTGTAGAAAGGCTATTCAACTTATAAATGAGTTTATATGGATTAAACTATTTTAAAGGTATTGTTTTGGGAATTTGAATTTAAATTCAAAGGCTTTAACTCGTGAAAATAAAATTGGATCTTTCTGAAATGAAACTATTCGTTTTCAAATGATAAAAGCTTTCATATAAGAAGTAAACTTCCAAATTGTGTAAAAAGGGATTTCAAGTTAAAAATGGAAAAATGATTTTCCAAGTTATGGAAATGGTTTGAAAGCTATAAGTTTAATCTTTAATTTAAAGATTTTAAAACGAGTTAATCCAATTGAAATGGGAATTGTTTTGAAATATATGAATGAATCTTTGTGAAACTAGGTGAACTTTGTGAAATAATCTTTTTGTTAAAGATTTGAAAATGGTAATTTGTTTAAACCATTTGGAAGAAAGTTTTGAATTATTAAGTTGTGACTTAATTGGAATCCCATATCCATATGTTTTAAATGTTGCACTCACTATTCGGGTTAGCCGGGAAAGGACCTTCGTGCCGTATAACCCATTCCGAATATGTGATTCGACATCGTGGATAGCATTTTGAAGACCGGTGGTGAAGACCGGGTATTTATGAGAACGATAGGATGACCAATCGAGTGCCTCTGCACTGAGTTGCTCCGGTATAGAGATTCCCTAAGTGATGGGAAGTCCGATCGGGATTGTGAATACCCGGGTTGCAAGGGCTTCTTCGGAAGTGCCTTCGGTTCTGTTTGAACCCAAAACAGACTTGTATGGATTGTATGTCTGACATTACAATTTGAGATATAAAACAGATTTCTTTCAAATACATTTCCGTTGATGGCGGAGAATTTATTCTCTTAGCTTAACACCCTTAGAGGTTATGTAGTTGAAGGTTATCAGCAATATATTCCCAACTTGGTAATGTGGCATGCTGAATGATGCCGATCATTTGTTGATCAAAGCGTGGCTTTTGTAAAAAACGTAGCTTTGTGGACGAGACTTCGTCGAACCTCACAACCCGGAAAATGGTTGAAACAGGAAAGATGCAGCAAGGTTTTCAGGGACCGCGTCCCTAGGGTATGTCCATTTCTTCTGGATAGGGGTAGTATCATGGAATGGAGCCCAGATACTTACTCATGTGGATACACTATATCTATTACTGTGTGGTGTTGTTGGTTATCGGGATCCCGGATAAAGGTTACTTACGACCGGGGATGGAATATCTAAGGTTGGTACTCCCGGGCAGGGAGTACACCGGCTTTGTGTTGGCAGAGATCCAGTTGGGATGCACGGGGACGTCCTTCCAGAGGCGTTCCATTTCGGTATGGGAAGTTCCTTTGCCCGACCATTGGTTGGAAATCCATTCTTCAAATACGTACCTTGTACGGTTTTAGTTGTATTACCTGCCATCTACTTATGGTGGCGCCCCACTGTTTGGATGGTAGCTATAGTATGCATAGTTTGAAATGTCTATGTTGGTTAAGATTTATATTCTACTTTCAAAATGTTTTCTCCACTTTGTACTTATAGTAATAATATCAAAGGAATTCGCGTATCAAGCATATTTGACTATCATAAGGAGAAATCTCCTCCGATTCTGCGTTTGCATTGTGTGTGTGTGCGGGAGGCCTTATGGTAGTCTCATTTTCTAAAAGCATTGCGAATCTAATTTAAAATTCTCTTGCTGTTTGTTTTTAAAAGATAAACTGTTTTTGTTACTCACACCAATCCCATGACGGATCCGGAGTTTATCGTTCTTTCCTAAACTCTGAGTGCTCAAAATTTTTCTACACGAGCGGTCTAGAGTTGGGATTTTCAGATAGGCAGGTTTAGTAGATTATCTAGAGCTAGTTCAGTCTTTGGATACGGACTGCACTTGCTTATCTTTGTGCATCGTGATGTTGGATCGAGCTGTTGTTGTTGGAGTTCTCTTTTGAAGACTATCTTAGAGTTATTTGTTCCGCTGCTAGTGTTATCTATTTTTCTTTTCCGCTGCTATTTTCTAGTATCATATCTCTGATGTATATTGATATTCATTATATCACTTTGTTGTATCAGATATTGTATATCAATGTATTTTTCTTTTCTTCCGCTGTGTGGTTTACTTAATGTTGTTATAAGCTCCGGGGAATCGGATTTGAACGGTCGAATCTATGGCATTCGAATACGATACGAAGTATGGATGTCGATTTTCGAGCGCGAAAAATCCGTCATCGTTACAACTTCCCTCTTCACATCAAAGCAAAACTTTGGATGCCCAAAGGGACCAACTTTCCTTAGAGAAGTCCATATATAAATCAATATATTCCCTTAATTTCCTAGATGTGGGACTATTCATCCCCTTTTCTTCCTTCTTCTTCAACCTCTTCCCTCTTCAAAAACAAACCCAAACCCGAAAGTTTCCACCAATTTTCCCCCATTTTCAAAATAAGTAAAATAAATAAAACAGACGACTGCATCACTCGAGTGACTATCTACATATCCAAGTGGGATCAAACTAATGTAGTTCCAAGATCAAGTTTTGCATCATCGTGGAGACCTTGGTATTTTCTGGATTTGAATCTTCACTTTGTGTAAACCATTCAAAGTTCTATCGAGGTCTATAGTGAACGTATCTTAAACCAGGCACCCCTAGCAATAGTAGCGGAACAGTCACACATACCGATTTCCGTATATAGAGTGTTCTGTATGCTCAGCACATTAATGGCAATGTGCTTAAATCCTTAATTCATGAGTCTACTTTAGAAAGCGGTCTTACTTTGTTAGGAAATGGCCTGATTTCCATACTCATATAGGTAAGTCTCTTAAAGTGTTTCTGTGATACACCCTTTTAAGGTAATTAGACTTATTAAGGATATATTATCCATCCTTTGTTCTTGCAGAATCCAGCATTAAATATTATAGGATTATTGATTTAGTGTTCCGTAATCATTCTCTTAACTTGTTGCTACCCATTGAACTTTGTCTATCCTTTTATAAACATAAGTTGGGTTTCTATAAGGATGATCAACCTTCATTCACAGACCTTACTCTCATTTTCTTTTATTTTATAGAAACCATTGCCTTTGAAAGACTCTTTATGAGTGGGTCAGCTAAGTTTTTCTTTGTTTCTATGTAATCAATAGTTATTACTCCACTTTTGAGTAACTGTCTTATCAATTAATGTCTTAAGACTCACACGCCTTGACTTCCCATTATATGTCTTATTAGAGACGTTGTATAATGTAGCCTGATTATCACATTTAATCAAGACTGTTGAAGATGGCTTCTTCCATAATGGGATTTCTATTAATAAATTCCTAAACCATTCCACTTCCTTACAAGCATATGCTAATACAATCAACTCTGACAACACTGTTAAGTCAGATATACATGTTCGTTTCTTGGAAACCCAAGACACAGCAGCACCTCCTAATGTAAAGATCCATCCAGTCGTAGACTTGGATTTTAATTCTATATTATTGCAAGTTGCATCACTATATCATTCTATTACAAAATGATATCCTTTATGAGATAAGACGTAGGTAACGGTTCATGTTAAATAAGCTAAAACTTTGGAAATAGCTTTCCAACGTTCGATACCTGGATTACTCGTAAATCGACATAACATGTTTATAGCGTGTGCTACGTCTAGTCTATTGCAATACATAGCATATATAAGACTCCCAACAATACTGGAATACTCAAGTTGATAAATGGTATGCCCAGTATTCTTTTCTAATTTAATACTAGGATCTAAAGGAGTAGATGCTGGTTTGCCATTATAATGACCATACTTTGCAGAAACTTCTCAATGTAATGAGATTGTGTTAGCAATAACTTCCCCTCTTTCCTAATAAATTTAATTCCTAGAATTACGTTGGCTTCTTCTAATTCTTCATATCAAATTTAGAAGATAAAAACTTCTTAGTTTCATTCACATAGGATATATTGGAACCAAATATTAGCATGTCATCAACGTATAAACATATTGTAACATAATCATTTTTGTTTGATTTGCTATAAATACATTTATCTGCATCATTAACAATAAATCCATATGACAATGTTATTTTATCAACTTCTCATGACATTACATGTGAGCATGCTTCAGGCCATAAAGAGACTTTACTAATTTGCAAACTTTCTTTTCTTGGCCTGGGATTTTGAAACCTTCAGGTTGTTCCATATATATCTCTTCTTCTAAATCTCCATTTAGAAACGCATTCTTTACATCCATTTGATGTATGACCAATTTATGAATTGATGCAAGTGCTATTAAACAGCGTAGGAAGATATGCGAGCAACTGGAGAATGTGTATTAAAATAATCTACTCCATGTCTTTGCTTATATCCCTTAGCAACTAATATGGCTTTTAACTTATCAGTAGATCCATTTATATTCAATTTTTTCTTAAATATCCATTTACATCCTATAGGTTTAGCACTAGAAGGTAAATCAGTTAAAACCCAATTTTGGTTTAACAATATGAAATTCATTTCATCATTAATAACTTCTTTTCAGAATATTGAATCTCTGGCACTCATAACCTTGGAATAAGTTATGGAGTCATCATCGACGTTTGCAGTGATATAAATAAGTTAATTTTTGGATAACATTATATAACTACATCTGTTAATCCTTGCTATTTGAAAAGTACATCATGTTAATATTTGAGCATCTCTTTCAAGGAAATCATCCATGAAGGCCCTGTTCATAGCAAGCACTACTTTTGATTGTTGAGGATTCACCTCAAGTTTTGGCTATTATATTTCTTTGGTTTTTTCATGTGAATCTGAATATGTTCTTTTTATTTGACACAATTTCTCTACTTAGCTAGGTATACAGACAAGGTATAAGGCATCAATGTTTCATTGTTATTGAAATTTGTTCAATTTCTCTCAACCATCTAGCCGCGCATACTCCATTTTACCAAGATAAACAAGAGACATGTTAGTAACATTTGCTTATATTCGATTAAAAAATACTATATAATCTTTCTGAAGCTAATCCCTTTGTCATATAGTAAGTCGGTAATTAGGAAATAACATCACTAGCTAACAAAAAACACAGTCAAGCAAGTCATTACATACAAACATATATTACTTAACCCAAGAAGTAAAATACAATACAATGAACTGCACGGGAAAATCACTTTTTCCCTAAAAAAAGGTGAAACGTCAAATATTTAGAACAAAATAATCTGTAAAGGGAGAGGAGAAGAAACATTACCGCTAGCCAAAAAATTATGGCTATGTTAGGTGAGCGAGTGCAGGGAAGGCGATGCCAGGTGACGGGAGATTGTGGCGGATGCAAAATCAGGCGAGTAGCAAAATCCGTTGAACCAAGACAGCGGCGACAATGTCAGGAAGTGCCCTTTTGGGGATTGGAAACGGTGTCAAGGGTTTATGCGGGAATTGAAAGAGATGAAATGAAAGTATGAAATACTGTTAACTAGCAAAAAGAATTAGGGATGCAGCCGCCAAAATAATTAGAAGACCGCTCTAAAATTTTGATCAGGCGCGGTTTTGTTTTTAGTATTTTAGCGTACAAAATTAAAATTGCACCTTGAATTAAAACGCTGTTATCTAATGTTGTCAGAAACAATTTTTCTATTGTTTTCCTTCTACTGAATAGATGAAATTAATTGACATATGTGCTTACTCCTAAATACACGTTCTTACGTAAAGAAGTTAACCGACCTTCACTTATCACCAATTATATTTTGTCCAAACAAAATCCAATTTATCTTTATCGACACATCATTATGTATCATTGAAAGGAGTGACTTTTGAGATTGATTCTTATTTGTTTTTAGGTACTTTTGGAAACCTTTTGTAATACATGCACTTATTTGATGAAACCAAATTCTTTTATTTCTTTTGCATGCTATATATTATACTTTCGTTTATATTCTATGAATTTATCATAGATATGCTACTTGTGTACCAAATACACATGTTCCATTCAGTGATAATTTATCTGTGAATTTAAAAAAGTAAATGGATTCATGTTGATATTATTATACTTTGAACTACATACATCTATATGTAACAATTCGAAGAGTTTAACAACTCTTTTGTTGCTCCCACTACATGAGTGCTTTGCCCTTAATTGTTTGAGAAATGACTCATTGGTATGATATGACTCATAACCATACAATCAATTAATTATTTCCCAAAGAGTATCAGTATTTTCTATAGCTAATGCATCGCTGATGTTAAAATAAAATTACCGTTATTATAACATATTTAACTCATAATGAATATCTACAATATTCATAACAAAATAAAAATATATCTATTTTCATTCAATATCGAAAATAATTATTATTTCATAAATAATATTTTTTATATCTATGAGAATAATTTTTCACGTATATCTCGATGCATCCACTCATAAGTGTTATATGGCATGCTACTACTATTTCTGCCACTGTTTCAAATAGGGTTTATCTCACCCAAGATATCTCTTGAGATCTCATTTCTTAACTTGAGCAAGATGAGATTTAATGAACGAGATATTAAATTTTGTTTATATATTATTTGATACTCATCTCATCAAAGATATTCAAATTTTAGGTGAGATATTGATAGAAGATCTCATATGAAATTATGTTATTTTATTTACATATTTCTTTTACTTCTCACATGGGTCTAAAAGAAATTGCACTAATGACTTTTATTAGCCCGCTGATATTTTTTAGATTTTAGCGACTAAGCAATAATCAAAGATGTTTGGATGAGAAGAATCCATACAGTTAATACCAAATCAGTTGCGTAATCACTCTAATATAAAGTAAAATTGATATTATCATTCTAAATAAATTATGTAGGTTAAAAAGTTTCTATTTAGATAGTAATTATTAGAAAAGTCTTTGAAATATCAAATCAGACACTTAAGTTACTCCGACATGTCACAAAATGCACTTTAAAATCTTAGATATCATTCTGAGATGTACACTCAAGATACACCCATCTCACTCAAATCTCGTCCCAATACGAGATATTGCATGTAAAATTCCAAAGATGAGATGCGACGGAAATCCAATATTTAAAACCTTAAATTTCCTCCATTACTATAAACAACTAGTACGAACCCGTGCTTCGCATACGAACCGTACTCAACCTTTTATCATCATAACATTTTTAAATGATTTATATGGTTCATTGATTAAGAAATAGTGATCTTTTTTATCAATTTTCAAATAAGTTTGCATTTTGTCTAAAATTTGTGTATAAATCTTTGAAAACAGTAATGCAGATAGCACTGGTGCTTGATAAAGAATTGCAAAATATCGAGCAAAAATGATTTCAAAGATAAAATTTCCACACAATACACATATAAATTATACATAAATTTATTGTATGCATCAGCTGTTGCTCCATGCATCAGCTGTATTATATGTAACTTCATTTGGTGAGATACCTTTATCAATCATTTCCTTTAATACTTGATGTCGTTGATTCCATTTGCTGCTTTGGTAATAACTATTTATAAGAGCAATGCAGATAACAACATTTGGTTTACAGTTGACTATTGATCCAAAAATGCCAAAAGCAACGTTGACATGATTCATGAGAACGCAAGTGTTGATGATGATCCCATAACTGACTATGTCTAGGAACACATTATGCAGCATCATATTATTGTAGAATGATAAGATTAGAGGATAAAGAGATTTATTTCTGTTTTGAACGATTCTTGTGAAAAATATGCTAAATCTAAAGTATACATATTTTATGTCTGAAGTGTTGGAACTAAAAACCATTATTCAACAATATTTATTTTAATGTGAAGAATATCATTGTATTTCTTTTACAGTCAAAGCAAATTCAATATAATAAGAAGCATATAATTGTATTTAATGCTTTTGAGCTTTCTGGTTTCATTTCTAGTTCCATCAAACGTCGTTGCTGTATTTTGATAATGTTGGATTTCACCAGACTTGACTTTAATTTGTGAAAGTAGAATCAGAGGCTGAAAATTTTCAAAACAATCAACGACATAGATTAGTTAAAAGAAATAAAGTCAAGCAGATTTAATAACTTTAATAATATGAATAATCCAAAAAAAATTGATTTTAAAATTTTGATTTTTAGCTATCAACAATGGATATCATTGGAAAGCATATTACATTTGAGATTTCATAGTGATCTTAAATCCGATTAATGTAGAAAAAGTTATCACATTTCAAAGTTTAGAATAGAAAGAAATTAAAAACGTGACCGTTCATTTTCCAAAACATGAAGGAGGCCCGTGTGCTCTTGAAATCTAACTCAATAATAATATTATAGTATAGATGTGCGAAATACAAGCTCCATTCAATCACTTAACATGTGCTATTTATTTCATTTACTGTAACTAGTTTACAGTCAAGAGTTTTACGTCAAATATCTTAAACTTAAGGAAATAACTCTTGTTAAAAACAATTTTCAGTACGATAAATACATTTAAAACAGAAATCACATTTCTCATTCCCTATTAAGTATCTACTAATATTTTATACAGTTCTCATTTCTGATGTCTCTTTATGAAGCAGAGGTGACCATTTACTCTCTTTATTCTAACTACGCCTAAGTTACATCCATTGTCATACATTCGTCTTCCTTTAACCATTCAAATAGATACCCTTACTAAAAGAACACTTTGAAATAGTTACTAAAAATCATTTAATCATCCTTACCATTTAAGGAAATCGAATAACTTGCACTTTACATAAATTGGTATTTTAGTAATCGAATTCCTAGGGCCATCTTGTATTTCTTGGTCTAGTACTATATCCAATACAGTATGATTCTTATTATAATCAATCTTATCGAATACATAAACTCACGTTATGGTTTACTTGCTCGTTTCAAATGAATCAATTCCATACATTATGAATCACATTGCTCGTTATATAACATTTATATGTGACTGAATATGAATCAAATATCTATATTCTTGTACTGTTTGAGAGTTAAAATCTCATATAAGACAATACACGATCTCGAGCAAAAAAAAAACCTAAACGTCCAAGCTACGAATGTACTTAGTAGTTACACAATTTAGCTCTTGCATGGGTCTTAAATTGAAAATATGCCAAAATTTTTATTGGTAAGTACATTTTATATTTCTATGTCAATCTTAATTCGGTTCATTTGTATATCTTAACTGATAAACATTTTATCAATTATGTTAGTTGCACAAATATATCAAAGTACATTATTTTGACTTGTATAGCATATATAGTATAGTAATAGAAAGGTTAGATGTATTCGTTTAAAGCTCCCACTAGATTTTTATATTCTTCGAAACCCTAAAAGAAATATACAAATTGTTTGATTCATATAGTGAGTGTCATGACTCATTTACCTTGGGATTTCGATCTTGAGCTTGCTCAACAAATCATAGGCCCATAACCGACGGATAACACTTTATCGGTTGTATCATATGCAACTCATAAATCATGGTCTTTGTCCTAATCTCATCTCGACCGTAAATTTGCTCAATTTATCGAAAGAGATTATTCACTTGTACCTGCCATTTTGCAATGGCCTAAGTATAATATGTATATCTTGAGTTTGTTCAACAAATATGTGCACGTATCTTACCTCTTCTAGTCAATATATTGATGGTACTACACATAACATCCCTATACAGAGTTTTCTCAACTACTAAAGATTATGCAAATAATCCATTGATAGTAAATGGTAGAGGTTCATAATCTTTAATATGTAGATATATTATAGTGACACCGAATTAGGGAATGATGTAGTTCTTATGAAATGCCCTCGTAATTCAAGTCTTGGACACATTGTAAATCATTGTATATGTACAATACGTACATGTTTATTCCTTAAACCCAAGTTGGATTTCTTATCGTTCCACTTATATCATACATTAATAATATATAAGTTTAGTTCATTTATAACTATTTATAATTCAACTAACTTATAGAATACTAATACGTATATTATTAATTAAACATATTTAGTTAATTTTAATTCATTAATTTAATTAACAAATTAATTAATTATTTTAAAAATTCAAAATATTATTTTATTCATCCTCAATAATTTAAGGTGAATATTAACTATAACATTTATAGTTTTATATACATATATCATTATACGTGTATTTATACTTCTTTTTTAATTAATATTTAATTTATTTATTTAACAAATAAATAAATATTTATTTAATTAATCTAATTTTAATAAAATATTTTAATAAATTTAGAATATTATTTAAATTTATTTTAAATAATTTAAGATAAATATAAATATATACACACACACACATTGAGTTATAACATTTATAGTTATATATATATATGCATATATCAAAATATATGTTTATTTTTATTAATTAACTTCTAATTAATTATTTAATTAATCAATCCAATTAAGTAAATAATTTCCAATATATTAAATTAGTTTTAAAATGGTTTTGAAAATATTTTATAACTGTCATAAAGTGATATTTTAAACTTAACTTTTAAATTTAAAGTATATTTTAAATTTTTAAACGAAATTTTGAGAATTTGCCTAATCCCTAAAACAATTTTAGCCTTTATAATTAGCCAACCTTTTGGACTTATTACACCAACTTAGGCTAGTTCGGTAGTCAGGGAGGTGAGAATACTTGATTATTCAATTCCAAGCCTAGACATTGCTTTTCTATATATCCAATCGGATAGTAAGATTTAGTTAGTTGAACATAAAGTTGCTAATTTAGACCACATACACCATCTGGATTCTAATACCACTATTGGAACTAGACTGATATATTGTGGGTAAATTTGGTGAATTAAAAAGTTCTCTATCGGATCATAATGAGCCTATGAAGTATAATGGGTTGTAGCATATCCAATCAAGTTAATTTAAATAAAATCCAATTTTGTTTAATTTTTCGATTTAATTAAAATTGATTTGTATAATATTTATGAGCATATCATTATATACTCATATGTGGATAATGTGCATGTGCAACATAATAATGTGTACATAGTTAAAGTGTGTGTGTGTGTGTATAGGGATTTGCATCTATAACGTATACATTTTCTATACATATGCGCAATGGTTGTCTCAAAATATTATTTAAAATAAACGTAAATGTTTATATATAACTTTGAAATATATTTACATATGAAATAAAATTAGCTTTTAAAGTATTTTATTGGATTTTGACCTGGTTAATAAATTTTTAATTCAAAATCAAATATGTAAAATATGTAATTTTGATAAAATAAACTATTTTAAATTTCAAATATAGATCTATAAAATTCATTAACAATGTTATTTAATTAATTACAATAAATATTGTATATTTTGAATAAAATTAATCTTTTCTAAAAATTAGAAGAATTAATTTTTGTAAATTTATAACTAGCCAAAGTATGTAACTAACAAAGTTAAATGATAAATATTTTATTTATATTCATATTTTTGGCTATAATTTTTTAAATAAAAATCTGAAACTATCTATACTAAACATTCGCATACATATACACGTACATACACACACAATATATGTATATATGTAGGTAGGTAGTAACCGGGACCGTTGGAAAATGGTTAAATGGGTGAATTTTATAAAAATCGTATTTTAAATCTAATAGGCCTATGAAGTCTGAAGGGATTTTACATCCAATCTAAAAATAAAGTTTTAAATAAAATCTTGTTTTATTTAAATTATTAAAAGGGAGTTTTAAATTTAATTTGAATCTACCTGTATTATAATGAATGCATACAATACATTCATATGTGTAAAGAGTAAGTGCAACACATAAGCAGTGTGCATGTGTGTAATAGTAACACGCAAAAATAATATATGGAGAGAAAACCTTTATGTCTCCCTCTTAACTTATGCAATTAATCAAAGGAAGATATGACTTTATATATAGAGAGAAACCTTATATATATAAGTATATATGTATGTGTGTGTGTGTGTGTGTATAATTAGATTGTTTGATTCGTTAAATGACACTTATGACTAAATTTACATATGCCTTTGTTGTGGGAGGTTTCGGTTAATAAAAAATATGTACATATATACATATATAATTAAGGAAGGGATTAAAGTAAATTTTATAATATTACATAAAAGTATATTTAAAAAAAAAATTAAAGTTAAAATATGATACACATACATATGTTTATTTGTAATCTCATCAAATCCTCTCCCTCTCTTTACTATCTACTATCGGCCATAATAGGTGCCATACAGCCCTTAAAAATGTCCAAAATTACTTAGCATTTAATATGTTTAAATCCAATTTAGACATTCTATCAATATCGTTATATCGATATGTGCATTTTAACTATTATAAACAAACTTTATTAAATACTAATGGTATTCAAACAAATCAAATAATATTTCTAATAGTTAATATGTCATAATGTTAATTAATTTGAATTATTTAAAAAACCTACATATTATTTATTATATTGAAATACAACTTAAATATTCTACCGACATTATATATTGGTACACGTGTTTATAACACTTATATACACACTTTCTTAAATGCTAATGTTATTTAGACAAATCAAATAAAATTTGATAATTAATATTTCATTAATTTTAATTAATTTAATTAATTTACAATAATTATAAATTAGTTAAATGTTATTGTTTTCTTTCTAGGGTATTTATCATTGTGGTTGTATGACTCAAAAGTGTAAATTCGGTCAACGTTTAGCATCGAACAATTTGAATATTAACGTTCACATGTCACCTTAGCTAGTGGTTTAACATTTTGGCTGAGTTTATTGCTTAGACGTCTTCTGGGTAAAAATATATTTTACTTATTATGAGCGATATATGGTACCGTTAGTGATGATTATTTACACTAATTCTTTTTGTTAAAATTATATCACATTAGGACTTACGAAATTTGGTTTTTTGTTAAAATTCCAAAATCGTCCACATTCAACTTTGTAAATCCAAACATAAAATCCTCGATTCAGTAATCACAATTATTATTAATCATGCTCAACTATAGACTATGACTTTGAGTTGATTGCATTTGATCATGATACTAAGCTCGTGCAACTAAGAAGATGACTTCTCTATTGAATAATGTTTCACTTCCAATGCTTCAACCCAAACCCAACTGTAGTCATTCGATGGGTTATACGCCATGATTTAACTATAATTAAAGCTAAGTATCCATGTTGAAATTCCATAACATTCTCAAGTCGTGAGAATCATTTTAACATCTCGATATTTTCAACCATGCGCATCCACACATGCCGGAATTGAATTACTCGAAATACCAAGTTGTTAATTTATATTTGGAAAAACTCAGCATATACAGTAAATAAAATAATTACAGAATCACAGACACAGAGTAATAAACAATATGCAGGGGAAAAAAATGAATAGTAGTTCATGAAGCTACTATATATATCAGAGTAAAATAAGATACATCAGAAGTATCAAATACAATAATAAAATAAGAAATCTAAATACATCACTTGCATCAACTGAATATCTAAAAGCTGGATAAATAGTTGGATTTCCAAGCAAAGCTCCAACTTCAAAGGTGAGGCTTAAAAGCTGTATCACTCAGTCTGACCCGAGCGTAAAGCAAAACACAAAGCACTCGAGTCAAGATTAACATTCTTATATCAATAAATCCAACTCAAGTGAAATAATAATTGATATACAAGTAACTTAAAGGATGTTTGAGATAACCATCCTCTAGGGATCCGTTAAACTATTTACTATGTAGTAATGTACGCTATTATTGTAATGTCTATTTGTAAAGTAAACTTACTTAAAAATAACACTAAGGCTTTACATATTCCACCTTAACACATACATAGTCCCAGTAGTCTATCTAGTATCATAGTCCCTCCTGATCGAGAAGCCATCGGAGGATACTCCAAAGGCTACGACATAAAACCAAAATCGTACAAGGTACGCTAGGGTAAGTGACACAGCACAACTAGGCAATGCCAGGGTAGATATACCAATTACACTTTCGAGCCGGTGGTAACGCGTAGCAGCTACTACCGCCCACCTCAAGCCATACTCCCAAATCGAAAATCAAAAGTGGCCACCAAATCATTCACAAAGTAATAGAATGGCATCGAAGGAGTGTGTCCGATCAGAGGAGCGACCTCATTAGCCCGTCGATTGCTCCTATTTTAGCCACCTTATGCCAACTCACGGGAGTCGGGTCCACGTTCATACCTCAAAGGACGTCGCCACCATCCTACTTCATTTTGGAATCTCCACCACGTACACAGTTGTTAAAGTGGTTTTCGGAGTTGGCAGAGAGTATGACAATTTTCGATCCCGGTCTCTTTAACAACCAAACATTATTATTACATCATGGTCATTTTAAAATAGTTTATACTTCAAAACCAAAATATCGTTGCCACTTAAAGACCATATCAATACGATATCATTTCCATTCTAAAATCAAGTACGATATCATTTTCCTTTCAAATATATCCATTTCCAAAATCATAGTACTTCAAAGTTATAGCACTTTCGAAACCAAAACATTTGAAATTATAACACTTTGGAAATCATAGTTTAGAAATCATAGCACTTCCCACTTAACCGATTTAAATATTAAAATATTATATATAATAAAATTGTTTTCCTCAAATTTTACCAATAAATTCCAAATCAACTTGAATTTCAAAAATTCAAATTTAATCAGATATCAAATTACTAATTCCATTTTATCTTCTAAATAAACCATCCAAAATTATATCGATTTCAAATACAGATTTGAAACAAAAATAAACCATTCAAAATATATATTTCAAAGCTTTAAATATTCAATAATTTCAAAACTAAAAATGAAAATTTTCTAAATATCTTAATTCAATTTACTATTGTTTGGTTTTGAAATATTTACTTGGTAAATTCAATATCATTTAAATAAAACTCAAACTTGAAATATTTATTAATCACTTTAAACCAACATCAAGTTTAAAATCATACCCTTTAAAATCTCAAATTCAATAAGTTCCAAATCGATTTTAATTAAATGTAATTCTTAATTTAATACAATTTCAAATCAATCTCAAATCTGTCTTCCCAACCTTAATTTATTAAAAATCATTATAAACTCTATATTAAAATATAATTTAACTAAATATTTAACCATATTATATTTTAATAACATCAAACTTTATTATTAAACTTATTTTATACTAAACAAATTTATACATAGCTTAAATTTAAGAACTTAACTACATATAAAATAATATTTATATAATATCAAAAATCAATATTCATGTAAAACCATATATTTCTTTCCAAAACCATAGAAATCATTTTCGAAATATTTATATATAGACCAACAGTGTCTGTATATAATTTTCGATCATATGGTCAGGTGATATAGATATTTATCATTTCAATCCGCAATTTAAAATATAAATATGGGTATATATCACTTCCACCCACAATCCCAAATTAAATTCAAATGAAAATCGCTTAGTCTATCATTTCAACTCATAATGATTTTCTCCTATTCTAAAGTCCGTTCGGTTATGTATCATTTAAACCCATAATGAATTTATACCAACAGGGAACTTGCAGAGTGATAACAGATATGATAATAATATAACAGACATATGTCATCAATATAAATAACAAATAATTGTGTCAGATGTCACAGGTGAACAGATACAGATAATGGCATATATCTAGCATTGTAAATAACTAACAGCAACGTATTTCAATTGTCATTTCAATTGAAATCAAATTTAATAAATAAAAGAACGTTAATCGTGAGTGATTGCTCACCTTTCGAGGCTAGAAATAGACAATGAAGACGACACGAATATGCATACTGATACGGACCCTGAAATTGAATTACAAATTCCAAGCAACGCTAGATGGACACGATTCAATGAATGAACTAACACGATGGACAAAGCTGATAAAAGGAAGATCGATGAGAACAAAACAAATCAGTTTTGATCTAAACTAAAAATATATACATTATTATTATTATATATATTTCAAAATTTTAATTTAAGATAAATATTAAAGTAATATATATGTAAATAAAATCAATGTTTTAATCAAAACACGTTAAGATCAAATATATATATATATATGTATGTATGTATTTGATTATAATTTTAAATAAATACTTATATATACTTATTTAAAAATACAAAATACTTGTGTGTATTATACTTTATTCCTTTAAAATACCATAACATATCGTATATGTATATTTCAAAATAATAACATGACTTATACATATATAAGCTAACCTATATGCAACTGACCTAGGCTTAACATAAAGATATCTAACATAAATATAAAATTAAGTATGCTTATCAACTGGAAATAAAATTTTATGTAATGCCCATCATGTGCACTTACTTTGCTAAAAATATGTACAACTCATGTAGAGCACGTATACACCTATGTAAACTCAAATACTTGTAAAATTGACGTACAAAGTTAATATATAACGACTTATACTATTACCAGTATACAACTTATATAATTTTAAATATATGACTGCCAAATATACATATGCTGGCATATATAAGATATAAGTATATACACATACAATACCGAACAACATACATGTGCTGCTTACTAAAACTTCATGATATACTATATATTATGTTTGCAAATTTTACAGATAAAATTTAACAAATATATATAAAACTTACATATATTTAACCCATATATAACCATATTATAACATAACCATATTAAACATCATATTACGTTATATACATATATTTCAAGACCGATATCAAAACAACTTTTTATATATATACATTTCAAAGTCAAAACACATATTAAGTTTTAAAATATATAAACTGACATGCATTCATGTATATAAGCCACCATAAGCATTTATTTTATAACCTCTGTAACAAAATAGTATGAAATCTATATAACCAACATAAAGCTATAACTTCTTTTATCATATAATATATAACTGTTATAAGTAAAACCTTTCAGGGAATCAATGCCCATACATACAAGATACAACATGTTGGGCGTGTTTCCACCGGACCAGGGCCACCGGACCAACGAAGGCACTGCCGAATCAATCAACGAAGGCACCACCGAACCAACCACACTCCTCGCACTACCGAACCAATCCACTAACCAACCCACTATCGAGCCAATCTACGAGCCAACCCACTACCGGACCAACCACACCCACTAACGAACCAAAGCAGGACCGAACACCCCCATTACCGAACCAAGGCAGAACCAACCACACTCCTCTTGCCACCGAATCAATCCACACTCCATTCACTACCGGACCAAAATCTCAAACCATCACTGGACTGAAACACTACCGAACCCACACGAAGAAGCATACTACCATAACCGAACCAGAAGCATACTACCCCTACCGAACCAAAGTGAAGGAGGTATTACCGAACCAACAATGCCAGGCCAGATCGCATCAGCCCAGGCCCACCAGCAGCTATATACATCCAAGACCCCTGCCCCCAGCCTCACTATATAAATAGAGGGGCAGGGGTACAACAATGGGGGATAAGTATGAGAGCTCAAGCACGGACAGAACTTTCAAACAACTTTCATACACTTGTAATCAAAGCTTTGTACTTGTAATCCGAACAGTGAAGGAGAATACATATGAAGTGGACATAGGCACATTCTGGCCGAACCACTATAAATCTGTGTGTCTTTTACAGTTTAGTCCCTGCTTTTTACATATTTGCATAAATCACCCAAATCACTAAGAACAACATAAAATCGACTAAATCATACGACTTGGAGGTGTTCGCCCATTTTTTGTGCAAACATTTTTGGTGCTTTCACTGAGAGCTCGAGCTAGAAGCTTCAGCTTCTCCCACTTAAACTTCTTCCCGACAGCATCGCTCATTGCTTGGAAGACATGCCTACCAGGCAGAAGAAAGATGTTAGCAAAGGAAAGAACATCGCAACTAGCAGCGTTCCAAATCTAGTGATCACAGATCAAGAGAACCGTCCCGTTTCAACAGCAGTACGAAATGGAAATCAGGTAAATACGACAGCCCCTGCTATGGAACAACCGGCAACAATTACTAGGGCAGATCTAGACAGGGTTATGGCTGAAGTGACTAACCGCTTCACATCCCAACAAGAAGCCTTGGTGGACCGACTCATGTCACGCTTAAGGGATGCTGAAGAATCCAACCGCAACACTGAATCATGGGACGAGTCCCAGTCTGGAGGACCTGGGAGGCGACAAAGATCTTTCTTCTACGAAGAAGCTAACAACAGAAACAACAATGATAGGAGCCGAGCCCGAACTCCGACCCGAGGAAGCACTTGGAACCAAACCCAATGGGGGAGGTACCAGGCGAGGATCGGCTGTGGCTGAGCCGGTCATGCTACCTAGCCATGGAAACACCAATGAACGGGGCCGAGCTAGAGTCTAGCCCGAAGTTGAACCCGAGGAAGTGCTAAGAACAGAACCCAGCAGGGGAAGATCAAGGCAAGGGCCAACTGTAGCTGACCCTAGCATGCTCCCAGAAGACCAGAGACAGCCACTGGAAAATATTAGGAGTGATAGACGATACCACCCCTACAGATCATCTGGACGGAATCAATCCCGCAGAGAAGAACCAAACTCATTTCTATCTGCTCCAAATTCTGATGAAAGGATGGCGCGATTGTTCAGAGAGTGCGTCCAACGGGATCAAAGAGATCGAGGGATAGGCGCTAGGGTAACCAGCCCTTTCACCCGCAATATCGAAATTGCCATCACCCCCCGAGAATGGAAAATGCCAACAATGGAACCTTACAAGGGAATCTCTGACCCCGTTGTACACTTGCAGAGATACACACAACATATGCTCATGAGCGGAGCCACAGAAGGAGTATTGTGCAAATGCTTTCCATTATTCTTGGCAGATCTAGCTACCTCCTGGTTCTGCCACCTACCCCAAGGATCCATCAGCTTATGGGAGACGTTGAAAGAAAAGTTCATCAGCCAGTTCCACATTCATGTGGAACAACCCAAGGACGCTTATTCCCTATCTAATATCAAACAGAAGCCTGGAGAGACAGTGCAGCAATATCTAACCCGATTCAATGCTGCAGCGGCCGCGGTCCAAGATGTCGATGAGAAACTTATCTTAATGGCCCTCTGTAGTGGTGTGCATCTGGATACTAAGTTTGCTAGAAGATTAACGAAAGAAAAACCAGCTACCTTACCCGATTTCTTCCATGAACCCGGAAGATATATGAGACTTGAAGACGCTGCCACTGGAAGACAGACATGGCAATAAACCAAGGCAGCCCATGGCGACACACCCGCTGTAGCGAAGGAAGTTCGAAGAAATGACTCTAGAGGCAATGCTGGGGGCAAGAAGGGAGAAAAACGCCTATATCGCCCAAGACCGAGATTTGACACTTACACTCCTTTGAATGAGACAATCGAAAACATCTTCCTGGCCACCCAAGACGAAGTTAAATACAGACGCCCCCTGTACAAGAAGGAAACAGATAACGCAATTAAGTCTGGAAAGTTCTACCGCTTCCACGAATCTCATGGGCATGATACCAATGAATGCCATCATCTCCGGGACTTAATTGAAGAACACATCAGAAGGAAGAGACTGGAACACTATGTAAAAGGTCAGAACAGGACCCCAACTCCTGCCAATGAGAACCCAGGGCTACCCCTCCCAGAAACAGGAGGGGGAAATCGCAACACCGGTGGCTCCAATCAAAAGAAGATAATGGTCCATACCATATTGGGAGGACCACACATCGCCGACAGAAGCTGGGCAGAGATGGAAAGATACAGAAAGTTACTTAGAAACAATGAAGGCTACATTAATTCTGTTATGGGAGAACGCCACCCAAAGCGAAAAGAGAATGATGACATTACATTCAATAGGCGTGACCTAGAAGGAAGGCAGTACCCTCACATGGATCCTATGGTCATCTCTGCCCGGTTCGGCCCAGCCGATGTTTTCAGAATTCTAGTAGACACTGGAAGCTTAGTAAATATCCTATTCAAGCATGCTTTCGGTAGAATGAAGCTTTCAATGAAGGATGTGTCTCCCTACAACAAACCACTACACGGTTTCACTGGAGACGCGAAGATGCCCCTCGGGCAATTGGACCTTTTTGTTGAAATAGGAAGTCACCCCCGCTCCGTTGTGCAGAAACAAACATTTGTGCTAATAGATAACAACTCGGCCTACAACGCCATTTAAGGAAGACCCGCCTTGTCTCACTTCCAAATTGTCTTGGCCCCGTGGTGCCTGAAGATGAAATTTCCAACAGACAATGGAATAGGGGAAGTAGAGGGAGATCAATACGCCGCTCGATATTGCTATGTAACTGAACTTCGCAATAATCGCAGGAAGGATAGAGGGAAGAATGCAGAGACTACTCTCTGCATGAAAAAATTAGAAGCATAACAACTAAAGAAAGCCCCTCCTCTTCGATATACCAGTGATCCTTTCAATGAATTAGACCCCAGGGACAAAGAGGAGGAGGCCACCCCCGAGCCTGTAGAGGCTATGGAGTTTGTATCTGTAGACAAGGACGACTCGAGTAGACTGTTGAAAATCGGATCTCAGCTAAGAGCAGAATTGAGGGATCAACTCATTGATTTTCTCCACCACAACTTGGATGTATTTGCATGGACGCACGCTGACATGACTGGAATCTCCCCAGACGTGGCATGCCACATACTAAACATCGATCCTACCATGGCGCCAGTAAAGCAGAAAAAGAGAAGTATGGGGGCAGAACGATCAGCAGCCCTCGATGAAGAAGTAAAGAACCTGCTTGCCAATAACTTCATATGAGAAGCCATCTACCCAGAGTGGATCCCTAACCCGGTACTAGTAAAGAAGGCTAATGGGAAGTGGTGAACATGCATTGACTTCTCCAACTTAAATGACGCTTGCCCGAAGGATTGCTTCCCACTCCCCCGAATCGATCAGCTTATGGACAGCACAGCCGGGCACGAACTCTTATCTTTTATGGACGCGTACTCAGGATATAACCAAATTCCTATGCACGCCCCCGATCAAGACCACACTAGTTTCATCACTGATCAGGGATTGTACTGCTATAGAGTAATGCCTTTTGGACTTAAAAACGCCAAGATGTTTGCGCAATTGATAGGACGAACTATGGAGGTTTATGTGGATGACATGCTAGTAAAATCGAGGAAAGCCAACGATCACGTAAGCCACCTAGGCAAGATGTTTCAAGTACTTCGCTAATATGGAATGAAGCTGAATCCTCTAAAGTTCTCATTCGGAGTATCGTCACGAAAGTTCTTGGGATTCATCGTCCATGCCAGAGGAATTGAAGCAAGCCCCGAACAAGTCCGAGCCCTGAAAGATATCAGGATACCTTCCACTCGAAAAGAAATGCCAAGCCTAAATGGGAAGGTGGCCGCCTTAAGCAGATTCATCTCTAAAGCTACTGACAAGTGCGTCCCCTTCTTTGAGGCTCTAAAGAAAGACAAAGGAAAGTTCGAATGGACTGACGAATGCTTAGCAACCTTCCTTAACCTAATCAAACACCTCCAGAGACCACCAGTACTCTCAACTCCAAACGAAGGCGAAGAGCTATACCTATACCTTGCTGTGTCATCTCATGCTCTAAGCGCCGCTCTGGTGAGAGAAGACAATCGCGTGCAACGGCCAGTATACTTTGTAAGCAAGAGGTTAACGGGGGCAGAAGCCAGATATCCTAAACTTGAGAAGCTAGTATACTGTTTACTAATCACATCACAGAAACTGCGACACTATTTCCAATCCCATTCCATCAGAGTTCTAACCGATCAACCGCTAAGGTAGGTGCTCCATCGTCTCGACACTTCTGGGCGACTACTCAAATGGTGCATTGAACTGAGTCAATATGATATCACCTACCATCCTCGCACCGCCATCAAGGGACAAGCCCTTGCCGATTTCAACTCCGAATTCACTACCAACGAAGGTAAGGAGCAATCTGAAATAGCAAAAGACATCAAGTGGAGTCTCTTTATTAATGAAGCATCAAACGAACAAGGCTCGGGGGCAGATATTGTAATAATCACTCCCAGGGGAAGGAAGCTACATTATGCTCTAAGGTTGGAATTTGCTGCCACCAACAACGATGCGGAATATGAAGCAGTAATAGATGGATTAGAACTTGCCTTAGAGATTGGAGTCAGTTCTTTATGTCTTTATAGTGATTCTCAACTTATTGTAAACCAAATACTAGGAGAATTTCAGACTCGAGGAGAATGACTCACAGCATATCTAAAGAAGACCAAGCTGCTACTCGGTCAATTGGATCACTATTTAATCAAACACATTCCTCGAGAAGAGAACCAAGAAGCCGACGAATTGGTAAAGCAAGCTAGCATGAAAAACGGCACCATTTCCGGAACAGTGGCCATCTCAAGGCAATTAACCCCGAATTTCGAGCAAGTGAATCTGATAGCTGCAACCGAAGAGGAAACTTGGCTGACTCCCATCCGAAAATTCTTACAAGATGGCACACTGCCCGACGAGTGTAACAAAGTCAAGAAAATCTTGAGGAGAGTTTCCCGCTACACAATACAAGAAGGCATCCTCTATCGGCGCGGCTTCTCCAACCCCTTATTAAGGTGTGTCGCTGGAAGGGAAGCCAAGGAAATCTTATCAAACATCCATCAAGGAAGCTGCGGAGATCACACTGGAGGGCAGACTCTGGCAAAGAAGATACTCCGATATGGGTATTTCTGGCCCACCTTAAACAAAGACGCCTTGGACTTCGTCAAATAATGTGACAAATGTCAGAAGTTTGCTAAGATTCCTCGACTACCAACAAATGAGATTACTCAAAAGACCAGCCCTTGGCCCTTTGTCGTATGGGGAGTTGACTTGATTGGCGAACTGCTGGTGGGCCGAGGCGAAGCAAAATATGCTATAGTGGCAGTCGACTATTTCACCAAATGGGTGGAAGCGGAACCTCTAAATAAAATATCCTCGACAAAAGTTATTAACTTCTTGATCAAAAATGTTCTATGCAGGTACGGGGTTCCACTCAAAATCATATCGGACAATGGACTTCAGTTTGACAGCGAAGAGTTTGCCGACTGGTGCCAAAAGCACGGAATTCACAAAAGCTTCTCATCCGTGGCTTACCCCCGGCAAATGGATAAGTCGAAGCTGTCAACAAAATTCTCGAAACTCTAATAAAAAAGAAGCTTGAAAAATCGAAATGTGGTTGGGTGGATGAACTTCCTACGGCACTTTGGGCCTACCGCACATCTTTCAGAACATCAACGGGGCATACTCATTTCTCTTTGGCATACGGATCGGAGGCCATGCTCCCAGTCGAAACTGTAGTGCCTTCCCACCGCAGGATCCACTATAACCCAGAAGAAAACGAAGAACTCCTTCACATGTCTTTGAATCTAATTGAAGAGAGAAGAAACGATGCAGCGCTCAAAGCAGCAGCTCACAAGCAAAAAGTGGCAGCGCAATACAACTCCAAAGTCAAGCATCGTAGCTTACAAGAAGGAGATCTTGTCCTCAAGCGAATCTTCCCGCGCCCCGGTGCACTAGATTCAATCTGGGACGGACCATATGTAATTCATAAAGATCTCCACAACGGAGCTTATATTTTGTCAACAGTGGACGGAGAGGTGTTCCAGAGGGCATGGAACATCCAACACATTCGTCGATACTTTTCTTAACTTGTACTGCCCATATGAAGTGAATTAACAAAGAGAATCAGTGGACGTAGGCATTTTCGTGCCGAACCACTTTAAACACTTGTCTCTTTTTTAACTTGTTCCTTTATATCTTGGCTGCTTGTTAACTTTATCCTTGTCTGTTGAACAAAATCATGTGCAATGGCATTTCCATTCACGACACACTACAGCGCGACTTCGCCTGGACAAGACCTAACAGGTACTATACGAATCTATGCCCTCGCCAATGAGACACTTTTGCTCCAGCATCCCTCTGCTGCGGGTTAACTCATTGCTCGCGATCGGCCCTTAAAGCCAACTGTAATGAGCCGATTATAAGCCACCGAGAAGGCCGACTATAGCCGAGGCAGCTCATTACGGCGTTCGGCTCGCCGGCAACCGTGAATCTACTTTAAGCCCCAATATAAGGTGTGGCCGGCCAGGGGTAGTTCACAGTTGACGATCAGCACCCACGCTAGCCGGCCACGGTAAATCGAATAATATCCATGATTACGGGCCATAATGGTCCGGGTAGTTACTGTGCGCGATCTCGGCTCCGAGTGTCTTAAGTACGGCTGTGGTAAAAAAGAGGGACTCCCCGCGGAGGTGTAAGATGGGTGACAAATGTCTCCAAGACCCACAGCTAGGGAAAGTGATTACAAAACCCGTTTGCCACGAACTTAAGTACATCGCAGGCCTTCCATGATTGGAAGTTTTACTATTCCTTATATTTCTATTTTGTTTAAAAACTTTCCTCCTATCCTCTACAACGATCCCTAAAGTACAGGACACAAAATAGGAGACGCTCGCTAATGGGAATAGGAACTCACAACTGGATGACAGATCACTCAGCTGCATTCATTGCTCAGTCATACAAGACATTCAAAGCAAACGTCTACGACTAAAACATGAAGGGCGGTACTTTCTTCTTTTGTATGTGAATACGTAGCTGTAATTTATTCGCACATTACACTAACATTGCAAGATATGCAATTATATTTTACGCAAGAACTTGGCATCAAACACAATTGAATCACGGGAATATGCACAGCTATATTTCTTATGCAACACACCAAAATAACGATAGCATTCAAATATGACAGAATCAGCTTAAGTTAAAAACTACATGCCAAGAATAAAGTCGTTCATTACGAATAACATAATTACAGCCTAAAAGGTACATTAATGTTTTGAGACTACCATAGACAGCAATGTCAAGTAAACCAAAAGATATCCGATCAAGTCAAGGAGTCGGCTGCATCGGGGCTTCACCTCTATCCTACTGGCCCTCCGAGATCTACTTAACCGCAGGATTGGAACTCTCAGCATGTTGACCAGAGGTAGTTGGTGCTTCAGAGGTCCCGCCTGTCCAATTCAGGAGAAGAATCCATTAAATAAGCAATAAGCAATCAAGTTATGAAAAGCTAAAAGGGAAGACTTACCAGCATCTGCTCCCTGATCACCATCCTCTAACTGCACACCTACATCCTCAGCAGTAAGCAGCCGCATACCCTCCTTCACCGCCGCTTTCTCCTCCTTGGTGAATTGAGCCGTAACCACGTCCATTCTAAAGGCCACGCCACCCTCCTTATCTGCATCGGCCTTAGCCTCCTCCAGGGCCCTGAGATAAATCCCGGCCATGACTCGGAGATAATCATCCATCCAAGATAAGTTGCCCTATTTTCAAGTGCGAAAGTATACATCCTGAAGCATCTCATCCATTATCCCCTCATTCTCCTCGAACTCCCTTATTCGGTCCTCAGAAGCCAACAGCTTTGCAGTGGCAGCATCCCTCTCCGATTGGTATCGCGAGCAGTCAGACTGAAAGAATTTCCTCACCACCTCCATCTCCTCCTTCAGCTTGGTTTGAGCAAGCTCTGCGGCTTCAAGTTTCTCGGATAACTCCTGTACCCGCTCGAGATCCGGTTCCGAACCTCATCCACCGTTTCAATAGCCATATCAATCCGTTCCTTACAAACAGCCTCCATTTTCCGTAACTCTGCTCTGCTGGCCTCTTCCATGGTTTTCTTTAATTGCCTAGAATCGGCCTCATGTTGAGAGATCTGAATGGCCTGATCAGCAAGTTGTTTGGCCTGGTCGGAAACCATTAACCGCAGCCGAATGTTAGCGCTCCCAATTTCTTCTCCAGCCTTTACCAGTCGGGCATGATGCCCCATCAGCTTCCTGGTTTCCTCAGCAACCCGGTCAATGTTTGCCTTAGCTTCGTCCCCCAAAGTTACGACCCGAGTGGTAAGCAAATCAAGGTCCAGAGACTTAGCTTCATCCAATACTCTTACCATAGGATTACGGGGAAGTAGGTGCTCACCGGTAGCCTCATCAAAGGTGACGCAGCGGATTAATCAAAAATAAACTTCAATCGGTGAAAGTAGAAATCGATGTAATGATGATACCGAAATGCCCAAATTCGTTGATCCGAAGATACCGAATTCTAGCTATCTCAAACACGTTGATAGCGCACTATACCGTGTTCAAAGATCTACGATTCTTCGTACGTTGATCTAGCGCACTAGATACCGTGAATCGGCTTCAACAAACGTGGATTCGAGCGCACTCGAATGACGTAAGTGGAGATAGGAGATTACACTCAACTACCAATTGGAGAAGAAAGCACAAAGCAATCAACAAGAAATTTTTATTCCAAAAATCAACCACCAAAAAGTTACAACTCACTCCCTATTTATAGAAGTTTACAACACAGCCCCATAAGTCATATGCAACTTACGACTCAACATAAGTCGTAGACGACTCAACGCACATAGCGTTTTACAACCCAGTTCTAGACACGACTCACGGCTCAAGGAAGCACGCAATATACGACTTAACACTTATTTACAGCACATATGTGACCGACTCAAGGACTTAACGCCTCAACACATCACTTAGGTCGTATGCGACCTAACAACCTACGACTCAAAAGAACAAACGACTCAACAAACCCAGTATTTACATACCAGCTCGTAACACAACATATACGACTCAACCTATGTCGTGAACGACTTACGACTCATCCACACACAAGTTACCACGACTCAAGCTCTCAAACTCATAGCTTCTGCGGCATATCTCCTCACACGACTTAACTGAGTCGTTACCTGCTTTTGACTCATAGCTTTTAATAACTGGCACTTCCCTCTGCTTCATGATAAGTTGTGTACGACTTATCGATGAGTCGTTGAGTCGTGTACGACTCATCAAACTCGAACGACTTAAACCCTTAAGTCGTAACTCCTTTTCATTCCCTAGGTTAGGTCGTAGCTCTTTCCCAAGTGACTCCTTAACCTGACTCGTGCACGACTTACGAGTTAAACCCGAAACTCCTTTAGCTTGACTCGTGCACGTCTTACGAGTTAGAACCGAAGCTCCCTTATCTTGTGAACGCTCTAACCTCTGAACTTCTATAGATCGTGCTGCATCATCCTCCCCTGGTTGAGAAAAATTCGACCTCGAATTTGTAAATTCTTCCCCATCAGGTAGTTTATTTCCATAATATGGTACAAGATGTTTAACATTGAACACGTCAGAAGTGTACACATCCTCCGGCAGCTTCAACTTATAAGCATTTTCATTAATTCGTTTCACAACTTCGACATGACCAATTTTTCTGGCTTTCAACTTGTTGTAAGCGCCCACTGGAAAACGATCCTTCGTTAACACAGCATACACCAAATCACCTTTGTTAAATTCAACATTTCGTTGCTTCAAATCTGCAGCTCGCTTATACTTCTCATTCGACTTTTCCAATCGTTCCTGAACGATTTTATGACATTCAGTTAATTCATCAACAAAATCAACATCCCATTTAATCGTCCCCTTCAGTTGTGGTACTACCGCTAAATCCAACGGTCCCCTGGGTAAATTTGAATATACAATCTGAAATGGACTGAAACCCGTACTACGATTCACGGAATGATTATGAGCAAACTCTGCTTGGCATAACTTCATGTCCTAACTCCTCAAATTATCCTGTACAAGACATCGCAACAAATTTTCCAATGATCTGTTAACAACTTCTGTCTGTCCATCAGTTTGCGGATGATAAGCACTACTAAATTTCAGCTTTGTTCCCACCATCTTCCACAAACTAAGCCAAAAATGACTCAAAAATCTGGTATCCCTGTCTGAAACAATAGACTCCGGCAGCCCATGTAAACGATAGATTTCTTTAAAGAACAACTGAGCAACACGAACAACATCCGCCGTCTTCTTACAAGCAATAAAATGTGCCATTTTTGAAAATCTATCCACCACAACAAATATAGAATCATTTCCCCTTTGAGTTCTCGGCAAACCCAAAACGAAATCCATGCTGATATCAACCTACGGTTTAGATGGTACAGGTAATGGCATATACAATCCCGCATTTGTCGCTGTTCCCTTCGAAACCTGACATATATATGACATCTCTCCACAAACTTTTCAACCTCTTTCCTCATCGACGGCCAAAAGTAAGATTGAGAAATCAAATGTAATGTACGATCACGACCCACATGTCCTTCCTCGTGCAACTCTTTGATAATCTTCAATCTCAAACTGCTCTCTGGAATACATAATCGATTTCCTTTAAACAAGAATCCAGCAACCAACATAAATTCATCAGTACTCCTATCCTTAACTTTCTCAACAAACTTTGCAAAGTAAGGATCCTCCTCAAACAATTCTGGTAATAATTCAAACCCTGTCACCTCAACTTTCATTGTAGTCAACAAATGGTTCCTTCTACTCAAAGCATCAGCCACACGATTCGTCACCCCAGATTTGTGCTTAACAACAAAGGTAAATTGCTGTAAATATGCAATCCACGATGCATGTCTCGCTGAAATCTTATCCTTCCCCTGCAAATGCTTCAACGCCTCATGATCAGTGTAAAGAACAAACTCTTTCTGAAATAGATAATGCCTCCAATGTTTAATAGCTTGCACAACAGCATAAAACTCAACATCGTATGTACTATATCTCATCTTTGCCCCTGATAACTTCTCACTGAAATAAGCAACTCGCCTCCCACTCTGACTCAACACTCCTCCAATCCCAACCTTTGATGCATCAGTGTGTAGCTCAAACAACAACTGAAAATTTGGTAATACAAGAATTGGTGCTGTCGTCAAAAGTTCTTTGATTCGTTCAAAAGCAACCCCCGCTTCCTTCGACCAAGAAAACTGCTTCCCTTTCATACAATCAGTAACTGGTGCCATCACGCTACTGAAGTGTGGAATAAAATGATGCCAATCCATGAAAACTTCTGATTTCAGTGATAGTTCTCGGCTGTGGCCAATTTCTAATAGCTTCAACTTTACTCTGGTCCACTTGGATTCCCTTCTCAGATACAACATATCCCAAGAATAATACACTTCTCGTCATGAACACACATTTCTTCGTATCTGCATAAAATTGTTCCTCACGAAGAATAATTAACACCTTTCTCAAATGCTCCACATGCTCCTCTGTGCTTGCACTATAAATCAGAATATCATCAAAGTAAACTACCACGAACTTCCCAATGAATGGTCTAAAGAATTGATTCATCACCCGCATGAATGTACTAGGTGCATTTGATAAACCAAATGGCATAACCAACCATTCGTATAACCCCTCTCTCGTCTTGAAGGCTGTCTTCCATTCGTCTCCTGCTCTAATTCGAATCTGATGATAACCACTCTTCAAATCAATCATCGAAAAGATAGTAGTCCCACTCAACTGATCTAGCAAGTCATCCAACCTTGGCATAGGAAATCTATAGCGAACAGTAATCTTGTTCAAAGCTCTACTATCGATACACATTCTCCATGTTCCATCCTTCTTCGGCACCAACAAAGCTGGTATGGCACAAGGACTCAAGCTTTCCTGAACACGTCCCTGTTCTAACAATTCCTCTACTTGCCTTCGTAACTCCTCATGTTCCTTCGGACTCATTCGATAATGTGGTCGATGTGGTAACACTGCTCCCGGAACAAGATCGATTTGATGTTGGATGTCTCTCAGTGGCGGTAACTCCTTAGGCAACTCCTCTGGAAATACATCTTCAAATTCTTTCAAAACTGGCTTTGCTTCTTCTGGAATCTCAACCTCTTCATGACTCTCTCGTCCAATCAACAAATAGACTTCAGGCTCATCTTCAACTTCCTTAACAAACTCCTTCAAAGATAATAAAGTTTTCAGCTCTTCAATCTCCTCTAACTTGCTTTCCTTCTGTTGTTGCTTCTTAGGAACTAAAGTGATTTTAGTACCTTCGAACATGAAACTGTAACTATTAGCACGACCATCGTGTTGTACTGCTCTATCAAACTGCCATGGTCTGCCCAACAACAGATGACACACATCCATGTCTACAACGTCACACCAAATTTCGTCTTTGTATTTCTTCCCAATAGAAAAATTAACACAAGCCCTTCGACACACCTTCACTTCACCACCCTTCCTTAACCATGCTAGCTTGTACGGTTTAGGATGCTTCTCAGTTTTCAAGTTCAACTTCTTTACTGCTTCTGTAGAGATAATATTGTCACAGCTTCCAGCATCAATAACGAACTTGCAAACCTTTCCCAAAATAGTGCATGTCGACTGAAAAATATTGCTTCTCAACCAACTAGAATCCTCTTCTTGCTTTGGTGTAAGACATGACCTCCTCATCATAAGATGACAACCTTCATCTCCAGACAGTTCTTCTTCCTCCTCGACATAAGGTGTATTTGAACATTCTGCCTCCTCACCATCATCCTCAATCTCAGCAACCATTGCTCTCTTTTTCGGCTGCGGACATTCATTACTTTTATGACCCAACTCCTGGCAATTGTAACATTTGAAACCACTGCTAACCTTTGCCTTCTCAGCCTCCTTCACCACTGGCTTACTGAAAGGTTTAGGAACATTAGAACTCCCACTAACACCCTTCGCTTGATTATTGGAATTAGTAAACACACCACCTCCACGCCTTCCTTGCTTCTCCCAAGCCAACGCTTTCTGATGTGCCTCTGCAACAGATCTTGGATCGAACATATTAACCATATCCTGGATCTGCATTCTCAATCCCCCAATGAATCTAGCAGTTAGCTGTTCTTCCGTTTCCATAATATCATTCCTAGCAATGAGTTGGTAAAATTCATCAGCACAATCACTAACAGACTTTGTCCCTTGCCTCAGATTCTGCAACCTCTGGTACATAAGTGATTGGTAGTTGTAAGGTAAGAAAGTAGCTCTCATCAACTTCTTCATCTTATCCCAAGATTCAATCTTTGACTTTCCCATTCTCTCCCTTGTAAGTTTAGTTTGCTGCCACCACGCCAAAGCTCTCCCCCTCAACCTAGTAGCAACCAACTTCACTCTTCTATGCTCAGGAACCTCCTTGAAATCAAAGATCTCTTCAACATTTGACACCCAATCAAGAAATTCTTCAGCTACCATTCCACCCTTGAACTCTGGAATTTCCATCTTCATACCCGATTCCCATCGACGATCATCTTCAACATTTCGACAAGAATTTCGAACTTGGTCTCGATCTCGATAATGAGTGCTAGCTCTATCACCCTCTTCATCAAAATCAAAAGTATGCCTACATCGATCTCGACCATTATCATCCCTTCGTTCATGCATGCTTCTTCGACTATGTCTCTCTTCATCTCTATACGCCTCATTGTCAAATTCACGTTGACTTCTTCTCTCTTCATGTCCATAGTCATGATGATCTCTCCGTGATGAAATTGATGTTTCTCTTCTATCTCTAAAAGAATGCGGTAATACCCTCCTCGCTTCCGTAACCGATGGCGAAACTCTGTTTCCTCCATGGTTCGAGTTTGGTGATCTCCTCCTTTGAGTTTGATTCAAATCATTCATCAACTTCTCTAACTTTCCAATGCCTTCATCAAATTTCTCATTAATACGTTGTTCCATAAGCACGGCTTCTTCTCTTCTATACAAGGTTTCAACGTTTTGATGACGATTAGCTCTCCTAGGTGGCATGATTGAACATCTTCACAAACTCTTCAAAACTTCACAAACAACAAGTCACGGCTCAACTCTTGTCTCGGCAATAGCTCTATACGGCTCAAACCCCTTAACTCGGCAACAAGTTAATTCGGCCTCAACAATTCACGGCTTAACTTGGCTCGGCTCAAGGTTTCCAAACAACTTCAAACTCAAACACTTCTCCAACCCTAGATCCAAAATGAGATGGATCAAAATCTTCAAATTTGTTGCAACTTCAAGATGAACACGATGAACTCCAACTTCAAACTTAAAAAATTGGCTCCAAGTCTCGGCTTAACTATGATTGGCTAAGTCTAGCTCTGATACCAAAAAACAGACGCAGTGGATTAATCAAAAATAAACTTCAATCGGTGAAAGTAGAAATCGATGTAATGATGATACCGAAATGCCCAAATTCGTTGATCCGAAGATACCGAATTCTAGCTATCTCAAACACGTTAATAGCGCACTATACCGTGTTCAAAGATCTACGATTATTCGTACATTGATCTAGCGCACTAGATACCGTGAATCGGCTTTAACAAACGTGGATTCGAGCGCACTCGAATGACGTAAGTGGAGATAGGAGATTACACTCAACTACCAATTGGAGAAGAAAGCACAAAGCAATCAACAAGAAATTTTTATTCCAAAAATCAACCACCAAAAAGTTACAACTCACTCCCTATTTATAGAAGTTTACAACACAGTCCCATAAGTCGTATGCAACTTACGACTCAACATAAGTCGTAGACGACTCAACGCACACAGCGTTTTACAACCCAGTTCTAGACACGACTCACGACTCAAGGAAGCACGCAATATACGACTCAACACTTATTTACAGCACATATGTGACCGACTCAAGGACTTAACGCCCCAACACATCACTTAGGTCGTATGCGACCTAACAACCTACGACTCAAAAGAACAAACGACTCAACAAACCCAGTATTTACATACCAGCTCGTAACACAACATATACGACTCAACCTATGTCGTGAACGACTTACGACTCATCCACACACAAGTTACCACGACTCAAGCTCTCAAACTCATAGCTTCTGCGGCATATCTCCTCACACGACTTAACTGAGTCGTTACCTGCTTCTGACTCACAGCTTTTAATAACTGGCACTTCCCTCTGCTTCATGATAAGTTGTGTACGACTTATAGATGAGTCGTTGAGTCGTGTACGACTCATCAAACTCGAACGACTTAAACCCTTAAGTCGTAACTCCTTTTCATTCCCTAGGTTAGGTCGTAGCTCTTTCCCATGTGACTCCTTAACCTGACTCGTGCACGACTTACGAGTTAAACCCGAAACTCCTTTAGCTTGACTCGTGCACGTCTTACGAGTTAGAACCGAAGCTCCCTTATCTTGTGAACGCTCTAACCTTTGAACTTCTGTAGATCGTGCTGCATCAAAAGGTAATATCACAGGAATCCGGATCCAGATCCGGATGACCTGCAAACGGATTACGGGCCAAGCCGGGATGGCCTATCCGGTTAACGGCAGGATTTTCAGATGGGTGCGAAGAAGGTATAAATTCAGTATTCTTCTTCGTGGTATCCCGAAGAGGCTGAGTTGGGGACTGAGGACCAGGTGAGGGTTCAAACAAGGAACGACTCCTCTTCTTCCTTTGGATATCCTCCTCGATAACTCCAAGAAGAGGGCGGTAGCCGACTACTTCTCCAGGGCGGTTAGTCGGAGGCTTTGATTTAGCAGAAACCTTGAGAAGTTTATATTGTTCAAGGCGGTGCCGAACATCTGATGTCTTGGCCACCTTACCCGCTTCTGTGATAAAAACCAAGTGTTACAAGCATACATTGAACTATAATTCAAGAAATATATCAAGTTAAGAAGAGTAAAAAGACGCTTTTGTTATACAAACCCTGTGGAGGAATGGGATATTGCAACAAGTCCTGGATCTCATTCTAGGACGGGAGCTGACCATAAAATATTCCTAAATCCTTATCATAAATGGAGTCGGTAGGAGTCAAAAATTCACCTTGAATTGCGGGAATTGCCTTAGCTGAAGCGCTCTTAGAAGATGAATCGGCGCCGGTCCCGGCCTTGTCAGCTTTCTTAGGCTTCTCCACTAAAGCCGATCCTTCCTCCAACCCTTCAAAAGCTAGGCAGAAAATGTCATCTGTCCACTCCTGGATCACACCTGCTTGCTCAGAAGACAAAGCCCCAGTGCCATCACCACTCCGTCCGTCGCCACCGTCATCGCTATGACCATCACCATCACCTTCTCCACCACTTCCACTCTCCGCCTCACCTCCTTCATCCTCGCCTCTTTCCTCCTCCACATCTTCCTCCTCCAGGACATCTGGACATGTGCTGGGGGAGGGTCCATCGGACTTCTTAAGTTTCTTCCCCCCGACAATTGGATGTTTCGAGAAGGGTCTCCTTTTGCTGCTCTTCGCCGTAGCCCCTCCTTTAGCTTTGGCGGCCCTCTCCTCAGCTGTGTGTCTTTGCTTGACCACAGACTGGCGTGGCAGAATCAAGTTGTGCCCCAAAAGAGTAGCATACCTAATCAAATAAGAAGCTGCCCTCTCCTTTTACAGAATGGCTTCTATTTCCTCAGCCATCCGAACCAAATGATCATTCTCTACAACCGCAAAGCCACCTGTCTCTAGCAAGAAACAAAGCACATAAGGAGGATCCTTGCAGTCAGAATGAAAATTATAAATAAGAGTCAACTTACAGCCAGAGGTGAAGCGGTGGAAAGAAACAGAGTCATCTCTGACAAAGAACCATTCCTTCTTGAACATGCTAAATTTTGAATATAAGTCCAGGACCGGCTTGAAAGACACGGCCGATTCTAAGCTAACATATGGAGACCCCTTCTTGTAGCCTCTCAAGTTGTACAGGTACCGAATTTCCCGGTTGGAAGGGGGACGCCCGTATTTTCTCTGGAAGATAATAAACAGGCCCGCCAAGATGGCATAGGAGCTGGGCTGAAGCTGGAAAGCGGCCACCTTCAAGTATGTGATGAAGCTGACGATCCAAGCGTTGATCGGAGGAATGGCCCCGCACATGCAGTGATACCTACTATAAGCAAAATATCCTTCAGGGGGGTTATACGGCATCACTCCTTTCCCTGGCAACATCATATGCGCTCTGTCAATCCCAAAGGATCTAGATATAACGTCAAGTTGCTCGTCTTTGAGGGAGCTGGGAAAGCAGTCAGGCAGTGAGTTCAAAAGCTCCTGAGGACCGTACCCATCTACTAATGATCTCGGGGATGGTCCATGACGTTCTGGCTCTGACTGAACTGGGGGGACTATGGGGGACTCCCCTTTGTCCTTGGATTTCTTCTTATCAGAACGAGTTTCTACTTTATGAGACATTATCTACAACACGAAAAAACACATCGTTATAACAAGGGATGTAAACAAACAAGTACCTACGACCTGGAATCTCATTCATAATTCAAAACAAAAAAGCTCAATCGGTAGTTCGAGGCCAAAGTCCATTCGGCATTCGTACTCCCCATGTGCATTCGGTAGTTCGAGGCGAAAGCCCATTCTGCACTCATACTCCCCAAATTCATTCGGTAGTTCAAGCATAAAATTTATGCGGCAGAGGAAAACCTCACTTGGTCCGGCAGTGAAGTCTGGTTCCGTACTTGATTGATTCGGCTATTTCAAACGATGAAGGACGATAGAGGCGTGAAGCCCATACTTATAGGCAACGTAGGAGGACCGGACCAACCGGTTTGGCACTTGGGCCGAATGAGGGTGTCCAAGTTGAGAAAAACAAAGCGCGACATATGCAGGCATATGCCCCACTTTGAGAGGCAAATGTTGGGCGTGTTTCCACCAGACCAGGGCCACCAGACCAACGAAGGCACTGCCGAATCAATCAACGTAGGCACCACCGAACCAACTACACTCCTCGCACTACCGAACCAATCCACTAACCAACCCACTACCGAGCCAATCCACGAACCAACCCACTACCGGACCAACCACACCCACTAACGAACCAAAGCAGGACCGAACACCCCCACTACCGAACCAAGGCAGAACCAACCACACTCCTCTCGCCACCGAATCAATCCACACGCCATTCACTACCGGACCAAAATCTCAAACCATCACCGGACCGAAACACTACCGTACCCACACGAAGAAGCATACTACCCCAACCGAACTAGAAGCATACTACCCCTACCGAACCAAAGTGAAGAACTTATTACCGAACCAACAATGCCAGGCCAGATCGCATCAGCCCAGGCCCACCAGCAGCTATATACATCCAAGACCCCTGCCCCCAGCCTCACTCTATAAATAGAGGGGCAGAGGTACAACAATGGGGGACAAGTTTGAGAGCTCAAGCACGGACAAAACTTTCAAACAACTTTCATAAACTTGTAATCAAAGCTTTGTACTTGTAATCCGAACAGTGAAGGAGAATACATATGAAGTGGATGTAGGCACATTCTGGCCGAAACACTATAAACCTATGTGTCTTTTACAGTTTAGTCCCTGCTTTTTACATATTTGCATAAATCACCCAAATCACTAAGAAGAACATAAAATCGACTAAATCATACTACTTGGAAGTGTTTGCCCATTTTTGTGCAAACACAACATATCACTTATATATTATATATACAAAAATAAAAGCATGCGAACAGATGGTAATATAAATATATACCCTGTTATGACTTAAACCGAACAGAATATACACACTAATATATATCATACCATGAGCTACATAATATATACCTATATATATTGTAACTTCTATAGACATAAAAGCCAACAGATCATATATAACAAATATAAAATATACTTTCTTTAAAAATGAACAAGATACTCTATATAATATGAAAGCAGCATGCATTATACGTAATATTATTATCTTTGAAACCAATATATAAAGCAGTAACTTTATATATCCTTATAACCATATAATATATATGCAGTAAACTGCATAAACTTTATTACTATATTTATATACAACAAATCATGTATATATATATTACCTATATGATATAAGGAAGACAGGAGTGCTCGACCAGGCTATCAAGTGAAAAGGGTAGCCGGTGATGATAGGAAAAGATGCACGAGGAGAGAGAGAGAGTGGCCGAAGGTGGAGACAAGCGTTGCGCGAGCTGTGCAGCCGTGCACAGGTGGACATGGCGAAATCTGAGGCCGAAGGGAAAGGAGGTTGCGGGATCGACCATTGAGATGGTGATAGGAGGGAGACGTCAACTTGAAGAAGGGGATAAAAAGGGCTTCAGGGATAAGTTTCACCTCTTTATATTTTATTAAAATGAATGGAATGAAGAAAGTAGCCGTGAACAAAAATTTAAACAAACAACAAATATATTGGAATGGTAAGAATAATAAAAGTCGGGTCTTTGGAATTCTGGAATTTAATAAAGCAGATGGCTATTAGGTCGATATGGTGGAAATTGAATGGTCAAAAGAAATTTGAAATGTTCGAACCCGTACCGATGCTGCAAATAGTTTCATCGATCTCACAGTGAACCGGACTTCAAAACACAATAACGAATATACTGCGGAGATCATCACGCTGAGACGATCAAAATGGAATACAGATACCGATGGTACAATCATCCGATCAAAAGTCGACAATCGATACCGAGAATACTGCTATTTTGCAGAAAATAAGATAAACGGAGTAATAGAAGTCCAAATTTGAAGTAGCTAATTATGATGTCTCACACAGAAGATGATTTACAAATTTTCTACAGAAAAAAATTCAGGTGTGGAAAAATTTCATTATCATCAAATTTTTAACTAATTTAAATTGAAATAGAATTATACAATAAAAGAAACTTCAATATTATTAATTGAAAATTTACCATTAGCTGTGTTAAAGTAGATATTCCACATATTAAGTTTTTATTTAAAAAATTTATTATTTAAAATTTCACCAAATTTTAGTTAATTGAATAAATAAAATCATCAAAATTTACGATTCGTTATACTCTCCCCCACTCAAAACTTTTCGTCCCCGAAAAGAAACGAGGTAGGAAAAAACAACCAGAAAGGAAAATAGATTAAAATCAAAATAAAACAATTTAATTAAAACCACATAAAAGTTCAATCTAAATTAATTGATATCCAATAATTGATTAAATCCGTTCGATTTTCACTAAAATCACCCTTAACTATTCCTATATTGGTTATCTTATTAACCAATCATCTTTAATTAAAAATTTCAAAATCATAAATTTGAATAATCATTTATTAAAATTATATTTTATTCAACAAATTTTATTCTTCTAAATTCAAAATTATTATTAAGTTTATTCCACCTAATATATCTTATCACATATATTAAGTATTTTTACACTTATTATAACCACCCAAATTTATTTATAATTTCCTCTAACAAAATTTTATATTGTATATTATTCAATTAAATTTTTATTCTATTTACCTCTATTAATCTTTTTATAATTAAAATTTAAGCATATAACATTTATTATAACCACTCAAATTTTATTTATAAAATCCTTTTATATTGTATATTATCCAATTACATATTCAACTTCTGAATAATTTAGTTAAGTTGTATTAAAATGTAATTGAGTATTATACAAGTAAAATTTTCTAATTCAATTATTTCAAGTTAAATATTTATTCAAATTTTTTGCTTCATTTTATAATGGAAATCTCCTTTAACAAAATTTAAAAATTAAATTTTCGATTGACTTCAAACAATTTGGAGATAAATATGTATATGTACTATATATATCAATTAAATTTATAATCATATACCCATATAGATTATAAATCAAGTCATACTTTAGAAATTCAAATCAGATTTATTTTTCAAAATAAAAGAGTAGCATGGCTACTGAATGGTCTCTCCATTTTGAAACTTGAAAATAAATGTCGATGATGCGGCCGCTATCACTGAAATTATTTTCCAACGACAAAGAGAAGAGCACTGATTTAAACATTTAATATTCTTTGAAAATGGTTTCTCTTCGAAAATACGTTAAATAAGATACATTTTAAAACTTCTAAAACCAAAGTTTGAAATTATCGGAAATTAAATTCTCAGTTTCTAGATTTATGTTCATTTCAATTTCCAAATAAATTTATAACCATGTTTTATAGTTCACTTATTCATATATGAGACAAAGCCAATGGTTTACAAGCTATATATAAAATCAACTATTATTTCTTAACAACCAATTCAAATTAACTATCGAAATTCAAAAAATTAAACTTATAATTACACAAAATTTATTTCATTCACTAAAGTTGAAAACATTATTGTGCCAATTTGTTATGTTCAAGTGTTTTGGAGATCCTATTGATAGCGTTGATCGGAGAAATCAATTGGAAACTCAATTCAACATCAACAACTTAAACAATTCAATATATAAAACATTTTAAATATTAATGCAAATACACTCCCTCACACGATGATTCTAGAATGGATTTCAAAACAATGTTAGAGATTCAAATTCAAGGGAACCCTAATCAACGCAAATTCTAGCTAAGAAGATAGGCTTGAGCGGGAGATAGTATAATCGAATTTCAAAATAGGAAGATGGATACACTAATATTAATTACGGCCACCTTAACCAGTCAACCATGACTTCAAGAATAAGATCGATGCAGAATTCCGAGACAAATCTACATTCGTTCTCAAGAGATAGAATTCGGCATAACGAGAGATGTTAGCATCTAAACCGAGGATATATAAATCTCCCGTGAATCGATGCTAATTGTAAAGGAGTTTTACCTTTACAAACCATTCAAAGGTTGGCGAGACCACCGAGTTATTATAGAGATTATTCGAAATGGAGTTATGGGATATTCCAGAGTAAAAAGGATATGAATAGGGAGAGATAAAATGGACTTTGGAACCGCAAGCAACGTTCCAAAGTTCAAAAGAAATCGAGTCAAAAAGAAAGTGGTTCAAGCTCGAACGAAAGTGATTCTATAATTAAATTTACCATATATACTAAGTTTTCCTTGAGCCAAAGATATGATACCACATGTAACATCCTGATATTTTCAACCATTTGCATCCACACATGCCGGAATTGAATTGCTCAAAATATCAAGTTGTTAATTTATATTTGACAAAACTCAGCATATATAGTAAATAAAATAATAACAGAATCACAGATACAGAGTAATAAACAATATGCAGAAGAAACAAAATGAATAGTAGTTCATGAAGCTACTATATATATATATCAGAGTTAAATAATATACAGCAGAAGTCTTGAATACAATAATAAAATACAAGATCTGAATACATCACTAGAATCAACTGAATATCTGAAAGCTGGGTGGATAGCTGGATTTCCAAGCGAAGCTCCAACTCTAAAAGTGAGGCTCAAAAATTGTATCACTCAGTCTGACCCGAGCGTAAAGAAAAACACAAAACACTCGAGTCAGGATTAACATTCTTATATTAATAAATCCAACTCAAGTGAAATAACAACTGAAATACAAGTAACTCAAAGAATGTTTGGGATAATCATCCTCTAAGAATCCGTTAAACTATTTATTATGTAGTAATATATGCTATTATAATAATATCTATTTGTAAAGTAACCTTACTTAAAAATAGCGTTAAGGCTTTACATTTTCCACCTTAACACATAAATAGTTGCAGTAGTCTATCCAGTATCATAGTCCCTCCTGATCGGGAAGCCACTAGAGGATACACCACAGGCTACAACACAAAACCAAAATCATACAAGGCGCGCTAGGGTAGGTGACACGGCACAACTAGGCAATGACGGAGTAGATATACCAATTACACTTCCGGGCCGGTGGTAACGCGTAGCAGCTACTATCGCCCACCTCGAGCCACACCCCCAAATCAAAAATCAAAAGTGACCACCAAATCAATCACAAAGTAATAGAATGGTATTGAAGAAGTGTGTCCGATCAGAGGAGCAACCTCATTAGCCCGTCGATTGCTCCTGTTTTAGCCACCTTATGCCAACTCACGGGAGTCGGGTCCATATTCATACCTCAAAAGACGTCGCCACCATCCTATTTCATTCTGGAATCTCCACCGCGTGCACAGTTGTTAAAGTGGTTTTTGAAGTTAGAAGAGAGTATGACAAATTCCAATCCTGGTCTCTTTATCAACCAAACATTATTATTACACCATGGTTATTTCAAAATAGTTTATACTTCAAAACCAAAATATCGTCGCTATTTAAAGTCCATATCAATACAATGTCATTTCCATTCCAAAACCTAATACGATATCATTTTCCTTTCAAATATATCCATTTCTAAAATCATAGTACTTCAAAGTTATAGCACCTTCGAAACCAAAACATTTGAAATTATAACACTTTGGAAATCATAGTTTATAAATCATAATACTTCCCACTTAATCGATTTAATTATTAAAATAGTATATATAATAAAATTGTTTTCCTTAAATTTATCAATAAATTCCAAATCAACTCGAATTTCAAAAATTCAAATTTAATCAGATCTCAAATCATTAATTCCATTTTGTCTTCTAAATAAACCATTCAAAATTATATCGATTTCAAATACAGATTTGAACCATAAGTAAACCACTCAAAATATATATTTCAAAGCTTTAAATATTCTATAATTTCAAAACTAAATGTGAAAGTTTTTTTTTTGAAAGGAAAGAGTATATCTCATTTATTGACTTAAGCAAGAATTACAATAGTCTCAATGACAACACTATAACCCATTACATCCAATCTTAACAAATCAAATGAATAAACAACAAGATACAAATTTACATTTAGCAAAAACAAAATTTATATCTCTGGCTTCACTACAAACTTCAGCAACCCAGAGCCATTAACTGCAGCATTCCAGAAAAGTGCTTTAGTGACCAGTCCCTACATCCAGAAGAAAAACCATCTGCGTTATGTGAATAATTCCTTGAATCTTTATGTATGTTCATCCTTTAGGTCTCTAAGTATACTGCCATGAATCAAATTATACAGCTGCAATGGATTCTTACTGCCATTGCCAAAAATTCTATTAATCCTCAATGTGAAAGTTTTATATATATATATATATATTAATAAAATTTACTATTGTTTGGTTTTGAAATATTTACTTGGTAAATTCAATATCATTTAAATAAAACTCAAACTTGAAATATTTATTATTCACTTTAAACCAACATCAAGTTTAAAATCATACCCTTTAAAATCTAAAATTCAATAAGTTCCCAATTGATTTTAATTAAATACAATTCTTAATTAAATACAATTTCAAGTCAATCTCAAATCTATCTTCCCAACCTTAATTTATTAAAAATCATTATAAACTCTGTATTAAAATATAATTTAAATAAATACTTAACCATATTATATTTCAATAACATCAAACTTTATTATTAAACTTATTTTATACTAAACAAATTTATACATAGCTTAAATTTAAGAATTTAACTATATATGAAATAATATTTATATAATATCAAAATTCAATATTCATATAAAACCATATATTTCTTTCCAAAACCATAGAAATCATTTTCAAAATATTTATATATAGACCAATGGTGTCTGTATATAATTTTCTATCCTATGGTCATATGATACGGATGTTTATCATTTCAAGCCACAATTTAAAATATAAATACGCGTATATATCATTTCAACCATCAATCCCAAATTCAATTCAAATGAAAATCACTTGGGTCTATCATTTTATAATGATTTTCTCTTATTCTAAAGTCCATTCGGGTATGTATCATTTCAACCCTTAGTGAATTCTATACTAAGAGAGAACTTTCAGAGTGATAGCAGATATGATAATGATATAACATGCATATATCATCAATATAAATAATAAGTAATTGTGTCAGATGTCACAGGTGAACAAATACAGATAATGGCATATATCTAGCAATGTAAATAACTAACAGCAGCGTATTTCAATTGTCATTTCAATTGAAATCAAATTTAATAAATAAAAGAACTTTAATCGTGAGTGATTGCTCACCTTTCGAGGCTAGAGAATAGACAATAAAGATGACATGGATACGCACACTGATACGGACCCTGAAATTGAGTTATAAATTCTAAGCAAGGCTAGATGGACACGATTCGATGAATGAACTGGCATGATGGACAAAGCTGATAAAGGAAGATCGATGAGAACAAAATTGTTGATCTAAACTAAAAAAATATACATTATTATATATATATATATTTCAACATTTTAATTTAAGACAAATATTAAAATAATATATATGCAAATAAAATCGTTGTTTTAAATTAAAACAAATTAAAATCAAAAATATATATGTATTTAATTATAATTTGAAATAAATACATATATATATACTTATTTAAAAATACAATATACTTATGTATATTATACTTTATTCCTTGTTAAAATACCATAACGTATCATATATGTATATTTCAAAATAATAACATGACTTATACATATATAAGCTAACCTATATACAACTGACTTAGGCTTAATATAAAGATATCTAACATAGATATAAAATTTAGTATGCTTATCAACTGGAAATAAAATTTTATGTAATGCCCATAATGTACACTTACTTTGCTAAAAATATGCAGAACTCACGCAGAGCACGTATACACCTATGTAAACTTAAATACTAGTAAAACTGACGTACAAAGTTAATATATACAACTTATACTGCTACCAGTATACAACTTATATAACTTTAAATATATAACTGCCAAATATACATATGCTGGCATATATAAGATATAAGTATATAAACATATAATACTAAACAACATACATGTGCTGCTTACTAAAACTTCATGACATACTATATACTATGTTTACAAACTTTACAGATAAAATTTAATAAATATATATAAAACTTACATAACCATATAATAACATAGCCATATTAAACAACATATTACATTATATACATATATTTCAAGACTGATATCAAAACAACTTTTTATATATATACATTTCAAAATCAAAACACATATTAAGTTTCAAAATATATAAACCGACATGCATTCATGTATATAAGCCACCATAAGCATTTATTTTATAACCTCTGTAACAAAATATTATAAAATCTATATAACCAACATAAAGCTATAACTTCTTTTATCATATAATATATAACTGTTATAAGTAAAACCTTTCAGGGAATCAATGCCTATATATACAAGATACATCATATCACTTATATATTATATATAAAAATAAAAGCATGCAAACAGATGGTAATATAAATATATACCCTGTTATGACTTAAACCGGACAAAATATACACATTAATATATATCATACCGTGAACTTCATAATATATACCTATATATATTGTAACTTCTATAGGCATAAAAGCCATCAGATCATATATAACAAACATAAAATATACTTTCTCTAAAACATGAACAAGATACTCTATATAATATGAATGCAGCATGCGTTATACTTAACAGTATTATCTTTGAAACCAATATACAAAGCGGTAACTTTATATATCCTTGTAACCATATAATATATATGCGGTAAATTTATATATACTTTATTACATGTAAACTGCATAAGCTTTATAAATATGTTTATATACAACAAATCATATATGTATTACTTATATGGTACAAGGAAGATAGGAGTGCTTGGCCAGGCTATCAAGTGAGAAGGGTAACTGATGATGATAGGAAAAGATGCGCAAGGGGAGAGAGAGAGAGAGTGGTCGAAGGTGGAGACAGGCGCTGCGCGGGCCGTGCAGCCGTGCATAGGTGGAGATAGTGAAATCTGAGGCCGAAGGGAAAGGAGCTTGCGGGATCGGCCATTGAGATGGTGATAGGAGGGTCACGGCAACTTGAAGAAGGGGATAAAAATGGCTTTAGGGATAAGTTTCACCTCTTTATATTTTATTAAACTGAATGGAATGAAGAAAGTAGCCGTGAACAAAAATATAAACGAACTAGCGAAGAAAACCAAACAACAAATATAGAAGAACAGTAAGAATAATAAAAGTCACGTCTTTGGAATTCTGAAATTTAATAAAGCAGATGGCTATTAGGTCGATATGGTGGAAATTGAATGGTCAAAAGAAATTTGAAATGTACGAACCCATACCGATACTGCAAATAGTTTCATCAATCTCGTAGCGAACTGGACTTCGAAACACAGAAACGAATATACTACGGAGATCATCACGTCGAGATGATTAAAATGTCATACTGATACCCGTGGTATGATCATCCGATCAAAAGTCGATAATCAATACCCAGAATGCTGCTATTTTGCAGAAAATAAGATAAACGGAGCACCAGAAGTCCAAATTTGAAGTAATGAATTGTGACGTCTCACTCAGAAAAAGATTTACAAATTTTCTATAGGAAAATATTCAGGTTTGGAAAACATTTCATTATCATCAAATTTTTAACTGATTTAAATTGAAATAGAGTTATACAATAAAACAAACTTCAATATTATTAATTGAAAATTTACCATTAGCTATGTTAAAGTAGACGTATTCCATATATTAAGTTTTTATTTCAAAATTTTATTATTTAAAATTTCACTAAATTTCAGTTAATTGAATTAATAAAACCATCAAAATTTACGGGTCGTTACAATCATGTAACATCGTTACTTCGAGATTCTCTATTTAACCTAGTTATATTAAACAGCAGAGAACTCTTAGTGAGTCATTCCATGGTTATCCAATAACTATTAGTACATAACCTTTTGGTACCTCCAACAACCATGAGTAATACATTTTCCAACGGGTGAAGAGCATTATACACCATACTCTCAATGGGTTTATCGATATCCCATATTGACAAATCTTGACTATGAATATTTAAAATAATATGTTATTTTGAATATGACAAATTTCTCATGATTACAACACATTATAATTACTATCACATAACATATTATTTAAGGGTTTTCTATTTAATATTCTTTAAATTATTTATTTAATTAATTAAGTCAAAATATAACAAGTATATAAAAGAAGAAAAATACCTTTTATTTTGAAAAAGATTGGTTATCGAGTTAGATATACATAACAAATTACTGCCCAAAGGGTCCTTAACTCTATCAATCTTCACTTGTACTTGTGGTCAATTATGGAATCTCATTACAACTACATCGATCAGTTTTCTCAAAAACTAATTAAGCTAGTCCCTTAGTGAACATGTATGCTGTAATGTTTTAACCATCTACTTTGTCAACTAACTCTCTTCGACACTGATAAACCGCCTTTATCACATGGAACCTTTCTAAGTATGCTTGTTAACTTATAATGAGCTTTAGATTCTTTTACGAACTATACCGCAACATTGTTATCATATAACAATGACATGGGCTCTCAACAATTAGAATCACCCCTAGCTGGGTTATAAATTTGTTCATTTATTTATACTTCTTTTACTATATGTTATCCAAGGTAATGTACTTAGACTTTGGTTGAATTAGTCGCTATTAATTGTTTGAAACATTTCTAACTTAATGTTCTCAACTTAAGTTTGAACGTGAAATTAGGAATAATGTACCATACTCGATATTACCTATGAAGTTTGAGTCTACGCACTCCTTTGTTAGGATTTTGTTATTTCTATAAAAAATTACCTAGTATTTTGTAAATACACAAGGAAACTTCAAACTTTCATTCGGTGATCTTAATTTGGATTAATACCCGCTCTATGTATCAAATACATATGCAAAGTGTGATAGTCTATATAATATAGCATGTATGATAATTCATATTACCAATGAATAAGGGACCCATCTAATATATTCCATATAAAACAATTTTAATATCTTGTCTACATATATCATTTGGGATAACCCCAACATCCTTCGTTACCAATTATAGAAGATGTCATTTTCAAATCCAATGTCGAATGTTAAACAACCAAATTAACATGATTTTAACTTTAATTCATCGTTAACAATCATAAGTTTGTTGTTAAATTATAGTTTTAGAAACATTTTAGTACCTTTAATATTCTTTCTTATTGATATATGCTTCCTCTACATTTTGACTAAAAATCAAACTATTTGATTTCTCCGTCAAAATACTTGCTTGACTCTGATGCTCATCGAATAATACTTTCATATCAATTCTTGGATCATGTCTTATAGCCTTCAAACTCATAATTGCTCCCACTGGCTCCGAGGCACTTTGGTTATTAAGCGTAAACAACATATTCTAAATCATTATTTAGAATTTCAGTTTCATGTAGAAAAACCCAAAACCATATCGAAGAAAAAGTTTCTGAGTAAAATCTAAATAAACTTAAGTACGTTGAATGATGAATCTACTACTCTTTTCGACGTATTTTACCATATTCCAACTGCAATGGCCTTTTTTCAAACACAATTTGGCGGCGATGGATCATATTCTTTCGGATAAAACCATCAAGATCGTATTCTAATAACGTACTTTGAATCTATTCAGAAATTAGGATTTACCATCTTGCCGTATGGTAGAATCAATACTCTTAATGGCTCGTTGTCAACTGAGGAAATTCTTATCTCGACATCGATAAGAAAATCATCGTTTTTAACACTGTAATGTGTCGTATGTTGGACCTAAGCTAGTGCACCATGGAAGCAATGGATGAAGTTCAATTTTTTTACCATTTAAATCTTTATTGGGCCTATGAGATCTAATTTATTTAGAACATTTATAAGTTTCGTTTAAATAAAATAATTATTTCATTTATGTTTATAATATGGTTTTATATTATGTAATTTTATTGTGATACGCACACATGTAGCGTATACACACACATATATACATGTGTGTGCATGTGTCACATAACAATCCATGCAAGGTTTAACATACTTGTGCATAGGTGTTGGGATTTACACTCCAACAGACATGTTAGTGCATCCAGTATACAAATATATCATCCAAATGTATGCTTATATGCATTAATTTATGTATACAAAATATTGCATATATATATATATATATATTATTTTGAATAATTATAAATATATATAGGTGGAATTTATAATATATATATTACTATGTATGTAAAAAACTTTAAAATATATTGTAAAATTTTAAATCTTGATCAGCACCACTGTCCCGATGTTTAGGTGCTTCAACTTTGGTATGTGAGATCACAGGTTCGAAACTGCACGAGCATAGACTAAATTTAAAGCCCATATAGGTAAGGGGAGTTCGACCATACATAGACCAGGCAAGGGGTGACTTTGACATGTAGAATAGGCTAGAGTTTTGAAATGATAAATGAACAGAGTTTGTAGGAGAGGAAAATGGATCTGGATTCTAACTTATCTCTCTAGTCTCTCCTCTATAGATAGATTATAACCCTCATTCTTCTACAAACTTTTTGAAGCCTCCACTAACTTTACCTCTTGCCGAAATTTATCCTCCCCTCTACTCCATTTCGAAGCAAAAATCAAATTAAAATAAACAATATTTGATAGACGTTAGTATGTAATTCGGACTACAAGTCTTGGGTAGCATACATCATACTAGGCCCTTTTATTTAATCTTTTATTAATTTAATCACTTGCCGAATATTCACTTCAAATTATAAAAAGATATAATTACAAACCCATTTCAACTTCTATATTGGAAAACATTTCCATATACTTATTTAATAATAAGTAATTCACAGATCAATTTATTTTCAACACTTAGAAAATATTACATATACTTAAATCAAGATTAAGTATATATTTTATTCTTTAAGGAAAACGTTCGCTTAAACACATTTATTTGGGTCAAAACGAATGTTGCATAAAACATCGTTGCGGCAACCCAAAATCAATAGTATAGGGATTTGAAAATTAGATAGATATATAAATCCCATATACTATACAAAATATCTCTTTCCGAAAATCATTTACTATAACAACAGTGTTTAGTTCATCATTTCCTTCTCGAAAAAGTTTATTTCAACAATGAATGTTGAAATCAAGGGTTTCGATACTTAACACATTTTAAAACATCTTCAAACTATTTAACTCCATTTAAAAATATCACTTCCCAAAAATATCCATTTTATTAATAGATTATCCACTGTCCAAAATCATGAATATAATTCTCTAACCAAATCAATACTTCTACACATTTATTAGAGGATTATCCACTTTCCAAAATCGTGAATATATCTTCTTTAATAAACTTCCATATTTAACTTATTAAATCCAATTGATTTCGAATTTATAAAACAGTTTTTATAAATTCCATTTATTATTTATAAAAAAATCAATTTATAAAATTCCTTTATTTACCTATTCCATATATATCTCATTTACATGCCAAAATCCAAATTATAAGTTGATTACTTATAAATCTCTTATTTGCAAATTCATTCTTTTAAAACATCATAAATTATAAATCTTATTCACTTATAAGATTATATTTTGTAACTTCATTTTAACACTTACAAAACTTCTTTATAATCCCAAAATTTTGATTTATAAAAATTTAATTTTATAAATTTTATACATAAACCGTTAATAATAATTCAAAAATCTCAATTTAAACTATTTCACCAAATAGTTTATTTCATATTTCAAAAATCACATTCAGATTATATTTCACAAAAATCATAATTTTTATAACATAACAATTATAACCTTTTATTTATTTAAAATAAATTCATTTCCTTTAACAATTCAAAAATTGACAAAACAACTATTTTCAAAATCACATTGAAATCTTTTTTAATTTGAAATCATCACTTTAATATTTTTAAAATTTCAACAAAGGGCCAAATTCAATAACAACACCAAATAAGGTTATGCACATCAATCACGACATCCAAACATCATACATCATATGTTAACAGCATATATATCAATATATGTAAATACAATCAACACTGGTAAGGAATCCAGTTGGATCCCTCCAACCTATCGCCTGCAACAAATATACATATTAGAATATGTGTACAATGTCCACTTCGAGGCAAACATGCGTACAGAAGGTCATCCGCTCATATACGGGAATGTATAGGGTCTCATCTGCTCCAATAAGCAGAAATATATCCAAATACCAATCAATATATATAATATATCATATATCATCCAAATAATCAATGATCATTATAGATAAAAATTATTCTCACTTATATGAAAACATCAGTGAGTCAGAAAGAGTAAGTTGTACTCACTTTGATTCCAATAGCAACTGTAGTGTTTTATTTCAAATAAAATTAATCAAGCATTTAATTTTACCTAAATTTTCACTAGTTCCAATCAACTCCAAGCCAGTTGTAAAATTTAATGCTCGTTAATATGAACCCAATGCAATTTATTTCGTCAAGAACGGACCTCATATGAAGAAATTATGACATTTTAAAGTTTATACAAATTAATTATATAATAATTTACAAAGTTTATTTTTTTTAAACCTGGATCGCATCTGCACTATTCGATTTCACTATTGCAAATCCAGCCACTTGTTTTTCTTTCACCATTGCAAATCCAGCTACTTGTTTTTCTTTCTTCTTCCTCATGTGAAAAACCCAGGATCGAAACCATCGGCCGCGCTCTTGAATTTTCGTGCCCTCCTCCTCCACTTCGACGATGATCAGGCTTTGCCAAACGAACGTCCACAAGCCCACCTTCCTTCGGCCAGAGACCAGCCCCACTCTGCTGCCCTTATGCCTTGATTTTCGTGCTCGAACGGTGAGGCTTAGCAGCAAAGAATTAGCCTCTATAACACTCTAATGGTGACCATCACCATATGGATGGATAGATCTCTCTATGCTCTTCAACTTTCGTATAAAAGCTGGAGCGTGAAAGTATATGGACCGTGAGTTATTGGCGGGGAAAGATTCAAACGATTTCGATCATTCATGATGAAGGTAGCAGCAAGCCCTACGTAGATTAGGGTTTGGTAAATTGAATATGATAAAGGTCCTTTTATAGAAAATTTAAACGACACTATCCAGGCGAATTTTTTTTTCGAACTCCAAACGAAGCATGCCGCCTGGCGTTTATAGTGTATCATCCCTATTTCAAACATAATGGAATATATGTCGGGAGCCAATTCGATTGTATTTGAAAGATAGGTTTTCGAATCGACTTGTTTAAAATTAAAATTTACTTAAACTAATTTCTACGCGTTTCAGCTCCGTACGGACAAATAATAAGTCCGATTGACACGAAATTTGAAATCCTCGCGTGAAAAACCCAGGATTGAAATTTGAAGTCCTCACTTGAAATTTAAGACACGACTCACGCAAGTAAAATGGTTCAAAATTAAGTGACGGGAGAAAACCTTTGGTTTTCGATTTGTGTAGTCATTTCTCACTAATATGACCTAGCCTACGATGCCAAAGATAACTTTCATTATATTGTTAGAATAATTATTTACGGAACACACGTAATTAGTATTGATCACTAGATACCATTTTCAAGAACACCATCACAGACTTTATTTCAAAATAATGTTCATAACATTATTTGCACAATGAAATATATATCCAGTCTCATACAATCTAGAAACAAAAATAATCCCATAAATGATGCCTTTTACAAAATAGCACTTATTAAATATTGAAACTACTCTATTATGCAAGCATAAATGATGATCTCCTATAGTCTTTGCATCTACGATAGGTCCATCGGTGACTTGGAGCCTCATCTTTCTTTTGTCGTGTAATGCCAGTTCCTAAGCTCTTATAACAAATTACAAATATGAGTTCCAGATCCAGGTTTCTAAGATCTAAGGCATTTTATTGATTATAAAACAATTTTGAATCATAAATGTACTTGATGGAACTACAGAACCATTCTTCTTCCTTTTTAAACAATCTTAAAGTAATTAGGATAGTTCCTTTTCCAATGACCTTTCTTGTTATAGTGGTGACATTCATCGTTGTGATAGGTCTTCTTACTTCTCTTGTTCTTCTTACCTTCTCTTTTTCGCTTCTTCGAACCTAAAGATGATGCACCACTCTTTACAGTAAGCACTATCCTTTGATCCTTAGATGTCGACTCAAGAAACCTCGACATATTGAGGAGCTTCACAAGATTCACATTCAATTGGTTGATACTGTAGTTCGGTACGAATGGTTCATACCGAGGTGTAAGAGAACCAAGGATCAAATCAACTTGTAATTCATTTCTTATATGTACGTCTAATTGTAAAAGTCTATCAATATAGCTCTTCATCAATGGCACGTAATCATTAACCTTATATCCTTTAGTCATTTTGGTATTGAACAACTTCTTCGTAAGCTCGTACCTTGCGAGATGTGGCTGTTTATTAAAAAGGGTCATGAGGCCATCAAATATCTCATGGACAGACATGTTTTTGTGCTGCCTTAATAACGATTTGTCTAACGTAGACAACATAAAAAGTTCGACGATCTCTAGGTCTGAAACCCATTTCTTATAAGCAAGTCGAAGTTCGAGGTCCGCATCATCAGCACGATGTTATTTAGTTTTGCATGTAATAGCCGACCAAAGATTCTTGTAAGCTAATGCTATCTCAATCTCTCTAAGCCAATCGATATAGTTAGGTCTGTTAAGCTTATCACTTTCAAAAAATAGTTTTGGAGTTGACATTTTTCTGCAAATTTTAATAGGTAGATTATTAAGACAATATCGTTGTAGATGTTCTTATAATATTAGTAAGGTTAAACTTTATGTTTCATTTTACTAATAAGGTCCCATGAGTCTTTTATGTTTTGCCAAACCCTAATTCAAAACATAGAAGTCTTTCGACTTCACAGTAGGTATTAGGACTCGTCTGTCTTGGAATTCCGACCTTGAGTTTGCTCAACAAACCATAGCTCGACTAATTATGGATAACTCCTTATCAATTGTATCATGCAAAACTCCTAACTCTTGGTCCTTATCCTAATTTTACTTTGACCTTGAGTTAGCTCAACAAATCGAAATGAAATTATGCACTTGTACCTACAATATCATAACGGCCTATGTATAATATATGTACTTCGAGTTTGCTCAACAAATACGTGTAGTTATCTTACCTTATACATTTAATATATTAATAATACTACACATTACATCCCTAACTTGAGTTCGCTCAACAACTAAGGAGTATACAAGTAATTTATTAATATATACATATATATATATATATATATATGCACACACACACACGTATAGTGGAGGACAACATTACATTAAAGATTCATAATCTTTAATATATTACAGTGATATCGAATTATGGAATACAATCATGATTCAAGTGTCGGACAAATCGAAAATCACGGTATACGTACATTTATGTATGTATTTATTTCTCAAGTCTATTTAGGACTTCTTTATGTTCCACCTTTAATTTATACCTTCATATTATATAACTTTATTATTTATAACTTTTAGATTTTAATTTACTTATGTAATAATCTTATATTAACTAAATCTTATTTAATTAATTTTAATCAATTAATTCTTAAAATTAATTTTATATCATTCGAATATAAAATTTATATAGAATGTTTATTATTATAGTATAACACATATATAATATATGTATATGTGTGTATTATTTAATTAACTAACCCTTAATTTATTTATTTAATTATACAATTTTAATTAAACTATCTCAATTTTAAATTCGTTATATATACATACATGTATACTTATTTTATTTCAACACTTTAAAACAACATAACATATATCATAATTTATAATACATGCATATACTTATCAATTAATTAACTTATTTGATTAACATATTTTATTAACCTCATTAAAAAAATTCGGAATTAATTTATATTAATTTTCAAACATTTTGAAAAAAATCATTACATTATAGTATATGAATATATTTTATTTTAAATTTAACTCTCAAATTTAAAATTTTTAGTTTTCAAACAATTTTGAAAATTAGCCCAAGGTCCAATTCAAATTGGGACTTTTCTATTATGGACAACCTTTGGGCTCATATATCTATTCGGACCAGGACAATAGCCAAGTAGGGCCGAGTACTTGATTATACAAACCCAATCATTCAACATTATCTTTTTAGACATCCTATCATTTGGGTTGTGAGCCTAATTAGTTAAGTCTAACATATTAATTTAGACCACATAGGCTATTGGGTCTGATATCTTTGTTGGGACTGGGTTAGCCCGCAATGGAAGAAATGGGTGAATTTCAATTTTTTTACCATTTTGGATCTTTATTGGACCTATGAGTCTAATTTATTTAGAAAATTTCTAAGTTTATTCTAAATAAAATCATTACTTTATTTATAATTCATATGGTTTTATATTATGTAACTAATATTATAACATATAAACGCGTATTATATACACACATATATGTTTGTGCATGTGTCACATAGCAATTCATGTAAGGTTTAACATAATCGTATATAACTATTGGGATTTACACCGCAACAGACATGTTGGCTCATCTAGTATACAAATATATCGTCCAAATGTATGCTTATATGTTTTAATTTATGTATACAAAATATTTTATATATATGTATGTATGTATGTATAATTATATTTTATTTTGAATAATTGTAAACATAAATGTAGAATTTATAATGTATACATAAATATATATATATATATATATTAATTTATATGAAAAACATTTAAAACATATTATAAAATTTTAATTATTTATTTTTGTTATAAAACGAAAAACAAATATAACTAATTTCTTCAAATAAAATATACATATGTTCTTATAATTAGTTTAATAATATATATATATATATATATATATATATATATGTATGAATGTAATATATATGAAATATAATGATAAACACACACACACACATATATATATACTTACCTAATAATGCTCATGGCAATTTTTTATTTAATTTAAATTTTTGATCCAAAATAAATAATAATATTATATACAAAAGAATTTTTTTTGAAATTATAATCTTATGTTTTAACTTTTTATAGAAAAATTAGAATATTTCAATGTATATTTTGTAATTTAAAATAAATTTAAACTTTATTTTCGACGTCTACATTAATATTTAGTTAATATATATATTTATATGATTTTTGTAGCCAAAAGTTTATCGAGGGTGAAATTAATATTATAAATTATAAAGTATATTTTATGTGATATGTTTATTTATTTTATATATTTATATAAGTGATTTGAATTTAATAATATATATATATATATATATATATATATGAATTTTATTTTTTATGCCGAAATATTTTAGGATAAAACTATTTTTATGTAATTTTTAAAACAAGTTTTGGATGGAATATTATAAAATATTTAAATTATAAAATTTACGTAATTTAAATAATGTGTATTAAATTAATTTAAAATAAAAAATCAATTATTTTATGTTAAGTTGTGAGTGTCAAGGCATGTTCATGTCATAATCTTTTTTAGATATATAAGCGTATAAACATAATACCATTTTAAATGCGATGATATAACGATATACTAGAATCATCACTGAACTAACAAAACAATATATGACATATAAATTATGTAAATTGTAACGACCCGGAATTTTGGGCAATATAAATTTAATAATCTGTGTTAATAATTTAATTGGTTTGGTAATTTTCTTTATAATTTTAATTTAAAATTGGCTAATTTAATCTTTTAAAGGTTGATAAATTTTTAATCTGGAAATATTGATAAAATTGTTTGTCAAAGCCAATAAAATTTTATTCTGTTTATAATATATATATTTGATATATATTGTGAATGGGAATATCTTTTGTTTTTAGTTAAAGATTGAATTTTCAAATTGTAATATTTATGTACGTGTATGTTATAATTTGAGTTGTTCTGAAATTTAATTTAATCTATTAATAATTGATATATGAATGAATTGTAATTTAAAAGTTTTGTTTTAAAATTATTATTTTTCAAAAGTTAATCTAAGATATATTCAAATTTGTTTTCAAACTATAAGATAATTGTTGTTTTAAAATATGATAGTTAAAAAGGATTTACTTTAAGTTTTGTTTTGTTTTCTTTTATAATGCTTAAATTTTAAAATGATTATAAATATATAAAGTTTTAAATAAAATATTTTTAAAATAATCTCTTAAATTTAGAATAATTTGTAAACATAAGTAGTATGTAAATAAATTACAAAATTCACATTTTACATAAATATAAAATATAATTATCTTTGTAATAAGGTTTTTAAAACAATTATGCAAGAGTTTAACACATGTATAGCTATTAGACAAATTAAATGACATTTGTGCAAATTAATAACAAGTGGCAATCATCGCATTTTAATTTTTAATAAATGTTTTAAAGAAGAAAACTAATACTCTCAAGATTTTCATTTCTTTACTTTCACTTCTCAACAAACATAATGGCAAACTGAAACTTGAATCACAAAAGCAATTCAAACCTGGAATTTGAAATCCCAAAAGCAAATTTAAAATCTGTACAAAAGACTTCATCCTGCAACAAAAATGGAAGTCTGCATTTCAAAGTTCAACAGCAGTTCAAAACTAAAGTTTCAACCTGCATTCAAACTAAAGCATCAAATTGTTAAGCATGCAAAAGGAAGTCAGATTTGTTTCAACACTATAAAGCATCAAATTGAAAACATGCAAGGGTTTAATTTCTTCAGCAAAGAAAATCTCAAACATGCAATTCCAGGAAAACAAAATAGGTCCTCTGCACTGCTCTGCAATAATACAGGTGAGTAAATGTTTTTTTTAAAAAAACAGTTTGATTCTTGATTAATCTTGATTTTGTGATTATATCATAATGATTATAGGAAATACTTGTTTTAAATTGAATGCATGTCGAATTGGATGTATCGAATGCCTGGGAAAATTTAGAATGGTTACTGTGTTTTGGTAAAACAGTTTCAAATCCTTCAAAATCCCAATAACTTGGTTTTTTAACACGAATTGGACAGTGATTTGTTAATGAAAGATGTTTGAAATCAAGTGAGTTATCATCTAAAAATGGTTATAGGATTTTAAATAAATTAGTTATTCATATTTTTTTCAAATTTACAGTAATAACCAAACTTTGGACAAAAAATTATGATTTCAAACTTTAAATTTGAATGTATATCTGGATTACAATAGTAAGATATGATTTTTAGAACTGGTATCACAATTTTTAATTGTGTATTGAAGTAGAATTTTCCGTTTGAAGGATTTAGGGAATTTTATGAATTGTGGATGTTATACTTGATGATCTGATTTGATTTTTGAATCGTAGCTAGCTTGTATGTCATAGATTATAGGAAAAATACATAAGAATTTTTCAGGTGAGTAATTTGATGGGAATTGCAGAGAGTAGGGTTTAGTTTGGTTTTGGTTTCGGTTCAACTATAGATGGTTTCGCGACGAAGAAGGGTGGGATTTTGGTGTTTGCGCATGGGGGAAAACGAAGTTCGAGTCGTGACGCGTTGATGGTGAGGACGGCGAGGTTGGACGGTGTCAGGGAGATGGCCGTAGAGGGGTTTAAGGTTGAGTTCGCTGCAGTTTTTTTCGAATGGAAGGTCGAATTTTGTTTCGAGCTTGGATTTCTGAATCTGGGATGTAAGTCAGGTTGTCGTGGGTTTGTATGGTTGGTCGGCGTTCGGCTTGATGGTCGGCGTTGCTTGGTTGGTGGTGCAACGTGCACCGTGAACGTTGAAGTGCACTGGAATGAGAAGCTGGGGAAGTTCGAAATTGGGGAAGCAGGTTTCTCGGGTTACTCTCAAGTTTTCATCAGGGACGACTCGAAGTTGATGGGTCTGAGGTTACTTCGGGGCACGCTTGTGTTTTTTGGGGTTCGAACTCGAGTTTCTGAGGAGTGCTTATTTGATAGTACTGTGATAATATTTTAGTTGCAAATTTAAAACTTGAGTTTGGAAAAAAAAAATCTAGCATTGAGTTATAAAACAAGTTTATAAAAGCAAACTTGTAAACTTAAAATTTAATGGAAGTTATTATCTTAAATTTTGAAATTCAATTTAAAATAGTATTTTGAATTTAAATATTGAATCAAAGTTTTAAAATAAGTTTAAGTAATGATTAATAACTAAGTTTCAATTTATATTGAAGATGAATGAAGTTTAAATTAGATTATTAAAGAGTTTTAAATTACAAATTTGATTTCTAAATTTCTTATCTTCAAAATAAGTTATTGTTATAATTTTGTATATCAAATAAAAGAATTTGTCTTTAAGATATTAAGATTTGATTTATTCAAAAAATCAAATTGTGAGAATAAATATGGTTAATTTAGTATTGTAATGAATTTTTTAAAACAAATACTTGATTATATAATTTGTTAATAAGTAAAGTTTAATTAAGATTAATGTTTTCTTAATTAATTAAGGGTCTTAAAATATAAGAAATTAATTAATTAATTGTTTAATTAATTTTAAATAATTAGTTAATTATTTATTCAATTTTAAATAATCACTTAGTTATGGACTAATTAAGTGTAATTACTTAATGAAGTAATTAATGTTTAATAATTGAATGTAATTAAGAATGATAATTACATATGGAAATAATTAGAGGAATTGCTCATGGAAGTAATGAAAGTGGAAGTAATTAATGGTTAATAACTTAATTGTTTAATATAATTGTTCGAAGTTAATTATTTATGGAGTAATTAATTAAAGGATTAAGAATTATTTAATGATGAAATTAATTATTTGTTAAGTAATTAATTAAGAAAGTGATTAAGATTTATTAATGAAGTAATTAGAAATAATTACTTGTTAAGTAATTAAGAATTAATAACTTAGTCAATTTTAGTTAATTAATTAATGTGATTGATTAATTAATGAATGAGGTTAATTTAAGATTAATTACTAAAGGTAATTAATTAAAAATTCAATTAATTAATAAGGTAATTAATTAAGGATTTATTTATTAATTAAATTGATTAATAATTACTTAATGAAGTAATTAAAGATTACTTAATTAAATTAATTAATCAAGGGTTAAGATAAATAATTAAGAAGTTAATTAATTAAGATAAGTAATTACAAATTGTTAATTACTGTTTAAGATTAATGAGATGATTAATTACAAGTTAATTATTTAATTAATTAAAGGAATTATTAATTAATAAGGATCATTAGTGTGATTAATGAATTAATCAAGGTGATTAATAAAGTAATTAATTTAAGTGTGATTAATTAATTGTAATTAATTAAGAATTAATGTAATTAATTATAGTTAATTAATTAAGAAATGATCATTAATTATTGTAATTAATGATAGTAATTAAAGGATTAATTACTGAATATGGTTAAGGATAATTACTTGTATGTAATTAAATATAATTAATCAAAGAAAGATTAATTAGTGAAGATCATTAGAGATGATTAATTTATTTATTTGGAATAAATAAATGAAGAAGGATTTTAGTAATCCAATTGATTACGATATAATAAATTCTGTTATGGATGAATGATGGATATTAGATGATTGATTGATATTGGATGTTGAATGATATTGGGTGAATGATTGATATTGGATGATTGATATTGGTTGATACTGGTTGATATTGGATATCTTTGTTATATGATATGCTGCTTTGTGAAGATTGATATGAATTATCTATTGTGATAATATGATTCATCTATCTGTTTACATATCATCCTGAATATAAGTTAAATTGTTTAAACCCTTAAGTACAACTTGGACATTAAAATGGCGGTTGGTTTCGGTGAGACCGGGATCGGGTTTCCATATTTGGGATCCGAAAACCACATCGATTCCAATTAAACGTTAGGTCGTGTATCCAAGTGGATCAAGTGAAGACTCGAGGTGTAAGGGCTATACGTCAGTATAACTCTGTGGGTGATTCCGTAATGAGTTTGACGGAATAGTGCTTATAGATTCGAGATGGCGAGTCAGAGTGCAAGGGCTATGGTCGTTGACTCTGAGGGTGATTCCAATAATGAGTGCAACGAGATAGTGCCTTCGGTTTCGTTCGAACCCGGAACGAACTTGTATGGATTGAATGCTTTCAGAACATCGTCAGGTGGACGATGAGCATTCTAAGATAATGTGTTCTATAAAGGTAATCGTAACCTCAAGCCTCATCAACCGGGAATGGCTAAAACAGGGGAGGTGCAGCAAGTCTTCGTGGGTAGCCCCACTTGAGAGTGAGATTTACCCCTGTCTAGAGGTCCCTTTATATTTCGGCTTAGTGTGTGGTTGGTCGCGCCAACTATGGGGTGGTCTTGTTCGGGACTGTCCAGTAAGGGATGGTTCCGGCCTTGTGTTGCAGGGGAGTGGGAGTACTCCTCGGTACGTTGATCTAGGCCACGTACTGTGATGGGAGGTACCCCAGTAGCCCTGCCATTGTATGGAATCCAAAATCCAATAAGTGCCTGTACGGTTTTGATTGTGCCCAACTATGTTGGAACGTGATACGTAAGCATTCCAGCTATTTCTGTATTTTATTTTGAAACCCTAGACACTATTATAATATCACTGGATTTCCTATCAAATGTTTTGGTTAGCGTAAGGTAAAAACTTTTCCAGTTTATGTGTGGGAAGTCTTACGTGATACCTTTTCTTTTCAAAATGTTTTTCTAAAAGTTAAGCAATTTTAACCCGTTTACTCACACCAGACCCCTGTCTGACCCGAGTGTTTATTTTCTGTTTTATCAAACTCTTGGGTACTCATATTATGTACGAGTAGTCAAGTGGTTCAGGTTAGCTTGACGAATTCTGGAGGAGATATGGAGCAGGAGGCTTCGACGAGTACTTATATATTGATTCCGCTGTGTATGTTGAGTCTGTATCTTGTATACTTGAGTTGTATAATTAGACAGATGTTTATAACTGTCTATTATCTGTTGTTTAAGTTGTGTACTCTGATGTAATGAGATACTATGTAATATTATAAGTGATATATTATATTTTATTCGTTCCGCTGTGAGTTCTCTGATGTTGTTCTGTTTCTTCTTTCTCTTTCTTTTCTTCTTCTATCCCTTTCTTTCTTCAAGGTGATGCGATTTTCTGGGAGTAGAAAGTCGGGTCGTCTCACTTGATATCAGAGCATTAGGCTCTGAAAGTATGTCTTTCTTTAGGGAGCATTAGGTTGAGTGAATACCTAGGCTCTATAGTGGTGTCTTTCTTGAGAGAGCGTACTTGTAATTTATATATATATATATATATATATATATATATATATATATATGTCTACCTAATAGTTTGGGTTATCTGTTCGGATTTTCCAACATAAGTTTTAGAGGTAGGTGGAGTAGTGGTTGTGTGTGTAACACGACTACCACTGATGGAAGAGATTCCATATGTTTGAGGTTGGAAGTATTTGTCGAGACTGTAGACCTATTACCGTCTTGAGTAAGATTTGTAGTTTGAAGTGAGGATTTCTCTGATATCCGAAGGAAATCTTTTAAAGATTCGGAGTTTATCTTTGAAGTGTAAGTTTGGATTTCGCTCGGGTAAGCGAATTTTTCTAGTGTTTGGATTTGTTGGAAGTGCAGGAGTAAGTAATGATATCCTGATAACTGCGTGATGAGATGCAGTATCCTTGGACATTTTCTGAAGATGTTTTCTTTTGAATATAGTTTGGAAGTGGTTGAAGAGCAGTCTTTACCTGCCACAGGAAAGATTCGTCCTTGTATTAGCTGTTTCTCTCCAGGCATGGAGATTAGCTATTTTGGGAATGTGAGACTAAGGTCTATGAGTCGTTTTGCTTTGGCATAGACTCATTGTTATTCCCTAGGGAAAGTGAGATGTTGATGCTTGGTTTGGAGTCCGAGTTTCTTTTGGAATGTCTGCCATCTCGGAGGTCCGTTGTGTGGTTTGTTGATGAGAAGCCTTTGGATTAGAGTCTTTAGTTAGCTGTGGTAGCAATGCAACTCGAAGTGTTCGGTGTGCTGACGAGAAGATCTTTTAGCTTTGCCGTATCATCGAGGTGGAGTTTAGAAGCAGCTGTGTTGGTTGTTTCTCTGGTGGTTCAGAAATCTTTGTGGTTCTCTTTCAGCAGTCCGAGCTGAAGGTGGTGATGTTTTCTTGAAGGGTTAACCTGGTTTGGAGAAGTTTAGGCTGTTCTAATTGGTAAAGTGAGGACAATTTCTTTTGGAATCCGAACTAGGTAGGATCGCAAAAGTGACTTGCGATTAGTTTGGAATTTATCTTGGGTAATCTATGTTGAGACTGAGAATTCTCATGTGGAAGTAGGAGCTACTGAGGTACTCAGAAGGTTGTCTACATCTGGAATTGAGTTCCATATTGTTTTGGTTCCAGAAGCAAATTTTGGTAGTTAGCCTAATAGTTGGGCGGTTCTTGGAGAAAGGAGAGCTGGTATAGCAGCTCAGAATTATTTTTGGAATAGGATTCTGTTTTGAGGATGTGTGACGAAGTCTGATGTGTCACTCAGATTTTCATGGATTTGATGAACGAAGTTTTTCCGGATATAGTGGATAAGTTTGTATTCGTGTTCATCAACAGATATTCTTATCTATTTTAGAATCAGAGTTGTGCAGCGGAAGCAAGGTAGCTGCTGTGCAAGGAAGGAAGCAAGTTCTGTTTGCTATTGCTTGAGTAATAGAGCTTGAGTTCTAGATTTCGACGGATTTTGGAAGACTTTTCCGTTGGATAGGATCTAGGAACTGTTTGCTTTGGTTTAGTTGTTTCTAGGATTATCAGCATAGATTGAGCTGACCAGGAAAAGATTGGCAGCCTTGAATTGTCTGTTGAGTTATACAGATATGAGATAAGGAGTTTGGAATTCGAAGTTGGAAATTTCCTTGTTGTTAAGAATTCTCTGGTTAAGAGAACAGATATTGGATAAGATTGGTTGGCTAGTTTGAGGCATTTGAGATTTTCTTATCTGTGTTTTGATAGGATAAGATTGAATTGCCAGTTTGGATATCTGAAATTCATTTTGTAACACGTGTCTCTGAGGGAGCACGTGTATGATTCATCGATTGGTTATTGAATCTGTAGTTCGGTTGGAGTTGGATGTTGAGCTGGATTTGAGAATAATCTGATGTTCTGTTCAGATTGATGGATCTGGAGATGAGAGGAGCTCTGGATTTTGGTCGTGTAGTTAGTTAGTTGGCTTTTATAGAGCGAGTCTCCCAGTGATTTATACTTGGGGAAACTCGAGATAGTATTAGAAATTTATTCTGATTTATGTCATAATAATTAGTTAGGTTTGTTTGTTTATTTGATTGCTACGACTGTTAGTAACTGGTTGTTACGAATGCTTTGTTATTTGAAATTAAAATCTGTACTGGATTATTAAATTACCTTTGTTTTTAAATTTCGGGGACAAAATTCTTTTAAGGGGGGAGGATTGTAACGACCCGGAATTTTGGGCAATATAAATTTAATAATCTGTGTTAATAATTTAATTGGTTTGGTAATTTTCTTTATAATTTTAATTTAAAATTGGCTAATTTAATCTTTTAAAGGTTGATAAATTTTTAATCTGGAAATATTGATAAAATTGTTTGTCAAAGCCAATAATTTTTTTTTCTGTTTATAATATATATATTTGATATATATTGTGAATGGGAATATCTTTTGTTTTTAATTAAAGATTGAATTTTCAAATTGTAAAATATATGTATGTATATGTTATAATTTGAGTTGTTTTGAAATTTAATTTAATCTATTAATAATTGATATATGAATGAATTGTAATTTAAAAGTTTTGTTTTAAAATTATTATTTTTCAAAAGTTAATCTAAGATATATTCAAATTTGTTTTCAAACTATAAGATAATTGTTGTTTTAAAATATGATAGTTAAAAAGGATTTAATTTAAGTTTTGTTTTGTTTTCTTTTAGAATGCTTAAATTTTAAAATGGTTATAAATATATAAAGCTTTAAATAAAATCTTTTTAAAATAATCTCTTAAATTTAGAATAATTTGTAAACACAAGTAGTATGTAAATAAATTACAAAATTCACATTTTACATAAATATAAAATATAATTATCTTTGTAATAAGGTTTTTAAAACAATTATGCAAGAGTTTAACACATGTATAGCTATTAGACAAACTAAATGACATTTGTGCAAATTAATAACAAGTGGCAATCATCTCATTTTAATTTTTAATAAATGTTTTAAAGAAGAAAACTAATACTCTCAAGATTTTCATTTCTTTACTTTCACTTCTCAACAAAAATAATGGCAACCTGAAACTTGAATCACAAAAGCAATTCAAACCTTGAATTTGAAATCCCAAAAGCAAATTTAAAATCTATACAAAAGACTTCATCCTGCAACAAAAATGGAAGTCTGCATTTCAAAGTTCAACAGCAGTTCAAAACTAAAGTTTCAACCTGCATTCAAACTAAAGCATCAAATTGTTAAGCATGCAAAAGGAAGTCAGATTTGTTTCAACACTATAAAGAATCAAATCGAAAACATGCAAGGGTTCAATTTCTTCAGCAAAGAAAATCTCAAACATGCAATTCCAGGAAAACAAAATAGGTCCTCTGCACTGCTCTGCAATAATACAGGTTAGTAAATGTTTTTTTTTAAAAACAGTTTGATTCTTGATTAATCTTGATTTTGTGATTATATCATAATGATTATAGGAAATACTTGTTTTAAATTGAATGCATGTTGAATTGGATGTATCGAATGCCTGGGAAAATTTAGAATGGTTACCGTGTTTTGGTAAAACGGTTTCAGATCCTTCAAAATCCCAATAACTTGATTTTTAACACGAATTGGACTGTGATTTGTTAATGAAAGATGTTTGAAATCAAGTGAGTTATCATCTAAAAATGGTTATAGGATTTTAAATAAATTAGTTATTCATATTTTTTTCAAATTTACAGTAATAACCAAACTTTGGACAAAAATTTATGATTTCAAACTTTAAATTTGAATGTATATCTGGATTACAATAGTAAGATATGATTTTTAGAACCGGTATCACAATTTTTAATTGTGTATCGAAGTAGAATTTTCGGTTTGAAGGATTTAGGGAATTTTATGAATTGTGGATGTTGTACTTGATGATCTGATTTGATTTTTGAATCGTAGCTAGCTTGTATGTCATAGATTATAGGAAAAATACATAAGAATTTTTCAGGTGAGTAATTTGATGGGAATTGCAGAGAGTAGGGTTTAGTTTGGTTTTGGTTTCGGTTCAACTGTAGATGGTTTCGCGACGAAGAAGGGTGGGATTTTGGTGTTCGCGCATGGGGGAAAACGAAGTTCGAGTCGTGACGCGTTGATGGTGAGGACGGCGAGGTTGGACGGTGTCAGGGAGATGGCCGTGGAGGGGTTTAAGGTTGAGTTCGCTGCAGTTTTTTCAAATGGAAAGTCGAATTTTGTTTCGAGCTTGGATTTATGAATCTGGGATGTAAGTCAGGTTGTCGTGGGTTTGGTTGGTCGGCGTTCGGCTTGATGGTCGGCGTTGCTTGGTTGGTGGTGCAACGTGCACCGTGCACGTTAAAGTGCACTGGAATGAGAAGCTGGGGAAGTTCGAAATTGGGGAAGAAGTTTCTCGGGTTACTCTCAAGTTTTCATCAGGGACGACTCGAAGTTGATGGGTCTGAGGTTACTTCGGGGCATGCTCGTGTTTTTGGGGGTTCGAACTCGAGTTTCTGAGGAGTGCTTATCTGATAGTACTGTGATAATATTTTAGTTGCAAATTTAAAACTTGAAACAAGTTTATAAAAGCAAACTTGTAAACTTAAAATTTAATGGAAGTTATTATCTTAAATTTTGAAATTCAATTTAAAATAGTATTTTGAATTTAAATATTGAATCAAAGTTTTAAAATAAGTTTAAGTAATGATTAATAACTAAGTTTCAATTTATATTGAAGATGAATGAAGTTTAAATTAGATTATTAAAGAGTTTTAAATTACAAATTTGATTTCTAAATTTCTTATCTTCAAAATAAGTTATTGTTATAATTTTGTATATCAAATAAAAGAATTTGTCTTTAAGATATTAAGATTTGATTTATTCAAAAATCAAATTGTGAGAATAAATATGGTTAATTTAGTATTGTTATGAATTTAAAAAAAATACTTGATTATATAATTTTTTAATAAGTAAAGTTTAATTAAGATTAATGTTTTCTTAATTAATTAAGGGTCTTAAAATATAAGAAATTAATTAATGAATTGTTTAATTAATTTTAAATAATTAGTTAATTATTTATTCAATAATCACTTAGTTATGGATTAATTAAGTGTAATTACTTAATGAAGTAATTAATGTTTAATAATTGAATGTAATTAAGAATGATAATTACTTATGGAAGTAATTAGAGGAATTGCTCGTGGAAGTAATGAAAGTGGAAGTAATTAAGGGTTAATAACTTAATTGTTTAATATAATTGTTCGAAGTTAATTATTTATGGAGTAATTAATTAATTAAAGGATTAAAATTATTTAATGATGAAATTAATTATTTGTTAAGTAATTAATTAAGAATTGATTAAGATTTATTAATGAAGTAATTAGAAATAATTACTTGTTAAGTAATTAAGAATTAATAACTTAGTTAATTTTAGTTAATTAATTAATGTGATTAATTAATTAATGAATGAGGTTAATTTAAGATAATTACTAACGGTAATTAATTAAAAATTAAATTAATTAATAAGGTAATTAATTAAGGATTTATTTATTAATTAAATTGATTAATAATTACTTGATGAAGTAATTAAAGATTAATTAATTAAATTAATTAATCAAGGGTTAAGATAAATAATTAAGAAGTTAATTAATTAAGATAAGTAATTACAAATTGTTAATTAATTTTTAAGATTAATGAGATGATTAATTACAAGTTAATTATTTAATTAATTAAAGGAATTATTAATTAATAAGGATCATTAGTGTGATTAATGAATTAATCAAGGTGATTAATAAAGTAATTAATTTAAGTGTGATTAATTAATTGTAATTAATTAAGAATTAATGTAATTAATTATAGTTAATTAATTAAGAAATGATCATTAATTATTGTAATTAATGATAGTAATTAAAGGATTAATTACTGAATATGGTTAAGGATAATTACTTGTATGTAATTAAATATAATTAATCAAAGAAAGATTAATTAGTGAAGATCATTAGAGATGATTAATTTATTTATTTGGAATAAATAAATGAAGAAGGATTTTAGTAATCCAATTGATTACGATATAATAAATTCTGTTATGGATGAATGATGGATATTAGATGATTGATTGATATTGGATGTTGAATGATATTGGGTGAATGATTGATATTGGATGATTGATATTGGTTGATACTGGTTGATATTGGATATCTTTGTTATATGATATGCTGCTTTGGGAAGATTGATATGAATTATCTATTGTGATAATATAATTCATCTATCTGTTCACATATCATCCTGAATATAAGTTAAATTGTTTAAACCCTTAAGTACAACTTGGACATTAAAATGGCAGTTGGTTTCGGTGAGACCGGGATCAGGTTTCCATATTTGGGATCCGAAAACCACATCGATTCCAATTAAACGTTAGGTCGTGTATCCAAGTGGATCAAGTGAAGACTCGAGGTGTAAGGGCTATACGTCAGTATAACTCTGTGGGTGATTCCGTAATGAGTTTGACGGAATAGTGCTTATAGATTCGAGATGGCGAATCAGAGTGCAAGGGCTATGGTCGTTGACTCTGAGGGTGATTCCAATAATGAGTGCAACGAGATAGTGCCTTCGGTTTTGTTCGAACCCGGAACGAACTTGTATGGATTGAATGCTTTCAGAACATCGTCAGGTGGACGATGAGCATTCTAAGATAATGTGTTCTATAAAGGTAATTGTAACCTCAAGTCTCATCAACCAGGAATGGCTAAAACAAGGGAGGTGCAGCAAGGCTTCGTGGGTAGCCCCCACTTGAGAGTGAGATTTACCCCTGTCTAGAGGTCCCTTTATATTTCGGCTTAGTGTGTGGTTGGTCGCGCCAACTACGGGGTGGTCTTGTTCGGGACAGTCCAGTAAGGGATGGTTCCGGCCTTGTGTTGCAGGGGAGTGGGAGTACTCCTCGGTACGTTGATCTAGGCCACGTACTGTGACGGGCGGTACCCCAGTAGCCCTGCCATTGTATGGAATCCAAAATCCAATAAGTGCCTGTACGATTTTGATTGTGCCCAACTATGTTGGAACGTGAGATGTAAGCATTCCAGCTATTTCTGTATTTTATTTTGAAAACCCTAGACACTATTATAATATCACTGGATTTTCTATCAAATGTTTTGGTTAGCGTAAGGTAAAAACTTTTCCATGTTTATGTGTGGGAAGTCTTACGTGATACCTTTTCTTTTCAAAATGTTTTTCTAAAAGTTAAGCAATTTAAACCTGTTTACTCACACCAGACCCCTGTCTGACCCGAGTGTTTATTTTCTGTTTTATCAAACTCTTGGGTACTCATATTATGTATGAGTAGTCAAGTGGTTCAGGTTAGCTTGACGAATTCTGGAGGAGATATGGAGCAGGAGGCTTCGACGAGTAGTTATATATTGATTCCGCTGTGTATGTTGAGTCTGTATCTTGTATACTTGAGTTGTATAATTAGACAGATGTTTATAACTGTCTATTATCTGTTGTTTAAGTTGTGTACTCTGATGTAATGAGATACTATGTAATATTATAAGTGATATATTATATTTTATTCGTTCCGCTGTGAGTTCTCTGATGTTGTTTTGTTTCTTCTTTCTCTTTCTTTTCTTCTTCTATCCCTTTCTTTCTTCAAGATGATGCGATTTTCTGGGAGTAGGAAGTCGGGTCGTCTCATAAATATTAGTATATGATCATAAATCAGATAATTACCTTTCAATAATGCCAAAGGACCATACCTTAAAGCACTGAAATAAACTCCTGAATAAATTTCCAGTTCTTAAAGTGTTGTCTTTGATTTGTAGACCATCGGCTATCGAATAATGTTTATTTTATTTTGATTTGTACTTGGAAATGGAGGAGAGTGAAGGATAAATTTTGGCCAGAGATAAAAATAGCGGGGTCTTTAAAAAAGTTGGTAGAAGAATAAGAGCTATGATTAATTTATAAAGTAGAGACAAGAGAGATAAGTTAGGATCTATGTCCACGTTTCTCTTTTACCTATTTTCTTCCTTTATCCTATCAAAACTCTAGCCTATTCTACTTTTAAAGCCGCCCCTACCCAATCTATGTATGGCCAAACTCCCTTTTCCTGTATGAGCTTTAAATCCAGTCTTAGCCTGTATAATAATCGTCTAATTCAAACTTAATCTAAACGCATATTGATATCGTGTATCGATTAATATATTTATAACTATTATTTACATATTTATTAATATTGTTTAACAAATCAAAATAAAATTCAAAACTAATATTTCATAAATATTAATTAATAACTATTATAAATTAATCAAATCATATGGTCAAGGAGTATTCAATGATTTGGTTGTGCGACACTTTAGGTGTAAATTTGATCAGCGATTAACATTGAACCATTGGAATAATAATGTCCAAACATCACTTAATAGGTAGTGCGACATTATATCCAAATCTATCGCTCACTTGGTTTTAGTAAAATCCAATTTCACTTGGTCAAGCATTACAGAATTGTAGCTATTTTTTTACACTAATTCTCTTTGTCAGAACTATCACTTTGGACTTATGGAATTTGGTTATGGCCAAAATTCCAATAGCGTTCATATTCAACCTTATAGTCCAAACACAAAATCCTTGGTTCAATAATAACAATCATTATTAACCAAATTACTTTGGCCAGAGATTTTTACTTCGAGTTGACTTGACTTGACCGTGATGCTAACCCCATATAACCGAGGAGACGAATCCTCTCTTTATTAGTGTTTCACTTGCAATACTTTCACTCAACCCAACCATAGTCAATTGATGGACATGATGCCATGTTTTGACTATAATCGAAGCGGAGCGTTCATATTGAAGATTAAGTATTCTCAAGTGGAGAGAACTATTTAAATTAATAACATTAATATTTTCTATTTGACTTTAGTTATATTAACCAACAGAAAACTATCGAGTGAGTCATTCCATAGTTGTCTAATAACTATCAGTATTAACCTCTTGGCGCCCCCCAACAATCATGAGTAATATACTATTTGACATTTGGAGAGTGTTATGTACTATAATCTCAACGGATACATCGATATCCAATCTCGATACATCTTTACTAGGAATATTTAGAATGATGTGTCTATTATATTGTGATACATTACTCATGATTACAACTATTTGTAATTACAACCATAAATGCACCATTTATGGTTTTTTGCTAAATATATTTTAATTGATTATTTAATATTTATAACACGTTATAAAAAAAATATAACAGAAAGAAAAAAATCTTTATTACGAATGAGAATTTATTATAGAGTTAAATAATTTACTACAAATTACAGAATTACCCTTAGCGCATACCCCTAACTTTACCATTGTGTCTATTTGATTTGGTTAATTTATTTCATCCACTGTAATCTGCTTTATCTTTGGATTGCATTTGAATCCATTTCACCACCAATAATGTAACAGCCCGCAAATCCGTACCTCTTGAGTCAACACCGTTCTACAACAATCAACTCAAGTTGCACAGAAATACGAACCATTGGGTTAAAGAAGAAGAGGTAGGAGAAGAAAATAGGAAACAACAACAGAATCTTACCATCGCAGCGGAATAAAATATAATAGATAATAAATAATCTTTACTCAAACATCAAATATCTTTGTTTCTAAATTACATCATCAGAGTACATCAAACACAGCTCAACATCAATATCATACAAATGGATACACAACAACTCAACACAGCGGAAATATATATATATACACAAATACGAGAATACGTATCGTCATCCAGCTCATCTCCTGAGCTCCACAGCATCATATCATGTATCCTATAATACTCGGTCTAACCTGAGCATTACAGTTAAATAACACCCGAGTCAGTCTGGATTACCAGCGTGAGAAAATCACACCCAATTGATTATTAAAGTTTCAAAATCCTTTGAAAACAAAAGCATCTCGTAAGACCACGCCACAAATAAACATGTCGGGTTTTTACCTTACGATAGCTAAAACAATTTTTATAGAAATCCTCTGATATTATAATAAGGTCTATATACAAATACCTATAAAATAGCCGAAATTGTTACATTCATTAAATTCCAGCTACTAGCCACAGAGTGGGTAATACAAACAAAACTCGTACAAGACTCGTAGGGAGAATGGATTTCCAACTAATGACTAGGCATTGGGGTACCACCTGTCACAGTACGGGGCCTAGATCACCGTACTGAGGAGTACGCCCGCTCCCCTGCAACACAAGGCCGGGACTACCCCTTACTGGATAATCCCGAGTGAGATCACCCCGCGATTGGGATCAGAAACCGCCCACTAAGCCGAAATAAAAAGGGACATCTAGACAGGAATGACCTCACCCTGCTAGGGTGCTACCCACCTAGCCTTGCTGCATAACCCCTGAATTTCAGTCATTCCCATTTGATGAGGCTTGAGGCTAAGCGTTACCTTTAAAGAACATATCTCTCAGAATGCCCATCGTCCACCTGACGATGTTTTCGCAAGCATTCATCCATTCAAGTCCGTCTCGGGTTCGAACGGAACCGAAGGCACTATTCCTACTACATCCATTTTGGAAATATCCTCAGGATTAGTAGCGACTAGCCCTTGCACTTCACTGCTCCATCTTCGAATCCACAATCGTTGACACGAAACGTACAAAACGAATCGAAGTGGTTTCCGAGAAATAAATCTCGATCCCGGACTCTTCGAAACGATCAACGTTTTTGTCCAATATTAATAGTCGGTGATTTAACTATCAATTTATATTCACAAACAACCATTCAACAATAAATAATTTCCCAAATTATTTATTTATCTCAATAATATCTTCCTAAGATATATTTTCTATTTTCAATCCTTTGAAAACAGTTTCAAACCATCTTTCTCTTTTCAGAACAAGCTTTCCCAATTATTTTCTATCTCCACTGAAATCACCAAGCACCAAACTAGATTTTTAAAATAATTTAAAACACTTTTCCTTGAAATATACTTGTAAACATTTAATTAAAAGCTACTTCAATAATTTATTAAAATACATACTACATGAATATTTAAAAACAAGGTTACTTAATAAATTATAAAACTAGAATTTCACTTTGTAAAAAAAAACAAGATACCAAGTCACTCTTTAAATAGTTACTGCTATAATAGATTTAAGGAAATACTTACTCTTATAATTTAAATATTTAGAAATAATAAGTTTTTCACAACATAACTTTTTAAACAACTTTAAAACTTTTAATTTATACTTAAAAATTTATTTTGGAAACGTACTTGGTTATTCAGGGAAAATTTTCAATCTCAATCACTTAAATCAATTTCCCAAATTGATTTCCAATTTATTTTATTTGAAATAAATTCTTTGCTTATCAATTCATTTCAAAATTCATTAATTATGGACTCTATTATTATTTTCAGTTTGATTTTTTAATCTTTAGCTGAAATATACAAATTTCAGGTTATTCCCAAATTTCTTCTTTATGCTTCGTAAATAATTTAAAACTTAAATTTTGATTTGTGTTTTGTTCTTTTAAATAACCCTGAAGTTTAAAATTCATTAACTTTTCTGTTTATACAAATTTTCCTTCCCATACTCAAAATTTATTTATTAGAAATTTAAAGTCACTTTATTCCTTCTCCAATTCATTCTTAAATTTATTTTATAATTACTTTACTTACAGATTCACTTCTTTATTTTCTTCAAAAATCCAATTTTTATATATATTATTTTGGTAATTCATTATACCCAATTATATCAACCAAGCCATAGCATTCAATACTTCCACATAATTCATTATAGAATATAAAGAAATCAGAACAGAGAATATTAAATAATTTAAATAAAGTTGAGGGGTCCTGTTGGATCCCTCCAACCTGTTTTCCCTGCATCCACAGACGTTAGCACAATATAATGCCAATTTCAAATATATCATACTAGAGCACATCAATCAATTTTAACCATTCAAACAATTATTTTAATTTAATCATTTAAATTTAAATTAAATCTTAACTAAGTGAGATTAACTCACCTTTGCTTTTGGTATTGCAATTCACTGTAACCCGGCTCGATTCCTTCATGATATTGACCTTGTATAAACAATTTATGGTTTATTAATTTATTAACATTTGAACTAACCAAACAGTCTATTGACATTTAATAGTGTAATTTAAACTAATTTTTTTTTCTTAAACAATTTTAGTAACCAAAATAAATTTCATAGGTTAATTAAACAGTTAATTTCCCAAACCCATTATATATATATATATATATATATATATTTATTTACTTATTTAGTTCTTGAAACTACTTATACAAAATGACATATATACATTTTTTTTAAAATTCAGTTTTTTTTATATAAGCTCTATAAAAGTTTAAAAATTCCTCTATGTATATATATATTTCTGGTTTCTATAAATATATATAAGCTTGACTTTATCATAGGTTATTAAAATAGGGTGAGTAACAATATACATAAAAACCGCTAAATACCTTACTGGGAAAACGATTCCAGGCTATTCCACCCTCGACATCAACGCTACAAGCTCGCGCGCCCCCCGGAAATCGCGACCACGAACTCCGGTACCTCGCGTGGCTCGATTTGACCACGCCTCCACGCTGTCACAACCATAAATCGCCTCGCAAAACCCCCATCCACTTGAATCATGCTCGAGTGCTGCCGCGACACTAGCTCAACCGCAACACGAATCGCCTGTACTCGAAGAAGGCATCGGCTAAGAATTCGAAGTAGATACTCACGGATTCGAAAGCGTTGATTTTCGAACTTACCCCCAAATCGCGTGCGAATGCATGCTCCTCCTCCCACCAACCCAAAGTGCATCGCCGCTGCCCCTCCCCGGCCTCGCGCTCGTCGCCCCCTTTGCTTTTTTTTAAAAGAATCGAATTCGATTTCGATTGATTAAATAAGCCCTTGAGCATCGGCTATTTTCTTTCTTCTTGTTTTTTTTATTAAGCGGTCGAACTGTTTGATTTGGGAGGGTGAAATCAAGAAGACTATAGAGGAACGAGAGGCTTCGGCTGTAAGATATAGGGTGGGTGACGTGGTTTTATATCTGTTAAACACTAATTTCTTAACAAAAATTTATAAGTCTTAATTAAATTACTGAATTAATTCCCCACAACTCATATATCATCAAGTAGTTAATTACAAATATTCATTACTTAATCATTAATTTAATCCAGACTCTAATTACAATTATAATGTAATTATTCCTTGCGTGTTACAGTTGACTTGCGTGTTAATAGGGTTAAGGTGGAATGAGATGATGTTTTGTATGTTGATGTGAGTATGTAGGTCAATCAACCAATATATATATATATATATATATATATATATATTTAAATTTCAAATTATTTAAATTCAATAATTTAATTATCAGTTAAATTGTGATACTTGAATTCAAATTAAAAATTAACTTTTAAATATTAAAATCAATTAAATATTCCAATTAAAATTACTTAAAAATTCTGGGTCGTCACAAATAATTTTCAAAAGTAATTCCTTCATTATGAATTGTGTGATTCTTGAAACAGTAGTTGTTTCTCAGTATAACAAAATCGGAATTCATAAATATTTCATGAGTTACCTATATATGTATATAAAGCTTATTTGGTTATTAAGTTTACTCAACTTATGCTCATAACATAAATTGGTCGATCAATATTGATCAGTCCTAAGCTCCTTTGGGGTGGCCCACACAAAATCCCTCACTAACAAGTATCACATAGTCTCTTGACTTATACACCCTGTCAACTCCTTGATCTAGGATATGTCAGGGTTTTCTATAAACTTTTGCCTTGTAGGATCTTGTAAACTTTGAATTGAATGAAATTAATTTTAACCTTACGTATTTGCCCTTAAGTACATGACCTTACAGGAAGAAGTTAACTCAACTTTACTCATTAGCAATCGTAGTATGTTCAATAACAACGTTTGATTACTCCTTATCGACACATCATTATGTATTATAGGAGATGTGAGTTTTGAGATTGAATCTTTATTCATTTTTCTATGTACTTTTGGAACATCATTGTGAAAGTTCTAAATGTGCAATTTTGAAAAGAATTAAACGAGGTCAATGAAAATTTCAAAACCCTTGAAAAAGTAAACATGATTTTGAGCAAATTTGAAATTATTCGATTAAATCACGTGTTTGAAAAGGAGATTGGAAAAGTCAAGGATTTTGAAAAAACTGAATTTAAAAAACTCCAATTCTTTGAAACTGTGATACTAGAAACTGAGACTAAAATTAGAGAGCTCGAAAATGAAAATACGGGCTTGAAAATGAATAATTTTGAAAAGAGAGATAGTAACATTAGTTATTATTCGAAGCTAAGAAATGAAAATAAACTTTTAAAATCCAAAGTTAATAAACTAGAGTTGATTACTAGGAAATTTTTCACTAGAGAAAAATCGTTTAATATGCTCTTAGAAAATAAACTCTTCATGAATAAAAGGAAAGGATTTGGATTTGCAAAAGTGTCAAAATATGAACAAATGACTAAAAACACTGTTAAGGGAAATTTTTTGATACGCAAATGCGTAAAGTGTGGAAATATTGGACATGGAAAAACTAATTGCCAAAATATATACAAACACGAAACCGTTAATTAAATATGGATTCCATAAAGTACGAATATAAATGGTTTGAAATTTAAACAAATTTGGATTCCTAAGGGTACAATTGTAGATACTAATGGTTTGTTATATAGATAAATTTAGGTACCAAAGATTTCAATAGATAATAATAGTGGTCCTGCATCCTTAATTAGACTACCTGCCTTCTCCAAAATTTAGACACATAAGCGAGCTAAGGAACAAATTTGATGGAGGTAGATTTCCAGTTTTTTTTAGGTGATTGATAAATAAATTTTAAATGTTCCTTAGTAAAGATTAGATGGAGATCATCGTATTTCAGATATCACAGCATCGAAGGAAAGTGAGGTATGATCTCTTAACTCAATTTTGTTCACATATTGTTAATTATGTTTTCATCGACATTGTTGAAGTATTTCTGCCATATCTTGAGCATCTCAACTTTGATTTTTGAGATTCTTGAAGTTTTGGAAAGTTAACCGATAAGGTTACAACTTTTCTGTTTATAGTTTTTATCGATTCGCTTTGGAATGTCATGAAAAGCTTCTTTGACGATTTTTTGAATGTATGCTTTTGCTCAATATAGATTACTTTACTTGTGCTTGATATAAATGGATGTGCTGAAATTTTCAAGAAAACAATTCAAGTGTTGAGGAGTACACACCTTTCTTATATACCGCTATATATCACCATGAATACCTCAAATACAAGTGGTATCTGATATCATCTCATGTTGAAATCATTTTTGCAGTTATTTAATTATTTATATTGATTTTCAACTAGAAGTCATATACACAAAACCCCCTTATAGAAAATTGATTTTCACTTATTTTAATTTTTGAAACTTTGGTTTTCATCATGTTAAAAATACTCTAGTTTATTTCGATAAGAGATGTACTCTAGAAAAGATAATCACTGACCAATTGAATCTTTTGGAACTCATCAAAATTATTATAGTGTTTGAAAAGTGATGTATAGTGATTAAATTATATTTCATAACAAGAGGACGTATAGTTTTATAATTTCATAGAAATCAAACGAATTTTATTATATTTTTAAATTAGTACTTATTCCATGATCATTTCTATCACTTTCAGCTTTCTGTCAATCCATACATCATAATATAGTGTGTAGAATTTGGTATTTCAAAATAAAGGAATTTTTTTTTTTTTTTTGTAAAATAACTATATCCTAAAGTATTCACTCTTGTTTAAAAGTCCTCGTAGTTATGCATGGGTGAATTACTTGAATATCAATATATGGGCTTCCATTATCTTTTAAAAGTCCTCACGGTTATTCCTGGATGAGACTCATATAAGAAAGGGATAAATATCAAGTATATTCTAATCTCATTTAAAAACCTCACGGTTATGCATGGTTAGAAAATACGTGACATTTAAAAAAAGGAAACTACTAACCTCATTTAAAAGTTCTAACAGTTATGCATGGTTAATAAGTGCTTCACATTTGTTTTTGTATAATATTTGAAAAGAGAAAATGCATAGATTATTCCTTTATTGAAAATATCAAACTCTTGTCACTATATAAAATTTTCCATAATCCTACAATTTCTCTATCGTGGAGTTTGTTTCTAATTAATAATATATTATGATTTTTGTTTGTTTAATAGGAATTTGAAATTAATATTTCCCTCTTGATTTGATGTTACATTTTTAATCAAAATCATAGCTATTTCAATTACTACTATTAATTTTGATGATAACAAAAGGGGGAGAGAGGATAAGATTTTAATTTTTGAATGATATCCTTGCTACTATTCGAGAGTGTTTATGTTCAAAGTTATTTTTAATTAATTTTTCACTTTTAAATACACGCATCTATGTAGGGGGAGCTTTGTTGTAGAGGGAGCATTCAAACAGGGAGAGCTAATAGAATTTATCAAAACCAAAACATTTAATAGAGTCAAAATCTTAATAGATGTTTGTTATCATCAAAATGGGGAGGTTGTAGAATATGCTAGTACATGATTTTTGTTTGATGATAACAAACACATATACATATTGGTTTAAATGTATTTGTTGTTGTACTATTTTATTTTTCCACTTAATTAAATAAATATTTGTTTAATAAAATAAATAACTCAAAATTCATATTCAAACAAATATTTTATTCGAACAAATAGTTTATTGCAAATTTAAATAGTACAAATTTGAGCTCTCACTACATTTATATATTTTCAATTACAACACAATTTATAATTTTCACCTCACTACATATTCACTCTCACTCTTTTTCGATCTTCAACTCTGGTCCAGTCTGAATCCAACATCTGAGCTATCTACAAAATAAGCACTGGCATAGTAGAATTGAAAGGAAAATATTTTGCAGTTCATAATAAATTGAAAATATTATTTGCCTCGGTTATTTGGGTTGTTCATCATCATTTCTTTTAATTCATCTTGCATGAACAACTTGTGACATGCACATTGTATCACTTTACATGCCACAAGGTCGTGCACACTGATACACACTTGCTTGTTGAAATGCGGGGACTGGTGAGCACAAGGTAAAGTCTAAGCAAAAGCTAGATTCAACTAAGGTGCAATATGAACCAACATGGACCAAACTTTACTATAGTAACCAAAGTGCACCAATCATAAGGCAACATGAAAGGAGTTTGAATCAAATCAAGTAAGGGACACAGTTCAAGTCAACAGCCTCAACACAAAATGATCACATGAAAACAATGCAACACATATAACATGGATTTGAACCAAACAAGAACAAGGCACTTCAGGCATCAAGTTCCACCCGACCAGAATACAATGGCATAAGTACATGAAGTACACAAGCATTCAAATGGAACCAGTCACAATGTAGACCACCAGATGCAACCAGATATATACAGAAGATGATCCAGACCAACATGCATGTGTGGACATGTACAAATGCAGATAGTGGTGAACACAATACAACTAAATTAGACCAGACCAAACCAGAGGTTCAGAGGCATGAACTCAATGACTCGATGGAACAAGGCTATACTCTACGAGCATACAAACTGGACAATACAAGCAACTAGACATGAAAGGGATGCAACCTAGACCAGACCCATAACAGCTAAACCAGACTCAAATGCAACATTGTTCAATACTTCAGAAGCAACAATACATCACAATGTGGTGAACCGGACCAAAAATAGAGATGACACACAATAGACTCAAGTAAACAGTTCAAGCATGGGCTAACAAGACTTCAAAAGTCGGCACTAACATGAATGCAAAGCTTCAACATAGAATACATATATACATGCATGTTCACACATGTATACATGTGTGTATATATATATATATACACACAGTGACAAAACAATCAACAACGGTGACTTCGAGAAAAAAAATCAAATGGCACAAAGGTAAAAGGAGAACAGCTAGACCACATGACAACTTAAATACTAGAGAAACGAAATAACAAAATCAAACATTTAAATACTCAATACCGCAACAACACAATTGTGAACACTAAGAAGCAAATCATTGGAGATAAATATGAAGACTCAACATAATATCAAGCCCACAGGACTCAAGAGGAACCACACAGCAAGTCTAGACCAACTGAACACAGTAACAAGTTCACATCAAACCAACTGGATAGGAACAATAATATAAATATATATACATACATATATATGTGTGAATACACGTGTTTGTATGTGCACAATTACTAACAGTAGCAGTTCAAACAAGAAGGAAGAGAGTTGGATAAAGTCACGGTTGAACAAAATCTTCACGAAGTCAAAATATTATTACAATTTCAAATGTCGAAGTCATAACAGAATGGAACGGAGCAAAGTTAGTTTATCCTTTTATCATTTTTTTCGAGTTCTTTAAAAATGGGTTCAAAGAAAGAAGATCATTTTTAGGGGACCCAAAAGGTAGCTCTGCTTCTCTTTCCCAAATTGTAAACTTCAAAGTGCCGAATTCATAGGAGCAAAAGAATGATACCGACTCAAAGAAATTCAAGCAACATCAAGTAAGGAATAAGTCAATTTCATCACATCGTTCGATCAAAAAAAGTATGGCCAAGCAAAGAAATGGACAAATTCGAACAGAAATATACGACTTATTAAAACCCAGTTTATCATCCGCATTCAAGTATTCGAGTTCAAACAAATCAATAAGTAAAATAAAGCATAAAGTACATACAAAATTCCTGTCATTCGAACCTGAATCAATTGAACCTGCCAAGAGCAACTCAAGCAAATCGATTGACAAAGCAACCAAAAGCAAAAGCACACCTCAATCGATTAATTCTAAAAGCGGCAACTTCAATAGGACGAAGCCCTAATTTCTGAAGAGGAACGAAGAAAGATCGGCCAGAGCATACGAATTGAAGAGAAAAGGGAGACATCCTTATTTTTCTTGTGTTATAATTTAAGAAGGTCGGTCTTATTTTATTTTGGGCTTAATTGATATATAGGTTTTATTTAGTTGTTTTTATTTTATTATGTAATTTTCTTTTAAAATTGTGCCTCTAGTCATGTGACTAGGTTCAAACTACGGTGGTGTAGTTCGAGAATTCGCAACTCGGTCGTTGAGTTGCGGTAGGGTTTGAGCATAGAGTTAGGTTAGTCATTAGCGGATGTTGCAAGTTTACGTGTGTAAGCATCTGACTACTTAATTTCTAGTAGAAACCTTGGGGGTAGCACGTTGGAAGGGTTTTGCCGAAACTGGTAAATTTGTGTGTGATCTCTACTGCATTATTATCCGTGACTGTTTTTATTTCCGCATTTATATTCATTCTTATTAGTATCACCCTATTCACCCCCTCTAAGGTGAAAACGATCCTAAAAGTGGTATCAGAGCAATGATTAATAACATAGATGTTTAACCCTATTTGCAAATCTAGCGAGAATCGGTCCAATATTATTCCCCCTATTTTTGATGGAACAGATTTTTTAAATTAGAAATTAAAAATGGAATTTTATTCAAAATCATTTAATTCTATATATTGGGATATTATTGAAAATGGGTGTGACATAGTAGAGTGGAAAAATACTTCGATTAACGCTCTTGCTATATATTATATTCTCGTATTAATCGAGATAATTTTAATTATATCTCACACTGTGAAAGTGCATAGGAAATCTGGAATAAATTTAATCTAATATATGGTGCAAAAGTCAACAATGGTGAGAAATCCTCCACAACCGACTCAGTTGAAGAAATGTGCTTGATGGGATTTGCAAAAGACAGCAGTGATGAAGATTCAATAGTCGATGAGATAAGTGACCTTTCATTCAATGATTCAGTCCTCTTGTGCCGAAAATTAATTGAAAATAATGAAGCTCTTGAGATGAAAAATAATAAGTTGAAGAGGAAATAATCTAAAATGCGTCAAAAAAATAAAATATGCTTAAAATATTAAGAAAAATAAAAATTCTAATTGCAAAAGTTGTTTGGACTATGAAAAAGAATTTGCTAGTTTTCATGAAAACTTTCAAAAGTTAGGAAACGAAATTTTAATTCGGGAGAAAAAAACTGAGTTGATTTGTAAAAATAATATTTTGCAAAAAGAGTTGGATAGTTTTAAAAGGTCGGAAAATTCTAAATGTGAGATTTTTGAAAAGAAATTAAATGAGGTCAACGAAAATTTCAAAACCCACGAAATAGAAAATGCAATTTTGAGAAAATATAAAATTATTCGAATAAATCATGAGATTGAAAAGGAGATTGAAAAAATCAAGGATTTTGAAAAAATTAAATTTAAAAAACTCAAACCCTTTGAGACTGAGATACTAGAAATTGAGACTAGAATTAGAGAGCTTGAAAATGAAAATATGAGCTTGAAAATGAATAAATTCGAAAAGAGAGATAGTACCATTAGTTGTTTTTCGAAGCTAATAAATGAAAATAAACTTTTATAATCCAAAGTTAATAAACTAGAGTTGATTACTTGGAAATTTATCACTAGAGAAAAATCATTTAATACGCTCTTAAAAAATCAACTCTTCGTGAATAAAAGGAAAGCATTTGGATTCGCGAAAGTGTCAAAATGTGAACAAATGAATAGTAACACCGTTAAGGGGAAAAATGTGATACCCAAATGCATAACGTGTGGATATATTGGACATGGCAAGAATAATTGTCAAAATTTATACAAACACAAAACCGTTAAACAAATACAGATTCCAAAAGGTACGAATATAAATGGTTTGAAATCTAAACAAATTTCCCAAGGATACAATTATAGATGCTAACGGTTTGTTATATAGACAAATTTGGATACCGAAGAATTTAAAAGATAATAATAGTAGTCCTACATCCTTAGTTAGACGACTTGCCTTCTCCAAAATTTAGACACATAAGTGGGCTAAGGAACAAATTTGATGGAGATAGATTTCGTGCTGTTCTAGGTGATTTATCAATTAAAATTTAAATGTTCCTTAGCCTATAAAGATTAGATGGAGATCATCGCATTTCAGATATCATAGCATCGAAAGAAAGTGAGTTATGATCTCTTAACTCAATTTTGTTTACACGTTGTTAATTATATTTTCAACGACATTGTTGAAGTATTTCTGCCATATCTTGAACATCTCAACTTTGATTTTGAAATTCTTAAAGTTCTCGAAAGCTAACTGATAATGCTACAACTTTTTTGTTTTTTGTTTTTATTGATTCACTTTGGAATGCCATGAAAAACTACTTCGACAATTTTTTTTGAGTGTGTGCTTTTGCTCAATATAGATTACTTTACTTATGCTTGATATAAATGGACGTGCTGAAATTTTCAAAAAAACAATTCAATCGTTGAGGAGTACACTTTTTTATATACCATTATGTATCACCATGAATACCTCAAATACAAGTGGTATCTTATATCATCTCATGTTGAAATCGTTTTTGCAATTATTTAGTTATTTATATTGATTTCCAACTAGAAATCATTTTCATAAAACACCCTTATAGAAAATTGATTTTCACTTATTTTAATTTTTTAAACTTGGGTTTTCATCATGTTAAAAATACTCTAGTTTATTTTGGCAAGAGGTGTACTCTAGAAAAGACAATCATTGACTAACTGAATCTTTTAGAACTCATCAAAATTATTATAGTTCTTGAAAAGTGATGGATAGTGATTAAATTATATTTCATAACAAGAGGAATATAATTTTATAATTTCATAGAAATTAGACAAATTTTATAATATTTTTAGATAAGTACTTATTCCATAATCATTTCTATCACTTTCACCTTTCTGTCAATCCATACATCATAATACAGTGTGTAGAATTTGGTATTTCAAAATAAGGAATTTTTTTGTAAAATAACTACATCCTAAAGTATTCACTCTCATTTAAAAGTCCTCGCGGTTATGCATGGGTGAAATACTTGAATTTCAATATATGGGTTTCCATTCTCTTTTACAAGTCTTCGCAGTTATGCATGGATGGGACGCATATAAGAAAGGGACAAATATCAAGTATATTCTAATCTCGTTTAAAACACCTCACGGTTATGTATGGTTAGAAAACACTTTAGATTTTAAAAAAAAGGTAACTACTAACCTCATTTAAAAGTCCTAACGGTTGTGCATGGTTAGTAAGTGCTTCACAATTTTTTTTGTATTATATTTGAAAAGAGAAAATGCATTGATTATTCCTTTATTGAAAATATCAAACTCTTATCACTATATAAAATTTTCCATAATCCTACAATTTCTCTAAAGTGGAGTTGGTTTCTAATTAATATATATTATGATTTTTGTTTGTTTAATTAGAATTTGAAATTAATATTTCCCTCTTGATTTGAATTTACATTTTTAATCAAAATCATAGCTATTTCAATTACTCCTACGGTTTTTGATGATAGCAAAAGGGGGACAGAGTTTAAGATTTTGATTTTTGAACGATATGCTCACTAGTATTGGAGAGTGTTTATATTCAAAGTTATTTTTAATTAATTTTTCAGTTTTAACTACACGTTTCTATGTGGGGGGAGCTTTGTTGTAGCGGGAGCATTCAAATAGGGAGAGCTAATAGAATTCATCAAAACCAAATACATTTAATAGAGTCAAAATCTTAATATATGTTTGTTATCATCAAAATTTGGAGATTGTAGAATATGCTAGTATAAGATTTTTGTTCCATGATAATGAACGCACTTGTATATTCGTTTAAATGTATTTGTTATTGTACTATTTTATTTTTCCACATAATTAAATAAATATTTGTTTAATAAAATAAATAACTCGGAATTCATATTCAAACAAATATTTTATTCAAGCAAATATTTTATTACAAACTTAAATATTACAAATTTGAGCTCTCACTTCATTTACATATTTTTAATTATAACACAATTTTCAATCTAAAATTTTCACCTCACTACATATTCACTCTCTCCCGTATTTGATCTTCAACTCTGGACCAGTCTAAATCCAGCATCTGAGCTATCTGCAAAATAAACACTGGCATAATAGAATTGAAAAAGAAAATATTTGGCAATGCATAATAAAGTGTGTGTTTTGAAAATATTATCTGCCTAAGTTATTTGGGTTTTCTCATCATTTCTTTAAATTCATCTTACACAAACAACACTTGACCTGCACAGTTTAACGACCCTGACTTGACCTTCAAAAATTGGCACCAAATACATCACCCGTATTCGAATGCCGCAAATTCAAACATCGAATCTGGTTCGCCAGAGCTTATAACACATTAAGTACAACAACACAGCGGAAGAAGTAATGAATGATTTTTATTGATATACAACATTTGATACAACATCTAATACAAATGTATCAACATTTATCAGAGATACATAACAAAAGCGAAAAGATAACAGCAACAGCAGAAGAGATAACAACATCTTCAATGCCAAGCTCCAAACCTGCTGAAGTTAAGCTACTCCAATCCCAGAGAAACAAATACGATCGCCAAATCCAAAGGCTAGATGCTATCGAATCAACACCTACTATTTGATTATCTAAAAATCCCAACTCTAGGTTGCCCGTGTGGAAAATTATGGGCACCTAGAGTTTAGAAAGGGAACAATAAACTCCAGATCAGTCATGAGACTGGTGTGAGCAAACAAAAACATTTGGTTTGAACAAAAAGAAATAAAATGAAATCTGCAAAGCTTTTTGGAAAATAAAACTACCATAAGACCTTCCACCACACACACAATGCAAACGCACAATAGGAGGAGATTTCTCCTTATGATAGTCAAACATGCTTGATATGCGAAAATTCCTTTTGATATTATTATTAGTGCATAGTGCAGAAAATATTTGGAAAGTATAATATTAATCTTAGCCAGCATACACATTTCATACTATGCCTACTATAGCTACCAATTAAACGGCAGGTCACCGCCGTAAGTAAAAGGCAGGTTATATAACTAAAACCATACAGGACGCGTATTGTTTCTTTGGATTTCTAACAAATGGTCAGACTAAGGAACTTCTTGGGCCAAAATGGACGCCTCTGTAGGGGCGCCCTGAGAACTTAACCAGCTCTCTGCCAACACAAGGCTGAGTTACCTCTTTAACTAGGTAACCACTGACATGAGTATGCTATCCCCCATTCGTTACCGACCTTTATCCGAGATACCTCTACACCAACAACCACAAAGTAATAAATTTGCAGCAACCACATAGGTTAAATATCTAGGCTCCATACCATGATAGCACCTTTTTCCAGAAGGAAATGGACATACCCTAAAGGGCGCGGCCCTCGTAACCTTGCCACATCTTTCCCATTTCGACCATTTTCGGATTATGATGTCCGATGAGGTCTCGTCAACAAAGCTACGCTTTTCACAAAAGTCATGCTTCGGTTAACAAATGATCAGCAGCACTCAGCAAGTCACATTACCAAATTGAAAATGTATTACTGGTAACCGTCAACTACAACCTCTGAGCTTGTACGTCTCAGAGAAGGGTGTTAACCTAAGAGAATAAATTCTCCGCCACCAAACAGAAATGTATTTGATAAAAACCAGCTTTACATCTCAAAGTGTAACGTCAGAGATACATCCATAAAAGTCTGTTCTGTCGAACAGATCCGAAGGCACTTCAAAAGAAGCCTTTGCAATCCGGATAATCCCTAATCACATCTGGACTCCCCATCACAAAGGGTGATCAAATCTCTATACCTGGGATATTCGGTGCAGAGACATTCGACAGGTAATCCTTTCGCTTTCGAAAATACCCGGTCTTTACCAACCGGTCTTCAAATGCTATCCATTTCGTCGTATCATTATTTGGTACGGGTTTTATGACACAAAGTCCTCTCGCGGCTAAACTGAATAACGAGCGCTTATTTTAGAAGCATATGGATATAGTGGGATCTTAGTTAAGTCACAACTTAAAGCCCAAAATCTTTCTTTCAAATGGTTTAAACAAATTACCATTTTTAATCTTTTAAATAAAAGATTCACCATTAAAGATCACTTTCAATTTAAAACAAAGTTCACCATCTTTCACAAAGATTCATTCATAGCCTTTAATCTTTAAAAAAAAGATCCACTTTAGTTCAAATAACAAGATTTACCAAATCTTTAACAAAGTTAGCTTTCCAAACTATTCCCATTTTAAATTCGATTCACCCATAACTTGAAAATCCTTTCAACAAAAACTGGAAGTTCTTTATATAAAACTATTATTTTTTGAAAACAAAGGTTTTCGTTTTGGAACAATCTAGTTCAATTTGCTCAAGATATAGCCTTTTAAAGATAGATTGGAAATCAGCGAACTTGTTGTATCCTAGGCAGATTCTATTTGAGTTAAATTTGAATTCCCAAAATGATTCTTTTCAAATACTTTTAAAATGGTTTAAAATCCATATTATATACATTTTATAACTTGAATAATTCCTTTCAAACCAAAGTTTCAAAGTTAAAAATCAATTATTTAGAACAAATACTTTAAATAATTATTTCTCAAAATTCCACTTTTGAATCCCAAACTTTCAAAAATCACTTTAAACTATATAAAAGAATATTGGAAGAAATTTCCAATTTAACACTTATTTACACATAGGATTCAACTTTAATGCTTTAAATTCAAATTCGATTTTAATTTCAAATTTTAACAAACCATAATATATTCAAAACGATTCAATTTCAAAATCTTCCTTTTCCAAGAACCAATTTCACTTTCAACCCAATTTGAATTTAACTTTCAAAATCTTCACCATTTCAAAATCCCCATGAACCAACCAATTTCCCTGTAATATCCATATCTGTGTGCGTAGTCTAGGGGTTTTACACAATAGTGCAATATCATCAATTATCAAAAATTCAAGCATATCAATATCGATAAGCGGTATAATCTACAAGGCTTATCTTCCATTCACAGATTCACAGATAAATATGTATATTCATTACAGATAAATAAATTATATCTATCACAACTCAACAACCCATAACAGAATATCACAGATCAGAGGTAACATCAATTCAAGCATTCAATACAATCCATACATCCAAAAGCAATCCAAGCATTCAATAATCATTTATAAGCAGGATTAATTAATTGTTAAATCCCTAATTAATTCAATTTAATTTACAATTAAATTAATTACTTATGAAATAATTACCCAATCTTGATTAATTGATTATAAATCATTTGATAGTAATTAATGAAATTAGTTAATCAACCTTAATTGTCCTTCTTAATTAATTATCCTTAATTAATTAATTATTTCTTAATTAATCACATAAATAAATTAACTTTAAATTAATTTAACAATTAATTAACCTTTAATTAATCACGTTTAAGTAATTATCTCTCAGTAATAAATTAATCCACCTTAAATCATTAATTAATTAACCTTTAGTTAATCATATTAATTAACTAATCACATTAATTAATTATCCTCTAATTAATTAATTAATCTTTAATTATGAAGTAATTTTTAGTCCTTGAGATGATGTTTTTGATGACAATAACCTTAGAATAGGATTATAAAATATAAATACTAACATTATTGTTTAGATATATATGTATATGCAGGATTTAACCATGCATGTACCAAGAATGAAGACTATACAGTATAGAGATTCAAGATTCAAGATTGAAGACTCATGAGTATCAAGAATATCAAGATTATCAAGAGTTCAAGATTTCAACAATAAGTAATTTAATTAGGAATTTTGTTAAAACTCCTAGAAAAGCACTAGCATCTTAAAATCCAATTTATTCGTGGAATGGAATCCACTTCGAGCCTGTTAAAGGGACGGAATCCTAAGTAGGATGGAACCTACGAAAAATCTAGTGAAACATCGTTTGTATCCGCTAACCTTTTATTCAAAATGCTTTTACAAAATTATATCTTGTTTTCAAAATGATTTCAAAACCTTCCTTTTAAAAGAATCAAAAACATCTATCCTGATTTTAAATACTTTTAGCCTCAAAATAATCTTTAATTTCAAAATCAAATTGTCCTTAGTTTTAAACTATCTTTTAATAATAATATATTTAACTTTTAATATTTATACTTAGATTTAAATACAAAATTATAGTAAAATTTTATATACACCAAAATATTATTCTCTATATTTATTTATGTATTTTAACTATAGTTACGTATATTTATAAAAGTTTAAAATAGTTTTTATATAAGATAAAAGTTATTTTCAAAGAAAAACAAAACACCAAAATTTCCTTTGGGATGTCGACATACCCAAGTTACCCATGTCGACATAGTGTCAGTTGATTTCAAAAATTTAAATTTCAAAAGAAGTGTCTATTCGTCATATCCCTTCACGAATGGACATGGCTGTTGTTATTCTATAAATAGGGGTTGTTTTCGACGAATTTCTAATCATGTTTTTCTAGTTTTCACTCCTCTTCTTCTTCCACATTTCTTTATAAATATTCTTACCATTACTCTGTCAAAATCAACATTGAATCCTCAGTGCTATTTAGAGTTATAGGCTTATTTATAATCATTTCTGTGATTGTAGCCTTGGAAATCAATGAAGTGTAAAAGGTGTGATTGTAGCCTTGGAAATCAGTCAAGTGTAAAAGGTGTGATTGTAGCCTAGGAAATCAATTGGGTGAACTTGTTGCCCATGAAATCAAGTATCTCTACCCAGAGGATTGTGAATCTGGAGGGTGTACCTCGTAGCCTTGAAATCGAGGGTGTAATTGTAAAGATTGCTTTTGAAACGAAATCCGTACTTGTGTGTGCGACTAGATGTAGGGTAACTCCGAATCAGTATAAAATCCATTGTGTTCTTTCCTTTACTGCTTTACTTTATTTCTGCATCTATGTTTGTTTCTGTGATCATATCTGTGTCTGAATATTGCATACATTTGTGTTTAAATTAACAAAAACTCTAAAAGATTTAGTAATTTCTTAAAACAATATTCATCGCCTCTAGTGTTCATCCTAGCCTTAAGATCAGTAATCCGCATTTCTAACAGCAATTAACCTTCAATTACTTAAATTAATAATTAATTATTCTTTGACTAATAATTAATTAACTTTAAAATTAATTTTTTAATTAAATAATTATTCTTTAAGTAATTAACATTTAATTACTTATATTAACAAATAATTAATTACTTAATTAATTAAAAGATAAACCATTTTACTTTAATTAAATCACTTAATATAATTAAATGCTTAACATTGATTTGAGAAACCTTTGGTTAATCATTTCTTAACTTCACCATTACATTACATTTTGGAAACACTTGGAAATTTATTTAATCATCTTGATAAAATTATAACAAAACTATATTAATAAATTTTAAAAACCTTTAATCTTTAGAAATAAATTATTGATTTTTTTTAAAACCTTGTTTATAAATTTACTTTGAAAAAACTTGATTTGTCTTTACTTTAAAAATTATTCAATTTAATAGATTTGAAAACTTGGTTAACTTTTATATAAGAACTTGTTGAATTTATCGAATTCAAATAAAACCCGAGCCATATCATCAATTACCCAAGCTAACCCCCGAAGAACTCACGATCTCACACTACTTCGAGTTGAACATTCAAATACACATGATCAACCCCGAGCGTTTCCTTTCTTCCCTGAACACCCAAGATCATTAGATACATGCGATACACCCGTGTACATGTACAACCCAACTAGCCACCTCCCACCAGCACCGTGATCATTGACACATCTACGATGACTTCATCGACCCACTAGACCACCCATCTCCGATGAATTCGACAGAAATCGAAATCGAGCTTTCCACATACTCACTGGTACCCAGCACTTCGTCAAAAAATGCCTCGCTCCGACGTTAAAGACCAATGGACACCACATAACTTCGACCATAGCTCCGTCGATCGTCCACGCACCACTTCCCACCGGTCCGGTTCAACTCGATGCACCAATGTCGATGAATTAGCCTCACATCTTTTCGTCATTCAAAACCTGACATCAAACCCTAGTTCGACGTCGTTAATCCACCACAACAAGCTTGAACTCCAGCGAATAATTTTCCCATGACCATCCACATACCAGCTATCTCCAGACTCAGGCTCGACGTACAGTTTGTCGCCGTTCGTCGGCAATTGATAAAAATGTAAAATCTAATCAACTAGTAATTCCTAACAAATTCCAAGCTTAAAAATCATGGAATTCATATCAAAATTCATGATTTTCCTATACGAATGAGATTAAGAAATCCAAACACGAATTTATGAATATCGAATTTCTGACTTATATGTGATTTCCACTGTTCTTTATCTTTTCAAAATATTTACCCTATATTTTCACTTGTAATTGTTTTTAAAAATAATTTTACATCATCATACACATTTCATCTTCAGAGATCATAACCTAAAATTGAATATACGAAGAGAAATTGATTTTTATTTGCATGTGTTTGAACCTGCTGTATAAACAGAGACATATATATATATATATATATATATATATATATAAACAAACAAGCATAGATTTTTTTCACATTTATATGCATCAATCATATTAATCGATCCATGCAAACATTTATTCACACATCACTACAAGATTTCTATCAGCTTAACTTTTAAAGGGTGTAGTTTACTCACCTGAGTAATGAAAACAGAGACCAGGTCTTATGAAATAATCTGGAATTGATTGTTTATGAGCTGAAGTGAAGCTTTGATCTTTTCTTTAAAGCTGAAACTTGAAGCCGTATTTGATCTGATGTTGCTCAGCTTAAACTTGAAATCTGGTTTTATTTCCATGTTGAAGTTTTCTTCTGATTTGTTTTAAGTTTCCAGGTTTGATTGTTTGATTTTAAGTTTTCTTTTCGTTTTTTAGTTTAGAGAAGAATGAGTTAAAAAATGAGATTTAGAAATGAAGAGAGAATAAAGCCTGGTTACTTTCTCTAATTCATAATATTTCATATAATTCTAATTCAAATTGAAGAGATAAATGCCACTTGTTAAATTATGTTTACACTTGTAAATTAAATAAACACTTGTTCAAATTCATGTTATCCTACTTACACTGGTAGTCCAATTAATTTTATGTTTAAATCCTTTTCTTTATTTTATTTATAAATTATGTTTTAAACCATATTTATAAATTGCTTATGAATTTACATATATATTATAGTTATATTTATATATATATATACTAACTATATTTATTTTCAAGTATATAAAAGAAAAGTATTTTAAATCTTTTATTCAATCTTATTTAAAATTTAAACTCATTTTAAAATATCTTTAGTTATTTTTGAAAAATTCAAATTAATTGCACCAATTTATCCACAAATTTATATTAATTACCAAATTTATTTTTGGCCCAAAAAAAGGGGAATGTTACAGATTCCCCCTTAAGAAAATTTCGTCCTCGAAATTTGCTAGACAAGGAGACAACAAAGAACAGACGAAAGATAGAGAAATGGACTATTAGATCAGTTAAAAATATCTATTCTAAATTTGGTTTACCAAATCAGAATATCAACAATAGATACGAGAACGAACTTATTTAATTCTTCTCCAAATACTCGGGTCATCAGGTCTACGAAATATGCAGGGGAATTGGTTAGTCCGAAGGGATAACTAACCATTCGTAGAATATATCTGGACCTCAAAGAATATACAAAAAGATATAATTCAGTTCAATTTCATATTTTGTTAACCAATTTATTTCAAATAAAATTTAAATTTACTAAAGTTAAAAACGAAAAGCTGATAGGGAACCGATGAAGAGAATATGAAATAGGAACTTATCTACACGATTTGCAGGGCCACCATCAAACCGAAGCTCCTTCTTATGGCTCCTAGGAAATCATCAAAGAATCCGAATCATATGATCATCAAAAGAGACTGATAGAAAAAGTTGTTTCCGTTGTTGCAGGGTATCGATCATTTGTAGTGATACTTCCATGTCCCCTATCTCGCCCTCTTCTTGCACTCATACACACTATCAGTGGATAGTAAGAGAATTTACTGAGGCATACAGACACATATCTTAGGGATACTCATTTTAGGGGATTTGTAACCCTATCTCTAATGAGTCACCTAATGTGTTATACTACTGAGCTAAAGTTTTTACTCAACCTTCAGCTCTGATACCAAATTTAACGACCCTGACTTGACCTTCGAAAATCGGCACCAAATACATCACCCGTATTCGAATGCCGCAAATTTAAACGTCAAATCTGGTTCACCAGAGCTTATAACACATTAAGTACAACAACACAGCGGAAGAAGAAATGAATGTTTTTTTACTGATATACAACATTTGATACAACATCTAATACAAATGAATGTCAACATTTATCAGAGATACAAGACAATAACGGAAAGATAATAGCAACAACAGAAGAGATAACAACATCTTCAATGCCAAGCTCCAACTCCAAGCCAGAAGCTCGAATCACCACCCGACTGAAGTCAAGCAACTCCAATCCCAGAGAAACAAATGCGATCACCAAATCTAAAGGCTGGATGCTAACGAATCTACACCTGCTATTTGATTATCTGAAAGTCCCAACTCTAGTCAGCCAGTATGGAAAATTGTGGGCACCTAGAGTTTAGAAATGGAACAATAAACTCCAGGTCAGTCATGGGACCGATGTGAGCAATCAAAAACATTTGGTTTGAACAAAAAGAAATAAAATGAAATACGCAATGCGTTTTGGAAAATGAAACTACCATAACGCCTCCCGCCACACACACAATGCAAACACACAATTGGAGGAGATTTCTCCTTATGCTTGTCAAACATGCTTGATACGCGAAAATTCCTTTTGATATTATTATTAGTGCATAGTGCAGAAAACATTTCGAAATTATAATATTAATCTTAGCTAGCATGCACATTTCGTACTATGCCTACTATAGCTACCAATTAAACGACAGGTCACCACCGTAAGCAAAAGGCAGATTATACAACTAAAACCGTATAGGGCGCGTATTATTTCTTTGGATTTCCAACAAATGGTCAGGCTAAGAAACATTCTGGGCCATATGGGTACGCCTCTGGGGGGACGCCCCGAGAACTTAACCAGCTATTTGCCAACACAAGGCCGGATTATCTCTGTAACTAGGTAATTGCTGACACAAGTATGCCATCCCTCGGTCATTACCGGCCTTTATCTGAGGTACCTCTACACCAACAACCACAAGGTAATAAATTTGCAGCAACCACATAGGTTAAATATCTGGGACCCATACCAAGATACCATCTTTTTCCAGAAGGAAATGGACATACCCTAAAGGGCGCGACCCTCATAACCTTGCCGCATCTTTCCTGTTTCGACCATTTTCGGGTTGTGAGGTCCGATGAGGTCTCATCCACAAAGCTATGCTTTTCACAAAATCCATGCTTTGATCAACAAATGATCAGCAACATTCTGCATGCCACATGACCAAATTATGAATGTATCACTAATAACCATCAACTACATAATCTCTGTGCTCGTACGTCTCAAAGAAGGGTGTTAAGCTAAGAGAATAAATTCTCCGCCACCAAACAGAAATGTATTTGATAGAAACCAGCTTTACATCTCAAAGTATAACTTCGGCATATATCCATACAAGTCTGTTCCGGATTCGAATAGAACCGAAGGCACTTCAAAATAAGCCCTTGCAATCCGGATAATCCCTAATCACGTCCGGACTCCCCATCACAAAGGGTGATCAAATCTCTATACTGAGGCCATTCGGTGCAGAGACATTCGACAAGTAATCCTTTCGCTTTCGAAAATATCCAGCTTTCACCAGCGGTCTTCAAATGCTATCCATTTCAACGTATCATTATTCAGAATGGGTTTTATGACACAAAGTTCTCTCCCAGCTAAGTCGAATAATGAGCGCTTATTTTAAAAGCATATGGATATAGTGGGATCTTACTTAAGTCATAACTTAAACCCAAAACCTTTCTTTCAAATGGTTTAAACAAATTACCATTTTTAATCTTTTAAATAAAAGATTCACCTTTAAAGATCACTTTTAATTTGAAACAAAGTTCACCATGTTTCACAAAGATTCATTCATAGCCTTTAATCTTTAAACAAAAGATCCAATTTAGTTCAACAAACAAGTTTTGCCAAATCTTTAACAAAGATAGCTTTCAATACTATTCCCATTTCAAATTCGGTTCACCCATAACTTGAAAATCCTTTCAGCAAAAACTAGAAGTTCTTTCTTTATATAAAAACTATTATTGTTCGAAAACAAAGGTTTTCGTTTCGGAATAATCTAGTTCAATTTGCTCAAGTTATAGCCTTTTAAAGATAGATTGGAAATCAGCGAACTTGCTGTATCCTAGGCAGATTCTATTTGAGTTAAATTTGAATTCCCAAAATGATTCTTTTTAAATACTTTGAAAATGGTTTAAAATCCATATTATATACATTTTATAACTTGAATAATTCCTTTCAAACCATAGTTTCAAAGTTAAAAATCAATTATTTAGAATAAATACTTTAAATAATTATTTCTCAAAATTCCACTTTTGAATCCCAAACTTTCAGAAATCACTTTAAATATATATAAGAATATTGGAAGAAATTTCCAATTTAAAACTTAGTTACACATAGGGTTCAACTTTAATGCTTTAAATTCAAATTCGATTTTAATTTCAAATTTTAACAAACCATAATATATTCAAAATGATTCAATTTCAAAATCTTCCTTTTCCAAAAACCAATTTCACTTTTAACCTAATTTGAATTTAAAATTCAACTTTCAAAATCTTCACCATTTCAAAATCCTCATAACTTAACCAATTTCCCTGTAATATCCATATTTTTGTGTGTGTGTGTAGTCTAGGGGTTTTACACAATAGTGCAATATCATCAATCATCACAAATTAAAGCATAGCAATATCGATAAGCCGTATAATCTATAATGCTAATCTTCCATTTACAGATTCATAGATAAATATGTAAATTCATTACATATAAATAAATTACATCTATCAGAGCTCAACAAACCACATCACAGAATATCACAGATCAGAGGTAACATCAATTCAAGCATTCAATACAATCCATACATCCATAAACAGTCCAAGCATTCAATAATCATTTATATGCAGGATTAATTAATTTTTCAATCCCTAATTAATTCAATTTAATTTCCAATTAAATTAATTACTTATGAATTAATTACCCAATCCTGATTAATTAATTACAAATCATTTGGTACTAATTAATGAAATTAATTAGTCAACCTTAATTATCCTTCTTAATTAATTATCCTTAATTAATTATTTATTTCTTAATTAATCACACAAATAAATTAACTTTAAGTTCATTACACAATTAATTAACCCTTAATTAATCACATTTAAGTAATTATCTCTTAATTATAAATTAATTAACCTTCAATTATTAATTAATTCACCTTAAATTATTACTTAATTAATGTTTAATTTATCATATTAATTAATTAATCAAATTAATTAATTATTCTTTAATTAATTAACCTTCAATTATCAAGTAATTAACCTTCAATTACTCAAATTAATAATTAATTATTCTTTGACTAATAATTAATTAACTTTAAAATTAATTTTTTAAATAAGTAATTATTCTTTAAGTAATTAACCTTTAATTACTTGTATTAACAAATCATTAATTCCTTAATTAATTAAAAGATAAACCATTTTACTTTAATTAAATCACTTAATTAAATTAAATGCTTAATATTGATTTGAGAAACTTTTGGTTAATCATTTCTTGACTTCACCATTACATTAAATTTTGGAAACATTTGGAAATTTATTTAATCATCTTGGTAAAATTGTTACAAAACTATATTAATAAATTTTAAAAACCTTTAATCTTTAGAAATAAATTATTGAAATTTGTTTAAAACCTTGTTAATAAATTTACTTTGAAAAAACTTGATTTGTCTTCCTTTAAAACTTATTCAATTTAATAGATTTAAAAATTTGGTTAACTTTTATTTAAGAACTTGTTGAATTTATCCAGTTCAAATAAAACCCGAGCCATATCATCAATTACCCGAGTTGACTCCCAAAGAAATCACGATCTCACACTACTTCGAGTCGAACATTCAAATACACGTGATCAAACTCGAGCGTTTCCTTTCTTCCCCAAACACCCAAGTTCATCAGATACACGCGATACACCCTCGTATGTGTACAACCAAACTAGCCGCCTCCCACCAGCACCGCGATTATCGACACATCTACGACGACTTCATCAACCCACTAGACTACCCATCTCCGATGAGTTCGACAGAAATCGAAATCGAGCTTTCCACGTACTTATTAGAACCTAACACTTCGTCGAAAAATGCCTCGCTCCGACGTTACAAACCACTGGACACCATGCAACTTCGATCATAGCTCCGTCGATCGTCCATGCACCACTTCCCACCGGTCCGGTTCAACTCGATGCACCGATGTCGACGAATTAGCCTCACATCTCTTCGTCGTTCAAAACCTGACATCGAACCCTAGTTCGACGACGTTCATCCACCATAACAAGCTTGAACTCCAGCGAATAATTTTCCCATGACCACCCACATACAACTATCTCCAGACTCAGGCTCGACGAACAGTTTGTCGTCGTTCGTCGGCAATTGATTAAAATGTAAAATCTGATCAACTAGCAATTCCTACAAAATTCCAAGCTTAAAAATCTCGGTATCCATATCAAAATTCATGATTTTCCAATACGAATGAGATTATGAAATCCAAACACGAATTTAAGAATATCGAATTTCTGACTTATATGTGATTTCCACTATTCTTTATCTTTTCAAAATATTAAATCTATATTTTCACTTGTGATTATTTTAAAAAATAATGTTACATCATTATACACATTTCATCTTCAGAGATCATAACCTAAAATTGAATATAAGAAGAGAAATTGATATTTATTTGTATGTGTTTGAACCTGCTATATAAACAGAGACTTATATATATTTTTAAACAGATAAGCACAGATTTTTTCACATTTATATACATCAATCATATTAATCCATCCATGCAAACATTTATTCACACATCACTACAAGATTTCTAACATCTTAACTTTTAAAGGGTGGAGTTTACTCACCTGAGAAATGAAAACAGAGACCAGGTCTAATGAAATGATCTGGAATTGATTGTCTATGAGCTGAAGTGAAGCTTTGATCTTTGCTTTAAAGCTGAAACTTGAAGACGTATTTGACTTGATGTTGCACGGGTTGAACTTGAAATCTGGTTTTATTTCCAGGTTGAAGTTTTCTTCTGGTTTGTTTTAAGTTTCCAGCCGATTGTTTGATTTTCAGTTTTCTTTTTGTTTTTTAGTTTAGAGAAGAATGATTTAAAACCAGGAGATTTGGAAATGAAGAAAGAATAAAGCCCGGTTACTTTCTCTAATTCATAATGTTTAATATAATTCTAATTCAAATTAAAGAGATAAAAGCCACTTGTTAAGTTATGTCTACACTTGTAAATTAAATAAACACTTGTTCAAATTCATGTTATTTTACTTACACTTGTTAAATCCAATTAAGTTTATATTTAAACACTTTTCTTTATTTTATTTATAAATTATGTTTTAAACCTTGTTTATAAATTACTTATAAATTTACATATATATTATTTACATATATATTATATTTATATTTATACATATATATATATATATACTAACTATATTTATTTTCAAGTATATAAAAGAAAAGTATTTTAAATCTTTTATTCAATCTTATTTAAAATTTGAACTTAAATTAAAATATCTTTATTTATGTTGGAAAAATTCAAATTAATTACACCAATTTATCCACAAATTTATATTAATTTATTTTCACCTAAAAAAAGGGGAATGTTACACACGGTGTATCACTGTACATGCCATAAGGTCATGCACACCGTTATATACTTGCTTGTTGAAGCTGTAGTGATAGGTGAGCACAAGGTCAAACCCAAGCAAAAGCTGGATTCAACTCAGGTGCAATACAAACCAACATGAACCAGACTTGACTATAGTAACAAAAGTGCACCAGTCGTAAGGCAACATGAAAGAAGTTTGAATCAAATCATGTATGAGTTACAGTTCAAGTCAACAGCCTCAACACAAAATGATCACATGAAAACAATGCAACACATACAACACAGATTCAAACCAAAACCATAACAAGGCAATATAGGCATCAAGTTCCACCAGACCAGAACACAATGGCAGAAGTACATGAAGTACATAAGCATTCAAATGGAACCAGTCACAATGCAGACCACTAAATGCAACCAGATATATACAGAAGATGATCCAGACCAACATGCACGCGTGGACATGTACAAGTGCAGATAGTGGTGAACACAATACAAATAAAATAGACTAGACCAAACAAGAGGTTCATAGCCATGAACTCAATGACTCAATGGAGCAAGGCTATACTCTACATGCATACAAACCAGACAATACAAGCAACTGGACATGAAAGGGATGCAACCTAGACTAGACGACATACCAGCTAAACCAAACTCAAATGCAACATAGTTCAAGACTTTCGAAGCAACAATACATCACAAAGTGGGGAACCAGACCCAAAATAGAGATGGCACACAACAGACTCAAGTAAAAAGTTCAAGCATGGGCTAACAAGACTTCAAAATTCAACACCCACATGAATGCAAAGCTTCAACATAGAATACATATATACATGCATGTTCACACATGTATGTATGTATATATATACAGTGGAAAAATAATCATCAATGGTGACTTCAAGAACAAAAGAAAAACATCAAATGGCACAAAGGTAAAAGTAGAACATCAAGACCACATGACAACTTAAATATCAGAGAAATGAAGTAACAAAATCAAATACGTACGTACTCAAGACTGCAACAACACAATTGTGAACATGAGCAAGCAAACCATTGGAGAGCAATATGAAGTGCAGACTCAACACAATATCAAGCCTACCAGACTCAAGAGGAACCATATAGCAAGCCTAGACCAACATGAACACAGTAACAAGTTCACATCAAACCAAGTGGATAGGCACAATAATTATAAATATACACACATATATATGTGTGTGTGTATACATGTTTGTATGTGCATAGTTACTAACTATAGCAGTTCGAACAAGAAGGAAGCAAGTTGGATAAAGTCACGGTTGAAAAAAATCTTAACGAAGTCAAAATATTATCATAATTTCAAATGCCAAAGTCATAGCAGAAAGGAACAGAACCAAATCAGTTTATCTCAAACTTCAATGTGCCAAAGTCATAGGAGCAAAAGAATGAAACCGACTCAAAGAAATTCAAGCAACGTCAAGTAATGAACAAGCCAATTTCATCGCATCATTTGATCTAAAAACATATGGCCAAGCAAAGGAATGTGCAAATTCAAACAGAAATATATGAACGAGAATTTAGGGCTTTGATCCCTATAAAAACCCAGTTCATCATTGCCATTCAAGTATTCTAGTTCAAACAAATCAACATGTAAAATAAAGCATAAATCACATACCAATTTCATGTCATTCGAACTCGAATCAATTAAAGCTATCAAGAGCAGCTCAAGCAAATTGATTGACAATGCAACCAGAAACGAAAGCACACCTCAATCGGTCAATTGTAGAAGAGGCGGCTTCAATCGAACGAAGCCCTAATTTTTGAAGAGGAACGAAGAAAGATCGCCTAGAGCATACGAATTAAAGAGAAAAGGGAGACGTCCTTATTTTTCTTGTGTTATAATTTAAGTAGGCCGGTCTTATTTTATTTTGGGCTTAATTGATATATAGGGTCTTTTTTAGTTGTTTTTATTTTATTTTGTAATTTTCTTCTAAAATTGTGTAACTCTCTAGTCGTGTGACTAGGTTACAAACTACGGTGGTATAGTTCAAGAATTCGCAACTCTATGGCTGAGTTATGGCAGGGTTTTGAGCGTAAAGTTAGGTTAGTCATTAGCGGATGTCACAAGTTTATGTGTGTAAGCATCTGACTACTTAATTTCTAGTAGAAATCTTAGGAGAAACACGTAGGCAGTGTTTTTCCGAAGCTGGTTAAATTTGTGGGCGATCTCTACTGTATTTTATCTGTGATTGTTTTTATTTCCGCATTTATTTTCGTTCTTATTAGTATCACCCTATTCACCTCCCTCCCCCTCTAGGGTGAAAATGATCTAACAAATCAATCGTATCGAATACACGATTTCACGTTATGCTTTATTTTCTTATTTTATTAAACTAATTTCTTTGAAATGTCGTATGTTACGAATTGTGATTGTTCATCATACAACATTTATATATGATCAAATACAGATCAAACATTTATATTCTTGTATTGCTTAAGAGTTCAAAATTTATGGAAATAATACGAAGTCCTAGGCAAATAAACACTTAAGCATCCATGTTTTGAATGTGTTTAGTAGTGTATAGTTAGGCTCTTGCATGGGTCTTGAAGCAGCAACATGCCAAAAAATTTAAGGTGGGTATATTTTATATTTCTTTATTAGTCTTTAATCATGTTCATTTGTATATCTTAACTAACTAAATATTTTATTAGTTTTATTAGTTGCACAAATTTATCGATGTAGATTATTTTAGCTTTATATAGCAAACGTTCTTACAATATTAAAAAGATTAACTGTTACCATTTCATCTTTCTAATAAAGCTCCCACCGAGCTTTTATGTTTTCAAAAATCCTAAGAAAACATAGAAATTATTCGATTTCTCTAGTGGACATTAGGACCGATTACCTTGGGATTCTAACCTTTAGGAATATCAATTAATCATAGGCATGCAAGCGATGGATGATGCTTTATCAGTTGTATCGAATATAACTCCTAACCCATGATCTTTGTCCTAATCTCATCTAGACCTTAAGGAATATTAACAAATTGAAAGAGATTATTCACTTACTCTACTATTTCTCAATGGCTTAAGTATGATGCACGTACCTTGAGGAATATCAACAAATACGTGCATGTATCTTACCTCGTCCAGTCAATATATTAATAGTATTATGCATAACATATCTAGCTTGAGGAACATCATTAACTCAAGATTATGCATATACCATATGGTAGAGGTCGACTTTATATTATAGATACATAATTTTCAATATATTTAATTGAGTGATATTGATTTAGGAAATAATGTATTCCTTCTGAAATACCTCATGATTCAAGTGTTAACCACATCTAAAATCATGGTATACGTACTATGCGTATATATTTACTCCTTAATTCTAATTTGGGTTTCTTTCATGTTCCATTAAATTTTATACATGTATAGTTATCTAAATCTTAATTTGTATATAACTTTTATAATTAAACTTACTTGCATAATATATACATGTATCTTATTAATTAAATATTATTTAATTAATTTGATTTTTATTAATCATATTATATTTAATTAATTAATTTAACATTTTAATTGTTTAAATTTAATCAGTAGTATAATTTTACTTCATTCATCCTTAACAATTTAAAGACGAGCATGGACTATAATATTTATAGTAATTATGTACAAACATCATTGTACATGTATATTGTTTATTAATTAACTTAATTAGTTGAAACAATTCTGAATTAAAATAGCATGAATTAAATTCAAAATTTTATCTTCGTTTACCTTAAACATTTTAAGATAAGTACATACACACACATCAAATACATGTTTTAATTTAGTTAATTATATTTTAATTAATTATTTACTTATTTATTTAATCTAATTAAATAAATAATTAGGATAAAAGAATTTTGAAATTAATATATTGACTTTAAAAACCAAATTTGAAATTTTTTAAACATTTACAACATGTCATATTTTAAACTCAAACTTTAAATTTAAAATATAATTTTTTAAATTTTCAAAACATATTTTAGAAAAGTAGGTTAAGGCCTAAAATTAGATTGGGCCTTTATATTGGAGATAACCTTTGGGCTTATATCATCCTTCGGGCTAAGCCAATAACCAGGTATGGTAGAGTACTTGATTACACAAACTCAATCCTTCAGGCTAGGCCTTTATATTGTGTTGAATGTTTATTTGTTGTTAACTATGGATTTAAGATTTGAATGCAATTAATTGAAATAAAATGGTTTCTATAAGTAACAATGATTTAACAGACTGTACTGAAATTGAGATACGGGATTTAATAAGATTATTATTTATAAATTTCTATGGAAATTCGTAAATAACTATAAATATATTTTAATTTGATATTTAGGAAATTTGTTTTTTATGAGACCTTAAATAATACTAACGTGAATCCTAGTGAAAATAATTTTGTTTCGTGTAAACAATAAAATGGTTGATTTTATAGTGTTTACAGCATAAAGTATTATTACTATTGTTTGAGAAATAAAATAGAAAAATATTTTCTAAATTATAATAGTGGTAGTAAAGATATGTTTAGTTTTTGGACAAAGAAGTTACTATTTAGAAATAAAAAGGAATAAAGGAGTTTCAGTGATTCAAAATAAAATGTTGTTCTTTTGGGCACACATAATAGTAAATTGGGTATGGAAAGAATTAAAGAGGTTTTGATGTATATTATGATATTATAAAATAATAATAACATAGTTTTAAAAGGCCAATTAATGAAAATTGCTATTTTTATTCAAAATATGTTGTCCAGGGGTATTTAAAGAAATGGAAATACAGTAAAAAGGATTTAAAGAGTATGTCACCGTTTAAAGGGAATTATTATTATTTCTGGAGAAATAAACAAAGACGGCTTTATAATTAACAATATAAAACAATTTCATACTGAAGAGAATAATAGATGTAAATTTATTATTTGGATGGTTGCTGGATTTGTGATTACTTGTTATATATGTTGTTTTACGACGATGGGATTGCATTAAAGTAGGTATGCAATGTTTTACCATAATTACTATAAGACGAAAGATTGTTAATTATGGTTTTCTAATGATGGACGTTATATTACTAATGTTCACTATAAGAACAACCCTTGTTTCCGACGGTCCAGAGCCATCGACAAGCATTGGAAGGCCGTCGGAAACCATAGGGCTAGCTGTTGGAAAACTAATCTCATTTTGTAATGATTTCCAATGGCACCAACGCCAGCTTTCTGACGGCCTCCAATGGCAAATTCCAATGGTTTCCAATGGCAAAAAAACACATGGCAATCCTGAATAACCCAATTTGTAACAACCCGCATATTTATTAATTGTATATTTGAATATTTTATTTATATATAGCATCGTTCATCGGATTTTAGTCCAAAAAACTACTTTCTGCAAATGGTCGAATTGAGACTAAGGACCACTTCCATTGAGTTCAAAATGTCGTTTGCGATCTTTTTGAGTATAAACTTCGATATGTTTGGAGTAAGTCAAATTTTGCTACTTTTTTCTATTGGGTTTTGGGTTTGGGTTCAGCCCACTAGCTAACTTAATACCCTAACTCAGCCCTCACCTCTCCATTCACTCGTTCCAACTCCTCAAACTCAAGCTAAAACTGAAAATGGTGGAAAGGAAAGGGAATTAGAAATTCCAAGCCCTAGTTTCTTCTTTCAAACTTGAATTCTTGCTCCAAAAGCAAAGAGAAGCCATTGGTAAGCCTTCTCTTCATCTTCTCCAACTCTTTCCTTCTTCAATTTCAGAAATTCCTAAACCTAATTTGGGAAATGTTTCTCTTTTAAGCTTAGATTCAAGCTTCTTGTGTTGAGATTGAAGTGTGGTTGATCTTCCCTTGTCTTCAAGCTTCTCATTCATTGTTTTTGGGTTCAAAGGTGAGATTTTTATCTCACATCTATGGCTATAATTATCTTTGGTTGTTAGGTATGAATTCCTTACACTTATTCATGTGCATTTGCTTTTTGTTTGGGTTGAATTGGTGAATATTCCAATTTTTTAGTGTTTTGGGTTCAAATCTTTGAAATCCTAACTTTGATGTTTTGATCATGTTTTGGTGATGCATCGAGGAGCATATAGGGTCGGGTTGTCAATTGGCATAAACCCTTAGAGCCAATGCTCGTCCGGTTGCATTTTGGGAGAGTTTGCTCTTCATTTGAATAGGCTGAAAAACAGCCCAGGCATGGTTTAGTCGACTGAATTCTCTGTTTAGTCGACTGAACCTGGAAACAGAATGTTTCCAGGCAGAATTCAGTCGACTGAATTCTCTATTTAGTCGACTGAACCTGGAAACAGAATGTTTTCAGGCAGAATTCAGTCAACTAAAAATCTCTGTTTAGTCAACTGAATTTCTGTTTAGTCAACTGAAATCTCTGTTTAGTCAACTGAATTTGTTGTTTCATCCCACTTTGCCTTTTGGGATTGAATTTCCAATTTGAATCGATTTGTGATGATCCTATTTGTTGTTATCATTTATTACAACTTTGATGACTCCTTTTTTTAGGGATTTTTGAATATCCATTTCGATGGATTCTTTATCGGTTTCTTTGGATTTGATTCACGTCTTCGTATGTGGATTTTAATGATTGATTGTTTCTACAATCATTTTTATGGTTTTTCACTTTAAAAATATAAAGGTTTTCTATACTAGTAGTAAATATCAAAACTCTTTCATCAAAATGATTTCAACACTATTTTATTACAAAGCTCGTTTCTTAAACCGTTTTCTAATCTACTAGTATATACAAACCTTTACCTCACTCGTATGAGAAACTAATTAAACGGTTTAGTAAAATAAGCGGTATGAAATGTTTACGTTTACTTCGTCGGTTAAATCTTGGACTTGTTCGATTGAATCTCTTGTGACAATCTTCTAGTGGAGATCTACAATTTGTACGTAAATATTTAAGTTAAGCTAGTGGTTATGGGACATGAAGCTAAGCTCATATATTTACTAGCTTAGTGTAATTGACACTTCTTGATGATCAATGATGATCATTTTATGGTTTAGACTAGCAATGTGCAATGTCTCTTTGTCCATATGGAGGACTGTACTTCATTTTATTGAGCTTCATCGCATTTCTCGCATGGGTCGTACCTATTTAGGTGCGTCGATGTTTATTTACACATGGGTCGTATCTATTTAGATGCGTCGATGTTTGTTTACTTCGTGGAGCAATCAGCTCAATAAGTCGGGACATGGGGCGTATCTTTCTAGGTGCGTCGCTGCTCGTCTATACATGGGGCGTATCTTTCTAGGTCCGTCGATGTTCGACTTTGCATGGGGCGTATCTTTCTAGGTGCATCGATATTAGACATTACATGGGGTGTATCTTTCTAGGTGCATCGATGTTTATTTATGCATGGGGCGTATCTTCCTAGGTGCATCGATGCTAGAGCATGGGGCGTACCTTTCTAGGTGCGTCGATGTTCGTCATTACATGGGGTGTATCTTTCTAGGTGCATCGATGTTTATTTATGCATGGGGCGTATCTTTCTAGGTGCGTCGATGCTAGAGCATGGGGCGTACCTTTCTAGGTGCGTCGATGTTCGTCTTTACATGGGGTGCATCTTTCTAGGTGTATCGATGTTTATTTATATATGAGGTGTATCTTTCTAGGTGCATCGATGTTTATTTATGCATGGGGCGTATCTTGCTAGGTGCATCGATGCTAGAGCATGGGGCGTACCTTTCTAGGTGCGTCGATGTTCGTCATTACATGGGGTGTATCTTTCTAGGTGCATCGATGTTTATTTATGCATGGGGTGTATCTTTCTAGGTGCGTCGATGCTAGAGCATGAGGCGTACCTTCCTAGGTGCGTCGATGTTCGTCTTTACATGGGGTGTATCTTTCTAGGTGCATCGATGTTTATTTTATCATGGGGCGTATCTTTCTAGGCGCGTCGATGTTCTACTGTGCATGGGGCGTGTCTTTCTAGGTGCGTCGATGTCCAGTTTATGGGATTGGCCATCCTCTTTTTCTTGTGATTTCTGGATTTCTAATTGATGATTTCTGAAATTTATGTTTCACCAACTTTTACGATTGGCATTGATAGGTATATCATTTATTGTGGCTTGGTGAAGTAAATAAAGAATATGATATTCTTTTTGATGCTATGAGATTCTTGAGATATTTGTATGATTTAGTTGATTTTATATGTATACTTGTCGCAGTATCACATTTTTTGTTATCATACGTTTTTATTACATCTCTTCTTATATATCATTTTATCTGATAATTATAGCTAGACTGATCCGTTTATTATTTTCTTCTTAAATAATACTCAGGTCAGACTGAGATATTGCAGGTGCTTCCTTATGACTTCCTATCTGGAACCATCTTCTGACTTTTGCTTAGCTACTTTAGTCTAGTAGTTTTTGTTGTATACATTTGAGATATAGACTCCTTGATGTATACATATTCTTTTGTCTAGCACTTGTATCTATTCTTTTGTGATATTGTGTATCTTATTTGACAACTACTCTGATATACACTTTTATGTGTAATATTCATATCTATTTCCGCCTTTGTGATATGAATTGCCTGTGACTGATTTATGTTATGTTTATTTCTATATTTGTTTCTGAAGATTATATATAGCCACTGTGTAGTAGCTTTGAGTTTGTATTGGTATGTCGGATTTCCTCTTGATATGAAATGCATGTTATATTTTATCTGGCATATCGATGCTCGCACAAAGCAATTACACGGATGGTCGCTCCTCAAAAGCCTTATTCTCCGCGCTAGCTGACGGCATTACCCTGTAGTGTTCTTGGCCAGCGTGGGTATAGAAGTGGGGCGTCACAGCTTGTGTTTATTTATGCATGGGGTGTATCTTTCTAGGTGCATCGATGCTAGAGCATGGGGCATACCTTTCTAGGTGCGTCGATGTTCGTCATTACATGGGGTGTATCTTTCTAGGTGCATCGATGTTTATTTATGCATGGGGCGTATCTTTCTAGGTGCGTCGATGCTAGAGCATGGGGCGTACCTTTCTAGGTGCGTCGATGTTCGTCTTTACATGGGGTGTATCTTTCTAGGTGCATCGGTGTTTATTTATGCATGGGGTGTATCTTTCTAGGTGCATCGATGTTTATTTATGCATGGGGCGTATCTTTCTAGGTGCATCGATGCTAGAGCATGGGACGTACCTTTCTAGGTGCGTCGATGTTCGTCATTACATGGCGTGTATCTTTCTAGGTGCATCGATGATTATTTATGCATGGGGCGTATCTTTCTAGGTGCATCGATGTTAGAGCATGAGGCGTACCTTCCTAGGTGCATCGATGTTCGTCTTTACATGGGGTGTATCTTTCTAGGTGCATCGATGTTTATTTATGCATGGGGCGTATCTTTCTAGGTGCGTCGATGTTCTACTGTGCATGGGGCGTGTCTTTCTAGGTGCGTCGATGTCCAGTTTATGAGATTGGCCATCCTATTTTTCTTGTGATTTCTGGATTTCTAATTGATGATTTATGGAATTTATGTTTCACTAACTTTTACGATTGGCATTGATAGGTATGTCATTTATTGTGGCTTGGTGAAGTAAATAAAGAATATGATATTCTTTTTGATGCTATGAGATTCTTGAGATATTTGTATGATTTAGTTGATTTTATATGTATACTTGTCGCAGTATCACATTTTTTGTTATCATACGTTTTTATTACATCTCTTCTTATATCTCATTTTATCTGATAATTATAGCTAGACTGATCCGTTTATTATTTTCTTCTTAAATAATACTCGGGTCAGACTGAGATATTGCAGGTGCTTCCTCATGACTTCCTATCTGGAACCATCTTCTGACTTTTGCTTAGCTACTTTAGTCTAGTAGTTTTTGTTGTATACATTTGAGATATAGACTCCTTGATGTATACATATTCTTTTGTCTAGCACTTGTATCTATTCTTTTGTGATATTGTGTATCTTATTTGACAACTACTCTGATATACACTTTTATGTGTAATATTCATATCTATTTCCGCCTTTGTGATATGAATTGCCTGTGACTGATTTATGTTATGTTTATTTCTATATTTGTTTCTGAAGATTATATATAGCCACTGTGTAGTAGCTTTGAGTTTGTATTGGTATGTCGGATTTCCTCTTGATATGAAATGCATGTTATATTTTATCTGGCATATCGGTGCTCGCACAAAGCAATTACACGGATGGTCGCTCCTCAAAAGCCTTATTCTCCGCGCTAGCTGACGGCATTACCCTGTAGTGTTCTTGGCCAGCGTGGGTATAGAAGTGGGGCGTCACACCTTGTGTTTATTTATGCATGGGGTGTATCTTTCTAGGTGCATCGATGCTAGAGCATGGGGCATACCTTTCTAGGTGCGTCGATGTTCGTCATTACATGGGGTGTATCTTTCTAGGTGCATCGATGTTTATTTATGCATGGGGCGTATCTTTCTAGGTGCGTCGATGCTAGAGCATGGGGCGTACCTTTCTAGGTGCGTCGATGTTCGTCTTTACATGGGTGTATCTTTCTAGGTGCATCGGTGTTTATTTATGCATGGGGTGTATCTTTCTAGGTGCATCGATGTTTATTTATGCATGGGGCGTATCTTTCTAGGTGCATCGATGCTAGAGCATGGGACGTACCTTTCTAGGTGCGTCGATGTTCGTCACTACATGGCGTGTATCTTTCTAGGTGCATCGATGATTATTTATGCATGGGGCGTATCTTTCTAGGTGCATCGATGTTAGAGCATGAGGCGTACCTTCCTAGATGCGTCGATGTTCGTCTTTACATGGGGTGTATCTTTCTAGGTGCATCGATGTTTATTTATTCATGGGGCGTTTCTTTCTAGGTGCGTCGATGTTCTACTGTGCATGGGGCGTGTCTTTCTAGGTGCGTCGATGTCCAGTTTATGAGATTGGCCATCCTATTTTTCTTGTGATTTCTGGATTTCTAATTGATGATTTATGGAATTTATGTTTCACTAACTTTTACGATTGGCATTGATAGGTATGTCATTTATTGTGGCTTGGTGAAGTAAATAAAGAATATGATATTCTTTTTGATGATATGAGATTCTTGAGATATTTGTATGATTTAGTTGATTTTATATGTATACTTGTCGCAGTATCACATTTTTTGTTATCATACGTTTTTATTACATCTCTTCTTATATCTCATTTTATCTGATAATTATAGCTAGACTGATCCGTTTATTATTTTCTTCTTAGATAATACTCGGGTCAGACTGAGATATTGCAGGTGCTTCCTCATGACTTCCTATCTGGAACCATCTTCTGACTTTTGCTTAGCTACTTTAGTCTAGTAGTTTTTGTTGTATACATTTGAGATATAGACTCCTTGATGTATACATATTCTTTTGTCTAGCACTTGTATCTATTCTTTTGTGATATTGTGTATCTTATTTGACAACTACTCTGATATACACTTTTATGTGTAATATTCATATCTATTTCCGCCTTTGTGATATGAATTGCCTGTGACTGATTTATGTTATGTTTATTTCTATATTTGTTTCTGAAGATTATATATAGCCACTGTGTAGTAGCTTTGAGTTTTTATTGGTATGTCGGATTTCCTCTTGATATGAAATGCATGTTATATTTTATCTGGCATATCGGTGCTCGCACAAAGCAATTACACGGATGGTCGCTCCTCAAAAGCCTTATTCTCCGCGCTAGCTGACGGCATTACCCTGTAGTGTTCTTGGCCAGCGTGGGTATAGAAGTGGGGCGTCACAGCTTGTGTTTATTTATGCATGGGGTGTATCTTTCTAGGTGCATCGATGCTAGAGCATGGGGCGTACCTTTCTAGGTGCGTCGATGTTCGTCATTACATGGGGTGTATCTTTCTAGGTGCATCGATGTTTATTTATGCATGGGGCGTATCTTTCTAGGTGCGTCGATGCTAGAGCATGGGGCGTACCTTTCTAGGTGCGTCGATGTTCGTCTTTACATGGGGTGTATCTTTCTAGGTGCATCGGTGTTTATTTATGCATGGGGTGTATCTTTCTAGGTGCATCGATGTTTATTTATGCATGGGGCGTATCTTTCTAGGTGCATCGATGCTAGAGCATGGGACGTACCTTTCTAGGTGCGTCGATGTTCGTCATTACATGGCGTGTATCTTTCTAGGTGCATCGATGATTATTTATGCATGGGGAGTATCTTTCTAGGTGCATCGATGTTAGAGCATGAGGCGTACCTTCCTAGGTGCGTCGATGTTCGTCTTTACATGGGGTGTATCTTTCTAGGTGCATCGATGTTTATTTATGCATGGGGCGTATCTTTCTAGGTGCGTCGATGTTCTACTGTGCATGGGGCGTGTCTTTCTAGGTGCGTCGATGTCTAGTTTATGAGATTGGCCATCCTATTTTTCTTGTGATTTCTGGATTTCTAATTGATGATTTATGGAATTTATGTTTAACTAACTTTTATGATTGGCATTGATAGGTATGTCATTTATTGTGGCTTGGTGAAGTAAATAAAGAATATGATATTCTTTTTGATGATATGAGATTCTTGAGATATTTGTATGATTTAGTTGATTTCATATGTATACTTGTCGCAGTATCACATTTTTGGTTATCATACGTTTTTATTACATCTCTTCTTATATCTCATTTTATCTGATAATTATAGCTAGACTGATCCGTTTATTATTTTCTTCTTAAATAATACTCGGGTCAGACTGAGATATTGCAGGTGCTTCCTCATGACTTCCTATCTGGAACCATCTTCTGACTTTTGCTTAGCTACTTTAGTCTAGTAGTTTTTGTTGTATACATTTGAGATATAGACTCCTTGATGTATACATATTCTTTTGTCTAGCACTTGTATCTATTCTTTTGTGATATTGTGTATCTTATTTGACAACTACTCTGATATACACTTTTATGTGTAATATTCATATCTATTTCCGCCTTTGTGATATGAATTGCCTGTGACTGATTTATGTTATGTTTATTTCTATATTTGTTTCCGAAGATTATATATAGCCACTGTGTAGTAGCTTTGAGTTTGTGTCGGTATGTCGGATTTCCTCTTAAGATGAAATGCATGTTATATTTTATCTGGCATATCGGTGCTCGTACAAAGCAATTACACGGATGGTTGCTCCTCAACAGCCTTATTCTCCGCGCTAGTTGACGGCATTACCCCGTAGTGTTCTTGGCCAGCGTGGGTATAGAAGTGGGGCGTCACATCTTGGTATCAGAGCCAAACTTCGAAACAATGTGGAATAATCTCGCAAGGATCATGTCCTAAGTCTTTCTTAGGAGTTGTGCCTTAGGATTTATTCGAGTCTTCGTACCGTCTAATCCTATTTTCTTTAATGATTCCTTGTTTTATCAATCAAGTTTGATTGAAATTCATTTTGTGAATAATTTTTTTCTTCTTCTTTCTTTCTTTCTTTCTTTAAGAAGAAGAAATGGTTGGATCTGGCAGTCCTAGCCCTGGTCAATCCAGTAGCCCTTCTCTAGATGGCGCATTCATGTCTGCCCAACAACTTTTGGATCTTGTAAACAATCAAAGGTTTATCTATGCTTTGGGTAAGAACCCCAAAAAGATTTTACCTTTGAAACTTGAAGTTCCTTTCAATCAGCTTGTGGATATCACTCTTCGATATGAAGAGGTTGGTAAAGGAAGTGTTAGTACTATTGGGATTTCCAAGAAGAGGCATATTAAGTTCAAGAGCCTTAATCCTAATAAGAGAGTGAAGCAAACTACTTTTGTAGCAAGGACTCCAATCCCTAATCTTGGAGGATGCTACAATTGTAATTCTAAGGAACACTATGCTAATATGTGTCCGAAACCCCATTCATGTCGTTATTGCCAAAAACCGGGTCATCTTTTATCTACATGTCCCAAACTTTTGAACAAGGACATGAGAAACCTAAATATTGTGCAAGCCCCTAGCAACTCTTCTCTTAGTCAAGATATTTTACATTCAATCCTTGATGCTATTGTTTTATTTCGTGATCTTTCTATTTGAATTCTTTTTGATATGAGTTCATCTCATTATCTTATATCAGAAGAACTTTTTGATTCTTTTTCTTTAAACATTTTTGGACTTGATGACTTCTTTGAGAATTGCGAATCCGGATGGTAGATCCGCAACACTCAATTTTCTTTTTATTGACGTCGAAATTATTTTATGTGATTTTTCTTTCCGAGCCGATTTTTACTTAGGCTTCGGAATTGATTTTCGGAAAGGATTGGCTTAATTATTATGAAGCCATATCCTTTCTCCCATGTGGACTATTCATCTTCGACATTTTTAATCTGTTAAGCAGATTTCTATTTTTCTTTGTGATTTTGATTCCAATTTGATGGCATCATTTTATTCTTTAAGCCCTCATCATGAGAAAAGTGTTATTTCTCTCATTCATGTAGTTTGAGAATTTTTCGGTATTTTTGGAGTTTGTCTTAGGATCATCACCTAAGCAATATCTTGTGTGGTGTTAAGGTCTTTTCAGCTCGACCTTGCCACCAATTTTCATTTGCTACGAGTTGCGGCAGTTAGCATTCCACTTACCGCATTCCGCATTCGTTATGATTCTTATGAATGACTTATTATGCCATTCAATTTGTCCAGCTTATTTCATCCATTTTATGAATCGAGTATTCTACGATCTCGATGACTCCATTCTTGTATATATTGATTTTGGATGAAAACGGCAATTTAAAATTTTGCAAATCTTTTTCATAAGATTTATTTATAAGTACAATTTGATTTTGCTCTTAAATGAGCAAAGAATATTCTTAAAGGTTTTTAAGAAACATGTTTATCATATAGAAGATGATTTTGTGATTGTATTGCCCGTTGAGTGCTTTAAGAATTCTGGTCGATGCGCTTGATCAGCGTTATCGATAGGAATTTCCTAAATGCTTTGATGAGACAATCAGGAACGATATATTGACTTGTAAAATGTAAATTTTTCTAGAAAGATTTTTACATTGAGATAATTGTGATTTTGAAAGTTTTTGCTTTTCGGGAAAGAAAATTATTTAAAAGAACACTTTTTCGATACTCTTATTCTTGTGATTCCCGAAGGGAACCAAGACTTTATCTTTTGTACCGATGCTGATCGTATTGGTTTGAATGTCGTTCTCTTGAGAAAGAGAACGTGCTATCATTTATGTTTCTAAATCATTAAAGACTATCGAGACAAGATATGCCACTCACGATCTAGTGCTCGCAGCTATTATTTTTGCTTCTAGAGTTTGGCATCATTATTTTTGGGGGAGAAATTTATTTTCCACCTCAATCATAAATCTTTGGAATATTTATTTTCTCATAAGAAACTTAATTTGCGTCAACCCCGTTGGCTCGAATTCCTTGTATCTTAATCTTTTTACCAAGTTCATCAGACGTTTCGATATACTTTGTTTTGTTGAGCTTCGTCTCATTTATTTTATGGGCTTGGGTCCGATGTTCTTTTATGGTGTTCGGTTCATTAGACGCATCGTTTTTGTACTGCGTCGGTGTTCTGAATTATTTGAGCTTCGGTTCAATGGACGTACCGTTTTTGTACTGCGTCGATGTTTCGAATTATTTGAGCTTTAGTTCATCTGGCATACCGTCATTATACTACGCCGTTGTTTCAAATTATTCGAGTTTCAAGTTTCTCGGGCATACTGTTATTATACTACGTCGTTGCACCGGCTTAATTTTCTGTTATTCATGACGTTTTCTCATGCCTTTCTACTATGGAAATGCCTTAGGGATTTCGATTTTTATTCTTGAGCCCGGTGTTATTGAGAAACTGAAGTTTCACTAGATTTGACTTAGGAGCAATATTCTATTTGCATCATTGCTTCGGAGGTTGAGCGCCTTCGAAATAAAGATGTTCTTTTTGTGAGAGTTCAATGGTTCTCAAATCATAAGGATTGCTCTTGGAAATCCAGAGAATTCATCGTGCGAACCCGTTCGGGCTAACTCTTTCGTGCTCTTTATGGTGGACTTCTTATTTCAAATTTTCTTTTGTGTTGATATGCTTCAATGGTTGTTACTCTTTATTTTCTTCTTAAGTATTGCGAGGACGCAATTTCTTTAAGGAGCGGAGTCTATAACAACCCGCATATTTATCGATTGTATATTTGAATATTTTATTTAAATATAGCATCGTTCTTCGGATTTTAGTCCAAAAGGCTACTTTCTGCAAATGGTCGAATTGAGACTCAGGACCACTTCCATTGAGTTCAAAATCTCGTTTGCGATCTTTTTGAGTATAAACTTCGATATGTTTGGAGTAAGTCAAATTTTGCTACTCTTTTCTATTGGGTTTTGGGTTTGGGTTCAGCCCACTAGCTAACTTAATACACTAACTCAGCCCTCTCCTCTCCATTCACTCGTTCCAACTCCTCAAACTCAAGCTAAAACTGAAAATGGTGGAAAGAAAAGGGAATTAGAAATTCCAAGCCCAAGTTTCTTCTTTCAAACTTGAATTCTTGCTCCAAAAGCAAAGAGAAGCCATTGGTAAGCCTTCTCTTCCTCTTCTCCAACTCTTTCCTTCTTCAATTTCAGAAATTCCTAAACCTAATTTGGGAAATGTTTCTCTTTTAAGCTTAGATTCAAGCTTCTTGTGTTGAAATTGAAGTGTGGTTGATCTTCCCTTGTCTTCAAGCTTCTCATTCATTGTTTTTGGGTTCAAGTGTGAGATTTTTATCTCACATCTATGGCTATAATTAGAGTCGGGTCGTCAGTTGGCATAAACGCTTAGAGCCAATGCTCGTCCGGTTGCATTTTCGGAGAGTTTGCTCTTCATTTGAATAGACTGAAAAACAGCCCAGGCATGGTTTAGTCGACTGAATTCTCTGTTTAGTCGACTGAACCTGGAAACAGAATGTTTCCAGGCAGAATTCAGTCTGAATTCTCTGTTTAGTCGACTGAACCTGGAAACAGAATGTTTCCAGGCAGAATTCAGTCAACTGAATTCTCTGTTTAGTCGACTGAACCTGGAAACAGAATGTTTCCAGGCAGAATTCAGTCCACTGAAAATCTCTGTTTAGTCAACTGAATTTGCTGTTTATTCAACTGAAATCTCTGTTTAGTCAACTGAATTTGTTGTTTCAGGCCACTTTGCCTTTTGGGATTGAATTTCCAATTTGAATCGATTTGTGATGATCCTATTTGTTGTTATCATTTATTATGACTTTGATGACTCCTTTTTTTAGGGATTTTGGATATCCATTTCGATGGATTCTTTATCGGTTTCTTTGGATTTGATTCACGTCTTCGTATGTGGATTTTAATGATTGATTGTTTCTACAATCATTTTTATGGTTTGTCACTTTAAAAATATAAAGGTTTTCTATACTAGTAGTAAATATCAAAACTCTTTCATCAAAATGATTTCAACACTATTTTATTGCAAAATTCTTTTCTTAAACCGTTTTCTAATCTACTAGTATATACAAACCTTTACCTCACTCGTATGAGAAATCTAATTAAATGGTTTAGTAAAACAAGCGGTATGAAACGTTTGCGTTTACTTCGTCGGTTAATTCTTGGACTTGTTCGATTGAATCTCTTGTGACAATCTTTTAGTGGAGTTCTACAATTTGTTCGTAAATATTTAAGTTAAGCTAGTGGTTATGAGACATGAGGCTAAGCTCATATATTTACTAGCTTAGTGTAATTGACACTTCTTGATGATCGATGATGATCATTTTATGGTTTAGACTAGCAATGTGCGATGTCTCTTTGTCCATATGGAGGACTGTACTTCATTCTATTGAGCTTCGTCTCATTTCTCGCATGGGTCGTACCTATTTAGGTGCGTCGATGTTTATTTACACATGGGTCATTTCTATTTAGGTGCGTCGATGTTTGTTTACTTCGTGGAGCAATCAGCTCAATAAGTCGGGACATGTGGCGTATCTTTCTAGGTGCGTCGATGTTCGTCTATGCATGGGGCGTATCTTTCTAGGTGCGTCGATGTTCGACTTTGCATGGGGTGTTCTTTCTAGGTGCATCGATGTTAGACATTACATGGGGTGTATCTTTCTAGGTGCATCGATGTTTATTTATGCATGGGGCGTATCTTTCTAGGTGCATCGATGCTAGAGCATAGGGCGTACCTTTCTAGGTGCGTCGATGTTCGTCATTACATGGGGTGTATCTTTCTAGGTGCATCGATGTTTATTTATCATGGGGTGTATCTTTCTAGGTGCGTCGATGCTTAAGCATGGGGCGTACCTTTATAGGTGCGTCGATGTTCGTCTTTACATGGGGTGTATCTTTCTAGGTGCATCGATGTTTATTTATTCATGGGGCGTATCTTTCTAGGTGCGTCGATGTTCTACTGTGCATGAGGCGTGTCTTTCTAGGTGTGTCGATGTCCAGTTTATGGGATTGGCCATCCTCTTTTTCTTGTGATTTCTGGATTTCTAATTGATGATTTCTAGAATTTATGTTTCACCAACTTTTACGATTGGCATTGATAGGTATGTAATTTATTGTGGCTTGGTGAAGTAAATAAAGAATATGATATTCTTTTTGATGCTATGAGATTCTTGAGATATTTGTATGATTTAGTTGATTTTCTATGTATGCTTGTCGCAGTATCACATTTTTGGTTATGATACGTTTTTATTACATCTCTTCTTATATCTCATTTTATCTGATAATTATAGCTAGACTGATCCGTTTATTATTTTCTTCTTAAATAATACTCGGGTCAGACTGAGATATTGCAGGTGCTTCCTCATGATTTCCTATCTGGAACCATCTTCTGACTTTTGCTTAGCTACTTTAGTCTAGTAGTTTTTGTTGTATACATTTGAGATATAGACTCCTTGATGTATACATATTCTTTTGTCTAGCACTTGTATCTATTCTTTTGTGATATTGTGGATCTTATTTGACCGCTAGTCTGATATACACTTTTATGTGTAATATTCATATCTATATCCGCCTTTTTGATATGAATTGCCTGTGACTGATTTATGTTATGTTTATTTCTATATTTGTTTCTGAAGATTATATATAGCCACTGTGTAGTAGCTTTGAGTTTGTATCGGTGTGTCGGATTTCCTCTTGAGATGAAATGCATGTTATATTTTATCTAGCATATCGGTGCTCGCACAAAGCAATTACACGGATGGTCGCTCCTCAACAGCCTTATTCTCTGCGCTAGTTGACGGCATTACCCCGTAGTGTCCTTGGCTAGCGTGGGTATAGAAATGGGGCGTCACACAATTGCTATCAGAAGCCATCGGTAATGGTCGGAAAATATCGTTGGAAGCCATTGGAAAATATGACCAATATGTCGTTGTAAGCCGTCGGTAATCTGGGTGATTTTTTTATGCATTTGAACCTGCTGCCTTCCAACCACCCCATATCCATCAATATCAATAACAGCTCATTTTCGAGCATATATAAACCAATAATCATATAGATAAGCATACATAATATTCCATCCATAAAATCCATATCCAAATCCAACATAATCCACAGACTCAACATCCAAATCTGCATAAAACAATATACAATCCATCAAAATGTATCAAATGCATCCTTACCCACTCGAAGCTTATATATACATACAAAAAACGTAATAAAACATACCTTGTATCACTGTTCATCATCCCCTATAGAACCACTCGACGAAGGAAACCTCCCATGCTGCTCCATATACTCTGCCAAGCGCTGGTTCAACTGCTCCATCTATGCCACCCGACGACGATCATGCTCCGACAACTCTATGATCTCAGATCGTAGCTCTGCAATTTCTTCTTTTTCTTGAGCCATCTAATACGCCTTCTACGATGTCCTAGCCTACGAATATAAACAAATTTTTATACTTCCTCCAACATCATAAATGTAATTTACATTACTTTAATTGAAAAATATGCAATATTTGATTTTTTTTATTTTATGAAAATTACCGCTTGGTTCCAAAATCCATAACGCCTATTACGGGATGGTGGATCCATGATAGACTCGAAAATCGCGTGCTCCTCGTCAACTGTCATCTCATCCCGTCCTGTCTCAGCCAACAGTTGTGCCCATGCTTCATGAAATTTTTGTTGTAATGCAAAACACAGAATACAATTTAGTAGACTAATCGCTATACTAATTGATAAAAAGTTGAAATGTGTACTTAATTAATTAACCGATAAATTTTAACTTAATCATAATATACTTACATAGGCAAAAGTCGCTAAAATATCATGCTCCCATGAGTATATGACCGAGCCTGAATCATTTGTCTGTTTCAAAGCATGAGTATGAGCAAAAACATCCCAATACGAAATAGCACCTCCTCGCACACTTTCCTGACATATGAATATATATATATATATATATATATATATATATATGTATATATATATATATAGTTTTATTAACTATCTATTAACAACTTATAACTTAAAATATAAAAATGTGAATATTAAAATTTACCAAATCCTCGCGATGATGCTGGAACGACTTGGAACCATCGCGATGAGTGCCGAGATTCTTATTTCTATTTGCAGAGTTCCTATCCGACTCCCTCTGCAAATTTCAATTGGAAATAACATTACAGTTCTAAATTATGTATTAAATACATGCAGCAATTTAAAGTAATTAATATGTAGTAAACTTACCTGGAACTCCTCATTGCCCCACCATGGACCCAGGCCTCCAAAACGCTAGCACTCATCCAGTTGGGTTTTTTTTTCCCTGTTCTTCTCATAGCGGACACTGTATCCCTATAATTTTTGGCTATTTTTCTATTCTAATGCCTCCGCACCAACGATATATCGGTCTATTGTAGGTCTACCAAATTTTACACGTTTAGAAAATGAAAGTTGTTCATTTTTATAAATAGTCTATAGCATATAAAGTGATCTATGATCAAAGAGAAAGTGAGAAATATAATTTACACTTATCAAAAAATCCTGCCAAATGCTCTCCCGGACATTATCCGGTATCTTGCTCAATTTAGGCCAGCAGCCAGTCATCCTGCATTTATATGCCTGTCTGGATATGGAGAGCACTATGGCTGATGGCTCGAGCTCGAAGACACCGTATCAAAAACAAACAAATATTTCATAAAACATGACTAATATATAATAGATCGTGCAGAAAAATATTGGTAATACTGAAATAAATTTAATTCTTACAATCCATCAACTTTGGCTAGCAACCAAACTGTAGGAAGAGTTGACTCCTATGATGGGCCAGGGACATCATCAAGTGGAGGCACACTCGTCCCTCTCTGAGAAGAAGAGGGAGATCCTATATGGGACGAGCTGCGTCTACAGAAAAATGACATGTATATATAGTACTTGTTACAGATATGTCATATCTGTAACAAGTATATTATTTAATTAAATGAAACATACATTATGGCAGAAACAAAAAACGATTATGTGAAACAGATTACGACTAGATATATCATTAGCAGAACACATCATTTTTAATGAGAAAATGTAACATAAATAAACATAGAAATTACCTTCTCGCGATATGTAGATTATTAATCAGTCCTCGTCGTTTAGAGATCCAAAATCCGTTTGATCGTCGATTATTATTATTCTAGTATTTTCTTCGATATCTGCTTGATAAGCTTGTTCGTCTGGAATATTCTGTCCATCAAATGTAAATCTTGCCTTTGTTTAAAAACAACCGACCAATCTTCTTTATCTCTTCATAGAGATGGGTACGGAGCGTAATAAACTTGAAGAGCTTGTTTGGCAAGTATAAAAGAATCGTACTTATAATAATACTAGGTATGCTTTATTTCTATAAAATTATACTTCGGGTTCACGTTGATTCCAGAACCAAAAACGTAGCTGAACCAGTTGCATTTGAACAAAAAACTTCTTCTACAGGTCTTGAGAAATATGTCGATTGCGAAACCTGAGTTCACGCCATAAAAATATTTTATATGATCATTTGGATCATCACTACCTTTAACAAATATACCAGTATTGTTAATTAATTTTTCAGCACCGTATTCTTTGGTGTTAAATTTATATCCATTAACGAAGAATATTGGATAAGTCTTGACATTTATTTTTGGTCCCATAGCTAAATGTTTCAATCCTTTGTCGACCACACAGCTTGTCAAGTCGTAAACGTAATTTGAAAACCAAGTAGTGAAATCTTTGTAGATATTGCCATTTGGATGTTGTGATTCATAAACACTACAATTATAAACAAAATATTGCATTATAATTAACACACGTGTATGCATATGTGTATATATATGCATACATAGACGATATAATGCATTAAGAAGAATATACATGCATTACCTAACAAATGTTGCAACTTCAGCACAATTGAGAAGAATATACGTGTGTGCTACATGGTAATCTCTATCGTCCAACCATAATTCCACACATTTACCAGCAAGTCGGCCATGATTTTTTAAAAATAGATAAACTCGCTTGACAATCATCTTGATCAATGCCTTCATCATTACGCGTAGCACTTTCAAACGATATGTTCATATGATCACTAAAATAATGAGAGAAAATATACGAAGCATCTTCTTCGATATATGATTTGCGAATCAAACCTTCAACTCGTGCTTTCTATCTCACTTTTTTCTTTAGATAATTTAAGTACCTTAAGAATTATTCCAAATTAAAATTTATTTATGCATGAAGTAAACTAATATTTAACGTACTAAACATTAATAATTCTCGAACGGATACATCCATCCATATTGCATAGGCCCTCGAAGATGTGCTTCAGATGGAAGATGAATAGGTAAGTGCTCCATTACATTAAATAAACATGGAGGAAATATTTTCTCTAGTTTGCAGAACAGTATAAGGATTTCTTCCTAAAGTTTACATAAACGATCAACTTTTAGCGTAGTAGAACAAAGCTCCTTATAAAACAAACTATATTTTGTTACAACCGTCCAAACTTCTACGGTCAACAGTTCTTTAAAAGCAACGGGTAACAAATTTTCCATTATAATATGACAATCATGGCTTGTCATCCCACCAACTCTATTGTTCTTATAGTCGACACGTCTACGAATATTGGAAGAAATACCGTCAGTAAATCTTAATCCTTCCATCATTTTAAAAGTATTTTAACTTGGTTATTGTCTAGCTCATAGCATGCTTTTGGTTTTTATTGTCATTTGGCTTGATATGAAGCTTAGGGCAATTACATATTGCTTTGATATCGCCTCTTGATTTCAAATCATCCTTCGTCTTCTCCTTAACATTCAAAATTATATTAAAAACATTATCAAACACGTTTTTCTCGTCGTGCATCATATCAATATTGTGACGAAGTAGTAGATTTTTTCAATACGGAAACTTTCGAAATATACTTTGTTTCCACCAATTATGAATCGTTGATTTACCTTGAATTTCAATTTTTTCTCCGGTCTCATATATCTTTGGAAAATCCTTTACAATTTCATATGTATCTTCGCTTGACCAAACCGTTGGTGGCTGCAAAGGCTCGTGTCTATTAGCTGCAAAGTTTTTTTTGTCTCTTATAAAAGGATGATTAATATGGAGAAAACACCGATGTCAATCAAAACACGAAATTTTTCTTCCATGCGGTAAAGAAAATGCTCGTGTTTCCTCCATGAAATAAGGACAAACTAGCTGACCGGTCCTGAAGCATTGCATGCGTAGAAAAATTGCTACTAGTCCACAAAAAAGAAGCAAACATATGAAAATTCTTTTTTTTACATGTCATATGCTTCAAATCCTTCGTACCATAATGTTTTCAACTCTTCAATCGATGGCTGTAAATAAACATCGATTCCTTGTGTCAGATCATCAGAGTCGGGGATGACACTTGTGAGAAATATATATGGGGTTTTCATACACATCCATGGAGGTAAGTTATAAGGTGTAACGATTATAGGTCAAGATGAATATTTAGAACCAACTTGAGAAAATGGTGAAAATTCATCCGTATATAAACCAAATCCAACATTACGATTCTCCATTGCAAATCGGTATATTTCTAATCAAAACGCTTCCATGCTTTCCCATCTGTTGGATGTGTTAACATACCTTCTTCCTACATTCTAACACTGTGCCATCTCATATAATGCGCGGTTACAGAAAATGCATATAACCTTTGAAACCTAGGAGTAATAGGTAAATAATACATACGTTTATAAGGGACTTCCTTTCCCTTCTTCTTTCTAGGTTTATACCTTTCCCGATTACATATTTTGTAATTCCTAGGATTGATATCTTCTTTCTAAAACAACATGCAATCGTTTAAACATGTAACTATTTTTTGAAACGGTAAACCAAAAGCCGACATAAGTTTTTGCACTTCATAATGATTTTCACACATTAAGTTGTCGGAAGACATATGCAGCTTCGTAGCTTGTATAACAACTGTAAACCCAGCTTTTGTGAGGTTGTATTTAGATTTCATCGTAATGTATTCTGTAGTTACTGATAATTGGGTGCCGCTTGTATAGCCTTCCCAAAGGGGATTCTTCACGGAATCCAATAAATCATAAATTTCTTTTGCTCCAATATTTGGTTCTTCTTCAACATTAACAACATTATCAACAAATTATGCAGTAGGGAATATTGAACGTACTGCATCTTCAATCAAATGTTCTATAAAATTCATTGTAACAATTTCATTACTCGCTACTTCCTTTGACTATACATGATAAGATGCTGCAAATTCTCCATGCCGATCACATACCTAATAGTTCGAGACGAAACTGTACTGACGCAAATGAATTCTAACCATTTCTGATATCAAATGCTTCAACAATTTACACCTACTACATGGAGAACGGATTTCTTCGTCGTTTCCATTATTACTTAAAGCGAAATCAATAAATACGTGTACATTATTATTAAAATGTTCGTTTATTGAGCCTTCAATTTTCCTTCGTTGTTGATACGTCCAGCTTCGATCAGTAAAATAATTCATCATCTCTCCTACTGTAATTAAAAAATACGGTATAAATGGAAACCACATTCACAATTTATTTTTAATACAATTTTACGTTTAATATTTTATATTAATTGATCATTGATACTTTATTGTTGGGTCATCATACTTCCATTTACAAGCACAGTAACGTAATTACATCTCGTAAATTATTCTCATTTTAAATGGTTTAACAAAATTTCAGCAGCACTTCCCTTTTTTCTGAGTTGTACACGATTGCGTGTACACAGAGCACATAAAGGAAGCGCTGTTGAAATTTTGTGAACCGTTTAAAATAAAATGATTTACAAAATGTAATTACATTACTATATTTGTAATTTGTCCAATACAAGGATAAATCCAATAAATATTGTACATGATAAATATAGATGTTCGTTCTGCTAAAAACGATTACCCACATAACGATCATATACAATACTTAACAGACGGGGCCAAAAAACATTCTAAGGGTTTATAAATAAAATATATTACATATTTTATATTTTAAAACAAAATTGGCTTTCGTCGTTTACATTAAATTGATTAACATTTAACTTAAATTAAACTACCGTATATAATGGTTTATCACATACGCACAGTTTAAAACTTTAATTAATTAACTGACGTATATAAAATTAATTATCGTTTTCGATGTTTTAGAAAACGCATAAACAAAAGTATGCTCATCCACACTAAATGAACCAAGTAACGCATAAAAACACTAAATTCTTCAACGATACACACTAATTTCTTATCGCACAAACTAATAAATTAAACTATACTGACTAACAAATTAAACTAACAAACTAACATTCAATAAACCATACTACATAATCAATGAGATAATATTAAAAAATTAAACTAACAAATTAACCCTAAATTAACAAATTCGTTAAAATAGGGTTTAGGGATAATACCTAACATAGAGAAGATTAGGGGTTCGGAGGAGATGAGATTCCGATTTGATGAAGTTAGAGTTGATTTCGGCAGAAATTCATCACTTGGAGCTGGAAGGGGAAATGGTGGAGGAGGGTTTTTGATTTGGGGAGGAGTGAAATGTTTTTGGTTTCGGCCTGAAGAAGAAGACAAACGCGATTTTCCGGCAGCTATCAATGGCCGCAAACTACAATTTTCTAATGGCTAACGACGGTTAATTATTCTAATCGTAACAAAGTCCAAAAAATATACGCCGTTGGAAGCCGTCGGTATACTGCCATTGGCAGCCGTCGATAATAGCTGTCGAAATATACTGTAGTTCTAGTAGTAGTTGGTTGGATTAGTACAAATTTGATTATATTGATGTTGTGTTACTAGTGTTGAGTGATTAGTATACAATGGATGATTTATACTTACATTTGTGATGTATTATTATAGTTGATAATTAATAATGTATGTAATTATATTTATGTTGTTATTTACTTGTTTGATTATTTGGATTAACATTGAATGATGTTCGTGTTTGATGGCTATGTTTTTGTTGTTGCCCCCGATTGATGATCTGCTATGATGGATAAGTATGAATATTGTTTTCTACTTCTACTATTACTATTATTTGCAAAGGTTTAAATGATTCCATTGGTTGCGTTAGTTGCATGGATATTATGGTTGTTATATACCAACAAGCATTTGGATGTAGGAGAAAGCATGAAATAGAACCACGTGAGCTTAATCACCCAAAAGGGGTATGTAGGCAGTCTTTTTCTATGCGATAACCATTGAGCCTATGTCCAAAATATATAGAGATAGATGCGGTAAAGAATAATTAAAACCTTTTCCTTTTGTTTTATCTATGTCCGTATAGTTATGAAACCGCAAGTAGGAGCAGAAGAGGAAGTGGAAGCGTAGTTTGTTAGGCTATATCGTGGATAACTGATTTGTTATATTCTTTTATACCATGGTTATATCATTATGAGTTAATGATAATTGATGTATTTAAATGTAAGTTGATGTGATAATGTTGTAAGATAATTGTACTATTGAGATAACGCTCGTTTTTATCGATGTTTGATTATGCTGTGAGGTTTCCCTTTATTTTCATTATCTTAGAATTTTTTTAATTTTTTTTCTATCCATAGTCCGCTATTTTTAATATCTGAAATTAGTTATAAGCACACCTTGACGATGTTTATAACTGATTTTACATTTTTAAAATAGTAGGTCGTCACACTTGGTATCAGTGCTTAGGTTTATCAATTTCTTAAGCCTTGGATAGGTTTGACCATTAGGTTATAATAATTTACACTTTATGTTAGGTTAAAATATAGATTGAGAGAGCGTTTGATTGGAAATTGCGTACTTTGTGCATGTGTGTTGTTTGTTAATCGTTATTACCTTACCCGAGTGAGGTAGGATGCACACTTATAAAAGGGATTAATTGTTGGTTATAACCCTAGTGACACACACCCGGTGTTCAAATTATAACTGAAACTTGACCTATGGAATTTCTTTTTTTTAAAGCGATTAATATTTGTTTAAAAATTATATAAAATATACACTTCGGATTTAAAAATGTTTTACTAAAAAGGAAAAAATGGTTATTTTTGGACATCGAAGTGTTTCTTAAATTTTTTGATGAGGATAAAGTATTTATTCTGAAAATTAAATATTTTTGTGAAGATGTTTTCAGAAAGAAAATATGAACATAGTAAAATTATTTTATTTGAAAGTAATTTTAGTGAAAAGATGTTTTAATCAGATATTGGAAGTTTATTTCGGTCTTTGAAGGAACATTTTTACGAGAAACTCTAATTGTTTTAAAACTTATTTTAAAGTGCGTTTCTATAATAATATTATGATTTAGAAATGTTCTGTCAAACATGGAGGAAAAAAATTATAAATGAGAAATTTCATTGATAATTATTTTATTTGAAAATACTTTTATGAAAAGATGTTCAGTTTGAAATAGTTAAATGTGTAAGTTTTTTGGGAAAACGAAATCACGGTTCCGACGGCCTAATCGGTTGAACCATCAAAACCTTAAATCTTGAGTTGTCATGGTTCAACTCTCGGTCCGGTTTCAAAAACTATGTTCATTATATCATATTACTACATGTGAGCTAAAACTCACCTACTTTAACACTAATTTTACAACTAATTTTTGAAGAAAACGTAACTAATAAGTAAAACCCATATATATCAAAGTAGGCAGGAAGGACCAAAGATGAAAGAAAGACAAAACCAAAGATGAAAGAAAGACAGTGCATAAACATATATAAATGATAGCATGAAGATATTGAGTCTATAACAAACATAATCAAACTCATAAAAAATGTTAAATGCCCAAGAGAAATGCACAGATTACACGATATAAAAATAATCTCAATGCTAAGATATCCAGATGACCTCAATGAATAAAAATGGATAACCAGGCTAAAAGAATATACAATACCTCAGTTTCAGATGCACGAATTACATCAATCAAATTCATTTATATAAACAAAACAAAGTCCAACCAAATAAAATTCTCCTTCAGGAGAAGCTGTCAAGGATAAAGACTACAAATCTGTGAAGATAAAAAGAAGACATGTAAGTAGTAAAAAAGCTAAAACTACGAAGAAAACAGAGCAACATGTGAAGCTGATACACGAGGAAATTTTTACAAAGTTATTTGATTAATGTCTATCTTCTCAAGATTGCCTACGCAAGAACTGTTAAACTCAAACTCTAGCATTTCTTACCACACTATATATATTTGTTACATGCATAGAACTAGTTAATTCATAGCATCATAGGGCAACTCAAAACTAGAGCAATCTGACAATACATTCATAGACGCTTATATGACTATACTACTGTAAATGAATTCACACACATTAGCGCATAATAGAGATACAATCGTTGTGTTTTTGTGTCAAACGGTATTCTTAAGTTACTAAGCATACCTTGTTGATTTATTTATGTAAGAATAAATGTTCAAGTACCAAGTTATGTAGATGCATATGGTAAAGCCTTAAATTGAATTTGAAAACAAAAACAACACCCCCCCCCCCCCCCCCCCACACACACACACACACACACACGCATAGCTCAATGTATCTGCTTAATCGAGAAGGTATTTGTATAGTCATCCATATTGAAGATATACGGAATATTACTTCTTGGTCTGCAGTAGTTGAACACAAAACTAAGAGTTAAAACAATATGCCAAAATTCTAGTAAAAAATGATTTACATTATTAGTGGGCATGTCAATTATGTATTATTAACTTAAAGGTAATGTAAAGTCAATTATCAATGTCTTTACAAGATGCTTTATAAAAATTTCTATTATATGATGGCCTAAGAAAATATATAGTTTATTCAGCTTGTTACGACATGACATAAAGAAGAATAGGCATGCACTTTACTCACTTTGACAAAAGAGAATGGTTTAATTTATTATTGGACAAGTCCTGCACATATGTTGGCCTCAGAGATAATATTGAATAATTATCAATAATCTTAAAAGATGGGTCATAAAACTTGTTGCTGTACGGTAGCCTTAAAAGATTTTTTCAACTTATTGCTATATAATACATAAAAAAAAAATGATGTCTTTTCTTCGCTTAGACACAATTTATTACAAAATTATGCGTTTCGAGAAAAAAAAATTGGCTTATCTAGCAAAATTTTGTTGATGTTATAAAATGAAGAAAGTAGAAGTCACTAGAGAGAGAGGCAGAAGATATATTATTCATTCCTGAAATTAGACATGTATTTACATTACATAGTCTCCTTTATATACAGGCTTCAGAGGTAAGGATTTAACATATTCCATGATGTGGGACTAACAAAACAAAATAAAAGCATATTCATTTCATGATTTACATATATTGTAACACTACCCCTTAAATATGCGTCTTCAAAATCTTGAATGCTCTGATAACTTGAAATTTTCCGTTTCGAAACGTGTATGATGATCGATCCCCCCCATTATTATCTTACTTGCATTTACCGATTCAATCGATATAGATATTGTCTATTGCCTCATTAAAAACCTCTATTAGAAAAACCTAATGGAAAACCTTGAACGAGGAAAAAGTGCAACTTGAAATCATAGATAACATACAATGATATTTCTTCTAAGCGTTTGATACTTCGGGATCAATATAATACCTCATTAAAACCCTTACTAAGAAAAACCAAATGGAAAATATCTTAGTGAAGGAAAAAAAAGAGTACAATGACATATCTTAATTTCTCATTTCTTCAAATGAAGTTTGATACTTCTGGATCAAACTAATGCCTCATTAAAATTTACTAAGAAAAATCCCATGGGAAAAATCTTAGTGCAGGAAAAAGAGTACAATATAGTATGAGATATTTCAGTAATTTACGGAATCAAGCAGAGTTTGATGCTTCTGGATCAATATAATACTTCATTAAAGACCTTACAAAGGAAAACCCGATGGAAAAACCTTAGTCAAGGATAAAAATACAATTTAACTTAAATAACATATTTGAGATGTTATTTCTTGAAAAGACGTTTGATTCTTTTAGATTAAGACAATGCCTCGTTAAAACCTTAGTAAGAAAAACCCAGTGGGAAAAATCGTAAATAAGATAAAAGAGTACATTGTAACTTATTTTCAAATGTTACAAGGAAGTTATACTTCTGGATCAAGATAATGCCTCATTAAAACCTTACTAATAAAAATCCAGTGGGAAAAATCTTAGTTAAGGAAAAAGAGTGCATTATAAAATACTTATGGATGCTCCTCCTGATTTAAAATTTTCCTCTGAGTTCATATTCGTATTTCAATAACTCAAATTGGTTATAGATACTTCTGGATCTATAAATATGAATCTCATTAATAATACAATTTATTAATAGTTTCCTTCGATACAATCAAATTTTCTAAGATTGTTTCTTTCAAATATGGTTTGCATTTTATGCATTTTGTATGCTACTTTTATGAAAAACACTTCATGTGCTTTCATTTTTGTGCTTCAAATTAGTTTTACGCATTGCAACTATACATCTTTCATGAATATTAAAAATTTCATTACAACATTACTAGAAAGCAGGAAGTAATCTACTCATCTTGAAGTATATCAAGATTTTCATTACAACAATACTTAGAAGAAATTTTTAATCTACACTTCACGTCTTTTGCATTTTTTATAACTACAGAACTTATATATATTCTTCAGAAATTTATATACTTTAATAAGTATTTGCATATCGCAAATATCACTTCAATGGATATTAAGAGTTTCATTACAACGATATTCAAAAATAGGAAGTAATCTATTCATCATGGATTATATCAAGATTTTCATTACAACAATACTTAAAAGTAGGTTGAAATCTACTATCCTTATTCTTTACATTCTTTATAACAATGAAAGTTACTTATATTCTTCAGGAATTTGTATACTTTCATTATTTAATATGATTTAAACCACATTTATACCTTCGGGGTATACTAAGCATTTCAAGTACTTTCGGTACTTTGCGGACTACATGCCCATATTTCTCTACTATTAAAGGATTCATGATGGCCAGTCATGTTTTCCCCTAATTCAAGATTCTTAATCTATTTATAAACATAAGCGCTTTATTATTTATAAATTTATCATCAATAATTATTTCTTGTCAGTTCTATACATGATTTATTGAGATCTCTTTTATTATCATGTTTTCGGTACCTAAACCAATTTCTAGGGTTATTTGACAATCATGTCATTAGTCTCTTCAAGAGCACCCTTAAGTATTTTTTCAAGAACACTCACTTCTTTTATTTGACATCTTTATTACTTACTTCAAAAGTATTTCAAACTGACCTTTGTACCATATTTCAGATGTGATTTACACATTTTGATCCTTCAGGGATTCAAATCTATATTGGAGAAAGTCTACTAGGGATATTGTTAATAATTTATTCAAGTTACTTAATATTTTGCATCATTATACATGTTAACAAATATTTGACACTGATGATCAGAATGAACTTGTGTCCTATTATCCTCCCTCTCAATGTTGACAAACATTGTCACATTAAATAATACTCATCTTTGGATTCTCATTTTGATCCATTATCATATTACTGCTAGCAAATACACTATAAATATTAATAATAGAAGGATAATCCTTTTATCAATTGACAAGATGTATTCAAGTGATATTTTTGAGCTTCTGGCTCATGTTTAAATATGAGATTCGATTATGCCAAATTTTGTGAAATATAATCCAGTTGAAATTGCACCCAATTTTTCTAAAATAAGCTTCTGGCTTTCAATTTTAGAAACAACGCAAAGATATTCTTTGACATTTTTATTATAGTTCCAATTTGGTAGCTATTCATTTATATATCTTTAAAACTGAACAAATTTCTTTTAAATTTGCTTGAGCATAATGTATTTTGAATTAAGATATATGTACCGTTTGGTAATACTATATGGATTCTTCCGAACCTTTCAGTTGTATTAGCAGATGCTATGGTTGAAATTTTTTAGCTAAAATATTTTCAGATAGTTCAGAGAAAAACTTATGGTTTTCCAAAATCATATGAGTCATGGCACTATCTAGTAGGCATATGTTACCACTCAAATATTGATGGTCCATATCTTAAGAATTAAAGACAATATAGTTAGTCAACTATTAAAATTTGTAAGCATTAAATAAACGCTAATACTTTTCGAAATAAAATAAAATGGACCACTGATTAAAACACAACATTCATCGGTATGTTATTTCAATTAGTTCTGAAAAGAAAAACATACAAGCACCAACTTTCAACTGATTTATTGAACTAAAATAAAATAAATCCACATAGCAGACTTTAGGCTGCTAGTATTGATCAATTCGACCATATCATTTATTATTTCCCTTAGATTTTCATAATTAATGAAGTTTCTGTCATCAACTTTGAAGAAATGATCTAACTTCAGGTTAGTATTACTAGACAATCCTTTCACATAATTTAGTTTAGAAGTAATTCTAAATATAGAGGAATTGTATTTCCTAATATATTTAAAGACTTGAAACTTCAAGTTCAACCACTCTTGTCTAGTGTTTAGAAGTGTAACCATATTTTGGTGGTCATAACGCTCCTTCAGGGAGTTCCATAGGTAAAGATGACCTTTTTCAGTTAAAAGTTTTATTTTAAGTTTGTCATGGATATGACATCTTAAAAATATAAGAGCCTTTGTTTTATCCTACTAGGATATATTATTATCATTTTAATGGCATATTTTAAGCATTGAAATTGTAATTGAATGTCAGCATCTAATATCCATGACCAAAAGTTATCTTCTAAGAAGTCCAAAGTTTTAAATTCAAGCTTGGCTATGTTTATCATATTACCAACTATCAGTGGAAATAAAAATGCATAAGCATCAAAATATTGTTCATGGGTATATAATTAATGCATTTCATAAAATAAGAACACACATCTGATAGTAGTTACAGTGAAAGAATAAAAATATTACTGCAAAATAGTAAAAGACAACCAAATATAATGTATACAAGCGACTATAATTTCTTATTTACATCCTTTTGATAGCTCTAGATCCAATCTCATTAATTGCATTAATTAATTTCCCTGAAAATGCAAAACTACCCTTGAAAATGTGGAAAGGCCTTTATACAGATTGATTGGTGGAGAAGGGATGAATTATAATCAAAGATTGTGCATAGCTTGCATGAAAATTATGATATGAAATATAGACAATCTCTTCAAGAGAATATTTAAAGATTTCTTTAAGAAATGATTATGCATATAATATTTCTTATGAAATAATATGTAACATTCCTGATTTTTAAGCCTAATTAATTTGAAAAATTAATATAAAATTTTGTTAAATTACGAGTTAACTGAAAATTAATTTGACGATTTGGGAATAAAATACAATTGTGTTTGAATTTTTAAAATTAATAAGATGTATGTTTATTTATTTTAAATTTGGAATTTGATTTAAAAAAAATTCAAGGATAAATATCTTATAAATAAATATTGGATTTATTAAACTTTATATTCCAAGAAACTAATATATATGGTATATATAATTATTTATGAGTAATGAATAAATTGATTTCAAATCATTTGTTTTAAAAATTGTATAAGTACAAGATAAAGTGTGATTCTGAAATTTAATAAATATATTGAATTTAAAATTTCTATATATTTGAAACTAATAAAATCTTGTTTCTTAATTTTTGCAAATATGCATTTTGATTTGAAAGATATATAAGGACAATTAATTGAAATGTATATATGTATATAAACAAGAATGAAAGTTTTAAAACTCTCATATATGTATATAGATCTTTTGAAATAAATATAGTTGTAAATATAAAAGAATAAAACATTAATCATAAATATATTAATGCGAAGGTTTAAAAACAAAATGTATAAATAAATTTAAGAGAAAGGACTTAAACATAAAAGTTGGGGTTTTGACAAGTGTTTAACAAATAATCATATAGATTAACAAATGTAAATTTATGAGACAAGTGGCAAAAGAAATAAACTTTTCCTTTAATTTGAGATTAGAAAAAAAACATGCATGAAAAAAATGAACAAAGAAATAAACAGGCTGTTTTTCAAGATCAAATGATCAAAACAAAGATCATCTCAAACCAAGCTACAACCTGGAAATCAAAAGGCAAACGGAATCAAAGCCTGAAAGCAAGATCAAACTCAAAGAAATCAGCTTCCAGTTTAACCAGATCAAAAACAAACAAATCAAAGTTTTCAACCTGGAAGCATTTCTGAAATCAGAACAGAATATAAGCAATTCAAGTTCAACACAAGACCAGATTCAGATTTAATTCAAAAACATCAAAACCCAGATTAATTTTCAAAGGCAAGAACACTCCCAGACTGTTCTCTGCTCTGTGCAACCCATCAGGTGAGCAAACTCATTTATATTTGCATATACTCTTTGATATGGTATTGATGCTTAAAGGATGTTCTGGAATGTTGTTTAATATGCCTGTATGTTTGAATGTATCAGTGCATGTCTATTACATAGGTGTGTGTGTATATATATATATATATATATAATGTTCTTGTGTTATAGGCTAGAAACAAAATCCTAAAAAATATCTTAAATCATTCACCTATAGGCTTGAATGTTTGAATGAAATTCTCTGAATAAACCAAAATATTAAATAAATAAAATATTTTTAAGTGAAAATTGGAAGAAATCCTAAATAAAAAAAATTAAGTGAAAATTAGAAGAAATCCTTACAGGGAATAAAAATTGCAGTAAAATTTAAAAGCACGACAAAATTCAACTTAGATGATTAACTGATTCATTGATATAATCTGTTTTGAAATCAATAACTATGATTTTTAAATATAGTCTCAAGATTTTTTTGTTTTGATTTGACGGCAAATTTGCAAAATAAACAGAAAAGACATTTTCATCAATTCTCGTCGAATGGAGAGGTAATGATCCTCGTGATCAAGGTTGAAGGAGGCTGGAGCATCGATGGTCATCAGAAAAATAACCGGAGAATTTATCATTCGCCGTGGTAAACGATCGACGATGATTTAGGTTTTTTAACCTAGTTTTGATCGATGTTAGAAGAGGGATTACTGTAACCTCCACAGTGCATCGGGATTGTCTGTAGTGGTGGGATCGGAGCTTGAGACTATGGTGCAGCTTTCGGTGCAATTGCATGACCTCCAATGATCGGAGGTGGAAGCGCGAGGAAGTTTAGGTGATCTACCTCTTGTTCCAGGTTGGGCCAGATTTCTTATTTGCAAATTCATCATAGTTTATGGGTTATGGGTGGTCTGGAGGATGGGTCGAGTTATCGCTGACTTGATGGTGGCCAGAGGTTGTGTCAGAGATGGTCGTTCCACATGTGCATGTGCACGAGGCTCCGGTTGTGTCAGTGGCTTGGAAGAGGAAGGGATGGTGATGTATCGAAGTAAACTTCGAGTAGCTTGTGTGCTAGCTCGTGATTAGGATCGAGCGTTTGCAAGATTAGTGCCAGGTATAACAGAGCTAAAATACAGATCTAAGAAAAAAAATGAAGCTTGGAATGCTACACTGGGGAGACTCGAAGTATATAGGCATTTTTCTCGAGTATTTGGGGTTGTGGACTCGGGGATTTTGTGTGATTAGATCGGGTTTGATAACGTGGATGCTAGATTTCCAAATTTTAAAAGAAATCATGTTTAAGGTTTTAAATTTAAGAATAAATTATCTACCAGTTTCGAAATAAATGAAGATGTGAAATTAAGTTTTCAAATATAAAAAGAAAACAAAGTTTAAGAAAATATAAGGGAGACGTATAAAGTTTTAAAGCAATTTTTTTTAAAAGGTATATTATAATAAATAAGTTTACAAGAAAAATCCAAGCTTTGAATTTTAATTATGATCAAGTTTTTAAAATAAGTTTTTTAAAGACTTGTTTTAAAGTTAAAAATATGTTAGAATTGTTTGAATAATTATATTGAAATAATTATTCTTAAGTGCTTCAAATGTTAAGGTTAATTAATTAAGTAATTAAAGAATAATTAAGTGATTAGTTAAAGGGGAATTAATTAATGATAAGGGTAATTACTTAGTGAAAGTAATTAAGGGTTAATTACTAAGTGTAATTAATCAAAGGATTAATATAATTAATTAAGGAGTTAATTAATTAAGGTAAGTGCTTACAGGTTGGTAATTACTGTTTATGATTAATTAAAGGTTAATTACTATAAAATGGTTAAGGATAATTAGTTTGCGAAATTAATTAAAGACTAATTACTCAATGTAATTAAAGGATAATTAATAAAGGTTAATTAAAAAATGATTAAAGAATAATTAATCAATGTGACTTGTAATTAATTAATGTTAATTAATCAGGATTAGTAATTTATTCATAAGTAATTAATCTGATTTAATTCAAATCAGATAATTAAATTGATTTTTACTTATGGATATTTGGATTCTATTGGATGTTGAATTGTTTGATATCCCTGATATGTGATGCTTTGTGATATGAATTATCCTGATTTGTGCTGTGATCTGTAATGTAATTTATTCATTTGTAATGTAATTTATCTATCTGTGAAACGTAATTTAATTATCTGTGATGAACTTATATTATTTATCTGTGATCTGTGAATAAAGATAACCGTTATAGGATTATACCGCTTATCAATATCTCTATGTTTTGATCTGTGATGATTGATGTTGTTGCACAATTGTGTAAAACCCCTATATCACACTATACACACACAAATATGGATCGCACCTGCTTAGCTAACTTGATAGAAGGTTCTCGCTTCGCGTTTGGTGGTGAACGGGAGACTCTTACCTCTACATGTCCCCGGGGAGCGGTTGGCTTACCAGTTAGGGAGGTCGAGAGGCCGGCCATAAAAGCAACTGTGAGGTACCAGTGTCTGCCACGGGGAAGGGCATCACCTGTCGGACGGCCGAAGGCCTAGATCGTGACATTTTGGTATCAGAGCAGAAGGTTGAAACTTTAGCTCAGGAGTATAACACATTAGGTAACTCATTAGAGATAGGGTGAAATATACCCTAGAATGAGTATATCCCTAAGATATCCGTCTTTATGCCTTTGTAAATTCTCTTACTATCCACTGATAGTGAGTATGAGTGCAAGAAGAAGACGAGATAGGGGACAGGGAAGTACCATTACAAATGGTCAATACCTGTAACAACAACGGAAACAACCTTTTCTATCAATCTTCTTTGATCATCATCCGATTTCGATTCTTTGATTGCTTCGTGGCAACTCTAGGGAGAAGCTTTGATAGGAGATTATTATTTTAGTTAAATCAAGAGATAGGTTGGCATGGGACATAAACTCCGGATAGGTCATAATTGATTGTATGGATGAATTGTTTTCTTTGGTTACTATGGTTGATAGGTATACTTTGTTTAAACTGAAAAGTTTTGGGATTGTATCCATATATCTGTGTATTCTTTGGGTCTCGACATATTTTACGAACGGTTGGTTATCTTTCGAACTGAACAATGCCCCTGCATACTTCATAGATCCGGATGACCCGAATATCTTGTGAAGTGTTAAATAGATTCGTTCTTGTATCTATTGTTTATATTCTGATTTGATAAGCCAAATGCAGAATAGATGTTCAGTTTGATCTGGTGATTCATCTCTCAATCTTTCTATATTCTTTTGATTGTCTCCTTGTCTTGTAAATTTCGAGGACGAAATTTTATAAGGGGGGAATTTGTAACATTCCTGATTTTTAAGCCTAATTAATTTGAAAAATTGATATAAAATTTTGGTTAAATTATGAGTTACTTAAGAATTAATTTGAAGATTTGGGAATAAAATATAAATTGTGTTTGAATTTTTAAAATTAATAAGATGTATGTTTATTTATTTTTGATTTGGAATTTGATTTTAAAAAAAAATTCAAGGATAAATATCTTATAAATAAATATTGGATTTATTAAACTTTATATTCCAAGGAACTAATATATATGGATATATATAATTATTTATGAGCAATGAACAAATTGATTTCAAATCATTTGTTTTAAAAATTGTATAAGTACAAGATAAAGTATGATTTTGAAATTTAGTAAATATATTGAATTTAAAATTTCTATATATTTGAAACAAATAAAATCTTGTTTCTTAATTTTTGTAAATATGCATTTTGATTTGAAAGATATATAAGGACAAGTAATTGAAATGTATATACGTATATAAACAAGAATGAAAGTTTTAAAACTCACATATATGTATATATATATATATCTTATGAAATAAATATAGTTGTAAATATAAAAGAATAAAACATTAATCATAAATATATTAACATGAAGGTTTAAAAACAAAATGTAAAAATAAAATTAAGAGAAAGGACTTAAACATAAAAGTTTGGGTTTTGAAAAGTGTTTAACAAATAATCATATAGTTTAACAAATAATCATATAGTTTAACAAATGTAAAATTATGAGACAAGTGGCAAAAGAAATAAACTTTTCTTTTAATTTGAGATTAGAAAAAAAACATGCATGAAAATATGAACAAAGAAATAAACAGGCTGTTTTCCAAGAGTTCCTCGTATTCTTTTCTCAACATTTCTTTCATCTTCATGTTCATATCTGAAAACAAAAATCTCAAACAACTAAAACCAGATCAAAATCAAAAGTAAGAAAATCCTCACCAAAAAAATTACAAATCTGTAAGTTTAAATCAGAGAAACTCAAATCAGAATATTGATCTGATCATCTCAGATCAAATGATCAAAACAAAGATAATCTCAAACCAGGCTACAACCTGGAAATCAAAAAGCAAAAAAATCTAAGCCTGAAAGCAAGATCAAACTCAAAGAAATCAGCTTCCAGTTTAACCAGATCAAAAACAAACAAACCAAAGTTTTCAACCTGGAAGCATTTCTGAAATCAGAACAGAATAAAAGCAATTCAAGTTCAACACAAGACCAGATTCAGATTTAATTCAAAAACATCAAAACCTAGAACAACTTTCAAAGGCAAGAACACTCCCAGACTATTCTATGCTCTGTGCAACCCATCAGGTGAGCAAAATCACTTATATTTGCCTATACTCTTTGATATGGTATTGATGCTTAAGGATGTTCTGGAATGTTGTTTAATATGCCTGTATGTTTGAATGTATCAGTGCATGTCTGTTATACAGGTATATATATATATATATATATATATATATATATATGTTCTTGTGTTATAGGCTCGAAACAGAATCCTAAAAAATCTCTTAAATCATTCACCTATAGGCTTGAATGTTTGAATGAAATTGTTTGAATAAAACAAAATATTAAATAAAAAAATATTTTTAATTGAAAATTGGAAGAAATCCTTACTGGGAATAAAAATCACAGTAAAATTTAAAAGCATGACAAAATTCAACTTAGATGATTAACTGATCCATTGATATAATCTGTTTTGTAGTCAAAAACTACGATTTTTGAATATAGTCTCAAGATTTTTAGTTTTGGTTTGAGGGCAAATTTGCAAAATGAACAGAAAATACATTTACATCAATTCACATCGAACGAAGAGGTAATGATCCTCGTGATCAAGGTTGAAGGAGGCTGAAGCATCAATGGTCATCAAAAAAATAACCGAAGAATTTATCATTCGCCGTGGCGAACGATCAACGATGATTTGGGTTATTTAACCAAGTTTTGATCGACGTTAGAAGAGGGATTACTGTAACCTCCACAGTGCATCGGGATTTTCTAGTAGTGGGGGATCGGAGCTTGAGAAATGGTGCAGCTTCAGGTGTAATCGCATGACCTCCGATGATCGAAGGTGGAAGCACAAGGAAGTTTGGGTGATCGAACTCATGTTCTAAGTTAGGTCAGATTTCTTATTTGCAAATTCATCGTAGTTTATGGGTTATGGGTGGTCTGAAGGATGGGTCGGGTTATCGCTGACTTGATGATGGCCAAAGGTTGTGTCGAAGATGGTCGTTCCACCTGTATATGTGCACGAGGCTCCGGTTGTGTCAGTAGCTTGGAAGAGGAAGGGATGGTGGATGTCTCGAAGTAGACTTCGAGTAGCTTCTGTGCTAGCTCGTGATTAGGATCGAGAGTTTGCAAGATTAGTGCCAGGTATAACAAAGCTAAAATATAGGTCTAAGAAAAAAAATGAAGCTTGGAATGTTACACGAGGGAGACTCGAAGTATATAGGCATTTTTCTCGGGTATTTGCGGTTGTGGACTCGGCGATATTGTGTGATTAGATCGGGTTTGATAACTTGGAAAGCAGATTTCCAAATTTAAAAAATATATCATGTTTTAAGGTTTTAAATTAAAGAATAAATTATCTACCAGTTTGGAAATAAATGAAGATGTGAAATTAAGTTTTCAAATATAAAAAGAAAACAAAGTTTAAGAAAATATAAGGTAGACGTATAAAGTTTTAATGCAAATTTTTTTTAAAAGGTATATTATAATAAATAAGTTTACAAGAGAATAATCCAAGTTTTGAATTTAAATTATGATCAGGGTTTTTTTAAAGACTTGTTTTAAAGTTAAAAATATGTTAGAATTGTTTGAATAATTACATTGAAATAATTATTCTTAAGTGCTTCAAATGTTAAGGTTAATTAATTAAGTAATTAAAGAATAATTAAGTGATTAGTTAAAGGGGAATTAATTAATGATAAGGATAATTACTTAGTGAAAGTAATTAAGGGTTAATTACTCAGTGTAATTAATCAAAGGATTAGTATAATTAATTAGGACTTAATTAATTAAGGTAAGTGATTATAGGTTGGTAATTACTGTTTATGATTAATTAAAGGTTAATTACTATAAAATGGTTAAGGATAATTAATTTGTGAAATTAATTAAAGACTAATTACCCAATGTAATTAAAGGATAATTAATAAAGGTTAATTAATAAATGATTAAAGAATAATTAATCAAACTGATTTGTTATTTATTAATGTTAATTAACCAAGATTAGTAATTTATTCATAAGTAATTAATTTGGTTTAATTTAAATCAGATAATTAAATTGATTTTTACTTATGGATATTTGGATTCTATTGGATGTTGAATTGTTTGGTTCTCTGATATGTGATGCTTTATGATATGAATTATCCTGACTTGTGCTGTGATCTGTAATGTAATCTATTCATTTGTAATGTAATTTATTTATCTGTGAAATGTAATTTAATTATCTGTGATGAACTTATATTATTTATCTATGTTCTGTGAATAAAGATAAGCGTCATGGATTATGCCGCTTATCAATATCTTTGTGTTTTGATCTGTGATGATTGATGTTGTTACACTATTGTGTAAAACCCCTGGACCACACTATACACACACAAATATGGATTGCACGAGGAAATTGGTTAAGTCACGGATATTTTGAAATGATTTTAAAGGTTGAATTTTTAATCCAAATGGTTTTGGAAATGGAACCGAGTTAAATTTGAAAAGCTTTTGAAAAGGAGTTTTAAAGATAAAGGTTATTTTTAATAACTTGATAAAGATTTAAAATTTAAATGGTTTGACTTGAATTTGAATTTGAAATTCGAAATTTTATTCTATGTTTGGAAATTAGGGTTTAAAAAGGTTTTGCAAGTTATAAATGTGTTTATATGGGTTTTTAAACCATTTAAAAAGTATTGTTTTGGGAATTTGAATTTAGACCAAGCTTTATACGTGAAGAGCTTTAACAACGAGATCGGGTTTTTCCGAAACGAAAACTAGTTGTTTTCAAATAATAATAGCTTTCATATAAAGAAAGGATTTCCAATTTGTGTTGAAAAATTTCAGGTTGAAATGAAATTGTAAATTGTTTTGAAGTTATGAATGAACCTTTGTGAAAGATTGTTAAATTTTGTTTTGAAATCGAAGAGGATTTTAAATGGTGTATCTTTTATATATAAAAGATTTGAAATGGGAATTGTTTTGAGAATTATGAATGGATCTTAGGAAATAGTTTTTGGTGAACTTTGTGAATTGAATCTTTTTGTATAAAGATTTGAAAATGGTAATTGGTTTAAACCATTTGAAAGAAAGGTTTTGGGTAATAAGTTGTGACTTGACTGAAATCCCATTATCCATATGTTTTTTAAATATTGCGCTCATTATTCGGTTTAGCAGGGAGAGGACCTTTGTGTCATATAACCCATTCCGAATAATGATATGATGTTATGGATAGCATTTGAAGACCGGTGGAGAAGACCGAATATTTTCGAAACGAAAGGATAACTCATAGATTTCTCTGCACCGACTGGTCCCCGATATAGAGATCTCCATATGTGATGGGTAGTCCGGACGTAATTAGGGATTATCCGGATTTGCAATGGCTTCTTTATGAAGTGCCTTCGGTTCTGTTCGAATCCGGAACAGACTTGTATGGATGTGTGTCTGACATTACACTTTGAGATGTAAAGCTAGTTTCTATCAAATACATTTCTGTTTGGTGGCGAAGATTTATTCTCTTGGCTTAACACCCTTCTTTGAGACGTACGAGCTCAGAGGTTATGTAGTTGATGGTTCCTAGTGATACATTCCTAATTTGGTAATGTGGCATACGAAGTGCCACTGATCATTTGTTGATCAAAGCATGGTTTTGTGTAAAGTGTAGCTTTGTGGACGTGACTTCGTCGAGCTTCACAACTCGGTAATGGTCGAAATAGGAATCATGGCAGCAAGGTTATTTGGGGGTAGTGCCCCCGAGGGTATGTCCATTTCCTTCTGGATATAAAGCGATATTATGGTATGGAGCCCAGATATTTACTTATGTTGATTTTGAAAGTGGTATCATGGTATGGAGTGCAGATACTTTGCTTTGTGGTTGTTGGTTGAGGCGCCTCGGATAAAGGTTGGAACGACCGAGAGGTGGCATACTCGTGTTAGTAGTTACTTTCGGGCAGGGGTAACCGGCCTTGTGTAGCAGAGATCCAGTTAGGTTCTCGGGGGCGTCCCTCCCGAGGCGTTCCATTTTATATGGAAAGTTCCTTTTCCTGACCATTTGTTGGAAATCCAATCATCCAATATGCGCCCTGTACGGTTTTAGTTGTATAACCTACCATTTACTTATGGTGGTCACCACTGTTTAGATGGTAGCTATAGTAGGCATAGTTCAAAATGTCTATGCTGGCTAAGATTAATATTATACTTTCGAAATGTTTTCTGCATTATGCATTAATAATAATATCAAAAAAAGGTTTCTGCGTATCAAGCATGTTTGACTATCATAAGGAGAAATCTCTAACAAGTCTGCGTTTGCATTATGTGTGTGGTGGGAGGCCTTATGGTAGTTTCATTTTCCAAAAGCATAGTGGATTTCAACTTTTAAAATCCTTTCAAATTGTTTATTTTAAAGATGAAACTGTTTTCGTTTGCTCATACCAGTCCCATGACTGACCTGGAGTTTGTTGTTCCCTTTCTAAACTCTGGGTGCCCACAATTTTCCACACGGGCAGTCTAGAGTTGAGTTTTTCAGATAGTCGAATAGTAGGTGTAGATTCGATAGCATTAAATTCTGGATTTTGGCAATCGCATTTGTATCGCATGTGCTACAAGTTCAGCATTGATGACGGTTCGTGTAACGACCCGAAATTTTCGAACCCGAAAATTCCAGATAGTTATGAAAAAGAAGAAAGAGATAGAAGAAGAAGAACAGAAACACCAAACATCTCATAATCGCAGCGAATAAAATATAATAATAAATAATAATAACTTACAAAAGAATTCTATATCAGTCAATTACAATTATATACATCAGAGTTTTACATATATACAGTCACTGAATATTTACAATTATTCTGTCACAGATTAACAATAGTATAAATACAGCGGATATACTCTATACGATATTGCCATCCAGCTCGCCTCCTGAGCTCCAGAACGTACCTACCTGAAAATCTGTAATACTCGGTCTGACCCGAGCATTACATAAAAGTAACACCTGGGTCAGGCTGGAAACCAGCGTGAGCAAACCCATCTAACAAGGAATACAAAAGCATACATCTTATATGAACCCGAGGTGACTTATATCAATTTACAACTTCAAAAGTTGTTATAAACATCACTATTCCACGCATCAATTTCTAAGTATAAAAGCTTAGATTTAATTCATATATATTATTCCATTTCAGCCCATTAATTCCACATGGCAGTTTTAAAGAAACGAAGTGGTTTCGGGTATTAACTAATACCCGACTCCGGTCTTTTCGAATTCAGTTCATCCAAACATAAATTATTCGAGTGAGATGCAATTCAACTTTAAACAAAAGATGTCACCTTTACTCGGTAATTTATTATTAACACATAACCTCATTATCATTGCCCACCCATCACATCATATCACAAACCATTTCATATCAAGGGTATCAATCAATTCAGGGCATTTAAACAATCACGTATCATACATAAGCAAGATAATCAATCACATCATCTCGAATAAATCTAATTAACCATAATTGAATTAAATCAATTACCTTAAATCCTGCTTAATAATTAATTACAACCCAATTGATTTATCATCCCATAATCATTCATTTTAATTACATTAATTTTATCATCATTATCTAATTTCTTCGATTACGTATTATAATTATCCACATTCCATGAATGATTATCCTTAATAATTGCATCCGTTAATCAATCCCAATTACTCATAATCAGTAATTATCCCTCTGTAATTACTTACGTAAGTAATTAACCCCTTACTTAATTATTAATCCCATTTGGTTAATTAGATCAAGTAATTCATCCTTAATTACTTCTCATTAAGTAATTCCTTTTAATTTATTATGAATTACTTCACTAAATTTCATAAAGTATTTATATTTAATTAATTTCCAAGAGATTACCATTAATTAATTAACAAACTAATTCAAATCGGGTAATCCATCCCTTAATCACCCTTAAACCCAATTAATAAGTCTTAATTGTAAATTAATTATTCCTTAACCATTAATTAATAAACTTTAATTATTAACTAACACAACTTAATTACCAATTTAAGTGTTCTTTAGCTACCAGATAATTAATCATTAGTCATTAGTTAATTAAATTACTTAATCGTTCGTTAATTAACTTTAAGTAGCTAATTACAAATTATTTATCAATTAATCATTAATTAACCAATTTCTAATCACTATTTTAAGGTTATCATTCTTAATTGCCTCCTAAACTAGTTAATTGATATTAGTTAGTCATCTTAATTAGTATTTTAAGGTCTTCCTTAAATTTTGAAAAAAATCAATTTATTATTAACCACAAAACTTAAATGTTAACTCAATTTTATACTTAAGTTAATTACTTAATTAGAACAATTAATTACGAGTTTAGAAGTATTGTTAAACATTAACTAAATAATTAAAACCTGAATTGAATTTTCAACTTAAACTGTTAAACCTTTATTTATTTTTCAGGGGTGTAATCTAGTTGAAACAATTTGCTTAACTTTGTTGTTTTTCTTTTATAGTATTCTGCAGTTTGCAAACCTGAGCACCCCCCTTGCTAACTCCAGTAATCTTCAAGCTACTCACCACCTTGCCCGAAACACTAACCCACGCTCATGTTCTTCTCTTTTTTTTTTAGTAAGTTTAAATTTAGTTAAACTTAGATATAGATTCAAGCAACAGGAAACATATACACGCACACGATCAACACTCGAATCTACCTCCTCATCTGCTCGAGCGCGAATCGAGTCGCATGATCTCAACGATACCGATAACATCCACTTCGCCGTACACGTGCACGGCTATGAAATCGAGCTCTGGCGATCTCCATCATCACCGACAAGTTGCAAATTCCCCATAGATTTGAAAACCAACCCAATTTGTCTTCAAAAAATCGAAACCAAAAAAAAGAACATTTGCCTGAGCCTGAAACCCACCCAATCGGCATTACCACCTCGCCACCGCCACATAGACCATCAAAGATGCCCAATCTTCGGCCACACCATGCCGACACGTTAAGCAACCCTCCACCAGAGTTCCATGAAACTCGATCGCGTATTTAGGTCGAACACACCACTTTTCTCAACCCTTAACAAACTGACCCTAAACCCTAAAATAGATTCGTTCGATCAATACATGACTTTGAAAAATTATTCAACATCATAGATACACATACTAGCTCCAAGACAAATTTCAACATTTACTAATGTTTCAATTGCCTGAAAATGAGAGGAATACAAATTTTATTTAAATACAAACTGCCCTTATAATAACAAACTAAAAATCTTCGTTTTTGTTTTAAAAAATCATAGATTGCAGTAAGAATTCAAGATATAACCTTGAATTACTTTTTATAACTATCGAGTTTATCAAAGTATCCTTTGATTTCCTGTAAAACAATATTTCCTGTAGAAATATTTCACTATTTGGTTTAATCAGATTTTGAAAAATCTGGGTTAAGGTTCATACATCTTGTTTGATCGAAATTGAAAGTTTTACAATGATTTGATGAGAAAGTTTGAGTTTGAACCAAAACAGGCAACCTATAATAGTTTACAGAGAAGAACAGAGCAATCCCAGAAATATGTACAAGATCAAAGTATATACAACATCATGTAGTAAATGAATTCATCCTTACTGTTTTAATTAAACTAAAACTTGAAAATTTTATGATTTACTCACCAGAAAAGTTGCTAAACAAAGAATAATTCATGTTTCCTTTTTGAAAATCTGTAGTAGGAACTGCCTTGAATCTGTTTTGAGTGTAAGCTTTGAAAAAAATGGAGATGTTTATTATTATTTTTCTCTCTTTCTTATCTCAGTTTTACTTCTAAGTTTACTATTAAGTTTTGAACACAATAACATGTTGTGTATAAATAGAAAGACTTTGAACAGCTGTAGGTTATACAAGTACAAGTTTCACTTGTTTGACCAAATATGACTTATATTAGATTACTGCAAAAATTGAAATGATCTTGCACAAATCGGCTGAACATGTTTTTAGGCTGAGATGATTACTTTGTAAACCTGAAATGACAAATGGTTGTGCTAAATAAATGCATGTCTTCAGATTAGTTTACATATATTTAATGTTTGCTGATTCTTGTATTTGGTACAAAGATATTTACATCCTATTTCGGCTAAACACATTTTGTACTAAGATATTTTGTATAAAAATATGTACTTTGCAGGAAGACATTGTCTTATGAATGAAGATATTTGTTTTTGTTATTTTCTAGCTTGAACTCATGTTCATATTTGTCTGGTATTACTTTTTATACCTTGTGTTTATTTTTATTTTTATACTTTGCCTAACAATTTTAAAGTCATATTGTATGTATACTTATTCATTTGGCTTTTGCATGAAGACATCTTGTTTTTTACCTTATTTCAATTTGTATTTTAAATATCAATATTTGAATTATATCCATAAGTTTACTTACTTATATTCATGTTTTATATTGACATATTCTGATGCTATCTCAAATATTATCATCCATATATATTTTATACTAAATGTAAATAGGATAAAGCATTTTAATTTAATTATATAAGATAAGTTCTATTATAAATATTATAAAGAGATTTTATTTTAAATTTTTAAAATCAAATTCCCCCTTTCAAATACAAATCCATATAAATAAATGTAAGTATTTCCAAAAGACTTATTCATTTTAAAATGATGAGTTTACATTTTAATTAATTGGATTAAATATTTATTAAAGTAAAATGGCCAAAATACCAGATCGTCACATTCCTTCCCCCTTAGAATCTTTTCGTCCTCGAAAAGGAACGAAATCAGATTTATTTTATTAATACAAGGCCATTCTCAATTATTTCTACTCACCTGGGTTTTTGTTTGAAACCCAAACCATTTCATTCAACAACACTTCCATTAGATATTATTCATATGACATCACTTCCCTTATATCCAATTTACTTGCAAATTTCATTAAATATTATTCAAATCCCACTTGAATTTTATTTGTAATTCATACCATCACATTTTTCAATCCAACTCTATTTTATTTTACAACATCCCTTCTTCTGTTTAATCCATTATCAAACCCAAGTCGAATTTTATTTGTAATTCGAATTCATTTCCAAACTCCATTATCAACTTACAATCCATTTTAGTTAACCGAGTTAAATTTTATTAACAGACTCAATCAAATAATTATTCAGCTAATTAGCTTACTTCCAATATTTAAATCAATATTTGATTTTATTACTAAAGATCACCTTATTAAATTTTCCTGAATTCAATTTTTCTTTCATAATTCCAACTTGGATTTCCTTTCATTTCCAAAAATTTCAACTCTTTTATTTTAAAATTTTAGAAATGCTTTTAGATCCACCTCATACTATTAAAATAGCTTTTTTTTAAAAATAATAATATATATTTCTTATAACTCGATGTCTAAACCAGTCTATCCTTGTTCTCACAGAAATTCAGTCATACGTTGATCAGGCGTAGAACTGAAAATCTATAAGTACTTGGTAAACCCGTCTTCAACACCCAGTAAAAATACTTCGAAAATAATTTTACTAAAAATATCGGAAACAGTTTTTGAAAATAGAGGAAATATCTTTGGTGAGAATGCTCTAGGAATCATCACCCCAATCCATGGTCACAATTACATACCAGGGTTATGTTGCAGTCACCACAAAAGTCCATGTAACTGCAGGCTCTCCACGGCCTCTCAATTACGCCATGGATCCCACACAACAAATCACAGTTACATCCAGGGTTACGTTGCCGTCACAGCAAAAGTCCATGTAACTGCAGGCTTTCCGCGGCCTCTGATTTCGCTATCGAAATGAAACCTCTCCACTCCTACATAGGTCGTAGTCTGCCGATATAAAATCAAACACAGACTGTTGGCTCTCAGCGGCACACATGACTTTCGCTATGTTATACCATAGGTCGCAGTCTACCGATATAAAATCAAACGTAGACTGTTGGCTCTCCGCGGCACACACGACTCCCACTATGGTATACACTACACATAATCCTCAGGAACTAGTTTTGTCCGGACTACTCACAGGATCAACTTTAGAACCCCCTAGGGCTCAAGGCAGCACCACCCGGTGGCACTCCTGAGAAGTTCATTTCAAGAGAGCGCCTTTTTCCCCAGAGCCATCATCAAAATATTTGATATCATACACATATAGTATCTTCAAATCATACACCTAGTATGATATCATACAAAGCTCATTTATACAAAATCGATTATTCCATAATCGATAATTCCCAAACTAGGCTTTCCAAATTCAATATTGATTTTACCCAAAAATCAAAAGCCTTTCCAAATCCAAAGGTTCCCAAAATCTTTTCCAAAATCCCCATAAGATCCTTTATATATATACAGATATATATAATTTTTAAAACCTTGGATCACTTTACACTCGTATAAAATTTCTTTTATACTTCAAACACTTCCAAAATCCTTTTCTTCCAGCAATAGATTCAACAAGGGAAGAATATATAACAAAGATATAACTTTGTTTATCCAAAATCAAATATTCACATTTGATTACTCTTTCCAATATCAATTTCCTTTCTATTCACATTTGCCTTAATCCTCATTTGGATTATTACCTCAATTCTTATCCCAGTTGGGTATTTAATCAATAACAGTTTGAACTCCGACCAGTTTATATTTAGGAAATAGCTTGAAAATTTTGAAAATAGATAAGTAGTTGAAAAATAATCAATAGTTTGCAAAATAGTTGTAGAATAATTGACTAATTGTAAAAGAGTTGGAAAATAGTTAAATAGTTATAGAAATCTTAGATAATTGCGAAATAGTTGTAAAATATAAATTAATTCGTAACTTAGTTGAAAATTAATAATTAGTTTATAGAACAGTTGTAAAATAGTTAAAGAGTTCCAAAAGTAGTGGCAAAACCAGTTTAGGTTTTAAAAAGAAAGTTGTATAGTAAATAGATAAGAAAATAGATTTAAAACTACTTATATTAAAACAATTTACATTGAAAATGGTCTAGAGTCCAAACTGTTCACTTCCCCAACAATTCAATTTAAATTTCCACTCCATTTAAATTAACCCAATCCCAATTTAATTTACTCCAATTTCCATCGGACTTTATTCATTCCCAATTCAAATTGAATTGGTTCTCAACTCCTTTCTAACTTCAAATCAAATTCCATTTGATCTTTAAATTTGTACAACTTTAAATATAATTTCAATTTTACATCTTTTATTTATAAACAATTACATTCACATTTTACATTTAACTCAGAATTATAAATTTTATTTAGCCAATATATTTTTATTATTCAATAAACAAATTTCCAAAATTTCAATATCACCTTAGAATGCAACTATATCCAAAATTCTTTGGCAAATTCAATTATCCCTTTGAATTTCAAAATCAAACCCAATTCACAAACAATCCCAATTTAAAACCATTTGGTAGCAATTTCTCTTTTAGAAACTCGAAAATAAACATCGATGATGCTGCAGTCATCACCGATGTTATTTTCCCGTGACCGAAAGAGTTCAATGCTTTTATCTCTTTAAAAACATTTCCATATATTTTTTTAATTTCAAATCTCCCAGATTTCAAACTCATCACAAAAATATTTTTAAAATAATACTATTATTTCTCCAAAACCTTTGGAAAACCTTCAAATCATTTTTAATTTTCCCAAAAATTCCAAATTCCCAATCCATCCAATTCATATTTAAACATTACTCTAGAATTTTCATCTTACTTTATTTTCAAATATTCTATGGAATTCTATTTCAAATTATGATCTCATTTATTTATGAAGTTTATTTCAATTTATAAATTACATTTACAATATATATTTCAAATTCCATTTTAAAATTCTAATTTATTATTAAATTTTATCTTCCAGTTTGAAGCCGGTTCTTAAACAAGTTAAATGTACTATTCAATTATTTAGATTTATTTTATTTATACACTTCCATTCTCAATTTAAAGATTATTATTAACATTAGGATGATATCGTCCAATTTATTTTAAGACGTCCATCCATTTCAATTTTTAAATCTCAAACCCGTTTGAGATCGCACATATTCCCACTTCAAACTTCAAAATTCTTTCCCTCTTATAAGTTCAAAACTTATATCACTTTGAGTTTTTATATCACATTTCAGGGAAAAATCAAAACTCAACCTCTTAGAGTTTACTTCATTATTTTTAAATTATCTTTGATATCATGTATATTCATACATATATACATATTTATTTCTTGGCCCTCCATCCATGATTTAAAACTTTAAACCATCCTTGGTTTTAAATTCAAATCAAACTTCAACAACCCATTGTTTCCAACAAGTCCCAAATATCCAAATAATACTTATTTATTTATTTATTTCTCCTTATTTTGAAACCAAATTTCCAAATTTTGGGATTAGATTTAGAATTTCAATTTCAATCACTTAAATTTTAGTTTAGTTGTATTTTTGTTCCTACTTAATTTAATTCCAATTCTAAACTTCAGTTTCAGTTTGAATCAATTTCAACTTATCTTTATTAAATTTCAGTTTGGTTGTATTCTATTATTCCTTAATTTTAATTCCAATAATTAACAACCAATCACCTAATATTTATATGAAGGAAATATTGCTTATATATATATATATCAAAATATATTTTATATAAAATCATTTAAAATCTTTATATAAGAAAATAACAAGTACGCGCTCATATATATATATATATATATATATATATATATATATATATATATATATATAGACACACACACACACACACACACACACTCAACTCATTCTAGAGTACTACAGACTCTATTTAATGAGTAATTCCCACCAGAGCCAAGGTTCTCGCTTAACCTTCAGCTCTGATACCAAATGTAACGACCTGAAATTTTCGAACCCGAAAATTCCAGATAGTTATGAAAAAGAAGAAAGAGATAGAAGGAGAAGAACAGAAACACCAAACATCTCACAATCGCAGCGGATAAAATATAATAATAAATAATAATAGCTTACAAAAGAATTCTATATCAGTCGATTACAATTATATACATCAGAGTTTTACATATATACAGTCACTGAATATTTACAATTATTCTGTCACAGATTAACAATAGTATAAATACAGCGGATATACTCTATACGATATTGCCATCCAGCTCGCCTCCTGAGCTCCAGAACGTACCTACCTGAAAATCTGTAATACTCGGTCTGACCCGAGCATTACATAAAAGTAACACCCGGGTCAGGTTGGAAACCAGCGTGAGTAAACCCATCTAACAAGGAATACAAAAGCATACATCTTATATGAACCCGGGGTGACTTATATCAATTTACAACTTCAAAAGTTGTTATAGACATCACTATTCCACGCATCAATTTCTAAGTATAAAAGCTTAGATTTAATTCATATATATCATTCCATTTCAGCCCATTAATTCCACATGGCAGTTTTAAAGAAACGAAGTGGTTTCGGGTATTAACTAATACCCGACTCCGGTCTTTTCGAATTCAGTTCATCCAAACATAAATTATTCGAGTGAGATGCAATTCAACTTTAAACAAAAGATGTCACCTTTACTCGGTAATTTATTATTAAGACATAACCTCATTATCATTGCCCACCCATCACATCATATCACAAACCATTTCATATCAAGGGTATCAATCAATTGAGGACATTTAAACAATCACGTATCATACATAAGCAAGATAATCAATCACACCATCTCGAATAAATCTAATTAACCATAATTGAATTAAATCAATTACCTTAAATCCTGCTTAATAAGTAATTACAACCCAATTGATTTATCATCCCATAATCATTCATTATAATTACATTAATTTTATCATCATTATCTAATTTCTTCGATTACGTATTATAATTATCCACATTCCATGAATGATTATCCTTAATAATTGCATATGTTAATCAATCCCAATTACTCATAATCAGTAATTATCCCTCTGTAATTACTTACCTAAGTAATTAACCCCTTACTTAATTATTAATCCCATTTGGTTAATTAGATCAAGTAATTCATCCTTAATTACTTCTCATTAAGTAATTCCTTTTAATTTATTATGAATTACTTCACTAAATTTCATCAAGTATTTATATTTAATTAATTTCTAAGAGATTACCTTTAATTAATTAACAAACTAATTCAAATCGGGTAATCCATCCCTTAATCACCCTTAAACCCAATTAATAAGTCTTAATTGTAAATTAATTATTCCTTAACCATTAATTAATAAACTTTAATTATTAACTAACACAACTTAATTACCAATTTAAGTGTTCTTTAGCTACCAGATAATTAATCATTAGTCATTAGTTAATTAAATTACTTAATCGTTCGTTAATTAACTTTAAGTAGTTAATTACAAATTATTTATCAATTAATCATTAATTAACCAATTTGTAATCACTATTTCAAGGTTATCATTCTTAATTGCCTCCTAAACTAGTTAATTGATATTGGTTAGTCATCTTAATTAGTATTTTAAAGTCTTCCTTAAATTTTGAAAAAAATCAATTTATTATTAACCACAAAACTTAAATGTTAACTCAATTTTATACTTAAGTTAATTACTTAATTAGAACAATTAATTACGAGTTTAGAAGTATTGTTAAACATTAACTAAATAATTAAAACCTGAATTAAATTTTCAACTTAAACTGTTAAACCTTTATTTAGTTTTCAGGGGTGTAATCTAGTTGAAACAATTTGCTTAACTTTGTTGTTTTTCTTTTATAGTATTCTGCAGTTTGCAAACCTGAGCACCCCCCTTGCTAACTCCAGTAATCTTCAAGCTACTCACCACCTTGCCCGAAACACTAACCCACGCTCATCTTCTTCTCTTTTTTTTAGTAAGTTTAAATTTAGTTAAACTTAGATATAGATTCAAGCAACAGGAAACATATACACGCACACGATCAACGCTCGAATCTACCTCCTCATCTGCTCGAGCGCGAATCGAGTCGCATGATCTCAACGATACCGATAACATCCACTTCGCCGTACACGTGCACGACTACGAAATCGAGCTCTAGCGATCTCCATCATCACCGACAAGTTGCAAATTCCCCATAGATTTGAAAACCAACCCAATTTGTCTTCAAAAAATCGAAACCAAAAAAAAGAACATTTGCCTGAGCCTGAAACCCACCCAATCGGCATTATCACCTCGCCACCGCCACATAGACCATCAGAGATGCCCAATCTTCGGCCACACCATGCCGACACGTTAAGCACAGAGTTCCATGAAACTCGATCGCGTATTTAGGTCGAACGCACCACTTTTCTCAACCCTTAACAAACTGACCCTAAACCCTAAAATAGATTCGTTCGATCAATACATGAATTTGAAAAATTATTCAACATCATAGATACACATACTAGCTCCAAGACAAATTTCAACATTTACTAATGTTTCAATTGCCTGAAAATGAGAGGAATACAAATTTTATTTAAATACAAACTGCCCTTATAATAACAAACTAAAAATCTTCTTTTTTGTTTTAAGAAATCATAGATTGTAGTAAGAATTCAAGATATAAACTTGAATTACTTTTTATAACTATCGAGTTTATCAAAGTATCCTTTGATTTCCTGTAAAACAATATTTCCTGTAGAAATATTTCACTATTTGGTTTAATCAGCTTTTGAAAAATCTGGGTTAAGTTTCATACATCTTGTTTGATCGAAATTGAAAGTTTTACAATGATTTGATGAGAAAGTTTGAGTTTGAACCAAAACAGGCAACCTATAATAGTTTACAGAGAAGAACAGAGCATTCCCAGAAATATGTACAAGATCAAAGTATATACAACATCATGTAGTAAATGAATTCATCCTTACTGTTTTAATTAAACTAAAACTTGAAAATTTTATGATTTACTCACCAGAAAAGTTGCTGAACAAAGAATAATTCATGTTTCCTTTTTGAAAATCTGTAGTAGGAACTGCCTTGAATCTGTTTTGAGTGTAAGCTTTGAAAAAAATGGAGATGTTTATTACTATTTTTTCTCTTTCTTATCTCAGTTTTACTTCTAAGTTTACTATTAAGTTTTGAACACAATAACATGATGTGTATAAATAGAAAGACTTTGAACAGCTGTAGGTTATACAGGTACAAGTTTCACTTGTTTGACAAAATATGACTTATATTAGATTACTGCAAAAATTGAAATGATTTTGCACAAATCGGCTGACCATGTTTTTAGGCTGAGATGATTACTTTGTAAACCTGAAATGACAAATGGTTGTGCTAAATAAATGCATGTCTTCAGATTAGTTTACATATATTTAATGTTTGCTGATTCTTGTATTTGGTACAAAGATATTTACATCCTATTTCGGCTAAACACATTTTGTACTAAGATATTTTGTATAAAAATATGTACTTTGCAGGAAGACATTGGCTTATGAATGTAGATATTTGTTTTTGTTATTTTCTAGCTTGAACTCATGTTCATATTTGTCTGGTATTACATTTTATACCTTGTGTTTATTTTTATTTTTATACTTTGCCTCACAATTTTAAAGTCATATTGTATGTATACTTATTCATTTGGCTTTTGCATGAAGACATCTTGTTTTTTTACCTTATTTCAATTTGTATTTTAAATATTAATATTTAAATTATATCCATAAGTTTACTTACTTATATTCATGTTTTATATTGACATATTCTGATGCTATCTCAAATATTATCATCCATATATATTTTATACTAAATGTAAATAGGATAAAGCATTTTAATTTAATTATATAAGATAAGTTCTATTATAAATATTATAAAGAGATTTTATTTTAAATTTTTAAAATCAAATTCCCCCTTTCAAATACAAATCCATATAAATAAATGTAAGTATTTCCAAAAGACTTATTCATTTTAAAATGATGAGTTTACATTTTAATTAATTGGATTAAATATTTATTAAAATAAAATGGCCAAAATACCTGGTCGTCACAGTTCGAGTAATGTTTGGTTTGGAGTTGGAGTTGCAGTTTAATGTTGGAGTTCTCTTTTGGAGTTTCTCTATTGATTCTTATCTTTCCGTTGTTGTATCATATCTCTGATATTATTTGGTTTCATTTGTATCAAATTGTTGTATCGAATATTGTATATCAATGATATTCATTTTCTTCCGCTGTGTTGTTGTACTTAATCTGTTATAAGCTCCGGCACGAGTCGAATTTCAACGATTGAATCTGCGGCATTCGAGTACAAGTGAAGTACGGGTGTCGATTTTCGAACGTTTAAATTTGGGTCGTGGCATAATAACTAGGAATATGACCATTATGGTATAATTAGACATATGAACATAGAACAATGTATTCTTGAGATAATCTTAAACCTATTGGATCTAATCCAAACTAAATTAGGATCCTTCATAATCATATTTATGTACACTTATTTGGCTTAATAAATTTATCAAATATATAAATAAATCTTTTCTAGAGATATGTTATCACTTTCAAATTTATAAATCTCTTCTAGAGATATTTTAGTATCACCACTTCTGGAGTGAAATTTCTCTTATATATATATATATATGCACTATTGGAATGCCATATCAATACACAATATTTATTTTATATAAATTACATAATTACTACTTTTATAGTAGCATAAAATATCCATACTGGAGATTTTTGTTGTAACTGCTTTTAAAATGGCATATCAAACTTTAAATACAATGACAAAATTAGATTCACCAACTGAAAGTAGGTGCAAGAGATAAAACCACTACTTTTGGAGTGTAACATTTTATACAATATCAATTTTTTTGGATAAATTATTGTTATTACTTCAAAAAATATATGTCAATATTCCTTCAGGGAATATAGTATTTCCTTTTAAGGAATTACAATGTAACAAAAATAAAATTCATATAACATCTCTTCTGGGATGTTGAATTTTGCAATATAAAGATAAATAAATCTCTAAAACATCTCTTCAAGAGATTAATATACACACACATCCTATGATGTTTGAAATATCATATAACATTATATCTTCAGGATGTTTGGTTAAGATAATGTAAATGTGAAGATATAAGGTAAGCTATAACTCATTTGGAGATTTTTGTAATCTCTTGAATGCAAAATCATTATCTCATATGATAATTTATCAATTTCCTTTAACTTCTTCAAGAAGGACAACCTTATCATTTTACACAATTTTAATAGAGCTTCGGGCTTCTAATTCATGAACAAGTTCATTAATGTGTTATGAACTTCGGGTTCTCAAATTTTGTATAATTTTTTGTTATAAAATGAAGAAAGTAGAAGTCATTAGAGAGAGAGAGGCATAAGATATATTATTCATTCCTGAAATTAGACATGTATTTACATTACATAATCTCCTTTATATAAATGTTTCAGAGGTAAGAATTTAACATATTCCACGATGTGGGACAAAATAAAACAATATAAAAGCATATTCATTTCATGTTTTACATATATTGTAACAGTAAACATTTTTTTATTCTTCTTTTGGACAATCAGGTTGTACAGCAGCGACAACTCTCCATAAAATTTCTTAGAAAATTCATGTTTTCTCAATGTAAAATTTTGTGGTAAAACTAGCGAAAGGTAACTCTTATCCTATTGTTGAAACTTCACATTTTGGACTAAGACGAGGATTTACAAAATTGAAAATAACAACCATTACAACAAAGCAACCTTTATGCCCCATCTAACCAACCGAGGAAGAAGAAGATACTCTATCTAATAACTCGATACAATATAACAACACATCAAATATCTAAGATCCTTCTTGTTTACTAACATCAGATACTAACAAATCTTTGTAAAAAAAGGAACATGAATAAAAATTTGGACTGCCTGAGCAAAAGTAGCACAAAGTCAACTAGGGTTAAAGATTTAGTTATCCACTCGTACTAGAGAAGAGGCGAGCATGGACGGGAGAGGATGTGAATGCCGATGGAAGAGGGTACGGGCGTGGATAAGTATAGAAAGGAGAATTAGGTTTAGGTTTTGAAATAATTTAAGTAAAACCATTGTTAGTTGTGATACTTGATTTTCGAATCTGGAGAAGATGAGGCCATTAAAGATATTCGCAGAGCATGAAGAAAGATGAAGCACCGAAGTCCTAACCCTATGTCAAGGTCATGACATGAAGGAAGAGAAGGTGGTTCGGTAATTGAGGAAGGCCGAACTAAAAGTTTGGTCCGGTGCAGGTGACTGTGTTCAATGAAGAGAAGAAGTCCGTTCGGTGATGAGGAGGCCGGATGAGAAATCTCATCAGATGATTTGTGGCTCGGCGTTTAGGCTATGAAGGCCGAACGAGTAATCTCGTCGGTGAAGTGGGAGCTACTGATCTCGTTTGGGGAAGAAGAAAGTTGTCTCATTCGGTGGTGTTTCGTTCGGTGGAAAGTTTGGTGATTTGGTGAAGCATGCCGGTCCAAACTGAAGTAGTAATGTCGAACCAAATGAGCTATGCCGAACAAGTTTGCTGCTCCAGATGTTTGGTTCGAGAATTGGGAGATGTCGGTCCAGATCTAGAGTGTTGTTTGTCGAACCAAATGCTATGATGATGTTTGCCGAACCAGATGTGCCGAATCAAACACTAGGGCTGCTATATAGCAGCTACCCCTCCTCATATCTTCACTCTATAAATAGTGGAGCTTCTTGACAACAATGGTCGTCATGCTAGAAAGTTCAAACTATGCAGAATTTTGTTTGTATTGTTAATTCTTCTTATGTATAGCCTACAAAAGTGAATCAATCTTGTAACTCTAATCTTTAAGTGATTAATAAAATCTTCTCTCCCCAAGTGGACGTACACTGCCTCGCGGCAGTGGAACTACTATAAATACTGGTGTTATTTATCCTTTTGCATTGCATTGATCTATGACTGTCTGTTTTGGCGTTTATCTCTACTTGTTTTGTCTCACTACAATCACGATCTAGTTGTTTTCCGCTGCATTGGGTTTTTTATTCTCTTAGACTGATCATCTGAAGGATTTTCCCCAACAGTTTGGTATTGGAGTTGCAAGGTTGATTGAGGAGTGTTTGACGCTATGGTAGAAGATGAAGCGACTCTAGTTGTTACAAGATCCTATACTAGAGGGATATACATCGCGTCAGCATCGCAGTTGGTAATAGAATAATGGAATGTGGATAAAGACTTTTGAGAAGTGGCAATGGAGGATGAAGGCTGTTCTAATGAGGAATGAAGTTCATCCAGTAATGTTTGCCCCTGAGGAGTTGACGGTTGACATCTCGGTTGCGGAAAGGAAGGAGATGGAGAAATGAGCGTATACTACTTTACAACTAGCTATAGGAGAGAATGTTATCTCAGAGATTAGCAGTGAGACCATTGTTAGGGGTATTTGGACCAAGCTAGAAAGTCTCTATTTGAAGAAATCTTTGACTAACCGTTTGATACTATTGAAGATATTTTCCACCATACAGATGAGAGAGGGTACTTCAGTGAAGGAATATCTTAATTGCTTTGATGATCTCGTGATGAATATGAAGACTATTGACTTGAAGATGGATGAGGAGCAAATGTCAATGATTCTTTTGTGTTCTCTTTTGGAGCATTACGCAGGTTTCGCTAACAGCCTTATTTTCGCTAGAGAGATATTGACAGTGGAAGATGTGAATCAAGCCTTCTATCTGAGGGCTTGGGAAATCAGATGAAGGAGATAAGTGAAGGAAGTAGAGGTGGAAGTGGTAGTCACGGTCTGTTTGTTGAAAAAGGTAAAGAAGATAAGAAGAATTGGCACTCTAGAGGATGTTCCAAGTACAAGAAGCCTGGTAATTGCAGGAGAGGAAAGTCTAGGGACGGGAAGTGCTTTATCTGCAAGAAACCTGGTCATTAGAAAAAGGATTGTCCAGATTTGAAGAAGAAGGAAGAAGACGAATCTTCATCATTTGCAGTAGAGAATTCTGTAACTAACGATGTGTTGTCTATAGCAGTATTGGATGTTTGAGACCATTGGGTGCTGGACTCGGGGGCATCTTTCCATATAATGCATAATAAGGATTACTTCAGTTCTTTCGTTGGACGAGAGGGAAGCTCTATTCTTATGGGTAATGATGCTAGCTGTAGAACAATGGGTGAAGATAAAGTGAGGATCAGGATGTTTGATGGAGTGATACACACTTTGACAGGTGTCCATTATGTTCCGGGTCTTTGAAAATCCCTAATTCCTTTAGGACAATTGGCATCTTTGGAATGCAAGGTAACTATCGAGAAGAATAGTCTGAAGGTTTTGAGAGGTGCACTAGTTCTTATGAAAGGAGATGTGTTCCAAAATCTGTATTTGCTGAAAGGAACCACAGTTCTTGGAGAGTCGTGCGTTGGAGTAAATAGTTCTCGTGCTTTGGATGCCACAAAGCTTTGGCATCTCAGGTTGGGTCATATTTCAGAGAAAGACTTAGAGTTACTTCGAAGACAGAAGATGATCAAAGGAGGAAGCTTCGACAAGATGGACTTTTCACAGAAGTGTGTGTTAGGCAAGCATACTAAAGTATCTTTTGGAGTTAGACTCCATAGATCGAGGCGGATACTTGAGTATGTGCAGATAGATGTTTTGGAGTTGGACTCTATTGTTATTTATTACCAATTTAATTAATCAATTACAAATAAATTTAAATAAATGTTACATTAATGTGAATTAAGACAATAACTACAAAATTTGGAATGTAATAAAATGGACGGAAATGGCAATTACATTCATACGGAAATAAATAGATTTAAAGATAAAAATGAAACCAAGATAAATAAAATTATTAGGATCTTTAAATTATAATTAATGTCAAAATCGACAAAGGTTCAATATTAACGAAATACTAAAATGTGGCAAAAAAAGATAATTGTAGAATATTTGTGTAATAAGATGTAAACAAATGTTAACTATGCCTATAGAGTAATAATTGATTGAATAAAAATTTCAAAATCAAATTAATTCAATTTATTGGAATTTAATTTTAATTAATTTGATTTAATTATAGTTGAAATTGAGCATTGTAATTAGTGAAATATTAAACACAGAATGTGATATGTAAATTTTCTTTAAGTTATTATAAAAGGTCTAAGTAATCGAAAATGATGAAAATGGTTAGTTATTAAATTTGAATGGAAAAAGGTGATTTAATTAATTTAATATTAATTTATTTAAATAATGTGAAAATAGCCATTTCGGCCACTGTCTTGGATTTCAATGGAACCAATTTCATCGGATCCGTAACTATGAATTATTTTAAGGTTTCAAGTTTCATAGCGATCGGACTTGTCGTTTGATCGTACGAGCTCGAAACACATAGAAATCAATTTAATTAAATTCAATTGAAATCAATTTGAAATAAGCTGATTTTAAGCTATCTTCTTCATACGATGGAATTAAGACTTGAAACATGTTCTATTGAGCTTAAAATTGTCGAAAACATCTATTTTGATATATGGTATTACCCATTTTCGTTTCAGGAAAGCAGGCTTTTCGGAACGTTTATCGTTCTAATCCAAATCGATCCGGTCCATTCTTTTCTATTTAGGCTATACCTATAAATAGCTCGTTATAAACCTTACTTGTTTCTCACATTCTCATTTTAGTATGTACGATTCTATCTACTTCTCTCTTGTCAATGTCAGAAACCAATTCAAACTTGAAACCCTAATTCCCAAATTGCAAATTCAATTTCAAATTCAATTCCAAAATCAAACTCCTCCAAACCCTATCAAATTATATACCATCTCGAAGCTCTCAACGAGCGCAAGTCAAATCTGCAGCTTGTTTTTCGATTTAGGTTTCTATGTGAACCAGAATTGGACGAATTAATCTCGGTCGTTCATCGAGTCACGATCAACTTTGGCTGATAGTCGATTGGGTGATACTGGGTTGTAGAGAGGGGCGAGCGGAGTTCATTTATGTGGTTAGTTGGCAAATCGATGGTTGGATGTGGCAAAATAGCTCTTTAGGGTTTTGCTGGCTATAGGCGGTGGCTGCTCCGGGGGCGAACGCGACGTGATCGCGTGAGTAGGCGATGTAGGGGTGGCTGCGACGCTGCGTTGAGGGTGGCGCGATGTGTCAGGAGGTGGCGGCGTTCGTTTTGGTAGAGGGTGATTGGTTTGCACACGCAATCTGTAGGAGGGGAAGAACACGTGGAGGGAGCGTGATAGGGGAACGGTTGTTTTCTTTTATTTAATTTATTTTACAAATCCAAATTTACAATTGTTCTAGCATATATAATTTTTGCATACGAACTCGGATTTGGACGCGATTTTTTTTGTTGGGATTGTATCGAAATTCCAAACCTTTTGATGCTAGTTTTGAAAAATTCTGAGATTTGTTGAATTTAGGCCCTAAATTGGATTTTAATTCGATTTAAAACCAAAGGTGAGTGTTTTAACCCACTCACAATTGCTAAAATTTCTTATGTTGGTTAAATTAATTTATGATGTGATTAGAAATTTATTATGGCTATTTGGTATTTTTGAATCGTCATCTCAATTAAATGGAATTTATTTTGGATTAAATAGTCATTTAAATTATTATTGAATTTGAACTGCCAGTTAATTACCTGTAAATGATAACCTGTTATTTGTTTAAATTTATTGGTCGAATTGGATGATGATTATGATGGACGTTTGATTGTTGATATTGGATGATTGGATGTTATGTTCGATTTATATATTGTTATCACTCTGCAAGTTTCCTATGGGTTGAAATGATACACACCAAAATGATTTATAGATTAAGGAAAAATCGTTATGGGTTGAGATGATAGACCCGAGCGATTTTATGGATCTTATTTAATTCAGGATTACGCTTTAAAATGATATATAACCGTAAGATTTTGAATTAAGGATTGAAATGATAAATATCCATTTCACTTGACGCTAGGGTAGAAAATTATATATAGACACCAGATTGGTCAAACTAAATGATTTTTAAATCTTTAAATTCTGAATTCAATTAAATAGTGTTTTGAAATAAAAATTTGATTTATATAAACTGAATTATTTTCGAAAGTCCAAGCGTAATGTTGAAATTGGAATTGATTTAATGAGTTGTTCAAAGGATTTAAATTTGAATTTCAAAGTTGAGGTATCAAATGTAAATGAATTTATTGGAATTGAGTTATTGAAATGTTGGATATAACTTTGAAATCTATTTAAACTAATTTAAACTATTTTAATTAAATTAACTATTTTAATCAATTTAAAACTATTTTAATTTATATTAATCATTATAGCCTATTTAATCCAATTTAAATCTATTTGTACTAATGTTAAAATAATTAAATTTATTTAATCTAATTTAAATCTATTTAATATAAATTAAATCTATCTAATCTATTTTAAACTTATTTAATCTATTTCAAATCAATTTAACATAAATTAAATCTATTTAACCTATTTTAAATTTATTTAATCCATTAAAATCTATTTAAGATAATTTAAATCTATTTTAGATCTATATAAATCATTTTAAAATCAAATTAAAGTCAATTTTAGCCATTTCTACTATTTAAACTAATTTAATCTACTTTGAACTATTTTAAACCAATAAAAACTGTTTTGACCATCTAAACTATTTTCAAATTTCCAGACTGTGTAAAGTTGAAGTATTTATATTTTAATCCTTGATGATGATACAACTTAAGTTAGAATTTGGGTTTGATACCTTTTCGTGAAAAGACATATTTGAGTAAATATGATTTAAAAGTGAATATAGTTTCGGTAGTGGTTACGATTTCAAAAGTGATATGGTTCGAATTGAATACGATATTTTGATATCAATACGAAATGGTTTTAAAAATATAAAAGAACTATCCGGTGTGTAATAAGCGTTTGGTTATTAAAGAGACCGGGATCAGATATTGTCATACTCTTTGCCAATACCCGAAAATCACTTTAACAACTGTGTACGTGGTGGAGATTCCAAAAATAAAGTAGGATTGTTTGGCGATCGATTTTGTATGAGGTATTTACATGACCCTGACTCCCACGAGTCAGCTTAGATGTGACTAAAACAGGAGCCACATCGGGCCAAGTGAGGTCATTCCTCCTATCAGACATGCTTCCTCGATACCATATTATGACCTTGTGACGATCTAGTGGTCACCCCTTGATTTTGATTATGGGAGTGTGTTCCGAGATGGGTGGTAGTAGCTGCTATGCATTATCACTAGTCCGGATCTGCAATTGGTATATATATCCTGGCATTGCCTCGAGTGCCGTGTTTACTTGCCTTATCGCACCTTCTACGAGTTTTTTTTGTACCATACCTATGGAGTGCCCTCTGGGTGAACCTCAGGGAGGAGCGTTCAATACTATATAGACAATATGAATATATAAAATGTGTTAAGGGAGATATGGGTAACGCCTTAACGCTATTTTAATACTTTTACTTTACTATAGACATATTACGGTAGCGTATTATACTACATAGTAGATATTTTAACGGATCCTTAGGAGATGCTAATCCCGAATATCTCTTAAGTTATTGCACTCATGTTAGACACTAGATAGGAGATGTCAAAACCCGTAAACATCTCTGACGATGTTAAACTTATATTTACTTACTGTTTATATTAACTTACATAAGATCTTTTAGTTCAGACTCGAGTGGTTTGTCTTTTCAATTCGCTCAGGTCAGTCTAAGCTTTCCAGTTTATCGAAGATTGCTTTCTAGAGGATGAAGACGAAGATTTTGTACTATCATTATTTATTATATGTATTCCACTGTATCATGTTGTACCACTGCATTTATTTGTTCTTGTTTTATGTTACTTTGATTTTGTGTTGTAAAAGAATAATAAAATGTATTTACAAAACTGCATCATGAACTGTTATTTGATTATTATATTTTGTCATTCCGCTGCGAGATTATGTATTTGTTTTTTCTTTCTCTGTTTTTTCTTATTTACCCCATAACTATCTACCATGGTTTGAGTCTGACGTGTGTGGTTTATCGTCGATTTAAACTGTCCAAAAGGTAGGTTGTTACAGTTGTTATCGGGGCTTTGGTTTAGCGATAACCTTAGCTTTGTGGGGTCTGACTCTTTAGAAATAGGGTAGTAATACCGTAGAATGAGTCATTGAGTGTCTATATATGAGAGAGCATATTTTTTAGTGTTACGATAGGTTTTTTATTGTGTTAATTTATTCCATTTTGTATTTATAATTTCTGGTCGGTGCATAGGACGCAATGACATCGATAAGGATTTCTAAACACTTAATAGAGCAGACCAACACAATACTTGTTTTGAAATATAGGTAAATAAAATAATTTTTCATATTATATATTTTTGTATATAAAATAATAAATTTTAGAAATGATATAATTGGATGTAATATGTTGTTTGTTCAGTTGAAAATTTTATAGACATAGATTGTAAAATGGGATTTACAAGTAAAGTAAATAAATTGGAAGTTTGGAACTAAAGTTTTGGATTTTGAAATTTCTTTCAAAAGATTTTGGAATATAATATTAGTAATATTTGAAAGTTTTTTTCTTCAGATATAAATATTTCAATATGATTCGAAAGAAATGTTTAAAAGAATTTTGAAGGACATTAGTTCTGTACTCCCCTCTCTGTTGCTAGAAAATAATTTCGATGATGAGTGCATGCATCATCAACGTTCATTTTCGAGTCTCAAAGTGGGAAGACCATTGTAGTAGTTTTGTTGCACATCCATTTGACAAACGAATCTTAATATTAATTTATGAAGTTTGATTTGATATATATATATATATATATATATATATATATATAAGTTATGAGTATATACATATATATTATTATAATGGGATCAAAATGGAACCCAGTTGTTTAGTTCTTAAGTTTCTATAAATTGCAAATTGAAAATTTGGTAACGAGAGAAATCTTGACTATATAAATAATTGGAGCCTTCTAAGATGAAATTATGAGATTTGATGTTAAATGATTAATAAAATAGATAAGAAATTGAAAATTTGTAAACTATAAATAAAAGGGAAATGAAAATAAGAAATGTTAAACATTGAACATTTTGTTAAATAAATAAACAAGAGAAACCTTGGATAAATTTCAATTGCATTCTTATGTCATTATATATATATATATGTATGTATATATAACTTACCAATATGTAAAAGTTGTAGTGTTAAATAGGATATGTATAGAATGTTGTACAAGTAAAAACTTGGAAAATGTAAGCGTTCAATGGAATTACTTCTATAAATAAGAATTCTAATGTTATAAATTGTTATAAACTTAAGCTAATAACTTGAAATGCTAACAATTAAATGTAATATAAACGACTAGTGTAAGAAAAATGATATTTAACTTAAGATAACACTTTAGGCTATTTATAATCAGATTGAATGGTAAAGGTGAAACTGTAAGTAAATAATTATAAACTTGAATTAATATAGAAACCATTTATAATTCAAATGAGTACTATATATAAATTGAATGATTATAACTTCAAAAACCATTGAAATGATTTAGAAATGGAGTTAATATTCAATAATACTATATATAGAAGAATGAATGTGAGAAAGAGATAATTTATTAAGGGTGGATTAAATTGTAAAGAAACTAACATAATAATAAATAATCTAATAATTTAAATGGAAATAATTAGGTAAGCAATTAAGTAATGAAAAGAAAAATGGTAATGTATAAATACAAATGAATGAAAAATGAATTTTGTAAGTGGTAAATGAAAAAGTAATTAAACAAGCATTGTATGAACAAATGAAAACGAACAGTGAATAATGTGGAAAAAAAGTGTAATGAGAATAAAAAATAAATATTATTTGAAAATGTGTTGAATCCTTTATTTGTTTGGCTAATGAATTGGTTGGGAAAAGATACTTCTATTTTATGTAGAAATGTATAAATAATCTATAAAGTTATATACGAATGTTGAGTGTATGGTTTACTTCATATTTTATTTCTCATTTTATATGATTAAAAGTCTCTGAACCCGAACAAACCACTTATTTGGTTGCAATGGATGGATGATGGTTTTCTTTGTTGAAATGACGTTCGCACTGTTTGTTTGCTAGTGATTATTGTTATGTTGTGATTGTTTTGTTGTTATTAGTTGAAATAACTTAAATACTTCTCTTTTACTTAATTATTAACTCTTTTGAATTACATGAGTGCAATACAGGTTTATGGAAACAATAGCTACTGCTTTTGGTTTCATAAATTAAGCGTTGTTTGCCCGACAAATAGGTACGTTCTTGGATTATGGTTTTCTAGCCATATTATATTGTTTTCCTATGGTTTGGGATATATTATATTTGAAAAGAGTGATACATATTATTGTTATTGATATTATTATTTCCCCCAGACCTCTCCATACAAAGGAGACTCTGCCGAAATTTTTTGTGAATTTTAGACTTAGAAATTTTTTATTAAATGTTTTCTAAATTTTATTAACTTGAATATAAAAGGATTTAATAAAATTAAAGTAATATATTTTGCTTAAATTATTTAATTATGTAAATTAATTGTTTATAAATTTAATATTTTGAATAAGATATATTGATTACTTAATTCCTTCGTTTCCCTCCTTTTCTTTTTCAAGGACGAAAAGTTTTGAGTGTGGGAGAGTGTAACGACCCGTAAATTGGATTAATTAAAAATAGTAAATTAAATAAAGTTTGTGATTTAATGTTGGAAGAAATAATTTTTTTTGATTTAATAATAAGAATATAACGAGAACGCAATGTAATAGTATAAATTTATGGTAATTTATTGTTGCCTTGAATGTAATTCCAATTAATTGAAATGGTTAAAAAGTTATAATTGATTAAATTGTAAATTAATTGTAATAATGCATGTGTTAATTTATAATTCGATTTAAAGAGTAATTGATAACTTAAATGTTGTATTAATCGAATAGTATGTAACTATTTGTAATTGATAAGAATTAGTATAGCGTAAGTGGTTATAACTTTTGTTGTAAATAATAAACATATAAATGTTGTTAAATGTAGAAATGGTGACAATTGTTATTTGTTATCAATTTAATTAATCAGTTAAAAATAAATGTAAATAAATGTTGCATTAATGTGAATTAAGACAATAACTACAAATTTTGGAATGTAATAAAATGGACGGAGATGTCAATTACATTCATAAGGAAATAAATGGATTTAATAATAAAAAGAAACCAATATAAATAAAGTTATTAGGATCTTTAAATTATAATTAACGTCAAAATCAACAAAGGTTCAATATTATTGGAATACTAACTAATATGATAAAAGAAGATAATTGTAGAATATTTGTGTAATAAGATGTAAACAAATATTAACTATGTCTATAGAGTAATAATTGATTGAATAAAATGTTTGAAATCAAATTAAACCAATTTATTGGAATTTAATTTTAATTAATTTGATTTAATACAGTTGAAATTGAACACTATTGTCACGACCCGTCTTCCATCTACCAGAAAGACGCATCATGATTTAAGAAAGAAAGGGATAGAAGAAGAAAAGAAAGAGAAAGAAGAAACCCAACAACATCTGATAACTCACAGCGGAACGAATGAAATATAATATATCACATAAAATATTACATAGTATCATATTACATCAGAGTACACAACTTAAAACAACACGTATTAGACAGTTATAAACATCTGTCTAATTATACAACTCAAGTACACAGGAAACAGATACCAAAAAACACAGCGGAACCATAATATATCTACACGTGGAAGCCTCCTGCTTCATATCTCCTCCAGAATTCGTCAAGCTAACCTGAATCACTTGACTACTCATACATAATATGAGTACCCAAGAGTTTAATAAAACAGAAAATAAACACTCGGGTCAGACAGGGGTCTGGTGTGAGTAAACGAGTTAAAATTGATTAACTTTAGAAAAACCTTTGAAAAGAAAAGGTATCACGTAAGACTTCCCACACAAAAACATGGAAAAGTTTTTACCTTACACTAACCAAAACATTTGATAGGAAATCCAGTGATATTATAATAGTGTCTAGGGTTTTTAAGTAAATAAGAAATAGCCGAAATTGTTACATGATTAAATTCCAGCTACTAGCCACAAAAATGGATAATACAAACAAAACCATAGGGTCTCGTAGGAAGAATGGATTTCCATCAATGACAGGACTACTGGGGTACCGCCCGTCATAGTACGTGGCCTAGATCAACGTACCGAGGAGTACGCCCGCTCCCCTGCAACACAAGGCCGGAACCATCCCTTACTGGACAGTCCCGAACAAGACAACTCCGGCAGTTGTCGCGAATCAACCTCCCCACACAGCCGAATAAAAAGGGACTTCTAGACAGGGGAAAATCTTGTCCTGAAATGGGCGCTACCCACCTAGCCTTGCTGCACCTCCTCTGTTTTAGCCATTCCCGGGTTGATGAGGCTTGAGGCTGCGATTACCTTTATAGAACCCATCTATCTTAGAATGCTCATCGTCCACCTAACGATGTTTTGAAAGCATTCAATCCATACAAGTTCGTTTCGGGTTCGAACGAAACCGAAGGCACTATCTCGTTGCACTCATTTTGGAATCACCCTCAGAGTCAACGACCATAGCCCTTGCACTCTGAATCACCATCTCGAACCTATAAGTAGTACCTCCGTCAAACTCATCACAGAATCACGCACAGAGTTATACTGACGAAGAATAGTTCTTACACCTCGAGTCTTCACTAAGCTCCACTTGGATTCACAACCTAACGTTTAATTGGAATCGATGTGGTTTTTGGATATCCAAATATGGAAACCCGATCCCGGTCTCATCGAAACCAAACGCCATTTTAATGTCCAAGTTGTTTTAAGGGTTTTAAACAATTAACTTATATACAGGATGATATAAACAGATAGATGAATCACATTATCACAATAGATAATTCACAACAAACATTCGTCTCACAAAGCAGCATATCACATATCAGAGATATCCAAATCATCCAATATCATTCAACATCCAATACCAATCATCCAATATTAATTACCCAATATCAATCAATCAATATTAACCAATCATCCATAAACAGAATTGATTAACTCTTAATCAATTGGATTACCAAAATCCTTCTTCATTTATTTATTCCAAATAAATAAATTAATCATCTCTTAATGATCTTCCTTAATTAATCTTCCATGATTAATTATCTTTTAATTACATTCAAGTAATTATCCTAATCCATATTCAGTAATTAACCTTTAATTACTGTCATTAATTACAATAATTAATGATCCTTCATTTGCTTCCATTAATTAATCAACTATAATTAATCACATTAAACCTCAATTAATTACAATTAATTAATCATACTTAAATTAATTACTTTTATTAATCAACCTTGATTACTTCACAAATGATCTTTATTAATTAATTAACCCTTTAATTAATTAAATTATTAATTTATAATTAATCATCTCATTAATCATAAACAGTAATTAACAATTTGTAATTAATTATCCTAATTAATTAACTTCTTAATTAATTATATTAATCCTTTGATTAATTAATCTAATTAATTAATCTTTAATTACTTCATTAAGTAATTATTAATAAAATAAATAAATAAATAATCCTTAATTAATTACCTTATTAATTAATTACACTTTTAATTAATTACCCTTAGTAATTAATCTTAAATTTAATCTCATTTATTAATTAATTAATAACATTAATTAATTAACTAAAATAATTAAGTAATTAACCCTTAATTACTTTACATAAGTAATTATCTTCTAATTACTTCCATTAATAATTTTGCTTACTCTCTTAATTAATTACTTAACAAGTAATTAATCCGATCATTAAATAATTCTTAGTTCATTAATTAATTAATTACTCCATAATTAATTAATTTCAACAATTATATTAATTAACTCCTTAATTAATAACATCTAGTGATTACCCTTTAATCACTTCAACTAATTACTCCTATGAGTAGTTTTCCTCTAATTACTTCCATAAGCAATTACCATACTCAAACCATTAATTACTTCATTTAGAAATTACACTTAATTAATCCATAATTAAGTAATTAAATAAACAGTTAACTAATTATTTAAAATTAAATAATTATTAATTAACTTCTTATATTTAAAAATCCTTAATTAATTAAGAAAATCATTTACATCTTTACTTATTAAAAATCATATTTAATTAAGTATTCTTAAGTTAATTATCCAAATAATTTAGCCTTATTTATCTTCATGAATAAATTATTTGAAATTAATCCAATTTTAATAACCTTAAAAACAAACTATTTTATTTGGTTTTCAAAATTTATAACAATAACCTTATTTGAAATTAAAACATTTAGAAACACTTTGAAATTTAAAACAATTCGATCATAAAATTTAGACTTATTCATTTTCAAAATAATTTTAAAAACATAGTTTTTAAAACATTACTTAAAGTCTACTTAAAAACTTTGATTTAATAATTCAAATTCAAATTATTCTTCTAAATTAAAATTCAAATTTTAATTAATTATTTTCAAAAGAAATCATTTTAAACACTTTAAATTTGAAAAATAAATTCAATTAACCTTTTAAAATGTTTGATTTACTTTTATTTTAAATCAACAAGTTTTAACTTTATATTTTGTTTCTTTTATAAAACTTGCTTATAGCTTAATGCTTGATTTCATCAAACTCATGTTCATATGCAACTTAATATCTACATAGCAAAAACCAGGAAACAACTAAAAGTACTCGAGTTTACAATACAACTAAAAATCATTACAGTAATACCCAGAAACCCATAACCTAAATAAAACTCGAGACAATCACCCAATATCTCGTGCCTACCCCGAAGCTATCCCAACACTCAACAACTTCGAGTCGCCTTCGAAAAATCACGAGCGAAACTTCGAGCGAAACCTTTCTTCCCCAAGCTCAAAATTCCAGTGCACACGGCAAAAACGCGTGCACGTTGCACAGCAATCCAACCAACGACAAACCTTCCTCCGGCCGTCACCAAGTCGGCGGTGACCACGTCGATCATCCCCTCGACCCAGAATCACAAATAAGTACGCGAATCAAAATATCACCCTTCCCTCGAAACTGCAGAAAACATGAATCACCCAAAACCCCCATAGCCGCCGAACTCAACGTTGATGAACTTCGCCGATCTACCTGAAGACGTGCCACACCATAATCATCAACTTCCCCAAATACGAACACGTCCAATCAAGTAACCAAGTCTCGAAAATTTCTAAAGCCAGGCCGAAACCCAAACTAACTAAAACCCTAATTCATCCAAATTCGAAAAATTTATTCAATGAAAAAAATAAGTTGAATTTTTCCCAACATCTACAACCTAAAAAAAAGCTTTGATCAAAATTCAAGCTTCAATCATCATGTTGTTCATCGGCAAATCACCAAAGTTCCCAAAATAAACAAACCCATAATACACACTAAATACCCAACTAGAAATTCTGAAATGCATGTCTAAATTCATGATTTTTCATCACGATTACATGCATGTAATTCAAATTATAATTTAAGATAGTTGATTTTTTTACAAAAATTTAGTTTCACTGTAAATTTTCATTTTAAACATGTTTGTGTTATTTAAAAATTTCTGGATCTATTTTATAATCTTCATCATACAATTACAAACAAATTTCATTCAAATATTCAAAGCTAATAATGATCAAAGATTGAGATATTTAATTTTAAGAGGAAAAAAATCAAAATCTGTTAAAATAACAGAACTTACATTTCCATTACAGGTATTCAAATCAATCATGCATTCATGTAACAAATATTCATCATCAAGCAAATTTCATCGCGTGCATCATCATTCAATCACAAATTAAACTAAAACTGTTTTTAAAATGATTTACTCACCAGATTATAATATGCAGAGCAGTTTAATCCAGGCCTGAACATAAATTTGAAAAGCTGTGCTTTGACCTTGCTAGCTGATGAAACACTTGCATGTTTTCAAAATGTTGTTTAAAAGTTGAAACTGCAGATCTTCATGAATTTCAGGTTTGAAAGTTGTAAATTGAACATTATTTGAATTGCAGGTGATCAATTTTGCAGTTTTGAAAAAGATGCAGATTTAAAAGATGTTGAAACTGATCTGAGTTGCTCATCCATTTGCATTACAGGTTGAAGTTTGTAGATTGAAGATGAGAAGAACTTTGCTTTTGATTTTGCAGATTTGAAATTGCTGATTTATAAATTGATGTGAAAAACTTGCTTTTGATTTTAATGTCTGGTTTGAGAAAAGTTTCTGTTTTGAACTTAAGAAAAGAAGATAAAGGAAAAAGATATTGTAAAAACTAGTTTCTTCTTAAAAACATTTATTAAAAATTAAATTAGTATTTTGCCACATGTTTACAATTTGAACAAATGTCGTTAGCATGTTTTAAAAATTACAAGTGTTATAAAGATGCCTTAGAATGCTCACACATGTACATAAGTGTTTTTAATTAAATTTTCATTTAGTTTAAATGTAAATATAGCTTACTTATTTAAATTACTTAATTAATAGATATTTACATATGTATATAAATTTACTTTTAAAAGAAATTATTCTAAAACTAATATAATATAAATATATTTCTTATACATGTAATTTAAAAATCTAAAACATTTATATATATACATTTATAACCATTTTAAAATTTAACACTTTTAAAAGAAAACAAAACAAAACTTTGATTAAATCCTTTTTTAAACTACCATATTTTAAAAATAAACAATTATCTTATACTTTGAAAACAATTGAATAAATCTTAAATTATCTTTTGGAAAATATAAATTTTAAAACAAAGCTTTAAATTACAATGTTCATACATATATAAATTATCAATAGATTAAATTAAATTTCAAAACAACATCAAATTATAACATATACTTACATATATATTACAATTTGAAAATTTATCTTTAGCTTAAAACAAAAGATCTTCTGTTCACAATATATATCAAATATACATATATTATAAATAGAATAAAAAAAATTAGCTTTGAAAAATCAATCTTATCCAGTTTAAATTGTTAGAAAGATATTGATCAATAATTACCAGATTAAATATTTGTTAACCTTTAAAAAGATTAAATTTACCAATTTAAATTAAAATTATAAAGAAAAATTATCAAACCAATTTAATTATTAATACGGATTATTAAATTGATATTGCTAGAAATTCCAGGTCGTTACAACTATAATTAGTGAAACATTAAACATTGAATTTGATATGTATATTTTCTTTAAGTTATTATAAAAGGTCTAAGTAATCGAAAATGATTAAATTTGTTAGTTATTAAATTTGAATGGAAAAAAGTGATTTAATTAATTTAATATTAATTTAATGAAAATAGCCAATTTGGCCACTGCCTTGGATTTTGAAGAAACTAGTTTCATTGGATCCGTAACAGTGAATTATTGTAAGGTTTCAAGTTTCGTAGCGATCGGACTTGTCGTTTGATCATACGAGCTCAAAACGCTTAGAAGTCAATTTAATTAAGTTCAAATGAAATCATTTTGAAATAAGCTGATTTTAAGCCAACTTCTTCATATGATGGAATTAGGACTTGAAACTTATCCCATTGAGTTTAAAATTATTGAAAACATCTATTTTGATATATAGGATTACCCATTTCCGTTTTAGGAATGAAACGGACTTTTTGGGTCGTTTATCGTTCTAATCCAAATCGATCTGATCCATTCTTTTCTATTTCAGTTATACCTATAAATAGCTCGTTATAAACCCAAGTTGTTTCTCATGTTCTCATTTCAGTACATACAATTCTATCTGCTTCTCTCTTGTCAATGGCAGAAACCAATTCAAACTCGAAACCCTAGTTTCCAAATTGCAAATTCGATTTCAAAAATCAACTCCAAAATCAAACTCCTCCAAACTCTATCAAATTATATACCGTCTCAAAGCTCTCAATGAGCGCACGTCAAATTTGTAGCTTTTTTTCGATTTGGGTTTCTATATGACCAGAATTGGGCGAATTAATCTCGGTCGTTCATCGAGTCACAATCAACTTTGGCCGACAGTGGATCGAAGGGTACTGGGTTGTAGAGAGGGTCGACCGAAGTTCATCTAGGTGGTTGGTTTGGCAAATCGATGGTTGGATGTGGTGAAATAATTCGTTATGGCTTCGCTGGCTATAGGCGGTGGCTACACAGGAGGCGAACGCGTCGTGGTTGCATGTGTCGGCGATGTATGAGGGCTTCGGCGCTGCGTTGAGGATGGCGCGACGTGTCAGTTGGTGTCGGCGTTCGTTTTGGAAAAGGGTGATGGGTTTGCACGCGCCATCTGTAGGAGAGGGAAGAATACGTGGAGGAAGCGTGATAGGGGAACGGTTGTTTTCTTTTATTTAATTTAGTTTATAAATCCAAATTTGCAATCGTTCTAACATATATAATTTTTTCATAAGAACTCGGATTTGGACGCTGTCATTTTGTTCGTATCGAAATTTCGGATATTTTGATGCTTGTTTGGACGAATTCTGAGACTGTTTGAAGTTAGTCCCTAAATTAGATTTTAATTCGATTAAAATCAATGGTGAGTGTTTTAACCCACTCACAATTGCTAAAATTTCTTATGTTGGTTAAATTAATTTATGATGTGATTAGAAATATATTCATGGCTGTTTGGTATATTTAAATCGTCATTCTAGTTAATTTGAATTTATTTTGAATTAAATTGTCATTTAATTTATTATTGAATTTAAATTGCCATTTATTTACTTGTAAATGATAACCTGTTATTTGTTGGAATTTATTGGTCGAATTAGATGATGATTATGATGGATGTTTGGTTGTTGATATTGGATGATTAGATTTAGGTTAGATTTATATATTGTTATCACTCTGCAAGTTCCTTATGGGTTGAAATGATACATACCCGAATGATTTATAGATTAAGGAAAAATCGTTATAGGTTGATATGATAGACCCGAGCGATTTTTTGGATCCTATTTAATTCGAGATTGCGGTTTGAAATGACATATAACCGTTAAATTTTAAATTGCGGATTTAAATGAAAAATATCTGTATCACTTGACCCTAGGATAGAAAATTATATAGGGACACCGGATTGGTTAAATTAAGTGATTTTTAAATCTTTAAATTGTGAATTTAATTTACTGGTATTTTGAAACAAAATTTTATTTATATAAACCGAATTATTTTCAAAAGTCTAAGCGTAAATGTTGAAATTGGAACTGATTTAATGAGTTGTTCAAAGGATTTAAATTTGAATTTCAAAGTTGAGGTGTCAAATATAAATGAATTTATCGAAATTGAGTTATTCCAATGTTGGATATAAATTTGAAATCTATTTAAACTAATTTAAAATATTTTAATTAAATTAACTATTTTAATCAATTTAAAACTTATTTAATTTATATTAATCTATTATAACCTATTTCATCCAATTTAAATCTATTTGCACCAATGTTATAATAATTAAATTTATCTAATCTAATTTAAATCTATTTAATATAAATTAAATCTATTTAATCTATATTAAACTTATTTAATCTATTTAATATAAATTAAATCTAATAAATCTATTTTAATTTTATTTAATCTATTAAAAATTTATTGAAGATAATCTAAATCTATTTTAGATTGATATAAACCATTTAAAAATCCATTTAAATCAAATTTAAGTCAATTTTATCTATTTCTACTATTTAAACAATTTTAATCTATTTTAAACCATTAAAAATTATTTTGACTATCTAAACTATTTTCAAATTTTCAGACTGTGTAAAGTTGAAGTATTTATATATTAATCCTTGATGATGATACAACTTAAGTTAGAATTTGGAATTGATACCTTTATATGAAAAGACATATTTGAGTAAATATGATTTGAAATTGAATATGGTTTCGAAAGTGATTATGATTTCCAAAGTAATATGGATTGAATTGAATACGATATTTTGATATCAATATGAAATGGACCATCCGGTGTGTAATAAGCGTTTGGTTGTTAAAGAGACCGAGATCGAAAATTGTCATACTCTCTGCCAATACCGAAAACCACTTTAACAACTGTGTACATGGTAGAGATTCCAGAAATAAAGCAGGATGGTTTGGCGAATGTTCTGTATGAGGTATTTACGTGATCTTGACTCCCGTGAGTCAGCTTAAATGTGACTAAAACACACGCTTTATTGGACTAAGTGAGGTCATTCCTCCTATCAGACATGCTTCCTCGGTGCCATATTATGACTTTGTGATGATTTGGTTGCGACCTTTTGATTTTGATTATGGGAGTGTGTTCCAAGGTGGGTGGTAGTAGCTGTTATGCGTTACCAGCAGTCCGGATTTGCAATTGGTATATCTACCCTGGCATTGCCTCGAGTGCCGTGTTCACATGCTCCATCGCGCCTTCTACGAGTTTGTTTTGCACCATACGTATGCCCTCTGGGTAAACCTCACGGAGGAGCATACGGTACTGTATAGACTATGGGAATCTATAAAATATGTTAAGGGGAATATAGGTAATGCCTTATCCCTATTTTAATACTTTTACTTTACTGTAGACATATTATGATAGCGTATTGTACTACATAGTAGATAGTTTAACATATCCTTAGGAGATGGTAATCCCGAACATCTCTTAAGTTATTGCACTCACGTTAGACACTGGATAGGAGATGTCAAAACCCGTAAACATCTCTGACACTGTTTCACTCATATTTACTTACTGTTTATATTAATTTACATAAGATCTTTTAGTTCTGACTCGAGTGTTTTGTCTTTTCAATTCTCTCGGGTCAGTCTGAGCTTTCCAGTTTATCAAAGATTGCTTTCTCGAGGATGAAGACGAAGATTTTGTACTATCATTATTTATGGTATGTATTCCACTATATCATGTTGTACAGCTGCATTTATTTATTTATTCTATTTTACATAACTGTGATTTTATGTTGTAAAAGAATAATCAAATGTATTTACAAAACAGCTTCATGAACTATTATTTGATTATTATATTTTGTCATTCCGCTATGAGATTTTGTATTTGTTTTTTTCTTTCTCTGTTTTTTCTTATTCACCCCATAACAACCTATCTTTTGAATGGTTTGAGTCTGATGCATGTGGTTTATCGTGGATTCAAACTGTCTAAAAGGCAGGTCAATACAGCATGGGTGTATGTGATGAAGGACAAATCAGAGAGCTTTGAGAAGTTCAAAAACTGGAAAGCGCTTGTTGAGAACCATTCTGATTCTAGGTTGAAGGTGCTGAGATCTGATAATGGCGATGAATTTGTCGCTGGGGAGTTCCTTGACTTTTGTAGACAGCATCACATTTAGAAACATTTCACTATACCCGGTTATCCACAATCCAATGGTGTTGCAGAAAGGACGAACATGACTCTACTGGAGAAGGCTCGTTGCTTGTGATTGACGGCGGGCTTGTCTAAAGGCTTTTGGGCCGAGGCATTATCAACTACGGCGCATATCATAAATCGAATTTTGGGCTTAGCCATAGATGGGAAAATTCCAGAGGAAAGGTGGAGAGGTAAAGCAGTGTATCTTGGTTACATTTGAATTTTTTATTCTCCTGTGTACGTTCACCATATAGGTGATGACAAGTTGGAGGCTAGAGCATACAAGGACATACTAATGGGATACACCGATGGTATGAAAGGGTATCGAATTTGGAACCCTGTTGATCAGAAGATTGTTCATTCCAGATATGTTTCTTTTGATGAGTCTGCTATATTCAATCCGAAGGAGAAGCTACCTACCATATCAGAAGATAATGATAGGCCTAAGGAGATGGAAGAAGTTCTCATGTTCCAGCCAAATTATAGAGTTGTTGTTGATGATGTCAAGGAAAGCACAGTTGACGAAACATCATAGGATAGTCCACAGGTACCTTCTAATAGTGCTGGTGATGTGCATAAATCTAGAGGAAGTTTAGTTCAAGGTGGAGCTGAAAGGAGTTTAGACGAAGCAGTACCTACCCGGGTCAATCGTAGGACTATTAGGCCGCTCGAAAGGTATGGTGATTGGCAGTTTGCAAACCTTAGCCTTGGTGGTCAGTTTGAGTATGCCCTATATGTGGGTATTGAGGAGTTGCTTGATCTTGATGAAGCTTTGAAGTCAGTAACAGTTCGAAATGGATGTGCGATATGGAAGAGGAGTTAGGGTCGTTGAAGAAGAACAAGACTTGGGATTTGGTAGCACCTCCTCAAGGAAGCCGAGTCCTAGGCTGTAAGTGGGTGTTCAAGGTGAAGGATGATGGGAGATACAAGGCTAGACTAGTTGTCAAAGGGTTTTTACAAAGAAAGAGATTGGAATATGATGAGATATTCTCTCAAGTAGTGAGGTATACGTTCATCCGCATTTTGCTCGCTATGGTCTCATCTCATGACTTGGAGTTGGAGCAACTGGATGTGAAAACTGCTTTCTTGCACGTAGACTTGGATGAGACCATCTACATGAAGTAGCCAGAATGATTTGTTACGGATGGGAAAGAAAATTGGGTTTGAAAATTGAAGAAGTCACTGTATGGACTTAAGCACCCACTAGACAGTGGTACAAGTGGTTTGACTCCTTTATGCTTTCACTTGGTTTTGATCGTAGCATCAAAGACTCTTATGTGTACTACTAGCATTTAAAGACTGGTAGATGGGTGTACCTACTCTTGTACATAGACAATATGTTGATTGCTTCCAAGGACAAGGCTGAAATCGATAGTTTAAAGCAAAAGCTATTCGAAATAAAAGACCTTGGAGAAGCAAAGAAAATTTTGGGTATAGAAATCCAAAGGGATATAAATCTAGGACTTTTGATCCCCACTCAAAAGGAGTGCATTCAAAAGGTGCTTGCTCGGTTTAGCATGGAAGGGGCAAAGGCAATCGGCACACCCATGACTTTGCATATACAGCTTTCTAGTAAAGGCTCTCCGTTCTTGAAAATGGACAAGGCTTATATGACGAAGGTCCTATATGCAAACGTAGTTGGCAGCTTGATGTATGCCATGGTCTGCACAAGGACTGACATTGCACAGGTTATTGGATTGGTGGGTAGGTTCATGGAAAATCTAGGAAAGACGCATTGGGAAGCAGTGAAGTGTATCTTCAGATACCTTAGAGGAACTCCAAACCATGGACTTGTCTTTGGCGGCAGATATAGAGATTTCAGCTTGGTTGGATTTTGTGATTTCGACTGTGCTAGTGATAGAGATCGAAGGAAGTCAACCTCTAGATATGTGTTCACTATTAGTGGGACAACGATCAGTTGAAGAGCGAGGTTGCAGATGATTGTGGCTTTGTCTACTATAGAGGCAGAGCTCATAGCTCTAGTTGAAGCATCTAAGAAGGCGCTTTATTTGAGGCGATTGTTGTGTGATTTGGGCTTCGTATATGAAGGCGTGAATATGTACTATGACAGTTAGAGTGCAATTCATTTAACTGAAAATCTGACATTCAGCTCGAGGATGAAACATATTGAGGTGAGAGAGTCTTTCCTTGTCTCGATGAGTAAAGAGAAGCTAGTTCGTCTTTAAAAAGTTCACATAAAGGAGAATGCAGCAGAACTTGTTTATGAAGTCGTTGCCTGTTGCTAAGTTCGAGCATTGCTCGGACTTGATTCGCTTAATGAACTACTAGGTGCCACGGGGTGGCATGGGGGTAGAGTTGAGATGGTTCATGGAGAGCTTTGTTTTCTTAGTAGAAATTGATAGGTTCTACATGGACTGGGTACTTCAAACACTTTGTTGACTGGCGGTGACCTTGCTGGAGTTTGTTGACAGAGTGTAATGGCGGATGGCTTTGCAGAAGCTCATCGAGTAAGTATCCATTGCTTGTAGCATGAAGGTGTAGATGGAGTTAGAAGGCTTGTTTGGAAATCTGGTATCAAGGTGGAGATTATTAGTTTTGATACCTGATTTTCTAATGTGGAGAAAATGAGGCCATTGGAGATACTCACAGAGCACGAAGGAAGACAAAGCACCAAAGTCCTAACCCTATGTCAAAGTCATGACATGAAGGAGTGATTGAGGAAGTCCAAACCAGAAGTTTGGTCCGGTGGAGGTGAGTATCTTCGGCGAAGAGAAGAAGTTTGTTCGGTGATGAGGAGTTCGGACAAGAAATCTCAATTGTTGATTTATGACTCAACGTTGAGGCTATGAAGGCTGAACGAGTAATCTCATTTAGTGAAGTTGGTGCGGTTGATCTCGTATGGGCAAGAAGAAAGTTGTCTCGTTTGGTCGTATTTCTTTCGGTGAAAGGCTCGATGATTTGGTGAAGCATGCCGGTCCAAACTGAAGTAGTAATGCTGAACTAAATGAGCTATACCGAACCATGCTATGTAGAACCTGTTTGCCATTCTAGATGTTTGGTTTGGGAATTGAGAGATGCTGGTCCAGATCTTGTGTGTTATTTGCCAAAGCAAATGCTATTGTGCTGTTTGCCGAATCAGATGTGCAGAACCAAATCCCAGGGCTGCTATATAGCAATTACCCCTCCTCATGTCTTCACTCTATAAATAGTAGAGCTTCAAGGCAACAATGGCAGCCATACTAGAGAGCTGAAACTCTACAGAATTTTGTCTATATTGTTAATTCTTCTTATGTATAGCCTCCAAAAGTGAATTAATCCTGTATAATCTTTCAGTGATTAATAAAATATCCTCTCCCCAAGTGAACGTACACTGCCTTGCAGCAGTGGAACCACTATAAATACTGGTGTAATTTATTTTTCTGCACTGTATTGATCTATGACTGTCTTTTCTAGTGTTAATCTCTATGTGTTTGTCTCACTACAATCACGATCCAGTTGTTTTCCACTGCGTTGGGTTTTTTATTCCCTTAAACCGATCATCTGAAGGGATTTTCCCCAACAAAACCAAGTTTGGGTCTTCTATTTTCAAATATACATATGTTAAATATGAGAATAGTGAAGTGATAATGGAGACGATAGAAGGGATGGAAGGACGACGGAAAGATGGATCGTTTCTCGTGTTTCTATCATTTTCCAAAACACTGAAAATAAAATAATTTTTTTCTATTTTGCATGTTAATTTTGTTTTTTGAATTGGCCATTTTCGACAATTTATGTGTGTCTTTGCATTTTTGTATGGACGAAAACTCAAAACTAAAAATTGCAAACCAAACACAACCATAGTGTTTGAGAAGAAGAATTTAAGTGGCAGATGAAGTGTTTTCTAGACGGCTCCACTGAGGAGTTTTGTGTCAGGGCTCATGAGAGGTTCTGAGAGTACCGGTTTGACTATAAATGATCATGGCGGTTTCGATTGGTTTACATGAAGTGTTGTTATAACTGATCAATACATGTTTGAGAGTTTAACGTACACTGATTTTGAGAGTTTTTCACTAAAGTAACGTTACATGTATATCCTTATATTTATTCTCCAGTTTTGTGAATATTAATTCCACAATATAATTAGTAAGGCTATAATTGAAAAAAAAGCTATAACCCTCAAAACACTCAAATTTGATAGGTTGTGAATTGCTATCAAAATTATGCTACATCGGTTTTCACCGGTTTTATTACCAACAACAACCAGTGTGGAAAAAATTTACAAGCAAAGGTTATGATAACACATGAAATAAAGAGCCATCAAAAGTCAAAATCAGTAGAAAATAAGCTCACAAGCTAAGCCTAAAGTAATGAAAATTGTAATTTGTATTGACTTAGTCCAACGAGCAAATTTTGTTTTGATATTTTTCATTTTGGACCAAAAGGAATTCCTTCTGTCGTTAATTTTTTGAAACAATGGAAACTGGAACAGTTGGAAATGATTGGAAGGAAAACTATGGAAAATGGAAATAAAACCACCACTACGTAGGATTCTTTGCACAATTATTCCGTTGATAGGTATTTTGGAAAGAAATATTTTTGTTTAATGACTATTTTAAAGTATATATTGCAAGGTTTGAAGAGTATTTATTTAATAAGATGTTTTGAAGAGAATTTTTTTTGATAATAGTATATAATTTAAATTGTTTTTGTCAAAAGATCTAATTGAAGAGTATTTAGCGAGAAACCTTATTTAAAAGAAAAGAATATTTTATTTTTTGAAATGGCACTTAGATATGAAATGCCATTGACAGCATAACATACATCACATGTCAATAAATGTTCGAACTACGCTACGCAAATTTCAAATTTGTGACCTCTTGCACCAAAACCGAATCACTTAACCATTGGGATAATGGTGCTTGTCAAAAAAAAATGTAAGTTGGTGAAGATTTCTTACATTGAGATTACTTTCATAAAAATATATGTTATTTTGATGGAATTATTTTCTCAAAAGAAGAAATTTAAAAATAATATGGTGGAAACATTTTTATTTGAGTATTATATGGTTGTTTGAAACATTTAAAAATAATTGATGTAAATATTTTATTTGAAAAGTTTCTTTTTGAGTAAAGAATGCGATAAAATAATAATTTGAAAAGAATTTTCTTTTTATCAAAGGAGTATATTTTACTTCTGAAAACTTATGTTTGGAAATTGATTTCAATTGTGAGGATTTTCAGTTAAAATGGTACTATTTGAGAAATGATGGTTTGAAAAGAAAAACATTTTTGGGATAAAGACCTTTGGGCTGAAAAGGACCTAAATAGAAATTTATTTTACTAAGGAAATATTTGGAGATATATTACTAAGAAATGATGTATTATAAAATATCTAGTTTAACAATACCTTGAGAAAATATTTTACTTAGATAGAATGGTTTGATTTGAAAAGTAAATGGTTGAAAAAGTACAATATTTAATTGAATAACAAACTTTGAAGGTGTTTGTTAAAAATGTACTTTATCAAAAATATGCTTTATTTGGTGATTTTGATGGAGAACAATAAAATTAGCTAGATTTTATGGCGTGGGTTTTAAGACGATGGGGTAAAATCAATCTTGAGTTTGCTCAACATCCATTACGACGATGTTACCTTTATGGCTGTTTTCTATGACCTTCCCCAAGGAGTTTAGGGACATCTGCTCATTCCCTTCCATAAAGAGAGAGGGAGAGGAGAGTCGGGATAGGGTATAGGCACCGCCCATTTTGATGCGTGGGATAGTGACCTTTTGCTTGTATGACATGCTTTGGTTGAGTTGTTTAAATTGATTTGTTGCTTGTTAAATTATTTCCAATGATTTTTAGTTGTACTGCTTGCTTGGTTATGATTGCTCATTAACTTAAGACATGCTTGCTCGAGTTTATTTCTTTTCTTGTATTGTGTTGTTAGTTGTTGGTTTACTATGATTGGTCTTAATTATTTATTTGTCTACTTATTTGTTTCATGTTCTTCTCTTACATCCATCATTTCTCCAAAATTATTTTTAATTGATTTGTAATGGTGAAAATATTTTGAGAAATTATTTTATAAAATGATGGTGATATTTTAGGAAGAAAAAGATTTTTGTTCTACATGAAGATGAAAGTTTTAATTTGAAAATAAAAATATTTTGTTAAATGTTCTGCTTTGAAGATGTATTAGAACTCTCCTCGCTAGCAGATCCCTCTTTTATATTTTGGGTGATTCATCCCTGTCATCCGACGAAGCAATCACTATAAAAGATATTATAATCAAATTTTCGATGTGATCTGAAGGTTGGAACAAGATGGGTTCTGATGTAGATGTGTATCAAGGAATTGTTGATGAACAAAGGCTTTGATGTATGCTCTGAAGAAGGATACATGGGGATGCCCACCTATATTTTTGATCGTATCCAGATCTTTGCGATCGTATATTATCCTAGACTTTTGCGATCGTGAGTCTAGTATCCTATCCATTTAAATGGCATGAATTCGAGCATATACGTTGCCCCTATGCTCTTATGATGCTGAGTATTCGTTGACGTTATGATGGTGGTCATTTGTGTCATCATATATCCTGGAGTACAATAGTTTTACGATGTTGAGTATTCAATGACCTTATGATGGTGGTCATTTGATACGTGATCTTACAATGTGGGTTTGAGAATCGAGGATTGCTGCAGCTGTAGCATGAGTAGGTGACCGTATTATTTTGAGAATTAAGCATTGACTAAACATATGATGGTGGTCATTTGATACGTGATCTTACAATGTGGGTTTGAGAATCGAGGATTGCTGCAGCTGAAGTATGAGTAGATGATCGTATTATTTTGAGAATTAAGCATTGACTAAACATATAATTTTGATAATATGGCCATAATTAGACGCATGTTATTTTGAGGAAGTGATTATAAGTGGGTGCACATGATATTCGAGATGTTGTGTAAATGAAATGATGCACCAATTACTATGAAGATAAGACTATAAAGAAGTTCATTGACAGTTTTGAGGATACGCATATTATGACGGATGTGCGGTCAGCATAGGAATTATCATACACATGTTATTGGTTGATAGGTTAGTATGGTAATGATACCATATTATTTTGGGCTTATGTCTTTGTTTTGATGACCTATGTTGATTATTGATTTATGTGTATTCATTTATTTATACATGAATATTTTGATTAGCCCATGTCATGTTGTTGACTTTTTTATGGTCAATTATGGTTGAATTGTTGAAATGTGTGGTATGAATTGATCTATGATTGAGCTTTCATCCTTTTGTTGATGAGGTTGTTTTTGCATGCTATAGTTTGGATTCAAGATTAAGTGTACGTGTTGCTATAGTACGTGTGTAGAAATTTGAATCTATTATTGTAAATGAATTATATTGTGTTATGACAGATGGTGTTATGTGGTCGTTACACGATGTTTTATTAAGTTATTAATTTATGATTGATATGTTTTCCAGCATTTTATAATTAAGTCCATGATGAAAATTTATTAATTCGGTTGAAAGTTGTATTTAAGGAATTGCGATGGCGCAGTTCTTTAAAAGGAGGAATAATGTAGCGACCCACATTTTTACATATCATTGAATCGTAAAAATATTATTTTCAAAATTAAATTGAGTCCAAATTTAATATAACTTTAAGAAATGTTAAGTAGTGACATTTTCCACTTGTAAAATTTTTAACGCTGAAAAATATTGTAAGGACTATAATTTTTGATAGAATTCGAATTAGGGTCTCAAAGCACTTTTTAATAATGTTTTGAAGGCAAAAAAACTATTTTGATAATAATATATAATTTAATTTTTTGGTTATAAGTATCTTATTCAAGAATATTTAGTGAGAACCCTTATTTTAAAAGAAAAGAATATTTTATTGAAACATTCTTTACAATAAATATTATATGAGTTAGAAAAATTTATTATAATGAGATTATTTTCATAAAAATATATTTTATTTTGATGAAATTATTTTCGCAAAAGAAGAAATTTGAAACTAACATAGCGGAAACATTTTTATTTAAGAAATTATATGGTTGGTTGAAATGTTTGAAAATAATATATGGAAATATTTTGTTTGAGAAGTATCTTTTTGAGTGAAGAATGTGATAAAATATCTATTTGAGAAGAATTTTCTTTTTATCAAAGGAGTATATTTGACTTTAGAAAACTTATGTTTGGAAATTGATTTCGATTGTGAGGGTTTTCACTTAAAATTACACTCCATGATAAATGATGGTTTGAAAAGAAAAACATTTTTGAGATAAAGAGTTTCGGGTTGAAAAGGACCTAAATTGAAAATTGTTTTACTAAGGATATATTTGGAGATGTATTACTAAGAAACGATGTATTATAAAATATCTAGTTTAACAATACCTTGAGAAAATATTTTACTAAGATAAGAATGTTTTGATTTGAAAAGTAAATGGTTGAAAAAGTACAATATTTAGTTGAATAACAAACTTTAAAGGTGTTTGTTAAAAATGTACGTTATCAAAAAGATGCTTTATTTGGGAATTTTGATGAAAACTATAAAATTAGACTTTATGGCATGGGTTTTAAGACGATGAGGTAAGATGAATCTTGAGTTGTTCAACATCCATTATGAGATGTTACCTTTGTGGTTGTTTTATGCGACCTTCCCTAAGGGGTATAGGAACGTCTAGTCATTCCCTTCCATAGAGAGAGTGAGAGAGAGGGAAAGAGAGTTGGGATAGGGTATAGGCATCGCCCATTCCGATGCGTGGAATAGTTACCTTTTGCTTGTATGACTTGCTTTGGCTGAATTGTTTATATTGATTTGTTGCTTGTTGAATTATTTTCAATGATTGTTATTTGTATTTCTTACTTGGCTATTGTTTGCACCAAAATTGGGCAACACCCTTCGAAAGTTTTTGAAGAGATAATAAATGAAGAAATCAAATTGAAAATGAGCATTATCTAACAAAAAACTTCAAGTCGCAGAAAAGTAAATTGCACGGGAGACAACAGTTTAGAGTGGTTCGGCGATTTGCCTGCGTCCACTATGAAGTTTTATCACTTTATTGCTTAATACTTGAATATTACAAATGTTCTAGAGCGAAGTTCATCAAATAATAGACTTAAATTCGAAATTAGCAGCAGTGAAGATGGTATAGAGTGATTCTGGCAGCGCTCGGGCGTGCTTTATCTCTAAGAATTCTCCCCCCTCTCTGAATGACCAGGGGCTCTATTTATAGGTGTAGAAGGCCGATATTTCGCCTAAAATTCGAGGAGACCGCTTCTGGCACGTGAGGGAGGCCCACACGTCTGGCCTCAGGAAATCCGGGCCCACTTTGGGATCGATTCAAACTCTAGTTCGAGTCGATCAAAAAGTGTCCAATCGAGGTGAAATTTGGTGTGGACATTCTTCAACATGTATGCAAGCTCCTATTAAAATTTCATAGCATTTGGACTTGTAGATCTCGAGTTATGATCGATTCAAGATTGCATTTTCGGTTGATGCGTCTCGTTCGAATCGATCCCCTTCGAATCGATTAGGGTCGAATCGATGGCTTGCGCGTGCGAATGGTGACGTGGCACGCGCTTCTCGGGTTGATCCTGCTTTTTCTCCGAGTTTACTGGGTTGAATCCATGGTTTTTGACGCTTCTACTTAGTGGATTCGAGGGAATGGATTCGAGGAGATGCTCGTTCGAATCGTTCGAGGTATCCCATAGCTGATCGATACGAAGCTTCCTCAACATGGTGGATTCGAAGTGAATCAACTGCATGGGTTCTAAGCATCTCGCCTTGAGGGATTCGAGGTGGAGGTCGTTTTATGGATTCGAAGGAAGGCCATTGGGATGGATACGAAGCTTGGCCACCTGATGGATTCGAACTGATATGCTCTGATGGAGGCGAAGTGGAGTGACTTCATGGACTCGAAGGACTTCAACCTGATGGATACGAAGTGGAGTGATCCCATGGATTCGAACTAAGAGGAAGCCGATGGATTCGAACTCATGGTTTTCTGATGGATTCGAACTTAGGGTTATTTCCTCCAACTTGAATTGATCACATCTTGAGTGTATGAACTCGGATTGACTTGAAATTTGAGAAGCTGACTTTTATGACTTTTCTTGTCATGTCCTATCAACTGTAGCTCAATCTGGACTCGGACAAAATTCGGTGACATCCATAGTGAAGCTAAGTATGACCAATCCCGGAGACAAGCTGTCCTTTGTTTTCGATCGATCTTTTGGTATTACGGCTTTGCCAAAAAGCGGGATAACATTTTCCCCCCAAAGTACGTCTTGTGGAACATGACGTGCTTTGAAAAGCTGCGATTTCTCTCTTAACAATCATTGCTCTTTTGTCGAAGGTTGTAACCTTGCTTTGATATGATTGATTGCTGCAGGATAGTGCCTGGCTGTTGGTTGTTGTAATCGTAACCAGATGAGTATTCGATCCTCGTAAATGTTTAAAATCGAATGTTAGTCCGACATATATGCACGTATGTTAGTTTGACCCTTGTTAACGTCGTGCGTCCACGAGTCGTTGTCAGTTTTGTCTGATATTGAATTTCGTCTCAATTCTCTCCTGAGCCGATTTGGAAATTTGAGTTGAGACAATGCATGATGGTTGTTTTGAAAAGTTCCTTTGTATCGATCCTCTCCTGAACTGATATAGAAGGTTGACAAGTAATTTTTTCATATCGAAGCGATGCGTTCATTCTCATCAATGGTTTCTGATGGATTCGAAATGACCGTTCGAATCGACAATCTTCGAATCGCTAGGGTCGATGGTCATGGAATTGGCGCTTCTAATCGATAGGATTTCTCGGCTTTAATTCAGCTTTCGTTCAATCACTTCCTGTCGATGAAGCCTCGCATCGATGCTGTCTTGATGGATTCAAAGCTTTGAGGGGTTCGAAGCGTGATAGATTCGAACGTGGTCGTTCGAATCGATTGGTATTTGACCGGTAGAAATCGGTCAGGTCGACCGAGAGGTGAAGCGTCACATTTCCTCCCTAGGATTCATATAAATACGTGAGGCTAGGCTCATTTTCATCTTTTTACTGTTGCTCTGTCTTCTTCTTCGTATCGACCCCCATACTTGAGAGAGACACTTCTTCGAATCGGTTAAAAACCTTCAATCTTTCACTCGTAATCACAATAAACCAGGTAATTAATGGATTAAGCCAAGTTGAGTGAGAACGATAGAACTGGAAACCTTCGCCATCATCCTCAATTTTTTCTTTCGAACATTTTGGAGGGTGGTGAGATCTGAATGAAGTGGGTCGAATCGATGGACGAAGCGTAACAAAGTGCTGGAGTTCTCTTGGAGAAGCAGAGATCTTGGGGGATTTTGCTTTTCTTTGCTTCGTATCGATCCGGACTGGGGTAATTCGACTCGGTCCTGATTATGGGGATTCGAATCGGTCCTTGCGAAGGGAAGTGGCTCGTATCGATCGATTCGAAGTGATGATTCTGTGATCGATTCGAAGGCGTTGAGTTCGATCGATACGAACTTGCTTTGCTGATGGACTCGAAGCGCTCCTTCACTTGATGCTATGGATATTGTTCGAAGGACCTACTTCGATACGAAGTGCATCGAGTCGACCCTTTATCGATTTGAAGCACATCGATTCGACTTGTATCGATTCGAGGTGATCGATTCGATCGTCCTTCATTTAAGGAATACGACACATCTGACTTTCTCCAACCTTGAACTATGACTGATTACAAGCTGAATTTTGACGAACTTAATGAACCTTAGTAAACTTGATACCGATGAGCTTCTACCTTGCATAACTGATCTTGACTGTAGGACTTTACTTGACTGCCTTTTGAAGCTCGTCGATGGAACTGTGGCCTAACCAAAAATATAACGGATTTATGCTTGAATCGATCAGCGGCATCTGGATGACGAAGTTGTGACGGTCAGCGATGACGGTCATTTCCGGTCTCGATTTTCAGAGTTTTGTCGTTTGCACATCCTGCTGTTTGCAAATTTTCTCTAACTCTATAGAATCTTTCTAAGTAATGCACAACACTGCACTGCACCGCACACACTTTACACTGGGAATGAACGGGTTTTCTATGTTCTTAATGTTGCTTTCTGATGAGTTAGTTAGTTATGGAATCTTCGAGCTCTCAACAACAAGAAGTACAGAGTTCGCCTCCTCCAGAAATACTTGAAATCCCTGACATTCCTCCGGAAGTAGTTGGTCCGGCTCCGGACGAAGTGCCGGAAGCCATATTTATTGATGATCCTATCGACTCCATTTCATCCAGTATTTCTGAAGCCTTACTGGGCCGGATCTGCTTGAAACATAACTTATCCCCGGACGACGTTTTGCTACCGGGCGTTGATGACAGACCTCACAACCCGCCCGAGGGGTATACTGCTTTCTATCGTCACGGCTGTGCGGCTAGAACTCTCCCTCCATTTAACCAATATATCAGGGAGATGTTATCGTTCATTGAAATCGCCCCTCACAATTTCATCCCAACGGACATGCATTGCTGAACAGTGTTTTTGTCCTATTTATGGATCATCTCTTTCGTCCGCCAAGGCCAACCGAGATTAGACACATATTTAACTTCAAGAGCAGGGGCGATAGCCCATCTTTCACCTTTTTGGAAGCAGTTAGAAACTGCCAGATCGTGACGGGAGCCTGGACCAGACTCAGTTATTTTAAAAATGAATGGTTTTTGTTTGATGCCCTCCAGGGTTTGCTAGGCGATGGCTGTCTAGACGTAAGTGTCGTAAATTGCACAAGCCTTCTTTAGGTAGTCGTTATCAGTACTTGTACTAATATCAGGTGTTCTTCTTGCAGCTATCATCTCAAGGCCTGACGGTGGGTATTACAAAGGCGTTGTCCGATCTTTACAAGAGGTCCCGAGTGACTTGCGGCACATTGACTCGGTGTTAACTGACGATAACTTAAGGACGCTGGGTTTAATAGAGATGAACCAGAGCATTGTTATCGAGGGGTTGTCGAAACCGGCTTTGAAGACAAAGAAGAAAACGGTGAAAGGAAAACCCGACATAGTAATAAGAGAAACGAGCGATGATGAGAGGACGCCCACTGATACCGAGCTAGCGGCTGATCTTTCCCGAATAGAAGAGAAGCGGAAAGGCAAGGCTGTTGTCCCTAAATTTAAGAGACAGAAGTCTGTAGTTGTATCTCGTTTGATCCCCGAAACTACTATCTCTGACGCTGCTCCTTGTCAATCAGGAAACGCTTTTATAGGACTGGATGACATTCCTATCCCGGAATACGTATCTCTCCACCACGAGTCTGGGTTGGATGAACTCCGGGAAGCGTTAGAAATAAGCGAGCCTTTACCTGTTAGTGCAGTCGACACTTCTGGTTGGTCGGGGGTTTTGCACATTTGCATACACTTTCATAACACTACACGACTTCCGCACAGATCGTATTGCTTTCGCCTGGTATTTAACTGAATTGCTTCTCTTTTTAGGTGCTATGTCTGGTCGTCAATCTACATTAGACAAACTCCGAAGAGTGCATCATCCTTCGTCTTATTATGAATCTCGACGTGGGGACTCTGATCGCGATCACGAACGGAGGTATCATGGCCAAGAATATTATGCAAGGGATCATCCTCATAGTTACTCTAGTCAGGAGTGCTCGGATAGAGATCGGAGATACCGCTCACCTTCTCGTTCTCCTCTGCCACCCCGAAGCCATATTTAGGTATCTGAGCCTCTACGACAGCAACCGTCTTCACAGGTTTCGAGGCTTGAGTCACATCGTTCTAGAACTGAGGTTGTTACGACCACGGCTGCGGAGGAGGCCCCTATTGAACCATCCGGTGAAGGGGCTATCAGACTTGCTTAATTGAAGAAGGACTTCCCGGAAATTTTCTTCGATGCTTGTATTTTTCCTCTTAATCTTAAAAGAATTCCCGAAGACGCCGTGACCACAGCACTTAGTTATACCCGCGACTTCTATGCTCAGTACAAGGAATGGTATAAGGCGGCTGTTAAAGCTTCAAAAGTAGCCTTTGATCGGGCCAAAATTATTGAGAAACTGGAAGCCGACTTGGCTCAGAAGAACCGTATTGTCGATACTTCAATCTGAGGCGGAATCCTCCCGTAAGGCCGAAGTTGAGTCGCTAAAAAAGGTTGATGAGACATTAGTTGAGATAGCAAAGATGCAACAAGCACATTGCACTTTAGTAGAAGACTTGGGCCATGGATACAAAAATGTTGAGGCCGAGCGGGATGCGGCAGTTAAAGAACTATAGGAATTAAAGGCTAAGTTTGCTGATATAAACAAGGAAAAAGACGGTGCTAATACGGCCGCACAAGAAGCATGTGAGCAAGCTGTGTCTCTTTGGGCTGAGCGCGATGCAGCAGTCGCAAGGGTTAAGGAGGTTGAAACGGAGGTGGAGGAGAAAGTCCAAGCAGAGAGGTTCAAGATGGAGGCCGAATTTGACAAACTCCTGGATACATATAATGCCAACGTGTTAGAGCACAGAAATCTCGCCTGGCTAGGGGATAATCTATGCTTCTCTACAGTGCCTAGAAAAAATTAGTGGAGAACAAGAGGATGTCTTGCCCGGATGGAGTATTAGATGAGTTTGAGCTCGAGTCACGTCTGCTTAGCGGGGAAGAGAGGAGAACTCTTCATGAGGCGATAATCTCCGTCGAGAAAGAAAAACTTGGCATCCATCAAACAGAGATCGGTGAAGGTTCGGGTGTCGCACGTCATAGTGAGAATATCGAAGTTCCTATCCTGACTTCGTCCGAAGTTATCGCCGCGGTTGACCCACAAGTCATTCCTGCTTACAATCCGGACCAATCGGGGTTATCTTCTGCTAAGACTGCTGTCTCCGAACCTGTTCAAGCTCCAAGGCAAGGTAAGGAAGGTACTTTGATTATTTCCCTCATGTCTTAAAGTAATGATTTTTGAGAGAAGTTACTGGACTGGTTATTTTTGCTCTCCTTTGTTCACTGACCGAAAGTGCCGCGTCTGTGCCCCCAGTTCCTCCGGTCCTATATCTTACGCATGGAGTTATTGTCACCGAAGCAATTTCAACTGCTGCCATGGCCGGTGACATTGGAGAGGGGAGCTCGATGTCATTCGATGCTCAAATGATTGAGGAGCTACTTGGTCATTCTCTTGACCCTATTCCTGATCCTTCATTCATGATGAGTGGAGCTACTCCAATTTTCAGTTCTGTCATGACGACCACCAGCGTATCCAGCGCAGCTCAGTTGTCTCGAGAAGAAGAGATTTTAGCTGAGGTAAGCGCTGAGATGGCCACGATGACAACGGTCAGTGGTTCTGGAAGCGACACTGCCCCCTCAAGCTTGTCTTCTCTAATGGTGATCTCTCCCGGTGGCACGGTGACCGTCTCAAGCGTTGCTGAATAGACACCTGTCACAGCTCCCATGCCTTCAGTTCGTCCTTCCAAAAGGATCTCTGTCCCCTCCAGCTCTGAGGAAGATGTTGATATTATGCCAGATCCGGAGGATGTTCCAAAGAAGGGCAAGAAATCTCGTAGGAAGCCGGGTAGTGGGTCCAACGGCTCGACTCCAAAGAAGAAGCCTCGGAAGAAGAAGGAGTGAGCTTCCTGATTTATCATGTAGTTGTAGATAGCAATTCTTTTACTTCTTCTTTTGTTCTTTTAGAGCCGTGTATATGTGTGGATTCGGCCTCCACTTAATTGAAATCTTTTGACTTGCCATGTAATCAAACCTGTTTTTGTTAGTTGATGGAATGAGAAGTTGCTCTTTTCTTTTACTTAAGTGTTTGCAGTGTTTGTTTTTTTTATCTTCCAAGTATGAAAAACATAATTTCGTGTCATTATTGATGAATGAGTTGTACTCCGAGCATTGTACTTCTTCAGTTAGCAATTAAAACTTAAGATTTTTTGCCACCAAGTTTCGGGGAACAACATTCGCATCTTGGTGGTTGATCGCACTTATTGTGAATCTTAAGCACATGTCCACGCTCTGGGGACTTAGGATAATTTGAGATCGATAGCCCGATTCGCACTCCGGGAATTTGAGAGTTATCGATGTTTGTAACACGGTTCACGCTCCGGAAACCTGGAATTGATGTTTATACTCCGCTTCACGCTCCGAGAACTCGGAGTTGGTATTGATATTTCGGTTCGCATTCTGGGAACTTTGACGTAGTATTTGTGCTCCAATTCGCACTCTAGGGATTTGGAGATAGCATGTATGTTTGGGTTCGCGCTCCGGGAACCTGTAATTTATATTTGTACTCCATTTGCGCTCTGGGAAGTTGGATTGGCCGATAGATGGTCAGTCACATTTATTTGGGCTTTTTAGGAATTCGTTCACACTCCGGGAACGATGGATTTGATGTTTATACTCCAATTCGCACTCTGGGAATTTGGAGTCCATTCGCGCTCTGGGAACGAGTTATTGAGTGTCTATACTCCAATTCGCACTCTGGGAATTTGGAGTACGTTCGCACTCCGGGAACGAGTTGGTGGATGTTTATACTCCAATTCGCACTCCGGGAATTTGGAGTCCGATTCGCACTTTGGTAACGAATTGTTGAATGTTTATACTCCAATTCGCACTCTGGGAAGTTGGATTCCGTTCGCGCTCTGGGAACGAGTTGTTGGGCATTTATACTCCAATTCGCACTCTGGGAATTTGGAGTCCGTTCGCACTCTGGGAACGAGTTGTTGGATGTTTATACTCCAACTCGCACTATGGGAACGAGTTGTTGGATGTTTATACTCCAATTCACACTCTGGGAATTTGGAGTCCGTTCGCACTCTGGGAACGAGTTGTTGAATGTTTATACTCCAATTCGCACTCTGGGAAGTTAGAGTCCGTTCGCGCTCTTTGAACGAGTTGCTGGATGTTTATACTCCAATTCGCACTCTGGGAATTTGGAGTTAGTAAAAGGATTGTCGTGTATCAATCCTTGTAAATGCTGGCGTAGTGTTCTGTCCCCGAGCTCGGGTTTCACTTAGTGAGTGACCGATCGTATCACAGTCACTCGCTATTTGAATAAATGCCACCACGTGATGGAACTTAGCTCTCCGTGCATCGTGATATTATACGTTATTTTCAGTGAATCACAACTTTGGCTCGAAGAGATGGCATTTTATTGCTGAAATGAAAGAAACATGGCAAAATCAGTTGCCTTATCACAAGTTCAAACTTCGAAATGCAAAAATAAAATGCTAAGGAAGAAATTGACTAAAAGTAGATAAATAAAGCCTGTCATGTGTAGTAGCGACGGAGACTTTCGCTATTCCAAGCTCTCGGTAAAGTAAGACCGTCAATGGTTGACAACTTGAACGTGCCATCTCCGAGCTTTTGTGAAACCACATATGGCCCTTCCCAATTTGGCTTCATGTGCGAAGGGACCGGATAAATTCTCTTGAGTACGAGATTGCCGGGTTCAAAGGTTCGCGGTCGGACCTTGGCATTGTATATTCGAGCGACTCGACCCCGATATTCGGCTGCCCTCAAATCAGCTTCTTCACGCTTCTCATCGAGTAGATTCAGAGATTTAGCAAGTAATATGGCATTCGTTTTCGGTTCATAATATGTCACACGATGAGAGTGAACTTCCAATTCGACTGGAATAGCGGCTTCAGAGCCATAAGATAGAGAAAATGGAGTGTGTCCGGTTATAGTCTTGTGAGTCGTTCGATAAGCCCATAGAGCCATAGGCAGTTCATCAACCCACTTGCCCCCGGCTTTTTCCAGTCGTTTCTTCAAAATAGACTTGAGAACCTTATTGACGGCTTCAACTTGACCATTTGCTTGAGGGTGTGCTACTGCAGAGAATTTCTTATGGATGTGAAATCGTTGACAGAAGTTCTTGAATTCAACACTATCGAATTAGGCTCCATTATCGGTGATAATAGTATGCGGGAGACCAAACCGGTAGATGATGTTGCGTACCACGAAGTTGATTACTTTCTTTGTCGTAATTGTTGCAAGAGGTTCAGCTTCAGCCCACTTGGTGAAGTAATCCTCTGCGATGATGGCGTACTTCGCGCCACCTTTAGCTAAAGGTAATGCGTCAATTATATCAACTCCCCATATTGCAAATGGCCATGGACTGACCATTTGGGTTATCTCAGTAGGTGGAGCTCTGGGAATCGAAGCGTGCTTTTGGCATTTATCACACTTTTTGGCATAGTCCATAGCATCGCGATTAACGGTAGGCCAATAATACCCATATCGGAGTATTTTCTTGGCAAGTGCTTGTCCCCCAGTGTGATCATCGCATTCTCCTTCGTGCACATCGGGTAATACTCGTCTGACTTCGTCGTGTGCGATACACCGGAGAAGAGGAATAGAATACCCCCTTCGATACATAACTCCATTCTGAATGACAAATGGTGAAGCTTTTCGGAGAATTTGTCTTTACTCACTTCGACGCTCAGGTAGTATACCATGCTCAATGTAATTTTGGTAGGGGGTCATCCACGATTCCCTGCTGGAAGTAGCTTCAAATGTGAATTCATTCTCTGCTCGGTCAATGCTCGGAGAGGATAAAGTTTCGACAGGAACGAGTCCCAAGTGTTGAGCTTCGCCTGTACTTGCCAACTTTGCCAACGAATCGGCTTTCTGATTGTGCTCTTGAGGTACGTAGAAAATGGTATAATAATCGAACTGATCAAGCATTTCCCGGACTCGGGCTAGATAAGCGGCTAATCTTCGATTTTTGGCCTGGTATTCACCCCGAACTTGGCATACTACCAACTGGGAATCACAGTAGATTTCCACAACAATAATTCTTAGGTCACGGGCTAACTTTAACCCAGTAAGCAAAGCTTCATATTCAGCTTCATTGTTGGTTGTACGAAAATCAAGCTTTAAAGCGTAGCATATGGATTGGCCCTCGGGGGTTTCAAGCACTATCCCTGCGCCCGAGCACCGATCATTGGATGCACCATCAGTATATAGCTTCCATATGTATTTGGGGGATTCACTAGTTTCAGGTAAGTCTTCAGGAACAGTGAATTCGGCATGAAATCTGCTAGGACTTGACCGTGTATGGCTCTTCTCGGAGTATATGTGATGTCTAATTGACTCAGTTCAATGTTCCATTTTAGTAACCTGCCAGACATCTCAGGTCGTGTGAGGACTTGTCGTAACGGCTGATCGGTGTACACGGTGATGGGATGAGCCTGAAAATATGGACGGAGCTTCCTCGAGGCGATGACTAGGCAGTATGCCAATTTTTCTAACCTTGGATAATTTATCTCGGCTCTGGCTAATCGCTTACTAACATAGTAGACCGGTCTCTGCACTCGGTCTTCCTCCCGAACCAACGCAGCACTGATGGCGTTTTCAGATACTGCCAGATAGAGGTATAACTGTTCATGATCAACAGGTTTTGAAAGAATCGGCGGTGTGGAAAAATGTTGAATTAGTGATTGAAATGCGCCCTCATATTCCGTAGTCCATTCGAAGTTTCGTTTCCCTTTTCGGATCAGGTCGAAGAAGGGTATGCATTTGTCAGTTGATTTCGAGATGAACCTGCTCAGTGCTGTAACCTTTCCATTAAGACTCTGAACCTGTTTTATAGTCCTTGGAGTTTGAAGATTCCTGATCGCCCAGATCTTTTCGGGGTTGGCCTCTATTCCTCGGGCGTTGACGATGAACCCAAGGATTTTTCCGGATGCGACTCCAAAATGACATTTTAGCGGATTAAGCTTCATCCCATATCTCCGGAGGACATTGAACATTGACTCTAAGTCTTTGACGTGATCAGTGGAGTATCGCGATTTTACCAACATGTCATCTACATAAAATTCCATAATCTTTCCGATCTGGTTGGCAAACATTCGGTTGACTAAGCGTTGGTAAGTCGCTCCGACATTCTTTAACCCAAAAGGCATGACCTTGTAGCAGTATAGTCCTAGGTCAGTTATGAAGCTCGTATGTTCTTGATCAGGCACATGCATGGGTATCTGATTGTAACCAGAAAAAACATCCATGAAAGATAATAATTCGTGCCCGGCCGTTGAATCCACAAGTTGATCGATTCGGGGAAGTGGAAAGCTGTCTTTCGGACAAGCCTTATTTAAGTCAGAGTAATCGATGCACGTTCTCCATTTCCCATTCGGTTTTCGAACAAACACAGGGTTGGATACCCATTCCGGGTACAAAGCATCCCGGATAAACCCATTCTCCTTTAGCTTATCAACTTCTTCTTTGAGGGCGGCAGATCTCTCTAGATCCATACCGTGTCTCTTTTGATTGACCGGGACATACCGTGGATCAATATTTAAGGTGTGGCTCGCGATGTCCGGCGAAATTCCATACATATCAGAGTGCGTTCAAGCGAATACGTCTAGATTTGCTTGGAGAAATTCGACCAATTCCTGTTGTGCTTGTGGGTTTAGCTGAGACCCAATTTTTAACATTTTTGAATCATCATCATCATTAATTGGAACATCAATCGTCAGCTCGGCTGGAGAAGCTTGACTTTCTTTAGACTCATTATTATCTTCAGTGTCTCTGGGGTCAAGATCCTTCTGGAATTGGTCATGGTGCCCGGGCCGAGGCCCAGGCACTAATTGTCAATCATCGGCGAAACGGACGCAGAGAGATTCCTCCACGCTCTTTCCTTTCTCCTTTCACTGCGCTTCTCGCAGTTCGTCAACATAGCAGGCTCTCCCAGCAGCCTGATCTCCCTGAATGACCCCAATCCCACGATTAGTGGGGAATTTCAAAGTTAAACACCACGGGGCAATCGCCGCCCTAAATTCGGCAAGGGCCGGTCGGCCCAAAAAAGCATTGTATGGAGAGTGGATATCTAAGCCAACAAACTGTAACATTCGGACTCTTCGACGTTCTCCGACTCCCAACTCCACTGGCAACTCCACCATTCCAGTGGGTATATTAGCACTTCCATCGAAGCTAAGGATTCTAGATTGACAAGGCCTTAAATCTTTGGCTTCCATCTTCATTTGATCATATGCTCTCTTAAACAAGATATTTACTGAACTCCCACTGTCCACCAGGATCCTCTTCATTCAAGCAGGACCAACCTGGACAGATATGACCAGTGGGTCTATAGTTGGGGCTTCGTCCTTATCAGCATCTCGGTTTCTAAATACAATGTCATCTGCCATCGTTTTCTGTTGTTTGGCCGGGGCCCCTTCATCAAGCGTACTGCAACTCTCGAAATCCACATGCCTGATCGAATTGGCGTATGATTCCATTTCCCTCCAGCTTCGGTCAGCAGGATGAGGACCACCACTAACTGTATTAATAACCAACCTCCCGTCTATACGTGCGGGTTCTTCCTGTCTCTCTTGGTTTTGTGCATGATTTTGGTTTGACGGGCCCACACCACCAGCCTGTGGTGCCTGCACAAATTGATCTAACTTCCTTTCCCTGATCAATTTTTCAATATGATCTTGCAAATGTCTGCAATCATTGGTGTTGTGTCCGTAACTTTCGTGGAATCTACAGAACTTTCCTGTTTGAATCTGTCTTTCTGACGACGGCATCGGAGTCGGCTTCTTATACTGCATTGCATTGCAAGTCTGTAGATATACGTTCTCCAGTGACGTATTCAGTGGTGTATAGCTTTCAAACATTTGTGCCCTACGCTGCGGGCCACGATTCTGATCTTGCTTCTTATATCTATTATCGTTGTTCCTCGGCTGGGTTTGCTTGTTTTGAATATTCAATTGCACTTTTCCAGAGCTCTCCCCTGACTGTTTAACTGCCACATTACTTTGTATTCCTTCATTGCCGGGTCTCGCATCGTTCTGCTTCCTAGATTGTTTCGCATCCTCATGCCTTAAGAATTGAGCGGCTTTGGAGTAGAAACGATCCAATGATGCGGGAGGCTTCCCAGACTGCCAATTTCCAAATTCAGAGAGGTCAATCCCCTTAGTCAAGGTCATCAAGATTGAATTGTCATTGGGGTTAGTGATCTCCGCACAAGCGGCATTGAATCTTTCCAAATATCGCCTGAGTGTCTCTCCTGGAGCTTGAGTGACACTAGATAAAGTATTTACGTCTTTAGGCCTGGCAATGTGCATACGAAACTGTTCAACAAACTTAGTAGCCAATTGGTCAAATGAAGAGATAGATCGTGGTGGTAATCGTGTAAACCACATCGTCGCAATTTCCCCTAAAGAGATGGGAAAACTACGGCATTTTACTGCATCATCAGCTCTTGCAGCAGTCATTGACCATTCGTATTTTAGAATATGTTGATTAGGGTCGGAACTTCCTTCATACATGGGCAGAGTTGGCATCCTAAATCGTCGAGGAGGTTCAGCATATAATATGTCGTCAGTGAATGAAGTATGACTTCGAGAGATTCCCCAATCATCATTTGTCAAGCCCTGACTTTCGCGGATCATTTGGCGTACCATAGCTGAGAGATCAGGTGTTTCTATATTCGGAGGGTGGCGAGCCAAAGTGTGGTCGGGTTCCACAATGCGAGGTAGGATCGGGCGTTGTCGACGATCCGTATCTCGCCCCCTTGGCTCGATGTCTTCTGGGACATATGGTCCTGGAGCATGTTCCTGCTAGTGTTAGTTCTGACTGGAGTGATTTCGGGTATCAATTCCTATGTCAAATGCGGTGGCGGTGACTTGGTTATCCGTAGTATGTTGTGGAATGGTGCCTCCTCGGGAGGAGGGTCCTGTATGAAAACTGTCAGAAGGGCCAACTCTTATCTTCCCCACAGTTAATGCTTGTTGGTGACCAGCAGTATGCGCATTGCTTCCGTCTAGCCTGGGGCGGGTAGATCTGCCGATGTAATCAGAGGAGGCAGAGCTTTCAGTGGAAGAATGAGGGACGTGGTCCCTTCTAGATCTTCTACGCCTTTGGCGGTTTAATTGATTAGTCAACTCAACATTGGCGCGCAATTGTTCGGTCAGTTGTTGCCGACTTTGGGTTAGTTCCTAGACTAATGTTTGGAACTCTTGTCGAGTGACTGGACTTGATGGATCTGAATGCCCGGTATCATCTTGATTGGGTGGAGGTAGTTGCGCGGGATTTTGTCTATCCCGGCCTTCTTGACCAGCGGCGGTAGATGTGGTTCTCGTGCCAACCATCTTGAGGTGTAGAATCCTTTCCTAGATTTTGTTAAATCTGAATAGTATGGAAGGAGTCTGAAATTGTAATCTAGATCTCTCTCTTAGATTTATTCAATCCGGTATCGATGACAGATCCAATGAGCAGGAGAAAACCTGGGTTCTCAGTGAAAGCACCAAAGTGTTTGCACCAAAATTGGGCAACACCCTTCGGATGTTTTTGAAGAGATAATAAATGAAGAAATCAAATTGAAAATGAGGATTATCTAACAAAAAACTTCAAGTCACAGAAAAGTAAATTGCACGGGAGACAACAGTTTAGAGTGGTTCGGCGATTTGCCTACGTCCACTATGAAGTTTTATCACTTTATTGCTTAATACTTGAAGATTACAAATGTTCTAGAGCGAAGTATAGCAGATAATAGACTTAAATTCGTAATCAGCAGTAGTGAAGATGGTATAGAGTGATTCTGGCAGCGCTCGGGCGTGCTTTATCTCTAAGAATTCTCCTCCCTCCTCTGAATGACCAGGGGATCTATTTATAGGCGTAGGAGGCTGATATTTCGCCTAAAATTCAGGGAGACCGCTTCTGGCACGTGAGGAGGCCCACACGCCTGGCCTCAGGAAATCCGGTCCCACTTTGGGATCGATTCGAACTCTAGTTCGAGTCGATCAAAAAAGTGTCCAATCGAGGTGAAATTTGGTGTGGACATTCTTCAACATGTATGCGAGCTCCTGTGAAAATTTCATAGCATTTGGACTTGTAGATCTCGAGTTATGAACGATTCAAAATTGCATTTTCGGTTGATGCGTCTCGTTCGAATCGATCCCCTTCGATTCGATTAGGGTCGAATCGATGGCTTGCGCGTGTGAATGGTGACGTGGCGCGCGCTTCTCGGGTTGATCCTGCTTTTTCTCCGAGTTTACTGGGTTGAATCCATGGTTTTTGACGCTTCTACTTAGTGGATTCGAGGGAATGGATTCGAGGAGATGCTCGTTCGAATCTTTCGAGGTATCCCATAGCTGATCGATACGAAGCTTCCTCGACATGGTGGATTCGAAGTGAATCAACTGCATGGGTTTGAAGCATCTCGCCTTGAGGGATTCGAGGTGGAAGTCATTTTATGGATTCGAAGGAAGGCCATTGGGATGGATACGAAGCTTGGCCACCTGATGGATTCGTACACATATGCTCTGATGGAGGCGAAGTGGAGTGACTTCATGGACTCAAAGGACTTCAACCTGATAGATACGAAGTGGAGTGATCCCATGGATTCAAAGTAAGAGGAAGCCGATGGATTCGAACTCATGGTCTTCTGATGGATTCGAACTTAGGGTTATTTCCTCCAACTTGAATTGATCACATCTTGAGCGTATGAACTCGGATTGACTTGAAATTTGAGATGCTGACTTTTATGACTTTTTTTGTCATGTCCTCTCAATTGTAGCTCAATCTGGACTCGGACAAAATTCAGTGATATCCATAGTGAAGCTAAGTATGACCAATCTCGGAGACGAGCTGTCCTTTGTTTTCGATCGATCTTTTGGTATCACGGCTTTGCCAAAAAGCGGGATAACATTTGCGTAGTTGTGGGGATTGAACCCTCAACCCCCAATGTGGTGCAATGGTTAGGACATGCGATGACCACCTTAAAGGTCGAGGGTTCAATCCCCACAACTAAAATGTTATCCCGCTTTTTGGCAAAGCCGTGATACCAAAAGATCGATCGAAAACAAAGGACAGCTCATCTCCGGGATTGGTCATACTTAGCTTCACTATGGATATCACCGAATTTTGTCCGAGTCCAGATTGAGCTATAGTTGATAGGACATGACAAGAAAAGTCATAAAAGTCAGCATCTCAAATTTCAAGTCAATCCGAGTTCATACACTCAAGATGTGATCAATTCAAGTTGGAGGAAATAACCCTAAGTTCGAATCCATCAGAAGACCATGAGTTCGAATCCATCGGCTTCCTCTTACTCGAATCCATGGGATCACTCCACTTCGTATCCATCAGGTTGAAGTCCTTCGAGTCCATAAAGTCACTCCACTTCGCCTCCATCAGAGCATATGAGTTCGAATCCATCAGGTGGCCAAGCTTCGTATCCATCCCAATGGCCTTCCTTCGAATCCATCAAACGACCTCTACCTCGAATCCCTCAAGGCGAGATGCTTCGAACCCATGCAGTTGATTCACTTCGAATCCACCATGTTGAGGAAGCTTCGTATCGATCAGCTACGGGATACCTCAAACGATTCGAACGAGCATCTCCTCGAATCCATTCCTTTGAATCCACTAAGTAGAAGCGTCAAAAACCATGGATTCAACCCAGTAAACTCGGAGAAAAAGAAGGATCAACTCGAGAAGCGCACGCCGCGTCACCATTCGCACGCGCAAGCCATCGATTCGACCCTAATCGAATCGAAGGGGATCGATTCGAACGAGACACATCAACCGAAAATGCATCTTGAATCGATCATAACTCGAGATCTACAAGTCCAAATGCTATGAAATTTTCACAGGAGCTTGCATACATGTTGAAGAATGTGCACACCAAATTTCACCTCGATTGGACACTTTTTTGATCGACTCGAACTAGAGTTCGAATCGATCCCAAAGTGGGACCGGATTTCCTAAGGCCAGGCGTGTGGGCCTCCCTCACGTGCCAGAAGCGGTCTCCTTGAATTTTAGGCGAAATATCAGCCTCCTACACCTATAAATAGAGCCCCTGGTCATTCAGAGGGGGGAGGAGAATTCTTAGAGATAAAGCACGCCCGAGCGCTGCCAGAATCACTCTATACCATCTTCACTGCTGCTGATTACGAATTTAAGTCTATTATCTGCTGTACTTCGCTCTAGAACATTTGTAATCTTCAAGTATTAAGCAATAAAGTGATAAAACTTCATAATGGACGTAGGCAAATCGTCGAACCACTCTAAACTGTTGTCTCCCGTGCAATTTACTTTTCTGTGACTTAAAGTTTTTTGTTAGATAATCCTCATTTTCAATTTGATTTCTTCATTTATTATCTCTTCAAAAACTTCCGAAGGGTGTTGCCCAATTTTGGTGCAAACAGCTATGATTGCTCATTAAATTATGACATGCTTTCTTGAGCTGATTTCTTTTCTTGTATTGTGTTGTTGGTTGTTTATTTTACTATGATTGATCTTAATTATTTATTTGTCTACTCATTTTTTTCATGTTCATCCTTTTATTCATGTCATGCTTGTTTGGATTAATCTCTTTTGCTAGTATTGGTTGTTGTTGATTGCCTATTTACTATAATTAGTTGGTTTGTTTGCTTGTTATTTGTTTTTTTGTCTGCTATGTATTGAAAATTGTATGATTGGAGGAACTAGTAAGATGTTAAGGGACAAATTTGATTTAGTCAAAGTGGGATAGCAAATTTTTCTAAGTCTAGGAAGACAGGATAGTCGGATTGACTAAGAGATGTGATGATGTTACTTAAAGACGAAGTACTAAGGATTAGAGGATTTTGGAGACTAAAGACTTGATGGATACCACTGGAAAATCAAGATGATGGGCACAAGGTTCGTTATTCTACGGGGTCCTAAAATATACATTTCAAAATTTGTTTTATACAAATAATTACCTACTTCTATAAATATTTTTTAAACAATGGTGTTCTATTTTGAAGTAATATCCATAATTTGAAATTCCAATAAAATTATGTTTTTTCCAAAATTATTTTTAATTGAATTGAAATGGCGAATATTTTGAGAAATTATTTTATATAATGGTGGTGATATTTTAGGAAGAATCTTTTGTTTTGTTTTACGTGATGATGAATGTTTTGATATGAAAATAAAATGTTTTGTTAAATGTTCTGCTTTGAAGATGTATTGGAACTCTTCTTGCTAGGAGATCCCTCTTTGGTATTTTGGATGAGTTATCCCTGTTATCAGATGAAGGAATCACAATAAGAAGATATTAGAATCAAATTTTTCGATGTGATCTGAAGCTTGGAACAAGATGGTTTTTGATGTAGATGATGAATGAAGACTTTGATGTATACTCGTAAAGAAGGATACACAGGGACACCCACGAATATTTGTGACCATATCCAAATCTTTGCGATGGTTGATTACCCTAGACTTTTACGATTGTGAGTCCAGGATTCTACCATTTAAATGGCATGAATTCAAGCATATACGTAGCACCGATGCTCTTACAATGTTGAGTGTTCGTTGATGTTGCGATGGTGGTCATTTGTGTCATCATATATCCTAAGTACAATACTTTTACGATGTTGAGTATTCAATGACCTTACGATGGTGGTTATTTTATACGAAACCTTATGATGAGGGTTTGAGAATCGAGGATTGGTGCAGTTGTAGTATGAGTAGACGATCGTACTATTTTGAGAATTAAGCCATGACTAAACATATTATTTGAGGATATGGCCATAATTAGACGCATGTTATTTTGAGGATGCGTTTATAAGTGGGTGCACAAGATGTTATAATCGAAATTTTGGTTTTAATTTAAGTAAATCAACTATTTATTGTGATAATTTTAGTACTATAAATTTATCTAAAATTCTTGTAAATCATTCATGAACAAAACATATTGACATTTGTCATCATTATTGTAACGAACCAGAATTTTTGATAATTTAAATTTGAATATTTAATTAATTTTAAATATTAATAAGTGAAATTTTTAAGTCGAATAATTTATTTATCAAATATTTGGATTTAATTGGACAATTAAAACGATAATATAATAGTGAAATTTCAGAAATATTTAAATTTGAGTTAAATATGATTGAAAATGATTTGGAAAATTTTATTTTATCATATTGAAGTTATAGAAATGTTTTAGAACTTGTAAAATTGAATTTGGAATTAATTTGTGAAAATCGAATGTTTCAATATTTAATTATCGACTGAAAAATAGCCAATTTTTGAATAGTCTCAGAATTGAACGAGACCAGTTCCATTGGATCCGTAATAGTTAGTTATTATCGGATTTCAATTTTCGTAGCAATCGGAGTTATCGTTTGACCGTGGCAGCTCGAAACGCATCGAAATGGTTTTAATATTAATTTAGCGAGTTAAAATAGTCATTTTTCAAAAAGTCTCGGATTTCGACGAAACTAGTTTCATCGGATCCGTAATGTGATATTATTGTATGATTTCAAATTTCAAGTCGATTGGATTTACCGTTTGTCCGGTACAAATTAAAACGTATCGAAATCGGTTTAAATCGGTTTTAATTTAAATTGATCGTTTATTGACGTATCTCACACATACGATCGAATTAGCTTACGAAACCTGTTCCATTGCGTCCGGAACGCGGAAAATCTTTAGAATCGCCTGTCGGAACGTGAGAATTGGAGTTCGTTTGCATAAGTTGTTAAAAAGAGAATTTTATTAATAAAATAATATTAATAACATATATATATATATTTATATTTTTCACTAAAACCTAGGTAATTCACCAGGCCACCACTTGCTCTTACTAATGGCCGATACACTCCAGAATTCATCGCGATTTTTCTCTCAATCAAATCGCTTTCGTCCAAAGTTCTCAACTAAGAAGTCGTAGGGGATGGAGAGACGGGTAAATCCAACGGTCAGGATGATTTTTCGTGCGACGATGTGGCCAGAATCGAGGCCGAGGCGTGGGCCGTTCGAGCTCGTCGTGGGGAAGCAGGGGACCACCGAGTTGCACGTGCTTTAGGGCGTGGGTAGCTCTCGTCGTGGCGAATGGAACGGCATCATCTGATCGGAGGCTTGACGTCATATGGTGGTTGCGTTTTCAAACCCTAGGGGAGCTAGGTTGGGTTCTTGCGCACGAAAGAGGTGCCTGGGGAAGAACATACATGTGCGTGCTAGGGAGATGTGCGGCCCAGATCTAGGGTGAGAAATAAATAGTTAATGTTGATTTTATTATATTATAAACATGTACAAACTTTAAAAAATCAATATCTTTTTGCTGCGAGGTCGAAAACGCACGAAACAAATTGCGTTGCGTTCGTTTTGTCGAGCACTACGCGATGGAGCTGGATTGGAGTCGATTGGAGCTCGTTTGAATTTCGGGTAAAATTAAACGTTCGTTTAATTTTATTCGAAACAAACGCCGAAAACCGGAAATAAAACCAAGGTGAGAACTCCTCACTCAATCGAACAGTTTGGTTTAAAATTTTAAATAGTTAATGTTGATTGATGATTGTTGTTTGATTATGTTAGTAGATATAGTAGGATATATATCTATATATAGCAATATATATATATATTGGCATATGTATATATTGGATTTGATTTCCCGCCTCGTATAGCGGATGAGACCCTATTGCGCCGCCTATTAAGCGGAATATTTTATAAAATCCCATATACCACGATATTCCACCTTGAAGTGGAATTGGTATTGTGCTAATGTCTGTGGTTGCAGGGAAACAGGTTGGAGGGATCCAACTGGATTCCTCGCAAATAGTTATTTGTTTATAAATATTGTGCTAATTGTTAACTATCATGTCGATATATGATGTTTATTCCCGTGATTGACCATTTGATGCTGTTGCATCATCGGATTCATTTTTAAAGTTAAAAATAGCGATATTGAATTAAAAAGGATTTTTAAAGTGATTTTTCAAAGAATATGTTTTATTAAATTTTTGAATTGATCCACTTTAAAATAAATAAACGTATAAGTTTTTTTTTATGTTATAAAATTTATATTTTTATGAAATATACCCAAAAAGGAAATTTCTTAAAAATCAATAGATTTTATAAATAGTTAAATTGGGATTTTGAATAATTATTATAAACAGTTTATATAAAAGATTTTATAAATGGATATTTATAAATTAAATTTATTGGAATTATGAAACGAGTTTATAAAGTGTTAAGAAGATGTATAAAATGAATTTCATTAAAATTTATAAATTTATAAATTGGGGAAGTTATAAAATGAATAAATATCGAAAATAAAAGTTTATAAGAAATTAACTTATAAAAGTGGATTTTGGGCATTTAAAGGGGATATTTATAGGAATTGTTAGTAAAGGGGTTTTTATAAGTTGAAAACCATTATAGATTATAAAGGAATCTTGTCAGTGATAAGATTTAAAAATTTGTGAAGTTTAAAAGAACGATTTGGTAAATGAATGAATTATAAGTAATTAACTTATAATATGAACTGTTGGTATAAAATTGAGTTATATAAATTGTATTGGATTGATAAAGGAGATTTATAAATCGGGATTATAAATAGAAATGGAATTTATAGACATTGTCTATAAATTTGAAATCAATTGAATTTGATAAATTGAATATGGAAGTTGGTTAATGGTGTTATATTCACTATTTTGAACAGTGAATATATTATTGAATAAAATGGACATGGTTTGGGAAAGGAATGTTTTGAATGGAATTTAAAACGATTTAAAGATATTTTAAAAAGCATTAAGTATCGAAACCTTAAATTTCAACATTTATTGTTGAAATGGCGTTTTCGAGAAATAGAAGGAAATGAAAACATAGATTTCAACATTCATTGTTGAAATAGGCGTATTTGAGAAAATAGGGAAACGGCGGACTATAACACTGTTGTTATAGTAAATGGTTTCCAAAAGAGAATATTTTGTATAGTATTGGGATTTATGTATCTATTTTAATTTCGAATCCCTATACTAGTGATTTTGGGTTGTCGTAACGATGTTTTACGCAACATTCGTTTTGACCCAAATAAAAGTGAATAAAAGAATATTTTCCTTAAAGAATGAAATATATACTTAACTATGGTTCAAGTATATTGAATATTTGCGAATTGTTGAAAATAAATAGAATTTGTGAATTACTTATTTTCAAATAATTATGGAAATGCTTTCCAATATGAAATGGAATGTTTTTGAGAATTTATCTTTTAAAGGTAAATTGTAAGCAAATATTTTGAATTCGATTTGAGAATCGTATACTAGTAGATATTTGGAATTTAAATTCACTATGGAATTTATAAAGAAGGGAAATTTGTTTAAAAATAAATATGGATTTATTTTGAAGTATGGAAATGAATTTACGAATTTGGAACGTAAGTTTAAAATAAATCGGTAAAGATTTATTTGATGATTGGAAATTTGTTTTCAAAGGGTATAAAGGATGAAAAGTAATTTGAAATTGGTTTTCAAATGGTTGAAGTGTGGAAATTATATCGTGTAAAGATATTTTGGTAAAACAAATAATTTGGGCAATTATTTGGAAGGTGTGTATATATATATATATATATATCTTGTAAAGATATTTTTGGGGATTGAATAATTTTGGAAAATTATTTGGAATCTGATGATGTGGCGCATCTTTATTGATAGTTAAATAACCGACTATTAGTATTTACCCTTGGATGGTATTTGTTGTGATTGTTTGGAATTGAATGCTACACTTATTTTTTTTAAATAAGCGCTCGCTATTCGGTTTAGCCGGGGGAGGACCTTTGTGTCGTATATCCCATTCCGAATATGTGATACGTCGTTATGGATAGCATTTGTAGACCGGTGTGAAGACCGAGTATTTGTGAAAACGATAGGATGACCTATCGATTGTCTCTGCATCGTTAGCTACGATATGGAGATTTCCTTTGTGATGGGAAATTTTATCGGGATTGTGAATACCCGGATTGCAAGGGCTTCTTTGGAAGTGCCTTTGGCTCTGTTCAAACCCGGAACAGACTTGTATGGTTACGTCTCTGACATTACATTTTGAGATATAAAGCAGATTTCTTTCAAATACATTTCTGTTGGTGGTGGAGAATTTATTCTCTTAACTTAACACCCTTCTCTGAGACGTACGAGCTTAGAGGTTATGTAGTTGAAGGTTATCAGCGATATTTCCCAATCTGGTAATGTGACATGCTGAGTGCTGCTGTGTGATGATCATTGGTTGGTCATTTGTGATATGATCATTTGTTTGATCATTTATCTTTGTGATCATTGCTTTGGTAATTTGTTGACCCAAAGCATGGCTTTGTTGCACAAAGCGTAGCTTTGTGGACGAGACTTCGTCAGACCTCACTTCCCGGAAATGGTCGAAACAGGAATATGCGGCAAGGTTATGAGGGTCGCGCCCTTTAGGGTATGTCATTTCCTTCTGGAAAAGGGTGGTATCATGGTATGGAGCCCAGATACTTACTCATGTTGATACACTATATTTATTACTGTGTGGTGTTGTTGGAATCGAGCGCTCGGATAAAGGTCCCAAAGGACCGGGGGATGGCAAATTCGTGTAGTAGTTACCTAGTTACAAAGGTAACCCGGCCTTGTGTTGGCAGAGATCTAACCGTAACGTTAGTTTCTCGGGACGTCCCGCCAGAGGCGATCCCATGTGGCAGTAGGAAGTTCCTTAGCCTGACCATTTGTTGGAAATCCAATCAAAACAATAAGAGCCTTGTACGGTTTTAGTTGTATAACCTCCCATTCACATTTGGTGGCATCCCACTGTTTGGATGGTAGCTATAGTAGGCATAGTTCGGAATGTCTATGCTGGCTAGGATTTATATTCTACTTTCGAAATTGTTTTCTGCACTATGCACTAATAATAATATCAAAAATGATTTGATTTTGCGTAGTAAGCATCTTTGACTATCATAAGGAGAAATCTCCTCCAATTCTGCGTTTGCATTGTGTGTGTGGCGGGAGGCCTTATGGTAGTTTCATTTTCCAAAAGCATTGCGAATTCATTTTAAAAATATTTTCTTGTTGCTTGTTTAAAGATAACTGTTTTGAGTTCTCACACCAGTCCCATGACTGACCTGGAGTTTATTGTTCCTTTCCTAAACTCTGGGTGCCCACTATTTTCCACACGGGCAGTCTAGAGTTAGGTTATCAGGTTATTCTGGATTCGGGAGTTGCTGTAGCAAATCTGGAGGCGAGCAGGATAGCGTTGTATATTACTATTGTAGTATTTATTTTCCGCTGTTTTGTTGTACACTCTGATTGTTGTAATGTAATGTGATGTAATGTACAAAATGTATAGTTCTTTTGTTTTAATGAATATTCATTTATCTATTATATGTTGTTCCGCTGCGATTGTGAGATTCTGATATTGTTATCCAGTTTCTGAAGTTTGTTTCTGCATCTTCTATCTTTCTCTCTCTTCTTCTACTTTCTTCTTCTTCAACCCTAAAGATTCGGAAGTTCGTTCCTCTTTGGCTGGATTGTTGTGGAATGTTGCCAGCTCAAAGGAGTACGGATTTTCGAGCCTTTACATTTGGTATCAGAGCATGTGGTTAAGCGACAACTATGGCTCTGTTGGGTATTACTCATTAGAGATAGAGTCAGTAGTACTCTAGAATGAGTGTGAGTGTAATAATAGATATGAGCGCGTATTTGTTAGTGAATATAAAATTGTTTTATATTGTGACGATTGGTTTGTTGAGTGGTATATGGATTCTGGTCGGTATAGTCTGTACAACTCTGTCGATAGGGATCTCTAAACACTTATACAGAACAATTCGACACGATATTGTTTTAAATTGGGTAAATGAAATAATTTTACCCCGATTATGTTTTATATATAAAGAAAATAAATTTTCAAGAATTATTGAAGTGTGTATATAATTGGTTGTTTGATTGTTTGAAATATAAATATATATAAGTTAATTAAAAGTTGTTGAATAAGCTAATGAAAGCAACAATTGTAAAAGAATAATTGTATAAGCTAATGAATTATAAGTATGAAGTTATAATTAGAATAATTTACAATTGAAAATGATCTTATATATACACAGTGAAATTTTATGAGAAAAAGATTATAAATGTGATTTATAAATAATAAAAGGAAACTTTTTGAAAGAATATTTAGCACTGGATTCACTATTGTCACTGGGAAATAATAAGGATGATGACTGCAGCATCATCAGTATCATTTTCGAGTTTCTATGTGATGGATTTGCTACAATAATGAATTTAAAATGGGAGTTTTGTTGTAATAAACAAATTTGAAATTAAAATTCAACTTGAAGTTGATAAATATAAGTGAAAAAGGTTTTGAACTTATAATATGAGTTGGAAGTTGAATAATAAGCTGTACAATTTGTAGAATGGGAAAATGTAAGTAAAACCAATTATTGAAATGGTTAAACAATTAAGTTAAGTAAAATGAAATACGAATTTGATTGTTCATATGAATTCGACTTAAGTAAAAGTTAAATAGAATTTACTTTAGAATTGAAAACCGTATTGGATTGATAAGTGAAAACTTAAGTTTAATTGAACAAATGATGTTTAATGGAGTATAACTTAAGTGAAGTTGAATAAAAATTGATTTTGTATCAAAGTAAAATAATCAAGTGAATTAAATGATGTGAACTTGAGTTATATAAATGAAGTTCAATTTATTTGTAAAAGAATTAGCAATTGAATTAAAGTATGATTGAAAGTTAATCAATCGAATGTAAATAAGTTGATATGAAATGATGTATGTAAGTGCAAATTCATTTGAAGCTAGTTGAATAATTGAATGAAAATCAATTGAGTGTTAAAACCAAATTGAATGTAAGTAAAATAAATAAATTTGGTTGTATTGGATATACATTGGTTGTTATTTGCTTGTTGGTTGATTTTATGTAAATTCATTAAGTGTTAATGAAATTGAACTAGCGAAATTGAAAGCTATATAATTGAATTCAAATTGAAAGTGAAGTAAACGAATTTGAATATGGACTGAATTTGAGTTGAAAGTGAACCAATGTGAATTTAATTGGTGAATGTAAACTAATTGGAAACGAATGAAAATGAATATGTAACTTCAATAGTAAAGCTAAAATTGAGATAAAAAGTAATATCGAAATTTTGTAATGGAATTGGCAAAATGGTTTGAATGTTGGAATTGGATACTACTACTAGCAGGATATACAAGTGCATAATGGAATTGGGATTTTGATTTTGAAGTTAAACATTGAATTGCTCGACAAAAAGGTACGTATTTTAATTTTAGTATGAGATTTGATGATTTCCTTCTCCAGCCACTTGGCTTTCTCTTTTCTTTTTGATTCTGAGGGGTCGTAGTGCCATTTTGTAGTCGTACCGATCTAGCCGCGCAAAGGAGACACTGGCGAAATTTTTCGAAAATTTAGAATGTTAGAAAATTTTTGAGAAATTTTGAAAATTTGGAATTTGGAATTTGAATTTAAATTTGAATTGTTAAGTAAACAATGTTGTTTGAAACCTATAATTGAAGTAGGAAAGCTAATTGAAATGATAGTGAATCTTTAATAAAAAGATTTGTGTTAAAAAGTTGATAAAACTAATTGGTTTTGGAAAAGTAATAAACGGATTAGGAATCATTTTTCTTAACTTGCAATTTCGAGGACGAAATTCTTTTAAGGGGGGAAGATTGTAACGACCCAGAATTTTTGATAATTTAAATTTGAATATTTAATTAATTTTAAATATTAATAAGTTAGATTTTTAAGTCGAATAATTTATTTATCAAATATTTGGATTTAATTGGACAATTAAAACGATAATATAATAGTGAAATTCCAGAAATATTTAAATTTGAGTTAAATATGATTGAAAATGATTTGGAAAATTTTATTTTATCATGTTGAAGTTATAGAAATGTTTTAGAACTTGTAAAATTGAATTTGGAATTAATTTGTGAAAATCGAATGTTTCAATATTTAATTATCGACTGAAAAATAGCCAATTTTTGAACAGTCTCAGAATTGAACGAGACCAGTTCCATTGGATCCGTAATAGTTAGTTATTAACGGATTTCAAATTTCGTAGCAATCGGAGTTATCGTTTGACCGTGGCAGCTCGAAACGCATCGAAATGGTTTTAATGTTAATTTAGCGAGTTAAAATAGTCATTTTTCAAAAAGTCTCGGATTTCGACGAAACCAGTTTCATCGGATCCGTAATGTGATATTATTGTAAGGTTTCAAATTTCAAGTCAATTGGATTTACCGTTTGTCCGGTACAAATTAAAACGTATCGAAATCGTTTTAAATCGGTTTTAATTTAAATTGATCGCTTATTGCCGTATCTCACACATACGATCGAATTAGCTTATGAAACCTGTTCCATTGCGTCCGGAACGCGGAAAATCTTTAGAATCGCCTGTCGGAACGTGAGAATTGGAGTTCGTTTGCATAAGTTGTTAAAAAGAGAATTTTATTAATAAAATAATATTAATAACATATATTTATATTTATATTTTTCACTAAAACCTAGCTATTTCACCAGGCCGCCACTTGCTCTTACTAATGGCCAATACGCTCCAGAATTCATCGCGATTTTTCTCTCAATCAAATCGCTTTCGTCCAAAGTTCTCAACTAAGAAGTCGTAGGGGATGGAGAGACGGGTAAATCCAACGGTGAGGATGATTTTTCGTGCGATGAGGTGGCCAGAATCGAGGCCGAGGCGTGGGCCGTTCGAGCTCGTCGTGGGGAAGCAGGGGACCACCGAGTTGCACGTGCTTTAGGGCGTGGGTAGCTCTCGTCATGGCGAATGGAACGGCATCATCTGATCGGAGGCTTGACGTCATATGGTGGTTGCGTTTTCAAACCCTAGGGGAGCTAGGTTGGGTTCTTGCGCACGAAAGAGGTGCCTGGGGAAGAACATACGCGTGCGTGCTAGGGAGATGTGCGGCCCAGATCTAGGGTGAGAAATAAATAGTTAATGTTGATTTTATTATATTATAAACATGTACAAACTTTAAAAAATCAATATCTTTTTGCTGCGAGGTTGAAAACGCATGAAACAAATTGCGTTGCGTTCGTTTTGTCGAGCACTATGCGATGGAGCTGGATTGGAGTCGATTGGAGCTCGTTTGAATTTCGGGTAAAATTAAACGTTCGTTTAATTTTATTCGAAACAAACGCCGAAAACCGAAAGTAAAACCAAGGTGAGAACTCCTCACTCAATCGAACAGTTTGGTTTAAAATTTTAAATAGTTAATGTTAATTGATGATTGTTGTTCGATTGCGTTAGTAGATATAGTAGGATATATATCTATATATAGCAACATATATATATATATATATATATATATATATATATATATATTGGCATATGTATATATTGGATTTGATTTCCCGCCTCGTATAGCGGATGAGACCCTATTGCGCCGCCTATTAAGCGGAATATTTTATAAAATCCCATATACCGTGATATTCCACCTTGAAGTGGAATTGGTATTGTGCTAATGTCTGTGGTTGCAGGGAAACAGGTTGGAGGGATCCAACTGGATTCCTCGCAAATAGTTATTTGTTTATAAATATTGTGTTGATTGTTAACTATCATATCGATATATGATGTTTATTCCCGTGATTGACCATTTGATGATGTTGCATCATCGGATTCATTTTTAAAGTTAAAAATAGCGATTTTGAATTAAAAAGGATTTTTAAAGTGATTTTTCAAAGAATATGTTTTATTAAATTTTTGAATTGATCCACTTTAAAATAAATAAACGTATAAGTTTTTTTTTATGTTATAAAATTTATATTTTTATGAAATATACCCAAAAAGGAAATTTCTTAAAAATCAATAGATTTTATAAATAGTTAAATTGGGATTTTGAATAATTATTATAAACAGTTTATATAAAAGATTTTATAAATGGATATTTATAAATTAAATTTATTGGAATTATGAAACGAGTTTATAAAGTGTTAAGAAGATGTATAAAATGAATTTCATTAAAATTTATAAATTTATAAATTGGGGAAGTTATAAAATGAATAGATATCGAAAATAAAAGTTTATAAGAAATTAACTTATAAAAGTGGATTTTGGGCATTTAAAGGGGATATTTATAGGAATTGTTAGTAAAGGGGTTTTAATAAGTTGAAAACCATTATAGATTATAAAGGAATCTTGTCAGTGATAAGATTTAAAAATTTGTGAAGTTTAAAAGAACGATTTGGTAAATGAATGAATTATAAGTAATTAACTTATAATATGAACTGTTGGTATAAAATTGAGTTATATAAATTGTATTGGATTGATAAAGGAGATTTATAAATCGGGATTATAAATAGAAATGGAATTTATAGACATTGTCTATAAATTTGAAATCAATTGAATTTGATAAATTGAATATGGAAGTTGGTTAATGGTGTTATATTCACTATTTTGAACAGTGAATATATTATTGAATAAAATGGACATGGTTTGGGAAAGGAATGTTTTGAATGGAATTTAAAACGATTTAAAGATGTTTTAAAAAGCATTAAGTATCGAAACCTTAAATTTCAACATTTATTGTTAAAATGGCGTTTTCGAGAAATAGAAGGAAATGAAAACATAGATTTCAACATTCATTGTTGAAATAGGCGTTTTCGAGAAAATAGGGAAACGGTGGACTATAACACTGTTGTTATAGTAAATGGTTTCCAAAAGGGAATATTTTGTATAGTATTGGGATTTATGTATCTATTTTAATTTAGAATCCCTATACTAGTGATTTTGGGTTGTCGTAACGATGTTTTACGCAACATTCGTTTTGACCCAAATAAAAGTGAATAAAAGAATGTTTTCCTTAAAGAATGAAACATATACTTAACTATGGTTCAAGTATATTGAATATTTGCGAATTGTTGAAAATAAATAGAATTTGTGAATTACTTATTTTCAAATAAGTATGGAAATGCTTTCCAATATGAAATGGAATTTTTTTGGGAATTTATCTTTTAAAGGTAAATTGTAAGCGAATATTTTGAATTCGATTGGAGAATCGTATACTAGTAGATATTTGGAATTTAAATTCACTATGGAATTTATAAAGAAGGGAAATTTGTTCAAAAATAAATATGGATTTATTTTGAAGTATGGAAATGAATTTACGAATTTGGAACGTAAGTTTAAAATAAATCGCTAAAGATTTATTTGATGATTGGAAATTTGTTTTCAAAGGGTATAAAGGATGAAAAGTAATTTGAAATTGGTTTTCAAATGGTTGAAGTGTGGAAATTATATCGTGTAAAGATATTTTGGTAAAACAAATAATTTGGGCAATTATTTGGAAGGTGTGTATATATATATATATATATATCTTGTGAAGATATTTTTGGGGATTGAATAATTTTGGAAAATTATTTGGAATCTGATGATGTGGCGCATCTTTATTGATAGTTAAATAACCGACTATCAGTATTTACCCTTGGATGGTATTTGTTGTGATTGTTTGGAATTGAATGCTGCACTTTTTTTTTTAAATAAGTGCTCGCTATTCGGTTTAGCCGGGGGAGGACCTTTGTGTCGTATATCCCATTCCGAATATGTGATACGTCGTTATGGATAGCATTTGAAGACCGGTGTGAAGACCGGGTATTTGTGAAAATGATAGGATGACCTATCGATTGTCTCTGCATCGTTAGCTACGATACGGAGATTTCCTTTGTGATGGGAAATTTTATCGGGATTGTGAATACCCGGATTGCAAGGGCTTCTTTGGAAGTGCCTTCGGTTCTGTTCAAACCCGGAACAGACTTGTATGGTTACGTGTCTGACATTACATTTTGAGATATAAAGCAGATTTCTTTCAAATACATTTCTGTTGGTGGCGGAGAATTTATTCTCTTAGCTTAACACCCTTCTCTGAGACGTACGAGCTCAGAGGTTATGTAGTTGAAGGTTATCAGCGATATTTCCCAATCTGGTAATGTGACATGCTGAGTGCTGCTGTGTGATGATCATTGGTTGGTCATTTGTGATATGATCTTTTGTTTGATCATTTATATTTGTGATCATTGCTTTGGTCATCTGTTGACCCAAAGCATGGCTTTGTTGCACAAAGCGTAGCTTTGTGGACGAGACTTCGTCAGACCTCACTTCCCGGAAATGGTCGAAACAGGAATATGCGGCAAGGTTATGATGGTCGCGCCCTTTAGGGTATGTCATTTCCTTCTGGAAAAGGGTGGTATCATGGTATGGAGCCCAGATACTTACTCATGTTGATACACTATATCTATTACTGTGTGGTGTTGTTGGAATCGAGCGCTCGGATAAAGGTCCCAAAGGACCGGGGGATGGCATATTCGTGTAGTAGTTACCTAGTTACAGAAGTAACCCGGCCTTGTGCTGGCAGAGATCTAACCGTAACGTTAGTTTCTCGGGACGTCCCGCCAGAGACGATCCCATGTGGCAGTAGGAAGTTCCTTAGCCTGACCATTTGTTGGAAATCCAATCAAAACAATACGAGCCTTGTACGGTTTTAGTTGTATAACCTGCCATTCACTTATGGTGGCGCCCCACTGTTTGGATGGTAGCTATAGTAGGCATAGTTCGGAATTTCTATGCTGGTTAGGATTTATATTCTACTTTCGAAATTGTTTTCTACACTATGCACTAATAATAATATCAAAAATGATTTGATTTTGCGTAGTAAGCATCTTTGACTATCATAAGGAGAAATCTCCTCCAATTCTGCGTTTGCATTGTGTGTGTGGCGGGAGGCCTTATGATAGTTTCATTTTCCAAAAGCATTGCGAATTCATTTTAAAAATATTTTCTTGTTGCTTGTTTAAAGATAACTGTTTTGAGTTCTCACACCAGTCCCATGACTGACCTGGAGTTTATTGTTCCTCTCCTAAACTCTGGGTGCCCACTATTTTCCACACGGGCAGTCTAAAGTTAGGTTATCAGGTTATTCTGGATTCGGGAGTTGCTGTAGCAAATCTGGAGGCGAGCAGGATAGCGTTGTATATTACTATTGTAGTATTTATTTTCCGCTGTTTTGTTGTACACTCTGATTGTTGTAATGTAATGTGATGTAATGTACAAAATGTATAGTTCTTTTGTTTTAATGAACATTCATTTATCTATTATATGTTGTTCCGCTACGATTGTGAGATTCTGATATTGTTATCCAGTTTCTGAAGTTTGTTTCTGCATCTTCTATCTTTCTCTCTTTTCTTCTACTTTCTTCTTCTTCAACCCTAAAGATTCGGAAGTTCGTTCCTCTTTGGCTGGATTGTTGTGGAATGTTGCCAGCTCAAAGGAGTACGGATTTTCGGGCCTTTACAATTTTCTTCGTGATAGTATTGAAAAAGATTTAATAAATCTAGAATTTGTATCCTCTGACAAACAATTGGCAGATATCTTTACCTAACCACTAAATGAAAATACTTTCATCAATTTAAGACGAGAACTCGAAATCGTCTCTTTTAAAGATTTATAAGTTCGAATTTTTTAAATATATATATATATATATATATATATATATATATATCTGTGTGTGTGTGTGTGTGTGTGTTATATTTTAAATTCATAGCTTCTTTCAAAATAAAAAAAAAGGTGCCGTCTAACACTCGAACTCAAGACCTCATACTTGGTAGTCCTATACACTACCACTTCACTATCTATTGTTTTCTAAAATATGAGGTTGTTATTGAACTCTTATGTACCTTCCATTCTCTCCTCTTTTTCCTATGGCCATTTTTCTTATAACCATGCATTATCCTCTCTAAATTTATCTAGTTTCTACCTATATATTATCTGCATTTCTTAATTATTTTCACCAAGAATTTATTCAACTCTCTTTTAAACTTTTCAAAAATTTCTGTTCAATCATGTCATCTCAATATAACTCTAAGTCATCTACGCTATCTTACACCTCTCTTTCCTCGAAATTGGAAAATCTACCAACTCCTACTCTAATATATGAACCGGTTCTGATTGTTCCACCCTCAACTCATATTGGATATACTCCACCATCTAAAAGAACAAGATGGGCTCCCTTTTTTGGATCACCATCTATAAAAGAAAAAAAATCAATGATATTCATCACTATCAGAAAGAAACGTTAGACTTACAACGTGAATTATACTAGAGCAAAAAGTTAATGCCAAACGGGTTAGTTTTCTAGAACAAGTAGCATTAAAGTTCTGTGGCTCTTCATCAAAAGATACTGTTCATCAACCGTCTTCAGCTCGTTCTCTAAGTCGTTGCAATCCTTGGGAACCATCACCACAACGTCCACCGACAACTCCAAATTCTTGGGAACGTGGTAACAGATGGTCTCCACTTCGACCATTTGTAGAGAACACAAAGTTGAAGAAGAATCATATCATACTCCATCCTCTTCTTTAAAATCTATTTAATTATCTCTTATATAATATGTTAATTTGATTCTGTTTATTCTAAAATCTGTAATATTTAAAAATTATTCAATAATATATATATTGTTTTTATTCTCAAAAAGGATGCTTCTGCACAGAATTCAGACGTCTGAATTAGTATAAATAGATGTCTGAAACTTCATAATAGAAATTTTTTACCCCAGATTCAGACATCTGAATCAAAAATAACAGACGTCTGAATTAGACTATTTTTGAACTAATTCCTTGCGGGTTGCAATTCAACTCAATTCAGACATCTGAATCGAATGATTCAGACGGCTGAATCTCTTCTGAGCATATTTTTTACACTATTCTTATTTTTTTATTACCTTTTTACCCCTGACTTTTCACCCTCTATATAATACCTTTTTCACTTCTTTCCTTCTTACTTCAGAACCCTAGCCCCCATTTTTATCTTCCTCAAAGCTTTTAACTTTCCTTCAAGTCTTCAATGGCACCAAGATCAAAGAGAACTAGAGAATCAGCTTCTGGACCATCCGAAGACCGAATTCGGCAATGGCTATGGAACGATGTTGTTGTTTCTCGATTTAATTCTATGAAGAATTCCAACATCTTTGATGGAGCATTCATGAAATTTTCATATTTTGCAGTTTATCATATTAGAGAGTTAGCGGAGCAATTTCACTTCGACAGCTTGATTGGGTATACTCCTAACAATGTTAAGATTAATCATCTTATGATTAACTTTTTCTTGCAAACTTAAATTTAGATCATCAAAATCCTCAAAACTGTCAAGATTGTGTTTGGTCGTTAGTTTGTGCCGTAAGAATCTTCTTACCTTTACAACGACTAGGTCATATTTTAAATTGCCCTTATCAAGGAATTGATATTAATGAAATTGAAGTCGATATGGAACATTGGGATAAAGTTACACATCAATTTTTATCCGATCAACTTATAAATTTGGGCAATTTAAAAACTACCTTCTTAAGGCCACAAGCTAAGCTAATTCACCGTGCTTTTATTCATTCTCCCTAACCAAGGATGGGTAGTTATGAAAAAGTGTATAAAGAAAACTTCCAAGCATTTTATTCTATCTACTCCAATCAACAAGTGAATTGGGGGAAAGTTATTTTGGATGAATTCCAAGACATCACAATCCAAAGGAAGTATAGAACCATTTATAATGGTGCCTATATTATGCGCATTCTCCTAAATATCGGTGGACCAATGCTTGACTGCGATTTTACAAGTATTAGTGAGTTAGGCGCTAAAACTTTAGGGTTGATGGGTCTTCCTATACGGCCTCCTTCTCAACAAATTATTTTCTTCCACCAATGGTCGCAAAATGTTCAACAAGGTGCTCCACAACCTCGAGACACTAGTATTGCTTCTTCTTCTTATACTCAACATAAAGAAGAAGAGGAGGACGATGACACCATCCAAGAAATTGGCCCGGGTACTTCTTCAAGACAAGCCATCATCACTCTTTCCCGAAATCAATCAAAGTTTCATCGAGACATAAAGGCACTTGAGAAGAAGACGGAAAGAAAATTCAACTCTATCAAAGGCTTTCTCAATAAAATATGGGATCAGATTTCTTGTTTCGGTTCTTCATCCACTCAAGCTTACAATCCATCTCCATTTGAATGGTCTTTCTCAAGCTCAAGTTCTAATCACAATGATCCATCTCTTTCAAGCCAATTTTAATTATCTTAGTCTAGTTGTACGAGAATTTTTTTTTATGTTTTGCTTGTCAACTTTATTGTCTAGTTGTATGAGAAATTTCTAAAACATTATCTCTTTATGTATTATTATCTACTACTTTGTTTGCCTTAATGAAATGAATTATCTATTGTCATTCATGTTCTTTCTTTTTGTCGATGACAAAGGGGGAGAAATTTAAATTGTGCATATTGACAGGGGGAGTAACAACACTTTACTATTTATTAATTTTATATAGTTGCCATCATCAAAAAAGGTGAGAATGTTAGAATCTCGATTTTGATTATAACAACCTATATAAAATGTTATAACTAACCATCTTTGTAGGAGATTTATTGCAGATTCATCTACAGATGTTTAAAGATGTATATTGTGTGTCTAGAGTCTGTACTTTACTTAGAAATTTTGTTAAAATCTCTCCTTAAATGACACACACACACACATGCTCGTACATGCACAAAAAGCAAACTCAGACGTCCGAATAAGATCAGAAATGAACTATTTCTTTGCTGTTTGCATTTCAATCTAATTCAAAAGTCTGAATTTTTTTATTCAGATGTCTGAATATCTCCAACTGCTATTTTTCTTGAAAAGACACTTCTCTTCACCAAGAGAAACATTTTTTAAATCAATAGTTGCATCCATTCTTTTCAATATAACTTTTCATTTAAAGGTGCAACTCTTTATATACTATAAATAGATTACAGCATTCAACAAACAACTTACCGAATTTACTTTTAGCACTCTTGAATTCTCATCTATTCTCAAACTTTCAAATTGCACTCAAATTACTTGCATACTTTGATCTTTGATTACTTTATCTTCCACATTTGCACATCACTATATATCATTAAGGAGAAGATTATAGGAAGATTGTACTCAATTGACTTATCATTGTTATTTAAGAACACACTACAGTCATATACATTTGTTATTTGTATTGAAGTCCTATTCTGTTGCTTAGGCGGGTAAAGTCTTGTTCGGTTGCTCGGGCAGTGTAAACCTGTACCTCCTGGTTAAGTGAGGGTTGTTATAGTTAAAATTCTAGAAGGAGTCTGGGACTGGACGTAGAAAAGGAAGTTCGAACCAGTATAAAAATTCCTGGTGTGCTTGTTTTTATTTTTATTTACTTTGCTATTATCATCTGTTTCCGCATTTATATTTAATTATATTCCATATTACACTATCCTAAGTAATAGCTAGCCTTATTGGTTACTTTCACAAGATATTCGAGATGGTGTGAAAATGGAATGATGTACCAATTATTATAAAGATGAGATTATAAAGAAGTTCATCGATGGTTTTGAGGATACGCGTATTATGATGGATGTGTAGTCAGCACAGGAATTAGCATACGTATGCTATTGGATTATTGCTATTGGATTATTGATTAGTATGGTGATGATACCATATTATTTTGAGCATGTGTGTTTGTTTTGATGAACTATGTTGATAATTGATTTATGTATATTCATTTATTTATACATGCATATTTTGATTAGCCTATGTCTTATTGTTGACTTTTGTTATCGTCAATTATGGTTGAATTGTAGAAATATGTGGTATGAATTGATCTATGATTGAGCTTTCATCCTTTTGTTGACGAGGTGTTGTTTTTGCATGCGATAGTTTGGATTCAAGATTAAGTGTGCGTGTTACTATAGTATGTGTGTAGAAATTTGAATCCATTGTTGTAAACGAATTATATTGTGTTATGAATGATGGTGTTATGTGGGCGTCACGTGATGTTTTATTAAGCAGTTAATTTATGATTGATATGATTTCCCACATTTTATAATTAAGTCCATGATGTGACTTTATTAATTTGGTTGAAAGTTGTATTTGAGCAATTGCGAATGCACAATTCTTTAGAGGGAGGAAGAATATAACGACCCATATTTTTACATATCATCGAATAGTAAAAATATTATTTTTTAAATTAAATTGAGTCCAAATTTAATACAACTTTGAGAAATGTTAACTAGTGACATTTTCCATCCATATAATTTTTATTGTATAGTTCTAATACTGAAAAATATCATAAGGATTATAACATTTGATAGAATTCGAATTAGGGTCTCAAGCCACTTTTAAATGTTGTTTTGAAGAGGAAAAAACAATTTTGATAATAGTATATAATTTAAATTGTTTTTGTCAAAAATATCTTATTGAAGAATATTTAGCGAGAACCCTTATTTTAAAGGAAAAGAATATTTCATTAAAACATTCTTTACAATAAATATTATACGAGTTGGAGAAGATTTATTACAATGAGATTATTTTCATAAAAATATATTTTATTTTCATGGAATTATTTTCTAAAAATAAGAAATTTGAAAATAATATAGTGGAAAAAAATTATTTAAGAAATTACATGGTTAGTCAAAATGTTTGTAAATAACTGATGGAAGTATTTTATTTGAGAAGTATCTTTTTGAGTAAAGAACGCGATAAAATATTTATTTGGAAAGAATTTTCTTTTTATCAAAGGAGTATATTTGACTTTAGAAAACTTATTTTTGGAAATTGATTTCGATTTTGAGGATTTTCACTTAAAATTGTACTCCTTGATAAGTTATGGTTTGAAAAGAAAAACAGTTTTGAGATAAAGAATTTTGGGTTGAAAAGTACCTAAATTGAAAATTGTTTTACTAAGGATATATTTGGAGATATACTAATAAGAAATGATGTTTATAAAATATCTAGCTTTACAATACCTTAGAAAATATTTTACTAACATAAGAATGGTTTGACTTGAAAAGTAAATGGTTAAAACAGTACAATATTTAATTGAACAATAGACTTTGAAGGTGTTTGTTAAAAATGTACTTTATCAAAAAGATGCTTTATTTGGGAATTTTGATCGAGAATTATAAAATTAGACTTTATGGTGTAGGTTTTAAGACGATGGTGTAAGATGAATTTTGAGTTTGCCCAACGCCCATTACGATGATGTTACCATTATGGTTGTTTTATGTGATCTTCCCTAAGGAATTTAGGGATGTCTAGTCGTTCCTTTCCATTTTGAAATTTCCTCGATTTACGCGTTTTAATCAAATTTTGGGGGATCATTAAGTGATTTATCATTATAAACATGACATATATATTTTTATTGGTTTTGATATGTCTTGGATCCATTTTTAAAGTTAACATGTTTTTTTGCTGTATTATATGTGAAAATGGAATGAAAACGACTTTAAATGCATTTAAAATGGTTTAAACATGTTGTATTGAAGTATAATTGTTAATATGAATGTTAGGTTAGACTTTGAACATGTTTTATAATAAATAGTTTTTTTTATGTAAACAATGAAATGGTTTTGATTTTACAGTTCATAATGTATTATTATTCTTATTTGAAAAATAGAATATAAAGGTATTTTTTGAATAATAATAAAAGTAAAGATATTTCCAAAAGTGTTTTTGGATAAAGAATGTAACGACCCGCAAATTTACCACTTTGATAAATTGTATGTATTTTTAAAATATTCAAATATAAGCTTTTTAACATAGATTATGTTGTATTAGATAATGAATAATGATGGTAATCTTATTTTGAATATGTATTTACGAAAATATAAACTTTGGAAAAATATCGATAAAATGACTGAAAACCGTTTTATCAATAAACAGCTCTATAATTATCCAAAGTCTGCATGGAGCTGGATGCATACACATATTTATCCATTTAAACAAGAATATGAAATAATTTTTTTTTATTTTGTTTTTGGAAATAGAATGTATTTATGATATACAATGGCATCATCTTTAGTAATTGATTTGTGAATTTATATTGAGATTTAATAATTTAATAATTATTATAATTATTCACGTATTTTTTTAAAATGATTATAGTTCATTTTAATTAGTTATATGGTGATAGTAAATCATTTATAATAGTTTTTAAAAGTTATATACTTGATTTGAAAATATAAGAATATTCGTATCGCTTTATCAACATAATAGCACTTTTTGTAAACAATTGTTTAGTATGGATTTTTATTATTTTATAATTCAAATGTGATCATTTTAATTCATTTATAATGATGAAAAATTAGTTTTCAAATTTTGTTTACAAGTATATATGTGTTAGCTATGAAGTAAAAATATGACCGGAGATCGGAAACGGAATTCATAACAATTTAATGAATATGAGTTGTTTTAATTCGTCGCAGCCTTATAAGATAAATATGCACATATGTATGCATGTCATACATGCACATACACGTACAAATAAACATACATGCATGATACGAATAAAACAAATATCATGATATTTCTCTTAATACTTCATCCTCAAGCAAACCAAAGTCAGCAAAAATCAACTCACTTACACACCATCACCACCACACATATGGAGGATGACATGGAGGGGGGAGTCGTGTCCCTTAATGGTGATGGAAGGGATGTGGGCAAGGGCATTTTGGTCCTTACACATTTGGATATTTATTTTCAAAAAATTTCTTATGAATACCGACCATTCTCTTCATAATTTTACACACAATGCTCTTCCTCTTCTTCCTCTTCTTGAAGCTCATCAATGGCTTCTAGTTCATAGAAAAAATGTAGTAATTAAAGCTATGGAAAAATATTCCAAAATAAAGAAAAATGTATACACATTTATATACCATGTCAATCCACCTCCAAAACCAAGTCAAACACCTCCTTTCCACCTTCAAAACTCATGGCCACCACCCTCCATCTCCAAAGCCGAGCACTCCACCACTTTCCAAGTTAGGACGTGGCTTTCCAAAGGTCTCGAGCTCGATTTCATATGCTGCGATTCATTCGTAGCAAAGCTATATCGAATTTTCATAAAGTTAGAAACCAATAAAGGTGAGAAACTCTATTTATATACATATATACGAAGATGATGTGATATGAATTCTATTGAAGTTTACTATGTTTTCATCATCAAATTTGGTTGTTTATAATAATTGTTTAACTGTGTAAAATAAGTCATGTTAAATAAATATTACATAAGGAAATCGCTTTTCGAATCAAGTTATAAAATTGACATGAAGTCATTAAACCCCTTTAAAATGGTTTATAAATATTTTATAAACACTAAAACCCAATTTGATAAAGTTTGGACAAGTTATGAAAGTTGAATCAAAAATAGGCGCGTCGCGTAACGGCAGTTCGTGATTTCATGCCGTAGAAAGTTAAGTCCATTTATAGTATGGATTCGAAGTCAGAATTCTTTGAAATTCGAACTCTTATAATTATAATTTTAAAAATAAATAAATGGATTGACCTTTCATTTAGTATATTTTGAAATATGAGCAAACCAAGTTTTCAAAATAGTCACGGTTTGGCAGTTCGGAAACCAAAGCAATAAATTCTTTATAAATGATATCTTTAATTCTTAAAAAATATGAAATAAATTCTATAAATATTTTAAAATGTTTTAAAAGAGATTTGAGTTGTAAAAATGAATTTATAAATGATAGAAAAGTTGTTTTGATCAAATAAGCCTTAAAAACACTATTCACGGCACTATTTGCAGCACTTTTAATAACTTTTAAAATATGGCTTTAAACTTAATATTCTTTCCCAAATCTTTTATATATGTTTTCTAATAAATAGTTAACCATTTTAAAGATGATTTGTAAGTTTTAAAATTACTTTTAAAGGATTAAATAAATGGTTAAAAGAAAAGCTGTAATAAATAAATGATTTAATCTTGACTCTAAAAGCCGATGAGTAGACTGGATTTTTATATTTGTGAGATCTAGATGGGAGGTGCTTAAACTAAGGAGATGTTTAATAGCATTCAGTGCCCTGGCTCACGTGGCCTCTTTTCTGGACGAGGAATAGATAAGGTCGAAATGTCGGAAATATTGCAAGTATAAAAGAATTAATTTTCTAAATTTCATAGAACTTGGATCATATAGAAATAATGTAGCATCCCTTTACTTGGAGGCCCAAAAGCTACGAATGCTGCAGTCATCCATGGTTATTAATCATTGGCGACCAAATACGGTGGTGTTAGATTCATTGATACACAGAAACACATGAAAATGAAAAAAATTTAAAACTTCAAACAAAATCATATTCCATATCAAAATAATTTCAATTCGTTACATAATCCCATAATGGAAAATCATGTTCAAAGACAATATATTTATTACAACATACGCCAAGAGAGACATATGAAGATGCCCCCTTGGATGATCAGAGTATATACAGCCAATATGACAACTTTACCTTTACAAACTACACAGCGGAATCAAATAAAAGAGAATTCTAAATAGCTAGCATGCCTCCTGCACGTCCCCAGAAGCTTATTCTTCTTAAGGGGTACCTGAAAAGCTCAACTCTCAAACTACTCAAAATCAATTGAGTACCCGAGAGTTTAAGAGGAAACATAAACTTCGAGTCAGACATAAAGCCCGGTATGAATAATAATATACCATCTCAAATCATTTAGATATATAGTGAGACCACTCCGCTTAGCGGAATGGGTTTCCTCTCACCAGTATCTTAAAACCTTTATAAAGCCATATACTGTGCTCCTACATCCACAATGGTTAATATAATTCAAAACAGTATAATATGATGATATGCAAAACCAATGAATCCATTCTGATTTACCCAACCCCATTCATTCTAACTATATGTCTCATTTATAGTTTCTAGGATTACTATTAACCTATTAGTTTTCATGGGCTGACTAAGAACCGGTAAAAAATTTAAGGACTCCCTGTCCAATTACATAGTTTTCATGGGATCACTAAGAACATATTGGTAACTCCAATATCTTTACATGTATCCTAGTTTTTATGGGTTAACTAGGAACCTATTGGTGACCCCAATATCTTTTCATCTTACCCTAGTTTTCATGGACTGACTAGGAACCTATTAACACTTGTCAATATCTTCATCCAGATATAGTTTCCATGGGCTTGCTACCAACCCACTAGCCCCTACCAGTATCAATTCATATTATGGGCTTACTATGAACATGTCTTTCTGACATCTTCCTTTATACATAGTTTTCATGGGCTAACTATGAATCTATTGGCCTTTGCCAATAACTTTTCCTATGCATAGTTTCATGGGCTAACTGAGAACCTATTGGCCCCTGCTAATATCTTTCTTTTATATTTTAGCATCCTATATTATGGTCTTCTTGACCTACTGGATGCAATTCTACTCATTCAGTGGTTAACTTAAATTATATTCGTTACTAGGTCATCCTAGCTTGTTATTCTACCTTTTCCTCAAAATACAGCTATGGGATTCAAAACAATGTGAATTTATTTGTATTTGAAGAAGCAAACATAATAACATAGCAATACCACTCCTGTGGGTTTAATATAAAACATGGTTAATCCCTTTAACCTATTATTTTATCAAGGACAACTTCTTCTCAAAACCATTATAAAAACTCTTTTGATCAGTAAAATCTAATTTTATAATTTAAGCGGCACCTTTTAGTAACATTTATTCACAGCAATTCTCTTCATCAACACTATATCACTTTATGATTTATGGAATTTGGTTTTAGTTAAAATTCCAGTATCATCCATATTCAACTCGCTTAGTCTATAAATAAAGTATTCAGATCAATATAATATATTTTTACCAACCATACTATCTGACATAAGATTTTGACTTTGAGTTAACTACAGTTGACCTGATACTAAACTCACACAAGCAATCGAACGAAATCTCTATTGAATAGTGTTTTACTTCCAAAGCTTCAACTTAGACCAACTATAGTAAAATGATGGTCATTATGACATGATTTAATAATAATCAAAGTGGAGTATCCACATTGAAATCCAACAGTACTCTCAAGTTAAGAGAACTATGTAATATAGTCACTTTGTGATTTTCTATTTGACCTGATTATTATTAACCAATATGAAACTCTCGGGCGAATCATTCAATAGTTATCTAATAACTATGAGTACGTAACCTCTTGACTCCCCTAGCAACCACAAGTAATATAATGTCCAACATTTAGTGAGTGTAATGTACTCTATTCTCAATGGATGTATCAATATCCTTTCTCGAAACAACTTGACAAAGAATATTTAAAATGATGTGTAATTTTATAATGTGATAATTTTCTCATGATTATAACTCATTTTAATTATTATCACATAATATATCATTTAAGGGTTTTCTATTTTATGTACTTAAATTAATTACTTAATAATATATCATGATATTACAACTATAATAGAAAATATATACCTTTATTTTGAATAAAATTGATCATAGAGTTAGATAATGTTCATATTATATAATTTCCCCTATGACATACCCCTAACTCTCTCGGTATTTAGTTCAATACTCATGGTTCTGAATGCGTTCGTAAGTACATTCGACAAATTGCTTCTCCTAAGGATTTTCTACGTATTTTTTTAAACATGGTTATTTATTGCCAATAAGTATCGATCTCGAAGATCGAACTCATAACCATTAATCTCGTAATCTGAAATACCATCCAACCGAGCCAAGCCTATTGGCGGATTTTTTACTTATACATGTTTAATGTATTTAATTCATTATTTTCATCACTATAGAACAAAAAATATAAAAGTAAATAAAACCAAAGCATACTTTATTTCGCACAGGATTATTTTTGTATAACTATTTACAAAGTTTCCTATAGAATACAAATTTAACTCTATCAATATATCCATGGTCATATATCCTTGTAATAAGCCCACAGCGGAAGATATAAGTGAATTTCAAAAATTTTACCCTATTGGGCCTATGAAGTCTAATTTATTTGGAACATTTTTAAATTTAATTTAAATAAAATCATATATTTCATTTAAATTTATAAATTATTGATAGAAATTATTCAATTTATTTTTAATTTATGTATATGTATACATATGTATCATATATATAAATGTTATGTATGTAGACATTTGTGTATGTGTAACATGATATACCATGCAAGATATAGCATGCTCATATAAAGATGTTGGCATTTACATCGAAATGGACATGTTAGCTCATCTTATATGTATTATATGTTATCCAAATATGTGTATATATTTATAATTATTATGTGTGTGCATAAATATTCAAGTAACATATAAATATATTTGTATATAATTAGAAAGTATTATACATATTATTATCGTATAAAAAAATATATACAATATATAATTTAATTTTTTTATAAATATACATACATATATCTAAATGTATTAAAGTAATATAATTATCTAGATATATATGCATCTATAAATATAAATATACTTATAAATGTATAGAATATTTTTATATAATAATAAAATATTAAAATAAATAATTCTTTTAATTTTAATTCCAAATCGAATGCAAAACAATTCTAAATTCAAATATAACTTTATTATAGTGATATATATATATATATTAAGAATTAATTAGTCAAACAACAATAAATAAAAGGTAGAAAATATATATGTAAAAAATATTTATAATTTTAAATTTTCATAAACTCAAGTATGCTATTAAATAGCCTAAAAATATATATGATTTTTCTAATTCAAAACAATATTTTTTATCAATTAAATGCTTTTCGACCGAAATAAAAACGTAACTTTTAAAAATGATAAAAACGATATAAAAATGTAATATTTTGAACGAGATGTTATTACATATCATATTAATTTTAAAAAATAAAAAAACGAATTATGGAAGCATAATTTATTTTATATGAATTTATTAATTCATATAATGATTAAATATTAATTAAAAACATTAGATAATTATCAAAAATTTATTTTCGGTTAGAAAAAATTATGTTTAATACAAATGTACATTTAAAATTATCAGATCAATTATTTATGTGACATAGTCATATAGTTTAATATAAGTCAACTGTGTGTATCGGATCCTTATGGAATAATCATAACTGTATATTTTATAAACATATACACAACTAATCAATGTATGGCAATAACGATAACTATAGGAATCTCACATAACTAACAATTTAGTAATAGCGATATATGTTTATACATGAACAATATACATTTATACAAAGGTAATACATCATATATATAAACTAAACACTTACCTAAAATTAACTCCCTTAAGTCCACCTTAAAATGACAAGTTCTCCTCCTTTAGTAAACATCAATTCGTCAGATTGCTAGTCCTAGAAACGCAAACCCTTTCCTATCAAATAGCATTTGATTCGAATTGATTTGATTTGAGTTTTGATGGAGTTTATAGAGGGATAAATTTTGACCATAAATGATAGAGGGGGGAGCAAAAAAAATCTATATGCATTAGGGTTATGAGTCCTCTTATAGTATGTAATGACCTGCATTTTTCCGATAATTAAAATATTGAATTAAATGAGATTTTGTAATTTAATGTTGGAAGAAAATAAGATTATGATGTAGGAATGAGAACATTAACTAGAATGAAGTTTAATAATGTAAATTAATGTAATAAATGACTATTTGAATGTAATCTCAAGTAATTGTAATAATTGTAGTTATAATTGGTTATAAATCTAAAACAAGGAAATAAATTTAAATGTTATATTAATTGATGAAATAATGTGTGTATTAATTGATAATTGGATTAAAAGAGAAATCGATGATTTAAATGTTGTATTAATTAATGAAATGGTATGTAATAAATTGTAATTGATTAAAATTAGAGTTGTGTAAATAACTATAACATTTGTGTAGACAATCAACTTATAAATGTGATTAAATTATGCTAAAGGTAACAATTGTTATTTGTTACCAATTTGTTTAACTCGATGAAAATCAAATTGGAAATAAATTGCAATAAATATAATTAAATATTACGTTAATGAAAATTAAGGTAATAATTAAAGAATATTAATGTAATAAGCTATAAACCAATGTGAATATATACATAGAGTAATGAAGGATTGACTAAGAAGATTGAAATCGGTTAAAGCAACTTACTGGAATTAGAATATAATTAATTGGAATTAGATGTAACTAAATATTGTGGGTAATGTAAGAAAATGCGTCAATTGTAGAAAATGAGGATAACAAGATAGAAACCTATGTTAATAATTTCATAAGGTATTGGTCGATTTAATAGTAGGAGTGTAAATCAAAATAAAAGAATAAACATGAATAAGTTTTGTAAAGAAGTAAACATATGTTTATTTATTTGAAATGTTTGGTAGCTGAAAGATTGATTGTAGAGACGAGAAACTATTATTTAATAAGAAATTTATAATTTCTGTTTGTATCCAATAGTGTATAAATATGTTTAAATTGCAATTACATAGGAAATAATTGTTCTACTTCTCATTACATTCATTTAGTCCATTTTGAAACTTAATCAACTGAAATTAATGTAACTGAAAATTTTCAATTAATAAGAGGGAGAATACTAAATTGTAAATTAATAGGTGTAATTAAAAGTAGCTTATGTTTTGTGAAAATAGAAGGAAAGTTTGATTTAATGAAAAGAAAATTTACATCAAATAAAATGAATGTTTCATTTGAGAATGTAGGTTTAATTTTATTAAAACAAAGAATAGAATGATTGATTTTTAAAGGAAGAAACATATGTTTATTTGAACTGTGTTTTAGCTTATAGATTGATTGTAAGAATAGAAAAATAATCTATTTCGTAAGTAATTTATTAATCTTGTGTATAAACAACAAATTTATAAACGTATTTAAATAAACAATTGTTCTATTTTTCATCCATTTTAGTTGTCTGTTTTGAAACTTAACATTTTAAGTAACTACAATTAATGTAATACAAATATCTTAATTAAAAGGAAAGAAAACGTTGACTGCAATTAATAGATATAACAAAAGAAACGCACATTTTGTGTTAAACAAAAATAATGTTTTAATGGAAATAAAAGATCATTTTGGGAAAACCAAATTGAACGTTTTCATTTTTATTAAAAAAAATTATTACGCGTAGATAAAAACCTAAATGCGTTCAAATTTGAATATTATTCGAGTTAATGAAGTTAATTTGGTTACGTTTCAAAAAAATTGAATTTCAAAAGGTTGTGCGATGTACATGGTCCATTCGTTTCATTTGTTTTTAACTGTTGCATGAACTTTTTAAAATAGTTACCTCATTTTTAATACTTGATCTGTTCATTTCTCCTTCTATTTAATACCCGAGCCTAGAATTTTAGGTTGTATTTAATTTTTGCCACCTTAATTTCACATATACAAAATTAAACTTTCCTTTGGTTTGCAAACTTTTTCATTTTTACGTACATTTCCTTATGCATTATTAATGCTTGAAGCTTTCAAACTAAAATGTGACATTTATTTTTGTCCCTCTACCTTCATTTCCAAATTATAAACAACCTGCAGCTTATTTCTTCATTTTCGTTTTGTTTCTCCTAACACCTCATATTCAAAAGCTCTTATTCTTGCAAATCCAAAAGTATTCTATTATGAAACATGATTTTTTTTTTCATTTTTCGTACACATCAGTCCTCATCTTAGTTGTTCTTCAATCTTCTCCTGAAGCCTCATCTTGAGAAAAGCGTAGGTATTAAATTTTCATTTTATTTTTTTTAAATGCGTACTAATTATTATTTTAATAATATTTCTTATAACATGAATATCTTTTGCATATAAACTTTGATTTACTGCAATTTCTTCTGTTGGATTCGTATTTAAATTTCGTACAACATGAAATTGACTTAGTTGAATTTGGACTGTTGAGTTTTTGCGCTTTAATTTGGATTTTTATAAGCTGAAATCAAATGTAAGTGTTTTAACCCACTCACAACTACTAGATTATATTATGTTAGTTAAATTGAATTATAATGTGATTAGAAATTGATTGGTTGATATTTGGTATATTTAAATTGTCATTCTAGTTAAATCTGACTTTTATTGAATATAATTGCTATTTAATTTAATATTGAATTTTAAATTGCCTGTTATTGATGATCAGCCAATTGTTGTTATTTATTTGTTGATTTGAACGATGATCATAATGGATGTTTGATTGTTGACATTGGATGATTGGATGTTATATTTATACTATTTTAACACTGCAAGTTCCCTATGGGTTGAAATGATACATACCCGAACAATCTGATAGATTATGTAACAACCCGCATATTTGTCGATTTTATATTTAAATATTTTATTTAAATATTCTATCGTTAGTCGGATTTTAGTCCGAAAAGCTACTTTTTGCATACGGTCGACTTAGGACTCGGGATCACTCCCATTGAGTTTAAAATGCCGTTTGCGACCTTTTTGAGTATAAGCTTTGATATGTTTGGAGAAAGTCGATTTTTGCTACTTTTCACTTTGGGTTTGGTTTTGGGCTCAGCCCTATGTTCGACTTATGCTCAAATCTGAGCCGCTCTTCCCCACTCACCCTCATTCTCTTCTCTTTTCAGTTCTAGAGTATTAATGGTGGGGGAGATTGGAAATTAAAACTCCAAAACCCTAGTTCCTCTTGCAAATCCAATTCTTAGCTCCAAATTCAAGAGAATCCATTGGTAAGCATTCTCTTCTTCTTCTCCAACTTATTCTCTTACCAATTTCAGAAATTCCTAAACCTAATTTTGGGAATGTTCTTGTTTTGAGCATAGATTCAAGCTCATTTGGGTTGTGTTGAAGAGAGGTTGATTCTCCATTTGCTTTCAAGCTTTTCTTGTTTGATTTTGGTAAAAAGGTGAGATTTTTTTATCTCACATCTATGCTTATATTTATCTTCGAATGTTAGGTATGAATTCCTAACATTTATTCGTGTGTATTAGCTTTTGGTTTGGATTGATTTGGTGAAAATCCTAACTTTTGGTGTTTTGGGTTCAATTCCTTAAAAATCATAGCTTTGAGGTTCAAATGTGTTTTTGGTGATGCATCGAGGAGCAAATAGGGCCGGGTAGCCGTTAGGCATAATTCCCTAGTGTCTGTGCTCGTCCGGTTGCGAATTGGTGGAGGTTGCATATCAATTTATGGGCATCAATCTACAGAGCATCAGGTTCGGCCGACCGACCCCCCTGGTCCGGTCGACCGACCTGCTGCCAAGTGCATAAGCACTCCCCTGTTTAAGGTTCGGTCGACCGAGTACAGTGTAGCCGGTCGATCGACCTACTGTCCCGAGAGTTTTTCAGAACAGGGTCCGGTCGACCGAGCTCTGTAGCCGGCCGACCAACCTGATGATTTTTTGCCTACTTCGCCTAGTTGCTTGAATTTCCAGCTTAAATCGATTCGTGTTGTTTCCTATTTATTGTTATCAATTATTATGACTTTAATGACTCTTTTTTTTAGGAATTTTTGAATATCCATTTCGATGGATCCATTATCGATTTCTTTGGATTTTCATTCACGTCTTTGAATGCGAATTTTGTGATTGATTGTTTCTACAATCATGTTTATAATTTGTCACTTTAAAAATGTAAAGGTTTCTATACTAATAGTAAATATCAAAACTCTTTCTTCAAATAATTTCAACACTATTTTATTACAAAGCTCGTTTCTTAAACCGTTTTTCAATCTACTAGTATATACAAACCTTTTCCTCACTCGTACGAGAAATCTAATTAAACGGCTTAGTAAAATGAGTGGTATGAAACACTTACGTTTACTTCGTCGGTTAATTCTTGGACTTGTTCGATTGAATCTCTTGTGACAATTTTCTAGTGGAAATCTACAGTTTGTTCGTAAATATTTAAGTTAAGCAAGTGGTTATGGGACATGAAGCTAAACTCATATATTTACTAGCTTAGTGTAATTGACACTTCTCGTTGATCATGACGATCATCTTTGTGATTTAGACTAGCAATGTGCGATGTCTCTTTGTCTGCGAGGGAGACTAAACCCCGTTTTGTGGAGTTTCGACTCAAATTGGTGGGGTAGCAACCCATGGTCTTTGGGCCGTTTGTGGAGCTTCGGCTCAATTTGTGATGGTTAGCAACCATGGAATTAGCATTCCGTTTGTGATACACGTGTTGGTGAGCTTTATGCTTCCGTTTGTGATAGGCCTTCCCCCCATTGTGATTTATGGATTTCTTGAGATGATTTCTAGAATTTGTGTTTCACCAATTTTCGTGATTTCCATTGATAAGTTTTATCAATATTTGTGCATTGGTGAATTTGTGCGTCATTGACTTTTGTGATTTCTGGATTTTGCATATTGAATTCTGGAATTTGTGTGTCATTGACTTTTGTGATTGACATTGATATTATTGTCAATATTTGTGTATTGGTGAATTTTTGTGTCATTGACTTGTGTGATTGACATTGATATTATTGTCAATATTTGTGCATTGGTGAATTTGTGTGTCATTGACTTTTGTGATTGACATTGATATAATCGTCAATATTTGTGGTTTGATGAACGAAATAAGGAGTATGGCATTTCTTTGATTCTTGTGTAGATTTGGTGATATTGATTAATCTCTCGTTGATTTTCAATTACTTATATATATCACAGCTTGGAATTGTGATTATTATGTGTTTAGTCATATCTCTTATTCTATATCGTTTCATCTGATATCTATAGTTAGACTGATCCGTTTATTATTTTCTTATTAAATAATACTCGGGTCAGACCGAGATGTTACATGTGCTTCTGCTTGACTTCTCTCTTGGGATTGATTTCTCTGACTTTTGGTTAACTACTTAGATTAGTAGTTTTTTTTTGTTGTATACATTTGAGATATAGACTCCATAATGTATACTTATTCTTTTGTGTAGTTCATGTAACTATTCTTTTGTGATATTGTGGATCTTTTTAGACCACTACTCTGATGTACACTTCCTAGTGTAATATTCATATTTATTTCCGCCTTTGTGATATGAATTGTCTGTGACTGATTTATGTTATGTTTATTTCTATATTTGTTTCTGAAGATATTATAGCCACTGTGTAGTAGCTTTGAGTTTGTGTCGGTATGTCGGATTTCCCTCTTGATAAAGAAATGCATGTTATACTATCTGACATATCGATGCTCGCGCAAAGAAATTACACGGATGGTCTCTCCTCAAGAGCCTTATTCTCCGTGCTAGTTGACAGCATTCTCCGTAATGTTCTTGGCTAGCGTGGGTATAGAGGTGGGGAGTCACAGCTTGGTATCAGAGCCAAACTTCGGAACAATATGGAATAATATAACAAGGATCATCGTCCTAAGTCCATCTTAGGAGTCGTGCTTTAGGATTTAATTCGAGTCTTCGTACCGATTCATCCTATTTTCCTTATGATTCCTTGTTTATCTATCAAGATTGCTTGATATTCAATTTGGTGAATAACCTTTTTCTTCTTCTTCTTTCTTTCTAAAGGGAGAAAAATGTCTAGACCAGATCTCCCCAGAGCCGTACCGTCTAGCACTCCACCCCAAGATGGAGTTTTTATGACTGCTCAACAGCTTCTTGATTTAGTGACAAATGCTCAAGCAGCTGGAGCTAACCCGGAACCTACTCACCCAAAGTCGGGATTTGCACACTTGTGCAGCGATTACACTAATTTGGGTGGGGAGCCATTCAAAGGTTCCGAAACTATTATTGAAGTACAGGCTTGGCTAAGGTCATGCGATCGAATCTTTTCTCGCATGAATCTTATTGACCTTCACCGAGTTCAGGTGGCCTCTAGTATGCTCCGAGAAAAGGCATTGGACTGGTACGAACTTCTTATTTCTGAGATTAATGAAGGTTCGTACCGGAAGCTAAGAAAGTGACATTGGCTCGACGATTTATAGACCTTGTTCAAGGTGAGTCCTTCGTGACTGATTACGTCGCCTCCTTCGAGTCGCTTTCCAAATATGGGGTTGAATACATCAACACCCCTTTAAAGAAGAACCAGAGGTTCGTCTATGGCTTAAACAAAAATCTCAAGAAGCCATTACTTCTAAAATTAGAAGTTTCTTTCGACCAACTCATTGATATCGCTCTTCATCTTGAAGAGGTGGATAGGGAGAATGATGTTGAAGTGGTGGGTTCCAAACCAAACTTCAACAACAAGAAGAGGCCAAGTAAATTCAAAGGACCTTATCCCGATAAGAAAGGGAAGCAAGCAACCTCCGTGGCAAAGACTTCTTCCTTTGGCCGTGGGGAATACTATAATTGTGGTTCGAAGGACCATTATGCGAACAAGTGCCCAAAGTCTCTCTCTTGTCGCTACTGCAAAGTTCCCGGTCATGTTATATCTTCATGCCCCAAACTTCAAGGCAAGAAGGATGGAAAGTTAAATGTTGCTCAAGCCCCTAGCAACACATCTCATGGCCAAGGTATTTCTCATTCTATTCTGGATGGAATTATTTTATTTCCTGATCATCCTATTCGAGTTCTTTTTGATACGGGTGCGTCCCATTCTTTTATATCAAAAGAACTTGTTGATACTTTTTCTTTGGATGTTTTGTGTTTAATGACTTCTTTGAGACTTGCGAATCCGGTTGGTGGATCCGCAACAATCAGTTTATCGTGTAAAGATGTCGAGATTATTTTGTGTGATTTTCCTTTCCTAGCCGATTTGCATGTCATGCGTTATTTAGGCTTTGGAATGATTTTGGGAATGGATTGGCTTAACCGTTATGAAGCTCATATCCTATGTCCTGAGCGGACTATTCATCTTCGACATCCTCAATCTATTAAGCAGATTTCTATTAATCTTCAAGATTCAGTTTCCAGCTTGGTCACATCTTTATATTCATTAAATCATCGTGATGACGATGATGATGATGAGGGTGATATTATTTCTCTTATTCACGTCGTTCGTGAATTTTCCGACATATTCGAACTCGTTTTAGTATTACCACCTAAGCGGGCAATTGAGTTCAGAATTAATCTTATTCCTGGAGCTCAACCTATCACTCGTCCTCCGTATCGTATGTCCAATAAAGAAAACGACGAGATGCATAAACAATTATCCGAATTGGAGACGAAGCAATTTATTCGCTCTAGTTCCTCGCCTTGGGGAACTTCGGCTATTTTTGTGAAGAAATCCGATGGTACACTTAGGCTTTGCGTTGACTACCGCAAGCTTAATGATCTTACTATCAAAAATAAATATCCTTTACCTCAAATTGATGATCTATTCGATCAGCTTAGTGGTGCTAAGGTCTTTTCACAATTAGACTTAGCTACTGGATTTCATCAACTTCGTATTGCAGAGGATAGTATTCCATTGACCTCATTCCGTACTCGTTATGGATCTTATGAATGGCTTGTCATGCCATTTGGTTTGACGAATGCTCCGGCGTATTTCGTTGACCTTATGAATAGAGTTTTCAAAGACTTCCTCGACCGGTTTGTTCTTATCTTTATCGATGATATTCTTGTGTATTCTAAAACCGAGGAGGAGCATGAAAAACATCTTCGGATTGTGTTGGAAACTCTTAGGAGTAATCAATTAAGGGCAAAAATTTCTAAATGCCACTTTTGGCAATCTCGTGTGAAGTTTCTCGGTCATATTATTTCCGAATCCGGAATTTCCGTGGATCCTTCAAAGACTGAAGCGATTCAAGATTGGAAGAGACCGGAGAGTGTGACAGAGATTCGTAGTTTTCTCGAATTGGCGGGCTATTACCGTCGTTTTATCAAAGACTTTTCTAAAATTGCCGTGCCTCTCACTAGCTTGACTAAGAAAGCTGTTAAATACATTTGGTCGGACAAATGTGAAGCTTCTTTTCAGAAATTAAAAGAACTCCTTTCTGATGCTCCTATTCTTGTTATTCCCGAGGGGAATCAAGATTTCGTTGTTTATACCGATGCTAGTCGCGTTGGTTTGGGTGCCGTTCTTATGCAAAAAGAACGTGTTATTGCTTACGCTTCTAGGCAATTGAAGCCAGCTGAGACTAGATATGCCACTCATGATTTAGAACTCGCGGCTATTGTTTTCGCTCTTCGGATTTGGCGTCATTATCTTTTAGGAGAGAAATTTGTTCTTTACACGGATCATAAGTCTTTGAAATATTTATTTTCTCAAAAGGAACTTAATTTGCGTCAACAACGTTGGCTCGAGTTCCTTGCTCCTTATGATCTTGATATTCTTTATACACCCGGTAAGGGTAATCGTGTCGCCGATGCTCTTAGCCGTAAACAACAAGCTGTTGTTTCTACGATGATATCTGAATGGAACGATCTCGAGATCTTATCCACTTGTGAGATTCGAGACCGCGTATCCGATTTATGCTCATCATTTGTTTTATGTAGCCTTGAGGCTCATCCTTCTCTTTTGGACCGCATTCTTGAAGCTCAAAGGCTAGATCCCGAATTGGTTCTTCTTGGCCAAAATATTAAGGATAAAATTGATATTGAAGGTTTGAAAGACTTTGATATCGATTCTCGTGGCGGCATTCATAGATTTGGTAGACTTATCGTACCAAATATTAGTGATCTTCGTAAAGATATTTTAGAAGATTCTCATCGTTCTAAATTTACCATTCATCCCGGAAGTAGTAAAATGTACGCAGATATGAAGCGACTTTATTATTGGGAGGGAATGAAACTTGACATCGCTAACTTCATTAAGCGTTGCATGACTTTCCAACTCGTTAAGGCCGAACATCAAAGGCCCGGTGGGTTATTGCAACCTTTAGAAATTCCAATTTGGAAGTGGGACCAAATTTCCATGGATTTTATAGATGGCCTTCCCCGTTCTCGTTCGGGTCATGATAGCTTGTGGGTGATCGTTGATAGACTTACTAAATCCGCCCATTTTATTCCCGTTCGGTCTAACCGAACCGTTCCTCTTTTGGCCAAACTCTTTGTTAAAGAGATTGTTAAATTACATGGTGTTCCTACTTCTATTGTTAGTGATCGCGATCCATTGTTTACTAGTGGATTTTGGAAAAGTCTTCAAAAAGCTTTGGGAACGAAGCTTAATTTTAGTACCGCTTATCATCCTCAGTCCGATGGACAAACCGAGCGTGTGAATCAAACTCTTGAAGATCTTCTTCGTGCTTATGTTCTTGATTTTGGTGGAAGTTGGGAAGATCATATTTCACTTGTTGAATTTTTCTATAATAATAGCTTCCAATCTAGTATTGGTATGGCACCTTTTGAGGCACTCTACGGAAGGCCATGCCGATCTCCTTCTTGTTGGCTTGAGACCAGTGAGAAGCTGGTTTTAGGTCCAGATTTTATTCGTGATTCCACAGAAAAGATTGACCTTATTCGTCATAGGATGAAAGAAGCCCAGAGTAGACAAAAATCCTATGCCGATAACCGGAGAAGGAAATTAGAATTTTCTGTGAGAGATCTCGTGTTTGTTCGTGTTTCGCCTATGAAGGGTGTTGTGCGATTCAGTCGATCGGGAAAACTAACGCCTCGATATATTGGGCCGTTTCCTATCACCGAACGTATTGGTTCCATGGCTTATCGCCTTTTATTACCGGCTCAATTTTCTGCTATTCATGACGTGTTTCACGTTTCCCAATTACGGAAGTGCCTTCGAGATTCCGATTCTGTTCTTGAGCCCGGTGTTGTGGAAGAGATTGAAGTTTCGCCTAATTTAACTTATGAGCAACATCTTATTCGTATCATTACTTCCGAGGTCAAACGACTTCGAAATAAAGATGTTCCGCTTGTTAAAGTTCAATGGTCTTCGAATCCTAAGGATTGTTCTTGGGAATCTAGAGAGTACATCAAGCGAACACATCAGGACTTACTTTCTCGTGCTCTTTGAGGTGAACCTTTTATTTCAAATTTCTTTTGTGTTGAATATGCTTTTATGGTTGTTACTTTATATTCTCTTCTTAAATATTGCGAGGACGCAATTTCTTTAAGGAGGGGAGTCTGTAACAACCCGCATTTTTGTCGATTTTATATTTAAATATTTTATTTAAATATTCTATCGTTAGTCGGATTTCAGTCCGAAAAGCTACTTTTTGCATACGGTCGAATTAGGACTCAGGACTACTCCCATTGAGTTTAAAATGCCGTTTGCGACCTTCTTGAGTATAAGCTTCGATATGTTTGGAGAAAGTTGATTTTTGCTACTTTTCACTTTGCGTTTGGTTTTGGGCTCAGCCCTATGTTTAACTTATGCTCAAGTCTGAGCCACTCTTCCCCACTCACCCTCATTCTCTTCTCTTTTCAGTTCTAGAGTATTAATGGTGAGAGAGATTGGAAATTAAAACTCCAAAACCCTAGTTCCTCTTGCAAATCCAATTCTTAGCTCCAAATTCAAGAGAATCCATTGGTAAGCATTCTCTTCTTCTTCTCCAACTTATTCTCTTACCAATTTCAGAAATTCCTAAACCTAATTGTGGGAATGTTCTTGTTTTGAGCATAGATTCAAGCTCATTTGGGTTGTGTTGAAGAGAGGTTGATTCTCCATTTTATTTCAAGCTTTTCTTATTTGATTTTGGTAAAAAGGTGAGATTTTTTTTATCTCACATCTATGCTTATATTTATCTTCGAATGTTAGGTATGAATTCCTAACATTTATTCGTGTGTATTAGCTTTTGGTTTGGATTGATTTGGTCAAAATCCTAACTTTTGGTGTTTTGGGTTCAATTCCTTAAAAATCATAGCTTTGAGGTTCAAATGTGTTTTTGGTGATGCATCTAGGAGCAAATAGGGCCGGGTAGCCGTTAGACATAATTCCCTAGTGTCTGTGCTCGTCCGGTTGCGAATTGGTGGAGGTTGCATATCAATTTATGGTCATCAATCTGCAGAGCATCAGGTACGGCCGACCGACCCCCCTAGTCCGGTCGACCGACCTACTGCCAAGTGCATAAGCACTCCCCTGTTTAAGGTTCGGTCGACCGAGTACAGTGTAGCCGGTCGACCGACCTGCTGTCCCGAGAGTTTTTCAGAACAGGGTCCGGTCGACCGAGCTCTGTAGCCGGCCGACCGACCTGATGATTTTTTGCCTACTTCGCCTAGTTGCTTGAATTTCCAACTTAAATCGATTCGTGTTGTTTCCTATTTATTGTTATCAATTATTATGACTTTGATGACTCTTTTTTTTAGGGATTTTTGAATATCCATTTCGATGGATCCATTATCGATTTCTTTGGATTTTCATTCACGTCTTTGAATGCGAATTTTGTGATTGATTGTTTCTACAATCATGTTTGTGATTTGTCACTTTAAAAATATAAAGGTTTCTATACTAATAGTAAATATCAAAACTCTTTCTTCAAATAATTTCAACACTATTTTATTACAAAGCTCGTTTCTTAAACCGTTTTTCAATCTACTAGTATATACAAACCTTTACCTCACTCGTACGAGAAATCTAATTAAACGGCTTAGTAAAATGAGTGGTATGAAACACTTACGTTTACTTCGTCGCTTAATTCTTGGACTTGTTCGATTGAATCTCTTGTGACAATTTTCTAGTGGAAATCTACAGTTTGTTCGTAAATATTTAAGTTAAGCAAGTAGTTATGGGACATGAAGCTAAACTCATATATTTACTAGCTTAGTGTAATTGACACTTCTCGTTGATCATGACGATCATCTTTGTGATTTAGACTAGCAATGTGCTATGTCTCTTTGTCTACGAGGGAGACTAAACCCCGTTTTGTGGAGTTTCGACTCAAATTGGTGGGGTAGCAACCCATGGTCTTCGGGCCGTTTGTGGAGCTTCGGCTCAATTTGTGATGGTTAGCAACCATGGAATTAGCATTCCGTTTGTGATACACGTGTTGGTGAGCTTTATGCTTCCGTTTGTGATAGACCTTCCCCTCTTTGTGATTTCTGGATTTCTTGAGATGATTTCTAGAATTTGTGTTTCACCAATTTTCGTGATTTCCAATGATAAGTTTTATCAATATTTGTGCATTGGTGAATTTGTGCATCATTGACTTTTGTGATTTCTGGATTTCGCATATTGAATTCTGGAATTTGTGTGTCATTGACTTTTATGATTGACATTGATATTATTGTCAATATTTGTGCATTGGTGAATTTGTGTGTCATTGACTTGTGTGATTGACATTGATATTATTGTCAATATTTGTGCATTGGTGAATTTGTGTGTCATTGAATTTTGTGATTGACATTGATATAATCGTCAATATTTGTGGTTTGATGAACGAAATAAGGAGTATGGCATTTCTTTGATTCTTGTGTAGATTTGGTGATATTGATTAATCTCTCGTTGATTTTCAATTACTTATATATATCACAGCTTGGAATTGTGATTATTATGTGTTTAGTCATATCTCTTATTCTATATCGTTTCATCTGATATCTATAGTTAGACTGATCCGTTTATTATTTTCTTATTAAATAATACTCGGGTCAGACCGAGATGTTACAGGTGCTTCTGCTTGACTTCTCTCTTGGGATTGATTTCTCTGACTTTTGGTTAACTACTTAGATTAGTAGTTTTTTTTGTTGTATGCATTTGAGATATAGACTCCATAATGTATACTTATTCTTTTGTGTAGTTCATGTAACTATTCTTTTGTGATATTGTGGATCTTTTTTGACCACTACTCTGATGTACACTTCCTAGTGTAATATTCATATCTATTTCCGCCTTTGTGATATGAATTGTCTGTGACTGATTTATTTTATGTTTATTTCTATATTTGTTTCCGAAGATATTATAGCCACTGTGTAGTAGCTTTGAGTTTGTGTCGGTATGTCGGATTTCCCTCTTGATAAAGAAATGCATGTTATACTATTTGACATATCGATGCTCGCGCAAAGCAATTGCACGGATGGTCGCTCCTCAACAGCCTTATTCTCCGTGCTAGTTGACAGCATTCTCCGTAATGTTCTTGGCTAGCGTGGGTATAGAGGTGGGGCGTCACAAATTAAGTGAAATCGTTATGAGTTGAAATCATAGACTCAAGCGATTTCATGGATTTGTAGCACTTGACCATAGAGTAGAGAATTATATGTGGACACCGAATTAATTAAATTAAACGATTTTACATCCTTAAAAACTTGAATTTAATTAAACAATATTTTGAAATAAAATTTGATTTGTATAAACTAAATTAGTTTCAAAATATAAACTTTAAATGTTTATTGGAATTTATTTAATGAATTGTTTAAAGAATTTAAATGAAAATTTCAAAGTTGAAATTTTGAAGCATAAATGAAATTTATCGAAATTGAGTTATTGAAATTGTTTGAATATAACTTTGAAATCTATTTAAATTTGAAGTGGTTTAAATTGATAATTCAAATATGGATTTGAAATCGATATTGGTTAAATGGTTTAAAAACAATCTGAATTTAAAAACCTGTTTTAGTTAGTTGAATTGAAAGCTAGACATGGCCCAGATGCGTTGAAATGGAAGAAATGGTTTAATTTTGATGTTAATTCTAAATTATTTATTTTAATATAAACTGTTTAAAGATTTATTATTTTAAAATCCTAATTCTAAGGTTTTCAAACTATTAAACAACTTAAATATATTTTAACTAATTTAAACTATGTTTAATCTATCTTGATATATTTAACCTAATTTAACCTATTTTAAACTAATTAAATCATTTAATCTATTTTAGTTCTATTTAATCTATTTTAAATCTATTTAATCTATTTTAAATCTATATAAACTATCTTAAATCTATTTAAAACTATGATAATCCATTTTTAAACTATTTTAAAGTATTTCAAACAATTAACTTTTTTTTAACTATGCTAAACTATCTATGACTGTCTAAATTATTTTCTAAATATCAAGCTGTGTAAAGTGGAAGTGTTTATATTTAAATCCTTGATTTGGCAGCGAATATGATTAAATGATGTTATAACCTAAGTGGTGATTTGAAATGATATTTACTAGTGAAATGACATGTTCTGAGTAAATATGATAATTTTAAATGAGGGTTTAACCTATTTCGAAAAGTGTGATTTTAAAAGTAAATATGATTTTGGAAGTGATATGATTACAAATGTGAAATGATTTCGAAAGTAATTTTAAGAATATGATATTTTGATATCAATTGTGAATTGACTTTGTAATGTAAAAGAACCATCAGGTGTGAAATAAGTGTTTGGTTGTTAAAGAGACCGGGATCGGATATTGTCGTACTCTCTGCCAATGCCGAAAACCACTTTAACAACTGTGAACGTGGCGGAGATTCCAGAAATGAAGTAGGATTGTTTGGCGAATGATTCTGTATAAGGTATTTACGTGACCCTGACTACTGAGAGTCAACTTAGATGTGACTAAAATAGGAGCCATGTTAGGCCAAGTGAGGTCATTCCTCCTATCAGACATGCTTCTTCGATACCATATTATGACTTTGTGATGATTCGTTGACCAACCCTTGATTTGGATTATGGGACTGTGTTTCGAGGTAGGCGGTGGTAGCTGCTATGCGTTACCACCAGTCAGGATCCGCAATCAGTATATCTACCTGGCATTGCCTCGAGTGCCATGTTCACATGCCCTATCGCGCCTTTTATGAGTTTGATTTGTACCATACATATGAAGTGCCCTCTGATAGCCCTTCACTTTATGGAGGAATTACGGTACTGTATAAACCGAGAATATATAAAATTTGTTAAGGGGGATATGGGTAAGGCCTTAATGCAATGTTAATACTTTACTTTATTGTAGACACTATTATAATGGTGTATGTATGTAGATAGTTTAACAGATCTCTGAGATGTAAATCCCGAACAACTCTTAAGTTATTGCACTCACGTTAACACTGGATAGGAGATGTCAAACCCCGTAAACATCTTCGATGCTATTACACTCATATTTATTTACTGTTGATTTAACTTACATAAGAACTTTTAGTTCTGACGCGAGTGTTTTTTCTTTTCAATTCGCTCGGGTCAGTCTGAGCTTTTCAATTTATCGAAGACTGCTTTCTGAAGGACGAAAACGAAGATTTTGTACTATTATTTTTTATTATATTTATTCCACTGCATCATATTGTTCCACTGCATTTATTTATTATTTATTCTGGTTGTATGTAACTATGATCTGTATTATAAAATTTTAATTAATGTTATTTGTAAACAACTTCATGAACTGTTCATTTGATTATTATATTTTGTCATTCCGCTACAAGATTCTGTATTTGTTTTCTTTCTATCTCCGCTTTTTATTATTTACCCCATGACAACCTATCCTTTTGAATGGTTTGAGTCTGACGTGTGTGGTTTATTGTCGACTTAAACCATCCAAAAGGGCAGGTCATTACATAGTAAAAGGAATAGAGAGAAAATGTGGATCATATCTCTTACCTTTTCTCCCTAAATCTGAGCAATCCATCTAAAATACCCCTAGCCAATTTTTAACCCACTAAAAGAAAAAATACCATTGACAACACTTATTTTCATCATTCATGGCATAAATGTAATCAACAAAAGTTTCGGACGGAAATATTTCTATGTGAACGCTGAGAAAACCTAAATAGTATAATTTTCACGCTTGTGTTTCACTTCCCCTAATTACTATTTTCGACCTTTACTCTTGTAAACACTTTCATCAACGAAAACAAAAGTACATCTCTCTTTCAATCATCGAAATTCGCCTTCTTCGTCATCGCTCCGTCGTTTAGACATCTTTCTTTATCATTCTAACATCTCGCTTCATCATTTGGACATCTCTGTCTATAGGTACGTATTTTCAACATCGTCAATTTTATTTAGGTTTAAAATGGATATTATGATTTTCAATGTATTTTCAATATCGTTTAAACATCAATCTCGATTTTCTAATTTCTGTATTTCATTTCTAATTTTAGTTCTTCGAGTTTCTAATTTCGGTATTTTCAACATCGTTCAGACCATCTATTTCTAGAGAGCATTATTTAGAGAATTCAAACGTGATTTGTTTTTTTAACTATTTAGTTTTAAGTTATGCGAAATGGAAAAGATGGATGTAAATGTGCATTTGTTTAGTTTAAAGGGGTGATAAAATGGGAAGTGACTGGATTCACTGTTTGAAATTGTCTTTGAAAAAGTATTTGATAACTTAGTGCTCTATATACTAATAGATACATACTATAAATGCCAACCTTAAAACAAAGTGATACAATTCTCAAGCTGAAATGAGCTGCGTGCTACAAGCATTGAATATATGTGTTTATATGAAGTGAATCCAAATTAGATTCCATTAGTATTTTCTCAAAACATGAAATGAACACTTGTAATGTTAAGAAACAATAATCCAAAATTAACAGCAAAATACATTTTTTCAGTCAGTAGATAACATGTAAACATAAAGTTTGTTTAGAGTAGCTAGAGTGAAGAACGTAACAAACAAAGCCAAAGAAACCTCCACAAGAATATGCATTTACATTTACTATTCATTTACTTAGTAATAGCATTTTGAACACTTTAGTAAAATGGGTAGTTAACATATCTTTTCTCAAAATACAGAGTTAATGGTATTGGATTGTTATTATATTGCAAGATACAACCTTAACCACATTCGTAGGTAAATAGAAAAAATACTCGTGTGTTTTGCATCAAAAAGATAGAAAAATTTATTGATTTATGTAGGAAGATGGAAGAAAATGCTATTTTACACAAAATTAAAACACTAATCGTTTTTAATAAAATTACTAGATTATATGTTCTGATATTCATTTGGTGGAGGATAACTTAACATGTTTTCTAACAGAAAGATAAATATATTTTATTTTTTCTTATTTAGTAGCAGTCTAGTGATGATAGCAGTAGTGACGGTCGTGACGGTAATCACTCCAAAAATCGTCATGGTTTGCGTTTTTCAAATGACATGAAAGTTGCATTGTGTTTGAGCATAGATTTAACTTCAGTTAGCACTAAGGTGCTTCTCGATTTTCATGTGCTTTCGAATAATGAAGATACATTAGTACCATTACCGACTAGCCTTTAAGTATCCAACTATTTTAATAGATACACACACAGATATATATATATATATATATATATATATATATATATATATATATATGTATGTATGTATGTATATGTATATATGTATATGTATATATATGAATATATGTATATGTATATATATATATATATGTATATATATATGTATGTATATATATATATATATGTATATGTATAAGTATATCTATATATATATATGTATATATATGAATATGTATATATATATGAATAAGTATATCTATATATATATGTATATGTATAAGTATATCTATATATATATGTATATATATATATGTATATTCATATATATACATATATATATATACATATATATATAGATATACTTATACATATACATATATATATGTTTGAGATGTAAGTTAATTTTGGAATTTATGATTTTGTTTATAAATGAAGTTTAAATTAAGTAAGAAAATATGATAATTTGATTTTAAGTTGAATTTAAAATGATTTTATAAAGTGTTATTGATTTTTCTATAAATTAAAAATAGTTAAATAATTAAATGTTTAGAATTGAAATTTGAAATATAACTTAACTTGGAAAATGTGAAATGTATTTTAAAAATAAAAGTTAAGTTGAGGATATAAAATGGAATTTAAATTTAATTTATGAAATGGTAAATTTAATTAAAATGTAAAGTAAATGAAATGTTATAAATTGTACATTAATTTAATAAGTAAATTATTAAAATTTGATTTTGTATGAAAATCTCACTTTATAAAAACCATAAATTAATGGGTATTTAAATGATTGTTTTAAAGTGAAATCATTAAATTTTATAAGTTAAAATGGTTTAAATTAAATTTTAATTGTTTATGAAATGGTATTGAAAGTTTGGAATTTAATTAACACTATTTCAGAAATGCTGTCATTTCTGAAGTAAAGGATATTACAACATTTCTAAGTGCTGTAGTTGATATAAATGAACTAAAAGGCAAAAAATGAACTAAGGGCTATTACAGCACTTTGTAAGTGCTGTAGTTGCAGAATTGAACTAAAGCTTTTATTTGAAACCTGAACTATTATAGCATTTCTGTAAATGCTGTCTTTGCTAGATTGAATTGTTTTCTAATGTAACTTACCGTAGCATTTTGTAAATGCTGCGAAAACTGAAATTTCACCGTTTTAACAAATTTAAGTGAATCAGTGAATTTTGAAATGACTAAGTTTTGGGAAATTGAATATTTGATTTTTAAAGTATAATAACTTCATTTTAATTGGTTTTAAATGGAATATTTGAATTGAAATATAAACCATTTTGAAATATGATTTGGAATGGTATTTAAATTAAATAAAAATGTATGGGGCTTTGGAAGGATACGATATTTTGATATTTTGAAATGAATATGAAATGATGTTGAATTTTGAAATGACAATTGATTTCGAAGTATAAAATACCATTTTGGAATTTTAACCACGGGATGTATTTAATTTATGGTTTAACGAATCCTTAGAGGATGGGCGATCCCAAGCGTCCTTTAATTTATTGTGCATTACTACTACAGTTCACTTGAGATGGTTTACATTATATACGTATGTATGTCCTGACTCGAGTGTTTTGTGTTTTACTTTACGCTCGGGTCAGCCTGAGTATTCACAGCTTAGCTTTGGATTTCTCTTTCTGGAGCTAGGAATCGCTGGACATTTTCCTTATCTAGTTAACTATCCATTTCACTTTGAGTTGTTCTATTTCAACTCTTGTATTTATAAACTTCTATGTATTTGGAATTTCTATTACATATGTTTTCAAACTAATATTATGTATTTTGTTTTGAGACTTTGTAATAGTAGCTTCATGAACTACTATGGTATTTTAATTTCTGCTGCGAGTTATTCTGATATTTTCGTGTCCATGATTCTGTGATTGTTTTCATTTGCTCCAAATTTTATTATAATGCGTATTTTGAGCAATTTAAGTCTGACATGTGTGGATGTGAATGGTTGAAAATATCGGGTTGTTACACACAACAATCGCCGCAAATAAAGTGCCTCCTTTACCGCCTCCACTGCGGCTATTAACTCCACCTCCGTAGTGGACAAAGCAACTACGGTCTGCAATCTCGATCTCCAACTTATGGTCGTACCACCAAGTGTGAAGACGTATCTATAAGTTGATTTTTTTCGATCACTATCACCGGAGTAGTCTAAATCACAATAACCAACTAACTTGCAATCCGTCCCCTTACTACCACCAAAAAAAGACCATGAGATGATGTACCTCTAAGGTATCTCAAATAAGCTTCACAGATTCCCAATGCTATTTCCCCGAATTAGCCATATACCGACTAACCATCCCGATGTATCGGGCCTTATACACACCATAACATACATTAGACTTCCAACCGCACTATGGCACCTTTTCCATATAGGCCTTGTCCTTCTCCAAGATAGGTGATCCCTTACTTAAAAGCTTCATATGCAAAGGTAAAGGCGTATTTGACGCCTTTGCATTCTCCATGCTAAACCGGCAAAGCACTTTCTCTATGTACTCCTTTTGAGTCGACTTCAACTCAAGGCACATTCGATCCCTTTCTATTTCCATGCCTAATACCCTCTTTGCTTCTTTAAGATCCTTCATTTCGAACTCCGATTTCAAACTCAGTTTGACTTTTGATTTCATTCTTATCACTAGAAGCAATGAGCATGTCATCCACATACAAGAGTGAATACAATCAACAAAGATTTTTCAACTTCTTGAAATATACATAAGCATCCTTGATGCTTCTATCAAAACCACTTTCAAGCATAAAATGATCAAATCTCTTGTACCATTGTCTAGGTGATTTCTTTAAACCATATAGTGATTTCTTTAACTTACAAACCAAATTTGACTTATCATCCATAACAAAACCTTCTGGTTGCTCCATGTAGATGTCTTCATCCTAGTCACCATGCAAGAAGGCGGTTTTTACATCAAGTTGTTCAACCCCAAGTCGTGAATAACAACTATAGCATGTAATATCTGGATTGAAGTATGGCGTACAACCAGTGCGAATATCTCATCATACTCCCTTCCCTTCCCATGTGAAAACCCCTATCCACTAGCCTAGCTTTGTATCTCCCATCATCCTTCAACTTGTATATCCATTTGCACCCAATAATACAGTTTCCTTTAGGAAGTAGAACCATATCCCAAGTTTGATTCTTCAACAACGATTGCATTCTTCCTCCATGGTACAAATCCACTTCAAGCTATCAATTGACTTCATGACGTCATCAAGTTCCATCGGCTCATCTTGGACTACGTGAAGAGCATAGTCTAAATTATCATAAAAGCTAAGATAGTTTCCATCACAATATCTATCGGGTGGCCTTAGAGCACGATGACCCACCCGAGTAGCAATACCATCACCCAAACTCCTTTTGGATCCACCTAGAACCAAATCCTCTCTAGAATCATGAATGTTACAAACACTACTAGAGGCATCATGTGGACTATGTGATGTAACATCAACCACTTCCTCCTCGCAAACGTCTCCAACTACTCTACTCTCTCTGCTCCTTGGAAAAAATGTGGGAATAACTTCCTTCTACTTTAATTCATCATGAACCAAATTTGAAACATCCGATGAGCTGTCATTTTCCTTGAACAGCGCGGACTCATCAAAAGTAACATGACGAGAATTCACTACCTTCTTCGTTTCCAAATTCCATATCTGGTAGCCTTTTACTCCATCCATATAGCCAAGCAAAATCCCCTTGAAAGTTCTAGGTTCAAGCTTATCATTTCCCAGATCATGCACATAAACCAGACTACCAAGCACATGAAGATAAATCAAGTCAATGCTCTTTCCTTTCCACACCTCCTCTGGAATTTTGTTACCAATAGCCAAGCATGGAATCTGATTCACAATATGCACCGCGGTTGACAAAGCATCGGCCCAAAATCCCTTAGACAATCTCGATGTCAATCTCAAGCATCAAGCTTTCTCAAGTAGAGTACGGTTCATCCTCTTTGCAACACCATTTGACTACAAATTTCCAGGTATAGTAAAATGCCTCGGAATACTATGATGCTTGCAAAACTTCAAGAACTCTCCGAAAACATACTCTCTGCCATTATCGGACCATAGAACCTTCAAAGACTTACCACTTTCATTCTCAACAAGGGCTTTCCGTGGTTTGAACTTTACAAATGCCTCCGACTTAGCCTTCATTACATGCACTCATACCTTTCGAGAAAAGTAATCAATAAAAGGAATATAATAGCGAGCTCTCCCCAAAGAAGCAACTGGTGACGGTCCACAAACATCCATGTGAACATACTCAAGAACCCTTCTCGAATCATGTTTTCCCTCACAGAATGAAACTTTTATTTGCTTCCCTATGACACATTCCTCACAAAACTCTAGCTTGTTAAAACTCTCTCCATCGATCACCTCCCTCTTTCGAAGAATATCCAAACTCCTCTCCAAGACATGACCTAATCTCAAATGCCACAACCTTGTTGCATCCAAGCCACGAGACCTATCAACTCCCACACAAATTTCACCTTCTATAGTCACTCCTTGAAGCAAATAAACACCAAGAATCCAAGCACCTTTCATCACCACAAGCGCACTCTTTACAACCCGCAAGCTATCACTCTCAATAATGATCTTGCAACCTAAAGAATCCAGCTACTCCAAAGAGATAAGAGACTTCTATAGTCTCGAATTTATAGCGCACATTAGTAAGAGTACGAACCACCATGTCAAACATCTGAATTTGCATGGAACCAATGCCTTTCAACTTACAAATATCACTATTACCCGTAACAATTGAATTTCCTTCTTTGTTTACATAAGAAGAAAAACAATTCCTATCCAGTGGCATATGATAAGACGCCCTTGAATCGAGCACCCAGTCGCTACCCCAAACATCCATTGATACCGCCGTCAACACACCTATGTCTCCCTCACCAACTCCACTCTCCACCACAACCGATGAACTTCCTTCTTTTTTTCTCCTTGTCCGGACACTCATTCTTCAAATGAACGGGCTTCTTACAAATATAGGACTTGCCCTTTCTTTCCTTCGACTTTCGTCTCCAACCAAGGTTCCTTGATTTAGAACACCCTCAGTTCTCCTTCTTCGCATATCTCTCCTTCTCCACAAATAAAACGTGACCACTATTAGCACGACTACATCCATCACCTAACTCCTTCATTTGATCCCGCAACTTCTCGCTAAGAAGACTAGTTTTGACATCATCTAGAGTCAAAGTATCCTAGTTATAGATCAAACTATTTGGAAAACCCGTATCATGGTCCGACAACGAACACAACAATATCATCACCTTTTGCTCTTTCTCAATCTTCAAATCTACAGCCTTAATCTTCATTAGAAAATCATCAAAGGTATTCAAGTGCACCTTTAGCGAAGTACTTTTCTTTATTTTATAGGTGAAGAACGTTCCCAATAAGATCAAACGATTAGCTAGTGACTTCTTCATATACAACTCCTCCCACTTGTCCCAAATATCCTTAGTGGTAGTCTCACTACTAATTTCGGAGATAACATTCTCCCTTATAGCAAGTTGAAGTGTAGTGAATGCCCACTCTTCTATTTCCTCTCTCTCAACATCCAAGACGTCTTCCCACAACAAATGTGTATCAAACACTACTCGATATACTCGATTTCGCCTAAGAACCACTTTCGTCTTCCATTGCCACTTTTCAAAATCATTATCGCCATTCCACTTGTCTATGATCAACTGTGATTCCGAAGCCGCGTACGATCCACGTACATAAGATGCTACATAACTTGGACTTATCATTGAGGAAATACCTAAGGCATTATCTAATTTCGGTATTTCTATAACCACTTACCAACGTCAAAGCTCTGATACCAAATTATATGGAGATTTCGACTCAAGACCACTTAAATCAAAACACTAAAGCACAGTGGAAAATGAGATCTGGGTAAGAAGTGTGTTGGCACCAAAATTGGTCACTAACACCCAAATGGGAATTAAAGCACCGACTAACAGTCACTGATAATAGATAAAGTGTGTGTAGAGAGTAATAATATGAAGAACAGTCAGAATAGAAATTAAGCAGTAAAGAACAACGGGTTTTTATAGTGGTTCGGCTAACTCCGGCCTACGTCCACTCTAAAAGTTTTCTTTTATTGATGTAACATTTGATTACAGTTACAAAGTGGTAGACTAGCCTTAGTCTTAGAAAGTAGAAAGTCAAAGAGCAGAAGAGAGGATCCCTTTTCTGAAGCTCTACATGCTCTATTTATAGACACGTCTAGGTAGTTGTTGGGCTCTCTGAATAACCTGAGCCCATCAGGGCCGAACGGCCCACGCCAAACCAAAATGCCTTGCCGAATGCACTCGTATGCCGAACGAGGTAGCTGTGCTGAACGCACTCGTATGCCGAACGAGGTAGCTGTGCCGAACGATCCATCCAATGTCGAATGCTCCCAGATGTCGAACGATCCATCCAATGTCGAACGCTCCCTAATGCCGAACGATCCATCCAATGCCGAACGCTCCCTGATGCCGAACGATCCATCCAATGCCGAATGCTCCCTGATGCCGAACGATCCATCCAATGCCGAACGATCCTTAATGCCGAACCTCCATCATGACAAACAATGTCTGATGCCGAACCATGTTTGATGCCGGATAGTTTCTAATGCCGAGCGCCCATCATGCCGAACGATCTTTTAATGCCGAGCGCTTCTAAATGCCGAGCTCTACCGAATGCCGAGTTCTCCTGGAATGCCGAACCACCAACGAGTGCCGAACGACCCAAATGCCGAACATCCATCGAGTGACAAACGAGCCGAATGCCGAACCACCAATGTGTGCCGAACGACCCAAATGCCGAGCGGGCTTGTGCCGAGCGAGGGGAGAATGCCGAGCGAGGTTTGTGCCGAACGACCTTAGTCCACTGTCGAGTGAACCTCTTCTCACTCCAATGCCGAACAGCTTCTGACTTCCAGACCGAACCACATTTCCTTGACCCAAATTATAGTCGATCTATCTCTGTCCAATCCAATTTCCATCTTTCAAGTGCGTTGCGTCATCCATCCATCCAGTGGACTGAATCCATCGTACACCAGCCTTAACGAACGTGCAGTCGATTAAGTTAAACCCGCCTGCCCGTAGCCTTGTAAAAAGGAGGGTTAACACTTGCCCCTCAAAACAGCCTTGCTGTTGGAAGGTGTGTTTTGAATAATTCCGGATCCGATATCCAAAGTCCATATCCATCCGAACTTGATAACCGAGTCTCATCCAACCTTATCCAATAACTAGTAACAGAATCCATGACCTCTCCGGATCAATATCCGAATCCGTTACCTCTCCGGGTTCTTTCCAAGCGCAATTTCCACATGACAACCATGGTCCAGTGTCTCTGGATGTTGAGTAATGCCATGGCTTAAGTCATAAGCCGAATCCTGGTCACTCTGGACCCTTGTCGAGTATAGACCATACCCGACGATCTAAAATAATAACTAATAATACGGGGCCTAAGTCCTAGGCCGAATCATGTTCTCTCCGGACCCTTGTCGAGCATAGTCCATACTCGACGACCTGAAATAATAACTGATAATTTGGGGCCTTAGTCCTAGGCCGAATCCTGGTCTCTCCGGACCCTTGTCGAGCATAGTCCACATTCGACGACCTGAATAAGTCGATTCACCGCGTTTGGGCGAAGAGACTTACCCCTTGTCGGGCACAATCCATACCTGACGACCGTTTACCAAAACCCAGACAAAAATCCAATCAAAAGAAAATCCAAAATCCAGATCAAACCAGAAAACAAAAAATCCATATCAAAAATCCAAACCGATATCCGAACCAGAAAGCAATCATCCAAATAAAAGTTCAAACCACGAAATAAACAAAACCAGAAGTCCAAACCAAACCAGGAAAAAGAAAATGTCCAAGCCAAAAAAGAGAAAGCAGATTTCACAAACTAGAGTGCCGCGGTTTATCATCATCCCAGATCATGCGTAGGGGCTATCTCCATCCCTATACATGAGTAAGTGACTTGGCCGTTTGCCCATAGTTTGCTACTTATTTCGTAATATTCTAGTCAATTGATAACCAATCGACCATCATTCATGTGCCTCGCACCATCACTTCGTGAGGTAGACGGTGGTTGCTCCTGCCCCACCGCTGCATTTCGAGCTTCGGCGTATTGTCAAAACTCTCCATTCCTTACATGCTCCTCAATTATGTCCTGTAAGTGCCTGCAGCTGTTGGTATCATGCCCGTCCAAATCGTGGAAGAGGCAGTGTTTTCCTGATGCCCACTCACGTTCGGAGGGTTCTCTCCTAGCCGGCCTTCGGTAGGGAAGGCGATTCCGAGTCTCCAAATATATCCGTTCCAACGTCTCGTTCAATCCTGTGTAGGTGGAGAATTTTGTCTCTTTCCACCTTTTCTAGCTTTTCCTAATTTGTCGTCCAGCTTCCATTTTCCTTTGCCTTTATCTCTTTCCAAGCCTCCGTTAGATGGCCCTCCATCCTCAGCCACGTTCACCTCCTTTAACTTCATATCTGAGCACACATCTTCCTGCCGAAGGAACCTCTCAGCTTCGTGAAAGAATTTGCCGAGACCCATTGGACGGTCCCATATCAGTGACACTTCGAAATCTGAATTCTCTCTAACTCCTGACACTGCCGCGATTAAAACCATCGATGGATCCGGCCGATCCACCAAAGCAACCTCTGCATTGAACCGAGTTAAGAAAGCTCTAAGTGATTCGTCTGTCCTCTGTTTTACCGATGTCAGCGTCATTACATTCTTTGGCCTTTTGATATGTACCCGAAACTGCTTTAGAAACCTGTCTACCAACTCTGTCCATGTTCCGATAGATCCTTCTTTTAGCTGCCTGACCCACATAGCGGCTATGTTCGTTAAGAATAAAGGGAAACATCGAGCCATAAATTCTTCCGATGCCCCCAGCACCTCCATTTGTCTTGTATATCTCATCAAGTGATCTATTAGATTGGCCTTCCCATTGTATATTTCCACGTTAGGTAGCTTGAAATCTGGCGGATTCCGAGCTATCTTGATTTCACGAGTGAACGGACTCTTGTTTACTCCTTCCAGATCTCTATTGGTCAAACCTTCACGCATGGTTCGCCTGATAATCTCGGTTAATCCAGCATTGTACGTCAAGGGTTGCCCTCCGAGTTCCTGAGGGAATTCTGGTACATACTCTTCATCTCTTGCTCTTACATTCCTGCCAGCATCCTGTTGCGTGGTATTAGCTGGAACCCCTCCATGAACTGGTTTAGCATTATCAGGTGGTGCGCTCCCGAGTCCAGGTCCATCCGGTTGTTAGTTGTTTGCTGGTTGGGGGTTGCGCCCTGCTGAACCATTCCCTCTACTTGCTGGTTGAATGCTTCTGATCTGGCTCCATGGATCTGAGCTCCTGCATTTCCTGCTTGCGTAAATTGTCTGAGAAGAGCCTGCATCATCTCCTCTTGTCTTTTCATCATGGCTTCCATTCCCTCTCTGGTGATGTAGATGGATGCTCCTCCTGCTCCATTTCCAGAGGAAGCCTCTTGACTTCCGTCCTGATTGCTCCTCTCTATCAATTGCTTTCTTGCTGATGGTCTAGCCATTGCTCCTTAGAATTCGAGTTTCTAACTCCAAAATTCCTGAGTGCTTCAGTTCTCAGTGAAAGCACCAAAGTGTTGACGCCAAAATTGGTCACTAACACCCAAAAGTGAATGAAAGCACCGACTAACAGTCACTGATAATAGATAAAGTGTGTGTAGAGAGTAATAATATGAAGAACAGTTAGAATAGAAATTAAGCAGTAAAGAACAACGGGTTTTTATAGTGGTTCGGCTAACTCCGGCCTACGTCCACTCCAGAAGTTTTCTTTTTTTGATGTAACAATTGATTACAGTTACAAAGTGGTAGACTAGCCTTAGTCTTAGAAAGTAGAAAGTCAGAGAGCAGAAGAGAGGATCCCTTTTCTGAAGCTCTACATGCTCTATTTATAGACACGTCCAGGTAGTTGTTGGGCTATCTGAATAACCTGAGCCCATTAGGGCCAAACGGCCCACGCCAAACCAAAATGCCTTGTCAAACGCACTCGTATGCCGAACGAGGTAGCCGTGCCGAATGCACTTGTATGGCGAATGAGGTAGCCATGCCGAACGATCCATCCATTGTCGAACGATCCATCCAATGTCGAACGCTCCCTAATGCCGAACGATCCATCCAACGCCGAACTCTGCCTGATGCCGAACCTCCATCATGCCGAACCATGTCTGATGTCGAACCATGTTTAATGACGGACGGTTTCTAATGCCGAGCGCCCATCATGCCGAATGATCTTCTAATGCCGAGCGCTTCTAAATGTCGAGCGCTCCTGGATGCCGAGCGCTACAAAGTGCCGAGTGCTCCTGGAATGCCGAACCACCAATGAGTGTCAAACGACCCAAATGCCAAACAACCATCGTGTGCCGAACAAGCCGAATGCCGAACCACCAATGTGCGCCAAACGACCCAAATGTCGAGCGGGCTTGTGCCGAGCGAGGGGAGAATGCCGAGCGAGGTTTGTGCCGAACGACCTTAGTCCACTGCCGAGTGAACCTCTTCTCACTCCAATGCCGAACAGCTTCTGACTTCCAGACCGAACCACATTTCCTTGACCCAAATTATAGTAGATCCATCTCTATCCAATCCAATTTCCATCTTTCAAGTGCGTTGCGTCATCCATCCATCCAGTGGACTGAATCCATCGTACACCATCCTTGACGAACGTGCAGTCGATAAAGTTAAACCCGCCTGTCCGTAGCCCTGTAAAAAGGCGGGTTAACACTTGCCCTCCCAAATAGCCTTGCTGTTCGAAGGTGTGTGTTGAATAATTACGAATCCGGTTTCAAAAGTCCATTTCCATCCGAACTTGATAACCGAGTCTTAATCCAACCTTATCCAATAACCAGTAACCGAATCCATGACCTCTCCGGATCAATATCCGAATCCGTTACCTCTCCGGGTTAAGCGCAATTTCCACACGACGACCGTGGTCCGGTGTCTCTGGACGTTGAGTAATGCCATGGCTTAAGTCCTAAGCCGAATCCTGGTCACTTTGGACCCTTGTCGAGTATAGTCCATACTCGACGACCTAAAATAATAACTAATAATACAGGGCCTAAGTCCTAGGCCGAATCCTGGTCTCTTCGGACCCTTGCTGAGCATAGTCCATACTCGACGACCTGAACTAATAACCGATAATTTGGGGCCTAAGTCCTAGGCCGAATCCTAGTCTCTCCGGACCCTTGCCGAGCATAGTCCACACTCGACGACTTGAATAAGTCGATTCACCGCGTTTGGGCGAAGAGACTTACCCCTTGCCGGGCACAATCCATACTCGACGACCGTTTACCGAAAACCAGACAAAAATCCAATCAAAAGAAAATCCAAAATCCAGATCAAACCAAAAAACCAAAAATCCATATCAAAAATCCAAACCAATATCCGAACCAGAAAGCAATCATCCAAATAAAAGTTCAAACCAAGAAATAAACAAAAGCAGAAGTCCAAACCAAACCAGGAAAAAGAAAATATGGAAGCCAAAAAAGAGAAAGCAGATTTCACAAACTAGAGTGTCGCGGTTTATCATCATCTCAGAGCATGCCTAGGGGCTATCTCCGTCCCGTACATGTGTAAGTGGCTTGGTCATTTGCCCATAGTTTGCTACTTATTTCATAATATTCTAGTCAATTGACAACTAATCGACCATCATTCATGTGCCTCGTACCATCACTGCATGAGGTAGACGGTGGTTGCTCCTGCCCCACCGCTGCATTCTGAGCTTCGACGTATTGTCGCAACTGTCCATTCCTTACATGCTCCTCAATTACGTCCTTTAAGTGCCTGCAGCTGTTGGTATCATGCCCATCCAAATCGTGGAAGAGGCAGTGTTTCCTGATGCCCTCTCACGTTCGGAGGGTTCTCTCCTAGCCGGCCTTCGGTAGGGAAGGCGATTCCGAGTCTCCAAATAAATCCGTTCCAACGTCTCGTTCAATACTGTGTAGGTGGAGAATTTTGGCTCTCTCCACCGCTTTCTAGCTTTTCTTAATTCGTCATCCGGCTTCCTTTTTCCTTTGACTTTCTCTCTTTCCAAGCCTCCGTTAGATGGCCCTCCATCCTCAGCCGCGTTCACCTCCTTTAACTTCATATCTGAGCACGCATCTTCCTGCCGAAGGAACCTCTCACCTTCGTGAAAGAATTCCTCGAGATCCATTGGAGGGTCCCGTATCAGTGATACTTTGAAATCTGAATTCTCTCCAACTCCTGACACTGCCGCCATTAAAACCATCGATGGATCCGGCCGATCCATCGAAGCAACATATGCATTGAACTGAGTTAAGAAAGCTCTAAGTGATTCGTCTGTCCTCTATTTTACCAATGTCACCATCATTACATTCTTTGGCCTTTTGATATGTACCCGAAACTGCTTCAGAAACCTGTCCACCAACTCTGTCCATGTCCCGATAGATCCTTCTTCCAGCTGCCTGAACCATATAGCGGCTATGTCCGTTAAGAATAAAGGGAAACATCGAGCCATAACTTCTTCCTATGCCCCCAGCACCTCCATATGTCTTGTATATCTCATCAAGTGATCTGTTGGATCGGCCTTGCCATTGTATATTTCCATGTTAGGTAGCTTGAAATCTGGCGGATTCCGAGCTATCCTGATTTCACGAGTGAACGGACTATTGTTTACTCCTTGCAGATCTCTATTGGTTAAACCTCCGCGCATGGTTCGCCTGATAATCTCGGCTAATCCAGCATTGTACGTCTAGGGTTCCCCCCGAGTTCCCGAGGGAATTCTGGTACATACTCTTCATCTCTTGCTCTTACATTCCTGCCAGCATCCTGTTGCGTGGTGTTAGCTGGAACCCCTCCATGAACTGGTTCGGCATTATCTGGTGGTGCACTTCCGAGTCCAGGTCCATCCAGATTGTTAGTTGTTTGCTGGTTGGGAGTTGCCCCTACTGAACCATTCCCTCTGCTTTCTGTTTGAATGCTTCTAATCTGGCTCCATGGGTCTGAGCTCCTGCATTTCCTGCTTGCGTAAATTATCTGAGAAGAGCCTGCATCATCTCCTCTTGTCTTTTCATCATGGCTTCCATTTCCTCTCTGGTGATGTAGATGGATGCTCCTCCTGCTCCATTTCCAGAGGAAGCCTCTTGACTTCCCTCCTGATTTCTCCTCTTTATCACTTGCTTCCTTGCTGATGGTCTAGCCATTCCTCCTTAGAAACCGAGTTTCTAACTTCAAAATTCCTGAGTGCTTCAGTTCTCAGCGAAAGCACCAAAGTGTTGGCTCCAAAATTGGTCACTAACACCCAAATGTGAATGGAAGAACCGACTAACAGTCACTGATAATAGATAAAGTATGTGTAGAGAGTAATAATGTGAAGAACAGTCAGAATAGAAATTAAGCAGTAAAGAACAACAGGTTTTTATAGTGGTTCGGCTAACTCCGGTCTACGTCCACTCTAGAAGTTTTCTTTTATTGATGTAACAATTGATTACAGCTACAAAGTGGTAGACTAGACTTTGTCTTAGAAAGTAGAAAGTCAGAGAGCAGAAGAGAGGATCCCTTTTCTGAAGCTCTACATGCTCTATTTATAGACACGTCTAGGTAGTTGTTGGGCTCTCTGAATAACTTGAGCACATCAGGGCCGAACGACCCACGCCGAACCAAAATGCCTTGCCGAACGTACTAGTATGCCGAACAAGTTAGCCGTGCCGAACGATCCATCCAATTCCGAAGCTCCCTGATGCCGAACGATCCATCCAATGGCGAACGCTCGCTGATGCCGAACGATCCACCCAATGCCGAATGCTCCCTGATGCCGAACGATCCATCCAATGTCGAACGATCCTTAATGCCGAACCTCCATCATGCCGAACCATGTCTGATGCCGAACCATGTTTAATGCCGGACAGTTTCTAATGCCAAGCGCCCATCATGCCGAACGATCTCCTAATGTCGAGCGCTTCTAAATGCCGAGCGCTCCTGGATGCCGAGCACTACTGAATGTCGAGTGCTCCTGGAATGCCGAACCACCAATGAGTGCCGAACGACCCAAATGTCGAGCAACCATCGAGTGCCAAACGAGCCGAATGCCGAACCACCAATGTGTGCCGAACGACCCAAATGCCGACCGGGCTTGTGCCGAGCGAGGGGAGAATGCTAAGCGAGGTTTGTGCCGAACGACCTTAGTCCACTGCCGAGTGAACCTCTTCTCACTCCTATGTCGAACATCTTCTGACTTCCAGACCGAACCACATTTCCTTGACCCAAATTATAGTCGATCCATCTCTGTGCAATCCAATTTTCATCTTTCAAGTGCGTTGCGTCAACCATCCATCCAGTGGACTGAATCCATCGTACACCAACCTTGACGAACGTGCAGTCGATTAAGTTAAACCCGCCTGCCCGTAGCCTTGTAAAAAGGCGGGTTAACAAAGTGCAAAAACAACCAATCAATATCTCAATCCAAATCTCAACAAATACAAATCCGATCACAATCACCAAACAAGCAATATAGAAATAAACTAATGACGAAGAATAAATTGCACATCGATTTATAATGGTTCTACAAACATTGTGTTAGTGTACGTCCACTTTGAGAGAGAGGTTTTATTAATACCAAATGAAAAGAGTACAAGAGATTGATTACGATAATCAAAATTCTAATAAAATTGATTTATGGAGAAGAGAAGTGAAGGAAATTAGGTTAGATAAACCCTAATTAATGGAGGCTAAAACCCTACATTAAACCCTTAATCTACTTGTAGTCATTTATTCTCTGAATCCTGAAAATACCTTATATAGGATAGTAGAAAACCTTGGAAAATTCCCAAAGATGCCCCTTGAACCTTCACAAATCATCACACCAAAGTCTAGGCCCAAAACAACAGAAATCCTCGACATAGATGTTTGTCATATGGTGACAGAAGTTTGTTAGAGAACTAGGGAAACAATTTCCTAAACCACGTACATCTGTCACCAATGATAGACGTCTGTCATAATGTTCGGGTTCCAAACCTTGAAGCAACAAACGTCTGTTGTAACAGCTTGGAAATTTTAATGATTTAAATAACGTAATTAACTAAATTTTTCTTGAAATTAAATAATTAAAATTTTGCGATGAAAATTTGATATTTGGAATACATCTATTTAAACGTAGCAGATGTCAGATTTTCATTGGAAAATATAAAAGTTTGTTTGGTTGTGAAATTTTCAATTTAAAATTTAAAATCAGTTAAATTTGATAGAAATAAAATATTTTTGAAACCTGAATATTTTTATATAAGAAAAATGTATATCATTTTCTAAGTGAGTAGTCGTATTTCATTTCGTCAAATTTGGACTGCTCTAGCGCCGTTTATTTTATTTTCGGCGGTTTAGCAGTAGTTTTGGCGGTGAATATCGACTTTTGATAAGATGATAATATCGCTGATATATGTGTACCATTATATTCATCTCATGATGATCTCCGCTGTATATTCATTTGTGCATTACGGAGTCCGATACGCGGCGAAATCAACAAAACGATTAGCTGTTTCGGTACCCATTTTAATCTTTTGGTTTCCTATGTCTTGTCAATTGTTTAGCAGTGAGAAACCAATGGCCATAGCTTTTATTATTTCCTGAAATTCAGGTCCTGAATTTTGGATTTTGTTATTCCACCTTCTCAAATTATATTTTCTATTCCATTTTTTTCTGGTTCATTTTACATACTTTCTTCTCTTTCCCTTTCTTCGTTGTTCTGAGCTTTGAGAAAATATATATAACTAAAAAAATAAAGTTAAGTTATTGGCCCCTTCAACCTGTTCGTGTCCGTTCACCTCCCTTCCCTATTCCCGCTTTTGCTTTTGCTCGAGACTTCCCTAGCCCCTCCGTTTGCCTCACCGATCGCAAGCACACCAAATCTGTCGCCCGTGCTTCGAGCCACCACCCATCACCGAAGTAACCCACTGCTTCACCTCAGCCTAACAACCTTCACTCCCGTCAATAGCCGTAGCCGCAGCCGCTCCTGTCTAGCCCACCCCTGGCCATAACCTGAAACCCCACCATCCATCAACTCTCTAGCCCATCTTCAAAACATTGGCCCACATCCTTCCCTCACAATAAATGCACGTAGCCGAACCCCATTGCCTTGTGCTCCCTTCGAACACCATCAGCCACAACCCTCTCCACTTCCCACCATCTCCTTCCAACTCACTACCGACCTTCATCCGCTAGCAGTAAGCAACCACTATCCCCGCCTTTAGCTCGCCACCAACACCCACTCCGTCTGTTTCCACACCCATGTTGCCTCTCCTACCTCGACGTTCAAACCACACTGCTACGCCGACACCTCTCTGCCATTCTTTACCTGCCGTGACCCATCTTCTCCAAACTCCACCCATATGCCCACTGCTCCAAGCCCATCTGAGTTCCTCCTTCCCTCTGACAGCAGCTGTTGTGCCGCCTTGTCACTCCAAGACTCCGCCTTCCTCCCCTTTAAAACTAACCACTGCTTGCTCCACCTGTGCCAAAGCAACACCACAGCCCCACTCAAATGCAACAGCCTTCCTAACCTCACTACTGACCTTAGTCGATAAAACACCCTAGCCTTCCTTCTTTATAAAAGAAAGATTTTGATTTTTATGTAGTGTTTCAAAATATATATGTATATAGATAATTTTATTTTATTAGATGTGCTTAAGGTAAAAAATGACTTTGAAATACAATATATAAAGATTTTATTTTAATATATATTTTAAATTAAATATTGATTTAATTAATTAATTATATATATATAAAGATTTTATTTTGATATGTGTTTTAAATTGAATATTGATTTTAAAATATAATATATAAAGGTTTACTTTATAAATATGAATAAATTTTAGATTTTTAAAATTTTATATATTTTTTCGTCGATGTTGAGTCAACTTTTCTTTGCTTTCTTCGTCGAATTCATGTTCATCATGCTGTGATTTGGAATTTGTGCTTGGATTCGTAGCTTGTTGTGTATCAAATTTCTCTAGCCTCCAAAGGTGAGCGATCACTCACGATTGAAATTTCTTATGTTTGGTAAATTGATTTCACATGTAATGATGATTGAAATATGTTGTTAAATTTAATTGGTTAGAATTTAAATTGTTTAATATGATATGTTATTATTGCATTTGTTAACCTATGTTAATTGACATATGACATCAAGACCTGTTGAATAGGTAAACGTTTTATTTAAATGGTTAATTATTATCATATTTTCCATTTATATGCTATGTCGTTTTGTATTATATTTTTGTTGTTCTCATACTGCAAGTTCCCTGATGGTTAGGAATCCCTATGGGTTTAAATGATAATACCCGAACGATCTTATAAATTAATGAGAATCGTTATGGGTTGAAATGATAAACATCCGTATCACTTGACCATGGGATGGAAAATTATATAAGGACACCATTGGTCTATTTTTTAAAATGATTTCCAAAGTTTGAAAGAAAATATATGAGTTTTAATTTTAAATATAATATAAAGATTTTTATTTTAATACAGTTAAAATATAGATTTTTGAATTATATGTTTTGGAAATTTTAAAATTATAAGTTAAGTTATGAAAATGTAAATTTTAAGATTTTACTTGTATTTTATTATTTTTTAAATATATAAATTAGATTTAAATAGATTTAATAAAAAGGTTTAATTTAATTTAACTAATATATATATATAATATGTTTAAATATTTATTTAAATTTATATTAATGTTTTGAAAATATATTTTGTAATAACTTTAATAAATTAAGGTTGGAAAGCTAAATTGAAATTTGTAATTTAATTGGTTTGAGAATTGAATATAAATTAGAATTGATTGGAAACTTATTGATTTTGAGATTTTGAAAGATATAATTTTGATTTAGTTAAAAGTGATTAAATGAATGTTTTCAAATTTAAATAAAGTTAGATATTTAATATATTTTTTTAAGTTTGTAATTTGAGGTTTATCTGAATGTTTATAAGAGTGATTAAGTGGATATTTTCAAAATTAAATATAATTGAAGTTAGATATTTAATTTTAATTTAAATCTGTAATTTGAAACTTTATTTAAATATTTGTAAAAGTGAATATTTTCAAATTTAAATAAAACTGAATTTGAATTTTTAATTTGATTTAAATCTGAATTTGAGATTTTGTGTAAATTTTTAAATAAAAATAATTAAGTGAATATTTTCAAATTTAAATAAAATTAAAGTTGAATTTTCTAATACAAATGGAGTTATTGTAAATGTCTGAATATTTAAACTTTAAAACCTATTGAATTGGAAGTGGTTTTAAATTTGTAGTTCAAACCTAGATTTGAAATCGACATAAATTAAGAATGGTTCTAATGAGAATTTGAATTGAACCTTTAACCCTTTTAGTTGAAATTGTTGAACTAAGATTGATTTATATTGTATTTTGGAACTAAAGGTGATTTGAACTGTTTTGTGAATTTGGAGGAAACAATTCAAGTTTGAAACTAGTTTCGGTATAAACTCTTTTTAATATATATATTATTTTTAATATATAAACTCTTTTAATCTATAACCTATTTTTAAATATAAACAATTTATAATGTATAACTATTCCAGTATATAAACTACTTTCAATATTCAAGCTGTTTAAGTTGGTGCTGTAATGATTTAAAGTGCATAATGATTTTGAAAGTGATATGATTTTGAAAGTGAATTATTTCGAAAGTGATATGATTGTGAAATGAATATGATATTTTGATATGAAGTATGAACGTTTTAAAATGAAAATAACCACGGTGTGAAATAATCGTTTAGTTGTTAAAGATACCGGGATCAGATATTTTCATACTCTCTGCCAATACCGAAAACCATTTTGACAACTATGTATGTGGTGGAGATTCCAAAATGAAGCAGGATGGCTTGGAGGAGTCTATATGAGGTATGAACGTTGCCCTAACTCCCTTGAGTCTACTTGATGTGACTAAAATAGGGGCCACGTCGGGCCAAGTGAGGTCGCACCTCCGATCGAACATGCTTCTTTGAAACCATTCTATTACTTTGTGATTTGATTAAGTGCACCTTTGATTATGGGAGTATGTCTTGAGGTGGGCGGTAGTAGCTGATATGCATTAGCACCAGTCTAGATCCCCAAAATAGTAGTATCCTACCCTAGGCATTGCCTTCGTGCCTTGTGACATGCCTTATCGAGCCTATTACGAGTTTGGTTTGTACCATACCTATGAAGTGCTCTCTGACTATCCCACCGGTTTGGTGGAGCTTATAGTATCTGCATCGACTATGGGAATATATATATAAAAATGTGTTAAGGGGAATATGGGTAACGCCTTAACGCCATTTTAGACATTATCTATGTAGCGTATTTTTCTATGTATGTAGATAGTTTAACGGATCCTTAAAGGATGGAAATCCCAAACATCCTTTAAAGTTATATTGCATTCCACTTGGACATTTCACTTGAGTTAATTTACTAGCATAAGAATATTTATCCCGGCTCAAGTGTTTTGTGTTTTGCTTCATGCTCGAGTCAGACTGAGTGTCACAACATTTGATACCCACCTTTGGGGCTTGGAGCTTTTCTTGAAGTTCTATCTTATATCTATTCAGTTTTTAGTTATTTTATTTATTTCTAGTTTTATGTTTAGACTTATCATTTGCTTATTTGTTGAGACTTCTATGTATTTGGGATTTCTGTTGTATTTTGTTTTAACTCTGATGTTCTGTAGTAGCTTCATGAACTACTATTTGTCTACTCTGCTGCTTATTTTTATATCACTCTATGTTTGTGATTCTGCGATTGATTTATTTACTATATATGCTATGTTTTGCCAATATAAAAATTAACAACTTGCTGTTTTGAGAAATTCAAGTCTGACATGTGTGGATGATTGTCGATTTGAATGGTTCGAAATAGCGGTCGTTACAGTTGGTATTAGAGCTCTGGTTTAGGCAAAACTTAGCATATGGAGTAGAAACTCATTAGAGATAGGTAGTAATACCCTAGAATGAGAGGAATTCATTATAGAATCATCTTTGTTCGAGCTTGAAATTCTTTAGGATCCTCTTTGATTTGGATTTCTTTTGAATTTAAAACTTTCCCTTTTTTCTAAAATCCATTCTTGTCTCTGTCACTTTATGAAGGATTTCCCCACTCAGCAGAAAGGCAAGACAACTAGAGTCTTTGCTATGACTTCTTCCACTCACTCCTTTTGCTAGTGATACCCAAGGTACTCTCTAGAGCACCTTTCTTTCCATGAATTTCCTATTCGAGTTCTTTTGATACTGGTGCATCCCATAGTCTTATTTCTGTTGATCTCTAAGATAAATTTGAGCATATCTTGCAACCTCAATTGGCAACTTCATCCTTATGTGTAACTAATCCCATCAGCGGTCCCGCCAACCTTAGTATGATTTGTAAAAGGGTGAAACTCCTTTACAACAGGCATCGATTAACCGGTGTTTTCTATGTCTTCGGTTATGATGCTTTATTTCTTGCACAGCTCAAACCATTTCTTTAGTAGACGACCATGGTGATTTTCTTGTGATCGACTATCGATTGCCTCAGATTTATGCTGGCAGTTTTATCTTTTCGCTTGATTCTCGACCTAGTGATCATGACTCCACCCCATTAGTCAGGGATTATCCCGATGTTTTGATGAAGTCACTTCTCTACCTCCTAAGCGGGTTGAATTCCACATCGATCTTATTCCTGGAGCTCGGCTAGTTGTCCTTCCTCCTAGAGAATGGTTTCTATGAATGGTTATCATGCCCTACGGATTAATTAATGCTCATGCCTTCTTCGTCGATCTCATGAATCGCGTTTTCCATGATGTTCTCAACAAGTTTGCCCTTATTTTCTTTGATGATATTCTCGTCTTTTCTAAGTCAATGACGGTGCATGAATATCATTTGGGCTATGAGCTAGAAACTCTTAGGAGTCATCAGTTGAAAGACAAATTTTCTAAATGCTATTTCTGGAGGGATGAAGTCCGGTTCCTTGGGCATATTATTTCTAGAAACGGAGTCTCGGTTGACCTAGTTAAGGTCGCCGCAATTAATATCAATTTATCCATCTTTCCACTTTTGTAATTTAATTATCTTATCTTCCTTTCGAGCCTATCTTCTTAGACATAATTATCTTTGATTAGGGTTCCTTTATCTATCCTTGTTCTAAAATCCATGCTTGAATCATCCTATGAGGAAGCATATTTGTAATTGATATATAATTGTTTTATATTGTGTTGTTTGAGTTGTTAAGTTTGAATTCTGGGTTTCGATCGATTCGACTGGCCAACGCTATCAAAAGGAATTTCAAAACACTTTAACAAAGAAAACTGACACAATATTGTTTCTAAAATTGGTAAATGAAATAGTTTTATGTATGATTATATTTTATATGTAAAAGTATATTTTTTAAAATTAGATAGTTAAATGAATTGGTTTTTAGAAATGATAGTATTAGATTATCATTTACTGTTTTGCCAACATTCCTAAACCAGTAACTATTGTCGTATGTTATAAGGAGAAGAAATATTTAAAAACATGGTTTATAAATCTGATTTGCAAATGAAATGAAATAAAATTAAGGATTTGAGAATTAAATTTTCGGTGCTTTTCAAAATTTGGTTTTCGTAGTTTAAAAAAATATTATTTTCTGAAAGTATTTTCAAACAGAAATTGTTCTAAAGAATTTTAAAAGAAGTAAATTTGTGCTCTTCTCTTTTGTCGTTGGAAAATAATTTCAGTGATGACTACAACATCATCGATATTCATTTTCGAGTCTTAAAGTGGGGAGACCACTTAGTAGCTTTGCTACACTTTTGTTTTGGAAATGGATTTGATTTAAATTTCTTGAGTATGATTTGATGTATAAAATATATATATATATGTACATATATTTATTTTAAAATAGTTTGAAGTGAAACCGAAAATTTAACGCTTAAGTTTATGTTAAGTGATGGTCTTCAATTATTGATATGAAGCAAATCTTTGAATAATTGGAGTGTCTAAAATGACAAATGGAATTTGAAACAACTTGAAACTATTGAACTAGGATACATTTATTTGTACGATACTCAATCGAATTATAAAACAAATACAACTTACCAGAAATATTCAAAAATTAAAATGTTTATGAGAATTTGTAACTGAAGGTTATATAATAGAAACTTAAGTAATAAAATGTTCAAACTAAATCTTGCTTAATAGAAATGTTGTAAATAAAAGGTAAATTTGTATAGTGCTCAATTACATATGGTAATATCAATAAAACTTACCTGAAAAAAGGTTTAAATGCAATGAGAACATATAATTGAATAATATACAATATAAATGTAAGTGATAAGATTCCCCAAAATGAAATTTATATGGTTTTAAATTGATTTTTTTATCTGGTACTATGTATTTTGAATCTATTTTTTCTTTCTATTGCTTCTATTCTCCTATCTCGTTCTTTTTCGGAGATGAAAAGTTTTGAGTGGGGAGAGTGTAACGACTCGAAAATTTGAACGATTTGAATAACAAATTAACTAATTCTTTCTTAAAATTAAATAATTAAAATTTTACAATGAAAATTAGATATTTGGAATACGTCTATTTAAACATAGCAAGTGTCAGATTTTTATTGGAAAATATGTTAGTTTGTTTGGTTGTGAAATTTTCAATTTAAAATCCATTAAATTTGATAGAAATAAAATATTTTTGGAACCTGAATATTTTTATATAAGAAAAATTTATATCATTTTCTGAGTGAGACGTCGTATTTCGTTTCATCAAATTTGGACTGCTCTAGCACCGTTTATTTTATTTTCGGCAGTTTAGCAGCGGTTTTGGCAGGAAATATTGACTTTTGATAGGATGATTGTATTGTTAATATCTATATACGATTATGTTCGTCTCATCATGCCGATCTCCACAGTATATTCATTTGTGCATTTCAGAGTCCGGTATGCGGTGAAATCAGTAAAACGATTAGCCGTATTAGTAACCAATTTAACCTTTTGTTTTCCTGTGTCCTTTCAATTGTTTAGCCGTGATAAACCAATGGCCATAGCTTTTATTATTTACTAAAATTTAGGTCCTATCTTTTATTATTCCACCTTTTCAATTTATATTTGTTATTCCATTTTTTTTCTGGTTCGTTTCATATACTTTCTTCTCTCTCCCCTTCTTCATTGTTCTGAGCTCAGAGAAAATAAATGAAACTAAAAATATATAAAGTTGAGATATTGGTCCCTGCAACCAGTTCATATTCGTTCACTTCTCTTCCTATTCCCTCTTTTTCTTTTGCTCGAGACTTCCCCAGCCCCTTCGTTTGCCTCACCGATCGTAAGCATACCAAACACAAAGCCTATGCTTCTTGCCACCACCCATCACCATACTAACCCACTGCTTCATCTCAGCCTCTCAACCTTCCCCCTCCATTAATAGCTACTGCCGCTCCTTTCTAAACCACCCATGGTCGCAACCTGACACCCCACGTCACTGAACCCCACCACTCATCAACTCTCTAGCCTATCATCAAACTTTTTGCCCACTTCCTTCCCCCACCATAAACGCACGTAACCGAACCCCACTGCCTTGTCCTCCCTTCGAACAACATCAGCCACAACCCTCTCCACTTCCCACCATCTCCTTCCAACTCACTGTAGGCCTTCATCCGCTAGCAGCAAGCAACCGCTATCCTCGCCTTTAGCTCGCCACCAACACCCGCTCCATCTATTTCCACGCCCACGTTGCCCCTCTAGCCTTGACATCTGAACCACACTGCTGGGCCAGACCTCTCCTCCATTCTTTCCCTGCTGCGACCCTTCTTCTCCAAACTCCACCCATGCGCCCACCGCTCCGAACCCAACTGAGCTCCTCCTTCCCTTTGAAAGCAGCTGCTATGTCGCCTTGTCATTCCAAGACTCCGCCTTCCTCCCCCTGAAAACTGACCACTGCTTACTCCACCTATGCCAAAGCAACACCGTAGCCCACACTCGAGTGCAACAGCCTTCCTGGCCTCGCTGCTGAACTTAGCCGAGAAAACTCCCTAGTCTTCCTTCTCTATAAAAAGATATTTTGATTTTCAAATATTATTTGAATATATATATATATATATAATTTGATTTTATTAGATGTGTTTTAAGAAAAAATGATTTTGAAATATAATATATAAAGATTACATTTTAATATGTGTTTTAAATTAAATATTGATTTTAAAATATATATATATATACATATAAAGATTTTATTTTGATATGTGTTTTAAATTGAATATTGATTTTAAAATATAATATATAAAGATTTATTTAAAATATCTGAATAAATTTTAGATTTTTAAAATTTTATATATTTTGTTTTCATCGATCTCGAGTTCACTTTGCTTTGCTTTGTTCATCGAACTCGTGTTCATCATGCTGTACTTTGGGATTTGTGCTTGGTTTCGTAGCTTATTGTGTGTCAAATTTCTCTAGCCTCGAAAGGTGAGCGATCACTCACGATTGACATTCTTATGTTTGATAAATTGATTTCATATGAAATGATGATTGAAATATGTTGTTAAATTTAATTGGTTAGAAATTAAATTTTAATATGATGTGCTATTATATGTATTTGTTAACCTATGTTAATTGACATACGAAATCATGACCTGTTCAATATATATATTTGTGTGTGTGTGTGTGTGTGTGTGTGTGTGTGTGTCACTACACCAAAATAGGCAAATTCTAACATTTATAAGTGTTACAAATAATTTCAGTAACACTTTTTAAGTGTTACTAATGGACTATGAGGAATGGAGCGGCCAAATTTGTAACACTTATAAGTGTTACAAACGTATGTATTACTAATACTTATAAGTGTTGGTACCTAAATATACGGTAACGCTTATAAGTGTTGGTAACGAAATATACGGTAACACTTATAAGTATTGGTACAGAAATATACGGTAACGCTTATAAGTGTTGGAAAATGATTATTTAGTAACAAACATATATATACCAAAACTTAAATGCAAAATTTAAATATAAACACCCTGCAAATAATGGTTTCCATATCACAAATAATTCATCATACATATTCAATGCAAAGTTTAAACGCTCTGCAAATGTAGTATAATATATCATATACAATTATTTACATATCTAGAATACCACAATGTCATATATTCAGATACTATTACAACATAAGCTTCAAATTTTTTTCTTCAAAATACACTTAAAGTTTAACTTACGGTTAACCTAACCATTCCTGATGGTATGCAGTTATAGCGTTAGTGCAACTAAGCATGACAAACATAAAACACTATTACTCTAAAGTCCAACAACAGTCATATAAAGAGGAAGTTGAGATTACCCTATCACTCTACAGAAGCCAACGTTGTATGGATCAAAATTGGTGATTTCAATGATCGACCGTTATTGGAAAGATTAAGGTGATGATTAACACAATAGGGCTACATATGAGAAAAGGGTAGGAACGGTTGGGGAGATAACCATGGTTCTTTGTTCACCAATTTCATAGAATCTGCTAATTTTGTAACCTAACATGAAATAGTAAATGAATGAGCAAGAATATGCAACAAAATAAGTATCAGAAAACTAAATATGTGTTATTTTCTATTAATATTGGTTTCACTATACGTCTATGGGATCAGACTCACCTCTGCCAATAATTCAAACTATATATTGCTATTTGAGACAGGGTATTGGAGAAATAATTGAGTTTATACATGCATACGTGAATATGTATGAACGTACGTAAATATTATGAAAATGAAATAAATATTATGAAAATGAAATAAGACTAAATCACCATTGGACCCAATAGTGGGCAATAGTCGAAGATGATATATGAAACGTAGTTGTGGCAATGGCAACCTGCATGCATTTAAAATTACCAAAGAAATCATGGAATCTACTGTGAAAACTGAATGTTGAGAGTAGCTTTTTCTATAAAAAACGGAAAGAAACTCCATTTAATGCTAACAGCAAAATTATGTAACCAATTCGATGTTTTTTGACAAATTCAAAAATCAGTTCATTGAAGGAGGGTGTCTTATCAATAATGCAACAACAATGATGGATCAAAAGACTTAGTAAATAAAGGAGCAAATGCATAATGGATATTGAAGCAAATGGGTGGGCGCCAGAAGTTTACATGATGATTTAAAAGAATAAGTAACATGTTTCTACTTCAGTTTGAAGTTAGGATACTGCATAATTTTCATGCAATATTACGTAAACATTTCAAAATATTGGATATTTTGTCACAGGTGGAAGAAATTATTTTTTCTATCTTTCAAAGTTGCATACCTTAATATGGATGTTCTGCTCTGCAAACAATTTATTAACACCGTTAAAAGTAATTATTAATTGCTATAGCCAGTTATAACCAGTAACAAACATTTATCTATGTTACATAAGCCACGTGAGTTAAACAGAAAAATATTATATGTATTGCTACTTTTCCTTGCTCCATCACGACGATGCAGGAAATTATCACTATCTTAATATATTTTACACAGTAGCATTACTTCAATCATTGACGAGTCAAAATAAGCAGAAACACAAAAACCAAACTCATCATTTGTAATCCAGAAGGACAAAGTTCGGTTAAACTATCTGTTAAATTAAATAAAAAAATCCAAGCTACAATTAATAAAACTGGAATCAACATCTTATTCTTTTAAACCTTTAAACAAGTAATATACGGATAAGTGCAATGAATGCAACTCTTTAGAAATTTTGTATTAAGTGATGTTAAAACTCTATAATGCAACTGTAGAATAATCTGGTTTACGTATTACATATGTAATGAAAGTGACCCAAGTCTAAAATCTGAAAATACATGCCGGTTAAACTTGCACATGAACTGAAAATGAAAGCGGTACAATAAAATTATGCACTCCATCTCCATATTTATATACACACCTCATGTAACTTACAATGGGAGTGTACCTAATGTAAGTATAACCCACAATCTGAATAAAGTTCATGTTAGCAAATGATCAACAAACATTACCGTATAATGAGTTTTCACCAAATATCACAAAATGCATAGTTTTATCACATGTCAACATTAATTATTATAGTCATGTGATTAATGCCTTACGAAGCGAATATGGCAAATAAAACAGTCTTTCAAAACTGAGTGTACAACGGATTGATTCAGTTTTAAAATGAAAGTCATGGTTAACTATTATAAGATGGCAGTTTGTACTAAGAATCAATATTTAACTTGTTGGATTATAAAGAGGCATCAGTGTAGATAAATATGAACTGAAATAACTATTTTCAAGCAGTACATGTGCAATTATATTTTCTGTTAATACTACAACCAACCCGCTGCTATGACATAAAGAACAACTGCATCTATATGAAACACAAGAGCATTTTAGGTAGGTTCAGTTATAACACAATCAAATATACATGCACCTAACTAGAAAGGCAATGGAATATATAAGACATAAAAGAAATGGACATAGGTTACCTGGTCCATGAATCTTTTTTTCAGCTGTTGAGAAAGAACAACTGCATCTATCTGAAATGCAAAGATCCTTATTAGAATAACCCACATAAGAATACAATTAAATCATTTACTCGTACAAAAGAAACTCACTTCTTCAGTTCTGTTACCCTTTGCTTTGAAAAAATCTAACTCCAGTGGAAGTATCGCCAGGTCAAAGTTATCCGATGGGAAAAACCTGATATTACATATAATAATGCATAATAAGAAGAATGGCGACTATAAAGGTACTACATGCGAGCTTGTAAGCAAGCGAAGAAATAAAAACAGGCAAAGAATTAAACTTACTGATGGATATTTGCTCATCAGTAGAAACCTTGATAAGGCGTCCTTAGATGACATTCAAACCAATTCGGCCTTCGTTAATTTTTTGATAAGCAGTATGTATTAGTCAAGGATTACTTCCACATTAAAAGTAATTTAAGAATAAATTCACATTATAAATCAATCAACCAAAGATTTACATTACTCAAATTTGCAGCTAGGTCTAGTGATTCTATGCTGCACGTACAGTACTAATACTTCTAGCTTCAGGATACATGATTTTATTCAAAATCCAAATAAAATACGAGAGGTTTTGTAAAGAAAAAAGTATGGACGAATAAGCCATCTATACCAATATAAGCAAACAAAAAAAATCCACTTATCTTCCATGACATGTTGATTTATTTTTATACCTATTTTTGATATGTTTAATGCTGAACTCTACACCTGGAATGAAATCATACTTCTAAAATGAAAGAAAGTGTCAACCATTCAAAATATGTCGCATTTTCATCTCAAAAATCACGTTTAAAAGGATATCATGTCAATCCATATTGTGATTTCTTTCCCAACGTCTTTATTGATTACTTTGTTACAACATTTACTTGTTATTACAAAAAATAGTTTTAATTATCGGGTGTTATATTCAGAACATTTCAACTCTATGGCCCTAATCAACCCAATTGTCTAACAATACAAAATTAACATCACAACGAAGCTGGGAATAAAAATCAAGGTTCATACTTCATATAAGGATGTCATAAAGTATACACCAAAGAATCACCAGTTACAGCATAAGAACTGTCGGATCCACGACCAGAAAATCTACTCAGGTCATTGAATGAGATAAACACGCAATTAGTTAAATCCAGGTCGCAGCCTGGCGCGTTCTCCATGGTCAACATCATTCTGGATGATAAGGTTGTTGTGTTTCAGATGCAAGTTTTCTGTTACCGAGATTTGATTATATTTGTTGATTTGAGAAGATCTTCGAAATAGCTACCGGATCCATCAATTTTTTTGCAATTCTGAAAAACAACTTACTCTAAATAAAAACATCAAATCTCAAACAACTAGTTCTGAAAAACAAAAATAGCGGCTATGGAGTCGGGACTAGCGGCTAAGGTGTAAGGGGAAGACGAAGCATCAATTTGAGCTCAACTAATGACAAACGGCTCTGGAAAATTCAAAGGAATCGATCAGATTCATTGTAAAAGGAACCATTTATTCCTCAACAGACTATCACTCAAAAGTTCAGAGAAAAGAAAAAAATAGAGTAGAAGAAGAACCTACAGCAAAGAGAAGAGATGAAAAAAAATAAAGAGGAAGAAGAACCTACGCAGAGCAAGTTGAAGTCGGCATCGTTGAAGTGGTTGTAGTCGACATTCGATAATGGGAAGTGGATGAAGTGCCATTGATTTTAAGAAGTGGTTGAATCGACATTGATTTTGAGAGGAAGAGAAAACCCTAAATTAAATTTTATGCGACCGAAATATGTCTGGAAATGGATGGGTAAGCGTGAGAAGAGAATGCACGTCCAAATTACAGAAGACTCCTCTTATTAATAAACTATTTACATTTTTACCAACTACGGTAACACTTATTTGTGTTGCAAAGTTTATTCAGAAAAATATTTATTTTCACCAACACTTTTCCGGTATCCTAACACTTTTTTACCGTTAGGAGTTTGCAGCATTTATAGGTGTTAGCAATTAACAAATATAAACCATTGCAAAATCACTAATTTGGTGTAGTGTATATTTTATTTAAATGGTCAGTTATGATCTTATTTTCCATTTATATGCTATGTCATTTTGTACTATTATTTCATTTTTCTCACACTCCTAGTTCCCTGATAGTTAGGAATTCCCTATGGGTTGAAATGATGCATACTCGAACGATCTTATAGATTAGGGAAAATTGTTGTGGGTTGAAATGATAAACCCAAGGTTGAAATGATAAACCCAAGCGATTTTATAAATTTTGAAATTTGGGATTGCGGGTTGAAATGATATATACTCGTAACTATTAAATTATTGCGGATTGAAATGATAAATATCTGTATCACTTGACCATAGGACAAAAAATTATATACGGACACCGTTGGTCTATTTTTGAAAATGATTTCCAAAGTTTGAAAGGAAATATATGAGTTTTGATTTTAAATATAATATAAAATTTTTATTTTAACATGGGTAAAACTTAGATTTTAAATTATATGTTTTGGAAATTTTAAAATTATATGTTAAGTTGTGAAAATGTAAATTTTAAGATTTTAATTGTATTTTATTATTTCTAAAATATATAAAATAATATTTAAATATATTTAATAAAAAGGTTTAATTTAATTTAACTAATATATATATATATATATATATATATATGTGTGTGTGTTTAAATATTTACTTAATTTTATATTAATATTTTGAAAATATAATTTGTAATAACTTTAATAAATTAAGGTGGAAAAGACAAATTGAAATTTATTTATAATTCAATTGGTTTGAGAATTGAATATAAATAAGAATTGATTGAAAACTTATTGTTTTGAAATTTTGAAAGGTATAATTTTGATTTAATTAAAAGTGATCAAATGAATGTTTTCAAATTTAAATAAAGTTAGATATTTAATATTTAATTTTGATTTAAGATTGTAATTTGAGGTTTATTTGAATGTTTATAAGAGTGATTAAGTGGATATTTTCAAAATTAAATATAATTGAAGTTGGATATATACTTCGGATTTAAATTTATAATTTGAAACTTTATTTAAATATTTGTAAAAGTGAATATCTTCAAATTTAAATAAAATTGAAATTGAATATTTGATTTGATTTAAATTTGAATTTGAGATTTTGTGTAAATGTTTAAATAAAAATAATTAAGTGGATATTTTCAAATTTAAATAAAATTAAAATTGAAATTTGTAATATAAATGGAGTTACTGTAAATGTTTGAATATTTAAACTTTGAAACCTATTGAATTAGAAGTGGTTTTAAATTTGTAGTTCAAACCTGGATTTGAAATCGATATAAATTTAGAATGGTTCTAATGAGAATTTGAATTGAACCTTTAACCCTTTTAATTGAAATTGTTGAACTGAGATTGATTTAAATTAAATTTTGGAACTAAAGGTGATTTGAATTGATTTGTGAGTTTGGAGGAAATAATTCTAGTTTGAAACTATTTTCGATATAAACTCTTTTAATATATATATTATTTTTAATATATAAACTATTTTAATCTATAACCTATTTTTAAATATAAACTAAATGTATAACTATTCCAGTATATAAACTACTTTCAATATTCAAACTGTTTAAGTTGGAGCTGTTAAGATTTAAAGTGAATAATGATTTCGAAAGTGATATGATTTCGAAAGTGATATGATTTCGAAAGTGAATATTATTTCGAAAGTGTTATGATTTTGAAATAAATATGATATTTTGATATGAAGTATAAACTGTTTGAAATGAAAATGACCACGGTGAAATAAGCGTTTGGTTGTTAAAGATACCGGGATCGGATATTTTCCTACTCTCTGCCAATACCAAAACCACATTAACAACTGTATAGGTGGTGGAGATTCCAAAATGAAGTAGGATGGTTTGGGAATGTTTATACGAGGTATGAACGCAGCCCTGACTCCCTCGAGTCAGCTTGATGTGACTAAAACTGGAGCCACGGTGGGCCTAGTGAGGTTGCACCTTCGATCAAGCATGCTTCTTCGATACCATTCTACTACTTTGTGATTTGATTAGGTGCACCTTTGATTATAGGAGTTGTCTCGATGTGGGCGATAGTAGCTGTTATGCATTACCACCAGTTCGGATCCGCAAAACGGTAGCATCCTACCCTGGACATTACCTTCATGCCTTATCAAATGCCTTATCGAACCCATTACGAGTTTGGTTTGTACCGTACCTATTGAGTGCTCCCTGACTATCCCACCGGTTTGGTGGAGTTTACAGTATCTGCATCGACTATGGGAATATATATAAAAATGTGTTAAGGGGGATATGGGTAACGCCTTAACGCTATTTTAATATTTTACTTTACTATAGATAGACATTATCCGTGTGGCGTATTGTACTATGTATGTAGATAGTTAACGGATCCTTAAAGGATGGAAATCCCAAACATCCTTTAAAGTTATATTGCATTCCATTTGGACATTTCACTTGAGTTGATACTAGCATAAGAATGTTAATCCTAACTTGAATGTTTTGTGTTTTTTTATGCTCGGGTCAGACTGAGTGTCATAGCATTTGAGACTCACCTTTGGAGCTTGGAGCATTGCTTAAAGTTCTATCTTATATCTATTCAGCTTCAGTTATTTCTAGTTTTATGTTCAAACTTGTCATCTACTTATGTATTGAGACTTTTATGTGTTCGGGATTTCTGTTGTATTTTGTTTTAACTCTGATGTTCTGTATAGCTTTATGAACTACTATTTATCTATTCTACTGCTTATTGTTATGTATTGTGCTATGTATGTAGATAGTTAACGGATCCTTAAAGGATGGAAATCCCAAACATCCTTTAAAGTTATATTGCATTCCATTTGGACATTTCACTTGAGCTGATTTACTAGCATAAGAATGTTAATCCTAACTTGAATGTTTTGTGTTTTTTTATGCTCGGGTCAGACTGAGTGTCATAGCATTTGAGACTCACCTTTGGAGCTTGGAGCATTGCTTAAAGTTCTATCTTATATCTATTCAGCTTCAGTTATTTCTAGTTTTATGTTCAAACTTGTCATCTGCTTATGTATTGAGACTTTTATGTGTTCGGGATTTCTGTTGTATTTTGTTTTAACTCTGATGTTCTGTGTAGCTTTATGAACTACTATTTATCTATTCTGCTGCTTATTGTTATATTACTCTGTGTCTGTGCTTTATGATTGATTTATTTACTGTATATGCTAAGTTTTGCCAATATAAAAATTAACAATCTGTTGTTTTGAGCAGTTCAAGTTTAACATGTGTGGATGATTGTCGATTTAAATGGTTCGAAATAGCAGGGTCGTTTCATCTATCCATCCACGATATACATCTTGTGTTGCTGCACAAGCAGCACTTTCCCTCTCTTCGCCATAACTTTTACCTCCGAGCTTCGATTTGTGAAACATCTTCTCCATCGCCAAGCTACTTCCGACCACTTCAATTCTCCATATAGTGTCGCTAAAATTCAACATGTCTCAACTATAAAGAGGTATGAGTTAATTAGGCATCTTTTATGTAGGAAAAGGGAGACAAGTCTGGTGATGCTTTAAAAAGAGAGTTAATGCAATGCGTAGGTATTATGTTCTAATAAGGCGTTAGTTTTCACTACTGTATTGTGTTCTTATATATTTATTTTTAAATTAGTTCATTCTAGTTTTATTTTATTTTTTTCCTTGATAATATATATGTTGGAAATGAGGAACCGTGTCTTAATAGGATTACTTAATATGAAAACTACATACTAGATCCACTTGTTTATGAGATGAAGCCAACGGTAATTTTATATTTGTTGCAGCTAATTTAGGATATTCTTGTAGTCTCTATGAAGTTATGTAGATAATGGAATTCAAATATAATTCAAATAGAATACCATGGCACAAAATGTATAAAGTTGTATCCACCTGTTTATCAAATAAAACTGTATCTTAATAGCACTAGCAATGGCACAAAATGTTTCTTTATCTTATATAAAGTTGAATATCTATTTATAGAAAATGAACAAGAGTACGAAGAAGGTGCTTACCCGAAACCATTGAAAAATTGAATTATCCAAACATGCATCCATTGAGTCAAATGCAATGGCCGAGCATATTGAAAACATTGATGTTCAAAATGCAGACAACTTAGCAATGCATGCTACCATGCAAACTAATGAAAATTTGGAAGATGCAATGGAAATTGATAGAACAATTGAGATGTAGATGGAAATCCAACAATGAAAAAGAAGACTATAAGCCCGTCTAAAGTGAAAATATGGCCTTTGGGTTCTATGAGCCGAATTGAAGTTGAATTTAACGCATCGATCGAACTGATAGGAGCGGGATCGGTGATGATATCTTCTTATTTAGGACCACTCATATGGGAGCATGTTCCTGTTACTCTTGAAGATTGTATGAAAATTAGTGATAATTTAAAAGTAGTTTTGTAGGATTCCATTCAGGTATAGATGAAATATTTAGAATTTTAATTTCTAATTGGTGTACTCCATTATGAGAAATGAAGGTCATGTTATCTGTGTTTTTTTAAGTAAATTACAATACATTGATACTTGGATTAGTTTGAATGTGTAAGATGGTAAGAAGAAATATTTTTGTAAGATTAATGCAACCAAGCCAAATTGGTATGGTTGACTGGAAGATGAATGGGTGTTCATTTTGTGACAAATTTGGCTGTTAATCTTTTAAAGTCACGTGATTACTTTATAAAAGCGTGATACTACAAATCTATTGCAAAAGGTTTTTTGCTCTTATGCAAAATTAGGACATGAATTTAATTCTTCACCGTTTAAAAGGGAAAATCTATAGATAATATGGAAGTAGTGTTATATTTATTCAATAGCGTGCTATTAAATATCATAAATAAATTACATGCTCTGTTTTTTATGTTTTACTTAGAATGGTCATTTGAAAGACGATGTCAACAATGGTTTTAGTAATAAACTGAGGATTAAATTTGTACTTATTATATTATATTGGCATATTTATATGATATTGTTGTAGTTTTTAAGGCCATTGTTTCCATAGTTTTTAAGACAATGCATATAATGTAAAATTTCAACTGTAATAGGATCTTTAAAGGTCCATATCAACCTTAACTTTAAAAATAATGACCGATTCAACCAAAAATAACTTGCATCAGAATCTAATGAATATTCAACCAATACAATTGCTATTTCTTTATAAACTAACATATAATGAAATTGAATGCTGCAAGCTAGATTTAAACTGGATGAGGAATGACAAAAGGCTCTTATTATTCATCAATGGAATGTATTTTTAAGTGTTCAAAAGCCAAATTAGTTAAAAAGATAAACAAAGCAAAGACCAAAGTGGAAAGACTTCAACTAAAACCGGATAACATCAAAAGTGCAAACGAATGGAAGAAGTTTGTTAACTGCAAAACAAGTGCAGATTTCAAGATACTATAATGTTTTTGTTTGATCATTTATATATATACAAAATACAAGTGTACAAAGAATGAAAATTGATTAATCAATGTATTATACTCTTGTATTTCAGATACAGAGTGAGAAATTTTAAAAATATCAGAGATAAGCAAATAGCACATACATGCAGTCGTAAAGGAGTGCCTTGATTGGCTGAAGATTTGGTGAGAAAATAGTTTGATTTATTTACCATAGCATTTAGTAATTTGATAATGTAGTAAGATTGGTTGTTTTATTTGGTGTTGTTTCTAATGTAAAAAATGCAAAGTGACGATCCCTCCTCCATGTCTAGATTTGATGTTTGGATTAAATCTCGAACTTGGAAAAATGGTGAACCGGTGGCTGTTGAAGTTGTTGATACTATTGTAAGTGCTTTGGATTTTTCATATAATTAATTATGGAATATATAAGGTAAATACTTATTAATGAAATATAGTTTATGTTAATTTTTATAGGAAAAACACTAAAAAGGTTAAAAGTGAATCAAAATCTTGCTCAACATGTAATATCAAAGAATATATAATTTCACGAGTGTTGGGACGAGACAAATCGGGGGGGACTACTAGCAATGGGAAGGAATATGACTATGACCAAGGTCGTTTTTCACACGTCGGAGATAAGCAAGTTGCTCAATGAAAAAATTGAATTTTAGAGTTAGAGCAACTAATTCGCTCTGTCATGAAAAATCAGTATAGTTTTTTCTATTTTATGTTGCATTTCCTTGGCAATTATCGGTTTGCATTAATCTCTACAAATAAATCATAAAGTGGTATTAGAAAGCACTACCACCGCCTAGCCTCATCTCGCATTCTTGCTGCAAGTTGCATTGCTGTCATTGTGGAAAATGATTTCTTTGACAAGCAGTTTCATAAATCTATTCAGTTCATCTAGTGTAACACATGTTTAATTTTTAGAATAGAACCTTATAAGATGTTAAAGTATTGACAAGTGGGATACACATCTACATTCTTTTTTCTTCTTTTTAAATGTAAGTATTGATCAAATTAATAATGATTCCTTTTAGCAATAAAGGTATAATTTTTTGCATAAAATATATGAAGCATAAAGTAAATGAAGTAATGGAAGCGGGAGAAAATTTGCAAGCTCATGTGAATTTTGTCTATAACATTTCAATAAATTTTTTATGTAGGAGTTTTACCAGTATAGCAATCAGAGAAATATGCATATGATCAAATCCTTATCTAAATCAGTTAATGTTCCATGCAATTTGCTTATGTTCATATATCATCTTGCTTGCATGCAAATTCTTTTGCAGCTTTCTAATACTTTCACTTACTGTGTGTGTATATTCAGACTATCCAATATATATATATATATATATATATATATATATTGGATAGTCAGAATATATATGTATGTATGTATATATATGAGCTCAACTGCTTTATATTTAGTCTGTATCTTTGCTTATTCTTTAGGAATCATGTTGATGAACATATTTTCTCTTTGTACCCGCTTTTGCTACTAATCCTGATGTACTTATTTGCTTTATATCTAATACATGGTTCCTTGTATTTCAGATTCTTAATACACTACTCATATTGGATGTTAATTTTGCATCTCACTTTTTGATCCATTTGACTGTTCATTTTTATTATTAAACACTTAATTCTGACATTTACACTACACCAAAAAGTATTTTTGGTGGCGTACAAAATACGCTACCATAACTTATGGTAGAGTTTTAGGGAACGCCGTTAAAAACATGCAACTAAAAATCCAAGATTTTCTATTATGTTTTAGTAAACGCCACTATAAATGCTACTAAAAAGCTTTATTAGTGCGCTTGGAAAACGGTATCAAAAAGTGTTGTCCACTGCAATAAAATATTTTAGCAGCGTTTTTTATTTGCCACTATATATAATTTGATAGCGTTTAATAAACGTAGCTAAAAATTATTGTTTTTTCATGCAGGTTCCCCTTTCTGTGGTGGTCCATTAAGTTTTCACTTCATTTTGTTCACAATATATATTATATCTAGTAACAATTAACATATTTAGTATGAAACCAATAATCACTCATAAATTATCACATTCAAACAACCGAAAAACACATTAATCACATAATGCAACACGATACATAAACACCTCGATACAAAATGTTTTAAAAAATAACTATGTTTACATAAAATCCATAATCAAATTATAAAAGTTTTCTGTTATGCAAAGGAATGGAAATGATAAAAACCAGGTGAAGTTAAGATTTTGCAACTCCTTCTATTAAGAATAACAACTATGATTGTAGAAGCTGAGATGGTGGCCATTGCTGCAACTAGAGAATGAACAAAGAAGTAATATTGCAATTTACTTTGCTTTAAACTTAATTGTGTACAATGAGAAAAGAACTATGGAAGTCATATATTTTAGCTGTTAGCTTTTAACTAACCTATGGTTGAAACAATTGCTATTAAAAAAACCCGCATAGTTAAATTATTGTTATGAATATCGCTTACAAAATAAGACAACATAATTGATACATATTTAGCATAGAACTTTTAAATAAACTTACAAACTCATACTCAAGGTTACTTATTCCCTGTAATTGATTAGGAATCCATCTAGCAAAATGGTTCTCAGCAACATTCCTAGCAACAAATAAGAACATTATTATAAATGATAAATTTTATTAACCTGTTTAATTTTAACAAAACTCAGTTAATTTTTATCAACTTGGTTAACTTAGTTAATTTATGCAACAACCTTGTTTCAAACTCGTAATATCATATGAATTGAATTAGAATAGAAGTGTTTGAATTCAAATTTTATAATTTTTATTTTTGAAATAAAATTATTGTTATTAAATAGTAAAAAATAAACAAGATCAAGGCTACTAAAACATGTACAGGCCATTTGACGCATCCCTTTTTTTTTCTTGAAATGCATGATCAAGGCTGCACTCCATCTCGAAATTTATTTGAGCAAGATGGCAAGTTATGTGAACATATGATGTACTAAATAAATAAAATATACATGACCCATTTCTTGATTTTCGAAATTCAAAACATGAGCAACAACTTATCATTTTCAAAAATATTAAAGTGGGTGTGTGGCTTTTCTTCAATGTAAAGGACCGTGAATTAAAGAGATGAACTGAAAATGAACTTAGCACAATATTGAGTTTCCAAATATGGTTGTTATAAAATAGCTGTAATGACCACACCTGAGCCTAGTTTAGCAAAGAACATTACAAGTAATGTCGTCTGCTAATCCAGAGAATATGGCTGGTTAAGGGTGATCGAATGCGAATATATTTTTATAATAACAATAACACATCTTATTTACCTATTTGAGGATCTGATCTGAAATTTAGACGTGTACAATTTTAGTACAAAGTAATAAACACACCGGTTGAAAAAATTCAGAATAGTATATAATATGGATAAATCAGAATCAGAGTCAAAGATCATAGCGGAATAATATACATCATCATATATGCTTAATAGAATGAACTGCACGTGAATTTCTAATAAAAATTTTTGAACTACATTTATGGATTTTTCACATGCAACATGAACAAATAAAAGACTGAATAACCACCATACTTATCCTATAAAGAATTATGAAGATATGGAGTCAAATAGTGGTAAAATTAGTATGCATATGGACACGATATCAGGCTATGTACCAAACTCAGCAATGCACTTTCTTAACTATAATCTTATTCCGTTCTGTTAAATTAAACAAAACTAACAAACAAATGGTCACTCTGATCAATTCACTTGGCACATGTGATCCACATATATGTAAAATACACGTATATCATTTTTATATTTATAAAATAAGATTTATGACCAATCATATAATAAAAATTAAGCACATGTTCATGAAAGTTCAAATATTCAATACAACTTACTTAGCCAAGCATATATGAAAATACTAAATCTAAAGCATTATGATATTTGAAATTCCTAAAAAGAAAAACCACTAAGAATTAGTTCCAAGTACGTACATAAATAAAAAAAAGACAAATTGTATGTTATAACATTAAAGTGGCTTTCATCAAAGTTTAAAACTTTTTTCCCACGAAATAGTCAATAACATTACATAGAGAACTAAAAAATGTTTTTAACATTTAAGTATTAAATATAACATTAAATGAACTCAGACTTAAGACTGTTGTTGAAAATAAAAGGTTATTGTGCTTACTACTTCACTCTTTAGGAGCATGCACAAAAGTAAACTATTACATACTTTATTTATTGTCAAAATATCTCAAGGCATCTTCAAAAATATAATTTACACACTTCAATAAAATATTATTTTACCTTCAAAACCATCCTTCCGAGTTATCCATTTTAATATATATATATATATATATATATATATTTATAATATTTAACTTGCACCAAAATTCTATCTTCTTTACAAAAATATTATATGCTCACTAAGTATTATTGCTGAAAATATTTTTCGTCCAAAACATTGTATCTGAATGTCTCGTCCTAACGTTTAGGAACCCCTATCGATAAGTTGATTGGCGCATCGACTAGAATTCTTAAAGCATCCAATGGGCAATTTCACACAGTAATAAATTTCTATATAATATACATATATTTTTTTAATACCTTATACCTATTCAAAATATTTGTTTTCCTATAATAAACGTAATCAAAATTTCACCCATATGTATATCTTTTATCAAAAAGATTTTAATTTAAATAAATGTTCTCTTCAATTAAAATTTCTTTTAATTAATCTTAATATTATCGTAAATAATTACTTATTTCTAACAATTCCACAACACATGCATTCAACAATATATGCCCCAAGAAAACAGCAAATTTTTAATTCACCTTAATTACAATCACACATATGAATTAACATTTCATATAAATTTAAATTTTCAATATTTCTTGCGGTAACTACATTACAGAAGACATGGCAAGTTCTATTGTTTTTGTTGAACAGGTTTTAACTCTTAATAATGATTTCTACCCACCATTAATTTTTATCAATCACTTACAATTTTATAACAACCAACCAAATTTATTTTTCATAACTTATTTATTTATTAATTATATTTTCAAATTCCAGATTTAATTAAATGCATATTATCTATAATTCTATATTTTACAATTATTAATTTCTTAAACATTTTTATTATTCCACAACAGTTCTATTTTGGAGGAATCGATGGATTTTATTAATAATTGATTTCGTCCAGATTCAAATGGGTTTACAAATTATTTAAATGATAACGTCTAATTTAATTCCATATTTTAAACTAAGCATAAACAAAACAACAATTGATACAAATAACATACATTTTAGTCAATCAAAGAAACAATCGCCTTCAGCGGAAAGCTATTTTCCAGCTTCCGCTGCGCACTCTGATCAATAATGGATCAGGACACAACAATTCAATTCTAAGCCATTTAAGGTCTAATCTATATTTATTTCTCAAATCTCACTTTTTATTAAAGTAAGTTCCAATATTTTCATAACAATAAGTAATATAGTGTTATCAAAAGATTTTCCAAATACCTCCAATGATCATTCCCAATAATCATTTATATTCCCATTCTTAATAGTTAATTAGTTATACTAACTAACACATACCCAAGGGATAAGACTCTAGGTTTAAATCACGACTCTGTGTCAATTATATCCTACAATGTTCTGAACACAGCTCTGATACCAAACTGCAACGACTCCACCGAAATGCCCAGTTTAGCAAATAACATTAAAAAATAAGGTCGTCTGCTAATCCAGAGAATATGGCTAGTTAAGGGCGATCGACCCTGAATATATCTTTATACTAACACTGACACATCTTATTTACCTTTTTGAGGATCTGAACTGAAATTTATACGTGTAAAGTATTTGTACAAAGTAATAAACACAGCGATTAAAAATATTCAGAATAGTATATAATATAGATAAATCAGAATCAGAGTCACAGATCACAGCGGAATAATATACATCATCATATACATAATAGAATGCGAGTCTACAAAATATGAGTACTAGACCCACATAAATATATACATCGTATCCAAAATCTTGTATCATGTACAAAGTCAATACTATATAATATAAATGACATAAACTCCTAACTGTCAACATATGCAAGTATAAAGTAAACTAAAACTATCAAATAGTCTACTTCAATGCTAGATCAAAATCCAAAGGTCAATGGGTCCCTGTACTTTTAAAGTCTCGGCATGACCCAAGTATTATAAAATAAACGGGTCGAACTATATCTAACAGAAAGGTGAGGTGATACTGATATCATAAATATATGACTTAAAATAAACAAGCCATAATAAATATATGCTAGAGCGAATGATTATAATGTGCATATTAAATAAAATCACCATTTCATAAATCTATTTATGACTTAACCATTAAAATAACTCATCTCCAAATATGCCTAAAATGAAATAAACATAAAAAGCATGTCAATCTAAAACCACCATTTCACAAATCCATTTCAAGTCTCAAATAGACTATCATAAAAAATATGGTGATAATAATTCAAAAATTTTCAGAACCGAAAGATACAAAAATATCTATTTCAAAATCTTTGAAGAAATAATCATCACTAGTGAAATAATAATTATAGTCAACTATCAATATGATAGAGTGCGACACAAGGTCTAACTAAAATAAATAAACCACGCCACATAGCGCAATAGTCTAACAAAAATAAATTTATTTACTAAAATAAATTTCTATCAGGTAAAAACCTCGACTCCTAACGCTAAGAAATATGTAGTTATATTTATGACAAAACTATGTGAATTTACCTAAGGAATATAAATAGGTGAACATTTTCCAGCTGTGAAATAAACTGATAAGGCTGCAATATAACATTTGTTTAAACCACCAAAAGGACAGCCATTTTATACCAGAACAGACCTAACCCTAAGAAATAGGTCTGCCTACCCAAATCTAAAAATGAATCGACTCTTAGGTCGATGAAAAATAAGTCGTCGTCTCTCGAGGATCTATCGGTCTTAAATAAAATACGAACACCTCAAGATAATACATTCTAAAGTGTTAATTACTGTCACTCCAGTAATCACAAGAATTTAACTAACTGTCCCATTCCAGATAGTAAATTCAAATATTTACTAAAAGGCAGTAATTTTTACTCAAACTCTATTTAACAAATTACAATAATAAACTAAAGAATTTTACGAAAAGTCTCATACCAATTCGACAATTCAGTGGTTTATTAAAATTCTTTGCTTAATAGAAAATCATGAAATCCAATTAAAATGGAAATCATTCAATTTTCCAATTTTAAATCAAATTAGAATTATTAATCAAAATTTTATTTTAAAGAAGGATTTATAAAAATTTATTTCGGGTTAAAATTTTAAAATAATAATAAATCTCTTTTGAACTATATAAATATATGTATTATTAATAATTTTATCAAAACCTTTGAATTTAGCATAAATCTCTTTTTATTATTTATGAGTAGATAAAAGTTCATAATTTGCTAATATAAAGAAATTCATTTCTTTTCAAACATATTCCTGGTATATATATATATATATTAAATCTTTTCTTTTCATATAATTTTATCTCTAAAAGTATTCTCTAACAATAATACTTTAAATTTATAAATATGATCATAAGTATAACATAATACTTTAAATTTTTAAATATGATCATAAGTATAATTTATATACTTTATAAAGCGATTTCAAACTCCATATTTTATAAAAATGATTTTCTAAAATTGTTTTAATTTAGTATATATATAATATATGTTATTATTAAAAAATTCCAATTTTATTGAATATAATTTATATATGCCTCAAAATTAAAGAATCAAGCGTAACAAAGACTCAGAAATTCAAATTGTATCATCTAGAGCCAACATCGCTCTATATAAAAGATTATTCCGAATATGGAAATATTCAGCGATCCAAGTTGTTTTTCGACAACTCCGATCACTCCATAATTACATAATCATCTTATTATCTGACTACAAAATCAAATACATCTTTGAAGGTTTTTTTAACATATATGATATGTCACACTTAATCATTGATTCAATCCAATATTTAAAAAATGCAATCAACCAATTCAACCATCAAATCAATTAAGTCCATAGCATGCAATTTTATTTTAACTGTATCATTCAATCACTACTAATGATTTACGAAATTCATAGTTAAAGCAAGGTATACAAACAACGGTATAACTGAATAGATATAGGTGTATAAGTTAGATAAAATAACTCACCACAATTCAAAGCTAGTACAACATCAGTCACAACCGCAATTACTCACACTCGTTTTCTCAACCATCACCACCAGTCTTGCTTTGACATGCCTAAATTGCGCATACAACCAGACATCATGCCTCTACTAGCGTGTTCACCCAAGCTCCAGGCCGCCGACGATTGAGTCCCACAATCCTCCTCAACACTATACGTTGACCTTCACCCTTTTCTATGCATGCGCCTCCGTCTGCTTATGCCGCATCCATCGCCTTTGACACTACCACACCTGTCAACATCTAACCTTAGGTCACAGCCTCCCTTCGCCTTTGCCTTAACGCCCACGTAGGCTTGATACCCATCGCTATTCATTTGCTGCTTCTTTTTCTTTTCTGCATTCAATTTTGGTTTCGAATTTGGGGCTAGGGCATAGTATAATTGAGAATGGGTTTGCAAAGGCACTAACCAGGTTACTAAACGAGAGAGATTAGTTTTTATTTACGGTTAATTTTTTTTAAATTGGGCTTGGGCTTCAATTTGTTTAAGTGTAATTTACTTTGCCCATTTATTAAATAAGTTTCAGTTTAATTCAAATTGTTCTACTTTCATTCTACGAAATATAAACTTCAATAACGATACAGTTTCATTTAATACAATACTGTTCAATTATATGTAGTAATTCATTATATTGATATAAAATAGATTTATTCATACTTGTCGATTTATTGTTTTAAATAAATATTCATTTAAAACATCTTTTCATCTATTTCAATTATATATATAATTATTATTTGTAATTAAAAATATTTTTTATTTATTAACACCTTTTTATTTGAATTAAATTATATTATTTAAAATAAAATTTGTTAACAAATTTATTTTTTCTACAACAAAGTCCTTTATTAAATAAGTCTCATTTAATAATAATAATTTGATTTCAAATATAAAAATTACCAATTTGAATTTAAATACTTCTTGTAACATCCTGCCTTTTTGTATGGTTTAAATCTACGATAAACCGCACACGTCAGACCCAAACCATACAGAAGGGCGGATTGTTATGGGGTAAATAAGAAAAAGCAGAGAAAGACAAACAAAATAAAATCTTGTAGCGGAACGATAAAATATAATAATCAAATAAATAGTTCATGAAGCTGTTTACAAAACATTTGATTGTACTTATACAATACATATCAGAGTTACACATACCAGAGAATAATAAAATGGAGCGGAGTACATGATGCAGTGAATAATACAGTAGATAATAGTAATACAATCTTCGTCTTTGTCCTTCTGAAATAAAGTCTTCGAATCCTGAAATGCTCAGACTGACCCGAGCGAATTGAAAAGACAAAACACTCAAGTCAGAACTAAAAGATCTTATGTAAGTTAAATCAACGATAAAATATGAGTGGAATGGCATCAGAGATGTTTATAGGACTTGACATCTCCTATTCAGTGTATAACGTGAGTGCAGTAACTTAGGAGATGCTCCGAATTCACATCTCCTAAGGATCAGTTAAACTATTTACTATGTAGTAATATTTCGGTAATATAATAATGTCCACAGTAAAATAAACTTACTTTTAAATAGCGTTAAGGAGTTACCCAATCTCCCCCTTAACATAATAATAGTCTCGGTAGTCCATCCAGTGTCAGCGTATCTCCAGCTCGGGAGAGTACCCTAAATACCACGGGCTAGGGAGAAATCCAAACTCGTACAAGGCTCGCTAGGGTAGGTGACATGGCACAACTAGGCAGTGCCAGGGTAGATATACCAATTACGCTTCCGGACCGGTAGTAACGCGTAGCAGATACTACCGCCCACCTCGAGCCATACCCCTAAAATCAAAAGGGCCCTAATCAATCATAAAGTAATAGAATGGTATCGAAGGAGTGTGTCCAATAAAAGGTGCTACCTTCTTAACCCGTCACCGCTCCCGTTTTAGCCACCTTATGCCAACTCACGGGAGACGGGTCCACGTATATACCTCAATAGAGCATCGCCACCATCCTACTTTATTCTGCAATCTCCGCCGCGTACACAGTTGTTAAAGTAGTTTTCGGAGTTGGCAGAGAGTGACAATTTCCGATCCCAGACTCTTTAACAACCAGATGTTATTATAACACCGTGGTCATTTCAAAATAATTTATACTTCAAAACCAAAGTATAATATCCATTTTAAAACCATATAAATATGATATCATTTCCATTTCAAAAACCAAATCAATATGATATCATTTTATTTAAAATCCAAACCAATATAATATCGTTTTTTATTTCATATATATCCTTTTCCAAAATCATAGCACTTCCTGCATTATAACACATCGAAATCAAAATACTTGAAATATAACACCTTCAAATCATAATACTTTGAACTTCATAACTTTGAAACATAACTTCCACCACTTAAATGGTTTAAATATTGAAATACTTTGTATAATAAAATAGCTTCTTAAATTTCACAAATCAATTCCAAAACAACTCGAGTTTCTAGATTTTAATTTAACCAAATCCCAAATCAAGAATTTCAATTCAATTCAGTTTTCGAATGAACTATTCCAAATTTTATTGACTTCAAAAAAAGATTTGATCCACCGAATAAACCATTTCAAATTCAGTATATTTCAAACTTTAAGCATTCAAAAATTTCAAAACTAAGTGGAAGGCAGACGATGAAGGATGTCTAGCAGAAATTCGGGAGCCACCATGAATGTCGAACAGCTTGCTTTAGTGAGGAGCTCAGATTTGGAATGTATCGAGCTATGTAGTTAATTTTAATCATTGTAAACATTTGGATTAGTATTCGCTGTAAACAATTGGGCTTCGGCCTTTATACGAAGAAATAAAGATTAACCAATTTTCAAATATATATATATATATATATATATATATATATATATATATCAAATTCAATTTTTTATTATTTGGTCTTGAAACATTTACTTGGTAAATCCATTATCATTTGAATAAAACTCAAATTACAAATAACTAATTATTTCCTTCAATTTATTCATACTTGGAATATTAATTTAATTCACCTTAAACCAAAATCAAGTTATAAAAATCATACCTTCTAAAATCTCAAATTTAATACATTTCATATCAAACTTATTTGAGTTTAATTCTTGAATAAATTCAGTTTCAAATAAATTTCAAATTTATCTACCAACCTTAATTTATTTAAATCATTATACACTCTATATTAAAATATAATTCAAATACTTACCCATATTATATTTTAATAAAATTAAATTCTGTTGCTAAACTTATTTTTATTAAACAAATTTATACATAGCTTAAATTCAAGAAATTAACTATATATAAAATAATATTTATATAATATCAAAAATCAATAATTTTAAACCGTATATTTAATTCCAAAACCATAGAAATCATTTCCAAAATATTTATCTATATAGACTGACGGTGTCTGTATATAATTTTCTATCCTATGGTCAAGTGGTACGAATATCTATCATTTCAATCCGTAATTTAAAATATAAATACGGTTATATATCATTTCAAACCGCAATCCCGAATGAAATAAAATACATAACAACTTGCTGTTTATAAAAATATAAAATACAAAATTCATTCATCCAATATCAATCATCAAACATTTATCACAATCATCATCCCATTTCAATCAATAACATCAATATAGAACATATAATAATTAAAAGGTATTCACTGGCAGTTTATATTCAATAATAAATTAAATAACTATTTTATCCAAATAAATTCAAATAAACTGAGATGATGATTCAAAATATGCCAAACAATCATAAATAAATTTCTAATCACATCATAAGTCAATTCAACAAAAATAAGAAGCTTTAGAAGTTGTGAGCTGGTTAAAACACTCACCTTTTGAATTTAAATCCAATTTAAACTCAAAATTTAAACAGTCTCGGAATTCATCCAAACAAACGGCCGAATGTTTGGAATCCAAGATGATCTTAGCGGAGTAAACCGCATCAAAAATCGATTTCATACTCAAAAGTTATATAGATTAGAACGATTGAATTTCAAAGTTTAAAATAAAATAAAATAAAATAAAACAACTCACGTTCATGCCACGTCATCACGCGTTTCACCCAGCGCAGCAGAAACATTCGATCGTTCCAAAGCTCAAACCAAACCCTAGCCGCCGACACCTAGGCAATTTTAGCCTCGTCCACGTCCATCTCCTGCCCGATCAGGCACCACCGCCGTCTTCCCCTACCTCCACCGTCCCCATAAGCCGAGCGCGGCCCACCACGGCACTCCTAATCGTCGCCATCGTTGCTACCGTACTACGCCAAAATCTGGCGATTCTCCGACCAAATACGACAAGCGAACCGTATGGATCGACTCCATACGTCGTGCTCTACGCCCTAGCAACCTCAGATCACCCTAACGACAACGAGCCACCGTTCAACGAGGAGCTATCCAATGAATGGCCGAAACTGCAACATCAATTTCTGGCCACACTGAAACCCAGATTGAAAAAAGAATCATATATATTGACTTGGGCTCATCATGAGCTTCAAATCCATATATAATTCGATATATATTGAGGAATTTGAATTTTGAAGTAGAAATTTTTTATTTGCAATTGACTGTGAAATTTATAGTTTGTCTGCCATTGAGAAAGTGGAGCAATTGGAATTGTACATATAGAAAAACGAACACAAGAAATAGGCTAGGGTTTATAACGAGGTATATATATTCAAAGCTGAAATTAGAACGGACCGGATTGATTTGGATCGGAAGTTGAACGATAAATGGCCCTAAAAGCCCGTTCTGACTCCGGAACAAAAATGAACCAACCCATATATCGAAATAGATGTTTTTGAGTATTTTAAAATCAATGGAACAGGTTTCAAGTCCAAATTCCTTCGTATGAAGAAGTTATGCTAAAATCAAGTTATTTCAAATTGATTTCAATTTCATTGATTTCTACGCGTTTCGAGCTCGTACGATCAAACAAGTCCGACCGCTACGAAACTTGAAATCCTACAATAATTCACCGTTACGGATCCGATTGAACTAGCTTCATCGAAATTCAAGTCAGTGGCCAAAATGGTTATTTTTCGGTTAATTAATTAAATTAATATTAAATTAAATTAAATCGCTTTTTCAATTCAAATTAAAAAATTCACTGATTTCATCATTTTTGATTTCTTAAACGATTACAATAATTTAAAAAAACTAATATAAAGTTTAAGTTAATAAATTTACCAATTACAATGTTTGAATTAAATTTCAGTAAATTCAGATATTATAAATTAAATTTTCAATAATTACATTTAATTTAACTTGCATCCTATTATCCAATCTATTATTATCAAATGGAGAAAATTAACATTGGTTCATGATCTATTACATTGATACTCTCAGATTTCATCTTAATTTCGATTAACCTAATAATTAAATATTTAATTTTATTTAATTTCAATTAATCCAATTTATTAAGTTTAAATTAATAAATCTTTATTTCCATTCTTTTAATTCAACAAATTGTCCTATTATGAATAACATTAACATAATATTAAGTTATAATTATTGAAATTGATTTCCAATTTAAATTAACAAGCTAAATAAATTAGTAACATACAATAATCATTGTCGTTAACGTTTAGTCATATTAATAAGTTTTTATTACTTACAAATCAATATTACCATTTATTTTCATAATACTAATTTCATTCAATTTCCATTAACTATCTATTATTTCCTTGGTAAATCCAATATTTCATTTTTTCACTTATGTTCAATTTATAGTCAAGTATAACATATAAATTTATTTTCATTAATTGGCATTTCCTTCCATTCGTTAATTATTAACTTTAATTAGCATTGTTTACCTTGCATTCTAGCTATTATTTCATAAATATGATTCCCAAATTTTATTTCTTTCAGTATTTAATCACCCAATCAGATTAAATTAACAAATTTAATGGTCGAAAATTTCGGGTCGTTACACTCTCCCCACCCAAAACTTTCGTCCTCGAAATGGAAAAAGAAGGGAAAAGAAAGATTTGAGTAAACGATACATTTTATTCAAAAATATTAACTTTATAAACAAATAAATTTACAAAATTAATTATTTTATATAAAATTTACCCATTTATAACCATTAATCTTTTTATACTCAAATTACTTAAGCTTGGAAAACATCATTCAAAAATTTTGTAAGTCCAAAATTTAAGGAAAATTTTGGCAAAGTCTCCTATCTACAGGGAGGCTCGGAAGAAAATATGATATCAAATATAACCATATATCACAATATCTCAAAATAAGATATCTCAACAATGGGAAAATATATATAATAACGCTATAAAATCGTAATCCGAGAACGTACCTATTTGTCGGGCAATTAACGCTTATTCTATGAAAACAAAAGAAGTAGCAATTGCTTCCATAACCTGTATTTCACTTATAAAATCCAAAAAAGTTGCTAATTATATGAAATGAAATATTCAAAGTTGTTTCAACCACTAACAAAAATTCAATGCAAACAACAATCACTTGCAACCAAATACAATCATTTTATAAAATCAACAAAAATCAATTAACCATTCATATCAAACAAAACCAATAGTTGTTCGGGTTCAAAAACTTTAAATTGTACAGAATGAAAAAAAAAACTGCTAAGTGCACCATTTACTCAACAGTCTTTGATGAAACTAAATAAATTATTCATACATCCAAACCATTTTAAAGTATCCTTACCCAAACAACCATAAATTAAACAAACAACAAATTCTAACATTATTTAAGTCTATTGTTATAAATTTTCTTTCACAGCATTTGTTTTTTATTTCTTTTCTTTCATATAATGATTTATCTTTTTAATTTTCATTTATTTATTGCAAATTTTCATTTCCATCCATTGATTCGGTGTTTATCTCACTTATTTGCACTTATACTTACATAAATTCATTTTTATTTATTCATATCATATAAATTTTCTTTTCATTACATTATATTCATTTATTACTTAATTTCATTTATTCATTTATTTATAATACTTACCTTTCGATTTATATTAACTTAGAAGCATTTTATTGAACATTTTCATTACATAAGTTTACTTGTACAATTTCCATTACATTTTCTTATTAAACATTACAACTTTTAATATTCGGTAAGTTATATATATACTTTGAGAATGTAGTGGAAAGTTATACAAATTTTCCTCATTTCTTTAAATTAATTTAATGTTCAATGCTTTTAATTTAGAGGTATCAATTATTAGTTAAATTCCATTTCACTACACTAATTAAAACTATTAATTAACAGGAACTTAAGAACTAAATACCGGGTTTAATTTCAAATCGTTTGAAAATAATAGATAGATGTATACACTTACAATATATATATATTCGATAATATTTAAAACAATTTAAATTATATTTGTTTATCAAAATAAATCTGTAGTAAAACTACTATAGTGATCTTCCAACTTTGGAACTCGAAAATGAATGTCGATGATGCGTGCACTCATCTACGAAATTATTTTCCAACGACAGAGAGGGGAGTACAGAACTTATTTCTTTCCAAAGTTTTCTTTAAAATAATTCTTTCAAATCTTATTGGAATATTTATTTCAAAAAATACTTCTAAATAATATTATTATATTCCGAATTCATTCAAAAGAAATTTTTTCGAAAATCCCGAAACGCAAGTTCTAAGTTTCCAATCTTTCATTTATTTTATTTTCTTCAAATTTTGTTTCCAATCAATATTTATAAATTTCACTACCAAAAAACCAATATATTACAACCAAATATAACCTTTATAAAAAAAATTATTTTATATATAGAAAATATAGTAGCCAAAATTATTCCATTCACCTATCTTCAAAACAAGTATTGTGTCGATCTTCCTATTAAGTGTTAGAAATCCCTATCGATGTCATAGCGTCCTATGCACCGACCAGAATTTATAAATACAAAAAGGAACAAATCATCACAATATCAAAAGCTTTTTATAACACTAACAAATACGCTCTCTCGTATATACACACTCAGCGACTCATCATAGGGTATTACTACCTTATAAATAAAGAGTTAAACCCCACAAAGCTAAGGTTTATCGCTAAACCAAAGCTCTGATACCACGTTGTAACATCCTGCTTTTTTGTACGTTTTAAATCGACAATAAACCACACACGTCAGACCCAAACCATGCAGAAGAGCAGATTGTTATAGAGTAAATAAGAAAAAGCAGAGATAGAAAAACAAAATAGAATCTTGAAGTGGAACGATAAAATATAATAATCAAATAAATAGTTCATGAAGCTGTTTACAAAACATTTGATTATACTTATACAATACATATCAGAGTTACACATACCAGAGAATAATAAAATGCAGTGGAGTATATGATGCATTGAATAATATAATAGATAATAGTAATACAATCTTCGTCTTCGTCCTTCATAAATAAAGTCTTCGAATCCTGAAATGCACAGACTGGCCGGAGTGAATTGAAAAGACAAAACACTTAAGTCAGAACAAAAAGATCTTATGTAAGTTAAATCAACGATAAAAATATGGGTGGAATGGTCTCAGAGATGTTTACAGGATTTGACATCTCCTATCCAGTGTATAATGTGAGTGTAGTAACTTAAGAGATGCACGAGATTCACATCTCCTAAGGATCCGTTAAACTATTTATTATGTAATAATATTTCGCTATTATAATAATGTGTCACGACCCGATTTTTCAATGCACAAAAAACCGAACCATGAGGGTTAAAGAAGAAAGAGGCAGAAGAAGAAAATAGAAAAAAAAAATCAGAATCTAACCATCGCAGCGGAGTAAATATAATAGATAATAACTGATCTTTACACAAAGGAAAAATATATCTGTTTATACAATACATCATCAGAGTACACATAACACACAACTGGACAGTAATCATAACCTGTCCTCACACAACCGAATACACAGCTAATCAACACAGCGGAATATTTAAAAACAAGTACGGAAGTACGTATCGCCATCTAGCTCGTCTCCGGAGCTCCGCAGCATCCTTTCCTGTAATCTATAATACTCGGCCTGACCCGAGCATTATAGTTAAATAACACCAGAGTCAGTCTGGAATACCAGCGTGAGAAAAGCACACTCAATTGGATTATTAAAGTTTCAAAATCCTTTGAAATCAAAAGCATCTCGTAAGATCACGCCACATGTAACATCCAGCCTTTTCGCACGCTTTAAATCGACACACGTGCCAATTTAAAACATACGGAAGGGCGGATTGTTATGGGGTAAATAAGAAAACAGAGAAGAAATAAAATAAAACAGAATCTCACAACGTAAGGATACAATATAATAATCAATATACAGTTCATAAAACTGTTTACAAAACAATTGATTCTTCTTTATACAATAATTATCAGAGTTCACATACCAATAAATATCAATGCAGCGGAATTAAATAGTGTAGTGGAATAATAGTAGATGATAGTAATAAAAATCTTCGTCTTCGTCCTCCAGAGCTAAAACTTCAAATTCTGTAACGCTCGGACTGACCCGAGAGAATTGAAAAGACAAAACACTCGAGTCGGAACTAAAAGATCTTATGTAAGTTAAATTAACAGAAATAAATATGAGTGCAGTAACTCAAGAGATGCTCGGGATTTACATCTCCTAAGGATTCGTTAAACTATTTACTATGTAGTATATTTCGCTATTATAATAGTGTCTATTTGTAAAATAAACTTACTTTTAAATAGCGTTAAGGAGTTACCCAATCTCCCCCTTAACACAATAATAGTCCCACTAGTACATCCAATATCATAGTCCTTCCTGATCGGGAAGCCACCAGAGGATACCTCACGGGCTACGGGAGAAAACCAAACTCGTACAAGGCGCGATAGGGTAGGTGACACGGCACAACTAGGCAATGCCAGGGTAGATATACCAATTACGCTTTCGGGTCGGTGATAACGCGTAGCGCGCAGCTACCGCCCACCTCGAGCCACACCCCCAAATAAAATCAAAAGTGGCCATCGAAACAATCCAAAAGTCAAAGTATAATATCGAAGGGATGTGTCCGATCAAAGGTGCTACCTTATTAGTCCGTCAATCGCTCCTTTTTTACCCACCTTATGCCAACTCACGGGAGTTGGGTCAACGTATTTACCTTACAGGAAACGCCGCCACCAACCTACTTCATTCTGGAATCTCCACCGCGTACACGGTTGTTAAAGGGGTTTTCGGAGTTGGCAGAGAGTATGACAACTTCCGATCCCGGTCTCTTTAACAACCAAACGTTATTATAACACCGCGGTCTTTTAAAAATAGTTTAGACTTTAAAACCAGAATATATATCCACTTCAAAACCATATAAATACGATATCACTTCTATTCCCAAAACAAACTCATTTTTGATATTATTTTATAAAACCCAAATCAATAATATTTTTATTTTACTTTTTTATTCAAATATATTTCTTTTCCAAAATCATGCTACTTTAAAATTTATAATATCTGGAAACCAAACATTTGAATTATAGCTTTCTAAACATAATACTGCGAAATTCATAGCTTTAAAACCATAACTTCTAAAACTTGAATGGTTTGGATATTCAACAGTATATAGAATAAAATGGTTTAATTTTAAATTTACTTTGTAAATTAGAATAATTTCCATGACTTTACAAATATATTTTCTTTAGATGTAGTCTAAACTATAAATTTAAATTTCACCTTCAGTTTCCAAAACCACTTCAATTTCAATATATATCCAATTTGAGTATTAATAAATTTCAAAACTAATGTTGGAATTTATTCTTTCAACAAATTCAATGTTCTATTATTTAGTCTTGAACATTTGCATGATAAATCCATAATTATTTATATAAAACTCAAATTTCCTATAACTAAATATTTCCTTCAATTTATTTATACTAGAAATATTCGTTTAATTTATCTTGAAATAAAATTTCAGTTATAAATATCATACCTTTAAAATTTTCAAGCTTAATAAGGTTCTATATCAACTTATAGAGTTTAATTCTTAAATACGCTCAATTCGAACTAAATTTCCAATTTATCTTCAAATCTTAATTGATTTGAACCATTTTAAACTTTTTGTATATATACAATATCTTAAACCTGTACTTAATCATATAATAAAAATTATCAAACTTCATTTTTCAACTTATTCATTTTTATTTAACAGATTTGTACATAGCTTAAATTCACAATTTAACTATATAAGTATATATAAAATAATATTTATAAAATATCAAAATTTAATATTTATTAAACCGTATCCTATCCAAACCATGGAAATTATTTCATAACAATTTATATACATAGACCGCGGTGCCTGTATATAATTTTCTATCCTATGGTCAAGTATACGGATATCTATCATTTCAATCCGTAATTTAAAATAAAAATTAAGGTTATATATCATTTCAAACCGCAATCCCGAATGAAATGAAAATGCATAATAACTTGCAGTTTATACAAAATAAAATATAGCATCCATTCATCCAAATATCAATCATCAACCATTTATTACATTCATCATCCAATTTAAACAACATCAATATAGAGCATATAAAATATAACAGGTAATAAATAACAGGTATTAACTAACAATTTATATTCAATAATAAATTTAATAGCTGTTTAACTAGTAGTTTGTATGCAAATAAATAAATTTTTAACTGTCAATGTATATGCAATAATAAAATTAATTAACAATTAAATTAAATAAATGCGATTTAACTGAGATGATGAATAAAATATGCCAAACAGTCATAAATAAATTTATACTCATATCTTAAATCAGTTTAACAAACATAAGAAAACTTAGAAGTTGTGAGTGGGTTAAAACACTCACCTTTTGAATTTAAATTGAATTAAAATTCAATTTAAGCCCAAAAATACAACAGCCTTAAAATCTGCCCAAACCAGCATCAAAATGTCATCAATCTCAATACGATCCTAACTAAAAAATCGCGCGTAAATCAGACATTGTATGCGAAAGTTATTCAAGTTATAAGATGACTATTGCCATAATAAAGTGTATATATATAGTGATATTAAAATAAAATAAAAATACTAAATTTCACGTTTTGGGATGAGGAGACTAGGGTACCTGCTAACAAGGTGGTGGCAAGGCTTGGGTGAGGTGGAGAGGCTTTCACGCAACTCAAAGCTTCAAGAAGGATTAGGAAAAAGTGTTGCAAGTAGGTGAGGGAGAAAATAAAATAGGATCATGTTTGCATAATGAAGTTCAGTGAGATTGAAAAATTGAAATGAGGCTAATGGAGTATGGAGCCAATGAAATGAATGCTTTAGGTAGCAAAAATGAAAATTTATACATTTCAAACAAAGAGGTGGTAACGAATAAATATAAAGTAACAAATGGACCAGTCGTACTAAAACTTTGAGATCCAATTTCAAAACGTCTACTCCGCTAAATTAATTTCTATTAACCCTAAATATACACCTTATTAACACCTAATTAAATTTTATTAACACACATTAAATAAAATGTAGCACTCCAATTAATGCCACTGGGGACCGCCGCTGCACACAATAAAAGATGAACCGAGACTGGAAGTTCAAATTTAAAAACGGCGTTTTTCTAAGCGCGCATTCACGATTCAAAATATTTAATTTACTTTAGAATATAAGGTTAGCATTAAAATCACTTCTATACTACCTCTGATTGTAATAAAATGAATGTAAAATGTTGTTTCAAAATTCAAATTTTTCCTTTTTTATAAAATTTTACTTATCTTTAAAATGAAACGTTCATTTTATTTTTCTCAAACTGTTCTTTTATTTTCGTTAAAAATGCACTTTCTATTTAACCCAAAAATGTACGTTTCTTATATTAAATGCCATAAATTTCAATTAACTTCGCTTTCATTTTAATTTAAAGATTCCTCGTATGGATTAAATGTTGCAAATTCCACACTTTCAAAGCTTTAACTTCTATTTCAATTGTTTATAGATTATACATTAAATCTTCCAAAATTTTCAATGAAATTAGCTTTCCATTTATTTTCAATACATTCTTCTTATGGTATAATTATTTTGTTTCATTGAATTTGCAAACTATCATAATATTCTTACATTCCATATAACTTTCTATTAACGTAATAATTAACTGTTAAATTTCATTTATTTGCCATAAATCCAATTATTGAATTTTTATTTATTGCAATTAATTATCAGTTAAAATTTAATATACTAAATAGATGGTTAATTTTAAAATACTTGTTATCATTAACGTTTTATTTTTCACTTAAAAGCTATTATTAACCAGCCAAATGTTGCTATTTGATTGAGACCTAACTCAATGCATTAATGAATGGGTAAATGATTTAAGTTTTGCACTATTGCCACAATTTCATTAATACACATTAAGGTTTATTAGTTCTAATTGACTCCCATTTAAATTTATTACAATAATTTCTACCCTTTCTTCAAATTTCCAAAATTTTGAAATTACAAATTTTAATTTCAATATTTCCACTTAATAGACTTTCTATTCTACCATAAATCTAATTGCCCTATTATGGATAGTATTTCATTATTGGATCAATTATCAATTTATGGGAAGAATTATTATTGGCCTACTTCTTATTTCGTTAACAATTATCATCTTATTCCAATATCCAATTAACATAGAAATAAATTTCATCCACCTACAAATAAATGCAATTATTACATATTTCCTTCCAATTAATTTAAAATTGATTTCTATAGATCGATTTGATTTAATCACCAAATATATATTCATAAATTACTTTACATACACCCTTCCGTTACTTTATTAAAAATCACCAAGTGACGTTTATAATAAATACGACCCTATAATTACTCAACATTTAAACGAACGTTATTTCATTTTCCATTAGTGTAACATTCATTTATTTTATTATCACTTATTACAAATTCTAATTCCATTAACAAATAATCAGGTAATTTATAATATATGTTACAATCTTTTTAATTAATCACTATTCATTATTATTGACTTAAATTTAGCATTACTTACCTTACATTAACATTGTTACTTAAAATCCCTATCCAATTGCAATTAATATTCTAATGAATACGTTTACTCTTTTCTGTTATGTTATTAATTATCATCAAGGCACATCTAATTATCTTTATTGGTAAATGAGTGAATTTACTTGTAACCCACTACGATAACCTTTAATATACTTGTATATTTATTTATCAATCAATGTTTACGGTTTTTTTTTTCATTCAAATTGATTCATAACCTAATATACATTTATATTAGTCCCATTTCATTCCATTCATTAATGGGTATTGCACTAACCTTATTACTTTACATTACATTCTCGTATTAATTTCTCAATTAATCCAAATCATTAAAGTAACGCTCATAATCAATAACGACAAATTAGTGAATTAATTGAAATTGATTACAAATTAACTTAACACCCTAACCAAATAAGTAATGCACAATAGATATTGTCATTAACTCTTAATTACACTTTTAGAGGTTCATTAATCACACCCCCAATATTGTAATTACTTACATAACACTGGTTTTACTCAATTAACATTATTACAAATTATTCCAAAATTTATTAGTTCTCTTATATTATATTTATAGCCAAGTGTAAATTTTAACTCGAATTGGTTGGATTTCCTTTCAAGTTATTAATACTTAACTTATACTAACATATTCCTTAATTTATTCCAATTACCGTTACAATGTTTTTATTACATAATCAATTAAATACTTTCCTTTTCGTATTAAATTATATACCTTTATAATCCTTTCCACTATTCATTCATTAGAATTCTATTTAAATTTCAATCTCTTATAATAACTCATTTATTATTCTTTAGCATATCAACAAACAAGGTTCCAAATGAATAGGGTGTATTAATTTCAATTTTTTTTTATAATTAAGTCTATTACAACCAATGTAATATTTCATAGGTTAATTATTAACAGTTACTTCGTTACCAATTACAACAATTATATTTCTTTAAAATTTAAATCCAAAATCTTATAAATATGACTAATTTAATTAACGAAATTTACGGGTCGTTACACCACAAATAAACATGTCGGGTTTTTACCTTACGAAAGCCAAAACACTTTTTATCAAAATCCTCTGATATAATAATAGTGTCTATAGAAAGTAAAATTGAAACTAGCTGAAATGCTTGCATCTCACGTTTCAGCAATAGTTGGGCACAATCAAAACCGTACAGGCGCGTAGGAAGAATGGATTTCCAACTAATGACTATGCACTGGGGTACCACCTGTCACAATACCTGGTCTAGATCAGCATACCGAGGATTACTCCCAATCCCCTACAACGTAAGACCGCGACTACCCCTTACTGGATAATCCCGAGTAAGATCACCCCACGGTTGGGATCAGCAACCGCACCACTAAGCCGAATAAAAGGGACATCTAGACAGGGATAACCACACCCTAATGGGTGCTACCCACTTAGCCTTGCTGCATAACCCCTGATTTTCAGTCATTCCCGGTTGATGAGGCTTGAGGTTAAGCGTTACCTTTTAGAACGTTTCACTTAGAATGCTCACCGTCCACCAGACGAAGTTCTGAAAGCAATCATCCATACAAGTCCGTCCCGGGTTCGAACGGAATCGAAGGCACTACTCCTACTACATTCATTTTGGAATCACCTCAGGATTAGTAGCGACTAGCCCTTGCACATCACTGCTCCATCTTCGAATTCAAACTCATCTTCCTCACGAAAACGTACAAACCGGATCAAAGAGGTTTTCGATAAATTAATCCCGATCCCGGTCTCTTCGAAACGATCAGCGCATTGTCCAATATTGATAGTCGGTTATTTAACTATCAATTAACATTCACAAACAACCATCAAACATAAATAATTTCACCAAGTTATTTATTAATCCTCAAAATATCTTCGCAAGATATATTTCTATTTTCAACCCTTTTGAAAACAGTTTCAAACCACACTCTCCTCATGGAATGAATTCCCAAATATTTATTTCCACTAAAGACATCAAGCACAACACTTTAGATTATTAAAATAATTTAAAACACTTTATTATACAATATCTTTTAAACATTTAAATTAAAAAAAACTTTAATACTTATTCAAAATATATACTTTAAGAATATTTAAAATAAAACTACTTTGTACAATATAAAACTGAATTTCTAACTTTCAAAACATAATACCAAGCCACCTTTAAATAATTACTGCTATAATAGATTAAAAGAAAATACTTACTTTAGAATTTAAATATTTAGAAATAATAAGTTTTCTAAAACATGCCTTTCAAAACAACATTAAAACTTTTAACTTATATTTAAAATTTGCTTTGAAAACGTACTTGGCTATCTAGGGGAATACGCTTCTCTTTCGCATCTTTTAAAAATAAATCACTATTTAGTTTTAAACAAAATTTTCCATTCCTTTAATAAATTCCCATCGTGAGTTTATTCTTCCAAATATCCACTGATATATTATTTCACTTTTATAAACCTAGTTTATAAATTTCATAGTCACATTCTCCTTTGAAATTTCTAATTTCAAACACTTAAATCAATTTCCAAATTGATTTCCAATTTACTCCATTAATAAATTCCTTTACTTACTCAATTTATTTCAAAATCCATTAATTTCATATTTTATTTCTTTATTATGATTTAAAGTCCTTTTTAACTATAAATACCAATTTCAGATTTTCCAAATTCCTTCTTTATCCTTTTAAATAAATTTAAACCTTGAATTTTAAATTTATTCTTTATTCCTTTAATTAATATCACTTAAGTTTTAAAATTCATTATTTCTCTGTTTATTCAAAATTCCCTTTCCATACTCGGAATTTATTCATTAGGATTTCAAAATCACCTTTATTCTTTTCCAGTTCATTCTTAAATTTATTCAAATTCTCTACAATTATTTTACTTAAAAATTCACTCTTTTATTTTCTTTTCAAAAATCTCATTTCTATAGATTTTGATAACTCAGTTCACCGAACTATTTTTGTAACGACCCGAAATTTTCGAAGCCGAAAATTCCAGATAGTTATGAAAAAGAAGAAAGAGATAGAAAAAGAAGAACAGAAACATCCAAACATCTAACATTCATAGCAGATAAAATATAATAATAAATAATAACAGTTACAAAAGAATACTATACCGGCCGATTACGTTTAATATACATCAGAGTTACATATTATATACAGTCACTGAATATACAAAATCATCATGTCCCAGCTATACAATAATATAAATACAGCGGAAATATCTTATACGCTCCTGCCATCCAACTCTCCTCCTGAGCTCCAAAACGTCTTAACTTGGAAATCTGTAATACTCGGTCTGACCCGAGCATTACACCAAAGTAACACCCGGGTCAGGTTGGAAACTAGCGTGAGTAAACCCAACTAACATGGAATACCCAAGCAAACAACTTATATAAAACCCGAGGTAACTCAAACCAATTTTACAAGTTCACCATATGTTATAGACATAACTAATTTCACACATCCATTTCCTAAGTACCAAAGCTTAGATTTAAATAGTCCAATTTCCTTTAAATCACTTCACTCCAGCATATAGATTTCACATATCAATCCATAAAAATATTCGAAGTGGTTTCGGGTAATTCCCAATACCCAATCCCGGCCTCTTCGAGTCTCACATCATCTTATTCCAATTTATCCATACGAAATACACAACATTTCATATTAGTGGTATCAACTCATTCAAGCATCCAATACCATTCAATCACCCATACACAAAGCTTAATCGCATACAAGCCAATTCAATTTATTTCAATTGAATTTCAAACCTCAATTACTTATATTTCTTCATTAATTAATTTCCAAACCAATTAATTAATCAACTCTTCCATATTCAGTCATTTTAATTAATCACCTGGATAATTATCTTCCAATTTCATTCAAGTAATGATCTTTAATTCATTTCACGATATTAATTATTCTTAACCCAAAATCAATAGGTAATCTTAATTATTTCATAATGTAATTAACTATATTAATTACATTAATCCTTAATTTCTTATATTACTTAATTTCTCAAAAGTCGCATATTATGGATTAATCAATCTTAATTTACCAATCTTTAATTACATCATTAATTATATAAATTATTGATTCCCAATATATTTCAATTTACCTAAATCTAAATTAAGTATATTAATTAAACCACAATACTACTCATTCTTAGTTTGTCTCAACCTATAATTAGCTATCCATTTATTTACTTCATTAAATAAATTAATTACTCATTTTATAATAGAAGCTTAAAGGAAATTGAACCAAATTTATTTTTAAATTCGGTTTACAATTACACTCTGACATTCAAGTTATTCAAAACACTTAATATTTTAAAACTTATTTGTTAGATTTAACTTTGATTCAGGCCTTGTTTTAAATCTCCACTTTAGAATTCAACTCCAGTTTTAAATATCACTTATTTCTTTCCAATTCATTTTTATTTCATTCTGTAATTATTTCACTTTCTAATTTTTTCTTCACCCTTCTATTTCTTTAAAAAAATCAAATTTTTATATATTTCGATAACTCAGGGCACCGAAATATCCAAGCAACCCACAACATTTAATCTTCCAATTGCCAATAATAATCATCCCAAAACTACCAATCATCCCAATATCTATATACTAGAGATTACTATATAATATAGCATATCAATTCAATTCACCCTTTCAACCAATCATTTAAATGGAACCATTTAAGTTTAAATAAAAATCCCAAAGCGTGCGGTTTACTCACCCTTGATTTTTGCAATCTAAATCCGATCTCGACTTGTTTCTTTTCAGATTTTAACCTTGTATAAACAGTTATACGATTTATTAATATACGAACAATTTGAATAATAATTTCATTTGATAAATTTAATCTAATTAACAAATAATTTATTTTAGTCTTCCTATAAATAAATAATTCTTAGGAACCAAATAATTAAATTTCAAGTTACAAAAATAATTAAATAAATCAAATTCTTTAATACATATTTATTTTTATTAAATCAAGCATAATCGAAGAAGGAAAAAAAATGAATAACTCATCGCCACTGCTCGAACAATGCCTCTGCCTCGAAACCCATCATCACCGACTACACTTCAAAACCCTAGTCATGGCGACATCTTTGATTCGAAAACGTCGCTTCGGCCCAGCCTCCATCGAGACCCACCGTCCCCAATTCTGCCTCGCGAGCTCGAGAACATCACGTCGTGATTTGAAATCGCATGAACTTATTGACCTGGCTTCACGTGTGCGTCCTCACCATTGTCGCATGTCGCTCCACCCACAGCAGCCGCCCCCCTTGAGTTCGATTTTGCGAACATGTCAGCTTCCAGACCATGGTCGCGACATGAGCGGGTGAGGAAATAGGAAGTTATGATTGAATGAAAAGGCAGAAAAGTGCTAGGGTAAGAACTTGAATCGCCTGCTTTCAAAAGGGAGGTCGCCGTTTTCAATTTTAATTTTTTTTCTTTTCTGAAGAATTTTTTTTATATAATCCTTCGATTCGATTTCAGATCCCGGATTATAGAGGAAGATGGAGATAAAAAAAATAGGGATTTGGAAATGGCTTCCACAGTACGCTTTGATTAATATATAATTAATATTGAAAACATCACGCTGCAAAATGCGAAATCCCGAACCCCGAATCAGACATGCCGACAGATGTTTATAAGATTTTACCCGCATTCCGAACACAATGGAACGTGTTTCGGAGGCTAATTTGATCGTATGTGCGAGTTTCGAAAATAAATGATCAAATTTAAATTAAATCGATTAAAATAGTTCTGAGCTTTTCAAGCTGCCAAGGTCAAATAACAACTCCGATTGCTACGAAAATTGAAATCCGATAATAACTAACTATTACAGACCCAATGGAACTAGTTTCGTTAAATTCCGAGACTGTGCCTCGGAAGGCTATTTTTAAATATCGATTTAAACGATATATTATTAAAATTGAACAAATCACCTTTAATTAAAATTTCAACCATTCTATTATCTTCAGTATCATCATTATAAATTTTATAAGCCTTCAAATTATTTTAAACAGGCTTAGAAATTTCAGATTCAACAATTTACCCAATTTCAATTATTAAATTCAATATTTAACTATATAATTCAATGATTTAATTATCAAGTAGATATTGATATCTTGAATTCAAGTTAAAATTAATTTTTAAATGTTTTAAAATCAATTAACTATTCAAATTTAAATTGTTAGAAATTCCGTTTATAATTACACTCTGACATTCAAGTTATTCAAAACACTTAATATTTTAAAACTTATTTTTAGATTTAACTTTGATTTAGGCCTTGTTTTAAATCTCTACTTTACAATTCAACTCCAGTTTTAAATATCACTTATTTCTTTCCAATTCATTTTTATTTCATTCTGTAATTATTTCACTTTCTAATTTTTTTCTTCACCCTTCTATTTCTTTAAAAAAAATCAAATTTTTATATATTTTGATAACTCAGGGCACTGAAATATACAAGCAATCCACAACATTTAATCTTCCAATTGCCAATAATAATCATCCCAAAACTACCAATCATCCCAATATCTATATACTAGAGATTACTATATAATATAGCATATCAATTCAATTCACCCATTCAACCAATCATTTAAATGGAACCATTTAAGTTTAAATAAAAATCCCAAAGCGTGTGGTTTACTCACCTTTGATTTTTGCAATCCAAATCTGATCTCGACTTGTTTCTTTTCAGATTTTAACCTTGTATAAACAGTTATATGATTTATTAATATACGAACAATTTGAACAATAATTTCATTTGATAAATTTAATCTAATTAACAAATAATTTATTTTAGCAAATCTTCCTATAAATAAATAATTCTTAGGAACCAAATAATTAAATTTCAAGTTACAAAAATAATTAAATAAATCAAGTTCTTTAATACATATTTATTTTTATTAAATCAAGCATAATCGAAGAAGGAAAAAAATGAATAACTCACCGCCACTACTCGACAATGCCTCTACCTCGAAACCCAACATCACCGACTGCACTTCAAAACCCTATTCACGGCGACATCTTTGATTCAAAACTATCGCTTCGGCCTAGCCTCCATCGAGACCCACCGTCCCCAATTCTGTCTCGCGAGCTCGAGAACATCACGTTGCGATTTGAAATCGCACGAACTTATTGACCTGGCTTCACGCGTTCGTCCTCACCATTGTCGCATGTCGCTCCACCCACAGCAGCCGCCCCCCTTGAGTTCGATTTCGCGAACATGTCAGCTTCCAGACCATGGTCGCGACATGAGCAGGTGAGGAAATAAGAAGTTACGATTGAATGAAAAGGCAGAAACGTGCAAGGGTAAGAGCTTGAATCGCCTGCTTTAAAAAAGGAGGTCACCGTTTTCAATTTTAATTTTTTTTCTTTTCTGAAGAATTTTTTTTATATAAGCCATCGATTCGATTTCAGATCCCGGATTATAGAGGAAGATGGAGATAAAAAATAGGGATTTGGAAATGGCTTCCAGAGTACTCTTTGATTAATATATAATTAATATTGAAAACATCACGCTGCAGAACGCGAAATCTCGAACCCCGAATCAGACATGCCGACAGATGTTTATAAGGTTTTACCCGCATTTCGAACACAATGGAACTTGTTTCGGAGGCTAATTTGATCGTATGTGCGAGTTACGGAAATAAACGATCAAATTTAAATTAAATCGATTAAAATAGTTCTGAGCGTTTCGAGCTACCAAGGTCAAATGACAACTCCGATTGCAACGAAAATTGAAATACGATAATAACTAACTATTACGGATTCAATGGAACTGGTTTCGTCAAATTCTGAGACTGTGCCTCGGAAGGCTATTTTTAAATATCGATTTAAACGATATATTATTAAAATTGACCAAATCACCTTTAATTTAAATTTCAACCACTCTATTATCTTCAGTATCATCATTATAAATTTTATATGCCTTCAAATTATTTTAAAACAGGCTTAAAAATTTCAGATTCAACAATTTACCCAATTTCAATTATTAAATTCAATATTTAACTATATAATTGAATGACTTAATTATCAAGTAGATATTGATATCTTGAATTCAAGTTAAAATTAATTTTTAAATGTTTTAAAATCAATTAACTATTCAAATTTAAATTGTTAGAAATTCCGGGTCGTCACAATTTTAAATCAACCATAGTATCCAACATTTCCAACTGTCAATATAATTCATCACAGGATAACAAATAATTATATCACGGAATATTTTAACAAATCTAAATATTTTGAGGAATCCTGTTGGATCCCTCCAACCTGTTTTCCTGCATCCATAGATGTTAGCACAATACCAATTCCACTTCGAGGTGGAATATCGCGGTATATGGGTTTATATAATATCATCCGCTATTATGCGGCGCATAGGGTCTCATCCGCTATATAGTGCAAGAAATAAATCACTCCAATATATACTATATGCAATATAGCACATCAAATCAATTCAATCATTCAATCATTTATTTAAATTTAACCATTTAAATTTTAATTAAACCCAGATGAGTGAGATTAACTCACCTTTGCCCCTTAAATTTGCAAATCCACTTCATTCTCGATTTGATTCCACGATTATTGTCCTTGTAAAAAAAATTTACAATTTATTAACACTTAAAGTAATCGAACAGTAAGTTACCAATTATTAATTTAATTCCAATTAATCGTCCTTCAATAATTTATTATTTTCTGTGTATATATTCACATATATTTATATATAAATTTAAACAAAAGGAGAATACCTTACTATAGCTCATTACTTTACTGTTTACTTTACTGATGTGACGCCCCACCTCTATGCTCACAATAACAAAGAGTATTAAAAGGAAATACTGTCTGTTATTACGAGGAATAAGCCTGGATAGGAGCAGCCATCCGTAGTTAGGCCTTACGCTAGTATTGATTATCTCGATAGGAGTGGTATATATATATGCATGTATTCTTTTTTTTCATCTCTATGTTTATTTACTCCCATCGACATGTTCAATTCCTGTATAAAACGAACTATGATGGTTCATAATAGTTTAGGACAACATATATAATAATAACTCAGATATGCTAAACACAGAACACAGATAATATAAAACCTCATATATATATATATATATATATATATATAACTGAAGTCAATTACAATACATGTGATACAACTACAACTGTCGACACTGGAAGTTACATATACAAATATATTATTGTAAATAATATACATGAATACATATCATCCTATAAAATAACACTGACTACTCCAAAAGATATAAAGAGACTTCATAGCTCAAGCAGCATCCCAAAGCGAGATATCAACAGCTTGTAATAACTCAGTCTGACCCGAGTTTTAATTCAAAGGAAAATAATACGCGGTTCAGTCTAATTCAAACTCAGTAATTAATACACGGAAGCAATAAAAATTAAATAACAAATAGACGACAATCACAATAAATCTCGCATATCCAATCCTTATATAAGAAAATCAGATACGATAGATATAACACGTAACAACCTTAAACAGCGAATCAACAAAGCCAAATCATCAACAAAGATAAATAGAAAGATTATCAATGAAGATAATTAGAAAACTATAGAGTTACATAAACGGCAATTAATAGCAAAATCTAATTATTAAATAAATAATTAGAAACACATAATCCAATTATCTAATAGATAATTAGATAACAACAAAATAATCAAATTAAACCAAATCAAAATACAATTTCAATATATATTGAGTTGGTCCCACGAAACAATTCAAGCAATTGAAATTATTAATTAAAACGTCAATTCTGATTTGCCTGCAGTGCACGCTCATGTGCACTGCCTCGCCATTACATCATATGACATCACCACAACTCCAAATATTTATACTATACCCAATCACACAACTAAGTGCGTAAAGTTCAGCAAGCGCGTTGCGGCAATCAACGCTACAAAATGCATGTATACATAGCTATATAAATCAAAGTGCACAAGGGCAGATATACCAAAACAAATGCAACAGTAAAAAGAAACAAACTCAGCAATGCTTAAAGACCAAGGCACAGTACACAAGTGGCCCGGCAAATACAAACTGCAACTACAACACGTTGCAACTATACTTGAAAAAAAATGCACAGCATACATATGAACCAAGTTCATATATACAACAGGCACAAAGCTAACAGCAATACAAAGAAATCAAACAAGGTCGGGTCTGGGCAACAATGAATGACCAATAAGTTCACATCACTGCCCAAATGTATCGTGAAACCCAAATGCGCAAGTTTAAAAATTGAAGGATATGAATGCAAGCAAAACAAGTCGATGCAACATGACAGTAAGGAGTGCCACAAAACCATCAAGTTACAGTGTTCAATATTACAACTCAAAAGATGAATCAGAAGGTAATGAATGCAAATCGAGCTTCAGTAAAGTACACACTTGAATACACATAGCAACAACCCAAGTCAGTGCACATCGATTGAAAGCATACACACGTGAATGGTTAACAAAGATACCAACTCAATATGCTATGCACAAGAACCAAGTCGTCTGTGACAATATCAGGTGAAGCCACCGGCATTTCATATCACAAAACCAAACACCAAAAATACAACATGCAGTATGCAGCAACACACAGTGACCCAAGTGCAAATGAAAGTATCAGTTTGAAGTAAAACTCAAACTAGAGGCAACTGGCTATAAACAAAATACATGAGGTCACAGTGAAGCATGACAGCAGCTCATATACTTCAGAATCAAACATATGCACCAACAAACTCAATACAACACAAAAGTTCTAAACTCAACATGATAACAAACAACAGTTTCAAGCATATCATTGAATCACACAGCAGCTCCAATGAGCAACTGCACAAAGCAAGTAAAACTGCTCATATACACAACAGACTCAAGTGCTAGCCAGAAGGATATGCATACATGAACCAATAGAACATGATGCAATGCAATATGAACCAGACAAAACACTAACCAGCTCTCAAGTCCGGATGACACGAAGTATAAAAATAATAAACCAGTAAAATGTGAACTAGCTTGAATGAATCAAGTGCAGACCATACATATATACAGAAATATAAAGTCTGCATCAACTAATGCTGGGAATCTAAAACCGAAGTGTTTGAATTCGGGTGCTCTTTCTGTCACAAACCCAAACATGACATGTACCAAGAAGAATTCAAATATGAAGAAGAATAACTCTAATATCAGTGTAGCTCGGAAGAAGGTCCAAAAGTCAAAAACTAATCATAACAACAGCGGGTCTGCAAATGCAAAAATCTCAAAGTCATGATGTTCATGAAATCAGAGAACGAAATCAAGTGATAAAAATCAAGTCAAAGTCGGGTAATATCAAAAACAAGTTGAAGCCGTGAGCTACTGAACGAAGTCATGGAACCGCATACACAAAATTAAGAATGAAGCCAAATGAAAATCAAACCGTAATGACCAAGGAGATCGAACGGTTCAAAAATCATCAAGCCATGGATAACAAGAAATCGAACTAAGTCAAAAATCAATACCGTGAGAAGAAAGTATCAAATTATACGAATTTGATTAAGTCAGAGAAATCATCAACGTCCAGCAAAAATCTAATGACTGAAGCACAATATTGAAATAGAGGTGTGAGTGAAAATCACTCACCTTATCTCAACCGAAATTCCCCTTTCTTTCCCTCTTCAGCTCGCCTTTTTACGGAAACCCTAGCAGCCTTTTTTTCGTTTGTTTTGTTATGGGCTTGCAAAGAGAATTGAATGTAGGAGGAACGGGTATCTACTTTGATACAACATAGCACCAAGAATAAATAAAAAGAAAAGATGTGGGCTAAGATTTTAGTTAAAGCCCACATAACACTTAACAATTTTTTTAAAAGAATCTCAACCCGATTAAAACTCCCAATAGCAAATTGCTAGCAAATTTAATCGTCTAATGACGATAATTAACTGGTGCAAAACCCCGGGTCGTTATAGACTCCCCTCCTTATAAAAATTACGCCCCCGCAATTTTCATAATTAAAGTCGTCAATAACGATTATTTTTCTAACATAAACTGGTTAAGCTAGAAAAATAAAGGTCAAAAACACAAATGCCAAAGAAATCTTTTAATTTCATAAAAGAAATTCACAAATTCTCAACAAAATCTAATTATCAAATAGATAATCAGAAAACAACAAAACTAAATAAATATAATTATCAGTAATATTTAATTATCAATTAGGTAATTAGAATACAGAAATCACAAAACAACAATATCTAATTATCGATACGATAATTAGGAAACAACAAAATCTAATTATCAACAAAGATAATTAGACACAAATCGCAAATTTCGAAAGCGCAATTATCTAGTTATCCAACAGATACTTAGAAAACACGAACTTCATAATCAGCAAACTCTAACTATCAACAGAGATAATTAGAAAATAGCAATTCAATATAATCAACATAATCTAGAATCAATTAGAGACTAGAACATCTCATAATCAGCAAAATTAGCAAATATCTGATTATCAAAAACGATAGTCAGAAAACAACAAATATCTAATTATCAAAAACGATAGTCAGAAAACAACAAATATCTAATTATCGAAATGATAATCAGAAAACAGCAAATATCTAATTATCAAAAATGATAGTCCGAAAACAAAAAATATCTAATTATCAAAAACGATAGTCAGAAAACAACAATTATCTAATTATCAAAAACGATAGTCAGAAAACAACAAATATCTAATTATCAAAAACGATAATCAGAAAACAACAAATATCTTATTATCAAAAACGATCATCAGAAAACAACAAATATCTAATTATCAAAAACGATAATCAGAAAACAATAATTATCTAATTATCAAAACGAAAATCAGTAAAACAAATATCTAATTATCAAAAACGATAATCAGAAAACAACAAATATCTAATTATCAAAACGATAATCAGAAAACAACAAATGTCTAATTATCAAAAACGATAATCAGAAACAACAATTATCTAATTATCAAAACGATAATCAGAAAACAACAATTATCTAATTATCAAAACGATAATCAGAAAACAACAAATATCTAATTATCAAAAACGATGATAAAAAACAACAATTATCTAATTATCAAAACGATAATCAGAAAACAACAAATATCTAATTATCAACAAAGATAATCAGAAAACAACAAATATCTAATTATCAACAAAGATAATTAGAAAATAACAAATATCTAATTATCAACAAAGATAATTAGAACTCAAATCATCAAATATCTAATTACCTGCAGATAATTAGAAACAACAAATATCTAGAAATCAAAATAAGATAACTAGAAAATCAACATAAAAGTGGATCGATCCCATCATATGGCGAGTCTAAGTTACGCCGCACGTGCATCAACATATGGCCGAAGCCTACCAAGTACTGTCATCATAAGTTTGGCGCCCAACGAATGACCCGAAGGTCCAACATATGACCCAAAGGTCTAGTACTGGTATTTGACCCGAAGGTCCGTCATATGACCCGAAGGTCCATAATAGTGGCTCGAAAGCCCAACAAAATCATCAAAATCATCAAACGGCAGATGTTTCAATTAACGAATCCGGAATTAACCGAAATAGTAAAAGCGTGGTTCCATACTCCGCACTTTTGCGAAATCGTTTAAATCTCTTCATCATTTCCTTGAAAGTGCAAAATTGTGTATTTATAAAAATAACATTTTACGTTCTCAAACAAACAAGTCCGGAATTAAACGAATCGGTAAAAGTAAGGGTTCATAATCCTTATTTGCTGAAGCGTTTAAATCGCTTCCTCGTTCTTTTAAAAGCGCAAACTGTAAAAATTTTGAAATTTTTTATTTTAAAAACGATTTTTAAAACACGTGATTAAAACAGAAACATCTATAGCAATTTCGACGAGGAAATTGCGCTTCACAAAACACCGTAAAAAAGGATACCAAATCGGCGTTGCGGAATAACCGCTTAAAAATTCACTTTAAAATTGACGGTTACTAAACTCAAAGCGACGGTAATTTTTATACGTCAAAATCTCATCAAAATAATTCGCATCAAAATATAATACCGTTGTAAAAATCCCGTTATAAAAATAACAGCAAAAAACGTTTTAAAACCAAACACCGGTTCAATGTAAAATTAATGCAGTAACGTGCAACTCATATTTGCACGCACACTACAAGATGAACAAAGAAATCACTCGATTATATCTTCAATAAAGATAATTCAAAACAGCAAAAATCTAATCAATCATCAAAACACACTTTCACTTTTATTATTAAATAAAGATATTTAAAAATTTCATTATAATTTCAAAACTTTAGTTTTGACTCAAGGCACAAATAAAAACATCAATAATTAGTTGTAACACATGTTCCATCTATGTTATGTTCTATATTATGTCCATAAACCCCTCGCTCTGATACCAAATTGCGACGCCCCACCACTATGCTCACAATAACAAAGAGTATTAAAAGGAAATACTGTCTGTTATTACGAAGAATAAGGCTGAATAGGGGCGGCCATCCGTAGTTAGGCCTTACGCTAGTATTGGTTATCTCGATAGGAGTGGTATATATATGCATGTATTCTCTTTTTTCATCTCTTTGTTTATTTACTCTCATCGACATATTCAATTCCAGTATAAAACAAACTACGGTGGTTCATAATAGTTTAGGACAACATATATAATAATAACTCAGATATGCTAAACACAGAACACAAATAATATAAAATCTCATATATATATATATATATATATATATATATATATATATATATATATATATAACAGAAGTCAGTTACAATACATGTGATATAATTACAATTGTCGACACTGTAAGTAACATATACAAATATATTATGGTAAATAATATACATGAATACATATCATCCTATAAAATAACACTGACTACTCCAAAAGATACGAAGAGACTTCATAGCTCAAGCAGCATCCCAAAGCGAGATATCAACATCCTATAATAACTCGGTCTGACCTGGGTATTAATTCAAAAGAAAATAATACGCAGGTCGGTCTAATTCAAACTCAGTAATTAATACACAGAAGCAATAACAATTAAATAACAAATAGACGACAATCACAATAAATCTCGCATATCCAATCCTTATATAAGAAAATCGGATACGGTAGATATAACACGTAACAGCCTTAAATAGCGAATCAGCAAAGCCAAATCATCAACAAAGATAAATAGAAAGATTATCAATGAAGATAATAAGAAAACTACAGAGCACATAAATGACAATTAACAGCAAAATCTAATTATTAAATAAATAATTAGAAACACATAATCTAATTATCTAATAGATAATTAAATAACAACAAAATAATCAAATTAAACCAAATCAAAATACAATTTCAAAATATATTGAATTGGACCCACGAAACAATTCAAGCAATTGAAATTATCAATTAAAACGTCAATTCTGATTTGGCTGCAGTACACGCTCACGTGCATTGCCTCGCCATTACAGCATATGACATCTTTACAACTCCAAATATTTATACTAAACTCTATCACACAACTAAGTGCGTAAAATTCAGCAAGAGCGTTGCGACAATCAACGCTACAAAACGCATGTATACATAGCTATATAAATCAAAGTGCACAAGGGCAGATATACCAAAACAAATGCAACAGTAAAAAGAAACAAACTCAGCAATGCTCAAAGACCAAGGCACAGTACACAAGTGGTACAGCAAATACAAACTGCAACTACAACACGTTGCAACTATACTTGAAAACAAATGCACAGCATACATATGAACCAAGTTCATATATACAACAAACACAAAGCTAACAGCAATACAAAAAAAGGAAACAAGGTCAGGTCTGGGCAACAATGAATGACCAATAAGTTCACATCACTGCCCAAATGTATCGTGAAACCCAAATGTGCAAGTTTAAAATATTGAAGGATATGAATGCAAGCAAAATAAGTCGATGCAACATGACAGTAAGAAGTGCCACAAAACCATCAAGTTACAGTGTTCAATATTACAACTCAAAAGATGAATCAGAAGCTAATGAATGCAATCGAGCTTCAGTCAAGTACACACTTGAATACACATAGCAACAACCCAAGTCAGTGCACACCGACTGAAAGCAGACACACGTGAATGGTTAACAAAGATACCAGCTCAATATGCTATGCACAAGAACCAAGTGGTCTGTGACAATATCAGGTGAAGCCACCAGCATTTCATATCACAAAACCAAACACCAAAAATACAACATGCAGTATGCAGTAATACACAGTGACCCAAGTGCAAATGAAAGTATCAGTTTTGAAGAAAAACTCAAACCAGAGGCAATGGCGATAAACAAAATACATGAAGGTCGCAGTGAAGCATGACAGCAGCTCATATACTTCAGAATCAAACATATGCACCAGCAAACTCAATACAATACAAAAGTTCTAAATTCAACATGACAACAAACAACAGTTTCAAGCATATCATTGAATCACAAAGCAGCTCCAATGAGCAACTGCACAAAGCAAGTAAAACTGCTCATATACACAACAGACTCAAGTGCTAGCCAGAAGGATATGCATACATGAACCAATAGAACATGATGCAATGCAATATGAACCAGACACAACACTAACAAGCTCTCAAGTCCGGATGACACGAAGTATGAAAACAATAAACCAGTAAAATGTGAACTAGCTTGAATGAATCAAGTGCAGACCATACATATATACAGAAACATAAAGTCTGCATCAACTAATGCTGGGAATCTGAAACCGAAGTGTTTGAATTCGGGTGCTCTTTCCGTCACAAACCCAAACATGACATGTACCAAGAAGAATTCAAATATGAAAAAAAATAACTCTAATATCAGTGAAGCTCGAAAGAAGGTCCAAAAGTCAAAAACTGATCATAACAACAACGGGTCTGCAAATGCAAAAAGCTCAAAGTCATGATATTCATGAAATCAGCGAACGAAATCAAGTGATAAAAATCAAGTCAAAGTCGGGTAATATAAAAAAACAAGTTGAAGCCGTGAGCTACTGAACGAAGTCATGGAATCGCATACACAAAATCAAGACCGAAGCAAAATGAAAATCAAACCGTAATGACCAAGGAGATCGAACAGTTCAAAAATCATCAAGCCGTGGATAACAAGAAATCGAACTAAGTCAAAAATCAATGCCGTGAGAAGCAAGTATCAAATTATACATATTTGATCAAGTCAGAGAAATCATCAACGTCCAACAAAAATCTAATGGCCGAAGCACAATATTGAAATAGAGGTGTGAGTGAAAATCACTCACCTTATCTCAATCGAAATTCCCTTTCTTTCCCTCTTCAGCTCGCCTTTGTACGGAAACCCTAGCAGCCATTTTTTTCTTCGTTTGTTTTGTTATGGGCTTGCGAAGAGAATTGAATGGAGGAGGAACGGGTATCTGCTTTGATACAACATAGCACCAAGAATAAATAAAAAGAAAAGATGTGGGCTAAGATTTTATTTAAAGCCAATATAACACTTAACAATTTTTTTAAAAGAATCTCAACCCGATTAAAACTCCCAATAGTAAATTGCTAGCAAATTTAATCGTCTAATGACGATAATTAACTGATGCAAAACCCCGGGTCGTTGCAACTGATTTCTGTGTGTGTGTATAAAATAAAACAAAGTAAAAATCTGCTTATACTCTAAACTAAGAAGGAAAAGATAATATACCCGCTGACTTCGACTCGAGCCATCGTACGACTTGCCTCTACCCTCATGTCATCCACGCACACGCGAACCACCCAACTCAACCTCCAGCACCAACCAAGGCCCTAAGCAACCGCCTCCACCTTGAAATCGAGCAAGCCAAGCCCCAAACCTCTCACTGCCTCATTCATCGAGCCTCGATTCATCCAAGATTCACCGTGAATTCACGCCTAACATCGATCAAATCTTAGCTACCCTAGCCGCGTCGCCGCTTTAGCAGCAACCCACGCGTGATTCGATCGCGTGCTGCACTCTTCATCGACACACTCGCGACTGATTTCCAAAGGAGGAAGCATCGATTTGAACGGCTTTGGATTTTATTCTGAATCGAGCCTGAATGTGTTTTTTCTCCAATTTCGAATAAGAGAAGGGCTTGGTTAGATTTTAAACAAAGGAGTTGCCATTATTATGTTTTTTTATGGATTGGGAAAGAAGAGTAAAGGCTTGCCTTTATTTACTTCTCCTTGTTTGAACTACTTGCGTTGGACGATTGCAGAGAAGGTTGCATGTTTAGACCAACTTGCTACAGTGATGGAAAAGAAAGCAAAAAGTTTAGATGTGAAAGAATACTGTTGAAAGTTTGACTAGTATACAAAAAATATATGTATATATTAATTCAAATTCAAATTATCTCGAAAACTGCAACTCAAAATCTTGACCTCCTATCGAAGTGTGCCACTAGGCGTTTATAATGTTAAACCCCTATTCCGAACACAATGGAAAAGGTTTCGGGTCATAATTCGATCGTATGGAGAAGATAGCTTTTTGGACTCAATTATAAAACTGAATTTTCGATATAGATTTCAACGCGTTTACATATCGTACGCTCACACAACAACGCCAAACATTACGAAAATTAAACCCGACAACAATACAATATTACGGATCCAATGGAAATGTTTTCGTCAAAATCCGTGACTGTGCCTCGGAATACTATTTTTGAACATCAATTTAAACGATATATTTTTAAAGTTAAACAAACTAATGTTAAATCCAATTTTACCCCATCTTTTGCTTTCAGTATTATCAAATAAATTTTATAAGCCTTTGAAATATTTTTGACAAGCTTATAACTCCAGATTTACATTTTACCCAACTTCAAATTATTTAATTTAATAATCAAATTACCCAATAAATGGTGATATTTGGATTCAAGTTAAAAATTAACTTTTAAACATTTAGAATCAATTAAATATTTCAATTTCAAACATCCCAAAATTCTGGGTCATCACATTCCTTCCCCATTAAAAGAATTTCATCTCCGAAATTACTAGTTAAGAGGAATGGTCCAATACCCATTTACTTTTTCCCAAAACCAAACAATTCTCAAAACAAACATTTTATTAAAGACACACTAACCTTTTTTCTAGCTTTCCAAACTTATCCATAAGTCCCAATAATATTATTTACTTAACAATTAAATTTGAATTTAAAACCAAATTTTGAATTATCAAAATTTTCTCAAAATTTTTCTAACTCCCTAAATTTTCGAAAAATTTCACCAGCGTCTCCTTTGCGCGGCTACCTCGGTACAACAACAAAATGCCTCTACGGGCCCCAAAATTCAAAAAGAAAACAAAATGCCAAGTGGCTAGACCAGAAAATCATCAAATTCATACGGAAATTTAAATACATACCTTTGCCGAGCAAATTTCAATCTATCTTTTGAAATCAAAAATCCCAATTTTCCTTTTATAATACCTGTATATCTTACTTAGCAATAATATCCAAACACAACATTCAAAATCATTTTATTGACACCCTTACAAAATTTCAATATTTATTCATCCAAGCCCGTACGATATACATATATCATCCGTACGCAATATCAAATTCGACCACTCGCTCGATCACACAATTTCATTTCCAAACAGTATCGTCCATCCGACTTCCTAATGCGGACTCAGATCTGGTTCCTTGATCAGAAACCATCATTCTCCTTGCATAGTCATAACTATGATAGAGAATCTCCAGAATCAATCAAAATCCATATCCAGGATTCGCCGTCGAAAATCGAGTGAAAAATCCTAACTCGGATCGATATAACTATCTTGAAATTCTGCGCTCGAATCTGAATCAAATTGTTATGCGAATAAAATAATATACGTACATCCTACGTATTTATCTCAGTTGATTATCAACTATATCAATTCTCTTTTATTCACATTCATCTGATTTCTGTTCCCTTATCAACGCTTACCATTTCACATATTTTTATTAAATCTTCACTCAAATGCTTATTCAATATATTTTCCCGACACCCATATTGAGACGACCCGACTTTCCACTTCCAGAAAATCGCATCATCTTAAAGAAATAAAGGGATAGAAAAGATAAAAGAAAGAAGAGAAAGAAGAACCAACACAAGAATCTCAACAGCGGAACGAATAAATTATATTAATAACATAGGTATTACATAGTATACATCAAATATCAGAGTTACACAGACAATACAACACATACTAGACAGTTATAAACACCTGTCTAGTTATTACAACTCAATACATTACAGAAACACTCAGAGATACCAACACAGCGGAACTATATAAATATACGCAGAAGCCTCCTGCTCCATTTGCTCCTCCATAATTCGTCAAGCTAACCTGAACTCCCTTGGCTACTCGTAAAAATTTGAGTACCCAAGAGTTAAAGAAAAACAGAAATAACTCCGGGTCAGACATGGGTCTGGTGTGAGTAACAGGTTAAAGTTGTTTAACTTTGAAAAACCTTTGAAAAGAAAAGGTATCACGTAAGACTTCCCACACATAAACATGGAAAAGTTTTTACCTTACGCTAACCAAAACATTTGATAGGAAATCCGATGATATTATAATAGTGTCTAGGGTTTTCAAGTAAATAAGAAATAGCCGAAATTGTTACATTCATTAAATTCCAGCTACTAGCCACAAATGTGGGTAATACAATCAAAACCGTTGGCATTTACTGGATTTTGGATTCCATACAATGGCTGGGCTACTGGGGCACCGCCCGTCACAGTACGTGGCCTAGATCACCGTACCGAGAATTACTCCCAATCCCCTGCAACACAAAGTCGGACCCGTTCCTTACTAAACAGTTCCAAACAAGACAACCCCGCAGTTGTGATCAGCAACCGCACCACTAAGCCGTAAATAAAGGGACCTCTAGACAGGGATAAATCTTGCTCTCAAGTGGGGGCTACCCACGAAGCTTTGCTGCACCTCCCCTGTTTTAGCCATTCCCGGTTGATGAGGCTTGAGGCTACGATTACCTTTATAGGACATATTACTTAGAATGCTCATCGTCCACCTGACAATGTTCTGAAAGCATTCAATCCATACAAGTTCATTCTGGGTTCGAACGAAACCGAAGGCATTATCTCGTTACACTCATATTGGAATCACCCTTAGAGTTAACGACTATAACCCTTGCACTCTGAATCACCATCTCGAATCTATAAGTACTATTCCGTCAAACTCATTACGGAATCACCCCCAGAGTTATACTGACGTATAGCCCTTACACCTCGAGTCTTCACTCGCTCCACTTGGATTAACGACCTAACGTTAATTGGAATCGATGTGGTTTTCGGATCCCAAATATGGAAACCCGATCTCGGTCTCATCGAAATCCAAAGCGTGTCTTTTAAGGTCCAAGTTGTTTTAAGTTTAAAACAATTCAATTCATTATCTAAATATACACAGATAGATAATTCACAACACAATAGATAATCAACCTTATCATTATCAACAGATAATTCATATCATAATCAGATAATTCATACTATCATCCAAAAGCAACCAATACATCCATATCACATACACTACTCATCTCATAACAGAGATTACAACCATACATGGCAATCAATATCAATCATCACACATAAGCAATGATCCAAGGATCACACCATTTATAATTAATTTAAAATGAATTAAATTAATTACTTCATCATTAAAATTCTGCTTAACTTAATCATCAATTGATTACAAATCAATTTAGATAATCATTGTCTCAATATTCATTCCAATTAATCATTATTGATTAACTATCTCTAATTACAATAAGTAGTTAGCATTTAATATTACTTACACAAGTTAATTATATTAAACCCTTTGCAAATAATTAACTTCTAATTTCTTAATTAACTAATCATTTATCCATTATTAATTATACCTTAATTAATCAATTCTAAATTACATCATTAATTAATTAATTAATGATTTCTGATTACATTTAACCAATCTCTCAATCTAAATTAATTACATAAGTAATTAATCTTCAATTTAAACAACATATATATATTAATCACCCATGATTAATAATACTAGTAATTAACTACTATAATTACTCATCCCATAATTAATAATCCTTAATTAATTATCTTCATTAATCACTTGATTAATTTTCAAAGTAATTTAAATCCAAATTACTATAATAAATATCCTTAATTACATTCAGTAATTATTATTTAATTACTTCCTTAAGTAATTACAATCCATACATTACATAAAGTAATTATCAACAATACACAAATGTTTAAATTAATTTAACTTAATTAATCTAAACTAATCACATAAATCAAATTAATTGCACCAAGTAATTAATTCCTTAATTACTTTCATTAGGTAATTAAACATAAACAATTGATTATTATTTATTAATTAATCTAATTAATTATCAAAATTAATCACACTAATTAATTGTTAAATAATCTTAAGTTAATGATCTTCATTAACATTTCTTAATTACTTAATTAAGAATTAATTTCAATTAATCATTATTAATTATCAATTAATTAATCTTTAATTACAATTTAATTAATCTCTAATTATTAATTAATTAATTGTTAATTAAAATCTTAATTAATCATTAATCACTTGATTAAATAAATCTTAATCATTAATTAAAATTTAATTAACCATCCTTAATTATAGATTAATTAACCTTAATTAATTAATCTCAAATCTTAATTAATCAATTTAAAAATTATTAATTACTTAATCAATCACCTACATTATTTATTAAATAATAATAATTAATATTCCATTTAAATTAATTTAATAATTTAAATGAAACAAATTTCCTAAGTTCTAAATTTAAAAACATTCTTCTTTATACAAAATATTTTAAACACTTTGTTTCAAACAAAAATTCAAATTTAAAAATTTCTTTTTAAATTTCAAACTGAAACAAGATTCAAATTTTCATCCTAGATTCAAACTTAAAATTTTAAAACTTTACTTACATCTCCATTTTCATTTTCAAATTCAAATTATTTAAACTTTCTAAAGTAGTCAAAACAAATTATGATTTAAAAACTTATTAAACTTTAAAAAAACTGGCATTAAAGTCAAATATCAGGTTTTAAAACTAAATTTAAATTTATTTTAAACTTTATTTTATACATTAAAACTTACAGTTTTAAAATTTAAAACAATGTTCTTTATACTGTAAAAGTTTAAAAATCTAATTCAAACTTTCCAGATTTGAATTAAATTCAACTTGAGCTTCCTAAATCCTGTTCCCAGATTTAAACTTGTTTTAAAATTTCAGTTGCATTTTAAAGTTTACTTTCCAAATTAAAACATAAAAACAGAAAATAGTTTCCTGTTTTAGTTTAAAACATATTACATTTTAGAATTCAAAAATGTTTCAAAAATTCAAGAATTAAACTATTGACTTTGAATTTAAATTTCAGGTTTAAAACTTCCAGTTTAAACTTCAACTTATTATTTGAAATCTTACTTTTAATTTAAAACAGTACACAGTTTCTGTTTTTAGTTTAAACCTAATCTTGAATTTAAAAGCTTTTCAAATTTAATTCAAAGATCTAAAATTTAAAACTTACTGAATACAAATTCAATTTCAGATTCAAGTCTTATTCTAGATTTTTGTTTTGCAATTTACTTTTCACTTCATTTTTTTTAAAAAAAACCTAGAAACAAGTTTCTGATCCAACTTTAAAACCTGAAATACTTACATTTTAAAAACTCAAATTATTACAAAATAAACAGAATTCAAACTTTTGAATTCATACGTAAATTCAGTTTAAATTTTATGCTTAGTTCAGGTTTTAAATTTATATTTTGAAAACCTACTTCTAAAATTTTAAAATCTGGAAATAAAACTCTGCAAGATCCTAAAACCTGAAGCATTTAAACAACCCGAGCTACCACCTATTTACTTCAAGTCTCAAGACCTTGTGCTTCGAGTCACTTTTAATTTTTACCCGAGACCATCATAGAAATAAAATCCTGCAACCAAAAATCAATCACCACATGCACACACCTTACTGTGCACCCACTCACCAACCCCGGCCATCACTGGTCATCATCAATGACCATCCCCATCCACCAGTGACCTCTCTTCACACATCCATCCTCAACTGCCCATAATTCAACTTGAATTTAAATTCAAGTTTTAAAACAGAAACCTGGAACAGCCTCCCCCTATCAGTGCCTAGCCTATCAACGGCAAGCTCATCCAACTCCGGCCACTATTACACTCCAAATTCCGGCGATGGCACCATCAACCCTTCATCTACCAATCCCCTAAATATCTCAGAACTCGATTCACTATGAAAGCCGCAGCACCCAATTTCTTGAACTCAGTTAAAACTAGGGTTCTTATCTTGAAATTCCAAATTCAACATCAATATATAATTGTAATCCAATTTGGTATTTTTCCTATAATATTCGATAGCTACTCTATCTCCAGAAGCAAAATCAATCAAATCAAATGCAAGAATCAAGTGTACTATATCAAAATGTAAAATACAGTATGTTCATCTCTACACTTGGTTTACAGCATTATAAATTGTAATTTTTGATTTAAAATTCTTGAATTCACTTATTGTTTCTATTAGTAAACCTGAAACATTAAATTATAACATTTGAATTTTACTCTAAATTAATTGTTGCTCTATGTAACCTGATTTCCAGGTTACAGACAATTCTGTTTGATTTATATGAAATTTTAAAACTTATTCTATTCTAAAATAAACAAACTTTGTTCAATTGTTTCAATCATAATAGCAACAAGCTAAAGGAAGAGCTCAGGGATCAACATGAGTTTGAAAATTTGCAGAAACACACATGCACAGTCATCAATTTGAACACAGGCAAATATTTATAGGTAAGATATTCATAGCAATCTCATATGAGTCTATTTGTAATTTATAAAACATGCACGGCCTTTCCTATTTAATAAACTTAAATGAGTTACTCACCTGATTATTAAGCAGAGCCCAGATTTTAATGAGATGGATGAATGCAGACTCTTGCTTGAACATAGTTGCATAACAATTTGAAGTTGCAGTGAAAAATTTCCAGACTCATGTGCATGCTCCAGATCAAATGCAGGTTGTAGTTTGTTGCTTGCAGGTTTTGTTTTTCTTTTTCATGGTTGCATGCAGGTTTGTATTTTGGGTTTGAGGAGTTACAGTGTCTTGTTTGCATGTTTCAGATTGAAATTTTCAGGCTTTTGAATGTTTGAAAAAGAGGAATTGAATGCAATGCATGTTTACAGATTTGAGAAATGCATTTGAACAAAATTTCAAATTTCTTTTAGAATGAAAAATGAATAAAAAGAAAGGAAAGAAAATGCAAGTTTTATATAACAATAATTGATTTAAATTAAAAGTAAAGGAAAACAAAATTAAACAATGACACATGTAAAATAAATGGACACATGTTAACTACCTATCTTAAACACTTAACACATGTTTAACTTATCTCCTAAATTACATACACGTGTATCTTTAAGTAATTTGTTATTTAATTAAGTGTTAATAAATGTTTAAACTTAGTTAACTAGTTCTAATACCTTTAAACAATTAAAATAAATTTATAAAAGAGTTTGTAACTTATTGAATACATGTTTCTTATTTTAAATTGTATTTTAAATCTCAAATTAAATTAAAAAATCTCATTTCAAAAATTAATATTTTAAAAAGAATAACACAAATATTTTATAACTTATTTTAATATACAAACTTAAGTAAAAATGAATGTTTAAACAAATAAAACATTTATCTTACATATTTAAAATCATTTAGTTATTTATTAAATATTTTTTAAAATCTTAGATCAAAAATAAATCACAATTCTTAATTTCAAATTACTAAAATTATGCTATACTAATTTAATAACTTATCTATTTAAAATATACATATATATTTATAAATATAAAACAATTCATTAACTTATTAAAAATAATTTCACAAATTAAATATTTAAATAAAGAAGATTATTAAATCAAACCAAATTTATTAACAAAATTTATCAATTCAATATAAATTTAAACACAGATTATTAAATTTATATTGTCCAAAATTCCGGGATATTACAATCCTTCCCCCTTAAAAGAATTTCGTCCCCGAAATTTAAAACAAAGGTAATTTAATAATCTATTAACAGATTTCATTTTAAAATACAGCATATGTTAATCATATGCTAAAAACAAAGCAACCAATTCACACAATCAGAACAAATCTAATTATCCAAAAGAATTTTGGATAAAACTTTCACGAGTTTCCCCGGTATATATATATTGGGATACTTGCTCTATAAAATCAAATCAATCAAACAATACTATTAAGCTATAGAGCTCTTAAAAACAATTCTATACAGAATATCAGACTACAAATGAGTCTGCCTCAACAACCAATCCATCCTAAACTGCTGGTTCTACAACCAGAAATATCAAACACGCATTCCCTCAGAGATACGTGAAACACACTGAATCCCAGTTATCCAAACTGGCAATTCAACTCTAGAAAACCAAACACTGATCTTACCCAAAACATAGAAGAAACCAAAACACTACGGAGCTAGCTTCTCAAACTTATAGCTCTTTGGATCAGAGAAATCTTATCCCAAACAAATCTCCGATTCCATAATCCAAATTCTCAGTCTCTTATCCATAAAAACTCTTCGGACGATCCTGGGCTACCAACATCCCTCCTGATCAGCTCAAATCTTGCTGATTCCTATAGAAACAGACTGAATCAAAACAATCCAATGATTTCCTCAAGATCACTCAAAAACCAAGAACACAAACCCTGCTTCTCAACAACAAAAGACAGAACAAACTTCTCCTTATCCGGAAAAGAAAACAGAAACACCCCCAAACTGCTTCCGCTGCACAACTCTGATCCGAAACAGAAGAAAATGCAGAAGAACATGAGCACAGATTAGACAACCCAGCTCAGAAATATGGTTCCACGGATCCATAAAGAAAACTCAGATGTTTCTCTGCAACCTGAGCTGCTTCACCAACTACTATCTCAAAGAACCATCTATCTACTAACTGAACCACCTGTTCCATTCCTGGAAAGAAAACTCGATATTCGGATGCAGACAAACTTTGACTTCCTGGAAGAAATCCAGACAATCTCCAACAATCCAAAAGAACATACTATCGCAAGTCACTTTTGCGATCAACTCAGCCTATATCCAAAGAAACTGCTCTCTCTTAACCCAACAGAACAGCTTATGCCGGCTTAGCCAACTTATACGAGAAACGGATCTACTCTACTGCTTCTGAACTCTACTTCAGAAAAACTACCCAGCCAGAAGACTCCTTACCAACTCAGAACACTCTTCCAAACTCAGCCACATCACCGAGCAGACTCACTTCTTACTCTTGTTCCAAAGAAACATCTTCGGAAATATCCATAGTCGCTGCATCTCATCACGCAGCTACTATTTCCTGAGATATCAAAATATCATCACTCACTTACTTCTGCCTTACCGCCAGATCCAAACTCAATTCTGCACTTCAAAGATGAACTCCGAAACTTTACAGGTAACCTTTAGAGATTGATGAAGTCCTTCATCACTACAGAACTTCCTCGAGACGGTATTAGGTCTACAGTCTCGATAAATACACTTCTAACCTCATCCATCAAACTCCAACCAATGGTAGTCGTGTTACACACACTTCTACCTCATCTACCTTTATAACTTATATTGGAAAAACCCGAACAGGTAATCCAACAAATAGGTAGGACCAATTATATATATATATATATATATATATATATATATATATATATAATAAAAATACAAATACGCTCTCTCAAGATAGACACCACTCCAGAGCCTAGGTATTCACTCAACCTCGCTCTGATACCAAATGAGACGACCCGACTTTCCACTCTCGGAAAATCGCATCATCTTGAAGAAAGAAAGGGATAGAAAAGAGAAAAGAAAGAAGAGAAAGAAGAACCAACACAAGAATCTCAACAGCGGAACGAATAAATTATATTAATAACATAGGTATTACATAGTATACATCAAATATCAGAGTTACATAGACAATACAACACATACTAGACAGTTATAAACACCTGTCTAGTTATTACAACTCAATACGTTACAGAAACACTCAGAGATACCAACACAGCGGAACTATATAACTATACGCAGAAGCCTCCTGCTCCATTTGCTCCTTCATAATTCGTCAAGCTAACCTGAATCCTAACCTGAACTCCCTTGGCTACTCGTAAAAATTTAAGTACCCAAGAGTTAAAGAAAAACAGAAATAACTCCGGGTCAGACATGGGTCTGGTGTGAGTAACAGGTTAAAGTTTCTTAACTTTGAAAAACCTTTGAAGAGAAAACGTATCACGTAAGACTTCCCATACATAAACATGGAAAAGTTTTTACCTTACGCTAACTAAAACATTTGATAGGAAATCCGATGATATTATAATAGTGTCTAGGGTTTTCAAGTAAATAAGAAATAGTCGAAATTGTTACATTCATTAAATTCCAGCTACTAGCCACAAATGTGGGTAATACAATCAAAACCGTTGGCACTTATTGGATTTTTGATTCCATACAATGGCTGGGCTACTGGGGTACCGCCCGTCACAGTACGTGGCCTAGATCACCGTACCGAGGATTACTCCCAATCCCCTGCAACACAAAGCCGGACCCGTTCCTTACTGAACAGTTTCAAACAAGACAACCCCGCAGTTGTGATCAGCAACCGCACCACTAAGCCGTAAATAAAGGGACCTCTAGACAGGGATAAATCTTGCTCTCAAGTGGGGGCTACCCACGAAGCTTTGCTGCACCTCCTCTGTTTTAGCCATTCTCGGTTGATGAGGCTTGAGGTTACGATTACCTTTATAGGACATATTACTTAGAATGCTCATCGTCCACCTGACAATGTTCTGAAAGCATTCAATCCATACAAGTTCGTTCCGGGTTCGAACGAAACCGAAGGCATTATCTCGTTACACTCATATTGGAATCATCCTCAGAGTTAACGACTATAACCCTTGCACTCTGAATCACCATCTCGAATCTATAAGTACTATTCCGTCAAACTCATTACGGAATCACCCATAGAGTTATACTGACGTATAGCCCTTACACCTCGAGTCTTCACTCGCTCCACTTGGATTAACGACCTAACGTTAATTGGAATCGATGTGGTTTTCGGATCCCAAATATGGAAACCCGATCCCGGTCTCATCGAAATCCAAAGTGTGTCTTTTAAGGTCCAAGTTGTTTTAAGTTTAAAACAATTCAATTCATTATCTAAATATACACAGATAGATAATTCACAACACAATAGGTAATCAACCTTATCATTATCAACAGATAATTCATATCATAATCAGATAATTCATACTATCATCCAAAAGCAACCAATACATCCATATCACATACACTACTCATCTCATAACTGAGATTACAACCATACATGGCAATCAATATCAATCATCACACATAAGCAATGATCTAAGGATCACACCATTTATAATTAATTTAAAATGAATTAAATTAAGTACTTCATCATTAAAATTCTGCTTAACTTAATCATCAATTGATTACAAATCAATTTAGATAATCACTATCTCAATATTCATTCCAATTAATCATTATTGATTAACCATCTCTAATTACAATAAGTAATTAGCATTTAATATTACTTACACAAGTTAATTATATTAAACCCTTTGCAAATAATTAACTTGTAATTTCTTAATCAACTAATCATTTATCCATTATTAATTATACCTTAATTAATCAATTCCAAATTACATTATTAATTAATTAATTAATGATTTTTGATTACATTTAATCAATCTCTCAATATAAATTAATTACATAAGTAATTAATCTTCAATTTAAACAACATATATATATATATATATATATATATATATATATTAATCACCCATGATTAATAATACTAGTAATTAACTACTATAATTACTTATCCCATAATTAATTATCCTTAATTAATTATCTTCATTAATCACTTGATTAATTTTCAAAGTAATTTAAATCCAAATTACTATAATAAATATCCTTAATTACATTCAGTAATTATTATTTAATTACTTCCTTAAGTAATTACAATCCATACATTACATAAAGTAATTATCAACAATACACAAATGTTTAAATTAATTTAACTTAATTAATCCAAACTAATCACATAAATCAAATTAATTACACCAAGTAATTAATTCCTTAATTACTTTCATTAGGTAATTAAACATAAACAATTGATTATTATTTATTAATTAATCTAATTAATTATCAAAATTAATCACATTAATTAATTGTTAAATAATCTTAAGTTAATGATCTTCATTAACATTTCTTAATTACTTAATTAAGAATTAATTTCAATTAATCATTATTAATTATCAATTAATTAATCTTTAATTACAATTTAATTAATCTTTAATTATTAATTAATTAAGTGTTAATTAAAATCTTAATTAATCATTAATCACTTGATTAAATAAATCTTAATCATTAATTAAAATTTAATTAACCATCCTTAATTATAGATTAATTAACCTTAATTAATTAATCTCAAATCTTAATTAATCAATTTAAAAATTATTAATTACTTAATTAATCATCTACATTATTAATTAAATAATAATAATTAATATTCCATTTAAATTAATTTAATAATTTAAATGAAACAAATTTCCTAAGTTCTAAATTTAAAAACATTCTTCTTTATACAAAATATTTTAAACACTTTGTTTCAAACAAAAATTCAAATTTAAAAATTTCTTTTTAAATTTCAAACTGAAACAAGATTCAAATTTTCATCCTTGATTCAAACTTAAAATTTTAAAACTTTACTTACATCTCCATTTTCATTTTCAAATTCAAATTATTTAAACTTTCTAAAGTAGTCAAAACAAATTTTAATTTAAAAACTTATTAAATTTTAAAAAAAAACTGGCATTAAAGTCAAATCTCAGGTTTTAAAACTAAATTTAAATTTATTTTAAACTTTATTTTATACATTAAGCCTTACAGTTTTAAAATTCAAAACAATGTTCTTTATACTGTAAAAGTTTAAAAATCTAATTTAAACTTTCCAGATTTGAATTAAATTCAACTTGAGCTTCCTAAATCCTGTTCCCAGATTTAAACTTGTTTTAAAATTTCAGTTGCATTTTAAAGTTTGCTTTCCAAATTAAAACATAAAAACAGAAAATAGTTTCATGTTTTAGTTTAAAACATATTACATTTTAGAATTCAAAAATGTTTCAAAAATTCAAGAATTAAACTATTGACTTTGAATTTAAATTTCAGGTTTAAAACTTCCAGTTTAAACTTCAACTTATTATTTGAAATCTTACTTTTAATTTAAAACAGTACACAGTTTCTGTTTTTAGTTTAAACCTAATCTTGAATTTAAAAGCTTTTCAAATTTAATTCAAAGATCTAAAATTTAAAACTTACTGAATACAAATTCAATTTCAGATTCAAGTCTTATTTCAGATTTTTGTTTTGCAATTTACTTTTCACTTCATTTTTTTTTTAAAACCTGGAAACAAGTTTTTGATCCAACTTTAAAGCCTGAAATACTTACATTTTAAAAACTCAAATTATTACAAAATAAACAGAATTCAAACTTTTGAATTCATACTTAAATTCAGTTTAAATTTTATGCTTAGTTCAGGTTTTAAATTTATATTTTAAAAACCTACTTTTAAAATTTTAAAATCTGGAAATAAAACTCTGCAAGATCCTAAAACCTGAAGCATTTAAACAACTCGAGCTACCACCTATTTACTTCGAGTCTCAAGACCCTGTGCTTCGAGTCACTTTTAATTTTTACCCGAGACCATCATAGAAATAAAATACTGCAACCAAAAATCAATCACCACCTGCACACACCTTCCTGTGCACCCACTCACCAACCCCGGCCATCACTGGTCATCATCAACGACAATCCCCATCAACCAGTGACCTCTCTTCACACAACCATTCTCAACTGCCCATAATTCAACTTGAATTTAAATTCAAGTTTTAAAACAGAAACCTAGAACAGCCTCCCCCTATAAGTGCCTAGCCTATCAACGGCAAGCTCACCCAACTCCGGCCACTATTACACTCCAAACTCCGGTGATGACTCCATCAACCCTTCATCTACCAATCCCCTAAATATCTCAGAACTCGATTCACTATGAAAGCCGCAACACCCAATTTCTTGAATTCAGTAAAAACTAGGGTTCTTATCTAGAAATTCCAAATTCAAAATCAATATATAATTGTAATCCAATTTGGTGTTTTTCCTATAATATTCGATAGCTACTCTATCTCCAGAAGCAAAATCAATCAAATCAAATGCAAGAATCAAGTGTACTATATCAAAATGTAAAATACAGTATGTTCATCTTTGCACTTGGTTTACACCATTATAAATTGTAATTTTTGATTTAAAATTCTTGAATTCACTTATTGTTTCTATTAGTAAACCTGAAACATTAAATTATAACATTTGAATTTTACTCTAAATTAATTGTTGCTCTATGTAACCTGATTTCCAGGTTACAGACAATTCTGTTTGATTTATATGAAATTTTAAAACTTATTCTATTCTAAAATAAACAAACTTTGTTCAATTGTTTCAATCATAATAGCAACAAGCTAAAGGAAGAGCTCAGGGATCAACATGAGTTTGAAAATTTACAGAAACACACATGCACAGTCATCAACTTGAACACAGGCAAATATTTATAGGTAAGATATTCATAGCAATCTCATATGAGTCTATTTGTAATTTATAAAACGTGCACAGCCTTTCCTATTTAATAAACTTAAATGAGTTACTCACCTGATTATTAAGCAGAGCCCATATTTTAATGAGATGGATGAATGCAGACTCTTGCTTGAACATAGTTGCAGAACAATTTGAAGTTGCAGTGACAAATTTCCAGACTCATGTGCATGTTCCAGATCAAATGCAGGTTGTAGTTTGTTGCTTGCAGGTTTTGTTTTGCTTTTTCATGGTTGCATGCAGGTTTGTATTTTGGGTTTGAGGAGTTACAGGGTCTTGTTTGCATGTTTCAGATTGAATTTTTCAGGCTTTTGAATGTTTGAAAAAGAGGAATTGAATGCAATGCATGTTTACAGATTTGAGAAATGCATTTGAACAAAATTTCAGATTTCTTTTAGAATGAAAAATGAATAAAAAGAAAGGAAAGAAAATGCAAGTTTTATATAACAATAATTGATTTAAATTAAAATTAAAGGAAAACAAAATTAAACAATGACACATGTAAAAGAAATGGACACATGTTAACTACCTATCTTAAACACTTAACACATGTTTAACTTATCTCCTAAATTACATACACATGTATTTTTAAGTACTTTGTTATTTAATTAAGTGTTAATAGATGTTTAAACTTAGTTAACTAGTTCTTATACCTTTAAACAATTAAAATAAATTTATAAAAGAGTTTATAACTTATTGAATACATGTTTCTTATTTTAAATTATATTTTAAATCTCAAATTAAGTTAACAAATCTTATTTTAAAAATTAATATTTTAAAAAGAATAACACAAATATTTTATAACTTATTTTAATATACAAACTTAAGTAAAAATGAATTTTTAAACAAATAAAACATTTATCTTACATATTTAAAATCATTTAGTTATTTATTAAATATTTTTGAAAAGCTTAGATCAAAAATAAATCATAATTCTTAATTTCAAATTATTAAAATTATGCTATACTAATTTAATAACTTATCTATTTAAAATATACATATATATTTATAAATATAAAACAATTCATTAACTTATTAAAAATAATTTCACAAATTAAATATTTAAATAAAGAAGATTATTAAATCAAACCAAATTTATTAACAAAATTTATCAATTCAATATAAATTTAAACACAGATTATTAAATTTATATTGTCCAAGATTCCGGGATATTACACATATTCAATTTTTTTAATCCTTAAGTTCCAACTAAACAATTAGCTTAAATTTATATTTCCAAAATCCCTTATTTCAATTCCAATTTGAAATGGTATTGTCGCTAACAAAAAATTTCCAAAAATTTTCTAACTCCCAAAAATTTTGGAAAATTTTGCAGAGCCACCTTTGTACGGAGGAGCTTTTGCAATTTGACAAGAGATATAAATATGTATACATCGACCCACACGGTTGGAAAAACAAAAACAGTTCATATTTTCTATTTTTATTGCGTAGGCGTACCTCTATTTAGCATTTTTAAGCAAGCGGCTTATTTATTAAGAAATTTGCGCTACCAAAATCCTGCCAAACGGCCTTCAGGTACCTATACTTACTCAATTTAAACATACAAGCACTATATATAAGAAGTTTATAGCATTTCACTTATATTTAAATAGCTAAAGCATGGATTCTATAACAATGCATGTTATATCCTTTCATAAGCACATATGTAAGGTTTCGACACTCATTTCAATTGCTTTCAATCAACTCTCAACCCATACTATTCAATTTAAGTGATTTACTACTCACTTGCTTGCATATAATTCATTTTTAAACCAAACGAACTTATAGTCATTTCAACTGATTCAAAAATCAATTTTATTTACTTCTATTAATTCATAGAATTTTATTAAATCTCATTTTTGTCGAACGACAATTATTTCTAAGTAAATTCGGCGATATTTATGTGAATAAACTATTACTTAAGCTTATAATCATTTAAATTGATTCCAGTACAATTTATATTAAATTTTATTCCATTCTAACTTATTTACAAACCATTCACTTGCATTTCATTCATTCCCGCATTGGTTTTATTTAAACGCATTCCATTTCATTTTAATTTTCCTTCTCAATTTATCAAAATAATATCCAAGCACATACTTAACTCATTTATACTCGAATTGGATTTTATTTGTTACTCAAATCATTTCTATTATAATCCAATTCTATTTTATTTTTCAACATCTCCACTTATTTTAATTCATTATCAATCCAAGTCGAATTCTATTTATAATTCGAGTTTATTTCCAAACTTCATTATTAATTCATAATCCATTTCATTTAACCGAGTTAAATTTTATTAACATACTCTATCAAATAATTTATTTAGCTAATTAGCTTACTTCCAACTTTTAAATCAATATTTGATTTATTGCAAAAACCACTTCATTAAATTTTCCTCAGTTCAATTGTTTTTTTTTTTACAATTCCAGTTTGGATTTTCTTTCATTTTCCAAAATTCCAACACCTTTATTTCGGCTTATTTATTCCCTTTTTTTATAAGCTACTCACTTATTAATATTCATACTTCTCCATCCATTACAGTCAATCACATTTTCACTTTACTTTTAACTAGGGATTATATTTTTATTTCAATGCTTTTCAATTCTTTCATAAGCTTCCGAAGCTTATTTATTCCAATTCAACACTTACTTAGTTTACACTTATTTATTTAAGTAAGAATTTTATTCCATTCAATATTATCTATAACTCAATTGGATTTATTTGCATTCAATTTTATTCCAACCTAACTCCAGTTAAATCAAGTTACATACCATTCTTTTGAATTTTATTAAGTAAGGACTTAATTCCATGTAATATCATTCCACACAATCCATTTTTATTTCACTTCAATTCCTTTCAACTTACTTCAAATCCAACTCATTATTATTAACTTTGCTTAAGTTAATTTAATTCTAATAACTTTTATTTCTCAATCCAAATTTAATTTTTATTTTCCCATTCCAATCACATTCAAGATTTACTAATTATTTCTTCCAAACATCAATTAAATTTCAAAGTTAATCTTAACCCAAGTTAAATTCTCATTTTTAACTTTCACCTTTAATTTTAATTCCAAAATCCAATCCCCATATTCCTCACCAAAGTCATTCAATATTTATAAGTTTATAACTTATCTCCTGAAGATCTCTAAATTATTTAAATAAAGATTTCAGGATTTTTAAACACCCGGCTTTTGGTTTTCAAATCATTTTGAAATCACCATTATCTCAAATCACAGTTCCTAATTTTTTTTAAACCAATCCTGGTTTTTATTTCCAACAAATTTCCTTTGAAAAAAAAACTAGCTCTTCTGAATAAATCAATTTAGCAGCAATCCATCACTTAGAAACTCAAAAATGAATACTGATGATGCTGCGCAGTCATCACCAGGATTATTTTCCAGCGACTGAAGTGGGCTCAATGCTATATCTCTTTCCAATATTTATTGAAACAATTTTCTTTCAGAAATACCTCCAAAATAATAATGCTATTATTTATCTTCAAAACACTTTGAAAAACACTCCCAAAATCTCCGGGATTTTAAATTTACAAATTTTATTTGAATCCAATTCTAACTGTAATCCATTTATATAATTTATGCTCATACAAATTCCCATTTGATTATCCAAGTCATTCCAATTTTTATAATCTTATTTGTCTAAAATATTATCATCCAAACATCCAAGTTATATAACAATTTAAGGAAATATTTCTTTATATCAAAATATATTTTTGGTAAAATTATTTCATTCACCCACCTTTAAATCAATACTATGTCAAATTGTCCTATTCAAGTTTTTAGAAACCCCTTCGATATAGTTGTCCAGACTGTGCTGGCAAAGGTTCATATGCCACTCAATAAATCAATCAACACAATATAAAACCATTTTTAATATCCACTAACAAATACTCGCTCATAACTATTAATACGCTCAAACTCATTCTAGAGTGCTAATGACTCTATCTCTAATGAGTAATTCCCACCAGAGCTAAGATTATCACCAACCCTAAGCTCTGATACCATAATGCTACGAGCCGATTTTTCAACTCCCGAAAAAACGAACCATGAGGGTTAAAGAAGAAAGAGGTATAAGAAGAAAATAGAAAACAACATCAAAATCTAACCATCGCAGCGGAATAAATATAATAGATAATGACTGGTCTTTACACAAAGGAAAAATATATCTGTTTATATATTACATCAACAGAGTACACATAACACACAACTGGACAGTAATCATAACCTGTCCTCACACAACCGAATACACAGCTAATCAACATAGCGGAGTATTTAAAAACGAGAACGGAAGTACGTATCGCTATCCAGCTCGTCTCCGGAGCTCCACAGCATCCTTTCCTGTAACTTATAATACTCGGTCTGACCCGAGCATTATAATTAAATAACACCTGAGTCAGTCTCGAATACCAGTGTGAGAAAACCGCACTCAATTGGATTATTAAAGTTTCAAAATCCTTTGAAATCAAAAGCATCTCGTAAGACCACACTACAAATAAACATGTCGGGTTTTTACCTTACGATAGCCAAAACACTTTTTATCAAATTCCTATGATATTATAATAGTGTCTATAGAAAGTAAAATAGAATCTAGATGAAATGGTTGCATCTCACATTTCAGCAATAATTGGGCACAATCAAAACCGTATAGGCGCGTCGGGAGAATGGATTTCCAACTAATGACTAGGCACTGGGGTACCACCTGTCACAGTACCTGGTCTAGATCAGCGTACCGAGGATTACTCCCAATCCTCTGCAATACAAGATCGGGACTAGCCCTTACTGGATAATCCCGAGTAAGATCACCCCATGGTTGGGATCAACAATCGCACCACTAAGCCGAATAAAAGGGACATCTAGACAGGGATGACCTCACCCTAATGGGTGCTACCCACTTAGCCTTGCTGCATAACCCCTGATTTTCGGTCATTCCTGATTGATGAGGCTTGAGGCTAAGCGTTACCTTTTAGAACGTTTCACATAGAATGCTCACCGTCCACCTGACGATGTTCTGAAAGCATTCATCCATATAAGTCCGTCCCGGGTTCGAACGGAACCGAAGGCACTACTCCTACTACATCCATTTTAGAATCACCTCAGGATTAATAGCGACTAGCCCATGCACTTCACTACTCCATCTTCGAATCCAAACTCGTCTTCCTCACGAAAACGTACAAACCGAATCGAAGTGGTTTTCGAGAAATTAATCCCGATCCTGGTCTCTTCGAAACGATCAGCGCATTGTCCAATATTGATATTTGGTTATTTAACAATCAGTTAACATTCACAAACAACCATCAAACATAAATAATTTCATCAAATTATTTATTAATCCTCAAAATACCTTCGCAAGATATATTTCTATTTTCAACCCTTTTGAAAACAGTTTCAAACCACACTCTCCTCATGGAATGAATTCCCAAATATTTATTTCCACTGAAGACACCGAGTACAATACTTTAGATTTTTAAAATAATTTAAAACACTTTATTATACAATAGCCTTTTAAACATTTAAATTAAAAATTACTTTAATACTTATTCAAAATATATACTTGAGAATATTTAAAATAAAACTACTTTGTACAATATAAAACCGAATTTCTAACTTTCAATACATAATACCAAGCCACCTTTAAATAATTACTACTATAATAGATTAAAAGAAAATACTTACTTTAGAATTTAAATATTAAGAAATAATAAGTTTTCTAAAACATGCCTTTCAAAACAACATTAAAACTTTTAACTTATATTTAAAATTTGCTTTGAAAACATACTTGGCTATCTAGGGAAATACGCTTCTCTTTCACATCTTTTAAAAATAAATCACTATTTATTTTTAAATAAATTTTCCCATTCCTTTAATAAATTCTCATCGTGAATTTATTCTTCCAAATATCCACTGATATATTACTTCACTTTTATAAATCCAGTTTATAAATTTCATAGTCACATTCACCTTTAAATTTCCAATTTCTAACACTTAAACCAATTTCCAAATTGATTTCCAAATTACTCCATTTTGAAATAAATTCCTTTGCTTACTCAATTTATTTAAAAATCCACTAATTTCAGATTTTATATCTTAATTATGATTTAAAGTCCTTTTTAACTGAAAATACCAAATTCAGATTTCCCAAATTCCTTCTTTATCCTTTTAAATAAATTTAAACCTTGAATTTTAAATTAAATCTTTATTCCTTTAAATAATATCACTTAAGTTTTAAAATTCGTTATTTCTTTGTTTATTCAAAATTCCCTTCCCATACTCGGAATTTATTAATTAGGATTTCAAAATCACCTTTATTCTTTTCCAGTTCATTCTTAAATTTATTCAAATTGTCTATAATTATTTTACTTAAAAATTCACTCTTTTATTTTCTTTTCAGAAATCTCATTTCTATAGATTTTGATAACTCAGTTCACTGAAACATTTTAAATCAACCATAGTATCCAACATTTCCAATATCAATATAATTCATCACAGGATAGCAAATAATTATATCGCAGAATATTTTAACAAATCTAAATATTTTGAGGAATCCAGTTGGTTCCCTCCAACCTGTTTTCCTACATCCACAGATGTTAGCACAATACCAATTCCACTTCGAGGTGGAATATCGCGGTATATGGGTTTATATAATATCATCCGCTATTGTGCGGCGCATAGGGTCTTATCCGCTATATAATGCAGGAAATAAATCACTCCAATATATACTATATATAATATAGCACATCAAATCAATTCATTCATTCAACCAATTTTTTAAATTTAACTATTTAAATTTAAATTAAACCCGGATGAGTGAGATTAACTCACATTTGCTTCTTAAATTTGCAAATCCACTTCATTCTCGATTTGATTCCACGATTATTGACCTTGTAAAAAGATTTTACATTTTATTAACACTTAAAGTAATCGAACAGTCAGTTCCCAATTATTAATTTAATTCCAACTAATTTACCTTCAATAATTTATATTTTTCTGTGTATATATTCACACACATATATATATATAAATTTAAACAAAGGAAAATACCTTACTATAACTTATTAGTTTACTGTTCACTTTACTGATTTCTGTATATATATATTTATAAAATAAGACAGTAAAAATCTGCTTATACTCTAAACTAAGAAGGAAAAAATAATATACCCACTGACTTCGACCTCGAGCCATCATACGACTTGCCTCTACCCTCATGTCATCCATGCGCATGCGAACCACCTAACTCAACCTCCAGCACCCACCGAGGCCCCAAGCTACTGCCTCCACCTTGAAATCGAGCAAGCCAAGCCCCAAAGCTCTCACTGCCTCATTCATTGAGCCTCGATTCGTCCAAGATTCACCGTGAATTCCCCCCTAACATCGATCAACTCTCAACTGCCCTAGCCGCGTCACCGCTTTACAAGAAACCCACGCATGATTCGATCGCGTGCTGCACTCTCCATCGACACACTCGCGACCGATTTCCAAAGAAGGAAGCAACGATTTGAACGGCTTTGGATTTTTTTCTGAATCGAGCCTGGATATTTTTTTCCGATTTCGAACAAAAGAAGGGCTCGATTTGATTTTAAACAAAGGAGATGCCATTATTATGTTTTTTTATGGATTGGGAAAGAAGAGTGAAGGCTCGGCTTTGATTTACTTCTCCTTGTTTGAACTGCTTGCGTTGGACAATTGCAGAGAAGGTTGCGCGTTTAGACCAACTTGTTATAGTGATGGAAAAGAAAGCAAAAGGTTTTGATGTGAAAGAATACTGTTGAAAGTTTGACTAGTATACACAAATATATGTACATATTAATTCAAATTCAAATTATCTCGAAAAATGTAACTCAAAATCTTGACCTCCTATCGAAGAGTGCCGCTAGCCTTTTATAATGTTAAACCTCTATTCCGAACACAATGGAAAAGGTTCGGGTCCTAATTCGATCGTATGGAGAAGATAGTTTTTTGGACTCAGTTATTAAATTGAATTTTCGATATTGATTTCAAGCGTTTACATATCATACGCTCACACAACAATGCCAAGCACTACGAAAATTGAAATCATATAACAATACAATATTACGGATCCAATGGAACTGGTTTCGTCAAAATCCAAGACTGTGCCGCGGAAGACTATTTTTGAACATCAATTTAAACGATGTATTTTTAAAATTAAACAAACTACTATTAAATCCAATTTTACCCCATCTATTACTTTCAGTATTATCAATATAAATTTTATAATCCTTTGAAATATTTTTGACAAGCTTATAACTCCAAATTTACATTTTACCCAACTTCAAATTATTTAATTTAATAATTAAATTACCCAATAAATGGTGATATTTGGATCCAAGTTAAAAATTAACTTTTAAACATTTAGAAACAGTTAAATATTCCAATTTCAAACATCCAAAAATTCCGGGTTGTCACATAATTTCTATAGTAAAATAAACTTACTTTTAAATAGCGTTAAGGAGTTACCCAATCTCCCCCTTAACACAATAGTAATCCCAGTAGTCCATCCAGTATCAGCGTATCTCCAAATCGGAAGACTACTCTAAATACTCCACGTGCTACGGGAGAAATCAAAACTCGTACAAGGCTCGCTAAGGTAGGTGGCACGACGCAACTTGACAATTCCAGGGTAGATATACCAATTATGCTTCCGGACCGGTGGTAACGCGTAGCAGCTACTGCCACCCACCTCGAGCCACACCCCCAAAATCAAAAGGGCCCCAATCAATCACAAAGTAATAGAATGGTATCGAAGGAGTGTGTTCGATAAAAGGTGCTACGTTCTTATCCCGTCGATCGCTCCTGTTTTAGCCACCTTATGCCAACTCACGGGAGTCGGGTCCACGTATATACCTTAATAGATCGTCGCCACCATCCTACTTCATTCTGGAATCTCCACCACGTACACGGTTGTTAAAGTGGTTTTCGGAGTTGGCAGAGAGTATGACAACTTCCGATCCCGGTCTCTTTAACAACCAAACGTTATTATAACAATGCGGCCATTTCATAATAATTTATACTTCAAAACCAGAATATAATATCCATTTCAAAACCATATAAATACGATATCATTTCCATTTCAAAAACCAAATCAATATGATATCATTTTATTTAAAATCCAAACCAATATAATATCATTTTTTATTCAAATATATCCTTTCCCAAAATCATAGCACTTCCCACGTTATAACACTTCGAAATCAAAATACTTGAAATATAAAACCTTCAAATCATAATACTTTGAACTTCATAACTTTGAAACATAACTTCCACCACTTAAATGGTTTAAATATTGAAATACTTTATATAATAAAATAGCTTCTTAAATTTCACAAATCAATTCCAAAACAACTCGAATTTCTAGATTTTAATTTAACCAACTCTCAAATCATAAATTTCAATTCAATTCAGTTTCCAAATGAACTATTCCAAATTTTATTGATTTCAAAAATAGATTTGATCCACAAAATAAACCATTTCAAATTCAGTATATTTCAAACTTTAAGCATTCAACAATTTCAAAACAAAGTTTGCTAATTTCATATATATATATATATATATATATATATATATATATATATATGAAATTCCATTTTCTATTATTTAGTCTTGAAACATTTGCTTCATAAATCCATTATCATTTGAATAAAATTCAAATTACAAATAACTAATTATTTCCTTCAATTTATTCATACTTGGGATATTCATTTAATTCACCTTAAAACAAAATCAAGTTATAAAAATCATACCTTCTAAAATCTCAAATTTAATACATTTCATATCAAACTTACTTGAGTTTAATTCTTAACTAAATTTAATTTCAAATAAATTTCAAATTTATTTGCCAACCTTAATTTATTTAAATCATTATACACTCTATATTAAAGTATAATTTAAATACTTATCCATATTATATTTTAATAAAATCAAACTCTGTTATTAAACTTGCTTTTATTAAACAAATTTATACAAAGCTTAAATTCAAGAATTTAACTATATATAAAATAATCTTTATATAATATCAAAAATCAATAATTTTAAACCTTATTTTTCTTTCCAAAACTATAGAAATCATTTCCAAAACATTTATATATATATATGCAGACCGACGGTGTCTGTATATAATTTTCTATCCTATGGTCAAGTGACACGGATATCTATCATTTCAATCCGTAATTTAAAATATAAATAAGGTTATATATCATTTCAAACCGCAATCCCGAATGAAATAAAATTCATAACAACTTGCATTTTATAAAAATATAAAATAGAACATCCATTCATCCAATATCAATCATTAAACATTTATCACAATCATCATCCCATTTCAATCAATAACATCAATATAGAACAGATAATAATTAACAGGTATTTACTGGCAGTTTATATTCAATAATAAATTAAATAACTATTTTATCCAAATTGTTAGCACCAAAATTGGTCACTAACACCCAAATGTAAATGAAAGCACCAACTAATGGTCATAGATAACAGATAGAATATATGTAGAGAGTAATAATATGAAGAACAGTCGAAATTAAAATGAAAGCAGTATAAACACAGATTTTATAGTGGTTCGGCTAACTCTAGCCTACGTCCACTCTAGAAGTTTCCTTTTTATTGTTGTTCGAATCAATTACAGTTACAAACCGATAGAGTAATCTTTAGCCTTAGAAAATAGGAAGTTAGAGAGAGGAGAGAAGAAGATTCCCGATCTGGAGACCCACATGTTGTATTTATAGGTAAAACCAGGTCGTCTGGCCTCTTGCGTAGTTTGGACCCACCAAGGCCATAGCCGAACCCTACTTCGTTATGCCGACCGACCCTGAGCAGTTGGTATGTCGAACGAGGTACGATGCTGAGCGAGGTGCGACGTCGAACGAGGTGCGATGCCGAGCGAGGTGCGATGTCGAGCGACGTTCAATGCCGAGCGACATCCAATGTCGAGCGAGGCTTCATGCCGAGGGAGGGGAGACGTGCCGAGGGAGGGGAGGCGTGCCGAGCGAGGGGAGGAGTGCCAAGCGAGGGGAGGTATGCCGACCGAGGGGAGGTGTGCCGACCGAGGGGAGGTATGCCGATCAAGGGGAGGTGTTTCGATCAAGGGAAAGTATGCCGATCGAGGGGAGGTGTTTCGATCAAGGGGAGGTATGCCGACCAAGGGGAGGTATGCCGATCGAGGGGATGTGCTGATCGAGGGGAGATTTTCCGATCGAGGGGAGGTGTGCCGAACGAGGGAAGATATGCCGAAGGAGCGGTGGTGTGCCGATCGAGGGGAGGTGTGCCGATCGAGGGGAGGTGTGCCGATCGAGGGGATGTGTGTCGATCGTGGGGAGGTGTGCCGATCGAGGAGAGGTATGCCGAACGAGGGGAGGTATGCCAAACGAGGGGAGGTATGCCGATCGAGGGGAGTTATGTCGAACGAGGGGAAGTATGCCGAACGGAGCTTTTCTTCCAGGCCGAGCCGTGCAACCCCCCCCCCCCCCCATTTCTTGACCAAATGACATATCCAAGTGAACTTCATTCTTTTAAACCGAATCCATCCTATTCCAGCCTCGATAATCGTGAAGTGGTTGGGTTGAATCCGCCTGTTCATGGCCTTGACTAAAGGCGAGTTAACACTTTGCCCCCCAAAACATGCCTTGCTATTGGAAGGTGTGTTTTGTAGCTCAATAAGCTGGATGTTCGTATCCTGTTAATGACCAACAAAGAAATTGATTGTCTTATATGACCGCGAATGATGATCGTTTGCGATCATATGTCATTTGGGATAGTATGTGACCGTTCGAGGTCGGGTGCCGTTCGCGTCGTATGGTGATCGTTCGCGATCGGGTGTCGTTCGGAGCGATTTGTGATCGTTCGCGATCGGGTTCCATTCGAGGCTAGTTGGGACCGTTCGCGGTCGGGTGCCGTTCGAGGCAATTTGTGATCGTTCGCAATCGGGCGTCGTTCGAGGCGAGTTGGGACCATTCGCGGTCGGATGCCGTTCGAGGCGATTTGTGATCGTTCGCGTTCGGGTGTCGTTCGAGGCAATTTGTGATCGTTCACGATCGTGTGCCGTCCGAGGCAAGTTGTGTGTGCCCGAGGTGGACTTAGTATTATTAATGCCAGGTTTCACGTTCGAGTGAAATTCTGACTTGTCTGTTATGGCGGTTTATCGCCATCTTAGAGCATGCCTAAGAACCATTCACGATCTCTTACATGAGTAAGTGGTTTAGCCGTTATGGAATCACAGGTGGTATACTTTCGTCCGAAATAATTAAGTCTTTCAATAGAAAAGTCAAACAAAATCAAGTCCAAAAATGAGAAACGGAAAATAAAAGCAAAACAGGGACGTCGAAGTGCAAACACCTACATTGATGCGATTGATAGCCATATCAGAGCATGCCTGAGGATCGTTCGAGGTCCTATACATGTGTAAATGACTTAATCGCGTTGGTGTGGAGTTTGCTACTTATTCGTCATTATTTCAATCAGTTGATAATAAGCTGATGCCTTGATCCTGAGCCATCCCCAGTAGGTGCAAGTGGTGGTTGTTCTTGTTCCACCGCCGTAGCCCTCCTTCTCACATATCGGGGTTGCAAACCATTCCGGATATACCCCTCAACTTCATCCTTTAAGTGCGTACAATCATTTGTGCTATGACCGTTCAAGTCATGGAACAAACAATACTTGTCCGATCTTCTTTCATTGCTGGTCGGATCCCTCCTCATTGGCCTTCGATAGGGAATCTGACCCCTAGTGTCTTGGTAAATTTGTTCCAAAGTCTCATTCAGCTCCGAATAAGAGGTGAACCTCGGTTCCTTTCGTGGTCGCATTGGTCCACCGTCGTTATCCCTGGCCTTCCGTTTCCCTTTATCAATTCCAAAATCTTTTTTAGAAGGATTTTCACCCTTGGCCGCATAAACATCATCTCCTTCTCCTTCCTCTCTCTCAGCATTTGCATCCTCTAACCATAGAAATCCTTCGGCTTCATGATAAAACTCCCCTAGATCCATAAGTGGGTCCCTTGTCAGTGAATTTTTGAACTCTGTTCCATTAGCTACGCCAGATAAAGCTGCCATAAAGACCATGGATGGACCTAGTCGATCCACTGATGTTGTCGTTGCATTGAATCGTGTCGGGTAGCTTCTCAAAGATTCCCCGGTCCGCTGCTTTAGCGCTGCCGAACTCATCACATTCTTAGGTCTCGAAATGTGAACTCTGAACTGCCTCATAACTTCCTAGTCAACTCGGTCCACGTCCCAATGGAACCGCTCTCCAATTGTCTAAACCATAGTGCTGCTATGTCTGTTAGATATAATGGGAAGCATCGGGCCATGACTCCCTCTGATGCCCCCAGCACTTCCATATGCCCCATATACTTTGTCAAATGAACCGTAGGATCCGTCCTCCCATTATACATCTCTAATGATGCTAGCTTAAAATCCGGTAGGTTCCTAGCTCGCCTGACAGTAGGAGTAAAGGGACTCCTATTCACATCTTCCAAGTCTTTGTTTACCAATCCACCTCTCATAGCTCGTCTAACCATCACCGCCAGTCTGTCGTTGTCGCCAAGCTGTAATCCTTGTCCGTTGCCTCCGGTCTGCCCTCCCTATTTCATGAGGAAATTCAGGCACATACTCCTCATCTCGTACTCCTGCACTTCTGTTGGTGTTGGGTTGCATAGTGTCATCTGGTATCCCTCCATGGATTGGTGCAGCATTTCCTGGTGGTGTGCCCTCGAGTCTAGGTCCACCTAGATTGTTAGCCGTCTGCTGATTGGGGCTGCCTCCTATTGAGCCATTCCCTTTGCTTGCTGGTTGAGCGCTTCTGATCCATCTCCATGGATCTGAGCTCCTGTATTTCTTACTTGTACAAATTGTCTAAGAAGAGCCTGCATCATCTCCTTTTGTCTTTTCAACATCGCTTCCATCTCATCTCTAGTGATGTAGATGGATGCTAGACCTGCTCCAGCTCCAGAGGATGCCTCTTGACTTCCCTCTTGATTACTCCATTCTGTCACTTGCTTCCTTGTTGATGGTCTAGCCATTGTTTCCTAGAATTCAAGTACCTAGCTCCAAAATTCCGAAGTGCTTGCGTTCTCAGTGAAAGCATAAAAATGTTAGCGCCAAAATTGGTCACTAACACCCAAATGTAAATGAAAGCACCAACTAACGGTCATAGATAACAGATAGAATATATGTAGAGAGTAATAATATGAAGAACAGTCGAAATTGAAATGAAAGCTATAAAGAACACAGATTTAATAGTGGTTCGGCTAACTCCGGCCTACGTCCAATCGAGAAATTTCCTTTTTATTGATGTTCGAATCAATTACAATTACAAACTAATAGAGTAACCTTTAGCCTTAGAAAATAGGAAGTTAGAGAGCGAAGAGAAGAAGAACCCCCATCAGGAGACCCACATGTTGTATTTATAGGCAAAACCAGGTTGTTGGGACTCTTGAGTAGTTTGGGCCCACCAAGGCCATAGCCGAACCCTACTTCATTATGCCGACTGACCCTAAGCAGTTCGTATGCCGAACGAGGTGCGATGCCGAGCGAGGTACGACACCGAACAATGTGCGACGCCGAGTGAGGTGCGACGCCAAGCGACGTTCAATGCCGAGCGAGGCTTCATGCTGAGCGAGGCTTCATGCCAAGCAAGGCTTCATGCCGAGCGAGGGGAGGTGTGCCGGGGGAGGTGTGCCGAACGAGAGGAGGTATGCCGAACGAGGGGAGGTGTGCCGATCGAGGGGAGGTGTGCCGGATGAGGGGAGGTGTGCCGATCGAGGGAAGGTGTGCCGATCGAGGGAAGGTATTCCTATCGAGGGGAGGTATGCCGATCGAGGGTAGGTGATCGAGGGGAGGTATGCCGATCGGGGGGGTGTTCTGATCGAGGGGAGGTATGCCGAATGAAGGGAGGTTTTCCGATCGAGGGGAGGTGTGCCGATCGAGGGGAGGTTTGCCGATCGAAGGGAGGTGTGCCGATCTAGGGGAGGTGTGCCGAACGAGGAGAGGTATGCCGAACGAGGGGAGGTGTGCTGATCGAGGGGAGGTACGCCGAACGAGGGAAGGTGTGCCGATTGAGGGGAGGTATGCCAAATGAGGGGAGGTATGCCGAATGGAGCTTATCTTCCAGACCGAGCTGTGCAACCCCCCCATTTCTTGACTAAATGACATATCCAAGTGAACTTCATTCTTTTAAACCAAATCCATCCTATTCCAGCCTCAATAATCGTGAAGTTGATTGGGTTGAATCCGCCTGTTCATGGCCTTGACTAAAGACAGGTTGACACAAATAAATTCAAATAAAGTGAGATGATGATTTAAAATATGCCAAACAGTCATAAATAAATTTCTAATTATATCATAAGTCATTCAACAAGCATAAGAAGTTTTAGAAGTTGTGAGTGGGTTATAACAATCACCTTTTGAATTTAAATTGAATTTGAATCCAATCAAGCACAAAATTTAAAAAGTCTTGGAATTCGTCCAAACCAGCCTCAAAATGTCTGGAATTCCAACACAATCTTAGCGAAGAAAACCGCATCCAAAACCGATTTCATATGCAAAAGTTATATAGATTAGAACGATTGAATTTTAAAGTTTAAAATAAAATAAAACAACTCACGTTCATGCCACGTCATCACGCTTTTCACCCAGCGCAACAGAAACAATCGATCGCTCCAAAGCTCAGACCAAACCATAGCCACCGACGCCTAGGCAATTTTAGCCTCGTCCACATCCCTCTCCAGCCCGATCAGGCACCACCGCCATCTTCCTCTGCCTCCGCCCCCCATAAGCCGAGCACAGCTCACTATGGCACTCCCAAATGTCGCCATCGTCACCACCGTCGCCACCGTACTACACCAAAATCTGGCGATTCTCCGACCAACTACGATATGCAAACCGTATGGATCGACTCCATAAGTCGTGCTCTACGCCCCAGCAACCTCAGATTACCCTAACGACAACGATCCACCGTTGAACGAGGAGCTACCCAATGAACGGTCGAAACTACAACATCAATTTCTGGCCACATTGAAACACAAATTGAAAAACGGATCATACATTTAACTTGCACTCGTCGAGAGCTTCAAATCCATCTATAATTCGATATATATTGAGGAATCTGAATTTTGATGTAGAAATTTTTGATTTGCAATTGACTGTGAAATTTAGAGTTTGTCTGCTAGAAAATGAACACAAGAAATAGGCTAGGGTTTATAACGAGGTATATATATTCAAAGCTGAAACTAGAACGGACCGGATTGATTTGGATCGGAAGTTGAACGATAAATGGCCTAAAAAGCCCTTTCTGACTCCGGGATGAAAATGAGCCAATCCATATATCGAAATAGATGATTTTGAGTATTTTAAAATCAATGGAATAGGTTTCAAGTCCAAATTCCATCATACGAAGAAGTTATGATAAAATCGAGTTATTTCAAATTGATTTCAATTGATTTGGTTTCTAGGCGTTTCGAGCCGTACGATCAAACAACAAGTCCGATCGCTATGAAACTTGAAATCGTACAATAATTCATCGTTACGGATTCAATGAAACTGGTTTTGTCGAAATCCGAGTCAGTGGCCAAAATGGCTATTTTTTAGTTAATTAATTAAATTAATATTAAATTAAATTAAATCGCTTTTTCAATTCAAATTTAAAAAATCAAAAATTCCATCATTTTTTATTTCTTAAACGATTACAATAATTTAAACAAACTTACATATCGATTTCAAGTTAATAAATTTACCAATTACAGTGTTTGAATTCAATTTCAGTAAATTCAGATATTATAAATTAAATTTTAAATAATTACATTTAATTTAACTTGCATCCTATTATCCAATCTATTATTACCGAATGGAGAAAATTAACGTTGGTTCATGATCTATTACATTAATACTCTCAGATTTCATCTTAATTTCTATTAACGTAATAATTAAATATTAAATTTCATTTAATTTCAATTAATCCAATTTATTAAGTATAAATTAATAAATCTTTATTTCCATTCCTTTAATTCAACAAATTGTCCTATTATGAATAACATTAACCTTATTTCCAAATATTGACTCCATTTACATTAACATAATATTAAATTATAATTATTGAAATTGATTTTCAATTTAAATTAACAAGCTAAATAAATAGGTAACATACAATAATCATTACCGTTAACCTTTAGTCATATTAATAAGATTTTATTACTTACAAATCAATGTTACCATTTATTTTCGTAATACTAATTTCATTCAATTTCCATTAACTATCTATTATTTCCTTGGTAAATCCAATATTTCATTTATTCACTTATGTTCAATTTATAGTCAAGTATAACATTTAAATTTATTTTCATTAATTGGCATTTCCATCGATTCATTAATTATTAATTTTAATTAGCATTGTTTACCTTGCATTCTAGTTATTATTTCATAAATATGATTCCTAAATTTTATTTCTTTTAGTATTTAATCACCTAGTCATATTAAATTAACAAATTTAATGGTCAAAAATTTTGGGTCGCTACACTTCTACTCTAATTCAATTCATATGATATTATGAGTTCGGAACAGGGTAGTTACAGACTTCCATCTTATGATAATTGTATCCTCGCAATTTCTTATAGGGAGATGTCACATACACTCAACTTTTAATTCATTTTTGAGTTCTATAATCGAATTGAAATAAGCAATTCCCTAAAGTGATTGACATTAGAGTTAGACCTTATATATGTTATAAATTTAATTGGATCATTTATTGATTTACTTTTCTTCGAATATGAATAAGAAGAATTATCGGAAAAAATAAGTGTCGAAAATTTTGAAAAACTTCGCCGGCTTCTTTTTCGTACGAAGAGCCGTTTTTAATTTCACAAATATAATATAAACAATTTACATCGACCACACGGTCGGAAACACAATATATATATAGAGACCAATATTTAACATTTTTTGTATTTAATGCGAAAACCTATCTTTCTTTTAGCATTTTAAAGTAATTTATTAATTTCTTATGCGAGCAAGAGCAAGTTTGCACCGCATACCAATCCAAATGGCATTCGGATTCTTGTACTTAACTCAAATCAAACACATAAGTTTCGTATACATAGAGGTTAATAACATAGCATTTATTTAGCTAATTGAACACACACACACACACACACACACACATATATATATATATATATATAATTACTTGGTAATTCTACTACATTACAGATTATGATGGGCTTCGTGTTATAACATTTACTTTCCTATGACCAAAAGAGAGGCTTAGAAACCCTAGTTTGCATAACATATATTATTTTAGTAGGGTTACTATCAAAAGTTTTGGAATTATTTCCAATGGATAGTTTTACATATTATTGTTGCAATATTATACTCTTCTTATAAGTGCTTTGAATGACATTGCTTATACAAATATATTTTGGTAATCAAGGATAATGGAATGATATGCATCATATAAATACTTTAGTTTTTTTTTACGATCTCATTCTCGTTTATAGACTATAAGATAAAATAAATGAAGGAGCTAAACAAAATCCCTTCATTATAGAGCTAGAAAACAATATTTAGACTCTTCGAATTTGCTTAAAAATTCTGCATAGTTATGTACTGACTTTCTTACAGGTTTTTTTTCTAAAAATAAAATTGAAAGTACAGGGTATACAATATGATTTATATATAAAGTAATAAGAACGTACAACAATAGTTTAAGTCTCAAAGCAACCTGGCAGGAAAAAATTGAATTTGTCAATAAATTTCATTTTAAATAACATAGTTTAATTCAAATAAAAAGGTATTAATAAAAATAAAATATTTTTAACTGCAAATAATAATTATATTTTGTAACAACCCTGTTTTGAACTCGTAATATCATATGAATTGAATTCAAACACTTCTATTCTAATTCAATTCATATGATATTACGAATTCAAAACAGGGTTGTTACAATTTATTATTATTATTATTATTATTATTATTATTATTATTATTATTATTATTATTATTATTAAAACTTAGTTAAATTTTATATTTTTTATTATTATAAACTTCGTTAATTTTTATACACTTAGTTAATTCATCATCATGACCATCATCATTATTTTTTATAAAACTTTGTTAAATTAGCCATATTATTATTATTTATAAATTTTAGTTAACTCAAACTTCGTTAACTTTATAAAACTTGTTTAATTTTAACAAAACTTACGTGATTTTTATTAACTTGGTTGACTTAGTTAATTTATTACTACTATTAATAATATTATTAAAACTGTGACAAACTGCAATTCCATACCCTTTGGATCGACAATAATCCACACATGTCCGACCCAAAAAGCACCGACTGACGGAAAGTCAAGAGAAAGAAAAGAAGAGAGAAGAAAAGAAGAGAAGAAAGAGCGAAGATAGAACCAAACAAAATAATATAGAATCTCACATCGCAGCGGAAAAATTATAATATCATGTCAATGATCTTTACAAAATATATACTGTATATACATACATCAATCAGAGTTCAAAAATCAATCAATAGTTATCAGCCTGGACAGTTATAATAACCTATCCTTACAATTGCCGATAATATACAACAACTAAGCAGCGGATAATCAAAACAGATACGTGTATATCAAATGAAGATCTCCAGCTCTCCAACTAAAGCTCCAAAAGCATCAAATCTAAACCTGTAAATATACTCGGTCTGACCCGAGCATTGAAAGGGAAGAACGTCCGAATCAGTCTGGTAAACCAGCGTAAGAAACACACTCAATTGAATTTATTAAATTACCAAACTTTTCCTTTATCAAAACAAAAGTATCTCATAAGACACGTCTGCACATAAACACGGATATGTTTTTACCTTACGATAACTAAAACATTTCATATCAAATCCTCTTATATTATGATAGTGTCTAGTATGCAAATAATATTAATCATAACCGAAATTGTTACATTGATTAAATTCCAGTATATAGCCCAAAATGGGTAATACAATAAAAATGGCAAGTATGTGGTGGATTTTGGATTCCATACAAATGACCAGGTGAAGGGACTACCTTCCGATGGATACACCTCTAGATGGATGTCCCGAGGCACAGGATATCTTTCTCTACCAACACAAAACCGGCCCACCTCTAAATTGGATGGTACCGAATATGTCATCCATCGGTCGTTAACGGCCTTTTCCGGGGGCCTTCATAACATACAAACCACAATAATCAGATACATGATGTCATAGCATGTAAAGATACATTTAGAAGAGGATGATCATATCCTACTTGGGAGCAGCCCACTTAGCCCTTCTGCATCTAATCCTGTTTTGATCATTTCCGGTTGATGAGGCCTGAGGTAACGATTACCTTTAACATATCACAAATCACATCACTTTGAATGCCACACGGCCATCTTCACTGACTACTAATTGCCTTCCACAAAAATACAACCCTTAAGCTTATATGTCTTAAGGAGGGTGTTAAGCTAAGAGAAGTTGCCTTCTCCGCCACCACAGATGTACGTTTGTAAAAACCAATGTGCGTAATCTGTAGAAATGCAATGTCAGACAAATATCCATACAAGTTATCCAGGAATACGACAAAACAAAAGTAATTTTCTACCACATCCTGTCGAGAAATCCTTAGGATTAGTAGCGAATAGTCCTTGCGTTGGATATTTCATAATGAAGAGACCACTGCTGCTATATGTATATTAGGATTTTAACCCCAAATGATCAACAAACAGTCCTCCATTATGAAAATCCTGAATATCAATATCATCACAAGCAACATGTACAATCGTCGCATATACGTTGGTTCGAAGTGGTTTTCGGATAAACAGATCCAGGTCTCTTTGCACCAATAATGCAAAAGAGTTTCTCAATCTCACACGGAAACTAAGTCTCGTAGACTTATCACGTCTCCAACTTTCAACTCGCTATCCTTTGGGCCAAGAAGGAAGCTCGATAGATTGGAGTAATACTCTGCACTACACGAATCGACATCCTCAACACAAACGATAATCAAGACTACACAGAAGGCTACGTACTAAGTGTACGACTAAAAAGTTCCCACATCAAGTCGAGGAACTAAAATGGCCAATTTTGATAGTCGGTTATTTAACTATCAAAGCAAACGAAGAAATATTTAGCACCATAGCAATCACTAGGCCCTTTAATTAATTTTTTATTAATTAAATCACTTGCCAAATATTCACTTCAAATTATCTTTAAAAGATATAATCTCTAAACCATTTCAACAGTGGAAAACATTTCTTTATACTTATTTTATTATAAGTAATTCACAAATCAATTTATTTTCAACGCTTAGAAAATATTACATATACTTAAATCAGGATTAAGTACATATTTTATTCTTTTAAGGAAAATATTCTCTTAACATATTTATTTGGGTCAAAATGAATGTTGCGTAAAACATTGTTACAACAACCTAAAATCATTAGTATAGGGATTCGATAATTAGATAGATATGTAGATCTCATATACTATACTAAATATTTCCTTTCGAAAATCATTTACTAAATTCATAACTTCTACATATTTATTAAAGGATTATCCACTGTCCAAAATCGTGGATGAAATTCCTTTAATAAACTTCTATATTTAACTTTTCAAAATGTAGTAAATTTCGAATTTATAAAACAATGTTTATAAATTCACATTTATATTTTACAAAAACTTCAATATACAAAATTCCTTTACTTACCAATACCATATATATATCTCATTTATATACCAAAATCCAAATTATAAGTTAATTACTTATAATTCTCTTATTTACAAAATTCGTCCTTTTATAACTTCACAAATTCATAAATCTATAGATCTTATTTACTTATAAAATCCATTTATAACTTCATTTTAATACTTTCAAAACTCCTTTAAAATTCCATTATTTTTATTTATAATATCAAAATTTATAAGTCTTTTATATAAACCATTTATAACTATTATAAAGTCTCAATTTAACTTGTTTTACAGAATAGTTCACTTCATATTTCAAAATCACATTTCAATTATATTTCACAAAAATCATAATTTTTATGACAATAAAAATTATAACTTTCATTTATTTAAAATAAATCAATTTCCTTAACAATTCAAAAATTAATAAAACATCTATTTTCAAAATCACTTGAAAATCCATTTTAGTTTGAGATCATCACTTTAATATTTTTTTTAATTCCAAAATATAAGCCCAATGCTGCAACAGCACTAAATACATCAATCACAACATCCAAAACATCATATATCACATGATAACATCATATATCACAATATCTGTAAATAAAACCAATATTGGTGAGGAATCCAGTTGGATCCCTCCAACTTGTCACCTGCAATAAACATACATATGAGAATATGTGTACAATGTCCGCTTCAAGGCAGACGTGCGTACAAAGGGTCATCCGCTCATACATGAGAACGTATAGGACCTCATCTGTTCCAATAGGCAGGAATATATTCGAATATCGATCAATGTATAGATAATATATCCAATCAATCATCAATCATCATGCACAATATTTATTCTCAGTTGTATAAAAATATTAATGAGTCAAAAAGTGAGTTGTACTCATTTTGGTTCCAATAGCAGTTGTAGTGTTTTATTCCGAATAAAATTAAAAAGAGTTTAATTTTATCCAAAAATTACACTAGCTCCAATCAACTTCAGACTAGCTCTAAAATGAAGTGCCTGTAAATACGGACCCAATACAACTTGTTTCGTCAAAAACGGACCTCATATGAAGAAATTATGACGTTACAAAGTTTATACGAATTTATAATATAATAATTTCTATTTCTATTTTTTTAAAACCTTTATCAAATCACAATCATTCTTTTGCTTTGAAGAAACTGGCCGACCATTGCATCTTCTCCCTTACCAAATTTCGAACGTGAGAAACTCATATCGGCCGCCGTTCTTTAATGAATTATCGCGCATCACACGATCGTCTTCACGTTGATCAAAACCCACCATTCGTACCGCCACGACGAGCTCCATCATCGACACGAACGCTAGCGAACTCGGCTATGTATTTCGCTCAAAAATCGTGATTGAACGGCAAATGTTCATCGTCATTTTGGCGTCGATCCACCTCATGAATTTCAATCATAACCATATGGATTGAAAGATCTTGTCGAGCTCTTCAACTTTTTAGTTGAAAGTATTTAATGAAAGTGAGTGGATTGAGAGAGATTAAGAGGAAAAGAAGTGTGATTTTTGGCCATTGAATAAGAAACGGCGGCTTGCCCTAGTTAGGTTAGGGTTTTGGCAAATGTGAAAAAATAACGTCCTTTTATAGAAAATTTTACGACACTATCCGTCCTAAATTTTCCCAAACTTCAAACGAAGCATGCTGCCTGGCGTTTATAATGTTTTACCCCTATTTCGAACACAACAGAATATACATCGGGAGCCAATCCAATCATATTTGGAAGATAGGTTTTTGAATCGAGTTCTTTAAATTTAAAATTTATTTTAACAAATTTCTATGCGTTTTAGCTTGCCCCAGACAAATCATAGATCCGATTGACATGAAATTTGAAACCTTACAACAATATAACATTACGGGTCCAATAAAACTGGTTTCGTCGAAATATGAGAATGTATGAAAATGGCTATTTTTACACGTTAATTAAATATTAAAATATTCAATTTCTGTAATTTAACTTTTAATTCAATTTTAAATGTTCTATAGCATCATTCTAATTTAAATAGGATTTAATTAAACTTTATAAATTATTTTCATTCACATTAAATTCCAATTATTTACACAATTTCAAATATTAAATTGACAATTAAATTATCCAATTAAATCACTATATTTCAAATAAAAGTTATTCAGCTTATAAAATTTACATGTTGTTAGCACCAAAATTGGTCACTAACACCCTTAGAAAGATTGTGTAGAGAGATTAATGAAGAAAGTAAATTAAAATAGAGAATAATATATAAATTTAAATGGAGAGGACAAGAACACCAAATTTATAGTGGTTTGGCGTAACTGCCTACGTCCACTTTGAAGTTGATTTCTATTGATTTCCTTGATAGTTGATTACAGATACAATCTGTTTCTAATTACTTGAATACAAGCGTAAAGTAAAGACTGAGTCTTAAATGAGTGTTGAATGCAGCAGAGTTTCCCCGGCATTCCCAAAAAACTAATCCTTTTCACTACGCCCCTGCCTCTCTATTTATAGACGAAGGTGGGTTGGACTTCCCTGGTGGGCCTGGTAGCTGGGTATCACGGCCCAAATGGAGTAGACTCTGTGTGCCGACCCGAACATGCCGAACGACCAAATGTCGATCCATCACCTTCATGCCGAACGATGTGTTGTTGCGTGGGAAGAGTAGGCCGAGCAATCAATCGAAGTTAGAGGAGGTTGGAAGAGTGTCGTACAATCTTTGGTTGTCGAACGTTCTCGGGAGGACGAACAAACTCTTGATGTCGAACGATCTTATGCCGAGCGTCCTTCATGCCGACCGTTCCTTCGTGCCGAACATTGCGATGTGTTGAGTGAGGGGTGCAGGCCGAACAAGGATCGATGCCGAACGAGGATGAGGCCGAGCGAGGCTGGGATGCTGAATAGTCCAGGAATGCCGAGCGAAGCATGAATGCCGGACACCCTGAATGCCGAGTGTTATCAATGCCGAACGCTCTCCAGATGTCGGGCGTTATCCAATGCCGCCATGCCGAACGAACTTATCTACCGAACACTTCCCAATGTCGAACGCTTCTAAGTGTCGAGCTCTCCTTTCTGCCGAGCGTCCCTTTGTGCCCAGCGCTCCTAAATATCGAGTACTTCCCGGATGCCGAATGTGAAAATATGCCGAACATTCCAATTGCGCCGAGTACCAAGTTGCCTGGTTAAAATCTCCAGGAAACACTTACCCCCCAAAGTGTATCGCGTGACCGAACGTGATGCGCTTTGAATTAAGTGTCCCTTGGGCTCCTCTTTGATCCTTGGTTTATTCCTCTTGGAGGTTGTTTTCCCGTGAATATCAGATGTGGTAGTGTGTGCCGAGCGTAACGTGAATGCCGAGCGGTACAGCCGAACAAACTAAGGTCGAACGATGTTGCTTTCACCGGTTCTACCGGCCATTGTCGTTTTGCCTCCTTCTTCTTCCCTATAAAAGCCAGTATGTTCCTTCTTCTTCTCTTTTCACTTTTTACTTCCGCTACTTTGTACTTGCTAACCTTGTCTTTAACGGATACGAAAGACTTAACTGATCCTTCCCAAGCCTCGATCTTCCAACTAGGTACTGACTCCTCTATCTAAATCCTTTCCATGATTAAACAGTTTCAATAAGAGGCTTGGGTTCGTAACTTAGAACCGTAGCCGAGAGGGAAATCGAAACTCGATTAGGATATTTTTAGGGTAAACGATGTGGAGGAAAGGAAGGAAAAAATTGGCAAGGGTTGAACAAGCGAGGGAGTTGCTTGGTGATGTATTATGGTTTGGCATGGTTTCTTCGTGCCAAACGAAATTGGAAGAAAGGAAAGAATATAGGAGGAGTAGGAGGTGGTTAGGATGTCGAACGGCACGGTCTGGAATGACTCGCCGAATGATGTGTTTTTGTTGTTCGGCGTGGATGGAGGAGGAGAGGAAAAAATGAAATCGTAGTTAAGGGCGAAGTGCCGAGCGTTGGGACTCGACGTAACTTTGGCTCGACGTGACTCACCATATGCCGAACAGTGGGATGGAAGGTGAGGGAGGAAGCATGAATAAGTGGGGATGCCGAATGTTATTTCGACCGAATAGAATTTTGGCCGAACGATACCTAGGTCGAGCGATGCTTCGGTCGAACGATAGTTAGGCCGAACAAAAGTTTGGCCGAACAATATTCAGTCCGAACGATGGCCAGGCCGAACAATAGTTTGGCCGGATGATATTCAGGCTGAACAATCATTTAGGCCGAGCAATCATGAATGCCGAATCACCCGTTAGCTTAGGCTGAGTACTAATTTACCTTGCCCAATCATATAACAAAACAAGGACAAGGACTCCAGCATACTATCATATTGAACTGATCCGGACTGATAACTAAAATTGAGGAGAACAGGCAAAAGCTTTTAACTCGTAGTGCCAATGCCCGAGTCCAAAATTGAAAGCATCGCAAGGCTGGTTTTCGGAGACGGTCAGCGATGACGGTCTTCGAAGGTGACAGTCCCAAGCTCGACTTTATATCATTAATTCTGTGACTCATAATCTCTTAGCACTTAAACATGAATGATCGCACTAGTTCACACACCACACGAGGGGAATTCTTGTGTTGTTAATTCTGACGTCGATTGTTTTTCGAGTATAGTTCAATTAGGTACTCTGCATGATTCCATATTTATTGGAAATGTCTAAGAGATCTAGCTTCGCCACGATTTCTGATAGACCGGGACCGTCCACCCGACAAGAAGTCGTGGATGTTTCAAACCCGTCAACCTCCCCTGCACATAACTTAGCCCCCGACACTTTAGAGGCAGCGATTCTTTTGTATAATCATGTTGATTCACTGACTTCGATGGTCAATGAAGTTGCGCTCCGGCGAATATGCTCTATCCATGGGATCCCTTTTGACGACGTGTTGGTTCCCTCGGGGCACAATCGTCCACACTTTCCCTCAGTTGGATACACGGTGTGTAATAAATTCATATGCTGGGTTGGTAGCGTGCCACCGTTTAGTTTATTTCTTCAGGATGTGCTGCAATACATTAGCATCGCCCCGTTGCAATTGCACCCGAACGGCCACGCATTTATCTACGGTACCTACATCCTCTTTATGAGCGTCCTCTCTAGGCCTCCAACTCCTGGCGATATCAGATATATTTATATGGTCAAGAAGCAGGGAGATAGTCCCTCTTACATGTTTCTCGAGCCCTATCGCAAATGCCAGATTCTAACCGGGGCGTGGAGCAAGTTTTCTCTGTACAAACAGGAATGGTTCTATGTGCGTTGCCCTCCTGGTTTTGCGAGGAGATGGGTTGAAGGAAGTAAGTCTTCTTCTTGAAACGATACTCATGTTTGGTCGATGCTATGCCTTTTTAACTCTTGTTTCATCTTCTCAGGTATCAATCCACGTCCTGACGGCCGCGGATATTCTGAGGCCGTTGAAGCTATTAGAGCTCTTCCCGCCGAAGAACGAGACACCCGAACTCTCATTTCAAATGAGTCACTATCGAGGTTCGGACTATTAGCAAAAGGTCGTCAGGTAAGCCTCCCTGAGGGCATTTCCATACCCAAGCCCGCATCCGGTAAAGGAAAAAAATTGGCCGAGTCATCATCACGCCACACCCCTGATGTACAGGAAGAGGGGGAAATCAAAGAGAATGAACCACCCGAAGCACAAGGTGAGAATTTGGGTCTCGCTCAAGATCCTATAGTCGAAGTGCACGATATCGAAACATCATCTTCTCCTTCAAAGAGGAAAAAGGGATTGACGTACAAGATCAGAAAGAAAAAGGTTGGCGTAACTTCGAAAGTTACGCTCATTCCAACGGAGAAAGAGGCCTCTTCACAACATGTAGAAAGTTCTTTAAAGGGCCTATCGAACCTCTCCATTCCGGATGATCTGCTCAATTACGACTTTGATGACCCGGAGGCATTTAAGCTTCATTCGCCCATCAGAGGCGATGCGGGCGTTCTAACCCAAAGTCAGGGAGAGAAAACTCATATTAGCAAAGTAACTGGTCCGTCAGGGGGAAACACTAGGACACACACGAACACTTGCACTTCAATTTGCACTTAGATTTTTGTCGTCACACTATTCTTTGCTAATTCGCTGTTATTTGAATTCTGTACATGTGACATGGGGACGCTCACATGGATTCGATCGTCTTCGTGGTTCGTCTAGTTTTTATCGATCCAGACGGGAGTCGGGTTCCGGGAGACGTCGAGATAGAGATGGTGACGGCGACAAAGACCATCATTCTCGGGACTCGTCATCTCGAAGGAAAACTTACTATCAGCCAAAATACCACCAGGATACCTCCTCTCAACCGGAGCAAAGTAAAGACACGCGCGGCCATAAGATGTCGCAATCTGATGCTCCCCGGGACCAACACTTCGATTCCTCTTCCACTCGGCAGACCCGAGATTCTCACAGGAGAGGCGACCTTTCAAAGCCGTCCCCTTCCGTTCCTGCAACAGACCCGACAGTATCGGAGAAGCTGGCCAAGCTTAAAGACAAATTTTTGAAAATTTGCTTCGACGGCCTAAAATTCCTCCCGGTGATTCATCCTATCCCCGGTCATGTCAAGCAGAGCGCCATCGCCCGTACCAACGACGTCTATGTTCAACATGACGCGTTTGTTCACTTGGCTGAAAAACTTTCCAAAGTCTCCGTGGAGCGCCAACATGAAATTGATCGCCTGAAGCTTGAGCTATCCACGATAAAGACATCATTAAGGCTCAAGACGAAGAAATCGCAACTTACAAGTCTGAACTTGACGTCGCCCAACGGAGCGCCAAGGATACCGCGGAGGCCGTCACTCGTCTGGAAGCAACTCACAAGAAAGAACTCGATGAGGCGGTTCAGCTTTGTGGGGCTTTGGCTCTAGAGAAGGACTCAGTTCAAAAGGAGAGGGATGCATTCAGTCTCCGCGTCAAGGAACTTAAGGAGCATCTCCACGGAGAGAAGGAAGAAAAAAGGGAAGCCTAAGAGGAGTCACAATGATGCTGTGATGAGATCGTTGCCACTCGACTCTTGAAAGAAAAACTTGAGGGCGAGCTTTCCAGAGTTGAGGCATTAAAGAGTGAGGCCCATGAAGAGGGAAATAGGATAGCGTCCATCGATATCGACTCGCGTCTTGAGGCGGCTAGAGAAGAAGGCAGGGAGGAGGTTAAAAATATGTTTGACTCGCTAATTGCTGAGTTCAACGCCCGCGTTCTCATGCATCGAGACTTGACTTTCTTGGGCGAAGGTTATCTTGAATCTCTAGCCGAGGCATGAGAGGCCTTGATTGAAATCAAGAAGGCCGAGCACTACACCGAAGAGATTGATGAGGGGGCCTTGATAAAAGAATTCCTCAAAGGAAAAGAGCCTTTGGGCTTGTCTGCAGCTAAAGCTATATATGGAAAAGGCTCCCCCTCAAAGAAAGGGAAAGAAGTTATTACTGGTCCGTCCGGGGTCGTGTCTCCAGCTCATGTACCTACTCGATCGGCCGATACTCGATCCATTTGAGCAGCATATCGGTTATAATCCGAAGGAACCCGGCCTTGGCATCCATATTCTATCTCCCATTCCAGAGGATGAGACCCACTTGACGGCTGAGAGCCTGCCGAAACCTGGTGGATAACTCTTCACTTTAAGGTTTCAAATGTCGTCATTCTTTATGAAGGACTATTGTATTCTAATGCTTGTTTTTCATGCTTTCGCGCAGGTCGTTCTGATTCCGGGCCCACTCCGAGGAGCGATGTCGCCAAGGAGGTAGAGGAAAAGATAGGTGAGGCCAGTCAGGCAGGAGAAGCTCCCGGGCCAGATGCTCAGGTGATTGGGGCGCTAGATGAAGACAAATCTGAGACTTCTCCCATCGAGGGGAGTTATGAAGTAGAGATCACAGGCGCCTCTGAACACACATCTGAGCCGAGTATGAAGGAGCAGCTTGAGAAGGAGAAGAGAGACACGGCCGAGATCAAGGTCGAGGCTCGAGTTGTGGACCCAGACGATCCCCTGCACAAGCCATTAAAGGTCATTCTTCCTGGCAGGTCCAAGCCCGTGGATGTTCCCCGTACTTCTTCGGCTGCTACCCATCCATCAAAGAAGAGTACCAAGGGTAAACGCACAAGGGAGGAGCCGTCCGAGAAGGCCACGGAGGTGAGGAAGTCGAAGAAGCACAAGAAGTGACCATTACTCTTGTTCAACGAGAGTTAGTTTAAGTTATGTAATTATTTTCATGTACTCCCGTAGTCTTCGTAAATAGATTGTCTACTCCGAACTTTGTAGTGAAAATTTTGTCTGAATAAAGTTTAGTTCTTTTTTCTGTCTTTCAAAAGGCTCTTGTCGTTCAATTTTTGGATGATTGTCATTTAAATCCATGATGTTGTGAATAACATGGACTTCTCGATTCACCTTCATATAGCTCGGAGAATCTTCGAGAGTTGTCCGTTTTTCCTTCCGTGCTTCAAGCACTTAGAATATTTTTTAGTCCGCACATCGGGGACTTAGAGTACTCCAGTCCGCGCTCTGGGGACTTGGAGATTTGAGTCGTTTATACTCGAGTCCGTGCTCCGTGGACTTAGAGTACTCCAGTCCGCACTCTGGGGACTTGGAATTTTGAGTCGTTTATACTCGAGTCTGCGCTCCGGGGACTTAGAGTACTCCAGTCCGCACTCTGGGGACTTGGAGATTTTGAGTCGTTTATACTCGAGCCCGTGCTTCGGGGACTTAGTGTACTCCAATCCGCACTCTGGAGACTTGGAGATTTGGAATCGTTTATACTCGAGTTCGCACTCCGGGGACTTGGAGATTTTGAGTCGTTTATTCTCGAGTCCGCGCTCCAGGGACTTAGAGTACTCCAGTCCGCACTCCGGGGACTTGGAGATTTTGAATCATTTATACTCGAGTCCGCAATCCGGGGTCTTAGAGTAATCCAGTCCGCACTCCATGGACTTGGAGATTTTGAATCGTTTATACTCGAGTCCGCACTACGGGGACTTAGAGTACTCCAGCCCGTACTCTGGGGACTTGGAGATTTTGAATCGTTTATACTCGAGTCCGCGCTCCGGGGACTTAAAGTACTCCGGTCCACACTCTGGGGACTTGGAGATTTTGAGTCGTTTATACTCGAGTTCGCACTCCGGGGACTTAGAGTACTCCAGTCCGCACTCCAGGGACTTGGAGATTTTGAATTGTTTATAATCGAGTCCGCACTCTGGGGACTTAGAGTACTCCAGTCCGAACTCCGAGGACATGGAGATTTTGAATCATTTATACTCGAGTCCGCACTCCGGGGACATAGATTACTCCAGTCCGCACTCCGGCGACTTGGAGATTTTGAATCGTTTATACTCGAGTCCGCACTTCGGGTACTTAGAGTACTCCAGTCCGCACTCCGAGGACTTGAAGATTTTGAATCGTTTATACTCGAGTCCGCACCCCGGGGACTTAGAGTACTCTAGTCCGCACTCCGGGGACTTGGAGATTTCGAATCGTTTATACCCGAGTCTGCACTCGGGGGACTTAGAGTACTCCAGTCCGCACTCCGGGGACTTAGAGATTTTGAATGGTTAATACTCGAGTCCGCGCTTCGGGGACTTAGAGTACTCCAGTCCGCACTCTGAGGACTTGGAGATTTTGAGTCTTATATACTCGAGTCCGCACACCGGGGACTTAGAGTACTCCAGTCCGCACTCCGGGGACTTGGAGATTTTGATTCGTTTATACGTGTTCGTACGTCATCCATAATAATACGGTTTCGTTTGCCTGTCACGGGATTATCATACGCAAAAACATTAGTCATTTATGGAAAAGATGGCTTCAAGCCTTTATTAAAGAGAGCAAGCTGAATTGTCTTACTACATGCCAAGAACTAGAAATAAAAGCATACTGGAAATAAGTGTAACTAATACATGAAAGAAATAGACTAAGTATAATAATGCCGCAAGTGCTCGATGTTCCATGATCGGGGGAGTGTCGCACCATCGACGGTCGCTAGCTTGAAAGTTCCTTCTCCAAGCTTCCGTTCGATGACGTATGGACCTTCCCATGCGGGATTCATATGAGACGGGATCAGAAAAACTCATTTCAAAACGAGGTCTCCCACGCTAAAAATTATTGGTTGGACCTTTTCGTTATAATATTTTACGACTCTATGTCTGTATGCGGCCGCTCTCAAGTTGGCTTCTTCTTGTTTTTCGTCAATGAAGTCCAATGATTCCAATAATAGATTCTAGTTTGACTCGGGATCGTAATGAGTTACTCGATGTGATGGAACTTCAAGTTCCACGGGTATGACGGCTTCTGCGCCATATGCCAATGCGAATGGAGTGTGGCCGGTCGCGGTCTTGTGGGTGGTCCTGTAGGCCCAAAGCGCCGTTGGAAGTTCATCCACCCACTTGCCCCTAGCCTTTTCCAGACGCTTTTTCAATATGGACTTGATTATCTTGTTTACGGCTTCCACTTGTCCGTTGGCTTTCTGGTGAGCAACCGCTGCAAACTTCTTCTCAATGCCGCATTTCTGACAAAAATGTTTGAACTCCTTGCTCTCGAATTGAGTTCCATTGTCAGTAATGATGGTCCATGGAAGGCCAAAATGGCATATGATATTTCGTACGACGAAATTAACAACCTTCTTGGTGGTTATTGTGGCTAGAGGCTCTGCTTCTGCCTATTTGGTGAAGTAGTCGACCGCAACTATTGCATATTTCGCTCCACCTTTGGATATGGGTAAAGCGCCGACTAGGTCAATCCCCCACATTGCAAATGGCCAGGGACTAACCAACTGCGTAAGCTCCGTCGGCGGAGCTCTCGGGTTCTTTGCATATATCTGGCATTTGTCACATCTTCTCACATAGTCTGCGGCATCCTAATTCACAGTTGGCCAGTAGTATCCATAACGGAGGACTTTCTTTGTTGATGTCTGCCCCCTAGTATGGTCACCGCACTCTCCCTCATGGACTTCCTTCAGGACTCGTTTTATCTCATCACAGGCAATGCATCGGAGTAATGGGGTTGAGAATCCCCTTCGATACATTATTCCGTCCTATATTACATAACGAGAAGCCTTACGAAGGACTTGTCGTCTTTCGCTCTTTTGTTTGGGTAAGATCTCGAATAGCAAGTACTGCCTGATTGGGGTCATCCACGATTCCTTCTCGATTTCTGTTTCTAACGTGAAATCTACCACCATCATATCTATACTCGGGGCACGGAGGGTCTCAACAAGAAATAATCCCATTTGCTATGCATCGCCAGTGCTTGCGAGTTTTGCCAATGAATCGGCTGCTCTGTTTTGCTCACGCGGGACATGTGAAATATCATAGTACTCGAGACTCGCTAGCAGCTCCTGAACTCGAACCAAATATGGGGCTAGTCTCTACCCCCTTGCTTATTAGTCTCCTCGTACTTGGTACACCACCAGCTGGGAGTCGCTAAAGATTTCAACCGATTTTACTCCCAGTTCTTTGATAAGTCTTAAGCCGGCAATCAACGCTTCATATTCGGCTTCATTATTCGTCGCTGTGAATTCGAGCTTCAAAGCGTAGCAAACCGATCGGTTTTAAAGAGTTACAAGAACTATGCCAACCTCGAACACGTTAGATGCCCCATCGGTGTACATCTTCCATCGAACGAAAGGTATGACATTGTGATCGTTTGATTCGCCTGTCACAGTGAATTCAGCAATAAAGTCAGCTAGTGCCTGTCCTTGTATGGCCTTTTGCGGCAGGTAGGTAATGTCGAACTGACTTAGCTCAATATTCCATTTTAACATCTTTCCGGAAGTTTCCAGCCGTTGGAGTAACTATCGCAAAGGTTGATCAGTATAAACACTGATTGAGTGTGCCTGAAAATACGGGCGAAGCTTGCGTGATGCAATCACCAAGAAATAGGCTAGTTTTTAAATCTTTGGATAGTTTCTTTCTGCCCCCGTCAAACGTTTACTGACATAGTAAACTGGCTTCTAAACCCGATCTTCCTCGCGAACCAGGGCTGTGCTGATAGTGTGCTGGGATACAGCCAGGTATACGTACAACATTTTGTGGTCTATTGGTTTTGACAATATCGGGGGAGTTTCCAAGTGCCTTACAAGAGCTCGGAATGCTTCCGCACAGTCGGATGTCCGCTCGAAATTCCTCTTTCCTTTCTTTATGACATCGAAGAAAGGAATACACTTGTCTGTGGCCCTGGATACGAATCGGCTCAGCACGGCCACCTTTCCATTAAAGCTTTGCACCTATTTTATGGTTCTGGGCACTTGTATATCTCGGATAGCCTGAATCTTCTCCGAGTTAGCCTCGATTCCTCGCACATTCACAATGAAACCTAGAAACTTCCCTGACGCTACGTCGAACGTACACTTCAAAGGATTGATCTTCATTCCATAATGCTTGAGTATGTCAAACATTTCCGCTAAGTCTCGGATGTGGTCGTTTGACTGTCGTGACTTCACGAGCGTGTCATCCACATAAACTTCCATCGTTTTACCAATCTGGTCTTTGAACATCCGATTTACCAGACGCTGATAAGTTGCTCCCGTGTTTTTCAATCCAAAGGGCATCACTAAATAGCAATACAACCCAACGCTTGTGACAAAATTGGTGTGTTCTTGGTCTGGGATGTGCATCGAGATTTGGTTATATTCAGAGTACACATCCATAAATGATAGTAATTCATGTCCGGCGGTAGAGTCGACGAGCTGGTCGATTCTAGGTAAAGGAAAACTATCCTTCGGGCATGCTTTATTCAGATTGGAGTAATCAACACAAGTCCTCCACTTTCCATTTGCTTTCTTCACCAGCACTATGTTAGATACCCATTCGGGATAGAGGGCGTCGCGGACGAACCCATTGGCATTGAGTTTGTCCACCGCCTCTTTGAGAGCTGCGGACCTCTCTGGGTCCATACCTCTCCTTTTTTGTTTTACAGGAACGTACTTGGGGTCTATGTTCAACATATGACACGCAACTGTTGGAGAAATCCCACACATATTAGAGTGAATTCAAGCGAAAACATCAAGCTTCGCTCGGAAAAAGTCAATGAGGTTCTCGGCCACCACGGGGTCGAGTTGTGATCCAATTTTAAGAATTCATGACGGGTCATCCCGACTGACTGGGATGTCCATTGTGAGTTCAGCCGGTGCTGCATTGGTTTCCCTGGGTCCCCTATCATTGTCTCTCGGATTTATGTCTCTACAGATCCGAGAATGTTTCCCGAGTCAGGGCTCGGACGCTACTTCTCAATCATCAGCATTTCGGATGTGGGCGGAGCGGTCCGCAACCTTTCCTTTCTCTCTATGCTGAGCCTCTCTCAGCTCAGCCACATAGCAGGCACGTCCGGTCGCCTCATCGCCGTGTACCACTCCAACATCACTGTCTGTGGGAAATTTTAACGTCAGACACCAAGGGGCCAATGCTGCCCAAAATTCTGCCAAAGATGGATGTCCTAGAAATACGTTATATGGAGAGTCAATGTCCAACACTATGAATGGTAGGATTCGCACCCTCCTACGCTCGCCTTGCCCCAGTTCAACTGGTAACTCCATATATCCCACTGCATCCGTCGCTACGTCGTTAAAGCCATGGATTCTGGCATTGGATGTTTCAAATCCTTAGCTTCTAGCTTCATTTGGTCATATGCCTTCTTGAAGATGATGTTAACAGAACTTCCACAATCAATTAGAATTCTCTTCACAAATGCCGGCCCGATTGTCGCATATATGACCATCGGGTCGATGGAAGGGGCCTCCACCTTATCCGCATCTCGGCTCCTGAATACAATATCATCATCCATTGTTCGCTGCTGCTTTGCAGGAGTCCCATCCTCCACATTCGAACAGCACTCATACTCCGCGTGCCTTAAAGAGTTAGCATATCGCTCCATCTCCTGCCAATTATTATCCGCAGGATAACGTCCGCCAGCAATCGTGTTGATAACCAATCTACCCACAGTTCGAGCAGGTTGTTCTGGTTGGCGTGGAGCCGGCCCACGTCCGGGGTCCAATGTCTCTTTTCTTCCGTCTTGTGGGTCATTGACGAACTCCTGCAGCTTCTTCTGTCTAATCAACTTTTCAATAGCGTCATAGAGGTGCCTGCACTCCTCTCTGTTGTGCCCATAAGACTCGTGAAAGTGCCAGTACTTCCCAGTCCGCTTCTGTTCCTCCGTTGATTCCTTTGGGCTTGGTTTCCTATATTGGTAAGTGTTGCAAGTTGAAAAATAGATGTTCTCAAATGATGCGTTAAGCGGGGTGTATTCAGTGTAGGTCGGGATCCTTGACTTCCATTTCCCTGTCTCTCTCTTCTTTCCGGGATTTCCACCTCCGAATCCTTTAGACTGCCCAGGCTTGTTTTGGACATTGACTTGGGCTTTCCCCGAATTATCACTGGTTTGCTTCATGGCGACGGTACCTTTCTCAATCTCCTGCACAGGCCCTGGTGCCTTGTCTCGTCTTGCCCATCGAGCTTCTTCCCTTCTTATGAACTGATGAGCTTTCGAATAAAAACGCTCCAGCGTAGCCGGGGGCTTTCCCGCTAACCAATCTCCAAATTCAGAGTCTGGATCCACTCCACACATTACCGCCATCAAAATTGCGTGGTCATTTGGATTGCTCACCTCAGTAGCAGCAACATGAAATCTTTGCAAGTATGCTTTCAATGACTCTCCTGTGGCCTGGATTATGCTTGATAAGGACATCACATCCTTTAGACGAGTGGTGTGTATCCTGAATTTCTCTATGAATCTCATTGCCAATTCGTCAAAGTTGGATATAGACCGTGGGGGAAGTCGAGTAAACCACAGGGTGGCAATTCCAGACAGGGTGATTGGGAAGCACCTACACTTGGTTGCATCATTAGCTCTTGCAGAATCCGTCATCCATCCGTACCTCATCACATGCTGCTTGGGATCAGTCTTCCCTTCGTAGGCTGGGATAGTCGGCATATTGAACTTCTTGGGGTACTCAGCCTGCAGGATACCATCCATAAAGGGAGTATGGCTTCTGGTCACTCCCCAATCTTCATTGGTCAAGCCTTGGTTCTCTCTCATCAACTGCCTGACCATAGCTGTCAAGTCTAGAGTTTGTATGGAGGATGGAAGGTTGGTTCCCGTTCCACGGGACCGTGCGGGTTGATGTCCCGCCTGATTTGGGTCTTGGAGATTTGGGTGTCCAGTCTCTTCGCGGGCTTGATTCCCAACGCCTGCTTGTGCACCTTCATCCTTACGGTGTCTACGCCTAGGAGGTTTGTCAGCTGACGTTGAACTATCAGATTCAGAATAAGGGGCAGGGTTACCTCTAGCATTCTGGCGCTATTGCTGAGCGAGCTGAGTCATGAGGTTAGTGTTGGCTTGAATCTGCTCAGCAAGTTGCCATCTACTTTCCTTGAGTTCTCTTATCAAGTCGTTGAACTCTGTTCGGGAAACGACTTCCACTTGGTTTTGGGTGGAGGGCCCTGCACCTCTTGTTGCTTGCTGATTTCTAGGTCCAACTTGTTGTACGCTAGCAGTTTCGTGGACATCTGCGTTATGGGAGGCTGATCTGGTTCGTGGTCTTCCCATGGTAGAGTTGTTGGTTATAACTCTGAATAGAATCAACAAACGCCTTGTCAATGATCTTGGATCTCCTTTAGGGGATTGATGCAATCTAGTAGCAACAAAGCAGATCCTAACAGCCTGAGAATACAATTCTCGGTGAAAGCATCAAAATGTTAGCATCAAAATTGGTCACTAACACCCTTAGAAAGATTGTGTAGAGAGATTAATGAAGAAAGTAAATTAAAATAGAGAACAATATATAAATTTAAATGCAAAGGACAAGAACACCAAATTTATAGTGGTTCGGCGTAACTGCCTACGTCCACTTTGAAGTTGATTTCTATTGATTTCCTTGATAGTTGATTACAGATACAATCCGTTTCTAATTACTTGAATACAAGTGCAAAGTAAAAGATTGAGTCTTGAATGAGTGTTGAATGCAGTGGAGTTTCCCCAACGTTCCCAAAAAACCGATCCTTTTCACTGCGCCCCTGCCTCTCTATTTATAGACGAAGGTGGGTTGGACTTCCCTGGTGGGCCTGGTAGCTGGGTATCACGGCCCAAATGGAGTAGACTCTGTGTGCCGACCCGAACATGCCGAACGGCCAAATGCCAATCCATCACCTTCATGCCGAATGATGCGGTGTCGCGTGGGAAGAGTAGGCCGAGCAATCAATCGAAGCCGGACGAGATTGGAAGAGTGTCGGACAATCTTTGGTTGCCGAACGTTCTCGGGAGGCCGAACAAACTCTGGATGCCGAACGATCTTATACCGAGCGTCCTTCATGCCGACCGTTCCTTTATGCCGAACAATGCGATGTGTTGAGTGAGGGGTGCAGGCCGAACGAGGATCGATGATGAACGAGGATGAGGCCGAGCGAGGCTGGGATGGTAAATAGTTCAGGAATGCCGAGCGAAGCATGAATGCCGAGCGTTCTGAATGTCGGACACCCTGAATGCCGAGCGTTATCAATGTCGAATGCTCTCCAGATGTCGGGAGTTATCCAATGCCGAACGGCTACTAGATGCCGAGTGCTCTGCCATGCCGAACGAACTTATCTGCCGAACACTTCCCAATGTCGAACGCTTCTAACTGCCGAGCGCTCCTTTCTGCCGAGCATCCCTTTGCGCCGAGTACTTCACGGATGCGGAACGTGACGATATGCTGAACAATCCAATTGAGCCGAGTACCAAGTTGCCTGGTTAAAATCTCTAGGAAACACATGTGAATATTTAAAATCAACTAAATATACAAATTTCAAATGACTGAAATTCTGGGTCGTTATATTCTCCACTACATAAAAAAAAAAATTGTCCTCGAAATTACCAAGTAAGAAAAAGTCACAAAATTCATTAACTTTTTAAAAAACAATTAGTTCACATTACATATCAAATTCATTTAAACATTTTAATTTCTCCAAAATCCATTAGTTAAGCTTCTTACAAAAACTTCTCTAAGTTTTCAAATCCATTCATAGTTGTCTTTTTAAACCAAAATCATTTACCTTTTAACTCGAAATCAAAATTTCTCCAAAATTTCAAAAACTTCCAACGCCTCAAATTTTCAAAAAAGTTCGCGGCGTCTCCTTTGCGCGGTTCGATCATAGTAGGATCGCAACATATATATATATATATATATATATATATATATATATAACACAAATATATATCTCATCTTCGAGGATGAGGCGTCTCGTAGGGAAAATGTGTAAAAGTACGATATGTAATCCGAGATATGTGCCTTAGATATTATTAGCGAGCATATACGGCTAATATAGCACGAAAGCGAGTTCCAAATACGATGCAAGCACCATCTGCACCTACTAAACACTCAACAAAAAAATGAGAAACATGTATATATGAAAGTAATATCAACAACATATAACAATATAATACCTATATATGCTAATATAGCAAATGCAACCAATAAGTAACAAATCCAACCATTAAACAACTATCATCCAACTAATCCATATCCATCCAATCAATCCATAACCAAATCAATATAAATTCATTTCTTATTAATATTCATTGAATTAATTTCCAATTAAATCATATTTGATTCATTAACATTAGATTTCACTAATCATTCATTTATTCATATTCAATTAATTTACATTCACTAATTTACTTTCAAATTGGTTCACTTTCAATTTAAATAAAATTCAATTCTATTTAAATTTACTTAACCTCCAATTTGGATTCAATTATTTATAGCTTCCAATTTTATTAATTCAATTTCATTTACATTTAATGAATTTCTACACAATCAACTGACATCCAGCGAACAAATAATGTATAACCAACATTACCAAATTAATTTACTTCGCTTATGTTCAATTTGGTTTAACACTTTAATTTCAATTTGTTTAATATTAATTTAGATTGAATACTAGTATTTACAATATTCACATTTCTATACAACATTTCTAATGTTTATTAACAATCCACAACTTAAGTTTATTAAATTCTAATAACAACATTTCTAATGCTGATTCATTTTACAATTAAAGTTGAATTTCATAATATGACTCAAATTCATATTCATCACTTTACTTTATTAGTTTATTTTGGTATCAAATTTAACTTCACTCAACATTATTTAAGTTATATTTCATTTCAACTCACTTGCATTTACTTTCACTTATATAACTTAAGTTCACTACTAATTTAATTTAAATTCTATTCTATTTAACTTTTACTTAAGTCAAAGTCATATCACTATTCAAATTCAGATTTTGTTTCCTATTTTTTTACGAAATTATTTAACCATTTTAATATTTAGTTTTACTTACCTTTTCTCATTTTATAAGTTATACAACTTATTTATTTAAACTTCCAAATTCATATTATAATCACTTGCCAGTTTAATTTTTCATTTCAATAACTTATCTAATCCAGTTCAAATCCAATTCAATTTATTTAACTTTACTAAAATTAATACTTTATTATTTCATACTATAAGTTCAAAACTCATTTCACTTATATTCATCAACTTCTACTTGGATTTTAAATCAAATTTGTTTATCAAAACAAAACTTCAATTTCAATTTACTATTGGTAGCAAATCCATAACATAGAAACTCGAAAATAATACTGATGATGCTGCAGTCATCACCCTATTATTTTCCACCTACAGTAGTGAATTCGGTGCTTTTATATTATTTTTAAAAATTTCCTTTTATTTATAAATCACATTTATAAATCTTTTACTTATATAATTTCACTATTTTACTTCACTTATATAAGATCTATTCCAAATTCTTTTATATTATTTAGATTTATAATAATATAATCTCTTTAACTTTTGAAAAGAAACTTTCAAAATAAACGGGATTCAAATTTCCAAATTCTTAGTTAAAATCCATTTTTTTTTAAAACTTATATTCACAAATATATTCATGTAGTTTCATTTCTTATATATAAGATTATTTCACAATTGTAAATCATATTAATTATAATTCCATACTTACAATTCATTTGCTTATACAATTTCATTCTTTTACAATTATTGTCTTTTATTTAGATTATTCAAACAAATTTTATTAACTTATATATATTTACATTTTCAACAACCAATTAATTAGTTTATATACGTTAATAATTTTTGAAAAATTGTACCTTTATGTATAAAATATAATCGAGGTAAAATTATTTCATCTACTCAATTTAAAATGATACTATGTCGACTTGCCTCGTTTAAGTGTTTGGAAATCCCTATCGATAACATGGCGTCCCACATACCGACCAGAATTCATAAACAACTCAACGGATAAGTAAACACAATATAAAACATTTTTATATCACTAACAAACACGCATGCATATATATAATACACTCAAACTCAATCTTGAGTGCTACTGTCCCTATATGTACTGAGTACACATCAAAGCTTAGGAATATACAAAATCTAAGCTCTGATACCACGTGTGACGAACTACAAATCCGTACCCTTTGATTCGATAATAATCCACGCATGTCCGACCCAAAAAGCACCGACTGACGGAAAGTCAAGTGAAAGAAAAGAAGAGCGAAGAAGAGAAGAGAAGAAAGAGAGAAGATAGAACAATACAGAATCTCACATCGCAGTGGAAAACATATAATATCAATGATCTTTACAAAACAGAAACTGCATAACATACAACAATCAGAGTTCAACAATCGGTCAATAGTTATCAGCATGGACAGTAATAATAATATGTCCTTACAATTGCCGACAATATACAACAACTAAGCAGCGGATAATCAAAACAGATACGTGTGTACGAAATGAAGATTTCCAACTCTCCTACTGAAGCTCCAAAAGCACCAAATCTAAACTTGTAAATATACTCGGTCTGACCTGAGCATTGAAAGGGAAGAACGTCCGGATCAGTCTGGTAAACCAGCGTGAGAAACACACTCAACTGAATTTATTAAATTACCAAACTTTTCCTTTATCAAAACAAAAGTATCTCGTAAGGTACGTCCACACATAAACACGGACATGTTTTTACCTTACGATAACTAAAACATTTCATATCAAATCCTCTTATATTATGATAGTGTCTAGTATACAAAGAATATTAATCATAGCCGAAATTGTTACATTGATTAAATTCCAGCATATAGTCCAAAAAGGGTAATACAATCAAAATGGCCGGTAGATAGTGGAGTTTGGATTTCCATACAAATGACCAAGTGAAGGGACTACATTCCGATGAGTACACCTCTAGATGGATATCCCGAGGCACGGAACATCTCCCTCTACCAATACAAGACCGGCCCGCCTCTATAACTAGATGGTACCGAATATGTCATCCTCTGGTCGTTACCGACCTTTTCAAAGGGCTCTCATAGCATAAAAACCACAATAATAAGATACATGACGTCATAGCGTGTAAAGATATATCTAGAAGAGGATGATCATATCCTACTTGGGAGCGACCCACTTAGCCCTGCTGCATCTAACCATGTTTTGGTCATTTTCGGTTGATGAGGCCTGAGGTAACGATTACCTTTCACATATCACAAATCACATCATTTTGAATGACACCATAGATGTACGTTTGTAAAACCAATGTGCGTAATCTGTGGAAATGCAATGTCTGACAAACATCCATACAATTTGTCTAGGAACATAACAAACCGAAGGAACTTTTCTACCACATCCTGTCGGGAAATCCCTAGGATTACTAGTGAATAATCCTTGCATTAGATATTTCATAATGAAGAGACCACTGCTACTATATGTATATTGGGATTTTAACCCCAAACGATCAACAAGCAGTCCTCCACTATGAAAATCCTGAATATCAATATCATCACAAGCAACCTCCACAATCGTCACATATACATTGGTCTGAAGTGGTTTTCGAATAAACCGATCTCGGTCTCTTTGCACCAACAATGCAAAAGAGTTTCTCAACTTCACAAGGAAACTAAGTCTCATAGGCTTATCACGGCTCCAACTTTCAACTTGCTATCCTTTAGGCCAAGAAGGAAGCCTCATAAATTGGAATAATACTCTGCAGTACACGAATTAACTTCCTCAACACAAACGATAATCAAGCCAACATAGAAGGCTACGTACTAAGTGTACGATTAAATATTTTCCACATAAGTCGAGGAACCAAAATGGTCAATTTTGATAGTCAGTAATTTAACTATCAATGCAAACAAATAAATATTTAGCACCATAAGCAATCACAAGGCCCTTTAATTAATCTTTTATTAATTAAATCACTTGCCAGATATTCACTTCAAATTATCTTTAAAAGATATAATCTCTAAACCATTTCGACACTGAAAAACATTTCCATATACTTATTTTATAAAAAGTAATTAACAAATCAATTTATTTTCAACACTTCGAAAATATTACATATACTTAAATCAGAATTAAGTATATATTTTATTCTTTTAAGGAAAACTTTCTCTTAAAATATTTATTTGGGTGAAAACGAATGTTGCGTAAAACGTTGTTACCACAACCTAAAATCATTAATATAGGGATTCGATAATTAGATAGATATATAAATCCTATATACTATACTAAATATTTCCTTTAGAAAATCATTTACTAAATTCATAATTTCTGCATATTTATTAAAGGATTATCCAATGTCCAAAATCGTGAATAAAATTCCTTTAATAAACTTCTATATTTAACTTATCAAAATATAGTAAATTTTGGATTTATAAAACAATGTTTATAAATTCACATTTATATTTTACAAAAACTTCAATATACAAAATTCCTTTACTTACCAATTCTATATATATATATATATCATTTACATACCAGGATCCAAATTATAAGTTAATTACTTATAATTCTCTAATTTACAAAATTCCTTCTTTTATAACTTCACAAATTCATAAATCTATAGATCTTATTTACTTATAAAATCCATTTATAACTTCATTTAACATTTCAAAACTCCTTTAAAATTCTATTATTTTTATTTATAAAATATCAATTTTATGAATCTTTTATATAAACCATTTATAATAATTCTAAAATCTCAATTTAACTCGTTTTACAGAACAGTTCACTTCATATATCAAAAATCACATTCAATTATATTTCACAAAAATCATAATTTTTATAACAATAAAAATTATAACTTTCATTTATTTAAAATAAATCAATTTCCTTGACAATTCAAAATTTAATATAAACATCTATTTTCAAAATCACTTGAAAATCCTTTTTAATTTTAAATCATCACTTTAATATTTTTAAATTCCAAAGTATAAGCCCAATGCTGCAACAGCACTAAATACATCAATCACAACATCCAAAACATCATATATCACATGATAACAGCATACACAATTTCTTTAAATAAAACCAATATCGGTGAGAAATCCAGTTGGATCCCTCCAAGTTGTCACCAACAACAAATATACCTATGAGAATACGTGTACAATGTCCGCTTCAAGGCAGACGCGCGTACAAAGGGTCATCCGCTCATACACGGAAACATGTAGGGTCTCATCTGCTCTAATAGGCACGAATATACCCAAATACCAATCAATATACAGATAATATATCAAAACAATCAACAATCATCATAAACACTATTTATTCTAACTTATATAAAAATACCAGCGAATCAGAAAGTGTAACAACCATATATTTTGTGATTATTTTAATTGTTGAATTCCTGATTTAAAAACTTTATTTTATTTATTAAAATGAATAATTTTTTATTTTAAATATAAATTTTGATTTGTTGTGAATTATAATTTCAAATCTGAATATATTGAATATTTACACAAAGTGAATTTTTGGTCAAAATGGTCAAATTTTGACTTTTAAATTTAAAATTTGAATATCAAAATTTGAATTTTATCTTTTATTATGAAAAAAATTTAATTTCAAGAATACAGCTTTTCGTTTCGTTGAAATCCGATTTATATTGTGAAAGTTGTGTTTTTTACAATATTGTGTATAAATTGATTTATTTAACGAAATTGTTTATTTTAAATTATATAAATAATATTTTATTTGATCATGTAATGTTCTAATTTATGTTTATATGGGTAAATAACATGTATTGTATATATTTTGGTTTTAAAACATTTTGAAAGTGTAATTGACATTTTCCAGTGTCAGTTGTATTTTCGTTTTAAAATTTCTAATTTCCAGTTTCAATTAATTAAAGTAATTCTTTATTTATCTTTATATTTTTCTTAAGAACTTCTTTTATTTTCATTCCCACTTTATTTTGTTCCTCATTTATTTTATTTATTTGGCATTTTATTTGTTTTAAAGTGAAATAGAAATTTTCTAGAGCCAATGGTATTTTTCTTTGTAATTTTCATGCCCTGTTTTCAATTTTTAAACAATTGCTTTAGTTCTTTTTCTATTTTTCTCCAACTTAATTATTTATTTAATTTTAGAAATGGTAAATAAATTATTTTATTTCAAATTTTGATTTATAATATTTTCAAAATGAAGTGGATATTTTTCCAAGGCTAGTGATGATTTATTTATAATTTTTGAACACTGTTTTGGATTTTTAAGCAATTTCTTTTATTCTTTTTCTATTTTCTTTAAATTTAATTATTTGTTTTCATATTATTTCACATTTTTCGGTTTTAAGTGTATTTACTGAAATTATTTTTTTATATTTGATTTAAAAGAAATAGAAATACAAAGAGACTTAGACCATTCATTTTCTAGTGACTTTTCACTTACCTCTTGTCCTTTCATTTCTTTTGCCTTTTCATTTTATTCTTTGGCCGTACATCCCTCTACCCTATATCCATGTTTCTCATCTTCAATTGATGCAAAAAATATCTTTCTCCTCATTTCAGACTCATGGCTACATCATATTGAGAAAAAAATTGCAAGCTAATGGCTTCTTTCTTTCACTTTTCTCCTAATTTCATTGATTTGCTTCCTCCTCTCTAGTCTGCTAGGCCTAGCCTCTACCACCTTCATCTCCACCATCATCTCCACCATCACCAGCTGCAAAAAAAAACATCTCCTCCTCCTTTGACCTGAAGTTTCCTTGACCATCCAATAATGCAAAATCCATAAAAACAATGAAAACTCCTCCAAAACTATGCAAGCCGAGCTCCTATGTGCCATCCACCTTCATTCCTTGCCACGGCCACCTCCTTGTCCTCCACCACCACCATGACATGACCTCTGACCATCAACCTAAGCACTGACCAGACCCAAACTTGCTTCAGGCCGAACCAGTAAAGCCTTAAGGCCGATCCTATGTGAGGTTGTAGGCAAGCAAAATTTGTTTGAAAACTAGGTGATGTTATTTGTCTAGTCTAGTTTCCATTTGTTTCAATTCAAACTTTGGTATTATATTTTGCTTCATTGTTGTGAATACAAGATCATTATCAAGGCTCTCCATTAGTTCATATCAAATCGTGCTTGTCATGCCTTTGGAATCGGTCTTGTGTGTCGTAGTGGTCTCTAGCTTTGAAAAGGTGAGCCTTTCTCACTCCGACATTTCTACTTATGAAATGGTGAATCGATGACAAGTGTTTAGTAATTAAAAATGTTTATGCAAGTTAATGATGATCATATGATATGATATGCTATATTATTACTATGTTAAAACTGTTAATTATCACCTGACATTTGATATATGACATTATATTGTGACATTGACATTGTTTATACTGTTTATTTATTTATGATCACATTGCAAGTTCCCTGTTAGAACAAAATCACTATGAGTTGAAATGATACATACCCAAACGGACTTTAGAATAGGGAAAAATCGTTATGGGCTAAAATGATAGGCCTGGGCGATTTTTATTTACTTGGGATTGCGGGTTTGAAATGATAGAACCCGGGTTTTCTTTTTAAACTTCGGATTGCAATGATATATATTCGTATCACTTGACCTAGGTTAGAAAATTATATACAGGCCCCGTGGTATATTTTTAAATGATTTTTATTAAAATATGTATTTTTAAAAGTATGAATTTTGATTTAAAAATATATATTTTATGGTTTTAAGAAAGTTAAATATTAAGTTTTGAATTTGTGAATTTAAGTATGTAAATTTGAAGTAAATGTGATTTTAGACTTTGAATTTTATTTTAAAATGTAAGTAAATAATGGAAATTAAATTTAAAGTTTTGAAATGATATTTGAAGAAAAATGCTAAGTTTTGTTGAAATTTATAAGTCAAGAAACAGTGAAATTTTGACTTAACGAATCAAAGTGAGTTTTAATTGGATATTTGATTATAAAATTTTGTAATGATAAATCATATATTAAGTTGATTTAAATGTGAAATTTTTGAGTCTAGAAATATGATTCAAAAATTTAAAATAGAAAATTTTTGAAATTTAATATTTCTGAAGTTATAATAAAATCTAGAATTTTATTAATGCATTTCTACAATGCTGTAGTTTTATGACAGCACTTTAAAATGCTATTGTTTTGAATTTAACTGTGTTTGACGTAACTAAATATCTATTACAGCATTTTATAAATTCTATTGTTCCTAAATTAAACTATTTTGGAAATTTTAAGCTACGATAGCACTTTATAAATGATGTCTTTGCTATATTTTGACAATGTTTGGAATATTATAGATTTTAATACTATTTGAGTCATATTTTAAAGTATTAAATGATTTAACTTTTGGAAATTGATTATTTGTGAATATAAGAAGTTGGAACATATAATTTAGTATTTAAATTTCAATTTTAAGGAATTTATACTGAATTTAAATTTAAATAAGGTTTACTTAGTTATGTGTTAAATTGAATGAAATCAAATGAGATAAATGAATTTTTGAATGGAATTTTGAAATGTATTTTTGTATTGATATTTGAAATAATAAATGAATGACATATTTAATTTTTAAATGATATTTAAATTTGAATATTTGAAATTGAATTCAAATAATGATTTGATAATGAGGTTTTGGAGGATATGATATTACAATGATTTTGAAATGATTTTTGATGATATAATCTTTATTTTGATAAAGAATGTGAATTTGGAATGATATTTGATTTTGATATAATCTTTATATTTGTATGAAAAGATATTTGGTTTAATTGTAATTTAAGTTTATTTAAACAATATTGGATTTATGAAATGAATATTTCAAAACTAAATAATAATGAAATTAGATTTGAGATATGAATTTATGAAATTATAAAGTTTAGTTTTGAAATGTGGGATATTAAAGTTTGGAAATATATTAAAATTGGATGGTTTATTTTGTAGATCAAATCTATATTTGAAACTTATAAGATTTGAAAAGTTCTGTTGGAAAACTGAATTGAATTGAAACTGATGGGTTGAAATGAATTAAATTGGAAATTTGAAAATTGAGTTTAATTGAATAAATTTGAAATTTTCAAATGTATGATTTAGAAATGTTATGATTTTCAAAGTGTAATGATTTCAAGTATTTTGGTTTCGAAAGAGTTATAACTTTGAAGTATTATGATTTTTGAAAGGTGAATATATGTTTGAAATGGAAATGATATCGTATTGACTTGGATATAGTTTTGGAATAAAAATGGTTTTGGTTTCGAAGTATAAACTATCTTGAAAGGAATATAGTTTTGAAATGAAATGATTTGATTTTTGAAGTATAAACCATTTTGAAATGACCACGGCTTTATAATAACGTTTGGTTGTTAAAGAGACTGGGATCGGAAGTTGTCATACTCTCTACCAACTCCGAAAACCACTTTAACAACTGTGTAAGTGGTGGAGTTTCAAGAATGAAGTAGGATGGTGGCATCGTTCTTGAGGTATATTATGTGGACCCAACTCTCGTGAGTTGGCATAAGGTGGCTAAAACAGGAGCGATCTCGGGCCAAAAGGGGTAGCTCCTCTGGTCCGACACATTCCTTCGATACTATACTCTTACTTGTGGTTGCTTAGATGGCCATCCTCCGATTTTGATTGGGAGTGGATTCCGAGGTGGGCGTAGTGGCTACTGCGTTACCACCAGCCCGTGTGCATAATTGGTATATGTACCCTGACATTGCCTTGTGTGTCGTGTCACCTGCCATATCGAGCCTTACTACGAGTTTGGTTTTCTCTCGTAGCCCGTGAAGTATTTAGGGTAGTCTTCCGATCTGGAGATATGCTGATACTGGATGGACTACTGGGACTATTATGTGTGAAGGGCTACATGGGTAACCCGGAACACTATTTAAAAGTATGTTTATTTGCTGTAGACATTATTATAATATCGCAATATTACTATATAGTAAATAGTTTAACGGATCCTTAAAGGATGGGCGATCCCAAGCATCCTTTAAGTTACTGATGCATTTTGTTACTGTTCACTTGAGTTGATTCACAGTTTATAAGTATTTATGTCCTGACTCGAGCGTTTTGTGTTTTGCTTTACGCTCGAGTAAGATTGAGTGATTCAGCATTCAAGACTCACCTTTGGAGTTGGATCTTTGCTTGAAGATCCAGCCATATATTCTGCTTTCAGTATTCAGTGATCTATTCTGATTTGTACCTGATGTATTTTGTTACTCTTCTATTTTATTTTGTTTAACTCTTATGTATCTTATTATTATATAGTAGCTTCATGAACTACTATCTCTTTTAATTCCACTGCATTATTATTTACTCTGTTTCTGTGATCTGTGATTATGTGTTTACTGTATATTCTGAGATTTGCCAAATTTTATTTACAACGCGGTATTTTGAGCAATTCAAGTAAGACATGTGCGGATGCGAATGGTTGAAAAAATCCGGTTGTTACATCTGGTATCAGAGCTTTGGTAGCTCTAGGCAAAACTCAGTATATAGGGTAAATGTATTTACAGAATCACTTTCATTCGAGTTTAAATCTCTTCCTTTTTGACTCGATTCCATTGAATTTTGGAACGTTCCCTGTGGTTCCAAAATCCATTCGTGTCCTTCACTATTCGTCTTCATTTGATTCTGGAGTATCCCATAACTCCACTTCGAATGATCTTTACCATGAGTCGGCGGTCCCGCCAATCTCAAATTGATTAGTAAAGGGGGAAACTCCTTTACAACAGCATTGATTCACCGGAGATTTTATATCCTCGGTTTAGATGCTGGTATCTCTTATAAACCCAAATTCTATCTCTTGAGATCGAATGTTGATTTACTCCAGAAATCCACATCGATCTTATTCTTTAAGTCACGGTTGACCCGGTTACGGTTGCCCGCGAATTATATAAGCTTATCCATGTCCCTATTCTGTTATTTAATCATCTCACCTTTGTTTCCAACTTATCTTCAAAACATTTTGAACTGTACTTGTAAATCTGTATTTAATGTTTGTTTTATATTGTGTTGTTTGAGTTCTTGATGTTGATTTGGGTTTCTGATCGATTCATTTGATCAACGCTATCGATAAGATTTCCAAAACACTTGAACAGAGCAAACTAACACAATATTTTTTTCAAATTTAGTAATGAAATAAATTTTGTAACTATATTATAAATCTTTTTCTGGATTTTATTGAATTAGTTGTAAGAAAAAATAATTGATTTTATGTATCATTATCTCTTGTTTCATATAAAAATAATTAAACAATAAACATGGTTATAAATTTATTTGGAAATTTAAAATGAATTTAAAACAAGAATTTGAGAATTTAATTTCCGATGGATTTCAAACTTTTTGTTTAAAGTTTTAAGGATATATTATTTAAAGTATTTTCGAATAGAAATTTGTTTCCAAAGAATTTTAAATTTAAATTTAGTGCTTTTCTCTTTGTCGCTGGAAAATAATTTCAGTGATGACTGCAGCATCATCGACATTCATTTTCGAGTTTCGAAATGAAGAGACCGTTCTGTAGTCTTGCTACAGTTTTGTTTTGAGAAATTTAATTGATTTGAATTTCTAAAATAAGACTGGATTTATGACATATGCTGATATATGATTTAAATTTGAATGGATATATATATTGTATATGTGCATTTATTTGTCTCTAAATAGTTTGGAATTTATCGGAAATTTAATTCCTAAATCTTATCTTGAAGGATAATTTCAAGTATAATTTCAAGATTTGGATAAATATTCAAGCTTGAAATGATTAAATTAGAAAGTTTAATTTGCATGATACACAATTTCATTCCAATATAACTTACGTTAATTTTCAGAAGTTGAATATGTATAAAAAAAATTATAAATAAAATTTGAGTTGTTATAATAAATGTTATACACTTAAATTTTAGTTATAAAAAGATTAACGGAGGTAAATAGAAAAAGGGGTAATGGAATAATTTACAATATAAAATGATGATAAAGGAACTAAGAATAAATTTAAAGAAGTTATAATAAGTATAAATATATTTAACATAGGAGATAAAATATATTGAGAGGAATAAATTTAATTATAATTAGGAATAAAGAAGAATTAATTTATTGAGTACATTGTGAGTACAATAAATGATTTTTCTTTCAAATCCATGATTTTAAAGATTGTTTATTTAAGATAATTGGATGATAAGATAATGAAATTAGATATGGTTAAGATTCATTTAACTTATGTAAAATTAATTTTCAAATTAAGTTGAAATTTTCATGGTTTCAAATTTATTGTCTTATTTTGTTTTTCTCAAACTATCTTTGGTTGTCCTTATTTCCCTTATCTTGCTACAGAATGGAGAGGCTATTATTTATGCTGGTCTGTTTAGAAATCTATCTATTATCTTGGATAATCTTTACTCATCTTTGAATCTGAGCACTGCTTGTCATCCATAGACCGTTGGTTAAGCGGAAAGGGTGAATCGGATTCTAGAGGATCTTTTTCGTGCCAGTGTGCTTTATTCCATCTCCGCTTTGTTAAACTTACCTATAACAGTTATCAGGTAAAATTTCAATCTTCTTGTCATCTTGTCCTAATCCTATTTTATTCCATCTTTTTTCTATGTTTTTCCATACCTCATTCCTTTTCGGGGACGAAAAGTTTTGAGTGGGGGAGAGTGTAACAACCCTATATTTTGTGGTTGTCTTAATTGTATATTTTAATTGTTGAATTCTTGATTTAAAAACTTTATTTTATTTATTAAAATGAATAATATTTTTATTTTAAATATTAATTTTGATTTGTATGTGAATTATAATTTCAAATCTGAATATATTGAATATTTTACGAAAGGTGAATTTTTGGTCAAAATTGTCAAATTTTGACTTTTAAATTTCAAATTTAAATATTAGAAAATTTTAATTTTATCATTTATTATGAAAACAAATTTAAAATCAAGAATACTGCTTTTCATTTCGTTGAAATCTGATTTATATTGTGAAAGTTATGCTTTTTACAATATTGTGTATAAATTGATTTATTTAACGAAATTGTTTATTTTAAATTATATAAATAATATTTTATTTGGTCATGTAACGTTCTACTTTATGTTTATATGGGTAAATAACATGTATTGTATATATTTTGGTTTTAAAACATTTTGAATGTGTAATTGACATTTTCCAGTGTCGGTTGTATTTTTGTTTTAAAATTTCTAATTTCCAGTTTCAATTAACTAAAGTAATTCTTTATTTATCTTTATATTTTTCTTAAGAATTTATTTTATTTTCATTCCCACTTTATTTTGTTCCTCATTTATTTTATTTATTTGAATTTTATTTTTTTAAAGTGAAATAGAAATTTTCTAGAGCCAATAGTATTTTTCTTTGTAATTTTCATGTCCTGTTTTCAATTTTTAAACAATTGCTTTAGTTCTTTTTCTATTTTTCTCCAATTTAATTATTTATTTCATTTCAAAAATGATAAATAAATTATTTTATTTCAAATTTTGCTTTATAATATTTTCAAAATGAAGTGGATATTTTTTTCAAGGCTAGTGATGATTTATTTGTAATTTTTGAACACTTTTTTGGATTTTTAAGCAATTTCTTTTATTCTTTTTCTATTTTCTTTAAATTTAATTATTTATTTTCATATTATTTTAATTTGTTTCGGTTTTAAATGTATTTACTGAATTTATTTTGTTATATTTGATTTAAAAGAAATATAAATACAAAGAGACTTAGACCATTCATTTTCTAGTGACTTTTCACTTACCTCTTGTCCTTTCATTTCTTTTGCCTTTTCATTTTAATCTTTGGTCGTACATCCCTCTACCCTATAGCCATGTTTCTCATCTTCAATTCACATGAAAAATACCTTTCTCCGCATTTCAAACTCACGGCTACATTATATTGAGAGAAAAATTACAAGCTAATGGCTTCTTTCTTTCACTTTTCTCCTTATTTCATTGATTTGCTTCCTCCTCTCTAGTCTTGCTAGGCCTAGTCTCTACCACCTTCATCTCCACCATCCTCTCCACCATCACCAGCTACAAAAAAAAGCATCTCCTCCTCCTCTGACCTGAAGTTTCCTTGACCATCCAATAATGCAAAATCCAAAAAAACAATGAAAACTCCTCCAAAATTATGCAAGCCGAGCTCCTATGTGCCATCCACCTTCATTCCTTGCCACAACCACCTCCTTGCCCTCCACCACCACCATGACATGACCTCTGACCATTGACCTAACCACTGACCAGACCTAAACTTGCTTCAGGTCGAACCAATTAAGCCTTAAGGCCGAGCCTATGTGAGGTTGTAGGCAAGCAAAATTTGTTTGAAAACTAGGTGATGTTATTTGCCTAGTCTAGTTTCCATTTGTTTCAATTCAAACTTTGGTATCGTAATTATATTTATATTTTGCTTTGTTGTTTTGAATACAAGATCTTTATCAAGGCTCTCCATTCTTCCATATCAAATCGTGCTTGTCGTGCCTTTGGAATTGGTCTTGTGTGTCGTAGTGGTCTCTAGCTTTGAAAAGGTGAGTCTTTCTCACTCCTACATTTCTACTTATGAAATGGTGAATCGATGACAAGTGTTTAGTAATTAAAAATGTTTATGCAAGTTTATGATGATCATATGATATGCTATACTATGTTATTACCATGTTAAAACTGTTAATTATCACCTGACATTTGATATATGACATTATATTGTGACATTGACATTGTTTATACTGTTTATTTATTTATGATCACACTGCAAGTTCCCTGTTAGAACAGAATCACTATGGGTTGAAATGATACATAACCGAACGGACTTTAGAATGAGAAAAAATTGTTATGGGCTGGAATGATAGGCCTGAGCGATTTTTATTTATTTTTATTTACTTGGGATTGCGGGTTTGAAACAATAGAACCCGGGTTTTCTTTTTAAACTGCGGATTTATCCGTATCACTTAACCTAGCTTAGAAAATTATACACAGACCCCGTGGTATATTTTTAAATGATTTTTATTAAAATATGTATTTTTAAAAGTATGAATTTTGATTTAAAAATATATATTTTATGGTTTTAAGAAAGTTAAATATTAAGTTTTGAATTTGTGAATTTAAGTATGTAAATTTGAAGCAAATGTGATTTTGACTTTAAATTTTATTTTAAAACGTACGAAAATAATGGAAATTAAATTTAAAGTCTTGAAATGATATTTGAAGAAAAATGTTAAGTTTTGTTGAAATTTATAAGTGAAGAAACAGTGAAATTTTGACTTAACGAATGTAAGCGAGTTTTAATTGGATATTTGATTATAAAATTTTGTTGTGATAAATCATATGTTAAGTTCATTTAAATATGAGATTTTAAAGTCTAAAAATATGATTTAAAAATTTGAAATAGAAAAATTTAGAAGTTTAATGTTTCTGAAGTTATAATAAAATCTGGAATTTTGTTAATTGCATTTCTAAAATGCTGTAGTTTTATGACAGCACTTTAAAATGCTATTGTTTTGAATTTAACTGTGTTTGAAGTAACTAAATATCTATTACAACATTTTATAAATTCTATTGTTCCTACATTAAACTATTTTGGAAATTTTAAGCTACGATAGCACTTTATAAATGATGTCGTTGCTATATTTTGACAATGTTTGAAATATTATAGATTTTAATACTATTTGAGTCATATTTTAAAGTGTTAAATGATTTTACTTTTGGAAATTGATTATTTATGAATATAAGAATTTGAATATATAATTTAATATTTAAATTTGAATTTTAAGGAATTTTCATTGAATTTGAATTTAAATAAGGTTTACTTGGTTATGTGTTAAATTGGATGAAATCAAATGAGATAAATGAATTTTTGAATGGAATTCTGAAATGTATTTTTGTAATGATATTTGAAATAATAAATGAATGACCTATTTGATTTTTAAATGATATTTAAATTTGAATACTTGAAATTGAATTCAAATAATGATTTGATAATGAGGTTTTGAAGGATATGATATTTTAATGATTTTGAAATGGTTTTTGATGATATTATCTTTATTTTGATAAAGAATGTGAATTTGGAATGATATTTGATTTTGATAAATGAATATTTGAAGTTTATATTTGTATGAAAAGATATTTGGTTTAATTGTAATTTAAGTTTATTTAAACAATATTGGATTTATGAAATGAATATTTCAAAACTAAATAATAATGAAATTAGATTTGAGATATGAATTTATGAAATTATAAAGTTTAGTTTTGAAATGTGGGGTATTAAAGTTTGGAAATATATTAAAATTGGATGGTTTATTTTGTAGATCAAATCTATATTTGAAAATTATAAGATTTGAAAAGTTTTGTTTGAATACTGAATTGAATTGAAACCGATGGGTTGAACTGAATTAAATTGGAAATTTGAAAATTGAGTTTAGTTGAGTAAATTTGAAATTTTCAAATGTATGATTTCGAAATGTTATGATTTTCAAAGTGTAATGATTTCAAGTATTTTGGTTTCGAAAGAGTTATAACTTTGAAGCATTATGATTTTTGAAAGGTGAATATATGTTTGAAATGGAAATAATATCGTATTGACTTGGACATAGTTTTGGAATAAAAATGGTTTTGGTTTCGACGTATAAACTATCTTGAAAGGAATATAGTTTTGAAATGAAATGATTTGATTTTTGAAATATAAACCATTTTGAAATGACCATGGCATTATAATAACGTTTGCTTATTAAAGAGACCGGGATCGGAAGTTGTCATACTCTCTGCCAACTCCGAAAACCACTTTAACAACTGTGTACGCGGTGGAGTTTCAAGAATGAATTAGGATTGTAAGGACCTAGAATTTTGGTCGTTAACTTTTGAACATTTAATTCATTTTAAATATTAAATGGGGATTTTGAATTGATTTTGAAATAAGGATTTTGTTAAATCAATAGAATTTAGTTGTAATTTTCAATATGAAAATTCGATTGAAATTTGAATAATACTAATAATTTAATAATGGAATTTAATAATATAATAATGTAAATAATCAGATTTTGGTTCGAAGTGAATCAGAATGAAATCTGATGTGAATATAAAGTCTATATGATTTATAATAAAGTTAGTAAAGTTTTAAAAGTGAAATTTCAAGTGATTTTGACAATTTCGAAAATCGCTCGAATTCATCGACGAGTTAAAATAGCCTTACGGGGCACAGTCTCGGAATTCAACGAAACCAATTCTATTGGATCCGTAATAGTTAGTTATTATCGGATTTCAATTTTTGCAGCGTTTGGAGTTACCGTTTGTCCGTACGAGTGAGAAACACATTGAAATTCAAATCGATAATTTAATATTTAAACTCGATTTAAAAAGCTATCTTCCACATACGACCAAATTAGCCTCCGGAACACGTCCCATTGTGTTCGAAACGTGGGTAAAACCTTAAAAATGCCTGTCGGCACGCGTTGTTTGGAGTTTGTTTGAAAAGTTGCTTTAAAGTGAATTAAATATTATTATAATTAGGTTATACGTATATATTCACGTTTTCAGCTTAACCCTAGCCTATTTTTCACCGGTCGCCACTCACATATTCTATGGCCGAGAATTTCCATTCTTCCCGTTCAATTTCCTTCAAATCTATTCGCTTTTATCTAAAATTATCAACTAGAGAATCGTTGGGGACTTCGAGATCTACGAAGTGAATGGGTGCGATGGGATATGGTGAAGTGGATCGACAGTTATGGGAGCTCGAACGCGGCTCGATCGTGCGAGTTCTCTGCGTTGACCACGACATCGAGCTCAATGCTATCTTGGCCGTGGGTGGAGGCATGTTGGGGGTACGTACTGGAGGCGCCCGATCGTCGTCACGTTGTCGAGGTAGGGTGCGGTTTGAAACCCTAAACGGTGGCCATTGGGTTCGTCTCTACTGGCAGTATCACGTGAGGAAGATAAGGCATCGGACTTAATGTGTGAACGAGCGGCCGTGATTTGTTTCTGGTATAATAAAGTTAAAAATAAAAAGAAATTTGTTTTAAATTCGAAATTGAACTTTAAAAATTCTTATCTTGTGCATACTTGGTCAGATTTCGATGAATTTGGTGACGCCGGAATCGCATCGACGAGTACTGCGCAGTGGAGTAGATTTTAGAATCGTTTTGAGCAAGTAAAAAATTTAGGTTAAATCGAACGCCGTTCGATTTAATTTAAATTTGAACGCTCGTCGAAAACCCAAGGTGAGTAATCTCACTCAAATCTGCATACTAGTTAATTTAAATAGCCAATATTTAAATGTTTGATTGGTTGTTTGTGTGATGTCCCGGAAATTTAGGCAATAATTATTTAATAATTTCATTGATAATTATTTTAAAATGTGAAAATATTGATTTAATAAATTAATTCAAATTGGAGTTCTCTTTTGAAAATTATAATTATTTAGTTTGTTAAATGATATTCTTTTCAAAGTTAAAAATATTTAAGTAATAAATTATCTTTCTAAACTGATTTAAAAATATTTTAGTTATGATGTATAAATGTTTATACATTGTAAATAGAGGATTTGGTTTTAATTTTTAATTTATGTTAAATAAAGGATATTTCCTAATTATTATATATAAATGTATAAATTGTAAATTGACTTAAATTGATTTAAATTAGTATTGTAACTTTTAAAAAGGGTTTGTTTTAAAAATCTTTCTTATATTTTTTTATATAGAAATATAAGTAAGTATTTATTTGTTTATAAGAATGAATATAGTTTTAAATTTTATTTTATAATAAAAGTTTATTTTGTTTTATTCTAAAAATTGTTTTTCTTTGAAATAAGATTTAGCTCATTTTTATTAAATTATAACATTTGATTTAAGACTCTTAAAATTTAATTCAACATTTCTCTTTCTTCTTAAAATCTTTTCTTTTGAAAATTAGCTTTAGAATATTATTTTAAAAATCTCAAGTAAACATTTGAATAGTGTATGTTATTATTTAAAGACTAATATTAATAAAACATTTTAAACATGCTAAAATAAGTTTGAAATGGTTTAAGATAAATTTAAATACAAATATAAATTTAGAATTCTCTTTTAATAATTGAATTGCATATGTGTTAGCTTTTTAAAACATGAAGAGACACTTGTAAAATTATTTACACCTAAACACAACAAGTGGCATGTTGTTTATTTTTGAAATTTAATTTTATTTACAATAAAACATAACAAAAGCAATTGGATTAAAACACATTCTCTTCAAAATTGAAAACCTGAAAATCAGATTTGAGTAAATCAAAACCCCCAAAGCAAATGCATGTTAAAATCCAGAAAAAAAACAAATTCAAATCAAATCTGCAAACAACAATTTCATGTCTGTAATTTAAAATCTGCAAATTGAAGAACAACTTCAAATCTGAGCTATTAGAATGGGTCTGCATGCAATCTTCATCAACAAGTAATAGCATCAAGAAACTCAGCAATCAAAATACAAGTAAAGCAACTTCAATTTCATACTTGCACCCAGATTTCAAATGCAGTTTCAAGTCAGGGTCCTGGGAATTGAAATCTGCAGCAAAAATTGTTCTCTGCATTCTTCAAATTTAATGTGAGTAAGCTTCTTATCTTTTAAAAACAGTTTTCTTTAAATATCAAAATCAAAAATAAATCAAAGAACTTATGTTTTTAATTCACAGAAAGCAAACTATTTTAACAAAACTGTTCTGTTTGTTTTAAAGTGAAATAAGTAACTTCACATGCACAAAATTTGTGACACCTGAGTATATAAGTGAAAATAATAAAATGATATGGTGATTACAAACTCATGAATGTTATGTGTGTATAGGAATGAATTTGCTTATATGTATTTTTCTTATTTCTGGGATCTGCATACCGAGTTGGTTGTAAACTGAGATGTTTCTTAAATAGTAAAGCATTATTATTTAAATTGTTGCTGTTACTAAACTTGTGTGTAAACAAAATATGTTTGTTAGTATAATTGTAGGTTCTGGAAAATCATGAATTAGTTAAATATGTTAAAATCTAAAACCTGTTACCTTTGAGATAATATAGCAGTGGGTATTTTTCAATCAAAATTAGGATACCAATATCATTAATTATTATAAACAAGATTATAACATTGATGTATGTTAGAAATAAGAAAGTATAAAACAAGTTTCATTTTTTTTAGATTGACTGTGTAAATTAGCATTTCTGTGTTAAAACAGAAAATGAAAATTTTGGAATAAATCTGTTGAGCCAATGGATCTTAGGTGTTTAGATGCTTCATGTTAGTGGTGTTTTGATGTGAGAATGAAGGAGATGTTGGTGATGGATGATCAGAGAGAGAGGAGTGGTGAGATGAGTGTTTCAGGTTGCTGTTGATTTCCATTTTTTTTTATTTCCAACTGTTTGGAAGGGTATGGATGGTTGAGATAGTATAAGGAGATGGTAAGTGACTTGTAGAAGGGGATTAGCGTGGCTGGAGTTCGCAGAGGCGACAGTGCATATGCATTGTACAGGTTAAACTCAGGTGAACATTATTGTAGGGTGCAGGTTTTTTTTGACTCGGAGATTACTTCGGGTAGTTTTGGTTTTGACTCGAGGGAAGGGGTTGGAGAACTCGAAGTAAAATAGTTGGGTACTCGGGTTAGTGTAGTTGCAGAGGTAAACCTGTAGTTTGCAGTTTTTATGAATTTGAATAAAATTTATAATTTAAAGATCTTAATTTGATTTAAATATAAGTTAAGTGTGAATTCAAATGGAGTTTTGAGTTCAAGGTTTTAAAAATGAAAATTTTAAATTTAAACAAGGTTTAAATTCTGTTTAAAATCAAGATTTAAAAACAAAACAGTTTCAGGATTTAAAACCTGTGATTTTGCAGTTTGTAGTTTAGATAAAATTCATATTTTAAATTTCAACTTGGTTCAAGTATAAGTTAAAAACTGAATTCAAATGTAGTGTGAAATTCAAAGTTTTAAAAAATGAAAACCTTAAATTTAAACAAGATTTAAATCAAGTTTTAAATCAAGAAATAAAACAGTTTTCAGGTTGCTCTTAAAACCAGATTTTTGTTTCAAAACGGTTTTTTAAGTTTTTAAATTTTGAAACAGATTTAAATGTTTCAAACAAGATTTAAATTGGTTTTGAAATTAAGTTAAAAACTGTTTCAAGTTTCTTTGAAAACCAGTTTTGAATTTCAAAACAGTTTATAAATTTAAAATGATGAACATATTCAAATGATTAAAAATAGATTTGAAATGAAAAATTGATTTCAAGTAAGTTTTAAAACTTGAAAGAATTTATTTCTTTTAATATTTGAATTAAGCTATGAAGAGTTAATGTAAATTGGAAAAATGAACTAATCAATTTATTTTTTCAAAGATTAATTTATTTAAATCAAGTAAATTTGTTTTAAATCTTTCTTTATATTTAAGTAATGAATGTTCTTTAAACATTCATTTTATTTTAAGAATTTTACTTATTTCAAATCTGGACCAATGTTTAATTAGTTAAACAATTTAAATATCAAATTTTTAAATGGAATTTGAATTTAAATTTAGAAATGTATTGTTTAAATACATTTTGAATATAATTGAGTCATTTGATAAATTATTTTGAAAATATTAAGATAATTAAGGATTTACATAATTAATTGATTTTAAATAATGGTTTAGATTAATTTATTACTTAGAAATGATTTATTAATAATTAATCTAATTCAAATTTTCTTAAGTATGTAATTTTGGAAATGTTGTTAATTAATAATTGGTGATAATTATCTAAGGATGATTTAGTAATTAATTAATGTAATTAATTTTGATAATTAACTAGATTGATTAATTGAATCTAATTAATTGAAATTTGTTAAGTATAATTAATTGTTAAACTAATTAAGGAATTAATTACTTATTGTAATTAATTTGGATATGTGATTTATTTAAGTTAATTAATTTAGTTTAATTAATTTTAATAAATCATCTAATGATTTTAAGAGTTTAATTGCTTAATGTAATTAGTGGAGCAAGGATTACTTAAAAAAGTAATAATGATAATTACTGAAATGTAATTAGTAATTTGGATAATTACTTTTGGAATTAATTAAGGAATTAATTAATGATTAATTATTGGATAATTAATTTGTTAATGAGTAATTAAAGAAAGTTAATTACTAAACTTAATATTAATCAAGGTGATTAATAATTAGATTAATTACTAAATGTAATTAATTTTAATTAATTTATTTATTTAAATATTAAAGATCATTAATTAATATTGATGATGTAATTAAGGATTGTTTAATTAAGTAATAATTAATTAAGAGATTAATTAATTGTAATTAAATAAGGGTAAATATAATTAGTTATAATTAATTAATAAATGAGTAATTAAATGTTAATTACTTATGGTTAAGGCTAATTAATTAAAGATTAATTACTTATTGTAATTAGTGAATGATTAATCAAGGTGTTTAATCAAGTTAAATACTTAGTGGGTAATTAATTAACTGGGTTAATTAATGAATGTTAAGCATGATTTAAATGAGTAATTAATTTAATTTATTTTAAATTAATTAGAGATGGTTGTAATTAATTTAATTCATTTCAAATTAATTATAATTGTTGATTAGTAAATCATTGCTTATGGATGTTATTGATTGAATGGTTGTGATCTTAGTAATGAGATGAGTTGTATTTGTATGATATGAATGCTTGGTTTAAGTATGATGGTTTGTGATGGATTATTTGGTTGTGATGACTATCTGTTTATGGATGATGCAGATTATCTGTTTATGATATGAATGTGATTATCTATTGTGAGATATAGTTTATCTATCTTTGTGAATTAGATGATATTTAAGTTAATTGTTTAAAACCCTTAAGTATAACTTGGACATTAAAATGGCGTTTGGTTTCGATGAGACCGGGATCGGGTTTCCATATTTGGAATTCCGAAAACCACATCGATTCCAATTAAACGTTAGGTCGTTAATCCAAGTGGAGCAAGTGAAGACTCGAGGTGTAAGGGCTATACGTCAGTATAACTCTGTGGGTGATTCCGTAATGAGTTTGACGGAATAGTACTTATAGATTCGAGATGGTGATTTAGAGTGCAAGGGATATCGTCGTTAACTCTGTGGATGATTCTGTAATGAGTGTAACGAGATAATGCCTTCGGTTTCGTTCGTACCCGGAACGAACTTGTATGGATTGAATGCTTTCAGAACATCGTCAGGTGGACGATGAGCATTCTAAGATTGATATGTCCTATAAAGGTAATCGTAGCCTCAAGCCTCATCAACCGGGAATGGCTAAAACAGGGGAGGTGCAGCAAGGCTTCGTGGGTAGCACCCACTAGAGAGCAAGATTGATCCCTGTCTAGAGGTCCTTTTTTATTCGGCTTAGTGGGCAGTTGTCAGTGTACACCAACTGCGGGGTTGTCTTGTTCGGAACTGTTCAGTAAGGAACGGGTCCGGCTTTGTGTTGAAGGGGAGTTAGGGTGGCTCCTCGGTACGTTGATCTAGGCCACGTACTGTGACGGGCGGTACCCCAGTAGCCCTGCCATTGATGGAATCCATAATCCAATAAGTGCATGTACGGTTTTGATTGTGCCCAACTATGTTGGAACGTGAGATGTAAGCATTCCAGCTATTTCTGTATTTTATTTTGAAAACCCTGGACAATATTATAATATTACTGAATTTCCTATCAAATGTTTTGGTTAGCGTAAGGTAAAAACTTTTCCATGTTTATGTGTGGGAAGTCTTACGTGATACCTTTTGTTTCCAAAGGATTTTCTAAAGTTAAGCAACTTTTATCCCCGTTTACTCACACCAGACCCCTGTCTGACCTGAGTGTTTATTTTCTGTTTTATTAAACTCTTGGGTGCTCATATTACGTATGAGTAGTCAAGTGCTTCAGGATTGCTTTGATCGAATTCTGGAGGAGATAATGGAGCAGGAGGCTTCAGCGTGTAGATATATGTAGTAGTTCCGCTGTGTTTGAGTTGAGTCTGTTCTCTCTGATGTATTTGAATTGTAATTGCTAGACAGATGTTTATAACTGCCTAGTTTGTGTTGTATTAGCTGTTTAACTCTGATGTATATGATAATATGTAAAGTTTTATGTGATATATTATAATTTATTCGATTCCGCTGTGAGATTCTGATGTTGTCTATTCTTTCTTTCCTTTCTTTTCTCTTTTATATCCCTTTTCTTTTTTCTAACGACGCGACTTCCTGGAGTTTGGAAGTTGGGTCGTTACAGTTTGGCTGAATACGATAATTATTATCAGATTGAATCGATATTTATTGGTTGTGCTAATATCTGTGGATGCAGGGAAACAGGTTGGAGGGATCCAACTGGATTCCTCACAAATAGTAATTTTATTTATATTCTGTGATATATCCCATCGATAAATTTGTTTTATCTACGAATCTGTGTATAGATAAGCGCTATGGATTATACCGCTTATCGATGTTAATATGATTGAATCTGTGATGGTTGATGTTGTGTACTATTGTGTTAAACCCCTGGACTACACTATATACACACAAATATGGATTGCATGTGGAAATTGGTTAAGACACAATTTTTGAAATAATTTTTGAATCCAAATGGTTTTGGAAATAAAACGGATTTAAAGTGAAAAAAATTTATGAAAAGGAATTTTGAAATAAAAAGTTATTTTTGAATAAATTAATTTGGCTTTGAAATTTGTTTTAAAATTGAATAAAAATTTGAAATTTAATTCTATGTTGTAAGCTTATGATTTCAAAAAGATTATATAAGTTTACATGAACTTGAACCATTTTATAAAGTGTTGTTTGGGAATTTAAATTAACCCAAAGATTTTAACTTATATAAATGAAATCGGATTTTTCCGAAATAAAAACTACTTTTTTTCGAACGATATAAGCTTTCATATAAGAAATGAATTTTCAATTGGTATTAAAGGAAGTTCAAGTTGAATTGGAAATGGTTTTCCAAGTTAGGAATGATTTGGAAATTATGGCCTCAAAAGATTGTATAAGTGATAAAGGTGTTTATATGGGTTTTAACCATTTAAGAAATATGGTTTGGGAAATTTAAACGTAAACCCAAGTTTTATACTTGGATGGCTTTAACTGTGTAAATTATAATAAGTTTTCCTAAAATGAAAATTATTTGTTTCAAATAGTTATAGCTTCCATAAAAAGAAAAGATTTCCAATTTGTATCGAAAGATTTCAATTTGAAATGGAATTGTAAATAGTTTGGAAAAACTATAGATTAACCTTGGTGAGGACGACTAAATCTTGTTTTCAAATCAAGAAAGATTTTTAAATGGTGAATCCTTTAAATACAAGATTGGAATTGGAAAGGGTTTGAGAGTTACGAATTAAATCTTAAATTGAAAGATTGGATAGTTAATCCAATTTGAAAAGGAACTGTTTCGAAAGCTATAAATTGAATCTTTGTGAAATTGGGTGAACTTTGTGGAATAAGTCTTTTTGTTTAAAAGATTTAAAATGGTAATTTGTTTAAACCATTTGAGAGAAAAGTTTTGGATATTAAGTTGTGACTTAATTGAAATTCCATATCCATATATTTTCAAATATTACGCTCATTATTCGGTTTAGCCGGGAGAGGACCTCTGTGTCAAATATCCCATTCCGAATAATGATACGTCGATATGGATAGCATTTGAAGACCGGTGGTGAAGACCGGGTATTTGCGAGAACGATAGGATAACCTATCGATTGTCTCTGCACTGAGCCGCGTCGGTATAGAGATTTCCTAAGTGATGGGAAATCCGATCGGGATAGTGAATACCCGGATTTTGCAAGGGCTTCTTCGGAAGTATCTTCGGTTCTGTTCGAACCCGGAACAGACTTGTATGGTTGTATGTCTGACACTACACTTTGAGATATAAAGCAGATTTCTCTCAAAAAACCCGTTGGTGGAAGAGATTTATTCCCTTAGCTTAACACCCTTCTCTGAGACGTACAAGCTCAGAGGTTATGTAGTTGAAGGTTATCAGTGATATATTCCCAATTTAGTAGCGTGGCATGCTAAGTGCTGTTATGTGTTGATGATCATTGGTTGATCATTTGTGATCGAAGCAGGGCTTTGTGAAAAGCGTAGCTTTGAGGACGTGACTTCGTCGAGCCTCACAACCCGGTAATGGTCGAAACAGGAATCGTGGCAGCAAGGTTATTTGGGGGTAGCTCCTCCTGAGGGTGTGACCATTTCCTTCTGGATATAAAAAGTGATATCATGGTATGGATCCCAGATGTTTACTTATGTTGATTTTTTTTATGAAAGTCATGGTATGGAGCCCAGATACTTTACTATGTGGTTGTTCGATTGGGGGCCCTCGGATAAAGGTCGGTAACGACCGAGGGATGGAATGCTCGTGTTAGTTGTTACCTAGTTACAGAGGTAACCCGGCCTTGTGTAGCAGAGATCCGGTTAGGTTCTCGGGGACGTCCCTCTAGAGGCGTTCCATTTTATTTGAGAAGTTCCTTTGCCCGACCATTTGTTGGAAATCCAAACAAAACAATACGAGATCTTTACGGTTTCAGTTGTAGAACCTGTCATTTAAAATGGCAGCTATAGCTGGCATAATATAATGGTACTTATGCTGGCTAAGATTAATATTATATTTTCGAAAAGTTTTCTGCACTATGCACTAATAATAATATCAAAAGAGTTTTCTCGTATTAAGCATTTTTGACCGTCATAAGGAGAAATCTCCTCCAAGTTTGCGCTTGCATTGTGTGTGTGGTGGGAGGCCTTATGGCAATTTCATTTTCAAAAAGCATAGCGAATTTCTTTTCTTTTTATTTTCTTTGTGAAAATAACTGTTTTTGAGATCTCACACCAGTCCCACGACTGACCTGGGGTTTATTGTTCCCTTTCTAAACTCTAAGTGCCCACAATTTTCCACACGGGCAGCCTAGAGTCAGGTTAGCAGTTATTCGGGAGCAAGGTCAAGAATTTGCTGTGAGAATCAAGAGTTGGAGCTGGATAGCGAGGCATATAATTTATATATGTAATATTTCTTTCCGCTGTTTGTTGTTGTACACTCTGATAATTAATGTGATGTAATGTAATAACTGATATAGAAATTCTGTTTAAAGATATTTATTTATCTATTATATTTGTTCTGCTGCGATATGTGAGATTTTGTGGTTGTTTTCTTTCCTTCTTCTTCTTCCTGTTCTTCTTTAAACCCTAACGGTTCGGTTTTTCGGCATTTGACAGTTCGGCATTCGATATAGTGGACGTATTGATGTCGACTTTCGGACGTCGAGAAATCGAATACGTTACATGTGGTATCAGAGCATTTGGTTAAGCGATAACCTTGGCTCTGTTGGGTGTTACTCATTAGAGATAGAGTCAGTAGTACTCTAGAATGAGTTTGAGTGTAATAATAGATATGAGCGCGTATTTGTTAGTGAATATAAAATTACTTTTATACTGCGTTGACTTATCGGTTGAGTGTTTATGATTTCTGGTCGGTACGGGAAGTACAACCGTATCGATAGGGGTTTCTAAACTCTTAAACAAGATAAACTGACATGGTATTGTTTTAAAGTAGGGTAGATGAAATAATTTTACCCGAAAATTATATTTTGATATAAACGGAATAATTTTTCTGAATTTATTATATATATTTGGATGTTTGGTTGTGACTATTATAATCAAATATAAGAATCTAAAGTTTGAAAGGATTTATAACCAAATAAAATTCTATAAGTATGATTTATCCAAAGGAAGAATAATCAAATTTGAATTAAACCAGAATTTAAATCCTGGGAATTTTGAAAGGTGTTTTGAAATGAATTTAAAACAAAGATTGGGAATTTAAAATCTGTGGAATGATTGAATGTTTCCAAAGTGTTTGAAGGCAATGGTGGATTATTATTTTTGGAAAATTGTTTTAAAAGGAATTTATGGAAAGTAAGAAAGCACCGAACTCACTTCAGTCGCTGGAAAATAATCCTGATGATGATGGCCACATCATTAGAATTCATTTTTGAGTTTCTAAAGTGATGGATTGCTTCCATAATAAGTGGACACGAGTTGATTATTATTTCAAAATGGTTTTGAAATAAAACTGGGCAATTGAATTTTGGGAACTCTATTTAATAATGTGAAAGTTAAGATAAATCAACTATTGAACCTATTAAGTGAATATGATTTGAATAAGAAAGAAAAATGAAAATACTACTCTTGGAATTAAAATTTAACTTGAGAAAATGGTGATGAATAGAATATATTTGCATTTAACTCAGGATAAGTTAAATATAAATTAATTTGAAATATGAATTGAAATAAGGTGAAGTAAATATAAAATATAAAGGATAAAAGGGTGAATGAACTTGAGTCAGTAAAGAAGTTTTGAACTTGTATATGGAGAATAATGAAAAAAATTGAATTGGATTGGATTTAACTTCGATTTAATGGAATTGAGTTGAATTTCGATTGAATTAAAATCAAAATTGAGTTGTGTTACAAATAATTTTGAACAGAATTAAATTTTTATTTAAAGTAGTAAAGGTAATAGTATGAATTTAAGTTGCCGGAAGAAATTTAGTTAAAATTTAATTTAATTTGGAAAGAACTGAGTTGAAGGAAAATCTAATTTGATTGAAACGATATTGAATAATTAAATTCTCACTCAACTAAATTCAAAAAGAATTTTTGGAAATGAATTTAGCATAAGCTGAATTAAATAAAGAAAAGCTTGAAGATGAATTTAGTGTAAACTAAATTAAGAGGAATTGTATTGAAATGAACAATGGAATTAGATCATAATAGTGAAGGTTTGAATTATAAATAAATTCAAATGAGTGAAATGATTTAAAGTGGTCTCATTGTTCATAAAATAAGTTTTAAATGGATTGAATGAGTGAATAAATTGAGTTAAAATTTGTAGTGGATTGGAATCTGATGAAATAAGAATGTATGAGTTGTATATAACCCAGAATTGAATGATATTAATATAAACCTAAATGGATAATAAATTGGAAATGTAAGAATAAGAATTTAATTTGATAATAAAATAGAATAAAATGAGGATGTTTGGGTTGTAAATAATTTTAAATGAAGTAAAATTAATATAGTTTGGTTCGGAATTTATTTAAAATGGTTATAAACTTCAATAATTGTTGTTTGCTTGAATAATATCGAATTTGCATTGAGATTAATTGTTTTTTTGTAAACAAAGCTAATAAATTAAGAAAAGAAAATAAAGTTGATTTTTGAACCAATTGGAATGGGTCGGAATTTAATTTAATGGATTTGCATATAAATAAGGTGAGTTATGAATATGTTGATCATGTTGTAGTGATTTTGGAGTTGGTCGTGATAAATATGTATTGAATATAGATAACCTGGTTATAAATCCTTTTCGAGCAAAGTAAAATGAAATTTGGATGTATTAGGGAAATTTAATGGTGTTGAAACCTTGTAATCGCTTACGAAATATGGTTTACTTGTAAGATTTCGAAAAATTGTTGTGGACTTTGAAAATTGATATGTTTGGTTTAGATTAATATATGAAATCTTATTGAAAATCTCATATTATTGAAAACTCATGTGTTTGTTGAGTAAGTAAAGGTATGGGGGGCAACTGATAGAGTTGGAGCGCGTATATGCAATATAAATTAGCCGCATGCTTTTAAAATGCTAATAAAAGGTACGCCTACGCAACAAAAATAGGAAATATGAATTGCTTTTGGTTTTTCCCACCGTGTGGGTTGATGTGTAAATATTTATATCTATTGTGAAATTGTAAAAGCTAATCCGTAAAAGGGAGACTCTGCCAAAAAATTTCGAAAATTTTGAAAGTTAGAAATTTTTTTGAAAATTTTGAAACATTTCATTAACGACAGATTGATTTCAAATTAAAATTGAAGTAAAAGGATTTTGGAATGGGAATCGAAACTAGTGGCTCTGATTGGAACTTAAGAGTGTAGGCAAGGTGAATTCGAGATTTTTACTAAGTGGGTTTTGCTATTGAGTTTGGAGCATTCTTTCTACCTTAGCAAATTTCAGGGATGAAATTCTATTAAGGGGGGAAGGATGTAACGACCCAGAATTTTGGTCGTTAAATTTTGAACATTTAATTCATTATAAATGTTAAATGGGAATTTTGAATTGACTTTGAAATAAGGATTTTTGTTAAATAAATAGAATTTAGTTGTAATTTTCAATATGGAAATTCAATTGAAATTTGAATAATAATAATTTAATAATGGAATTTGGTAATATAATAATGTAAATAATCAAATTTTGGTTCGAAGTGAATCGAATGATTTCTGATGTGAATATAAAGTCTATTCGATTTATAATAAAGTTAGTAAAGTTTTAAAAGTGAAATTTCAAGTGATTTTGACAATCTCGGAAATCGCTCGAATTCATCGACGAGTTAAAATAGCCTTCCGGGGCACAGTCTCGGAGTTCGGTGAAACCAATTCTGTTGGATCCGTAATACTTTGTTATTATCGGATTTTAATTTTCGCAGCGTTTGGAGTTACCGTTTGTCCGTACGAGTGAGAAACGCATTGAAATTTAAATCAATAATTTAATATTTAAAGTCGATTTAAAAAGCTATCTTCCACAAACAACCAAATTAGCCTCCGGAACATGTTCCATTATGTTCGGAACGTAGGTAAAACCTTAAAAAGGCCTGTCGGCATGCGTTGTTTGGAGTTTGTTTGAAAAGTTGCTTTAAAGTGAATTAAATATTATTATAATTAGGCTATACGTATATATTCACATTTTCAGCTTAACCCTAGCCTATTTTTCACCGGCCGCCACTCACATATTCTATGGCCGAGAATTTCCATTCTTCCCCTTCAATTTCCTTCAAATCTATTCGCTTTTATCAAAAATTATCAACTGGAGAATCGTAGGGGACTTCGAGATCTACGAAGTGAACGGGTGCGATGGGGTATGGTGAAGTGGATCGACGGTTATGGGAGCTCGAACGGAGGTCGATCGTGCGCTTTTTCTGCATTGACCATGGCACCGAGCTCGATGCTATCTTGGTCGTGGGTGGAGGCATGTTGGGGGTACGTACTGGAGGCGCCCGATCATCGTCACGTTGTCGAGGTATGGTGCGGTTTGAAACCCTAAACGACGGCCAATGGGTTCATCTCTACTGGCAGTATCGCGTGAGGAAAATAAGGCATCGGCCTTGATGTGTGAAAGAGTGGCCATGATTTTTTTTTTGGTATAATAAAGTTAAAAATAAAAAGAAATTTGTTTTAAATTCGAAATTGAACTTTAAAAATTCTTATCTTGTGCATACTTGGTCAGATTTCGACGAATTTAGTGACGCCGGAATCGCAGCGACGAGTACTACCCAATGGAGTAAATTCTAGAATCGTTCTGAGCAAGTGAAAATTTAGGTTAAATCGAACGCCGTTCGATTTAATTTAAATTTGAACGCTCGTCGAAAACCCAAGGTAAGTAATCTCACTCAAATTTGGATACCAATTAATTTAAATAGCCAACATTTAAATGTTTGATTGGTTGTTTGGCTGAATGTGATAATTATTATCAGGTTGAATCGATATTTATTGGTTGTTCTAATATCTATGGATGCAGGGAAACAGGTTGGAGGGATCCAACTAGATTCCTCACAAATAGTAATTTTATTTATATTCTGTGATATATCCCATCGATAAATTTGTTTTGTCTACGAATCTGTGTATAGATAAGCGTTATGGATTATACCGCTTATCGATGTTAATATGATTGAATCTGTGATGATTGATGTTATGCACTATTGTGTTAAACCCCTGGACTACACTATATACACACAAATATGGATTGCACGTGGAAATTGGATAAGTCACAATTTTTGAAACAATTTTTGAATCCAAATGGTTTTGGAAATAAATCGGATTTAAAGTGAAAAAAATTTATGAAAAGGAATTTTGAAATAAAAAGTTATTTTTGAATAAATTAATTTGGCTTTGAAATTTGTTTTAAAATTGAATAAAAATTTGAAATTTAATTCTATGTTGAAAGCTTATGATTTCAAAAAGATTATATAGGTTTACATGAACTAGAACCATTTTATAAAGTGTTGTTTGGGAATTTAAATTAACCCAAAGATTTTAACTTATATAAATGAAATCAGATTTTTCTAAAATAAAAACTACTTGTTCTCGAACGATATAAGCTTTCATATAAGAAATGAATTTTCAATTGGTATTAAAGGAAGTTCAAGTTGAATTGGAAATGGTTTTCCAAGTTAGGAATGATTTGGAAATTATGGCCTAAAAAGATTATACAAGTGATAAAGGTGTTTATATGGGTTTTAACCATTTAAAAAGTATGGTTTTGGAAATTTAAATGTAAACCCAAGTTTTATACTTGGATGGCTTTAATTGTGTAAATTGTAATCAGTTTTCCCAAAATGAAAACTATTTGTTTTAAATAGTTATAGCTTCCATAAAAAGAAAAGATTTCCAATTTGTATCGAAAGATTTCAATTTGAAATGGAATTGTAAATAGTTTGGAAAAACTATAGATTAACCTTGGTGAGGACGACTAAACTTGTTTTGAAATCAAGGAGGATTTTTAAATGGTGAATCCTTTAAATACAAGATTGGAATTGGAAAGGGTTTGAGAGTTACGAATTAAATCTTAAATTGAAAGATTGGATAGTTAATCCAACTTGAAAAGGAACTGTTTCGAAAGCTATAAATTGAATCTTTGTGAAACTGGGTGAACTTTGTGGAATAAGACTTTTTGTTTAAAAGATTTAAAATGGTAATTTGTTTAAACCATTTGAGAGAAAAGTTTTGGATATTAAGTTGTGACTTAATTGAAATTCCATGTCCATATATTTTTAAATATTACGCTCATTATTCGGTTTAGCCGGGAGAGGACCTTTGTGTCAAATATCCCATTCCGAATAATGATACGTCGATATGGATAGCATTTGAAGACCGGTGGTGAAGATCGGGTATTTGCGAGAACGATAGGATAACCTATCGATTGTCTTTGCACTGAGTCGCGCCGGTATAGAGATTTCCTAAGTGATGGGAAATCCGATCGGGATAGTGAATACCCAGATTTTGCAAGGGCTTCTTCGGAAGTGCCTTCGGTTCTGTTCGAACCGGAACAGACTTGTATGGTTGTATGTCTGACACTACACTTTGAGATATAAAGCAGATTTCTTTCAAATACATATCTGTTAGTGGCGGAGATTTATTCTCTTAGCTTAACACCCTTCTCCGAGACGTACGAGCTCAGAGGTTATGTAGTTGAAGGTTATCAGTGATATATTCCCAATTTGGTAGTGTGGCATGCTAAGTGTTGTTGTGTGTTGATGATCATTGGTTGATCATTTGTGATCGAAGCAGGGCTTTGTGAAAAGCGTAGCTTTGACGACGTGACTTCGTCGAGCCTCACAACCCGGTAATGGTCGAAACAGAAATCGTGGCAGCAAGGTTATTTGGGGGTAGCTCCTCCTGAAGGTGTGACCATTTCCTTCTGGATATAAAAGTGATATCATGGTATAGATCGCGGATATTTACTTATGTTGATTTTTTTTATGAAAGTGGTATCATGGTATGGAGCCTAGATACTTTACTGTGTGGTTGTTGGATTGGGGCCCTCGGATAAAGGTCGGTAACGACCGGGGGATGGCATGCTCGTGTCAGTTGTTACCTAGTAACAGAGGTAACCCGGCCTTGTGTAGCAGAGATCCGGTTAGGTTCTCAGGGACATCCCTCCAGATGCGTTCCATTTTATTTGGGAAGTTCCTTTGCCCAACCATTTGTTGGAAATCCAAACAAAATAATACGAGCCCTTTACGATTTCAGTTGTAGAACCTGTCATTTAAAATGGAAACTATAGCTAGCATAATATAATGGTATCTATGCTGGCTAAGATTAATATTATATTTTCGAAAAGTTTTATGCACTATGCACTAATAATAATATCAAAAGAGTTTTCTCGTATTAAGCATTTTTGACTGTCATAAGGAGAAATCTCCTCCAAGTTTGCGCTTGCATTGTATGTGTGGTAGAGGCCTTATGGCAGTTTCATTTTCTAAAAGCATAGAGGATTTCTTTTCTTTTTGTTTTATTTGTGAAAATAACTGTTTTTGAGATCTCACACCAGTCCCACGACTAACCTGGAGTTTATTATTCCCTTTCTAAACTCTGGGTGCCTACAATTTTCCACACGGGCAGCCTAGAATCAGGTTAGCAGTTATTCGGGAGCATGGTCAAGAAGTTGCTGTGAGAATCAAGAGTTGGCGCTGGATGGTGAGGCGTATCATTTATATATGTAATATTTCTTTCCGTTGTTTTTTATTGTACACTCTGATAATGTAATGTGATGTAATGTAATAACTGATATAGTAATTCTATTTAAAGATATTTATTTATCTATTATATTTGTTCCGCTGCGATATGTGAGATTATGTGGTTGTTTTCTTTCCTTCTTCTTCTTCCTTTTCTTCTTTAAACCCTAACGGTTCGGTTTTTCGGCATTCGACTGTTCGGCATTTGATACAGTGGACGTATTGATGTCGACTTTCGGACGTCGAGAAATCGAATACGTTACAAGAATGGTGGCGTCGATCTTGAGGTATATTATGTGGACCCAACTCGCGTGAGTTGGCATAAGGTGGCTAAAAAAGGAGCGTTCTCGGGCCAAAAGGGGTAGCACCTCTGGTGGACACATTCCTTCGATCCTATACTCTTACTTGTGATTGCTTAGATGGCCATCCTCCGATTTTGATTGGGAGTGGGTTCCGAGGTGGGCGTAGTGGCTGCTGCGTTACCACTAGCCCGTGTGCGTAATTGGTATATCTACCCTAGCATTGCCTTGTTTGCCATGTCACCTACCATATCGAGCCTTACTACGAGTTTGGTTTTCTCCTGTAGCCCATGGAGTATTTAGGGTAGTCTTCCGATCTGGAGATATGCTGATACTGGATGGACTACTGTGACTATTATGTGTGAAGGGCTATATGGGTAACCCGGAAAGCTATTTAAAAGTATGTTTATTTTACTGTAGATATTATTATAATAGCGCAATATTACTACATAGTAAATAATTTAACGGATCCTTAAAGAATGGGCGATCCCAAGCATTCTTTAAACTACTGATGCATTTTGTTACTATTCACTTGAGTTGATTTACAGTTCATAAGTATTTATCTCCTAACTCGAGTGTTTTTTGTTTTGGTTTACGCTCGAGTCAGATTGAGTGATTCAGCATTCAAGACTCACCCTTGGAGTTGGAGCTTTGCTTGAAGATCCAGCCATATATTCTGCTTTCACTATTCAGTGATTTCAGTGATCTATTCTGATTTGTACCTGATGTATTTTGTTACTCTTCTGTTGTATTTTGTTTAACTCTTATGTATCTTATTATTATATAGTAGCTTCATGAACTACTATCTCTTTTAATTCCGCTGCATTATTATTTACTCTGTTTCTGTGATCTGTGATTATGTATTTACTGTATATTCTGAGATTTGCCAAATTTTATTTACAACATGGTATTTTAAGTAATTCAAGTCCTGCGGATGCGAATAGTTGAAAATAACAGGTTGTTACAGAAAGAGTGAGTTATACTCACTTTGGTTCCAATAGCAGTTGCAGTGTTTTATTCCGATGAATAAAATTAAACAAGCGTTTAATTTTACAAAATTTACACTAGCTTCAATCTATCCAAACTAGCTCTAAAATGTAGTGCTCATCAATACGGACCCAATGCAACTTGTTTCGTCAAAAACGGACCTCGTATGAAGAAGTTATGATGTTACAAAGTTTATACGAATTTATAATATAATAATTTTTATTTATATTTTATTTTTTAAAACCTTTATCGAATCACAACTGTTCATTTTGCTTTGAAGAAACCTGGCCAACCATTACATCTTCTCCCTCACCAGACATTGAACATGAGAAACCCATGTCGGCCGCCGTTCTTCAACGAATTATCGCGCATCACACGATCGTCTTCACATTGGTCAACACCCACCGTTCGATCCACCACGACGAGCTCCATCATCGACATGAACGTCGACGAACTCGACTATGTATTTCGCTTGAAAATCGTGATTGAACGGCGAACGTTCATCGTCATTTTGGCATCGATCCACCTCACGAATTTCGATCACAACCGTATGGATTGAAAGATCTTGTCGAGCTCTTCAACTTTGTAGTTGAAAGTTTTTGATGAAGTGAGTGGATTGAGAGAGATTAAGCAGAAAAGAACAGTGATTTTCGGCCATTGAATAAAAAACGGTGGCTTTCCCTAGTTAGGTTAGGGTTTTGGAAAATGCGAAAAAATAATGTCCTTTTATAGAAAATTCGCGACACTATTCACCCAAAATTTTCTCGAACTCCAAACGAAGTGTGCCGCCTTGCGTTTATTATATTTTACCCCTATTCTGAACACAATGGAATATATCGGGAGCCAATTCAATCATATTTGAAAGATAGGTTTTTGAATCGAAATGCTTAAATTTAAAATTTACTTAAACAAATTTCTACGCATTTTAGCTTGCCTCGGACAAACCTTAAATCCGATTGACACGAAATTTAAAATCTTACAATAATATAACATTACGGATCCAATGAAACTAGTTTCGTCAAAATCCGAGACTGTACGAAAAATGGCTATTTTTACATGTTAGTTAAATATTAAAATATTCAATTTCTATAATTGTGACGCCCCACCCTGAGACCCACATTAATAAAGAGAATTACTAGGCAATTCTATCTGCTAATGCGGAGAATAGGGCTGGTTAGGAGCGACCATCTATAATCTTGTCTTGAACATCTACTGCATACGTCGATAAATGATCTATTTTTTTCTATTCCAAGTGGATCGACATATCCAATAAATGCTTAATGCAAAACTGTAACGTCCCGAAAATTTCGACTTTCGAAAATTCAACATCGATACTCACTTTATCGACTGCCGAGAAATCGAAGGCCGAAAAACCGAAATGTTATGGTTTAAGAAAAAGAATTTAAGAAAAGAAGAAGAGAGAGAAGAAGATAGATAAGATAGAGAGAAAAAAAATAGAAAATGACAGAGAACGGAGAGAAAATAGAACGGAACAGAAAAACAACAGAACAACAACAGAATCTCACAATTCGCAGCGGAACAACATATAATAATAAATGAATAATCTTTAAACAAAGAACTATATCAGTTATTACATTACATCACATTTCATTACATCATATCATCAGAGTGTACAACAACAACAACAAACAGTGCAGCGGAAAAAGAAATACTATATACTAGTATTACGCTATGCCATCCAGCTTGCCTCCAGCAACTCCAGAATATCCAGAATATCCTGATAAACCTTACTCTTGACTGTCCGTGTGAAAATTGGTGGGCACCCAGAGTTTAGGAAGGAAAACAATAAACTCCGAGTCAGTCATGTGACTGGTGTGAGAACTCAAAACAGTTTATTTATCTTTAAAATCAAAATAGAGGAATATTTTTAATTCAATTCGCAATGCTTTTAAAAATGAGACTACCATAAGACCTCCTGCCACACACACAATGCAAACGCAGACTTGGAGAAGATTTCTCCTTATGATAGCCAAAGATGCTTGATACATATTAAAATCAAATCAATTTTGATATTATTTTTAGTGCATAGTGTAGAAGAAATTCATTTCGAAAGTAGAATATAAATCTTAGCCAGCATAGGTACCATTATATTATGCCTACTATAGCTACCTCCTGAGGAAGCAGGTTCTACAACTAAAACCGTACAAGTCACGTATTGTTTCTTTGGATTTCCAATGAATGATCAGGCCAAGGAACTTCCCATTGCCACATGAGAATGCCTCTGGATGGACATCCCCGAGAACCAAACCGGATCTCTACCAACACAAGGCCGGGTTACCCCTAACTGAGTAACAACTGACCGAATATGCCATCCCCCGGTCCTTTGGGACCTTTCACCGAGCGCTCGTAATCAATTCACACAATCATAACAAAGTGTTTTCAACATGATTAAGTATCTGGGCTCCATACATTGATACCACCCTTTTCCAGAAGGAAATGCACACATCCTAAAGGGCGCTACCCCTCATAACCTTGCCGCATCTTTCCTGTTTTGACCATTCACGGGGTGTGAGGCTCGATGAAGTCACGTCCTCAAAAACATACTTTATACAAAAGCCATGCTTTGGGTCAACAAATGATCATAGAAATGATCACAAAGATAGACGATCAAATAAACGATCCTATCACAAATAATCAACACAATGATCATTTCACAGCAACACTCAGCATGTCACATTACCAAATTGGGAATATATCGCTGATAACTTCAACTATATAACCTCTGAGCTCGTACGTCTCAGAGAAGGGTGTTAAGCTAAAAGAATAAATTCTCCGCCACCAACAGAAATATATTTGAATGAAATCGGCTTTATATCTCAATTTGTAATGTCAGACATACAATCCATACAAGTCTGTTCCGGGCTCGAACAAAACCGAAGGCACTTCTTACGAAGCCCTTGTAATCCGGGTATTCACAATCCCGATCGAATTTCCCATCACTTAGGAGATCTCTATACCAGGAGCTACCCAGTGCAGAGACAATCGATAGGTCATCCTATCGCTTTCACAAATACTCGGTCTTCAACACCGATCTTCAATGCAATTCACAACGACGTATCACATATTCGGAATGGGTTATACGACCCCATGGTCCTTTCCCAGTTAACCTGAATAGTGAGCGCTTATTCAAAAATAAGTGTGGCATTCAAATTCAAACAAATCACATCAATTACCCATTCAAAGGGAAATATTGATAGTCGGTTATTGAACTATCAATAGATATGCACAACATCACTAGATTCCAAATAATTTTCCAAATTATTTATTTTCCAAAATATCTTTACTAGATGTATAATTTCACACTTCAAAAATAAATCAATATTTATTTTTAAACAGATTCCACTTTCTTTTATAAATTCCATAGTGAATTTATATTTCACAATATCCATGCATATATGATTTCAATTATTCATTTCAATTTATCTTCAAAAAGATAAATTCTCAAAATATTCACTTTATATTGGAAAACATTTCCATACTTATTAAATAAGTAATTCACGAATTTTATTTATTTTCAACACTTAGAAAATATTCAATATACTTAAATCGAGATTAAGTATATATTTCATTCTTTAAGGAAATCATTCTCTTAACATATTTATTTGGGCCAAAACGAATGTTGCGTAAAACATCGTTACAACGTCCCAAAATCACTAGTATAGGGATTCGAAATTAAAATAGATATATAAATCCCAATACTATACAAAACATTTCCTTTCGGAAATCATTTACTATAACAACAGTGTTATAGTCCATTATTTCCTTCTATTTCTCGAAAACATCTATTCCAACAATAAATGTTGAAATCTATGGTTTCGAATCTCAATGCATTTAAAACATCGTTAACTTGTTTTAATTCTGTTTAAAACATCACATTCAAAACAGTTTCTTTAACATATTATTCACTATTCAAAAACGTGAATATACTACGTTAACAATTTTCATCCTTTTATTCCTTTTATTTTAAAGGATCATTCACGGTCAAAAATGTGAATATAACTCCATTAATAGGTTTCAACAATTTACTTATCAAAATAAGTCGTTTGCGAATTCATAAAACAACGTTTATAAATTCCTTCATTATCCTTTATTCAATTCATAACTTAATTATATACCAAAGGTTCATATTATAAGTTAAATATTTATAAAACGATTATTTTACAAAATCGTTCTTTTAAACTTCATAATTATAAATCTCATAACTTATAAGATTCAATTATCCATCCAAATATATTCTTTAATAATTTTCACAAAATTTGTAAATCTTACTATTTATAAATTTCATTTCTATTTATTTTATAACATCTCCTTTTATAAATTCCTTTATCAACCTATTCGATTTATAACTCAATTATAAACCAAAAGTTCACATTATAAGTTAAACACTTATAATTTATTTGTTTGAAAAATCGTTCCTTTGAACTTCATTCAAACACTTATAAAAACTCGTTTTATAATGTCAATATTTCAATTTATAAATATCCATTTATAAATCTATTAATATAATTCAATTTATATTATTCTTTAAAACATATTTAATCTCCTTTATTATTTCACCATTTTGATTCATAAAATAATTAAATTTTATAAATCCTATATTTAAACTTTTCACAATAAATTCTAAAATCCCGATTAAACTATTTTATAAAATCATTAGCATCATATTCTCAAAAATCAGTTTTTTTTACTATATTTCTCAAAAATCATAATTTTTATAACTTTAAAAATTATAACGTTTATTTATTTAAAATGGATCAATTCCAAAATTATTTTATAAAACGTATACTTTCAAAAAAATCACTTTAAAATCATTTTAAAATCCCAAAATCTGGGTCCAATGATGCTACACACCAAATAGTCAATCACGACAACAACGATATCATATATCGATATGATAATCCATCAAATATCAAAATATCTGAAATCAAATAAAAACTGTTGAGGAATCCAGTTGGATCCCTCCAACCTGTTTTCCTGCATCCAAAAACATTAGCACAATACCAATTTCGCTCCAGTACGAAATTATCGCGGTATATGGGATTTAAAATATTATCCGCTTAATAGACGGCGCAATAGGGTCTCATCCGCTAAACAAAAAATGCGGGAAATCAATAACTCCAATATATACATATGCCAATATATATATATATTGCTATTATATATAATACCAATTTCACTGTTTATGAAATATTCGCGGTATATGTTTTTATTAAATAACATCCGCTTACTAACCGCGCATAATGTCTATTTTAACAATCAATAGATATCAATCATCATTCAAACATGCATTCAAATATTTTAAATCTAACTATTTAAAATAAAATCGAAACTGATTCGATTGAGTGAGAAGTTCTCACCTTGGTTTTAAATTCCGTTTTAGCGATTTATTTCGAATAAAATTAAACGGACGTTTAATTTTACCCAAAATTCTCACTAACTCCAAATGACTCCAATCCAATTTCATCGCGTAGAGCTCGTCCATACGATTCCAACGCAACTGGTTTCGCGCGTTTTCGACCTCGTATGAAAAAGTTATGATAATTTGAAGTTACACGATTTTTATATAAACAATTACAACATTTATATTAATTTTTTCTAACCAAAAACAATCCTAGCCCTTGGATCCAAATCCAATGCCTCACCTTCATCTTCCCAAACCCGCGTCCCCCTCCAGACAATAGCCGTGCACAAACAACCCATAGCATAGAACTAGGGTTCCAAATTACTCCGCCTATACTCGACTATACTCGATCATACCCTCACCATCTTGAAGCCCTCCACCACCACAACACTCGCCCCCAACCACCTGAAGCTCGGCCCCCTCCTCCTCCTGGAAATGCGTGCGCAAGTCAGCACGGTCGGCCCCACTTTGCTCCCTCCACGTCGCGCCGTTTTCGATCATCTCCGTATGAAATTAAAGCTCTCGTCGAGCTCTACAAGTTTCATGTTGAACACTTCGCGTAATTCTTGATGGATTGAGAGTGATTGAGGGATGAATGTGGGTGTTTTCTGGCCATTGGTTTATAATGTGGCGGCTGCAGTTTTTGATTAGGGTTTAGATATTATTTTTTTTATTTTTTTAGAGTGAAGGGCTATTTATAAGGAACCGACGAAACACTATTCATCCCGGAAATTCCGAACTCCGATTTACGCGCCGTAACCAGCGTTTCTAGGGTTTACCCCGCGTTCCGAACACAATGGAACAGGTTTCGAAAGCTAATTCGGACATCTGTGCGAGTTATGGCAACAAACGTTCAATTTAAATCAAACCGATTTAAATCGATTTCTAGGCGTTTTAATTCGTACCGGACAAACGGTAAATCCAATTGACTTGAAATTTGAAACCTTACGATAATATCACATTACGGATCCGATGAAACTGGTTTCGTCGAAATCCGAGACTTTTTGAAAAATGGCTATTTTAACTCGCCAAATTAAAATTAAAAATAATTCGATGCGTTTCGAGCTGCCACGATCAAACGATAACTCCGATTGACACGAAATTTGAAATCCGATAATAACTAACTATTACGGATCCAATGGAACTGGTTTCGTTCAATTTTGAGACTGTTCAAAAATTGACTATTTTCACTAGTCGATTTAAATATTAAAATATTCAATTTTCACAAATTAACTCCTAATTCGATTTTAAAAGTTCTAAAATATCATTCTAACTTCAATATGATAAAATAAAATTTTACAAATCATTTTCAATCATATTTAACTCAATTTTCAATTATTTCTGAATTTAACATATTAAATTATCGATTTAATTATTCAATTAAATCCAATAATTTAAAATAAAAATTTATTCGACTTATAAATTCACTTATTAATATTTAAAATTAATTAAATATTCAAATTTTAATAAATTAAAATTTTGGGTCGTTACAAAAACTATAGGTGGCTAACGGATCTATCAGAACAAAATACAACAACAAAATGCATATCACATCATAGAAAAGTAATCATCATATATAAATACATATAAACATATACATCCCAGTATGATACAAAGTGATACAAAAAAGTGGTACTGAGACCACACTATATACATCCAATCAATACATATCAGAGTCAAGCGAAAAGAAATATAAACTACACAAAGTGCTAGGCTGATATCCAAGCAGATGCATCAAAGCTAAGTCCCGAACTGATAGCTAACCTGAAACAACTCGGTCTGACCCGAGTATAAAATACGCGGGTCAGTCTAGCTAAAACAATCAGTTAATAAGGATAGACGATAATATGAAGCATAAGATACAAGGTGATAATTTTTCTCAAATGAGAAGAGGCAATAGACAAAACACATACTCATGACTTAAGTGAACAATGTCATTTAAGTATACAAAGATCTCAAAAGAGGTAAACTCGACAATAACGCTCAAATAATATAAACAATCGCCGATGAAAATCTCCAAATCAAAACTCATGAAACTCAATAAGATTTTATAATCCCCATATCGAAATCACCATAAAACAACATATATATATATATATATATATTCCTTTCTCTAACTCAAGGCTATAAGTAAATTCATCATCTCAAAATTGGTGAAATCGAAATCAAAAACTTATAAAAATTCCCCAGATTGGTCAAATCTCATTTGCATGCCGAAGCGATGTTGCACGTGCCATTCTCAGATGGCCGAAGCCTTTGACAAGGTCGCTAACACCTCTCAAAGCAGTTCGTCCTCATGACAAGGTCGCTGACACCTCTTCAAGCCATTTTGTCAGCCCTAACAAGGTCGCTAACACCTCCCTAAGCAGTTTGTCCTCATGACAAGGTCGCTGACACCTCTCCAAGCTATTTTATCAGCCCTAACAAGGTCGCTAACACCTCCCTAAGCAGTTAGTCCTCATGACAAGGTCGCTGACACCTCTCAAAGCAGTTCTGTTAGGTAAACATCGTGAATGTGTCACAAACTCACGGATAGGAATCCGAAAAGTGTTAACGTGTGTCTCCTCACTTAGCGGTTTACTAGCCGCTAGTCGGTGCCATACTAGGAACATCATAAAACTTAGAAAATCATATCTCGCCTCATCTCATTGGCGAGTGATAAAGAGACACCATACTTGTATCATCTCATCGACAAGTATTAAATGACTTCGTAACTTGTCTCATTTCATCGACAAGTGAAAACATCGTGATGGTTCCTCATAAACCATAAATCTCAAAATATGAAATCATATACTTAGGACTTGCCTTATATCATTGGCAAGTAAATAAAACATCGTGATGGTTCTCATCGACCATACTCCTACATAGGAGATCGCAAACCATAATACTCGCCAAATATTGGCCATCTTAAATAATTCTAATAAATAGGAATTATAAAACTCAAAATATGCCATAAAATGGCAAACATTTCAGGATCAATAATCTCAAATAGCTTCGTCCGTACAGGTCCGGAATTAACCGAAATAGTAAACTCACATGTCCCATACCACGTGTTTTACTAAATCGTTTAATTCTCCTTCTCATACGTTCGAATAGTGCAAATGTGAGTGTTTTATATTTAAAATAGTTTACAAGAGAAAATAAGCTTTTAAAACTTTTCCCCGAAATGATTAATAAAGCCAATATTTGATATTCCTTTATTATAGGAAATAAATAGATTTTATATTAGAAAAATAATTTTAAAATAATATATAATAATAATTTGAAATGTCCATTTATTTCAAAAATCAATTCAAATGGTTTAGTGAAAACCGTGCTTGAAAACAATGAAAAACAAGAAAGATAACTCAAGACCGATATCTTGAATTCAATATGAATTCAAATCAAATTTAACCCAAAATCAATTCAAATTCTATTTAAATTTGAATTTCAAATCCTCCAAATATAGCTAGCTTATTGATAGGAATCATAGCTCTCAAAACATTTCAAAACAACATCAAAATCGAACAAGAATGAGAGCAAAAATATGCTAGTACAATTCTCAAGTCAATGATTTATTGCTGTCGTTTTACTCTCGGGACAACAACAAACAAATCTAGTTTTGACTTCAAAATTTCAGAAACTCAAAACAAGAAAGGTTTATAAAATAATCCAATTTTCCTAAAACATCAAGAATTATCTAAATCCGACAAGAAACGAGAAAGATACGTCTAAGTTACTAACTGTATTTAGTTTAGATAATGTAATTATCAAAGTGACGGAGCTGAGAGTTTGCAACAGGATTTTGATCAAACCATGCTCAAAATATGAAAATGTGTTCAAGAATAAAATTATCACACATAAAATAAGCTTTCTGGAACTTTAAAAATAATCCAAATCCGACAAGAAACAAGGAAGATATGCTCAATTTACTAACTGTATTTAGTTTGGATAACGTAATTACTAAAGCGACACATCTGAGAGTTTGCAACAACATTTTGATCAACCTATGCTCAGAATATGCAAATGTATTCAACAGGAAAATTATCACACATAAAGTAAGGTTTTCAGAACATTTAAAATTATCGAATTCCGATGAAGAGTGAAAAGTTACGGCTAAAACAATTTTCAGATTTGAAGTTCATCTCTGCTGTAATTTTAGTCTCGGGACAGCATCACAAAAAGGAATTTTCGACCACTTAAACCTCAAAATTTAACAAAACCCAAAACATGAAAGTCATAGCAGACAATCTATGCTTTCTGAAACATCAAGAATTTTTAAATTTGGACATCAAACGAAAAGGATATGCCTAAATTATCAACAACACTTAGCACAGAAAGTGACAGTTTTACAGTGACAGGGCAGCGAGATTGAATTGGATTTTTCGACCAATTATGCTCAAAATTTTCGAAAGTGTTTAACATGAAAGTTATCACATTCTTCCCAAGCTTTCCAGAACATCAAATAAAATAGAATTCCAATTTAAAACGAAAAAGATATGCATAATTTACTGACAGCGATTCACAAATTAACATGCAACAAATAAAATTGAGATTTCTTACATTGAAATCTCAATCAAAGCTAGAAAATGTAAGTTTTGATACTTACCTTACTGATTTGAATGCAAATACCCAAATTTAGATGCAAGACAGAAGCATGGCTTAAGATTACAAGCTTTGAGAGCCCGTAAAAAGCAATTACAAACATGCGAAACAAATACAGTAAATAGAATTAGAAAACTTCTTCCCGTAAAAGATTTATGTGATGAAATTGCATGATTTGGAGTTGTATACCTATGATTTATCTTTATCTTGCAAAGGATTTGAATTTAGATGAATTTGCTGAAGAAATTAGCTAGCTTTTGAGAAATTGGAAAAAAGTTTACTGACTCTGCTTTTAGGCTGTAGTAGGAAGAAGGCAATAAGATATGAACGTACAGCCACTTTCTTTTTCCTCTTTTCTTAACTAGGCTAAGCTAAATGGGCCAATGGGCTTGAGAAGTAAAAAAAATTAAAAGAATTAAAATGGCTTAAGGTTTATTAAATAACACTTAACAATATTAATGCGTACATGTCACGTATACACATGATAGAAATTCATTTTCTTCATATTTACACACACAAGAAATGAATTCTTTTGCACTATATAAAAATATTAATTTTTATTTTTAGAAAATAATTATTGTTAAAATCCTATATTTCACAATAATACAAAATTTTCACCAATAAATGTAAAAGTTTACATTTTTAACTTCTAAAATTCGACCAAAATCATTTTCTTACTTAGAAAAATATGTCAAACCATATACGAATTTTATTTATAGCCACAACTTATTTCTAAACCAATTTTCATCTTTTTATTTAAATAAGCAACCTTTAAAAATTTCATACTTCTTTTCAAAAATTACTAAAAGAAGAAATTGGCAATAATTAATGCAATTATTATATTTTCTCCAAATAAAACTCATTTTTCAATCATTATTAACCCAAATAAATAAAATAATGTTCCAAACTTTATGTTTCTCATTTTATTTTCAAATACATTTTTTTTTCAAATAAGCAAATAAAATTTCAAATTTTATTTTTTTTATTTTTTTATTTTTTTACAATATTAAATTATAACTACCGTTATAATTTAAAATTAACATATAATCTCAAAAACCAGGGTTGTTACAATAATTTAACTTTTAATTCAATTTTAAAAGTCTATAACATCATTCTAATTCAAATAGGATTTAATTCAACTTTATAAATCATTTTCATTCACATTAAATTCAAATTCCAATTATTTACACATTTTCAAATATCAAATTAACAATTTAATTATCCAATTAAATCACTATATTTCAAATAAAAGTTATTCAGCTTATAAAATTTACTTGTGAATATTTAAAATCAATTAAATATAAAAATTTCAAATGACTGAAATTCTGGGCCATTACAAAAACTCAGTTAACTTAATTATATTATTATTATTATAATAATCTTAGTTAATTTTTATAAACTTAGTTAATTTTTATAAACTCAATTAATTTTTCATCGTCATAATCATCATCATCATTCATAAACTTTATTAAATTAGTTATATTATTGTTATTTATAAAATTTAGTTAACTTAAACTTAGTTAATTTTATAAAACTTGTTTAATTTGAACAAAACATGGTTAATTTTTATTAACTTGGTTAATATAGTTAATTTATTAGTACATTACTATTCTTTTTATTATTAAAACTCAGTTAACTTAATTATATTATTATTGTTACTTGGTTGATTTTTATTAACTTAGTTAATTTTTATAAACTTAATGAATTCATCGTCATTACCAATATTTATAGTACTTTGTTAAATTAGTTATGTTATTATTATTATTATTTATAAAATTTAGTTAACTTAAACATAGTTAATCTTATTAAAAAAAATTAATTTTAACAAAAAATTGTAATTTTATTAACTTGATTAACTTAGTTAATTTACTGTTGTTGTTGTTATTATTATTATTGTTATTAAAATCCAATTAACTTAATTATATTATTATAAACTTGGTTAATTTTTATAAACGTTATTAATATATTATTATTATTAAAACCCACATTACTGCACGTAAATAAGTAACTATGTATATGTATATAAGATATGAAACAACTAATAGAAATGTTTTAACTGAACTTGTTTTGTTAACCCCATAGACAAAGGAAGTTCTGCACTTTTGGATCAACTGAGAATCTTACAAGCTGCCCAAGATGAATTTCATGTTTAAAGCTCAATATAACATTTGAAAGCTAGTTGAAGTTATTAAGACAGTAACCTAATATAAATGAATGTATGTTTAATAGAAGATTATGTGAAAAATGTGGGTGCTAAGGCAAACAGTTTAGAAATTTTATTAACCAAAGAAAAAGACTTACTACAAGTGCATGGTTCCTTGGTCATCTCAAATGCTTCAAAAGAGCACTCTAGGTAAAGTTAATTCATCGATAGCTTACAATCAAAATGTGATATCATGGTGAGTGATTGAACACATCATGTGGGTTCACGAACCAAGTTCTAGTATATGATTGTACTTAATGCTAATAATATTGCAGATGCATGCTTCAGAATCAATAAACAAGACATGATTGCATGTACTTATGATTGCAAAGACAATCCAAGCTCATTCCACATACCTTACTAGTGACATCTTTGATCAGTTGTTTTTTTTTGTTTCATTTTGCATTTTATTCCCAGTTATTCATACAGTCCTTTCCTCGAATGAATCACCATCGGGAAGATGTTGTGGTATCAACTGAATACAAGCTTTAGCCAAAGACTTATATTGAAGAGCTATTATAGTGTTACCACCTTTTCCAATAATCACTCCAGCCTTTTCATATGGAACTTGCATCTTAAACACATCAGAACTAGATTTTGCTGAACCAAAATTACGACTAACTACTACAACGGAACCACTAGCATCATCCTCAACTAAGACAGCCCTTATGAGTCCAAGTAAACCCAAAAGATTATAAAAGTATTTTCTTTGTCTTTTCAAAAAACATACTATAAAGTATATCAAAAAATCATAATATAAAGTATGAACAACATGCATAGTCAGCCTAACAAATAAATTTAGTTAATACTTTTCATTAGTGACATGCCTTAAAAGCATTTGACATACATTTTGTGAAATTCTTGGTGCTTGCGTCTTTAAATTTTGGATTTTTGCTCGGGTATCCTATTCTAAGCTGGTCATATTGGCACCAGAATCGCCACTGCTCTGTGAATCATAAGCAGGGTCGGCTCGGGGGGCAGGTCGAGCAGGCTGCCGCTTGGGGCAACCCCCTCCGACGGGGGCAACAATAAGGAAAAAATTATACTAATAATGAATAATATATTTTAAACATCTGTGTGTTTGAGTATATTATTTAACGAAGATCCATTAACTCAAGTGGTTGTGCATTCAATTGACCTTCATGAGGCGAGACTTCAATTCCTATGGAAAACTAATTGTTTTCTGTTATAATATATGTAAATATAAATAGTGAATATGCTATATACTGTTTTGTATTTAGTCCCACATCGTGGGATTAGTTCTATCCCAAGATCCTAGGCATTTATATAAAGGTGCTAATGTAATGAAAATGGATTACTAATCTCTGAATGAATAAAATTGTTCTCTCTAATGGCTTCTGCTTTCTTTATTTTATAACAGTTATCAGCACGATCTCTAAATAAAAGAAAATTTTCAGATCTGATTATAAATCTTCAAAGCGGTAAGCTATTTCTGATCTGATTAATCAAATCTTTGAATCTCATTCTATTAATTTTATTTCTTTTAGATCTCATTGTATCATTGATCTAATTATTTAGATCTGATTCTATTTGTACTTATTTTTTGTCCCTGTATTTTAGATCTAGTTTTGTTGCAGATCTTTTTTTTACTTCTAATTTTTTAGATCACTTGTAGATTTTAATATCATGTTCAAATGATATATATTTTAGATCTGTGGATTTAAATCATCAGATCTCTTATTAATTTTTATTAATTTATATCCATTTTTTGTGATAATTTTGAATTTGATCTGAAACTAAAATTGTTTCATAGACTAAAATGTAATTTCTGACCTTATTCTGTTAGTATTCTTTTTAGATCTTATCTATCATATCTAATTTTCTAGATTTCATTATATATATATATATATATATTATCTTATAAATCTTGCTCTATTAATATTATCATTTTAGATCTCATTTTATCGTAGATCTAAACTTTTAGATTTCATTCCATTGTTTGGTAAAAAAAAAGGGTTTTCATTCTAAAACTTTTTGTATGGATTTCGGTTTGAATGAGGACTATAGAAATGATTTTGCTACATGATTTATATTTCCAGAAGAAATATTGTATTATTCCTTAGAGGAACTAATAGAAGGATAATACATATCTAGAAGATCGTATTAAGTTTATATGGAAAAAATAAGAACCTGAAGTTCATTTATGCGAAGGTGAAAGATTAAAGCTTTCATAAGATGAAATAAAGCCTTGAAGAAAATAAGCGAGCAATTCCAGAAGAATATGTTGATATATCCAGAAGACATAACATAGAAACAATATGCTAGAATAACATTACAAATGTGATAAATACTATTTCCTTGAAGAGAAATAGTATTATGATTCTCATGTTCGAATACAATTATGAAGAGTCCTTTTGTTTCATTGTGCTTATTTAATATTGGAGACCTGAAGTTCTCAATTAAAATTTATGCATATAATTCTGTATTCCTAAAAGAGGGGATTATATATCAAAACTCTATAAATTTGAGATGTGAAGCGTTGAATTATTAGAAAAGCTAATTCAGATTATGGTAAATTCTAACCATGTTTGCAATCAAACCTGAAGTTTGATAATGAAAATCAAGTTGTACCATTTAGGATCTAAAATACTAAACAAAAACTTTACTTTAAAGTAAAATTGGAACTTGAAGTTCTAAAATTTTTGCCAATAGTATTAACTACTAAACCAAATAAATGTATAGAAATTTGTTCACTCCAGAAGTGGTGATAATAATAATATAAAAAAATCTCTAGAAGAGATTTGTATGTTTAGTAATGATAAAATATCTCTAGAAGAGATTTGTTGATATATTTGGTGTTTTTATTAAACCAAATAAATACATAGAAATATATCTATTCTCCCGCTCTCTTTCTTTTTAATAGAAAATAAGGTGTTCTAACAGGAAGTTTATTTCCTATTTTTTTTTCCTTCTTCCATTCATCCAATCATGCCTTTCAAAAGATAAAATATGTAATAGATCGAGTTTCTTTCCTTTGGCTCATCAAGTAAGTATTTTGGATTCTTCATAAAATGAATGTTAACATGTGATGTACAAATTTTCTCTCTGTACTTATAATATGTAAATAGCGCATATATTAATTCATATATTAATTGGTAGCAATTAATAAATCAATAAATAAAATTTATTGATTAATGAGAATGGTCCAACAAAGATGTGTTTGAATGCTTCATACATTTATTCTTCTTTTATATCCCTTATTGTAGACAAGGATTATAACGTATATACATGGTATATATTTCTGTCTCTCACTATTGCAGTTGTTATGAATTAATAAATGGTATTTAATACTACCTATTCATATTCTTAAATCTGCCTTTATTATAAAAATAAACATGATAAAGCCAACATAATTTTTTATTATAATTCATCATTTCTCCACCAATTAATCCATATAAAGGCCTTTCCATATTTCAAGTGTAATTTAGCATTTTCAAGGAAATTAATGTATGAATAAATGAGATTGGATCTAGAGCTATCAAAAGGATGTAAATATTATAGTCACTTTTATAGATTATATTTGGTTGTCTTTTACTATTTTGCAGTAATGTTTTTCTTTCTTTCACTATAGCTACTATCAGATATGGTTTCTTATTTTATGAAATGCATTGATTATATACCCATGAACAATATTTTGATGCTTATGCATTTTTGTTTCCACTTATAATTGGTAATATGATAAACACAGCCAAGCTTGAATTTGAAGCTTCGGACTTATTAGAAGATAACTTTTTGTTTTAGATATTGGATGTTGACATCAATTACAATCTCGTTCCTGAGAAAATGCCACAAAAATGATAATCCAATGGGATAAAACAATGGCTCTTATATTTTTAAGGTATCGTATCCATGACAAACTTAAAATAAAACATTTAACTGAAAAAGATCAACTTTACCTATGGAACTCTCTGAAGGAGCATTATGACCATCAAAATATGGTCACACTTCCAAGCACTAGACAAGAGTGGTTGAACCTGAAGTTTCGAGACTTTAAATCTGTTAGGAAATACAATTCCTTTATATTTAGAATTACTTCTAAACTGAAACTGTGTGAAAGGATTTTCTGGTAATACTAACATGAAGTTAGATCGTTTCTTCAAAGGTACTGATAAAACCTTCATTAATGATGAAAATCTAAGTGCAATAATAAATGATATGGTCGAATTGATCAACTAGTAGCAGCTTGAAGTCTGTTATGTGGATTTTGTTTTATTTTACTTTAGTTTAGTAAATCAGGTTGAAGTTGGTAAAACCCAAGTTTTGATAATTTTTGGGTGTGTTTGCCAGACTATATATTTGAAGAAGTACATTTTAATATTCTCCAGAAGAGATAACCCATATGACATACTCTTGAAGAGATGTTTTATGATTTTTATATTGCAAAATCCAAACATCCTAGAAGAAATGTTGTAGAATTATGTTAATTATGTAGAAAAAGATATTGAGTATTGATGACATCCCAAAAACAGTGCATATAAAGTATCTTTAGAAGTGATATGTACCACTCTAGAAGCAGTGTTTATAAAATATCCCCAGAATTGATATTATATCATCATATAGCACTATAAAAGAATTGCCTATAGAATATTGTCAAATATAATATAACACTTCAAAAAGTAATGTGATAATAAATTACCTAAATTTCAATCGTCTATTGTCATGGACCTGTAGCTCCATTAGACAAATTTAAAAGCATATAGTGATATGTAACCTTTTACTTTTCAGAACTTATGATGAATCAAATGTTATATGCACAAGTATTCTTGAAGAAATATCTTTAGATATGCTCCTGAAGAGATAATCTATATGTTGTATCATAATTTTCGATAAAGCTATATAAATACGATCTTGAACAAACCGGTATGTGCAACCAATATAATTTTCTATTTTTATAACATTTCAAGGGTCCAGAAGATACTCTTATTTATGTTGTAAATATATATATTTTACCGAACTCTCTAGAAGAGAAGTTTATATATAATTATAACTAAGTATATGTTCTCTAATAAAAAAATCATAATTAATGTTCAAAAGTAACATTAGAGATATAATAAAGGAATAAAATTTACCAACTTGAAGTTGTGTGTACAATTTATTTGAACCAGATGTTCAATATGATTCCAAACCAGATGTTTTAAAAATTATCATGCGGTCTTGAAGGAATCACATCATTGATCCATAAATAAAAAGAAAATTTATAATATAGATATAATACATGTATGCACGTATATATCCATATATGTAAATATTCAGCCAACATTCTGAAGTTTGTTATGAGCTCATCTTAATAATTATGTTTAGATATTATTTAGTGATTTAAATCAACATAAATGTTGAATGACTTGAAGTAGTGTATGTATTCAAATGATCTATACAATAAGAAAATTCCTCCAATTGACTAGATCAACGAATGAAAACAAACTCTAATAAGCAATATCAATTGAATGCATCTTATCAACTAATAATAAAAATAAATAAAAAATATCCTCCTATTATTAATATGTATGGTGTATTTGCTAGTAGCAATATCATAATGGATCAAAATGAGAGTCCAAAGATGATTATTATTTAATATGACAATGTTTTTCAACATTGAGGAGGAGGATAAAGGGATACAAGCTCATTTTGATCATCGGTGTTAAATATTTGTTAAAATATACAACGATGCAAAATATTAAGTAACTTGAATAAATTATCAATAATATCCCTAGTAGACTTTCTTCAATACAGATTTGAATCCCTGAAGGACCAAAATGTGTAAACCACATCTGAAATATGGTACAAAAGTCAGTTTGAAGTACTTTTGGAGTAAGTAATAAAGATGTCAAATAAAAGAGATGAGTGTTCTTGAAGAAACACTTATGGGTGCTCTTGAAGAGACTAATGACATGATTGTCAAATTACCCTAGAAGTGGTTTAGGTACCTAAAACATGATAATTAAAGAGATCTCAATAAATCATGTCTAGAACTGACAAGAAATAATCATCGATGATAAATTTATAAATAATAAAGCGCTTATGTTTATAAAAAAATTAAATATCTTGAATTAAGGGAAAACATGACTGGCCATCATGAATCCTTTATTAATAGAGAAATATGGACATGTAATCTGCAAAGTAGCGAAAGTGCTTGAAACGCTTAATATACCCCGAAGGTGTAAATATGGTTTAAATCATATTAGTGAAAGTATACAAATTCCTGAAGAATATAAATACTTTCATGGTTATAAAGAAGGCAAAGAATAAGGAGTGCATATTACAGATTACAACCTACTTGTAATTACTGTTGTAATGAAACTCTTGGTATAATTCATGATGAGTAGATTACTTCCTATTTTTAAGTATTGTTGTATTGAAACTCTTAATATCCATTGAAGTGTTAGTTGCGATATGCAAAACTTATTAAAATATATAACTTTCTGAAGAATTTAAATAAATTTGATGATTATAAAGAATGAAAAAAATGGAATGTAGATTACAACCTTCTTCTAAGTATTGCTGTAATGAAAATCTTGATGCACTTCAAGATGAGTAGATTACTTTTTGCTTTTAAGTACCGTTGGAATAAAACTTTTAATATTCATCAAAGATGTAGTTGCAATATGCAAAATGATTTGAAGCACAAAATGAAAGCACATGAAGTGTTTTTCATAAAGGTAGCAAATAAAATACATAAAATGCAAATCATATTTGGAAGAAACAATCTTGGAAAATTTGATTGTGTCGAAGGAAACTATTAATAAATTGTATTATTAATGATTTACATATTTATGGATCCAGAAGTATCTATAAACAATTTGAGTTATCGAAAGACGAATATGAATTCAGAGAAAACTTTTAAATCTAGGAGAGCATCCATAAATATGTTATAATGCACTCTTTTTTCTTAACTAAGATTTTTTCCCACTCGGTTATTCTTAGTAAGATTTTTATGAGGCATTATCTTGATCCAGAAGTATCAACTCCCCAGTAACATTTGAAAATAAGTTATAATGTACTCTTTTTCCTTATTTAAGATTTTTCCCACTAGGTTTTGCTTACTAAGGTTTTAACGAGGCATTATTTTGATCTAGAAGAATCAAACGTCTTTTCAAGAAATAACATCTCAAATATGTTATTTAAGTTAAATTGTATTTTTATTCTTAACTAAGATTTTTCCCATAGGGTTTTTCTTAGTAAGGTTTTAACGAGACATTAGTTTGATACAGAAGTATCAAGCTTCATTTAAAGAAATAAGAAAATAAAATATGTCATTGTACTCTTTTTTCTTCACTAAGATTTTTCCCATTAGGTTTCTCTTAGTAAGGTTTTAATGAGGCATTGTTTTGATCTCCAAGTATCAAACCCTTTAGAAAGAATATCATTTTTAATATGATTTTACAAGTTGCACTCTTTTCCTCGTTCAAGATTTTTTCCCACTGGGTTTTCCTAACAGAGGTTTTTAATGAGGCAATGGACAATATCTAGATCGAGACTGGATGAATAAATGCAAGCAAGATAACAATGAGGGAGAGCAATCATCATACACGTTACAAAAGGGACAATTTCAAGTTATCAGAAGATTCAAGACTTTGAAGACGCATATTCAATGGGGGTGTTATAATATATGTAAATATAAATAGTGAATATGCTATATATTGTTTTGCATTTAGTCCCACATCGTGGGATTAGTTCTATCCCAAGATCCTAGTCCTTTATATAAAGGTGCTAATGTAATGAAAATGGATTACTAATCTCTGAATGAATAAAATTGTTCTCTCTAATGGCTTCTACTTTCTTTATTTTATAACGTTTTTCACATTTTCTGACGCTTATGCCTAGGGCAACCCATCTGTCAGAGCCGGCACTGATCAGAAGTCAGATTTAATTTGACAAGTGTATTAACCAGAGGAAGTAAAATTAACAAGAGAACTTGTATTATTCTACATGACAAAGTCAGCCAACCAAAGTTTTCAAAATATGCATATCACTTGTTGATTACATAAATTTTCCATAATAATTCCTATTTACGAATATTCTAGAAGGGACAATTAAAATATTCAATTTGTCAAATATTGCCTCACTTGAATATCAACTAAATTCGTTTCATAAGTAATGTGTTATATGGAAAAAGTGCAAAAAATGCAACAAAGCCTTCAAACAAACCACTAATAACAAATCCTTATAGTCTAATTTATGGTATACGGGAAAAAATTCAATTGGCAGTGGTACGCCTGATAATTATTTATTGAAAGTTTCAACTCACTACAATTTTTTCTAGAATTCAGCTTCCATATGTGAACGATATTCAGCAATTTCCTTCTCGCCCTCATCTTTAGCTTACTTTAAACTAGCCATTTTGCCTGGAATAGTAACGGTTTTCATTGGACATCGCATATCAATCCAAATGAATAATTTATTTTTGTGACTATATGGAACCCAATTTATGTAAGCCCACAGACATTTGGTTTGCATTGTCTTTGATAAATGTCACAACATAGTCCACTAAACTTTTTTATATGCCAAAGTTTGAAATAGATTGCCTTAAAAATTAATCTTTTGATATAAAAATAAAAATAAATAAACAAACATAACATTTGTTCATTCCTGGGCTCAATGGCCAGTATAAAACATTGGTTAATTAAGCTATCCATTATTTTGGATTCTTTATACTTGAATTATATAGTTTTGTGCCTAGAACAAAATCATATCAGGGAAAGCATGAGAGTTAACATTTATAATGCAACAAGCAACTAAAATTGAAAATTAAAGCAAAGGGCATCAGATGTGCACGTACATAGGCCTGATCAACATCTTCAAAACATGCATGAATATGCAACTCCAGATCATACAACTACTCTTCATGATCCAATGTGCACGTACATAGGCCTGAACATCTTCAAAACATGCATGAATATGCAACTGCAAATCATACAACAACTCTTCATGATCCAATTATGCATACTATAGTAGTATATTACATCTGTATAATCATGCCCATAACTCTGATGTTTAATAACACGAAAAACCACACATCAGCAAGTCAAGATACCAACAATCAATCATCTCCTTCCCATGCTCAAGAAACTAATTATCGACATGCACAAACTCACAAACCATCAATGCAAGCTTTGTTATAAACTATAGCCATTTGTATTCTATTTTGGTATATATCTACACAAGTAAATCATCAATCCATACGAGTAAATAAATATTTTATCAAGATATTAAATGGATTTGATAAAAGAAAATTCAATTTTGGTGATCTCTACCTCCAAAGCAAAAAAAAAAACTTTCATTGCCAGTATATGAACGTTTTCGTATGTTATAAAAATAAAACGCATCAAAGAAGAGAAAAAGTAATTTTATTATCATTCATAATCTTCCATTATTGCGATGCTTTATTTATAGTTTATTATATCTCCTAAGTTCTTTCTTACTAAGTAATATATAAAACTTACTGTAGATAAGCTTCAAATAACCACCATTGTGTTTATATGCTTGTATATGCACGTATACAAATCTAACCATATTCTAACTTATATAGCACATAATGTTATTATGTAGCTATTCATAAAAGTGAAAACTATGGCAAGTGCGACTGTATCTGATCTGAAGACTGCCATAAAGGACGTGTTTTGAGATCATAAACATGAAGATAGCGTACTTATTTCATGGTAAAAATATCATTTCCCTATTTGGTAAGTAAATGATTACATCTATTAAAAAGCTTAACCTTCATCTTATTTTGTTTAATAAATATGACATGTCTCATGTTTGGGGTAGGCCTGTCAAATGGGTTGAGTTGGGTCAAAATGGGTTGGATCGAGTTTGACCCAACCCATTTATGATCCATTCTTTTTTATCCACTTATGACCCTAACCATATATGACCCAACCCGTTTAATAAGCGGGTTACCCATTTAACCCATTTAAAGATTTAGGGGCCGTTTGGATTACAATAAATAAGTTGTTTTTTGCTTATAAAATGAAAAAATTAAAAAGTCAATATGGATAAACAAAACAGGTAAATAGGCACAAGGAAGAAGTTGCAAAAAAATTTAGTCTAAGAGACGACAAGTTTGCTTTTTAGCCTGAAGGACACTTTTTAGTGTAAACTGAAAATGATAGTTACAACTATCATTCTGTGATTTACACTAAAAAGTGTCCTTCAGCCTAAAAAACTAACTTCTTGTCACTGACACTAAATTTTTTTCTAACTTTTTCCTTTAGCCTAAAAACCCCTAAAAAAAATCTACCGACTTTTAAAAGTCATTTTTCAACTTATTGCAAAAGCAATTTTTTTTTTCTTTTCGACTCACATAAGTCGATTTTTTATATGAAAAAATTCTAAAAAAATGTTTTTTCAAATTTCAAAATTTCACATTTCAAAATTCAAATCTAAAAATTTCAAATTTCAAAATTTCGAAAATTCAAAATTTAAAAATTTCACAGTACAAAATTCAAAATTTTAAAATTCAAATTTCAAATATCAAAATTTCGAATTTTGAATTTTAAAATTTGAAATTTCAAAATTTCGAATTTTGAATTTTCAAATTTGAAATTTCAAAATTTTGAACTTTAAAAATTCAAATTCCAATTTTCAAATTTAAATTTTCAAATTTCAAAATTCGAATTTTGAAATTTGTTAAAATTTGAATTTTGAAATTTCGAATTTTGAAAATTTGAATTTTAGAATTCGAAATTTTAAATTTTCAATTTTGAATTTAAATTTTGAAATTTCGAATTTTGAAATTTTTGGAAATTTCGAATTTTTAAATTCAAAATTTTTAATTTTTTAAATTTGAAATTTAAATTTTGAAATTTTGGAAATTTTGGATTTTGAAATTTTTGGAAATTTCGGATTTTGAAATTTTTGGAAATTTCGAATTTTGAAATTTAGATATTTAAATTTTCAAATTTTTGGAAATATCGAATTTGAAATTTGGAATATGAAAATTTGAATTTGAAATTTAAATTTTGAAATTTTTGGAAATTTCGAATTTATAATTTGGAATTAGAAATTTTAATTGCAGTCTGAACAGAAAAAATAGCGGCTTCTACAGTAGGTGAAGTTCAAATATGAAGATGCAGTGGCCTGTTATTTTTTAAGTACAACTGTCAATTTTCATGAAAACTACATTGTATATTTAAAATTCTTATTTTTCAAATTTATATTAAAATTTAATGTTTTTAATAAATGGGTAAATGGGTTACCCACTTGTAACCTTTTTAAAAATGGGTCAACCCAACCCATTTAATAAAATTCATAAATGGGTTGACCTAACCCACTTAAAAATAGGGTAAATGGGTTGGGTTAATGGGTTGGATCATATTTTGACAGGTCTAGTTTGGGGTCATTGCTGTTGGAAAACTTCAATATGTGGGCCACATATGTAAAATAAATGTGTCGTGTTATTTTGACGCAAAGTCTAAATAAAGTGATCAAAGTATGAATTAAAGTTAAAAGGCTTGCAGATACAATTGTCATGGTATTAATGTGTAGATACTGGGACAATTCTATTTTATTGAAGGGCCAAATTAGAAAATGCCAACATTATAAATAAGAGGTTATGGTCCCTATATTACATAAGCTTCAGTTATTCTCCTAATCTCTTCGATGGAAATAATTAAGATCTAGGGTTTATGTCAATTTGGAACATCAGATCCAAATCTTATCTTTTAGACCTATCTGTTTCTCTTAATCAGTTTATGAAAGTAGCAACTATGAATTCAGATCTAATATAAGGTCTAGGGTTTGCGTAATATGGAAAATCAAACCAAATTTACTTTCCAACAACAACTATGAATTAATGTATGCCTTCTGCTAACCCGTTTACTTTCCTCTATTTCTTTTCAGTTAAATTAGTACGAGTCACCTATTCAGATCTAGGGTTTCATGATTAATTAGTCTTAAACTATATTGAAATCCTAACAAGTGATATTAGAGCCACCCATCATTGGTTTCATTGAAAATTTTGTTTTTGTTTTTTTAGTTATGAGTAAGTTTTGAATTGAACTTTTTTTAGAAGTCCTGTAATAATCTTATGTAAGTTTTAAATCTACTTGATCTATGCAGCAAGGACTTTTTGATGATGATTTTGGATTTGGTTTCGTATCAATTTTTTGTTGTAAATTGAAAGGCTAATTTATAAAATTGTTTTGTTGTAGAAAGATAGATAGATCTAAATTGTAACGACCCAGAATTTCAGTCATTTGAAATTCATATATTTAATTAATTTTAAATATTCACAAGTAACATTTGTAAGCTGAATAACTTTTATTTCGAATATAAGGATGTAATAGAATAATTAAATCATTAATTTAATATTTGAAATTTCGTACATAATTGGAATTTGAATTTAATGTGAATAAAAATGATTTATAAAGTTGAAATAAATTCTATTTGAATTAGAATGATCTTAGAGAACTTTTAAAATTAAATTAAAAGTTAATTTGTAGAAATTGAATATTTTAATATTTCATTAACGTGTAAACATAGCCATTTTTCATAGTCTCGAATTTCGAGAAACCAGTTTCATTGGATTCGTAATGTTATATTATTATAATATTTCAGACTTCGTGTTAATCGGATTTACGGTTTGTTCAGGGCAAGCTAAAACGCGTAGAAATCTATTTAAGTAAGTTTTAAATTTAAATAGTCGATTTGAAAACCTATCTTTCTAATACGATCGAATTGGCTTCCGATATATGTTCCATTGCAATCGAAATAGGGGTAAAATATAATAAACGCCAGACGGCATGCTTCGTTTCAAGTTCAAAAAATTTGACGATGAATAGTGTCGCAAAATTTTATATGAAAGGACATCAACGCTTTCATTTTGCACAAACCCTAGTAGAGCTAGGTTAGCTGCCGGTTATATTTCAAAGGCCGAAAATGCTCGATTCTTTCTCCTTTATTTTCTTCCAATCCATTCAATATTATTGAAAACTTTCTAAAGCAAGCTTCTCGAGCTCTCCAGTCCATACGGTTTTGATTATCATCGGAGTGACGTGGTGGTCGAATTTCTGTCACGAAGTCAAGCCATTCACATGCATTTTTCCATGCATTGGCACGACCGAGATCGTGCGGTCTTCGGCCGATGGTAGGGCTCGGTTAAGGCTGTCATATGGTGGTGGTTGATCGGAGGCTAGGTGATCGATGGTCACGCAATAATTCGTTGAAGTTCGGCGGCATGGGTTTCTTTGATCGAATGTATGAAACGAAGTGTGACGACTCGGAAATTTTAACAAGTTAAATTGGAATAATTAAGTGTTTTTAAAATAGTTAAAAGTTAATTTTAACTTGAATTCAAGATATCAATGTTTGCTTGACAATTAAAATCATTGAATTATATGGTTTAAATGTTGAATTTAATAATTGAAATTGGGTAGATTGTTGAATCATAAATTCCTAAGCCTGTTTAAAATAATTTGAAGACTTATAAAATTTATAATGATGATACTGAAAATAATAGAATGGTTGAAATTTAATTTAAGGGTGATTTGTTCAATTTTAATAATATGTCGTTTAAACTAAATTTAAAAATAGTCTTCCGAGGCACGGTCTCGGAATTCGACGAAACCCGTTCCATTCGATCCGTAATAGTTAGTTATTATCGGATTTCAATTTTCGTAGCAATTGGAGTTGTCGTTTGACCCTGGCAGCTTAAAACGCTTAGAACTATTTTAATCGATTTAATTTAAAATTGATCGTTTACTTCCGTAACTCACGCATATGATCGAACTAACCTCCGAAGCACGTTCCATTGTATTCGGAACGCGGTAAAACCCTATAATCTCCTGTCGGCATGTCTATTTCGGGTTTCAGAATTTCACGTTATGCTTAACGAGACGATTCGTAAGCCTTATATAATAAAAAATTTAAAAATCAACTTGTCAGAGATATTTATAAAACAAGCGTAATCAGGAAGTTTCCCCTACCTCTAATTTATCCCCGTCTCTCTCTAATCTTCAACACAGAGGGCCGAATCATTTTAAAAAAAAATTAATGGCCAAGGCTGACTTGAATCAGTCTCCCCTCCTTCGAATTTAAACCCCTCCCCTTCTTCTAATTCTAGCCAAATCTATTCGGAAAAAAAGGGAGGCTTCTTTCTTGTTCGACTGCAATCAAGAGCGAACGAAATCGACATCGAATTCATGCCGAGAAGCCGCGTCGAAGAAGAAGTGTTCGCGGGATCTTCGGCATCCGTGGACAGGTAGAGTTCGACTCGGCTCGAACTCGAATTCATAGGCAAGAGGGAAGGTCGCGCTCTCTCTCTCTCTCTCGTCCTCTGGGTTGCTAATCGATCGTGATAAGGGAGATTGCCATGATTTTTTGTGAGGCCGCGTTCGAATCAAGGAACGACATCGAGGTCGAGTTTGTTCTCAACGACTAGGGTCCACTCGCGACGTCGACTGCAATGCTTGATTTCTGGAAGGATAGCGGAGTGTTCGAGATCAGGCAGCGAAGTTCATATCTGTAGGATGCAAATCGTGGTTAAATCAGTGTGTGGCAATCTGTGTGGTAATCTGGTGAGTAAATTCATTTTATTTGATTTTCCTTTCAGAGTATGAAAATTGAAAAAAAATTGGTTCATCTGAGTAACTTGTTTATCAGAGTTTTAAAGTGGAAGGCAGTTGTTTTTTTTTTACTAAAACTTAATTAAAAGGAAACAACATAAAATAGACAGGGGAAGATAACTAGAAGCAGGTCAAATTATCATCGGGTCCAACCCGGAGTCAGGAAACTAAATTTGAAATATGTTAAATCAATTCTGTGGGAATGAAAATAATGGAATGGTTTTAATCATTTTAAAAAAAAAATCTTTAAATTAAAGGTCTTTTAAACTTTAATCAAGAACAGTTGCTTGTTAAACTAAGTATGTTGAATACTTACAGGGTATTTAAAACATAATTATTTTATGAATGTCGGTAAAGGTTATTTAAAGGTAAATGTTTTAAGTAATGTGATTAGTATTTAAAAAAGAAGATGTTTACCTCAAGTATGATTAAGATTTGACAATTTATGAAATAAGTTAAAGACTAATTAAGTGATTTGTCATTAGTGATCGATTAATTTGTAATTAGAGATTTACAAATGAGTAATTAAGTTTATAAATTAACAATGAATGTTATAAATTAATAGCTATGGAATAGTGAATTAATAATTTCTTGGGAAAGTAAATTAATTAATAATTTATGGATGAAATTAATTTAATGATAATTTGTTAACAAAAATAATTAGGATACACTTACTTCGTGAAATTAATCAAGAAATTAATTAAGATAATTAATTTTTGAGTAATTAATTTATTTAAATGAAGTAAATAACAAGGTGAGTAAATCTTACGCTTTCGAATTTCTATTTAAAATTTAAAGGATTAAATTTAAATGATTGGTTGGATGATTGGTTTGTTTTGATGTGCTATATTATATATGGTAGTATAATATATATTGGATGATTGATATTCTGTGATGGATATTATTGGTAATTGGAAATTTGAATGATGTGGATTGCTTGAACATTTGGGTACCCTGAGTTATCGAAATATATAAATTGGATTTTGGAAGAAATATAAGGGTGATTAAAATGGATAATTAATTAATTCAATTAATTAATGGTTTGGGTTAATTAATTTAGTATTTAAGGGTTTGAATTAATCAATAACTTAAGTTATAAGTTAATTAATTAAGTGAGAGTAATTCAGAATAATCATCTGATGGCTTGATAATTTATAGTTTAATGACGTTAATAAAATACAATTACTGTGTAATTAAACAGGAGATTAATTAAGATAATTAATTAAGGAGAAATTGATTATTTAACGAAGAAAATAAATGGATAGTTAATTGCAGGGTAAGATAAATCAAGAATGATTAATATGGTATTTTTATTTAATGTAATTAATTCAGATTAAGATAAATTGAAATATAATTGGAAGTCGGTAATTTATATAATTAATGAAGTAATTAAAGATTTGAATAATTGAGATTCATTAATTCAAAATAAGTGCCTTATGAGAAGTTAATTAATATAAGTAATTATGAATACTCAGTGCAATTGATTATAGTTAATTAATTGGTGAAGTAATTAAAGATTACTTATTGATTATGGGTTAAGAATATTTAATATCGTGAAATGAATTAATGATAATCACCTGAATATAATTGAAAGAAATTTAATCCAGGGTTGTTAATTAAGATGAATGGATATGAAAGAGTTGATTAATTAATTGATTTGGAATTAATTAATGAGAAAATCTAAGTGATTGAAGTTTGAAATTTCAATTAGAATCAATTGAATTGAGGTGTATGCGATTAAGCTTTGTGTATGGATGATTGTGAATGAGTTGATATTCACTGATATGGGATGTTGTGTATTTCATTACATTTGGATAACTTGGGTTAGGGTGACATGAGTTTCGAAGTGATCGGGGATCGGGTATTGGGAAATACCCGAAACCACTTCGAATTTTTATAAATTGATTTGTGAAATCAATAGGCTAGAATGAAATGATGTAAGTAAATTGGATTATTTTATCTAAGTTTGGTACTTAGAAATTTATATGTGAAATAAGCATTGTTTATAGCAAATTGTGGATCTGTTAAATTGATATAAATTACCCCGGGTTTATGTAAGTTGTTGCTTTGATATTCCATGTTAGTTGGATTTACTCACGTTGGTTTCCAGCCTGACCCGGGTGTTACTTTGGTGTAATGCTCGGGTCAGACCGAATATTACAGATTTTCATGTAGGAACGTTTTGGAGCTCAGAAGGCGAACTGGATGGCAATATCGTATAGAGTATTCCGCTGTATTTATATTATTGTTAATCTGAGAATTGATAATTGTAAATATCCAGTGACTGTATATAATGTGAAACTCTGATGTATATTAAATGTAATCGATAGATATAATATTCTTTTGTAAACTGTTATTTTATATTATATTTTATCCGCTGCGAATGTGAGATGTTTGGAGTTTTTATTCTTCTTCCTCTATCTCTTTCTTCTTTTTCATAACTATCTGGGATTTTCGGCTTCGAAAATTTCGGGTCGTTACACAAGAAGGAAGAAAAGCGTCGCATGGCCGTGATCTAGGGTTGATGGAATGCACGGCTACGATGCGATCTAAGTTTTAAAATTATAAATAAAAGTTGTAAATAATTTATATCTTAATTCGTACAATCTTTGAAATTGCATAACTTTGTCATACGAGGTCTGCGTTGGGTCCGTATTGACGAGCACTACATTCTAAAGCTGGTTTGGAGTCGATTGAAGCTAGTGTAAATTTTGGATAAAATTAAACGGCTGTTTAATTTTATTCGGAATAAAACACTTCAATTGCTATTTGAATCAATGTGAGTACAACTCACTCTTTCTAACTCACTGATATTTTTATACGAGTGAGAATAAATTTTATTTATGATGATTGATTATTGTTTGGATGATATATGGTATATTATCTATATATTGATTGGTATTTGGATATATTCCCGCTTATTAGAGCAGATGGGACCCTATACGTTCCCGCGTATCTGCGGGTGACCCTTTGTACACGCGTCTGCCTCGAAGCGGACATTGTACACATATTCTCATATGTATATTTGGTGCAGGTGACAGGTTGGAAGGATCCAACTAGATTCCTCACCACTGTTGATTTATTTACAGATATTGATATATATGCTTTTATCATGTGATAAATGATATTTTGGATGTTGTGATTGATGTATTTTGTGCTGTTGCAGCATTGGACCTATTTTTGGTAAATTAAAAATGTTAAAGTGAGGATTTTCAAATTAAAAAGGATTTTAAAAGTGATTTTGAAAATATACGTTTTATTGAATTTTAAATTGGTAAGGAAAAGAATTTATTTTAAATAAATAGAAGCTATAATTTTTATGTTATAAAAATTATGATTTTCAGAAAATATATCGAAATGTGATTTTTGAAATATGAAGTTGATTATTTTATAAAATAGTTTAAATTAAGTTTTTGAATTATTATAAATGCTTTATATATAAGATTTATAAAATTGATTTTTTTATAAATCAAAATAATGGAATTGTAAAGGAGTTTTATAAATGTTAAAATGAAGTTATAAATGGATCTTATAAGATTTATAATTATGAATTGATGGTGTTATAAAAAGGAATGAATTGGCAAATAAATGATTTACAAGTAATTAACTTATAAATTGGAATTTTAAATGTAAATGAGATATAAATAGAATTTGTTAATTAAGGGATTTTATAAGTTGAAGTTCTTATAAAATAATGAATGGAATTTGATTTTATAAATGGAAGTTTTTATTAAATAGAAATGTGAATTTATAAATGTTGTTTATAAATCCGAAATCAATTGAATTTGATATGTTAAATATAGAAATTATTAAAAGAATTTCATCCATGATTTTGACAATGATAATCCTTTAAATTAAATGTGTAAAAGCAATGTATTTGGTTGGAATCATATTCACGATTTTGGACAGTGAATAATATTTTAAAGTTAAATAAATGTTTTGAAAAATGATCTTTTAAATGAATTTAAGTGATTTAAAAATGTTTTAAAATGTGTTAAGTATCGAATACATAGAATTCAACAATCATTTTGAAATAGACATTTTCGAGAAGACAATGGACTATAGCACTGTTGTTATAGTAAATGTTTTCGAAACGAAATATTTTGTATAGTATATGGGATTCATATATCTATCTAATTTTCGAATCCCTATACTAGTGTCGTAACGATGTCTTACGCAACATTTGTTTTGACCAAATAAATGTGTTTAAAGAAAATGTTTTCCTTAAAGAATACAATATATACTTAATTCTGATTTAAGTATATGTAATATTTTCTAAGTGTTGAAAATAAATTGATTTGTAAATTACTTATTATTAAATAAGTATATGAAAACGTTTTCCAATATTAAAGTATTGAAATGGTTTGAGAATATATATTTTTAAAGATAATTTGAAGTGAATATTTGGCAAATGGTTTAATTAATAAAAGATTAATTAAAAGGGCCTAGTGATTGCATATGGTGCTAAATATTTGTTTGTTGCTTTGATAGTTAAATAACTGACTATCAAATTTGGCCATTTTAGTTTCTCAACTTGATGTGAGAACTATTTAGTCGTACATTTAGTACGTCGCCTTCTGTGTAGCTTGATTATCGTTTGTGTTGAGGATGTTGCTTTTTATAGTGCGGAGTATTACTCCAATCTATCGAGCTTCCTTCTTGGCCTGAAGGATAGCAAGTTGAAAGTTGGAGACGTGATAAGTCTACGAGACTTAGTTTCTATGTGAGGTTGAGAAACGCTTTTGCGTTGTTGGTGCGAAGAGACCGGGATCATATTTATCTGAAAACCACTTCGGACCAATGTATATGCGTTTGATTGTGCAGGTTATTGATGATATTGATATTTCGGATTTTCATAGTGGGGGACTGCTTGTTGATCGTTTGGGGTTAACATCCCAATATACATCTAGTAGCAGTGGTCTTGTCATTATGAAATATCCAATGCAAGAACTATTCGCTATTAATCGTAGGGATTTCCCTACATGATGTGGTAGGAAAGTACCTTCAGTTTGTCCTGTTCCTGGATAATTTGTATGGATGTTTGTCTGACATTGCATTTTTAAAGATTACGTACATTGGTTTTTACCAACGTACAACAATGGTGGCGTAGAAGGCAACTTCTCTTAGCTTAACACCCTCCTTGAGATGTATGAGATTAAGGGTTCTATTTTTATGGAAGGCAATTAGTAGTCAACGGAAATGACCGTGTGACATTCAAAGTGATGTGATATGTGCTATATGAAAGGTAATCGTTACCTCAGGCATCATCAACCGGAAATGACCAAAACAGGATTAGATGCAACAAGCCTAAGTGGGTCGCTCCCAAGTAGGATATGATCATACTCTTCTAGATATATCTTTACACGCTATGACGTCATGTATCTGATTATTGTGGTTTGTATGCTTCGAGAGCCCTCGGCAAAGGTCGGTAACGACCGGAGGATGACATATTCGGTACCATCTAGTTATAGAGGTGGGTCGGTCTTGTGTTGATAGAGGGCAGATATTCTGTGCCTCGGGACATCCTTCTAGAGGTGTACCCATCGGAAAGTAGTCCCTTTACCTGGTCGTTTGTATGGAAATCCAAACTCCACTACGTACCTACCATTTTATTTGTAGAGCCTAGTATGCTGGAATTTAATAATGGTAACAATTTCGGATACGATTAATATTATTAGTATATACTAAACACTAGTATAATATAAGAGGATTTGATATGAAATGTTTTAGTTACTGTAAGATAAAAACATTTCCACGTTTATGTGTGGGCATGTCTTACGAGATACTCTTGATTTGATAAAGGAAAAGTTTTGGTAATTTAATAAATTCAGTTGAGTGTGTTTCTCACGTTGGTTTACAAGACTGATTCGGACGTTCTTCCCTTTCAATGCCCGGGTCAAACCGAGTATATTTACATGTTCAGATTTGGTGCTATTGGAGCTTCAGTAGGAGAGCTGGAGATCTTCATTTCGTATAGACGTATCTGTTTTGACTTACTGCTTCTTAGTTATTTATATTATCAGCAATTGTGAGGACAGGTTATTATAACTGTTCAGGCTGATAACTATTCATTGATTGTTGTACTCTGATTGACATATGTATATACAGTTTCTGTTTTATAAAGATCATTGATATTATATTATATGTTTTCCGCTGCGATGTGAGATTCTGTATTGTTCTGTTTGGTTATATCTTCTCCATTTCTTCTCTTCTTTTCTTCTCTCTTCTTTTCTTTCTCACGACTTTCCGTCAGTCTGTTCTTTTTCGATCGAACATGTGTGGTTTATTGTCGATTCAAAGGGTACAGATTTGTGGGTCGTCACATAAATGATCTATATGTTATTATGAAACAATTAGAATTTTGAAATCATTACATTATGAGAAATGGTCCAAATTTCTCTAAATTTTGGAAACAACTTATATTGGTTAAAACATTCACATAATCATTATTGTATATTTTATAAATAAGTTGTGAATTTTAAGGTGAGGAATGTTTTGGATCTGATACGTACGATCATTTTTTTAATGTTTATAAATGGTATAAACAGATATATATAATTTAGAACCATTATGCAAGAAATATAAATCTGATTCTATGGTTATTTTATCTTACTTAACTTTTAACCAAGTAATTTGGACATTTATATAAGATATTTAAGTTATTTTAGAAATTTTGGTTAACTGGAAATAAAGTATGCTCCTTTAATGTGTTTATGTCTATTTTTTTATTGAAATAAATTTTAACGTGACATTATTTTGGACCATAAACGTTCAATTAAATTTATTTTTTATTATAATTTCATTAAATGTGGTTGTTATAGTAATATATAAATTAACTTATTATCATAAATGCAGTAAATGCGTCAGTTGCAATAAATTTAATGAGGCAGCATGTTTGTATTTGGAATAAGAAAAGACATATTGTTTATTATTTAATGAATTTATATTTGATAGGTACAGATATTTTATATGTATGGTCCGCTCATTAAAAATAAGTTTCACTTTCATGCTTTGGTTATCATGAAATAAAAGGAGCGACAGTTTTCATATTTTGCCAAAATTCATGGTTTCTGACCTTAATTAGGTATTCAAATAATAAACTAAAGATAAAGTGGTACAGTAACATTCTATATAACTATATTGTGGTTTAGATATACATTATAGTTATTACATCCATTCATGTTATTTATTACAACATTTACTATGTCATTTATATATAATTTTATATAGCATTTTATTCTGGCGTTCATCTATGACATTGGTTATGTGATTTATTTATGATATCTTGTATCATACTTATTTAGAAAATATCATAAATGTAACCACATACTTAAAGTAAAAGACTATAACAGCAATGATTAAAATATGTTGTACCACGGCTATAATTTTGAGATTTTCAAGTGTCATATAGACTTAAAATGCTTTTGGGAGTATTTTATAGCACTTGAAATATTGCACATACACTAAGAAATAAATTCAAATATATTTTTGGTGTCTCTTTACGAACTAATTGTAAATATCTTACATTTCAAGTTAGCTAATTGAAATAATATATCATCAAAGTGGCCTCTCTTATTTTAGTTGTTCATGAAAATATTTGATATTTGTGTGTATTTATTCATGTGGATGTTAGTCGGCCCAAATAAGACTAAAATTTGGCCGAATAACTTAAACATGTGTGGTGATAAATATGTGATAATTATAAGGTCTTACAAGTGAATAACTAATTGGTCTAAAGGAAAATTATTATTTAACTTGAATTTATTATCACAGTTAAAACAAGACTACCACTTACAGTTAATATTACTGTCAATATCAATATTATGCTAGGTGTTAACGCTAAAATTTGAACGCTAACACCCCGGTGTATGAGTTATAGTTGTGAAAGCACCACCCGATAACTCGGGAACAGATTACAAGCAGATGATAGCGGAAAAGCAGTAAACAACAACAATTTTATAGTGGTTCGGCTTAATGGTATAGCCTACGTCCACTTTAAGTACTTTTATTGATGATCTCGTTACAAGCTGATACAATTCTTTCCAAGTACAATACACTTTGAATTACAAGTCACTTAGAACAAGTAGCTTAAACTTCAATGGAGATTAGAGTCTTCAAATCCATGTTGGATGTGTGTGATCTTTTCTCGAAGTTGTTTGTAGCGTTCTTCGTGTCTTGAGAGCTTTAAGTGTTGAATTGGTTTGGAATGCAGCAGAGTAACGGCGCTTGAAGAGAATCAGCCAAAAGTCCTTTGAATGCTGGATATGGTCATGTATTTATAGGCAAATTTCTAGGCTGGAATTGTTAAGTCATGAGTCGTGACCGACTCAAGGTGAGTCGTAAGTCGTGACCGACTCAGGATGAGTCGTATGTCGTGGGCGACTCAACTGGTTGAGCCCAGACTCCGTATCAGAGCGTCTCTGGTCCTCTGTATATAGCACGAGTCCTAACTCGTCTGCGAGTTAATAGGTCGTGGTCCAAGATGAGGCGGCATTGGATTTCTACTTAGTAGCCTTAAGTCATGGACGACTCAAGCTAGGTCGTGAACGACCTACCATAGGTCGTAGGTCGGTCCTTTGTTGTTTTGGGATTTTAGTCAGTTAGGTCATTTGACACCTTAGGTCGTTGAGTCGTTAGAGAACTTGAGTCGGTCTATCCCATACACCGTTAATCCCTTGAGTCGCTCCACTCCTCTAAGTCGCCTTAAGTTTTAACTCGTTAGCTTGTTGAGTCGATAGCATGTTGAGTCGGTTGCTTGTTGAGTCGGTTGCCTGTTGAGTCGGTTCACCCTTTAAGTTGTGAGGCTTCTCGAGTAGTGGATCCCTTCTGAACCGTTAAGAACCTTAAGTCGTGAGTCGGCCCAGACCTTGACTCGTTGCCTAAACGGAGTTAACATTTGCCCCTCGAAGTTCACGCCTAAGTCGTAGGTCGTGTGCTTCGACTCATCTTAACTCGTGTGCCGATTCAACTGCCACTGCTCAAAGCTATAAAAGACTTGAGTCGTTCCCCTTACTTCCTTCTTCTCATTTCCTATCCTTTGAACCGTGTCTGCCATTAACGCATCTTCGAGCTCTCAAAGGCGATTCCAACCTGATTTATTTTCGATCATCTTTAGCATCACACCGTGTAAGAGATTTTGCATCTTTTTTCAATTGCTGATGATTGCCGATCTCCGCCTCTGTTTTTTCCCCCTTGATCCTTGCGAATACTATTACATCGGACATTGATGGATTAAAGGCAGGCGGTTTGATCTTACTTGTAACGATTCGAGATTTGAGGCGACCTAGTGGTGTGATGGAACTGGGGCTAACCATTGCGAGGTTATTGGGTTATCGGGTTATGGATTAGATGGTTAATGGATTAGGAGTTAGATGGTTAATGGGTCAGATTGATTCGAACATTGCCGTAGGTTTGACTCGGCTATTTTTGTATGATCCAGTGACCTTTGCGATTTAACCATGATACGACTCAACATGCTTCACGACCTAAGCCTTGAGTCGTGGCCGAGATAAAACCCTTGAGTCGTGGCCGAGACAAGACTTGGAGATTTTCTTATTATTTCTACGACTCATGACTTAGGGCACTGCCGACTCAGAACTTTTGAACCGTTGACGAGTTATGACTTGTGTGAATTTTGTTTGAACTTTGGACCATTGCATTAACTTTGAACTGTTGAATTTTATTGCATTCATTCACAGGTTATTTTGACTTGCAGGCTAACAACCTGTTCAATACAACATTCACAGAAAACTGGGACGAATATACTGTCATTGATTGCCCATATCAAATGACAGATTGGTTAATAACAGATAATTAACTTAAACAAATCGTGTGAACGAAGTGCTATCGATTTCAAGTAGAATATTAAAGCAACACTGAAACAATCAATTGAAACTGACCAGCCTGCACTAATATTATGCTTGAACTCTAAATTAACAAGTTCTGAAATTACCATAGTCGATCAATCGTCAACCAGTTTAATTCCAGTTATATTTACTTGTTATTTTCATTAGTTCTGCACAACACTTCACACTTTTAGGAAACGTGCACCTTCGCATTTGAACACCCAGTTGCTTGTGTAGAATGACATCTCAACAAGAAGAACCGATGGGCCAGGCTGAAGATGTCTTCCCAGTAGCCAACTTGTTGGATAATCCTCCGGAGAGAACTCCCACCACTCTGAATCAGCGGGTGCTCAATCAATTGCTCACCCAGTTTGGCATTGCCGAAGCTGATGCCTTACTGCCGGGGCCAAATGATACTGCAGATAGGCCCCCTTCTGCCTTTATTGTTGTCAACCGCCAAATGTGCTTGAGCGGTGCCATACCACCTTTTAATGACTTCCTTCGGCAGTTCCTGCTTCGATTATCTATCTCTCCATTCCAATTGCACCCCAATGGCCATGCCATTCTAATGGGGTTATGTGTGCTTTTTAGTAAAGTTCTGGACAGATTACCGAGCTTTGAGGAAATCTGCTACCTCTGCTCATTCACAAAGATTAAAGATCATCCCTCTATCGTAATCATAAGGAGTGCTCGAAACCGAAAACTCATCACCGATCTTCCTGAAAGCGTTCATGGATTTCTAAATCAGTATTTCTTTGTTCGTTGCCCTCCAGGGTTTTATGCCATCTGGAGAGTAGGAAGTAAGATTTTCCTGTTTTTATTTCTCCATTCTTGGGCTTTTCGAAATCTGAGTTGCTAAATGCTAACTTGGCTTCTTTATTTTTTTCCTGTTTTAGCGCTTCCTCCTCCCTCTAGAGATCCATGCTATAAACAAATTTTTGAGAGATTGAACGCCGTGACGGCAGAAGAGAGGAGTATCAAGTTTTTGTTAAATGATGAATTTCTACATCAATACGGGCTTCTTCATTCCTCTCGCTTTACTCAACTTCGTGAAGCTCCAACTGAAATTCCCGATTCTCCGGCGGAAACTCCTGATGCCCCGGTCTCTATTAAAGAGCACATGCAGGGAGGAACCTCCATAGAAACTTCACTAGTGAGATGTTCAATTCCGAAGGACGTTGCGGGGCCGTCTGATAAGTCTGCACTTGCCCCAGTTATCGAAGAGGAAGAAACTCCACGATCTTCCGGAAGATCTGCCGACGAAGGAGTTGAAAAAGCCAGTCCCAAAAAACATGATGGCGATGATGTTTTCGAGGGGTTGAGCGATTTAATCGTGACTTCTCAAGAACTTTTCAAAGATGATGTTTCCAAAACTGTCTCTTCTGTAATTGAGGCGACATCTTCTCTTCAACAAACGTCAACTCCTCCTACTCAAGTTATCACTACATCTATTCCACAGAGTGGTCTGTAACTTGATGCGTGTAGTTTACACATTACACAACACTTAGGATTTTTCATCACTTCTACGCGTTTATCTTCTTGTACTTTAAAGATTTCTAAAGCTTATTATTTTTATTCCAGATTCTCCTATGGGGCGCAGCGGCTCGTACTATGATGATTTCCAGCGCTACGGAAGGCGTAGCCAGTATGATTACAGGTGTTACCTCCCGTCTTACAGAGAATCGGATGAAGAGAGGGCCATCAGGAAAGCCGACGAGAGACGAGCATATGAAGAACGTCACCGAAGGGACCAGAAGGACATGACCCTCCCCACAGAGATGATGATACTCAAAAGAGAAAAGCTCACGATGAGAGAGGTAAAGGTCACATAGACTATTCTTCTAGCAAGCGGGCTAGACTTACCGAAGAAACAATGCCGACAGCTTCGGAACATGTTCCTGCTCAATCTCCTGCTCCCATTCACTCCGACATTCAGGCAATCATCAACCGGCCCGCATACCAAGTTGGGCAAGGTCCTCCTACTCTTCAAAGTCGATTCCCTCAGTGGTGCCTGAGAGGGGTTCGGTTTGATCTCGACTTGGCTCCCCTTGACAAATCGGCTATGCTGCGAAATCTTGATACTGTCAGGACGGATATTGAAAGAATGTCGAACTGGCAAAAACTTGTCGACGAGCTTCAGAGGTTAATCGAGCCAATCTCGAGGCCATGCTCACAATGGAGAATGATAAGGCTGAGTGGCAGAAGACTCTCGAACAGCATGACGCCGAAATGAGAAGTATTGCTTCCTATAATGAAAAGTTGGAAGCGGAAGTAGAAAAGCTTAAGGAAGAATTAGCTACTTCGTCTACTTCCTATTCTCAAAAGGGGAGCATACTTCAGCAACAAGTACGAGATGCGCATGCCAGTCAAAGGGCAGTCGAAGATAAGCTTGCATTCAAAGAGAAGGTCATAGAAGAGTATCGCGCTGAAGCTTCACAGCTGCGAGAACAGACTGGCTCTCAAAGCTTGGAGATAGAGTTGTTAAAAACTCGACTTGCTATGGCCGAAAAGGAGCGTGACGAGGCTGTTGCTGGTAAACTTGTGGCCGAAGAGGCCCATCAAGCAACCAAAGCTGACGTTAGCTCCACATTATTTGATTTTTATCTGCACAGCATTTTGGGGCGTGACAGCCTTGCCTTTCTAGGCCCTAAATATGAAATTACGCTAGCTGAAGTTTGGGAGGCAGCGCTTGACATGCTCGGTGGTAAAGGTGCTGGCTATGCTGAGTCTGCTCTTGAAGAGCATTATCTTGATGATGATGCCCGCGCCGCTCTTGCCAAGGGAAAAGAGCAACTCGCCAGGGTACGGGCCGGAATGGCGGAAGGGGAACGCTCTGAGAAAGAAATACCACCTACCACTTCTGAACATCCTTTAGTTTCTTCCGAAGTGGACATTACAGGTTCCAGTGCTCATTCGCTGCCTCCTACAAGAACCGGGGTAATCACCCCTACTGATGATGAAGCTTTGGAGGATATCGGGGCTCAGAATTATGAGATTGAACTAACGAAGCCAACATCTTCAGGTAATTTCGACATTGGTCCGATTCAGGTGGATCGCCTGCTTATTCCTCAAAAATTTGATGAGCTTCTCGATTACTTCTTGAATCTCGATGAACCCATATCTCCCTTCTTTTGGGAAGATACTAACATTTTCAATTTCTCTTCTTCTGCAGTTGAAACAACAAGTGCTGTGCAGACTTCGCCTCCTCTGGTTATTCCTCCTCCATCTCTTCAGGTGACTCCTCCTTCTGCTTCACAACCCGGGTCACAAGAGGAGAAAATTGAGGCTCTTCATGGCTTGGATGACCCTATTGCTTCGCAGGAGCAAAAAGATGAGGGAATTGAAGGAGGCGAGATCTCTCCGGAGCGGACTCCTTCTGACGACGTAGTTTTGTCCGCTCTTGTTACTCCAGGGAGTGAGTCTTCTTCGAAGAGAAGAAAGAAGCACGGGACATCGAAGAGGAGGGGGAAGAAAATTATCACCACTGAAGAGGAACCGGAAGTCGCACCGGTTGCACCTCCCTCTCCTTCTTCCCTTATGCCTATAGATAGACCTGAAAAACTAATCATTCGGCCAGGCAAAGGGTCCAAGGGTGGCAAGAAGAAATGAAGACTTCAGCTTTTAGCTTCTCGTCTTTTGCATGTATTGGTCGAGAATTGTACGGGTATCGGCCCCCCGCTTTTCTTTTGTTGAAACTTGTACCTGTATATAAAGTAATGTTGAATAAAATGATTCCTCTTTCTTTGTATAAACTCCTGTTTGAATTTGAGAATGCATTTATTATTCATTTTTGCACAAGTTTATATGACATTGCAGTGAGCTTATGGTATGTTGTTTGAGCGTACTTTACCGATGTAGCTATATCATATCGTATACAACTATACCATGCTGCCCCCATATCATAAGCTTACTGCAATTTTCTATACTTCGAGGGGACTTGCACTCTTATTTTCTGTAGAATGACTATTTCATTCGTGAAAAGATTTTTCATAGAGTACAACTCCTTTCATATAAGTTTTTACGCTTTGTCCTTCGAAGAAGTCACTTTTTCCTTTTGCTTATGTATACATTTTGCCAAGTGAATTCTTCTATGTGGTGAAGCGTGCCTCTGAAGGGTACTTCAACTTTAATTCTTCCTTTGAAAGTTAAAGTATGCCCTTGATGAGGATTTTCTTTCTTTTTTTTAAAAAAAAAAAAAATAGAAATTTGTTCCTCTGAGGAGGGATTTTTTCACGTTTCAACACTTGAAAGTTTTATTTCAATCTTGGTGAAACGTGTTCCTCCAAAGAGTTGTGCCTTTGAAGAAAGCCTTTTCACGTTTCAACACTTGGAAGTTTTATTTCAATCTCGGTGAAACGTGGGCTTCTGAAGAGGTCTTTCCTTTTAATTGTGTCCCCGGGAGGGGGTTGTACCTCTAAGGAGGGATTTTTCACGTTTTGACACTTGGAAGTTTTATTTCAATCTCGGTGAAACGTGTACCTCCAAAGAGTTGTGCCTTCGAAGAAAGCCTTTTCACGTTTCAACACTTGGAAGTTTTATTTCGATCTCGGTGAAACGTGGGCTTCCAGGAAGGTCTTTATTTTGTTTTGCATTTCAACTTTGGTGAAGTGAAATTCCGAAGAGCGGTTGTTACACTTCAACTCCTGGTGAAATGTGCCTCCGAAGAGGTCTTTATTTTGTTTGCATTTCAACTCTGGTGAAGTGAAATTCCGAAGAGTGGTCGTAACACTTCAACTCCTGGTGAAATGTACCTCCGAAGAGGTCTTTATTTTGTTTGCATTTCAACTCTGGTGAAGTGAAATTCCGAAGAGCGGTCGTAACACTTCAACTCCTGGTGAAATGTGCCTCAGAGAGGGTTTTCATCGCCTGGAAGTTACTCTCTCATGGTTGGAGGGTCATGACTCCTCCAACCTTTTTTGTTGAGTAGAGAACTTTCTTTTTTGTGGCGTATGACCCGTTAGAGGTCTTGATCTTCCGAAGAGTTGTGCCTCCGAAGAGGACTTGTGCTGCCAATGATGGCTTTGGTTGTTCCTCTATCCACTTGCTTATGCCTTTTTCAATGATCCTCTGCTTCCTCTTTTTTTTTTTTTTAGCTTTCATTCCCTTTTCTCACAAGTAACTTGTTTAATCCAAGGAAGTGTGCTTCATTGTCAGGCAATTTCGTGAGAACGAGCATTAGCTTCTTAATTGGATGTTTGTTTGTTCAAACGATCTAAACTTATTAGCAAAGACTCGTTTCTGTCGAAATCATAGGCCGTTCAATTGAAGTACTTCCTATCTAGGATTTGAATTCGGGGCTTTTTTTTTAAAAATTTGGCGAGGATCACTTGGTCTTTTTATGTGCAAGCTTCACTTCCATTGTCTGCAAAAATTTAAATCGACATTTCAGTAATACATTCTATGTACTTTTTATATCGAAAATAAAGCAAACATGTAATAATAATAAGGAACACAAGATTTATAGTGGTTCGGCCAGGAAATTGGGCCTACATCCACTTTATATTCTTTCATTATTTACTTGCATCAGTTTTACAATTGCCTTCAATTACAAGAATCATACATTCATAATTCTTTTTACAATATTTCAACAAAATTTTCAAGTAAAGTATGGACGCAAATGATTGTTGTTCCATGCCCTTGGAATTTGATCTCCTTCAACAGTGGTGAGTTTGAATGTGCCATCAAGAAGCTTTTGACCTAAGACATATGGTCCTTCCCAATTTGGCCCGAACACACCTGTCGCTGTCATAATTCTCTTCAGGACTAGGTCTCCAATCTCAAAGCTGCGTTGGCGAACTTTGGAGTTGAAATGTCTGGCTATCTTTTGCTGATGAGCTGCAATTCTGAGATTAGCCTCATCTCTTTGTTCATCAAGAAGATCTAGCGCTTCAAGCTGTAACTTCTCGTTTTCTGCTTGATTGAAATGGATTCTTCTGTGTGAAGGGACTTCTATTTCTACCGGAATCATTGCCTCTGACCCGTATGCCAATGAAAACGGGGTGTGTCCAGTCGCAGTTTTGTGAGTGGTTCTGTAAGCCCATAGTGCCAGTGGTAGCTTATCGACCCAACCACCTTTTGCTCTTTCAAGTTGCTTCTTGATGGTTGACTTAATAATTTTGTTGACGGCTTCCACTTGCCCGTTTGTCTGTGGATGAGCTACTGCTGAGAAGCTTTTCCGGATTTTGAATCGCTCGCAAAAATCTTGGAATTCTTCACTTTCAAACTGAGTCCCATTATCTGTAATTATTTTTTAAGGCACACCGTATCTGCAAATGATATTTTTAGTCACAAAACTTATCATCTTCTTTGAGGTGATAGTAGCCAGTGGTTCAGCTTCTGCCCACTTAGTAAAATAATCTACAGCAACAATGGCATATTTAATTCCAGATTTGGCAGTTGGTAACGGTCCTACAAGGTCTATTCCCCATATTGCAAACGGCCATGGACTGACCATCTGTGTGAGTTCAGTGGAAGGAGCTCTAGGAATTTTGGCGAATCTTTGACATTTGTCACATTTTCGGAAATACTCTGCTGCATCTCGATTAATTTCTGGCCAAAAATACCCGTATCGGAGAATTTTCTTTGCTAATGTTTGACCACCTGAATGATCACCACATTCTCCTCCGTGTACCTCTGCTAGGATTGCTTTAGACTCTTCTCGGGTTACACACCGAAGTAATGGCATTGAGAATCCCCGTCTGTATAACCGGCCATCCTGGATTATGTATCGAGAGGCTTTTCTCAGTAGCTTTTGTCGTTCTTTTGAGTTCCTTGGTAAGGATCCATTGAGCAGATATTCTATTATCGGAGTCATCCATGATTCTTGCTCTTGAGACATGCTCACGATCCAATCAATGTCCATCTCATCAATGCTAGGAGTCGACAGGACCTCTACTGGAGTTAGCCCCAGAAATTGAGCTTCGCCTGTGCTCGAATACTTTGCGAGAGAATCTGCTTTCATGTTTTCTTCTCGAGGAATGTGACTTATCATGTAATGATCGAAATCACCCAGGAGTTCCCAAGCCTTTGACAGGTAGGCGGGCAGATTCCCCCCTTTTGCTTGGAATTCCCTTTTGACTTGGCATACAATAAGCTGAGAATCACTGAATATCTGTAACGCTCGGATGTTTAATTCTTTAGCAATCCTTAAGCCAGCGATAAGGGCTTCATATTCTGCTTCATTGTTTGTTGAAGGAAATTCCAATCTTAGTGCATAGCATAATGATCGACCTTCAGGAGTCTCAAGTACAACTCCGGCTCCAGAACAGTAGTCGTTTCTCGCACCATCGACATATAACTTCCACTGGATCGGGGAATTGTCGACAGTTTCTTCCTCACTGTTACCCTTATCTGTAAATTCTGCAATGAAATCCGCTAAAGCTTGTCCATTGATTGCTTTCCGGGGATGATAAGTGATGTCATACTGACTGAGTTCAATATTCCACTTTAGAAGACGACCCGAAGTTTCAGGACGAAACAGGACTTGCTTTAAAGGTTGGTCAGTGAGGACTCTGATAGGATGAGCTTGAAAATATTTCCTCAACTTCCTAGACGCAATTAGTAAGCAATAGGCGAGTTTTTCCAACTTAGAGTAATTCATCTCCGCCCCAGTGAGTCTTTTGCTGATATAGTAGACTGGATGTTGAATCCTTTTGTCTTCCCGTATCAGCGCTGCACTTAAAGCATGAGATGATACTGCCAAGTATATAAGAAGATCCTCGCCATCGCCAGGCCTAGAAAGTATTGGAGGCGTCTCCATATGGCGAATCAATTCATCAAAGGCTTTTTGGCATTCGGGAGTCCAATCGAAGTTTTTCTTTCCTTTCTTTAGGGCGTCAAAGAATGGGATGCATTTATCTGTGGCTTTGGAAATGAACCGACTCAAGGCGGCGACTTTTCCATTGAGACTTTGCAATTCCTTCTTTGTTCTAGGGGCTTTGACTTCTTTCAATGCAGTAATTTGAGCTGGACTGGCCTCAATGCCCCTAGCGCTCACGATGAAACCTAAAAACTTGCCGGATTCCACTCCAAATGAACATTTTAAAGGATTGAGCTTCATTCCGTATTTTTGGAGGACAGCGAACATGTCTGCTAAGTGTTCTATGTGATCCAGTGCTTTCTTAGACTTTACTAACATGTCATCGACGTAGACTTCCATAGTCTTGCCCAGTTGCGGTTTGAACATAGCATTAACGAGTCTTTGGTATGTTGCCCCTGCATTCTTCAACCCGAAGGGCATAACTCTGTAGCAGTAAAGACCAGTGTCGGTGATAAAGCTTGTGTCCTCCTGATCTGGCTCATGCATCATGATCTGGTTATACCCGGAGTAAGCATCCATAAAAGATAACAATTCGTGTCCCGCTGTTCCATCTACCAGTTGGTCGATTCTGGGTAATGGGAAGCAGTCTTTGGGGCAGGCCTTGTTTAGATCTGAAAAATCGATGCATGCTCTCCATTTTCCGTTGGCTTTCTTAACCAGCACTGGATTTGAAACCCAATTCGGATAAGTAGATTCTTTGATAAAATTATTCTCCATGAGCCGATCAACTTCTTCTTTTAATGCCGCTGACCTTTCTGGACCTTGAGTTCTCCTTTTCTGCTTCACAGGCGTAAATTTTGGATCAATATTTAGAGCATGCACTGCAACTTCTGGGGATATTCCGCACATATCGGCATGAGTCCAAGCAAAAACATCCAGATTTGTCTTTAAAAAAGATATTAAGATATTTTGAATTGACGCATTAAGTTGTGAACCCACATTCAACACTTTGTTTGGGTCCTTTGGGTCGACAGGTATTGGTATTGTCGTTTCCACGGGTACCACTCTATTTTCCCCTGCACTGACTTTTCTAGGGTCCATCTCTTTCCTTGCTCCGCTGTGCTCGCCAGTGCAGGGTCCGCCCTGTAATTGCTACAAAGCTGGTTCTTTGATGCGGACTGGGGCTGCCGCATTCTTTCCCATTTCTCTTTTTCTGGTTTCTCGTAGCTCTGTCAGATAGCACTCTCGCCCAGCATTTTGATCACCTTTTATAACTCCTACTCCATTGTCTGTAGGGAATTTAATAGTGAGGCACCACGGGGCCAGAACGGCTTTGAACGCTGCCAGAGTTGGACGACCAAGGAAAGCATTGTAAGCAGAAAATTCGTCGACAATCACAAAAGTTTGCTTGCGGACCACTTTTCTCTCTCCTTCTCCAAGTTCCACAAACAAATCAATGGTCCCTACCGGCTGCTTTGGCTCCCCAGTGAAACCAGCAATTTTCTGCGATGAGGCTTGCACATCAGCCATAGGGATCTTCATTTGGTCGAATGTTTTCTTAAAGAGAATATTGCAGGATGCGCCACAATCAATGAGAACTCTTCTGACAATAGCTGGCCCGATACCAGCCGAGATGACTAGAGGATCCAAGGTTGGAGCTTCAATACCTGCGGAATCCCTAGCTCTGAACACAATATCATCATCGAAAGTTCTTTGTTGCTTCAAGGGCGTAGCACCTTCCAAAACAAATACATCTTCCTCGGTTGGTACATACTTTAGAGCTCGGGTATACCTTTCCATCTCACCCCAGCTTCTGCCTGCTGGGTGAGGTCCTCCTGTAATGACATTAATAATGGGCCTTCCAGATTCATGCCCTGCAGCCTTCTCAATCGTCCTAGGCTGTTGAGTAGGAGCCTGTTGCCCCTGACTAGATGAAGCAGGATTGTTGCTATTCTTTTTCACAAATTGCTGCAGTTTGTTTTCCCTTAGCAACTCTTCAATCAGATTTTTCAACTGGCGGCATTCGTCGGTCTCGTGACCGGGTTGATTATGGAAGCAGCAGAACTTCCCACTATGTATAGCTTTTTTCCCGGTCCTTAGAGGAAGAGGTTTAGGAAAGTCAACGGAATCTTTAATGGCAAGGTAGATACGCTCCGGCGTATCCGATAAAGGAGTATACTCTGATGGCTTGAAGGATCGGGGCTTATTCAGATTACTCTGCTTCTTCCCATTGTTATTTTCCCTTTTTTCCCTACAGATTCATTCTTGCGTGGAGCAACAGTGTTATCTTCAGCTTTTTCCAACACTGCCTTTACCGGTACGGGACGGCTTTCTAAGCGTATGAATTCATCTGCTTTTTTATAGAATTTTTCAAGGGAATTTGGTTCCTTCATGTTTAGCCATTTCCCAAATTCGCTCGACTTGTCAATACCCTTCATCAGATAAGTCAATATCATTCGCGGTTCTGCATTGTCCACCTCAGCTAACGCTATATTAAAGCGGTTCAAGAAGGATCTGATAGTCTCTCCTGGACTTCTGATAGTCTCTCCTGGACTTTGCTCCAAACTTGACAGTGACATGATATCTTTGGCTTTTGAGGCATATAGTCTGAACCGCTCCTTGAACTTCCGGGTCAAGTCAGAAAACTGATCGATAGATCGGACGGGCAGCTTGGTGAACCAAAGCAGAGCTACGCCTTCGAGATACACAGGGAAATATCGGCATTTTATTTCATCAGAGGCTCTGGCACCTGTCATGTGCCAATCATATTTGTATAGGAATTCATTCGGGTCACTTGTCCCCTTATAAGCTGGAATGGTTGGAGGGACAAACTTCCTTGGGAATTCAGCCTTTAAGATTTTCTCAGTAAATGGAGTCTTACTTGGGGCGAAACCGCATTCTTTCTCGTCTTCAACCCTCTGCATACTCTCTTTCATAATTTGTCGGACCATTCCAGAAAGATACTCCTCATCATGTCGAGTTCTAGATCCACCAACCTCTGAAAGTGTTTGTTCAAAGGGGCTAGCAGCCCTTTCAGGAGCATTTCTTTCTTCAGCATCATGAAGGTTGCCAGCAAAATTCCTCTCATTACCTGCTGGTTGACGGTTTGCCCCAAGCAAATCGTTCAACCTATTTAGAATTAGGGCATTCTGGGCATTTTGAGCCTCGAGTTGTGCATTTTGGGCATTGATCTGTTGGTTCAGCCCTAAAATTGCAGCATCCAGCTCTGCCTTTGTAACTCCGACAGCTGGAGTGGCTTGATTCGATATAGGGGAAGCGGAGGTTCCCTCTTGAATATTCCCAGATCTGACAGATCTACTCTTCCTTCCAGGAGCCATAATCTCGGATAGACTTCTGGTTTTCAAGGAAATTCTCTCTACAAACCTCTGTGAAGCAATGATGATAACTCGCCTGAGTTCGAGTTCTCAGTGAAAGCACCAAAAATGTTAACGCTAAAATTTGAACGCTAACACCCCGGTGTATGAGTTATAGTTGTGAAAGCACCACCCGATAACTCGGGAACAGATTACAAGCAGATGATAGCGGAAAAGCAGTAAACAACAACAATTTTATAGTGGTTCGGCTTAATGGTATAGCCTACGTCCACTTTAAGTACTTTTATTGATGATCTCGTTACAAGCTGATACAATTCTTTGCAAGTACAATACACTTTGAATTACAAGTCACTTAGAACAAGTAACTTAAACTTCAATGGAGATTAGAGTCTTCAAATCCATGTTGGATGTGTGTGATCTTTTCTCGAAGTTGTTTGTAGCGTTCTTCGTGTCTTGAGAGCTTTAAGTGTTGAATTGGTTTGGAATGCAGCAGAGTAACGGCGCTTGAAGAGAATCAGCCAAAAGTCCTTTGAATGCTGGATATGGTCATGTATTTATAGGCAAATTTCTAGGCTGGAATTGTTAAGTCATGAGTCGTGACCGACTCAAGGTGAGTCGTAAGTCGTGACCGACTCAGGATGAGTCGTATGTCGTGGGCGACTCAACTGGTTGAGCCCAGACTCCGTATCAGAGCGTCTCTGGTCCTCTGTATATAGCACGAGTCCTAACTCGTCTGCGAGTTAATAGGTCGTGGTCCAAGATGAGGCGGCATTGGATTTCTACTTAGTAGCCTTAAGTCGTGGACGACTCAAGCTAGGTCGTGAACGACCTACCATAGGTCGTAGGTCGGTCCTTTGTTGTTTTGGGATTTTAGTCAGTTAGGTCATTTGACACCTCAGGTCGTTGAGTCGTTAGAGAACTTGAGTCGGTCTATCCCATACACCGTTAATCCCTTGAGTCGCTCCACTCCTCTAAGTCGCCTTAAGTTTTAACTCGTTAGCTTGTTGAGTCGGTAGCATGTTGAGTCGGTTGCTTGTTGAGTCGGTTGCCTGTTGAGTCGGTTCACCCTTTAAGTTGTGAGGCTTCTCGAGTAGTGGATCCCTTCTGAACCGTTAAGAACCTTAAGTCGTGAGTCGGCCCAGACCTTGACTCGTTGCCTAAACGGAGTTAACACTAGGTATCTTGAGAGGAGACTTATCAATTATTTGAATTTACGATGGCTGATATTTGGATATGGGGATATACGATCAATCCTTAATTTTTGTTCAATTTTCAACAAATTTGACTAAAATGTCTACCAATTTTAATAATCTTATTTGGGACTAACTTAAAGGATTATTAAGAAAACTTCTTGTTTGTTCTTAACTTTATGAGTCTAGTCCTACAAGTAGAAGGGTCGCACTCACTCATATTATGGTTGAATGCTCTTATAATGTCATGAAGAAAATTAAAAGATGAGACAATTCATAAAGATAGAGCCAAAAGATCATAAAGTAAAATATTTCAGAAGCTTTTAAGGATGTGGTATCCGTAGGGATAACCAATTTTAAGGATTTCATTATTGAGAATGAAAAGCGTTTTGTTAAAATGATAAGAAGAAACAAGCATGCTTTATATTTCTTAATTCCATAAATTAAAACAAAGAAAACATAAATAAGAACTATATGAAAATATTGCTTCAAAAGCCAAAGGCACTCAAATTATTGTTATTTTTTCTTGTACTCACTTATATTTATAGTTTTTTCTTTAATAAGATATATAGATATATAAAGTAAAGTTTACTAGATATTTTAAAGATATTATTGAGATTTTAGTATGTTTGGATTTAGTTGATATGTTTGTTATGTTGTCATTTAGATAGATCTCGGTTTTCTATTTCTAATATGAACAAATTGGGTTATTATTGTTCATTTAGAAATAATAAGATTGATTTATGAATAAATTCAAATATTGTTGAAATTAAAGTTCTTAAAGTTTAAACTACTGCTTATGCTAAATACCTTTTATAATGAAATCTCAAATTTTGATTCGATGATTAATATGATTATTGTTTCAGCTTGCTAAATAATTGTAGATTAAGGCACTAAAGATAGAAAATACTTTATTAGCATTCTAAGCGACCTAAAAGCTACAAGTTTTATAAACCCATGCTATGGAAAAACTATTAGATGGGAAATGCTATAATTTTTTGAGGATGTTGAGTTTGTGGGGAGAAATAAAGTATGGATCATTGCCTTTAAGGAGAAACATTATCTTTGATTGAATTACAGTTACTCCTTTGGATAATATATAGGACTAGTTTCCTTTCATTAATAAGAAGTGGATTAAAAACCATAATAAAACAATGTCAAACTAAAATTTTCTTCAAATTAAGGTTATTGTTTCAAGAAAACAAACTCAACAACCTCAAAGTGCAAGGTCACTAAGGAAATCCACTTGAAAAGAAGAAATACTATTCCGATGACTATATAGTTTATTTTTCATAAAGATAAATATTGGATTGGTGATGATGATTCTTTGGACTTGCATCAATCCATATAAGGCACTAATTTTATATGTGGATTTAAGGTATGAATATGTAGTCTAAATCTATAAGGATAGTAAAGTTTGAGATCTTTTCCATCACCGTAAGGTAACAAGATCATTGGTTATGAATAATTATTCAAAACAAAAATGGATCAAGTAATGTGGAAAGGTATGAGGCTCATTACAGAAAAGACTATACTCAAAAGGAAAATAATGTTTTATTTCTAAAGAGATTTTCTCTTACGTTTTACTAAAAGGCTCTTTAGAATTATTTTGAAACTTGTTGATTATGATTTTAAGCAATATCAGAGGGATATTAAAGTCATGTTACTTAATGGAGACATTGATGAAACAACTAAGAAAACCACTTATGGATTACCCTTTTGTATTAGGAATTCAAATACACTACTATCATTTATGGTGTGCTTTTCGATTATTACAAATGAGCTATAGGCAGATAAAGCGTTAAAAAGGTGGGGTTATGTATGCAAACTGCAAATCAATTCTCTTTTTCCAAAATAGACAAATGTTCTTTTATATAATAATATAAGAACATCCTTGAAGCTAAAGAAATGCAAAAGATTCCTCATGCATTTGCGGTGTCGAGTCTAATGCATTCTAAAGCATATACACATGGATATTGAGCGTATTATTAGGCAGATATCTTACTGACATTAAAAGTGAATCAATTGTTAGTAATCATAATGGTTACGAGATATCTTTAAGAAACAAATGATTATATGCTCAAGACGGACTGGTTGGAGATCATAAGGCATTACAATCCTAATATTGTGGATGCCAAGAGTACAAAAGATCCACGGCAGATAACAATAATATTGTTGTTATTATTATTAAATCTTTTGGTTGAAGCTATATAAGGAAAGTTGCCATGCAGATACTTATAGCCTTCTTTGCTATTTTCCGTTATAGGGCATCCAACGATGGAAACCAATTGTAAATTTTATCATAAAGTAATGGACTATTGAATAAATAAATTGAAAGGTCATTAAAGTAATATTGTAACAATAAACAACATATTATTTTCCAATAAGGGGAGAGTGCAAAATAGATTGTAATTCATAGAGCATACTATGACAAACTCCACTATAGCGGATCCGCTTACAATAGGATTATCACCTAAGGTCTTTCATGAGCATCTTGCTCAATTGGTGTAACTTTATATAAGAATATTTTGGTTCAGAGGAAGTTTGTATTTGGTCCAAGGTCTTTCATAAGCATCTTGCTCAATTGGTGTAGCTTTTAAGAATATTTTGGTTCAGAACGAGTTTGTATTTGGTACTGTCATATGACACATTGCTCTATACTTTGGTTACAAATATATATTAAGTTTCTGATCCGAAATAAAGTAATAAAGTTTTGTTCGCACTCCAGGTTGTTCAAATATTAAACGTTTTGATCTCACTAAAGTAGGACCAGTTGGAAATAGACATGTATAGATCACATCTTATGTAATTTCTATGCTACACATCCATGATTGATCTGTGTCATTTGATTTTGTTGGTATATGTGACCATTGATTGGTTTAGTTAAACTGAAGGTAACGAAAGACACTTTGATCCTTGGTCAGCATAGTTAATAGGCGAGATTGTTACAGAAACACCTTATCTTATAAATAGCAAATTTTGAAGCTCATAAAGTTAAACATATTTATAAGGTTATTACATATACAGCCCAGGGGAAGATTGTTGGAAAACTTCAATATGTGGGCCACATATGTAAAATAAATATATGGTGCTACTTTGACGTAAAGCCTTATTAAAGCAATCAAATTATGAATTAAAGTTAAAAGGCTTACAGGTATAATTGTCATCATATTAATATGATATTAATGTGTAGATACTGGGGAAATTCAATTTTGTTGAGGGGCCAAATTAGAAAATACCAACATTATAAATAAGGGGTTATGGTCCTCAAATTACATAAGCGTCAGTTATTCTTCCAATCTCTTCCATGGAAATAATTCGGATCTAGAGTTTACGTCAATTTGAAAGATGAAATTCAACTCTTATCTTTTAGATTTATCTCTTTCTCTTAGTTAGTTTACGAAAGCAGCAACTAAGAATTTAAATCTAATATAAGTTCTAGGGTTTGTGTCAATATGGAAAACAAAACCATACTTACTTTTTCAACAACAATTGTGAATTCAGGTATGGCTTTCGCTAACCCGTTTACTTTTACTTTTCGCTATTTCTTTTTAATTAAATCAATATGGATCACCTATTCAAGTCTAAGGTTTCACGGTTAATCGGTCTTAAAGTATATTGAAATCATAACAATTGCTGCTTAAGATTTCAAGATTACAAATTTTTCAATGATAGAGTAATTTTAAAATATTTTGGAAATAAAAATGGAAGTCAGGTATACATATGATAGTTTCAGTTATTTCGTAAACTCGTTTTTTGTTTAAATGACATCTCCTTCTCATTCTTTGTAAATGTTCATACAGCTTCAGTTCACTAGAAAGCTCTCCGTAGGATTATGTCCAGATAAACAACTAAATAAGTATTAGGGAGAAAATCTTGTTCGTAATGCATTGTAAGCTCTTCTCAATTAATGTATTACTTCTAAATATTCTTGCATCTATATTCTTAACAAAACTGAAAATATTAATTTATTTTAAGAAAATTACAAGGGCTTAAAGAAACTGAAGAATGCAAAAAAAGGAGAAAATTTATGTCAAAAGTGGACGAAGTAGAAGTCTAGACAATGTAACTTGCAACAATCAAGATCAAAGTAATGCGAAAAATGCTATTGTTGGAAAAACAAAGTTCAAATTAACTCGTAAGCTACGAAGTATGATTTCATATTCAAAACTCAATTCTCCCATCAAACCATAAAAAGTCATTTAGTCAAGAGTTATAATATAGTATTTTTTTCATCATTGTACTAAAAATGAAGGTCAAGAAGAAAACCTGTAAGTATCTTAGCTTTCTTGTGATCAACAGCAGGTTTGCTAGCATCATCTCTCAAAGCAATGTAAGCTGCTGCTGTCAATACTCCCAGTTACCTTATCCCTCCTCCTAATGTTTTCCTTAGTCTTCTCTCTTATCAAGTAAATAAACAATAACCAAAAAATTAACAGATAACTGAATAAAATAAAGTTAAAACAATTAGTGCACCTATTCAATTTTGAGACTCAAATGTATATTACCTTGGCAATAAAGCTTTGTGAACGAACAATAACAGATCCATCTGGTGTACCCAAACCCTTAGACAAACATATCTACATTTTCATTATCAATCAATTAATTGTATACCTAGACCAAAACAAAAAAATAACCATAAAAGATGTAACAAATGTAGCATTACAGAAACAAAATCAACTGTTGTACAAGCCTAAAAACTGAAACTCCCAATGCCTGTCAAATTGTTTTCAACCTTCTACAGAAACATTTGTGCAGAAATCCATATATAAAATCCATATTGAACCATATAAAATCCATGTATAAAATTAGGGTGCATGTAAAAGTTAGGGTTTGTAAAATTGACGTAGATGAGTAGAAAATTAGGGTTTGCACAGAAATCCATATATAAAATCCATATCTAACCATATAAAATCTATATCTAATCACAAAATCTAAACCGTTTTAAGGTTTGTGCAGAAATAATCAATCAGTAGTAGATTGAAGGAGGGGTTGATCGACTATGGGGAGAAGAGTGGATTGATGGAGAGGTGTAGCCCGACGATGATGATGGAGGAAACGTTGTGCTTGGTTTAATATCGACGGAGAGGGAAGTTAGAAGTTTTATGAAAACGAAGAGGAAAACTGAAGAGGTGGGAAATGTGGAAATGAAAAAAACGTGAAAGTATCTCTTAGCAGGAAGGGTAGTAAATTTTGACAGCGTTCGTGAAAATTAAATATGCTTAAAATAAAGTGTAAAACAATAATAATTGCACTTACCTTGAAACGTTGCTAATAAGTGCAACTAAAACCATATTTTCTTATAGTGTTAGGTCTTATGGCTTTTCTATTTTCATCTTTTATAAGCCTTGTGCTAATGTGCTTTGCTTGTATCTTAAATGTGGTCGTTTGCTACTAACTTGCTTTATTGATGATTTTAGACGCTCAAACCATTATATTAGCTTTCAATGATGCAAATACTCGGCTTAAACCATTACTTTTTTTCAAACATTTAGTTTTTAAACCACTGTCAAATCATCACTTGTACTATTCTCAAGCTCAGTTCTAACACACATTTCAAATTTTCAACCATGTTGTTCTAGTAGACGTTCCGATTTAATTTATTTTTTGTTCAATAGTTTTTCATTTGGTTTTTATATGTTCATATTGATGTTCTGTTGGAACATATTTATCATTTATAAAGATAACACACTAACCTCTTATTATCTACATAAATCAACAAAGAGTATACTAGTCATTTTATAAAGCAAGCAGAAGAAATGTTATTTTTAAAATTGAATTTAATAATCTTTTCTCAAAATATTAATGCATTTTCTTCCAAAGATCAACCTGTACCACTTCATTTTATGAGCATGGTATTTGGAGTTATTATTATGAACATCTTCTTTATACTACACAAGGTAAATATTGATATCTCATTCAAAAGAAACGAACTATATATCATACAAAGGAAAAAATACATTTCACACAATTCAATGTTAAAGTTTTAATATAATCAACATGTAGAGGTTAGCAAAGGTGTAGACAAAATTGAGTTTGTAAGGATTCGATGCGACAGAGGAAAGGGAAACTTTCGAAAGCATTGTGGTTATCTTCATGGATAACAATTTACATTCATTGTTCCCTAATTGTTTTTCATCTTTTCTCATTTATTCACTTCTCTTCTAGTAAGTAGACAGTTGAATGCTATTAGTAGGTAGATTGAATTTGTGCATGATAGCATTATTCCTACAAAGAAAAATAGATATAACATATAGGTAATACAAAAATGTAAAATTAGAGAAATTGCATAAAGAACAAACAAAATTCTAAGAAAAGAGCACCAATAAGCTTGAACTCATCCAAATATCCATATGCAAAGTCGTTGAGGAATCTTTATAATTATTATTAACAACATCATTATAAATCGAAATATATAAAAATAATTTATTAGTTAACGCGCAGAAATGCAACAGTATGAAATTGGGTATTCCCTTGACATATATAATGAAATTGAAACTAGGAAAACATGTACGTTAAAACAAGATAGAATCCAAAATGTCAATATTATGATGCAACCGAATCAACTTTTTTGTTGAATTTAGCAAAAAATTCATCCAAGTATCTATGTGCAAAAATCATTACTTTAATGAAGGATGCCTACTTTTCAACTGTGATGAAGGCATTTATGCTATGGTGAAAGTAGTAGTCTGAATGTATAAATAGTATGTGGCTTATTTTTTGAATAGTTAACTAAATTTAGCATGACAATCTTAAACACTTCCACTTTCCTCCACCGTTGTGGTACGTGCCTTTCATTTAGTATTCTAATTTATTTTAGGCTATTGAAAATCGTAAGAAATAACTTTTTTCCTGGTTTTTTAGGATTCAGCTTTCTAATACATATTCAGTTTAGTAAGTGGACTTACTTATCATACAAATTGCACAGGAACATTCATATCTTGATTCTTTCTACTCTTTCTTCTTGCATGTTGGCAATTTTATTTATAAGTTTAGCTTGCAGCTACTGTTATGCTATACTTTTCTTCTTTTTCCTTTTTAAATATCACTTTATGCATATCATTTGGCTTTTACTTTTGCAAATGTTTGTGTGTAAAAATCGATTGTTGCTATTTCTAAACAACAAATACATTTTGCAAATCAGCAGCTAACAAACTATTGATTGGCATGGTAAAGAATGTAGGAAAGAAGAGAGCACATGCCAATCAGTAAAAATCGATTATATAATATTGTTGCAACATTATATTAAAATTTGATCTTTAATTCAATAGTTAATATAGTGTGGTTTTGATTAATTGCAGAGCAAGCACAGCTAAACATGTGTTAATTGTGATTTATTGCATTGGAATGGAAATGATAAGGTAGTCGCCAAAGAAAGAATTGTGTCAACTGATCCAAATGAGCTTTTCGATGAAGTCCCTTTAGGTTTGAATGCAATAAAAATTTAGATATGCCATCCGATAAATTAAGATGCTTTTTCGTGGAGGCATTTACCTAGTTTGGTTCATATTTGCGATGCCAAAGATGAGGTAATGGCGTGGCCAGATAATAGGCTTGTTATGCACATGGTAGAGAAGTTCGAGAAAGCGAGTGCGGTAAAAAAAATTCACTCTATATCTAGTACTAGTAGGTATTGCGTGCGATGCACGGGTGCATGTTTGATTGCTATTAAATTTGTAAATTGTTTAAATATTAGTAAAATGCGTAAATTCATTTGTATAATTTTTTTATATAATTCATCATGTGGTATAGTGTGGACTGTATGTAAATACTCTAATCGTTAGTTCACTGTGCTTCTCTTGAAATTAGCAACAAATTTGATACATCTTTTGGAAAATTATGTAAAGGCGTTGAATGTATAACGTGTAGAGGAGATAATTCGGATGAGGAAATTTGAAGGACATAAGTTAGTAATGAAATAATTTATGTGTAATATTATTTGTTAAATTTTGGCGACAGTATATGGAGAATTGTAGAGGTCGGAAGTAGCTTTGTAAAGGATAAAACGGTTTGCAAATTGAAGTTCGAAGGCGGAAGTTATAAGGGAAAATATAAAGTGTGCTGAATTGGCAGGGTCAGACGTCTGAGGAAAAATTCAAACGTCTGACGCTTCAGCAAATCTACACCAGACCTATTTCAGAGAGTTAGATCAGACGTTTGAGTTTGTGTAGAATTGATTCCAGAGCCTTTAGTCAGACGTTTGACTGAATGGTCAGGCATTTGAGCTGAAGAGAATTTTGTTCAGAAACTTAAGTCAGACGTCTGACCATTTTGGCCAGATGTCAGAGATGACTTCTGCCTGTTTTTCAGGTGTGGACATGGCATAAAGATTTGTGATATCTGCACGGGCAATTTCAAAACATCGTCTAGGGTTTCTATTCTCCTATAAGCTGGCTTCAGGTTCCAAATCTCTGTGTATGTGCAAGCAACTGTAAGAGATTAGCCTTCACAAATTTATCAAAATCTAATTTTCTTCAATTCTCTTCTCCGTAAATCAATTTTTAATTAGAATTTTGATCATTGTAATCAATCCCGTATACTGTTCTCATCAATATTAATAAATACTCTCTCTTAAAGTGGATGTACACTAACACAACGTTAGTGGAACCACTATAAATCTCTGTGTGATTTATTTTACACTTCTTATCACGATCTCATCTTCCGCTGTGCTTATGGGGTTTTGATTTGAGTGGTCTCCAGTTGGAATCCCTCTCCAACATTTGGTATCGGAGCATTGTCGTTGGTAGGTGGTTGTAGAAATTCCTGAGTCAAGTAGTAACTCATGTAGTTCCTCAATGGGTGATCCAAGTGGTGTAGCTCCTTATGTATGTGGTTCATATGTAGCTTCAGGATCACAATTGGTAATAGACAAATGGAATGGCGATAATGATTTTGAAAAATGGCAATGGACGATGAAAGCGGTTCTAAGGAGGAAGCGAGTGAATAGGGTAGTGTTTGACACACATTTGTTGCCAACAGACATTTCAGATGTTAAGAGAGAGGAGATGGAAGAATGGGTATTCACTACACTTCAACTTGCTATGGGAGAGAATTTTATCTCCGAAACTAGTGGTGAAACTAATGCTAAGGGTATTTGGGACAAGTTGGAGGAGTTGTATATGAAGAAGTCGCTGACAAATCATTTGATCTTATTGCGAACATTCTTCACCTATAAGATGAAGTAAGGCACTTCGCTAAAGACGCACTTGAATACTTTTGATGACTTGCTAATGAAGATGAAGGCGGAAGATTTCAAGATTGAGGAAGAGCAAAAGGCGATAATATTGTTGTGTTCGTTGCCGGATCGCTATACAGGTTTCTCAAATAGTTTACTCTATAGCTGGGATACATTGACTCTTGATGAAGTCAAGACGGGTCTTCTTAGCGAGAAGTTGCGGGATCAAATGAAGGAGTTAGGTGATGGAAGTAGTGGTACTAGCAGTGGTCATGGTTTATTTGTGGAGAAGGAGAGATATGTGAAGAAGAAGAACTAACGGCGTTCTAAATCAAGGAACCCGGTTGGAGAGGAAAGTTGTAGGAAAGAAAATGCAAGTGCTATATTTGCAAGAAGCCCGATCATTGAAAGAATTCATGTCCAGAAAAGGAGAAGGCAAAGAAGGAAGTAGCATCTTGATCAGTAGCGGTGGAGAGTGAATTTGGTGAGGGAGAAGTAGATTTTTTGTCAGCGGTAGCATCGGATGTTTTGGGTAGCGAATGGGTACTCAATTCGGGAGCGTCTTATCATATGACGCCAAATAGAAATTGTTGTTCTTCTTACATCGACAAAGAAGGAAATTCAATTGTTATGGAAAATGGTGCTACTTGTAAGTCGAAAGACATTGGTTCCGTACAAATTCGGATGTTTGACAGAGTGGTTCGTACTCTCACTAATGTGCGCTATGTTCCGGGACATAGAAAGTCTCTTATCAGCTAGATTCTTTAGGTTGTAAGATCACTATTGAGAGTGATAGCTTATGAGTTTTGAAGGGGGCACTTGTGGTAATGAAGGGTGTTAGGACTCATGGTATTTATTTGCTTTAAGAGTAACTGTAGAAGGTGAAACTGTATGAGAGTTGATAGTTCTCGTGGCTTGGATGCTACTAAGTTGTGCCATTTGAGGTTAGGTCATGTCTCGGAGAGGAGTTTGGATGTTCTTCGAAAGAGGGAGATGATCGATGGAGAAAGTTTCAACAAGTTAGAGTTTTTCAAAGAATGCGTCATGGGAAGCAAACTAAAGTTTCATTCGATGAGGGAAAGCATGATTCGAAAAGGGTTCTTGAGTATGTTCACAATGATGTTTGGGGACCGATACCTGTAACTTCTTTAGGTGGAGTTCACTATTATATTTCCTTTATAGATGACTTTTCTCGAAAAGTTTGAGTTTATGTAATGAAGGCCAAGTTGGAGGTATTTGCAAAGTTCAAAGCATGGAATGCTCTTGTTGAGAATGAGAGTGGAAAGTCTTTGAAGGTTCTAAGGTCCGACAATGGCGGAGTGTATGTTTTCGGAGAATTTTGGAGTTTTGCAAGCATCATGGTATTCGGAGGTATTTTACTACACTTGGAGATATGCAGTCAAATGGTGTTGCGAGGAGGATCAATCATACTCTACTCGAGAAAGCTCGATGCTTGAGATTGACATCGGATTTGACTAAGGGATTTTGGGTTGAATCATTGTCAATTGCAGTGCATATTATTAATCAAATTCCATGCTCAGCTATTGGTAACAAAGTTCCGAAGGAAGTGTGGAAGGGAAAGAGCATTGATTTGAGTTATTTTTATGTGTTTGGTAGTCCTGTTTATGTGCATGATTCGAAAAATGATAAGCTTGAACCTAAAGCTTTCAAGGGGATTTTGCTTGGCTATACAGATGGAGTAAAAGGCTATCAGATTTGGAATCCAAAAATGAAGAAGGTAGTGAATTCTCGTCATGTCACTTTTGATGAGTCGGCGATGTTCAAGGAGAATGTGAGCTGATTGGATGTCCCAGATTTGGTTCATGGTGAATCAAAGGAGAAGGAAATTATATCCACATTTTATCCAAGAAGTAGAGAGTGTAGAGTAGTTGGAGATGCTTATGAGAAAGTAGCGGTTGATGTTACATCACATAGTCCATAGGGTTCCTCTAGTAGTATTGGTGATGTCCATGATTATGGAGAAGATTCGGTGCAAGGGGGAGCCGAAGGGAGTTTGGGTGATGGTATTGCTACTCTGGTTGGTCATCGTACTATAAGACCACCCGAAAGATATGCTGATTGGAACTATCTTAGCTTTTGTGATAATTTGGACTATGCTCTTCATGTAGTCAAAGATGAGCCGATGGACTTTGATGATGTCATGGAGTTGAGTGATAGCTCGAAATGGATTTGTGCCATTGAGGAAGAGATGTAATCATTGTTGAAAAATCAAACTTGGGATTTGGTTTCACTTCCTAAAGGAAACTGTGCTATTGGGTGCAAATGGATATAAAAGGTGAAGGACGATGGAAGATACAAAGCTAGGCTAGCGGCTAAGGGGTTTGCATAAAGGAAGAGAAAGGAGTATGATGAGATATTCGCATTGATTGTGCACCATATTTCTATCCGAATATTATTTGCTATAGTCTATTTATGACTTGGAGTTGGAGCAACTTGATGTGAAAACCGCCTTCTTGCATGGTGACTTGGATGAAGACATCTATATGGAGCAACCGGAAGGTTTTTTTGTGGATGGTAAGTCAAATTTGGTTTGCAAGTTGAAGAAATCACTATATTGTTTAAAGCAATCACCTAGACAATGGTACAAGTGGTTTGACCATTTTATGCTTGAAAATGGTTTTGATAGAAGCATCAAAGATGCTTGTGTTTACTTCAAGAAGTTAAGAAATGATTGTTGGGTGTATTTACTCTTGTATGTGGATGACATGATCATTTCTTCTAAGGATAAGAATGAAATCAACAATCTAAAACTGAGTTTGAAATCGAAGTTCGAAATAAAGGATCTTGGAGAAGAATTGGGCATGGAAATTGTAAGGGATCGAAAGCATTTTGAGTTGAAACTAACTCAAAAGGAGTACATTCAGAAAGTGCTTTGTCGGTTTAGCATGGAGAATGCAAAGGCATCAAATACAGCTTTATTTTTGCATATGAAGCTTTCGAGTAAAGGATCACCTATCTTGGAGGAAGACAAGGCTTGTGACGACCCGCCATCTCGTACCATTCAAATCGACAATAATCCACACATGTCAGACTTGAATAATGCAAAATAACAGATTGTAAATAAATTTGGAGCAAATGAAATCAAATACACAGATTCACAGACACAGAACAATCAAAATAACCCGTAGTGGAATATAAAATAACATAGTAGTTCATGAAGCTACTATAACAAAGTCTCAAACCAAATACATAAAAACAATTCGAAACAACATAATAGAAATCCCAAATACATAGAAGTTCACTAATACATGAGATAAACTAGAATAGCTGAAACAGAAATAGATATATAAGTAGATAGGCAGAATCTCCAACAAAGACCAGCTCCAGAAAGAGAATCCAAAGCTGTGAATACTCATGCTGACCCGAGCGTAAAGCAAAAACACAAAACAGTCTAGTCAGGACAATACATACTTATATAATGTAAACCAACTCAAGTGAACTGTAATAAAGATACAAGTAACTTAAAGGATGCCTGGGACCGCCTATCCTCTAAGGATCCGTTAAACTACTTACTATGTAGTAATATTGCGCTATTATAATAATGTCTAAAGTAAAATAAACTTACTTTAAAATAGCATTCCGGGCTTGCCCATATCACCCTTCACACGTTATAGTCCCAATAGTCCATCCAATATCATGATATCTCCAGATCGAGAGGTTATTAGAGGATACCACACGGGTTACCAGAGAAAAACAAACTCGTAGTAAAGGCTCGGTATGGTAGGTGACACGGCACACAAGGCAATGGCAGGGTAGATATACCAATTACGCACACGGGCTGGTGGTAACATAGCAGCCACTACGCCCACCCCAAACAACACTCCAAAATCAAGGGGTGCACCCAATCAATCACAACAGTAATAGAATGGTATCGAAGAAGTGTGTCCGACCAGAGGTGATACCTCTTTTGGCCCGAGATCGCTCATGTTTTAGCCACCTTAAGCTAACTCATGGGAGTAAGGTCCACGTAATGTACCTCAGGAATGTCGCCACCATCCTCCTTCATTCTGGAATCTCCACCGCGTACACAGTTGTTAAAGTGGTTTTCGGTATTGACAGATAGTGTCCATATCCGATCCCGGTCTCTTTAACAACCAATCATTATTATAACCGTGGTTATAATTTAAAAATGGTATTTATATTTCAAAAATCAAATATCATTTAACAATTCAATATCATTTCAAATCCATTTCAAAATATCCAACTTATCATATCATTTCAAAACCATGTTATTTTATTCAAATTTAAAATACCATTTCAATTCACACTTCAAAATAGTTTATATTTCAAATCGAATTACTTTATTTAAATCATAAAAATGAAGTTATTACATTTAATAATTAAATTTTCAAAATTTTATTCTTTCAAAGTTCATTTATCGCTTAAACTTATCAAAACAATGAAAATTCACCTTTCGCAGCATTTGGAAAAATGCTACAGAAAGTTACTTTCAAAACAGTTCAATTTAACAAAAAAAAGCATTTAAAACCTGTAATAGGGTTACATTAGTTCAAATAAAACTTACTGAAATTCAACAATTATAGCGCTTAAAAAGTGCTATAATATCCCTTAATTAAAATTTACCCATTTGGTTCATTTACATCAGCTACAACATTTATAAATGCTGTAATATCCTTAACATTAGAGATAATAGCATTTCAAAAATGTTATTAATTAAATTTCAAAAATTCACTATACTTTCATAAACAATTAAATTTTATTTAAATCCTTTTAACTTATAAAATCATATAATTTCACTTTTAAATCAATCATTTAAATACCATTATATTCATGATTTTTATAAAGTTAAATTTCCATTCAAAATCAATATTTAATAATAATTCACTTTTAAATTCACACATTCAATTTCAGTTCTTTATAATTAAATTTTAACTTAACATTTAAGTTTAAATTCTCGGATGTAACTTATTCTCATTTTATTTATTCGACTTGAAATTCACCTTTAAACAAAATTCATAAATTTCCAATTTAAGTTACATTTCCAAGTTCAACTTAAATATTCATTTATTTAACTTTTTAACTTATTCACAAATCATTAATACTTTATAAAAATCATTTAAATTCAAAATATCATAAATTTATCGTATTTCATATTTAATTTAAATTCTATTTATAATTAAATCAAAATTTCCAAAATAACTTACATTTCAAATTTCCAACTTTACCATTTATTTATTTCACTTATAAATTTTCAAAAAATCAATAATACTTTAAAAAAATCATTTTTAATTAAGTTTAAATCAAAATATTATAATATTAATGTTTCTAAAATATTTAAAAATTTTAGAAAAATATACTTTAACCACGGGTCTGTATATCATTTTCTAGCCTAGGTAGAGTGATATGGGTAATATATCATTTCAACCCGCAATTTACAAAGAAAAGCCGGGTTTTATCATTTCAAACCCGCAGTCCCAAGTAAAATGAAATAATTGAAAATCGTTCAGGCCTATCATTTCAGCCCATAACGATTTACCCCAATTCTAAAGTCCGTTCGGGTATGTATCATTTCAACCCATAGTGATTCTAATCTAAAGGAAATCTAACAGAATAGCATCATATAACAGGTGTTTAAGCATGGGTGAACATCATATAATCATAACATAGCAAATATAACATGGTGATGCATTTTACAGATTCAAATGTGATTGGTTTACTAGTCATATAAGTATAAAACTATATGGTGAGAATAACTCACTGGTACAAGCTGGAGATGACAACCAAAAGCACAAACAAAGATCTTTAAAGGCACGATAACATGACGATGATTCGAGTGTGGGAGAGACAAAGCTAATTTCCTTGAACACATTCAAACAAAACAATATAAACAACATAAGTTTTCAAACCAACATACAATTTAAACAATGTCATAAATGAATGCACGATACAAAGCCAAAGTATTTGCACTTGCTTTCAACCACCTATGTTTCAGTTATAGGTCAGAAATACACGACCAAGGAGTGGGTTTGGATCTGGTTTTGGGTTTATAGGGTCGGCCTAGCATGGATTAGATGATGGTGCAAAGTTATGGGCGCATGAACTACACAAAGGCAACACAACAAATATTTCAAAGCAAATATAAGCTCGGCCAAAGCAACATGGGCACGGCCAGTCTTCAAGTGGGTCAGAGGTGATGTGGCAGAGGGTGTCAGGTTAGGAAAAGGCTGGTGGTGGTGGTGTAGGTGGTGGCCAAGGGGAGTTTAAGGTGGAGGAATCATTGATGAAGCTCGGCTATGCTTTTAAGTGGAGTTTGGTGCATTTTTATGTGGATCTACCTCATGGGATGGCTTGGCATGGCTTTAGGGTTGGAGAGGAGGTGGTGATGACTGGTTGTGGTGGTGGAGATGGCAGGCCGAACCAAGATGGTGAAGAAAGCAAGAGTAAAACCATGAAAATAAGTATAAAACAATGAAATGAAAAGAAAGATTGCCAATTTTTTTCTTAAGGAGGACGGCCGAAAGTTTTTTTGATGATGAGAAATTTTCTTATACGTCAAAATGATATGGAGTGGTCGGTTGAAGATATGGCAGCAAAAATAAAAAGGTGTTGGTTGAAAATGGAAAGATAGAATACAAAAAGACTTAAGCAAATAAAAGGTCACAAAACTCTTCATATTTCTATAATTTCTTTTGCAATTTTTAAATAAATGAAAAATATGTATAAATTTAGATAAAAAAATGAAAATATAGTAAATAAACAAAAATAAATAAATAAATATTAATTAAATTAGGAAAAATAGCAAAAATTGTAAACCAGGCTTAAAAATATGAAAATAAATGCAACAAATTTGGGAAAATTTTTATGTACCAGAAAAATATTTATAAATAAAGATAAGAACACAAAAATAAAATGCATGTATAAAATTTAATAAATAAATTTTAATTAAATATAATTAAATGAAGAAAATAGCAGAAAATTGGAAACTAGGCTTTAAAAATAGAAAATAAATGCAATAAATTTTGAAATTTTTTTATTATCACTTTAAACTACTTATAAATGAAATCTTACAATAAAAACAAATTTAAAGTAATTTCAAAATAAAATAAAGTCAAATTTTAAAATTATATTAAAAAATCTAGGGTTGTTACAATCTCCCCCACTCAAATCTTTTCGTCCTTGAAAAGAATGGCAAGGAAACATAAAGAGAAACAAGATAGAAAAACAAAATAGTACCTGAAAAAAGCAATTTTGGATTCGAAGCACGAATTCTCTCCTCCGTTTCCCAGGTATAATCTCGATCGTCGGTACTCCACTTACTTTGACCAGATTAACAGATTTCCTTTTGAGCTGCTTCGTACATCTATCGACAATACGAAGTGGCTTCCTCTCAACAGTCAGATTAGGCTCAATATCTAAACTATCATGAGCAGTAGGCTGGACAATAAGAGATGGATCATGAAGATGATGGCGAAGATGCAAGACATGGAATACATCATGCACTCCAGAAAGCTTCTCGGGAAAATCCAGGCGATAAGCCAAAGAACCAACTCTTTCCACATTGCGGAAAGGACCAATGAACCTAGGAGAAAGCTTCCCTCTACGACCAAAGCGAATGACATTTCTCAAGGGAGAAATCTTAAGGAACACCTGATCACCAACAAAAAAATTCCAAATTCCGCCTACGTCTAACAGCATATTTGTTCTGCCTATCCTGAGCGGCTCTCAACCTCTTCTTAATCTCCTCAACTCTCTCAGAAGCTTCCAAAATCACATCAGGACCTAGAACCAAACGATTACAGGATTCAATCCAGCAAGATGGAGATCTACAAGGTCGTCTGTATAGAGCAGCAAACGGAGACATTTTAAGACCGGTCTGAATGCAAATATGGAATGAGACAGATAAAAAGATTAAGAATAGACTGAAAAACAAAAGATAAGATTATACCTGATAGCTATTATTGTAGGTAAATTCGGCAAGATGGAGATGATCTTCCCAAGATCCTCCATAATCAAGCACATAAGCACGAAGAAGATCCTCGAGAATCTGATTTCCCCTCTCCGTTTGACCATCAGTTTGTGAATGGTAAGCCATGCTCAGATTCAAACGAGTACCCAAAGATTTCTAAAAAGCCTTCCAGAACTGACAGGTAAAGATAGGGTCACGATCACAAACAATACTGAGAGGAACACATTGGAGACGAACGATCTCTCTCATGTAGATCTCAGATAAGCTAGAAGCAGATCGAGTAGACTTGACTTGAATGAAATGAGCGGACTTGGTCAGTCTATCAACAATAACCCAGATACTCTCATTACCCCTACGAGTCCTTGGTAAACCATCGATGAAATCCATGGAAACCTGTTCCCACTTCAAATTGGGAATCTCAAGGGGCTGCAGCAAACCATGGGTCTTCTGGTGATCGGCTTTGACTTGCTGACAAGTCGCACACCGACTAACAAAGATAGATATACCCCTCTTCATCCCCTTCCACCAATAAAGCTTCTTTATATCCTGATACATCTTTGACACACCAGGATGAATAGAAAGCCTGGATCGGTGATTCTCCTAAAGCAACTCCTGCCTCAAACCATCAACATTCGGGACACAAATCCTACCATTAATCCTCAAAATCCCTCTATCATCAATCTGAGCTCCACTATTACTACTACCAACCCTACAACGAACACTCTCCTTCATCAATCTAAGCATCTCATCCTCATCCTGCTTAACCATAATACGATCCAGAAGAGGAGAAGAAGAAACAACAAGCTGACACAACAAAGCCTTCTTTCGACTCAAAGCATCAGCCACAACATTAGTTTTACCGGGAGTATAGCTAATATCGAGGTCGCAAGAAGCCAGAAACTCAAGCCAACGAACTTGCCTCTGATTTAAATCCTTCTGGGTGAAGATATATCTCAGAGACTGATGATCGGTGAAAATCTCAAACTTGGTTCCAAGAAGATGATGCCTCCAAAGCTTCAAAGCAAAGACAACAGCAAGCAACTCTAAATCATGAGCAGCATAATTTTCTTTGTGGGTTTTCAACCGACGGCTGGCATAGGCAATGACCTTACCATCCTGCATGAGAACAGCACCCAAACCCTCACGGCTAGCATCACCATATACCGTCAATCTCTCACTTCCATTCGGAACAGTAAGAACTGGTGCGGAAGTTAGCTTGCTCTTTAATTCATTGAATGCAGCCTTACACTGATCACTCTAGACAGACTTGGCATTCTTACGAGTCAAAGCAGTGAGAGGTGCAGCAATCCGAGCAAAATTCTCAATGAATCTCCGGTAGTAACCGGCAAGGCCTAGAAAAATACGAATATCAGATGGAGTCTTTGGAGTTTCCCAATCCTGAAACAGAATAGGGAGAAAATAAGGACAACAGGAAAGATAGAATTATTAAATGATAAAGAAAAGAGAAGAAAGAAATCCTTACATTGATCACAGCGATCTTGACTGGATCAACAGAAACTCCATTACTAGAAACAATATGCCCGAGATATCAGATTTCATCCTTCTAGAAATGGCATTTAGAAAATTTAGCCTTTAGTTGATGATTTTTTAGAGTCTCTAGAACATATTTCAAATGCGACTTATGCTCATCCTTAGTCTTAGAGAAGACAAGGTTATCATCAACAAATACTAGCACAAATTTATTAAGCACATCATAGAAGACACGATTCATCAAATCAACAAAGAAAGCATGAGCATTAGTCAAGCCAAAAGGCATGACTAACCATTCATAAAACCCGTTCTCAGTGCGGAAAGCGGTCTTAGAAATGCTATCCTCAGTAACCCTGAGCTAATGAAAACCTATGGCAAGGTCAAGCTGAGAGAAAACGGTGGCACCATAAAGCTGATCAAACATATCATTGATACGAGGCATTGGATATCTGTTTTTCATAATGAACTTGTTCAGCTCCCTATAATCAACACACATCCGAAGAGAACCATCAGACTTGGTGAAAAAAACCACTGCAGCTCCCCATTCAGAAAAGCTAGGCCTAATCAGACCTTTGGAAGACAAGTCCTCAATTTGCTTTCCCATCTCAACCTTCTCGCGGGGCGCCATGCTTCTAGGAGGAAGAACAACAAGTCGAGCACCAGGAATAAGATCAATTCGAAAATTAGTTTCCCGCTTCAGAGGTAAAGAAGTGACTTCACCAAATACATCGGGATATAATCTAGCAACAAGAGTTGAATCAAGATCACTAGGAGAAGAATCCAGAGAACAAATAAAGTTGCCAGCAAAATCCTGAGGCATGCGACACTGAATAATCAAGGAATTTCCTTGGTCATCAACTAGGTGAACAGTTTGGGCTTTACAAGAGGTAATGAGCATCATGATTCACTAACCAATCCTGAACAAGCAATAAATCAAAAGCATCGAAGCCTAGAACATAAAAATCACCACAAAAGCGATGATCAGAATGGAGAACTTTCACTTGCTTACAAATCCGATTAAGGTTAGCAGGACCCCCAATATGATTTGAAACACATAATGGAACAGAAGCATACTCAAGAGATAGGAGATGCTTAAGCTTATCATACAAATCAACAGAAATAAAACTGTTGGAAGCTCAGTATCAAATAAAACACGAACATGATGATGGAATAAAGTAAATGAACCCTGGAGAGTACCTTGGTCATCGCTAGGAGCGGGAGCTGGTGGAGGAACTGGAGATGAGGCTGAAGTGACAACAAATATACCAGAAGGCGTACCCCTTTGCTGGGTAGGGCAGTCCTTCTTAAAATGACCAGGCTGGAGACAGATATGGCAAAGATCACGCCTAGCCAACTGAGCAGATGGAGGAATAGCAACACCAGATAATGTAGGACAGCTATTAGCATAGTGTCCCTTTTGATCACACCTAAAGCAAGTGATAGAGGAGAGATCAACTGGTTGCCTTTGAGCAGGAGCAGATGATGAAGATCCCAAACCAGAATGCTTTTGCCAATTCTTCTTCTGCTGATAGAAATTAGGCTTATGCTTCTTGGAATTAGTAGAGGAAGACTGAGCACCAGAAACATTAGGACCTTTAGATGTGGGGTTCTCATAGCGGATAGCCATATCCATAAGCTGAGTGAAAGAGCCATGAACATAAGAAATGAGGCGACTATAATACTCTGGATGAGCACCAATAATGAATTTCTCATTCTTCTTGAGAGGAGTATCAATCAGGCTAGGACCGAACTTGGAAAGTTCACTGAACTTCCTCTCATACGCAGCAAAAGACATGCTACCCTGCTTAAGATCCATAAATTCATGATAAAGCTGAGATTTCCCGGCTTCGAGCATCCATTTTGCCACAAAAGCCTCCTTAGATAAGAGATACAGAAAAGCTTAAGATAGATTCATAAGAAAAGGAAAAATAGGAACAACATTCAAGATAACACAAAGGATATCTAAACTGCTCCCAAGTGATATCAGCCTCGACGATGTTAGCTGTAACGGACTCCCACCAATCTAAAGCAGAATCAAGCGACTGCCAAGCTGCTAACTGACGCTTCTAGGCATCAGTAATATCAAGACCAGTAAATATCCTCTCAAGACTCCGCAACCACTGTTGAGCCTCAATGATGCTCTCTGAACCGGTGAATGGGGTTCCACCAAGTTAAGAGAATTCCCTACAGAGAACAGTGAATCTAACAGGAACAACAGGCTGAGGAGCTGGGGCAATAATACCACGACCCCTACCTCTGGCATTTACTCGATTCATCCTGAAAAATCAAGAATGAATTTAGGACAAGATAAAGATAAGCCAAAGATAAATTAAGATAAGACAAGATAATTCACTGGGATGGACATCCTAAAGAAAGAAAAATCTAACAAGGTAGATACGAAAGGAAGGAAGTTAAAAAACATTTGAAAATCCTTTAAAACATGAAAATATTTTGTATATCAAAATAATATTTGAAAATCTTTTTGGAAACATTTTGAAAAATCATTTTATACTTTGAAAATACGTGTCTCACAAAGATATGATTCTGAAATTGATTTCACTCATTCTAGGGTAGATATATCCTATCTCTAATGAATTTTTGCTCCACAGAGGCAATGGTTTGCCAAAAACCAAAGCTCTGATACCAACTGTGACGACCTGCCATCTCGTACCATTCAAATCGACAATAATCCACACATGTCAGACTTGGATGATGCAAAATAACAGATTGTAAATAAATTTGGAGCAAATGAAATCAAATACATAGAATCACAGACACAAAAAAATTAGAATAACTCGCAGCGGAATATAAAATAACATAGTAGTTCATGAAGCTACTATAACAAAGTCTCAAACCCAGTACATAATAATAGTCCGAAACAAAATAATAGAAATCCCAAATACATAGAAGTTCACTAATACATGAGATAAACTAGAACAGCTAAAACAGAAATAGATAAATAAGTAGATAGGCAGAATCTCCAACAAAGACCAGCTCCAAAAAGAGAATCCAAAGCTGTGAATACTCAGGCTGACCCGAGCGTAAAGCAAAAACACAAAACACTCGAGTCAGGACAATATATACTTATATAATGTAAACCAACTCAAGTGAGCTGTAATAAAGATACAAGTAACTTAAAGGATGTCTGGGACCGCCCATCCTCTAAAGATCCGTTAAACTGTTTGCTATGTAGTAATATTGCGCTATTATAATAATGTCTACAGTAAAATAAACTTACTTTAAAATAGCGTTCCGGGCTTACCCATATCACCCTTCACACATAATAGTCCCAGTAGTCCATCTAATATCATGATATCTCCAGATCGGAAGACTATCAGAAGATACCACATGGGCTACAGGAGAAAAACAAACTCGTAGTAAAGGCTCGGTATAGTAGGTGGCACGACACACAAGGCAATGCTAGGGTAGATATACCAATTACGCACACAGGCTGGTGGTAACGTAGCAGCCACTACGTCCACCCCGAACAACACTCCAAAATCAAGGGGTGCACCCAATCAATCACAAAAGTAATAGAATGGTATCGAAGAAGTGTGTCCGACCAGAGGTGCTACCCCTTTTGGCCGGAGATCGCTCCTGTTTTAGCCACCTTAAGCTAACTCACGGGAGTCAGGTCCACGTAATGTACCTCAGGAACGCCGCCGCCATCCTACTTCATTCTGGAATCTCCACCGCGTGCACAGTTGTTAAAGAGGTTTTCGGTATCGACGGAGAGTATGTTCATATCCGATCCCAGTCTCTTTAACAACCAATCTTTATTATAACCCGTGGTTATAATTTAAAAATGGTATTTATATTTCAAAAATCAAATATCATTTAATAATTCAATATCATTTCAAATCTATTTCAAAATATCCAACTTATCATATCATTTCAAAACCACATTCATTTTATTCAAATTTAAAATACCATTTCAATTCACATTTCAAAATAGTTTATATTTCAAATCGAATTACTTCATTTAAATCATAAAAATGAAGTTATTACATTTAATAATTAAATTATTAAATTTTCAAAATTTTAATCTTTCAAAGTTCATTTATTTACTTAAACTTATCAAAATAATAAAACTTCACCTTTCGCAGCATTTGAAAAAATGCTACAGAAAGTTACTTTCAAAACAGTTCAATTTAACAAAAGACGGCATTTAAAATGCTGTAATAGGGTTACATTAGTTCAAATAAAACTTAGTGAAATTCAACAATTATAGCGCTTACAAAGTGCTATAATATCCCTTAATTAAAATTTAGCCATTGGTTCACTTGTATCAACTACAGCATTTACAAATGCTGTAATATTCTTTACATTAGAAATAGTAGCATTTCAAATAATTAAATTTCAAATATTCACTATACTTTCATAAACAATTAAATTTTATTTAAATCCTTTTAACTATAAAATCATATAATTTCACTTTTAAATCAATCATTTAAATACCCTTATATTCATGATTTTTATAAAGTTAAATTTCCATTCAAAATCAATATTTAATAGTAATTCACGTATTAAATTCACACATTCAATTTCAATTCTTTATAATTAAATTTTAACTTAGCATTTAAGTTTACATTCCCAAATGTAACTTATTCTCATTTTATTTATTCCACTTGAAATTCACATTTAAACAAAATTCATAAATTTCCAATTTAAGTTACATTTCAAAGTTCAACTTAAATATTCATTTATTTAACTTTTTAACTTATTCACAAATCATTAATACTTTATAAAAATCATTAAAATTCATTTAAATTCAAAATATCATAAATTTATCATGTTTCATATTTAATTTGAACCCCATTTATAATTAAATCGAACTTTCCAAAATAACTTATATTTCAAATTTCCAACTTTACCATTTATTTATTTCACTTATAAATTTTCAGAAAATCAATAATACTTTACAAAAATAATTTTTAATTAAGTTTAAAACAAAATATTATAATATATACATTTCTAAAATATTTTAAAATTTTTAGAGAAATATATTTTAACCACGGGTCTGTATAGCCTATGTAAAGTGATACGGGTAATATATCATTTCAACATGTAATTTACAAAGAAAACCCGGGTTTTATCATTTCAAACCCACAGTCCCAAGTAAAATGAAATAATTGAAAATCGTTCAGGCCTATCATTTCAGCCCATAACGATTTTTCCCTATTCTAAAGTCCATTCGGATATGTATCATTTCAACCCATAGTGATTCTAATCTAAAAGGAACTTGTAGTGTGATGAACTGATATAAATAACAGAATAACATCATATAATAGGTGTTTAAGCATGGATGAACATCATGTAATCATAACATAGCAAATATAACATGGTGATGCATTTTATAGATTCAAATGTGATCGGTTTACTAGTCATACAAGTATAAAACTGTCTGGTAAGAATAACTCACTGGTACAAGCTGGAGATGACAACCAAAAGCACAAACAAAGATCTTCAAAGGAACGATAATACGACGATGATTCGAGTATGGGAGAGACAAAGCTAATTGCCTTGAACACATTCAAACAAAACAATATAAGTTTTTAAACCAACATACAATTTAAACAATGTTATAAATGAATGCACGAAACAAAGCCAAAGTATTTGCACTTGCTTTCAACCACCTATGTTTCGGTTATCGGTCAGAAACATACGGCTAAGGAGTGGGTTTGGATCTAGTTTTGGGTTCATAGGGTTGGCCTAGCATGGATTAGATGATGGTGCAAAGTTATGGGTGCATGAACTACACAAAGGCAACACAATAAATATTTCAAAGCAAATATAGGCTCAGCCAAAGCAATATGGGCACGGTCAGTCTTTAGGTGGGTCAGGGGTGATGTGGCAAAGGGTTTCATGTCAGGAAAAGGCTGGTGGTGGTGGTGTAGGTGGCGGCTAAGGGGAGTTTGAGGTGGAGGAATCATTGATGAAGCTCGGCTATGCTTTCAAGTGGAGTTTGGTTCATTTTTATGTGGATCTACCTCATGGGATGGCTCGTCATGGCTTTGGGGTTGGAGAGGAGGTGGTGATGACTGGTTGTGGTGGTGGTGGAGGAGGCGGCCAAGGTGGTGGAGATGGCAGGCCGAACCAAGATGGTGAAGAAAGCAAGAGTAAAACCATGAAAACAAGTATAAAACAATGAAATGAAAAGAAAGATTACCAATTTTTTCTCAAGGAGGATGGCCAAAATTTTTTTAGATGATGAGAAATTTTCTTATTTGTGAAAATGATATGGAGTGGTAGGCTGAAGATTGGGAGTTATGGCAGCAAAAATGAAAAGGTGTTGGTTGAAAATGAAAAGATAGAATACAAAATGACTTAAGCAAATAAAAGGCACAAAACTCTTCATATTTCTATAATTTCTTTTGCAATTTTTAGATAGCTGAAAAATATGTATAAATTCAGATAAAAACACGAAAATATAGTAAATAAACAAAAATAAATAAATAAATATTAACTAAATATAATTAAATTAGGAAAAATTGCAAAAATTGTAAACTAGGCTTAAAAATATGAAAATAAATGCAACAAATTTTGGAAAATTTTTATGTACCAAATAAATATTTATAAATAAAGATAAGAACACAAAAATAAAATGCATGCATAAAATTTAATAAATAAAATTTAATTAAATATAATTAATTGAAGAAAATAGCAAAAAAATGGAAACTAGGCTTTAAAAATAGAAAATAAATGCAATAAATTTTGAGAAATTTTATTATCATTTTAAAAATATTTATAAATGAAATCTTACAATAAAAAAATTTAAAATAATTTCGAAATAAAATAAAGTCAAATTTTAAAATTATATTCAAAAATCTAGGGTTATTACAAGGCTTATATGGCAAAGATGCCATATGCTAGTGGGGTTGGAAGTCTAATGTATGCTATGGTGTGTACAAGGCCCGATATTACAAATGCCATCGGGATGTTTAGTCGATACATGGCTAATTCGGGGAAATCGTATTGGGAAGCTATGAAGCTTATATTGAGATACCTTGGAGGAACATTATCTCATGGTCTTGTTTTTTGTGGTAGTAAGGCGATTGTAACGACCCGTAAATTTTATTGATTTTTATAATGTAATTAACTGAATTTTTGTGAAATTTTAAATAATTGAATTCTGAAATAAAAAAAATTAATATTTGAAATACGCCTATTTAAACTTAGCAAACGGTAAATTTCATCAAATTATATGGAAGTTTATTTTCTTGTGTAAATTCTATTTTAATTCAAATCAGTTAAAAATTGATAATAATAAAATATTTCCAAATCTAAATATTTTTGTACAATAAATTTGTAAATCATCTTCTGAGTGAGACGTCATATTTTGTTTCTCCAAATTTGGACTGCTATTTCCCGTTTACCTTATTTTCGGCAAATCAACAACATTTTCGGTACCGATTATCGACTTTTGATAGAATGATCGTAACACTGATATTTGGATACTGTTTTGGTCATCTCGTCATGCTGATCTTTACAGTATATTCAATTCTGTGTTTCGATGTCCGGTATGCATGAAGCACGCGAAAAGGTTAACCATATTGGTCCATCTTTTTGTTTTACTGTGATCATTCATTTTTCGCCGTGTAATATGAATAGTCATTAGTTTTTCTTCTTCTCAGTAATCCACGTCTAACGTTTTGTATTCTCGTCATTTTGAAATATTTTTTGTTTCATTTCTTCATTTGGTTGTTCCCAATATTTATGCCAGTTCATTCTTTAAGTATTCTACCTTTTTCTGTTCACCTTCATTTTTCACATACAGATTTACATGCTGCCTATCACCATCTTCTTGTTCGGCCATCACCTTTAAAAAATCAAAATTTTAGTATAAATTTTGTCATTTTCTTGAGAACTTGCTTCTCCTCTTCCTTGTAAACACTTTTGCCTTCCACCGAGTTTCGCAACTCACCCGACGTCACACCTTTGCCCTTTCTTTCTTCACTTTCCTAGCCAGCCTACTTTCCGACTACCGTCGAGTCTCTAAACCCCAACGACATACCCGAGACGCCTCTTCACCAAAGCTACGTCACCCAAAGCCAGTCGTGCTCTGCTTCTTCTGCAACCTTTCTATTTCCCTTACTCCGCCTTGCGACAGCCAAACACCTAGCACGCGTCCCTCCCCTTCATCTCCTCCATTGCCTAGCTTCCATCTAGTTATTTGTAAGTAATACTTATATATATCCATTAGATTTAAATATATATTGCTTGAAATATACATAAGTTCAGTCTGTTATATATGTTCAGTTATTTTGTTTGCATAGTCGTTATTATATATAGAGTTTTCATTATACTGTACTTGGTTATAGTATATATGCATGTTTATATAATTATATAACCTATTTTGTTTGTATATATACACAAGTGTGTATATATATATATATAGTTTCATGTTATAATAGTCGGCATGTATATAATTTGTTTGTACCGAGCTTGTCTAGTTGTATTAGTAATTTGTGAACTACCATATCTTATAGGTTCCTATATAATGTTGTTTACAACCTCCTTTATCATATATTGTTTAAAATAGTGTGTGTATATATATATATAGATATAATGAGTCTATTATCTTATTTTCGAATGATGAGAAGGTGTTACATATATTTTAACAGTTAGTCGTATACATAGGTCAGGAGGTATAGGTTTATAATAGTATTTTGTTTATTTTCGGGTTGTATAAATTTTATTAGTATTTTTTTATGATCTGATTGTACATTATATTTTGTTGTTTTATTTATATTAAACTGTGTTAGTGGTTTGCATAGTAGCTCGATACATAGATATTTATTTTACTTTAGGTATTGTATATATATATATATATATATATATATATATATATGTTTAGACCTCTGCATAATTGTTTATATATATATATATTTATTTAAATAAGTGTATATATATAACAGTTAGTTATATTCCAAGTATATATATGTTTGATGTTTACAGTTTATATATTCTGTTTTATGTGTATATATAGATTTCTGTAAAGTTTATATATGCAGTATTTATATATGTATTTTTTATGTGTATTTGTATATCTATAGTTATAGACCAGTTTTACATATATAATATATGTGAGTTTATATGATGTTGTTACAGTTGTTATGTTATTAGTTAACATGTTTAAATAAATATGCATAACGGTTTTGTTACATTTTAAGCATAGTTAGTTATAATATATAGTGTTATATTGCAGTTTTATATTATAAAGTATAAATGTTAGTTATTCATGTTAATTTATGTAAGTATACAGATTTTGGAACAGTTATAAATAGATATGTTATATATTAATTTATATACATGGATATACACAAGTTTGGGTTTTCTAAATTTTATTGATTTTAGAGGGAAATTATATACAGGTATTTTGATTTTTAGTTAATGGATTAAGAAATAATGATTTTGAAATATATATAGATTTTGATTTCAAAATATATGTTTAAATTTAGAATATGACTTTTATATATAAATAGTTATATATAGTGGTATATATGAATTCACTTATACCATTTACCGTCATCGATACAGTTCTGATTTGACTTTGTCAATTCTCATTATCAGCTTATCCATCAAATTCGTGCCAATCTTGCTTTGTTTGGAATTCGTGCTTGGATTCGTAGCTTATCTCGTTCTTGTTCATCTCTAGCCTCGAAAGGTAAGCAATCACTCATGATTAACGTTCTTATATTTATTAATTTTAATTTAATTTGAAACGACAATTGAAATATGCTGTTGTTAGTTATTTACATTGCTATAAATATGTTGTTATCTGTATATGTTCACCTTTGACATCTGACACCATTATTATTTATTTATATTGATGATATATGCCTGTTATATTATTTTCATATCTGATATCACTCTGCAAGTTTTCTATTAGTATAGAATTCATTATGGACTAAAATGATACATACCCGAACGATCTGTAGAATAGGAGAAAATCATTATGGGTTGAAATGATAAACCCAAGCAATTTTCATTGAACTGAATTTGGGATTTGCGGGTTGAAATGATATATACCCGTATTTATTTAAATTGCTGATTGAAATGATAAATATCTGTATCACTTGACCATAGAATAGAAAATTATATACAGACACCGTTGATCTATATACATACATACATACATACATACATATATATATATATACATATATATATATATATATATATATATTTAAAAAATGATTTCTGTAACAACCCGGAATTTTGGAACGTTAGATTTTGAACATTAAATTCATTTTAAATGTTAAATGTGGATTTTGAATTGATTTTGAAATAAGAATTTTGTTAAATCAATAGAATTTAGTTGTAATTTTCAATATGGGAATTCAATTAAAATTTGAATAATAATTAAATATTTGGAATCAGAATAATTTGTGAATCTGGATGTAAATAGTAATGAAAATGGTTTCTAAGGTTTATTTTAAGTTTAGTTTGATTTGAATTTTTCTATTGGTTTTTTAGACGGGATTAAAAGTCGATAAGTTGAATTTGGAATTTTATATTAATTCAATAATGGAATTTAATAATATTATGGTACAAATAAACAGATTTTGATTCCGAATGAATCAGAAAAGTTTCTAATGTGAATATAAATTCTATACGATTTATAATAAAGTTAGTAAAGTTTTAAAAGTAAAATTTTAAGTGATCTCGACGATTTCGGAAATCGCTCGAATTAATCGACGAGTTAAAATAGCCTTCCGGGGCACAGTCTTGGAATTCTACGAAACAGTTCCATTGGGTCCGTAATAGTTAATTATTATCGAATTTCAAAATTCGAAGCATTTGGAGTTACCGTTTGTTCGAACGGGTAAGAAACGCGTTGAAATTAAAATTGATAATTTATTATTTTAAAATAATTCATAAGGCTAACTTCCAAATACGATCAAATTAGCTTCCAAAATACGTTCCATTGTGTTCGGAATGCGGGTAAAACCTTATAAACGCCTAGCGGCACGTGCGATTTGGAGTTCGTTTGTGAATGCCCGTTAAAATCGAATTTAATTTTAATATAATTTATAAATGTATATATATACACACGTTAAGAGGTCGATACCCTCGTCTTTCTCAGCCGCCGCCTTCCCTTATTTCCATGGCCGATAATCACTTTCGTTCCTCCCCTTTTTTATCTCAATCCAATAATTTTCATCAGAAATCTCCAACTAGGAAATTATAGAGCTTTGCGAGCTCTATCGATCTATACGGCTGAGATTTCATTTTGTCGACCAGGGGAAGATGTTGAAGGCCGCGTTCATGACGGTTTCATGCATGATTTTCTGCTTATAGGGGAGGCCGAGCTTGGCGAACTTTGGGCCGAAGGATGGTGGCACAATGGGCTCTGACATGGGCTAGATTAATCTTGTTCTTGGTGATGGTAGGAGGTGCGGTTCGTAACCCTAATCGAGGAACAATGGCTTTGTTTTATATCTGGAGTCGATCGTGTTTGAGAAGATGAAGGTTGCAGCCTGGATTGAGTAGCGTTACCGACGGCCACGATTTTGGTAAGTATAAAAAAATTGTTTTAAAACTATATTCAAACTTCATAATCCCATAACTTTTGCATATATTATCAGAATTCAACGAATCTGGCGAAGCCGGAATCGCAGCGATGAGTACCACGCAATGGAGCAATTTTGGGGTCATTCAAAGCTCGTAAAAATATTAGATTAAATCGAAGGCGCTCGATTTAATTTAAAATTGGAACGGCTCAACGTTTAAATTCAAGGTGAGTTAATCTCACTCACATATGAAATTTCAACTGTTTAAAATAGTTAATATTTAAATGATTGGTTGATTTGTTTAATATGAAAATTATTATCAAATTTGATTGATATTTATTTGTCGTGCTAACATCTGTGGATGCAGGGAAAAATAGGTTGGAGGGATCCAACTGGATTCCTCACAAATAGAAATTTTATTTATATTCTATGATATATTTCGTTGATATCCTGTGATAGATTGATTTGGAATTTGTTATGCTGTGTTATGGTTGGATAATATAATTTGGTACTTTAAAATATTAATAAATTGAAATGGGAGTAAAAAGGAAATGAAAAGAAATTTTTAAGTAATGAATTTAAGGAAATTAAATTCAACAAATTGGTTTGGAATTTGAAGTGTTTTTGAAATTTTGATTTAAAAGGAAATGAAAATTTATAAACTGGGTTTATAAATAAAGAGAAATATTTATCGGGGATAAATATTAAAAGTATAGGATTCCGGTGGGAATTTCTATAAGAAGTGAAAATTGCTTAAAAATAATAGTAAGATTGTTTTTAAAGGATGGGAAGTGTACTTTTTCCTGGAAATTTAGTATGTTTTTAAAAAAGCTTTCAAAATATAAATGGACATTTTAAAATGTGTTTAGAATATTTTTGAAAGAAAACATTATTTTAACTGTTTAAAGTGTAAGTAAACATTTATTTAAATAATTATGATATTTAATTATTTTAAAAGGTAAAGTAGTATTAAGTTTTCAAAAGGAAATTATATTATAAATATTTAATTTAATAACTTTATTTTAAAAGTTAAATTTGGCTTAAATTACTTAGCAAACCTCTATATATTTCCTTAAGTATTATTTTCAATTAAGTAATTTCTAGTAGCTTTATTTTAAATATTTTAAGCATATATTTTGAAAGTGATATTCCAGGAAATAGAAGTGTATTTAAAAATAAAAAGAGGGTTTATTTTTAAAGTGTTGGAGGAATTTGCGGGATTTAGACGTAAATTTGAATTGAGATAAATCGTGTAGGATTTATAAAAGGTTCTTTGCTTTATTCTGAAATGAAAGTGTATTTCCTGAAAAGCCAAGTTCGTTTTAAAGCAGATTTTTAAGTAAAAGTTAAAAGTTTTAAATTTGATTTTAAAAGAATGTTTTTAAGAAAATTCTTATTTAAGTTGTAATTTTTTTATTAAAGGTAAATATGTACTAAATTAGTTATAGTAATAATTATTTTAAAAGGGGGTAATTGGTATTATGTTTTAAAAGAATATTATTAATATTTATATTTTATAAAATGGGTTTTTTTAAAATAATTGGTTAAAGTTTTGTTTGAAAACTTGTATAGGATTTCATAACTTTATTTTAAGATTTGGTATGACTTAACTTTTATTTTGGAGAAAAATAGTTTATATTTTATAAGCAGTTTTATTTGAAACATTTATGAAGTATGTATATATTTCAAATAAAGTATGTAAATAGACTTAATTTAAATTATTATAAATCTAAAGTATTTGGCTTGGATGTTTTCAGTGGAAATCAACATTTAGAAATTTATTCCATAAGGAGTGTGTGGTTTGAAACTGTTTTCAAGGGGTTGAAAATGGAAATATATCTTGCAAAGATATTTTAAGGATGATAAATAATTTGGGAAATTATTTATTGTTTGATGGATGTTTGTGAATGTTAGTTGATAGTTAAATCACCGACTATCAATATTGGCCAATGCGTTGATCGTTTCGAAGAGACCGGGATCGAGATTTATTTCTCGAAAACCACTTCGATCTGGTTTGTACGTTTTCGTAAGGAAGACAAGTTCGGAGGTGGAGATAGAGCAGTGAAGTGCAAGGGCTAGTCGCTACTAATCCCGAGGATGTTTCCAAAATGGATGTAGTAGGAGTAGTGCCTTCGGTTCCGTTCGAACCCGGGACAGACTTGTATGGACGAATGCTTTCGGATCATCGTCAGGTGGACGGTGTGCATTCTAATTGAAACGTTCTAAAAGGGTAACGCTTAGCCTCAAGCCTCATCAACTGGGAATGACTGAAAATCAGGGGTTATGCAGCAAGGCTATGTTGGTAGCACCCATTAGGGTGAGGTCATCCCTGTCTAGATGTCCCTTTTTATTCAGCTTAGTGGTGCGGTTGTTGATCCCAACAGTGGGTGATCTTACTCGGGATTATCCAGTAAGGGGTATGTCCCGGCCTTGTGTTACAGGGGATTGGAAGTAATCCTCAGTACGGTGATTAGGCCACGTACTGTGACAGGTGGTACTCTTGCCTAGTCATTAGTTGGAAATCCATTCTCCCTACGCGCCTTTTACGAGTTTTGTTTGTATTACCCACGATTGTGGCTAGTAGCTGGAATTTAATAAATGTAACAATTTTGGCTATGCTAATAAGTATTTATATATAGACCCTATTATAATATCAGAGGATTTTATAAGAAATGTTTAAGCTATCGTAAGGTAAAAACCCGACATGTTTATTTGTGGCGTGGTCTTACGAGATGCTTTTGATTTTCAAAGGTTTTTTGAACTTTAATAATCAATTTGGGTGTATTTTTATCAGCTAGTATTCCAGACTGACTCGGGTGTTATTTCATTGTAATGCTCGGGTCAGACCGAGTGTTATTTGTTCACGATAGGATGCTATGTAGCTCAAGATTGGAGACCGAGACGTATTATCCGTACTTGTTTATATTTGCTGCAGTGATTGTTTGAATTGTCAGGTTGGTAATTGTTGTTTGTTTGAGATATATTCTGATGATATATTGTATGAAACAGATATAGTTTTCATTTTGTGTAAAGATCTGATATTATGTATTATATTTTGTTCCGCGGCGATTGTGAGATTCTGTAATTGTTTAGTCCCTTCTCTCTTCTACCTTCTTTCTTTTTCCTCAACAATCTGTCTTTTCCGGCAGTTGATCGTTGACATATTATACTATGGAGTATTTTATGTCAATTTTCGAGGGTCGAGAAGGGCGGGTCGTCACAATTTCTATGCTTTTGGAAAGAAATATTTGGTTTAATAAATATTGATTTCAAGATATTATATATAAATGTATTTTATAAAGTTTTCAAATTCAGATTTTTTTTAAATTTATATGTTTTGAAAATTTTATAGTTATAAGTTAATTTAGAAATTATAAATTTTAAGAATTTATTTATAATTTTACTATTTTTAGAATATATTTTAAAATAGATTTTAATGATTTTAAAAGTTGAGTAATAAGTTGATTTAATACATATATATTTTGAAATGATTTCCAAGGTTTTGAAAAATGATATGATTTTATAATTTGACTTTGATTAAAGATGATTTAAATGGATATTTCAAATTTATATAAATTAAAATGGTATATTTAGTTTTATTTAAATTTGAAGTTTATTTAAAGGTTATTGGAATGATTAAGTAAATATTTCAAAACTAAATAATAGTAAAGGAAATTATGATATATATATATGAAATTATCAAATTTGGTTTTAAAATATTGAATATTAAAGCTTTGAAATATATTGAAATTGAAATGGTTTATTTGTGGTTCAAATCTGTATTTGAAATCGATATAATTTGAAATGGTTTATTTAGGAACTGAATTGAATTGAATTGATGAACTGAGATTTGAATAAATTTTGAACTTTGGAATTCGAGTTGATTTGAATCGATTTGTGAAATTTGAGGAAATTATTTTATTATATGAAGTATTTAATATATATAAGTAATTTACCTTATAAATTATTTTAATATAAATCATTTTAATATAAATTATTTTATTATATACTATTTTAATATTTAAACCGGTTTAGTGGGAAGTGTTATGATTTCCAAAGTGTTATGATTTTCCAAAGTGTTATAATTTCAAATGTTTGGTTTCGAAGTGTTATAACTTTGAAAGTGTTATTGATATGGAAATAGATAAATTTGAAGTGAAGAATGATATTCATTTGATATGGTTTTGAAATGGATATGATATTTTGGTTTGAAGTATAAATTATTTAAGAATGACCACGACGTTATAATGAAGTTTGGTTGTTGATAGCGTATATTACTACATAATAGATAGTTCCACATATCCTTAGAGGATGAGTATCCCAAACATCCTTTAAGTTACTTGTATTTCATTTGATATTTCACTTGAGTTGGATTTATTGATATAAGAATGTTAATCCTGACTCGAGTGTTTTGTGTTTTGCTTTACGCTTGGGTCAGACTGAGTATCACAGCATTTGAGACTCACCTTTGGTGTTGGAGCTTCACTTGGAGATCCATCTATTGATTCTGCTTTAAATTATTTAGTTAATTCCAATGATGTGTTCTGATTTTGTATTTGACTATTGTATTTAAGACTTCTGTTCTATCTTATTTAACCCTGTTATATATATAGTAGCTTCATGAACTACTATTCTTTTGTTTCCGCTGCATTATTGTTATATTACTCTGTGTCTGTGATTTTGTGATCTTTATTTACTGTATATGCTGAGTTTTTCCAAATATAAATTAACAATCTGGTATTTTGATCAATTCAAATCTGGCATGTGTGGATGTGAATGGTTGAAAATATCAAATTGCTACGGCGATGGATTGCAATTTGGTTGGTTATTGTGATTCGGACTACGTCGGTGCTAGGGATCAAAGAAAATCAACTTATGGATATGTCCTCACACTTGGGGGTACAGCCATAAGTTGGAAATCTAGATTGCAGACCGTAGTTGCTTTATCCACTACAGAGGCGGAGTTGATAGCCACAGTGGAGGCGGCAAAGAAGGCACTCTATTTGAAGCGATTGTTGTGTGACTTGGGATTCGGACACAATAGTATTGAAGTTCGATGTGATAGCCAGAGTATTATTCACTTGGCGGAGAATTTGACATTTAGCTCACGGACTAAGCATATTGAGGCGAGAGAGTCATTTCTAGTATCCATAGATGAGGAAAAGCAAGTATATCTTCGAAAAGTGCACACAAAGGATAACGCGGCAAACATGTTCACTAAGGCATTGTCGATTGGGAAGTTCGAGCATTGCTTGAACTTGTTCCGCTTGGAGAAGTGCTAGGTTCTACAGGGTCGCACGGTTAAGGGAGGAGCTTGGTGGTAGATGAGGAAGAGTATCGGTGAGAGATTAAGGTTCTATCTTCTTGGTAAGCTCTAGTCTTTGGTGAGATGGCATAGGATTTGGATGTTTACATCATTTCATTAATGGATGGGGGATTTGCTTGAGCTCGTTGGCATAGTGTAATGGGCGGTGGCTTTGCTGAAGCTCATTGAAAAAAGCATTCATGTTTGGTTGAAGGTAGAAGAAGTGATATTTGGTGCTATCGATTGTCGCTAATGGTATGGTACCATTGGGGTTAGAGATGGATATAGTGTCGAGGTGGAGTGTTAAATTTTGACGACAGTATATGGAGAATTATAGAGGCCCGAAGTAGCTTCGTACGGAGAAAACGGTTTGCGAATCGAAGTTCGGAGGCGGAAATTATAAGGGAAAAGGTGAAGTGGACTGAATTGGCAGCGTCAGACGTCTGAGGAAGAATTCAAAAGTCTGACGCTTCAGCAAATCTGCACCAGACCTGTTCTAGAGAGTTAAGTCAGATGTCTGACCAAATGGGTCAAACATTTGAGTCTATGCAGAATTGATTCCAGATACTTTAGTCAGACGTCTGACCAAATGGTTAAACGTCTGACCAAATGGTCAAACGTTTGAGCTAAAGATAAATTTTTCCAGACACTTATGTCAGACGTCTGACCATTTTGGCCAAACGTCTAAGGCAACTTCCGCCTGTTTTTCACGTGTGGATTGGGCATGAAGATTTTTGGTATCTACAGTGGCGATTTTGGAACATTGCCTAGGGTTTCTACTCTCCTATATAAGCTAGCTTCAGGTTCCAGATCTGTGTGTGTGCAAGTGACTGCAAGAGATTAGCCTCCACAAATTAGGGTTCATCAAAACCAAATTTTCTTCAATTCACTTCTCCATAAACCAATTTCTAATTAGAATTTTGATCATTATAATCAATTTCTTGTACTGTTCTCATCAATATTTATAAAAGCTCTCTCTTAAAGTAGATGTACACTAACATAACGTTAGTGGAACCACTATAAATCTCTGTGTGATTTCTTTTTCATTATTGTTTTGATTTCTGAATTGCTTGTTTGGGATTATGATTGTTTTTGATGATTGATATTAGAATTGAGTTATTGATTGGTTGTTTTTACACTTCTTATCACGATCTCGTCTTCCGCTATACTTGTAGGGTTTCGATTTGTGTGGTCTCCAGTTGGAATCCCTTCCCAATATTATTAACTTCTAAATACTGACTATATTATTATTTATTAATATTCACAAAGGAAATTGGTTTGTATATTTTTCCTTAGCACTGTATGTATGTGTTAAATATAATTATTGTTAAATAATAATGGTCTAATATAATCTATTTTTGTAATTATACAACAAAGTATAATAATAAAAAAATACACAACATTGTATGAAGTTCTGTTATTGAATAACATATTGAAATTATGTTTAAATACAGACCTGCATATATAGGAAAGAAGCAGAAAATATCGTAGAGATGTCAAAATGCTTGTAGTTTATTAAGACAACCCAATGAAAGTTTTGAACTGAAAAAACATTAAATAGAAGCACTTATATGTCATTCAAAAGAATAAGCAAGTTTGTCCCATAACTTTGAAGTATAAAAAAAACTAATAACCAAATGTTAAATATGTAAAAAATTATTAGGGGTATTCTATACAGATAATTAATTAAATTAGTTAAATATCCTTCTCCCTTTGAATCAAGACCGCAATATACTTTTGAAATTTATGCAACCAAGGTTCCTAATAAACCATTGCAAAGCAACAAACCTCGCTCTCTATTGCATTTATCTACTTCTTTTTCAACTTGTCTACACTTTTCATAAAGCCTTCCAACATTTTCTTTATATTTTGTATCCCATGCAATATTTTTGTTTAAGAAAATAAACGTATCATTAATTACTAGGATGCACTATATCACTTTTGGGTTGTGCGATTTGCAAGTTGCATCAGTGGATTTTTCTATTCTGTCAAATTCTCCAAGATCTCACATATTCGTGAAGTTTCATCTCTCATTCCAAGGAAAAAAAATTCAATATAGGGACTTTCAGTGACGTAAAAACCCAATAATTAAAATCAAAATGAGTATGTGTGAGTAATAGAATAAAAGTCTTAAAATCACATTTCTTCACATTAGAAAAATAAAAAAATTGGAATTTGAATAAAGCAATAAAAAAGGAAGTCATTCTGTGACATCTCTCAGGATTACCACTCCACAGCTATTCATCTGTAGCAAATCATTAATATTATTATGACCAAAGTAATAGGTTACGAAATTTCCTTTTCAACTCAAATGTTTGTGAATGAAACAAATATATATACTAAACTGATAAGTAAAATAATGATTATTCCAGAAAATAACAACATGAGTTGATGTAGTTTGTAAAGAATCGAAAAATTTGAAGGTCAATCATGTTAAATAGTGAGTAAAATTTCCAAACAAATTCAAACTAAATGACTAAAAGAGTATTATCTTTTACTAATCTAGTAGTAACGAGACAACTCTTTATCAATTTCACGTTACATATCTTTGTTGAGCGCATAAAGTTGTTGCCTAAGGGTAGTAGTTTGTTGAGAATAAGAGTTAGTTAAGCTAAATTATTGCATCAAGCTAAAAATGTTATGCATACTAAATTGATTACAGTTTGAATGTATGATGGAGTAGCCTTGTGATAATATTAGATGCATATTATTGATTAAAATACATACATGAAAATGCATTTGAAAATTAAATTAAATTAAGGGTAACGATACTTGTCAAGTAGTAATAAATGGTTAAAAGTTAGATGGAAAGTTAGGTTTGTTGAAAACTCTACAAATGTTGAAATTAGTATATAAAAATAATGAGAGTCGTAAATTAATATAAGTAAGAATATGAATGGACAACAAAAATTGAAGTCATTTCCTTAAGTCAAATTTAAAGGTAGTTGATTAGCAGAGCATATAGCACTTCGGAAATGTGTCATTTAGTAAATTACAATGATATGAAAATGTCTAACTTACATGGCTACCCACCATTTGGCTTTCATATAAATAGACATAATTCTTTCTAGCTAAGGTTGGGACCGAAATGGCTATTGCAGCTAGTTCAACAACAAAAAAGGAAAATGTTGAAACATGCTAGCATATTAAATTGAAGGAAAAAAATGATATATGGTATAAATATTTGACATTTTAAAGTCAAGTCAAAATAAATTTTGTACTTTTTACAATCTAGCATGATAGTGGTCAAAATGGGGTTTGCAATAACTATTATTCAAATTTTGTAAATAGTTAAATGAAAGTTAGTAACGTCTAATATTTTAAAGTTCACCAACCAAATGTCAGCTCACCAACCAAATATATCAAACTTATACCTTTAGTTGATGAGAACTTAGCTATAAAGTAATAGCATTAGCATGCATATGAGCTTTCTAGTGTGAAAAATAGTTTTTAAAAATAAACATCACAAACTAAAATGTTACTTTCTAAGGAAAAAACCAAGTCAATATAAGAAAAGATGTTAATAGCAAAGTAGTACTCGAAAAAAAATACTAAAAGATGTAGATGAACTTAACACTCTATGGATCATATAAGAAGGAGACTCTGAAATGATCTGTTGTCAAGCACAATATTATTTTGACAAATATTGAAAAGCATAAATCGATTTAAATGGGGAACTGAATAGAGGCCCTTCTAGCTTTTATTCCTTTCGATCGGTATGCCACTTGACCGCCTTCTTCAAGTTGCTAGTCAATTTCCTCTCAATTTTCATGATGGACACATAAATTAATTTAGGATTTCGGAATGATTTTGTGATGGGTGAAAAATGGATTTGAAAATTAGACATGACTGGAAATTACAAATGGATAAAAATTGAGTAGATGAAGAATTAGTGGGCTTTGAACACTACGTCACGATTTCCTTCTTTTCGAAGGTAATGGATGGAAGGAGTGTTTTAGGAAGTTATGAGACAGGAATAGGAATCCAGTTGTAAGTTTTAACAGAGTTAACACAGAAGTTATCTTTTAGCTTACTTGGATAAATCATGACCGCTTGATATCATTTCCAAAATTAAATTTGAACCGTTGTTTGTCTCCTCCATTGCAAAACAACAAATCTCGCTCTCTATTGCACTTACCTACTTCTTTTTCAACTCGTCTGCACTTTTCATAAAGCCTTCCAACATTTTCTCTATATTTGTATCCCTAACAATATTTTTGTTTAAGAAAATTAATGTATCTTTAATTATTGAGATGCACTATATGACTTTTGGGTTGTGCGAATTGCAAGTTGCATCAGTAGATTTTTCTATTCTATCAAATTCTCTAGGATCCCGCATAGGAAGGTTATAACCAGTGTCATGAAGTTTCATCTCTCATTCCAAGGGAAAAAAAATTCAATATAGGGATTTTCAGTGACGCAAAAACCCAATAATTAAAATCAAAATGAGTACATGTAAGCTATAGAATAAAAGTCTTAAAATCACATTTCTTCACATTAGAAAAATAGCAAAACTGGAAATTGAATAAAGCAATAAAAAAGAAAGTCTTGATGTTATATATCTTAGGCCTACTACTCCACAGTTATTCATCAGTAGCAAATCCTTAATGTTATTATGACCATAATAATAGGTTACGAAATTTCCTTTTCAACTCAAATGTTTGTGGATGAAAAATAATATATACTAAACTGATAAGTAAAATAATGAGTATTCCAGAAAATAACAACATGAGTTGATGTAGTTTGTTAAGAATCGAAAAATATGAAGTTCAATCGTGTTAAATAGTGGGTAAAATTTCCAAACAAATTCAAACTAAAAGACTAAAAGAGTATTATCTTTTACTAATCAAGTACTCTTTACCAATTTCACATTACATATCTGTATTGAGCGCATAAAGTTGTTGCCTAAGGGTAGCAGTTTGTTTATATTAAGAGTTAGTTAAGCTAAATTATTACGTCAAGCTAAACATGTTATGCATACTAAATTGATTACAATTTGAATGCATGATGGAGTAGCCTTGTGATAATATTAGATGCATACTATTGATTAAAATACATACTTGAAAATGCGTTTGAAATTAAATTAAATTACATTAAATTAAGGTAACATGTACTTGTCAAGTAGTAATAAATGGTTAAAATTTGGATGGAAAGATAGGTTTGTTAAAAACTCTACAGATGTTGAAATAAGTAGTATAAAAATAATGAGAGTTGTAAATTAATATTAGGAAGAATGTGAATGGAGAACAAAAAGTTGAAGTCATTTCCTTAAGTAAATTTAAAGGTAGTTGATTAGCAGAGCATACAACACTTCAAAAATGTGTCATTTAGTAAATTACAATGATATGAAAATGTCTACCTTGCATGACTACCTACCATTTGGCTTTCATATAAATAGACATAATTTTTTCTAGCTAAGGTGGGTGACCTAAATGGCTATTGCAACTGGTTCAACAACAAAAAAGGAAAATGTTGAAACATGCTAGCATATTAAATTGAGGAAAAAAATGATACATGGTATAAATATTTGACATTGTAAAGTCAAATCAAAATAAATTGTTACAACCATTATAACATGACAGTGGTTAAAATGGGATTTGCAATAACTATTATTCAAATTTTTTAAATAGTTAAATGAGAGTTAATAATATTTAATATTTTAAAGTTCACCAACCAAATGTCATCTCACCAACCAAATATATCGAACTTGTACCTTTAGTTGATGAGAAATTAGCTATAAAATCACAGTACTAGCATGCATATAAGCATTCTAGTGTGAAAATTAGTTTTTAAAAATAAACATCACAAACTAAATTGTTACTTTCTAAGGAAAAAACCAAGTCAATATAAGAAAAGATGTTAATAGCAAAGTAGTTGGAAAAGTTACTCGAACAAAAATACTAAAAGATGTAGATGAACGTAAAACTCCATGGATCACATAAGAAGGAGACTCTGAAATGATCCGTTGTAAAACACAATCTTACTCTGACAAAGAGTGAAAAGCATAAATCGATTTAAATGGGCAACTGAATAGAGGCCCTTCTAGCTTTTATTCCTTTCAGTCGGTATGCCACTTGACCGTCTTCTTCAAGTTGCTAGTCAATTTCCGCTTAATTTTCACGATGGACACAAAAACTAATTTAGGGTTTCGGCATGATTTTGTGATGGGTGAAAAATAGATTTGAAGAGGAGACATGACTAGAGATTACGAATCGATGAAAATTGAGTGGAAGAAGAATTAGTGGGCTTTGTACACTATGTCACGATTTCCTTCCATTTCGAAGGTAAAGGATGGAAGGAGTGTTTGGGACGTTATGAGACGGGAATAGGAACTCAGTGGTAAGTTTTAACAGAGTTAACAAAGTTATCTTTTAGCTTACTTGGATAAATCATGACCGCTTGATATCTTTTCCAAAATTAAATTTAAACTATTGTTTGTCCCCTCCATTGCAGAACAACAAACCTCGCTCTCTATTGCATTTGTCTCTTATTCCCCAATTCGTGTGCACTTTTCATAAAGCCTTCCAACATTTTCTCTATATTTTGTATCCCAAGCAATATTTTTGTTTAAAAAAATTAATGTATCTTTAATTACTGAGATGTACTATATGACTTTTGGATTGTGCAAATTGCAAGTGGCATCGATAGATTTTTCTATTCTATTAAATTCTCTAGGATCCTGCATAGGAAGGTTATAACCACTGTTATGAAGATTTATCTCTCACTCCAACGAAAAAAATTCAACATAGGGATTTTCAGTGACGCAAAAACCCAATAATTAAAATCAAAATGAGTATGTGTAAGCAATAGAATAAAAATCTTAAAAGCACATTTCTTCACATTAGAAAAATAGCAAAATTGGAAATTGAATAAAGCAATAAAAAAGAAAGTCATGATGTGACATCTCTCAGGACTACCACTCTACAGCTATTCATATATAGCAAATCATTAACGTTCTTATGACCAAAATAATAGGTTATGACATTTCCTTTTCAACTTAAATGTTTGTGAATGAAAAATAATATATGCTAAACTGATATGTAAAATAATGAGTATTCCAGAAAATAGCAACATGAGTTGATACAGTTTGTAAAGAACCGAAAAATATGATGGTCAATCATGTTAAATAGTGGGTAAAATTTCCAAACAAATTCAAACTAAAAGACTAAAAGAGTATTATCTTTTACTGATCAAGTAGCAATGAGACAACTCTTTACCAATTTCACCTTATATGTCTGTATTGAGCGCATAAAGTTGTTGCCTAAAGGTAGCAGTTTTTATATATTAAGAGTTAGTTAAGCTAAATTATTACATCAAGCTAAACATGTTATGCATACTAAATTGATTACAGTTTGAATGCACGATGGAGTAGCCTTGTGATAATATAAGATGCATACTATTGATTAAAATACATACTTGAAAATGCATTTGAAAATTAAATTAAATTAAGGGTAACATGTACTTGTCAAATAGTAATAAATGGTCAAAAGTTGGATGGAAAGTTAGGTTTGTTAAAAACTCTACAGATGTTGAAATATGTAGTATAAAAATAATGAGAGTTGTAAATTAATATAAGGAAAAATACGAATGGACAACAAAAAATTGAAGTCATTTACTTATGTCAAATTTAAAGGCAGTTGATTAGTAGAGCATATAACACTTCGAAAATGTGTCATTTAGTAAATTACAATAATATGAAAATGTCTAACTTGCATGACTACCCATCATTTGGCTTTCATATAAATAGATATAGTTTTTTCTAGCTAAGGTGGGTGACCAAAATGTCTATTGCAGCTGGTTCAACAACAAAAACGGAAAATATTGAAACATGCTAGCATATTAAATTGAGGAAAAAATGATACATGGTACAAATATTTGACATTGTAGAGTCAAGTCAAAATAAATTTTTACAACCATTCTAACATGATAATGGTTAAAATGGGGTTTGCAATAACTATTATCCAAATTTTGTAATTAGTTAAATGAAAGTTAATAACATTTAATATTTTAAAGTTCACCAACCAAATGTCAGCTCACCAATATATCGAACTTATACATTTAATTGATGAGAACTTTGTTATAAAATCATAGCTTATGTGATGCCCCACCTCTATACCCACGCTAGCCAAGGACACTACGGGGTAATGCCGTCAATTAGCGCGGAGAATAAGGCTGTTGAGGAGCGACCATCTGTATAATTGCTTTGTGCGAGTACCGATATGCCAGATAAAAATATAACATGCATTTCATCTCAAAAGGGAATCCGACATACCGACACAAACTCAAAGCTACTACACAGTGGCTATATGTAATCTTCGGAAACAATTATAGAAATAAACATAACACAAATCAGTCACAGATACTTCATATCACAAAGGCGGAAATAGATATGAATATATAACTAACACATGAAAGTGTACATCAGAGTAGTGGTCAAACATGATCCACCATATCAAAAAGAATAGATACAAATGCTAGGCAAAAGAATACGTATACATCAAGGAGTCTAAATCTCAAATGTATATAACCAAAAACTACTAAACTAGAGTAGTTAGCCAAGAGTCAGAAGATGGTTCCAGATAGGAAGCCATGAGGAAGCACCTGTAATATCTCAGTCTGACCCGAGTATTATTTAAGAAGAAAATAATAAACGGATCAGTCTAGCTATAATTATCAGATAAAATGAGATATAAGAAGAGACGTAACAAAAACGTATGATAACCAAAAAGCCGTACTGCGACAAGTATACATTAGGAAATCAACAAAGGAAAATCACACAATTATCTCCCGAATCTCATAACACAAAAAGAATGTCATATTCTTTATTTAATTCACCAAGCCACAATAAATGACATACATAACAATGCCAATTGTAAAAGTTGGTGAAACATAAATTCCAGAAATCATCATATATAAATCCAGAAATCACAAGAAAAGGTTGGCTAAGACATTGATGTAGTGCAAACGGTACACCCAATGAATCCAAAAGCAAAAACATTGATGTAGTGCAAACGGTACATCCAATGAATCAAAAGCAAAGACATTGATGTAGTACAAACGGTACATCCAATGAATCAAAAGCAAAGACATTGATGTAGTGCAAACGGTACATCCAATGAATCAAAAGCAAAGACATTGATGTAGTGCAAACGGTACATCCAATGAATCAAAACACAGTAAAAGTACATGGGATGCCAGCCCACAAAGAAATGAGTCGAAGCTCAATGAATTGAGGTACGGACCGCCACATGGACAAAGAGACATCGCACATTGCTAGTCTAAACCATAAAATGATCACCATCGATCATCAAGAAGTGTCAATCACACTAAGTTAGTAAATATATGAGCTTAGCTTCATGTCCCATAACCACTAGCTTAACTTAAATATTTACGAACAAACTGTAGATCTCCACTAGAAAATTGTCACAAGAGATTCAATCGAACAAGTCCAAGAATTAACCGACGAAGTAAACGCAAGCGATTCATACCACTTGTTTTACTAAGTCGTTTAATTAGATTTCTCATACGAGTGAGGTAAAGGTTTGTATATACTAATAGATTGGAAATCGGTTTGAGAAAACGAGCTTTGTTATAAAATAGTGTTGAAATCATTTGAAGAAAGGGCTTTGATATTTACTACCAGTATAGAAAACCTTTATATTTTAAAGTGACAAATCGTAGAAGTGATTGTAGAAACAATCAATCATAAAAATTCACATTCAAAGACGTGAATAAAATCCAAAGAAACCGATAAAGAATCCATCGAAATAGATATTCAAAAATCCATAAAATCGACCGAGAAGCCCAAGATAGTTTGTCTCGAAGAATGGTCAACTTAGCATCTCAACAAAGCGAGTTCCGTTGAATGTTTTTCAGATAAGATCCCCTACGGGGGAGTCCGGGGGCAACGCCCCCGCTACAGGGTTCGACCTTCCCGGGCAGGTCGCGGGGGTCCAGGGGGCAGCGCCCCGTCCAAAACGGTACGACCTAGTAAAGACCTAAGGGAGGATAGGATCGAGCAACCTCGATAATAAATGATAACAACAAATATGATCATCACGAATCGATTTAAATTTGGAAACCACGCAAAATAGGCGAAATAGGTAAAACAACAACAGGTCGGTCGGCCGGCTACAGAGCTCGGTCGACCGGACCCTGTTCTGAAAAAATTCTCGGGAAGCAGGTCGGTCGACTGAGCTCTGCAGTTGGTCGACCGGACCTGAGACAGAGAAGTGCTATGCACTTTTAGTAGCAGGTCGGTCGACCGGCCCAGTGGTTCGGTTGGCCGAACCTGTATTCTTGCACTTCCTGCCCTATGTCAAAAGAGGTGCAAACTTCCTCAATTTGCAAACGGTCGAGCAACGACACTAAGGGTTTACGCAAATCGACTACCCGGCCATAGAAGCTCTTCGGTTCATCACCAAAACATGGTCAAAACATCAAAGCTATGATTTTTAAAGAGTTGAACCCAAAACACCAAAAATTGGAATATTCACCGAATCAATCCAAACCAAAAGCAATTGCACACGAATAAGTGTTAGGAATTCATACCTAACAATCGAAGATAAATATAGACTAAGATGTGAGATAAAAATCTCACCTTTGTACCCAAATTAATGAAGAAGAAGCTTGAAAGCAAAGGAAGATCAGCCACACTTCAATCCCAACTCAAGAAGCTTGATTCTAAGCTTAAAAGAGAAATATTTCCCAAATTAGATTTAGGAATTTTCTGAAATCAAAGAGAGGATGAGTTGGGGAAGATGAAGAAAAGGCTTACCAATGGGTTCTCTTGAATTTGGAGCTAGAAGTTGGATTTGCAAAGAAAACTAGGGCTTAGGAGTTTCCATTTTCAATCTCTTCCACCACTTTTACTTTAGCTTGAAGTGTTAGGAATGTGAAATGAAGTAATGAAGAGTTGGAGTGGAGCTAGAGTCTTAAGGTGGAACATTGGGATGAAACCCAAACTCAAACCCAAAGTGAAAAATTAGCAAAACTTTACTAACTCCAAACATATCGAAGTTTATACTCAAAAAGGTCGCAAACGGCGTTTTGAACTCAACGGGAGGGTTCTCGAGTCCCAATTCGACTGTTTGCTAAAAGTAGGTTTTCGGACAAAAATCCGACAAACGATGAAATATTTAAATAAAATATTTAAATATACAATTGATAAATATGCGGGTTGTTACAGCTTAGCATACATATAAGCTTTCTGGTGTGAAAATTAAGTTTTAAAAATAAATATCAAAAACTAAAATGTTGCTTTCCAAAGGAAAAACCAAGTCAATATAAGAAAAGATGTTAATAGCAAAGTAGTTGGAAAACTTGCTCGAACAAAAATACTAAAAGATGTAGATGAACTTAAAACTCCACGTTTCATATAAGGTGGAGACTTTGAAATGATCCGTAGTCGAACACAATCTTATTTTGACAAAGACTGAAAAGCACAAATCGATTTGAAAGGGGAACTGAATAAAGGTCCTTCTAGCTTTTATTTCTTTAAGTCGGTATGCCACTTGACCGTCTTCTTCAAGTTGCTAGTCAATTTCCTCTCAATTTTCACGATGGACACAAAAATTAATTTAGGGTTTCGTCATGATTTTGTGATGGGTGAAAAATAGATTTGAAGAGGAGACATGACTGGAGATTACAAAAGGATAAAAATTGAGTGGATGAAGAATTAGTGGGCATCAAACACTATGTCACGATTTCCTTCTTTTTCGAAGGTAATGGATGGAATGAGTGTTTTGAGTAGTTATGAGACGGTAATAGGAACTCGGTTGTGAGTATTAGCAGAGTTCACACAGAAGTTATCTTTTAGCTTACTTGGATAAATCATAAACGCTTGATATCTTTTCCAAAATTAAATTCGAACTATTGTTTGTCTCCTCCGTCAAGAGAGAGCAATTTTACTATATAGATGTTCCAAATAGAACTGAAAATACATCAATTTTTTCACATTATTTTCCTTTCAATTTATGAATGTGCGACCATTTAGTTAAAAAAATTGGGTTAATGAGGAATAGTTTCATAACTAAAACAAAGTAAGGTTGATGGTGAAATAATGAAATTTATTTGTCCGATTCAAAATTTATTTATTTAAATGGGAATTTGATCTAATGAGATAATGAAATTTTGAATGTGTCTAAATAAGTATAACATCCATTGCAGTTCATATTTTGAAATATAAGTTTATTAATTAATTCTCCTCTATTAATTTTGCAACAATATCAAACTGAAGACGTATGATCATACTTGGTGGATAAAGGCTATAACTCAGCTTTAAAACAGACCGTCAACTACCTCCCTTAAATTCACTATTTTTTGTCTTTTTTAGTTAACTAAAAGCTTATAGATTATTTCATTGAAATTTCTTTTTGTTTTTAATTTATACATGTATTTTGCATCCAAACTTCGTAATTTAAGCTCTAATGTAGTTGTTAGCGTTGGATATAACAGTTCTATTTAACTCTAGTTTTTCCTAATGTTAATTTTTGATGATGTTAAGTTCTCCGATGTTAAAGCATCATTTTAAGTTATAAGTCGGTTTCAACTATGTTATCTGTCTTGGGTTTTGTTATTACATATCGTATTCATAAATACTTAGATCGATTTCTCTATTAGAAGATAATTATGATATGAATACAACTAGTTATTTCATAAATGTATTTTTTTCACTGGTAGAGTACAACCAACAACACTGAATCCAAATTGTAACTTGTATAATTTGGATGAGAGTGTAGAATTAGTAGCCGAGGATGAGTGTTTTCAAGTGATTCAAATTAGATTATTGATGGCATTCCCTTTGGACCAAATGCTATCATATATGGATAATAAAACAAGAAGCCTTTTTATGGAGATCGATTGTTGGCATGACATATATAGGAGAAGATATTGGTAAGAAAATAGTGTGGCCCGAGTCAAAATTGGTTTTTCAAAAGGTTTACATTATAATTGATTCCACTCCAATGACTAACGATGCAACATATCCCATAGTAATATATTCATACTGCTAATTTTTCTCAAACAAAAAATTATTGATAATGTATCAATTTTTTTTATGAAATGCAAATAATAAATTTTATCGTGAATGCTAAATGCAAACTATTTAATGTGAATAGCACTGGAAATATAGTAGCAGAAGGAACCAAGTCATCGTTCGATCCAAATATTGTGGTTCATTCCGTTCCACTAGGAAAAAAATGCATTAAGAGTGTCTGTAGATATTGTAAAAGTCCCAGATGCACCTCGATGGAGACCTAAATTATTTATAGAGTCCATATCAGACACCATTGGTTCGATAGGAGCATGGCCTACTACATATGTTAAAACGGACTCAGTTTCTAGTATTTTTTCCTTATTATGGAATACATCAGCATCCACTAGTACAGTTGGTTGGATTGAATTTCTGGTAAGTATTTTTACATGCCGAGGTGCTTGCATTTATAACATCAACCAGTGCACATCAAGAGAGGATATATAAAGATGTAACTATTACATGTATTTTTAATATCGTAAATAAACATGAAATTCTAGCTTATACAGCAAAAATAGGCAAATGTTTAGTCAGGTTGATTCTAGTTTGAATTTGCTTGGGAACGAGGGAGATGGCGCTGAGTTTATGGTGCACATTGATACATATGATAAATGGTTCTATCAATAAATTATAAGGAGTCAGATAAACCCTGAGAATGTATCCAAATTAAGAAATGCAAAGTCATGCATCTACATGGTTCTACCAATAAATATTTTAGGATAATAGTATTATATTCGCATTCATATCTGAAATTATTCTTGAATGCTGAATATGCGCATCACGAATACAAACGATATCAGATTTTTTTTATCAGCTCATGATTAATATATTTTAAAACACAAATATAAAATTTAGGTTCCATATAATTTTATTTCAGTATTAATGCTCATAAAAAATACATAATTTGTGATGATAAAAATTAGTTTTTAACAGCGAATAGTAATTCATATACACAAATTATAAATACCAGTCATTATTTGTTGTAAAATAAAGATAATGTAAACTATTATCTTTATAAAATCCGAATAAATATTTCTAGAAACTATCATTTCCCTATCCATGTCAAATTTTGGGATCTCGGATACTTATTAATAAGCTTACATGAATAACCAATGGAGTATGTTGAAAGATTTCTTACTGGATTAGGCCTCAAGTAAAGACATGTAACATACATCATCTCTGTCCCAACCTTAGAGTATCGCACCGACAATTTTCAATGACTTTTAACAATTTAGTATATTAAAACCGATAAAAGAATATAAATACCAATAACTTGTTAATATTAGGAGTGGAAGTAGGTGTGATTTTTGCAATCGCATGCCATACTATAATTAGCATTGGTGTGAGTTAGGTGGTGCTAATTGACTCACTATAGTTGCTTTGATGAAGTCAATCATAGAGTATTTCAAATACAAACATCACAACCAAAGAAAAATATACAAACATGCAACCTTCGTTAGTGCAACAAATAGGACTGCAATTGGCACGACAAAATTTCAAAAGTAAAGTTTATGCAGCACCATCGAATTTAGAAAGTAGTCGGCTTAGTTGATGATATTTGTAGGAATTAAACATGCAACACAAAAGTGGTACTTAACAGCATGACTGTAGAAAGTTTAGCAGAGAATCAAATTTAAAGAGTGAAGTATAAGAACTGTAATCGAACATGATGTTGCAGCATAGGACCTTTATCTTAGTCATATATATGATACGCCGGCAGCTTTGCAGTAAGGTCTATAGGAAGGTTCAATAGTCAACTAAAATATTGTCTGCTTTACACAAAGCTAGAAACATAGTTAACCTTTTCTACTTTGGACCTTTTATTTTTTAAGCTTTCATTAGAAAAGACCATGATTCTTCAACCCATTGCATATTTCCAGTTTCAGCTGCGAGTTGTAGCCTCGTACTTTTCCCTGTAATTTTTATACATGTGAGAAATTTCAGGCACAAGAGGGTTATTTGAGTTTAGATCAGTTAGCAATGAGAAAATTGACTACATTTTTCCTCACCCATTTTTGCTTTCTGATGCCAGATTTTAGTGTTATATACACCACTATTAAATGAATCTCAAATCAATTAGCTGTTACATCCTTGATTAACATCTTCATTATGTATTATATATGATTGTAATTGTTTAAATTCCTTTACTATAGGTACTTTTTGATGTAAAAGCCAGCAAGTTGTCGCGTTATTCAAGTGTTTAAGGCTTTTTTGGTGTAGTAGGCATATATATGGCTTCTGCATTTTGTTCTATAGTGGTAGTTGGTGTAAACTTGCAATGGTGTGACTTTTGACATCATTTAACCCTTGATTTTGGATGTTGTGTAAATTTGATTAAGGTTTAATACGTTGTCCTAAATCATTTAAACGTGTTTATGTGATTGCTGTTCGATGTTGATTTGAATATTTTAATAAAGTGATAATAAATCATTTATAACCATGTTTATGTAATTTCTGGAATGGTACATCATAAATAAATGTTTTATACAACTTTAACATAATACAACAATTTAAACACGCTGTTAAAACCACAGGGTAAAATACACAGCAGTCAAAAATCGCTTTTAAAAACTACAACAACATGAAAAAATCACTGTAAAAAAATAGAGTTCAAAATATAACACATTATAAAGTGCTATTGCAAAAATACAATTTACTATCCCATGGTACTGAACGCATTTAAATTAACATTGTTATATAATACTACAACGTTAACAAGCTGCCCTCGAAGTTATTTTCAACAGCGGACAATGTAAGATATTGATACTCTCTTTTTAACAGCGGTAAATAAACGTTGTTATATGTCTTCGACCTATTACCACATGTCGATAAACAGCATTCCTTTTAATACTGTTAAAAGATACAACGCCATTTATTCACCATTGTTAAATGCTTCTTATATTATAATAGCCTCCACTTACATCATTTTTGGTTGAAATTTGTAGCCCCTTTCATGGGGTTTTAAATCCATTTTAAGCCCAAATAAATATTATTAATTAAATCTAATATAACTGCTTATCGATATTGCATAACAATCGATATATTTATAACTATCATAAATATACAATAATATTTTTTCCTCAAATTATATTCAAATTTCATAACTAATATTTCATTAATATTAAATAATTTAATTAATTTAAAAAAATTATAAACTAACCAAATCATCTAGTCTAAAGAGAATTCATCATTTCGGTTGTGTGACTCTCGGGTGTAAATTCTATTGGCGATTAACATCGAACTATTCGAATGTTAATGTTTAACACAACACTTAGCAGATGATGTGACATTTTGGCCAATTGTATCGCTTGCTTATTTTTGATGAAATCAAATTTCACTTTATTAAGTGTTACCCGGTTGTGACTTTTATCTACACCAATTCTCTTCGTCAAAACTATATTAATTTGGACTTATGGAATTTTGACAATGGTCAAAATTCCAATATCATCCATATTCAACTCTATAGGTAAAACATAAAGTCTTTGGTTCAATAATAACATTTATTATTAACCGAAATGTTCTAGCCAGAGACTTTCACTTTAGATTGATTTGAATTAACCATGATACTAATCCCATACAACTGAGGAGATGAATCCTCTCTTGAATAGGGCTTCACTTCCAATACTTTCACTCGACCAAACTATAGATACTCGATGGAACACTGTGATTTGACTATAATCAAAGCGGAGATTTCATATTGAAGATCCGTAGTATTATCAGTCAAGAGAACTATATAAAATATTCAAATCAATATTTCCTATATGATCTTAGTTATATCAACGATAGAAAATAATCGAGTGTGTCCAATAACTATCAGTACATAACCCCTTGGAGCCTCAAACAGCCGTGAGTAATACTATGACAACCTGTTATTAATTACCTAATTAATAAGTTTAATTATGGATAATTAATTCTAACTTTTGACTTATGAAATTTAATTGTGAAATTAAATTTAGTTTTGAAAACAGTGATTTGATTATTTAAGGAATAAGCTTCATTTCTTAAAAAGTATTTCAATTTAAATTTGAAGTATTGTTAAATCAATTAATTAAATTCTACATTTAGGGTAAATTGTTAATATTGAGATTATAAGAAATTTATAATCATCATTATCAAAATGATAATAATAATTAATTTTTGCGAAAGTTATATTGAATTTATACAAAGCACTTTAATACTGATTAAAATGATCATTTCTAACATATTAGTGTTTGTCAAATTTTGTGGAATCAAATTTATAATTTATAAATTTTTGTTTAATGTAAAATAGTGTTTTATAACGAGTAATACTTAATAAATTAGTAAAAATTCTCTTAGAAATTATAACACCTTGCTTATTGGATCCTTATCAAATCCACATGGCTTATTTAGGATGGTTTAGAGAAGAGAAATAAAATGTACGTATACTTTCTTCCTCAATACATTCAGTTCCAAAAATTGAATGAATACTCTCTTTTATCACATAAACCCTGGCTCCAATAATCCCCAATTCAAGTTGCAAATCACAGGGCTTTTGGCTAATACTTGTAAAAATCAAAAGAAGGCAATCTCTAATGCCTCATAGTACATAAATTAGGATAGATTATCTAATTTTATCTCTTGGTTGTAATTTTCTTTTTTTGCAATTTCTGAAATAGAAACTTAGGTAATTGCTGAAAGGTCTTAGCCTAGGACAATTCAAGTTCTTAGCTTCAATTCAAGACCATATAGGTGAGTTAAATACTCAAACAACTATCTCTAAATTTATATTGGGTGCATGTACTATTTTGGAAGAATTGTTGTTAGGATCTATCGTTGAAATGAACCTTATTTCTTGTGTTTGGTTGCATTTATGGGTGTACAATTTTTTATGTTGAAAACCCTAGATGTTTAATTTATTGAATCATTGAATTATTGTTGAAATTATAGTTGCATGACACCAAAATTAGTACCCTAGGAGTCAAAATAATCACCATCGGGAAAATCATTAACTTCGGACCACCAGGGAGGCCGCGGTACTGCCTGGAACTTTATCCAAGCAACGCCATCAGTCCACCTGGACGGGTGCACCGGTCATAGCCTGGACAGGGCTCTAGGTCATGGTAGTTTTCCATCTCGATCGCCCGTTTAGCCCCCATTTTGCTCATTTTACTCTTATTAATTTAATTCTTATATGTGATGATTTTGATGCATGATTTCAAGTTTTAAACTATTGAATTTGTGAAATTGTTTCAGAATAGTTATGCTAAAGAGTCCACAGCACAACACTAAATTTCCATCGCATGTTTTTAACAAGATTTTTAAAAGGATTGGGTTTCAAATTGAACCGTTTCATCTAAATCTTTTTAAGTATAAAATTAGGTTATTTAAAGAATATATATTTATTATTTATATATTAATAATGATTTGAAATATAAACTATGTTAGTTATAATCAAATGTTTAGATACTTCTAAGCATTTGGTTATTTGTTCTTATGGATTTATAAAATGAATGGACTATTTATAAGGTTTTTGAAATATGGTTTACTATCTTATATGGAATTTTAGAGACAACCATATATATAAAGGCATTTTAAGAATTATACGGATTTATTGGATATTTTATCTATTAGTAGATATTTATAAAAAGTTAAATAATAAATGAGTTTATAAATTTTATACTGAGAAGTTTAAAAGTATATATTATCTAAATAAAATATTATGAATCATTACATATATGATAAGAATTATATATTTTTTCAAACTATAAACAAATATTGGGTTTTATATTGAGAAGTTTAAAGGTATACATTATCTAAACAAAATATTATGAATCATTTCATATATGATAAGAATTATATTTTTCTCAAACTATAAACTCCTAACCCACTCTCCTCATAGATAACTACCTGGACTTTGAAAATCATCCCTTTTTATATATACAAAATATATTCCTAGGTAAAATTATTTCATTTACCAAATTTGAAACAATATTATGTCAATTTAACTTGTTCCAGTGCTTAGGAAATCCTTATCGATAACGTTGATCGGGCGCATCGACCGAAATTCTTAGCCAGTTAATAGGTTAAAAAATACAATATAAAACATTTTCGTTCACTAAAAAATACACATTCATATATATACCACACTTAGACTCATTCTAGGGCACTGCTGACCCTATCTATAATGCCCCACCAAAGCCTAGGTGTTTGCTCAACCTAAGCTTCGATACCAAACGTAACGGTCTGCCTTTCTTATTACCAAAGATGACACTTAATGCATTCTCGGCATTCATGTGCCAATCATTTGGTTGTCCGAAAGACAGGTCATTAGGGGTGAAAGAAAGAAAGATAGAACAGAAGAAACTAAACAACATAGAATCTCACAACGAAACAATATATATTACTCAACATAATATATTACAAAGTCATTTCAAGATGTTACATCAGAGTTACACTCATACAAATTCTATCTAGGACATTTTTAATAATCTGTCCCTACCTAACCGATGCAATATACTATAATCCAGTGGAAATAAGAAAAATAAAGTCATCAATAAAGACACCTGCTCCAAGGTAAATCTACGGAAAAACCTGAACTACTTGGCCGCCCATTCAAATTCGAGCACCCAAGAGTTTAGGAGAAAGGAAAATAAACTTTGACTTAGAAATAGGTCTGGTGTTAGTAAAGCATAAGTCTTTAACTTTATATGAAAAACCTTTAATCAAAGGCATCTCGTAAGATTAGGCCGCACATAAACACGGATGGGTTTTCGCCTTACGGTAACCAAAACATTTCTATAAAAAATCCATTGATATTATAATAATGTGCAGGGGTCAAAGTAAAATATGAATATAGCTGAAATGCTTACATCTCACATTTCAACATAGTTGGGTACATCTAAAACCGTAAAGGCGTATATTAAAGAATGGATTCCATACTATGACAAGATAAGGAACTATCTTCCGATGGAAGATCTCAAGATAAAATGCACTAGGATCTAAGAAGAACATTTTATACCCCTGCCACACAGGTTTGGCCTACCACTTACTAGTAGTACCGAATATGATCAACCCACTTTTAGCCCAGAAGCATACATGAGTGTGTAGTAATCGATCTAGATTTGGAATGACCATACCTTGATGGGAGCGACCCACATGGCGCTGTTGTATGCTTTATTTTTGTCACTTCTCGGTTGATGAGGTTTGAGGCTATGTTTTACCTTTAATATAGAACTTCCCATTTGTAATGCTAACACTGCCCTCCAGGCAACAATGCACTGCCAGCATTCATCCATACGAGTTGTCCAGGAGATGGACAAACCAAAGGCACTACCTCTACTGCATCCATTTTGGAATCACTCTCAGGATTAGTATCAAGCAGCCCTTACACTTCAAAGAACTTTCGATTCTATTATCTTCAAGGTGTCTTCACTTTGAAACGCTTGAGTTGGATCGAAGTGGTTTTCAAATAACATATCAGACCTTGGTCTCTTCGAAACAACATTTGATAGTTTCCGGTAAACTCCAACTCGGTTCTTTAGGAAATAAACAGTCAAAGATAAGAGCGGAGATCACCTCCTAATCGCTAGTGGACAGATTTCCTTGTCATTTGTCCTAGGAGAATGAAACGAGATTTATACGCACAGTACAGCATCATCGGAGATGACTATGTCATATAACTAGCATGTTTCTTTTAGATATTTTCAAAGTTACATTTTGGATCCATATTTGATAATCGATTATTTAACTATCAAATAAACAAACAACAACCAATTCCATTTGAGATTTATTTATCCATAGCAACTACTAAGCCTCAATACAAATTTTTATTTAATAAATCTCCTTTCAAAATGTTTGTCAAAAACATTCATATACTTATCTCTTTGATTTAAGTATATACACAAAACATTTGTGAATATCTTCTTGCTTCCAAATCATGTTAAAAGGACTAAACCAATGTTGTTAAAATTGAAGGTAAGGATAACCCTAAACACTATTCCCTCGATGTTAAGTGTGGAATGGATGTTCCATACCACCATTTTTTTAAAAGGTCAGTTAAGAGAAACCCATATTTCAAATTCTTTTTTTCTTCGATAAATCCTTTTTAATCAAATCTATTCCATTCTCGAAATCTCTTTATTGAAAATACAAATCTATTTCAGAATACTTTCCAAATTTCCAAATTCATTTATAAAACTCTTTTAGAAATATTCAAAATCATTTATATAAATTGCTTTTATAGATATACAACTTTTCATATAAATTTCTTATAAATATCCAAACTTTTTTATAAAATCCCTTTATGAATATCCAAATCATTTTCTAAAAGTTCTTTTATAAATACCCCAAAATCTTTTATAAAACTTCTTTATAAACCTTAATTGTTAAATAACTTCCTAAATAACCTTAACCAAATTAGCTTCCTTTAATAAGCAATCCATTTTATAAATCTCCCTTATTTATCAAATCTTCTTTGCTTAATAACTCAAATCCATTTACCCAAAAACACCTTATAAATTTCCAGATTCCTATATAAAACTCTTTATAAAGACTTCTTTTTATAACAGGAAAACCAATCCCATTAGTTAAAAACATCTTAGTAAACCATTTGTCAAATCATTCTTAAATATCTTATTCATAATGCAATAACTTTAAAACCATTTCAAAAGGAAAAATGTAATATTTATCCTTACAAATTCAAACGGAGGCTTAATGACCACAATGGTGCTTTTAATTTGGTTTTATTTATCCAGTCTAACATGGCATCACATAACAACAAGTATATAAGGGATCAACACATAATAATCAATCAACTTAAGTAAATATCCAAGTTAATTGTAATAGCAGAATCGTGTTTTGTTCTGCTAGTAGATGTCATTGAGCTTTCCTAATCGTATGGCATTACTTAAAGTATATGACACAGAAATCCCTTGAAAGAAATTTGAAAAGAAAACAGTTTAAAACAAAACTTTAAACTCAAAAGCGAAACCCTTGTAAATGAGAACCAAATCCTTGTTCAATAGTATTAAATTCTAATTAAAGGTAATTAAACCCCATTAAAACATCATTAACTTTAACCAACGATTAATTAAATAAAACCCCTTTTCAAAATAAAAATTAATTAATTAATAATTATCTTAAATAAATAATTAAATAATAATAAACTAATCCTTACTTGATAATTAAATAATAATTACCTATAATCAAGTAACAAATACATGATTAACTTAGCTGGTTAACATTTAAATTTAAAAACTATTATTAACAATGATTAAGTATTAATTAGCTTTATAATTAATTAATCAATTAACTTAATCATTAAATAATTAAATAATTTTTTGTAATTACTCATTAAAGTTAGACAAAAATTTCTAAAAAGATTTTAAGGTAAAACAAGTTTAGGCTAGAGAAATAGTTAGATTTTTCGAACTGCGCTTATAGCGACTATCGCTATACGGACCCGTAATTTTCAAAACTTGAAAATTTGATTTTCCAACTTTTAAAACTTCAAGTTAGAACTCCAGTCTTATTTAAAACATGAAAATAAACTTTTGAAACAAAAATCAAAGATTTAAACTTAAAAATATTTCACTTTGAAACAAAAACAACTTTTCGACAAAAAAAGGGATTTCTAAGTTGCTTTTGGTTAGCGAATCGCTATCTTCATGTCATGAACCCACATACAACACTTACAATATTCAGTAACGATACCACATCATAACATTATAGCACATTCATAAGCAATTATATTACTTCATAAATACTAACCAACTTTTCCAATATTCAAGATATAATCTTTATCGCCTACTCAAACTTCGACGCAAAGCAATCAACGCCAAATCGACATATATGCATGCATACACAACATATAACATTACTACATACTTAAGCAATGTTTTAACTCGTAAATTATATAACTTTAAAATGTTGATAACATGAGTTTTTAAAAACACGAACTTTACTCACGAACACTTACTAACAACTTGAATACGAGCTAGTACTTTCTCTGAACTTGCAAATATGGAACCTTAGATGGCCCAACATCCTAGAATGGGCTCAGCCTTGGGTGCATTGGGCTCGAACTAGCAACAAAGGCACTTGACCCTTGGAGTTTTTTGGATGCAGGGGTTTGTGTTGGTGGAGGATGATATTTGGAAATGAAGTAAGGCAATTTAGCTTGATTTTTGGAAGTGTATTCACTAATTTTAGCTTACGAATTTCTCTTGGAAGCCGCGGATGAACTTGTAGACATAAAGAGGGTAGAAATGAATATGTGAATGATGGTGTAATGGAAGAATGTGTAGAGATAGGAGTATTTATAGAAAATGAGGGGTAATTTAGTAAATGACTTTTAGTATAAAATGATAATAAGCCTTCATGAAAGCATGCTTGCCATACCTCCCACCATCCCTCTCCACACATCCTCCCCCTCCATACTCTCATGTACTAACCTAGATTATATTATATATACACACATACAAATACCCATAAATAGTCATATCATGAATGTATATGTATATATTATTAAGTATTCATGTATATATACTTATATATGCAAACCTATTATTTGCAAATTTTATCAAACCCTAGTTTATAAGTACGTGCATGTTTAAAAAAAATGTGCACAACATTTCCCAATGATTTTCGGTGCCGAAAAGTCAAAAATTCAAAAAACGTTCTTTGGTCACATTTTTTATTTTTATTTGAGCTATCTATATTAGAAAAAAATTGAAAATTATTTTATCATCATTATTAATAATTAAAATAGGTTTATTTGCTACCAAAAATCCATTTTTTGACTAAAAAATATATATCTAAATAGCCTATTTCGAAGTGGCAAAATCCTAAGTTGTTACACTCTTCCCCTCTTAAAAGAATTTCGTCCCCGAAATTGTACCACAACCCTAATTACCATAAACACTTAAACTATTCATCGGTCCGTATGATGTACATAGATCATTCCTATGTAAAAGCTGATTTGATCATTCACTCGAACATATAACTTCACTTTCGAACTTGTATCGCTCACCCGATTTTGTAGTGTGGACTTTGGTCAAGCCTCTTAATTATAAACCTATGTTCTTCTTACATAGCAATAAACTATGATAAACAACTTTTGATTCCACGTAAGAACCCTCACCAACGCTAGCCATCGAAAATCGAGTGATAGATCCTTATTTGGAATGGTGTAAAACACCTCCATTCATATACTCGAATCTTAGATTGAGAACTACGTGAAAAAAAGAAATGATCTTCATACAACCTACACATTAACCTAATGATTCTTACTATCTAACTACTTTATACCCTCCCATCATGCTTCATTAGATAATTTTTTAAATTTATTAACTTATATAATACTTTTCTATCTCTAAGAGTATATACAAACATCTGATTTTTAATTCTATTTACTTTTAACTATTAAATGCAGGCCTAAAATAATTTGGGTCTTGAAACTAAGTCGACCAAATCAACTTCTTTTCCCTAATTAGCTTGGTAAGTAGCTAAGAAGAGTAGGATGCTGGTACCCAAACTCCATCCTAGATTCTACTTTTTCTTAGACACTCCTAAGTTAAATATGTCTATTAGCTGGCCTAATGACATCAAATAATTCTTCACATCCTAGATGTTAAAATCAAAAGACATGGTTTAAATAAACAAAGTTAATTAAATCCCCCTATTAAATTTAACCTAATTAAAATACAATTTAAATAAACAAAGTTTATTAACTCCCCTTATTAAATTTATCTAGTTAAAACTTCATTTATTAATCCACTTTTTAATCAAAATATCATTTTATTTTGAAACTCTTTCTTTTAAGGGATCCAAGAACACAATACCTAGGTTTATTTCAAAAACCTCTTGAAAACACACACACAGAGAGATATATATATATATATATATAGCCCGAGTAACTCCAAAACGATGTCAAGGAACTAGGTGCTATCAAATAGTATTATATACCCCTTTACTAAGAAGGACAATACTCAAGTGAAGTGTTTGCCATCCGAACATATCACTTACCCATTTTAAGTCTTTTTCGAGACACTCGAACTAGATAATAAAAAAATATTTCTATTTTTCTCAAAATTTCTTCTCGAAACAATACTATTTATAGACAAATAGTTTTTAACAAAATCATCCACTTGCTTTGGATTCATTCGGATTTGAACTCGTCCCAATTGTATAATGACAAAGAGAATAATTTAATAAGTGCAATATCATATCTACCTAAGCAAACATTCGATTATCACTTAGAAGATTATTCTGATCATCACAAAATAGATCAAGACTTATTCTCGAACTGTTCAAAGAAAATCTTACCCTCAAACTTTATTTTAAAGTATCTATATCTTATAACATCCTTAAGAAAGATTACTGCTATTTTCCAAAATCATTTGGAATTTATCAAAGCCACCAGAATTTAACACTCTCAAAACCCTTTTCATTTTTAAAACACATTTAATAGTTCTGATTTATAAAATCATCTCTCTTAATTTATCTAACAAAAAAATATGAAGATTTTCTTTTAGTAAACACCTTTATTAAAATTATATTTTTAACCCTACATATCGTCGAACACCTTATAGTCAACCTGCGAAAGTTAATTCACAAGGTGTTCGATTCAATGTTCCTACAAATTCTATCTGCCCAACACATGATGGAAAAATAAAATCTACTATTAAATTTGATAACAGTCAATACTCAAAACTGGAAGATCATGACTAGTTGAACCGTAAATGTTAATAATCTAAATATTATTAACTCCTAACGCACTCTCCTCATAGATAACTACATAGAATTTGAAAATCATCCCTTTTTATGTATAGAAAATATATTCTTAGGTAAAATTATTTCATTTACCAAATTTAAAACAATATTATGTCAATTTAACTTGTTCAAGTGTTTAGGAAATCCCTATCAATAACGTTGATCAGGTGCATCGACCGAAATTCTTAAGCCACTCAATAAGTCACAATATAAAATATTTTTATTTGCTAAAAAATACACACTCATATATATACAACACTTAGACTCATTCTAGGGCACTGCTAACCCTATCCATAATGAGTTTACCCCACCAAAGCCTAGGTGTTCGCTCAACTTAAGTTCTGATACCAAACGTAACGGTCTGCCTTTCTTATTACCAAAGACGACACTTAATACATCCTCGTTATTCGTGTGCCAATCACTTAACCGTATGAAAGACATGTCATTAGGGGTGAAAGAAAGAAAGATAGAACAGAATAAACTAAACAACACAGAATCTCACAATGAAATAATATATATTACTCAACATAATATATTACAAAGTCATTTCAAGATGTTACAGCAGAGTCATACTCATACAAATTCTACCTAGGACAGTTGTAACAATCTGTCCCTACCTAACTGATACAATATACTATAATCCAGAAGAAACAAGAAAAATAAATAACCATCGATAAAGACACCTGCTCTAAGCTAAATCTATGGAAAAGCCTGAACTACTTGGCCGCCCATTCAAATTAGAGCCCCCAAGAGTTTAGGAAAGGGGGAAATTACCTCCGGGCTAGACATGGGTCTAGTGTTAGTAAATCATAAGTCTTTAACTTTATATAAAAAACCTTTAAATCAAAGGCATCTCGTAAGACCACATAAACACGGATGGGTTTTACCTTATGATAACCAAAGCATTTCTATAGAAAATCCATTGATATTATAATAATGTCTAGGGGTCAAAGTAAAATATGAATATAGATGAAATGCTTACACCTCAAATTTCAACATAGTTGGGTACATCTAAAAGCGTAAAGACACGTATTTGAGAATGGATTCCATACTATGACAAAGTAAGGAACTATCTTCCGATGGTAGATCTCAAGATAAAATGCACCAAGTTTGGATAAGAACATCTTGTACCCCTACCACACATGACTAACCTACCACTTAACTTGTATTACCAAATATGATCATCCCACTTTGGGTCCCAAAGCATACATGAGTAGATAGTAATCGATCAAGATTTGGAATGACCATACCCTGATGGGAGCTACCCACATGGTGCTATTGCATGCTCGATTTTTGCTATTTCTCGGTTGATGAGGGTTGAGGCTGCATTTTACCATCCATATAGCATTTCCCACTTAGAATGCTAACACTTCCCTCCAAGCAACAATGCGATGCCAGCATTCATCCATAAAAGTTGTCTAGGAGATGGACAAACCAAAGGCACTACCTCTACCGCATCCATTTTGGAATCACCCTCAGGATTAGTGACAAGCAGCCTTTGCACTTCAAAGAGCTCTGTCTTCAATTCCATCATTTTCAAGTTGTCTTCACTTCAAAATGCTTGAGTTGGATCGAAGTGATTTTCGAATAATATATCTAATCCAGGTCTCTTCGAAACAACATTTGATAGTTTCTGGTAAACTCGACCCTGTTCTTTTAGGAAATAAACAATCAAAGATAAGAGCGGAGATCACCTCCTAATCGTTAGTGGATGAATTTCCTTATCGTTTGTCCTAGAAAAATGAAACGAGATTTATACACACAGCAGAGCATCATCAGAGATGACTATATCATATACCTCACATATTTCTCCTAGTTATTTCCAAAGTTACGCTTTAGGTCCATATTTGATAGTTGTTTATTGAACTAATAAATAAACAAACAAAACCAATTCCATTTGAGATTTATTTATCCAAAACAACCACTAAGCCTCAAAACAAATCTTTATTTAGTAAATCTCCTTTCAAAACGTTTGTCTAAAACATTCATATACTTATCTCTCTGAAGTAAGTATATGCACAAAACATTCGTGAATAACTTCTTACTTCCAAATCACGTTAAAAGTATTAAACAAATGTTGTTTAAAATTTGGAGGTAAGGACAACCCTAAACACTACTCCCTCCGTGTTAACTGTGGAACGGATGCTCCATACCACCATTTTTTTAAAAGGTCAGTTTAGAGAAACCCAGATCTCCAATTCTTTTTTTATATTTCTTTCGATAAATTCTTTTTAATCAAATCTGTTTCATTCTTGAAATCTCTTTACTTGAAATCCAAATCCATTTCAAAATACTTTCCAAACTTCCAAATTCATTTATAAAACCCTTTTATAAATATTCAAAATCATTTATATAAATTACTTTTATAGATATCTAACTTTTCACACAAATTTCTTATAAATATCCAAACTTTTTATAATATCCCTTTATGAATATCCAAATAATTTTCTAAAAATTCTTTTATAAATACCCAAAAATCATTTATAAAACTTCTTTATAAACCTTTCATGTTTAAACAAATTCCTAAATAACCTTAATCAAATTAGCTTCCTTTAATAAGAAATCCATTTTATAAATCTCCCTTATTTATGAAATCTTCTTTGGTTAAATACTCAAATCCATTTACCTAAAACACTGTACAAATTTCCAAATTCCTTTATAAAAACTTCTTTTTATACCATGGAAAACCATTCCTATAAGTTAAAAACATTTTTAGTAAAACCATTTGTCAAATCATTCTTAAATATCTGGTTCAAAATGCAATAACTTTAAAACCATTTCAAAAGAAAAATGGAATATTTATCCTTACAAAATCAAACGGAGGCTTAATAACCATAATGGTGCTTTTATTTGTTTTATTTATCCAGTCTAACATGGTGTCACATAACAATAGGTATATAAGGGATCAACATATAACAATCAATCAACTTAAGTAAATGTCCAAGTTAATTGTAATAGCAGAATGGTGTTTTGTTCTGCTAGTAGATGTCATTGTGTTTTCCTAATTATATGGGGTTACTTAAGAGTATGTGATACAGAAATCTCTTGATTTAAAACAAATTTGAAAAGAAAAAGTTTAAAACAAAACTTCAAACTCAAAAGCGATTTTAAAATAAATTAAAACCCTTGTAAATGAGAATCAAGTCCTTATTAAATAGTAATTAAACTCTAACTAATGGTAGTTAAACCTTATTAAAACATAACTAACTTTATTCAAGGATTAATTAAATAAAACCACTTTTAAAAATAATTATTAATTAATTAATAATTTAATTAAATAATAATAAATTAATCCTTAATTAATAACTAGATAATAATTAACTTTAATTAAGTAACAAATCATGATTAACTTAGTTGATTAACATTTAAGTTTAAAAACTATTATTAACAAATGATTAAGTACTAATTACGTTTATTAATTAATTAATCAATTAAATAATCATTAATAAAAAAATAATTAAATAATTGTTTTCTAATTACTAAATTAAAGTTAGAAAACATTTTCTAAAAATATTTTAAGTTAAAACAAGTTTAGATTAGAAAAATAGTTAGATTTTTCGAACTGCGTATAGCGACTATCGCTATACGGATCCGTAATTTTCAAAACTTGAAATTTTTATTTTCTAAATTTTAAAACTTCAAGTTTGAAATCTTGTATTCTTTAAAACATGAAAATAAAATTTTGAAACCGAAATCTAAGATTTAAACTAAAAAAATTCGCTTTGAAACAAAAACAACTTTTCGACAAAAAAGGGTTTTCTAAGTCGCTTTTGGTTAGCGAATCACTATCTTCACGTCATGAACCTGCATGTAACACATGTAACGTTCAATCACAATACCACATCATAACATTATAGAACGATCATAAGAAATATTATTACTTCACAAATACTAACCAACTTTTTTCAATATTCAAGGTATAATCTTTGTCACCTACTCAAACTTCGACATAAGTAATCTACTCCAAATCAACATATATGCATGCATACACAACATATAACATTACTACATACTTAAGCAACATTATAATTCACAAATTTTACAACATTAAAAAGTTGGTAACTTGAGTTTTTCAAAAACATGAACTTTACTCACCGAACTCTTACTAACAACTTGAATACATGTTAGTACTTTGTCTAAACTTGCAAATATAGAACCTTGGATGGCCTAACACTTTAGAATAGGCTCAGCCTTGGGTGCATTGGGTTCGCGTTGCAACAAAGGGGCTTGGCACTTGGAGTTTTTGGGATGTAGGGGTTTATATTGGCGGAGGATGATATTTGGAAATGAAGTAAGGCTATTTAGGTTGATTTTAGAAAAGTATTAACTAATTTTAGCTTAGGAATTTCTCTTGGAAGCTATGGATGAACTTGTAGACATAAAGAGGATAGAGATGGATATGGGAATGATGCTGTAATAGAAGAATGTGTAAAGAGAGGAAGTATTTATAGAAAATGAGAGGGGTAATTTAGTAAAATGATTTTTAGTATAAAATAATAATAAACCTTCATGAAAGCATGCATTCCATACCTCCTACAATCCCTCTCCACACGCCCTTCCTAACCACCATACTCTCATGTATTGTTATATTATACATATATACACACTTACACACAAATATGCATAAATAGTCATATCATGAATGGATATGTATATATTATTAAGCATTCATGTATGTATATATTTCGTAACAACCTGGGGTATTGTAACAATTAATTATCGTCAAATGACGATTAAATTAGTTGTTAATTGCTGTTTGGAGTTTTAATCAGTTGGAATTCGTTTAAAAATTGGTTAAGTGTTGTTTGGGCTTTAAAAATTAATCTTGGCCTATGTTTTCCTTGGTGCCGTGTATCTAAAGTAAATACCGTCCCCCCTTTAATTTTATTTCATTTTTCGAAAACCCTAACTAAACAAAATATACGAAAGAAAAAAATGGCGGCCATTCCTTTTCGTTCTTCTTCGATCTGTAATTGGGGTTTTTAGAGCTGCGCCTTTTTGTTGATCGATACAGTGGTTATTCGCGTGTGCTTCGTTCTCGTTGTTCGCTCACGGCTGCTTCTATTTGGTCGAGTTCGTCTCCGCTTCGAAACAAGGTGAGTGATTTCATTTTCACTCGCATCTAATTCGACTTAGTAATATGTTTTGCGTTTGATTTGGTTTCGTCGTTGGTGATTCCTGTCTTGTTTTGACTTGGTTCGATTTCTAGTTTACTAGGTTTATGCGGTTTTGAATTTGTGACTTTGTTCAACTTGATTTTTCGTCTATTCAATTGTGTTTCGATGTTGATGATTTCTTGTTTTCTGGTTATCTCAGCACTGTTATATCTCGTGACCACTACGCCTTGATTTGCATTTGACTTCAGTCGTATGATTTTGTATACGAGAGTCTTTGACTCTGATTTATTCAACTCTGATTTGAACGCGGCAAACTTTTAGGCATGCGTCGAAAACTTTGTTAATTTCTGAAACCTTTTCTAGCACCTTGCTTTGCAACATGTAGCAGTGACATTATGCATTTCCTCCTTAATTACTTTATTTGTATCTGATTTGTGTCGCTATGCTCGCTTCGGCCTTAACTTGAAGCTCTGTAATTTCATTAAGTCTTGGCTATAGTTGCTTTGATCTGTATTTGTCGAACTTGCTTTGGGTATTGATTTTGGCCTCTGTGTCACTGAACTTTTGTTGGTTGTTCCATTATGTAGTAGTTGTTTCACTGGTACATAAGTATTGCACCACTTCTGTCATGTTGAATGGAGCCACTGAAGCATCACTTGTTGCCTTAGTCGGTATTGTAGTTTGAATTGGGTTATGGTGCATTGACTCGAGTCGAACCTTGTTCATGTCAATGTTTACACCACTGCACTTGTGTCCACTGCTTCTGGTCGAGTTTATTCTATCCAGTTTCATGTAGCATTTATACATTTTGATTTTTGTCGAGATTTGTTAAGTTTACGGTTGCACTGTTTGGTTCATGTGAAGTAGTAGCCCTTGTGCATCGTTCACGTCATTAACTTGCATTATCTTGTTTCACAACTGCATACACCTATTTGAATGTTTATGCCTGTGACTATTCATGTGGTTTTCATTGGGTTGTACTTCACTATGTTCATTCGTCTGCACTTGCCTATCTAGTATTGTTACCTGGCCATCTTCTGTTCACTTGCAGTTGAAGTATACCTCGAGTTTGATCATTCATATTTCATGTGGGTTCCTGATGTGCATCTGTTTGTTGGTCGATTATATTTAGCTTTTGCATGCCTGATGCGCACTTTCTTGTTTTGCCTTATGTTGACCTTGCATTAGCTAGTGCACGGGTGCATTCACTTCTATGTGTACTTGTATTTTTAACTACTCTTGTATCGGTTATTGCAGTAGTTTGCTATTGCTTTGTGCTTTGCTTTGTGACATGTTGAACTTGCTGAGTTGAGTCAGTGGCTTGACCTTTTTGCATTTTGTGGTAGTTGGTGCCTTCTTGAATCTTGCAGGCTTGTTGTACATGATTGCATTTTTGAATCTGGGTAGCTTGTCACTGTGTTGCACTTGCTTGACCCAGTTTGGTAGTGGCCTACTTGCTGTGCACTTTTCATGTCCTTCCTTTGTTGCACTTGGTCATTCGAGCCTTGTGCTTTGTAATTGAGTTGAGTTTCCTTTCAGTATTGAATATTTGTGTTGTCTTGAGTTCATGTGGTCTTCACACATGTGTAGCCAGCACTTGCATTGATTTCTTATTTCCTTTAGTTCATACTGCGTATATTTATATGTGCTAGTGGCTATGCACATTGTATATGTTCATGTATCTTGTAGTTGTGTTGAGTTCTGATAGTAGTGACTTGACCTCTACAGTTTCGACTTGCTGGTAATATTTGGAGTTGTGATGACCTCATCACTGTAGTGGTGAAGCAGTGCACGCGAGCGTGTACTGCAGCCACACCGTATTGATTTTATTGGTATTTCTTTTGCTTTTGATTTATTGATCTTTTGCGTATTTCAGATGCTGTAGTGGCGAGGCAGTTCACGCGTGTGTGTACTGCAGCCCTACCCGAATTGACGTTTTAATTGATATTTCAATTGTTTGAATTGTTTCGTGTATCCAATTCAATATTTTGAATCTTATTTTGATTTGGTTTAATTTGATGAATTTTTCGATATCTAATTATCTTTTTGATAATTAGATTATGAGTTTCTAATTAATTATTTAATGTAACGACCCGTTAAATTAATAATATTAAATGAATTGAATTAATATAATTTCTGATCTAATCTAATTTAGAATAAATGTAGAAATTTGGTATAGTAGTTGTAATTTATTGTAACAATAAAATTTTATGACAATAGATTTGGATAATGTAATTTGTCACTTTTTGTTAAAAAGTAAATTATAAGAAATCAATAAATGTTGAATTGAAAATATTAATAAAAATATTAACTAAAATGAGATTCATTAATATAAAATCAGTAGTGAAGAGGTTACCTTTGGTTGTAATAAAGGTGAATTCTATTAGTGGATGTCAACACTTAATAAAATTTATTTAGAATAAAAAGGTTTCAAATGCATGTTTGCATTGAATATGCAATTGATGGATTAAGGGTAAGTAATTAGAATTTAATCCTATAAGATTTGGAACTAAATGTATGAAGATAATTTGGTAGAAATAATTAATTAACCTCTTAATTGTGCATACCCAATATAATATAAATAACAACAGGACTAGAACTTGATTTGCCTAGGTATGTATATAGGTTTATAAACTATAACCAAGTGAGAAATTTGGTAGTAAATAGGGGATAAGTTGACTAAGGCAATTAGTAATTTAATAAATGAATGCATAGTAAGTAAGTGGAAATGTATGCATAAAAATATTTTCATATATGGGATAATTACAAAAGTTTACCCATTTATCTAATGTATATAATTGAATCTAAATTTAGGGCAACATTTTGTTATTGATGGTATAAGTGAATTTGAAAAAAAGAGTAAAAATTTATGTAGATTTAACATGTATTGAGTATATAGCTAAGAAGGGCATTCGATGTAAATGAATCTAAATTAATGTGTCTAGTCAATAAAGGAGAACTTTAAGGGAATAAATATAAATGAATGTATTTGGGGAATGGAGTCCTTTTATATGTTGAATAGTATAACGTTGTTATTAAGAATGAACGTTACTTTAGTAATTATTAATATGGTAACGGAAGAGTATATAAATTTTATAGTAACGTAAAAACGTATTGTAAGATAATAATTAAGTGTAGACTTATAAAATATATTTATGACAACAAATTTTGTAAGTTATTTATTCTATTAGTTGTTAAGTTTTATTTATGTGTAAGTTAACAATATTACAATTCAATTGAATACAGTAATTTATGCAAACAAAGGATGAACATTTGGAAGTATTACTGTAGTGATATATATATAAGAAACGGTAACTTTGTAGTTGGGGAATAACTGATTTATTTGTGAGTTGTAATCAAATAGAGTCAAATTTATTAGAATTTATTGCAATTTATGGGATTAATTGCAGTAACCTTTGAAGATTTATTCACTAAAATAATTGACGATGGAAATTATATGTAAATTTGCTTTTAGTTAATTTAAAATATCCAGAGGGCTAGAAATGACACAAATCTACTAGTTTAGAAATTTACAATAAAAAGTGGTAAGTAATTTTTCTAAATATTTAGATAGTAGGAAGATGTAGATTTAGATGGAATTTATTATTTAACTATTTCATAAGTTGAGATCTAAGTTTAGAATTGAGATTTTTAATGTATAGATATTGAGCCAATGCTAGTTTCATTAAATTGACATCAATAACTTTGAATGATAGAAAGAAAGTGAATTTAATAAATTTAATCAAACGTATAATGTTGAATTTATTAAAAATTGGAATTTAACCTTTAAGTAAGGATTAACATCTAAATCGATGAATAGAACAACTATGTATTGACACTTGAATTGTTTAGAATTGGAGTAAATAATTAAGAAAATTTAAAGGGAGAAAATTTGGTCAATTTTTGAATTTAGATGTAAAAATTGGATTTTTATAATTTATTTAATGAATATTAAAAATAGCCATTTTGGCCACGGACTCGGATTTCGACGAAACCAGTTTCATCGGATCCGTATCGATGAATTATTATAGGGTTTCAAGTTTCGTATCGATCGGACTTGTCGTTTGATCGTACGGGCGTGAAACGCCTTGAAATCAATTTTAATAAAATCAATTTGGAATCAATTTGGAAATTTTGTTTTCAGCACAACTTCTTCATACAATCAAATTTGGACGTGAAACTTTTTCCATCGCGTTCAGAATATTTTAAAATACCTATTTGGATATATGGGTTTAATAAATTTTGTTCCGGAGGCTAAACGGGCTTTTTGAGCCATAGTTTGTGGCGTACGTTCATCCTTCTAGTATATACGCTCTAACCCAACCCTAACTATAAATATACAGTTATAAACCCTAGCTCCATCCTATTGCCATTGGCTGTACGTACATTTTTCTTCATCTCCTTCTCAACTCCTCATTCTAATGGCAGAAAAAAAAAACCCAATTCTCAAATTCCAAAAAAAAAAATATAATTTCAAAAAAAAAAAAAAAAAAAATCGGATCTGCAGCAGCTTCTGGTCGCGCTTCGGGTTTCAGGGGAGAAAACCCTAGAGCAACTTCGGGTTAGAAAGAAAATGACTCGGGTCTCTTCGGGTCGTTTTGGCGAAAACTCCAAGCAAGCACCGGGGAATTGAGGCGGCGCACCGAAGTCGACCCAGGACCAGAATTTTCCATTTTTCAAATTTTCATAACTTTTGCATACGAGCTCGGATTCGCGTGCGGTTTGTTTTGATGGGATCGTATCGGAATTTCTGACGTTTTGGCACTAGTTTGAATGAATATGGATACTGTCCAAATTTTGGGTTTAAATTGGATTTGAATTCAATTTAAATTCAAAAAGGTGAGTGTTTTAACCCACTCACAACTACTAGAAGCTTTTATGTTTGTTTAAATTAATTTTAGAAATGAATAGAAATTTATTTATGAGTATTTGGCATGTTTATTTTATTCATATCTGTTGAATTGCATTTATTTAATTTAACTGTTAATTTAATTAATTTATTGCGTATAAATTTACAGTTAAAATTTATTTGTTTGTATGTGAACTGCTAGTTAACAGTTATATAATTTATTACTGAATATAGACTGTAGATTAATAGCTGTTAAATTTAATTTGAATAAAATTGCCAGTATTACCTGTTATGTAGTACCAAAAATAATATTGTTATTGATTGATATTGATTGATGATTGCGATTTGGATGATGGATGATGTTGATGAATGAATGTTTATTGTATATCATTAAATTGCAAATTATCATGCATATTTCATTTCATTCGGGATTGTGGTTTGAAATGATATATAACCGCAAAATTTTATATCTTTTAAATTGCGGATTGAAATGATAAATATCCGTATCACTTGACCATGGGATAGAAAATTATATACAGGCACCGCGGTATATATATAACTATTTAAATGTGATTTCTATGGTTTGGATGGAATACGGTTTATAATAATCTTAAATTTTATATTGTATAAATATTTTTCTTCCATATATATATACATATGAAGTTGAAAATTTTGAAATTAAAAGGTGTATAAAAATCTTTATTAAAAATGGAAGAAAATTAAGAAAATGGAGTTTAATAATTTATATCATATGTTTAAATGTTAAGTTTGGAAATTTTAAGATATGATATTTATAATTGGATTTTTCCCAAAATAAATTGAAATGAATATTCTAGTATAATTTGAATTGGGAAAAATATATATATTTTATTACTAGAAATTGAAGTCTTATTATTTATGGATTTTATATGAATATTCAAGACTAATTAATAGAACAATTGATTTGTTGAAAGAATAAAATCCAACTTTAGTTTGAAATATTGATACTCAAAATGGATATACGTATATATAAATAAATTGAAGTGGTTTTGGAACTTGAGAGAGATAATATAAATTTTGGTTTAGACTTTAATAAAGAAATGTATTTGTAAAGCCATAAGAACTATTTTCTTTACAAAGTAACATTTAAGTTAAACCATTTAATTCATATACCGTTGAATGTCCAAACCATTCAAGTATTTAGAAGTTATGGTTTTAAATTATGATTTTCAAAATATTATGCTTTGAAATATTTTATTTTCAGACGTTATGAAGTTAAAGCATTATGATTTTGGAAAAGAATTATATTTGGGATAAGTGATAAAATATGGCTTTGGGTTTGAAATGATATCGTATTCATGGTTATGAAATGGAATGTTTATTCTGATTTTTAAAGTATAACCTATTTTTAAATGACCGCGGTGTTATAATAACGATGGGTTGGCAAAGAGACCGGGATCGGATATGGACATACTCTCTGTCGATACCGAAAACCACTTTGACTAACCGTGTACGCGGTGGAGATTCCAGAATGAAGTAGGTGGTGGCGACGTTTCCTGTAAGGTAAATATGTGGACCCGACTTCCATGAGTTGGCATAAGGTGGCTAAAACAGGAGCGATTCTCAGGCCAATGAGGTCATTCCTCTGATCGGACCCTCCTCTTCGATATTATACTTTGATTTTGTATTGATTCAGTGGCCACTTCTATATTTTGATTTTGGGGAGTTAGTCCGAGGTGGGCGGTAACTGCGGCTACGCGTTTCCACCAGCTTGGATAGCAATTGGTATATCTACCCTGGCATTGCCTAGTTGTGCCGTGTCACCTACCATACCGAGCCTTTACTACGAGTTTCTATTTGTGTCGTACCTATGGAGTATCCTCTGGTAGCTTCCCGATCAGGAGGTATTACGGTACCGTATAGACTATTGGCATTATTTGTGTTAAGGGCTATATGGGTAACCCCTTAACGCTATTAAAAAGTAAGTTTATTTTATAAATAGACACTATTATAATAGCGCAATATACTACATAGTAAATAGTTTAACGGATCCTTAGGAGATGTAAATCCCGAACATCTCTTGAGTTACTGTACTCATATTTATTTCTGTTAATTTAACTCACATAAGATCTTTTAGTCTGACTCGAGTGTTTTGTCTTTTCAAATTCGCTCGGGTCAGTCCGAGCGTTTCAGGATTGCAAGATTTAGCTCTGGAGGACGAAGACGAAGATTTATAATATTATTATTTATACTAGTGCACTACACACTGTTCCGTTGCATTGTTATTGGTATGTGTAACTCTGATATGTATTATATAAATGGTTTTGTAAACAGATTTATAAACTGTATATTTGATTATTATATTTTATCCTTCCGCTGTGAGATTCTGTTTAGTTTTTTTTCTTCTCTGTTTTTTCTTATTTACCCCATAACAATCCGCCCTTCCGTATGGTTTGAATTGGCACGTGTGTCGGTTTAAATCGTGCGAAAAGGCGGGATGTTACAGTTGGTATCAGAGCTTTGGTTTAGCGATAAACCTTGGCTTTGTGGGGTTTGACTCTTTGTTAATAGGGTAGTAATACCCTATGGGAGTCGCTGAGTGTATATATATGAGAGAGCGTATTTGTTAGTGTTAATAAAGATTTTGATATTGTGTTAATCTGTTCCTCTTTGTATTTATAAATTCTGGTTGATGCATGGGACGCTATGACATCAATAGGGATTTCTAAACACTTAATAGGACAGACCGACATAATATTTGTTTTAATATAGGTAAATGAAATAATTTTGCCTATTATATTTTCTATATATAAAATAAAAATTTTCAAACGATATCTATATTTGGTTGCAATAGATTGGTTGTTAGGAATAAAATTTATAAATAATAGGTAAAATAAGATTGCAATTAAAATCATTGAAATTTGGAAATTTTAGAGCTTAAGTCCGGGATTTTTGAAAATTTGCTTTCAAAGGATTTATGAAATATAATGATTTGGTCTATAAGTATTTTCTGATATAAATATTTCATTATAATTCGGAAAAATTGTTTTAAAGAAGATTTTGAAGAAAAAGTTTTGTACTTTCCTCTTTGTCGCTGGAAAATAATTTCGGTGATGGCGGCCGCATCATCGACTTTCATTTTCGAGTTTCGAAGGGGGAAGGCCACTGTAGTTGTTCTACTGCAGATCCATTTTTGAAAAAAATAAATATAAATTTTAAATTGCTTTACATATAATTAGAGGTATATAAGTTATAAGAATAATTTATCTATTATTTTAAAATAAATTGAAATTTCACCCGGTATTTAATTTTTAATTTCCATTAATTAATTGTTTCAATTATTGTAGTGAAATGAAGGGTTGGTAATAAATAATTGGAACCCTTAATTGAAGTAAAAATTTAATATAATAGATAGATAAGAAAAAGGTAAATAAGTGTTGTAAACCTTAAAAATTGAATTAATGAAATTCTTTATTGAAAAGAATTGATGCTATAAAGATGTAAATGTAAGTTTAATTAAAATGTTAATATAATTAAAACAATAGAATGGAAGCATTAAATAAATTAAAGGTAAGCTGAAATTGTAAAACTTATGGAACAATGAATTAATTAATAGTTTCAATTACTGTAATGAATTGGAACGTAGCTAATTAATAAATTTCACTCGCTGTAGGAAATAAGAAATTTTATGATAGGTTATAAATGGTATTAAATGAAATTTGAAATTTGAACCTACGAAATAAAGAATATTATTATTGAACATTTAATTAATCATAGGTAAATAGAAAACTTGTATAACTTCCAAATTTCACCCTTATATAACATATATATAACTTACCAAACATTTAAAAGTTGAAATGTTAATAAGTGATGTAATAGAAATTTGTACAAGTAAAAGTAGGTAGTGAAGTATTCAATAAATTTGCTATTATAAATAAGAATTTAATGCTGTAAACTTAAGTTATAAATTGAAATCTTACTAAAATTAAAGATAAGTATTATTAATAGGTGATTTTAAACTTAAGTGAATAAAATGAAATTCCTTAATTTATAAAGTTTGATTGTAGGGTTATTAACTTAAGTATGCTTTAATTCCCCCTATTCTAATATAATGGAAAGTAGGAAAAATATAAATGACTGCAATCCATAGTTAATGAATGAGTAAAATCTTTCACTTATAGGAATGTAGGTTATAAGGTTAATAAATTAAGTGGAATTAGAGGGTTATTGTAAATAAATATAATAGGAACGTAAACATTAAGTAAATGAATGAAATTAAAGGTAAGTCGAAATTGTAATTTATAAAACAAATATATATTAATTAAAGGAATGGAGAAGAAACTTGTAAATTTTCACTTACATTCTTAAAACATACATAACTTACCATATAATAAAAAGTTGCAATGTTAGTAGGAAAATGTAAGGGGAAATCTTACAAGTGAAGAGTAAGGTAATAAAGGTATTCTATTAATTTGCTATTATTAATGAGAATTAATTGTATAGACTTAAGTTAAATTGGAAATTTTACTATAAGTAAAGGTAAGTAGTATAAATAGATGATAGAAACTTTAGTAAATAAATTGGAATACAAATATAATGAATTTTGTGATAAATGGAAAATGAAAATTTGTACGAAATAAAGAAATCACTCCATATATGAAAGAAAGAAAATCAAACCATTGAAGCATGAGATAAATGTATAATAAATAAATTTGGGTGTTGCTTTGAATTGTGTTGTTTGATTTATGTTGTTGGGTAAGAAATTTGAAGTGGTTAAATGAATAAGTATCTATTTTTATTCCATCTAAGACTGTTGAGTAAAGGATGCACTTGATAGTTAATTTCATTTCATACAAATTTCAAGTTTGAACCCAAACAACTATTTGTTTGATGGATTAAATGGTTGCTTTGTTTGTGTATGTATGTTGTTTGTAAGGTTGATGGTTGTTGAATTGTTTGGTTGATTAATGATTGAATCCACTTGAATAGTTCACTTTAAAATAAATATTTAACCTTTTAGATTATATAAGTGAATACAGGTGATGGAAGCAACTGCTACTGCTTTTGGTTCCAAAATAATAAGCGTATATTGCCCGACAAATAGGTACGTTTTCGGATTTCGTTTTATAGCGCCATTTTATATAGTTTCCCGTGTTGGGATATAATATTTTGATAATATATGTAATATATTTGTATATTTGGATATTATATTTTCTCCAGAGTCTCTCCGTACAAAGGAGACTCTGCCAAAATTTTCCGTAAATTTTGAACTTAGAATTTTGTTGAAAATGATTTCCAAACTTTAATGATTAAGTAAAAAATAATATAATGATTATAAACAGGTATATTTTATTTAAGAAAATAAATTTAGTAAATTATTGTTATAAGTTAATATTTGGAATAAGATGTACTGTTTTATTCTTCCTTCTCCCTTCTTTTTCCTTTTCGAGGACGAAAAGTTTTGAGTGGGGTAGATTGTAACGACCCGTTAAATTAATAATATTAAATGAATTGAATTAATATAATTTCTGATCTAATCTAATTTAGAATAAATGTAGAAATTTGGTATAGTAGTTGTAATTTAGTGTAACAATAAAATTTTATGACAATAGATTTGGATAATGTAATTTGTCACTTTTTGTTAAAAAATAAATTATAAGAAATCAATAAATGTTGAATTGAAAATATTAATAAAAATATTAACTAAAATGAGATTCATTAATATAAAATCAGTAGTGAAGAGGTTACCTTTGGTTGTAATAAAGGTGAATTCTATTAGTGGATGTCAACACTTAACAAAATTTATTTAGAATAAAAAGGTTTCAAATGCATGTTTGCATTGAATATGTAATTGATGGATTAAGGGTAAGTAATTAGAATTTAATCCTATAAGATTTGGAACTAAATGTATAAAGATAATTTGGTAGAAATAATTAATTAACCTCTTAATTGTGCATACCCAATATAATATAAATAACAACAGGACTAGAACTTGATTTGCCTAGGTATGTATATAGGTTTATAAACTATAACCAAGTGAGAAATTTGGTAGTAAATAGGGGATAAGTTGACTAAGGCAATTAGTAATTTAATAAATGAATGCATAGTAAGTAAGTGGAAATGTATGCATAAAAATATTTTCATATATGGGATAATTACAAAAGTTTACCCATTTATCTAATGTATATAATTGAATCTAAATTTAGGGCAACATTTTGTTATTGATGGTATAAGTGAATTTGAAAAAAAGGGTAAAAATTTATGTAGATTTAACATGTATTGAGTATATAGCTAAGAAGGGCATTCGATGTAAATGAATCTAAATTAATGTTTCTAGTCAATAAAGGAGAACTTTAAGGGAATAAATATAAATGAATGTATTTGGGGAATGGAGTCCTTTTATATGTTGAATAGTATAACGTTGTTATTAAGAATGAACGTTACTTTAGTAATTATTAATATGGTAACGGAAGAGTGTATAAATTTTATAGTAACGTAAAGACGTATTGTAAGATAATAATTAAGTGTAGACTTATAAAATATATTTATGACAACAAATTTTGTAAGTTATTTATTCTATTAGTTGTTAAGTTTTATTTATGTGTAAGTTAACAATATTACAATTCAATTGAATACAGTAATTTATGCAAACAAAGGATGAACATTTGGAAGTATTACTGTAGTGATATATATATAAGAAACAGTAACTTTGTAGTTGGGGAATAATTGATTTATTTGTGAGTTGTAATCAAATAGAGTCAAATTTATTAGAATTTATTGCAATTTATGGGATTAATTGCAGTAACCTTTGAAGATTTATTCACTAAAATAATTGACGATGGAAATTATATGTAAATTTGCTTTTAGTTCATTTAAAATATCCAAAGGGCTAGAAATGACACAAATCTACTAGTTTAGAAATTTACAATAAAAAGTGGTAAGTAATTTTTCTAAATATTTAGATAGTAGGAAGATGTAGATTTAGATGGAATTTATTATTTAACTATTTCATAAGTTGAGATCTAAGTTTAGAATTGAGATTTTTAATGTATAGATATTGAGCCAATGTTAGTTTCATTAAATTGAGATCAATAACTTTGAATAATAGAAAGAAAGTGAATTTAATAAATTTAATCAAACGTATAATGTTGAATTTATTAAAAATTGGAATTTAACCTTTAAGTAAGGATTAACATCTAAATTGATGAATAGAACAACTATGTATTGACACTTGAATTGTTTAGAATTGGAGTAAATAATTAAGAAAATTTAAAGGGAGAAAATTTGGTCAATTTTTGAATTTAGATGTAAAAATTAGATTTTTATAATTTATTTAATGAATATTAAAAATAGCCATTTTGGCCACGGACTCGGATTTCGACGAAACCAGTTTCATCGGATCCGTATCGGTGAATTATTATAGGGTTTCAAGTTTCGTATCGATCGGACTTGTCGTTTGATCGTACGGGCGTGAAACGCCTTAAAATCAATTTGGAATCAATTTGGAAATTTTGTTTTCAGCACAACTTCTTCATACGATCAAATTTGGACGTGAAACTTTTTCCATCGCGTTCAGAATATTTTCAAATACCTATTTGGATATATGGGTTTAATAAATTTTGTTTCGGAGGCTAAACGGGCTTTTTGAGCCATAGTTTGTGGCGTACGTTCATCCTTCTAGTCTATACGCTCTAACCCAACCCTAACTATAAATATACAGTTATAAACCCTACCTCCATCCTATTGCCATTGGCTGTACGTACATTTTTCTTCATCTCCTTCTCAACTCCTCATTCTAATGGCAGAAAAAAAACCTAATTCTCAAATTCCAAAAAATAAAAAAAATAATTTCAAAAAAAAAAAAAAAATCGAATCTGCAGCAGCTTCTGGTCGCGCTTCGGCTTTCAGGGGAGAAAACCCTAGAGCAACTTCGGGTCAGGAAGAAAATGACTCGGGTCGCTCCGGGTCGTTTTGGCGAAAACTCCAAGCAAGCACCGGGGAATTGAGGCGGCGCACCGAAGTCGAACCCGAAGTCGACCCAGGACCAGAATTTTCCATTTTTCAAATTTTCATAACTTTTGCATACGAGCTCGGATTCGCACGCGGTTTGTTTTGATGGGATCGTATCGGAATTTTTGACGTTTTGGCACTAGTTTGGATGAATTTGGATACTGTCCAAATTTTGGGTTTAAATTGGATTTGAATTCAATTTAAATTCAAAAAGGTGAGTGTTTTAACCCACTCACAACTACTAGAAGCTTTTATGTTTGTTTAAATTAATTTTAGAAATGAATAGAAATTTATTTATGGGTATTTGGCATGTTTATTTTATTCATATCTGTTGAATTGCATTTATTTAATTTAACTGTTAATTTAATTAATTTATTGCGTATAAATTTACAGTTAAAATTTATTTGTTTGTATATGAACTGCTAGTTAACAGTTATATAATTTATTACTGAATATAGACTGTAGATTAATAGCTGTTAAATTTAATTTGAATAAAATTGCCAGTATTACCTGTTATGTAGTACCAAAAATAATATTGTTATTGATTGATATTGATTGATGATTGCGATTTGGATGATGGATGATGTTGATGAATGGATGTTTATTGTATATCATTAAATTGCAAATTATCATGCATATTTCATTTCATTCGGGATTGTGGTTTGAAATGATATATAACCGCAAAATTTTATATCTTTTAAATTGCGGATTGAAATGATAAATATCCGTATCACTTGACCATGGGATAGAAAATTATATACAGGCACCGCGGTATATATATAACTATTTAAATGTGATTTCTATGGTTTGGATGGAATACGGTTTATAATAATCTTAAATTTTATATTGTATAAATATTTTTCTTCCATATATATATATACATATGAAGTTGAAAATTTTGAAATTAAAAGGTGTATAAAAATCTTTATTAAAAATGGAAGAAAATTAAGAAAATGGAGTTTAATAATTTATATCATATGTTTAAATGTTAAGTTTGGAAATTTTAAGATATGATATTTATAATTGGATTTTTCCCAAAATAAATTGAAATGAATATTCTAGTATAATTTGAATTGGGAAAAATATATATATTTTATTACTAGAAATTGAAGTCTTATTATTTATGGATTTTATATGAATATTCAAGACTAATTAATAGAACAATTGATTTGTTGAAAGAATAAAATCCAACTTTAGTTTGAAATATTGATACTCAAAATGGATATACGTATATATAAATAAATTGAAGTGGTTTTGGAACTTGAGAGAGATAATATAAATTTTGGTTTAGACTTTAATAAAGAAATGTATTTGTAAAGCCATGAGAACTATTTTCTTTACAAAGTAACATTTAAGTTAAACCATTTAATTCATATACCGTTGAATGTCCAAACCATTCAAGTATTTAGAAGTTATGGTTTTAAATTATGATTTTCAAAATATTATGCTTTGAAATATTTTATTTTCAGACGTTATGAAGTTAAAGCATTATGATTTTGGAAAAGAATTATATTTGGGATAAGTGATAAAATATGGCTTTGGGTTTGAAATGATATCGTATTCATGGTTATGAAATGGAATGTTTATTCTGATTTTTAAAGTATAACCTATTTTTAAATGACCGCGGTGTTATAATAACGATGGGTTGGCAAAGAGACCGGGATCGGATATGGACATACTCTCTGTCGATACCGAAAACCACTTTGACTAACCGTGTACGCGGTGGAGATTCCAGAATGAAGTAGGTGGTGGCGACGTTTCCTGTAAGGTAAATACGTGGACCCGACTCCCGTGAGTTGGCATAAGGTGGCTAAAACAGGAGCGATTCTCAGGCCAATGAGGTCATTCCTCTGATCGGACCCTCCTCTTCGATATTATACTTTGATTTTGTATTGATTCAGTGGCCACTTCTATATTTTGATTTTGGGGAGTTAGTCCGAGGTGGGCGGTAACTGCGGCTACGCGTTTCCACCAGCCTGGATAGCAATTGGTATATCTACCCTGGCATTGCCTAGTTGTGCCGTGTCACCTACCATACCGAGCCTTTACTACGAGTTTCTATTTGTGTCGTACCTATGGAGTATCCTCTGGTAGCTTCCCGATCAGGAGGTATTACGGTACCGTATAGACTATTGGCATTATTTGTGTTAAGGGCTATATGGGTAACCCCTTAACGCTATTAAAAAGTAAGTTTATTTTATAAATAGACACTATTATAATAGCGCAATATACTACATAGTAAATAGTTTAACGGATCCTTAGGAGATGTAAATCCCGAACATCTCTTGAGTTACTGTACTCATATTTATTTCTGTTAATTTAACTCACATAAGATCTTTTAGTCTGACTCGAGTGTTTTTTCTTTTCAAATTCGCTCGGGTCAGTCCGAGCGTTTCAGGATTGCAAGATTTAGCTCTGGAGGACGAAGACGAAGATTTATATTATTATTATTTATACTAGTGCACTACACACTGTTCCGCTGCATTTTTATTGGTATGTGTAACTCTGATATGTATTATATAAATGGTTTTGTAAACAGATTTATAAACTGTATATTTGATTATTATATTTTATCCTTCCTCTGTGAGATTCTGTTTAGTTTTTTTTCTTCTCTGTTTTTTCTAATTTACCCCATAATAATCCGCCCTTCCGTATGGTTTGAATTGGCACGTGTGTCGGTTTAAATCGTGCGAAAAGGCGGGATGTTACATTTAATAATTAGATTTTATCGTTAATTGCCGTTTAGGCAATTCTATTGTTTTCTAAATTATCTTCATTGATAACCCTTTTATTTATCTTCGTTGATAATTTGACTTTGTTGGTTTGTTGTTTAACACTGTTACGTGTTATATTTACCGTTATCTGATTTCCTTATTTAAGGATTGGATAGGTGAATTTATTTTGACTGTCGTCTAATTGTTATTTAATTATTATTGCTTCTGTGCGTTAATAACTAAGTTTGAATTAGACTGACCTGTGTATTATTTTCTTTTGAATTTAATACTTGGGCCAGACCGAGTTATTACAGGTTGTAGATATCTTGCTTTGGGTTGCTGCTAGAGCTATGAAGTCTCTTTATATCTTTTGGAGTAGTCATTGTCATAGCATAGGATGATGTGTATTCATGTATATTAATTATATTAATGTACTTGTATATGTAACATCATGTGTCAACAGTTGTAGTTGTACCATATGTATTGTATCACGTGTATTGTAACTGACTTCAGTTATATATATAGGAGATTTGATATTATCTGTGTTCCGCATTCAGTTTATCTGTGTTATTATTATATATATTGTCCTAAACTATTATGAACCCTCGTAGTTAGTTTTATACTGGAATTGGGTATGTCGATGAGAGTAAATAAATAAGAGATGAAAAATAAAAATATATACCACTCCTATCGAGATAACCAATACTAGTATAAGGCCTAACTACGGATGGCGGCTCCTATCCAGCCTAATTTTTTGTAATAACAGACAGTATTTCCTTTTAATACTCTTTGTTATTGCAAGCATAGAGGTGGGGCGTCACAGTTGGTATCAGAGCTTGGGGTTTATGGACATAATATAAAACATAACTTAGATGGAACATGTGTTACAACTATTTTTTGATGTTTTAGTTGTGCTTTAAGTCAAAACCAAAGTTTTGAAATTATGAGGAAATTTTTAAATATCTTTATTTAAAAATAAAAGTGAAATTGTGTTTTGATGATTGAGTAATTGGTGTTTTGTTTATCAGAGTGCGCAGCGGAAACAGTGAGACTATCTTCGCTGAGTGCAACTGATAACCCTTTTGATTTAAAAATCAAAATATGAAATTGAAATAAATTTTATTTGTTGTTTACATAGCTGTGTTTATTTTGTTTTCTTTGAAAATTTCGAATCCAATTTGAGGATCCGAAGCGATTGCAGTTATGTGATTTTGTTGAGATTTTTGATGTTTTGAATTATCTTCATTAAAGATATGTTCAAGTGATTTCTTTGTTCATTTTGTAGTATGCGTGCAAATTCGTGCTGCACGTTACTGCATTAATTTTACGTTGAACCGATGTTTGGTTTTTAACGTACTTTGTTGCCGTTATTTTTTATAACGGGATTTTTTACCGGTGCTAGATTTTTGAAGCACAGTGTTTTGTTGACATTTTGATGAATGAAAATTCTCTGGTGTTATATTTTGATGTGAATTATTTTGATGAGACTTTGACGTATAAATATTACTGTCGCTTTGACTTCAGTAACCGTCAATTTTAAAGTGGATTTTCAAGCGGTTATCCCGCAATGCTGATTTTAAGATCCGTTTTTACGGTGTTTTGAGAAGTGCAGTCTCCTTATCGAAATTGCTATAGTTGTTGTTGTTTTAATCACGTATTTTAAAAAATCGTTTTAAAATAAAATTGTTTTCCAAAAAATATTGTACAGTTTGCGCTTCAAAAGAATGAGGAAGCGATTTAAACGTTTCAGCAAAATCAAGGACTATGAACCCTTACTTTTACTAATTCGCTTAATTCCGGACTTGTCCGTTTGAGAACGTAAAGTGTTATTTATTTAAAATACACAATTTTGCACCTTCAAGGAAATGACGAAGAGAATTAAATGATTTTGTAAAACTCGTGGTATGGGACATGTGCGTTTGCTATTTCGATTAATTCCGGACTCGTTAATTGAAATATTTTCTATTTGATGATTTTGATGATTTTGTATGCTTTCGAGCCACTATGATGGACCTTCGGGTCATTTGTTGGGCTTTCGGGCCACTTTGTTGGACCTTCGGGTCATTTGTTGGGCTTTCGGGCCACTCTGCGGACCTTCGGGTCAAATACCAGTACTAGACCTTCGGGTCACTCTACGGACCTTCGGGTCATCTGATGGGCGCCAAAATTTATAGTACTTGGTAGGCTTCGGTCATTTGTTGATGCAGGTGCGACGTAGCTAAAAACTCGCCATCTGATGTGATCGATCCAACCTTTTATGTTGATTTTGTAGTCTTCTTAATTGATTTCTAGATATTTGTTGTTTCTAATTATCTGCAGGTAATTAGATATTTGCTGATATGAGTTCTGATTATCGTTTTTGATAATCGGATATTTGTTGTTTCTGAATATCGTTTTTGGTAATTGGATATTTGTTGTTTCTGATTATCGTTTTTGATAATCGGATATTTGTTGTTTCTGATTATCGTTTTTGATAATCGGATATTTGTTGTTTCTGATTATCGTTTCTGATAATCGGATATTTGTTGTTTGTGATTATCGTTTTTGATAATTAGATATTTGTTGATTTGAGATTTCTGATTATCGTTTTTGATAATTAGATATTTGCTGATATGAGTTCTGATTATCGTTTTTGATGATCGGATATTTGTTGTTTCTGATTATCGTTTTTGGTAATTGGATATTTGTTGTTTCTGATTATCGTTTTTGGTAATCGGATATTTGTTGTTTCTGATTATCGTTTTTGATAATCCGAAATTTGTTGTTTCTGATTATCGTTTTTGATAATCGGATATTTGTTGTTTCCGATCATCGTTTTTGATAATTAGATATTTGTTGATTTGAGATTTCTGATTATCGTTTTCGATAATTAGATATTTGTTGATTTGAGATTTCTGATTATCGTTTTTGATAATTAGATATTTGTTAATTTGAGATTTCTGATTATCGTTTTTGATAATCGGATATTTGTTGTTTCTGATTATCGTTTTTGGTAATTGGATATTTGTTGTTTCTGATTATCGTTTTAGATAATCAGATATTTGTTGTTTCTGATTATCGTTTTTGATAATCGAATATTTATTGTTTCTGATTATCGTTTTTGATAATTAGATATTTGTTATTTCTGACTATCGTTTTTGATAATTAGATATTTGTTGATTTGAGATTTCTGATTATCATTTTTGATAATTAGATATTTGCTGATTTGAGATTTCTGATTATCGTTTTTGATAATTAGATATTTGCTGATTTGAGATTTCTGATTATCGTTTTTGATAATTAGATATTTGTTAATTTGAGATTTCTGATTATCGTTTTTGATAATCGGATATTTGTTGTTTCTGATTATCGTTTTTGATAATCGGATATTTGTTGTTTCTGATTATCATTTTTGATAATTGGATGTTTGTTGATTTGAGATTTCTGATTATCGTTTTTGATAATTAGATGTTTGTTGATTTAAAATTTCTGATTATCGTTTTTGATAATCGGATATTTGTTGTTTCTGATTATCGTCTTTGATAATTGGATGTTTGTTGATTTGAGATTTCTGGTTATCATTTTTGGTGATTAGATAATTGTTGTTTTCAAATTTTCTGGTTGATAACTAGATAATTGCAGTTTTGCGAATTATGATTTGTGACTGGGTGTTTTCTAATTGTCTTTGTTGATAATTAGGTTTTGCTATTTTCTAATTATCGTATCGATAATTAGATATCGCTGTTTTGTGATTTCTGTATTCTAATTATCTAATTGGTAATTAAATATTGCTGATAATCGTATTTATTCAGTTTTGCTGTTTTCTGAATTATCTATTGATAATTAGATTTTGTTGAGAATTTATGAATTTCTTTTACGAAATTAAAAGATTTCTTTGACATTTGTGTTCTTGACCTTTATTTTTCTAGATTAACCAGTTTATGTTAGAAAAATAATTGTTATTGACGACCTTAATTATGAAAATTGTGGGGATGCAATTTTTATAAGGAGGGGAGTCTGTAACAACCTGGGGTATTGTAACAATTAATTATCGTCAAATGACGATTAAATTAGTTGTTAATTGCTGTTTGGAGTTTTAATCAGTTGGAATTCGTTTAAAAATTGGTTAAGTGTGTTTGGGCTTTAAAAATTAATCTTGGCCCATGTTTTCCTTGGTGCCGTGTATCTAAAGTAAATACCGTCCCCCCTTTAATTTTATTTCATTTTTCGAAAACTCTAACTAAACAAAAACATACAAAAGAAGAAAAAAATGGCGGCCGTTCCTTTTCGTTCTTCTTCGATCTGTAATTGGGGTTTTTGGAGCTGCGCCTTTTTGTTGATCGATACAGTGGTTATTCGCGTGTGCTTCGTTCTCATTGTTCGCTCACGGCTGCTTCTATTTGGTCGAGTTCGTCTCCGCTTCGAAACAAGGTGAGTGATTTCATTTTCACTCACATCTAATTCGACTTAGTAATATGTTTTGCGTTTGATTTGGTTTCGTTGTTGGTGATTCCTGTCTTGTTTTGACTTGGTTCGATTTCTAGTTTACTCGGTTTATGCGGTTTTGAATTTGTGACTTTGTTCAACTTGATTTTTCGGCTATTCAATTGTGTTTCGATGTTGATGATTTCTTGTTTTCTGGTTATCTCAGCACTGTTGTATCTCGTGACCACTACGGCTTGATTTGCATTTGACTTCAGTCGTATGATTTTGTATATGAGAGTCTTTGACTCTGATTTATTCAACTCTGATTTGAACGTGGCAAACTTTTAGGCATGCGTCGAAAACTTTGTTAATTTTTGAAACCTTTTCTAGCACCGTGCTTTGCAATATGTAGCAGTGACATTATGCATTTCCTCCTTAATTACTTTATCTGTATCTGATTTGTTTCGCTATGCTCGCTTCGGTCTTGACTTGAAACTCTGTAATTTCATTAAGTCTTGGTTGTAGTTGCTTTGATCTGTATTTGTCAAACTTTCTTTGGGTATTTATTTTGGCCTCTGTGTCACTGAACTTTTGTTGGTTGTTCCATTATGTAGTAGCTGTTTCACTGGTACATAAGTATTGCACCACTTCTGTCATGTTGAATGGAGCCACTGAAGCATCACTTGTTGCTTTAGTCGGTATTGTAGTTTGAATTGGGTTGTGGTGCATTGACTCGAGTTGAACCTTGTTCATGTCGATGTTTACACCACTGCACTTGTGTCCACTGCTTCTGGTCGAGTTTATTCTGTCCAGTTTCATGTAGCATTTATACATTTTGATTTTTGTCGAAATTTGTTAACTTTACGGTTGTACTGTTTGGTTCATGTGAAGCAGTAGCCCTTGTGCATCGTTCACGTCATTAACTTGCATTATCTTGTTTCACAACTGCATATACCTATTTGGGTGTTTATGCCTGTGACCATTCATGTGGTTTGCATTGGGTTGTACTTCACTGTGTTCATTCGTCTCCACTTGCCTATCCTGTATTGTTACCTGGCCATCTTCTGTTCACTTGTAGTTGAAGTATACCTCGAGTTTGATCATTCATATTTCATGTGGGTTCCTGATGTGCATGCATATGTTTGTTGGTCGATTATATTTAGCTTTTGCATGCCTGATGCGCACTTTCCTGTTTTTGCCTTATGTTGACCTTGCATTAGTTAGTGCACGGGTGCAGTCACTTCTATGTGTACTTGTATTTTTAACTACTCTTGTATGGGTTATTGCAGTAGTTTTCTATTGCTTTGTGCTTTGCTTTGCATCATGTTGAACTTGCTGAGTTGAGTCAGTGGCTTGACCTTTTTGCATTTTGTGGTAGTTGGTGCCTTCTTGAATCTTGCAGTCTTGTTGTACATGATTGCATTTTTGAATCTGGGTAGCTTGTCACTGTGTTGCACTTGCTTGACCCAGTTTGGTAGTTGCCTACTTGCTGTGCACTTTTCATGTCCTTCCTTTGTTGCACTTGGTCATTCGAGCCTTGTGCTTTGTAATTGAGTTGAGTTGCCTTTTAGTATTGAATATTTGTGTTGTCTTGAGTTCATGTGGTCTTCACACATGTGTAGCCAGTAGTTGCATTGAGTTCTTATTTCCTTTAGTTCATACTGTGTATATTTATATGTGCTAGTGGCTATGCACATTGTATATGTTCATGTATCTTGTAGTTGTGTTGAGTCCTGATAGTAGTGACTTGACCTCTACAGTTTCGACTTGCTGGTAATATTTGGAGTTGTGATGACCTCATCACTGTAGTGGCGAGGCAGTGCACGCGAGCGTGTACTGCAGCCACACCGTATTGATTTTATTGGTATTTTTTGCTTTTGATTTATTGATCTTTTCCGTATTTCAGATGCTGTAGTGGTGAGGCAGTACACGCGTGTGTGTACTGCAGCCCTACCCGAATTGACGTTTTAATTGATATTTCAATTGTTTGAATTGTTTCGTGTATCCAATTAAATATTTTGAATCGTATTTTGATTTGGTTTAATTTGATGATTTTGTTGGTATCTAATTATCTTTTTGATAATTAGATTATGAGTTTCTAATTAATTATTTAATAATTAGTTTTTGTCGTTAATTGCCGTTTAGGCAATTCTGTTATTTTCTAAATTATCTTCATTGATAACCCTTTTATTTATCTTCATTGATAATTTGAATTTGTTGGTTTGTTGTTTAACACTGTTACGTGTTATATTTACCGTTATCCGATTTCCTTATTTAAGGATTGGATATGTGAATTTATTTTGACTGTCGTCTAATTGTTATTTAATTATTATTGCTTCTGTGTATTAATAACTGAGTTTGAATTAGACTGACCCGTGTATTATTTTCTTTTGAATTTAATACTCGGGTCAGATCGAGTTATTACAGGTTGTAGATATCTAGCTTTGGGTTGCTTTTAGAGCCATGAAGTCTCTTTATATCTTTTGGAGTATTCGTTGTCATAGTATAGGATGATGTGTATTCATGTATATTAATTATATTAACGTACTTGTATATGTAACATCCTGTGTCGACAGTTGTAGTTGTACATATGTATTGTATCACGTGTATTGTAACTGACTTCAGTTATATATATATATATATATATATATATATATATATATATATATGAGATTTGATATTATCTGCATTCCGCATTCAGTTTATCTGTGTTATTATTATATATATTGTCCTAAACTATTATGAACCATCGTAGTTAGTTTTATACTGGAATTGGGTATGTCGATGGGAGTAAATAAATAAGAGATGAAAAATAAAAATATATACCACTCCTATTGAGATAATCAATACTAGTATAAGGCCTAACTACGGATGGCCGCTCCTATCCAGCCTTATTCTTCGTAATAACAGACAGTATTTCCTTTTAATTCTCTTTGTTATTGCGAGCATAGAGGTGGGGCGTCACATATTTATATGCATATATATTATTTGAAAATTTTATCAAACCCTAGTTTATATGTGTGTGCATGTTTAAAACAAATATGCACAACGCTTCTCGATAACTTTTCGGTGCCGAAAAAAGTCGAAAATTTGAAAAACATTCTTCGGTCACATTCTCTATTTTCATTTAAACTATATATATTAGTAAACAAAATTTGAAAACTATTCTATCGTCGTTGTTAAATAACTAAAATAGGTTTATTTTCTAACAAAAATCCATTTATTGATTAAATAAATATATATTGAAATAGCCTATTTCAAAGTAGCAAAATCCTGAGTTGTTACACCTATATGTGATGAATTTGTTGCATGATTTCATGTTTTAATATATTGAATTTGTGAATTGGAATGTTATGCTAAAGAGTCCATAGCGCAACACTAAATTTCCGTCACATGTTTTTAACAAGAATTTTTGAAAAGGATTAGGTTTCAAATTGAATCGCTTCTTCTAAAAAAAATTTAAGCATCAAATTAGGTTATTTATTAAGAATATTCGAAAGTGAATATATATATATGGATATTTATTTATTATTTATATATTAATAATGATTTGAAGTATAAACTAAGTTAGTTATAATCAAATGTTTAAAAACTTATAAGGGTTGGGTAATTTGTTCTTATGGATTTATAAAATGAATGGACTATTTATAAGGTTTTTGAAATATGGTTTATTAATCAAATATCTTATATGGAATTTTAAAGACAACTATATATATAAAGTGCAAATTTTCCATAAGGGCCTCTTTAGCTAGCGCAGTTAGTTTCTAAGACACACAACTGAAATAATTATTTTAAGGACAAAATGCAAAATAAATAGTTTCTAAGGCCTAAAAACCTATGAAATTATGTCCTTGAAAATAATTGGACTGCTAACTTTGTCCTTAAAAGTAATTATTCTGCTAACTTTGGCCTTGAAATTAATTTTTGTGAATGTGTGTCCTCGAAACTAATTGGACTGCAAAGTTTGTCCTTTTGGTAAAATGCCCCATATATATATATATATATAATCATTTTTAGAATTATACGGATTCATTAGATATTTTATCTATTAGCAAATATTTATTTAAAGTTAAATAATAAATGAGTTTAGAAATTTTATATTGAGAAGTTTAAAGGTATATATTATCTAAATAAAGTATTAGGAATCATTTCATATGTGATAAGAATTATATTTTCTCAAACTATAAACTAATATGGGGTTTTATGCCTTTTCGGCATTTCCGTGTGACTTCTTGAAATAAAAATGTTTTGAGAATCTTAATTCTATAATTTAGAAAATACTAATAATCGAGTTAGTATTATCGATTATTTTAAATGCTTTCGAATAATGCTTTGTCGAATATGATATAACTCATTGAATAGAATGTTCGAGTGAAACTTACTAGTCCATTAGCGAATACTCAAATTTTACCGTATAGTATGGGATGCCTTGATTAAATTCTTGTGATTTCTATTAGGAAGTATTTAATACTTTAGAGTTGTATTCTCTTTTGGTGTTTGGCGGGGTCAATAGATCCTTAGGTGGATATAGTTCAGGTTTTCCAGTTATATCCATAATAAGTGAGATTTACAAGCCTCCAGTAAATACTTGAATTTCACTGGACAGTATGGGATGTTTTGGTTAAGTTGTTGTGATTACTACAGCGATAGTATCTGACACTTTAAAGTATATTCCTTTTACTGTTTGGCCGAGGGCCAATGAATCCTCGAGGAGTATTCTCTTGGATTTCTTTAAAAACTTTTATGTCGTGCTATGTATTCTACGATTATCTTAATCGGTACGGACAACCCTTGTGATTAGCTAGGATTTGTTTCATGGTAAGAACGATCCTTGGTATCAGATCGTTGCGAGTGATACCCAATTTATTTGTTTTCCATGGTACGGATAATCGTTGTGATTGATATGGACGATCAAGATGATTAATATGGGTTGTTTTGATTTTTATGACTTTCAAATGTTTCGTGATTTAAATGTTCTTGTGTTTTGTGATAAGTTTTGAGTTAAATCATTTCTGTAGTTAGTTTACATTTATAATGCCATATTCCTTATCTTATATCTTATTCTCAACCTTTTGATTATTTAGAGATAGTCCGAGCCGTGTATTATAATACTTGGGTCAGACCAAGACTTTTCAGGTATTAGGACTTGTAGGCTTTTGGATAGGTAAGCTAGCAAATGATGGACTATTTTGATTTATCAGTTTATCTTGTATAAAATATGTATCTGTATATGTATAGTGGAAATTAGCCACAAGGGCCTCTTTACCAAGTGGAATTAGTTTCTAAGACACACAACTGAAATAATTATTTTCAAGGACAAAACACAAAATAATTCGTTTCCATGGCCTAAAAACCTATGAAATTATGTCCTTGAAAGTAATTGGATTGCTAACTTTGTCCTTGAAAGTAATTATTCTGTTGACTTTGGTCTTGAAAGTAATTTCTTTGAATGTGTGTCCTAGAAACTAACTGGACTGCAAAGTTTGTCCTTCTGGTGAAATGCCCCATATGTATATGTTAGGACACATATTTTTGAGACAGTGACTTATTTTGGATGGTTATTGTGTAAGTCTAGTACTATTTTGTAGACTCACGGTATGTATTTTTATATGATGTATTATTCGATGTGATCTGTGACTATTGTTTATATGATATATTGTTCTGATTTTGAGAAACGGGTGTGAGTATTACTTTAGATTGAAACTGCACATGTCAAAAAATTTATTCCAGATATTCAAAAAACAGTAAGTATGACGTGTCAGTGCTAGTTTAAAGATATATTCATATTTGGTCGCCTTTAACAAGACGTATTCCATGTATTATTAGACAATTATTTATAATGTTCTTTAGCGATATGGGTATAACGATATGGTCATTACAAATACAATGTCCAACATTTGAAGAGCGTTGCATACTATAGTCTCAATTGATACATCGATATCCAATCTTGATGCATTTTGATTAGGAACATTTAAAATGGTATATTTTTTCATTTTGACAAATTACTCATGGTTACAACACTTTGTAACTACTATCACAAAAACATACCATTATGGATTTTCTATTAACTATACTTTTAGTTAAATTAATTAATTAATATAACACATTATATTAAGTATATATAGAAAAAACACCTTTTATTTCGAACAAGATTGATTACCAAGTTAGATATATGTAAAAATTACACAATTGCCCTTAGGACATACCCCTATCTCTATCAATCTCCATTTACACTTGGGGTCAATTATGGAATCTTATTCCAACTTCTCTAAACGGTTTCCTTAAAACCATTCGGTGAATCCCTTAATGAATGGATATGCCATTATATTTTAATCATCTACTCTATCGATTAACTCTCCCCGACGCTGATAAACTACCTTTATCATATGGATCAATTCTGAGTATGTCTCTTGATGTCTAGTGAGCTATAAGTTCTATTACAAACTATGTCGTGACATTGTTATCATATAACATTGTTACGAGATTCTCAACATTTGGAACCATCCTAGGCTCAGTTATAAATTGGTGCATTTATATTTATATACATTACTTTTATTGTGACATTATTCAAGGCGGTGTACTTAGCCTTTCTTATTGGAAACAACCATATTCTTCCATTTGGAACACTATTAACTTAAAATTCTTTGTATGAATTTATTACTGATATATTATACTCAATATCACTTATGAGAATTTGAGTCCGAACATTCCTTCATAAAGAGTTCACTATTTCTGTAAACAATTCTCTAGTATTTCATAAATTCATGAGAATGCCTCAAAAAAAACATTTGGTTATATCAATTTGGATTTGGAATTTGTTTCATGTATAAAATACATTAACAAATCATGATATCATAAACAACCTAGCATGTATGATAATTCTAACTGTCAATGCATAAGCAATTCATCTTACATGTTCCGCATTAAACAATTTAATACAGTGTCTTTGCATATCAATTTAGGATATTCCCATTATCTTTTATGCTCACTATAAAAGACATCAATTACAAATCCAACATGGAGTTTTAAAACAAATAATGCTGATTTTAATACAAGTTCATTGTCAAAATCAGCAATGTGTTGTTTACTTACAGTTTAGAAATATCAATGTGCCTTTTAACGTTCTTTCTTATATGCACATGCTTCCTCTGTGTTTTCATTGACAATCAAACAATTTGATATTTCTATCAAAACATTTGTTTAATTTTGATGTTTGTCAAACTATACTTTCGTATCTGTTCTTAGTTCATATCCAAACACTTACAAACCCAAATATTGCTCCCACGGACTTCGAGACACTTTGGTTGTTATGTGCAAACAACCTATTCTAAATCATTATTTAGAAATTTTCCATTTCAGCATATATATACCAAATCACAAAGTCTTACAAAGTGATAATTTTATAAATAAATTCAAAATAACTTGATAATGTTGAATAATGAATCTATTACGATAATTTCAATGTTTGAAATTTCTAAGATTATTGTTATCAACATTGCTCATTTAATTCCAACTGCATTAATCTTGCTCACAAAGACACAATCGCAGCTAATGGTTCATATCCCTTTGGTTACAACTACCAAAACCATATTTTAATAACGTACTTGGAATTCATTTTCAGATCTTCACATCATACCATATTATAGAGTCAACACTCTTAATGGTTTAACTACACAACCGAGGACCGTATATTTTCGATATAGATAAAAAAACTCATAGTTTCTCTTCAATGTGCGAGAATACTTATTTGATATTCTAATGCGATGTGTTCATTTAGGTTCATTTCATATCATGTAATCAGTTTTGCCTTTAGATTGTATCCAATTCCACTTTACTACCAATAATTTCGCAAAGAAAGCCCTTCACAATGAATTTGGTATTTCTTGAAACAAAAATTGTTTCTCACTGCAATGAAATAGGTATTCATAAACACTTTATGAATTGTCTTCTATATAAAACTGATTTAGTTTTTAGTTTACCAAAATTATGTTCAAAACATAAATATGTCATTCAATGATAGACTTTCCTAAACTTCTTTTGGAAAGATTCATATAAGATCTCTCATGAACAATTATTACATGCAGGTTGTCGACTCGCACAACCTGCCAACTCTTTGGCTTAAGATATATTAGGGTTTCTTATAAACCCTTATCTTGTATGATTTTGTAAACTATTATTCGGATGAATTAATATTAACTTTGTTTACTATTCTTAAGTACATGACTTTATAGAAAGAAATTAACTCAATTTCACTCACAATTAAGTGTACTTTGTCTAACAAAGTTCAATCACTCCTTATCAAAACATTATTGTGAATCACGTGGAGGAGTGACTTTTGTGATTGAATCTTTATTCATTTTTAGGTATGTTTGGAACTCTTTCCAATATACTTACACATCTGATCAATCGAATCATTCCTATTGCATATTTTATCATTTACTTTCATTTTATACTCTATGAGTCTATCTTGAACACAATACATATGTATCGAATACGCATGTCCATGTCAATGATAACTCACCAGTCAATATAACGAAGTACGTGGAACCATTTTGGTATTAATAGACTTATGGTTGCTTACATCTATATGTATCAATCCAAAAAGTTCATCAACTCTTATCATGCTTCCCCTAAATGGGTGCATAACCCTTAATCATTTGAGATATAATTAATTAGTATCATATGGTATCATATGATTTATAATCATATAATAAATGTATTTCTCAAAACTGCGGCTTAGTCTATAATTCCAAAATAACTGCAAATTAATATTAGATACTTCTGTATTTTCCAATGCATCACTTTTGTTATGGAACAAAATATCACGTTATAGTTTTATATCATAACAAATAGTCATAATATTCATATTGAAATATAAATATGTTTATGTACGGTCAATAAGGAAAAACAGTTATTATTTCACAAATAATGTTTGGTACGTTTTACGAAAACAATTCTCGTAATTTGATGTAATTAATATGTAACGACCCGTAATTTTTGATAATTAAATTTATTAAATTAAATAAGTTTTGGAGTTTGATGTTGTGAAAAAAAATTAGATTTAATAATAAGAAATAACTAGAATTGAATGTGTTGGCATTAATTTATGGTAATTCATAACTACTTTAAATGTAATTCCAATTAATTGAAATGATTAAAAAGTTATAATTGTTTATAGATTTGTAAATTAATTGTAATAGTGTTTGTATTAATTGGTAATTGGATTAAAAGAGTAATTGAAAATTTTAAATGTTGTATTAAATAATGAAATAGTATGAAATAAATTGTAATTGAATAAAATTAGTGTTGTGTAAATAATTAGAACATTTGTGTAGACAATCAACTTATAAATGTGACTAAATTAAGCTAAAGGTGACCATTGTTATTTGTTACCTGTTTGTTTAACTTGTTGAAATCAAATTTAAAATATATTACAATAAATGTAATTAAATATTGCGTTAATGTAAATTAATATGATTATTGAAGAATATTATTGAGGATTGAAAGAAGATTAAAATCAATTAAATCAACTTATTGGAATTAAATTATAATTAATTGGATTTAATTATAGTTGAAATTGAACACGGTAATTAGTGGAATATTTAACACTGAGTTGATATGTAAATTTTTCTAAATTATCGTAAATGTCTAAGTAATCAAAAATGATAGAAATTGTTAGTTATTAAATATGAATTGAAATTTGATTTAACTTAATATTAATTTATTTAATTAACGTGAAAATAGCCATTTTGGCCGCTGTCTCGAATTTCGATGAAACTAGTTTCATCAGATCCATAACGGTGAATTATTGTAGGATTTCAAGTTTCGTAGCGATCAGACTTGTCCTTTGATAGTACGGGATCAAAACGCGCACAAATGAATTTGAAATAAGCTGGTTTTAAAGCTAACTTCTGTATACAATGAAATTAGGACTTGGAACATGTTCTATTGAGTTTATAAATATGGAAAACATCTACTTTGATGTATGGATGACCTATTTTCATTTCGAGGTCAGAATGAATTTTTTGGGTCACGTAGTCGTTTCGATCAATCCTATCGGGTCCACTCATTTCTAATTCAGATCTACCTATATATAGGTTGTTATAAACCCTACTTGTTTCTCCTTCTATTGCTGTACGTACAAATTTCTCTAGCTATCTCCTTCTTCTAATGGCAGAAACAATTCCAATATACAAACCCAAATTCAATTTTCAAATCAATTTCAAAAAATCAACTCCTCAAACTATATCGAATTATACATTGATTCGAAACTCTTGATGAGAGAAATCTACTATAGTGATTTGTTTCTTGAATCATATCACTGTTTTTCCAAAAATTAGTGATTTAGTTTCGACCGTTCGTTTGCTCGGGTTTCGATCCAACGATGGATCTTCGCCCAACGACGATCGGGAAGCATCGTTGCATAAAGGATGGAGAGCAGGCTCTGTAGTGGTCATTGTAACATGCTCACAATTTACCGAGAATTTACTTAAAAGCTCGACGGCGGCGTGATGGCCAGATACCACGACGGGTGGTCGCACCACCATAGCTGTGTACGGCCAGAGACGAGGGAACAACGGAGGTGTCTGATCGTGGTGGAAGGCAACGTGGAGGAGGCAAAAATGCGTTTTGTAGGCGGCGGCTGTGCAAGTACCAGGCTCAAACGAGAGGGCTCGAATGCATTCGGGTTTTTTGATGACCCGCAAATTCGTACACCTAGAGTCGACACTATTCTCCCTCAATCAACGAAAGATGTACGGAAATACGAACCATTTGGGTTAAAGAAGAAGAGGTAGAAGAAGAAAATAGAAAACAACATCAGAATCTAACCATCGTAGCGGAATAAAATATAATAGGTAATAAATGATCTTTACACAAGAACAAATACAATTGTTTATACATTACATCATCAGAGTATACATAACACACAACCGGACAGTAATCATAACCTGTCCTCACAATCTGAATACACAGCGGAATATTTAACACAAATACGAAAGTACGTGTTCATCCGTGAGATGATGGTTTTGATGACAACAACCTTAGAATAGATTATAAAATATAAATACTAACATTATAAGTTTAGATATATATGTATATGCAGGATTTAACCGCGCAGGTACCAAGAATGAAGACTGTACAGTATAGAGATTCAAGATATCAAGATTGAAGACTCATGAGTATTAAGATTATCAAGAGTTCAAGAATTCAAGTAATTTATTCTTTAATTAGAAATTTTGTTAAAACTCGTAGAAAAGCACTGGCATCTTAAAATTTAATTTATTCGTGGAATGAAATCCACTTCGAGCCCGTTAAAGGGATGGAACCCTAAGTAGGATGGAACCTACGAAAAATCTGGTGAAACAATGTTTTGTATCCGCTAACTTTTATTCAAAATGATTTTTTAAAATTATATCCTGTTTTCAAAATGTTTTCAAAACTTTCCTTTTAAAAGATTCAAAACCCTCGATCCTGATTTTAAATAATTTTAGCCTCAAAAACATCTTTATTTTCAAAGTCAAATTGCTCTTGATTTTAAACTATCTTTTTAAATAATACATTTAACTTTTAAATATTTATACTTAGATTTAAATATAAAATTATAGTTAAAATCTATATATATTATTCTTTATATTTACTTTTGAATTTTAACTATAGTCAAGTATATTTATAAAGTTTAAAATAGTTTTTATATAAGATAAAGGTTATTTTCAAAGAAAATCAAAAACACCAAAAAATCCTTTGGGATGTCGACATGCCTAGCATGACCATGTCGACATGGTGACTGTTTGATTCAAAAATTCAAATTCAAAGTTTTGGCGCCAAGTTGGTCGACCTACTAAATCATCTATATCTTTCTCATACGGTCTCCAAATTCAGCAAATGAATATACTATGATGATCAAAAAAACAAGCCCTTCGCAATAGAGCAGATCTCATCATCAAATTATGAAAGATATAAATGTGTGACTCACGACAATGGAAGAACAATAAAGTTAGAAAGACAGGGTGCAAAAATTGGTACGCTTTACTATTATTTCATCTTTATTGTTGCATTTAGGAATATATATCTATGCATTTAGTTAGGAATAGAAATTTATCTCTTTTATAAGTTTTGATATATTGGTCCATATATCAACACACCATAGTATAAATATCGATGTACAAGTCTAGTTTTTTTTAAGTCTTTTAAAATTTGTTTTCTTTCAAATAAAATCTACAACTAATTTATTACAACTATACTAAGTAGAAAAGCATACCTTCATTCATGATTTTAACTTTTCTAATGTTATTTTTACCTCTCATACTCTATTTCTTTTAAGATACTAATTTTATATCTTTAAGAAATTAATAGAATGAATTTAGAATGTTAAAATAAGGCTAAATTTATGTATTTCTTCAATAAATAAGATAGCACCACATCACATGACCGGAATTTTAGATAGCATTTCTAAAATGCTTCTTTCTTCTATAATGTTTTGTAAGTACTGCAAATTTGTTTTTATAGCATTTCTGTACTTTGAAACGCTGTAGAGTTTCAGAAACTTTACACGACATTTGGTAAAAGCTACAGTTTCAGTTTTATAAAGTTTCTAATATTTTTTAGTACAAAAACTTTTTATAGCATTCTTTAAATACTATTTTTTTCTTTATGAAACTTTAAATTATGTAAAAATAATATTTAAAATAAGAATTTTTCTCTATTTTTTTAGAAGTTATTTTCTAACTTATATTGGAATATTTTAAAATAAATTTCATTTTTAAATATATTCTTTATAATTAATTAATTTTTTTTTTAAAAAGGTAGAGATATAACACATGTTTATTTTAGTTTTTCAATCTTTATCATTTTATTTAATATTTCATTATGATATTTTTTAAATTTAAAAGATGTTTAAACATGTTTTTAAATGTTTTAATCAATAAAAATTTAATATAAAGGTTTTAATTAGTAAGTTAAGTATTTTATAAATATGGAAGTTTGGATTCTTAAAAATGAAAAAATAAAAACAACCAAGTTAAAATAATTATTTTAAATTAAATAAGTAGGCTATTAATTTTTATAAAAATATATTTGATCATATATATATATATATATATATATATATATATATAGAGTTTAGGTCCATATTTCTTAGCAATTTAATTTTGACGTTGAGTTTGATTACTACCTTTCATAAATATGTTATAATTTTAATATCATTTATTACCTTTAAACTCTTTTCTTTACTACTCTTTCAGTCTCATTCATTAGTTTCCTTAACTTAAGTCTAGTAATTGGTGTGTATTACCTTTGTTTGGTTAAAGTAATTTATAATAAATAATTTGATATATATATATATATATATATATGCTTGTCAATTAGATATAACTAATGTTTATCTTATAATCTAGATGTCACTTACCGTAGTATATATATCATCATATCATTCTGCATATTATTATTTTTAATTCATTATCAGTTTGTTTCATATTACATATCATTATGCATCCTATTTCATATCTCATTTTATTGCATATTACATCATAAATTACAATGCATATCACAATTATTTGCATCACAAGTTGCACTTCATTCTCCATATTATCTAATGCTACATTGCATATGTCATACATTTCATACTGCATTACAAACTACATATTGCATACATGTATATACAACGAGTGTATTTTATTTAGGAGGAGTTTGTAGTATTGTCTTATAATATAGGATTATTAGTTTTTGATTTGTTTGGTATGTTTTGATTGACTTGTTTGATTTGATTGACTTGATTGACCTGTTTGATTTGATTAACTTGATTGATTTGTTTGACTTGTCTGAGATGATGGTTTTGATGAGTGTGTTGAAATATACTTAATAAATAATTTATGTTCTTATACTTGATTCCTAACTATTATAAGTATTATCATAGGTTCTTAGTTAGGATAGTTAGTAATTTAGGATTAAGTTTTAGTTTTTAGAGTTAAGTGTTGATTATTTAGGTTTTAGTTTTTAGAGTTAAGTGTTGATTATTTATGATAACACTATCATTATAATAACATGTCATATAGTATTAGATTAAGGGGGAGTTATATAGTTTGGAGTTAGTTTTTGTTGATGACAAAGGGGGAGAAATATAAAATAGGGTAATTAGGCATAGATTAAGGGGAGTTATTAGTTTTAGGGGGGTTATTAGGATGAAAGTGATATTTTATAAACAAAGGGGGGGATTGTTAGTCCGTGAGATGATGGTTTTGATGACAACCTTAGAATAGATTATAAAATATAAATACTAACATTATAAGTTTAGATATATATGTATATGTAGGATTTAACCATGCAGGTACCAAGAATGAAGACTGTACAGTATAGAGATTCAAGATATCAAGATTGAAGACCCATGAGTATCAAGATTATCAAGAGTTTAAGAATTAAAGTAGTTTATTCTTTAATTAGAAATTTTGTTAAAACTTATAGAAAAGCACTAGCATCTTAAAATCCAATTTATTCGTGGAATGGAATCCACTTCGCGCCCGTTAAAGGGATGGAACCCTAAGTAGGATGGAACCTACAAAAAATCTAGTGGAACATGGTTATGTATCCGCTAACTTTTATTCAAAATGATTTTTCAAAATCATATCCTATTTTCAAAATGTTTTCAAAACTTTCCTTTTAAAAGATTCAAAACCCTCGATCCTGATTTTAAATAATTTTAGCCTCAAAAACATCTTTATTTTCAAAGTCAAATTACTCCTGATTTTAAACTATCTGTTTAAATAATACATTTAACTTTTAAATATTTATACTTAGATTTAAATATAAAATTATAGTTAAAATCTATATATATTATTCTTTAGATTTACTTATGAATTTTAACTATAGTCAAGTATATTTATAAATTTTAAAATAGTTTTTATATAAGATAAAGGTTATTTTCAAAGAAAATCAAAAACACCAAAAAATCCTTTGGGATGTTGACATGCCTAGCATGACCATGTCGACATAGTGACAGTTTGATTCAAAAATTCAAATTTCAAAAGAAATGTCTATTCGCCATAACTCTTCATGAATGGTCATGACTGTTGTTCTTCTATAAATAGTGGTCAGTTTCAACGAATTTTCAATCATAATTTTATGGTTTTCACTCCTCTTCTACTTCCTCATTTCTTAATACATATTCTTATCATTACTCTGCCGAAATCAACATTGAATCATACTCGATTACTTCTAGTTTGATTCTCTATCACTATCTCTACAAGATTCTCGGAGCTATTCAGAGTTATAGACTTCTTTATGATCTATTAAGCGAAAAAAAGGTGTGATTGTAGCCTTGGAAATCAATCAAAACGAAAAAGGTGTGATTGTAGCCTTGGAAAATCAATTGGGTAAACTTGTGGCCCAGAAATCAAGTATCTCTACCCAGAGGATCGAAATTTTGGAGGGTGTACCTTGTAAGCCTTGAAACCGAGGGTGTAATTGTACAATTGCTTTTGAAAGGAAATCCGTACTTAAGTTGCGGGACTGGATGCAGGGTAACTCCGAACCAGTATAAAATCCGATGTGTTCTTTCCTTTACTGCTTTTATTTTATTTCTACATCTGTGATTGTTTCTGTGATCATATCTGTGTATGTATATTACATACTTTTGGGTCTAAATTAACATAAGTTAAAAAGATTTAGTAATTCTTTGTTAACACTATTCATCCCCTTCTAGTGTTAACCTTAGCCTTAAGATCCGTAATCCGCATTTCTCACGGTACGTATCGTCATCCAGCTCGTCCACTGAGCTCCACAGCATCCTTTCCTGTATCCTATAATACTCGGTCTGATACGAGCATTATAGTGTAATAATACTTGAGTCAGTCTGGAATACCAGCGTGAGAAAACCACACTCAAATTGATTATATCATGCTGTAATATAGTAAACCCGATGCCGGTCTCTTCGAAACAATCAGCGCATTGGCCAATATTGATAGTCGGTTATTTAACTACCAATTAACATTCACAACAACCATCAAACATACATAATTTCTCCTGAATTATTTATTAACCCCAAAATATCTTTGCGATATATATTTCCATTTTCAACCCTTTTGAAAACAGTTTTCAAATCACACTTTTCTCATGAAATAAATTTCCAAATATTTATTTCCACTGAAAACACCAAGCACAAAAACTTTAGATTTTTAAAATAAATTTAAAACACTTTATTATAAAATATACTTTAACATTTAAATTGAAAACTACTTCAATACTTTATTAAAAATATATACTATAGGAATATTTGAAAATGAGGTTACTTTACAAAATATAAAACTAGTTTTCTCTTTTAAAACAAAATACCAAGTCATCTTTAAATAATTACTACGATAATAGATTTGAAAAATACTTACTTTAGAATTTAAATATTTTAGAAATAATAAATTTTCCAAAATATGCTTTCTAAAACAACATTAAAACTTTTAATTTATATTAAAAATTTGCTTTGAAAACGTGCTTGGCTATCTAGGGAAATACGCTTCTCTTTCACATCTTTTAAAAATAAATCACTATTTATTTTTAAACAAATTTACTCATTCCCTTAATAAATTCCCATCGTGAATTTATTCTTCCAAATATCCACTAATATATCACTTCGCTTTTATAAACCCAGTTTATAAATTTCTTAGTCCCATCCTTCTTAAAATTCCAATTTCAAACGCTTAAATCAATTTCCAAATTGATTTCCAATTTACCCCATTTTGAAATAAATTTCTTTACTTACTCAATTTATTTCAAAATCCATTAATTTCATATTTTATTCCTTACTTATGATTTAAATACCCTTTTAACTGAAAATACCAATTTCATATTTTCCTAATTTCTCCTTTAACCAGGCAAATAAATTCAAACCTTGAATTTTAACTTAAAAAAACATCACTTAAGTTTAAAATAAACTCACTTATTCTCATTTATTCAAAATATCATTTCCCGCACTTGGAATTTTATTTATCAGAATTCAAAAATCACTTTTTATTCTCTTCCAATTCATTTTTAAATTTATTCAAATTTCTATGATTATCTTACTCAAGATTCACTCTTTTATTTTCTTTTAAAAAATCTCATTTCTTTAGATTTTGATAACTCAGTTCACCGAAATGTTTTAAATCAACCATAGTATCCAAAATTTTCAAATTATCAATATAATTCATCACAGGATAGCAAATAATTATATCACAGAATATTTTAACAAATCTAAATATTTTGAGGAATCCAGTTGGATCCCTCCAACCTGTTTCCCTGCATCCACAGATGTTAGCACAATACCAATTCCACTTCGAGGTGGAATATCGCGGTATATGGGATTAATATAATATCATCCGCTATTATGCGGCGCATAGGGTCTCATCCGCTATATAATGCGGGAAATCTATCATCCAATATATTCTATATACTACTATATATAATATAGCACATCCAATCAATTCAATCATTCAATCAATTATTTAAATTTAACCATTTAAATTTAAATAAAAACCCAAATGAATGAGATTAACTCACCTTTTATTTTTGTTTCGCAATCCGATCCAACCCGGCTATTTCCTTCATGATTTTAGACCTTGTACATACATTAGATGATTTTATTAATATTCGAATCAATCAAACAATTTAATTTCCATTTGATAAATTTAATTAACCAATGATTTTATTTTAAACTAATTTCCCTTTTAAAAATTATTTTTAGTAAATAAAATAATGGAACAAGTTAATTATCGGGTTAATCACATAATTCATTATCTTAAATATAAACTGTTAAGTTTAAAATGTGCATATTTATTTCCTTTCGAAACTACATATACATATCTCTTAATTACTCAATTAAATATACTAACTAACAATAAATTAACAATTTTCCCTATATTATAAAAATTACCTTACTGTCTATATATATATATATATATATATATATATATATATGCATAGCTGATTCAACACATTTTTCTTTAAAATAAAACCAAAACCATTTTGAAATAATAAAAAAATTTAAAACTTACTATTTTCATAAATAATATTTAAAAATTGATGTTAATATCCATTATTGTAGTTGTTATTTTTTTTCAAACCAGATAAAGTTCCTACTTAACTTTATATATATTTCCAATATTCATATATATATATATAGCCAAGTTTAAAATCGAAATAAATAAATCGAATACCTCACGGAGTCGATCAATTCGAGATATCCAATCCCTCAACACCCCGCCTGACCACCATCATCGCCCTCCCTCCTTGCCTTGCGCACGCACCTTGAATGTGACCGTCCCATCGTCGTTAAGCTTGACCACACGCACCAGCACCTGCGAAAACCCAAAGGAGCATGCTGTCGCCTCACCCTGGTGCGCCACCACACATCCACCTCACGACTCGCCTGCTCGCCCAGCCGCGTCACTCGCGACTTCCACCTGCGCGATTTGAGCTACCCACCCAACCACGAAAGCGGCTCCCGCCCGACACAACCCTACGGCCTTGCGAACTGCTTCCCTCCCCCATTTCCTTTTCGATTCACTCGTGACCCTCTTTTTTTTAACAAACAATTTCTGTTCGAATACTATGGAGAGGAACAATTTGAAAAGGAGGGCAGCCATTTTTTTTGACTCTCGATTTTTAAAAGAATGAAAAGGATAAGGCATAGACGTGATATAAAATTGGGGAAGCGTGTTGGAGAAGGTTATTGTTTATTTGATTTTGCTTTTATATATATTTTTCAAAATATCTCAAATTATATACTATAAAAATTTAAACTCCTATTTAGATGTGTCGGTAGGCTTTTCTAATTTTGACCCCTATTTCGAACGCAATCGAAAAGGTTTCGAGTCCTAATTCGATCGTATGGAGAAGATAGCTTTCTTGAGCCCAGTTATTATATTTAATTTTCGATGTAAATTCAGTGCGTATATATCATACGTTCACACAACAACTCCAAACGTTACGAAAATTAAAATCCGATAATAATACAATATTACGGATCCAATGGAACTTGTTTCATTGAATTCCGAGACTGTGCCTTGGAAGGCTATTTTTAAACATCAATTTAAATGGTAAAATTTCAAAACTTAACAAAACACTTCCGAATCAATTTTTAACACTTTTACTATCTTCAGTATTATCAATATAAATTTTACAGGCCTTTAAAGTATTTTAAACAGGCTTAGAATTTCAGATTCAACAATTTACCCAATTCCAATTATTAAATTCAACATTTAAATTATCCAATAAATAGCGATATTTGAAATTCAAGTTAGAAACTAACTTTAAAATATGTAAAATCAATTAAATATCCCAATCTAAATTGTCCAAAATTCTGCGTCGTCACATTCCTCCCCCCTTAAAAGAATTTCGTCCTCGAAATTGCTAGTAAAGAAGAATGATCCAATACCCATTAACTATTTTCCCTAAAACCAAATAGTTTTATCAACTTGCCATAACATATCTTTTATTAAAGACCCACTATTACTTCAACCAACTTTCCAAAACCTTCCATAATTTCCAACAACATTATTTACTCCACTTATTCAAATTTAAATCTAAATCCAAATTTAAATTATCAAAAATTTCTCAAAAAATTTCTAACTCTCTAAATTTCCAAAAAAAAATCGCCAGCGTCTCCTTTGCGCAGCTAGCTCGGTATAACTACAAAATTCCTCTACGGGCTCCCAAATTCCCAAAAAAAACAAAAGGCCAAGTGGCTAGATCAAAAACCCAATCAAATTTCATACAGAAATTTAAACACATACATTTTTAGTTGGGCAATTCAAATTATCTTCTTAAATCAAAACATCCATTTATCCTTTGCCTTAACACACATGTGTATCCTATTTAGCAATAATGTCCAATTACAACATTTAAAATCATTTTGTGCATTTCCTTTCGAAAGTTTCAACTAAACAATTAGTTCCAATTTGAAATCGTTTTGTCGCTATCAAAAATTTTCGAAAATTTTCTAACTCCCAAAATTTTCGAAATTTTTTGGCAGAGTCTCCTTTGTACGAAGGAGCTTTTGCAATTTGACAAGAGATATAAAAATGTATACAACGACCCATATGGTCGGAAAAACAAAAACAGTTCATATTTCCTATTTTTATTGTGTAGGCGTACCTTTATTTAGCATTTTTAAGCAGGCGGCTTATTATTTTAGTAATTAGCGCTTCCAAATCCAGCCAAACGGCTTCTCGGTACCTGTACTAACTTAATTCAAACATGTAAGTATAAAATATAGGGAGTTTATTTACATTTTACTCATTTCCAATAGCTAACACATGGAATAAGCAATGCATACTAAACAATTCTTATAAACAATTTTAATATTTCGACACTAATTCGAATAGCTTCCAACCAAATTTTTATTTAGTTAGAATGGTTTATTATTTAATCGCTTATATTCAATTCCTTTTTAATCCAAACGAACCCAATTCACTTCAATTGATTTCAAAATCAATTTTTATTAAAGTATCTTCACATATTAACTTATTTACAAGCCATACACCTGCATTTCATTCCATTTCCGCAATTGTTTCATTCAAAGACATTTTATTAAGCTTGACACATTCAATACTTATAAGTTAATAACCATTTCCCAAATTAATTTAACCCAGACCTCTATTTAATGGACTTTCACTTTTACTCGAAGCCGAACTTCTATTAACTTTAAACTCAAGTTAATTTACTGTCTTCAAATTATTTCAAGTTCAAACCTAAGTTCACTTCCATTTAATTTGATTCTCATCGAATCAAATTCCATTTAATTCAGTTAGCCCATCCATCTTAGTTTTAATTTTAATTCACATTCTCAATTTATAAAAATAATATCCAAGCACATGTTTATCTCATTTATACTCGAATTGGATTTTATTTGTAACTCAAACCATTTCTTTTATAATCCGATTCCATTTTATTTTTACAACATCTCCACCTATTTTAATTCATTTACAGTGAATCACATTTTTACTTTACTTTTAACTAGGGATTATATTATATTTCAATTTCAACTTAATCCAAATACAACTGGGTTTTATTTTCAGTTTAATTCAATTTATTTCAAATTTTGACTTAAATCAATTTTTTTAAACTATAATTCATTTGTATAACTTATGCTCATACAAATTCCCATTTGATCATACAAGTCATTCCATGCTTTATTTGTTTAAAATATTATCATCCAAACATCCAAGTTATATAACAATTTAAGAAAATATATTTCTTTTATATCAAAATATATTTTGGGTAAAATTATTTCATTCACCCACCTTAAAAACAATACTGTGTCAATTCATCGTGTTAGGTGTTTATAAACTCTTCTCGAATAGCGGCTTACTCTTTTATTTTAAAATTTTAGAAATACTTTTAAATTCACATAATACTATTAAAATATCTTTTTTTATAAAAATACTTCTTATAACTTGATGTCTCAACCAGTCTATCCTTGTTCTCATAGAAATTCGGTCATACGTTGATCAGGCGTAGGACTGAAAATCTATAAGTACTTAGCAGATCCATTTTCAACATCCAGTGAAAATACTTGGAAATTTTTTTTATTGAAAATATCAAAAACATTTTTGTGGAAAACAGAGGAAATATCTTTGGTGTGAATGCTCTGGAAATCATCACCCCCATCCATGGTCGCAGTTACATCCTGGGTTACGTTGCCATCACAGCAAAAGTCCATGTAATTGTAGGCACTCCGCGCCCCTCGATTACGCCATGGAACCCACAACAGATCGCAGCCACATTCCAGGGTTACATTGCCATCGCGGTAAAAGTCCGTGTAACTGTAGGCATCAGCGCCCTCGATTTTCGTTGTCAAAAATGAAACTTCTCCACTCCCACATAGGTCGCGGTCTATCGATGTAAAATCAAACGCAGACTGTTGGCTCTCAACAGCACACACGACTTTCGCTATGTTACCATAGGTCGCAGTCTACCGATATAAAATCAAACGTAGACTGTTGACTTTCAGCAGCACACACGACTTTCTCTATGGTCTGTAGTAGATCACAGTGACATCGAATTACACTGTCGTCACAGCATAACCCAAATGCCTCTGTAGGCATCAGCGCCCTCGACTTTTGCTACACACTACACATAATCCTCAGGAACCAGTTTTGTCCGGACTCCTCACTTGATCAACTTTAGAAACCCCCCCTAGGGTTCAAGGCAGCACCATCCCATGGCACTCCTGAAAAGTTCATTTCAAGGGAGCGCCTTTTTCCCCAGAGACATTGTCAAAACACTTTATACTATACACATATAGTATCTTCCAAATCATACACCTAGTATGAATCTCATATAAATCTACTTTTCTCAAAATCGATTATCCCAAAATTAATAATTCTCAAACTAGGCTTTCCAAATTCCAATATTGATTTCACCCAAAAATCAAAAGCCTTTCCAAATCCAAAGTTTTCCAAAACCTTTTTCCAAAATCCTCATAAGATCCTTTATACATATATATATATATATATATATATATATATATATATATATAATTTTTTAAAAGCTTTGGATCATTTCAAACTTGTATAAAACTCCTTTTATACTTCAAACACTTTCAAAATCCTTTTCTTCCGACAATAGATTCAACAAGGGGAGATTTACCTTAAATAACAAAGATATATAACTTTGTTTATTCAAAATCGAATATTCAAATTTGATTACTCTACAAAGTCACTTACCATTTTACTTACTTCCATAAAGTAAATTTTTACAATAGAAATATCCAATTTCCACTTTACTTCATCATATGTTTCACAAAATATACCCTTCATTTCAAAAACCATTTCACATTTCTTATCCACAAATTTCCAATACCAGTTTCATTCAAATCCATATGATGTATACCTATCGTCCGTACGTTATACCAATCTGATCGCTCACTCGATCACACAATTTTAATTCCAAACTAGTATCGTCCACCCAACTTTCTAGTGCGGACACAGATCTGGTTTCTTGATCAGAAATCGTCATTCTCCTTGCATAGCCTAGCTATGATAGAGAATATCCAGAATCAATCAACAATCCATATCCAGGTTCGCCGTTGAAATCGAGTAAAAAAAAATCCCAACTCGGATCGATAAACTATCTCCAAATTCTATGCTCGAATCCAGATCAAACCACTATGCGAATAGTATAATATACGTACATCCACGTATCTATCCTTATTGATTTATTAGCCAAAACAATTCCCTTTCTATTCACATTCACTTTAATTTTCATTCACTTATTTACAATTGCTTCAATCCCATTTGGATTATCACTTTAATCCTTATCTCAATTAGGTAATTTAATCATAAACAGTTTGCACTCTGACCGGCTTCAATTTAGAAAATAGCTTGAATTATTTTTAAAATAGATAAGTAGTTGAAATTTAATTATTAGTTTGTAAAATAGCTGTAAAATAGTTAAATAACGCTAAATAGTTGGAAAATAATCAAAAAGTTAATAAATAGTTAGATAATTACAAAATAGTTTAAAATAGTAATTGGTTATAAGACAGTTGAAAACCAGTAATTAGTTTACAAAACAGTTACAAAATAGTTAAATAATTCCAAAAGTAGTTATAAAATAAGTATAAGATAGTTTTGGGTTTAATAAGAAAGGTTGTATATATAATAAATAACCTGGAAAAATAGATTTGCACTAAAACAATTTATTTTAAAAAAATTCTAGAGTCAAACTGTTCAATTCCCAACCTCCATATCCATTCAACTCAATTTAAATTTTCGCTTCCATTTAAATTGACTCAATTCCAATTAATTCAAATCAAATCCAATTTGAACTAATTCAATTCAAATTTCAAATTTAAACCATCCCGAATTATATAAATTCGAGTTAACTTTTAAATGTTGATTTAATCCTTTAAATCAAATCAACCTATATCTTTAAACCATTTAATTTTGAATCCAAATTCCATTTTTAACCTATTTCAAGGTTCAAATAATAATTCAAATCAACACAATATTAAAACAATTTATATTCACTAACAAATACGCACACATATCTATTAATATGCTCAAACTCATTCTAGAGTACTACGGACTCTATTTAATGAGTACCCACCAGAGCCAAGGTTCTCGCTTAACCTTTCAGCTCTGATGCCAAATGTGATGACCCGCAAATCCGTACCCCTAGAGTCGACACTATTCTCTCTCAATAAACTAAAGATGTACGGAAATACGAACCATTTGGGTTAAAGAAGAAGAGGTAGAAGAAGAAAATAGAAAACAATATCAGAATCTAACCATCGCACCAGAATAAAATATAATAGATAATAAATGATCTTTACACAAGAACAAATGCATTTGTTTATACATTACATCATCAGAGTATACATAACACACAATTGGAAAGTAATCATAACCTGTCCTCACAATCTGAATACACGGCGGAATATTTAACACAAATACGGAAGTACGTATCGTCATCTAGCTCGTCCCCTGAGCTCCACAGCATCCTTCCCTGTATCCTATAATACTCGGTCTGACCCAAGCATTATAGTGAAATAACACCCGAGTCAGTCTAGAATACCAGCGTGAGAAAACCACACTCAAATTGATTATATCATGCTGTAATATAGTAAACCTGATCCCGGTCTCTTCGAAATGATCAGCGCATTGGCCAATATTGATAGTCGGTTATTTAACTATCAATTAACATTCACAACAACCATCAAACATACATAATTTCTCCTGAATTATTTATTAACCCCAAAATATCTTCATAAGATATATTTCCATTTCACCACTTTTGAAAACAGTTTTCAAACCACACTTTTCTCGTGAAATAATTTCCAAATATTTATTTCCACTGAAAACACCAAGCACAAAAACTTTAGATTTTTAAAGTAAATTTAAAACACTTTATTATAAAATATACTTTAATATTTAAATTGAAAACTACTTCAATACTTTATTAAAAATATATACTATAGGAATATTTGAAAATGAGGTTACTTTACAAAATATAAAACTAGATTTTCTCTTTTAAAACAAAATACCAAGTCATCTTTAAATAATTACTATGATGATAGATTTGAAAAATACTTACTTTAGAATTTAAATATTCTAGAAATAATAAATTTTCCAAAACATGCTTTCTAAAACAACATTAAAACTTTTAATTTATATTAAAAATTTGCTTTGAAAACGTACTTGGCTATCTAGGGAAATACGCTTCTCTTTCACATCTTTTAAAAATAAATCACTATTTATTTTTAAACAAATTTACTCATTCCCTTAATAAATTCTCACCGTGAATTTATTCTTTCAAATATCCACTGATATATCACTTTGCTTTTATAAAACCAGTTTATAAATTTCTTAGTCCCATCCTTCTTAAAATTCCAATTTCAAACACTTAAATCATTTTCCAAATTGATTTCCAATTTACCCCATTTTGAAATAAATTTCTTTACTTACTCAATTTATTTCAAAATCCATTAATTTCAAATTTTATTCCTTCATTATGATTTAAAGACCCTTTTAACTGAAAATACCAATTTCATATTTTCCCAGTTTCTCCTTTAACCTTGCAAATAAATTCAAACCTTGAATTTTAACCCAAAATAACATCACTTAAGTTTAAAATAAACTCACTTATTCCCATTTATTCAAAATCTCATTTCCCGCACTTGGAATTTTATTTATCAGAATTCAAAAATCACTTTTTATTCTCTTCCAATTCATTTTTAATTTATTCAAATTTCTATGATTATTTAACTCAAGATTCACTCTTTTATTTTCTTTTCAGAAATCACATTTCTATAGATTTTGATGACTCAGTTCACCGAAATATTTTAAATCAACCATAATATCCAACATTTTCAGATTATCAATATAATTCATCACAGGATAGCAAATAATTATATCATAGAATATTTTAACAAATCTAAATATTTTGAGGAATCCAGTTGGATCCCTCCAACCTGTTTCCCTTCATCCACAGATGTTAGCACAATACCAATTCCACTTCAAGGTGGAATATCGCGGTATATGGGATTAATATAATATCACCCGCTATTATGCGGCGCATAGGGTCTCATCCGCTATATAATGTGGAAAATCAATCACCCAATATATACTATATACTACTATATATAATATAGCACATCCAACCAATTCAATCATTCAATCAATTATATAAATTTAACTATTTAAATTTAAATAAAAACCCAGATGAGTGAGATTAACTCACCTTTGATTTTGTTTTGCAATCTGATCCAACCCGACTATTTCCTTCACGATTTTAGACCTTGTACAGACATTAGATGATTTTATTAATATTCGAATCAATCGAACAATTAGATTTCCATTTGATAAATTTAATTAACCAATGATTTTATTTTAAACTAAATTTTTTATTTTAAACTAATTTCCCTTTTAAAAATTATTTTTAGTAAATAAAATAATGGAACAAGTTAATTATCGGGTTAATCACATAATTCATTATCTTAAATATAAACTGGTAAGTTTAAAATGTGTATATTTATTTCCTTTCGAAACTACATATACATATTTCTTAATTACTCAATTAAATATACTAATTAACAATAAAGTTAACAGTTTTCCCTATATTATAAAAATTACCTTACTGTCTATATATATATATATATATATATATGCATAGCTGATTCAACACATTTTTCTTTTAGATAAAACCAAAACCGTTTTGAAATCAGCAAAAATTTTAAAATTACTGTTTTCAAAAACAACATTTAAAAATTGATGTTAATATCCATTACTGTTGTTGTTATATTTTTTTCAAACCAGATAAAGTTCTTGCTTAACTTTATATATATATATTTTTCCAATATTCGTGTATATATATATGGCCAAGTTTAAAATCAAAATAAATAAATCAAATACCTCACGGAGTCGATCGATTCGAGATATCCAATCCGTCAACACCCCGCCTGACCACCATCATCGCCCTCCCTCCTGGCCTTGCGCACGCACCTCGAATGTGACCGTCCCATCGTCGTTAAGCTTGACCACACGCACAAGCACCTGCAAAAACCCAAACGAGCATGCCGTCGCCTCACCCTGGCGCGTCACCACCCATCCACCTCACAACTCGCCTGCTCGCGCAGCCGCGTCGCTCGCGACTTCCACCTGTCGCGATTTGAGCTATCCACCCAGCCACGAAAGCGGCTCCCCCCCGACACAACCCTACGGCCTTGCGAACTGCTTCCCTCTCCTATTTCCTTTTCGATTCACTCGCGACCCTCTCTTTTTTTTTAACGAACAATTTCTGTTCGAATACTATGGAGGGGAACGATTTGTAAAAGTGGGCAGCCATTTTTTTTGACTCTCGATTTTTAAAAGAATGAAAAGGATAAGCCATAAACGTGATATAAAATTAGGGAAGCGTGTTGGAGAAGGTTACTGTTTATTTGATTTTGCTTTTATATATATTTTTCAAAATATCTCAAATTATGTACTATAAAAATTTGAACTCCTACTTAGATGTGCCGGTAGGCGTTTTTAATGTTATACCCCTATTCCGAACGCAATGGAAAAGGTTTCGAGTCCTAATTCGATCGTATGGAGAAGATAGCTTTCTTGAGCCCAGTTATTATATTTAGTTTTCGATGTAAATTCAGCGCGTTTATATATCATACGTTCACACAACAAATCCAAACATTACAAAAATTGAAATTCGATAATAATACAATATTACGGATCCAATGGAACTGGTTTCGTCGAATTCCGAGACTGTGCCTTAGAAGGCTATTTTTAAATATCAATTTAAACGATAAAATGTCAAAACTTAACAAAACACTTCTGAATCAATTTTTAACATTTTTACTATCTTCAGTATTATCAATATAAATTTTACAAGCCTTTAAACTATTTTAAACTGGCTTAGAATTTCAAATTCAACAATTTACCCAATTCCAATTATTAAATTCAATATTTAAATTATCCAATAAACAGCGATATTTGAAATTCAAGTTAGAAACTAACTTTTAAATATGTAAAATCAATTAAATATCCCAATCTAAATTGTCCAAAATTCTGGGTCGTCACGGGTTTCGATCAGATGATTGCGTACGTGCTGAAGATGCCGACGTGTACAGGTAAGTGTGATATTAATTAAACTATTTTTTTAAATCATGTAACTTCTAACGTACTAACTTTTACGTACAAGATCAGATTTATGCACGGTTTATTCCACTGCGATCGTATTGAAATTCCGGACATTTTGAAACAATTTTGGACGAATTCTGAGACTATTGAAATTTGGGCCTTATTTTGGATTTCAAATCGATTTGAAATCAAAGGTGAGTGTTTTAACCCACTCAGAACTACTAAATTATCTTATGTTAGTTAATTTATATTTATGATGTAATAAGAAATTAATTTGTTGATGCTTGGTATATTTAAGTTATCATTCCAGTAAAATATGACTTTTACTGCATTTAATCGTCGTTTAATTTAATATTGAATTTATTGTCAATTGAATACCTATAGATGATAATCAGTTAATTGATGATATTTATTAATTGATTGAATGGTGATTGTGATGTATGTTTGATTGTTGATATTAGATGACTGGACGTTATATGTTTATATTATTATAACAATGCAAGTTCCTTATGGGTTGAAATGATACATACCCGAACGGTCTGATAGATTAGGAGAAATCATTATGAGTTGAAATGATAGACTCGAACGATTTCATCGATTTGTAATTAAATTTAGGATTGCAGGTTGAAATGATACATATATCCATGAATATGAAATAATTACGGATTGAAATGATAAATATCTATATCACTTGACCATAGGGTAGAGAATTATATAAGGACACTGGATTGGTTAAATTAAATAATTTTAAATCCTTAAAAATTTGAATTCAGTTAAACTATATTTTGAGATAAAATTTGATTTGCATAAACTGAATTATTTTCGAAATCCAAGCTTTAAATGTTTAAAACTAGAATTAATTTGATGAATTGTTTAAAGAATTAAAATGGAAATTTTAAAGTTGAATTTTTGAAGCATAAATGAAATTTGTTGAAACCGTTTGAATATAACTTTGAAATCTATTCAACTTGAAGTGGTTTAAATTGATAATTCAAACGTGGATTTGAAATCGATATTAATTAAATGGTTTAATGAGAATCTGAATTTAAAACCAGTTTTATGTTAGTTGAATTGATAGCTGGACAAGGTCCAGATGTGTTGAAATGGAAAAAATGGTTTAATTTTGATATTAATTCCAAATTAATTATTATAATATAAACCGTTTAAAGATTTATTCTTTTAAAATCCTTATTTTAAGGTTTTCAAACTATTAAACTAATTTAAATCTATTTTAAACTATTTTAATCAATTTAAACTATTTTAAACTATATAAACCATTTTAAAACTATTTAGTCTATTTTTAATAAATTTAAATTATTTTAAACTATTTAAACCATTTTAAAACTATATAATCTATTTTTATCAATTTAAATTATTTTAAAACTATTTAATCTATTTTAAGTCTATTTAATCTATTTTAAATCTATTTAAACTATTTTAAATTTATCTAAATTATCTTAAATCAATTTAAAACTATGATAATCTGTTTTTAAATTATTTTAAAGTATTTCAAACTATTTAAAATTTATTTTCCAACTATACTAAACCATTTAAACTATTTATAACTATCTAAATTATTTTCTAAATTTCGGACTTTATAGGATGGAAGGACTTATATTTACACCCTTGATTTAAAAGCATTATGGTTAAATGATGTAATAACCTAAGTTGGGGTTTAAAATGACATAATCGAGTAAATATGATGATTTTGAAATGAGGATTTAATTTACCTATCTTATCTATAATTTCAAAAGTGAATATGATTTCGAAAGTAAATATGATTTTGAAAGTGATATGATTGCAAATGTGACATGATTTCGAAAGTGATTTTGAGAATATGATATTTTGATATCAATTATGAATTGAATTTTGAAATTTAAAAGAACCATCCAGTGTGAAATAAGCGTTTGGCTGTTACAGAGATCGAAATCAGATATTATCATACTCTTTGCCAATACCGAAAACCACTTTAACAACTGTGTACATAATGGAGATTCTAGAACGAAGTAGGATGGTTTGGCGAACGATTCTGTATAAGGTATTTACATAGCCCTCACTCCTATGAGTCAGCTTAGATGTGACTAAAACAGGAGCCACGTCGGGCCAAGTGAGGTCATTCCTTCGATCGGGTATACTTCTTCGATACCATATTATGACTTTGTGATTGATTTGGTGGCCACACCTTGATTTTGATTATGCGAATGCATTCTAAGGTGGGCGGTAGTAGTTGCTATGTGTTATCACTAGTCGGGATCCGCAAATGGTAGAATCCTACCCTTGCATTGCCTCAAGTGCCGTATCGCGCCTTTTACAAATTTGGTTTGTACCATACCTATGGAGTGTCCTTTGATAGCCCTCCAGTTTATCGAGGAATAACGGTATTGTATAGACTATAGGAATATATAATATGTTCTAATGGGGATATAGATAATGTCTTAATGCTATTTTAATACTTTACTTTACTGTAGACACTATAATATTAGCATATTATACTATATATGTAGGTAGTTTAACGGGTCCTTAAGACATAGGAATCCCGAACATCTCTTAAGTTATTGCACTCACGTTAGACACTGGATATGAGATGTCAAACCCCGTAAACATCTCTGATGCTGTCACACTCATATTTATTTACTATTGATTTAACTTACATAAGATATTTTAGCTCTGACTCAAGTGTTTTGCCTTTTCAATTCGCTCGGGTAATTATGAGGTTTTCAGCGTATTGAAGACTGCTTTTTGGAGGATAAAGACGAAGATTTAGTACTATTACTATTTGTTATATCCATACCACAGCATCATGTTGTTTCGCTGCATTATTTAATTATTACTACTGTATGTACTTTGATCTGTATTGTAAATGTAAAATCAAAGGTTATTTGTAAAAAGCTTCATGAACTGTTTATTTGATTATTATATTTTTTCATTTCGCTGTGAGATTCTGTATTTGTTTTTCTTTCTTTACCTGTTGTTTTTTTCTTATTTACCCATAACAATCCTCCATTTTGAATGGTTTGAGTCTGACATGTGAGGTTTATTGTCAATTTAAACTGTCCAAAAAGGTGGGTCGTTACATTTGATATCAGAGCTTTGGTTTAGTGATAACCTTAGCTTTGTGGGGTCTGACTCACTAGAGATAGGGTAGCAATATCCTAGAATGAGTCGTTGAGTGCATATATGAGAGAGCGTATTTGTTAGTATTATAAAAGGTTTTGTATTGTGTTAATTTGTTATGTTTGGTATTTATAAGTTCTGATCATTACATAGGATGCTACGACATCGATAAAGATTTCTAAACACTTAATAGGGCAGACTGACACAATATTGCTTTATAATATAGGTAAATGAAATAATTTTGCGTAGTATCATACTTTGTACATAAAAGAATAATTTTATAAATAATATGATTAGATGTAATATAATTGTTTGTTAGGAAATGAAATTTATAAATCTTGGTTGTAAAATAGAATTTTATAAATAAAATGAATATAAACTGAAATTTGTGAACTTAAGTTCTGAGATTTTGGAAAATTGTTTTCAAAGATTTTGAAATATAATATTAGTATTATTTGAAAGTATTTTCTAATATAAATATTTCATTATGATTTGAAAGAAATACTTAAAGGAATTTTAGAAGGTAATAAGTTCTGTACTTCGTTCTCTAACGCTGGAAAATAATTTCGGTGATGAGTGCATGCATCATCGACGTTCAATTTCGATTTTCAAAGTGGGAAGACAGTTGTAGTAGTTTACTACACATTTGTTTTGATAAACAAATCTTAATTTTAATTTATGAAAATTTATTTGATATATGTAAAAGATACGAGTATGTATATATATAATTTTAAATGATTTGAAATGGAACTCGGCATTTAGTTCTTAAGTCTCTATAAATTATAAATTTTAATTACTATAATGAATGAAATCTTAATCATTTTAGTAGTTGGAAGCTGCTAAATCGAAGAATAAGAAATTTAATGTTAAGTGATTAATGAAATATATAAGAAATTAAAAATTTGTAACTTGTAAATCAAAGATAATGAAATTTTAGAAGATGTAATTATTAAACACCTTGTTTACTAAAGTGAATGAGGTAACTTGTGTAGCTTTCAATCGCATTCTTAAAAACATGTATATATATAACTTATCAAAATGTTAAAGTTGAAATGTTAATAGAAATATGTAATAAAATATTATACAAGTAAAACTTTAGTAATGAAGGGGTTCAATAGAATTATTTTCATAAATAAGAATTCTGATGTTATAGAATGTTATAAAATTAAGTTAATAATTTGAAATGCAACTAATTAAATGTGAAATGATTCGGAAATAGATTAAATGCTCAACAATATTATATATGAAAGAAATGAATGTGAAAAAGAAATAATATTAATGGTGAATTAAATTGTAAATAGACTTACATAATAATAGATAACCTAAATGATTGAAACGGAAATAACTTATGCAAGCAATGAATGCAAAGTAATGAAAAAAATTGGCATTGTACGAATAAATGAGAATGAAATTTTGCAAGTAATGAATGGAAATAGATGAAAATAGGTATTGTATGAATGAATGGAAGGGAAATGAATTCCGTAGCTAATGAAATTAAATTAAGAACAATCATTATATGAACGGAAAAAAAATGAATAGTAAATGATGTGAAAAGAGATTAATAAGAATAAATTTAAAATATATGTTGAATTCTTTGCTGTTTGACTTATGGGATATTGGGGAGGCGCTACTTTAAACTGTTTAGGATGTATAAATAATCTATTAAGTCTTATCCAAGACGGTTGAGTGTATGGTATATTTAGTAGTTTATTTATCATTTTATATGGTTAAAAATTTCTGAACCTGAACAAACCATTTGTTTTGGTTGTTATGGATGGAAAATTATTTTCTTTATTGAAAATGATATTTGTACTGTTTGTTTGCGAATGATTATTGTTATTTTTGTGATTGTTTTGTTGTTATTGGTTGAAACAACTTAAACATTTCTCTTTTACTTAATTATTAACCCCTTTGGATTGTATAAGTGAAATTCAGGTTTATGGAAGCAACAACTACTGCATTTGGTTTTATAAATAAGCGTTGTTTGCCTGACAAATAGGTATGTTCTCGGATTACGGTTTTTCTAACAATATTATATTGTTTTCCCATGATTTGGGATATATTATTTTGAAATATATGACATATATTGTTATTATTGATATTATTGTTTCTCTCAGACCTCTTCGTATAAAGGAGACTCCGTTGAAATTTTCCATGAATTTTGGACTTAGAAAATTGTGTGAAAATAGAAATGTTTCCAAACTTTTGTTTACTTGAATATAAAAGGATTTAATTGTTGTGCAATGACCCGGAGTTTTTGGATATTTGAAATTGGAATATTTAATTGTTTTAAATATTTAAAGGTAATTTTAAAACTGAATTTCAAATATAACTATTTATTTGATAGTTTGATTATTTAATTTAATAATTGAAAATTGGGTAAAATATGAAATCTTGAGTTTTAAGCTTGTTAAAAATAATTTAAAGGGTTATAAAATTTATATTGATAATAATAAAGATAATAAAAGTTTTAAAATTGAATTTAAAAGTGTTTTGTTCAGTTTAAAAATACATCATTTAAATTGACATTTAAAAATGGCCTTCCAAGGCACAGTCTCGGAATTTGATGAAACCAATTCCAATGGATCCATAATAGTGTATTATTATCGGATTTCAAATTTCGTAATGTTTGGAGTTATCGTTTGACCGTACGAAATGTAAATGCACTGAAATTTATATCAAAATTCAATACAATAATTGGGTCCAAAAAGTTATCTTCTCCATACGATCGATTAGGACTCGAAGTCATTTCCAATACATTCGAAATAGGGGTATAACATTATAAACGCCTAGCGGCACATCTCGATAGGAGGTCGGGATTTTAAATTGCGAAATCGGGACAATTTGAATTTAATTAATATGTATATTTAAATATTCTAGTCAACCTTCGGCCGAAATTCCTTCACATCGGAACTTTTTTCCTTCTCTTCAATCACTATAGCTTTCCTCAAACACGCCACCTCCTTTTCAAATATCATGTTTCCCTTCCTTCTTCTTTTTACAGTCGAGATTCAAAACAAAGGAAAAAAATGAAAAGGGAAAACTTTGAAAATCAATCTCTTCAATTTTATAAAACGATAAATCATGTAACCTATTTCTAAATTCAACATTTTGAATTCTCTTCCCACTAGTATGATCGAAGTGGAGTGCCATCATTGAGATTGGGATGGTCGGCTTTGATGTCGTGGCGAGTGGAGATCTAGGGCTTGCCTTTTTTGGCGTTGAAGGTATCGAGGGAAAGTTTGGCCATCGTATTTTGGTTTGTGTCTCGTAATCACATCTAGGTCTCCATTTTGGTGACGTTCGGCACTGGTTAGGGGATCGCGACCTGTAGCAGGCCAACAGAGGGCGGCTGTGGTCGCATTTTGGAGGGGTTGATCGCGGGGACCGTGTGGTGTTTAGAGTGAAGCTTGTGTGGAAAGGAGTTGAATGGTGGAGTCAACTGTGCGGTTCGTCGAGGGAGGAGTGAGAGTGGCCATGCACTGGGGTGGTTGCATAGTCATTGTTCGTGCACGAAGAAGATAGAAAGGGAAGGAAGAAGGTTGTGTTGACCGACTTTGTTAGGATGGGTATGGGTTTTGTTTAATATTAAAAATAAAAAGAAAATTGGGAAATTTATATTTAAACTCATGTGTACTAAAAAAATGTATAACCCTCATATGCGAGGTCGGTTTAGGATGAATCCTTTGGCGTTGGGATCGTAGTGTCATCATCTATGCATAGGAACTAGTTTAAACGAAATCGGAGCTTTTGGAATTTTTAAATAATTTCAAACGCATCCGTATTAAATCGGAACCGAAATGTGAAAACGACAGTTAAATCAAAGGTGGATTAATCTCACTCAAATTTGGAATCTCTGCAATTAATTTTCAGTAGTTAAGATTAATTATTGGTTGATTGATTTAATTTGATAATTATTATCGGTCTGGATGTGATATTATATATATATATATATATATATATATATATATATATATATATTGGAGTGATTGATATTTCCGCATTTATATAGCGGATGAGACCCTATGCGCTTGCATAATAATGGATGACCCTATATACCACGATATCCCCCTCGAAGTGTGATTGGTATTTTTTTTATTGTATTAACATCTGTGGATGCAGGGAAAATGTTGAAATTATTACCATATTCAGTTATATGATTTATTTGAATAATATGTGATAGATGGTATTGGAAATTGAATTTATTGGATGTTATGGTATTGCTGGATAGATTCTTGGAATTTTAAAATATCAGAAATGTGAATATTGAATTTTTAGAGGAAAATAAAAAGGGAAATTTAAAGTAAAGTATTTATAGTAAAGTTGGATAAATTTAAAAGTAATGAATTTAGAAAAAATAAATAGTTTGATTTTAGAATCCTATTTAACAATCTTGAAATATGGAAAAATAGATATTTTTGAATAAATGTGAATAAAAGGGTTTTATTTAAATAAAGAACTTAAGCGATATTGTTTTAAGTATAAAAGAATGTATTTTTAAGTTTAAGATTTAAATAGTTTGGGAAATAAAAGGGAAAATTTGAAATAAAATATGACATTAATGTTCCAGATTTAAAAAAAAAGATTTTACATCATAAAAAGGAAGTGAATCTAAAAAAATTTGGGTTTTGGGAAAAATTTGGGTGAACTAAGGAATTAATTTAGAAATGGAATTTAATTTGAAAATCGATGAAAAATCATTAAGTGTGGTGAAACAGTGATGAATAGGAAATGAGATTATGGAAATTAGAAACGAAGTTATAATATAAAGTGAAGTAAAATATCAGTGGATAATTTGAGATTATAAATTCATGGTGGGAATTTATAAGGAGATGGGTAAATCGTTTTAAAAATAAATAGTAGTTTATTTTTAGAAATGTGAGAAAGGAAATTTACGAAATTGGAACATAAATTAAGCTGAAAATAAATCGAGAGGGATTTATAAATAATTGGACTGGCTATATTGGAGTTAAAAATATATTTTTCGAAAAAGTTAAGTTTATTTTAAAAGAAAGAGTTTTAAGTATTAATTAAAAAAATTAAAATTGTTTAAAAGAATGTTTTAGAAAAATTTATTATTTAATTGTTTTAAAATTTTTAAAGTAAATATTAATTAAGTTATTTATAGTAGTTAATTATTATTAAAGGTTTAATCAGTATTATTATTTTAAAAGGATAATTATTCGATATTAATATTTTATATAATAGCTTTTATTTAAAAAGTAGTTTTGTCTAAAGTTGACTTGGGAATTTTTTATAGAAATTTCATAGGTATTATTTTGAAAATTAATAAACAAAGTTTTTGGGAAGTATTGATATACTCACATGGCATAATCTAAGGCAGTGAGTGCCTATAGTTAAGTCTTCTCTGGAATAGAGATGTAACCATTGAGCTGTGATTCCATGGTTTGATATCGCAATGGTGCTTTTCATATTATTTCAAAAAAGGTTTCAAATATTCTTTTGAAAAGGAATAGTTAGTGAATATATTTAATTCGATAAGAAAACATATATTTTGGATAAAGAGATTTAAATTATAGAAAAAATTAATTAAACTAAAAAGAGATTTGGAGTTATTCAGCGAAAAATGAAATCTGTAATTGAATTGATCATTTTATTTGATTGTTAAATAAGCGACTATCAAAATCTGAACCAAAAATATAACTTTGGGAATATCTAAGAGAAACACGGGATTTATATGGTATAGTTACCATTCGAGGTGCTATACTGCATGTGTAAACTCGTTTCATTCTTCTAGGATGTTTATAAGGGAATCCGTCCGCTGACGGTTAGGAGATGCTCTCCGGTCTTATTTTCATCTATTTATTTCCTAGAGAACCGGAGTTGAGTTTACCAGAAAATATCGACATTGTTCAAAGAGACCGAGATCGGATTCGCTTTATTATAGCATGATAGGGGGTTCTCGCTTCATGTTTGGTGGCGAGCAGGAGACTCTTACCCCTACATGTCCCGGAGTGGTTGGTTGCAGTCGAGAGGCTGGCTGTAACAACCTGCATATTTTACGATTGAATATCTAAATATTTTTGTTTAAATATTTTATCGTTAGTCGGATTTTAGTCCGAAAGGTTACTTTGTGCATACGGTCGAATTAGGGCTCAGGACCACTTCCATTGAGTTCAAAACACCGTTTGCGACCTTTTTGAGTATAAACTTTGATATGTTTGGAGTTAGTGGAATTTTGCCACTTTTTCACTTTGGGCTTTGGGTTTGGTTCAGCCCATTAGCCTAAACTATTAACTCTAGCTCATTCCCTCTTCTCTTTATTACTTCACATTCATTTCCTAACACTCAAGCTTCATCAAAAATGGAGAGAGGAATGGGAAATTAAAACTCCAAGCCCTAGTTCATTTGCAAAATCCAAACTCTAGCTCCCAATTCTATGAGAAGCCATTGATTCAAGCTTCTTGTGTTGAGATTGAAGTGTGGTTGATTCTTCCTTTGCTTTTAAGCTTCTCCTTCATTGATTTTGTAAAAAGGTGAGATTTTTATCTCACATCTAAGTCTATGATTATCCTTGATTGTTAGGTATGAATTCCTAACACTTATTCATGTGCATTTGATTTTGATTTGGATTGGTTTTGTTAATATCCCAATTTTTAGTGTTTTGGGTTCAAATCTCTAAAAATCATAGCTTTGTTGTTTGATCATGCTTTTGGTGATGCATCGAGGAGCATATAGGGCCGGGTAGTCGATTGGCATAAACCCTTAGCGACGTTGCTCGACCGATTGCAAATTGAGTGAGAGTTTGCACTTTTGTTCCTTAGGTCGCATGGCCTGCTATGTGTCGGCCTGTTAGGTCACTCCAACTTAGGTCGCTCGGCCTGGTAAGTCGCAACCATTTAAGTCACTCGGCCTGCTATAGGTCGCAACCACTTATATCGCTCGGCCCGTTAGGCCACTTAGGTCGCTCGGCCTGTTAAGTCGTAACCACTTAGGTCGCTCGGCCTGGTAAGTCGCAACCATTTAAGTCACTCGGCCTGCTATAGGTCGCAACCACTTAGGTCGCTCGGACTGTTAAGTCGCAACCATTTAGGTCGCTCGGCCTGCAGTTAGGTCGCGCCATGTGGGTTGCAACCATTTAAGTCGTTCGGACTGCACCAACTTAAGTCGCTCGGCCTGCTTTAAGTCGCACCCACTTTAAGTCGTTCAGAGGCTTAGGTCGCCTATGTCGCTTACGTCGCCCATTCCTTAGGTTGCTTGTTTCTTATGCCGCTAGCTCCTTAAGTCGTTCACTTATGCCGCTATTTTCTTAAGTCGCTCAGTTAGGCCGCATGCTATTCCTTAAGTCATTGATTCCCTTAGGTCATATGCCGTGGAGTCGCATGAGTTGAGCCGCTGATTTCTTGTGTTGCATTGTTGTTAAGCCGTAAGTCGTGGCTGTTGAGTCACAAGGGTATTTCCACCTGGATGGATTTGGAATCGAGTTCTTTGGATTTTATTCACGTCTTCGAATGTGAATTTTTATGATTTATTGTTTCTATAATCCTTTTTGTGATTCGTCGCTTTAAAAATATAAAGGTTTCAATACTAGTAGTAAATATTAAAACTCTTTCATCAAAACGATTTCAACCCTATTTTATTACAAAGCTCATTTCTTAAACCGTTTTCCAATCTATTAGTATATACAAACCTTTACCCCACTCGTATGAGAAATCTAATTAAACGGCATAGTAAAACAAGTGGTATGAAACGCTTGCATTTACTTCGTCGGTTAATCCTTGGACTTGTTCGATTGAATTTCTTGTGACAATTTTCGAGTGGAGACTTACAGTTTGTTCGTAAATATTAAATTTAAGCTAGCGGTTATGGGATATGAAGCTAAGCTCGTATATTTACCAGCTTAGTGTAATTGACACTTCTTGATGATCGGTGATGATCATTTTTGTGATTTAGACTAGCAATGTGCGATGTCTCTTTGTCTACGTGGGAGACTAAACCCCGTTTCTGTGCAGCTTCTGCTCAATTTGGTGGGGTAGCGACCCATGGTCTTCGGGCCGTTTTGTGGAGCTTCGGCTCAAAACTAATGGTTAGCAACCATGGAATAGCGTTTCGTTTTGTGATACACGTGTTGGTGAGTTTTCATACTCCCGTTTTGTGATAGGCCTTCCTCCCCTTTTTGTGATTTCTGGATTTCCATTGATGATTTCTAGAATTTGTGTTTCACCGATTTTCGTGATTTACATTGATAAGTTTTATCAATATTTGTGCATTGGTGAATTTGTGTGTCATTAACTTTTGTGATTGGCATTGATATTATTGTCAATATTTATGGTTTGGTGAATAAAAATAAAGAGTATGACATTCCTTTTGATCTTTGAGAAGATTCTTGTGATATTGATTAATCCCTAGTTAATTTTCAATTGCATACTTATCACAGTATGGCTTTATGGTTATCATATGTTTTTGTCATATCTCTTATTCTATATCATTTCATCTGATATTTATAGTTAGACTGATCCGTTTATTATTTTCTTATTAAATAATACTCGGGTCAGACCGAGATGTTACAGGTGCTTCTACTTGACCCCTTTTATGGAGTATTATTCTGACTTTTGGCTGACTACTTAGATTAGTAGTTTCTTTTGTGGTATACATTTGAGATATAGACTCCTGGATGTATTCTTATTCTTTTGTCTAGCACTTGTAACTATCCTTTTGTGATATTGTGGATCTTGTTTGACCACTACTCTGATGTACACTTTCATGTGTAAAATTCATATCTTTTTCCGCCTTTGTGATATGAATTATCTGTGACTGATTTGTGTTATGATATTTCTATATTTGTTTCCGATGATATTATAGCCACTGTGTAGTAGCTTTGAGTTCGTGTCGGCGTGTCGGATTCCCTCTTGAAACGAAAATGCATGTTATACTATTTGACATATCGGTACTCGCACAAAGCCATTACACGGATGGTCGCTCCTCAACAGCCTTATTCTCCGTGCTAGTTGACGGCATTACCCCGTAGTGTCCTTGGCTAGAGTGGGTATAGAGGTGGGGCGTCACAGCTTGGTATCAGAGCCAAACTTCGAAACAATGTAGAATAATCTAGCAAGGATCATCGTCCTAAGTCCTTCTCAGCAGTCGTGCTTTAGGATTTAATTCGAGTCTTCGTACCGATTCATCCTATTTTCTTTATGATTCCTTGTTTTATCTATCAAGATTACTTGATATTCATTTGGTGAATAACCTTTTCCTTCTTCTTTCTTCCTTTCTAAAGTAAGAGAAATGGTTAGACCTGGCCGTCCCAGCGCCGGTCAATCTAGTGCTACTCCCCAAGATGGAGTATTTATGTCTGCCCAGCAGCTTCTTGATCTAGTAAAGAATGCTCAAGCAGCCGGATCTAATCCGAAGTCTACTCACCCTAAGTCTGGATTTGCACGTTTGTGCAATGATTATATCAATTTGGGTGGGAAGCCATTCAAAGGATCTGAAACTATTATTGAAGTCCAAGCTTGGCTAAGAACGTGCGATCGAATCTTTTCTCGCATGAATCTTCTTGATCTTCACCGTGTTCAGGTGGCCTCTAGTATGCTCCAAGAAAGAGCATTAGATTGGTATGAGCTTCTGATTTCTGAAATAAATGAAGCGGATCTTACTTGGGAGAAATTCCGGGAACGCTTCGAGTTAAAATTTGTGCCAGAAGCTGAGAAGGTGACTTTGGCTCGTCGTTTCATAGACCTTGTTCAAGGTGAATCTTCCGTGGCAGACTATGTTGCATCATTCGAGTCACTTTCTAAATACGGGGTCGAGTACATAAACACCCCATTGAAGAAAAACCAAAGATTTGTCTATGGCTTGAATAAAAATCTCAAGAATCCATTACTTCTAAAATTAGAAGTTTCTTTTGATCAGTTCATTGATATCGCTCTTCGACTTGAAGAGGCTGATAGAGTAAGTGATGTTGAGGTTGGGAGTGCTAAACCGAACTTCACCAACAAGAAAAGGCCTAATAAGTTCAAAGGTCCTTATCCCAACAATAAAAAAGGGAAGGAAGCCTCTCCGGCAACCAAGACTTCTACCTCAAGTGGTGAGCAATGCTACAACTGTGGTTCTAAGGACCATTATGCGAATAAGTGTCCAAAGCCCCGTGCTTGTCGCTATTGCAAAAGCCCGGACCATTATATATCTTCGTGTCCCAAACTTCAAAATAGGAAGGAGGGAAAGCTTAATGTGGTGCAAACTCCTAGTAATACTTCTTGTGGTCAAGGTATTTCTCATTTTATCCTTGATGGCATTATTTTACTTCGTGATCATCCTATTCGAGTTCTTTTTGATATGGGTGCGTTCCACTCTTTTATTTCAAAAGAACTTGTTGATACTTTTTCTTTGGATGTTTTGTGTTTAATGACTTCTTTGAGAATTGCGAATCCGGTTGGTGGATCCGCAACAATCAGTTTATTGTGTAAAGATGTCGGGATTATTTTGTGTGATTTTTCTTTCCGAGCTGATTTGCATGTTATGCGCTACTTAGGCTTTGGAATGATTTTGCGAATGGATTGGCTTAACCGCTATGAAGCTCAAATCCTTTGTCCTGAGCGGACTATTCATCTTCGACGTCCTCAATCTGTTAACTAGATTACTATTGATCTTAAAGATTCGGATTCCAGCTTGGCTGCATCTTTATATTCTTTAAATCTTCATGATGATGATAATGACGATGAGGAAGATGTCATTTCTCTTATTCACGTTGTTCGTGAATTCTCCGACTTATTTGAGCCTGTTTTTAGGATTACCACCTAAGCGAGCAATTGAGTTCAGAATTAATCTCATCCCTCGATCTCCACCTATTACTCGTCCTCCTTATCGTATGTCCAATAAAGAAAATGAGGAGATGCGCAAACAATTATCTGAATTGGAGACGAAGCAATTTATTCGCTCTAGTTCCTCGCCTTGGGGAGCTTCGGCAATTTTTGTAAAGACATCCGACGGTACACTTAGGCTTTGCGTTGACTACCGCAAGCTTAATGATCTTACTATCAAGAATAAATATCCTTTACCTCGGATTGATGATTTATTTGATCAGCTTAGTGGTTCTAGAGTATTTTCTCAATTAGACTTAGCAACCGGTTTTCATCAGCTTTGTATTGCAGAGGATAGCATTCCATTGACATCGTTCCGTACTTGTTATGGATCTTATGAATGACTTGTTATGCCATTTGGTTTAACGAATGCTCCGGCTTATTTCGTTGACCTTATGAATAGAGTTTTCAAAGACTTCCTCGATCGGTTTGTTCTTATCTTTATTGATGATATTCTTGTGTATTCAAAAACCGAGGAGGAGCATGAAAAGAATCTTCAGATTGTGTTGGAAACTCTTAGGAGCAATCAATTGAAAGAAAATTTTTCTAAATGCCACTTTTGGCAATCTCGTGTGAAGTTTCTCGGTCATATTATTTCCGAATCCGGAATATCAGTGGATCCTTCAAAGATTGAAGTGATTCAAAATTGGAAGAGACCGGAGAGTGTGACGGAAATCCGTAGCTTCCTTGGATTGGTGGGCTATTACCGTCGTTTTATAAAAGACTTTTCAAAAATTTCCATGCCTCTTACTAGTTTGACCAAGAAGGGAGTTAAATACATTTGGTCGGTCAAATGTGAAGCTTCTTTTCAGAAATTAAAAGAACTCCTTTCCGACGCTCCTATTCTTGTGATTCCCGAGGGAAACCAAGATTTTATTGTTTATACCGATGCTAGTCGTGTTGGTTTGGGTGCCGTTCTTATGCAAAGAGAACGTGTTATTGCTTATGCTTCTAGGCAATTGAAGCCCGCCGAGACTAGATATGCCACTCATGATTTAGAGCTCGCGGCTATTGTTTTCGCCCTTCGTATTTGGCGTCATTATCTTTTGGGAGAAAAATTTATTCTTTACACCGATCATAAATCTTTGAAGTATCTATTTTCTCAAAAGGAACTTAATTTGCGTCAACAACGTTGGCTCGAATTTCTTGCAGCTTATGATCTTGATATTCTTTATACTTCCGGAAAGGGAAATTGTGTTACGGACGTACTTAGTCGTAAGCAACAAGCGGTTGTTTCTATGATGATATCCGAATGGAGCGATCTTGGGGTTTTATCCACTTGCGAGATTCGAGATCGTGTTTCCGATTTATGTTCATCTCTTGTTTTATGTAGCCTTGAGGCTCATCCTTCTCTTATAGACCGCATTCTTGAAGCTCAAAAGCTAGATCCCGAATTGGCTCTTGTTGGCCAAAATTTTAGGGATAAAATGGATATTGAAGGTTTGAAAGACTTTGATATTGATTCTCGTGACGGTATTCGAAAATTTGGTAGACTTATCGTGCCAAATATTAATGATCTTCGTAAAAACATTTTAGAAGATTCTCATCGTTTTAAATTCACCATTCATCCCGGTAGTTGTAAAATGTTCGCGGATATGAAGCGACTTTATTATTGGGAGGGAATGAAATCTGATATTGCTAACTTTGTTATGTGTTGCATGACTTGCCAACTCATTAAGGCCGAGCATCAAAGGCTCGGTGGGTTATTGCAACCTTTAGAAATTCCAATTTGGAAGTGGGACCAAATTTCCATGGATTTTATAGACGGTCTTCCCCGTTCTCGTTCGGGTCATGAAAGCTTATGGGTGATAGTCGATGGACTTACTAAATCCGCCCATTTTATTCCCGTTCGGTCCAGTCGAACCGTGCCTCTTTTGGCCAAACTCTTTATCAAAGAAATTGTTAAATTGTATGGAGTTCCTACTTCTATTGTTAGTGATCGTGATCCATTGTTTACTAGTGCATTTTGGAAGAGTCTTCAAAAAGCTTTGGGAACGAAGCTTAATTTTAGCACCGCTTATCATCCTCAGTCCGATGGACAGACTGAGCGTGTGAATCAAACTCTTGAAGATCTTCTTCGTGCATGTGTTCTTGATTTTGGTGGAAGTTGGGAAGATCATATTTCTCTTGTTGAGTTTTCCTATAATAATAGCTTCCAATCTAGTATTGGTATGACACCTTTTGAGGCACTCTATGGAAGGCCATGCCGATCTCCTTCTTGTTGGCTTGAGGCCGGTGAGAAGCTGGTTTTAGGTCCAGATTTTATTCGTGATTCCACAGAGAAGATTGACCTTATTCGTCATAGGTTGAAAGAAGCCCAGAGTAGACAAAAATCCTATGCCGATAACCGGAGAAGGAAATTAGAATTTTCTGTGGGAGATCTTGTATTTATTCGTGTTTCACCTATGAAGGGTGTTGTACGTTTCAGTCGATCGGGAAAATTAGCGCCTCGATATATTGGGCCATTTCCTATCACCGAACATATTGGTTTAGTGGCTTATCGCCTTTTGTTACCGGCTCAGTTTTCTGCTATTAATGATGTGTTTCACGTTTCTCAATTATGGAAATGCCTTCGGTATTCCGATTCTATTCTTGAGCCTGACGTTGTGGAAGAAATTGAAGTTTCGCCTAATTTAACTTATGAGCAACATCCTATTCGTATTGTTGCTTCTGAGGTCAAATGCCTTCGAAATAAAGATGTTTCGCTTGTTAAAGTTCAATGGTCCTCAAATCCTAAGGATTGCTCTTGGGAATCTAGAGAATTTATCGAGCGAACACATCCGGATTTACTTTCCCGTGCCCTTTGAGGTGAATTTCTTATTTCAAATTTCTTTTGCGTTGATATGCTTTCATGGTTGTTACCTTATATTTTCTTCTTAAATATTACGAGGACGCAATTTCTTTAAGGCGGAGAGTCTGTAACAACCCGCATATTTAACGATTGAATATCTAAATATTTTTTTAAAATATTTTATCGTTAGTCGGATTTTAGTTCGAAAAGTTACTTTGTGCATACGGTCGAATTAGGGCCCGGGACCACTTCCATTGAGTTCAAAACGCCATTTGCGACCTTTTTGAGTATAAACTTTGATATGTTTGGAGTTAGTGGAATTTTGCCACTTTTCACTTTGGGCTTTGGGTTTGGTTCAGCCCATTAGCCTAAACTATTATCTTTAGCTCAACCCCCTCTTCTCTTCATTACTTCACTTTCATTTCCTAACACTCAAGCTTCATCAAAAATGGAGAGAGGGATGAGAAATTAAAACTCCAAGCCCTAGTTCATTTGCAAAATCCAAACTCTAGCTCCCAATTCTATGAGAAGCCATTGATTCAAGCTTCTTGTGTTGAGATTGAAGTGTGGTTGATTCTTCCTTTGCTTTCAAGCTTCTCCTTCATTGATTTTGTAAAAAGGTGAGAATTTTATCTCACATCTAAGTCTATGATTATCCTTGATTGTTAGGTATGAATTCGTACACTTATTCATGTGCATTTGATTTTGATTTGGATTGGTTTTGTTAATATTCCAATTTTTAGTGTTTTGGGTTCAAATCTCTAAAAATCATAGCTTTGTTGTTTGATCATGCTTTTGGTGATGCATCGAGGAGCATATAGGGCCGGGTAGTCGATTGGCATAAACCCTTAGCGCCGTTGCTTGACCGATTGCAAATTGAGTGAGAGTTTGCACTTTTGTTCCTTAGGTCGCACGGCCTGCTATGTGTCGGCCTGTTAGGTCGCTCCAACTTAGGTCGCTCGGCCTAGTTAGTCTCAACCATTTAAGTCACTCGGCCTGCTATAGGTCGCAACCACTTAGGTCGCTCGGGCATTTAGGCCACTTAGGTCGCTCGTCTTGTTAAGTCGCAACCACTTAAGTCGCTGGGCCTGGTAAGTCGCAACCACTTAGGTCGCTCGGCCTGTTAGGCCACTTAGGTCGCTCGGCCTGTTAAGTCGCAACCATTTAGGTCGCTCGGCCTGCAGTTAGGTCGTGCCATGTGGGTCGCAACCATTTAAGTCGTTCGGACTGCACCAACTTAAGTCGCCCGGCCTGCTTTAAGTCGCACCCACTTTAAGTCGTTCTGAGGCTTAGGTAGCATATGTCGCTTACGTCGCCCATTCCTTAGGTCGCTTGTTTCTTATGCCGCTATCTCCTTAAGTCGTTCACTTATGCCGCTATCTTCTTAAGTCGCTCAGTTAGGCCACATGTTATTCCTTAAGTCGTTGATCCCTTAGGTCGTATACCGTGGTGTCGCATTATTTGTCTACGCTGATTTCTTGTGTTGCATTGTTGTTAAGCCGTAAGTCGTGGCTGTTGAGTCGCAAGGGTATTTCCACCTGGATGGTTTTGGTATCTAGTTCTTTGGATTTTATTTACGTCTTCGAATGTGAATTTTTGTGATTTATTGTTTTTACAATCATTTTTGTGATTCGTCACTTTAAAAATATAAAGGTTTCAATACTAGTAGTAAATATCAAAACTCTTTCATCAAAACGATTTCAACCCTATTTTATTACAAAGCTCATTTCTTAAACCGTTTTCCAATTTATTAGTATATACAAACCTTTATCCCACTCATATGAGAAATCTAATTAAACGGCATAGTAAAACAAGTGGTATGAAACGCTTGCATTTACTTCGCCGGTTAATTCTTGGACTTGTTCGATTGAATTTCTTGTGACAATTTTCGAGTGGAGACTTACAGTTTGTTCGTAAATATTTAAGTTAAGCTAGTGGTTATGGAACATGAAGCTAAGCTCGTATATTTACTAGCTTAGTGTAATTGACACTTCTTGATGATCGATGATGATCATTTTTGTGATTTAGACTAGCAATGTGCGATGTCTCTTTGTCTACGTGGGAGACTAAACCCCGTTTCTGTGGAGCTTCTGCTCAATTTGGTGGGGGTAGCGACCAATGGTCTTCGGGCCGTTTTGTGGAGCTTCGGCTCAAAACTAATGGTTAGCAACCATGGAATAGCGTTCCGTTTTGTGATACACGTGTTGGTGAGTTTTAATACTCCCGTTTTGTGATAGGCCTTCCTCCCCCTTTTTGTGATTTTTGGATTTCCATTGATGATTTCTAGAATTTGTGTTTCACCGATTTTCGTGATTAACGTTGATAAGTTTTATCAATATTTGTGCATTGGTGAATTTGTGTGTCATTAACTTTTGTGATTGGCATTGATATTATTGTCAATATTTATGGTTTGGTGAATAAAAATAAAGAGTATGACATTCCTTTTGATCTTTGAGAAGATTCTTGTGATATTGATTAATCCCTAGTTAATTTTCAATTGCATACTTATCACAGTATGGCTTTATGGTTATCATATGTTTTTGTCATATCTCTTATTCTATATCATTTCATCTGATATTTATAGTTAGACTGATCCGTTTATTATTTTCTTATTAAATAATACTCGGGTCAGACCGAGATGTTACAGGTGCTTCTACTTGACCCCTCTTCTGGAGTATTATTCTGACTTTTGGCTGACTAATTAGATTAGTAGTTTCTTTTGTGGTATACATTTGAGATATAGACTCCTGGATGTATTCTTATTCTTTTGTCTAGCACTTGTAATTATCCTTTTGTGATATTGTGGATCTTGTTTGACCACTACTCTGATGTACACTTTCATGTGTAAAATTCATATCTTTTTCCGCCTTTGTGATATGAATTATCTGTGACTGATTTGTGTTATGATATTTTTATATTTGTTTCCGATGATACTATAGCCACTGTGTAGTAGCTTTGAGTTCGTGTCGGCGTGTCGGATTCCCTCTTGAAACGAAAATGCATGTTATACTATCTGACATATCGGTACTCGCATAAAGCCATTACACGGATGGTCGCTCCTCAACAGCCTTATTCTCCGTGCTAGTTGACGGCATTACCTCGTAGTGTCCTTGGCTAGCGTGGGTATAGAGGTGGGGCGTCACACTGGTCGTAAAAGGAAATTCAAGATACTGGTGTGGCGCTACGATGGAAAGTGGCTGTTGACTAGGATGGTTGAAAAGCCTACCGGTCCGTCACACTTGGTATCACAGCTGAAGGTTAAGTGAGAACCTTGGCTCTGCTGGGGATTACTCATTAGAGATAAGGTCAGTAGCACCCTAGAATGAGTTTTAGAGTATTAATAGATATGATGGCGTATTTGTTAGTGAAAAATAAAATTATTTTATATTGTGTTGATTGGTTTGTTGGGTGGCTTATGGATTCTGGTCAATACGAGTAATTAACGCTATTGATAGGGATCTCTAAACACTATAACAGAACAATTCGACACAGTATTCTTTTAAAATGGGATAAATGAAATAATTTTACCCAAATTATTTTTATATGCGGAAGGTATAATTTTCATAAATTAGTATAGTGTATATGGTGTGCTTGGTTGTTAGGAATGATAACATTAAATTATTATCATTATTGTTATGGAAATTGAATAAGAAATTAATGTTATAAGCAAAAGTTAAGAAATTAATCCATATGACAATAATGGAATTTTGTAAATATGATTTTGTGAATGTGATTTATAATTTGAAATGAAATGGAATTCCAGAGAAATATTAAAAAAAGATAGAGTTTATGAAAACGATTTATAAAGGATTTAAAAGTTGAAAATTTAGGAATTTGAATTCCGTTAGATTTAAATAATATTATTTGGAAATATTTTTGGATTAGGAATGAAATCTTTTCAGATTTGGAATAAAAATATTTAAAAGTGTTTTTTAAAAGAGGAAAAAGCACTAAACTCACCTCGGTCGATGGAAAATAATTCCGATGATGATCACGCCATCATCGGCGTTCATTTTCAAGTTTCCAAGGAAGGAATTGCTACCTGAATATGTGAATCAGAGTTATTTGCAAAAACTGGTTTTGGTTTTGAAATTTAAAGGGATGATTTGATATATCAAGGTATTTCGGATTCCAAAAATAATTTTTAAACATTAAGTGATTGTTTAAAACTTATGAGAGTTTATTTAAAAATGTTATGGAATATAGATAAGTTTGAAAGCTTATAAAATTTGGAATTTGATTATTAGAATGGAATTAAACTCGAATTAAGTTAAGTAAAGTGAATTTGAGAAATTAAGCCTAAGAAGGCCAATTGGAAATAATTATTGAAATAGAAATTATTGGGTCAGAAATTAATTAGGGGATGAACAAATTAATTTAATTTGTAGGTAAATGGAATTGGGAATTGAATATTGAAATGATATTTAATTTGAATAAAGTGAAATTGAAGAATTAGTTCGAGTGGACAAAGTGAAATAAAATTTGATTGAGATATGGTTGATAAAGTTCGGTATTTAATTTGATTGGAAATAAAATTTGAAAATGGAAGGTAAACTGAATTCAAATGAAATTTAATTTTGAGTGAAAATGGATATAAACTTCAGTAGTGAAGTGGAAATAGATATAAGAAATTGTATAAAATATTTATATTCAACTTAAGAAGTAAACGGTGAAGCTCTTAAGAAAAAACCGGCATTGGGAATATATTGAGTGAATATGTGATTGAAGATTAAATAAAAAGGTGTGTGGAATGATAAGTGTGGATAAGTGAATGGAAATTAAAATAAATGTGAGTGTAAAGAATTGGATATAGCTAATAATCAATTGAAAATTAATACGTAAGTTATACATATATTATTTTATTCGCATAATGATTTGATCCAGATTCGAGCACATAATTTCGAGATAGTTATATCGATCCGAGTTGGGATTTTTCACTCAATTTTCGACGGCGAACCCTGGATATGGATTTTTTTATTGATCTTGAAATTCTCTATCATAGTATATGGCTATGGAAGGAGAACAATGATTTATGATCAAGGAACCAGATCTGAGTCCGCACTAGAGTCATGTGAATGATACTAGTTCGGAAATGAAATTGTATGATCGAGTGAGCGATCGGATTTGATATTGCGTGTGAATGATATATGTACATCATACGTCATAAGTAAAGCAAATATTGAAAGTTTGGAAAAAGAATAGGTAAAATGATTTTGGAATTAAATGATTGGATATTATTGGTAAATAAGGTGCAAGCAATTAAAAGCAAAAGATAAACTGATGTCTTCGATTTCAGAAACAAAATTTGATTGCCCGACAAAAAGTATGTGTTTAAACTGTGTATGAGATTGATGATTTTCTTATTGAGCCACTTGGTTTTTGTTTTCTTTGATGATTTTGGGCTGTAGAAGTAGTTTTGTAGATTTTCGGATCTAGCAGCGCAAAGGAGACGCAGGCGAAATTTTTCGAAAATTTAGGGAGTTAGAAAAATTTTGAAGAAAGTTTTGATAATTTAAAATTTTGGATTTAAATTATAATTTGAATGCTTGAGGGGATAATATTATTTGAAATCTATGGATGAGTTTGGAAAATTAGTAAGAGTGATAGTGTATCTTCAAAAAAAATTTGTTTTGGGAAATTGTATGAAACTGTGTAGCTTTGGAAATTAGTAACTGGCTTGGTCCATTCTTCTTACCTAGCAATTTCTAAGACGAAAATTTTATAAGGGGGAAGGAATGTAACGACCCGGAATTTTTGGATATTTTAAATTGTAATATTTAATTGTTTTTAAATATTTAATGGTAATTTTAAACCTGAATTTCAAATATAACTATTTATTTGATAATTTGATTATTTAATTTAATAATTGGAAATTGGATAAAATATGAAATATTGATTTTTAAGCTTTTTAAAAATAATTTAAAGGCTTATAAAATTTATATTGATAATAATAAAGATAATAAAAGTCTTAAAATTTAATTTAAAAGTGTTTTGTTCGGTTTTAAAAATATATCGTTTAAATTGACATTTAAAAATAGCCTTCCGAGGCACAGTCTTGGAATTCAACGAAACTAATTTCATTGGATCCGTAATAGTGTATTATTATTGGATTTCAAATTTCGTAACGTTTGGATTTATCATTTGGCCGTATAGAATATAAATGCACTGAAATTTATATCGAAATTCAACACAATAATTATATTCCAAAAAGCTATCTTCTCCATACGATTGAATTAGCACTCGAAACCTTTTCCGTTGCATTCGAAATAGGGGTATAACATTATAAACACCTAGCGGTACGCCTTAGGAGGTCAAGATTTTAAGTTGCGAAAAAGATAAAATTTGAAGTTAATTAATATGTATGTTTATATATTCTAGTCAACCTTCAGCCAAAATTCTGTAACATCAGAACTTTTTGCCTTCTCTTCAATCACTATAGCTTTCCTCAAACACGCCATCTCCTTTTCAAATATAACGTTTCCCCTCCCTCTTCTTTTTACAGCCGAGATTCGAAAAAAGAAAAAAAAAAGGGAAAACTTTGAAAATCAATCTCTTCAACTCTATAAAGCGATAAATCGCGTAACCTATTTCTAATTCAACATTTTGAATTCTCTTCCCACTGGTATGATCGAAGTGGAGTGTGGAATTGAGATTGGGATGGTCGGCTTTAATGTCGTGGCGAGTGGAGATCTAGGGCTTGCGTTTTCTGGTATTGAAGGTATCGAGGGAAAGTTTGGCCATCTATTCAGGTTCGTGTTGTGTAGCCGCATCTAGGTGGCCATTTTAGTGATGTTCGGCACCGGTTAGGGGATCGCGACCTATAGCAGGCCGATGGGGGGGCGATGGTCGTGTTTTTTAGGGTTTGATTGCGGGGGACCGTGTGGTGTTAGGGTGAAGCTTGTGCGGAGGGGAGTTGAATGGGGGAGTCAGCTGTGCGGTTCGTCGAGGGAGGAGCGAGAGTGGTCGTGCATAGGGGTGGTTGCGCAGTCATTGTTCATGTACGAAGAAGAGAGAGGGGGGAGGTAGAAGGTTGTGTGGACCGGCTATGTTAGGATGGGTATTCTGTTTAATATTAAACATAAAAATAAAATTGTGAAATTTATATTTAAATTCTTGTGTACTAAAAAAATGTATAACTCTCATGTGCAAGGTAGGTTTGGGATGAATCTTTTTGCGTTGGGATCGTAGTGTCACCATCTACGTGTAAGAACTGGTTGGAGCGAAATAGAAGCTTCTGGAGTTTTTAAATATTTCAAACGCGTCCGGATTAAATCGAAACCGTAACGCGAAAATGACAGTTAAATCAAAGGTGAGTTAATCTCACTCAAATTTGGAATTTCTGCAATTAATTTTCAGTAGTTAAAATTAATTATTAGTTGATTGATTGAATTTGATAATTATTACCAGTCTGGATGTGATATTATATATAGTGGCATATATATATACACACACATATATATAGTGGAGTGATTGATATTCCCGCATTTATATAGTGGATGAGACCCTATGCGCCGCATAATAGCGGACGACCCTATATACTGCGATATCCCCCTTGAAGCGGGATTGGTATTTTTATATTGTACTAAAATCTGTGGATGCAAAGAAAATAGATTGGAGGGATCCAACTGGATTCCTCAAAAATGTTGAAATTATTTCCATATTCAGTTATATGACTTATTTGAATAATCTATGATAGATTATATTGGAAATTGAATTTATTGGATGTTATGGTATTGTTGGATAGATTCTTGGAATTTTAAAATATCAAAAATGTGAATATTGAAAATTTAGAGGAAAATAAAAAGGGAATTTTAAAGTAAATATTTATAGTAAAGTTTGACAAATTAAAAAGTAAGGAATTTAGAAAAAATAAGTAGTTTGATTTTAGAATCCTATTTAACAATCCCGGAATATGGAAAAATAGAGATTTTTGAATATACGTGAATAAAAGGTTTTTTTTTAAATAAAGAACTTAAGGGATATTGTTTTAAGTATAAAAGAATGTATTTTTAAGTTTAAGGTTTAAATAGTTTGGGAAATAAAAGGGAAATTTTGAAAATAAAATATGAAATTGATGTTCCAGATTTAAAAAAAAAATGATTTTTAAATCCAAATAAGGAAGTGAATCTGAAAATTTGTGGGTTTTGGGATAAATTTGGGTTAACTAAAAAATTAATTTAGAGATGGAATTTAATTTGAAAATCGATGAAAAATAGATTAATTGTGGTGAAACTATGATGAACGGGAAATGAGATTATTGAAATTAGAAACGAAGTTATAATATAAAGTGAAGTAAAATATCAGTGGATAATTTGATATTATAAATTCACGGTGGGAATTTATAACGAGATGGGTAAATCGTTTTAAAAATAAATAGTAGTTTTATTTTTAGAAATGTGATAAAGGAAATTTATGGAATTGGAACGTAAATTGAGCTGGAAATAAATCGAGAGGGATTTATAAAATAATTGGACTGACTATATTGGAGTTGAAAATATATTTTTTGAAAAAGTTAAGTTTATTTTGAAAGAAAGATTTTTAAGTATTAATTAGAAAATTTAAAAGTGTTTAAAAGAACGTTTTAGAAAAATTTATTATTTAATTGTTTTAAAATTGTTAAAGTAAATATTAATTAAGTTAGTTATAGTTGTTAATCAGTATTAAAGGTTTAATCAGTATTATTATTTTAAAAGGATAATTATTCGATATTAATATTTTATGTAATAGCTTTTATTTAAAAAGTAGTTTTGTCTAAAGTTAACTTGGAAATTTTTTATAGAAATTTCATAAGTATTATTTTGAAAATTATTAAACAAAGTTTTCGAGAAGTATTGGTATACTTGCATGGCGTAATCGGAGGCAGTGAGTGCCTGTAGTTAAGTCTTGGATTTCTCTGGGATAGAGACGTAACCATTGAACTAATAATCTGTGGTTTGATACCGCATTGGTGCTTTCCATATTATTTAAAAAAAGGTTTCAAATATTCTTTTGAGAAGGAATAGTTAGTGAATATATTTAATTCGATAAGAAAATATATATTTTGGATAAAGAGATTTTAAATTATAAAGATAATTAATTAAACTAAAAGGAGATTTGGAATTACCATTGAAAAATGAAATCTTTGATTGAATTGTTTGTTTTATTTGATAGTTAAATAATTGGTTATCATAATCTCGACCCAAAATATAACTTTGGGAATATCCAGAAGAAATACAGAATTTATATGGTACAGTTATCGTTCGAGGTGCTATACTGTACGCATAAACGCGTTTCATTCTTCTAGGATGTTTATAAGAGAATTCGTCCACTAACGATTAGGAGATGATCTCTGGTCTTATTTTCGTCTGTTTATTTCGTAGAGAATCGGGGTTGAGTTTACCAGAAAATATCAATGTTGTTCGAAGAGATCGAGATCAGATATGTTATCCGAAAACCACTTCGATCCAACGAGTACGTTTAAATAAAGACAAGAGCATGGAGTTGAAGATGGAGCAGTGAAGTGGAAGGGCTAATCGCTATTAATCCTGAGGGTGGTTCCAAAATGGATGTGGTAGGAGTAGTGCCTTCGGTTCCGTTCGGACCCGGAACGGACTTATATGGATGAATGCTATTAGTACATTGTCATTAGAGGATAATGAACATTCTAAGTGAAATTTCCTTGAAAAGGTAATCGTAGCCACTAGCCTCATCAACCGGGAATGATTGAAAAGCAACAAGGCTAAGCGGGTAGCACCCAAGTAGGGTATGTCTATCACCTTTCTAGATAGCCTCAGATATTATTTATGGAAGGAGCTCGAAAAGGGTGGGAACACCTTGGGTGATAGCATATTCGGTCTATCCAGGTCGGGGATAGTCCGGTCTTGTGTTGCAGGGGATCCCGGTGTGGTCCTCGGTACATTGTTTCTAGACATGTACTATGACTGGTGGTACCCCAGTGCCTAGTCATTCAGATGGAATCCATTCTCCAATAAGCATCGTACGGTTTTGATTGTGCCCAACTATGCTGGAACGTGAAATGCAAACATTTCAGCTATTTGAATAAGTATTTGTACTTAGACACTATTATAATATCAGATGATTTTGATATGAAGTGTTTTGGTTATCGCAAGGTAAAAACCCGTCATGTTTATTTGTGGCATGGTCTTACGAGATACCTTTGATTTTCAAAGGATTTGATAACTTTAATAATTCAATTTGAGTTTGTTTTTCTCACGCTGGTTTTTTAGACTGACTCGGGTGTTATTTTATTATAATGCTCGGATCAGACCGAGTATGACAGATACAAGATAGGATGCTATGGAGCTTAGAAGGCGAGCTGGATGACGAAGATGTATTATATGTATTTGATTTTATTCCGCTGTGTATGGCATGCTGTACATAACCGTCCAGTATTGTGCTATTGATTTGTGTTGTACTCTGATTATGTAATGTATAAAGAACAGTTGTGATTTATTATATATTGTTCCGTTGCGATTGTGAGATTGTCGATTTTCGAGCGTCGAAAATTCGGTCTGTTACATGTTTTAAATTGATATATTTTATATAAATAATTTAATTATGTAAATTAACTATTTATAAATGGAATACTTTGAATTTGATATATCAATTCCTTAACTCCTTCCTTTCCTTTTCGAGGACGAAAAGTTTTGAGTGGAGGAGAGTATAACAACATGTAATTTTCAATAATTAAATTTATTAAATTAAATAAGTTTTGGGGCTTGATGTTGTAAAAAAAATTAATATTTAATAATAAGAAATAACTAGAATTGAATGTGCTAGTATTAATTTAAGGTAATTGATAACTGCTTTAAATGTAATTCCAATTATTGAAATGATTAAAAGTTATAATTGGTTATAGATTTGTAAATTAATTATAATAGTGTATGTATTAATTGATAACAGGATTAAAAGAGTAATTGAAAATTTTAAAGGTTGTATTAATTAATGAAATAGTATGTAATAAATTGTAATTGAATAAAATTAGTGTTGTGTAAATAATTATTACATTTGTATAGACAATTAACTTTTAAATGTAATTAAATTAAGCTAAAGGTGACAATTGTTATTTGTTACCTGTTTGCTTAACTTGTTGAAATCAAATTTGAAATAAATTTCAATAAATGTAATTAAACATTACGTTAATGTTAATTAAGATGATTATTGAAGAATATTAATGTAATAAGCTATAAACCAATGTTGAATATATACATAGAGTAATAAAGGATTGAATAAGCAGATTGAAATCAATTAAATCAATTTATTGAAATTAAATTATAATTAATTGGATTTAATTACAGTTGAAATTAAATAATGTAATTAGTGAAATATTTAACACTGAATTAATATGTAAATTTGTTTTAAATTATCGTAAATGTCTAAGTAATCAAAAATGAAAGAAATTGTTAGTTATTAAAAATGAATTAAAAATTTGATTTAATCAATTTAATATTAATTTATTTAATTAACGTGAAAATAGCCATTTTTCCACTACCTTGGATTTCGACGAAACTAGTTTCAACGGATCTGTAATGGTGAATTATTATAGGATTTAAAGTTTCGTAGCGATCAGACTTGTCGTTTGATAGGACGGGCTCGAAACGCGTAGAAATCAATTTAATTGAGATCAATTTGAAATAAGCTTATTTTAAACTAACTTCTGTATATAATAGAATAAAGACTTGGAACCTATTCCACTGAGTTTATAAATATATTTAAAAAAAATCTATTTTGATATATGGGATGACATATTTTCGTTTCGGGGTTAGAACGGTTTTTTTTTGTCACGTTGTCATTTCGATCAATCCTATCGGATCCATTCATTTCTAATTTAGATATGCTTATATGTAGGCTATCATAAACCCTAATTGTTTCTCATTCTCATTTCTATACATACAATGCTCTCCGGCTATCTCTTTCTTCTAATGGTAGAAAACTATTCTAATATACAAACCCAAATTCAATTTCCAAATCAATTTCAAAAATCAAACTCCTCAAACTATATCGAATTATATATCTATTTGAAGCTTTCGACGAGCGCAATCTACTATAGTGATTTGTTTCTCGAAACGGAACATTTTTTGTCCAAAAATCAGCGATTAAATTTCAGCCGTTCATTTGCTAGGGTTTCGATCCAACGGTGGATCTTCGCCCGATCGACGATCGGGAAGCGCCGTTGCAAAGAGGATGGAGAGCAGGCTCTGTACAGGTCATCGTTCATCGTAACATGCGTAGGATTCACCAGAAATTGTCTTCAAAGCTCGACGGTGGCGTAATGGCCAGATACCATGGCAAGTGGTCGCACCACCATGGCTGCGTGCGGCCGGACGAGGGCAGCAACGTAGGTGTCTGATCGTGGTGGAAGGCGACGTAGAGGCAGAAAAAATGCATTTTGTAGGCGGCGGTTGTGCGTGTACCAGGCTCGAACAAGAGGGCTCGAATGCGTTAGGGTTTCGATCAGATGACTGCATACGTGTTGATGACGCTGATGTGTACAGGTAAGTGTGTTATTAATAAACTATTTTTTTTAAATCGTGTAACTTCTAACTTACATAACTTTTACATAGAAGGTCGAATTTACGCACGGTTTGTTCCACTACAATCGTATCGAAATTCCAGACATTCTGGAACTGGTGTGGACGAATTCTGAGACTATTGAAATTTGGGCCTTATTATGGATTTCGAATCGATTTGAAATAAAAAATGAGTGTTTTAACCCACTCACAACTACTAAATTATCTTATTTTAGTTAATTTAAATTTACGATGTAATTAGAAATTGATCGGTTGATATTTGGTATATTTAAACTTTCATTCCAATTAAATATGACTTTTACTGCATTTAATCATCATTTAATTTAATATTGAATTTAATTGTCAACTGAATACCTGTAGATGATAATCGGTTAATTGATGTTATTTATTGATTGATTGAATGGTGATTTTGATGTATATTTGATTGTTGATATTGGATAACTGGATGTTATTTGTTTATATTGTTATAACAACGCAAGTTCCCTATGGGTTGAAATGATACATACCCGAATGATTTGATAGATTAGGAGAAATTGTTATGAGTTGAAATGATAGACTCAAGCGATTTCATGGATTTGTAATTAAATTCAGGATTGAGGATTGAAATGATATTTATCCGTGGATATAAATTGATTGCGGATTGAAATGACAAACATCTGTATCACTTGACCATCGAGTAGAGAATTATATACGGAATCAGATTGGTTAGATCAAACAATTTTAAATCCTTAAAAATTTGAATTCGGTTAGACTATATATTGAGATAAAATTTGATTCGCATAAATTGAGTTATTTTCGAAATCCAAGCTTTAGATGTTTAAAACTGGAATTGATTTAATGAATTGTTTAAAGAATTAAAATGAAAATTTCAAAGTTGAATTTTTAAAGCATAAATGAATTTTTTTGAAATTGAGTTATTGAATCTGTTTGAATATAACTTTGAAATCTATTCAACTTGAAGTGGTTTAAATTGATAATTCAAACGTGGATTTGAAATCGATATTAATTAGATGGTTTAATGAGAATCTGAATTTAAAACAATTTTTATGTTAGTTGAATTGAAAGCTGGATAAGGTCCAGATGTGTTGAAATGGAAGAAATGGTTTGATTTTGATATTAAATCCAAATTAACTATTTAAATATAAACTATTTAAAGATTTGTTATTTTAAAATCCTTATTTTAAGGTTTTCAAACTATTAAACTAATATAAATCTATTTTCAACTATTTTAATCAATTTAAACTATTTTAAACCATTTTAAAACTATTTAATCTATTTTTAATAAATTTAAATTATTTTAAACTATTTAAACCATTTTAAAACTATTTTATCTATTTTTATCAATTTAAATTATTTTAAATCGATTTAATCTATTTTAAATCTATTTAATCTATTTTAAATCTATTTAAACTATTTTAAATTTATTTAAATTATCTTATATCTATTTAAAACTATGATAATCCATTTTTAAATTATTTTAAAGTATTTCAAACTATTTAAAATTTATTTACCAACTATACTAAACCATTTAAACTATTTATAACTATCTAAACTATTTTCTAATTTCGAGACTGTACAGAATGGAAGTAGTTATATTTACACCCTTGATTTAAAAGTAAATATGGTCAAATGTTGTAATAACCTAAGTTGGGGTTTAAAATGACATAATCGAGTAAATATAATGATTTTGAAATGAGAATTTAATTTACATATCTTATCGATAATTTAAATAGTGAATATGATTTCGAAAGTAAATATGGTTTTGAAAGTGATATGATTGCAAATGTGATATAATTTCGAAAGTGATTTTGAGAATATAATTTTTTTGATAGCAATTATGAATTGACTTTTGAAATATAAAAGAACCATCCGGTGTGAAATAAGCATTTGGTTGTTAAAGAGACCGTGATTGGATATTGTCATACTCTCTACCAACATCGAAAACCACTTTAACACCTGTGTATGTGGTGGATATTCCGGAATGAAGTAGGATGGTTTGACGAACGATTCTGTATGAGGTATTTACGTAGCATTGACTCCCGTGAGTCATCTTAGATGTGACTAAAACAGGAGCCACGCCGGGCCAAGTGAGGTCATTCCTCCTATTGGGCACATTTCTTCATTACCATATTATGACTTTGTGATTGATTTGGTGGTCACCCCTTGATTTTGATTATGGGAGTGTGTTCCGAGGTGGGTGGTAGTAGTTGCTTTGCGTTACCACCGGTTTGGATCCGCAAATGGTAGAATCCTACCCTGGCATTGCCTCGAGTGCCATGTTCGCATGTTGTATCGTGCCTTTTACGAGTTTGGTTTGTACCATACCTATGGAGTGCCCTCTGATAGCTCTCCAGTTTACGGAGGAATGATGGTACTGTATAGGCTATGGGAATATATAAAATGTGTTAAGGGGGATATGAGTAACACCTTAACGCTATTTTAATACTTTACTTTAATGTAGATACTATTATAATAGCGTACAGTACTATGTATGTAGATAGTTTAACGGATCTTTAAGAGATGGGAATCCTGAACATCTCTTAAGTTATTGCACTCACGTTAGACATTGGGTAGAAGATGTCAAACCCCGTAAGCATCTCCGACGCTGTCATACTCATATTTATTTACTGTTGATTTAATTTATATAATATATTTTAGTTCCGACTCGAGTGTTTTGTCTTTTTAATTCGCTTGGGTCCGTCTAAGCTTTTCAGTGTATTGAAGAATGTTTTCTGAAGGACGAAGACAAAGATTTAGTACTAGTACTATATTCATACCACTGCATCATGTTGTTCCGCTACATTATTTAATTATTACTACTGTATGTACTCTGATCTGTATTGTAAAAGTAAAATCAAATGTTATTTGTAAACAGCTTCATGAACTGTTTATTTGATTATTATATTTTATCATTCCACTGCGAGATGCTGTATTTGTTTTTCTTTCTTTCCCTGTTGTTTTTTTTCTTATTTACCCCATAAAAATCCTCCCTTTTGAATAGTTTGAGTCTGACATGCGAGGTTTATTGTCGATTTAAACTGTCCAAAAAGGCGAGTCGTTACATAATAAGTGTAATATGGAATGCTCCCACTATTTCCGCCATAAATATAATAGCATGCTAAATTTGGAGGTCCGTCATTTACTTAATATAGTTTATTTATTTCATATACCACAACTATTTTACAGTGGAGAGTTTTCTGATCAAATATCTTGAATTCAAAGAAATAAATTTCATAGAATACAATTTTATATATGAAAATATATTTTGGAATAGAAATCATATCTCTGATTACAATGTTAAGTATCAATCACTATTATTACAATTCTCGTTTCCGTTGTTTCTTTATGAAGCAGAAGCGACTATTCACTCTCTTCATCTCAACTGTACCTTAAATCACATCTACTTTTGTACATTCGATATTCTTTCTGAATGGTCAAAAGAAAACCTTTACTAAAACATCATAACGAACTCTTTACAAAAGTGTACCGATCACCCTTAACATTTAAAGACATCAAATATGTTGCGGTTTACATAAATCAATCAAACCAACATTTCAGAGATCGAATTCTTAGATTTGTATTATAGTTTTGGTCTTGTATTACATTTAACACAATGCAATCCTTTTGTAATCAATCAAATTGAATACTAGATCTCACAGTATTATTTATTGGCTTATTTCGAACGAACTAACTTCATCGAAATATCGTACATTACGAATTATGACCGTTCCTCATATAACATTTATATGCGATAGTATATGGATCAAATATCCATAGTTTTATATTGTTTCTAGGGTTCGAAACTCATAGAATGCAATACACGGTCTTGACCAAATAAACACGCATGCGACCAAATCATAAACGTATTAAGTAGTTGTAAAATTCGGCATTTGCTTAGGTGTCGAAATGTTAACATGCAATAAGCATTTATTAGAAAGTATATTTTATATTTCTATTTGTCAATTTTCAATTCAGCTTATTTGTATATTTTAATTGATAAACGTTTTACCAATCATATTAAATGCACAATTTATCATCGTAGATTATTATAACATTATATAATATATGTTCATACATTATTAGAAAGGTTAAATGTTATTATTTAATTTTCTAATAAGGTCCAACTAGTATTTTATATTTCACCAAACCCTAAGCAAAACATAGAAGTCTTTTGACTTCACTGGTGGGTGTTATAACTTATTTGTCTTGGGATTATGACATTGCGTCTGCTCAACAAATCATAGCCCTACAAACGTAGGATAACTCCTTATCGATTGTATCACATACAACTCCTAACCCTATGGTACCTTGTCCTGATTCGACTTCGGCCTCGATTCTGTTCAACAAATTGAAATGAAATTATTCACTCGTACCTACCATATAGTGACGGCCTAATTATAGTATATGTACCTTGAGTCTGCTCAACAAATACATATAGTTATCTTACCTCATTTAGTCCATATATTAATAATAATACACATAACACCCTAGTTTGAGTCTGCTTAACAACTAAGGAGTATGCAAGTAATTTATTAATATATATGGTAGATGACAACATTATATTGAAGATTCATAATCTTCAATATATTATATCGAGCGATATTGACTTATTAATAATGTATTTCTTATGAAATACCTTCGTGATTCAAGTACCAAACATGTCCGAAGTCACGGTATATGTACAATTACTATGTAGTTATTCCTTAAGTCTATTAGGGTTTTTTAATGTACCACATTTAATTTATACATTCATATTATATAAGTTTTATTATATAACTTTTGTATTTAACATTACTTATGTAATAATCTTATGTTTATTATTATATTAAATAAATCTTATTTAATTAATTTTAATTAATTAACATTTTAATTAATTTTATACTATCTTAATATAACATTTATATTCATTGTTTACTATATACTATAACCTTTATAGTATAACATACATATATCATATATATGTGTATATTGTATAATTAATTAACTTTTAAATAAAATATTTTATTAATCAACTTTTAATTAATTAATTACATCAATGAACCATTATTTTTTTTATTTATTTAAACAATTTTAATTAAATATATTAATTTCAAAATTCAATTCATATACATACATTTATACTTGCGTTATTTTAAATATTTTAAATTAACATATCATATATCATAATATATAATACATGTATAGCGGGCTCCCGGAGATCGATAATGTATGCAACATTTCCCTTGCATTAATTAATTAACTTATTTAATCAGTATATTTTATCTCATTAATAAATTTTATAAATTTCAAAACTAATTTTCAAATATTTTGAAAATTTTATTATATTACATCATTTATAATATCTATATATTTTATTTTAAATTTTAAATTTTAAATTAACAATTTGAAAATTTTATATTATAATATTTATAACATTATCCTTATTTAAATTTAACCTATAAACTTAAAACTTATAGTTTAATTTTCAATCAATTTTGAAAATTAGCCCAAGGCCTAATTTAAATTGGGACTTTTCTATTAGGGACAACCTTTGGGCTCACATATCTGTTCGGGCTAGGCTGGTAACCAAGTAGGCAGAGTACTTGATTGTCCAAACCCAACCCTAGACACCACCTTTCTAGATTCCTTACCATCTGAGTTGTGAGCTTAATTAGTTAACCATAATATGACTAATTAGACCGCAGAGGCTATAGGGCTCTGATACCATTGTTAGAACTGGGTTAGCCCGCAGCGAAAGATATTGATGAACTTCAATTTTTTACCCTATTGGATCTTAATTGGGCATACGAAGCCTAATTTATTTAGAATATTTCTAAACTTAATTAAATAAAATCATATATTTCATTTAAATTTATAAATTATTAATAGAAATTTGTTCAATTATTTTCATTTTATACACAGAAATTCAAATTCAAATATATCTTTATTATATAAATATATATATATATATATATATATATATATATATTTTAAGAATTAATTAGTCAAACAAAAATAAACAAAAGATGGAAAACATATATGTAACGAATATGTCTAATTTTTATATTTCAAAAAAAAATCAAAAATGCTATTAAAAAGATTAAGAAAAATTTTCAAATTTTTCTAAGTCAAAATAATATTTTTTATTAATTAAATAATTTTTGGCTAAATTAAAAAATAATTTTTAAAAATATTAAAATCGATTTAAAAAATCTAAATTCTTGATCGAGATCTTATGAGATGTCATATTGATTTTAAAAAATAAAAAAAGAATTTTAGAAACATAATTTATTTTATATGAATTTATTAATTCGTATAATGATTAAATAATAATGAATTTTTTGATAATTACTAAAAAATTATTTTTAGTCACTAAAAATTATGTTTAATATAAATATAGATTTTAAAATTATTAGATCAATTATTTATGTGGCATAGTCATGTAGTTTAATATAAGTCATGTAAATAAATCAGTTAATATATTAATCTATGTGTGTGTATGTGTATATATATTAGCTAATAAAATATAAATAATTAAATTTTTTTTACGCTATATGTATCAGATCCGTACGAAAAAATTATAATTTTATTTTAGAAACATATATACTTAACCAATCAATGTGTGACGACAACAATACCTATAGGAATCTCACCTAACTAACAATATAGTAATAGCAATATATGTATATACATGAACAATATACATTTATACAGAGGTAATATATCATATATTCAAATTAAACACTTACCTAGAACTAATGCCCTCAAGTCCTTCTTGCAATGATGAGTTCTCCTTTCTTAGAAAACTTCTCGATTCGTCAGATTGCTAGTCATAAAACAGCAGACCCTTTGCTATCAAAATAGCCTTTGATTTGAATTGATTTAATTTAGGTTTACATGGAGTATATATAGAGGGATAAATTTTGACAACTAGATGATAGAGGTTGCAGCAAAAAAAAAACCCTATATGCATTAGAGTTAGGAGTCCTTTTATAATGGAAGGAAAGAAGGAAAGGTGGATCATATTTCTTACCCTTTCTCCCCAAATCCAAGCCATCCATCTAACATACCTTAAACCCATTTTTAGCATCCCCTTACATCCCTTTTGGTCGAAATTTGCAGCCTCTTTCATGGGCTTTAAACCCATTTTAAACTCAAATAAATATTATTAATTAAATCTAATTCAACTGTTTATCGACATCGTATATCGTTCGATATATTTATAACTATAATAAATATACAATAATATTTATTCCTCAAACCATATTCAAATTTCATAATTAATATTTCAGAAATATTAATTAATTTATAACAATTATAAACTAATTAAATCATCCAGTCTAAAGAGAATTCATTATTTTGGTTGTGTGACTCTCGGGTGTAAATTTGGTCAACGATTAACATCGAACTATTAGAATTACGTCACTTAGCAGGTGGTGTGACATTTTGGTCAAATTTATCACTTACTTGGTTTCGACAAAGTCCAATTTCACTTTATTAAGTGTTACCTAGTTGTGACATTTATTTACACCAATTCTCCTTGTCAAAACTATATCACTTTGGACTTAGGAATTTAGTTTTGGTCAAAATTTCAATATCATTCATATTCAACTCTATAGTCCAAAAATAAAGTCCTTGGTTCAATAATAATTATTATTATTAATCAAAATGCTCTAGCCAGAGACTTTAACTTTGGGTTGACTTGAATTGACTGTGATACTAACCCCATATAACCGAGGAGATGAATCCTCTCTTGAATAGTGCTTCACTTTCAATACTTCCACTCGACCCAAATTAGTAACTCGATGGAACGCCACGATCACGATTTGACTATAATTAAAGCGGAAATTTCATATTAAAGATCCACAATATTCTCAAGTCGCGAGAATTGTGTAAATCAGTCACATCGATATTTTCTGTTTGACCATAGTTATATTAACCAACAAAAAACTATCGAGTGAATTGATCCATAATTATCCAATAACTATCAGTACGTAACCCCTTGGTCCCCCAACAACCATGAGTAATACATGTCCAATATTTAGAGAGCATTACGTATTCTAGTCTCAACGGATACATCGCTATCTAGTCTCGATGCATCTTGAATAGAAACATTTAAAATGATATATTTGTTTTCACCGTGATAAATTACTCATGGCTACAACACTTTGTAACTACTACCACAAAAACATATCATTTATGGATTTTATATTAAATATACTTCTAATTTAATTAATTAATTAATTAATATAACATATTATATCAAGTATATAATAGAAAGAAAAACATCTTTTATTTCAAACAAGATTGATTACCAAGTTAGATATATGTAACAAACTAGATATTATGGCATACTCTTAACTCTGTCTATACCAATCCATCAATCGGCGCATTATCCCACTAAATGTCATATATTAATATATACAATACATACATAAGTAACATCTCTGTCATCCACTCTTTCAACCTCACTTACACGGATATGACTCCATACTCCATCAACCTATTAATTAAAGCACAAAGAAAAATATAGAGATGAGTTAGACATACATTTGAGTGAGCGAAACAAATCTATCTCACATACTAAAAAATATTTATATAACATCATAATTGTCGAATACATATGTAAACATACCTCAATTTATGTCATCTGCATTCAAAGAACCATACTTATATATATGTATGTATATGTGTGTGTGTATGGTGGCTCGATTAAAGCCATGTACATTCAACTATGCAATATATATGATAATGGCATGATAAATAACGTCCTTTGCTTATCATTTATTTAACCCATGGACATAGTCATAGGTATGATCTGTCGAAGGTCATGTAAACCTACAAATGGATGTCTCCATTCTCTTACGATCCATATAATAAATATGTGTGACCCATAACGTCATGATAATTCATCGGATCAACTGACAAAAATAAATCATTTGACACGACCATCGAATATACACATGAACATCCATACATTCAATTGTGAATACGCAACGTCATATCAAGGTCCTAATAGTCTAGTTCTCTCAAAAATAGTCCGAAGATAACATATAAATTTTGTATGGTCACTTTTACCCATTCGAATTTGTCATGCCTAGGTTTAGGTTCAAATTGGCCCAGGCAAGGCTAAGTGGTTGACTGACTGAATCCTAGACGGTTGACCTTTGGGCCATTGTGGCTGAACAAGTAGCCGCTTGTGTTTTATTTTCATTCTCTGATTATTTTATTTTGCTCTGATTTATTTTGTTCTTCTTATTTTAGTTTAAACTTTTAAATTTTAGTTTATCATTCATTGCTACATCATTTTACAACCATTTCACAGTATCTCATACTATTATTGCATCAATATCATCAAACATTGGATATATTGGATTTACTTCACAAATCAATATATTACTGTTACTACTTTCCATTATTGCATTAATTATCCCTTAACCTCTTTTTACTTCTAAAATTATTCCAATTAATATTCCATACATAATATATATTCTATTTAAGTCTCTTATATAATTTCGATTCCTTCATTTCTAACAAAAAACTCTTTAATTTGTGTTATACTTCAAATATGACATTTGTACATATTCAGTTGCCTGACCATTATTTTTATAACATTAAAGTAAATCAATTTCATTTAATTTGATACTTACCGATACTTACCCTAGATTTAAATCGAAGGCCATGATATACAAATGTATTGTTTTTTGTAAAGGGACGTGTTTCACTCACTAAAAAACGATCAAAGCCTTTGATTTGATGATAATACACCAAAATCATCCGCTATCCAGAATTAAACGGTCTAGAAATCACCTTAATTCGACCTAAGATTAGTATGCACACGTAACCCTCACCTTACTTGTCGATTTGATGTGAAGTTTGTACAAAACATTGAAGAGACGAGAGAATTATCGAGTTCATCGTTTTGCAGTTGATTGTAGAAGTGGGATTACGAGAGGAAGAAGATGAATAAATTTAAAAATGAATTTCTATATTGTCTTCAGGTTTATATAATTGGAGGGAGCGGCCTTTCGGTTTTGAATTTGAGGGCTTTCAACCCGTTACGAATCCGCAAAAAAGCCCATATCCGTATCTCTTTCATATGAACTCTGATTCCAACGTTCTCGTACAATTAGTCAGAAAAATATGATCTATGTAATGAAGTAAATCTCATCGTATAATCACACCACTTGTAAAATTACATTTTTACCCATATTAATTAAAAATTAGTAAAATATCCTTTAAAAATATTTATCTACTAAAAAGATAATAGTTTTTTGTTGTTATACACCCATTGGAACCAAGTTAGGGCTTGGCCTGTCATGTAAAAACTATAGATTTCGATTCTTTGCTCATCGGGAGTGGAGTGGTACGTGAAAAAACCCTTCAGCTTGGAAAATCCAATCGAAGGGGTTTGATCCGTCCAAGTGTGTTAATTCACATTTGGGCGTTCGAATGGATATTTTGGTCTGATGATGAGTTGACAGCAGTGGAGTAGTGAGGAGGGGAGGAGATAGTTATCTAGAAAATGGCGAAACTTGTGTAGATGATTGATTAGACGATAATTTGAAATTGATATTGGCTAAGGTTTGGACAAGTTGTTAAATGGATCGTTGTTAATAAGTGAGGTGTGTTTTGATGTCGACGATGTCATTTTGTTGGTTGATGATGGAATTTTATTAGTTTGACAATGAGGTTTGTTAGGTGGAGAGGGTGTTGGTAATGAAATCGATGGATGTTTGATGATGGTTAAGTTAAGATGTGAGTTCATCTAAACGAGTCATGGTGGTGATTTGGGGGAGGAGGTAAGGTTAAGAGTGAAAGCGCCAAATTGATGAGCTCATGGACCTGCTACCACTTAACTGCTACTATAGACTAATATTTACATTGAAGGGGAGATTTAGGAGGAAGAAAGGAAAGGAAAGTAAAGAACTATTTTAACCAGCCATGCTATTTTCATATCATACTCTTTGTTACATAGAGATTCTTACATTTCTTGAGTGATAATCATGTACAGCTGTCAACTTTCTATTTGCACTTCATTCATGCTCCTTTTGGGCTTTGTGTTGACAATATTTGTGAAGAAGTGATTTTTCTGTGTTTTATGATTTAAATGAATTTTAAAAAAGGTAGAGTAAAAGAAACGATTTAATTAAAATGAGTTATTTATTTATTTTTTGAATTAACTTTAAAAAGAGATAATAGAAGTGCCACTTCTATTGACACCCCGCTAATATGGTGGTAATTTATAATGGTTTATCATTTGCACACAACTTTGGTAGCTCTAGCTTTAGATTCTGAAGTCTAGATGATCAAACTTGCATATTGCTAATATTGATTTGGATATTCGAATTTATTTACTTAATGATTTCGACCCTTTTTTGAATTGTATTTAAATCAGTAAAAAGTAACATTAGAGGGTGGAAATAGATGGAGAAAAAGGAAAAAAAAAAAGAAAAAAAAAGAAGAAGAAAGGGTATTAGATAAATGTACTTCGAAGCGTGCGTGGGGTGTGGTACCTCCATTAAATCCGACAAAGACCTACTTTGGATATGGATTACCGAGAAGTCAAATACGGAACTGCTATGATTCTTCTTTTTATTTGCACCTGGATTGGACGGCAAGAACTTAGGAATCCATTTTCAACTTCGTACAACGATGAATCTTTCTTCACTAATTTTCTCACCTTCGTTCTTCGTACTTCCTTTCCTTTTCCTCAGGTTTATGTTCCCACCTGCGATTTCTTTATTTTCTCTCAACTGCTCCATTCTAGCACCTTGTGGTGAATTTGATTGCGCGCGGCATCTATTTGATAATATGCTTATTTGAGTTCTTGCCATTTACACTGGCTTACACTCAGGTCATGTCGAAAAAAAAGAGTATAATAATGCTCGATCGATTTGTTTTGTTATAAAAGTGAAGTCACAAGGCACTGAGTATTCAGGACTGAATTGGGGAGAAATTCCCGATAGCCATGGGCGTCTCATGCTGAACGTTCATTTAATAAGGGCTTGGTACTGGACGGGCAGTAAATCGACGCTCAGCATTTAAAAAATTATTTAATAATGGTAACTTCTGTTGTGTTAATTTATTTTTAAGTTGGGGTCCATTACATGGACGTCTAGCGTTAGACGCTCTAACACCGAGTGCCTATTAAATTGAAACTGATTACCTTAATATTCAGTTTGAATTGTGCTACTAGTAAACGAAAACTGAAGAATTCAGCTGAATTCGTTGGAGATGCCCTTATACAGGGAGAGTTTTGTTGGTTTTATACGGTAGACTTAAGGGGGGGGGGGGGGGATAACATTTGTAAGAAGCGCACATAGATTATTTGATCTGATTTGCAATAAATATTGTTTCATGTAAGTAGTGTAACATAGTAAGAAATACACATATATTGTTTTCACGTAAGGAGCATAACATAGTAAGAAGTACACGTATGTTGTTTCATGTACTGGTCTCATATATGGCAGTGCACTGCATACACACATTATAGTCATAATAGTATTCTTTTTTTTTCTTCATGAGGTGCAACTGTCTGGGGTTAACGGTTGACTGTTGTGCTATGATAGTGAATCATTAATAATGAATTTTCATATGCATTCTTTTGTTTTGTTTTTTTGTTTTTGTTTTTGTTTTTTGGGTCTGAAACATAGTTAAAAGAGTATAGCTAGATAATATGCAGTTGAAAATCTCAACAAGTACAATCACAAGAATTCCTTGTGTTTACCACAATCACACACAAGACCATTTAACACACAATCATATATTACAGTCAAACACAACTTCGTGCTGCGTCATTATAGCCAGCCATGCCCAGGTTGGTACCTTGAATTAGAAGCCAAAAAATAATAATCAGAAAACATATGTGAGATGATATAGCATGCTGCTTTATGTCTAAGTGTGGCCTCATACTAAGTACCATATATAGCTCTGTATATATCGAACAATTTAACAATTACTGTATTTACTTACCTTCTGCCACCACAACCATTCTCTCTTTGGCAGTTAAAGAACAATGCAGCAACAGGCGACCCAAGACCATACAGTGCTGCAAAATCTCTGGTGTTAAAGTTTTGACGCCATCCAGGTGCATCTATACGTTGCCTACAGCTCTGTCTGAACAGCACAAATACAAATCGATGAATCCCAGCCGTTGGTCGTGGGCTTTCATATGGTACTATTTCATTGCCTGAAGTCATGTAACCAGTAAAGTATTATTTCAATCCATATTGATACAGATATATACCTTAGTCGTAATACAATTGAATGATGTGATATATATTCGACTCACCAAAACTTGAGTTTGTCGTTTCTGGGATGTCAGTCACCAACCTACAAGCATTGTTAGATGTTGATTAGTCATAGGCTAGCTTTACTTGTTCATATATAATAATGAAGCATCATGCAGATGATGAAAAGTATGATAGTAAGAAAGTAATAAAAAGAACAAATTGTTACATGCACTGTGATGACCAGCACTGATAATAGTATTTACTGTCAGGTGTGTAATTGTTGTTCTTCCATAGTCTCATGTATAGGACATAATTTTGTATTCTACAGAAATTTTATTGCTAGGGTAAATGTTCTTGTTTTAGGTTAATTAATTTTTCTTAGGACTTGTGGGTCACTTCTCATACTGATTATATGCCATCGTGTCTTGTATAGCGCCTATAAATGTAGCTAACCTTTTACTTCCAATACCTACATATATTGGACACTCACTGTATATTTCTCAGTAAATATGCACTAACCTCCAACACATACTCAATTAAACCTCTTGTGCACATAAATAAATTATGCCAATTTGAAAAGCTTAAAGCTTATTAAACAGTTTTCATTCTTTAGTTGGTTTACATTATACTGCTTTTGTTTATTATTACTTGCGCTGTTGTAGGCACATGCCCATGTTAGGGTTTTAATATAATCAAATGAAGCTCAAGTTCAAACGGTTAGTGAGATTTACAGCATGTGTGGGGACCAACACTTCAAATTTGGCAAATCATTGAAGTTTCACGAGGTAATTTTAACGCAATATAAGACAAACTTGATTTCATTTGAGACCATATATTGAGGTGACTGTGCTGCACTTTTACAATTATTATAAAGAAAGAGAGAAGAAAAGCCTTTAAGCATTATTGACTTCAAGTGCTATGTAGCTAGCTTACTTATCACTAGATCTTATGGTTACTAACCGTTTATGTAAAAATGTGCCAAATTGGAGTTTGCATAAAATATCCGTTTCTCGCTTAAAAACCAAAATTTCAATTTCATCGAATAAAAATTTCACAAAAACAGTTGGTAGGTTGTAAATAATAATAGTGTATAAAAAGAGTTGTTCTCACCAGTGCAAGTACTCCTTTTTTGTTGGATTGCTTGGGCTTGGGGAATCAGGATCTATCATCACCTTTTGTAAGAAATATTATGGAAAACTAATTAATTAATATTACAAGTGCAAATAAAATACTGCACAGAAACAATCTTATAACAACTATATACATACTTATAATGCTAATAAAGACATGTTAAATTTTCAAATGCATGATATTACATTGTGGTTGTGATAGACCAAGATAATTTTATGTACTAGATAAATACATAGGTGCTAAATATTTCGTTGGTGGATCAGATTCCCTAAATCATTATATATGAATAATTTATACATTAAAGTTTTATTTCTTTCGGCGTATGGAATATAGTGAAATCAATTTGTTATATTGAGATCTTATATAAAAGCTTGCTTTTTGATAACATAACTATCAATTCCCTGGAGTACTTCATCCTTGGCCTACTCTTAATATATTTGCTTATTACATTCAAGACTTCATGAAAATATGGATGCTTAAACCACATAACTATCATCCTAATTACGATCATTTAATTATAACTTACAAGAGTATAAAATGTCCTCAAATCACGGCCTCCGATATCAACTCTTGGCACATTGACAACCAGTGATGGTTTGAGCTCTGATCCATTTGTAACTTCTTTATTATTGTAGACAATTCTTACCGAAGCAGATTTCTGAAATGAGTCTATAATATCGCCCACAATGTTACCCACAACTAGAGGATCTCTAGACATGTTTAAGTGGATATGAGAAGTAGTAGATTATAATTTTTTCAGCAAGTGAAATAATAATAATATGTGTTGAAGCTTGAGAGAAATGACATTGGATGAGTTGCTATATATAGAAGTGATTGAAAAAATTCAGAATCTACTTTTAGTGTGTAGAGAAATGTTAAGTGTGTGATTCATGTATATTATGACTTGAGGATTAGCAAATATAATATTGAAATACTTCCATATTCTCAATCTTATTATTCTTTATAAATCTAGTATGATACGGTGAAAAGCAAAACAACTTTTGACTTGCGAGTCCCTAGGCTTAGCACGGGGCATATTTCTTCGCCTTACCCGTGTTTCAAGAATCTTGCATGCATTTTCATACGTGGGGGAAATGCATATATATATTAATATAACAAGAATTAACCTCTTTTGAAGAGAAAGATTCTTGACTTATACATGCATAACCTTTTTTATTTATAGAGCGGTGATTGTAGAAGCATATAAGAGTGTGAGTTGTGATGTCTTTGGTTCTGTTGATTAGACTCTTAAAGCAGAAGGTTGTTGTGATGAAAGGTTTTCGAGAGTGCCTGATACACATACTTGTGGACAACATATATCTATCGATTTTCTATTCGATATGTAACTGAAGCTTTCTCATGAACATTGTAAGTCTTGGTCTTCAGGTCGTCTTCTAAAGAGAGGAAAAAAAAAAAACTTGAAAGTATTTAAAATTCCAAAGTAGTCTATGTTAAAATTTAATTTCATTCTTGCAGAAATGTCATTATATATACTGATTTTGGTTTATTTCATGCATGTGTTACCTTCATCATCACCGATATCAGTATATATAGACTGCTTCTATCCTCAGGTATAGCTTTAAATTCTGCCCAGCGCAACCCACCCCCCCCCCCCCCCCCCCCTCAGTTTCTACTTTTACTCATGTGACTTAACACTGCTGCCAGTACACATATTAGTGGCATTCAAATTAATTCCTCAGTACACATATTAGTGGCATTCAAATTAAAATATTTATAAGTTTTGATAGCTGTGATTTCATGTAATTTTGACTCTTTGTTCAGCTTACTTGACATTTCTGGTGTCAACTGTGCAAAATATAACCAAGTGCACGGTGTGCATTTTTGAGTGCAAAGTATTCATTCATTAATTTTTACCCTTAAAGTAATTTTAATTATTTTTACAAACTCCTTTTTAAAACAAGTGAAAAAATATAGCATCTTGCAGTTGAGTGTTAGTCTAGTACACTTGCCTAACTTTGACTTCAAGCATGAATGGTACAGTGAAATTGTGCTTGCTTGTGCTTGTTTGTATTACATAATTGTACAGTTTTTGCATTCATATTAACCTAATTGCCTTTAGCAAAAGCAATAATATTTTCCAAGTTTAGTAACTTGCGAATATTCTTGCGGCTTCTCTTATACATATATATACTCCCTTTACAGCACATGTTTAAATTTAAGAATGTGCAACTGAGCATCGTTGTTATATATATTTTTTGGCATACTTGATCGTACAGTTGAACTCATATGATTGTCTCATTCCGAGTTCTTTATAATTGTAGGTTATAACCATACATATCTCCATCACCATTAAAAGCTTTTGATTCCTTCCTTCTATTATCATGCAATTATTAATCAAGGAGAGACGCTTCATTGAGCTAATTATGATTTTGCGAATCCCTTGAAATTCGCCTTTTGTAGAGAATTTAGACCAAATTCAACCATTTTGATTAAATAATATGTTAAACAGACTACAAGCATGTTCGTAAAGCTGAAAGCGGAGTATATTTTAGTATTAATAAATAAAATTTATGTAACTAAGAAAAATTCTTTTGTTGAACCTGGAAAGTTACTTAGATGAATGTGAGTGAAAAAGGATTGGAATCCATCTAGAACAGCTTATTACTATCATATTGTATATGTCTGTTTTAGAATAAAGAAGGTTAGGTGGTAATACAATATATGCAACTTGATTAAAATATTTTGCGTGTAATAACTATCAATTTTTTTGGGGTGCAGAGTATCAGGGCTGGACTGTAGGCTGAAGGTATAATAATCTTCATTAATTTTTTATGATCAATATGAGTACTAAGCAGTTGAAGATATCCCAACTGAATTGGCATAATACACAGCATGAATTATATTCTGTTACAGTTAGCATCTCTTAATCATACACACACCCCAATACTTTGACACATACTAATGCAGGTACATATAGAATTGGAATTTAATATCCAAAAAAGGAAAGGAAATTAAAAACGCCATCTTTCTCCTAAAACCAATTTTTAGGATGGAATTTATTTTATTGATTTATGGGAATATTCCCGGAGTTTTGAAAAGTAAAATTAATTTTCAGTGGGCTGGGAAACAAGATACGATTTAAACATGTTAGCTTATATTGGATGTGACTTTGATATGTGAAATGAGAATTGTTTAATATGAATAAAAACTAAAAAAAATAAGCTTAAGTTAAAATAAGATCCTGTGTATTTTTTTATTTTAAGTTTAAAATAAGTAGGAATTTAGTTATTATGTATAATTTTATGGTAAAGTGTAATTTGGGTATTGCAAAAGAGCTTCACCAACGTGAAGTATTTCCATTATTAATAAAGAAATGTATACTTGCATGTATGCATATGTAGTAAATTGCTTCAACTTTTCATGAATAATTTGTAAGCCAAGAGTAGAGCACGTACATATATGTATATAAGTATGTATGTATCAAATTACTTTTCAACTTTTAAAATTCATAGATAAATTTATAAGCCAAAACCAAAGTACATCTAAATTATTTGATCAGCTTCCGAAAACCACTTATTTTTTGTACCATTGGAAACAAAACATATGTCTACATGTAGTTGGTTCTCATCAGAATATAATCCTGCAAAGCTAGGAACCTTTTTTGTAGCTTCAACTGCAAGGAGATCACTTACTTAGAGTGCTAAAATGGAGAACTAGTTATTATATTCAGCATTTATACGAAGGAGCTAGCTGTTATATTTGAATAAAAATGACAAACATGTATCCTTCCTTGTACATCCCATAGAAGCTTGTGCCTCCTTTATTTCTCCATATATTTATACTACCACGGATTTACATAAGCATATTATAAGTGTGTTTTAACTCTTTCAGGCTTTGTTCATGGACAATTGGACTGCCCCTTTCTTTATTACATTCGTGTCCAGTGTAAGCTTATGTCAATGATTGCATTTGGTGTTCACCTCTACTAACCAACAATGGAACTCTCAAAGTTAAGCTTATGTCTGCTCAAGGTACTATGTTTACCAAAATAAAGAATATGAAACTAGAAATAATAATAAAATTATTTAACCATTTATGTAGACCCCTCTCTTCCTCTTATTCACTTGCTACAAGAAAATCAACTAATACTGAGTTCACAAATTAGCAGGCAATTAGTAAAAAAGTTGTTTTATCCAATGGATTTTTTTGTGCATCTCTAGTGTTGCTATTCCTTTGTAAGGGAAGTTATTAGATAATTAATGTGAAAATCCACTACTCACGAACCTAAAATCAGTGCCTAAATACATGATTTGTGTCTCTGGAATACCATGAGCAACAAAATAGTTTATGGTAAAATTTAAACAGAACTATCTAGCAAAAAATAATACATGACCTCATATATAAACAATAGATGACTGAATAATACATCAGATGTAATACATGACCTCATATATAAACAATAGTGTATGACATGCATAAAAATAAACGATCGATGTATAAAAGTAGCAGTATCCATACCTCCAAACCAGCTACTTGCTAGCGTATCCCATACACCTAGCTCTTAGTCTATTCGTAAGGGTACCTAAGATTTGTCAAAAACAGAAATATATATGGACAAAATGCAAGCCTTGCGAGAGACTATATTATTTAAATTGAAACATGTGGTTGAAATTAGAGGGATTTGATGTGTAGCAAAAGTGAGGAGGAGTCGATCCTTATACAGACACATACAAATACACACACACGTGTATACCACATGAGCAAGATACTTAGAGGATATTGTTAGTCTTAATTTTGGATTAACACCCTTAATCAATAGAAAAAGTTGAAATAAAATGAAAAATGTAAAAAATAGAAGATAAAGTAAGAAGAAAGACATAAGAGTTTTTACAGTGGTTCAGCTAATTGATGGTCTACGTTCACTTTATTGTTTTTATTGATTACTTTTTGCTAAAATAATCAATTTTACTAGAGAATTTCAAAATACAATGATCAGAACTTGAATTGGAGAATTTTCTTTAGCAAAGTTGATAATAGATCCAAAAGCCCTTAAGATGATGACTGCTTATATCTGAATTGGGTTGGTCCAAGTTTAGAACTCTTCGGATATGGTTTGAAATCGCCGGTTAATAAGATTGCAATATCAGGAGAGAGATCAGGTCGAATCTAGACCAATTCCCTAAGCTTGCGGGGAATCGGTTCATGAAATTTTAAATTTGAAAGAAATTGTATCGAGAAGTAATCTGTATGGAGTTAGGGACGCATCCATTTGCGTTAGAGGTCCAAGATACGTAACCACTCAAGATATCATCTCATCGCCTTCCGTGGAAATAGTTGACACAACGCGGCATATAACTAACCTGATGGAACCAATTTATTTGCGTATTGGATTACAAATCAATAGAGATCACGGGTACCGTATGAACTCCACAAATAACTCTCAAAATGGAAGTTATCCTATAGATGCTGTATCCATGTCTGTTCGAAATGCAAATCATAGTATCTAGTCTTATAGAAAATGGATCAGCACCAAAATGCCTTAGCCTTCAATGTTAGAAATTTTAGAAGCAAAATGGTCTTTTGATGGATTAGTACCGATCTATCTCCCATGCCTAAAACTTGTCCTTTTCTTCATCTTTGCCTTCTGATCTATAATGTAAGAGCTCAAGGGGAAATTTGAAAATTTGATGGATCGGTAGTGACTCAACCCTATGGATCGATAGTGATCTTGCATTATGGATTAGTGGTGATCCATCCTATGGATCAGTGGTGATCCTCATGAATATCTAAGGGGCATCTCCATTCAGTGGTGTTCTCTAGTGGTCGTCCTTTGTTGCTCCATTCGTTGGAAAAAAATCTGTTCAGGATCTCCTCTTGTCGGGCTAATGGCATCGTCTGGATATGTTTCATCATTCCTTCATCTCATCTCTGGCCACAAAGTTTGAAAGTTGGATTGAACCAGAGGGGACTTCCGGCTGCCATCATGCCCTGATTGGTTCGCTTTGACTATAGTTTCTCCAATAGCTGACTTTTTCATCTTCAACGGATTAAACCCGAGTTCAATTCTTGGTAAAGAACACTAAATATTTGCCTTGTTTTTGGACTAACACCTCTAATCGATATGAAAAATTGAAATAAAATGAAAAATGTAAGAAATAGAAGATAAAATCAGAAGAGAGATAAAATAATTTTTATAGTGTTTTGGCTAATCAATAGCCTACGTCCAACTACATCGACCTGCAATTCTTAACATTTATAGACATTTATAGGTGTTAGAAATAATTTCAATAACACTTTTTAACTCTTACTATTGGTCTTGAAGCAATGGAGTAACCAAATTTATCACTTATAAATGTTACTAAAGTACATATTAGCAATGCTTATAAGTTGGTGTATTATTTCGTGACGCTTATAAGCGTTGGAAAATGTTTGTTTAGTGACATTTATAAGTGCCACTGAAGATAATTATGTAACAATTATAATTGTTAATATCATCCTTGTAGTAAAATTTATAAATGTAGTTATGCGTAAATCGCTTTGTTTTTGTTGTATACCATTTAGTTTTGCAACTCTTATAAGCGTTGCCAATCCAGATACAGATAACATTTTAGATAACATTTTAGGCGTTGTTAATAGAAAATTACGATTTTACACAATTTCATGCACCATAAGAATTAAAATTCTTAAAACAAATTAAGTATAATATAACATAAACAATGATTTCCATATCACACATATAATTCATTACATTGATTCAAAACAATGTTTAAAATGCTTCCATATCTCAAATACAACAATGTCATATTTAGAAAATACTACAATATGAGCTACAAACTTTCTAATTTCAAAATACAACAATATCATATTCAAATTACAAAATGCAAAATAGAGTCTTACTAGCGATATATAGAATTTTAGATATTTCGAAGGCGAAAAACGGACCATATCACAAAGTCTCTTTATTCGAAAACTAACAAAGTTTGCATTGTCGTCATTAGGATATCCGATTGATATCCGATTGATAGAGTAGGGGTATGTCCTAAGGGAAAATATGCAATTGTTACATATAGCTAATTCCGTGATCGATCTTGTTCATTAAAAGTATTTGATTTCTATTATATACTATTATATATTGTGATATAATTAATTTAAAGTATATAAATAAGAAAATCCTTAAATGAAATGTTATGTGATTATAGTTGTAATCACGAGTAATTAATCACAATGTAAAATAAAATTTTATTTTAAATATGGAGATGTTTTGAGAAAAGACGTCGATACATTCGTTGAGACAAAAGTACGTAAGGCTTTCCCAATGTTGGGCAATGTATTACTCATGGCTGTTGGACGCACCAAGTAGTTACGTACCGATAGTTATTTGATAATTATGGAATTACTCGAGAGTTTCCTACTGGTTAATAACTGATATAATTAGAGGTATGCCATGGGGGCAATTATGTAATTTGCTTTATATATCTAACTCGAAACCAGTCTTGTTCAAAATAAAAGGTGTTTTCTTTATATTATATATATACTTTTTATATTATGATATAATCAAATAATTTAAAGCATAAAACAAAAAATCATTAAATGTTATGTTAGGCGACACTAATTACAATGTATTATAATCATGAGAAATTTATCACATTAAAAATAACATATTATTTAATTATTCATAATCATGATGTTTCGAGATGAGGTATTGATACATCCGTTGAAACTAGAGTGTGTAACCCTCTCCAAATGTCAGACAGTGTATTACTCATGACTGTTGGGAGGTACCAAAGGGTTACATACTGATAGTTATTATATAACTATAGAATGACTCATTCGAGAGTTATTTGTTGGTTAATATAACTAAGGTCATACAAAGAATCTCGAAGTGAGGATATTACACAGCTCTCTCGACTTGAGAATACTGTTGAACTTCAATGCGGACTCTTCACTTCGGTTATAGTTAAATCATGACACAACATCCATTGAATGACTATAGTTGGGTTTGAGTTGAATCATTGGAAGTGAAATGCTATTAGTAGAGAATTTGTCTCCTCAATTGTATGAGATTAGTATCACGGTCGACTATAGTCAAGTCAAAGACTCTGGCTAGAATATTATGGTTAATAATAATTGTTATTATTGAAACGAAGATTTTATGTTTGGACTAATCAAGTTGAATGTAGAGAATGTTAGAATTTTGACCAAAACCAAATTCCATAAGTTCCTAACGTAATACAATATTGAGGAAGAGAATTGATGCAATAACTGTTACTATCATGTATCGCTTAAAATAAATAAAACTAAATTTTAACCGAAAAGATGTGTAAGCGATAAATTTAACCAAAATGTCACACCAATAACGAAGGTGATATGTGAACGTTAATATTCGAATGATTCGATATTAATCCGTAACTGGATTTACATCTTTGACGCACAACTGTAATGATCAATACTCTGAAAAACCAGATGATTTAATTAATTTATAATCATTGTGAACTAATTAACTTAGTTAATATTTATGAAATATAATTATTAAATTAAATTTCATTTTTTTGAATAACATTAGTGTCTAATGAAGTGCATATATAAAAGTTACAAACGCACGTATCGATATACGTTATCAATTCATTATTTAAATTGGATTTAAAATTAATTAATTGCTGAGTGGTTGGGAAAATTTTGAATCCTCCATGCCTCTTTATGCTGAACAATGCATGATTTTGGAGGGGAGGGGGGGGGGGGTTTGGTTTGAAACGTGATTTGAAAATCCAAAGGAGCAATTAAAGGAATGAAATAAATCTTCATTCTTATTCTTCTTTATGACTCACTTAAATTTCATTTATGAAATGATTTTTCCCTTCTACTCTATTTCTAGTTTTTTGTCGAAAATATGAAGGGAAATTTGATGAGATTTAATAATAAATTAAATAGGGAATGTATTAAAGGAGAGAATCGAAAGGTTTCAACGTTTCCCTTAAAAAGAAATCTCCATTCATTTATTTCATTATTATTCCAGATAAAATTCATTTTCTTCCTCCTGCTCTCCTTTTATCCTTTCGTGATTGAATTCATCATGGCATCCATGGCTTAAAAATCTAAAAAACAGTTCAAAATCAAATAAAAGGTGGTTGTTGTCTCTTGATTCCTGCAAGATTTAGAGACCGATTCTAGTGAATCTAGAAGCACTGATTCATCATTCAATGTGCAACTTATGATTGCTCTCCTTCAATGGAGGATTATTCATTTTCCTCAAAAAATCATTCAAGGTGTAACTTTGGTTGTATCCTAAGGTTTTATTTTGAATTAATCTATTTATATGTTTCTCCTGTTCACAAGTTTCAAACTCTATATGCCTCTTCTCACCTATTTAATTGTTCGTCTTGTAATGTATAATTCAAATCCATTTTTTCCATCTAAAATAAAAGTATGTTTATTTTGTTGATTTGCTTCATGTACACTTATGTTCTTTATTTCCATTCACCATATGTTCATCCCGATTGATACATTATAGATCCTATGTCTCTTTTGATGATTTATTGTTGTTCTTTGTATAATTTGGATCTAAACGTTTTTAGCACAAATTTACATGTGCCCTAGTCATCCACTTTCCCTTTTCTTTTGTTTTGGAAACTTTTGAAAAAAATTTGATTGAGGAACTATTTTATATTTTTATGGAAATTTGCGTACACAACTGTAAATAAAATGTACATTTAAATATTATATTTGTCATGAAAATTGATTTTTTATGTTATATGGTTGATGTTTTGAATATAATTATTTTGGATATTGTTTTCATATGAATAAAAGTTTTAATCTAGAATTCCTGAGTGGACTTTTGTATAAAATCCAAAATCGTTTGTTTCCTTTCTAAATTTAAAGTTTGTGTAAGATGCGATATGTTTTGTTTCCTTTTTAAATTAAAAGTTTAATTTAAATTGTTATGTTTAAAATCTAACACATTTGTACATATATTCTAAACTATAATCTTTACATATATAAGTTATTTTAAATCTAAATATTACTTGCAATATTCGTAAATATACAAGTATGTTGCCTTAGCTCAAATTCATAAGTTGTTTTTTGTGTAAAACTATAATTTTCAGTCATAAATTAATTCTTCCATAATTGAAACTAATAAATTATTGTTAATTTTATATTTCAAATCATATAAAATTGTCATATATATGTATGTATGTATGTATCTATGTATGTATGTATGTATGTTGCGGTTGAATTTGTCGCAATCTTCGAACAGACTTAAACGATCGAATTGGACGAGCAAACGATGGAGAAATGACACAAGGACTTTGGGAATATGTAACGACTCGTAAATTCGAACAAAATTTAAAAATATTAATTATGATTGTTGAATAGAATATGGTAAAAAATAAAGAATTTTCAATTAATACTGTAAAGTAGTAATAATAATAATAATAAATTTGTTAGAATATGAAACATAATCTTAGATAAAAGTCTAAAACAACTAATCTTTAATGAAGTGGAAGGTGGTAACGCGTATTAGAATATAGTTTAATAATATTGATTGAATGTAATTGACAAATGTATTAATGCAATTTCAATCAACTGTAACAATAAATGTAACTAAAGAAAGGGATAAAAAGTATTCTAAATATGTTAGCATATAATAAGAAACCAATTACTTGCTAAGTAGATTTATACTCCTTGTGTAAACAATAAATTAATAGATATGAATTACTAAGTTGTAACAATTGATTTATTCCTCATCCTATTGATTAATGCGCTTTGGAATTTATTTTGTAATCAATGGAAGTAAATGTAATTGAAATCTTTCAATAAAAGAAAAGAGAACATTAATTGTAATTAATGGACGTAATAATAGAAACGTATGTTTGAGTTAAAATAAAAGAGGATTGTGAGGAAATAAAAAAGAAACATATGTTTTAATTGAAAGAGAAAGTTAATGTAATATAAAGAACCTGTAAATCGAAATAAAAGGATAAAACTTTGTTTGAATTATTTAATGAAAATAAAACGATTAGTGTGTAACCAACATTCAATTGAAAATTTAGTATTGAGTTAATTGGAATTAAATCTTTTAATTAAGGTAAAGAGAAACAGATGGTAATTGATTCAGTCAAGAATAAGCAATACATGTTGAATTGAATAAAATGAACATTTGAGTGAAGACAAACCAATGTTAATAAAACGAAGGCTCAATTCAGTCAATTTTAAAATATATTATTATTTGAATATAAATAAAATTTAAAGGTTAAATTAAAGAACAAATTTTGGAATATTGAGTAATATATTTTTCCAAATTCAATAAAATAAAATAAATTCGGAAATTTCAAATTTTGGTCAAACCTAGTCAAAGTATGACTTTTGGTTGAAAAAAATTAAATTGAATTTTAAAATTTCATTCTTTTTATATGATACTAGACTGAATTTTAATTTCTTCTCTACTTTTCGTTTCGTCAAAATCAAATTCTTATTGCTTTAAATATTTGAATTTCTATGAAAAACTGACATAAATTTGTGGTATTTAGTTGTGAAATTTGGCTAAGTCCTAATGGGTTTGGTTTTTTCCTAATGTGCATTGGTTAATCAAGAGACTCTAACCATACCAAGAGACTTGTGTCTATTCCTATACCTACGACCATTTGTTTCCTTCTAACTAATTTGTACGTACATAATTTTTCTCTTTAGAAAACTTTCTCAACACACTTTCTTTTTCCTCTCAAAATTTACAGAGAGTTCTAGATCTCATATCTCCAAAACCTCACAAAACAAAAACTCTTTCCTCCTCTCATTCGATCCTTCCTCCTCCTTGTGCTGCCCTCTCTTCCACCATCCGAGCCCTCTTTCTCTTTTCTCTTTTATTTCATTAAAAAAAACAAAGTTACATTTTTTTTGAGATCCATTGATTCTAGCTTACTTTGCTTTGTAATTAAGATTCAAATTCATAGCTTTGTTTGTCAAATATTTCCTAGCCTCGAAAGGTGAGCTATTCACTCATGATTTATAATCTTATGCTAAGTGAATGAATATCAATTGCTATGTTATTGGAATGTTGCAATAGTATTGAAATTTTGCGTAGTTTGTTTATGATTTTGATATGACATATGTTCACCTATGTTCCCTTATGATTTTGATATGATTATTGTTATTGATAGTATGTTGTTTATTTATAAAAATAGATGTGATGATATGGTTATTAATATGCTTCGTGATGTTAATGTTAAATTGCTATGTTGAAAAGGAAAAAAAAAGGAAAATTTTATACTGATTTAAAGGTTGACACTTTTGTGATGGAAATTGTCATTAATATGTTATGTGAAATTTATGCGTGAAAATGAGAAAAAAAAGAAGAAAAAAATGTATATGCATATATGTGTTACGTTGTAATATAGGAAATCATCTAAAGTGCTATGTTAGAAATGATTGCATCTTATGTTATGTTATGGTAGAAATTTTATGTCACATCCATGCTAAAATATGTAATTAATTATGTAAGTTACATATTATGATATGTAATTATTCATGTAAGTTACATGTTATGTTATGTAATGTCTTATGTAAGTTACATGCTATTTTATGCAATTTGTTATGTAAGTCATGTGCTATTTTATGCAATTTGTTATGTGCACCTTATGTAATATGTTATGTATGAATATGTGTTATGTTATATATTTTGTGTAAATCATGATGCAAGTTTTCTTAGCTTTAGGAAATCACTATGGGTTGAAATGATACACATACTCAAATGATCTTTTTAGTAAGGAAAATCGTTATGAGTTGAAATGATAAACCCAAGCGATTTTATTGATTTTAAAAATTTGGGAGTGCGGGGTGAAATGATATATACCCGTAAATTTTAATTCACTTTCAATATTCAAAATGTTTAAAGTTGGAACTCTTATGATTTAGATTTAATTGATTTGAAATGCGAATATTTTGATATGATGGTTTAACCTATTTTTAGTTATGATTTTGAAAATGAATATAATTTCAGAAGTGAATATGATTTCGAAAGTGAATATGGTTTTGAAGTGAGTATAATTTCGAAAGTGATATGATTTTGAAGTGAATATGATATTTTGATATAAATTATGGATCGATTTTGGAAATGTAAAAGAACCAACTGGTGTGAAATAAACGTTCGGTTGTTAAAGAGACCTGAATCAGATATTGTCATACTCTCTATAAATACCGAAAACCACTTTAACAACTGTGCATATAGTGGAGAATCCAAAATGAAGCAGGATGGTTTGGCGAACGCTACTGGAATTATGTAAGAACGATGATGGATAGACTTGACCTTCGGGTCATAATTAAAATGACTAAAACAGAAGCCACGCCGGACCAAGTGGGGTCGCTCCCCTTATCAGGCACATTTTTTCGATACCATATTATTAATCTATGATTGATTTGGTGGCCACTCTTTGATTTGATTTGGGAGTGTGTCTCAAGGTGGGTGGTAGTAGCTATTATGCGTTACCACCAGTTCGGATCCGTAAAACGGTAGTATTCTACCTTGGATATTGCATTATGTGCATTGTCACATTTATCCTGATCGTGCCCGCTACGATTTTGGTTTGTATCGTACACTATGGAGTGCCATTTGATAGCCCTCTAGTTTACGGAGGAATTACGGTACTGTACAGAATACGACATTTATGTAAAAATGAGCTAAAGGGAGATATGAGTAATGCCTTAACGCTATTTTAATATTTTACTTTGCTGTAGACATTATTTATGTAGCATATTGTATAATGTATTTAGATAGTTCCATGGATCCTTAAAGGATGGAAATCCTAAACATTTTTTAGTTATTGCATTTCATTTAGACATTTCACTTGAGTTGATTTATTTGCATAGATTGTTAATCCTGACTCGAGTGTTTTGTGTTTTGCTTTATGTTCGGGTCAGCCTGAGTATTAGAACATTTAAGAGTCACCTTTTCGAGCTAAGAGCTTGGCTTAGAGATCTATCTTATCTATTAAGCTTTTCGATTATTCTGTTATTTCAGTCATTTAGTTATTTCTGTTCAGACATGTTATTTGCTTATGTACCAGAGACTTCTGCGTATTTGGACTTCTGCTATTTTTTTGTCTTGGACTCTGTTGTTTCTGTAGTGGCTTCATGACTATTTATCTATTCCGCTGCGTATTGTTGTATTATTCTGTCTCTGTGATTCTGTGATTGATTTATTACCATATATGCTAAGTTTTGCCAAATATAAATAACAATATTTTATTTTGATCAATTCAAGTCTGACATGTGGTTTATTATCGATTTGAATAATTCAAAATAGCGGGTCATCACAATATTATAAAAAGGCAAGAAAAAAATAAAAAATGTGGAAAAAGGTTAAAAATTTGGAATTTCAAGTTTTTGGAAAGCCGACTCGGCGCAAACCCGCAAATCCTCGAGTTAAACTTGATGTAGGATATCCTTTGAAAAACTCCAAGCATGACTTGAAGCACTCCATGCAGAAACACCAAGCGCGACCCAAAGTTGGTTCGGTATCGATCCAAGTGGTTGGATCGGTGTCAATCCATAGAAGTCTCGGGTCAGACACAAACGACTTAGGCCTGACTCAAAGCAAGTGAAGGAAAACCCAAAGCATAAAAATCACATAAAATCTTCTGGTCGAGTCCAAGAACACACGCAAATTTCTCAAGTCGGATTCCAAGTCAGTTCTAGTTAAGAAAGATAAATGCAAGCACAAACCACAAACAGAACCAAAGTCCAAAAATCCACCAAACATATCCAACACCATGGATCAGTACCAATCCAGGAAACTTCATCCACTTTTGCCCTACTTTCTCTTATTTGCAAGTTTTGATGCTAGAAGCTTATCCCAAGTTCAATTTTGTCAGTCCTATGCAGTTTTGTAACTACCCGGAATTTTAATGATTTTCAATAATGGAATTAACTGAAATTTTGCTTGAAATTAAATAATTAAATTTAACAATGAAAATTTACTATTTGGAATGCATCTATTTAAATGTAACAAATGTCGGATTTTCATCAGAGAATATGGAAGTTAGTTCTGTTGTGTAATTTTCAGTTTCAATTTAAATCAGTTAATTTGATGAAAGTAAAATATTTTCGAAATCTCAATATTTTTATATAATAAAAATGTAGAACATTTTCTAAGTAAGATGTCATATTTCATTTGGCCAGATTTTTACTATTATAACCCCGTTTATCTTATTTTCGGCGTTTTAGCAGCATTTTGGCAATGAAAAAAAGGACTTTTGATAAGATGATCGTATCACTTATATCTGTGTACTATTCTGTTTGTCTTGTCGTGCTGATCTCCGTAGTATAATCATTCATGCATTTCGACGTCCGTTACGCGGCGAAATCGACAAAATGATTTGCCGTTTCGGTTCCGTATTTAGGCTTTTGGATTTCCTTGTCCATTCATTTCCACTATGTAAAAGAATAGCCATCAACTATTAAATTTTTTCAGCTTATGACCTTCACTCTTCCCTAGTTTCAATATATGCTTGTTGGTTCTGTCGTTCTCACTTTTTCATTCATTGTTTTGTTCATACAATATAATAATAATAATAATAATAATAATAATAATAATAAATATACGAGTTACATATCAGAACAGGTGCTTCCTTTTCTCATTTGAAAGCCGGCCTCTCCTCCTTTGGAACTGCTCGTATCCTCCCCATGGCCGCTTGGCTTCACTGCCATGTCATTTTGTTTATAAAAATATATATACATACATATATATAGAACTATATATATATTATTTTCTTGAGAAAGTTTGCTTTTATATTCATATGATCGAACTGCTTGTGATTTAGCATCCTCGATCTCACTCCCTCGTTCACCACCGCATCTCAGCCATCCGCGTCGCCAAAGCCACTGCTGGCCCTGAAGCACTAACACCAAACATCACAGACCGAACCTCCCTTACCACCAACCCTCCAACATCATCCACTTTCCTATCCATGTCCAACGCGACTCACCAAAAAATACTGCTCCGATATTCGCCCAATCCACCACCATCTCCGCATGACCTCGCTCTGCCATCACCCTTGGCACCCCACCAGTTGAACCTCCGGCTTCACAAAACCCTCCTCCGCATAGCCAAACAACCATCCTCCCCACAACTTGCAAACCATCATCCAGATCCGCTCAGTCAACCCCTCCAGGCCACCAAGCTCGTCACCGCTCCTCACTAGATCCACTACCACACCTTCCCGAACCTCCCCTGCCTACCTCCCATTCTCTTCGTGCCGCCTACACCACAACCGAACCACCATAGTCTTCCCATGACAGTATTTCCCCACTTCACCGTGTTTCACTTGATAGACACCAAAGCAACTCATCACCCTCTTCACTCCGAGTCCGCCTGTCATCTTTTCTCATTCTGCCAGCGACTGAGCACTGCCTGACCGAACTCCACACCTTGCATAAACACCATGCTCACCCACTTCCGCTGCCAAATGCCACCGTCGAAAAGCATGTAAGCCTTCACCCTAACCCATAGCAGCCACCGAACGCCTATGCTTCAGCCTCGACCCCTCCAACCATCATCGTGGCAGTCTCCACCCTGTCGAACTTCACCACGCAAGCAATCTCCCTCCACAAAACCCTTTTCACCAATCGCGGCCCATAATGCCACGCAGGCTGCAGCCCCATCATCCCTCCTCCAGTTGCTCCGCCATCCTCCCCTACTGACCCGACTTGAAACCAAATCTCCTCCCTTAGAAACTTCACCACACAAGCAGTTCAGCCTCTTCCAGTAATATATATATATATATATATATTGTTTTCATATATTTGTTTTGCTTGAGTAAGCTTAGTCTCTATTATTAGTAAAAAGAGCAACTGATTTATATATATATATATATTGATTTTAAAAATATAATATATATATATATATATATATATTGATTTCAAAATGTGTTTTAATAGTTATTGATATATAATATGATGATAATTTGATTTAATATGTGTTTTACATTGAATGTTGATTTTAAAAGAAAATTATTATATAAAGATTTTTATATGAGAAAATTTTAGATTTTTTTTAAAATTATATATATATATATATATATATATATATATATATAGTTTTCATCAATTATCGAGTTCCAGCCTTGCTTTGCTTTGTTTTGTGTCTACTGTACGGAGAACCTCAGCAGCAGTTGCCGCATTCTCTGCTTTTCATGTGCTTGCATCCTATTCTTGTTTTCTCTAACCTCGAAAGATGAGCAATCACTCACGATTTACGTTTTTATATTTAGTAAATTTAATTCACATTAAATGACGATTGAAAAATATTGTTAAATTTGAATTTGTTAATAATTAAATCGTTTAATATGATATGATATTATTTGCATTTCACCTATTATAATTGACATTATTGACGCCATAACCTGTTTTATATATTATATTTAAATTTTTTACCGATGATATATGCCTCTTGTTGATATGTTATATTTTATCATATTTGTTCTCACTCTGCAAGTTTCCTGTTAGTTTAGAAATTCCCTATGGGTTGAAATAGTACATACCCGAATGATCTTATAGATTAAGGGAAAATCGTTACGGGTTGAAATGATAAACCCAAGCGATTTTCATTGATTTTAAAATTTTGGGATTGTGGGTTGAAATGATATATACCCGTAAAATATTAAATATAAATTATAGATTGAACTGAAAAATATCCGTATCACTTGACCATAGGATAGAAAACTATATACGTACACTGTTGGTCTTTTTTTGAAAGTTGATTTTTCAAAGGTTTGAAAGGAAATAGATGGGTTTTAATGAGTAATGATTTTTAAATATAATATAAGGGTATTCAAATTTTATATATGTGAAAATTTTAGATTTTTAAAATTATATGTTTTGGAAATTTTAAAATTATAAGTTAAGTATAAAACATAAATTATAAAATTTTACTTATAACTTTATTATTTTAAAATATATAAAATAAGATTTAAAAATATATTTAGTAAAAATAAGATTTAATTTAATAATTATTAATATAATAAATTTACTAAGCATTTAATTTAACTAATAATATATATATATATATATATATATATATATATAAAATATGTTAAGTATTTATCTAAATGAGATCTTTGTAATAACTTTAAGCAAATGGAGGTTGGAAAGATAAATTATATAAGAATTGATTTATGCTTAAATTTTTTTAGAATTGAATCTAAATAAGGTTTGATTTGAACTTATTGATTTTGAGATTTTGAAGATATGTTTATAACCTGATAACTTTATTTTGATTTAAGTGGACTTAATGAATATTTCAAATTTAAATAAAATTGAAATCGAATATTTAATTTTGATTTAAAATTGTAATCGAACATTTATTTAAATGGTTATTAAATGATTAAGTGAATATTAAAAAATTAAAATAAAATTTAAAGTTGAATTTTGAAATATAAATGAAATTTATAAAATTAAGTTATTGTATATAATTTGAATATTTAAACTTTGAAACCTATTGAATTGGAAGTAGTTTAAATTTGTAGTTCAAACCTGGATTTGAATCGATTTGTGAAATTGGAAGAAATAATTCTAATTTGAAATTATTTTCGATATAAAACTCTTTTAATATGTAAATTATTTTTAATATATATACTAATTTAATCTATGACCTATTTTAAACATAAACTATTTTCATTTTATAACTATTTCAATATATAAACTATTTTCAAAATATTTAAACCGTTTAAGTTGAAACTGTTGTGATTTAGATTTCATGGGTTTTAAATTATTTTATATGATGGTTCAACCTATTTTGTGGTTATGATTTTTGAGAATAAATATTATTTCAAAAGTGTATGATTTCGAAGTGATGTGATTTTGAAAGGAATATGATATTTTGATATGAAGTATGAACTGTTTGAAATGATTATAAAAGTGATTTTATAAAATGACCACGGTGTGAGATAAGATTTTGGTTGTTATAGAGACATCGGATATTGTCCTACTCTCTACCAATACCGAAAACCAATTGAACAACTTTGTACGTGGTGCATATTCCGAAACGAAGTAGGATGGTTTGGCGACGATTCTGTATGAGATATTCACGCAGCCTTGACTCCCGCTAGTTAGCTTGATGTGGCTAAAACAGGAGCTATACCGGGCCAAGTGGCGTCGCTCCCCCTATCGAGCACATTTCTTCGATACAATTTATTACTTTGTGATTTGATTGGGTGCACCTTTGATTTGGGAGTGTGTCCCGGGTTGGGCGGTAGTAGTTGTTATGTGCTACCACCAATCTAGGAGTGCAAACGGTGGAATCCTACCCTGGCATTACATCCCGTGCCTTGTCACATGCCTTATCGTGCTTTCTACGAGTTTTTTTGTACCGTACCTATGGAATGGCCTCTGGGTAAACCACCCGTTTGGTGGAGCTTACGGTACTGTATAGACTACGGGAATATATGAAATGTGTTAAGGGGGATATGAGTAACGCCTTAACGCTATTTTAATACTTTATTAGTGGACATGTTATAATAGCGTATATTACTACAGAATAGATTGTTCCACGGATTCTTAGAGGATGGAAATCCCAAACATCCTTTAAGTTATATTTTATTTCACTTGCACATTTCACTTGAGTTAATTTTCTAGTATAAGAATGTTAATCCCGACTCGGGTGTTTTGTGTTTGCTTTATGCTCGGGTCAGACTGAGTGTCACAGCATTTGAGACTCACCTTTGGAGTTTGAAGCTTTAAGATCAGTCTTTGTCTATTCAGCTTTCCGGTTACTTCAGTTTATTCCAGTTGTTTTGTTCAGATTTGTCATTGGCATTTGTATAAGTAACTTCTGTGTATTCGAGATATCTTTTGTATTTTGTTTTAAACTCTTATGTTTATATAGTAGCTTCATGAACTACTATTTATCTATTCCACTGCTTATTATTATATTACTCTGTGTCTGTGATTCTATGATTGATTTATTTGTTGTATATGCTAAGTTTTGCCAAATATAAATTAACAATCTATTGTTTTGAGCAATTCAAGTCTGACATGATTGTAGGATTCTTGATTTGAATGGCTCGAAATAACGGGTCGTTACAGTTAGTATCAGGGCTCTGGTTTAGGAAAAAACTTAGCATATGGAGTAAAAACTCATTAGAGATTAGTAGTCATACCCTAGAATGAGTTCAATTGATTACAGAGTCATCTTCGTTCGAGCTTGAAATTCTTAGTTAGGTCCCTCTTCTATTAGGATCTTCTTTTGAATTTTGGAACCTTCTATTTGTTCTGAAATCCATTCCTGTCTTTCATGTTCATGTCCTTCTTGATACTAGAGCATTCCATAGCTCTATTTCTGTTGATCTCTGTAATAAATTGGACCTCATCTTGCTACCTCTATTAGAAAATTCGTCCTTTTGTGTAGCTGATCCCGTCGGCGGTCCCGCCAACCTTCGAATGATTTGTAAAGGGGTGAAACTCCTTACAATAAGCGTCGGTTTACTGGAGATTTCCGCGTCCTCAGTTTTGATGCTATTCTTTCTTGAAAATCCCGAACCATTCTCTAGTAGACGACCAGGGTAACTCTCTTGTGATCGAATGTCGATTGCCTAGGATTTTTGCAGTGCATCTTTTCAATTGATTCTCAGCCTACTGAACTTGACTCCCCGATAGTTAAGGATTATCCTGATGTTTTGGTGAAGTCACTTCCCTTTCCCCATGTGGGAAATTGAATTCCGAATCAATCTTAATTCCTGAAGCTCGACCTGTTGTCGTTACTCCTGGACGAATGGTTTCTATGAATGGTTAGCCTTGCCCTCTGATTAACCAATGCTCCTTCCTTCTGCGTTGATCTCATGAGTTGCATCTTCTGCGATGTTCTCAACAAATTTTTCCCAATTTCGTTAATGATATTCTCGTCTTTTGTAAGTCTCGGTTGACCTGGTTAAGGTCGTCGCGATCAATATAAGTCTATCCATCTTTCCTCTCTTGTAATCTAATTATCTCATCTTCCTCTCCAGCCTATCTTGTTTTTAGAATTCTCTTTGATCAAGGTGTCTCAAAATTTGAATCTCTATCCTTGTTTTAAAATCCATTTTTGAATCATCCTATGAGAGATCATATTTGTAGTTAATATAAAAATATTTTATATTGTGTTGTTTGAATTGTTAAGTTCGAATTGGGGTTTTGATCGATTCGTCTGGCCAACGCTATTGATAGGAATTCCAAAACACTTGAACAGAGCAAACTAACATAATATTGTTTTTGAAATTGATAAATGATATATTGTATGATTATATTTCATATATAAAAGTGCAATTTTCTGAATTAGATAGTTAAATAAATTGAGAATTAGAAATGATAATACTAGTTGTCATTTATTGTTTTGTCAACCATCAACTATTGTTGTTTGTTATAAGAAGTTGAAATTTTAAAACATGTTTTATAAATTTTATTTATAAATGAAATGGATTTTAAATTAAAGAATTTGAGAATTTAATTTTCGGTGCTTTTCAAATTTGGTTTTCAAAGTTTTGGAAAATATTTTATTTGTAGGTATTTTCAAATGGAAATTGTTTCCAAAAGAATTTATAGGAAGTGAATCAGTAGTCTCCTATTTTTTCACTGGAAAATAATTTCGGTGATGAGTGCAGCATCATCGACATTCATTTTCGAGTCTTAGGAAGAGAGACCACTTTGTAGCGTTACTACACTCTTGTTTTGGAAAGTGGATTTAATTTGAATTCTTGAGTATGATTTGATTTATATATATATATATATATGTATATATTTATTTCAATATGGTTTGAAGTGAAACCGAAAATTTAACTCTTTAGTTTTATAATAGTTTTTAATTATTGAAATGAAGCAAATTTTTTGAATAGTTGGAGAGACTAAAAATTTAGAAATGGAATTTAAACAGCTTCAAACACTTAAAATATAATAGAATTAATTTGTACAATACTTAATTTCGTTCTAATCATATGTAACTTACCTGAAATATTTAAAAAGTTAAAAATGTTAATGCGAATTTGTGATTGAAGGTTATACAAGTGAAAACTTAAGTAATAAATTGTTCAAATTAATTTTTTAATACAAATGTTGTAATTAGGAGGAAAATTGGTATAGTGTCTAATTACATTAGAAAACATTAATAAAACTTACCTGAAAAAAATAGAGAAGGGTTTGAATGTAATTGAATAATATACAGTATAAATATAAATAATAAGATGTTCAAAAAAATGAAATTTTGATAAGAGAATTTATAAATAAAAATTTGAATTGGTACAATAAATGTTTATACACTTAACCTATATTATAAGAACCGTTGAGTGAATAAATTGAATAATAAATGAGTTAAATAAATAATTTTCTTTGAAAAAAGATTTGTAATAAATGTTAATAAATTGAAAGCAAATCAATTTAGTGGAACTACATTGAATTGAAATCAATCAATGTGAATACAATGAATATTTATTGATTAAATAAAATGGGTTGAAACCAAATTAGTTCAATATAATCAATTTAAAAACTAATGAAATTTATATGGTTGTAAATTTATTTTTGTATCTAATACTGTGTGTTTCAAATCTACCTTATCTTTCTGTTGTTTCTATTCTCCTTCTAGTTCCTTTTCGTGGAAGAAAAGTTTTGAGTGGGGGAGAATGTAACGGCTCAGAAATTTTAATGATTTTTAATAATGTAATTAACTGAAATTTTGCTTGAAATTAAACAATTAAATTTAACAATGAAAATTTGGTATTTGGACTGCGTCTGTTTAAACGTAGTGTTAGATTTTCATCAGAGAATATGGAAGTTAGTTCTGTTGTGTAATTTCCAGTTTCAATTTAAATCAGTTAATATGATGAAAATAAAATATTTTCAAAATCTGAATATTTTTTATAATAAAAATGTAGAACATTTTTTTAGTAAGATGTCATATTTTGTTTCGCTAAATTTAAACTGTTATAACCCCATTTATCTTATTTTCGGCATTTTAGCAGCATTTTGATAACGAAAAATTGACTTTTGATAAGATGATTGTATCGCTGATATCTGTTCACTATTCTGATTGTCTCATCATGCTGATCTCCACGTATATTCATTCGTGCATTTCCGCTTTCGGTATTGTGGCAAAATCGACAAAATGATTTGCCGTATCAGTTCGACATTTGGATTTCCTTGTCCCTTCATTTCCACTGTGTAAACGAATAACCATCAGCTATTAATTTTTTTATAGCTTTTGACCTTCACTCTTCCCTCGTTTCAATATATGATTGTTGGTTCTGCCATTCTCCCTTTTTCATTCCATTTGTAACAACTTACCATTTCGGACCATTCAAATCGACAATAATCCACACATGTCAGACTTGAGTTGCTTAAAATAACAGAGTGTTAATTTATAATTGGTAAAACTGAGTATATACAGTAAATAAATCAATCACAGAAATCACAGACATAGAGTTTTAAAACAAAAGCAGCGGAAACAATAAATAAATAGTAGTTCATGAAGCTACTACAGAGATATCAAAGTCCATAACAGAGTACAACAGAAATCCCAGTACACAAAAGTATCTAACACAAAAGCAACTAACAAGTCTGCAACGTACAACTGAAAATAACATAAATAAATTGAAAGCTGAAATAGATAATAGATAGATCTCCAAGCAACTCCATGCTCCAAAAGATGAGTCTCAAAAGCTACGACACTCAGTCTGACCCGAGCATAAAGCAAAACACAAAACACTCGAGTCAGGATTAACGTTCTTATACCAGTAAATTCAACTCTGGTGGAATGTCAATTGAAATACAAAATAACTTAAAGGATGATTGAGGTTCCTATCCTTTAAGGATCCGTTAAACTATCTACATACATAGTATAATACGCTACATAGATAATGTCTGTAGTAAAGTAAACTATTATAATAGTGTTAGGGCGTTACCCATATCCCTCTTAACACATTTTTATATATTTCCATAGTCTATACAGTACCGTAATTCTTCCATAAACTAGAGGGATATCAACGGGCACTTCATAGGTACGGTACAAATCAAACTAGTAGAAGGCGCGATAAGGCATGTGACAAGGCATGCAAGGCAATGCCAGGGTAGGATTCTACTATTTTCACTCTCGGACTGGTGGTAATGCATAGCAGCTACTACCGCCTTCCTCGAGACACACTTTCAAATCAAAAGTGCACCCAATCAAATTACAAAGTAATAGAATGGTAACGAAGAAGCATGCGATCGAAGGTGCGACCTCACTTGGCCCGGTATGGCTCCTGTTTTAGCCACATCAAGCTGACTCGTGGGAGTCAGGGCTGCGTTAACACCTCATACAGAATCATCGCCAAACCATTCTAATTCATTCTTAAATCTCCACCACATACATAGTTGTTAAAGTGGTTTTCAGTATTGGCAGAGAGTATGACAATATCCGATCCTGGTCTCTTTAATAACCAAATGCTTATTTCACATAGTGGTCAATTTATTTCAAAACGTTCATACTTCATATCAAAATATCATATTCATTTGAAATTCATATCACTTTCGAAATCATATTCACTTTCGACATCATATCACTTTCAAAATCATATTCATAAAATAGTTTAAACCGTCATATCAAAGTACTCGCATTTAGATCTATTAAATCTAAATCATATTAGTTCCAACTTAAACAATTTGAATATTGAAAAAAGTTTATATATATTGAAATAGTTATAATTTAAAATAATTTATAGATTAAAATAGTTTATATATTAAAAATAGTTTATATTTAAAATAGTTTGTATATTAAAAATAGTTTACGTATTAAAAATAGTTTAAATTTAAATTGGTTTATATATTAAAAATAGTTTATATAATAAAAATAGTTTATTCCAATTTCACAAATCAATTCAAATAAACTTAAATTCCAAAAAATCAATTTAAATCAATCTCATTTCAAAAATTTCAATTAAAAAAGTTAAAGGTTCAATTCACATTCTCATTAAAACCATTTTAATTTATATCGACTTCAAATCTAGGTTTGAACTATAAATTTAAACCACTTCTAATTCCATAGGTTTCAAAGTTTAAATATTCAAACTATTTACAATAATTCAATTTGATAAATTCATTTATATTTCAAAATTCAATTTTAATTTTTTATTTAAATTTGAAGATATTCACTTAGTCATTTTTAATAACAGTTAAATAAAATCTCAAGCTACAAATTCAAATCAACATTAAATGTATTTTATTTAAATTTGAAAATATTCATTAAATCTCCTTGAATCAAAATCAAGTTATCAAGTTATAAAACATATCTTTAAGATAAAAAAATTAATAAGTTCCAAATCAATTCTAAACAAATTTAATTATAAATCAATTCTTATTTAAATTCTAATCTTAACAAATTAAATTACAAATTAATTCTTATTTAATTTACCTTTCCAACCTTAATTTATTGAAGTTATTAAAAAATCTATTTCAAAATATTAATATGAACTATAAATAAATATTTAAAACATATTATACATATTAGTTAAATTAAATTCTTATTAAATTTTGGCCCCTCCTCCCCTCTTCGCCTACTCCTATGCCTGTTTCTCCTCTTCTTCCCCCTTTTGTATTGCTCCCGCTTTCTCCCTCGTCGACCAGATCTGGATGCATTTTTAAAGACATGCCATCTATGCCCGTGTGTTCTCTTCCTATCCTTCAATTTGTCTCTAATTTTCCTCCTCTACTAGCAAACAAACCCTCAATCCATGCTGCTGTAGTTTGACCTAGCTCGAGTTCCGTGGGTTTGATTTCACCCGTTTGTTGTTTGTCTTTTTGCGATTGGAGTTATGCCTTTGACTTCGTCTAGTAAGTAGCCCTCTCTCTACTTGCGGAGATAAGGTGAATATTCTTGTGAAATCAAAATGCGATTTGGGGAAGCATGATTCGAGTGCTGTGATCGATGCTCGTGCTGATGTTGGTTTGTCTGGTTGTGATAAGGGTAATAAATTGGCTGTTAATTCTAGCTTTCTTCAATGCACATCTGGTGCTTGTGTAAAGCCTCTGCGAATTTTGTTCCTAAATTCTATGAAAACTGCTATGGAGTTCCAAACTCTATTGCTTCTATTCGTATTCCCAATGTTGTGGAGCATTCCGGTCCTTCTGTTCCTGCTGCTTCTACGCTGGCATGCCCCAAATCATGGTCTTCCATTTTCACTTCTTCCCCATAATGCGGGTGACTACATGCCGATTGATTTTGAAATCGCCAAGGAAAATGGAGTGATGATCCCTCCTCCAATTGTTATGCAAGTCGGCGTGGAATATTGGTCAGATTATTTGGTTGGTTTCTTTTTGGAACCAAATCACCGTCTTCATGATGTGTCTTCAGTTTGTCGAAGGGCTTGGAAGCTTCATGGTAATTTGCATGTTAAGCTGATCGACTCCATGTATTACCTTAAGTTTTCCTCTTCCGAGGAAAGACGGCTAGTTCTTGAGGCTAGCCTTCCTTTTTTGATAGGAGGTCTTTCATTATTACTCCTTGGTCTCCAATAGTGGCGAGTGCTCGTGAACAAGTTCTTTCTATCCCCGTTTGGGTTTTCTTTTCGCAAATTCCCTCTGCACTTCGGCCTCTTCTTGGTTTGAATTGGCTCGCCTGTAACATAGGAAAATTGAAATGTTTTGACACTAATACAGTTGTGCGTGAAAAAATGGTGTATGCTAAGGCTCTTATTGAGATATCCCCCTTTAAGCCTCTTCCTTCTTCTATTCATGTTCAGCTTGCTATCGGGCATGTAGCGGAAGTCCGCATTTGCTATGGTTGGGTTTCAAATATTTGTACCTCCTGTCACTCTTTTGGCCACCTGACTAACGCCTGCATGCATTCTGAAGCCTCCACGGCTGCTCCTAAGATCCCTTTGCCTCGCCCCCCGCTTAGGATTTGGGTTCCTAAGGTTTCTTCCTCTGACACTCAGATTGCCCCTCCTCCTGTTGTTCCATTATCTGACCAGGGTTCGCCTCCATTTTTTGTTGCTAGGCCCGCTCTCCTTCTTATTCTGTGGTCCCTTGTGATGCCTCAGCAATTCCTTTAGCTGCTCCTGATCCAGCTCCATCGCTTTTGCCTGTTTTTTGGGTTGAGTCCGAGAGGTGTTGGGTTGATCTCAAATCTGATATGAGATTTAACCCCATGGATGATACCTTTTTTAAATTTGTTTCCGATGATCATCTGGATCTTAGATGCCTTCATTATAGACCGTCTGGTGATTCCTTAGTTCTCGATATGGACGGTTTGTATGCGAGATCGAATTCTGTTATGCTAGCTGATTCTTCTTAGGATCGTTCTTTTATATACTCTTCTGATGCTATGGGTTATGATCCTTGTCTTGCTATCCTTTTCCGCCCCTTCGCTGGTCTTTATGGGAATGTCCCTTTGGTATCTTCCCAGGTGTCTGCAGAAGATGGCGATTCTTCCTTTTCCGAGCAGGACTAGTCTTGATGATATTTATAGTTACTGTGGCATGTCTGTTACATACCTGTGTTGTATTTTCCTTTAACTTAGTGGTTAAGGTGCTTTTACCTTACTCCTGTACCTCACGTTTTATTACGTTCGTAATAAAAGTGGGCGGTCCACTATAAAACCGGCTGGCCTTGCCAAAAAAATTCTTATTAAATTTTATTATATTAATTATTACTATATTAAATCTTATTTTACTAAATATATTATATAGAATCTTATTTATATATATTTAAAATATAATAAAATTATAAGTAAAATCTAAAAATTTATAATTTTCAAAACTTAACTTATAAATTTAACATTTCCAAACTATAATTTAGAAGTCTAAAATTTTCACATATATTAAAATTAACATATATTTATATTATATTTAAAAATCAATATTTAATAAAACTCAAGTTTTCCTTTCAAACTTTGGAAATCATTTTCAAAAAAATAGACCAACGATGTCCATATATAATTTTATGTCCTATGGTCAAGTGATACAGATATTTATCATTTCAATCTGCAATAATAAATTTAATATTTATGGGTATATGTCATTTCAACCTGCAATCCCAAAATTTCACAATCAGTGACAACCGCGTGGGTTTATCATTTTAACCCATAACGATTTTCCCTAATCTATAAGATCGTTCGGGTATGTGTCATTTCAACCGATAGGCATTGCTAAACTAGTAGGAAACGTGTAGAGTGAGAACAATAAAATAATATTATAAAATGACATACATATCAATAACAGGTATATATCATCATTAACAATTTAAATATAATAGATACAATAGGTTATGGTGTCGTATGTCATAGGTAAACAATTGCAGATAGTGGCATATCATATTTAACAATTGAATAACGAACGATTCAAATTTAACAACATATTTCAATAGTCATCTCATATGAATTAAATTTACTAAATATAAGAATGTTAATCGTGAGTGATCGCTCACCTTTCGAGGCTAGAGAAATAACAAGAACAAGACGCGACGAATCCACGCACAAATTCCAAAGCAAGGCACGACAGGCTCGAATTGAGGAACTCAAAATCAAAACTAGCTTGATATAAATGGATATATATACACATACACGCTATATTATTATATTTTCTTTCCTAAAATCAATATTTAATTAAAATAAATATTTAAAATAAAATCTTTATATATAACTTAAAAGTAATATTTAATTTTAAACACATATTAGAATAAAACATCTATTTTTTTAAAAAACTCTATATATTGTAAAATAAAAATACCTATATATATTATATTTAAAATGCATATTTTTTCTTTAAAAATTCTTCAACGAAATATTTAACTTAGTGTATATATATATATATTAAAGTTATTACAAATCTATTTCAAAATATTAACATAAATTTAAACGAATTCTTTAAACATATCATATATATAACTTTAAACATATCATAATTTTAAAATGTATTTATATGTACCATTTATATACAATAAGAGGTTAGAGCTGCTAGGAGCGGCTTCAGGATGGTCTGAGTGGTTTTCCAGGTTCGAGTGGCAAGGCTTGGTTGCGACTATAGTTGGATGGCCAGGACGGAGCGACTATTGGTGAAGTGGCCGAAGGAAGGCTGCCACGTTTGGGTGGTGATGTTGCGTGCTACAATGGCTCATGGTAGGGATGGTTCGGTGTGTGTGGCGGTCGGGCAATGGAGTGATGGGCTCGGGAAGGTGGAGGAAACGACAAGGGAAGAGGCTGTCTTTGTGGTAGGCTGGACTAAGAGGCGCTTACATGGAGGCGAGGCTAGAGGGCCGGGTCGAAGGCGAGTTGAGGGGCATAAGCGTTCGGGAGCTGCTATGGTGATGGGCTTCGATGGAGTAGCTGACAGGTGGCAGGCGACTGTGGTGCTGCGCTGGGCAGGCTGAGGAAAGCAGAGTGGAAGTGTGAGCTATCATGTGGGGAAATGGGAAGATAGATGTGGCTTTGGGCCAGGAGACGAGGAGTGCGGTGAAGGGAGAGGCCGGATTTGTGGGGAGCATGGTCGGTTAGTGTTTTGAGGGATGGATAAAGGTGGACACACGGTTGGGGGGTAGGTGAATGTAACGACCCTGAAATTCAGACCCAGTTTAAAAATTTTAAATCGCTTCTTTGATGTAGAAATTCGGTTTTTCACAAACGATTTCCGTTGCCAACCAAACTTCACATTTGGAATGCGTCTAGGTAGACATAGGCGTGCGCCAAATTTCGTTGAAAATTATTGAAGTAAATTTCGCTCGTCGCGTTGACATATCAGTTTAAATCTTACGTATAAAATTCCTATCGTCCGAATTAAAATATTTTCTCGGTGTTGCATAAGGAAAATATTCTGAACTTGACGGCGCAATTCGTTTCGTCAAATTTCGCTTTTAATTGCTAGTAAAATATGCACTCGGGCAAATGGTTAAATAAGGATTATCACTTGGCGAAATTGTCAAACCATAAATATTTTTATACCATTGTGTCCGTCTCGCCGCGCTGATCAAAACGGTATATTTGTTTGTGTCAATCGGAGTTCGGCATTGCAAACGATAAATTGTAACGCAGCACAAACCGGTGCACGACATTTCAACATTTTAAATATTGGAGCCATTCAGCTGACCTTGGGAACCCAAATAGCCCCCATTTTGAAGACATCATTACTGTGCGCACAGAACCCTTCATTAATTGCGTCCTGCCCCTTACGTGATGGCACGTCCCCATCTTCTCTGCAAATTATATTCTTTTTCTCTTATTCCACGCCACCCACATCCTTCCACTATTTAATTATACTTCCCAGCAAAGAGAACCCAACCTCTCTTCTTCTTTCACATTTTCTTTGTTTACTTTAACCGGTCACCTACAGGCATGCCAACCACTCCTCTTTTCTCTTTATATTTTTTTTTATTTTTTATTTTTATTTATTTTACTGCAAATTCATGAAACCCAGACCCTCCCCTCACCTCCGCCTCCGCCATGCTACCCAACCCATCAGTTCCACCCCATCCAGCCGCCACCACGGCAATACCCTCCGCCTCCAGCCTCCAAAACACCCAGCCCACGGCCCGCTCCTCTCCCCTCCGCCTTTCTCCTTCCCCACGTCCTACCACAACCGACCCAGACCCCCCCCCCCCCCCCCCCCCGCGCCACCAGCCCACAAGCCGCCACCTTCTGCCACGCCCAACCTCAGTTGCTCGGCCTCCCCATGCGGTCCGCCTCCCCTCCAATGAAGCCCCGCAAACCGCCTTCCCCACTTCACCATACCCAGTCACCTACCGACCCCATGAGAGCCCCATTGCACCCACGCCATGTCCAAAGCCCCGCCTTCCACTAGCCCGCCTCCTGCCATCCTCCCATAACACACGACCCGCCCATGCAGTCACGCCCATCAGCCGACCCCATCTCTACCTCCACCACTCCATGCAACCAACCCATAGCCATCTTCTCCCGCCTAGCCACCTTGTTCTCTTATACATATATTTATAGTTTTTTTTCTCAAATATTGTTTTCCCAGCTGTTGGTTTTAGTTTAATGTTTCAAAGCTTATCCTGTTCATAATTTTATGTTGCAGTATGTTTTAAAGAATAAATTTTGTTAAGCATATAAGATGTGTGTGTATATTAGTTTATATAGCTGTTGAGTTTTGAATGTGTAAATTTATAATAGTTATATGCTGCTGTATATGAATAGTGGTTACAGTATAAAGTAATATATCCTATTTATGAGTCGTTATTTTATAGAACGTTAGTTGTACAGTAAAAGTTTATACAGCAGTTTGGTGGTACATATTTCAGTTGAAAAAAAAATGAAAGTGTAAGTGTACATGTTTTGTTTTGATGTATACAAGTTTGGCTGATGTTAGTTTAGCCCCCTATGTTGTTTATAAAGTTTAATATAAAGTATATGTCTTTGTTGTTTCATTTGTAGTATGCAGTATAAAATTATATAAAAATTTTATATAAAAATTTAACTTATAAGGTGCAGTTTTATAAATCATAGTTACAAAGTTACTACTATTTGTTTTATGTCTGTACGTGCATAGTAGAGTAAGGTAAGATTCTGGTTGCTCATGATCTTGTGCTGCGTTTTATTCCAGCTCCCGCTATTGATCCGGAAACTTAGGCTATTTCCACCCCGCTTGTCGAATCTATTTTGCTCCGTGGATCGGTATGGTTATATATGCATATTCAATCGATATATATTGCAATAAACAAATTTTTGATTAATTATTTGTTGATTGCAGTTGTGTTCATTTTGCGTCGTGCTCGTTAGGGTCTATTTTATCTATTCGTCTTCGTGCTTCGCCATCATCTTCTTCAACCACGCAAGGTGAATATTTCATTCACGACTCAATCTATTATGCTATGATAATCAAGTGATAAATTGTTGTTTATGATTAATTTGGATGTTAAATTGTTGATTGTTAGAATCGTTGAAGTTAGGATTGTAAATCACTATGCAAGTTAAAAATTTAATATTGTAGTTCACGATAAACAAGTGTGACACTAAAATTTGTTATGTGATGATTGAATTTGGTTGTTGACATAAGTGAATTTGGATATGAAATTGAAATTGATATAGGATAGTCGACAAAATTTAAATTGGACTATATATGTTGAACTTGACCTCATTAACTGTTAAATCAACCGTCGCGTAGAAATAGCATTAACTACACTTTGAACCATTGTATGCATGATTGATGTAGAAATGTGATAATAGACACCAAGTGAAACCATAAGATAATAATCTTTAATCTACATGAAACGATAGTGTAGATTCTAGGAAAAATTATATTAATTTGCATAAATAACAAATGTAAGTTAATACGATTATTTCGGGATTATTTAATAAAATTGTTAAATTGTTATGTATGGTTACTATTGCTTGTTTATTTACTTTGACACCATCCCAGTTATCACACTGCAAGTTCCCTTTGCTATGCTTGTTTTATATTGAATGATATTGGGTTGAAATGATAAATACCCATTTAAACAACTTGCCCTAGGATAGAAAATAAAAGTAAGAAACCCGATTGGTCAACAAAACCATTTTCGAAATTGAAATATATTTTAAATTAAGGAATGAACTTAAACAATTTGTTTCGAAATTTAATAACGAACTTAGGGATTTAAGTTGAAATAAATTAACGGATTTAAATTGAAACGGATTAATAACTTACCAAATTGGATAAAATGAGTTGAAAATTTAATTGAAATAAGATTTAGGAGCATGTATGTTTAGAATTAATTAAGTTAAAGATTTAAAGATTTGTTAGCTTTTGATTCAAACTCAGGCTTTAATTAAATAGATTTGAATTTGTTATAAGTTAAATTGAGATTTAGGAAATTTGACTTACTAATTTAATGAATTTAAATTAGGGATAATTTAAAATTTAAACGATTTTGACCTTAACGACTTTACCAAATCATGACATTGCAAATGGAAATAGACTTCTTTGATTAGAAATTTAATTGAATCGGTAAATAAAACAAATGAAGTTTTGAAAAGGGGAATTTAGTTAATAAAGTTGATTTAATCGAATTTATGATAACAATGGATATAAACATAAAGTGACATGAACAGAATTTGATTTAATAATTTAAACCAAGTTTAGCATTATGTTGAATTCGTTGATTTGGAATTAAATTCAATAAGCGACTTTTAGACCTTATTAAATTGAACTTGAATACTTAATTTTATCGTTAACTCAAATGTTTGAACTAAAGATCGCATTTGGAAATATGTTTAAAATAACTAAAATAAACTGAATCGTGAATTGTCAAATTTTGGAAGTCAAATTTGCACCTTGACTTTTGGACTTTGATTTGTTAAAGCGTAAATTTAACCGACCATCGGGTAATAAATACGTAGTTATTAAAGAGACCGGGATCGGAAATGGACATACTCTCTGTCGATACCGAAAACCACTTTAATAACTATTATGCGCGAAGTGTTGATCCAGAATGAAGTGGATGGTTTGGTGAACGCGTTGACTGAAGAAAGAGAACGGTATTGGATAACCCCTGACATGACTAAAACAGGAGCCGCGCCGGGCCATTGAGGATCGCCACCTCTAGCGGACACACTTCTTCGATACCATATCTATTACTTTTGTGATTCGATTTGGGTGCACCCTTTGATTTGGGAGTGTTGTTTCGCGGTGTTGAGATAGTAGCTACTATGCTCAACATCAGTCCGGATCACGCAACTACTAGTATCCTAGTTGGTATTGCCTCATGTACCTTGTCATACTGATTATCCTATTCGCGACCACTACGTTTTGATTTGTACCTTGAGTATATGGATTGCCCTCTGGTGACTTCCGGTTTTGGGGAAACTACGGTCTTGTATATGCTTTTGGGAATATAAAATGTGTTAAGGGGAATTATGGTAACGCCTTAACGCTATTTTAATATTCTATTTTACTGAATAGACATTACCTACATACCGTATTCTATTGTATATATAGATAGTTTATCGGATCCTTAGAGATGTTATTTTATTCATCTTTGAGTTATGAACTTTATTTCCTGCATTGATTATCCTGCATAAGATTTTGAGTCCTGACTCGAGTGTTTCTTTTTGTATATGCTCGGGTCAGTCTGAAGCTATCCAGTTTGCTGATCAAGGTTGGTTGAAGATGCTGAAGACTTAGTATTTATCTTTATCTGTCTATTTTGATGTCCGTGTCGGTTGGACATTTATGTATTTCCTTGCAGTCACCTTTTGTATAGACATTGTTGTACTATATGTAGTAGCTTCATGAACTGCTATTATGACGATGTATTTCCGCTGCATTATTCTGTGACTGTTCTGTGACTGTGATGTTGTATTGATTCTCATTTACATTTATGTATTTATAATCCCATAATGATTCGTGTTTTGGATTATTTAAATTGACATGTGAGGATTATTGTCAATTTAAATGGTCCAAATATACGGGTTGTTACAGTTGGTATCAGAGCTTTGGTTTCCCTAAAAACCTTAGTTTGGGATTATATAAACTCATTAGATATAGGGTTGCAATACCCTAGAATGAGGAGAATCGATTCAATATCCCTATCCTTTAAAAATTTCAACTTCTTTGATTCGTTCATTAGATTTTCTTCAAGCTGTATGATTTTCTATCCTTGGTTCTAAATCTCTTTCGATGTTTCAGGATGAGCACCGGAAGAAACAATAGAGGAGGAAGAGGTCATGGCCCTGCCCGGGATGCACCCGCCGTTCTAGCTCCAGTCAAATTCACCACTCTTAGTAAGGAGTATACACAGCTAGGTGGTACTAAGTTTTCTGGATCCGAGGGAATTATTGAGGCTCAGCAATGGCTCAAAGGCTTAGAGAAGATATTTTCTGGATTGGAGATCACTGATGCTCAGAAGCGTCAGCTTGCTGCGTGGCAACTTCAAGATGCCGCGCAAGATTGGTGGGAATCTGTTACTTCCCGCATCGAGGAGAACACCATAACATGGGCCCAGTTTAGGTATAAATTTGTTTGGATTTCGTAGTCTAAATTCTTCGTTCAATCTTTAGAATGATACTCATCCAGTCTATCTTTTGATTAGGGATACTTTCTCGGCAAAATGGATGCCCTCTGCTGGGAAAACCCAACTTTATAGAGCTTTTATGGATCTTAAGCAAGGCAGTATGACTATTTCTGAGTACGAGAGGAAATTCAACGAACTGTCCAAATTTGGCCCGGGATTGATCGACACACCACTTCTTAAGAATGAGAAGTTCATTATGGGAGCTAGACCAGAGTATTATGACTTGCTTACTGGCCACACTCACTGCACCTTCACCGAGCTTGTCGACTATGCTCTTCGATATGAAGCAAAGCCTAAAGGACCCACTGCCAAGGCCACACCTACTCAGCCCTCTTCCAGCCAGCTCGGGAAGAGGAAGATGAACTTTGATCAACAAAAGAAAGCTTGGCAAAAGACTACAGGATTAGGATATGCCCAGAAAAGCCCAATCGACCTTGCTAAGATCACTTGCTTCAAATGCGATAAGAAGGGCCATTATGCAAATAGTTGCCCATCCACCGGAGCTGCTATTCCACCACCTTCTCAGATGAGGAATGATTTATGCCATGTTTGCCTCCAGCCAGGTCACTTCAAGAGAGATTGCCCATTAAGGAAGAAAGGCACACCATCAGGAGTATATGCTGTCACCACTCCTGCACCACCTCCACCACCTGCTCAGGATGACCGAGGTACCTTACGAAGTACATTTACATTTCATAATTTACCTGTTCGGGTATTATTCGATACTGGTGCATCTCATAGCTTCATATCTATTGATCTTTGTAATAAACTCAAATTAGAGCCTACTCTTGCTACTACTTCCTTATGTGTCTCCAACCCTATTGGAGGACTTGCCAACCTTAGTAGAATTTGTAAAGAGGTTGCGCTTTTGTATGGAAGATATCGATTCACTTGGGATTTTTATGTGCTTGGCTTCGAAGCATTTGACATTTTGTTGGGTGCTGATTGGTTAAGAAAATTCAATGCTATTATTTCTTGCAAAGCTCGATCTATTTCTCTGGTCAATGACAAGGGTCTACCGCTTGTCATCGAATGCAAATCACCTCAGAAATATGCCGGAAGCTTCATATTTTCTCTTGATGCTCACCCGGATGACCTTAGTACTACTCCTGTTGTTCAGAAATTTCCCGATGTATTTGGAGAGGTCGACTCTCTACCGCCAAAGCGAGAGATCGATTTCCGCATTGACCTTATTCCCGGAGCTACTCCCGTAGTTCTCCCTCACAGAAGGATGGCTCCTAAAGAAAAAGCTTAACTTAAAACCCAAATTGATGATCTATTTACTAAGGGTTTAATCAGGAGAAGTTGTTCTGAATGGGGCGCCGCAGTCGTCTTTGTCACCAAATCGGATGGATCTCTTCGCATGTGTGTTGATTACCGAGAATTAAACAAGCGCACTCTCAAGAACCGCTATCCGATGCCTCGCATCAATGATTTATTTGATCAGCTCCATGGAGCTAAAGTTTTCTCACAGCTTGATCTAGCCACTGGGTTTCACCAACTCAGAGTAGCAGAAGATAGTATTCATAAGACAGCTTTCCGTACCGAGAATGGATTCTATGAATGGTTGGTTATGCCATTTGGTTTGACTAACGCACCTGCTTATTTCGTCGACTTGATGAATAGAGTCTTCCGTGATGTCCTTAACAAGTTTGTTCTTGTCTTCATTGATGATATTCTCGTCTTCTCCAAAGATGAGAAAGAGCATGAAACCCATCTCGCTTATGTTCTGGGAACTCTCCGAAACCATCAGCTTAAAGCCAAGTTCTCTAAATGCCACTTCTGGCGAGACGAAGTACGATTCCTTGGCCATATTGTTTCTGAAAACGGGATTTCGGTCGATCCAGCTAAGATCGCCGTAATCAATGTAAGTTCTGTTCTATTCATAAATTCCATTCGATCCATCTTATTCCTTTCTAATTTGAAAACTTATCTACAAGATTGGGAGACTCCCAAAACTCCTACTGATATCCGTAGCTTCTTGGGCCTAGCCGGTTATTATCACAGATTCATTGAGCGCTTTGCCCGGATTTCTGCCCCACTCACTGCTTTAACTCGGAAGGATGTCAAGTTTATTTGGAGTGAGAAGTGTGAATCAGCTTTTAATGAGTTGAAGCGTAAGTTAACTTCAGCCCCAGTTCTTGCGGTAATTGACGGGAGTGAAGGATTAACTGTTTATACCGATGCTTGTCGAGAAGGTTTAGGCGCTGTCCTTATGCAAAATGGAAGGGTTATTGCTTATGCTGGTCGTCAGTTGAAGACTCATGAAGTAAACTATGCAACCCATGATTTAGAGCTTCTTGCAGTTGTATTTGCTTTGAAACTATGGAGGCACCATCTTTTGGGGACAAAATTTGAATTATTCACAGATCATAAGTCCTTGCGGTATATTTTCTCTCAGAAGGACTTGAACCAGAGACAAGTTCGATGGCTTGAATTCTTAGCCGCATATGATCTCGACATCAATTATACTCCTGGGAAGGCAAATGTTGTAGCTGATGCTTTGAGCCGTAGCAGAGCATTGTCATGTTGTAACCTTGTAGAAAGCATGCTTTTTCAGCTTGTTATCTCCCCATCTCTTTTGGATCGCATCAAAGCTAAGCAATATGAGGACACCTTGCTCTATCGCATGAAGGAGTTAGTTCTTGGTAGAGTCGGAAATGCTGACAGCAAAGTGGGAGCACAGATAGATAGTAATGGAGTTCTGAAGATTGACAACCGTATTTGTGTTCCTAATGTTGATGGATTGAGACAAGAAGTGCTTAGGGAGAACCATCAATCATCACTTTCATTCCATCCTGGTGTCACCAAGATGTATCGAAATATGAAACGTTTATATTGGTGGAGTGGGATGAAGAGAGATATTTCCATATATGTCAGTAGATGCACCACTTGCCAGCAAGTCAAGGCCGATCACCTGAAGACGGCGGGATTACTTCAACCCCTAGAGATTCCGTGTTGGAAATGGGACCAAATTTCTATGGACTTCGTTGACGGATTACCAAGGACCAGAAAAGGGAACGAGAGTATATGGGTGATTGTTGATAGGTTGACAAAATCTGCTCACTTTATTCCTGTAAAGACCACTCGTACTGCTTCGAGTTTGGCCGAGATTTATATGAGAGAGATTGTCAGACTTCATGGAGTTCCATCTAGTATTGTATGCGATAGAGATCCTTTATTCACTAGTAAATTCTGGAAGGCATTTCAGGACGTCTTAGGCACTAAACTGAATCTGAGCACGGCCTATCATCCTCAAACAGATGGCCAAACTGAGAGGGTAAATCAGATTTTGGAAGATCTACTCCGAGCTTGCATCATTGATTTCGGTGGATCTTGGGAAGACCACCTTCATTTGGTTGAATTCACTTATAATAACAGCTATCAGGTAATCCAAAATTTTCAATTTGAATAAGTAAAATTTGAATTGAAATATAACTATCTTTATAATCAGGCGAGTATTGATATGGCACCGTTCGAAGCTTTATATGGACGGCCATGCAAATCGCCAGCTTGTTGGATTGAGCCTGGTGACCGATTAGTTCTTGGCCCAGAGATGATTATGGAAGCATCCGAGAAGGTCAATGAGATCAGAAGGAAGATGAAGACCGCACAGGATAGGCAGAAGAGCTATGCCGATAGGCGTAGAAGAGAGTTAAAATTCCAGGTTGGAGATGAGGTATTTCTTAAAGTATCACCTTTAAAGAATGTTATTCGATTTGGTCGTAGAGGGAAGCTCGCTCCTAGATTTGTTGGACCATTCCCTATCACTGAGAGGATTTGTACACTAGCCTACAGAGTTGCGCTGCCGGAGAAGTTTGAGGGCGTGCACAACGTATTCCATGTTTCACATCTTCGGAAGGTTGTACATGATCCATCCATGACCATTCCTATTGCTCAGTTGGATGAGGTTGATATTGAGCCAGATTTGACTATAGAGAGGAGACCACTTCGTATTGTCGATAGGGATACGAAGCAGCTTAGAAGGAAGACTGTTAGCCTAGTCAAAGTCCAATGGAGTCCCGATGATCGTGATTGTACTTGGGAAACCGAGGAGAGTATCCGAGATTCTAATCCAGAATTGTTTGTTGAAGGTAACTTCCACTCTATATCCTCTTCTTTATTCAATAATCTATTCTATATCTATCGTACCTCTTTTATTGTTCTTCCACTCTTTCCTTTGTTCCTTTTCGGGGACGAAAAGTTTTGAGTAGGGGAGAATGTAACGACCCTGAAATTCAGACCCAGTTTAAAAATTTTAAATCGCTTCTTTGATGTAGAAATTCGGTTTTTCACAAACGATTTCCGTTGCCAACCAAACTTCACATTTGGAATGCGTCTAGGTAGACATAGGCGTGCGCCAAATTTCGTTGAAAATTATTGAAGTAAATTTCGCTCGTCGCGTTGACATATCAGTTTAAATCTTACGTATAAAATTCCTATCGTCCGAATTAAAATATTTTCTCGGTGTTGCATAAGGAAAATATTCTGAACTTGACGGCGCAATTCGTTTCGTCAAATTTCGCTTTTAATTGCTAGTAAAATATGCACTCGGGCAAATGGTTAAATAAGGATTATCACTTGGCGAAATTGTCAAACCATAAATATTTTTATACCATTGTGTCCGTCTCGCCGCGCTGATCAAAACGGTATATTTGTTTGTGTCAATCGGAGTTCGGCATTGCAAACGATAAATTGTAACGCAGCACAAACCGGTGCACGACATTTCAACATTTTAAATATTGGAGCCATTCAGCTGACCTTGGGAACCCAAATAGCCCCCATTTTGAAGACATCATTACTGTGCGCACAGAACCCTTCATTAATTGCGTCCTGCCCCTTACGTGATGGCACGTCCCCATCTTCTCTGCAAATTATATTCTTTTTCTCTTATTCCACGCCACCCACATCCTTCCACTATTTAATTATACTTCCCAGCAAAGAGAACCCAACCTCTCTTCTTCTTTCACATTTTCTTTGTTTACTTTAACCGGTCACCTACAGGCATGCCAACCACTCCTCTTTTCTCTTTATATATTTTTTTTATTTTTTATTTTTATTTATTTTACTGCAAATTCATGAAACCCAGACCCTCCCCTCACCTCCGCCTCCGCCATGCTACCCAACCCATCAGTTCCACCCCATCCAGCCGCCACCACGGCAATACCCTCCGCCTCCAGCCTCCAAAACACCCAGCCCACGGCCCGCTCCTCTCCCCTCCGCCTTTCTCCTTCCCCACGTCCTACCACAACCGACCCAGACCCCCCCCCCCCCCGCGCCACCAGCCCACAAGCCGCCACCTTCTGCCACGCCCAACCTCAGTTGCTCGGCCTCCCCATGCGGTCCGCCTCCCCTCCAATGAAGCCCCGCAAACCGCCTTCCCCACTTCACCATACCCAGTCACCTACCGACCCCATGAGAGCCCCATTGCACCCACGCCATGTCCAAAGCCCCGCCTTCCACTAGCCCGCCTCCTGCCATCCTCCCATAACACACGACCCGCCCATGCAGTCACGCCCATCAGCCGACCCCATGTCTACCTCCACCACTCCATGCAACCAACCCATAGCCATCTTCTCCCGCCTAGCCACCTTGTTCTCTTATACATATATTTATAGTTTTTTTTCTCAAATATTGTTTTCCCAGCTGTTGGTTTTAGTTTAATGTTTCAAAGCTTATCCTGTTCATAATTTTATGTTGCAGTATGTTTTAAAGAATAAATTTTGTTAAGCATATAAGATGTGTGTGTATATTAGTTTATATAGCTGTTGAGTTTTGAATGTGTAAATTTATAATAGTTATATGCTACTGTATATGAATAGTGGTTACAGTATAAAGTAATATATCCTATTTATGAGTCGTTATTTTATAGAACGTTAGTTGTACAGTAAAAGTTTATACAGCAGTTTGGTGGTACATATTTCAGTTGAAAAAAAAATGAAAGTGTAAGTGTACATGTTTTGTTTTGATGTATACAAGTTTGGCTGATGTTAGTTTAGCCCCCTATGTTGTTTATAAAGTTTAATATAAAGTATATGTCTTTGTTGTTTCATTTGTAGTATGCAGTATAAAATTATATAAAAATTTTATATAAAAATTTAACTTATAAGGTGCAGTTTTATAAATCATAGTTACAAAGTTACTACTATTTGTTTTATGTCTGTACGTGCATAGTAGAGTAAGGTAAGATTCTGGTTGCTCATGATCTTGTGCTGCGTTTTATTCCAGCTCCCGCTATTGATCCGGAAACTTAGGCTAATTCCACCCCGCTTGTCGAATCTATTTTGCTCCGTGGATCGGTATGGTTATATATGCATATTCAATCGATATATATTGCAATAAACAAATTTTTGATTAATTATTTGTTGATTGCAGTTGTGTTCATTTTGCGTCGTGCTCGTTAGGGTCTATTTTATCTATTCGTCTTCGTGCTTCGCCATCATCTTCTTCAACCACGCAAGGTGAATATTTCATTCACGACTCAATCTATTATGCTATGATAATCAAGTGATAAATTGTTGTTTATGATTAATTTGGATGTTAAATTGTTGATTGTTAGAATCGTTGAAGTTAGGATTGTAAATCACTATGCAAGTTAAAAATTTAATATTGTAGTTCACGACAAACAAGTGTGACACTAAAATTTGTTATGTGATGATTGAATTTGGTTGTTGACATAAGTGAATTTGGATATGAAATTGAAATTGATATAGGATAGTCGACAAAATTTAAATTGGACTATATATGTTGAACTTGACCTCATTAACTGTTAAATCAACCGTCGCGTAGAAATAGCATTAACTACACTTTGAACCATTGTATGCATGATTGATGTAGAAATGTGATAATAGACACCAAGTGAAACCATAAGATAATAATCTTTAATCTACATGAAACGATAGTGTAGATTCTAGGAAAAATTATATTAATTTGCATAAATAACAAATGTAAGTTAATACGATTATTTCGGGATTATTTAATAAAATTGTTAAATTGTTATGTATGGTTACTATTGCTTGTTTATTTACTTTGACACCATCCCAGTTATCACACTGCAAGTTCCCTTTGCTATGCTTGTTTTATATTGAATGATATTGGGTTGAAATGATAAATACCCATTTAAACAACTTGCCCTAGGATAGAAAATAAAAGTAAGAAACCCGATTGGTCAACAAAAACATTTTCGAAATTGAAATATATTTTAGATTAAGGAATGAACTTAAACAATTTGTTTCGAAATTTAATAACGAACTTAGGGATTTAAGTTGAAATAAATTAACGGATTTAAATTGAAACGGATTAATAACTTACCAAATTGGATAAAATGAGTTGAAAATTTAATTGAAATAAGATTTAGGAGCATGTATGTTTAGAATTAATTAAGTTAAAGATTTAAAGATTTGTTAGCTTTTGATTCAAACTCAGGCTTTAATTAAATAGATTTGAATTTGTTATAAGTTAAATTGAGATTTAGGAAATTTGACTTACTAATTTAATGAATTTAAATTAGGGATAATTTAAAATTTAAACGATTTTGACCTTAACGACTTTACCAAATCATGACATTGCAAATGGAAATAGACTTCTTTGATTAGAAATTTAATTGAATCGGTAAATAAAACAAATGAAGTTTTGAAAAGGGGAATTTAGTTAATAAAGTTGATTTAATCGAATTTATGATAACAATGGATATAAACATAAAGTGACATGAACAGAATTTGATTTAATAATTTAAACCAAGTTTAGCATTATGTTGAATTCGTTGATTTGGAATTAAATTTAATAAGCGACTTTTAGACCTTATTAAATTGAACTTGAATACTTAATTTTATCGTTAACTCAAATGTTTGAACTAAAGATCGCATTTGGAAATATGTTTAAAATAACTAAAATAAACTGAATCGTGAATTGTCAAATTTTGGAAGTCAAATTTGCACCTTGACTTTTGGACTTTGATTTGTTAAAGCGTAAATTTAACCGACCATCGGGTAATAAATACGTAGTTATTAAAGAGACCGGGATCGGAAATGGACATACTCTCTGTCGATACCGAAAACCACTTTAATAACTATTATGCGCGAAGTGTTGATCCAGAATGAAGTGGATGGTTTGGTGAACGTGTTGACTGAAGAAAGAGAACGGTATTGGATAACCCCTGACATGACTAAAACAGGAGCCGCGCCGGGCCATTGAGGATCGCCACCTCTAGCGGACACACTTCTTCGATACCATATCTATTACTTTTGTGATTCGATTTGGGTGCACCCTTTGATTTGGGAGTGTTGTTTCGCGGTGTTGAGATAGTAGCTACTATGCTCAACATCAGTCCGGATCACGCAACTACTAGTATCCTAGTTGGTATTGCCTCATGTACCTTGTCATACTGATTATCCTATTCGCGACCACTACGTTTTGATTTGTACCTTGAGTATATGGATTGCCCTCTGGTGACTTCCGGTTTTGGGGAAACTACGGTCTTGTATATGCTTTTGGGAATATAAAATGTGTTAAGGGGAATTATGGTAACGCCTTAACGCTATTTTAATATTCTATTTTACTGAATAGACATTACCTACATACCGTATTCTATTGTATATATAGATAGTTTATCGGATCCTTAGAGATGTTATTTTATTCATCTTTGAGTTATGAACTTTATTTCCTGCATTGATTATCCTGCATAAGATTTTGAGTCCTGACTCGAGTGTTTCTTTTTGTATATGCTCGGGTCAGTCTGAAGCTATCCAGTTTGCTGATCAAGGTTGGTTGAAGATGCTGAAGACTTAGTATTTATCTTTATCTGTCTATTTTGATGTCCGTGTCGGTTGGACATTTATGTATTTCCTTGCAGTCACCTTTTGTATAGACATTGTTGTACTATATGTAGTAGCTTCATGAACTGCTATTATGACGATGTATTTCCGCTGCATTATTCTGTGACTGTTCTGTGACTGTGATGTTGTATTGATTCTCATTTACATTTATGTATTTATAATCCCATAATGATTCGTGTTTTGGATTATTTAAATTGACATGTGAGGATTATTGTCAATTTAAATGGTCCAAATATACGGGTTGTTACAGTGAACGAGCAACCGTGAGTTCAAAAGGAAGGGTAAAGCAAGTTTCAGATAGCAAATAATATATATACAAATTTTATATAAATATCTTAATCTTTTGCAAAGTGTGAAACAAAAAATTAAGCAACGAGGATGACGAGCAATGTTCGAAAAAGAAGAAGGACGACAAGAGGTTTCAAAACATATAAACTAACATATATAATTTCTCAAAAAAAAGAACAGAAGTAAAAAAAAGAAAGAAAATGAAAGGACATAGCAAATATATAGTCAACCAATGGAATGTTGAAAGTCAATATGTTGATTCAAGAAAAAATTAAAAGAAAGTGGCTGTTTGGTTTACACGGTAGATAAATGAAAGATCATAGAAACCCAAAAGGGCCAAATACAAAATTGATACAACAAACTGTTTTGTTTATTTCGCCGTATACCGGACGTCGAAATATGTGAGTGAATATACTACAAAGATCAGCACGATGAGACAAACAAGATGGTGCACATATATGAGCGATGCGACCATCCTATCAAAACCAATATTTGCTGCCAAAACTGCTGTTAAAACGTCGAAAATAAGATAAAAGGAGCTAGAGCAGTCCAAATTTGGCGAAATGAAATATGACGTCACATTCAAAAACTGATTTACAATTTTCTAATATATAAAATTCAAATTTCAAAAATATTTTATTTTCATCAATTTAACTGATTCTAAACAAAAATGAAAATTACACAACAAAATTAACTTACATATTTACCAATGAAAATCTGCCATTTGCTATGTTTCAATAGACACGTACCAAATATAAAATTTTCATTGCTAAATTTTAATTATTTATTTTCATGAAAAATTTAGTTAATTAAGTTATAAAAGTTGTTAAAATTTATGGGTCATTACACCATTGTTCTGTTCATAATATATATATATATATATATATAATAAATATATATGAGTTATATATCAAAACAGTTGCTTCCTCTTCTCATTTGAAAGCCGGCCTCTCCTCCTTTGGAACTGCTCGTATCCTCCCATTGCCGCTTGGCTCCACTCCCATCTCATTTTGTATATAAAGAAAAAAATACATACATACATATATTTATATAGAACTGTATATATATTACTTGCCTAAGAAAGTTTTATTTTATATTCATATTATCGAACTGCTCGTGATTTTTCATCCCCGATCTCACTCCCTCGTCCACCACCGCATTTCAGCCATCCATGCCGGCAATCCATGCCGCCAAAGCCAGTGTCGGCCTGGAGCACTAACACCGAACATCACAGACCGAACTCCCCTTGCCACCAACCCTCTGACATCATCCACTTTCCTATCCATGTCCAACGCAACTCGCTAAGAAAGACCGCTCCGATCTCCACCCAATCCACTACCATTTCTGCATGACCTCGCTCCGCCATCACTCTTGGCACCCCGCCAGTTGAACCTCTAGCCTTACAAAACCCTCCTTCGCATGTCCAGACAACCATCCCCCCACAACCTGCAAACCATCATCCAGATCCACTCAGCCAACCCCTCTAGGCCACCAAGCTCGTTACCGCTCCTCACTAGATCCACTACCACACATCCCCGTACCTCCCTCGCCAACCTCCCATTCCCTTCGTGTCTCCTACACCACAACCGAACCACCAAAGTCTTCCCCTGACAGTTTTTCCCCACTTCATTGTGTTTCACTTGATAGCCACCCAAGCAACTCATCACCCTCTCCACTTCGAGTCCGCCTATCATCTTTCCTTACCTCGCCAGCGACCGAGCATTGCCTGACCAAACTCCACACCTTGCCTAAACACAATGCTCACCCACTTCCACTGCCAAATGCCACCATCGAAAAGCATATAAGCCTTTAGCCTAACCCATAGCAGCCACCGAACGCCTGTGCTTTAGCCTTGACCCCTCCATCTATCACCGTGGCAGCCTCCACCCTGCCGAACTTCACCATGCAAGAAATCTCCCTCTATAAAACCCTCTTCATCAATCGTAGCCCACAATGCCATGCAAGCTGCATCCCATCAGCCATTCTCTAGTTGCTCCGCCATCCTCCCCTTCCGACCTGACTTGAAGCCAAGTCTCCTCCCTCGGAAACTTCACCACACAAGCAGTTCAGCCTCTTCCTATATATATATATATATTGTTTGCATGTATTTGTTTTGCCTGAGGAAGCTTAGTCTCTATTATTATTAAAAAAAGTTATTGCTTATATATATATATATATATTGATTTTAAAAATATAATATATAGATATATTGATTTCAAAATATGTGTTTTAGATATATAATATGTTGATATTTTGATTTTAACATGTGTTTTACATTGAATGTTGATTTTAAAAAAAATTATTATATAAAGTTTTTTATATGGTTAAATTTTAGATTTAAATATATATATATATAGTTTTCATCGATTATCGAGTTCCAGCCTAGCTTTGCTTTGTTTTGTGTCTGCTGTCTTGAGAATCTCAGCAGCAGTTGTACCGTACCTATGGAGTGCCCTCTGGGTAAACCACCGGTTTACTGGAGCTTATGGTACTGTATAAACTACGGGAATATATAAAATGTGTTAAAGGGGGATATGGGTAACGCCTTAACGCTATTTTAGTACTTTACTTTACCGATAGACATATTATAATAGTGCATATTACTACATAGTAGATAGTTCCATGGATCCTTAGAGGATGGAAATCCCAAACATCCTTTAAGTTATATTATATTTCACTTAGACATTTCACTTGAGTCGATTTTCTAGATAAGAATGTTAATCCCGACTCAAGTGTTTTGTGTTTGCTTTATGCTTGGGTCAGACTGATTGTCATAGCATTTGAGACTCACGTTTAGTTTGGAGCTTTGATTAAAGATCGGTCTTTGTCTATTCAGCTTTCCAGTTATTTCAGTTTATTCCAGTTGTCTTGTTCAGACTTGTCATTGGCATTTGTATTAGTAACTTCCGTGTATTCGAAAAATCCGTTGTATTTTTTTAAACTCTAATATTTATATAGTAGCTTCATGAACTACCATTTATCTATTCCGCTGCTTATTGTTATATTACTCTATGTTTGTGATTCTATGATTGATTTGTTTACTGTATATGCTAATTTTTTCCAAATATAAATTAACAATCTATTTTTTTGAGTAATTCAAGTCTGACAAAGGTGGATGATCCATTGAATGGTTCGAAATAGTGGTTCGTTACATGTTCTCTATCGATCTCCGCAAGCACTTGAAGTCAGCAATTTCAATGATCCATAAACTCATCGTATGGACTCAAAAACAAGCTAATATTGAAGTAAACAAGTTTAGAATCACAAAGCTAACCACAAATCGAGTCAGGACAAAGCATTCGAAATAGTCCATATGACCATTTTACGGATCGGTACCGATCGATGAATTTTGATGATATGTCAACCACTTTTTTGAAGAACTAGTCTTTTGCATGGAGAACGAGGTGGTGATCATGGGGGCGAGTTTTTAGGCTATCTACTGCTATAAATAGGAGGGCATGTCTCATTTTAAAGGATATCTTTTTCACTTCTCTACAACTTTTCTATAATTCTCTTGTACTCTTATGGATTTATACCGATCCACAACTGATTTATACCGATCCATAAGAATAGAAGTTTAAACATCACTATAAACCATCAACAAAGCTAAGTGGACGTAGGCCTAGATAAGTCGAACCACTATAAAATGTTGTGTTTCTTTTCTTCCTATTTTTAATTTAATTTTCTTTACCATTTATTCTCTACTCAATCATTTGGGTGTTTGTTCCCTTTTTGGTTCAAACATTTTAGTGTTTCCATTGAAAAACACTTGAATTCATTGATCTATGACTTGGAAAGATTCAAAATGACACGAAAATCTACTATGAAGGTCGTTATTGGAGGAAACCAACAAGAGGGCAGCCAAGAGGCATCCTAAGGAGCTAATCCCCATACATCTATATAACCAGGGATGAGATGGAGAATATGGTGAATGGGCTACAAGAAAGGATGATTGCTCGTCAGGAAGAGATGATAGAGAATTTGTTCAGGAGAATGGAACAAACGGGAACAGCTACAGTTGTTGCAAACCAAAACTAAAGATTTGAAGCCGTAGCGTAGGCACCTGGGAGCAGAGTGGAGCAAGCTGGAGCGAGCCCCGAGCAGTCTTCATGGATCAGTATCGGTCCATATGTTTGGGTCGGTACCGATCCACAAAGACACGGGGGCATGGCTAATTTTGACTTGGGTCGAAACGATGCATGTCCAGGAAATGATGCAGAGCGTATGAACACGAATCAGAATGCAGAAGCATGACCGAAGGAGTATGTGTCAGAATTCCCTCATGGAAACGGGAGGCATTCTGGGAATGCAAACTTGAGAATTCCTTTGATTGATGATGGCAGACTTGCTGAGATGGCGAGACAAGCTATGAGGGTTGGATTGCCTAATTGGAGCCTAGAGGATGTTAACATGAGTTCATTCACTCCAAACATTTGGTAGATATCTGCCTGATTTCAACTTACCAACGTTGAAACGTATGATGGAAAGACGGATCTGACGATTTATTTGATGAGGTACATCCAACGCATGGAGGTATTGGGTGCATCTGTAGAAATAATGGGATGGTGCTTCCCATTGTATTTGATGGATTTGGCAACATCATGGTTTAGGTAGTTGGAAAACGGTTCCATAAGCATGTGGACTGAGTTAGTAGATAGATTTATGAGACAGTTTCGGGTCTGTATCTCATGACCCAAGAACGCAGTGACATTGTTGAGTGTGAAGCAAAGGCTGAAGATTCCTTGGGAGTTTTTAGACTAGATTTAATGCGGCGACTGCTACAGTAGATATGCTGGATCGATTGGTGGTTTTGTTGGCGGAAGTTTCTAGAGTGGAAAGTAAGATAGATTTTAAGGTTGTTCTGCAGCAGGATCAACTGATGGACATCGTAGAATTTTATCATGAAGCTAATAGATACCTGTGTCAGGAGGATGTTGAGGCTAATCAGGAAAAAATTAATGTTGTGGATGGCGGAGGATCATCCGAAGAAGAATCTAGCAAAGGCAAAGGAAAACGAAAGATGGACAACGGCTATGGAGGATCTAAGCAACAAAGGAGAGAATCGAAGTTCTCTTCTTACACAGATTTAAACAAAACCCCAAAGCAGATTTATCTGGATACCAGGAGATAGATCCTCTATCAAAAGCCAGCGAGAAGAGAGTCCACAGACCGTGAAAGTATGTCTAGAAAATATTTCCTATTCCATGAGGTGGATGGCCATAGCACAAATTAACTGCAGATTTAATCAAGGAACAGGTCAAAGACAACCAATTGTGATAGTATGTGAGAAACCATGCTGCGGTGGTGGAGCAATAGCAACCATCATCTGTAGCGAATGGAAACGGTCTATGATTGAGGTCAAGGATAGTCATCACATGATCAGGATGGACGGGAGTCGAATTCGATTCCCACACTATGTTTTCTTATTTCTTTTCTTGCTTCTTTTCTTGCATTTTTGCTTTTCATATAAAGCAAAAGGATAATAATAACCTCACGCCACTGACAAATGTACAGGATCCCAAACGGTCCCTAACCGTGCTCTAAGTCGGATGTCTAAGATGACTACTTAGGACGATAATAAGCTCATACTGCTTACTTGTGTACGAGACCTAGATTGGTCTCTAGACGTGCTCTGAGTTGAATGTCTGGGATGAATAGTTAGGATTTCTGCTTATTTTCTTTGATTTGAGTACTTGGATTCTTGAAAAACCACATTGAATGTAATGACCGATATTGTTCGTTTTAAGTCTGAGACCGGGGTCCAAGGTGCAAGTACCCTCGTCGGAGAGTGAGAAGATGGATTTGTATGATATCGATCGTGTTAAGTCTCATCCAGAGAGACATGACCGAAGTGCAAGGTGCAAGTCCCCTAGTCGGAGAGTGAGCATATGGATTTGTATGATACCGATCACTTTAAGTCCCGATCGAAGAGTAGGGTCTGGAGTGCAAGAAGTCACCTCACCGAAGTATGAGCATATGGGCTTGTTTGTCATTGAGCCCTCTTATCTAAGAGCAAGCAGATTGTGATCAGCAAGGGTCCGGAGAGACCATTGATTTGGTTATCGCCCCCGAACGGCCATGGATTTGATTAATGGTTCGAAGAGATCATAGATTTGACTATTGACCCTGAACGGCCACGAATTCAATTGATGATCTGGAGAGACCACGGATTTAACTATCAACCCTAAACGGCCACATATTTGATTAACGATTTGAAGAGGTCATCCCCTTAATTTAAACGATAAACGATTTGGAGAGATCGCATTTTAAATTTAATATAAAACAATCTAGAAGGATCTAATCCTAGAACAGATGCATACCTAATAAAAGGATTTGGATGCCTTATAATTAGAATAGAACTGATAAATCCCGGATAAACATGGGATGATTTTGAAATGTGATGTAATAACTTTGAATGAAATTAGGATGACGATGATGCAATACTACACGTAGGCAGAGTCTACAGTCTTAGGCTATAACAGATTTAGAATGATCCGTGATTGACAAGAAAATCCAAAAGAACATGATGATTTGCAATAGCTTGATCGGTCGATAACCGTAGAATCCAGCTACTTATGACCCGTCAACTTTTATATTTGTCCTTGAGTAAAGCATACCTTCCATTTGCAAGACGTGCTCTAGGGGGCAAGTGTTACGGTCAATTTGCTACAATCTTCGAACAGACTTAAATGATTGAAACGGACGAGCAAATGATGGAAAAATGACCCAAGGACTTTGGGAATATCATAAAAATGCAAGGAACGAGAATATCAAAAAATGAGCAAAAAAGTCAAGCCGACTCAAAGAAAACCACAAAATCCTTGGGTCGGACTCAAAGCAGGATAGCCTTGGCAAAACTCTAAGCATGACCAGAATCAATCCATGCAAAAACCCCAAGCATGGCCTAAAGTTTGTTTGGTATAGATATAAGTGGTTGGATCAGTACCAATCTACGGAAGTCTTGGGTCGAACACTCAATAGTCTTGGGTTTGACTCCAAGCAAACGAAGGAAAACTCGGAGCGTAAAAATCTCTCAAAATCTTCAGGTTGAGCCCCATGAAAACACTCAAATTTCTCAGGTCAGACTCTAAATCAATTTAAGTTACCAAAGATAGATGTAAGCACAAACCACCATCAGAATCCAAAGTCCAAGATTCCACTAAATTATTTGATCGGTACCGATCCAACACCATGGATCAGTACTAATTCAGCGAACTTCACTAGCTTTTGCCCTACTTCCTCCTGTTTGCATATTTTGATGGTAGAAGCTTATCCCAAGTTCCGTTTGGTCGATCCCATGCGATTCTCTATCAATCTCCACAAGCACTTGAAGTCAACAACTCCATTCATCCATAAATCCATCATTTGGACTCAAAAACAAGCTAATAATGAAGTAATCAAGTTTGGAATCACAAAACTAACCACGAATTGAGCCAGGACAAAGCATTCAAAATAGTCCATATGACCATTTTACGGACCGATATCGATCCAAGACCATGGATTGGTACTGATCCACAAATTTTGATGAGGTGTTAACTACTTGCTCTAGAGAACTAGTCTTTGGCGTGGAGAACAAGGTGGAGATCATGTGGGCGAGTTTTCAGGCCATCTACTGCCATAAATAGGAGGGCATGACTCATTTTAAAGGATCTTTTTCATTTCTTTACAACTTTTTACAATCCTTTTGTACTCTTATGAGTTTGTACCTATCCACAAGAATAGAAGTGTAAACATTACTATAAACCATCAACAAAGTTAAGTGGATGTAGGCCAAGATTAGCTTAGCCACTATAAAACATTGTTATGTTCTTTTCTTACACTTGTTAATTTACTTTTTTCAGTTTTTATTCTCTACTCAATCATTTGGGTGTTTATCCATTTTTGGTTCAAACTATATATATTATATATATATTCGCATACAATTTTACATCTTTCATCTTGTTTACATTTTGAAATCAAAACCCTGGACAACAAAGGGCATGTAAACGGAAAATGTGTCCGTTACGATGTAAATCTCAAAGCCTGCATATGTCACATTAACTATTTACACTTCTTATCTTAGTACATGCACTTCACATAAACATGTGCATTTGATACATCTGCAACCAAAACTCAATAATAATAAATAAATCCTTTGACAAATTATATGAAATAAAGATTTTATTTAAGATATTTTAGGGTAGGATCTAAAATCCAGTTAGACTTTATAGGCTTAATAGTTTAAAAATAGGATTTTTTTTAATATATAGATATTTCACCTACTGCCGGTTGACCCAGTTCATTCAGTGGTATCATAGCCATAATATTCTATAAAGTCTAAACTAGCAATTTTAGGGCCAACTGACTAAAGTCTACTTATATAGTAAGGTGTCTAGAAAGGTACCGTTGAAGGTTAGGTTTGGGTAATTAAGTCCTTTGCCCTACCTGCCTATTGCTCTGGCCCAAAGATTGAAATATGCGTAAAAGTTATCCCAATATAAAGGCCCGAATATATTTTGGACCCGATAGAGTTAGGGGTATGTCCTAGGGATAATTATGTAATTTGTGACATATATTTAACTCGATAATTAATCTTGTTCAAAATAAAATATGTTTTCATTCTATTATATACTTGATATAACATGTTATATTAATTAATTAATTTAGTTAAAGGTATATTTGAAAGAAATCTATTAATGGTATGTTTCGTGATAGTACTCAAAGTGTTGTAACCGTGAGTAATTTGTCACAATGAAAATAAATATACCATTTTAAATATGCCTAGTCAAGATGTATCGAGATTGGGTATCGATACATCACGATACATTCGTTGAGACTAGAGTACGTAACGCTCTCCAAATGTTGGACATTGTATTACTAATTGCCGTTAGGGGCACCAAAGAGTTATGTACTAATAATTATTGGATAACAATGGAGCGACTCACTCGATATATTTTTGTTGATTAATATAACTAAGGTCAAATAGAAAATATCGATGTGACTGGTTTACATAGTTCCCTCAACTTGAGAATACCGTTAATCTTCCATATAAACGCTCCACTTTGATTATAGCCTTATCATGACACGACTACCATGAGTGACTATAGTTAGGTCGAATGGAAGTATTGAAAGTAAAGCACCATTCAAGAGATGATTCTTCTCTTTAGTTATATAGGGTTAGTATCACGGTCAACTTCAAACTAAAATCTTTGGACAGAGCATTCATTACAACAAAAAGGAACTTTTGCAATGCTTTAAAATTACTGTCATTATCATCCGCAACGTTTCAAAGAATGCTGTGTTATGTGCCACTACAAAGACCACGAATATACTACAGCGTTTCTGAAAGGTTGCTAAAAAATGGATACTGAAGCTTTTATGAAACATTGCAATAAATTGTTAGTGTAGCATTTTGTAAATGATGCGAATTCATTTAGCAGCATTTTGAAGAACGTACTCAAAAGAGATGCCTCAACAGGTCATCAATGTAGCATCATTTATGAAACGCTGCAATAATATATAATGCAACGTTTTCATTCTTATGTTTTTGATAGTTGTTGCATTTTTTGCTTCAAATTGTCGTTTTGCAACATTTTGCTATTTTAGTTTGTAGCTCTTTAAAAACGCTGCGGTATATCAAAGTTAGAAATAAAATTTTATGATTTACAATGAAATTGAATGTTATAAATTAAGTGTAGCAATTGTAAACAAAAATTAACAATTTAAAATGAAGTCGCAATTAAATGAAATAGTGTACAATGTTGCACTTAGTTATAAAATGTTGAATAGGTTAAAAAAAATTAAAGTAAGCATTTAATTAACCAATGCAAGGTAAGCAATGCTAATTAAAGTCAAAAATAAATGAATGGTTAGGATGTAATCTAAGCTAAATTTTCGACAAATTGAAATTATGTAAATGTTGTAACCTAGGGCTGTAACGGTAAACTTTAAAATGTAGTTAAAGGTAAACGGAGGCAATAATTATGTGTTGTCCGTTTATTTAGTCCATTAATTGAAAATTTATGCAATAATTGTAGATAAGTAATTATAATGTGTGTTGTTGATAAAAACGTACTTAAATGGTAATAAATTGGATATAAGAAAACGAAGTCATTTAATGGATTAATTAATGAACTCATGAAATAAAAATCGATGCCCTGTAGGTAATTATAATATTGTTTGGAAGTGGAAACTTAAAGTATGAAACCAACTAAGTAAATTAATTAAGAATATAAATAGTAATTTATGAACATATTTGGCAAATATAACTTGAAGCATACATTAATGAATGTAAATTACACCCATAAATGTCAATTTATTGAATAGCAAGATTTCAAATCAAGTAAACGGATTTGTTAAGATTTCAATTGATAATTTATAAAATTTAATGTGAAATCAATTGCAGTTAATTGACTAAATTTGTGCAGTTAGGGTAAATTTGATTTGTCATTGAAGATTTTTGATTCCATAGGATGTAATCAATGTTAATTTTATTTATAATATAACAAGTAGTGGATTTGAGGATTGAAAATCAAGATTTATTAATTTATTAGAAATTTAAAATTAAATAAGTGAAGTAATTGCAAATAAGTGGAATCTAATATTAAATTATTACGTTGATGGGAATGTGGATGAAATTTGTGGATATTAATGCAATAACTACGAACTAATGAAAATTCATCCAATTGATAATAGGATGAGAACGGTGTATGTAATCAATTTCAACACTTGTCCGTTAGTGATAACTTAAATGTAATTTAACGTTAATAGAGTCTGATAAATTTAAGTGGGTAATCAATTGCAATTAATCTAATTAAAGGTTATATTAGTATAAATTATAGTAGTAATGGGTAATAATGTATTGCTAAATGGTGTATGAATGAATTGATGATTAAATTTAAGGAAATGATGTTAATGTTATTCATAAATTGGGAAATTTTCTGAATTATAAAAGTGGGAATAAATATTTATCAATTTATTGGATTTGAACTATATTAATAATTGGATTTATTGCAATTAAGTTAATATTTAATTATTGCGTTAATTGAGATTTAGATGAATTTTAAGAATATTAATGTAATAGTCTAAATCCAATGTAATTTTTTTTCCATTTGATAACAATGAAGTGAATAACATAATGAAAAGTAAATTAATTTGGAATTATTGTAAATTTAATTTTAATTTCTGAATTGTAAGGAAAATGAAGTCTAACGCTGAAATTGATGAATGAATCAACGTTAAATTGACCTTTAAATTTGTTAAATCATTTGTAAATGATTGAGAAACATAAAAGCGATAAAAATTGTAAATTTTAGAATTAAAATTAAAAACGAGTTCAATTAATTAATTATTAATTAATTTAAAAAGTGTAAAAATAGCCATTTTGGCCACTGACTCGGATTTCGACGGAAGCAGTTTCATCGGATCCGTAACAGTGAATTATTGTAGGACTTCAATTTTCATAGCGATCGGACTTGCCGTTTGATCATACGGACTCGAAACGCCTTGAAATAAATGCAATTGAAATCAATTTGGAAAAATTATTGAATTTAACATAACTTCTTCATACGATGGAATTTGGACTTGAAACTTGTTCCATCGCGTTTAGAATATTTAAAAACACCTATTTTGATACGTGGGTTGACCAAATTTCGTTCCGGAGTCAGAACGGGCTTTTTGGGCCATTTCGTTGTTAGCGCGCACATCTATTTTATCTGATCCATTCTATTTCAAATCTATCTATAAATATGTTGTTATAAACACTAATTTCTCTCAGTCTCATTTGTTTGTGCGCACATCTTCTTCTCAACTCCTCCTTTCCAATGGCAGACAAAATTCTATATTTCCAGATCCAATTGCAAATCCAATCCAAAGCAAAAAAATTCAAAGTCCTTAGAAAAATTCAGAAAAAATATATATCGAAGCTCTCGAAGAGCGTAAGTCAGATCTGCAATCCGTTTCTCGATCTGAGTTTTTGTGTGGCCGGAATTCGAGGAACAAATCTCGGCCTTTCATCTCGTCATAATCAACTGCAACGGATCTTCGATTCGTGGGTACAATCGGGTAGAGGGAACCGAGGGGAGCTCATCGACGTTGGTCGTTCGTCGAATCAACGGTCAGATCTTCGTGGAAAATTCGATTAGGGTAAGAGTGGAGGCGGCGGCTATGGCCTTTTCATGCTCGACCTTTGTGCTTAGATGGTCGGGGGTTAAGTTGAGGCGCGTGGAGGAAGGACGGCGATGTCAGGGGAAAAGCGATGACGTCGTAAGGGGTGGCGGCGTTCGTGCGATAGGGCTGTTTTCTGGTTCGTGCGTTGACTGGGAAGATGGCGCGTGCATACAGGGTTCTGGAGGAAGAAGGTATAGGTGACGTGTCCTAGAAAATGTGTTCTCTTTTTGTTTTTTTAATTGGAATTCAATCATAATTTTTGCTATATCTTTCACATACGAACGCCAATTCACGCGCGGTTTTTTTTTTGGGATCGTATTGAAATTCCAGACTTGATGACGCTAGTTTGGACGAATTCTGAGACGGTCAAATTTTTGGGTTTAAATTGGATTTAAATTCAATTTAAATCCAAAAGGTGAGTGTTTTAACCCACTCACAACTTCTAAATTTTTTTATGTTTATTAAATCGATATATAATGTGATTTAAAATTTATTTATGGTTGTTTGGCATATTTTTGATCATCATCTCAGTTAATTTCATTTATTTAAATTAAATTGCTATTCAATTTTATTCATTGCACTTAAACTGCCAGTTAAATTGTTAATTAATTATTCATTGCATATAAACTGCCAGTTAAACAGTTATTTAAATTATTATTGAATATAAACTGCTATTTAATACCTGTTGTTTATTATCCGTTCTATATTGATGCTATTGTTTGAATTCAATGATGATTGTGATAAATGGTTGATATTGGATGAATGGATGCTGTATTTTATATGGTTATAAACTGCAAGTTATTATGCATTTTCATTTCATTCGGGATTGCGGTTTGAAATGAAATATAACCGTAAATTTTCATTTTTAAATTACGGATTGAAATGATAAATATCTGTATCACTTGACCATACGGTAGAAAATTATATACAGACACCGCGGTCTATATATAAAAATATTTTGAAATGTTTTCTATGGTTTCGTAAAGAAATATATATGGTTTTATGAGATATCGATTCAGATATTTGATAAAGGTTATTTGATATATAGTAAAATTGTTGATTTTAAGCTAGGTATAAAATTGTTAAAGTATAAATAATTTTAATAATAAAGTTGATTTTATTAAATTATATTATGGGAAGTATTTACTTAAATATTATTTTATATAGAGTTTATATTGTTTTTATAAATCAAGTATGAGAAAATAGTTTTGAAATTGACTTGAGATTTTATTTAGTTAAGAATTTTATTTAATAAAAATCCATTGGAACTTATTGAAATTTAATTTTTTAAAAGAATATGGTTTTAACACTAAATTCGGGGTTAAGGTGGTTTAAGTAAAAATATCAAGTCTAAATGAATTGAGGAATATTCAATTTTTGAAATTTGGAGTTTTATTAAAGGGATACTAGATTTTTATGTACATATTTCAAACTAAATAATCGAAAAATTGAAATTGGTATATATATATGAATTATAAAATTTAGTTTTGAAATATTGAATTTTAAGCTTTGAAAATATTAAATTAGAAATGGTTTATTTGGATGTTCAAATCGATATTTGGAATTTATTTGTGAAATTAAAGATATTTTATTTTATAAAGTAATTTAATAGTTAAACCATTTAAGTGGTGTAGTATGTTTCAAAGTTATGAAATTTAAAGCTTTATGTTTTGAAAGGCGATATTTCAAGTTGGTTTCGGAATATTATAACTTTGAAATATTATAGTTTTAGAAAAGGATATATTTGAAAATGATACCAAAAATTGATTTGGGTTTTAAAGAGGAAATGATATCGTATTTATATGGATTTGAAATGGATATTATATTCTGGTTTTAAAAGTATAAACTATTTTGATAAGAGCGCGATGTTATAATAACGTTTGGCTGTTGAAGAGACCAGGATCGGAAGTTGTCATACTCTCTGCAACTCCGAAAACCACTTTAACAACCGTGTACGTGGTGGAGTTTCCAAAATAAAGTAGGATGGTGGCGACGTTTCCTTTGAGGTAAATACGTGGACCAACTCCCCTTAGTTGGCATAAGGTGGCTAAAACATGAGCGATTCTCGGGCCAATGAGGTAGCACCTTTGATCGGACACATCCCTTTGATATTATACTTTGACTTTTGGATTGATTCGGTGGCCACTTTTGATTTTTTTTATTTGGGGGTATGGCTCGAGGTGGGCAGTAGCTGCGGCTATGCGTCACCACCAGCCCGGATAGCAATTGGTATATCTACCCTTGCATTGCCTAGTTGTGCCGTGTCACCTACCATACCGAGCCTTTACTACGAGTTTCTATTTGTGTCGTACCTATGGAGTGTCTTCTCGTAGTCTCCCGATCAGGAGATATGCAGGCACTGTATAGACTATTGACATTATTTGTGTTAAGGGCTATATGGGTAACCCCTTAACGCTATTTAAAAGTAAGTTTATTTTACAATTAGACACTATTACAGTAGCGAAATATACTACATAGTAAATAGTTTAACGGATCCTTAAGAGATGTAAATCACGAGCATCTCTTGAGTTACTACACTCATATTTATTTCTGTTGATTTAACTTACATAAGATCTTTTAGTTCTGACTCGAGTGTTTTGTATTTTCAATTCCCTCGGGTCAGTCCGAGCGTTTCAGGATTTGAAGATTTTATTCTGGAGGACGAAGACGAAGATTTGCATTACTATTATTTGTTATAGTACTCCACTACATTCAAAATGTTCCGCTGCATTGTATTATTCTTTGGTATGTGTGACTCTGATATATATTATATAAGTAAAATCAAATGTTTTCGTAAAACAGCTTCATGAACTGTATATTTGACTATTATATTTTATCCTTCCGCTGTGAGATTCTGTTTTGTTTTATTTCTTTCTTGTTTTTCTTATTTACCCTATAACAATCCGCCTTTCCATATGGTTTGAATTGGCACGTGTGTCGATTTAAAGCGTGCGAAAAGGCGGGATGTTACATCTGGTATCAGAGCTTTGGTTTAGCGATAAACCTTAGCTTTGTGGGGTTTGACTCTTTACTAATAGGGTAGTAATACCCTATGGTGAGTCGCTGAGCGTATATGAGAGAGCGTATTTGTTAATGTTACAAAAATGTTTTAATATTGTGTTAATCTGTTCCGTTTTGTATTTATAAATTCTGGTAGGTGCATGAGACGCTATGACATCAATAGGGATTTCTAAACACTTAACAGGACAGACCGACATAATATTGGTTTTTAATATAGGCGAATGAAATAATTTTGCCTATTATATTTTCTATATATATAAAATAAATTTTATAAATAAGGTTGTATTTGGTTGCAATATATTGGTTGTTAGGTAATGAAATTTATAAATAATAGTCAAAATAAGATTGAAAATAAAATAAATGAAATTGAAAATTTAGAACTTAAGTTCTGGGCTTTTGAAAATCTCTTTCGAATAATTTTGGAATATAATTGTGACACCCCACCTCTATGCTCATAATAACAAAGAGTATTAAAAGAAATACTGTCCGTTATTACGAAGAATAAGACTGGATAGGAGCGGCCATCCGTAGTTAGGCCTTACACTAGTATTGGTTATCTCGATAGGAGTGGTATATATTTTCATTTTTCATCTCTTATTTAATTACTCCCATCAACATATCCAATTCCAGTATAAAACGAACTACGATGGTTCATAATAGTTTAGAACAATAGATATAATAATAACACAGATAATATAAGTGCGAAACACAGATAAAACAAAAATGTCTCATATATATAATAACTAATATCAGTTATAATACATGTGATACAACACATATGATACACTACAACTGTCGACTCAGGAAGTTATATACACAAGTACATTATCGTGATTAATATACATGAATACATAACAACCTATATAAATATACTGACTACTAAGAATGACAACAACTACTCCAAAAGATAAGAAAAGACTTCATAGCTCAAGCAGCAACCCAAAGCAAGATATCTACAACCTGTAATAACTCGGTCTGACTCGAGTATTACATTCAAAAGAAAATAATACACAGGTCAGTCTAATTCAAACTCAGTTATTAATGCACGGAAGCATAAATAATAAATAACATATTAGACGACAGTCAAAATAAATCTCGTCTATCCGATCCTTAAATAAAGAAATCGGATAACGATAAATATAACACGTAACAGTGTTAAACAACAATCAGCAGATTCAAATCATCAACAAAGATAAGTAAAAAGAATATCAATGAATATAATTTGGAAAACATCAAAATTGCCTAATCGGCAATTAACAACAAAATCTAATTATTGAATAAATAATTAGAAACTCATAATCTAATTATCAAAAAGATAATTAGATATCAACTAAACCATCAAATTAAACCAAATTAGAATATGACACAAAATATTGAAATATCAATTAAAATGACAATTCGGGTACGGCTGCAGTACACGCAGGCGTGCACTGCCTCTCCATTACAACATATGAAATATGCAAAAGATCAAATAATCAAAACAAAATAAAATATCATAAAACCATACCGTGTGGCTGCAGTACACGCTTGCGTGCACTGCCTTGCCACTACAGTGATGATGTACCCAAAAGATCGACGGACCAAAATCAATGAAGAATCAAATATCGATGCCACGGCCTCAACGTCAAAGCAGAATAACATGGAAAATGTGCACTTATGTGCACAATGAAAATTCACAATCAAGCACTAGGTCAAATCCAAACTATCAGATTCAACACAAGTACAAAGCCAAGGCTACAGGTAAGATAAGCATATGTACCCAAGATAAGGCAACATAGCAACAACTAAATCATTTAAGCATATAGATGCCAGTAAATGTCACTGAGATGCAATGTTTAGCATACATATGAATCAATTTCATATGTACAACAAACACAAAGGACAACTCTGCAATGCAAAGAAGTCACCAAAGACCAAGGCACATCCGAGATGATCAATCACAGTGCAACGAAAATAAAGGCATCAATGCACGTGAGAATTGACTCAGTGCCTATTGAAAACAAAATGCATCAGTGCACAGCGAAACAACTTAATGAAACTGGACCAAATTCGAGAACAAAGGCAGTAATACAACACAAGTCAACTACAACTGCATAGCCACAACATGTATACACGTACATGAAACAGCAAATACAAATACACCCGTAAACTACATGCCTCGAAGAACAGAGGACAGAACTCGAAGACAACATGAAATTGCATCAAAGTGACTGCAGTGTACATGTCAAAATACAACAAGCTCCAATTAGTTGATAATGCCTAAGCACTAAATGAAATAGAGGTGGCAGTATAAAGCTACAGACCAACAAAACACCAACAAGTATACACAATAATACATATATGTGTACAACTCGAATGAATCAGTGTGCAAGTAGGGACAGAGCTCGAGCACATGATATGGCAACTGATGAACTCAGCAGTCACATGGTCGAAACAATGAACCAATGTACTCCAGACCAAATGCCAGAAGAAAACCAACAAGACCATACTGAAACAAAGAAACATCTCCAGACCACCAATGCACAAACATTACAGAGGTCGAAAGAATAAGCACAAAGAGCAACACCATGAATGCAGTGAACACGGTCAAGGCATCAAGTAAATCAAGTGCATCGTGTATATATACAGTGTAGCTGAAATGGACCGAGCAAGTGCCCGAATAAAATATAATGATTTTCCAGTATAAAACTGCAACTCGATATCTAAGCAATGATGATGGCCGAAAATAATGCAAAATCAGGGAATCACATACGCAAACGAAGTGGCCGAAGTCGAATGTAAATCAAGCCCTGGTATCTACGAAACCAAGCCGTGCCATGATAACCTAGAAAACAATAAAACAAATCCAGTCAAAAACATCGATCACCGAAACAAAAATCACATATTCACGGCAAAGACAAACGGTGCCGTGCTAACCAGGAAGCAAGAAATCAATACGGTGATGGTCACGAGATATTGAACAGCTCAAGACCAAAATCGAGTTAACCAAGTAACATGAAAATATACGAATTCGAGCAAAGTCCAAGTCAGGAAGATCAAAACCAAGAAAACACGAAATCGAACCAAGACAGATAACAAAAATCATCAACATCGAAATAAACATGAACGACCTAAGAATGAAGTAGATGTGAGTGATAGTTCACTCACCTTAGTTTCGACGCGCAGATCCAGGCAACTGAGTGCTTGAAGTCGGCAACCACGAATTCGATTTGTATGAAGCTTCCACAAACGAATCAACTGAAGAAGCAACGATTAAATCAGCAGTGCTTCAAAACAAAAAGCCCTAATTTTTGATCGAAGAAGAACGAAAGGAACGCCCCCTGATTATTTTCGTTACTTAGGGTTTTGAAGAGAAAAAGAATGAAAGGGGGAAACAGCATCGGCCTATCAAATAACAAAGGAGTATAGTTTGGGCCGGTCTCATAATTTCATTTGGGCTTAGTTTTATAAAGTAGGGTTTTGCTTTAGATTTTCGAACGAATGAAAATGAAAAAGGAACGGGTCGAACTGAAATAAGAAGGGGACGATATTCACTCCGATAACACAACATGAACGAGAAACGTGGCCCAATATTTTTAAAGCCCGTAATCCCTTGACGAATTACAAAAGAATTTTCAACTTGATTGAAAACTTCAATTAGCAATTAACTAGCACAATAATCGTTTAATGACGATTATAAATTGGGCAAAACCCCGGGTTGTTACAGACTCCCCTCCTTATAAAAATTGCGTCCCCTCAATTTTCATAAATAAAGTCGTCAATAACAATTATTTTTCTAACATAAACTGGTTAAGCTAGAAAAATAAAGTCGGGAATACAAACGCCAAAGAAATCTTTTAATTCCATAAAAGAAATTCACAAATTCTCAACAAAATCTAATTATCAATAGATAATCAGAAAACAGCAAAACGTAATTATCAACAAGGACAATTAGAAAACACAAATCACAAATCGCAAAACCGCAAATATCTAGTTATCAACTAGAAAATCAGAAAAACACGAACTCCATGATCAGCAAACTCTAACTATCAACAGAGATAGATAGAAAACAACAAATATTTAATTACCAAAAACGATAAGCAAATCTCAAATGAACAATTATTCAATTATAAAAAAGGATAACCAAACCTCAAATCAACAAATATTCAATTATCAAAAACGATAATCAAATCTCAAATCAACAAATATTCAATTATCAAAAACGATAATCAAATCTCAAATCAACAAATATTCGATTATCAAAAACGATAATCAAATCTCAAATCAACAAGGATTCGATTATCAAAAACAATAATCAAATCATCAAATATCTAATTATCAAAAACGATAATCAGAATCAACAATTATCTAATTACCAAAAACGGTAATCAGAATCAACAAATATCTAATTATCAAAAACGATAATCAAAACTCATATCAACAAATATTTAATTATCACAAACGATAATCAAATCTCAAGTCAAAAAATATTAGATTATCAAAAACGATAATCAAATCTCAAATCAACAAGTATTCGATTATCAAAAACGATAATCAAATCATCAAATATCTAATTATCAAAAATGATAATCATAATCAACAATTATCTAATTATCAAAAACGATAATCAAAATCAACAAATATCTAATTATCAAAAACGATAATCGGAACTCATATCAACAAATATTTAATTATCACAAACGATAATCAAATCTCAAATCAACAAATATCTAATTATCAAAAACGATAATCAGAATCAACAATTATCTAATTATCAAAAACGATAATCAGAATCAACAAATATCAGAATTCATATCAACAAATATTTAATTATCACAAACGATAATCAAATCTCAAATCAACAAATATCTAATTATCAAAAATGACAATCAGAATCAACAATTATCTAATTATCAAAAACGACAATCATAATCAACAATTATCTAATTATCAAAAACGATAATCAGAATCAACAAACATCTAATTATCAAAAACGATAATCAGAATCAACAAATATCTAATTATCAAAAACGATAATCAGAATCAACAATTATCTAATTATCAAAAACGATACTCAGAATCAACAAATATCTAATTATCAAAAATGATAATCAGAATCAACAAATATCTAATTATCAAAAACGATAATCAGAATCAACAATTATTTAATTATCAAAAACGATAATCAGAATCAACAATTTTCTAATTATCAAAAACGATAATCAGAATCAACAAATATCTAATTATCAAAAACGATAATCAGATCAACAAATATCTAATTATCAAAAACGATAATCAGAATCAACACATATCTAATTATCAAAAACGATAATCAGAACTCATATCAACAAATATTTAATTATCACAAACGATAATCAAATCTCAAATCAACAAATATCTAATTATCAAAAACGATAATCAGAATCAACAAATATCTAATTATCAAAAACGATAATCAGAACTCATATCAACAAATATCCAATTACCTGCAGATAATTGGAAACAACAAATATCTAGAAATCAATTAAGATACTCTAGAAAATCAACATAAAAGGTTGGATCGATCCCATCAGATGGCGAGTTTTTAAGCTACGCCGCACGTGCATCTCAGAGTGGCCGAAGCCTACCAAGTACTATAAATTTTGGCGCCCATCAGATTGACCTGAAGGTCCGCAGAGTGACCCGAAGGTCTAGTACTGGTATTTGACCCAAAGGTCCGCAGAGTGGTCCGAAAGCCCAACAAATGACCCGAAGGTCCAGCAGAGTGGCCCGAAAGCCCAATAATTGACCCGAAGGTCCAGCAATGTGGCCCGAAAGCCTAACAAATGACCCGAAGGTCCATCATATGACCCGAAGGTCTAGCAAATGACCCGAAGGTCCATCAGAGTGGCTCGAAAGCCAAATAAAATCATCAGAATCATCAAACAGCAAATATTCCATTTAATGGGTCCGGAATTAACCAAAATAGCAAACGCACATGTCCCATAACCATGAGTCTTACTAAATCGTTTAGTTCCCTTCATCGTTTCCTTGAAAGTGCAAAATTGTGTATTACAAAAATAACATTTCACATTCTCAAACGAACAAGTCCGGTATTAAGCGAATCAGTAAAAGAAAGGGGTCATAATCCTCGATTTTGCTGAAACGTTTAAATCGCTTCTACATTCTTTTGAAAGCGCAAACTGCAAAACTTCTGAAAACAATTTCATTTATTTTATAAAAGTAATAATTTACATTCTCAAACGAACAAGTCCGGAATTAAGCGAATCAGTAAAAGAAAGGGGTCATAATCCTCGATTTTGCTGAAACGTTTAAATCGCTTCCTCATTCTTTTGAAAGCGCAAACTGCAAAACTTCTGAAAACAATTTCATTTATTTTGTATAAGTAATAATTTGCATTCTCAAATGAACAAGTCCGGAATTAAGCGAATCAGTAAAAGAAAGGGGTCATAATCCTCGATTTTGCTGAAACGTTTAAATCGCTTCCTCATTCTTTTGAAAGCGTAAAATATAAAAACTTTAGAAAACAATTTTTATTTTTAAAACGATTTTCAAATCCGTGATAAAACAGCAACATTAGTGACAATTTCGACAAGGAAATTTCACTTCTCAAAACACCATAGAAACGGATCTCAAAATCAGTATTGCGGAATAACCACTTGAAAATCCACCTAAAAATTGACAGTTACTGAAGTCAAAGCGACAGTAATTTTCATACATCAAAGTCTCATCAAAATAATTTGCATCAAAATATAATATCAGTGAGTTTTCACTCATTGAAAAGGTCAACAAAACACCGCGCTTCAAAATTTAGCGACGACATAAAAATCCCGTTATAAAAATAACGGCAACAAAATACGTTTAAAACCAAACATCGGTTTTGCGCAAAATTAATGCAGTAACGTACAACATAAATTTGCACGTATACCATGAAATAAACAAAGAAATCATTTAAATATATCTTCAATGAAGATAATTTAAAACAACAAAAATCTCGACAAAATCACATAACTGCAATCGCTTCGAATCCTCAAATCAGATTTGAAATTTTCAAAGGAAACAAAATAAACACAGCTATGTAAACAACAAATGAAATTTATTTCAATTTCATATTTTGATTTTTAAATCAAAAAGGTTATCAGCCGTACTCAGAGAAGATAGTCCCACTGTTTTCGCTGCGCACTCTGATAAATAGATACAAATCAATCAATCATCAAAACACAATTTCATTTTTATTTTTAAATAAAGATATTTAAAAATTTCATCAAAATTTTAAAACTTTAGTTTTGACTCAAAGCACAAATAAAACATCGACTAATAGTTGCAACGCATGTTCCATCTAAGTTATGTTTTATATTATGTCCATAAACCCCAAGCTCTGATACCAACTGTGACGCCCCACCTCTATGCTCACAATAACAAAGAGTATTAAAAGAAATACTGTCCGTTATTACGAAGAATAAGGCTGGATAGGAGCGGCCATCCGTAGTTAGGCCTTACACTAGTATTGGTTATCTCGATAGGAGTGGTATATATTTTCATTTTTCATCTCTTATTTAATTACTCCCATCAACATATCCAATTCCAGTATAAAACGAACTACGATGGTTCATAATAGTTTAGGACAATAGATATAATAATAACACAGATAATATAAGTGCGGAACACAGATAAAACAAAAAAGTCTCATATACTTAATAACTGATGTCAGTTACAATACATGTGATACAATACATATGATACACTACAACTGTCGACTCAGGAAGTTATATACACAAGTACATTATCGTGATTAATATACATGAATACATAACAACCTATATAAATATACTGACTACTAAGAATGACAGCAACTACTCCAAAAGATAAGAAAAGACTTCATAGCTCAAGCAGCAACCCAAAGCAAGATATCTACAACCTGTAATAACTCGATCGGACCCGAGTATTACATTCAAAAGAAAATAGTACACGGGTCAGTCTAATTCAAACTCAGTTATTAATGCACGGAAGCATAAATAATAAATAACATATTAGACGACGGTCAAAATAAATATCGTCTATCCGATCCTTAAATAAAAAATCGGATAACGATAAATATAACACGTAACAGTGTTAAACAACAATCAGCAGATTCAAATCATCAACAAAGATAAGTAAAAAGAATATCAATGAATATAATTTGGAAAACATCAAAATTGCCTAATCGGCAATTAACAACAAAATCTAATTATTGAATAAATAATTAGAAACTCATAATCTAATTATCAAAAAGATAATTAGATATCAACTAAACCATCAAGTTAAACCAAATTAGAATACGACACAAAATATTGAAATATCAATTAAAATGTCAATTCGGGTAGGGCTGCAGTACATGCACGCGTGCATTGCCTCGCCACTACAGCATATGGAATATGCAAAAGATCAAATAATCAAAACAAAATAAAATATCATAAAACCATACCATGTGGCTGCAGTACACGCTTGCGTGCACTGCCTTGCCACTACAGTGATGATGTACCCAAAAGATCGACGAACCAAAATCAATGAAGAATCAAATATCAATGCCACGACCTCAACGTCAAAGCAGAATAACATGGAAAATGTGCACTTATGTGCACAACGAAAATTCACAATCAAGCACAAGGTCAAATCCAAACTATCAGATTCAACACAAGTACAAAGCCAAGGCTACAGGTAAGATAAGCATATGTACCCAAGATAAGGCAACATAGCAACAACTAAATCATTTAAGCATATAGATGCCAGTAAATGTCACTGAGATGCAATGTTTAGCATACATATGAATCAATTTCATATGTACAACAAACACAAAGGACAACTCAACAATGCAAAGAAGTCACCAAAGACCAAGGCACATCCGAGATGATCAATCACAGTGCAACGAAAATAAAGGCATCAATGCACATGAGAATTGACTCAGTGCCTATTGAAAACAAAATGCATCAGTGCACAGTGAAACAACTTAATGAAACTAGACCAAATTCGAGAACAAAGGCAGTAATACAACACAAGTCAACTACAACTGCATAGCCACAACATGTATACACGTACATGAAACAGCAAATACAAATACACCCGTAAACTACATGCCTCGAAGAACAGAGGACAAAACTCGAAGGCAACATGAAAATGCATCAAAGTGACTGCAGTGCACATGTCAAAATACAACAAGCTCCAATTAGTTGATAATGCCCAAGCACTAAATGAAATAGAGGTGGCAGTATAAAGCTACGGACCAACAAAACACCAACAAGTATACACAATAATACATATATGTGTACAACTCGAATGAATCGGTGTGCAAGTAGGGACAGAGCTCGAGCACATGATATGGCAACTGATGAACTCACCAGTCACGTGGTCGAAACAATGAACCAATGTACTCCAGACCAAATGCCAGAAGAAAACCAACAAGACCATACTGAAACAAAGAAACATCTCCAGACCACCAATGCACAAACATTACAGAGGTCGAAAGAATAAGCACAAAGAGCAACACCATGAACGCAGTGAACACGGTCAAGGCATCAAGTAAATCAAGTGCATCGTGTATATATAAGTGTAGCTGAAATGGACCGAGCAAGTGCCCGAATAAAATATAATGCTTTTCCAGTATAAAACTGCAACTCAATATCTAAGCAATGATGATGACCGAAAATAATGCAAAGTCAGGGAATCACATACACAAACGAAGTGGCCGAAGTCGAATGTAAATCAAGCCCTGGTGTCTACGAAACCAAGCCGTGCCATGATAACCCAGAAAACAATAAAACAAATCCAGTCAAAAACATCGATCACCGAAACAAAAATCACGTTTTCACGGCAAAGACAAACGGTGCCGTGCTAACCAGGAAGCAAGAAATCAATACGGTGATGGTCACGAGATATTGAACAGCTCAAAACCAAAACCGAGTTAACCAAGTAACATGAAAATATACGAATTCGAGCAAAGTCCAAGTCAGGAAGATCAAAACCAAGAAAACATGAAATCGAACCAAGACAGATAACAAAAATTATCAACATCGAAATAAACACGAACGACCTAAGAATGAAGTAGATGTGAGTGATAGTTCACTCACCTTAGTTTCGACATGCAGATCCAAGCAACCGAGTGCTTGAAGTCGGCAACCACGAATTCGATTTGTATGAAGCTTCCACAAACGAATCAATTGAAAAAGCAACGATTAAATCAGCAGCGCTTCAAAACAAAAAGCCCTAATTTTTGATCGAAGAAGAACGAAAGGAACGCCCCCTGATTATTTTCGTTACTTAGGGTTTTGAAGAGAAAAAGAATGAAAGGGGGAAACGGCATCGGCCTATCAAATAACAAAGGAGTATAGTTTGGGCCGGTCTCATAATTTCATTTGGGCTTAGTTTTATAAAGTAGGATTTTGCTTTAGATTTTCGAACGAATGAAAATGAAAAAGGAACGGGTCGAACTGAAATAAGAAGGGGACTATATTCACTCCGATAACACAACATGAACGAGAAACGTGGCCCAATATTTTTAAAGCCCGTAATCCCTTGACGAATTACAAAAGAATTTTCAACTCGATTGAAAACTTCAATTAGCAATTAACTAGCACAATAATCGTTTAATGACGATTATAAATTGGTTAAAACCCCGGGTTGTTACAATAATAGTATTGTTTATATGTATCATTATGAACAAATGTCTCTTTATCCTCGTAGGAGACTATACCCCGTTCTGTGGATCTTCGGCTTAATTTGGTGGGGTAGCGACCCATGGTCTTTTAACTGTTCGTGGAGCAATCGGCTCGATGAGTCTGTGCATGAGTCGTATCTTTTAGGGTACGTCAATGTTTGGCTCATTATTCCTCAAGGGGGGGCTTTACCCTGTATTTTTATGGGTTAGCAACCCATGGGATATCGTCCTGTTAGTGATATACGTGTTGGTGAGTTTTCATGCTCCTGTTTGTGATAGGCCTCCCCCTTTTGTGTTTTCTAGATTTCTAAATATTAATTTCTGGAATTTGTGTTTCACCAATTTTTGTGATTTGCATTGATATTTTTTATCAATATTTGTGGTTTGGTGAATAAAATAAAGAATATGACATTTTTTTGGGTATTTGAGAAAACTTGAGATATTATATGATTTTCATTATTATCAAATATATCCTTATCACATCATGATATTATTGTTATCATATATTTTTGTCATATCTCTTATCCTATGTCAACTTACATGATAAATATAGCTAGACTGATCCGTTTATTATTTTTCCTCTTAAATAATACTTGGGTCAGACCAAGGTATTTCCAATGCTTCCACTTGACTTCTTAGCGGGGATTAGCTTCTGACTTTTGCTAATTACTTTAGTTTAGTAGTTTTTGTGTTTCATGTATATGAGATAGAGACTCTTTGATGTATACATATTCTTTTATGTAGAACATGTACCTATTTATAGTAGATCTTATATGACCACTACTATGATGTTCACTTCTATGAGTTATATTCATATATGTTTCCGCCTTAGTGTTATGAATATCTATGACTGATTTTATGTTATGTTTATTTTATATTGATTCTGAAGGCTACTTAGCCACCTTGTAGTAGATTTGAGTTTGGATTGGATATGTCAGATTTCCTCTTGAAATGAAATGCATGATATACTATCTGACGTATCGGCTCTGAACTCGAACCAATTACACAGATGGTCATCCTCAACAACCTTATTCTTTATGCTAGTCGATGGCATTACCCCGTAGTGCCCTTGGTTATTATGAGTATAGAGATGGGGCATCACAACCTTAAATTGCATTGCATAGATCCTTATTATGACGACAAATTTAGCTCACATATGCTTTTAATTTTATTTTATTTTTCTAGAAATTAAGTGCCAACACTACAAATAGACAACTTAAACATTATTATATTATTTGGACATCATATATGATTTGTTAATGGTCCAGGAAATATGAAAATTACCTTAATATTCAATTACATAGATGCAAATCATTTTGTTTTATCCATAAGGAATTCGACGGCGATCATATTGCATCCTCGTTTTACTTCAGGTTTTAAAATATACCTCAGTTTTGTCATTTTATTTAACGAGTTTTGAGATTGAGATTATACATTAAATTATATAATGTTGGGTTTGAAATTTGAATTTGAGTTTTAATTTTTAAATACATATACAAAATTCCAAGCTTCTGAACAAACCTGATACTGAAATTCCGAGCTTTTGAACAAAATACTTTTACATACATGTATGTTTATACATTAATTGAGTTTTTAAAAATTCGCTTTTAAATCCTTATTTTTAATTATATTTATTCGTTTTGGATTTTCCATTTAAATCTCTTTTTTAATTTCAAAAAATTCTGGGGTATTACTAAACACGTATTTCAACAGTGTAAAAATGTAACACATTTATGACACAAATAAGAGAATAACATATGCGACTGAATAATTATAGTAGACCGCCAACTAACTAAAATTGTAAAAGTTAAAGTAATTATAATTAATAGAAATAATTTTCTCATAACTCATGTAGCAATGATGTTATCACAACATTCTTTACTGTTTCATCATAAAAGGTGCTAATTGTTCAATGCCAGCAAACAATCAAATAATTTAAAAGCTATCATTGTTTCTCCTTCATGTAAGAATATAAATCAGTATCCTATAAAAATGTATATGTAGAACTTGAAGGATAATTTTGAATCAGTGCTCAGAAAAGGCATAGTCAAACATCCATACAAAATTGTTAAATGCTTGTACGTCGTATGCATCATAAATCTTTAATAATACAGGGAAGCAACATTGATCGTAGAGTTGTTCGTTATCTCTATCCACGAGTTGATTGACTTTTAAAGTCCAAAATGCATTTCTTGACTATTGATCAACATAATGAAATCATAGTTTCACAAAGAACATCAAGAGTTGTTTATTACTTTTCTTTACAAGTTGACTTACTTTCCAGGTCCAATTTGGCTGTCTAGACACCTGATAGCCACATTTAATTTGTAGGAATCTTCTTAATTAAGGATTAATACATTTGAATAATCAAATGTTATGAATCCCGCAAAAGGAGAAGTGAGTAAAGAATGAATTATCATAATCAATTTTCTAACTGTAACTTTAGGATCACTTAAATGAAAAGTATGTCTATTGATATAGTTTCTAATGTTAGAAAATTATTAGTGCATAGTTATTGCGGACAATAAATAATTACCTATTTGGTAAATAAATTATATGTCAAAGTTAAATGATAAAATGTAGCGAATGTTATAAAAAGCCATCATCTAACAATTTATCTGTATGCGCCTAAATTCACAACATACACAGTGCATACATTTAAGCAAGGAACATGCATGTCGTGTTGGCTAATGTGCTATTTTAATTTTATGGTACGCTTATTATTAAGTAAACATGTTCTAGTTTTCAATGGATCAAATAACTGTTTTGAAATTTACAACAAGTTCTTTAACACATCTACATTTACGAACATGCAAATCGTCATTCACATGAATGCCACAAAAACTAAAGCAAAGGAAGCAAAATTTATATATGATTATTATACAAAGTCTAAAGTACTAGATAAGGCATAACCATACAAACTTATTTAATTTTTTGGATTTAATGGTAATAAAAACAAAGTACGGGCAGTTTAAGTACGTACAGTTTCAGTTTAATTGCCTATAGCTTAATAAGTTGAGAAAAAAGGCTTGGGTGGAATCGGCAGGCTTTCCAAATTTACAGTTAAAAACTGAAGTACTTTCTTCATAGTAGGGCATTAATTTTTTTTAACAGCTAGATTACTATTTTCTACTTTATATGTTTATGTAGATTTTAAACTAGAAAATCCAAAACTTCAAACCGTTAACTTGCAATTCTTTAAAACAATTGCTAAATACAAACGAAATAAATGGAAGTCAGCATTCATTCATTTTCTACATCACATTATGTAGATAATAATATAAAACTCAAATAGTTCCTTGCATATTTTTGAACAAATGAATTTAATTTAATAAAAAACATAAAAAAAATAACAAATTCTCACATAGAATTTCAACAACATCTAAGTGATGATCTAGGTCTTTTTTTCAGTCCACGCTCATTATATATAGTCACCCATCGGTCTTGTCGATGGTTTTTGCTTATTCTTTTCTACAATAATAATAATGAGTGCTTTCCTCAAGTTGAGGACCACTCTTTCATCCAAAAAAAAATTTAACAACATCATATAATGATAATATAATGGAAACTTAACAAACAACAATTATGAAGTGATTTACATTTTATATATTTCTTCGAGTTGATGTGAATGAAATATGGACAAGTGTAAAAGCGGAAAAGCATAGTGGGTTTATGAAAATAAATTTTTTGCAGTTTCAAGTTTATACACTTAGAGCATGAAAATTAATTAATGGAGTTCAACTAGCATTAGCCTTAGTATTATTACTAATAAAATAGTGAAGATGGTTATTATGCTAGTACGTGATATTAAACACAGCTATAGTGTAGTATAGAAATTACTGCTCCATGACTGAATCTTCTTTTGTTACTATTATTGCATGCCAAATTAATCGGTGTCAACTTCTATTCGAAAATCATGGATGATAAAATTTTAAGATTATTACATTTTTAAAATAACACATGTCCTTTTAAATATACCTCAAAATTTTCACATGGAAAATTTGATAACCTGCTAGAACATGTAAAGTATTAGTATATGTAGTTGCCTTCTCTATTTTTGATTACACACACAACTATAAATATATATGAATAGGGTAATTGAAATATGCAAAAATTTGAGGAAGAAGACAATAAATGTCGGTAGCTGTTGTTGTGTAAAATGTTACGTACCTTCTACTTTAATTGGTGTTCCTTATCAAATTCCAAAAGGATTCCCTTCTCCAAGCTTTTCTTGTTAATCAAAGATGGCTTCGATGTGTTTATATCCAAATCAACCTCTGAGTCTTTGGAATCATGAGACTAAGACTAAATTGGTAGTCTCTTTAAAGCTGATTGTGTTTGTAAGCCAATATTGGACTCTTATTGTTGGAGTTCCGATAGAATACTATCAAAGTCCAATTGGGATCTGGATTTACTAAAGGTAATGTTGGTGACTTCTGGAGCATTTGGCCTCTAATTTGACAAAACTCATTGTAATGAGTTTGCCAAACTCCAAAGAGCACGTTTTGATGTGTGCTTGCAGGAGCTAAAAAACAACTCAATAGGAAACAAAATCTTCTTTAAATAGGTCAAATTTAGACAAGTAGTGGTGGACAGAGCATTAATAAGCAGACCAGTGGTGGGCAGAGTGATTGATGGGCGGTGGTTGGAGCGCTGGCGATCATTTGGATTCAATTGAATGCACCATAATGCTATAATAACTAGTTTTCTCACAATATCTTCTTCTTTTCCCTTTACTATACGACCTATATTCCCACCATCAACTAACATATAATATATCTATTCTGTAAAATAAACCTCATCCTGATTCTCGACCATTGGTTTAATAGTTTTTTACCACTTACAATTTCAAAAGGCAACATTCCAAAACTATAGACATCGAACAAATCAGCTCATGAGTAATAAAATTAATAAAAATAAACAACATATTCATCAAATCAAATTTGGACTCAGGGTATGAATCTTAACACAAATATCTAATTTTAGATAAAGATTAAATATGTTTTAAACTCACAGTATCAACTTCCCTCGGACCAAAATTCAATTAGCCATCAATTTGGATCTTGACCAAACCAACTGACGGAGTTGCAGCGCCTTTTAGAGATTGATGAAAGCGTTGCGTGCGTTTTAGAGATTGATGATGGCGTTTTGGAGATCGACTGTAGAGTTGCGGATGTGTGAGAGAGGGAGTTGTTGAGCATGGTGGAGAGGTAGATTAGATTTTTTTTAATTAAACCAGGGAGAAGGAAAGGAGATATGCGTGGAAGATAGAATGAGAGTGGACGCAGACAAAAGCGCATAGATTTTTTATTTCTCCCGCATTTCAGTGTAGTGTTTCACAAGTTTTTTTGTTTTTTCTCATGATCCATATAGATAATCGCAGCCTATTTAGTAAAACGCTGCTAGACTATGCTGCTATATATATATATATATTTTGTAGCGATTTCGGTAATAATAATTTTTGAACCAAGGATTTTGTGTTTGGACTATAGAGTTGACTATGAATGATATTGGAACCATTACAAATTCCATAAGTTCAAAGTGATATAGATTTTATGAAGAGAATTAGAGTATAACAAAAGTCCCAAACAAGGTAACGCTTAATAAAGTAAAATTGGATTTTACCGAAACCAAGTAAACGATAAATTTGGTCAAAATGTCACACCACTGGCTAAGTGAAGTGTGAATGTTAATATCCGAATTGTTCGATATTAATCTTTAACCAAATTTACACATGACTATTCACACAACCGAAACGATGAATTCTCCTTTGACTAAACGATTTAAATTGATTTATAATTATTATAAGTTAATTAAATTAATTAATATTTATGAAAATATTAATTATAAAATTTGATTATGATTTGATGAATACATATTATTAAATATATTTGTAATATCTATAAATATATCAATTGATATATGATATCGATAAGAGACTAAATTAGATTTAATTGCATAATATTTTATTTGGGCTTAAATTGTTTTAAGGCCCATTGTAGGGCTGATAATTTCGGCAAATAGCATGGGTATAGGCCGCTCAAATTTGAGTAGGAAGGGCTTGAATTTGGATGGCTGAGATTAAAGGAGAATGAGTAAGAGATTAGATCATACTTCTCTCCTTTCCATCCACTGTATAAGCATCTTTACCCTCATATGATTGAAGACTTTTGGAGCCTCCATTCCAAGTCTTTACTGGCCGAAAATGTCAGTCCCTGCTCCATCTTTCTAGAGCTCAAATCAAATCAAGTTAACCGCTATTTGATAACTGGTGGTCAACAGTTTAAGAACTAGCACTCTACTGAATCAGAAATAGTTTCAGGGGGCAGATATCATCAAGGTGTACTTCAAGGCATGAAAGCGAGGTATATTACTAATCATAATATTATTATTTATGCTCAATTATAATGTTTTATTATATACTTATATATTGTTAGTTAAATGACGATTCTCATATGCAAGCAATATTGTTACAAAACTATTTGGTTATATATCATACGTTTTAAATTTCCTTCATCCCATCCGAGATAGAAATCCGAGATTTTCTTCGAAAATCTAGATTTAACAAATTGGTTAGTTATCAAAGTATTATATTTTCTTCTTTTCAGCTAAGACATAGGCTTGAGATTTTCTCCAAAATCCGAGATTTGAAACCTTGTATGTGTGTATATTTTTTTATCATACACAACTTAAGTCAGTACGGCTCTGTAATTTAAAAAACCATTTTTTATTCCATTGAATCAATATATATGATTTAAATAGATAAATATTAGTTTATAATTAATTATAACATCATAATTTAGTCAATTATGGTCACATAATTTTATACGTAAAGAATTAAGGTATAATAGTGTTACCCGATTGTTTGGCCATGTAACAAGAGGCTTGGCATGGATACCTCGACATAGATGAGTCGCTCGGCACAAGGCCTCGTTCGGCATAGATGATTCACTCGGCACAAGGCCACGTTCGACACAAGGGATTGTTCGGCACAGATGAGTCGCTCGACACAAGGCCTCGTTCAGCACAGATGTGTCACTCGGCATGAAGCCTCGCTCGGCACAGATGTGTCGCTCAGCACGAAGCCTCGGTTGGCATAAGGCCTCGTTTGGCATCTCCCCTCGCTCGGCACAAGGCATCGTTCGACATCTCGCCTCGTTCGGCACAAACCCCGTTCGGCATCTCCCCTTGCTCGGCATAAGGCCTCGTTCGGCATCTCCCCTCTTTCGGCACACCAAGCCTCGTTCAGCCTACACTCTTCACTTGGCACAATGCCTCATTCGGCATACGAGTGCCTTTGGCACACATTCCTCGCTCGACATACGAATGCCATTCAACCTCGATATGTGGCTTGGCATACGAGTGCCGTTCGGCACGGAAACCTCGCTCGGCAATTGACGTTCGACATCCCTGGCTCGGTGCACAGAAGCTACCTACCACGGGCTGAGAAACCTTGTTCTAGGCCCATGAGGGAAGTCCAACCCATCTTCATCTATAAATAGAAGGGCAGAGGCACAGTGAAAGTGACCTTTTTCGAGAACACTGGGGAGACACTGCCGCTTTCAAGACTCATTCTTTTCAGTTAGTACTTGTATTCAAGCCATTATTGTACAGATTGTATCTGTATTCAATCATTTGTGAAAGCAACAAAGATCAAAACTCAAAGTGGACATAGGCAATTACGCCGAACCACTATAAATCCGGAGTTCTTGTTTTTGTAGTTAATTTAGCATATAGTCCTCTGTTTTAATTTACTTTCTTCATTAATCTCTCTACATAATCTTTCTCAAGGGTGTTAGTGACTAATTCCGGTGCTAATATTTTGGTGCTTTCACTGAGACAATCGAATTCTCAGGCCACTAGGATCTTCTTTGTGGCTACTGGATTGAATAAATCCCCGAAGGAGATCCAAGTCATTCACAGGACGTCCGTAGATTCTATTCAGAGTTTCTATCAATAACTCTACTATGGGAAGACCACGTACCAAATCAGCCTCTCATAACGCGGACGTCAATGAGACTGCTAGCATACAACAAATAGGACTTAGCAATCAGCAAGTTAATCCTGGCGTAGGGACTGTCGATGCCCAAAGCCAGATGAAAGTTGTCATTAGAATGGAGTTCAACGACCTGATGAGAGAACTCATGGAAAGCAGGAGACAACTTAGTGAACAGATTCAAGCTAATGACAACCTTATGACTCAGCTTACTCAGCAACAACATCAGAATATTGGAGGTAGCCCCGTTCCTTATTCTTCATCTAATTGCTCGACTTCGTCCAATGAACCTCCCAGGTGCAGACACCACAAAACTGAAACTACACAAGCAGGTGCTGCTGATCGATTAAGTAGGGATTACTTACACCTTGGAGACCACACTCAAGCTGGAATAGGAATTTTAGGAGCTGGAGAACGTGTGGAACCTAGACGCTTGGCTCACTAAGACCCTAATGAATCTGGTTCCCAATATACACGTTTGGTAGATCACCAATAGAGGAGACATCAACCCAAACGGTCCCTCTCCATACAACCCCGGACCTATCGGCTATGGTCAGATAGCTGATGAGAGAAAATCAAGGCTTGACCAATGAAGATTGGGGGATATCTAGGAGTCATACTCCATTCACAGATACTATTCTATAGGCCAAGTACCCCAGGAAGTTTAGCATGCCATCTATCCCGGTCTACGAAGGGAAGACTGATCCTAGACAGCATGTGATGAGGTATGAATGAATGATGAATTTGGCTAGAGCAAATGATGCAACCAAGTATAGATGCTTCCTAATCACTTTATCCCGAATCGCTACCATTTGGTTTACTCTACTTCCCCCACGGTCTATATCCAGCTTTGATGAATTGGCGACGAAATTTGTAGAACGGTTCAGGATGCATGCCACTCGTCCTAAGGACGTGATGTCCCTTCTAGTGTAGTCCAGGCTCTAGGGGAGTCGTTGAAAGAGTACTTACAGATATTTCATGTTGCGTCTACTGAAGTTAGCAACCCTAATGACCGTGCAATTCTGATGGCTGTAATGCGAGGAGTGTATCCAGATTCAGAGTTTGGAGATTGGTTGGCAGGAAAACTTCCGACTATGCTAGAGAGTTTTTATTCAAAGGCTCATCAGTTCATAAGAAGAGAGGAAGCTAAGTGGACAAGGTGAGATAAGGAACCAGGGCCTGTTTAAGAGACCGTGAAAAGCAACATCGCTGTAAAACAATTCGATGACAATTTGAGGAAGGTTCAGGTCAAAGGCCAGAACAAGCCCGGGCATCTAAAGGGTCCGGAGGAGGAAATCTCAGAAAGAAAAGGGAAGTAGGAAAATGGAAGCCAAGGATTCCAACTTACAATGATTATAATCCTCTGAATGCATCTCTGGAGAATATTTACAGTCAACTTGTAATACTTTTCAATACAAAAAGCCACGCCCAAAGGAGTCAATAGAGGAACAAAAGCGGACGGGGAAGTACTGCCGCTCCCATGAGACTTACGGGCATAATATAGAAGAGTGTAAACACCTCCACGATGCCATAGAAAAGCTGATTAGATAGAAAAAGTTGTAGGAGTTTGTCAAGAACCTGCAGGAAGGTAGGCAAGGAACATCAGACCCTGGAGGCGGGCTGGCTCCACGCCAACCAGCGGAACCTACCTGAACTGTAGGTAAACTAGTCATAAACACTATAGTCAGTGGACCTCACCCTGTAGAAAAGAACTGGTAGGAAATGGAGCGTATGCAAACACCTTAAGGCATGCAGATTATGAGCGTTGTTCGAATGTAGAGGATGGGACGCCCTCTAAACAGCAACGTATGATAACATATAATATAGTATTCAGGAGCAACAACAACGCATGATAATAGACAATATAGTATTCAGGAGCCGAGATGCCGACCAGGTGAAGGCTCCTACCATTGACCCGATGTTCATATCCACGAAAATCGAGCTAGCATTTGTGGAGAGAATTTTGATTGATTGTGGAACTTCTGTTAACATCATCTTCAAAAAGGCATATGACCAAAAGAACATGGAGACGAAGGATTTAAAACCATTTAAAGCCCGTATCCAGTGCTTCAATGGTGTAGCGACCGATGCAATGGGGTATGCTGAATTTCCAGTTGAACTGGGACAAGGTGAACGTAAGAGGGTGCAAATCCTACCTTTCATAGTTTTGGATGTTGAATCTCCATATAATGTGTTTCTGGGTCGACCGGCCTTGGTGGAGTTTAGGGCAGCTTTGGCCCCGTAATGTTTAATTTTGAAATTTCCGACAGACAAAGAAGTTGGTGTGGTGTATGGCGATCAGGTGACCGGTCGTGCATGTTATCTGGCTGAGATGAGAGAGGCCCAACAGAGAGAGAAAGGAAAGGTTACGGGGTGCTCCGTCCGCATCTGGAATAATGACAATCAACAAGTAATGCCCGAGCCCAGGCTCGGGCAACATTCTCAGATCTATAGAGACATAAATCCGAGAGATGATGACGAGGAACCCAGGGAAGCGAAAGCAGCGCCGACTGAACTGACGATTGACATTCTAGTCAGCCGAGACGATCCATCGCGAGTACTTAAGATTGGATCACAACTCGACCCCTCGATGGCGGAGGATCTTACTGATTTCCTTCGACCGAATCTGGATGTTTTCGCTTAGACACATTCTGATATGTGCAGGATTTCTCTAGCTATTACGAGTCATATGTTGAACATAGACCCGAGGTATGTACCAGTAAAGCAAAAAAGGAGAGGCATAGACTTGGAGAGGTCCGCTGCTCTCAGAGAGGAGGTGGACAAACTCAAAGCCAATGTGTTCGTCTGCGATCCCCTCTACCTTGAGTGGGTGTCTAACCATGTGCTAGTGAGGAAAGAAAATGGGAAATGGAGAACCTACATAGATTACTCCGATCTGAACAAAGCAATCCCTAAGGATAGTTTTCCTTTATCTAGGATTGACCAGCTGGTTGATTCAACAATGGGACACGAGTTACTATCATTTATGGATGCGTACTCGGGATATAATCAAATCCCAATGCACATTCCAGACCAAGCACACACCAGTTTTGTCACAGATGTTGGATTATATTGCTATGTAGTGATGCCTTTCGGATTCAAAAATGCGAAAGCGACTTATCCAGCGTCTAGTGAATCGAATGTTTAAAGACCAGATAGGTAAAAAAATGGAAGTCTATGTGGATGACATGCTCGTGAAGTCACGACAGTCAAATGACCACATTCGAGATATAGCGGAGATATTTGATATACTTAGATATTATAGAACGAAAATCAATCCTTCGAAGTGTTCCTTTGGCATTGCGTCAGGGTAGTTTTAGGGTTTCATTGCTAATGCACGGGGAATTGAAGCTGAACCAGAAAAGATTCAGGCTATTCGGGACATACAAGTGCCCAAAACAATAAAGCAAGTACAAAGCCTGAACGAAAAAGTAGCCGTGCTGAGTCGATTCATATCCAGAGCTATAGATAAATGTATTCCCTTCCTTGATGTCATAAAGAAAGGAAAGAGAAATTTTGAATGGACGCCCGACTGTGAGGATGCATTCCGAGCTTTGGTGAGACATTTGGAAAGTCCTATGGTGCTGTCGAAGCCTATTGACCATGAAGTATTGTATGTGTACTTGGCTGTATCCCAGCATGCTATCAGTACGGCTTTGGTTCGCGAGGAGGACCGAGTTCAAAAGCCGGTTTACTATGTAAGTAAACGTTTAACAAGGGCATAAAGAAATTATCCTAAGATCCAGAAACTGGCCTACTACTTGGTGATTGCATCACACAAGCTTCGTCTGTACTTTCAGGCACAATCGATCAATGTTTATACTGATCAACCCTTGTATCAGGTACTCCAATGACCAGAAACTTCTGGAAGGATGTTAAAATATAATATCGAGTTGAGTCAGTTCGGTATTACCTACATGTCAAGAAGGGCCATACAAGTGCAAGCGCTAGTAGACTTCATCGCTGAATTCACCGTGTCAGACGTACCAAACATCCACGATGTTATTCCCCCCATTCGGTGGAAACTATACATCGATGGGGCATTTAACGACCATTGCTCTGGGCGTGGTATAGTTCTTGTGACTTTCGAAAACCAATCAATTTGTTACGCTTTGAAGCTCGATTTCCCAGCAATGAATAATGAAGCCGAGTATGAAGCATTGATTGCTGACTTGAAACTTATTAAAGAACCGGGAGTATAATCGATTGAAATCTTTTGTGACTCATAATTGGTGGTATACCAGGTGCAGGGGGACTATCGAGTGAAGGGACAAAGACTTGCCCCATACCTTGCACAGGTTCAAGAACTGCTTGTAAATATGAAATATTATGATATTTCGCATGTCTCGCGTGAACAAAACAGAGAAGCCGATTCATCGACAATATTTGCAAGTATAGGCGATGCACAACAAATGGGATTGGTTCCCATCGAAACCTTACATGCTCCGAGTATAAACATGATGGAGATAGATTTGATGTTAGAAACTAAAATCGAGAAGGAATCATGGATGATCCCATTTATGCAATACTTACTTCACGGGGACTTGCCCGAAAGAAAGAGCGAAAGACGACAAGTCATTCGTAAAGCTTCACGATATTTGATGCATAATGGAATAATGTATCAAAGGGGATTCTTGGCCCCCATACACCGGTGCATTGCCCATAATGAAATAAAACGAGTCCTGAAGGAAGTCTATGAAGGAGAATGTGATGACCATACTGGGGGGGCAGACATTAGCAAAGAAAATTCTCCGCTATGGATACTATTGGCCAACCATAAACCGGGATGCTGCAGACTACGTAAGGAGATGTGACAAATGCCAGATGTATGCAAAAATCCCGAGAGCTCCGCCGACGGAAGTCACACAAATGGCTAGTCTCTGGCCATTTGCAACGTGGGAGATCGATATAATCGGTTCTTTACCCATATCCAAAGGTGGTGCAAAATACGCGATAGTTGCGATCGATTACTTTTCCAAGTGGGAAGAAGCAGAGCCATTAGCCACAATCACTACCAAGAAGGTCATTAATTTCGTTGTACGAAATATTATATGTCGTTTTGGTCTTTCGCAAACTATCACTACAGACAACAAAGCTCAATTCGGAAGTAGGGAGTTCAAAGAATTTTGTCAAAAGTATGTCAATGAGAAAAGGTTTGCAGCAATTTCTCATCCAAAAGCAAATGGACAAGTAGAAGCTGTGAACAAAATAATCAAGTCCATATTGAGAAAGTGTTTGGAAAAGGCTAGAGATAAGTGGGTGGATGAACTTCCAACAGCACTTTGGGCTTATAGAACCACCCACAAGTCCACAACTGGCCACACTCCATTCGCATTGGCATATGCAGAGAAGCTGTTATACCTGTGGAACTTGAAGTTCTGTCACATCGAGTAACTTATTACGAACCTAAGACAAATCGGGATCTTTTACTAAAATCACTGGACTTCATTGATTAAAATGTGAAGAAGCTGATTTAGGGGCAGCTGCATATAGGCATCGATTCGCTCAATATTATAATGAAAAGGTCCGACCGAGAATCTTTGATGCGGCGATCTAGTTTTGAAACGAGTTTTTCGGCCCATCGCATATGAATCCCACTTGGGAAGGTCCATATGTCATTGAATGGAGGCTTGGAGAGGGAACTTTCAAGCCAGCAACCGTTGATGGCGCGACACTCCCTCGAGCATGGAATAGCGAGCATTTGCTGCATTATTATACTTAGTCTATTCCTTTTGTATCTTTTTTGCAATTATTTCCAGTATGTTTTTATTTTGTTGATTCTTAGTTTTGGGCATGGAATAAGACAACTTAGTTTGTTTTCATTAATAAAGGCTTAAAGCCATATTTTCCATGAATTATTGATATTACCGTGTATGATAATTCTATGGCAAAAAACTAGAGTTACATTATTCTGTCCGACGTACGAACGTGCATGAACATTTAAAATCTCCAAGTCCCTGGAGTGCAGACTAGAGTACTCTGAGTCCCCAAAGTGTGGACTAGAGTATATACAACTTAAAATATCCAAGTCCCCAGAGTGCGGACTGGAGTATTCTGAGTCCCTAGAGTGTGGACTAGAGTATAAACGACTCAAAATCTCCAATTCCTCGGAGTGCAGACTGGAGTACTGTGAGTCCCCAGAGTGTGAGTTAGAGTATAATTGACTCAAAATCTCCAAGTCCCCAGAGTGCGGACTGGAGTGCTCTAAGTCCCAGAGTGCGGACTAGAGTATAACGACTTAAAATCTCCAAGTCCCCGGAGTGCGGAGCTGGAGTACTATAAGTCCCCAGATTAAGGCCTAGAGTATAAACGACTTAAAATCTCCAAGTCTTCGGAGTACGGATTGGAGTACTCTAAGTCCCCAGAGTGCGGACTAGAGTATAAACGACTTAAAATCTTCAAGTCCCTGAGTGTGGACTGGAGTACTCTAAGTCTTCAGAGTGCGGACTAGAGTATAAATGACTTAAAATCTCCAAGTCCCGGGCATACAGACTGGAGTACTCTATGTCTCCGGATTATGTACTAGAGTGTAAATGACTTAAAATCTCCAAGTCCTCAGAGTGCGGACTGGAGTACTATGAGTCTCTAGAGTGTGGACTAGAGTATAAACGATTCAAAATCTCCTAGTCTCTGAAGTGCAGACTAGAGTATAAACGACTTAAAATCTCCAAGTAGCCGGAGTGCGGACTGGAGTACTCTGAGTCCCCAGAGTGCGGACTAGGTAAAACGACATAAAATCTCTAAGTCTCCGGAGTGCGGACTACAGTACTCTGAATCCCCAGAGTGTGGACAAGAGTATAAACGACTCAAAATATCCAAGTCCCCGGAGTGCGGACTGAAGTACTTTAAGTCCATAGAGTGTGGACTAGAGTACAAATGACTTAAAATCTCCAAGTCCCCGGAGTGCCGACTGGAGTACTCTAAGTCCCCGGAGTGCGGACTAGAGTATAAACGATTTAAAATCTCCAAGTCCCCGGAGTGCGGACTGGAGTACTCTAAGTCTCTAGAGTGCGGACTGGAGTATAAACAACTTAAAATCTCCAAGTTCCCGGAGTGGGGACAGGAGTACTCTAAGTCTCCATAGTGAGGACTAGAGTATAAACGACTTAAAAATCTGCAAGTCCTTGGAGTGCGAACTGGAGTAGTCAAAGTCCCTAGAGTGCAGACTAAGAATATTCTAAATACCCAAAGCATGAAACAGAGGATTTACAATTCTCAAAAAATTTCCGAGTCACGTGGAGGTGAACTGGAGCTCGGGTAACTCGTCGAATGTAAAGTTATAGTAACAAGCTAGACAATAAGCTGAACAATAAAAGTCGTCTGACAGACAAAGATACTCAATTTTATTTATCGATTCAAAATGAGGTTCCACAACATCCCTCCAAAACTCGGAGCCAAAAGTCTATTTACGTTGACCATGAAAATAAATAAAAATAACTACATAATCTAAGCTAACTCTCGTTAAACGAGAGTGACAACAACTTCTTTGGTTTCTTCTCCTTCCTTTTTTTCTCGAATGAATCCTCCCCTACACATTTTCGTTTGGATGCTTTACATGATGGGAAAGTGACGTTCGAAGAGGGAAGAGGAACTTCCATTGGCCTGGACCCACTATGGAGAATGACCTTCAAAAGCTTGTTCAACGGATCGCCAAGCTCCACTACCTGGGGCTCGACCTTGATCTCAACTTTCTTCTTTTTCTCTTCCGTAAGTTGCTCCTTCATGCTCACCTTCGAAGTGTGTCCGGAGGCGCCTGTAATCTCAACTTCATAACTTCCTTCCACGGGTGACGAAGTTTCAGAATTGTCCTCGTCAAGCGCCTCAATCACTTGAGCATCAGGACCGGGAGTCTCTCCTGCTTGAATAGCCTCGCTCGCCTTCTCCTTCTCTTCCTTGGTGTCATCGCTCCTTGGAGTTGGCTCAGGGTCAGAGTGGCATACGCAAAATCACAAGAGACAAACGTTAGAATACAATAAGCTCTCGCTGAAAACAATGTTGAATATGTGCTTATATGATTTTTGTTTGATGATAATAAACATATATACATTTGTTTAAATGTATTTGATAATATACTATTTTATTTTTCACAGATTAAATAAATATTTGCTGAATAAAATAAATAACACGGAATTTGAATTCAAACGAATATTTAATTCAAACAAATATTTATTACAATTTTGAATAGTATACAAATTCAAGCTCTCACTATTCACTATACAACTGTGATACAAACTTAATTACATCACTATTTTACATCAGCACCTCACTACATATCACTCACACTCGTATTTATCTTCAACTGCATTCCAGTTTGAATCCAGCATTTGAGCAATCTGCAAAAATATAAACTAACGCAGTAAAATTGAAAATAAAATATTTTTGCAATATAAAATAAAAGATGAATTTTTGAAAATATGATTTGCCTCAGTTATTTGGGTTGTTCGTCATCATTTAAATTTGAATTCATCATACACGAACAACTTGTGATATACACAGTGTATTACTGTATATGCCACAAGGCCGTGCACGCCGATATATACACTTGATAATGCTATAGGGACAGGTGAGCACAAGGTCAAACCCAAATATACGGACAGGTTCAACTCAGGTGCAATAAATTCAAAAATACGACACGAGCACAAGGTCAAATCCGAATTTTGAAACTGGATTCAACACAAGTGAACATGACAAGAAGCAGTTCAATACGAAATGATGAACATGCAGTCAACAAGTGACAACATACTTCAATGACCAAAGCATGGCCAATGCAAAATGCAGATACAAACTACAAAGAACATCAACAACTACAAAACAATCAAACTGCATCAAGTCCAGCAGCATGAACAAGCATGGCAGCATGTGAATGCATCAAAGCAAGTAAACAACAATGTCGAGCTCAATGCAACATATTCACCAATGAATCATCAAAGAGGCAACTAGGAATGAACAGAACACAAGTGCAACTAAATGGAATGCACCAGTGATGAAAGCTACAAGAACACAAGACAGTCTGCAAGCAAGTTCAAGTGATGAAGCACGGCAACTCAAACAGCTACAATGGCCAGACCAACCAGACCCAAGTGAAACTGATTCAAATGCAACAAAGATACAAGCTGCAGCATACCAGACTCAAAGATACAACAAACCACAAGATACTGCAACAAACACTCAAGTGAGTGAAACTCAAGTTACAATGCATCAGTGAGCCAAGAATACATGTACTCCGGCTCGACTAACAGTGCAGACAAATGCTCATATGAATATGAAATAACCAGAGCCAAGAATACATGTACTCGAGACAATATGCACAAATGTAAAACCACTGCAACAAAAGTGTACAAACACCAATGAACCATCAAAGAATGCAACACAGTAATGAGACCAGATGCAAATGTTCTTAACTGCAAGTTCAAACCAAAACACCAAGTGCAACAGCATGAACAAAAGATCAAAGAAAAAGTGAAAGAAGTCCAGCTACAAGTTGCAGACTCGAAGCATCAGTGGACACAAATGAACACAATGTCACTGAAACATGTGCAGTCAAATGATCAGAGGCATCAATATGGTAACACACTACAACATGCTCAAAGTAAACACTGAATACAATATGGACACAACAATGCTCAATGGCATGGCAATGCTCAAGACCAAAGCAAACTACAAGATGTAAAGCAGTGCAAACATAAGTGACAACATCAGAAAATATATGCAACTGAACAGTGGTGAAGCAGTGACAACATACTACAATAAATCATCAAAGATTGCAACAGATGGAGCTACAGGAAAGTACTTGAAGACTGCAGCATCAATTAAACGACCAATATAAATGCACATAGCAAGCTACATGAAGACAGAGCTCAAAACTTCAACTCAAAGATCAATACAGACAGCATAATGATCCAAACATCAACAAAGTCGATGCAAACATACATGAACAGGCAGTACACAGTGAAACAGGGTGACTCAGGCAAATATACAAGAACAAGTCAACAATGTAAAAATGCCAGAAATCAAAGCCGTGGTTATCACGAAAATAAATTCAAAACCGTGTCAACCAAGGAACGCAAAAGATACGAAGTTGACAAAGTCAGAATCAATCTCAATCGTTCAAGAATAATAAAGTGGCCGAGATGAAGAATTTGACAAATTCAAATCAACATATACGAACGCAATTCTAGGAAATCAAATCCTATAAGAACCCCAATCATCACAGGCAATCGAGCATCGAGTTCAAGTACGAAAGATTAGAAAAAGCAAGAAGCACAAATTACATACCGAAGCAATCGAACTCGATCAAGGAGGAGAAGCCACAAACAATTGAAGCAAATCAGAGAAACAGTGATTGCAATCAACCAACAAAGGCAGCGACTTCAATTTGAAACCCTAATTTAAAGAGCACGGCACCAAAGGGACGAAGCCCTGAAATCTAAGGAGCGGCCATTTTTTTCACGAAGGAAAAAATAAAAGGAACGGGTTGAAGAAGTGAATAAAGGGACGACCTTTGTTTTATTAATTTGGGCTTTGTTTTTTTATTAAATAGGGTTTTGTTATTTAAATTGTTTTTAAATTGTATTTTTCTTAAACCGTTTTTAATTTTCTAGTCGTGTGACTAGGGGACAAACTACGGTGTGTAGTTTGGGAATTCGCAACTTGGTGGTTGAGTTGTGGTCAGGGTTTTGAGCGTAGAGTTAGATTAGTCAATAGCGGGTATAGCGAGTTTACGTGTGTAAGCGAGGGACTATCTAATTTCTAGTAGAAACCTTGGGAGCAACACGTAGGCAGGGTTTTGCCGAAGCTGGGTAAATTCTGTGTTGTTCTGTTCTGTTATTTATATTCTGCTATATCTGTGCTGCTATTCTGTAATCTGAATTTAAATTAATTGATAAGCTTCCGCGATTAATTTTTATAATTTATACCATCACCCTATTCACCCCCCCTCTAGGGTGAAATCGATCCTACAAGTGGTATCAGAGCTAGGAACAAAAGCCATTTTTGTTTTTAAAATTTTGATTTTACAAAAACCAATTTTTGTTTTAAAAATTCGTGTTACAAAAAAAATCGGTTTTTGTTTTAAAAATTTGAGTTTTTAAAATGGCTTCTTTTAATAATGCTTTTGCAGAAGGTCAATCCATAGTTAGACCACCAATGTTTAATGGTGAATATGCTTATTGGAAAAATAGAATGCAAATTTTTCTGAAAACCATTGACGCTTGGAATATTGTTGTGACAGGTTATAGAATACCAACTATAACTGTAGATAATCAGGAAATAGAGAAACCAAAGGAACAATGGACAGAACTAGAAAATAAATTACAAAATACTAATGCCAAAGCTATGAATTCTATTATCTGTTCATTGGATCAATTTGAATTTAATCGTGTCTCACATTGTCTAACTGCGCAGGAAATATGGCACATACTAGAAGTGACTCACGAAGGAACATCTCAAGTCAAAGAATCTCGCCTTGCAATGCTAAGCAGCGAATACGAGAACTTCAAAATGGCGAAGGAAGAAAATGTCAAAGAGATGTACGGACGACTCTCCAATATCGTATACAAATCAAAAGCTCTCGGAAAAACATACACCGAATTAGAAATAGTCCGGAAAATCCTCAGAGTCCTTCCACGAAGCTTTGAAGCAAAAGTAACTGCCATACAAGAATCGAAAGATTTAAAACTACTTAAAGTTGAAGAACTCATCGGAAATCTCACCACTTATGAGCTAGAAATGAAATTCAAAGAAGAGCGTGAAGGAGGTGACACTCAAAAGAAATCAATAGCTCTCAAAGGAACAACCAAAAGTGATGATGATAACGATGAAGATGATGGAGCAGCAGAATTGGAGCTGTTAATAAGGAAATTCAAAAAATGGAATCAAAAACATGGAAATTCAGCTCGAATTCAAAAAGCAAAAAGCAGAATAGCCAAAGCACTAGACTACTCGGAAGAACAAAAGTTTATTTGTTATAATTGCAACAAACCCGGCCATATCAAGCCCGATTGTCCATAAATTAAATCCAGCCATGGAAAGAAACAGAAAAAGAAAAGTTTTGCAGCCACTTGGGATGAAATAGACGAGAATGATCAAAGCACTGGCAGTGAAAGCGAAAAGGCAGAATTGTGTCTTCGAGGTGATACAACTGACAGTGACGATGACGAGCCAAGTGAGGTATCAAAACTTACCCATTCTGAGTTGCTTATATATTTTCATGAAGTAAATGGTTGTTTTGAACGACTTAGGGAAAAATACGCCAAACTTGAATCTCAAAAAGATACTTTGATAGAATGTAATAAACAACTTGATCAATTAGTTAAAACCTATCAAAGTAGGATCCCTAAGTGTGATAAGTGTCCAACATTTGATGAAGAAATTAAAAAATCAGAAATTAAAATAAAATCGCTTGAAAATGAAATTCTGATTTTAAAGGAGAATGAAAATACTAGGAGAGATAATTCTATTAAAAAGTGCACACAGTTGTTAAACGAAAATGAATCTCTCAAATCACAAGTCCAACAATTGTTAACGACTTTAGATAAATTTTCAAAAAGTGAAAAATCTTTGAATATGCTATTAGGAAAGCAAACTGTTAATTCGGTTAGACAAGGACTTGGATATAATAGTTCGAAAATTGTTGAAAGCAATATTAGTCAAGCTAAATCCATGTGCACAATTTGTAGAAAATATGGACACAATCACAATAATTGTTGGTATAGACCCAAACATGTGAAAACTATACCGATTTGGATTCCAAAAGGCACAAATATAAAATCTCTCAAAGTTAAACAAATTTGGGTGCCAAAAGGAACAATTATAAATAGTTTTGGGTCTTTACAAAATTGTTTTTTGAAATATTCTGCCACTAACAATCATGGACCTATAAAAACAAATAGGTCACATAAATCTTTTCTCGTGTAGGTGTGGTGGCAGGCTAAGGAACAACAATAGTGTTCTCTGGATTTTGGCTGTTCCAGAAACACAACGGGCGACAAAACAAAGTTCCTTAGCCTAGTATAAATGTGACAGAATCACAATGAACAACGACGAAAAATATCGTAAAGGTAAAACAGGTAATGGTATGTTTTAAACGATATATTAAATGTGATAATCTGCACCATATTCTGAATTAAAATCAGCCAATATTGAGATTGATGAAAAGATGATGATTTTTGATTCTAACTTATTGAAAATAGTTGGCCGATTATATTCTTATGCCAAAAACACTATAAATTCTCTAGATTCTTTGAATTACTTCATATATATCAGTTTGGATTAAAAATAGTGTTTTGTTGGATAATTATACAATTGGTTATAATTCGGCTAACTCTATATTCACGGTTTTTTAATTATTAACACGGCTTCATTTCAAATTCAAGAGAATGTCATTTAAATTGCTGTTAAAATTGAGTTTGAAATTTTTGGTGCACACTTCATGGTTTGGTCAATCAAATTCAATTAATGATGATTTTGAGTGAAAGAGAAAATCAGATGCAGATTACACTGGTAATCTAATTGATAGAAAAATGTAACGATCGCGATTTTTCGTTGCCGAAAAATCGAACCGTTAGGGTTTTAGAAGAAGAAAGAGGTAGAAGAAGAAAGAAAAGAAAGAGAGGAGAAAACAGAAAACAAGTAACATAACGAGAAACAATATCAGAATCTCACAATCGCAGCGGAACAACATATAATAGATAAATAAATATCATTAAAACAAAAGAACTATACATTTTATACATACATCACAATACATCATATCATCAGAGTGTACAACAATAAAACAGCGGAAAGAATACTATATACAATAGATAATAGACTACGCTATCCAAGCTCGCCTCCAACATCTGCACAGCAACTCCAGAATCCAGAATAACCTGATAACCTAACTCTAGACTGCCCGTGTGGAAAAATAGTGGGCACCCAGAGTTTAGGAAAGGAACAATAAACTCCAGGTCAGTCATGTGACTGGTGTGAGAACTCAAAACAGTTTATCTTTAAACAAGCAACAAGAAAATTTAAATTTTGAAATCCGCAATGCTTTTTGGAAAATGAAACTACCATAAGGCCTCCCGGCACACACACAATGCAAACGCACACATGGGGGAGATTTCTCCTTATGATAGTCAAACATGCTTACTACGAGAAAAATTCTTTGATATTATTACTAGTGCATAGTGGAAAATATTTCGAAAGTAGAATATAAATCCTAGCCAGCATAGGTACCATGATACTATGCCTACTATAGCTGCCATGTTAAATGGCAGGTTCTACAACTAAAACCGTACAAGGCACGTATTGGATGAATGGATTTCCAACAAATGGTCAGGCTAAGGAACTTCCTATTGCCACATGGGATCGCCTCTGGCGGGACGTCCCGAGAAACTAACGTTACGGTTAGATCTCTGCCAACACAAGGCCGGGTTACCTCTGTAACTAGGTAACTACTACACGAATATGTCATCCCCCGGTCCTTTGGGACCTTTATCCGAGCGCTCGATACCAACAACACCACACAGAAATATATATAGTGTTTCCACATGAGTAAATATCTGGGCTCCATACCATGATACCACCCTTTTCCAGAAGGGAATGACATACCCTAAAGGGCGCGACCCTCATAACCTTGCCGCATATTCCTGTTTCGACCATTTCCGGGGAGTGAGGTCCTGACAAAGTCTCGTCCACAAAGCTACGCTTTGTGCAACAAAGCCATGCTTTGGGTCCACAGATGACCAAAGCAAGATCACACAGATAAATGATCAACAAATGATCCAATCCAACGATCAACCAATGATCATCACACAGCAGCACTCAGCATGCCACATTACCAGATTGGGAAATATCGCTGATAACCTTCAACTACATAACCTCTGAGCTCGTACGTCTCAGAGAAGGGTGTTAAGCTAAGAGAATAAATTCTCCGCCACCAACAGAAATGTATTTGAAAGAAATCTGCTATATCTCTCAAAATGTAATGTCAGACACGTAACCATACAAGTCTGTTCCGGGTTCGAACAGAACCGAAGGCACTTCCAAAGAAGCCCTTGCAATCCGGGTATTCATAATCCCGATAAAATTTCCCATCACAAAGGAAATCTCCATATCGTAGCTAACGATGCGGAGACAATCGATAGGTCATCCTATCGTTTTCACAAATACCCGGTCTTCAACACCGGTCTTCAAATGCGATCCAAACGACGTATCGCATATTCGGAATGGGATATATGACACAAAGGTCCTCCCCCGGCTAATCCGAATAGCGAGCGCTTATTTTAAAAATAAGTGTGGCAATCAATTCCAAACAAACACAATCAATACCATCCAAGGGTAAATATTGATAGTCGGTTATTTAACTATCAATAAAGATGCGCCACATCATCAGATTCCAAATAATTTTTCCAAAATTATTAAGTCCCAAAATATCTTTACAAGATATATATACACAATTTCCAAATAATTGCCCAATTTATTTGCTTTACCAAAACCACTTCACGATAAAATTTTCCACACTTAACCAATTGAAAAACCAATTTTCAATTTACCTTTACCATTTGAAAACCAATTTTCAAATTACATTAACCATTTGCAAACCAATTTCAAATCACCTTAACCATTTGAAAACTAATTTCAAATCACCTTAACCATTTGAAAACTAATTTCAAATCACCTTAACCATTTGAAAACTAATTTCAAATCACCTTAACCATTTGAAAACTAATTTCAAATCACCTTAACCATTTGAAAACAAATTTCAAATTACACAACTCAACCATTTGAAAACCAATTTCAAACTACAATTCATCTTTTATACCTTTTTGAAAACAAATTTCAAATCAACAAATAAATCCTTACCGATTTAATTTAACTTACGTTCCAAATTCGTAAATTTTATTTCCATATTTTAAAAATAAATCAACATTTATTTTTAAACAAATTTCCCTTCCTATTTATAAATTCCAAAGTGAATTTCCAATTTCCCAAATATCTACACATACACGATTTCAAATCAATTTCAAACTATTCACTTCGATTTACCTTTAAAAGGTGAATCCTCAAAAACGTTCCTTTTATATTGGAAAAAAAACATTCCCATACTTATTTAATAATAAGTAATTCACAATTTAACTTATTTTCAACAATTTGGAAATATTCAATATACTTAAGTTACCGTTAAGTATTTTATTCCATTCTCTTTAAGAAAACATTCTTTTATTCACATTTATTTGGGTTAAAAACGAATGTTGCGTAAAACATCGTTACGACAACCCAAAAACACTAGTATATGGATTTGAAATTAAAAATAGATATATAAATCCAATACTATACAAATTATCCCTTTCTGTTTCTCGAAAACGTCTATTTCAACAATCAATGTTGAAATCTATGTTTTCAATACTCAATACATTTTAAAACACCTTTAATTCGTTTTAAATTCCATTTAAAACATTCCTTTCCCAAAAACAAACCCATTTTATTTAATAATCTATTCAATATTCAAAATAGTGAATATAGCCCACTTAACAAATTCCCATATTTTCAATTTATCAAATTCGATGGATTTCAAATTTATAAACATAGTTTATAAATTCCATTTCTATTATAAACCCCAATTTTATAAATTCCTTTATTAATCCGATGCAATTTACATAACCCAATTTCATACCCAAAAGCCATATTGTAAGTTAAATACTTATAATATTATTTATTTACCAAATCGTTCCTTTGAACTTCACCAATTTAAAATCTTATCACTTACAAGATTTCTTTATGGTTCATAATAATTTCAACTAATGAAATCTTCATTTATTAACAATTTCAACAAACCCCCTTTTTATGCCCCAAATCCATTTTTATAAGTTAATAACTTATAAGCTTAAAATTTTCCAATAACCATTCGTTTTATAAATTTCACAAATTATATATCTATAGATTTATAATGAAATTCATGTTATACATCAACTCAGCATTTTATAAATTTATTCTATAACTCCAATGATTTAATCTAAAAACATCCATTTATAAAATCCTTTATATAAACCATTAATAATCATAACTTCCCAAAAACCAAATTTAACTATTTTATAACAACCTATTATTGTTAAAAATTTCTTTTAAGTTATATTTTATAAAGATATAAATTTTTAAAACATAAAATTTTATCCATCTATTTATTTAAAATTTAATCAATTCAAAATTTTTTTTAATAAACCATATTCTTTGAAAAATCGATTTAAAACCCCTTTTAAATTCAAAACCGTTATTTTTAATTTAAAAATTAGAATCCGATGATGCAACGACATCGAATGGTCAATCACGGGAATAACATCATATATCAATGTGATTATCAACAATCAACATAATATTTATAAATAAACCAATATGTGAGGAATCCAGTTGGATCCCTCCAACCTGTTACCCTGCATCCACAGACGTTAGCACAATACCAATTCCACTTCAAGGTGGAATATCGCGGTATATGGGATTTTATAAAATATCCGCTTAATAACGGCGCAATAGGGTCTCATCCGCTATACGAGGCGGGAAATCAAATCCAATATATACATATGCCAATATATATATATTGCTATATATAATATATATCCTATTATATCTACTACCACAATCAATCAACAATTATCGATCAATATTAACTATTTAAAATTTTAAACAAAACCTTTCGATTGAGTGAGGAGTTCTCACCTTGATTTTATTTCCGTTTTCGGCGTTCGCTTCGAATAAAATTAAACGAACGTTTAATTTTACCCGAAATTCAAACGAGCTCCAATCGACTCCAAACTGGTTGCATCGCGAAGTGCTCGATCATACGATTCCAACGCAACTGATTTCGTGCAATTCCGACCTCGCATGAACAAGATATTGCATTTTAAACGTTGTACACGATTTAAATAAATAAATTAACAACTTTTATTTTCAAATTTTCCAGACCTAATCTTGGCCGTGCAAAAATTCAAGCCAACGAATCAAAGCCGCCCCTGCATTTCTTCCTCCACGCGACTCTCTCCCCAGGTATACACGCGCGCACGAGAAACCCAATGCCCCGTTCAACTCCTCCAGGTCGCGACCACCCTGAGTACTTTCCCTTCGATCAAGTGTTGCCGTTTCGAAGCCCCACTCCATCTCGACTTCCGTGCCAAAAGCCATGAGTTCCGGTCGCCCCTAGGCCATGCAATTGGCCTTCGAACGCATGCCCTTTGCCTTGAAATTCACGTCGATCTACGCCACGAAACCCGATCATAGCCGTTCAGATTGAAGATCACACTTAGCTCTACGCTTTTGTGGTTGGAAGTTTTTGAAATTATTGAGTGGATTGGAAGAAAAGAGAGGGAAAACAATGGAGCTTTGCGGCCATTGAACGCATGGAAGTGGCGGCCGGTGAAAACTCTCTAGGGTTTGGCAAAAAAATTGAATATATATAATGTTTTATTTTTGTATTAAATTAATAAAATTCTCGATTTAACTGATTATGCAAACGACCTCCAATCTACGCGTTCCGACAGGCGATCCTAAGGTTTTTCCGCGTTCCGGACACAATGGAACAGGTTTCGTAAGCTAATTCGATCGTATGTGTGATATATGGAATTGAACGATCAATTTAAATTAAAACCGATTTAAACGATTTCTAGGCGTTTTGGCTTGTACCGGACAAACGATAAATCCAAACGACTTGAAATTTGAAATCTTACAATAATATCACATTACGGATCCGATGAAACTGGTTTCGTCGAAATCCGAGACCGTTTGAAAAATGGCTATTTTAACTCGCCGAATTAAAATTAAAACGATATCGATGCGTTTCGAGCTGCCACGGTCAAACGACAACTCCGTTTGCTACGAAAATTGAAATCCGATAATAACTAACTATTACGGATCCAATGGAACTCGTTTCGTTCAATTCCGAGTCTGTTCAAAAATTGGCTATTTTTCAGTTGATAATTAAATATTAAAATATTCAATTTTTTACAAATTAACTCCAAATTCAGTTTTACAAGTTCTAAAATATTTCTATAACTTTAATATGATAAAATAAAATTTTCCAAATCATTTTCAATCATATTTAACCCAATATTTAATTATTTGTGGAATTTCACTATTAAATAAATCGATTTAATTATCCCATTAAATCCAATATTCGAAAAATAAATTATTCGACTTAAAAATTCCACTTATTAATATTAAAAATAAATTAAATATTCAAATTCAAGTTATCAAAAATTCTGGGTCGTTACAATCTTCCCCCCTTAAAAGAATTTCGTCCTCGAAATTACAAGTTAAGGAGAAATGATCCTAAACCGTTTATTATTTTCCCAAAACCAATTAGTTTTATCAACCTTCTAACACCAATCTTTTTATTAAAGATTTATTATCATTTCAATTAGCTTTCCAACTTCAATTATAGGTTTCAAACAACATTGTTTACTCAACAATTCAAATTTAAATTTAAATTCAAATTTCAAACTTTCAAAATTTCTCAAAATTTCTCTAACTCCCTAAATTTTCAAAAAATTTCGCCAGAGTCTCCTTTGCGCGGCTAGATCGGTACGACTACAAAACGGCTCTACGGCCCCTCAGAATCAAAAAGAAAAGAGAAAGCCAAGTGGCTAGAGAAGGAAATCATCAAATCTCATATAAAAACTGAAATACGTACCTTTTTGTCGAGCCATTCAATTTTTTAACTTCAAAATCAAAATTCCAATTCCTTTATATACCTGTATATCCTGCTAGTAGTAGTATCCAATTCCAACATTCAAACTATTTTGCCAATTCAAGTTCAAAATTTCCAATACATGCTTCTTACACATTTTTTTAGTTTATTATTGAAGTTGCATATTCAATTCATTCAACTTTGCATTTCAATTTTCATTTGAATTCAATTACATAGCTTTCAAATTTTACTAATTCAATTTCATTAACACTTAATGAATTTACATACAACCAACCAACAAGCAATAACGACCAATGTACATCCAATACAACCAAATTTATTTATTTTACTTACATTCAATTTGGTTCAACTGTTTTAATTCCAATTGGTTTAACATTCAATTGATTTTCATTCTATTATTAAACTATTTTCAAATGAATTTACACTTGCATGCATCATTTCATATCAACTTATTCATATTCTATTGATTAACATTCAATCCATTCTTTAATTCAATTGCTAGTTCTCTTCTTTTTTTTTCTTTTTTTTTTTTTTTTACAAATAAAATTGAATTTCATTTATATAACTTAAGTTCACACCTTTAACAATTTCATTTACTCACTTTATTCACTTACTTTGATATTAACATCAATTCTTTCAATATTACTTAAGTTATATTCCATTTCAACTTTATTTACCTCATTTAATTCACTTGATTATTTAACTTTGATACAAAGGTCAATTTTTTTTATTCAACTTCACTTAAGTTATACTCCATTTAACATCATTTGTTCAAATAAACTTAAGCTTTACACTTATCAGTCAAGTTCGAATTTCAATTCTAAAGTTAATTCCATTTAACACTTACTTAAGACAACTTCATATCAACATTTAAATCCATATTCCATTTTACTTAACTTTATTGTTTAACCATTTCAATAATCGGTTTTACTTACATCTTCCATACTATAAGTTATACAATTTATTATTCAACTTCCAACATTTATTATAAGTCCAAAACCTTTTTCACGTATATTTAACAATTTCAAATTGGTTTATTACAACAAAACTTCAATTTTTAATTCATTTTTGTAGCAAATCCATCACATAGAAACTCGAAAATGATACTGATGATGCTGCAGTCATCACCCTTATTATTTCCCAGTGACAATAGTGAAATCAATGCTAAATATTCTTTCAAAAATTTCCTTTCTATTCATAAATCACTTTTATAAACCTTTTACTTATATAATTTTACTTCTTATATACATACATGATTATCTTACAATTGTAACTCATTATTAATTATAATTCCATCTTATGATTCATTGGTTTATACCATTATTCTTTTTACAATAGTTTCTTTTATTAGCTTATTCAAACAACTTTTAATTATTTTATATGTATATATATATATATATATATCATTTACAACAACCAAGCAATCAATTATATACACACTTCAATAATTCCTGAAAAATTATTTTCTTTTTATATATAAAATATAATCGAGGTAAAATTATTTCATTTACCCAATTTAAAACAATATTGTGTCGAATTGTTCTATTCAAGTGTTTAGGAACCCCTTCGATTCAGTTTTCGAGGCTGCGCCGACGAAGGTTCATATACCACTCAATAAACCAATCATCACAATATAAAACAATTTTATACTCACTAACAAATACGCACTCATATCTATTATTACACTCACACTCATTCTAGAGTACTGCTGACTCTATCTCTAATGAGTAATACCCAACAGAGCAGGTTGTCGCTTAACCATAAGCTCTGATACCAAATGTAACGATCGCGATTTTTCGTTGCCGAAAAATCGAACCGTTAGGGTTTTAGAAGAAGAAAGAGGTAGAAGAAGAAAGAAAAGAAAGAGAGGAGAAAACAGAAAACAAGTAACATAACGAGAAACAATATCAGAATCTCACAATCGCAGCGGAACAACATATAATAGATAAATAAATATCATTAAAACAAAAGAACTATACATTTTATACATACATCACAATACATCATATCATCAGAGTGTACAACAATAAAACAGCGGAAAGAATACTATATACAATAGATAATAGACTACGCTATCCAAGCTCGCCTCCAACATCTGCACAGCAACTCCAGAATCCAGAATAACCTGATAACCTAACTCTAGACTGCCCGTGTGGAAAAATAGTGGGCACCCAGAGTTTAGGAAAGGAACAATAAACTCCAGGTCAGTCATGTGACTGGTGTGAGAACTCAAAACAGTTTATCTTTAAACAAGCAACAAGAAAATTTAAATTTTGAAATCCGCAATGCTTTTTGGAAAATGAAACTACCATAAGGCCTCCCGGCACACACACAATGCAAACGCACACATGGGGGAGATTTCTCCTTATGATAGTCAAACATGCTTACTACGAGAAAAATTCTTTGATATTATTACTAGTGCATAGTGGAAAATATTTCGAAAGTAGAATATAAATCCTAGCCAGCATAGGTACCATGATACTATGCCTACTATAGCTGCCATGTTAAATGGCAGGTTCTACAACTAAAACCGTACAAGGCACGTATTGGATGAATGGATTTCCAACAAATGGTCAGGCTAAGGAACTTCCTATTGCCACATGGGATCGCCTCTGGCGGGACGTCCCGAGAAACTAACGTTACGGTTAGATCTCTGCCAACACAAGGCCGGGTTACCTCTGTAACTAGGTAACTACTACACGAATATGTCATCCCCCGGTCCTTTGGGACCTTTATCCGAGCGCTCGATACCAACAACACCACACAGAAATATATATAGTGTTTCCACATGAGTAAATATCTGGGCTCCATACCATGATACCACCCTTTTCCAGAAGGGAATGACATACCCTAAAGGGCGCGACCCTCATAACCTTGCCGCATATTCCTGTTTCGACCATTTCCGGGGAGTGAGGTCCTGACAAAGTCTCGTCCACAAAGCTACGCTTTGTGCAACAAAGCCATGCTTTGGGTCCACAGATGACCAAAGCAAGATCACACAGATAAATGATCAACAAATGATCCAATCCAACGATCAACCAATGATCATCACACAGCAGCACTCAGCATGCCACATTACCAGATTGGGAAATATCGCTGATAACCTTCAACTACATAACCTCTGAGCTCGTACGTCTCAGAGAAGGGTGTTAAGCTAAGAGAATAAATTCTCCGCCACCAACAGAAATGTATTTGAAAGAAATCTGCTATATCTCTCAAAATGTAATGTCAGACACGTAACCATACAAGTCTGTTCCGGGTTCGAACAGAACCGAAGGCACTTCCAAAGAAGCCCTTGCAATCCGGGTATTCATAATCCCGATAAAATTTCCCATCACAAAGGAAATCTCCATATCGTAGCTAACGATGCGGAGACAATCGATAGGTCATCCTATCGTTTTCACAAATACCCGGTCTTCAACACCGGTCTTCAAATGCGATCCAAACGACGTATCGCATATTCGGAATGGGATATATGACACAAAGGTCCTCCCCCGGCTAATCCGAATAGCGAGCGCTTATTTTAAAAATAAGTGTGGCAATCAATTCCAAACAAACACAATCAATACCATCCAAGGGTAAATATTGATAGTCGGTTATTTAACTATCAATAAAGATGCGCCACATCATCAGATTCCAAATAATTTTTCCAAAATTATTAAGTCCCAAAATATCTTTACAAGATATATATACACAATTTCCAAATAATTGCCCAATTTATTTGCTTTACCAAAACCACTTCACGATAAAATTTTCCACACTTAACCAATTGAAAAACCAATTTTCAATTTACCTTTACCATTTGAAAACCAATTTTCAAATTACATTAACCATTTGCAAACCAATTTCAAATCACCTTAACCATTTGAAAACTAATTTCAAATCACCTTAACCATTTGAAAACTAATTTCAAATCACCTTAACCATTTGAAAACTAATTTCAAATCACCTTAACCATTTGAAAACTAATTTCAAATCACCTTAACCATTTGAAAACAAATTTCAAATTACACAACTCAACCATTTGAAAACCAATTTCAAACTACAATTCATCTTTTATACCTTTTTGAAAACAAATTTCAAATCAACAAATAAATCCTTACCGATTTAATTTAACTTACGTTCCAAATTCGTAAATTTTATTTCCATATTTTAAAAATAAATCAACATTTATTTTTAAACAAATTTCCCTTCCTATTTATAAATTCCAAAGTGAATTTCCAATTTCCCAAATATCTACACATACACGATTTCAAATCAATTTCAAACTATTCACTTCGATTTACCTTTAAAAGGTGAATCCTCAAAAACGTTCCTTTTATATTGGAAAAAAAACATTCCCATACTTATTTAATAATAAGTAATTCACAATTTAACTTATTTTCAACAATTTGGAAATATTCAATATACTTAAGTTACCGTTAAGTATTTTATTCCATTCTCTTTAAGAAAACATTCTTTTATTCACATTTATTTGGGTTAAAAACGAATGTTGCGTAAAACATCGTTACGACAACCCAAAAACACTAGTATATGGATTTGAAATTAAAAATAGATATATAAATCCAATACTATACAAATTATCCCTTTCTGTTTCTCGAAAACGTCTATTTCAACAATCAATGTTGAAATCTATGTTTTCAATACTCAATACATTTTAAAACACCTTTAATTCGTTTTAAATTCCATTTAAAACATTCCTTTCCCAAAAACAAACCCATTTTATTTAATAATCTATTCAATATTCAAAATAGTGAATATAGCCCACTTAACAAATTCCCATATTTTCAATTTATCAAATTCGATGGATTTCAAATTTATAAACATAGTTTATAAATTCCATTTCTATTATAAACCCCAATTTTATAAATTCCTTTATTAATCCGATGCAATTTACATAACCCAATTTCATACCCAAAAGCCATATTGTAAGTTAAATACTTATAATATTATTTATTTACCAAATCGTTCCTTTGAACTTCACCAATTTAAAATCTTATCACTTACAAGATTTCTTTATGGTTCATAATAATTTCAACTAATGAAATCTTCATTTATTAACAATTTCAACAAACCCCCTTTTTATGCCCCAAATCCATTTTTATAAGTTAATAACTTATAAGCTTAAAATTTTCCAATAACCATTCGTTTTATAAATTTCACAAATTATATATCTATAGATTTATAATGAAATTCATGTTATACATCAACTCAGCATTTTATAAATTTATTCTATAACTCCAATGATTTAATCTAAAAACATCCATTTATAAAATCCTTTATATAAACCATTAATAATCATAACTTCCCAAAAACCAAATTTAACTATTTTATAACAACCTATTATTGTTAAAAATTTCTTTTAAGTTATATTTTATAAAGATATAAATTTTTAAAACATAAAATTTTATCCATCTATTTATTTAAAATTTAATCAATTCAAAATTTTTTTTAATAAACCATATTCTTTGAAAAATCGATTTAAAACCCCTTTTAAATTCAAAACCGTTATTTTTAATTTAAAAATTAGAATCCGATGATGCAACGACATCGAATGGTCAATCACGGGAATAACATCATATATCAATGTGATTATCAACAATCAACATAATATTTATAAATAAACCAATATGTGAGGAATCCAGTTGGATCCCTCCAACCTGTTACCCTGCATCCACAGACGTTAGCACAATACCAATTCCACTTCAAGGTGGAATATCGCGGTATATGGGATTTTATAAAATATCCGCTTAATAACGGCGCAATAGGGTCTCATCCGCTATACGAGGCGGGAAATCAAATCCAATATATACATATGCCAATATATATATATTGCTATATATAATATATATCCTATTATATCTACTACCACAATCAATCAACAATTATCGATCAATATTAACTATTTAAAATTTTAAACAAAACCTTTCGATTGAGTGAGGAGTTCTCACCTTGATTTTATTTCCGTTTTCGGCGTTCGCTTCGAATAAAATTAAACGAACGTTTAATTTTACCCGAAATTCAAACGAGCTCCAATCGACTCCAAACTGGTTGCATCGCGAAGTGCTCGATCATACGATTCCAACGCAACTGATTTCGTGCAATTCCGACCTCGCATGAACAAGATATTGCATTTTAAACGTTGTACACGATTTAAATAAATAAATTAACAACTTTTATTTTCAAATTTTCCAGACCTAATCTTGGCCGTGCAAAAATTCAAGCCAACGAATCAAAGCCGCCCCTGCATTTCTTCCTCCACGCGACTCTCTCCCCAGGTATACACGCGCGCACGAGAAACCCAATGCCCCGTTCAACTCCTCCAGGTCGCGACCACCCTGAGTACTTTCCCTTCGATCAAGTGTTGCCGTTTCGAAGCCCCACTCCATCTCGACTTCCGTGCCAAAAGCCATGAGTTCCGGTCGCCCCTAGGCCATGCAATTGGCCTTCGAACGCATGCCCTTTGCCTTGAAATTCACGTCGATCTACGCCACGAAACCCGATCATAGCCGTTCAGATTGAAGATCACACTTAGCTCTACGCTTTTGTGGTTGGAAGTTTTTGAAATTATTGAGTGGATTGGAAGAAAAGAGAGGGAAAACAATGGAGCTTTGCGGCCATTGAACGCATGGAAGTGGCGGCCGGTGAAAACTCTCTAGGGTTTGGCAAAAAAATTGAATATATATAATGTTTTATTTTTGTATTAAATTAATAAAATTCTCGATTTAACTGATTATGCAAACGACCTCCAATCTACGCGTTCCGACAGGCGATCCTAAGGTTTTTCCGCGTTCCGGACACAATGGAACAGGTTTCGTAAGCTAATTCGATCGTATGTGTGATATATGGAATTGAACGATCAATTTAAATTAAAACCGATTTAAACGATTTCTAGGCGTTTTGGCTTGTACCGGACAAACGATAAATCCAAACGACTTGAAATTTGAAATCTTACAATAATATCACATTACGGATCCGATGAAACTGGTTTCGTCGAAATCCGAGACCGTTTGAAAAATGGCTATTTTAACTCGCCGAATTAAAATTAAAACGATATCGATGCGTTTCGAGCTGCCACGGTCAAACGACAACTCCGTTTGCTACGAAAATTGAAATCCGATAATAACTAACTATTACGGATCCAATGGAACTCGTTTCGTTCAATTCCGAGTCTGTTCAAAAATTGGCTATTTTTCAGTTGATAATTAAATATTAAAATATTCAATTTTTTACAAATTAACTCCAAATTCAGTTTTACAAGTTCTAAAATATTTCTATAACTTTAATATGATAAAATAAAATTTTCCAAATCATTTTCAATCATATTTAACCCAATATTTAATTATTTGTGGAATTTCACTATTAAATAAATCGATTTAATTATCCCATTAAATCCAATATTCGAAAAATAAATTATTCGACTTAAAAATTCCACTTATTAATATTAAAAATAAATTAAATATTCAAATTCAAGTTATCAAAAATTCTGGGTCGTTACAAAAAATTACTGGTTGAACGTGATTTTTGAGACATTTAGTAACTGCATCGTTTTTCAAAGAAAATATCTGCATATTCTTCATTTCAAATAATTTTCAAATAGCAGAAAATTTTCTTTTAAAACCCCCTCGAGAAAATCATTTTTGACCTAGTTTTCAGATTGGTCGTTTTTAGAAAAATTGATTTATAATTATCTTTGAATTTGATTTTAAATGATTACATTGACTAATCTGACTCCCTAATGATTATCGAAAAGATGAATAGTAATTGAAAAAGTGATGAGTGTTGATATTTATTATATATTATGACTCGAGACGGTATAATTAGTAAATTTCTTTAGAAATTTAAATAAGAGTTATAAAACTTTTTGTTGGTAAAAATTCCATGACCATCTCTATGTCTATCATGTTTTCTATCAACCATCACTCATCAAAATTCTATATAGTTTGTCGATATGTGGTACTTTAAACAGGAATCGTTCGTTTTTTATTTTCACATTTTTTTTAAAATAAAAAAATTAATTAATAATAATAATAATAAATACCAAAGTATTCACTCTCATTTAAAAGTCCTCACGGTTATGCATGGGTGAATTACTTGGAATTTGTTATGTGCTTCCATGCTCATTTAAAAGTCCTCGCGGTTATGCATGTATGGAACGCATATCAAAAGTTAATTTGTAAAATAAACAAGTTGATTCTAATCCCATTTAAAAGTCCTCACGGTTATGCGTGGTTAGAAGATACTTGAATTCATTTTTTTTAAAATAAAATTGGAATACTACTAATCTCATTTAAAAGTCCTAACGGTTATGCATGGTTAGTAGTTATTCAAATTCCTGATATAAATATACCACAAATAGACACAACTGTATGGTTTTATACGATGACATCATTTCCATCATTCTAAAAGTGGAATATGCGCCTAACAAAATATTTATGATTTTTGTTTGATTTTTTATTGAAATTTAATATTTATATTCAATTGAGTTTTAATGTTGGATTGATATCGATTAATTTTTCTCTATTTTCTCTAACACTATTATTCTTTTGCTGATAACAAAAGGGGGAGAGAAAAGTTAAGATTTTGTCAAATAGAATCAAGCAAAGGTCAAATAATTTTCCATTTGCATATAGGCTCATTTATATATTTCTATTTGTATGCATATATGTAGGGGGAGCTTTGTGTAGAGAGGAAGCATTTAAATAGGGGGAGCAATTAGAGCATATCAATGATCAAATACATTTAACATATTCAAAATCTTAAATATATGTTTGTTATCATCAAAAGGGGGAGATTGTTGAATATGTGCTTATATGATTTTTGTTTGATGATAATAAACATATATACATTCGTTTAAATGTATTTGATAATATACTATTTTATTTTTCACAGATTAAATAAATATTTGCTGAATAAAATAAATAACACGGAATTTGAATTCAAACGAATATTTAATTCAAACAAATATTTATTACAATTTTGAATAGTATACAAATTCAAGCTCTCACTATTCATTATACAACTGTGATACAAACTTAATTACATCACTATTTTACATCAGCACCTCACTACATATCACTCACACTCGTATTTATCTTCAACTGCATTCCAGTTTGAATCCAGCATCTGAGCAATCTGCAAAAATATAAACTAATGCAGTAAAATTGAAAATAAAATATTTTTGCAATATAAAATAAAAGATGAATTTTTGAAAATATGATTTGCCTCAGTTATTTGGGTTGTTCGTCATCATTTAAATTTGAATTCATCATACACGAACAACTTGTGACATACACAGTGTATTACTGTATATGCCACAAGGCCGTGCACGCCGATATATACACTTGATAATGCTACAGGGACAGGTGAGCACAAGGTCAAACCCAAATATACGGACAGGTTCAACTCAGGTGCAATAAATTCAAAAATACGACACGAGCACAAGGTCAAATCCGAGTTTTGAAACTGGATTCAACACAAGTGAACATGACAAGAAACAGTTCAATATGAAATGATGAACATGCAGTCAACAAGTGACAACATACTTCAATGACCAAAGCATGGCCAATGCAAAATGCAGATACAAACTACAAAGAACATCAACAACTACAAAACAATCAAACTGCATCAAGTCCAGCAGCATGAACAAGCATGGCAGCATGTGAATTCATCAAAGCAAGTAAACAACAATGTCGAGCTCAATGCAACATATTCACCAATGAATCATCAAAGAGGCAACTAGGAATGAACAGAACACAAGTGCAACTAAATGGAATGCACCAGTGATGAAAGCTACAAGAACACAAGACAGTCTGCAAGCAAGTTCAAGTGATGAAGCACTGCAACTCAAATAGCTACAATGGCCAGACCAACCAGACCCAAGTGAAACTGATTCAAATGCAACAAAGATACAAGCTGCAGCATACCAGACTCAAAGATACAACAAACCACAAGATACTGCAACAAACACTCAAGTGAGTGAAACTCAAGTTACAATGCATCAGTGAGCCAAGAATACATGTACTCAGGCTCGACTAACAGTGCAGACAAATGCTCATATGAATATGAAATAACCAGAGCCAAGAATACATGTACTCGAGACAATATGCACAAATGTAAAACCACTGCAACAAAAGTGTACAAACACCAATGAACCATCAAAGAATGCAACATAGTAATGAGACCAGATGCAAATGTTCTTAACTGCAAGTTCAAACCAAAACACCAAGTGCAACAGCATGAACAAAAGATCAAAGAAAAAGTGAAACAAGTCCAGCTACAAGTTGCAGACTCGAAGCATCAGTGGACACAAATGAACACAATGTCACTGAAACATGTGCAGTCAAATGATCAGAGGCATCAATATGGTAACACACTACAACATGCTCAAAGTAAACACTGAATACAATATGGACACAACAATGCTCAATGGCATGGCAATGCTCAAGACCAAAGCAAACTACAAGATGTAAAGCAGTGCAAACATAAGTGACAACATCAGAAAATATATGCAACTGAACAGTGGTGAAGCAGTGACAACATACTACAATAAATCATCAAAGATTGCAACAGATGGAGCTACAGGAAAGTACTTGAAGACTGCAGCATCAATTAAACGACCAATATAAATGCACATAGCAAGCTACATGAAGACAGAGCTCAAAACTTCAACTCAAAGATCAATACAGACAGCATAATGATCCAAACATCAACAAAGTCGATGCAAACATACATGAACAGGCAGTACACAGTGAAACAGGGTGACTCAGGCAAATATACAAGAACAAGTCAACAATGTAAAAATGCCAGAAATCAAAGCCGTGGTTATCACGAAAATAAATTCAAAACCGTGTCAACCAAGGAACGCAAAAGATACGAGGTTGACAAAGTCAGAATCAATCTCAATCGTTCAAGAATAATAAAGTGGCCGAGATGAAGAATTTGACAAATTCAAATCAACATATACGAACGCAATTCTAGGAAATCAAATCCTATAAGAACCCCAATCATCACAGGCAATCGAGCATCGAGTTCAAGTACGAAATATTAGAAAAAGCAAGAAGCACAAATTACATACCGAAGCAATCGAACTCGATCAAGGAGGAGAAGCCACAAACAATTGAAGCAAATCAGAGAAACAGTGATTGCAATCAACCAACAAAGGCAGCGACTTCAATTTGAAACCCTAATTTAAAGAGCACGGCACCAAAGGGACGAAGCCCTGAAATCTAAGGAGCGGCCATTTTTTTCACGAAGGAAAAAATAAAAGGAACGGGTTGAAGAAGTGAATAAAGGGACGACCTTTGTTTTATTAATTTGGGCTTTGTTTTTTTATTAAATAGGGTTTTGTTATTTAAATTGTTTTTAAATTGTATTTTTCTTAAACCATTTTTAATTTTCTAGTCGTGTGACTAGGGGACAAACTACGGTGTGTAGTTTGGGAATTCGCAACTCGATGGTTGAGTTGTGATCATGGTTTTGAGCGTAGAGTTAGATTAGTCAATAGCGGGTATAGCGAGTTTACGTGTGTAAGCGAGGGACTATCTAATTTCTAGTAGAAACCTTGGGAGCAGCACGTAGGCAGGGTTTTGCCGAAGCTGGGTAAATTCTGTGTTGTTCTGTTCTGTTATTTATATTCTGCTATATCTGTGCTGCTATTCTGTGATCTGAATTTAAATTAATTGATAAGCTTCCGCGATTAATTTTTATAATTTATACCATCACCCTATTCACCCCCCCTCTAGGGTGAAATCGATCCTACAAGTGGTATCAGAGCTAGGAACAAAAGCCATTTTTGTTTTTAAAATTTTGATTTTACAAAAACCAATTTTTGTTTTAAAAATTCGTGTTACAAAAAAAATCGGTTTGTTTTAAAAATTTGAGTTTTTAAAATGGCTTCTTTTAATAATGCTTTTGCAGAAGGTCAATCCATAGTTAGACCACCAATGTTTAATGGTGAATATGCTTATTGGAAAAATAGAATGCAAATTTTTCCGAAAACCATTGACGCTTGGAATATTGTTGAGACAGGTTATAGAATACCAACTATAACTGTAGATAATCAGGAAATAGAGAAACCAAAGGAACAATGGACAGAACTAGAAAATAAATTACAAAATACTAATGCCAAAGCTATGAATTCTATTATCTGTTCATTGGATCAATTTGAATTTAATCGTGTCTCACATTGTCTAACTGCGCAGGAAATATGGCACATACTAGAAGTGACTCACGAAGGAACATCTCAAGTCAAAGAATCTCGCCTTGCAATGCTATGCAGCGAATACGAGAACTTCAAAATGGCGAAGGAAGAAAATGTCAAAGAGATGTACGGACGACTCTCCAATATCGTATACAAATCAAAAGCTCTCGGAAAAACATACACCGAATTAGAAATAGTCCGGAAAATCCTCAGAGTCCTTCCACGAAGCTTTGAAGCAAAAGTAACTGCCATACAAGAATCGAAAGATTTAAAACTACTTAAAGTTGAAGAACTCATCGGAAATCTCACCACTTATGAGCTAGAAATGAAATTCAAAGAAGAGCGTGAAGGAGGTGACACTCAAAAGAAATCAATAGCTCTCAAAGGAACAACCAAAAGTGATGATGATAACGATGAAGATGATGGAGCAGCAGAATTGGAGCTGTTAATAAGGAAATTCAAAAAATGGAATCAAAAACATGGAAATTCAGCTCGAATTCAAAAAGCAAAAAGCAGAATAGCCAAAGCACTAGACTACTCGGAAGAACAAAAGTTTATTTGTTATAATTGCAACAAACCCGGCCATATCAAGCCCGATTGTCCATAAATTAAATCCAGCCATGGAAAGAAACAGAAAAAGAAAAGTTTTGCAGCCACTTGGGATGAAATAGACGAGAATGATCAAAGCACTGGCAGTGAAAGCGAAAAGGCAGAATTGTGTCTTCGAGGTGATACAACTGACAGTGACGATGACGAGCCAAGTGAGGTATCAAAACTTACCCATTCTGAGTTGCTTATATATTTTCATGAAGTAAATGGTTGTTTTGAACGACTTAGGGAAAAATACGCCAAACTTGAATCTCAAAAAGATACTTTGATAGAATGTAATAAACAACTTGATCAATTAGTTAAAACCTATCAAAGTAGGATCCCTAAGTGTGATAAGTGTCCAACATTTGATGAAGAAATTAAAAAATCAGAAATTAAAATAAAATCGCTTGAAAATGAAATTCTGATTTTAAAGGAGAATGAAAATACTAGGAGAGATAATTCTATTAAAAAGTGCACACAGTTGTTAAACGAAAATGAATCTCTCAAATCACAAGTCCAACAATTGTCAACGACTTTAGATAAATTTTCAAAAAGTGAAAAATCTTTGAATATGCTATTAGGAAAGCAAACTGTTAATTCGGTTAGACAAGGACTTGGATATAATAGTTCGAAAATTGTTGAAAGCAATATTAGTCAAGCTAAATCCATGTGCACAATTTGTAGAAAATATGGACACAATCACAATAATTGTTGGTATAGACCCAAACATGTGAAAACTATACCGATTTGGATTCCAAAAGGCACAAATATAAAATCTCTCAAAGTTAAACAAATTTGGGTGCCAAAAGGAACAATTATAAATAGTTTTGGGTCTTTACAAAATTGTTTTTCGAAATATTCTGCCACTAACAATCATGGACCTATAAAAACAAATAGGTCACATAAATCTTTTCTCGTGTAGGTGTGGTGGCAGGCTAAGGAACAACAATAGTGTTCTCTGGATTTTGGCTGTTCCAGAAACACAACGGGCGACAAAACAAAGTTCCTTAGCCTAGTATAAATGTGACAGAATCACAATGAACAACGACGAAAAATATCGTAAAGGTAAAACAGGTAATGGTATGTTTTAAACGATATATTAAATGTGATAATCTGCACCATATTCTGAATTAAAATCAGCCAATATTGAGATTGATGAAAAGATGATGATTTTTGATTCTAACTTATTGAAAATAGTTGGCCGATTATATTCTTATGCCAAAAACACTATAAAATTCTCTAGATTCTTTGAATTACTTCATATATATCAGTTTGGATTAAAAATAGTGTTTTGTTGGATAATTATACAATTGGTTATAATTCGGCTAACTCTATATTCACGGTTTTTTAATTATTAACACGGCTTCATTTCAAATTCAAGAGAATGTCATTTAAATTGCTGTTAAAATTGAGTTTGAAATTTTTGGTGCACACTTCATGGTTTGGTCAATCAAATTCAATTAATGATGATTTTGAGTGAAAGAGAAAATCAGATGCAGATTACACTGGTAATCTAATTGATAGAAAAATTACTGGTTGAACGTGATTTTTGAGACATTTAGTAACTGCATCGTTTTTCAAAGAAAATATTTGCATATTCTTCATTTCAAATAATTTTCAAATAGCAGAAAATTTTCTTTTAAAACCCCCTCGAGAAAATTATTTTTGACCTAGTTTTCAGATTGGTCGTTTTTAGAAAAATTGATTTATAATTATCTTTGAATTTGATTTTAAATGATTACATTGACTAATCTGACTCCCTAATGATTATCGAAAAGATAAATAGTAATTGAAAAAGTGATGAGTGTTGATATTTATTATATATTATGACTCGAGACGGTATAATTAGTAAATTTCTTTAGAAATTTAAATAAGAGTTATAAAACTTTTTGTTGGTAAAAATTCCATGACCATCTCTATGTCTATCATGTTTTCTATCAACCATCACTCATCAAAATTCTATATAGTTTGTCGATATGTGGTACTTTAAACAGGAATCGTTCGTTTTTTATTTTCACATTTTTTTTAAAATAAAAAAATTAATTAATAATAATAATAATAAATACCAAAGTATTCACTCTCATTTAAAAGTCCTCACGGTTATGCATGGGTGAATTACTTGGAATTTGTTATGTGCTTCCATGCTCATTTAAAAGTCCTCGCGGTTATGCATGTATGGAACGCATATCAAAAGTTAATTTGTAAAATAAACAAGTTGATTCTAATCCCATTTAAAAGTCCTCACGGTTATGCGTGGTTAGAAGATACTTGAATTCATTTTTTTTTAAAATAAAATTGGAATACTACTAATCTCATTTAAAAGTCCTAACGGTTATGCATGGTTAGTAGTTATTCAAATTCCTGATATAAATATACCACAAATAGACACAACTATATGGTTTTATACGATGACATCATTTCCATCATTCTAAAAGTGGAATATGCGCCTAACAAAATATTTATGATTTTTGTTTGATTTTTTATTGAAATTTAATATTTATATTCAATTGAGTTTTAATGTTGGATTGATATCGATTACTTTTTCTCTATTTTCTCTAACACTATTATTCTTTTGCTGATAACAAAAGGGGGAGAGAAAAGTTAAGATTTTGTCAAATAGAATCAAGCAAAGGTCAAATAATTTTCCATTTGCATATAGGCTCATTTATATATTTCTATTTGTATGCATATATGTAGGGGGAGCTTTGTGTAGAGAGGAAGCATTTAAATAGGGGGAGCAATTAGAGCATATCAATGATCAAATACATTTAACATATTCAAAATCTTAAATATATGTTTGTTATCATCAAAAGGGGGAGATTGTTGAATATGTGCTTATATGATTTTTGTTTGATGATAATAAACATATATACATTCGTTTAAATGTATTTGATAATATACTATTTTATTTTTCACAGATTAAATAAATATTTGCTGAATAAAATAAATAACACGTAATTTGAATTCAAACGAATATTTAATTCAAACAAATATTTATTACAATTTTGAATAGTATACAAATTCAAGCTCTCACTATTCATTATACAACTGTGATACAAACTTAATTACATCACTATTTTACATCAGCACCTCACTACATATCACTCACACTCGTATTTATCTTCAACTGCATTCCAGTTTGAATCCAGCATCTGAGCAATCTGCAAAAATATAAACTAACGCAGTAAAATTGAAAATAAAATATTTTTGCAATATAAAATAAAAGATGAATTTTTTAAAATATGATTTGCCTCAGTTATTTGGGTTGTTCGTCATCATTTAAATTTGAATTCATCATACACGAACAACTTGTGACATACACAGTGTATTACTGTATATGCCACAAGGCCGTGCACGCCGATATATACACTTGATAATGCTACAGGGACAGGTGAGCACAAGGTCAAACCCAAATATACGGACAGGTTCAACTCAGGTGCAATAAATTCAAAAATACGACACGAGCACAAGGTCAAATCCGAGTTTTGAAACTGGATTCAACACAAGTGAACATGACAAGAAACAGTTCAATATGAAATGATGAACATGCAGTCAACAAGTGACAACATACTTCAATGACCAAAGCATGGCCAATGCAAAATGCAGATACAAACTACAAAGAACATCAACAACTACAAAACAATCAAACTGCATCAAGTCCAGCAGCATGAACAAGCATGGCAGCATGTGAATGCATCAAAGCAAGTAAACAACAATGTCGAGCTCAATGCAACATATTCACCAATGAATCATCAAAGAGGCAACTAGGAATGAACAGAACACAAGTGCAACTAAATGGAATGCACCAGTGATGAAAGCTACAAGAACACAAGACAGTCTGCAAGCAAGTTCAAGTGATGAAGCACTGCAACTCAAATAGCTACAATGGCCAGACCAACCAGACCCAAGTGAAACTGATTCAAATGCAACAAAGATACAAGCTGCAGCATACCAGACTCAAAGATACAACAAACCACAAGATACTGCAACAAACACTCAAGTGAGTGAAACTCAAGTTACAATGCATCAGTGAGCCAAGAATACATGTACTCAGGCTCGACTAACAGTGCAGACAAATGCTCATATGAATATGAAATAACCAGAGCCAAGAATACATGTACTCGAGACAATATGCACAAATGTAAAACCACTGCAACAAAAGTGTACAAACACCAATGAACCATCAAAGAATGCAACATAGTAATGAGACCAGATGCAAATGTTCTTAACTGCAAGTTCAAACCAAAACACCAAGTGCAACAGCATGAACAAAAGATCAAAGAAAAAGTGAAACAAGTCCAGCTACAAGTTGCAGACTCGAAGCATCAGTGGACACAAATGAACACAATGTCACTGAAACATGTGCAGTCAAATGATCAGAGGCATCAATATGGTAACACACTACAACATGCTCAAAGTAAACACTGAATACAATATGGACACAACAATGCTCAATGGCATGGCAATGCTCAAGACCAAAGCAAACTACAAGATGTAAAGCAGTGCAAACATAAGTGACAACATCAGAAAATATATGCAACTGAACAGTGGTGAAGCAGTGACAACATACTACAATAAATCATCAAAGATTGCAACAGATGGAGCTACAGGAAAGTACTTGAAGACTGCAGTATCAATTAAACGACCAATATAAATGCACATAGCAAGCTACATGAAGACAGAGCTCAAAACTTCAACTCAAAGATCAATACAGACAGCATAATGATCCAAACATCAACAAAGTCGATGCAAACATACATGAACAGGCAGTACACAGTGAAACAGGGTGACTCAGGCAAATATACAAGAACAAGTCAACAATGTAAAAATGCCAGAAATCAAAGCCGTGGTTATCACGAAAATAAATTCAAAAACGTGTCAACCAAGGAACGCAAAAGATACGAAGTTGACAAAGTCAGAATCAATCTCAATCGTTCAAGAATAATAAAGTGGCCGAGATGAAGAATTTGACAAATTCAAATCAACATATACGAACGCAATTCTAGGAAATCAAATCCTATAAGAACCCCAATCATCACAGGCAATCGAGCATCGAGTTCAAGTACGAAAGATTAGAAAAAGCAAGAAGCACAAATTACATACCGAAGCAATCGAACTCGATCAAGGAGGAGAAGCCACAAACAATTGAAGCAACTCAGAGAAACAGTGATTGCAATCAACCAACAAAGGCAGCGACTTCAATTTGAAACCCTAATTTAAAGAGCACGGCACCAAAGGGACGAAGCCCTAAAATCTAAGGAGCGGCCATTTTTTTCACGAAGGAAAAAATAAAAGGAACGGGTTGAAGAAGTGAATAAAGGGACGACCTTTGTTTTATTAATTTGGGCTTTGTTTTTTTATTAAATAGGGTTTTGTTATTTAAATTGTTTTTAAATTGTATTTTTCTTAAACTGTTTTTAATTTTCTAGTCGTGTGACTAGGGGACAAACTACGGTGTGTAGTTTGGGAATTCGCAACTCGATGGTTGAGTTGTGGTCAGGGTTTTGAGCGTAGAGTTAGATTAGTCAATAGCGGGTATAGCGAGTTTACGTGTGTAAGCGAGGGACTATCTAATTTCTAGTAGAAACCTTGGGAGCAGCACGTAGGCAGGGTTTTGCCGAAGCTGGGTAAATTCTGTGTTGTTCTGTTCTGTTATTTATATTCTGCTATATCTGTGCTGCTATTCTGTGATCTGAATTTAAATTAATTGATAAGCTTCCGCGATTAATTTTTATAATTTATACCATCACCCTATTCACCCCCCCTCTAGGGTGAAATCGATCCTACAAACAAGGCTCTTTGAACTTCAATAAGAAGAGTTATATACCGGTTTCTTCCTGACTCTCAATCATTCGAGGAGTCTCACCCTTTGGAATGGGAGATAGAACATGAATGTCAAGGCCAAGGTCTTCCGGGTCATAAGAACGTGCCGCTCGAACGGATCAAGTACCGGCCGACCAGCTGATTGAGTAGGGGAGGAACTAGAGACTCGGTTCCAAACGGACCGGCAATGTCATTCTTTCCTTTTGACGAGGAGGAACCTTTGTTGTAGAGACCTTTGCTGCAGACAAGTCTGAAGGCTCATTCCCCCTGAGAAATTCCTTTACTAAAGCCTCCTCGTCAACCTCCTCATTGTCAAACTCAACCTTTTTGATCTTTATCAAAGTTTCCCATGCCTCAGCTAGAGATTTGAGGTAACCCTCGCCAAGAAAAGTTAAGTCTCGATGCATGAGGACACGGGCATTGTATTTCACTTTAAGCGGGTCGAACAAGCACTTGATCTCCTCCCTGCAAGCCTCCATAGCCGCCTCAAGGCGAGAATCAATCTTCGTGGATGCTATTCTTTTCCCTCCTCATGGGCTTCATCCTTCAGCATCACAACTTTAGAGAGTACATTATCGAGCTTTGTCTTTAGGATTCGCGTAGCAACAATCTCATCGCAATATCGTTGCGACTCTTCCTGAGCAGCAGTTTTTCCTCTTTCTCTTTAAGGAGTAGCTCTTCCAACTCTTTGACTCGCTGGGTGAATGCATCCCTCTCCTTCTGAATGGAATCTTTCTCTAACTCTAAGGCCCCACAGCATTGAACCACTTCGTCAATTTCTTTCTTATGTGTCGCCTCCAGACGATTAACGACCTCTGCTGTGTCTTTAGCGCTTTTTTGGACAGCTTCAAGCAGAGACTTGTATGAAGAGAGCTCTTCATCCTGAGATTTAATGATGTCTTTGTCATGAATAGTTTCGAGCTTCAGGCAATCGATTTCGTGTTGACGCTCAATAGAGACTTCCGAGACTTTTTCAGCTAAGTGGACAAACGCGTCATGTTGAACGTAAACGTCGTTGTTGCAAGCAACAGCGCTTTGTTTGACGTGTCCCGTAATGTGATGAATCGCCGGGAGAAATTTCAAACCATCGAAGCATATTTTCGAGAATATGGCCTTTCTCAGTAAGTCTTTCCGCTACCGATGGATCATGGGTAGGGGCAAGAGGAGTTTTCCTGGAAACTGCTGATGTTTTGTGGGGTTCCCGAGATTGCATGGAGCCCGATGAACCGGAATGTTGATCTCAGTGGGTCTCAGGCTGGGACCCCTTATGCACAGACTTCTCCTTGCCTTGCTCTGATTGAGTAGGAGGATCACGAGAGTAGGAGGACCAACTCTATGTTTTTCTTCGATAAGACGATTCTCGGGGGCGGTAGTCCCAATCGCCCGTGTCGTTTTGTCCCGGCATTTGCCGGAGCCCGAATTCCGATCAGAATGATGAAAAATGGATCACCCGCGAAGACGATCGAGTCCATAAGCATGCCCCATGTCATCTGCATAGAAATTGAATAATGACAAGTTAGCAAAAAATAGAGCGGTAGCAAAAATTTAAGCGCAAGGGGAAGTGCACGTGTCCATGTGTGTCTTAATGCTTCCCTCCGATGGACTAGTTTCTTTATCTTTACTTATTGAAGTTTTTTCTCCTTGGTTATGGACTTGAGCGTCTGCATTGCCTCTTGTGGGCGAATGAAGCTTAAGGACTACCGGATCGTTGAAGCCATAGTTAAGCAAGTCGTCGGACATAGTGAGGTCCGACAAGCCTTTCAAGGAACTCTCTAAGTGTTGAGGAGAAGGCTCCCTCTCCACTTGAGTGATTGTGACCTTAGAAGTTCCACCCGCTGTCTTCTTCCTCAATTTGTAAGACAATTTTTTCTTTCCCTTCACAGGGGGAGGCTTTACTTTGATATCGTGAACCTCAATTACTGGCTCCCGAGCGGGACTAACTTTCTCACCAGGTGTGTTTGACACTTGACCCTCTCTAATCTCGCCTTCCTCGAGTGTATCAGGGGCATCACGTGTTGAAGGCCCAGTTTTTCTTTTGCCTTGTCCAAGGCAGACCCGGTTATAGTGACGCCGTGAGGAAGACTTATACGGCGACCTTCCTCCAGCAGCCCAAACTTTGAGAGCGGCTCGTTTGAAATAATAGATCTAATGTCCCGGTCTCCCGTGGGACAGCTCGGATAGCTTCAACGGCCTTAGAATACCCAGAGCCTTCAGGACGCGTGCTGACACCTGTAGAAAATGGAGCAAAGGTTTAGGAAAAATGCATTTCCTAGCACGCACGACTATTAATCTAGACAAAGAACCTATACCCTTCCAGCCATCTCCTCGCGAAACCAGGGGGCAGCGTAAGTAGAAACCACTCCTGCTTATACCGAGAAAATTTAATCCACGCTCCAGTCAGGATTTGGCACTTGTTATGCGGCTCAAGAAATATGAAAGATGGACTGTCAGACCGCCTCTTGACACGATAAATATAGCGGATGTCGTCGGGAGTGGAGCACCTATGTAGAATGCTCATGTAGAGAATACACGTGCCATATAAAAACCCATGGCTGTTAGGATGTAGCTGTGATTGGGAAATCTCTATATATTGCAGCACATCACGTAGGAAGGAGTTGAATGGTGGCACGCTACCAACACAGTACATAAATCTGTTGCAGGCCGTATATCCGATTGAGGGCAAGTGAGGATGATCTTGTCCCGATGGAACCAATACATCGTCAAAAGGAATTCCGTGTATTGAGAATATGCGACGAAGGGCGCTTTCATTAATTCTCGAAGCTTGAGAATCAACTGGATTGTCTAGAAAGATCGCTGCATCTAGGGCATCGGGAGCCAGGTCAGGAGATGCAACTGTGGGACTCAAAACATCTTGTACAGGGGTAGTCGAAGGATTCGAAGTTCCAACTACTTCTTATCGAGAAGTTAGCTCGGGTCTATCTAAGATTGTGGCAGAACTGGATTTTCTAGACATCTCTAATGAGTGTTGGATCTGGTGGAACACCTGGTTAAACTATACTTGAAAAACGGTCAACATTAGACATAACAACAAAAAATACTCCCCCCATGTGGTGTGTGAGCTAGTGAAATCGTTCGAGTATAAGTGCCAAAGAATTAAAAGTCATAAAGTTGACAAGATAAAGTTAGGCTTTGGATTATCATCTTCCAAGACCGTCGTCGCTGACCGTCTCCGAGAGTTTGTCGTATGATGGCTTCTACTTTGAAATCGACGTCGACACTGTATATGGAAGGTTATTGTTTGTTTTAATCGAGTTAAACTTAGGATTATAGTTGCTGGGATAGAGAAATTATTCGTCCGGATTAGTTCGATATGCTTGTCTGCTTAAGTCCTTGTTTTTGTGTATTGTCATATGTTTAGGCATAGAAAGTAAGTCAAGTCGACATGCACTATGTTCGAGTTGGGATGGTTCTGCCTATTGTAGCCTACTTCAAGACTCAATGTCAAGCGACACTGTAAAGACTCGTCTAAACAACCTCCTAAACTCTCTCACACTCCAGACACTCAATGCCGAGCCGCATTCAACCGGCATAGATACCCAACTCCATTACACTTCTCTCCTATTCACTCTCTTCATCGTTCGACATTCAGGAGTCATGCCGAACCATGGTCATTCTGAGACGCATCGCTCGGCACATTGAACCCAACTCCCACTTCACTCCTGCATTCCCTCTTCGTCATTCGGCATGCGGGAGTCATGCCGAGCCGTGGTCATACCGAGCCGCATCGCTCGGCACGCTAAAACCAACTCTTACTTCTCTCGTGCACTCCCTCTCCACCATTCGACATACGATTTGAGTAACCTAAACACCTCCCTAAACGGCTAGTTGAACATCACTCCAACTCGCACGCCACACTCGACCAACACTCCCTAACTTCACCAATTCCTACTAGGCCAACCATACTTCCTATTCCCTCACTCGACAACCCAACATGAACCTACTTCCTAAAAGCCTCCGACATCCTCTTCCTTCATCTTCTCCATCTAATCCTAAGGTATGTTTAAGTCTCAGACTCATCTTCCTCGTCTAGACGACTCTTTGTAGTATGGAAAAAGTTATGAGTTTGAGCCTCGTGCAAAACCCTAATCACGAGAATCGGACAAGTAAAAATCGTACCTAAAGAAATGGCTCGAAGCGTGGGGAAATACTAGATTTGGAGTTGAAACTTGTTTAGGTTCGTTGTGGGAAGAGGACAAGAGGCAACGTATTAGACTCGGGAATAAAAAGGGAGGTTGAGATGTTGGCAGGAGTTTGGAGGAAGACAAGTTCGAAAGTTTTATCGAAGGGAAGTAAAAGGAAAAAGGTAAAAAAGGAGAAGTTTTGGGTTATATAGGAAAGAGGGAAGGTGAACAGACAGTGACTAGTAGAACTAGTCAAGGCATCTAGGTGGTTTGGCATCCAAATGCCGAACGGCTCATTGCTTATGTGTCAAAGAAAGGGAAGAAATCCAATGCTGACTCAAAGCGTGATGTGTTGCCACACATGACACACTTTGGGGGAGGGCAAGTGTTACCCGGTTGTTTGACCATTTAACAAGAGGTTTGGCATAGATACCTCGACACAGATGAGTCGCTCGGTACAATACCTCGTTCGGCACAGATGATTCGCTCGGCACAAGGCCTCGTTCAGCACAGATGTGTCGCTCGGCACAAGGCCTCGTTCGACACAAATGTGTCGCTCGGCATGAAGCCTCGCTCGGCACAGATGTGTCGCTCGGCACGAAGCCTCGCTCGGCATTAATGTGTCGCTCGGCATGAAGCCGCGCTCAACACAGATGTGTCGCTCGACACGAAGCCCCGCTCGGCACAGATGATTCGCTCGGCACGAAGCCTCGGTCGGTATAAGGCTTCGTTTGACATCTCCCCTCGCTCGGCACAAAGCCTCGCTCGACATCTCGCCTCGTTCGGCACACCAAGCCTCGTTTGGCACAAACCCCGTCCGGCATCTCCCCTCGCTCGGCACAAGGTCTCGTTTGGCATCTCCCCTCATTCGGCACACCAAGCCTCGTTCGGCACAAGCCTTGTTCGACCTACATTTTTCACTCGGCACAATGCCTCGTTCGGCATACGAGTGCCATTCGGCACGCATTCCTCACCCGACATACGAATGCCATCCGACCTAGATATGCGGTTGGGAATACGAGTGCTGTTCGGCGTGAAAACCTTGCTCGGCAATTTTCGTTTGGCATCCCTTGCTCGGTGCGCAGAAGCTACTTACCACGAGCCGAGATACCTTATTCCTAGGCCCGTGAGGTAAGTCCAACCCATCTTCTTCTATAAATAGGAGGGGAGGGGCACAGTGAAAGGGACCTTCTTCGAGAACACTAGGGAGACTCTACCGCTTTCAAGACTCATTCTTTTTTAGTTAGTACTTGTATTCAAGCCATTATTGTACAGATTGTATATATATTCAATCATTTGTGAAAGCAATAAAGATCAAAACTCAAAGTGGACGTAGGCAGTTACGCTGAACCAATATAAATCCGATGTTCTTGTTTTTGCAGTTAATTTAGCATACAGTCCTCTATTTTAATTTACTTTCTTTATTAATCTCTCTACATAATCTTTCTCATGGGTGTTAGTGACCAATTCCGGTGCTAACAAATAATTTTCGGCAACGACAAAATTATATATACATATATATTCAATTATTTTAAATATTATTTAAATTAATTTATTACATAAGTCAATTACATTAATTCAAATATATTATGAAAATTATATTTTATATTTAAAAAAAAATATTATCAGTAAAGATACTCTCGGAAAAAGTTATAAAAATCAATTTTTTATTTTTAAATTAATTATTAATTTACAGTCGAAAATTGAAAAATATTTTTGAACCGAAAAATTATGGAAAAAATTTCAAAGCATAAAATAACATTTAGGATTTACTGGAAATTTAAAATCCAAAATAAATTTCCATAATAAATTTTTAATTAATATTTTAATAATATTCAAATGGATATTTAAATAAAATATGTTTTAAAATTAAAAAATTAAAAAATAAATTAAATTTACTAAACTATGCAGAAGACTTGGACTTTCATATTTATCAAAATATTTTTGAATATTTTATAAACATACACACACATATATATTATTTTATTATGCGTATATTTGTATATATAAATATTTAAATAAGAATTTATCAATGGATCTGTCTATATATATTGCTTACGATTTAAAAAAATATTTTTATAAATATATATAAATGTTTTCTTTGAATAAGTCTATTATATAATATGTGTATTCAATATTAATATTTGATTCATATGATTATATGGATATATATATGTATATGTATATGTATATGTGTATATATATATATATATATATATATCTTTGCTACTAATAATGAGAATTCCATGAATTAATTTCAACCGTGTCTTTTTGGACTACCAAAAATACCCTTGCATCTTTGTCCTTATTTCCTTGCATCTGCTTAGTCCCAATTTATTCCACTTTGATCCCTAGACCTAACCTGTAACAACCCGTATATTTTACGATTGAATATTTAAATATTTTATTTTAAATATTTCATCGTTAGTCGGATTATAGTCCGAAAAGCTCATTTTTGCAAATAGTCAAATTAGGACTCGAGACCACCCCCATTGAGTTCAAAATGACGTTTTCGATCTTTTTGAGTATAAACATTGATATGTTTGAAGTTAGTGGAAATTTGTTACTTTTTCACTTAGGGCTTTGGTTTAGTTTTAGCCTATTAGACCCAAGCTTCACCCCCTCTTCTCTTCATTCCTTTAGAATTTCCTAATACATTCAAGCTTCATCAAAAATGGAGGGAAGAGAGTGGAAATTAAAATCCTAACCCTAGGTTCTTTGCAAAACTCGAGCACTAGCTTCAAATTCAAGAAGAAGCTTCGGTAAGCCTTCTCTTCTTCTTCTCCAACTCATTCTCCTTTCAATTTCAGAAATTTCCTAAACCTAATTTAGGAAATGTTCTTCTTTTGAGCTTAGATACATGCTCCTTGGGTTGTGTTGAAGAGTGGTTGACCTTCCTTTGGTTTCCGAGCTTCCTCTTAGTTGTTTTTGTGTAAAAAGATGATATTTTTATCTCACGTCTTTGTCTATATTTATCTCTGTTGTTAGGTATGAATTCCTAACATCTATTCATGATCATTTGCTTTTGATTTGAATTGGTATGTTTGAATTACCAAATTTTGGTTTTGAAGTCCAATTTTTTTGAAAATCCTTTAATGGATGTTTGGATATGTTGTTTGGGATGTATCGAAGAGCTTATATGGTCGGGTTGTTGCTTGACATAAATCCTTAGTCGTCATTGCTCGCTCGATCGCTCCCTAATTGATTTGGTCATTATGGCCTAGGCAAACTGTTGCCTTTACCAGGGTTCAGACGTCTGGAGACCAATGCCAGACGTCTGGTTTTGCCCGTTGGAGAAAAATTACGCATGGCAGAATGATAAACAAGGCAGTGACTAATTTCAGACGTCTGAACTAACGTTGCAGACGTCTGTAAAGATTGTCAGATGTCTGATTTGTGTCTTCAGACGCTTGGTTGGTTTTCTAGAAAATTTCCAGAGATCAAAACCAGACGTCTGAACTTTCCCCTAGACGTCTGATTCAATTTCAGACGTCTGGTTTAGTGCTTCAGACGTCTGGTTGGGTTTTCTGGAGTATTTCCAGAAGCCAAATCCAGACGTCTGATACTGGTGCGTCGCACTCTTTTATTTCAAAAGAACTTGTTGATACTTTTTCTTTGGATGTTATGTGTTTAATGACTTCTTTGAGAATTGCGAATCCGGTTGGTGGATCCGCAACAATCAGTTTATTGGGTAAAGATGTCGAAATTATTTTGTGTGATTTTTCTTTCTGAGCCGATTTGCACGTTATGAGCTACTTAGGCTTTGGAATGATTTTGGGAATGGATTGGCTTAACTGCTATGAAGCTCAAATCCTTTGCCCTCAGCGGACTATTCATCTTCGACATCCTCAATCTGTTAAGTAGATTTCTATTAATCTTAAAGATTCGGATTCCATCTTGGCAGCATCTTTGTATTCTTTAAATCCTCATGATGACGATAATGATGATGAGGAAGATGTCATTTCCCTTATTTATGTTGTTCGTGAATTTTCCGACATATTTGAGCCCGTTTTAGGATTGCCACCTTAGCGAGCAATTGAGTTCAGAATTAATCTCATTCTTGGAGCTCAACCTATCACTCATCCTCCTTATCGCATGTCCAATAAGGAAAATGAGGTGATGCACAAACTATTATCCGAATTGGAGACGAAGCAATTTATTCGCTCTAGTTCCTCGCCTTGGGGAGCTTCGGCTATTTTTGTGAAGAAATCCGATGGTACACTTAGGCTTTGCGTTGACTACCACAAGCTTAATGATCTTACTATCAAAAATAAATATCCTTTACCTCGGATTGATGATCTATTCGATCAACTTAGTGGTGCTAGAGTCTTTTCACAATTGGACTTGGCAACCGGTTTTCATCAACTTCGTATTGCAGAGGATAGCATTCCTTTGACATCGTTCCGTACTCATTATGGATCTTATGAATGGCTTCTTATGCCATTTGGTTTAACGAATGCTCCGGCTTTTTTGTTGACCTTATGAATAGAGTTTTCAAAGACTTCCTCGATCGATTTGTTCTCATCTTTATTGATGATATTCTTGTGTATTTTAAAATCGAGGAGGAGCATGAAAAGCATCTTCAGATTGTGTTGGAAACTCTTAGGAGCAATCAATTGAAAGCAAAATTTTCTAAATGCCACTTTTGGCAATCTCGTGTGAAGTTTCTCGGTCATATTATTTCCGAATGCGGAATATCACTGGATCCTTCAAAGATTGAAGCGATTCAAAATTGGAGGAGACCGAAGAGTGTGACAGAAATCCGTAGCTTCCTTGGATTGGCGGGCTATTACCGTCGTTTTATTAAAGACTTTTCTAAAATTGTCGTGCCTCTTACTAGCTTAACAAAGAAAGGTGTTAAATACATTTGGTCGGACAAATGTGAAGCTTCTTTTCAAAAATTAAAAGAACTCCTTTCAGATGCTCATATTCTTGTTATTCCCGAGGGGAATCAAGATTTTGTTGTTTATACCGATGCTAGTCGCATTAGTTTGGGTGTTGTTCTTATGCAAAGAGAATGTGTTATTGCTTATGCTTCTAGGCAATTGAAGCCAGCCGAGTCTAGGTATGCTACTCATGATTTAGAGCTCACGACTATTGTTTTCGCTCTTAAAATTTGGCGTCATTATCTTTTGGGAGAGATATTTATTCTCTATACCGATCATAAATCTTTGAAGTATTTATTTTCTCAAAAGGAACTTAATTTGCATTAACATATTTGGCTCAAGTTCCTTGCATCTTATGATCTCGATATTCTTTATACTCCCGGAAAGGGAAATCGTGTTCCCGATGCACTTAGTCACAAGCAACAAGCGGTTGTTTCTGTGATGATATCCGAATGGAATGATCTCGGAATTCTATCCACTTGTGAGATTCGAGATCGTGTTTCCGATTTATGTTCATCTCTTGTTTTATGTAGCCTTGAGGCTCATCCTTCTCTTGTAGACCGCATTCTTGAAGCCCAAAGGTTAGATCCCAAATTGGCTCTTCTTGGTCAAAAGTTTAGGGTTAAAATTGATATTGAGGGTTTGAAAGACTTTGATACTGATTCTCGTGGCGGCATTCGAAAATTTGGTAGACTTATCGTGCCAAATATTAGTGATCTTCGTAAAGACATTTTAGATGATTCTCATCGTTCTAAATTTACCATTCATCCCGGTAGTAATAAAATGTACGCGGATATGAAGCAACTTTATTATTGGGAGGGAATGAAATATGATATTGCTAACTTTTTTTGTGTTGCATGACTTTCCAACTTGTCAAGACTGAGCACCAAAGGCCAGGTGGGTTATTGCAACCTTTAGAAATTCCTATTTGGAAGTGGGATCAAATTTCCATGGATTTTATTGACGGCCTTCCCCGTTCTCGTTCGGGTCATGATAGCTTATGAGTGACAGTTGATAGACTTACTAAATCCGTCCATTTTATTCCCATTCGGTCCAATCGAACCGTTCCTCTTTTTTCCAAACTCTTCATTAAAGAAATTGTTAAATTGCATGTAGTTCCTTCTTCTATTGTTAGTGATCGTGATCCATTGTTTACTAGTGGATTTTGGAAGAGTCTTCAAAAAGCTTTGGGAACGAAGCTTAATTTTAGCACCGCTTATTATCCTCAGTCCGATGGACAAACCGAGCGTGTGAATCAAACACTTGAAGATCTTCTTCGTGCATGTGTTCTTTATTTTGGTGGAAGTTGGGAAGATCATATTTCTCTTGTTGAATTTTCCTATAATAATAGCTTCCAATCTAGTATTGGTACGGCACCTTTTGAGGCACTCTATGGAAGGCCATGCCGATCTCCTTCTTGTTGGCTTGAGGCCAGTGAGAGGCTGGTTTTAGATCCAGATTTTATTCATGATTCCACAGAAAAGAATGATCTTATTCGTCATAGGATGAAAGAAGCCAAGAGTAGACAAAAATCCTATGCCGATAACCGAAGAAGGAAGTTAGAATTTTCTGTGGGAGGTTTTGTGTTTATTCGTGTCTCACCGATGAAGGGTGTTGTGCGTTTCAGTCGATCGCGAAAGTTAGCACCTCGATATATTGGTCCATTTTCCATCACCGAACGTATTAGTTCCATGGCTTACCGCCTTTCATTACTGGCTCAGTTTTCTGCCATTCATGACGTGTTTCACGTTTCTCAATTACGGAAATGCCTTCGTGATTCCGATTCTATTCTTGAGCCCGGTGTTGTGGAAGAAATTGAAGTCTCGCCTAATTTGACTTATGAGAAACATCCCATTCGTATCATTGCTTCGAAGATTAAACGCCTTTGAAATAAGGATGTCCCTCTTGTGAAAGTTCAATGGTCCTCAAATCCTAAGGATTGTTCTTGGGAATCCAGAGAATTCATCGAGCGAACACATCCGGACTTACTTTCTCGTGCTCTTTGAGGTGAACTTCTTATTCCAAATTTCTTGTTTTTGTGTTGATATGCTTTTATGGTTGTTACTTTTCGTTCATTTATTTCTTAAGGTTGCAAGGACGCAATTTCTTTAAGGAGGTGAGTGTGTAACGACCCGCATATTTTACTATTGAATATTTAAGTATTTTATTTTAAATATTTCATCGTTAGTCGGATTATAGTCCGAAAAGATACTTTTTGCAAATAGTCAAATTAGGACTCGAGACCACCCCCATTGAGTTTAAAATGACGTTTGCGATCTTCTTGAGTATAAACATTGATATGTTTGGAGTTAGTGGAAATTTGCTACTTTTTCACTTAGGGCTTTGGTTTAGTTTTAGCCTATTGACCCAAGCTTCACCCCATCTTCTCTTTATTCCTTCATAATTTTCTAAAACATTCAAGCTTCATCAAAAATGGAGGGAAGAGAGTGGAAATTAAAATCCTAAGCCGTAGGTTCTTTGCAAAACTCGAGCACTAGCTTCAAATTCAAGAAGAAGCTTTGGTAAGCCTTCTCTTCTTCTTCTTCAACTCATTCTCCTTTCAATTTCAGAAATTTCCTAAACCTAATTTAGGAAATGTTCTTCTTTTGAGCTTAGATACATGCTCCTTGGGTTGTGTTGAAGAGTGGTTGACCTTCCTTTGGTTTCCGAGCTTCCTCTTAGTTGTTTTTGTGTAAAAAGATGAGATTTTTATCTCACTTCTTTTTCTATATTTATCTCTGTTATTAGGTATGAATTCCTAACATCTATTCATGATCATTTGCTTTTGATTGAATTGGTATGTTTGAATTACCAAATTTTGGTTTTGAAGTCCAATTTTTGTGAAAATACTTTAATGGATGTTTGGATATGTTGTTTGGGATGCATCGAAGAGCTTATATTGTCGGGTTGTCGCTTGACATAAATCCTTAGTCGTCGTTGCTCGCTCGATCGCTCCCTAATTGATTTGGTCATTATGGCCTAGGCAAACTGTTGCCTTTACCAGGGTTCAGACGTCTGGAGACCAATGCCAGACGTCTGGTTTTGCCCTCTGGAGAAAAATTACTCATGGAAGAATGATAAACAAGGCAGTGACTAATTTCAGACGTCTGAAATAATGTTCCAGACGTCTGAAAAGATTGTCAGATGTCTGATTTGTGTCTTCAGACGCTTGGTTGGTTTTCTGGAAAATTTCCAGAGATCAAAACCATACGTCTGGACTTTCCCCTAGACGTCTGATTCGATTTCAGACGTCTGGTTTAATGCTTCAGACGTCTGGTTGGGTTTTCTGGAGTATTTCTAGAAGCCAATTCCAGACGTCTGGAACAATCCTCAGACGTCTGGAAATGCCCAATTTTGCCTAATTTGACTATTGTGTTGGAATATCCAATTTTTAATCGATTATTTTTCTCCAATTAGTTGTTATCATTTTAGTTGCCTTTGATAACTTCTATTTTCGGATTTTTTTGGGAATATCCATTTCTATGGATTTGGTATCGATTTCTTTGGATTTTATTCACGTCTTCGTATGTGAAGTTTTAGTGATTGATTGTTCCTACAATCATTTTTTTGTGATTTATCACTTTAAAAACATAAAGGTTTTCTATACTAGTAGTAAATATCAAAACTCTTTCATCAAAATGATTTCAACACTATTTTATTACAAAGCTCGATTCTTAAACCGTTTTTCAATCTATTAGTATGTACAAACCTTTACCTCACTTGTATGAGAAATATAATTAAATGGCTTAGTAAAACAAGTGGTATGAAACGCTTGTGTTTACTTCGTCGGTTAATTCTTAGACTTGTTCGATTGAATCTCTTGTGACAAATTTTCTAATGGAGATCTACAATTTGTTCGTAAATATTTAAGTTAAGCTCGTGGTTATGGGACATGAGTCTAAGCTCATATATTTACTAGCTTATTGTAATTGACACTTCTTTATGATCGATGATGATCATTTTTGTGATTTAGACTAGCCATGTGCGATGTCTCTTTGTCTGCGAGGGAGACTAAACCCCGTTTCTGTGGAGTTTCTACCCAAAATTGGTGGGGTAGCGACCTATGGTTTTTGGTCCGTTTTGTGGAGCTCCGGCTCAAAAACTAATGGTTAGCAACCATGAAATAGCGTTCCATTTTGTGATACACGTGTTGGAGAGTTTTCATACTCCCGTTTTGTGATAGGCCTTCCCCCTTTTTGTGATTTCTGGATTTCCATTGATGATTTCTGGAATTTGTGTTTCACCTATTTTTGTGGTTTCATTGATAAGTTCTATCAATATTTGTGCATTGGTGAATTTATGTGTCCTTAACTTTTGTGATTGGCATTGATATAATTGTCAATATTTATGGTTTGGTGAATAAAAATAAGGAGTATGACATTCTTTTTGATCTTTGAGAAGATTCTTGTGATATTGAATAATCTCTAGTTGGTTTTCAATTACATGCTTATCACAGTATGGCTTTATAGTTATCATACGTTTTTGTCATATCTCTTATTTTATATCATTTCATCTGATATTTATAGTTAGACTGATCCGTTTATTATTTTCTTATTAAATAATACTCGGGTCAGACCGAGATGTTACAGGTGCTTCTGCTTGACTTCTCATCTGGGATTATTATTATCCTGACTTTTGGCTAACTACTTAGATTAGTAGTTTTTGGACGTATACATTTGAGATATAGACTCATTGATGTATACTTATTCTTTTGTGTAGCACTTGTAACTATTCTTTTTGTGATATCGTGGATCTTGTTTGACCGCTACTCTGATATACACTTTTATGTGTAGTATTCATATCTGTTTTCGCCCTTGTGATATGAACTTCTGTGACTGATTTATGTTATGCTTATTTCTATATTTGTTTTCGAAGATATTAGCCACTGTGTAGTAGCTTTGAGTTTGCATCGGTATGTCGGATTCTCTTTTGAAATGTAAGTTATATTTTTATCTGGCATATCGGTACTCGCACAAAGCAATTACATGGATGGTCGCTCCTCAACAGCCTTATTCTCTGCGCTAGTTGACGGCATTACTCTGTAGTGTCCTTGGCCAGCGTGGGTATAGAGGTGGGGCATCACAGCTTGGTATCAGAGCCAATCTTCGAAACAATGTAGAATAATTTAACAAGGATCATCATCCTAAGTCCATCTCAGGAGTCGTGCCTTAGGATTTTATTCGGGTGTTCGAACTGTCCTATCCTATTTTCTTTTGCGATTCCTTGTTTCATCAATCACTATTGTTTGATATTCATTTTTGTGAATAACCTTTTTCCTCTTCTTTCTTTCTTAATGAAGGGAAATGGTTAGACCTGGTCGTCCCAGCGCCGGTCAATCTAGTGCTACTCCCCAAGATGGAGTATTTATTTCTGCCCAGCAGCTTCTTGATCTAGTAAAGAATGCTCAAGCAGCCCGTTCTAATCCGGAGTCTACTCACCCTAAGTCTGGATTTGCACGTTTGTGCAACGATTGTACCAATTTGGGTGGGCAGCCATTCAAAGGTTCTAAAACCATTATTGAAGTCCAGGCTTGGCTAAGATCATGCGATCGAATCTTTTCTCGCTTGAATCTTATTGATCTTCACCGTGTTCAGGTGGCCTCTACTATGCTCCAAGAAAGAGCATTAGACTGCTACGAGCTTCTGATTTCTGAAATAAATGAAGCGGATCTTACTTGGGAGAAATTTCGAGAATGATTCGAATTAAAGTTTGTGACAGAAGCTGAGAAAGTAACATTGGCTCGTCGCTTCATTGACCTTGTTCAAGGTGAATCCTCTGTGGCAGATTATATCGCATCATTCAAGTCACTTTCTAAATACGGGGTCGAATACATAAACACCCCATTGAAGAAGAACCAAAGATTTGTCTATGGCTTGAACAAAAATCTCAAGAAGCCATTACTTCTAAAATTAGAAGTTTCTTTTGATCAACTCATTGATATCGCTCTTCGACTTGAAGAGGCTGATAGAGTAAGTGATGTTGAGGTTGGGAGTGCTAAACCGAACTTCATCAACAAGAAAAGGCCTAATAAGTTCAAAGGTCCTTATCCCAACAATAAGAAAGGGAAGCAAGCCTCTCCGGCAACTAAGACTTCTACCTCAAGTGGTGGGCAATGCTACAACTGTGGTTCTAAGGACCATTATGCGAATAAGTGTTCAAAGCCTCGTGCTTGTCGCTATTGCAAAAGCCCGGACCATTATATATCTTCATGTCCCAAACTTCAAGGCATGAAGGAGGGAAAGCTTAATGTGCTGCAAACTCCTAGTAACACTTCTCGTGGTCAAGGTATTTCACATCCTATCCTTGATGGCATTATTATATTTCGTGATCAACCTATTCGAGTTCTTTTTGATACGGGTGCGTCGCACTCTTTTATTTCAAAAGAACTTGTTGATACTTTTTCTTTGGATGTTATGTGTTTAATGACTTCTTTGAGAATTGCAAATCCGGTTGGTGGATCCGCAACAATCAGTTTATTGTGTAAAGATGTTGAAATTATTTTGTGTGATTTTTCTTTCCGAGCCGATTTGCATGTTATGCACTACTTAGGCTTTGGAATGATTTTGGGAATGGATTGGCTTAACTGCTATGAAGCTCAAATCCTTTGTCCTCAGCGGACTATTCATCTTCGACATCCTCAATCTGTTAAGCAGATTTCTATTAATCTTAAAGATTTGGATTCTAGCTTGGCAGCATCTTTATATTCTTTAAATCCTCATGATGACGATAATGATGATGAGGAAGATGTCATTTCCCTTATTCATGTTATTCGTGAATTTTCCGACATATTTGAGCCTGTTTTAGGATTGCCACCTAAGCGAGCAATTGAGTTCAGAATTAATCTCATTCTTGGAGCTCAACCTATCACTCGTCCTCCTTATCGCATGTCCAATAAGGAAAATGAGGTGATGCACAAACAATTATCCGAATTGGAGACAAAGCAATTTATTCGCTCTAGTTCCTCGCCTTGGGGAGCTTCGGCTATTTTTGTGAAGAAATCCGATGGTACACTTAGGCTTTGCGTTGACTACCACAAGCTTAATGATCTTACTATCAAAAATAAATATCCTTTACCTCGGATTGATGATCTATTCGATCAACTTAGTGGTGCTAGAGACTTTTCACAATTGGACTTGGAAACCGGTTTTCATCAGCTTCGTATTGCAGAGGATAGCATTCCTTTGACATCGTTCCGTACTCATTATGGATCTTATGAATGGCTTGTTATGCCATTTGGTTTAACGAATGCTTCGGCTTGTTTTGTTGACCTTATGAATAGAGTTTTCAAAGACTTCCTCGATTGATTAGTTCTCATCTTTATTGATGATATTCTTGTGTATTTTAAAACCGAGGAGGAGCATGAAAAGCATCTTCAGATTGTGTTGGAAACTCTTAGGAGCAATCAATTGAAAGCAAAATTTTCTAAATGCCACTTTTGGCAATCTCGTGTGAAGTTTCTCGGTCATATTATTTCCGAATGCGGAATATCAGTGGATCCTTCAAAGATTGAAGCGATTCAAAATTGGAGGAGACCGGAGAGTGTGACGGAAATCCGTAGCTTCCTTGGATTGGCGGGCTATTACCGTTGTTTTATTAAAGACTTTTCTAAAATTGTTGTGCCTCTTACTAGCTTAACAAAGAAAGGTGTTAAATACATTTGGTCGGACAAATATGAAGCTTCTTTTCAGAAATTAAGAAACTCCTTTCAGATGCTCATATTCTTGTTATTCCCGAGGGGAATCAAGATTTTGTTGTTTATACCGATGCTAGTCGCATTAGTTTGGGTGCTGTTCTTATGCAAAGAGAATGTGTTCTTCTAGGCAATTGAAGCCAGCCGAGTCTAGGTATGCCACTCATGATTTAGAGCTCACGACTATTGTTTTCGGTCTTAAAATTTGGCGTCATTATCTTTTGGGAGAGAAATTTATTCTCTATACCGATCATAAATCTTTGAAGTATTTATTTTCTCAAAAGGAACTTAAGTTGCATCAATTTAGTTGGCTCGAGTTCCTTGCATCTTATGATCTTGATATTCTTTATACTCCCGGAAAGGGAAATCGTGTTGCCGATGCACTTAGTCGCAAGCAACAAGTGGTTGTTTCTATGATGATATCCGAATGGAATGATCTCGGAATTCTATCCACTTGTGAGATTCGAGATCGTGTTTCCGATTTATGTTCATCTCTTGTTTTATGTAGCCTTGAGGCTCATCCTTCTCTTGTAGACCGCATTCTTGAAGCCCAAAGGTTAGATCCTAAATTGGCTCTTCTTGGTCAAAAGTTTAGGGATAAAATTGATATTGAAGGTTTGAAAGACTTTGATACAGATTCTCGTGGCGGCATTCGAAAATTTGGTTGACTTATCGCGCCAAATATTAGTGATCTTCGTAAAGACATTTTAGAAGATTCTCATCGTTCTAAATTTACCATTCATCCCGGTAGTAATAAAATGTACGCGGATATGAAGCGACTTTATTATTGGGAGGGAATGAAATATGATATTGCTAACTTTGTTATGTGTTGCATAACTTTCCAACTTGTCAAGACTGAGCACCAAAGGCCTGGTGGGTTATTGCAACCTTTAGAAATTCCTATTTGGAAGTGGGATCAAATTTCCATGGATTTTATTGACGGCCTTCCCCGTTCTCGTTCGGGTCATGATAGCTTATGGGTGACAGTTGATAGACTTACTAAATCCGTCCATTTTATTCCCATTCGGTCCAATCGAACCGTTCCTCTTTTTTCCAAACTCTTCGTTAAAGAAATTGTTAAATTGCATGCAGTTCCTTCTTCTATTGTTAGTGATCGTGATCCATTGTTTACTAATGGATTTTGGAAGAGTCTTCAAAAAGCTTTGGGAACGAAGCTTAATTTTAGCACCGCTTATTATCCTCAGTCCGATGGGCAAACCGAGCGTGTAAATCAAACACTTGTAGATCTTCTTCGTGCATGTGTTCTTGATTTTGGTGGAAGTTGGGAAGATCATATTTCTCTTGTTGAATTTTTATATAATAATAGCTTCCAATCTAGTATTGGTATGGCACCTTTTTAGGCACTCTATGGAAGGTCATGCCGATCTTCTTTTTGTTGGCTTGAGGCCGGTGAGAGGCTGGTTTTAGATCCAGATTTTATTCGTGATTCCACAGAAAAGATTGATCTTATTCGTCATAGGATGAAAGAAGCCAAGAGTAGACAAAAATCCTATGCCGATAACCGAAGAAGGAAGTTAGAATTTTCTGTGGGAGGTTTTGTTTTTATTCGTGTTTCACCGATGAAGGGTGTTGTGCGTTTCAGTCGATCGGGAAAGTTAGCACCTCGATATATTGGTCCATTTCCCATCACCGAACGTATTGGTTCCATGGTTTACCGCCTTTCATTACTGGCTCAGTTTTCTGCCATTCATGACGTGTTTCACGTTTCTCAATTACGGAAATGCCTTCGTGATTCCAATTCTATTCTTGAGCCCGGTGTTGTAGAAGAAATTGAAGTCTCGCCTAATTTGACTTATGAGCAACATCCCATTCGTATCATTGCTTCGAAGATTAGACGCCTTTGAAATAAGGATGTCCCTCTTGTGAAAGTTCAATGGTCCTCAAATCCTAAGGATTGTTCTTGGGAATCCAGAGAATTCATCGAGCGAACACATCCGGACTTACTTCCTCATGCTCTTTGAGGTGAACTTCTTATTCCAAATTTCTTCTTTTTGTGTTGATATGCTTTTATGGTTGTTACTTTTCGTTCATTTATTTCTTAAGATTGCAAGGACGCAATTTCTTTAAGGAGGTGAGTGTGTAACAACCCGCATATTTTACGATTGAATATTTAAATAATTTATTTTAAATATTTCATCGTTAGTCGGATTATAGTCTGAAAAGCTACTTTTTGCAAATAGTCAAATTAGGACTCGAGACCACCCCCATTGAGTTTAAAATGACGTTTGCGATCTTTTTGAGTATAAACATTGATATGTTTGGAGTTAGTGGAAATTTGCTACTTTTTCACTTAGGGCTTTGGTTTAGTTTTAGCCTATTAGACCCAAGCTTCACCCCCTCTCCTCTTTATTCCTTCATAATTTTCTAAAACATTCAAGCTTCATCAAAAATGGAGGGAAGAGAGTGGAAATTAAAATCCTAAGCCCTAGTTCTTTGCAAAACTCGAGCACTAGCTTCAAATTCAAGAAGAAGCTTTGGTAAGCCTTCTCTTCTTCTTCTCCAACTCATTCTCCTTTCAATTTCATAAATTTCCTAAACCTAATTTTGGAAATGTTCTTCTTTTGAGCTAAGATACATGCTCCTTGGGTTGTGTTGAAGAGTTGTTGACCTTCCTTTGGTTTTCGAGCTTCCTCTTTGTTGTTCTTGTGTAAAAAGATGAGATTTTTATCTCACGTCTTTGTCTATATTTATCTCTGTTGTTAGGTATGAATTCCTAACATCTATTCACGATCATTTGCTTTTGATTTGAATTGGTATGTTTGAATTACCAAATTTTGGTTTTGAAGTCCAATTTTTGTGAAAATCCTTTAATGGATGTTTGGATATGTTGTTTGGGATGTATCAAAGAGCTTATATGGTCGGGTTGTCGCTTGACATAAATCCTTAGTCGTCGTTGCTCGCTCGATGTCAGAACCATTCAAGCTTGTCAGATGTCTGATTTGTGTCTTCAGACGCTTGGTTGGTTTTCTGGAAAATTTCCAGAGATCAAAACCAGACGTCTGGACTTTCCCCTAGACGTCTGATTCGATTTCAGACGTCTGGTTTAGTGCTTCAGACGTCTGGTTAGGTTTTCTGGACTATTTCCAGAAGCCAATTCCAGACGTCTGGAACAACCCTCAGACGTCTGGAAATGCCCAATTTTGCCTAATTTGACTATTGTGTTGGAATATCCAATTTTTAATTGATTATTTTTCTCCAATTAGTTGTTATCATTTTAGTTGCCTTTGATACTTCTATTTCCGAATTTTTTTGGGAATATCCATTTCTATGGATTTGGTATCGATTTCTTTGGATTTTATTCACATCTTCGTATGTGAATTTTTAGTGATTGATTGTTTCTACAATCATTTTTTTTGTGATTTGTCACTTTAAAAACATAAAGGTTTTCTATACTAGTAGTAAATATCAAAACTCTTTCATCAAAATGATTTCAACACTATTTTATTACAAAGCTCGATTCTTAAACCGTTTTCCAATCTATTAGTATATACAAACCTTTACCTCACTCGTATGAGAAATCTAATTAAACGGCTTAGTAAAACAAGTGGTATGAAACGCTTGTGTTTACTTCGTCGGTTAATTTTTAGACTTGTTCGATTGAATCTCTTGTGACAAATTTTCTAGTGGAGATCTACAATTTGTTCGTAAATATTTAAGTTAAGCTAGTGGTTATGGGACATGAGGCTAAGCTCATATATTTACTAGCTTGTTGTAATTGACACTTCTTTATGATCAATGATGATCATTTTTGTGATTTAGACTAGCCATGTGCAATGTCTCTTTGTTCTGCGAGGGAGACTAAACCCCGTTTCTGTGGAGTTTCGACTCAAAATTGGTGGGGTAGGGACCATGGTCTTCGGGCCGTTTTGTGGAGCTTCGGTTCAAAAACTAATGGTTAGCAACCATGGAATAGCGTTCCATTTTGTGATAACGTGTTGGTGAGTTTTCATACTCCCGTTTTGTGATAGGCCTTCCCCTTTTTGTGATTTCTGGATTTCCATTGATGATTTCTGGAATTTGTGTTTCATCGATTTTTGTGGTTTCATTGATAAGTTCTATCATTATTTGTGCATTGGTGAATTTGTATGTCCTTTACTTTTGTCATTGGCATTGATAATTGTCAATATTTATGGTTTGGTGAATAAAAATAAGGAGTATGACATTCTTTTTGATCTTTGAGAAGATTCTTGTGATATTGATTAATCTCTAGTTGGTTTTCAATTACATACTTATCACAGTATGGCTTTATAGTTATCATACGTTTTTGTCATATCTCTTATTTTTTATCATTTCATCTGATATTTATAGTTAGACTGATCCGTTTATTATTTTCTTATTAAATAATACACGGGTCAGACCGAGATGTTACAGGTGCTTCTGCTTGACTTCTCATCTGGGATTATTATTATCCTGACTTTTGGCTAACTACTTAGATTAGTAGTTTTTGGATGTATACATTTGAGATATAGACTCATTGATGTATACTTATTCTTTTGTATAGCACTTGTAACTATTCTTTTTGTGATATTGTGGATCTTGTTTGACCACTACTCTGATATACACTTTTATGTGTAGTATTCATATCTGTTTCCGCCCTTGTGATATGAACTTCTGTGACTGATTTATGTTATGCTTATTTCTATATTTGTTTCCAAAGATATTAGCCACTGTGTAGTAGCTTTGAGTTTGCATCGGTATGTCGGATTCGCTTTTGAAATGCAAGTTATATTTTTATCTGGCATATCGGTACTTGCACAAAGCAATTACACAGATGGTCGCTCCTCAATAGCCTTATTCTCCGCCCTAGTTGACGGCATTACTCCGTAGTGTCCTTGGCCAGCGTGGGTATAGAGGTGGGGCATCACATAATCTATAGCCTTGGCTATTCAACACCAGCGCCATCGTCCTACTTATTCTATTATTACTGCTATTCCATTGCTGACTGTAATCCATATGTTTTAGCTAAACTGATAACCCTAATTGATCATCATCACTTATTTAATAACCCTTATCTCTATCTCTACATGCGGCAATTTTATCTTCGGCCGACCCTCTTCCGAATCTTCACTTGTAGATTTTCTTACAACTTCCAACCTAATAGGCATTTTGGGGTTATGCATCCTTAGTCTACTTGGTTGTTTTGTCTCCATTATTGATTGATAGTTTACTTTTGAAAACCAATATCAGGAAAAGGTTTATTTAATGTGGATAAAAAAATTCCACCTTAAATGATTTAACTTTGATTTTAGTTGTAGTTATTCATTTTGTCTAAGATAAATGCTAATATTTGGTATCTTATTCTAGAATGAACATGTAGATGGGCAAAGGAATAAAAAGAAAACAAAGGCGAGTTTCTACATGTTCAAAGGAATAAAAAAAAACAATGGGGAGTTTCCCATAACATGTTTGACTATTGTTAAACAACCGTTGCTTTTTTGTTGCAATAAAACTCAAGTTTACTATGTGATAATATAGCATGGTGCCTCAATGCTATATTTACAATGTGAACAAACATGATGGATAACTTATCTAAATGAGATTATTTCCATGATGTCTGAATACTTCAAACAAAAATTGAAGCTCCTAAGCGCGAGGGCGCACATTTATACTAAATCATAGAAATATTATAGTGATCTAGGAAAAAGTGGTTCATAGATAGTTTAAAAAAATAATATAAGCATTTGAACCTAGTCATAATGGCAGAAAGCATAAAAAAGGAATTCCCCAAGACTCAAGTTAAGTCTCCCTGCCAACTAAAAAAGGAATACCCTTGCATCATTGACGTTTTTAAAGCCAAATCTCACATAATAGAAACAACGTGCCTTACATTATGGAAACTTGGCTTTTTAATTTAATAGTATAACGATGTTTTTTTGACATCAATTTTTGTATTTATTTATGGAATTTAGATGTTAATCCATTTCTTAGTGCAAAATTTATCGAATCCAAGAAAATATGTTGTTAGCCTAATTTTGTTAAGATGTTGAATGAAATTGTTAGATGTTGACACACAGTTATTGAAAATGCAATGATTTTATCATTTTCATTTCTCTAAGATTACTTGAAGTTGATAAATTTAGAGTATTTGATTGTTTTAACTTTGCATTTTTCCCTCTTGCCACTCAAGATTGCATTGATTAAGCTAATGCCATGAATAATTATAAATCGCACATATGTGCATCTAATAGCCAGAGATGTTTATTTTTCATTTAATATAAAAAATTAGTAGATATATGAGTGTTATAAGTACAAAAGCTTTGGTAGTTTCAACATTCGTATTTCGAGCAATTTTGTTGGAGGTGTTAGTGATGAATTGATAGTGGAACTCTTTTCATGGACGATCGAAAAGAGGACTTCCCCTACCGTACTCCAGCTTGGTTGTTTCCACAAACCGTTCCCCGTTAATATATTAATTCGAGAGGAGACCGATGGCGGTAAATGTTGCAAATCGGTGGTGAGTTTCTATTGATGTACGAGGGTATTTTTAGAATTTTAAAAAGACACGTGGAAATATTATTCATTGTATTCTTACTACTAATAGATAGAAGAGAAAAGATAAGCCATATTGTGAAGTGATCATGTATTCAAATACATTTTCGCTAAGAGCTCACATTAGCTAAACAAGCATATGCACGTAAAAGTACAAGTATTTTTTTTTCCATTTTGAGTAGTATAAAATTAACTAAAAGAAAATAATGACAAAACTTTGGTATAATAAGAAATGGTTCTATGACCATTCTTCAGTTGTCTTTGTCTTTTTGGAAATTGCTTCAGATTCAGTTTATGCTGGCAATACTGTTAAATTTACATTCGGGGTGCAATAGTAAATGCATATCCATTGTGATTAAATGCGGGTCAATTTAGACGTGCATATACACTCGTATATATAATAATTATATATGAATAATAGTATATGTATACATACATATATTTGGACAATATATTTAAGTATTGGATGAGCTAATGTGTCCAGTGCGATGTAAATCCCAACATTTATGCACGTGCATTAATACGTTGCACAGATTGATATATCACACTTGCACACACAGATATATATATATGTGTGTATATAATACACACACATATCATAACATAAATTAAATATAACTATATAATGTATAAATTTAAATAAAATAAAAGATTTTATTTAAATAAAATTCAGAAATGTTCTAAATAAATTAGATTTCATAGGCCCAATAAAGATCCAATAAAGAAAAAAATTAAGATTTACCCATAACTTCCACTATGGGCTGGCTCGGTTCCGATAATGAAATCAGAGCCTAATAGTCTGTGCGTTCTAAATTAGCCAAGTTAGGTTTAACTATAAACTCAAAAGACAAAGTTTGTACCTATTTGAAAAGTCTTAAATTTTAATTGGGCCTTGGACTAATTTTCAAAATTGTTTGAAAACTAAAAGTATAATATTTTAAATTTAAAAATTAAATTTAAAGTAAGATATAAATATATTATAAAATATATAATATAATAAAAAATTTCAAAATGCTTGAAAAATATATATTAATTTCAAATTTTCAAAATTATTAATAAGATTAATAAATAAAAGGGCATTTCAATAAAAGGACATACTTTGCAGTCCGATTAGTTTCTAGGACACACATTCACCGAAATTAATTTCAAGGCCAAAGTCAACAGGATAATTACTTTTAAGTACAAAGTCACTAGTCCAATTACTTTCAAGGACATAATTTCATAGGTTTTTAAGCCTTAGAAACTAATTATTTTGCATTTTGTCCTTAAAAGTAATTATTTCAGTTCTGTGTCCTAGAAACTAATTGCACTTGCTAAAGAGGCCATTGTGGCTAATTTTCACTTAATTAAATGAGTTAATTAATTAATAAATGTACACATGTATATATATTATGATATATGTTATGCTATTTTAAAATGTTTAAAACAACGTAAATATATATTTATGTACATAAGATGATTTTTCGAAATTAATGTATTTTAATTAAATTTTTAATTAAATAAATTATTTAAGGTTAATTATTTAAATAAGTTAATGGTTAGCTAATTAAATAAATATTTAAAGTTTAATTAATTAAATAAATTATCAAATATGTGTGTGTTTTATATACTATAAAGGTTAGAATATATAATAAATATTTAATATAAAACTAATATTAAGATAATATAAAATTAATTAAATAAGATTTAATTAATATAATATTATACATAAGACTACTTTATAAGTAATGATGAAATATAAAAGTTATATAATAACAAAACTTACATAATATGAATGTATAAATTGTGGAGCATTAAGAAATCTAAATAGACTTAAGGTATAAATATGTAGGTATTGTATGTATACCGTTATTTCCAATGCATTTAACACTTGAATTACGAGGGTATTTCATAAGAAATACTTTATTGCATAAGTCGATATCACTCACTATAATATATTGAAAGGTTATGAATCTTCAATATTATATTATCCTCTACGACGTATATTTTAACAAATTGCCAGCATACTCCATAGTTGTTAAGAAAACTCAAGCTAGGGATGTATGTGTAGTATTATTAATATAATAAATATATGAGGTAAGATAACTATATGTATTTGTTGAGAAAACTCAAAGTACATATACTAAGGCCGTTGCGATATGGTAAGTATGAAAGAATAATTTCATTTTGATTTATTGAGCAAACTGAAGGTCGAAGTGAGATTAGGACAAGGTACCAAGAGTTAGGAGTTGTACATTGTACAACCGATAAAGATTTATCCATCGTCCGTTGAGCTATGGCTTGTTGAATAAACTCAATTTTAGAATTTCAAGATGAGCGAGCCCTAACACCCACTAGTGAAGTTTAAAGGACTTCTATGTTCTAGGATTAGTGAAACATAAAAAAGACTAGTGGGAGCTTTATCAAAAAATGAAATGATAAGATCTAACCTTTGTAATATTGTAAGAACATATGCTATATAATGTTATAATAACCTACATTGATAAATTTATGCATTTAATATGATTGATAAAACGTTTATCAATTTAGATATACAAATGAACTGAATTGAAGACTAACAAATAGAAATATAACCTATACTTACTAATAAATGCTTACTGCATGTTAAAGTTTCAACACCCATGCAAGCACCTAATTCTACAACTAGTAAATGCGCTTGCAATATCGTCGCTTATATGTTTATTTCGTCGAAACAATGTATTGCATTCAGTAAGTTTCGAAATCAAAATCAACACAAGACTATGGATATTTGATCCATATACTATCAAATATAATGTTATATGATGAATGGTCACAGTTCATAAGGTACGATACTTCGATGAAATTAGTTCATTTGAAGCAAACCAAATAAATCATGTTGTGAAATCGAGAATTCAATTTGATTGATTACAATAAAGATCGTGCCATGTTAAATGTAACACAAAACCAAAAGTACAATGTTGATCTAAGAACTCGATCATTGAAATATTAGTTTGATCAGTTTATGCAAGATGCATCATATTTGATGTCCTTAAATGTTAAAGATAATCAAATGTGTTTTTGTAAAGAGTTCATTATGATATTGTAGTAAGAGATTTCTTTTGAATGGTTCGACCATTTAGAACGAAAAATGAGTGAACAAGAGTAGAAGTGATTTAATGTACGATTGGGTTGAAGTGAGTAAATAGTCACTTGTTCTTTATAAAGAAACATCGGAAACAAGAATTGTAATAATAGTAATTGATACTTAACGTTGGAATAAGAAATACAATTTGTGTTTCAAAACGTACTTTCATAGAAAATTGTTTTCTATGAGATTATTTCTTTGAGTTCAAGATATTTGATTAACGAACCCTCCGCTATAAACTAGTTGAAGTATATGAAATAAATAATCTATATTAAGTGAATGATGGACCTCCGAATTTAGTACGCTATTATAGTAATTGCAGAAAATGGTAGGAGTATGTCGTATAGAACTTGTCGATTGCATCAAATTACGAAAATTATTTTTGTAAAACACACCAAATATTATTTATGAAATAATGACTATTTTTCGATGTCAACTAAAAAATGGTCATATTTATATTTCATTATGAATATTATGATTATGAAATAAAACTATAGCGTAGTATTGGTTTTCACAACAAAAGTGATGCATTGGAAAATATTGAAGTATTTAAAATTATTCACAATTATTTGAGAATTATAAACTAAGCTGTTGTTTTGAGGAATAATTTTTATTATATGATTATGAATCATATGATATTTGTTAATTATATCTCAAAATATCTAGAGCTACGTACCCATTTAGTGGGAATGTAATAAGAGTTAATGAACTCTTCGGATTGATACATATTGATGTATACAATCTTAAATCAGTTAATACCAAAAAAGTTCTACGTACTTTAGCGCATTCACCAATGAGTTATCACAAACATAAACATGTGTATTTGATAGGCATATATAAGACTATGATAAGCTCATAGAATATATAAAGAAAGTAAACAATATAACATGCAATATATATGATTCGATTTGATTGAATATGTGAGTATATTGGAAAGAGTTTCATATGTACCTAATATGAATAAAGATTCAATCTCAAAGGTCACTCTTTCCTATAATAAATAACGATGTATTAATAAGGAGAAATCGAGCTTTGTTGTACAAAACACAGTTAATGATGGGTGAAGTTGAGTTAAAATTCTTTCTATAAAGTGTGCACTTAAGAGTAGTATATAAGTTTTAAATTATTATCATCCTAAGAATAGTTTACAAAATCATATAAGATGCGGGCTTACAAGAAACGCCGTCATATCCTAGGCCAAAGAGTTGGCGGGTCATGTGAGTCAAAAAACCGCACGTAATAATTATACATAAATGATCTTGTATGAATCATCTAAAAGAACTTTGGGTACGATAGTCATTGGATGACTAATTTACGTTGTGAACATAAATATATCATAAACTAATTGAAAATCAGTTTATATAAGGCAATTCATAAAATTGGTTATGAATACCTATTCCATTGCATTGAGAAACAACAGTTGTTTCCAAGAAACACCAACTTTGTAGCAAAGGAATTTTTTGAGAAATGAATGATCATAAAACGAATATGGATACGATCCAATGATAAAATTGATTATAAGAGATGAAATGAAATTGACCGAACCTAAATAAACACAAATACATTAAAACTTCTAACGAGTATTCTTGTACATTAAAGAGAAACCATGAGTTTCTTAACAATTTCAAGAATAAATGATCCTCGATTGTTAAACCAAAACGAGTATTGACTCTATGATATGGTACGATGTACTAATCCAAAATAGGTTTCAAGTATATTATCAAAATATGATTTTGATAGTTGTATTCGAAGGGATATGAATCATTGGCCACAAATGTGTGCTTATGAGGATGACAACTGTAGTTCGAATCATGGTTTTAAATCTCCTATATCTCGCTCGAGATCTCGCCCGAGATCTCATTTTCACACTTAAACGAGACGAGACATCAAATCTCCTCCATATCTCCCTCGACACTCATCTCATCCGAGATATTCAAATCTCACCCGATATATGGATCAAAACCTCAATCCGATATCTCACCCGAAGTTATACATTTTTCTTATTTTCCATAATAATTTTTATTTTCATATTGATTCAAAAGAAACTACTCAATCCAATTATAATTTAGCAACTTCTTGAACATATTCTTTACTTTTTATCTTAATGAGTCATAGCGAAAGGTTTCACTTCTTTATTACGTTCAAATAAAAGGATATTATTCAATCATTATCAAATCAATTAAGCTAATCAAGCTACTACTCTTCTAAAACTATTTCTTTTTCCATGTAAATCAAGTTTATTACCATTTTTATTTTTACTAAGAAAGTTATAATCGTTAAATAAATTTTTGACACATCAATTTTAAACACATAAGTACATCCGAGATATTCCCAAGATGCATTATAAGACCCGAGATGTCAATCCGAGATGTACACCCGATATGTACTCATCTCGTCCGAGATCTCTCCCGATACGAGATAATTAGTGTAAAAATTCCGAGACGAAACGTGACCGAAATCCGATATTTAAAACCTTGGTTCGAATATAGTGCGCCACATTGAGAAGAATGTTACCGTTCAATTGTTGAAATTAACATTACAGATTCATTATTCTATGTGCTAAATTTGGTTTGAATTTAACTCATAAAATTATTGCCTAGTGTGACATTATGTTTTGGTATATATGTGTTGAAAGAAAAAGTTCCGAATATGGAATTCAATTAGTCTGTTTGCAAATAACAACCAAAGTGTATCGAAGTCGGTGGGAGCGATATTGAGCTCGTGGATTTTTCAGATACGATCCGAGAATGGATGCGAATGTATAATTTTGAAAAGCATCAAAATTGAAAAAATGTTTTGATAGATGTATCCAATTGTTTGATTATCAGCAAAAATGTAGAGGAAGCGTGTATTCACAAGCAAGAATGTTAAATGGTACATAGATATTTCTAAAACTTAAGTAAATAATGCTCTACTCATTACTAACAATATACTTGTGTCAAAATTAGTTTTTGTTGTCTAATACTCAATGTTCGATTTGTAAATGATATCTTTTATAGTAAGTATAAAAGATATTGGAAATATCTCAAAATAATATGCAAGGACACCTTACTAAAATATTTAATACGGAACATGTAAGATGGATTCCTTATGAATTGGAAATAAGATCTATCAAACATATATTATGTTATCTATGATTTTGTGATTTTTTATACATATAATACATGAAGCAATCAATCCAAGTTGATATCATTAAATTATAGTTTGGAGTGTTCTCGTGTATTTTCGAAATGCTAGAGAATTGTCTGCAGAAATAACAAATACCATATTAAGGAGTGTTCAAACTCAAATTTTCATAAGTGACATTGAGTATAACATGTCAATAATAAATTCAAGTTAAGAATTTTTGAGTTGGAGATGTTCCAAATGAAAGAGTGTGGTTGAATCAATGAAAAAGGCTAATTACATCGTCTTGAATAGCGCCGCAATAAAAGAAATGTATATAAATGGACAAATTTACAACTGAGTTGAGTGTTATTCCAAATGTTGAGATTCCTATAACACCCCGTAATTTGGCTTTAGTTATTTAATTAGTTAGTTATTTAATTAATTAGGCTCCAAAAATTAAACTTGTGCAGAAGATGAAATTTGGCCATGAAACTTGTGTCATTGAATTCGTGGTGAAATTCTGAGCAACTTTCATATTTAAAGTTATGTGATCGGAGTCCAAACGAAGAAGTTGCGGACGAAAAATGAATTCCGAACGAAAATAATTCGAATAAGAAAATTAACTTTTATAAATTGATTATCTAGGACCCACAAGTCGATCCGCATATTAGAGCGGTCGACTAAGGGAAGCCAATCCTTAGAAAGGGGGCAGTCAACCGCTCCATGTGTGGCGGCAAGGATTATCCTAGGCCCAGTGGCCCAGATTTAATATATTCCAATCTAATGGTTCTGGTTGATTCTAGCGCCTATAAATTCTGAAAAAACCCTTCTTTCTCTTCCCTTTTTTTTGGAGGCAGTAGCGAAGCTATGCCGTTTCTTCTTTTGCACTTGAAAATTACAACAATAAGTTATTTATATCTGTATTCATACAAATTGGAGAAAAATAGAAATATAATAAAAAGGAGAAGAGGAGAATCAACTATACACATATTTAAGGTAATTTATATTGTATCCATTTTCTCTTCCAATCTCAAATCTCTTCTCAGATCTGTAATTCTAATGTATGTATATACCCTTTTATACATATTTCTTGGACTAAAAAATGGATTTGGAGATGAACTTAAGGTTCTACTTCAGATCTGAAAATTTGGATTGCTTTAAAAGGTGTGTGGAATTTTATATATGTTTTATGATTTTAAATCTATTATGTTGGCATATGTTTTATTTTTATGTCTAAATAAATTTTATTTATGAATTGTAGGCTTAAATTGGTGTAGAAAACTTTTTCCTACATATTCTTGTTTAGGATCAAATTTTAAATATGCTTACATCTAGACCTCAAAATCAGTCTCAAAGATTTTAGAATTTAAATGTTGTATATTTTTATTCCAGATCTGTACTTAGGTGTAAAACATGATTCTTGGATTATTGCCTAAATTTGTGCTAAGTTGTAGATTTTTCATAGTTTAATTTGTGTGAAGTACATCCGTTTGATTTTCATTTGTTTACTTTTTCCACTTTTGATTCAAAAGGGTGACATTCGATTTAACGAGGAATACCGACAAATAAGATTTTATGAGCAACACCTATAGACAAAAAGGGAAGAGATGTAAAGTATAGATTTATCCTTCATAGTTTACACTATTTATTCCAATTAAAAAGAAATTATGCATTCCTTGTAATTTCTAATAGAATCAATCTTTCTAATTTATGGAAATCATAGCAGAAAATCTCCCTAAGGAATCTATTTCCAGCAAATTAAATATGGAAAGCATAATCTCGTTAAATATTTATGACTAGAATATATTTGGATAAGAATAGGTAGTTTTTGTAACGACCCAGATTTTTCGTTATTCGATTTAGAATATTTAAATGGTTTTAAATATAACATTTGAATTATAGATTGAATTTGAATAAGGAGAATTTGGGTTTTTATTTTAAAATAGATTCAGAATTTAAATATAACAATTTATTTGATAATTTAATTATTGAAGTTTATAATTTAATATTGGTTAATATAGTGAATCTGGAGTTTTAAGCTTGATAAAAATTATTTAAAGGCTTGTAAAATGTATATTAATAATAATGAGTCAATGCAACTTTTAAAATTGAAAATAAAAAGCGATTTGTTCAGTTTTAAAAATATATTGTTTGAATCGACATTCAAAAATAGTCACAATCTCGAAATTCGATGAAACAAATTTAATTTGATCTGTAATAATTTATTATTATCGGATTTCAAATTTCGTAGCTTTCGGAGTTATCGTTTGGCCGTACGGCATAAAAACGCGTTGAAATTTATATCGAAAATTCAATATAATAATTGTGTCAAAAAGCTATCTTCTCCAGACGATCGAATTAGGACTCGAAATCTTTTCCATTGCGTACGGAATAAATGAATAACATAATAAATGCCTGACGGCATGCTTCAATAGGCGTTCGAGATTTCCCCTTATATGCATATAATATGAGATGCTATAATTACGCTTATATATGTAACAACCCTAGATTCTGAATATAATTTAAATTTGAATTTATTTTTATTTTGAAATTATTTTAAATTTATTTTATTTCAAGATTTTATTTCTAAATATTTTTAAAGTGATGATAAAAATTTTCCAAAGTTTATTAAATTTATTTTAAATTTTTAAAGCCTAGTTTCCATGTTCTTTGCTATTTTCTTAATTTAATTATATTTAATTAAAATTTATTCATTTATTTTATGCATTCATTTTATTTCTGAGTTTTTAACTTTATTTATCAGCATTTTTCATGTATTTAGGATTGCAAAAGAAAAAGTGGAAATTTGAAGAGTTTTGTGACCTTTTATTTGCTTAAGTCGTTTTGTATTCCACCTTTTCATTTTTCTAATCACCGTATGCATTGAAGAGGCCGACTCTATCATTTCTTTCATCCATACCATTTCATTTTCACGCATAAGAAAAAAAATTTCTCAACATCAAAACATGCGGCCTCCATTTCTAAAAGTTTGGTAAAAATCTTTCTTTTCTTTTCATTGTTTTATGCTTGTTTATATGGTTTTGCTCTTGCTTTCTTCACCTTCTAGGCTCGGCCCCTCACCACTCCAGCACTTTGGCCACCTCCACCACCACCTGAACTAGTCATCACCACCTACAGTCCAACCCCAAGCCAGGCTGTGCACCATCCATGACCAGATCCATATCAAAATCTACACAAACTTCACCTATATATGTACGTAGCCGAGCCCATCAATGTTCCTCCACCTCAAACTCCCCTTGGCCGCCACCTACATCACCACCATTGATGAACGTATTTCTCTGCAATTTAAACCGTTTATTTCATATATTTTTATTTTAATAAAGCGGTATTATACGGGTATTTTGTTGTGGTTTTGCAGATTATTGATTCCAAAGTGCAACGTTGAAATTAATCGGTTATGCCGTCCATTGGTTCAAAAATCACGCAGCAAAGATTGCAACATTTTGAGCATTGAAATAAATCAAAGTAAAAAAAACATTTCAAAATGCTAGCTTACCTTCATACTTGGTTAAGTACGGTCACATATTATTTAGTCATGAGAATATCAAATAATACATGGCCACGTTGTAAAGCAAAATAGGACACATTCAAAAGTAGCTCATATGGGAATTTGGACCAATTCACATGTAAAAGCATGACCACCTTTTTAAGCAACAGAGGACTTGGTCAAAGGAGCAGCTAATAGGGATGCCAAACACTCAGCATATATGTTTCAAGCATTGATATGGCAACTGACTCTTCACCAATTCAACAAATGGACCCAGTCAATACATATATCTCGGCAGCTACTATGAAGAGGACCAGTTCTATTGCTAAAATTATGGACTGATTTTAAGGGTTGAAAGCCTATATATACAGCATTATACAACACCTTGAAATCATCTCTTCCCTCATCACTTTTCTTCAAGTTTAGATTTAAATTCAGCACTGTTTTTATTTTCGAACAGAATACGTAGGATTGTTGATTAGATTTAGCAATTTATTTATTCTTGTTCTTAGTTATTTTCTACACTCTTTTCAGTTAGTTAATAATTATTTCAGTTGTTTGCTCCATTATCTTCTTTTCCGCAATTTCAATTTCTGTTCTGATTTTTTTTACAATTCTATATTTTGGTTGCAATTTCGATTAGTTTCGAAATCGATTCGGAGTAAATTATTGTTTTTGTTTTCTGTTCAAAATTCACCATCGAATTCGTTTAACACGCCTAAGATTTAACTATGGATTTTAATTGTTTTAAAATACAATTCCCTGTGTTCGACCTGCATACTACACGCCTGTGCGCTTGCAGAATTTATTAAAATTTGTGCTTTTCTAATCAACAGAAAAGTCGCAACAACCACCAACCTGTAGTTGACCTATGACCCTCTACCATATCGTCTCCGACCCACCTTAAGCCATGGCCGTGCCTATCTTAGCTTTGGCCGAGCCCATTGTTGCATGAAATCTTTGTTGTGTTGCCTTTGTGTTGTAGCTTCATGCACACATACCTTTGCGCCATCATCTAATCCACGCTAGGCCAACCCTATGAACCCAAAACAAGATCCAAACCCACTCCTTAGCCGTGTGTTTCTAACCTATAGCTGAAACATAGGTGGTTGAAAGCAAGTGCAAAAGATTTTAGCTTTATGCATTTATTTCTAATATTGTTTTATTATATTTGGGTTGAAAACTTATGTTGTTTATATTGTTTTGTTTGAATGTGTTCAAGGCAATTAGCTTTGTCTCTCTCACACTCAAATCATTTTCGTGCTTTCATGCCTTTGAAGATCTTTGTTGTGTACTTTGGTTGTTGTCTTCAGCTTATACCAGTGAGTTATTCTCACCAGGTAGTTTTATACTTATATGACTAGTAAACCGATCACATTTGAATCTGTAAAATACATCACCATGTTACACCTGCTATGTTATGATCATATGATGTTCACCCATTCTTAAACACCTGTTATATCATTTGTTACTGTTATATTATGCTATTATGTTATTTATATCAGTTTATCACAGTGCAAGTTCCCTTTAGATTAGAATCACTATGGGTTGAAATGATACATACCCAAGCAGACTTTAGAATAGGGAAAAATCGTTATGGGCTGAAATGATAGTTCACTGCATTGTTTTCACGTACGTTAGTTTGGTTACTTGCAGTTCCACTTTCATATTCTTGCATGCATTAGTTAGTTTGGTTACCATTTTCACGTAGTTGTATTTTGTTTTGTTTCTGTTTATACATGCATTATTTCTGTTTCGTTTACACGTAACCACTTAGTTGTTGTTTAGTTTAATACTGTTTTGCCCTCTGTTTTCACGTTTTTGCATATGCATACATTCATGTTCGTTCTGCATTCATACCACTTGTTGCATTCACGTGACCTCTAGTTCCAGTATTACGTGTTCTGCATATTACGTACCATTCATACCAGTATCATTTCATCTCATTACAGTACCATTTCAATATTACGTGTTCTGCATATTACGTGCCCCTTAGCACATTACACTCTGATTTATTTTGCTACTCACAACAAGTAACATATTCACGTTTTGTTTTAAAGGCGCAGGGAGTAGACCAAGTCAGTGAATTTAAAAGCTAAGAAAAGTCAGTCAAATAGCTCCAACTCAGTAAATCTCAACCATTCACTAGCACTGCTCGGTTGCACTGGACGGACGGCCATACCTCTCTGTAAGTAATTTTCTACTCTACAGGTGCCCAACTGAAAACTGTTTAAATTTACTTTTTGTTATTACATCTTGGGTTGTTTATGCGCGTTTGGGCAAGAAATAATTTTAATCGTTTAGAAAGCCAAAATATCTCATTAAACAAATCAACGGAAAATTCAAATCAAACAAATATGAGCAATCGCGGTTCACAACACGGTTCACAACACAGTTCACCGAAATTATCACCTAAATCACATGTTGCAAATAATGAATTTCATGAGAACCGACCATTATCCCTTAGAGACCGATGCTATCCAACACGGACTGTTCAACCTTCGGTTACTTCATTTCCACATGCCAAAGGAAATAATTTTGAGCTAAAACATTCTTTTATCCAAGGGGTACCAAAATTCACTGGGTCTGAAAATGCATATGAATTTCTTCGTGAATTTGAGTTATATGCTTCTACAACTAAAATGCAACAACTTTCTAATGAATCCATCAAGCTAAGACTTATTCCATTCGTGCTTCTAGAAAGCGCGAAAAGATGGCTTAATTCTCTTCCTAAAAATTCAATTAAAAGTTGGGACAATTTCGTTACTATATTTTTGAAAAAGTTTTTTCCTTTCCACAAAACTCGTAAAATTCGAACCGAAATCAATCAATTCTCTCAGAATGAAGGAGACACTTTTTCAAAATACTTTGAAAGGTTCAATCAACTGTTATATAGTTGCCCACATCATGCAATCCCTAAGCACGTTTTGTGCCAAATCGTTTATGAAGGGCTTAACTATCAAACAAGATCCCAACTTGAATCAATGTGCGGAGGAGAATTCATGGCAAAAACAGACGAGGAAGCTTGGGAATTTTTAGAAGAGTATTCAGAAAAGGATATGAAATGGGAAACAATTCGTGTTCCAATTCGTACTCCAAACAGAGGAGTACATGCCATTGACCCATCACATCTTCCTATAGATGCCCAAATTCCTCAAGAAGGAGAAGGGCTACCTCATTACTACACACAAGACCAAATCAATGCTATAGCTCAAAACAGTCCTTATTCGTCCACATATAATCCTAACTGGAAGCATCATCCCAATTTTTCATGGTCAAATCCTAACAACGTGGCTAATCCATTACATATGTATCCAATGATACCAAATCCGAATTATCGAGCCCCAACCTCTAATGCTCAAAATTCTCAACCCGCTCCTCAAACGAAACCTTCGAATCAACCGTACAGGCATCCTAATTTCAATCCATCAACCCAACCTTCTCAGCCTTCACAAGAAATTACTCGATTGGAAAAACAACTCTCTAAACAAAATGAACAAATCACTAACCGAGATGCAAGAATTGAGCAAATCACCAAACAAAATGAACAAATGTTGATAATGATGAAGGATCTCATGAAAATCAATGAGAAAGGTAAATTGCCTAGTCAAACCGAAGTGAATCCAAAGTATAACTCTCGAGGAGTAAATCTTTGTGAGAACGAAGATGTAAATCCGGTTAATGCTGTCACCACATTAAGGTCTGGAAAGAAGGTGGACAACCATGTCGGCAACCCCGACATCCTTCTTAAATCTTCCCATGTTCCAAATTCCGAAACTCAGTCGACAACCACGGTTGTCAATCAAAACGATTCTAATTCTTCATCTAAGGTTGGCAATCCCGGCCACTCTTCACCTTCTGATGTTGGCAACCCCAACATTCCAGCTCCCTTATCTTCGCCCTCTAATATAACACCTTCTTCTTCGAATGAAAAAACTTCCGAACGAGTCTATAAACCCATAGCTCCATTTCCTCATAGACTCAACAAAAAGAAGAAGCCCGCTAATTTTGACCAAATTCTTGAAATCTTCAAACAAGTTCGAGTCAATATTCCACTTCTTGATACCATCGAGCAAATTTCTCAATATGCTAAATGTCTGAAAGAGCTATGTACTCAAAAACGTGCCACTAACGTTCCTAAGACTGCATTTCTAACTGAAAACACTAGCTCTGTTCTTTCAAATCCCTCCCCAATCAAGTATAAGGACCCCGGTTGTCCTACGATCGGTTGTAAAATCGGTAACACTCACATTAGTCATGCCTTACTCGATCTTGGAGCGAGTGTGAATCTTTTGCGTTATACTGTGTACTGTCAACTTGGACTAAGGGAATTAAAACCTACAAACATCACAATTCAACTAGCTGATCGATCTGTCAAAAAACCATTGGGCACAGTTGAAGATGTTTTGATACAAATCGAGCAATTATATTTCCCAGTTGATTTCATAGTCCTAGAGACTGAACCTGTCTCAAATCCCAATAGTAAGATTCCTTTGATATTAGGTCGTCCATTTTTAGCAACATCAAATGCTATCATAAATTGTAGGAATGGTCAACTCCGACTTTCCTTTGGGCACCTAACCATTGAACTAAATATCTTCAATCTTAAAAGACAACCAAGGGATTTTGAAACAGAAGAAGTTGACATGATCCAAACAATTGTTGAAAATGATTTTAGTGATACTACGGAGTCTCTTAGCATGCGCCTAGATCATTTTAATTCCAACTTCCACGAAGATGAATACATTTATGAATTAAATGATATGCTATGCTCTTTTCATAATTCACTAGAATTCAATCAGTTGATGTCTACTGAAGCCTTAAAAGAAGTACGCCCTAAATTAGACCTCAAACCTCTTCCAAACAATCTTAAGTACGCATACTTAGATTCTTCGGAAAATTTCCCTGTAATCTTGGCATCCGATCTCATTAAGGACCAAGAAGAACAACTTTTGAAAATTTTAAGGGAAAATAAAGAGGCAATAGGATGGGTAATCGCTGACATTAAGGGAATTATTCCATCAATTATTGAACATCGAATACATTTAGTCGACGAGGCTAAACCCACTCGCGAAGCTCAAAGGCGATTAAACCCTAATATGAGAGAAGTGGTAAAGGAAGAAATTATCAAATGTTTAGACAATAACATTATCTACCCTATCTATGATAGTACTTGGGTAAGTCCGGTACAAGTTGTACCAAAGAAGTCTGGAATCACTGTGACAACAAATGAGAATAACGAACTTGTTCCGACAAAGGTCAAAACAAAATGGCGCGTTTGCATCGACTATCGAAAACTCAATGCAGCAACAAGAAAAGATCATTTTCCCCTCCCTTTCATTGATCAAATGCTCGAACGCTTAGCCGGTCATGAATATTATTGTTTCCTTGATGGTTACTCTGGCTATAATCAAATTCCTATTGCGTTAGAGGACCAACATAAAACAACATTCACATGTCCCTTCGGAACTTTCGCTTATCGTCGCATGCCCTTTGGTCTTTGTAATGCTCCTGCTACCTTTCAAAGGTGTATGATGAGTATATTTTCTGATATGGTGGAGGATTTCTTAGAAATATTCATCGACGATTTTTCAATCTATGGGTCATCTTTTGATCAATGCCTCCTTCGTTTAGAACGTGTCTTAAAGCGATGTAAGAAGAAATCTCTTGTTCTTAATTGGGAAAAATGTCATTTTATGGTTAAGCGAGGAATAGTCTTAGGTCATGTTGTCTCTAAAAATGGCCTAGAAGTTGACAAATCTAAAGTTGATCTTATTGTTGACCTTCCTCCTCCAAGGTCCGTAAAGGACATTCGCACGTTTCTCGGCCACGCAGGATTTTATAGGAGGTTCATTAAAGATTTTTCAAAAATTTCAAAACCTCTTTCAAATCTTCTGGCTAAAGACGTCAAATTTGAATTTTCCAATGAATGTAAAAAGTCTTTTGAAACCCTCAAATCGATCTTGACCACTGCACCTATCATCCAACCTCCAAATTGGACCTTGCCTTTCAAATTAATGTGTGACGCTTCTGATTATGCCATCGGAGCCATCTTAGGTCAACGAATCGATAAACTTCCTCGAGTCATCTATTATGCTTGCAAAACTCTTAATGAAGCTCAATTGAATTACTCAACCACAGAAAAAGAGTTTTTAGCAGTTATCTTTGCCCTCGATAAGTTTAGATCATATCTCGTAGGTTCTAAGGTCATAGTTTACAACGATCATGCCGCCTTGCAGTATTTACTCACGAAAAAGGATACCAAACCTCGCTTAATCCGTTGGATTCTCCTTCTTCAAGAGTGTGACCTAGAAATATGAGATAAAAGGGGCTCTGAAAATGTCGTAGCTGACCATCTTTCTCGTATAGTTCATGAAAACTATGATAACTCTCAAATCAACGATCATTTTCCCGATGAACAAATTCTTTCACTCTCTAGTGCACCATGGTACGCGGACATCGTAAATTATCTTGTCACAAATGAAACACCTTCCCATTGGTCAAAACAAGATAAACAAAAATTTCTCTCCAACGTTCGAAACTTTTACTGGGACGATCCTTATCTTTTCAAATATTGCACCGATCAAATCATTCGCAGATGTGTCCCAGAACATGAATTCCATAGCATCCTCTCTTTTTCACATAATCAAGCATGTGGAGGACATTTTGGAGCAAAGAAAACTGCTGCCAAGGTGTTACAGTGCGGTTTTTATTGGCCTTCTCTTTTTCGTGATGCCCACGAATTTTGCTCCAAATGCGCTAGATGTCAACAAACAGGTCGTATTTCCAAACGTGACATGATGCCCCTAAATCCGATCCTTGTCATCGAAATTTTTGATGTTTGGGGCATCGATTTCATGGGTCCTTTTCCTAATTCTTTTGGAAATCTCTACATTTTACTCGCAGTAGATTATGTGTCTAAATGGGTTGAGGCCATTCCCACCAGAACGAATGACAATAAAGTTGTTGTCAAATTTTTGAAAGAAAACATATTTTCCCGTTTTGGGACACCTCGAGCCATTATAAGTGATAACGGTTCTCATTTTTGTAATCGTGCTTTTGAATCTCTTCTTAAGAAATATCCTATCACTCATAAACTATCTACTCCATATCATTCACAGACCAACGGTCAAGTCGAGATTTCCAATAGACAAATTAAACAAATTCTTGAAAAGACGGTTAACTCCAACAGAAAAGATTGGTCATCTAAATTGATAGACGCCCTTTGGGCATTTCGCACAGGTTATAAAACCAATCTAGGAATGTCACCATACCGATTGGTCTTTGGAAAAGCATGCCATTTACCTGTTGAGCTCGAGCACCGCGCACTTTGGGCAATCAAATACCTTAATTTTGACATAGAAAAAGCCGGATCGCATCGTAAATTACAATTGTCAGAATTAGAAGAACTAAGAAATGAAGCGTACGAAAATGCAAAGATTTATAAAGAGAAAACCAAATTCTATCATGATAAATCCATAATTCGCAAGGCATTCGAAGTAGGTCAGAAAGTTCTCTTATATAATTCCAGACTTCATTTATTTCCGAGAAAATTGAGATCCCGTTGGACAGGTCCATATATTGTGAAAACAGTATACCCTTATGGCACAGTTGAAATTGAAAATCCTAGGGACGGTTCCATTTCAAAGGTCAATGGACAACGCTTGAAGCCATTTCTAGAGTTTGAACAACACGAGGACGATGAGTTTGTGGATCTTCACGAACCTAGCTATTCGGCATGAGCCGCTCACTATCTTGCACATATCAGGTTGTATTTTTTAGTTTTTTTGCTTCTATTTTGCATTTGCATTCTATTTGACAGTTGGGAGACTGCCTCATTCCAGTGTGGGGGGACACATATCTCATTCTGTTTGTTCATATTTCATAGTATAGCATCATTTTTTTTTAAAAAAATCATCTCATTATTTATTTTCAAATTTCCTTTCATTTTTTTTTCATTTCCCAATATTTTTAGGACTTCGATTTTATTTTTAATTAGTCAAGACAAAGGTAAGCAGTTGTAGTCAATTGATGAAATTTTTTGTGAATCACTAATTTCAAATGTAAAATATAATGAAAAGTTGAATTACAAGCGATAATAGTGAGGTTAGTATATAGGGGAATTCGTAGGTGATGGTTATGAAATCCTTTCTAAACTGTAGTCTTTGTTTTTTAAAAAAAAATGGCAGATTTAAAGTACATGCGTTGACATTTCAAATCATTGAAGTTAAGTGGTGCTAAGTTGATTTGCATAACTCTCTCTAGTTAGTTTCAAAAAAAAAATAAGAATAAAAATAATAATAAGATACACCTAGAGTCGATAGGTGTGCACACTTGTAAAAGTGTGTGCACTCGCCACGCTCTGTACTCTTCTCATGTAAGCCCGGAAGGCAGTGCATGGATGGTATATCTGGCCTCAGCATTCTGAGTTAGGTGTATAAATAATTAAATAAATAATCACCTAAGGATTACCGACCTTTTCTGACATAGTCAGCGTCGGTTTGCACAATCCGCCAAGCTCTGTCCCAACTCTCACGTAAGCCCGCGAGGCAGTGCATGGGTGGTACACCTTGGTCCAAAAGTTAGGTGTAAAAAAAAGGTAAAAAGAGACTAAGCTTTGAAACCGAAACACTTCTTGACTTTGTTGATTTGGCTTGTCATACAAATGGAAATGGAAAATGCCATTTTGAAAAAAAAAAACTGTGATTAACAATGAAGAATTTATTTCATGGCCGCACTATGTTATCAACCGAAACAAGTGGCCAAACTAGAATCTAATGTATGAAAACTTGAGTTATATTGAAATTTGTGTTTAGTGAGGAACGAAAAATTTCTAGAAGTTGACTAAAACCGATATGCATTATTTTGTTGCAATTATTCTAAAGTAAATCGAGTTTCCATTTGTTTAAAATTTTGCATTCATGTAGTACATTAGAATCATCACATACTGCATTTGGATTTTGTGGGTAGTATCCGCTAAAAACCCTCACGAGACACCACTTGTCCTACTAGGGACACCTAGAGGTTTAACGGCTTGTTGCATACGCTCAATGCAATCGTGTTTCCTACGAAAAAGGATTTAGTTAGTTTTATTTTCTTGCTTATTCGAGGACGAATAAAGTTCTAGTGTGGGGGTATTTGATGAACGTATTTCTCTGCAATTTAAACCGTTTATTTCATATATTTTTATTTTAATAAAGCGGTATTATACGGGTATTTTGTTTTGGTTTTGCAGATTATTGATTCCAAAGTGCAACATTGAAATTAATCGGTTATGCCGTCCATTGGTTCAAAAATCACGCAGCAAAGAGTGCAACATTTTGAGCATTGAAATAAATCAAAGTAAAAAAAAAACATTTCAAAATGCTAGCTTACCTTCATACTTGGTTAAGTACGGTCACATATTATTTAGTCATGAGAATATCAAATAATACATGGCCACGTTGTAAAGCAAAATAGGACACATTCAAAAGTAGCTCATATGGGAATTTGGACCAATTCACATGTAAAAGTATGACCACCTTTTTAAGCAACAGAGGACTTGGTCAAAGGAGCAGCTAACAGGGATGCCAAACACTCAGCATATATGTTTCAAGCATTGATATGGCAACTGACTCTTCACTAATTCAACAAATGGACCCAGTCAATACATATATCTCGGCAGCTACTATGAAGAGGACCAGTTCTATTGCTAAAATTATGGACTGATTTCAGGGGTTGAAAGCCTATATATACAGCATTATACAACACCTTGAAATCATCTCTTTCCTCATCACTTTTCTTCAAGTTTAGATTTAAATGCAGCATTGTTTTTATTTTCGAACAGAATACGTAGGATTGTTGATTAGATTTAGCAATTTGTTTATTCTTGTTCTTAGTTATTTTCTGCACTCTTTTCAGTTAGTTAATAATTATTTCAGTTGTTTGCTTCGTTATCTTCTTTTCCGCAATTTCAATTTCTGTTCTGATTTTTTTTTACAATTCTATATTTTGGTTGCAATTTCGATTAGTTTCGAAATCGATTCGGAGTATATTATTGTTTTTATTTTCTATTCAAAATTTACCGTCGAATTCGTTTAACACGCCTAAGATTTAACTATGGATTTTAATTGTTTTAAAATACAATTCCCTGTGTTTGACCTGCATACTACACGCCTGTGCGCTTGCAGAATTTATTAAAATTTGTGCTTTTCTAATCAATAGAAAAGTCGCAACAACCACCAACCTGTAGTTGAACTATGACCCTCTACCATATCGCCTCTGACCCACCTTAAGCCATGGCCGTGCCTATCTTAGCTTTGGCCGAGCCCATTGTTGCATGAAATCTTTGTTGTGTTGCCTTTGTGTTGTAGCTTCATGCACACATACCTTTGCGCCATCATCTAATCCACGCTAGGCCAACCCTATGAACCCAAAACAAGATCCAAACCCACTCTTTAGCCGTGTGTTTCTAACCTATAGCTGAAACATAGGTGGTTGAAAGCAAATGCAAAAGATTTTAGCTTTATGCATTTATTTCTAATATTGTTTTATTATATTTGGGTTGAAAACTTATGTTGTTTATATTGTTTTGTTTGAATGTGTTCAAGGCAATTAGCTTTGTCTCTCTCACACTCAAATCATTTTCGTACTTTCATGCTTCTGAAGATCTTTGTTGTGTGCTTTGGTTGTTGTCTTCAGCTTATACCAGTGAGTTATTCTCACCAGGTAGTTTTATACTTATATGACTAGTAAACCGATCACATTTGAATCTGTAAAATACATCACCATGTTACACCTGCTATGTTATGATCATATGATGTTCACCCATTCTTAAACACCTGTTATATCATCTGTTACTGTTATATAATGCTATTATGTTATTTATATCAGTTTATCACAGTGCAAGTTCCCTTTAGATTAGAATCACTATGGGTTGAAATGATACATACCCAAACAGACTTTAGAATAGGGAAAAATCGTTATGGGCTGAAATGATAGGCTTGAACGATTTTCAATTATTTCATTTTACTTGGGACTGCTGGTTTGAAATGATAAAACCCAGGTTTTCTTTGTAAATTACGGACTGAAATGATATATTAACCGTATCACTTTACCTAGGCTAGAAAATGATATACAGACCCGTAGTTAATATATATGTTTTTCTAAAAATTTAAAATATTTTAGAAATGTAAATATTATAATATTTTGATTTAAAAATTAATTAAAAATGATTTGTAGTGTATTATTGATTTTCTAAAAATTTATAAGTGAAATAAATTAAGGGTAAAGTTAGAAATTTGAAATATAAGTTATTTTGGAAATTTTGATTTAATTAAATGGAATTTAAATTAAATACGAAAATATGATAAATTTATGGTATTTTGAATTAAAATGAATTTATAATATATTAATGATTTTTGAATAAAGTTAAAAAGTTAAATAAATGAATGTTTAGGTTGAATTTTGAAATATAGCTTAAATTGGAAATTTATGAATTTTGTTTAATGGTGAATTTCAAGTTGAATAAATAAAATGAGAATAAGTTATATTTGGGAATGTAAACTTAAATGTTAAGTTAAAATTTAATTATAAAGAATTGAAATTGAATGTGTGAATTTAATATGTGAATTATTATTAAATATTGATTTTTGAATCGAAATTTAACTTTATAAAATCATGAATGTAAGGGTATTTAAATGATTATTTTAAAAGTGAAAATATATGATTTTGTAAGTTTAAAATGGTTTAAATAAAAAGTTAATTGTTTATGAAAATATAGTGAATATTTGAAATTTAATTAACAGCATTTTTGAAATGCTATTATTTCTTATGTAAAGGATATTACAACATTTGTAGATGCTGTAGTTGATATAAATGAACCAAATGGCTAAATTTTAATAAAGGGATATTACAGCACTTTGTAAGTGCTATAATTGTTGAATTTAACTAAGGTTTTATTTGAACTAATGTAAACCTATTATAGCATTTTAAATGCTATCTTTTGTTAAATTGAACGGTTTTGAAAGTAACTTTCTGTAGCATTTTCCAAATGCTAGGAAAGGTGAATTTTCATTGTTTTGATAAGTTTAAGTGAACAAATGAACTTTGAAAGATTAAAATTTTGGAAATTTAATAATTTAATTATTAAATGTAATAACTTCATTTTAATGATTTAAATGAAATAATTCGATTTGAAATATAAACTATTTTGAAATGTGAGTTGAAATGTTATTTTTAAATTTGAATAAAAATGAATGTGGTTTTGAAAGATATGATATTTTGATATTTTGGAATGGATTTGAAAGGATTTTGAATTGTTGAAATGATATTTGGTTTTTTGAAATATAAGTACCATTTTTAAATTATAACTACGGCTTATAATAACGATTGGTTGTTAAAGAGACCGGGATCGGATATGGACATATTCTCTATCGATACCGAAAACCACTTTAACAACTATGTACGCGGTAGAAATTCCAGAATGAAGTTGGAAGGTGGTGACGTTCCTGAGGTACATTACGTGGACCTGACTCCCGTGAGTTAGCTTAAGGTGGCTAATACAGGAGCGATCTCGGGCCAAAAAAGGTAGCACCTCTGGCCGGACACACTTCTTCGATACCATTCTATTACCGTTGTCATTGATTGGGTGCACCCCTTGATTTTTGGAGTGTTGTTCGGGGTGGGCGTAGTGGCTGCTACGTTACCGCCAGCCCGTGTGTGTAATTGGTATATCTACCCTGGCATTGCCTTGTGTGCCGTGTCACCTACTATACCGAACCTTTACTAAGAGTTTGTTTTTCTCCCGTAGCCCATGGAGTATTTAGGGTAGTCTCCCGATCTGGAGATATGCTGATACTGGATGGACTAATGGGACTATTACGTGTTAAGGGGAATATTGGGTCACCCCTTAATGCTATTTTAAAGTATGTTTATTTTACTGTAGACATTATCATAATAGCGAAATATTACTATATAGTAAATAGTTTAATGGATCCTTAGAGGATGGGCGATCCCAGGCATCCTTTAAGTTACTTGTATCTTTATTATAGTTCACTTGAGTTGGTTTACATTATATAAGTATATATTATCCTAACTAGAGTGTTTTGTGTTTTTCTTTACGCTCGGGTCAGCCTGAGTATTCACAGCTTTGGATTCTCTATCTGGAGCTGGTCTTTGCTGGAGATTCTGCCGATCTATATTTATATCTATTTCTGTTCCAGCTGTTCTAGTTTATCTCATGTATTAGTGAACTTCTATGTATTTGGGATTTCTATTATGTTGCTTCCAGACTGTTATTATTTGTTTGGTTTGAGACTCTATTATAATAGCTTCATGAACTACTATGTTATTTTATATTCCGCTATGAGTTATTCTGATTGTTCTGTGTCTGTGATTCTGTATATTTGATTTCATTTGCTCCAAATTTATTCACAATCTATTATTTTGCATCATTCAAGTCCGACCTGTGTGTCTGCCTATGCACTTAAAGGGTGCAGCATGATAGAGGGTTCTCACTTCCTAGTTTAGTAGCCAACGGTTGCCTCTTACTCCTACATGTCCCCGCAGGGGTTGGTGGTGCAGTCGAGAGGCTGGCCGTAAAGGCAGAACACAGGTACCAATGTATGCTACGGTGGGCGTTACCCCACTGGCGCGGCCCGCTACATTTGGTATCAAAGCATTGATTTTTGGCAAACCATTGCCTCTGCGGAGCAAAAACTCATTAGAGATAGGGTAGAGATACCCTAGAATGAGTGAAATCAACCTCAGAATCATATCTTTGTGAGAGACGTATTTTCAAAGTATAAAATGATTTTTTTCAAAATGTTTTCAAAAGATTTTTCAAAGATTATTTTGATATAATTTTTTTCTTGTTTTAAAGGATTTTCAAATGTTTTCTAACTTCCTTTCTTACGTATCCACCTTGGTAGATTTTTTTTCTTTCTTTAGGATATTCATCCAAGTGAATTCTCTTGTCTTATCTTAATTTATCTTTTGCTTGTCTTTATCCTTGTCCTAAATTCATTCTTGATATTTTTCAGGATGAATTGAGGTAATGCCAGAAGTAGGGGTCGTGGTATTGCCCCAGCTCCTCAGCCTGTTGTTCCTGTTCGATTCACTGTTCTCTGTAAGGAATTCACTCAACTTGGTGGAACCTCATTCACCGGTTCAGAGAGCGTCATTGAGGCTCAACAGTGGTTGCGGAGTCTTGAGAGGATATTTACTGGCCTTGATATTACTGATGCCCAGAAGTGTCAGTTGGCAGCTTGGCAATTGCGTGATTCTTCTTTAGATTGGTGGGAGTCCGTTACGGCTAACACCGTCGAAACTGATATCACTTGGGAGCAGTTTATGTGTTCCTTTGTGTTATCTTGAATTTTGTTCCTATTTTCCATTTCTTTTGAATCTATCTTAAGCTTGTTCTATATCTCTTTTCTAGGGAGGCTTTTGGGGCAAAATGGATGCCGAAAAATCTCATATTTATCATGAATTTATAGATCTTAAGCAGGGTAGCATGTCTTTTGCTGAGTATGAGAGGAAGTTCAATGAATTTTCCATGTTCGGCCCTAGCCTGATTGATACTCCACTCAAGAAGAATGAGAAATTCATTGCTGGTGCTCGTACAGAGTATTATAGTCGCCTCATTTCTCATGTTCATGGCACTTTCACCCAGCTTATGGATATGGCTATTAGCTATGAGAACCCCACATCTAAAGGTCCTATTGCTTCTGGTGCTCCTCTAGCTCAGTCTTCCTCTGCTAATTCCAAGAAGCGTAAGCCTAATTTCCATCAGCAGAAGAAGAATTGGCAAAAGCGTCCTGGTTTGGGACCTTTATCATCTGCTCCTGCTCAGAGGCAACCAGTTGATCTTTTCTCTATCACTTGCTTTAGGTGTGATCAGAAGGGACACTATGCCAATAGCTGTTCTACATTAGCTGGTGCTGCTGTTCCTCCATATGCTCAGTTGGCTAGGCGTGATCTCTGCCATATAAGAAGGACTGCCCTACTCAGCAGAGGGGTACGCCTTCTGGTATATTTGATGTCACTTCTGCCTCATCTCCAGTTCCTCCACCTTCTCCTGCTCCTAGTGATGACCAAGGTACTCTCCAGGGTTCATTTACTTTATTCCATCATCCTGTTCGTGTGTTATTTGATAGTGGAGTTTCCCACAGTTTTATTTCTGTTGATTTGTGCGATAAGTTTGAGCACCTCCTTTCTTCTGAATATGCTTCTTTTCCATTATGTTTTTTAAATCCTATTGGGGGTCCTGCTAACCTTAATCGGATTTATAAGAAAGTGAAACTTCTCCATTCTGATCATCGCTTTTGTGGTGATTTTTATGTTCTGGGCTTCGATGCTTTTGATTTATTGCTTAGTCAGGATCGGTTAGTGAATCATGATGCTCATATCTCTTGTAAAGCCCGGACTATTCACCTTGTTGATGATCAAGGGAATTCCTTGATTATTCAGTGCCGCATGCCTCAGGATTTTGCTGGCAACTTTATTTATTCTCTGGATTCTCCTATTGATCTTGATTCGACTCCTGTGGTGAGATTATATCCCGATGTATTTGGTGAAGTCAACTTCTTTGCCTTCGAAGCAGGAAACTGATTTTTGGATTGATCTTATTCCTGGTGCTCGACCTGTTGTTCTACCTCCTAGAAGAATGGCACCCCGCGAGAAGGTTGAGATGGGAAAGCAAATTGAGGACTTGTCTTCCAAAGGTCTGATTAGGCCTAGTTTTTTTGAATAGGGAGCTGCGGTGGTTTTTTCACCAAGTCTGATGGTTCTCTTCGGAAGTGTGTTGATTATAGGGAGCTAAACAAGCTCACTATGAAAAACAGATATCCAATGCCTCGTATCAATGATATGTTTGATCAGCTTTATGGTGCCACTGCTTTCTCTCATCTTGATTTTGCCACAGGTTTTCATCAGCTCACGATTGCTGAGGATAGCATTCCCAAGACTGCTTTCCGCACTGAGAATAGGTTTTATGAATGGTTAGTCATGTCTTTTGGTTTGACTAACGCTCCTGCTTTCTTTGTTGATTTGATGAATCGTGTTTTTCGTGATGTGCTTAATAAATTTGTTCTAGTCTTTGTTGATGATATCCTTGTCTTCTATAAGACCAAGAAAGAGCATGAGTCGCATTTGAAATCTGTTTTGGAGACTCTCAGAAATCATCAAGTGAAGGCTAAATTTTCTAAATGCTATTTCTGGAAGGATGAAGTCCGATATCTCGGGCATATTGTTTCTAGTAATGGAGTTTCTGTTGATCCAGTCACGATCGCTGCAATCAATGTAAGTCTTTCTTTCTTTCTTCTGTTTTCTTTACCATTTTATAATTCTACCTTTCCTGTTGTCCTTATTTCTCCCTATTCTGTTTCAGGATTGGGAAACTCCAAAGACTCCATCTGATATTCGTAGTTTTCTGGGCCTTGCTGGTTACTACCGGAGATTCATTGAGATTTTTGCTCGGACTGCTGCACCTCTCATAGCTTTGACTCGTAAGAATGACAAGTTTGTCTGGAGTGATCAGTGTAAGGCTGCATTCAACGAGTTAAAGAGCAAGCTAACTTCTGCACCAGTTCTTACCGTTCTGAATGGAACTGAGGGATTGACAGTATACACTGATGCTCGTCGTGAGGGTTTGGGTGATGTTCTCATGCAGGATGGTAAGCTCATTGCCTATGCCAGCCGTCAGTTGAAAACCCACGAAGAAAATTATGCTGCTCATGATTTAGAGTTACTTGCTGTTGTCTTTGCTTTGAAGCTTTGGAGGCATCTGTTATCCCGCTTTTTGGCAAAGCCGTGATATCAAAAGATTGGTCGAAAACGGGAAACAGTCCGTCTTAGAGATTGGTTATACATCACTTAGCTATGGATATCGATGAATTTTGCCCGAGTCCGGATCAGGCCACGATTGATAGGACACGACAAGAAAGGTTGTAGGAGCCATCATTTCAAGTTTCAAGTCAATCCGAGTTCGTATGCTCAAGATATGATGGATTCAGTGTGAAGAGAAATAGTCATTGTCCGGTTCGAAACCATGAATTTCGAACCCATCCTTTTCGAAACCATGCTGTTCGAAACCATCCACGCCCTCTCCTTCGAAACCACCTAGTTCGAACCCATCCACGCCCTTGCCTTCGAACCCATGATGTTCGAACCCATCAGCTAGTACCCAGCCTCGACTCCATCGCCTTCGACTCCATTACCTTCGAACCCACCACAGTAGCATACCTTCGAATCCACGACTTCACTCGGCCTCACATCCTCACTTCGAACCCATCGAATAACCCAATTCGAACCGATCAACTTCGAACCCATAAGAATTCCTGGATTCGAATGTCACGTTCGAAACCAAGAGTGCTTCCTATTTCGAATCCACCGAGTCAATTGGTTTGGAGGACGTGTTCGCCGTAGTTCACGGAGTCGAAGCGGTCCATTCGGAGATAAGTTAGGATCGATTCGAATATTGCGCGCCACGTCACTGCAAGCTCACGTGCACTGATGGATTCGAAGCGAAGGGTTCGAAATAATGGGTTCGAACGCCTCAGCCAACCGAAGGTACCAATTTCGAACCGAGCATATCTCCTCGACCACAAATCCAAATGCAACCAAATTTTCACAGTAGCTTCCATATGAGGTAAAGATTGTTCCTGCCAAGTTTCAGCTCGATTGGACCATTTATTGATGGGTTCGAAATCACTTCGAACCGATGTCAGATCGAGACGAAACTTGGTGGGGTCGGTCGCGTGGGCCCACTCACGTGCCAGAAGAAGTCTCACGAAGTTTCAGCAAGATCTGGGCCTCCAACGCCTATAAATAGCACCCTGAAGCCTTCAGAAAAGGGGATCTTTCCGCCATTGAACGCCAAGACTCTGCCGGATTCAAGTTTAACTATCAGAATCGCTGTTGCATTCAGATTTCAAAGCAATTGTCAGCTGTAATCCATTGTAATCGATTGAATCGAGCAAAGCAATAAAGAGAAACCCTTCAAAGTGGACGTAGGCACGAACGCCGAACCACTATAAATCCTGTGTTTGTGATTGTTGCTTGTGAATTACTGTGATTTGTTACTTAGAGCTGAATTCTATACTGATTGTTGCTGAGTTCTGTGCTGAATATTATCGAATTGAACACGTAAACGGGTGCTTTCACGACCTTGGGTGTTTGTGACCAATTTTGGCGCAAACATTTTGGTGCTTTCACCGAGAACGCTAACTCAGGAGTTCTACCAATTGATAGCAAATTCAAAGAGAGTTTGAAAGTTTAGATTTGAGAAATTATGACGAGACAATCGAGTAGAAGGCCAAGGCCAAAGAGGAGTGAACTGCAGGGGAGTCAGGAGGCTTCCTCAGGAGGGAATCAAGCGTCGATCTTCATCACTAGGGATGAGATGGAGGCTATGATGAGAAGACAAGAAGAGATGATCCAGAACTTGCTTCAGCAAATTGGGCAACTTGGAGCACAAAACCAAGGAGCAACTGGAGTTCAGAACGGAGCAGGACCATCTGGCGTAGCACCAGAGCTAGGGGCCACCCACACTTGGAGCATGTTGATCCAATCCCAGAGAAAGAGATAGGGGCCTCTGAGCAACCTGGTAATGAATGAACGCTCATCCAGGGGGCAGGTAAAATTCCCTCCTAAACTCGGGGGGCAGGTCGAAAGCGATGAACAAGTCGCAAACCTCTCACTAGCACGGTTAGATCATTTACACATGTAAGCGATCGCGCACGATCCATAGGCATGCTCTGAATGACTAAAGACCGCACCATAGTAAGAGTTTACGCTTTGACATCTTCGTCTTGCTGTGATCTTGACTCAAACATTCCTGTTGTGGAATTCGTATGATTATTGCTTTGATATTTGCAAATTTACTTGTATGCCCGTGGATCGCGAACGGTCCGCGAGCACCTCTTGCATGGCAGCGAACTGCCAAAGTCTTCGATTCGAAAACTCCCCCAAACAATAACTCCAGCACTGATAATATTAAGTCCCCCCCGGGCACACACAATTCGCCTCGAACGGCATCCGACCTCGAACGGTCACAATCCGCCACGAACGGCACCCGACTTCGAACAGTCATAACTCGCCTTACCTCAAATGGCTTGATCGCGAACGGTCGTCACTTGAGGTCCGAAACCCGACCGCGAACGGTCACAAATTCGCCTCGAACGGCACACGATCGCGAACGATCACCCTCCGCCTCGAACGGCACACGACCGCGAACGGTCACAGATTCGCCTCGAACGGCACACGATCGCGAACGATCGCTTCCTGCCTCGAACGCCATTGATCGCGAACGGTCATGGCTCACTGATTATGAAAACCGACCTCGAACGGTCACCATTCGCCTTGAACGGCACTTGGTCGCGAACGATCATCATTTGCCACGAACGGCAGTCGACCGCGAACGGTCCCATCTCATCATTCGCCGCGAACGGCATCGACCGCGAACGGTCCTATTCCATCTTATGCCACGAACGGCACGGACCGCGAACGGTCCCGATTCACTTCAAGCAGCATGCGATCCCGAACGATCGAAGCATGCATCTGTACGCTCGACCGCGCACGGTCGCACTTCCCCTCGAATGGCTCGATCACGAACGATCGTCATTTGAAGTTGAGCGCTTGACCATGAACGGCCGCACTTCATCCCAAATGGCTCGATCCCGAACGATCGTCATTTGAGGACATATGAAACTATTGAGTTCTTTGCAGGTTGATAATCGGATACGAACATCCAACTCGAAGCATTACAAAACACACCTTCCTACCGCAAGGCATGTTTTGGGGGGCAAAATGTTATCCCGCTTTTTGGCAAAGCCGTGATATCAAAAGATTGGTCGAAAACGGGAAACAGTCCGTCTTAGAGATTGGTTATACATCACTTAGCTATGGATATCGATGAATTTTGCCCGAGTCCGGATCAGGCCACGATTGATAGGACACGACAAGAAAGGTTGTAGGAGCCATCATTTCAAGTTTCAAGTCAATCCGAGTTCGTATGCTCAAGATATGATGGATTCAGTGTGAAGAGAAATAGTCATTGTCCGGTTCGAAACCATGAATTTCGAACCCATCCTTTTCGAAACCATGCTGTTCGAAACCATCCACGCCCTCTCCTTCGAAACCACCTAGTTCGAACCCATCCACGCCCTTGCCTTCGAACCCATGATGTTCGAACCCATCAGCTAGTACCCAGCCTCGACTCCATCGCCTTCGACTCCATTACCTTCGAACCCACCACAGTAGCATACCTTCGAATCCACGACTTCACTCGGCCTCACATCCTCACTTCGAACCCATCGAATAACCCAATTCGAACCGATCAACTTCGAACCCATAAGAATTCCTGGATTCGAATGTCACGTTCGAAACCAAGAGTGCTTCCTATTTCGAATCCACCGAGTCAATTGGTTTGGAGGACGTGTTCGCCGTAGTTCACGGAGTCGAAGCGGTCCATTCGGAGATAAGTTAGGATCGATTCGAATATTGCGCGCCACGTCACTGCAAGCTCACGTGCACTGATGGATTCGAAGCGAAGGGTTCGAAATAATGGGTTCGAACGCCTCAGCCAACCGAAGGTACCAATTTCGAACCGAGCATATCTCCTCGACCACAAATCCAAATGCAACCAAATTTTCACAGTAGCTTCCATATGAGGTAAAGATTGTTCCTGCCAAGTTTCAGCTCGATTGGACCATTTATTGATGGGTTCGAAATCACTTCGAACCGATGTCAGATCGAGACGAAACTTGGTGGGGTCGGTCGCGTGGGCCCACTCACGTGCCAGAAGAAGTCTCACGAAGTTTCAGCAAGATCTGGGCCTCCAACGCCTATAAATAGCACCCTGAAGCCTTCAGAAAAGGGGATCTTTCCGCCATTGAACGCCAAGACTCTGCCGGATTCAAGTTTAACTATCAGAATCGCTGTTGCATTCAGATTTCAAAGCAATTGTCAGCTGTAATCCATTGTAATCGATTGAATCGAGCAAAGCAATAAAGAGAAACCCTTCAAAGTGGACGTAGGCACGAACGCCGAACCACTATAAATCCTGTGTTTGTGATTGTTGCTTGTGAATTACTGTGATTTGTTACTTAGAGCTGAATTCTATACTGATTGTTGCTGAGTTCTGTGCTGAATATTATCGAATTGAACACGTAAACGGGTGCTTTCACGACCTTGGGTGTTTGTGACCAATTTTGGCGCAAACAGCATCATCTTCTTGGAACCAAGTTTGAGCTTTTCACCGATCATCAGTCTCTGAGATATATCTTCACCCAGAAGGATTTGATCCAGAGGCAAGTTCATTGGCTTGAGTTTCTGGCTTCTTACGACCTCAATATTAGCTATACTCCCGGTAAAGCTAATGTTGTGGCCGATGCTCTGAGTCGGAAGAAGGCTTCGTTGTGTCAGCTTGTTGTTTCTTCTTCTCCTCTTCTGGATCGTATCATGGCTAAGAAGGATGAGGATGAGATGCTTAGATTGATGAAGGAGAGTGTTCGTAGCAGGGTTGGTAGTAGTACTAGTGGTAGTGGAGCTCAGATTGATGATAGAGGGATTTTGAGGATTATAGCAGGATTTGTGTTCCGAATGTTGATGGTTTGAGGCAAGAGTTGCTTCAGGAGAATCACCGATCCATGCTTTCTATTCATCCTGGTGTGTCGAAGATGTATCGGGATATGAAGAGGCTTTATTGGTGGAGGGGGATGAAGAGGGATATTTCTATCTTTGTTAGTCGGTGTGCGACTTGTCAGCAAGTCAAAGCCGATCACCAGAAACCCCTGGTTTGTTGCGACCTCTTGAGATTCCCAATTGGAAGTGGGAACAAGTTTCCATGAATTTCATCGATGGTTTACCAAGGACTCGGAGGGGTAATGAGAGTATCTAGGTTATTGTGGATAGACTGACCAAGTCCGCTCATTTCATTCCGGTCAAGTCTACTCGTTCTGCTTCTAGCTTATCTGAGATCTACATGAGAGAGATTATTTGTCTCCATGGTGTTCCTCTTAGTATTGTTTGTGATCGTGACCCTATCTTTACCAGTTAGTTTTGGAAAGCTTTTTTGTAATCTCTGGGTACTCGTCTGAATCTGAGCACTGCTTACCATCCACAGACCGAGGGTCAAACAGAAAGAGTGAATCAGATTCTCGAGGATCTTCTTCATGCTTGTGTGCTTAATTATGGAGGATCTTGGGAGGATCATCTCCATCTTGCCGAATTCACCTACAATAATAGCTATCAGGTATAATCTTATCTTCTATTTTAACCTTATCTTGATCTTTTTATCTATCTCATTCCATATTTACATTCAGGCCAGTCTCAAAATGTCTCCGTTTGCTGCTCTATACAGACGATGTTGTAGATCCCTATCTTGCTGGATTGAATCCGGTAATCGTTTGGTTCTTGGTCCTAATGTGATTTTGGAAGCTTCTGAGAGAGTTGAGGAGATTAAGAAGAGGTTGAGAGATGCTCAGGATAGGCAGAAGAAGTATGCTGATAGGCGTAGGCGAAATTTGGAATTTTCTATTGGTGATCAGGTGTTCCTTAAGGTTTCTCCCTTGAGGAATGTCATTCGCTTTGGTCGTAGAGGAAAGCTTCTCCTAGGTTCATTGGTCCTTTCCACATTGTGGAAAGAGTTGGTTCTTTGGCTTATCATCTGGATTTGCCTGAGAAGCTTTTTGAAGTGCATGATGCATTCCATGTCTCGCATCTTCTCGCCAACATCTTCATGATCCATCTCTTGTTGTCCAGCCTTCTGCTCTTGATAGTTTGGATATTGAGCCTAATATGACCGTCGAGAGGAAGCTACTTCGTATTGTCGATAGAGGTACGAAGCAGCTCAGAAGGAAATCTGTTAATCTGGTCAAAATACAGCGGAGTACTGACGATCGAGATTATACCTGGGAAACGGAGGAGAGCATTTGTGCTTCGAATCCGAAATTGTTTGTTTCATGTACTATTTTGTTTTTCTATCTTGTTTCTCTTTATTTTTTCCTTGCCGTTCTTTTCGAGGACGAAAAGATTTGAGTGTGGGAGAGTGTAACAACCCTAGATTTTGAATATAATTTAAATTTGACTTTATTTTTATTTTGAAATTATTTTAATTTTTTTATTTCAAGATTTCATTTCTAAATATTTTTAAAGCGATGATAAAAATTTTCCAAAGTTTATTAAATTTATTTTAAATTTTTAAAGCCTAGTTTCCATTTTCTTTGCTATTTTCTTAATTTAATTATATTTAATTAAAATTTATTTATTTATTTATGCATACATTTTATTTCTGAGGTTTTATATTTATTTATCAGCATTTTTCATGTATTTAGAATTGCAAAAGAAATGGTGGAAGTTTGAAGAGTTCTGTGACCTTTTATTTGCTTAAGTCTTTTTGTATTCCACCTTTTCATTTTTCTAATCACCACATGCATTGAAGAGGCCGACTCTATCATTTCTTTTAGTCGTACCATTTCATTTTCACACATAAGAAAAAAATTTATCATTATCAAAACTTGAAGCCTCCATTTCCAAAAGTTTGGTAAAAATCTTTCTTTTCTTTTCATTGTTTTATACTTGTTTATATAGTTCTGCTCTTGCTTTTTTCACCTTCTAGGCTCGGCCCCTCACCCCTCCAGCACATCGGCCACCTCCACCACCACCTGAACCATTCATCACCACCTCCAGTCCAACCCCAAGCCAGGTGGTGCACCATCCATGACCAGATCCATCTCAAAATCTACACAAACTTCACCTTTATATGTACATAGCTGAGCCCATCAATGTTCCTCCACCTCAAACTCCCCTTGGCCACCACCAACATCACCACCACCAACCTGTAGTTGACCTGTGACCCTTTGCCACATCATGCCTGACCCACCTGAAGCCATGGTCGTTCCTATCTTTGCTTTGTCCGAGCCCATTGTTGCATGAAATCTTTGTTGTGTTGCCTTTGTGTTGTAGCTTCATGCACACATACCTTTGCACCATCATCTAATCCATGCTAGGCCGACCCTATGAACCCAAAACCAGATCCAAACCCACTCCTTAGCTGTGTATTTATGACCTATAGCTGAAACATAGGTGGTTGAAAGCAAGTGCAAAAGCTTTTACCTTTGTTTTATGCATTTATTTCTAATATTGTTTTATTATATTTGGGTTGAAAAATTATGTTGTTTATATTGTTTTGTTTGAATGTGTTCAAGGCAATTAGCTTGTCTCTCTCACACTCAAACCATTGTCGTGCTTTCATGTCTCTGAAGATCTTTGTTGTGTGCTTTGGTTGTTGTCTTCAGCTTATACCAGTGAGTTATTCTCACCAGACAGTTTTATACTTATATGACTAGTAAACCGATCACATTTGAATCTGTAAAATGCATCACCATGTTATACCTGCTATGTTATGATCATATGATGTTCACCCATGCTTAAAAACTTGTTATATCATCTGTTACTGTTATATAATGCTATTCTGTTATTTATATCAGTTTATCACACTGCAAGTTCCCTTTAGATTAGAATCACTATGGGTTGAAATGATACATACCCGAACAGACTTTAAAATAGGGGAAAATCGTTATGGGCTGAAATGATAGGCCTGAGCGATTTTAAATTATTTCATTTTACTTGGGACTGTGGGTTTGAAATGATAAAACCCGGGTTTTCTTTGTAAATTACGGATTGAAATGATATATTATCCGTATCACTTTACCTAGGCTAGAAAATGATATACAGACCCGTAGTTAATATATATGTTTTTCTATAAATTTTAAAATATTTTAGAAATGTAAAAATTATTAAATTTTGATTTAGAACTCAATTAAAAATGATTTTGTAATGTATTATTGATTTTCCAAAAATTTATAAGTGAAATAAATTAATGGTAAAGTTAGAAATTTGAAATATAAGTTATTTTGGAAATTTTGATTTAATTAAATGCAATTTAAATTAAATATGAAAATATGATAAATTTATGATATTTTGAATTAAAATGAATTTAAAATGATTTTATAATATATTAACAATTTTTGAATAAAGTTAAAAAATTAAATAAATGAATGTTTAGGTTGAATTTTGAAATATAACTTAAATTGGAAATTTATGAATTTTGTTTAAAGGTGAATTTTAAGTTGAATAAATAAAATGAGAATAAGTTATATTTGGGAATGTAAACTTAAATGTTAAGTTAAAATTTAGTTATAAAGAATTGAAATTGAATATGTGAATTTAATATGTGAATTATTATTAAATATTGATTTTGAATGGAAATTTAACTTTCTAAAATCATGAATATAAGGGTATTTAAATGATTGTTTTAAAAGTGAAAATATATGATTTTATAAGTTTAAAATGGTTTAAATAAAAATTTAATTGTTTATGAAAGTATAGTGAATATTTGAAATTTAATTAACATCATTTTTGAAATGCTATTATTTCTAATATAAAGGATATTACAGCATTTGTAAATGCTGTAGTTGATATAAATGAAACAAATGGCTAAATTTTAATAAAGGGATATTATAGCACTTTGTAAGTGCTATAATTGTTGAATTTAACTAAGGTTTTATTTGAACTAATGTAACCCTATTACAGCATTTTAAATGCCGTCTTTTATTAAATTGAACTGTTTTGAAAGTAACTTTCTGTAGCATTTTCCAAATGCTGCGAAAGGTGAATTTTCATTGTTTTGATAAGTTTAAGCAAAAAAATGAACTTTGAAAGATTAAAATTTTGAAAATTTAATAATTTAATTATTAAATGTAATAACTTCATTTTAATGGTTTAAATGAAGTAATTCGATTTGAAATACAAACTATTATGAAATGTAAGTTGAAATGGCATTTTTAAATTTGAATAAAAATGAATGTGGTTTTGAAAGATATGATATTTTGATATTTTGGAATGGATTTGAAAGGATTTTGAATTGTTGAAATGATATTTAATTTTTTGAAATATAAATACCATTTCTAAATTATAACTACGGGTTATAATAACAAGTGGTTGTTAAATAGACCAGGATCGGATATGGACATACTCTCTGTCGATACCGAAAACCATTTTAACGACTGTGTACGCGGTGGAGATTCCAGACTGAAGTAGGATGGTGGCGACGTTCCTGAGGTACATTACATGGACCTGACTCCCGTGAGTTAGCTTAAGGTGGCTAAAACAGGAGCGATCTCGAGCCAAAAGAGGTGGCACCTCTGGCCGGACACACTTCTTTGGTACCATTCTATTACTGTTGTGATTGATTGGGTGCACCCCTTGATTTTTCGAGTGTTGTTCGGGGTGGGCGTAGTGGCTACTACGTTACCGCCAGCCCGTGTGCGTAATTGGTATATCTACCCTAGCATTGCCTTGTGTGCCGTGTCACCTACCATACCGTGCCTTTACTACGAGTTTGTTTTTCTTCCGTAGCCCGTGGAGTATTTAGGGTAGTCTCCCGATATGGAGATATGCTGATACTGGATGGACTACTGGGACTATTACGTGTTAAGGGGAATATTTGGTCACTCCTTAAAGCTATTTTAAAGTATGTTTATTTTACCGTAGACATTATTATAATAGCGAAATATTACTATATAGTAAATAGTTTAACGGATCCTTAAAGGATGGGCGGTCCCAGGCATCCTTTAATTTACTTGTATCTTTATTACTGTTCACTTGAGTTGGTTTACATTATATAAGTATATATTGTCCTGACTCGAGTGTTTTGTGTTTTGCTTTACGCTCAGGTCAGCCTGAGTATTCACAGCTTTGGATTCTTTTTTTGGAGCTGGTCTTTGCTGGAGATTCTGCTTATCTATATTTATATCTATTTCTATTTCAGCTGTTCTAGTTTGTCTCATGTGTTAATGAAACTTCTATGTATTTGGGATTTCTATTATGTTGCTTCTAGACTGTTATTATGTATTTGGTTTGAGACTCTGTTATAGTAGCTTCATGAACTACTATGTTATTTTACATTCCGCTGTGAGTTATTCTGGTTGTTCTGTGTTTGTGATTCTGTGTATTTGATTTCATTTTCTCCAAATTTATTCACAATCTGTTATTTTGCATCATTCAAGTCCGACATGTGTGGATTATTGTCGATTTGAATGGTACGAAATAGCGAGCCGTCACTATATATATATATATATATATATATATATATGGAATCAAAATCAAATCGCATCAGCTGTTATGCACGTTTAAATCACGTCCTACTTTTTCCCTTCAAATTAGTCGAAATTGAAATCGTTCTAAACACGCTACCCCCTTTCTCCTTAAAACATGCTTCCCGTCTTTCTTAATTTGCCTGTTCCTCTCTTTCCCTTTCCAAATAAAAAATCAAACCAAAGAAGAAGAAAAATAATAATGGTCGGGCTTGATTTGCATGTTTTTCTTCTTCTACCATTCGAAATCGTATGTACTCGAGCCCCTTCCTCCTCATATTCGAATCAGTAAACACGAGCCTCCCTTCTTTTGTTTCTTAGATCCGAGACCATAAAAAAAAATCATGATGGAAATCGATCATGATTTCATGTGCGCATGGCGACGTCGGAGGGCACGCGGCAGTGGAGTCCGAGGTGAAATTTCTATTTGGGTTCGAAGTAGGTATAGGATGTTGCGACGTTGAGGGAGAGGTATTGCTGATGGCCTCGAGGCGAGTCGTATTGGGAAGAGACAAGGCATACTCGAAGGCAGCGACCGAGGGATTCTTGTTTTCATGCGCGTGAGTTGGATGGGACGGCAACAACGTGAAGGTAGCAGTGTCGCAGTTGTAGGGGTTTCGAAAAAATCAGGGTGGGTCACGAGAAAGGCGGTATTCGGCGTCGATGTGGGGGTATAAATCTTTAATTAAAATCTGAGAATTTAATAGGTTATTGGATTTAGGATATAGAAGAAGAAAAAAATTGAAAAAAATGTATTACTGTATTTTCAAATTTATAGTTAGCGTGATACTGACCCACTCCTTAATTTAATTTAAAATTTGTAACCGATGATTCTATCTTTGATTCTGACCAATTCAAAAATATTTCAAACCCAATTAGTAATAATAATAAGTTAATTAATTTATATGTTAAATAGGGTATATAAATCATATTATAAATCAAACATTTAGAAATTCGTAAATTGTTTATGCGAGGTCAAAAACCATGAAATCAAGTCGAGATTGAAGTGGATTGCAAACAGAAATAAAGGTGAGAAAATTCTCACTCGTTTGGAATTTTCGAATTCAATTTTAAAAGGTTAAAATTTAATATTAGCTGCTTGATTGAATTTAGAAATTTTATCTGTGAATGTTATTATATATATAGTAGAACATATATACTAGTATTTGGAGTGATATTCCCACACGTTATAGCGGATGGGACCTTATATGCCCGCGTAATAGCGGATGACCCTATATACCGCTATATCCCCCTCGAAGTGGGATTGGTATTTTAATATGTTGTATTAACATCCGTGGATGCAGGGAAACAGGTTGAAGGGATCCAATTGGATTCCTCAAATCTTTGTTTATTTTTCATATATAGTGATATATGATGTGTGTAGATAATCTATTATAGATTGTTGTTGAAATTGGAATATTTGAATGCTATCGTAGCATTGGCCTAAAATTTGACAATTTAAAAAAAATCTATGAATATATTTTTAAAATTAAGGAGTTAAAGTGAATTTGATAATAAAATATATATAGGAAATGGAGTCATTTTAAAAGAAATTGAATTAGAAAAATATAATGGATTGGTTATACTTAAATATTGTGAATTATTAAATGAAAATTTTAAAATGAATTATATAAAAGAATTTATAAGTGATATTATGGAAATATAAAAAGGAGTTAAAATTAATATTGAAAATAGATTGGAAGTATTAATGGAATTTACAAGAAATAAATTTATATAATGGATTTTATAAATAAGATTTGTTTTTTTATAAACAAGTGAAACCAAAAGGGTTATAGAATCGATATTTATAAATAAAGGAATTCGATATCAGATGATAATTAGGAATATAAATTCATAGGAGGAATTTATGTTAGAATATGGAAGCAGGGTTGAGGAAAATAGTAGATTCTATTTTCGAAATGGGAATAGTTAGAGAAGCGAAATATAAATCAAGATGTTGTGAAATCGAGAGGAAGTATAACTTAAAAGTGGTTATTGAGATTTTAAAAATATATTTTAAATTTTAAGGAGTGAATTTTTCTTAAAAGGGAAATTGTATTTATTTTAAAACTATAGGATTTTAAACTAGTTGAGATTGGAATACTTTGGTAAGTAGATTTCAAATATTAAGTATTTTTTAATAAATTCTGATTTTTTTAAATCAGCTTGGAAGAATTATTTTTTTAACTAAAGATGAGCTACTAATGTTATATAAGTGTTTTCAATATTTTAAATAATTACTTGAACATATTTTTAAAAATAAATTATTAATCTTTTATATACTTATTATATATATAGAGAGTTTTAAAGAAATTAAAAAAAAAACATTTTATAAACTCTCTCGAGATTCGAAGAAGGGGCTTATAAGAGGATATTATTTGAGGATAGGAAATCTATTTACGATTTCGAAGATTTGGGGAAAAAGTTACGGAATAATTCTCTGAAACGTTAATACTGAAACGATTTTGGAAAATAAGGCTGGTAAAATTTTCCTAAGTATAGAAAAGAGAAATTTGGAAATATTTATAAGTGTTGAGGTGTGGAAGTATCCTGTTACGGATTAAGTATTTGAGAAATTGTTTCAAATGTTGAAATAAATTGATAGGTTTTTAAAGATATTTTGAAAGTAAATACTTTGAGAAAAATTGTATTAAGGCCAGAGGATTGTTTATAGATGTTTATTTGATAGTTAAATAACTAACTATCAATATTAGCCAATTTCATTAATCGTTTCGAATAGACCGGGATCGGACTTAGTTATCCGAAAATCACTTCGATCCGATTTGAATGTTACAAATGAATACCATGAAGATGATGAAGACGGTGATTCAGTTTGTCCATACCCAGGACAACTTGTATGGACGAATGCTTCCAAAACATCGTCATTAGAGGACGATGAGAATTATATGTATAATTGTTCTTGAAAAGGTAACGCTTAGCCTTGAGCCTCATTAACCGGGAATGACTGAAAATCAGGAGAGATGCAGCAAGGCTAAGTGGGTCGCAACCAAGTAGGATGAGGTTGTCCCTATCTAGAGTCCCTTTTATTAGGTTGTGTAGCGGTTGCTGATCCCAACCGCATGGTAATCTTATTAAGGGTATCCAGTTTAAGGGGTAGTCCAGTCTTGTGTAGTAGGGGATCTCGGAGTGATCCTCGGTACATTGTTCTAGAGGTCTACTATGACAGATGCTACCCCAGTGCCTAGTCATTCAGTTGGAACCCATTCTCCAATATGAGCTTACGGTTTCGTTCGTAGAGCCTAGTATGTTGAAATTTAATTAATGTAACAATTTTAGCGATTTGAATAAGTATTTGTACTTAGACACTATTATAATATCACTAGCTTTCCTATAAAAATTTCTTGGATATCGTAAGGTAAAAAACCGTCGTGTTTATGTGTGACGTGGTCTTACAAGATAACTTTGTTTTATAAAGGATTTTGACAACTCTAATAATTCCAATTGAGTGTGTTTTCTCATGCTGGTTTTCCAGACTGACTCGGGTGTTATTTTATTATAATGCTCGGGTTAGACCGAGTATTACAGACTCAGGTTAGGATGCTATGGAGCTCAAGAGATGAGTCGAAGGATTTCTAACGTATATCTAATACTTGTTTATTTCCTTCGTGTGAGGACGGGTTGTTATAACTGTCCAGTTTGATATATTGATGGTTGTACTCTGAAGATTGTAAGTACATAAACTATTACAGATTCTTTTATATAAAATCTACCATTATATATTATATTTTGTTCCACTGCGATTGTGAGATTCTGTGTTGTTCTTTCTATTTTCTTCTACCTCTTTCTTCTTCTTTACCCTAGTTATTTGCTCTTTCGTTACACCTTGGATTGAAGGAGGAAAAATTATTATCAGCTTAAGGGGAACGGAACTGCGGGTTGCTACAGTTGGTATTAGAGCTGAAGGTTAAGTGAGAACCTTGACTCTGGTGGGGATTACTCATTAGAGATAGATTCAGTAGCAACCTAGAATGAGTTGAGTGTAATAATAGATATGAGCACGTATTTGTTAGTGAATATAAAATGGTTTTATGTTGTGTTAACTTATTGGTTGAGTGGTATATAAATTCTTGTCGAATAATGGGACGCCATTAATTCGATAAGAGTTTCTAAACAAAACGCTATAAGCCGACACTATATGGTTTTGAAGCGGGTAAATGAAATAATTTTACCCAAATTATATTTTTATGCAAAGGAAATTTTTCCTAGAAATTATTATAACATATTGGAGTGTTGGTTGATAATATTATAACCGAAATAAGATTATAAAATTTGAAATGGTTATATTTATAACTGAATGGAGATTCCATAAGTATGGATTGTACAATTGAATTAAAACTAGGATTTGATTAAAACCAGAGTTTGAAAATATTAAATCCTGGAGATTTTTGGTAAAGTTTTCCAAAGTGTTTGAAAATATATAATAGCAATATTGTTTTGAAGATATTTTGAATAGAAAATTTGTTTTAAATGGATTTTGGAGATGTTATAACACTGAAATCACTTCGGTTAATGGAGAATAATTCCGATGATGATCGCGACATCATCGTTATTCATTTTCGAGTTTCTTAGTGATGGATTACTACTGATGTGGTTTGATATGGAGATTTGGGGAAGAACATGCTTTGTTTTGGAAATTCCGGAGAGAATTTGTTTGGATAAAAAACATGATTGGTTTAAGATTAAAATGTATGATTTGGGATATTTTTTAATTCAAAATGATTTGAAATAAATACCGGGTGTATAAAAATCTGAAATTCTTATTTAAATAATTTATATATCATCAGGATATAAGTTATAAACTTATAAGCGGTGAATGATTTTGAAGAAAAATATGATGATTGAATTTTGGGATTAAAATTAAAAGTGGAAAGTTAAAATGAAATTTAACATAGATTAAGTAGGAGAAATTAAATTTTTGGAATTTAATTGATGGTGGTTTGAATGAAATAAATTAGTGAAATAGACTCGTTAAAAGGATCAAATTGGGATGTGAATGAATTGAATTGAGAAATAAAATTGAATTTAACTTAAAATAAATGAAATTGAGTTGAATCTAGATCGGATTGAAATGAAATTGAATTGAGTTATAAATGATACTAAATGGAATTGAATTCTTACTTAAATAATAAAAAGAAATGGTATGAAATTTAGATTTAACGCTGTAAGGACCCAATTTTTCGACTCCCGAAAATCGACATTTATATGGCCACTGTATCAAATGCCGAACAATCAAATGCCGAAAATCGAACCATTAGGGCCAAAGAAGAAAGGGGTAGAAAAAGAAATAGAAAACAATATCAGCATCTCACAAACGCAGCGGAATAAAATATTACATATAACATCGACTTTAAATACAAAGAATCTGTATCATCATATATACATACATTTTTCAGAGTACAACAATCATTTCATCAAATCCGGACAGTGCAGTAACATGTCCTTACACAACAGAATAATAATCAAGTACGGAAGTACATCTAGACATCCAGCTCGTCTCCTGAGCTCCACAATAGTCCATCCAAAATTTGTAATCTATAATACTCGGTCTGATCCAAGCATTATAGTTAAATAATACCCGAGTCAGACTAAAAAACCAGCGTGAGAAAACACACTCAATTGGATTACTAAAATTTTCGAAAATCCTTAGGAATCAAAGGTATCTCGTAAGACCACGCCACAAATAAACATGCCGGGTTTTTACCTTACGATAACCAAAACATTTTTACCAAATCCGACTTATATTATAATAGTGTCTATAGAAAGTTAAACACAATCTAGCAGAAAAGCTTGCATCTCACGTTTCAGCAATAGTTGGGCATCAAAACCGTACAAGCGCTTATCGGCGATTGTATTCCATACAACGGCAAGGCTACTGGGGTACCGCCCGTCACAGTACGTGGTCTAGATCACCGTAACGAGGATCCACCCTGATCCCCTGCATCACAAGACCGGAGCTACCTCTTACTGGATAATCCGAATAAGTTCACCCCGCGGTTGGGATCAGCAACCTCCCACACAGCCGAATATAAATAGACATATAGACAGGGGTGATCTTACCCTAATTGGTTGCTAGCCACTTAGCCTTGTGTGCACCACTCCTGCTTTAGCCATTATTGGTTGATGAGGCTCGAAGCTATGCGTTACCTTTTTAGCTCATAAACACTTAGAATGCTCATTGTCCTCTTGACGATGTTCTGAAAGCATTCGTCCATACAAGTCCGTTACAGGTCCGAATGGAACCGAAGGCACTACTCCTACTACGTCCATTTTGGAATCACCTTTAGGATTAGTAGCAATTAGCCCTTGCACTTCACTGCTCCATCTTCGACTGCAAACTCTTGTCTTCCTCACGAAAATGTTCAAACCGGATCGAAGTGGTTTTCGGGAAATTAATCCTGATCCTGGTCTCTTCGAAACGATCAACGTATTGTCCGATATTGAAAATCGGTTATTTAACTATCACATAACATCCACAAACAACCATCAGGCCTTAATAATTTCCAAATTATTTATTTCAAAATATCTTCGCAATATATTTTTCTACACCTCAACCCTTTTCAAACAATTTTCAAATCACTTTCTTTCACGGAATAAATTTCCCAAATATTATTTATTTCTACAGAAAATCACCAAGTCCAAATACTTTATATTTTAAAATAATTTAAATCACTTTATTCTAAAATATACTTAAAACATTTAAATTAAAACTACTTAAATACTTTATTTAAAGATATATAATTTAAAAGTGTTTAAAATAAAACCACTTTATAAAATATAAAACTAATTTTTAAAATAAAAGTTAAGCTAAACTAAATTTTAAAATAAGAGTTACGAAATTCTATACAACTTTTTAAATAAAACTTTAACCAAGCTATCTTTAAAATAAAATTACTTTATAAAATTTAAATATTAATAATTGTATTTTTAAAACATAATACCAATTAACCTTTTAAAATAATTACTACTATAACTAATTTAATAAATATTTACCTTTAAAATTTTAACAACTTAAATAATAATTTCTGAAAAACATCTCTTTAAACAACTTTAAAACTTTCATCTTATACTTAATAATCTGCTTTGAAAACGTACTTGGCTTTTCAGAGAAATACACTTTCTTTCACACCTTTTAAAAGATAAACCACTACTTATTTTTAAAACAAATTACCGATTTCTTTATAAATTCCCGTGGTGAATTTATACTTCCAAATATCCACTGATATCTTATTTCACTTTATAAAACCAGTTTATAAATTCCATAGCTTCACTCCTTTTAAATCATAGTTTCAAACACTTTATTAATTTCCAAATCGATTTCCAAATTTACACCAATTTAAAATATATTCCTTTACTTTCTCAATTTATTACAAAACCCATTAACTTTAGATTTTACTTTTTAATTATGGTTTAAAATCTTATTTAACTGAAAATACCAATTTCATACTTTTCCAAACTCCTTCTTTATCCTTTCCAATAAATTTAAACCTTGAATTTTAAAATAAATTCGTTATTCCTTTAAAAAATATCACTAAGTTTTAAAATTCATTATTTCCCCTTTTCTTCAAAATCTCCTTTCCCATACTCGGAATTTATTTATTAGAATTTAAAAATCACTTTTATTCTTTTCCAATTTATTCTTTAATTTATTCAAATTGTCTATAATTATTTTACTTAAAAATTCTCTCTTTTATTTTCTCATCAAAAATCCAATCTATATATTTTTGATAATTCAGTATAGCCAAATATATTCAATCAAACCATAGCATCCAATATTTTCAATCATCAATATAATATATCTCATATTATCAAATAAACCATAATGTTAAAACAATCTAAATATTTTGAGGAATCCAGTTGGATCCTTCCAACCTGTTTCCCTGCATCCACATATATTAACAAAATATAAAATACCAATTCCACTTCGAGATGGAATATCGCGGTATATGGGGTTATATCATCTCATCCGCTATTATGCAGCGCATAGGGTCTCGTCCGCTATATAATGCGGAAAATCAATCACTCCAATATATATACTATATATACTACTATATATATATATACTATCACATCCAATCTATTCAATCCGTCAACCAATAATTTAAATTAGCTATTTAAATTAACCAGAAATCTGAGATGAGTGAGATTAACTCACCTTTTATTTTGCTGTTTCGAATCCATTTCCGTCTCGGCTTGTTTTCATAACTTTTGACCTTGAATAAACAATAATACGATTTATTAATATTCGAGATAGTCTAATAATTTATTTACAACTAAATAATTTAACTTACAATCTTTTAAATAAATACTAATCTAATATATTTATTTATTTATTCAGTTTGCAACCAATAACAGTTTCATTAACTATAGGTCTACTTTACTGCAAAAATTTCGGAATTCGAGTTCGCTGTAAACTTACAAATTCTCTGCTCTACCTTTACATTAAACATGCATGTAGGTATACTTGTATTTTTAATTGTTTCTATATATATCTTTATATTACTAATTTAAATAGGAGAAACAAAATGAATACATCAATGCGTTCAGGAACAACCGCTACTCAAAGACTCGATCCATGACCTAACTGCCTCCAGTCGTCAAACCCATGCCGAAATCTAGCTCCACAACCCATCTTTGCAACCTAACCTCTGAGACTCCACTATTGTCGGCCTTGCAAATATCCAAACGCCACCACCTAAATTCGAACTTGAAGCCCCAGATAGATCGTGCTCGCGAGACAGCCCATTCGTCCACGCGATTCAAAGAGCTCGCTATCGCAACACCGACCTCCACCAGAATCGTCTAGCTTCCCCTACCACGACCAGAGCCTGCCGCGACTCCTCCTAGTGCTCAAAAACTCCAGAGCAACCCCGTTCCCACATCACCCCATGCATGATGAAACTTATGATGCCGTGAAGGAAATCGATCAACGGCCTGATCTCGCTTGATTCGAACAAATTCGATTTGAAAATCTTATGTTCCACCATTTTTGAGAACTTCATTCGTTTATTTGTCGATTAATTTAATTCGATTTTGATCTGGAGATAAAAGGAAAGGCAGTAGATATAAAAGCTCGGTTACCATATTTTTTTTAGTTCTCGATTATTTTATATCTTTCTTTATTTTTAGATTGAGGGTAAATGGACATCTGGTAAGTGGTTAGAGAAGGTAGTAAACACATGTGATAAGAGATGAAACATTTTTAAATTTTGTTGATTGTATGAGAATGCATTTAATTTAAATTCAAATTCAAATCATCTCGATTTCGCACTCACAAATCTCGATCACCTATCGATGTGTCCCGCCAGACGTTCATAATGGTATATCCCTATTCCGCACGCAAGGGAAAAGGTTTCGAGTCCTAATTCGATCGTATGGAGAAAATAGCTTTTTGGACTCAGTTATTATATTAAATTTTCTATATTAATTTCGGCGTGTTAATCTACCGTACGGCCAAACGATCACTCCAAACACTACGAAAATAGAAATCCAATAATAATAATACAATATTACGGATCCAATTGAACTACTTTCGTCGAATTCTGAGATCGTGCCTCGGAAGGCTATTTTTTTAAAAATCGATTTAAACAATATATTTTTATATTGAACAAAACGGTTTTAAATTCAACTTTTAAAAGTTTTATTTTCTCCAGTACTATAAATATAAATTTTATAAGTCTTCAAATTATTTTTAACAGATTCGAAATCCCACAATTCATATTTTACCTGATTTCCAATTGTTTAATTCAATAATTTATTTGTCAACCAAATAATGATATTTGAAATTCAAAGTCTAACTAACTTTCAAATATTTAAAATTAATTAAATATTTCAATTTCAAATATTCAGAAATTTCGGGTCGTCATATTCCTCCTCCTTAAAAGAATTTCGACCCTGAAATTACTAGTTAAGAAGAATGCATCGTAACCCGATAACTATTTTCCCAAAACCAACAATTTCAACAACTTCTCTAAACAATGTTTACATTAAAGACACTATCACCCTTACTAACTTTCCAAACTTCTTCCATAGGTTCCCACAAATATCACTTACTCAACCATTCAAATTTAAATTTAAAACCAAATTTAAATTATCAAAATTTTCTAACTCTCTAAATTTTCGAATTTTTTTGCCAGCGTCTCCTTTGCGTGGCTAGCGCGGTACAACTATAAAATGCCTCTACGGGCCCCAAATCTCAAAAGAAAACAAAAAAGCCAAGTGGCTAGACTAGAAAATCATCAAATTTCATACAGAAATTTAAATATATACCTTTGCCGAGCAAATTTCAATTTATCTTCAAAAATCAAAAATCCCAATTCTCTTTTGCTTTTTAATACCTGAATATCCTACTTAGCAATAAAATCCAATCATAGCTTTCAAAATCATTTTATACATTTCTTTACAAAAAATTTCATATCTATTTCATTTACATCCGTACGATGCACATATATCATCGGTACGCATTACCCAATTCGATCGCTCACTCGATCATACAATTTCACTTCCAAACTAGTATCGTCCCCCCGACTTTCTAGTGCAGACTCAGACCTGGTTTCTTGATCGGAAACCATCATTCTCCTTGCATAGCAACTAACTATGATAGAGAATTTCTAGAATCAATCAAAAATCCATATCCAGAGTTCGCCATCGAAAATCGAGTGAAAAATCCAAGTCGGTTCAGTATAACTACCTCATAATTCCATGCTCGAATCTGGATCAAATCACTATGCGAATAAAATAGTATACGTACATCCTACGTTTTTATATCCGTTGATTATTAAATATATCAATTCTCTTTTATTCACATTATTTTGATTTCTATTCACTTATCTACAATTATCTAATTTCACAACTTTACTTAATCTCCATTCCAAAATTACTTAGTATATTTCCAATACCAAACTTACTTAAGAATTTCACCATTCATTTCTTAAGTTCAATACAAATATATTATACATTTCTTATATTTATTTTTTACTTTACCACTTTAGCCTTTATATCCACTTATTTTTAAACTGGATCTCCAATTCCATATGAATTCAATTTACCTTCATCTCAAACCATATTCAATTAATCATTTCTTTAATTAGTCCAACTACTAATTTATTTAAATCTCAGATACTTCTATTCCCAACTTTTACTATTTTTAGTTCATTAAGAACTAATTCTTCAGCTTCACTTTACTTTACTTCACCCAATCTAAATTAAATACCATTCCAATATTCAAGTCCAGTTCATTTACTAACCCACTTAATCAATTAGTTTACTTACTAATTTTTATTTTCAATCTTTTGTTTTATTTAGTCCAACTCAACTATATATTCCATTTTACTTTATTTAAAACCATTCAAATTTAATTTCAATATCCAGTTTTCAATTTCATTTACCTACAAATATAAATTCATTTGTTCATTCACATATTTATTTCCAACTAATAAATTTCATTTTCAATAACTTGTTTTATTTAGCCTACTTAGATTTATTTCCTCAATATTCACTTTTTATTTAAATTGGTTAGTTATATTCTAATTTAATTCAGCTTTCAAGCTTCTATAAGTTCTCTAATTTATTTACCTTCTATTGGTTAACTTCTTTTAATTCACTTCAATTAATTAGCTTACCTTTTAGCTTATTTTGTTTCCACACTTACTTTTATTTACTATTTAAAGTTAATTCCATTCCAGGCAAATTTCCCAAACTTATAAGTTTCCAAAACTTTTTATAATCCATAAACATTTTTAGTCAAGCTTCCAGAGTTCAAACTACTACTTAAACACTCAAAACGTTTTATTCAAATTCCAGAGTCTTCAACAATCATTTAAGTATTTCAAAATCATTTTGAAATCAATTATATCCAAAATTCTTTGGTATAAAATTATTCTTTGAATTTTAAAACCAAACCTAATTTTGCAAACACTACATTTTAAAACAATTTAGTAGCAGTTTCTCTTTTGGAAACTCGAAAATGAACATCGATGATGCTGCAGTCATTACCGAAGTTATTTTCCAACGACTGAAAAGAGTTCAATGCTTTTATCTCTTCAAAACCCTTCAAATATTTTTAAATTCAAAATCTCACCAGATTTCAAATCCAATCCAAAATATTTGTCAAATAATATCTTCATTACTCCTCCAAAACCTTTGAAAATCATTTTCAAACCTAAAGGAATTTAAACTTTTCCCAAAATTCCAAATTCCGAATCCATCCAATTCATATTCAAACATTGCTCTGAAATTTTTATCTTAATTTCAATTATAAATTACATTCACAATTTACATTTCAAATTCCGTTCTATTAATTATTTCCTTAACCTTTGATTTTTATCTTAACTTTTTATTCAATTTCACACTTAAATGATAATAATTTAATATTATCACTTCCTAACAACCAAGAAACCATATACAACTATAATAATTTTCAAAAAATTATATCTTTTAGATAAATTTTTTTTTCATTTACCCTATTTTAAAACAATACTGTGTCAGTTTATCTTGATTAAGGTTTAGAAACCCCTATCGATCACATGGTATCCTACATATTGACCCGAATTTATAAATACTTAACCGATAAGTCAACACAATATAAAAACAATTTTTATATTCACTAACAAATACGCGCTCATACCATTAATACACTCAAACTCGTTCTAGAGTACTAACGGACTCTATTCCAAATGAGTAATCCCCACCAGAGCGAAGGTTCTCGCTTAACCTTCATCTTTGATACCAAGTGTAATGACCCGATTTTTCGACGCCTGAAAATCGACATTTATACGACCACTGTATCAAATGTCGAACAATCGAATGTCGAAAAACCGAACCATTAGGGCCAAAGAAGAAGGAGGTAGAAGAAGAAATAGAAAATAATATCGGAATCTCACAAACGCAGCGGAATAAAATATGATATATATAACATCGACTTTAAATACAAAGTATCTATATCATCATATATACATACATTTTTCAGAGTACAACAATCATTTCATCAAATTCGAACAGTTCAGTAACATGTCCTTACACAGCGGAATAATAACCAAGTACGGAAGTACGTCTCGACATCCAGCTCGTCTCTTGAGCTCCATAGCAGTCCATCCAAAATCTGTACTCTATAATACTCGGTGTGACCCGAGCATTATAGTTAAATAACACCCGAGTCAGTCTGGAAAACCAGCGTGAGAAAACGCACTCAATTGGATTATTGAAGTTTCCAAAAATCCTTTGAAATCAAAGGTATCTCATAAGACCACGCCACAAATAAACATGGCGAGTTTTTACCTTACGGTTACCAAAACATTTTTATCAAATCCATCTAATATTACAAAGTGTCTATAGAAAGTAAAATAGAATCTAGCTGAAATGCTTGCATCTCATGTTTCAGCAATAGTTGGGCACAATCAAAACCATACAGGTGCTTATTGGAGATTGGATTCCATACAATGGCAGGGCTACTGGGGTACCACCCGTCACAGTATGTGGTCTAGATCACCGTACCGAGGATCCACCCAGGTCCCCTGCATCACAAGACCAGAGCTACCCCTTACTGGATAGTCCGAATAAGTTCACCCACGGTAGGGATCAGCAATCGCCCACACAGCCGAATATAAAGGGACATCTAGACATGGGTGACCTTACTCTAATTGGTTGTTAGCCACTTAGCCTTGTGTACACCTCCCCTGTTTTAGCCATTCTCGATTGATGAGGCTAGAAGCTATGCATTACCTTTTCAGCACACAATCACTTAGAATGCTCATCGTCCTCCTAACGATGTTCTGAAAGCATTCGTCCATACAAGTTCGTTCCATGTCCGAACGAAACCGAAGGCACTACTCCTACTACATCCATTTTGGAATCACCCTTTGGATTAGTAGCGATTAGCCCTTGCACTTCACTTCTCCATATTCGACTCCAAACTCTTGTCTTCCTCACGAAAACGTTCAAACCGGATCGAAGTGGATTTCCAGAAATTTATCCCAATCTTGGTCTCTTCGAAATGATCAGTGTATTTCCAATATTGAGTTGGTTGTTTAACTATCACATAACATCCACAAACAACCATCAGGCCTTAATAAATTCCAAATTATTTATTTCAAAATATCTTCTCAAGATATTTTTCTACACCTCAACCCTTTTGAAACAATTTTCAAATCACTTTCTCTCACGGAATAAATTTCCCATATATTGTTTATTTCTTTAGAAAATCACCAAGTCCAAATACTTTAGATTTTAAAATGATTTAAATCACTTTATTTTAAAATATACTTAAAACATTTAAATTAAAACTACTTAAATGCTCTATTCAAAAATATATACTTTAAAAATATTTAAAATAAAACTACTGTATAAAATATAAAACTAATTTTTAAAATAAAAGTTAAGACAAACTAAATATTAAAGTAAGAGTTACGAAATTCTATACAAGTTTTTAAATAAAACTTTAACCAAGCTATCTTTAAAATAAAATTACTTTATAAAATTTAAATATTAATAATTATCTTTTTAAAACATAATACCAATTAACCTTTTAAAATAATTACTACTATAACTAATTTAATAAATATTTACCTTTAAAATTTTAACAACTGAAATAATAATTTCTTAAAAGCATCCCTTTAAACAACTTTAAAACTTTCATCTTATACTTAAAAATCTGCTTTGAAAACGTACTTGGCTTTTCAGGGAAATACACTTTTCTTTCACACCTTTTAGAAAATAAACCACTATTTATTTATTTTTTTAAAATAACTATTTTTTTATAAATTCCCATCGTGAATTTATACGTTCAAATATCCATTGATATCTTATTTCACTTTATAAGCCCAGTTTATAAATTCCGTAGTCTCACTCCTTTTAAATCCAAGTTTCAAACACTTTATCAATTTCCAAATCAATTTCCAAATTTACTCCAATTTAAAATAAATTCCTTTACTTACTCAATTTATCTCAAAACCCATTAACTTCAGATTTTACTTCTTAATTATGATTTAAAATCTTATTTAACTGAAAATACCAATTTCATACTTTTCTAAACTCCTTCTTTATCCTTTCCAATAAATTTAAACCCTGGATTTTAAAGTAAATTCTTTATTCCTTTAAATAATATCACTAAGTTTTAAAATTCATTATTTCCCCTTTTCTTCAAAATCTCTATCCCATACCCGGAATTTTTTGTTAGAATTTAAAAATCACTTTTATTCTTTTCCAATTCATTGTTTAATTTATTCAAATTCTCTATAATTATTTTACTTAAAAATTCTCTCTTCTATTTTCTCATCAAAAATCCAATCTATATATTTTTGATAACTCAGTATACCCAAATATATTCAATCAAACCATAGCATCTATTATTTTCAATCACCAATATAATCTATCTCTGATTATCAAATAAACCATATCACAGAATATTAAAACTATCTAAATATTTTAAGGAATCTAGTTGGATCGCTCCAACCTGTTTCCCTGCATCCAAGTTATTAGCACAATATAAAATACCAATTCCACATCGAGGTGGAATATCGCGGTATATGGGATTATATCATCTCATCCGCTATTATGCGGCGCATTTGGTCTCATCCACTATATAATGCGGGAAATCAATCACTCCAATATATATAATCTATATACTACTATATAAATATATATATGTATATATATATATATATATTATACATCCAATCTATTCAAACCATCAACCAATAATTTACATTAGCTATTTAAATTAACCAGAAATCCGAGATAAGTGAGATTAACGCACCTTTATTTTGCGGTTTGCAATCCATTTCCGTCTCGGCTTGTTTTCATAACTTTTGACCTTGAATAAGCAATTATACGATTTATTAATATTCGAGATAATCTAATAATTTATTTGCCACTAAATAATTTAATTTACAATCTTTTAAATAAATACTAATCTAGTATATTTATTCATCCAGTTTGCAACCGATAATAGTTTCATTAACTATAGATCTACTTTACAATAAAATTTTCAGAATTTGAGTTCATTGTAAACTTACGAATTCTCTACTCTACCTTTACATTAAACATGCATGTAGGTATACTTGTATTTTTAATTGTTTCTGTACATATCTGTATATTACTAATTTAAATAGGAGAAACAAAATGAATACCTTAATGCGTTCAGGAACAACCGCTACTCAACGACTCGATCCACGACCTAACTGCCTCCAGTCGTCAAACCCATGCCAAAATCTGGTTCCACGACCCATCTTTGCAACCTAACCTTTGAGACTCCACCATGTCGGCCTCGCAAATATCCAAGTGCCACCTTCGAAATTCAAACTTGAAGCCCTAGATCGATCGTGCTCGCGAAAAAGCCTGGTTGTCCACGCGATTCAAAGAACTCGCTGCCGCAACACCGACCTCCACCAGAATCGTCTAGTTTCCCCTACCACGACCAGAGGCTGCCGCGACTCCTCCTAGTGCTTATGAACTCCAGAGCAACCCCGTACCCACATCGCCCTACACATGACGAAACTTCTGATGTCGCGAAAGAAATCGATGAATGACCTGATCTCGCTTGATTCGAACAAATTCGATTTGAAAATCTTATGTTCTTCCATTTTTGAGAACTTCGTTCGTTTATTTTTTGATTGATTTAATTCGATTTTGATCTGGAGATAAAAAGAAAGATAGTAGATTTAAAAGCTCAGCTACCGTATTTTTTTAGTTCTCGATTATTTTTTATCTTTTTTTTTTATTTTTAGATTAAGGAGAAATGGACATGTAGTAAGTGGTTAGAGAAGGTAGTAAACACATGAGCTAAGAGATGAAACATGTTTAAATTTTGTTGATTGTATGAGAATGCATTTAATTTAAATTCAAATTCAAATCGTCTCGGTTCCCCACTCACAAATCTCGATCTCCTATCGAGGCATGCCGCCAGGCGTTCATAATGTCATAACTCTATTCCAAACGCAATGGAAAAGATTTCGATTTCTAATTCGATCGTATGGAGAAGATAGCTTTTTGGACTCCGTTATTATATTAAATTTTCTATATTAATTTCAGCGTGTTTATCTTCCATTTGGCCAAACGATCACTCTGAACATTGCGAAAATTGAAATCCGACAATAATACAATATTACGGATCCAATGGAACTGGTTTCGTCGTATTCCGAAACCGTGCCTCGGAAGGCTATTTTTTTAAAATATCTATTTAAACAATTTATTTTTAAACTGAACAAAACAGTTTTAAATTCAACTTTTAAAAGTTCTATTATCTCCAGTACTATCAATATAAATTTTATAAGTCTTCAATTTATTTTTAACAGACTCGAAATACCAAAATTCATATTTTACCTGATTTTCAATTGTTTAATTCAATAATTTATTTGTCAACCAAATAGTGATATTTGAAATTCAAGTCTAACTAACTTTCAAATATTTAAAATTAATTAAATATTTCAATTTCAAATATTCAAAAATTCCGAGTCGTCACAAACGCAGTTAAGTTAAATAAAAAATAAAATTGAAACGAATTGAATAAAAATATACTTGGCTAAATAAAAGTATATAATCTCGAGCTAAAAATAAATTGTGAATATATTCGAGTATAAATTTGATGGAAAAGTGAAAAATAAGTTGTGTGACGTATAGAAAGATGAAAAATGAGATAGGAAACGTTTACCCCGCCTTTTGGTCAAGGCTGGTATATCAACAAATTGGCTGGAAAGGATGGGTATTAGGATTAGAGATCGACTGGAAATAAGGTTATGATCGATATCGTCAAAATTTGACCGAGCTCCAATCAAGACGGGATCGATTAGGAATGAGGAACAAGGTTAGGAGAGGCTACATTTCAAATTTCAAGTCAATCGAAGTTCGTATGCTCAAGATATGATCAATGAAAAATCAGAGGGATCGGCTTCACTTCGTATCCATCATACTCATATCGATCACATTCCACTTCACTTTTTATCGATCGGACTCATATCGATCCAATTTAGCTCAGTTTGTATCAATCAGCGATGGCACGATCGGTCCAATTCGTGTCTATCCGCTACTCACAATGTTTCGTATCGATCAATGTATCAATCAACTCCGGATCGATATAAACTGGGCTTCCTCTATCGATACGAAATGGGCCACGGGTTATCGGTACGAAGTAGCAACATGTAATCGATACGAAGCATGGGTACGAAAGTCGATGGATGGACATGAAGAACCGAAGCTCGAGTCAATGTGAAGGGAAGATACGATCATGATGGATACGAAGGAGGGGTTGGCCGATGGATACGAACCACGCATATTGATGGATACAAAGGCTCTTTCTTCGTATCGATACGGTCGAGGTGGAGCGAAGGATATGGACCAGAGCGTGTGGAGATCGGATCGATTCGAAGGCAACGACTATTGATATGGGGACCGGTGGATAATTGAAGGAGAGATTCGAATGCGATCGAGGGGATCGATACGAACTGATATCGAGGTGAACGCTACAGCCTTTATGCAAACTATAAATTATATCGATTGTATCTCACAGTCTACAAGTCCAAATGCTATGAAATTTGGAAAGGAGCTTCCCGATGCACACGAGAATCTACATGATCGATTTCGGCTCAATTGGACCACTCTTGGATCGACACGAATTGAACACGCATCGATCCCAAATCGTTCTGGATCGATCTGGTGGGCCCACTAGCGTAAGAGAAAAGGTGTTACAGGTTTTAAGGCGGATATTTTCGAATCAACACATATAAATAGGAGCCATTTGGCAACTAAAAAGGAGATCTTTTGGGGGCTCAAATGCAGAAAATCTACCATTTTTGTAATTGATACTAAAGGCTTTTAGTTGTAATTATTGTATGAAAGCAATAAATAGGATTGATTCAAAGTGGACGTAGCCGGATTGCCGAACCACTATAAACGTTGTGTTATTTCCTGCTTTCTTCTTTTTAATTTTACCGTTTCTTCACTTTTACTCTCTACATTATTTAGATCTGAAATCTCTGTGTGAATATTGTGGATCTGTGTGTAAATATTACTGCTTTCATCGCTTTTGGGGTTTGTGGCCAATTTTGGCGCAAACACTTTGGTGCTTTCACTAAGACTAGCACTTAGGGATTCTTGGGCTTGGATTTAGGATTTGAAAGCTTGAAGGCTTGGATTTGGAAAGCTATGGCAAGGCAATTGGAAAGATGATAAAGGATTGAAAGGAGTCAGCATGAAGGGAGTAAAAAGGCTTCCTCGAGAGCGAATCAGGAGTCGATCTTCATTACCAGAGATGAGATGGAAATGATGCTCAAGAGACAAGTGGAGATGATGCAGAACATACTCCGTTAGGTTGGACAAGTTGGAGTGAAGAATTAGTGGAACGCAACTACAAGAAATGCTGGAGATTGGAATCAGGAGCTTGGAGCAACCAGAATTTAGAATAAAGCAGAATCATCCGGTGCAGCGCTGGAACTAGGGGCACTCACCCAAAGCATGTTGATCTAATCCCAAGCAGAGTACCAGGTGGAGCTGAGCAACATGGGATTGATAGAGGAATGAATGCTCATCCAGGAGAGCAGATTCCAGGATTCCCTCGTGAACTCGAGGGGTAGACTAAAAGCAACGGACAAGGACTGCAGCTTGGTGGCAGCGGTAGATTGGCAGAGATGATTAGGCGAGCCATGAAGGTGGATTGGTGAATAGAGACTTGGAGGATGTGAATAGGAGTCCTTTTGCTCACATGATCAGGCAAGCTAGGAACTCGCCAGATTTCAAATTGCCGACAGTAGAGATGTATGTTGGGAGAGCGGATCTTATGTTCACTTGACAAGGTACATGAGGCATTTGGAAGTGCCGGGGGCATCGGAGGAGGTCATGGAACGATATTACCTTTGTATTTGATAGATATTGTAGCATTATAGTTCAGATGGCTGGAAAGTGGCTTTATTAGCACATGGACAGAGCTGATTGAAAGGTTTATAAGGCAGTTTTGGTCTACATATTCAGACCCACGAATGCGATGACCCTGACATCAATGAATCATTGGAAGGGAGAATTGCTTAGAGATTTCTTGACCAGATTCAATGTGGTAGTAGCTTCAGTAGATCGACCTGGTCCATCGATGGTTTTGATGGCGGCAGTTTTGGTAATTGTTGATAATTCGGATTTCAAAATATCGTTGGAATGGGACCCACCAAGGGATCTCGACGAGTTCTACCATGAAGCAAAGAGATTTCTAAAGAAGGAAGATGCGAAGGCTGAGAGAGAAGGGAGAGAGGCTGAAGCTTATGTGGTATGGGGTGGAGGTCCACTCAGGGAGGACCCAGTCAAAGATGATAAAGGAAAATGAATGACAACGTTAGCACTTCGAAAAGGCCACGGAGGGAGTCAAAGTTTTTCTTCTTACACGGATCTACCTGAATCTCTAGAAAGGATTTACTTGGATACTCGAGGGAATCTCTAGTATCGAAGGCCGGCAAGAAGGGAACCTTCTAAATACGAGCAGGTATCAGGAAAGCATTGCTTATTTCATGAGCTGGATGGGCATAACATGAACGAATGTAGGCATTTGAAGGATATTATTGAAGAGCATGCGAGGAATGATCATTTGCAACAGTAATAAGGGATCGAGCTGTGGCAATAGGAAAGGAGAGACCACCGCCCAACTCAAGAAAAGATGGTACTGGATCCAGGCAACGTCATTGGCTTATTATCAACTAAATAAATTTGTGGCTTTGAATGAGTAATAGAGCTCAAAGTAATATGTTTAATTCACTTACACATGTACGAGATCGAGGACGGTCCCTAGGCATGTTTTGAGGCGATGATAAACCGCGTTGCTCGAGCCTTTGAAATCCTGATTTTCTTCTTATTTTCTCGAAAACTTTGGTTTCTTCCTTGGATGTATAGACATGTATTTAGTTTTCCCTGGCTGTAAAAACTCTTATTTTGAATGGTTGGATTCAGATTAATGTAATAAATAATACAGGTATCACGATCACAGTCCCGACCGGCTAGCGGGGAAGTGATCGCAAGTTACGAGTCCCTTCATCAAAGAGCGATGGAATGAACACGAGCAAAATAAAAAGTCCTTGGCCGAAGAGCCGATGCCGGAGAATATAAAAGTCCTTGGCCTAAGAGTTGAGGCCGGAGAATATAAAAGTCCTTGGCCGGAGAGCCGAGGCCTGAGAATATAAAATTCCTTGGACGGAGAGCCAAGGCCGGAGGACATAAAAGCCCTTGACCGGAGAGTCGGGGTTAGAACAGGATAACGTGGCCCGAAAAGGTCTATGGATTTAAAGTTAAACCCGGAGCGGTCCCAGATTTGGCAAGAACCCGGAGAGGTTACAAATTTGGATATCGACCCGGAGAGGTATTAGATTCGGTTATTGGACACGGATAGATCAAAACTCAATTGTTGTTTTCAAATGGATATGAAATTGGCTAAGGATTTGGTTATCGGATTCGGAATTACACATCGACTCGGCGTAGTCGTAGATCTGTATGAGGATATGGCTGTGGCACTCGGATAGGATGGCTTGTGATGGACTGGATTATGGATTGGATGGTATGGCTATGGATGGAATATGGACTTCAGGTGTTGGATTCAGAGCTATTCAAAACATTGCTTCTTACCACAAGGCATGTTTTGGGGAAAAAATATTACCCTGCCTTTTGGTCAAGGTTGGGATATCAACAAATTGGCTGGAAAGGATGGATATTAGGATCGAAGATCAACTGGAAACAAGATTATGATCGATATTATCAAAATTTGACCGAGCTTCAATCATGACGGGATCGATTGAGAATGATGAACAAGGTTAGGAGAGGCTACATTTCATATTTCAAGTCAATCTAAGTTTGTATGCTCAAGATATGATCAATGAAAAATCAGAGGGATCGGCTTCACTTCGTATCCATCATACTCGTATCGATCACATTTCACTTCACTTTGTATCGATCGGACTCGTATCGATCCAATTTAGCTCACTTTGTATCGATCGGCGATGGCACGATTGGTCCAATTTGTATAGATCCGCTACTCGCAATGTTTTGTATCGATCAACTCCAGATCGATATAAACTGGGCTTCCTCTATTGATACGAAATGGGCTAAAGGTTATTGGTATGAAGTAGTAACATGTAATCTATACGAAGCATGGGTATGAAAGCCGATAGATGGATAGGCATGAAGAAGCGAAGCTCGGATCAATGCAAAGTGTAGATATGAGCAAGATGGATACGAAGGAGGGCTGGTCAATGGATACGAACATCGCATATTGATGGATACGAAGGCTCTGTTCTTCATATCGATGGACACTAAGGAAGCAGTCAAGGTGGAGCGAATGATATGGATCAGAGCGCATGAAGATCAAATCGATTCGAAGGCTGTGGCTATTGATATCGGATCGATGGATAATTGAAGGAGGGATACGGACGTGATCGAGGGGATCGATACGAACTGGTATCGAGGAGAAGGCTTCAACCTTCATGCAAACTACAAACTGCATTGATTATATCTCACAGTCTAGAAGTCCAAATTCAACGAAATTTGGAGAAGATCTTCCTGATGCACTCAAGAACCTTCATGATCGATTTCAGCTTGATTGGACCACTCTTGGATCGATATGAATTGAACACGCATCGATCCCAAATCGCTTTGGATCGATATGGGCTTTTGGGGGTTGTGACCAATTTTGACGCAAACAGAAACCAAAAATTACTTTTGTGGATATTTTGGTGAAGGGATTAAATCCAAAACATGAATTATAAGATAAAATTGAACTCAAGTAAATTAGTTGAAGTGATTCTTGAAATATGAATCAGGTATTGAATTATAGACTGGCAGTGAACTAATCAGATAATTAATTATTTAACTAGGTATAAGATGGACTTTATGTGGGTTGAACAAAAAAAATTGGATTGTGGATTAAAATGGGATTTTTGAAATGAAACTCGATTTATAAATAAGATTCGACTTAGATTGTAAGTGAGTTAAAAATAATGGAAAACGTGTCGATTAAAATGGAATTGAATGGAAATAGAAATGGTTTGAGTTGCAAATAAATCCAATTTAAATATAAATAAAGGGAAAATGGCTTGATATTAATTAAATGAGTTCAAGAATGAATTGAGTATGGAAATTAAAATTTGAAATGGGATTTGATTGGATAGAAATCAAATTAAAAGGGAATTTATTTGCAAATGGGAATGAACTTAAGCCATGAGGTTCGAATAATTTGAAGTAAATGAACTTAAGTTAAAAATTAATAGAAGCTTGGCTTCAGTAATTTATGAAAAGTCCATTAAATAAAAAGCATGGATTGTTTCAAGCTTAATAAAATGGTTCTGAATGAAACGAATGTGGATATGAATGTTATCCCACCTTTTGGCAAGGCCGTGACACTGAGAAATTGGCTGGAAAATCAAAGACAGGTCATCCCGAAGAACGGATGTACGTAGGTTCGCTGTGGATGCCGGTAAATTTTTCCCGAGTCTGGATCGACCTAAAGTCAACATGACACGACAAACAAATCTATGGAAATCAACATTCCTAATTTCAAGTCAATCCGAGTTCATATGCTCAAGATACTGACCGACCAATGTTGAGGGGAAGAGCTACAATTCGTATCCATCGAGGAAGCAACATTACATTCGTATCCATAGAAGATTGCCTCGTTCGTATCCGCCTCACTCTTATACTTCGTATCCATCAGACATCCCTCACTTCGTATCCATCGCACCACCCATGTTTCTTATCCACACCTCAAAATATGTCGTGTCACTCCTACTTATTACCCAAGGCGTATCGATCGTTTCTGGAACGATTCATATCGATCACTGAGGTATCGATATGAATCCACTCACCAACTACACAAAGCAACATTCAAGACATCAATACGAAGGCAAAGGTATGGAACGATACGAATGGAATTTTATCGTATCGATATGAAGGATGTGGACGAGCCTCGATACAAAATACACTCCCTCCATAATCGATATGAAGTAGCACCCTATAAATAAATACGAACGAGCATGAACGCATCGACACGAATAGTGCCTATAAAGAAGGAAGACTCGGTCACTCGGCATAAAAAGTGGATCGATCCTAAAAGCAAGTGCCACATCATCAGACATCACGTGCAGAACCATCGATACGAAGCTACCAATACTAACAACATCGATACGAATTCAACAGCCTTCAAAAAATCCAAACTTGCATCGAACATAACTCAAAATCTAACAGTCCAAATGCCACCAAATTTTAAAAGAAGCTTGCGTGCATCCTCAAGAACATTTATAATCGATCTCGACTCGATTGGATGAAATATTATCGATACGAAATTCGTTCGTATCAATTACGGATCGAATGCAAACAGCATGGGATCGATCGTGTGTGCCCATCCACGCGAGAGAAGGGGTCTTCCGAGAACCGAGCGAGATATTTGCAACCTACACCAATAAATAGCAGCCCAGGACCTACTATAAAAGGAATTTTGGCTTTTCTACGTCCAGACTCTACCGAAATCACTGTTGTACTCGAGTTTTACAGTTGTAATTCATTGTAACCAGCAAGAAAAAGTTAATAAAAGTCAATCATTTCATAGTGGACGTAGGCCATTCGCCGAACCACTCTAAATCTGTGTGTTTCTATGCGTTTTTCTTGCATATTATTGGTGTGTTTGTTAGATTTCCCTCGTTTTTCATTTGTATTCTTCATTTTATCCCTTCAAACACATCCGAAGAGTGTTGTATACAATTTTGGTATAAACACTTTGCTGCTTTCACTGAGAGAATCCAGTTTTTCTCCTGCTCGTTGGATCTACTATCGATATCGTATTGCGAAAATATGAGAAGAAGATCTAGATTTCAAGTTTAAAGTTCTTTCATTCTATTCAGATTTGCATCAAGTCTAGGAAAGAGCTTCACTATCCATCATGGTTAACACCAGAACTACTTCAACAACTGCCGATCCAGAAGGACGGGACAGACAGAGCCCCGTACAACTATCTCCCACCGATTAGAATGTTGCCGAACCATCAGATCCACAAGGCCCTGTCAGTAGGGAAGCGTTCCAATTTCTATTGCAATAAATGACGCAGAATCGATAGTAACTTACTTAGCAACTGCATGCCAATGCAGAATTGACCAGTCAGTTGAATCATCAATGACGAAGGAGATCTAAAAGGGGTCGGGCTTCTTATTCATCGATCGAGAGTTGAGCCTCTTCTGACTAACACCATAGATCCATGTGCCTCGACTGGACGGAAGCTATACACTATCTACTAAATAGCAGCGCACTTTGAGCCTTGTGTAATCGAGTGTTGGCTCGTCAACTAGCCTTCAGACCGGGTCCTCCTACCGGGAAGGTACTGTTCCTTATCATACAACTGACAATCGTGCTGCCACCACTGCCATTGATTTGGGAGTTGATGCCTAAAACCGAACATATTCGAACCATCACCAACATGAATACACTCCTGAACCGTATCTCCCCAAGAACTTAGAACCAAGGAGGTAAGACATGGACCGTCAACAACGGCTGGCCCATCCTCGCATTGTGGAACCCAAACACACTTGGCTCAACAGGCTCAAAATGTCCAGATGCCGGACATTCCGACGATGATCCGTGAAAGTCAAGGTCTCACCAACGACGACTGGGGAATCTCCCGGAGTCATACCCCTTTCACTGATGATATACTCTATGCTGAACCACCTCGGCAATTCAGGATGCCAACTTTACCTATTGAAGCGACCTCTGATCCTGTTGATGAACGCTGCGAGCCGATGACACAGCTAAATGTCGAAGTTTCCGGATCTCTCTAGGGGAATAGAAACTATGTGGTCTACCCATTTACCAGCTCAATCTATCTCATGTTTTGAGCAGTTGGAAACAAAGTTTGTTTAAAATTCCGCATTGTCACAAGGCCGAAGGATGTTAATACCTTGTCTAGTGTCACTCAGGCTCCTGTAGAGACACTCACATGTTATTTGGAGAGGTTTCACGCTACATGCACCTAGATTAGTAATCCTAATGATAATTCAATTCTGATGGCACTAACTAAGGGGATCGATCTCGATTCCGAGTTCGGCAACTGGTTAGCCAGAAAAAGACCATTTCTATTCCAAGGCAGTCCAATTATTGAGAAGGAAGGATGTGAAATAGTCTAGGAAAATGGATGACGCAGTGCCTAGTATGGAAGGAATTCAGAGAAATGTTGCCGTTAAACAAACCGGGAAGAGTTCTGAAAAAGTGTAATTGAACATACAGAATAAACAGAATCAACAAAAAGATAATGGGAATCAAAACAGGAAACGAGATCAAAATCATTGGCCAAGACGTAGGGCTCCTATGTTTGACGATTATACTCCTTTGAAAATGTCCCTAGAAAATGTGTATTTACAGACATACAATACTATTCAGTATAAGAAACCGACTCCGAAACAATCATCGAAGAAACAGATTCAGACGGGGAAGTTTTGTAGAATCCACGAAAGCTATGGCCATAACGCGAACGACTGCCATCATTTGCAGGATATCATTGAGAAGTTGATACATGAGAGAAAGTTGGAGCTGTTAGTGCGGGTGACGCAGTCAGTAGGTGCGGGCCCATCGAATCAGAACCATACACTGAATCAGGAAAGACCGAAGGAACCTGCTCGTACTGGCGGGAGGTTGGTGATGAATACTGTTAGTGGTGATCCTCATCCAATAGACCGAAGCTTGAAGGAAATGGAGTCGTATGCCAGCTCTACCAGGCATGCGAGCTTCGAATGTTGTAGTAGTTTGGAAGACTGGGCTTCGGCCAAGCAACAGAAAGCAATGACAGATGACATCATATTTCGAGAGAGAGAGATGCCAACAGGGTTGAAGCCCCAGATATAGATCCACTTACCATATTAGCTCAAGTAGGTCCTGCTTGGATGAAGAGGATCTTAGTAGATAGTGGAAGTTCTGTAAATATATTGTTTAAGCGAGCCTATGACCAGATGAAAATGGAAAACAAAGATTTGAAGCCTTGTTAGTCCCGTATCCATGGCTTCAATGGGAGTGCAACTATACTCACTGAAGTGGTGGAACTGCCAGTGGAGTTGGGAATCGAAGAACGCCGGAGAGTCTTGATATTACAATTTGTTGTATTAGATATGGACTCGCCATACAATGCTTTCTTAGGCCGACCGGCCCTAGCTAAGTTCAGGGCTACCATTGCCCCTTGGTGTCCGACTTTATATGACAATGGAGTTGGAGTCGTTCAGGTAGATCAGGCTACTGGATGAGCCTGTTATGTTGCTGAGCTGCGCGAGGCGCGATGAAAGGAAAAAGGGAAGGGCATAGAGGAATCTCTATGCTTTCGCTTTGTTGAAAATTGACAGCTAACGCCTGCGCGTAGGCCCGGGAATCTCGACCAATTCCTAAGGGATCTTGACCCGAGAGATACTGAAACTGAAGAAGAAAGTAAAGACAGTCAAGCTTCCTCGACCGGGCTGATGATCGATGTTCCGATCGATGGTGATGATGATTCTAAAATGACAAAAATTGGATCTCAGCGAAGCCAACAGATGCAAAAGGAATTGGTTGAATTTCCCCAGGAAAACTTAGACGTGTTTACAAGACACATTTTGACATGTATGGAATCTCCTCGGACATCGCGAGCCACACATTGAATATTGACCCGCGGCATATCTCGATCAAGCAAAAAAGGCATGGTATGGATACAGAGAGATCTGCTGCCATTAAAGAAGAGGTAGATAAGCTTGAATCGAATGGGTTTATTCGAGATGCATTATACCCAAAATGGGTGTCAAATCATGTACTTGTCGAAAGCCGAATGGGAAATGGAGAATATATATTGAATACTCAAACCTGAATAAGGCTTGCCCTAAAGACAGTTTCCACTCCCCTGAATTGATCAACTCGTAGACTCAACAACTGGGCATAAGCTCTTATCCTTCATGGATGTGTATTCTGGCTACAATCAAATACCTATGCACTTGCCTGACCAGGAGCATACCAGCTTTTTGACCGATCTGGCACTTTATTGCTTCAAAGTTATGCCGTTTGGACTCAAAAACGCCGGAGCAACTTTGTAACCGTTAATTAATTGAATTTTCGCTAAGCAGATCAGAAAAACCATGGATGTATACGTGGATGACATGCTAGTGAAGTTGCAAGTCTCCATTGATCATATCAAAGACCTAGAATCAATGTTTAACATCTTCGAGAATATAGAATGAAGCTCAACCCATTGAAATGACATTTTAGGGTTGTATCTGGAAAATTCCTTGGGTTTATCGTCAGCGCTCGAGGAATCGATGCCAATCTCGTAAAGATCTGGGCAGTTAGAAAACTTAAGACCCCAAGAACTATAAAGCAAGTCCAGAGCCTCAATGGGAATGTAGAAGCATTAAGCAGGTTCATCTCAAAATCCGCTGACAAATGCATTCCCTTCTTCGACCTGATCAGAAAAGAAAAACGAAACTTTGAATGGACTACGGAATGTGAGGGTGCGTTCCGAGCATTGATTCAACACCTCTCCACACCACCTATTCTGTCAAAGCCTAATGATCACGAGTGTTGTTCATCTACTTAGCGGTGTAAGAAAACAAAATCAGTGCTGCCTTAATTCCGAAGGAAGACCAGATACAACGGCCTTTAAGGAAGACCAGAAAACAAAATCACATTAGCAAACGACTGACTGGAGCAGAGAGAAATTATCCAAAGCTGGAGAAGTTGGCTTATTGTCTTATCATCGCTTTAAGGAAGCTTCATCTTGTATTTCCAGGCTCATCCTATCACCGTTTACACCGACCAGCCGTTACGATGGATCCTTACATGGCCCGAGACGTCTGGTAGGTTACTCAAGTGGAATATCGAGCTAAGTCAGTTTGACATTACTTACACTCCAAGGCGATCCATTCAAGGACAAGTCCTAGCAGATTTCAAAGCTGAATTTAGTATCCTAGAGGACTTGCCCGAAACCAGCGAATCTCCTAAGTATATCTGGAAGTTGCATACTGATGGTGCATCAAATGATCATTGCTCAGGGGCCGGGGTTATACTTGAAACTCTAGAATATCAATCTATATGTTATGCTTTAAAGTTCGATTTTCATGCGACCAACAACGAAGCCAAATATGAAGCCTTACTCACTGGATTGAGACTTACCAAGGATTAAAAAGTCATTGCTGTGGAGATATATTATGATTCGCAGTTGGTCATGTGTCAAGCTCGGGGAGAGTACCAGGCCAAAGACCGAAGGCTGGCTGCTTACCTAGCTCGGGTCGAAGAGATATTGAATCAGTTCGATTATTATGCCATCTATTGCATCCCTCGAGAGCGTAATCAAAAAGCCGATTCGTTAGCAAAGTTGGCTAGTATAGGTGAGGCACAACAAATGTGAATCGTTCCCGTGGAAACATTATCTTCCCCAAGCATCATTAAGGTGGAAATAGATTGGGCATTTGAGGTCATTATCGATAAGGAGTCGTGGATGACTCCGTTCAGAAATTATCTCGAGCATGGGACCTTGCCAGGGCATAGGAGTGAAAAGCGACAAGTTCTTCGAAAAGTTTCGCGGTTCAATATTCAAAATGGAGTCATGTATAGGAGAGGGTACTCTATGCCTTTACTTCGGTGTATCGATCACGATGAAATCAAATGAGTATTGCATGATGTACACGAAGGAGAATGTGGCGATCACAATGGAGGGCAAGCTCTCGCGAAGAAAGTGTCCGATATGGATACTATTGGTCGACTGTGAACCGCGATGCATCGGACTATGCCCGAAAATATGACGGATGTCAAAAACACGCTTGGATTCCTAGAGCCCCACCTACAGAATTAACTCAGACGGTCAGTCTATGGCTATTTGCAATATGGGGCATTGACATTATTTGTTCTCTACCTTTAGCCAAAGGTGGTGCGAAGTACGCCATTGTCGTAGTTGATTACTTTACCAAATGGGTGGAAGCTGAACCCCTTGCTACAACCACTACAAAGAAAGTGATCAAATTTGTAGTGCGCAACATTATCAGCCGATTTGGTCTTCCTTATACCATTGTCACAGAAAACGGAGCCCAATTTGACAGTGTTGAATTTAAGAATTTCTGTCAACGGTTCCACATGTAGAAGAAGTTCTTTACAGTTGCATACCCTCAAGCGAATGGGCAGGTTGAAGCTGTTAATAAAATTATAAAGTATATTCTGAAGAAACGAATGGAAAAAGCAAAGGGTAAATGGGTCGATTAACTTCCTATAGCTTTATAGGCTTATCGGACAACCCACAAACCTGTGGCCGGCCACACTCCATTCTCTCTTTCTTATGATTCTGAAGCCGTTACTCCCGTCGAGATGGAAGTATCTTCTCATCATGTGATTTTTTATGATCCGAAAATGAATGATGTATCACTTGCCGAATCTTTGGATTTATTGGATGAGAAGCGTGAAGAGGTTGATTTGAGAGCAGCTGCATATCGAAGTCGAGTCGCCCGGATATACAATGCGAAGTTCCAACCCCGAACCATCGAACTTAGCGGTCTCGACCTCAAGAGAATTTACACGGCTGCTTCACATATGAAACAAATGTGGGAAGGACCATATGTCATTGAATGAAAGCTCGGAGATGGTACATTCAAATTATCGACCGTTGACGGTCTCGTTCTACCAAGAGCCTGGAACAGCGAAAGTCTACGTCACTATTACACATAACAGGCTCTGTTTATTTATTCAGTCTATTTTTCATTCGCAATTTGTTTATGAATTTAGAAATTTGAATTTGTAATAAGGCATCTGACTTTACCGTATTTTTTTATTTCAGCAATAAAATGCAATCTCTTCGAGCCAAAGCTGTGATTTTCTTTGAAATGCATCATAGGACCATCACTATGCACAAAGAGCTAAATTCCACCATACGGCGGGATTTATTCAAATAGGGAGTGACTATGATGCAACCTGTCACTCGCAAAGTGAAACCCAAGCTCGGGGACTAGTCATCACACTAAAGCCAAAAAAGGATTGATATACGACAATCCTCTAACTAACTCCAGATTCCTAGAGTGCGAACTAGAGTATAAATCTGTAAATGCGGTTTCGAAGTGGGTGGATCCATCCACCTAACGACTTCGCTCGTATCTTAACCAAGTTTGAGGAGGCTGGATCCATCCATCTAACGACCTGCTTGTTAACTCAGGGTGGATGTGAACCTTGATAGATTCGTTGTTCTTGGAGTGCGAACGAAATTCTAAAACCTAAACAGATGTGACTGACGATCTTTCGGCCAACTCCAGATTCTCGAAGTGCGAGCTGGAGTATAAACGTAAATATCGAGTGGGTATGGTTCGACCACCCATCAACTAACTTCGGATTCCCAGAGTGTGAACTGGAGTATAAAAATCTACTAACTCTAAGTCCCCAGAGTGTGGAATGGAGTATAAACACTGACTAACTATAAATCCTCAAAGTGCGTATTGGAGTTTAAACACAAATTAGATACAAATCAACCATCTATAAGACAACTGTAAGTCCCCGGAGTGCAGTAAGAACATAAATGTAAATCAGGTGTGAGTGAGAACCAACGAATCAATCTATGTCCCCAGAGTGTGGACACAGTTCTAAATATTGAACGGGTGTGACTGATCGCCCATGAAAATAACTCAAGTCCCCGGAGCGTAGACATATCACTAAAACTTAAGCGGACACAATCGACCGCCGGTGAACAAGTACAATCCCCAGAGTGTGGATGCGATCACCAATTAATGAGTGAATGTGGTTCGACTACTCAAATTTGCCATGTTTCAACTTTGTTTCATAAAGATTGCGATTGATGTGTTAAAGGAAAATGGTGATCGCTGACCAATCTTTCCAATGATCCCCTAATCTGGGGGCAGAACTTAAGTACCAGTCACTGAGTGAGATTGTGCAGCATCGGAATTTGACTTAACACTCGGTCGTGACCCGAAGTCGTGGCCCCAGAATTTAGCAACTAAACCCAGGCTTGATTCGGAGACCAAAATTTCATAAGTACAATGAATTGAAGTTCAAACGCTAGAACACTTAAACCGATAAACACAAGTTGTACAGAAGACAAAATGAGATTTTATTTCAACTATTCTTTCAAAGAAAAGGATAAGTACAAAATTATACCTAAAATCCTACTAGCAGGGGCCAAACCCGCATCTATACACGGCCTACAAAGAAAAAGAAAAAGTAAATACCTATATATCTACCAACAATGAGTCGAGAAGGCATATATATTCTTTCTTTTTTCTCGGCTTTTTCTTCGGCGTTGACCCGCTGGATTCGCTCCTTGGCTTTCTCTTCGAACCTTTTTCTTTTGGCGGCTGATCTCCAACTGGGGGCATTATGTTAACTTCCTCCTTCGAACTCAAGTGGATCGGAATGCTTGCTAAAGGTGGAGTAGGTGAGATAGGATCAATATTAGCAGGCGAAGGAGGCACACTTGTATCAACGTCTGTTCCTCCCGGAGAGATCATCCGTAAAGGGGCTGGACCAGGGCCCGCCATTCCACCTCTAAAGCTACTAGCCCGTGTGGATGCTTCCATCTCGGCATTGATTTTGGCCATTATCTCCTTTTTGTGAATTGTTTAAGCCTCATCGGGGACGTTAGCAGTTGACCTGAGGAGCTAGTCATAGGTGCGTTTCCACTCATGACAAATGACAGATCAGCAAAGGGGTCACTGTGATGAATGAGAAGTTCATCCATTATCCGTTCATCGAAAGAAAGTGTGCTCCCTTGTACCCCATTTGTGTATGCACTAGTCGTTGTCGTGGTCGCTTCCGAAATGACAGCCTCCCACTCATGATGCAACTCTTGGGTTGTAGGAGGCATAGTAGATGAAGCTCCTATCACTGAATAGAGACAATTAAAAAGAGTTAGCAATTACTCCGATCAATGTTCCAAACTTTGGATGAGCATAAGAAATGCTTAGAATACCTTCCTCAGTTTGGCTCACGGGTGGTGGAGCAGCTTTAGAGACGTGCTCACGAACTAGAGATAATCGTGGTTGATTAGGGTTATAAGCAGGAACGGACTGAGGATTAACCATGGATATAGATTCATGCTGAGTTGGTGCAAGAGTTTCAGAACTTATATCATGATGCTCAACACCAAAACCTTCTCCAGCCTCTGAATGCTGAGTGCCAAGTTTCTCCTTTTCCTATATGATCATGTCATCATAGAGAACTTTCCTTTCATCTTCACTCAACACCGGGTTCTCGAGCTCGAATTCATCAATCGATTCAGCTTGGGTTTCGGCCTTTTCATCTTCTACCAATCAGCCCTAAGCATTATACAACTGTGTTGGATAGTTATCAAGCCAGATCAGGTTTCTGTGTTTCAAAACATTAGCATTGTACATAATCAGAAGGTCTTCAATGTTAGCCTCTAACCTGGCTTCCTCCATTTTAACTTCATCCTCAACCTTGGCCTCAGCCTCTCGAATTTTGAGCACTACCACATCCCTTTCACCCCAGAGCGCCACAGCTTGTTCGCATGCCTCCTGGGCTTCTTTGTTTGCATCATCCTTTTCTTTGACGATTTCAAAGAGTTTGGCTTTAAGCTCATTGAGTTCCTTCAGAGCAGCATCCCTCTCGGCCGTAACAGTGGTGTTTCGATTGCCCATCTCCTCGACCAATGCAAAATGTGTGTCGCATCCTTTCCATGGATTGATTTGCCTCATTGGCTTTCTTGGTGGCCTCTATTTCGGATTTTATAAAAGATTCTGCTTCATTATTTAGCACTTGAATTATATGGTCTTTTTGGGTGAGGTCAGTTTCTAACTTCTCAATTGTTCTTGCTTGCTCAAAAGCCACCGTCGGTGCTTTAACCGCGGCTTTCATCCACTCCTTGTACTGGATATAGATATCATGGATGTAATCATGCATCATTTATTCCACCTCAGTTGGAATTTTCTTTAAGTATGGAGGGAAGATAAATCCATCGAAAAAAATGTTTGGAAAATACTTTCTTAACTAGGTGATTTTGATCGCTCCTTTCCCAGTAGGCTCGGTGATCGCTTGTTCAGTAATAGTGGGAGCTTCAGCCTCAGACCTGCGACGGTGCAAATCAAACCTGGGAACTTGAGAAGATGGTTTTTGGCGTAGAGGCTCTAAGGGTTGTCTATCATGGCCGGAGGGTTATGTTGGAGCTTGAGGAGGTGGAGAGCATGATTAGGAGCGATATCTATATTCTCTACCTCTATCCCTCTCCCTCTCATAAGTTCTTGACAGAATAACCTCGCGGTCTCTGTCAGCTTCCCTCCTACATGACTCATAGTATGAACTGGAAGACTGGCATGTGGAGCTAATGCTTCCCAACATAGATTCTCACTTAGTCATCATATCTGTAGAATAGAAAGAAAAGAAGGATCAGTAATCTCTAGAAATGAATAACTTATGATTGGAAATCTATTGTGCCATGAAGTGTATGTATGCATGTGTTAAAAACCCCGACCAACCGGATGTGTCAGCCTCACTTGTAGGAACTGACTCGCTTAAATCAAAGGCACTTTGAAGCCCTTCCAATCCAGTGTCGTATTGGAGCAACATATAGTATTGGAATGTCGGCAAGCCATTTAAAAGGATTCTCTATTTGCAAGGGAGGAGCCTTCGAAATTCTAACACCAGAGACTAGCAAAGACATAATCACGAATTTCCATCTCAAAGACTTATGATGCTTATGTGCTGCTGCCTTGCCTTTCCTCCTTCCCTCTAAATCTTGAAAACTGTCAGGAGGCCCGGCTACGGGTTCGTCATCAGTAGGCGTGTTCTCTTTATCGCCCTCCTCAACTATTACAATACCGGGCGCTCTATGCTTAGCCTCATCTCACCAGGGCTGCCCTAAGCGATCCCTCCAGTCTTATGCTTTGATTTTGATCGATTAGCCCGACAATCCTAAGTTTCTATCTATGAGCACGGAGTCCATGTCTCTCATCTCCCCTGGCACTTCCTGAAGAAACCGTACTATTTCTTTGAAATGGGCACCTTCAGGTCGTGGAATTGCGGCTGTAAAGGAAAGAAAATATTAGTTTCAATGTCAGTTATGACCATCTCGTTAGCTTTTGGAAAATTTTATAGTACTTTAGTCTGACTAACCATCGACTGGAAAACCCTAGAGGGCATCGAACGTAAAACCACTTCGTCTTAAAATAACTAAGCCTAGTCCAAGATCCCCTTACCACTTGGTAATTCCTAACTGCCTCTAGAAATGCGAAGAAAGGATTGTCCCCCCGACTCTTGACATTAAACAAGTATCTGACTTCTTCTGGAGTCTGGGGTTGAAAGAGATGTTCCATGAAAACGATGAATAGACTGTTCAACAGTGCATATCCGTTTGGATGTAATTGCGATAGAGCGATTCTGAAGAAAGCTACACTTCTCCAATATACTGTTTGAATGGAGGAAGTGTTCCAGTTGTGCATGAATGTCGATTAAAGGCCGTGAATCCTTTTAGGGGAGCGTGTGGCCTGTCATTTGGTCCGGATAGAAAAATGTTATCTAATGGTAGACCGTGCCTTAAGCATATTCTACCCAACATATCTTTGAAACATTGGACGACATAGAATCTTGAGGGTTCACGAAAAAAGTTGCTCCTGGCAGCTCGTCCGAAGATGGACCTATTACTTCAGCTGCAATGACCGTCATTTTTACTATCGGAGAAGACGAACTTTGAGCCTCCTACTGCTGTGAACTTGTAGATTCCATAACTAATCAACTCATCAAAAGCCATCATTAGATGATAATAAGCCCATGTTTCCCCAATGTAAAGTGCATGAATGTGCTGTGTGGTGCAGTGTTACATAGTGCTTGAATGATTCTACAAAATTTAAGAAATGTTCAAACGATGAGACTTTAGAATTCAATTGGAGCGACCATCATCGCTGGCCATCACAACCATGCCATCCTAACTTTAGGGACTAATCTGAGTTAAAATTTGTTAAAAAATTCAAGTTATAATTCCACCGACGAGCTTCGAAGGGCAGTCAAATACGCAGTTTAACAGTTAAGTCCAAATATGCGAGGCTGAAGCTCGTTGGGGTCAGGTTCGAGTATGCACAAGATTTCGTATCCATCAAGATTTAAACTTAGATCATTCAACAAAAGTTCAATTTCGTATCGGTCAAGTAAGACTAGGATATGTATTGATCTAAAACCTTCGGCTTCGCATCGATTATCGGTCTATACTTCGTATCGATCACCAGGGGCAGGACTTCGCATCGATCACCGGCCTAGTCTTTGTATCGATTACTGGAGTCAAAACTCCATATCGATCATGCGGGCTAATCTTCGTATCAATCGCTCCAGATCAATAAGAACTCCTACCATCCTTTTTTGATACAAATCTCACCCCTTCATTCAGCACTTCTAGGATTGATACGAACTCCTAGTGTTCTCGGATCGATAAGAGTTACTTTCTATTGTTACAACACTCCACCTCGTACCCATCAGTTGACCTTCTTTCCCAAGCTGTTTGAATACCATTGCTCCTTCCTCAATCTTGCTCCGACCTAACTCCCGTAACGACGTCGCAGGAATCGGCCACGACCTTGAAAGAATTGGCATGGAAACTCGAGTCTCATCATTTTAAAATGGAATGGATTGGTTAATTACCAAAGTTGAGCGATCGGTTCGAAGGAACAAAGAGTTAGATGATTTGGGATGAAGACAGTTTTGGTTTCCCGAGTGCTCTATCGATACGAAAGTAGAAAGTAAAACGATGACAAGTGAAATTTTTCTAAGTCCAGAGAGTATTTATATGGGTCGATTCAAAGGAAGTAGCGATTTGTATTCCAATATAATCGATGCGAAGCCATCTCTTCGTATCCATCCCCCTAAAGCTGCAGCTACCCATATTAATCGAGACGAAGGAGCTTGCTTCGCATCTATCATCTTCCGCTTGATATCACCAATTCGTATCCACTAATTAACCAATGCAATGTCAACCACTATGGATACGAAATCAAAGCCTTGTAGCCCACATCTAAAGTGTATCCAACAAGTATCGATATAAACCAAGATTCATGTCCACCGTTGCGAACGACATCAAAGCGACATCTAAGTTCGTATCAAATGTCATCGAGACGAGCATAATTTTCAAAATTTTCACATCAATCCAGGAGAGGATCGATACGAAATGATATTGCAAAACGACCACCAAGCGTCGTTACAACTTGAATTTCACATCGATTCAGGAGAGAATCAATATGGAATTCGATGCAAAAAACCTAACAATGACTCGCGTGCATTCGAATGTTAGCTTGAGTCAGACTAACTACATGCATATATGACAGATTAACATCTAGTTCTCAAAATTCATAGGGAGTAAATGCTCACCTGGCGACAATTATGAACAATGATTTGCTATCATTCAAAACTCTATTACAATAGTGAACAGTATGAAAATTGGCAGTCTACGATTCATTATTTGTATTATTGAAGATCAATCAAAGGTTACCTCTTTCGATGGGAAGACAATAACCATTCAAACAAGTCAGATAAAGCTGTTCTGAATGAAAATTGAAGCTTTTCAAAGCACGTAATGTTGCCACAAGATTTACTTTGGGGGGCAAATGTTATCCCGCCTTTTGGCAAGGCTGTGACACCAAGAAATTGGCTTGAAAATTTAAGACAGATCATCCCAAAAAATGGATGTACGTAGGTTCGCTATGGACGTAGGTAAATTTTGTCTGACTCTGGATTGAGCTAAATTCAAGATGATACGACAAACAAATCTATGGAAGCCAACGTTCCAAATTTCAAGTCAATCCGAGTTCATATGCTCAAGGTACCGACCGATCAAAGTCGAGGGGAAGAGCTACAATTCGTATCCATAGAAGACTGCCTCATTCGTATCTTCCTCACTCTTATACTTTGTATCCATCAGACATCCCTCACTTCGTATCCATCGCACCAACCATGTCTCGTATCCACACCTATAAATATGTCGTATCGCTCCCACCTGTTGCCCAAGGCGTATCGATTGTTTCTGGAACGATTTGTATCGATCAGTTAGGTGTCGATACGAATCCACCCACCAACTACACAAAGCAACGTTTAAGACATTGATATAAAGGAAGAGGTTGGGAATGATGCAAATGGAATTGTATCGTATCGATACGAAAGATGTCGACGACCCTGGATACGAAATACACTCCCTCTATAATCGATAGAAAATAGCACCCAATAAATGAATACGAACGAGCACAAACTTATCTATACGAATGGCGCCTACAAAGAAGGAAGACTCGGACACTAGGCACAAAAGGTGGATCGATATTAAAAGCAAGCGCAATGTCATCAGACATCACATGCAGAACCATCGATACGAAGCTATTGATATGAACAACATCAATACGAATTCAACAGCCTTCTAAAAAATCCAAACTTGCATCGATCTTAACTCAAAATCTACAAGTCTAAATGCCACCAAATTTTCGCAGGAGCTTGTGTGCATCCTTAAGAACGTTTATGATCGATCTCAGCTCGATTGGACGAAATATTGATCGATATGAAATTCGTTCGTATCGATCACGGATCAAATGCAAATGACATGGGATCGATTGTGTAGGGGCCATTCACGTGAAAGAAGGGGTCTTCCGAGACCTGAGCGAGATATTTGCAACCTATACCTATAAATAACAGCTCAGAACCTACTTAAAAAGGACTTTTGGCTCTTCTATGTCCAGACACTGCCAAAATCACTGTTGTACTAGAGTTTTACTGTTGTAATTCATTGCAACCAGCAAGAAAAAGTTAATAAATGTCAATTATTTCATAGTGGACGTAGGCCATACGTTGAACCACTCTAAATCCGTGTGTTTTTGTGTATTTTTTATGGCTTATTATTGGTGTGTTTGTCAGATTTTCCTCTTTTTTCATTTATATTCTTCATTTTATCTCTTCGAACACATCCGAAGAGCGTTGTACCCAATTTTGATACAAACAATGAAACAAAATACAAATGAAAGGATTGTGAATAAATTTAAAATGGTATAGAATTAAATATAAATTGAGTTGGAATCAATTTAAAATAGCGGTAAACTAGAATAGTTATTCTATTGAATGAATATCACCAAATTTGCTTAGAAAATTTTGTGTTTGGCATAAATGAAAGTAAATAAAATTCTAGAAATTAATGGAAGTGAATAAATTAATTTTAAATCAATTTGGAATGAATGTGGGTTTGTTTGGTTTAAAATTAAATTGAATGCATGTAAAACAAGTTGTAAACCATTTAAAACTGAATAAAATGGTATGCGAATCGATTGAAAGCAATTAAATTATCATCGAAAACTTATAATTGCTTATTATATATGTTTGACATGTTGGTTTATGAAGTTTATGTTTTGTAATTATGTAAACAAATGAAATGTTATTAAAAAAAAATCTTGTTTTAGTACTTACGTGTTTAACTTGAGTAAGTATAGGTACCTGGAGGCCGTTTGGCTAGACTTTGGTCGCGCTAATAGCTAAATAAAATAAGCCGCTTGCTAAAAGTGCTAACATAAGGTACGTTTTTGGATTAAATACTGCGAAAATATAAAATATTGTTATATATTTATTTCTCGACCGTGTGGGTCGATGTATATATATTTATCTCTCTTGTCAAATTGTAAAAGGCTCTACATACAAGGGAGACTGCCAAAAAAATTTGAAAATTTAGGGTGATAGAAAAATTTTGAAATTTTTTTGAAAATTTTTGTTGTTAACAACAAACTGATTTCCGATTTAAATTGAAACGAGAGATTTTGGATTAGGATTGAAACTAATTGTTTAATTTGGAACCAAAAGATTAGAAAAGTGAAATATCAGAACTTCGCTAAGTGGATTTTAATAAATAAATGGGTTTGGAGCAATCTTCCTATCTTAGGAATTTCGGGGACAAAATTCTTTAAGGGGGAAGGGATGTAACGACCCGGATTTTTCGTTGTTCGATTTTGAATATTTAAATAGTTTTAAATATGGAATTTGAATTATAGACTAATTTTGAATAAGGAGAATTTGGATTTTTATTTTAAAATAGATTCAGAATTAAATATAGCAATTTATTTGATAATTTAATTATTGAAGTTTATAATTAAATATTGGTTAAAATAGTGAACCTGGAGTCTTAAGCTTGATAAAAATTATTTTTGAATGATATTATATATATAATAGTATATATATACTAGTATTCGGGAGTGATATTCCCGCATATTATAGCGGATGAGACCCTATACATCCGCATAATAGTGGATGACCCTATATCCCGTGATATCCCCCTCGAAGTGGGACTGGTACTTTTATATATTGTATTAACATCTGCGGATGCAGGGAAAAAGGTTGGAGGGATCCAACTGGATTCCTCAAATATATTGTTTATTTTTATATATAGTGATATTTGATGTGCGTAAATAATCTATTATATATTATTGTTGAAATTGGAATATTTGAATGCTATTGTAGCACTAGCATGAAATTTGATAATTAAAAAAAAACTATGAGTATATTTTTAAAATTAAGGAGTTAAAGGGAATTTGATAATAAACTATATATACAGGAATTGGATTTATTTTAAAAGAAAATGAATTAGAAAAATATAATGGATTGGTTATACTTAACTGCTGTGAGTTAGTAAATGAAGATTTAAAAATGAATTGTATAAAAGAATTTATAAGTGATATTATGGAAATATAAAAAGGCGCTAAAATAAATATTGGAAATAGATTGGAAGTATTAATGGAATTTATAAGAAATAAATTTATATAACGGATTTTTATAAATAAGATTTGTTTTTTGTAAACAAGTGAAACCAAAGGGGTTATAGAATTGATAACGATATCTATAAATAAAGGAATTTGATATTAGATGATAATTAGGGATATAAATTCATAGGAGGAATTTATTTTAGAATATGGAAGCCGGGTTGAGAAAAATAGTAGATTCTATTTTCGAAATGGGAATAGTTAGAGAAGCAAAATATAAATGAGAAGTTGAGAAATCGAGAGGAAGTATGACTTAAAAGCGGTTATTGAGATTTTAAAAATATATATTAAATTTTAAGGAGTGAATTTGTTTTAAAAGGGAAATCGTATTTATTTTAAAACTATGGAATTTTAAACTAGTTGAGATTGAAATACTTTGGTAATTAGATTTCAAATATTAAATATTTATTTTTAATAAATTCTAATTTTTTAAAATCAGCTTGGAAGAATTATTTTAACTAAAGATGAGTTATTAATGTTATAAAAGTGTTTTCAATATTTTAAATAATTACTTGAACATATTTTTAAAAATAAATTATTAATCTTTTAAATACTTATTATATATAGAGAGAATTTTAAAGAAATTAGGAAATTTTTTTATTTTATAAACTCTCTCAAGATTCAAAGAAGGAGCTTGTAAGAGGATATGATTTGAGGAGAGGAAATCTATTTGTGATTCCAGAGATTTCGGGAAAAAGTTACGGAATAATTCACTGAAACTTTAATATTGAAAGGATTTTGGAAAATAAGGCTGGTAAAATTTCCCTAAGTATAGAAAAGAGAAATTTGGAAATATTTCTAAGTGTTGAGGTATGGAAGTATCCTGTTACGGATTAAGTATTTGAGAAATTGTTTTCAAATGTTGAAAGAAATTGATAGGTCTTTAAAGATATTTTGAAAGTAACTTTGAGAAAAATTGTATTAAGGCAAGAGGATTGTTTATAGATGTTTATTTGATAGTTAAATAACGAACTATCAAAATTGGCCAATTTCGTTAATCATTTCGAAGAGACCGAGATCAGACTTAGTTATTTGAAAACCACTTCGGTCCTGTTTGAACGTTACGAATGACTACCGTGAAGATGATGAAGATGGTGATTCGAATTTTCTAGACCCAGGATAACTTGTATGGACGAAAGCTTCCAAAACATCGTCATTGGAGGACGATAAGCATTCCAAGTAAAATTGTTCTTGAAAAGGTAACGCTTATCCTCGAGCCTCATCAACCGGGAATGAGTGAAAATCAGGGGAGATGCAGCAAGGCTAAGTGGGTCGCACCCAATGAGGATAAGGTTACTCCTATCTAGAGTCTCTTTTATTCGGCTGTGTGGAAGTTGCTGGTCCCAACCGTGGGGTAATCTTATTCAGGGTATCCGGTTTAAGGGGTAGTTCGGTCATGTGTAGCAGGGGATCCCAGAACGAACCTCGGTACATTGTTTTAGAGGTGTACTATGATAGGTGGTACCCCAGTGCCTAGTCATTCGGTTGGAATCCATTCTCTAATAAGAGCTTATGGTTTTGATTGTAGAGCCTAGTATGCTGGAATTTAATTAATGTAACGATTTCGGCTATTTGAATAAGTATTTGTATCTAGACACTATTATAATATCACTGGATTTTCTATAAAAATGTTTTGGTCAAAAACATGTCTGGTTTATGTGTGACGCGGTCTTACGAGATACCTTTGTTTTACAAAGGATTTTGACAACTCTAATAATTCAAAATGAGTGTGTTTTCTCACACTGGTTTTCCAGACTACTCGGGTGTTATTCTATTACAGTGCTTGGATCATGTCGAGTATTACGGACTCAAGTTAGGATGCTATGGAGCTCAAGAGACTAACCGGAGGATTTCTGACATATATCTCGTACTCGTTTATTTCCGCTGTGTGAGGACAGGTTGTTATAACTGTCCAGTTTAATGTATTAATGGTTGTACTCTGATGATTGTAAGTATATAAGCTATTATAGATTCTTTTGTATAAAATCTGTTATTATATATTATATATTATATTTTGTTCCGCTGCAATTGTGAGATTCTGTATTGTTGTTTCTATTTTTCTTCTACCACTTTCTCCTTCTTTACCCTAGTTATTCGCTCTTTCGTTACACCTTGGGTTGAATGAGGAAAAATTATTATCAACTCAAGGGGTATGGAACTGTGGGTTGCTATAGTTTTATTAGGTAGCTTATATGTAATTATTGCGTTAATAAAGAAGAACAGTGTTTATTCATGCATTATTTATGCATAATGTTTGTTAGTTATTATTATATTTAGGGAAGCGAATAGGTTGAAGTAGGAAATGTAGTGATTCCTATGAATAGGCAACAAATTAGGAATGATTAATAATTAATAGAAAATAAAAGGTTGTAACCCCAATTAACGGGAAACTAATGAGAAATGGTGAATAATATTAAATTAAGGGTTATAATTAATAGAGACAAATGGATTAATGGAACTGTAAAAATGAAATAGATGTAAAAATGTTACTAATTTGAAGTTAGTAATCATGTATAAATATCTTAAGAAATATCCTTTAGGATTTTTGGAAAAACGGACATTTATGATTATTAAAATGAGATTTATGGATAGATAAGAATTTAAGGTAAACCTTTTTGCCTTAAATAAAAAGGGAGTTGGTAATCTAAGTCCAATGTCAACATAAGATCGTATAAGTAAAGACTTAGGATAGTTAATTGGACTTAGTAGGTTAGCGACGCGAGGTCAATGGAGCCACTCGACGTAAGACTACCCTTCACTTTGAGGCTACCAGCAGGAGGGTGCACTGACTATTGATATGAGATATCAATAATCTTAGGACCCATGACTTTGCGAGAGATAGGCCTTCTTTAGGGTTAGAGGTGGTAGTTTAAGGGCCCGCCTCTTTCCCAATTAAAAAGTGTTAAACGGTCCAGCTTTGAATTAGGAGCGAAGAGGGATATCTCCATAGGGGTTCGCTTCTGGTTTGAGGTATTAAGTGACTTTAGGGTCAGCCACTCTCCTAAAAGGAAGTATTAAGTAACCTGGTGGTTTTCTGAATGAATAAGGATGTCTTATAAAGGTTCACTTTAATGTTGAGGTATTAAGTGGCTATCTTAGGGCCCGCCTCCCTACCGAAAGAAGTAATCTAATGAGATTTCATCTTTATAATCAAGAGTGATGATGGATATCTCATGAAGGGTTCGCTTTGAGATTGAGGTACTAAGTGACTGATCCAGGGTTCACCTCTCTCATATAAAAGAAGTATTAAGTAGCTCGATGAGATTTTCAAGCAATGACATCTAGATAGTACGAGTGAGGAGTCCGCCTTGGGGTTAGGTATTAAATGACAAAGGTCTACCTATAAATAGGTGTTAAATGATTAGAGGCATGCCTAGTCCTTGTTAATGAGGTATTAAGTGGCTTGGGTACAATCTCTCATATTTCTAAGATTTTAATAATGATAGTACTAAGAGGAGTCCGCTTAGGGATAGGTATTAAATGATGTAGGACCTACCTAGGATATAGGTATTAAATGGTTGGAAATCCGCCTAGTCCTTTTAAAGGTATTAAGTGGCTTGGGTACTTTCTCTTATATGATTGCAATTTTCTTGGAGCTAGGTACGTTATTAGTATGGCTATTATAAATTATAAATTTTTAGGCCATAGATAGTGGTCAAAGTTCTCTGTAGCTAGGACCAATAGACCAAAAATGATGATGCTAGAAGTCCACCTTGGGAATAGGTCTTAAATGATGTGGTCTAACTCGATTGAGGTCTTAAATGGAAAAATATCCCTATTTCTGTTTAAAAAGTATTATGCAGTGATAGTAGAAGCCCGCTTCATATTTAGAAGTATTAAGTGGCAAATGGGTATGGAAGTATTGAGTGGTTGACAAAGCTTCATCGGTATTTTGTACCTTGGGAATGGAAAGGTAAGTAATCATGTGCAATGCGAGGTTAAATTAGAATTGCTAACCTTAATAGACATAATAATTAATTAGAAACCAAATAGTATAAATTTATGTTATGGATAATTTATAGATTTTTAAGTCACTAGAACGTTGTTCTGACCCCTCCTTATTAGAACTCTCAGGATAGATTTATAGGAACAGATCACAGGAGAAGATGTGTTTAGTTGTTGGAGAAACCTCTTTTTCTTTCGTGCTCGATGCTGATGTGACAATCTGCTATCCAAGGAATACCATTAATTCCAAGGTAGTAATCATAATCGGTATGCTTATCTTATTATTGCTTCCACTGTGAGTTTAGACTTCTATCAATCTCTGATAATGCTCATGCTTGTTTGGAGGTACCAAATCCAACGACCTGCACTTTGATGGACTTGGGTTTCGATTCTCGTCGTAATTTAGGACTATTAAGGTATGAGTATTTACACTTGGTATTAGAGCTTAGGTTAGTAGATCAAAGGAATTAGGACAAACCGAGAGAACATATTCGTACTTTCTTATCTATTGTTATTATATTTTTATGCTAGATTCTAAGAATTATGACTGCAGAAGTAGTTCGAATTCCACTTCGAAGGAATGTGAAAAACAACTATGAATTGGAAATATCTTAGAGTAAAGATTTTCATTCCGACTCCGAAGTACCTCATGGAGTGTAAAGTGATGTTGATGAGAGAATGAGTATGACATATGATAGAATCTTAGAGACTGGAGGTATTCGGCTTGATGGTTGAGATTCTAGCTACCTTATGATTTTGGATTTTGATGATGAGTTCCAATCGGAGACACTTTTATTCTAAATGGATGAGAAATTAGAGTATCTATATCGCAGTTGTTTGGAAGTAAGTTTTTACTAGGGTGCATTCATTGATCACCTCTTTGATGGAAAATCGGATTTTTGTTTGGATAATTAATGTCGGTTCCTTAGTCCCGTGAGAAAATTTTTATAAAGTATATTTTGGAAATGCCTTAGATTTTGTAGAAATATTTAAATATTAATATATATATATATATATATATATATATCAGTAAAGGCTTGATTTTTTTTGGCAAATATAAGTTTGATTTTTAAGAGATGTATTGGTATGAAATAGTTTTTATTATTTAGAAACAAATAAAAGGAGAATATATTTAGCTCAATGACTTTTCACTTTATAAATCAAGATTTTTAAAATCTTCTCTCTTTAAGATACAGACAATATAGGAATGACATTCAGTTTTATTGGGGTTGGTAGTTTGAAGTGTTGTTGTACCGACTATGGGAAAAAATATTTCCATGCAAAGCAGACATGAAATAACAACCGAAGTATTTTTGGATTTTTGGAATTGTTGTTGGTAGCAACAATTTTGTTGAGACTACTGTGAATTGCTGGAGCATGGGTCGGGACTAGGCAGTAGGCTTTGACACCGTCATGATGAGGATAGGAATATTTTGGATCGTGTCGGATCGAAGGAGATGGCGCAAAACGATTATTATTTAATCCGACCTTAACTAGGTCTAGGTTCAATTAACGTCCATAGCCCGTCTAGCGGTTGACTACTTAGAGGTAAACCTAAAGTGGTCTACTAGTTAAAGAGTTTTGACACAGCTTAAACTTGGAACGAGACTACAAAAGTCGCATCCGAATTTCCCCAAATGCATTTTTTTCATTTCTCCTTCCTCAATCAGCCGAACCCAATCACCATCATCCTCCTCCTCCAACAACTAGCAGCCTCTCTCTTCCGTTCGTCCCCTAGATTATGCCTTTTTCCTAGTAGCAACAGCCTCGCCTCCCCCTCATGCTGGTTTTGCATGTTAGATCTCGCCCTACCACCACTCCAAGTTTAAACCCTACTTCCTCCCTCGAAACTTCCTAGCCCAGACACCTTTCATCACTTTATTTTTTCCTCACACCATTATGGTCTTAGCCTCAAGAGGCCACTTGGCTAGACCAGAAAGAGAAAAAATATTCTTCGCATTTAAGCTGGAAGAGCAATTCATTGCGGTAGGATTTGCGTCGATCCTCTACTTTGAGACCTTTGATCAGGAATGTTACCCATGCTGCATTTTCCTTTTCGACATCATATTGGCGTAGAATTTCAATGGAGGCAATAATTTGGTTCGTTTTGAGGTAAAGGATGTCTTGATTAAGCCGAGTAATGATGATCTCGCTAAGATTTTGGAGTCCTCCGCGAATAACGTGGGCTTGGATGATTTTGAAGTAATCGACTCAAAGATTTTACAGCGAATCTTTTCCTAGGATGTTGGTGCTTGGAAGATGCATAATCTACATCCGACTGCCCGTCTAATTATGTGCATCATTCGACACAATGTCATCCTTAAGACGGGAAGTTATGACCAGATTTATCTCTTGGTGCAGAAGACCACTTATGCTATTAGTGGCCCCATCGCCGTCAATTGGACCACACCTTTTTGATTCAATTTGTTGATCGAGGATTAGTACTCTACATAGTCACTTTCTATATTTTCACCTATCCACTCTTGTCTTTCGGTTATGTGGACGAATCTCCATGGAGAGGAAGTTTAGTAGAAAGTTCCTTCTGCCATCATTAAATCCTTCCTTAGAAAGATAGCAATTCTGAAGCCGTTAGCAACACCAGCAATGACACGAGATTGGGTATATTATCGCCATGCTATCATCGTTCAAGGGTCATAGCAATGAATCGAGCTTTAGCCGTGGAGCAAGGCACCTCGTACTTTATAGGCATTATTTAGGATTTATGGTGTTATCTTTTCCCTTCTAGCATTTGGTCTTCTCTTTTTGGTTGTTTGGGTTGAAACTATTGGTTGTCTCTTGGAAAGGAATGCATGATATTATGATTTCTTATTTATTTGCTGTGTCACAATTTCTAGATTGCAAACTGCTCCTATATATGCATAATAAAGAAGTAATATAAATATGGGAATTTCATAAAGATATTTAGCTAACAACAATACAATATAAGACCGGAAGTTTAGAATAGTTGGAAATTTCAATGAAGGACTTGATAAAATTATTTCGGTAAGATACTCTATTGCTCGTGTTCCTTAAAAGCTATTTTTTTGGGTAATTGGGCATGATGACATGTAAAATGTCAAGTTTTATGGATAAAGGTTAGTTGTAGAATTTTAGAATTTGGTTTATGCGTTTAGCGCATAGCTAAATTCTGACTATGCTGAAATTGTGGCTTAATTTATCAAAAAATTTGAGCAAGAACATATTTTCAAAGTTTCCCCTTGACTTGAAAAGCTTCCCTTTCGAAAAAAGCAGTGTTTTAGTTATCTTTGACTATTACATTATTTTTAGAATTTTTGTTCAAAAATTTAATTTCAAGGGTAAATTTGCTTTTAAATATTTTGAGATATTATTTTGACGTACAAATTTGAAAAATGAGAAAGGTTTTTGCGAAATCTTTGATTTTGAAGGCCAAATGTTAGGCATAAGAAAGGTAAATAAAGTTAGAATTTGTAGGCATGGCGGTGCATTAAGATCGATGAAGCAATATATGCAAGTGATAATAAGGGAAAAACCGTTTTAGCCTTAGAATTTCTATTTCCATACCTTATCGACGACACATGAGAGTCTATATTCATACTCAATCCCATTTTTGAGCTTGAAAATAAGCGTCCTTATGCGTTTAGTGTATGGAAAATTAGGAGTAAATCTGGGACATCGAGGAAATTTCCACTGTACTATAGGATTAAGAAGATTATAAAGTGGTAAGAATGATAAGTTCCCCACTTAAATTTCTTTTTTCGGTATGGGAGTAAAATTTAGAAAGCGATTTTTTGACGCATTAGATTTTTGGACGGTAGGAATTGGATGCAAAATTGGTTAATTTATACTTCTATTCATAGGAGTATGAAAGTTTTGGTTGAAAAGTTTTTCGAAAAATTGCACACATGTAGAACTATCAGTATATATATGTGTGTGTGTGTGTGTGTGTGTAGGTTGTTTGCATCATAGTTCTCAAGAATGTTTTCAAAATAATGCATTCATATAGGAGGATTTGATTTAGAACCATTTTGCATACATATTTTCTATATGGTCATACAGTAATACACTATGCACTTGCGCACTTGGTTGCAAAAATGGTTGTACACTCATTGTTTGTTCAGTTTAGGATAATTAGGAGCCAAAACCATGACTTAGTCATTAGTGAAATTTCGGGAACAAAATTCTTTCTAAGGGGAGAAGAATATAACACCTCTTAATTTGGCGTTAGTTATTTAATTAGTCAGTTAATAAATTTGGCTTCAAAAGTGAAATTTGTGCAAATAATTGAATTTCACCACAAAACTTGCATCATTACATTTGTGGTGAAATTCTGAGCAACTTCCATATTTGAAATTTTGCGATCGGAGTCCAAACGAAGAAGTTACAGATGAAAAATGAATTCAGATTGGAAATAATTTGGATAAGAAAATTAACTTTTATATATTAATTATCTAGGGCCACAAGTCGACCCCCATATTAGAGCAGTCGACCACTAGGAAGGGGCGGTCGACCTCTTCGTGTGTGGCGGCTAAGGTTAGCCTATGCTAGCGGCACGGATTTAATATATCCCGATCCAACAGTTCTGGTTATTTTTTGCGCCTATAAATTCAAGCCTAACCCTCATTTCTCTTCTCATATTTTCTGAAGGCAGTAGCGAAGCTTGCCATTTCTTCTTCTTCACTTTCTTTCTAAATTAAAAAAATAAGATATTTATATCTATATTCATATAAATTGGATAAGAATAGAAATCTAATAAAATGGAGAAGAGAGGAGAATCAATTATATGCATATTTGAGGTAACTTATATATATATATATATATATATATATTATATTTGAATCTACTTACTCCCCCAATCTCAAATCTCTTCTCAGTTCTGTATTCGAGGAAAGTGTTTTAAACAAGTTTTTCATGAACTGAAAGTGCAAATGCTTAGGTTTTTAAAATTTTGAATTATGAAGTGGAAGCCATTAAAACTTTTATAAAGCTAATTAAGGAAAAAGAATGAATTTTTTGGGAAATGAAAATAAAATGAAATATGAAGGGAAAAAGAATTAGGAATTAATTTTACACAAAGTGGATTGATCAAATTCCTAAAAAGCCCCGAGTACATGCCATCCTCCACATGCTTGCCACATCATCTTGCCTTATTCTCCCTCTCTTTATTTTGAAAATCATGTTCCCCAACCCTTCTTCATCATCCAACATTCACTAAATGTAGCCATGTACTTTGAATTGCCAAAATGTTTGAAATCCTGGAATTTTGGCAATATCAATTTAATAATCTGTGTAAAAAATTAAATTGATTTTATAATTTTTGTTAATAAGATTTGAATTGATTTAATAGTCTTCATTTAATAAATATTTAATCGGTAAATTTTATCTTTTAAAAGCTAATAAAATGATTTCTGTTTATAATGTATATATATTTGTATATATTGTAAATAGAAGAACTTTGGTTTGAATTTAACAAATAAAAATATGTTTTCTAATTCTAATATTTTTGGTAATTAAGAAATTATGATTTATCGGATATATTAAGTTTTTCAAAGCTAATTAATAAATAACTATATGGTTTTAAATTGTTAAGATAAGTGTTTAAATTTGCTTAAATTTATTGTAGCTTAAGTTTAAATTTAAATTAATTAACATAAAGGTTGGTTTTAGTTTCTTTTTAAAATATAGCTTGATAAGTATGATTTGAATATTACATATAAGTTTAAAATACAATTTTCTTACGAAACATTAATTCATTTGGTAAGATAAGTAATTTATTAATAAAGAGATAATTTCTTTTATAAAATTATTTAAAATTAGTAATTTGCTATTTTAAAATAATATTAACAATGTACTTGTTTATATATATAAATATATATGGATTTTTAATATGAATAGAATTGTTATTTCAAATTTAATTTACGTAGTTATATATGTATATATATAACTTGATTTTAAAAGTGGACTTTAGAATTTGATTTGAATTGGAATTTAAGTTTTGAAATTCAAAGTATAGATATTTTAAATTGTTTTGGATTTTAAAATATATGTACAAACTTCAATGCATATATATAATTTGTTTTATTTCTTTTATAATTATCTACATACATACATATATATATATATATATCTTTATTTACCAATTAATTAAACATAATCTTACATTAACATTTAAAAAAAATACTAATTAACTTTAAGGACATGTGTTATGTAATAAGTATATAGAGGTGACAAATGTTAATATATTGGACAAGTGTCCTTATTTATTTTCTTTTTCCTTTTATTTTAATTAAATATCAAAAAAATACTTATAAAAACACATTTGTTTCTCACCCATATTCCTTTTCTATTCTTCAAATCCAAATCTGAAAATCAAAAGCCTGTAATTCATCTTCATTTTCAAATGCAAACCAGAAATCTAAAATCTGTGATCAATCCTCCACAAAACCAGAAATTATGTTCAGTCGTCCTCAAAACCTAAGCCTGCAAGTTCATTTTCAAATCATAAACCTGAAATCATTTCCTCTAAAGCCAACAGTTTATTTTCAAATCAAGTTTGCAAAGCTTTTCATCAACTCTGTAATACATTTTCGAATCTGATGCAAGCCTGCGTTTTTCTTCAATCTAGAAATTTGTCTTCTGCATGCAACTGCATTTTCAAATGAAAGCAAGCAATTCAAGTTTTAATCAAGAGCATTTCAGTTTTTAAAGATTCAAAAGATTTTCAAAGCTTTTTCAAATCTGGAAGCTCTGTTCTTCCTTCACAAATCTGGTGAGTAACACTTTTTTTTAATCTTAAGTATGGAGATATGTTGCTGTTAATCTCTGTGATAGGTATATATATTTTGTGGATGTGTACGATTGAATTTGTTGTGTGTAAGTGAATGTATAGATATATGCTTGCAGTTATCTCTGTACTTCACTGTATTTAGTTTTATAAGCTAAGATTTGTTCAAAATCCATTATCAATGGATCTGTTACTTGTTAGGATATAAAATTCAAACAAAAGTTGTTTGTTTGTTTATAGATTAAGATTTAAAATTCAATTTAAGTTAAATTTATATTAAAATTCCACTGGAAATCAAAAACAACAATATAAGCCTAAGATAAGTAAAATTCAATTACCCTGATTCATCAATTCAGGAACATTAATTGAACCGTTAACTCAAAACATGATTTTTAAGAATGAAATCATAATTTTTAGTAAAGGGGAAAAGGAGCAGTCCCTATTTGATCAATTTAGGAGTTTTGGATTGCCTATGTTGATCTAGTGGCTCGGCATGGTCAGGATTCTCGCTGGTGGTAGAGGAGCGATCAGAGGGGTCAGCAAAAATGTCAGGATGGTGATTTAGGAATTATGGTGGCTACAGCGACCAATTTTTGTTTAGAACCCTAGTTTTAGTTTGGCTTAGTAATTTGATCACCACGGCTGTTTGGGTTGATCGAGTGCAATAAGTTTTAGGTAGATGGAAGCTTGGACGTTGACGAAGGCTTGGCCGGAGTTTCAGACGACACGGTGATTCGAGTTGTGAAGATGAGGTGTTTCCAGGTTGAGGTGGTGGTTCCAGTTTGTAGTTCCATGTTTGGATGTGAAGCTCGATCTCGATTTCGAGTTGTTCTGGGATTTCTGATGATCAAGATTGTGAGATGGGATGATCGGCGACTTGTTGAAGCCTTTGGCGATGATAAGAGATGGACGACGTCACCATGAATGTGCACGGTGCACATGTTTATTTTTTGGTGAAGTTGAGTTTGGTTTGAGGGGTTTGGTTACTCATGTTTACTCGAAGTAAATTGATGTTTTGCTCGAGCTAGGTTAGGATGGACTCGAAGCAGTTTAGGGGTGGCTCGAGTAATATGTTTGGTTACAGGTTATTTTTCAAACCTGTCAGTTTTTGGAATTTTTTTTAAATGAAATTTTAAAATGGTTTAAATCTGAAAGTAAAGATTTAAACTAAGTTAAATCAAGTTTTAATCTAGATTCAATTTGAATCCTAGTTTGAAATAAAATAAAGTTTTTAAAATTTTAATTGTTTTAACAACCTTAAAATGTTTAAATAATTTGAAGTTTAAAATGAAGTTTTAAAATGTAAGCGAAGTTTTAAATCAAGTTTTAATCTGGATTCAAATCTAAAATTGAATCCTAGTTTTGAAATAAAATAAAGTTTTTGAATTTAAAATGTTTTAAAAAACTTTCAAATGTTAAAGTATAATTTAAATATGGTTTGAATTTGAAAATGAATTTGGTTTTACAATTATTTTAAATTTCTTTTATATGACAAATATTTCTTTAACATGTAATTCAAAAAGGTTTATGGATTGTGTTAAAACTTTGTTAAAGTTAAAATTGTATTCATTTTAAATATTAAATCTAAAATGAAATTTGAAAGTAAATTTAAGAAAATTGTTTTTAAATGTTTTGCTAATGATAATTTAGTCGTTGATAAGAGTAGAGTTTTATCTTAAAGTTAAAGTAGAATTTAATGATTTGTAATTCATTAAACTATTAAGTTAATTAAAATGGATTAATTAATTTAATTAATTAATGATTTGGGTTAATTAATTAAGTAATTAAAGGTTTAAACTAATTTATTAAGGTTTAAATTAATTAATTGGGAATAATTAATTTGTAATTAAGAATTGTTAATTAGATAAGATTAGGTTATTAATTAATGATTAGAAGATTAATTAATCAAGTAATTAAGGATTAATTAAGTTACAGTTAAAACTTAATAAATTAAATAATTAGGATTAATTAATGGATTATTAAAGACTAATTAATTTGTAATTAATAATGATTACTCTAAGTTAATTACTTAAGAAAAGTAATTAAATAATTGTTAATAGTTAATGAAGGTCATTAACTTAGGATTATTTAATAATTAATTAATGTGGTTAATTTTAATAATTAATTAGATTAATTAATTTAAAGATAATCATTTGTGAAGTATTTAAGTGTAATTACTTAATGGAAGTAATTAAGGAATTAATTACTTAATGTAATTACTTGAGTTTAATGTGATTAGTTTAAGTTAATTAATTAAGTTTAATTAATTTAAGATAAACACTTGATGATTTGATAAGTAAAATTACTTAATGTAATTAATGGAATATAATTACTTAGTGAAGTAATTAATGGTAATTACTTGAGGTAATTAAAGATGGTTTAAGAATGGAAGTAATTTGAGTATAATTACTTTGTGTAATTAATCAAGTTATTAATTGAGATAATTAATTAAGGAGTAATTAATTTATTTAATGATGTAATTAAGGGTAGTTAATTACTGGATGAGATTAATCAAGGGTGATTAATAATTATGGTTTAATTAAAGATTAATTACTTAATGTAATTAATTTAAATGAGCAATTAATTGAAATATGATTAGAAATCATTAATTAATATAATTAATGATGTAATTAGGGGGTTGATTAATTAAGATTAATTAATCAATAATACGTGATTATAGGGTAATTAATTAATGTAATTAATTAAGGATTAATGTAATTAATCATAGATGGTTAATTAATGAAGTAATTAAAGGTTAATTACTATTAGTGGTTGAGGATAATCAATTTGTGAAATTAATTAAAGGATAATTACTTGAATGTAATTAAAGGATAATTAATCAAGGATGATTAATTAAGGTGGATAATTAGAGGATAATTAATTAATTAATTAATAATTAATTAATGGTTATGTAAGAAAGATTTATAACGATGAAGTAATTAATTTAATTTATTTTAAATTAATTAGAAATGAAGTAATTAATTTAATTCACTTTAAATTAATTAGAGATGGTATAGATCATTGTTTATGTATGAATGGATGATATTGATTGCCTTGAATGGTTTGAGATCTCAGATATGAGATAAGTAATGCTATGTGATATGGATGTTTTGATTAAAGTACAATGATAATGTGGATTATCTATTTATGATGATAATATGGATTATCTATTTGTGATGATAATATGGATTATCTGTTTGTGATGATAATGTTGATTATCTATTGTGATGATGTGAATTATCTATCTATGTGTATATAGATAATAGAATTGAATTGTTTTAAACTTTAAAACAACTTGGCCTTCAAAGATACGTTTTGGATTTCGATGAGACCAGGATCGGGTTTCCAGATTTGGATATTCGAAAACCACATCGATCCAAATTAACGATAGGTCGTGAATCTCAAGTGAAGATGATGGTTCAGAGTGCAAGGGTTATCGTCGTTAACTCTGAGGGTGATTCCAAAATGAGTGTAACGAGATAATGCCTTCGGTTTCGTTCGAACCCGGAATGAACTTGTATGGATTGAATGCTTTTAGAACATCGTCAGGTGAACGATGAGCATTCTAAGAGATGTGTTCTCTAAAGGTAATCGTAGCCTCAAGCCTCATCGATCGGGAATGGCTAAAATAGGGGAGGTGCAGCAAATCTAAGTGGGTCGCGCTCAAGTAGGACAAGATTTCCCCTTGTCTAGAAGTCCCTTTTTATTCGGCTGTGTGGGCAGTTGGAACGTACGCCAACTACAGGGTTGTCTTGTTCGGGACTATCCAGTAAGGATTGGTTCCGTCCTTATGTTGCTAGGGATTGGGAGTAATCCTCGGTACGGTGATCTAAGCCCCATACTGTGACGGGCGGTACCATAGTTGCCCTGCCATTGATGGAACCCATTTTTCCTACGTGCCCTTACGGTTTTGATTGTATTACCCACTTTTGTGGCTAGTAGCTAGAATTTAATCATGTAACAATTTCAGCTATTTCTTATTTATTTGAAAACCTAGACCTATTATAATATCACCGAATTTCCTATCAAATGTTTTGGTTAGCGTATGGTAAAAACTTACCCATATTTATGTGTGGGGTGTCTTACGTGATACCTTTTGTTTTCAAAGGATTTTCAAAGTTAAGAAACCTTAACCTGTTACTCACACCAGACCCATGCTTGACCCAGAGTTTATCTTCTGTTTTCTTAAACTCTTGGGTACTTAAATTTTTACGAGTAGCCAAGGGATTCAGGTTAGCTTTGACGAATTATGGAGAAGCATTGGAGCAGGAGGCTTCAACGTTGTAGATATTTATAGCGTTCCGCTGTGCAGATATCTCTGTATTGAATTGAGCTGTAATAACTAGACAAGTGTTTATAACTGTCTAGTATGTGATGTGTAATCTGTGTAACTCTGATAGTTGTTGTATATTATGTAATACTTATGTGATTAATATAATTTATTCGTACCGCTGTTGAGATTCTGATGTTGTTTCTTCTTCCTTCTCTATCTTTTCTCTTTTCTATCCCTTTCTTTCTTATTAATGATGTGTCATTCTGTGGGATGAATGGCGGTACAAAATGTCACTTCTTGTTTCACTTTACCTTTTCATATAAAATACAACCTTTAATTATACTATCCTAAGTGTGTGTTTGTACTACTACAATACATAACCCTAGCTTACTTATAAATCATGAGTATGTATTTACCCTAGTTCTCACCTAGTTTTCATCAACTTTTTATTCGATGAAAAGTTGAAAATTCAGAAAACAAATTTCGGTCACATTTTCGGTTTTCTTCAAACTAAATATTTTTGTAAACAAAGTTTAAAAACCATCATTATTTATTATTTAAAAGAGTCTTATTTTAGTTATAAAAAACAACATTTGAAAATTTGAAATTAATGATGTATACACAAATCAAAGACGTGAAATTTCGGATTCTGGATCGTTACTCTCCCCCCTTAAAAGAATTTCGGCCCCAAAATGTTACCACAACCCTAAACTCCAAAAATACTTAAAATTACCCATCGATCCGTATAATGAACATCGATCATTCTTATGCAAGATCTAATTTGATTCCTCACTCGAATACTGCTAACTGGGTTTTCAACCCATCAGAATTCAATAGGAGTTGGAACTCTCAGACCATGGCAGAATAACTTGAGACTCAACCAAAGAAACTAAGCGAATGAGCTAATAAGGTTCAAGAAATATCAGCCAATAAAACACTAATTAGGAGATGGAACGCTAGCGATCTATCACTTGTGGATCGCTAGCGATCCATAAGAAAGCATCATGAGTTGTCCAAACCCTTTGCATCATGATTCATTACCACTTATAAGAATGCTTGCCAAGTTTCATAGCATGCCAAACAATCTAGCTTGAGAAGTGAAGACTAATCTGATTCAAGTTGTTTGACCAAAATGACTATCTTAAAATGTACCAAGAGAACTTATACGAACTCAAATTGACTTGAAATATTAGGAGAACACTTAGAAGATTTAGAAGAAGGCTCACAGAAAAAATAGGATCATTTGAAGGTAATTTGATGGATCGCTAACAACCTAACTAGATGGATCGCTAATGATCCATGTAGGTTAGGCTCCACAACTTGAAATTTATAGGGTAGGTCCCACATCCCTAGAAAGTGTACCTGCAAAGTTTCGTCTAGTTTGGTTAAGTTTTGGGTGTGTTATGGATGATTCTTCTTCGAATTAGGCCAGTTTGATCCATCATGTTTGACCCATTAGGGTTGGGACCCATGATCTATGATCCATAAGGGGGGCTCTCATACTCATCTACATTGCATATGTGAAGTTTCGTGTGATTTGTTTAAGTATTGAGTGAGTTATGGACGATTCATATGGATTAGATGACCCATGAAGATGGATCATAAAATGAACTCCAAATGACTTGATATTTGGATAAGGCACTCAAATAGAAGATAAGAAGACAACCAAACAAAGATCAATCAAAAATAAGTTAAGTGGATGGATAACTAGTGATCCATCTCCTATGGATACCTAGTGATCCATCAAGATAGGTCAGATCGACTTCAAACTTTCCAAGCTCTTTTGTAGCACTAGGTAAAGGCTTATGGAAGAATAATGTACTAAGTTAATGGATAACTAGCGATCCATAGAAATGACTCGGATTGATTTGAGATTTTCGGTGATGACTTAGCATAACAACTAGACACATCTGTACTTAGACTTCTAGCTCAATACTCACTGAATTCCTCTACAAATACTCACTTACTTGCAACTAGAGATGGATCTTTTTTCGGGGAGTGAGCCACCATTACTCTACTAAAATTTCTTTAGTTCTTCAACTTTCTTCTCCCTCACAACTGTCATCAAGAGGGTTACTATGATTCTCCAGTCAACCCTTGTACTTGTGACTTATTCTAACTAGTTGTAACTTAGATCTAAGGATTAACTAATTGATATCCAAAGAGATTCAATTGGTATAATCATAATAAAGACTAATTAAATTGAATGTAGGCCAGAATTAGCCGAACCACAATTAAAAATCTGTAACAATTCGGAATTTTCGATCCTGAAAATTCCAGATAGTTAGGAAAGAAGAAAAGAGATAGAAGAAGAAACAAAAAAAACACAAATTCTCATATTTGCAGCGGATCAAAATATAATATCAAATAATATCATTTATACAAAGAAAGTTCTATCAGTAAATTTACATTTTAATACATCAGAGTTTTCAATATTTACACAAACACTGGACAGTTAATATCACATGTCTCGAATAACTACAATATATTAAAGCGGAATACACTCCATACGTTCCTACCATCCAGCTCGCCTCTTGAGCTGCAGAATGTTCTTACCTAAAAATCTATAATACTCGGTCTGACCCTAGTATTACATCAAAGTAACACCGGGTCAGGCTGGAAACCAGCGTGAATAAACCCATCTAACATGAATTACAAAGTCATACAACTTATATATATACACTAGGGTAACTTGTATCAATTACAAATTCACAAATTTTTATAGACATCGCTTATTTCACTCACCAATTTCTAAGTTCCAAAACTTAGATTAAATGGTCCAATTCACTTGAATCATTCCATCCCACCTTATTGATTTCACATATCAATCTACAAGGAATCGAAGTGGTTTCGGGTATTTGCTAATACCCGTCTCCGGTCTCATCGAATCCAATGTCATCCTAACCCAAGTTATTCAAGTGAAATACAATTCAATTTTAAATAGGATGTCACCTATACATAGCAATTTATCATTGATAAATAACTAATTATCGCTGTCCACCTAATCATATCATATCACAAAACATTTCATATCAGAGACATCAACCAATTCAAGGCATTTACATTATTCAATCATTCATAAGCAAGATTGATCACTTCCTAAATTAATTTAATTTATTTCTAATTAAATTAATTACTAATCTTTAACCACTTAGATTATCCTTACTTAACATTAACTAATTACAAACCAATTAATTAATCACCTTCTAATTATCCATCTTAATTAATCGTTTTTGATTAATTATCCTTTAATTACAATAAGTAATTAACTCTTAATTAATTGTACAAATTAAATTTCCTTTACCCATCCATATTAATTACCTTGATCCTTAATTAATTACTCAAATTAATTATCTTATAATCACTTCATTGATTAATTATCCCTTAATTAATCATACTCATTATTTAACTAATCCTTTATTAGTTTCCTTAATCAATCAATCCTGAATTAATTACGCTAAGTAATTAATCCTTAATTACTTCCATTAAGTAATTAATTAGTCACTAATTACAACTTAATTACTTAATTAATTAATAACTAATTATTAATAAATTACTAAATTAATTAACAACTAATTATTAATTAATTATCTCTAATTATCTAATTAATAATTCTTAATTACAAACTAATTAGCCTCTTAATTAATTAATTTATAATCTTATCTATTAGTTAATTAATCACTTAATCAGTAATTAATATAATATATCATATTTTAGTTACTTCATTTAATTATCAAATCTTAATTACCTTTAAGATAAATTATCATCTTTATTAATTATCTAATCACATAAATCAAAAACATTATCCTTTAATCAACATTTAATTTTATTTATAAAATTAAGTTCAAATTATCTTAAAGTTTAACTTAACAAACATAAGTTAAACAATCATATCATTTTCTTAATTAAAGGTTAAAGAAACATTTATAATAGGAAGAAATTATTTAAGAAAAGTTTTAAAACAATCATTTTTTTCAAAACATTGTTTTTTATAAAACCCCTTTTAAATCATGTTTAAAATCTCAACTTCGAGTTTGACCCGTCCCTATCTCGAGACCGGACTTGAGCTCCCCTTCATCTTCTTTTTCTTTTTAAAATCTAGTTAAGTTTGAAATCTGCTACCAGATACAACACACGCCCAAACACCCAAGTATGAACTTGAGAAAACCACTCACGCACCCGACCACCTCTTCGAGTCGCTCACGAACTAAAACCCAGACACGAAACTACGTCGTGCACATTCATTGATAATCGGAGCAACTCCGACCAACTCCGATGGCTCCTCCCAAATGCCTTCGAACACCACGACTCATATACTCCTTCAGAAATCACAATCAACACCAGAAACGAAAACGAGCAATTGAAGCACCCAAACACCAACAAGGTCGCCCAAAACTTGCCCCGCTCCACCACGTTCTGACTACCGAAAACCTCGCTACCCAGGCCAGACCCTTGTCGTTGCCTTTAGCTTCTATTTCACCTACTCCGATGAAGACCGATACTTCGTCGATGCTGCATTGCCTTGAAAACCGAAATCGACCACAATTTGGTTTTAAACCCTACCCCGACGGTCCTTGGTCACCACGGCCATTGATACACCACCGGCCCATTTTTCCCATGACCACCGTCTTCCCAACCAGCTCCGACAACAATCCCGACCTCCATTGCCTTGTTGATCGAAGGCAATCAACGAACAAACCAAATCCGATCAACCCAAATTTTTTCAAAGTAACCAAACTTAAAAATCTCGAATATAATCTCAAAATTTACCATTTTTCAATATGATTTAGCTTCTATAATCAAATAATGAAATCAAGATGATCAATTTTTTTTCCAAATTGAATAAGATTTCACTATAATCCCATCATCCAGTAAAATAACCGGTTAATTTAGCTTAAATATGTTTTTAAAAATCAAGTGTTGTGATAAGAAACAAATTTTCTTCAAAGATCATAATCTAGTGGGGATTGGAAAAGAAGAAATTGATTTTTGAACTTGTTTATATTTTTTTAGCTTGTTGATGTAAAAACAGTGATATATATAGACATAGATATTCAAACTCAAACAGCTTCATTTATATACATCCAGGTAGGTTTATAATGATGCAAACATGTTTCCACAACATGCTTTAAGTTAAATCATGTGCAATTCAAAGTTGAACAGATTTAAACTTTAAAATGTTAATTTACTCATAGTATATTGATAAACAGAGCTGATATATGTTGTTAACAGACATGCAAATAATATTACTATACATATATACATTCCTTCATCCCTAAAAAAATAGGCAAACAAACTACTCATCATATTTTCAAGGATTATTTCATGCATTCACACATATAGGTAGATCAAGCTTAAAGATAAAGGTTACTCACAGTTTATTTATAAATAGAGGACGGTTCCTCTTGGTCTGCTACTTGAATATGAACTGAATCTTGATTCTGATCTGGATCCGGATGTTGATTTTGGACTTGAATTTGTTTGCTTAAGCTCATATTAAAAGTTGAATCTTGCTTTGATTATTTGAGTTGCAACTGAAACTGATCTCCAGTTTAAAAATGTTGTTGATGTTTTGAAATACTTTAGTTTTGGAATTTTGGAGGAGATTGTTGTTTGCTTCCTCTCTGATTTTGTTTACTGGTTTTTAGATTTGAAAATAAAGATTGATAGAAGAAAAATTTGAAACTTGTTTCTACTTAAAAAAAACAAAATGTTTAATTTTTTTTATTAATCTTAAATTAAATCAATTGACACTGGTCTAATAATCTAACATTTGTCACTAGCACATATTAATTGATTACATTTGTTAGATTATATATACATTTAACTTACAAGTGTATTTTCCTTGAATTAATAAATTTTTTAGATGATTTTTATAAAACTTATATATATATATATATATATATATTAAGTAAAAACATTATCTTAATTCATATAAATAAATATTTTAAAGAAAATAATGTAAAACCAATTATATAAAAGAAATAAAATCATATATAGTATATTTTTAAGTCTAAAATATTTTAAGATATTTATCTTTTGAATTTCCAATTCAAATTCAAATTCAATTTAAAATCCCATTTTAAAATCAACTCATATATATATATATATATATATATATATATTCATCTAAACAAACACAAATTTAATTACATTGATCCTTAGTTAATTACTCAAATTAATTATCTTATAATCACTTCATTGACTAATTATCCCTTAATTAATCATACTCATTATTTACTAATCCTTGATTAGTTTACTTAATCAATCCTTAATTAATTACACTAAGTAATTAATCCTTAATTACTTCCCTTAAGTAATTAATTAGTCACTAATTACAACTTAATTACTTAATTAATCACTAATTATTAATTAATTACTAAATTATATAACCATTAATTATCTCTAATTATCTAATTATTAATTCTTAATTCTAAACTAATTAGCCTCTTAATTAATTAATTTATAATCCTTATCTATTAATTAATTAATCACTTAATAAACAATTAATATAATAAATCATATCTTAATTACTTCATTTGAGTATCAAATCTTAATTACCTTTAAGATAAATCATCATCATCTTTATTAATTATCTAATAACATAAATTAAAAACATTATCCTTTAATCAACACTTAATTTTATTTATAAATATTAAGTTTTAAATTATCTTAAAGTTTAACTTAACAAACATAAGTTAAACAATCATATATTTTCTTAATAGTAGGTTAAAGAAACATTTATAATAGGAAGAAATTATTTAAGAAAAGTTTTAAAACAATCATATTTTTTTTCAAAACATTTTTTTATAAAACCCCTTTAAATCATGTTTAAATCTCAACTTCGGGTTCGACCCGTCCCTGTCTCGAGACCAGACTCGAGCTCCCCTTCATCTTCTTTTTCTTTTTAAAATCTAGTTTAGTATGAATCTTCTACCAGATACAACACACGCCCAAACACCAGCGTATGAACTCGAGAAAACCACTCACGCACCCGGCCACCTACTCGAGTCGCTCACGAACTAAAACCCAGACAGGAAACTACGCCGTGCGCATGCACTGATAATCGAAGCAACTCCGATGGCTCCTCCCAGTCGCCTTCGAACACCACGACTCATATACTCCTCCAGAAATCACGATCAACACCAGAAACGAAAACGAGCAAGTGAAGCACCCAAACACCAATAAGGTCGCCCAAAACATTCCCCGTCCACCACATTCTGACTGCCAAAAACCTCGCTACCCTGGCCAGACCCTTGTCGTAGCCTTAAGCTTCTATTTCACATACTTCGATGAAGACCGACACTTCGTCGACGCTGCATTGCCTCGAAAACTGTAACGACCCGTAAAATTCGATAATTAAATTGGGTAAATTAATAAGATTTGAAATAAAAAATTTATAATTTATATTGAAGTAAATGTTAAGAATGAATTGCAGCAATCGTTATTAAAAACTAATTATTGACAATTGAAGTGAAATCACAATAAAAATGAAATAGTGTAAATTGTTGCACTTGGGTATAAAATATAAAATAAGTAAATAAGTGTAAATGTTGTATAAATAAAGGAATTTGTATATAATTAATAGTAATCGAATGAATTCGGTATTATGTATGTAATTATAATAATTGGTTGAAGTATGATAAACTTAAGCGTAACCTTGGCTTATAAACAATTATTATAAGCTACCAGTTTAATTAGTTGATTGAATTGGAGCGGAAAATAAAATTTTAATAAATATAAATAATGGTTACATTAATGGGAATGAGAACGTGTCAAGTAAATGAAAGGTAAACAATAGTAACTTGGTTTATAAAGTAATAATAGACTTAATGAAAAGATTTGGAATTGAATCAAATTTATTTACTGAAATTCAATATATATTTGGATTTATTGTAGTAAATGAGATTAATTACTACATTATTTGAAATTAAGATAAAATAGGAATAGTAATGCACTATGGTATAAACCATGATAATTATACCATAAAATGAAATCAATCGAATAACTAGATGGAGTTAAGAATATGGATTATTTGAAATTAAATTTATAATTATTGACTTTATGGAAATTGAAACTATAATTGGTAAATTAATTAACTTTGAACTGATGTCAAAAATTCGTTTTAATTTATGGTAAATGTCTAAGTAATTTGAAATGAGAGAAATTGTGATTTATTAAATTTGAACTGAAACTTGATTTAATTAATTTAATATTAAATTATTTAATTAAATGGAAATTAGCCATTTTGGCCGCTGACTCGGATTTCAACGAAACAAGTTTCATCAGATCCGTAATGGTTAATTATTATAGGATTTCAAGTTTCGTAGCGATCAGACTTGTCGTTTGATCGTACGGGCTTGAAACGCCTAGAAATCAATTTAACAGAAATCAATTTGAAATAACTTGATTTTAGCATAGCTTCTTCATACAATGGAATTTGGACGTGAAACCTATTCCATTGTGTTTAAAACATTTAACAACATCTATTTTGATATATGGGTTGACCCAATTTTGTTTCGGAGTCGAAACGGGCTTTTCGGGCCATATATCGTTTAATTTATCTGATCCGTTCTTTCTGTTCAGCTCTGCCTATATATACCTCGTTATAAACCCTAGCCTATTTCTTATTCCTCATTTCTATACATACAATTCTATTTGCTTCTCCTCTTTCAATGGCAGACAGAACCCTAAATTCCAATTGCAATTTCAAATAAAATTCAAAGCCAAACATTTAATCTCTTCAAACTATATCGAACTTTATATGGATTTGAAGCTCTCGACTAGCGCAAGACAGATATACAATTTGTTTTTCAATTTGAGTTTCGGTGTGCCCAGAAATCGAGGAAACATTCACAGCCGTTCATCGCGCGTCGATGAAAGTCGGCTGATCGACAAATTGATTTTGTGGTTTTGTAGAGTGGACGATGGGGAGTTCATCGCCATAGTTTTTGTGTCGAATCGACGATCGGATTGGGCTTAAAAATTCGATTAGGGTTTTTATATAGGTGGCGGCTGCTCTATGATTGGGTTGTGATGTCAACTGGAGTTCGTGGATATAGGGAGGATCTGGCAGGCAGAGCGATGGGGGAGTTCGCGGCGTTCCCAAAGGCCTTGCTGACGAGGCAATCAAGGATCAGAGCGGCATTTTTCCTGGGTTCGAGCATCGCCTAAATGCGTTAGGGTTTCAGGCTAGGAGCTGCTGTTGCTCACGTGTGCATTCTAGAGGCGATGACGTGGTAGATGAGGGTAAGCTATTTATTCTATTTAATTAAATTTTGACTTCAACATGTTCTAATCGCTATAACTATTACATACGAGGTCCAATTCATGCGCGATTTTCTCCGCAAGGTTCGTATTGGAATTTCGGACATTTTGAAGCTGGTTTGGACGAATTATGAGACTGTTCAAATTTTAGGTTTAAATTGGATTTAATTTAAATTTAAATTCAAAAGGTGAGTGTTTTAACCCACTTATGACTTCTAAAATTTCTTATGTTTATTTAATTAATTTATGGTGTGATTTGAAATTTATTTATGACTGTTTGGCATATTTTTGATCATCATCATAGTCAAACTGAATTAAATTGTTACTTAATTTATTATTGCATATAAACTATCGGTTAAATGGTTATTTAATTTATTATTGAATATAAACTGCTAGTTGATACATGTTATTTATTATCTGTTATATATTGATATTATTGATTGAATTGTATGATGATTGTGATAAATGGTTGATGGTTGATATTGGATGAATGGATGTTGTATTTTATATTGTTATAAACTGCAAGTTGTTATGCATTTTTATCTCATTCGAGATTGTGGTTTGAAATGATATATAACCGTGTTTTTATTTTAAATTACGGATTGAAATGATAAATATCCGTATCACTTGACCATAGGTAGAAAATTATATACAAACACTGTGGTCTATATATAAAATATTTTTGAAACGATTTCTATGGTTTTGTAAAGAAATATATAGGCAATATAAATATTGATTTTAGATGTTATACAAATGTTATTTTACTATTGATTTTTAGCTGGGCATAAATTTGTTTTGAAATATAAAATAAGTTAAATAATAACGTTTGATTGTTTTTATATAATATGGTTAAGTATCTGTCTAAATTTTATTGTATATAGAGTTTATAATGACTTAAATAAAATTAAGGTTGGAAGATAAATATGAAATTGATTTGAATTAAATTATTTAAGAATTATACTCGAATAAATTTGATTTGAAATTGAGATAAATTTAGGATTATTTGAAATTGAATTTATTTAAGAATTGAACTTAAAAAGGTTGATGTGAAATTTATTAAATTGAAAATTTTGAAAGGTATAATTATTATAACTTGATTTTGGGGTCTAAGTGAATCGAATGATTATTTTAAGTATAAATGAATTGAAGGAAATATTTAGTTATTTGTAGTTTGAGTCTTATTTAAATGATAAGGGATTTATTATGTAAAATATTTCAAAATTTTAATTGTTGAATCGAAATTATCAAATTTAGTTTCAAAATTTTGGAATATTTAAAGCCTTGAAATAAATCGAAATTGAAATGTTTTATCGAAATTGAAATATTTCGAAGTTATTAGTTTCAAAGTATTATGTTTTAAAAGTGTTATAATTTCAAATGTTTGGTTTCGAAGTGTATAAATTTGAAAGTGCTATGATTTTGGAAAAGGGATATATTTGAAAAAAAATGATATCATATTGATTATGGTTTTGAAGTGGAAATTATATCGTATTTATATAGTTCTGAAATGGATATTATATTCTGGTTTTGAAGTATAGTTATTTTGAAATGATCGCGGTGCTATAATAACATTTGGTGAGACCGGGATTGGAAGTTGTCATACTCTCTGCCAACTTCGAAAACCACTTTAACAACCGTGTACGCGGTGGAAATTCCAGAATGAAGTAGGATGGTAGCGGCGTTCCTTTGAGGTATGAACGTGGACCCGACTCCCATGAGTTGGCATAAGGTGGCTAAAACAGGAGCAATTGACGGGCTAATGAGTTCATTCCTCTGATTGGATACACTCCTTCCATGTTATATTCTGACTTTGTGATTGATTCAGTGGCTACTCTTGATTCTTTTGATTTTGGGTTATGGCTCGAGGTGGGTGGTATTAGCTGCTACGCGTTACCACCGGTCCGAAAGTGTAATTGGTATATCTATCTTGGCATTGCCTAGTTGTGTTGTGTCATCTACCCCAGCGCGCCTTATACGAGTTTGCTTTTCTCCCGTAGCCCGTGGAGTATTTAGGGTAGTCTCCTGATCTGGAGATGTGCTGATACTGGATGGACTACTGGAACTATTACGTGTTAATGGGAATATTGGGTCACTCCTTAACGATATTTAAAAGTAAAATGTCACTCCTTAATGATATTTAAAAGTAAGTTATTTTACTATAGACATTATTATAATAGTGAAATATTACTACATAGTAAATAGTTTAACGGATCCTTAGGAGATGTTAATCCCGAGCATATTCTAAGTTACTGCACTCACGTTTGACACTGGATAGGAGATATCAAATCCCGTAAACATCTCTTACGCCGTTCCACTCATATTTACCGTTGATTTAACTTACATAAGATCTTCTAGTTCTGACTTGAGTATTTTGTCTTTTCAATTCGCTCGGGTCTGCCTGAGCATTTGAGGATTTGAAGACCTTACTTCTGGAGGACGAAGACAAAGATTTTATTACTATTATTTATTATGTTATTCCACTGCATTCATACTGTTCCGCTGCATCATTTATTATTCTCTGGTATGTGTAACTCTGATATGTGTTGTATAAGTAAAATCAAATGTTTTGTAAAACAGCTTCATGAACTATTTATTTGATTAATATATTTTATCATTTCGCTACAAGATTCTATTTTTTTTTCTTTCTCTGCCTTTTCTTATTTACCCCATAACAATCCACCCTTCTGTATGGTTTTAAGTTTGACGTGTGTGGTTTATCGTCGATTTAAAGCGTACAAAAAGGCGGGATGTTACAAAAACCGAAATCGACTACAACTGGGCTTTAAACCCTACCCCGACGATCCCTGGCCACCATGGCCATTGATACACCACCAGCCCATTTTCCCCATGACCACTGTCTTCCCAGCCAGCTCCGACAACAATCCCGACCTCCAACGCCTTGTTGAACGAAGGCAATCAACGAACGAACAAAATTCGATCAACCCAAATTTTCTCAATGTAACCAAACTTAAAAATCTCGAATATAATCTCAAAATTCACCATTCTTCAATAAGATTTAGCTTATATAATCAAATTATGAAATCAAGATGATCATTTTTTTTTCCAAATTGAATAAGATTTCACTGTAATCCCTTCATCCAGTAAAATAACTGGTTAATTTAGCTTAAATGTATTTTTAAAAATCAAATGTTGTGATAAGAAACAAATTTTATTTAGAGATCATAATCTAGAGGGGATTGGAAAAGAAGAAATTGATTTTTGAACTTGTTTATATTTTTTTACCTATTGATGTAAAAACAGTGACATATATATGTTATATATATATAGACATAGATATTCAAACTCAAACAGTTTCATTTATATACATCCAGGCAGGTTTATAATCATGAAAACGTTTTTCCACAACATGCTTTAAGTTTAATCATGTGCAATTCAAAGTTGAACAGATTTAAACTTTAAAATGTTAATTTACTCACAGTATATTGATAAATAGAGCTGATATATGTTGTTTTACAGACATGCATACAATATTATTATACATATATACATGCCTTCATCCATAAACAAACAGGCAAACAAACTACTCATTATATTTTCAAGGATTATTTCATGCATTCACACATATAGGCAGATCAATCTTAAAGATAAAGGTTACTCACAGTTTATTTGTAAACAGAGGACAGTTGCTCTTGGTCTACTATTTGAATATGAATTGAATCTTGATTAAGATCTTGAACCAGATGTTGATTTTGGACTTGAATTTGTTTGCTTAAGCTCATATTAAAAGTTGAATCTTGCTTTGATTATTTGAGTTGCAATTGAAATTGATCTCCAGTTTAAAAATGTTGTTGATGTTTTGAAATACTTTAGTTTTGGAATTTTGGAAGAGATTGTTGTTTTCTTCCTCTCTAATTTTGTTTACTAGTTTTTAGATTTGAAAATAAAGATTGAGAGAAAGAAAAGTATGAAACTAGTTTCTAATTTTTTTTTTTAAAAATAAAAAATGTTTATTTTTTTATTAATCCTAAATTAAATCAATTGACACTTGTCTAATAATCTAACATTTTTCACTAGCATATATTAATTGATTACATTTGTTAAATTATTTATACATTCAACTTACAAGTGTATTTTCATTGAATTAATAAATTTTTTAGATGATTTTTATAAAACTTTTATATATATATATATTTATTTATTAAGTAAAAACATTATCTTAATTCATATAAATAAATATTTTGAAGAAAATAATGTAAAACCAATTATATAAAAGAAATAAAATCATATATAATGTATTTTTAAGTCGAAAATATTTTAAGATATTTATCTTTTGAATTTCCAATTCAAATTCAAATTCAATTTGAAATCCAATTTTAAAATCAACTCACACACACACACACACACATATATATATATATATATATATATATTTTCATCTAAACAAACACAAATTTAATTTGTTTGAAAACAATAAGTTTTCCCATTCTACATAATTATATTAGAATATTATCAAATAGTTATTTATCCAGATATAAAAATTCAGTTTCTATTATTTATATTCAGATATCCTTTATTATCAGAATTCTTATTCGTTCAATATATAAACTAGATAATTATCCAACTATCAGATGCTCAAAAATCTGGGTTATCACAAAATCTGTATCTCTTTTCTTACTTCTGCTTTTTTATTTGTGGTTTGTCTAAGATATGTGCCACTGATTATCTGCATCGGTGCTTTCACACTCGATTCAGGGTGTTAATCCATTTTTTGGGTTAACGTTTTGGTGCTTTCACCGAGAAAACTGAACTTAGGGCTAGATCAGAACACTTGAACTTTGAATCTAAGACTTGGAGAATATGAATAGGCCTAATACCAAATCTAGAGCTGGAGCAAATCAACCAGAGCCTAGGGGCAGCCAAGATGTGTCCTTGAATTCTCATCAACCCAACTATATGATTAAAGAGGAGATGGAAATGATGATAAAGTCTTGCCTCCATGACCAAAGCAACCGATACTTGGGGGCAACGCTGGAATCAATATAGGAAATCAATCCTAATGCCAGAATGACTGTTGAAACATCAGGAACTGTTGGTACGAGAGATAATCCAAATACTAGGATGTAACAATCATAAGAATATGCACCAGAACTTCGTCGATGGAATGCAGGTCTAAATAAAACTAGAGTGATGAATCAGAATGTAGGCATGTGGTTAGAAGAGTACATCCTGGGATACCCCACTGGAATAGGGGGCAAAATATTGCTTTAGTAGGGTATGCACTTATCGAGAAAACAAATCTGGATAGTTTTACATCTTCCATGAGCTTAATGGGCATGAAACGAATGAGTTTCGACACTTTCGTGATCTGATAGAAGAACGGGTTTGGAATAACCAATTGCCATAGCACGTAAGGAATAGAGCTGCGGTAGAATTGTAAGAACAAACACCATTCGCAGCAAACGCATCAAGAAGCACTCAGGGAGTTAAGCCAAGAAAAATTATCCCATAATCAAGGTAGATGGGAGTCGAATCCTGCTTCCATGCTTTGCTTTTTCATATCTTTTTCTGCACTTTTCTTTTAGTATTTGACAATAATAATATCAGGCCACTTACGCATGTACGGGATCCCTAATGGTTCCTAGGCATGCTTTGAGTCAGATGCCTAATATGACTATTTAGGCAATAATAACCTCAGGCCGTTTACACATGTATGGGATCCCAAATGGTCCCTAGGCATGCTCTAAATCGGATGTCTGAGATAACTATCTACGACAATAATAACCTTGGACCACTTGCACCTGCATGGGACCAAGATTGGTCTCTAGGCACGCACTGAGTCGGATCTCTAAGGCGAACATTTAGGATTTTTACTTGTTTGTTTTGATTCGAATATTTGAATTTTGAAAAATCCACTTTGATTGTGATGACTAATATTGATCGCCTTCGAGTCTCGACATGGGACCAGAGTGCAAGTCCCCTTGCTAGAAAAGCGAGTGGATAGCCTTATACAATATTTATCACATTAGAGTCTCGACACTGGACTGGAGTGCAAGGTGTAAGTCCTTTTGGATGGACTTAAACGATATTGATCGCCTTAGAATCCCAAATAAAGCGACGAGACCGGAGTGCAAGAAGTAAGACCCCTCATCGGAGAGTGAGTGGATGGGCCTACTTAATCCCCCTTAACTTAATAAGCAAACAATCTGGAGAGATCGTGCATTAAACTTAAATGATCGGAAGAGATCGAGCATTAAAATAGATTTGGTTTAATAAAAGGATTTGAATGCCTTATAAATAGAATAAAACTGATAAATCCTAGATGAACGCAGGATGATTTTGACATATGATGTGATTATGATATATGATGTGATTTTGATATATGATGTGATTTTGATATATAAAGTGATTTTGATATATGATGTGACAACTCTAAATGAGAAGCAAAATGATAATCATGTAAATCCTGAATGAACATGGGACAATTAGAAATATGTGATGTAAATGGAAAAATGTGATTTAATTAGAGATATGTGATGTAATGACTCTGAATGAAATCAGAACGATTGTGATGTATAGATTACACTTTGGCAGAGTCTAGAGTCTTAGGCTGTAATAGGTTTGGAACGACTTGTGATTGGCAAGAGAATCCAAAGGAACTGGATGGTTCACCAAGGCTAATGCAGCTGGAAAGCTTAATTATCGAAGACTAGAGGCATGAATTTGTTCTTAAGATAAGCATACATTTCATTCAAAAGGCGTACTTTGGGGGAAAGTATTAATTAGGTTTTTACCCATCAGAATTCAATAGGAGTTAGAACATTCGAACAATGCAAGAATAACTCGAGACTCAACCAAAACAACCAAGCGAATAAGCCAATGGAACTCAAGGAAAATCAACCAATAAAATACTAAGTAGATGGATCGCTACCCATCTATAAGGAAGCATAATGAGTCATCCAAACCTCTTGCATCATGATTCATTACCACTTCCAAGCATGCTTGCCAAGTTTCATAGCATGCCAAACAATCTAGCCCAAGAAGTGAAGACTCATCTGATTCAAGTTATTTGACCAAAAGCAGCCAACTTAAAATGGACATAGAAAACACATACGGAGTCAGATTGACTAGAAATATTGGAAGAACACTTAGAAGATACTAAAAATGGCTCATAGAAAAAATGAGATCATTTGAAGGTTGATTGATGGATCGCTAGCGACAAAACTAGATGGATCGCTAACGATCTACGTATATTGGGCCCCACAACTTGAAATTTGTAGGGTAAGTCTCGTACACCCTAGAAATAGTACTTGCAAACTTTTGTCTTGTTTTGTTAAGTTTTGAGTGAGTTATGGATGATTTTTCTCCAAATTGGGCTAGTTTGATCCATCAGGTTCGACCCATGAGGATTGGGCCCCATAACCTATGATCCATAAGGGGGGCTCTCTCACCCATCTACATTGTATATGTGAAGTTTCATGTGATTTGGTTAAGTATTGTGTGAGTTATGAACGATTCTTCTGGACTAGATGACCTATGAAGATAGATCATCAAATGAACTCCAACGACTTGATATTTGGACAAGGCACTTAAATAGAAGATTGGAAGACAACTAAACTACGATCACTCAAAAATATGCTACGTGGGTGGATAGGTAATGATACATTCCCTATGGATACCTAGCGATCCATCCCTTATGGATATTTAGCGATCCATCAAAATAGGTTAGATCAACCTCAAACTTTCTAAGCTCCTTCATAGCACAAGAAAATGCTTCTGGTAGAAAAATATGCTAAGTTGATGGATAATTAGTGATCCATCCCTTATGGATAGCTAGCGACCCATAGAAATGACTTAGATTGATTTGAGATTTTCGATGATGACTTGGATTAACAACTGGACTCTTCTACACTTGGATTTCTGGCCCAGTACTCGCTGAATTCCCTTATAAATACTCACCTACCCGCAACTAGAGATGGATCTTTTTCGAGGAGAGAGCCACCATTACTCTACTAGAATTTCTTCACTTCTTCAAATTTCTTCTCCCTCACAACAGTCATCAAGGGGGTTACTATGATTCTCCTGTCAACCCTTGTACTTATGATTTATTCTAACTCTTTGTAACTTAGATCTAAGGACCAACTAATTGATATCCAAAGAGATTCAACTAGTATAATCATAATAAAGATTGATCAAAGTGGACGTTGGCCAGAGTCAGCCAGACCACTATAAAAATTATGTGTCTCTTTTCTTACTTCTACTTTTTATTTGTTTTTTATCTAAGATTTGTGATGCTGATTATTGTACCAGTGCTTTCACACTCGATCCAGGGTGTTGATTCATTTTTCGGGTTAACAAATACATAGCTTTACTTACAAATTAGCGTTGCTCGTCCGACTTCCTAGTGTAGGCTTCGATCAGGCTTCTTAATTAAAAACCTCTATTCTATTTACATTGCCATAAACTATGATAAAAACTTTTGGTTCCATATTAAAAACCCTCACCAAGTGTTCGCGATCAAAAATCGAGTGATAAATCCTTATTCGAAATGGTATGAAACACCTCCAGTCACGTACTCGAATCATGGATCTAGAACTATGTGAGAATGTGAAAATGATTTATGTACAGCTTACGTACTCATCTACAGGTTCTTACTACCTAATTACTTTCCACCCTTCCAAAAATATTTATGAAAACATTTCACAAAATTTTAGCTTAGGTTCAATCATTTCAAATGACACAACTCTATTTCTGAAACCTTTAAAAAATCATTTTACTTTGTTAACTTGTATAATACTCTCCTACATCTTAAGAGTATATACAAAACATCTTATTTTTAATACTTTTCACATCTAGCTATTCAGACGTAGGCCCAAAATAATTTGGATCTTAAAACTGCCCAAAATATTTTGGATCTTAAAACTATGTCGACTAATTCAACCACTTTACCTAATCGGTCTGGTAAATATCTAAGAAGATTAGGACGCTGGTATCCAAACTCAGTCCTAGAGTTTACTTTTTCTTAGATACCTATAAGGTAAGCCGGCCCAATAACATCAAGTCAAATTTTCACTTCCTAGATGTTAAAAATCAAAAGACACTATTTAATAAAATTAAGTTTATTAAACCTCATTATTAAATTAATTCAATTTACAACTTCATTTATTAACCCACTCTTTAATCACATTATCTTTTTATTTTTAAAACTTAGGAGCTAAATGCCCAGGTGGTTTTATTATAAAAACCCTTTTGAAATGATACGATATTTTTAACCCTTAGAAAACATAAATATAGACCTAGTAACTCCAAAATGATGTCAAGGAACTGGATGCTGCCAAATAGTATCATATATTCCCATACCAAAAATGGTAATACTCAAGAAAAGTGCTTACCATCCAAATACATCTCTTTCCTATTTTAAGTTATTTTCGAACTAGCATAAAAACATTTCCTCTTTTTTCAGATCTCCCTTTTGAAACAATACTATATATATTTCCCAATAAAATGTTTTTAACAAAATATTTATCATCCACTTGCTTTGGATTCATTCAGATTCGAACTTGCTTCGATCATACAATGACAAAAAGAATAATTTACTAAGTGCACTATCACATTCGCCTAAGCGAATATCCGATTGTCAATTAGAAGATTATTCTGGTCATCACAAAATAGTTCGGACTCATTCCCCGAATTGTCTAAAGAAAAATTTTCCTTAAAATTTCATTCCAAAATATTTATACTTTAAAATATTTCTAGTAATACTATTATTACCTTTTCTCCAAAAACTTTTGAAATCCTTTTTCAAAGACACTGAGATTTTCAAATTCTCCAAAGATGCTTTCAGTTAAACAAATTTTATAACCCTGATGTATAAAAACTTTCCTCAAATATTCATTTTAAAATATCTTTCCTTTTTTTTAATAAAAATTCTTTTATTAAAATTAAATTTTTAACACAAAATTATCGATGAATACCTTATTATCAAACTATGGAACTTAATTCACAAGGTGTTCGTTTCAATGTTTGTCCCAATTCCTATCTACAAAATCCAGTTCTTAAAAAGGAAAACTACCTATAAATCGGCATATAATAGTCCATGCTCCAAAACTAGATGAGCATGACTAAACAAACTGTAAATGATTATAATTAAATATTATCAACTCCTAACAACGATCATAGATAACTATATACACATTTGAAAATCATTCCTTTATATATACCTAGGTAAAATTATTTCATTTACCAATTTAAAACGATACTATGCTGATTGCCCTTGTTCAAGTGCTTAGAGATCCCTATCAATAACGTAGCTACTCGTATTAACCAGAATCTACAAACCACTCAACCGATCAACCAACACAATATGAAGCAATATTATAGCACTAAAAAATACGCGTTCTTATATATAACACATTCAAACTTATTTAGGTTGTCACTTGCTCTATCCTTACGAAGTTTACCCCAACAGAGCCAAGGTTCTCGCTCAATCTTGTGCTATGATACAAAATGTAATGATCCGTCTTTCTTACACCTAAAGACGAAACTTAGTACATTATCGGTATTCATGTGTCGATCATTTAAGAGCCGAATGACAGGTCATTTGGGGTGAAAGAAAGAACAGATAGAACAAAATCTTATAAAATGTGACGAGTAATATATAATATGGACAAGTCTTTACAAAAAGAAATCATCTTTTTTATACAAAATATCATAGTACATTAATCTATTATCATTCAGGGCAGTTATAACAACTTATCCTTACAATTTTGGATAAATATGGTTAGAAAACAAAGCAACAAAATAGAGGAAGAATATAGATACCTGAATACGTCTTGAAGAATCCAGCTCGTCTCTTGAATGCTCCAAATAATCCAACTAAACCTGGAAAATATGCTCAAACTGACCCGAGCATTATAAGAAAACAACGTCCGAGTTAGTCTGGTAAAAGTAGCATGAGAAACTCAAATCACAAGGAACTTTATTATAACTTATAAAATCCTTTTAAAGTCAAAGGTATCTCGTAAGACACAATGCACATAAACATGGATGGAATTTTACCTTACGATAACCAAAACATTTTCTTATGAAATCCCAATGGTAGCAATAATAAGTATACAATCAAAAGCCGACGGTTCTTATTGGAAAATGAATTTCCAATAATGGCAAGATAATGGACTACCTTCCGAAAGCAGTATTCCTCTAGATGAAACGTACCATGATGTTAAAAACCTTTCGACCTCGGCATGACAACATCGGCTTACCCTAGACTGGAAGGTAACAAATATGATCACCCCTTGGTTGTGATCAATAACAAAAAATGGGCCCCGAAGCATACATATAGATATCCCCATACCCTAATGGAAGCGATCCACATAGCCTTGCGGCGACTCTGTTTTAGCCATTCCCAGGTTATGGGTCTTGAGAGGCTATGCTCTTATCATTTCCTTATAGCGAACCATCTTGGAATGCTAACACGACCCTCCAGGAAAAAATGCAATGCTAACATTCTTCCATACAAGTTCATTCTGGATCTGAACGAAACCAAAGGCTCTTCAAGGAGCACCATCTTCAATCATCATCAAGTTGTCTTCCATTCGAATGCCTATGTTGGTTCGAACTTTTTATCAGAAAATATATCCAACTCCGATCTCTTCGAACCAACAATGATAATTTTCGATTGAGTCATTCTCGGTTCTTTTGAAAATATGCAACTAATTTTCGAGTCTTCACTGGGAAACTCGAATATACGATCATACTTCCTAAGTCAAAACCGACCAAGATTTGATAGTCGGTTATTTAACTATCAAATAATCAAATAAAAACAATTCAGAGATTTAATTACCCATAGCTACCACTAAGCCTCAAAATAAATCTTTCATTTATTTAAATCTCTTTTCAAAAAAATTATTAAAATAATCATATACTTATCTCACAGGCATAAGTATATTCACAAAACATTACGAAAGATTTCGTATTTCAAATCATTATCAAAAGGGTCTACAAAAAAGTGTTATTTAAAATAGGGATAAGGATAGCTCCAAACACTATTCCTTCGGTGTTAAGTAATGAACAAATGTTCCGTACCACCATAATTAAGAAGGTCAGTTAAGAGAAATCCCAATCTCAAATTTTCTTTTATAAATTTCTTCAATAAATCATTTTGATAAATCTTTTTCATTCATGAAATCTCCTTTACTTAAATTCCAAAACCATTGAGAAAACACTTTACAAAATTTCAAGTTTATTTATAAAACTTCTTTATAAAACTCCAAGTTTATTTATAAAACTCTTTTATAAAAATAAAAAAATCATTTATAAAATCTTTTATAAATATCCAAATTATTATAAAAATCTTTTATAAATATCAAAACCACTTATAAACTTTTTTTATAAATATCCAAAATCATTTATATAGCTTCTTTTATAAATACCCAAAACTATTTGTAAAACTTCTTCCCAGATTTCAAGATCTTTCTTTAATTTACAAAATTCCTTCTATGAACTTTTCGTATTTAATACAAAACTACTTTAATAAACTTAAATCAATAAGATTCCCTTGATAATAATCAATATCTAAAGCCCTTTTAAAATAAAAAAGTTATTATTTAAAACATCCTTCATTTAATTTATCTTTAAACCACATTAACACAATAATGATTTTAAACAATCATTTAAAAAGTATTATATTTCTTTAAACCATCTTTAATAAAATAATTGCATAATTATCCTTTAAATATCATATTTTAGAATGATAATAAACTTTTAACCGTTTTGAAAAGGATAAAATTTAAATATTGACTTCACAAGTTCGGAAAGAGGCTTAGCTATCATAATGGTTCTCAATTAATTGAGTTTAACTATTCTAGTTATAACATAGTTATTTACATAACAAGCAAATATGTAAAGGGAGTCAGAAAATAACAATCAACCATCATATAAGTAAATGTCCAAGTTACCATAATAGGAGAAATAGATTTAATTTCTGCTTAGTAGATGTCAAAATATAATATATTCGGTGAATTATTGCAGAACAGTGATTTATTCCGCTAACAGATGTCAACTATAATTTAGTTAGCAGAATGATATTTTATTTTGCTAAATATATGTCATTGGATTTCATATTCAATTAGGGTTACTTAAGAGTAGCAATTTCCTTGGATTAAAAACATCTTTCAAGATAGAGTTGTTTTAAGAACAAAGCTGATTTTAGAAATACAGTAGTTAAAACTATAAAACCTTTATTTGAAAATTAAACAACATTTTAAACTCTTTATTTTAATAATAATTAAACAATAATTAATTAATAATTAACTATTACACACATAATTAAATAATAATTATCCTTAAATTAAATAATTTAATAATAGTTAACCTTAAATAAATAAATAGACAATAATTAATTTTTAATTATTATATATTAATAATTTAAACCTTTAAATAATAATTGAATATTAATTAATTATATTACCCTTAATTAAAACTTAAATAATAAACTAAACCTTTATTCAAAATAATTAAATCATAATTAAGTTTTAATTAAATCGTAACTTACATTTAACTTGATTAGTAATCAACTAACAATTAAACCCCTTTTTAAATAAATAATTAATTAATTAATAATTAACATTTAATAATTAACTAAAATAATAGTTAATTAATTAAAATAATAATTAATCCTTTTAATTATTAAATAATTAAAATTAAATTACTTAACTAATTAAAATTAAATTACTTGATTATCACTTAAGTACTGATTACCCTGTTAACTAATGATTAAGTACTAATTACCTTATTTAAATTAGTTAATTAACTAATCGTTAAATAAATGAATAATATTTATTTCTAATACATATAATATGTTTCAAAACACTTTTCAAAATATACATAAGGTGATTTTTTTTTTAAAATTTACAAAAGAATTTGTTTTATGGACTACGTTTATAGCGACTATCGCTACACGACCCCTAAATTTCAAAACTTGTTAAATATTCTAAATTATTCCCAAAACTCTTATCTTTTCTGTTAGTTTGCTTTTATAAACTTTGATAAGGTTTGGAACTAAAAACAAGGTTTTAAAATTTTATAAAGAATTTCTAAAAAGTGAAGTAAATAAAGAAGTAAGTTTATATTAAGGATTTCGATATCGCAAATAAGCAACTTAGATGTTATTTACTTTAGCATATTGCTCATAGCATAGAACAAAATTATCACAACTTATGTACATGACATAACGATCATAACCATGCAAAGATTATAACTTGAACACTTTACTAACTTTCACTTTTATTTATAAGTCTAAACAACATTCACAAATAGGCATACATATGCACATATACATCAATATCATAGCAATCCATCAAGAAATTATTCTTAACAAAAATCTATACATAAAAAGTTAAAGCTAGAAACTTTAACTTAAAGGAGGCAGTTTTCTCACCATAAGCTATCTAAAACTCTTCCAACTCTTATAACTTTAGCGCGACTTAGCTCCTAGAATATTCTTACAAAAAAACATGATTATGGTGGCCTTAAGCCAAAAGAGTGTTCGGCCTAGGCTTGTATGGTTCGGTCATAGGTCAATTTGTGAGTGGTGGGGCTTTCTTTGAAGAAGTGGAGTTGTAGAATATGACGACCCACCTTCTCGATCCTTAGAAATCGACACTAGTACATCCTCGGTATTCACGTGCCATGCCGGAGAGGCATATTCTCATAGGGTGAAAGAAAATAAAGGTACAAGGCAACAAAATAGAATCTCTCATTGAATTCAAAATTTGATTTTGCATATGAGTAGTACACACAATTACTCCAAATTCCTCCATCAGAGTTCAAGTAATTACTAATCCAGCCAGGATAGTTATAACTTCCTATCCTTAAAAGAGTTGGCAGATACATAATACGGTGGAAACAAAAATAGATCATTGTCTATATACGACTAAAAATACTCCACGCTCCGTGTCAAAACGTTCCAAGCTACCTAACTACTTGGCTGCCCAAAAAAAATAGCGCTTCCAAAATTAAGGGAGAAGGAAAATAAACTCCAGGTCAGCCATGGGACTGATACGAGAAACTCAAAAAACAGATATTTAAAAACAAATGGTATTTTGTAAGACAACGCCACACATAAACACAGAATGAGTTTTTACCTTATGATAACCAAAATCCTTACCACGTAAAATCTGGTAATATTATTTTTAATGACATTCTTTTGAAAACACTTTTCAAGCAAATGTATGTAATCTTAGCCCGAATTATTACATTGATTAAATTCCTGCATAATAGGTTCCACAATTAAGTCCGAAGGCACTTATTAGAGAATGGATTTCCATACAATAGCAGGTAAGGAACTACCTTTCGTACAATACAACTCTAGAAGAATGTACCGAGGATCAACACATTCGAAACCTCTGAACCTGGCAAGACCAGCCTACCCGCTGACCCATCTAGTAGCAGATAGAACCAAATATGACATCACCCCGGTCATAACCGACCTATCCGAGATCCCATAGCATACACAACATACTCGACATATATAGAGTAATCTAGAAAGGTGATTACCATACCCTAATGGTTGCGAACCACATAGCCTTAAGGCATGCCCTGTTTAAGCCATTTTTGAGTGATGAGGCTCGAGGTAACGATTACCTTTCACATAGCACATTCGACTTTGAATGCCATACTTCCAATCCCATAACATGCTAATAATTTCCACAAATATACACCCTTTATGCTCGTGCCTCTCAGTGAAGGGTGTTAAGTATAGGAGAGTTACCTCTTACACCACCAAATAGATGTATGTTTGTAAAAATCAATGTACGTGCATTTTATAAATGCAATGCTGGACATTCATCCATACAAATTGTCCACAAATAGACAAACAAAAGGAACTCTCCTACTACATCCTGTCGAGAATCACCCTAGAATTTGAAGAAACAGTCCTTGCATTGAAGATCAAATGAAGATACTATTGCCGCTTATAAATGATATGGTAAATTTCCCCCGAGGGTCGGTAAAATAGCCCTTCATTCCATTTATTATCATTTCATATCTTCAGTTCGACCTTGTAAATTGGTTCGAAGTGATCTCCAGGTAGGAGAAATCCAAATCAAATCCCGTTTCCTTCAAACGAATCATCGATAAAAATATGTTAGGTAAATAAGTGCTTATCATTTGATTAATTACTTTCCCTTTATCACAAATATCTTCTAGAGATATTTATTTTTACAAAACATTTCTTTTCGACATATGAGTGATAACTAAATGTCTCTTTAACATTGGAAATACCAAATCAAAATCATTTCTCATAAATTTTGCAAAACCTTTTTGAGTAAAAAGGGTCGACATAAATTATACTAATTCAACTCAATATTAATTTTTGTATTCAACCTTTATTATTCGTCGAATAACGGTGAAATCATCCTTTTAAATTCACATAGATAGTACGGATTTCCTCCTAGAATTTGATATCAAGTATAAGAAGATTATTTCTACACACTCCAAGTTGTATTAAATTTGGAAAAAAAAAAATCTTTTATACTTGCCTCGTTACGACATTTCGACATTATCTATTCCTCGCCAAGGAAAGATGCCAGGTGAGCCAGGGCACTGGTTGCTCCTAAACATCACCTTAGTTTAAGTACCTCACATATGGTTATTACGAATAGAAAATTCTAGTCTACTCATCGGCTTTTTGAGCCAAGGTTAAATCACTTATTTATAACAGCTTTTCTTCGAGTCATTTATTTAAACTCTTTAAAATAATTATAAAACCTCCAAATCATCTTTAAAATACTTAATTATTCAGTTGAAAACATTTAAAAAAGATTTGGAAAAGAATACTTAAGTTTAAAGTTATATTTCAAAAGTTATTAAAAGTGCTGCAAAAAGTGCTACAAATAGTGCTTTTAAGGCTTATTTTCTCAAAAAAACTTTTCTATCATTTAGAAATCCATTTTTATAACTCAAATCTCTTTTGTAAAATTTTAAAATATTTATAGAATTTACTCCGTATTTTTAGAATTAAAAATATCAATTGCAAAGAATTTATCGCTTTTGTTTTCAAACTGCCAAACCGCAACTATTTTGAAAACTTGATTTGCTCATATTTTAAAATTCACTAAACAAAATCTCAATCGTTTTCTTTTGTATGAAAATTATGTTTTTAAGGATTAAAAATATTCTTATTTCAAATAATTCTAAGTTCGAATCCATTGTATAAATAAATTTAATTTTCTACTGTGCGAAATCGCGAACTACCGTTCGCCATGTATCTATTTTAACTAAAGTTTCATATTCTTTACAAATTTTGTCAAAGAACTTTTAAATGTTTATAAAACATTTCTAAATTGTTTTAAACCATTTTAAAGGGGTTTAAAGATTCCATATCACTTTTATAACTTGACTATGAAAGTGATTTCCTTCTAAAATATCGACGTGTATTTAACGTGACTTGTTTACACAATTAAACACTGTATTAAAACAATCGATACTTGATAATCAAAGCATAGTAAACATCCATGGCAATCATATCACATCATCCATTATATATATATATATATATATATATATATATAGTTACTCACTTGATTTTCGATCGGACTAACTTCAAAATGGCTATAGCTCCGCTATCTCGAAATCGAAGCTTATGATTGCTAGTACAAATGCTCTTAGGGAGTTCAGCCTTGGTTTTGGAGGCTTGGAAGGGTCCGACATTGCTTGGTAAGTGGTGTTGGAGGGCTTGGTTGCACACGGCCTTGGTGGAGGAGAAGGAAGAGATAACTAGCTTGCACTTTGGTTTGAAGCGGTAAAGATTTCGATTGATTTTTTTAATTTTGTAATATTTTGTTTCTTAGGCTATGGATGTCATTAATGTAGAGAATAAGAGAATAAAGAGCTTAGGGATTTCATGGAAGAAGAAGTGTGAATGAAGTGAAGGGAGGTGGGTGCGATTTATAGGCAAATGTAAGGATGCAAATATCAACATATTTCCACACAAACACATCACCATTCATCACCACCACGCCTCAATCCTACATCATGTTCGACCAAAATGACCTCTTCCATGTGCATGGCCATGTGCCTCCTTTGGATGGTAAGTTGATTTGTTTTTTTTGTGAGAAATATCTTGATATTTACTTCTTTTTACCATAAGTGAATTTGTAAATATATATGTATTTGAATGTGCATGGATGAAGATATGTATTTATGTATAAGCGTATATATCTATGTCACTTATAGCTTAGAATTTTGTACAATTTTTCTATGTTAAACCGTTACGATTTCCTATTCCGATTTCCGGTCATATTTTCACTTCTTAGTTAATATATATATATATATATATAAAGTTTGATAATAATATTTCTATCACTATATAATAATTAAAAGGGCTTATTTAATAATCAAAATAATTATTAAATCATTTAATCTCAATTTAAAATCAAAAAACATTTATTCCAAAATAAATATCATTAATGACATCATAAAGAGATTTTATTTTCATAAATAAAATAAATAATTTTATTACATATTCTCACTCATATAGATAAAAGAGTGTATGTATCCGTCTCCGTACACGATATCGGATGATTTAAAAGCTGTTTATTGATTAAATGGTTTTCGGTCATTTTATCGATGTTTCTTCCAAAGTATATATTTTTGTTAATATTTATTCAAATTAAGATTAGCAATGTTATTATTGTTCAAAACATTATCATTTATGTAAAAAATCTTATATTTTAAGATTTTAAAAAAAATTGAAGTGATGAATTTGCAGGTCGTTACATATTTCCTCCCTTAAAAGAATTTCTTCCTAGAAATTAAGAATAAGAAGAAAAGGACTCGAAAAGGAATTTATATTTTGACAAGGAGAAATATATACAAGATATGATAAGTGACCACACCACAGGCAGTGAGTATACTATCTCGATACCATATGCTAGTATATAGTAATCCTAAACTCAGGATAAGCTTTCCTCATTCTATCTTCTATTTCCTATGTGCAGTCTTTAACCTCACCACTCCATTGAACTTTAACCAACCTTACAACCTTCCTTCTCAATAGCTTCTCATCATGATCCACGATTCAAACTGGTCATCTAATAACTGCCAAATTAGGTTCTACCTCTAAATCTTCTTGGGCGGCTGTTTCCATAATTTTTTTGGATCATGCACATATTTCCGTAGATGGGATATGCGAAAGACATTTTGCACACTAGACAATCTTTTGGGAAATTCCACATGATAAGCTAATGGGACAAATCACTTTAGAATGGGAAAATGTCCAATAGATCGAGATGCAAACTTCCTTGCCCGTCCAAATCTTACCACTCCTCTCATCGAAGAGATTTTCAAGAATACAAAATCTCCACACCTTTGATCACCATGACTCTTCTGCCTGCTATGGGCTTCTTTCATCTTCTTTCTAGTCTAGTCTACCTTTTCTGAGACTTATCCAATCATATCAGGATCTAGCACTAACCGATCTCATATTTCAATCCAACATGCCAAGGATTTACATGACCATATAAAGCTTCGTATGGTACCATGCCAATATTTGCCTGATAGTTGCTATTATAAGAGAATTCCACAAGATGAAGATATTTTTCCCATGAACCTCCAAAATGTTGAATATGCGATTATATGATTTTTGTTTGACGATAATAAACATATATATATATATATTCATTTAAATGTATTTGTTAATATACTATTTTATTTTCACGGATTAAATAAATATTTGATGAATAAAATAAATAACACAGAATTTGAATTCAAACAGAAATTTTATTCAAACAAATATTTATTACAATTTTGAATAGTACAAATTTCAAGCTCTCACTATATACACACACACACACACACACACACACACGACCTCAATTACAATACAATTTTGATTACATCACAGTTTCTAATTTACATTTGACCTCACTACATATCACTCACTCACTCAACTCGTATTTATTTTCAACTTCATCCAATGTGAATCCAGCATCTGAGTAATCTGCAAAAATATACGTTAACACAGTAAAATTGAAATTAAAATATTTTTGCAGTATAAAATAAAATGTGAATTTTGAAAATAATATTTGCCTCAGTTATTTGGGTTGTTCGTCATACATGCCACAAGGATGTGCACACCAATATACACTTGATAAAATTACAGGGATAGGTGAGCACAGGTCAAACCCAAAACGCCGGGTTCAACTCAAGTGCAATAAAAATAATGTCACAATATCAACACAAGGTCAAACCCGAGCTTTAAGCTGGATTCAACTCAGGTGCAATACAAAATTGTCAAGTACAAGTGAAAATGCTCGATCAAAGCAACACAGCCTCAACAATGCAATGGGCATGTTCACAACAACACCACAACTAGTATCAAGCTACTAATCTCTAAGAAAAATTCAAAGGCAAGTATGCAACAAAGATGAATACAATGGATCAGTACACATGAGGACCAACTCAGTGCACATGTTCAACCAAGTTAATGTGTCAACATACACAGTGGAAAAGATGAATTCAATGTCGACATACACACAGCAGTTTTAAATATATGAAGATAGCGTATGCAAGGCAACATGAAATACAACAGACTCAAGTCTGCAGCCTCTACATGAAGGTCTGAAACAAATGAAACCAGAGAAAATGAATGACCAAACAAATATGCAAACATATGTAGCGCATAGCACAGCCAAACTTCCCAGGCTCAATGTCACAAATAATACAACATGGCAGTATGGCAGTAGACAGTGCAAAGTGGTGCACATGTAACCAGAACCAAGACATGAACAAGAAATGCACATCGAAATTGCAAATAAGTGAATGGCAGGAACTACCAAATGCAGACTAACTTAAATACTACAATGAACCAGGTGAAGCAACTTGAGCTCCAAAAGATACAACATAATGCACCAGTGAACAACTAAATGAAACTGGACAGTGCAAGCTCAAATAGAAACAAATGTACATACACAGTGCAGTAGTGTAAACATCAACATAAACAAGGCTCGAACTCAAGTCAGTGCACAACAACCCAATTCAAACAACAATACCGAACCAGATGGAACTGCAACACAATGCCAAAATATATGACCAAAGATAGTAGGAGTTTTATAATTCAAGTCAAATGCCAAAGTCATGCAACAGCAGGTATAAATTAAAAATGAGCACAGCATCCATCAAGTAACCATCAAGTGAACGAAGTGCACATGAATGCACAATGAAAATTCACAAACAAGTCAAGTATGCTACAGGTTGCAAATGACCAGAGGCAATAAACACTAATGGCCAAAGTCGAGTATGATACAGAAAAATCATGCCAAAGTCATGGAATTGCATAAACAAAGTCAAGTGACCGAAGTCAATCTACAAAGAGCAGAAGAACCCGTCGGTCAAAAATCAAAGCCAAAGTCAAGTAGGAAATTCACTACCGTAATGACCAAGGAAAGATCGAACGGTTCTGAATCGAAGCCGTGTTAATCAAGAAATCAAGCGAGTTCGAAATCAAAACCGTGTTAATCAAGTAAACGAAATTATTCGATATAATCAAGTCAGAAATTATCATCATCATTAAAAGAAAATAGAATGGCCGAGATAAATCAAGTGACGAATTCAAATAAATGTATACAAACAAAAATCAAGGATCTCGAATCCTTTATAAACAAGTAACATCATCGGCTTTCGAATCAGATCGAGGAAAAGCAAGAAAATCAGAAGAAGCAAAAGAAAAATTTACATACCAAATCAAAGTCGAACTTGATCAAGGAGGAGGAGCCGTGAATGAATCAATAAAAGTAAGCAATCGAAGCACCAACCATCAACTTAAGAGACGACTTCACAAAGCCCTAGTTTCAGAGCTAAAAGGAACGAACGAAAGAAGGAACCAGGCCGACATTTTCTACAGGGCAAAATGGATAAAGGAGACGCCGTATTTTTTAGTAATAATATTGGGTCGGCCTTTCTTTCTTTAATGTTGGTTTAAAGGGAGATAATTAGGGTTTTGGTGTTTAATTGTTTTTTTTAATTGTTGTTTTTGTATTTTCTCCTTTAAACCATTGTAATTACTAGTCATGTGACTAGGGGACAAACTACGTGGCGTAGTTTGAGAATTCGCAACTCAGTGGCTGAGTTGTGGCAGGGTTTTGAGCGTAGAGTTAGATTAGTCAGTAGCGGGTGTCGTGAGTTTACGTGTGTAAGCGTGTGACTACTTAATTTCTAGCAGAAACCTTGGGGGAAGCACGTAGGCAGGGTTTTTCCGAAGCTGGGTAAATTCTTTGTCTTTCTGTTTCTGCATTTATTACTTTGCTATTATCTTTGCTGCTATTATTTTTATATATCTGTGTTGAAATAATTTTATAAGCTTCCGCAATAATTTTATAATTATCAGCATCACCCTATTCACCCCCTCTCTAGGGTGAAATCGATCCTACAAGTGGTATCAGAGCTAGGAATAGAAGTCAGTTTTTGTTTTAAAATTTTGATTTTTTCCAAAAATCAATTTTTGTTTTAAAAAATTGAATTTTTTAAAAATGGCTTCTTTTAATAATGCTTTTGCTGAGGGTCAGTCCATAGTTAGACCACCAATGTTCAATGGTGAATACGCCTACTAGAAAAATAGAATGAAAATTTTTCTAAGAACCATTGACGCGTGGGATATTGTTGAGACAGGTTATAGAGCACTAACTATAATTGAAAATAATCAGAAAATAAATAAACCAAAGGACCAATGGACAGAACTAGAAAGTAAATTACAAATGCTAATGCTAAAGCTATGAATTCTATTATCTATTCATTGGATCAATTTGAATTTAATCGTGTCTCACATTGTCTAACTGCGCAGGAAATATGGCACACACTAGAAGTGACTCACGAAGGAACATCTCAAGTCAAAGAATCTTGCCTTGCCATGCTAAGCAGCAAATACGAGAATTTCACAATGGCGAAGGAAGAAAATTTCAAAGAAATGTATGGATGACTTTCCAATATCGTATACAAATCAAAAGCTCTTGGAAAATTATACACAGAGTTGGAGATAGTCCGAAAGATCCTCAGAGTCCTTCCACGAAGTTTTGAAGAAAAGTGACCGCCATTCAAGAATAAAAAGATTTAAAACAAATCAAAGTTGAAGAACTCATCAGAAATCTCACCACTTATGAGCTAGAAATGAAATTCAAGAAAGAGCATGAAGGAGGTGACACTCGAAAGAAATCAATAGCTCTTGAAGGAACAACAGAAAGTGATGGTGAAGATGATGATGATGACGATGGAGCAGTAGAATTGGAGATGATAATAAAGAAATTCAAAAGGTGGAATTACAAATACGGAAATTCAGCTCTAAGTCAAAAATTGAAAAGCAGAATAGTCAAAGCACTAGACAATTCAGACGAACAGAAGATCATCTGTCATAAGTGCAACCAACCCGGACACATCAAGTCCAATTGTCCTCAAAATCGACGCGACTTTGAAAAGAAATCAAAAAGAGAAGTTTTGCGGCCACGTGGAATACAAGGGATGAAGATAATCAAAGTACTAGTAGTGAGAGTGAGAAAGAAGATATGTGCCTTCAAGGTAATATAACTGATAGCGACGATGACGAGCCGAGCGAGGTATCAAAACTTACTCATTTAGAATTACTTATATATTTCCATGAAGTAAATGGTTGTTTTGAACGACTTAGGGAGAAGTATGCCAAATTTGTATCACAAAAAGATACTTTGATAGATTTAAATGATCAACTTGAACAATTAGTTAAAAACTATCAAAATAAGTCCTCTAAGTGTGACAAGTGTCCATCGTTTGGAGAAGAAATAAAAAAATCAGAAATTAATATAAAATCACTTGAAAATGAAATTATGATTTTGAAAGAGAGTGAAAATACTAGGAGAGAGAACTCTATTAAAAAGTGCACACAATTATTGAACGAAAATGAATCTCTCGAAACACAAATCCAACAATTGTCAACGACTTTAGATAAATTTTCAAAAAGTGAAAAATTGTTGAATATGCTATTTGGAAAACAATCTGTTGATACAGTTAGACAAGGACTTGGGTATAATCAATCCAAAAATGTTAGAAATGGGATTAATCAAGTAAATTCAATTTGCACAATTTGTAGAAAATTTGGACACAATCAAATTATTTGTTGGTATAAACCCAAACACGTAAAAACTATACCAATTTGGTTTCCAAAAGGCACAAATATAAAATCTCTCAAAGTTAAACAAATCTGGGTGCCGAAAGGTACATATATAAATAGTTTTGGGTCTCCATAAAATTATTTTTCAAAATATTCTGCCACTAACAATCAAGGACCTATTAAAACAAATAGGTCACAAAAATCTTTCGTCGTGTAGGTGTGGTGGCAGGCTAAGGAACAAAAATAATGTTACTATGATTCTGGCTGTTCCAAGGACAACGGGCATCAAAGCAAAGTTTCTTAGCCTAGTATAAAGGTGACAGAATCACAATGGGCAACAACGAAAAATTATCGTAAAGGCAAAACAGGTAATGGTATATTTTAAACGATATATTAAATGTCATAATCTACACCGTAATCTAGTTAAATCAGCCAATAATGTGATGATGAAATAATGATGATTTTGATTCTGACTTATTCAAAATTGTTGGCCAATTATATTCTTGTGCCAAGAACACTATAAAAATCTATAGAGTCTTTGAATTACTTCATATATATTAGCTTGGATTAATAATAGTGTTTTATTAGATGATAATACATTTAGTTATTTTACGGCTAACTCTATATTCACGGTTTTTGATTATTTACATGGCTTCAATTCAAATTCAAGAGAATGCCATTTAAAAATATGTTAAAATTAATTTTAAGATATTTTGATGCACATTTCATGGTCTGGTTTATCAAATTCAATTAATGATGTTTTTGAGTGAAAGAAGAATTCAGATGCAGATTATACTGGTAATCTAGTTGATAGAAAAATTAATAGTGGAACATGATTTTTGTTGAAACATTTAGTAACTGCATCGTTTTTCAAAGAAAATATCTACATATTTTTCATTTCAAATATTTTTCAAATAGCAAGAATTTTTCTCATAAAACCCCTTTTAGAAAATCATCTTTGACCTTGTTTTCAGATTGGTCATTTTTAGAAAAATTGATTTTATAATTATATTTGAATTTAATTTTTAAATTATAACATTGACTAATCTGACTCCGTACTAATTATCAAAAAGATAAATAGTGATTGAAAAAGTGATGAGTGTTGATATGTATCATATATTATGCTCCAGACAGTATAATTAGTAAATTTCTTTAGAAATTTAAACAAGAGTTATAAAGCTTTTTGTTGGTAAAAATTCCATGACCATCTCTCTTTCTATCATATTTCTAACGACCATGACTCATCAAAATTCAATATAGTTTGTCAATATGTGGTACTTTAAACATGAATCATTCGTTTTTCGTTTTTCATTTTTTTTAATAAATAATAACAATAATAAAATAAATTCCAAAGTATTCACTCCCATTTAAAAGTACTCACGGTTATGCATGGGTGAATTACTTGGAATCTGCTATGTGCTTCCATGCTCATTTAAAAGTCCTCACGGTTATGCATGTATGAGACGCATATCAAAATTGATTTTTTTTAAATAAACAAGTTGATTCTAATCCCATTTAAAAGTCCTCATGCTTATGCGTGGTTAGAAGATACTTGAATTCATTTTTTTTAAATAAAATTGGAATACTACTAATCTCATTTAAAAGTCCTAACGACAACGCATGGTTGGTAGATATTCAAATTCCTGATATAAATATACCACAAATAGACACAACTGTATGGTTTTATATGATGACATCATTCCCATCATTCTAAAAGTGGAATATGCGCCTAACAAAGTATTTATGATTTTTGTTTGATTTTTTATTAAAATTTAATATTTATATTCAATTGAGTTTTAATGTTGGATTAATATCTATCACTTTATCTCCATTTTTCTAACACTATTACTCTTTTGCTGATAACAAAAGGGGGAGAGAAAAGTTAAGATTTTGTCAAATAAAATCAAACAAAGGTCAAATATTTTCTATTTGCATCTAGGCTCATTTGCATATTTTTAATTGTATGCGCATATGAAGGGGAAGCTTTTTGTAGAGAGAAAGCATTCAAATAGGGGGAGCAAATTGAATAAACAAATACATTTAACATATTCAAAATCTTAAATATATGTTTGTTATCATCAAAAGGGGGAGATTGGTGAATATGCGATTATATGATTTTTGTTTGATGATAATATATATATATATATATTCATTTAAATGTATTTGTTAATATACTATTTTATTATCATAGATTAAATAAATATTTGATGAATAAAATAAATAACACAGAATTTGAATTCAAACAGAAATTTTATTCAAACAAATATTTATTACAATTTTTGAATAGTACAAATTCCAGGCTCTCACAATATATATATATATATATATATATATATATATATATATATAGGCACACACAACCTCAATTACAATACAATTTTGATTACATCACGATTTCTAATTTACATTTGACCTCACTACACATCACTCATTCACTCAACTAGTATTTATCTTCAACTTCATTCCAATGTGAATCCAACATCTGAGCAATTTGCAAAAGTATACTTTGACGCAGTAAAATTGAAAATAAAATATTTTTGCAGTATAAAATAAAATGTGAATTTTGAAAATAATATTTGCCTCAGTTATTTGGGTTATTCGTCATCATTTAAAGTTGAATTCATCATACACGAACAGCTTGTGACATGCACAATGTATCACTGTACATGCCACAAGGCCGTGCATACCAAAATACACTTGATAAAATTACAGGGACAGGTGAGCACAGGTCAAACCCAAAACGTCGGGTTCAACTCAAGTGCAATAAAAATAATGTCACAATATCAGCATAAAGTCAAACCCGAGCTTTAAGCTGGATTCAACTCAGGTGCAAAACAAAATTGTCAAGTACAAGTGAAAATGCTCGATCAAAGCTACACAGCCTCAACAATGCAATGGGCATGTTCACAACAACACCACAACTAGTATACAAGCTACTGAACTCCAAGCAAAATTCAAAGGCAAGTATGCAACAAAGATGAATACAATGCAACGGTACACATGAGGACCAACTCAGTGCACTTGTTCAACCAAGTTAATATGTCAACATACACAATGGAAAAGATGAATTCAATGTCAACATACACACAACAGTTTTAAATATATGAAGATAGTGTATTCAAGGCAACATGAAATACAACAGACTCAAGTCTGCAGCCTCTACATGATGGTCTGAAACAAATGAAACCAGAGAAAATGAATGACCAGACAAATATGCAAACATATATAGCGCACAACACAACCAAACTTCCCAGGCTCAATGTCACAAATAATACAACATGGCAGTATGGCAATAGACAGTGCAAAGTGGTGCACATGTAACTAGAGCCAAGACATGTACAAGAAATGCACAACGAAATTGAAAACAAGTGAATGGCAGCAACTACCAAATGCAGACTAACTTAAATACTACAATGAACCAGGTGAAGCAACTTGAGCTCCAAAAGATACAACATAATGCACCGGTGAACAACAAATGAAACTGGACAGTGCAAGCTCAAATAGAAACAAATGTACATACACAGTGCAGCAGTGTAAACATCGACATGAACAAAGCTCGAAATCAAGTCAGTGCACAACAACCCAATTCAAACAACAATACCGAACCAGATGGAACTGCAACACAATGTCAAGATATATGACCAAAGATAGTAGGAGTTTTACAATACAAGTCAAATGCCAAAGTCATGCAACAGCAGGTACAAATTAAAAATGAGGACAACATCCATCCAGTAACCATCAAGTGAACGAAGTGCACATGAATGCACAATGAAAATTCACAAACAAGTCAAGTATGCTACAGGTTGCAAATGACCAGAGGCAATAAACACTAATGGCCAAAGTCGAGTATGATACAGAATAATCATGCCAAAGTCATGGAATCCCATAAACAAAGTCAAGTGACCGCAGTCAATATACAAGCAGCCGAAGAAGCCGTGGGTCAAAAATCAAAGCCAAAGTCAAGTAGGAAATTCACTATCGTAACGACAAGGAAAGATCGAATGGTTCTGAATCGAAGCCGTATTAATCAAGAAATCAAGCGAGTTCGAAATCAAAACCGTGTTAATCAAGTAAACGAAATTATTCAATATGAACAAGTCAGAAATTATCATCAGCATTAAAACAAAATCGAATGGCCGAGATAAATCAAGTGACGAATTCAAATAAATGTATACAAACGAAAATCAAGGATCACGAATCCTATATAAACAAGTAACATCATCGACTTTCGCATCAGATCGAGAAAAAGCAAGAAAATCAGAAGAAGCAAAAGAAAAATTTACATACCAAATCAAAGTCGAACTCGATCAAGGAGGAGGAGCCACGAACGAATCAATAGAATTAAGCAATCGAAGCACCAACTATCAACTTAAGCGGCGACTTAACAAAGCCCTAATTTTAGAGCTAAAAGGACCGAATGAAAGAAGGAACCAGGCCGACATTTTCTATAGAGAAAAATAGATAAAGGAGATAATGGGGCCGTATATTTTAGTAATAATATTGGGCCGGCCTTTCTTTCTTTAGTGTTGGTTTAAAGGGAGATAATTAGGGTTTTGGTGTTTAATTGTTTTTTTTAATTGTTGTTTTTGTATTTTCTCCTTTAAACCATTGTAATTACTAGTCGTGTGACTAAGGACAAACTACATGACGTAGTTTGAGAATTTGCAAATCAGTGGCTGAGTTGTGGCAGGATTTTGAGCGTAGAGTTAGGTTAGTCAGTAGCGGGTGTCGCGAGTTAACGTGTGTAAGCGTGTGACTACTTAATTTCTAGTAGAAACCTTGGGGGCAGCACGTAGGCAGTGTTTTGCCGAAGCTAGGTACATTCTGTGTCGTTCTATTTCTATATTTATTATTCTGCTATTATCTGTGCTGCTATTATTTTGATATATCTGTGTTGAAATAATTTTATAATCTTCCGCAATAATTTTTATAATTAACAGCATCACACTATTCACCCCCTCTAGGGTGAAATCGATCCTACACAAAATCCAAGATATAAGTTCTTAGAAGATCTTCCAACACTCGATTTACCCTTTGTGTTCGCCCATCATCCTGGGCATGATATGCGGTGCTTATACTCAGCTTCGTTCCCAAAGCTGTTGGTAATGCCTCCCAAAACTAATTAGTGAAAATGGGGTCCTAATCACTCACTATATTGTTTGGAACACCATGTAATCGAAAAAATTCCCTCATGTATATCTCTACAAGACTTGCAGCTGTTCTCGTTGGCTTTACAGAAACAAAGTGTGCGTTTGTTTCAATCAATCTATGGAAACCCAAATGCCTTCATTTCCCTTTCTTGATCGAGGTAAGCCATCAATATTTGGTCCCATTTCCAAGTCAGAATATCAAGATGATGGAGTTATCCAGCAGTTTTTTGCTGACCTATTTTAATTTGTTGGGAATTTGCACATCTACTAATAAGGATAGGGATGTCCCTCTTCATGCTTTCCTACTAAAAGTTTTGTTTCACATCTTTGTACATTTTATTAACTGTAGGGTGAATATTAAGCTTGGATTGATTGCATTCGATCAGCACTTCTTGTCTAAAGTTGTCGATATTGGAAAAACAAATTCTTCCATTTAATCGTGATATCTCATGGTTATCTACTTCATAGCTTGAATTTTTACCTCTACTTATATCCCTAATAATCTTCCTTAGATGTCGATCTTCTTTTCGTTTGCCGGAAATTCTCTCTAGAATAGTTGAAGTCACTACAGGATAAGCTATAACGGCATGCTTTCTGCTTAATGCATCTGCTACCACATTAGCTTTCCTGGGCATATATAGGATATCTAAGTCATATGCTATGAGAAATTCTAATCAATGCTGCCGCCTCATATTCATGTCCTTCTGAGCGAAAAGATACTTCAAAAATTTGTGATTTGTGAAGAGTTCGAACTTTTCACCCAGTAAATAATATCTCCAAATCTTTAGTTCAAACACTACGGCTAATAGTTCTAAGTCATGTGTTGTATAATTACATTCATGCGTCTTTAACTGCCTACTAGCATATGCGATAACCTTCCTATGTTGCATCGAAACTACACCTACTGCTTTTCCACAAGCATCCATATAAATAGTTAAACTGCCACTTTCATAAATAATTGTCAAGACTGGAGCGATGGTTTAACTTTTCTTAAGTTGCTGAAATGCTTCTTCATATTTTGACATCCATTCAAATTTAACATCCTTCATAGTTAACTTCGTTAAGTGATAGGAAATCTTGGAGAAGTCCTGAATAAATCTCCGTTAATATCCCGCCAATCCTAAGAAGCTACGAATGTCCTTCGAAATCTGTGGTTGCTTCCAGTCTAGAATGACGGTAATTTTTTTGGATCATATGAGATTCCTTCTTTTTACACAACATGTCCAAGGAACATTACGTTTTCTTTCCAGAAGTGGCATTTTAAGAACTTAGCCTTGAGCAAATTCATTCTCAATATTTCAAGTACAATCTCTAAATGTCGTTCGTTATCTTCTTTGGTCTTTGAATATACAAGAATATCATCAATAAAAACCAACATGAATTTGTGGAGTATATATCTGAATACTCTATTCATAAGGTCCACAAAAAAAGCGGGAGCATTATTTAACCCATAAGGCATATCCAACCACTCGTAGAAATCATTTGGTTCTCTGAACACAGTTAAAAAAAATGCAATTTTTTGCTATCCCTAATTGATGGAATCCTATAGCTAGGTCCATTTTGGAGAATATCGAGCATCATGACAAGTCATCAATATAGGGTAGAGCAGACTTGTTCTTGATCAATTGGTTATTTAGGTATCGGTAGTCTAAACAAAGTCCTGGGGACCCGTATGACTTTACAATGAAAACTGCTGCTGAGCCTCCAACTTGAGCGACTTGGTCTAGTTAGTCATTTCCTTAACAATTCATCCATTTGATTCCTTAATTCATTTACTTCCTTAGGAGTAGTCTTTGAGATACCTCACACTAGAAATCAAGTCAATTCGAAAATCAACTTCCCTATGTATGGGTAAACTTTTAACTTCCTCAAAAACATCTGAAAATTTCTTAACAATTAGTATTTCTTCTAGACGTTTTTGAAAATTTAGGTCATACATAAAACTATCCATCACTGCACTTGATTCTTCACATGTTATTTTAAAAGGTTCACTTCTTTTATTTCCAAATGCACCATCCTTTTAACACAACCATGAATAGCCTTATATTCAGATAACCGATCCATACCAAATATAATTTGTAATCCAATAAAATTAAGGACGATTAGGTCATATGATATTTTTAGGATAGGTAGGCAACTTGCACTTTTTCACAAACTATACCGAGATAGTTTTACCACCTATGAGGTTAGAGACATGGATAGGGGTATCTAATATCTTTATGACAAGTTTCAATTTATCAATCAATTCTTTAGAAATAAAACCATGGGAAGCTCCAGTATCAAATAATAATCTAACTAGATTTTCGTTAATATAGAAATTACCTTCTAGAACTCCCTTGTCCTATGCATCAGTTGAAGTTGAGGGTTCATTTTTAATTGTAGAAACTCTGACTTATTCTCCTTTCTTTATCAATGGACAATCCTTCTTATGGTGCCCTAGTTTGTGACAATTGTAACAATTCCTATCCCCAGCCTTAAGATTCTTATAGGTGGAAATATGACCCTTCTTTTGGCAATTATAACAAGAAATATCCTTCAATTTGTTCTCTTGCAGCCCTCCTTCTAGCTTGCTTTGCCATAGCTTCTTCCCAGGACTATTGAACTTTCACTTCTTCTAGTTATCGTTGCTTCTTTGAGTTATGGGTAGATTCTTTTTGTATAGCATCTCATGTCGGAAATCCATGTCTACAAAATCTACGAAGGTTCCTTTTACATGTCTGGCCATCTTGTCTTGATGTTGCCCCTTCGTCCTAGCGATAAACAATTTCATTTTTCTTTGAAGGAGTATATATAATACCCACCCTAAATGGGACAATTCACCGAACTAGTTGGATTATTCTTCCAACGACATCTCTCCTTGTTTTAAATCAATAAAACTTCGATAAAGGTAGGATTTTCTTGCAGCTGGCATATATTGTTCTTTCATGGCTTTCTTGAATGTTCCCATGAGAAATTATCTTCAAAATCATTCAGATTTATGGACTCCCACCATGCTAGAGCCCTTTCTTGTAACTGTCAAGAAGCTAACAACATTCTCTGCTCGTCCCTGATGTTCAATTCCTTAAAAGTTCTTTCACAAGATCGGATCTAAGCCTGAACTTCAATAATGGACTCCGTTCCTTTGTATGGTTTTCCATCCAAACTAGGGAAATTCTTGTATAGAGTAGCAAAGTTAATTTGAGGTTGCACAGGAATAACCACTTCCTCAATTACTGTAGCATTTGATCGATTGTTGGTGGACGTAGTGTTGCTACCTCCCCTTTGTCCTCTTTTATTACTCATCTCTTACATCTGCATATACTAAGGATACATCTTTAGAATAATAGATGAAATTATCTTAGGGAAAGGGTATAAAACTCGAATATACTACTTCGATAAAATTTCAAATATGTGCTCTCTCTAACTAAACTCATTCTAGGGCATTACTAACTTTATCTCTAATGAGTTGACCCCATCTAGGCTTAGATATTTTCTCAACCATAAGCTTTGACACCAAATGTGTAGACCCACCTCCTCGATCCTAAAAAATCAACACTAAACATTCTCTGTATTCATGTAACGCAAATCGAATTACCGAAGAGGCAGATTATCATAGGGTGAAAGAAAATAAATGTAGAAGACAAAAAATAGAATCTTATATTGTATTCAATATTTAATTATACATATGAGTAGTATATGCAGTTACTCCAGATTGTTCCATCAGAGTTCTAGTAAGCACTAATCTAGCCAAGATAGTTATAATTGCATATCCTCACAAGTGCTAGTAGATACATAATACAACGAGAATAGAAAGAGATGACTATCTAAATAGGACCCAAAATACTCCATGCTCCATCTTGAAATGCTCCAAGCTACCTAACTACTTGGCTTCCCAAAAAAAATAAGGCACCTAAAGTTTAAGGGAAAAGGAAAATAACCTCTGGGTTAGTCATGGAACTAGTATAAGAAACTCAAAATACGAATATTTGAAAACAAAGAGTATCTTATAAGACCACAGCCCACATAAACACAGAACGGGGTTTTACCTTATGATAGCCAAAATCTTTCCTAGCAAAATCTGGTAATTTAATTTTTAATGATATTCTTTTGAAAACACTTTTCAAGTAAACTTGTATAATCTTAGCTGAAATTGTTACATTGTTAAATTCCAGCATAATAGGTTCTATAATCAAGTCCGACGCTTAATGGAGAAAGGAATTCAATACAATGGCAGGTAAGGAACTACCTTCCGTATAGTAAATCTCTAGAGGAATGTAGTGAGGATTAACACCTTTGAAACCTCCACACCAGGCAAGACTAGTGTTACCCGGCACCTTGGGACAGCTACAAAACGGCAGTTGAAGATATTATTATTAGCACTAGACAAGATTCTGACCAAGAAGAGCTGAAGGTATAAGGGTTCGATGCAATCGACATGTTTCGGCATACCTGGATCGATACGTAGAAGCTACTTACCACGGGGCGAGATACCTTGTTCCTAGGCCAGTAAGGGAAGTCCAACTCATCTTCGTCTATAAATAGAAGGGCAGGGGCATAGTGAAATGGACCTTTTCTCGAAAACACTAGGGAGACTCTACCATTTTTGATACTCTCCTCTTTTTAATTCAAACTTGTATTCAAGTGATTGATTTATGGATTGTATCTGTATTCGAGTAACTGAGAAAGCAATAAAGATTAAACTCAAAGTGGATGTAGGCAATTACGCCGAACCACTATAAATCCAATGTTCTCGTTTTTGTTGTTCTTTTGGTATTGAATTACACTATTCTTCTGTTCTAATTTACTCTCTTCATTAATCTCTCTACATAACTCTACTCGAGGGTGTTAGTGACCAATTCTGATGCTAACATTTTGGTGCTTTCACTGAGAATTGAATTCTCAGCTTGATCGGGTCTCATCATCTACTAGTGGATTTTCATATTCGCAAGATAGATCCAGTTGTTTACTAGAAAACTTCCTATTCTTCTCAGATTTGAAAGAAATCTAAAGGAAGCTGATAACCGTAGATTGGATTCACTGATGTACACAAGATCTGGGAATTGGACGTTGAAGTTTGCACTCAATTTGAATGAAGGCTGACCCTCCTCTGAAGGCAATTCGGCCGATCGTTCTAGAAAAGGCGTATGTCGATCGACCCAGAAAAGGCATATGCTGACCACTCCAGAAAAGGCGTATGCCAATCGCCCTAAAAAGGCATGGCGACCGCTCCAAAAAAGGCATATGCCGATCGCCCCAGAAAAATCGAGCCACTCTATGCCAAACGATGTCTAGGCCGAGCCATACGTCTTTGCCGAGCGGCATCCCTAAGCCGAGCGGTATCCCTATGCCGAATGGCATCTATGCCGAGCGACATCCCTATGCCGAGCGGCATCCCTATGTCGAGCCGCATCCCCATGCCGAACGACATTCCTATGCCGAGCCGCATATATGCCGAGCGACATCCCCATGCCGAGCGGCATCTATGTCGAGCCGCATCCCTATGCCGAATTGCATCTTGGCTGAGCCGCATGCCTATGCCGAATGGCATCCAAGCCGAGCCATGCTTAGCTGATCCAAACTTAAGTTACATCGGTCTCTTATATGACCTCTATTTTCAAAAAAAAAATCGGGCACGACCCAAATTTTCGTAAAAGAGGCTAAAAAAATTATTTCGGGGGGAAATCCCCCCAAACCCTAGCCGCAGCGCAGTGCCTCCGGATAGTGAATTCAAAACTCAACTTAATAAAAGAACATTCTATCCACTTCCCTTACATCCCATGATCGACCAGGGCATAGACGATCTAGCGATAGCTTCTAAACGACAACAAAGCAATGGACAAGCAACTACTACTCAAACGATACTCCCAAAGGTTGGAGAATATAGATGATATGATTCTAAGAAAATGCCTAGATGACTTCAAGTACCAATCTTCACTGACCCAGCACTTTGAATTTAGTGACTCATAGCAGATCAATATTTGGCTCTAAGCAATTTATTCCAAATGCTAATAAGGATATCATACTGATCTCATTTGACGAAAGTCGACCTCCATATATATTTTGGCAGCTAGTTAGCTGGAGAGCCTCCTACGACCATGGATTGTTTCTGTTATAAAATGAATTAGAACCAAAGTGAGGAGAAGTGGAACAGATTAGGAAAAATAACAACGAAGGCCAATTGGCTAAGGACACTGATTCCAGTAGACAAAACAAGATCTCAAAATTCGACTCATATGCTCTTTGAAAGATTTGATCGACAACCTCTACTTGAAGACTCATGACTCGGAGTGGTACTGGAAACCAACCTCAAGAGAGTACACCAAAGTCTAAAGAAAATTAGGGGAGTGTTATATATTCTAAAATGCTCACTGATCCTAACATGGTCGATTACAAACACCTCTGAAGTGTGATCGGAAAGCCGATCTGGAAAGGAAAGCTTCAATAGTATGTACAAATCCTGCAGAATGGCAGGCAGCGGACATCTGATGCCTATTATAAAGGGCTATGATTATCAATTCGACTGCTGACGGCCGACATCCCTTCGAAAGGAGCCACGGGCAAAGTGACTAGGTACTCTGATTTGGCCGCCAACCAATCCACGCAAACCATGATTGGATGTGTGGAGTTTCATCTAGACGAGCATGATTCAATCACTCACCATCAACCATGTGCCTTTAATTTGGGGCCAAGAACTAGTGATTGAAAAGCTCATCACGATTAGATCCCAATACAAAGTCAACATGACTGACCATCCATTCATTGACCTCCATATTTGACTTGGAGACCTGAGCAAAGCTTTGAATGAGTATGGCCCGATCATCCACTCAAATCAAGTCATAAAACAAAGTTCGACAGAATACAGATGCCTTTCCTGAAGCTCAGTGACGTCGGGATCTATCTACAATAGACGTGGTTTGATCATCTACACATCAAATTATACCATGAACACAAAAGATTGTCCGAAAGCCCGATTTGGAGTACTTGTGATGGACTACCTACTCCTCAACCATCGCTCTCAATAATCCATTATCCTTATTTCCTAGAAGGAGATACGAAGCAAATTGTGTGAGATTTGACTATCTTACCTAGCATGGATGTGACCCAACCATCTATCGTATACCACCTTTCTTGACTTAATTAGAAGAGCTATAATCACCAACGATAATCGACTGTCCATTTTTCAAGTTTCATCCCTCATGCTGGGGGCAGAATCTCATTCCATGAGCAAACGTGGGTCGATCGTTCATTCGACAACATTAGCCTCAACGGTAAATGAAATACAAATTAAAGAATAGAAATACGACTGCTCTCAACCAAAATCTCCAAATCCCTGGAGTGCGGAATGGAGTACTCTGCGTCCCCGGAGTGCGGACTAGAGTATAAACGACTCAAAATCTCCAAGTCCTCGAAGTGCGGACTGGAGTACTCTGAGTCCCCAGAGTGCGGACCAGAGTATAAACGACTCAAAATCTCCAAGTCCTCGGAGTGTGGACAGGAGTACTCTGAGTCCCCAGAGTGCGGACCAGAGTATAAACGACTCAAAATCTCCAAGTCCTCGGAATGTGGACTGGAGTACTCTGAGTCCCCAGAGTGCGGACCAGAGTATAAACGACTGGAAATCTCCAAGTCACCCGAGTGCGGACTGGAGTACTCTGAGTCCTCAGAGTGCAGACTAGAGTATAAACTACTGAAAATCTCCAAGTCCCCGGAGTGCGGACTGAGTACTCTGAGTCCCCAGAGTACGGACCAAAGTATAAACGACTCAAAATCTACAAGTCCCCGGAGTGCGGACTGGAGTACTCTGAGTCCCCAGAGTGCAAACTAGAGTACTCTGAGTCCTCAGAGTGCGGACTAGAGTATAAACGACTTAAAAACCTCTACGTCCCCAGAGGGCGGACTAGAGTACTCTAAGTCCCCAGAGTGCGGACTAGAATATAAATGACTTAAAAACCTCTACGTCCCCGGGGTGCGGACTGGAGTACTCTAAGTCCCCAGAGTGCGGACTAGTATAAACGACTTAAAAACCTCTACGTCCCCAGAGTGAGGACTAGAGTATAAACGACTTAAAAACCTCTGCGTCCCCAGAGTGCGGAATGGAGTACTCTATGTCCCCCGAGTGCGGACTAGAGTGTAAATGACTTAAAAACCTCTAAGTCCTTGAAGCGGACTAGAGTACTCTCAGTCCCCTGAGCATGGACTAGAGTATAAACGACTTAAATACCTCTAAGTCCCTGAATCGGACTAGAGTACACTCAGCCCTCGGAATGTGGACTAGAGTATAAACGAATTGACGAAAATCTCTGCGTCCCGAACTATGGACTAAAGCATAACCGTTCGACAAATCTCAAAGTCCCCAGAGCGTGGACCGAAGCATGAACATAGATTGGGTGCCAGTAGAACATGGGGAGAATAACACTAAGTCACCAGGATGCAAAGTGGTGTATAAACGTCGACAAATAGAAGAGTGGATTCTGACCATTCTCTATTCCGCAAACTTCGGCCTAAAATCGACAGGAGGATTATTAACTCGCTAAGGATGGAGCTCGACAATCCAACTAGTGGCCTGGCTAAATCAATGATGGGAGCAGGGGTACAAATCACTAAAAGATGAATACGGTAGCTTACTGTAGCTCTAGCTTGGCGTTCTTTATAACTTGAGGCAACGACTACATGGAGGCCTCAATATAGAGCTAATCAAAACGGCATCCAAAGCTACGAGCAACCGACTATATCATACCTCAGACCGAGGGTCAATACCGATCCGCACTAAGCACATACGAATGTGACTGGAATGTTCCTTGAAAAACTAGGACCTCTAGAGTGTGGAAGGAGAGTAACCATGAAGACTTGGTGAAAATTCTCCTGCACCCTCCTTCGATCCATTAGGAGGAGTATGAAACTAGATAGGCATGACCCAACTGCATTTGTAGCCAACTTTACCTCGAGATCTAATTACAGAACATGAACCAAAGTGGACGTGAATGACCATCCAGTGTCCAAATTACGCCCTAAAATTGACGAGGAATTGAAGTATTTCTCTCGGAATGAAAAACCACGATAAAATCCAAGACAGGCGAGATCCCATCTCCCATCGACTGACCTGATCCCCGATTCAACGGGAAAGAGAGTAATGCTAAAGTGGGCATGGCTGACCTTCCTACTTATTGGTATATATGCCCCAGACCTGGGGGCACGAGCTAGAAGCAACATGAATGTGAACCAACTATTCATCGATCAACCCTATGTTTTCGAAGTTTAGGTGGGAATATAAACATAGCTAGGACGAGACTCAACCGTCCATATAGTACATTTATCAACCCGAGATTGGGAGCAGACACGTGGTCATCCAAAGACTGGCTGCGATAGCTCAATATTGAAACTTATATATAATGTTTATAACTACTCAAGGCTACGACCGAAAGAATGCCTAGGGATAGAATCATTAAATCGATACCTAAGCTAGTGGGCAACTAACTGTCAGTCCAACCCGAGGCATGCAGATCATGAATGTTGCTCGAATGTGGAAGATGGAACCCCTGCTAAACAACGATGCATGATGACAGACGATATAGTGTTTAGGAGTCGAGATGCAGACAAGGCGGATAGCTCCGTCCGCATCTAAAACACCGACGATTGGCAAGTAGTGCCCGAGCCTTGGCTTGGGCAGCATTCTCGGATCTATAGAGACATGGATCTGAGAGATGATGATGGGAGACTTAGGGAAACGAATGCAGCACCAGCTGAGCTGACAATTGACATACCGGCCAGCTGGGATGACCCGTCACGAGTCCTTAAGATTGGATCGCAACTCGACCCGTCATTGGTCGAAGATCTTACTGATTTCCTCCAAGCGAACCTAGACGTTTTCGCTTGGACACATTCTAATATGTGCGGGGTTTCTCCCGCTATTTCGAGTCATATGTTGAACATACACCCGAAGTACGTCCCTGTAAAACAAAAAAGGAGAGGCATGGACCCAGAGTGGTCCGCTGCTCTCAGAGAGGAGGTGGACAACTCAAAGCCAATGGGTTCGTCCACGATGCCCTCTACCCTGAATGGATTTCTAACCCTGTTCTTGTGAGGAAAGCAAACGGGAAGTGGAGAACTTGTGTTGTTACTCTGATCTGAATAAAGCATGCCCAAAGGATAGTTTCCCTTTACCTAGAATCGACCAGCTCATCGACTCTACAGCCAGACACGAATTATTGTCTTTTATGGATGCGTATTCGGGATACAATCAGATCCCACACACATTCCAGACCAAGAACACACAAGTTTTGTCACAAATGTGGGGCTATATTACTATGTAGTAATGCCCTTTGGATTGAAAAACGCGGGAGAAAATTATCAGCGTCTAGTGAATCGAATGTTTAAAGACCATATTGGTAGAACGATGGAAGTCTATGTGGATGACATGCCCGTGAAGTCATGGCAGTCAAACGACCACATCCGAGACCTAGCGGAGAAGTTTGATATACTCAAGCATTATGGAATGAAAATCAATCCTTTGAAGTGTTCATTTGGCATAGCGTCGGGAAATTTTTTGGGTTTCATTGTGAATGCGCGGGGAATCGAAGCTGACCCGGAGAAGATTCAAGCTATCTGAGACATACAAGTGTCCATCACTATAAAGCAGGTACAAAACTTGAATAGAAAGGTGGCTGCGCTGAGTCGATTCATATCTAGAGCTACAGACAAGTGTATTCCTTTCTTCGATGTGGTAAAGAAAGGAAGGAGGAATTTCGAGTGGACATCCGATTGTGAGGAAGCATTCTGAGCTCTGGTAAGGCATTTGGAAAGTCCCCCGGTGCTATCGAAACTAATAGACCACGAAATGTTGTATGTGTGCTTGGCAGTATCCCAGCATGCTATCAGTACGGCTTTGGTTCGCGAAGAGGACCGAGTTCAAAAGCCAATTTACTATGTTAATAAACGTCTGATGGTAGAAAGAAATTAGCCCAAGATCGATAAATTATCCTATTGCTTGGTGATTGCATCACGCAAGCTTCGCCTATATTTTCAGGCACACTCAATCTGTGTTTACACCGATCAACCCTTGCGACAGGTACTCCAATGACCGGAAATTTCTAGAAGGATGTTAAAATGGAATATCGAGTTGAGTTAGTTCGATATTACCTACCTGCCACGAAGGGCCATGCAGGGGCAAACACTAGCAGGCTTCATTGCTAAATTTATCGTGTCAGACGACTCAAACGGCCACAATGTCATACCTCGCGTTTGATGGAAGATGTACACCGACGGGGCATCTAACGACTGTTGTTCGGGGCTGGCGTAGTTCTTGTGACTCCTTAAAACCAATCAGTTTGTTATACTTTGAAGCTTGAATTCCCAGAAACAAATAACGAAGTCGAGTATGAAGCATTGATTGCTGGCTTGAGACTTATCAAAGAACTGGGAGTAAAATCGGTTGAAATCTTTTATGACTAGCAACTGGTGGTGTACGAAGTGCAGGGAGACTATTAAGCAAAGGGACAGAGACTTGCCTCGTATCTTGAACAGGTTCAGGAGCTGCTTGAAAATCTGGAATATTATGATATCTCACATGTCCCGCAAGAAAAAAAAGAAGCTAATTCATTAGCCAAATTTGCGAGCACTGGCGATGCTTCCCATTGAAACCTTACATACTCCGAGTATAAATATGATGGAGGTAGATTTCGTGTTAGAAACCGAAATCGATAAATAATCATGGATGACCCCATTTAAGCAATACTTACTACATGGGGTCTTACCCAAAAGAAGGAGCGAAAGACGACAAGTCACTCGTAAGGCTTCACGATATATAATGGAGAGCGAAATAATGTAGGACTCTCGATCCCTTTACTCCGGTGCATAGCCCATGATGAGATAAAATGAGTCCTGAAGGAAGTCCATGAACGAGAGTGCGGTAACCAGACTGCGGGGCAGACGTTAGCGACGAAAATCCTCTGCTATGGATACTATTAGCCGACTGTAAATCGGGATGCCACAAACTATGTGAGGAGATGTGACAAATGCCAGAAATATGCAAAAAATCCCGAGAGCTCCGTTGACGGAACTCACACAAATGGTTAGTCCCTGGCCGTTTACAATGTGGGGGATCGACGTAGTCGGTTCCTTACCCATATCCAAAGGTGGTGCGAAATACGCGATAATTGCAGTCGATTATTTTACTAAGTGGGCAGAAGCAGAGCCTTTGGCCATTATTACCACCAAAAAGATCATTAATTTCGTTGTACGAAATATTATATGCCATTTTGGCCTTCCATGAATTATCATTACAGACAATGGAAATCAATTTGAAAGCAAGGAGTTCAAAGAATTTTGCCAAAAATATGGCATTGAGAAAAAGTTTACAGCAGTTGCTCATCCGAAAGCCAATGGACAAGTGGAAGCCGTGAACAAAATAATCAAATCCATATTGAAAAAGCGTTTGGAAAAGGCTAAAGGCAAGTGGGTGGATGAACTTCCAACATTATTATGGGCTTATAGAACTACCCATGAGCCCATGACTGGTCGTACTCCATTCACCCTTGCTTACTGCTCTGGGGTCGTCATCCATGTAAAAGTTGAAGTCCCCTCTCATCAAGTGGCTGATTACAACCCTTATTTCACAAAAGAATACAAATCAGGAATCACAATTGAATTGCAGTTAAACTAGATGGAATTAGCGGTGACTTACGAGCATATAAAACGCATCTGACAGCCAATGGCAAGAACATGTACCCGAACATGCATGTGTACATCCAAAAAAAGTTTGAATTCTTGAAATCAGCAGGGAATTGAATTCTCACTTAAGATTATTAAGAAGAGACTAAATCAATAAGCTCAAGCTTACTAGCCCTGTAGAACCAGACACGGACGGCCACTGATAAACTACAACCGTGGATTTATAATATTAGGAATCGACCAAGCATCATGATGACCAAAGAAGGATACGATACCTTCGGAGGATAAAATTGAAGAGTAATGACTATTCAGGAAACATGATGGATTTCTTTCTGTAAACAAGGAATACTCGCTGATTCAAAGCGTGTCATGTTGCTTCACACGACACACTTTGGGGGGCAAGTGTTACCCGGCACCTTGGGCCGGCTACAAAATGACAGTTGAAGATATTATTATTAGCACTAGATAAAATTCTGACCAAGAAGAGCCTGGAGGTATAACGGTTCGATGCAATCGACATGTTTCGGCATACCTGCCTCCATGCGCAGAAGCTACTTACCACGGGCCGAGATACCTTGTTCCTAGGCCCGTGAGGGAAGTCCAACCCATCTTCGTCTATAAATAGAATGGCAGGGGCACAATGAAATGGACTTTTTCCGGGAACACTGGGAGACTCTGTCATTTTTGATACTCTCTTCTTTTTAATTCAAACTTGTATTCAAGTGATTTATTTATGGATTGTATCTGTATTCAAGTAATTGAGAAAGCAACAAAGATTAAACTCAAAGTGGACGTAGGCAATTACGCCGAACCACTATAAATCCGGTGTTATCGTTTTTGTTGTTCTTTTTGTATCGAATTACATTATTCTTCTATTCTAATTTACTCTCTTCATTAATCTCTCTACATAACTCTACTCAAGGGTGTTAGTGACCAATTCTGATGCTAACAACTGGTTTACCCACCGACCTATCTGGTGGTGGATAGAACCGAATACGACATCACCTCGGTCGTAACCGACCTATCTGGGATCTCATAGCATACACAACATACTCAACGTATATAGAGTAATCTAGAAAGGTGATGACCTTACCCTAATGGTTGCGAACAACGAGGCCTTATGGCATGCCCTGTTTAAACCATTTCTAGGTGATGAGGTCCAAGGTAATGATTACCTTTCACATAGTACATTCCACTTTGAATGCCACATGGCCAATCCCATAACGCACTATTTATTTCCACAAATTTACAACGTGTGAGCTCGTACATATCAGAGAAGGGTGTTAAGTATAAGAGAGTTACCTCTTACACCATCAAGTAGATGAACATTTCAAAAAACTAATGTACATGCATTTTAGAATTTCAATGTCAAACATTCGTCCATACAAGATGTCCATGAACAGGACAAACCGAAGGAACTCTGCTACTACATCTTGTTCGAAATCACCCTAGGATTAGTAGCAAGCAGCCCTTGCATCGAAGATCGAATTAAGATACTACCGCCACGATATAGGAAATTTCCCTCGAGGGTCGGTGATAATAGCCCTTCATTCCATTTATCATCATTTCATATCTTCTGTTAGAACTCGTGTTGGTTCGTAGTGGTCTCCGGGTAGGAATCACCCATATTTAATCCCTGTTCCTTCGAACCAATCGTTGATAAAAATGTTAAGAAAATAGGTGCGTATCATTTGATTAATTACTTTCCCTGTATGAAAAATATCTTCTAGAGATGTATATTTAAAAAAAATTTCTTTCGGTACATACGGGATCATTAAAATTCTCTGTAACGTTAGAAATACCAAATCAAAATCATTTCTCATAAATCATATTGCAAAAACTTTTTGAGTAAAAACGGTCGATAGAAATTATACTAATTCAACTTAATGTCAATTTCAGTATTCAACCTTTACTATCTGTCGAATAACAATGAAATCACCCTTTAAATTCACACGGATAATACAGCTTTCCTCTTGTAACGAACCACCTTTTTGGACGGTTTAAATCGACAATAAACCACACATGTCAAACTCAAACCGTTCAAAAAGGAGGATTGTTATGGAGTAGATAAGAAAAGGAAGAGAAAAGAAGGAAAAACAAAACACAAAATCTCACAGCGGAATGACAAAATATAATAGTAAAATAAATAGTTCATACAAATAACATTTGATCATACTTTTACAATACAGATCAGAGTTACATACAATAGGAATAAATAACTAAATGCAGCGGAACAACGTGATGCAGTGGAAATAATATAACAAGTAAAAATAATAATATTAAATCTTCATCTTCGTCCTCCAAAAAAGCAATCTTCGATGCATTGAAAAGCTCCAACTGACCTGAGCGAATTGAAAAGACAAAACACTCAAGTCAGAACTAAAAGATCTTATTTAAGTTAAATCACCAGTAAATAAATATGAGTGTAATGACATCAGAGATGTTTACACGTTTTGACATCTCATATCCAGTGTCAAACATAAGTGCAATAACTTAAGAGAAGTTCGGGATTCCATCGCCTAAGGATCCGCTAAACTATCTGCATGCATAGTACAATACGCTATTATAATAGTGTCTACAGAAAAGTAAAGTATTAAAATAGCGTTAAGGCGTTACACGTGTCCCTCTTAACACATTTTTATATATTCTGGTCGTCTATACAGTACCGTAATTCCTCCGTAAATGGGAGGGCTATCAGAGGGCACTCCATCGGTATGATACAAACCAAATTCATAGAAGGCACGATAAGGCATGTGACAAGGCACGTGAGGCAATGCCAGGATAGGATTTTACCGTTTGCACTCCCGGACTAGTGGTAACGCACATCAGCTACTACCGCCCACCTCGGAACATAATCCCATAATCAAAATCGAGGGGTGGCCACCAAATCAATCACAAAGTCATAATATGGTATCAAAGAAATATGCCCGATAGGAGGAGCGACCTCACTTGGCCCGGTATAGCTCCTGTTTTTGCCACATCAAGCTGACTCACAAGAGTTAGGGTAATGTACATACCTCATACAGAATTGTTCGCCAAACCATCCTACTTCATTTTGAAATCCCCACCATGTACACAGTTGTCAAAATGGTTTTCTGTATTGATAGACAATATTTGATTCCGGTCTCTTTAACAACCAAACGTTTATTTTACACCGGATGGTTCTTTTACATTTCCAAATCGATTCACAATTGATATCAAAATATCATATTCTCAAAATCACTTTCAAACATCATATTCACTTTCAAAAACATATTCACTTTTGAAAACACATCACATTTGAAATCATATCACTTCCAAAATCATAATTACTTTCGAAATCAAACTTTCGAAATAAGTTAAACCCTCAATTTAAAATCATCGTATTCCTTAAATATGCCATTTAAATCCCAACTTAGGTTATTACATCATTTAACCATATTCTCTTTTAAATCGAAGGTTTAAATATAATCACTTGCACTTTACACAGTCTGAAATATAGAAAATAGTTTGGATAGTTATAAATAGTTTAAATAGTTTAGCATAGTTAAAATATTTTTTTTAGATAGTTCATATATTCTAAAATAGCTTCAAAGTAGATTAAAATAGTTTAAATTTATTTAAAATATTTAAATAGATTTCGAATAAATTAAATAGATTAAAATGGGTTAATTAGTTTTAAAATAGGTCAAAATAGATGAAATAAGATTAAATAGATCAAAATAGATTAAAATAAATTAAAATAGCTTAAATTGATTAAAATAGCTTAAAATAGTTGAAAATAGATTAAATTAGTTTAATAGTTTGAAAATCTTAAAAATTAAGATTTTTAAGATAATATATTTTTAAACAATTTATATTAAAATGATAAATTTTAAATTATTATCAAAGTAAACTATTTCTTTCATTTCAACAAATCTGGACCATATCCAGATTTCAACAAAATTGAATTTTCTTTCAATTCAAAATCCCATAAAATCATTTCAATTTATATCGATTTCAAACTTATGTTTGAACTATAATTTTAAAGTACTTCAATTTCACAGATTTCAAAGTTTAAATATTCGAACATTTTCAACAACTCAATTTCGATAAATTTCATTCGTAGTTGAAATTTACATTTTTTATTCTTTAAACAATTCACTAAACCAACTCCACTTTCAACATTTAAAACTTGAATTTTCGAAAATAATTCAGCTTATATACATCAAATTTTATTTCAAAATATCATTTAACTGAATTCCAATTTTAAGGATTTTAAAATCATTTAATTTAACCAATCCGGCATAATGTATAATTTTCTACCCTATGGTCAAATGATACGGATATTTAATATTTAAATCCCTAAAAAAAATTTATGGGTATATATAATTTCAACCCGCAATCCCAAAATAAACTCAAAAGTCCATAAAACCGCTTGGGTTTATCATTTCAAACCATAACGATTTTTCCTAATCTATAGATTGTTCAGGTATATATCATTTCAACACATAGGGATTTTCTTACAATAAACTATGGGAATTTGAAGTGTTATAACAATATAAATATAACGTCCAGTCAACCAATATCAACAATCAAACATCCACCACAATCACCATTCAAATCAACCAATAAACAACAACAATTAACTGGTTATCATTAACAGGCATTTAACTAGCAATTTCAAAATTAAATTAATTGGCGATTAAATTCAAATAAAACCAGATTCAACTGGAATGATAATTTATATATATCAAACAGCAATCAATCAACATCTAATCGCATCATAAATTCAATTTAACTAACATAAGAAAATTTAGTAGTTGTGAGTGGGTCAAAACACTCACCATTTATTTGTCGTCGATTTGAAATCCAAAATTAGCCCAAAAATTTAACAGTCTCAGAATGTACCTAAACTAGTTCCAAAATGTCCAAAATTTCGATGCGATCGCAACAGAGAAAACCATGCGTGAATCCAAGCTCGTATGCAAAAGTTATTAACGTTAGAAGATTGAAAATTTTCGACTTAGAATCTTACTTCGGTTCGTCGCCTCAATTACCCGGCGCTCGCTCTGAGTTTTTGCCAAAATGACCCGAGACCCGAGTCATTTGGCTCTTGACCCAAAGTCGTTGCAGGGCCTCTGGAACTCAAAGCACGACCTGATCCGCGTTGTTTGGCATGGAACTCTTCTGACCCTAAGTCGCTGCAAAGACCCGAAGCGAACCTCTTCCTGACCCGAAGTAGAACTGGAGCAACCAATTTTTGTTTTTATTTTTTTAATCTTATTTTTTTTAAATTAGGTTTTGGAATTTGAGAATTAGGTTTGATGTTCTGTCGTTTGAGAAGTAGGAAGAAAATGTACGTACGGAAATAATAAAATGAGAAACAAGTAGAGTTTGTAATTGTGTGTGTGTGTCTATATATATATATATACATATATATATATATATACACACATATATATACATACATACACATATATATATATACATACATATATATATATATAGGCAGGGTTGGATTGAAACGATAACAACGACCACAAAAGCCCATTTTGTTCCTGGAATGAAAATGGATCATCCAAAATATCTAAATATAGGTTTTCGATATTTTTAAACTCAATTTAACAAGTTTCAAGTCCTAATTTCATTGTATACAGAAGTTAGCTTTTAAAATCAGCTTATTTAAATTGATTTCATTACATTGATTTCTACGCGTTTCGAGCCCGCACGATCAAACAACAAGTCCGATCGCTACAAAACTTGGAATACTACAATAATTCATTGTTACGGATCCGATGAAACTGGTTTGTCAAAATCCAAGAATGTGGCCAAAATGGCTATTTTCACGTTAATTAAATTTATTATTATTAAATTGATTAAATCTTTTTGTAATTTCAAATTTAATAACTAGCAATTTTTATCATTTTTGATTACTAAGTAACTTAAAACCTTTCAAAATAAATTTCCATGTCAAATTCAACTATCAATATTGCGCTAATTATAGCGTTCCAATTCCAATTGCAAAAAATTCATTAATTATAATTTAAAACCTAATAAATTGATTCATTTTAATTTCAATCTTTTTTTCAATTAATCATTACTTTAAAGACACAATTAACATTGATTTAACATTTATTACATCAATATTCTATAGCTACCATCTTAATTCACATTAACTGTGGTATTTAAATAGATTAATTGCAATTGATTTCCAATTAAATTTCAACGGATTAAATACTGAAACTATAATTAAAAAATTATTACAACTTATGATTTCAAACATTTTTCTATGTTTATTGTTAACAAACAAAACTAATAAATTCAAATACGAATTAGTTATTCTATTTAATCAATTCCAATTAATTACATACAATTTTACCGTTTAATACAACATTTGGTTATTTACCATTTACACTTTATGACCAATTATAACTTTCCAATCATTCCAATTAATTGAGATTGCATTAAAATAGATGTCAATTTCCTTAAATTAACATTATTAACATTACATTCTATTTATATTTTTTATTAATAAATAACAAATTTTTATTTCTTCCAATATTAATTACAAAATCTTATTAAATTCAATAATTTAATTATCAAAAAATTACTGGTCGTTACACCACCTCAAAACTTAATACCAAATATAAGAAGATTATTTCTATACAATCCAAGCTGTATTAAATTTGAAAAAAAATTAAATCTTTTATACTTGCCTCGTTTTTGACATTTCGACCTTATCTACTCCTCGCCTAGGAAAGAGGCCAAATGAGACAGGGCACTAGTTGCTCCTGAATATCTCCTTAGTTTAAACATCTCACATCCAGATTTCATGAATAGAAAAATCCAGTCTACTCATCGGCTTTTAGAACCAATATTAAATCACTTATTTATAATAGCTTTTCTTCTAGTCATTTATTTAAACTATTTTAAAATAATTATGAAACCTCCAAATCATCTTTAAATACTTAATTATTCATTCGAAAACATTTATAAAAGATTTGGAAAAGAATATTTATGTTTGAAGTTATACTTCAAAAGTTATTAAAAATGCTACAAAAAGTGTGTGAATAGTGTTGTGAACAGTGCTTTTAAGGCTTATTTGCTCAAAATAATTTTTCTATCATTTAGAAATCCATTTTTATAACTCAAATATCTTTTAAAACATTTTAAAATATTTATAGAATTTATTCCATATTTTTAAAGAAATAAAAATTTCATTTATAAAGAATTTATCACTTTGGTTTCCGAACTGCCAAACTACAACTATTTTAAAAACTTGATTTGCTCATATTTCAAAATCTACTGACCAAAATCTTGATCATTTTCTTTTATTTGAAATCCATGATGATAAGGGTCAGAATATTCTTATTCTGAAGAGTTTTGACTCCAAATCCGTCGTATAAATGGATTTAAATTTCTATAGTGTGAAATTGCGAACTACTGTTCGTGGCACGTCTATTTTAACTAAAATTTCATATTCTTTCAAAAATTTGTCGAAACGCTTTTAAATGTTTATAAAACATTTCTAAATTGTTTTAAACCATTTTAAAGGGATTTAACGATTCCATATCACTTTTATAACTTGATTGGGAAAGTAATTTCATTGTGTAATATCGACGTGTATTTAACGTGACTTGTCTACACAATTAAACACTATATTAAAACAACAATGCTTGACAATCAAAGCATAGTAAACATCCATAACAATCATGTCACATCATCATTTTATATATCTATATATATATATATACACACACATAAATAGAGTTTCACACTTGATTTTTGATCGGACTGACTTTAAAATGGCTATAGCTCCGCTATCTCGAAATCGAAGCTCACGGTTACTAGTGGGGGTTTGGCCTTGGTCTTGGAGGCTTAGAAAGGCTCAGCCTTGCTTGCTAAATAGTGGTGGAGGGCTTGGTTGCATACGACCTTGGTGGAGGAGAAGGAAGAGGTCACTAGCATGAACTTTGGTTTGAAGTGGTATAGATTTCGATTGATTTTGTAATATTTTATTACTTAGGCTATGGAAGCCATTAATGTAGAGAAGAAAAGGATTAAGAAATAGGAATTTTATTGAAGAAGAAGTGTGAACGAAATTAAAAAATTTCTGAACTGATGAATTTGCAGGTCGTTACATAGAAGTGGAGAGAAGTGTTTCAAACAAGTTTTTCATGAATTGGAAGTGCTAATGTTCAGGTTTTTAAACTTTAGAATTATGAGTGGAAGCCATTACAACTTTCATGAAGCTAAGGAAAAAGAATGCAGTTTTTGGGAAATGAAAATAAAATTAAATAAGGAGGGAAAAATAATTAGGAATTAGTTTTACACAAAGTGGATTAACTAAATTCCCAAATAGCCCCTAAGTACATGCCCTCCTCAACATGCATGCCATATTATCTTGTCTTGTTCCCCTTCTTTATTTCAAAAATTCATGTTCCCACATCCTTCTTGATCATCCAACATCCATTAAATGCAACTAAGTACTTTGAATTGCCAAAATGTCACTTCATTTTCACTTTACTTTTTCATATATGATACAATCTTTAATTATGCTATCCTAATTGTATACACACAAACAAACTACTATAATACATAACCCTAGCTTACTTATAAATGTACGAGTATGAATTTACCCTAGAGTTATCCATATTTTCAACAACTTTTTATCCGATGAAAAGTCAAAAATTTGAAAAACGAATTCAAGTCACATTTTTTATTTTTCTCCGAACCAGATATTTTTGTAAACATATTTTTGAAACTATTTGACCATCATCAATTATTATCTAAAGGTGTGTTGTTTTAATTGTAAAAAACCAATATTGGAATATTTAAATTAATTAAATATTTACAATTCAAGGCGGTGAAATTCCGGGTCGTTACACCTTTAAACTCCATTTCCTTATAAAATATCATTTGCAAACCTTTACTATTTTATAAGCACTTTTAATCAATCATTTTATTTACTTAAACACAACTAAATAAAACCATTTAATTAAATTTAAGCATCAATAATCACACTGACTAATTAACTTTAAGTACCCTTAATTAAATAATTAGTTAACTAAAACATTATAGTAATTAATTAATTAATTATCGTTAACCTTATGAATTAAAAAAATCAACTTAAACCTCATTAATTAAGTAATTGACTAAAACTGCTTTGATAAATGAAAATAATTGACCTTAAATCTTTTTATTTAAAATAATTAATCAACTAACAAATTTCAATAGATTAATTAATTATCTTAAACATCTTAAATAATAATTAATTAACTTTAAACAGCATTAATAATATAACTAATTAACTTAAGCCTCATTAATAAAAATAATTTAACTAACGTAAAAACACCCTTAATTAATTACAATTAACACTAAAATATCATTAATGAAATAGTGATTAACTTTAAACATTGTTAAAATATAATTAATTTTTAAAACATTATTAAATAAAATTTAATTAACTTTGAAACAATTACCATAAATTTTTTTAGCAAACTTCAATCATTGATCAAATTTAAGGTTTAGCAATTGCAATGGTCCTGAAACAAGCTACCATTTATTTTCATATTACAAAGGGGTTCATATGTCAGTGTCATATCCAATACGGCCAGGTTACCGAGCTTCTGGCGTTCAATAATTAGCAATCAAAAGTTAATTCACATTTAAACCATATTAATTAATCCATATATTAGTTAATGACAAAAATTAACAATTTACTTACCAAGCGCAGAACGGAGATTTATTTTGCTCAATAGATTTCCATAATAATAATCCATTCAATACAATTTAACTTAATAGTGTTTTATTTGGCTAAATAAATATCACAAATTATGGTATAATAATCTAATGACTATTATTATTTAAAATGACAACATTAAATTTCAACCCCTTTCAATATGACATAATTTTCAAATATTTCAAATATTCCAAATCTACCAACAAATTACACTACGAAACGTTGTACTCGTTAATACGAGTACAATGCAAAAACAAGCATGTTAGAAGGATGTCATGTAAGCAAGATCTCATGCTTTTAATCTAACACATATATTTAATAAATAAATTAATACATAGTGATAATTTCTCACCCAACTCAATTTAGGCCGAGCCTAAACAAGAATACGCACTCGACCCAAAGCCTGTTCCCCCTTCATGTTCTTCTCCTCCCTCCTTTTCCAATTGAAAACCACATGTAACCCATCACTACCATGCATAACGTGCACGTGCACCATTAAACCCCACCGTCGATCAACCAACCGAGACCATCAATACCCTTCTCTCCCTCTACCGAGCTCATCTATGCTCTTATTGTCGCACCTGAACCCCTATCTTCGATCGTGACCAGAAAGAACAGATCTGACCACTTCCATGTCGCAACTCCTATCTGACTACCGAGCCCCGCCACATGATCATCCCAGCTGCATCTTCTCACCCTGAACTCAAATCCATCCTCAAATTTGCCAAATAATGACCTAATTTACCAAAATTCCTAACCCTAGCTCCTAATGGGTTCGGCCATGGCCACCATCGAGCCTCCAAATCACCCATTCCTTGGCCAAACAACACCAAACTCCACTGGATTGAAGATCTGACTCAACCGGACTCAAAGAAACAAGCTTTGCGATTTATAGTGGAGTACTGGATTTGATTTTAATTTTTGAAGTTTAAAAGAAAACTTTTCCCACTTACTAACTTAGAGCCACTACGACCCCCGCGCTTGACCAAACTCAAAGCGACTGATTTCTAAAAATACTAGAGGTCTTCACAAACACTTTTCAAATTGATCGCCTTAACAAAATCTCAACGGTAACTTTTTAAAATCAAAGGAAGCAAGGGTTTCTATGTATTAGCAAACAACACTATCCATTGTTGCTTAAGTATTCTTCCAGTAAGCAGTTTCTTCCTATTTTAGGTTCAATTTTGATATTTGAACTATTATTTAACATAAAAGGAATTCTAAACACGCATTCAAGTAATATATATATATATATATATATATATATATATATATATATATATATATATCCTTACAAAGTTTACCACATACAAATTAAACAAATATACAAAAAGATAGAGTATCTCACTTTCTACCATTTCCATGTTGGCTTAAAATATGAAATCCAAATCTTTAAGCTTTTTAAATCTTGAACAAAAATCAGGATCTTTGAACGTAAAATGTTGATATTTTTATTTTTTTAAAAGAATAGAGAAAATTTAGGAGGAAGGTTAGGAAAAATGAAGTTTAGAAAATGAAAAGAGGATGAAAGGTGGATATGTATATATAAAGAGGTTTTGTAACAACCCGCAAATCCGTACCCCTTGAATCAACACTATTCTACCTAAATCAATCCAAGTTGTACAGAAATACGAACCGTTTGGGTTAAAGAAGAAGAGGTAGGAGAAGAGAATAGAAAACAACAACAGAATCTAACCATCGCAGCGGAGTAAAATATAATAGATAATAAATAATCTTTACTCAAAATCAAATATATCTGTTTACATATATTACATCATCAGAGTACATCAATCACAGCTCACATCAATAACATACAACTGGATACACGGCTACACAACACAGCAGAATATATATATATATATATATATATATATATATATATATATATATATATGAACAAGTACGTGAGTACGTATCGTCCTCCTGCTCATCTCCTGAGCTCCACGGCATCCTATCCTGTATTCTATAATACTCGGCCTGACCCGAGCATTACAGTTAAATAATACCCGAGTCAGTCTGGAATACCAGCGTGAGAAAATCACACCCAATTGATTATTAAAGTTTCAAAATCCTTTGAAAACAAAAGCATCTCGTAAGACCACGCCACAAATAAACATGTCGGGTTTTTACCTTACGATAGCTAAAACAATTTCTATAGAAATCCTCTGATATTATAATAGTGTCTATAGAAAGTAAATAGAATCTAGATGAAATGCTTGCATCTCACGTTTCAGCAATAGTTGGGCACAATCAAAACCGTACGGGCGCGTAGAGAAAATGGATTCCAACTAATGGCAAGGCACTGGGGTACCACCTGTCACAGTACCTGGTCTAGATCAGCGTACCGAGGAGCCACCCTAACTCCCCTACAACACAAGACCGGAACCATCCCTTACTGGACAGTCCCGAGCAAGATCACCCCGTGGTTGGGATCAGCAACCGCCCACTAAGCCGAAATAAAGGGACATCTAGACAGGGATGACCTCACCCTTCAGTGGGGGCTACCCACGAAGCCTTGCTGCATATCCCCTGATTTTCAGCCATTTCCATTTGATGAGGCTTGAGGCTAAGCGTTACCTTTTTAGAATATATCCCTTAGAATGCCCATCGTCTACCTGACGATGTTTTCGCAAGCATTCATCATACAAGTCCGTCCCGGGTTCGAACGGAACCGAAGGCACTATTCCTACTACATCCATTTTGGAAATATCCTCAGGATTAGTAGCGACTAGCCCTTGTACTTCACCGCTCCATCTTCGAATCCAAAATCATTTTTCACGAAACGTACAAACCGGATCGAAGTGGTTTTCGAGAAATAAATCTCGATCCCGGTCTCTTCGAAACGATCAACGCATTGGCCAATATTGATAGTCGGTTATTTAACTATCAATTATATTCATAAACATCCATCCAACAATAAATAATTTTCCAAATTATTTATTTATTAACCTCAAAATATCTTCACAAGATATTTTTCTATTTTCAATCCTTTGAAAACAGTTTCAAAACCATCTTTCCTTTCAGAATAAAATTCCCCAAATATTTTCTATCTCCTCTGAAATCACCAAGCACAAAACTTTAGATTTTTAAAATAATTTAAAACACTTTACTTTAAAATATACTTAAAACAATTAAGTTAAATTACTTCAATAATTTGTTAAAAATACATACTATATGAATATTTGAAAATAAGGATACTTAATAAAATACAAAATAGATTTCTACTAAAAAAAAACCAATCACTAGGTTACTTCTTAATAATTACTGCTTACATAGATTAAAAAAAATACTTACTTCAGACTTTAAATACTAGAAATAACAAATTTTACAAAACTTGCTTTCTTAAAAACAACTTTCAAACATTTAATTCATATTTAAAATTTACAAGCACTTGGCTATCGAGAGAAGATTCCTACTTCAATCACTTAAATCAATTTTCCCCAAATTGATTTCCTATTTACTCTATTTGAAATAAGTTTCTTTAATTACTCAATTCATTTCAACATTCATTAATTATGAACTTTATTTATTTTTATTTTTATTTTTATCTACCGTTTGATTTTAAATCATTTGACTGAAATATACAAATTTAAGATCTTGTCCAAATTTCTTCTTTACCTTTCAACAAATTTAAATCTTAAATTTTAATAGATATTTTGTTCTTTTAAATAATAATACTGAAATTTAAAATTCATTCATCTTCTGATTATTCAAAATTTTCCTTTCAGTACTCCAGATTTATCTATAAGAATTTTTAAGTCACTTTATTATCTTCCCAATTCATTCCTAAATTTATTCAAATTTCTATAAATTATTTTACTTACAAATTCACTTCTTTTATTTCTTTCCAAAATCCGATTTATATACTTTGGTAATTCATTATACCTAATTATATCAATTAAGCCACAGCATTCAATATCCCAATATAATTCATCATGGAATATCAAATAATCACAGCAGAGTGTAATAAATAACTTAAATATATGTTGAGGGATCCAGTTGGATCCCTCCAACCTGTTTTCCCTGCATCCACAGATATTAGCACGATAGAATATGCCAATTTCAAAATATACCATACTATAACACAATATAAATCAAACATCCCAAGATGTAGTATATACTAAATATAATCAAACAATTCATCCATTCAACCAATTATTTAAATTTAATCATTTAAATTTAAATTTAAAACTAACTGAGTGAGATTAACTCACCTTTGATTCTTTTGTCGCAATCCATCCTATCTCAACTTGTTTTCCACGATTTTTTTTTAACCTTGAACAAACCAATTTACGATTTATTAATACACGAAATATAAATCGAACTCTTAATTTCCATTAAATTTAATTTTTAACTAACTTTCCTTTATTACATCTTTTAGTAACCAAAATAAATTAAATAAGTAAATCGTAAAATCTTATCACAAATCTCTTATATAATTCCCTTCCAGTACTTTATATAAATGCCTTGTACATATATTTAACTTTTGCATAAATAATTAATAATCCCAATTTAAAATTAAAAAAAAACAAAACTATTCTAGATCCAGATGTCTAATTAATTTCTTTCCCTCCTGCTTATCTTTCCGGTACAACAAAAATAATAATTATTATTACAAATCAATAATTAATTTTTACTGTAAACCCCTTTATATATATATATATATATATATAAGCAAAACATCTTTTTTTTTTCCTTCTTATTTTTTCTTTTTCCTCTGTACTGGGTATATACATACGATTAATTTTAATTATCAAAAATTGAAATTTTACCTTACTGTCGAATGAACCCAGGCCATCCCCTATCCCCAAGTCGCTCAGATCAACACGAAGCAATCGCCCCCTACTACGACACTTGCTGCAGCATTCAAGCCCTTTGCCCTAGCCACGCGAATCCCTACCTCCTATCGCCATCCTCTCCATGTCGGTCCTACGGCAACTCCCACGCGCGCCACTGCCTCGCGAGCCTCCACTTCCTTGCCGCGTCGAAACCATGTCGCAAATCTTGTAAGAGATGCCGACGCTGCAGTACCCCAAACCCTAGCCCTAAACGCGAATCCCCTCGCGAACGACTTCATGTCAAAGCTACCTCGAAGTCGCCGCGTACAACCCCAAGCTTTCCCCCTTTTTATTTACAAATTCGGTTTATGAAGTCTTTGAGGATTGATAATTTAATCTCTGATTTGAACGAGAAGGTTTGAGGAGGACGCCATCTTTTTTTATTTATTGATAAGTTCGGCTACGAAAGAAAATAAAGGAGAGGGGAATATGATTTGGGACTGATGGAGAAAGAAGCGTGCTTGAATAGAAAATGTTAGCGTATTAGAGAAGGATCAGGAAAGCTTCGATGTGAAGAAATTTGGACCAGTCAACACTATAGTAGATTTACATTTGAATTTCGATAAAAATTTCAATATGTTTCCACACCGTACGATCACACGACAACTCTGATCTCTACGAAATTTGAAATCCGATAGAAATCCAATATTACGCACCCAATGGAACTGGTTTCATTAAATTCCGAGACTGTGCCTCGGAAAACTATTTTTAGATTCAATTTAAACGATTTAAATTTCAAAACTGAACAAACAACTTTCAAATTTAATTTTAACACTTTTACTATCTTCACTATCATCTCTATAAATCTTATAAGCTTTCAAATTATTTTTAAACGGACTTAAAATCTCAGGTTTCTTATTTTATCCCACATCAAATTATTTAATTCAATAATTTAACTATCAAATGAATTGTAATATTTGAATTCAAATTAAAATTAAACCTTTAAATATTTAAAATCAGTTAAGTATTCCAATTTCAAATGCTCGAAAATTCCATGTCGTCACTTTCCTCCCCCCTTAAAAGAATTTCGTCCTCGAAATTCTATTTAGGAACAATGGTCCAATACCCGTTTATCTTTTCCTAAGATCAAACAGGTTCTACCAATTCAACATCTTACCAACTATTTTTTTTTATAAAAGACCCATTATTATTCTTATTAACTTTCCAAACCTTTCCAAAACCTTCTATAGTTTTCAAATAACTTACTTGATCAACTATCCAAATTGTAATTCAAAACTAAATTTTGAATTATCAAAATTTTCATAAAAGTTTTCTAACTCTCTAAATTCCTGAAAAATTTCGCCAACGTCTCCTTTACGCGGCTAGCTCGGTACTGCTACAAAATGGCTCTACAGCCTCCCAAATCCAAAAAGAAAACAAAAAGCCAAGTGGGTCAATCCAAAATCCCAATCAAATTTCACACCAAATTTAAATACATACCTTTTTTCGAGCATTTCAAATTTTATCTTTTGATATCAAACCCAATTTTCTTTTCCCTTGATAATACCTGCATACCTACTTAGCACTAATATCCAAACACAATATTCCAAAATATTTTATCGACTTTCTTACAAAATGTCAATATCTATTCATTTCAATATTATCTTAGATTATATTTGTAATATCAATTTCCAATCTAGAATGTACCATTCCTTTCTTAAGTTAGTATAAACATTTTATATGCTTCTTATATTTATGTTCATCTTACCACTTTAGTTTATATCCATTTCTATCCACCTTGATTCTTTCATTTCCATACGAATTTAATTTATCTTTAACTCTGAATATTTAAATTTTATTTGTCATTTAAACTAATTCATGTCATTATTTTCAATTGGTTGCATTTACTAACTTATTTTAGTTTCCAATTTGAATTTGTTTGTTGTTAACAAAATTTTCCAAAAATTTTCAAAAATTTTCTAACTCCCAAAATTTCTAAAAAAATTTGGCAGAGTCTCCTTTGTACTGAGGAGCTTTTGCAATTTGAAAAAAGAGATAAATATATATACATCGACCCACACGGTCGGAAAAACCAAAAACAGTTCATATTTCCTATTTTTATTGCGTAGGCGTACCTTATTTAGCATTTTTAAGCAAGTTGCTTATCTATTTAGCAGTTAATGCAATCCATATCCAGCCACACGGCTTCCCGGTACCTGTACTTACTCAATTTAAACATGTAAGTGCCAAATATATGAAGTTTAACAGCATATCACTTATTTGCAATAGTTAAAACATATGAATTCTAAAGAAACTCATACCAAACATTTTTTTCCGTAAGCTATTTATATAGTTTCCATGCTAATTCAACTGTTTCAATTTATTTACAAACCATTTTCATTTAATTTGAATGGTTTAAAACTCAATCGCTTACATTTTATTTATTCTTAAGCAAACTGAACTCATATTTAATTCAATTGCTTTCAAAATCAATTTATTTTACCCTTATCAACACATAGAATTTTAATTACTTCCATTTACATCCAACGACCATTTATTCCATGCAATTCGATGAGATTTATGTGAATAAATAAGTATTTATGTTTATAACCAATTTAAATTGATTTCAACTCAATTTATACTTAATCCTATTCCACTTTTAAATTTATTCACAAATCATATATCCTCAGTTTCATTGCAATTAAATTTGAATCCATTCACTTGCATTTCATTTTATTAACCAAACTGGTTTCATTCAAAACCATTAACAATTTAGATTCATTTTAATTACCAATTAAATTTCCTTTTTATTTTAATTCATTCACAACCACTTATTTAGCTCGACACATTTCATTTCAATTTTATTCACAATCCATTCATTTACATTCCATTCCACATTTATTTTTACTTGATTCAAATTTAATCCAATATCATTAAACTTGGTTTAAGTTGAATTAAATTCAACTCTCTTCGATTTATTCAGCTTAAGTCAATTTACTTCAATTTATTCAAATTTACACTTAAGCTCATTTTCATCTTACAAGTAAATTTTCTCTTTTATACTCAGCTTAACTCAATTTATTACAAGGCCATATCCAATTTATTTCCACATATTTGGATTTTATTCACAATGCAAACCATCCCATTACTATTTTAATCAAATCACATTTTTATTCAATATATTCCCAATTATATTTAATTTGTTAACACTCCAATTTAAATTTTTAATCTATAATTCAAGTTTTGGATCCATTATCCATTTCAAATTACCATCCAATTTTATTAAATCGCAATTCAATCTCTCTTTAACCAATTTAATTTCACAACCCAAACTCATTTGAATAATATTTCGAGGTCATATTCCATTTATTACCTGGCCATCTCCAATTATATTTTCTTCACTAATAATTCAAGTCGAATTTGATTTTATAACTTGAGTTTACTTCCAAACTTCATCATAAACTCACAATTCAGCTTTTATTTAACTGCATTGGGTTCTCATTACATATTTTATTATCTAATTTATTATTCAAATAGTCTTTCCCCAACTTATAAATCAGAACTTGATTTTAATCTCAAAATCTCTTCATTTAAATTTTCTTAAGTTCACATTTATTTTATAATTCAAGTTGGATTTTTATTTTTCAATTCATCCAACAATATTTATTTTGGATTTGTATTCCATTTTCAATTTTATAAGCCACAACTTATTATTTACACAATTCCATCCATTATAGGCTTGAATATATTCATCTTTTATTTTTAACTCAAGCCTTCTATTTATTCATAGCCCAAGCATATTTTTATTCCTTTGGATTTTTAATGTCTCTTATAAGTTATTCTGATTTATTTATTTCAATGCAATCCTTATCCAACTCATTTTCCATTAATGCAGGTAAGAATTTAATTTCATTCAATAATTCAATTGAATTTTTATTCCAGTTCAATTCTATTTTAACTCAATTCGATTGCAACTAAATTCGAATACAACTGGATATTATTTTCAGCTTATTCAATTAATTTCAATCCAATTAAAAATTTTATTCCACAATCCGAGTTAATTTCATTTCTAACCTTTCCCTTTAAATTTAAATTCCAACATTCAAAGCTTATATTCCATTCCTGATTTTAAAATCATCTCAAGTTATAAGCTTACAACCCATCTTATCAGGATTTTTAAGCTCCCGGCTTTGGTTTCAAATCATTTTGAAATCTCCAACATCTCAAATCACATTTATCAAAAGTTAAACCAATCCTGGTTTTATTCCTAACAAATTTCCTTTGAGATTTCAAAAACAAACAGGTTTTCCTGAACAAATCAATTTGGTAGCAATCTGTCACTCGGAAATTCGAAAATGAAAACTGATGATGCGGCCGTCATCATCAGAATTATTTTCCAATAATCCAAGTGATTTCAATGCTATTTCACTTTCAAAATTCATTTAAAACATATTTCCATTGAGAAATATCTCCAAAACAACAATACTATTATTTATCTCCAAACACCTCGATAAACATTTCCAAATCTCCGGGATTTTAAATTTCCAAAGCCTGCTTAAATAAATTTTAACTATAATTCATTTGTAACGTTTATGTTTATACAAATTGCCATTTAATGTTATTCCAATTCATAAATTACCTTTATAACTCATATTTATAAATTTTATTTTAAAATGAATTTATTCCCCTAAATTTTAGTTATACTTCAATTTCTAGTTAAATTTTCACTTAACAGTGATAATACTTTAATATTATCATTTCTAACATCCAAGCAACCATATATTAATTAAAAAAGTTTATAAAACTTTTATTTATATCAAAATATATTTTGGATAAAATTATTTCATTTACCCACATTTAAAACAATACCTTGTCAATTGTTCTATTCAAGTGTTTAGAAACCCCTTCAATATAGTTGCGCAGACTGTGTCGACGAAGGTTCATATGTCACTCAATAAATCAATCAACACAATATTAAAACAATTTATATTCACTAACAAATACGCGCTCATATCTATTAATACGCTCAAACTCATTATAGAGTACTACGGACTCTATTTTAAATGAGTAGTTCCCACCATAGCCAAGGTTTTCATCAACCTATGCTCTGATACCAAGTGTAACAACCCGCAAATCCGTACCCCAACACTATTCTACCTAAATCAATCCAAGTTGTACAGAAATACGAACCGTTTGGGTTAAAGAAGAAGAGGTAGGAGAAGAGAATAGAAAACAACAACAGAATCTAACCATCGCAGCGGAGTAAAATATAATAGATAATAAATAATCTTTACTCAAAATCAAATATATCTGTTTACATATATTACATCATCAGAGTACATCAATCACAGCTCACATCAATAACATACAACTGGATACACGGCTACACAACACAGCAGAATATATATATATATATATATATATATATATGAACAAGTACGTGAGTACGTATCGTCCTCCTGCTCGTCTCCTGAGCTCCACAGCATCCTATCCTGTATTCTATAATACTCGGCCTGACCTGAGCATTACAGTTAAATAATACCCGAGTCAGTCTGGAATACCAGCGTGAGAAAATCACACCCAATTGATTATTAAAGTTTCAAAATCCTTTGAAAACAAAAGCATCTCGTAAGACCACGCCACAAATAAACATGTCGGGTTTTTACCTTACGATAGCTAAAACAATTTCTATAGAAATCCTCTGATATTATAATAGTGTCTATAGAAAGTAAATAGAATCTAGATGAAATGCTTGCATCTCACGTTTCAGCAATAGTTGGGCATAATCAAAACCGTACGGGCGCGTAGAGAAAATGGATTCCAACTAATGGCAAGGCACTAGGGTACCACCTGTCACAGTACCTGGTCTAGATCAGCGTACCGAGGAGCCACCCTAACTCCCCTGCAACACAAGACCGGAACCATCCCTTACTGGACAGTCCCGAGCAAGATCACCCCGTGGTTGGGATCAGCAACCGCCCACTAAGCCGAAATAAAGAGACATCTAGACAGTGATGACCTCACCCTTCAGTAGGGGCTACCCACGAAGCCTTGCTGCATATCCCCTGATTTTCAGCCATTTCCATTTGATGAGGCTTGAGGCTAAGCGTTACCTTTTTAGAATATATCCCTTAGAATGCCCATCGTCTACCTGACGATGTTTTCGCAAGCATTCATCATACAAGTCCGTCCCGGGTTCGAACGGAACCGAAGGCACTATTCCTACTACATCCATTTTGGAAATATCCTCAGGATTAGTAGCGACTAGCCCTTGTACTTCACCGCTCCATCTTCGAATCCAAAATCATTTTTCACGAAATGTACAAACCGGATCGAAGTGGTTTTCGAGAAATAAATCTCAATCCCAGTCTCTTCGAAACGATCAACGCATTGGCCAATATTGATAGTCGGTTATTTAACTATCAATTATATTCATAAACATCCATCCAACAATAAATAATTTTCCAAATTATTTATTTATTAACCTCAAAATATATTCACAAGATATTTTTCTATTTTCAATCCTTTGAAAACAGTTTCAAAACCATCTTTCCTTTCAGAATAAAATTCCCCAAATATTTTCTATCTCCTCTGAAATCACCAAGCACAAAACTTTAGATTTTTAAAATAATTTAAAACACTTTACTTTAAAATATACTTAAAACAATTAAGTTAAATTACTTCAATAATTTGTTAAAAATACATACTATATGAATATTTGAAAATAAGGATACTTAATATAATACAAAATAGATTTCTACAAAAAAAAAACCAATCACTAGGTTACTTCTTAATAATTACTGCTTACATAAATTAAAAAAAATACTTACTTTAGACTTTAAATACTAGAAATAACAAATTTCACAAAACTTGCTTTCTTAAAAACAACTTTCAAACATTTAATTCATATTTAAAATTTACAAGCACTTGGCTATCCAGAGAAAATTCTTACTTCAATCACTTAAATCAATTTTCCCCAAATTGATTTCCAATTTACTCTATTTGAAATAAGTTTATTTAATTACTCAATTCATTTCAACATTCATTAATTATGAACTTTATTTATTTTTATTTTTATTTTTATCTACCGTTTGATTTTAAATCATTTGACTGAAATATACAAATTTAAGATCTTGTCCAAATTTCTTCTTTACCTTTCAACAAATTTAAATCTTAAATTTTAATAGATATTTTGTTCTTTTAAATAATAATACTGAAATTTAAAATTCATTAATCTTCTGATTATTCAAAATTTTCCTTTGAGTGCTCCAGATTTATCTATAAGAATTTTTAAGTCACTTTATTATCTTCCCAATTCATTCCTAAATTTATTCAAATTTCTATAAATTATTTTACTTACGAATTCACTTCTTTTATTTCTTTCCAAAATCCGATTTGTATACTTTGGTAATTCATTATACCTAATTATATCAATTAAGCCACAGCATTCAATATCCCAATATAATTCATCATGGAATATCAAATAATCACAGCAGAGTGTAATAAATAACTTAAATATATGTTGAGGGATCCAGTTGGATCCCTCCAACCTGTTTTCCCTGCATCCACAGATATTAGCACGATAGAATATGCCAATTTCAAAATATACCATATATAACACAATATAAATCAAACATCCCAAGATGTAGTATATACTAAATATAATCAAACAATTCATCCATTCAACCAATTATTTAAATTTAAATTTAAAACTAACTGAGTGAGATTAACTCACCTTTGATTCTTTTGTCGTAATCCATCCTATCTCAACTTGTTTTCCACGAATTTTTTTTAACCTTGAACAAACCAATTTACGATTTATTAATACACGAAATATAAATCGAACTCTTAATTTCCATTAAATTTAATTTTTAACTAACTTTCCTTTATTACATCTTTTAGTAACCAAAATAAATTAAATAAGTAAATCGTAAAATCTTATCACAAATCTCTTATATAATTCCCTTCCAGTACTTTATATAAATGCCTTGTACATATATTTAACTTTTGCATAAATAATTAATAATCCCAATTTAAAATTAAAAAAAACAAAACTATTCTAGATCCAGATGTCTAATTAATTTCTTTCCCTCCTGCTTATCTTTCCGGTACAACAAAAATAATAATTATTATTACAAATCAATAATTAATTTTTACTGTAAACCCCTTTATATATATATATATATATATATATATATATATATATAAGCAAAACATCTTCTTCTTTTTCTTTTTTTTCCTTCTTATTTTTTCTTTTTCCTCTGTACTGGGTATATACATACGATTAATTTTAATTATCAAAAATTGAAATTTTACCTTACTGTCGAATGAACCCAGGCCATCCCCTATCCCCAAGTCGCTCAGATCAACACGAAGCAATCGCCCCCTACTACGACACTTGCTGCAGCATTCAAGCCCTTTGCCCTAGCCACGCGAATCCCTACCTCCTATCGCCATCCTCTCCATGTCGGTCCTACGGCAACTCCCACGCGCGCCACTGCCTCGCGAACCTCCACTTCCTTGCCGCGTCGAAACCATGTCGCAAATCTTGTAAGAGATGCCGACGCTGCAGTACCCCAAACCCTAGCCCTAAACGCGAATCCCCTCGCGAACGACTTCATGTCGAAGCTACCTCGAAGTCGCCGCGTACAACCCCAAGCTTTCCCTCTTTTTATTTACAAATTCGGTTTACGAAGTTTTTAAGGATTGATAATTTAATCTCTGATTTGAACGAGATGGTTTGAGGAGGACACCATCTCTTTTTTTTATTGATAAGTTCGGCTACGAAAGAAAATAAAGGAGAGGGGAATATGATTTGGGACTGATGGAGAAAGAAGCGTGCTTGAATAGAAAATGTTAGCGTATTAGAGAAGGATCAGGAAAGCTTCGATGTGAAGAAATTTGGACCAGTCAACACTATAGTAGATTTACATTTGAATTTCGATAAAAATTTCAATACGTTTCCACACCGTACGATCACACGACAACTCTGATCTCTACGAAATTTGAAATCCGATAGAAATCCAATATTACGCACCCAATGGAATTGGTTTCATTGAATTCCGAGACTGTGCCTCGGAAAACTATTTTTAGATTCAATTTAAACGATTTAAATTTCAAAACTGAACAAACAACTTTCAAATTCAATTTTAACACTTTTACTATCTTCATTATCATCTCTATAAATCTTATAAGCCTTCAAATTATTTTTAAACAGACTTAAAATCTCAGATTTCTTATTTTATCCCACTTCAAATTATTTAATTCAATAATTTAACTATCAAATGAATTGTAATATTTGAATTCAAATTAAAATTAAACCTTTAAATATTTAAAATCAGTTAAGTATTCCAATTTCAAATGCTCGAAAATTCCGGGTCGTCACAGGTTTAAATGAAAAATAAAATATAAAAAACAGTATACTTTTCAACTCAGAAATCTTTTTAAAAATTTCAAAAGGACAAGCACAACAAAACTCAATGGATAATATAGGGTGTTTCCATATACTTAATCTCTTTTTCCATTGGATAAAAAGGCATTTCCATGTACTAAACCGACTTCCATACATAAGACTTCATATCATGTCACTTCATTTTTTAATTTGAATTTTAAATAATATTTTACATTTTTAAATACTTGTTAATTTCAAAATGAATGTGTCTTATACTGTGAAAAATTGTTTTTAAAACCAAAACAAAATATTACAACTTAAAATAACTTGTAGTTCGATAAAAAGCTGAAAATTCGAAAATTGTTTTCTGTTCACATTTTGAATTTTTCATCGAACTAAAAATTTAAAAATAAATTTTCCAACATTAGTTTATAATTAAAAAGTGGGTTATTTAACTAATAAAACCATTAACCAAATATTTAAATTAAATTAAATATTCTTAAATTCAAAACAATAAAATTCCGTGTCGGTAAAATCCTGAGTCATTAACGGAATACTTTGAAGTGCATATATAAATGAGATTTACATGGAATTTTTATAGAGAGTCCCTAAGGGGTTTCTCGCCATTATTAATTACCGGTATATGCATGTTTACATATTCTTATGTTGGTTATATTGATGCTTGGATGAAATATTTGTGAAATACTGTTAGATTTATGTATGTGGCGTTATAGCGATTTTTGCTATAACGTCACGTATAAAATATAATCTCCTTAAAACCTTATGTGTGGTGAACTTGTGCTTGTATTTTGAAAAAATGAATGTTTGATCATGTTTTTTCACTTTGAAAGTTTTTAAACTATTTTTTCAAATATTTTGAGAATTTTGAAATAAAGAATAAGTATTAATTAAAATGTATAAAAGAAGTTAAAATTTTGAGTAATTATCTTTTGGGATAATTAAAGTTGTTTCAATTTATAAAAAATGATCATAAATTTGATTCATTTTCCTTCAGGATAATTAATATTATTTTAAATTTGTAAAAGATCATAAGTTTGATTTATTTTCCTTTAAGATAATCAATGTTGTTTTAAATTTATAAAAGGCCATAAATTTGTTTTCCTTTGGGATAATTAATGTTGTTTTAAATTTATAAAAGACCATAAATTTAATTTATTTTCCTTCGGGATAATTAATGTTGTTTTAAATATATAAAGGTTTATAAATTAGATTTATTTTCCTCCGGGATAGTTAGCATTATTTAAAATTTATAAAAGATTGTTTATAAATGAGAAAATCCTTTAAAAAGAAATGTTTAAAAATAAAGCCAAGTGCAAATTGTTTTTGGGTTTAGAGTAAACAGTGTTTTATTGATAACTAATTTTAGCTCTTCTTCTTAATAAACTTAGAAATATAATTGGCCCCTTTAAAAGAAAATTTTTAAAGAGTGTTTCTATAAGTGTTTTACAAATATTTGTGACGTGAAAATCAAGCATGAGTAAGAATCAAATGTTTAAGAGCTTGATTTGTTTCATAATGTCAATTACACGTGATCTAATTTCCATACACAATCATTGTTCACTTTCGATAGTTTATTTCTTAACTATCGATTTTGATATTATTCTTGGTACTATGTTAATCTAAGATGATATTTCCCTCACTTTGAGCATTGGCATCCAATACTGCGGATAGCTAAAACCAAAAAGCGAGTGGGACCAAGCCATGTAGGTCACACCCATTAGGATATATTCGCATTCATCTTAAAAGTTGTTGATAGCATGTATTCGTTGATGTGAGTATATTCATATGCGTGTGTGAGGCGGGTTCCATCTTTGAAGTTCCCAAGAGTGATGCATGTTTGGCTTGAGGGGGTGCACCCTTCTAGTCATGTTGGATAAATTCATTATCTTTGTTTCAATTCGAACTTCTAATTAGTCTTTTATTCAATTATGTCTCATCAATCCAAGTTGATTTGTTCCTCATCTAAGCATTGGTATTCTTTATCGAAGATGACTAAATCTAAAGAGCGAGTGAAAGCCAGGTTATGTGGGGCTACTCTCATTAGGTATCTTGACATCTACTCTAGATTGGATTCGGTGGTATGCGCTTGGAGAAGTGAAATATTTAGATTCTTGATAAGGTTGGCAGGATCCGGCTTAGAGGTGTCTGAGAGACATAATAGTTCTCAAGTATATTTCTTGAGGCATACTTTCAACAAGGGGGTGCACACACTCCTAGTCATTGTTGGAAAACTTCCTTTTCCTTATTGTTGATTCAAAATTTGAATTGTTTTCTTAATTGCATAGAGAAATGATTGGAGTTCTTCTTGATGTTTAATTATTTGTTTTCATTCTTTAAGTTTGGATTTTGATCTTGTTTATGCCCATTCTTTCAAGTTTGGTTTATGTTAATTTTTTCCCATTCATTCATGTATGGAAGTTGCTTTTGTGATGAAAAACCCGTTTGATGTTTAGCGGCGTAGCCTCATAGAATTATTATGTGTTCGTCTTATGACTTGTGTTTTATCATGCTCGTTTTCCAAACTGATCCGGGTGTTATTTTATTATAATGCTGGCCTCAAACTGAGTTTTTCTTGGTTATCGTTGGTGGGATGTGGAGGTCTTGGAGTAGAGCAGGATGTTCACCCGCCGTAGTATTTTTATTTTCAATTGTATTATTATATATACCCATAAGAAATTTTAGGGTTAGGAAGTTATAATTGTCCTGGATGATGAGATTTATTTTTAACTCTGATATACCATGTATTTTAGAGTGGTAGCTTTTACTATCATTATCGTATTATATGTTGTTGTTCCGTTGTGAGATTCTGTTTTCTACTGTTAGTTTTCATTTTCCTTTTCTTTTACCCAAACAATCTACCTTTTCGACACTTGGATGCTCGACATTTAAATACCATGGATGTGTAGAATGCTACTTTCAAGGGTCGAAAAGGCGAGTCATCACATTTAGTATCAGAGTTGAAGGTTAAGCGAGAACCTTAGCTTTGGTAGGGTATCACTCTTTAGAGAGAGGGTAGATGACATCCTAGAATGAGTTTGAGAGTATTATATATATGAGAGTGTATTTGTTAATGCTATAAAAACGTATTGTGTTAATTGGCCTATTAAGTTGTTTATGAGTTTTAGTAGATAGGTGGGGCGCCACAGTGTCGATCGGGATTTCTAAATACTCAATCAAGGGAAACGAACAAGATATTGATTTTTTTCTGAAAATTTGGTAAATGAAATATTCTACCTAATATTATATATTTTATGTACAGAGCAATAATTTTCAAATTTACATAGTTATGTATAGTACGCATGTTGTAAGAAAGCGAGAATATTTCTTTATTATCATTTTTGTTTGATTTTTCATGCTCATATAGTTTAGGAGCATTGACTATTGTTTGTTGATTTTTAATTTACGCTCGAGCAGTTTATGGGCATTTATTGTTTTAATAATTATAAGTGTATTAAAATGAACCCCTAGTGAGTTAAGTTTCATAGTTTGACTGCAAGATGTTTGGTGAAAATTTTAAGTTAAAAGTCAACTTTTAATAATGTTGAGTTAAAAGTAAAATTTTAATCAAAGTTGTTTAAAATAATCTAATTGGGAGAATAAGACATTTAGAGGATACATAATTGTGAACCGTTTATTATACAAAGGGAAGTTACTCTAACATAAAATGATTTTAAAGTTATGTTTTATATGAGTATGATATATAAAATCATTTGTAATTATTTATAAAGAGTGTTTTACAGTTAAAAGGGTTTTTGAGAATTTAAATCCCGGTATTGCTTGAATTGATTTCGAAAAGAGATTTTGAGAAAAGTAATAATGGTATTACTTAGAAGTATTCATGAAAATAAACATTTTAAAGAGTTTTTTTAGAAAGATACATTTTTTGTGGAAAGTTCAAGGGAAACCATCTAGATTAGTTTGGTGGTAATCTGAATAATCTTTTAAGTGACGATCAAACGTTTGACTAGGTAAACGTTTAGTTCACTTATTAAATTATTCTCTTTATCATTGTGTAATCGACACGAGTTCGAATCCAAACAAACCCAAAGTTAGTGTTAGTGAGTAAATTGTTAAAATTATTTTATATATATATATATGGTAATATAAGTAGTATGATTTAAATAGGGTTTTTAAATAAAAATCGGATATTTGGTAGTTTCCTTAAAGGGAATTGATTTGAAATAAAAGTTATTTTGAATAATAATTCGATAAATGAAGATTATAAAACTCTAGGATAGAAAAGAGATAATTTAACTCAAGTTTAAATGGGTTAATTGGATAGGAACGTTTTAATAAGCATTGTTTCATTAAAACCATAGTTTTTTTAATCATCTAAGTAATGTAAACTATTTGATGTTATTGGGCTGACTAATAGACTCTCTACCTTAGGAATGTCTAAGGAAAGTAGATTCTAGGATTGAGTTTGCATATCGACATCCTACTCTTCTTAGTTACTTACTAGACTGGATAAGTAAAGGGGTCGAGGTAGCAGATTCAGTTTTAAGACCCACATTTTGTTTGGACCTCCGTTTGAAGTTTGAAAAATAAAATTAAATAATAAATAATATGAAATTGACATTTTGTATGTACTTTTAGGATACAGAAGTTATTATACAAGTAAATAAAATTGGATTAAGTTTTTAATTTAATATTTTATAAAGTTGTTTCTTTATAAAATATTTATAAACTTAAGTGAAAATTTGGGAAACAATTCGTACATATTTTTAGTATTGAATGAAATGCTAGAAATGAAAATGAAAGTGATTTAGAAAAAGATTGGTCGCATGATTCTCGATTTAGGATTCGAGTACGTAACTTCGAGGTCACATTTGTCTGAAAAAGGGTTCACACTTGATTCTTGTTCAACAAACACTTGATTCAGATTCTTGATATAATACTGAGGTTTTCTATCATAGTATATCGCTTTGCAGGGAGGACATATGTTTCTAATCAAGGAACCTGATCGAATTCTGCACTAGGGAGGCAGAGTGAGTAATACTAGTTCAGAAGTAAAGTCTATGTATTCGAGCAAGTGATCGGGTCAAATATTGCGTATGGATGATTTATGTGCATCTTACAAGCTTAATATATTTGTATACTATGTTTTGTTGCTTAGGGAAGTTTAGGAGTGACTTTCGATTTTGTTTGAGAAAGCTTAGATAATCCTCTAAGCAATAACCAAAGGCTCATTAGCGTAATGGTACTCTTAGGAAATTATCTATATCCTTGGACAATCAGAAAGTTGTAAACCAAAGCAAAATTGTAAATCTTGTTTGTTAGACATTTGAAATTTTAAATAATATTATATGTTATTTTATCCCTTTATGGAATTTGATTTGATTGACGGTATGATTTTATAGACTATGGTTTATTAAGTAATTGTTTATTAGGACTTAATTCCCGCTGCTTTTAAAAAAGTGATTTCGAAAGAATTTATGAAAGAAACAATAATAAATTATTTTGAAACTTTAGTGAAGCGTTATTATTTCAGAATATTAGAAAAGGTTTTTGTGAAGTAAATTTTCAAATATCTTAGTTATGACTAAATTTAGGCCATTGGGAGTTTTTCGATTTAGAGGACTTGCCAAGTATATTTGTTTACTCTAGTTATTGTTTTAGAAGAAATCAAAATACTACTGAATGCTTTGTGTTGTTTTGATTCTAGAGTTATACCATGCTTCAGTAGGAGGAGTCCCATCCTTGCAATAATTGATTTTGGTTTTGATATATTTCTTTTTGGAGGAATTTGAAAAAAATATTTTTAGTATAAACACCAAGGCATTTAGTTCTATTTTATCTTCTAAAACAATTGAATGCTTATTATTTTATTACATAGAATTCTCTGCACTTTTGTTGCAAATGGTTGTTATATTGTTAATGTTGTTATTTCTTATGATAGAAATAGCTTGTATTGCCCATTTGCAAACATGATTCTATTTTGGATTTTGTAAGTACAAGATAGGTACACGGATGTAAGAGATTACTATTTGATTTCTTATGCACCAGATTTTGAATCGAGATAGTGACTTGCTCGTAAAAATAAAAATCAAACGCATAAGAGGTACGAGTAGATTTAGAAATTACTGACTGATTGACGATTTTATGCTCCAGATATGGTAGGCCGTTTGGCTTTTGTTTTCTTTGATTGTTTTAAGCCATTTGTGGCGAGTAGTAGTTTTTTGGATCTAGCCGCGCAAAGGAGGCGCAACTGAAAATTTCCATAATATAAGGAACATAAGGAATTCAATAACTCATTTTAATTAATAATTTTTAAACCTTAAGGGTTTGAAGACAGTTTCTTCCTTAGGGAATTTCAGGGACGAAACTCTTTTAAAGGGGGAAAATGTAACATCCTGGAATTTTATGATTTTGAATTTAAATATTTATTTAATTTTAAATCTTTAAATAAATGGTTTTTAAAGTTTATTAACATGAATTCAAATATAGTGATTATTTAGATATTTGAACTGTGAATTAAACATTAATTTAATGTATTTAATAACCTTATTTAACTCCTTTTAATTAATAAATAATAATAGTAAACTCATTTTGTAAATTTATTTATAATAATAAATAGTTCAAATAAATAATAAGAAAATCAATTGCTAATTAAACGATTCGATTTTACTGACGTATTTTCAAATGAATTTATTAGATTTTTCCATAATTTTTAATTTGAAAATTATTTAAATTTTCGTTTGACGTATTTTATGACAAACGATGGTATTTTTGAAATTTCATGGAATAAAATAAACCATGTATTTTATTATTTATTTGTGATCGTGATGCATTTTGGTGCATGATCGTATTTTTATTTCGGACGTTCGTAGTTTACACACGGCCTGTATAGCGAAATATCATGAAAACTCATTTTAAAAACCTTTTTAAATTGAATTAAATTCAAATTTTAAACTTGAGGATTTGGTTGATGTGATAGTAACTTGAAAATTTTGGTTTTCTTGAAAATTAATTTAACTTGTGAAGGAAGCAATTGACTTTTGGTTATAAAATCAAAAACTTTAAACACTTAAAAAATTTCACTTTCTTCTTTCCATCTTTCTCTTTCCTTTCTTTTCATTCCCCGTTAAACAAAAGCGAGCATATTTCCATTCAAAAATCAAGATCAATTCATTTACTTAACTAAAAATTCCCAAATTAGATGTAACGAACTGCCTCTCTGACTACTAAAGATGATACTTAATACGTCATTGGTATTCATGTGCCGATTATTTAGTCATCCAAAAGACGGGTCATTAGGGTGAAAGAAAGAAAGATAGAATGGAAGAAACTAAACGATATCGAATCTCACAGCGTAATGGGACAATATGTATTACTCAACGTAATATATTACAAAGTCATTTCAAAGTGTTACATCAGAGTCATTCTAATACAAATTCTACCCTAGGACAGTTATAACAGCATATCCCTACCTAACTAATATAATACATATAACATAGTCGAGAACAAGAAAAATAACTAGCAATTGATGAAGCCACCTACTCCAAGTTCTTCTAAGATGAATCTATGGAAAATTTGAACCACTTGGCTACCCATTCAAATTTGAGCACCCAAGAGTTTAGGAAAAGGGTAAATAAACTCCGAACCAGACATGGGTCTGGTGTGAGTAGAACATAAGTCCTCAACTTTATACCAAAAAAACCTTTAAATAAAAGTTATCTTGTAAGACCATGCTTCATATAAACACAGATGGATTTTTCCTTATGATAACCAAAACATTTTCTATAGGAATCCGGTGATATCATCATAATATCTAGCTTTTTCAAGTAAATATTTAACATACCCGAAATTATTACATTAATTAAATTCTAGCATAATAGGTATACAACTAAAACCGTTAAGGCTCGTGTTGAAGAATGATATGTCAAGGTAAGGAACTACCTTCTAATGGTACATCTCTAGATAAAATACGTCGGGGTCTGACATGAACACCTTGTACACCTACCACACGGGACTGGCCTACCACTTGACTAGTAGTACCGAATATGATCAGCTCACTTTAGGCTCCGAAGCATACATGAGTAGGTAGTAATTGATCTAGATTTTGGGGTGACCATACCCTGATGGAAGAGACCCACATGGCCCTGCTGCATACCCGGTTTTTTCATTTCCCGGTTGATGAGGCCTGAGGCTACGTTTTACCTTTCATATAGCACTTCCCTCTTGAAATGCTTGCATGCCCTCCAAGAAAAAATGCAATGCCAGCATTCACCTATACAAGTTGTCCAGAAGATGTACAAACCAAAGGCACTACTTCTACTACATCCATTTTGGAATCACCGTCGGGATTTGTAGCAAGCGGCCTTTGCACTTCATAGAGCTCCATCTTCAGTTCCGTCATCTTCAAGATGTCTTCACTTTGAAATGCTTGAGTTGGATCGAAGTGGTTTTTGGATAACATATCCGATCTCGGTCTCTTCACAACATCATTCGACAGTTTCCGATAAACTCAACCCCGATTCTTTAGGAAATAAACAGTCAAAGATAAGAACAGAGATCACCTCCTAACTGTTAGTGGGTGGATTTTCTTATTATTTATCCTAGGAGAACGAAATGAGATTTGTACGCACATTACAGCATCATCGGGACGACTGTGCCATGTAACCAACATGTTTCTCCTACATATTTCCAAATGTACGTTTTAGGTCCTTATTTGATAATCGGTTATTTAAAAATCAAATAAACAAACAACAACCATTTTATATTTTTATCCATAGCAACCACTAAGCCTCAAAACAAATCTTTATTTAATAAATCTCCTTTCAAAATGTTTGTCTAAAACATTCATAAACTTGTTTCTTTGATATAAGTATATACAAAAAACATTTGCAAATAACTTCTTGCTTCCAAATCAAGTTTATTTAAATTGGAGGTGAGAACAACCCTAAACATTATTCCCTCGGTATTAAGTGTGGAATGGATGTTCCATACCATCCTTTTTAAAAGACCAGTTTAGAGAGACCAAGATCTCGAATTCTTTTCATACTTCTTTCGATAAATCCTTTTTAATCAAATCTATTTTATTCATGAAATCACTTTTACTTGAAACCCAAATCCATTTCAAAATGCTTTCCAAACTCCCAAAATTCATTTATAAAACCCTTTTATAAATATTCAAATCATTTTATAAACTGCTTAAATAGATATCCAAACTTTTTACATAAATTTCTTATAAATTTCCAAACCTTTTTATAAACTCCCTTTATGAATATTCAAATCATTTTCTAAAACTTCTTTTAGAAATACCCAAATAACTATAAAAATTCTTTGTAAACCTTTCATGTTCAAACAACTTCCTAAATAACCTTAAATCAAATTAGCTTCCTTTAATAAGCAAATTCATTTTATAAATCTCCCTTATTTATGAAATCTTTTTTTGCTTAAAACTCAAATCCATTTACACAAAACACTTTATATATTTCCAAATCCTTTATAATTTTTTTATATAAAAACTTCTTTTTATAACATGGAAACTATTCCCATTAATTAAAACATAAATCGTTCATAAAATCATTCTTTAAATATCTTACTCAAAATGCAATAACTTTGAAACCATTCCAAAAAATGAAAATTTATCCTTGCAAAATTAAAAGGAGATTGGTGCGTTTAATTTGGTTTTACTTTAAACTCTTGTCTTCTTTAAAACATGAAAAAAAAATGAAACAAAAATCAAAGTTTTGAACTTGAAAACTTTTCGCTTTGAAACAAAAATCTATTTTCAACCAAAGCGGATTTCTACATTGCTTTTGGTTAGAGAATGCTACCTTTGTGCGTACAAAAAATGCAAAATTCAATCACAATACCACATCACAACATTATAGCACAATCATAAGATATAATATTACTTCACAACTACTAGCCGACTTTTCCAATATTCAAGGTGTAATCTTTATTGCCTACTCAAAATTCGGCATAAGCAATCAACACCAAATCAACATATATGCATGCACACAAAACACATAACATTACCACATACTTAAATAACATTTTAACTCATAAATTTTACAACTTTAAAAAATTAGTAACTTGAGTTTTAAAAACACGAACTTTGCTCACCGAACTCTTACTAACAACTTGAATACAAGCCAGTACTTTGTCTAAACTTGCAAATATGGAATCTTGGATGGCCCAACATCCTAGAATGGGCTTGGCCTTGGGTGAGTTCTGCTCGGCGTAGCAACAAAGGGGCCCGACCCTTTGATTTTTTAGGATGGGGAGTTTTTCTGGTGGAGGATGATAGTTGGAAATGAAGCAAGGCTATTTGGCTTGATTTTTAGAAGCGTATTCACTAATTTTAGCTTAGGAATTTCTCTTGGATGGGCTTATAGTCATGAAGAGAATAGAAATGAATAAAGGAATGATGATATAAAGGAAGAATGTGTAGAGATAGAAGGTATTTATAGAAAATAAGGAGGGTAATTTACTAAAATGACTTTTAGTATAAAATATTAATATACATTCAAGAAAGCAAGCTTGCCATACCTTCCATCATTCCTCTCTACACGTCCTCCTCCCTCCATACTCTCATGTACTAGCTAGGTGTTTTAGGTGATGTTTGGGTACTAACTTAAGTTATATTATATATATAATATATACACACACACAAATAAATAGTCATATCATGAATGTATATATTATCAAGTATTCATGTATGTATACATGTATATGCATGCATATAATTTACAAATAATATCAAACCATAGTTTATAAGTGTGTGCATGTTTAAAACAAATGTGCACCACGTCTTCCGATAACTTTTTGGTGTTGAAAAGTCGAAAATTCGAAAAACGTTCTTCGGTCACCTTTTCTATTTCTATTTGAACTACCTGTATTAATAAACAAATTTTAAAAACTAATTTTTCATCATTATTAAATAATTAAAATTGGTTTATTTGCTAATAAAAATCCATTTATTGACTAAAAATATATTTAAATAGCCTATTTCAAAGTGGAAAAATCCAGGGTCATTAGAAAATTTATTTACCATCATTTCGAATTATTTAAAAGTGTTATATTTTAATTATAAAACCTATTATTTGAATATTTAAAATTTATTAAATATTTGCAAATCAGGTGGTAAAATTTCAGGTCGTTACATTAGATTCATTAGACTCGTATGGGTATGGTCTTCGATTTAATTTGTGTATGGTAGAGTGCGGCTGTTGTTGAAGCCGACGAACATGAGGAGGCCGGCGCTAGAGTTTTCTTTAGTTGAAGTTATAGGCGACGACTGTTGAATTAGAGTTTGTGGTTTCTTTTCTCGTGTGAAGTAGCAGTGGTGGCAAGCATTTGGAGGTGTGCGGTTGGTGAGAATGCATGCGATAGTTTTTGGTCGAAGATGCATGTGTCAGGTCGCTATCCAAAGGTTTGAATTGAGCTTGATGTTGTGGTGTTTATGGCGGAGAGCTCGTGTAGTGGAGTTCGTCAGAGGCGGTAGTTCGTCAATTCATCCAATGGAGAGAGAGAGAGAAAAGAAGGAAAGAGGGTGTCTTGTGTGGTGGGTTTGAGCATATCCTTGTGCAGGCGACATGATTTGGGGAAAAAATTGTTTCGTTGAAGGTAATTAACTTAAGCATGTAATAGTTAAAGGGTAATTAACTTAAATATGTAATTAATTGAATTAATTAATTTAACTCGATTTCTTATAAAGTCGACAACTTACCCATACGAGGTTGGATTTGGACGGGGTCAGTTGCTTTGGACTCGTAGGAATGTTAGCTATGCGTTGAAAATGGTTTCATTGAATTTAGAGCAAGTGGGATTTGGGCTAAAATCGAATGATTTTAGACCAAACCGGAGTGCGAAAATGTCAACTGGAATTTTGGTGAATTTCTCACGTTTAAATAAACTATATGATATCTATGTTACTACAGGTAATTGTTGAATACTTAGATGATAGTTGATAGTTTTAATGAAGTATAAATCAATAGTAAAATTATAATTATTTAATTTAATAACATTTAATGTAATTAAATTAGTTATACTTCGTTTGTGATATCCCTTTACCAAAATAAAACACAGTACTACTATAATTAAATTGAATAGATTATTTTGTACGTCTATCGAGCAGAATAAATCACAATTCCATGCTTGCGAAGAAAAAAGATTATTATTTAATTGTTTGCTTGTATTCGAATTCCCACTTAATACCGATGGCATAAACAACTATTATGTTGCAGGGGACAAAAAGAGGGAGTCAGAGTGTTTTCATAGCAAATAGGTCGCTACGGAACACTTCGAAGTGCATATATACATGAGATTTACAGAGGACTTTTGTAGGGAGTCCCCAAGGGGTATTTTCGCCTTTATTAATTTACTGTTATATACATTTTACTTATATTCTTATGCTCCTTGTATTGATATTTGATTGAAATATTTGTGACATACTATTTGAATTGTGTAAATATCGCTATAGTGATTTTGGCTATACCCTTACTTACGAAATATCATCTCATTAAACTCTGTGTGCGCTTGTGCTTGTATTTTTACAAAAGAAGTATTTGATCACGTTTTTTCACATTGAAAGTTGTTTAAACTATATTTTCAAATATTTTGAGAATTTTAAAAATAAATGTTAAATGTTGATTAAAATTTATAAAATAAGTTATAAATTTCGATTGATTATCTTTTGGGATAACTAAAGTTGTTTCCATTTATAAGATTGATAACAAATTTGATTTATTTTCCTTTAGGATAATTAATGTTGTTTTAAATTTATAATGTTGTTTTAAATTTATAAAAGATCATAAGTTTGATTTATTTTCCTTTAGGATAATTAATGTTGTTTTAAATTTATAAAGGATTATAAATTTGATTTATTTTCCTTTAGGATAATTAAAATTATTAAAATTTATATAGGTATTTTTATAAATGAGAAAATCCTTTGGAAAGAAATGTTTAAAAATAAAGCTAAGTTTAAATTTTTTGGGCTTAGAGCAAACAGTGTTTTATCAACAACTTTGGCCTTTTCTTTAATACATTTAGAAATATAATTTTCCCTTTTAAAAGAATATTTTTAAAGAGTGTTTCTAAAAGTGTTTTGCAAATATTTATGACATGAAAATTAAGCACAAGTAAGAATCAAATATTTTAAGAGCTTGATTCATTTTTTGATGATAAGTGTATGTGATGTAATTTCCATATACATTCATTCTTTACTTCAGATAGTTGATTTCTTAACGATCAATTTTGATATCATCCTTTATGCTTCGTCAATCTAAGACGATCACTCATTTTGAGCATTGACATCTAATACCATGGATAAATAAAACCAAAGAGCGAGTGGAAGCCAAGCCATATTAATCGCACTCATTAGGATGTATGCACATTTAGCTTGAAAGTTGTTGGTAACAAGCATGGTTGATGTGAGTATATTTGGATGCTTGTGTGAGGCATGGTTCATCTTGGAAGTGATAGAGTTAGGTGTATGCCCTAGGGGCAATTCCGTAATTTACAGTAAATTAATTAACTCTAAAATCAATTCTCATTCGAAATTAAGGTGTTTCTTCTATCTGCTATATATTTTTTATAACGTTATAAATAATTAAATGTTTAATGAATAAGAAAATCCAAAAATAGTATATTTTATGATATTAGTTACAAAGTGTTGTAACCATGGGTAATTTATCACAATAAAATTAAATATATCATTTTAAGTATTCCTAGTCAAGATGCATCGAGATAAGATATCGATGTACCCATTAAGACTGGAGTACGTAACTGTGACGTCCCACCTCTATACTCACGCTAGCCAAGGACACTACGGAGTAATGCGTCAACTAGCACGAAGAATAAGGTTGTTGAGGAGCGACCATCCATGTAATTGCTTTGTGCGAGCACCGATATGCCAGATAGTGTAACATTTCATTACAAGAGGAAATCCAACGTACTGATACAAACTCAAAACTACTACACAATGGGTATAATATCTTCTGAAACAAATATAGAAATAAGCATAATACAAATCAGTCGCAGAAGTTCATATCTCTAAGGTGGAAACAGATATGAATATAACACATGAAAGTGTGTGCATCAGAGTAGCGGTCAAACAAGATCCTCAATAGAACAAAAAAATAGATACAAGTGCTACACAAAAGAATATGTTTACATCAAAGAGCCTCTATCTCTAATGTAGTTAGCAAAACTCAGATGATGCCTTCATATAAAGAGTCAAGCAGAAGCATCTGTAACATCTCGGTCTGACCCGAGTATTATTTAATAAGAAAATAATAAACGTATCAGTCTAGCTATAAATATCAGATAAAATGATATAGGATAAGAGATATGACAAAAGCGTATGATAACCGTAAAGCCATACCGTGATAAGTATGTAGATGAAAATCAACCAGAGATAAATCAATATCACAAGAATCTTCTCAAAGATCAAAAAGAATGTCATACTCTATATTTTTATTCACCAAGTCAAATATTGGCAAACACCACAATGCCAACTGTAAAAGTTGTTAAAATACAATTCACCAACGCAAAAATATTGATAGAACTTATCAATGTAATCACAAAAATTGGTGAAACACAAATTCTAGAAATCATCAATAGAAATCCAAAAATCACAAAGAGGGGGAGTCCTATCACAAAATGGGAGCATGAAAACTCACCAACACGTGTATCGCTATTCCATGGTTGCTAACCATTTATTTTGAGCCGAAGCTCCACAAAATGGTCCGAAGACCATGGGTCGCTACCCCACCAATTTTGAGCCGAAGCTCCATAGAAACGGGGTTTAGTCTCCCTCGCAGACAAAGAGACATCGCACATTGCTAGTCTAAATCGCAAAATGATCGTCATCGATTATCAAGAAGTGTCAATTACACTAAGCTAGTAAATAGATGAGTTTAGCTTCATGTCCCATAACCACTTGCTTAACTTAAGTATTTACGAACAAATTGTAAGTCTCCACTCGAAAGTTGTCACAAAAGTTTCAATCGAACAAGTCCAAAAATTATCTGATGAAGTAAACGCATGTGTTTCCTACCATTTGTTTTACTAAGCCCTTTAATTATATTTCTCAGACGAATGAGGTAAAGGTATATGCTAATAGTTTGGAAAACGATTGAAGAAACAAGTTTTGTAAAAAAAATAGTGTCGAAATCGTTTTGATGAAAGAGTTTTGATATTTACTACTAGTATGGAAACCTTTGTATTTTTAAAGTGACAAATCACAGAAATGATTATAAAAACAATCAATCACCAAAATTCACATTCGAAGCCGTGAATCAAATCCATAAAAATCAATACCCAATCCATCCAAATAGATATTCCTAAAATTTCCAAATAAAGGAAGTCATCAAAGTCGATAGATGATAATAATAAGTCGGATCAATCCGAATCGATTAAAATTGGAAATCCAAATAACTTAGGCAAATTGGGCTGAGATAAGCAGATTCAGACGTCTGAAAATAATGATTCAGATGTCTGAAACTAGAAAGTAAATGTTTTCAGACGTCTTGGTCATTGAGTTCGGACGTCTGAAAATAGCTAATTTTAGCCTATTTGCCCTCGGGTTTATCACGAGCAATTTTAGACGTATGAAATTTATAATTCAGACGTCTGACCTGGGGAATGAAGTTTTGCCCAGAACAGTATTCAGACGTCTGAATCATTTGTTTCAGACGTCTGAAACTGAAGATTGGGGTATTTTCTCCCATAGGCCATTGATGGCCAAATTATATCGGTAGTAATCGGATGAGTGACGATTACGAAGGGTTTACGCCAAACGACCACCCAACTTTAAAGACTCACCAATACACTCCGATCGACATGTCCAACATCCATATAAGGTTTTTCATAGATTTTGTTTTCAAAACACCAAAAAATTGGAATATTCACCAAATCAATCCAAATCAAAATCAAATGAACACGTAAAGATGTTAGGAATTCATACCTAACAATCAAAGATAATTATAGACTTAGATGTGAGATAAAAATCTCACCTTTATCGCAAAAACAAGGATGGAGAAGCTATAGAGCAAGGCGAGAACAATCACTCTTCAATTCCAACCTAAGAAGCTTGAATCTAAGCTTAAAAGAAAAACATTTCCTATGTTAGACTTTAGGGATTTCTGAAATTGAAGGTAGAATGAGTTGGAGAAGAAGAAGAAGAGGATGCTTACTAATAGTTTCTCTTTGAATTTGGAGTTAGAACTTGGATTTGAAATGGAACTAGGGCTTAGGAATTCTAATTCTATTTTCCTTCCCCCATTTTTATGAAAGCTTGGAGTGTTGGGAAATGAAAGTGAATGAAGAGAAGTGGGGGTGGAGCTAGAGTTAATAGTTTAGGCTAACCCTAACCCAACGCCCAAAGTGCAAAGGTCAAATTTTTAGCTAGCTCCAAACATATCGAAGTTTATTCTCAAAAAGGTCGCAAACGGCAATTTGAACTCAATGGAAGTGTTCCCGAGCCCTAATTCGACCGTTTGAAAAAAAAAGTAGCATTTCGGACTATAATCCGACCAACGATGCTATATTTAAATAAAATATTTAAATACACAATCGTAAAATATGCGGGTTGTTACAGACTCCCCTCCTTAAAGAAATTACGTCCTCGTAATATTTAAGAAGAAAAAATAAGTAACAACCATAAAAGCGCATCAACACAAAAGAAATTTGAAATAAGAAGTTCACCTCAAAGAGCACGAGAGAGTAAGTTTGGATGTGTTCGCTCGATGAATTCTTTGGATTCCCAAGAACAATCCTTAGGATTTGAAGACCATTGGACTTTCAAAGAGGAACATCTTTATTTCAAAGGCGTTTAACCTCCGAAGCAATGATACGAATAGGATGTTGTTCATAAGTTAAATTAGGCGAAACTTCAATTTCTTCAATAACACTATGCTCAAGAATAGAATTGGAATCTCGAAGGCATTTCCGTAGTTGAGAAATGTGAAATACGTCATGATTAGCAGAAAATTGAGCCGGTAACAAAAGACGATAAGCCACAGAACCAATATGTTCGGTGATGGGAAATGGACCAATATATCGAGGTGCTAATTTTGCCGATCGACTGAAACGCACGACACCCTTCGTAGGTGAAACACGAGTAAACACTAAATCTTCCACAGAAAATTCCAATTTCCCTCTTCGGTTATCGGCATAGGAATTTTGCCTACTTTGATCTTCTTTCATCCTATGGCGGGTAAGATCAATCTTTTCTGTGGAATCACGAATAAAGTCTGGACCTAAAACCAGCTTCTCACCGGCCTCAAGCCAACAAGAAGGAGATCGGCATGGCCTTCCATAGAGTGCCTCAAAAGGCGCCATAACAATACTAGATTGGAAGCTATTATTATAGGAAAACTCAACAAGAGAAATATGATCTTCCCAACTTCCACCAAAGTCAAGAACGCATCCACGAAGAAGATCTTAAAGGGTTTGGTTCACACGCTCGTTTTGTCCATCGGACCAAGGATGATAAGCGGTGCTAAAATTAAGCTTCGTTCCTAAAGCTTTTTGAAGACTCTTTCAAAATCCACTAGTAAACAATGGATCACGATCATTAACAATATAAGTAGGAACTCCATGTAATTTAATAATTTCTTTAATAAAAAGTTTAGCCAAAAGTGGTATGGTTCGGTTGGACCGAACGTGAAGAAAATGGGTGGATTTAGTAAGTCTATCAACTATCACCCATAGGCTATCATGACCCGAACGAGAACGGGGAAGGCCGTCAATAAAGTCCATGGAAATTTGATCCCACTTCCAAATTGGAATGTCCAAAGGTTGCAGTAACCCGTCGGGCCTTTGATGCTCGGCCTTAACTAATTGGTAAGTCATGCAACGCCTAACAAAGTTGGCAGTATCAGATTTCATCTCATCCCAATAATAAAGTCGCTTCATATCCGCATACATTTTACTATTACCGGAATGAATGGTAAATTTAGAATGATGAGAATCTTCTAAAATATCTTTACGAAGATCACTAATATTTGGTACGATAAGCCTACCAAATTTTCGAATACCGCCACGAGAATCAATATCAAAGTCTTTCAAACCTTCAATATCAATTTTATCCCTAAATTTTGGCTAAGAAACGCCAATTCGGGATCTTGCTTTTGAGCTTCAAGAATGCGACCTAAAAGAGAAGGATGAGGCTCAAGGCTTCATAATACGAGAGATGAACATAAATTGGATTAACGATCTCGAACCTTACAAGTGGATAAAATCTTGAGATCATTCCACTTGGATATCATCATAGAAACAACCGCTTGTTACTTACGACTAAGTGCATCGGCAACACGATTTCCCTTTCCGGGAGTATAAAGAATATCAAGATCATAAGATGCAAGGAATTCGAGCCAACGTTGTTGATGCAAATTAAGTTCCTTTTGAGAAAATAAATACTTCAAAGATTTATGAGATGTAGAGAATAAATTTCTCTCCTAAAAGATAATGACGCCAAATTCGAAGGGCGAAAAAAATAGCCGCGAGCTCTAAATCATGAGTGGCATATCTAGTCTCGGCTGGCTTTAATTGCCTAGAAGCATAAGCAATAACACGATCCCTTTGCATAAGAATGGCTCCCAAACCAACAAGACTAGCATCAGTATGAACAATAAAATCTTGGTTCCCTTCGAGAATCACAAGAATAGGAGCATCGGAAATTAGTTCTTTTAATTTCTGAAAAGAAGATTCAATTTGTCCGACCAAATGTATTTAACTCCTTTCTTTGTCAAGCTAGTAAGAGGCACAACAATTTTAGAAAAGTCAATTATGAACCAACGGTAATAGCCCGCCAATCCAAGAAAGCTATGGATTTCCGTAACACTTTCCGGTCTCTACCAATTTTGAATCGCTTCAATCTTTGAAGGATCCATAGAAATTTCGGATTCGGAAATAACATGGCCAAGAAATTTCACACGAGATTGCCAAAAATGGCATTTAGAAAAATTTTCTTTCAATTGATTGCTTCTAAGAGTTTCCAACACAATTCGAAGATGCTTCTCATGCTCTTCCTCGGTTTTAGAATGAACAAGAATATCTTCTATAAAGATGAGAACCAATCGATCGAGGAAATCTATAAAAACTCGATTCATAAGGTTAACGAAATAAGCCGGAGCATTCGTTAAGCCAAATGGCATAACAAGTCATTCATATGATCCATAACGAGTACCAAATGATGTCAAAGGAATGCTATCCTCTGCAATACGAAGCTGATGAAAACCGGTTGCTAAGTCTAATTGTGAAAAGACTCTAGCACCACTAAGTTGGTCGAATAAATCATCAATCCGAGGTAAAGGGTATTTATTCTTGATAGTAAGATTTAAGCTTGCGGTAGTCAACGCAAAGCCTAAGTGTACCATCAATTTCTTCACAAAAATAGCTGAAGCTCCCCAAGGAGAGGAACTAGAACGAATAAATTGCTTCTTCTCCAATTCGGATAATTGTCTACGCATCTCCTCATTTTCTTTATTAGACAAACCATAAGGAGGACGAGGGATAGGTAGAGCTCCAGGGATTAGATTGATTCTGAACTCAATTGCTCGCTTAGGTGGTAATCCTAGAACGGACTCAAATATGTCAGAAAATTCACGAACAACATGAATAAGAGAAATGACATCTTCCTCATCATCATTATCGTCATCACGAGGGTTTAAAGAATATAAAGATGTTACCAAGTTGGAATCTCAATCATTAAGAACAATAGAAATCTGCTTAATAGACTGAGGATGCTGAAGATGAATAGTCCGCTCAGGACAGAGGATTTGGGCTTCATAACGGTTCAGCCAATCCATTCCTAAAATCATTCCGAAGGCTAAGTAACGGCATGACATGGAAATCGGCTCAGAAAGAAAAATCACACAAAATAATCTCAACATCTCTACAAAGCAAACTGAGTGTTGCGGATCCACCGACCGGATTCACAATTCTCAAAGAAGTCATTAAAGCAACAAGACCTAAAGAAAAAGTATCAACAAGTTCTTTTGATGTAAAAGATTGGGACGCGCCCGTATCAAAAAGAACTCGAATAGGTTGATCACGAAACATAATAATGCCATCAAGGATAGAATGATAAATACCTTGACCACGAGAAGTGTTTCTAGGAGTTTGCACCACATTTAGATTTCCCTCCTTCTTGCCCTGAAGTTTGGGATATGCAGATATATAATGACCCAAAATTTTACAATAGCGACAAGCAAGGGGCTTTGAACACTTATTAGCATAATGGTCCTTAGAAATTAAATTATAGCATTGCCCTCCACTAAAGGTAGAAGTCTTTGCTACAGGAGTTGCTTGCTTCCCTTTCGTATTGGGAAAAGGGCCTTTGAACTTACTAGGCCATTTCTTGTTGTTGTTGAAGTTTGGTTTGGCACCCATAAATTCAACATCACTTTCCTTATCTGCCTCTTCAAGTCGAAGAGCGATATCAATAAGTTGGTCAAAAGAAACTTCCAATTTCAGAAGTAATGGCTTCTTGAGATTTTTATTCAAGCCATAGACATTTCTCTGATTCTTCTTCAATGGGGTATTAATGTACTAACCCCGTATTTAGAAAGAGATTCAAAAGATGCGACATATTCCGTCACAGAAGATTCAACTTGAACAAGGTCAATAAAACGATGGGCCAAAGTCACTTTTTCAGCTTCCGGCACAAACTTTGATTCGAATCTTTTCCGGAATTGCTCCCAAGTAAGATCCGCTTCGACTACTTCATAAATAAGAAGCTCATACCAATCTAATGCTCTTTCTTGGAGCATGCTAGAAGTCACTTGGACTCAGCGTAGATCAATAAGATTCATGCGAGAAAAGATGCTATCTCATGTTCTAAGCCAAGCTTGGACTTCTATAACGCCCTATGAACCCCTGAACGGCTTTCCACCCAAATTTTTGTAATCACTGCACAGGCGTGCAAATCCGGATTTTGGTTGAGTAGGCTCTAGAATGGGTCCGAAAGCTTGCGCGTTCTTTACAGGATCAAGAAGCTGTTGTTATCCCGCTTTTTGGCAAAGCCGTGATACCAAAAGATTGATCGAAAACAAAAGACAGTTCGTTTCAGAGATTGGTTATACTTCACTTTGCTATGGATATTGATGAATTTTGTCCGAGTCCGGAACGGGCCAAAATTGATAGGACATGACAAGAAAGGTCGAAGGAGTCGTCATTTCAAATTTCAGGTCAATCCGAGTCCGTATGCTCAAGATATGATGGATTCAATTTGAGAGAGGTAGTTATTGTCTGGTTCGAAACCATCACCTTCGAACCCATCCAATACCCCTACCTCGAAACCATCCAGTTCGAACCCATCCACTGTCTTTGCTTCGAACCCATCTAGTTCGAAACCATCTGGTTCGAAACCATCCCAAAGCCTTTCTTCGTACCCGCCGGTCCTTCGAATCCATGACGTCATCCAGCTTCGCATCCATCCAACTAAAGCCCCTTCGTATCCTTGCTTCGAATCCATGCAAGCCCTTACTTCGAATCCATCCTCACCAGTACGTCCGAGTCCATAGAAAACCCTCTAGCTTTGAGTCCATGTCACTTCGAACCGACCCTGTTCGAATCGATCGAGTTCGAACACATAGGGACTCCCTGATTCGAATCGGTCGCGTTCGAAGCCAGGGATACTCCATTGTTCGAATCCACCGAGTCAGCTGGTTTGAATGACGTGTCATTCCATCGATACGAAGTCGCCATAGTTCACGGAGTCGAAGCGGTCCATTCGGAGATAAATTAGGATCGATACGAGAGATACGCGCCACGTCACTGCAGACCCACGTGCACTCATGGATTCGAACTCAAGGGTTCGAAACTATCGGTTCGAACCACACAGCCAACCGAGAATCCTCATTTCGAACCGATCATATCTCCTAAACCACTGATCCAAATGCAACCAAATTTTCACAGTAGCTTCCATACAAGATAAAGATTGTTCATGCCAAGTTTCAGCTCGATTGGACCATTTCTTGATGGGTTCGAAATGACTTCGAATCGATGTCAGATCGAGACGAAACTTGGTGGGGTCGGTCGCGTGGGCCCATTCACGTGCCAGAAGAGGTCTCCCGAAGTTTCAGCAAGATCTGGGCCTCCAACGCCTATAAATAGCACCCTGAAGCCTTCAGAAAAGGGGGATCTTCCGAGAACTTCTGCCATTGAACACCAAGACTCTGCCGGATTCAAATCTATTCATCAGAATCACTGTTGTATTCAGATTTCAAAGCTATTATCAACTGTAATCCATTGTAATCGATTTAATCAAGCAAAGCAATAAAGAGAAATCCTTCAAAGTGGACGTAGGCACGAACGCCGAACCACTATAAATCCTGTGTCAGTGATTGTTGTTTGTGAACTACTGTGATTTGTTACTTAGAGTTGAATTCCATATTGATTGTTGCTAAGTTCTGTGTTGATTATTATCGAGTTGAGTACGTAAACGGGTGCTTTCGTGATATTGGGTGTTTGTGACCAATTTTGGCGCAAACAGCTGTTGTGTAGACACAAATACTCCATCCTAGGGAGTAGCACTAGATTGACCGACGCTGGGATGACCAGGTCTAACAATTTCTATTTTTTAAGAAAGAAAGAAAGAAGAAGAAAAAAATGTTATTCACCAAATGAATATCAAACAATAATGATTGATAAAACAAGGCATCATAAAAGAAAATAGGGTAAGATGGTACGAAGACTCGAATTAAATCCTAAGGCACGACACCTAAGATGGAACATAGGACGATGATCCTTGCTAGAATATTCTACAATGTTTCGAAGTTTGGCTTTGATACCAAGCTGTGACGTCCCACCTCTATACTCACACTAGCCAAGGACACTACGGAGTAATGATGTCAACTAGCACGAAGAATAAGGCTGTTGAGGAGCGACCATCCATGTAATTGCTTTGTGCGAGCATCGATGTGTCAAATAGTGTGACAATTCATTTCAAGAGGAAATCCGACATACCAATACAAACTCAAAACTACTACACAGTGGCTATAATATCTTCTGAAACAAATACAGAAATAAGCATAATACAAATCAGTCACAGAAGTTCATATCTCTAAGGAGGAAACAAATATGAATAAAACACATGAAAGTGTGTACATCAGAGTAGTGGTCAAACAAGATCCATAATAGCACAAAAGAATAGATACAAGTGCTACACAAAAGAATATGTATACATCAAAGAGTAACTATCTCTAAAGTATATCAACAAAAACTACAAATCTAATGTAGTTAGACAAAAGTCAGATGATGGCTCCATATAAAGAGTCAAGTAGAAGCACATGTAACATCTCGGTCTGACCCGAGTATTATTTAGTAAGAAAATAATAAACGGATCAGTTAGCTATAAATATCAGATAAAATGATATAGGAATAGAGATATGACAAAAGCGTATGATAACCGTAAATCCATACTGTGATAAGTATGTAATTGAAAATCAACCAGAGATTAATCAATATCTCAAGAATCTTCTACAAGATCAAAAAGAATGTCATACTCTTTATTTTTATTTACCAAGTCACAAATATTGGCAAACATCACAATGCCAATTGTAAAAGTTGTTGAAACACAAATTCACCAATGCACAAATATTGATAGAACTTATCAATGTAATCACAAAAATTGGTGAAACACAAATTCTAGAATCATTAATAGAAATCCATAAATCACAAAAGGAGGAGGCATATCACAAAATGGGAGCATGAAAACTCACCAACACATGTATCACAAAATGGAACGCTATTCCATGGTTGCTAACCATTTATTTTGAGCCGAAGCTCCACAAAACGGTCCGAAGACCATGGGTCGCTACCCCACCAATTTTGAGCCGAAGCTCCACAGAAACGGGGTTTTGTCTCCCTCGATGACAAAGAAACATCGCACATCGCTAGTCTAAATTACAAAATGATCATCATCGATCATCAAGAAGTGTCAATTACACTAAGCTGGTAAATAGATGAGTTCTTCATGTCCCATAACCACTTGCTTAACTTAAGTATTTACGAACAAATTGTAAGTCTCCACTCGAACGTTGTCACAAAAGTTTCAATCGAACTAGTCCAATAATTAACCGACGAAGTAAACGCATGTGTTTCATACCACTTGTTTTACTAAGCCGTTTAATTAGATTTCTCAGATGAATGAGGTAAAGGTTTGTATATGCTAATAGTTTGGAAAACGGTTGAAGAAACAAGTTTCGTAATAAAATAGTGTTGAAATCGTTTTGATGAAAGAGTTTTGATATTTACCGCTACTATGGAAACCTTTGTAATTTTAAAGTGACAAATCATAGAAATGATTGTAAAAACAACCAATCACCAAAATTCACATTCGAAGCCGTGAATCAAATCCATAAAAATCAATACCGAATCCATCCAAATGGATATTTCCAAAATTTCCAAATAAAGGAAGTCATTAAAGTCAACAGATGATAACAATAAGTCGGATCAACCCGAATCGATTAAAATTGGAAATCCAAACAACTTAGGCAAATTGGGCTGAGATAAGCAGATTCAGACGTCTGAAAATAATGATTCAGACGACTGAAACTGGAAAATAAATGTTTTCCAGAACATTATTCAGACGTATGAGTCATTAAGTTCAGACTTCTGAAAATAGCTAATTTTAGCCTATTTGCTCTTGGGTTGATCACAAGCAATTTCAGACGTCTGAAATTTATAATTCAGACGTCTGACCTGGGGAATGAAATTTTGCCCAAAACAGTATTCAGATGTCTGAATCATTTATTTCAGACGTCTAAAGCTGAAGCTTAGGGTATTTTCTCCCCTAGGCCATTGATGGCCAAAGTATATCGGTAGCAATCGGATGAGTGACGATTACGAGGGGTTTACGCCATACGACCACCCAACTTTAAAGACTCACCAATACACTCCGATCAACATGTCCAACATCCATATAATGTTTTTCATTGATTTTTTTCAAAACACCAAAAAATTGGAATATTCATCAAATCAATCCAAATCAAAATCAAATGAACACGTAAAGATGTTAGGAATTCACACCTAACAATCAAAGATAATTATAGACTTAGATGTGAGATAAAAATCTCACCTTTTTCACAAAAACAAGGATGGAGAAGCTATAGAGCAAGGCAAGAACAATCACTCTTCAATTCCAACCTAAGAAGCTTGAATCTAAGCTTAAAAGAAAAACATTTCCTAAGTTAGACTTCAGGAATTTCTGAAATTGAAGGTAGAATGAGTTGGAGAAGAAGAAGAGGATGCTTACCAATAGCCTCTCTTTGAATTTGGAGTTAGAACTTGGATTTGCAATGGAATTTGGGCTTAGGAATTCTAATTCTTTTTCTCTTCCCCCATTTTTATGAAAGCTTAGAGTGTTGGGAAATGAAAGTGAATGAAGAGAAGTGGGGGTGGAGCTAGAATTAATAGCTTAGGCTAACCCTAACCCAAAGCCCAAAGTGCAAAGGTCAAATTTTTAGCTAGCTCCAAACATATCGAATTTTATTCTCAAAAAGGTCGCAAACGGTATTTTGAACTCAATGGAAGTGGTCCCGAGTCCTAATTCGACCATTTGCAAATAGTAGCATTTCGGACTATAATCCGGCTAACGATGTTATATTTAAATAAAATATTCAAATACAAAATCGTAAAATATGCAGGTTGTTACAGACTCCCCTCCTTAAAGAAATTGTGTCCTCGTAATATTTAAGAAGAAAACAAAAGTAACAACCATAAAAGCGCATCAACACAAAAGAAATTTGAAATAAGAAGTTCACCTCAAAGAGCACGAGAGAGTAAGTCCGGATGTGTTCGATCGATGATTCTCTGGATTCCCAAGAATAATCCTTAGGATTTGAAGACTATTGGACTTCACAGAAGGAATATCTTTATTTCGAAGGCGTTTAACCTCCGAAGAAATGATACGAATAGGATGTTGCTCATAAGTTAAATTTGGCGAAACTTCAATTTCTTCAATAACACCGGGCTCAAGAATAGAATCCGAATCTCGAAGGCATTTCCGTAGTTGAGAAACGTGAAACACGTCGTGAATAGCAGAAAATTGAGCCGGTAACAAAAGGCGATAGGCCACGAAACCAATACGTTCGGTGATGGAAATGGACCAATATATGGAGGTGCTAATTTTCCTGATCGACTGAAATGCACGACACCCTTCATAGGTGAAACATGAATAAACAAAAAATCTCCCACAGAAAATTCCAATTTCCTTCTTCGGTTATCGGCATAGGATTTTTGCCTACTTTGAGCTTCTTTCATCCTATGGTGGATAAGATCAATCTTTTCTGTGGAATCACGAATAAAGTCTGGACCTAAAACCAGCATCTTACCGGCCTCAAGCCAACAAGTAGGAGATCAGCATGGCCTTCCATGAGTGCCTCAAAAGGCGTTATACCAATACTAGATTGGAACAAATTATTATAGGAAAACTCAACAAGAGAAATATGATCTTCCCAACTTTCACCAAAATCAAGAACGCATCCACGAAGAAGATCTTCAAGAGTTTGGTACACACGCTCGGTTTGTCCATCGGACTGAGGATGATAAGCGGTGCTAAAATTAAGCTTCATTCCTAAAGCTTTTTGAGGACTTCCAAAATCCACTAGTAAACAATGGATCACGATCACTAACAATAGAAGTACGAACTCCATGTAATTTAATAATTTCTTTAATAAATAGTTTAGCCAAAAGAGGCGCAGTTCGGTTGGACCAAACAGGAATAAAGTGGGGAAATTTAGTAAGTCTATCAACTATCACCCACAGGCTATCATGACTCGAACGAGAACGGGGAAGGCCGCCAATAAAGTCCATGGAAATTTGATCCCACTTCCAAATTGGAATGTCCAAAGGTTGCAATAACCCACCGGGCCTTTGATGCTCGGCCTTAACTAGTTGGCAAGTCATGCAACGCCTAACAAAGTTAGCAATATCAGATTTCATCCCATTCCAATAATAAAGTCGCTTCATATCCGCTTACATTTTACTATTACTGGGATGAATGGTAAATTTAGAAAGATGAGAATCTTCTAAAATATCTTTACGAAGATCACTAATATTTGGTACGATAAGCCTACCAAATTTTTGAGTACCGCCATGAGAATCAATATCAAAGTCTTTTAAACCTTCAATACCAATTTTATCCTTAAAATTTCGGCTAAGAAAAGCCAATTCGGGATCTAGCTTTTGAGCTTCAAGAATGCGGTCTAAAAGAGAAGCATGAGGCTCAACGCTTCACAAAACGAGAGATGAACATAAATCGGATTCACGATCTCGAACCTCACAAGTGGATAAAGTCTTGAGATCATTCCACTCGGATATCATCATAGAAACAACTGCTTGTTGCTTATGACTAAGTGCATCGGCAACACGATTTCCCTTTCCGGGAGTATAAAGAATATCAAGATCATAAGATGCTAGGAATTCGAGCCAACGTTGTTGATGCAAATTAAGTTCCTTTTGAGAAAATAAATACTTCAAAGATTTATGATCGGTGTAGAGAACAAATTTCTCTCCCCAAAGATAATGACGCCAAATTCGAAGGGCGAAAACAATAGCCGCAAGCTCTAAATCATGAGTGGCATATCTAGTCTCGGCTGGCTTTTATTACCTAGAAGCATAAGAAATAACACGATCCTTTTGCATAAGAACGGCTCCCAAACCAACACGACTAGCATCGGTATAAACAATAAAATCTTGATTCCCTTCGAGAATCACAAGAATAGGAGCATCGGAAAGGAGTTCTTTTAATTTCTAAAAAGAAGCTTCACATTTGTCCGACCAAATGTATTTAATTCCTTTCTTTGTCAAGCTAGTAAGAGGCACGACAATTTTAGAAAAGTTCTTTATGAACCGACGGTAATAGCCCACCAAAGCTATGGATTTCTGTAACACTTTCTGGTCTCTTCCAATTTTGAATCGCTTCAATCTTTGAAGGATCCATGGAAATTCCGGATTCGGAAATAATATGGCCAAGAAATTTCATATAATGGAATTTAGAAAATTTTGATTTCAATTGATGGCTTCTAAGAGTTTCCAACACAATTCGAAGATGCTTCTCATGTCTTCCTCTTTTTTAGAATACACAAGAATATCATCTATAAAGATGAGAATGAATCGATCGAGGAAATCATTGAAAACTCGATTCATAAGGTTAAAGAAATAAGCCGGAGCATTCGTTAAAACAAATGGCATAACAAGCCATTCATAGGATCCATAACGAGTACGGAATGATGTCAAAGGAAAGCTATCCTCTGCAATACAAAGCTGATGAAAACCGGTTGCTAAGTCTAATTGTGAAAAGACTCTAGCACCACTAAGTTGGTTGAATAAATCATCAATCCGAGGTAAAGGATATTTATTCTTGATAGTAAGATCATTAAGCTTGTGGTAGTCAATGCAAAGCCTAAGTGTACCATCGGTTTTCTTCACAAAAATAGCTAAAGCTCCCCCAGGAGAGGTACTATAACGAATAAATTGCTTCGTCTCCAATTCGGATGATTATCTACACATCTCCTCATTTTCTTTATTAGACATACAATAAGGAGGATGATCGATAGTTAGAGCTCCAGGGATTAGATTGATTCTGAACTCAATTGCTCGTTTAGGTGGTAATCCTAGAACGGACTCAAATATGTCGGAAAATTCACGAACAACGTGAATAAGAGAAATGACATCTTCCTCATCATCATTATCGTCATCATGAGGGTTTAAAGAATATAAAGATGCTACCAAGTTGGAATCCGACTCTTTAAGAACAATAAAAATCCGCTTAACAGATTGAGGATGCCGAAGATGAATAGTCCGCTCAGGACATAGGATTTGGGCTTCATAACGGCTCAGCCAATCCATTCCCAAAATCCTTCAGAAGCCTAAGTAACGCATGACATGGAAATCGGCTCGGAAAGAAAAATCACACAAAATAATCTCGACATCTCTAGAAAGCAAACTGAGTGTTGCGTATCCACCGACCGGATTCACAATTCTCAAAGAAGTCATTAAAGCAACAACACCTAAAGAAAAAGTATCAACAGGTTCTTTTGATATAAAAGAATGGGACGCGCCCGTATCAAAAAGAACTCGAACAGGTTGATCGCGAAATATAATAATGCCATCAAGGAAAGAATGAGAAATACCTTGACCACGAAAAGTATTTCTAGGAGTTTGCACCACATTTAGATTTCCCTCCTTCTTGCCCTGAAGTTTGGGACATGTAGATATATAATGACCCGAACTTTTACAATAGCGACAAGCAAGGGGCTTTGAACACTTATTAGCATAATGGTCCTTAGAAACACAATTATAGCATTGCCCTCCACTAAAGGTAGAAGTCTTTGCTACAGGAGTTGATTGCTTCCCTTCCTTATTGGGATAAGGGCCGTTGAACTTATTAGGCCTTTTCTTGTTGTTGTTGAAGTTTGGTTTGGCACCCACAAATTCAACATCACTTTCCTTATTTGCCTCTTCAAGTCGAAGAGCGATATCAATAAGTTGGTCAAAAGAAACTTCCAATTTCAGAAGTAATGGCTTCTTGAGATTTTTATTCAAGCCATAGACAAATCTCTGACTCTTCTTCAATGGGGTATTAATGTACTCAACCCCCGTATTTGGAAAGAGATTCGAAAGATGTGACATATTCCGCCACAGAAGATTCACCTTGAACAAGGTCAATAAAACGACGGGCCAAAGTCACTTTTTCAGCTTCCGGCACAAGCTTTGATTCGAATCTTTTCCAGAATTGCTCCCAAGTAAGATCTGCTTCGACTACTTCAGAAGTAAGAAGCTCATACCAGTCTAATGCTCTTTCTTAGAGCATGATAGAATCCACTTGGACTCGGTGTAGATCAATAAGATTCATGCGAGAAAATATGTGATCGCATGTTCTAAGCCAAGCTTGGACTTCGATAGCGCGCTCTGAACCCCTGAACGGCTTTCCACCCAAATTTGTGTGATCACTGCATAGGCGTGGAAATCTGGATTTTGGGTGAGTAGGCTCTGGAATGGGTCGAACAGCTTGCATGTTCTTTACAAGATCAAGAAGCTGTTGTGCAGACACAAATACTCCATCCTGGAGAGTAGCACTAGATTGACCGGCGCTGGAATGGCCAGGTCTAACCATTTCTCTTCTTTAAGAAAGAAAGAAAGAAGAAGAAAAAAAGTTATTCACCAAATGAATATCAAACAATAATGATTGATAAAACAAGGCATCACAAAAGAAAACAGGATAAGATGATACGAAGACTCGAATTAAATCCTAAGGCACGACACCTAAGATGGACTTAGGACGATGATCCTTGCTACAATATCCTACATTGTTCCGAAGTTTGGCTTTGATACCAAGCTGTGATGCCCCACCTCTATACTCACGCTAGCCAAGGACACTACGGTGTAATGCCGTCAACTAGCTCGAAGAATAAGGCTGTTGAGGAGCGAACATCCATGTAATTGCTTTGTGCGAGCACCGATAAGTCGGATAGTGTAACATTTCATTTCAAGAGGAAATCTGACATACCGATACAAACTCAAAACAACTACACAGTGGCTATAATATCTTCTGAAACAAATATAGAAATAAGCATAATGCAAATCTGTCACAGAAGTTCATATCTCTAAGGCGGAAACAGATATGAATATCACACATGAAAGTGTGTACGTCAGAGTAGTGATCAAACAAGATCCACAATAGCACAAAAGAATAGATACAAGTGCTACACAAAAGAATATGTATGCATCAAAGAGTCTCTATCTCTAATGTATATCAACAAAAACTACAAATCTAATGTAGTTAGACAAAAGTCAGATGATGGCTCCATATAAAGAGTCAAGCAGAAGCACCTGTAACATCTCGGTCTGACCCGAGTATTATTTAATAAGAAAATAATAAATGGATCAGTCTAGCTATAAATATCAGATAAAATGATATAGGATAAGAGATATGACAAAAGCGTATGATAACCGTAAAGCCATATTGTGATAAGTATGTAATTGAAAATCAACTAGAGATTAATCAATATCACAAGAATCTTCTCAAAGATCAAAAAGAATGTCATACCCTTTATTTTTATTCACCAAGTCACAAATATTGGTAAACATCACAATGCCAATTATAAAAGTTGTTGAAACACAAATTCACCAATGCACAAATATTGATAGAACTTATCAATGTAATCACAAAAATTGATGAAACACAAATTCTAGAAATCATCAATAGAAATCCAGAAATCACAAAGAGGAGGAGGCCTATCACAAAACGGGATCATGAAAACTCACCAACATGTGTATCACAAAATGGAATGCTATTCCATGGTTGCTAACTATTTATTTTGAGCCGAAGCTCCATAAAACGGTCCGAAGACCATGGGTCGCTACCCCACCAATTTTGAGCCGAAGCTCCACAGAAACGGGGTTTAGTCTCCCTCGCAGACAAAGAGACATCGCACATTGCTAGTCTAAATCACAAAATGATCATCATCGATCATCAGGAAGTGTCAATTACACTAAGCTAGTAAATAGATGAGTTTATCTTCATGTCCCATAACCACTAGCTTAACTTAAATATTTACGAACAAATTGTAAGTCTCCACTCGAAAGTTGTCACAAAAGTTTCAATCGAACAAGTCCAAAAATTAATCGACGAAGTAAACGCATGTGTTTCATACCATTTGTTTTACTAAGCCGTTTAATTAGGTTTCTCAGACGAATGAGGTAAATGTTTGTATATGCTAATAGTTTGGAAAATGGTTGAAGAAACAAGTTTTGTAATAAAATAGTGTCGAAATCATTTTGATGAAAGAGTTTTGATATTTACTACTAGTATGGAAACCTTTGTATTTTTAAAGTGACAAATCACAGAAATGATTGTAAAAACAATCAATAACCAAAATTCACATTCGAAGCTGTAACGACCCAGAATTTCCGTCATTTGAAATTTGTATATTTAATTGATTTTTAATATTAACAAGTAAAATTTGTAAGTCGAATAAATTTTATTTCGAATATCTAAATTTAATTAGATAATTAAATCGATAATTTAATATTTGAAATTACAGAAATAATTGGAAATTGGGTTTAATGTGATTAAAATTGATTTGTAAAGTTGTATTAAATCATATTGGAGTATGAAGATGTTATAAAACTTTTAAATTTTAATTAAAAGTTAATTTGAAGAAATTGAATATTTTAATATTTAATTTGACGGGTAAAAATAGTCATTTTTCAAACAGTATCGGAATTTGACGAAACAAGTTTCATTGGATCCGTAATGTTAAACTATCATAAGATATCAAATTTCGTGTCAATCGGATTTACGGTCTGTCCGAAGTAAGCCAAAACGCATAGAAATTAGTTTAACCGATTTAATTTAAATTTGATCGTTTATTTCCGTAACTCGCACATATGATTGAATTGGCTCTTGATACCTATTCCATTGTGTTTGGAACGCGGGTTAAACCCTAGAAACATCAACCAGAGCGCTTCGTTTGGTGTTCGGAAAATCCCGGGTGAATAGTGTTTCGTAGAATTTTCTATAAAAGGACCCATTATCTTCTATTTTGCAAAACCCTAGTTAACTCTAACACTAGCCTTCCCTAACTGATTAATGGCCGAAATCGTTTGATTCTTCGCTCCTTAATCTCTTCTAATCCACGCACTAATTCAAGAAACTTTCAACTAGAAAACGATAGAGCTTGGCAAGATCTTCATATCCATACGGCTATGATCGAAATCGGGGTGGTAGATTGACGACAATATGCGTTCAAATGACGTGCGCTCGGGCTCATTTTTCCAAGCATAGGTGGAACCGAGATGGCCGTGCTCATGACCGATGGTAGCACTCTCGACGAGCATCCATTCGGCGGTGCTCGATCGTCTTCAAGCTGCAAGGGAAGGTCGCGATAAATTGAAGGTCAACGGCGGCTATGGGTTGATTCGAACGAGGTTTTTCATGGGATGGGGAAGGTGCATAACGCGCGGCCTGGATCTAGGGCAGGGGAATGGACGGCCCAGATGGATATGAGGTTTTAAAATTAAAAAGAAAATAGTAATTAATTTATTTAAAATTCGTGTAATCTTTGTAACGCGATATCTTTGTCGTACGAGGTCCGTTTTGGACGAAACAACTTGCGTTGGAATCGTATGGACGAATACTACGCAATGGAGCTGGATTGGGATTGATTGGAGCTAGTGTGAATTTTGGGTAAAATTTAAACGCGTGTTTAATTTTATTCGAAATAAAACACTGCAACTGTATTGGAAGCAAGGTGAGAACTTCTCACTCAATCGAATTTGTTTCGATTTAAATTTTAAATAGTCAAATTTAAAATTGCTTGATTGTGCGATTGAAAGATAAATTGCTATTTGTTGCATTGAAATAGAACCTATACGCCGCATATTAAGCGGAGGTTATTATATTAAACACATATACCGCGATATTCCACCGTGAAGTGGAATTGGTATTATATATATACTTGGAGTTGATTTCCCGCATTATATAGCGGATGAGACCCTATTCCGCCGCATAATTGTGGATAATATTTTATATAAACCCATGTACCGTGATATTCCATCTTGAAACAGGAATGGTATTGTGCTAACATCTGTGGATGTAGGGAAAAGGGTTATAGGGATCCAACTGGATTCCTTGAATAATTGAATTTGTTTCAATGTTATGTGTTGATTTTTTATAATCTCTTTGTGATTATCTTTGTGATTGAAATCGTTGAAGGGTAAAATTTAGCCGAATATAGTTTTGGTATCGTTAGATACCGGAAGTAAATAAAAATTTGATTTTTGAAAATTCAGGTTGAAAGTTTATATTAAAAATTTATTTTTGAGAATTAGATAAATTTAAAAGAAGGAATTCTAAAATAATAAAGTTTTATTTTTTAATCTTATTGAATAAAATTTCAAAATATGGGAAAAGCTTTAATAAATGGATTTCGGGTAATATTATTCAAAGGTTGAAGAATTTATTCAAAATACGGATTTTTAAAGAGTTTGAAAAATAAAAGAATTGGTTTTCTTTAAAAGGAATTTATTTTTAAAAGGAAGTAAAATTTGAAACCCATTTGGGAATTGATTTTTGGTGATTGAATTTAAATCTTTTGAAAATCCATTTGGAAATGTATTAGGTGTTTTGAAAAGAATTTGGAATCAATTTGGAAATTGATTTGGGGTTTAGTAGAAATTGATTTCAATTTGAGATTTGAATAAAATCCACTTGGTGTTTAATCTCTTGGAAAATCAAATATGGAATTTGATCTGGTTGTTTTTGAAATCAATTGAAAAATTGAATTTTTGTTGAAAGTGAATATTTGAAATCGATTTGGAAATCGTATATCAATAGATATTTTGGGAATGTGAATTCACACGGAATTTATAAAGAAAAGGGAAATTTGTTTAAAAATAAACATTGATTTATTTTTGAAGCGTGGAAATAAATTACGGATTTGGAACGTAAATTTAAAGAAAATCGGTAAGGATTTATTTAATTGGTTTAAATGAACCATTTTGAAATGAAAGTGTATTCTCCCTGGAAAGCCGAATAAAATTTCTGAATAGCTTTGAAAGATATGTGTGTGTGTATAATTCTAGAATTGGTTTTGAAAAAGGATATTTTGGAGAAATTAACTTCTTAAATTGTTTTGAATCCTTTAAGTAAAGATTTATTGAATTGATTATAGAAATGATTATTTCTAAGATTTTATCAATAGTTGTTTTAGAAAATAGTTTTTAAATAGTTATACTCTATCTACTAATTTTATTTTGAAAATTAGTTTGGACTTAAGTTATATGTAATATTGGTATAATATTTTTATAACTAATATTTTAAGTAAAGTGTTTAAAGAAAAATAGTTTTATTTCAAAGTGTTTTCCCGATATATTTTGGATAAGTGTTATAAATTATTTTAAAGTATTTGAACTTGGCAGATTTCCAGTGAAAATGAATAAATATTTGGAAGTGTTTCCGCGTAAGGAAAATGATTTGAACTTTGTTTTTAAAAGTTGTAAAGGTGAAAAGTGATTTGAAATTTGTTTTCAAATGGTTGAAGTGTGGAAAATATATCATGTAAAGATATTTTTGAAAAATAAATAATTTGGGAAATTATTTGGAATCTGGTGATGTTTGCATATCTACTGATAGTTAAATAACCGACTATCAATATTTACCCTTAAATGGGTATTCGTTGTGATTTGCTTGAATTTGAATGCTACACTTATTTTAAAATAAGCGCTCGTTATTCGGTTTAGCCGGGAGAGGACCTTTGGGTCATGAATCCTATTCCGAATAGTGATACGTCGTAATGGATAGCATTTGAAGACCGAATATTTTCGAAAATGGAAGGATTACCGTCGAATGTCTCTGCATCGGCTGATCTCCGATATAGAGATATTATCACCCTTTGTCATGAGAATTCCGGACGTGATTAGTGAATATCCGAATTGCAAGGGCTTTTCTGGAAGTGCCTTCGGTTCCGTTCGATCCCGAAACAGACTTGTATGGATGTGTGTCTGACGTTACAATTTGAGATGTAAAGCTGGTTTTTATCAAATACATTTCTGTTGGTGGCGGAGAATTTATTCTCTTAGCTTAACACCCTTCTCTGAGACGTACGAGCTCAGAGGTTATGTAGTTGATGGTTACTAGTGATACATTCCCAATTTGGTAATGTGGCATACGAAGTGCTGCTGATCATTTGTTGATCAAAGCATAGCTTTTGTGAAAAGCGTAGTTTTGGGGACGAGACTTCGTCGGACCTCACAACCCGGTAATGGTCAAAACGGGAAAGATGCAACAACGTTATAGGGAGTAGCGCCCCTTAGGGTTGTGCATTTCCTTCTGGATAGAAGTGGTATCATGGTATGGAGCCAAGATACTTAACTTATGTGGATATCACAAATATATATGACTTTGTGATTGTTGTTGGTTGAGGATCCTCGGATAATGGTTGTTTACAACCGAGGGATGGCATACTCGTGTCAGTAATTACCTACTTTTGCAGAGGTAACCCGGCCTTGTGTTGGCAGAGATCTGGTTAGGTTCTTGGGGCGTCCTGCCAGAGGTGTTCCCATGTGGCAATAGGAAGTTCCTTAGCCTGATCATTTGTTGGAAAATCCAAAGAAACAATACGAGCCCTGTATGGTTTTAGTTGTATAACCTACCATGGAATGTGCCGGTAACCTACTATTGAACATGGTAGCTATAGTAGGCATAGTTCAGAATGTCTATGCTGGCTAAGATTTATATTATACTTTCGAAATGTTTTCCTACACTTTGCACTTATAGTAATAATATCAAAGAAATTTGCGTATCAAACATGTTTGACTATCATAAGGAGAAATCTCCTCCAATTCTACATTTGCATGGTGTGTGTGGCGGGAGGCCTTATGGTAGTTACATTTTCTAAAAGCGTTGCGGATCTATTTTAAAATATTTCTTTGTTTGTTTTTAAGATAAACTATTTTAAGTTCTCACACCAGTCCCATGACTGACCTGGAGTTTATCGTTCCCTTCCTAAACTCTGGGTGCCCACCAATTTCCACACGGGCAGTCTAGAGTCAGGTTATTAGGTCATTCTGGAATTCAGGAGGTGCTGTGGAGATCAGGAGCAAGCTGGAAGAGGCGAAGCGTATCACTTGTATATGATATTATCTTATCCGCTGTGTATTCAGCTGTGAGGACAGGTTTATATAACTGTCCATTATTGTGTGGTGTTGTATATTGACTCTGATGATGTAATGTATAAAATGTACAGTTCTTTTGATTTAAAGATTATTCGTTTATCTATTATATGTTATTCCGCTACGATTTTAGAATCTGATATTGTTTATGTTGCTTCTTCTTTCTTTCTTCTTCTACCTCTTCTTCTTTAACCCTAACAATTCGGTTTTCCGGCCTTCGAGTGCTCGGCAGTTGATACAGTGGACGTATTAATGTCGATTTTCGGAAGTCGAAAATCCCGTTCCTCACATTTGGTATTAGAGCATTTGATTAAGCGACAACTCTGGCTCTGTTGGGAATTACTCATTAGAGATAGAGTCAGTAGTACTCTAGAATGAGTTGAGTGTAATCATAGGTACGAGTGCGTATTTGTTAGTGAATATGAAATTGTTTTATATTGTGTCGACTTATCGGTTGATTATTTATAGATTCTGGTCGGTGCAGTCTAGCTAACTATATCGATAGGGATTTCTAAACTCTTAAACGAGATAAACCGACATAGTATCATTTTAAATTGGGTAAATGAAATAATTTTACCTCGATTATATTTTACATATAAAGGAAATAATTTTTCAGAAATTATTAAAGTGTATATAAATTGATTGTTTGGTCGTTGAAAATGTAAGAATAAATATAATTTAATTAAAAGAATATATTTATAAATATGAGTTGTAAATAAAAATGAATTTGAACTATGAATTGAAAATGTTGAATCCTGTTTATTTTGGAAATTATTTTCCAAAATTAAAAGTTACATAGTGAAATTCTATAAGAAAAAGATTTATAAATGTGATTATGAATAAAAGGAAATTTTTTAAATAATATTAAGTACTAAATTCACTACTGTTACTGGAAAATAATAAGGGTGATGACTGCAGCATCATCGGTATCATTTTCAAGTTTTTGTGTGATGGATTTGCTACCATAGTAAATTGGAAAATTGAAGTTTTGTTGTGATAAACAAATTTGAAAATTAAAATCCAAGTTGTAATTGTTGAATATAAGTAATCAAGTTTTGGACTTATAATATGGAATAATAAAGATTTTACTTTGGTAAAGTTGAAATAAATTTGAGTTGGCATAATGAAACATATGATTTGAAATTTAACTAAACGAAGGTTAAATAAATTGATTTGTATTAGATAAGCTATCGAAATGGAAATTAAACTGAAGTGATTATATAAATAACTTTGAAGTTTAAATAAGTTGTATAACTTGTAAAGTGAGAAGATGTAAGTGAAACCAAATGATAAAATGGTTAAACAATTTTGTTAAGCAAAACGAGATATGAATTTGAATAAGTGATGAAATTTGACTTTCGTAAAAGTGAAATAGAATTTACTTTAGAATTGGAATCTGAATTGGATTTATAATTGGGAATTTAAGTTAAGCTAAACAAATGATGTTTGAAATGGAATATAACATAAGTGCTGTTGAATGAAGTTGATTTTGGTATCGAAGTAAACTAATAAAGTGAAGTGAGGAATATGAACTTGAGTTATGTAATGAAATTCAACTTTTGTGGTTAAATGAATTAGCAATTGAATTAATAAATGGATTGAATATTAATCAATATAATGTAAATGAATTGATATGGAATAAGGGATGTAAGTGTTAATTCATTAAAAACTAGTAAATTGGAAATTAAATAATTGAATGGAAGTCAATTAGATATTAAACCAATTGGAAATTAAAAGTGTTAAACCAAACTGAATGTAAATTTAATACTTTGGTTATGTTGGTTATGATTTAGTTGTTATATGATTGTTAGTTGATTGTTTATAATTCATTAAGTGTTAAATGAAATTGAATTGATAAATGGAAAGCTATGTAATTGAATTTGAATTGAAAGTGAACTAATGTGAATTGGTTGTAAGCAATTAAAATTTGTATCGAAATCTTATAAATTGCTTATAGGAATTATTTTGATTGCATTGCTTATGAAAACTATGTGTTTTCTATTGAAAATCAGTGAAATGTAAATGAATTTCCTATATATGTCACTTACATGTTTAAATTGAGTAAGTACAGGTACCAGGGCTGTAGTTGGCTGGATTTGGTCACGCTAAAATGCTAATAAATAACTACTTTGCTTAAAAATGCTAAAAAGGTATGCCTACGCAATAAAAATAGGAAATATGAACTGTTTTTCTGTTTTCCGACCGTGTGGGTCGATGTATATATATTTATATCTATGTGATATTGCAAAAGCTCCTTCGTACAAGGGAGACTCTGCCAAAATTTTCCGTAAATTTCGGGAGTCAGAAATTTTTTTGAAAGTTTTTAGAAAATTTTTGTTAATGAAAAGTCAATTTCTACATTGAAATGAAAATGTAGGATTTGAAAACTTAGTAAAGTTATTGTAAGAAGTTTAACTATGGATTTTGGAAAAGTTAAAATGTTTAAATGAATTTGAAATTTAATTTGAACAAATGGTTTTGAAAAGTTAATGGATCATGTAACTTTTTCTTACTTGGCAATTTCGAGGACGAAATTCTTTTAAGGGGGAAATTTGTAACGACCCAGAATTTCTGTCATTTGAAATTCGTATATTTAATTGATTTTAATATTAACAAGTAAAATTTGTATGTCGAATAAATTTTATTTCGAATATCTATATTTAATGGGATAATTAAATCGATAATTTAATATTTGAAATTACAAAAATAATAGGAAATTGGGTTTAATGTGATTAAAATTGATTTGTAAAGTTGTATTAAATCATATTGGAGTGAGAAAGATGTTATAGAACTTTTAAATTTTAATTAAAAGTTAATTTGTAGAAATTGAATATTTTAATATTTAATTTGACGAGTAAAAATAGTCATTTTTCAAATAGTCTCGGAATTTGACGAAACTAGTTTCATTAGATCTGTAATGTTAAATTATTATAAGATTTCAAATTTCGTGTCAATCGGATTTACGGTCTTTTCGGGGAAAGCCAAAACGCATAGAAATTAGTTTAACCGATTTAATTTAAATTTGATCGTTTATTTTTGTAACTCGCACATATGATCGAATTGGCTCTCGATACCTATTCCATTGTGTCCGGAACGCGGGTTAAACCCTAGAAACGTCAGCCGGAACGCTTCGTCTGGAGTTCGGAAAATCCCAGGTGAATAGTGTTTCGTAGAATTTTCTATAAAAGGACCCATTATCTTCTATTTTGTAAAACCCTAGTTAACTCTAACCCTAGCCGGCCCTAACTGATTAATGGCCGAAATCGTTCGATTCTTCTCTCCTTAATCTCTTCTAATCCGTGCATTAATTCAAGAAACTTTCAACTAGAAAACGATAGAGCTTGGCAAGATCTTCAGATCCATACGGCTATGATCGAAATCGGGGTGATAGATTGACGACAATATGCGTTCAAATGGCACGCATTCGTGCTCGTTTTTCGAAGCATAGGTGGAACCGAGATAGCCGTGCTCATGACCAATGGTAGCACTCTCGACGAGCTTCCATTCGGCGGTGTTCGATCGTCTTCAAACTGCAAGGGGAGGTCGCGATAAATTGAAGGTCAACGACGGCTATGGTTGATTCGAACGAAGTTTTTCACACGATGGGGAAGGAGCATAACGCGCGACCTGGATCTAGGGTAGGGGAATGGATGGCCCAGATGGATATGTGGTTTTAAAATTAAAAGGAAAATAGTAATTAATTTATTTAAAATTCGTGTAATCTTTGTAACGCGATATCTTTGTCGTACGAGGTCCATTTTGGACGAAACAACTTGCGTTGGAATCATATGGAAGAATACTACATGATGGAGCTGGATTGGGATTGATTGGAGCTAGTGTGAATTTTGGGTAAAATTTAAACGTGTGTTTAATTTTATTCGAAATAAAACACTACAACTGTATTGGTAGCAAGGTGAGAACTTCTCACTCAATCGAATTTGTTTCAATTTAAATTTTAAATGTTAAATTTAAAATTGCTTGATTGTGTGATTGAATGATAAATTGCTATTTGTTGTATTGAAATAAACCCTATACGCCGCATATTAAGCGGAGGTTATTATATTAAACACATATACCGCGATATTTCCACCGTGAAGTGGAATTGGCATTATATATATACTTGGAGTTGATTTCCCGCATTATATAGCGGATGAGACCCTATTGCGCCGCATAATAGCGGATAATATTTTATATAAACCCATGTACCGCCATATTCCGTCTGGAAACGGGATTGGTATTGTGCTAACATTTGTGGATGCATGGAAACAGATTGGAGGGATCCAACTGGATTCCTCAAATAATTGAATTTGTTTCAATGTTATGTGTTGATTTTTTATAATCTCTATGTGATTATCTTTGTGATTGAAATCGTCGAAGGGTAAAATTTAGCTGAATATAGTTTTGGTATCGTTAGATACCGGAAATAGATAAAAAGTTGATTTTTGAAAATTCAGGTTGAAAGTTTATATTAAAAATTTATTTTTGAGAATTAGATAAATTTTAAAGAAGGAATTCTAAAATAATAAAGTTTTGTTTTTTAATCTTATTGAATAAAATTTCAAAATATGGGAAAAGCTTTAATAAATGGATTTCGGGTAATATTGTTCAAAGGTTGAAGAATTTATTCAAAATACGTATTTTTAAAGAGTTTGAAAAATAAAAGAATTGGTTTTCTTTAAAAGGAATTTATTTTTAAAAGGAAATAAAATTTGAAAACCGTTTGGGAATTGATTTTTGGTGATTGAATTTAAATCTATTGAAAATCCATTTGGAAACGTATTAGGTGTTTTGAAAAGAATTTGGAATCAATTTGAAAATTGATTTGGGGTTTAGTAGAAATTGTTTTCAATTTGAGATTTGAATAAAATTCACTTAGTGTTTAATTTCTTGGAAAATCAAATATGGAATTTGATTTGGTTGTTTTGAAATCAATTGAAAAATTGAATTGTTGTTGAAAGTGATATTTGAAATCGATTTGGAAATCGTATATCAATAGATATTTTGGGAATGTGAATTCACACGGAATTTATAAAGAAAAGGGAAATTTGTTCAAAAAATAAACGTTGATTTATTTTTGAAGCGTGGATATAAATTACGGATTTGGAACGTAAATTTAAAGTAAGTCGGTAAGGATTTATTTAATTGGTTTAAATGAACCATTTTGAAATGAAAGTGTATTCTCCCTGGAAAGCAGAATAAAATTTCTGAATAGCTTTGAAAGATACATACATACATACATACATACAAACATATATATATATATATAAAATTCTAGAATTGGTTTTGAAAAAGGATACTTTGGAGAAATTAACTTCTTAAATTGTTTTGAATCCTTTAAGTAAAGATTTATTGAATTGATTATAGAAATGATTATTTCTAAGATTTTATCAATAATTGTTTTAGAAAATAGTTATTTAAATAGTTATACTCTATCTACTAATTTTATTTTGAAAATTACTTTGGACTTAAGTTATATGTAATATTGGTATAATATTTTTATAACTAATATTTTAAGTAAAGTGTTTGAAGAAAAATAGTTTTATTTCAAAGTGTTTTCCGATATATTTGGATAAGTGTTATAAATTATTTTGAAGTATTTGAACTTGGCAGATTTTCAGTGAAAATGAATAAATATTTGGAAGTGTTTCCGCGTAAGGAAAATGATTTGAAATTTGTTTCCAAAAGTTGTAAAGGTGGAAAGTGATTTGAAATTTGTTTTCAAATGGTTGAAGTGTGGAAAAATATATATTATAAAGTTATTTTTGAAAAATAAATCATTTGGGAAATTATTTGGAATCTGGTGATGTTGTGCATACCTATTGATAGTTAAATTACCAACTATCAATATTTACCTTTAAATGGGTATTTGTCGTGATTTGCTTGAATTTGAATGCTAGACTTATTTTAAAATAAGCGCTCGTTATTCGGTTTAGCCGGGAGAGGACCTTTGGGCCGCGAATCCCATTCCGAATAGTGATACGTCGTAATGGATAGCATTTGAAGACCGGTGTTGAAGATCGGATATTTTCGGAAACGGAAGGATTATCGTCGAATGTCTCTGCATCGGCTGATCTCCGATATAGAGATTTTATCACCCTTTGTGATGGGAATTCCGGACGTAATTAGTGAATATCCGGATTACAAGGGCTTTTTTGGAAGTGCCTTCGGTTCCGTTCGATCCCGGAACGGTCTTGTATGGATGTGTGTCTGACGTTACAATTTGAGATGTAAAGCTGGTTTTTATCAAATACATTTCTGTTGGTGGCGGAGAATTTATTCTCTTAGCTTAACACCCTTCTCTGAGACGTACGAGCTCAGAGGTTGTGTGGTTGATGGTTACTAGTGATACATTCCCAATTTGGTAATGTGGCACACGAAGTGCTGCTGATCATTTGTTGATCAAAGCATAACTTTTGTGAAAAGCGTAGTTTTGGGGACGAGACTTCATCGGACCTCACAACCCGATAATGGTCAAAACCGGAAAGATGCGGCAAGGTTATAGGGAGTAGCGCCCCTTAGGGTATGTGCATTTCCTTCTGGATAGAAGTGGTATCATGGTATGGAGCCCAGTTACTTAACTTATGTGGATATCGCAAATATATATGACTTTGTGATTGTTGTTGGTTGAGGATCCTCGGATAAAGGTTGTTTACAACCGGGGGATGGCATACTCGTGTCAGTAGTTACCTACTTTTGCATAGGTAACCCGGCCTTGTGTTGGCAGAGATCCGGTTAAGTTCTCGGGGCGTCCCGTCAGAGGCGTTCCCATATGGAAATAGGAAGTTCCTTAGCCTGACCATTTGTTGGAAAATCCAAAGAAACAATACGAGCCCTGTACGGTTTTAGTTGTATAACCTGCCATGAAATGTGGCGGTAACCTGCTATTGAACATGGTAGCTATAGTCGGCATAGTTCGGAATGTCTATGCTCGCTAAGATTTATATTATACTTTCGAAAAGTTTTCCTACACTTTGCACTTATAGTAATAATATCAAAGAAATTTGCGTATCAAGCATGTTTGACTATCATAAGGAGAAATCTTTTCCAATTCTGCGTTTGCATGGTGTGTGTGGCGGGAGGCCTTATGGTAGTTACATTTTAAAAAAGCATTTCGGATCTATTTTAAAATATTTCTTTGTTTGTTTTTAAGATAAACTGTTTTAAGTTCTCACACTGGTCCCATGACTGACCTGGAGTTTATTGTTCCCTTCCTAAACTCTGGGTGCCCACCAATTTCCACACGGGCAGTCTAGAGTCTGGTTATTAGGTCATTCTGGAATTCAGGAGGTGCTATGGAGATCAGGAGCAAGCTGGAAGAGGCAAAGCGTATCACCTGTATATGATATTATCTTTTCTGCTGTGTATTCAGTTGTGAGGACAGGTTTATATAACTGTCCATTATTGTGTGGTGTTGTATATTGACTCTGATGATGGAATGTATAAAATGTACGGTTCTTTTGATTTAAAGATTATTCATTTGTCTATTATATGTTGTTCCGCTGCAATTGTGAGATTCTGATATTGTTTATGTTGCTTCTTCTTTCTTTCTTCTTCTACCTCTTCTTATTTAACCCTAACAATTCGGTTTTCCAGCCTTCGATTGCTCGGCAGTTGATACAGTGGACGTATTAATGTCGATTTTTGGAAGTCGAAAATCCCGTTCCTCACAGAAGCCGTGAATCAAATCCATAAAAATCAATAACGAATCCATCCAAATGGATATTCCCAAAATTTCCAAATAAAGGAAGTCATCAAAGTCGATAGATGATAACAATAAGTCGGATCAACCCGAATCGACTAAAATTGGAAACCCAAACAACTTAGGCAAATTGGGCTGAGATAAGCAGATTCAGACGTCTGAAAATAATGATTCAAATATCTGAAATTGGAAAATAACTGTTTTCCTGAACATTATTCAGATGTTTGAGTCATTAAGTTCAGACGTCTGAAAATAGCTAATTTTAGCCTATTTGCTCTCGGGTTGATCACGAGCGATTTCAAACGTCTGAAATTTATAATTCAGACGTCTGACCTGGAGAATGAAATTTTGCCCAGAACAGTATTCAGACGTCTGAATCATTTGTTTCAAACGTCTGAAACCGAAGCTTGGGGTATTTTCTCCCCTAGGCATCGATGGCCAAATTATATCGGTAGCAATCGGATGAGTGACGATTACGAGGGGTTTACGCTAAACGATCACCCAACTTTAAAGACCCACCAATACACTCCAATCAACATGTCCAACATCCATATAAGATTTTTCATTGTTTTAAAAATACCAAAAAATTGGAATATTCACTAAATCATTCCAAATAAAAATCAAACGAACACGTAAAGATGTTAGGAATTCATACCTAACAATCAAAGATAATTATAAACTTAGACGGGAGATTTAAATCTCACCTTTTTCAGAAAAACATGGATGGAGAAGCTATAGAGCAAGGCAAGAACAATCGCTCTTCAATTCCAACCTAAGAAGCTTGAATTTAAGCTTAAAAGAAAAACATTTCCTAAGTTAGACTTTAGGGATTTTTGAAATTGAAGGTAGAATGAGTTGGAGAAGAAGAAGAGGATGCTTACCAATAGCTTCTCTTTGAATTTGGAGGTAAAACTTGGATTTGCAATGGAACTAGGGATTAGGAATTCTAATTCTTTTTCTCTTCCCCTATTTTTATGAAAGCTTGGAGTGTTAGGAAATGAAAGTGAATGAAGAGAAGTGGGGGTGGAGCTAGAGTTAATAGTTTGGGCTAACCCAAACCCAAAGTCCAAAGGTCAAATTTTTAGCTAGCTTCAAACATATCGAAGTTTATTCTCCAAAAGGTCGCAAACGGCATTTTGAACTCAATGGAAGTGGTCCCGAGTCCTAATTCGACCGTTTGCAAAAAGTAGCATTTCAAACTATAATCCGACTAACGATGTTGTATTTAAATAAAATATTTAAATACACAATTGTAAAATATGCGGGTTGTTACAGTAACATTCTCCAAATGTTAGGTAGTGTATTGCTCATGATCATTGAGGGTACCTAGAGGTTATGTATTAATAGTTATTGGATAACTATGGAATGAATCATTCAATAGTTTTCTGTAAGTTATTATAACTAAGGTCAAACAGAAAATGTCAATGTGAATAATTTACGCAGTTCTTTCGACCTGAGAATACTGTGAATCTTCAATATGAAAACTCTGCTTTGAATATAGTCTAATTATGACATTTCTTCCAATGAGTGACTATAGTTGGGTCGAGTGGAAGTATTGGAAGTGAAGCACTATTCAAGAGAGGATTCGTCTCCTTAGTTATATTGGATTAGTATCACGGTCAAGTCAACTCAAGCAAAATTCAAAATTTCTAGCCATGTTAGTTCGGTTAATAATGATTGTTATTATTGAACTAAGGACTATGTGTCTAGACCATAGAGTTGAATGTGGACGATGTTGGAATTTTGATCATTACCAAATTCAATAAGTCCAAAGTGATATAGTTTTGACAAAGAGAATAATTGTCATAACCGGGTAGCGCTTATTAAGTTAAAGTTAGATTTTTCCAAAAATGAGTAAGCGTTAAATTTGACCATATTATCACACTACTTGCTAAGTGAAGTGTGAACTTTAACGTTTAAATAATTCAATGTTAATCGCTGGCTGAATTTACACCCAAGAGTTGCACAACCGAAACGATGAATTCTCATTAGACCAAACAATTTAATTAAGTTTATAATTGTTATAAGTCAATTAAATTAATTAATATTTATGAAATATTAATTATAAAATTTTGGATATGATAAGAAAAATAAATTTGTTGCCTATATTTGTATAAATGTATAAATATGTTGATCAATATGAGGTATCGATAACCAATTTAGTTAAATATATTTATGTATATTTAGTTGGGTTAATTAGGCTCACAACCCCATGCATCTTAGAGGGATAGTCAGCTGGTCCAACAAGGGGAAGGGGTGGTTACATGTGTGTGAAATCAGGGTTTGAGATGTGTGGTTGAGATCATTGTTTGCTCTCTTATCATATCCACATAAAAGCCAATCTCAAAACCCTAATTAGAAGCTAATTAATTTTTTGAAATGCCAAATGGAAAAGATTAATTTTGATTTATGTTAATACACACACATGTATGTATGTATATATGTATATTGATCTCGATTGAATGTATACATATCTGCAAATTGACAATATTTATAACTTTATATATGATTATATATCATACAAATTTAATCTTCAAATTTTTATATAATGATTTACACCTGTCATGAATCATAAAATATAAAAATTGTTTATAAAATATGTATATACATATTTTAATACTGTTTAATGATTTTGTGAATTTTTATTATGTATAAAATAATTAGTCATTCAAAATTTTGATTTTATATTATTGATACGCCATTTAAGAAGTATACTATAGAATTTTTAGATTTTTCAAAGCTTAATTAAATGTTTTTAAAATTAATTTATTTTCAACATGTAATCAATTATTTAATTAAAAATATAATTTCAATGAGAAAATTCTAGAATTTTTTCTTAAGCTTCAAATTTGTCTCAGATGCCTTTAGAAAAAACTACAGATTTTTATAACTTAATTTAATATTTTTTTAATTTTTTTTATTTCAACCTACAACTCATTACTTATTAACAAAATATAATTTCAATTGAGAAAATTCCAAAAATATTTCTAGGCCCAAAATATGTCTCAGGTACTTTTAGAAAAAGTGTTAGAATTTTTCAACCCGATTTCATATTTTTTAAGAATTAATTTGATTGTGGGCTATTCTCAATTATTTAACAATATATATTATTTTAACTAAGAAAATTCCATAAATTAATCTTAAGCCCCAAATGTGTTTGCAGAATTTCCAAAATTATAAAACTTGTATTTTTATCATATAATTATTTTACATTATTTTATGATGGCAGAAACTGTATTATTCAATAATATGTATGTATGTGTGTGTATATATATATATATATATATATATATATATATATTATACCCACACACACACATATATACATATATTAATATCTTGTTTTTACATATTATATAAGCACATATGTGGAAAATCTACAGTACGTAGTAAATGAGCTAATTTTTCAGTTGCAATGTAAATTCCATACAGACACATTATACCCTTCACGGATTATGATGTCATACATGCACGCACATATATATGTGCGTGTGTCTATACGTATGTGTGTGTATATGTATGATGTATATATGTGTGTGTATGCTTATATAAGTAAATAAATAAAATTTAATAGATCTCAAACTATAATTTGTACAGTTAGAAAACATATGGACATAGTAATATATCTTGCCATGATTAAATTATTAATTACTAACATTTAATGAGTTAATCAATTCTAATTAAAGTGAGAGAATGAAAAGTTTCTATCTCCATTTATTAATGCTCTCAACTATTTCTTGTTTTAAGAAAAGATATGAAAGGTTTCGTTGCCTATACATTAACTCTTATAAATAAATGTTAAGTGTATTTGATGTAATATACATTTGAAATTAAATTTATTTAACGTTTAACTATTTTAAATAGAATTCATTATTTTATTATAAATTTAAAAAAGTTCTAAATGAAATCGAGACTTCGTAGGCCCATAAAAGATCCAAAATGATTTTTTTTTTAATTCATCCATTTCTTCCGCTGGGGGCTGGCCCAGTTCTTTTAATAGTATCAGAGCCCAATAACCTATGTTGTATAAATTTGTCGTATTAAGGCTAATAAATTAAGCTTTCTGACTTAGTACGGTGTCTAAAAAGGTAATGGCTAGGATTTGAATTAGGTAATCAAGTACCCTATCTTACCTAGTTGCTAACCTAGCCCGACAGGGTGAAATGAGCCCAAAGGTTTCCCTTAATATAAAGGCAAAATTGAATTGGGCCTGGGGTTAATTTTCAAAATCGTTTTGAAAATTAAAGTTATTTTTTTCTTAAATTTAGTTGTTCAATTTAAAATAAAATATGTTTATTATAAAATTTATAATATAACATAATTTTTCAAAATGTTTGAAAACCTATTCACATTAATTTCAAATTTATTATTAAGATTAATAAAAATGAATTAATTAAATTAATTAAATAATTAATGAACATGTGCATATATTATTGTAACAACCCACCTTTTTGGACGGTTTAAATCGACAATAAACCACACGTGTCAAACTCAAACCATTCAAAAGGGAGGATTGTTATCGGGTAAATAAGAAAATGAAAAGAGAAGAAGAAAAACAAAAAACAGAATCTTACAGAAGAGTAACAATATATGATAATAATATATACAGTTCATAAAGTTGTTTTATAAATAACATTTGATTACACTTTTACAATACATATCAAAGTTACAAATAGCTGGAATAAATAAATAATACAGCAGAACAACATGATGCGGTAGTATAAATATAATAAATGGCAATAATATACTGAATCTTCGTCTTTGTCCTCCAAAAATAGTCTTCAGTACACTAAAAAATCAGACCGACCCAAGCGTAATGAAAATACAAAACACACGAGTTAGAACAAAAAGATCTTATGTAAGTTAAATCAACAGTAAATGAATACGAGTGTAACGGCTTCAGAGACGTCTACGGGGTTTTACATCTCCAATCAAGTGTCTAACATGCATGCAATAACTCAAGAAATGTTTGGGATTATCATCTCCTAAGGATCCATTAAACTTTTTACTATGTAGTAATATATGCTATTATAATATATGTCTATCAGTAAAGTAAAATATTAAAATAACGTTAAGGCGTTACCCATGTCCTCCTTAACACATTTTTATATATTCTCATAGTCTATATAGATGTAGTAAGTTCCATAAATGTAACTCCCGGTATTTTCAACCATTCGCTCTAGCACATGTCGGACTTGAATTGCTCAAAATATCAGATTGTTAAATTATATTTGGCAAAACTCAACATATACCGTAAATAAATAAATCATAGAACCACAAACACAGAGTAATACAACAAAAAGCAGCGGAAACAAATGAATAGTAGTTCACGAAGCTACTATATATATAACAGAGTTAAACAAGATGCAACAGAAGTCTTGAATACATAGTCTCAATACAATGGTCAAATAACAAAATCTGAATATATCACTGGAGTCAACTGCATAACTAAAAGTTAATAGATATAGATGGATCTCCAAGAGAAGCTCCAACTCCAAAGATGAGTCTCAAATGTTGTGACACTCAGTCTGACCCGAGCATAAAGCAAATATACAAAATACTTAAGTCAGGATTAACATTCTTATATCAATAAATCCAACTCAAGTGAAATATCTACTGAAATACAAGTAACTCAAAGAATGTTTGGGATAACCATCCTCTAAGGATCCGTGGAACTGTCTACTATGTAGTAATATACGCTATTATAATATGTCTATAGTAAAGTAAACTATTAAAATAGCATTAAGGTGTTACCTATATCTCCCTTAACACATTTTATAGTGCTAATAGTCTATACAGTACCATAGTACCTCCTGATCGGGAGGCTACCAAAGGATACTCCATAGGTACGACACAAAATAAACTCTTAGTGGTCTCGATATGGTAGGTGACACGGCACAACTAGGCAATGCCAAGGTAGATATACCAATTACACATCCGGGTATTGGTAACGCAGATCCGCAGCAATCGCCCAACTCAAGCCATACTCCCAAATCAAAGGTGCGCACCAAATCAATCACAAAGTAACAGAATGGCAATCGAAGAAGTGTGTCCGATCGGAGGAGCCACCTCACTTGGCCCATCAATTGCTCCTATTTTAGCCACTTTATGCTAACTCACGGGAGTTAGGTCCACATATACACCTCAAATAGAACGTCATCAACCACCTACTTCATTCTGGAATCTCCACTGTGTACACAACTATTAAAGTGATTTTCGGTATTGGCAGAGAGTATAACCATAACCGTCTCTTTAACAACTAATCGTTAATAAAATAGTTAATAAAATAAAATAGTATATATAAATAAATTGGTTTTATATATTAAAATAGTATATATATATATTAAAAATATTTAGTATATTAACAATAGCTTTATATTAAAATAATTTGTAAAGTAAAATATTTTTATATATATACATTTAAAATACTTTATATAATAAATAGTTCCCTCAAAGTTCACAAATCGATTCAAACCAATTCAAATTCAAAAATTCAATTTAACTCGTTCTCAATTCATCAATTTCAATTCAATTCAGTATCTCAATAAACCATTTCAAATTATAACAATTTCAACTGCTTATTTGAACCACCAAATGTACCATTTCAATTTCAATATATTTTAAAGTTTAAATATTCAAACATTTACAAAGCTAAATTTGCCAATTATATATATATATATATATATATATATTTCAAATTCACTTTATTATTATTTAATTTTGAAATACTTACTTAATCATTCCAATAATATATAAATAAACTTCAAATTACAAATCTAAATAAAAATAAATATTTTAATTCAATTTATGTAAATTTGAAAATATTCATTTAAATCACTTTTAATCAAAAATCAAGTTATAAAATAATATCTTTAAAATCTTAAATTTAATAAATTTCAACACAAACTTATTTAAGTAAAATTCTTAGTTAAATAAAATTTAAAATAATTTCAAGTTATCTTTACAACCTTAATTTATTAAAAATTAATATAAAATATGTTTTATATACATATATAAAAGAATATCAATTATATATAATATTTAAACCTTTATAAAATAACTTTTAATTATATATAATATTTAAAAAATATAAATATTTAATATATATATATATATATATATTTCCTTTTTAAAAATCATGGAAGTCATTTCAAAATATGTATATATAGACCAATGGTGCATGTATATAATTTTTTATCATATAGTCAAGTGATACAGATATTTATCATTTCAATCAATAATTCAATTATCTACAGTATTTAACTTTCAACCTGCAATCCCAAATTCAATGTCAATGAAAATCGCATGGATTTATCATTTCAACCCATAACGATTTTCTCCTATTCTATAAGATCGTTCGGGTATGTATCATTTCAACCCATAGAGAAATCTATAATAATAGGGAACTTGCAGAGTGATAACAAATATGATAATAATATAACAAGCATATATCATTAATGTAAATAACAGATAATGGTGTCAGATGTCACAGGTGAACAGATACAGATATTAGCATATACATATATATAACAATGTAAATAACTAATAGCAACATATTTTAATTGTTGTTTCAATTGAAATCAAAAATATAAGAATGTTAATCGTGAGTGATTTCTCACCTTTCGAGGCTTGAGAGATTCGACAAATGAAACGAGTTATGAATCCAAGCATGAGTTCCAAAGTAAAGCAAGATTTGCAATAATTCGACTATAAAGCTGATAAATTAGAGTCAAAGGAAAAATCAAAAATCCGCTTGATATAATTGAAATGAAATGTATATTGCATTGATATTTCCTTAAAACAAATACTTAATTTTTGAATACATTTTTAAAATGACATATCTACATATTACATTTAAATTAAAATCAAATATATATCTTAACATACAATAATATATATACACTTTACTTTAAAATTACTGGAATTTGATCATAATATACATAAATACTTTTAAAATCACATTCATATTAAAATTCTTTTTAGCATTACAAAACAGAAAACAAAACAAATATATGTAGACATATTAAAATATACAACATATGTAAGCCTATACATGTGCAGCTAGTTCACAAATAAAACATAACTATATACATAAACTGTAACCTATAGATTATACACACACACACATACACACACATACACACATACTTACATGTCAAGTAGAATACAGACAAACTCATATAAATCTGTAAGTAAAATATATAAACGAGAAAATAGATTGGAAAATATATGGCTTATATATATACATATTAAAATGTAATGTACTTATACATGGTATTAAAAATCTATATTGCCAACATATAAATTACATATATAATAATTAAAAATCAACTTCAACATATAATTTATAACCTTGTACAGGGTTGCATATTATAAACACAGTAGTGTACACTATATATATACGCGTAGTATATATAAAACTAACCGTAACAAAAAAATTTATATGTAAAATATACTAACCTATAATATACTAACTATAAGTAAAATATACAATAATATATATACACACTATATATGTATACTACTTGTTATATATATTTAACTAACAAATATACTAACCTATTACCCATATATATCATGCGGCAAGAGATTGTACTCAACTTATATAAACACCATCTATACCCACACATAGATTATACAATTTATATAATATATATTTAACAAGTAGATCATAACTTTATAAACTTAAATATACGAATGAATAGATTCATACGTAACTCAAAAAATAAAGATTTAGATATATAAGCTCACTAACAAGAAAGTCCACATGGAGATAAAAGCAACGGCTTAGATCTAATGTTGTGATGGGTCTTGGCCAAACAAGTTTGGGTGACGTGGCATAGGAGGCCGAGTAGTTTCATGGTGAAGGCTGCATTCAACATGGAGGGACGAAGATGGGTCACAGCTCAGAGGCGGTGGCTGCCTGGAGCTTTTGTAGTGGAGCGAGGCTAGTTGAGGGAAGGAGGTGGTGGAGGGAAAGCTTTATGGGTCGTGCTATTGGCTCTGGTGCAGTGGATGGAGGCCGATGGTTCAGGGTTGGTCGATGGGAGGGAAGAAGAAAGAGGAAGGACATGAGGTAGGTTAATGCAATCTGAAACCAAAAATGGACATTGAAATTTTCTTTTTTTATATATTTTATTTGTTGAAGAATACAGAACAACCAGAAGGGAAATTAAAAAAGAAACAACCAAACAATTGTGTATTATATTGAAACCAAATGGAAAAGTGAAAAGCCAAAAGTTGGTTTTTGAAATTATTAAAAGAAAAGGCTATACGTCTTATACGGTGGTTAACTGGAAGGACAAAGGAAACCAAAAGGTTCCAAAAATAGGTACCGATACGTTTAACAATTTAACGGTTTCGATGCATACCGAGTTTCGAACTACACAAATGAATACACTGTTAAGATCAGCATGACGAGACTATCAAAATGGTATATAGATATTAGTGGTACGATCATCCTATCAAAAGTCGATAACCGATACAGAAGAATGCTGCTACAATGCCGGAATTAAGATAACCGGAGCAATATCAATCCAAATTTGGAGAAACAAAATATGACGACTCACTCAGAAGATGATTTACAATTTTATTATATAAAAATATTCAGGTTTGGAAAACATTTTATTATCATAAAATATTAACTGATTTTAAATTTAAATAGAAATTGCACAAGAAATTAGAATTTATCTACAACAATTTGCAGTGCCACCACACCAAAGCTTCTCCCTCGAGCTGCCATGAAGTAATCAATGAATTGAAATCGGATCAAAGGAGATTGAGAAGAAAATTGTTTCCGTTATTGCAGGTATTGACCATTTGTAGTGGTACTTCCCTGTCTCTTACCTCATCCTCTTCTTGCACTCATACTTGCTATCAGTTAATAGTAAGAGAATTTACAGAGGCATACAGACGGATATCTTAGGGATATACTCCTTCTAGGGTATTCGTAACCCTCTCTATTAAGTTATTTAATGTGTTATACTCTTGAGCTAAAGTTTCAACCTTCAGCTCTGATACCGATTATAACGTTCCTGACTCGACCTTCGAAACTTGGCACATGTACTTCACTTGTACTCGAATGCCACAGATTCATACGCCGAATCTGGCTCGCCGAATCTTATAACACATTAAGTACAACAACACAGTGGAAGAAAAATGAATAATATCAATATATACAACATTGATACAATATCTGATACAACATGAATCTCAACAATATCAGAGGTAAATATACAACAGCGGAAAGATAAGTATCAATAGAGAAACTCCAAAGAGAACTCCAACGTCAACTGCAACTCCATGGCTACGGCTCCAAAAAACTCCAAAAGCTAGATCCACCACATGCTTTCCAAACGCGAAACGAGAAACCCTCAATCGCGTTGTATTAAGTAAGGTCAGCCCGAATGCTGAAAAGAAGCAAATCCGATCGCCAAATCCAAAGGCCGGATGCTATCAAATTCTACACCTGTTATTTGATTATCTGAAAAACCCAACTTTGGACTGCCCGTGTGGAAAATTGTGGGCACCCACAGTTTAGGAAGGGAATAATAAACTCCAGGTCAGTTATGGGACTGGTATGAGCAAACAAAAACAGTTTATCTTTCACAAAAGCAAAACAAAAGATTTTTAAATAAATCCGCAATGCTTTTTGGAAAATGAAACTTTCATAAGGCCTCCCACCACATAGACCATGCAAGCGCAAACTTGGAGGAGATTTCTCCTTATGAAAGTCAAAAATGCTTGATACGCGAAACTCATTTGATATTATTATTAGTGCATAGTGCAGAAAACCTTTCGAAAGTATAATATTAATCTTTGCCAGCATAGACATTTCAAACTATGCCTACTATAGCTACCATCCAAATAGTGGGGTGCCACCATAAGTAGATGGCAGGTTATACAACTGAAACCGTACAAGGCACGTATTGAATGATTGGATTTCCAACAAATGGTCAGGAAAAGGAACTTCCCACACAAAATAGAACGCCTCTGGAGCGACGTCCCCGAAAACCTAACCGGATCTCTGCTACACAAGGCCGGGTTACCTCTATAACTAGGTAACTACTAACACGAGCGTGCCATCCCTCGGTCGTTTGCGACCTTTATCCAAGGACCGACAACCACAAAGCAATAAGTTTGCAGCAACCACAAAGTTAAGTTTTTGGGCTCCATATCATGACACCACTCATAATCCAGAAGGAAATGACATACCCTCAGGGGGCGCTACCCCCAAATAACCTTGCTGCCACCATTCGTATTTTGACCATTACCGTGTTGTGAGGCTCGATGAAGTCTCGGACACAAAGCTACACTTTTCACAAAGCCATGCTTTGATCAACAAATGATCAGTAGCACTTCGTATGCCACATTACCAAATTGGGAATGTATCACTAGTAACCATCAACTACATAACCTCTGAGCTCGTAAGTCTCAAAGAAGGGTGTTAAGCTAAGAGAATAAATTCTCTGCCACCAAACATGAATGTATTTTATAGAAACTGGTTTTACGTCTCAAAGTTTAATGTAAGACATACATCCATACAAGTCTGTTCGAAGGCACTTCTAAAGAAGCCCTTGCAAATTCGGATAATCCCTAATTACTCCAGATTCCCCATCACAAAGGATCGTATAAATCTCTATACCGGGGCCATTCGATGTAGAGACATTCGACGGGTTATCCTTTTGCTTTCGAAAATATCCGGTCTTCGCCACCGGTCTTCAAATGCTATCCATAACGTCGTATCATTATTCGGAATGGGTTATATGACATAAGGTCCTCTCCTGGCTAAACCGAATAATGAGCGCAATATTTAAAAACATATGGATATTGGGATCTCAGTTAAGTCACAACTTATAACCCAAAACTTTTCTTCAAATGGTTTAAACAAATTGCCATTTCAAATCTTTTAAACAAAAAGATTTACTTCACAAAGTTCACCAACCTTTCACAAAGATTCATTTATAGCCCTTCAAAACAATTCCATTTCAAATTTGAAATCTTTCAACACAAATTGGAAATCCTTTCTTTATATGAAAGCTATTATTATTTGAAAACAAATAGTTTTCGTTTCGGAAAAATCCAATCACATTTGCACGAGTTAAAGCTCTTCAAGTATAAAATTTGGGTTAAACTCAAATTCCCAAAACAATACTTTTCAAATGGTTTAAAACCCATATAAACATATTTATAACTTGTATAACCTTTTTAAACCATAATTTCCAAATAAAAATTTAAATTTCAAATCTTTAATTCAAATTTAAATCAATTTATTTAAATTTCAAACTTTATCAAGTTATTCAAAATAACTTTTATCTTTGAAATTCCTTTTCAAAAGCTTTTCCATTTCCAAAACCATTTAGATTTAATATTCAACTTTAAAACCATTTCAAAAATCCGTGACTTAACTGATTTCCTCGTGCCATCCATATTTGTGTGTGTACGGTGTAGTCCAGGGGTTTTACCCAATGGTGCAACAACATCACAGATTCAAACACAGCAATATCGATAAGCGGTATATTCTTATAACGCTTACCTTTCATTCACAGATTCACAGATAAATAATATGCATTTATCATAGATAAGATAAATTACATTCATCGCAGCTTGAATTAAAACAATTCATATCACCAAGCATCACACAGCAGAGATATCAAACAATTTCAAACATTCAATACAATTCAAACATCCATAAGTAAGATCAATTAATTTATCTGATTAATTTAAATCAGATTAATTACTTATGAATAAACTACTAACCCTGGTTAATTAATATTAATTAATTACAAATCACTTGATTAATTATCCTTTAATCATTTATTATTTAATAAATTAATTAACCTTTAATCATTAAATAATTAACCTTTAATTATTTAATTATCCTTTAATCAATTATCCCTAATTAATTAATTAACCATTAATTAATTATTATTTAATTAATTATTATTTAATTAATTATCTTTAATAAATTTCAATAAGTGATCTTCCTAATCACTTATATTAATAAATCACAATTTAATTACTATGAGTAATTATTCTTTAATCACTTGATTAATTGACCCTAATCATTAATTTATTACTTTTAATTAATTAATTATCTTTAAGTAGTTGATTACCTTAAATTAATTACATTAATTATTAAGTGATTATCCTTAATTACCTTTATTAAGTAATTAACTTTTAAGTAATTAATTATCCTTTATATACTTTTATAAAGTAATTATCCTTTTATATACTTTAAAATAAATCATCATTTAATTACATTAAGTAATTATTCTTAATTAGTCTAAGATAAACCATTTATCTTAATTACTTAATTATCATTTATACCTTGTTAATGACCTTTGGAAATGAATCATTGTCAAATACATTTATTAACTCAAGGATGTAGCGACCCGATATTTTCAACCATTCGCATCCGCACATGTCAGACTTGAATTGCTCAAAATACCGCGTTGGAAATAAAATTTGGCAAATATCAGAATATACAGTATATAAATAATCATAGATCACAGACACAGATTAAATAATAATGCAGCGAAATTAAAAGAGATAGTAGCTCATGAAGCTACTATATAAAAAAAGTTACATCAGAGTTAAACAAGATACAACAAAAGAGTAACAAGATACATCAGGTATAAATCAGAATACATCACTGAAATCACTGGATACAGAAATCAAAATAGATGGCTGAATCTTCAAGGAAAGCTCCAACTCCGAAGGTGAGTCTTGAATGCTGAATCACTCAGTCTGACCCGAGTGTTAAAGCAAAACACAAAACACTCGAGTCAGGATTAACATTCGTATATCAATAAATCCAACTGAAGTGAAATAACAGCTGAAATACAAATAACTCAAAGGATGTTTGGGATAACCATCCTCTAAGGATCTGTTAAACTATCTACTATGTAGTAATATTTCGCTATTATAATAATGTTTACAGTAAAATAAACTTACTTTAAAATAGTGTTGAAGGGTTACCCATACAGCCCCCAACACGTAATAGTCCTAGTAGTTCATCCAGTATCAGCATATCTCCAGATCGGAAGACTACTCTAAATACTCCATGGGCTACGAGAGAAAAACAAACTCGTAGTAAAGGCTCGGTATGGTAGGTGACACGGCACAACTAGGCAATGCAAGGGTAGATATACCAATTACGCTTCCGGGCTGGTGGTAACGCGTAGCAGCCACTACCTCCCACCGTGGAACACACTCCCAAATAAAAATCAGAGAATGGCCATCAATCAACCACAAGTAAGAGTATAATATCGAAGAAATATGTCTGATCGGAGGAATGACCTCACTTGGCCTGTCGATCGCTCCTGTTTTAGCCACCTTATGCCAACTCATGGGAGTCGGGTCCACATTCATACCTCAATAGGATCGTCACCACCATCCTACTTCATTCTGGAATCTCCACCGCGTACACGGTTGTTAAAGTGGTTTTCGGAGTTGGCAGAGAGTATGACAACTTCCGATCCCGGTCTCTTTAACAACCAATCGTTATTATAATGCCGTGGTCATTTCAAAATAGTTTATACTACAAAAAAATCAAATCATTTCATTTCGAAACTATATTCCTTTCAAAATAGTTTATACTTCAAAGCTAAACCATTTTTATTTCAAACCCAAATCGATACGATGTCATTACCATTTCGAAAACCAAATTCATATGCTATTTTTCCATTTCAAATATTTTACTTCCAAAACAATATTACTTTCAAAGTTATAACGTTTCAAACCAAAATACTTGGAAACCATAAGATCTTGGAAACCATAATACTTTGAACTCATACACTTTGGAAATCATAACGTTCTGAAGTCATAGCACTTCGAAATCATAATATTTTAAATCATAACGCTTTGAAATTCATGACTTGAAATCATAACTTCCACCACTTAATCAGTTTAGATATTAAAAACACTTTATATAATAAAATAGCTTTTAAATTTTTTTCAAATCAATTCCAAAACAACTTAAATTCCAAAATTCAAATTTTAATTAACTCTAAAATCAATTTCAAGTCAATTCAGTTCAATAATCCATTTCAATTTATATCAATTCCAAATACAGATTTGAACTTCAAACAAACCATTCCAAATTCCATATATTTCAAAGTTAAATATTCCATAATTTCAAAACTAAATCTTAATAATTCCATATATATCACCTTAAATGAAAAAACAAAGTTATAAAATTATATCCCTTTAAAATTTGAATTCCATACGTTTCAAATCAATTTATTAAATAAATTCTTAATTAAATCCAATTTCAAATAAATTTCAAATCTATCTTCTCGACCTTAATTTATTAAATCATTATAAACTCTGTATTAAAATATAATTTAAATTAATACATATCCATATTATATTTTAATAAAATCAACTTTATTATTAAAATTATTTTATATCAAACAAATTTACGCGTAGCTTAAATCAAGAATTTAACTATACGTATATAATATCAAAAATTAATATTTATATAAAACCGTTTACTTTTCCAAACATTGAAACCTTTCAAAATATTTTTATATATAGACCAGCGGCGCCTGTATAAAATTTTCTATCCTAGTCAAGTGATACGGATATTTATCATTTCAATCCGCAATTTAAAATATAAATACGGGTATATATCATTTCACCCCGCAATCCCAAATTCAATTCAAATGAAAATCGCTTGGGTTTATCATTTCAACCCATAACGATTTTCTCCTATTCTAAAGTCCGTTCAGGTATGTATCATTTCAACCCATAGTGATTTCTATACTAACAGGGAACTTACAGAGTGATAACAGATATGATAATAATATAACAAGCATATTTCATCAATATAAATAACAAATAAAGGTGTCCGATGTCACAGGTGAACAGATAGCATATATATAGCAATGTAAATAACTAACAGCAGCATATTTCAATTGTCGTTTCAATTGAAATCAAATTTAATTAATATAAGAATATTAACCATGAGTGATTGCTCACCTTTCGAGGCTAGAGGAGATTTGACAGATGAAATGAATTACTAATCCAAGCATGAATTCCAAATCAAAGCTCAATGGACATTATTCGATGAAGAACAAGCACAACTGACAAAGCTGATAAATAGGAATTAATGAAGTCAAATTGGAACGGTATTGATGAGGATAATTCGTATAAATGAACTTATACACACACACACACACACACACTATACATAAAAAAGAATCATATTCCAAATTCAAACACATCTTAAATATACATACATACATACATACATACATACATATATTTCAAAATTATCGCTTAAATAAAACAAGTAATAAAAACAAACATATGTACATATTATGATTTGAAATATGTATATATACACATACTTATATACACCTCTATATATGTATTGTAACTTTTACAACTAATCTATAATTATATAAATAAACTAATATAAAGTCCCGTATAAAGTTACATACTGACTACGGTTGCAAATAAAGTAATAATAATATATATATATATAAATATATATATATATATATAAATACAACCAGCCAAAACTCGTATACTATAATATATATAACACAATAGGTTCCAGAACTTACGTAGACTTATCCCTGTTCGAATAAACATATATACATCTGAACCTTAAAATATAATATGCAGTAGCCTCTACACTACACATGTATATACATTGTTTTGTATAGTTTTAACAACTTAATGCATAGAAAACTCATTTTATAACTTGTTCCAACTTTTTATATATATAACAACAAACCTTACCCTATATAAATCCATATATATAGTAGACCTATCAACAACTAAACTATGCAGACTACACATAAAAATATGCAGACAATTATAAAATATATAACCAATACAGCTTATATTTTAAAATAAACTCAAACAAATAATTTATAAAACTTGTATAGTCTTGTACGTAATAACAACAAAACTCAACAATAGTGAATATATATATATATATATATATATATATATATTAAAGTTATTTCCAAACTTGATTCTGTTAGTATAACTCTACACAAATATCTTAGACCAACATATAAAGACAAGTATAAAACAACTCATATATGCCGAAATATACTATAAGTAGTGTGTATATATAACTAATTCATATACTAATATATTAACAACTTTCATAACTTGATAAACTTTTATAACTTAATACCTTAACAAACAGACAATTTATACACTTAATACATACATACATATATATATATATAAAACAATACATATTTTATTTTATTCTAAGGCTACACGTAACACGCGATTTATAAAATAGTGTATATAACATAATATATCAGATACGATTACAAACTCAACATAATATAATATATACGAATATAATACCTTCATAAAACAAGAGAGAGAGAGGAAAAACGTCGAGCCGAAGATAGGTGAAGGGATGGCTAAGGCGCTCAGCAAAAGGAAGTGGCGGATCTGGTGTAGGTGGGTTGCATGCAACAAGGAGATGAGCATGTCGGCCTTCCGAAACAAAAGACGTTGAGCTGGATCTCGATGTGGAGGTGTTGACGTGGAAGGGGAGCAGCAAGGCGTGATGGGTGTTCGGCATGCTGTCTAGGTGGATGACAAGGCGGAAGTGGGTGGTTGTGACGGTGACTGGGTGGATAGTGGCTCGGCAGCGAAAATGGGAGAGGTTGAGGGATGAGTTGTCGGCATGGGTGTGTGGCTGCGTTCGGTGTAACGACTGCGGTTTTTCATCCACGAACGCCGACATCAATACGTCCACTGTATCAACTGCCGAGCAATCGAAAGCCGAAAAACCGTACCGTTAGGGTTTAAGAAAAAGAAAAAGATAGAAGAAGAGAGAAAAAGATAGAACAGAACAGAAACAACAGAACAATATCAGAATCTCACAATCGCAGCGGAATAACATATAATAGATAAATGAATAATCTTTAAACAAAGAACTATATCAGTTATTACATTACATCATATTACATTACATCATCAGAGTGTACAACAACAAACGACAACTAACAGCGAAAAAGAAATATCATATACTAGTAATACGCCATGCCATCCAGCTTGCCTCCAGCAACTCCTGAATTCCAGAATATCCAGAAAACCCGACTCTTGACTGCCCGTATGGAAATTGGTGGGCATCCAGAGTTTAGGAAGGAAAACAATAAACTCCGAGTCAGTCATGTGACTGGTGTGAGAACTAAAACAGTTTATTTTTCTTTAAAATCAAAATAGAGGAATATTTTTAAAGTCAATTCGAAATGCTTTTTAAAAATGAGACTACCATAAGGCCTCCCGCACACATACACAATGCAAACGCAGAATCAGAGGAGATTTCTCCTTATGATAGTCAAAGATGCTTGATACGCATTAAAAAGAAACATTTGATATTATTACTATTGCATAGTGTAGAAAAAAATTTCGAAAGTAGAATATAAATCTTAGCCAGCATAGGCATTTCGCACTTATGCCTACTATAGCTACCATCCAAAAAGTGGGGCGCCACCATAAGTGAATGATAGGTTCTACAACTAAAACCGTACAAGATCGTATTGTTTCTTTGGATTTCCAACAAATGGTCAGGCCAAGGAACTTCCCATTGCCACATGGAAACGCCTCTGGAATGATGTCCCGAGAACCTAACCGGATCTCTGCCAATACAAGGCCGGGTTACCCCTAACTGGGTAACTACTGACACGAATATGTCATCCCCCGATCGTAACCGATCTATCCGAGGATCCTCGATTTCCAACAACCACAAAATTTGCAGCAACAACATAGGTTAAGTATCTGGGCTCCATACCATGATACCACCTCTATCCAGAAGGAATGACATACACTAAAGGGGTGCTACCCCCTAATAACCTTGTCGCATCCTTCCTGTTTTGACCATTTCCGGGGTGTGAGGTCCGACGAAGTCTCGTCCACAAAGCCACGCTTTATACAAAAGTTGTGCTTTGGGTCAACAAATGATCATAGAAATGATCACCAAGATAAATGATCAAACAAATGATCATATCACAAATGATCAAACAATGATCATTTCACAGCAACACTCAGCATCCCACACTACCAAATTGGGAGTATATCACTAATAACCTTCAACTATATAACCTTTAAGCTCGTACGTCTCAGAGAAGGGTGTTAAGCTAAGAGAATAAATTCTCCGCCACCAACAGAAATATATTTGAAAGAAATCAGCTTTATATCTCAATTTGTAATGTCATACATACAATCCATACAAGTCTGTTCCGGGCTCGAACAGAACCGAAGGCACTTACAAAGAAGTCCTTGCATTCTGGATAATTTCTAATCACGTCTGGACTTCCCGTCACTAAGGGTGATAAAACCTCTATATCGGAGATCAGCCGATGCTGAGTAACTCAACGGTAATCCTTCCGTTTTCAAAAATATCCGGTCTTCAACACCAGTCATCAAATGCAATCCATAACGACGTATCACATATTCCGAATGGGTTATACGAACCCAAGGTCCTTTTCCGGCTAACCCGAATAGTGAGCGCTTATTCAAAAATAAGTGTGGCATTCATATTCAAGCAATCACAACAAATACCTATTTAAAGGTAAATATTGATAGTCGGTTATTTAACTATCAATAGGCATGTTCAACATCACCAAATCCAAATAATTTCCCCAATTATTTACTTTCCAAAATATCTTTACTAGATATATATTTTCCACCCTTCAACCATTTGAAAACAAATTTTCAAATCATTTTCCTTACGCGGAAATACTCGAATTAAATAAATCCTTACCGATTTATTTTATATTTACGTTCCAAATCCGTAAATTTATTCCCACACTTCAACCAATAAATCAATGTTTATTTTTAAACAAATTTCCCTTTCTTTTATAAATTCCATAGTGAATTTACATTCCAAAATATTTATGAATATATGATTCCCAAATCGATTTCTAATATTCATTTTCAATTTGTCTTCAAAAAGATAAATTCTCAAAACGTTTCATTTCACATTGGAAAAACATTTCCGTACTTATTTATTAATAAGTAATTTACAAATCCATTTATTTTCAACACTTGGAAAATATTCAATATACTTAAACCGAAATTAAGTATATATTTCATTCTTTAAGGAAATCATTCTCCTAAACATATTTATTTGGGCCAAAACAATTGTTGCGCAAAACATCGTTACGACAACCCAAAATCACTAGTATAGGGATTCGAAATTAAAATAGATATATAAATCCCAATACTATACAAAAAAATTTCTTTCGAAAATCATTTACTATAACAACAGTGTTATAGTCCATCATTTCCTTCTTTCTCGAAAACGTCTATTTCAACAATAAATGTTGAAATCTATGTATTCGATTCATAATACATTTTAAAACATCGTTAAAACGATTAACTTCATTTTATAATATTCATTTTCCCAAGCATATCCATTTTATTTGATAATATATTCACTGTCCAAAATCGTGAATATACTTCCTTAATCAATTTCAACTCTCAATTTATCAAATTCCATTAATTTCGAATTTATAAACAATGTCTATAAATTCCATTTCTATTTATAAACTTCGATTTATAAATCTCCTTTATTAATCCAAGTCAATCTATATATCTCAAATATATACCAACAGTCCATATTATAAGCTAAATACTTATAATTCATTTATTTACAAAATCGTTCTTTTAAACTTCACAAATTATAAATCTTATAAATTCTCATTCACTTATGAATCCATTATACTTCATTTTAACACTTATAAAAACTTCGTTTTATAATTCCAATATTTTTAATTTATAAATATCCATTTTATAAATCTTTTATAAAAATTGTTTGTAATAGTCCAAAAATTCCAATTTAAACCATTTCATAAATTTATTAGCTATTTATTTCAAAAATCACTTTTCACTTTTATTTCATAAAAATCATACTTTTATAACATTAAAATTTTAACGTTTATTTATTTTTAACAATTCAAAATTTAATAAAACGAATACTTTCGAAAATCACTTCAAAATTCCTTTTAAAACCAAAATCATTATTTTAAAACTTCAGAAATGGATCCGATGATGCAACAGCACCAAATAGTCAATCGCGACATCCAAATATCATATATCACTATGATAATCAACAAATATCAAAATATCTGTAAATAAATCAATACAGTTGAGGAATCCAGTTGGATCCCTCCAACCTGTTTCCCTACATCCACAAACATTAGCACAATACCAATTCCGTTCTAGTACGGAATTATCGCGGTATATGGGATTTATAAAATATTATCTACTTAATAGACGGCGCAATAGGGTCTCATCCGCTATATAATGCGGGAAATCAATTCCAAGTACATAAATAATACCAATTTCACTGTACTGTGAAATATTCGCGGTATATGTTTTTAATAAATAACCTCCGCTTACTAACGGCGCATAATGTCTATTTTCACAATCAATAGATAACGATCATCATTCAAACATGCATTCAAGAATTTTAAATATAACCATTTAAAATTAAAAATCAAAACCGATTCGATTGAGTGAGAAGTTCTCACCTTGATTTCAATTTCGTTTTAGCGATTTATTTCGAATAAAATTAAACGTGCGTTTAATTTTACCCGAAATTTTCGCTTGCTCCAATCGACTCCAAACCAGCTCCATAGCGTAGTGCTCATCCATACGATTCCAACGCAACTGGTTTCATGCGTTTTCGACCTCGTATGAAAGAGTTATAGCTTTTCAAACATTTACACAAATTAAAAATATAAATAATTAACAATTTTATTTTAATTTTTCAAACCCTACTCTCAACAGCCGTTCATTTTTTTTGAGATTGCATCAGGGCCGCACTCATGCCTTCACCCCAACGCGTAACCCTCGTTTGCATTTAACCCATGAGCCGCCGCTCCTAGGGCTCCAAATCGCCACCCCCACGATCCATTTTCCGGCGATCAAACATCATCAACCAACACGCCTCACCCTCCTCTACCTTTGGCATGAGCACCACGAAGCTCGGTCCTCTCTTCACCTTGAAAAAAGCACGTGAACTACAGATGACCGCGGGCCCGTATCGTCCCCACCGAGCCTCCATTCGTGATCATATCCGTATAGATACGAAGCTCTCTCCTAGATCTAGAAGTTTGTAGTTGGATGATTTCGATGATTGTTGATGGATTTTGAAAAATTAGTGGAAGAAACTTCGTTTATTTCTGGCCATCGAATTAAGGGATGGCGGCCAGGGTTTCAAAACCCTAATTTATTTTATTTTTCCAACTTGTGAACAACATCGTGCTTTTATAGAAAATATTTCCAATTTACTATTCATCCGATTTTCCGAACTCAGATTTACACGCGGTGACCGGCATTTCTAGGGTTTAACCCGCATTCCGGACACAATGGAATAGGTTTCGGAAGCTAATTCGGTCATCTGTGCAAGTTATGGCAATAAACGTTTAATTTAAAATTAAACCGATTAAACGATTTTCTAGGCGTTTTAGCTTGCACCGGACAAACGCTAAATCCGATTAACTTGAAATTTGAAATATTACAATAATATCACATTACGGATCCGATGAAACTGGTTTCGTCGAAATCCGAGACAGTTTGAAAAATGGCTATTTTAACTCGCCAATTTAATATTAAAACAATTTTGATGCGTTTTAAGCTGCCACGATCAAACGAAAACTTCGATTGCTACGAAAATTGAAATCCGATAATAACAAACTATTACGGATCCAATGGAACTAGTTTCGTCCAATTCTGAGACTGTCCGAAAATTGGCTAATTTCACTAGTCGATTAAATATTAAAATATTCAATTTTCACAAATTAACTTTTAATTCGATTTTAAAAGTTCTATAACATCTTTCTAACTCCAACATGATAAAATAAAATTTTACAAATCAATTTTAATCATATTTAACCAAATTTTCAATTATTTCTGTATTCTCACATATTAAATTATCGATTTAATTATTCAATTAAATCCAATCGAAATAAATTTATTCGACTTATAAATTTCACTTATTTATTTTTAAAATTAATTAAATATTCAAATTTTAATTAATATAAATTCTGGGTCGTTACATTCAGTCAGGGGGAAGGTGCACAGTTAGTGGTGAAGGAGGTCGAGGTCGACGAGGTTCGTGGCTTGGAAGTTGATGGCATGGAAGTGGCGATCACGTGAAAGAAAGAGAGAGGGAGGTAGAGCAAAAATGGAAGAGGGAGGAAAACTTTTGAGAGGAGGGAAAGAAATCTTGAGTGAGAGGCCATGGAAAAAGGTAAAAACTGGAGAAGAAAAAGCTTCAGGGACAAGGCTATTCGTATATTATTATAATAAAATTTTTGAATAAAATAAAGTAGCTGACTGAAATAACAACCACGGAAATGAAAGACAACCGGTGAAAGTTGGAATGTGGAAAAGCAAAAGTCATCGTAAATTATGAAAGTAGTATAGGATAGTGACTATTGACTTTATGGTAGAAATTAAAAGGGTATGGGAAGCTAAAAGGTCCAAATGTGAAAACAATACGACTGATCGGTTTATCAATTTCTCTGCGTTCCGAACTCCAAATGCACAAATGAATATACCGTGGAGATCCACACGACGAGATGATCAAAACGGTATGTAGATATTAGTGGTACGATCATCCGATCAAAAGTCCATATCGGTACCAAATGCTGCTATTTCACCGAAAATAAGATCGACGGAGCAATAACAGTCAAAATTTGGAGAAACGAAATATGACGTCTTGCTCAGAAGATGAATTACAATTTTTCTATAGAAAAATATTCAGGTTTGGAAAACATTTTGTTATCATCAAATATTAGTTGATATAAATTGAAATAGAATTACAAAATAAAATAAACTATCATATTTTCAGATGAAAATTTACCAGATGCTATGTTAAAACAAACGTATTCCAAATATTAAATTTTTGTTTGAAAATTTTATAATATAAAATTTCATAAAATTCAATTAATTAAATAAAACCATTAAAATTTACGGGTCGTTACAAAGACCCTTTAAGTTAAATTAATGATTTCATCTTAATTATATACTTAATTACAATGATTAATTAAGTTAAAACACAATCCTTTGTCACTTCTTAATTCAACATCATCTTATTTTATTTTGAAACACTTATGGACTTAATTACATAATTAATCTAATATGTAATCACCTTTTGAAACAAACACAAATTTAAACATTTGAAATCTTTGAAAATATATTCAATTTAAATATATTTTACACTTGGCTAAACATCTTGATAAATTTAAACTTACGTTTTCTTTTGAAGACCTGAACTTGATTTCTTTTTCAAAATTTCAAAACCTATACAAGAATTAAATTTTAAATTTTGAAAGCCTGTTATTAATAAAACTACCCAAGCCCACACTTAAATCCACTCGAGCCAAATCCAAAAAAATTTCGAGACAAACCCGAGACCATTAAACAAAATCCCAAGTAAACACTTCGTCTTCAAAAGCTTCTTCGCCAACCCAAAATCACCACTGATACACAGTGATATGCATTCGCATGCACAGGTGATCGGAGCTCCTCCGATCAACCACATCGCCAAGTCGATGGCAACCCATTCAAGCTTCACGACCACCAGTTCCACGAATTCAACAGGAAATTTAAATCGAGACCATCGATCACCATATGGAATTAACTCGATTACCAGAAACTACCTCACGCCAGTGATCCCGACCACCAGTCATCTCGAAATCACACCCCTAGCTATATCATGACAACACGCGATGATCCCCTTCGGTGCGAACACTTCCAGTTCACCCACGATGACGTACGAACCCAAATTTCAATATTTGCTAAAAAATAGGTTAAAACTCTATATCATCATTTTTCGATCGCCACGACGATTAATAAATCCACCCTTCATTTTTCCTCCGACCACCTACACCTGAACCCCCACCAGACCCAAGCATAACGAACCTCTTCCCGTGAATCGTTGGAAATTGAAGAAAGAACAAGATTCCGTTCAATCCCAAATTCCACCACAAATCAACACTAAAAATTCTGATTTTATTTTTAAAATTCATTACTTTCAAGTACGATTCCAATTACATAATCAAATTGTACGAATTTGATAAACGAAATTCCTAACTTTGTTTTATTTTTACTGTAATTCTTTGTTTTTGAATTAATTCCTTAATATAAACACATGAAACAAATTTTAAAAATATACTAGCATCTTTACAATCATTTTTCTTTTAGGAATCATATCTTAAAATAGATTAAACAAAAATATGAATTTTCTTTGGTTATTCTTTGGTCTGGAACACACAACAGAGTATATACATATATACCCAGTCATGGATACTATACATAGCCTAATTCAATTATATTCAAATGAATACACCTAGACAAACATATACACACATCATCACCACACAGATACATCATACGCATCAGTATCAAAAGATTAAAGGTTGAAAATTTGCTCACCTGTCACCTAAGAACAAAGCAGAGAGGAACAGAGAACAAGTTTTAACTTTCTTGTTTCCAGGCTTTAATTTAAACTTGCTTTTGATAACAGATCTGCACCTTATGTACATTGAGTTGAACTGAAGCTTTGATCTCTGCTTTAAAGCTGAAACTTGAAGTTATACTTGATCTTGGACTGAAGTGTTTGATGTTTGCTTCAAGCTTTACAGGTTGAAGATTTAAAATAGGCAGACAGCTCCCAGGTTTTGAAAGACCGGAAATGATCTGCTGTAATTTGATTTCATTTGCTTGCTTGCTTTGATCTGCCACTTTGAATTTTTTTTTGATTTATCTTGAGTTGATCTTGCTCGGATTGGAAGATGGTATTTTGATTCTTAAGTTCAAATTTTCTTTTCTTGATATGAGTTTTCTTGCTTTCTGATCTATTTAGTTTTCAGGTTTTGAATTCAAACAAGTTTTGCTTTAGTTTTCTGGTTTGTGGATTTTCAAGTTTGAGAGGTTGCCGCTTTATTCCAGATTGTTTGCTTAGGTTGTTTTCAGATTTGAAAATAATTGAAAGAGAGATAAGAAAGATTTTGAGAAGCCTAGTTTTATTTCTTTGCTTCATATTATTTATGTTTTTTTGAATTCTAAGAATATTTTTGCTTGCCACTTGTTTAATAGGTTTACCCTTGTTCATACATGATTTAAATTATTTACATTTGTTAAAATGCTTGTTTTTCCAGTTGTACAAATGCCAAAATAAACACATTTATGTTTAAATCCTTTTTGTTAATTTATTTATAAATTTTTGTATAAACCCTTGTTTTTATTTTAATTTAAAACTTTTAATTATTTATATTTTATAACTTATCATATGTAAATGTTTTACATTTTAAATTCATGAATATACAAACTATATTTATTTATTTGAAAAGAAAATGTGTTTTAAATCTTTTTATGAAATCATATAAATATTTATATCTATATTTATAATTTTAAAGAATGGGATTTTTAAAATAAATCAAATTATAAATAAATAAGTATAAAATATGTATATATTTGAATTTAATTCTTTAGATAGCTTTTGTATTATATGAATTTCACGATATTACTTTTAAATCAAAATTCTTATTAAATGAAATGGGAAAACACATCTTTATTAATTGAAAATATAATGACTTCAAATCCAATAAGTCTTATAAGATTTTTAATTTTGAATTTCAATTCCAAGATTCTATTTAACATAAATTTATAAATATAAACAAATAACGAAACATATCTTTATTAATTAGGAAAAAATTGAATTAATTCACCATTAATTTCATAATTTAACATAAATTTCCAAATTAAATTTAACTAAAAATCGGGATCGTTATAGATTCTCCCTTAAGAAAATTTCATCCTCAAAATTTGCTAGGGAGACAACAAAGATAGATGAACACACAAAGATATAGCTTTCCAGATCAAACAGAATATTTATTCCGCATTTGGCTCACCAAATTAGAATATCTCCAATAATTATGAGAACAAACTTATTTGATACTACACAAAATACTCGTGTCACCTGGTCTACGAGTATACAAGGGTATTGGTTAGTCCGAAGCATAACTGACCACTCGTAGAATATATCTGGACCCAAACAATAGATAAATGGATTTAATCTTCCATAATTCTCAAACACTGGGTATGGATTCCAAACTCAAGTCGGAATGCCCCAAAGTATATATAACCTGTCCCTCTTTGGACTTTGACACTCACAAGAAATCGCAATAGAATTTCAAATTTGGTTTTAATCGAAATCGTTTGGTCGATACAAATAAATTTTAACTTTATATTTAATTAACCAATTTCAATTTTAAATTTCAAATTCATTTGAATTTAAGACTGAAGATTTGCAGTGCCACCACACCAAAGCTTCTTCCTCGAGCTGCCATGAAGCAATCAAAGAATTGAAATCGGATCAAAGGAGATTAAGAAGAAAGTTGTTTCCGTTGTTGCAAGTATTGACCATTTGTAGTGATACTTCCCTGTCCCCTTCCTCGTCCTCTTCTTACACTCATACTTACTATCAGTAAATAGTAAGAGAATTTATAGAGGCATACAAACGGATATCTTTGGGATATACTCATTCTAGGGTATTCGTAACCCTATTTATAATGAGTTACCTAATGTGTTATACTCCTTAGCTAAAGTTTCAACCTTTAGCTCTGATACCAATTATAACGATCCAGACTCGACCTTCGAAAATCGGCACCCGTACTTCACTTGTACTCGAAGGCCGCAGATCTAAACGCCGAATCTGGCTCGCCGGAGCTTATAACACATTAAGTACAACAACACAGCGGAAGAAAAATGAATAATATCAATATATAAAACATTGATACAATATCTGATACAACATGAATCTCAATAATATCAGAGGTAAATATACAACAGCGGAAAGGTAAGTATCAATAGAGAAACTCCAAAGAGAACACCAACATCAAACTGCAACTGCAACTGCAACTCCATGGCTAAGAATCCAAAAAACTCCAAAAGCTAGATCCACCAACATGCTTTCCAAACGCGAAGCGAGAAACCCTCAATCGCGTTGTATTAAGGTCAGCCCGAATGCTGAAAAGAAGCGAATTCGATCGCCAAATCCGAAGGCTGGATGTTATCAAATTCTACACCTATTATTTGATTATCTGAAAAACCCAAGTCCGGACTGCCCGTGTGGAAAATTGTGGGCACCCACAGTTTAGGGAGGGAATAATAAACTCCAGGTCAGTTATGAGACTGGTACGAGCAAACAAAAACAGTTTATCATTCACAAAAGCAAAACAAAAGGTTTTTAAAGAAATCCGCAATACTTTTTGGAAAATGAAACTACCATAAGGTCTCATGCCACACACATAATGCAACTGCAAACTTGGAGGAGATTTCTCCTTATGACAGTCAAAAATGCTAGATACGCGAAAGTCATTTGATATTATATTATTAGTGCATAGTGCAGAAAATCTTTTGAAAATATAATATTAATCTTAGCCAGCATAGACATTTCGAACTATGCCTACTATAGCTACCATCCAAACAGTGGGGCGCCACCATAAGTAGATGGCAGGTTATATAAATAAAATCGTACAAAGCACATATTGAATGATTGGATTTCCAACAAATGGTCAGACAAAGGAACTACCCATACAAATGGAACGCCTCTGGAGGGACGTCTCCGAGAACCTAACCGGATCTCTGCTATACAAGGCCGGGTTACCTCTGTAACTAGATAACTACTGACACGTGCATTCCATCCCCCGGTTGTTTGCGACCATTATCCGAGGTACCTCCCAACCGACAACCACAAAGCAATAAGTTTGTAGCAACCACAAAGTTAAGTGTCTAGACTCCATACCGTGGTACCACTCATAATCCAGAAGGAAATGGCATACCCTCAGGAGGTGCTACCCCCAAATAACCTTGCTTCATTGATTCCTGTTTCGACCATTACCAGGTTGTGTGTCTCGACGAAGTCCCATCCATAAAGCTACACTTTTCACAAAGCCATCTTTGATCAACAAATGATCAGCAGCACTTCGTATGCCACATTACCAAATTGGAAATGGATCACTAGTAACCATCAACTACATAACCTCTGAGCTCGTACGTCTCAGAGAAGCGTGTTAAGATAAGAGAATAAATTCTCCGCCACCAAACAGAAATGTATTTCATAGAAACTGGTTTTACATCTCAAAGTGTAATGTCAGAAAAACATCCATACAAGTCTGTTCCGGGTTCGAACAGAACCGAATGCACTTCCAAAGAAGCCCTTGCAAATCCGGATAATCCATAATTACGTCTGGATTCCCCATCACAAAGGATGATATAAATCTCTATACTGGGGCAATTCGGTTTAGAGACATTCGACGGGTTATCTTTTCGCTTTCGAAAATATCCGGTCTTCACTACCGGTCTTCAAATGCTATCCATAACATCATATCATTATTCGGAATGGGTTATATGACACAAGGTCCTTTTCCGGCTAAACCGAATAATGAGCATAATATTTAAAAACATATGGATATTGAGATCTCAGTTAAGTCACAACTTATAACCCAAACTTTTCTTCAAATGGTTTAAACAAATTGCCGTTTCAAATCTTTTAAATAAAAAGATTTACTTCACAAAATTCACCAATCTTTTACAAAGATTCATTTATATCCCTTCAAAGCAATTCTGTTTCAAATTTGAAATCTTTCAACACAAATTGAAAATCCTTTCTTTATATGAAAGCTATTATTATTTGAAAACAAATTATTTTCGTTTCGGAAAAATCCAATTACATTTGCACGAGTTAAAGCTCTTCAAGTATAGAATTTGGGTTAAATTCAAATTCTCAAAACAATACATTTAAAATGGTTTAAAACGCATATAAACACATTTATAACTTGTATAACCTTTTTAAACCATAATTTCCAAATAAAAAATTCAATTTCATATCTTGAATTCAAATTTAAATCAATTTATTGAAATTTCAAACTTTATCAAGTTATTCAAAATAACTATCTTTGAAATTCCTTTTCAAAAGCGTTTCCATTTCCAAAACCATTTAGATTCAAAATTCAACTTTAAAACCATTTCAAATATCTCCGACTTAATCGATTTCCTCATGCCATCCATATTTGTGTATATACGGTGTAGTCCAAGGGTTTAACCCAATGGTGCAACAACATCACAGATTCAAACACAACAATATCGATAAGCGGTATATTCTTATAACGCTTACCTTTCATTCACAGATTCATAGATAAATAATATGCATTTATCATAGATAAAAATAAATTACATTCATCACAGCTTGAATTAAAACAATTTATATCACCAAGCATCACACAACAGAGATATCAAACAATCTCAAACATTCAATACAATTCAAACATCCATAAGTAAGATCAATTAATTTATCTGATTAATTTAAATCAGATTAATTAATTATGAATAAACTACTAACCCTGGTGAATTAAAATTAATTAATTACAAAATCATTTGATTAATTATCCTTTAATCATTTATTATTTAATAAATTAATTAATCTTTAATCATTAAATAATTAACCTTTAATTATTTAATTATCCTTTAATCAATTATCCATAATTAATTAACAAACCATTAATTAATTATTATTTAATTAATTATTTTAATTAATTTCTATAAATGATCTTCCTAATCACTTATATTAATGAAGCACAATTTAATTACTATGAGTAATTATTCTTTAATCACTTGATTACTTAACCCTAATCATTAATTTATTACTTTTAATTAAGTAATTATCTTTAAGTAATTGATTACCTTAAATTAATTACATTAATTCATCTTTAAGTGATTATCCATGATTACCTTTATTAAATAATTAACTTTTGAGTAATTAATTATCCTTTAATTACTTTTCTAAAGTAATTATCCTTTTATTTACTTTAAAATAAATCATCGTTTAATTACATTAAGTAATTATTGTTAATTAGTCTAAGATAAACATTTATCTTAATTACTTAATTATCATTTAAACCTTGTTAATGACCTTTGGAAATGAATCATCATTAAATACATTTATTAACTCATGACCCTTTAAGTTAAATTAATGAATTCGTCTCTTAATTATATACTTAATTACAGTGATTAATTAAGTTAAAACATAATCCTGTGTCACTTCTTAATTCAACATCATCTTATTTTACTTTGAAACACTTATGGACTCAATTACATAATTAATCTAATATGTAATCACCTTTTGAAACAAACACAAATTTAAACATTTTAAATATTCGCAATCATATCCATTTTAAATATATTTTACACTTGGCCAAACATCTTGATAAATTAAAACTTACTTTTGCTTTTGAAGACCTGAACTTGATTTCCTTTTCAAAATTTCAAAACCTGTACAAGAATTAAATTTCAAAATTTAAAAGCTTGTCATTAATAAAACTACCCGAGCCCACACTAAAATCCGCTCGAACCAAATCCAAAATAATCGAGACAAACCCGAGAACATTAAACAAAAACCCGAGTAAACACTTCGTCTTCAAAAGCTTCTTCCCCAACCCAAAATCACCATTGATACACAGTGATATGCGTTCATGTGCACAAGCGATCGGAGCTCCTCCGATCAACCACGACCACATCGCCAAGTCGATGGCAACCCATTCAAGCTTCACACCCAGTTCCACCAATTCAATAGGAAATTTAAATCGAGACCATCGATCACCATCTGGAATTAACTCGGTCACCAGAAACTACCTCACGCCAGCGATCCCGACCAACAGTCATCTCAAAATCACACCCCTAGTTGTATCATGACAACATGCAATGATCCCCTTCGGTGCGAACACTTCCAGTTCACCCACGATGAAGTACGAACCCAAATTTCAACATTTACTAAAAACTAGGTTGAAACCTTACATCATCATTTTTCGATCGCCACGATGATTAATAAATCCACCCCTCATTTTTCCTCCGACCAACTACACCCGAACCACAACCAGACCCAAGCACGACGAACCTCTTCTCGCAAAATCGTTGGAAATTGACAAAAAAACAAGAATCCGTTCAAATCCAAATTGCACCATAAATCAACACTAAAAATTCTGGTTTTATTCTTGATATTCGTTACTTTCGAGTACGACTCCAATTACATAATCAAATTGTAAGAATTTGATAATCGAATTTCCTAACTTTGTTTTATTTTTACTCTAATTTTTTGTTTTTGAATTAATTCCTTAATATAAACACATGAAACAAATTTTAAAAATAAACTAGCATATATACAATCATTTTTCTTTTAGGAATCATAGCTTACAATAGATTAGACAAAAATATATGAATTTTCTTTGGTTATTCTTGGGTCTGGAAAACACAACAGAGTATATACATATATACTCAGTCATGCATACAATATATAGCCTAATTCAATTATATTAAAATGAATACATCTAGACAAACATATACACACATCATCACCATACACATACATCACGTGCATCAGTATCAAAAGATTAAAGGTTGAAAATTTTCTCACCTGTCACCTGAGAATAGAGCAGAGAGGAACAAAGAACAAATTTTAAGTTTCCTGTTTGCAGGCTTTAATTCAAACTTGCTTTTGATAACAGATCTGCACCTGATTTACATTGAGTTGAATTGAAGCTTTGATCTATTCTTTAAAGCTGAAACTTGAAGTTGTACTTGATCTTGAAACTAAAGTGTCTGATGTTTTCTTCAAGCTTTACAGGTCGAAGATTTAAAATAGGCAGACAACTTCCAGGTTTTAAAAGACTGGAAATGATTTGTGGTAATCTGATTTCATTTGCTTGCTTTCCTTGATCTGCTACTTTAATTTTTTTTTATTTACCTTGAGTCGATCTTGCTCAGATTTGAAGATGGTATCTTGAATCTTTAATTCGGATTTTCTTTTTTTGATCTAAGTTTGTTTGCTTTTCAATCTATTTAGTTTTCAGGTTTTGAATTCAAAAAAGTTTTGCTTTAATTTTCCGGTTTGTGGATTTTTAAGTTTGAGAGGTTGCTGCTTGATTCTAGATTGTTTGCTCAGGTTGTTTTCAGATTTTAAAATAATTGAAAGAGAGATAGGAAAATTTTTGAGAAGCTTGGTTTTATTTCTTTGCTTCATATTATTTATGTTTTTTAAAATTCTAACAATATTTTTGCTTGCTACTTGTTTAATAGGTTTACATTTATTCATACATGATTTAAATTATTTACACTTGTTAAAATGCTTGTTTTTCCAATTGTACAAATGTCAAAATAAACAATTTTATGTTTAAATCCTTTTTCTTAATTTATTTATAAATTTTTGTATAAACCTTGTTTTCATTCTATTTTAAAACTTTTAATTATTTACATTTTATAACTTATCATATATAAATGTTTTACATTTTAAATTCATGAATATACAAACTATATTTATTTATTTCTAAAGAAAATGTGTTTTAAATCTTTTTATGGAGTCTAATAAATATCTATATCTATATTTATAACTTTAAAGAATGGGATTTTTAAAATAAATCCGTATATAATATGTATATATTTGAATTTAATTCTTTAGATAGCTTTTGTAAATTTTATATATATAAATTTCACAATATTACTTTTAAATCAAAATGCCTATTAAATGAAATGGGAAAGCACACCTTTATTAATTGAAAATATAATGACTTCAAATCCAATGTGTCTTATAAAGATTTTTAATTTTGAATTTCAATTCCTAGATTCAATTTAACATAAATTTATAAATATAAACAAGTAACAAAACATATCTTATTAATTGGGAAAAATTTGAATTAATTCACCATTAAATTCAAAATTTACATAAATTTCCAAATTAAATTTAACTAAAAATCGGGATCGTTACACCCTCACTCAAAAAATTTCATCCTCGCAAAGGAACGAGGTAGGAGAATATAAACAACCAGAAAGAAAAATAAATTGAAAACACAACAAAACAATTAATTTAAAACCATATAAATTTCATTTATTTTAAAATTAGTTTATATATTCAATTAATTTGGTATAAATCCATTTAAATAAATATTATTCATTTGTATTCATATTTTGATGATTTCAATTCAAGCTATTTCATTAAGTTGATTTAATTTAAATTTTTATAAACTCCTTTTAACATCGTTATATATTGTATACTACTCAATTACATAGTCAACTTCTGAATAATTAGGCAAGCTATTTTGGAATGCAATTGAGTATTATACAAATAAAACTTGCCTAATTCAACTTAGTTCAAGTTTAAATATTTACTCAAAAATTTAAGAGTTACATTTCAGATTTCACTTCAAATATTTTAGAGATAAATATTATATTTTCAAATCAAATCTATAATTATATACCAATATATATTTTTATATATCAAATCATACTAAAGAATTTAAAATCAAATTCATTTTCCAAAACAAAAGTGTAGCAAAGCTACTAAGTGGCCTCTCCACTCTAAAACTCGAAAATGAATGTCGATAATTGCCCGTAATCACCGAAATTATTTTCCAACGACAAAAGAAGAGAGTACAGATTTATTTTATTTTTAAATTCTTTGGAAACAATTTCTATTTGCAAATACTTCTTAAATAACATACTCTAAAAAATTTAACTGTCTAGTATATAATGTATATGTTGTGTAACTCTGATAGATGTTGTATATTATGTAATACTTACGTTATTAATATAATTTATTCGTTCCGCTGTTGAGATTCTGGTGTTGTTTCTTCTTTCCCTTATTTCTTTTCTCTTTTCTATCCCTTTCTTTCTTAAAGATGATGCGTCATTCTGTGGAATGAATGGCGGGTCGTCACAGTTGGTATCAGAGCGCTAGGTTGAGTGAATACCTAGGCTTTGAAGTGATTTCTTCATGAGAGAGCATAATTGTATTTTCAATATATATACATTTATATATATTTCTACCTATTTGTTGGGTTACCTATTCGGGTTTTCCAATATAAGTTATAAAGATGGATGGGGTAGTGATGTGTGTAACACGACTACCATTGGTTGGAGTATGAATGTTTGAGGTTGGAAGTGTATCTGTCGAGACTGTAGACCTAATACCGTCTCGAGTAAGCTTTTTTGTGGTGTATGGATTTCATCGATCTCTGAAGGTAACCTATTAAGATTCGAAGTCCATTTTTGAAGTTGGATTAGTAGAGTTTGGATTTGTCGGTTAGGCAGAAGCGAGTGATGGTATCCTGATACCACATGAAGTAGTAGCTGTACGATGAGACGTAGTGACTATGGATTATCTCCAAAGATGTTTTCTTTGGAACGAGTTAAGGAAGTAGGTCTGCTTCGATGTTGTGGCTGAGTTCAGCAGGATATTTCTGTTTGGTTTGAGGTCCAAGTTTCCTAAAGAGCTTTGGGTTAGGAAGTCTTTGGCATCTATGTCTGTAATGCAACTCGGAGTGTTCCGTAGGTCAGCAAAAGGTCTTCTAGCTTAGCAGTGTCTGAGAGATGGAGTTCAGAAGCAGTAGAGTGGATCCATTTCTTCGATGGATTGGCAAGACCAGCGTAAGCTGTTCTGATTGGTAAAGAGAGAACAGTTTTCTTTGGATGTTAGGCCGGATTAATCGCAAAAGTGACTTGCGATAGCAGAGTGTTCTCTTGGTTATCAGAGATCTTCTCGGTTATGTTGTCCAGTTTGTGCTTGTGTTCATCATCAGCATTCTTATCTACTCCAGATCAGAGTTGTGCAGCGGAAGCAGTTTGGGAGTGCATATGTTTTTCCTTTCCAAATAGGAGAAGTTAGTTTTCTTCTGATGTTTGTAGAGTAGAATTGGTGTTCTTGATCTTGGTTGATCTTGAGGAGATAATTGCGTTGGGTTGTTTTTGGTCCTGTTTGTTTTAGATGCATCAGCGAAGGTTGAGCTGATCAGGAAGGATATAGGCAACCCAGGATCGTCTGAAGAGTTTTGTGGATCAGAATCGGAGATCTGATTTTGGATAAGTTTTCTCCGGTTTTAGGAGCTATAAGATTGGGTAAGGTTGGGAAGCTAGCTCCGAGGTGTATTGGATCATTTCTGTGTTCTGGTAAGATAAGTGTTTGGTAGATCTAGATGAGTAGGAGCTGGGTAGCTTAGTAGTGTTGATTGTTTGGATTCTGTAAAGCGAGTATCTCGGTGTTTATACTTGGGAAACTCGAGAAATTCTATTCAGAATTTTTGTTTGGATAGTTAAATTTGTTTGTTTGGGTGAATTGGTTGCTATGGTTGTTAGCATATGGTTGATAATATATGCTTGTTTTTTAAAATTAAAATCTTTAATGAGATTATTAAATTACCTTTGTTTTAAATTTCGGGGACGAAATTCTTTTAACGGGGAAGGAATGTGATAACCGGAATTTTTGGCAATATCAATTTAATAATCTTTATTTAAAATTAAATTGATTTGATAATATTGATTAATAAAATATGAGTTGGTTTAATAATCTAATTACATAAATATATAATTAGTGATTTTATCTTTTAAAAGCTAAATAAATGTTTCTATTTATAATGTATATATATATATATATATATATATATATATATATATATATATTTGTATGTATATTATAGATAATCTTTGATTTGGAATTTAATAAATAAATAAAATCTTGTTTTCAAATTCTTATAATATATTTAATAATTTGGAAATTATGATTTAAATTAATATAAAGCTTTTCAAAGTTATTTAATTAATAACTATATGGTTTGTAAATACTTAAGATAAATGTTAATTGCTTAAGATTATATCTTAGCTTAATTTTTAAATTTAAATAGAATGTTTGATTCTTTTTTTAAATATTACTTGATATATATATGATTTGAAAAAGAAGTTTAAAATACAATATAGCATATGGTCTTAATTCATAATAGAAGTGATTTATAATCTCTTTTATAAATCATTTAAAATTTGTTAAATTTTTTATTTTCAAACAATATTAATAATGTTTTATTTTTCCATATAAATATAAAAAGAATTAATTAAGAAATGGAATTATCATCTCAAATTGAACAAGTTGACTTTAATTTGGATTCTAAAAGTTTAATTTCAATTTGAATTGGAATTTGTTTTGAAATTCAAAAAAATAAATATTTAAAATGTTTTGGATCTTAAAATTATTTGGATAAGCTTTAATTTATAATTTGTTTTTATTACATTTTCTTTACATAAGAAATTCACATATATATTTACATAAGTATAAATAAATTAACTAAAACCTTTATTAACATTTAAAATAAAAAAGAAAATAAAACATAGACGTGTTAATTCCTTAAGTAATCTAAACAACATGTGTTAATTTATGAATTAAACAATATGACAAGTGTTATTCAATTTTCATCTTTTTATTTCATTTTGTTAAATTAATTTCAGCCTAATACATATACTTTTCTCTACCTATTCTTTTTAAAAATCAAAAGCCAAGAAAAAAAACTTAAACAACTCTCCATTATCAAATCTAAAATCATCTCTAAACCAAAAATATATCTGAAAATTAAATCTGCAAATCCACTTTCTAAATCAAGCATGCATACCACTTCCAAATTTCCAGAAACAAACCTGTAATTCAGTTTCAAGATTCAAATTTATATCACTTCAACATTCTGGAAGCATTTTAAAACCTATCATCCTCAAATCAAAACTAAATCTAAAACAAAGTGATCAATGCCTGCATTTCTTCAATCTGGAAATCATCAGCATGCAAGCATTTTCAAGCCTGTTCTAAAATCTGTAACCAAAGATCAAGTTTAAGTGAAATCTGGGAAACTTGCATGCATGTAGTTTTCAAGTTTCAAAGGCAGGAGACACTCCTGTTTCATGATTTTATAAATATGCTCTGTTCTTCATTTGAAGGTGAGTAACATCACATTTCTGAATCTTAAAAACAATTCTGGTTGCATGATATTTTTGAAACAAATATGTTTGTGTGTATATGAGCTTCTGGCATTTTTATGAATTTATATAAGTGTGTATATATTGTTGTGTAGCATTGTTCCTGTTTCTGTTCCCAGACTTAAGTTTTTAAATTCAAAATTTATAATCTCTTGATCTAATTGCTAATAGATCTTAGGCTTTAAATAAAATATGTTTGTTTAAGCATAAAGTAAGTTTTGAAATTTAATTAGTTCAAAATAAACTTGAATAGGCTCTAGAAATCAAAAACTTTAGAAAAAGATAGAAATAAATAAAAATTTAATTATCCTGATTTATGGATTCGGGAATATAGATCATATACTTAAACCAAAACATGAATTTTAAAACTTAAATCGTGATTTTTAGAAAAGAGGTAGGTGTGTATTTCTAGTTTAACCAGAAATTAGATATTTGGGAAATTCTGGTGATCTCAGGGTTCTGGAGGGTTGAAGTTTCTTCTGGAGGAAGAGGAGCGAATGGTGAGGGCAGGAAAATTGCCAGGAAGATGGTCAGAGACCGGTGGTGGCGAGGGTTGTTAGTTTTTGTTTCTAGACCTAGTTTTGGAAGTGGCCGAATGTTAGATCATTTCGACGCCTAGGGTTGATCGAGTTTGATAGAACTCTGGGAATCAGTTGCTGGATCGTGGATGAAGTCGTGGCCGGTGGTGTTGGTATTACGATGGACGGAGAAGCTTGGTTGAGACGTTGCCAGTTTTTGGGTTTGTGGTGGTTATGTGTTCCAGGTTTGAGTCTTGATTTTGGATTTCGAGATGATGGAGACGGTCTGATGATTGTGGGAAAGTGCTTGGGTGGTTTCCGATGTGATGAAGCCTTGGTGAATGACCGGAGTTGATTAGAGTCACGGTGCATGTGCACCGTGCACTTTTGTTTTCTGGTGAAGTGGGTTTGGATTTGGTGCAGATGAACTCGAGTTTGTCTCGAGTAGTTCGAGTATTTTACTCGGAGGGGTTTAGGGTTTGACTCGAAGTTATGTTAGTCTGGCTCGAGTAAGTTTTAGTTACAGGTTTTAGGAACCTGACAGTGTTTCAGTTTTAAAATTTAAACTAAAAAAAAGAAGCAAAGCAAGTTTTAAACAAGGGTTCTGAAACAAGTTTAAATCTGAATTCAAATGAATTTGAATTCTAGATTTTAAAATAAATAAGTTTTATAAAATGGAATGTTTTTAACAACTAAAATTTTGTTAAAGTATTTTATAAAGTGGTTTTAAAATCTGAAAATAAGACTTAAACAGGATTTTAAATTTAAGTTCAAAGCTGGATTCAAAACTTGATTTGAATTCTAGTTTGAAATAAATAAAGTTTTTGAATTTAAATGTTTAAAAACAACTTTGAATGTTTTAAATATGGTTTGAATTTTAAAATGAATTTGGTTTAAATTTCTTTTAAAAATCTTTTATAAGACAAGTATTTCTTTAACATGTAATTAAAAGGTTTTTGAATTGTTAAACTTTGTTAAAGTTAAAATTGTTTACATTTTAAATCTTAAATTTAAAATGGAATTTAATAGTAAATTTAAAAGAAAATTATTTTAAAATACTTTGTTATGATCATTAATAAGGTTAAGGTGTATCTTAAAGTTAATTAGGACTTAATGATTTATAATTCATTAAATTATTAAGGGTTTAATTTAATTAATTAAAGGATTTAGTAAGTTAATTAATATTAATTAAATTGAAATTAAGAAATCATTAATTAGATAAGATTTGATTTTAAATTAATGATTTGAAATTTATTAATTAAGTAATTAAAAATTAATTAAGTTATAGATTAACACTTGATTAATTAAATAATTAGAGATTAATTAATGGGTTATTATAGATAAATTAATTTGTAATTAATAATGATTGATCTCAGTTAATTACTTTAGAGAAGTAATTAAAGATTTGTTAATGGTTAATGAAGGTCATTAACTTAGGATTATTTAATAATTAATTAATATGATTAATTTTAATGATTAATTAGATTAATTAATTTAAAGATAATCATTTGAGAATTGTTTAAGTGTAATTACTTAATGGAAGTAATTAAGAAATTAATTACTAATTGTAATTAATTAAGTATATTTTGATTAAGTTTAAGTTAATTAATTAAGTCTAATTAATTTAAGATAATCACTGGATAATTTAAGAAGTAATTACTCAATGTAGTTAATGAAGAATGATTATTTAGTGAAGTAATTAAGAAGATAATTACTGGATGTAATTAAATTGAAGGATAATTAGGAAATGGAAGAGATTTGGAAATTTATTACTTTGTGTAATTAATATAAAAAATAATTACTTAGTGGAAGTAATTAATAATTAATTACTTAGTGTAATTAATTAAGAATTGATTAATAAAGTTATTTGAAGATAATTAAGAGATGTAATTAATTAAGTGTAATTAATTACTTAATGAGATTAATCTAGGATGATTAATAAATATAATTAATTAAAGATTAATTATTAAAGATAATTAAATAGGGAGTAATTAATTTATCTAATGAAGTAATTAAGGGTAGTTAATTACTGAATGTGATTAATCAAGAGTGATTAATCAAGAGTGATTAATCAATATGGTTTAATTGATGATTAATTACTTAATGTAATTAATTTAAATAGGATAATTATAAATAAAACAATTAGGGATCATTAATCAATATAATGATGTAATTAAGCATTGATTAATTGAAAACAATTAATCCATGAATTAATTAATTAGTGATTAATTAAGGATTAATGTAATTAATTATAGTTAATTAATTAATGAAGTATTTAAAGGTTAATTACCAAATTTGGTTTAGAATAATTAATTTGTGAAATTAATTAAAGGCTAATTACTTGAATGTATTTAAAGGATAATTAATCAAGGGTAATTAATTAAGATGATTTATTAGAGTACAATTAATTAATTGATTTGTAATTAATCAACGGTTATGTAAGCAAGATTTATATTAATGAAGTAACTAATTTAATTTACTTTAAATTAATTAGAGATGAAGTAATTAATTTAATTCATTTTAAATTAATTATAGAATGGTGATTAATAAGTCATTGCTTATGAATGCTGATTGATATTGATTGCCTTGAATGGTTTGAGATCTCAGATATGAGATAAGTGATGCTGTGTGATATGGATGCTTTGGTTGCATTGTGATGATAATATGAATTATCTGTTTGTGATGATAATATGGTTTATCTGTTTACGATGATAATGTTGATTATCTATTGTGATATGTGAATTATCTATCTGTGTGTGTATAGATAATAGAATTGAATTGTTTTAAACTTCAAAACAACTTGGACCTAAAAGATGGCGTTTTGGATTTCGATGAGACCGGGATCGGGTTTCCAGATTTGGATATCTGAAAACCACATCGATCCAAATTAACGATAGGTCGTGAATCTCAAGTGAAGACGAAGATTCAGAGTGCAAGGGTTATCGTCGTTAATTCTGAGGGTAATTCCAAAATGAGTGTAATGAGATAATGCCTTCGATTTCGTTCGAACCTGTAACAAACTTGTATGGATTGAATGCTTTCAGAACATCGTCAGGTGGACGATGAGCATTCTAAGAGAGGTGTTCTCTAAAGGTAATCGTAGCCTCAAGCCTCATCAACCGAGAATGGCTAAAACAGGGGAGTGCAGCAAGGTTAAGTGGGTCATGCCCAAGTAGGATGAGATGAACCCCTATCTAGAAGTCCCTTTATATTCGGCTGTGTGGGGCGGTTGATTGCAACAACTTCCGGGGTTGTCTTGTTCGGGGCTGTCGAGTAAGGGATGTTCCGACCTTGTGTTGTAAGGGATTTAGGATAGATCCTCGGTACGGTGATCTAGGCCACATACTGTGACGAGCGGTACCCCAGTAGCCCTGCCATTGATGGAAACTCATTCTTCCTACGTGCTCTTACGGTTTTGATTGTATTACCCACTTTTGTGGCTAGTAGCTGGAATTTAATCATGTAACAATTTCGTCTATTTCTTATTTACTTGAAAACCCTAGACACTATTATAATATCATCGGATTTCCTATCAAATGTTTTGGTTAGCGTAAGGCAAAAACTTTTCCATGTTTATGTATGGGAAGTCTTACGTGATACCTTTTGTTTCCAAAGATTTTGAAAAGTTAAGAAACTTTAACATGTTACTCACACCAGACCCATGTCTGACACGGAGTTTATCTTCTGTTTTCTTAAACTCTTGGGTACTCAATTTTTTACGAGTAGCCAAGAGATTCAGGTTAGCTTTGATGAATTATGAAGGAGCAATGGAACAGGAGGCTTCGGCGTTAGATATATAGTTTCCGCCGTGTATTCTCTGTGTTGGTATCTCTTTGTTGAATTGTATTTGAGTTGTAATAACTAGACAGGTGTTTATAACTATCTAGTATATGATGTATATGCTGTGTAACTCTGATAGATGTTGTATATTACGTAATACTTATGTTATTAATATAATTTATTCGTTCCGCTGTTGAGATTCTGGTGTTGTTTCTTCTTTCTTTTCTCTTTTCTATCCCTTTCTTTCTTAAAGATGATGCGTCTTTCTGTGGAATGAATGGCGGGTCGTCACAGTTGGTATCAGAGCGCTAGGTTGAGTGAATACCTAGGCTTTTGAGTGATTTCTTCTTGAGCGAGCGTAATTGTATTTTTAATTTATATATACATTTATATATATTTCTACCTATCCGTTGGGTTAGCTGTTTGGTTTTTCCAATATAAGTTATAAAGGTGGATGGGTTAGTGATGTGTGTAACACGACTACCATTGGTTGGAGTTTGAATGTTTGAGGTTGGAAGTGTATCTGTCGAGACTGTAGACCCAATACCGTCTCGAGTAAGCTTTGCTGTGGTGTATGGGTTTCATTGATCTCTGAAGGTAACCTGTTAAGGTTCGGAGTCCATCTTTGAAGTTGGATGAGTAGAGTTTGGATCTGTCGGTTGGGAAGAAGAGAGTGATGGTATGCTGATACCTCAGGAAGTAGTAGCTGTGTGATGAGACGTGGTGACTATGGATTGTCTCCAAAGATGTTTTCTTTGGAACGAGTTAAGGAAGTAGGTCTGCTTCGATGTTGTGGCTGAGTTCAGCAGGATGTTTCTGTTTGGTTTGAGATCCGAGTTTTCTGAAGAGCTTTGGTTTAGGAAGTCTTTGGCATCTATGTGTGCAATGCAACTCGGAGTGTTCTAGGGGTCGGAAAAAGGTCTTCTAGCTTAGTAGTGTCTGAGAGATGGAGTTCAAAAGCTGTAGAGTGGACCCATTTCTTCGTTGGATTGGCAAGACCAGCGTAAGCTGTTCTGATTGGTAAAGAGAGAACAGTTTTCTTTGGATGTTAGGCCGGATTGATCGCAAAAGTGACTTGCGATAGCTGCGTGTTCTCTTGGTTATCAGAGATCTTCTGGGTTATGTTATCCAGTTTGTGCTTGTGTTCATCATCAGCATTCTTATCTACTCCAGATCAGAGTTGTGCAGCGGAAGCAGTTTGGGAGTGCATCTGTTTTTCCTTTCTAGATAGGAGAAGTTAGTTTTCTTCTGATGTTTGTAGAGTAGAATTGGTGTTCTTGATCTTGGTTGATCTTAAGGAGATCATTTTGTTGGGTTGTTTTTGGTCCAGTTTGTTTTAGAGGCATCAGCGAAGTTTGAGCTGATCAGGAAGGATATAGGCAGCCCAGGATCGTCTGTAGAGTTTTGTGGATCAGAATCAGAGATCTGATTTTGGATAAGTTTTCTCCGGTATTAGGAGCTATAAGATTGGGTAAGGTTGGGAAGCTAGCTCCAAGGTGTATTGGATCTTTTCTGTGTTCTGGTAAGATAAGTGTTTGGTAGATCTAGATGAGCAGGAGCTGGGTAGCTTAGTAGTGTTGATTGTTTGGATTCTGTAAAGCGAGTTTCCCGGTGTTTATACTTGGAAAACTCAAGAAAATTCTATTTAGAATTTTTGTCTGGATAGTTAAATTTGTTTGTTTGGGTGAAATGGTTGCTATGATTGTTAGCATATTGTTGATAATATATACTTGTGTTTCAAAATTAAAATCTTTAATGAGATTATTAAATTACCTTTCTTTTAAATTTCGGGGATGAAATTCTTTTAAGGGGGAAGGAATGTGATATTCCGGAATTTTTGGCAATATCAATTTAATAATATTTATTTAAAATTAAATTGATTTGATAATATTGATTGATAAAATATGAATTGGTTTAATAATCTAATTAAATAAATATTTAATTAGTGATTTTATCTTTTAAGAGCTAAATAAATGTTTCTATTTATAGTGTGTATATATATATATTTGTATATATATTATAGATAATTTTTGATTTGGAATTTAATAAATAAATAAAGTCTTGTTTTCAAATTCTAATAATATATTTAATAATTTGGATATTATGACTTAAATTAATATAAAGCTTTTCAAAGTTATTTAATTAATAACTATATGGTTGTAAATACTAAAGATAAATGTTAATTGCTTAAGATTATATCTTAGCTTAATTTTTAAATTTAAATAAAAAGTTCGATTCTTTTTTTAAATATTACTTGATATATATATGATTTGAAAAAGAAGTTTAAAATACAATATAGCATATGGTCTTAATTCATTTAATAATAGAAGTGACTTATAATCTCTTTTATAAATCATTTAAAATTTGTTAAATTTGTTATTTTCAAACAATATTAATAATGTATTATTTTTCCATATAAATATAAAAAGAATTAAATAAGAAATGGAATTATCATCTCATATTGAACAAGTTGACTTTAATTTGGATTCTAAAAGTTTAATTTCTTTGATTTGGAATTTGGTTTGAAATTCAAAAAAATAAATATTTAAAATGTTTTGGATCTTAAAAATATTGGGATAAGCTTTAATTTATAATTTGTTTTTATTACATTTTCTTTACATAAGAAATTCACATATATATTTACATAAGCATAAATAAATTAAGTAAAACCTTTATTAACATTTAAAATAAAAAAGAAAATAAAACAAAGACATGTGTTAATTCCTTAAGTAATCTAAACAACATGTGTTAATTTATGAATTAAACCATATGATAAGTGTCATTCAATTTTCATCTTTTTCTTTTATTTTTTTAAATTAATTCCAGCCTAATACATATACTTTTCTCTATCTATTCTTTTTCAAAATCAAAAGCTAAGGAAAAAAAAAACTTAAACAACTCTCCTTTTTCAAACCTGAAATCATCTCTAAACCAAAAATATATCTGAAAATTAAATATGCTAATCCACTTTCTAAATCAAGCATCCATAGCACTTCCAAATTTCCAGAAACAAACCTGTAATTCAGTTTCAAGATTCAAATTTATATCACTTCAACATTCTGGAAGCATTTTAAAACCTATCATCCTCAAATCAAAACTAAATCTAAAACAAAGTGATCAATTCCTGCATTTCTTCAATCTGGAAATCATCAGCATGCAAACATTTTCAAGCCTGTTCTAAAATCTGTAACCAAAGATCAAGTTTAAGTGAAATCTGGGAAACTTGCATGCATGTAGTTTTCAAGTTTCAAAGGCAGGAGACACTCCAGTTTCATGATTTTATAAATATGCTCTGTTCTTCATTTGAAGGTGAGTAACATCACATTTCTAAATCTTAAAAAAAAAATCTGGTTTCATGATATTTCTGAAACAAATATGTTAGTGTGTATATGAGCTTTCTGGCATTTTTATGAATTTATATAAGTGTGTATATACTGTTCTGTAGCATTGTTCATGTTTCTGTTCCCAGACTTAAGTTTTTAAATTCAAAATTTATAGTCTCTTGATCTAATTACTGATAGAACTTAGGCTTTAAACAAAATATGTTTGTTTAAGCATAAAGTACGTTTGGAAATTTAATTAGTTCAAAATAAACTTGAATATGCTCTGGAAATCAAAAACTTTAGAACAAGATAGATATAAATAAAAATTTAATTATCCTGGTTTATGGATTCGGGAATATAGATCATGTACTTAAACCAAAACATGATTTTTAAAACTTAAATCATGATTTTTAGAAATGAGGTAGGCATGTATTTCAAGTTTAACCAGAAATTAGATATTTTTGAAACTCTGGTGATCTCGGGGTTCTGGAGGGTTGAAGTTTCTTATGGAGGAAGAGGAGAGAATGGTGAGGCCTAGAAAATTGCCAGGAAGATGGTCAGAAACCGTTGGTGGTGAGGGTTGTTATTTTTTGTTTTTAGACCTAGTTTTGGAAGTGGCTGAATGTTAGATCATCTCGACGCTTAGGGTTGATCGAGTTTGATAGAACTCTCGGAATCGGTTGCTGGATCGTGGACGAAGCCGTGGTCGGTGGTATTGGTATTCTGACAGACAGAGGAGCTTGGTTGAGGCGTTGCCAGGTTTTGGGTTTGAGCCTTGATTTTGGATTTCGAGATGATGGAGACGATCTGATGATCGTGGGAAAGTGCATGGGTGGTTTCCGATGTGATGAAGCCTTGGTGAATGGTCGGAGTTGACCAGAGTTATGGTGCATGTGCACCGTGCACTTTTGTTTTCTGGTGAAGTGGGTTTGGATTTGGTGCAGATGAACTTGAGTTTGTCTCGAGTAGTTCGAGTATTTTACTCGGAGGGGTTTAGGGTTTGACTCGAAGTCATGTTAGTATGGCTCGAGTAAGTTTTAGTTACATATTTTAGGAACCTGACAGTGTTTCAGTTTTAAAATTTAAACTAAAAAAAAAGCAAAGCAAGTTTTAAACAAGGGTTTTGAAACAAGTTTAAATCTGAATTCAAATGAGTTTGAATTCTAGTTTTTAAAATAAATAAGTTTTATAAAATGGAATGTTTTTAACAACTAAAATTTTGTTGAAATATTTTATAAAGTGGTTTTAAAATCTGAAAATAAGATTTAAACAGGATTTTAAATTTATGTTTAAATCTGGATTCAAAGCTTGATTTGAATTCTAGTTTGAAATAAATAATGTTTTTGAATTTAAATGTTTAAAAACAACTTTGAATGTTTTAAATATAGTTGGAATCTTAAAGTGAATTTGGTTTAAATTTCTTTTAAAATTCTTTTATAAGACAAGTATTTCTTTAACATGTAATTAATAGGTTTTTGAATTGTTAAACATTGTTAAACTTTGTTAAAGTTAAAATTGTTTTCATTTTAAATCTTAAATTTAAAATGGAATTTAATAGTAAATTTAAAAGAAAATTGTTTTTAAAATACTTTATTATGATCATTAATAAGATTAAGGTTTATCTTAAAGTTAATTAGGACTTAATGATTTATAATTCATTAAATTATTAAGGGTTTAATTTAATTAATTAAAGGATTAAGTAAGTGAATTAATATTAATTAAATTGTAATTAGGAAATCATTAATTAGATAATATTTGATTTTAAATTAATGATTTGAAATTTATTAATGAAGTAACTAAAGGTTAATTAAGTTATAGATTAACACTTGATTAATTAAATAATTAGAGATTAATTAATGGGTTGTTATAGATAAATTAATTTGTAATTAATAATGATTAAACTCAGTTAATTACTTTAGAGAAGTAATTAAAGATTTGTTAATGGTTAATGAAGGTCATTAACTCAGGATTGTTTAATAATTAATTAATGTGATTAATTTTAATGATTAATTAGATTAATTAATTTAAAGATAATCATTTGAGAATTGTTTAAGTGTAATTAATTAATGGAAGTAATTAAGAAATTAATTACTAATTGTAATTGGTTAAGTTTATTTTGATTAAGTTTAAGTTAATTAATTAAGTCTAATTAATTTAAGACAATCACTCGATAATTTAAGAAGTAATTACTCAATGTAATTAATGAAGAATGATTACTTAGTGAAGTAATTAAGAAGATAATTGTTGGATGTAATTAAATTGAAGGATAATTAGGAAATGGAAGAGATTTGGAAATTTATTACTTTGTGTAATTAATATAAAGAATAATTACTTAGTGGAAGTAATTAATAATTAATTACTTAGTGTAATTAATTAAGAATTGATTAATAAAGTTATTTGAAGATAATTAAGAGATGTAATTAATTAAGTGTAATTAATTACTTAATAAGATTAATCTAGGATGATTAATAAATATAATTAATTAAAGGTTAATTATTAAAGATAACTAATTAAGGAGTAATTAATTTATCTAATGAAGTAATTAAGGGTAGTTAATTACTGAATGTGATTAATCAAGTGTGATTAATCAATATGGTTTAATTGATGATTAATTACTTAATGTAATTAATTTAAATAGGGTAATTATAAATAAAATAATTAGGGATCATTAATCAATATAATGATGTAATTAAGCATTGATTAATTGAAAACAATTAATCAATGAAGGAATTAATTATTGTAATTAATTAAGGATTAATGTAATTAATTATAGTTAATTAATTAATGAAGTAGTTAAAGGTTAATTATTGAATTTGGTTTAGAATAATTAATTTGTGAAATTAATTAAAGGCTAATTACTTGAATGTAATTAAAGGATAATTAATCAAGGGTAATTAATTAAGGTGATTTATTAGAGCGTAATTAATTAATTGATTTGTAATTATTTAACGGTTATGTAAGCAAGATTTATATTGATGAAGTAATTAATTTAATTTACTTTAAATTAATTAGAGATGAAGTAATTAATTTAATTCATTTTAAATTAATTATAGAATGGTGATTAATAAGTCATTGCTTATGAATGCTGTGTGATATGGATGCTTTGGTTTCATTGTGATGATAATATGAATTATCTGTTTGTGATGATAATATGGTTTATCGATTTATGATGATAATGTTGATTATCTATTGTGATATGTGAATTATCTATCTGTGTGTGTATAGATAATAGAATTGAATTGTTTTAAAATTTAAAACAACTTGGACCTAAAAGATGGCGTTTTGGATTTCGATGAGACCGGGATCGAGTTTCCAGATTTGGATATCCGAAAACCACATCGATCCAAATTAACGATAGGTCATAACTCTCAAGCGAAGATGAAAATTCAGAGTGCAAGGGTTATCGTCGTTAACTCTGAGGGTGATTCCAAAATGAGTGTAACGAGATAATGCCTTCGGTTTCGTTCGAACCCGGAATGAACTTGTATGGATTGAACGCTTTCAGAACATCGTCAGGTGGACGATGAGCATTCTAAGAGAGGTGTTCTCTAAAGGTAATCGTAGCCTCAAGTCTCATCAACCGGGAATGGCTAAAACAAGGGAGGTGCAACAAGATTAAGTGGGTCATGCCCAAGTAGGATGAGATGAACCCCTATCTAGAAGTCCCTTTATATTCGGCTGTGTGGGGTGGTTGATTGCAACAACTGTCGGGGTTTTCCGGTTCGAGACTGTCCAGTAAGGGATGGTTCCGGCCTTGTGTTGCAGGGGATTTAGGTTGGATCCTTGGTACGGTGATTTAGGCCACGTACTGTGACGGGTGGTACCCCAGTAGCCCTACCATTGATGGAAACTCATTCTTCCTACGTGCCCTTACAGTTTTGATTGTATTACCCGCTTTTGTAGCTAGTAGCTGGAATTTAATCTTGTTACAATTTTGGCTATTTCTTATTTACTTGAAAACCCTAGACACTATTATAATATCATCGGATTTTCTATCAAATGTTTTGGTTAGCGTAAGGTAAAAACTTTTCCATGTTTATGTGTGGGAAGTCTTACGTGATACCTTTTGTTTCCAAAGATTTTGAAATGTTAAGCAACTTTAACCTGTTACTCACACCAGACCCATGTCGGACCCGGAGTTTATCTTCTGTTTTCTTATATTCTTGGGTACTTAAATTTTTACGAGTAGCCAAGGGTTAGCATTGATGAATTATGAAGGAGCAATGGGACAGGAGGCTTCGGCGTTAGATATATAGTTTCCGCCGTGTATTCTCTGTGTTGGTATCTCTTTGTTGAGTTGTAATAACTAGACAGGTGTTTATAACTGTCTAGTATATGATGTATATGTTGTGTAATTCTGATAGATGTTGTATATTATGTAATACTTATGTTTTTAATATAATTTAATTGTTCCGCTGTTGAGATTCTGGTGTTGTTTCTTCTTTCTCTTCTTTCTTTTCTCTTTTCTATCCCTTTCTTTCTTAAAGATGATGCGTCATTCCGTGGAATGAATGGCGGGTCGTCACAAATATTGTGTCAATTTGCTCTATTCAAGTGTTTTGGAATTCCTATCGATAGCGTTGATCAGATGAATTAAAACCCCAAATCAACATTGACAACTCAAACAACACATTATAAAATATATTTAATATTAATTACAAATACACTCCCTCACTCGATGATACAAAACAGATTACAAAACAAAGATAGAGATCCAAATTCAAGGGGACCCTAATCAAATAGAATTCTAACTGGAGGATGGGCTCAAAATGAAGATAAGATGATTAAATAACAAAAAAGAAAGATGGATTGACTAATATTAATCACGGACGACCTTAACCGGACCAACCATGACTTCAAGAATAAGATCGATCCAAAATAAGATTGATCATAAGAGGATTACCTTGGCCGACGACTATAGAAATATTAGGTTATAACAAGGAATAGAAGCATCTAAACCAAGGATACATAAATCTCTGGTGAATCAATGCTGGTTGTAAAGGAGTTTCACTCCGTCACAAATCATTCTAGAATTAGCGGGACCACCGATTCATTATAGAGATCAATTGAAGTAGAATTATGTGATACTCCAACATCAAGAAAACACGAATATGGAGAAGCAATAATAAATTTCAAAACGAACGGGAGAGTTCCAAAGTTCAAAGGAAATTTGAATCAAAGAGGAAGAATTCAAGCTCGAACGGAAGTGATTCCGTAATTAAAGTTGATATATATGCTACGTTTTGCCTAAAACCAAAGCTTTGATGCCAACTATAACGTCTCGGTATTTTCAGTCATTCGCATCTGCACATGTCGGACTTGAATTGCTCAAAATATCAGATTGTTAATTTATATTTGGCAAAATATAGCATATATAGTAAATAAATAAATCATAGAATCACAGACACGTAGTAAGATAAAAGTAAGCAGCGGGAACAAATGAATAGTAGTTCATGAAGCTAATATATATATATATATATATATATATATATATATAACAGAGATAAACAAGATACAATAGAAGTCTCGAATACATAGAAGTCTCAATATAATTGTCAAATAACAAAATCTGAATATATCACTAGAGTCAGCAGAATAAGTAAAAGCTGAATAGATATAGATGAATCTCCAAGTGAAGCTCCAACTCCAAAGGTGAGTCTCAAATGCTATGACACTCAGTCTGACCAGAGTGTAAAGCAAAAACACAAAACACTCGAGTCAGGATTAACATTCTTATATCAAAAAAGCCAACTTAAGTGAAATATCAACTGAAGTACAAGTAACACAAAAGATTTTTGGGATAACCATCCTCTAAGGATCCAGGGAACTATCCACTATATAGTAATATACGCTATTATAATATGTCTATGGTAAAGTAAACTATCAAAATAGCATTAAGGTGTTACACATATCCCCCTTAACACATTCGATAATGCTAATAGTCTATACAGTATTGTAATACCTCCTGATCGGCAGGCTAGCAAAGGATACTTATAAGTACGACACAAAATAAACTCATAATGGTCTCGATATGGTAAGTGACACGACACAACTAGGCAATGCCATGGTAGATATACCAATTACACATCTGGGCTGTTGGTAACGCAGAGCCGCAGTTATCGCCCAACTCGAACCATACTCCCAAATCAAAGGTGCGCACCAAATCAGTCACAAAGTAATAGAATGGCAATCGAATAATTGTGTCAATCAGAGGAGCTACCTCACTTGTCCCGTCAATTGCTCCTGTTTTAGCCACCTTATGCTAACTCACGAGAGTTAGGTGCATGTATATACCTTAAATAGAACGTCATCAACCACCTACTTCATTCTGAAATCTCCACCACGTACACAGTTATTAAAGTGGTTTTCGCTATTGGCAGAGAGTATGACAATGACCAATCCTGGTCTCTTTAACAACTAATTGTTATTATAACACCGTGGCCATTTCAAAATATCATATTTCAAAACCAAAATATCATGTCCATTCAAAACCATATCAATAGGATATCATTTCTTACTTAAAATAATATTCATTTCCAAAATCATAACACTTCCTAAAATTATAACTCTTCGCAATTATACCACCTTGAAATTATAACACTTTGGGAATCATAACAGTTTGGAAATCGTAACACTTTGAAATCATAGCACTTTGGAAATCATAACACTTTGAAATCATGGCATTTCCCACTTAAATAGTTTGATATAGAAAATAGTATGTATAAATAAAATAGTTAATGAAATAAAATAGTTTATATAAATTAAAATAGTTAATAAAATAAAGTTTATATAAATTAAAATAGTTAATAAAATGAAATAGTATATATAAATAAAATGGTTTTATATATTAAAATAGTGTGTGTGTGTGTGTGTATTAAAAATAATTAGTATATTAATAATAGCTTTATATTAAAATAATTTGTAAAGTAAAATATTTATATATATACACATTTAAAATACTTTATGTAATAAATAGTTCCCTCAAATATATATACACACTATATATACACACACACTATATATGTACACTACTTGTTATATATATTTAACTAGGAAATATACTAACCTATTACCCACATATATCATACGATAAGAGATTATACTCAACTTATATAAACACCATCTATACCCACACACTGATTATATAATTTATATAATATATATATATATATATATAACAAGTAGATCATAACTTTATAAACTTAAATATATAAATGAATAGATTCATAAGTAACCTAAAAAAACTAAGATTTAGATATATAAGCTCACCTACAGGAAAGGTCACAAGAAGATAAAAGCAAGGGTTTGATCTGATGTTGTGATGGGTCCCGGCCGAACAAGGTCGGGTGATGTGGCATAGGAGGCTGAGTGGTTTCATGGTGAAGGCTGCGTTCAACATGGAGGGGCGGAGATGGGTCACGGCTCAGAGGCGGTGGCTACCTGGAGCTTTTTTGGTGGAGCGAGGCTGGTTGAGGGAAGGAGGTGGTAGGGGAAAGCTTTGCGGGCTGTGCTATTGGCTCCGGTGCAGTGGACGGAGGCCGACGGTTCAGGGTTGATCGATGGGAGGGAAGAAGAAAGAGGAAGGACGTGAGGTAGGTTATTGCAATCTGAAACCAAAAATGGACATTGAAAATTTCTTTATATATATATATATATATATATATATAATTTGTCGAAGAAGACAAAACAACCAGAAGGGAAATAAAAAAAAGAAACAACCGAACCAGTGTGTATTATATTGGAACCAAATGCAAAAGTGAAAAGTCAAACGTTTGATTTCTAAATTTATTAAAAGCAAAAGCTATATGTATTGTATGGTCGTTAACTGGAAGGACAAAGGAAATCAAAAGGTTCCAGAAATGGGTACCGATACGGTTAACCATTTCACAGTTTCGATGCATACCAGGTTCCAAACTACACAAATGAATATACTATTGAGATTAGTATGACGAGACGATCTAAACGGCATACAGATATCAGTGGTACGATCATCATATCAAAAGTCGATAATCGGTACTGCAGAATGCTGCTAAAACAAGGAAATTAAGATAAACGGAGCAATAGCAATCCAAATTTGGAGAAACAAAATATGACATCTCACTTAGAAGATGATTTACAAATTTACTGCACAAAAATATTTAGGTTTGGAAAACATTTTATTATCATCAAATATTAACTGAGTTTAAAATTAAATAGAAATTATACAAGAAAATAAACTTCCATATTATCTGATGTAAATTTACTATTTGCTAAATTTAAGTAGACATATTTCAAATATCAATTTTTTTCCAAATTCAATTATTTAAAATTTCACAAAAATTCAGTTAATTTCATTATTAAAACTGTTAAAATTTTATGGGTCGTTACAACCAAGATGGTGGTTTACTTAGTGAGCACTCCATAGGTACGGTACAAACCAAACTTGTAATTGGCGAGACAAGGCATGTGACAAGGCATTTGAGGCAACGCCCAAGGTAGGACACTACCGTTTTGCGAATCCATACTGGTGGTAACACATAGCAGCTACCACCGCCCACCTCGGAACACACTCCCAAAATCAAATTTAGGGGTGGCCACCAAATCAATCATGAAGTAATAAACATGGTATCGAAGAAATGCGTCCGATTGGAGGTGTGACCTCACTTGGCCCAGCATGGCTCTTATTTTTGCCACATCAAGCTGACTCAAGAGAGTCAGGACTACGTTAACACTTCATACATAATCGTTCACCAAACCATCCTACTTCATTCTAGAATCTCCACCACGTGCACAGTTGTTAAAGTGTTTTCGGTAATGGAAGAGAGCATGACAATATCTGATCCCGGTCTTTTTAACAACCAAATGCTTATTTCACACCGAATGGTACTTTTACATTTCCAAAAACTGATTCATAATTGATATCAAAATATCATATTTACTTCAGAATCATTTCACTTTCAAAATCATTTTCACTTTCAAAATCATATCACTTTCGAAACCATATCCACAAAATGTGTTAAACTCTCATTTCAAAATCATTATATTTACTCAAAATATGTCATTTCACTAGAAAGTATCATTTTAAATTCCAACATAGGTTATAACATCATTTAACCATATTTACTTTTAAATCAAGGATTAAAATATAAACAATTCAACCTTGCACAGTTTGAATTTTTGAAAATAGTTTGGATAGTCATAATTATTTAAACGGTTTAAAATAGGTTAAAATAGTTTAAAGCAGTTTTAAAATAGATTAAAATAGTTTAAAACAGTTTAAACAGTTTAAAATAGATTTCATAGCTTAAAATAGATTAAAATAGTTTAAAATAGATTTAATAGCTTAAAATAGATTTAATAGTTTAGGTGGTTTAAAATAGTTTAAAATAGATTTAATATAGTTTAATAGTTTAATATAAAATGGTTTGATTATTGGAAATGGTTTATATAGTAAATAGTTTAAAAATCTAAATGAATTTGAATTTATAATGATATGTTTTTAAACAGTTTATATTAAAAAAATTAATTTGAAAGCAATATTAAATTAAACTAGGGTATGCTTGGCATACAGCCCTGATAAAGTTTGCACGTACACAAAACATCCATTTGTTTTTTTATTGAGTTTCGGGTCCCTGTTTTTAAATTTACGCGTGCAAAAAGACCCAAATACCCTTTACGTTTTTAACATTTCAAATGCATATAACTTTCTGTAGAAACATCGGATCAGCATACCATTTTCACCAAAAAAAAATTATGATCATTAAAATGAGATCCAATGTTGATATAAAAAAAAATCATATTTGAAGTAAGGGTGCAATTATTCCATATATTTGCAGAGAATTCTGCACACTTTGAACATCATCGATTTTCTATAACTATTGCATATAATTGCAGATATTTCTGCAACTATTGCATATAATCGCAGACAAGTCTGCAATTATTGCATATAGTTGCTGAATTGTCTACAACTATTGCATATAATTGCAGACATTAACGCAACTATTGCGTATAATTGCAGACATTTCTACAACTATTGCTGCCCCCCGTAAACCCCAACCAACTCAGCATGGAGTTGGATCCGCGAATAGCTTGTCATGCCGTTGTTTTTACATATGCACAATGCCACTCGTTATAAAGATAATAAAATTTGTGATTTAATGGTGCCGATTTGTTAATCCATTGTTTTTACAAAACGTTATTGTGTTTTAATGATTGATAATTAATGGGGTGCAAATTTTAATTATGAATGGGAATAACATCCATATATGAAGAATCAACATAGCTGCAATGGAGGAGAGGGGTATTGTAGGGAAGAAAATTGTAGTATTTGAAAATATGGATGTAATTTATATCTTTTTTTAGGAGGAAGTTTTGTATATCAAATTTGATTTTAGAGACGTGTCCCTTATTTTCACATTAAATTATTTCTTCCATCTCAACATATCTGGACCATATCCAGATTTCAAATCAACAAACTCAATTTTAATCTTTCGGTTCAGATTCTCATTAAAACCATTTAAATCTATATCGATTTCAAAACCATGTTTGAAATAAAAATTTAAACCACTTCAAATTTAGTAAATTTCAAAGTTTAAATATTCAAACAATTTTAATAACTCAATTTTGATAAATTTCATTTATATTTCAAAATTCAACTTTAAAATTTCAATTTAGATTCTTTAAACAATTCATCTACATCAATTTCAATTTCAACATTTTAAAGCTTGGATTTTAAAATAATTCAGTTCATATAAATCAAAATTTATTTCATAATATCATTTCTGGATTCAAAATTAAGGATTAAAATATTTCAATTTAACCAATCCGGTGTCCGTATATAATTTTCTAACCTATGGTCAAGTGATATGGATATATATCATTTCAATCCGCAATAAAATTAAATTTACGGGTAAATCATTTCAACTCGCAATCTCGAGTTAAAAATTCAAAATGCATAAAATCGCTCGAGTTTACCATTTCAACGCATAAATTTTTTCCCTAATCCATAAGACCATTCGGGTATGTATCATTTCAACACATAGTGATTTTCCTAACAATAACCAAGCGAACTTGCTATGTGATAACAATATATAAAATAAACATAACATCCAGTCATCCAATATCAATAATTAAACATCCATTACAATCGTCATTCAATTCAGCCAATAAGTTACAATAAAATAAACTGGTTACCCTTATCAGATATTTAACAAGAAATTAAATCCAAATATTAATTTAAATGGCAATTCAATTTAATAAAATTCAAATTTGACTGGAATGACAATTTAAATAAAAAAACAGCAATCAATCAATTTCTAATTACATCATAAATTTAATTTAACTAGCATAAGATTGTTTAGTAGTCGTGAGTGGGTTAAAACACTCATCTTTGATTATTCGTCGATTAAAATCCAAAAATAGCCCAAAATCCAACAGTCTCATAATTCTACCAAACCTGTTCTTTGTCATTCGAAATTTTACAAGATCGCAATGGAGAAAACCGCGCATAATTCTGAGCTCGTATGCAGAAGTGATTAACGTTAGAAGATAGCAAAATTTCGACCCTGATTCGACTTCGAGTCTTACTTTGGTCCACAACATCAAATCTTCGGTGCTTGTTCTAATTTTTGGCCAAAACGAATCGAGACCCAAGTCATTTGGTTCCTGAACTGAAATTGCTGTAGGGTTTCGCCTCTGGAACCCAAAGCGTGACTCGAAGTCACCCTAGATCTGCTTTGTTTTTATTTTGAAATTGGAATTAAGTTTTGGAATTTGGGAATTAGGTTTGATGTTCTATCATTTGAGAAGGAGGAGGAAGATGTATGTACAGAAATAATGAAATGAGAAAAAACTAGGGTTTATAACAGCTTATATATAGGCAGGGTTGGATTGAAACGATTACAACAACCCATAAAGCTAATTTCATTCCTGAAACTAAAATTGTTCATCCATTATATCAGAATATAGGCTTTTGATATTTTTAAACTCAATGGAACTAGTTTCAAACCCTAATTCCATTGTATACAGAAGTTAGCTTTAAAATCAGATTATATTCATTTAAATCCTTTTAATTGATTTCTACGCGTTTCGAGCCCACACTTTCAAACGACAAGTCTGATTGCTGCGAAAGTTGAAATCCGATAATAGCTCACTGTAATAGATCCGATGAAATTTGTTTCGTCGAAATTCGAGACAGTGGCCAAAATGGCTAATTTTCATGTGAATTAAATAAATTGTTAATAAATTGGTCTAATCACTTTTAAATTCAAATTCAAAAGTTAACTATTTTCCATCATTCTTGATTACATATAAATTTACTAATCTTTTTAAATAAATTTTTCTTACTAAAACTGAAATTTGAATAATATACTAATTGTAACGTTCAATTATAACGATAATAAATTCATTAATTCTAATTTTAAAATTCCAATAAATTCATTTATTTTGATTTCACTCTTATTATTTGACCAGTTATTACCTTATGAATATAATTAATGTTAGTTTACATTTATTACATTCATATTTTACAGTTATCATCTATTACCATATTGACTGCAATAATTGTTACATTAATTTTTGTTGATTTCCAAATCAATTTCAACGGATTAAATAATAAGACGATAAATAAGCAATTATTACTTTTATGTAATTTAATCACATTTGTAAGTTTATGATTTACAACAAGGTTATAAATTTACGTACAAATAATCGATTTCTGTAACGACCCGCCGCCCTGACCGCCTCTAGCTGGTAATTAAACCAACTAGAAACGTTCAAAATGACGGATTGTTGTTCAGTTTATAGAGTTTAAACAGAAACAGCTACAGAATCACAGAATAATCATAATATTATTCATAAATGAATTTTTCTTACATACATATATCAGAGTTTGTACAATGCATTAAATTTTTATACAGCGGAATATATCTTTTATTTTTTTGAGTACAAGAAAAATTTTCCAGAAAAAAAAAACTTTAGTGGAGTGCTTTCCCCTCTCTCTAACTTCGCTGCCTGAAAATCTTCAAGCTGTAAAAATACTCGGTCTGACCCGAGCGTTTATTGCAAACACAAAAACACTCGAGTCAGGATTAATCTTTATTCAAGTAATTAAATTTGTAATGAACTGAATAAAATGGTAACAGAGATGATGAATCACATGAATCAATTTAAATCTATTATGGATTTTTCACATTAACAACTTAAATTTTTTTTAAATCTGTCAATCCTGTGTGGCTGCAGTACACACGTATATTTGCACACATGTGCACTGCCTCGCCAACACGTGTGCACCAAGCAAAAGCACAGCTATCAGATCAAAACAAGGTCAAACCCAAGTTTCAAAACTGGGTTCAACTCAAGGCCAATGCACAGATAAAAAAGTCAAGAAGGCATCAGACAAAGCAATACAAGTAACAAATGTCAAAGCAGGCTATCAAAGGCAGAGACTCAGAAATGCCAAAGACATGAAGCAACAAAAGATTCACAAATACCACTCGAAGTTTACAGAGTGCAGAATCTGCAGACCAAATGCAACGGAATGGAATGCAACTACAAGTGCAGGTGAACAAGTGATACAAGCTACAAATAAGCAAAGACCATATGGTCAGTGCACAAAAACAATGTAAACTGGCACTCTGGCAGCAGTGTACAACAAAATCCAGTAGCCCCAACTACACAGTGAATACAACTACAAGTACAAGGCATGTCAACAGCAATATGAACTGTTCAGCTACAACTAATGACCAAACAAAGGGATGCAGACTAGACTACAGTGCAACTGAGAAGCATACAACTATGTGTATACAAATGATCAGTGATATAACCCAGGTACAACAATGCAATCAACACAGCAGCTCAAAGACAGAGTACATGCAAATGCATCAAACTCAGGTGGACAACATATCAAAAATATGAAATAAATCAAAGTAATCAGCGATGAACTGATATGCAGACATGTACCAAAAGGCACCAGTTCAGTAGTTAATTGAACAACTATATGGACAGGGCAGCGACTATTGGAACATGACTTTGAACAATGCAAACTAAATGAAACAAGACACAGTACTCAAATGCAAGTGCACAACTAGACCCAAGTCCAACAGACTCAAGAGACTGCAACAACATGTCAACAGAAATGACATAAAGGCAGACCCCATACTCAGGTGGACAACATATCAAAATTTTGGAAATACAAAGTATTCAAATGAACACAGTAAGCTACATGATGATCAAACAAAGGGATGCAGAGACCTAGTGCAAGTTCAAAGGAATTTTTTTTTTCCAACTTGTTTTCAATTTGTCTCAGAAGGAATAAAGAAGAGCAAGATTGGGATGGATGTGATATGCTTTTAAATTTTGTAAACAAAAACTACATGAAATTTTAGTTCACAGTTTCCAGATTAAAATTTAAAACTAAATTTAAAACGAAGTAGCAAAGCATGTTCAGATATGTTCCATTTATATTTGCATATTTAAAACATGTGTGCCAAAATTTCTTACATGCAATCTATTGCCACTGCACTTATTAAATACATTCAACATCAAACAATATTTCAAAACCAAAGTCAGATTGTTTACTCACAGTGGCATGTATATGCAAAAATACATATTCACATACATACTTTTAATTCCATACTTAAACAAACATTCAAGCTTCACATAATGGTTCCAAGAATTTTAGCATGCATCATTTTCATCAACAATTATTTTAAACTTGTCAATTTTGTTATTTTCAGATTATAGGATGTTCACAGACCTTTATACTGAGATCATTCATATATAGGCATGCAAGCATGATACACAGCAAACCATCAAACCATAGGGGGGTTTACAGACACATATATACAACCTATATGAACAGAAGTTCAAACAAGCACATATAAACACAATTTTCCACAACCAGATTCAAAGATCCATCACATGCAGCAACACAAAGCAAGTCAAGTTTTAATAGCATCTGTTCTCGTCAAATTTTTTTAAAAAACAAAATTTAAAGCATCTGTTTTCATCAGTTAAAAAAAAAATTCAATTAACATCTGTTCTTATTAGTTCAAAACAAAATTAATAGCATCTGTTTCTCATCAGTTTAAAACAAATTCAAATAGCATCTGTTTCTCATCAATTTAAAAAAACAAATTTCAATTAACATCTGTTCTTATTAGTTCAAAACAAAATTAATAGCATCTGTTTCTCATCAGTTTAAAACAAATCACAAATTGATAGCATCTGTTCTCATCAATTTAAATTAAATTCCAAATAGTGTCTGTTCTCACCAGTTTAAAAATAAATCCCAAATAGCATCTGTTCTTAACAGTTTAAAAACAAATATCAAATAGCATTTGTTCTTATTAATTTAAAAACAAATATTGGGTAGAATCTGTTCTCAACAGTTTAAAAACAAATTTTATAGCATTTGTCCTCATCAGTTTAAATCAAATTCAAATAACATCTTTTCTTATTAATTTAAAATCAAAATATCAGAGCAAATGATAGCGAATAACAACCAACAACCAACATGCAGTGACAAATCTGCTCATATCAGTTTAAATCCAAAAAAAATCCGAGCAATTGATAACGAATAACCCCCCAAAACATAGCATGCAACCAAACATCCAATTCAAACAAATTTAAACACTTGAATCAAAATCAATCGTGAGCAAAGAACTCACCTTTCACCGAAGCAAGGAGACGAACTCGACCCACTGAGGAGCACGCGATCGAATTGAAGCCGAAGCAAACCCAAATTTCGAAAAGCCCTAATTGTGAAGAGAGGGACGAATGACAGCCGCCATTAAATTTCTTCGTTTATATTTTTTTTTTTGATTTGAAGAGAAGAGGGTTTCAGTATAAAAAAAGAAAAGAGACGTGAATTTTGCGTGATGGAAGGCATGATTAAAGGCATAGATTGGGGCGTGTTTGTAGCTGAACAAAGTATAAGGCAGTATACCTTTTTTTATATATATTATTTTATTTTTTTATTTACTTTTTATCGTTTTCTCTTTCTTTTTTTTTCAATTTAAATTCAATTAGTTTTGTTTATTTTCTTTGCTTTGCAAAAACGATGTTGTTAAAATTTTCACTAGTTGTATTTATTTATTTTGTTATTGACAAATTTTTTTTTATTCTATTTTATTTTAGTTAAAGAAAAATGTTATTTATAACTAAACATCGATTTATAAATTTACATAAATAATAATTCTCAAATCCAAATTATTATTCCTAGTCATTTGTTCAAATTTTAAATATCAATTCAACTTCAAAGTCAAATTCAAATTCTATTCAACTTTGTATAGATTAAATTCTAAAATTTAATTGCCAATTTATGCGGATAATTTGAAATTCAAGTCAAATCATCATTTAAATATTTAAAATAAATTAAATATTTACAAATTAAATTGTTCAAAAATTCTGGGTTGTTACAATTTCACATTATATACTAAAACCAATTAAATAAAATAACAAACAATTTCATTATTAATACAACATTGAATTTATTTCCTTATTTATAATTTTTAACCAAATTAATATTATAATTATTCCAATTGATTGAGATTACATTCAAATATTCATTGATCACCTTAAATTAACATTATTAAATTTCATTCTAGTTTTTTTCTCATTAGTAACTCATAAATTTTATTTCCTTCCAATATTAAATTACAAAATATTATTAAATTCAATAATTTAATTATCGAAAATTGTGGGTCATTACACTCTCCCCCACTTAAAACTTTTTGTCCTCCAAAAGGCAAAGAAAGAATTTAAGGGATTAATATAATTTATTCAATACACTCAATTTATAAATAATTAATTTACATAATTAAGTATTTTAAACAAATATATCAATTTATAAACAATTAAATCCTTCATATGTAAGTAATTAAAATTTTGAAAATATCTTTACTTTCACAAAAATTTCTAAGTCTAAAATTCACAGAAAATTTCGACGGAGTCTCCTTTGTATGGGGAGGTCTAGGAGAAATAATAGTATTAATAATAAACATATATGTATCATATTTCAAAATAAAATATTCCAAATCATGGGAAAACAATATAATAACGCTATAAACCATAATGCAAAAACATAGCTACTTGTCGGGCAAACAAACTTTATTTCTGAAACCAAAAGCAGTAACTAATGCTTTCATAAACCGTATTTCACTTATATAATCCAAAGAAGTTTATAATTACGTAAAAGAGAAATATTTAAGTTGTTTCAATTAGTAACTAAAGCAAATCAACACAATAAATATGCAAACGAAATGTTACAACCATCATAACCAATAAACGAATCCCTCACACATCCATAACAACCAAAACTAATGGGTTGTTCAGGTTTAGAAACTTTTAGTCATACAAGGGGTTAAATAAACTATCAAGTGTACCCTACACTCAACAACCTCAGATAATTACTGAACAGATTATTTATACATCCTTATACCGTTAAAAGTATCCTTTCCCAAACATCCCATAAGCCAAAACAACCAAGAATTTCAAATATTATTTAAGTTTATTCTTATATATTTCGTTTCACATTGTAATGACCCGTAATTTTCGATAATTAAAAATAGTAAATTTAATAAAGTTTTAGGATTTAATGTTGGAGGAAATAAAAATTTGTGATTTAATAATAAGAATATAACGGGAATGCAATGTATTAGTATTAATTTAAGGTAATTTATAACTGTTTTAAATGTAATTCCAATTAGTTAAAATGATTAAAGAATTACAATTGTTATAGATTGTGAATAAATTTTAGTAATGTATGTATTAATTAATGTTTGATTAAAAGTGTAATTAATAATTTAAATGTTCTATTAATTAAATAGTATGTAATAAATTGTAAATTGAATAAAATTAGTGTTGTGGTGGTAATTATTACACTTGTTATGGATAATAAACTTATAAGATGTGATTAAAAGTTAATGGTTACGATTATTATATGTTACCTATTTATTTAGTCTGTTAAATTAAATTGGAAATCAATTGTATTTAATTCACTTAATTAGTGTAATTAATATAGATTAAATAAATAATTGTAGAATATTAATTCAATAAGATGTAACTCAATGTAAATTTTATTCATATATGAGAATGGATTGAATAAAAAGAATTGAAATCAAGTTTGATCAACTTATTAAAATTTAAGCTATAATAAATGGATTTATTGCAATTAGATGTAATTAAATAATACGTTAATGGAAACTAAGATGATAATAGTAAAATAATTGTGTAATAAGATAAGCAATCATTAATTACAGCCATGAGATGGAAATTGATTGAATAATAAGATGGCAAGGCGAATAAATGGATTTTGGGATTTAAAGTAATAACCATTGTATTTATTTCAATTGGAATTAAACACTATAACTAGTAGAATAATTAACATTGAATTGTCACGAGACTTTGTTTTAAATTATTATAAATGTCTAAGTAATCAAAAATGATAAAATCGGTTAATTATAAGATTCGAAATTAAAAAGTGATTTAATCAAATTAATAATAATTTATTTAATTAACGCGAAAATAGCCATTTTGACCGCTGTCTCGGATTTTGACGTAACCATGTTCATCAGATGTATAGTGAATCATTGTAAGGTTTCAAGTTTCGTAGCGATCGGACTTGTCATTTGATCGTACGGACTCGAAACACATAGAAATCAATTTAATTAAATTCAATTTGAAATAAGCTGATTTTAAGCTAACTTCTTCATACGATGGAATTAGAACTTGAAACCTGTACCATTGAGTTTAAAATTATCAAAACATTTATTTTGATATATAGGATGACCTACTTTTGTTTCGGAGACAAAATGGACTTTTCGGGTCGTCATTGTCAATTCAAATCAATTTGTGTGTTATTCATTCTTATCGAGCTTTGTTAATATAAACAGTTCTGTTGCAAACCCTAGCAGCCTTTCATTTCTCATCACTGTACATACAGTTCTACCTGACTGTTCCTTCTCACTTCTCCAATGGCAGAAACCCAATTTACATTCAAAACCAAAAATTCAATCTCCAAATCAAATTTAAAATTTAAAACTCCTCCAACTATATCACATCATATATCAATTTGAACCTCTCGACAAGCACAATCCACTGCAACAATTTGTTTTTCGATTTGAATCACCATCGGTCCAGAAAATGAAATTGAACCTCCACCGTTCATTTTAGGGTATTGACGATCCAATGGTGGATCATCGTCCGATCGACGATCGAGGGGGTGGCGTTGGAGATCTGATGTCGAGCTGGTTATCAGGGTTGTTGTTCCTTGGTCGTGGTTATTCTTGGAATCGCAAGGAAGGAGGTGGAAGCACAAACGACGGCGGAGACAATTGTCTTCGTCGCGGCTGTCACGGTTGGGTCCATTTGGGGCGGTTCGAGACGGTAGGCATGATGGCGATGGCCGATCATCGTGGAAGTGATCGTAGCGCGCGGCGTTTGATGATGAAGGTGGCGGCTGCTCTGGTGTTGCGTACAAGACTTCAGTCTATAGGGTTTCAATGGTGAGTGCTTACGTGTTAGAGAGGTAACATGCATTTTTATTTTATTATTTTACTTTGTTTTTTTATTTAATTTTAAAGTGTTCTAATATGTATAACTTTTGCATACGAACTCGGTTTGGACACAGTTTCTTCCATTATGATCATATCGGAATTTCAGATGACATAAAAATAGTTTGGGCTAATTCTAAGACTACTAAATTTTAGGACTTTAATTGGATTTTAGATCAATTTGAAATCAAAGGTGAGTGTTTTAACCCACTCACAATTACTAAACTATCTTATGTTAGTTAAGTTAAATTTATGATGTGATTATAAATTATTTGATCTATTTTGGTATGTTTAAATTGTCATTCTAGTTAAATTTGAATTTATTGCATTTAATCATCGTTTAATTTAATATTGAATTTAAATTATCAATTTAATACCTGTTATTAATGATCAGTTATCTATTGATGTTATTGATTGATTTGGATGGTGATTGTGATGGATGTTTGATTTGTTGATATTGGATGACTAGATGGTATATTTTTATAGTGTTATAACATTGCAAGTTCCCTATGGGTTGAAATGATACATACCCGAACGATCTATAGATTACGGAAAAATCGGTATGCGTTGAAATGATAGACTCGAGCTTATTTAATTTAGGATTGTGGTTTGAAATGATTATAATCTTAAAATTTTAAATTGCGGATTGAAATGATAAATATCCGTATCACTTGATCATAGGGTAGAAAATTATGTACGGACACTGGATTGGTTAAATTAAATGATTTTTAATTCCTTAAATTTTAAATTCTGTTAACTGGAATTTTGTAATAGAAATTGATTTATGCAAACTGAATTTTTTCGATAATCCAAGCGTTAACGTTGAAATTGGAACTGATTTAATAAATTGTTCAAAGGATTTAAATTGGAATTTCAAAGTTGAAGTGTTAAATATAAATGAATTCATCGGAATTGAGTTATTGAAAATGTTTGGATATAACTTTAAAATCTATTTTAAATTAATTTAAACTATTTTAATTAATTTAAACTATCTTAATCAACTTAATCTATTTTATTTTATTTTAAATCTATTATAACTTATTTAACCCAATTTAATCTATTTTACCTATTTTAAAACAATTAAATTTATTTAATCTATTTTAAATCTAATTAATATAATTTAAATCTATTTAATCTATATTTAATCTGTTTAAATCATTTTAAATCTATTTAATCTATACTTAATCTATTTAAAATCTACTTAATATAATTTTAATCTATTTCTATTTAAATCATTTTAAATCTAATTAAATAAAATTTAAATCTATTTAAACAATTTTGACTATTTAAACTATTTTAATCTATTTAAACTATTTTTTAAACTATTAAAACTACTATTTTCTAAATTCTAAATTATAAAGTGGAAGTGGTTATATTTAAATCCTTGATTTTAAGGAGAATACAAAAGATGTTGTAACGACCCATAAATTTCGAGAATTAAATTGTTAATTAAATAGGATCTTGTAATTTAATTTTTTGTAGAAAAAAAAAGAAAAAAAATGAAGATGATAAATTAGTATTGGAATGAACGCTAAATTAAAATATAGCAACGGTATTTAAAAACTTGATTTTTAGTAATTTGAATAAAAATCTAATGATTGAAATAGTGAAAGATTTATACCTTTGTGTAAATTGAAAATAAATAAAGGGAATTTATTATGTAAATTAAGAAAAGATTGGAATAAATGATGATTCCATGCATACTTATAAAAAGTTCTTATGAGTTGCATGTTGAAATGGTTGATTGAGTTGAAATTATGAAAGGGTAATTAAAGACAATAATTTGATTTTGCCTAAGTATCAATATATTGATAAACTATAACTGAATAGAAATTTTAATTTGCTCAATCCTTTTATTTACTATTAGAAGATGTTAATTAATTTAATGGTGAAAATTTGAAAATAAATTCAAATTGTATGTTAGATAATAAATTGCAATAATTAAAGTTAGTAATAAATGGAAAATGGAATACCAATTTATTTATGAAGTGGATATAAGGGAATGTAACAAATTTGAATAAGGAATGCTAATTGTGCATTAAGTGAAGGAATGGAGCATAGATGGAATAATTAAAAGGGATTTAGAATTTTTAATTTGTATGTATGCATTAATGAATGAATATAGAAATATATTGCAATAAAATAGGAAGTAAGTGAAGATATGCATTAATGAATGAATATAGAAATATATTGCAAATAAAATAGGAAGTGAGTGAAGATATGCATTAATGAATGAGTATAGAAAAATAAAATAGGAAGTGAGTGAAGATATGCATTAATGAATGAATATAGAAATATATTGCAAATAAAATAGGAAGTGAGTGAAGATATGCATTAATGAATGAGTATAGAAATATATTGCAATAAAATAGGAATAAGTGAGAATCGACTGAAATATAAAATGATATTGGGTATTACAAGTATCAGTTTAGAAATAATTACAAGATATAAGTGAAATAAGATGCATAGAAAAGTTGGTTAATTGTTAAGTGATGAATGATATAATAAAGGAATGAAATCCAGATAAATTAACCTAATTGGGACCATTTAAAAAAAGAAGATGACTGACTAATAGAATAACTTATAATCTAAGGAAATCAAGTAGTACGTTAATTTGAAATAAATTTATAAATTCATTTATGGAATGTAATATAATTCAATGCTAAATGTCAATTTATTTAATAGTAAGATTGTAAATCAATAAACGAAGTTATGAAGATTTCAAATTTTATTTATAACAATTTATGGGAAATCAATTACAATTAATTGACTTGAATTGTGCAGTTGGCGTAGATTTTGTTTTGTAATTGAAGGAGGTTAATTTTATAAGATGAAATTTTGCTAATTCTATATAAAATAGGACCACTGGTTGATTTATAGTATAGAAAGCAAGATGTATAAATTTAATTAAAGTATCAACATTCAACAATTGTAATTATTGAAAATTAAAATGGAATTTGAGGATAATAAGGTGAAACCATGAACAAATGTTAGTGCATCCTTATTACTGGTAAAAGATGAGAATATAAAAATTAGAAATTCAAAAAAATAGGTTTTTGAAAATTTTATTTATAATTTCTAAATATAAGGAAGTGGAGAAATTAACACTGCAATGGATAGACTTATCAGCTTTTAATTTACATCTAAATTTGTTTAGATCAATCTGGAAATTAATAAAATTGTGGATATATTTTGAAACGTAAACGAAAGGTCTAGATTTACATTTGTAAATACGTTTAAAATAAAATGTAAATGATAAGGAATTTATTTATTTCCTAAATCCGTAACGTGTGTAATTAATATTATTTATCTTTTGGGACCACTTCCGTTTACACGTTAAAATTCGTGCACACCTATTCTTTTGCGATCTATCTATAAATAGACGATTATAAACCCTATCCTCCATCTTCTATCATTTGTCTGTACATTCTTTTCTTCAACTCCTTCTCCTCCTCAAATGGATGCAAATGTCAGATCCAATTCTATTCATATTTCAAATGAAAATTCAAACTCTCCAGAAAATTCCAAAAAAATATATGCTGATGCTCTGGACGAGCGAAATTCAATGGTGCTGTTCGTTTTTCGATCCGTGGTATGGTTTGCTCAAAAAAATTTAAAATAGTTCGTGGCCATTCATCTCGCCGTAACCAACGTTGTCGGATCGGAAAATGGCTTCTAGGCATTGTAGAGAGGCTAAGGGGGATTACATCGGGACAGGTCGCTGGTCATTTCAACGGCTGGATCGTCAGAGATGTTCAAATTAGGGTTTCGAAGCTCTAACCGCCGGCGGCGGCGGCGGCGGAACTGGAGTGCCGCGGTGGTGTCGGCCCGTAGAGGGGGAGATGGGCATCTTGTAGGTGGTAGCGGCACGTGGTGAAGGTGGCCGTGGTGGGAGCTTTCGACGGTCAAAGGCTTGGTCAAAGGGGTGAAATATGGGTTCGGCTTCAACCTGTTGATGCACGCGTTTTTTTTTCTGGAGAGGATGATGGTCAGGCTGACGTGGCAGTGTTTTAGTGTTAGTTTATTTTGTTTGTTTGTATTTTTTTTATTCGATTTCAACTCGTTTAAATACAATAACTTTCTCATACGACCTCGTATTCACGCGAGATTTTTTTTGTTAGGATCGAAATTAAATTCTGGATCTGTTGACGCTGGTTTGGACAGATTTGGAGACTGTGCAATTTTTGGGTTTAAATCGAATTTAAATTCGATTTAAATTCAAAAGGTGAGTGTTTTAACCCACTCACAATTTCTAAAATTTCTTATGTTTGTTAAATTGATTTTAGATATGAGTATAAATTTATTTATGACTATTTGACATGTTTTATTCCTTATCTCTGTTAAATCGCATTTATTTAATTTAACTGTTCATAAATTTTATTACTGCGTATAAATTGACAGTTATAGTTATTTATTTGCATATAAACTGTTAGTTTCATAGTTGTTAAATTCATTTTTGAATATAACTTCCAGTTATTACCTATTATATATTATCAGATATATATTGATATTGATTTATTATTGGATGATGATTGTGATTTGGATGATGGATGATGAATGATGAATGGATGTTTTATTTTATATCATTAAATTGTAAGTTATCATGCATTTTTCATTTCATTCGGGATTGTGGTTTGAAATGATATACAACCGCAAAATTTTTATTTTAAATTGCGGATTGAAATGATAAACATCCGTATCACTTGACCATAGGATAGAAAATTTTATACAGGCACCGCGGTAAATATATATAATTATTTTTGGAAATGTTTTCTATGGTTTTGTAAAGTTATATATATGGTTTATGAGATATTGATTTGGTTATTGATAAAGGCTATTATATATATATATATAGTAATTTCCGGTTTTTAAGCTTTGTATAAATTTGATTTGAAGTTTAAATAAAGTTTGATTTTAAGATCAAATAAGATTAAACATTTATTTAAAATTTAATTTCTGGAGTTTTATGACTTAAATGAGAATAGATTTGGAAGATGAATATTATGTTAAATTGAAATTTAATAAAAATTAGAATTTTTAAAGGATATGATTTTTATAACTTGATTTTTGTGTAAAGTGATTTTAATGAATATCAGGTTGATTAAATGAATATATAATAAATTGAAAGATGATCCAGTTATATGAAGTTAAAGGTTTTCTTAAATTATATTGAATTCATTAAGCAAACGTTTCAAGTCTAAATAAGAAGTAATTGAATTTGATACATATGGATTTGTCAAATGAGTTGTTTTTTTGAAATGGTGAAATATTTAAAGCCTTGAAACATAAGAATTGAAATGGTATTTGGAAGTGTAAATCGATATTTGAAATTGATTTGTGAAATCTAAAGAAGCTATTTTGTTTTATAAAAGTAGTTTAATATTTAACCATTTAAGAGATGGAAATTTGTTTCAAAGCTATGTTTTTCAAGGTAGTATAATTTGGAAATATTATGTTCAAGAGTTTGATTTCTAAATATTTTACTTTGGAAACCCTATAATTTTGGAAGGTATATATATTGGAATAAAATGATATCGTATTAATTCGGGTTTAAAAGGAAATGATATCATATTTATATGGTTTTGAAATGGATATTTTATTCTGGTTTTAAAGTATAATTATTTTAAATGACCGCGGTGTTATAATAACGATTGGTTAGCAAAGAGACCGGGATCAGATATGGACATACTCTCTGTCGATACCGAAAACCACTTTGACTAGCCGTGTACGCGGTGGAGGTTCCAGAATGAAGTAGGTTGGTGGCGGCGTTGCCTGTAAGGTAAATACGTGGACCCAACTCCTGTGAGTTGGCATAAGGTGGCTAAAACAGGAGCGATCGACGGGTTAATAAGGTAGCACCTTTGATCGGACACATCCCTTTGATATTTTACTTTGACTCTTGGATTGATTCGGTGGCCACTTTTGATTTCTTTGATTTGGGGGTGTGGCTCGAGGTGGGCGGTAGCTGCGGCTATGCGTTACCACCGACCCGGAAGCGTAATTGGTATATCTACCCTAGCATTGCCTAGTTGTGCCGTGTCACCTACCCTAGCGCGCCTTATACGATTTTGGTTATGTACCATACCTATGGAGTGCCCTCTGACGACGCCCAGTACGGGGGAGATTACAGTACTGTATAGACTATGGGAATATATAACTGTGTTAAGGTGGAAAATGTAAAGCCTTAACGCTATTTAAAAGTAAGTTTATTTTACAAATAGACACTATTATAATAGCGCAATATACTATATAGTAAATAGTTTAACGGATCCTTAGGAGATGTAAATCCCGAGCATCTCTTGAGTTACTGCACTCATATTTATTTCTGTTAATTTAACTTACATAAGATCTTTTAGTTCTGACTCGAGTGTTTTGTCTTTTCAATTCGCTCGGGTCAGTCCGAGCGTTTCAGGATTTGAAGATTTACCCACCTCGAGCCACACCCCCAAATCAAAGAAATCAAAAGTGGCCACCGAATCAATCCAAGAGTCAAAGTAAAATATCAAAGGGATGTGTCCGATCAAAGGTGCTACCTTATTAACCCGTCGATCGCTCCTGTTTTAGCCACCTTATGCCAACTCACGGGAGTTGGGTCCACGTATTTACCTTACAGGCAACGCCGCCACCAACCTACTTCATTCTGGAATCTCCACCGCGTACTCGAGGATTTGGAGGACGAAGACGAAGATGTATATTATTATTATTTATACTAGTGCACTACACATTGTTCCGCTGCATTTGTTATTGGTATGTGCAACTCTGATATGTATTATATAAATTTTTTGTAAACAGATTTATAAACTATATATTTTATTATTATATTTTATCCTTCCGTTGCGAGATTCTATTTTCTTTTATTTCTTTCTCGTTTTTCTTATTTACCCCATAACAATCCGCCCTTCCATATGGTTTGAATCGGCATGGGTGTCTGTTTAAATCGTGCGGAAAGGCGGGTTGTTATAGTTGGTATCAGAGCTTTGGTTTAGCGATAAACCTTAGCTTTGTGGGGTTTGACTCTTTGCTAATAGGGTAGTAATACCCTATGGGAGTCGTTGAGTGTATATATATGAGAGAGCGTATTTGTTAGTGTTATAAAAAGGTTTTTATATTGTGTTAATCTGTTCCGTTTCGTATTTATAAATTCTGGTTGGTGCATAGGACGCTATGACATCAATAGGGATTTCTAAACACTTAATAGGACAGACCGACATAATATTTGTTTTAATATAGGTGAATGAAATAATTTTACCTGTTATATTTTCTATAAAATAATTTTTCAAATTAATATATATATTTGGTCGTAATAGATTGGTTGTTAGGTAATGAAGGTTTTGAATAATGATAGAAATAAGATTGAAAAATAAAATCAATGAAATTTGGAAATTTAGGACTTAAGATCCGGGGTTTTGGAATTTTTCGTAAAATTTTTGGAATATAATTGTTATAAGTATTTTATGATATGAATATTTAATATAATTTAAGAGAAATTGTTTTAAAGAAGATTTTTGGAGAAAATAAATTTTGTACTTTCCTCTCTGTCGCTGGAAAATAATTTCGGTGATGAGTGCACGCATCATCGACATTCATTTTCGAGTTTCGAAGTGGGAAGGCCACTGTAGTAATTTACTGCAGAATTGTTAAGGAAATTTTATCATTTTAATTATGATTGGATATATATGTTAAGTGTAGATATCTATCTATTATTTTAAATTATTTAAAATTTAACCCGGTATTTGGTTCTTAAGTTCCAGTTAATTAATAGTTTAATTAAGTGTAGAAATTGGAACCTTTAATTAAAGTAAAAATTTAATACAATAGGAAGATAAGTAATGTAAATAAACGATTGTAAACATTATTAAATGAATTAATGAACTTCTTTATTTATAATAATTAATGTATAAAGTTGCAAATTTAGTGTAGTTAAATTGTTACCATTAGTAAATATAATAGAAATGTAAGCATTAAATAAATGAATGAAATTAAAAGTAAGTTGAAATTGTAATTTATAAAACGAATATATAATTATTGAACCATTAATTAATTAAAGGAATTGAGAAGAAACTTGTATAATTTTCACTTACATTCTTAAAGCATATATATAACTTACCATATAATAAAAGTTGCAATGTTAGTAAGAAAATGCAAGGGGATATCTTATAAGTGAAGCTTGAGGTAATAAAGGTATTCAATGAATTTGCTGTTACAAAATGAGAATTAAATGTATAAACTTAAGTTAAAATGGAAATTTTAAGTATTATAAATAGATGATTATAAACTTAAGTAAATAAAACGGAATGCAAACATAATGAATATTGTAATAAATGAAAAATGAAAATTGTAAGTAATGAAGGAATCACTCAATAAATGAAAGAAAAGAAATTAAACAACTAAAGCATGAAATAAATGTATAATAAGTTAATTTGGTTGTTGGTTTGAATTGTTATTGTTTGACTTATGGTTGGTTGGGTAAGAGAATTTGAAGTTGTTGGATGAATAAATAATCTATCGTTGTTCCATCTAAGACTGTTGAGTAAAGGATGCACTTGATAGTTATTTTCATTCCATACAATTTCAAGTTTTGAACCCGAACAACTATTTGTTTGTTGGATTAAATGGTTGCTTTGTCTTGTGTATGTATCCTGTTTGTAAAGTTGATGGTTGTTGCATTGATTGGTTGATTGATGGTTGAAACCGCTTAAATATTTCACTTTATATAAATTTGTATATTTTAGCTAAATTAACTAATTTTGTAAATTAAAATTTTTATAAATATAATATTTAAATATGACATTGATTTCGAAATTCTTCTTTTCCCTTCTTTCCCTTTTCGGGGACGAAAAGTTTTGAGTGGGGGAGAGTGTAATGACCCGTAAATTTCGACAATTAAATTGTTAATTAAATAGGATCTTGTAATTTAATTTTTTGTAGAAAAAAAAAAGAAAAAAAATGAAGATGATGAATTAGTATTGGAATGAACGCTAAATTAAAATATAGCAACGGTATTTAAAAACTTGATTTTTAGTAATTTGAATAAAAATCTAATGATTGAAATAGCGAAAGATTTATACCTTTGTGTAAATTGAAAATAAATAAAGGGAATTTATTGTGTAAATTAAGAAAAGATTGGAATAAATGATGATTCCATGCATACTTATAAAAAGTTATTATGAGTTGCATGTTGAAATGTTTGATTGAGTTGAAATTATGAAAGGGTAATTAAAGACAAGAATTTGATTTTGCCTAAGTATCAATATATTGATAAACTATAACTAAATAGAAATTTTAATTTGCTCAATCCTTTTATTTACTATTAGAAGATGTTAATTAATTTAACGGTGAAAATTTGAAAATAAATTCAAATTGCATGTTAGATAATAAATTGCAATAATTAAAGTTAGTAATAAATGGAAAACGGAATACCAATTTATTTATGAAGTGGATATAAGGGAATGTAACAAATTTGAACAAGGAATGCTAATTGTGCATTAAGTGAAGGAATGGCGCATAGATGGAATAATTAAAAGGGATTTAGAATTTTTAATTTGTATGTATGAATTAATGAATGAATATAGAAATATATTGCAATAAAATAGAAAGTAAGTGAAGATATGCATTAATGAATGAATATAGAAATATATTGCAAATAAAATAGGAAGTGAGTGAAGATATGCATTAATGAATGAGTATAGAAAAATAAAATAGGAAGTGAGTGAAGATATGCATTAATGAATGAATATAGAAATATATTGCAAATAAAATAGGAAGTGAGTGAAGATATGCATTAATGAATGAGTATAGAAATATATTGCAATAAAATAGGAATAAAGTGAGAATCGATTGAAATATAAAATGATATTGGGTATTACAAGTATCAGTTTAGAAATAATTACAAGATATAAGTGAAATAAGATGCATAGAAAAGTTGGTTAATTGTTAAGTGATGAATGATATAATAAAGGAATGAAATCCAGATAAATTAACCTAATTGGGACCATTTAAAAAAAAAAGATGACTGACTAATAGAATAACTTATAATCTAAGGAAATCAAGTAGTACGTTAATTTGAAATAAATTTATAAATTCATTTATGGAATGTAATATAATTCAATGCTAAATGTCAATTTATTTAATAGTAAGATTGTAAATCAATAAACGAAGTTATGAAGATTTCAAATTTTATTTATAACAATTTATGGGAAATCAATTACAATTAATTGACTTGAATAGTGCAGTTAGCGTAGATTTTGTTTTGTAATTGAAGGAGGTTAATTTTATAAGATGAAATTTTGCTAATTCTATATAAAATAGGACCACTGGTTGATTTATAGTATAGAAAGCAAGATGTATAAATTTAATTAAAGTATCAACATTCAACAACTGTAATTATTGAAAATTAAAATGGAATTTGAGGATAATAAGGTGAAACCATGAACAAATGTTAGTGCATCCTTATTATTGGTAAAAGATGAGAATATAAAAGTTTGAAAATAAAAAAAATAGGTTTTTGAAAATTTTATTTATAATTTCTAAATATAAGGAAGTGGAGAAATTAACACTGCAATGGATAGACTTATCAGCTTTTAATTTACATCTAAATTTGTTTAGATCAATTTGGAAATTAATAAAATTGTGGATATATTTTGAAACGTAAACGAAACGTCTAGATTTACATTTGTAAATACGTTTAAAATAAAATGTAAATGATAAGAAATTTATTTATTTCCTAAATCCGTAACGTGTGTAATTAATATTATTTATCTTTTGGGACCACTTCCGTTTGCACGTTAAAATTCGTGCACACCTATTCTTTTGCGATCTATCTATAAATAGACAATTATAAACCCTAGCCTCCATCTTCTATCATTTGTCTGTACGTTCTTTTCTTCAACTCCTTCTCCTCCTCAAATGGATGCAAATGTCAGATCCAATTCTATTCATATTTCAAATGAAAATTCAAACTCTCCAGAAAATTCCAAAAAAATATATGCTGATGCTCTCGACAAGCGAAATTCAATGGTGTTGTTCGTTTTTCGATCCGGGGTGTGGTTTGCTCAGAAAAATCTAAAACAGTTCATGGCCATTCATCTCGCCGTAACCAACGTTGTCGGATCGAAAAATGGCTTCTTGGTATTGTAGAGAGGCTAAGGGGGATTACATCGGGATAGGTCGCTGGTCATTTCAACGGCTGGATCGTCAGAGATGTTCAAATTAGGGTTTCAAAGCTCTAACCGGCTGGCGGCGGCGCCGGCGAAACTGGAGTGCCGCGGTGATGTCGGCCGGTAGAGGGGGAGATGGGAATCTCGTAGGTGGTAGCGGCACGTGGTGAAGGTGGCCGTGGTGGGAGCTTTCGGCGGTCAAAGGCTTGGTCAAAGGGGTGAAATATGGGTTCGGCTTCAACCTGTTGATGCACGCGTTTTTTTTTCTGGAGAGGATGATGGTCAGGCTGACGTGGCAGTGTTTTAGTGTTATTTTATTTTGTTTGTTTGTATTTTTTTTATTCGATTTCAACTCGTTTAAATACAATAACTTTCTCATACGACCTCGTATTCACGCGAGATTTTTTTTGTTAGGATCGAAATTAAATTCTGGATCTGTTGACGCTAGTTTGGACAGATTTGGAGACTGTGCAATTTTTGGGTTTAAATCGAATTTAAATTCAATTTAAATTCAAAAGGTGAGTGTTTTAACCCACTCACAATTTCTAAAATTTCTTATGTTTGTTAAATTGATTTTAGATATGAGTATAAATTTATTTATGACTATTTGACATGTTTTATTCCTTATCTCTGTTAAATCGCATTTATTTAATTTAACTGTTCATAAATTTTATTACTGCGTATAAATTGACAGTTATAGTTATTTATTTGCATATAAACTGTTAGTTTAATAGTTGTTAAATTCATTTTTGAATATAACTTCCAGTTATTACCTGTTATATATTATCAGATATATATTGATATTGATTTATTATTGGATGATGATTGTGATTTGGATGATGGATGATGAATGATGAATGGATGTTTTATTTTATATCATTAAACTGCAAGTTATCATGCATTTTTCATTTCATTCGGGATTGTGGTTTGAAATGATATACAACCGCAAAAATTTTATTTTAAATTGCGGATTGAAATGATAAACATCTGTATCACTTGACCATAGGATAGAAAATTTTATACAGGCACCGCGGTAAATATATATAATTATTTTTGGAAATGTTTTCTATGGTTTTGTAAAGTTATATATATGGTTTATGAGATATTGATTTGGTTATTGATAAAGGCTATTATATATATATATAGTAATTTTCGGTTTTTAAGCTTTGTATAAATTTGATTTGAAGTTTAAATAAAGTTTGATTTTAAGATCAAATAAGATTAAACATTTATTTAAAATTTAATTTCTGGAGTTTTATGACTTAAATGAGAATAGATTTGGAAGATGAATATTATGTTAAATTGAAATTTAATAAAAATTAGAATTTTTAAAGGATATGATTTTTATAACTTGATTTTTGTGTAAAGTGATTTTAATGAATATCAGGTTGATTAAATGAATATATAATAAATTGAAAGATGATCCAGTTATATGAAGTTAAAGGTTTTCTTAAATTATATTGAATTCATTAAGCAAACATTTCAAGTCTAAATAAGAAGTAATTGAATTTGATACATATGGATTTGTCAAATGAGTTTTGTTTTTGAAATGGTGAAATATTTAAAGCCTTGAAACATAAGAATTGAAATGGTATTTGGAAGTGTAAATCGATATTTGAAATTGATTTGTGAAATCTAAAGAAGCTATTTTGTTTTATAAAAGTAGTTTAATATTTAACCATTTAAGAGATGGAAATTTGTTTCAAAGCTATGTTTTTCAAGGTAGTATAATTTGGAAATATTATGTTCAAGAGTTTGATTTCTAAATATTTTACTTTGGAAACCCTATGATTTTGGAAGGTATATATATTGGAATAAAAGATATCGTCTTAATTCGGGTTTTAAAAGGAAATGATATCATATTTATATGGTTTTGAAATGGATATTTTATTCTGGTTTTAAAGTATAATTATTTTAAATGACCGCGGTGTTATAATAACGATTGGTTAGCAAAGAGACCGGGATCGGATATGGACATACTCTCTGTCGATACCGAAAACCACTTTGACTAACCGTGTACGCGGTGGAGATTCCAGAATGAAGTAGGTTGGTGGCGGCGTTGCCTGTAAGGTAAATACGTGGACCCAACTCCCGTGAGTTGGCATAAGGTGGCTAAAACAGGAGCGATCGACGGGTTAATAAGGTACCACCTTCGATCGGACACATCCCTTCGATATTTTACTTTGACTCTTGGATTGATTCGGTGGCCACTTTTGATTTCTTTGATTTGGGGGTGTGGCTCGAGGTGGGCGGTAGCTGCGGCTATGCGTTACCACCGACCCGGAAGCGTAATTGGTATATCTACCCTGGCATTGCCTAGTTGTGCCGTGTCACCTACCCTAGCGCGCCTTATACGATTTTGGTTATGTACCATACCTATGGAGTGCCCTCTGACGACGCCCAGTACGGGGGAGATTACAGTACTGTATAGACTATGGGAATATATAACTGTATTAAGGTGGAAAATGTAAAGCCTTAACGCTATTTAAAAGTAAGTTTATTTTACAAATAGACACTATTATAATAGCGCAATATACTATATAGTAAATAGTTTAACGGATCCTTAGGAGATGTAAATCCCGAGCATCTCTTGAGTTACTGCACTCATATTTATTTCTGTTAATTTAACTTACATAAGATCTTTTAGTTCTGACTCGAGTGTTTTGTCTTTTCAATTCGCTCGGGTCAGTCCGAGCGTTTCAGGATTTGAAGATTTAGCTCTGGAGGACGAAGACGAAGATGTATATTATTATTATTTATACTAGTGCACTACACAATGTTCCGCTGCATTGTTATTGGTATGTGTAACTCTGATATGTATTATATAAATGTTTTGTAAACAGATTTATAAACTATATATTTTATTATTACATTTTATCCTTCCGCTGTGAGATTCTGTTTTCTTTTATTTCTTTCTCGTTTTTCTTATTTACCCCATAACAATCCGCCCTTCTGTATGGTTTGGATCGGCATGGGTGTCTGTTTAAATCGTGCGAAAAGGCGGGTTGTTACAGTTGTTATAACATAAGTTTAGATTTAATAACATATTTTGAGTAAACATGATGATTGAAATGAGGGTTTAACCTATTTTGAAAATATAATTTCGAAAGTGAATATGATTCCGAAAGTGATATGGTTTGAATTGTACAAGATATTTTGATATCAATATGAATCGACTTTTGAAATTTAAAAGAACCATCGGTGTGAAATAAGCATTTAGTTGTAAAGAGACTGGGATAAGATATTGTCATACTCTCTGCCAATACCGAAAACCACTTTAACAACAATGTACATGGTGGAGATTCCAGAAATGAAGTAGGATGGTTTGGTGAACGATTATGTATGAGGTATTTACGTGACCCTGACTCTCATGAGTCAGCATAGATGTGACCTAAACAGGAGCGATACCAGGCCAAGTGAGGTCGCATCTCCAATCGGGTACATTTCTTCGATACCATACTATTACTTTGTGATTGATTTGGTGGCCACCCCTCAATTTTGATTATGGAAGTGTATATGAGGTAGACGGTAGTAGCTACTATATGTTACCACGAGTCCGGGAGTGTAATTGGTGTATCTACCCTGGCATTGCATCTAGTGCCATGTTCACATGCCCTATCGCGCCTTCTACGAGTTTGTTTTGTACCATACCTATGGTTTGCCCTTTGGGTAAACCTCATAGAGGAGCTTACGGTAATGTATAGACTATGGGAATATATAAAATGTGTTAAGAGGGATATGGGTAATGCCTTAATGCTATTTTAATACTTTACTTTACTGTAGACACTATTATAATAGCGTATTGTACTATATAGTATATAGTCTAATGGATCCTTAGGTGATGGTAATCTCGAACATCTCTTAAGTTACTACGCTCACGTTAGACAATGGATAGAAGATGTCAAACCCCGTAAATATCTTTGACACCATTACACTATATTTATTTATTGTTGATTTAACTTATACAAGATCTTTTAGTACTGACTAGAGTGTTTTGTCTTTTCAATTCGCTCGGGTTAGCATGAAGTTTTCAGTTTATCAAAGACTACTTTCTGGAGGATGAAGACGAAGATTTGTACTAGTATTATTTAATATATTTAATCCATTGCATCATGTTGTTCCGCTGCATTTATTTATTATTTATCCTTGTTGTATGTAACTCTAACCTGTATTATAAAAGTATAACCAATGTTATTTCTAAACAGCTTCATAAACTGTTTATTTGATTATTATGTTTTGTCATTCAGCTACTAGACTTTGTATTTGTTTTCTTTCTTTGCTTTTTCTTATTTACCGTATAACAATCTGTCCTTTTGAATGATTTGAGTCTAACGTGTGTAGTTTATCATCGATTTAAACCGTCAAAAAAGGCAGGTCGTTACACATATCATTTACTATTCATAAATTTTCATTCATTTGTACAATGGTTATTTTATTAATTTTTACCTTCATTACTTATAAAATTCATTTCCCATTCATTCGTACAATGCAATTTTTCCATTAATTTACATTCGTTTACTAACATAAGTTATTTCCATTCAATTATTTAGATCATCCATAATTAATTCTTAAAATATTATGTAAGTCTCTTTACAAATTTAATTCACCATTAATAGATTAATTCTTTTACATATTTATTTCTTTCATATATAGTATTATTGAATATTAAATCTATTTCTGAATCATTTCAACATTTTCTGAAGTTATAATCATTTACTAAACATATTATTCACTTTTACTATTCACTTTAATTGTAGATGGCTTCAATCATTAACTTAAGTTTATAATCAATTACATACAGTGTTCACTTTTCTATTAAATTTATTTACTAGCATCTCAAATTATTAATTTAAGTTTATAATATTTTTGTAACATCAGAATTTTTATTTATAGAAATAATTCCATTAAACACTTCATTACTTAAGTTTTACTTGTATAATATTCTATTACATATTTTTATTTAACATTAAAACTTTTTAAACATTTCCGGTAAGTTATGTATGTATGTATGTATGTATGTTTTAAGAATGTAATTGAATGTTACACAAGTTTATCTTATTCATTTTAGTTAACAAAATATTCAATAATTGCATCTTATGAATTTTCATATTCTTTAATTTACCAGTTACAAATTTTCAATTTCTTATATTTTTCATTAGTTACTAGCTTTTAATTCTTATTTTCATTTTAATGTTTCCAATTATTAATATAGTTAAGATTTCATTCATTACAATATTTAAAATTTCTAATTTACAAAAACTTAAGAACTAAATACCGGGTTCCATTACAAATCATTTCAAATTATATACATACACTCATAGCTTTTATTTATAAAATCACATTTAGAAGATAAATTTTAGATTTGTTTATCAAAACAAACGTGCAATAATACTACTATAGTGGCCTTCCCACTTTGAAACTCGAAAATGAATGTCGATGATGCGTGCACTCATCACCGAAATTATTTTCCACATGCATCATCGACATTGTTTTCCAGCGACAGAGAGGGGAGTAAAGAATCTATTTCCTTTAAAAATTAATTTAGAAATATTTCCTATAAATCACTTTGAAAATATTTATATCTAGAAAATACTACCAAGTAATACAAATATTATATTTCAAAATCATTTGAGAAACAATGTCAAAACCCTAGAACTTAAGTTCTCAAATTTTCAATTTATATTTACTTTATTTGTAAACCCTATTTTACAACCAATATTTATAAAATTTCTCTACCTAACATACAACCTAACACATCCAACTATATCATTTATGAAAATTATTCTTTTATGTACAAAATATAATACTAGGTAAAATTATTTTATTTACCTATATTTCAAAAACAATATTACGTTGGTCTGCCATATTAAGTGTTTAGAAATCCCTATTGATGTCATAGCGTCTTATGTACCGACCAAAATTTATAAATACTAAACAGAACAAATAAACAAAATATAAAAACATTTTACAACACTAATAAGTACGCTTTCATACACACACACACACTTAAGTAGACTAATTTATAGTGTATTGCTATCCTATCTCTAATGAGCCACACTGCACAAAGCTAAGGCTATCGCTAAACTTTGCTTTGATACCAAATATAACAACCCACCTATGCGGATAGTTTAAATTGACAATAAACCACACATGTTAGACTCAAACCATTCAAAAGGAAGGATTGTTATGAGGTAAATAAGAAAATGTAAAGAAAAGAAAGAAAAACAAAACACTTAATCTCACAATAGAATGACAATATATAATAATCAAATAAATAGTTCATGAAACTATTTTACAAATATCATTCGATTGTACTTTTACAATATAGGTCAGAGTTACATACAGCAAGAATAAATAAATAATACAATGGAACAACATGATGCAGTAGTATAAATATAATAAATAGCAATAATATACTGAATCTTCGTTCTCGTCCTCCAGAAAATAGTCTTCAATACACTGAAAAGCTCATACTAGCCCAAGCGTAATGAAAAGACAAAACACTTGAATCGGAACTAAAAGATCTTATATAAGTTAAATCAAAAGTAAATAAATACGAGTGTAACGGCTTCAGAGACATTTACGGGGTTTTACATCTCCTATCCAGTATCTAACGTGCATGCAATAACTTAAGAGATGTTCGAGATTACCATCTACTAAGGATCCGTTAAACTATTTACTATGTTGTGATATACGCTATTATAATATGTCTATTATTAAAGTAAAATATTAAAATAGCGTTAAGGCATTACCCATATCCTCCTTAACATATTTTTATATACTCCCGTAGTCTATATAGATACTGTAAGCTCCACCAAACTGGTGGTTTACTCAGTGAGCACTCCCTAGGTACGATACAAACCAAACTCATAATGGGCATGATAAGGCATGTGACAAGGCATGCAAGGCAATGCCTAGGGTAGGATACTACCGTTTTGCGTATCCCGACTGGTGGTAACATAAAGCAGCTATTACCGCCCACTTTGAAACACACTCCTAAAATCAAATCGAGGGGTGGCCACCAAATCAATCACAAAGTAATAAACATGGTATCGAAGGAATGCGTCCGATTGGAGGTGCGACCTCACTTGGCTCGGCATGGCTTTTATTTTAGCCACATCAAGCTGATGCAAGGGAGTTAGGGCTACGTTAATACCTTATACAGAATCATTTCCCAAATCCTACTTCATTCTAGAATCTCTACCACATGCGCAGTTGTTAAAGTGGTTTTCGATATGGCAGAGATTATGACAATATCCGGTCGCAGCCTCGTTAACCAATAAATGCTTATTTCATACCAGATGGTTCTTTTACATTTTCAAAAACCAATTCATAATTGATATCATAATATCATATTTACTTCAAAATCATATCACTTCGATATCGTATTCACTTTCCAAATCATATCCACAAAATAGATTAAACCCTCGTTTCAAAATCATTATATTTACTCAAAATATGTTATTTCACTAGAAAATATCATTTCAAATTCCAACATAGGTTATAACATCATTTAACCATATTCACTTTTAAATCAAGGATTTAAATATAAACAATTCAGCCTTGCAAGGTTTGAATTTTTAAAAATAGTTAGGACAGTCATAATTTGTTTAAATAGTTTTAAACATGTTAAAATAGTTTAAAGCATATTTAAAATAGTTTAAAATAGATTAAAATATTTAAAATAGTTTAAAATAGATTTAATAGCTTAAAATAGATTAAAATAGTTTAAAATATATTTAATAGTTTAAAATAGATTTAATGGTTTAGATGGTTTAAAATAGTTTGAAATAGATTTAATATAGTTTGATAGTTTAATATAAAATGATATGATTATTCGAAATGGTTTATATAGTAAATAGTTTGAAAATCTAAATAAATCTGAATTTAAAATAATACGAATTAAAATAGTTTATACTAAAATAATTAATTTGAAAGTAATATCAAATTAAACTATTTCTTCCATCTCAAAAAATCTAGACCATATCCAGATTTTAAATTAACAAACTCAATTTTAATCTTTCAGTTCAGATTCTCATTAAAACTATTTAAATCTATATTGATTTCAAATCCATGTTTGAACTGTAAATTTAATCCACTTCAATTTCAGTACATTTCAAAATTTAAATAATCAAACGTTTTCAATAACTAATTTTGATAAATTTCATTTATATTTCAAAATTCAACTTTAGAATTTCAACTTAGATTCTTTAAAAAATTCATCTAAACCAATTTCAACATTTTAAATTTTGGATTTTGAAAATAATCCGGTTCATATAAATCAAAATTTATTTTATAATATGTAACGACCTAGATTTTTGGTCGTCGATTTTGAACATTTAATTTATTTTAAATGCTGAGTTTTGAAATGTGGATTGAATTTTAACATGGAATATAACGATCAAATAAGTGGACTAAGACTTAAGTTTCAAATATAGCGATTTACTGGATAAGTTTAATTGTTGAATTAATAATTGGAAACCGTATAAATAATTGAATTGGAGTAGAGTATGAATCAAAAAGGATTTCTAATATTGATAAAAATTATACAGGAATTATAATTTAGTTAGCAAAATTTTAAAACTGGGATTTCAAGCGACTTTGTAAATTTTGAAAATCATCGATTTAATCTACGCGTTAAAATAGCGACTTACAGCCTCTACGAGTTGCTTGCAAGTGAATGGGGCCGGTGCGTGGTGAACGGAACTCCCGCGTCCGAAGGAAGCGACCGGGAGCTCTCTAAGAGAGAGCTCGCCTCAACCCCCGGATAGGAAGAGGGGTACTTTACTAATAGGGGGCAATTGCACCGAAGATCAAAGCGTCAGAAGAGAAAGGAAGGTGTGATTCTAAGATAAGAGGTTGTGCAATATAGATTGTTTGGGTGAGCACTAACCTAAGCCAATTTGATGATCGGGGCACAGTTTTGGAATTCGACGAAACTAGTTCCATTGGATCCATAATACTGTACTATTATCGGATTTCAAATTTCATAACTTTGGGATTACCGTTTGGTCGTACGGGATAGAAACACGTTGAATTTTATATTGAAAATTAAATAAATTGGGTTCAAAAAACTATCTTCTCCATATGATCGAATTAGGATACAGAACTTGGTCCATTGGGTCTGGAATAGGGGTATAACATTATGAATGCCTAGCTTCATGCCACGATAGGGATTCGAGATTTTGAGTTGCACAGATCGAGATATTTGAAAATTTAAAAAAAACAATTTATATTTATTTGTTTGGACTAATCTGTCTCTTCATTCACCTTAATCACGGTACCTTTTCAAACACGCATTCTCTCGATCTCCTTTAAGTCATGAACGTCCCTTCTTTTCCTTTCAGTTTATTTCTGACGAAATCTCGTTCCTTAATATAAAAAAAGAAACGAATTCAAAAAATAATGGCAGGCGAATCACGATTATGCCTCTCCTTCCTCTAGAATTCGAATTAGATTGCTCGAAAAGAAAAAAAGAAAAGGGAAATTGACTTTGTTCGATAAAAAAGGAAAATCACAACGTTGTCGCATTGTTCTGCTCAAACTTGAGCATGACGAATGAAGGGCAGAGGAAGTCGCGTCATTGCAACGTCGTCAGGGGAAGGTCGCGACGCCCGCGCGCATGCATAGGGAAGTCGCAAACGATGGGAGGTGATGGCTGCAGGCAACGACGAAGGTGGGTAGTCGAGTGGTACGCACGTGGAAATGGAGGCGAGCGGCGGTTCGTCTAGGAGGTCGCAAGATTTGGTTTCGTGCATGGAGAGGATCGGTGGCCACGTGATGGCGATGGTCTAGTGATACACTTGAGGTGACAGAGATGGTGGATGTCGAAGCAGCAGTGGAGAGATGATTGCATGCGTGGACTAGAGGGGATGTTGCGATCGTTGAGGGTGGTGACAAGGTCGTGAGGGTTAGGCGTTGTCGTTGAGGAGACGATGAAGTTGGGTTCGAATGCGGCCGTGATGCCTGGAAGCTTTATCGTAGGGAAGATAGGGTTTTGTCAGTAAGGTAATTAAATCTGTAAATAAAATTTAAGCATACAGTTAGTTATTTACGTTAAAACTATATATGGAATAGCTAATAAAATTTTATGAAAAAATTTCATATGAGGTCCAAAATTTATGAACAGGCTGAGTTTGGATCGTAGCTGTGAATCTACGCAATGGAATAAATTTGAAATTTGAAGTGACTCGCGAATCAAAAAAATCATGGTGAGAAAATTCTCACTCATTTGGATTACTAGAATTCATTTTAAATAGTTAAAATAAATTATTGAATGCTGGTTGATTTTATAAATTATTATTTGTTGAATGCTAAATATATATAGTAGTATATATATTAGTAGTTGGATTGGTATTCTCGCATATTTTAGCAGATGAGACCCTTTGCGTCTCGCATAATAGCAATGAATCTATATACCGCGATATCCCCCTCGAAGTGAAATTGGTATTTATTTATGTTTTATTAACATCTGTGGATGCAGAAACATAGGTTGGAGAGATCCAACTGGATTCCTTAAAATGTTGAATTTAATTTCATATATTATGATATGGATTGTGTAGAATAATCTATTATAGATTATAGAAGTGATTGGAATTATTGGATGCTATTGTAACATTGGCTTGAATTTTGGTACTTTAAATACCATAATTTTTTTTTAAATTGAAAGAATAAAAGGAATTTTTGAGATAAAAATATTTATATTAGAATTGGGGTTATTTTAGAGAAATCGGGTAAAAAAATATATCCAATTTTTGATATACTTAACTTTTGTGAATTATTAATGACGACTTTTAAGAATGAGTTTTATAAAAGAATTTATAAATGATATTCGAGAAATATAAAAAAAGAGTTGAAGTCGATATTAAAAATGGATTGGGAGTTATAAATGGAATATTAACGTAATGGATTTATAAAGAAAGAAATTTTATAAACGAGATAAGTTTTATAAAAAAAAGTGAAACTCAAAGGAAGTTATAAAATTTATAAACGATGTCATAATAAGGGAAATTGATATCAGATGATAGACTGGAAGTATAAACTTACAAGGAGAATTTATATTGGAGTATGGAAATAGGGTGAGAAAAATAGTGGATACTAATTTTTGAAAAGTAAAAAATGGTCAAGGGGATCGGAATGGAAGTGATGTGACGTGATTCGGGGGGAATTATAAAATTGAATTGGTTATTGACGTTTTAAAAAAATATTTTTAATTCTACGAAGTTGAGTTTGTTTTTAAAAGTAAAATTTTATTTTTAAAACTTCGAAATTTTAAACTAGTTAGGACTGAAATACTTCGGTAAGTAGATTTTCACATATTAAGTATTTATATTAGTAAATATTAACTTTTAAAATTAGCTTTGAAATTTATTTGTTCATCCAAAAATGAGTTATTGATGTTTATAAAAGTGTTTTCGATATTTAAAAAAAAATTACTTGAACAAGTTTCAAAAAAAATTATTATTCTTTTAAATACTTATTATATATATATATAAAGTTTTGAAGTGATTGAAATTTTTTATTTATAAATTCTCTCGAGATTCGTAAATCGAGATTTTAAATGGATATGATTTTTTGGGAGAGAAAATTTATTAGTGATTCTGGAGACTTTGGGATTAGTTACGGAATATTCTATGAAGCGTTAATATTGAGAGATTTTGGAAAATAAGACTTATTATGTTTTCCTAAGTATAAAAATGGAAATCTGGGAATGTTTCTAAGTATTGAGATGGTTTGAAAATATCCTGTTATGGATTTAAGTATTTTGAATTGTCATCAAATACTGGAATATGGAAAGGGATTTGAATATATATCTTTGTAAAGATATTTTTAAAATAAATATTTTGGATTTTTTTTGATAAGGCCTAGTGATGCTTGTGGATGTTTTATTGGTAGTTAAATAACCGACTATCAATATTGGCCAATTCCGTTAATCATTTCAAAGAACCGAGATCAGATTTAATTATCCGAAAACCTTTTCGATCCGGTTTAATCGTTACGAATGGATACCATGAAGACGGTGATTCGATTTGTCCAGATCCAGGACAACTTGTATGGACGAATGCTATCAGAACATCGTCATTGGACGAAATTGAGCATTCTAAGTGGAATTGTTTCTTGAAAGGTAACACTTAGCCTCAAGCCTCATCAACCGAGGACTAAAACAAGGAGATGCAACAAGGTTAAGTGTGTTGCACCCAATTAGGTTATGTTATCACTTTTCTAGATATCCTCGAAAATATATAAACTATGGATACTATTGTGCATGAAAGTAGGAGCGCTCGATTTTTAAGGGTGGGAACACCCAGGGTGATATCATATTTGGTTTATCCAGGTTAGGGGTAGGCTGGTCTTGTGTAGCAGGGGATCCCGTTGAGGTCCTCGGTACATTTTTCTAGATGTATACACTAATGGGTGGTATCCTAGTGGCCCAGTCATTGTATGTGATCCATTCTCCAATAAGCGCAGTATGGTTTTGATTGTGCCCAACTATGCTGAAATGTGAGATGCAAGCATTTTTAGCTATTTTCTATTTACTTTCTATAGACACTATTATAATATATCAAAATATTTTGATAAATAATATTTTGGTTATCGTATGGCAAAAACCCGTCACGTGGTCTTACGAGATATCTTTGTTTTCAAAGGATTTTGAGAAAATTTAATAACTCAAATTGAGTGTGTTTTCTCACATTGGTTTTCCAGACTGACTCGGGTGTTATTTATTATAATGCTCGGGGCCAGACCGAGTATTACAGATTCAGGTTAGAATTCTATGGAGCTTAGGAGATAAGTTGGATGACAGAGGCGTATCTCCATACTTGGTTATATTTCCGCTGCGTGAGGACAAGTTATTATAACTGTCCATTTGATGTATTGAATTGTTGTACTTTGATGATTGTATGTATATTTACAGATACAGTTTCCCTTGTATAAAAATATGTTATTATATATGATATTTTGTTCCGCTGCGATTGTGAGATTCTGTGTCGCTATTTGTGTTTTATTTCTCCTACCTTTTTCTTCTTCACCCTAAAGATTCATATTTCCGTTAAATTTGAGTTGAACTGATGTAAAATATGGTCGAATCAAAGGGTACGGATTTGTAAGCCATTACACTTGGTATCATAGGTGAAGGTTAAGCGAGAACCTTGGCTTTAGTGGGGATCACTCATTAGAGATAGGGTCAGTAGTACCCTAGAATGAGTTTGAGTGTATTAATAGATATGAACATGTATTTGTTAGTGAATAAAAATGGATTTTTATTGTATTGATTTATCTATTGAGTGGCATATAAATTCTGATCGTATAGTGGGACGCCACTAAATCTATAGGAGTTACTAAACACTTAAATATGGTAAACCGACACAGTATTATTTTTAGGTGGGTAAATGAAATAGTATTACCCAAATTATATTTTGATATAAAAGGAATAATTTTTTGAAAATTATTATAGTAGATTGATGCGATTGGTTACTATTATATAACCAAAATAAGATTTCAAAATTTGGAATAGTTATAAAAACCAAATTGGATTGTATAAGAATGAATTGCACAAGTGAATTAAATACTAAAAAAATGGATTCAAACCAGAATTTAGAAAATTAAATCCCGAAGAGTTTTGGAAGTATTTTCCAAAGTTTTTGTAGATAAACAATAGTATTATTATTTTGAAGATATTTTTGAATAGAAAAAATGGTTTTAAAGGAATTTTGGAAGCGATGTAGCACTTAACTCACTTTCTTCACTGGAAAATAATCATGGTGATGACTGCAGCATAATTAGTATTCATTTTCAAGTTTCTAAGTGACGCACTGCTCCCATAGTTAACTAGTATAGAGATTATTTGGTGAAAACAAGTGTTGTTTTCAAAATTCCAAGGGAATTTTTTTGGATAAAATCAGGCTGATTTTGAAATTCGACGGAAGTGGTTTGTTAAACCAAAAGGAGTGTGTGTGTGTGTCTATATGTGTATATATATATATGTATGTATGTATGTATGTATGTATGTATATATTGATTTCAAAGTGATTTGAAATATCTACTGGGTGTTTGAATTCCGAAATTTTAATACAAATGTTGGGGGAAAACCTTGAAAATAAGTTATGAGCTTATAAAGTGAGGATGATTTTAATAAGAAAGGAAAGATGGAATTTGAGTTTTTGGACACAAATTTTAACTTAAGTAAGTTGAAATAGATTGTGAGAATTGAATTTAACTTAAGGAAAGTTAAATAAATTTATTGGGAAATGAGACAATAATAAGTTCGAATGGTGAAATTACTGTATACATATAAGTAAGGAAGTTGAAAATTTTGAATTTGGATTTGAATTCTTACTTGATATAAATTGAATGGATTGAAATAAAATTGTTCGGAGTGAAATTAGTTTGAGTATGAATAACTCGAATATGGTTTTGAAATGTCGGTTAAAAGGAAATGAAATTTAATAAAAAGTTGAATTGGATTTGAGTCATATGGAATTTAATTAAGTATGTAAATGTGAATTTTAAAGTGACTATATAACTATAAGTTATAAAATTTGGAATGTATTAGAAATAATTTCGAATTGAAGTAAATATAAATTTTGAGTTGTGAAATATTATATAACCATAAGGTATAAATCTTGAATGAAATAAAATTTGAGTGTAAATCTGGAATTGTGAGTAATTAAATTGGAATAGTTTAGAAAAATCGAAATTAATGAAATGATAGTATTCCTAAGCCCTAAAGTGAGGTATAAATTGAGTTATAAAATGTGAATATACTCGAGTATAAAAATTGATGGGAGTGGGAAAATTAAGTTGTGTGATTTATAAAATTGAAAAGTGGAATAGAAAATCCAGAATAAAAATGGTGTGGTATTTTAAAGTAAAGAAAAAAAATCCAAACTTGAATTATAAAATAAATTTGAACTCAGGTAAATTTAATAGAGTAATTTTGGAATAAAAATCTGATAGTGGATACAAAAATGGAGTTTAACTTGGGTGAATAAATTGGATTGTGGACTGGAATTGAAATTAAATATGGACCTTGAGCGAATTAAATATAATTGGAAATATCGTTGAATAAAATAAAAATGGATTGAAATAGTCATGATTTAAGTTATAAATAAATTCAGTTCAAAGTGTAAATAAATTGAGTGCGGCCTTAGATACGAATTAAATAAATTCGAGAATGAATTCGAGTATGGAATTAAAATTTGAAGTGGATTGGATGAATGAACTAATTAATTAATTAGTAAATGAAATGGAAGTTGGTTGAAATGAAAATAAAATTAAGTTATAAGGTGGAAATAATTTAAAATTAATGGATTAACTTAAGTAAATATTTTGAATGGAAGCTTGGCTTAAATATTAATAAAATATCATGGAATGAATCGAAGCTTAATAAAATGTACTTGAATATAATAAATGTGGATATGAATGGAATGTAAATAAATTGACTGAGAATCAATATGAAATGGAATAAAATTGAATATAAATTTATTTGGAACCAATTTAAAATAGCTACAAGCTGAAATGGTTATTTTATAAAATGATTTTTTTTATTAAATAAATATCGTTGAACATGCATAGAAAAAATTTTATTTGACGTAAAAAAAGGTAAATAAAATTGCTTTAAATAAATGGCAAGTGAATAAATTGATTTTTAATCAATTTGATATTAATACAATTATAATGTGTGTTATTATGAAGTGAATGCAAGTAAATTGAGTTGTAAATCATTTGAAATGATATGTGGATCGATGGAAAATAATTAAATTAGTATCAGAACCATATAAATGCTTATGATTATATGTTAGAATGCATTGTTTATGAAATTTGTGTTTAACTAATTAACAAATGAAAAGTTGGTAAATTTTCATGTTTTGGTACTTACGTGTTTTAAATTGAGTAAGTACTGGTATGTGGAGCTGTTTGCTTGATTTTTAGTCGCGTAAACAGCAAATAGAAAAGGTCGCTCGCTTAAGAATGCTGAAATAAGGTGCGTTTTCGACTTAAATACCGCAAAATATAATTATTGAAATATATATTTTGTTTTCTGACCGTGTGAGTCGATATATATATATATATATATATATATATATATATATATATATATATATATATCTTTCTTATCATATTGCAAAAGGCTCTCCATACAATGGGGACTCTGCAAAAAAATTCGAAAATTTAGGGTGTTATAAAAATTTTGAATTTTTTTGAAAAAAAGATTGTTAACTTAAAAGGGTGGACTTTTGAATTGAAATTGAGATAAGAGATTTTTGGGTTGAAATGAAAAATAAATGTTTAGGATGAAGGGTTTAGAAAATTGAATATCGAGTTATAATTAAGTGGGTTTGAAAAGTTAATTGGTTTGGAGCGTTTTTCCGGCCTTAGCAAATTTCGGGAATGAAATTCTTTTAAGGGGGAGGAATGTAACGACCCGGATTTTTGGTTGTTGATTTTGAACATTTGACTTATTTGAAATTTTGAGTTTTGAAATGTGGATATAATTTTAATATGGAATTTAATGATCAAATAAGTGGATTAAGACTTAAGTTTAAAATATAGAGATTTATTGGCAGTTCAATTGTTGAATTAATAATTGGAAACCATTTAAATAATTGAATTATAGCAGAATATGAATTGAAAATGCTTTCTATGTTGATAAAAATTCTACTGGAATTATAATTTAGTTAGTATGATTTTAAAACAGGTATTTCAAGCGATTTCGTAAATTTTGGAAATCGTCGATTTAATCAACGCATTGAAATAGTGATCCGGAGCACAATCTCGGAATTCAACGAAACCTGTTTTCATTGGATCTGTAATAGTGTACTATTATCGGATTACAAATTTCGTAGCATTTGAGATTACCGTTTGGTCGTATGGGATAGAAATGCGTTGAACTTTATATTGAAAATTTAATAAATTGGGTTCAAAAAGCTATCATCTCCATACTATTGAATTAGGATATGAAACTTATTCCATTATGTCCAGAATAGAGGTATAACATTATGAACGCCTAGCGGCATGGCTCGATAAAGATTCAAGATTTTGAGTTACTTAGATCGAGATATTTTAAAATTTAAAAAAAAAGGAAAATCATGACGTTGTCGCGTTGTTCGGATCAAACTCGAGCATGACGAACGAAGGGTAGAGGGAGTCGCGTCATCATAATGTCATGAGGGAAGGTCACGGCGCTTGCGCGTGTGCAAAGGTAAGTCGCGAACGATGGGAGGTGATGGCCGTAGGCAACAGCGGAGGTGGGTAGTCGAGTGGTCGGGCACGTGAAAATGGGGGCGAGCGGCTGTTCTCCTAGGGGTCCCTAGATTTGTATCCCACGTGAAGAGGATCGGTGGCCACGTGATGGCGATGGTCCAGTGATGCACATGAGGTGACGGAGATAGTAGATGTCAAAGCAGTGGAGAGAAGATTGCGCGCGTGGACTGGATGGTATGTCGCGACCGTTGAGGGTGGTGACAAGGTCGTGAAGGTTAGGCACTGTCGTTGAGGAGTCGATGATGTTGGGTTCGAATGTAGCCATGATGAATGGAAGCTTTATCGTAGGGAAGATGGGGTTTTTTCAGTGAGACATTTAAATCTGTAAATAAAATTTAAGCATACATTTAGTTATTTACGCTAGAATTAAATTTGGAATGGCTAATAAAATTTTATAAAAAATTTCATACGAGGTCCAAAAATTATGAACAAGTCGAGTCTGGATCGTAGTTGTGAATCGTGGAATAAATTTAAAATTTTAAAGTGATACGCGAATCAAAAAAATCAAGGTGAGAAAATCTCACTCATTCAGATTACTAGAATTTATTTTAAATAGTTAAAATAAATTGTTGAATGTTGGATGAATTTATAAATAATTATCTGTTGAATATTAAATATACATATATAGTAGTATATATATTAGTAGTTTGATTGATATTCCTGCATATTTTAGCAGATGAGACCCTATGCATCCCGCATAATAGCGGATGACCCTATATACTGCGGTATCCCCCTTGAAGTGGGATTGGTATTTGTTTATGTTGTGTAATATCTATGGATGCAGGAAATAGGTTAGAGGGATCCAACTGCATTCCTCAAAGTGTTGAATTTAATCTCATATTGTGATATATGGATCGTGTAGAATAATCAATCATAGATTATTATACTGATTGTAATTATTGGAAGCTATTGTAGCACTGGCCTGGATTATGATATTTAAATACCATAAACATTTTTTTTAAATTGAAGGAATAAAAGGAAGTTTTGAGATAAAAATATTTATACTAGAATTGGGGTTATTTTAAAGAAATTGAGTAGAAAAATATATTTGATTTTTGATATACTTTACTTTTGTGAATTATTAATAGAGATTTTTAAGAATGAATTTTATAAAAAGAATTTGTAAATGATATTCGAGAAATATATAGAAAAAGATTTGAAGTCGATATTAAAAATAGATCGGGAGTTATAAATGGAATTATTAAAGTAATGGATTTATAAAGAAAGAAATTTCATAAACGAAATTAGATTTATAAAAAAAGGTGAAACTCAAAGGAGGTTATAAAATTTATAAAGATATTATAAATTAGGGAAATCGATATCCGATGATAGATTGGAAATATAAACTTACAGGAAGAATTTATATTAGAATATGGAAATAGGGTGAAAAAAATAGTGGATACTATTTTTGAAAAGTGAAAAATGGTTAAGGAGATCAGAATGGAAGTAATATGATGTGATTCGAGAGGAATTATAAAATTGAATTTGTTATTGGGGCTTTAAAAATACATTTTCAATTCTAAGAATTTGAGTTTGTTTTTAAAAGGAAATTTTATTTTTAAAACATGTAATTTTAAACTAGTTAGGATTGAAATACTTTGGCAAGTAGATTTTCAAATATTAAGTATTTATTTTAGCCAATTCTACTTTAAAATCAGCTTTGAAATTTATTTTTATATCTAAAAATGAGTTATTGATGTTTATAAAAGTGTTTTTGAAATTTTAAAAAAATTACTTGAACATGTTTAAAAAATAAATTATTATTCTTTTAAATACTTATTTTGTTTATAAATAGAATTCTTAAGTGATTGAAAATTTTTGTTTATAAATTCTCTCGAGATCCATAAATGGGGCATTTAAATGGGTTTGATTTTTGAGGAGAGGAAATTTATTAGTGATTCGAAGATTTTGGGATAAGTTACAGAATATTCTCTGAAGCGTTAATATTGAGTGATTTTGGAAATAAGACTTATAATATTTTCCAAGTATAAAAATGGAAATTTGGGAATATTTTTTAGTGTTAAGATGGTTTGAAAATATCCTATTATGGATCTAAGTATTTGGAATTGTCTTCAAACATTGAAATATGGAAAGGTATTTGAATATATATCATCGTAAATATATTTTAGAAAAAATTATAATAAGGCCTCATGACTGCTTATGGATTTTATATTAATAGTTAAATAACCGATTTACAATATTGGCCAATTTCGTTAATCGTTTCGAAGAGATCGGGATCGGATTTAATTATCTTAAGACCACTTTGATCCAGTTTGAACTTTACGAATGGATACCGTAAAGATAGTGAAGATGGTGATCCCGTTTGTCCAGACCTAGGACAACTTGTATGGACGAATGTTATCAGAACATCGTCATTGGAGGACGATGAGCATTCTAAGTGGAATTGTTTCTTCAAAGCTAACGCTTAGCCTCAAGCCTCATCAACTGAGAATGACTAAAATAGAGGAGATGCTGCAAGGCTAAGTGGGCCACACCCAATTAGGATTTGTTATCACTTTTCTAGATATCCTCGAAAATATATAAACTATGGATATGGTTGTGCATGAAAGAAGGAGCATTCGATTTTTAAGGGTGGGAACACCCGAGTGATAACATATTCGGTTTGTCTAGGTTGGGGTAGGCCGGTCTTGTGTAGCAGGAGATCCCGGCGCGGTTCTCGATACATTTTTCTAGAGGTGTACTGTAATGGACGGTACCCTAGTGGCCCAGTCATTGTATGGGTTCCATTCGCCAATAAGCGACGTAATGTTTTGATTATGCCTAACTATGCTAAAATGTGAGATGCGAGCATTTTAGCTATTTTCTATTTACTTTCTATAGACACTATTATGATATCAGATGATTTTGATAAAAAATTGTTTTGGTTATCGTAAGGTAAAAACCCGTCGTGTTTATGTGTGATGTGGTCTTATGAGATATCTTTGTTTTCAAAGGATTTTGAGAAAATTTAATAATTCAAATTGAGTTTGTTTTCTCAAGCTGGTTTACGAGACTGACTCAGGTGTTATTATATTATAATGTTCAGGCCAGACCGAGTACTATAGATTAAGATTAGAATGCTATGGAGCTCAGAAGATGAGCTGGATGACAGAGGCGTGTCTTTGTACTTGGTTATATTTCCGCTGTGTGAGGAAAATTTATTATAACTGTCCATTTTGATGTATTGGACTGTTGTACTCTGATGATTGTATGTATATTAACAGATACAGTTTCCCTTGTATAAAAATCTGTTATTATATATTACATTTTGTTCTGCTGTGATTGTGAGATCTGCATTATTGTTTTTGTTTTATTTCTTCTACCTTTTTCTTCTTCACCCTAAAGATTCGTATTTTCGTTAAATTTGAGCTGAACAGATGTGAAATATGGTCACTCAAAGGGAACAAATTTGCAGGCCTTTACATAATATCATTTATGATTCAAAATTAAGGATTAAAATCTTTCAATTTCACCGATCCAGAGTCCGTATATAATTTTATACCCCATAATCAAGTGATACAGATATATATTATTTCAATCCGCAATAAAATTAAATTTACGGGTATATATCATTTCAACCCGCAATCTCGAGTTAAAAATTCAAAATCCACAAAATTAAAATTCAAAATCCTTAAAATCGCTCGAGTCTATCGTTTCAACACATAATAATTTTTTCCTAATCAATAAGACCATTTGGGTATGTATCATTTCAACCCATAGTGATTTTCCTAAGAATAACTAGAGGAACTTGCAGTGTGATAACAATATATAAAATAAACATGACATCTAGTCATCCAATATCAACAATTAAACATCCATCACAATCGTTATTCAATTCAACCAATAAATCACAATAAATAAACTGGTTATTATTATCAGATATTTTATTGGCAATTAATTTAAATGGAAATTAACTCAATAAAATTCAGATTTGAATAGAATGACAATTTAAATATACCAAACAGCAATCAGTCAATTTCTAATCACATCATAAATTTAATTTAACTTACATAAGAACGTTTAGTAGTAGTGAGTGGGTAAAAACACTCGCCTTTGATTATTCATCGATTAAAATCCAAAAATAGCCAAAATCCAACAGTCTAATAATTCAACCAAATCTGTTCCATATCATTTGAAATTTTGACACGATCGCAATGGAGAAAACCGCACGTGAATCCGAGCTCGTATGTAAAAGTTATTAACGTTAGAATATTGAAAATTTTCGACCCTAAGTCGATTTTGAGTCTTAATTTGATCCACCGCCTCAAATCACCGGTGCTTGCTATGATTTTTTGCTAAAACGACCCAAGACCCGAGTCATTTGGCTCCTGACCCGAAGTCGCTGCAGGGTTTTCGCCTCTGGAACCCGAAGCATGACACAAAGTCGTTCTAGTTCTGCTTTATTTTTTTTGAAATTGAAATTATGTTCTGGAATTTAGGAATTATGTTTGATGTTCTTTCATTTGAGAAGGAGGAAGAAGATGTACGTAAAAAATAATGAAATAAAAAACATCTAGGGTTTATAACAGTCTATATATAAGTAGGGTTGGATCGAAACGACAACAACAACCCAACAAGCCCGTTTCATTCTCGAAACGAAAATGGGTCAACCAATATATCGAAATATAGGTTTTCGATATTTTTAAACTCAATGGAACTAGTTTCAATCCCTAATTCCATTGTATATATAAGTTAGCTTTTAAAACGAGATTATATTCATTTAAATCCTTTTAATTTTTTTCTGCGTGTTTCGCGCCCACACGTTCAAACGACAAGTCCAATTGCTACGAAACTTGAAATCCTACAATAATTCAATGTTACGGATTCGATGAAACTAGTTTCGTCGAAATCCGAGCCAGTGGACAAAATGGCTAATTTTCACTTTAATTAAATAAATTATTACTAAATAAGTTTAATCACTTTTAAGTTCAAATTCAAAAGTTAACCATTTTCCATCATTCTTGATCACATATAAATTTGATAATCTTTTTAAAATAAATTTTCCTTATTAAACATAAGATTTAAATGTTATACTAATTACAGCGTTCAATTATAACCGTAATAAATTCATTAATTATAATTTTAAAATTCCAATAATGCATTTATTTCGATTTCACTCTTATTATTTAATCAATTATTACCTTATGAATATAATTAACGTTAGTTTACATTTTATTACATTCATATTTTACAGTTATCATCTTTTAGCACATTGATTGCAATAATTAATGACATTAATTTTTGTTGATTTCTAAATCAATTTCAATGGATTGAATAATAAGACGATAAATAAGCAATTATCACTTTTACGCAATTTAATCACATTTATAAGTTTGTTTTTTATAACAAGGTTATAAATTTACGTACAAATAATTGATTTCACATTATATGCTAAAACCAATTAAATAAAATAACATATAATTTCATTATTAATGCAGCATTGCATCTATTTCCTTATTTCCAATTTCTAACCAAATTAACTTTACAATTATTCCAATTGATTAAGATTACATTCAAATAGTCATTAATTACCTTAAATTAACATTATTAAATTTCATTATCGTTTGTTTTCTCATTAGTAAATCATAAATTTTACTTCCTTCCAATATTAAATTAAAAATTTCTTATTAAATTCAATAATTTAATTATCAAAAATTATAGGTCGTTATAATTATATATTAAGATATATGCTATGTTGTTTTAAATTGTTTTAAATAACATAAGTACACAAATTTGTGTATAAATTTAAGTTTGAAATTAATATAATTTAATTGAAATATTTCAATTAAAGAAATTAATTAAAAGTTTAATTAATTGAGTTACACATATATATGATATATGTGTTATATCGTAATAGTTATAAAGTCTAATAATTAATGGATATAAATGTTATATCAATGTCAAATTAACTAAAGTGTTAATCAATAAAATTAATTAAATATGATTAAATTAAAATATACTAAAAGTGGAACGTAAAAGAAATCCATAATAGACTTAAGAAATAAATACATACGTAATCATACGTATATCGTGATATAAAACCATACGTAATCGTATATATGTCATAATTTCTGATGTGTTCGACACTTGATCACGATATAGTTCATAAATATTACTGTAATATCCCAGAATTTCCAGGAGTTTAAAAGGTTGATAATCTCTAATTTAATTATTTGAAATTGATAAATTGTTATTTTCAAAGATAATTAACCAAGTAGTAATATAATATAATGTTTTAATTTTGGTTATAAATTGGTTTTAAAATAGGAATAATTATTTTATTGTGTAAATAAATTCTAAATAGACTTATTGTTTTCAAAATTGATAAGTGTGTTTAAATACATTTATATCTGTGTATTCTAAATTGATTTTAAAATAGGATAAATTATTTATAAATAATAATAAGCTTATTTAAAAATTGATATTTTATTTATTTAAATTGATTTTTAGATTTGGATTTTTAAATTTGACTTTGATATTTGAATATAAATTAGAATTCAAAGGAATATATATACATATTAAAATAAATAATAATATAGTTTGGTTTCAAATTATATAGATAATGTTTTAATTAAAAATAAGATTTGTTTTGTATTATTCTTTTTATAGAAATTTATCTTAGAAATTTGGATTTGTATTTATTTAATAAGAATAAATGAAAGGCTTTTGAAATAGCATTTCTAAAATGAGTTTGAAATATGTATATAATTTTATTTAAATTATATTTGATTTTATTCTTTTTAAAGATTGTATTTTATATAAATTTAGCATATATTTATAAATGTATAAATATATCTGTTTATTAGATATTTAAATAGAAAAGTATTTTTAAAATTAAGAAAAAAAACATATTTGTTTATTAGGAAATTATTTAAAAAAGGCTTTTAAATTTCTTTTAGAATAAAATAGGACATGTGTTATATCCTAAATCACCTTGTCAACAAGTGTTATAACATTTATAAAATTAGAGACAAGTGTCCATTAATTTTTCTAATTTTTCTTTTTAATTTATTAAATCTGAAAATTGCTTATATAAACACCCTTTCTCTCCACTTTCTTTTTCTTTAAAATTTTGTTCATTTCTAAAAAGAGAAACTTGAATATTCGTGCACCTTCACTCAACATCCAAAACCAGAAAATCTTAACAATCCTCAAACAAAATCTGCATCATCTTCCTAGTGCAATCAAAATCTGTAGTCTATTTTCAAAACAAAAATCATTGCTCAAATCAAAACTGCATACTTGCAGTTGTTTTCAAATCAAAATCTGCAGTTTGTTTTCAAAATTTCAAGTTGATGCAAGTTTCAATTCCATGTCTGCCTCAATCTTCAAATGCATGCAAGTGAATCTGGTTCAAGGCTTCTCTATTTAAGAAGAGGCTTCAGCATCAAGTCCAGATTTATTTCTGCAAACTTTCAAAATGAAAAATATGTTGAAAGCAATTTAAAAGGGGTTGGTTGCGAGTCGAGAGGCTGGCCGTAAAAGAAAACCCGAGGTATCACTGTGAGCCACGGTGGGGCTGAGATGGTTGAAAAGCCTACCAGTCGGTAAGCCGTTGTAGATGGTTGCAAAGCCTTGACTATCACATTTGGTATCAGTGCATTAGGTTGAGTGAATACCTAGGCTCTGTAGTGGTGTCTTTCTTAAGAGAGAGTACTTGTAATTTATATATATATATATATATATATATATATATATATATATATATTTCTACCTATCTGTTGGGTTACCTGTTCGGTTTTCCAATATAAGTTATAAAGGTAGATGAGGTAGTGTGGGTAACATGACTACCATTGGTTGGAGTTTGAATGTTTGAGATTGGAAGTGTATTTGTCGAGACTGTAGACCTAGTACCGTCTCGAGTAATCTTTGCAGTTTGGTGTAAGATTTCATTTGATCTCTGAAGGAAACCTATTAAGGTTCGGAGTTCATCTTTGAAGTGTAAGTTTGATTGCGCTCGTGTGAGCAGATTTTTGAGAATTTGGATCTGTCGGTTAGGCAAAAGTAAGTGATGATATCTTGATAACTTCAGGAAGTAGTAGCTGCGTGATGAGATGCAGTGACTATGGGTGTCTCCGAAGATGTTTTCTCTCGGAGCAAGTTTAAGGAAGCGTGTCTGCTTCGGAATTGTAGCTGATTTCAGCAGGATGTATGTGTTTAGTTGGAGGTTCGAGTTTCTCAAAGAGCTTTGGGTAAAGATTCTTTGGCATCTGTATTAGCAGTGCAGCTCGGGAGTGATCTGTATTCCGGGAGGAAAATCTTTTTGGCTTAGCATTTCCTAGAGGTGGAATTGAGAAGCAGCAGTGAGAATCTGTTTCTTCGATGGATTAGTTGCTCAAGGATAAATTGTTCTGATTAGTGGAGAGAGAACAGTATCTTGGATATTTGATTGGTTGATCGCAAAAGTGATTTGCGATGGTTTGGTGATTATCTTATATAGTCTTTTGCTTAGATTTGTAGCATTTCTAGTGGATGTAGAAGTTATGGAGTTACTGAAGATTTTATGGATATATTTTTAGGAAAGTTAGAGATTTTCCCGCATTGGAGATTGAGTTCTGAATCGACTTGATAAAGTGATACCGGTGATTCAGCTGGTTAGAAGGATGTTTCCTAGGTTGGTTGTTTTGTAAAGCAGCTCTGTATTTCTTGGAATTTCTGTTGAACCTTATTTCTGAGATGTGATGTTTAGTCTGTGCCTGTGTTCTTCTACGGCATTTTCATCTGCTCCAAATCAGAGTTGTGCAGTGGAAGCAAGGTGGCTGTTGGTCTTGAGTAGAAGCAACTGGAAGTTGCAGTATTTTGGATTAGAGAGTTTCTACTGAATTTATTTTTTAGAATCTGAGGCAAGTTGGCAAGTGATTATGTTCTGTCTTTTCCGAATGGGAGGTGTTGTTTTCTACTATTGATAGTAAAGTTTGGTTTTGATTTTGGGTAGATCTTGTGAGGATCAGTTTGTTGAGTTGATCCAGTTTGTTTGTAGAAGCATCAGCGAAGGTTGAGCTGATCAGGAAGGATCTGTAGGCAGCCCAGATCATCCGGAAAGTTTTGAGGTTAAGTAACGGAATAATGTGGAATTCAAAGTTGGAGGCTTCGATATTGTTGATATTTTCTCTGGTAAAAGGAGCAATAAGATTTGGTGAGATTTGAAGTGATCTCTGAGGTATATTGGATTCTTTTGAGTTTTGTAGAGATCAGTGCTTTGGTTTGGAGAGTTGAATTGCCTGTTTGGAAGACTGGAATTCAATAATATTTCACGTGTCTCTGAGGGAGTACGTATTTGGTCATCACTGGTTTCAAGACCAGTAGTTCTGTGAAGGTTTTAGTTGTTGATCAGTCTTGTCTATGGTCTGGTATCTTGTGCAGATTTTAGATCTAGCTGAGTAAGACTCAGTAGCTTAGTAGTATAGCTAGTTTGGATTTAGTAGAGCGAGTATTCCTGTGTTTATACCCAGGAAACTCAGGATAATTTTAGGAAATTTATCCGGATCTGTGTCCGGATAGCTAGTGTTGTTTATTTGATTTAAATTGGTTGTTTGGATGAAATTGTTTGTTTGATTGATAGTGTATAGCTGTTATGTATGTTTGAATTGGTTAAAATAAAAATTAAACTTTGGATTATCTTTGTTTTAAATTTCGAGGACGAAATTCTTTTAAAGGGGAAGGATTATAATATCCCGGAATTTCTAGGAGTTTAAAATGTTGATAATCTCTAATTTAATTATTTGAAATCGATAAATTGTTATTTTCAAAGATAATTAACCAAGTAGTAATATAATATAATGTTTTAATTTTGGTTATAATTTGGTTTTAAAATAGGAATAATTATTTTATTGTGTAAATAAATTCTAAATAGACTTATTGTTTTCAAAATTGACAAGTATGTTTAAATACATTTATATCTGTGTATTTTAAATTGATTTTAAAATAGGATAGATTATTTATAAATAATGATAAGCTTATTTAAAAATTGATATTTTATTTATTTAAATTTATTTTTAGATTTGGATTTTTAAATTTGACTTTGATATTTGAATATAAATTAGAATTCAAAGTAATATACATACATATTAAAATAAATAATAATAAAGTTTGGTTTTAAATTATATAGATAATGTTTTAATTAAAAATAAGATTTGTTTTATATTATTCTTTTTATAGAAATTTATCTTAGAAATTTGGATATGTATTTATTTAATAAGAATAAATGAAAGGCTTTTGAAATAGCATTTTTAAAATGAGTTTGAAATATGTATATAATTTTATTTAAATTATATTTGGTTTTATTCTTTTCAAAGATTGTATTTTATGTAAATTTAGCATACATTTATAAATGTATAAATATATTTGTTTATTAGATATTTAAATAGAAAAGTATTTTTAAAATTAAGAAAAAAACATATTTGTTTATTAGGAAATTATTTAAAAAGGGCTTTTAAATTTCTTTTAGAATAAAATAGGACATGTGTTATATCCTAAATCACCTTGTCAACAAGTGTTAAAACATTTATGAAATTAGAGACAAGTGTCCATTAATTTTTCTAATTTTTCTTTTTAATTTATTAAATCTGAAAATTGCTTATATAAACACCCTTTCTCTCCACTTTCTTTTTCTTTAAAGTTTTTGTTCATTTCTAAAAAGAGAAACTTGAATATTCGTGCACCTTCACTCAACATCCAAAACCAGAAAATCTTAACAATCCTCAAACAAAATCTGCATCATCTTCCTAGTGCAATCAAAATCTGTAGTTTATTTTCAAAACAAAAATCATTGCTCAAATCAAAACTGCATACTTGCAGTTGTTTTCAAATCAAAATCTGCAGTTTGTTTTCAAAATTTCAAGTTGATGCAAGTTTCAATTCCATGTCTGCCTCAATCTTCAAATGCATGCAAGTGAATCTGGTTCAAGGCTTCTCTATTTAAGAAGTGGCTTCAGCATCAAGTCCACATTTATTTCTGCAAACTTTCAAAATGAAAAATATGTTGAAAGCAATTTAAAAGGGGTTGGTTGCGAGTCGAGAGGCTGGCCGTAAAAGAAAACCCGAGGTATCACTGTGAGCCACGGTGGGGCTGAGATGGTTGAAAAGCCTACCAGTCGGTAAGCCGTTGTAGATGGTTCAAGGCTTCTCTGTTTAAAAAGAGGCTTCAACATCAAGTCCAGATTTATTTCTGCAAACTTTCAAAATGCAAAATCTGTTGAAAGCAATTTAAAAGGGGTTGAGGGCATTTCAGTTTTTGAGAACATTTTTGCAAGTATTCAAAAAGTAAACCTGAAGCAATGCAGTTAAACAAACAAAAGGGTTCAGCTTCAATTTTAAGTGTTTTTGCAAGTTCAGTTCATAGCATTTTGCAAATTTCCAGTTCATCTTCAAAACCTCTGCACTGCCTTTCTTTTAAATTGAGGTGAGTAAACTTTTTATTAAAAATTTATAGTAGTAATTATCTGTTGCAATTAAGTAGTGATGATGTTTATATGAGTCGTCTCTGTGTAGATATAAGGATTGCAATAGGTTTTGTTTAGTTGAAACTGTGCATGTTGATTTTCATTTTTTCTCTCTGTATTTTACTGTAGAATCTGAGAAAAGGATCAAATCTTCAAATTATTCTATTCAAAAAAAATTTAAGTCATAGATTTAAACTAAAACAAGTTAGTTCAAGTATAAACTAAGAACAAAAATAGATCAAGTCTCTGGCTTTTGAAATTTACCTGAGAACCAAATTATGCAGTAAAAATTTATTATCAATGCTTGAAATCAAGTGTTTAATTTGGTTAAATAATTATATAAACTAAAGTGTCATTGGAAATTATGAATTTTAAAAAGAAATTCACAATTTTTAAAACTGTATTAAGTGGCTATTTGGGTATTAACTGGAAATTGGATTTCTGCCCAATTCTGTTGATTTGTGCATCTGGGTTGCTCGAGATTGTTGATGGAGCTAGGTGAAGCGTTGGAGAGTGTGGGAAAAATAGTTGAAGTATTTGAAATTCATTGTGGAATTTGGAATTGCTTGATTTTAATTTTAACCCTAGTTTTGTTGAACTTGGGAATTTTGGCTGCTGCATCTTCAAAATTGCATCGAGTTGTAAGAATTTTTGGGAGGATGATGTGCGGTGAGTCAGCATCTCATGGCCGGAGTTGTGGCGATTATACTTGATCGGAGGCGAGGGTTCAGGAGGAGTTTCCTGATGAGGTTTGGGGTTCTGTTCAACCAGGGTACTCGATTTTGAATCGAGGCAAGAATCAATGTTTGGTTTATCGTGGATGCTTGTAGGGTTGTTGAGTGATGTGTGGATGGGTTCGTCGTTGGCCGGAGGAGGTTTCAGCACTGGTGCAGGTGCATGTATGAGCTTGGTGTCAGTGGTTGTGGTGGTTTGGGTGCTGAGTGTTAGCTCGGGTAGTAAGGGAGAAGACTCGGGGGAAAGCCCGAGTATTTTTGTTGTGGCTCGAGGGGTTCTGGGTTCATTTGTGTACAGAAATAAACAGTTGAGTTTAACAGTTTTCAAAATTTTAATTAAACAGTTTTCTTAAATTTAAGTTAAATTTGTTTTACAAAAATAAATAAAAGAAGTTGTACCTTGTTTCTTGGATTCTTATATACATGGATTGAACTCAAAAATTGAAATGCTTAAACTGATTTCATAATTTAAAATAAAGTAAGTTTTTAAACTTTAAATAATTAAGTTAAATTAAATTCTTGTAATCCTTTTCTTTGAATTGAATTGTTTTTATAAATGAATTTGTATGAATGTTTAAAATGTTTTTAAGCTAAAAACCTTAATTTTATTTTCAAAACTTACTTTGGAAATTTAAAGGAAATTTATAAATGTTTTTATTTATTAATAATTAAAGGCTTAAGAAATTTATAAACTTAATGATTGTTAATTAATAATTAAAGATAGGTAATTAATGTTTTCTTTATATTTTAATTTAATTAATGAATTAAGTTAAGTAAAGTTTTCAAGGATAATTTAAGATAATGTTTATCTTAAATGTTAATTAAGTGTTAATGGTTTGTAATTAATTAAGTTGATTAAGAATTTTAAGTTTAGTTAATTAATTTAATTATTATTTCAAAAGGGTTAATTAAGTAATTAATTAAGTATAATTTTTAATAATTATGATGATTTAATTAATGACTAATGATTAAATAAATTATAATTACTTATTAATTTAGTAATTAAGGGTTAACTAAAATAGTAATTAATTAATACTTAATAAAGGTTTTATTGAGTAATTAAGTTTTTAATTTGGTTTTCTTAATTAATAATTAAAAGGTTATTAATCTAAAATGCAAGTTAATTATGAATTAATTAACTATTTTTATTTAAGGTTAATTAATTGTAATTAAGGATTAATTAATTATAATTATGGATTAATTAATTTGTAATTAAGATTGTTAATTAATAATTAAGTTGTATTAATTAATGATTAAGAAATGATTAATTGGTTAATTAATTAATTATAAAAGTAATTAATGATTGATTACTTTGTATTAAAGGATTGATTAATAATTAAGGTTTATTAATTAATAGTTGATGATAATTATTTTGTTAATTGAAGATTAATTTGGTTAAGAGTAATTAAGGGGTAAATTACTCGATTTTAATTTATGAGATGAGTGTGATCAAGTAAGTTAATTAATTTGTTAATTAATTAAATATAGTCATTTGATAAATGATTAAGTAGGTTACTTAATAAGTTTTGATAAAAGTGATTACTTAAGGTAAGTAATTGATAAATTACAGAGGTAATTGAGTTAAGGTAAATTACTGATTGGGAAGTAATTTTAAATGGATAATTACTTGTTAAAGTAATGAAGGGTTTATTACTTGGTGTAATAAATCAAAGAATTTATAAAAGTAATTAAGAGTAATTAAAGTAATTAAGAAGTGATTAAGAATAAATAATTACTGTATATATTTATTAAAGTTGATTAATTGAAAGCAATTAATTTAAGAATGATTTATTAATGCAATTAATTAAGAAATAATGTAATTAATTATAGTTAATTTATTAATGGTAGTAATTAATTAAGGTTCCTTTATTGATATGATTAATGATAATAATTAAGGATAAATTACTTAATTAAGAGTTAATCAATAAAGGTTGATTAATTAAGATAATGATTAATTAATTGGTTTAATTAATGGATAAGTAAGCAAAATTTATTGTGATGAAGGTAATTAATTTAATTAATTTAAAATTAATTAAGAGATTAGGTAATTAATTTAATTAACTTTAAATTAATTAGAGATAGTTAATTTAATTGATTTTAAATTAATTATGTTGTAAATCATTGCTTATGTATGAATGGGTGACATTGATTGATTTGAATGGATGTAATCTCAGAAATGAGATAAGTAATGTTGTGTGGTATGAATGCTTGGTTGCATTGTGATGGTAATATAGATTATCTATTATGATAATGATGTGGATTACCTATTTTGTTATGAATCATCTGTTTATTTGATAATGTGATTATCAATTGTGAACTTGTGAATTATCTATTCTATGTGTATATAGATAATTGAATTTAATTGTTTAACCTAAACAACTTGGACCTAAAAGATCGCTTTGGATTTCGATGAGACCGGGATTGGGTTTCCATATTTGGATATCCGAAAACCACATCGATTCAAATTAAACGTTAGGTCGTGAATCAAAGTGGAGCTTTGTGAAGACTCGAGGTGTAAGGACTATACGTCAGTATAACTCTGTGGGTGATTCCGTAATGAGTTGATGGAATAGTACTTTCAGGTTCGAGATGAAGGTTCAGAGTGCAAGGGTTATTGTCGTTAACTCTGAGGGTGATTCCAAAATGAGTGTAACGAGATAATGCTTTCGGTTTCGTTCGAACCCGGAATGAACTTGTATGGATTGAATGCTTTCAGAACATCGTCATGTGGACGATGAGCATTCTAAGTGATGTGTTCACTAAAGGTAAACCTCAAGCCTCATCAACCGGGAATGGCTAAAACAGGGGAGGTGCAACAAGGCTTCATGGGTAGCCCTCACTTGTCTAGAGGTCCCTTTTATTTCGGCTGTGTGAGCGGTTGAATAGCTACATCCGTCGAGGTTGTCTTAATTGGAACTGTTTAGTAAGGAATGGGTCCGGCTTTGTGTTGCAGGGGAGCGGGCGTACTCCACGGTACGGTGATCTAGGCCACGTACTGTGACGGGAGGTACCCTAGTAGCCCTGCCATTGTATGGAATCCAAAATCTAATAAGTGCCAACGGTTTTGATTGTATTACCCACTTTTGTGGCTAGTAGCTGGAATTTAATAGATGTAACAATTTCGGTTGTTTCATATTTATTTGAAAACCCTAGACACTATTATAATATCATCGGATTTCCTATCAAATGTTTTAGTTAGCGTAAGGTAAAAACTTTTCCATGTTTATGTGTGAGAAGTCTTACGTGATACCTTTCTTTCAAAAGGTTTTTAAAGTTAAGCAACTTTAACCGTTTACTCACACCAGACCCATGTTGACCCGGAGTTTATTCTGTTTTTCTTAAACTCTTGGGTACTCAAATTTTTACGAGCAGCCAGGGGAATTCAGGCTGTCTTGACGAATTCGGGAGGAGCAAATGGAGCAGGAGGCTTCTGCGTATAGCTATATAGTATTCCGCTGTGGTTCTCTGAGTCGTTTGTCTTTGTGTTGTATTGAGTTGTATAACTAGACAGATGTTTATAACTATCTAGTATGTGTTGTTTTAGCTGTGTAACTCCGATAGTGATTGTAAACTATGTAATATTTATGTGATTAATATAATTTATTCATTCCGCTGTTTAGATTCTGATGTTGTTTCTTTCTTCTTCTCTGTCTTTTCTCTTTTCTATCCCTATCTTTCTTAAAGAAGATGTGATTTCCTGGAGATAGGAAGTCGGGTCGTCACAATTACATTATTCCGTAAGTCGATATCAGTCAATTTAATGTTGTCCTCTACCATATATATTAATAAATTACTTGCATACTCCTTATCTATTGAGCAAACTCAAGCTATGGATGTTATGTGCAGTATTATTAATATATTAAATAGACGAGATAAGTTAACAATATGTATTTGTTAAGCAAACTCAAGGTACATATATTATAATTAGGCCATCGCGATATGGTACGTACGAGTGAATAATTTAATTTTGATTTTTTGAGAAAACTCAAGGTCAAAGTGAAATTAGGACAAGGCACGAAGGGTTAGGAGCTATATACGATACAACCGATAAGGAGTTATTCATCGTCCATAGAGATATGACTAGTTGAGCAAAATTAAGATTAGCATTTCAAGGCAGACGAGTCCTAACACCTACTATAAAGTTTAAAGACTTCTATGTTTCGAATTAGGGTTTAGCGAAACATAAAAGGCTAATGGGAGCTTATTAGTGAAATAAAACATAAAGTTTGACCTTACAAATATTGTAAGAACATCTACAATGGTTTAATCTAATAAATTACCACTTAAACTTGCAGAAAATGTCAACTCCAAAACTATTTTCTAAAAGCGACAAGCTCACTGTACCTAGCTATATAGACTACCTAAGATCAATTAAGAAAACATTAACTTACAAGTTCCATTGGACTTCTGTTACATGTAAACCCAAAAGTGAACCCGCTGATGATACAAACACTGAAGAACGACTTGCTTGTTTAAAGTGGCAATCAGACCTAGAGATCGCCCAAGTTTTCGTGTTGTCTACCTTGGACAAACTGTTGCAAAGGTAACATGAGAACGTGTCTGTCCATGAAATTTTTAATAGTCTCAAAGCTCTTTTTAGTGAATAATCTCATTCCGTAAGGTACAACTTTCGAAGAAACTGTTCAACATCAAAATGACCAAGGTACATAAAGTGGACGATTACGTTCTAAGGATGAAAGGCTATATTGATAGACTTGCACAATTAGACGTAGAGATAAGTAGCAAAATGCAAGTAGACTCGATCCTTAGTTCTCTCACTTCTCAGTATGAATCGTTCATATTGATTTACAACATGAACCAATTAAATGTAAATCTCATGGAGCTCCTTAATATGTTGAGGTCAGCAAATTCCGCATCTGAGGATCAAGATGGCTACTTGCTATGAAGGGTAATGCATCATCTTTGAAAGTTTCGAAGAAGTGGAAAAGAGATAGTAAGAAAAGGAAAAGTAAGAAGATTAATGACAAGGGTAAATGCCACCACTTCCACAAGAAAGGTCACTGGAAAAGGAACTGTGGTTAGGGAAAGGAGACAGAATGGTTCTACAGCTCCATTAGGTACATTTATGATTCAAAATTGTTTTACAATCAGCAGAATGTCTTGGGTTTTAGATACTAGATCTGCAACTCATATATGTAATGCATTATAGAGATATAGGAATTGGCGCCGCATGGCAAAAAGAGAAATGAGCCTCCAAGTTGCTGAAGGACGCATTGTAAATGCAACGGTGGTAGGATATTATTATTTAGTTTTACCTTGTGGTGTAGTATTGATATTAAATATTTTTTATTTTATGAAAGCTTTATCTGTGGAATTGTATCTGTTTCTAGATTGTCTGAGACTGGATATGTTTTTCATTGTGTAAACAATGTTATGAATGTTAGTTAGAACGGAAATAAGGTCCGTGTTAGTTTTCTTGAAAATGGAATTTATGTGACCAATACTGATTATGCGTGTTTAGTGAATAAATCTTCTAACAATATAAATGAAAATTATCTTTGATACTGTAGGCTTGGTCAGATCAGTGAGGAACAAATTCACAAATTGAAAACCAAAGGGTTTCTTCCGTCATTGGATTCTGAGTTATTTGACACATGTGAGTCGTGTCTTAAAGGTAAACTGACCAAGCACCCATTCAGTGGGAGTAATGAAAAAGTTGATGAACTCGTAATGCTGATACATAGTGATGTATGTGTTGGATCATAAGATTTTAAATGCTGACAAGAGACAAAAGTTCTTCACGAATCTACGACTACGGCAAATCCGAACTCTTCAACTCGAATATGGTTCATATTGATATTAATGTAACTAGAGTCTTTAAGTAACCGGTCTAGTATAGAATTTTATTAAAATCTATCCTCAAAGCTCATCGCTCACAAATTCATTTTACGAAACTTGAATATTATTTATAAAACATTCATATATACTCAAAAAATTTATGTGCGCTGAAAAACAGTATTCAGTCGAGTGAATACTATATATCAGTCGACTGATGCTGCTTATAATTTTTTTAATATACATCAGTCAGTCGACGGAACTGCTTAAGTCAGTCGGCTGACATTGTACATGTTTTCATGCACGTTTGAAATTCGATCGACTTACCAAGCAAGTTCAGTCGACTGATTCTGCAACTATCATTTTTCTCCAAAAGACACTTCTTTTGATCAAAGGGTTCCTTCTTCTTAGAAGGTCACAACTCTTAGATTCTAATAGTTGTTGATTTTCAGAAGTCATATCTTATCGCACGTTATACATACACTAAAGATTCAAAGTTCCAATTACTTAATTTCGATTCTCTTTTGATCTATAGCACTTAGCATTCTTGAGTTCATTATATACAAGCTCTCATTCTTGAGTTCAATCTATAGAACTTATTCAAAATTTTCATTTATATACCGTTCAATTCATTTTTTTTCAACAAGGGGTCACCCTGAAAATTCAACAGCGCCAGTCGATTGAATCAAATAATCAGTCGACTAAAACTGTCTTCCAAATATTAATTTTCCTCTGCAGTCAGTCGACTGAATCACCAAAAAAGTCGAATGGATTCAGTGCTTTTCTGTTATAAAATCTTGCGAAAGAATCAGTCGACTGAACCTAGTTGTCTAGTCGATTAAACTTAGAAAATTATGTTTTTAAACATGGTACCAGTCAACTACCTACGAATATTCAGTCGACTGATACTGGGTACCCGAATTTTTTTACCCTCTTTCAGCCTCTACAAATTAAATTTTCACCTTTACCAAACTCACTTTTTACTTCCAATTTTTTTAACTTTCTGCCATTAAACTCTTTTTCAACTTCAAATTCACCTACAATTTCATATATTTTCTCATAAATTTGTCCAATTCTTCTCATTTGAACCTCCCACTTCATCACCAAAACCCTAGGTCTTCACATGGCTCCTAAAAGACGTCGTCATCCTCAATCTACAGCAACTTCTTCAGATTCACAAATAAGAGCATGGCTTCACAATGGCAAAGCAGTGCAACGCTTTGAAAATATGAAAAATCCAGGATTTTTGAAGGTTTATTTATAAAAATCCCTGATTTTTCTTCTTATGCTATTCAAGACTTAGCTCGCCATAACAGATTAGAGCATCTCATTGATTTTGCGACAAATAATAACAAGATTAATCACCTTCTTATTAAACTTTTCTACGCCAAGTTAAGTCTAGATCATCACATGATTACAAATCTGGATGACTACATTTGGACAGTAGTATATGGTAAAAAGATTTTTCTTCCACTACAACGACTTGCACGAATTTTCCAATGTTCTGATGAGGGCGATGAACTATCTGAGCTTACCATAAACATGGATACCCATGATCGAGTTAGTCATTTGTTCCTCTCAGATGATTTAACAGAGTTAAAAGCGGTAGCACTAACGCCAAAACCTCGTATTATTCATAGAGTGCTTACCCACACCATCAATCCCTGCAACGGAAGCTATGAGAAAGTCTACTGGCATGATTTCCAATCCTTATACGCCATTTGGGGAAATAAACGAGTAAACTGGGAAAAAGTCATTCTAGATGAGTTTCAAACCTTTAATCAAGGATGAATGAGGATGATCTATTATGGCGCTTACATCATGCGCGTTCTCAAACATTTTGATGTTCCTTTTGTTGATTCCGAATGTTCAAACATAAATTCCTCGAATACTAAAACCCTTCATCTCATGAATCTACCAAAGCAATACCTTGACCACACCATAATTACTTATGAACATTGGCTTGAAAACCAAGTCGCGGGTCAAGCTCAACCTTCCTCCCAACAAGCTTGTCAACAAACTTCACGTGTGCAAGCCTTTTCTTCATCCCAACCTCCTCGACCTACTCGAGAAATATATGAGATTCAATAAATAGATCCTCAAGCTCGACCTTACGAACCCGTTACTACCATTACTGTTAATCAAAGACTTATCGATAATCATCTATCTCGAGTTGAATCAACTATCTCCAGAGTTGATAAAATGTCTCAAAAGTCAATAAGAAGCTTAAATATATCAAGTCCTTCCTCAACAATATCAGGGATACTATCTCATGCTCCTAAAAATCTTCTGCCTCCATCCACATACCAACATCTGAAGGGAAATAACCGGCAGAACATTTTACTTGGTCTACATCAAATGAGGAGCAGGAGGAAGAAGATGAAGAGGTAGGTGATGAATCAGATGATGAAGAAAAGAGGTGACGAATAAAGTTCAAATGGCGAAAGTCAAGGTCATGAATAATCTTTTTTTCATCCCTTTCTACGTTGTTAGTCCTTGTTTTTCAGTCCTTGTGCTATTATGTAATTGTCCAAAAAAACTCTATACTTTTTTTCTATATGTATGTCATGTTGTTCTCGGTAGGTATGACTATTCTGTTTCTATGTTCTGTGCTAAGTTTCAGTTTCATATGTATGTGTGTTCCTGTACAATATTACTCATACTTTCACTACCCTGCACCTTGAGTACTCTCCTTTTTGTCGATGACAAAGGGAAGAAAAACATAAATTGTTGTTTACAGGAAATATAGCATAGATTTAAGGGGGAGAATACAGTATAACAGATAAGTTGCATGCATATTACTCAAATGGAGAAATATTTTAACAAAATCATGTCAAAGATTCACCCGTAGCAAATGGAGTTGTCAAAATAAAAAAGAAAGAGAATGTTGGATCATAAGTTTTTGAATGCTGACTAGAAACAAAAGTTCTTCATGAATCTACAACTACGGCAAATTCTAACTCTTCAACTCAAATATGGTTCGTATTGACATTAATGTAACTAGAGTCTTTAAGTAATCGGTCTAGTATATAATTTAAAATCAATCCTCAAAGCTCATCACTCACAGATTCATTTTATGAAACTTGCACATTGTTTATAAAAATTGATATATACTCAAAGTTTTTATGTGCACTGAAATATAGTATTTAGTCGACTAAATACTATATATCAGTCGACTAATGCTGCTTATAATTTTTTTTAATATACAACAGTAAGTCAACTGAACTGCTGTCAGTCAACTGACACTGTACATGTTTTTGTTCGCGTTTGAAATTCATTCGACTGAATCTGCAACTGTCATTTTTCTCTAAAATACATTCTTTTGATAAAAGGGTTCCTTCTTCCTGGAAGGTCGCAACTCTTAGATTCTAATAGATATTGATTCCAGAAGTCATATCTCATCAGACATTATATATACACTAAAGATTTATAGGTCCAATTACTTAATTTTCGATTTTCTTTTGATCTATAGCACTTAGCATTCTTGAGTTCAATATATACAAGCTCTCATACAGTCATTGCTTACATATTCATTTCCATAATCTTCAAGCAATATTATACAAGCCCTCGTCAATCATTGCTTGCATATTCATTTCCATGCTCTTCAAACAATATTATACTTCCTATTTTTCATACACACACAAATATACACATCTACTTTGAGGATGAGATTATAGGAAGGGTGTACTACAAGTGACAAATTCGTGTTATTCAGAATAAAAAGTTTAAGTTAAAATCCAATTTGTAAGAAAGTCCTATTCGGTTGCTCAGGCGGTCAAACTCTTGTTTTGTTGCTTAGGCAGTCAAAGTCCTGTTTGGTTGTTCGGTGGTGTAATACCCGTTCCTCAAGGTTAAGTGAGGATTGCTAGCTAAATCCATAAGGAGTCTGGGAATGGACGTAGAATGAGAGTTCGAACCAGTATAAAAATCTCTAGGGTCATTTTCTTTATTGCTATTTTTATTTTCCGCACTAGTTATTTATTATATTCCATGTTACACGATCCTTCGGTATAGTAACTTTCAGTATATGGCCCAATGCCTATAGTTACCAAAGACCATAGTTCTTACTTTGTTACCTTCATTGATGACTTCTCAAGACTAGGATATATATCTTATGAAGAACAAATCTAATGTTTAAGAGGGGTTTGTTGATTTCAAAAATGTAGTACAAAATCAAACGAGCAGTAAGATTAAAAACTTTCGATCAAATCGAGGAGTTGAGTATGTTAGACAGGATAGCCAAAAATACTTAAAAGATAATGGCATTATCTCTAGAGTTACTCCACCCTATACTTCGCAATATAATGGTATGTCGGAATGAAGGAATCGAACACTATTAGATATTGTTCATTCTATGATGAGTAAGGCTGAGTTACCTCTGTCCTATTAGGGATATGCACTAGAAACTATAGCACATATATTGAACTTGTTACCCACTAAATCTATGCTCAAAACACCATATGAGATGTGATGCGGTTAGAAACCCCAATTCAAATATTTGAAAATATGAGGTAGCCCGGTATACGTTCAGAACATTGGTTCAAATAAACTAGAGGCAAGATCGGTACTATGTAATTTTATAGGATATCACAAAAACTCGATGGCATATGTATTCTACAATACCAAGGAACAAAAGGACATGTTTATCGACATGCTATCTTTTTAGAAAGGAATTTTTGTTAAAAGAAATTAATGGTGAAGTTGTAGACTTAGATGAGATTCAAGAAACTAACACCGAGGCCGATACAGTGGGAGAAACAAGTTCACTCGTATACGAAAACAAACAACCTATAAGAAGGTTTAGTAGGGAATTTTTCATATTAAAGAGATACAACGGTTTTGTCGAAGATGGTGAAATGGAGGACTTTATCTTAGATGATGACACTCCTCAGACTTTCCAAAAAGCATCGTAGAGTAAAGACTCTTCACTCTAGCTTGGAGCTATGAAATTCAAAACAGACACCATGTACGAAAACAATGTTTGGACTTTGTCGGACATATGGATTTTTAAGGAAAAACTAAATGTAGATGGGGAAGTGGAGACTTACAAGGCAAGACTAGTTGCGAAAGGATTTCGTCAAATTTAAGATACTGATTATGACGAAAAAATTTCACCTATAGCTATGCTTAATTCAATTCAGATTATGCTAGTCATTTTTTCATTTTGTGACTACGAAATATGGCAAATGGATGTAAAAAGGCTTTTCTAAGTGGTGATTTAGAATAAATCGTTTATATGTCTTAGCCAGAGGGTTTTGTGGTCAGTGGGAGTGAAGGCAAAGCTTGCAAGTTGTTAAAGTCCATTTATGGACTAAAACAAGCTTCAAGGAGTAGGAACAAGTGTTTTGATAAAGTAATCAAACAGTTTGGTTTTTATCAGAATATAAAGGAAGCAGGCATAAACAGAAAGGAATAGGGAAAAACTATCTTTTTTTTGGTACTCTATATCGATGATCTATTATTGATTAGCAATGACACTTCATTATTGGAATTAGTGAAAGCTAGACTTTTCAAAAAAAATTCCATGAAGGATTTGGGAGAAGTAGCCTATATGCTTGGTATAAAACCTATATAGATAAATCTAAGAGGCGGTTGGGATTGTCCCAATCCCTATACATAGACACCGTAATAAAAAGGTTTAGTATGGATAATTCCAACTGTGAAAGTGTTCCAACGCAATCTATAATTGCCCTTTCTAAAAAGGACTCTCCTTATATTAACGAGGAGAAAGAGCATATGAAGAGGATTCCATGTGCTTCTACCTAGGATCCATAATGTGTGCTATGTTGTATACTAGATTGGATATGGCATACACATTAGGATGCATAAACCGGTATTAGTCTAATCCCAAAGAAAAACATTGGATAGCTGTGAAAAGTATACTTAAGAATTTGAGAAACACCAAGGACTTATTCCTCATATATGAGAATGGAGACCTCCATATGAAGAACTATACGGATTCGAGCTTTCAAATTTATATAGGTGATAGTAAATCAATGTTCGGCTATGTCCGTACACTAAATGATGGAGCTGTTAGCTGTAAAAGTTTCAAGCAAGAACGGTTGTGGATTCCAAGATGGAGGCCGAGTACATCACCCTCAATGAAGCAGCAAAAGAGGCAGTTTGAATGCCCAAGTTTTGAGTAAGGTTGGAGTGATTCCTGATACCAAGAATTCTATGGCATTATTTTGTGACAACAATACGGCGATACAGATTGCAAAGGAACACAGAGCACACAAGAAGTCATGACACATTCTTTGAAAGTTCCACCTAATTAGATAATTCGTTGAGAAGAAAGAAATTGTGATTCAAAGGGTAGATACCGAGGACAACATAGTAGATCCATTCATGAAAGGCCTGGCTTGGACGGTTCTCAAGAAACATTGAAGGGATGGGATTGAGATTCCATAATTGGCCCCAAGTGCAAGTGGGATATTGATAGAGTTAGAGGTATACCCAAGGGGCAATTTTGTAATTTATTGTAAATTAATTAACTCTACAATCAATTATCGTTCGAAATAAAGTTGTTTCTTCTTTCTATTATATATTTGTTATAATGCATTATAAATAATTAAATGTTTAATTAAAATATATTTAATTGAAAATCCATAAATGATATGTTTGTGATAGTAGTTACAAAGTGTTGTAACCATGAGTAATTTATCAAAATAAAATTAAATATATCATTTTAAATGTTCCTAGTCAAGACGCATCAAGACTGGATATCGATGTAACTATTGAGACCAGAGTACATAATGCTCTCCAAATGTTAGATAATGTATTAATCATGATTTTTGAGGACACCTAGGGGTTAAGTACTAATAGTTATTGTATAACTATAGAACGACTCATTCAATAGTTTTCTGTTGGTTATTATAACTAAGGTCAAACAGAAAATATCAATATGAATAATTTATGCAGTCCTTTCAACTTGAGAATATTGTGAATCTTCAATATGAAAACTCTACTTTAATTACATTTTAATCATGACATTGCATCCATCGAGTGACTATAGTTGGGTTGAGTGTAAGTATTGGAAGCGAAGCAATATTCAAGGGAGGACTCATCTCCTCAGTTATATGGGGTTAGTTTCACGGTCAACTCAAGTCAGCCCAAAGTCAAAATCTCTAAGCCAGAGTTTTTTGGTTAATAATAATTATTTTTGTTGAATCAAGGACTTTGTGTTTGGACCATAGAGTTGAATATGGACGAAGTTGAAATTTTGATCATTCTCAAATTCAATAAGCCCAAAGAGATATAGTTTTGATGATAAACATTAGTGTAAATAATTATCACAGTTGCGTAACGCTTATTAAGTTAAAATGATATTTTTCTAAAAATGAGTAAGCGATAATTTGGCCATATTATCACACCACCTGCTAAGTAAAGTGTGAATGTTAACATTCGAATAATTTGATGTTAATCACTGACCGAATTTACACCCAAGAGTCACACAACCAAAACGATGATTCTTTTTAGACCAAACAATTTAATTAAGTTTATAATTATTTCAAATTAACTAAATTATTTAATATTTATGAAATATCAATTATAAATTTTGGTTATGATTTGAGAAAAAAAATTTGTTTCATATATTTCTAAAAAGGTATAAATATGTTGATTGATATGAGGTATCGATCAAAAATTTAGTTAAATATATTGTGCAAATTTTATTGGATTAAATAGGCACATAGACCTATGCACCTTAGTGGCATAGGCCACTGGTCCAACAGAGTGAAGAGGCAGATACATGTGGGTGTAATTAGGGTTTGAGATGTGTGGTTGAGATCATTGTTTGCTCTCTTGTTTTATTCATATAAAATCCAATCTCAAAACCAAATTAGATATTAATTCATTTTTTGAGCCGCCTCTTACTTCTATTTCTTCCTTATTTTAATGGCAACAACTATCCTCTAAAATCATCCCCAAAAATTATCAAATCCAATTCAAATTAAAAATACTAATTTATAGTAGAAGGTCCCTAATCCCGAATTAACAACCTAACTAATTGGAAATTGTTCTAAGAAGAGAAATCATTGTTTAACGTGGACTCAAAGGCTTCATTAGGAGGTGATATTTAATTTTTTATTATCGTTTTGATTTCAAGTTATCATATAAAAGTTGATTTACATCCAAATCATTTATAATGAGATCTATTTATTATTTATATTAAGTGATATTTTTGTGGATACATGTTTTGTTGTTTGCGCCAAAATTAGTCACAAACCCCAAGTAACATGAAAGCACCAATATATGAATATAAGTCAACAATATACGAGCACAAGTCACATATCTAAATAAACAACAACCAACAGTTCAGAAATAACCAACGGAAACACGAGATTTATAGTGGTTCGGCTATCTCCGGCCAACGTCCACTTCAAGTAATTATCTTTTATTGATGTTCTTCGTTGGTTACAATTGATACAATGGATTACAATGAAGGATTTCAAATATAACAGAAATGGAGAAGTGCAAAATTGAATCTGGTAGAGTCTGGATGTCCAATATGCGAAAAGATCCGTTTTCTGTAGGCTCTAGTGGTTATTTATAGATGTGGGAGGCTGATAACGTGCTCAAACTTCGAGAGACTCCTTCTGCCGCATGAGTGGGCCCACGCGATCGATCCCAGAAAGTTTCAACTCGATCTGTGATCGATACGAACCAATTTTGTATCGATCAATAAATGGTCCAATCGAGCTGAAACTTGGCAGGAATATTCTTTAGCTCGTACGTAAGCTCATGTGAAAATTTCGTAGCATTTGGACTTGTAGAATGTGAGATATGATCGATGCAAGATTGCATTCTCATGAGTGTTGTCTTGTTCGAATCCATCCTTCGCATCGATCCATTTTCGAATCAATCTAGACACGTGAGTGCATGGTGACATGAAGCGAGATTCTTGGATCGTTCCACTTTTTGAGCCGAGTTGACCGAGTTATACGTGCACCTTGTTCGTATCGTCATTTCACATCGATGATGAGCATAATTTCGCATCCATCGCATGCAGTTCCATTCGCATCAATCATTTATAGGGGCATTGTTCGCATCGATTGATTTTGGTCCAGCTCATATCTATCAAATCGATATGAACTAGTGACGCTAGTGGATCGATACGAACAGCAGTTGTATAATGGACACAAACATGGTATGCGATGGACATGATCCGGGGTTCTCTGATCGATACGGACTCGATGGACACGAATAGCACGGTCCGGGGTCGATTCGAACCTGATGCGTTCGAACGGAGCCGAGGTGAGGTCTCTCTGATGAATTCGAAACCGATTGACTCGAACAAGTCGATGTCGTGATTTCCTGATGGATACGAATATTATGGATTCGAATAGACCAATCAGATGGATACGAACAACATATTTCTCCTAACTTGTGTCGATCATATCTCGATCATACGAACTCCGATTGACCTGAAATTTGAAACACGGCCTCTCCTAGCCTTGATTACCGTCCCCAGTCGATTTCGTCTTGATCGGAGCTCAGCCAAATTTTAACGACATCGATTGCAGCCTTGTTTCCAATCGATCTTCAATCTTGATATCCATCCTTCCTTGCCAATTTGTTGATATTCCAGCTTTGACCAAAAGGTGGGATAACATTTGTTACAATTGAATTGGTTATGTGCTTATTGTAATATTTTGTTTATTGATTTTTTGAATTAATTTTATTAAAAAAATTAATTTTGATTTATATTAATATATACATAGATCTAGATTGAATGTATACGTATCTTAAATTGTCAATATATATAAATGTATATATGGTTATATATTGTACATATTTATTCTTAAAATTTCTTTTGATGATTTATACCTATTACGAATCATAAAATTTTAAAATATTTTATTAAATATGTATATACATATTTTATTATTATTTAATGATTTTGCAAATTGTTTATCATATATAAAACAATTGATGGTTCAAAAGTTTAGTTTTTTATTTTTTATTGGTTGCGTCATATAGGTAACTTAGTTTAAAATTTTCATATTTTTTAAAACATAATTTAATGTTTTATAAAATTAATTTGATATCGTCCTACGATCAATAATTTAATTAAAAATATAATTTCAATTAAGAAAATTCTTGCAATTTTTCTTTATATGTCTCGGGTATCTTTAGAAAAAACTAAAAAAAATTATAACTTAATTTAATTAAATTTTTAATTAATTTATTTTCGACTACAACTGAATATTTAATTAAAAAAATATAATTTCAATTGAGAAAATTCCACAAAAATTTCATAGGCCCTAAATATTTCTCAAGGACCTTTAGAAAAGTTTCAGAATTTTTCAACTTGATTTCATATTTTTATGAGTTAATTTGATTGTGGGCTAATAATTATAATTTAAATTAAGAAAATTCCATAAATTAATCTTTAGCCCAAAATGTGATTGTAAATTTTTTGAAATTATAAAACATGTCTTTTTATCATATAATTATTTTACTTTGATTTATTATGGCTAAAATTGTTTTATTCAATAATATATATATGTGTGTGTGTGTGTGTGTGTGTGTGTGCGTGTGTGTGTGTGTGTGTCTATATTATATTCATATACATAATCTTAATATCTTATTTTGACATATTATACAAGCACAAATTTGGACAAATTACAGTATGCACAAAATGAGCTAATGTGTCGATTGCAATGTAAATACCATATGGGTACATTATACCCTTCACGAATTATGATGTTACACATGCATGCACATATATATGTGTATATATATGTGTATGATACATACATGCATATATATACACTTATATAAATAAATAAATCAAAAAATTCAATAGATTTCAAACTATAATTTGTACATTTAGAATACATATGGACATAGTAATAAATCTTGCCATGAATAAATTGTTAGTTAGTGACATTTAATGAATCAATCAATTCAAATTAAAGAGAGAAAATGAAAGGTTTCTCTCTCCATTTAATACAGCTAAAGCTCTCAACTAATTCTTATTTCGGGGAATGAAATGAAAGGTTTCATTCCGTATACATTAACTCTTATAAATAAATATTATATGTATTTGATACACTATACATTTGAAACTAAATTTATTTAAACCTTCCTTTAACTATTTCAAATAGAATACATGATTTTATCTATAGCAAATTTAGAAAATTTCTAAATGAAATTTAAACATCGTAGGCCCATTAAAGATTCAAAATGATTTTTTTTTTAATTTATCCATTTCTTCCACGGGAGGTTGGCCCAGTTCCTTCAGGAAGTTCTTGAGAGTGATGCGTGTTTGGTGTGGGCTCTCAAGGGTATTTTATCTAGAGGTATATTTTGGTATCAAGGGTGCACCCTCTTAGTCATGTTGGATAAATTCGTTCTCCTTATTTCGATTCATACCTTGGAATCAATCTTTTCTTCTTTTGTGTTTCTTCAATCTAAGAAGATTTATTGGTATCAGGGGTGCACCCTCCTAGTCATGTTGGATAAATTCATTCTCCTTGTTTTGATTCATACCTTGGAATCAATCTTTTCTTCTTTTGTGCTTCGTCAATCTAAGACGATTTATTGCTCATTTGAGCATTGATATTCTATATTGGAGATGACTAAAACCAAAGAGCGAGTGGAAACCAAGATAAATGGGGTTAATCCCTTTAGGGTATCTTTACTCTTGATTGGATTTGGTGATATGTGCCTTGGAGATGTGAAATACTCATATTCTCGGTAAGGTTGATGGGATTCGGCTTGCACGTGCCTGAGAGCCATCTAGTTCTCAAGCATATTTCTAGAGGTACACTTTCAGTAAGGGGAGTGCACCCTCTTAGTCACTATTGGAGAACTTCCTTTTCCTTGTTGTTGATTCAAAATTTTGAATTTTTTTATTAATTACATCGAGAAGCTGTGACGCCCCACCCTGAGACCCACATTAACAAAGAGTATTGCTGTGCAATACTGTCTACTAATGCAGAGAATAGGGCTAGATAGGAGCTATCATTTATAGCCTTGTCTTAAATATCTATTGAATACGTCGACAATGCCATATTTTTTTCTCAACTGGATCGACATATCCAATAAATACTTAATAAAAAGCCATTGGTGGCTATAGGATCTATCAGAATAAAATATAATAACTTGAATGCAAAACACATAACAGATCAGTAGATCATCATACATATACATATACATATACATATACAGATTGTAACGACCTAGAAATTTCGATCCTGAAAATTCCTGATAGTTAGTGAAAAGAAGAAAGAGAAAGAAGAAGAAACAGAAACCGGTCACAGAAACCTCACATTCACAGCGGATCAAAATATACTATAACATAAATATCGATTTTACAAAGAAGAATCATCATCAATACAATTATATTTTTATGCATCAGAGTTACAACCATTACAATACACCGAACAGTTTAAAACAACATGTCCAAACCAACTATACTATACACAGCGGTAAACACTCCATACGTTCCAGCCATCCAGCTCGCCTCCTGAGCTCCAGAACGTCCTTACCTGAAAATCTGTAATACTTGGTCTGACCCGAGCATTACATAAAAGTAACACCGGGTCAGGCTGGAAACTAGCATGAGTAAACCCATGTAGCATAGAATACAAAAGCATACAACTTATATAAACCCGGGGTAACTCATTATTTACTACAAGCTCACATCTTGCTATAGTCAACAAATATTTCCACAAGCAATCCCTAAGTACCTTTACTTAGTTTCACATAGTCCAGTCATTTAAATCATTCCATTTCAGCCTGTTGATTTCACATATCAACCCATAAACATCATTCTAGGTTACCAATCGAAGTGGGCTCGGGTATTACTGATACCCGATTCTGGTCTCTTCGAATACAAAATTATCTTAGCTCAAGTGATTCGAATGAAATACGACTCAAACTTTAAATACAAGGTGTCACAGTTAAATCCAACGTATCATATCACATAGCATCACCATCACATACCAGGGATTCAACTAATCTAAGGTACAATACCATTAATCTTTCACAAGAAAGATTAATAAACCATACCATCTATAATTTATTCAATTAACCGATATTGAATTCAATCAATTACTTAAATTTCTTTTAAAACGTGCTTATTCATTAATTGCAAACCAATTATTTAATCATCCATCTTAATTAATCCTCCTTGATTAATTATTCTTAAATTACACTAAGTAATTTATGTCTAAATTAATCACATAGATTAATTATTCTTAACCATTCACATTAATTAGTCTTTGATTAATTAATAACATTCATTAGTGATCCTAAACCACTTCTTGTAATTTATCTTTATTAATCATCTTCAATTTAATTTTCCTTATTTACTCACAACTAAAATAATTTAAAGATAAATTCTTTATCTTTATTTAATACTTAATTACATCATTATAATTCCATTGAAAACATTTTGCAAATTTATTCTATAATTGAAAGATTTGGAAACATTCATCAAATCAATTATACAATTAAAAGTTTATAACATTTTCTTTACAACAAAACAATTTAAAACAATAAATTTTAATTATTGAAACTTTGTAACTTATTCAAACTTGTTTAATAAATTCTTAATCTTTTAAATCTTAATTAAACATTCTATTAAACTTTCACTTTAAATATATTTAAAGTTTAGCTAAACATTCTTTATCAAACTTATTTATTCTAACATTCCTTTAAACATGCTTAAACACATTTTTTTTCTTTGAAAACACATTATTTAATAACCTTAAAATTATAAAACTTGTCTGCAAACATTTTGCTTTATCCTTCACCTTGATTTTCTTTACTTAAACAAATCTGGTATAAGTTCATTTTAAAAACATGCATTTGATTTTACTCAAACTTTTAAACTTGCATTTTAAGAACTGGTACAGGTTCTTACCTAAAACCAGAAATCTCATCACAAAAACAAAGAAAAACCCGAGCAACCTCTCCAAAATCCCCGAGTAATACATGAGGACTCTCACCTCCCACGTTTACTTCGAGTTCCACAAGGCCCTACGCGAGAGAGAACTCGAGTTTCCCTTCATCACTTAAACTCAAACGCTTACAGACTCAGGTGGCACACGCGTGCACATGCGCCGTCACCAGAAGCCATCCCAACCATCGACGAACTCTTCGGCACGTCACTCGTCGCTGCGGCAACCAATCCCCATTCTCAAAACACTAGCGCAGGCTGCAGATCGAAAATTTGACTATCCAATTGAAAACTGGAACTTGAATCCATGACCAAATCCACCTCGATCTCGCACCTCCTACCACCAGTGCCTTCCAAATTCCGGCAATATCTCCATGATTCATCCACGCAGCTACCTTTCAATTTCCAAGCAACTCGATGCTTTAGAAACGACACAGCATCCATTAATGTAAGATCGACCAAAACTAGGGTTTTAAACTTCTACAACCCACCGCCGCCGCCACGATGGCCCATCCACGCACCAACCATTTTTGCCAAACACCCCACTCATTCAGCTAGCTCCAGAAGGAACCCCAACAATCCAAAATCTTTTGATCACCAAGAAACTCCCGATAACCCATTCCCAGACATCCTTGAATTGCCCATCCAAATCAATATTAAAAAAATCCAGATTTTAATTTCAAAAATCTTAATTTGGAAATGGAATTCGAATTATATACATAATTTAGCAGATCGTTGTATTTGATTTTAACAAATACTTATGCTTCTCTGTTCTTTTCATTCTTCCAGAAAATATTTATATTTATTATTCTTGAAAATATTTTTAAAACTTAGTTTAGTTTTTAAACAAACAATCTTTGTTTAATTACCTCAGCCTAAAAGATTTCAGTGTGAAGAATATAAATTTGTAATCTAAGTTTACATCTATGAAACTTAAATCAGAGAAGCATATCATGTCCAAACATTTACACACCATCTACATACCATAAACATGATTTAGGATCATAAAACCAACATGCAATCTTGTTTCAAACATACATCACATATTTAATTCAACCATATGTCACATGCATCGAATCTACATATGAATTCAGGTTTTACAGATTAAAGGCAGAGGGTTGAACTAAGTTCAGAGATTTAAAAAAACAACAGATAGGTATATTTTATTAAAAAAAATTCACAATACTTTCACATACACATACATGCAAAGCAATCAACACACAGTAATTCATAGGTTACTTAAGTTTTTATAAAAAAAAGTTCACTCACCTGTACACTGAAATAGAGGATAGAGGCCTGTACCCAGAAAAACTGTTATGGAATTTGAATTTAGTCTTGAACTTAGTTTTGAAACCTGATGCTGACATTTGCTTTGATTACCAAGTTAAATCTGAAGCTTTAAGTTAAGATGATTTAGCTTGATTCAGGCAGAGGTTGTATAGAGATTTTGATTTCCTGGTTCCCTTTCACTTTTTTTTTCAAAGATGGAGATGAAGAATGAAGTTCTTATAGTCAAAATATCCTGGTTTCTTTTCATTTTTATTTTTATTTTATTGTATCAAAATCCTAAAGAAATGAGGTAGCCACTTGCATTTCCAAAATATATCAACTAACACTTGTATCAATAAAATTTACACTTGGCATTATGATCTTGTAAATTGTTTACATTTGCAATCATAATGTACCTAATATGGTTTATGTAAAATTTTTTTTAAAAGTAAATGGTATAAAAATTCAATTATACACTTATACCTAGTTATAAAATATACTATTTTTATATATGTCCTTTATATATTTTTAAATGTTTTCAAAAAACTTTTATATTAAATTTTCTATTTAGTAAATACCTTCTTTAGAAATTAAAATCTTTTTAAAGAGAATAATATAAAACAAATTATAAACTAATAAAAATCATATATATATATATATATATATATATAAAAATCCAAGAAATTAAAATCTTTTTAAAGAGAATAATATAAAACAAATTATGAACTAATAAAAATCATATATATATATATATATATATATCCAACTTATTTAAAGATATTTATCCTTTGAATTTCCTATTCAGTTTCAATTCCAATTTAATATTCAAATTAAAATCAACCCAAATATATATATATATTACATTTAAATAAACAATCATTATATATTATTTTTCTATAGATCATTGTTTAATAATTTAAATTCTGTTAATTTCCAATTAACATATATTTGAGAATCCGGGTTATCACATTCCTTCCCCCTTTGAATCTTTTCGTCCTCGAAAAGGAACGAAGCCAGAATTTATTTAAATATTTTAAAACCAGTTAAAATATTCTTTGATCATTTCAAAATACTTTTAAAAAATTCATGTAATATTGCCAAAATAGTTTTTATAAAAATACTTTTATAACTCGATGTTTCAACAAGTCCATCCTTGTTCTTACATAAATTCGGTCATACGTTGATCAGGCGTACGACTGAAAATCTATAAGTACTTAGCAGACCCGTTCTCAACACCCAGTAAAAATACTTGGAAAATAATTTTATTGAAAATGTAGAAAACAGTTTTTGAAAATGGAGGATATATCTTTGGTGAGAATGCTCTGGAAATCATCATCCCCATCCATGGTCGCAGTTACATCCTGGGTTACGTTGCCATCGCAGCAAAAGTCCATGTAACTGCAGGCTCTCCGCGGCCTCTCGATTATGCCATGGAACCCACGACAGTTGCAGTTACATTCCAGGGTTGCGTTGCCATCGCAGCAAAAGTTCATGTAACTGCAGGCTCTCTACGCCTCTGATTTTCGCTGTCAAAATGAAGCTTCTCCACTCCTACATAGGTCGCAGTCTACCGATATAAAATCAAACGCAGACTGTTGGCTCTTAGCGGCATACACGACTTTCGCTATGATACCATAGGTCGAAGTCTACCGATATAAAATCAAACGCAGACTGTTGGTTGGCTCCCAGCAGCACACACGACTTTTGCTATGGTATACTCCACTCATAATCCCCAGGAACTTGTTTTGTCCGGACTCCTCACAGGATCAACTTTAGAAACCCCCCTTGGGGCTCAAGGCAGCACCACCCGGTGGCACTTCTGAGAAGTTCATTTCAAGGGAGCGCCTTTTTCCCCAGAGCCATCATCAAAACACTTTATACTATACACATATAGTATCTTCAAATCATACACCTAGTATAATCCCATACAAAGCTCCTTTACACAAAATCGATTATCCCAAAATCGATAATTCTCAAACTAGGATTTCCAAATTCTCATATTGATTTTACCCAAAAATCAAAAGCCTTTCCAAATCCAAGGTTCCCAAAAACCTTTTCTAAAATACTCATAAGATCCTTTATATATATGCAGATATATATAATTTTTAAAACTTTGGATCATTTCAAACTTGTATAAAATTCCTTTTTTACTTCAAGATCCTTTTCTTCTGGAAATAGATTCAACAAGCGGAGTTTCATTTTATAAAACAAAGATATTTAACCGTTGTTTACTCAAAATCAAATATTCAAATTTGATTACTCTTTTCAATATCATTTCCATTCAAATCCGTGTGATGTACACATATCATCCGTACGCAATACCAATCTGATCGCTCATTTGATCACACAATTTCACTTCCGAACTAGTATCGTCCACCCGACTTCCTAGTGCGGACACAGATCGGGTTTCTTGATCAGAAACCATCATTCTCCTTTCATAGTCATAACTATGATAGAGAATATCCAGAACCAATCAACAATCCATATCTAGGTTCGCCGTCGAAAATCGAGTGAAAAAATCCCAACTCGGATCGACATACTATCGCGAAATTATGTGCTCGAATCTGGATCAAATCATTATGCGAATAGAATAACATACGTACACCCTACGTAATTAACGTCATTGATTATAAATCAATTTCTCTTTCTATTCACATTTCCTTTAGATTCTATCCACTTACTCATATTTGCCTTAATCCCCATTTGGATGATCACCTCTATTCTTATCTCGATTGGGTATTTAACCAATAACAGTTTGAACTCCGATCAGTTTATTTAGAAAATAGCTTGAAATTTTTTAAAAATAGATAAGTAGTTGGAAAATAATTACTAGTTTGTAAAATATGTGTAAAATAGTTAGAAAATAGTTAAAACAATTATAGAAATTTTAGATAATTGCAAGATAATAATTAGTTTTCTAAATAGTTGGAATATAGTAATTAGTTAAATAAAACAATTGGAAAATCGTTAAACAGTTTCAAAAATAATTGTAAAACAAGTATAAGATAGTTTGGCTTTTAAAAGAAGGGTTGTATATATAATGAATAGCTTGAAAAAATAGGTTTATATTAAAACAATTTATGTTAAAAATAGTCCAGAGTTAAAACTGCTCACTTTCCCAATCTCCATTCTCATCAATTCAATTTTAAATTTCCACTTCCATTTAAATTGACCCAATTCCAATTTAAATAACTTCAATTTCCATTGAAATTGATTCAATCCCAATTCAAGTTGAATTAACCTCAGTTTCCTTCAAATTTAATTTTATTCAACCTTGATCTCAAATTCTACTAATTCAAATAAATTTCAATTGAACTAGTTTCAAATTTCAATTCATTTCAACTCCAGTTTGAATTAATCCCAATTTCAAACTCCATTTCCAAATCAAGTTGAATTATTCTTGATTTCCTTCCGAATTCAATTCAAATTCCATTTGAATTTAAAACCACTCAACTTTAATTACAAATCATTTCAAATTAATCCAATTCAAATTTTCCATTTGAATTTTATACTTATACATCTTTAATCACAATTTCAATTAATTCAAATCAAATTCAATTTGAACTAATTTCAATTCAAACTCCAAATTTAAACCATCACGAATTATATAAATTCGAGTTAATACTTTAAATGTTGATTTAATTCCTTTAAATCAATTTACCTTTAAAGTTTTTAAACAATTTAATTTTGAGTCAAATTCTCAAAATTCCATTCTAAATTATCTTTACTTAACTTTTTCCAAAGTTCAAATAAGAGTTCAAAATAATTTTAATTTACAAGTGTAATTATTCAAATTTTCAGTTCAAAGTAATTCCTTATCCTTAATTTCAAATTAAAGTGTGATTTCCCTTTTATCCCAATAATGGATATATTACCATACTTCATTTCTCATTTATTTAATTAAATCCAATTTCAGCTTAAAGATTATTAATAACAATGGGATGGTATCATTCAAATTATTTAAAAAAAATATCCGTCCATTTTCAATTTCCAGATCTCAAACCCATTTTGAGATTACTCAAATTTTTCCTAACTCAGATCAACCATTCAACTTTCCAAGTTAAATCCCAATTTCATCTTGAAATTTCCAAATCAGGTAGACCATTCCAACTTATTTAACTTTTCCCCAAGTTAAACTCAATTCACTTAATCCATTCAACCTTACCCAATTTGAACTTCCATTTCAAATTTTAAACTTCTCATAAATAATCTTCCAACTTATTAAGTCCAAAAAAAACTTATCACTTTGGGTATCATATCTCATTTCAGATTTAAAACTCAACATTTAGAGTTTATTTCAAACCATCTTTGAAATTATGTATATCCCTCACATATATACATATTTTCTTCTTGGCCCACCAAGCCGAATTTTTAAAATTTAAACCACCCTTGGTTTTTAATTCAAAAAATTCTTTTAAAGTTTACAAACCCTTCTTATTCTGAAATGAGATTACATTCAAAATAGTTTGAATAATATTATTTCCTTTAACACTTTGAAAACAATTTCAAATGTTTAGATTTAGAATTCAGAACTTCACAATTTGAAACCCACCTTAATTTACATATTTTCAAATTTACAAGTTATTCTCTTCTTCTTTTTTATAATGGTTACTTCCTTAAAACATTTTATTGTTCGATGGAAAATAAACATCTCATTATTAAACACAATAACCATTCTATTTCTCTGGTTTGAAACCAATTCTAATTCATCTATTTTGAAATTCTTCCCCAACTTCCAAATTTAATTTCCGTTTGAATCCATTTCAAACTTATCTTTAATTTAATTTCAATTTGGTTGTAATTCTATTACCACTTAATTCTTACTATTACTTTTAATTTAATTAATACTACAACCAATTTTCTTAATATAATAGATAATCTATTTCTTAATAATCTTATATAAGATTCATTTACTTCTGAAACTATTTTAAAAACTTTATATAATAAAATAACAAGTACGCTCTCATATATATATATACTCAACTCATTCTAGGGTACCGCTTACCCTATCCTTAATGAGTAATCCCACCAGAGCCAAGGTTCTTGCTTAACCTTCTGCTCTGATCCCAAATGTAACGACCCGGAAATTTCGATCCCAAAATTTCCAGATGGTTAGTGAAAAGAAGAAAGAGAAAGAAGAAGAAACGGAAACCAGTCACAGAAACCTCACATTCGCAGCGAATCAAAATATAATATAACATAAATATCGGTTTTACAAAGAAGAATCATCATCAGTACAATTATATTTTTATACATCAGAGTTACAACAATTACAATACACCGGACAGTTTAAAACAACATGTCCAAGCCAACTATACTATACACAGCGGTAAACACTCCATACGTTCCAGCCATCCAGCTCGCCTCCTGAGCTCCAGAACGTCCTTACCTGAAAATCTGTAATACTCGGTCTGACCCAAGCATTACATCAAAGTAACACCCTGGTCAGGCTAGAAACCAGCGTGAGTAAACCCATCTGGCATAGAATACAAAAGCATACAACTTATATAAACCTGGGGAACTCCTTATTTACTACAAGCTCACATCTTCCTATAGTCAACACATATTTCCATAAGCAATCCCTAAGTACCTTTACTTAGTTTCACATAGTCCAGTCATTTAAATCATTCCATTTCAGCCTGTTGATTTCACATATCAACCCATAACATCATTGTAGGTTACCAATCGAAGGGGGTTCGGGTATTACTGATACCTGATTCCGGTCTCTTCGAATACAAAATTAACTTAACTCAGGTGATTCTAATGAAATACGATTCAAACTATAAATACAGGGTGTCACTGTTAAATCCAGCATATCATATCACATAGCATCACCATCACATACCAGAGATATCAACTAATCTATGGTACACAATACCATTAATCTTTCATAAGAAAGATTAACTAACCATACCATCTCTAATTTATTCAATTAACCAATATTGAATTCAATCAATTACTTAAATTTCTTTTAAAACCTGCATATTAATTAATTGCAAACCAATTAATTAATCATCCAATAATCATCCATCTTAACTAATCCTCCTTGATTAATTATTCTTACATTACACTAAGTAATTTATCTCTAAATTAATCACATAGATTAATTATTCTTAACCATTCACATTAATTAGTCTTTGATTAATTAATAACACTCATTAGTGATCCTAAACCACTTCTTGTAATTTCTCTTTATTAATCATCTTCAATTTAATTTTCCTTAATTACTCACAACTAAAATAATTTAAAGATAAATTCTTTATCTTTATTTAATACTTAATTACATCATTATACTTCCATTGAAAACATTTTTCAAATTTATTCTATAAATGAAAGATTTGGAAACATTCATCAAATCAATTATACAATCAAAAGTTTATAACATTTTCTTTACAACAAAACAATTTAAAACAACAAATTTTAATTATTCAAACTTTGTAACTTATTCAAACTTGTTTAATAAATTCTTATTATTTTAAATCTTAATTAAGCATTCTATTAAACTTTCACTTTAAATATATTTAAAGTTTAGCTAAACATTCTTTATAAAACTTATTTATTCTAGCAGTCCTTTAAACATGTTTAAACACATTTTTTTTCCTTTGAAAACACATTATTTAATAACCTTAAAACTTTAAAACTTGTCTGCAAACATTTTGCTTTATCCTTCACCTTGATTTTCTTTACTTAAACAAATCTGGTATAAGTTCATTTTAAAAACATGCATTTGATTTTACTCAAACTTTTAAACCTGCATTTTAAGAACTGGTACAGGTTCTTACCTAAAACCAGAAATCTCATCACAAAAACAAAGAAAAACCCGAGCAACCTCTCCAAAATCCTCGGGTAATACATGAGAACTCTCACCTCCCACGTTTACTTCGAGTTCCACAAGGCCCTACGCGAGAGAGAACTTGAGTTTCCCTTCATCACTTAAACTCAAACGCTTACAGACTCAGGTGGCACACGCGTGCACATGCACCGTCACCAGAACCCATCCCAACCATCGACGAATTCTTTGGCACGTCACTCGTCGCTGCGGTAACCAATCCCCATTCTCAAAACACTAGCGCAAGCTGTAGATCGAAAATTTGACCATCCAGTTGAAAACTGGAACTTGAATCCATGACCAAATCCACCTCGATCTCGCACCTCCTACCACCAGTGCCTTCCAAACTCCGGCCATATCTCCATGATTCATCCACCCAGCTACCTTTCAATTTCCAAGCAACTCGATGCTTTAGAAACGATGCAGCATCCATTAATGTAAGATCGACCAAAACTAGGGTTCTAAACTTCTATAACCCACCGCCGCCGCCACGATGGCCCATCCACCCACCAACCATTTTTGCCCAACACCCCAGTCATTCAGCTAGCTCCAGAAGGAACCCCAACAATCCAAACTCTTTTGATCACCAAGAAACTCCCGATAAACCATTCCCAGACATCCTTGAATTGCCCATCCAAATCAATATTAAAAAAATCCAGATTTTAATTTCAAAAATCTTAATTTGGAAATGGAATTCGAATTACATACATAATTTAGCAGATCATTGTATTTGATTTTAACAAATACTTATGCTTCTCTGTTCTTTTCATTCTTCCAGAAAATATTTATATTTATTATTCTTGAAAATATTTTTAAAACTTAGTTTAGTTTTTAAACAAACAATCTTTTTTTAATTACCTCAGCCTCAAAGATTTCAGTCTGAAGAATATAAATTTGTAATCTAAGTTTAAATCTCTGAAACTTAAATCAGAGAAGCATATCATGTCCAAGCATTTACACACAATCTACATACCATAAACATGATTTAGGATCATAAAACCATCATGCAATCTTATTTCAAACATACATCACATATTTAATTCAACCATATGTCACATGCATCGAATCTACATATGAATTCTGGTTTTACAGATTAAAGGCAGAGGGTTGAACTAAGTTCAGGGATTTAAAAAAAACAACCGATCGGTATATTTTTAAAAAAAAATTCACAATACTTTCACATACACATACATGCAAAGCAATCAACGCACAGTAATTCATAGGTTACTTTAGTTTTTATAAAAAAAAAAGCTCACTCACCTGTGCACTAAAACAGAGGATAGAGGCCTGTACCCAGAAAAACTGTTCTGGAATTTGAATTTAATCTTGAACTTAGTTTTGAAACCTGATGTTGACATTTTCTTTGATTACCAAGTTAAATATTAAGCTTTAAGTTAAGATGATTTAGCTTGATTCAAGCAGAGGTTGTTTAGAGATTTTGATTTCCTGGTTCCCTTTCTTTCTTTTTTCTTTTTCAAAGATGAAGATGAAGAATGAAGTTCTTATAGTCAAAATATCATGGTTTCTTTTCATTTTTATTTTTATTTTATTTTATCAAAATCCTAAAGAAATGAGATAGCCACTTGCATTTCCAAAATATACCAACTAACACTTGTATCAATAAAATTTACACTTGGCATTATGGTCTTGTAAATTGTTTACATTTGCAATCATAATGTACCTAATACGGTTTATGTAAAAAATTTTTTTTAAAGTAAATGATATAAAAATTCATTTATACACTTATAACTAGTTATACAATATACTATTTTTATATATGTCCTTTATGTATTTTTAAATGTTTTCATAAAACTTTTATATTAAATTTTCTATTTAGTAAATACCTTCTTTAGAAATTAAAATATTTTTAAAGAGAATAATATAAAACAAATTATAAACTAATAAAAATCATATATATATATATATATATATATATAAATCCAACTTATTTAAAGATATTTATCCTTTGAATTTCCTATTCAATTTCAATTCCATTTTAATATTCAAATTAAAATCAACCCAAATATATCTATTACATTTAAATAAACAATCATTATATATATATATTTTCTATAGATCATTGTTTAATAATTTAAATTCTGTTAATTTCCAATCAACAGATATCTGAGAATCCGGGATATCACACAGATATAGATACATCACGGAGTATACAAAATGATACATGTCAAGTGGTATAGCAACCACAATATACAAGCGAGTCAAAGGAATATACATATCAGAGTAGGAAACCAAAAAGGACTACATAAAAAGCTATAACAAAAAGAGCTAGCAGATTAGAGTCCAAGCGGGAGCAGAATAGGCTAAGTCTAAATGTACCTAACCCGAAACACCTTGGACTGACCCGTGTACTTTAAGTTTGGATTTTGATCTTGTTTATACCCATTTTTTCAAGTTTTGGTTTTTTTTTCGTTCGCTCCTTTGTGGAAGTTGTTCTTGTGAGGAAAAACTAGTTTTGTGTTTAGCGGCGTAGTGTTATAGAATTATTATGCATTCATCTTATTACTTGAGTTTGGTTACATTGGTTTTCCAAATTGATCCAGATGTTATTTTATTATAATACTTGAGTTAGACTGAGTTTTTTCAGGTTGGCGTTGGTGGGACATGGAGCTCATGAAGTAAAGCTGGATGATCATCTATCATAGTATTTTTATTTTCCTCTATATTATTATATATACCCGTTATCAATTGTAAGGTCAAATAGTTATAACTGTCAATGCTGATAATGTTTGTTTTTAACTCTGATATATCATTATTTTAGAGTAATAGCTTTTACTATCTTTGTTATATTATATGTTGTCATTCCACCATGAGATTTTGTTTTACCTTTTTCATTTTCATTTTTCCTTTTACCATAACAATCTGCCTTTTCAACACTTGGATGCCGAGCATTTGAATACCGTAAATGTATTAAGTGTCAACTTTTAAGGGTTGAAAAGGTGGGTCATTACATGATAACTGAATTTCCGCTCCACAACTTAAAGTTGAGTTTAAAGAACTATTGGACATTTGTACTCTCAAAAATGTAATAATTTCAGAGTTCTTTAGAGCTCACATTGAATTCACATGGAATTTTACATTCAACAGTGCCATTGAAGACACTATCTTAGCTTAGGTTGTCTGACATTGCATAGCGACCCATAAATTTTAATGATTTTAAGAACGTAATTAACTAAAAAATTTCTTGAAAAGCAACATAAAATTTGACATTGAAAATTTGATATTTGAAATACGTTTATTATAGCATAGCAAATGGTAAATTTTCATCCGAAAATATGAAAGTTAGTTCTTTTGTGTAATTTTCAATTTCAATTTATATCAGTTAATATTTGATGGAAATAAAAATGTTATCTCGCTTTTGGGTAAAGCCGTGATACCAAAACATCGATCGAAAACAAAGGACATTTTGTCTCAGAGATTGATCATACTTTGCTTCACTATGAATATCGCTGAATTTTGTCCGAGTCCAGATTGAGCTACAATTGATAGGACATGACAAGAAAGATCATAGAAGCCAGCATCTCAAATTTCAAGTCAATCCAGGTTCATACGTTCAAGTTATGATCGATTCAATTTGGAGGGAAATGCCCAGATTTCGTATCCATCACTATGGATGGTTTCGTATCCATCATCGAACTCTGGTTCGAATCGATCACTTTCATATCGATCAACTTCGAATCCATCAAAGTGTCTCGGTGCGTATTGATCAAGTTTGAATCCTTTAAAGTACCTCGGTTCGAATCGGTCTCATTTGAACCCACTGGCAGAAAGCCCACTTCACATCCATCAAAAGATGACCTACTTTGTATCGATCAACTCCCATGAGTTCGTATCGATCATGATTGGCCATGTTCGAATCCATCGAGTTCGTATCGATGGACTTCATACCCATCAGCAAATGATGCACTTCGTAACGATTGGCCAATGTCTTCTTCGTATCCATCATGGAGGCATCCCTTCGAATCCATCAGGTTACTCTGCTTCGTATCCATCAGTGATTCGTATCCACCAACAGTTGCAGTTCGTACCCATGAATAAGGCATCATTCGAATCCATCGAGTCAACTAGCCTTGTTGACGTGTCATCCATCAATGCGACCGCGCCGAGATATATGGAGTCGATGCGGTCCACTCGGAGTGAAGACCGGATCGAGTCGAAGTTTGCGCTCCACGTCATCACAACAGCGCGTGCCACCATCGATTCGAAACCATCAATGCGAAGAGGTGGATTCGAACCAAACAGCCAGTCGAAGAACCAAATTTCGTAACGATCATATCTAGCGATCTACTGATCCAAATGCCACAAAATTTTCACAAAAGCTTGCACACATGTTAAGGAATGTCTCCACCAAATTTCAGCTCAATTGGACATCATCTTGATCGATACGAAATGACTTCGTATCGATCACAGATCGACTCGGAACTTCCTGGGGTTGGTCGCATGGGCCCACTCACGTGCCAGAAAAAGTCTCCCTAGATTTGAGCGCGATCTCAGCCTCCAACGCCTATAAATAGAGCCCCAGAGCCTGTAGAAAAAAGATCTTTGGATTCTCAAGCGCCCAGACTCTGCCGGATCGAGATCTCCATCATCCTCCATCATATTCTTGCTGTTGATTTCGAATTTCCAGTTGTAACTTGCTGTTGCTTGCTGTAATCACTTGTAAACGTTGAAAGAGAATCAATAAAATTGAAAAAACTTCACAGTGGACGTAGGCAACACGCCGAACCACTATAACTCACTTGTCTTCGTATTTACATTACTTTTATTTGGAGTTTTTGTTAGATAATCATCATTTTCAATTTACATTCTTCATTTATTATCTCTTCAAAAACTTCCGAAGAGTGTTGTGCCCAATTTTGGTACAAACACTTTGGTGCTTTCACTGAGAAGACCCAGATTTTCTCCTGCTCTTTGGATCTGCCATCGATACCGGATTGAATAAATCTAAGAGAGAGATCCAGATCATCAAATCCAAGTTTCTTCCCTTCTATTCAGATTTGCATAAAGTCTAGGAAAGGAATTCAACCTTCAAAATGGTTAGCACAAGGACCACCTCTAACGCTATCAATCAAGAAGAACAGGATAGACAGAATCTTGTGCCACTATCTCCATCTAATCAAGATGCTATTGGACACTCGGAACCATCAGGTCCGGTTACCTGACAGGAGTTGCAGTTGCTACTCCAAGAGCTGACCCAGAGTCGACAACAACTAGCAGAACAGCTACGCGCTAACGCCGAGCTGATCAACTAGCTGGATCGCCAAAAGCGAAAGAGATCCAAGAGAGACCATGTTTCTCACTCCTCCAGCGAAAGTTCTTCATCTTCTGATCATCACAATCGATCTCCACGACCCCGGCTAGATGGGAGTCACATACCAGCCGCTGGAGATCAACCGGCAATTACTGTTGGACAACTGAGAGTTGGTCCATCGGCCAGTTTCCAAACCAGGCCCTCCTCCCGAGGAGGTGCCATTCCCCACTGCACCGCAGAATACCGCGCCATGAATGCCGCGGATGAACCAAGGGCCAATGTCCTAAGTCAGTCAAACCCAGACAATCGCCAACATGGGCGTATCCCTGAACCGTACGTCCTAGAGGACTACGAGCCAAGAAGGCAAGATATGGACCATCGACAGCATCCGGTCCAACTCTCGGATGTGGGATTCAATCACATTCCGGCATGAGCCGCACAGAACATACAAATAACGGATCTTACGACCATGATACGTTAGATGATCCGTGAGAGCCAGGGTCTCACTAATGACGATTGGGGAATTTCCCGAAGTCACACTCCTTTTACGGATGATATTCTTACTGCGGAACCCCCACGGCGATTCAGGATGCCAATGCTACCCATGTACGAGGGAAACTCCGACCCCAACCAACATATTCTGAAATATGAGTGGTCGATGACCGCTGCCAGAGCTGACGATGCAGTGAAGTGTCGTAGTTTCTCCATATCCTTGGGAGGCATCGCTACCATGTGGTTCACTCGACTGCCACGTCGATCCATCTCTTCATTCAACCAGTTGGCCACAAAATTTGTTGAACAATTCAGCATGCACGTCGCAAGGCCAAAAGATGTCAACACTCTTTCTAGCGTCACCCAAGCTCCTGGAGAGACGCTCAGACACTACTCAGAGAGATTTCATACTGCATGTGCAGAAATCAGCAGTCCGAACGATAACACCATCCTTAAGGTACTGACTAAGGGGATTGACCCCGATTCCGAGTTTGGCAACTGGTTGGCTGGAAAACCACCTGCATCGTTGGACCGTTTCCACGCCAAGGCGGCTCAATTCCTGAGAAGGGAAGATGCGAAACAGTCTAGGAAGCAAACTGATGCAGGGCCAAAAACGGAAGGGATCCAAAGCAATGTCGCAATCAAACAGTCCGGTGAGAGCTCCGGAAAAGTTCAGTTGAACGTTAAAAATAAACAAGCTCGGCGGAGAGAGAGCGCGAATCAGACTAGAAAACGAGATCAAAATCGTGGCCCACAGCACAAGAATCCTATGTTTGACAGTTATACTCCTTTGAATACTTCACTGGAGAACTTGTACTTACAAACCTGTAATACGATTCAGTATCAAAAACCTGCACCAATACCGTCGTCAGAGAGGCAAATCCAGACGGGAAAATTTTGCAGGTTCCATGAAAGCTACGGGCACAATACGAATGAATGTCGTCACTTACAAGATCTCGTTGAAAAATTGATCAGAGAAAGGAAGCTGGAATAGTTTGTGCAGGCACCGTAGCCTAGAGAAGCGGGCCCATCAAATCAAAACAATGATCCCGATCGACCGAGACAGGAGGACTCCACTTGTCCTCACGGAAGATTGGTGATAAACGCCATCAGTGGCGGACCAACTCTTTCAGGAGGCTGGAACGACGAAGATCTTCGTCACTGTTACACATGACAGGCTCCTTCAATCTATGAATACTTTGCAATTTCCTTTACATTCTGAAATTTGAATTTGTAATAAGGCACTGCCTTTGCCATATTTTTCCGTTCCAACAATAAATTACTATCTCTTCAAGCTAGAGCTGTGATTCACCGAATGCAACATTCAACAATCACGACACACGAAGAGCTAAGTTCCATCGAACAATGGAATTTATTCAAATAGCGAGTGACTGTGATACGACCGGCCACTCATTAAGTGAAACCTCAGCTCGGGGGCAAGCCATCACATCAAAGGCTGAACTGGACCGACAACCAACAGTCCTACAACTGACTCCAAATTCCTAGAGTGCGAATTGGAGTATAACATCAAATAAATCGTTCCCAGAGTGCGAACGGACTCCAAATTCCCAGAGTGCGAATTGGAGTATAAACATCAAATAAATCGTTCCCAGAGTGTGAACGGACTCCAAATTCCCAGAGTGCGAATTGGAGTATAAACACCAAATAAATCGTTCCCAGAGTGCGAACGGACTCCAAATTCCCAGAGTGCGAATTGGAGTATAAACATCAAATAAATCATTCCCGGAGTGTGAACGGCCTCCAACTTCCCAGAGTGCGAATTGGAGTATAAACATCTATTCCAGGTTCCCGGAGTGCGAACCGACCCATCAATGCAAACTCCAACTTCCCAGAGTGTGAATTGGAGTATAAACATCTATTTCAGGTTCCCGGAGTGCGAACCAACACATCCATGCTAACTCCAAGTTCCCAGAGCGTGAATTGGAGTGCGAACATCAATTCCAGGTTCCCGGAGCATGAACCAAAATATAAATGCTAACTCCAATTTCCCAGAGCGTGAATTGGAATATAAAATTACAGGTTCCCGAAGTGCGAACCCAAACATATATGCTATCTCCAAATTCCTAGAGTGTGAATTGGAGCACAAATACCAAGTCAAAGTTCCCGGAGTGCGAACCGAAATATCAATACTATCTCCAAATTCCCAGAGTGTGAATTGGAGCATTAATACCAAGTCAAAGTTTCCGGAGTGTGAACCGAAATATCAATACTATCTCCAAATTCCCAGAGTGTGAATTGGAGCACAAATACCAAGTCAAAGTTCCCGGAGTGCGAACCGAAATATCAATACTAACTCCAAGTTCCCAGAGCGTGAAGTGGAGTATAAACGTCAATTCCAGGTTCCCATAGCGTGAACCGTATTACAAACATCGATAACTCTCAAATTCCCAGAGTGCGAACCAGATTATCGATCGCAAATTATCCTAAGTCCCCAGAGTGTGGACATGTGCTTAAGATTTGCAATGAGTGCGGTCAACCACTGTAATACAAATGTTGTTCCCCGAGACTGGGGGCAAAAAACTTAAGTATTAATCACTAATCGAAGTGAAACAACGTCCGAAGTTCAACTCATTCATCAATCACGACATGTGATCAAGTTTTTCAGACTTGGCAAATAAAACGAACTCTACTCGACGGTAAAAATACGACAAGTACACCGGACTGAAAGCCAAACACTACAAATACTTAAGCACAAAAGAAATGAGAATTTAAACAAAGAAATTGAATTTTATTTCAACTAACTATATGTGAAGATTCATGTACAAGTTCTTCCAAAAAGTTCCTACTAGTAGGGGGCCAAGCCTGCATCTATACATAGCCTATGAAAGGAAAATAAAAGTGACTTCCTAGCTGCCAAAAATGCACTAGAGGTGATCGTCTACTTCTACTTCTTCGGTTTCGTTTTCAGCGCGGTACCACCGGAACAGCTAGCAGTCTTCCGCTTCGACCCCGTACCCTTTGGCGGATCTTCTTCTGGCGAAGGCATGATATCGATATACTCCTCCGAACTTGAACTTAAAGGAACATTCTCTTCTGGAGGAGCCGGAGGAGTCGGGTCTACCACCGGGGGAGGAATGGGCGCGCTGGTTCCGACTAGCTTGTCCCCAGAAGATGTCACCACAAGAGGAGTGGGCCCGACCGCCGTCGTGACACTTTCAGAATTACCACCGTGTGTTGCAGCTTCCATCTCTGCATCGATTTGAGCGAGTATCTCAGCCTCACGATCAGCACGAGACTCACGATAGGTAGCGGTGGACTGTGACGATCCAATAGAAATGGGCGGGAACGAGCCGAGAACAAATTGCATGTCAGCAAAAGGGTCACTATGTTGGCCCAAGAGTTCATTCATCATCCGTTCGTCGAAAGTAAACGAACCCCCCTGTGCCGACTCTGTCGGCGCGACCGTAGTCGTGATAACCGCCTCAGTGGTGATGACCTTTTGCACTTGATGCAACTCTTGACTTGCAGGAGGCACTGTCGGCGTAACTTTGTTCACTGGACAAGAAAGAAAAGAAGTTGTCAGAACACGCTTCAATAAAATACTTCAGTTCAGACACATAGTAGATTTGTGCAGAGTACCTTCCTCAACTTGACTTGTAGCTGACCGAAACAGCTTCAGAAGAATGCTCCCTTGTGGGAAATGAGCATGGCTGCTCAGGGACATAGCCTGGGACCAACTGCGGCTCAGTCGCTGGCGTCGGTTCCAATCCAGATGAAGTAATCGTCTCTGAACTTATAGCTGGATGCACAGCGCCAGACCCCTCACCAACTTCCAAGTGCTAGGTACCCAGTCTCTCTTTAGCATGAGAGATCGTGAAATCGTGGAGAACCTTCTTCTCATCATCGGTCAATATACGGTTCTCCAACTCAAACTCATCAAAAAATTCGCCTGGTTGCGATGCTTTCTCTTCCTCGACTAATAAATTCCAGGCGTTGAATAAATGTGTCAGGTAATCGTCAAGCCATGTCAGATTCCTGTGCCTCAGCACATTAGCATTATAAGTAATGAGAAGTTCTTCTATCTCTGTCTCTAGCTTAGTCTCTGCTTGACAAACTTTCTCACCGACTCCGGCTTCCGTCTCGCGGACCTTCTCCAAGGCCGCATCTCTTTCTCTTCGAAATTCCACCGCCTGATCACACGCTTCCTGTGCGGAAACGTTGGCGGTGTCCCTCTCTTTCATAATCTCTGCAACTTTGGCCTTGAGCTCGTTTAGCTCTTTCAAGGCCGCATCCCGTTCAGCAGTTACGATGGTATTTCGGTGGCCCATGTCCTCCACCATAGTGTAATGCTCACGCTTCATCCTATCCATCGCTGCTTGAGCTTCATCCTCTTTTCTGAGAGCTTCAATCTCTGACTTCCGAGAGTACTCGGCCTCACTGCCGAGCGCCTGAATAATGCGGTCCTTTTGACCAAGTTATTTCTCCAACTTCTCAATCGTAGCCGCTCGATCAAAGGCCACCTTTGACGCTTTCTTTGCGGTTTTTGACCATTCTTAATACTGGAAGAATACGTCTGATAAGTAATCATGCATCATAGGTGCAACTATCGACGGTATCCTTTTTAGATGCGGGGGAAAAACGAACCCGTCAAAGCAAATTTCAGGAAATTCTTTCCTCAGGTGAGCAAGCCTAACCGTTCCTTCCCCCGTAGGCTCCGTCAACGTCTGCTCTGTTGACGGGGAGGCCGCGATCTCCGTTCTGCGATAAGTATCAGACCTCGATGGTTGGGAAGACGGCTTAGGCCATGAAGTTTCCGGAGGCCTCGAAACATGAACCGGAGGCGGTGCAGGAGTTCTAGGAGGTGGCGTGCGAGATTGAGACCGACGCCTATAATCTTTGTCTCTGTAAGAGCGCTCATGATTCGAGCGCCTATAGTCATAGTCTCTATATCCTTCCCTCCTATGTGATTCGTAATATGAAGAAGACTGGCGTTTCTTATGAAGGCTTTCAAGCATCGAACCTCTACCAGACATAGTATCTGCGAAGCAAAAACATAAAACAAAATTAGTAATCTCTCACAGTGAACGTATTACACTTAGAAATCGCGTAGTGCCGTGAAGTGTGAAAGTGGGTGCAACCCCCCGACCAACCAGATGTGTCAACCGCACAAGTGGGCAGAGACTCGCTCAAAACTAAGGCTTCTGAAAGTTCTTCCAATCCGACATCATGCTGGAAGGACACATCGTCCGGAATTGGAATGTCGGCGAGCCCTTCATAAAGATTCTCAGTTCTCAGAGGAGACATCTCTGAAATTCTATTCCGGGAGCGGGTCGGGCCGTGACAACCGATTTCCATCTTCCCTTTTTAGGTGGCTTAACAACGGCTGCCTTGCCTTTTCTTTGTTCTTGGGTATCTTGGGCTACATCCGCAGATTCGCCCAGTGTTTCTTCATCGGTATGAGTTCTTTCAGAGTTAGCCTCCTCAATTATGATAACTTTGGGTTTTCTTCGTTTAACTCGTTCTTTCACGGCGGTTCTCAAAACACCGTCAAGCATTATGCTTTGTCTTCGTTCGATCAACCCAAGAGTTCGAAGGTTCCTATCCGTCAATAGCAACTCGATATTCCTCTCTTCGCTTGGGATTTATTGAAAAACCCAAACTATCTCTTTGAAACGATCACCTTCGGGTCGTTGAATCACGGCTGAAAAGGAAAAGAGATGTGAGTTCGACTTCAAATACGTTAGTTTTATCAACTACCCGGAAAAATAGCCACACTCACGTCTAAATAGCCATCGCCGAGCAAACCCTGGGGGGCATCTGACATAAAACCATTCCGTCCTGAAGTAGATCAATCTTGTCCAAGCCCCCATGATCACTTGGCAATTTCTCACCGCCTCCAAGAATGTGAAAGATGGACTGTCGGCCCAACTCTTGAAGTTAAACAAGTATCTGATCTCAATCGGGAGTGGCGGTCGATAGAGATATTCTATAAATGCAATGAACAAGCTATTGAGTGACGCATATCTGTTCGGATGCAGTTGAGAGGGGGCAATCCTCAAAAACGACAAGACTTCTCTTATATAGTGGTTAAACGGAGGGAGTGTCTCAGCTACGCACGCGTGGCGATTGAATGCGGTATATCCCTCCGGTGGATTGTGTGGTCTATCATTTGGCCCTGGCAGTAGCACTTCATCCATCGACAAACCATGCCTCAAACATATTCTTCCAAGCATGTCTTCCGAAATGTTGGACGGACAGAGTCTGATGGGTTACTAATGAAGGATGTGTCAGGTAACTCGTCCGGAGCTGGACCGATAATTTCAATCTCAATCTCCGGTACTTCAAGCACGGGAGGGACTGAACTCTGAGTATCTTGTGGCTGCGAACTTGAAGTTTCCATAACTAGCTAACTCACGAGAAATCATCATTAGATGCCAAAAAGCCCGTGCATTCCCTAGTGTAAAGTGAACGAATGTGTCATGCAGTGCTGTGCATTACTTGAGCCAATTCTATATAATAAACTGAAATGTATGAATGACAAAACTCTGAAAATCAAACCGGAAATGACCGTCATCACTGACCAAACAATGCCATCCAGACGTAAGCAGTCGATCCAAGTTGAAGTTCGCTATTTTTTTGTTAAGTTACAGCTCCATCAGCGAGCTTCGAAAGGTAGTCCAATATGCAGTTCTACGGTCAAATCATGCAAGGCAGAAGCTCGTCGGAGTCAAGTGTTCTAATGTTCAAATGTTCTCTAAATTCGTCTAATTTCAACATGGAATCGGTCGTTGCAGTTCAAATTCGTATCGAGTCGAAGAAATATCATCAACCACATTCGAACCGATACGTTTCGTATCGAACATGTTCGAATCGATACGTTTCGTATCGATCATGTTCGAATCGATACATTTCGTATCGATCAGGTTCGAATCGATATGTTTCGTATCGATCAGGTTCGACTCGATGCGTTTCGTATTGATCAAGGGCACACCATTTCGCATCGATCCGAGAATACTGGCTTCACATCGATCGTCGCTCTCACATTCATATCGATACGAAATCGCATACTCTCCTTCGATTTGAAAACTCCACAAATCCTTCTTCTCCAAAAAGGCCTTAACTCCATGGCCGTGCTCCATACCCAATCTTGCTCTCACGCCAGGATCTCAAATTCATCGAAATCGATCATAAAAGAAAGAAGGACGGATTGAGATTTTGAGTTTCATCGTTCTAATCATGATTCTGTCCATAAATTACCTGAGTTTAATGTTTAAGTTTGATGAATTAAAGAACTGAATCGATTCGAAGGCTAAACGGTTCTTTCTCTTCAACTCACTATCGATACGAAGTAAAAGGAAATAGTAAAAGTAAAAAGTGAAAAAATGGCCAAGTGCGAAGTACTTATATGAGGCCATAGAAGAACCGAGTCGATTCGCCTCCCAGTCAAACTTGACCAGTCGCAACTAGTCAAAACACGAATCGGTTCGAAAGCTCCGTTCAAATCCATATGCCTGAGACCTTATCGATGCGAAACGGACAGTAAGCACATCGACTCGAAGCCTTCATTCACATCAACAAGTTCACAACTCCATCCACTGTATATCGATATGAACTACTATTTCGTGTCCATCAAAACCTATCGATACGAACAGATGTTTTGTATCCATCCAAACTCATCGATACGAATGGATGCTTCGTATCCATACAAGCTCACTGATACGAACTATCATTTCTTATCCATCATTTCTCGTCGATACGAACGGATGTTTCATACCCATCCAAGCTCATCGATACGAATTGTCATTTCGTATCCATCATTTCGCCTCGCATCGATATGAAGAACTGCTTTTCGAACTTTTACATCGATTCAGGAGAGGATCGATACAAGAGGATAGCCAAAAACAAGCATCAAGCATTGTTTCAACTCAAATTTCCAAATTGCTTCAGGAGAGAATCGATACGAAATTCAATAACAAACAAAACTGACAACGAATCATGAACACACAACGTTAACGAGAGTCAAATTAACATATGTACATATATGTCGGACTAATATTCGATTTTAAACATTCACAGGGTTCGAATACTCATCTTGTTACGATTACAACAACCAACAGCCAAGCACTATTCTATAGCAATCAATCATATCAACGAAAGGTTACAACCTTCGACAAGAGAGCAATGATTGTTCAAAGAGAAATTGCAGCTTTTCAAAGCACATCATGTTTCCACAAGACGTACTTTGGGGGGCAAATGTTATCCCACTTTTTGGCAAAGCCGTGATACCACAAGATCGATCAAAAACAAATGACAGTTCGTCTCAGAGATTGATCATACTTTGCTTCACTATGGATATCGCTGAATTTTGTCCGAGTCCAGATTGAGCTACAATTAATAGGACATGGCAAGAAAGATCATAGAAGCCAGCATCTCAAATTTCAAGTCAATCCGAGTTTATACGTTCAAGTTATGATCGATTCAAATTAGAGGGAAAAGGCCAGATTTCGTATCCATCACTATGGATAGTTTCGTATCCATCACCGAACTCTGGTTCGAATCGATCACTTTCGTATCGATCAACTTCGAATCCATCAAAGTGTCTCGGTTCGTATCGATCAAGTTCGAATCCTTCAAAGTAACTCAGTTCGAATCGGTCTCATTCGAACCCATTGGCAGAAAGCCCACTTCGCATCCATCAAAAGATGACCTACTTTGTATTGATCAACTCCCATGAGTTCGTATCGATCATGATTGGCCGTGTTCGAATCCATCGAGTTCGTATCGATGGACTTCATACCCATCAGCAGATGATGCACTTCGTAACGAATGGCCAATGTCTTCTTCGTATCCATCATGGAGGCATCCCTTCAAATCCATCGGGTTACTCTGCTTCGTATCCATCAGTGATTCGTATCCACCAACAGTTGCAGTTCGTACCCATGAATAAGGCATCATTCGAATCCATCAAGTCAGCTAGCCTTGGTGAAGTGTCATCCATCGATGCGAACGCGCCGAGATATATGGAGTCGACGCGGTCCACTCGGAGTGAAGACCGGATCGAGTCGAAGTTTGCGCTCCACGTCATCACAACAGCGCGTGCCACCATCTATTCGAAACCATCGATGCGAATAGGTGGATTCGAACCAAACAGCCACTCGAAGAACCCTATTTCATATCGATCATATCTCGCGATCCACTGATCCAAATGCCATGAAATTTTCACAGAAGCTTGCACACATGCTAAGGAATGTCTCCACCAAATTTCAGCTCAATTGGACATCATCTTGATCGATACGAAATGACTTCGTATCGATCACAGATCGACTCGGAACTTCCTGAGGTTGGTCGTGTGGGCCTGCTCACGTGCCAGAAAAAGTCTCCCGAGATTTGAGCACGATCTCAGCCTTCAACGCCTATAAATAGAGCCCCAGAGCCTGTAGAAAAAAGATCTTTGGATTCTCAAGCGTCCAGACTCTGCCGGATCGAGATCTCCATCATCCTCCATCATATTCTTGCTGTTGATTTCGAATTTCCAGTTGTAACTTGCTGTTGCTTGCTGTAATCACTTGTAAACATTGAAAGAGAATCAATAAAATTGCAAAAACTTCACAGTGGACGTAGGCAACACGCCGAACCACTATAAACCGCTTGTCTTCGTATTTACATTACTTTTATTTGGAATTTTTGTTAGATAATCCTCATTTTCAATTTACATTCTTCATTTATTATCTCTTCAAAAACTTCTGAAGAGTGTTGTGCCCAATTTTGGCATAAACAAAAATATTTTCAAAATCCAAATATTTTTATATAATAAAAATGTAAATCATCTTCTAAGTGAGACGTCATATTACGTTACGTCAAATTTGGACTTATCTATCTCTGTTTGGACTTATTTATCTCCGTTTATCTAATTTTCGGCTTTTAACAGCATTTTTGCAGCGAATATCAACTTTTGATAGGATTGTCGTATTGCCGGTATCTGTGTACCACTTTGTTCGTCTCGCCGTGTTTGTCTCCACAATATACCCATTTGTGCATTTTGGAGACCGGTACGCGGCGAAATCTGCAAAACGGTTAATGGTATCGTTACCCATTTTGAGCCTTTTGGTTTCCTTGTGTCCATTGGTTTGTGTGTGTGTGCGTATATATATTATTAATAGTATTTACGTTTTCATTTATTTCCATAAGAATGACAGCCAGTTCTTTCCCATTCACATTCCACTCTCTTCCCTTTATCTTCCTCTTTGCTAATAAAGAATATGTAGAATGTAACTAAGGCTATATTCATTTGAAACCATTAATTTTATTCAAATTTTCCTCCCAGCCTTGCATCATTCGCCATTGAACCCTTGCATCAGCTCACCCATGTCGACCGCTCACGTACAACCACTCCAACAACCCACTCGCCTACCAGCTCGCACCTTGCCCATGAACCGCCCTCCCCGCCTGCTTCGTTTTCCACCTCCAAATCACCCAGCGACCCAAAGCCGCTCGCGCCCATCCTCTATAGTGGTCGCACCCTTGCCCCTCTCCAATGTGACCAACACCACACCCACTGCACCCGAGCACCCTCCTTCCCATGTTGTGCACACGAAATCAGCCCGCGGCAAACAACCCAGCGCAAAAGCCCATCCCACGCAACTTTCATTCACCACCACAGCTTTACTCGCCGCCTCCCTTCAAATTTCCTCCCACCCATGCCTCACTTGAAACCCCTCCACACTTGACACAAGCAAGCCACATCACCGAACCCCACCTATCAACCGCAGGCTCCTTCCATCGCTACAGCCCCTGACAGCCTTCGTCCAAAAAAAGAATACTGTATACGTTGCTTATATAGATCTGTGAACTTTTCGTCACCTTTCTCTTTGCTTGGCTGTGCCGTGCCACTAGAAACTGTTCCCCTGACAGCCCTTGTTTCCATTTTTCTAGCTTGGTTAGTATGTTCTGTTATATGTAATTTATATTTGATATTTTAAATATATTTTATTTTATACAGGTTACACACACACACACACACACACACACACACACATATATATATATATATATATTCTTCATGCCTTCGTAAATAAAGGAGCTCAAATAAACCATCACTGATGGCTATTGCATGCTCGAATTTCTTCTCCTTTGCATCCCAAATGGATATTTGGTAAGTAAGTGGTCTTTTACTTTGAAAAATATCATCTATTAAATATGTGTGAATTTTTTTTCTTACTCTTCGCTCCTTTTAGTGTAAATTGCAGTATGTGGTTTGTTGACAGTGGAAGATGGTATATTCATAGTACATTACATAAAAAAAAAGAATATATGAAAGAGTTTATTAATCACAATGAGTTGGTTGAACCTTGCTTCCCCTTAAACTGAGTATCATGCATTCATCTTTTTTTGTAAATTAAGTTCCCTCCTTTTAGTGTAACTTGCATTGTACTAAATAGACTTTATTCATGATTGATACTACTACTCACAAGATCTAAAACAATGTTTACTTACATTATTACAATTTTGTTGGTTGAACCTTTCTTCCCCTTAAACTGAGTATCATGCATTGTCGGTATCACTAAAATTGAGAAGAATCATAGGTTGTTATTATTATTTTTATTTACTGTTTCACTTTTCATTATAAGCGGTTGTCTTCAGAAAATTGTTTACTTCCAAGATTTCTTAAATAATATTTTCTCTTCATTTGAGTTTGCATAACAAGTCAACTATTGAATGAGCTTGCAAATTTATTCGTCTCTGTAGCTGCAAATGCAATACCTGTTCAAGTTTTTCTAACAGTGTAAGTTATGCATGTCTTGGATATGTTTCAGTGCCTGTATTAATTTTTTTATGTCAGATTTATTTCTGAATGATGATAAAAATGTCAACTACAGGGCCTTTATGCAGATATCAAGGAGATATTCTCATAACCTACATGCTATCTTCATAGATTTCCTTGAAAAATACATTTATATGGGCAGTAAACAAAATGTTTTGCCAACCACAGAATCAGTTGATTTATTAATTAAATGTAAAAATAGGAACCATGGTTCGCTTACCTATTAGTGGCATTATTAATGATATGTAGTATGGAAAACTAAAACTTGCAGGATGTATGTGACGTAGTACTGTATTTAATTTGGTGATTTGTTTATATTTTATTTTTCATTTTGCCTTTTTCTTAAAAAGAAATACGTATAGTGACTACTATATATGGTTTGTTTCAGATAAGGGAGTTTGGAGATCTGTACTATATGTGGAACCGCCTTAGCACACGGTCTTTTGTTACGCCTGATGGTGCTTGCTTTTGTATATGTATTCTCTTTTTTTAAGCTTACCTATTTACTGTTTTGTATAATAGAATATATAGAATATCCTGCAAACTCACCTTAGTGTATATGTTTGCAATTTTCTTCGTAATGAATGCAATTATTAGTTTTCAAATGGGATACTACAAATATATTTTGTTCCTTCTCTATTTAATATCCTCGGTATACTACATTCTTATATGTATGAATTATTATTCTTAGTTATTTATAAAATGGCATCATTTTAGTTTTGTTCAAAAATTAACTAGATGCCTAATTATTGATCTGTACCAAATAGTAATAAAGGACTAACTAATTTATCATTTATCGTTTGTTTATGTCTGATGTTATACTTTAATGCAATTAGGATAATGTTGTGCATGTCTACAGGAAGATAATAGAAATTTAGATTTACTTACGAGTGGACTTATGGATTGGATTATATAAGTGATAATATAACTAGGTAGTTGTATGAATAATTTTTACTGCATCAACTATTTAATTTGTTGTTTCTTTTACTTTTATTTTCAAGTATAATTCCTTGTTATCATATTCAAGTCTAATAAAAGAAAATTCAGCTTCATTTGCGATAGACCAAGATGATGATGTTTAAAAATTATGAAAGATTTGGATGATTCTTCGTAGTTGAAGATTTCATCGTGAGTAATCCATTTGCTATCGTTATTGCAGCGCACGGTTCTGTAGTAATACGACTCTATCACTTAAGGTGACACTCAGATCTACATCAGCCTCCGCTTGGGCTTGAGCGCCCCATCTCTTGACAAAGTCATTCAAGGTGGCAGTAGCGGTAAAGACGAAGGTGTTACTGCGGTTGTTGAGTAGCAAAAAATATCAACATCTACAATAGCTGCTGCTTTCAAAATCCTAGCTTTGCTAAAAATATGGTAATGTTTTTTACTTCAATTGATCTCATGTTAAGTGAAACTTGATTAGTCGATTAGTTTACTGTTTAATGTTTTTCCTATACTGACAAACAATTACAAATCTCATAATTTATGGATTCAGAGTCTGTGGTGAATACCCTGCACATAACAACACTTACAGTATCTATGCCAGTTTTTTTGTATGCAACATGCATTATATCGTGCTACAATGTTGGATGTTATAACTTCGTTTTAACGAATCATTTTGCACATGTACAAGTACAAATTGCAATATCTGAAGCTCTGAGAAGGTGGTAGTACATCTTGCATTATATGTCGCTTTGACATGGCTGCAAAAAAAGATTTTTTGGCTGTAACCTTTGATAAAACCTGTAATGTATTATTAGGCTCTAACCTCTTTTGTTTCTATTATTTGTACAGCGATAGGACAAAAGAAGTTTAGGAAGTGTCCCTGTACAGAATACCAACTGAAGAAACTAAAACCACAGAAGGAGATATGTGTAAAACATTGATGCAGTTTTAAAGGTAGCCAATTTCTCTATTACTATTGATATGCTCTACAAGTTGGTCTGTTATAACTATGTTTAACTCAAGTTTATTTTTCTGCTTATTACAATTCGGTTAAGGTGTACAAGAGAGTTGTGGCATGACTTATTTGCATTAAATTGATACATGTTGGTCTAATTATACATAATTTATTCTCTTACAATAAGTGGCATTATACAAAATTTGCTAACATAATGTTATTTATGTATATTTACTTTTCATTGATTATGTACAACAATAGGCATATGTTTTTCTCATTAAATGGTCAGATAGACTACTCAAAATAGAGGGTAAATTAAGTAAAATAACAGTATGCTCAATTTAAAAAAAAAATATTCATCTCATATAGAAAAACTACTATTTATCGTCTGTGGAGGTTATGTCACTTTTTTTATCTTATTTTCACTAAACTTTGTTATTTTTGCCATTAATGTTTAATATTTCTTTTGAATATACATATTATTAGTGTGTATGCGAACACTATTATGGTGTTTTCTATTCAATTTGTAAATGTAAGATTTTGTTATCATCAGCTCTGTTTTCAACCCAGTATATGTTCAAAAAAAATTTACACGCGTGCATGAATAATAATACAACTTTACAAGTCAGTGTCATGTATATAAATAATTATAAAGGTAAAAGCCAGCGGTATATCTTTGTGTTCTTACGCAGAAGACTATGCTTTTTGAACCTTTAGATTACTTATGATCTATTGTTACGTAGCCCACTAAAACAATTCTCATCCCATTCTTCCAATACACTTTAAGCAGCCCACTAAACAATTATCAACTCATTCTTGCAATAGTTGTTACCCTTTAAGCAGCCCACTAAACAATTATCAACCCATTCTTCCAATAGTTGTTACCCTTTAAGCAGCCCACTAAAACAATAGTTGTTACTCTTTACTGGGTAGAATAAGTCACTTAATCATTGTTGTACTAAACCCGCTTTCAATATTTCCATCTATCCACCGTTCTTTATTTATTTTTGACAATCTGACCATTTTTATACTCTTAAAAATAAAGAAGAAAATATTACCTGATTTGGATTATTAATATATGGATATTTGAAAGTTTTGTCATTACAGTATTTGTTTCATCAGTTCGTTGTTGACTTTTGCAAAATTTTGAAAACAATTTATGATTTTTTTAAACAACGCATTTGTTATATTACATTACCATAATAAGAGATTCTATGAAGTATTTACATAGTACATGTTTGGTTTAGGATTCGCTAACACAAGCAGTTGTGTGATTACTAATTCTTACTAAAGTTCTGTTTACGATATATATTGTACCACTTATGGACTGTATATAGTGAAATTTCATGCATCTGGAATTTCAATATATACCATACCATAATGCCTATTTGTTTCTCCTTAAAAGGGGATGAGTTCATGGCAGTATTTGGTTAAATTTACATGTAAAATCTTTGATACTCTTTCAGCAAATGCTCACTGACAAGGTGCAGTATCTTCGGAATGGAATACCTGAACAGTTGCATATAGCAGCAACAAGCAGTACATGGTAACTCTATATTTAGCAGGTATTTAATTAAAATTTGTCTAACAACCATGTTGTTTCTTAATTTTAATAGTGTTCAAAATAGAAAAGGTGTTTTCTATATTAGGTTGTCTTCTCATCTATCATAGTATTTACTATTTAGGTACAACACCTCAAACCTTAACATCACAGTGGACTTTTTCAAAAGGACTGCTTCCACCCTGCACATTTCCACATGGAAAACTGTTTCTTATATTAAGCATTGGAAACAAAACATGGAGACAAGCTGCTTGCCTGTATTTGCTTAACTCATTTTGTTAGTTGTTGTATTAATTTAAACAATATTTCAAGGAATATATATTTTGTACGCATAACATATTTTTGTATGCTTTTGTTTATTTTATCAACTTATCCATCTTCAAAAAGATAGCCGACTTTAGCTTCAGAAATATCGAAAACACTTTCAACCCGATTTCATTTCTGTATAAATTTGCATGTTATATTTGTACTAATTTTGCAATTTACACATGTGGCAAGTGTTGTCCATATTAAAATGATCTTGGTGATGTATCAATATTATGCTAACAGGAAATTTAGTTTAAACATGTTTAAGAAAGCACTAACGCAAGATATTAGTACACGCAATGCATTCACATACACAGTTCCATGCGAGTTTTTGTTTCATGAAAGCAACCAATTTAAAACATATACAGGGGTTTATGTAACGACCCGTAAATTTTCGATAATTAAAATGCTTAATTTAATAAGATTTTGGGATTAGTGTTAGAAAAATTTGTAATTCGTTGGAATAATAATAACTAGAATGAATTGCAACAATAATTATCCAAGTAACGATAAATAAAAGCTACTTAGTGAATGCCTTTGAAATCAAAAGTTGAAGAGGATAATAAATGTTGATTCATTGGGTATAAGAGAGTAATTGATTGATAAGTAAAAATCTATTTGAAATCAAATATTGAATATTGAACAGGTAATTTGTTTAAATTAAATATTTAAAACTTATTGAATAATTGAATAACTGTAAAATGAAAAAATGTTCTAAATTGTGAATTGGTTTTAAAAGTTGATTCTTATGAGTTCAATTTCAATATTTCAAAAGATAATGAATTATTGGATAATCGAAATTGTTTAAATTTAATATTTTGAATTTATTGAATAAATAAATAATGGGAATTGAATAACCGTATAATAGAAATGGTTGTTCTATAATTTTAATTCATTTCAAAAGTTAAATTTTTAAGTTTGTTTTGAATATTTCAAAAGAAAGTGATTTAAGAAAAATCAAATTTGTTTAAATTTAATATTACAAATGTTTGAATAATTAAATTCCAAATTTGATATGATTAATTTGATATTGAAATTTAATATATGAAAATAGAGTGAATAATTGAAATTTGATTTAATATGATTCAAATTGGTTTCCAAAGTGAATGTAAGTTATATTGGGGTTAAAATAGAGTTAATAAGATTTTAAAATTGGAATTTATTGGATAATTGAATAAACGGGGTTAATATGATTAAAAATGATTTGTAAAAATTTATTTTATCATATTGGAGTTATAATGATGTTATAGAACTTTTAAAACTGAATTTAAAATAAATTTGTGAAAATTGAATATTTTAATATTTAATTATCGACTGGAAAATAGCCAAATTTTAAACAGTCTCAGAATTGGACGAAACCAGTTCCATTGGATCCGTAATAATTTGTTATTATCGGATTTCAATTTTCGTAGCAATCAGAGTTGTCGTTTGACCGTGGCAGCTCGAAACGCGTTGAAATTGTTTTAATATTAATTTGGCGAGTTAAAATAGTCATTTTTCAAACGGTATCGGATTTCAACGAAACCAGTTTCATCGGATCCGTAATGTGATATTATTATATGATTTCAAATTTCGCGTCAGTCGGATTTACCGTTTGTCCGGGGCGAGCTAAAACGCATAGAAATTAGTTTAAATCGATTTAATTTAAATTGATCGTTTATCGCAATAACTCTCACGTACGATCGAATTAGCCTCCGAAACATGTTCCATTGTGTCCGGAACGCGGGATAAACCCTAAAAACGCCGGTCATCGCTCGTAAGTCGGAGTTCGGAAATCCTGGGATGAATAGTGTTCGTTGAAACTTCTATAAAAGGACTTCATTTACCACAAATTGCAAAACCCTAATTTCTTTAATAGCCGGCCGCCACTTTGTTTTGAACGACCAGGAAATCGCCTCCTTCTCTCTCAATTTTCTTCCAATCCGTAAAGCGATTCAACAAATCTTAAACTACAATATTGTTGATCACATAGAGATCTTGTGATCCAACGGCTATAATCGTTTCTAGTGCTATAAATCGGCGGAAAATTGGCTGCAAAGCATGCGAGTTCGAGCACGAAATATGAGGCATAGGGAAAGCCGAGCATGGCCGGCCTCTGGCCGATGTTGGAGTGCGAGATGGGCTTCGATTTGGCGTTGGTGTGATGGAGTTTCGTGTAGCGAGGTGGTTGCGGCATGTAACCCAAAAAGGAACGGCATGGGTTTGAACGCGCGTGAAGTACCTGGAGCGAGCACGAACGGGGGAGAAGGGGGAATCGTGTGCAAATGGCCTGGATCTAATTTCATAGTGCATGGCTGAGATTTCTGTTAGGTTATAAAATTTTAAAATAGATTTGTAAATTTTATATATAATAAATTTGTGTAACTTTAAAAATGTATATCTTTTTCATACGAGGTCGGAATCGAACGAAACGAATTGCGTTGCGTTCGTATCGTCGAATAGTACGCAATGGAGGTGGATTGGAATCATTTGGAGCTAGAGAAAATTTTGAGTTAAATCGATCGTCGTTCAATTTGATTTAAAATCGTAAAAATCAAGGTGAGTGTTTTATAACGCTCACACCGTACTAAATATCTTTATGCTAGTTAAATTTGACATTATGAATTGATATGAATTTTATTAGTCGTTGTTTGATAGAATTTAATTATCATATAGATTGTCATTTGAATTAAACGTTGAATATTTAATTGACAGTTAAATTGAAATTAAAATTGAATTGCGAATAAATTACCTGACATTGATAACTATGAAACTGCCATGAATTGTATTGTTTATTGGATGATGTATTTCGATGGATCCTATTGGTTGATAATTGAATGTTTGGATGTTTATTTGCTTATATAGATCCTGTTATGCATACATATGAAACTGTGATTTAATTTAAGTAATATATACTCATCCCTGACATTTAATTGAAATAAATAATTACTTGGCCATAGGATAGAAAATTATATACGGACATCGAATTGGCTAGATTAATAATTTTTGAAATCGTCGATTTGAAATTTATTTAAATGTTTCGATTCAAAATTTATAAATAGAAATCAATTTATAGAAATCGAATTTATCAAAAAATTGAGTTTGGAATGTTGAAATAAAATTTTGGTTAAAATAAATTGTTGAATAAAATTTAAGTGGAGACTTTGAGATTTAAAATTTGGATATGATTGAATTTCGGAAATTTATTCGTTTTAAAGATTGAACATTAAATTTGAGCTTTGAATATTACCAAGTAAAAGTGACATAAAAATGATATTTTGAAATGAGCTTGGAATTGAATCATATTTGAGATTTGGATTTAAATTTGAATATTGAAGGATAATTTTGTTAAGTGTTATAAATTGATATTTTGAAAATCAAGCTCCAAATCGATATAAATTGAAATTGAATTAATTGAAAGTGAATATAAAAATTGAAATTGAATTAATCGAAGGTGAATATAAAATTGAAATTGGATTAATCGAAAGTGAATATAAAATTGAAATTGAATAAATTAAGGGTGAATGAAAAATTGAATTAATTCGAAGTAAAAATTGACATTGATTTGAATTGAAATCGAAATTGAATTGGTAAATTGGAAATTGAAATTTATTTGAATTGGGAAGTTATAATTGAAATGGATTGGTTTTGAAGCTGCTTTAATTTATTTTCCAAATTACTCTGTTATATAAACCATTTTGAATACTTAAACTATTTTAATCTATTTTTAATCTACTTAACCCAATTTAAATTATTTTAAACTAATTTGTCTATTTTAAATCCATTTTAAAGATTTTAAGTATTTTTAACTATTTTAATTATTTAAACTACTTTTAAACTACTTAAAACTATTTTCTAAGAAATTTCAAGATGGTTAATAAGGTGAAATGTTTATATTTAAATCTTGAATTTAAATACGAATTGAGTTAGATGAAGTTGCAACCTAAATTGAAATTCGAAATGATTTTGAAATCGAAATGAGATATTGATGCGAGAATTGATTTTTTTGAAACGGAATCTGACATTTGATAGATACGGTGATATTTGAAATGGATTTGATTTTTGAAACGAATATGATATTTTGATCTCAATTATGAATCGATTTGAAATGTAAAAGAGCCAACGGTGTAATAATACGTAGTTATTAAAGATTCCGGGATCGGATATGGACATACTCTCTGTCGATACCGAAAACCACTTTAATAACTATTATACGCGGAGTGTTGATCCAGAATGAAGTGGATGGTTTGGTGAACGCGTTGACTGAAGAAAGAGAACGATATTGGATGACCCCTGATATGACTAAAACTGGAGCCACGCCGGGCCATTGAGGTTCGCCACCTCTAGCGGACACACTTCTTCGATACCATTTCTATTACATTTGTGATACGATTTGGGTGCACCCCTTGATTTCGGAGTGTTGTTTCGCGGTGTTGGGGTAGCTGCTGGCTATGCCCAACATCAGTCCGGATCACGCAACTACTAGTATCCTAGTTGGTATCGCCTCATGTACCTTGTCATACTGATTATCCTATTCGCGACCACTACGTTTTGATTTGTACCTTGAGTATATGGATTGCCCTCTAGTGACTTCCGGTTTTGGGGAAACTACGGTCTTGTATATGCTTTTGGGAATATAAAATGTGTTAAGGGGGATTATGGTAACACCTTAATGCTATTTTGATACTTTATATTACTGATAGGCATTATCTACTTAGCGTTATTACTACATAGTAGATAGTTTAACGGATCCTTGAGAGATGGAAAATCCCGTAACATCTCTTAAGTTATCGCACGCACGTTGACACTGGATAGGAGATGTCAAACCCCGTAAACATCTCTGACGCCGTTACACTCATATTTATTTACGATTGATTTCACCTTCATAAGGATATTTTAGTCCTGACTCGAGTGTTTTGTCTTTTCATTACGCTCGGGTCAGTCCTGAGTTTTCAGATTTTTGAAGATCTATTCTGGAGGATGAAGACGAAGATTTGGTATACTATTACTATTATTACCCTTGCATCATGTTATCTGCTGCATTATTTAATTGTTCTATTGTATATGTATAAACTCTGATAAATGTTGTATAAATAATTATCAAAGTATAGTAGACAGCTTCATGAACTGTTTATTTGACTATTATATTTTATCGTTCCACTGTGAGATTCTGTGTTGTTTCATTTCCTTTATTTCTCTTTCTTTTCTTTTCTTAGTTACCCCAATAACCATCTGCCCTTTTTAATGGTTTGGAATCGACATGTGGATTTGATCGTCGGTTTAAACTGTCCAAAAAGTCGGGTCGTTACAGTTGGTATCAGAGCTTTGGTTTAGCGATAAACCTTGGCTCTAGTGGGGAATAACTCATTGAAATAGAGGTAAACTATATGAATGAGTTGAGTGTATATGAGAGAGCGTATTTGTTAGTGATATAAAATATTTTATATTGTGTCGGTTGATTTGTTGAGTGGCTTATGGATTCTGGTCAATACGAGTAATTAACGTCATTGACAGGGATCTCTAAACACTTAAACAGAACAACTCGACATAGTATTGTTTTGAAATTGGGTAAATGAAATAATTTTTCCCTAATTATATTTTGTATATAAAGAATTTATTTCAAAATTTATTGTGATCAATCTAGCTTATTTGGTTGTTGGAAATGAAATATTGGCTATTAACCTTAATCGGATATTGTAATTTAAATAAATAAGGTGAATTACAAAATGAACAATGATAAAAAAACTTGTGGGATGTTTTAAGAAAGAAAATCCTATAAGAATATTTTATAAAGGTGACTTATGAATTAAAAATAGGATTACATTGGAAAAAAAATTGAATTTAAGACTTGGAGATTTTGAAAATGGTTCTCAAAGTTGAAGAAATATATGGTAATATTAGTTGGAAATTGTTTAAGGAAATATTTTGAAAGGATTTTTAAGAAGGAATGAATATAGTACTCCTCTCTTATGTCCCTGGAAAATAATTTCGGTGATGACTGCGCAGCATCATCGACGTTCATTTTTGAGTCTCAAAGTGGGAAGACTTCTAAGAAGCTTTGCTTTTCGTCGAAATTATTTTGGGTAAATGGGCTTTGGTTTAAACTCCAAATGTATGATTCGATATATATATAAAAAAAAGATATAAGTATATATGTTTATTTCGAACGATTTGAAAAGAACCGGGCATTTAAATTCTAAGTTATGATTAATTAGAAATTTTCAAATTATTCAAATGAAATGTGAATAACCAGAATTTATAAAATAAGAAGATTGAGATATCTAAGCTATTGTTTGGGAAAACTTTAAAGTTGAAAGGTAAAGAGGATTTAAACAAATTAAATTTGTGAACATTTTAATTTAGTAAAATGAAATTCTATAAATTTGTATAATACCAAAAAAAATTACATTCTGATAACATATAACAAGACTTACCAAATGTTAAAAGTTAAAATGATGTTCTGGATATGTAATGAGATATTGTATAGATAAACAGAACTTGAAAGTAATTGAAATATACAAGTAAGGAAAACTCAAAAATGAATTAAAATGTATACAAATGGAAAATTTGGTTGTGATAAAAATTATAAAAACTTAAATATTATGATGAATGGATAAATGGAACAAGTAAGTGAACTTAAAAAAGAAGACAAATGAATTGTATAATATCTTTTGTAAATTGGTTATAGAAAATAAATATAAATTGCATAGAAAAAAATAATTGAATTTGTAACCTTTAAGATATCTGTAAACTAAGAAAAGTCATATATGAGAAGTCAGACTTTTATGGAATGACTATAAACTAAAGTGATAATTAATAAAATGTTCCACAAATAAATTTGTATTAACTGAAACTATGAATATGGAGTAAATGTAAACCAAAGAATTAGGTATAGCTAAGAATCAATTGGGAAAAGAAATTGAATTTAATTAAATCACATGGAATGTTTAAAATGAACTTGAGTAAGAAAATTCTTTGATATGATGTTAAGAAAAGATAAGGTTAAAGAACATGCTATGTAAAGAAATGAATATACTAACTGAATAATGGATTGTGAATAATAATTTGTAAATGAAAAAAAAAACCAATAAAATAATTTAGTATAGATAAATTGGATAGAAATCTATTGAAAGGTAATACGTGAGATTGTACGTATATTATTTTATTCGCATAACGATTTGATCCAAATTCGAGCACAAAATTTCGAGATGATTTATATCGATCCAAGTTAGGATTTTTCACTCGATTTTCAACGGCGAACCCTAGATATGGATTTTTAATTTGATTTTGGAACTCTCTATCATAGTATATGGCTATGCAAGGAGAGTAAGAGTTTCCAATCAATGAACCAAATCTGAGTCCGCACTAGAGAGTCGTGTGAACGATACTAGTTTGGAAGTGAAATTGTGTGATCGAATAAGCGATTAGATTGATATTGCTCACGGATGATATATGTACGGCTTACGGACTTAATTAAAGTTAATATTGGAAATATATGATGCCAAATATAAAATGATTCTTTTAAAATTATATAACAGAATATATATATATATAAAAGAAATAAACCAAATTGAATGTAAAATAATAATTTGGTTATGTTGGGTATGATTTGGTTGTTATATGATTGTTAGTTGATTGTATGTAATTCATTAAGTGTTATTGAAATTGAGAGCTATAAATCATTGAAATCCAAATTGGAAGTTAAATGTATTTAAATAGAATTTAATTTGATTCAAATTGGAAGTGAAATAATGTAAATATAAATTAGTGAATGTTAACTAATTGAATTGAGAATGAATGTTAGTAAACTCCAATGTTAATGAATCAACTGTGATTAAAATTGAAAACCAAGTCAATAAATATTAATGAGAAGTGAATTTATATTGATTGGTTATGGATTTGTTGGATGATAGTTGGATGATAGTTGATTGATGGTTGCATTTGTTGTTTTGTTGCATTTGCTATGTTGGCACATGTAGTTGTTATGTTGTTATATGATGTATATTGATATTATTTTCGTATATGCATGTTCCTCATAGTTTATTGAGTGTTTAGTAGGTGCGGATTGCGCTTGCTTTGCATTTGGAGCTCGCTTTCGCGCTATATTATTCGTATATGCTCGCTAATAAAAATATAAGGTACATGTCTATTTTATCATTGGATTTGGTGATTTTTGATGAGCCACCTGGCTTTTGGATTTTCTTTTATTGGTTTGGGTCCCGTAGAGGCGTTTTGTAGTTGTACCGATCGAGCCGCGCAAAGGAGACTCTGCCGAAATTTTCCGTAAAATCCGGGTGTTAGAAAATTTTTCAAGTCTTAAAATTTTTTTATAACTTGTTTTGATAACTAACTTTTAAAGTTAGAAAGCCGTTCGGAGTAACTTAGTGGAAGCGTAGTTATGACTTTATAAAAGGAATTTCATTGTTTTGTAAGTTGGCAACTTTGAATAAAATACATCTAATGTTGAATTCTATACTTAGTTCCTTTTCCCTTCTTTTCCCTTTTCGGGGACGAAAAGTTTTGAGTGGGGGTGAGTGTAACGACCCGTAAATTTTCGATAATTAAAATGGTTAATTTAATAAGATTTCGGGATTAGTGTTAGAAAAATTTGTAATTCGTTGGAATAATAATAACTAGAATGAATTGCAACAATAATTATCCAAGTAACGATAAATAAAAGCTACTTAGTGAATGCCTTTGAAATCAAAAGTTGAAGAGGATAATAAATGTTGATTCATTAGGTATAAGAGAGTAATTGATTGATAAGTAAAAATCTATTTGAAATCAAATATTCAATATTGAACAGGTAACTTGTTTAAATTAAATATTTAAAACTTATTGAATAATTGAAGAACTGTAAAATGGAAAAATGTTCTAAATTGTGAATTGGTTTTAAAAGTTGATTCTTATGAGTTCAATTTCAATATTTCAAAAGATAATGAATTACTGGATAATCGAAATTGTTTAAATTTAATATTTGGAATTAATTGAATAAATAAATAATGGGAATTGAATAACCGTATAATGGAAATGGTTGTTCTATAATTTTAATTCATTTCAAAAGTTAAATTTTTAAGTTTGTTTTGAATATTTCAAAAGAAAGTGATTTAAGAAAAATCAAATTTGTTTAAATTTAATATTACAAATGTTTGAATAATTAAATTCCAAATTTGATATGATTAATTTGATATTGAAATTTAATATATGAAAATAGAGTGAATAATTGAAATTTGATTTAATATGATTCAAATTGGTTTCCAAAGTGAATGTAAGTTATATTGGGGTTAAAATAGAGTTAATAAGATTTTAAAATTGGAATTTATTGGATAATTAAATAAACGGGGTTAATATGATTAAAAATGATTTGTAAAAATTTATTTTATCATATTGGAGTTATAATGATGTTATAGAACTTTTAAAACTGAATTTAAAATAAATTTGTCAAAATTGAATATTTTAATATTTAATTATCGACCGGAAAATAGCCAAATTTTGAACAGTCTCAGAATTGGACGAAACCAGTTCCATTGGATCCGTAATAATTTGTTATTATCGGATTTCAATTTTCGTAGCAATCAGAGTTGTCGTTTGACCGTGGCAGCTCGAAACGCGTTGAAATTGTTTTAATATTAATTTGGCGAGTTAAAATAGTCATTTTTCAAACGGTCTCGGATTTCGACGAAACCAGTTTCATCGGATCCGTAATGTGATATTATTGTATGATTTCAAATTTCGCATCAATAGGATTTACCGTTTGTCCGGGGCGAGCTAAAACGCATAGAAATTAGTTTAAATCGATTTAATTTAAATTGATCGTTTATCGCAATAACTCTCACATACGATCGAATTAGCCTCCGAAACATGTTCCATTGTGTCCGGAACGCGGGATAAACCCTAAAAACGCCGGTCACCGCGCGTAAATCGGAGTTCGGAAATCCTGGGATGAATAGTGTTCGTTGAAACTTCTATAAAAGGACTTCATTTATCACAAATTGCAAAACCCTAATTTCTTTAATAGCCGGCCGCCACTTTGTTTTGAACGACTAGGAAATCGCCTCCTTCTCTCTCAATTTTCTTCCAATCCGTAAAGCGATTCAACAAATCTTCAACTACAATATTGTTGATCACATAGAGATCTTGTGATCCAACGGCTATGATCGTTTCTAGTGCTATAAATCGGCGGAAAATTGGCTGCAAAGCGTGCGAGTTTGAGCACGAAATACGAGGCATAGGGAAAGCCGAGCATGGCCGGCCTCTGGCCGATGTTGGAGTGCGAGATGGGCTTCGATTTGGCATTGGTGTGATGGAGTTTCGTGTAGAGAGGTGGTTGCGGCATGTAACCCTAAAAGGAACGGCATGGGTTTGGACGCGCGTGAAGTGCCTAGAGCGAGCACGAACGGGGGAGAAGGGGGAATCGCGTGCTAACAGCCTGGATCTAATTTCATAGTGCACGGCTGAGATTTCTGTTAGGTTATAAAATTTTAAAATAGATTTGTAAATTTTATATATAATAAATTCGTGTAACTTTAAAAATGTATATCTTTTTCATACGAGGTCGGAATCGAACGAAACGAATTGCGTTGTATCATCGAATACTACGCAATGGAGCTGGATTGGAATCATTTGGAGCTAGAGAAAATTTTGAGTTAAATCGAACGTCGTTCGATTTGATTTAAAATCGTAAAAATCAAGGTGAGTGTTTTATAACGCTCACACCATAATAAATATCTTTATGCTAGTTAAATTTGACATTATGAATTGATATGAATTTTATTAGTCGTTGTTTGATAGAATTTAATTGTCATATAGATTGTCATTTGAATTAACCGTTGAATATTTAACTGATAGTTAAATTGAAATTAAAATTGAATTGCGAATAAATTACCTGACATTGATAACTATGAAACTGCCATGAATTGTATTGTTTATTGGATGATGTATTTCGATGGATGCTATTGGTTGATAATTGAATGTTTGGATGTTTATTTGCTTATATAGATCCCGTTATGCATACGTATGAAACTGTGATTTAATTTAAGTAATATATACTCATCCCTGACATTTAATTGAAATAAATAATTACTTAGTCATAGGATAGAAGATTATATACGGACACCGAATTGGCTAAATTAATAATTTTTGAAATCGTCGATTTGAAATTTATTTAAATGTTTTGATTCAAAATTTATAAATAGAAATCAATTTATAGAAATCGAATTTATCAAAAAATTGAGTTTGGAATGTTGAAATAAAATTTTGGTTAAAATAAATTGTTGAATAAAATTTAAGTGGAGATTTTGAGATTTAAAATTTGGATATGATTGAATTTCGGAAATTTATTCGTTTTAAAGATTGAACATTAAATTTGAGCTTTGAATATTACCAAGTAAAAGTGACATAAAAATGATATTTTGAAATGAGCTTGGAATTGAATCATATTTGAGATTTGGATTTAAATTTGAATATTGAAGGATAATTTTGTTAAGTGTTATAAATTGATATTTTGAAAATCAAGCTCCAAATCGATATAAATTGAAATTGAATTAATTGAAAGTGAATATAAAAATTGAAATTGAATTAATCGAAGGTGAATATAAAATTGAAATTGGATTAATCGAAAGTGAATATAAAATTGAAATTGAATAAATTAAGGGTGAATGAAAAATTGAATTAATTCGAAGTAAAAATTGACATTGATTTGAATTGAAATCGAAATTGAATTGGTAAATTGGAAATTGAAATTTATTTGAATTGGGAAGTTATAATTGAAATGGATTGGTTTTGAAGCTGCTTTAATTTATTTTCCAAATTACTCTGTTATATAAACCATTTTGAATACTTAAACTATTTTAATCTATTTTTAATCTACTTAACCCAATTTAAATTATTTTAAACTAATTTGTCTATTTTAAATCCATTTTAAAGATTTTAAGTATTTTTAACTATTTTAATTATTTAAACTACTTTTAAACTACTTAAAACTATTTTCTAAGAAATTTCAAGATGGTTAATAAGGTGAAATGTTTATATTTAAATCTTGAATTTAAATACGAATTGAGTTAGATGAAGTTGCAACCTAAATTGAAATTCGAAATGATTTTGAAATCGAAATGAGATATTGATGCGAGAATTGATTTTTTTGAAACGGAATCTGACATTTGATAGATACGGTGATATTTGAAATGGATTTGATTTTTGAAACGAATATGATATTTTGATATCAATTATGAATCGTTTTGAAATGTAAAAGAGCCAACGGTGTAATAATAAGTAGTTATTAAAGAGTCCGGGATCGGATATGGACATACTCTCTGTCGGTACCAAAAACCACTTTAATAACTATTATACGCGGAGTGTTGATCCAGAATGAAGTGGATGGTTTGGTGAACGCGTTGACTGAAGAAAGAGAACGATATTGGATGACCCTTGATGTGACTAAAACAGGAGCCGCGTCGGGCCATTGAGGTTCGCCACCTCTAGCGGACACACTTCTTCGATACCATTTCTATTACATTTGTGATGCGATTTGGGTGCACCCCTTGATTTCGGAGTGTTGTTTCGCGGTGTTGGGGTAGCTGCTGGCTATGCCCAACATCAGTCCGGATCACGCAACTACTAGTATCCTAGTTGGTATCGCCTCATGTACCTTGTCATACTGATTATCCTATTCGCGACCACTACGTTTTGATTTGTACCTTGAGTATATGGATTGCCCTCTGGTGACTTCCGGTTTTGGGGAAACTACGGTCTTGTATATGCTTTTGGGAATATAAAATGTGTTAAGGGGGATTATGGTAACGCCTTAACGCTATTTTGATACTTTATATTACTGATAGGCATTATCTACTTAGCGTATATTACTACATAGTAGATAGTTTAACAGATCCTTGAGAGATGGAAAATCCCGTAACATCTCTTAAGTTATCGCACGCACGTTGACACTGGATAGGAGATGTCAAACCCCGTAAACATCTCTGACGCCGTTACACTCATATTTATTTACGATTGATTTCACCTTCATAAGGATATTTTAGTCCTGACTCGAGTGTTTTGTCTTTTCATTGCGCTCGGGTGTCCTGAGTTTTTAGACTTTTGAAGATCTGTTCTGGAGGATGAAGACGAAGATTTGGTATACTATTACTATTATTACCCTTGCATCATGTTATCTGCTGCATTATTTAATTGTTCTGTTGTATATGTATAAACTCTGATAAATGTTGTATAAATAATTGTCAAAGTATAGTAGACAGCTTCATGAACAGTTTATTTGACTATTATATTTTATCGTTCCGCTGCGAGATTCTGTGTTGTTTCATTTCCTTTATTTCTCTTTCTTTTCTTATTTACCCCAATAACCATCTGCCCTTTTTAATGGTTTGGAATCGACATGTGGATTTGATCGTCGGTTTAAACTGTCCAAAAAGTCGGGTCGTTACAGTTTACTTTTGATGTATTCGGTATTTGATGAAAAAGAGTGGTTGGTGATCATATTTTTCGGTGTTAGCAAGGGTTATGGATATTTTTCGGTATATATTCTTCCTAATAATAATGAAATTCTTATTTAGCAGTTGTTTTTGTTCAAATTTTTGTTATATATCCACCATACCCCCTCCTATGACCTGATATATTGTTTAACCATCTGTTTTCTTACTCGAGATAAGGATTTCAGTAAACTTTTTGTGTTATCTCCACAATAATCAGACAAACAAAATTAACCTTGCACTAGGTCAAAATCTAAAGGCTAATATGCCTTAATTAATTTCTTATGAAGTAAACTTGAAAATATCATAGATTATTCATAGTTTGATATAACTCAAAGGTGTTTCATTATCGGGTTTACCTATCGTCCTTCTTACAACACTTTATTTTTGTTTAGTTGTCATATCTTCTTTCCTTTTTTTCCTATAATTAACAAAAACATTACTCTGGTTTCTCACAATATCATAATTGTAACAAAGACAAAATACGCACACTTCCTTCTTTGCACAAATCCAACGGACGTGCCATATATATATACACACTTGATATTTGTCCAGCCTAGCAGCTTTCTTCTATAAGTATACAAGTTTGTTTCTATCTATTTCCTATATTTAAATTTGATTTCTTTTGTTGCAATAACTTTATATGTAAATGTTTAAGATATATAGGATGTTACAATATTTACTTAAATTACGTTAATATCTTTAAAATAAATTTTTGTGACACCTTTAAAATATACATATATTTTGTTGAAATGATTGAATTTTTGAAAATATGGGTTTAATAAAATATTGATCTTTAAAATATAATATGAAGTTTTATTTTTAATATGGGTTTAGATTGAATATTGAATTTTAGGAAGAACTATGTGTGTGTGTATTTTGTTCCATCAATCTATAGCTAATGATTCGCTTTTCAATGAATTCTAGTCATCTAGCTTGTAGCTGCCCAGAATTTGTCGTAGCAGTTTTATTTCCTTCATTTTCTTATCCGTGTCCATGTCGGAGTCGTGCTATAACATCCAGCCTTTTTGCACATTTAAATTGATGATAAACCATGCACGTCAGACTCAAACCATACAAAAGAGCGGATTGTTATTGGGGTAAATAAGAAAAGCAGAGAAAGAAATAAAACAAAACAGAGTCTTGCAACGAAATGATAAAATATAATAATCAAATAAACAGTTCATGAAGCTGTTTTGCAAAATATTCGATGTTACTTATACAATACATATCAGAGTTACACATAACAGAGACAATAAATAATGCAGCGGAACAGCATGAATGTAGTGGAATACCATAACAAATGATAGTAATAAAATCTTCATCTTCGTTCTCTAGAAATAAAGTCTTCAAATCCTAAAATGCTCAGGCTGATCCGACCGAATTGAAAAGGCAAAACACTCGAGTCAGAACTAAAAGATATTATGTAAGTTAAATCAACGGTAAATAAATATGAGTGTAAAAGGCATCGTAGATGTTTAAGAGATTTGACATCTCCTATCCAGTGTCTAACGTGAATGCAGTAACTTAAGAGATGCCCGGGATTCACATCTCCTAAGGATCCGTTAAACTATTTACTATATAGTAATACTTTGCTATTATAATAATGTTATAGCAAAATAAACTTACTTTTAAATAGCATTAAGGCTTTACATTTTCCACCTTAACATGTAATAGTCCCAATAGTCCATCCAGTATCATGGTTCCTCCTGATCGAGAAGCCACCAGAGGATACCACACGGGCTACGGGAGAAAACCAAACTCATACAAGGCTCGCTAGGGTAGGTGACACGGCACATCTAGGCAGTGCCAGGGTAGATATACCAATTTCTATCCGGACTGGTGGTAACGCGTAGCAGCCACTACCGCCCACCTCGAGCCATAGCCCCAAAAGTCAAAAAGCAAAAGTGGCCACCAAATAAGTCTCAAAGTCAGAATATAATATCAAAGGAGTGTGTCTAATCAGAGGAGCTACCTCATTAGCCCGGCGTCGGTCCTGTTTTAGCCACCTTATGCCAACTCATGGGAGTTGGGTCCATGTATATATCTCAAAGGAACGTCGCTACCATTCTACTTCATTCTGGAATCTTCACCACGTATACGGTTGTTAAAGTGGTTTTCGAAGTTGGCAGAGAGTATGCCAACTTCCGATCCCGGTCTCTTTAACAACCAAACGTTATTATAACACCGCGGTGTTTTAAAAATAGTTTGTACTTTTAAAACCAGAATATAATATCCATTTCACACCCATATACATATGGTATCATTTCCATTTTAAAACCCAAATCAATATGATGTCATTTTTATAAAACCCTAATCAATATGATATCATTTTTATGAAACCCAAATAAACCATTTCAATTTCCATATATTTCAAAGCTTTAAATATTCCACCATTTCAAAGCTAATTCTTTGATAATTCCATATATATCAAATTCAATTACTATCACTTAGATTTGAAATGTTTACTTAATAAATCCAATATCATTTAAGTAAAAATTTTAAACTTCAAATAATTGAATATTCTTCCAATTTATTTAACTTTATATATTCATTTAAATCAACTTGATATTCATTTAAATCACTCCAAACAAAATCAAGTTATATAAATCATACCCTTTAGAATCTCAATTTTATTTAAATTTCAAATCAACTTTATTCGAGTAAAATCCTTAAATAATTTATTCACATAAATTTCATATTTATCTTCCAACCTTAATTTTTATTTAAGTCATAATAAACTCTATACCCAATAAAACTTAAACATATATTTAACCATATTATATAAAACTAATCAAACTTTATTATTTGGCTTATTTTATATTTCCAAACAAATTTATACATAGCTAAAAATCAATAATAAAATAACATTTATATAATATCTGAAATCAATATTTATATAACCCATATATTCTTTACAAATCCATAGAAATCATTTCAAAATATTTTTATATATAGACCGCGGTGTCTGTATAAAATTTTCTATCCTATGGTCAAGTGATACGGATATTTATCATTTCAATCTGCAATTAAAAAATATAAATACGGTTATATATCATTTCAAACCGCAATCCCGAATGAAATAAAATCCATAACAACTTGCAGTTTGTAACAATATAAAATACAACATCCATTCATCCAATATCAATCATCAACCATTTATCGCAATCATCATCCAATTCAAACTATAACATCAATATAGAACAGATATAAATAACAGGCATTTAATGGTAGTTTCTATTTAATAATAAATTAAATAACTATTTAACTGGCAGTTTATATTCAATAATAAATTAAATAACAATTTAATTCACATAAATTCAATTTAACCGGGATGATGATTTAAAATATTCCAAACAATCATAAATAAATTTCTAATCACATCCAAAATTAATTTAACACACAGAGGAAATTTTAGAAGTTGTGAGTGGGTTAAAACACTCACCTTTCGAATTTAAATTGAATTTAAATCCAATTTAAACCCAAAATTGCCACAGTCTCAGAATTCGTCCAAACCAGCGCCAAAGTGTTCGAAATTCCAATACAATCCTAGAGGAGAAAACTACGTGTGTAACGGGCCTCGTATGCGAAAGTTATTCTAGTTATAACATTTGAATTCAAAATAAAATAATAAAACAGAACAAACGTTTACTCCACCTAGCTCCATCCCAGAACCTCAAATGAGAAACATACCCATCCCGTCCCTTTTTACATCGCACGAACCACCGCCCCTACCCGCGCTTAAATCGCGCTACCCACGCCGAGTCGTGCACCGCCGCACTCCACCTGAGGCGCCCTACCCGCGCGAGCCTCCCCTGAGCTTCCACGTTGCCAGTCGGAGCTTACAAACGCAGCCGCCGCCCCTTAGAACCAAACCCTAATTGAATTATCGCAACAAATCTGGCCATTGACACCACCCACGAACTACCTAGATGCAATCCCCTCGACAGCCTCTCCGTAACGGTACCCACGAAAAGACGATCGGCCGCCGATCATAAACCACCTATGGATGGTCGTGACTGCTTCGAGCAATCCCGGTCAAACCATGATCCAAATCGCAAAACAAATACCACCAGTGAATTACGCTCATTGAGAGCTTCAGATCGATGTATAATATGATATGTATTAAGGAGTTTGAATTTTGGCTTTGAATTTGATTTGAAATTCCAATTGGAATTTGGTTTTTGGGAATTTGTGTGCCATTGAGGAAGAGGAGGAATAGAATGAATTATACATACAGACAAATGACAATGAGGAATAATTAGGGTTTATAATGTGGTATATATAGGCTGAACAAAATAGAAACGAATGAGCTTGATTGGTTTGGAAAATTGAACGATAATGGCCCAAAAGCCGTTCTGACCCCGCAACGAAATTGGATCAACCCATATATCAAAATAGATGTTTTTTAAATATTTTAAAATCAATGGAATAGGTTTCGAGTCCAAATTCCATCGTATGACGAAGTTATGCTAAAATCAAGTTATTTCAAATTGATTTCAATTAATTCCAATTTAATTTATTTCTAGGCGTTTCAAGCCCGTACGATCAAACGACAAACCCGATCATTATGAAACTTGAAATCCTACAATAATTCACCATTACGGATCCGATAAAACTGGTTTCGTCGAAATCCGAGTCAGTGGCCAAAATTGCTATTTTCCAGTTAATTAACTAAATAAATATTAAATAAATAAAATCAAATCTTAAATTTCAATTCCAAAATTTACAAATTTTATCATTTTTGATTTCGTACACCATTACAACCCTTTAAACAATTCAGATATCAATTTAAAATTAAATAAATTTACCCATTACCGTATTTAGCTTCAATTTTAATAAATTTATTAACTATCAATTGAAATCTTAATAAATCCCTTTACTTGAATTAAAATCTTGCTATTCAATAAATTGACATCTTATGGGTATAATTAACATAGATTTATATTACATTCCATTATTGTATGTTTCATTTCATATTAATTCTTATTAACATAATATTTAATTTCATTTAATTTCAATAATCCATTTATTATAGCTCAAAATCCAATAAATTAATCAAACATGAATTTTAATAATTTTCATTCAATCAATTGCCATATTATGGATAGAGTTTACATTGGTTACTTCTTGTTGAATTAACAATCTTCAATGACAAATCAAATCTACCCTAACTGCACAAATTAAGTCAATTAACTGCAATTTATTTCACATTAAATTTTAAATTCCGTTTATTTGCAATTAATTCAATTATTAAATTTAAATTCCAATAAATTAATAAATCTTGAATTTCCATTCCTTTTATTCAACCAATTGTCATATTATGAATAAAGTAAGTTTTATTTCCCATTATTAACTAAATTCACATTAACAAAATATTTAATTTAGATTTATTGCAATTTTTACGATATTTTAATTAACAGGCTAAATAAATAGGTAACATAAAATATTTGTTACCATTTACTTTCACTCACACTTATGAGTTATTATTCCCAAACAATTGTTTCAATTGTTTACACCACACAAATTTCATTCAATCATCATTAACATACTATTTAATTATATTTATTGAAATTTATTTCCAATTTACTAAATACAATCAATTATAACCTTACCATTGTTTCAATTAAATTGGGATTGCATTAAATTAGTTATTTATCAACTAGCATTAACATTACTACCTTAATTTACATTCAGTTACTACTAATCAATATATTATTACATTAGTTAATTAAATGCTTGCTTTTATTTACATATTTCAAATTTTATACCCAAGTGCAACAATTAACACTACTTCTTTATTGGGATTTCACTCCAATTGTCAAGAATTAATTTTAATTACCATTGCTACATTTCACTTTTAACATTTGCTTCATTATAAATTACAAAAAAAATTATTTCTTTTTAAATTTAATTGCAAAGATCTAATTAAATTAACCAATTTATTTAACAAAATTACGAGTCCTTACACTCTCCCCCACTCAAAACTTTTCGTCCCCGAAAAGAAAAAAGAAGGGAAAGAAGAATTAAGAAATCAATATATCTTACTTAAAATATTAAATTTATAAACAAATAAATTTATAAAATTAATTAATTTAGATAAAATATACCAATTTATAACCATTAAATATTTTTATGCTCAAATTAATAAAGTTTGGAAAACATTTTCAAAATATTTTCTAAGTCCAATATTTACGGAAAATTTCGGTAGAGTCTCCTTTGTACGGAGAGGCTCGGGAGAAAATATAATATCAAATATAACAGCGTATATTTTCCAAAATAATATATATCCCAACCCAGGAAAAATAATATAATAACGCTATAAATCGTAATCCGAGAACGTACCTATTAGTCGGGCAATTTACGCTTATATTATGAAAACAAAAGAGTAGCAATTGCTTCCATAACTTGCATTTCACTTATATAATCCAAACGAATTAATAATTATATAAAATAAAATGTTTAAAGTTGTTTCAACCATAAAAAAAATCAATATAAACAACAATCATTCGTGACCAACAGCATACACATCATATACAAATCGAGCATTCAATCAAAACAAAACAATTGGTTGGATCAGGTTAAGACACTTTAAATCACATAGAATGACAAATAACTATGAAGTATTCCATTTACTCAATAGTCTTAGATAAAACCCGATAGATTATTCATACATCTAAGCAATTTTAAAGTACCCTTGCCCAAACAACCATAAACCAAACAAACAACAGTTTCAAACAGTAGATCAAATTCATACTTATCAATTTCATTTTATACATTTGTTGTTTGATTTCCTTTTCATTCATATAACGATTTATCTTTTTAATTTACTTTTATTTTCTTATAGTTTTCATTTATTTACATTTAGTTATACATAGCTTCAACCATTAACTTAAGTTTAGAGTCTTTCACTTACCGTATTCATCTTCCTACTAACTTTTAAAATAAATAACCTCAATGTTTACTTAAGTCTATAATTACTTACTTACAACATTTACCTTCTATCGTATTTTATTATAGTAAGATTTCCATTATAACTTAAGTTTATAACAATTACAACATCAAATTCATATTTATTAAAGAATTTCATTGAATACTTTCATTACCTCAAGTTTTTTACTTATATAATATCCATTACATTTTCTTATTAAACATTAGAACTTTTAATATTTTGTAGGTTATATATATGTTTTTAAGTATGTAATTGAAAGTTATTCAAGTCTTTCTCATTTCTTTAAATTAATTTAATGTTCAATGATCATATCCATTGCTTTATAGGTTACGAATTCAAAATTTCTTTTAATTTCATTTATAAGCTAGCATTTAATCTCTTATTTTAATTAAAGGTTCCAATTATTAGTTAACTTCCATTTCCTCCCATTAATTGAACTATTAATTAATGGAAACTTAAGAACTAAATACCGCGTTAAATTTCAAATCATTTTAAAATAATTGATAGATGTATATACTTACAACTTGTATATCCAATTATATTTAAAACAATTTAAAATTTATATTTGTTTATCAAAATAAATCTGCAGTAAAACTACTACAGTGGCCTTCCCACTTCGAAACTCGAAAATGAATGCCGATGATGCGTGCACTCATTACCAAAATTATTTTCCAACGACAGAGAGGAGAGTACAGAACTTATTTCCTTCAACTTATACTGAAATATATATATCAGAAAATACTTCTAACGCTATTATTATTATATCCCAAAATAATTCGAAAGAAATTTTTAAAACCCCGAAACTTAAGTTCTAAAATTTCCAATTTACATTTATTTTATTTTCCTCAAATCTTGTTTCCAATCTATATTCATAAATTTCACTACTTAACAACCATTATATTATAACCAAATGTACATCATTTATCAAAAAAAATTGTATATGGAAAATATAATAGGCAAAATTATTTCATTCATCTATAATCAAAAACAAATATTGTGTCGATCTGTCCTATTAGGTGTTTAGAAATCCCTATTGATATCATAGCGTCCCATGCACCAACCAGAATTTATAAATACAAAACGGAACAAATTAACATAATATTAAAATCTTTTTATAACACTAACAAATTCCTCTCTCGTATATATACACTCAATGACTCATCATAGGGTATCACTGCCCTATTAATAAAGAGTCAAACCCCACAAAGTTAAGGTTTATCGCTAAACCAAAGCCCTGATACCAGATGTAACACCCAGCCCTTTTTGTACATTTAAATCGACGATAAACCACACACGTCTGACTTAAACCATACAAAATAGCGGATTGTTATTGGTGTAAATAAGAAAAGCAGAGAAAGAAATAAAACAAAACAGAATCTTGCAGCGCAACGATAAAATATAATAATCAAATAAACAGTTCATGAAGCTGTTTTACAAAATATTCGATTTTACTTATACAATACATATCAGAGTTACACATACCAGAGAATAATAAATAATGCAGCGAAACAGTATGAATGTAATGGAATACTATAATAAATAACAGTACCAAAAATCAAAAATCAAAAGTGGCCACCAAATAAGTCTCAAAGTCAAAATATAATATCGAAGGAGTGTGTCCGATCAGAGGAGCTACCTCATTGGCCCGGCGTCGCTCCTGTTTTAGCCACCTTATGCCAACTCACGGGAGTTGGGTCCACGTATATACCTTAAAGGAACGCCGCCGCCATCCTACTTCATTCTGGAATCTCCACTGCGTATACGGTTGTTAAAGTGGTTTCGGAGTTGGCAGAGAGTATGCCAACTTCCGATCCCCGTCTCTTTAACAACCAAACGCTATTATAACACCGCGGTGTTTTAAAAATAGTTTGTACTTTTAAAACGAGAATACAATATCCATTTGACACCCATATACATATGATATCATTTCCATTTTAAAACCCAAATCAATATGATGTCATTTTTATAAAACCCAAATCAATATGATATCATTTTTATGAAACCCAAATAAACCATTTCAATTTCCATATATTTCAAAGCTTTAAATATTCCACCATTTCAGTACTAATTCTTTGATAATTCCATATATATCAAATTCAATTACTATCATTTAGATTTGAAATGTTGACTTAATAAATCCAATATCATTTAAGTAAAACTTTTAAACTTCAAATAACCGAAATTCTTCCAATATATTTAACTTGATATATTCATTTAAATCAAATTGATATTCATTTAAATCACTCTAAACAAAATCAAGTTATAGAAATCATACCCTTTAGAATCTCAATTTTATTTAAATTTCAAATCAACTTTATTCGAGTATAATCCTTAAATAATTTAATTCACATAAATTTCATATTTATCATCCAACCTTAATTTTTATTTAAGTCATAATAAACTCTATATCCAATATAACTTAAACAGATACTTAACCACATTGTATAAAACTAATCATACTTTATTATTTGGCTTATTTTATATTTCCAAACAAATTTATACATAGCTAAAAATCAATAATAAAATAACATTTATATAATATCTGAAATCAATATTTATATAACCCATATATTCTTTACAAAACCATAGAAATCATTTCAAAATATTTTTATATATAGACCGCGGTGTCTGTATAAAATTTTCTATCTTATGGTCAAGTGATACAGATATTTATCATTTCAATCTGCAACTAAAAAATATAAATACGGTTATATATCATTTCAAACCGCAATCCCGAATGAAATAAAATCCATAACAACTTGCAGTTTGTAACAATATAAAATACAACATCCATTCATCCAATATCAATCATCAACCATTTATCACAATCATCATCCAATTCAAACTATAACATCAATATAGAACAGTTATAAATAACAGGCATTTACTGGCATTTTCTATTCAATAATAAATTAAATAACTATTTAACTGGCAGTTTATATGCAATAATAAATTAAATAACAATTTAATTCACATAAATTCAATTTAACTAGGATGATGATTTAAAATATGCCAAACAATCATAAATGAATTTCTAATCACATCAAAAATTAATTTAACACACATAAGAAATTTTAGAAGTTGTGAGTGGATTAAAACACTGACCTTTCAAATTTAAATTGAATTTAAATCTAATTTAAACCCAAAATTTTCACAGTCTCAAAATTCATCCAAACTAACGCCAAAGTGTCAGAAATTCCAATACGATCCTAGCGGAGGAAACCGCGTATGAAATGGACCTCGTATGCGAAAGTTATTCGAGTTATAACTTTTGAATTTAAAATAAAATAAAATAAAATAAATAATACAGAGCAAACGTTTACTCCACCTGGCCCCATCCCAGCACCTCATATGCGAAACAAACCCATCCCGTCCATGTACGTTGCATGAACCACCGCCCATACCCGCGCTTAAATCGTGCCACCCACGGCAAGTCGACCACCGTCGCACGCCACTTGAGGCGCCCTATCTACGCGAGCCTCCCTTGAGCTTCCGCGTTGCTGGTCGGAGCTTACAAACGCAGCCACCGCCCCTTGGAACCAAAGCCTAATCGAATTATCGCAACAAATCTGGCCGTTAACACCACCCATGGACTACCTAGATGCAATCCCCTCGACAGCCTCTCCACAACGGTATGCACGAAAAGATGATCGGTCGCCGATCATAAACCACCCATGGACGGCCGTGACTATTTCGAGCAATCTCGGTCAAACCATTATCCAAATCATAAAACAAATGCCACCAGTGAATTACGCTCGTTGAGAGCTTCAGATCGATATATAATATGATATGTATTGAGGAGTTTGGCTTTGAAATTGATTTGAAATTGCAATTGGAATTTGGTTTTTGGGAATTTGTGTGCCATTGAGGAAGAGGAGGTATAGAATGAATTGTATGTATAGACAAATGACAATGAGGAACAATTAGGGTTCATAACAAGGTATATATAGGCTGAACAAAATAGAAACGAATGAGCTTGATTGGTTTGGAAAATTAAACGATAATGGCCCAAAAGCCCATTCTGACTCTAGAATGAAAGTGGGTCAACCCATATACCAAAATAGATGTTTTAAATATTTTAAAATCAATGGAATAGGTTTCGAGTCCAAATTCCATCATATGAAGAAGTTATGCTAAAATCAAGTATTTCAAATGGATTTCAATTAATTCCAATTTAATTTATCTCTAGGAGTTTCAAGCCCATACGATCAAACGACAAGCACGATCGTTGTGAAACTTGAAATCCTACAATAATTCACCGTTACGGATCCGATGAAACTAGTTTCGTCGAAATCCGAGTCAGTATCCAAAATTGCTATTTTCCAGTTAATTAATTAAACAAATAAAATCAAATCTTAAATTCCAATTCCAAAATTTACAAATTTTATCATTTTTGATTTCCTACACCATTAAAACCCTTTAAACAATTCGGATATCAATTTAAAGTTAAATAAATTTACCCATTACCGTATTTAGCTTCAATTTTAATAAATCTATTAATTATCAATTGAAACCTCAATAAATCCATTTATTTGATTTAAAATCTTGCCATTCAATAAATTGACATCATACGGGTATAATTAACATTGATTTATATTACATTGCAATAATGTATGTTTCATTTCATATTAATTCTCATTAACGTAATATTTTATTTCATTTAATTTCAATAATCCGTTTATTACAGCTCAAAATCCAATAAATTCATCAAACATGAATTTCAATTGTTTTCATTCAATCAATTGCCATATTATGGATAGAGTTTACATTGGTTACTTCTTGTTGAATTAACAATCTTCAATGACAAACCAAATCTACCCTAACTGCAAAAATTAAGTCAATTAACTGCAATTGATTTCATATTAAATTTTAAATTCCATTTATTTGCAATTAATTCAATTATTAAATTTAAATTCAAATAAATTAATAAATCTTGAATTCCCATTCCTTTTATTCAACCAATTGTCACATTATGAATAAAGTAAATGTTATTTCCCATTATTAACTAAATTCATGTTAACAACATATTTAATTTAGATGTATTGCAATTTTTACCACATTTAAATTAACAGGCTAAATAAATAGGTAACATAAAATATTTGTTACCATTTACTTTCAATCACACTTATGAGTTATTATACTCAAATAATTGTTACAATTGTTTACATCACACAAATTTCATTCAATCATCATTAACATACTATTTAATTATATTTATTGAAATTTATTTCCAATTTACTAAATACAATCAATTATAACCTTACCATTTTTTTAATTAAATTGGGATTGTATTAAATTAGTTATTTATCAACTGGCATTAACATTACTACCTTAATTTACATTCAGCTGCTATTAATCAATATATTATTACATTGGTTAATTAAATGCTTACTTTTATTTACTTAATTTAAATTTTATACCCAAGTGCAACAATTAACACTATTTCTTTATTGGGATTTCACTCCAATTATCAATAATTAATTTTAATTACCATTGCTACATTTCATTTTTAACATTTTCTTCATTATAAATTATAAAAAAAATATTTCTTTCTAAATTTAATTACAAAGATCTAATTAAATTAACCAATTTATTTATCAAAATTACGGGTCGTTACACGTGCTCATTCTCGTTGTTCTCTAGCATCGAAAGGTGAGAAATCACTCATGATTAACATTCTTATATTTAGTAAATCTAATTCACCTGAAACGACGATTGAAATATGCTATTAAATTTGAACTGTTATGTTATTTAATTGTTCATATGATATTCCATTATCTGCAATTGTTTGCCTATCACATATGACATCATAACCTGCTTTACATATTATATCTATTACTGATGATATATGCCTATTGTTGATATGTTATATTATTATCCTTTTTGTTCTCACTCTCCAAGTTGTCTGTTAGTTTAGAAATTCCCTATAGGTTGAAATGATACATACTCAAATGATGTTATAGATTAGGGAATATTTATTATATGTTGAAATGATAAACCCAAACGACTTTCATTGATTTAAATTTTGGGATTACGGGTTGAAATGATATATACCCAAAAATATTAAATTTAAATTGCGGATTGAAATGATAGATATCTATATCACTTGACCATAAGATAGGGAATTATATACAGACACCGTTAGTCTATTTTCTTTGAAATAATTTCGAAAGTTTGAAAGGAAATATATGGGTTTTATTAAATACCGATTTTTAAATGTAATATAAAGATTTTAATTTTAATATATGTGTGAAATTTATATTTTTAAAATTATATGTTTGGATAATTTAGAATTATAAGTTAAGTTTTAAAATAAAATTTATAAAATTTTCTTATAACTTTATTGTTTTTAAAAATATATAAAATAAGATTTAAAATGGACTTAATAATAATAAGATTTAATTTAACAAAGATTTAATATACTTTAATTTAATAATATTTAACTTAATTAATATATATAATATGTTTAAAGTATTTATTAAATTTATATTAATATTTTAAATACATTTTGTAATAACTTTAATAACAGAGGTTGGAAAGATAAATTAAAATTGACTTGATATTTAAATTGGTTAATAATTGATTTTAAATATGACGTGAACTTATTAATTTTGAGATTTTAAAGGATATAATTTTATAACTTCATTTAATTAAAGATGATTTAATGAATATATCAAATAAAACTGAAATTGAATATTTAATTTAAAGGGGCATTTCACTAGAAGGACAAACTTTACAGTCCAATTAGTTTCTAGGACACACATCCATAGAAATTAATTTCAAGGACAAAGTCAGTAGAATAATTACTTTTAAGGACAAAATCAGCAGTTCATTTGCTTTTATGGACATAATTTCATAGGTTTTAGAGCTTAGAAACTAATTATTTTGCATTTTGTCCTTAAAAGTAATTATTTCAGTTATGTGTCCTACAAACTAATTGCACTTGCTAAAGAGCCCCTTGTGGCTAATTTCCATTAATTTAAATTTGTAAGTTGAGATTTATTTAAATGTTATTAAAAAGTGATTTAACGAATAACTTCAAATTTAAATAAAACTAAATGTTGAATTTGAAAATATAAATGAAATTTATCAAATTGAGTTATTGTAAATGTTTGAACATTTAAGTTTAAAACCTATTGAAATTGAAATGGTTTAAATTTGTGGTCCAATCTGGATTTAAAATTGGTAAATTAAAATGGTTTTAATGAGAATTTGAATTGAGATTGATTTAAATTGGATTTGGAACTAAAGGCTGATTTGAATTGATTTGTAGAATTTGAAGAAACCAATTCTAATTTGAAACTATTTTAATATATAAACTATTGTGTGATTATGGTTATTGGAATTGAAAATGATTTAAAGTGAATAATGATTTTTAAAGTGATATGATATTTAAAGTAATATGAATTTGAAAGGTGATATGGCTTTGAAATGTATATGATATTTCGATATGAACTATGAATTGTTTTGAAATAAAATGACTACGGTGTGAAATAAGCATTTGGTTGTTAAAGAGACCGGGATCGGATATTGTCATACTCTCCGCCAAAATCGAAAACCACTTTAACAACTGTGTACGTGGTGGGGAATCCAAAACGAAGTAGGATGGTTTGGCGAATATTCTGCATGAGGTATTAACGCAGCCTTGACTTCCGTGAATCAGCTTGATGTGACTAAAACGAGTGCTATGTCGGGCCAAAAGGTGTCGCTTCTCTATTAGGCACATTTATTTGATATCATTTTATTACTATGTGATTTGATTTGGGTGCACCTTTGATTTGGGAGTGTGTCTTGAGGTGGGCGATAGTAGCTGCTATGCGTTACCACTAGTCCGAGAGCGCAAACGGTAGAATCCTACCCTGGCATTGCCTCGCATGCCTTTTCACATGCCCTATCGCGCCTTCTACGAGTTTGGTTTGTGCCGTACCTAAGGAGTGCCCTTTGGGTAAACCACCGATTTAGTGGATCTTACGGTACTGTATAGACTACGGGAATACATAAAATGTGTTAAGGGGGATATGGGTAACGTCTTAACGTTGTTTTAATACTTTACTTTACTGATAGAAATATTATGATAGCGTATATTACTACATAGTAGATAGTTCCATGGATCCTTAGAGGATGGAAATCCCAAACATCCTTTAAGTTACTTGTCTTTCGGTTGACATTTCACTTGAGTTGAATTTACTGGTATAAGAATGTAAATCCTAACTCGAGTGCTTTGTGTTTTGCTTTATTCTCGAGTCAGACTGAGTGTCAAAGCATTTGAGACTCATCAATGGAGATTGGAGCTTTGTTTGAAGACCTATCTATCTAGCTTTTAGTTATTTCAATTTATTCCAGTCATTTACGTTCAGACTTGTCAGTTGCTTATGTATTAGAGATTCATTTGTATTTGAGATTCTATTGTATTTTGTTTCAGGCTCTGATGTTTTATAGTAGCTTCATTAACTATTTATCTATTATGCTGCTTATTGCTATAATACTCTATGTCTGTGATTCTATGGTTGCTTTATTTACTGTATACGCTGAGTTTTACCAAAAATAAATTAACAATATTTTGTTTCGAGTAATTCAAGTCTGACAAGAGTGGATGATTATTGATTTGAATGGTTCGAAATACCAGGTCCTTACAGTTGGTATCAGAGATCGAGTTTAGGTAAAACCTAACATATGGAGTAAAAATTAATTATAGAATCATTTCATTCGAGCTTGAAATTCTTAGTTAGGATCCTCATAGTTATGATTTCTCTCGAATTTTGAAACTTCCCTTTGTTCTAAAATCCATTCTTATCTTATCATGTTCGTGTTCTTTGCATACTGGAGCATCCCACAGCTTCAATCAACCGTCAACTTCATCCTTATGTGTCACTGGTCCCATCGGCGGTCCCGTAACCTTTGTATGATTTGTAAAGGAGTGAAACTCCTTTACAAAAGACATTGATTCACCAAAGATTCCTATATCCTTGGTTCTGTTGTTGTTATCTCTTGTTAGGCCCAAACCGTTCTCCCGTAGACGATCGGGTAATTCTCTTATGACTGAATGTTGATTGCCTCATAGTTTTGTAGGAAGCCTTATCTATTCGCTTGAAGCTCAGCCTTGTGATTCAGACTCCACCCATGTTGTCCAGTGGGAAATTAAATTCTGCATCGATCTTATTCCTGGAGCTCGACATGTAGTGTTTCCTCTCGGACGAATTGATCCTATGAATGGTTAATCATGCCCATTGGATTAACCAATGCTCCTTCTTCTTCGTCGATCTCTTGAATCATGTTTTCCATGATGTTCTCAACAAGTTATCCGGGTATCTGTTGATGATAACTCGTCTTTCTAAGTCTCGACTAACCCGGTTAAGGTCGTCGTAATTAATATAAGTCTATCCATCTTTGTACAGCCCAAGATTTTAACAAGTATTTTATTCTTATATTTATAAACTCTGGGGTTTTATTTTACGAAAGTTGAATTTTGAATTTAACTATAAATAATCACCCAAATTTTATAAATATAAGAAAATTTATATAATTCCTATTTTGCTTAAAGGCTAACATTAATTGAAGTTTTAAATCTTTAATTTTAACTTCCATATCTTTTAATTTAACTGGATATATTGGTAACAACATTTTATTTCACTTTTGTTCTTTTAAAAATTGGTTATACACCTTTAAATCAAGAAATTAATATTCTATAAAAGAAATAAACTTTATAGGGATACACAATTGTTCTTAGTTAAATGATTAATAAATAAAATATTAAACTGAATAATATATAGGAAATAAATTTTACATTTTCTTTTATTCGTATATACATCAGTCTATTTGTTAAAGGTTAAGTAAATCAAACCAATGTAAACAAATCAAAAGTTAATTAAGTAATAAAGTTTCAAATTAATAGAGTATAAATAGGCTATTTGATTTCACGTTTAAATTGGTACGTGCTGTTGAATTTAGTTGGCATATAAATGGTGCGTAATCAATGAAATATTCTTTGAATGTATATTTTACTAAAATAAGTAGCGAATAAATAAGAAAACGTATAAATTTAAAATATGTTATTTTCATTATATTTTGGGCGTAAATTTTGGCGTCTGTAGTACGCATTCTTAAAATTCATACTGCGGATAAATAAATAAATCAATCAGTTAATAACCAGGCATTTCAAAGGAGGGCAGAAATTAACTATAGCCGTTCGAATTTATAGTACCCTGAATTCACGTGTAAACGTTCCACTTTCCTTTTGCTCTCCTGATTTAATAGAAACGTTATCCACAAATTTCATAACCGTTCACATTTAATTCTTTCCATTTTTCCCGAATTAACGCAAGTTTTATTGATAAAACACGTTCCTTTTTCTTAAGTCATTTAAATTTGGTATGGAATCTTTGATTTAGCATAACCTTCCAAATTCAATCATTCAAATTAAATTACTGTTGGTCGTTGCCTCCCTCAATCAATGGAAGTTTTCGTGTAAATGCTCAGTCACGTACGAAATATCCATTTCGATCTGCTTACCTCTTTTACCCTCGCCTTCCTATTTTATTTATATTCCTTGCGTTTTTAATCAATGCAATTTACTCCTTATAAGTACAAACCACGCACCTTATTTCCATCAACATCTCACTTGGACTTCCTCTTCTATTTCGTGCATGAAAACTCAGGTATGGCCTCTTGCTTTCTTTGTATTTTCTTTTCTTCTTCTGTTTTTTCTCTCTTGCGTTCTTCTTCTCGACCAAGCACACGGCCACTCCATCCCCATCACGATCGCCTTCAGTCCCTCTCCACCACCTCAGCACGGGCCCCTCCAAATTTATGCCCTAACGCATGACGCAACCAACCTGCACCCCTCTTCGTCACAACCTCCTCCCATCCCTTTTGTTGCGACCTGAGCCAGCTATCAAGGCTGAGTAGTTCATCACATCATGTGCATAGTCGAGCATGCATTCTTTCTCCATCAGATGAAGCTGGGACCGTGCGTGTTTGTTAGTCACCTATGCTCTAAGAGAATGAGGAAATAATCCAGGCACCACTTTTCTAAATATATATACATATATATATATATATATATATACACACACACACACACATATATATACATATATATATATATATAATAAAGTAGTGGCACCACCTGTGCATGTTTTGAGCAATTACCACCATTTGCCGTGATGTGCACACGTGCATGCTTTCAGTTTAGAAAAGTGAAATAAAAGTGAGGAGGCCGAGCCTGTATTATGATGGGTCGAGTCGTGCGGTGGAGTGGTCGAGCAAATTGTGTCAATCATCCTTTTATTTTAAATCTCGTTCCAATTTTGTTTTATTTAAAATTCTCTTTGTTCGTAATTAAATTCGAGTACTTAGTTTATTTATTTTGTTCAAGATTTGAATCGAGTCGTTGCTTCTGCTAAAAATTGATCGTGCCATCTATAAACTTTTCCGGGTAGATATCGTTGTTTGAATAGAAGCTTCAGCAGCGTAAAGGTGAGTATTCTCACCTGACAAACGTATTTATAAATCTGTAAATTAATAACATGTGTAATTGTAGAATGGTTATATATTTTTTTACTTGCATGTGATAAAAATTTATGATGTTAAAAACCCTGTTATTAAATTTACCTATCATCAGTTATATTTTATATTGTTGTATTTATGCTGTTATACCATTTATTTATTTACTGTTTATCACACTGCAAGTTCCCTGTAGAATAGAATCGTTACGGGCTGAAATGATAAGCCTGAACGATATTTATTATTTATTTATTTATTTATTATTATTTAACTTGGGATTGTGGGTTTGAAATGATAGAACCCGGAATTTTTTTGTAAATTACGGATTGAAATGATATATTATCCGTATCACTTGACTTAGGTTAGAAAATATTATACAGACTCGTGGCTATATATATATATATTCTTTGGAAATATTAAATATTTTTAAATTATAATGGTATAATATTTTGTTTAAAATTGGATAAAAATGATTTTTATAAGTATAGTGATATTATAAAAGTTAAATATGTAAATAAATAAATTTAAAGTGTAAATTTGTTTTGAAATTTTGTTTGTAAAATAAAATGGAATTCAAGTTAAGAAATAAAATATGATTTTTTAAGTTAAATTGGTTTAATTTAAGGTTTAAGTATTATTGAAATTATATTAAAGTCTAAAATTAAATTTACTCAAATCTGTTGTAAAGCATATTACCGCACTGCGCAAGTGCTGTAGTTGATACAAATGAACTAAGGCGAAACCTTTGGGATTTATATTGGATTTTGTAAGAATTATAACTTCACTTTTAAGTAGTTTTAAATGTAGTATTTGATTTAAATAGAAAACTATTTTTGGATTTTTATAACCACATGTAATAATAACGTTGGTTGTTAAAGAAACCGAATCAGATATGGGCATACTCTTTGTCGATACCGAAACCACTTTGACAACCGTGTACATGGTGGAGATTTCAAAATGAAGTAGGATGGTGGTGACGTTTCCGTTGAGGTAAATACGTGGACCCGACTCCCATGAGTGGGAGTAAGGTGGCTAAAACATGAGCGATTCTCGGATTAATGAGGTAGCACCTTTGGTCGGACGCACTTCTTCGTATGCCATTCTATTACTTTGTGATTGTTTGGTGCACACCTTTGATTTGGGAGTGTTGTTTGAGGTGGGCGGTAGCTGCGCGCTACGCGTTACCACCGGTCCGGATGCGTAATTGGTATATCTACCCTGGCATTGCCTAGTTGTGCCGTGTCACCTACCCTAGCGAGCCTTGTACGAGTTTGATTTGTGTCGTACCTATGGATTATCCTCTGGTAGCCTCCTGATCAGGAGGTATTATGGTATTGTATAGACTATTGGCACTATTATGTGTTAAGGTGGAAAATGTAAAGCCTTAACGCTATTTTAAAGTTAGTTTATTTTACTAATAGACACTATTATAATAGCGAAATATTACTACATAGTAAATAGTTTAACGGATCCTTAGAGGATGGGCGGTCCCAAGCATCCTTTAAGTTACTTGTATTTATATTACAGTTCACTTGAATTATCTTACACTGTATAAGTATGTATGTCCTGACTCGAGTGTTTATATTTTATTTTACGCTCGGGTCAGCATGAGTTTCAGTTCGGACTTCATCCCCGGAGCTAGGACTTCTGCTGTTCATCTTTCAAGCTGTTGCCAAATTTCCCATTCAGCTCTTTATCTTAGATTATGTAATGAAGACAAATAAATGTGGATTTTTCTATGGTTGATTCAAACTATATTTGGTTTTAAAGACTACATAATTTTACTTATTTTGAGAACTATGTGATAGTGGCCTCATGAACCACTAAGTTATTTTATTCCGCTGCGCGTATTCTGATTTCTGTGTCTGTGATTCTGTGATTTGATTTCATTTGCTCCAAATTTTATTTACAATCTATTGTTTTGAACTATTTAAGTTTGACACATTTTAATTTGTTGTCGAATTTGAATGGTGCAAAATAGTGGGTCGTTACAGTTGGTATCAGAGCTTTGGTTTTTAGCCAAACCATAGCCTGCGGAGCAAAAACTCATTAGAGATAGGGTAGAAATACCCTAGAATGAGTGAAGTCAATCTTAGAATCCTTTCTTTGTGAGAGAGCGTTTTTTGAAATATAAAATGATTTTTAAAAGGATTTTCAAAGAAGTATTTTGATATAATAACTTTCTTGTTTTAAAATAAATTTTTCCAACTACTTTTTTTTCCTTTCTCCATCTTATATAAGTAGGTCCTTTGTTAAATGCTTGTTCTAGTTAAACTTTGTCTTATCTAATCTATCTTGGTCTCTATTTTTCTCCTCTGTCCTCAAATTCGTTCTTGATTTCTCAGGATGAATCGGGGAGATAGCAGAGGTAGGGGACGAGGTGCTGACCTAGCTCCTACACCTGCTGCCCCAGTTAGGTTCTCTAAGCTTTGTAAGGAATATACCGAGCTTGGTGGCACCAAGTTCACAGGTTCTGAGAGCATAATTGATGCTCAGCAGTGGTTGAGTGATTTGGAGAGAATTTTCTCCGGTCTAGAGATCACAAATGCCCAGCAGCGACAACTGGCAGCTTGGCAATTAAAGGGAGCAGCTTTGGATTGGTGGCTGTCCGTTACAGCTCACACCGCGGAGGCTGACATCACTTGGGAACAATTTAGGTATCTTTTTCGGTTGACCAAGTATGGTTTAGTATCCTCCCTTTTGAAATCTATCTTATATCTCTTATCGTGCTTTAGGGATGCTTTCCTCGCGAAATGGATGCCCGAAGCGGGAAAGTCTCAGCTGCACCGAGACTTTATGGATTTGAAACAGGGCAATATGTCCTTTACTGAGTATGAGAGGAAATTTAATGAGCTATCGCAATATAGCCTTAATATGATTGACACCTCGTTGAAGAAAAACGAGAAATTTATAGCTGGAGCACGTCCTGAGTACTACGATCGCCTCATTACCCACGTGCATGGTACGTTCACCGCTCTGATGGACATGGTTATCCGATATGAGAACCCTACCTGTCAGGCTCCTCCAGCTGCCCTGTCTACACCATCTCAGTCTTTTGGAAATTCCAAGAAAAGGAGGTCCAACTTCTACCGTCATAAGAAGAATAGGACTCCAGGGCTAGGATCATCGCCTTCTGCACCTCAAAGGCAGCCCGTAGACCTTTCTACCATCACTTGCATAGATGCCACCAGAAGGGACACTACGCAAATAGATATCTTACTTTGGGTGCTGCTATTCCACCTCCTTCTCAGTTGGCTAGAAGATACCTCTGCAACATCTGCCTTCAGCTAGGACACTTCAAAAGAGACTTCCCTACTCAGAAGAAGGGCAACGCATCAGGGATTTTCGTTGTCACTTATGCATTATCCCCAGCTCCTCAGCCTGCACCTGCACCCGCTCCCACTCCTAGCGATTCTTAAGGTACACATCAGGGTTCTTTTACTTTGTTTAAATCACCTGTTCGTGTTTTATTCGATACCGGAGCTTCACACAGCTTTATTTCTTTGGATCTTTGTAATAAATTCGAGCATCATCTTTTGCCCGAATTTTCTTCGGTGCCTTTGTGTGTCTCAAATCCGATTGGTGGTCCCGCAAATCTTAGTAGGATTTGTAAGTAAGTGAGGCTTATATACCTCGATCACTGTTTCACTGGTGACTTCTATGTTTTGGGGTTTGACGCTTTCGATCTATTGCTTGGGGGTGATTGGTTAGATAAGCATGATGCCCATATCACGTGTAGCTCTCGAACGGTTGCCCTCAAGGATGATTTTGGAAATCCATTAGAAATCCATTGTAGTTTGCCTCAGGTGTTCGCTGGTAGCTTCATTTGTTCTCTCGATACATTCTCTGGCGATTTTCATTCGACTCCTCTAGTCAAACTATTTCCCGACGTATTTGGTGAAGTCGTTTCTCTACCTCCAAAACGGGAAATTGATTTCCGTATCGATCTAATCCCTGGAGCTCGACCTGTAGTCCTTCCACCCAGAAGAATGGCACCCCGGGAGAAGATCGAATTAAGGAAACAGATTAAGGACTTATCCTCTAAAGGTTTGATCAGACCTAGCTTTTTGGAATGGGGAGCAGCCATAGTTTTCGTCACCAAGTCTGATGGTTCTCTTCGGGTGTGTGTTGATTATAGGGAGTTGAACAAGCTCACTATGAAAAACAGATATCCCATGCCTCGCATAAATGATATGTTCGATCAACTTTATGGAGCGATTATTTTCTCCCAGCTTGATCTAGCCACAGGTTTCCACCAGCTTAGAGTTGCTGAGGAGAACATTCCCAAAACTGCTTTCCGTACAGAGATTGGGTTCTTTGAACGGCTAGTTATGCCTTTTGGTTTGACTAACGCTCCTTCCTTCTTCGTCGACTTGATGAATTGTGTCTTTCGCGATGTGCTCAATAAATTTGTTCTAGTCTTTATTAATGATATCCATGTGTTCTCCAAGTCTGAGGAAGAGCATAGGGTCAATTTGAGATATGTTTTAGAGACTCTTTGAAACCATAAATTAAAGGCTAAATTCTCGAAATGTCATTTTTGGGAGGAGGAAGTCCGATTTCTCAGACATATCGTCTCTAGTGAAGGAGTTTCTGTTGATCCAGTCAAGATCGCTATGATCAAAGTAAGTCTTTTCCTCCTTTCTCTTCCTAAATTTAAATCACTCTATCTTTTCTAGAGTCCTTATTTTCCCTATTCTGTTACAGGATTGGGAAGAACCTACGACTCTGACTGATATTCGCAGTTTTCTACGCCTTGCCGGTTACTATCGGAGGTTCATTGAGAATTCGCTCGGATCTCTGCACCCCTCACTACTCTAACTCGAAAGAATGCTAAGTTTATTTGGAGCGATAAGTGTAAAGCGGCATTCCAAGAGTTAAAGAATAAGTTTATTTCCGCACCAGTTCTTACCGTGCCAAATGGGAATGAGAGATTGACGGTATACACCGATGCTTGTCGCGAGGGTTTGGGAGCGGTATTGATGCAAGATGGGAAGGTGATTGCCTATGCTAGTCGTCAGTTGAAGACCCATGAAGCTAATTATGCTGCCCACGATTTAGAATTGTTGGCTGTTGTCTTTACATTAAAGCTTTGGAGACATCACCTTTTGGGTGCTAAATTTAACCTCTTCACCGATCATCAGTCTTTGAAATATATCTTCACCCAAAAGGATTTGAATCAGAGACAAGTTCGGTGGCTTGAGTTTCTTGCTTCTTACGATCTTGACATTAGCTATACCCCTGGGAAAGCAAATGTTGTGGCGGATGCATTGAGTAGGAAGAAGTCTTTGTTGTTCCAGCTTATTGTTTCTTCTCCTCTTTTGGACCGGATCAAGGCTAAGCAGGATGAGGATAGGATCATCAGAATGATTAAGGAGAATGTTCGCAGCAGGGTTGGTGGTAGTAGTCTTGATGGTAGTGGAGCTCAAATTGATGATAAAGGGATTTTAAGGATCAATAATCGGATTTGTGTCCCAAATGTTGATGGTTTAAGGCAGGAGTTACTTCGGAAACATCATCAATCCAGAATTTTCATTCATCCTGGTGTGGCGAAGATGTACCGGGATTTGAAGAAGCTCTATTGATGGAAGGGTATGAAGCGCGATGTCTCTATTTTTGTTAGTAGGTGTGCGACTTGTCAACAAGTCAAGGCGGATCATCAGAAGATATCGGGTTTGTTGCAGGCTCTAGAGATTCCCAATTGGAAGTGGGAGCAAGTTTCTATGGATTTCATCGATGGTTTACCGAGATCTAGGAGGGGAAATGAGAGCATCTGGGTTATCGTAGATAGACTGACCAAGTCTGCTCATTTTATTCCGGTCAAGTCTACCCGTTCAGCTTCGAGCTTATCTGAGATCTATATCAGGGAGATTGTTCGTCTCCATGGTGTTCCCCTTAGCATTGTTTGCGATCGAAACCCTATCTTCACTAGCCAGTTTTGGAAAGCTTTCCAAGAATTCTTGGGTACTCACCTGAATCTGAGCACTGCTTACCACTCACAGATTGAAGGTCAAACGGAAAGGGTGAATCAGATTCTAGAGGATCTTCTCCAGGCTTGCATTTTGGATTATGTACGATCTTGGGAAGATCGTCTCCATCTTGTGGAATTCACCTATAACAATAGTTATCAGGTATAAAATTCCAATCCTTTGTCATATCCTATCTTAATTCCCTATCTATCTCATTCTATCTTTTTCAGGCTAGTCTTAAGATGTCCCCGTTAGCTGCTCTTTACAGGCGGCCCTGTAGATCTCCATCCTACTGGAATGAATCCGGAAATCGCTTGGTCTTTGGTCCCGATATGATTTCGGAAGCTTCAGAGAAATCCGAGGAGATTAAGAGAAGGTTAAGGATTGATTAGGATAGGCAGAAGAAGTACGCTGATCATCGAAGAAGAAGTTTGGAGTTTGCGGTTGGTGATTTGGTTTTCCTTAAGGTCTCTCCCTTAAGGAACGTGGTTCGGTTTGGGCGTAGAGGAAAGCTTGCTCCTAGATTCATCGGTCCATTCCGCATCTTGGAACGGATTGAGTCTCTTGCTTATCGACTAGATTTGCCCGAGAAATTCGCTGGAATACACAATGTATTCCATGTATCCCACCTTCGTCGCTGTCTACATGATCCATCTCTTATTATCCAGCCTTCTGCTCTTGATAGTTTGGACATCGAGCCTAACCTAACTATTGAGAGGAAGCCCTTCGTATCGTCGATCGAGGTACGAAACAGCTTAGAAAAAAAATCTATTCGTCTGATCAAAGTGCAGTGGAGCACTGATGAACGGGATTGCACCTGGGAGACGGAGGAGAGCATTCGTGCTTCGAATCTGGAATTATTTGTCTTAGGTACTTTGCTCTTTTACCTTGTCTTCCGTTGTTTTCCTTCTTTCATTCCTTTTCAAGGACGAAAAGTTTTGAGTGGGGGAGAGTGTAACAGCCTCAGATTTTAACAAGTATTTTATTCTTTTATTTATAAACTCTGGGTTTTTATTTTACGAAAGTTAAAATTTGAATTTAACTATATATAATCACCTAAATTTTATAAATATAAGCAAATTTCTATAATTCCTATTTTCGTTAAAGGCTAACATTAATTGAAGTTTTAAATCTTTAATTTTAACTTCCATATCTTTTAATTTAACTGGATATATTGGTAATAACATTTTATTCCACTTTTATTCTTTTAAAAATTGGTTATACACCTTTAAATCAAGAAATTAATATTCTGTAAAAGAAATAAACTTTATACGGATACACATTTGTTCTTAGTTAAATGATTAATAAATAAAATTTTAAATTGAATAATATATAGGAAATAAATTTTACATTTTCTTTTATTCGTATATACATCAGTCTATTTGTTAAAGGTTAAGTAAATAAAACTAATGTAAACAAATCAAAAGTTAATTAAGTAATAAATTTTCAAATTAATAGAGTATAAATAGGCTATTTAATTTCACGTTTAAATTGGTACGTGCTGTTGAATTTAGTTGGCATATAAATGGTGCGTAATTAAAGAAATATTCTTTGAATGTATATTTTACTAAAATAAGTAGCGAATAAATAAGAAAACGTATAAATTTAAATATGTTATTTTCTCTATATTTTGGACGTAAATTTTGGCGTCTGTAGTACGCATTCTTAAAATCCATACCGGAGATAAATAAATAAATCAATCAGTTAATAACCAGGCATTTCAAAGGAGGGAAGAAATCAACTATAGCCTACGAATTTATAGTACCATGAATTCACGTGTAAACGTTCCACTTTCCTTTTGCTCTCCTGATTTAATAGAAACGTTATCCACAAATTTCATAACTGTTCACATTTAATTCTTGCCATTGTTCCCAAATTAACGCAAGTTTTATTGATAAAACACGTTCTTTTTTCTTAAATCATTTAAATTTGGTATGGAACCTTTGATTTAGCATAACCTTACAAATTCAATCATTCAAAATAAATTACTGCTGGCCGTTGCCTCACTCAATCATTGCAAGTTTTTGTGTAAATGCTCAGTTACGTGCGAAATATCCATTTCGATATGCTTGCCTCTTTTACCTTCGCCTTCCCATTTTATTTATATTCCTTGCGTTTTTAATCAATGCAATTTACTCCTTATAAATACAAACCACGCACCTTATTTCGATCAACATCTCACTTGGACTTCCTCTTCCTTTTCGTGCGTGAAAACTCAGGTATGGCCTCTTGCTTTCTTTGTATTTTCTTTTCTTCTTCTGTTTTTTTCTCTCTTTCGTTCTTCTGCTCGACCAAGCACACGGCTACTCCATCCCCATCACGACTGCCTTCAGTCCCTCTCCACCACCTCAGCATGGGCCCCTCCAAATTTATGCCCTACCGCATGACGCAACCAACCTGCACCCCTCTCCGTCACAACCTCCTCCCATCCTTTTTGTTGCGACCTGAGCTAGCTATCGAGGCTGAGTAGTTCATCACATCATGTTCATAGTCGAGCATGCATTCTTTCTCCATCAGATGAAGCTGGGACCATGCGTGTTGGTTAGTCACCTGTGCTCTAAGAGAATGAGGAAATAATCCAGGCACCACTTTTCTAAAATATATATATATATATATATATATATATATATATATATAATAAAGTAGTGGCGCCACCTGTGTATGTTTTGAGCAATTATAACCATTTGCCATGATGTGCACACGTGCATGCTTTCAGTTTAGAAAAGAGAAAAAAAAAGTAAGGAGGCCGAGCCTGTGTTATTATGGGTCGAGTCGTGCGGTGGAGTGGTCAAGCAAATTGAGTCAATTATCCTTTTATTTTAAATCTCGTTCCAATTTTATTTTTTTAAAATTCGCTTTTTTCGTAATTAAATTCGAGTACTCGGTTTATTTTATTTTTTCAAGATTTGAATCAATTCGTTGCTTCCAATAAAAATTGATCGTGCCTTCTATACACTTTTTCCGGGTAGTTATCATTGTTTGAATAGAAGCTTCAGCAGCGTAAAGGTGAGTATTCTCACCTGACAAACGTACTTATAGATCTGTAAATTAATAACAAATGTAATTATAGAATGGTTATTTTTTTTTACTTGCCTGTGATAAAAATTTATGATGTTAAAAACCCTGTTATCAAATTTACCCATTATCAGTTATATTTTATACCGTTGTATTTATGTTGTTATACCATTTATTTACTTACTGTTTATCACACCGCAAGTTCTCTGTAGAATAGAATCGTTACGGGCTAAAATGATAAGCCTGAACGATATTTATTTATTACTTATTTATTTATTATTATTTAACTTGGGATTGCGGGTTTGAAATGATAGTACCTGGAATTTCTTTGTAAATTACGGATTGAAATGATATATTATCTGTATCACTTGACTTAAGATAGAAAATATTATACGGACCCGTGGCTATATATATATATATATATATATATATATATATATATATATATTCTCTAGAAATATTAAATATTTTTAAATTAGAATGGTATAATATTTTGTTTAAAATTGGATTAAAATGATTTTTATAAGTATAGTGATATTATACAAGTTAAATATGTTAATAAATAAATTTAAAGTGTAAATTTGTTTTGAAATTTTGGTTTGTAAAATAAAATGGAATTCAAGTTAAGAAATAAAATATGATTTTATAAGTTAAATTGGTTTAATTTAAGGTTTAAGTATTGTTCAAATTATATTGAAGTCTAAAATTAAATTTACTCAAATTTGTTGTAAAGGATATTACCGCACTGCGCAAGTGTTGTAGTTGATACAAATGAACTAAGGAGAAACCTTTGGGATTTATATTGGATTTTATAAGAATTATAACTTCACTTTTAAGTAGTTTTAAATGTAGTATTTGATTTAAATAGAAAACTATTTTTGTATTTTTATAACCACGGGTAATAATAACGTTGGTTATTAAAGAAACCGGATCGGATATGGGCATACATTCTGTCGATACCGAAACCATTTTGACAACCATGTACGCGGTGGAGATTCCAAATTGAAGTAGGATGGTGGTGACGTTTCCTTTGAGGTAAATACGAGGACCCGACTCCCGTGAGTTGGCATAAGGTAGCTAAAACAGGAGCGATTCTTGGATTAATGAGGTAGCACCTTTGATCGGGCGCACTTCTTCATATGCCATTCTATTACTTTGTGATTGTTTGGTGCGCACCTTTGATTTGGGAGTGTTATTCGAAGTGGGCGGTAGTTGCGCGCTATGCGTTACCACCGGTCCGGATGCGTAATTGGTATATCTAACCTGACATTGCCTAATTGTGCTGTGTCACCTACCCTAGCGAGCCTTGTATGAGTTTGATTTGTGTCGTACCTATGGAGTATCCTCTGGTAGCCTCCCGATCAGAAGGTATTACGGTACTGTATAGACTATTGGCACTATTATGTGTTAAGGTGGAAAATGTAAAGCCTTAATGCTATTTTAAAGTAAGTTTATTTCACTAATTGACACTATTATAATAGCGAAATATTACTACATAGTAAATAGTTTAACGGATCTTTAGAGGATGGGCGGTCCCAAACATCCTTTAGGTTACTTGTATTTATATAACAGTTCACTTGAATTATCTTTCATTGTATAAGTATGTATGTCCTGACTCGAGTGTTTATTTTTTATTTTACGCTCGGGTCAGCCTGAGTTTCAGTTCGGACCTCATCCCCGGAGCTAGGACTTCTGCGGTTCATCTTTCAAGCTGCTGTCAAATTTCCCATTCAGTTCTTTATCTTAGATTATGTAATGGAGACAAATAAATGTGGATTTTTCTGTGGTTGATTCAAACTATATTTGGTTTTAAAGACTATCTAATTTTACTTATTTTAAGAACTATGTGATAGTGGCCTCATGAACCGCTAAGTTATTTTATTCCGCTGCGAGTATTCTGATTTCTGTGTCTCTGATTCTGTGATTTGATTTCATTTTCTCCAAATTTTATTTACAATCTATTGTTTTGAACTATTTAAGTTTGACACTTGAATTTGAATGGTGCAAAATAGTGGGTCATACAATCTTTCCTCTTTTGTAATTTAGTTATCTTATCTTCCTTTCGAACTTATCTTCGTAGTTTGAATCCTCTTCGATTAGGGTGCCACTAAATTTGAATCTCTACGCTTGTTTTAAGATCTATTCTTGAATCATCCTAAGAGGTAGTGTATTTGTAATTAATATAAAAATATTTTTATTGTGTTGTTTGAGTTGTTAAATTTGATTTGGAGTTTCGATCAATTCGTCTGGCCAAAGCTACCGATAGGAATTCCAAAACACTTATACAGAGCAAACTGACACAATATTGTTTTTGAAATTGGTAAATGAAATAATTTTTTGTATGATTACATTTTCATATATAAAAGTATAATTTTCTAAATTAAATAGTTTAATAAATTGGTCGTTAAAAATGATAATGCTAAATTATCATCTACTGTTTCATCAACACTCCTAAACCGTTAACTTTTGTTGTATATTATAAAGAGAGGAAATTTTATAAAAAAAATTTTGTGAATCTGATTTGTAAATGAAATGAACTTAAATTAAGGATTTGTGAACTAAATATTCAGTGCTTTTCAAAATAGGTTTTCGAATTTTAAGAAATATATATATATTAAAATATTTACGAATAGAAATTTCTTTCAAAAAAATTTAAAAGGAAGTAACTCTGCACTCTCCTCTATTATCACTAGAAAATAATTTCGGTGATGACTACAGTATCATCGACATTCATTTTCGAGTCATAGAATGGAGAGACCACTTAGTAGCTTCGCTACACCTTTTTTTCAAAAGGTAGATTTGTTTTGAATTACTTGAGTATAATTTGATGTATAAAATGTGTATATATGTATATATTTTTTACAAAATGGTTTAAAGTGAAACCGAAAATTTAACTCTTAAATTCTATGTTAAGTAATGGTTTTCAATTTTTAAAATAGAGTAAGATTATTGAATAACTGGAGTGTCTAAATGATATTAAAACAACGTGAAATAGTTGAATTAGGATAAAATTTATTTATATAATACCCATTTACATGCTAAAACATATATAACTTACTTGAAATATTCAAAAAAGTTAAAATGTTACGTAAATATGTAATTGAAGGTTATACAGGAGAAGTTTATGTAATAAAATGTTCAAACTAAATTATTGCTTAATAGAAACGCTGTAAATAAAAAGGGTAAATTTTGTATAGGGCTCAATTACACTGAAAACATTAATAAAACTTACCTAGGAAAGTTTGAATGTAATAGGAAAATGTAATTAGATAGTATACAATATAAATGTAAATAAGGTGTCCAAGAATTAAATTTTGTTAAGGGAATTTATAAATTTTAGTTGTTGTAATGAACGTTTAATTGATGTTATAAGAAATATTAATTGAAACAAATTGAATAATAAAAAGAGAATGGGGAAATAAATAGGAAATTAAAAAGCTAAACTGGTAGTAAAAGAATTCATATCTTTGTGAACAACTGGTAAATTACAAAGAATAATTGAATTTGAATTAAAGTGGAATTAACTTAAGTAAAGTCAAATGGATTTAATAAACAAGTTAAATAAAATAATTTTTGTTTTGAAAGAAATTTTTTGTAACAAATGTTGATAAATTGATAACAAATCAATTGAATGGGAAAAAACCCATTGAATTGAAATCAACCAAATGTGAATACAATGAATATTTATTGATTAATAGAATGGATTGAAACCAAATTAGTTAAATATAATCAACGTAAAGACTAATGAAATATATATGGTTTTAAATTAACCATTTATTTGGTACTATATATTTTGAATCTATCTTTCTTTTCTTATGCATCTATTCTCCTACCTCGTTCCTTTTCGGGGAAGAAAAGTTTTGAATGGGGGAGAGTGTAACTACTGTAAATTTTAACGATTTTAATAACATAATTAACCAAAAAATTTCTTGAAAATCAACATTAAAATTTGATAGTGAAAATTTGATAATTGAAATATGTCTATTATAACATAGCACTTGGTAAATGTTCACTCGAAAATATGAAACTTAGTTCTACTGTGTAATTTTCAATTTCAATTTAAATCAGTTAGTAATTGATGGAAACAAAATATTTTCAAAATCTAAATATTTTTATATAATAAAAATGTAAATCATCATCTAAATGAGTCATCATATTTCGTTTCGTCAAATTTGAACTTTTCTATCTCCATTTATCTTATTTTCAGTGTTTTAGCAACATTTTTGCAGCGAATATTGACTTTTGATAGGATTGTCGTATCGGGCAATATCTGTGTACCATTCTGTTGGTCTTACCATGCTGATCTCCATATTATACTCATTTGTGCATTTCGAAGTCTGGTTTGCGGCGAAATCTGCAAAACACTTAATGGTATTGATATCCATTTTGAGCCTTTTGGTTTCCTTGTGTTCATTCGTTTGTTCCAATCGTGAGAAAACAAATGGACATTCGCTTTTATTAATTCCTGATTCAATAGCTGACTTTCACTATCACAGAGCTTTGAAAAAATATTTATTTTGGTCCGTTCACTTTGCTCTCCTCTCTTTGTTCTGGCATACTTATATATATATATATATATATATATATATATATATATATATATATATATATATATATATATATATATTAATAATAGTATTTACGTTTGCTTTTTTTCCATGAGAATGACAACCTGTCCTTTCCCATTCACATTCCACTCTCTTCCCTTTATCTTCCTCTTTGCTAATAAAGAATATGAAGAATGTAACTAAGGCTATATTCAACTAAACCCGTTAATTTTATTCAAATTTTCCACCCAGCCTTGCATCACTCGCCACCGAACCCTTGCGTCTGCTCACCCGAGTCGGCAGCTCACATACAATAACTCCAACAACCTACTCGCCTACCAGCTCGCACCTCACCTCGTGAACCACCCTATCTGTCTACTCCATTTTCTGCCTCCAAACCACCCAACGACCCAAAGCCATTCGCGCTCATCCTCAACAGTGGCCACACCCTTGCCTCCCCACCGCCATGACCATCACCACACCCACTGTACCCAAGCACACTCCTTCCCTATGTTGTGCGCACAAACTCAGCCCGTGGCAAACAACCCAGCGGCCCATCGCATGCAACCTTCATTTTCCACCACAGCTTTACTCGCCTCCTCCCTTCAAATTTCCTCCTACCTATGTCTCACTTGAAACCCTTCCGCACCTGATGCCAGCAAGCCACGTCACCGAACCCCACCCATCAACCGTAGTCTCCTCCCATTACCACAGCCCATGATAGCCTTCGTCCAAAAAAAAAGAAATACTATATACATTGCTTATATAGATCTTTGAACCGTTCATCACCTTTCTCCTTTGTTGGTTGTGCCGTGCCACTAGCAGCTGCTCCCTAACAGCCCTTGTTTCCATTTTTCTAGCTTGGTTAGTATGCTCTATTATATGTAATTTATACTTATATTTTAAATATGTTTGATTTCATACAGGTTACACACATAGATATATATATATATATATATATATATATATATATATTAACACTTGATATTTATCCAGCCTAGCAGCTTTCTTCTTTAAGTATACAAGTTTGTTTCTATCTGTTCCCTTTATTTGAATTTGATTTCTTTTATTGTAATAACTTTTATATGTATATGTTTAAGATATATAGGATGTTACAATATTTACTTAAATTATGTTAATATCTTTAAAATAAAATTTTGTGATAGCTTTAAAATATACATATATTATGTTTAGATAAATAGGTTGATTGAATTTTTGAAAATATGGGTTTAATAAAATATTGATCTTTAAAATATAATATCAAGTTTTATTTTAAATATGGGTTTAAACTGAATATTAAACTTTAGGAAGAACTATATGTGTGTATATTCTATTCCATCAATCTCTAGCTATTGATTTGCTTTTCATTGAATTCTAGTCATCTAGCTCGCCCTGCCTAGAATTTATTGCACCAGTTTTTTTTCCTTCGTGTGCTTATCCGTATTGGAGTCATGCTCATTCACATTGTTCTCTAGCCTCGAGGTGAGAAATCATTCACGATTAACATTCTTATATTTAGTAAATTTAATTCACCTGAAATGATGATTGAAATATGTTGTCAAATTTGAATTGCTAAGTTATTTAAATGTTAATATGATATGTCATTATCTACAATTGTTTACCTATGGAATATGACACCATAACCTGTTGTATATATTATATTTATTACTGATGATATACGCATGTTGTTGATATGTTATATTATTATCGTATTTGTTCTCACTCTATAAGTTCCCTGTTATTTTCGAAATTCCCAACGGATTGAAATGATACATACACGAACAATATTATAGATTAGGGAAAAATCGTTATGGGTTGAAATAATACATACCCAAAGGATAGTATAGATTAGGGAAAAATCATTATGGGTTGATATGATAAACCCAAGCGATTTTGATTGATTTAAATTTTAGGATTACGGGTTGAAATGATATGTACCCATAAATATTAAATTTAAATTACGGATTGAAATGATAAATATCCGTATTACATGACCATAGGATAGGAAATTATATACGGACACCGTTGGTTTATATTCTTTGAAATGATTTCCAAAGTTTGAAAGGAAACATATAGGTTTTATTAAGTATCGATTTTAAAATATAGAAATTAAGATTTTAATTTTAATATATGTGTGAAATTTAGATTTTTAAAATTATATGTTTTAGATATTTTAGAATAATAAGTTAAGTTTTAAAATGAAATTTATAAAATTTTACTCATAACTTTATTATTTTTAAAAACATATAAAATAAGATTTAAAATGGATTTAATAAAAATAAGATTTAATTTAATAAAGATTTCATATACTTTAATTTAATAAAATTCAATCTAATTAATATATATAATAACTTTAAAGTATATATTTAAATTTATATTAATATTTTAAATTGATTTTGTAATAACTTTAATAATATAGGTTGGAAAGATAAATTGACTTGAAGTTTAAATTGGTTAATAATTGAATATAAAAATGACGTGATCTTATTGATTTGAACTTATTGGTTTTGAGATTTTAAAGGATATGATTTTATAACTTGATTTAATTAAAGGTGATTAAATGAATATTTCAAATAAAATTGAAATTGAATATTTAAATTAAAATTGTAATTTGAGATTTATTTAAATGTTATTAAAAATGATTTAACAAATAATTTAAAATTTAAATAAAATTAAATGTTGAATTTGGAAATGTAAATGAAATTAATCAAATTGAGTTATTGTAAATGTTTAAACATTTTAACTTTGAAACCTATTGAAATTGAAATGGTTTAAATTTGTGGTTCAAATCGATTTGAAATCGGTAAATTAAAATGGTTTTAATGAGAATTTGAATTGAGATTGATTTAAATTGGATTTGGAACTAAAGGCTGATTTGAATTGATTTGTAAAATTTGAAGAAATCAATTCTAGTTTGAAACTATTTTAATATATCAACTATTGTGTGATTATGATTATTGGAAATGAAAATGATTTAATGTGAATAATGATTTTTAAAGTAATATGATTTTTAAAGTAATATGAATTCGAAAAGTGATTTGACTTTGAAATGTATATGATATTTCGATATGAATCATGAACTATTTTGAAATAAAATGACCACGGTATGAAATAAGCGTTTGGTTGTTAAAGAAGACGGGATCAGATATTGCCATACTCTCTGGAAATACCAAAACCACTTTAACAACTGTGTATGTGGTGGAGAATCCAGAATGAAGTAGGATGGTTTGACGATGATTCTGTATGAGGCATTAATGCAGCCCTAATTCCCGCGAGTTAGCTTGATGTGGCTAAAATAGGAGCTATACTGGGCCAATTAGGGTCGCTCCCCTTATCAGGCACATTTCTCCAATACCATTCTATTACTTTGTGATTTGGGTGCACCTTTGATTTGGCAGTGCGTCTCAACGTGGGTGGTAGTAGCTGCTATGCGTTACCACCAGTTCGGATGCAAAAGGTAGAATCCTACCCTGGCATTGCTTCATGTGCCCTGTCACATGACTTATCGCGCCTTCTACGAGTTTGGTTTCTACTGTACCTATGGAGTGCCCTCTGGGTAAACCACCGATTTGGTGGTACTTACGGTACCGTATAGACTATGGGAACATATAAAATGTGCTAATGGGGATATGGGTAAAGCCTTAATGCTATTTTAATACTTTACTGATAGACATATTATAATAGCGTATATTACTACATAGTAGATAGTTCCACGGATCCAGAGGATGGAAATCCCGAACATCATTTAAGTTACTTGTATTTCAGTTGAAATTTCAATTGAGTTGAATTTACTGGTATAAGAATGTTAATCCTGACTCGAGTGTTTTGTGTTTTGCTTTATGCTCGGGTTAGACTAAGTGTCGTAGCATTTGAGACCGACCTATGGAGATTGGAGCCTTGTTTGAAGACCTAGCTATCCAGCTTTCAGTTATTTCATTTTATTCCAATCATTTGTGTTCAGATTTGTCAGTTGCTTATGTATTAGAGATTCATTTATATTTGAGATTCCATTGTATTTTGTTTCAGACTCTGATGTTTTATTGTAGCTTCATTAACTATTTATCTATTCCGCTGTTTATTTTTGTAATACTCTATGTCTGTGATTCTGTGATTGTTTTATTTACTGTATATGCTGAGTTTGCGAAATATAAATTAACAATCTATTGTTTTGAGCAATTTAAGTCTGGCATGGGTGGTTGATTGTCGATTTGAATGGTTCGAAATACCAGGTCATTACACTTTGTACAGAGTTAGAATACTATAACTTAGATAAATAAGAGGGGCGAGATAAAAGTGAAATCTACACCTAAACTCAACGTGCAAGTCTTTAAGCTTCTCAGGGAATTCATCAAACAAGTTCAAAGCTATTTGTAAATTTAATGCCCCACAAAGGTAATGTTGCACACGTGATTAATCCTACATAAGAAATTAACAGACGCTGAAATATTAAAGAAAAAGATTTTAATCATAGATTAAAAAATGTGGTTTTTGAAATTTATAATTAGAAAACATAACACACCTTTACTACAAATGTCCCATACCTATTCAGTACTTGTTAACACTTTTAACATTTTTCTTAAATTTGACTAACACCGACTTTAAGCTGTGGAAACTACTGGAATAATTTCATATTCCAATGAAGTAAATATTATAGAATTTTACATGACACAATCTTCGCTATTACCTGTTGGTATATATTTTTTGAAAGCAACCAAAAAATATTTAATAACAAAAATACTTCCCCTAGTAAACTAATTTACGCCATTATGGTGTTTACATATAATTGGGTAGTTGTTCCTAGTTACAAATTGGATAATAAAGTTAATTTCAAGGATTTTCTTAAAAATAATAAGTCCAATGTCTAGAAAGTAAATTTAGGCTTCAACATGGGCATATAGTGGCTATAAATGACAACACAGTAGAAACTTTTAGCACAAACAAAACATCAAACAAATTGCTACTGATGTTATAACAAGCATTATTGTTTTTTTATCGTCCCACCTATATATGTTTAAAATTTTAATATAAATACATACATATATATAAAAAAACATATATGTGTGTTATACTCATGTTTAGTTGATTTTTATAGTTTGAGTAGAAGTTGTGGAACCGACAGGTTATACTATCTGCACGTGGATATGCTTGGTAGCAGGATATGCTTTCCTCGCTTATGTTATCTTATTTACTTGATTGTTTGGTTGTTGCTCTAATTATATTTTTCTTTGTATAATTGTTTTGGTATATATGTGTTCGTAGTCATATTTTCTATTTCACTATATGATATATTTGCTTGGTATGAGTTTGGTCTTGCTGTTGTTTCATAAAACTTCCTTCAGGATAAATTTGGTGGGAGGAGTGGGGTTGGTTTCTATTTTGCTTTATAGGGAAGGGTTTTTTCACTATCTGCTAACCTTGTTGGCAATTCCTTTATTAGATGTAGAATTATATGAGTATTTTCCTTCTTGAAAGGATCACATGTTTTTCTCAAAAAAATAAAAGTTATAATGCATTCAAAATTTCAAAATTATTTTAAGAAATTAAATAACTAATTTCGAAATTTTAGAATTTAAATTTAATAAAAATGATTAATTAAATTAAATAATTAATTAAAAATAAATTAATCAAATCATATATATTGATATATGTATAACTATAATTGTTGTAGTTATTTATTTATACTAACATAGTTATGATAAATTTAATTAAAATTTAAAATTTATTAAAATATTAAATTAAATTGTTTAATTAAATAATATTTATTACATAAAATTAATTAAAAATTAACCAATTAAAATATATACACATATAAATATGTATATATAAACAAATAATAAACGTTATAGTTGATTAACTGCCTTAAATAGTTTAAGCTAAGTAATATAAAATTTCGAAAATTTTATATAAAATAAATTAAATTAGGTAAATATGATTCAATTGATAAAAGCTAAAATTAAATAATATTTAATTAATAAGGTACATGTATATATTATATAAGAAAATTAAATAATATAAGTTTGTAGGTGATCTTAAAGAGGATAGAAGTCTCTTTTATCACGTTGAGTGGGAGGGTCTTATCCTCTGGGTGCTTGGTTAGTTTAATGATTACAATCGTTCTCTACTTACGGATGACACTTGGGATCGAAAATTCATTTATGGACCTAATTCTATCAACTTTGTTCCATCCTTAGCTTTTCTTCATTCTGGTTATCTTCACTGTCTCTTTGAGTAAGGGGAGTGACTCTACCTTTTCGGAGGAAGATTAGTTTTTGTTGTTATTTAGTAGTTTTGTTCTTTTTCCAAGCCTGCGTTTCATTTCGTATAGATGTTCTGATGCATGTATCGAACAACTGTTTTTTCTTTCGTTCATACATGTGGATGGCTCACGTTAAATGCCAACTAGCTTTGCTAAAAATTTATAGAATTTATAAATAATAAAATACTTATATAATTATCTGTATTATAATATTATTAATGAGTTAGGTTTCAACAGCGCACAACTTGAGTATTTATGAAATTTAAACTCAATGGTCGCATTCTTGCTTTTATTATTCATTTTTTATTCTTCTTCTATCGCACCTCTCTCCTTCTTCCTTTTTGGTTCACCCTAACTAATTGTAATGACCAAAATTTTTGAACATTTCAAATAAGAATATTTAATTTATTTAAATATTTAGATCTGATTCAAATTTAATAAATAATAATAAAATTAATTTTTAATATAACGAATCGATTTTTATTGACGTATTTTTAATTTAATTTATTTGATTTTTCATAATTTTTAAATTGATAATTATTTAAATTTATCATTTGATGATTTTTCGGCAAACAACGGTATTTTGATGATTTTACAAAATAAGATAACCAGTGTATATTGTTATTATTTTGGGATTGTATCATGTTTTCGTGTTCGATCGTATTTCTGTTTTGTCATTCGCCATTTGTATGCGGATAAAATTATATGCGATGATGCATCAGAATTTACAAAATAAACCCACATTCAACCTTTCAATAAATTCAATATTCTGACTTTATCTTTTCCTTCCCTCGTTTTCAATCTTAATCTACAGTAAACAAAAAATGGAAGAAATGTTGAAAAATTAAAATAAAATTATTTACTTATCAAAAAAATCTCAAAGAAAGGATCTTTTGGTTTGTTAAGAGGATATCTTTAAACCAACATGAAAATTGTAGGGTACGGTAGTAGTTGGGGTGGAGTAGCACATTTGGAGAGGTTAGGCAAATTAGGTTTGTGGTTTGTCGAAGTTGTAGTGGACGATGAAGGAATAAGTTGTAGGATTTGAGATTATGGTGCTAAGGCGAGTCGGTAGTGGAGTTTTAGGGTAGTCCGACCGTAATTTTGGGTAGTGGATGATTTGGCAGAAAAGTAGAGTTCGACTTCTTCTTCGATTTAGGGTGATCTAGGATATGGCATCGATTGATTTGAATTCATGTTGCTGAGGAGCATGGGTGTTCAGAATTTGTGGAGTGCAGGGGCATATGGGGAGGTCTGACATTTGCTATAGGTGAGGAGCAGCTTCAGGTCAGAAAATAGAGGAGTGGCTCGAGTCGATTGTCGTTGGGTCGAGGAGGTGGAGATTCGGATGTTGAGTTGATTAGTGGGAACTTATTATGGTTTCATCAAGGAATGGTGGAGCTAGGGTGGTGCGTGCATGAGGCAGGGGATGGGTTTACTGTGTTTACATGTATATAGGAGGGAACATTTGTTTTGAGAAGAAGAGATTAGGCGAATAATTAATTTAACCAACATAATTAAGGAATTAATCGTATTAATTAATTCTTAAATCTTGTCAAATATACATCTCTCTCATACGAGGTCCAACCGAAACGCAGTCTTTTATGTTGCGCTTGCAATGGCCTTAGAAACGCGATGGAACTATTTTCATCGAAGTTGGAGCAAGAAATTTTAGGCTAAAATCCGAAATGCTTCGGCACAACTAGAATTTCGGTGAGTTAAACTCACCTTTTTGGATAATCAATAAGATATATTGAAGATAAAATTTACCAATTGTGTTTGGATGAATTATTGGTTGATTTGGTTAAATATCCGCTTTTGAAAAGCGAATGTCATTTAAAATGAAATACAAAAAAATTTGTAGAGAAATCCGGATTTTTCACCGTAGTGATCTATATTTCCAGTTATATACACGTTGATTTTATTTAAGTTATATTCCTATTATAAAGATTGTTAAATGCTGAAATTTGATAGTTTGGCCATATTGGATGTAACATTGACATATGTTAACGGTTGAACATTTTTAATGATAAAGGTAGTAATAGCCTTGGTTAAGTGCTATAATAGCATTGGCCTCGTGATAATATCTTGAAACAATATTAATTGTTATTTCGGCTTGGAAATGGTTTTTGATTTAGTGGTTGATTTAAAATATAATTTTTGGTAATTTCAAAGATATTTTGTTTAAAATAGTTTTTGAACTTCTCTATTTCACTTCAACCTTCTTATTTTTCTTTCTAAATATATGGAAATGTTTTAAATTATTTTTGGAACGTATTTATTCCTATGGAAAAGTTACTATAATAATCGAATTATATTTTAAAGGAAATAAAAGAGGTTTGTCTTTCATTTTAAAAGAGATTTTGTTTTAAAATAAGAAAGGAATAATTTAAAATAAATATTTGTCAAACATTTTTATATGAAATGTTGAAATAAAAGAGTAGATTTATATATGGTATTTTATAGATTAAAGAGAGAGGTTTATAAGCGGTGTTCTATAGATAAAATAATAGATTTATACTTATCAATATTTTTAGTTAAGATAGGTATATCGATATTTTTCAAATATTGAAAAAATAAGAGAGGGATTGTGAGTATATCTTTGTAAAAGTATTTTAATACAAGAATTTATAAAGTGGGTTTAATTACTGAAAGATTTATTTAAGAGGCTTAATGCTTGCATATGTGCTTAACCGTGCTCGGTTTCCTTGTGAAATTAAATCTCCGATTTGATTGTTTGCTTATTTGATAATTAAATAACCGACTATCGAATCTTGGCTAGTTTTTAAAACAATTGTTGTCGTTTCGGAGAGATCGTAATCCGGTATATTATTTGAAAATCATATTGAACCGGTGTAACGACCCAATTTTTCGACTTCCAAAAGTCGACATCGATACGTCCACTGTATCCAATGCCGCAAAGTCGAATACCGGAAAACCGAACCGTTAGGGTTTAAGAAGAAGAAGATAGAAGAAGAAACAGAAAACAATAACAGAATCTCACATTTCGCAGCAGAACAAATATAATAGATAAATGAATAATCTTTAAAACAAAGAACTATATCAGTCTTACATACATCACATTATCAGAGTTTACAACGACACCATTCAACACTAGGCATTTACAACTACTAACCCATATTGAAACTGAACTTATAGCAATCCCAATGCAGCGGATAATACATAGTATAATAATACGTCTCGCCATCCAGCTTGAACTCCAGATCTCCACATCATATTTTTTCTGACTTCGCTCCAGAACAACTGTTAACCTGGCTCTAGGCTGCCAGTGTGGAAAATTATGGGCATTAGAGTCTCCAGGTCAGTCATGGGACAGGTGTGAGATCTTAAAAACAGTTATTTTCAACAAAAGGAAAACAAAGAGGGGTAAAAGAAATTCGCAATGCTTTTTGGAAAATGAAACTACCATAAGGCCACTCGGCACACACACAATGCAATCGCACACTTGGGGAAGATTTCTCCTTATGATAGTCAAATATGCTTGATACGCAATATCCTTTTTAATATTATTATTAGTGCATAGTGTGGAAAACATTTCGAACGTATAGTATTAATCTTAGCCAGCATAGGTACCATCATGTTATGTCTGCTATAGCTACCTCCTGGGGAGGCAGGTTATACAATTGCAACCGTAAAGGGCTCGTATTGTTTCTTTAGATTTCCAACAAATGGTCGGGTTAAGGAACTTCCTATTGCCACATGGTTATGCCTCTTAAAGGACGCCCCGAGAACTTAACCAGCTCTCTGCCAACACAAGGCCGGGTTACCTCTGTAACTAGGTAACTACTACATGAGTATGCCATCCCCCGGTCATTTGCGACCTTTATCCGAGGATCCTCAACCATAAAGCAACAACCACAAAGTATAATAAATTTGCAGCAACAACATAGGTAAAGTATCTGGGCTCCATACCATGATACTACTCTTTTCCAGAAGGAAATGACATACCCTCAAGGGGCTCTACCCCCAAATAACCTTGTCGCATCCTTTCTGTTTTGACCATTTCCATGTTGTGAGGTCCGACGAGGTCTCGTCCACTAAGCTACACTTTTCATAAAGTCATGCTTTGATCAACAGCACTTTGTATGCCACATTACCAATTTGGGAATGTATCACTAGTAACCATCAACTACATAACCTCTGAGCTCGTACGTCTTAGAGAAGGGTGTTATGCTAAGAGAATAAATTCTCCACCACCAACAGAAATGTATTTGATAGAAACCAGCTTTACATCTCAAAGTGTAACGTCAGACACACATCCATACAAGTCCATTCCGGGATCGAACGGAACCGAAGGCACCTAAAAGAAGTCCTTGCAAATCCGGATATTCACATATCACGTTTGGAATCTGCATCACAAAGGTGATAAAATCTCTATATCGGAGCAACCCGGTGCAGAGACATTCGACAGGTAATCCTTTCGTTTTTGAAAATACCCAGTCTTCAACACCATCTTCAAATGCAATCCCATTTCATCATATCATTATTCGGAATGGGTTTTATGACACAAGATCCTCTCCTGGCTAATCCAAATAACGAGCGCTTATTTTAAAAATAAGTGTTACATCCAGATTCAAACAAATCACAACAAATTTCCACTTTGATCTTTTAAACAAAAGATCCATCACAATTGTAAAGGTTCGATGTGGTTTTTGAATATCCATTTGGAATTCGACCCCCGGTCGAATCGAAATTCAAATGCCATTGAAAGGCCAATATTGATAGTCGGTTATTTAACTATCAATCAACATTCACAACAATCACCAAGATTTAAATAATTTTCTGCTAATTATTTATTTTCAAAAATATCTTCGCAAGATAAAATTTTGACACTTCAACCCTTTGAAAACAAATTTCAAATCACTTTTCACCTTCAATCTTTTAAAAACAAATTTCAAATCGCTTTTCACACTTCAATCCTTTGAAATAAAATTCAAACGCCTTCCTCACGTGGAATAAATTTCTAAATATTTATTTAATTCCACTGAAAATTTGCCGAGTTCAAATACTTTAAAAATAATTTAAAATACTTATCCAAACATATATACTTGGAAATATTTATAATAAAACTATTTTGAAACACTTGCTTAAATATTTGTTATGAAAATATTATACTAATAACTCATAAAAAATTAAGTCCAAAACTAATTTTTAAAATAAATTAGTAGATAGAGTTTAAATATTTAGATAACCCTTTTCTAAATCAAATATCAATTAAATCTTTAAAATGATCATCCTTTAATTAATTAAAATAAATCTTTACTTTAAAGATTTAAAAACAACTCAAGAAATAATTTCTCTAAAATATTCTTTTAAAATCAACTTTAAACTTTTTATTTTATACTTCAAAGCTACTTTGAAATATACTCGGCTTTCCAGGGAAGAATACACTTTCCATTTCAAAATGGCCCATTTAAATAAATCAATAAATCCTTTTCGATTTATTTTAAATTTACATTCCAAATCTGTAAATTTCTTTCCACACTTTAAAAATAAACCAATGTTTTTTTTTAAAACAAATTTCCCTTTCCTTTATAAATTCCCATTGTGAATTTAAATTTCCAAATATCCACAGATATACGATTTTTTAAATCGTTTTCTAAATATTCACTTCCAACACCAAATCAATTTTCAAATTGATTCCCAAATTTATTTCAAATATCCAATCAAATCCGAAATTGATTTTCTAAACATTTATTCAAACACCAAATCGATTTCAGAATTGATTTCCCAAAATTTATTTTTTTAAACACCAAATCAATTTCAAATTTGTTTCCTAAAGATTTATTTTCAAACACCGAATCAAAATTCCAAATTGATTTCCACATTTTATTTTCTTTAAAAATAGATTCCTTTATTTCTTCCAAACTATTTAAAATCCGTATTTTAAATAAATTCTTCAACCATTGAAAAATATTACCCAAAATCCATTTATTAAGCCTTTTACCCATATTTTGGAATTTTATTTAGTAGGATTCAAAAATAAAACTTTACCCTTTTAAAATTTCTTCTTTTAAATTTATCCAACTCTCAAAAATAAATTTTACTATAAATTTTCAACTTTAATTTTGAAAATCCGATTTTTTTTATTTCCAGTATCGTACGATACCAAAAATATATTGGGTTAAACTATAACCTTCAACGATTCCAATCACCAATATAATCACACAGAGATTATAAATAATCAACACATAACATTGAAACAAATTCAATTATTTGAGGAATCCAGTTGGATCCGTCCAACCTGTTTTTCTGCATCCACGGACGTTAGCACAACAATTAAATACCAATTCTACTTCGAGGTGGAATATCGCGGTATATGGGATTTAAATAATATCATCCTCTATTATGCGGCGTATAGGGTCTCATCCGCTATATAATGCGGGAAATCAATCTCTCCAAATACATATATAATACCAATTCCACTTCGAGGAGGAATATCGCGATATATGAGTTTAATATAATATCATCCGCTATTATGTGGCGCATAGGGTCTATTCCAAAACAACTGATAATAGTTTATCATATCAAGCACACAATCAACCATTTTAAATTTAACTATTTAAAATTAAATCAGAAAAATCTGATTGAGTGAGAAAATCTCACCTTTGCTTTTGTTTTGCAATCCAATCGAAACTAGCCATTTCTTCACGATTTAAGACCTTGTATAAACTTTGAATGTTTTATTAATATTCGAACAAATCAAAAAAAATTCATTTGATACATTACTTAACAATTGATTTTAAATTTTTAAAATAAAAATTTAACTTAACTAATTTTCTTTTAATAGATTATTTTTAGTAACTATAATAATTAATAAGGTTTACTAAATAAATAAATCACCTTGTATATATTTTTATAACCCAATAAATTGTGTTTTTATTTACCTTTATTTCAAACTGCATATAAAACAATCCATATGGGTTAAAATCTAATTTTTACATGAACTTTAAACATTTTAAATCTACATGTATATATACATTTAAATGGACAGATTGTTTTTTTTTTTAATTTTTCTACTGCTTCAGCATTTAAATTTTTTAAGTATTTGAAAGGTTTAAAATGGTCAGATAACTGGTTACAGGAATAAAAAGAGGGCAAACTCGATCGAAACATCCTCATCTGTTGATGCGTACGATCCACCTTGCTCGCTCACAACCTACAGCTCGAAACCCTACCAGAACATGCCGACCTCGACCACATGCGAGACCGCACTTGCCGTTCGATCCCCGAGTCGCCCCACGCAACCCTCAGTCCATCGCGACAGCCCCAGTCATCGAGAAAACACCCCTACCCTTAGGTGTGCAGCGCGCCATTACCTTTGACATCGACGAGCTTCCTGAACCACGATTTCCTCGAGTGCAGGTTCACGCGCAACCCTAGCTTCGATTAATACCTTGTTCGGTCGCCCCCTTGCGCGTGCGATCGCAATCCATAGACTTCGAGCCTCCCTTTCTGTTTTCAATCGGTTCGCCGGCGCATTTTTCTTGTGAATGGCAAAACTGGTAGCTATTAATTGTTCTGAATTTTTGGCTCGGCTTGATTTTTTTCACGAACTTGATTTATGGATTTTGATTAAAACTGAGAGTGATGGAAGAGGAGGTGCGATTTAATTTTGAAAAGAAATCTTTTCTTTCGGCCATTTTGATTTGAAGAGTTGATTTCTATTCGAAATCCTCTTCTATGAATTTTTTTTTTTAATATGCGTATAAGAAAATGTAGGAAACGTGTCCTTAGAATCAGAAGAGGAGGGACATTTGTACGTAAATGTGGAAAGGAAATGGACACGTGCTAGCTATAGCATTCGATGAAATTATATTATTTATATTTAAATTTGAATTCAAATTTTAAATCGTCTAGAAACTGCAACTCGAAATTCTTTTGAACTCCTATCGAGATGTGCCGTCAGGCGTTCATAATATTATATGCCTATTTCGAACACAATGGAAAAGGTTTCGGTTCCAAATTTGATCGTATGGAGAAGATAGCTTTTTGAATCTAGTTATTAAATTTAACTTCGATAAAATTTTCAATGCGTTTGCTTATCGTATAGCCACACAATAACTCTGAATGCTACGAAAATTGAAATTCAAAATTGAACAAAATAGTTTCAAATTAAACTTTGAAGCTCCTATTATCTTCAGTATTATAAATATAAATTTTCTAAGCCTTTAAAATATTTTTAATCAGCTTATAACTGAAGATTCAAATTTTTATCCAACTTCAATAAATTAAATTCATAATTAAATTGCCAAATTCACTGTTAAAATTGGAATTCAAGTTAAAAATAACTCCCAAATATTTAAAAATCAATTAAATATTTCATTTCAAATGTTCAAAATTTTCTGGGTCACACATTCTTTCCCCCTTAAAAGAATTTCGACCCGAAGTTACTAGTTAAGAAGAATGAACCTTAACCCGCTTATTATTTTTCCAAAACCAAACAGGTTTATCAATTTGCCAAACAATTCTTTTCATTACAAACTCATTATCACTTTAACTATCTTTTCAAAATCTTTCGTAGTTTTCGAACACCTCATTTTCTTTAACAATTCAAATTTAAATTTAAATTCAAATTTTAAATTTTAAAAATTTTCTCAAAATTTTTTCTAACTCTCTAAATTTTTGAAAAATTTCGCCAGTGTCTCCTTTGCGCGGCTACTCGGTATGACTACAAAATGCCACCACGGGCCCCCAGATTTTGAAAGAAAACGAAAAGCTAAGTGGTTGGGCAAGAAACTCATCAAATTTAATATAGAAATTTAAATACATACATTTTCTAAGAAATTCAAAATTTGTCTTCAAAATCAAAATCCCAATTCCATTTCCTTTAATACACATGTATGCTATTTAACAACCATATCCAGTTTCTACATTCAAAAATCATTCTGCACATTCCATTACAAAAGTTTGAATACTTCTTACACCATTTTTACTTCTCTATTAAAGTTATATATCCCTTTTCATTCAATCTTACATTTTCAATTTCATTTGAATTCAATTTGCACTCTTAATTTTTATTTGGATTCAATTTAACTTTTGAATATTGAATTTTATCAACTATCTTTTATTCACAACTGATTCACATCACTATTTTAAATTAGTTTAATTTACTAATTCATTACAAATTCCAATTCATTTTATCTTAAATCATTTTTTTATTTTCACCTTTATTATCTTTAGTTCACTTCAAACCAATTTTACACTTCATTTTATTTCACACAATTCAAATTAGTTTTCAATATTCAGTTTCAATTCCAGTTTTATTCTTTTGTTCATTCCCAAACACAATTCAATTTCAATTCACCATTTTAGTTTATAACCACCTATATTTAAACTAGATTTCAAATTCCATATGAATTTAATTTACGTTTTATTTATAAATATTGATTCAATTCATTTCAAACCATATCAAATTTGCCATTCCTTCAATTAGCTTCACTCATTAATTTTATTCCAATACTTTGCTTCATTTAGTCCAATTTGACAAATTTCTCCATTTTATTTACAAATTCAAAATGAATTTCAACATTCAATTTCTCTTTCATTTTACTTGCAATTGTAAATTCATTTATCCATTCATAATTTTTATTCCTTAACTATTTTTATCAGATTCCAAAGTCTTTCCTATATTTCAAAATCATTTTTGAAATCAATTCAAATTATCTTTTGAATTTTCCAAACCCAGTTTTCCAAACAACTTCAAATTTAAATAATTTAGCAGCAATTCCTCTCTTGGAAACTCAAAAATGAACACCGATGATGTCGCGATCATCATCGAAATTATTTTCCAGCAACCGAAAAGAGTTTAAAGCTTTTATCCCTCCAAAGAATTCTTTTCAAACCTTTTGAAAACTTATTTTCAAACTCAAGGTGTGATAACCCGGGCTTTGGACATCTGATTAATGGGTAATTAACTGTTTTAATCAATTGAACGGATGAAATTATGATAATAATAGATATCTGGATGTGTAAATGAATTTGGAAATATGATAAGAATTAAATTATTCATATCTGGGAAAAATAATTATTTAATAATCTCCTTTATTAATTATTTAGACTTGACAAAATTGTTATCTTCAAACAATAATAATAATGAGATGTTTTTAAATATAGGTATAAATAGATTTTAAATTAGAATTATTATTTAAAAATTTAATATGTGAATTGAATTTAAATTGAATTTGAATTTGGATTAAAATATTGAAATTCAAAGGATATATATATCTTAAATATATTTTTATATATGATTTTATTTAGAATATAGTTGTTTCATATTATTTTCTTTTAAAAGGGTTTTAATTTATATAAATTAAGTTATGTATTTATTAATTAAGAAATTAATTATAAAAGCTTTTTAACCATTTAAAAACTAATTTACTCATACCTAATTACAAGTGTTGTTATATAAGCCTTTTTAATAGCATGTGTTAAATAGTTAAGTAGAGTTAAGGACAAACATTTTATATACATTTAAATGTGAAACAAAAATACATATGTACTTAAATAATTTAATAAAAAGGAAAATTTTATATAATAAAAGAAGTTTAACACTTGTATATACATTAGAGTGGTTTAAAGATATTTGTAAGTTTCATATAGTATGCGTAGAACATGTGTAAGCTTATGGTAGCTTGCATTTACAAGTGGCAATGATCTTCTTCCTTGAATTAAATGATATTTTCTTTTCTTTAGAAAAAATATATAATAACTATAAACATTTTTAAAAAAAATCTGAAAATTCATTCAATGCCTGTAATTTTCTTCAAACCTGCAATTATCAAAATAAAAACAAAACAAGCATGCATACAAGTAATTCTGGAGTAAATCAAAGTTTTCAATAGGGTCGGCATTTCATTATTCAAAGATTTTTAAATCTTTAAAGGAGATCAAGGCAGTTAAGTTTACAGGTTTTCTGTTCCTCAAAGCTCTGCCTCTTTCATACAGGTGAGTAAACACTTTTTGTTTATCTGGATTTAACTGAATTGCATACGATGATTTTGAATTGCCTTAAATTTTCTTCATTTTGAATTTATCTGGATGTGCATGTATATATATGTATGTGAGGTGTCTGATTTTATATGCATCCTGTACTCTGTGATCTAGGCAGTGATGATTGTCTTCCAAAATTCACAACACCAAATCAAACAAATTTTAGATCTCGATCTATAAATGAAAATTGTTTGTTAATGAATGAAGATGTTTTTAAAAGTAATTCCAGGATTTAAAATTTAGCAAATGAGTTTAAAAATAGGGATAATAGTGGAAATTTCTTTTACAGGTTAAAATTAACTATCTTAATTACGAATTAGAATTATGGAAATGAATTCGTGATGGGAAATCACGAATTTTGATCTTCATTTCATGACTTTTAGGTTGTTAATTTTGTGAAATCTTGGATTTTTCGAATTTGGGTATTTAGTGAATTGCCGTTGATCAGCGGTGATAGGGGAGTCGAAATTTGGGTTGAAGGTGGCTTAGGGGATGTCGGTCGAAGGAAAAATAGGCAGGCGATTTATTTGTAGACGTGGTGGCCAGGGGTGGTCAGATTAGGGTTGAACTCTGAGTTTTGGGTTAAGAGTGGTATCGGGGTGCTGCGTTTCCACCGATGTTTCGGACTCGAAAAGGTGAGAGGGAAAGTGAAGTGGGGTCTTCGGCGAACCTATAGGCGAAGTTTCTTGGATGATGGTGGTCGGAGGCGTCGTGACGAGGGGAATTTATGGCGATCGGTCAAGTTCCAGTTTGGTCTTGTAATGCTCGAACTCGATTTTTGGGCTTGTAACGATATCTGGGTGGTCGGAGGACTTATTGAGGTCTTCGGTGTTTTGTTTGGGACGGCGTTGACGACCGAAACATCGCAGTTTATCGGTGTACGTGCACCGTGCATGTCTGTGATCGGGAAGTTGAGTTTTTTGGGGGAAGAAGCAAAAATCGGTTTTTCTCGTGTTGATTGGGAGATTGACTCGAAGCAGGGTACGTGGGGGACTCGTGTGTTTCCCAGTGTTTTACTCGGGTTTTTGTTAGTAAGTATCGGGAATTTTAACAAGGCATTTGCAAATTTAAACAATTTCCAAAATTTAAAATATTTTCAAATTGTTGCATTAAGAAATTAATTAATAGATTAGGTCCTACATGTCTTAGGTGAACTGAAGGTGCAATTAAATAATAAGTAAATTTTTTTAAGATGGTTAATTGACTTATTAATTAAAAGTTAATGGATTTGTGAAATCAAAATTTGAAGAAAGATTTATTAATATGATTAATTAAAGATTATTCATTTAATGTAATTACTTAATAATTACTGCCGTTAAGAGGTAATTGCTAAATGTCATTGATTAAGGTGTGTAATTAATAGTTTATTACTTGAGGTGATTTATTAAATGATGATTTCTTGAATGAAGAAATTAAAAGATTTATTAATTTAGTTAGAAATTAAAGATTAAATAAGGTAGTATTTCAGGTTAATTAACCCAGGATTATTAACCTATTTACGAAAGTAATTAAAGGCATTTAATTAAGGTTTAGTTAATTAATGAAGAATAGTTAATTAAGGTAAGTGATTTGTAAATAAGAAAAGGGTTAATTAAGATAAATGATTTTTCCGAATTATTTCTGAAATTGTTTAAGTATAATTACTCGATGAAGTAATTTAAAGAAATTAATTACTGAGTATAATTAATTTAGTTAATATGGTCGACTTAATTAATTAACTAGGTATAATTAATTAAAGATAGTCAATTGATGTTGGATTAAGCACAATTACTTATTGTAATTTATGAGGTGTAAAGTAATTAAGTAATTTAATGATTAATTAACTGGTAATTAAGGAATACTTAATCTGTAATTAAGTTGTAATTAAGGTTCATTATGTAATGGTTAAAGAAAATTAATCTGTAGTTAAGATTTATTAATTGGTTTTAAGGGTAATTAAGGGATGGATTACCTGATTGAAATTAATTTGTTATTTAAATAAAGGTAATCTCTTGGTGATTTATTAAATATAAATACTTAATGATATTTATAAGTATAATTACTTAGTGAAGTAACTCATAATTACATAATGTAATAAATTAAAAGGAATCACTTGATAGGAAGTAATTAAAGGGTAATCACTTAATAGAAGTAATTGAGTAGTAATTATTTAGTGTAATTAGAAAGTATGATTTAATTAAGTAAATTAATTAAAGGGCTATTTAATTATCTTATGTGATTAATTGTGGGTTAATTAATCAATGTAAGTAAGCATAGGATAATTAATTAGAGTAATTATTAAGGATCTGGAAAATAAATTTTGTGAATTGATTTAGGAGATTAATTCAAGGATAATAAATGAGAATGGTTAGGCTAATTATTCTGTGTGATAATTAAAGATTAATTACTTAATGTAATTAAAGATTAATTAGTCAAGGATGATTAATTGAGATTGATGAATTAAGGAATGATTAATAAAATTGGGATTATGATTTATTAGTGATAAGCAGGATTAAGGATGATTGGTGTAATTGATTTAATTGTTAAAATTAATTAGAATAGTATAACTGATTTATCTTGCTCATGAATGATTGAATAATATTATATGCTGGAGATTAGTGGATATCTCTGATATGTGATGCTATGTGATATGAGATGATTGGTTTAAAAGGGTGATGATGTGGTTATTTGTCGATAGTAAATTGCAGTGTAAGAAGTGACATCCTATTTGAAGTTAAATTGTATCTCACTTGTATAACTTGGGTTAATATAGTATTGAATTCGAAGAGATCGGGGTCGGGTATTAGTAAATACCCGAAACCACTTCGATCCTTTATAGATTGATATGAGAAATCAGTAGGTTGTAATGGAATAATTTAAGTGAATTGGATCATTTAGTCTAATTTTTGGCACTTTGAAATTATTGTGTGAAATAAGTGATGTCTATAACAACTTTGTGAAGTTGTAAATTGATATAAGTTACCTCGGGTTATATATAAGTTGTATGATTTTGTAATTCATGTTATATGGGTTTACTCACGCTGGTTTCCAGCCTGACCCGGGTGTTACTTTGATGTAATGCTCGGGTCAGACCGAGTATTACATATTTTCAGGTAAGTACGTTCTGAAGCTCAGGAAGCGAGCTGGAGGACATGGACGAATGGAGGGTATTCCGCTGTGTTTATTTATAGCTTATCTAGGGCATGTTGAATTAAACTGCTCAGTGTTGTGTAAATATTGTAACTATGATATATTAAAGTGTAATTTAACCAGTATAGTTTTCCTTTGTATAACTGCTATTTGTTTAATATTATATTTTGATCCGCTGCGAATGTGAGAATCTGTGTTTTGGTGTTTCTGTTTTCTTCTTTTTCTTTTATCTCTTCTTCTTTTTCATAACTATCTGGAGTTTTCGGAATCGAAAATTTCGGGTTGTTACACAAGGGAATTTAAACTTTTCCAAATCTCCAAAACTACAAATCCTTTCAATTTCTATTCAAATATTTCTCTGGAATCCTATTTCAAATTATAAATTACATTTGCAATTTATATTTATAAATCTCATTTGTATAGGAATATATTTCTTAACTTTTGGTTATGATTTCAATTTCTTATTCAATTTCAATGATAATAATTTAATATTATCACTTCCTAACATCCAAGCAACTATATACTACAATAATAATTTACGGAAAAATTATTCCTTTTGTATACAAAAATAATTTGGGTAGAATTATTTCGTTTACCCGCTTTTAAAACAATATTGTGTCGATTTATCTTGTTTAAGAGTTTAGAAACCCCTATCGATAAAGTTGGCCAAACTGCACCGACCAGAATCTATAAACAATCAACCGATAAGTCAACACAATATAAAACAATTTAATATTCACTAACAAATGCCTGCTCATATTTGTTATTACACTCAACTCATTCTAGAGTACTACTGACTCTATCTCTAATGAGTATTTCCCACCAAAGCCAATGTTGTCGCTTAACCAAATGCTCTGATACCAATCTGTAACGGTCTAGGCTTTTCAACCATCGACAATGGCCACTCTCAACTAGTAGGCTTTTCAACCATCCCAGCCCCATCGTGGCATACAATGGTACCCCAAACATTCTTTTACTGCCAGCCTTTCGACACTCAACCAAACCGGTTAGCCAACCCCTACCCGGGGACATGTAGGGGTAAGAGTCTCCCGTTCGCCATCAAATGCGAAGCGAGAACCCCTTATCATGTTGAAACTTAAACAAGTCTGGTCCGTCATGGGACTGGTGTGAGATCTTAAAAACAATTATTTTCAACAAAAGGAAAACAAAGAGGGATAGAAGAAATTCGCAATGCTTTTTGAAAAATGAAACTACCATGAGGCCTCCCGGCACACACACAATGCAATCACACACTTTGGGGAGATTTCTCCTTATGATAGTATAATATGCTTGATACGCAAAATCCTTTTCAATATTATTATTAGTGCATAGTGTGGAAAACATTTTGAAAGTATAATATTAATCTTAGCCTGCATAGGTACCGTTATGTTATGCCTGCTATAGCTACCTCCTGAGGAGGCAGGTATACAATTGCAATCGTAAATGGCTCGTATTGTTTCTTTGGATTTCCAACAAATGGTCAGGCTAAGGAACTTCCTATTGCCACATGGGTACGCCTCTGAAGGGATGCCCCGAGAACTTAACCAGCTCTGTGCCAACACAAGGCCGGGTTACCTCTGTAACTAGGTAACTACTACACGAGTATGCCATCCCCCGGTCGTTTGCGACCTTTATCTGAGGATCCTCAACCACAAAGTATAATAAATTTTCAGCAACAACATAGGTAAAGTATCTAGGCTCCATACCATGATACTACCCTTTTCCAGAAGGAAATGACATAACCTCAAGGTGCGCTACCCCCAAATAACCTTGTTGCATCCTTTCTGTTTTGACCATTTCCGGGTTGTGAGGTTCGACGAGGTCACGTCCACAAAGCTACAGTTTTCACAAAGTCATGCTTTGATCAACAAATGATCAGCAGCACTTTGTACGCCACATTACCAATTTAGGAATGTATCACTAGTAACCATCAACCACATAACCTCTAAGCTCGTACGTCTTCGAGAAGAGTGTTAAGCTAAGAGAATAAATTCTCCGCCACCAACAGAAATGTATTTGATAGAAACCAGCTTTACATCTCCAAGTGTAACGTCAGACACACATCCATACAAGTCCGTTCCGAGATCGAACGAAACCGAAGGCACTTCAAAGAAGCCCTTGCAAATCCGAATATTCACAAATTACGTCCGGTATTCCGTCACAAAGGGTGATAAAATCTCTATACCGGAGCAACTCAGTGCAGAGACATTCGACAGGTAATCCTTTCATTTTTGAAAATACCCGGTCTTCAACACCAACTTCAAATGCAATCTCATTTCGTCGTATCATTATTCGGAATGGGTTTTATGACATAAGGTCCTCTCCCAGCTAATCCGAATAATGAGTGCTTATTTTAAAAATAAATGTTACATTCAGATTCAAACAAATCACATCAAATTTCCACTTTGATCCTTTAAACAAAAGATCCATCACAATCACAAAGTTTCGATGTGGTTTTCGAATATCCATTTGGAATCCGACCCACGGTCGCATCGAAATTCAAATGCCATTAAAAGGCCAATATTGATTGTCGGTTATTTAACTATCAATCAACATTCACAACAATCACCAAGATTTAAATAACTTTTCCCCAATTATTTATTTTCAAAAATATATTCGCAAGATAAAATTTTGACACTTCAACCTTGGAAAACAAATTTCAAATCACTTTTCACCTTTCAATCTTTTGAAAATAAATTTCATATCGCTTTTCACACTTCAATCCTTTGAAAACAAATTTCAACTCACCTTCCTCACGTGGAATAAATTTCCAAATATTTATTTAATTCCACTGAAAATTTGCCTATTCAAATACTTTAAAAATAATTTAAAACACTTATCCAAACATATATACTTGGAAATATTTATGATAAAACTATTTTGAAACACTTGCTTAAATATTAGTTATGAAAATATTATACTAATAACTGATAAAAACTTAAGTCCAAAACTAATTTTTAAATAAAATTAGTAGACAGAGTTTAAATGTTTAAATAACCCTTTTCTAAATCAAATATCAATTAAATCTTTAAAATAATCACTTCCATAATTAACTAAAATAAACCTTTACTTCAAAGATTTAAAAACAACTCAAGAAATAATTTCTCTAAAATATTCTTTTAAAATCAACTTTAAACTTTTTATTTTATACTTCAAAGCTACTTTGAAATATACTCGGCTTCCCAGGGAAGAATACACTTTCCATTTCAAAATGGCCCACTTAAATAAATCAATAAATCCTTTTCGATTTATTTTAAATTTGCATTCCAAATCCGTAAATTTCTTTCCACGCTTTAAAAATAAACCAATGTTTATTTTAAAACAAAATTCCCTTTCCTTTATAAATTCCCATTGTGAATTTAAATTTTCAAATATCCACAGATATACGATTTTTTAAATCATTTTCCAAATATTCACTTTCAACACCAAATCAATTTTCAAATTGATTTCCATATTTATTTCAAATACCAAATAAATCCCAAATTGATTTTCCAAACATTTATTTCAAGCACCAAATCTATTTCAGAATTGATTTTCCAAAATTTATTTATTTAAACAAAAAATCAATTTTAAATCGGTTTCCTAAAGATTTATTTTCATACACCGAATCAAATTCCAAATTGATTTCCATATTTATTTTCTTTAAAAATAGATTCCTTTATTTCTTCCAATCTATTTAAAATCCGTATTTTAAATAAATTCTTCAACCTTTGAAAAATATTACCCGAAATCCATTTATTAAGCCTTTTACCCATATTTTGGAATTTTATTCAATAGGATTAAAAAATAAAACTTTACCCTTTTAAAATTTCTTTTTTTTAATTTATCCAATTCTTAAAAATAAATTTTACTATAAATTTTCAACTTTAATTTTAAAAATCCATTTTTTTTATTTCTGGTATCGTACGATACCAAAAATATATTGGGCTAAACTATAGCCTTTAATGATTTCAATCACCAATATAATCACACAGAGATTATAAATAATCAAGACATAACATTGAAACAAATTCAATTATTTGAGGAATTCAGTTGGATCCCTCAAACCTGTTTTCCTGCATCCACAGACGTTAGCATAATAATTAAATACCAATTCCACTTCGAGGTGGAATATCGTGATATATGGGATTTAAATATTATCATCCGCTATTATGCGGTGCATAGGGTCTCATCCGCTATATAGCGCGGAAAATCAATCACTCCAAATACATATATAATACCAATTCCATTTCGAGGTAGAATATCGTGGTATATGGGTTTAATATAATATCATTCGCTATTATGCAGCGAATAGGGTAAAACAACTGAAAATAATTTATCATATCAAGCACACAATCAACCATTTTAAATTTAACTATTTAAAATTAAATCAGAAAAATTTGATTGAGTGAGAAAATCTCACCTTTGCTTTTATTTTGCAATCCAATCCAAACCAGCCATTTCTTCCTGATTTAAGACCTTATATAAACATTGGATGTTTTTATTTATATTCGAACAAATCAAAAAAAAAATTCATTTGATACATTACATAACAAATGATTTTAAATTTTTTAAACTAAAAATTTAACTTAACTAATTTTCTTTTAATAGATTATTTTTAGTAACTAAAATAATTAATTAGGTTTACTAAATAAATAAATCACCTTGTATATATTTTTATAACCCTGTAAATTGTGTTTTTATTTTCCTTTATTTCAAACTGCATATAAAACAACCTGTATAGGTTAAAAATCCAATTTTTACATGAACTTTAAACATTTTAAATCTACCTATATATATACATTTAATTAAACAGACTTTTATTTTTTTTAATTTTTCTTCTGCTTCAGCATTTAAATTTTTAAGTATTTGAAAGGTTTAAAATGATCAGATAACTGGTTATAGGAATAAACAGAGGGCAAATTCGATCGAAACATTCTCACCTGTTGATGCGTACGATCCACCTTGCTCGCTCACAACCTATAGCTCGATACCCTACCAGAACATGCCGACCTCGACCACACGCGGGAGCACACTTGCCGTTCGATCCCCGAGTCGCCCCACGCGACCCTCGGTCCATCGCGACAGCCATAGTCATCGAGAAAACACCCCTACCCTTAGTTGTGCAGCGCGCCATCACCTTTGACATCGACGAGCTTCCTGAACCATGATTTGCTCGGGTGTAGATCCACGCGCAACCCTAGCTTCGATTAATACCTTGTTTGATCATCCCTCTTGCTCGCGCGATCGCAATCCATAGACCTCGAACCTCCCTTTTTGTTTTCAATCGATTCGCCGGCCCTTTTTTTGTGAAACTGGTAGTTATTAGTTGTTTTGAATTTTTGGCTCGGCTTTATTTTTTCTCGAACTTTATTTAGGGATTTCAATTAAATTGAGAGTGATGGAAGAGGAGGCGCAATTTAATTTTGAAAAGAAATCTTTTCTTTCGGCTATTTTGATTTGAAGAGTTGATTTCTTTTCGAAATCCTCTTTTGTGATTTTTTTTAATATGCGTATAAGAAAATGTAGGAAATGTGTCCTTAGAATCAGAAGAGGAGAGACACTTGTATGCAAATACGGAAAGGAAATGGACACGTGCTAGCTACAGCGTTCGATGAAGTTATATTATTTATATTTGAATTTGAATTCAAATTTTAAATCGTGTAGAAACTGCAACTCAAAATTCTTTTGAACTCCTATCGAGACGTGCCGCCAGCCATTCTTAATGTTATATGCCTATTTCAAGCACAATGGAAAAGGTTCCGGGTCCAAATTTAATCGTATGGAGAAGATAGCTTTTTGAACCCGGTTATTAAATTTAATTTCGATAAAACTTTCAGCGCGTTTGCTTATCGTATGGCCACAGAATAACTCTGAATGCTACGAAAATTGAAATCCAATAATAATACAATATTACAGATCAAATGGAACTGGTTTCGTCAAAGTCCGAGACTATGCCTCGGAAAGCTAATGTTAAATATCGATTTAAACGATATAAATTCAAAACTGAACAAGACAGTTTCAAATTAAATTTTGAAGCTCCTATTATCTTCAGTATTATAAATATAAATTTTTTAAGCCTTTAAAATGTTTTTAATCAGCTTATAACTGAAGATTCAAATTTTTATCCAACTTCAATAAATTAAATTCAATAATTAAATTGCCAAATTCACTGTTAAAATTGGAATTCAAGTTAAAAATAACTCCCAAATATTTAAAATTCAATTAAATATTTCATTTCAAATGTTCAAAATTTTCTAGGTCGTCACAAACGGTATAAGCATTCCAAGTAAAGACATCGTGAATATATTGAAAGTGAAGACGGAGATCTTTGAAGTGCAAGGGCTACTTGCTGCTAATCCCAAGGGTGATTCCAAAATGGATGCAGTAGAAGTAATGCCTTCGGTTTGTTCTTATTCTGAATAATTTGTATGGACAAACGCTGGCATTGCATTGTTGCTTGGAGGGCAGTATTAGCATTCTAAGTAGTAGTTTCTAAAAAGGTAAAACATAGCCTCAAGCCTCAACAACCGGGAATGACTAAAACAACGGATATGCTTCTAGGCTATGTGGTTCACTACCATTAGGGTATGTCATCACCCTTATCTCTACTACTAATAATAAAAATTCATTGAACTAATCTACTCGGTGTCTCTTTGAAATTCCAAAAATACCCTTGCCTGTGTGCGAAGCATGGGCCCATACTAGTATATATATGTATGTATGTATGTATGTATGTATGTATGTATGTATGTATGTATGTATGTATGTATGTATGTATGTATGTATGTATGTATGTATGCATATGTGTGTATATATATATATATGTGTGTGTGTATGTATATGTTTATGGATTTGGTTGTGCATGAGGGCTCTCGGGAAAAGGTTGTAAAGCAACAAGAGTGGTGACATGTTCGGTACTATCCAGTAAGGAGTAGGTCGTTTGCAGGGGTCGAAAGGTTTTCGACCTTGGTACATTTTCTAGAGGTGTACTGTGGCAGGTGGTACCCAGTAGCCTTGTCATTATATGGAATCTATTCTCCAATAAGTGCCTTTGGACTTAGTTGTATATCTATTATGTCGTAATTTAATTAATGTAACAATTTCAGTTATGATTCATTATTTATTTTAAACCCTAAACCTTATTATAATATTATAAGATTTCCTATGAATGGTTTGGTTAATGTAAGGTAAAAACACATCCGTGTTTATGTGCAGCATGGTCTTACGAAACATATTTATTTGAAAGGTTTTTATAATATTAAAAATTCATTTGAGGTGCGTTTCTCACGCTGGTTTACCGGACTGGTCCGGACATTAATTTTCTTCTAATGCTCAGGTCAGCCTAAGCATGTTTTCCATATTTATTTTGGATGCTTTGGAGCTTCCGGAGATGAGCCGGATCCCTCCAAGACGTACTCTCGTTTATTTTATTTTTCGCTGTAATTGTTAGCTATATTTATCAGCAATTGTGAGGGCATGTTGTTATAATTATGCAAGCTGATGATTAGTTAGTTACTTTGATTGATGTATGTATATTACGGTTTTCTTTTGTAAAGATCTGTTGTATATTATGTATTACTCGTCATGATGTAAGATTCTGTTCTGTCATTTTCTCCAACAATCTATTTTCCTGGAACTTGGATGTTCGATACGTGAACACTGTGCATGTATTAATGTTGACTTTTAGGGTCAGAAAGGTGGGTTTTTACAAGTGGTCCCAGAGCCAAGTTAAGCTAATACATAGGTTTGGTGGGAAAGACTCATTAGAAATAGGGTTAGCAATAACCTAGAATGAGTTTGGGTGTGTGTACATACATACATACATTACATATATATATATATATATATATATATATATATATATATATATGAGTGCATATTTGTTAGTGCTATAAAAATATATTGTTTTGATTTATCTGTTAAGCAGTTTGTGAATTCTGGTCAATACATAAGGAACAACTGTACCGACGAGGGTTTTTAAACTCTTAAACCAAATAAATCGGCACAGTATTATTTTGAAATTAGGTAAATGAAATAATTTTGGCTACATTATATTTTATATTTAAATAAACAATTTCCAGAAATTAATATAGTAATTTTGATGTGTTTGTTTATTAGGAAATGATAATATTCTATTATTGTTTGATCAGTCGTGCTCATTTATTTTAGAAGTATTGACTAAGGTTTATTGATTTTTTTATGCTCAGATAGTTAATGAGCATTTATTTCTTTTGTTAAATCTAATACGAACACCTAATGAATTAAGTTTCAAAATTTTGACTATAAGGTGTTGGGTGATAACGTTGGGTTAAAATTAAAATTTAATATGAATAAAATTTGTTTATTATAATCTAAAAAATGATAGACATTTGTGAAATGACTTTACACAAGCGAGTGGAATTATATATGTATAGTTTATAAATATAGTTTATAAATAAAAAGGATTTAAGCTGAAAATTAGGGGACTTAAATCCTGATGATTTTGAAAATGTTTTCCAAGGTTTTTTTCGAAAATAATAACAATATTTTTATAATTATTTTTGTATAAAACTATTTTAGAAAGATTTCAAAAGAGATAAAAAGTACTGAACTCACTTTTGTCGCTAGAAAATAATTCTGGTAATGATTGTAGCATCATTGACTTTCATTTTCGAGATTATATGTAAAGAATTGTTACCATTGAACTTTGCTATAGAGTTGTTTGGATAAAATGGATCTGGATTTAAAATCCTAAGAGTTTGAATTGTTATCAAAAGGGAGATATATATATATATATACATATTATCTCAAAATGATTTGAAATAAATAAAAGCCGGGTATTTTGTTTGAAATTTTTAGCTAAGTTATATATGGAATCATGTATCCTGTGCATTTGGGTAATTTGGTATGTGTATCTCATTATGATTTGTTGATGGATAATTCTTATTTATTGAAATAAAATGGAATTTTCGGCAAGGTTGGACAGTCAAAACTTCTAAGTTAATTGGGAATTGAGCTAAGTGTTTTGATAAAGTTATAAGGAAATAAGCTTATGTAACTTATAAATTTGAGAAAATAGTAAGTCAATACAAATTTTAAGTTTGCTGAACATTCTGGGTAGGTAAAACAGATCTAAAATTTGTATATATTCTCTTAGGAAGTAGAAGAGTATTATATAAGTGTAAACTTAAATTTTAAGGTGATTCATTAAAATAAGATATATTTTATAAGATGTTTATAAAGTTAAGTAATGGTTTTATGAAATAGTTCATAAGAAATCTTAGTAATGAATAAGATATACTATTGATATAAGCGAACATGAAATAAAAATAAATTGTATTTTAAGAAACCCATGGAATAAATATGTAAGTGGTACGTATGTCATTTTATTTTCATAACTAATTTTGACCCAAATTTGAGTATATTATTTCAAGGTGATTTACACTAATCCGAACAAGGATTTTTCACTCGATTCTTGACGGCGTACACTTGATATGGATTTTTGATTTAATTATGAAGTTTTTTATCATAGTGTATGGCTATGTAACGAGAATAGGGGTTTCTAATCAAGGAACTTGATCAGAGTCCGCACTAAGAAAGTCGAGTGAGCGATGCTAGTTTGGAAGTGAAATTAGTGTGATCGAGTAAGCGAACGGATTTGATATTGCATATGTATAGCATATGTACATCGTATGGGTTCTGATGTAATGATCTACTTTTGACTTTAGAAATGCAAGTTATATGGATTGATAGCATGTGTAAGTGGGATACAGGTTCATGGAAGCAAAAGGCTAGCTTGCTGCTTTCGGTTTAATGAGTAGAGTTGGTTTTCCTGACTAATAGGTACACATTTTTATTGTGATGATGATTTTGTGCCCTAAATATGATAGATCACTTTTGAGTTTTGTTTTCTTGTTGATTTGGGCCCATTGTGGCGAGTTGTAGTTTTTCTGGATCGAATCGCACAAAGGAGGTACCGTCGAAATTTTCCTTAACTATTGAGATTTTAAAAGATTTAATAACTCTTTTTAAGTGAGAGATTTTATAAATCTAAGGGTTTAGGGACTTTTTCCTTTCCTGGGGAATTTCGAAGATGAAATTCTTTTTAATGGGGGAAGAATGTAACGGCCCAAAATTTTGAACGTTTCGAATAGGAATATTTAATTTATTTTAATATTCATATCTGATTCAAATTTAATAAATAATAAGAAATTTAATTTTCAATATAACGACTCAATATTTATTAGCATAGTTTTAATTTATTTAATTTTTCTACAATTTTTAATTTGAAAATTATTTAAATTTATCGTTTGATGATTTTTCGGCAAAAGATAGTATTTTGGTGCTTTTATAGAATAAGATAACTAGTGTATATTATAATTGTTTTGGGATCTTATTTTTGTGTGTGATTGCATTTTTGTTTTATCGTTCACGGTTCGTACACGAACGAATTCTATACGGCGACACATTGGAAATTACAATATAAACCCAAATTTAACCTTTCAACCAACTCGACATGCTGACTTCACCTTTTCCCTCTCTCTCCATCTTTTTTAATCTTGATTTACAATAAAACAAAATTGGAAGCAACCTTCAAAAATTAAAATAAAATCATTTATTTATCAAAGAAATATTCAAATAAATCTCAAAGGAATGATCCTTGGGTTTGTTGAAAGGAGATCTTCAAACCATATCTTTATTAATATTTGGCTTGAAAGCGCAAACTATTGGTCCGACTGCGAACTTCCAACATTGCCCTTTACATAGGACATGGAAAAATATATGTTAATATATAATTAATTTAAAAAAATAAATATATCTTGATTTATTCTATACCATATATAGAGATTATGAATTTCCGGGTTATGCATTAAACTATGGTTAAATAATACAAATATCAAAACGAAAATAGTTTTACAATGTTGGAAACGATTTAATTAGTTGATTTTGATTAACTAATTTAACTAAATGAATATATCTTGATTTATTGTATAACCTATCTGAAGGTTTATGAATTTAATGTTATGCATTAAACTGTGAATAATGATATTAAGAGTTGGCTTGGAAGTGCAAACTTTTGGTCCGACTGCGAACTTCCAACAGTGCCCTTTGCATAGAACATGGAAAAGATATATGTTAATATATAATTAATTTAAACAAATAAATATATCTTTATTTATTCTATACCATATATAGAGATTTATGAATTCCTGGGTTATGCATTAAACTATGAATAAATGGTACAAATATCAAAACGGAATGGTTTACAATTTTGAAAATGATTTAATTAGTTGATCCTGATTAACTAATTTAAAAAAATGGATATATCTTGATTTGTTGTATACCCTATCTGGAGATTTATGAATTTTACGGTTATGCATTAAACTGTGAATAAATGATACAAATATCAAAATGTATATGTATGAGAAACTTAATGAGTGCAAAAATAGATTTAAGGAAAGAAGAATAAAATGTTCGAAAGTGGAATTAATAAGCATTAATTTACATTAATTCAATAATGTCATTATTATATCAATTTATTACGTCATCAAACAAGTGCCTGATATAACGTTATACAAATATGAGAATAAACGCATAGCAAAATTAAGGGTGGCAACCATATAACGCTATACAATTATGGATAGCATTCATACAACATTGTAGAATTCTAGTTATAAACTGAAAAACGTAACATGTTATATGTATTGCAATGATATCGCTCTATTAACTTTTCTATAAAAAATCTATTAGAGCATTTATGATCATTAAATATCACTTGGTAGCATATACTATATATAACGTTACACAATATTTGACCATATCAGTCAGTGAAGATTTCTCTAGATTGTAACTTTTTTCCACTCTGATCCGAAAATTTCTAAATCAATGAATGAGTTAAAATACTGCAGATGAGTTAAAATAGACGTGGCATGCAATCCATAACCCTTAATCGGTCTAACATAGAAATATTCAAACTTCGTAACACAATATAGCATTCTAGAAATATCTACGAAATTCTATAAATGCCACTTACTCTATTCATCCATATTCACATCTATTTTCACCCCTATTTATTTTTCACTTCTCTTTCCTGTCATCTCCATTCTGATCTCTCACCATCACTATTTCTTTTGGGGCATGTTTCATTGAGTTTCTCGCCATCATTAATCTCTAATATCACAGCTTCATGTTAGTGTAATTATACCACTAAAACTGTGCTTTACATAATAGCCATATGTTACACTTAAATATTTGAATCTTATTCTACAAAAAAAATCATTTCTACAACTGTAAGTTCTACATTTTTGTTTCATATTAAACAGGTAATTTGCACTTTTTAGAATTTGTTTGTATTATTTATTTCAGTGCATTACTCTTGTATTCTGAAAATAATATCACGAATAAAAGTTATTTACGGATATAAAATCAACTGGTCGATGAAAATTTATTCTTTTTAATGTTATTTTTTACTTTTAAATATATTTCAGTCTTATTTTATAGGAAAAAATCACTTCTGCGACTTTTGCACTTATGTTTTATATTAAAAATGTAATTGTACATTTTAGAATTTGTTTTTATTATTATTTTTAAGTGCATTGCTCTGTGTATTCTTAAAATAATATCATGATTACATTTTATTAACGGACATAAAATCAACCAATTGATGAAAATGTATTCTTTTTTATTTTTAAATATATTTCAATCTTATTCTACAGGAAAAAAATAATTTCTACTGCTGCAACTTCTACACTTCTATTTTATATAAAATAGGTAATTTGCACTTTTTAGAATTTGTTTGTATTGTTTTTTGAAGTGCATTTCTCTGTGTATTCTCAAATAATATTATGATTAGATGTTACTTACGGACATAAAATCAACTGATCAATGAAAATTTATTCTTTTTTCATGTTATTTTTTATTTTTAAATATGCATAAAGATTATGCTTCTTATAAAAAATGTTCAAAACTACATTTCAGTTATCAGTTATTATTATTTTAATCCAATATTAAAAGATCGATTTCAGCATATAACAAAATTTATCAACCAACCAATGAATATTAAACACTCTGGTAAGCAAAAATGGACTCAAAAAGATAACATATCTCCAAAAGCATCTTAATCTAAAGATAGCATACATGCTGAAAAATTAACAAATGATGATAAAAAATCTCCTTCAAAAGATGATTATGATTGGGATGATAAATTTACTTCCGAAGTGGTAAGTGATATATCATTCAAAAAAATTTAAAAAGTAATATAGTTTAATTTTATTGTCTTATCGGATTTCTCTTCTTGTTTTTGCTATCAGCACTTCCACAAACGCATCTCTATTGATATTACCAAATGTTGCTAGCACTTAAAAATAAAATCTCTATGCTATTTTACAAATCCAATACTCTCTCCGACATATATCTCCAAACTTAGTATCACTTAACAGTTAAACTTCATATACGTTTTGGCTTTTTATTAATTGATAACAGAAACAAAAATTCAATCTAACAAAAAATTAAATATTCCAACTTAGAAATGAAATTCAAGCTGATTACACATGATTCCAACACAAAAACATAGCTAAATATTTAAGAAAATTATTTCTCTTAAATATGTTAAACAATAAAAAAGCAATTTACTCCAGAAGAATGTGCCATCTTCATGTGCGAAGCGCGTGCCATAACACTCGTGAATATTATAAGGTAGGGTGGTAGTTGGGGTGGAGCAGTAGTTTTGGATGAGCATAGGCAAACTAGGGTTGTCGAAGTTGTAGTGGATGGTAGAGGAATTAAGGTTGGATTTTAAAGGGTGCTAAGGTGAGTCGACAGTCGTGTTTTGGGGTGATTCAATCGTGAGTTGGGGAGGTCAACGATTTAGCAATAAATTAGGGTTCGACTTCTTCGTCGATTTAGGGTGAACTAGGATACAACGTCGATTGATTTGAGTTCGTGGTGTGGAGGGGCATGGGTGGCTAGAATTTAGTGCAGTGCAGTGGCGAATGGGGAGGTATGACATTTTCTATAAAGGAGGAGCAATGTCGGGTCGGAAAGTGGAGAAGTGGCTCGAGTTGGTTGTCGTTGGTTTAGGGAGGTGGAGATTTGGATATGGAGTTGATCGGTGCGAACGGATTGCAGTTTCATTGAGGGATGGTAGAGATAGGGCGGTGCATTCATGGGGTAGGGGATGGATTTACTATGTACATGTACATAGGTGGGAGCATATTTTTTAGGAAGAAGAGATTAAGCAGGTAATTAATTTAACAATGTAATTAAGGAATTAATCGTATTAATTAATTCCCTAATCTTATAAAATGTACATCTCTCTCATACGAGGTCCAATCGAGACGTGGTCTTTTGTATTGTGCTTGTAATGGAATTAGCTACGTGATGGAATTTATTATTTTCGATTTAGAGCAAGTGAAGTTTTAGGCTAAAATCGAACGACGTACAGTTTTAGTTCAAACTGTAACGCTTCGGCATCAATTGGAATTTTGATGAATTAAACTGGCCTTTTTGGATGATTAGTACGATATATGGTAGATAGAATATATTGTTTTTGTTTGGATGAATCATTGGTTGATTTGGTTAAATATTCGCTTTTGAAAAGAGAATATCATTTAAAATGAAATACATGGAAAATTAGTAGAGAAATCCGGAGTTCTCACTGTACTGGTTTATTTTCTAGTTATATATCCACTGATTTTATTTCAGTTATATACCTGTTATATAGAATGTTAAATGCTGAAATTTGATAGTTTGTCCATATTAGATGTGACACTGATTCCGAGGAAATTGGAATGCTGAAATTTTATCTCACTGTAACGGTAGTATGGAAAATGTTCTCTCCATACTTAACACCAAATTCCAAGGTACGGAAACTAGTATTTATTTTGAGAATCAAGAATGTGTTTCGAGATAAGGGTAGTTATCTAACTTGTCTGATTTCATTGTTAATCGAGGGATAGTACTGTTTGAAATCGGAAAAAACTATTAAGTATATTTGGTGTGGTTTCTATACAATCTATTACTTACGCCAAAAGAGAAGTGCTTTGGGTTTATTATTATCAATGTTTTGAATGACATTTGTTTTAGCCCGTTTAAGTATGGTTTTGAAAATGAAATCTTTCTTAAGATTTGTGGATATACTTATGCCATTGAGATAAGTATATTTGTATATATCCTAAGTATTAGAAATGTGGTGTTTTTGGGAATATACTTATACCGTTGATATAAGTATATAAACAAGCTTCCTAGTCATTGAAAGTGAAATGTTTTGTGAGTATACTTATACAATTGAGACAAGTATATCAATATTTTCCAAGTATTGAAAAGGAATAGAGGATTTGTGAGTATATCTTTGTAAAAGTATTTTAATACAAGAATTAATAAAATGGTTTTATTAATGAAAGATTTACTTAAGAGGCTTAGTGCTTGCTTATGTGCTTAACCGTGCTTGGTTTCCTTGTGAAATTAAATCTATAATTTGATTGTTTGTTTATTTGGTTGTTAAATATCCGACTATCAAATCTTGGCTAGTTTTAAAATAATCCTTTCTGTTTCATAGAGACTAGGATCAAATATATTATCTGGAAACCACTTCGAATTTGCATAAGCAATCGAATTGAAGACATCATGATGATAATGAAAGTGAAGACGGAGATCTTTGAAGTGCAAGGCTACTTACCCTAATCCTGAGGGTGATTCCAAATGGATATAGTGGAAGTAGTGCCTTCAATTTACTCTTATCCTAAAAACTTGTATGGACGAATGCTGGCATTGCATTGTTGCCTTGAGGGCAGTATTAACATTCCAAATGGGATTTTCTAAAAAGGTAAAACGTAACTTCTAGCCTCAACAACCAAGAATGATTAAACAAGGGATATGCTTCAGGGCTATGTAGTTCGCTACCATTAGGGTATGTCATCACCCTTCTAACATAAATATATGGATTTGGTTATGCATGAGAGCTCTCAGGAAAAGGTTGCAAAGAAATCAAGGTGGTGACATATGTAGTACTATCTAGTAAGGAGTAGGCCGGTCCTGATTTGCAGGGGTTGAAAGGCTTTCGACCTTGGTAAATTTTTGTAATGACCCATAAATTTATCAATTTGATAAATTATATTCATTTTTAAGTATTCAAATATAAGGCTTCTTAACATGGAATATGTTGCCTTTAATGAATAATAATGATAATCTTATTTTGAATAAGTATTTTTAAATATATATACTTTTGAAAAATGTTGATAAAATGGTCGAAAATCATTTTGTCAATAAACAACTCTAAAACTATAAAACATGGCGCGTGGAGCTGGATACATACACTTATTTTTATTTTTAAACAAGAATGTGAAATAAATTATTTATTTTATTTTTGGAAATAAAATGTATTTATGACATCATCAATAATGACATCATATTTAATAATTGATTTATGAATTTAAATTGAGATTTAAAGATTCAATAATTATTATAATTATTCAAATATTTAGTTTTAAACGATGATAATTCATTTTAATTTTATGAAGTGATAATAAATCAATTATCATATTTTTGTTAAAAAATATATTTGATTTGAAATTATAAGAAAAATTGATATCGATTTATCGAAATAATAACAATTTTTGTAAACAATTATTTAATATTAATTTATATGGTTTTATAAATCAAAGATGATCATTTTTAATTATAAAAATGATAAGAAATTAATTTTCAAATTTTTTTCACAAATATATGTATTTTAAGTGTTAATTAAGAAGTAAAAATGTGACCGGGAATCGACTTCCCTATTATCAATGGTTTAACGCGGAAGTTGTTCAAAGTTGGTACAATGTTGTTTATTCTCTTGTGCGCATACATGTACATATATATACATGTCACATGCATATATATATATATATATATATACATACACATAACACACAGTATACATTTATATATATGTGTGTGTATGTGTTAAAAATATCTAAGATATTTCAATTTTCTTACTCTTTAAGCATCACAAGTTCAACCTTCTTACACACAAAGGACATACACATGTGCACACGCATGGAGGCTCATTTTGAGCCGTGTACGGTGACATAAGGGAGGGATGGGGTGGGGTGGTGATGAATGATAAACAAATATCATGACATTTTGGGAGCTCAACTTTAGCTATAAATACTGTAACGATCTGCTATTTCAAACCATTCAAATCGACAATCATCCACTCATGTCAGACTTTAATTGTTCAGAATAACAGATTGTTAATTTATATTTGACAAAACTTAGCATATACAGTAAATAAATCAATGACAGACACAGAGTAATACAACAATGAGCAGTGGAATAGATAAATAGTAGTTCATGAAGCTACTACAACATCAGAGTCTAAAACAAGATACAACATAAATCTCAAATACAAAGTAGTCTCGAATACATGAGCAGATGACAACTTTGAACATAAACAACTGCAAATAACTGAAAGCTGAATAGATAAAATATCTTCAAGCAAAGCTCCAAGCTCCAAAGGTGAGTCTCAAATATTGCGACACTCACTCTGACCCGAGCATAAAGCAAAACCAAAACACTCGAGTCAGGTTTAACATTCTTATGCAAGTAAATCAACTCAAGTGAAATGACCAAATGAAATGCAAATAACTTAAAGGATGTATGGGATTCCATCCTTTAAGGATCCGTTAAACTATCTACGTATATAGTACATTACGCTATATAGATAATGTCTATAGTAAAGAAAAATATTAAAATAGCGTTAAGGCGTTACCCATACTCCCTTAACACATTTTATATAAATGTCGTAGTCTATACTGCACTGTAAACTCTACCAAACTGGTGGGCTATCAGGGAGCACTCCATAGGTATGACACAAAACAAACTCATAGAGGGCGTGATAAGGCATGTGACAAGGCAGGCGTGGCAATGCCCAGGGTGGGATACTTCCGTTTTGCAGATCCGGACTGGTGGTAACGCATAGCAGCTACTACGCCATCTTGAGACACACTCCTAAAATCAAAGGTGAACCTAATCGAATCACAAAGTAATAGTATGACATCGAAGGAATGTGCCCAATCAGAGGTGCGACCTCCCTTGACCCGGCATGGCTCATGTTTTGGTCACATCAAGCTGACTCGTGGGAGTCAAGGGTGCGTTAATACCTCATACAGAATCATCGCCAAACCATCCTACTTCGTTTTGGAATCTCCACCACGTACACAATTGTTAAAGTGGTTTTTGGTATTGGCAGAGAGTATGACAAAATCCGATACCGGTCCTTTTAACAACCAAACGCTTATTTCACACCGTGGTCATTTATATTTCAAACAATTCACTCTTCGTATCAAAATATCATATTCATTCAAAATCATATCACTTTCGAAATGATTTTCACTTTTGAAATCATATCATTTTCGAAATCAAATTCACTTCTAAAATCATAATCATAAAATAATTTAAACCATCGTATCAAAATATTTGCATTTAAAACCATTAAATCTGAATCATAACAGTACCAACTTAAATAGTTTAAATATTGAAATAGTTTATATATTGAAATAGTTATAAATTAAAAATATTTTATATTTAAAACAGGTTATAGATTAAAATAGTTTATATATTAAAAATAGTTTGCATTTAAAAATAATTATAGATTGAAATAGTTTATTTATTAAAAATAGTTTATATATTAATGTATATTTAAAATTGTTTATAATTTAAAATAATACGTATTAAAATAGTTTATAATTTAAAAGAGTTTATATCAAAAATAGTTTCAGATTAGAATTGTTTCTTCCAATTTCACAAGTCAATTCAAATCAACTTTAATTCTAAAATTCAACCTAAATCAATCTTAGCTCAACAATTTCAATCAAAATGTTAAAGGTTCAATTTAAATTCTTATTAAAACTATTTTTAATTTATATTAATTTCAAATCCAAATTTGAACTACAAATTTAAACCACTTCCAATCAATAGGTTTCAAAGTTTAACTATTCAACTCAACTTGATAAATTCATTTATATTTCAAAAATTCAACTTTAATTTTATTTAAATTTGAAAATATTCACTTAATCACTTTTAATAACATTTAAATAAAAACTCAAATTACAAATTTAAATAAAATCAAAAATTAAATATCTAGCTTCAATTATATTTAATTCTAAATTATTCACCGAATTACATTTTTATAAGCATTTAAACATAATTTCAAATTATAAATTTAAATCAAAATTAAATATTCAGTTTCATTTAAATTTTGAAATATTCATTTAATCACCTTTAATTAAAACCTAGTTATCAAGTTATAAAAATCATATCTTTAAATTCTCAAAATTAATAAGTTTCAAATCAAATTTTTATTTAAATACAATTCTTAAACAAATAAAACTTCAAGTCCACTTCAACTTATCTTTCCAATCTTTATTTACTTAAGTTATTACAGAATTTAATTTAAAAATATTTATATAAATTATAAATAAATACTTATAACGTATTACATATATTAGTTAAATTAAATTCATATTAGATTTTATTATATTAATTATTATTAAATTAAATCTTATTTTAGTAAATACATTGCATAAAATCTTATTTTATATATTTAAAAATAATAAAATTACAAGTAAGATCTAAAAATTTATAATTTTCAAAACTTAACTCATAAATTTAAAATTTCCAAACATATAATTTAAAAACCTAAAATTTTCACGTATATTAAAATAAAATCTTTATATTATATTTAAAAATCAATATTTATTAACACCCGTATATTTCCTTTCAAAACTTTGGAAATCATTTTCAAAAATAAACCAACTGTGTCCGTATATAATTTTCTATTCTATGGTCAAGCGAAACAGATATTTATCATTTCAATCCGCAATAATTTAATATTTAGGCGTATATATCACTTCAACCCAAAATCCCAAAATGTCAAAAAATTAATAAAACTGCTTGGGTTTATCATTTCAACCTATAATGATTTTTCCTAATCTACAAGATCGTTTGGGTATGCATCATTTCAACCCATAAAGAATTCCTTACTAACAGGGAACTTGAAGTGTGAGAAGATAAATAGCAAAAAATGACATATATATCAATGACAAGCATATATGATCACAATTAACAATTTAAATAAAATATATATAACATATTATTGTGTCATATGTCAAGTAATATAAGTAACAATTGCAAATAATAACATATCATACTTAACAATTTAACAATTCAAATTTAACAACATATTTCAGTTGTCATTTTATGTGAAATCAATTCACTAAACATAAGAATTTTATTAGTGAGTGATCGCTCACCTTTCGAGGCTAGACAAAACAACGACAGCGAAGAACGATGCAACAGACACGGATATGCACACGAAGGAAAGCAAAAGGCTGCTTCAACAAATTCTGGACAATGGTGAAATAAAGCAAAGCCACTAATTGCTATAATGTGGATAGCGACAAGTTACAAATTAAACTCGAATGGAAAGAAATATGTATACTTCCATTTCCTTTTTATATAAGAAGAGAAACTATAGTCTTCCAGAAAGATTGGCAATTCTGAATAGAGAAAATTTAAGACATTTATGAAATGTGAGATAAATGCATAGGTAGGCTGCACAAGGAATACCTAAAGAAATAAAGACACTAATTAAACAAGAGAGTCGCTGTAAAGCCTAACCTTCTGAAACAAAAAGATCTCAAAGTACCGAATTATATATCAACAAGTGAAGACAAACTTACCTCTCTACAAGTTGTTCTTATTATCACTTATAGGCTTCTCAAACAATATGCATGCGAACACACACACATATATAAAAATATTATATATATATATATATAAGTAAGAAGAGAAAGATAATGGATTTAGAAGTTGAGGTACTGGCGTTGGAGTTTGTTCCACTAGAGGTGAGTGCATATCTCAGTTGATACAGGCTTTGGTGGCTGCTACATAGCGAAGCAAGGTTGGGCTCGGCAAGTTGATGGGTGTTGATCAGTGGAGGGCTGGGGGAGTTATGGTACGATGGCAAGTGAAGGAAAGGAAGGCTGTGCTGAGTTGAATTGGTTGATGTGGTCGGAGATGGTGGTGAAACATGTCAAGCTAAGGAGGTTTGTGGAGGTTGTGGATAGGGTGAGGCCGATTGAAGGCTTGCGTGGCAGCTAGTAAGCGGAGGGGAGGTGGAAATGTATGGAGTCGGGTGGGAGGTGGAAGCAGATGTGCATCAGAGGGAGGCGGCTGTGGGAAGATAGAGAGAGGGGAGTGGAGACACTGGCGATGAAATAAAGGAGGGGCGGAGGGTGTACGGTAGGTGATGGGAATAGAGGTTTCGGTGATGGAGAAGAGGTGGCAGGTGGATGTCGGGGTCAGAGGAAAGCTAGAGGGATGGGCGGTGATCTCATGAGGGAAAGAGAAAATGGAATGGGATGGTCGAGTTTCAAAAAGAAGAGGGAGGCAGCAAGTTCGGTAATGCTATATATATATATATATATATATATATATATATATATATATATATATATTATATGAAGCATAGAAACGAACGGTTGGAAGGAAGCACGAACCATCATATAATCAAGACTAGGGGAATAGCAAAAGTCAAAAAGCTGAATTTCAGGAATATTTTTGGCTACTGACCATTGGTTTCTCCTAAGAAACATATGGAAGGACACAGGGAACCAAAAGGCATAAAAACATGTATCGATACGGCTAATCGCTACACAGATTTCACCGTGTATCAGACATCGAAATACACAAATGCATATACTGTGGAGATCAGCATGACGAGATGAACAAAATGGTACACAGATATGAGTGATACGACCCATGTATCAAAACACGACTTTTGTTGCCAAAACTGCTGCTAAAACGCCGAAAATAAGATAAACGGAGCTATAGCAGTCCAAATTTGGCGAAACGAAATATGACATCTCACTCAGAAAATAGTTTACATTTTATTTATATAAAAATATTCAGATCATAAGTATTTTATTTTCAGCAACTTAACTGATTTTAAATTGAAATTGAAAATTACATAATAGAACTAACTTATATATTTACCAGTGAAAGTCTGCCACTTGCTACGCTTCAATAAATGCATACCAAATATCAAATTTCATTGCTAAAATTTAGTTGTTAATTTCATGAAAAATAAGTTAATTACGTTATAAAAATCGTTAAAATTTTCGGTTCGTAACAATTTCCCTCACTCAAAACTTTTCATCCTCGAAAAGGAACGAAATAGGAGAATGGAAGCAACCGAAAAGGAAAGATAGATTCGAAATACATAGTGCCAGATACAACAATTTATTCAAAACCTTATAAATTTCATTTTTGTACATTTTATTACCTATATTTATATAGTATATTATTTAATTACATCCAAACTTTTTCAAGGTAAGCTTATTATTGTTTCCATATGTAATTGAGCATTATACAAAATTACCATTTATTTACACATTTCTAATAAGCAAAATTTAATTTGAATATTTTTATTACATAAATTTCTTTTATATAACCTTTAATTACAAATTCACATTACATTTAAACTTTTTTTGAATATTTCAGGTAAATTTTAGAAATGCAATTGAGTATTATACAAACTAATTTTATCCTACTTCAACTGTTTTTGCATTTTAAACACTCCAATTATTCAAAATTTTGCTTCATTTTAATATTTAGAAACCATCACTTAACATAAACTTAAGAGTTATATTTCTTGTTTCACTTCAAACCATTTTGAAACAAATACATACACACACACAACACACACACACACATACATATATATTGTACATCAAATCATACTCAAGAAATTCAAATCAAATCCGTTTTCCAAAACAAAAGTGTAGCAAAGCTACTAAGTGGTCTCCTCACTTTCAGACTCGAAAACGAAAGTCAATGATGTTGCAGTCATCACTGATATTATTTTCCAATGACACAGAGGAGAGTACAGACTTACTTCTTTTAAAAATTCTTTGGAAACAATTTCTATTTGATAGTATTTCAAATAATATATATTTTTTTCAAAAAATTTGGAAACCATATTTTAAAGAGCACCGAAAATTTAATTCTCAAATCTGTAATTTAAATTCGTTTCATTTGCAAAACAGATTTATAAACCATGTTGGAATTCCATCACCTTATAACATACAATAATGGTTAATGGTTTAAGAATTTTGATAAATAATCGCTATTATTTCAAACAACCAATTTATTTAACTAGTTAGTTTTCATAAAATCATACTTATATATATAATATAATCATACATTAAGTTATTTCATTTACCAATTTCAAAAACAATATTGAGTCAGTGTGCTTTGTTCAAGTGTTTTGGAATTCATATCAATTGCGTTGGCCAAACGAATTGATCGAAACCCAAAATTCAAACTTAACAACTCAAACAACACAATCTAAAACTTTTTTATATTAATTCCAAATACACTCCCTCACATGATGATTCAAGAATGGATTATAGAACAAGGACAGAGATTCAAATTTTAGAGGGACCATAATGAAAGAGAATTTCTAACTAAGAAGATAGGCTCGAAAAAAGATAAGATAATTAAATTACAAAAGCGGAAAGATGGATAGGCTTATATTAGTCGCGGTGACCTTAATTAGGTCCGTCGAGACATAGAAAAGATGAGAATATCCTCAGGGAAAACCAGGACAACCTGTTGAGAACATCGCAGAAAGCGCGACTTATGAGGTCAATGAAGAGGGAAGGAGCATTGGTCAATCCAAAGTGGCATGGAAAACCATTAATAGAAACCATTCATCCAGGAGGAAGGACAATAGGTCGAGCTCTATGAATAGGATCGATGCATAATTCAATTTCCCGCTTAGGGAGTAGAGAAGTGACTCGACCAAAGTCATCCGAAAAGAGTTGGACAACAAGGGTGGAGTCAAGATCACTAGGCTGAGAATCAAGCGAGAAGATAAAATTGCCTACAAAATCCTGAAGCGATCAACACTGACCACAAGAGAATTACCCTGGTCGTCTACTAGAGAAACAGTTTGGGGTTTGCAAGGGATAACGGCATCAAAACCGAGGACATAGAAATCTCCGGTGAATCGACGCATGTTGTAAAGGAGTCTCACCCATTTACAAATCACAATAAGGTTGGCGGGATCCCGATGGGATTAGTCACACACAAGGATAAAGTTGCCATTTGAGGTTGCAAGATGTGCTCAAATTTATTACAAAGATCAATAGGGATAGAGCTATGGGATGCTCTAGTATCAAGAAGAACACTAACAGGAAAAGACAAGGATGGATTTTAAAACAATGGTAAGGTTCCAAATTTCAAAATAAATAAAATCAAAGAGGAACCTAACAAAGAATTTCAAGCTCGAATGAAGATGATTCTGTAATTACTTTTACTCATTCTAGGGTATTACTACCATATCTCTAATGAGTTTTTGCTCCATGTGCTAAGTTTGCCTAAACTTGAGCTCTGATACCACCTGTAACCATATACTATTTCGAACCATTCAAATTGAAAATCATACACTCATGTCAGACTTGAATTGCTCAAAATAACAGATTGTTAATTTATAATTAGCAAAACTTAGCATTTACAGTAAATAAATCAATCACAGACATGGAGTAGTACAACAATGAGCAATGGAATAGATAAATGTAGTTCATAAATCTACTACAACATCAAAGTCTAAAATAAGATATAACAGAAATATCAAATACAAAGTAGTCTCGAATACATGAGAAGATGACAACTTTGAACATAAACAACTAAAAATAACTGAAAGCCGAATAGACAAAATATCTTCAAGCAAAGCTCCAAGCTCTAAAGGTGAGTCTCAAATGCTGTTACACTCATTCTGACCATAGCATAAAGTAAAACCAAAACACTCGAGCCAGGATTAACATTCTTATGCAAGTAAATCAACTCAAGTGAAATGTCCAAACGAAATACAAATAACTTAAAGGATGTTTGGGATTCCATCCTTTAAGGATCCGTTAAACTATCTACATACAAAGTACAATACATTGCATAGATAATGTCTATAGTAAAGTAAAATATTAAAATAGCATTAAGGCATTACCCATATCCCCCTTAACACATTTTATATAAATATCATAGTCTATACGGTACAGTAAACTCCACCAAACCAGTGGGCTATCAGGGAGCACTTCATAGATACGACACAAACTAAACTCATAGAGGGTGCGATAAGGCATGTGATAAGGCATGTGAGGTAATGCCCAGGGTATGATACTACCGTTTTGTAGATCCAGACTGGTGGTAACGCATAGCAGCTACTACCGCCCACCTTGAGACACACTCCTAAAATCAAAGGTGCACCCAATCAAATCACAAAGTAATAGAATAGTATTGAAGAATGTACCCGATCTAAGGTGCGACCTCACTTGGCCCGGTATGGCTCCTGTTTTAGTCACATCAAGCCGACTCGCGGGATTTAAGGCTGCATTAATACCTCATACAGAATCATCGCCAAACCATCCTACTTCAACTCATAATTTAATATTTATGGGTATATACCATTTCAACCCGCAATCCCAAAATTTCAAAAAATCAATAAAATCGCTTGGGTTTATCATTTCAACCCACAATGATTTTCCCTAATTTATAAGATCACTTGGGTTGGTATCATTTCAACCCATAGGGAATTCCTAACTAACAGGGAACTTGCAATGTGAGAATGTAAATAACATAAAATGACATGTATATCAATGACAATCATATATGATCATAATTAAAAATTTAAATAAAATATATATATCAGGTTATGGTGTCATATGTCAAGTAATATAAGTAATAATTGTAGATAAAAACATATCATACTTAACAATTTAACAATTCAAATTTAACAACATATTTCAATCATCATTTCATATGAAATCAATTCACGGAGGGTGTACGACATGTGATGGGAAAAGAGGTTTCGGTGACGGAGAAGGCTGGTAGGCGGATGTTAGAGTCGTAGGAAAGCGAGGGGGATGGGCGGCGATCTCGTGAGGGAAAGAGAAAATGGAAGGGGATTGTTGAGTTTCAAAAAGAAGAGGGAGGAAGCAGGTTCGAAAATGCCAGTAAGAATTATACATATTTATTATTTTTATTATTATTATATGAAGCACAGAAACGAACAAATGGAAGAAAGCATGAACCAACATATAATCAAGGCCAAGGGAATAACAAAAGTCAAAAAGCTGAATTTCAAGAATATTTATGGCTACTGACCATTGTTTTCTTCCGAGAAACATACGAAAGGACACTAGGAACCAAAAGGCATAAAAATGGGTACCGATACGGCTAACAACATAATGGTACATAGATATGAGTGATAGACCTATCTATCAAAACTCGACTTTCATCAACAAAACTATTGCAAAAATGCGAAAATAAATAAACGGAGTTATAGCAGTCCAAATTTAGCGAAATGAAATATGATGTCTCACTCAGAAAATAGTTTACATTTTCATTATATAAAATTATTAAGAATTCAAAAATATTTTATTTTCAGCAAATTAACTGATTTTAAATTGAAATTGAAAATTACATAACAGAACCAACTTATACATTTACCAATGAGCCACTTTCTATGCTTTAATAAACGCATACCAAATATCAAATTTTTGTTGCTAAAATTTAACTGTTTAGTTCATGAAAATTTAGTTAATTACATTACAAAAATCATTAAAATTCCTGGGTCGTTACAAATACCCACTCATTTTCCATCTTCTTCAATCTATCCTAACTTCCTCAAACCAAAACCAAACGGAGAAATTCTCCTTTTCAAACTATAGTAAATTCCAATGGCTACAACTTTCATGGGTACAACTTCTTCATATTTTGAGGCTAGTTTTGCCAAAATATCCATTTTATAGAGTGTTTTCGAACTCATATTTTCATATATGAAAATGCCACTCCATCTTTTGATCATATCTCGCTCAAAACAACTCAAAATCGAGTAATTATTTTTTTTAATTCAGGAGGAGAGAATTTAAAAGAACTTTCGCTTAACAACATTTCCAAATTTTGAGAGCAACATGGTCAAAAAGCCGATAGAAATGACATATTTTCGAGTCTAGTTTTGTGAATTCAATGTCGAAGCTCCACCACTTTTATACTTCTGACCACCACCTCCATCACCATCGGCCATGAGCTCCACCAAATACAAAGCAAAGCCATGAGCATTAGGGGTGAAGGAAGTCTAGAGCCGAGAGCAACTAGGCAAGGGGGAGCTGTTTAGATTGTGAAATAATGAAGTGTTGATTCGATTGAATGTTGGTAGGAAGTTTGGTTTGAAATTGAAACTCTATATATATAAATATATATATATATATATATATATATATATATATATTATGATCTGAAATGAATTTTATGGTTGTTTACTATGTTTGATCATCAAGTTTGTATGTTGATTATATGTTTATTCTGATGTTGATATAAGTCATGTTTAGTACACATCGAACGTCACAAAGGAAATCGCTTTCTTCTAATAAATAAAATGGTGTGTATGAGATTGTTTACCTTTAGAAAATTGTTTAAAATGGTTTATAAACATTTTATAATACTAAAATCTAATTTGGTGAAGTTTTGATAGGTATGCAAAATTGAGTCAAAAATAGATGCGTTGCGTAACGATAGTCCATGATTTCACGCCATAGAATGTTAAATCCACTTAAACGATGGATTCAAAGTCGGAATTCTTTGTAATAATAATTTTTCAAACTCTAATAATCATAGTTTTAAAAAAAATAAAAGAAACGAGATTTTGTTTAGTAGATTTCGAAATATGAGCAAATCAAGTTTTCAAAATAGGCGCATTTTGGCAGTTCGGAACCCAAAGCGACAAATTCTATATAAATGATATTTTTAATTCTTTACAAATATGAAATAGTTCTATAAATATGTTAGAATGTTTTAAAATAGATTTGAGTAATAAAAATGGATTTCTAAATAATGGAAAAGTTGTTTTGATCAAATAACCCTTAAAAGCACTATTCGTAGCACTTTTGCAGCGGTTTTTAATAACTTTTGAAATATGGCTTTAAACTTAAATATTCTTTCTCAAATCTTTCATAAATGTTTTAAAATAAATGTTTTGAAGATGATTCGGAAGTTTTATAATTTATTTTAGAAAGTTTAACTAATGATTTAAAGAAAAACTTTTAAAATCAAGTGATTTAATCTTGGCTTTAAAAATCGACGAGTAGACTGGATTTTTCTTTTCATGACATCCGAATGTAAGGTGCTTAAACTAAGGAGATGTTCAGGAGCAACCAGTGCCTTGTCTCACCTTGCCTCTTTTCTAGGCAAAGAATAGATAAGGTTGAAATGTCGGAAATGAGGCAAGTATAAAAGATTCAATTTTTCAAATTTTATTTAATACAACTTGGAATATATAGAGATAATATTCTTACACTTGATATTAAATTACGAGAAGGAAACCCATATTATCAGCGTGAATTTAAAAGGTGATTTCATCTTTTTTCGAAGGATGGTAAAGGTTGAATACGGAAACTGATATTGAGTAGAATTAGTATAATTTCTATCGACCCCATTTAACTCAAAAAGGTTTTCCAATATGACTTATGAAAATGATTTGGTATTTCTAAAGTTAAAGAAAGGTTTAATGATTCTATATATATCGAAAAGAATTGTTTTAAAGATATATATCTCCAGAATTTTTTTTGATAGAAGGAAAATAATTAATCAAAAATAAGCACCAATTTACTTAATATATTTTTATCGATGATTGGTTCGAAGGAACCGAGTTCGGATTTGAGTGATTCTTATCCAAAAACTACTTCGAACCAATTTACGTATTCGAAGTGAAGACGTGGAATGATAATATGTAGAATGAAGGGCTGCTTGTCACTAATCCTAGGGGGTAATTCCCGATATCATATATATGTGGCAGTATTATTTTCATTTGATCTTCAATGTAAGGACTGCTCGCTACTAATCCTAGGGATGATCCCTAATAGAATGAGTATGAGAGTTCCTTTGGTTTGTATTGGTTGAGATTGGAGTACATAACGCTCTCCAAATATTGGACAGTGTATTACTCTTGACTGCTAGGGGCACCTATGGGTTACGTACTAATAGTTATTGGATAACTATGGAATGACTCACTCGATAGTTTTCTGTTGGTTAATGTAACTAAAGTCAAATAGAAAATATTGATGTAACTGATTTACACAGTTCCCTCGACTTGAGAATACTGGGGATATTCAATATGAAAGCTCCGCTTTGATTATAGCCAAATCATGGTATGACGTCCATCGAGTGACTATAGTTGAGTCGAGTGGAAGTATTGGAAGCGAAGCATTATTCAAGAGAGGATTCGTCTCCTCATATGTGGTTAGTATCATAGTCAGCTCAAAGTCAAAATCTCTGTCCAGAGCATTTTGGTTAATAATTGTTGTTATTGAACCAAGGGCTTTGTATTTGGACTATAAAGTTGAATGTGGAAGAGGTTGGAATTTTGACCATTACCAAATTCCATAAATCCAAAGTGATATAGTTTTGACGAAGAGAATTGGTGTAAACAAATGTCACAACTAGTTAACGCTTGTTAAACTAAAATTGGATTTTTACCGAAAATGAGTAAGCGATAAATTTGCCAATAATGTCACATCACCTGCCAAGTGACGTGTGAACATTAACATTATAATAGTTCGATGTTAATCGCTGACCAAATTTACACCCAAGAGTTGGACAGCCGAAATGATAAATTCTCTTAAGACCGAATGATTTAATTAGTTTATAATTGTTATAAATTAATTAATACTTATGAAATATTAATTATAAAATTAGAATATGATTTGAGAAATAAATAATGTTATATATGTTTATAACGGTTATAAATATATCGATCGATATACAATATCGACAAGCGATTAAATTTGATTTAATTGCGTAGTATTTTGGCTTGCTGCAAAATTTTGGTCTTGCAAAGGTCTAGGGGTGGCTAAAACATAGGGAATTGGCTTGGAGATAATGGGTTGAGATCAAGTGAGAATGGGAAAAAAGGTTTTCCTCGTATCTCTCTAATACAACTATATATATATATATATATATATATATATAATGATGAACTTTTTTTCGGCCGACATTACCTTCTACATTGCTGATTAAAATATAGCTCTCAATCCACTTCAAAATTCTTAAATGTAACGACCCGATTTTTCGACGCTCGAAAAACCGAACCATTAGGGTAAAAGAAGAAGAGGTAGAAGAATAAATTAGAAAACAACATCAGAATCATACCATCGCAGCGGAATAAAATATAATAGATAATAACGGATCTTTACACAAAAGAAAATTATATATGTTTTATACATACATCACCAGAATACATCATTAGAGTTCAACAACATCAATAACATACAACTGGACAGTCATATAAAACTTGTCCTCAAAACCGAGTACACAGCGGAATAATAATCAAGAACGGAAGTACGTATCACCATCCAGCTCATCTCCTTAGCTCCACAGCATCTATCCTGTATCCTATAATACTCGGTCTGACCCGAGCATTATAGTTAAATAACACCCGAGTCAGTCTGGAATACTAGGGTGAGAAAACCACACTCAAATTGATTATTAAAGTTTCAAAATCCTTTGAAATCAAAAGCATCTCGTAAGACCACGCCACAAATAAACATGTCGGGGTTTTACCTTACGATAGCTAAAACATTTCTTATAAAATCCTATGATATTATAATAGGGTCTATATACAAATACTTATTAAAATATCCTAAATTGTTACATCTATTAAATTCCAGCTACTAGCCACAATCGTGGGTAATACAAACAAAAATCGTGAAAGGCGCGTAGGGAAAATGGATTTCCAACTAATGACTAGGCACTGGGGTACCACATATCATAGTACATGGCCTAGATCACCGTACCGAGGATTACTCCCAATCCCCTGCAACACAAGACCGAGACTACCCCTTACTGGATAATCCCGAGTAAGATCACCCCACGGTTGTGATCAGCAACCGCACCACTAAGACGAAATAAAAGGGACATCTAGACAGGGATGTCCTCACCCTGAAGTGGGTGCTACCAACCTAGCCTTACTGCATAACCCCTGATTTTCAATCATTCCCGGTTGATGAGGCTTGAGGCTAAGCTTTACCTTTTTAGAACATTTCACTTAGAATGCCCATCGTCCACCTGACGATGTTCCGAAAGCATTCATCCATACAAGTCCGTCCCGGGTTCGAACGGAACCGAAGGCACTATTCCTACTACATCCATTTTGGAAATATCCTCAGGATTAGTAGAGACTAGCCCTTGCACTTCACTGCCCCATTTTCGACACCGAACTCGTTTTACCCACAAAAACGTACAAACCAGATCGAAGTGGTTTTCGAGAAATTAATCTCGATCCCGGTCTCTTCGAAATGATCAGCGCATTGGCCAATATTGATAGTCGGTTATTTAACTATCGATTAACATTCACAACATTCATCAAACATAAATAATTTTCCCAAATTATTTATTGATCTCAAAATATCCTTACAAGATATATTTCCCGTTTTCAACCCTTTTTGAAAACAGTTTTCAAACCATACTCTTCTCATGGGTAAATTCCCAACTATTTATTTCCACTGAAATCACCAAGTACAAAAACTTTAGATTTTTAAAATAATTTAGAATACTTTATTATAAAATATACTTTAACATTTTAGTTAAAAACTACTTTAATACTTATTCAAAAAAAATATACTTTAAGAATATTTAAAATAAAGCCACTTTTAAAAAAATATAAAACTAGATTTTATTTTTTTAACAAAATACCAAGTTACTTTTAAATGATTACTACAATTATAGATTTGAAAAATACTTACTTTAGAATTCAAACATTTAGAAATAAATAAATTTTCTAAAATGTGCTTTTTTAAATAACATTAAAACTCTTAACTTATAACTAAAAAATTTCTTTGAAAACATACTTGGCTATTCAGGGAAATACGCTTCTCTTTCACATCTTTTAAAAATAAATCACTATTTATTTTTAAACCAACTTACCCATTCCTTTAATAAATTCCCACCTTGAATTTATTCTTCCAAATATCCATTAACATATCACTTCACTTTTATAACCCCAGTTTATAAGTTTCATATTCTCAATTTTCTTTTAAAATTCCAATTTAAAACACTTAAATCAATTTTCAAATTGATTTCCAATTTACTTCACTTTGAAATAAATTCCTTTACTTACTTCGTTTATTTCAAAATCCATTACCTTCAGCTTTCTTTTTTTATTATGATTTAAAATCTTTTAAACTGAAAATATCAATTTCAGGTTTCCCAAAATCCTTCTTTATTCTTTTAAATAAATTCAAACCTTGAATTTCAAATTAAATTCTTTTATTACTTTAAATAATATCACTTTAAGATTAAAATTCATTATCTCTCTGTTTATTCAAAATCCCCTTTTCCATACTTGGAATTTATTTATTAAAATTTTAAAAAAAATCACTTTCATTCTTTCTAATCCATTCTTTAATTTATTCAAATTTTCTATAATTATTTTACTCGAAATTCCTCTCTTATATTTTCTTTTCAAAAATCCAGTTCTATATATTTGATAACTCAGTATACCGAAATATATTAAATCAACTCATAGCGTTCACATTTCTAATTATCAATATAATTCATCACAGAATAGCAAATAATAATAAAATAGAATTATTAAAACAATCTAATAATTTTGAGGAATCCAGTTGGATCCCTCCAACCTGTTTCCCTGCATCCACAGATGTTAGCACAATATAAAATACCAATTGCACTTCGAGGTGGAATATCACGGTATATGGGATTAATATAATATCATCCGCTATTATGCGACGTATAGGGTCTCATCCGCTATATAATGCGGGAAATCAATCACTCCAATATATACTATATATACTTCTATATAATATACCACATCCAATCAATTCAATCATTCAACCAAATATTTAAATTTAAATAGCAAATCTAGAAGAGTGAGATTAACTCACCTTTGATTTTAATTTGCAGTCTATTCCACTCCAGTTCCATTTCGACTTGTTTCTCGAATTTAGACCTTGTATAAATATTTATACAGTTTATTAATATTTGAATTGATCGAACCATTAATTACTATCTATTTATTTTATTTAAACTAATAATTTGGTTTTAAACTAATTTCCTATAATAAATTATTTTTAGTAACTAATTATGTAAATAAGCTTATTAAATAAATTAATCACCCTACAAACATATTTTAAAATAAACTAGTAAGTTAAAGACGCGTATTTATTTTATATATTTTTCATTTGAAACTACATATATTTATAAAATAGTCTGTAGAGTTTCAAAAATCAATTTTTTTTATATAATCCTTCAAACACGTTTTCTTTTTCTATATAGATTTTCTGTGACCAGCAAAACAACAATTTGCTTTACCGTAAAACTTTTCTTTTGATTTATATGTATATTTGTAAAAATTAAAACCCTGGTTTTAGAATTCCTTTTTCTATATATATATAAACATTTATTTATTCAATTACACAAAAAAAACAATACCTCACTGCCTTACCCATCACTGTGAATGCAGGCTCCGACCACCTCACGTTCACTGTCGCTGCCACCCTTCGCGAGACTCTCCCCAATCGCCGCACCCAGAATCAAGTTCGACTCCCCTTTCCAAACTCACAATGTTATGCCAAAAACAAGAAATCGCGATCCTCTAGTACACAATGTCCCCCACCATACTGACCAAAACCCTACTCGCCTGGCTACGTCGTCTCCCTCACAACCTCGTGTTCGAGAACGAGCCCCAACTCTGCACTCGACTTTCGAGTTTGCAAATGCGAAATCCTCTTATGAATCGCCTGGTCGCCGCCTCAAGCTAGGCAAAGTCGCGAACCCTAAAATCAAATTAGAGGAAGCTCGCGACCCTACCTCCGACTACCCTTCGATATAAATGACAAAATATGACGGAGAGATGGTGAAATTCGATCAGAACTTTGGTCCGCCATTTTCGATTTAATTTTTGTTTTGTTTTGAACGAATGGTTTAGAAAGAAGGCTCGGCAGATAATTTAAAAGGAGGAAGATACCTTGCGAGAGAAGCTTTGCCTAGCTACAGTGGTCTTGAAACGAAAGGAAAAAGTTATGAAGTGAAATAATTTCGGCTGACGGTGATCAGGATATAAATATATTTTTGAATTAAATTCAAATCGTCTCGATAAATGCAACTTATAATACCGAATAACTATCAAGGCGTGCCGCTAGGTGTTTATAAGGTCATACCCCTATTTCGGACGTAAAGGAAAAGGTTTCGAGTCCTAATTCGATCGTATGGAGAAGATAGCTTTTTGAATCCAGTTATTATATTGAATTCGATATAAGTTTGAACGCGTTTATATATCGTACGCTCGCACAACAACTCCTATCACTACGAAATTTGAAATTTGATAATAATACAATATTACGGATCCAATGGAACTGGTTTCGTCGAATTCTGAGACTGTGCCTCGGAAGGCTAAATTTAATATCAATTTAAACGATATATTTCAAAAACTTAATAAGACGCATCCAAATTCAATTTTAACACTTTTACTACTTTTTGTATTATCAATATAAATTTTGCAAGCCTTCAATTATTTTTAACTTAAAACTCCAGATTCAACATTTTACCCCACTTCAAATAATTTAATTTAATAATTAAATTACCCAATAATTAGTGATATGTGACATTCAAGTTAAAAATTCACTTTCAAATATTTAAAATCAATTAAATATTCCGTTTTCAAATGTTCATAATTTTCGGGTCATCACGTTCCTCCCCCTATAAAAGAATTTCGTCCCCGAAATTACTAAGGCAGAAGAATGTCCCAAACCCACTAACTTACTAAAACACACTTAGTGAAAATCTCATATTCACTTTTTTAAACTTTAGTTCCAACTAAGCAAATAGTTTCATTTTCCATTTCCAAAATCCTTTATTTCAATTCCAATTTGAAATTGTTTTGTCGTTAACAAAAAAAAATTCAAAATGTTTCTAACTCCCAAAATTTCCGGAAATTTTTGGCAGAGTCTCCTTTGTACGGAGGAGCTTTTGCAATTTGACAAGAGATATAAATATATATACATCGACCCACACGGTCGGAAAAACAAAAACAGTTCATATTTCTTATTTGTATTACGTAGGCGTACCTTTATGTAGCATTTTTAAGCAAACGGCTTATCGTTTTAGCATTTTGCGCGATCAAATCCAGCCAAACGGCTTTTCGGTACCTGTACTTACTCAATTTAAACACGTAAGCACTATATATATGAAGTTTATAACATTTCTCTTACTTAAACAACTACAACACATCCACTCTAAAATAAATGCGTTCTAAATAACTTCCACGAGCAATTTATATGATTTCAAAACTAATTCAATTGCTTTCAACCAATTTATATACCATTTCGTTCAATTTTATTGGTTTACGACTCAATTACATTCAATTTATTTTAACCCAATAGCTCACATTCACTTCAAATGATTCAAAAATAAATTTTATTTGCTTCTATTAATTCATAGAATTTCTTTACCTTCATTTACGTCAAACGACAACTATTTTTATGCAAATTCGGCGATATTCGCTTAATAGAGTATCCATTTTAGTTTATAACTACTTCAAATTAATTTCAACTCATTCTGTATCTAATTCCATTTCATTTCTAATTTATTCACCAACCATACATTTGCATTTCATTTCAGCTCCGCATCGGTTTCATTTTAAAACTATTTCACTGAGCTTGACAACATTCGATGCTTATATTAACATCCATTTTCCAAATAAATTTAACCCAAACGTTTATTTAATGGTCTTTAATTCTTACTCGAAACCTAGCTTTTATTGACTTAAGTAATTTTACTTCAAATTAATACGCCTCATAACTTAAGTTCATTCTGATAACCCAATTTCAATTAAAATTTTGATTTAATTTTTATTCAATCAGACTTCATCCATTTATTATTTAATTCAATTAACCCATTTATTCACCCCATTTTAAATTTTAAATTCACCTACTTATTTCATTTTTGAATTTATTTTATTAATACAAAGCCATTCTCAATTTATTTCTATTCGCCTGGGTTTTGTTTGCAACTCAAACCATTTATATTATAATTCACTTTCATTTCATTCGGCAACACTTCCATCATATCTAATTTACTTGTAAAATACGTTAAATATTATTTATAACTCACTTGAATTTTATTTGTAATTCAAACCATCACTATTTCGATCCAGCTCTATTTTATTTAACTCAAGTTCATTTCCAACTCCATTACTAACTCACAATTCAACCTTCATTTAACCAATTCGAAATTTGATTTTTACCCTCAAAAATCACTTTGGTTAATTTTCTCGAGTTTAATTTATTTTATAATTCATGTTTGGATTTTTATTTTATTCCGGAATACCAAACAAATTTATTTTGGTTCTTCTCTCACTATTCAAATGCTCATAGGTCACACGCCTATATTTTCATACTTCCATTCATTTATAATTAAGCACATTCCCATTTTCATATTAAAAATTAATTGTCCAATTAGCTCACTTCCAATTGACAATTAAATTTGGACTTCCTTTTAAATTTTCAAAACAACAATAGTTTATTTTGGCTAATTACGACACCTTAGATTTTTATAAGTCACACCCTTATTGATCTTCCACATTTTCATTCATTCTAGGCTCGAATATATTCGTATTTCATTTAGGCCAGGATTATACATTTATTTGTAGCCTCAACATATTTTATTTAAGCATTTTCACTTTATTAACCAAACTAGTTTCATTCAAAACCATTTCATAAATCTCGACAACAACCATTTAACAATAACTTAAGTTAACAACTTAAGTTCATCTCTATTTCCAATTTAAATTCCCTTCTATTAAATTCAATTTCATTCGAACTTCATTCAAATACAACTAAATTTTATTTTCAGTTCATTTCAATTAATTTCAATCCAATTTATCTCCCAGTCCAAAATTTAATTTCTATTTTCCCATTCGAATCACATTCAAGATTAACTAATTTATTTCTTCCAGTCATCAGCTAAATTTCAAAGTTTACTCTTAATCCAAGTTAAATTCTTGTTTTTAACTTTTACCTTTAAATTTTAATTCCAAAAATTCAATCCCCATATTCCTCATCAAAATCATTCACCATTTATAAATTGATAACTTATCCTGATGATCTCTAAATTATTTAAATAAGGATTTCAGGATTTTTTTTAAACACCCGGCTTTTGGTTTTCAAATCATTTGAAATCAACTAATATCTCAAAATCACACTTCTCAAATTTTTAAACCAATCCTGGTTTTTATTCCCAACAATTTTCTTTGAAATCTCATAACAAAGCTAGTTCTTCAGAACAGATCAATTTGGCAGCAATCCGTCACTTAGAAACTTGAAAATGAATACTGATGATGCGGCCGTCATCATCAGAATTATTTCCCAATAATCCAAGTGATTTCAATGCTATATCACTTTCAAAATCCATTTAAAACAAATTTCCTTTCAGAAATACCTCCAAAATAATAATGTGACCATTTATCTTCAAAACACTTCCAAAATCACTTCCAAAATCTCTGGGATTTTAAATTTACAGATTTGATTTAAATCAAATTTTAACTATAATTCATTTGTATAATTTACGCTCATACAAATTTCCATTTAATTATACAAGTCATTCCAATTTTTATAATCTTATTTGTTTAAAATATTATTATCCAAACATCCAAGTTATATAACAATTTAAGGAAAATATTTCTTTTATATCAAAATATATTTTTGGGTAAAATTATATCATTCACCCACTTTTGAAAACAATATTGTGTCGAATTGTCCTGTTCAAGTGTTTAGAAACCCCTTCGATACAGTTGTCCAGACTGTGCCAACGAAGGTTCATATGCCACTCAATAAATCAATCAACACAATATAAAACCATTTTTATATCCACTAACAAATACGCGCTCATATCTATTAATACGCTCAAATGAGTAGTTCCCAACAGAGCCAAGGTTCTCGCTTAACCTTTCAGCTCTGATACCAAATGTAACGACCCGATTTTTCGACGCTCGAAAAACCGAACCATTATGGTAAAAGAAGAAGACGTAGAAGAACAAAATAGAAAACAACATCAAATCTTACCATCGCAGCGGAATAAAATATAATAGATAATAACAGATCTTTACACAAAAGAAAACTATATCGATTTTATACATACATCACCAGAATACATCATCAGAGTTCAACAACATCAATAACATGCAACTGGACAGTCATATAAAACTTGTCCTCAAAACTGAGTAAACAGCGGAATAATAATCAAGTACGAAAGTACGTATCGCTATCCAGCTCATCTCCTTAGCTCCACAGCATCATATCCTGTATCCTATAATACTCGGTCTGACCCGAGCATTATAGTTAAATAACACCCGAGTCAGTCTGGAATACCAGGGTGTGAAAACCACACACAAATTGATTATTAAAGTTTCAAAATCCTTTGAAATCAGAAGCATCTCGTAAGACCACGCCACAAATAAACATGTCTGGGTTTTACCTTACGATAGCTAAAACATTTCTTATAAAATCCTCTGATATTATAATAGGGTCTATATACAAATACTTATTAAAATAGCCTAAATTGTTACATCTATTAAATTCCAGCTACTAGCCACAATCGTGGGTAATACAAACAAACATCGTGAAAGGCGCGTAGGGAAAATGGATTTTCAACTAATGACTAGGCACTGGGGTACCACATATCATAGTACCTGGCCTAGATCACCGTACCGAGGATTACTCCCAATCCCCTGCAACACAAGACCGAGACTAACCCTTACTGGACAATCCCGAGTAAGATCACCCCACGGTTGTGATCAGCAACCGCACCACTAAGCCGAAATAAAAGGGACATCTAGAACGGGATGACCTCACCGTGAAATGGGTGCTGTCCACCTAGCCTTGCTGCATAACCCCTGATTTTCAGTCATTCCCGGTTGATGAGGCTTGAGGCTAAGCGTTACATTTTTAGAACATTTCACTTAGAACGCCCATCGTCCACCTGACGATGTTTCGAAAGCATTCATCCAACAAGTCTGTCCCGGGTTCGAACAGAACCGAAGGCGCTATTCCTACTACGTCCATTTTGGAAATATCCTTAGGATTAGTAGCGACTAGCCCTTGCACTTCACTGCTCGGTCTTCGACTCCAAACTCGTTTTACCCACGAAAACATACAAACTGGATCGAATTGGTTTTCGAGAAATTAATCCTGATCCTGGTCTCTTCGAAACGATCAGCGCATTGGCCAATATTGATAGTCGGTTATTTAACTATCAATTAACATTCACAACATTCACCAAACATAAATAATTTTCCCAAATTATTTATTCATCTTAAAATATCCATACAAGATATATTTTCCATTTTCAACCTTTTTGAAAACAGTTTTCAAACCATACTCTTCTCATGGGATAAATTCCCAACTATTTATTTCCACTGAAATCACCAAGTACAAAAACTTTAGATTTTTAAAATAATTTAAAATACTTTATTATAAAATATACTATAACATTTTAGTTAAAAACTACTTTAATGCTTATTTAAAAAAATACTTTTAGAATATTTAAAATAAAGCCACTTTTAAAAAAAATATAAAACTCGATTTTCTTTTTAACAAAATACCAAGTTAGCTTTAAATGATTAGTACAACCATAGATTTGAAAAATACTTATTTAGAATTTAAACATTTAGAAATAAATAAATTTTCTAAAACGTGCTTTTCTAAAGAACATTAAAACTCTTAACTTATAACTATAAATTTGCTTTGAAAACATACTTGGCTATTCAGAGAAATACGCTTCTCTTTCACATCTTTTAAAAATAAATCACTATTTATTTTTAAGCCAACTTACCCATTCCTTTAATAAATTCCCACCTTGAATTTATCCTTCCAAATATCCACTGACATATCACTTTACTTTGATAACCCCAGTTTATAAGTTTCATATTCTCAATTTTATTTTAAAATTCCACTTTCAAACACTTAAATCAATTTTCAAATTGATTTCCAATTTACTTCACTTTGAAATAAATTCCTTTACTTACTTCATTTATTTCAAAATCCGTTACCTTCAGCTTTCTTTTCTTTATTATGATTTAAAATCTTTTAAACTAAAAATATTAATTTCAGGTTTCTCAAAATCCTTCTTTATTCTTTTAAATAAATTCAAACCTTGAATTTCAAATTAAATTCTTTTATTACTTTAAATAATATCACTTTAAGATTAAAATTCATTATCTCTCTGTTTATTCAAAATCCGCTTTTCCATACTCGGAATTTATTTATTAAAATTTAAAAAAATCACTTTCATTCTTTCCAATCCATTCTTTAATTTATTCAAATTCTCTATAATTATTTTACTTAAAATTGCACTCTTATATTTTCTTTTCAGAAATCCAGTTCTATATATTTGATAACTCAGTATACCGCAATAACTAAATCAACTCGTAGCATTCACATTTCCAATTATCAATATAATTCATCATAGAATAGCAAATAATCATAACATAGCATTATTAAAACAATCTAAATAATTTTGAGGAATCCAGTTGGATCCCTCCAACCTGTTTCCCTGCATCCACAGATGTTAGCATAATATAAAATACCAATTCCACTTCGAGGTGGAATATCGCGGTATATGGGATTTGTAACGACCCAGAAATTCTATTAATTAAAATTTGTATATTTAATTGAATTTAAATATTAATAAGTGAAATTTATAAGTCGAATAAATTTTATTTCGAATATCTGGATTTAATTAGATAATTAAATCGATAATTTAATAGTTGAAATTATGGAAATAATTGAAAACTGGGTTTAAAATGATTAAAAATGATTTGAAATTTTTTATTTAATCATATTGAAGTTATACTAAGGTTATAGAACTTTTAAAATCGAATTTAAAGTTGATTTGTGAAAATTGAATATTTTAATATTTAATTGACCATTTAAAATAGCCATTTTTCAAACAGTCTCGGATTTCAATGAAACTAGTTTCGCCGAATCTGTAATGTTATATTATTGTAAGGTTTCAAATTTCAAGTCAATCAGATTTATCGTTTGTCCGGGGCAAGCCAAAACGCACAGAAAATTCGTTTAATCGGTTTAATTTAAAATCGATCGTTTATTGCCGTAACTCGCACAGATGATCGAACTAGCCTCCGAAACACGTTCCATTGTGTTCGGAACGTGGGATAAACCTTAGAAACGTCAGCCGGCACGCTTCGTTTGGAGTTCGGAAAATTTGGGATGAATAGTGTTTTGGAGAATTTTCTATAAAAGGACCCATCCACCTTCACATTTGCAAAACCCTAGCCCCTTCTTCTTCAGGCCGCCACTTTATATTCAATGGCCAGAAACGCATGCCACTTCTTCCACTAATTTCTTCCAATCCGTCAACATTCACCAAAAACATCCAACTACAAAGATGAAGATCACAACGAGAGCTATCAATCCAAACAGGGATGATGAAAAATGGAGCGACGTGGAAGGGGGAGATTGGCCACGTTTTTGCTGCTGTCACCCATGTTTTCGCAGCCTAGAGATGGCCGAGCTTGATGATATTTGGGCCGAAGATGGAGTGTTACACGTGCTTCCGTTTGAGGCTAGCCGATTGACTTCTAGTTCATCGATGGTGGAGTATAATTCAATGGAAAAATGGAGGCTAATGGGTTTATTTCTCATGGCTTTGGAAATATGAATGAGAAGAAGATGATAACGGCCCAGATCTGGTGCAAATGAAATCAAGGGCTGAGATGAATTCTAGGGTTAGAAAATAAAAATAGAAATTGAATTGATTATATATATTAAATTGTACAAACTTTAAACGTGTATAACTTTTTGATACGAGGTCCGATTTGGACGAAACGAATTGCGTTGCAATCGTTTTGTCGAGCATTACGTAATGGAGCTGGATTGGAGTCGTTTGGAGCTAGTTTGAATTTCGGGTAAAATTAAAAGCACGTTTAATTTTATTCGAAATAAAACGCGAAAACTGAATTGGAAACGAGGTGAGAACCACTCAATCGAATAGTTTCGATTTAAATTTTAAATAGTTAGATTTAAAATTGTTGATTGTATGATTGAATGATAAATTATTATCTATTGTCTATTGATTGTTAAAATAGACATTATACGCCGTTATTAAGCGGAGGTTATTTATTAAAAACATATACCGCGATAATTTCACCGTATAGTGAAATTGGTATTATTTATGTACTTGGAGTTGATTTTCCCGCATTATATAGTGGATGAGACCCTATTGCGCCGCATAACAGTGGATAATATTTTATAAATCCCATATACCGCGATATTCCGCTTTGAACGGAATTGGTATTGTGCTAATGTATGTGGATGCAGGGAAACAGGTTGGAGGGATGCAACTGGATTCCTCACCAGTATTTATTTTATTACAGATATTTTAATATTTGTTGATTATCATATGATGATATATGATGTTTGTTGTCGTGATTGACTATTGGGTGCTGTTGCATCATCGGATCCATTTTTGAAGTTTAAAAATAACGATTTTGATTTTAAAGTGATTTTTCAAAGTACACGTTTTGTAAAACTTTTGAATTGATTCATTTTAAATAAATAAACGTTAAAATTTTAAAGTTATAAAAATAATGATTTTTGGTGAAATATAACCAAAGTGTGATTTTTGGAATAAATAGTTAAGTAATTTATAAAATGGTTTAAATTGGGATTTTTGAATTATTAAAAACGATGTATATAAAAGATTTATAAAATTGAAATTTTATAAATAAAAAAATATTGGGATATTAAAAACGAGTTTTTATAAATGTTAAAAAAATGAAATAAAAATTGGATTTCATAAGTGAACGAAATTTATAGATTTATAAATTGTGAAGTTATAAAATGAATAGATTTCGTAAAATAAAAGATATATAAGTAATTATCTTATAAATCGGACTTTGGCATTTAAATGGGATATAAATAGAAATTGCTAATAAAGGGATTTTTATAAGTTGAAGTTGTTATAAAATATAAAAGAATCTTAAAAGTAATGAGATTATAATGTGTGAAGTTTTTTTTTAGGAACGATTTTGTAAATAAATGGATTATAAGTATTTAACTTATATGGACTTTTGGTATATAATTGAGTTATATAAATTGAATTGGATTAATAAAGGAGATTTATAAATCGAAGCTTATAAATAGAAATGGAATTTATAGACATTGTTTATAAATTCGAAATCAATGGAATTTGATAAATTGAATGTTGAAATTGGTTAAGGAAGTATATTCACGATTTTGGACGGTGAATATATTATTAAATAAAATGGATATGCTTGGGAAAATGAATATTATAAAATGAAGTTAATCGTTTTAACGATGTTTTAAAATGTATTAAACATCGAAAACATAGATTTCAACATTCATTGCTGAAATAGACGTTTCGAGAAATAGAAGCAAATGGTGGACTATAACACTGTTGTTATAGTAAATGATTTCCGAAAAGAAATGTTTTATATAGTATTGGGATTTATATATCTATCTAAATTTCGAATCCCTATACTAGTGATTATGGGTCGTCGTAACGATGTTTTACGCAACATTCGTTTTGGCTCAAATTAATGTGTTTAAAATAATGTTTTTCTTAAAGAATGAAATATATACTTAATTTTGATTTAAGTATATCAATTATTTTCCAAGTGTTGAAAATAAATGGATTTGTGAATTTCTTATTATTAAATAAGTATGGAAATGTTTTCCAATATGAAGTGAATATTTTAAGATTTTATCTTTTAAAGATAAATTGAAAATGAATATTAGAAATCGATTTGGGAATCATATATTCATAGATATTTTGGAATTGTAAATTCACTATGGAATTTATAAAAGAAAGGGGAAATTGTTTAAAAATAAACGTTGATTTATTTTTGAAGTATGGAAATAAATTTACGGATTTGGAACGTAAATATAAGTAAATCGGTAAGGATTTATTTAATTGGTTTAAATGAACCATGTTGAAATGAAAGTATTTCCGCGTAAGGAAAATGATTGAAATTTGTTTTCAAAAGTGGTTAAGGTGAAAACTGATTTGAAAATTTGTTTTCAAATGGTTGAAGTGTGGAAATTATATATCTAATAAAGATATTTTGGAAAGTAAATAAGTTGGGAAATTATTTGGAATCTGGTGATGTTGAGCATACCTATTGATAGTTAAATAATCCGACTCTCAATATTTACCTTTGAATAGGTATTTGTTGTGATTGCTTGAATTTGAATGCCACACTTATTTTTAAAATAAGCGCTCACTATTCGGATTAGCCGGGAAAGGACCTTGGGGTCGTATAACCTATTCTGAATATGTGATACGTCGTTATGGATTGCATTTGATGACCGGTGTTGAAGATCGGATATTTGTGAAAACGGAAGGATTACCGTCAAATGTTTCTGCATCAGCTGATCCCCGATATAGAAATTTATTACTCTTTGTGATGAGAAGTCCGGTCGTGATTACTGAATATCCGGATTGCAAGGACTTCTTTGTAAGTGCCTTCGGTTCAGTTCGATCCCGGAACGGACTTGTATGGATGTGTGTCTGACGTTACAGTTTGAGATGTAAAGCTGGTTTCTATCAAATATGTTTTCGTTGGTGGCGGAGAATTTATTCTCTTAGCTTAACACCCTAGAGGTTATGTAGTTGATGGTTACTAGTGATACAGTCCCAAATTGGTAATGTGGCATACGAAGTGCTGTTGAGCATTTGATGATCAAAGCACAGCTTTTGTATAAAGCGTGGTTTTGTGGACGAGACTTCGTCGGACCTCACACCCCGGAAATAGTCAAAACAGGAAGGATGCGGCAAGGTTATTAGGGGGTAGCGCCCCTTTAGTGTATATCATTCCTTCTGGATAGAGGTAGTATCATGGTATGGAGCCCAGATACTTAACCTATGTTATTGCTGCAAATTTATTGCTTTGTGGTTGTTGGAAATCGAGGATCCTCGGATATAGATCGGTTACGATCGGGGAATGACATATTAATGTCAGTAGTTACCTAGTTTGAAAGGTAACCCGGCCTTGTGTTGGCAGAGATCCGGTTAGGTTCTCGGGTCGTCTTTCCAGAGGCGTACCCATGTGGCAATGGGAAGTTTCTTGGCCTGACCATTTGTTGGAAATCCAAAGAAACAATACGATCTTGTACGGTTTTAGTTGTAGAACCTATCATTCACTTATGGTGGTCACCACTGTTTGGATGGTAGCTATAGTAGGCATAAGTGCGAAATGCCTATGCTGGCTAAGATTTATATCTTTACTTTTGAAATGATTTTTCCTACACTATGCACTAGTAATAATATCAAATGTTTCTTTTTAATGCGTATCAAGCATCTTTGACCACCATAAGGAGAAATCTCCTCCGATTCTGCGTTTGCATTGTGTATGTGTGCGGGAGGCCTTATGGTAGTCTCATTTTCTAAAAAGCATTACGAATCTATTTTAAAATTATCCTGTTGTTTGTTTTAAAGATAAACAGTTTTAAGTTCCCACACCAGTCTCATGACTGACTCGGAGTTTATTGTTTCCTTCCTAAACTCTAGGTGCCCACCAATTTCCACACGGGCAGTCAAGAGTCCGGTTATCAGGATATTCTGGAATTTAGGAGTGCTGGGGGCAAGCTGGATGGCATGGCGTATTCCCTAGTATATAGTATTTCTTTTCCGCTGTTTGTTGTTGTTATTGTTATTGTTGTAAACTCTGATGATGTAATGTAATGTGATGTAATGTAATAACTGATATAGTTCTTTGTTTAAAGATTATTCATTTATCTATTATATGTTGTTCCGCTGCGATTGTGAGATTTTGATATTGTTCTGTTGTTTCTTTCTGTTCTGTTCTATTTTTTTCTCTCTTCTTCTATCCTTTTCTTCTTCTTTAACCATAACGGTACGGTTTTCCGGCATTCGATTGCTCGGCAGTTGATACAGTGGACGTATTGATGTCGGTTTTCGAGCGTCGAAAAGTCGCGTCGTCACATTTGGTATCAGAGCATATGGTTAAGCGACAACCATGGCTCTGTTGGGAATTACTCGTTAGAGATAGAGTCAGTAATACTCTAGAATGAGAGTGGGTGTAAAAATAGTTATGAGCGCGCATTTGTTAGTGAATATAAATTGTTTTGTATTGGGTTGGCTTATCGGTTGATTGTTTATGAATTCTGGTCGGTGCTAGAAGTACAATCGTGATCGATAAGGGTTTCTAAACTCTTAAACAAGATAAACTGACACAGTATTGTTTAAATTGGGTAAATGAAATAATTTTACCTTGATTATATTTTACATATAAAGGAATAAATTTTTTTAGAATTGTTAAAGTGTATATGAATTGATTGTTTGGTTGTTGAATAAGTTGAATAAAAACAACAGTTGAAAAAGAATGAATTGTATAAACAAATGAATTATAAGTGTGGAATTATAATTAATGTAATTTACAATTGTGAAATAATCTTATATATAAGAAGTGAAATTATATAAGTAAAAGATTTATAAATGTGATTTATAATCTAAAAACAAAATTCCAGAGAAGTGTTTTGAAAGGATTTAATATTTTGGAAAATTGTTTTGAAGAGATGAAAGCTCTAAACTCTTTTCGGTCGCTGGAAAATAATTTCGATGATGATCGCGACATCATTGGTGTTCGTTTTCGAGTTTTCAAAAGAGGGATTGCTGCCAAATTGTTTTAAATGAAAGTTGTTTGGAAAATTTGAGTTTGGGTTTTGAAATTCAAAGGATAATTGAATTGGTTTCAAAAATGGTTTTGAAAGATTTAAAAGACTCTGGAATCCTATTCAAAATATTTATGGGAATGATGAATGAGTTGATAACTTATACAATTTGAATTTTGATAGAATAAATTTAACTTAAAGGATGGAGTTAAATTAAAGTAAGTATAAGTAAATCAATAAAATCCAAGTGGTAATTGTTGAATATAAGTTGTATAACTTATGAAATGGGAAGATGAAAGAGAAACCAATTATTAAAATGGTTAAACAATTTGTTAAGCAAAACAAAATCTGAATTTGATAGTGATATGAGATAATAAATTTGACTTGCTAATGGTTAAATAAATTTTTCTTCAGAATTAGGATCTGAATTGAATTTATAAGTGGAAATTTAAATTAACTTAAACCAATGATGTTTGAAATGGAATATAACTTAAGTGAAGTTGAATAAAGTTGATTTTGGTGTCGAAGTAAATTAATTAAGGGAAGTGATGAATATGAACTTGAGTTATATAAATGAAATTCAACTTTATATTGTTAAAGGAATTAGCAATTGAATTGATAAATGGATGAAATATTAATCAATCAAATGTAAAAGAATTGGTATGGGATAATGAATGTAAGTGTTAATTCATTAAAAGCTAATGTTATTGGAAGTTGAATAATTGAATGAAAATCAATTTAATATAAACCAATTGAAAGTAAAAAAGTGTTGAACCGAATTGAATGTAAATTTAATAATTTGGTTATATTGAATCTATATTGGTTGTTATATGATTATAAATTGATTATATGTATGATTCATTAAGTGATTAATGAAATTGAATAGAGAAATTAAAAGCTATGTGATTGAATCCAGATTGGAAGTAAATAAATTTGAATAGAATTGGATTTGATTTGGATTGAAAGCGAATTAATGTGAATAAATTAGTGAATGTATACTAATTGGAAAATGAACAAATGAATGTTAGTAAAATTCCAATGTTAATGAATCAAATGTGATTAAAATGAAAACCAATTCAATGAATATTAATGAGAAGTGAATTTATATTGATTTGGTTATGAATTTGTTGGATGATAGTTGATTGATGGTTGCATTTGTTGCTTATGTTGCATTTGTATGTTGGCATATGTAATTGTTATGTTGCTATATGATGTATATCGATACTATTTTCATATGTGCATGATTCTCTTTGTTTGTTGAGTGTTTAGTAGGTGCGGATTGCGCTTGCTTCGCATTTGGAGCTCGCTTTCGCGCTATATTAGCCGTATATGCTCGCTAATAAAATATAAGGTACATATCTCGGATTAAATATCGTACTTTTACACTTTTTTCCCTGCGGGATACCTCATCACTTGATGAGATGTATATTTGTGATATATATACTGTCATTTTTTTTCGGATCGAGCCGCGCAAATGAGACTCTGGCGAATTTTTCCGAAAATTTAAGGCGTTAGAATATTTTTGAGAAAATTGGGAAATTTTTGAAAACTATAAATTTGATTTGGAATTGGAAGTTAAACAATAGTAGTTGGTTTTGAAAGGATAACTAAGTGTAGATTTGAAAACTTAGTAAGTTATTGTAAGAAGTTTAACTATGGTTTTGCGAAAATTAATGGATTCTGTAACTTTTTCTTACTTGGTAATTTCGAGGACGAAATTCTTTTAAGGGGGGGAGATTGTAACGACCCAGAAATTCTATTAATTAAAATTTGTATATTTAATTGAATTTAAATATTAATAAAATTCATAAAACTTTTAATGGCGAGCTGCTTCGTTTTCGCCCCTTAACCTTGCTCCAGGTCCTTTCGTCGCCCCTTCATCGTCGCCTCTCCGCCCGTCCATCCTTTTCGCCTCTTCTCTCCCAATGCTCTCCAAGAGGAATTCACGATTCTCGAGGAAGACTTCGGATCTGAATTTCGTCTCTGGTGAGGCTTTGGCTTCTCCAAGGGTTTCGCGTAGTTCGATTAGTGCCTGTGATATCCCTAAGGAGGTGCTCGCGTTTCCTTTGTCTGGAATTATGGACTCGAATGCTTCTTCTGTTCCTGGCTCAATTCCAAATACCGGTACGTCTACTCTGGCTCCATTTTTGGCCGCATCCTCTGACAAATCTTGGTCAGTAGTTGAGGTAGATCTTCCTGTAGACACTAATTTGGTTGATGATTCTGAATTTCCTGATTGTTTATGTTTGCGCCAAAATTGGTCACAAACCCCGATGAATGTGAAAGCACCAGTGTTGGAATATAAATCAACAATATCCAAACACAAATCACAGATCTAAGTAGCAAAGTAATAAATGCAAACAAGAACACACGATTTATAGTGGTTCGGCTATCTCCGGCCTACGTCCACTTCAAAGGTTTTTCCTTTTATTGATGTTCTTCGCTGATTACAATCGATTACAGCGGATTACAATGAATTATAGTTCTGAAATTCAAGTACAACGGTGGTTGTTGAGTGCAAAGTAGAGCCTTGGTGGAGTCTTGATGCTTCAGAGTCTTGATCTTGCCAAAGAGAATCCGGTCCTTTTTCTGAATGACCTGGGAGTCTATTTATAGGCGTAGGCTGTTGCTCTCTTGCTGAAAACTCGGGAGACCTCTTCTGGCACGTGAGGGGGCCCATACGTACGGTCTCGGGAAGTTTGGGCCCACTTTGGCATCGGTTCGAACTCCATTCGAACCGATCAAGAATTCATCCAATCGAGGTGAAATTTGGCGTGGACATTCGTCAGCATGTATGGAAGCATCTGTGAAAATTTCATGGCATTTGGATCAGCAGGTTGGGAGATATGGTGGATTCGAATTTGGGTTTATGGGATAGCTGTTTGGTTCGAACCCATGTGTTCGAACCGATGGCTTCGAATCCTTCATAGCACGCGACTTCGTGGTGATGTGGAGCGCCTTCTTCGGTTCGATCCAAGCTTTGCGCCGAGTTGAACGAGTCGAGTCCGAGTTCTTTGCCGTGTTTACTGGGTGGCTTCGTGCACTGGGTTCGAAGGTCGTCTTCGAATCGTTGGAAGGGTGTCCGTTCGAATCGATCCAAATGCGTCACCTTGGATCGATTCGAAGTTGACTTATCATGTTGGGTTCGAAGACAGCATGGGGCGAGGCGGCTTGGATGGTTTCGAAGTAAGGCTCAGTTCACGAATTCGAAGTCAGGTCGTGGATGGATTCGGAGTGGAGTCGAGGCCGATGGAGTCGAAGGATGATGTCGGCTGATGGATTCGAACGCCACTTCTTCGCATGGATTCGAACTAGTCGGGTTCGAACACGATGGGTTCGAAACAGATGGTTTCGAATATGATGGGTTCGAACCGAGCAATGTCAATTCCTCTTATCTTGAATCCATCATAACTTGAGCATACGACCTCGGATTGACCTGAAATTTGAGATGCAGACTTCTATGATCTTTCTTGTCGTGTCCTATCAATTGTGGCCCGTTCCGGACTCGGACAAAATTCATCGATATCCATGGTTATCCTGCAATGCATGGTTGCTATTCATGAATAGCAATTATTGATTTCCAGTAAATTTTGGATATCTCAACTTTGCCAAAAGTTGGGATAACATTTTTCCCCCCAAAACATGCCTTTTTGTAAAAGGTATGTTTTGAACGGTCTTAAATCAAGTGCAATAAATTCATGTTTCATCGATGGCTGTGGTGTTAACAATCAAGTTTGTGGCTGTTCGAAGCCAAATCAGCATTTGTTTGTTTTTCGTAGAAGTTGAGAATGAAGTTTCATTGTCTCTCCGGACTATTATTGGCTGCTCTGAACCCTTACTAAGCCCATTCTAGACTTAGTGATTGAATAGAAAGATCCTATTGCTCTCTGGCGTTGCCTTCTATCCCTTTCACTCTGGTCCCAGTTAGGACGTATAGCGATATCATGGTCATTCGGGACCGATCATAGCCTCTCCGGGCTCTTGCTGGATCCCATCCTGTCACTCTCCGGTGAAGGGGAAACAGCGCTTAAGTGAGTCGATCCTGTCGCTCTCCGGCGAAGCAACTCACTTCTTGCACTCCGGTTCAGTGTATCTGAACATTAAGCGATGTCTTGGTCGTTCGAGACCGATCATAGCCTCTCCGGGCTCTTGCTGGATCCCATCCTGTCACTCTCCGGTGAAGGGGAAACAGCGCTTAAGTGAGTCGATCCTGTCGCTCTCCGGCGAAGCAACTCACTTCTTGCACTCCGGACCCCACCTCTCCGGGTACGGTCATAAAGCGATCATGTTTATATTGAAATTTAATGTTCATCCTTTGACTCTCAGGTCAAAAGGTTTATTGCAAGAAGTTCTAATTTATTTATTAAAATTCAAGTTCTAGATGTTCAATCTCAAACATCAAAAAAAACTAAGAACTGCCTCTCCGGGCATATCGGTTTATTTCCATCTCAGAGCATGCCTAGGGATCTCTCCGGTTCCCGTACATGTGTAAGTGGAGTAACCGTTTATTCTGAAAATAAATCTAAATGAAATTATTCGACCAAAGTTCAAATCACGGACTTGGCCCTCGCCATCTTCAATCAGTGGATTACGAGTCGTGATCCCGATCCAGGATCGTTCCTGTTAGGTGGAGGCGGTAGTTGTTCTGGCCTTACCGCCGCAGTCTGTTCTCTGACAAATTGGGGCAATCTACCACCCCTGGCATGTTCTTCCACCTCATCCTTTAGGTGGCGGCATTCATCTGTGGTGTGCCCATCCAGCTCATGGAATAGGCAATATTTTCCCGTCCTGCACTCCCGCTCAGTGGGATCCCTTATAGGTGGCTTTCGATAGGGGAGTTGCCCCCGGGTTTCAGTGTAGATTCTTTCCAGGCCTGCAGTCAGATCTGTGTACTGCCTAAATCTCGGTTCTCGGAATTTCTTCCGTTTATCAGGACCATCACGCCAGTCATCCTGTTTCCTTTTTCCCTTGTCCGCTCCGGACTGATCTCGGGCGGTTCCTTCGTTTTGCGCGGCATTTGTTTCCAGCCTCTCGGCTCGTGATTCTTCCAATCGGATGAACTTTTCAGCCTTATGAAAGAATTCTCCAAGATCCTGCGGTGGATCTTTAGTCAGAGAATCTTTAAATTTGGTGCCCTTCGCAACTCCTGCCACCACCGCCATCAAAATCATCGATGGATCCGGGCGATCTACAGAAGTCACTGTTACATCGAATCTTAGTAGAAAATCTTTTATGGACTCTCCGGTTCTCTGCTTGATCGAAGCTAAAGTCATCACACTCTTGGGTCGTGTCACATGGACCCTAAACTGTCTCATGAAGCAGTCAACAAGCTCGCTTCATGTCCTGATTGATCCAGTCTCTAGTTGCCTGAACCATAGTGCAGCTAAATCTGTCAAAAATAGAGGGAAGCATCGTGCCATCATTTCCTCGGATGCCCCCAGCACTTCCATGTGCCTGATATATCTTGTGATGTGCATGGTCGGGTCTGACCTTCCGTCATAGGGATCTAGCGCTGGTAATTTGAACTTTGGAGGGTTCCTTGTGTTTCGGATGTTTGGAGTGAACGGACTCCGACTGACTTCTTCCAGCCCTCCACTAGGCAATCCTCCTCTCATGATTCTTCGCATCAGGCCAATCATTCTCTCGTCTTCGTCTAGGGGTTGGCCCCTTGTCAAGTTCCTATCCTGCCCCCCGAGCCTTGAGGGGAATTCTGGTACGTACTCTTCTGGTGGCTCGTTAGTATAGGCATTGGCTCCAGTCTGTTGAGCTCCGTCTGTTGGTCTTTCGGTATCGGACCCTGAGGGTCTGCCCCCAAGGTCTTGCTGACCGCCTTCAACTCCTGTATTCTGGTCTTGAACCTGACCTTCATTGACTTCTGCAATCCTGATTCCTTGTCCCGCACTCGTAGCTGTTGTAGTTGGTCCAAGGTTTTGCATGTTCGTCGCTCTCATCTGTTCGAGGAAATTCTGCAGCATCTCCTGTTGACTCTTCATCATGCTTTCGCGCAATGAATTAGCCATAGCCTCCATCTCGTCTCTTGTGATGTAGACGGAAGCTTGTCCTTCTCTTGATCCGGAGGATGCTTCTAGGCTTCCTCCTTGTTGGCTCCTATCAACCCTTTGTCTTGTTTGTCGAGTCATTGTCTCTGAATTGGAAGTCTTCGAACTCTTGAATCTGAACTCTGAATGTAGCGGGTGCTAGTCCTTCTCAGTGAAAGCACCAAAGTGTTTGCGCCAAAATTGGTCACAAACCCCTATGAATGTGAAAGCACCAGTGTTGGAATATAAATCAACAATATCCAAACACAAATCACAGATCTAAGTAGCAAAGTAATAAATGCAAACAAGAACACACGATTTATAGTGGTTCGGCTATCTCCGGCCTACGTCCACTTCAAAGGTTTTTCCTTTTATTGATGTTCTTCGCTGATTACAATCGATTACAGCGGATTACAATGAATTATAGTTCTGAAATTCAAGTACAACGGTGGTTGTTGAGTGCAAAGTAGAGCCTTGGTGGAGTCTTGATGCTTCAGAGTCTTGATCTTGCCAAAGAGAATCCGGTCCTTTTTCTGAATGACCTGGGAGTCTATTTATAGGCGTAGGCTGTTGCTCTCTTGCTGAAAACTCGGGAGACCTCTTCTGGCACGTGAGGGGGCCCATACGTACGGTCTCGGGAAGTTTGGGCCCACTTTGGCATCGGTTCGAACTCCATTCGAACCGATCAAGAATTCATCCAATCGAGGTGAAATTTGGCGTGGACATTCGTCAGCATGTATGGAAGCATCTGTGAAAATTTCATGGCATTTGGATCAGCAGGTTGGGAGATATGGTGGATTCGAATTTGGGTTTATGGGATAGCTGTTTGGTTCGAACCCATGTGTTCGAACCGATGGCTTCGAATCCTTCATAGCACGCGACTTCGTGGTGATGTGGAGCGCCTTCTTTGGTTCGATCCAAGCTTTGCGCCGAGTTGAACGAGTCGAGTCCGAGTTCTTTGCCGTGTTTACTGGGTGGCTTCGTGCACTGGGTTCGAAGGTCGTCTTCGAATCGTTGGAAGGGTGTCCGTTCGAATCGATCCAAATGCGTCACCTTGGATCGATTCGAAGTTGACTTATCATGTTGGGTTCGAAGACAGCATGGGGCGAGGCGGCTTGGATGGTTTCGAAGTAAGGCTCAGTTCACGAATTCGAAGTCAGGTCGTGGATGGATTCGGAGTGGAGTCGAGGCCGATGGAGTCGAAGGATGATGTCGGCTGATGGATTCGAACGCCACTTCTTCGCATGGATTCGAACTAGTCGGGTTCAAACACGATGGGTTCGAAACAGATGGTTTCGAATATGATGGGTTCGAACCGAGCAATGTCAATTCCTCTTATCTTGAATCCATCATAACTTGAGCATACGACCTCGGATTGACCTGAAATTTGAGATGCAGACTTCTATGATCTTTCTTGTCGTGTCCTATCAATTGTGGCCCGTTCCGGACTCGGACAAAATTCATCGATATCCATGGTTATCCTGCAATGCATGGTTGCTATTCATGAATAGCAATTATTGATTTCCAGTAAATTTTGGATATCTCAACTTTGCCAAAAGTTGGGATAACAGTTTAGGGGTCGATTTGGTCAAGGGAGTGGTTGTGACCGATGTAAATTTGAATGCTGAGCGCTCTACTGTGGTGCCAAATGGCTGTGACGTGGTAGAGGTTGTGCATGTAGACGCTGCAGTGATGAGCAATGCTAACTCTGTGACAACTATTGGTAGCACGCCAGGTGCTTGTTGTAATGCCGCTGACATCCTACCCATGTCTGTTGTTTCACTAGATAATCCAATGGTCCCTCCCTTGCCTCAGCCTACGACCAAGTGGTCATCTTTGTTTTCCAAACTGCCGAGTAATGCTGGAATTCATACGCCTCGCCGTTTTGATGTTGTTGAGAAAGAGGGAGTTATGATTTCGCCCGTGGAAGTGATTGCGGCCGGCGTGGATTTTTGGAAAGAGCATTTGGTTGGTTTCTTTCTTGATTCCAATCCCCCTATCACTTGGTTAAGTCGAGGTGCAATATGGTGTGGAAGCCTAGAGGTGGTTTGTCTGTTCACTATGATAATGAAATGTTCTTTTTTAAGTTCTCGCGTAGTGATGAAAGGCAACGTATTCTGGAAGCAAACCCTATTCTAATTGATGGAAAACCTTTCATTATCACAACGTGGAGTCCTACGGTAGATCGTGCGAAGGAACAAGTTTTATCTATTCCTGTCTGGCCCCATTTCTCTCATATTCCATCAGTTCTCCAGCCTCTTATTGGGATTGACTGGCTTGCTGGCCTAGTTGGTAAGGTGATATGTTATGATGCTAATACTGTTGCCAGAAAGAAGCTTGTTTATGCCAAAGCTCTTATTGAGATTACTCCTGATAAACCCTTGCCTATGGTCTTAAATGTCAAACTAGATGAGAGCCATGTGGCTGAGGTTAGAGTTCGCTATAGTTGGAAACCTGAGATTTGTACGTCTTGTCAGTCCTTTGGACATTGTGTTGATGCTTGTCCTGGTCCGGTTATTACCTATATTGACCGGATTCCTCTTCCACGTCCTCCTGTTCGGAAGTGGGTTAAGAAAGTTGCTTCTCCTGATCCCTTAGTTGATGTGCCGCTGGCTACTGTTGATGTCCCATCCTTTGTGGATCCTCCTGCAGTTTTTTTAGATCCTTCTGTTACAGTGCCTGCTATAGCCTCATCTTCTGGTACTCCTCCTTCGTCCCTGGAGATGGTTCCTTCTGCTTCCTCTACTGATCTCATTTCCTGGAACTTGGATGAACGTGCTTGGAGCCTTCTGATATAAGATATTCGCCTGAGAGGGACATTTTTTATGCTTTTATTAGTGAGATTGGGGGCGAAAGTAGATATCTGATTTACCATATTGTGGGAGATGGTTTGTGCCTCACTACGGAGGGAGAGATTGGGGAGGAGAACAAAAGTAAGTTTTTTGATGTCACTTGGGACAGGAAATTTCTTTACTCCACTGCCTCTGTGGGTTATGATCATCGTCTTGCTGCTCTATTCTCTGGGGTTTCGCATGTCTTTGGACCATCTTTGGTTGTTGGTAGTGATTGTTCTTCCTCTTCTGAGGAAGATTAGTATTGCTGTATTAGTAGTGTAGGCGCTTTGTCTAGCTCCTATTCTTTTAAATTCTCCTTTTTAGTTGCTCTGTGCATGTGCAGAGCACCTGTTCATCCATTTTTTATATACAGTGGCACGACCCACTTTAAAGTCGGCTAGATTTGTTAAAAAAAAATTAGTAAGCGAAATTTATAAGTCGAATAAATTTTATTTCAAATATCTGGATTTAATTGGATAATTTAATAGTTGAAATTATGAAAATAATTGAAAATTGGGTTTAAAATGATTAAAAATGATTTGAAATTTTTTATTTAATCATATTGAAGTTATACTAAGGTTATAGAACTTTTAAAATCGAATTTAAAGTTGATTTGTGAAAATTGAATATTTTAATATTTAATTGACGAGTTAAAATAGCCATTTTTCAAACAGTCTCGGATTTCGACGAAACTAGTTTCATCGGATCCGTAATGTTATATTATTGTAAGGTTTCAAATTTCAAGTCAATCGGATTTTTCGTTTGTCCGGGGCAAGCCAAAACGCACAGAAAATTCGTTTAATCGGTTTAATTTAAAATCGATCGTTTATTGCCGTAACTCGCACAGATGATCGAATTAGCCTCCGAAACACGTTCCATTGTGTTCGGAACATGGTGTAAACCTTAGAAACGTCAGCCAGCACGCTTCGTTTGGAGTTCGAAAAATTCAGGATGAATAGTGTTTTGGAGAATTTTCTATAAAAGGACCCATCCACTTTTACATTTGCAAAACCCAAGCCCCTTCTTCTTCAGGCCGCCACTTTATATTCAATGGCTAGAAACGCATGCCACTTCTTCCACTAATTTTTTCCAATCCGTCAACATTCTCCAAAAACATCCAACTACAAAGATGAAGATCACAACGAGAGCTTTCAATCCATACGGGGATGATGAAAAATGGAGCGACGTGGAAGGGGGAGATTGGCCATGTTTTTGCTGCTGTCACCCACGTTTTCGAAGCCTAGAGATGGCCGAGCTTGATGATATTTGGGCCGAAGATGGAGTGTTTCACGTGCTTCCATTTGAGGCTAGCCGATCGACTTCTAGTTCATCGATGGTGGAGTATAATTCCATGGAAAAATGGAGGCTAATGGGTATATTTCTCACGGCTTTGGAAACATGAATGAGAAGAAGATGATAACGGCCCAGATCTGGTGCAAATGAAATCAAGGGCTGAGATGAATTCTAGGGTTAGAAAATAAAAATAGAAATTGAACTGATTATATATATTAAATTGTACAAACTTTAAACGTGTATAGCTTTTTGATACGAGGTCCAATTTGGACGAAAGGAATTGCGTTGCAATCGTTTTGTCGAGCACTACGTAATAGAGCTGGATTAGAGTCGTTTGGAGCTAGTTTGAATTTCGGGTAAAATTAAATGCACGTTTAATTTTATTCGAAATAAAACGCGAAAACTGAATTGGAAACGAGGTGAGAGCTTCTCACTCAATCGAATAGTTTCGATTTAAATTTTAAATAGATAGATTTAAAATTGCTGATTGTATGATTGAATGATAAATTATTATCTATTATCTATTGATTGTTAAAATAGACATTATACGCCGTTATTAAACGGAGGTTATTTATTAAAAACATATACCGCGATAATTTCACCGTATAGTGAAATTGGTATTATTTATGTACTTGGAGTTGATTTTCCCGCATTATATAGCGGATGAGACCTTATTGCGCCGCATAATAGCGGATAATATTTTATAAATCCCATATACCGCGATATTCCGCTTTGAACGGAATTGGTATTGTGCTAATGTTTGGGGATGCAGGGAAACAGGTTGGAGGGATCCAACTGGATTCCTCGCCAGTATTTATTTGATTACAGATATTTTGATATTTGTTGATTATCATATGATGATATATGATGTTTGTTGTCGTGATTGACTATTGGGTGCTGTTGCATCACCGGATCCATTTTTGAAGTTTAAAAATAACGATTTTGATTTTAAAGGGATTTTTAAAGTAATTTTTCAAATTATATGTTTTATAAAACTTTTGAATTGATTCATTTTAAATAAATAAACATTGAAATTTTAAAGTTATAAAAATTATGATTTTTGGTGAAATATAACCAAAGTGTGATTTTTGGTATAAATAGTTAAGTAATTTATAAAATGGTTTAAATTGGGATTTTTGAATTATTAAAAACGATGTATATAAAAGATTTATAAAATTGAAATTTTATAAATAAAAAAATATTGGGATATTAAAAACGAATTTTTATAAGTGGTAAAAAAATGAAATAAAAATTGGATTTCATAAGTGAACGAAATTTATAGATTTATAAATTGTGAAGTTATAAAATGAATAGATTTCGTAAAATAAAAGATTTATAAGTAATTATCTTATAAATCGGACTTTGGCATTTAAATGGGATATAAATAGAAATTGTTAATAAAGGGATTTTTATAAGTTGAAGTTGTTATAAAATATAAAAGAATCTTAAAAGTAATGAGATTATAATGTGTGAAGTTTTTTTTAGGAACGATTTTGTAAATAAATGGATTATAAGTATTTAACTTATATGGACTTTTGGTATATAATTGAGTTATATAAATTGAATTGGATTAATAAAAGAGATTTATAAATCGAAGCTTATAAATAGAAATGGAATTTATAGACATTGTTTATAAATTCAAAATCAATGGAATTTGATAAATTGAATGTTGAAATTGGTTAAGGAAGTATATTCACGATTTTGGACAGTGAATATATTATTAAATAAAATGGATATGCTTGGGAAAATGAATATTATAAAATGAAGTTAATCGTTTTAACGATGTTTTAAAATGTATTAAACATCGAAAACATAGATTTCAACATTCATTGTTGAAATAGAGTTTCGAGAAATAGAAGGAAATGGTGGACTATAACACTGTTGTTATAGTAAATGGTTTCCGAAAAGAAATGTTTTATATAGTATTGGGATTTATATATCTATCTAAATTTCGAATCCCTATACTAGTGATTTTGGGTCGTCGTAACGATGTTTTACGCAACATTCATTTTGGCTCAAATTAATGTGTTTAAAAGAATGCTTTTCTTAAAGAATGAAATATATACTTAATTTTGATTTAAGTATATCAATTATTTTCCAAGTGTTGAAAATAAATGGATTTGTGAGTTTCTTATTATTAAATAAGTATGGAAATGTTTTCCAATATGAAGTGAATATTTTAAGATTTTATCTTTTAAAGATAAATTAAAAATGAATATTAGAAATCGATTTGGGAATCATATATTCATAGATATTTTGGAATTGTAAATTCACTATGGAATTTATAAAAGAAAGGGGAATTTGTTTAAAAATAAACGTTGATTTATTTTTGAAATGTGGGAATAAATTTACGGATTTGGAACGTAAATATAAGTAAATCGGTAAGGATTTATTTAATTGGTTTAAATGAACCATGTTGAAATGAAAGTATTTCCGCGTAAGGAAAATGATTGAAATTTGTTTTCAAAAGTGGTAAAGGTGAAAAGTGATTTGAAAATTTGTTTTCAAATGGTTGAAGTGTGGAAATTATATATCTAATAAAGATATTTTGGAAAGTAAATAAGTTGGGAAATTATTTGGAATCTGGTGATGTTGAGCATACCTATTAATAGTTAAATAATCCGACTATCAATATTTACCTTTAAATAGATATTTGTTGTGATTGCTTGAATTTGAATGCCACACTTATTTTTAAAATAAGCGCTCACTATTCGGGTTAGCCGGGAAAGGACCTTAGGGTCGTATAACCCATTCCGAATATGTGATACGTCGTTACGGATTGCATTTGATGACTGGTGTTGAAGACCGGATATTTGTGAAAACGGAAGGATTACCGTCGAATGTTTCTGCATCGGCTGATCGCCGATATAGAAATTTATTACTCTTTGTGATGGGAAGTCCGGTCGTGATTAGTGAATATCCGGATTGCAAGGACTTCTTTGTAAGTGCCTTCGGTTCCGTTCGATCCCGGAACGGACTTGTATGGATGTGTGTCTGACGTTACAGTTTGAGATGTAAAGCTGGTTTCTATCAAATATGTTCCCGTTGGTGGCGGAGAATTTATTCTCTTAGCTTAACACCCTAGAGGTTATGTAGTTGATGGTTACTAGTGATACAGTCCCTAATTGGTAATGTGGCATACGAAGTGCTGTTGAGCATTTGATGATCAAAGCACAGCTTTTGTATAAAGCGTGGCTTTGTGGACGAGACTTCGTCGGACCTCACACCCCGGAAATGGTCAAAACAGGAAGGATGCGGCAAGGTTATTAGGGGGTAGCGCCCCTTTAGTATATGTCATTCCTTCTGGATAGAGGTGGTATCATGGTATGGAGCCCAGATACTTAACCTATGTTGTTGCTGCAAATTTATTGCTTTGTGGTTGTTGGAAATCGAGGATCCTCGGATATAGATCGGTTACGATCGGGAAATTACATGTTCGTGTCAGTAGTTACCTAGTTTGAAAGGTAACCCGACCTTGTGTTGGCAGAGATCCGTTTAGGTTCTCGGGTCGTCTTTCCAGAGGCGTACCCATGTGGCAATGGAAAGTTCCTTGGCCTGACCATTTGTTGGAAATCCAAAGAAACAATACGATCTTGTACGGTTTTAGTTGTAGAACCTATCATTCACTTATGGTGGTCACCACTGTTTGGATGGTAGCTATAGTAGGCATAAGTGCGAAGTGCCTATGCTGGCTAAGATTTATATCTTTATTTTCAAAATGATTTTTCCTACACTATGCACTAGTAATAATATCAAATGTTTCTTTTTAATGCGTATCAAGCATCTTTGACTATCATAAGGAGAAATCTCCTCCGATTCTGCGTTTGCATTGCGTGTGTGTGCGGGAGGCCTTATGGTAGTCTCATTTTCTAAAAAGCATTGCGAATCTATTTTAAAATTATCCTGTTGTTTGTTTTAAAGATAAACTGTTTGAAGTTCCCACACCAGTCCCATGACTGACTCGGAGTTTATTGTTTCCTTCCTAAACTCTGGGTTCCCACCAATTTCCACACGGGCAGTCGAGAATCAGGTTATCAGGATATTCTGGAATTCAGGAGTGCTGGAGGCAAGCTGGATGGCATGGCGTATTCACTAGTATATAGTATTTCTTTTCCACTGTTTGTTGTTGTTGTTGTTGTAAACTCTGATGATGTAATGTAATGTAATGTGATGTAATGTAATAACTGATATAGTTCTTTGTTTAAAGATTATTCATTTATCTATTATATGTTGTTCCGCTGCAATTGTGAGATTCTGATATTGTTCTGTTGTTTCTTTCTATTCTGTTCTATCTTTTTCTCTCTTCTTCTATCTTTTTCTTCTTCTTTAACCATAACGGTATGGTTTTCCGGCATTCGATTGCTCGGCAGTTGATACAGTGGACGTATTGATGTCGGTTTTCGAGCGTCGAAAAGTCGCGTCGTCAGAAGATTAATATAATATCATCCGCTATTATGCGGCGCATAGGGTCTCATCCGCTATATAATGCGGGAAATCAATCACTCCAATATATACTATATATACTACTATATAATATACCACATCCAATCAATTCAATCATTCAACCAAGTATTTAAATTTAACCATTTAAATTTAAATATCAACTCCAGAAGAGTGAGATTAATTCTCCTTTGATTTTAGTTTGAAGTCTATTCCGCTCCAATTCCATTTCGACTTGTTTCTCGATTTTAGACCTTGTATAAATATTTATACAGTTTATTAATATTTGAATTGATTGAACCATTAATTACTATGTATTTATTTTATTTAAACTAATAATTTGGTTTTAAACTAATTTCCTATAATAAATTATTTTTAGTAACTAGTTATGTAAACAAGCTTATTAAATAAATTAATCACCCTACATACATATTTTAAAACAAACTAGTAAGTTAAAGACGCATGTTTATTTTATATATTTTTCATCTTAAACTACATATATTTATAAAATAGTATGTAGAGTTTCAAAAATTGATTTTTGTTATATAATCCTTCAAACACATTTTCTTTTTCTGTATAGATTTTCTGTAACCAGCAAAACAACAATTTGCTTTACCGTAAAACTTTTCTTCTGATTTATATGTATAATTGTGAAAATTAAAACCTTGATTTTAGAATTCCTTTTTCTGTATATATAAACATTTATTTATTCAATTAAACAAAAAAACAATACCCCACTGCCTTACCCATCACTGCGAACCCAGGCTCCGACCACCTCACGTCCACTGTCGCTGCCACCCTTCGCGAGACCCTCCCCAATCGCCGCACCCAGAATCAAGTTCGACTCCCCTTTCCAAACTCATGATGCCTTGCCAAAAACAAGAAATCGCGATCCTCTAGTACACGACGTCCCCCACCATACTGGCCAAAACCCTATTCGCCTCGTTGCGTTGTCTCCCTCGCAACCTCGTGTTCGAGAACGAGCCCCAACTCTGCACTCGACTTTCGAGTTTGCAAATACGAAACCCTCTTATGAATCGCTAGGTCGCTTCCTCGAGCTAGGCAAAGTTGCGAACCCTAAAATCAAATTAGAGGAAGCCCACGACCCTACCTCCGATTAACCTTCGATTTAAATGAGAAAATATGACGGAGAGATGGTGAAATTCGATCAGAACTTTAGTCCCCCATTTTCGGTTTAATTTTTTTTTGAACGAATGGTTTAGAAAGAAGGCTGGCGTATAATTTAAAAGGAGGAAGACACCTTGCGAGAGAAGCTTTACCTAGCTATAGTGGCCTTGAAATGAAAGGAAAAAGTTATGAAGTGAAATAATTTCGGTTGACGGTGACCAGGATATAAATATATTCTTAAATTAAATTCAAATCGTCTCGATAAATGCAACTTGCAATTTCGAATTCGTATCAAGGCGTGCCGCTAGGTTTTTACAAGGTTATACCCTTATTTTGGACGCAAAGGAAAAGGTTTTAAGTCCTAATTCGATCGTATGGAGAAGATAGCTTTTTGAATCCAGTTATTATATTGAATTCGATATAAATTTCAACGCGTTTATATATCGTACCCTCACACAACAACTCCGATCACTACGAAATTTGAAATCCGATAATAATACAATATTACGGATCTAATGGAACTAGTTTCGTCGAATTCCGAGACTGCGCCTCGGAAGGCTAGTTTTAATATCAATTTAAACGATATATTTCAAAAACTTAATAAGACGCTTCCAAATTCAATTTTAACACTTTTACTACTTTCCAAATTATCAATATAAATTTTGCAAGCCTTCAAATTATTTTTAACAGGCTTAACACTCCAGATTGAACATTTTACCCCACTTCAAATAATTTAATTTAATAATTAAATTACCCAATAATTAGTGATATGTGAGATTCAAGTTAAAAATTCACTTTCAAATATTTAAAATCAATTAAATATTCAGATTTCAAATGTCCAAAATTTCTGGGTCATCACATTAAATATATTTCAAATTAAAATAATATTATTTGATAGTTAGAGGTTGGTGATCCGGACTTGCAATCTAACAATCAAGAAAAGTAAAAGGAAGGAAAGTATTTGCTTCAACACGAATTCAAAAGCATCATTAAATTTGTAATTTTAATTTATATTACAGTAATTAAATTATATTGTATGATCCTATAATGAGAAATTTCATATTTGTTTAAATATATAACTACTATATGTTTAGTCGGGTGGGATTTTTGTAAGTAGATATGGTTGCCACAAATCAGTTTGGTTATGTGTATAATTTGTTAATTATGCTACTTGATTTATGTAAAGACAAATGTTTTTTACGTACAAAATTAAATTTTGTCATTAATAATTGTTTTATATATATTCATTAATTAATTCACACACGCACACACACATATATATTAGTGTATATTTCTCTTCCACAATAGCGTATATACATATATAAGATATATATATGGTTTAAAAAATTTAGTACACTTATTTATATATAATATGAATTTAAAAAATCTAAAATTAATTATCATACATATATTAATATTTTTAAATTAACATTTATTGTATTTTTGAATTTTTAATATATATAAAATAATTATTACATTAGAAATTCAATTTTATATTTTTTTAAAATATTATATCATTTTTGAAACATATAGAAAAAAATTAGGAATTTTTTAATAAATTTATTATTTTTAATAATTAATATTATTTTAAAAAAACTATTTACGATTTATTAAAAATAATCATTTAATTGGAAAATTATTTAAACATTTTTGTAAGATTTAATTCATGGTCCTAGAATTTTTAAAATTTTAAAATTTAAAGTTATAGTAATATATTATTTTATATTAAATAATTATTGTCAAAATCAATGTATTTGTTTTTAAAAATAATATTTCAACTTTGAAAAATGTTTAGATTTTTCCTAAGCTTTATTTTATGATCCTAGATTTTTTAAAATTGTAAAATATGAATTTTCGTCAATAGATTATTTTATGTTAGTTATTTATGGGTGAAAACATTATTTTATTCATAATATATACAAATTAAAATAATAAAATTATTATTTTTGCAAAATTAAGTAAATTTTGAATTATAAATAATTTTTTATGATTGTTCTCTCTCTTTCAATATGTATATTTATCTATGTATAAATGTTTTATGTTCATATATTATATATAATATATTTATTAATATATATATATATATATATATATATTGTAACACATATACATGCATATATTTAGACAACATACATGACATACAAAATGAGCTAATATGTTTGTTGCGATGTTAATCCTAACATCTACATATGGGCATATTATACCTTTCACGGATTATTATGTTACATGTGCACTCACACACACACACACATATATATATGATACATTTATGTATCATATAAATCAAATAAAATTAATTTCCTATCTTAATATATTTGAATTCAATAAAATAAATGTTTTTATTTAAATGAAATTTAGAGATGTTCTAATTCAGTTAAACCTCATAGGCCCAATAAAAGATCCAATAGGGTAAAATTTTTGAAATTTACCCATAACTTCTGATGTAGGCTAGTCCAGTTCCAACAATGGTATCGAAGCCCAATAGCCTATGCGGTCTAATTTAGTCATTTGAGGGCTAACTAGTTAAGCTTGCCCGCTTAGTATGGTCTCTAGAAAGGTAATGTCTAGGATTGGAACTAGGTGATCAAGTACCCTGTCCTACCTGGTTACCGACCTGGCTCGAAAGGTGAAATGAGCCTAAAGGTTGCTCCCAATAGAAAAGGCCCAACTTAATTTGGTCTTTAGGCTAATTTTCAATATCATTCTAAAAATTAATGTTAAGTAATTTAAATTTAATAGTTAGATTTAAAGTAAAACATGTTTATTATAAAAATTAATATACTACATAAGTTTTCAAAATGTTTGAAAGGATAATGATATTTCAAAATGTTTAAAAATATTTATATAATAATTTCAAATTTCGAATTTATTAATAAAATTAATAAATTAATTAATTAAATATGTTAGTTAATTAATTAATGTATATATGCATGTATTATATATGTTGACATATGTTATGTTATTCGAAAATGTTTAAGATAACATAAGTATATATGTATGTATACAAGATAAATTATGAAATTAATAAATTTTAACAAAAATTGTTTAATTTGAATAAATTAATTAAAGGTTAATTAATTAAATAAAATACATATATATATGATATATGTGTGTTACACTATAAAGATTGTAGTATACACTATAAATGTTACAGTAGATATGTCCAATATAAAAGTTATATTGGAATACTAATTTAAAATTAATTAAACAGTTAATTGATTAAAATTAATTAGATAAGATTTAGTTAATGATATATTATAAGTAAGACTATCATATAAATACTATGAAATATAAAAGTTATATAACAATAAAACTTATATGATATGTGTATAAACTAAATGTGGAATATTAAAGAAACCCAAATAGACTTGAGAAATAAGTACATATGTAAATGTACATATACCATGAATTATGATGTGCCTAACACTTGAATTGCTGGGGTATTTCATAAGAAATATATTATTCTATAAGTCGATATAACTCAATATATATATATATATATATATATATATCGAAGATTATAAATCTTCAACATAATGTTGTCCTCTACCATATATGTATTAATAAATTACTTGCATACTCCTTAGGTTTTAAGAAAACTCAAGCTGGGGATGTGATGCGTTGTATTATTAATATATTGAACAGATAAGGTAAGATAACTATATGTATTTATTGAGCAAACTCAAGGACGAAATGAGATTAGAACAAGGAAAAATGGGTTAGGAGTTGTATGTGATACAACCGATAAGGAGTTATCCATCGTTTGTGGGGCTATGATTTGTTGAGCAAACTTAAGGTCAGAATACCAAAACAAACGGGTCCGAACACCCACTAGTGAAGTTGTAAGACTTCTATGTTTCATCTTAGGGTCCGAGAAACATAAAAGACTAGTGGGATCCTTATTAGAAAAATTAAATGGTAACATTTAATCTTTCTAATATTATAAGAACATATGCTATATAATGTTATTATTATCTGCAATGATAAATTTATGCATTTAATATGATTGATAATATGTTTGTCAATTAACATATATAAACAAACTGAATTGAAAGTTGACAAATAGAAATACAATATATACTTACTGATAATTCTAATTGCGTGTTTCTAAACCCATGCAAGTGCCTAATTTCAACTACTTAATACATTATAAGTTGGTCACTTATATGTTTATTTGGTTTAGATTATGTATTGCATTTTGTGAGTTTTTGAACTCTAAATGCAATTCAAGACTATGGATATTTAATCCATGTACTTCTACATATAAATGTTATATGGTGAATAATCATAGTTTGTATGGTATGATATTTTAATGAAGTTAGTTCATTCGAAGTAAGCCAATAAATAGTATTTTAAGATCATGTATTCAACTTGAATGATTTCAACAGGATCATATTGTGTTAATATAACACAAAACCATAAACTACGAGATACATCAAAGAACTCAATCGTTGAAATGTCATCTTGATCGGTTTACATAAAATGCAACATATTTGATGTCTTAAATGTTAAGAATAATCAAATGTGCTTTTGTAGAATGTTTGTTATGATATTGTAGTAAGGTTTTATTTTGAATAGTTTGGCCATTTGAAAGAAAATCGAATGTATAAGAATAGATATAATTTAAGGTAAAGTTGGAATGAAGAGAATGAATAGTCACTTTTGCTTCATAGAGAAACATTGGAAACAAGAATTTTAACAATAATTGATACTTAATATTGTAGTATGAAATATGATTTTTATTTCGAAATGTATTTCCATATAGAAAATTCTTTTTTATAATATTTATTTCTTTGAGTTCAAGATATTTGATCAAAGAACTCTCCAATGTAAACTAGTTGCAGCATATGAAATAAGTGAATAATATTAACAATATTAAGTGAATCGTAGACCTCTAAATTTAGCACGCTATTATAGTAACGACAGAAATAGTGGGAGAAAACCATATAGCACCTAATGATTGCATCAAATTACGGAAATTGTTTTCGTAAAATGTACCGAACATTATTTATGAAATAATGTTTATTTTTGGTATTGACTGAAAAACAGATATAACTATATTTCAATATGAGTTTTATAAAGATTCATTATGAAATAGAACTATATTATGGAATTTGTTTTCATAGTATAAGTGATGCAACAAAAATACATATATGTCTATATTATTTACAATTGGTTTGGAATTATAGACCAAGCCGTAGTTTTGAGAAATAATTTTACTATATGATTATGATACATATGATACAGGTTAATTATATCTTAAACAATTAATGGCTATGCACCCATTCAGTGGGAGCATCATAAGAGTTGATGAACTCTTTGAATTAATACATATTGATGTATGCAACCACAAGTCTATTAATACCAAAAGGGTTCCATATACTGTTATATTCATCGGTGATTTATTACCAACATGAACATATGTATTAGATACATATGTAAAGTTTATGATAAAATCATAGAATATAAAAGAAAAGTAAATTAAATAATATGCAATAGAATAAAATGATTTGATTTGGTCAAATAAGTGAGTATATTGGAAAGAGTACTAAATGTACCTCAAAATGAATATAGATTCAATCTTATAAGTACTCCTCCATGTGATACATAATGATGCACCAACAAGGAGTAATCAGACGTTGTTGATAATTTACGATTAATTATGAGTGAAGTTGAGTTATTTTCTTTCTATAAGGTCATGTACTTAAGAGTAGTACACAAGGTTGATATTATTTCATCTAAACAATAGTTTATTATATCATACAAGATAAGGGTTTGTAAGAAATCCCAACATATTCTTGGCTAAGGAGTTATCAGATTGTGTGAATCGAAAGATTACACATAATAATTATTCATGAGAGATCTTGTGTAAATCTCCAAAAAGTTTTCTGGAAAGGTCTGTCATCAAATGACATATTTATGTTTTAGACATAATTTTTGTAAACTAAAATAGGTTTTATGAATAAAAAGGTTCATAAAGAGTTTATGAATCCTTATTCTATTTGCACTAAGAAACAATTATTGTTTCAAGATATATCAACTTCATTGTGAAGGAATTTCCTTGAGAAATTTTTGGTAGTTAAATGGAATTGGATCTAATCCAAAGATAGAACTGATTATATGAGATGAAGTAAAATTAACTAACCTAAACGAACACATAGCATTAGAATGTCTAATAAGTATTCTTGTACATCGAAGATAAACTATGAGTTTCTTATTAGTGTCAAAAATATACATTACCCTTGATTGTTCGATTAAACCATTAAGATTGTTGACTCTATATAGTAGAATGCGGAAATCTGAAAGAATTCCAAGTACGTCATCAAAATATGAATTTGGTGGTCGTAGCCAAAGAGATATGATCCATAGGCCGAGATTGTTTCTTTATTAGAATGACTAATGTGGTTGGAATTAAATGAGCAGTGTTGATAAGAATAATATCACAAATTTCAGTTATTGAAATTAGCATAAAGATTCGGTATTCAACATGTAATTTAGATTTACACACAAAATTATCGCTCGATAAGACTTAGTGTTTGGTACTGAAGTATTGAAATGGAAAATTCTAAATAATGATTTAGAGTAAGTCGTTTACACAAAAGCAAAAATGCCTCGAAGCCAGTGGGAGTGATTTCTGGTTTGTGAGTCTTTGTATATGATCCAAGAAATTGTATAAATGTATCATTTTATAAGTATCAAGATTGAATAAGTATTTTGATAGAAATATCAAATAATTTGATTTTCAATCAAAGTGGAGAGGAAGCGTGTGTTCATAAGAAAGAGCGTTAGAAGGTATATTGATATTTCTAAAGTAAAAGTAAACAACACGTTGTTGATTTTAACAACTTGCTTGTATTAAAATCAATTTTAATTGTTTTAATACTCAATTTTGGATTGTAAATGATGTCCTTTATGGTGAGTATAAAAGATATAGGGATTGTCCCAAAACGATATACAAGAGCACTCTATTAAAAAGAGAAGAATGTAAGTTGGATTCCTTATGCATTGGCAATAGGAATTATCATACAGATAATGTCATATATGATATTGTATTTTGTTTATGTATTTGATATATGGAGCCAATATAAAATCTAAGTTGATATCACTAAATGGTTGTTTGAGGTGTTCTCGCGTATTTATGAAATACTAGAGAATTGTTTATTGAAACAACAAACTCGTTATGATGGAATGTTTGGACACGAACTTTTATAAGTGATATTGAGTATAACATGTCAACGATAAAATTCAAGTAATTTTAAAATGTTTCAAAATAAAAGTGATTGTGGTCGGTTCAACGAAATGTTGAAACATTAACTTGAGTGGCGCTTCAGTAAACCAATGTATATAAATATAAATGCATAAATTTATAATTGAGCCAAAGGTGATTCCAAACGTTGAGAATCCCATAATATTGTTATAAGATAACAATGTCATGAAATTGGTCATGATAGAACTTAAAGCTCAATAGAAGTCAAAAGAAATACTTCGAATCATTCCACATGATAAATCCAGTTTATCGGTGTCAGAGGGAGCTAATCGACAAAGTAGATAATCAAAACATAATAGCATACTCATTCACTGAGGGACTGACCTAAATGGTTTTGAGAAAACTGATTGAAGAAGTTAGAATTAGTTTTTATAATTGACCACAAATGCAAGTGGGAGATTGATAGAGTTAGGGGTATGCCTAAGGGCAATTATGTAATTTGTTACATATGTCTAACTCGTTGACCAATCTTGTTTGAAATAAAAGGTATTTTCTTCCTATTATATACTTGATATAATGTGATTGTATTAATTAATTAACTCAATTAAAAGTATATTTAACAGAAAAATACATAAATGTTATATTTTGTGATAGTAGTTACAAAGTGTTGTAACCGTGAGTAATTTATCACGACGAAACAAACATATCATTTTAAATGTTTTCAGTCAAGATGCATCGAGACTGGATATCGATGTATCCATTAAGATTGAAGTACGTAACATTCTCCAAATGTTGGACAGTGTATTACTCATGACTGCTGGGGGGCATCTAGGGGTTACGTACTAATAATTATTAGATAAACATGGAACGACCCACTCGATAGTTTTCTATTGGTTAATATAACAAAGGTCAAACAAAAAATATCGATGTGACTGATTTACACAATTCTCTCGACTTGAGAATACCGTGGATCTTCAATATGAAAGCTCCGCTTTGATTATAGCCAAGTCATGACATGATGTCCATCAAGTGACTATAGTTGGGTCGAGTAGAAGTATTGGAAGTGAAGCACTATCCAAGAGAGGATTCGTCTCCTCAGTTATATGTGGTTAGTATCATAGTTAACTCAAGTCAACTCAAAGTCAAAGTCTTTTGCCAAAGCATTTCGGCTAAAATTATTGTTATTATTATTATTGAACCAAATACTTTGTATTTGGACTATAAAGTTGAATGTGGATGTGGTTGGAATTTTGACCATTACCAAATTTCATAAGTCCAAAGTGATATAGTTTTGATGAAGAGAATTGGTGTAAACAAATGTTACAACCGGGTAATGCTTGTTAAACTAAAATTGGATTTTTACCGAAAATGTGTAAGCAATAATTTTGGCCATAATGTCACATAACCTGCTAAGTGACATGTGAATGTTAACATTAGAATAGTTCGATGTTAATCACTGACCAAATTTACACCCAATAGTTACATAGCCGAAATGATGAATTCCCTCACGACCGAATGATTTAATTAGTTTATAGTTGCTATATTAATAAAATGAATTAATATTTATGATGTAACAGCCCGCAAACTCGTACCCCTTTGAGTCGACAATATTCTCCATCAGTTCAACTCAAATTGGACGGAAATACGAACCATTAGGGTTAAAGAAGAAAGAGGTAGAAGAAGAAATAGAAAGCAACATCAGAATCTCACAATCGCAGCGGGAAAATATATAATGGATAACAACAGATCTTTATAAAAAAAAAATCTATTACTGTTTTTATACATTACATCATCAGATTACATACCAAACAATAGCACAAAACCGAACAGTTATAATAAATTATCCCTACAAAGCTGACTATACAGCTACACTGCACAGCTGAATATACATCAAGTACGTGCGATACGTCTCGCTATCCAGCTCGTCTCCTGAGCTCCATAGCACCCTATCATATGTTTGTAATACTCGGTCTTACTCGAGGGTTATAATAAAATAACACCCGAGTCAGTCTAGAAAACCAGCGTGAGAAAACACACTCACTTGGATTATTAAAGTTTTCAAAATCTTTTGAAATCAAAGGTATCTCGTAAGACCACGCCACAAATAAACATGTCGGGTTTTTTATCAAATGCATCTAATATTGTAATGGTGTCTATAGATAGTAAACTAGAATCTAGCTGAAATGCTTGCATCTCACGTTCCAACAATAGTTGGGCACAATCAAAACCGTACAGGCGCTTATTGGAGATTAGATTCCATACATTGGCAGGGCAACTGGGGTACCGCCCGTCACAGTACCTGGCCTAGATCAGCATACCGAGGACCACTCTTGTGACGACCGCCCATGACTCCCGCACCAAAACAAGAGAATAGAGCGCTGAAAGGCGTGCCAGGCCGCCATGGACGATAGTCAGGGTAAAACAAAACAAAAGAATCTCTATCGTACAACTCACAGCGCATGGATAAAATACAATAGAGAAATATAATATAGTGAAGCTCCATAGAACAGAACATCATCATATAAGCATCACAGTAGTTTTATACAATCATCTACTCAAATCCATACATGAAAGCCTCACTACAAATCACTCAACCAAATACTGCAGCGGATACCCAGTACATATAGTAAGAAAACTAATATGCAAAGCCTCCTGCTCGTCTTCGTCATCTTCATCGTAGAACTCCTAGCACAGCACCTGTCACCTGCTACCTAGTCTGCCCATCCCAACATGGATGAACAGCCCAAGGTAATAAGAGGAGACATAAAACCTTGAGTCAGACAAAGTCTTAGTGAGCAGTAAATTAACTATCAAACATACCAAAAGAGCATAAGGAATAAAAGGAATAGGAACTAAACCATCCCACTCCACCTCTTCTCACAGTGATAGCCCCCAGACACACACTAAGGAGAAGCAATCATAGCATAGCAGGTAATTAAAATAAAGCAATAATCACTCGAGTCAAGGACGATGTTTTCCAAATACAAACCCCCAAGGCCTAAACCAAGATCAGATAAGCACCCAGAAAACACCGCACTTGAGACCGAATGATAGTACAACCAAACATCCATGACTCTGGCTATCACTGTATCATTGCCTTGATATCACCGTTAGTTGAATGACCACCTGTCAAGGGCTAATGGTAACCCCGGTTCTAGCCATAACTCCGCACGTCGTCGCAGCCCGTGCCTAGGAATTTTCGCAACTACCCAGAGTACTAGCACGTCGTCGCAGCCCGTGCCTGGAACGTCGTCGCAGCCCGTTCCAACGTACCCTTGCTTTGAGCATGCTAGAACCTTCAACAACGATAAGATCTCAGCCTCCTAGTCATCCTCCTCGACGACTATTTCCATACTAGCTCAAGCGCCTCTCAAGCTAACCATTATCACCAACTCGGATCGCATCACCGAGTAATCAACATAACTTTGCACGTCGTCGCAGCCCGTGCTTGGGACGTCATCGTGACCCGTCCCATCACAACATATGTCTTGCCTCATCACATCATAGCAAAGTCTCTCTTCTTGGAACGTCATCATGACCCGTCCCATTTCAACATCGCACCTTGCTTTATCGCATCATAGCAAAGTCCCATCTCAATCATGCTTTGCCTTCTCGTATCATGGCAAGATCCCACATCCTCGAATCCATCCATATGAGCTTCCACATCCGCTTCATATGCTACAGGCAGCTTCCACATTCAAGAGCTTTTCCACCTAGCTTTTGAATCATCTCGAACCATCTTGTTCCAAATCAACCACTAGCTAACTTGAAACAATCCAAATCATTCATCAATACAAACAATCAAGCATTCAAACAAGATTTAATAAGCAATATCAACAAAAATGGCAATATCATAAATAAATGAGCATAAGTCCAACATGCATGATTCATAGGTTTTTAGCATAGATCTATCAAATATAAAACATGGGTTTTGTCTCTAATACTTGTTAAACAAATATGCATAGGTAAACATCTTCAAAAATGATGGATCTACATGCAGACTTAAGGACAATGCGAGAAAATGCTATTTCAAACACATAAACTAGCTACCAATCCACTACACTCCTTTGGGTCCGCGTGAGAGATAACTACCACTCACCAAATCACCCAAACACCTCAAAAACCACACACTTCAGATCTGGACAGCGAAGAACAAGGCTTGATCCGGCAAGATCTCGCTTCAATCGATGAAATCTAGCCCGAACGGATGAAGATCTTCAACTTGGACACTTGAATCTTCGATCCCGATCTTCGATCTTGGATGGATGCTAACACTTGATTGGAATGGAGAAAAGAAGATGAAGAAATGTTGTAGACGAGTCTTCAAAATGACAGCACTTCGTCGCTTCAAAAACCGGTGCCAAAAAGTGAGCCAAACCCCTCTATTTATAGGCTGAATCAACCATAGCTCGGCTGTCCCTTAGGTCGTCGCCGACCCAACACTTGAGTCGCCCCCGACTTATCACAATGCCGACTTACCATGAGTCGTTCACGACTCATTGCCATGCCGACCTAACCTTGCAACCTAAGCCTCTACAGTACTCACGCGACCTAATTCCTGCCGACCTATCAACAACAGGGACCTCACGAGTTAACACACGGCCGACTTGCGACTCAACGTACTACCGACCCAACACCCTACCGACTCATCTACACAACCAACTCACCAGGCAGCCGACCCACACTAAGTCGTACTAAGGTCCTATTTGCCACACGACTCACGACCTACAGCCTCACCGACTCAGAGACCTAACGACTCAAAAGCCTAAGTCCCTAACGACTTATCCACTAAGTCGGCCCACCGACCTAAGCCTTAGCCGACTCAACATCTACCGACCCAACTCCCTAAGTCGGTCACTTCCTTAGGTCGGTCTAAACTACTGGATCCCTAACACTATGAGTCGGCAACGACTCATTTTGCTAACCCTTAACCCGCTGACTCGGCCTAGACCATGAGTCGTTCCTCTCTTGACTCGGTCACATACTAACTCGGCCACACCTACACTCGCTCCTTCTCTAAGTCGCTCTAACACTATAGGTCATTAACTCTCATGAGTCGGCCACCATGAGTCGGTAACGACTCAAGCCTTAACTCGGCTATGACTCATCACCTGACCCACTAACTCGTCCAAACGACTTACCTAACTTAAGTCGGTTGCTTCCTTATCTCGGCCAACACTCCAACCCGTAACCCCTCCTTGAGTCGGTCCCCTATGAGTCGGTCACGACTCATCCCTTAGCTCGGCAATGCTCATGAGTCGGTCACAACTCATACTCCACCCGGGTTAACTTCTAAACGACTCAAGCTAGAGGCAACACAAACAACACTATCGACCTGCAAATTCTACGATCTATCGACACGTAAAATACGGGTCGTTACATTCTCTCCCCCTTAGGAATTTCGCCCCCGAAATTCCAAGCAAACAACAGAAATCAAAGATATTCCGCATGCCTACCATCCATAGCAATCAACAAACCATGCATCCAATTCTAGCCTAGCATGCAGAATTCTAAGACTTAGAACAAGCTACAAATTCATGAGATGTCACGACACTTTAGGGCCATACCTCGAAGAGTCCGGGATGAGCTGCCTTCATCCTCTCTTCCTCCTCCCATGTACAGTCGTTAACATCATCACTCCATTGTACCTTGAGCAACGTAATCGTCTTCCTCCTAAGCTGTTTCGTATCGGTTTCAACAATACGAAGCGGCTCACGAGGTCTCGAAACAACTGGATCAACCTCCAAGTCTTCACAGCTATCAGCAGAAACCACCGTAGTTGGATCGTGCACATACTTCCGTAGATAAGATACATGAAAAACATTGTGCACACCCGCCATCTTTTCCGGTAACTCCAATCTATAAGCGAGCTTTCCAATTCGCTCGATAATCGGGAATGGTCCAACAAATCTCGGAGTCAACTTTCCTTTCTTCCCGAATCTAATAACATTCTTCAATGGAGAAATCTTCACAAAAACCATATCACCTACGTCGAATTCCAAATCCTTACGACGATTATCTGCATAGCTTTTCTGACGATCCTGGGCTGCCTTCATTCGTTGTCGAATGATCTCGATACAATCTGAAGTCTGTCGAATCATCTCTGGCCCAAGCATCAGTTTTTCTCCAGTTTCCAACCAACATGTCGGAGAGTTACACGGTCTTCCATACAGTGCTTCATATGGTGCCATACCAATGCTCGACTGATAACTGTTATTATAAGCAAACTCCACCAAATGAAGGTGATCTTCCCATGATCCTCCGAAGTCCAAAACACATGCTCTAAGAAGATCTTCCAAAATTCGGTTGACTTTCTCAGTCTGACCATCTGTTTGAGGGTGATAAGCTGTACTCAAACACAATTTGGTTCCCAAAACTTCCTGGAAGCTTTTCCAAAATCCACTAGTGAACAATGGATCTCGATCGCTCACTATACTCTTCGGTACACCATGGAATCGAACAATCCACTTCACATACAGCTCAGCCAACTTCGATGCAGTCCTAGTTGATCGAACAGGAATGAACCTTGCACTCTTGGTTAAACGATCTACGATAACCCAAATCCCTTCATTCCCTGTCCTGGTTCTCGGTAGACCGTCAATAAAATCCATCGACACTTGCTCCCACTTCCATGTAGGAACCTCTAATGGTTGAAGTAATCCACTGGGCTTCTTCTGCTCAGCTTTCACTAACTGGCAGTTCATACACTTGGAAATAAAACTTCCAACATCTTTCTTCATACCTTCCCAGTAGTAAGCTCTCTTCATATCGCGATACATCTTATTACCACCTGGATGAATCGTCAACTTTGAGTGATGACTTTCCCTCAGAACTTCATCTCTCAATCCATCTACATCGGGAACAACCAATCGTCCTTGCTTTCGAAGCCAACCCTCCCGATCGACCTCGAATCCCTTATCCTTCTCAGGTTCCAATCCAGATTCCAAATCACGGATAATCTTGACAAGCTTATCGTCTCGCCTTTGGCTCTCGCCAATTCTTTCCACTAGAGTAGGCCTTATTGATAAGTTTGCCAACATCTCAGGTTCCAACTCGCATCTAGGCCTGAAATCAAACTCAGCCAAATACTCGAGACTCTTCCACTCCGAAAACATGGCTCCCAAACCTGCATGTCTTCGACTTAACGCATCTGCCACTGCGTTACCTTTTCCTGGAGTATAGGCTATACCAAAATCATAAGATGCTAGGAACTCTAGCCACCGTTGCTGTCGAAGATTCAAATCCTTTTGGGAGAACAGATACTTCAACGACTTATGATCTGTAAACAACTCGAATCTAACTCCCAATAGATAGTGTCTCCACATCTTCAAAGCAAACACAATCGCCGCTAACTCCAAATCATGAGTCGGATAATTCCTTTCATGCGGCTTTAGTTGTCGACTAGCATACGCAACAACTTTATGCTTCTGCATTAGCACCGCTCCTAGTCCAGTGCCACATGCATCGGTGTAAACCACCATCTCATCATTCCCACTTGGAATAGTCAAAACAGGAGCACTCGTCAGTCGCTCTTTCAGGATTATGAAAGCTTGTTCACACTTATCATTCCATCTGAACACTTGATTCTTCTTCGTCAATCCTGTCAACGGTGCAGCTATCTTGGAAAAGTCTTTGATAAACCGACGATAATATCCTGCTAATCCAAGAAAACTTCTCACATCAGATGCATTCTTAGGCCTAACCCAATCCTGGATCGCTGCCACCTTAGCGGGGTCAACCGCTATTCCATTTCCAGAGATAACATGGCCTAAGAACCTCACTTCACTCTTCCAGAAGTGACACTTCGAAAACTTAGCCTTCAGCTGATGTTTCCTCAAAATTTCCAAAACAATCCTCAAGTGCATCTTGTGCTCTTCCTCAGTTCTGGAATAAATCAAAATATCATCCACGAACACAAGCACGAACCTATTCAACTGATCTCTGAACACTCTATTCATAAGATCCACAAAATATGCTGGTGCGTTAGTCAATCCAAACGGCATTACCAGCCACTCATAAAATCCGGATGGTGTTCTGAAAGCAGTCTTCGGCACACTATCCTTCGCCACTCTCAACTGGTGAAATCCCGTTGCCAAATCCATCTGAGAAAACACCTTAGCCTCGTGAAGCTGATCAAACAAGTCATCTATTCTCGGCAATGGATACTTGTTCTTCTTAGTCACCTTATTCAGCTCACGATAATCCACACACAACCTCAACGATCCATCCGCTTTGGTTGCAAACACAACGGGCGCACCCCATTCGGACACACTTCTCCGAATGAATCCTTTTCGCAAAAGGTCATCAACTTGCACCTTCAGCTCTTGCTGCTCCCTCGGTGCCATCCGCCTAAGAGGCATCACAACAGGTCTGGCTCCCTCAACTAGATCGATACGAAACTCGATCTCCCTATGCGGCGGTAACCCTTTGACTTCCTCAAAGACATTCTCAAACTCATTCACAATAGGCACCGATGACAGTCCATCCCGTGGAACAACTAGCGAATACATGAAGCTCATGAAGACGCCTTCTTCATGCTTACATCGTATCACAACCTTTCGCCCTTCCACATTCCCGACTGTCACCTCAAGCCTCTCACAATCAATCCTAGCCGCATACTTCCTAAGCCAGTCCATACCCAAAATAATTCCGAACCCCGCAAAGTTCAGAACAAAACAATCACAAACAAACGAGCAATCATGACTCGACACAACTAGACCACGACATATCATACACAAACATGACGAACCCCCAACTGGATTAGTCACAACCAATGGCCTATCAACAATATCCGGTTTCAAACCTAACCGGCCTACCAAATCATCACAAACAAAAGAATGCGACGCTCCAGTATCAAACAACACTCTAACTGGAACACCACAAATAGAAAGAGTACCTTGAACCACCACACTCTTCCCCTTCTCCTCAGCAGTAGGAGCTCTTGAAGACGACGGCACAGCTTCCAAAGCATAAGCTTGCACAACCTGCCTATCCTTCCTCGGCTCTGGACAGTCCTTCCTGAAATGCCCTGGCTTGTCACAGTTATGGCACTTCGCCGGCGCCTTTGGATTCCTACAATCCTTGGAAAGATGGCCCTTCTTCTGGCAATTATAGCAAGTCACCTCGCCCTTTGGCTTCTTCTGACCATCCTTTCCCTTCTGTTGCTGCTGCTTCCTCTTCTTGTTGCCACTCTGCTGTGGTTTAGATCCTTCCCTGGTTACAGCAACAACAGAACTTTCCCTAGGAAACAAACTCTCATGCCTCAAAGCTTTCTCCACCAGCTTCTCGAATGGATCGTCCAAGTGATCCACCAACTGCCTTCCAAGATAAGCATCCAGACCAGTCACAAACTTTTCGTTCTTCTGGTAGGGAGAATCAACATATGATCTGGCATACTTAGACAAGGCCTCGAACTCAGAAATATACTCAAGAACAGGCCTCCCGCCTTGTTTGAGCTCCACAAATCTCTTGAACAAAACAGACCTCTGAGCAGTAGAGATGAACTTAGCTTCAAATCTAACTCGGAATTGCTCCCAAGTAATCTCTTCTTCTGGTGTATCGATGGTGATAGAATTCCACCAATCAGCAGCTCTTCCCTGAAGCTGTCTCGATGCAAGCTTTCTCTTGGTTGCATCCTCAATCCCTAAGTCACCAAAGATCCTTCGACAAGCATCAATCCATCTCTGTACTTCAATAGTCGACTCTGTCCCCAAGAAAGCTTTTCCTCCAAGAGAAGTATAATCCTTGCAAAGCTTAGCAAAATCCACGGGTCTTGGAGCTTGAACTTGAACTCCCACATCCACTGATGATCCTGAAGCTGGTATCCTTCTCATGATCGAAGTCATCATCGCTTCGAACATAGTTCCATAATCAACAGCTCCTTCATCAGCACGGCTTTCCCTTGCAGCTGGTCTCCCTCTTCGACTCATCCTTAATATCTGTAATAAGAATGATTAGAACACCTTAAGAAACAACTGCATAAGGAGTTCAAATCCTTCTAGGCTACTATATTATATATAGTAATCATCCATCAAAATACAATTACGTCTCTCATACGTAGTTACGTCAGCGAGCGTTGGCTGAAATCGATTAACCAATGCTCTGATACCAAATGTGACGACCGCCCATGACTCCCGCACCAAAACAAGAGAATAGAGCGCTGAAAGGCGTGCCAGGCCGCCATGGACGATAGTCAGGGTAAAACAAAACAAAAGAATCTCTATCGTACAACTCACAGCGCATGGATAAAATACAATAGAGAAATATAATATAGTGAAGCTCCATAGAACAGAACATCATCATATAAGCATCACAGTAGTTTTATACAATCATCTACTCAAATCCATACATGAAAGCCTCACTACAAATCACTCAACCAAATACTGCAGCGGATACCCAGTACATATAGTAAGAAAACTAATATGCAAAGCCTCCTGCTCGTCTTCGTCATCTTCATCGTAGAACTCCTAGCACAGCACCTGTCACCTGCTACCTAGTCTGCCCATCCCAACATGGATGAACAGCCCAAGGTAATAAGAGGAGACATAAAACCTTGAGTCAGACAAAGTCTTAGTGAGCAGTAAATTAACTATCAAACATACCAAAAGAGCATAAGGAATAAAAGGAATAGGAACTAAACCATCCCACTCCACCTCTTCTCACAGTGATAGCCCCCAGACACACACTAAGGAGAAGCAATCATAGCATAGCAGGTAATTAAAATAAAGCAATAATCACTCGAGTCAAGGACGATGTTTTCCAAATACAAACCCCCAAGGCCTAAACCAAGATCAGATAAGCACCCAGAAAACACCGCACTTGAGACCGAATGATAGTACAACCAAACATCCATGACTCTGGCTATCACTGTATCATTGCCTTGATATCACCGTTAGTTGAATGACCACCTGTCAAGGGCTAATGGTAACCCCGGTTCTAGCCATAACTCCGCACGTCGTCGCAGCCCGTGCCTAGGAATTTTCGCAACTACCCAGAGTACTAGCACGTCGTCGCAGCCCGTGCCTGGAACGTCGTCGCAGCCCGTTCCAACGTACCCTTGCTTTGAGCATGCTAGAACCTTCAACAACGATAAGATCTCAGCCTCCTAGTCATCCTCCTCGACGACTATTTCCATACTAGCTCAAGCGCCTCTCAAGCTAACCATTATCACCAACTCGGATCGCATCACCGAGTAATCAACATAACTTTGCACGTCGTCGCAGCCCGTGCTTGGGACGTCATCGTGACCCGTCCCATCACAACATATGTCTTGCCTCATCACATCATAGCAAAGTCTCTCTTCTTGGAACGTCATCATGACCCGTCCCATTTCAACATCGCACCTTGCTTTATCGCATCATAGCAAAGTCCCATCTCAATCATGCTTTGCCTTCTCGTATCATGGCAAGATCCCACATCCTCGAATCCATCCATATGAGCTTCCACATCCGCTTCATATGCTACAGGCAGCTTCCACATTCAAGAGCTTTTCCACCTAGCTTTTGAATCATCTCGAACCATCTTGTTCCAAATCAACCACTAGCTAACTTGAAACAATCCAAATCATTCATCAATACAAACAATCAAGCATTCAAACAAGATTTAATAAGCAATATCAACAAAAATGGCAATATCATAAATAAATGAGCATAAGTCCAACATGCATGATTCATAGGTTTTTAGCATAGATCTATCAAATATAAAACATGGGTTTTGTCTCTAATACTTGTTAAACAAATATGCATAGGTAAACATCTTCAAAAATGATGGATCTACATGCAGACTTAAGGACAATGCGAGAAAATGCTATTTCAAACACATAAACTAGCTACCAATCCACTACACTCCTTTGGGTCCGCGTGAGAGATAACTACCACTCACCAAATCACCCAAACACCTCAAAAACCACACACTTCAGATCTGGACAGCGAAGAACAAGGCTTGATCCGGCAAGATCTCGCTTCAATCGATGAAATCTAGCCCGAACGGATGAAGATCTTCAACTTGGACACTTGAATCTTCGATCCCGATCTTCGATCTTGGATGGATGCTAACACTTGATTGGAATGGAGAAAAGAAGATGAAGAAATGTTGTAGACGAGTCTTCAAAATGACAGCACTTCGTCGCTTCAAAAACCGGTGCCAAAAAGTGAGCCAAACCCCTCTATTTATAGGCTGAATCAACCATAGCTCGGCTGTCCCTTAGGTCGTCGCCGACCCAACACTTGAGTCGCCCCCGACTTATCACAATGCCGACTTACCATGAGTCGTTCACGACTCATTGCCATGCCGACCTAACCTTGCAACCTAAGCCTCTACAGTACTCACGCGACCTAATTCCTGCCGACCTATCAACAACAGGGACCTCACGAGTTAACACACGGCCGACTTGCGACTCAACGTACTACCGACCCAACACCCTACCGACTCATCTACACAACCAACTCACCAGGCAGCCGACCCACACTAAGTCGTACTAAGGTCCTATTTGCCACACGACTCACGACCTACAGCCTCACCGACTCAGAGACCTAACGACTCAAAAGCCTAAGTCCCTAACGACTTATCCACTAAGTCGGCCCACCGACCTAAGCCTTAGCCGACTCAACATCTACCGACCCAACTCCCTAAGTCGGTCACTTCCTTAGGTCGGTCTAAACTACTGGATCCCTAACACTATGAGTCGGCAACGACTCATTTTGCTAACCCTTAACCCGCTGACTCGGCCTAGACCATGAGTCGTTCCTCTCTTGACTCGGTCACATACTAACTCGGCCACACCTACACTCGCTCCTTCTCTAAGTCGCTCTAACACTATAGGTCATTAACTCTCATGAGTCGGCCACCATGAGTCGGTAACGACTCAAGCCTTAACTCGGCTATGACTCATCACCTGACCCACTAACTCGTCCAAACGACTTACCTAACTTAAGTCGGTTGCTTCCTTATCTCGGCCAACACTCCAACCCGTAACCCCTCCTTGAGTCGGTCCCCTATGAGTCGGTCACGACTCATCCCTTAGCTCGGCAATGCTCATGAGTCGGTCACAACTCATACTCCACCCGGGTTAACTTCTAAACGACTCAAGCTAGAGGCAACACAAACAACACTATCGACCTGCAAATTCTACGATCTATCGACACGTAAAATACGGGTCGTTACAACTCTCGATCCCCTGCAACACAAGACTGGAACTACCCCTTACTTGATAGTCTGAATAAGATCATCCCACGGTTGGGATCAGCAACCGCCCACTAAGCCGAGATCAAAAGGGACTCTAGACAGGGATAACCTTACCCTACTTGGGTGCTACCCACTTAGCCTTGCCGCGCCTTCCCTATTTTAGCCATTCCCCGTTGATGAGGCTTGAGGCTATGCGTTACCTTTTTAGAACACATTTCACTTAGAGTACTCATCGTCCTCCTGACGATGGTCTGATAGCATTCGTCCATACAAGTTGCCTTGGGTCTGGACAAACTGTATCACCGTTTTCATCATCTTCACGACCTTCATTCGCAAACGTTCAAACCGGATCGAAGTGGTTTCCAGATAATTAAACCCGATCCCGGTCTCTTCGAAACGATAAGCGCATTGGCCAACATTGATAGTCGGTTATTTAACTATCAAATAACATTCACAAGCCGATATTTTATTTCCACTGAAAAGCACTAAGCCTTAATAAAATTAGATTTTTAATAATTTAAATCACTTTACCTAGAAAAATACACACTTAAAACATTTAGCATAAAACTACATAAAAACACTTTATTTAAAATACTAGTTATGGAAATCTATAATAATTTCTCAAAAAAACTTTGGCCAAAATACTTCTAGAATAAAGCTATTTTATAAAATATTAATATTTAATCATTTTCCTTTAATCATAATACCACTTTAATCTTTAAAAACAATTAACAACTACAGTTACTTAACAAATATTTACTTTTAAAATTTTAAAAAGGTTAAATAATAATTTCCTAAAAACATTCTTTTTAAAACACTTTAAAATCTTTTAACTTCTACTTAGAAATCTTTCTTTGAAAATACACTTAGCTTTTCATGAAATTAAACTTTCCATTCCATTATAACCGTCTAATCATTTATAATCCTTCTTGATTTATTTCCAGTTTAATTTACGTCCCAACCCGTAAATTTCCCTCTCCACGCTTATAAAAAATAAACCACAATTTATTTTTAAAACAAATTATCATCTCTTTATAAATCCCCACCGTAAATTTATATCTTCAAATCTATCCACTGATAAACATTTCGCTTTATTTATAAACCCAGTTTATAATTTACTACCGTTATTTTCCTTTAAATCACAGTTTACAAAACACTTAATCGATTTTCTAATCGATTCCCTAAATTAGTTCCATTTTAAAACTTATTTTGATTTACCTAAATTTATTCCAAAATCCATTAATACCAGTTTTACTCTTTTATTTTGATTCAAAACCTTATTTAAATTTGAGATATCAAATTCATACTCTATTTTAAAATTTCCATTTTATTTTTTTTCCCAACTCATTTAAAGCTTACATTTAAAATAATTCCTTTGTATTTAAATCAATATTTCTTAAGTCCTTACTTCTTTTTTTAAAATCCTTCAATGCGCGTTTATCCAAAGACTCTATTCTTTTTTCTATGTTTCAGAATTTATTTAATAGGATTTTAAAATCAACTATTTACTTTTTCCAATTTCACCCTTTTCAATTTATCCATCTTTACTATATATTCCTTCTTAAATTTCCCTTTTTATTTCTCTTTTTAAAATCCAACATTCATATTTTTTAAAGTGTCACAATATATCTAGCAATATATTAATATCAAATAAATTAATTTTCCAACATAATATATCGCAGATTATTCAACATTTCATATAACTGAATATGAAAATAAATTCAATTTTTTTGAGGAATCCAGTTGATCCCTCCTACCTGTTTTCCCTGCATCCACAGATGTTAGCACAATATAAAAATACCAATCCCACTTCGAGAGGGATATCGTGGTATATAGGGTCATCCGCTATTATGCGGGGCGCATAGGGTCTCGTCCGTTATATAATGCGGGAATATCAATCACTCCAATATATATATATACACACTACTATACATAGCATATCACATCCAGACTGATAATAAATTATAAATTCAAGCAATCAACCAATAATTTAAATTTTAACTATTTAAATTCATCAGTAATCCAATTTGAGTGAGATTAACTCACCTTTGATTTTTATTTGCAATCCACTTCGATCTCGACTTGGTTTTCACGATTATAGACCTTGTACAAAAATTATATGGTTTATCAATATTTGAACAAATCGAACAGTCTATTACCATCTATTAATTTAATTTAAACTAATTTTCATTTAAAATCTTTTAGTAACTGAAATTATTAAATAGGTTAATTAAACAAGCTAATCATCATAATACTTTATTCTAAAACAAACTAGTAACTTTAAAACGTATATATGTATATTTATTTTTCTTTTGAAACTACATATATATACTTAAAAAATAAATTATGGATTTCAAAAAAAATCTGATTTTACATAAACTTTACCATTGTAAAATTCCTATATTATATTTTCAAAATCTTTCTATATAAAAATAATTTTCTGTTTTAAACTTCATTTATATTTCCAATCTGTATATATTTATTAGATTTAATTTTAAAAATGGAATAGCCTATATACCTCACTGTAGTTATTATTTTTCTCTATTTCTAACCTGTTTACATATTAATTTTAATTAGAAATAAATTATCTCATACTTACAGCCAAATGCGAACCCAGGCACTCACACCCTCGCTCGTTTGCCAGCATAAAGTGTCGAAATCGCGACCAACCGAGCGAACAACCTCCATTGGTGCCACCTAAAAACGTGTCGTACACGCGGGAGAAGTTGACTCCACTGCCTCGCTTCTCCCTCGAAACCATCACTTCTATCGTCCTTCGTGCCCACGCGATCCCCACTGTTGAACCGCGACACCATCTTGACCCTAATTGCATGCGCGTGCTTCCCTAACGACACGCTAAGCGAGCGTCACGACTCCTCCCCCGCTGTCGAGCTTGTCCCTTTTCTTGCGACATCTCTCTCTCCATTCTTTAGCAGCCGCGATTTAACAGAGCTACTATCATCTATTTATTTTATTTTTTTGCACTGCTCGAGTTTTTTTTCTCGAAAATCGAATTCGAATTTCGTTTTTGACTGAGGGGAAACGAAAATTAAAGCATGATTTTATCTCTCTTCGTTTGTTTGTTTCTGAAGGGAGCCTTTTTTTAAAACAAAGGAGTTCAATTTCGCACTGAGGATCGAGTTTTAACAGGGGAAGTAGAATGCGGTCCTGAGAATTTTGATTTGAAACTGTTCATCTTTAAAGAGGAGAGGGGAAACAGGAAAATATTGTCGCATGAAAGGATAAGAAAAGGGGACAGGATTTGTTGGATAGAATGGCTTGCTACTGAGGAGGCAGAGGAGAAAGAGAACAGGCTGGTGGGAAGGGAATCTCTGCTGTATTGACTAGGGTATATAGAAATATATATATATATATATATATATATATATATATATTAATTTAAATATAATTTGTCTCGATTTACGTAGCTTAAAATCGCGAACTTCTATCGAGACATGCCGCTAAGCATTTATAATGTTATACCCCTATTTTGAATGCAATGGAAAAGGCTTCGACTCCTAACTCGATCATATGGAGAAGATAGCTTTTTGGAACCAATTATTATATTAAATTTCGATATAAATTCTCGCATGTTTGTAAACATTACAACCACACGATAACCTCAAATGCCACGAAATATGAAATTCGATAATAAAACAATATTACGGATCTAATGAACTGGTTTCATTGAATTCCAAGACTGTGCCTCGGAAGGCTATTTTTAAATATTAATTTAAACGATATATTTTTCAAACTAAAAAAATCCTCTTAAATTCAATTTTAAAAGTTCTATCATCTTCAGTATTATCAATGTAAATTTTATAAGCCTTTAAATTATTTTTAACAAGCCTGGAACTCCAGATTCAATTATTTCACCCAATTTCCCATTTATTAAATTCAATAATTTAATTATCCAATAATTGGTTACATTTGAAATTCAAGCTAAAAATTAACTTTTTAATATTTAAAATCAATTAAATATTTTGATTTCAAATGTCCAAAGTTCCGGTTCGTTACATTTCTCCCCTTTAAAAGAATTTTGTCCTCGAAATTGCTAGTTAAGAAGAATTTGTCCAATACCCGTTAACTATCTTCCCTAAAACCAAACTGTTCCAAACAACTTTCCAAAACAATCTTTTTACTGAAGACACATTATCACCCTTACTACTTTCCAAACCAATCAACGGGTTCCAAACAATATTACTTACTCCACAATTCAAATTATAGTTTACAATACCATTTTAATTATCAAAATCTTCTCAAAAATTTTCTAACTTCTTAAATTTCAAAAAAATTTGCCAGCATCTCCTTTGCACAGCTAGATCGGAATAACTACAAAATGCCTCTATAGGCCCCAAATTTTCAAAAGAAAACAAAATGCCAAGTGGCTAGATTAGAAAATCATCAAATTTCATACGACAATTTGAAATACATACCTTTTTGTCGAGCAATTCAATTTATCTTCTGAAATCAAAAACACCAATTTTCCTTTTTGCTTTTAATTATCTGTATCTTGTCTACCAACAATATCCAATTGTATAGTTCAAAACAAATTTACCTATCTCTTTTCAAATTTTTCAACATTTGCTTTACTTAAGCCCGTACGATGCATATGTATCATCCGTGTGCAATATCAAATCCGATCGCTCACTCGATCACACAATTTCACTTCGAACTATTATCGTCCACCAGACTCTCTAGTGCGGACTCAGATCTGGTTCCTTGATTAGAAACCGTCATTCACCTTGCATAGCCATATGCTATGATGAAGAACTTCCAGAATCAATTAAAAATTCCATATCCAGGGTTCGCCGTCGAAAATTGAGTGAAAAATCCTAACTCGGATCGATGTAACTATCTCGAAATTCTTTGCTCGAATCAAGATCAAATTGCTATGCAAATAAAATAATATACGTACATCCTACGTATTTATCTCAATTGATTATTAACTATATCAATTCTCTTTTATTCACATTTATTTTGATATCCATTCACTTATTCATAATTATCCCATTTCACAACTTTGCTTAATCTTCATTCAAATATTAACTTAGAATATTTCTCAATTCCAAATTAACTTAACAATTTCACCATCTATTTCTTAAGTTCAATATAAATATTTTATATACTTCTTATATTTAATTTCAATTCACCACTTAATCTTATATCTATATTTTTATTCAAACTGGGTCTCCAATTCCATATGAATTCAATTTACCTTTCATTTTTAAATATTGAATTATATTCATCTTATCCCAAACCATATTTAATTAACCATTTCTTTCATTAGTTCCACTTATTAATTTATTTTAAATCCCAATGGATTCTATTTCCAAAGTTGTACTTCTTTTAGATCTTTCGAACAAATTCTACAATTTCACTTTATTTAACCTAATTCAATTTAAATTTCAAATATTCAGTTTCAATTCCATTTACTTACAAATGTAAATGCCTTTGTTCCTCTATACATTTTTTTAATAAACTTATTTTCAAAATTCATTTCCTCTAAGCTCACTTTTATTTAACTTAATTCAGTTAAATTCCATTTCCATTTAAATTTTTAACTTCCATAAGTTTTCTAACCTATTTAAATTCCATTCGCTACTCTCTTCCAATTCAGTTCATCAATTGGCTTACTTTTCTAACTTATTTCATTTCCACACTTATTTTAATTTAACTCTTCTTAAGTTAAATTTCTATTCTAAACAAATTTCAGACTTTTATAAGTTCCCAAACTTGTTCATATTTCATAAACATTTTAAATAAGATTCTAGAGTCTTTTGAACAATTACTCAACATTTCCAAAATCATTTTCCAAAATAATTTTTGAAATCAATTATTTATACATAATTCATTTGCATATCAAATTATCCTTTGAATTTCAAAACCAAACCCAGTTTTGCAAACAACTCCAATTTTAAACATTCAAATAGCAATTCCTCCCTTAGAAACTCAAAAATGAACATCGATGATGATGCACTCATCACCGAAATTATTTTCCAGCGACTAAAGTGAAGTCAGTGCTTTTACTCTTTTTAAAACATTTCAAATATTTTAACTTCCAAATCCCACCAGATTTCCTATCCAATTCAATAATATTTTCAAATAGTATCACTATTATTCCTCCAAAGCCCTTGAAAATCATTTTCAAACTCAAAGGGAGTTTAAATTCCCCAATTTTGAATTTCCCTTTCAAATCTATATTCAAATATTACCCTAGAATTTTATTCTATTTCAAATTTTAGGTCCCATTTATATTTCATATTACAAACTTCATTTTGTTATATAATTATTCCTCTTAACCTTTAGCTAAAATTTCAACTCTTACTCAATTTCTACAACACAATGATAATAATTTAATATTATCATTTCCTAATAATCAAGCAACCATATATAACTATAATAATTTACGGAAAATTATTTCTTTCATATATAAAAATAAATTAGGTAAAATTATTTCATTCACCCCATTTAAAACAATACCTTGTCGAATTGTTCTGTACAAGTGTTTAAAGATCCCTATCAATAACGTTAATTACTCATATTGATCAGAATCCATAAGCCATTCAACAAACCAACCAACAAAATATAAAACAGCTTTTTATACTCACTAACAAATACGCGCTCATATATATTAATACACTCAAACTCATTCTAGAGTACCACTGACCCTATCTCTAATGAGTAATCCCCACTAGAGCCAAGGTTCTCACTTAACCTTCAGCTCTGATACCAAGTATAACAGCCCGCAAACCCATATCCCTTTGAGTCGACAATATTCTCCATCAGTTCAGCTCAAATTGGACAGAAATACGAACCATTAGGGTTAAATAAGAAGAGGTAGAAGAAGAAATAGAAAACACCATTAGAATCTCACAAACGCAGTGGAACAATATACAATAGATAAGAACAGATCTTTATACTAAAAGAACTATTACTGTTTTTATACATTACGTCATCAGAGTACATACCAAACAATAGCACAAAACCGGACAGTTATAATAACTTGTCCCCACAAAGATGACTATACGGCTACACTGCACAGCGGAATATACATCAAGTATGTGTGATACGTCTCGCTTTCCACCTCGTCTCCCGAGCTTCATAGCATCCTATCTTGTACCTGTAATACTCGGTCTGACCCGAGCATTGTAATAAAATAACACCCGAGTCAGTCTGAAAAACCAGCGTGAGGAAACACGCTCATTTGGATTATTAAAGTTTTTGAAATTCTTTGAAATCAAAGGTATCTCGTAAGACCATGCCACAAATAAACATCTTGGGTTTTTACCTTACGATAATCTAAAATATTTTTATCAAATGCGTCTGATATTATAATAGTGTCTATAGAATGTAAAATAGAATTTAGTTGAAATGCTTGCATCTCACGTTCCAGCAATAGTTGGGCACAATCAAAATCGTACAGGCGCTTATTGGAGATTGGATTCCATACAATGACAGAGATACTGGGGTACCATCCGTCACAATACCTAGCCTAGATCAGCGTACCGAGGACCACTCTCGATCCCCTGCAACACAAGACCGAAGCTACTCCTTACTGGATAGACCGAATAAGATCACCCCGCGGTTGGGATCAGCAACCGCCCACTAAGCCGAGATCAAAAGAGACTCTAGATAGGGATGACCTTACCCTACTTGGGTGCTACCCACTTGGCCTTACTGCACCTCCCCTGTTTTAGCCATTCCCGGTGGATGAGGCTTAAGGCTATGCTTACCTCTTTAGAACACATTTCACTTAGAATGCTCATCGTCCTCCTGACGATGGTCAGATAGCATTCGTCTATACAAGTTGCCTTGGGTCTGGACAAACTGAATCACCATCTTCATCATCTTCACGGCCTTCATTCGCAAACGTTCAAACCGGATCGAAGTGGTTTTCGGATAATTAAACCCGATCCCGGTCTCTTCAAAACGATCAGCGTATTGGTCAACATTGATAGTCGGTTATTTAACTATCAAATAATATGCATAAGCCAATATTTAATTTCCACTACAAAGCACCAAACCTTAATAAAAATAGATTTTTAATAATTTAAATCACTTTTCCCAAAAAATACACACTTAAAACATTTAGAATAAACCATAAAAACTCTTTATTTAAAATACAAGTTATGAAATTCTATAATAATTTATCAAATAAAAATTTAGCCAAACTACTTTTAAAATAAAGCTATTTTATAAAATATTAATATTTAATAATTTCCTTTAATCATAATACCACTTTAATCTTTAAAAACAATTAACTACTATAGTTACTTAACAAATATTTACTTTTAAAGTTTTAAAACAGTTAAATCATAATTTCCTAAAAACATCCTTTTTAAAACACTTTAAAATCTTTTAACTTGTACTTAGAAATCTTTCTTTGAAAATACACTTAGCTTTTCAGGAAATTACACTTTCCATTCCAATTTAACTGTCTAATCATTTATAAATCCTTCTCGATTTATTTTCAGTTTAATTTACGTCCCAATCCATAAATTTGCCTTTCCACACTTATAAAAATAAACCACATTTTATTTTTAAAACAAATTATCATCTCCTTATAAATTCCCACCATGAATTTATATCTTCAGATTTATCCACTGATAAACATTTCACTTTATTTATAAACCTAGTTTATAATTTCCATACCCTCATTTTCCTTTAAATCACAGTTTTCAAAACACTTAATCGATTTCCCAATCGATTCTCTAAATTAATTCCATTTTAAAACTTATTTTGATTTACCTAAATTTATTCCAAAATCCATTAATTCTAGTTTTACCCTTTTATTTTGATTCAAAACCATATTTAAATCTAAAATATCAAATTCATACTCTATTTCAAAATTCCCCTTTTATTTTTTTTCCCAACTCGTTTAAAGCTTAAATTGAAATAATTCCTTTGTACTTAAATCAATATTGCTTAAGTCCTTACTTTTTTTAAAATCCTTCAATTCGCATTTATCCAAATACTCTACTCTTTTTCTATGTTCTGGAATTTATTAAATAGGATTTTAAAATCAACTATTTACTTTTCCAATTTCACCCTTTTAAATTTATCCATCTTTACTATAAATTCCTTCTTAAATTTCCCTTTTTATTTCCCTTTTTAAAATTCAACATTTATATTTTTTTAAAGTGCCACAATATATCCAGCAATATATTAACATCAATTAAGTTAATTTTCCAACATAATATATCATAGATCATTCCACATTTCATATAACTGAATATGAAAATAAATTCACCATTTTTTAGGAATCATGTTGGATCCCTCCAACCTGTTTTCCCTGCATCCACAGATGTTAGCACAATATAAAAATACCAATCACGCTTCGAGAGGGATATCGCAGTATATAGGGTCATCCGCCATTATGCGGGGCGCATAGGGTCTCATCCGCTATCTAGTGCAGGAATATCAATCACTCCAATATATATATATATATACTACTATATATAACATATCACATCCAGATTGATAATAAATTATCAATTCAAGCAATCAACCAATAATTTAAATTTTAACTATTTAAATTCACTAGTAATCCAGTTTGAGTGAGATTAACTCACCTTTGATTTTTGTTTGCAATCCACTTCAATCTCAACTTGGTTTTCATGATTATAGACCTTGTACAAACATTGTATGGTCTATCAATATTTGAACAAATCGAACAGTCTATTACCATGTATTAATTTAATTTAAACTAATTTTCCTTCAAAATCATTTACTAATTGAAATGATTAAATAGGTTAATTAAACAAGCTAATCATCATGATACTTTATTCTAAAACAAACTAGTAACTTTAAAACGTATATATGTATATTTATTTTTCTTTTGAAACTATATATATACTTAAAAAATAAATTAAAGATTTCAAAAAAAATCTGATTTTACATAAACTTTACCATTATAAAATTCCTATATTATATTTTCAAAATCTTTCTATGTAAAAATAATTTTCTGATTTAAACTTCATATGTATTTTCAATCTATATATATTTAATAGATTTAATTTTAAAAATATAACAACCTTTATACCTTACTGTAATTATTATTTTTCTCTGTTTCTAACCTGTATACATGTTAATTTTAATTAGAAATAAATTATCTCATACCTTACGGCCAAATGCAAACCTAGGCACTAACGGCCTCGCTCGTATGCCAACAGCCAGCATCGAAATCGCGACCAACCGAACGAACAACCTCCACTGGTGCCACCCAAAAACGCGTCACACATGCCGGAGAGGTTGACTCCACTGCCTCGCTTCTCCCTCGAAACCACCACTTTCGTCATCCCTCGTGCCCACACGATCCCCACTGTTGAACCGCGACAACATCTTGACCCTAGCTGCGCGCACATGCTTCCCCAACGACGCGCTAAGCGAGCGTCACGACTCCTCCCCTGTTGTCGAGCTCGTCCCTCTTCCCGGGACATCTCTCTTCATTCTTTAGCAGTCGCGATTTAACAGAGCTACTATCTTCTTTTTATTTCATTTTTTTGAACAGCTCGAGTTTTTTTCAAAAATCGAATTCAAATTTCTTTTTTAACTAAGGGGAAACAAAAATTAAAATATGATTTTATTTCTCTTCGTTCGTTTATTTCTAAAGGAAGCCATTTTTTTAAACGAAGGAGTTCGATTTCGTTCCGAGGATCGAGTTTTAACAGGGAAAGGAGAATGCGGTCCTGAGAATTTTGATTTGAAACTGTTCGTATTTTAAAAAAGGAGAGGGGAAACAGGAAAAGATTGCTGCGTGCAAGCATAAGAAAAGAAGACAGTATTTGTTGGCTAGGATGGCTTGCTACAGAGGAGGTAGAAAGTTATGATGGAGAAAGAAAACGGGCTGGTGGGAAGGGAATCTCTGTTGTGTTGACTATGGTATATAAAAAAATATATATTAATTTAAATACAACTTGTCTCGATTTGAGAAAATGTGATAAGGTTAGAGTATTTTTTAAAGACTACTCCATTGATATTGCTTTGCTCCAAGAAACTAAGATTAGCTGTCCCGATGCTCGTTTCTTTAGAAGATTAGGCGGTTTTTATCTTAGAAATTTGGTCTTGTTACCTTCCGTTGGCTCTTCTGGGGGTTTAATGATAGGTTGGCGTGACAGTTGTTTTAAATTGCTTCAATGTATTGTTAAGCATCATTCTCTTCATGATATTCCTATTAATCACTCTGACAATTCTTTTATAAATATTTCTAATGTTTACGGGCCTAATTCTTAGATCAATAGGAGAGTCTTATGGAGCGAATGCCTTGATTTTAGGTCTCTAGCCCCGGGCTCCTGGATTTTGGGGGGTGATTTTAATGTTACGCAATTCATTGGTGAGCGTCATCCTAGAGAAGGAGATTACCATGGAGGAATTCAATCAATTTATTGTTAGCTCTAATTTGATTGAAATTCCCCTATCTAATAGAGAGTTTACTCGGTGTAACTCTAGAGAGTCTCCTTCTTTAGCTCTTCTCGATAGATTTTTTGTTAACGATGAGATTGAGGACAAATTTCCTATCTGTAGAGTTAATGGCTTGCCGTATACCTTCTCTGACCATTGCCCTATTATCCTTTCTTGTGATTACCATAGAGTGTTTATTAATAATTTTAAATTTGAAAAGATGTGGCTTTTGGAATCTAACTTTGTTAACCTAGTTTTTTGTAAATGGAATTCTTTGAGTTTTCATAATTTCAGAAATAAGTACAATTCTGCCAAAGCTTTTGTTTCTAAACTTAGAGACCTTAGGATTTTCCTTAAGAATTAGAATAGAAATGTTTTTGGCAATTTAAAAATCAAAAAAGATAATATTATTAATGAAATGCTTAAAATAAACAAGATAGAAGAATCTAGACCTCTTAATCTAGGAGAACGTAACGTTCTTTCTAATTTAAAAGATGAACTGAATTCTATTTTAGATAAAGAGGAGGTGATGTGGCAGCAGCGATCCAGCACTCAATGGATCAACGAAGGTGATAATAATACCAAATTTTTTCACAACATTGCTAATGGTAGAAAGTGTTCTAATACAATTAACTCTATTTTTGTTAACAATATAGAGTTAGTTAATCAAGGAGATCTTAACAAGGCTTTTACCGACTATTATACGAGTATTTTTGGATCTAAAACCAAACATAGAATCAATGTTAGATGGGCTGATCTGTATCCATCAGATTCTATTGTTGATTTATCTGAGTTAGATATTCTTTTCTCTGAAGAGGAAATCAGGAAAGCCATTAATGATATGCCTAGCGATAAATCGCCGGGACCTGATGGGTTTCCAATTCTTTTTTATAATACCTTTTGGGATGTTTTAAAATTTGACTTAGTAAATCTGTTTAATGACTTTTATAATGGTAATTTGCAATTAGGGAGATTCAACTTTGCAAATGTTATTTTGCTGCATAAAAAAGTTGGAGCTAACAATTTAAAAGATTTTAGACCTATTTCTTTGATTAACTGTTCATTTAAAATCATTCCTAAAGTACTAGCTAATAGACTAAGTAATAGAATGAATGATTTAATTGATTGTTCACAATCGGCTTTTATTAAAGGGAAAAATATTACTGATGGTGTGGCTGCTGTTCAAGAATATATTAATCACTGCTGTAAGAGTAACATTACTTGTGCGATTTTAAAACTTGATTTTGCTAAAGCTTTTGATTCAGTTGATTGGGATTTTCTTGTAGATATTTTTCTGGCTAGAGGATTTGGGCATAGATGGATTAGTTGGATTTTGACTTTACTTAAAACGGGTAACTCTAGTATTATGGTTAATGGTATTCTAGGTAATAAAATTCAGTCTAAGAGAGGCTTAAGCAAAGGAAATACCTTATCCCCTTTGCTGTTTAACTTAGCTGCTGATGTTTTTGCTAAAATTATTAAAAAAGCTGTTGATAATGGTTCTCTAGGAAGTGTTGGTAATGATATATCGCGTAATGTTATATCGATTTTACAATTTGCGGATGATACCTTACTTTTTTGCTTCTCATCTTCCTAGACACATTATTACTCTCAAGTTTATTCTCTATAGTTTTGAGCTTTTATCTGGCTTAAAAACTAATTTTGACAAAAGCTTTGTTCTTGTTTTAAATTACTTTGAAAAAGTAGAAAACTTAGTTGCAAATACCCTAAATTGTAAGAGTATGAAATTTCCTTTTGATTATCTAGGGTTTGTGATTAGACCTACCAATCTCAAGCATGATGGTTGGCTTATTATTATTGATAAATTAAGAATAAGATATCTAAATGGAACGGGAGATTTCTTTCTAGAGCAGGTAGACTTATTTTAATCAACTCGGTTTTATCAGCCCTACCTATCTATTGGATGTCTATGCATCTGTTTCCAGATTGGGTTATTGACAAAATTGATAAAATTAGAAGAGATTTTGTATGGAGTGGGGACTATATTAATAACAGTATGCCTCATTAACTGGGAAACTGTTTGTAAAGCTAAAAATGAAGGTGATTTAGGAGTTATTAATTTATGCAACATGAATTTGTCCTTTTTAGGCAAATGGCTTTGGAAATTTAAGGATATAAATGATAACGCTATTTGGAAAGAGATTATTTCCAAATATTACTATAATGGTAGCTTCAATTTACACCAATTTGATATTTCTTTTTCCCATAATTTTTCTAATTTTTGGAGAAACATTTTAAAATGTTATGATTTCTTTAAATTAGGAACTAAGACGATAGTTCATTCAGGAAATTGTACTTCTTTTTGGCATGACTGTTGGATTTCGATATGGCCTCTTAAATTTGAATTTAAGGATTTGTATGATATTAGAAACTTTAAGTATGCTTTAATAAATGAAGTTTATTCTCCGGAGGATGATCCTCCTTGGAACTTTAGTTTTAACAGAACTTTAATTTGTACTACCCTTAGGCAACTCTCCTTGCTTTACGCCAGATTAAATCTTTATAATATTGATGTCGATAATGACCTTATTAGTTGGGAATGGGATAAGGGTAAGAAATATACTCCAAAATCTTTCTATAGTTTTATTAATTTTCCGGTACTATTAATAACTCTTTTAAATATATGTGGAAATCTAATGCTCCTCCTAAATCCAAAATTCACATGTGGTTAATTCTTCATGGTAAACTCAATACAATCGAACTTTTAAAGAGGAAAAACATTCATATTGATAATAAATGTTATTTTTGCAATCTGCATCTTGAGGACATAAATCATATTTATTATGAGTGTTTGGACACCAATTACATCCTAATTAATACTCTTAAAATTTTTAACTTTAAATAATAACATCTATTTCGGATTGTGAATTCTACTGGAAAAATTATAGATTCAAATTCAACAAAATTATTAGATTTTTACTAGACACTTTATTCGTTATTATAAGTTGGTTCATTTGGTTTGAGAGAAATCAAAGAATTTTTAATAACAACAATAGTCATCATAACAAATTGATTTTTTCAATTTCCACATTTTGTCTTAAATGGATTTCTAATTCCAAATATAAACTAGCTAATAATATCCTCTTCAAACGGTATCTTAACAAGGTTAGTTATAATATTAATCTTTTTAAACTTAACAATATCTTTTACTGTTCTAACAATAGTATCATTAATTTTATTCCAAACTTAAATGATAATCTCACCTTAAATCATAGCTTGCTTATGATTCAAGGCATATAAGTCTGGTCTATCTCACTCTTTGTTCTTGTTTCTGTTTGGTTTTTGGTTTCAGTTTATTCTTTTGATTTCGTCCTATTAAACCGTTTTAGGTTTTTTTCCTTTTAAATCCATATATATGTATATTTTTTTATTAAATATACATATATATGTATCATTCTAATTTTTCCTCTAGTCTTGTTCCAGTTACAGGTTTTGGGAGATAGGATACCAGACTCTTTACGTAGGTATCTCTTGGAGTCAGGTTGCTGGATTTCAGATCATAGAGAGGTCATCAGAGCAGAGTTATCTTCATTCTAGACGTCTTGTTGTCTTTTCCTCCGATATAGGATTCCGCTATCTTCTCTTTGGAGTGCTCTTTCAGGATGTCCCTCCCTTCTGTTTGGCTCCGCTCCTTTATTCTGAGACTTCGGAGCGTTCTCTCTTTTCAGCAGATGCTCTTCTGAGAAGATGTTTTTTCTCTTCTTCTTAATATCGTACGATTGACCATGCCGGTGGTTGACATTAAAGTGTGACGGGTGGGGGACTTGCCGGATCTCACCTTAGGTTTTCTTGTGTTTTTTTTGTTTCTTGTAGTTTAGTTCCTGTTACCCGTCAGGCATGTTGGCAGCTCCTTATGTTCGTGTTATATATATATATTCACATGTGTGCTCTCCTCTATGCGTAGAGGATCACACATTTTTCTCAAAAAAATACAACTTGTCTCGATCTACGTAGCTTAAAATCGCGTACTCCTATCGAGGCATGCCACTAAGCGTTTATAATGTTATATCCCTATTCCGAACGTAATGGAAATGGTTTTGAGTCCTAACTCGATCGTATGGAAATGGGACCGGTTATAGTTTAGGGAGAGCAGATGCAGAAGATAGCTTTTTGGAACCAGCTATTATATTAAATTTCGATATAAATTATCATGCGTTTATATACTGTACGGCCACACGATAAACCCAAACGCCACGAGAATTGAAATCCGATAATAAAACACTACTATGGATCCAATGGAACTTGTTTCGTCGAATTCCGAGACTATACCTCCGAAGGCTATTTTTAGATATCAATTTAAATGATATATTCTTAAAGCTGAACAAATCACTCTTAAATTCAATTTTAAAAGTTTTATCATCTTCAGTATTATCAATGTAAATTTTATAAGCCTTCGAATTATTTTTAACAAGCCTGGAACTCCAGATTCAATTATCTCACCCAATTTCTCATTTATTAAATTCAATGATTTAATTATCCAATAATTGGTTACATTTGAAATTCAAGTTAAAAATTAACTTTTAAATATTTAAAATCAATTAAATTGGTTACATTTGAAAAGTGATTAAATCATCTTTAATTGCATAGTATTTTGGTTTGGGCTTAGATGGATTTAAGGCCCATCATTAGGGCTGCGAAAATTTGGTTTTGGGAAGGTCTAATGGTGGCTAAAACATAGAAACTGACTTGGAGATAATGGGATGAGATTAAGTGAGAATGGTTAAAAAAATTCCTCATTTCTCTCCAATACAACCTTATATGTATATGTATATGTATATGTATATGTATATGTATATGTATATGTATATGTATATGTATATGTATGTATGTATGTATGTACGTATGTATGTATGTTTGTATGTATGTATCTCTAAAAACAATGATGGACTTTTTTTAGCCGCCATTACCTTTTACATTGCCGATTAAATCATTGCTCTCAATCCACTTCAAAATTCTCAAATATATTTCAAATTGAAATAATACTATTCGATAGTTAGAGGTCGGTGATTCCAGACTTGCAATCTGACGAATCAAGAACAGTAAAAGGATGGGAAGTCGTTGCTTCAACATGGATTCAAAGGCGTCATTAAATTGGTAATTTTAATTCATATTACAGTATTTAAATTATATTCTATGATCCTATAATGATCAATTTCATATCTATTTAAATATATAGCTATTATATGTTTAATTAGGTGAGATTTTTGTAAGTAGATGTAGTTGTTACAAATCAATTTGGTTATGTGCATAATTTGTTTATTATACTATTTAATTTATGTATAGACAAATGTTGTTTACTATACAAAATCAATTTTTCCTAATTTTTTTGTATATATTCATTAGTAAATTCATATATATATATATATATATTAGTGTATATTTCTCTCTCATTATAGCATATATGCATATATAAGATATATATATATATATATATATATATATGATTAAAAAATTTAATATACCTATATATATAATAAGAATTTTCAAATTTGAAAACTAATCATTATACATATATTCATATTTTAAATTAACATTTATTGAATTTTTGAATTGTTTATTATATATAAAATAATTATTACATTATAAATTTAATTATATATTTAAAAAAAATATTATATCATTTTAGAAACATATAGAAAAAATTTAGGAATTTTTCAATAAATTTTATTACTTTTAATAATTAATATTATTTTGGAAAAACCGTTTATGATTTATTAAAAATAATATTTTAACTAAAAAATTCTTAAAATTTTTTCGTAACCTTTCATTCACTATCCTAAAGTTTCTCAAATTTTAAAATTTTGAATTTTTAAGAATATATTATTTATATTAAATATTATTGTCGAAATCAATGTATTTTTTTTAAAAAAAAATAACATTTCAACTTTGAAAAATCTCCAGATTTTTCCTAAGCTCTATTTTATGATCCTTGATTTTCGAAAATTGTAATTTAAATTTTCGTCAGTAGATTATTTATGTTAATTATTTATGGATGAAAACATTATTTTATTTCATAATATATACAAACTAAAATACTTAAATTATTATGTTTGCAAAACTATGTTAATTTTGAATTATAAATAATGTTTAATAATTTTTCTTTCTCTTTCTATATATATATTTATCTATATATAAATGTTTTATGTTCATATTATATATATATATACACACACACTATACACATATACATGCACATATTTGGACAACATACATGACATAAAAAATGAGCTAATATGTCTGTTGCGATGTAAATCACAACATCTACATATGAACATATTATACCTTTCATGGATTATTATATTACACATGCACTCACACATTTATGTATATGATACATGTATAAACTAAATCAAATAAAATTAATTTCATACATTAATATATTTGAATTTAAATAAAATAAATGTATTTATTTAAATGAAATTTAGAAATGTTCTAATTCAGTTAGACTTCATAGGCCTAAAAAAAGATCCAATGGGGTAAATTTTTTGAAATTCACCCATAAATTCCGCTGCGGGCTAGTCCAGTTCAAATACCATTAAGGTATGGTCCAACTTTGTAGATTATATATGTCGAGTATGTTGTGTATGCTAAGAGAGCTCTCGAGTAGGTCGGTTATGATTAGGGTGATTTCATATTCGGTTCTATCCGCCACCAAGATGGGTCTATGGGTAGGTCGACCTTACCAGGTGTAGTTGTTTTAAAAGTTGTTCACCTTCCGTACATCCCTCTAGAGATGTACTGTATGGAAGGTGGTTCCTTACCTGCAATTGTATGGAAATGCATTCTCCAATAAGTGATTTTGGACTTGATTGTAGAGCCCAGTATGTTGGAATTTAATAATGTAACAATTTTGGCTAAGATTATGTATATTTACTTGAAAAGAGTTTTCAAAAGAATGTCATTAAAAATAATATTAAAGATTTTGTGTAGTAAATATTTTAGATATCATAAGGTAAAAAACCTGTTCCGTGTTACGTACAACGTAGTCTTATGAGACACCCTTTGTTTTTAAAATATTAGTACTTTGAGTTTCTCACACCAGTCTCATGATTGATCCACAGTTTATTTTCTTTCCCTTAAATTCTGGTGCACTATTTTTTGGGCAGCCTAATAGTCAGGTTTAATTAGAAGAAATCTGGAAGAGCTCGGAGCATGGGGTTAGAAGGTTCTTCAGTAGACTGTTACCCCTTTTTCACCATACTTGTGTACAATTGTATTCCTCATTTATAAGGACAAATATTTATAACTGTCCATGTTTAGCTCTGATAAATGTAATTTAAAAAATTTCAATGGAAAGATTATATGTTGAAATAATATATATTATTCCATTCTGTAAGATTATATTCTGTCTTTATATTCTTTTACTCCATGATAATCTGCCCCACCGGTATTTGGATTTGTGGCACGTGAATAACGAGGATGTATTAATGTCAATTTTTAAGGGTCGAGGAGCTGGATCATCATAATTTTATAGAGGTGTACTACGGCAGGCGGTACTCCAGTAGTCTTGTCATTATATGGAATCTATTCTTTGATAAGTGTGTTCGGACTTAGTTGTATACCTAATGCTGTAATTTAATTAATATAACAATTACGGATATAATTCAATATTTATTTTATATTCTATATATTATTACAATATCATAAGGTTTTCTACGAAATGGTTTGGTTATCCTAAAGGAAAAACTGTCCGTGTTTATATGTGGCGTGGTTTTACGAGATACCTTTATTTGAAATGTTTTTGTAACATTAAAAATTCATTTGAAGTCTGTTTCTCACGCTGGTCTACCAACTGATTCGGACGCTATTTTTCTTATAATGCTCGATCAGCCAGAGCATGTATTTCAGATTTATTTTAAATGCTTTGGAGTTTCAGAAGATGAGCTTGAAGCCTTTAAGACATACTCTTGTATATTTTATTTTTCGCTGCATTTGTTAGTTATATTTATCAGCAATTATGAGGATATGTTATGCAGGCCGATGATTGGTTAGTTACTAATTAATGTATGTATGTTACATTTTTCTTAAAGATTGATTCTACATTATATATTACTCGTCACGGTGTGAGATTCTGTTTTGTCTGTTTTTTTTATAATCTATTTTTTCGGCAATTGGATATTTGGCACGTGAATTCAATCGATTTTAGATACCGTAAAGACGAATAGTTGCATTAATGGATTACCCGATTGTCCGATCAATTTGAGCGCTTTCTGCACTAACACTAGCGTCCACCACTCCTACAAAATGCGATTTTGTTCATACTTTTTTAAAGTACGAACAAAACATTCAACTTCTATTAAAGGAACTCGGAGGGCCCTAGATATGACCCACCAAAATCCTCCAAGAAGCACAACAATCGGCAGTGGTCCTATATATGACCCGCCGAACTCTTCCAGTCGGTTCTGTTCACCCTTTTCGCAAAATTATGGTCACTCCTGCCACCATCGATTTGATTCACTGCTCAAAGAATTCTTCATTTCTTTCTACTTTTTTTGCTGTCGATCCCTTATCTACATATATAATCTAATGCCCGTTGATTTGACTCTGACGTAATGGCCACTCTACGAATTGACATACCCTACCTCTATAGCAGCATCGCCTATCATGTTTCAAATCGTTCTTTCTCACCTAATCGTCAACGGCTGTCACCACATTCGATGAGTTGTCTTGAAAGCCTTTTGGATCTAAAATATCGTTCTTTCTCACCCGTATTTTGAGAATAGGTATAAGTTTCTGAAATCAGTTCGGATTATCAGAAATGTATGTTTGGTTCAATTGTTTTAATTTGGTTACATTGGATTTAGCTTTGAATATTTTGATCTTCCTGGTTATATTTGTACTATTCACTGTTATCACAATGGTTTTAGGCAAAGTTTTTCACCTTCCATAATTTCATACAGTATATCCTCTTTTTTACCCAAATATTTACTGTATGGCAAACCGAATTCTTCATGCTTTTAGTTAGTAATATGATAAAAGGCCACTTAAGAAATTCACTTAGCAAAACTAAAAATAAAAATTAGTAAACTATGCAGTTGGAGGAGGAAAAGTGTTGTATATAGCACTGTTTTATTTTATTTGTTATTGTCCATAAGAATTAGGAATGGTTCTGTTCTTATGCAAATAATAATCCTTCTGCTGAATATGTATCGGATTTTTAGGTAGTATTCATATTAGTATTTTAGTTTCTTACCATGAAACTTTATAACTTTATCACCTTATTTGATAAATTTATAATTTGAATACATGGACAAGTACTTTGGACATTTGTTCGCACTAATTTAAAAAGGTGAATTACCATACGTTCAGATTCATAGGATAAGAGATACAGTGATTCAAGAGGTCCTTTTCACCATAAAATTGTGTTTATATTGATAATGGCCACTCATTAGTGAAAAATTCATTAGAATGGTCAACTGTTTGATGGGATACCTGGTAACAAGCAAATTGTATTATCACTTCATATTGTCAACATCAACTTCGTAGAGAGCTTCATCACTATCAGAGGGAAATGCTTATTTACACATGGTTCACTTACTTTATGTGTGAAATACATACATATGCAATAGTTCATTAAACTTGTATGTTACATTATTCATCGGATCAATGGATATGCAGCCAAGTTGGTGAACCCATAAAATAATAATAGTTTGGATGAGGCATTGGATCTACACATCAACCATTACTTGATAGCTTTACATAACTCATAAATAAATGATATTGATGGAAGGATAATAATTGTAAGGTTGAAGCTTTCATGCCCATAGAAAATTAAAGAAGGTTACACTTTTCATGCATTTTGAAGATAAATCAACATTGTTTGATGTGAGCTTTTTTATTAGACCGTGAGTCTTATTGCATTCTATGAGGTTACCACGAAAGGTTTTTTTTATTTGGAAATTGTGGTAGAGGAGGAGTTAAAGTTAGATGATTGGACTTGGTTATAGGAGGAGGATTCATAGGCGGTCATAGTTCAAAATGTTCTTTTCATAATTTTTTTTGTCTTTGTATTGTGCCAATTTTGAATTTTTTCACATTATTTCTTACGGTTCAGTACCAAACACAAAACTACTGATAGATTCTACGAGCTTTAGAGTATAGAATCCACATGAACGAATCCAAACATACGTTTTGGACGGTAAACCATTATGATTGCATTGATGTGGTTATCTTACATGCTTCTTATGCATATTGCAGTATACTTTTGTGGTACAGTGATTCAAACGCATGGCCAACACAAGATGAGCTTTTCGAATAAAAGGGTGATCTGGCCAAACAATCCTAAATGAGCATGAATAGGTAATATATGGTTCTCCAAAAATGACAATAAATGAGGTTTTAAATAAAAGGAGGATGCGGCTAAAGTAGTCAAGCATGAACTTGGTAAGGTAATAATTGATGGGAAATGCCATAATACGTGCTTATAATACCCGAATTTATTTGCTACTATGTCATTCAAATTCATGACTTTAAAATCTTTTCTGTATGTGGTATGAAGATATTATAGCCCAATGATTCCTCTTTCCATCATGGATATTTAATAATAGACACATACCTCATATTTTTCATTGATTTTGATCAAATGTAATCATTAAGTAATGTATCCTACTTGGTTGTGTATTCTAAAACTCTTGTTAAACTTACATAAAACTTTGCATAATCCTGTACTAAGAAAGCAAAAAAGCTAATACATTGAAATAATTAGCATGAAAAAGCTTTGTAAAGAAAAAATCGAAGTATTCATGTACATTTTAAAAATAATAAATTATTGAATTTTGATTTGATTGATGAACGATAGCGTAACTCGGAAGAGGGTAGAGTTTCATTACAAAAGAATTAGATATCAGGCTCTTGGTGAGGATGATAGAACGCTTGATATGGGTTTCCAGTCCCAAATTTATAAATTTGCCAGACAGATAGACATGCTATGAAGATAACATAGACGGACTACGCTCTTTGGTTGCACATTCTCAAAACACTAATTGGCTTATGTGACGCACTACTATTATTTTTCCCCTCAAAAGTGTTACCAATAATTTTTTTGTGTGAATACTTTCCAATCGTGTATAATTTTATATTACTAATCTCTTCTTTGGCATTTCCAACGGAGATGTTGCTGATTGGTAACAAACATTTTAGTGACAAGAAAGGGTAGATCAATCAATATGCTAATGCCTAAAATGTAATGGTTTAATTTTTTTTTAATGCATACAATGTTATTAGATAATATGCTATTTGTTATGCAAAATTTATGCCCAGTAACTACAAAATTTGATTCATACTATGCTAATATTATACTTTTGACTTTCTGAAATAATAGCTGCTCACTAGCATAATAATATTGTAATGACTCGTAATTTGGGTCTTCTAATTTGAGTATTTGATTTATTTAAATATTCAGATTTGAATTAAATTATAATAAAATATATATTTTAAATTAAGACCCGATTTTTGATGACGTGTTTTTAATTTAATTTATAGGATTTTTTCATAATTTTTAATTTGAAAAATAATTAAATTTTGTTTAACAGTTTGAAAAACATACTATGGTTGAAAGTATCTGTGAGTATTAGTGAAAATGATTTATCGCTTTAAAAAACAAATTGATTTGTTATGCTACGATGATTCGGGTAATCCGTAACTAAAAAGTGGACAAGGATGAGTTATTTTAACCTACAATATAAACTCTTTGATAGAGGGATGTACTTTGTTTAACTATTTCGTGAAGGTTGGGATCCAGTTGCCTTGTGAGGAAACTCCCGATCTAATTGCATTTGTCTTCATATGCTTTTATAGTAGTGTTATGGGATTTTCAAATAAATATTTCAAAAGTGATTTGTTTTAAGGTCTCGAAGTAAAGTATCGTTTGATACAAAGGACATATTTTTTAGAAATGATTTGAAATGAAACCGGGAATTTAGTTCGAAGAGATTATTTTGCAAAGATTATATTTTAAAAAATAATAAAGTTGAATAGATTTTTAACATCCAAATGCAAGGATATAAGCTTAAGTGTGTAGATTTCACTACACCAAAACAGAGGATTCTCAATGAGCATAAGCGTTGTCAAGAATTTCAATAACACTTATATGTGTCGCTACAAAGGCACGAGCATTTATTGTCAACGCTTATAAACGTTGATGAAAATATTTGCCAACGCGCGTTGGCAGATATTTTTCGTCAACCGTTATAAGCGTTGGTAGAAATTTTTTCCCAACGCTTATACGCATTGGAAGATATTTTTCTCCAACGCTTATAAGCGTTGGGAAAAAATATCTCCCAATGCTTATAAGTGTTACAAATATATGCAAACAAATAACCGCTTAAATGTGTTTGTTATTATACTATTTTATTTTCACAGAATTAAATAAATATTTGTTGAATAAAATAAATGACTCAGAATTTTATTCAAACAAATATTTTATTACAAATTCAAATAGTACAAATTTGAGCCCTCACTACATTTACACATTTTCAACTACAATACAACTCCAATTACAACACAATTGTCACTGTACAATTTGCTTACAATTATTTCTCACTACATACACTCGACACTCACATACTTGACCTTGACTTGCTTCAGCTTGTGTTCAACCGTCCGTTATACCTGTCAAATAAATAATGTAGTAAACTGGAAAAGGAGACGAATTTAAATTGCAAAATAAAATTGTGTTTTTAAATATAATATTTGCCTCAGGTATGTAGGTCGTTCATATTTTTCTGACAGGGTCCAAATATATGTGCATGGACAACTTGTAATATGCACAGTGTATCACTCTGAATATCAAAAGGCGGTTTCCGGATTTGATCTCATGGACAAGAACTCAATAATTTTAAATATGCTTGGTTCACAGATATACATGTACGCATATATCTATATGCATATATACGCATATATTGGTACACATATAACATTCATGAATATGGCCAACTATAGCATGCAAGCACTCAGGCAGACCAGAGCATGGTGAACATAAGTGCAACCAAACATATGCACTCTGGTCAAGCAACAGGAATACTCATGCACATGTACAAGAAATATAGAAACACTCAAACATGTACTTAAACATGGATCCAAACATTATGACGCCAAGCGACAACCAGGTTCAAGTAAGGAGCAACAAGAGAAACACATAATGCAAATGAACGAGCACACATACAGCAAGGAAGCGGTGTCTTGCACAATCAGTATGGACACAAGACATGTCAAGCATAATAAACACACAATGACCAACTAAACCACAAAGGTACCACATAAGGACTGCAATCAAACCAGGAAAACAACAATGGAAAATAACCAGGCTTGAGAAAATTCTCACAGACATAGCAACAGGGCAAACAACAATCGTTTATACAGGGTAATCAAGTGCTAGTTAAGATTCAAGGGAGTGATACACGGTGCAGTGATACATAAGCAAAGGTTCAAGCATAATAGAGTATTAGGTTGCAGGCATTTGTGTGTTAGTTTCAAAATGAACAAGAAAAATCGGGAGCCCCAAAATAAGTATCCAAATCAAGAGTCAAAATAATATATACGAATATTTAGCAACATATTCGAACAATAGATCAGGTCAGAATCATTTATCATAAGATCCACGGTCATAGTTAAAATCAAAAGTTCGTTTGAAAATTTCAATTCAAGAATATATATGAAATTATAGGAATCAAATTTCTATAAATTGAACCCATTTTCATCATTGGCAAATTATTCGAGTTCAAGCTAAAAATCAGAGAGCTTACTTAGAAAAAATCAAAAACCATATCCTAACTCAAATCAAAGTCGAGTAAAAAGAAAATTCAATCCAAATCAGAAAGTTTGAAATCATACCGAAGAGAACAATCGAACAATTACTCGACAAATTGAAGCAACCGAATTTTACCTGGAATCGCGGTAATAGATATGAATAAGATATGGATATTACATTTATTACTGAATTCTATGGTAATTTTTCAAACAGTAATAGATTTCTTCCTTTCATATAGCCTATAGTGGACGTGTTTTAAATCCGAGTCTGAATTTTTTTTTAAAACCAAGACTTGGTTGTAAAAACTGAGATTCGGTTTTTAAAACTGAGTACTCGGTTTTAAAATTGAGTACAAACTTTCAAGTCCATTTTAATACATTTTAATTAGTAACTCGTGTTATTTTGATGTGCATTTTAATGTTGTAATCAAAACACTTACATATGTTCCCATGGCACTTGGTAGCACTTTAAATTTTCTTTTATGCTCCACCTTCCAAACCAACGTTCGTGAATTTTTTTCTCTTATTTGCTAAGGCCTACAAGAAAAATCAAAGTTAATAACACATAATTAACATAACATTTTATAACTGTTGCCCCACCTTTTGGTCAATGTCGGGATATCAACAAATTGGCTAAAAATGATGGATATCAGGATTGAAGATCGACTGAAAACAAGGCTGTGATCGATACCGTCAAAATTGGACCAAGCTCCAATCAAGGTGGGATCGATCGGGAATGATAAATAGGGATGACAATGGGGCGGGTCTAGGGTCGAAACTCGGTCGACCTGTCCCTGTTTTGGTCCGTCCAGATCCGTTCCATTGGGTCATTGGGGAGGGTAGACCCGTGACCCGTTCTTGAGTGCTTCGGGTCTAGGGTCGGGTCGGGGCTCGGTTGACCAGCCCCAACCCGACCCGCACTACTAACATCTCATGAAACTGCTTTATTACTATAATGATTTATTAATCTTATTAGATATAAATGATTCTAGCATGGATATTAAAATGTTCCAATAAATAATCTATATAAAAAATTAGAGTATTAAGTTGCGTCGTTGATAATTATACAATAACATATGTATATATTTTCTGAATTGTTATTGTACACATCTTTTTTACTAACTTTCCTTAGACACGTTGTTATTTGTATTTCATTTATTATTTGGTGATAACGAGTATAAACAAATAAATATATGTAAGTTGTACACAATTTTGAATCAATACACGAGACTCATCGGGTCTTGGGACGGATCGGGTCTACCCTGACCCGTACTGGCTTGGGGCGAGGTCTAAAAAATCCGGGACGGGTATGGGACACTAAAAACCCTCCCCAACCCGCCCCATTGCCATTCCTAATGATAAACAAGGTTCGGTAAGGTTACACTTCGAATTTCAGGTCAATCAAAGTTCATATAATCGAGTTATGCATGGATCAATATTCGTATGATCGATTGGAAACAAGGCTATGGTCGATGTCGTCAAAATTGGACCAAGCTCCAATCAAGGTAGGATCGATCGGGAATGATAAAGAAAGGTTCAGTAAGGCCACACTTCGAATTTCAAGTCAATCGGAGTTCATATGTGACTACCCGGAATTTTCGAGCACTTAAAATCGGAATATTTAATTGATTTTAAGTATTCAATAGAGTAATTATAACTTAAATTACGAATATCACAATTTATTTGATAATTAACTTATTGAATTAAATAATTTGAAGTTCGGTAAAATGTTGAATCTGGAGTTTTAAGCCTATTACAATAATTTGAAGGCTTGTAAAATTTACATTGATAACACTGAGAATAATAGAAGTTGTAAAATTGAAATTAACAGTGGTTTGTTCAGTTTTAAAATTTTATAGTTTAAATTGAATTTAAAAATAGCCTTCCGAGGCACAGTCTCGGAATTAGACGAAACCAGTTCCATTGGGTCCGTAATATTGAATTATTATCAGATTTCAAATTTCGTATTGATCGGAGTTGTTGTGTGAGCATATGATAAGTAAACGCGTTTAAAATTAAATAAAACTTTAATTGATCAAATTAATGTCATCGGTGCCTTCTTAGACACGCTTCCCTTTTAATATTCATCCGACTTCCTTTCAGATTCGTGTTCCCTCTTTTAATAACATCAAGCCGACCAATTCTGAAGCAAGCCGACCTAGCAAACTTTTTCCTTGTACAAATCACGCAACCCTCTTTTTCTTTAAAATTAGAATCCAACCTCTTCTGTCAAAAAAAAAAAACAAAACAAAACAAAGTTCCGGAAAAAAGAAAATAAATGGTCGCACTACATAAATCGTATTCATTCTATTTAATCGATCGTATCAATCTATTCGAACTCGAGTTCGAACGATTGGGAGCGGCGTGTCAATTCGTTGAGGGTTTTGCTCGCGATTAGGGTTTGTACTCGAGCTAATGGCGACTGTCACGGTAGGATGAAGGAAGTGTGTCGCACTCGAGATAGGGTCTGATCGAAGAGCGAACTTTATTCGCGATGCTGAGTAGCGATCCAGGTGACGTCATCGCTGTGTTTGGGCTCGACTTTGGAGTGGAATCGAGTTAGGGTTTGGGGCTTGTGGTTCTTGATCGTGCGGCCTCGACTTCTAGCTTTTATGGGTAAATTCTGGGTTTGTTTCTGTAAATTTGTTTAGTTGGTTTTAGGATCTAAAATGTTTGGTTATATAAAAATAATATAATTATAAATAGGATAAGTTACAGTGAGGTAAACTTTATAATAGGTATATAGTAATCAATTAACTCTATTAATAGTTAACATATTTATTTGAGAAATTAGAATATTTATGTATACCCTATTATGAAATTTTAAGCTGGAAAGAAGAGAAAAAAATATATAATATAAAATGTAAACCAGGTTAGTTAAACTGTCATCTAAAATTAGTTAATTAAATTTATTAAATGGTAATTTATTTTTAGACTGGTGCAAATGTTAATAAATCATATAAATTGTTTATTCAAGGTCAAATCGGGAAAACCAAAGCCATATTGAAGTGGATTGCAAATGAAACGCAAAAGTGAGTTAATCTCACTAAGTTGAATTTAAATTTAAATTTAAATGATTAAATTTAAATAATTGTTTGAATGGTTGAATTGATTGATGTGCTATAGTATGATATATTTTGGTATTTTATATTGTGCTAACGTCTGTGGATGCAGAGAAAACAGGTTGGAGGGATCCAACTGGGTCCCTCAACATTTATTTAAATTATTTAATATCTCTGTAGTGATTATTTGATATTCTATGATGAAATATATTGGAATATTGAATGCCATGGTTTGATTGGATATATTTGGGTATAATAGATTACCAAAAATATATAAATTGGATTTTGAAAAGAAAATAAAAGAAGTGAATTTGTAAGCGAAATCATTATAGGAAATTTGAATAAATTAAGAATGAATTGAAAAGAAATAGAAGTGATATTAAAATACTAATAAACAACTTTGAGTATGGAAAGAAAACAAGATTTTTGAATAAACAGAAATTAATGAATTGTAAAAATAAAGTGATATTATTTTAAAGGAACAAAGAATTATTTTAAAATTTAAAGTTAAATTTATTTCAAAGGATTAAGAAGTAAGTTGAGAAATCTAAAATTGGTATTTCAATTAAAAGTAGTTTAATCATAATTAAGAAATAAAATCGGAAATTAATGAATTTTGGGAATAAAAGGGAGTAAATTGGAAATCAATTTGGAAAATTGATTCAAGTGTTTGAAATTGGTAATTTAAAGAAGAATGTGAAGAGAAGTATATTTTTCTGGATAGCCAAGTACGATTTCAAAGTAAATTTTTAAATATAAGATAAAGGTTTAATGTTGTTTTAAAAAGCATGTTTTAGAAAATTTATCATTTCTAATCGTTTAAATTCTTAAGTAAATATTTTTTCAAATCTACTATCGTAGTAATTATTTAAAAAGTGACTTATTATTTTGTTTTAAAAAGTGGAAACCTAGTTTTATATTTTATAAAGTAAGCTTATTTTCAAATATTCATATAATCTGTATTTTAACCTAATTATTGAAGTAGTTTTTAACTTAAATGTTTTAAAGTATATTTCAAAGTAAGCGTTTTAAATTATTTAAAAAATCTAAAATTTTATGCTTGGTGATTCCAGTGGAAATAGAAAATACTTGGAATTTATTCTGAGAAAGGAAGATAGTTTGAAACTGTTTTCAAAAAAGGGTTTGAAAAGTGAAAATATATCTTGTGAAGATATTTTTGGGATTAGTAAATAATTTGAGAAATTATTTATTGTTTGATGGATGTTGTAAATATTAATTGATAGTTAAATCACCGACTATCAATATTGGACAAATGCGTTGATCGTTTCGAAGAGACCAGGATCGAGATTTATTTCTCGAAAACCACTTCGATCCGGTTTGTACGTTTTCATGGGAAACGAGTTTGGATTCGAAGATGGAGCAGTGAAGTGCAAGGGCTAGTCGCTACTAATCCTGAGGATGTTTTCAAATGGATGTAGTAGGAATAGTGCCTTCGGTTCCGTTCGAACCCGGGATGAACTTGAATGGATGATTGCTTTCGGAACATCGTCAGGTGGACGATGGGCATTCTAAGGGATATGTTCTAAAAATGTAACACTTAGCCTCAAGCCTCATCAACCGGGAATGACTGAAAATCAGGGGTTATACAGCAAGGCTAAGTGGGTAGCATCCATTCAGGGTGAGGTCATCCCTGTCTAGATGTCCCTTTTATTTCGGCTTAGTGGTGCGGTTGCTGATCCCAACCGCGGGGTGATCTCACTCGGGATTATCCAGTAAGGGGTAGTCCTGGTCTTGTGTTGCAGGGGAGCGGGCGTACTCCTCGGTACCGTGATCTAGGCCACGTACTGTGACAGGTGGTACCCCTGTGCCTAGTCATTAGTTGGAAATCCATTCTCCCTACGAGCCTTATACGAGTTTTGTTTGTATTACCCACTCTGTGGCTAGTAGTTGGAATTTAATAATGTAACAATTTCGGCTATTTTAGTAAGTATTTGTATACAGACCCTATTATAAGATCAGAGGATTTTGATAAAAAGTGTTTTGGCTATCGTAAGGTAAAAACCCGACATGTTTATTTGTGGCGTGGTCTTACGAGATGCTTTTGTTTTCAAAAGATTTTTGAAACTTTAATAATCAATTGAGTGTGATTTTCTCACGCTGGTATTCCAGACTGAATCGGGCGTTATTTAACTGTAATGCTCGGGTCAGCCCGAGTAATATAGGGTACAAGATTTGATGCTATGGAGCTCAGGAGACGAGCTGGATGACGATACGTACTTTCGTACTTTTTTTATATCTATTCCGCTGTGTTGATTAACTGTATATCCAGTTGTATGATATTGATGTAAAACTCTGATGATGATGTACTCTGATGTATGTATAAACATATATAGTATTTGTTTTTGTGTAAAGATCTGTTAATATATATTATATTTTATTCCGCTGCGATGGTTAGATTCTGTTGTTGTTTTCTATTTTCTTTTTCTACCTCTTCTTCTTTAACCCAAATGGTTCGTATTTCTGTTCAATTAAGTTGATTGATGTAAAATTGTGTTGACTCAAGGGGTACGGATTTGCGGGTCGTTTCACTTGGTATTAGAGCTTAGGTTGGTGATAACCTTGGCTCTGGTGGGGATTACTCATTAAATAGAGTCCATAGTACTCTAGAATGAGTTTGAGAGTATTAATAGATATGAGCGTGTATTTGTTAGTGTATATAAAATTGTTTTTATATTGTGTTGATTTATCGGTTGAGTGTTTATGGATTCTGATCGATATGTGGGACGTCAGGTTATCGATAAGGATTTCTAAACTCTTAAACAAGACAAACCGACACAATATTGTTTTAAATAGGGTAAATAAAATAATTTTATCCAAAATTATTTTGTATATAAAGGAAATAATTTTTCGTAAATTGTTATAATTATATATGGATGCTTGGATGGTAGAAAGTGATAATATTTAATTATTATCATTATTGTATGAGAATTGAATAAGAAATTGAAATAATAACCAGAGATTAAGGAATAAATTGATAAATAAATGAGATTTGTAAATGTGATTCATAATTGAATAAGATATTGAAACCATAATTAAAAACTAAGAAACCAATTTGAATACAAATGAAATTTGTAAAGATAAACTAAATGTAAATTATAATGTGATTAATAATTAAAATAAGATAAAATTCCAAAGTAATGTTTCAATGTGAATTTAAAGGATTTGGGATTTGGATTTTGGAAATTTAGATTCCTTTGAATTTGATAATGATTCTCAAAAGTTGGGAAGATAACATATATTGAGAAATATTTTTGAATCGAATGTGAAATCTAGAGAGCTTTCGAAATTTTTTAAAAAAAAATTGGAAGGGTTTTAAAAGAGAGAAAAACATCGAAATCTTTATGGTCGTTGGAAAATAATTACGATGATGATCGCGACATCATCGGTGTTCATTTTCGAGTTTCCAAAAGAGGGATTGCTATTAGGATGTTTTGGATTAATGTTTATTGGAGGAATTTGGTTGATTTTGAAAATGCAAAGGAATAGTTTGGTAAGATATATATATATATATATATATATATATATATATATATGTATGTTTTCAAAATTGAATGTTGAACTTAAGTTTGAAAAAAAAAATAGTCAAGTTGGATTAAATAAACAAAGTTTTAAGATTAAAATTTATAAGTAGCTGATTAATTAATATGGTATGCAAATGAAATGAAATTGAATATTGGATGATATTTGATTTAAATGTATAAAAACAAGTGCAGAATAAGTTCAAATGGACTAAAAATAATTAATGTTTGGAAATAAAATTTATTGGTTGAAAATGAATTTGTGAATGAATAAATGAATCAACCAATGAACTTATAAAGTAAAGTTGATATTAATAAGAAGAAATTGGAAATTTTAATCCAGAAATCAAAATTTAATTAAAGTGAATGAAAGTGAAGAAAATGTATTTGAATTTAACATGAGATAAGTTAAATAAATTGAAATTTGAAATTGAATTAAATTTGATATAAAGTTGAAAGGTAAAATGATTATAATTGTGAAATGAAAATTTATACCTTAAGCTAGTAAGTGTTATATATATAATCTGAAATTTGGTTATAAGATGAAATGACTCAAATGAGCAATATAAGCTTTTAAATAAATAAAAAAGTTTTGAACTCATATATTGAGAAATAAAATTTAGTTAAATTTGGATTGAATTGAATCAAAAGTCAGTTGTGTCATGAATGATATTAAATGGAATTAAGTCCTTGCTTAACAAAATTCAAACGAATGGTATGTAACAAGATTTAACTAGGGTTAAGTTAAATAGAATTGAATTGGAGTAAAAATTCAATTGAGTTATGGGTGTTATTGAATGGAAATAGATACGTACCTGAATAAATGGAAGTAAGTTGGATAAGAAATAAGTTGGAATAAATAATACAGAATAGCTTATAAAAGAATTAAAAATCTATAGAATAAAATATACTTGGGCTATAAATAAGTATAAATCTTGAGTTAAAAATAAAAGATGAATATATTCGAGCCTAGAATGAATGGAAATGTGTAAAATAGTAGGTTATGACTTATAAAATTGAAAGGTGGGATAGAAAACCCAAAATAAGTATTTTTGATGAATTGGAAAATAAAACGAAAAATCCAAACTTGAATTATGAAATAATTTGCACTTAAGAAATTTAATGAAGAGATTCTGAGATTAAAAATCAAGTATTGAATTTAAACCGGGAGGAAACTAATTAGATAATAAATTAGTTGATGAAATATGGAAATGGAACTCGAAATTATTAACTTAGAATATGTGTATACATTATAAACTTGGATTATGAATAAATTTGAACTGTGAAAAAAAAATGTGAATGGGATTGGTTGTAAATAGATGAAAGTATGGATATAAATAAATTTGTGACTTATAGTACTTAGAAATGGAATTGTAAGTGAATTAAATATAAAGTGGAGTTGGTTGGAATTGGATTACAATAGAAATGATTTAAGTTGCAAATAAAATCCAGTATGAATATAACGAGTTAATTATGTGCTTGGATATTATTTTGATAAATTGAGAATATGAATTAAAATTCAAATGGATTGAATTAATGATATACAAGCATGGAAGGTTGTTGAGCTTAAATAAAATTTGGCGAGTATGAAATAGATTGATTTTAAAATCGATTAAATTTGATATGTGTTCGTTTCGATTAGAAATGGTTAGTGACATATAAGGCATAAATTATGTTGAGCTAAATAAAATGGGTACGTATGGAACCTATGCACTATGAAATAAAATACCATGTAAGATAAAATAGAAATGAATTAAAAATAAATTGAGTTGGAGATCAATTTAAAGTTTGCTATAAAACTTAAGAAATAAAAATTCTATGAACTGGTAAATGTAAATAAAATTGATTTTGAAATCAACTGAATTGAATATGAGCTTGTTTGGATTAAAAATGAATTGAAATGTAAGAAATTGGATTGTAAACCATTAACATTGAACGAAATGGCATATGAATTGGTTGAAATAAATGTCGAAACCTTGCATATGTACTTATTAATGTATATCACATGCATTACTTATGAAATCTATGTGTTAGCTATTTGAATATAAGTGAAATGTTAATAAATTGCATATATTTAGTACTTACATATTTAAATTGAGTAAGTACAGGTACCGGGAAGCCGTTTGGCTGGAATGGATCGCGTTAAATGCTAAAATAAATAAGCCGCTTGCTTATAAATGCTAAATAAGATACGCCTACGCAATAAAAATAGGAAATATGAACTGTTTTTGGTTTTTCCGACTGTGTGGGTCGATGTATATATATTTATATCTTTTGTTAAATTGCAAAAGCTCCTCCGTACAATGGAGACTCTGCCAAAAATTTTCAGAAATTTTGGGAGTTAGAAAATTTTTGAAATTTTTGGAAAAAGTTTTAGTTAGCGACAAAACGATTTCAAAATTTGAAACTAAAATAAATTAGTGAATGAAACTACTATAAAATTATAATATGAATCAGTATAAATGGAAGATAAAATTAAGTGTTCAAAGTTGAAAATAAATTAAATTCATATGAAATGGGAGAACCAATTTGAATAGAAATAGATATAAACTAAAAGTGGTAAAGTGAAAATAAATAAAGGAACATATAAAATGCTTATACTAAACTTAAGTAAGGAATTGTGACGACCCAGAATTTTCAAGCATTTAAAATCGGGATATTTAATTGATTTTAAGTATTCAATAGAGCAATTTTAACTTGAATTACAAATATCACAATTTATTTGATAATTTAATTATTGAATTAAATAATTTGAAGTTGGGAATTTATTGAATCTAGAATTTTAAGCCGATTAAAAATAATTTGAAGGCTTATAAAATTTATATTGATGATAGTGAAGATAGTAAAAGTGTTAAAATTTAATTTGGAAGTGGTTTGTTCAGTTTTGAAATTTATATCGTTTAAATTGAATTTGAAAATAGCCTTCCGAGGCACAGTCTCGGAATTCGACGAAACCAGTTCCACTGGATCCGTAGTATTAAATTATTATCAGGTTTCAAATTTCATATTGATCGGGGTTATTGTGTGAGCATACGAAATATAAACGCGCTGAAATTTAATTGAGATTAATCTGTTGAAATTTAATTTAAATAGTTGAGCCTTCTTGTATACGCCTCCTTCCTTAACTTAAAATCGAAACCAAATCGTCTTCCTGCAGAAGCCATTTTCTTCCCTACATTCTCTTTAAAAAAAATTTACTTTTCAATCTCCTCTTTCTTCAATTCAAATCGCAGAAAAATAAAATAATAATGGCCGAACTAATTGTAAACGAAAATCACGCTACATCCTCTTTAATTCGTTCGCCAATCCCCCTTTTCTTCTTCCTGTACAAATCGAAATCGTTCAAAGAGAATAAAAAATGGCGGATGTTATGAATCGAATTCGAATTCGATTTCGAGACAGAAGTGCTCGACTTCAATGGGAATCTGGCGTGACTCGTATGGCCGAGCTCGAGAACATCGGTGTCGATGGGTTCTCGAGAGTTGTCCGATCGAAGCCGAGATTTCAACTCAAGCTCGGACGAGACGGTGTGGATCGCGATACGATGGGGAAGAGAAGCTCGTGCATTCAAGGGAAGGGTCGCGATCGAAGATCGCGCGCGTGAGCTGGAGATGGATGCGACGGCTGCGTTAGGGTTTCGGTGTCGAGTTAAGGTGAGCATCTGATCCTGTAAGTGAAACCTAATTTGATTTTAATTTGATTTATGAGAATATGTTCAGAAAAAAAAGTGTTTACTGTCTAGTTTTAAAATTCTAGAGTTTACATATATATATATATATATATATATATATATATATATATGTATGTATGTATGTATGTATGTACAAGAAATTAATTTATATAATTACAGTAAGGTATAAACCCTCTTTTATTCTGTATATTTATGTGTAGTTATATAGATGTTAGAATTTCAATAGCAGTAAAATATATGATCAGTTTAAAATTTAATATAAATATATGGATATGAATAGAAAAATATATAAGTGTAAATCAAAAGTTTTATTTAACAGTAAGACATAATAAGAAATTTTGTTTAGTGAAGCTTCAAGGAAAAGAACAAAATAAAATATATTATAGAGGTAGATGTGTTTAGTTGCTAAAAAAAAAAAAAAAAATATTCTTATTAAAAGGAAAATTTGTTTAAAATCCAATTATTAGCTTAAAACCCAAATTCTTAGTTAATTAAATTAGTAGATGGAAATTTAATTGTTTAATTGATTCGAATATTAATAAAAATTGTTTAGTGAAGTAAATTATTAGTGTGAAGTTAAATCATTGGTTGATTAAATTTATAAAAAGAGAAATTAATAGTTCAATTTATTCCAAGTATTAATAAACTATATAAATATTTATACAAGGTCTAAAATCGTGGAGAATCAAGTCGGGTTGGAATGGATTGCACAAACAAAGCAAAGGTGAGTTAATCTCACTCGGTTAATTTAAAATAAAATTTAAATGATTAAATTTAAATAATTGTTTGAATGGTTGAAATTGATTGATGTGCTATAGTGTGGTATATTTTGGAATTGGCATATTATATTGTGCTAACATCTGTGGATGCAGGGAAAACAGGTTGGAGGGATCCAACTGGACCCCTCAATATTTATTATTTAGTATTCTCCGATGTGATTATATGATATTCTATGTTGAATATATTTGAATATTGAATGATATGATTGGATTGGATATATATTGGTTATAATGAATTACCAAAAATATATAAATTGGATTTTGTAAAGAAAATAAAGGAAGTAAATTTGTAAACGAAATAATCTTGGAAAATTGAATAAATTAAGAAGAATTGGAAAGGAAATAGAAGTATGTTAAATACTAATAAATAACCTCGAGTATGAAAAGAAAGGGGTTTGAATAAACAGTAATTAATGAATTGTAAAATTATGTGATATTAAATTAAATGAATAAAGAATTATTTTAAACTTAAAGTTTTAAATTTATTTAAAGGAATAAGAAGTAAATTGAGAAATCTAAATTGGTATTTCAATCAAAAGTATTTTAAATCATAATTAAGGAATAAAATATGAAATTAAAGGATTTTGGAATAAATGAAATAAATTGAAAATCAATTTGGAAATTGATTTAAGTGTTTGAAATTGGATATTTGGAAGAATAAATTCAAGGTGGGAATTTATTAAAGGAATGAGAAAAATTGTTTAAAAATAAATAGTGATTTATTTAAAGGTTGTGAAGAGAAGTATATTTCTCTGGATAGCCAAGTACGTTTTCAAAGTAAGTTTTAAAATAAAATAAAGGTTTTAATGTTGCTTTACAAAGTACGTTCTTGGAAATTTATTATTTCTAAATGTTTAAATTCTAGAGTAAATATTTATTCAAATCTATTACCGTAGTAATAATTTATAAAGAGTGACTTAGTAATTCTGTTTTAAAGGTAAAACCTAGTTTATATTTATAAAGTAACCTTATTTTCAAATATTCATATAGTATATATTTTTAATCAATTATTGAAGTAGTTTTAATTTAAATATTTTAAAGTAAATTCTAAAGTAAGTAATTTGTTAATCTATTATCGTAATAATTATTTTAAGAATGATTTAGTGTTTTGTTTAAAGAAGAAAATCTAGTTATATTTATAAAGTAAACTTATTTTGATTTTTCTAAAGTATTATTTTAAATTAAGTACTGAAGTAAAATTTTCAAATTTAAATATTAAACATACTTTACAATTAAAGTGTTTTGAAATTATTTTAAAAATCTAAAATCTTGTGCTTGGTGATTCTAGTGAAAATAGAAATATTTGGAATTTATTCTGAGGAAGGAAGATAGTTTTGAAAACTCTTTTCAAAAGGGTTTGAAAAGTGGAGATATATCTTGTGAAGATATTTTTGGGATTAATAAATAATTTGGGAAATTACTTATTGGTTGATGGTTGCTTGTGAATATAATTGATAGTTAAATCACCGACTATCAATATTGGACAAATGCGTTGATCGTTTCGAAGAGACCGGGATCGAGTTTATTTCTCGAAAACCACTTCGATCCGGTTTGTACGTTTCGTGGAAAACGATTTTGGATTCGAAGATGGATCAATGGAGTGCAAGGGCTAGTCGCTACTAATCCTGAGGATATTTCCAAAATGGATGTAGTAGGAATAGCGCCTTCGGTTCCGTTTGAACCCAAGACGGACTTGTATGAATGAATGCTTGCGAAATATCGTCAGGTGGACGATGGGCATTCTAAGGGAAATGTTATAAAAAGGTAACGCTTAGCCTCAAGCCTCATCAAATGGGAATGACTGAAAATCAAGGGTTATGCAGCAAGGCTTCGTGGGTAGCCCCCACTGGAGGGTGAGGTCATCCCTGTCTAGATGTCCCTTTTATTTTGGCTTAGTGGGCGGTTGCTGATCCCAACCGCGGGGTGATCTTGCTCGGGACTGTCCAGTAAGGGATGGTTCTGGTCTTGTGTTGCAGGGGAGTTAGGGTGGCTCCTCGGTACGCAGATCTAGACCAGGTACCGTGACAGGTGGTACCCCAGTGCCTAGCCATTAGATGGAATCCATTTTCCCTGCGCGCCCGTACGGTTTTGATTGTGCCCAACTATTGCTGAAACGTGAGATGCAAGCATTTCAGCTAGATTCTATTTTACTTTTTATAGACACTATTATAATATCAGATGATTTTAATAAAAATGTTTTAGCTATCGTAAGGTAAAAACCCGACATGTTTATTTGTGGCGTGGTCTTATGAGATGCTTTTGTTTTCAAATGATTTTTGAAACTTTAATAATCAATTAGGTGTGATTTTCTCACGCTGGTATTCCTGACTGACTCGGGTGTTATCTAACTGTAATGCTCGGGTCAGACCGAGTATTATAGGATACAGGATTTGTTGCTGTGGAGCTCAGGAGACGAGCGGGACGACGATGCGTATTCTCGTATTTGTTTTATATATATATTCCGCTGTGTTGAGTCGCTGTGTATTCAGTTGTATGTTATCGATGTTGATGTTGAGTTGTGATTGATGTACTCTGATGATGTAATATATAAACAGATATATTTGTTTTGGTGTAAAGATATGTTAATATCTATTATATTTTATTCCGCTGCGATGGTTAGATTCTGTTGTTGTTTTCTATTTTCTTCTACTATCTCATCTTCTTTAGCCCAAATGGTTCGTATTTCTGTACAACTTGAGTTGATTGTTGTAGAATAGTGTTGACTCAAGGGGTACGGATTTGCGGGTCGTTTCACTTGGTATCAGAGCTTAGGTTGGTGATAACCTTGGCTCTGGTGGGAATTACTCATAAAATAGAGTCTACGGTACTCTAGGATGAGTTTGAGCGTATTAATAGATATGAGCGCGTATTTGTTAGTGAATATAAAATTGTTTTTATATTGCATTGATTTATCGGTTGAGTGTTTATGGGTCCTGGTCGATATATGGGACGCCATGTCATCGATAGGGATTTCTAAACTCTTAAACAAGATAAACCGACACGGTATTGTTTTAAATAGGGTAAATGAAATAATTTTACCCAAAATTATTTTGTATATAAAGGAAATGATTTTCTTAATTATTATAGCTATACATGGATGTTTGGATGTTAGAAGTGATAAATATTAAATTATTATCATTGTATGATAATTGAATAAAGATTGAAATAATAACTAAAGATTAAGGAATAAATTAACATAATAAATGAAATTTGTGAATGTGATTCATAAGGGAATAAGGAATTGAACTCATAATTAAAAACTAAGAAACCAATTCATATACAAATGAATTTGTGAATTGGATTTGAAATCTAGAGAGATTTGGAATTTAAAAAATTGGAAGGGTTTTTAAAGAAGAGAAAAGCATTGAACTCTTACGGTCGCTGGAAAATAATTTCGGTGATGACTGCAGCATCATCGATGTTTATTTTCGAGTTTCCAAAAGAGGAATTGCTACCAGGATGTTTTGGATTAATGTTTGTTGGAGGAATTTGGTTGATTTTGAAAATGCAAAGGAATAAATTGGTGAGATATATATATATATATATATATGTGTGTGTGTGTGTGTGTGTGTGTGTGTGTGTGTGTGTTTTCAAAATTGAATGTTGAACTTAAGTTTGGAAAAGAAAATTAGTTAAGTTGGATTAAATAAATAAAGTTTTAAGATTAAAATTCATAAGTAACTGATTAATTAATATGGTATGCAAATGAAATAAAATGAAATTGGATATTGGATGATGTTGATTTAAATATGTAAAATAAGGAGCAGAATAAGTTCAAATGGACTAAAAATAATTAATGTTTTCAAATGGACTAAAAATAATTAATGTTTGAAACAAAATTCATTGGTTGAAAATGAATTTATGAATGAATAAACGAATCAACTATTGAACTGATAAAGTAAAGTTGATATTAATAAGAAGGGATTGAAAATTTTAATCCGGCAAATAAAATTTAACTTAAGTGAATGAAAGTGAAGAAAATATATTTGAATTTAACTTGAGATAAGCTAAATAAAATTTAAATTTAAATTGAATTATAATTGGAAGTGTTGTTGAATGGATTGGATTAAATTTGATATAAAGTTGAAAGGTAAATGATTATAATTGTGAAATGAATATGTGTATATATTATAAACTTGGATTATAAATAAATTTGTGACTTGTAGAACTTAGAAATGGAATCGTAAGTGAATTAAATATAAGTGGAATTGGTTGGAATTGGATTACAATAGAAATGATGTAAGTTGCAAATAAAATCCAATATGAATATAACGAGTTAATTGTGTGCTTGGATATTATCTTGATAAATTGAGAATGTGAATTAAAATTCAAATGGATTTGAATTAATGATATACAAGCATGGGGGCGGTTGAGCTTAAATAAAAATTTGGCGAGTATAAAATAGATTGATTTTAAAATCGATTAAATTTGATATGAGTTTGTTTCAATTGGAAATGGTTAGTGATATACAAAACATAAAATTATGTCGAGCTAAATAAAAATGGGTTCGTATGGAACCTATACACTATGAAATAAAATATTATGTAAGATAAAATAGAAATGAATTGGAAATGAATTGAGTTGGAGATCAATTTAAAATTTGCTATAAAACTTAAGAAATAAAATTCTATGAACTAGTAAATGTAAATAAAATTGATTTTGAAATCAATTGATTTGAATATGAGCTTGTTTGAATTAAATATGAATTGAAATTGTATGGAATTGGATCAAAATAAAAATGATTTGAGATGAAAACAAATCCAATTGAAGCATGAATTGAATAACCTTCTTATTAATAAATTCAATAATGAAATGTTAATGTGAACTAAAGTATAAAAGTGTGTAAAAGAATAAACTAATCTGATAAATTAATAAAATGGTTGTGATTTGACCTAAGGAAAATCAAAGATTTGAAGGGAAGTTAGTTGAATAAAATAAACTTAAGTTATTGGGTGGAATAATTTGAGAAAAAATAAATAACTTAAGTAAATTGTGAGATGGTTATATTGGTTGTCGAGTATGATAAAATAGTTTAGAATAGAACTCTTTGGATGTGAAAGAAATGTAATGGGAGTTTGTGAATAAATTAAAATGGGATGGAATCAAGTATAAATTGAGTGGGAATCAATTTAAATGGTTATAAAGCTTAAGTAATTATTTATTCACACTAATATTGTCGAATTGCATAAGGAAATGGATCGTTTGATGTAAACGAGATTTGTGACGACTTAACTACTAGGCCATAACTCGTCTACGACCTAACTTCCTTAGGTCGGTCCATACTAAGGTCGGTCAGAAATCATAACTCGTAACTGTTAGGTCGTTAACCCTAGGTCGCTAACTATCTTAGGTCGCTCAACCGACCTATCTACCTTAGGTCGCTCTACCGACCTATCTACCTTAGGTCGTAAACACTTTTAGATCGCTAACTACATTAGGTCGCTAACTAATTTAAGCCGCTAACTTATAGGTCGCTCGCCCTAACTACTAAACGACCTAACTTACCTAGCAACCTAACACTTCCCTTAGGTCGCTCAACGACCTAACTTAGGTCGTTACCCCTATAGGTCGTTCACAACCTATCTCCTAACTCGCTAACCCGTAAGTCGTAGCCTTCTTAGGTCGTTACCTCGGTCTAACACACTAACTCGGCCACACCTTAAGTCGTCCAAATCTCTAGGTCACTAACTCATCCCAGCCCTTAAGTCGCTCATATCTATAGGTCGCCTACGACCTAATACTTAACATGTTAACTCGTCCAAGTCTATGAGTCGTCCCACATCCTAACTCGGCCACTAGTTAACTCGTTAGCTATTATAACTCGGCCACATGACCTAAGCTCCTACCGACTCAACATCACACGACCTAAGACGCTAAGTCGGTCACGACTCAACTCCGAACGACCTAGGCTACCCTTCAACCTAAGCCTCTACACGAGTTAACTACCATACGACTTAAGCACTAACGACTTAAAGACAAAAACAGTTTTACGATCTTTCGATCCGTAAAAATACGGGTCGTTACATTCTCTCCCCCTTAGGAATTTCGCCCCCGAAATTCCAAACAAACAAGAGCAATCAAAATTATTCCGCATGCCTACCATCCATACCAATCAACAAACCATGCATCCAATTACTAACCTAGCATGCAGAATTCTAAGACTAGAACAAGCTACAAATTCATGAGATGTCACGACACCTTAGGGCCATACCTCGAAGAGTTCAGGATGAGCTGCCTTCATCCTCTCTTCCTCCTCCCACGTACAGTCGTTAACATCATCACTCCATTGTATCTTGAGCAACGTAATCGTCTTCCTCCTAAGCTGTTTCGTATCGGTTTCAACAATACGAAGCGGCTTACGAGGTCTTCTAACAACTGGATCAACCTCCAAATCTTCACAGCTATCAGCAGAAACCACTGTGCTCGAGTCGTGCACATACTTCCGTAGATACGATACATGAAAAACATTGTGCACACCCGCCATCTTTTCTGGTAACTCCAATCTATAAGCGAGCTTTCCAATTCGCTCGATAATCGGGAATGGTCCAACAAATCTCGTAGTCAATTTTCCTTTCTTCCCGAATCGAATAACATTCTTCAGAGGAGAAATCTTCACAAAAACCATATCACCTACGTCGAATTCCAAATCTTTTCGACGCTTATCGGCATAACTCTTCTGACGGTCTTGGGCTGCCTTCATTCGTTGCCGAATGATCTCTATACAATCCGAAGTCTGACGAATCATCTCAGGCCCAAGTATCAGCTTTTCTCCAGTTTCCAACCAACATGTTGGAGTTACACGGTCTTCCATACAGTGCCTCATATGGTGCCATACCAATACTTGACTGGTAGCTGTTGTTATACGCAAACTCCACTAAATGAAGATGATCTTCCCATGATCCTCCGAAATCCAAGACACATGCTCTCAAGAGATCTTCCAAAACTCGGTTGACTCTCTCAGTCTGACCATCTGTTTGGGGATGATAAGCTGTACTCAAACACAACTCGGTTCCCAAAACTTCCTGAAAGCTCTTCCAAAATCCACTAGTGAACAATGGATCTCGATCGCTCACTATACTCTTCGAAATACCATGAAATCGAACTATCCACTTAACATACAATTCAGCCAACTTCGATGCAGTCCTAGTCGATCGAACATGAATGAATCTTGCACTCTTAGTCAAACGATCTACAATGACCCAAATCCCTTCATTTCTCGTTCTGGTTCTAGGTAAACCATCGATAAAATCCATCGATATTTGCTCCCACTTCCATGTAGGAACTTCTAACGGCTGAAGCAATCCACTGGGCTTCTTCTGCTCTGCTTTAACCAACTGGCAATTCATGCACTTGGAAATAAAATTTCCAACATCCTTCTTCATACCTTCCCAGTAATAGGTTCTCTTCATGTTCCGATACATCTTATTTCCTCCTGGATGAATTGTCAACTTCGAGTGATGACTTTCCTTCAAAACTTCATCTTTCAACTCATCGATATCGGGAACAACCAGTCGTCCTTGCTTCCGAAGCCAACCCTCTCGATCGACTTCGAATCTTTTATCCTTCTCCGGGTCCAATCCAGATTCCAAATCACGGATAATCTTGATAAGCTTATCGTCTCGCTTTTGGATCTCGCCAATTCTTTCCACAAGAGTAGGCCTTATCGATAAGTTTGCCAACATTTCAGGTTCCAATTCACATCTGGGCCTGAAGTCAAATCTAGCTAAAAACTCGAGACTCTTCCATTCCGAAAACATGGCTCCCAATCCTGCATGTCTTCGACTTAACACATCAGCTACTGCGTTACCTTTTCCCGGAGTATAGGCTATACCAAAATCATATGATGCTAAAAACTCTAGCCATCGTTGCTGCCGAAGATTCAAATCCTTTTGGGAGAAAAGATACTTCAACGACTTGTGATCCGTAAACAACTCGAATCGAACTCCCAATAGATAATGTCTCCACATCTTCAGAGCAAAAACAATCGCCGCTAACTCCAAATCATGAGTCGGGTAATTCCTTTCATGCGGCTTCAGTTGTCGACTCGCATACGCAACAACTCTATCCTTCTGCATCAGCACTGCTCCAAGTCCAGTACCGCATGCATCGGTGTAAACCACCATCTCATCATTCCCACTTGGAATAGTCAAAACAGGAGCACTCGTCAATCGCTCTTTCAGGATTCCAAAGGCTTGTTCACACTTAGCATCCCAACTGAACACTTGGTTTTTCTTCGTCGATCCTGTTAACGGTACAGCTATCTTGGAAAAGTCTTTGATAAACCGACGATAATATCCTGCTAATCCAAGAAAACTTCTCACATCAGATGCATTCTTAGGTCTAATCCAATCCTGGGTCGCTGCCACCTTAGCGGGATCAACCTCTATCCCATTTCCAGAAATGACATGGCCTAAGAACCTCACTTCACCCTTCCAGAAGTGACACTTCGAAAACTTAGCCTTCAGCTGATGTTTCCGCAAGATTTCCAAAACAATCCTCAAGTGCGTCTTGTGCTCTTCCTCAGTTCTGGAATAAATCAGAATATCATCCACGAACACAAGTACGAACTTGTTCAACTGATCTCTGAACACTCTATTCATAAGATCCACAAAATACGCTGGTGCATTCGTCAATCCAAATGGCATTACCAGCCACTCATAAAAACCGGATGGTGTCCTGAAAGCAGTCTTCGGCACACTATCCTTCGCCACTCTTAACTGGTGAAATCCCGTTGCCAAATCCATCTGAGAAAACACCTTAGCCTCGTGAAGCTGATCAAACAAGTCATCTATTCTCGGCAATGGATACTTGTTCTTCTTAGTCACCTTATTCAGCTCACGATAATCAACACACAACCTCAACGATCCATCCGCTTTGGTTGCGAACACAACTGGTGCACCCCATTTGGACACACTACGCCGAATGAATCCTTTCCATAAAAGGTCATCAACCTGCACCCTCAACTCTTGCTGTTCTCTAGGCGCCATCCGCCTAAGAGGCATCACAACAGGTCTGGCTCCCTCAACTAGATCGATACGAAACTCGATCTCCCTATGCGGCGGTAACCCTTTGACCTCGTCAAAGACATCCTCAAATCCATTCACGATTGGCATCGATGACAGTCCATCCCGTGGAACAACCAGCGAATACGTGAAGCTCATGAAGACGCCTTCTTCATGCTTACATCGTATCACAACCTTTCGCCCCTCCACATTCTCGACTGTCACCTCCAATCTCTCACAATCAACCTTTGCCGCATACTTCCTAAGCCAGTCCATACCCAAAATAATTCCGAACCCCGCAAAGTTCAGAACAAAGCAATCACAAACAAAAGAGCAATCATGACTCGATATAACTAGACCACGGCATAGCATACACAAACAAGACGAACCCCCAACTGGATTAGTCACTACCAATGGTCTATCAACAATATCCGGTTCCAAACCCAACCGGTCTACCAACTCATTACAAACAAAGGAATGCGACGCCCCAGTATCAAACAACACCCTAACTGGAACACCACAAATGGAAAGAGTACCTTGAACCACCACACTCTTCCCCTTCTCTTCAGCAGTAGGAGCTTTCGAAGATGATGGAACAGCCCCCAAAGCATAAGCTTGCACAACCTGCCTGTCCTTTATCGGTTCCGGACAGTTCTTCTTAATGTGCCCCAGCTTATCACAGTTGTAGCACTTCAACAACACCTTCGGATTCTTGCAATTCTTGGAGAGATGGCCCTTCTGCCGACAATTATAGCAGGTCTTTTCCCCCTTCAGCTTCTTCTGACCATCCTTACCCTTCTGCTGTTGCTGCTTCCTCTTCTTGTTTCCACCCTGCTGTGGTTTAGACTCCTCCTTGGTCACAGCAACAACAGATACTTCCTTAGGAAACAAACTCTCGTGCCTGAGAGCTTTCTCCACCAGCTTCTCAAATGGATCGTCCAGATGATCCACCAACTGTCTTCCAAGATAACTGTCCAAGCCTGTCACAAATTTCTCGTTCTTCTGGTAGGGAGATTCAATATACGACCGAGCATACTTGGACAAAGCCTCAAACTCAGAAACATACTCAAGAACCGATCTCCCACCTTGCTTGAGCTCAACAAACTTCTTAAACAAGACAGACTTCTGAGCCGTAGAAATGAACTTAGCTTCAAATCTAGCTTGGAACTGCACCCAAGTAATTTCTTCCTCCGGAGTATCAATGGTGATAGAGTTCCACCAATCAGAAGCTCTCCCTTGAAGCTGTCTTGATGCAAGCTTCCTTTTAGTTGCATCCTCAATTCCCAAGTCACCAAAGATCCTTCTACAAGCATCTATCCATCTTTGGACTTCAATGGTTGACTCTGTCCCTAAGAAAGCCTTCCCTCCAAGAGCAGTATAATCCTTACAAAGCTTAGCAAAATCCACCGGTCTTGGAGCTTGAACTTGAACTCCAACATCTACAGATGGCCCTGGAGCTGGTATCCTTCTCATGATAGAAGTCATCATGGTTTCAAACATAGCTCCATAATCAGCAACTCCTTCAGCGGCACGGCCTTCCCTTGCAACTGGTCTCCCTCTTCAACTCATCCTTAGTATCTACAAAAAGGACTGATTAGAACACCTTGAGGAACAACTACATAAGGAGTTCAAATACATCTAAACTACTATATTATATATAGTAATCATCCATCAAAATACAATTACGTCTCTCTTACGTAGTTACGTCAGCGAGCGTTGGCTAAAATCGATTAACCAAAGCTCTGATACCAAATGTGACGACTTAACTACTAGGCCATAACTCGTCTACGACCTAACTTCCTTAGGTCGGTCCATACTAAGGTCGGTCAGAAATCATAACTCGTAACTGTTAGGTCGTTAACCCTAGGTCGCTAACTATCTTAGGTCGCTCAACCGACCTATCTACCTTAGGTCGCTCTACCGACCTATCTACCTTAGGTCGTAAACACTTTTAGATCGCTAACTACATTAGGTCGCTAACTAATTTAAGCCGCTAACTTATAGGTCGCTCGCCCTAACTACTAAACGACCTAACTTACCTAGCAACCTAACACTTCCCTTAGGTCGCTCAACGACCTAACTTAGGTCGTTACCCCTATAGGTCGTTCACAACCTATCTCCTAACTCGCTAACCCGTAAGTCGTAGCCTTCTTAGGTCGTTACCTCGGTCTAACACACTAACTCGGCCACACCTTAAGTCGTCCAAATCTCTAGGTCACTAACTCATCCCAGCCCTTAAGTCGCTCATATCTATAGGTCGCCTACAACCTAATACTTAACATGTTAACTCGTCCAAGTCTATGAGTCGTCCCACATCCTAACTCGGCCACTAGTTAACTCGTTAGCTATTATAACTCGGCCACATGACCTAAGCTCCTACCGACTCAACATCACACGACCTAAGACGCTAAGTCGGTCACGACTCAACTCCGAACGACCTAGGCTACCCTTCAACCTAAGCCTCTACACGAGTTAACTACCATACGACTTAAGCACTAACGACTTAAAGACAACAACATTTTTACGATCTTTCGATCCGTAAAAATACGGGTCGTTACAAGATTGGATAAAATTCTATGAATTATTAGAAGTGAAATAAAATGATTTTGGAATCAATTGGAATGAATGTGAGGTTGTTTTGCTTAAAATGAATTAAATATAAGCGTATAAGCTGTAAATCACTTCAACTGAATGAAATGGTTTGAGAATTGATTATAAGCAATTGTAATAAGTGTTGGAACCTTTTATATGCTTATGGAAATTAATTAACATGCATTTTATGTGAAATTTATGTGTTTATGCCAGTATATCATATGCATTGTTACAACATTGATGTTTTAGCTATTTAAATTTAAGTGAAATGCTATAAACCTTATATATATAGTACTTATATGTTTAAATTGAGTAAGTATAGGTACCGGGAAGCCGTTTGGCTGGATTTGGTTGTGCTATTTGCTAAAAATAATAAGCTGCTTGCTTAAAATGCTAAATAAGGTACGCTTACGCAATAAAAATAGGAAATATGAACTGTTTTTGGTTTTCCGACCGTGTAGGTCGATGTATATATATTTATCTCTTTTGTAAAATTGCAAAAGCTCCTCCGTACAAAGGGGACTCTGCCAAAAAATTTCAGAATTTTTAGGAGTTAGAAATTTTTTGAATTTTTTTGGAAAATTTTGTTAACGACAAAACGATTTCAAACTGGAAATTTAAAATAAGTTAGTAAATGAAACTAATTAAAATAATGACATGAATTAGTAATAAATAAAAAATAAAATTTATATATTCAGAGTTAAAGATAAATTGAATTCATATGAAAATGAAAGAATCGATTTGAATAGAAATAGATATAGATTAAAGTGGGAGATGAAAATAAATATAAGAAACATATAAAATGCTTATACTAACTTAAGAAGGGAATGGTGAATTCTTGATTGGGAATTGATACTACAAATATAATCTAAGTTTATATTTGAATGAATAAATACTGACAGTTGTAAGAAAGTTGATATGATGTTTTGGGAATATTGTGATTGTATATTAGTGCTAAGTAGGATGTGCAGGAAATATCAAGGGAAAAGAGAATTGATTTTGATTTCAGAAGATAAATTTGAAATGCTCGAAAAAAAGGGTATGTATTTAAATTTGGTGTGACATTTGATTGGGATTTGGACCGAGCCACTTGGCTTTTTGTTTTCTTTTTGGATTTGGGAGGCCGTAGAGCCATTTTGTAGCTGTACCGAGCTAGCCGCGCAAAGGAGACGCTGGCAAAAATTTTCGGAAAATAAGGAGTTAGAAAAATTTTGAGAAAAATTTTGATAATTCAAAATTTAGTTTTGAATTATAATTTGAATAGTTGAACAAGTTATTTGAAAACTATAGAAGGTTTTGGAAAAGTTTGGAAAGTTAATAAGAATAATAATGGGTCTTTTATAAAAAGATAGTTGGTAAGATGTTGAATTGTTAAAAACTGTTTGGTTTTAGAAAGGTAAACGGGTTTTGGACCATTCTTCCTAGTTAGTAATTTTGGGGACGAAATTCTTTTAAGGGGGGAGGAATGTGACGACCCGGAATTTTCAAGCATTTAAAATCGGGATATTTAATTGATTTTAAGTATTCAATAGAGCAATTTTAACTTGAATTACAAATATCATAATTTATTTGATAATTTAATTATTGAATTAAATAATTTGAAGTTGGGAATTTATTGAATCTAGAATTTTAAGCCGATTAAAAATAATTTGAAGGCTTATTATATTGATGATAGTGAAGATAGTAAAAGTGTTAAAATTTAATTTGGAAGTGGTTTGTTCAGTTTTGAAATTTATACCCTTTAAATTGAATTTAAAAATAGCATTCCGAGGCACAGTCTCGGAATTCGACGAAACCAGTTCCATTGGATCCATAATATTAAATTATTATCGGGTTTCAAATTTCATATTGATCGGGGCTGTTGTGTGAGCATACGAAATATAAACGAGCTGAAATTTAATTGAGATTAATCTATTGAAATTTAATTTAAATAGTTGAGCCTTCTTGTATACGCCTCCTTCCTTAACTTAAAATCGAATCCAAATCGTCTTCCTGCAGAAGCCATTTTCTTCCCTACATTCTCTTTTAAAAAAATTACTTTCCAATCCCCTCTTTCTTCAATTCAAATCGCAGAAAAATAAAATAATAATGGCCGAACTAATTGTAAACGAAAATCACGCTACATCCTCTTTAATTCGTTTGTCAATCCCCCCTTTCTTCTTCCTGTACAAATCGAAATCGTTCGAAGAGAAAAAAAATGGCGGTGTTTATGAATCGAATTCGAATTCGATTTCGAGACAGAAGTGCTCGACTTCAATGGGAATCTGGCATGACTCGTATGGCCGAGCTCGAGAACATCGGTGTCGATGGGTTCTCGAGAGTTGTCCGATCGAAGCCGAGATTTCAACTCAAGCTCGGACGAGACAGTGAGGATCGCGATACGATGGGGAAGAGAAGCTCGTGCATTCAAGGGAAGGGTCGCGATCGAAGATCGCGCGCGTGAGCTGGAGATGGATGCGACGGCTGCGTTAGGGTTTCGATGTCGAGTTAAGGTGAGCATCTGATCCTGTAAGTGAAACCTAATTTGATTTTAATTTGATTTATGAGAATACGTTTAGAAAAAAAAGTGTTTACTGTCTAGTTTTAAAATTCTAGAGTTTATATATATATATATATATATATATATATATATATATACAAGAAATTAATTTATATAATTACAGTAAGGTATAAACCCTCTTTTATTCTGTATATTTATGTGTAGTTATATAGATGTTAGAATTTCAATAACAGTAAAATATATGATCAGTTTAAAATTTAATATAAATATATGGATATGAATAGAAAATATATAAGTGTAAATCAAAAGTTTTATTTAACAGTAAGACATAATAAGAAATTTTGTTTAGTGAAGCTTCAAGGAAAAGAACAAAATAAAATATATTATAGAGATAGATGTGTTTAGTTGCTAAAAAATATATATATATATATATTCTTATTAAAAGGAAAATTTGTTTAAAATCCAATTATTAGCTTAAAACCCAAATTCTTAGTTAATTAAATTAGTAGATGGAAATTTAATTGTTTAATTGATTCGAATATTAATAAAAATTGTTTAGTGAAGTAAATTATTAGTGTGAAGTTAAATCATTGGTTGATTAAATTTATAAAAAGAGAAATTAATAGTTCAATTTATTTCAAGTATTAATAAACTATATAAATATTTATACAAGGTCTAAAATCGTGGAGAATCAAGTCGGGTTGGAATGGATTGCACAAATAAAGCAAAGGTGAGTTAATCTCACTCAGTTAATTTAAAATAAAATTTATATGATTAAATTTAAATAATTGTTTGAATGGTTGAAATTGATTGATGTGCTATAGTGTGGTATATTTTGGAATTGGCATATTATACTGTGCTAACATCTGTGGATGCAGGGAAAACAGGTTGGAGGGATCCAACTGGACGCCTCAATATTTATTATTTAATATTCTCCGATGTGATTACTTAATATTCTATGTTGAATATATTGGAATATTGAATGATATGATTGATTCGATATATATTAGTTATAATGAATTACCAAAAATATATAAATTGGATTTTGGAAAGAAAATAAAGGAAGTAAATTTGTAAACGAAATAATCTTGGAAAATTGAATAAATTAAGAAGAATTGGAAAGGAAATAGAAGTATGTTAAATACTAGTAAATAACTTCGAGTATGAAAAGAAAGAGGTTTGAATAAACAGTAATTAATGAATTGTAAAATTATGTGATATTAAATTAAATGAATAAAGAATTATTTTAAACTTAAAGTTTTAAATTTATTTAAAGGAATAAGAAGTAAATTGAGAAATCTAAATTGGTATTTCAATCAAAATTATTTTAAATCATAATTAAGGAATAAAATCTGAAATTAAAAGATTTTGGAATAAATGAAATAAATTGAAAATCAATTTGGAAAGTGATTTAAGTGTTTGAAATTGGATATTTGGAAGAATAAATTCAAGGTGGGAATTTATTAAAGGAATGAGAAAAATTGTTTAAAAATAAATAGTGATTTATTTTTAAAGGTTGTGAATAGAAGTATATTTCTCTGGATAGCCAAGTACGTTTTCAAAGTAAGTTTTAAAATAAAATAAAGGTTTTAATGTTGCTTTACAAAGTACGTTCTTGGAAATTTATTATTTCTAAATGTTTAAATTCTAGAGTAATATTTATTCAAATCTATTACCGTAGTAATAATTTATAAAGAATGACTTAGTAATTCTGTTTTAAAGGTGAAAACCTAATTTATATTTATAAAGGAACCTTATTTTCAAAAATTCATATAGTATATATTTTTAATCAATTATTGAAGTAGTTTTAATTTAAATATTTTAAAGTAAATTCTAAAGTAAGTAATTTGTTAATCTATTATCGTAATAATTATTTTAAGAATGATTTAGTGTTTTGTTTAAAGAAGAAAATCTAGTTATATTTATAAAGTAAACTTATTTTGATTTTTCTAAAGTATTATTTTAAATTAAGTACTAAAGTAAAATTTTCAAATTTAAATATTAAACATACTTTACAATTAAAGTGTTTTGAAATTATTTTAAAAATCTAAAATCTTGTGCTTGGTGATTCTAGTGAAAATAGAAATATTTGGAATTTATTCTGAGGAAGGAAGATAGTTTTGACAACTCTTTTCAAAAGGGTTTGAAAAGTGGAGATATATCTTGTGAAGATATTTTTGGGATTAATAAATAATTTGGGAAATAACTTATTGGTTGGTGGTTGTTTGTGAATATTAATTGATAGTTAAATCATCGACTATCAATATTGGACAAATGTGTTGATCGTTTCGAAGAGACCAGGATCGAGATTTATTTCTCGAAAACCACTTCGATCCGGTTTGTACGTTTCGTGGAAAACGATTTTGGATTCGAAGATAGTCGCTACTAATCCTGAGGATATTTCCAAAATGGATGTAGTAGTAATAGTGCCTTCGGTTCCGTTCGAAACCGGGACGGACTTGTATGGATGAATGCTTGCGAAACATCGTCAGGTGGACGATGGGCATTCTAAGGGATATGTTCTAAAAAGGTAACGCTTAGCCTCAAGTCTCATCAAATGGGAATGGCTGAAAATCAGGGGTTATGCAGCAAGGCTTCGTGGGTAGCCCCCACTGGAGGGTGAGGTCATCCCTGTCTAGATGTCCCTTTTATTTCGGCTTAATGGGCGGTTGCTGATCCCAACCGCGGGGTGATTTTGCTCGGGACTGTCCAGTAAGGGATGATTCCGTTCTTGTGTTGCAGGGGAGTTAGGGTGGCTCCTCGGTACGCTGATCTAGACCAGGTACTGTGACAGGTGGTACCCCAGTGCCTAGCCATTAGTTGGAATCCATTTTCCATACGCGCCCGTACGGTTTTGATTGTGCCCAACTATTGCTGAAACGTGAGATGCAAGCATTTCAGCTAGATTCTATTTTATTTTCTATAGACACTATTATAATATCAGAGGATTTTAATAAAAATGTTTTAGCTATCGTAGGGTAAAAACCCGACATGTTTATTTGTGGCGTGGTCTTACGAAATGCTTTTGTTTTCAAATGATTTTTGAAACTTTATAATCAATTGGGTGTGATTTTCTCACGCTGGTATTCCAGACTGACTCGGGTGTTATTTAACTGTAATGCTTGGGTCGGACCGAGTATTATAGGATACAGGATTTGTTGCTATGGAGCTCAGGAGACGAGCGGGACGACGATGCGTATTCTCGTATTTTATTATATATATATATTTCGCTGTGTTGAGTCGTTGTGTATTCAGTTGTATGTTATCGATGTTGATGTTGAGTTGTGATTGATGTACTCTAATGATGTAATATATAAACAGATATATTTGTTTTGGTGTAAAGATATGTTAATATCTATTATATTTTATTCCGCTGCGATGGTTAGATTCTGTTGTTGTTTTCTATTTTCTTCTTCTATCTCATCTTCTTTAACCCAAATGGTTCGTATTTCTGTACAACTTGAGTTGATTGTTGTAGAATAGTGTTGACTCAAGGGGTACGGGTTTGCTGGTCGTTTCAGGAATGGTGCATTCTCAATTGGAAATTGGTATTACAAATATATTTTAAGTTAATATTTGGATGAACAAATATTGACATTGGTAAGGAAGTCGATAAAATGTTTGAATGTTGTGATTGGATATTATTGCTATGCAGGATATACATGTATTATAAAGGAAAAGGAAAATTGGTTTTGATTTCAGAAGATAAATTTGAAATGCTCGACAAAAATGTATGTGTATAAATTTCTGTTAAATTTGATTGGGTTTTTGATCGAGCCACTTGGCTTTTTGTTTTCTTTTGGAATTTGGGAGCCCGTAGAGGCCTTTTGTAGTTGTACCGAGCTAGCCGCGCAAAGGAGACGCTGGCGAAATTTTTCGGTAATTTAGGGAGTTAAAAAATTTTGATAATTCAAAATTTGGTTTTAAATTGAAACTTGAATGGTTAAACAAATAGTATTGTTTGAAACTATGGGAGAGTTGAGAAGTTAATAAGAGTGATAATGGGTCTTTTATAAAAAGATAGTTGGTTAGATGTTAAATTGTTTGGTTTTGGGGATAAGTAAACGATATTGGACCATTCTTTCTAACTAGTAATTTCGGGGACGAAATTCTTTTAAGGGAGGAGGAATGTGACGACCTGGAATTTTCGAGCACTTAAAATCGGAATATTTAATTGATTTTAAGTATTCAATAGAGTAATTTTAACTTGAATTACAAATATCACAATTTATTTGATAATTAACTTATTGAATTAAATTATTTGAAGTTCGGTAAAATGTTGAATCTGGAGTTTTAAGCCTATTACAATAATTTAAAGGCTTGTAAAATTTATATTGATAACACTTAGGATAATAGAAGTTGTAAAATTGAAATTAACAGTGGTTTGTTCAGTTTTAAAGTTTTATAGTTTAAATTGAATTTAAAAATAGCCTTCCGAGGCACAGTCTCGAAATTAGACGAAACCAGTTCCATTGGGTCCGTAATATTGAATTATTGTCGGATTTCAAATTTCTTATTGATCGGAGTTGTTGTGTGAGCATATGATAAGTAAACGCGTTGAAAATTAAATAAAACTTTAATTGATCAAATCAATGTCATCGGTGCCTTCTTAAACACGCTTCAGCCGACTTCCTTTCAGATTCGTGTTCCCTCTTTTAATAACATCAAGCCGACCAATTCTGAAGCAAGCCGACCCAGCAACCTTTTACCTTATACAAATCACGCAACCCTCTTTTTCTTTAAAATTAGAATCCAACCTCTTCTGTCAAAAAAAAAACAAAACACAACAAAGTTCAGGAAAAAGAAAATAAATGGCCGCACTATATAAATCGAATATTCATTCTATTTAATTGATCGTATCGATCTATTCGAACTCGAGTTCGAACGATTGGGAGCGGCGCGTCAATTCGTTGAGGGTTTTGCTTACGATTAGGGTTTGTACTCGAGTTAATGGCGACTGTCACGGTAGGATGGAGGAAGTGTGTCGCACTCGAGATAGGGTCTAATCGAAGAGCGAACTTTATTTGCGATGCTGAACAGCGATCCAGGTGACGTCATCGCTGTGTTTGGGCTCGACTTTGGAGTGGAATCGAGTTAGGGTTTGCGGCTTGTGGTTCTTGGTCGTGCGGCCTCGACTTCTAGCTTTTATGGGTAAATTCTGGGTTTGTTTCTGTAAATTTGTTTAGTTAGTTTTAGGATCTAAAATGTTTGGTTATTTAAAAATAATATAATTATAAATAGGATAAGTTACACTGAGGTAAACTTTATAATAGGTATATAGTAATCAGTTAACTTTATTGATTGTTAACATATTTATTTGAGAAATTAGAATATTTATGTATACCCTATTATGAAATTTTAAGCTGGAAAGAAGAGAAAAAAAATATAATATAAAATGTAAACCAGGTTAGTTAAACTGTCATCTAAAATTAGTTAATTAAATTTATTAAATGGTAATTTATTTTTAGACTGGTGCAAATGTTAAAAATCATATAAATTATTTATTCAAGGTCAAATCGGGAAAACCAAAGCCATATTGAAGTGGATTGCAAATGAAACGCAAAGGTGAGTTAATCTCACTCAGTTGAATTTAAATTTAAATTTAAATGATTAAATTTAAATAATTGTTTGAATGGTTGAATTGATCGTTGTGCTATAGTATGGTATATTTTGAAATTGGTATTTTATATTGTGCTAACGTCTGTGGATGCAGGGAAAACAGGTTGGAGGGATCCAACTGGGTCCCTCAACATTTATTTAAATTATTTAATATTCTCTGTAGTGATTATTTGATATTCTATGATGAAATATATTGGAATATTGAATGCTATGGTTTGATTGGATATATTTGGGTATAATAGATTACCAAAAATATATAAATTGGATTTTGAAAAGAAAATAAAAGAAGTGAATTTGTAAGCGAAATCATTATAGGAAATTTGAATAAATTAAGAATGAATTGAAAAGAAATAGAAGTGATATTAAAATACTAATAAACAACTTCGAGTATGGAAAGAAAAAAAGATTTTTGAATAAACAGAAATTAATGAATTGTAAAAATCAAGTGATATTATTTTAAAGGAATAAAGAATTATTTTAAAATTTAAAGTTAAATTTATTTCAAAGGATTAAGAAGCAAGTTGAGAAATCTAAAATTGGTATTTCAGTTAAAAGTAGTTTAATCATAATTAAGAAATAAAATCGGAAATTAATGGATTTTGGGAATAAAAGGGAGTAAATTGGAAATCAATTTGGAAAATTGATGTGTTTGAAATTGGTAATTTAAAGAAGAATGTGAAGAGAAGTATATTTTTCTGGATAGCCAAGTACGATTTCAAAGTAAATTTTTAAATATAAGATAAAGGTTTAATGTTGTTTTAAAAATCATGTTTTAGAAAATTTATCATTTCTAATCGTTTAAATTCTTAAGTAAATATTTTTTCAAATCTATTATCGTAGTAATTATTTAAAAAGTGACTTATTATTTTGTTTTAAAAAGTGGAAACCTAGTTTTATATTTTATAAAGTAACCTTATTTTCAAATATTCATATAATCTGTATTTTAACCCAATTATTGAAGTAGTTTTTAACTTAAATGTTTTAAAATATATTTCAAAGTAAGCGTTTTAAATTATTTTAAAAATATAAAATTTTATGCTTGGTGATTCCAGTGGAAATAGAAAATACTTGGAATATATTCTGAGAAAGGAAGATAGTTTGAAACTGTTTTCAAAAAAGGGTTTGAAAAGTGAAAATATATCTTGTGAAGATATTTTTGGGATTAATAAATAATTTGAGAAATTATTTATTGTTTGATGGATGTTGTAAATATTAATTGATAGTTAAATCATCGACTGTCAATATTGGACAAATGCGTTGATCGTTTCGAAGAAACCGGTATCGAGATTTATTTCTCGAAAACCAATTCGATCCAGTTTGTACGTTTTCGTGGGAAACGAGTTTGGATTCAAAGATGAAGCAGCGAAGTACAAGGGCCAGTCGCTACTAATCCTGAGGATGTTTTCAAATGGATGTAGTAGGAATAGTGCCTTCGGTTCCGTTCGAACCCGAGACGGACTTGTATGGATGAATGCTTCCGGAACATCGTCAGGTGGGCGATGGACATTCTAAGGGATATATTCTAAAAAGATAACGCTTAGCCTCAAGCCTCATCAACCGGGAATGACTGAAAATCAGGGGTTATGCAGCAAGGCTAGGTGGGTAGCACCCATTCAGGATGAGGTCATCCCTGTCTAGATGTCCCTTTTATTTCGGCTTAGTGGTGCGGTTGCTGATCCCAACCGCGGGGTGATCTCACTCGGGATTATCCAGTAAGGGGTAGTCCCGGTCTTGTGTTGCAGGGGAGCGGACGTACTCCTCGGTACTGTGATCTAAGCCACGTACTGTGACAGATGGTACCCCAGTGCCTAGTCATTAGTTGAAAATCCATTCTCCCTACGAGCCTTGTACGAGTTTTGTTTGTATTACCCACTCTGTGGCTAGTAGCTGGAATTTAATAATGTAACAATTTCGGCTATTTTAATAAGTATTTGTATATAGACCCTATTATAAGATCAGAGGATTTTGATAAAAAGTGTTTTAGCTATCGTAAGGTAAAAACCCGACATGTTTATTTGTGGCGTGGTCTTACGAGATGCTTTTGTTTTCAGAAGATTTTTGAAACTTTAATAATCAATTGAGTGTGATTTTCTCACGCTGGTATTCCAGACTGACTCGGGTGTTATTTAACTGTAATGCTCGGGTCAGCCCGAGTATTATAGGGTACAAGATTTGATGATGTGTAGCTCAGGAGACGAGCTAGATGATGATACGTACTTTCATACTTGTTTTATATATATTCCACTGTGTTGATTAACTGTATATCCAGTTGTATGATATTGATGTAAAACTCTGATGATGATGTGCTCTGATGTATGTATAAACAGATATAGTATTTTTTGTGTAAAGATCTGTTAATATATATTATATTTTATTCCGCTGCGATGGTTAGATTCTGTTGTTGTTTTCTATTTTCTTCTTCTACCTCTTCTTCTTTAACCCAAATGGTTCGTATTTCTATTCAACTTGAGTTGATTGATGTAAAATTGTGTCGATTCAAGGGGTACGGATTTGCGGGTCGTTTCATCATATGCTCGAGTTATGGATGGATCAATATTCATATGATCGATTGGAAACAAGACTATGATCGATATCGTTGAAAGTAGGCCAAGCTCCAATCAAGGTGGGATCGATCGGGAATGATAAACAAGGTTCGGTAAGGCTACATTTCGAACTTCATGTTAATCGGAGCTCATATGCTCAAGTTATAAATGGATCAATATTCGTATAATCAATTGGAAACAAGGCTATGATCGATACCGTCAAAATTGGACCAAGCTCCAATCAAGGTGGGATCGATTGGGAATGATAAGCAAGGTTCAGTAAGGCTGCACTTCGAATTTCAGGTCAATCGGAGTTCATATGCTCGAGTTATGGATGGATCAATATTCATGAAAAACTGGCCCGTATCGATGCTCTTGTATCCATCACTGTGGATACCAAATGATGGATACCTGATTATGGATGCGAAGTGATAGATACCAAGTGATGGATACCATATGATGGATACGAAGTGGTGGATACCAGAAGATGGATACGAAGTGATGGATACCAGAAGATGGATATGAAGCGATACGAACAGAAGTGATATGAACAGAAGCGATGCGAACTCGGCAGCCTTCAACAAATTCAAATTTGCATCGATCATAACTCAAAATCTACAAGTCCAAATACTATGAAATTTTCGTAGAAGCTTCCTGATGCACCAAAGAATGTTCATGATCGATCCCAGCTTGATTGGAGTATTTTGGGATCGATACGAATTACACTTGAATCGATCCCAAATCACTCTGGATCGGTCATGTAGGCCCACCTACGCATGAGAAGAGGTATTCCAGGTTTTTGGAAAGGTATTTTCGGATCTAAACTTATGAATAGGAGTCGTTTGGAAACTAAAAAGGAAACTTCTTCTTTTCTAGGCGAAACTCTTCCATTTTTGCAATTAATTTTCAAAGGCTTGTAACTATAATTACATTATAAAATGAATAAAAGGATTGATTCAAAGTGGATGTAGGTCAGAGATAGCTGAACCACTATAAATCTTGTGTTCTTTCTTACTTTCTTACAATTTTAACTTGGCCATTTCTTTATTTTTGTTCTCTACTTAATCCGGATCTGAGATCCATGCGTGGATATTGAGGATCTGTGTATATACGATGGTGCTTTCACTACTTCTGGGGTTTGTGACCAATTTTGACGCAAATAATAATCAATGACTATTAATGAAAGATATTTTCAATACCATTTTATAATCGACGTCTATCCATTAGAACCACTATTACAATTTATTACAAACACATGTACTTTTAATTGAATTAATTAATTGGATACAATACTATATATTCTTTTATGACAAACATTATTTCACACTATGGTGTTATAGAGTTGTATGTTCTAAATAATCACTTGATTCTATGATTACATTGTCACAATTAGATTTGGACCTTTAGTGACAAATGTTAGTCTGTAATTCTACATTTTTTCTGTTGTTTAAATAATCACTTGATTCTGTAATCATTGTGACACAGTTAGCTTTGGACCTTTAGCGACATTAGAAAAAATGTAGAATTACAGACTAACATTTGTCCATTTTTTCTGTTGTTTGCTATATATGTGTGTGTTGTTTAAATAATCACTTGATTCTTTCGATTGTAGTATCTAATCTATCTCTTACATTAATAGCCAAGTTGCTGCTTACAGTTATAACTAAGGTTTTTGTCAGTGATGGCTTATTGTCTCTAAAGATGTTGCATCCCAAATCTGTATAAATGGACGGTAGTGCTAATCCAACCATTTAACTCTTCTGAATAAATGACAAACATAACAATACACCAATTCAATTAGCTCCAGTTTGAAATTATATAGTTAGACTGCATAATACACACACATTTATTCATATTACTTTAATTTAATAAATAAAATTGAGTGTGGTTTTTATACACCCACATATTTTTATACGCTTATTTACTAATCCTTCCATCTTAACTTCTATTTCTATTGGGCTAAATTTTCTGCATAGTTACTTTCACTTTGCAATTCTATTTTAATTCCAATAGAAGGTGAATACCGGGGAAATATTTTATAAAAAAAATCCATCCAAAGTAATGTCCTGCTTCAATTACTTGTTAATACTAACACCACACTAAAAAAACTAACAATCAACAAAAATTACAAATCTTTCGCAGAAAAAACTTAAAATTTTATTATACTTTTTCCTCAAAATTCACTTCCAAAGCAAAATATGGCAACTTCGTAATGTAGGTTAAGATTGTTATTATTATTATTTGATATAAACTATAGCTATAATATATATATATATATATATATATATATATATATATATATATATATATATTAAAGAAAGAGAGCAAGCTAAATACAATTTTGCATTGTACTTAAAAATAGAAAAAATTTAAGCTTTTATCTCGCTCAAATTTACATGTTCATTTGTAAACGTAAATATTGAATGTTGCATATCATAATTATGAAATTCAACATACTACGTTAGCCTGACTTATGAACATTGCATTCATTTGAATATAGAGTTACTTTATGGATATAATAAATGGGATTGCTATATATCTACTTAAAACAAGTTAGTAATATGTCACTACCTCATTTATGCAGAGCACATCCTAGATTTTTCTCGTACTAGAAAATGTGAGATTAATGGGATCCTCTGTGAAGTTAGAAACACAGAATCGCTTACAATAGACATAACATATGACATTGGAGTATATCTACTTAATTAAAACAGAAGTTAATAATATGTTACTAATGTCTTATGTATAGCAATAGTACGTGGACGCAGGTCATTATGAAATAGTCTTATCTCATTGGAGGCTATGTACCATAGAAAAATTCAAAAAAATTAAGAAAAAAGGATAAAAAGAAGGGAAAGCAAAATGTGGAAATTAGACACATGCCAGCACCTTTCTTTGTGGAGCAGAGAGGAGTAACCCTGAAAACATTTCCAAAACGAACTCCTTTTCCAATCAATACTCCCATGTCTATCCATACAAATGTTTTCGATAACATAATAAATAACTTCAATAAGCAAAAGACAAGAAACTATTACATAGGAGCTCAGAACAGCATTACGATAATTGTATCCTTATGTTGACGTAGTTACTTAACTAAATTTTGTTCCACTTTGTGCTTTGATATTTTATAAACCAATTATATTTTTGGGTTACCTTTCATCTATTCAATAACATGCACTACCACTCAGCTAGAGTTTTTTTAAGATGATCCGTAACTAGCTGAACTCCTAGCAGAAGACCACTTCTCCTCAGATCGCATAGAACTGAAAATATAAAGTAGATAAAATAGTTTGCATAAGAAAAAAGTTAGAATATTCTAAAAAATTAAACTGAGACAACACATTAATCATTAAAGTTAAAATTGCAAAAGATCAAAAGTATCCAACGAGTAAACAATTATTCAAATCTAAACAATTATTCAAAATAACTAAACCTTGAAACGACCGCTTGAACTAGAAATCGCCTGAAGCAGAGATTGATTGAGATTGAAATTTTGGACGATCGGTTGTTGCGAAATCGAATCGCCTGAAGTCGAGGGCTAAATCGAATCGCCTGAAGTCGAGGGAGAAATCGAATGTGAGGGTGAAGTCGATTCGCTTGAAGTTTTGGCTGAAATTGTATCGCCGTAAGTTGAGGCCGAAATGGAAATCGCAAGTCGAATTTTTTTTCTAGCAGCAAGCGTTGAGAAGGTTGGAATTATGGTTACAGATGACAAAAGGCGCTAATTTACTTTTTTGCCTTGGCAACATTTTGGAAATTTCAATTTTACCGAGTTTCCCAACGCAAATATAGGTTAGGAATGAAAAATATTTTAATGTGTATTTGTGGCCATACATATTATTGCGATTAATTTATAACAAATAAGAGTTGGCAACTCAAAAAAATAAATCTTACGAAATGGCTGTTATGGTGGTGTTTGTAAACTACATTTGCATGCTATATGCTATGTAGCTGGGAATAGCACATTTGTTTGTTGCATCGTAGGTCATTTTAGTCCTATTAACGGTAGGAGAGCTACATTGGCATGATCTTGTATCTAATTGAGTACCCAATTAGACAGGGGTACGTAGGCAGTCATAATTAGTAGTGATGCAGCCCCAATACTAATATAACATTTTCTTATTTGTTTATTTATTGGTTGTTATTTGTCTTGTTTTTTTGTATCTTTCCTGCTTACTATTTTATTCTGCATTCGACATGATTATTGAGTTTGCAGGAATATGACATTGCAGTCTTTCTCGTCAGAATTGTGCGGCAGTAGATTTATTATATATTGAGTCTTTTTCGTATTTAAACACACATATAGAACAAATGATTACTTTGATTACCTGTATAACCAAAAGTTGTATTATATACATTTAGTAATGTTGAATATTTATCACATAATATTGTGAATTAAGTTGGCAGATTTCATTCGTAGTTTTAGAATGAACGGGTTTTTGACAATTTTGACTAATCTAAAAACCCAAATCGTTCCACTTGGTATCGGAGCTTGGGTAGGTGTCCAAGTAAAATTTGTCTTGGTTAATAAATCAACCTAGGAATTTTTAAATGAAACTACCTTAATTTGATACATAAAAATGGATGGGATAAGGCCGTACTTCCGATTAGGGTTATAGATGATATTATTTTTATGTGCTTAACTTTTGTTGATTGCTTTATTATTTTTCCATCTTGAAAACTTCGAAAACGAAAATCTTTTAAGGGAGAAGATTGTAACGACCCGTAATTTTTGGGTCTTCAAATTTGAATATTTAATTTATTTAAATACTCGGATTTGATAAATTATAACATAATGTATATTTCAAATTAAGACCTGATTTTTTGTGATATATTTTTAGTTTCTTTTATAGAATTTTTTCATAATTTTTAATTTGGAAAATAATTAAATTTTCGTTTGACAATTTTTATGTCCAATGTCGGTATTTTGAAATTTAACAGAATTAAATAACCAGACTATTCTATTATTGTTTTGTGATCGTGGCGCATTGTTGTGCACGATCGTATTTTTATTTCTGTCATTTACGGCTCATATGCGAATGCAATATTGTGTGGCGGTGTACCATGAAACCTTTGAAAATAAAACATGCACTCGCAAACTGTGTCTTTTCCTTGTCTCTTTAAATACGAGGCCTTGAAACATGCCTTGTCCGTTGCCATGATTTGTGAATCTTGTTTTGAAACCTCATTATTTTGTTTTTTTATTTGGTTATAAAAGTAGACAAATGTGTACACATTGGGGGGATACTTCATAAAAACAAAGACAAAAAAGGTGGTCAGGCATGGAACATTTTTCATGCAACAACATATTATTTCCATTCCTTTTGCATTTAATTATTCAAATAACTCTTCACACACATAAAATTAGCAAATAGTGTAAGCATGAAAGTTGTAAAGGGCATAGAGATCTACATTTTCATTTCAGAGTTGCACTTGATTGAGTGGAGCGAGGAGCAAAATAGGAGTAGGAGAAGGAGGTGCGTGCATGGAGTGTTTAGTCTTTGTTGTGCCTTGCATGCTGGTGTGGGTGAGATTAAATTAGTTTTTACACACACATGTATATGTGGTGTAAGTTAAGCTATTAGTATAATGTAACTGGTACCATAGTGAGATGCATAAACTCATTTATGTGGTGAAACTTTTGGATAGCATGTTCTCAGGTCTAGGCCTTTATATTGCTTTATATTGGCTAGGCGTGAATAGGCATGAAGAAGGGGAGGTGTTGTAGTGTGCAGGTGGAAACATGTACAGGCGGCCTAGGTTGGATGCATGCATGAAAACGCATGCGCTGGCGTGAAAATTGGAGGAAAGGTTTGTGGGCTTGGGCTTTGCAAGAAGTGGGTGGGAGTTGCTTGTAGTCATTAAAGATTTAATTGTTTAATTTGTTAAGTTTTTAGTTCTTAAATTATAAGTTCAAAATGTTTTACTTAGAAAAAATGTATTTGAGAGGAAGAGTAGCAGGAACACGAAATGGAGATGCAAGCATGCGTTAGTAGGCAGCAGGAGAATATGCAGGGAAATGTAAGTGGGGAGAAGTATTGAGCCGTGCTTGGGCTTTTGTTGGGTGAGAATGGTTTTCTTTTTGTTTAGTGTTTGATTTATAAATTAAAAAGCGAGAACTTTAAAAGTGTTTAACTACCCCTTACGACGTTTAACTCGCGGTTTTCGACATTCGTATTTACGAAGAGAACACACTATTATAGTTATTTGATACTTTTATCAAAGTATAAAATTATGGTAAAATATTAGGGATTGAATTTAATTACGATAAATGTAATTAAATAATTATATTTCATTAGTGACATTTAATTAGCAGAATAAATCTACGTTCTGCTATTATATTAATTCATTGGTTATAATGATTGTGTTCGCATTTATTATTGTTGTTGATTGATTGTTTGGTTTTTTGAATTGTGCTCGAGCAATTTATGAGCATTTATCATTATATGTTGATTTTTGATTTTGCTCAACAAGTTTATGAGCAATTATCTTGTTTATGCATGAGTTGGGTAGACCATAATTACGTATAAATTGAGAACAAAACATCTTGTGATTAGAATCACACAATTTGACTATAAGATGTTCGATTATAATATTGGTTAAAGAATTAATTTTAATAAATGGAGTTTGTTAAAATTCTAAAAGACATATTTATCTTTTGAATGAAATGTTTTCCAAAGATATATATATATATATATATATATATATATATATATATATCTATGTATATATTCTTGAAAATAAATATATAAAGTGTTTTCTCATATTTTAACATAAAGAATATTTTGAATTAAATGTTTTGGAGCAAAGAGAATTTTAAAAGGCTATTATTTTGAGAACTTAAAACCCGGTGGTTTTAAAATGGCTTTCCACATATTTTGAGGAAATAAACAATACTATGACTAAAAGTATTTGTGAGTATTTGTGAAAATAATTTATCACTTTGAAAAACATATTAATTTGTTATGCTGCCGATGATTCGGATAACCCATAACTTAAAGTGGGCAAAAGGGGGTTATTTTAACCCATAGTATACTTAACTCTTTGGTAGAGGGGTATACTTTGTTTATCTATTTCGTGAAGGCTGGGATCCAGTTGCCTTGTTATTGGTAGAAAACTCCTGATCTGGTTGCATATGTCTTGATATGCATTTATAGTAGTATTTTGGGATTTTCAAATAAATATTTCAAAGATGATTTGTCTTAAGATCCCGAAGTAAAGTATAGTTTGATACAAAGGATATACATATTTATATATTTCAGAAAGGATATGAAATAAAACTGGAAATTTAGTTTGAAGAGGTTATTTTTGAAAAGATTATATTTTGAAAAAAAATAAAGTTAGATAGATTTTTAAAATCTAAATGAAAGGATATAAGTCTAAGTGGGTAGATTTAAAAGCTACATTTGCATGTTATATACTATGTAGTTGGAAATTACATATTTGTTGCATCGTAGGCTCTTTGAGTCATATTCACGGTAGGAGAACTACGTTGGTATGATCCAGCATCTGATTAGATACCTAATTAGATAGGAGTGCGTAGACAGTCACAAGTAGTAGTGATATAGCTCCAATAATGATATAACCCTTTCATGTTTATCTATTTATTGGTTTCTATTTTTCTTGTGTTGTTGTATCTTTCCTGCTTACTATTTTATTCCGCATTTGACATATTTATTGAGTTTTTAGGAATATGATATTGTTGTCTTCTCGTCAGAGTTGTGCAGCTATAAAGTTATTGTGTATTGAGTCTTCTTTATATTTAAGCACATATGTAGAATAAATGTTTACTTTGATAACCTGTGTAATCAAAAGTTGTATCCTATACATTTAGTGTTGTTGAATATTTATCAAATAATACTATGAATTAAGATGATACTTTCATTCGTAGTTTTAGAACAAACGGGTTTTCGGCAATTTTGACTGATTCGAAAATCCAAATCATTACAAATATGCTTAATTTTGATTTCAGATTCACGGTGATTAATGGTAAGAAAGATATAGTGGCAATCGATGCTTCCAACTAATTTTGCTTTTGAATTCAATATAGGTATCGTTTAGATCCATGACTTTAAATAAATGTTCTTGGTTGACATGCAATATTGTTTTTAATCAACCTGGCAAGCAATATAACAGCTTATTTTGTTTAATCAATTTAAGCCTTGGCCATTTTATTATTGATTACATTAGGTTTTTACCATTATGACCATTTTACCAACTTTTACATTAGGTTTTTACCATTATGATCATGTTCCTAAAGAGTGCATTATGATCTACTTTCAACCGTAAAAAAGTTGTTTGTTTATACCATAGTCATGTATTATTGTAAAATTTCATGATTCTATTATATCGACATAATTCCGTTCAAAGATATATCATGTATGACCGATTAAAGAAAAACTATATTTAACTAAATATTGTACAGGCTAATTATTTCAATATAGCACTATTATTACGTACCTACCTTCACCCCGTTGTCACTTTAATGGCAGTTAATGAGTAATTAAAATAAATTCCAGATGTCTTTCCCTTGTGTTCACCACGGTTGGGTATACTAAATCGAGCCAAGCAAAAGGTGAGCCAATTTCTAATAACCAAGTGGGATTTTATAAAGAAATATAACTCTATTTCTCCACACCCAATTTTTATATATATATATATAATAATAAGGATAACATAGAAAGAAGAGAATAATAAGCATTCATGGATTGTTCAATTTTAGATTAAAAATGTGTGCATCAAAAAAATTTGACGTAATATGCATGATATACATCTTATAATTTTGTAAATAATGTTAATTTACATTATAATAGGAAAACATACATCTCAAGCTTTTGGAAAGTCTAAAATGTCTTCTTTGATTTATACTATGTGATAATACTATTATTTTTCATTTCTATTTGCCATCTTAGAAGCATTTCCTCCATGTTAGATCAAAATCAATCTACTTATATAACTCGAACAGTTCAACAAAAAAGAACCAACCAACTCCAAAAAAAATCTAGCAAGGCTTTATGAGTTTTAGGTGGAAAAGTTTTTCATCGCTATGTCGGTATTCACCTGAGCATCATTCCTTGCCTCCTTACTTCTTCTTAGTTGTTCCATTTATTTTATTATTCAGTTCTCTCATTTAATTTCAATTCCTTAGAATTAAGATATTGTTTAGACTTCGTATAGTATTTTTCTAAATTACCTCCTTATCATTTACATTCAACTATATCTATCTCCTACCAGTAGGTGCCATTTCACATACAAAAATACAAACAAATTTTCTCTTTTTCAACTTTTTTCCCTGTTATTTGAAATAGTATCTTATCAATTTTCATGATTGTCTCTGTCGTAGTCAATCAAACTTGCACTTGCATTAGAGAAGCAGTATTGAATGATGTTTGGGTGTGCAGATTCACTTGCACATTTTTTATTCTCTAATGTAATCTACAGTTTCAAAATCTAAGTATATATTCTTTTTCCAACTATAGATATTTACTAAATAGTAGTTTATGATTGAACTCCATGTGATTTATTTCTTTACAACAACATACACTAGAACAATTAAGTAGCGGATTAAATACAATTATGCAAACGGGTTCGTTTCCAGAGATTACTTTATGGGGTTGGAACATGCTTTTGAAAAAAGTATATATTCTTTTTAGATTTTATAATATAAGACTTATTTTTACGTATTCGTTAGCTTACTAAATATAAGACTTACTATTGTTTAACTTCAAGAGGTTATTGACCACTATCCACATGGAGGGTAGACTGATATATGTGGAGCATTAGAAATACCTTTTGTCAATGTATACCCATATGTTCTGTCATAGCTAATTGGCACACTGATATTTTGATGACTATAATATTACATGTACTAGAAGTTATATATTATATTTCCACTTTATCTTATAGCGTATGGTGCTTTTTTTTACAACTGACTGTTCTTTACACAGTTGGATGAATGTTGGTAAGTTATCGAATGAACCACGTCTTTTTTTCCAAATAAGAAGGTTTGAGAGGGATAACTATCCAAGGATGAAAACTATTTTCATGATAGGATCAAGAATTTGAATTGTGCAAAATTATATTTTCATTTTCTTTAAATGTAGTCATTACTTTGTTCATGCTAACTTATTAAATTCATACTATTGCTGGCAGTAGTCTTGAGATAGGGGAGTGCTACAAACGGTTCCATTATTCCTAGATGATCTGCGATTATACAATTTGGTCAAATTATTTATGCAGTTAATTCATGGTTCAAATATTTTAGTAGTTCTTTTCCTCGATAATTAGCTCATAGGATATACATACATAGGTGATTGTTGAGAAAATGGAATGCATCAAGATTCACCATAAATTTGAAATGCTTGTTGTCTACATATCTTAAATCTAATTCAAAATGCATCTCTGTTTGGTTATTTTTGTCAGCAATCATTGAACTGATCTTCTATACTCTCATGCTGTTTCTCGAAGGCAGGCGGTCCAGACTGAAGGCGATTACATCATTTCCATTATAGAAACTTAGAGAGACCCTAATATAATGAAGGTATGTACTAATACATAAAACTGTATAATATTATAATATGTTCATTACACATCATTTAACCACCCTATTGCTTGCTCTATAATACCTTACGGTAGTGTACTAAATGAAGTTTGCTTTATATCAATAGGATTTTGCTAAAAACTTTGTAGCTCAAAGACATAATTTTTGAAGATTTTTTCATACTTTAAGCAATTTGATATGGTAGTCCACTAGCACATTGCATATACACAGTTAAATATCACTGAATGAATGATAGTGCAATATTGTCAGAAACAATATGTTCAACTCTATGTTAGAAGTAAGGTACAAGAAATCAGTACTGGGTTGCAGTCTATTGATATTTTCGCTATTTTAATTTTAGGTTAAACGGTTTTTTATGCATCTGTTAACTTTAATGTGGTGTGTGTTGTATCAATGTAAAGATGGATGTTTTGCTATATACCAACAAACTAAAAGCTTCGGCCCTGTTTGTTTTCATTTTTAGCTTTTGGTTTTTAGTTTTGAAAGCCCATTTTCAGTTTTCCGTTTTTATTTTTTTTACCATTTTAGAAAATGTATGTGGTTCTACTATTTTGAAAAACAATTTTTAAACTGAAAATCAAAAAGAAGATTCCAAAATAAAATTTTCAATTTCAAATTTGTTTAGAATTTGGCTGTAAAATATACAAACGAGATGAGATAATACCATTTCTAGCATGTCTTCACAGTTGAATGTGTCGGCTGATAAAACAAATAAACTACCGCCAATGCTAGTGCGTTGTATCAATGTAAAGGTGGATATTTTGCTATATACCAACCAACCAAAAGCTTTGGCCCTGTTTGTTTTCATTTTTAGCTTTTGGTTTTTAGTTTTGAAAGCCCATTTTCAGTTTTCCATTTTTAATTTTTTGTTATATTTTAGAAAATGTATTTAGTTCTACTATTTTGAAAAACAATTTTAAATTGAAAACCAAAAATAAGGTTCCAAAATAAAATTGCTAATTTCAAATTTGTTTAGAGTTTGACCGTAAAATATACAAGCAAGATGGGATAATAACATTTCTAGCATGTCTTCGCAGTTGAATGTTTCAGTTGATAAAACAAATAAACTACAGCCAATGCTAGCGCATGCACAACAATCCAAGTACTCAACTGCATTTAGTCTAGAAATCCATCAGAAATAACACTAACATAACTACATTTTATTGCATAAATTTTGTAGTTCCAACTGAAGCAGCATAATAACTTGTGTGAATTTTTTTATTATAAACTGCAACATGATAAAAAAATTCGTACTAGCGGCTCTAATTTCCTTTCTTTTTCAAGTATCAGATCATTTTGATGGGACAATTCTCGTTGGAGATTATTGAAGTCCCATTATCCACATTACATAATTGGGACTTTAGATGAATGATTTCTTTGAGCTTTCTTCTTCTGATTCAGGTCTGAAAAAAAGGCTAACACATCAAAATCACTTATATAGTTTCAAAAGACCAAGTAATACGAATTTTGAAGAACTATTAAAGCCTATGCCTAAACTTAGCAATAGGTTTTAGATACAGAAGTTAAAAGGATCATTAAGTAATCTAACTGGATGGCAATAAGCAATTTCTCGTGAGCATAAAAGCACAATGTCACCCTAGATTTATTTTAATATACCTTTGTGACGACCACCTTTTCAACCATCGAAAAGTCGACATCAATACGTTCACTGTATAACATGCCGAACAATCGAGTGCCGAAAAGATAGATTGTTAGAAGAAAAGAAAGAAGGTAGAAGAAAGAAGAAACTAAACAAATACAAAATCTCACAGCGGATCGAATAATATATTATATTAACAGCTCTTTACACAAATCAAAACTGTAATATACATACCTCAAATCAGAGTACACAAATCGATAATTATCAGTCTGGACAGTTATAACGGTATGTCCTCACAATTGCTAATAATTTCAAACAAATAGTACAGTGGAATAAAACAAGTACGAGAATACGTCTCAGTCTCTAGCTCATCTCCTGAGCTCCAAAGCAATCCAAATCTATATCTGTAATATGCTCGGTCTGATCTGAGCATTATTATAAAATAATAACACACGGATCAGTCTAGTACCAGACGTGAGAAAAACACCCAAAATTGATTTCTAAAGTTATAAAACCTTTCCAAAATAAAGGTATCGTAAGACTATGTCGCACATAAATATGGACGGGTTTTTACCTTACGATCACCAAACCCTTTCTATAGAAAATCCATTGATATTATAATAATGTCTAACGGTCAAAATAATAATATTCAAGTTGCTGTGATGCTCGTGCTATGTACATCACAACAATACTAGTGTAAAATCAAAACTCGATAAGGCTCTTTCGCTAATTGTGTAGATTTCCACAGAGGTGCCCCTAGTACTTTGAGAACGGTCCTCCTGCACAAGGATCAGAGTTATCCTTCTGAAGCATTATACCCGTCTAGCCGGGGTATTATAGGAAAAACATAACAGGTCTTACTAAGACCGAGTGCATCGCTCCTGCGTGCCTAAAACAACAGAAGGTATCGGTATTGCTAGAAAATGAGCCGATTACACCATATGGGTTTGCCAACTCTACTGGCCATGCCTCCTACCTATGGTTTTAGTCATTCCCGCTGATGAGGCTACGTCTGGCGTTCCAGCTTACGCACCGCTCCAAAAATAGATCACAGAATCTGATATGGATTCCCACACCACAGCGGCCTTGGAATCGCATATAGATTTCCACATCTCAAATAGATCTCGGAATCACACACGGATTCCTATACCCGAAGGTCTCGGAACCACACATAGATTTCAATATCTCTATATAACATGAACTCCTCTATAGAGCTATATATAGCTTTGAGTGGCAATGGTTCCGAGTCATCTCTTACGTGTACACTCTTCCGCTTTCCGGACGCTCCATAAACCATTTGTCGATTTCTGAAATGCTCAATACCGGTTCTTTAGGAAATAATCAGACGATGCATAAGAGCGGGGATCGCCCCCTAACCGTTTAAGTGGACAGATCTCCTTATCATTTATCCTAGAAGAACAACGAGTTTATACATAAAGTATAGCACCACTGATGGCGACCATACCATATAATTCATGTGTTTTCCCTATATATTTCCAAAGTTAAAATCCCTCGGTGTTAAGTAGGCAATCGTTTTCTACTACCAAAATTAGGAAGGATTACATATTTAAACTAAGATTTGATAGTCGGTTACTTAACTATCAAATAAACAAACATTCAACCATAGATCACATTTCCCACTAAAATCAGTAGGCCTCATTTAATTTGATTTCGATAAATCGAATCTCCTTATTAAAACATTCATGCACTTATTTCATCGGAATAAGTACATTCACAAATCCTTTCTTCAAAAATACTTGAAAACGATTTGAAAAAAATAGATATGGAAGTGCCATTCGGTATCGGTCATGGATCACATCTCGATGGTTGCGCCTCTGTCCTAGAAAAACCGAACTTAACTTAGGCAATCTCCGCCTCTCGATTTCCGCTATGCAATCAATCATAGATCACAGTTTGCACAATGGTTACATCGCTATCACAACGAAAACATCTCAAAATGTAGGCAATCGCTGCCCCTCAAATTACATTATGAAAATATACCATTACTTCCCAAAATCTCTTTATTTTATAAATATCTCAAACTATTGATAAGGCTTCTACGTAAATTTCCAAGTTTAATTTAGAGAAATATTTTTTTATAATTTTAAATCATTTGTAACTCCCTTTTTAAATTTCAAACCACCTTCACATTTATAAACTCCTTTAACCAATTCTTCTCATAAAGAATTTCTCTTATAAACAATTTATTACCTAATTATAATAAATAAGATTTTAAATGTCACAAAAATATCTTAGCCATTTTTGATAATATAAAAATACTTTTAAAACATTTATTAGCAATATAATCATTTAACCTTTGACATTTTAAACTTTAATAGAAAAACTAAATCAACATTTAAATAAAATTAATCAACTTTTGAATTGTATTACAACTGAGATAATTTTCTAGTTATAAATAACTAATAATGATAAATAATTTATTATCTTTAAATAAAAATCTATTAGACAATTAATTTATGAAACATAATTAACTTTACTAAATAAATGATTTTACAAAACATTTGTAAATAAAATTTTATACAAAACATTTGTAAATAAAATTTTATACAAAACAATTTGTATAATAATTATTAAATAAAATCTTTTACTTCAAATTATAAAATCTGAAGTTAAACAGAAAGCATAACCTTTCAAATCCAGAAAGAGGCTTAACGATCACAATGGTACTTAACATGCTACCATTTAATTTTAGTTTAACTTTACAAGTTAAATTACATGCATTTACATAATAGCAGGCATAGACGCAAGTCAATCCATAATTAACAATCAATTGCTAACACATTGATTTCCAGTATAAATCAACTGGCACTGAAATAATGTCCAATTTAATCTAATAATAGAACATGGATGGATTCTGCTAACCAAATGTCATTCACAATAAAACTAATTTTTCTTTTCCATTTGTTTTTCAACGGTATTATTTTGCCAAATAGATAACACCAATATATTCCAGTTCAATTTACGTTATAACTAACAACGTAATTCCAAACACAATCCACTTATCAATTTTACTCATATATGATTCAATATTGGAAATAAGCTTAAAAATAAACATAAACAGTTCAATAGCAATTTGAGTTGCTATATCGTTATCCTAGATCCGGTTCAACCAATCTAATAGCATTTCAAGATGCTATTTCGTCATCCTAGTCAATTTCAATAACCACCAATTTCAACAGTCCAAACAACATAAATAATTTTATTTGCTATAAAACATTACTAAATGTCCAAATGAGTGAATTTAACTCACCATAGTTCCAGTTGTCGCTTTCGCATTCTGGTTCGTCTAAAATCAAACAGGCATTTGATTTTAGCACGAAATTCCATGAGCTCTGATTTCAGCCAACTCAACTCCATCGTGTAGATCTCGTCGTAATGAATCCAACGCAACTTGTTTCATTCAATTCAGACCTAAAACGAGCAAGATATTAAATATATTAAATTTTACAATTCTTTTTTAAAATGAAAATTCTCCACTAATTACTGCCATTACCCTAATTAACCATCATTAATCTTAAATTGAAATTAACATAATCATCTCATTCGAAACAAATAGCGCACCCTTCACAAACTATGTCACCGACTTCATTCAATCGTATGGAGAACGACTGACGTGAATAAAGATAATATATATATATATATATATATATATATATTTAATTCCAAAATATCATGTTTAGTAACTTAAAATACCGAACTCCTATCGAGGCGTGCCGTCTGGTGTTCCTAATGTTATACCCATATTCCGAACGAAATGGAATAAATTTCGACACCTGATTCGATCGTATAGAGAAGATAGCTTTTTGAACCCAATTGTAATATTAATTTCAACGCGTTTGTATCTCGTAAGACCAAACGGTAACTCCAAACGCTACGGTATTTGAAATCCGATAATAATACACTATTACGATCCAATGGAACTGGTTTCATCGAATTCCGAGACTGTGCCGCTGATCGCTATTTTTCACTACTAAATAAAATATATATAATTTCAAATTTTAATTTATCGACTTTTAATTCCATTCAAAAGTTCATTATCATCACTCTAATTCAAATAGAATTTATGTTCACTTTAAAAACCATCTCGATTCAATTTAAATCAAAAATTCAATTATTTACACCATTTCAAATATTAAATTCGCTATTTCCGTTTTACGATAAATCGCTATATTTGAAATTTAGATTAAGTTCATTAATTCAACCAAAATCTCCGTATTCAAAATCAATTAATATTTCAAATTCAACATTTAAAAATAAATGTGTAATAGACCTGATATTTTCAACTATTTGCAACTGCACAAGTCAGACTTGAATTGCTCAAAATATCAGTTTGTTAATTTAAATTTGGAAAACTTAACATATACAGTTAATAAATCAATCACAGAATTACGGATACATAGTAGTACAATAATACGCAGCAGAATAAATGAATAGTAGTTCATGAAGCTACTATATAAACATTAGAGTTAGAAATAAATTACAACGGAATATCTCAGATGCAGTGAAGTCTCCAGTACGAGCAGATGACTAGTGAGGACCCGCAAATCCGTACTCCTTGAATATACACTAATCTCCATAGATTAACTCAAGATGAACAGAAATACGAATGCTCAATGTTTAAGAAAAAGAAAAAGGGAGAAGAAGAGGGAAAAAGATAGAAAATAGAGAGAAAAGATGTAACGACCCAGAATTTTTATTAATTTAAATTTGGATATTTGATTAATTTTAAATATTAATAAGTGAAATTATAAGTTGAATAAATTTTATTTCGAATAATTGGATTTAATTGGATAATTAAATCAATAATTTAATATGTTAAATTATGGAAGTAATTGAAAATCGAGTTAAATATGATTGAAAATGATTTGTAAAATTTTATTTTATCATGTTGGAGTTAGAACAATATTTTTAGAACTTTTAAAATCGAATTAAAAGTTAATTTGTGAAAATTGAATATTTTAATATTAAATCGACTAGTGAAAATAGCCATTTTTCAAACAGTGTCGGATTTCGACGAAACCAGTTTCAACGGATCCGTAATGTGATATTATTGTAAGGTTTCAAATTTCGTGTCAATCGGATTTACCGTTTGTCCGGTACAAATTAAAATGCCTAGAAAATCGTTTAAATCGGTTTAATTTAAATTGAACGTTTATTGCCATAACTCGCACAGATGTCCGAATTAGCTTTCGAAACCTGTTCCATTGTGTCCGGAACGCGAGGTAAACCCTAGAAACGCTGGTTACGGCGCATGAATCGGAGTTTGGAAAACCCGGATGAATAGTGTTCATAAATTCTCTATAAATAGCCCCTTTAATTCACAAAAAAAAATTAAAAAAAAATCTAAACCCTAATTCTATTCAGGCCGCCACCAAGGAACCAATGGCCGAAAAACTTCCATACTTCCCCCTCTCTTTTCTTCAAATCCGTGAAGCAATTCAAGAAGTGTTCAACTACAAAAGTGTAGAGCACTCCAAGATCTTGAAGATCAACGGCTATGATCGGAAAATACGCTACGGATTGATGGCAATTGGAGCTCAAAGACCTGAAGTTGCACGCGCATTTCGAGGCTCATATGGCAGCCGAGTTCACCAAGATGGAGGCCGAACGTGGCTCTTGCGAAGGGCGTTCGAATGGAGGTGGTTTGATGAAGTTTCGTCGACCGAGGTGGTTGCAAAGTCGAACCCTAGTTTGCCTCTTGATGGGTTTGGTTGCGTGTAGTTTACTGGAGAAGAGAACGAGAGGGAGAGGGGGGGGGGGGGGGGGCGGTGCGCACGGTCCAGATGGGGGAGATTTAGATCCAACGGTGATGATTTGTGTATGGTTAAAAATAGTTAATATATGTTGTAATTTAGTTATAAAAATTCGTATAAACTTGTAAAATGCATATCTTTTTCATACGAGGTCGAAAACGCGCGAAACCAGTTGCGTTAGAATTGTATGGACGAGTACTATGCTATGGAATTGGATTGGAGTCGTTTGGAGTTAGTGAAAATTTCAGGTAAAATTAAACGTCCGTTTAATTTTATTCGACATAAATCGCTAAAACGAAATTGAAATCAAGGTGAGAACTTCTCACTCAATCGAATCAGTTTCGATTTTATTTTAAATAGTTAGATTTAAAATACTTGAATGCATGTTTGAATGATGATTGTTATCTATTGATTGATAAAATAGACATTATGCGCCGTTAGTAAGCAGATGTTATTTATTAAAAACATATACCGCGAATATTTTATAAACAGTGAAATTGGTATTATATATGATAGCAATATATATATATATTGGCATATGTATATATTGCAGTTATTGATTTCCCGCATTTCTATAGCGGATGAGACCCTATTGCGCCGTCTATTAAGTGGATAATATTTTAAATCCCATATACCACGATAATTTCGTACTGCAACGAAATTGGTATTGTGCTAACATCTTTGGATGCAGGAAAAAAGGTTGGAGGGATCCAACTGGATTCCTCAACAGTATTTATTTGATTTTGAATATTTTGATATTCATTGATTATCATATCGATATGTGATGTCGTTGTTGTCGTAATTGACTATTTGGTGTGTAGCGTCATTGGACCAAATTTTGGAATTTTAAAAGGATTTCAAAGTGATTTTTGAAAGTATATGTTTATAAAATATTTTTGGAATTTATCCATTTTGAATAAATAAACATTATAATTTTAATGTTATAAAATTATGATTTTTGAGAAATATAGTTAAAAGTTGATTTTTGAAACTATGGGGTTAATGATTTTATAAAATAGTTAAACGAGATTTCTGAATTTATTGTGAAAAGTTTAAATATAGGATTTATAAAATTTGATTATTTTATAAATCAAAATGGTGAAATTATAAAGGAGATTAAAGATGTTTTAAAAGAATAATATAAATTGATTTATATAAGAGACTTATAAATGGATATTTATAAATTGAAATATTTTAATTATAAAACGAGTTTTTATAAGTGTTAGAATAAATTGTGAATGAATTTCATAAATGAATGAAATTTATAGAATTATAAATGGTGAAGTTATAAATGGAATTTTATAAGCAGTAGGTTTATAAAATTTATAAAGTTATTGAAAGAATAGATTTGGATAAATAATTGAATCTTATAAGTTATAAGATTTATAATTATGAAGTTCAAAGGAACGATTTTGCAAAAAAATAAATTATAAGTATTTCACTTATAATATGAACTTTTAGTATATCATTGAGATATGAATTGAAATAGGTTAATAAAGGGAATTTATAAAGGAAGTAGTTATAAAATAAATAGAAATGGAATTTATAAACGTTGTTTTATAAATCCGCAAACGACTTAGTTTGATAAGTTAATTTGTATAACTTATTTATGGAGTTATATTCACGTTTTTGAACTGTGAATAATCCTTTAAAATGAAATGTATAGAAATGATGAAATTGTTAACGTAGTATATTCACGTTTTTGAATAGTGAATAATATGTTAAAGAAATTGTTTTGAATGTGATGTTTTAAATTGAATTAAAACGATCTAATGATGTTTTCAAAACGTGTTGAGATTCGAAACCATAGATTTCAACATTCATTGTTGAAATAGACGTTTTCGAGAGATAGAAGGAAATGGTGGACTATAACACTGTTGTTATAGTAAATGATTTCCGAAAGGAAATGTTTTGTATAGTATTGGGATTTATATATCTATTTTAATTTCAAATCCCTATACTAGTGATTTTGGGTTGTCGTAACGATGTTTTACGCAACATTCGTTTTGGCCCAAACAAATATGGATAAGAGAATGATTTCCTTAAAGAATGAAATATATACTTAATTTCGATTTAAGTATATTGAATATTTTCCAAGTGTTGAAAATAAATGGATTTGAGAATTACTTATTAAATAAGTATGGAAATGTTTTCCAATATAAAGTGAATATTAGAGAATTTATCTTTTTGAAGATAAATTGAAATGAATAATTGAAATCGTATATGCATGGATATTTTGGAATGAAAATTCACTATGGAATTTATAAAAAAAGTGGAATTTGTTTAAAAATAAATATTGATTTATTTTTGAAGTGTGAAAATTATATATCTTGTAAAGATATTTTTGGGAAATAAATAATTTGGGAAATTATTTGGAATTTGGTGATGTTGTGCATATCCATTGATAGTTCAATAACCGACTATCAATATTTACCTTTGAAAGGTATTTGTTGTGATTTGCTTGAATTTGAATGCACACTTATTTTTAAATTATTGCGCTCTTTATTCGGATTACCCATTCCGAATAGTGATACGACGTAATGGATAGCATTGAAGATCGGTGTTGAAGACCCGGTATTTGCGAGAGCGATAGGATGACCTTTCGATTGACTCTGCACCGAGTTGCTCCGGTATAGAGTTCTCCATATGTGATGGGGAATCCGATCAGGATTGTGGATATCCGGATTGCAAGGACTTCTTTGTAAGTGCCTTCGGTTCTGTTCGAGCCCGGAACAGACTTGTATGGATTGTATGTCTGACGTTACAAATTGAGATATAAAGCTGATTTCTTTCAAATATATTTCTGTTGGTGGCGGAGAATTTATTCTTTTAGCTTAACACCCTTCTCTGAGACGTACGAGCTCAGAGGTTATGTAGTTGATGGTTATCAGCGATATATTCCCAATTTGGTAATGTGACATGCTGAGTGTTGCCGTGAAATGATCATTGTATTGATCATTTGTGATAGGATCATTTGTTTGATCGTCTATCTTGGTGATCATTTCTATGATCATTTGTTGACCCAAAGCATGGCTTTTGTATAAAGTATGTTTTTGTGGACGTGACTTCGTCGAGCCTCACACCTCGGGAATGGTCAAAACAGGAAAGATGCGGCAAGGTTATGAGGGGTAGCGCCCTTTAGGGTATGTGCATTTCCTTCTGGAAAAGGGTGGTATCATGTTATGGAGCCCAGATACTTACTCATGTTGAAAACACTTTATGATTGTGTGAATTGATTACGAGCGCTCGGATAAAGGTCTCAAAGGACCGGGGGATGGCATACTCGGTCAATTGTTACTCAGTTAGGGGTAACCCGGCCTTGTGTTGGCAGAGATCCGGTTTGGTTCTTGGGGATGTCCTTCCAGAGGCATTCTCATGTGGCAATTGGAAGTTCCTTGGCCTGATCATTTGTTGGAAATCCAATTCCCATTACGAAACCCTGTACGGTATTAGTTGTAGAACCTGCCATTTACTTATGGTGGTCACCACTGTTTAGATGGTAGCTATAGTAGGCATAGTTCGAAATGTCTATGCTGGCTAAGATTTATATTCTACTTCCGAAATGAATTTTTCTCTACACTATGCACTAGTAATAATATCAAATGTTCTTTTTAATGCGTATCAAGCATCTTTGACTATCATAAGGAGAAATCTCCTCCGATTCTGCGTTTGCATTGTGTGTGTGCGCGGGAGGCCTTATGGTAGTCTCATTTTTAAAAAGCATTGCGAATTGACTTTAAAAATATTCTTCTATTTTGTTTTCAAAGATAAATAAACTGTTTTGAGTTCTCACACCAGTCACATGACTGACTCGGAGTTTATTGTTTTCCTTCCTAAACTCGGGGTGCCCACCAATTTCCACACGGGAAGTCAAGAGTTAAGGTTTATCAGGATATTCTGGAGTTGCTGGATGCAAGATGGATGGCATGGCGTATTACTAGTATATAGTATTTCTTTTTCCGCTGCACTATTTGATGTTATCTGTTGTTGTACACTCTGATGTAATGAAATGTAATGTATGAAATGTAATAACTAATATAGTTCTTTGTTTAAAGATTATTCAATTATTTATTATATGTTGTTCCGCTGCGAATTGTGAGATTCTGTTATTGTTCTGTTGTTTTCTATTCCGTTCTATTTTCTTTTCCCTCCATTTTCTCTCTTCTTCTTTCTTAAACCCTCAGTGTTCGGTTTTCCGGCATCCGACTGATTGGCATTCGATACAGTGGACGTATTGATGTCGATATTCGAGAGTCGAAGAATCGGGTCCTGACAAGGTGGTATCAGAGCATATGGTTAAGCGACAACCATGGTTCTGTTGGGTATTACTCATTAGAGATAGAGTCAGTAGTACTCTAGAATGAGTTTGAGAGTAATAATAGCTATGAGAGCGTATTTGTTAGTGAATATATAAAATTGTTTTATATTGTGATGATTGGTTTGTTGAGTGGTATATAGATTCTGGTTAATACGAGTAATTAACGTTGTTGATAGGGATCTCTAAACACTTGAATAGAACAATTCGGCACAATATTGTTTTAAATTGGGTAAATGAAATAATTTTACCTTGATTATTTTTATATATAAAGGAATAATTTTTCAGAATTATTAAAGTGTATATAAGTAGATTGTTGGTTATTGAATAAGATGTTTGAATAATCTAAATAAAAAAAAATTGTATAAGCAAAAGAATTGAATTAATGGATTAAATGTTAATCAATTGAATGCAAATAAAGTTGATATGAAATAATGAATATAAGTGTTAATTCATTAAATTCTAATGTTATTAGAAGTTGAATAATTGAATGAAGATCAATTTAATTTAACCAATTGAAAGTAAAGGTGTTAAACCAAATTGAATGAATATAAGCAAAGGAATTTGGTTGCAATTGATATACATTGGTTGTTATATGATTGTTAGTTGATTGATTGTATATAATTCATTAAGTATTAATGAAATTGGAAGCTAAAGTAATTAAAATCCAATTGGAAGTTAAGTGAATCTTGAATAAAATTGAATTTGATTTGGAAGTGAACCAACTTGAATATAAATTAGTGAATATAAACTAATTGAAAATGAATGTTAGTAAACATCCACTGTGAATGAATCAAATGTGATTTAAATTGAAAAACTCATTTCATTGAATATTAATGAGAATATGAATGAATATTTATTGGTTATGAATTTGTTGAATGATAGTTGGTTGATGGTTGAATATATTGCTTTTGTTTCATTTGCTATGTTGACGTATATAGTTATTATGTTGCTATATGTTGTATGTTGATACTATTATCTATATACATGTTTTCATGTTGTTTGTTGAGTGTTTAGTAGGTACGGATCGCGTTTGCTTCGCATTTGGAGCTCGCTTTCGCGCTATATTAGCCGCATATGCTCGCTAATAAAATATAAGATGCATATCTCGGATTACATACCGTACTTTTATACTTTTTCCCTTCGGGATGCCTCATTACTTGATGAGATGTATATTTGTGATATATATACTATCATTTTTTTCGGATCGAGCCGCGCAAAGGAGACTATGGCGAATTTTTCCGAAAATTTAAGGTGTTAGAAAAATTTTGAGAAAATTGGAAAATTTTGAAAACTTTAACTTTGATTTGAAGTTGAAAGTAAAACAATAGTAGTTGTTTTTGAAAAGATAACTAAGTATGATTTGAAAACTTAGTAAGTTATTATAAGAAGTTTAAACTATGAATTTTGGAAAGTTAATGGATTCTGTACTTTTTCTTACTTGTTAATTTCGAGGACGAAATTCTTTTAAGGGGGGAAGATTAAAACGACCCAGAATTTTTATTAATTTAAATTTGGATATTTGATTAATTTTAAATATTAATAAGTGAAATTATAAGTTGAATAAATTTTATTTCGAATAATTGGATTTAATTGGATAATTAAATCAATAATTTAATATGTTAAATTATGGAAGTAATTGAAAATCGAGTTAAATATGATTGAAAATGATTTGTAAAATTTTATTTTATCATGTTGGAGTTAGAACGATATTTTTAGAACTTTTAAAATCGAATTAAAAGTTAATTTGTGAAAATTGAATATTTTAATATTAAACCGACTAGTGAAAATAGCCATTTTTCAAACAGTGTCGGATTTCGACGAAACTAATTTCATCGGATCCGTAATGTGATATTATTGTAAGGTTTCAAATTTCGTGTCAATCGGATTTACCGTTTGTCCGGTACAAATTAAAACGCCTAGAAAATCGTTTAAATCGGTTTAATTTAAATTGAACGTTTATTGCCATAACTCGCACAGATGTCCGAATTAGCTTTCGAAACCTGTTCCATTGTGTCCGGAACGCGGGGTAAACCCTAGAAACGCTGGTTACGGCGCGTGAATCGGAGTTTGGAAAATCCGGATGAATAGTATTCATAAATTCTCTATAAATAGCCCCTTTAATTCACAAAAAAATAAAATAAAAATCTAAACCCTAATTCTATTCAGGCCGCCACCAAGGAACCAATGGCCGAAAAACTTCCATACTTCCCCCTCTCTTTTCTTCAAATCCGTGAAGCAATTCAAGAAGTGTTCAACTACAAAAGTGTAGAGCACTCCAAGATCTTGAAGATCAACGGCTATGATCGGAAAATACGCTACGGATTGATGGCAATTGAAGCTCAAAGACTTGAAGTTGTGCGTGCATTTCGAGGCTCATATGGCAGCCGAGTTCACCAAGATGGAGGCCGAACGTGGCTCTTGCGAAGGGCGTTCGAATGGAGGTGGTTTGATGAAGTTTCGTCGACCGAGGTGGTTGCAAAGTCGAACCCTAGTTTGCCTCTTGATGGGTTTGGTTGCGTGTAGTTTACTGGAGAAGAGAACGAGAGGGAGAAAGGGGGGGGGGGGGGGGGGCGGTGCGCACGGTCCAGATGGGGGAGATTTAGATCCAACGGTGATGATTTGTGTATGGTTAAAAATAGTTAATATATGTTGTAATTTAGTTATAAAAATTCGTATAAACTTGTAAAATGCATATCTTTTTCATACGAGGTCGAAAACGCGCGAAACCAGTTGCGTTGGAATCGTATGGACGAGTACTACGCTATGGAATAGGATTGGAGTCGTTTGGAGTTAGTGAGAATTTCGGGTAAAATTAAACGTCCGTTTAATTTTATTCGAAATAAATCGCTAAAATGAAATTGAAATCAAGGTGAGAACTTCTCACTCAATCGAATCAGTTTCGATTTTATTCAAAATAGTTAGATTTAAAATACTTGAATGCATATTTGAATGATGATTGTTATCTATTGATTGATAAAATAGACATTATGCGCCTTAGTAAGCAGATGTTATTTATTAAAAACATATACCGCGAATATTTCATAAACAGTGAATTTGGTATTATATATGATAGCAATATATATATTGGCATATGTATATATTGCAGTTATTGATTTCCCGCATTTGTATAGCGGATGAGACCCTATTGTGCCGTCTATTAAGCGGATAATATTTTAAATCCCATACACCGCGATAATTTCGTACTGGAACGAAATTGGTATTATGCTAACATCTTTGGATGCAGAAAAACAGGTTGGAGGGATCCAACTGGATTCCTCAACAGTATTTATTTGATTTTGAATATTTTGATATTCATTTATTATCATATCGATATATGATGTCGTTGTTGTCGTAATTGACTATTTGGTGTGTAGCGTCATTGGACCAAATTTTGGAATTTTAAAAGGATTTCAAAGTGATTTTTGAAAGTATATGTTTATAAAATATTTTTGGAATTTATCCATTTTGAATAAATAAACGTTATAATTTTAATGTTATAAAATTATGATTTTTTAGAAATATAGTTAAAAGTTGATTTTTGAAACTATGTGGTTAATGATTTTATAAAATAGTTAAACGAGATTTCTGAATTTATTGTGAAAAGTTTGAATATAGGATTTATAAAATTTGATTATTTTATAAATCAAAATGGTGAAATTATAAAGGAGATTAAAGATGTTTTAAAAGAATAATATAAATTGATTTATATAAGAGACTTATAAATGGATATTTATAAATTGAAATATTTGAATTATAAAACGAGTTTTTATAAGTGTTAGAATAAATTGTGAATGAATTTCATAAATGAATGAAATTTATAGAATTATAAACGGTGAAGTTATAAATGGAATTTTATAAGCAGTAGGTTTATAAAATTTATAAAGTTATTAAAAGAATAGATTTGGATAAATAATTGAATCTTATAAGTTATAAGATTTATAATTATGAAGTTCAAAGGAACGATTTTGCAAACAAATAAATTATAAGTATTTCACTTATAATATGAACTTTTAGTATATCATTGAGATATGAATCGAGATAGGTTAATAAAGGGAATTTATAAAGGAAGTAGTTATAAAATAAATAGAAATGGAATTTATAAACGTTGTTTTATAAATCCGCAAACGACTTAGTTTGATAAGTTAATTTGTATAACTTATTTATGGAGTTATATTCACGTTTTGAACTGTGAATAATCCTTTAAAATGAAATGTATAGAAATGATGAAATTGTTAACGTAGTATATTCACGTTTTTGAATAGTGAATAATATGTTAAAGAAATTGTTTTGAATGTGATGTTTTAAATTGAATTAAAACGATCTAATGATGTTTTCAAAACGTGTTGAGATTCGAAACCATAGATTTCAACATTCATTGTTGAAATAGACGTTTTCGAGAGATAGAAGGAAATGGTGGACTATAACACTGTTGTTATAGTAAATGATTTCCGAAAGGAAATGTTTTGTATAGTATTGGGATTTATATATCTATTTTAATTTCAAATCCCTATACTAGTGATTTTGGGTTGTCGTAACGATGTTTTACGCAACATTCGTTTTGGCCCAAACAAATATGGATAAGAGAATGATTTCCTTAGAGAATGAAATATATACTTAATTTCGATTTAAGTATATTGAATATTTTCCAAGTGTTGAAAATAAATGGATTTGAGAATTACTTATTAAATAAGTATGGAAATGTTTTCCAATATAAAGTGAATATTAGAGAATTTATCTTTTTGAAGATAAATTGAAATGAATAATTGAAATCGTATATGCATGGATATTTTGGAATGAAAATTCACTATGGAATTTATAAAAGAAAGTGGAATTTGTTTAAAAATAAATATTGATTTATTTTTGAAGTGTGAAAATTATATATCTTGTAAAGATATTTTTGGGAAATAAATAATTTGGGAAATTATTTGGAATTTGGTGATGTTGTGCATATCCATTGATAGTTCAATAACCGACTATCAATATTTACCTTTGAAAGGTATTTGTTGTGATTTGCTTGAATTTGAATGCACACTTATTTTTAAATTATTGCGCTCGTTATTCGGATTACCCATTTCGAATAGTGATACGACGTAATGGATAGCATTGAAGATCGGTGTTGAAGACCCGGTATTTGCGAGAGCGATAGGATGACCTGTCGATTGACTCTGCACCGAGTTGCTCCGGTATAGAGTTCTCCATATGTGATGTGGAATCCGATCAGGATTGTGGATATCCGGATTGCAAGGACTTCTTTGTAAGTGCCTTCGGTTCTGTTCGAGCCCGGAACAGACTTGTATGGATTGTATGTCTGACGTTACAAATTGAGATATAAAGCTGATTTCTTTCAAATATATTTCTGTTGGTGGCGGAGAATTTGTTCTTTTAGCTTAACAACCTTCTCTGAGATGTACGAGCTCAGAGGTTATGTAGTTGATGGTTATCAGCGATATATTCCCAATTTGGTAATGTGACATGCTGAGTGTTGCTGTGAAATGATCATTGTGTTGATCATTTGTGATAGGATCATTTATTTGATCGTCTATCTTGGTGATCATTTCTATGATTATTTGTTGACCCAAAGCATGACTTTTGTATAAAGAATGTTTTTGTGGACGTGACTTCGTCGAGCCTCACACCTCGGGAATGGTCAAAACAGAAAAGATGCGGCAAGGTTATGAGGGGTAGCGCCCTTTAGGGTATGTGCATTTCCTTCTGGAAAATGGTGGTACCATGGTATGGAGCCCAGATACTTATTCATGTTGAAAACACTTTATGATTGTGTGAATTGATTACGAGGGCTCGGATAAAGGTCCCAAAGGACCGGGGGATGGCATACTCGGTCAGTTGTTACTCAGTTAGGGGTAACCCGGCCTTGTGTTGGCAGAGATCCGGTTTGGTTCTCGAGGATGTCATTCCAGAGGCATTCTCATGTGGCAATGGGAAGTTCCTTGGCCTGATCATTCGTTGGAAATCCAATTCCCATTACAAAACCCTGTACGGTATTAGTTGTAGAACCTTCCATTTACTTATGGTGGTCACCACTGTTTAGATGGTAGCTATAGTAGGCATAGTTCGAAATGTCTATGCTGGCTAAGATTTATATTCTACTTTCGAAATGAATTTTTCTCTACACTATGCACTAGTAATAATATCAAATGTTCTTTTTAATGCGTATCAAGCATCTTTGACTATCATAAGGAGAAATCTAATTCGATTCTGCGTTTGCATTGTGCGTGTGTGCGGGAGGCCTTATGGTAGTCTCATTTTTAAAAAGCATTGAGAATTGACTTTAAAAATATTCTTCTATTTTGTTTTCAAAGATAAATAAACTGTTTTGAGTTCTCACACCAGTCACATGACTGACTCGGAGTTTATTGTTTTCCTTCCTAAACTCGGGGTGCCCACCAATTTCCACACGGGCAATCAAGAGTTAAGGTTTATCAGGATATTCTGGAGTTGCTGGATGCAAAATGGATGGCATGGAGTATTACTAGTATATAGTATTTCTTTTTCCGCTGCACTATTTGATGTTGTCTGTTGTTGTACACTCTGATGTAATGAAATGTAATGTATGAAATGTAATAACTAATATAGTTCTTTGTTTAAAGATTATTCATTTATTTATTATATGTTGTTCCGCTGCGAATTGTGTGATTCTGTTATTGTTCTGTTGTTTTCTATTCCATTCTATTTTCTATTTTCTTTTCCCTCCATTTTCTCTCTTCTTCTTTCTTAAACCCTCAGTGTTCGGTTTTCCGGCATACGACTGATTGGTATTCGATACAGTGGACGTATTGATGTCGATATTCGGGAGTCGAAGAATCGGGTCCTGACAAAAGAAAATAGAAAATAGAACGGAACAAAAAACAACAGAACAATATCAGAATCTCACAATTCGCAGCGGAACAACATATAATAAATAAATGAATAATCTTTAAACAAAGAACTATATCAGTTATTACATTTTTATACATTACATTACATTACATCAGAGTGTACAACAAACAACGACAAACAGCGGAAAAGAAATACTATATACTAGTAATACGCCATGCCATCCAGCTTGCCTCCAGCAACTCCAGAATATCCAGAATATCCTGATAAACCTTAACTCTTGACTGCCCGTGTGATAATTGGTGGGCACCCAGAGTTTAGGAAGGAAAACAATAAACTCCGAGTCAGTCATGAGACTGGTGTGAGAACTCAAAATAGTTTATTTATCTTTGAAAACAAAATAGAGGGATATTTTTAAAGTCAATTCGCAATGCTTTTAAAAATGAGACTACCATAAGGCCTCCCGCACACACACACAATGCAAACGCAGAATCGGAGGAGATTTCTCCTTATGATAGTCAAAGATGCTTGATACGCATTTAAAAGAACATTTGATATTACTACTAGTGCATAGTGTAGGAAACATTTCGAAAGTAGAATATAAATCTTAGCCAACATACGACCATTATCGTATGCCTACTATAGCTAACTATGTTCGATAGCAGGTTACCTCCACATTCCATAGCAGGTTATACAACTAAAACCGTACAAGTCTCGTATTGTATCTTTAGATTTCCAACGAATGGTCAGGCCAAGGAACTTCCCATTGCCACATGAGAACGCCTCTGGAAGGACGTCCCCGAGAACCAAACCGGATCTCTGCCAACACAAGGCCGGGTTACCCCTAACTGGGTAACAACTGACATGAGTATGCCATCCCCCGGTCCTTTGGGACCTTTAACCGAGCGCTTGTCACGATCATCACACAATCATAAATAAAGTGTTTCAACATGAGTAAGTATCTGGGCTCCATACCATGATACCACCCTTTCTAGAAGGAAATGCACATACCCTAAAGGGAGCTACCCCTCATAACCTTGCCGCATCTTTCCTGTTTTGACCATTTCGGGGTGTGAGGCTCGACGAAGTAACGTCCACAAAAACATACTTTATACAAAAGCCATGCTTTGGGTCAACAAATGATCATAGAAATGATCACCAAGATAGACGATCAAACAAATGATCCTATCACAAATGATCAACACAATGATCATTTCACAGCAACACTCAGCATGTCACATTACCAAATTGGGAATATATCGCTGATAACCATCAACTACATAACCTCTGAGCTCGTACGTCTCAGAGAAGGGTGTTAAGCTAAGAGAATAAATTCTCCGCCACCAACAGAAATATATTTGAAAGAAATCTGCTTTATATCTCAATTTGTAAAGTCAGACATACAATCCATACAAGTTTGTTCCGGGCTCGAACAGAACCGAAGGCACTTACAAAGAAGTCCTTGCAATCCGGATATCCACAATCCTGATCGGATTCCCCATCACATATGGAGAACTCTATACCGGAGCAACTCGGTGCAGAGTCAATCGACAGGTCATCCTATCGCTCTCGCAAATACCGGGTCTTCAACACCGATCTTCAATGCTATCCATTACTTCGTATCACTATTCGGAATGGGTAATCCGAATAGCGAGCGCAATAATTTAAAAATAAGTGTGCATTCAAATTCAAGCAAATCACAACAAATACCTTTCAAAGGTAAATATTGATAGTCGGTTATTGAACTATCAATGGATATGCACAACATCACCAGATTCCAAATAATTTTCCAAATTATTTATTTTCCAAAAATATCTTTACAAGATATAAGATTTCAATATGTCAAAAATAAATCAATATTTATTTTTAAACAAATTCCATTTCCTTTTATAAATTCCATAGTGAATTTATATTTCAAAATATCCATGCATATACGATTTCAATTTTTCATTTCAATTTATCTTCAAAAAGTTAAATTCTCTAAACGTTTCATTTCACATTGGAAAAACATTTCCATACCTATTTATTTATAAGTAATTCACAAATCTATTTATTTTCAACACTTGGAAAATATTCAATATACTTAAATCGAGATTAAGTATATATTTCATTCTTTAAGGAAATCATTCTCTTAAACATATTTATTTGGGCCAAAACGAATGTTACGTAAAACATCGTTACGACAACCCAAAATCACTAGTATAGGGATTCGAAATTAAAATAGATATATAAATCCCAATACTACAAAAAACATTTCCTTTCGGAAATCATTTACTATAACAACAGTGTTATAGTTCACCATTTCCTTTTATTTCTCGAAAACGTCTATTTCAACAATAAATGTTGAAATCTATGGTTTCGAATGTCAACATATTTTAAAACATCGTTAGATCGTTTTAATTCAATTTAAAATATCACCTTCTAAACATTTTCTTTAACATATTATTCACTATTCAAAAACGTGAATATACTACGTTAACAATTTCATCATTTCTATTCATTTTGTTTCAAAGGATTATTCACTATCTAAAATGTGAATATAACTCCATAAATAAGTTATAACAATTTACTTATCAAAATAAGTCGTTTGCGAATTTATAAAACAACGTTTATAAACTCCATTTCTATTTATTTTATAACAACTTCCTTTTATAAATTCCTTTATTAACCTATCTCAATTCATATCTCAATGATATACTAGAAACTCTTATTATAAGTCAAATACTTATAATTTATTTGTTTGCCAGAAATCATTCTTTTAAACTTCCCAATTATAAATCTTATAACTTATAAGATTCAATTATTTATCCAAAACCATTCTTTTAATAACTTTATAAATTTTATAAACCTACTGCTTATAAAATTCCATTTATAACTTCACCGTTTATAATTCTATAAATTTCATTCATTAATGAAATTCATTCACAATTCATTCTAACACTTATAAAAACTCGTTTTATAATTCAAATATTTTAATTTACAAATATCCATTTTATAAATCTTTTATATAAATCAATTTATATTATTCTTTTAAAACATCTTTAATCTCCTTTAAAATTTCATCATTTTTGATTTATAAAATAATTAAATTTCATAAATCCTATTTTTAAACTTTTTATAATAAATTCAGAAACCCCAATTTAATTCTATTTTATAAAATCATAAATCTATATTTTCAAAAATCAACTTTTAACTATATTTCTCAAAAATCATAATTTTTATAACATTAAAAGTATAACGTTTATTTATTTAAAATAAATCAATTCCAAAAATATTTTATAAACATATACTTTCAAAAATCACTTTGAAAACCTTTTAAAATTCCAAAATTTGGCCCAATGATGCTACACGCCAAATAGTCAATCACGACTACAACGACATCATATATCGATATGATAATCCATCAAATATCAAAATATCTGAAATCAAATAAATACTGTTGAGGAATCCAGTTGGATCCCTCCAACCTATTTTCCTGCATCCAAAGATGTTAGCACAATACCAATTCCGTTCCAGTACGAAATTATCGCGGTATATGGGATTTAAAATATTATCCGCTTAATAGACGGCGCAATAGGGTCTCATCCGCTATACAATGCGGGAAATCAATAAATGCAATATATACATATGCCAATATATATATATTGCTATTATATATAATACCAATTTTACTGTTTATGAAATATTCACGGTACATGTTTTTAATAAATAACCTCCGCTTACTAACGGCGCATAATGTCTATTTTAACAATCAATAGATAACAATCATCATTCAAACATGCATTCAAGTATTTTAAATATAACTATTTAAAATAAAAATCGAAACTGATTCGATTGAGTGAGAAGTTCTCACCTTGATTTCAATTTCGTTTTAGCGATTTATTTCGAATTAAATTAAACGGACGTTTAATTTTACCTGAAATTCTCACTAACTCCAAGCGACTCCAATCCAATTCCATAGCGTAGTGCTCGTCCATACGATTCCAACGCAACTGGTTACGCGCGTTTTCGACCTCGTATGAAAAAGATATGCAATTTCAAAGTTACACGAATTTTTTATATAATAATTACAACATAAATTAACTATTTCAAACCTAGCTCAATCTAAGCCGTAGGATCTCACTTGCTTGCATCAGGGCTGCACCCCCCTTCTTCCTCATGCGCGTCCCCTTCTCCAGTATGATACGCACGCACACAAACCCATTGAAGCCGCACTAGGGTTCCATATTTCCACTACCTCGACGAACTCTAGCCCGATCAGACAACACCAAACGAAGCACCATCGACACGCCTACCTTCGGCCAGAGCAAGGTGGCACTCGGCCCCCCTAGGCACGAGAAAAACGTGCTCAAAGACCATACGAACGTGGGTCATTTTCTTCCTCCACGCCCCTCTAAATCCCATCTCCACCGTTGAGATGATAGTACTCGACACTCTCTACATTTTTGCAGTTGAAGGTGAAGCCCAGAAATGAGTAGATCATGAGATAATTGGAGGAGAAGGAATCAAAGTTTCGGCCATTGATTCATAACTGGCGGCGGCTAGGGTTTAGGGTTATTTTTTTTTATTTGTGAAAGGTTAAGGGTTATTTATAGAAGTTTGAACGAAACACTATTCATTTTGGATTTTCCAAACTCCGATTTACGCGCAGTGACTGGCGTTTCTGGGGTTTATCCCGCGTTCCGGACACAATGGAATAGGTTTCGGAAGCTAATTCGGTCATCTGTGCAAGTTATGGCAATAAACGTTCAATTTGAATTAAACCGATTTAAACGATTTTCTAGGCGTTTTAGCTTGCACCGGACAAACGGTAAATCCGATTGACACAAAATTTTAAACCATACAATAATATCACATTACAGATCCGGTGAAACTAGTTTCGTCGAAATCCGAGACTTTTTGAAAAATGGCTATTTTAACTCGACAAATTAATATTAAAAACAATTTCGATGCGTTTCGAGCTGCCATGATCAAACGATAAATCCGATTGCTACGAAAATTGAAATCCGGTGATAACTAACTATTACGGATCCAATGGAACTAGTTTCGTCCAATTCTGAGACTGTTCAAAAATTGGCTAATTTCACTAGTCGATTAAATATTAAAATATTCAATTTTCACAAATTAACTCTTAATTCGATTTTAAAAGTTCTAAAATATCGTTCTAACTCCAATATGATAAAATAAAATTTTACAAATCATTTTCATTCATATTTTACCCAATTTTTAGTTATTTCTGTATTTTCACATATTAAATTATCGATTTAATTATCCAATTAAATCCAATTATTCGAAATAAAATTTATTCGACTAATAAATTTCACTTATTAATATTTAAAATTAATTAGATATTCAAATTTTAAATTAATAAAAAATCCTGGGTCGTTACATACTTCCCCCCTTAAAAGAATTTCGTCCTCGAAATTAACAAGTAAGAAAATTACAGAATCTATTAACTTTCCCAAAATCCATAATTAAACTTCTTACAATAACTTTACTAAGTTTTCAAATCATACTTAGTTATCTTTTCAAAACAACTACTATTGTTTAACTTTCAATTCCAAATCAAAGTTATAGTTTTCAAAATTTTCCAATTTTTCTCAAAAATATTCTAACGCCTTAAATTTTCGGAAAAATTCGGTCTCCTTTGCGCGGCTCGATCCGAAAAAAAAATGACAGTATATATATATCACAAATATACATCTCATCAAGTAATGAGGCATCCCGCAGGGAAAAAGTGTAAAAGTACAATATTTAATCCGAGATATGTACCTTATATTTTATTAGCGAGCATATACGGCTAATATAGCACAAAAGCGAGCTCCAAATGCGAAGCAAACGCGATCCGCACCTACTAAACACTCAACAAATAGATGAGAAACATGTATATAGACAATAGTATTGATATACAACATATAGCAACATAATAACTATATATGTCAACATAGCAAATGCAATAAAGGCTATATATTCAACCATCAACCAACTATCATCCATAACCAAATCAATATTCATTCATATTCTCATTAATATTCAATGAATTGGGTTTTCAATTTAATCACATTTGATTCATTAACAGTGGGTGTTTTTACAAACATTCATTTTCAATTAGTTTATATTCACTAATTCATATTCAAGTTGGTTCACTTCCAAATCAAATTCAATTCTATTTAAGATTCACTTAACTTCCAATTGGATTTCAATTACTTTAGCTTTCAATTTCATTAACACTTAATGAATTATATACAATCAACTAACAATCAAATAACAACCAATGTTTATTAATTACAACCAAATTCCTTTGCTTACAATTGGTTATATTAAATTGATTTTCATTCAATTATTCAACTTTTAATAACATTAAATTTTAATGAATTAACACTTATATCCATTATTTCATATCAACTAAATTTACATTCAATTGATTAACATTCAATTCATTAATTCAATTCAATTTCTAAAGTTGAATTTCATTACATAACTCAAGTTCACATTTATCACTTAACTTTTTAATTTACTTTGATACCAATATCAACTTCATTCAACATCACTTGAGTTATACTTCTATTTTACAAACATCACTTGGTTTTACTTAACTTAAATTCCCACTTATAAATCAATTCAGATTCCAATTCTAAAGTAAATTTCCATTTAACTTTAAATTCATTTTTATTTACAACTCATATTCATAATTATATTCATATAGTTTCACTTCTTATATATATAAGTTTATTTCACAATTGTAAATCACTTTAATTATAGTTCAATTCTTATAATTCATTTTACTTATACAATTATTATTTAATTTAGATTATTCAAACAACTTATTCAACAACCAAACAATCAACTTATATACACTTTAATAATTCTGAAAAATTATTCCTTTATATATAAAAATATAATCAAGGTAAAATTATTTCATTTACCCAATTTAAAACAATATTATGTCGAATTGTTCTATTCAAATGTTTATAAACCCCTTCGGCATAGTTGTCCAGACCGTGCCGACGAAGGTTCATATGCCACTCAATAAACCAATCATCACAATATAAAACAATTTTATATTCACAAACAAATACGCTCTCATAGCTATTATTACACTCAAACTCATTCTAGAGTACTACTGACTCTATCTCTAATGAGTAATACCCAACAGAACCATGGTTGTCGCTTAACCATAAGCTCTGATACCACCTGTGAGGACCCGCAAATCCGTACTCCTTGAATATACACTAATCTCCATAGATTAACTCAAGATGAACAGAAATACGAATGCTCAATGTTTAAGAAAAAGAAAAAGGGAGAAGAAGAGGGAAAAAGATAGAAAATAGAGAGAAAAGAAAATAGAAAATAGAACGGAACAGAAAACAACAGAACAATATCAAAATCTCACAATTCGCAGCGGAACAACATATAATAAATAAATGAATAATCTTTAAACAAAGAACTATATCAGTTATTACATTTTTATACATTACATTACATTACATCAGAGTGTACAACAAACAACAACAAACAGCGGAAAAGAAATACTA